>JAWPNB010000003.1:73017500-78017500 GCA_033996785.1 Trichosanthes truncata
TATATTTGAATTTCTATTTCATTAGATATTTTTATTTCTATAACTTATAGAAAATAATTTCTTGAGTACTTGGAGTAAAATTTTTTGTAACGTTAAAATTGATGTTGTGTAATTGATATATGATTCAATCTGAGAAAATAAGCATATAAATGTTTAAGGGACTATTTTCTCTTTCGTTTTCTTTTCTTTATTACTATTTTGTAGTTATATTTTCAATGACAATTCAACCAAATATTTTATGGTTGAGTGGGGTTGGATTCAATCTAAAATTTTAAAATATTTATTTTAGTCTTTAAACCTTCAAAAAAAAAAAAAAAATCATTTTGTTCTTAGTATTACATTGCACCTAATATCTACTCACCTTATACTCTAGTCAACCAACTTGTGTGATTCTGCATATTAACGTCTGCGCATAAATATACATATTTTTTATACTCAAATCTACATTATTCATTCGTTTTTAAAAAATAAGGTTAAAATATCATTTTAGTTACTGTACTTTGGGCTTTATTCCATTTTGGTCCATGTACTTTTAAATGTTCAATTTTAGTCCCTGTACTTTCAATAAAGCTTAAAATTGGTCCCTATGACAATTTTGAAGTTAATTTTTTATCAAAATTGGTTAAGTAATAATAATAATTTTAATACAAGAAAATATACCATGTGAACACACTTCCAAAATTTATAGAGAAAAAGCTAATAGAAACTAACTTTTTTAAAGAAAAATTAACCATAAACTAATAGTATGGACCAATTTTAAGCTTTATTGAAAGTACATTGACTAAAATTGGACATTTAAAAGTATAAGGACCAAAATGGAATAAAGCTCAAAGTACAGGGACCAAAATGGTATTTTAACCAAAAAATAATAAATAAAGATGACCAATCTGGTTACTTAGTAAAGTTTAAAGGCTAAAAATCCATATCTTGAAAGTTAAGAACCAAAAATAGAATAAGCTTAAAATATATGAACAAAAATGGACATTTTAAAAATTCAAGAACTAAAATGATAAAAATTCAAGAACAAAAATGGACATTTTTAAAGTCTGTTCCTTCCCATCTGTTCCTTATGTGTTTTAAATAGAGTCTGTTCACACGTAATTTCAACAAAGAAATAAGAATACGTTTAGATGAACTTAATTTGTATTTATTTCAATTTAGTGGAGCACAATCCCTAATTTGTTCCTCCGATTCTTCCTCTCAAATGTACATCCGTCTCGAGAGCTTTGTAGCTTGTTCTCAAACGTATATTTGTCTCGAAAGCTTCGCAGCTTGTTCTCAAATGTGGATTTGTTTCGAGGGCTTTGCAGCTTGTTCTCGAATGTGAATTTGTCTCGAGGTTTTTTGCAGCTTGTTCTCGAGATTGAAGCTTCAATCAATCTTTAGAGTCTTGAAGAGTCTTTGGTCTTCAAGGAGCATTCAACACCTAAGAACTTCATAGAGTGTTTGGCACCTAAGGACTTTATGGGATGTTCAGCACCTAAGGACCTCAAGGATTCTCTCTAAATTTTCTAAAGAGTTTGATTTCTGAACCCTTGAAATGAATGAGAGCTTCTCTATTTATGAAGCTTTCCATGGGCATGTGGACTTAGGCCATAATGGCTTTTTGGGCCCAATCGTTGGACTTGAGTTTTGTTGACTTTGGGTCAGACCATTTGAACTTAAGTTTTGTTTACCTTAGTTAATTACTTTACTTGCCTGTAGATCTTGTCTTTCATGCAAGATACTCATTAGGCATTTATTACATAAAGCTACAAGGCCAAAGAATACTTTGGGCTTACACATTTTGACCCAAGTAGTCTGGTGGATGTAAATGTCAAATAAAGTCATGAATATTTCATCACTCTAATTGATGATCATTCATGGTACAAGTATCTTTACCTAATACAACATAAGTCTAAATTTTTGAAAAGTTTAAGAAAATTAAGATTAAAGTTAAAAATTAATTAGGTAAATCTATCAAGATATTATGATCAGATCATAATAGAAAGTACAAGAACCTTACGTACTAAGATTAACTGATAGAAAATGGGTTTTTATCCCAATTATCTTAATATAAAGTACAATTTTGTGAAATTGTGCTGCAAGAAGAGAAACATGACCTTGTTAGACATGGTCACATTAGTAATGAGTTACACACCATTACCAAACTCTGGTTAGAAAATGCAATAAAGATTGCATTGGTGAACATGATTCCCTCCAAAAATGTCTATGAGACAATCTTAAGATTATAGAAGAGTAGTAAAGCTGGTTTACAACACTTCACCATTTGGGAATGTTAAGCTCACATACTAAAACAAGCCTAAAAAGCTTGTATATGTTAAAAAATAAGCCTAAATGTAGGCCACCCCTAAGGAGTACAAAATGGTCTTTTATTTGTCATAAAACAAATAAGGTATTTGTATGAAAAATATTATTTTTTTTATAAGGAATGTCAAATAAAAGATTACAAACCTTTAATAAGGTGAGATAGTGTTAATAAATTGGTTCAAAGTGAAGCCACTAAATAGTTAACAAAAGTTGTTAACAATTTAATTTACATTTGAAAGCCAAATGGATCCTAGTCATGAATTGGATAAGCCTCATCATAGTGAGAGAGTTATGAGATGACTCAACCTTTACAAGGACTTAATTAAAGCCCAAGCTGTCATGTTAGATGACAAAGTTGAAGGTTTATTGCTTTCAAAGTGAGACTAATGGCAAATTGTTAGACCTAATAGGAGAAAGTAGACTAAGAGTAAACTTTCACTTGTTGCCATACTAAAGTCTGTAAGTATTATTTAATTCATTGTTGCATATGGGATATGAAAATGAATGTTTGGAATTCTTTTATGAAAAGAAATCTTAGATAATGCATCTACACAAATCAATCAGAGAGATTTATTTTCAAAGATCAAAAGAATAAAGGTTTGCAAAATAGTATAGGTTCATTTATGAAATGAATCTTACAATTAGATCTTTGAATATAAGGTTTGATAAAAGTATCAAAACCTATGACTTTGGATAAATATTAATGAAGCTTGTATAGACAAGAAAATCATTAATTACTTAGTAGATTTTTCTCATGTTTTATGTTAATGATATTTTACTCATTATGAATGATGAAAGACATCTATCTAACATATAAAGCTGACTAAGTAACCAATTCAAAATGAGTAATTTGGAATGATTCGGTATATTTACATGTCCAAAATGGAGATTTTAAGGAAAAACTGTTAACTTTGTCTCAAACATTTTATATTGATAAACTTGTTGTCAAATATTTGATATTTATGTTTAAGGAAGAGTATCTTAAGACAGCTCAAATGTTGAGAACATATGATTAATTATCTACTTTAAGTGAGAGACAATTAATGCATAAATGAGACTTAACAATTAATATACAATTGGTTAGCATATATCAGTTAAACGAATGGTATGACAATTGAGTAGAAAATTAAAAACTTTTTCAAATTATCTATGGATAATGAGAATTTTTTGTGTATGGAGTAAAAGATTTGATCTTTACAAGATACACTGGTTCTTACAAAGATTTAGGAAATCTATCTTAAGATAAATTTTACCCTAGGTGGTGGAGTATGGTAAACAAGTTAAACTGTTTTGCTTGTGAAGTAACAAAATGATTTGTATAACTCAAATAGTTCCTTGAATATCTGAAAGGTGTTTCAGATAAAATTTAGTCCATCCTCTTTATTATGATAATAGTGGTGTAAAGACTAATATTAAGGAAATTAGAAAACACCAACGTATAAGGAATCATATCGAGAGAGAGAAAGCATCATGGTAGTGATCAAGATGGCTTTTAATGATAGTCGTTTAGACCTATAGAAAAAGACTCCACAGGTTAAAGTGTTTAAAGGTCATCTAGAATGTCTAGGATTACGAGACATGCCTCGTTTTCGCTAGGGCAAGTGGGAGAACATGTTGGGTATAGAGTATGCCCTAAGATACATGTCTCGCCGGCTTTAGTGCAAGTGGGAGATTGTTGGGATTTATGCCCTAAAGCCTCGTAATTAATTATTTATTTAATAATTAATAATAATTTTAATTATTTTATTTGGAATATAATATTATCCATTATATGAAAAATCCAAGGTTATTAGTGTAATCTTGAATAGTATGTGGTTGACATACAGGAGGATCGTGTTCAAGAAATAACCTAAAGAGTCATATTATATGGATAAGGTTGGGTGTTTTTTCCTGGTAACACTATTGATACGGTCCACTTTGTAATAGTTACAAATGATTTGACCCAAATCGTTCATGTGGAGACATGTGAGTAGGGGTATTTTATACAATGAGTTTGTGTAAGATTGGACCACGAAATATTTAATATCTATTTATAAATCTGTTAATTGAGAAGATTAATATTTCATTAGGATAATCATATGTGACTCGATCTTAATCCTGAGTGAGTTATGAACTTCTAACTGTGAGGGCTTGTCCTTTGATTTTTATGGGTGGAAGTGACTTTTGTTGCTGATTCAATAAGCCTACCATTTTGGGGACTTGACCAAATAGGGAGCTGAAAACATAATCTCACAAGATGGAATTCACTCATTCCCTTATAGGATAAGTAGATGAGTAGTTCCCTTAAGTGGCCCGAGAGGGACTTAGTTTATGGTTGGATCATAAAAAAATTGTATAAACAAATTGTTCATTAGAAGATCAATGGAACTTAAGGTGCAAGACGTAATTATAGGGGTAAAATGGGCTTTTGACCCAGCTATAATTACGAACAACTCGTGAATAATCGACTTGCATGTAGTGATTATATCAATGAACACAACTTGTCCTACAGTGCATAAGAGTGCAACTTTATGTCTATAGTAGAGTGACCCTAAAGTTAATGAATGAAAATTGATTAATTAAATAATTTAATTAATTAATTTTATATAATTGGAGCTTATAATCTGTAGGTCCATAAGGTCCTCTTGCTAGTTTATAGTAACACTAAAAGATCAATTTAGTTGAAAGAAAAAATTGAAATGTTCAAATTAATATTTAATTTGAAGTGCTCAAATTAATATTTAATATATTAGATATATTAAATATAAAAGAGGAAAATATATTTATTGTATTTGATACATTAAATATTAAAATAATTAATGTATATTAGATACATTAAAGGAAAGATATTTATTAAAATTAAATTGAATTCAAATTAGGAAATAAATGTCGTATGAGAATTTTAAAAGGTTTGAATAAGATTCAAATTGGTTAAATAAATATATTTTAATATATTAGATATTAAAATATATTATGTAATTATCTTCCCTAGACCACTATAAATAGGACCCTAAAGGTGAGTCATTGAGCATTCTTCATAGAACACACATTTCCTCAATAGAGAATTAGAGAATTCTCTCTAGACTTTTTCCTCTCCAATCTCTTGAGGATTTTCTTTCAAAAGACTCCCACAATCCTTGATATTGTGATAGAGTCATAACAAGGAAGACTTTGTGGATGAGATAAAGACTCGCCAAAATATTCTCCATATTTATCTTAAAAGTAAGTTTTCTTATTTAATATTATTTTTAAGTTTAATTTTAAATAAAATCAAAGACAATCCAAATCTTCCGCTGCGGGATAAAGAGTTCATTCCTATTAATATTTTCACATGTGCACTCCTAATGTAACTAATAGTCTTCTAACCAAATTTAACGGAGGGTATAGATTGAGTCACTTCAACAAGTTTAAACCTTTAATTGATGAAATTATTAGCTTAATATTTTAATTGACTCAACCGACAAAATTCAAGAGTTATTGATTTTATTCCCAAAAATATTTTAGTTTATAATTTTGTATATAGTTAGGTATAATTTTCTATTTTGTTTTTGGTTAAAATATCATTTTGGTCTATGCATGTACTTTGGGACTTGTTCTATTTTAGTCTTTGTACTTTTAAATGTCCAAATTTAGTCTTCGTACCTTCAATAAATCTTAAAATTAATTCATACCATTAGTTTATGATTAATTTTTTTTCCAAAAAACTAATTAGTCTCTATCAACATTCTCTAAAAATTTTGAAAATATATTTATTGTGTTTTTTCTTTATTAAAAATATTATTATTATTTTGTAAAGTTAGATAAAATTTAACTCCAAACTAACATGAGGATTAAAATTTAACTCCAAACTAACATGAGGATTGGTTTTAAGATTTATATTGAAAGTATAAAGACTAAAGTTGAACATTTTAAAGTACATATAATGACTAAAATGAAATGAACTTCAAAGTATGGACATGAAATTAAAATGACATTTTAACTTTTACTTAAGAAAATGGTTTTTCCTTTTCAAAAACGGTTTTTTCTAGCTCAACACCATGTGCGTTCCTTTGACCTCTTGGTTGAGGGTATATGCCTTAACCGGTTGAAAAAAGCAGCTTGATTTGATGACAAATTCCTTCTAATTTGGTTTATGAAAATATTTTTAAAACCCTGAAAATTTTTATAAACAAAACATAGTAGTCAACCCTGTTTGTTGAGGTTTTTGTATGGATGACTCATTCTCATGTGCTTTAATGTCATCTGACCTGCTTTTTGAAAATAATGAAATATGACCCATTTTGATGTGGTGATGCACGCAAAATTACCTAGGAGGGCAATATGAGATCGTCTCGCTTGCTCATGCTCTGGGACAGGGTAACGCTTTCGCTACTAATTCTCGTTCTCGCTCTCGCTTGCCACACAAGCAAAATTGCTTGGATCTTAAAAGAAAGAAAGTGAGCGAGAGTGAGATTGAAGAAGAAAAGATTGAAAAAAAAATTTTAAGTCAGAGAAGAGCAGGAGCCAGAGCCAGCGAGAGTGAGATTGAAGAAGAAATGATTGAAAAGAAAGAAAGAAGATAAAATTCAGTTAGAGAAGAGCGAGAGCAAGAGTACGTAACCCTCACGGTAATTTGGACTAGTTGCAGAGTACAGAAAATATCAAATGTCATTAATTTCAAAATGTAGGTCAAATGGCATTAAACCACGCGAAAAGAAGTCATCCATACAAATACTTGCAGTTTGTTAACAAAATTTTTTCTTTCCATTTAAAAAAATGAAGCCTTTAATATCTACTCATACTTGTGCATGTTTCTTTCGTTAAGTTTTTTTTTTTTAATAACCTTTGAAATCTTAAACCAAATTAAAAAAAAAAAAAAAAAAGTTCTTGAAAACTATTTTTTAAATAAAAAAATGTGGCTATAATTTTAAATACAATAAAGGTATATATTAAAAATAAAGAAAAACAAATTACAAAAATAGAAAACAAATAAATTATTACTGAACAATCTTCATTATTAGGCTAGACCTAAAATTTTCAAAAACGTTCGATCATCATGGCATCCATAATTTTTTTTTTTTTTTTTTGGGAGGACCTCCCTTGCAATACCGTCATTAAAGAAGCATTTAACTTCCAATTTTAGAATTGATTGGTGCGATTCCTCTATACTTCAGGGCACCAAAATTTCGGACCATAAATGGAAGAAAGTCATATGTTTATTGGTCAGTGATTATAAAGTCCACAAATCTTGATCACTAAATATGAGTGTTCTCATACCTAAAGTATACAGTTTTTTTTTTTTTTTTAGTTCAACATTATGCGATGTGGAGGATTCGAACCTCTGACATCTCTAATCTCTTGATCAAGAGTACACACTTTATACCAGTTGAGCCATACTCATGTTAGCAACTATAAAGATTATTACAATCATATACTCTTAAATTTTTAGCTCGAGCAATTACCACATTAGCTAGACTTATGAAATTGTTTTAACTAAGGTTAGGATAAGACAGAGTATATATGCTCTAATGTAGTGGTTTGAGTTTGATGCTTCACCAATTAGACATGTCTCCAAGTAGAGGCATGAGCATATATCTCTTTTAATATTTAAAATAACTACTAAAACTTTTTTTTTTTTTTCTTTTTAAGAAATATTAATTTTTTATATATATTTAATTAAAATAATAATTATAAACATCACTCAACTACAGTGCTTGTTACTCTCATGTTTCAAGATCTAGCAAGGACACCCGTAATGGTTGTAAATGCTTTATAAAGATAATTCTTCAAACTAAAAATTTGAGACACTGTTTAATAATCATTTAGACTCCGTTTGATAACTATTTGGTTTTTAGTTTTTGAAAATTAAGCTTGTTTTCTCTCAATTTCTCTACAATGGTTTTCATCTCCCTTAAGGAAGCATTGGAATTATTAGCTAAATTCTAAAAACAAAAACTACTTTTTGAAAACTACTTTTTTTAGTTTTCAAAACATGACTTGGTTTTTGAAAACATAGGTAAAAGGTAGATAACAAAATAAGAAAATCCAAGGGTGGGAGTAATATTTATAGGCTTAATTTTCAAAAACCAAAAACCAAAAACCAAATGGTTATCAAACGGGGCCTTAGTTTTTTATTTTTGGTTTTTCAAAATTAAACCTATAAATACTACATCTACCTATGAATTTTTACGTTTTCTTATCTACTTTTTACATATGTTTTCAAAACCAAGCCAAGTTTTGAAAACTAAAAAAAATAGTTTTCAAAAACTTGTTTTTGTTTTTGGAATTTGGCTAGAAACTCAAATGCTTCCTTAAGAAAGATGGAAATCATGATAGAGAAAATGAAAACCATTGTAGATAAATTATGAAAAAACAAGCATAAGTTTCATAAACTAAAAACCAAAACTAGGGCCCCGTTTGATAACATTCTTTGTTTCTTGTTTTCTGTTTCTTGTTTTTTGTTTTTTAAAAACTAAAAATGGAAACATGTTTGATAATTATTTATGTTTTTTGTTTTTTTTAAAAAAGAAACAGAAACAAGCTTGTGTTTGATAATTGTTTCTTGTTTCTTGTTATTTAATAAAAATAAATTTTAATACATATATTATAATAAAGCATATAACATGCATAAAAAAAATATAAAACAATTATAAAGAGTTTATAGTATTTTATTCAGGTCCAATATAAAATTAATAATAATAATGATGATGATGATGATAATAATAATAATAATAATAAATTTTATTCTTCAAATGTTGTTCAAATTTGATTTGCAATGTCATTTCTCACTCCAATCAATTTACTGTAAATTATTTTGGCGTACACGAGTTAGTTCAATTAGGCTAATTTATAAATTGTCTAAGGTTAGACAATCGAGCATACCAACATTTATTTAATTTAATAATAAACTTTATTTTTATTTTTTCTTTAAAAATGCATTAGCCAATAATACACGTAAGTAAAATCAGAAAAAGAGAGAGAGAATATATATATATTTTTTTACATTTAATGATAAACATGAAATACACTATTAGTTTATTTATTTAATAAAAAAATTAAAATCGTACCAAACCAAAATGGAAAATAATAGAGATTTAAATATAAAATAATAACAAAGAAAGTAAAAAAAAAAGGAAATAAGAGAGAAGAGAAAAACATAAACGAAAAAAAAAAAGAACAAAAGAAAAAAAAAGAAACTATTTAACAAAAAAGATTATGATGGAAGAGAGAGAAAGAAGAGAGAGAAATAAATGAAAAAAAAAAGATAAAAAAATGAAAAAGAAAAGTATTAAAAGAAAAAAATAGAATGGAAGAGAGAGAAAGAAGAGAGAGGGGAGAGTTGGGTGTAGAAAGGGAAAAGAGAAATAAGAATACATGCATGAAACATGAAAAAAAAACATAAACAACATTTGAGAAACTACGTTTTGTAGTTTCTCAAAATTTACCCTTTTTTTATAAACGTTTCTAAAAAATTTAGAAACAATAAACAAGATGGTTTATCAAACATGTATGTTTCTTAAAAATGAGAAACGGGAATAAGAAACAGGAAATGAAAACGTTATCAAACAAACCCTAAATGGTTATCAAACGAGACCTGAGACTTTGACTTCTATAGTTTATAGTTGGTTTGTTTTTTTTTTCTATTTTGGTAAAAGAAAATTTCTAATGTAAGTACTTAATTAATTAGATTTTTTTTCTAAGATTGCTAAAATGAGAAATATTTTATAGTTGAAAATACTATTCTACTTCAAAAGCACAATTATAAAAAAATCAAAATTATAGTATTTTTTTTTCATGATGTTGAACTATTTTTGACAGTTAACATGAACTTAGCTCAACTCATTAAGGCAAATATTCTTGACCAAAATGTTAGAAGTTTGAATTTCTTCCTCGATATATTATTGAACTCAAAAAAAAAAAAAAAAAAAAAAATATTCTTAACAAATGCCATAAATATGATTCTTCCTTAAATATTATGGCTTTTCTTTATCTTTTCTTTATTTTTTTCTTTACTTGTCGGCTAATAAAATTTTCTCTTTTCATTGTTTATTTATTCCTCGTAAAAGCTTGGTCTTAATGGAGTTCACTTTTTTTTTTCAATTCTCTTTCTCTCTGTTTTTTTTCCAATTTTCAAACTTGTTGATCTTTTCTCTTTCTTTTTTTTTTTTCTTTTAATAGTCTTGTTTGGGAAAGATCCCTTATTCTCTCCCTCTCTTCATTCTTTTTATTTTGTTTTCATTTTCCCTTTTGTCTTTAAGCCTTTTTTTTATGTTCTTTAACCATATTGGTTTTTTTATTCTTTCTTATTCTTTTTTATTTTCAAACCTACCTGACTCACTTGTACATGACAAATTATTCAATGAGACCGCCACATAATAACCATTGGATGTAGATTCAATAATTTTCATGCTTCTTAATAATCACTGGATATAAATTCGATGTATTTCTATCTCTATATCCAACGGTGAAAAACTGTTAGCCACATTGTATCGCCCTCACCGAATAATTTCTCATTGTACAAGTTTCTTTCTTTGTGTATAAATTTTTATTTTAATTTCTAGCATAAACGACTTTGATGTTATCCCATTTTGATACCTAAGTTTCGGTTTAATAACTATTTTGTTTTTAGTTTTCTATTTTTGAAAATTATGATTGTTTCCTCACAATTCCTTGGTAAGCTTTCCACCTTTCTTAAAAATAGATTTCAAAAGCAGAAAACTGAAAATAAAATGGTTATCAAACTGGGCTTAATTTTTCATTGTTTTTATATTTTGACTTAAATTTTCAAACAAACTATTTTAGTCCTTAGAATTTGTATTTTAAAAAATTGTTCAAGTCTTTATTACTTAAGGACAAATATTTGAACCTACATATAAAAAGTTAGTTATTGAGTTTTCGAATAGACTTAAGTTCAATTGTTAAATAATTAATAGTAAAAATTAAAAGGAAAATTTTAACCAATTTTAAATACTAAAATAGAATATTTAAAAGTTGAGTAAAATACCTTTTTGGTCACTCATGTTTGGAGATTGTGTTTATTGAGTCTCTAGGTTTCAAAATTGGAGAATTAAGTCCCCGAATTTTATGAAATATATTTATTTCCTTCTACCGTTAATTTTTTAACTGATGGCTGATGCAGCAATTTTTAATATTAAAATAATAATCTTTCAAATAA
Source organism: Trichosanthes truncata (assembly GCA_033996785.1). Lineage (NCBI taxonomy): Eukaryota > Viridiplantae > Streptophyta > Magnoliopsida > Cucurbitales > Cucurbitaceae > Trichosanthes > Trichosanthes truncata. The sequence continues at coordinate 73,028,944 of JAWPNB010000003.1, forward strand.
AAATAATATTCATTAATTAATATATAATAATAATAAACTCTTCTCTCTCTCTTTTCCCCGTACCCAGCTCCAAGGCCGATACCAGTGTCCCTCCCCCTGCCAGCTACTTTTTTTTTCATTCTCTTTCAATTTTCCTTCTTCTTCCTCCATTTCCTTATTTTTCTTTTTTCTTCTTCTTCTTTCTTCTTTTCTGTCGTCAGCGAGCTTGAAAGACTTCGGTGAGCTTCTAGAATGGAGGGAGGCTCCCCTACGTTTTAGATCAGGAGCCCTTAGGAGTGCCCTAAAATGAAGGAGAAGAGTCCTTCAAGCTCGCCAATGACAAAAAGAAGAAAGATGAAGAAGAAAAAAGAACAAGTTTGAATTAGAGGAGGAAGAAGAACAAGAAGAGCAAAGGAAAAAAAAGTAACCGGCAGGGACGGCACCGGAGTTGGGGGAGGGGAAAGGGGAAGGGGAGAGAGAAGAGTTTTATTATTATTATTTAATTATCATTTTATTTATTTAAACATTTATTATTTTAATATTAGAAATTGTTACGTCGGTCATTTGCTAAAAAATTAACGGTGCAAGAACTCAATAGTCCTATTTCATTAAATTTGAGAACTTAATTGTTCGATTTTGGAACCTAGCTAGTAACTCAATAGATACACAATTGCTATATATGAGGGACAAAAAAAGTATTTTACCCTTAATTTATAGACTAAAATAAATTACGTAGTAAAGTTCAAATAAATTACGTAGTAAAGTTCAAAGATTACGTGGGTCTCAAATATTATGAAAAAAAAGACAACTAAATATGGTATAAAACAACTAAATATTAAAATATTCTCAAATTTATTTTTAATAAATTAGTATTTCTTAGATTAGTATTTCTTAGAGCATAGCTCAACTGGCATATTGAATGTGTTAACGATCACGAGATCTGTAGTTCGAATCCCTCCAACCCCTATATTACTCAAAAAGTGATGGATATGCGTTACACACAATACATATATCCGTTGGGGGAAAAAAAAGAATAAAAAATCTCAACCCAATTAATGGATCAACCTCAAGTTCCTGTGGAAATTCCTTTTCTTCGCAGCTATTTTTCCTCTTCTTTGACTTACAAATGAATGTGGGATTTCACTTTCTAAGAATTGGAGGTGGGATGCCACACCACTATACAATTTTCATTCAATATTTTCACCTACTTCTACATTGGTCTATTCTTTCTATCTTAAAGCTTGACTATAGCTTAAATAGTCTTTTGAGTTCAATAATAATTATATTGCAAAGTGGAGATTGAAATATCGACCTTTAAAATGATCATTGGTGCATATCCACTGAGCCAGTGGCGGATCCAGAACTTTATGTCAAGGGGAGCTTGAATTTGTATAAAGACTACTTTGAACACATTGATATTAGATTAGTCACAATATCATTTTGGTCCCTTTATGTCTCATTCTATTTTAGTTTATGTACTTTCAAATATCCAAATTTAGTCTCTGTACTTTCAAAAAAATCTTAAAATTAGTCATTATTGTTAGTTTTGGAGTTAATTTTTATCAAACATGGTAAAATAATAATAATAATTTCATTTAAGAAAAAAAATACAATGTGAATATGTTTCCAAAATTTATAGACAAAAGGCTAATAATAGAGATTCCAATTTTCTTTTTGGAAAAATTAACAATAAACTAATAGTGTGAACTAATTTTATGATTTATATTGAAAGTATAGAGACTAAGTTTGGACATTTAAAAATATAGAGACTAAAATATAACAAGTTTCACGGTACACAGACCAAAATGATATTTTAACATATAAATTTATATATTTCAATATTAAAAGTATGACTAAATTTTTTATATAAGCATACAAGAAAAGGAAACTTGAAATTATAAGTAAGACTTTTTTTTTCATTTATAAGAATTCCTAGAATTGTAGTTCTTTTTATGTAATTAATTTTTTTAAAAATAATTTTGATTTATATATTTTTTAGTACAAATTTTGATTTATATTTGATACCAAGAAAATATATATATATATATATAAAAGAATAGATTAAAACAAAAAAATATATATAGTATTAAATATTTTTTATTATTACTTATTTGTAAATTTTTTATAAATAGGTTTTAATTATTTACAAGAAGTCAAGAAATAAGAAATTATAAGATTTTTTTTTTGTTAAAGAATTCTATTGGTCGATAAATATATATATATAATTAAAAATATCCATATATTTATGGCTTGAACATGATTCGAATCTATGCAAAATGAGGGCTTTAAGAAAGATGCAGGAGGGGCTTGCCATTGGGCCAAGCAGAATTTTATGAAAAATAGCTAACATTTTAGTATAATAACTAATTGTTTCATAAGTTGAGGGGGGCTCGAGCCTCCTGGGCCCTTCATAAATTCGTCGTTGCACTGAGCTATACTTGAATTGACAATCATAGCTTAAGTAGTTAGAGTGATCAATTCTTAATATTTTCTTTCATAGACTATAAGTTTGAGTTGTCTCTCTCCTTAATTTGAAATGTAATATTGTAAAATGAAAAGGAAAAAAAATAAGACTCCTTTTTTCTATTTTTTAATTTTTGTACACACAAGAAATTATTTAAATATGATAGATTTAATGTGACTAACAATTTTACGTTAAATTTATATAGTCAAATGGTCAAGTCATAGGTTAGACATTTGAATACTCTCTCCTACTTTGTAACGTAAAATCATTAAAAGAAAAAAGAAAACCTCTTTTGTAATTGAAATTAATTATTTAATATGACTATTACAATGTGATGGACAGTCCGCCTATGTTAGGTACATGAGAGAAAGCAAAAAATATTTTTTGACCACAGGAAATTTAGAGGAAACATGTTCAAAATTTTTAGGAAAAGAGGAAGAGGGGGAAATGAAGGGGAGTTTAAAAAAGGAAAGAGGAGAAGAGGACGAAGAGAGAAAATTAGTTTTTTATGTTAGGCCCTGTTGACGATGATTTTGATTTTAATTTTTTATATTTAAGAATTATGTTTGCTTCCTCCCCATTTCTTTTGGTACCGTTTTTACTTCTCTTAAAAATACACTTGAATTATTGGCCAAGATTTTAAAAACAAAAACAAGTTTGTAAAACGCAACTATGATCCTATTTGATAATCATTTGATTAGTTTTTGGTTTTTGAAAATGAGCTTAATAAACACTACGTCTACCTATGTGAGTTTCTTTGTTTTGTTATCTACTTTTTACAAATATTTTAAAGTCCAGGCCAAGTTTTGAAACTAGAAAAAGTTTGTTGCTATCTACTTTTTACAAATGTTTTCAAAATTTGGCCAAGTGTTGAAAACTAGAGAAAGTAGTTTTTGAAAACTTGTTTTTTTTTTTTTTTTGAAATTTAGCTTAAGAATTTAAATGTTTCTCTAAGAAAGATGAAAACTATTGTAAAGAAAATGTGAAAAAACAAGCACAATTTTTAAAAACTAGCACAATGTTCAAAAACCAAATAATTATCAATCGAGACTTATTTTTTTTTGTTTTCAAAACTTAGTTTAGATTTTGAGAACATTAATGTTAGCAGACAAAAAAAAAGAAGTAGAAATAGTGTTTATAAGCTTCATTTTTAAAAGATAGAAAATAAAAAATAAAACGGTTATCAAACAGGACATTTGTTATTTAATTTTTTAATTTAAAAATAAAATATATCAATTAGTTTTAAGTAAATTAGAGAAAATTATTAGGTAATTTAATTAGCTTTTTTTTGGCACTCATAAGCAATAAATTGAATTTAAAAATAAACAATATGTCACAAAAACAATATTTGACTGTTACATCATATTTCTATTAAAGCATTTAATAACAATTTGTTACAAATTTCAAAATCTAGAAATGAAATAGAATTTTAACTCAAACTTCAAAAGGTTTCAATGGATTTTCAAAAAAAAAAAAAAAAAGGCTTCAATGGAAGTATAGTTGAATTGATTAAAACATGAATATTCTTAACAAAAAGTCAAAGAAAAATTGTAATTTATCATACTTTCTTGTTAAGTTCTTACCTTACTATTGTACATTTTAAAAATTTTCATATAATTTTTATTTTTTTAGTTCAACAATATATTTGAAGAGATTTGAACCTCTGACTTCTTGGTCCCGAGAATATGTTGGGATTGTTGGAAGTGCAACCAAAGTTTTACATTGGCTAGATAAAGGGAAGATCATAGGTTTATAACTGAGGGACAATATCTGTAAGACCCAAGTTTTTCTTACTGTTTGTTCATGTTTAGGAAAAAAAAAACAAACAAAAGACAAAGGTTTAAAAAAGAATGCATTCAGTATTAAAAAAAAAAAGATAAATATTCTTTAGTCTCATCATTGTGAACCACGTGAGGCAAATGGTGGTGTGTGGTGTTGTGGTGGTTAGCTTACATGTGTGAGTTGGTTTTGTTTAAAAAAAGAGAGAGAGAGAGAGAGAAGAAATGGGAGGATTAAACGAAAGAGGCTGGGAGGTGTTCAAAGAGAAAGGGAAGAACAGAGCGGTTGGCTTTTGGCATGGAGGAGACGGAAATTCATAGTTTGAAGTTGGGAAAACAAAGGAGAGATCATTCAAGTATAGTTGACAGTCCGGTAAGTTGTTTCCTTGAAAATTTGAGAGTCAAATGAAGGATTGAAATGTTCATCTTATTGAGGATCCCACATCTGAAAGATGAAGAGTGACCTCACAATTTATAAGATAAATGGGTTACTCCTCCCATTGCCAATTGGTTATGAGATGGAACCCATATAATCTTAAGTTGGTATCAGAGCCCATTAAACCCAAACGGGTATTCGGTCCCAAAAATAAAAATTAAAATTAAAATAAATAATAAAATTAAAAATTAAAATTAAAAAAGAAATAAAATTAGAATCAGATTCAAGAATGGTGAACCCAAAGATGCACCATCTTAACCCAAACGGGTATTCGGTCCAATACAAACCCAAACGGGTATTCAGTCAAAAAAATAAATAAATAAAATTGGAATAAAATTGGAATCCGATTCAAGAATGGTGAACCCCAAAAGAGGTACCATCTCAAGGGGGCATATTGAAGATCCCACATCTGAAAGATGAAGAGTGACCTCACAATTTATAAGATATATATGGGTCACTCCTCCCATTGCCAATTGGTTTTGAGATGGAACCTCATGTAATCTAATACATCTCCAAACTGCTTTATGGGTTTTAGTTTTATGGAGCTTGGTTGTGTTCGTGATTATGATTGAAATAGTCGAAGGAAAAATTAAAGGGCAAAGTTTAGAGAAAGAGAAAGGGTAAGCTTTACCATAGGTACTAAGGAAATGATGTTTCTAAAAAGAAAAGAAAAAAAAAAAGAAAAAAGAAATGGTGTTTTTGGTTAAGTGGGAATGAAGGAATTGAGAATTTGGAGTTTGGAATGTTAAATTTTAGAGGAAATTGACTTGCTAAGGAGAAGGGAAAAAGAGATCAGGAAAAATTATGGCTGGCAGTATTAAAAAGAATTATTGTAGTTGAATTTAAAAATTAATTTAAGTTAACTAAGAGAAAGAAAACAGAGGCTAGTTGGTTAGAAGAAAAAACACAGAGGTTGAAGAAGAAGAAGAGAGACAATTAAGTAAATTCAAAAGAGAGTAATTGGATGGTACAAATGCTATTAAATGTGGAGATAGAAGAAACCTCATTTTGAAAGACTTTTACGTGGGGTGGTAATTTGAGGGAAATGAAGATTATTTTATTATGGTAAAAGGAAAAGATGGTTTGAAGTGAGAGAATAAAATAGAATTTAATAAGAAGTAAAAGACAAATAGTACATGTTTTTAATGAAATGAAAGGAGAAAGAGAAGTGTGGTTGGAGATTGGAAGATTAGAAATTGGTTTAATTGATGTTTAGTTGATTTCCAATTACTTGTTTGGATAATTATTATTAATATGATTATTGAAATTACAGGTTGAACATAAATTGGAGTAACTTTTGATTCGAGGTGTCAATGACAATAGTTTTTTTGAGTGGTTTATTTTACGAATTATTTTTATTATTTGATTATTATTATGAATTTTCAAGAATTCTATAATTATGTGTGATTTTAGAGAAACTACTAAGGGATTTTCAGAGAATTGTTATGAATTTCCAAAAATGGTATTGGAATTTCAATATTTTATGCTTCTAGCTGAATTTATTATTTGAGAAATATTTGAGATATTTTATGATCAATGAGATGTTTGAAGAGTTTTAATATTTATTGAGAAATGTATGAGATTTTTGAGACGTGGTCTCAGAGAAAATATGACTTTGAAAATGTTTTGTATATTTGAGAGATTTGACGATTATTCGAGAAAGTATAAAGGTTTAATGTTATTTCAGAAATCTCTCAAAGTTTATGAAAGGCTATTTTAGAGAAAGAATGTAATTTTTAGAAAGAGTTTGAGATATTAAAAGTTCTTATGATTTAGAGTTATTTGTGATTTAAGAGGTTTATGGTGAAAGTGGTTTTCAAACCACTAGATCTTTGTACCCATGGTGATTACCCGATATACTATGAGAATGTGTTTCCATAGTATGTTCGCATGCTCAGGCCGCAGGGGATGCTGGGGAATGTCGGGGCCATTAGGTGCCTAATCCGGATTCCGAATCCTGATCCAAATCCTAGTCCTGAAGCATTATAGATGATAGAGTTTGCTCTGCGTGTACGTATGATAGAGATTGGTTTTGCTATGTACCTTGAGATTACTCAGTGCATAGTATGACAGAGATATGCTCTGCTGTGCGTATTGAAATGACTCTATGCCAGTATAACAGAGATTTGGGTACAAATTTGGTGATGAATTTTGCTAGCTTATGCTTATGTTTTTCAGAGCTATAATTGCAGATTTTCCTATCTATGTTTTTTTTTACGAACTCGTGCTTATGTTTCAAGAGTAGTTGACTTATGAGTTGTTGTTCCAAGAGCTGAAATCTTTGTTGTGTTATTCATGTTTTAAAGAGTTGTTTTATTTACAGGTTTTAATGTCTTAAAATGATCTCGAATGTTTCTAAAATGTTCATGATTTACATTATTCCATAGAGTTATGAACTTCTGTTTAGTAAGAGAATAATTTTTCTTGAACATTTATTTTCTTATGGAATCACCACTCACTGGGCTCTTTAGCTCATTCTTTCTTCCTAAAATTTTCCACTAGGTTGCTATTGAGTTTCAACCAGAGTTAGCTAATCACAATCTACCGCCAGTCTGGTCAAGTCATTGCATATCATCTATTGTAAGTAAAGAGATAAATTTTGACTGTGTTGTTTATGAGATATATATAGATAAAGTTAGATAATGAGAGAAGAGATAAAGACTTGGCAATAGATTCCATTACACATTTGGGGTCCAGCTCATCCTAGGTTTGGTAGAGCTAATCTGGGGCGGGTTGTGACAATATCATACCAATGTGGAGATCTGTCGAGGGTCGTTGTCCCTATTATCTAGTATTAGAGTCAGGCCCTTGACTTAGCAATATCGGTAGAATCCTCGGGTGTCGAATAAAGAATGCGAGCCTCAAAGGGGAGGATTTTTGGGATTATTGGGAGTGCAACCAAAGTCCCATGTTGGCTATATAAGATCATGAGTTTATAAGCGATGAACACTATCTCCATTGGTATGAGGCCTTTTGGGTAAAACCAAAAACAATTCACTATGACTATGCCTTTAAGGCTCGCTTTCGTTGTTCGACACCTAAGAATTCTACCAACATCACTAAGTCAGGAGCCTGACTCTGATACCACTTGATAAGGACAATGATTCTCGACACACTTTGGGCATAAGCTCTCATGACGTTGTTTTTAGTTTTACCCAAAAGGACTCATACCAATGGAGATAGTGTCCCTCACTTACAAACTCATGATCTTCCCCTTATCTAACCAATATGGGACTTTGGTTGCACTCCCAACAATCCCAATAAAATATATCCAAACCAACTGAGTTATGGTCAGATTGACAAAATAAAAAAAAAATCATATATATAACTAGTTCACCCTACCTTCCTACTTCATCATCAAACATCTATTTTGTATTCTTAGGGAAAACATAAATTCTTGAATTATATAAACTTGAACGGGCAAAACTACAACCTCGTAGTAATTATTTTATCTATAGTTTTATCATTTGAATTAGATATCAACTAAATCTTGGTAAGAATTTATGTATTGGGTTTTTCACTTTTTAAAATATTTTTCAAATCTTAATCAAATTTCGAAAAAAAAAACTTACATTGAAAACAACTTTTTTATTTAAAAAAAAAAATCCAAGAATTTAAAAATATATAAGATTATAAAAACAAAAGGAAATTGTCAATAAATAGGCAAGATTGTTTTAAAAAAATAGAAAATTATAATTATAAAAAAAAAAAAAAACTATTGTTTTTATGAGACAATATTTTAATACACAACGAACTTTCATGATCCCATATCAACTTAGGTTTAAATCTTAATTTCACGTTTGAACTAAAAATATAAAATAAAAAAAAAGTCCCAATTTGAGTAATATAATAACTAAGAAAACTACCATTATCCAATATTCTCAATTATCAATCTCATTCATGGATGTTCAATTCCAAATGAACTTCTGAATAGAAATTACAAGAAAAAGTATAGTTAATGCTACACCTAACTTAGTTTTATGAAAACATTAAATGTTACACTTAGTAATGATAAATTTTTTAATCTGAAGATAATTTAACTGGTTAAGACACTATATATTTGTTCATTGAATTCTTATCCTGCATTGTTGAACTTTTTTTTTTTTTTGAGATACAAAGAGAGAAAAAAAAAATTAAGAGAGGCGTTGAGTACATGCATAGCAACACTATCATTTTGAATAGCTAATTGAGCCCAATTATAGCAACATTATCATTTTGAATAGCTAATTGAGCCCAATTAGGGGCTTATTCAATCCAAAAGCTAACCACTTATATGTTATTGGCATGTGTAGCAAGGATATGAGCAACTTCATTAGCTTCACGAGAGGAATATACTGAATGTTGTGAAACCCATAGATGTTGAAAAGTTGTTGGATATCACAAATCACCAGTTGGATTTTGTTTTGGTAATGATATTTCCCCAAAACTAAGTCACATACCAATTCTGAATCAATTGCAACATTGATGGGTAAAGGAGCCATATCTAACACCATTTGGAGGCCATGTCGTAAGGCAAGAGCCTCAGTATGGTCCACTGAGGTTTGGAGATCAAAGTAAGCTTTCATTGTGGCCATTACTTGGCCATTGTGATTTCGAATGATGGCTCCCAAACCTATGGTTGTGAGATGTTTGGAGGCATCTGTGTTTAGCTTGTAATGAGAGATAGGTGGTGGCTCCCACTGAGTTGAAAGAGAGGCTTGAGGTACGCCATCTATATCCATGTAATGAGCATGTATATATTCACGAGGAGTAAGAAGCCGTCCACTCTGAACTTGTGCTAATTAAGGAGAATTCTTCATAAAATCTTGCACCCAGTAGATAGGATTCACTAGATTAGTAGTCTGCGTATTCAACACGATCTTGTTTCGATTTGTCCATCATGCATAAAATTCAACCACTGGCACTCCAATCATCTCTTTATCATGATCCTCTTGAAAACTGCACAAAAAATCAAAAATATTAAAAAAATCAAGGTGAATAGGGTGTCCAACGGGACCCCAATCAGTCCAATATATATATATATATATATATATATATATATATTTACAATTTCAAAGTGCATGCATCACTGTTTTTTCTTTTCTTCCACATAAACGACAAATAGGAGCATCAACCACTTTCTTTTAAAAAAGGAAAACTTTAGTAGGGAGAATATTCAAACATGCTCTCCACATAAAAATCTTAAACTTTGAAGGGATAATGAGTATCTAAAGTGTTTGATAAATAATTATTAAACCATATATAATAAAACATTATATCTCAACAAATAAAACAAAAAACTAAGGATTTTTTAAAGTGTGTTTTATGCTTTCTGAGAAAAAAATGGTAAAAATATGTTTGGATAACTGTCCTTTAAAAGTTTTTTTCATTAATTTTTCTAGTGTGTACTAGTGATCTGTGTGTATTTTGAAAAAATTAATAATAATAAATTGCTATTTGAGTTTTTTTAGTTCACCATGTATGGATGTTAGAATTCGAACTTCTAATTTTTTTGGTAATATTGAAAAGTTGTTATTTCTTCACAAATCACGTATTTGTAATTAATAATTTGATCATCAAGGCACAATAATATATATATATATAGTCATTCAATTACAAGTTAAAAATAAAATAGAAAGCTGTTTATTAGTTTTTTTTTTTAACTAATGAAGTTCACGAATGAATGAACCCATTTTTCAAATTATGGGTTGTACAAATAATTATGGTTAATTAAATCACATTTCATGCTTTGGATTTTTTATGTCAATTTGATCTTTACACTTTTAAAATTTTCAATTATTTTGTTGATCATTTAATTAAAATTTCCTTTAACATTCTCTTTCGTTTTTTCGAGTTCAACAAGGGTGACGATGGATTCGATTGAATATCTAACTTAATTTAGAAAGGTAAATAATTCTCTGAATCACTTGAATTATACCCATATCAAAAAAATTCACACCAAACATTCTAACTACATAAGAAACGAAAAAACTACAAATCAAGTTATTGAGAATTATACTTCAAAAGAAGTTTTAAAAAAATCAATATCGAATTATACCTTCTAGAATGCATACATTAATACACACATATGCAACTTTATCAATAAGTATGAGATATTCTTTAAGATAATTTGACAATTGCCTCCCTTCTAACGAAAAGAATAAATTACATTCATTTTTTTCTAGAAATACAAAGTCAACAACCACTGTCATCATTTTAGTCACTTGGAAAGCTAAAAGGTAAAATAAAAACCACCTTAAGCTCTTCTTCTTTATAATTCCTCCACCTTTTCAACAAACAAAAAACAACTTCCTTTTCCTCTTTGCCAAACAGTTCTCAATAATTAATTTTCCTCAGTTGAAAGCTTGATTTCTTTATGATTTTTCTACTTTTGTGTTTTTTGGAGGAAGATGATTTTTTTTTTTTTTTTACTTTTGCCAAGACTTCCACTACTCTCTATGAAACCAGCAAGTTGAGGTTGCTTTGCTATCTTCTAATTCTAACAGCTTCTTCCAACCAGTACTGATCGACTATGAAAGTCAGCAACAAACATGCACTTTCATTCTTCACATGCATAGAGCGGAAGCAAGAAACAAAAGTAAAATTAGATTTTTAGGAATATTGTCTTTGCTCATTCGGTGATGGAGCAAGACCTTGGGATTTATAGACTGTTGTACACATGAGTTATTAACAGAGAACTTAAATTCCTATGGTAATATCCATTAGGAAAGAGAATATCACCAAATACAATTGATGCAAAATGTACAGCTCATGATCCATATTGCCTTGGATGGAATACTATATGATTAATTATCTACTTTAAGTGAGAGACAATTAATGCATAAATGAGACTTTAACAATTAATATACAATTGGTTAGCATATATCAGTTAAACGAATGGTATGACAATTGAATAGAAAATTAAAAATTTTTTCAAATTATCTATGGATAATGAGAATTTTTTGTGTATGGAGTAAAAGATTTGATCTTTACAAGATACAATGGTTCTTACAAAGATTTAGGAAATCTATCTTAAGATAAATTTTACCCTAGGTGGTGGAGTATGGTAAACAAGTTAAATTGTTTTGCTTGTGAAGCAACAAAAAGATTTGTATAACTCCAATAGTTCCTTGAATATCTGAAATGTGTTTTAGATAAGATTTAGTCTATCATCTTTATTATGATAATAGTGGTGTAAAGACTAATATTAAGGAAATTAGAAAACACCAACGTATAAGGAATCATATCGAGAGAGAGAAAGCATCATGGTAGTTATCAAGATGACTTTTAATGACAGCGTTTAGATCTATATAAAAAGATTCTCTAGGCTAAAGTATTTAAAGGTCACCTAGAATGTCTAGGATTACGAGACATGCCTCGTCTTCGCTAGGGCAAGTGGGAAAACATGTTGGGTATAGAGTATGCCTTAGGATACATGTCTCGCTGGCTTTAGTGCAAGTGGGATATTGTTGGGATTTATGCCCTAAAGCCTCGTAATTAATTAATTATTTAATAATTAATAATAATTTTGACTATTTTATTTGCAATATAATATTATCCATTATATGAAAAATTCAAGGTTATTAGTGTGATCTTGAAGAGTATGTGGTTGACATACAGGAGAATCGTGTTCAAGAAATAACCTAAAGAGTCATAGTATATAGATAAGGTTGGGTGCTTTATCCTGGTAACACTATTGATATGCCCACTTTGTAATAGTTACAAATTATTTGATTCAAATTGTTCATGTGGAGACATGTTAGTGGGGGTATCTTATGCAATGAGTTTGTATAAGATTGGATCACGAAATATTTAATATCTCTTTATAAATCCGTTAATTGAGAAGATTAATATTTCATCAGGATGATCATATGTGACTCGATCTTAATCCTGAGTGAGTTATGAACTCCTGCCTATGAGGGCTTGTCCTTTGATTTTTATGGGTGGGAGTGACTTTTGTTGCCGATTCAATAAGCCTTCCATTTTTGGGACTTGACCAAATAGAGAGCTGGGAACATAATCTCACAAGATGGAATTCACTCATTCCCTTATAGGATAAGTAGATGAGTGTAGTTTCCTTAAGTGCTGATTTTGGGACTTGAACAATGGGGCCTCACCCTCTGACTGGCCCGAGAGGGACTTAGTTTATGATTGGATCATAAACAAATTGTTCATTAGAGGATCAGTAGTACTTAAAGTGCAAGACATAATTACAGGGGTAAAACGGACTTTTGACCCAGCTATAATTACGAACAACTTATGAATGATCGACTTGCATGTAGTGATTATATCAATTGACACAACTTGTCCTACAGTGCATAAAAGTGCAACTTTAGGTCTTTAGTGGAGTGACCCTAAAGTTAATGAATGAAAATTGATTAATTAAAGAGTTTAATTAATTAATTTTGTATCATTGGAGCTTATAATCTGTAGGTCCATAAAGTCCTCTTGCTAGCTCATAGTAACACTAAATGATCACACTAAATGATCAATTTAGTTGAAAAAAAAATTGAAATATTCAAATTAATATTTAATTTGAAGTGTTCAAATTAATATTTAATATATTATATATATTAAATAGAAAATAGAAAAATATATTTATTGTATTTGATATATTAAATATTAAAATAATTAATGTATATTAGATACATTAAAGAAAAGATATTTATTAAATTTGAATTGGATTCAAATTAGGAAATAGATGTCGTAGGAGAATTTTAAAAGGTTTGAATAATATTCAAATTGGTTAAATAAATATATTTTAATATATTAGATATTAAAATATAGTATGTAATTATCTTCCCTAGATCACTATAAATAGGACCCTAAGGGTGAGCCATTGGGCATTTTTCATAGAACATACATCTCCTCAATAGAGAATTAGAGAATTCTCTCTAGACTTTTTCCTCTCCAATCCCTTGAGGGTTTTCTTTCAAAAGGCTCCCACAATCCTTGATCTTGTGTTAGAGTCATAACCAAGAAAACTTTGTGGAGAAGATAAAACCCGTAAGAATATTCTCCATATTTATCTCAAAAGTAAGTTTTCTTAATTAATATTATTTTTAGTTTAATTTTAAATAAAATCAAAGACGATCCAATCTTTCGCTGCGGGATAAATAGTTCATTCCTATCAATATTTTCACATGTGCACTCCTAATGTAACTAATAGTCTTCTAACCAAATTTAACGGAGGGTATAGATTGAGTCACTTCAACAAGTTTAAACTTTTAATTGATGAAATTTTTAGCTTAATATTTTAATTGACTCAACCGACAAAATTCAAGAGTTATTGATTTTATTCCCAAAAATATTTTAGTTTATAATTTTGTATATAGTTAGGTATGGTTTTCTATTTTGTTTTTGGTTAAAATATCATCTAATTTGGTCTATGCATGTACTTTGGGACTTGTTCTATTTTAGTCTTTGTACTTTCAAATGTCTAAATTTAGTCTTCGTACTTCAATAAATCTTAAAATTAATTCATACCATTAGTTTATGATTAATTTTTTTTTCCAAAAAACTAATTAGTCTCTATCAACATTCTCTATAAATTTTGAAAATATATTTATTGTGTTTTTTCTTTAATAAAATTATTATTATTATTTTGTAAAGTTAGATAAAAATTAACTCCAAACTAACATGAGGATTGGGTTTCAGATTTATATTGAAAGTTTAAAGACTAAATTTGAATATTTTAAAGTACATGTAATTACTAAAATGAAATGAACTTCAAAGTACGGAGATTAAATGAAAATGACATTTTAACTTTTATTTAAGAAAATGGTTTTTCCTTTTCAAAAACGGTTTTTTCTAGCTCAACACCATGTGCGTTGAAGAATTCAAACCTTTGACCTCTTGGTTGAGGGTATATGCCTTAACCGGTTGAAAAAAACAGCTTGATTTGATGACAACTTCCTTCTAATTTGATTTCTGAAAATATTTTTTAAACCCTGAAAATTTTTATAAACAAAACATAGTAGTCAACCCTGTTTGTTAAGGTTTTTGTATGGATGACTCATTCTCATGCGCTTTAATGTCATATGACAAGCTTTTTGAAAATAATGAAATATGACCCATTTTGATAGGGCAGTATGAGATCGTCTTGCTTGCTCACACTCTCAGACAGGGTAACACTCTAGCTACTAATTCTAGTTCTCGCTCTCGCTTGCCACACAAGCAAAATTGCTTGGATCTTAAAAGAAAGAAAGTGAGCAAGAGCGAGATTGAAGAAGAAAAGATTGAAAAAAAAGAAGAAGATAAAATTAAGTCAGAGAAGAGCGGGAGCGAGCCAGCGAGAGTGAGATTGAAGAAGAAATGATTGAAAAGAAAGAAAGAAGATAAAATTCAGTTAGAGAAGAGCGAGAGCGAGATTACGTTGTCCTTACGGTAATTTGGACGAGTTGCAGAGTACGAAAAATGTCATATGTCATTAATTTCAGAATGTAGGTCAAATGGCATTAAACTACGCGAAAAGAAGTCATCCGTACAAATACTTGCAGTTTGTGAACAGATTTTTTTTCTTTCCATTTTAAAAAATGAAGCCTTTAATATCTACTCATACTTGTGCATGTTTCTTTTGTTATGTTTTTGTTTTTTTTTAATAATCACCTTTGAAATCTTAAACCAAATTATAAAAAAAAAAGTTCTTGAAAACTATTTTTTAAACAAAAAAATGTGGCTATAACTTTAAATACAATAAAGGTATATATTAAAAATAAAGAAAAACAAGTTACAAAAATAGAAAACAAATAAATTATTACTGAACGATCTTCATTATTAGGCTAGACCTAAATTTTCAAAAACGTTCGGTCATCATGGCATCGATAATTTTTTTTCTTTTTTTTTGGGAGGACCTCCCTTGCAATACCGTCATTAAAGAAGCATTTAACTTCCAATTTTAGAATTGATTGGTGCGATTCCTCTATACTTCAGGGCACCAAAATTTCGGACCATAAATGGAAGAAAGTCATATGTTTATTGGTCAGTGATTATAAA
Source organism: Trichosanthes truncata (assembly GCA_033996785.1). Lineage (NCBI taxonomy): Eukaryota > Viridiplantae > Streptophyta > Magnoliopsida > Cucurbitales > Cucurbitaceae > Trichosanthes > Trichosanthes truncata. Next base: position 73,044,575 of record JAWPNB010000003.1, read on the forward strand.
GTCCACAAATCTTGATCACTAAATATGAGTGTTCTCATACCTAAAGTATACAGTTTTTTTTTTTTTTTTTAGTTCAACATTATGCGATGTGGAGGATTCGAACCTCTGACATCTCTAATCTCTTGATCAAGAGTACACACTTTATACCAGTTGAGCCATACTCATGTTAGCAACTATAAAGATTATTACAATCATATACTCTTAAATTTTTAGCTCGAGCAATTACCACATTAGCTAGACTTATGAAATTGTTTTAACTAAGGTTAGGATAAGACAGAGTATATATGCTCTAATGTAGTGGTTTGAGTTTGATGCTTCACCAATTAGACATGTCTCCAAGTAGAGGCATGAGCATATATCTCTTTTAATATTTAAAATAACTACTAAAACTTGTTTTTTTTTCTTTTTAAGAAATACTAATTTTTTTTATATATATTTAATTAAAATAATAATTATAAACATCACTCTCAAACTATAGTGCTTGTTACTCTCATGTTTCAAGATCTAGCAAGGACACCCGTAATGGTTGTAAATGCTTTATAAAGATAATTCTTCAAACTAAAAATTTGAGACCCTGTTTGATAATCATTTAGGACCCGTTTGATAACCATTTGGTTTTTAGTTTTTGGTTTTTGAAAATTAAGCCTATAAATACTACTCACATCCATAGATCTACTTGTTTTGTTATCTATCTTTTACCTATGTTTTCAAAAACCAAGTCATGTTTTGAAAACTAAAAAAAGTAGTTTTCAAAAACTTGTTTTTGTTTTTAAAATTTGGCTAAGAATTCAAATGCTTCATTAAGGGAGATGGAAACCATTGTATAGAAATTAGGAGTTAATTTTCAAAAACTAAAAACAAAAAACCAAATGGTTATCAAACGGTGCCTTAGTTTTTTACTTTTGTTTTTTCCAAATTAAACCTATAAATACTACTTCTACCTATGAATTTTCATGTTTTCTTATCTACTTTTTACATATGTTTTCAAAACCAAGCCAAGTTTTGAAAACTAAAAAAAGTAGCTAGTTTTCAAAAACTTGTTTTTGTTTTTGGAATTTGGCTAGAAACTCAAGTGATTCCTTAAGAAATATGGAAATCATGGTAGAGAAAATGAAAACCATTGTAGAGAAATTGTGCAAAAACAAGCATAATTTTCATAAAATAAAAACCAAAAACTAAGGCCCCATTTGATAACATTCTCGTTTATTGTTTTTTGTTTCTTGTTTCTTGTTTTTAAAAACTAAAAATAGAAACACGTTTGATAACTATTTATGTTTCTCATTTTTTTAAAAAAAGAAACAGAAACAAGCATGTGTTTGATAATTGTTTCTTTTTTCTTGTTTTTAATAAAAATAAAATTTAATACATATAATATAATAAAACATATAACATGCATAAAAAAAATATAAAACAATTATAAAGAGTTTATAGTATTTTATTCAGGTCCAAAATAAAATTAATAATAATGATGATGATGATGATGATGATGATAATAATAAATTTTATTCTTCAAATGTTGTTCAAATTTGATTTGCAATGTCATTTCTCACTCCAATCAATTTACTGTAAATGATTTTGGCGTACACGAGTTAGTTCAATTAGGCTAATTTATAAATTGTCTAAGGTTAGACAATCGAGCATACCCACATTTATTTAATTTAATAATAAACTTTATTTTTATTTTTTTTCTTTAAAAATGCATTAGCCAATAATACACGTAAGTAAAATTAGAAAAAGAGAGAGAGAATATATATATATATATATTTTTACATTTAATGATAAACATGAAATACATTATTAGTTTATTTATTTAATAAAAAAAATTAAAATCGTACCAAACCAAAATGGAAAATAATAGAGATTTAAATAAAAAATAATAACAAAGAAAGTAAAAAAAAAAGGAAATAAGAGAGAAGAGAAAAACATAAACGGAAAAAAAAAAGAACAAAAGAAAAAAAAGGAACTATTAAAAAAAAAAAAGATTACGATGGAAGAGAGAGAAATAAATGGAAAAAAAAGATTAAAAAAATGAAAAGATAAAAAAGTATTAAAAGAAAAAATAATAGAATGGAAGAGAGAGAAAGAAGAGAGAGGGGAGGGTTGGGTGTAGAAAGGGAAAAGAGAAATAAGAATACATGCATGAAACATGAAAAAAAAACATAAACAAAATTTGAGAAACTGCTTTTTGTAGTTTCTCAAAATTTACCCATTTTTTAGAAACGTTTCTAAAAAATTTAGAAACAATAAACAAGATGGTTTATCAAACATGTATGTTTCTTAAAAATGAGAAACGGGAATAAGAAACAAGAAACGAAAACATTATCAAACGAACCCTAAATGGTTATCAAACGAGACCTGAGACTTTGACTTCTATAGTTTATAGTTGGTTTGTTTTTTTTTTCTATTTTGGTAAAAGAAAATTTTTAATGTAAGTACTTAATTAATTAGATTTTTTTTCTAAGATTGCTAAAATGAGAAATATTTTATAGTTGAAAATACTATTCTACTTCAAAAGCACAATTATAAAAAAAATCAAAATTATAGTATTTTTTTTTCATGATGTTGAACTATTTTTGACAGTTAACATGAACCTAGCTCAACTCATTAAGGTAAATATTCTTGACCAAAATGTTAGAAGTTTGAATTTCTTCCTCGATATATTATTGAACTCAAAAAAAAAAAAAAACTATTCTTAACAAATGCCATAAATATGATTCGTCCTTAAATATTATAGCTTTTCTTTATCTTTTCTTTATTTTTTTCTTTACTTGTCGGCTAATAAAATTTTCTCTTTTCATTGTTTATTTATTCCTCGTAAAAAGCTTGGTCTTAATGGAGTTCACTTGTTTTTTTTTCAATTCTCTTTCTCTCTGTTTTTTTTTCCAATTTTCAAACTTGTTGATCTTTTCTCTTTCTTTTTTTTTTTTTCTTTTAATAGTCTTGTTTGGGAAAGATCCCTTATTCTCTCCCTCTCTTCATTCTTTTTATTTTGTTTTCATTTTCCCTTTTGTCTTTAAGCTTTTTTTTTTTATGTTCTTAACCATATTGGTTTTTTTATTCTTTCTTTTTCTTTTTTATTTTCAAACCTACCTGACTCACTTGTACATGACAAATTATTCAATGAGACCGCCACATAATAACCATTGGATGTAGATTCAATAATTTTCATGCTTCTAAATAATCACTGGATATAAATTCGATGTATTTCTATCTCTATATCCAACGGTGAAAAACTGTTAGCCACATTGTATCGCCCTCACCGAATAATTTCTCCTTGTACAAGTTTCTTTCTTTGTGTATAAATTTTTATTTTAAATTCTAGCATAAACGACTTTGATGTTATCCCATTTTGATACCTAAGTTTCGGTTTAATAACTATTTTGTTTTTAGTTTTCTATTTTTGAAAATTATGATTGTTTCCTCACAATTCCTTGGTAAGCTTTCCACCTTTCTTAAAAATAGATTTCAAAAGCAGAAAACTGAAAATAAAATGGTTATCAAACTGGGCTTAATTTTTCATTGTTTTTATATTTTGACTTAAATTTTCAAACAAACTATTTTAGTCCTTAGAATTTGTATTTTAAAAAATTGTTCAAGTCTTTATTACTTAAGGACAAATATTTGAACCTACATATAAAAAGTTAGTTATTGAGTTTTCGAATAGACTTAAGTTCAATTGTTAAATAATTAATAGTAAAAATTAAAAGGAAAATTTTAACCAATTTTAAATACTAAAATAGAATATTTAAAAGTTGAGTAAAATACCTTTTTGGTCACTCATGTTTGGAGATTGTGTTTATTGAGTCTCTAGGTTTCAAAATTGGAGAATTAAGTCCCCGAATTTTATGAAATATATTTATTTCCTTCTACCGTTAATTTTTTAACTGATGGCTGATGCAGCAATTTTTAATATTAAAATAATAATCTTTCAAATAAAAATAATATTCATTAATTAATATATAATAATAATAAACTCTTCTCTCTCTCTTTTCCCCGTACCCAGCTCCAAGGCCGATACCAGTGTCCCTCCCCCTGCCAGCTACTTTTTTTTTCATTCTCTTTCAATTTTCCTTCTTCTTCCTCCATTTCCTTATTTTTCTTTTTTCTTCTTCTTCTTTCTTCTTTTCTGTCGTCAGCGAGCTTGAAAGACTTCGGTGAGCTTCTAGAATGGAGGGAGGCTCCCCTACGTTTTAGATCAGGAGCCCTTAGGAGTGCCCTAAAATGAAGGAGAAGAGTCCTTCAAGCTCGCCAATGACAAAAAGAAGAAAGATGAAGAAGAAAAAAGAACAAGTTTGAATTAGAGGAGGAAGAAGAACAAGAAGAGCAAAGGAAAAAAAATTAACCGGCAGGGACGGCACCGGAGTTGGGGGAGGGGAAAGGGGAAGGGGAGAGAGAAGAGTTTTATTATTATTATTTAATTATTATTTTATTTATTTAAACATTTATTATTTTAGTATTAGAAATTGTCACGTCAGCCATTTGTTTAAAAATTAACGGTGCAAGAACTCAATAGTCCTATTTCATTAAATTTGAAAGTTTAATTGTTCGATTTTGGAACCTAGCTAGTAACTCAATAGATGCACAATTTCTATATATGAATGACCAAAAAAAGTATTTTACCCTTAATTTATAGACTAAAATAAATTACATAGTAAAGTTCAAAGATTATGTGGGTCTCAAATATTATGAAAAAAAAAAAAAAAAAGACAACTAAATATGGTATAAAACAACTAAATATTGAAATATTCTCAAATTTATTTTTAATAAATTAGTATTTCTTAGATTAAGTGATGGATATGCTGTGTAACACACAATACATTTATCCGTTGGGGGAAAAAAAAAAAGAAAAAAAATATCTCAACCCAATTAATGGATCAACCTCAAGTTCCTGTAGAAATTCCTTTTCTTCGCAGCTATTTTTCCTCTTCTTTGACTTACAAATGAATGCGGGATTTCACTTTCTAGGAATTGGAGGTGGGATGCCACACCACTATACAATTTTCATTCAATTTCACCTACTTCTACATTGATCTATTCTTTCTATCTTAAAGCTTGACTATAGCTTAAATAGTCTTTTGAGTTCAATAATAATTGCAGAGTGGAGATTGAAATATTGACCTTTGAAATGATCATTGGTGCATATCTATTGAGCCAGTGGCGGATCCAGAACTTTATGTCAGGGGGGACTTGAATTTGTATAAAGATTATTTTGAACACATTAATATTAGTTTAGTCAAAATATCATTTTGGTCCCTTTAAGTCTCATTCTATTTTAGTTTCTGCACTTTCAAATATCCAAATTTAGTCTCTGTACTTTCAAAAAATCTTAAAATTAGTCATTATTGTTAGTTTTAGAGTTAATTTATATCGAACATGGTAAAATAATAATAATAATTTCATTTAAGAAAAAGATACAATGTGAATATGTTTCCAAAATTTATAGACAAAAGGCTAATAATATAGGTTACATTTTTCTTTTTGGAAAAGTTAACAATAAACTAACAGTGTGAAATAATTTTATGATTTATATTGAAAGTATAGAGACTAAGTTTGAACATTTAAAAATATAGAGACTAAAATATAACAAGTTTTATGGTACACAAACCAAAATGATATTTTAACATATACATTTATATATTTCAATATTAAAGTATGACTGAATTTTTTATATAAGCATACAAGAAAAGGAAACTTGAAATAATAAGTAAGACTTTTTTTTCATTTATAAGAATTCCTAGAATTGTAGTTCTTTTTATGTAATTAATTTTTTTTAAAAATAATTTTGATTTATATTTGATACCAAGAAAATATATATATAAATTTAAGAATAGATTAAAATAAAAAAATATAGGTTAAATTATCAAAAATACCCTTAAACTATGGAATTGGTTTCAATTAGAACTTTGAAAAGTTTCATTTTAACCCTTGAACTTTGAAGTTTGTTTCAAAACAACCCTGAAGGCTTTTTTTCGTTAAATTCATGGACGAAAAATAATGTTTTTGCATTTATATTGTTGCTTATGTGGGCATATTTGAAGATATACATTGAAAAAAAAATCAAAACATATGCCAATACGTCATTTTTCGTCCATAAATTTAACAGAAAAAACCTTCAAATTTTGTTTTGAAACAAACTTCAAAGTTCAGGGGTTAAAATGAAACATTTCAAAGTTCAGGGATATAATTGAAACCAACCCCATAGTTTAGGGGTATTTTTGATTATTTAACCAAAAATATATATAGTATTAAATATTTTTTATTATTACATATTTGTAAATATTTTATAAATAGGTTTTAATTATTTACAAGAATCAAGAAATAAGAAATTATAAGATTTTTTTGTTAAAGAATTCTATTGGTCGATATATATATATATTAAAAACATTTATATATTTATGGCTTTAGCATGATTCGAACCTGCGCAAAATGAGGGTTTTAAGAAAGATGCATGAGGGGCTTGCCATTGAGCCAAGCAAGATTTTATGAAAAATAGCTAACATTTTAATATAATAACTAATTTTTTCATAAGTTGAGGGGGGGGCTCGAGCCTCCCGAGCCCTTCATAAAACCGCTGCTGCATTGAGCTATACTTGAATTGACAATCATAGCTTAAGTAGTTAGAGTGATCAATTCTTAATTTATATAGTCGAATAGTCAAGTCATAGGTTAGACATTTGAATACTCTCTCCTACTTTGTAACGTAAAATCATTAAAAGAAAAAAGAAAACATCTTTCGTACTTGAAATTAATTATTTAATATGACTATTACAATGTGATGGATAGTCCGCCTATGTTAGGTACATGAGAGAAAGCAAAAAATATTTTTTGACCACAGAAAATTTAGAGGAAACATGTTCAAAATTTCTAGGAAAAGAGGAAGAGGGGGAAATCAAGGGGAGAAAGGGGAGTTTAAAAAAAGAAAGAGGAGAAGAGGAAGAGGAGAGAAAAATAGTTTTTTATGTTAGGCCCTGTTGACGATGATTTTGATTTTAATTTTTTATATTTAAGAATTATGTTTGCTTCCTCCCCATTTCTTTTGGTACCATTTTTACTTTTCTCAAAAATACACTTGAATTATTGGCCAAGATTATAAAAACAAAAATAAGTTTGTAAAAACGCAACTACGATCCTGTTTGATAATTATTTGATTAGGTCCCGTTTGATAACCATTTGATTTTTGGTTTTTGGTTTTTGAAAATTAAGCTTTGTTTTCTCTCAATTTCTCTACAATGGTTTTCATCTCCCTTAAGAAAGCATTTGCATTCTTAGCTAAATTCTAAAAACAAAAACAAGTTTTTGAAAACTACTTTTTTTAGTTTTCAAAACATGACTTGGTTTTTGAAAACATAGGTAAAAGGTAGATAACAAAATAAGTAAATTCATGGATGAGAGTGGTATTTATAGGCTTAATTTTTAAAAATTAAAAACCAAAAACCAAATGGTTATCAAACGGGGCCTTAGTTTTTGGTTTTTGAAAATAAGCTTAATAAACACTACGTCTACCTATGTGGGTTTCTTTGTTTTGTTATCTACTTTTTACAAATATTTTAAAGTTCAGGCCAAGTTTTGAAACTAGAAAAAGTTTGTTGCTATCTACTTTTTACAAATATTTTCAAAATTCGGCCAAGTGTTGAAAACGAGAGAAAGTAGTTTTTGAAAACTTGTTTTTGTTTTTGAAATTTAGCTTAAGAATTTAAATGTTTCCCTAAGAACTATTGTATAGAACATGTGAAAAAACAAGCACAATTTTTTAAAACTAGCACAATGTTCAAAAACCAAATAATTATCAAACGAGACTTACTTTTTTTAGTTTTCAAAACTTAGTTTAGATTTTGAGAACATTAATGTTAGCAGACAAAAAAAAAAGGTAGAAATAGTGTTTATAAGCTTCATTTTTAAAAGATAGAAAATAAAAAATAAAACGGTTATCATCAAACAGGACCTTTGCTATTTAATTTTTTAATTTTAAAGTAAAATATATCAATTAGTTTTAAGTAAATTAGAGAAAATTATTAGGTAATTTAATTAGCTTTTTTTTTGGCACTCATAAGCAATAAATTGAATTTAAAAATAAACAATATGTCACAAAAACAATATTTGACTGTTACATCATATTTCTATTAAAGCATTTAATAACAATTTGTTACAAATTTCAAAATCTAGAGATGAAATAGAATTTTATCTCAAACTTCAAAAGTCTTCAATCGAAGTATAGTTGAATTGATTAAAACATGAATATTCTTGATAAAAAGTCAAAGAAAATTTGTAATTTATCATACTTTCTTGTTAAGTTCTTACCTTACTATTGTACACTTTAAAAAATTTCATATAATTTTTCTTTTTTTAGTTCAACAATATATTTGGAGAGATTTGAACCTTTGACTTTTTGGTCGTGAAAATATGTTGGGATTGTTGGGAGTGCAACCAAAGTCTCACATTGGCTAGATAAAGGGAAAATCATGGGTTTATAAGTGAGGGACAATATCATACCAATGTGGAGATCTGTCGAGGGTCGTTGTCCCTATTATCTGGTATCAAAGTCAGGCCCTTGACTTAGCAATATCGGTAGAATCCTCGGGTGTTGAATAAAGAATGCGAGCCTCAAAGGGGAGGATTGTTGGGATTGTTGGGAGTGCAACCAAAGTCCCACGATGGCTAGATAAGATCATGAGTTTATAAGCGAGAGACACTATCTCTATTGGTATGAGACCTTTTGGGTAAAACCAAAAACAATTCACTATGACTATGCCTTTGAGGCTCGTTTTCTTTGTTTGACACCTAAGGATTCTACCAACATCGCTTCAAGGGCTTGACTCTGATACCACTTGATAGGGACAATGACCATCGACACACTTTGGGCATAAGCCCTCATGACTTTGTTTTTAGTTTTACCCAAAAGACCTCAACTAATGGAGATAGTGTCCCTCACTTACAAACTTATGATCTTCTCCTTATCTAGCCAATATGGGATTTTAATTGCACTCCCAACGATCCCAAGAGAATATATCTAAATCAATTGAGTTATGGTCAGATTGACAAAAAATAAAAAATAAAAAAAACCCATATATATAACTAGTTCACCCTACCTTCCTACCTCATCATCAAACATCTATTTTGTATTATTAGGGAAAACATAAATTCTTGAATTATATAAACTTGAACGGGCAAAACTACAACCGCGTAGTAATTATTTTATCTATAGTTTTATCATTTGAATTAGATATCAACTAAATCTTGGTAAGAATTTATGTATTGGGTTTTTCACTTTTTAAAATATTTTTCAAATCTTAATCAAATTTCGAAAGAAAAAAAACTTATATTGAAAACAACTTTTTTATTTAAAAAAAAAAACCAAGAATTTAAAAATATATAAGATTATAAAACAAAAGGAAATTGTCAATAAATAGGCCAGATTGTTTTAAAAAATTAGAAAATAAAAAACTATTGTTTTTATGAGACAATATTTTAATACAAAACGAACTTTCATGATCCCATATCAACTTAGGTTTAAATCTTAATTTCACGTTTGAACTAAAAATAAAAAATAAAAATGTCACAATTTGAGTAATATAATAACTAAGAAAACTACCATTATCCAATATTCTCTACAATTATTCAATATTCTCAATTATCAATCTCATTCATGGATGTTCAATTCCAAATGAACTTCTGAATAGAAATTACAAGAAAAAGTATAGTTAATGCTACACCTAACTTAGTTTTATGAAAACATTAAATATGACACTTAGTAATGATAAATTTTTTAATCTGAAGATAATTTAACTGGTTAAGACACTATATATTTGTTCATTGAATTCTTATCCTGCATTGTTGAACTTTTTTTTTTTTTTTTGAGATACAAAGAGAGAATCAAAAATTAAGAGAGGCGTTGAGTAGCCCCATGCATAGCAACACTATCGTTTTGAATAGCTAATTGAGCCCAATTATAGCAACACTATCGTTTTTAATAGCTGATTGAGCCCAATTTGGGGCTACTTCAATCCAAAAAGTTGACCATTGATCTGTTATGGCATATGTAGCAAGGATATGAACAACTCCATTAACTTCACGAGGGATATACCGAATGTTGTGAAACCCATAGATGTTGAAAAGTTGTTGGATATCACAAATCACCAGTTGGATTTCGTTTTGGTAATGATATTTCCCCAAAACTAAGTCACATACCAATTGTGAATCAATTTCAACATAGATGGGTAAAAGAGCCATATCTAACACCATTTGGAGGCCATGTCGTAAGGCAAGAGCCTTAGCATGGGCCACTGAGGTTTGGAGATCAAAGTAAGCTTTCATTGTGGCCATTACTTAGCCATTGTGATTTCGAATGATGGCTCCCAAACCTATGGTTGTGAGATGTTTGGAAGCATCTGTGTTTAGCTTGTAATGAGAGATAGGTAGTGGCTCCCACTGAGTTGAAAGAGGGGCTTGGGGTATGCCATCTATATCCATGTAATGAGCATGTATATCTTCATGAGGAGTAAGGAGCCGTCCACTCTAAACTTGTGCTAAGGAGAATTCTTCTCTAAAATCTTGCACCCAGTAGATAGAATTCACTAGATTAGTAGTCTGCGTATTCAACACGATCTTGTTTTGATTTGTCCAGCATGCATAAAATCCGACCACTAGCACTCCAATCATCTCTTTATCATGCTCCTCTTGAAAACTGCACAAAAAATAAAAAATATTAACAAAATCAAGGTGAATAAGGTGTCCAACAGGAATCCAATCGGCCCAATATATTTTTATTTTTTTTACAATTTCAAAGTGCTAGCATCACTGTTTTTTCTTTTCTTCCACATAAACGACAAATAGAATCATCGACCACTTTCTTTTGAAAAAGGAAAACTTTAGTAGGGAGAATATTGGAACATGCTCTCCACATAAAAATCTTAAACTTTGAAGGGGTAATGAGTTCCCAGAGTGTTTAATAAATAATTATTAAACCATATATAATAAAATATTATATCTCAACAAATAAAACAAAAAAACTAAGGATTTTTTCAAGTGTGTTTTATGCTTTCTGAGAAAAAAAATTGGTAAAAATATGTTTGGATAATTGTCCTTTAAAAGTTTTTTTCATTATTTTTTTCTAGTGTGTGTACTAGTGATCTGTGTGTATTTTTAAAAAATTAATAATAATAAAGTTCTATTTGAGTTTTTTTAGTTCACCATGTATGGATGTTAGAATTCGAACTTCTAATCTTTTGGTAATATTTGAAAGTTGTTATTTCTTCACAAATCACATATTGTAATTAATAATTTGATCATTAAGGTACAATAATATATATATATATATATATATATATATATATATATATATATATATATATATATATTTTAGTCATTCAATTACAAGTTAAAAATAAAATAGAAAGTTGTTTATTAGTTTTTTTTTTTTAACTAATGAAGTTCACGAATGAATGAACCCATTTTTCAAATTATGGGTTGTACAAATAATTATGATTAATTAAATCACATTTCATGCTTTGGACTTTTTATGTCAATTTGATCTTTACACTTCTAAAATTTTCAATTATTTTGTTGATCATTTAATTAAATTTTACTTTAACACCCTCTTTCTTTTTTTTCGAGTTCAACAAGGGTGATGATGGATTCGATTGAATATCTAACTTAATTTAGAAAGATAAATAATTCTCTGAATCACTTGAATTATACCCATATAAAAAAAAATCACACCAAACATTCTAACTACATAAGAAACGAAAAATCTACAAATCAAGTTATTCAGAATTATACTTCAAAAGAAGTTTTAAAAAAATCAATATCGAATTATACCTTCTAGAATGCATACATTAATACACACATATGCAACTTTATCAATAAGTATGAGATATTCTTTAAGATAATTTGACAATTGCCTCCCTTCTAACGAAAAGAATAAATTACATTCATTTTTTTCTAGAAATACAAAGTCAACAACCACTGTCATCATTTTAGTCACTTGAAAAGCTGAAAGGTAAAATAAAAACCACCTTAAGCTCTTCTTCTTTATAATTCCTCCACCTTTTCAACAAACAAAAAACAACTTCCTTTTCCTCTTTGCCAAACAGTTCTCAATAATTAATTTTCCTCAGTTGAAAGCTTGATTTCTTTATGATTTTTCTACTTTTGTGTTTTTTGGAGGAAGATGATTTTTTTTTTTTTTTTACTTTTGCCAAGACTTCCACTACTCTCTATGAAACCAGCAAGTTGAGGTTGCTTTGCTATCTTCTAATTCTAACAGCTTCTTCCAACCAGTACTGATCGACTATGAAAGTCAGCACAAACATGCACTTTCATTCTTCACATGCATAGAGCGGAAGCAAGAAAAAAAAGTAAAATTAGATTTTTAGGAATATTGTCTTTTCTCATTCGGTGATGGAGCAAGACCTTGGTATTTATAGACTGTTGTACACATGAGTTATTAACAGAGAACTTAAATTCCTATGGTAATATCCATTAGGAAAGAGAAGATCACCAAATACAATTGATGCAAAATGTACAGCTCATGATCCATATTGCCTTGGATGGAATACTATATGATTAATTATCTACTTTAAGTGAGAGACAATTAATGCATAAATGAGACTTTAACAATTAATATACAATTGGTTAGCATATATCAGTTAAACGAATGGTATGACAATTGAGTAGAAAATTAAAAACTTTTTCAAATTATCTATGAATAATGAGAATTTTTTGTGTATGAAGTAAAAGATTTGATCTTTACAAGATACACTGGTTTTTACAAAGATTTAGGAAATCTATCTTAAGATAAATTTTACCCTAGGTGGTGGAGTATGGTAAACAAGTTAAATTGTTTTGCTTGTGAAGCAACAAAAAGATTTGTATAACTCAAATAGTTCCTTGAATATCTGAAAGGTGTTTTAGATAAGATTTAGTCTATTATCTTTATTATGATAATAGTTGTGTAAAGACTAATATTAATGAAATTAGAAAATACCAACGTATAAGGAATCATATCGAGTGAGAGAAAGCATCATGGTAGTGATCAAGATGACTTTTAATGCCAGCGTTTAGATCTATATAAAAAGACTCTCCAAGTTAAAGTGTTTAAGGGTCACCTAGAATGTCTAGGCTTACGAGACATGCTTCGTCTTCGCTAGGGCAAGTGGGAGAACATGCTGGGTATATATAGAGTATGCCCTAGGATAAATGTTTCTCTGGCTTTATTGCAAGTGGGATATTGTTGGGATTTATGCCCTAAAGCCTTGTAATTAATTATTTATTTAATAATTAATAATAATTTTGATTATTTTATTTGCAATATAATATTATCCATTATATTAAAAATTCAAGGTTATTAGTGCGATCTTGAAGAGTATGTGGTTGACATACAGGAGAATCGTGTTCAAGAAATAACCTAAAGAGTCATAGTATATAGATAACGTTGGGTGCTTTATCCTGGTAACACTATTGATACGGCCACCTTGTAATAGTTACAAATGATTTGATCCAAATTGTTCATGTGGAGACATGTCAGTGGGGGTATCTTATACAATGAGTTTGTATAAGATTGGATCACGAAATATTTAATATCTCTTTATAAATCCGTTAATTGAGAATATTAATATTTCATCAGGATGATCATATGTGACTCGATCTTAATCCTGAGTGAGTTATGAACTCCTGCCTGTGAGGGCTTGTCCTTTGATTTTTATGGGTGGGAGTGACTTTTGTTGCCGATTCAAAAAGTCTTCCATTTTGGGGACTTGACCAAATAGGGAGCTGGGAACATAATTTCACTAAATGGAATTCACTCATTCCCTTATAGGATAAGTAGATGAGTAGTTCCCTTAAGTGCTGATTTTGGGACTTGAACAATGGGGCCTCACCCTCTCACTGGCCCGAGAGGGACTTAGTTTATGGTTGGATCATAAACAAATTGTTCATTAGAGGATCAGTGGTACTTAAAGTGCAAGACATAATTACAGGGGTAAAACAGACTTTTGACCCAGCTATAATTACGAACAACTCGTGAATGATCGACTTGCATGTAGTGATTATATCAATTGACACAACTTGTCCTACAGTGCATAAAAGTGCAACTTTAGGTCTTTAGTGGAGTGACCCTAAAGTTAATGAATGAAAATTGATTAATTAAAGAGTTTAATTAATTAATTTTGTATCATTGGAGCTTATAATATGTAGGTCCATAAGGTCCTCTTGCTAGCTCATAGTAACACTAAAAGATCAATTTAGTTGAAAGAAAAAATTGAAATGTTCAAATTAATATTTAATTTGAAGTGTTCAAATTAATATTTAATATATTAGATATATTAAATATAAAAGAAAAAAATATATTTATTGTATTTGATACATTAAATATTAAAATAATTAATGTATATTAGATACATTAAAGAAAATATATTTATTAAATTTGAATTGGATTCAAATTAGGAAATAGATGTCGTAGGAGAATTTTAAAAGGTTTGAATAAGATTCAAATTGGTTAGATAAATATATTTTAATATATTAGATATTAAAATGTATTATGTAATTATCTTCCCTAGATCACTATAAATAGGACCCTAAGGGTGAGCCATTGGGCATTCTTCATAGAACACACATCTCCTCAATAGAGAATTAGAGAATTCTCTCTAGACTTTTTCCTTTCCAATCCCTTGAGGATTTTCTTTCAAAAAGCTCCCACAATCCTTGATCTTGTGTTAGAGTCATAACCAAGAAAACTTTGTGGAGGAGATAAAAACCCATCAGAATATTCTCCATATTTATCTCAAAAGTAAGTTTTCTTATTTAATATTATTTTTAGTTTAATTTTAAATAAAATCAAAGACGATCCAATATTTCGCTGCGGGATAAATAGTTCATTCCTATCAATATTTTCACATGTGCACTCCTAATGTAACTAATAGTCTTCTAACCAAATTTAACGGAGGGTATAGATTGAGTCACTTCAACAAGTTTAAACTTTTAATTGATGAAATTTTTAGCTTAATATTTTAATTGACTCAACCGACAAAATTCAAGAGTTATTGATTTTATTCACAAAAATATTTTAGTTTATAATTTTGTATATAGTTAGGTATGGTTTTCTATTTTGTTTTTTGTTAAAATATCATTTTGGTCTATGCATGTTGTAATGCCCGGCTTATTTAGGAGTTTAAATTTTTAATTTTGGAATTTAGTGGAATGATTTTCATTTGGAAAGTTAAATTTGAAGGTTAAATTGAATTTTAGAAAGAGAAAAAGGGCATATTTGGAATTTAATAAGTTGTTAAGGGCAATTTTGGAAATTATTGTTGGTCAAGGGGCAATATGGGAATTTTGTTTTTTTTTTAAAGAAAAAGGTGGTACCATCCTTATCCCTCCAATTTCTTCTTCTTCTTCCTCTCTTTCCCGTAGCTTTCTCTCTCTCTCTCTCTCTCCCTCGGCCGAACACCCATCCGTGGCCTTCTTCTTCTTCTTCTCCGACCAGCCCACCGCCGTTAACCCATCCATCGCCGGCCTCCTTCTCCTCCTTCTTCTTCTTCCGTCAGTCGCGAGCAGCTCGCTGGAGTCGATCCTCGCCGCCGGCCCTTCTCCTCCTTCTTCCTCGTCTTCGTCGAGCAGCAGCCGCGAGCAGCTCGCCTGAGGCTCATCCCGTTCGCCGATTTCTGTAAGTTCGAAACCCAGATCCGTCGAAGCTCACCCTTGCGCCGCAAGTCTGAAAAACTCGCCGGTTTTCGCTCGGAACCGACTCACCGAGAGCTATTCTGCCCAGTATGCGCTCTCACGCGCCGATCGGGAGTCGCACGTGCCGGCCACGCGCCGCCGTCTCCGATTCCAATTTTCGAGCCTGAACAGTCCCAGTTGCGATCGTGATCCGATTTGGGATAACAATTGAAGGATCAAACTATCGAATTTGAGGAGATCAGAGTTTGGAAGAGATTCTTATTGCTAGAATAATATTAATTATTCTTTTCGAAGTAAGTAGTTATTTGGATTCAAGCCTTTTAAGTTGTTATTTGAATGTGATTATTGTTTGAAATGTATGAATTATGAAAGGATTGCTCAATAACTGTGTTATAAAGCAGATGATGGTTAGTGGTTTTGTTTGGGAAATGTTTGAGCTAAAAGCGATCTTAGAATGTAACTAGTAAGAAATTAAGGGCATAAGTTCGAATTAAATGAGGTTAGCTTGTTTGGCACCTTAAGGCATCGCCTAAGGTTGTGATTGGGCAAGTTTGGGAACTTTGGTGCATGGTCACAAAATGCATTGGTGATTGTTTGTGGAAGGTGGGCTTGTAACATATGCTACAAATAACTCTTCAAAGGAATGTGGAGTGGGTCGTTCTAGGGTTGGCCTAAGAAGAGGGTAGCCTTTCGGATTGGTCCGTTAGGATTTTCGTTTCGCCTGTAAATGTGTATGAGGCGTAAGACATTTTAGTTGTTGAAAAGGCTGGGGGGGGGGGGGGGGGGGGGTTGTCCTCCCTGTTAATCTGTTAATGTGAATTAGGGGATGTTCCCCTTAAGAGTGTTTGAAACCTCTGGGCCAACTTGTGACTGTGATTTGGGCATGAAGGTGAATGTAATGAGGTGGATTGACCCAAAAGGTTCCTAACGTGTTGTGAAAGTACGAAAACCCGTTAGATTGATGCTTCCAACCCTAAATCTGTTGTTTCGTGCGAGTTTGTAAGCCTAGAACGCCGTGATGTGATGAGCATAGGGATGCGTTCTCTATTGTCGTGTGCTAGCTTAGGGGGTGATTCTCCATTGTGATGAGCATAGGGATGCGTTCTCTATTGCCGTGTGCTAGCTTAGGGGATGTGTTCCCTGGTTGCCTGTGTGGCTAATGAGATATGATGAGCATAGGGATGCGTTCTCTATTGCCGTGTGCTAGCTTAGGGGGTGATTCCCCACTGTGATGAGCATAGGGATGCGTTCTCTATTTTCGTGTGCTAGCTTAGGGGATGTGTTCCCTGGTTGCCTGTGTGGCTAATGAAATGAGTATGAGGGTTATAGACCTTCACGAGTTGGGTTCTAGGTTACAGTACTCGCAGTTATGGCTCGAAGATAGGGTCAGGAAGTGTTAAAAGTTGTGGAAGGATGAATTGGACTTTTGGAATCACTGAAGGAAGTATTCGAAAACTAAGTACGGGTCTGAGTACAAGCAGTTTTCCTCTTGATTGGGTTCAATGCTTTTGGGTTCAGGTTGGGTTAGAGGCTGAAGTAGAGCACCCTAAAGTTATGCAATACTCAGGGTCGAAGATCGTATTTTATGTGTTCAGAATGGTCTTATGTTTGGGCTGAATTAACGAGTTTTGGATGGGTCCGAATGTGAGTAGAGAGTTACTGGTCGTCCTGATTTCTAGAGCGGTTATGGAACTGAATTCTGGATTAAAAGGGATGAGGGCTATGTGCCGCTAGCACATGTATGTGCTAGTGAACTACGGGCCAGGTTGTGAATGTGGTCCAGAAATAACAAATGATCAATTGGGTATGGTAGATTACCCTGGAGATTCCAAAAGTAGTACGAAAATGCAAGGAGCTTGATAAATTAGAGCCACATGTCTTTATGTCTCTCCTGGGCGAGTCTGTAACTCTAGGAGATGTGATGAGAGTGAGGGATTGTGTTCCTTCACTGTGGTGCTAGCTTAGGGGTGATTCCCCAATTATGTTGAGTGTAAGGATTGTGATCCTTAGCGCCTGTGTGCTAGCTTATGTGTGATTCCCCACTGTGTTGAGCGTAAGGATTGCGATCCTTATGGCCTGTGGTGCTAGCTTAGGGGTGATTCCCCAATTATGTTGAGCATAAGGGATGCGTCCCTTATTGCCTGTATGCTAGCATAGAGGGGTGATGTTCTATTGTATGTAGGCGTGAGAGTTAATTGCTTTCACGACCTTAGTCAACCTAAGTTACATGGCTCGTTGGTAGTGCTCGAGACAATGCCTTACCGGGATGGACTCAGGTAGAGTGTGTGAGCGATAGTTGGATGATTGATGAGTTGAGATTAAGAAGCAGATGTACGTGCCAGGACAACTTTTGTGTTGATGATGCTAGCAAAGGGGCGTTATCCCCAGAGTAATGAGTTAGGGGGCGATTCCCCTAGAGTGTTTATGAGGCTAGCATAGGGGCGTTGTCCCCAGAGATTTGTGACGAGCATAAGGGTTACGATCCTTATTGCCGTGGGTGCTAGCATAGGGGCGAGGACCCCAGAGATTTATGTTGAGCGTAGGGATGCGTTCCCTAGCGCCTGTGAGCTAGCTTAGGGGTGATTCCCCACTGTGTTGAGCTTAGGGATGCATTTCCTATTGCTGTGTGCTAGCTGAGAGCTGATTCCCCACTATGTTGAGCGTAGGGATGCGTTCCCTAGCGCCTGTGTGCTAGCCTAGGGGTGATTTATCTGTTGAGATGAGTGTGAGGGTTATAGACCTTCACAGGGTTGGGTTCTATGTTACAGGACTCATAGGTATGACTCGAAGTAGGGTCAAATAGTAGTGAATGTTGTGGAAGGTTAAATGGACTCTTAAAATAATTGAAGGAAGTATTTGGAAGCTTAATACGAGCGTGAGTAAGAGCTTGGTATGGTTTCTTTAAACATTGGACCCTTAAGTGGGCTACTTACTGAGTATGTTTATACTCATGTTTGCTACCTTGTTTGTTTTGCAGATTGTGCACATTCTCGGGGTGGATGACGCAGGCGACGACTTGACGAGACTATGGAGACTCCACCAAAATCTCTTTTCCCTGTTTAAACTTTTAGTTTTGTTTCCTTGTTCCTTGATGTATGTTTGGTCTGTAAATTCCAAATATTCTTTAGTTATCGTGTATTTGGTTAGGGTTTCTTAAAATCCTGTGTATGATGTGAAGCTCAGCATACTTGTCGTAGTTTGTTGGATGCTGAGCGTTTTATCTGAGTTATAGAAGTGTTTTTCATTCTTATCAGGGTGTTGTAAAATTTTGGTTTCTCCTAGTTACGCCGTCATGTTGCCGAAATTTCGGGCATGAGCAAGGTAACTAGGTTGTGCTTCGGCGTTTAAAGAGTCGTTGAAATTTAGGGACGTTACACATGTACTTTGGGACTTGTTCTATTTTAGTCTTTATACTTTCAAATGTCCAAATTTAGTCTTCGTACTTTCAATAAATCTTAAAATTAATTCATACCATTAGTTTATGATTAATTTTTTTTCCAAAAAACTAATTAGTTTCTATCAACATTCTCTATAAATTTTGAAAATATATTTATTGTGTTTTTTCTTTAATAAAATTATTATTATTATTTTGTAAAGTTAGATAAAAATTAACTCCAAACTAACATGAGGATTGGTTTTAAGATTTATATTGAAAGTTTAAGACTAAATTTGAATATTTTAAAGTACATGTAATTACTAAAATGAAATGAACTTCAAAGTACGGAGATTAAATGAAAATGACATTTTAACTTTTATTTAAGAAAATGGTTTTTCCTTTTCAAAAACGGTTTTTTCTAGCTCAACACTATGTGCGTTGAAGAATTCAAACCTTTGACCTCTTAGTTGAGGGTATATGCCTTAACCGTTTGAAAAAAGCAGCTTGATTTGATGACAACTTCCTTCTAATTTGGTCTCTGCAAATATTTTTTAAACCCTGGAATTTTTTATAAAAAAAACATAGTAGTCAACCCTGTTTGTTAAGGTTTTTGTATGGATGACTCATTCTCATGCGCTTTAATGTCATATGACAAGCTTTTTGAAAATAATGAAATATGACCCATTTTGATATGGTGATGCGCGCAAAATTACCTAGGAGGGCAGTATGAGATCGTCTTGCTTGCTCACGCTCTTGGACAGGGTAACGCTCTAGCTACTAATTCTCGTTCTCGCTCTCGCTTGCCACACAAGCAAAATTGCTTGGATCTTAAAAGAAAGAAAGTGAGCAAGAGCGAGATTGCAGAAGAAAAAATTGAAAAAAAAGAAGAAGATAAAATTAAGTCAGAGAAGAGTGGGAGTGAGCCAGCGAGAGTGAGATTGAAGAAGACATGATTGAAAAGAAAGAAAGAAGATAAAATTCAGTTAGAGAAGAGCGAGAGCGAGATTACGTTGCCCTCACGGTAATTTGGACGAGTTGCAGAGTACGAAAAATGTCATATGTCATTAATTTCATAATGTAGGTCAAATGGCATTAAACCACGCGAAAAGAAGTCATCCGTAAAAATACTTGCGGTTTGTTAACAGATTTTTTTTCTTTCCATTTTAAAAAATGAAGCCTTTAATATCTACTCCTACTTGTGCATGTTTCTTTTGTTAAGTTTTTGTTTTTTTTAATAATCACCTTTGAAATCTTAAACTGTTGTAAAATTGAGAGGCGAAGCCGGGCACCAAAACTTTACCAAAACATATAATAATAATAATAATAATAATAATAATAATAATAATAATACAAAAGATGAAATATAAAAAGAATATATATATATATAGTATAAACAAAAGAAAGTGGAGATTTATGGCAAATTAAAAACACAAAAATTAGAGAAAATGGGAGGAAAAATTGGTGTATTTTCTTTTCCAAAAATCTCTCTATTTATAGGCAATTTAAGAGAGGATGATGTGGTACATTAGGACACCAATCTATGGCCTTTAGAAGACACTTTGGCTATGGAGAAAATGCCACTTGGCATGGATAACAAATGGGCATGTGGAATGGGTATTTACATATGCCATATTCACAATACTCCCCCTTAAATGCCCATTTATATAAAATATGCCTCGTTAAAACCTTACTAGGGAAAAACCCAATGGGAAGAAAAACCCTAGTGAAGGAAAAAGAGTACATATTTTATATAGTTTACTATAATACATTCACTCCCCCTCATGGAGACATCACTTAAAGTCTTTGAGTCGCCGCATTCCAATGCTATATACTAATTTATCGAAGGTTGCAGTTGGTAATGCCTTTGTAAATAAGTCAGCCAGGTTATCTTTTGAACAAATTTGTTGTACAGTGATATCGCCATTTTCTTCAAGATCATGAGTATAGAAGAGCTTTGGTGAGATATGCTTTGTTCTATCTCCTTTGATATATCCTCCCTTGATTTGAGCTATACATGCTGTGTTGTCTTCGTATAACATCGTTGGAAGAGGTTTACTTGAAGACAAGCCACATGTCTGATGAATGTGTTGTGTCATCGATCTTAGCCATACACATTCTCGACTTGCTTCATGAATAGCGAGGATTTCAGCATGATTTGAAGAAGTGGCCGTTATAGTCTGTTTCACTGATCGCCACGATATAGCAGTTCCTCCACATGTGAATAGATAACCTGTCTGAGATCTAGCTTTGTGTGGGTCAGATAGATAACCAGAATCTGCATAACCAACTAGATCATACTTTGATTTGTTAGAATAAAATAAACACATATCAATTGTCCCTCGAACATATCAGAGTACATGTTTAACTCCGTTCCAATGTCTTTTTGTAGGACATGAACTATATCTAGCTAATAAATTTACTGAAAATGCAATATCTGGTCTTGTGTTATTAGCCAAATACATAAGTGCACCAATTGCACTAAGATATGGTACTTCAGGACCAAGTAGTTCTTCATTGTCATCTCGAGGTCGAAATATATCTTTCTTTATATCCAGTGAACGAACTTCCATTGGAATGTTCAATGGATGTGCTTTATCCATATAGAATCTTTTTAAGATTTTCTCTGTATAAGTTGATTGATGAACAAATATCCCATCTGCTAAATGTTCAATTTGCAAACTAAGGCAAAATTTTGTTTTTCCAAGATCTTTCATCTCGAATTCTTTCTTAAGATATTCTATTGCCTTGGATAACTCTTCAGGAGTTCCAATTATATTTAAGTCATCAACATATACAGTTATAATAGCAAATCTTGACTGAGATTTCTTTATAAAAACGCACGGACATATTGGATTATTTTGGTATCCTTCTTTCAACAGACATTCACTCAGGCGATTATACCATATTCGTCCTGATTGTTTTAATCCATATAATGATCTCTGTAACTTTATTGAATACAATTCCCGAGAACTTGATTCATATGTTTCTGGTATTTTAAATCCTTCCGGGATTTTCATATAAATGTCATTATCCAGAGATCCATATAAATACGCCGTGACTACATCCATTAGATGCATATCAAGCTTTTCATATACAGTCAGACCAATCAAATATCTTAGCGTTATTGCATCCACCACAGGAGAATATGTCTCCTCATAATCAATACCAGGCCTTTGTGAGAATCCTTGTGCAACAAGTCTCGCTTTATATCTTGTGACTTCATTTTTTTCATTTCTTTTCCTTACAAATACCCATTTATATCCCACAGGTTTGACGTTTTTCGGTGTTGGGACTACTGGTCCAAAAACCTCACGTTTTGAAAGTGAGTTCAACTCTGCTTGGATTGCTTCTTTCCACTTCGGCCAATCCTTTCTACGTTGACATTCTACGATAGATTTTGGGTCAAAATCGTCACTTTCATGAATAATATCGTGAGCAACATTATAAGAAAAAATGTTGTCAATAATGATATCATTTCGGTTCCATCTCTTTCCTGTTGTAACATAGTTTATAGAAATTTCATTATTATCCTCAAGCGTTTGATTTTCACCAATACTCTTTTGAGTAGTTGTATTCTGGATTTCTTCTGGAACATCCATACCTTTTATCGAATCATTTTGATTCTCAACTACTTTTCTTTTTCGAGGATTTTTATCTTTAGAACCTATTGGTCTACCACGCTTCTGGCGTGCTCCAGACTCATTATTGACAACTTGTTCCTTTGGGATATCAACTTTTGATGGAGCATTTGCAGCTGGTATATATGATTTAGTCACACTTTTAGTATATGTGAATGCATCTGGTAGTTGATTTGCTATATTTTGCAAATGAATTATCTTTTGAACTTCAAGTTCACATTGATTTCTACGAGAATCTAAATGAGATAATAACGATGCATTCCATGTAATTTCTTTTTCCAACTTCTTAATTCCTCCCCCTAATGTTGGAAAATTTGTCTCATTAAAATGACAATCAGCAAATCGTGCAGTGAATACATCACCCGTCAGGGGTTCAAGATATTTGATAATTGATGGGGAATCAAAACCAACATATATTCCTAACCTCCTTTGAGGACCCATCTTAGTACGTTGTGGTGGAGCAAACGGTACATATACTGCACATCCAAAAATTCTTAGATGGGAAATATTTGGCTGCTGGCCATAAGCTAATTGCATTGGGGAGTATTTATTATAAGCTACTGGCCTAATACGTGCCAGTGATGCAGCATGCAAAATAGCATGACCCCATACCGATGTAGGAAGTTTAGCTTTCATAAGCAATGGTCTTCCAATTAGTTGCAGACGTTTTATAAATGATTCTGCTAGACCATTTTGTGTATGAACGTGAGCTACAGGATGTTCAACACTTATCCCAATTGACATACAATAATTATTAAAAGTTTGGGATGTAAATTCACCAGCATTATCAAGTCGAATGATCTTAATTGTATTATCAGGAAATTGTGCTTTTAACTTAATTATTTGAGCAAGTAATCTTGCAAATGCAAGATTTCGACTTGATAATAAGCATACATGTGACCATCTGCTGGATGCGTCAATTAATACCATAAAATATCTAAATGGACCACTTGGTGGGTTAATAGGTCCACAAATATCACCTTGAATTCGCTCTAAAAATGCAGGTGATTCAATCCCCACTTTAGCTGGTGATGGTCTAATAATTAATTTCCCTTGAGAACAAGCATCACATGACAACTCATTGGATTGAAGAATCTTCTGGCTCTTTAAAGGATGTCCATGTGAATTCTCAATAATTTTTCTCATCATTATTGACCCTGGATGACCCAATCGATCATGCCAAACACTGAATATTTCTGGATTCATGAACTTCGGGTTCATTATTGCATAACTTTCGATTACTCGTATATGAGTATAGTATAATCCAGAAGAAAAAGCAGGCAGTGTTTCTAATATACGTTTTTCATGTGAAACAATAGATGTTATATAGAGACACTCTATATTATTTTTACAATCAGTTTCAACATGATAATTATTTTCACGTATATCTTTAAAACTTAATAAGTTTCTTTTCGATTTGCTAGAGAACAGAGCATTATTAATTGTAAATCTTGTTCCTCTAAGCAAAATAAAGTTTGCATTTCCAAAACCTTCAATCAGATTTGCAGAACCTGATATAGTATTGACTTTTGCTTCCAGCATTGTCAATCTAGTAAAATATTTTCTATTTATGAGTATCGTGTGCGTAGTTGCGCAGTCTGCCAGACATAAATCCTCATTGCTCATTTTCGAATTACTCAACATATTGAAATTGTTCATATTTCTTCATTGAAAAGAAAAGAAAAACGATTACAAAGAGTCTTAAATATATATACAAACAAAACAACAACAAAAATATACTAAACAGTATTTAATTATATATTTTCATACAAATCATCCTCTACTTGTTTGATTGCATCAATTCTCTCTCCAGGAGATTCAAAATAATCAGCTACATCAAGATGCATCATATTGGAGGGGTCAAACACATCATTTTCTTGAATGGCAAGATTTACCTCCACATTCTTTCCTTTTCCTTTTTCCTTCAGGGAAGCTTGATAGAGATCAACAAGGTGTTTTGACGTACGACAGGTACGTGACCAGTGCCCAGTCATTCCGCACCGGAAACATTTATGTTCATCACCTTTCGAACTTCTATCTTGTGGAGCCTTTCCTTTATGATCATCACTTCGTGTGGGTTTCTTAAAATTATAATGCCCACCACGAAAATAGGTATTTCTTCCTCTACCGCGGTCCCGACCTCGACCACGACCACGACCTCGACCACGATTATTAAAATTCACAACATTCACTTCAGGGAATGGTGTTGCTCCAGTTGGTCGGGATTCGTGATTTTTCATCAATAACTCGTTATTTTGTTCAGCAACGAGAAGACATGAGATAAGTTCAGAATATTTTGCAAAACCCTTCTCTCGATATTGCTGCTGCAGGAGCATATTCGAGACATGAAAAGTGGAAAATGTCTTCTCTAACATATCAACATCAGTAATCTTTTCTTCGCATAATTTTAATTTTGAACTAATTCTGAAGAGTGCGGAATTATACTCACTTACTGATTTAAAGTCCTGCAACCTTAGATGCATCCAATCATAACGAGCTTTTGGAAGAATAACTGTTTTTTGATGATCGTACCTTTCTTTCAAACCTTGCCATAGAACGTAGGGATTTTTTATTGTAAGATACTCCATTTTCAATCCCTCGTGAAGATGATGGCGAAGGAAGATCAGGGCTTTTTCTTTTTCTTGATTTGATGCATCATTTCCTTCTTTAATTGTTTCTCCAAGATTCATAGAATCTAAATGGACCTCAGCGTCAAGGATCCATGACAAGTAGTTATTTCCATTAATATCCAGGGCCGCAAATTCTAGCTTTGTAAAGTTTGCCATAATAACACTATCAAAATAATAATATATATTTATATTAGAAATTTAACATAAACCAAATACGTAAAAATGGCTTACCTATAAGACTTACCTTTAGCGGGAAAAATGATAGAGATTCGTGCTGATAACGTGTTGTAAAATTGAGAGGCGAAATCGGGCACCAAAACTTTACCAAAACATATAATAATAATAATAATAATAATAATAATAATAATAATACAAAAGATGAAATATAAAAAGAATATATATATATATAGTATAAACAAAAGAAAGTGGAGATTTATGGCAAATTAAAAACACAAAAATTAGAGAAAATGGGAGGAAAAATTGGTATATTTTCTTTTCCAAAAATCTCTCTATTTATAGGCAATTTAAGAGAGGATGATGTGGTACATTTGGACACCAATCTATGGCCTTTAGAAGACACTTTGGCTATGGAAAAAATGCCACTTGGCATGGATAACAAATGGGCATGTGGAATGAGCATTTACATATGCCATATTCACAATATTCTCAAAGTTTTAAGAATATAAATGAATTTTTCGATCTTTAAAAAGTTGGCTAAATCGAAAAGGTGGGCCTTGGATTAGGTAGGAGGTGTTCATTTGTTGACAAATCCATTGCCTGTTAAAATGCCGTGACGAGAAGTAGAATATAAGCGAAGTAGGGAATATTTTTCTAGAAGATTTTTGCCGGCCAATTACTGAACACATACCATGAGTGGATAATATTAATTCAATAAAAATAAATAAATTTCATCCTTTTCTTATATATAAAAAAAAAATCCAAAAATCATCTGTCACTTCTTTGTAGGTTGGATCCTCACAAGAACTCAAAAGTTATAATAATAATAACACGAAGGAGGAAATAATCAAAATTTTCTCTGTATTGGTATAGATATATTAATTTTTACTCTCAACTTTTAATTTCATAAAATTCGATTTTTATTGTGAATAGGGCATATGTAAATGCCCATTCCACATGCCCATTTGTTATCCATGCCAAGTGGCATTTTCTCCATAGCCAAAGTGTCTTCTAAAGGCCATAGATTGGTGTCCAAATGTACCACATCATCCTCTCTTAAATTGCCTATAAATAGAGAGATTTTTGGAAAAGAAAATACACCAATTTTTCCTCCCATTTTCTCTAATTTTTGTGTTTTTAATTTGCCATAAATCTCCACTTTCTTTGTTTATACTATATATATATATATATTCTTTTTATATTTCATCTTTTGTATTATTATTATTATTATTATTATTATATGTTTTGGTAAAGTTTTGGTGCCCGGTTTCGCCTCTCAATTTTACAACACGTTATCAGCACGAATCTCTATCATTTTTCCCGCTAAAGGTAAGTCTTATAGGTAAGCCATTTTTACGCATTTGGTTTATGTTAAATTTCTAATATAAATATATATTATTATTTTGATAGTGTTATTATGGCAAACTTTACAAAGCTAGAATTTGCGGCCCTGGATATTAATGGAAATAACTACTTGTCATGGATCATTGACGCTGAGGTCCATTTAGATTCTATGAATCTTGGAGAAACAATTAAAGAAGGAAATGATGCATCAAATCAAGAAAAAGAAAAAGCCCTGATCTTCCTTCGCCATCATCTTCACGAGGGATTGAAAATGGAGTATCTTACAATAAAAAATCCCTACGTTCTATGGCAAGGTTTGAAAGAAAGGTACGATCATCAAAAAACAGTTATTCTTCCAAAAGCTCGTTATGATTGGATGCATCTAAGGTTGCAGGACTTTAAATCAGTAAGTGAGTATAATTCCGCACTCTTCAGAATTAGTTCAAAATTAAAATTATGCGGAGAAAAGATTACTGATGTTGATATGTTAGAGAAGACATTTTCCACTTTTCATGTCTCGAATATGCTCCTGCAGCAGCAATATCGAGAGAAGGGTTTTGCAAAATATTCTGAACTTATCTCATGTCTTCTCGTTGCTGAACAAAATAACGAGTTATTGATGAAAAATCACGAATCCCGACCAACTGGAGCAACACCATTCCCTGAAGTGAATGTTGTGAATTTTAATAATCGTGGTCGAGGTCGTGGTCGTGGTCGAGGTCGGGACCGCGGTAGAGGAAGAAATACCTATTTTCGTGGTGGGCATTATAATTTTAAGAAACCCACACGAAGTGATGATCATAAAGGAAAGGCTCCACAAGATAGAAGTTCGAAAGGTGATGAACATAAATGTTTCCGGTGCGGAATGACTGGGCACTGGTCACGTACCTGTCGTACGTCAAAACACCTTGTTGATCTCTATCAAGCTTCCCTGAAGGAAAAAGGAAAAGGAAAGAATGTGGAGGTAAATCTTGCCATTCAAGAAAATGATGTGTTTGACCTCTCCAATATGATGCATCTTGATGTAGCTGATTATTTTGAATCTCCTGGAGAGAGAATTGATGCAATCAAACAAGTAGAGGATGATTTGTATGAAAATATATAATTAAATACTGTTTAGTATATTTTTGTTGTTGTTTTGTTTGTATATATATTTAAGACTCTTTGTAATCGTTTTTCTTTTCTTTTCAATGAAGAAATATGAACAATTTCAATATGTTGAGTAATTCGAAAATGAGCAATGAGGATTTATGTCTGGCAGACTGCGCAACTACGCACACGATACTCATAAATAGAAAATATTTTACTAGATTGACAATGCTGGAAGCAAAAGTCAATACTATATCAGGTTCTGCAAATCTGATTGAAGGTTTTGGAAATGCAAACTTTATTTTGCCTAGAGGAACAAGATTTACAATTAATAATGCTTTGTTCTCTAGCAAATCGAAAAGAAACTTATTAAGTTTTAAAGATATACGTGAAAATAATTATCATGTTGAAACTGATTGTAAAAATAATATAGAGTGTCTCTATATAACATCTATTGTTTCACATGAAAAACGTATATTAGAAACACTGCCTGCTTTTTCTTCTGGATTATACTATACTCATATACGAGTAATCGAAAGTTATGCAATAATGAACCCGAAGTTCATGAATCCAGAAATATTCAGTGTTTGGCATGATCGATTGGGTCATCCAGGGTCAATAATGATGAGAAAAATTATTGAGAAATCACATGGACATCCTTTAAAGAGCCAGAAGATTCTTCAATCCAATGAGTTGTCATGTGATGCTTGTTCTCAAGGGAAATTAATTATTAGACCATCACCAGCTAAAGTGGGGATTGAATCACCTGCATTTTTAGAGCGAATTCAAGGTGATATTTGTGGACCTATTAACCCACCAAGTGGTCCATTTAGATATTTTATGGTATTAATTGACGCATCCAGCAGATGGTCACATGTATGCTTATTATCAAGTCGAAATCTTGCATTTGCAAGATTACTTGCTCAAATAATTAAGTTAAAAGCACAATTTCCTGATAATACAATTAAGACCATTCGACTTGATAATGCTGGTGAATTTACATCCCAAACTTTTAATAATTATTGTATGTCAATTGGGATAAGTGTTGAACATCCTGTAGCTCACGTTCATACACAAAATGGTCTAGCAGAATCATTTATAAAACGTCTTCAACTAATTGCAAGACCATTGCTTATGAGAGCTAAACTTCCTACATCGGTATGGGGTCATGCTATTTTGCATGCTGCATCACTGGCACGTATTAGGCCAGTAGCTTATAATAAATACTCCCCAATGCAATTAGCTTATGGCCAGCAGCCAAATATTTCCCATCTAAGAATTTTTGGATGTGCAGTATATGTACCGATTGCTCCACCACAACGTACTAAGATGGGTCCTCAAAGGAGGTTAGGAATATATGTTGGTTTTGATTCCCCATCAATTATTAAATATCTTGAACCCCTGACGGGTGATGTATTCACTGCACGATTTGCTGATTGTCATTTTAATGAGACAAATTTTCCAACATTAGGGGGAGGAATTAAGAAGTTGGAAAAAGAAATTACATGGAATGCATCGTTATTATCTCATTTAGATTCTCGTAGAAATCAATGTGAACTTGAAGTTCAAAAGATAATTCATTTGCAAAATATAGCAAATCAACTACCAGATGCATTCACATATACTAAAAGTGTGACTAAATCATATATACCAGCTGCAAATGCTCCATCAAAAGTTGATATCCCAAAGGAACAAGTTGTCAATAATGAGTCTGGAGCACGCCAGAAGCGTGGTAGACCAATAGGTTCTAAAGATAAAAATCCTCGAAAAAGAAAAGTAGTTGAGAATCAAAATGATTCGATAAAAGGTATGGATGTTCCAGAAGAAATCCAGAATACAACTACTCAAAAGAGTATTGGTGAAAATCAAACGCTTGAGGATAATAATGAAATTTCTATAAACTATGTTACAACAGGAAAGAGATGGAACCGAAATGATATCATTATTGACAACATTTTTTCTTATAATGTTGCTCACGATATTATTCATGAAAGTGACGATTTTGACCCAAAATCTATCGTAGAATGTCAACGTAGAAAGGATTGGCCGAAGTGGAAAGAAGCAATCCAAGCAGAGTTGAACTCACTTTCAAAACGTGAGGTTTTTGGACCAGTAGTCCCAACACCGGAAAACGTCAAACCTGTGGGATATAAATGGGTATTTGTAAGGAAAAGAAATGAAAAGAATGAAGTCACAAGATATAAAGCGAGACTTGTTGCACAAGGATTCTCGCAAAGGCCTGGTATTGATTATGATGAGACATATTCTCCTGTGGTGGATGCAATAACGCTAAGATATTTGATTGGTCTGACTGTATATGAAAAGCTTGATATGCATCTAATGGATGTAGTCACGGCGTATTTATATGGATCTCTGGATAATGACATTTATATGAAAATCCCGGAAGGATTTAAAATACCAGAAACATATGAATCAAGTTCTCGGGAATTGTATTCAATAAAGTTACAGAGATCATTATATGGATTAAAACAATCAGAACGAATGTGGTATAATCGCCTGAGTGAATATCTGTTGAAAGAAGGATACCAAAATAATCCAATATGTCCGTGCGTTTTTATAAAGAAATCTCAGTCAAGATTTGCTATTATAACTGTATATGTTGATGACTTAAATATAATTGGAACTCCTGAAGAGTTATCCAAGACAATAGAATATCTTAAGAAAGAATTCGAGATGAAAGATCTTGGAAAAACAAAATTTTGCCTTGGTTTGCAAATTGAACATTTAGCAGATGGGATATTTGTTCATCAATCAACTTATACAGAGAAAATCTTAAAAAGATTCTATATGGATAAAGCACATCCATTGAACATTCCAATGGAAGTTCGTTCACTGGATATAAAGAAAGATATATTTCGACCTCGAGATGACAATGAAGAACTACTTGGTCCTGAAGTACCATATCTTAGTGCAATTGGTGCACTTATGTATTTGGCTAATAACACAAGACCAGATATTGCATTTTCAGTAAATTTATTAGCTAGATATAGTTCATGTCCTACAAAAAGACATTGGAATGGAGTTAAGCATGTACTCCGATATCTTCGAGGGACAATTGATATGGGTTTATTTTATTCTAACAAATCAAAGTATGATCTAGTTGGTTATGCAGATTCTGGTTATCTATCTGACCCACACAAAGCTAGATCTCAGACAGGTTATCTATTCACATGTGGAGGAACTGCTATATCGTGGCGATCAGTGAAACAGACTATAACGGCCACTTCTTCAAATCATGCTGAAATCCTCGCTATTCATGAAGCAAGTCGAGAATGTGTATGGCTAAGATCGATGACACAACACATTCATCAGACATGTGGCTTGTCTTCAAGTAAACCTCTTCCAACGATGTTATACGAAGACAACACAGCATGTATAGCTCAAATCAAGGGAGGATATATCAAAGGAGATAGAACAAAGCATATCTCACCAAAGCTCTTCTATACTCATGATCTTGAAGAAAATGGCGATATCACTGTACAACAAATTTGTTCAAAAGATAACCTGGCTGACTTATTTACAAAGGCATTATCAACTGCAACCTTCGATAAATTAGTATATAGCATTGGAATGCGGCGACTCAAAGACTTTAAGTGATGTCTCCATGAGGGGGAGTGAATGTATTATAGTAAACTATATAAAATATGTACTCTTTTCCCTTCACTAGGGTTTTTCTTCCCATTGGGTTTTTCCCTAGTAAGGTTTTAACGAGGCATATTTTATATAAATGGGCATTTAAGGGGGAGTATTGTGAATATGGCATATGTAAATGCCCATTCCACATGCCCATTTGTTATCCATGCCAAGTGGCATTTTCTCCATAGCCAAAGTGTCTTCTAAATGCCATAGATTGGTGTCCAAATGTACCACATCATCCTCTCTTAAATTGCCTATAAATAGAGAGATTTTTGGAAAAGAAAATACACCAATTTTTCCTCCCATTTTCTCTAATTTTTGTGTTTTTAATTTGCCATAAATCTCCACTTTCTTTGTTTATACTATATATATATATATATATATTCTTTTTATATTTCATCTTTTGTATTATTATTATTATTATTATTATTATTATTATTATTATTATATGTTTTGTTAAAGTTTTGGTGCCCGGTTTCGCCTCTCAATTTTACAACACAAATTATAAAAGAAAGTTCTTGAAAACTATTTTTTAAATAAAAAAATGTGGCTATAACTTTAAATACAATAAAGGTATATATTAAAAATAAAGAAAAACAAGTTACAAAAATAGAAAACAAATAAATTATTACTGAACGATCTTCATTATTAGGCTAGACCTAAATTTTCAAAAACGTTCGGTCATCATGGCATCGATAATTTTTTTTCTTTTTTTTTGGGAGGACCTCCCTTGCAATACCGTCATTAAAGAAGCATTTAACTTCCAATTTTAGAATTGATTGGTGCGATTCCTCTATACTTCAGGGCACCAAAATTTCGGACCATAAATGGAAGAAAGTCATATGTTTATTGGTCAGTGATTATAAAGTCCACAAATCTTGGATCACTAAATATGAGTGTTCTCATACCTAAAGTATACAGATTTTTTTTTTTTTTTTTAGTCAACATTATGCGATGTGAAGGATTCGAACCTCTGACCTCTCTAATCTCTTGATTAAGAGTACACACTTTATACCAGTTGAGCTATACTCATGTTAGCAACTATAAAGATTATTACAATCATATACTCTTAAATTTCTAGCTCGAGCAATTACCACATTAGCTAGACTTATGAAATTGTTTTAACTAAGGTTAGGATAAGACAGAGTATATGCTCTAATGTAGTGGTTTGAGTTTGATGTTTCACCAATTAGACATGTCTCCAGGTAGAGGCATGAGCATATATCTCTTTTAATATTTAAAATAACTACTAAAACTTGTTTTTTTTTTTTTCTTTTTAAGAAATACTAATTTTTTATATATATTTAATTAAAATAATAATTATAAACATCACTCAACTACAGTGCTTGTTACTCTCATGTTTCAAGATCTAGCAAGGACACCCGTAATGATTGTAAATGCTTTATAAAGATAATTCTTCAAACTAAAAATTTGAGACCCTGTTTGATAATCATTTAGACTCTGTTTGATAACTATTTGGTTTTTAGTTTTTTATTTTTGAAAATTAAGTTTGTTTTCTCTCAATTTCTCTACAATGATTTTCATCTCCCTTAAGGAAGCATTTGAATTATTAGCTAAATTCTAAAAACAAAAATAAGTTTTTGAAAACTACTTTTTTTAGTTTTCAAAACATGGCTTGGTTTTTGAAAACATAGGTAAAAGGTAGATAACAAAATAAGTAAATCCAAGGGTGGGAGTAATATTTATAGGCTTAATTTTCAAAAACCAAATGGTTATCAAACGGGGCCTTAGTTTTTTATTTTTGGTTTTTCAAAATTAAACCTATAAATACTACTTCTACCTATGAATTTTCACATTTTCTTATCTACTTTTTACATATGTTTTCAAAACCAAGCCAAGTTTTGAAAACTAAAAAAAATAGTTTTCAAAAACTTGTTTTTGTTTTTGGAATTTGGCTAGAAACTCAAATGCTTCCTTAAGAAAGATGGAAATCATGGTAGAGAAAATGAAAACCATTGTAGAGAAATTATGAAAAAACAAGCATAATTTTCATAAACTAAAAACCAAAAACTAAGGTCCCGTTTGATAACATTCTTGTTTCTTGTTTTTTGTTTCTTATTTTTTGTTTTTTTAAAAACTAAAAATAGAAACATGTTTGATAACTATTTATGTTTTTCGTTTTTTTTTAAAAAGAAACAGAAACAAGCATGTGTTTGATAATTGTTTCTTGTTTCTTGTTATTTAATAAAAATAAAATTTAATACATATAATATAATAAAACATATAACATGCATAAAAAAAA
Source organism: Trichosanthes truncata (assembly GCA_033996785.1). NCBI lineage: Eukaryota > Viridiplantae > Streptophyta > Magnoliopsida > Cucurbitales > Cucurbitaceae > Trichosanthes > Trichosanthes truncata. The sequence continues at coordinate 73,078,424 of JAWPNB010000003.1, forward strand.
TATAAAACAATTATAAAGAGTTTATAGTATTTTATTCAGGTCCAATATAAAATTAATAATAATGATGATGATGATGATGATGATGATAATAATAATAATAATAAATTTTATTCTTCAAATGTTGTTCAAATTTGATTTGCAATGTCATTTCTCACTCCAATCAATTTACTGTAAATGATTTTGGCGTACACGAGTTAGTTCAATTAGGCTAATTTATAAATTTTCTAAGGTTAGATAATCGAGCATACCGACATTTATTTAATTTAATAATAAACTTTATTTTTATTTTTTCTTTAAAAATGCATTAGCCAATAATACACGTAAGTAAAATCAGAAAAAGAGAGAGAGAATATATATATATATATATATATATATTTTACATTTAATGATAAACATGAAATACATTATTAGTTTATTTATTTAATAAAAAAATTAAAATCGTACCAAACCAAAATGGAAAATAATAGATATTTAAATAGAAAATAATAACAAAGAAAGTAAAAAAAAAAAAAGGAAATAAGAGAGAAGAGAGAAACATAAACGAAAAAAAAAGGAACTATTTAACAAAAAAGATTATGGTGGAAGAGAGAGAAATAAATGAAAAAAAGATTAAAAAAATGAAAAGATAAAAAAGTATTAAAAGAAAAAAAATAGAATGGAATCGAGAGAAAGAAGAGAGAGGGGAGAGTTGGGTGTAGAAAGGGAAAAGAGAAATAGGAATACATGCATGAAACATGAAAAAAAAAAACATAAACAAAATTTGAGAAACTACTTTTTGTAGTTTCTCAAAATTTACCCCCTTTTTTAGAAACAATAAACAAGATGGTTTATCAAACATATATGTTTCTTAAAAATGAGAAACGAGAATAAGAAACATGAAACGAAAACGTTATCAAACGAATCCTAAATGGTTATCAAATGAGGCCTGAGACTTTGACTTCTATAGTTTATAGTTGGTTTGTTTTTTTTTTTTTTTCTATTTTGGTAAAAGAAAATTTCTAATGTAAGTACTTAATTAATTAGATTTTTTTTCTAAGATTGCTAAAATGAGAAATATTTTATAGTTGAAAATACTATTCTACTTCAAAAGCCCAATTATAAAAAAAATCAAAATTATAGTATTATTTTTTTTTCATGATGTTGAACTATTTTTTACCGTTAACATGAACCTAGCTCAACTCATTAAGGCAAATATTCTTGACCAAAATATTAGAAGTCTAAATTTCTTCCTTGGTATATTATTGAACTCAAAAAAAAAAAAAAAAAAAAAACTATTCTTAACAAATGCCATAAATATGATTCGTCCTTAAATATTATAGCTTTTCTTTATCTTTTCTTTATTTTTTTCTTTACTTGTCGGCTAATAAAATTTTCTCTTTTCATTGTTTATTTATTCCTCGTAAAAGCTTGGCCTTAATGGAGTTCACTTTTTTTTTTCAATTCTCTTTCTCTCTGTTTTTTTTCCAATTTTCAAACTTGTTGAACTTTTCTCTTTCTTTTTTTTTTTTTCTTTTAATAGTCTTGTTTGGGAAAGATCCCTTATTCTCTCCCTCTCTTCATTCTTTTTATTTTGTTTTCATTTTCCCTTTTGTCTTTAAGCCTTTTTTTTATGTTCTTTAACCATATTGGTTTTTTTATTCTTTCTTTTTCTTTTTTCTTTTCAAACCTACCTGACTCACTTATACATGACAAATTATTCAATGAGACCGCCACATAATAACCATTGGATGTAGATTCAATAATTTTCATGCTTCTTAATAATCACTGGATATAAATTCGATGTATTTCTATCTCTATATCCAACGGTGAAAAACTGTTAGCCACATTGTATCGCCCTCACCGAATAATTTCTCCTTGTACAAGTTTCTTTCTTTGTGTATAAATTTTTATTTTAAATTCTAGCATAAACGACTTTGATGTTATCCCATTTTGATACCTAAGTTTCGGTTTAATAACTATTTTGTTTTTAGTTTTCTATTTTTGAAAATTATGATTGTTTCCTCACAATTCCTTGGTAAGCTTTCCACCTTTCTTAAAAATAGATTTCAAAAGCAGAAAACTGAAAATAAAATGGTTATCAAACTGGGCTTAATTTTTCATTGTTTTTATATTTTGACTTAAATTTTCAAACAAACTATTTTAGTCCTTAGAATTTGTATTTTAAAAAATTGTTCAAGTCTTTATTACTTAAGGACAAATATTTGAACCTACATATAAAAAGTTAGTTATTGAGTTTTCGAATAGACTTAAGTTCAATTGTTAAATAATTAATAGTAAAAATTAAAAGGAAAATTTTAACCAATTTTAAATACTAAAATAGAATATTTAAAAGTTGAGTAAAATACCTTTTTGGTCACTCATGTTTGGAGATTGTGTTTATTGAGTCTCTAGGTTTCAAAATTGGAGAATTAAGTCCCCGAATTTTATGAAATATATTTATTTCCTTCTACCGTTAATTTTTTAACTGATGGCTGATGCAGCAATTTTTAATATTAAAATAATAATCTTTCAAATAAAAATAATATTCATTAATTAATATATAATAATAATAAACTCTTCTCTCTCTCTTTTCCCCGTACCCAGCTCCAAGGCCGATACCAGTGTCCCTCCCCCTGCCAGCTACTTTTTTTTTCATTCTCTTTCAATTTTCCTTCTTCTTCCTCCATTTCCTTATTTTTCTTTTTTCTTCTTCTTCTTTCTTCTTTTCTGTCGTCAGCGAGCTTGAAAGACTTCGGTGAGCTTCTAGAATGGAGGGAGGCTCCCCTACGTTTTAGATCAGGAGCCCTTAGGAGTGCCCTAAAATGAAGGAGAAGAGTCCTTCAAGCTCGCCAATGACAAAAAGAAGAAAGATGAAGAAGAAAAAAGAACAAGTTTGAATTAGAGGAGGAAGAAGAACAAGAAGAGCAAAGGAAAAAAAATTAACCGGCAGGGACGGCACCGGAGTTGGGGGAGGGGAAAGGGGAAGGGGAGAGAGAAGAGTTTTATTATTATTATTTAATTATTATTTTATTTATTTAAACATTTATTATTTTAGTATTAGAAATTGTCACGTCAGCCATTTGTTTAAAAATTAACGGTGCAAGAACTCAATAGTCCTATTTCATTAAATTTGAAAGTTTAATTGTTCGATTTTGGAACCTAGCTAGTAACTCAATAGATGCACAATTTCTATATATGAATGACCAAAAAAAGTATTTTACCCTTAATTTATAGACTAAAATAAATTACATAGTAAAGTTCAAAGATTATGTGGGTCTCAAATATTATGAAAAAAAAAAAAAAAAAGACAACTAAATATGGTATAAAACAACTAAATATTGAAATATTCTCAAATTTATTTTTAATAAATTAGTATTTCTTAGATTAAGTGATGGATATGCTGTGTAACACACAATACATTTATCCGTTGGGGGAAAAAAAAAAAGAAAAAAAATATCTCAACCCAATTAATGGATCAACCTCAAGTTCCTGTAGAAATTCCTTTTCTTCGCAGCTATTTTTCCTCTTCTTTGACTTACAAATGAATGCGGGATTTCACTTTCTAGGAATTGGAGGTGGGATGCCACACCACTATACAATTTTCATTCAATTTCACCTACTTCTACATTGATCTATTCTTTCTATCTTAAAGCTTGACTATAGCTTAAATAGTCTTTTGAGTTCAATAATAATTGCAGAGTGGAGATTGAAATATTGACCTTTGAAATGATCATTGGTGCATATCTATTGAGCCAGTGGCGGATCCAGAACTTTATGTCAGGGGGGACTTGAATTTGTATAAAGATTATTTTGAACACATTAATATTAGTTTAGTCAAAATATCATTTTGGTCCCTTTAAGTCTCATTCTATTTTAGTTTCTGCACTTTCAAATATCCAAATTTAGTCTCTGTACTTTCAAAAAATCTTAAAATTAGTCATTATTGTTAGTTTTAGAGTTAATTTATATCGAACATGGTAAAATAATAATAATAATTTCATTTAAGAAAAAGATACAATGTGAATATGTTTCCAAAATTTATAGACAAAAGGCTAATAATATAGGTTACATTTTTCTTTTTGGAAAAGTTAACAATAAACTAACAGTGTGAAATAATTTTATGATTTATATTGAAAGTATAGAGACTAAGTTTGAACATTTAAAAATATAGAGACTAAAATATAACAAGTTTTATGGTACACAAACCAAAATGATATTTTAACATATACATTTATATATTTCAATATTAAAGTATGACTGAATTTTTTATATAAGCATACAAGAAAAGGAAACTTGAAATAATAAGTAAGACTTTTTTTTCATTTATAAGAATTCCTAGAATTGTAGTTCTTTTTATGTAATTAATTTTTTTTAAAAATAATTTTGATTTATATTTGATACCAAGAAAATATATATATAAATTTAAGAATAGATTAAAACAAAAAAATATAGGTTAAATTATCAAAAATACCCTTAAACTATGGAATTGGTTTCAATTAGAACTTTGAAAAGTTTCATTTTAACCCTTGAACTTTGAAGTTTGTTTCAAAACAACCCTGAAGGCTTTTTTTCGTTAAATTCATGGACGAAAAATAATGTTTTTGCATTTATATTGTTGCTTATGTGGGCATATTTGAAGATATACATTGAAAAAAAAATCAAAACATATGCCAATACGTCATTTTTCGTCCATAAATTTAACAGAAAAAACCTTCAAATTTTGTTTTGAAACAAACTTCAAAGTTCAGGGGTTAAAATGAAACATTTCAAAGTTCAGGGATATAATTGAAACCAACCCCATAGTTTAGGGGTATTTTTGATTATTTAACCAAAAATATATATAGTATTAAATATTTTTTATTATTACATATTTGTAAATATTTTATAAATAGGTTTTAATTATTTACAAGAATCAAGAAATAAGAAATTATAAGATTTTTTTGTTAAAGAATTCTATTGGTCGATATATATATATATTAAAAACATTTATATATTTATGGCTTTAGCATGATTCGAACCTGCGCAAAATGAGGGTTTTAAGAAAGATGCATGAGGGGCTTGCCATTGAGCCAAGCAAGATTTTATGAAAAATAGCTAACATTTTAATATAATAACTAATTTTTTCATAAGTTGAGGGGGGGGGGGGGGGGCTCGAGCCTCCCGAGCCCTTCATAAAACCGCTGCTGCATTGAGCTATACTTGAATTGACAATCATAGCTTAAGTAGTTAGAGTGATCAATTCTTAATTTATATAGTCGAATGGTCAAGTCATAGGTTAGACATTTGAATACTCTCTCCTACTTTGTAACGTAAAATCATTAAAAGAAAAAAGAAAACATCTTTCGTACTTGAAATTAATTATTTAATATGACTATTACAATGTGATGGATAGTCCGCCTATGTTAGGTACATGAGAGAAAGCAAAAAATATTTTTTGACCACAGAAAATTTAGAGGAAACATGTTCAAAATTTCTAGGAAAAGAGGAAGAGGGGGAAATCAAGGGGAGAAAGGGGAGTTTAAAAAAAGAAAGAGGAGAAGAGGAAGAGGAGAGAAAAATAGTTTTTTATGTTAGGCCCTGTTGACGATGATTTTGATTTTAATTTTTTATATTTAAGAATTATGTTTGCTTCCTCCCCATTTCTTTTGGTACCATTTTTACTTTTCTCAAAAATACACTTGAATTATTGGCCAAGATTATAAAAACAAAAATAAGTTTGTAAAAACGCAACTACGATCCTGTTTGATAATTATTTGATTAGGTCCCGTTTGATAACCATTTGATTTTTGGTTTTTGGTTTTTGAAAATTAAGCTTTGTTTTCTCTCAATTTCTCTACAATGGTTTTCATCTCCCTTAAGAAAGCATTTGCATTCTTAGCTAAATTCTAAAAACAAAAACAAGTTTTTGAAAACTACTTTTTTTAGTTTTCAAAACATGACTTGGTTTTTGAAAACATAGGTAAAAGGTAGATAACAAAATAAGTAAATTCATGGATGAGAGTGGTATTTATAGGCTTAATTTTTAAAAATTAAAAACCAAAAACCAAATGGTTATCAAACGGGGCCTTAGTTTTTGGTTTTTGAAAATAAGCTTAATAAACACTACGTCTACCTATGTGGGTTTCTTTGTTTTGTTATCTACTTTTTACAAATATTTTAAAGTTCAGGCCAAGTTTTGAAACTAGAAAAAGTTTGTTGCTATCTACTTTTTACAAATATTTTCAAAATTCGGCCAAGTGTTGAAAACGAGAGAAAGTAGTTTTTGAAAACTTGTTTTTGTTTTTGAAATTTAGCTTAAGAATTTAAATGTTTCCCTAAGAACTATTGTATAGAACATGTGAAAAAACAAGCACAATTTTTTAAAACTAGCACAATGTTCAAAAACCAAATAATTATCAAACGAGACTTACTTTTTTTAGTTTTCAAAACTTAGTTTAGATTTTGAGAACATTAATGTTAGCAGACAAAAAAAAAAGGTAGAAATAGTGTTTATAAGCTTCATTTTTAAAAGATAGAAAATAAAAAATAAAACGGTTATCATCAAACAGGACCTTTGCTATTTAATTTTTTAATTTTAAAGTAAAATATATCAATTAGTTTTAAGTAAATTAGAGAAAATTATTAGGTAATTTAATTAGCTTTTTTTTTGGCACTCATAAGCAATAAATTGAATTTAAAAATAAACAATATGTCACAAAAACAATATTTGACTGTTACATCATATTTCTATTAAAGCATTTAATAACAATTTGTTACAAATTTCAAAATCTAGAGATGAAATAGAATTTTATCTCAAACTTCAAAAGTCTTCAATCGAAGTATAGTTGAATTGATTAAAACATGAATATTCTTGATAAAAAGTCAAAGAAAATTTGTAATTTATCATACTTTCTTGTTAAGTTCTTACCTTACTATTGTACACTTTAAAAAATTTCATATAATTTTTCTTTTTTTAGTTCAACAATATATTTGGAGAGATTTGAACCTTTGACTTTTTGGTCGTGAAAATATGTTGGGATTGTTGGGAGTGCAACCAAAGTCTCACATTGGCTAGATAAAGGGAAAATCATGGGTTTATAAGTGAGGGACAATATCATACCAATGTGGAGATCTGTCGAGGGTCGTTGTCCCTATTATCTGGTATCAAAGTCAGGCCCTTGACTTAGCAATATCGGTAGAATCCTCGGGTGTTGAATAAAGAATGCGAGCCTCAAAGGGGAGGATTGTTGGGATTGTTGGGAGTGCAACCAAAGTCCCACGATGGCTAGATAAGATCATGAGTTTATAAGCGAGAGACACTATCTCTATTGGTATGAGACCTTTTGGGTAAAACCAAAAACAATTCACTATGACTATGCCTTTGAGGCTCGTTTTCTTTGTTTGACACCTAAGGATTCTACCAACATCGCTTCAAGGGCTTGACTCTGATACCACTTGATAGGGACAATGACCATCGACACACTTTGGGCATAAGCCCTCATGACTTTGTTTTTAGTTTTACCCAAAAGACCTCAACTAATGGAGATAGTGTCCCTCACTTACAAACTTATGATCTTCTCCTTATCTAGCCAATATGGGATTTTAATTGCACTCCCAACGATCCCAAGAGAATATATCTAAATCAATTGAGTTATGGTCAGATTGACAAAAAATAAAAAATAAAAAAAACCCATATATATAACTAGTTCACCCTACCTTCCTACCTCATCATCAAACATCTATTTTGTATTATTAGGGAAAACATAAATTCTTGAATTATATAAACTTGAACGGGCAAAACTACAACCGCGTAGTAATTATTTTATCTATAGTTTTATCATTTGAATTAGATATCAACTAAATCTTGGTAAGAATTTATGTATTGGGTTTTTCACTTTTTAAAATATTTTTCAAATCTTAATCAAATTTCGAAAGAAAATAAAAAACTTATATTGAAAACAACTTTTTTATTTAAAAAAAAATCCAAGAAATTAAAAATATATAAGATTATAAAACAAAAGGAAATTGTCAATAAATAGGCAAGATTGTTTTAAAAAATTAGAAAATTATAAATTTAAAAAAAAAAACTATTGTTTTTATGAGACAATATATTTTTAATACAAAACGAACTTTCATGATCCCATATCAACTTAGGTTTAAATCTTAATTTCACGTTTGAACTAAAAATAAAAAATAAAAATGTCACAATTTGAGTAATATAATAACTAAGAAAACTACCATTATCCAATATTCTCTACAATTATTCAATATTCTCAATTATCAATCTCATTCATGGATGTTCAATTCCAAATGAACTTCTGAATAGAAATTACAAGAAAAAGTATAGTTAATGATACACCTAACTTAGTTTTATGAAAACATTAAATATGAAACTTCGTAATGATAAATTTTTTAATTTGAAGATAATTTAGCTGGTTAAGACACTATATATTTGTTCATTGAATTCTTATTCTGCATTGTTGAACTATTTTTTTTTTTTTTTTGAGATACAAAGAGAGAAACAAAAATTAAGAGAGGCGTTGAGTAGCCTCATGCATAGCAACACTATCGTTTTGAATAGCTAATTGAGCCCAATTATAGCAACACTATCATTTTGAATAGCTGATTGAGCCTAATTATGGGCTACTTCAATCCAAAAAGTTGACCAATGATCTGTTATGGCATGTGTAGCAAGGATATGAACAACTCCATAACTTCATGAGGGATATACCGAATGTTGTGAAACCCATAGATGTTGAAAAGTTGTTGGATACACAAATCACCAGTTGGATTTCGTTTTGGTAATGATATTTCCCCAAAACTAAGTCACATACCAATTGTGAATCAATTTCAACATAGATGGGTAAAAGAGCCATATCTAACACCATTTGGAGGCCATGTCGTAAGGAAAGAGCCTCAGTATGGGCCACTGAGGTTTGGAGATCAAAGTAAGCTTTCATTGTGGCCATTACTTAGCCATTGTGATTTCGAATGATGGCTCCCAAACCTATGGTTGTGAGATGTTTGGAAGCATATGTGTGTAGCTTGTAATGAGAGATATAGGTGGTGGCTCCCACTGAGTTGAAAGAGGGGCTTGGGGTATGCCATCTATATTCATGTAATGAGCATGTATATCTTCATGAGGAGTAAGGAGCCGTCCACTCTGAACTTGTGCTAAGGAGAATTCTTCCATAAAATCTTGCACCCAGTAGATAGAATTCACTAGATTAGTAGTCTGCGTATTCAACACGATCTTGTTTCAATTTGTCCAGCATAAAACAACATAAAATCCGACCACTAGCACTCCAATCATCTCTTTATCATGCTCCTCTTGAAAACTGCACAAAAAATCAAAAATATTAACAAAATCAAGGTGAATAAGGTGTCCAACAGGACTCCAATTGGCCCAATATATTTTTTTTTTTTTTTACAATTTCAAAGTGCTAGCATCACTGTTTTTTCTTTTCTTCCACATAAATGACAAATAGAATCATCGACCACTTTCTTTTGAAAAAGGAAAACTTTAGTAGGGAGAATATTGGAACATGCTCTCCAGATCAAAATCTTAAACTTTGAAGGGATAATGAGTTCCCAGAGTGTTTAATAAATAATTATTAAACCATATATAATAAAATATTATATCTCAACAAATAAAACAAAAAAACTAAGGATTTTTTAAAGTGTGTTTTATGCTTTCTGAGAAAAAAATGGTAAAAATATGTTTGGATAATTGTCCTTTAAAAGTTTTTTTCATTATTTTTTTCTAGTGTGTGTACTAGTGATCCGTGTGTATTTTGAAAAAAATTAACAATAATAAAGTTCTATTTGATCATTAAGGTACAATAATATATATATATATATATATATTAGTCATTCAATTACAAGTTAAAAATAAAATAGAAAGTTGTTTATTAGTTTTTTTTTAACTAATGAAGCTCACGAATGAATGAACCCATTTTTCAAATTATGGGTTGTACAAATAATTATGATTAATTAAATCACATTTCATGCTTTGGACTTTTTATGTCAATTTGATCTTTACACTTTTAAAATTTTCAATTATTTTGTTGATCATTTAATTAAAATTTCCTTTAACATTCTCTTTCTTTTTTTCGAGTTCAACAAGGGTGACGATGGATTCGATTGAATATCTAACTTAATTTAGAAAGGTAAATAATTCTCTGAATCACTTGAATTATACCCATATCAAAAAAATTCACACCAAACATTCTAACTACATAAGAAACGAAAAAACTACAAATCAAGTTATTGAGAATTATACTTCAAAAGAAGTTTTAAAAAAATCAATATCGAATTATACCTTCTAGAATGCATACATTAATACACACATATGCAACTTTATCAATAAGTATGAGATATTCTTTAAGATAATTTGACAATTGCCTCCCTTCTAACGAAAAGAATAAATTACATTCACTTTTTTCTAAAAATACAAAGTCAACAACACTGTCATCATTTTAGTCACTTGGAAAGCTAAAAGGTAAAATAAAAACCACCTTAAGCTCTTCTTCTTTATAATTCCTCCACCTTTTCAACAAACGAAAAACAGCTTCCTTTTCCTCTTTGCCAAACAGTTCCCAATAATTAATTTTCCTCAGTTGAAAGCTTGATTTCTTTATGATTTTTCTACTTTTGTGTTTTTTGGAGGAAGATGATTTTTTTTTTTTTTTTTACTTTTGCCAAGACTTCCACTACTCTCTATGAAACCAGCAAGTTGAGGTTGCTTTGCTATCTTCTAATTCTAACAGCTTCTTCCAACCAGTACTGATCGACTATGAAAGTCAGCACAAACATGCACTTTCATTCTTCACATGCATAGAGCGGAAGCAAGAAACAAAAGTAAAATTAGATTTTTAGGAATATTGTCTTTGCTCATTCGGTGATGGAGCAAGACCTTGGGATTTATAGACTGTTGTACACATGAGTTATTAACAGAGAACTTAAATTCCTATGGTAATATCCATTGGGAAAGAGAAGATCACCAAATACAATTGATGCAAAATGTACAGCTCATGATCCATAATGTCTTGGATGGAATACTATCTGATAATATTCATGGTACTTAAGTAAATTAAAAATAAAAATCAATCTTGTGAACGATATTCTTACTCAAATCACTATATTAAAATTTGACATATATATTTGTGGTATTATAAAATTTACGCAACACTCAACGCTCTAAAATGCTGCAACTAAGCCACACAACCTGCATGGAAAGTACCTTGACGCCTTTATAGCATTGAGATGCTTTGAAAAATGACACTGCAAATCTCTCCGTCAGCCAAGAAGCGTGCACGCAACGCTTCATCTGTAGCATTGAGACGCTATACCATTTAACAATTGAAAGAAACGCGTGGCTAAGGGCAGCGTCGAGACGCTAAGCGCTGTGAAAAAGATCTTTATTTTTGGGATGATTTTTGGAAGAGAATATGTATTCATAAATTGATTTGGACTCCGAATTCAATTAGATTTTGGATTCCTAATTAAATTAGGATATGGATTGACCCACTATAAATACACATATTCTCTTCATTCAATGGGAGCAACTTTGGAGAGGACAACTGAAAATTGATTTCTACATACAATTGAGAGTGAGAAGAGACTTTGGGAGCAAGGAATAGAGATTTTCAAGTCCAAGTTCGTGGAGATCATAACGGAGACAGAAGATCGACACACCACAACCATAGTTTTTCTCTTCTTCCCTTTTATTTTGTAGTTTTAATTATGATGGTGTTAAAGAATCTAGATTTTGTTATAGTGAGCATGAGTGGCTAGAATCTTTTATTCTAAGGATTGATGCAGGCTATTAGACCTTATGTTTTAATTATTTGAATTCCATGATTGATTGTCATTAATTTCATTCATGCTTTTATATTCTTGATCACGGATTAATTGTTGTATCGGTTTAAACTCACTCAATTGAAAGGGGGTGGTTTAAATTAGAACCTTATTACATGACTAAGGATAGTTCTGACATGACAATGATTAGGGCTCCTTTAGAGGTTGTTGAATGAAGGCCATGCATGTTATTAAAAGCTAAATAGAGATGTCAGTTTTATAATATTGCATGAAAATTATTTGTCCTCGAAAGAATCATTCATGATATAAGACTTCTAGATTTATGGAATATTTGCATGATCAATCTTGGATGTTTAAGTACTTTAACTGTTAGTCTAATAGATGAAATCGACTCCCTAGGATATTCTCTCTCTTGATTGTCTCAATCTTTATTTTCAGTCATTGGTTTTTATTTTGCAATCATCATTCGATTATGTTCTCTGAATAAAATTTGGTGATAATATCATAGTACTTAACAGAATTAGAAAAACCAATCATGTAGACGATACTCTGCACTCAAATCACTATATTAAAACTTCACCCATATACTTGCGGTATTACAAAAATTACGCAATAGAATTGTGTACGTAGTTTGCATACAAAGTGAGGTTTAGTGTCATCAACAAAGCCTTTATAGGTTGAAATATATAAAGATTTTCTTGCAAGTCTCTCCATTTAAAATGGCGGGGAAGGAAGAAAGATCAAATTATGGCATTTCAATTATTTCTCAAGTTTAAACAACTCTTTTTCCCAATTGAATTGAAACACAATAGAGCCCTCTATTATCTCCCGCCCCCTTTCTTAGTTCAACAACATGTAGGATAGAGATTTGAACATCTAATCTCTTGATTGAGGATGTATGTCTTAACCAGTTGAACTATACTCGAGTTGGTTGTCTCAACCCTTGTGGAATACTCTACTTTTTATTTTTATATTTGGTTATTGAATTTTTGAAGTTATATTATTAAGTTTGGTTTCTAAACTTTTATGATTGTCTATTTAGTCTACTTTTAATTCATTATTTTGAATTCAATAATTACAATATTAACTAAAAAAAAGAGTTACAATGTTAACTATGGAAAAGATTGTGAATGTTTGGATAATATGAACCATATTTCAAATGTGTTATATTTTTTTAAAAAATAAAGTTGTTATTTCATATCCAACAATAGGAGTAGAGTCTAATGGATCTTACAAGATGAACATCAACCAATGAGAATAAGTAGTGAGAGAAAGTGCGTAGTTACCCACGATTGTTATGGGTGAAAATTTTAAATCTCTCGCTCAACTATATATTTCAAATGTGTTACATTCTTTAAAATAAAATTGTTATTTTATGTCCAACAATAGCAATAACAATTTGTACTAACTTATCAAGCTAACATATCAACTAATGAGGATGAATAGTGACTAGTGAGAGAAAGTAGAGTAGTTTGTCCACTGTGGTTGTGTTCGAAACCTTCACAACCTTTCATATGAAGAGTATTGATTATGCTCGAGTTGGTTGTCTCACCCTTGTGGATTACTCTTTATTTTTTATTTTTATATTTTAGTTATTGAATTTTTGAAGTTATATTACTAAGTTTAGTTTCTGAACTTTTATGATTGTCTATTTAGTCTACTTTTAATTCATTATTTTGAATTCAATAATTACAATATTAACTTAAAAAAAAAAAAAAAAAAAAAAAGAGTCACAATGTTAACTATGGAAAATATGGTGAATGTTTGGATAATATGAACCATATTTCAAATATATTATATTTTTTACAAAAACAAAGTTGTTAATTATTTTATATCCAACAATAGGAATAGAGTCTAATGGATCTTACAAGATGAACATCAACCAATAAGAATAAGTAGTGAGAGAAAGTGAGTGGTTGCCCATGGTTGTTTTGGGTGAAATTTTTAAATCTTTCGATGAACTATATTTCGAATGTGTTACATTCTTTAAAATAAAATTGTTATTTTATGTCCAATAATAGCAATAACAATTTGTACAACTTATCAAGCTAACATATCAACCAATGAGGATGAGTAGCGACTAGTGAGAGAAAGTAGAGTAGTTTGTCCACTGTGATTGTGTTCGAAACCTTCACAACCTTTCATATGAGGAGCATTGATTATGCTCGAGTTGATTATTATAGAAGTTGAGAGTGATTATATTATTATTATATATGATCTGAGCAAATGAAAAGGTGTAAGAAGAGTAATAAGTAAACAAGTTGTAGTAGGGAAAAAAAAAAGAAGAATAAGGGTAGGGGTCATGTCCAAGACGACGTGGCACCAATTAGCTAGCTTAGACATGATCTCAAAGTAAAGATGTCTTTAAGGTGGGATAGGGTGGGTAAGTTTTTGGTTAAAACCAATGGTGAATAGACATATCAAATTTAAGAAAATAATTTTTAGTAAAGCAAATCTACCAATAAGCCAAAACTAACTCAAAAATACAAAAATGACCACCAATTTGACCAAAATTAAATAGAATGAACTAATATAATTGTTTCATTGTTAATAATAAAGTCTTTATATTTTCTAGACTTAAATTTTTTTGGATTTAACTGTAACAATCCTTATAATTGAAGGATTTGATTGTACCAATGTTAATAATTGGACGGTAATTTGTGCATTTTGCGAAATGTTGTTATTGAGCCGTATATAGAGTTTAGCTACAATAATTTTATAAGTTGAAGGTGAAATTGTAACATATTTTTATAATGGCTAATATATGCAACATTGCTATTTTAATTTAAGTTAAAGTTTTTATCTTACTCTTAATATTTTAATTTATTTTTTTTAATTGTTTGATTAGCAATTTGCCTTAAAATTTACACAAAGTTGAAAATTCCAATGTACTAAAGAAAAATTAAAATGAACTAAATTATATATAATAAGAGAGTTCGCTTTTTTCTTTTTTTTTTTTTTTTTTTTTTGAGTTCAACAATTGCAAAGTAAGAGACTGAACCATCAACTTTTTGAATGGTAATAAGTATCATGGCCAGTTTGCAAGAAAAATACCATTTTTTATGAACATCCAAACTTGTTTGGAACTTGTACAACCAACAACAAGCGAGAGTATGAACTAGGGACAAGGTAGCATTAATCAACACGTGTAGTGCATGATCTTGAGAATGCAAAATGTCATATTTCAAGTTGAACTTAAAAAGTAGGTTAAATTACACATTTAGCCCTTGAATTTTGAGGTTTATATTTATTTAGTCCTTGATATTTCAAAATTACAAATTTAGTCTTTGGACTTTCGAATTTTTTAAAATTCATGGGTCTAATAGACACAAAATTAAAATTTTAGGGTTCCATTATACATAAAATTCAAATTTATATCTAATAGATCAATTAATTTTAAAAAATTTCGAATTTGACAGGGATCTATTAGATACAAAATTGAAAGTTCGTAGACCTATTAGACACTTTTTAAAGTTTAGGGACCAAATAGACACAAATCTCAAAGTTCAAGGACTAAACTTGTAATTGAACCTAAAAAGTGCTATTCTCCACAAGATTATGAGTTTGACAAACATATGAACCATCATTTCTTGTTTTTTGAAATTTTAAATTAAAATGTAAAAAAATTATATGAAAAAGAGTTTTTAAAATTAAATATCCAAAATTTTTATATTATATTTATTTTAGATATTTATTTTGTATTTTATAAGTCAAGAATGATAAATAATGTTTTTATTTATGGTTTAGAAGAAAAAAATAGAAACAATAAACTTCATTTTATTGTTTTCAAATTTTCTGCACCATTTTAAAATATTTCTACAAAATGAAAAAACGAAAAACAAGAACAGTTAGTCAAATATTTTTATTTCTTACAAACAAAAAGTAAAAAACAGAAAATGAGAAAGAACAACATTACAAATAACCCTTAAATTTTCTTTGTCATATATGGTTAAAATATCATTTTGGTCCCTGTACTTTAAGTTTTATTTCATTTTAATTTATGTATTGTTAACTTTTCTAAAAAAAATTAGTCTCTGTTAATCTTTCTTCTATAAATTTTAAAAATATATTTACATTGTGTTTTTTTTTTGTATGAAAATTATTATTATTATTTGATTAATTTTGATAAAAAAATAACTTCAAACTAACAGTGGAGACTAATTTTAAATTTTATTGAAAGTATCGAGACTAATATTAGACATTTGAAAGTACACGAATTGAAATGAAATGAATATAAAGTCAAGAGACCAAAATGATATTTTAACTTAAATATATTTCTTTTTCCCTAGAAATATTTAGGGGCCGTTTGGCCCATGGGTTTGGGTTAGGATGGGAACCCTGTTTGGCACAAGGTGTTTCAAAACCCACAACCCCATGGGTTACAACAGTACAACCTCATGGGGTTTGTGCCATGTTTTCCTCTTCCATTTGCCGTTTTCCATTTTCGGCGACCACTCCGACAACAACTCCAACGACCACTCTGATGACAACTCCGACGACCACATCGGCGACCCGACCACAGCTAACGATTACCTCCGACGACCACTGCGATGAGAACTCTAGAGACCAATTCCATTTACCATTCTCCATTTCTAGCGACTACTTCGACAACAACTCTGATGACAACTCCGGCGACCACCTGACAACCACTGATAACTACAACTCCGACGACCACAACGGTGACCTAACCACCGCTGACGATTACCTCAGACAACCACAGCGATGAGAACTCGAGAGACCAGTCTGACGATTACCCCTGCGACTCGACCACCCCAACAACTCGACACCCCGATAACCCAACCACTCAAACAACCCGACTTGCCCTAACCACCGACAACAACCACTTGACAACCACTTCAATGACCCGATCACCCAACAACCATAGTTGACGATCACCTCGAAAACCTGACCACCTAGCAACCACCGTAGACAACCACCTAGTGACCACTCCGATGACCTGACCACCCTGATGACTACTTCAGCGATTACCCCGACGACCTGATAACCCAACCACCCAAAACCACTGTTGACGACCACCTGGTGACCACCCTGGCGACTCCAACAACCCAACCACTGCCACAACCATCCAGCGACCACTCCGGCGACATGACCACCCTGATGACCACTCCAGCAACTCGACAACTACTGCTAAAAACCACCCAACGACCATTCCGGCGACCTGACCACCATGCAATCACCACCGACGACCACCTCGGCATACCCAAACACCCCATCAATCCAACCACCCCAACGACCACTCCAACAATCACCCTAGCGACCCAACCACCTAGTCAATATTTTAAAAGGGCCAGCGTGGACGAGCTATATGCAAAACTAAAGGCGATCTCCAGGGATGACAAGGCAAGACTGAATGGCTGTTACAAAGACTATTCTCTCGGATAGTATGATGTTGAACTCCTTCTTTACATTCACCCCAGATTGGAAGTATGATTACTACGTGAAAATTTTGGAGAAAGCACCTAGAACCGGACTCTCTTTTCATCACTTTCATCTACCACTCTTATGACTTACATTTGTGTTTAGACAACTACTTCTACTTTCTTGTCATTTCATCTGGAATGTGTGTTATGATATTTTTAGAACTAGATCTTAGTTCTAATTTTTGGTTTTACTTTACCATTGGCAACACCATTCTTACATTGCACCTATTAATTATCTGTTGCTACGCATAATCTTCAATTTTATGTCATCATGAGTGGAGTGAATGAGATAGCATATAGTTATACAAACTACACATAGTATAATTCAAATTGAACTATAGTTGTAACAATTGCTCTACATAATTGGTTAAATAGTTGGTATGTAACACACCAAAAAAATTATGAAGTTAAAAAAATGGAGTAAGAAAAAAAACAATGTAGGATTTTTTTAAAAATAATAAACAGTTTGAAAAATTATAAAAAAAAAACATACTAAACAAACCCAGCCCAACCCAACCCTACACCCCAAACATAGGTTTCAATAAACCAGCCCAACATAACCCTGCACCTCAAACACATGAATCAGAAACCCCAGAGTTTCTGATTCCAGCCAAGAAACCTCAGGGTTCCAGAACTTTAAGATTTCTGATTCCAAACCAGCGCGCCAAACAGTCCCTCACTGCACTCGACTACTTGGGTAAATTTTGCATGAAAAAACAAAAATGGTTTGTAACTGAAATTACAGGTTTCTCCCTCTCTCTCTCTCCAGCCGACACAAAATTTATAACAGAAATGCCATCTGGACTTCATTTGGTATTTATCCCCTGTTTTCAACCATCTGCTGCTTTTTTAGAATTTGAAACACAACATATCTGATACCCCTGCCACTGCTGTTCACCTTAATCCTCTGTTTGTTAAAGATAGAGAGCAGAGTAAAAAAGGCTTTCAAGAAAGGCACGGTGAGAGAAACAGATCTGCAAGGTCCGAACTGAAACTTGCTCAACAATGGCGTCAAAGCTACTACTTTTCACAGTCTTTCTCTTTGATGTCATTGCTTTTGGCTTGGCCATTGCAGCTGAGCAAAGGAGAAGCATTGTAAGCTCATGCCCTTTTCCCCTCTCTGTCTCTTTCTTTACTTTTTCTCTTCGTTGTTGCATATTTTAGTGAAGAGCTGTGCCTTTACTCCAAAATCTTGGTGATTTATGGGTTTTCTCTTCTGGGTTTTGCTTGAGTTCATTTGGTTCTGAATATGGGTTCTTTCAGCTGCGGAGAGATAATAAAAGGCTTGAATCTTTCCCTTTCAAAATTGCTTTTTTAGGTTGAAGAGATTTAGAACTTTTTCCTCTAGTTTTCTCTGCGACCAAACAAAGGAAAGTCTTTTGTTTCAGCTGGAAAAGAACTCAGATCTACTTTCATTGGTTTTCTTAAACCCTATATCTTGCTGTTCTTAGGGAAATTTCTTGTGAAAAATAAAACAAAATCCATTATGTACCATATCATTGGAATTCATTACTTTGGGGCTTCTCCATGAGCAAAAGATGAAGTCTCCACTATAGAGAAATTTCTTGTGAACAATCATTTTGTATCATATCTTTGGGAATTAGGACTTCCTAATGAGCAAAAGTTGATTTCTTCACTGGAAGTGTCCTGTTGTCGGGATTGAATGTGTAAGATAGATGGGAGGTGGTGATACACCATAACAAATCTTGAAAGACTACTCTTTCGTGTAAGGATGCCTAACCGTTGCACCGATACTCTCTGGAGAGAGATCTGCAAATCTTGAAAGACCACTCTTTCATCTAAGGATGCTTAACCGCCGCACCGATGTTATCCTGGGCTGAGGTTGTGATTGCTCAAACTTTCTTTAAGGAGAGATCCAGAGATCTGTGGATCTCAAAAGACCAGTATTTCATCTAAGGATGAAATCTTCTTCAAAGACAGATCTGAGATACACTTATGTCCCACATTGTTTGTTTTTGACTTGCAAATCATTATTTTTCCCCTTACTTTCTTTACCTGCTCCCAACAAGAACAACCAAACTCATAATTTAGTGGGGGACTGTTTGATAGTCAATAATAGTCTTCTTTTATTAAAGAATTAGTTTAAGTACTTGTGCATTCCTATGTGTTGTATAAAGGGGAAGATATTTATCTCTAAAAAGTAAAAACTTTGAACATTCCAAAGGTTTCATAATATGTTACCAAAAGTTTATTGAATTGACATGAGTATTTTAGTTCCTAACAGATAGTTTAAACTTTGAATCTCAACAAGTTTTTCTCCGGGTTTGAATCAACATCAGCATTTTTTCATCATATTCCTCTACGTTTTTTGTAAATCCTACCTGATTTTTTATCGCTGGTTAATAAGCATGATTTGAAATTGTTTCACAGGCAAAGATAGTTGAAGACACAGATGCCAAAAGAAACTATTGTGTATATGACTCAGACATTTCAACCGGATTAGGAGTTGGAGCATTTCTCTTCCTGATGGCTAGCCAGATCCTCATAATGCTGGCTAGCCGCTGCTTCTGCTGCGGTAAGCCTCTAAGTCCCGGTGGTTCGAGGGCTTGGGCCGTCATTCTTTTCATAACCTGCTGGTAAGTAGAGCTAACTAACATGTTTCGACATTGAATTCTTGTACCAAGAAAGGGTAATTTTTCATACTGGTATGATATTGTCTACCGTTGTGAAATAATCTGTTTCAGGGTGTTTTTCATAATCGCCGAGATTTGTCTGCTGGCTGGTTCGGCAAGGAATGCATACCACACCAAGTACAGAACAATGCTTACTGGTACTCCTCCCTCTTGTCAAATGTTGAGAAGAGGAGTGTTTGCTGCAGGAGCAGCTTTCATTTTCTTCACCTCCATTGTTTCTCAGTTTTACTATGTTTGCTACTCGAGGGCACGGGAGAACTTCCAATCGTATAACAAAGACGCCAGCATTGGCATGAGTACCTACAAGTGAGATTCGTAAACGTCATTTTTTATTACGTTCTGCTCTGAGATAGTTTTGTCTTTCACCTTTTGTAGTTTCAACCCAGTTTATAGAAGCCTATAGGTTGCCTTCTCTACTATTCTATGTTTTGACCGATGTCCATGGTCGATAGTCTTTGTGTCGGTAACAAAAAACATTGCTTGTTTGAAGGTTTAGGCCAGTGTGATGTCGGGCCATGCTGCTATTAGAAGATGAACATTTATGTTGCAGGACATTGTTTTTCATTCCTATTCCTTCATCATTTTTGTATAACCAAGGGAATTTAATCCTTCTGTGCCTCTTCTGGAATCATTATATTATGTACCCAAAGTAATGGAAATGCTTCTCTCCTCTGTTAAATTGGGCTTAACCGTCAGAAGTATTGACTGGCTTGTGGAGGGAGCTCTTAATCTCATTCCAAAATTGCATATTTTCATGTCTCACAGATTTGGAGACAAAAAAAAAAGAAGAAGCTCATTTAGGGCATATTTATGCAAAGATTCACTAAATCAAAACATTTAAACAAATATCTATTTTTTGGATTCGTGTTTTAAAATTGTTTTTGGATTCTTGTGATCTAAATGATGAAAATTCTAAAAATAACATTTTTATGTTTTTAGTGTATTCAAATTTTGAATTTGAAATTTTAAAATGCATAATTACAATAAAAAATAAAATTTTTGATAAATATAGTATTTTATGTTATAAACTCATTTTATTTTTGTTAAATTAAAACATGTATAATATAATATATTATAAATTATATGATAGTATAAAATAATAATTATACAAAATTTATAACTTAAAACATGTTCATAAATTATTTAATAATAGTTGAAAATCAACCTAATATTTAGTTGGTAATGCAACTATTTTGTTAGTTTATAAATATATTATCACAATTGTTTAAATTGAGATATAATTTTTAAATTCGCTACTAAATACACATTTGAAAACATTGAAAGCATGAAATACAACCTTTTTTTCTTCATTGGAACCCTTGTTTTCAAATTACTAAATCCATCTTAGCTTCTCTTCCTCAAATAGTAACAAGTTTTTTTTTTCTTCTGAAAGATGTGTGTAGTCAATGTTTTGATTGTGCAGATGAATAAATAATAGAAATTTGAGTTTTGCGTCATTATGTGTTTAGTTGCATCTATAGTTCCTAAAAATGAGTATGTAAGTTTAGGGTTATGTAGTTCGTGGAATTAGCAAATTCAATTCATGAACCAAAAACTTTCTTATGGTGAAATGAGTTAAATCTATTAGAGTCAACATTGGGCGAAAATGAAGATTAATTTAGTTTAGGAAACATATTAAAAAGAGTAACAATATTGATTTGTCAGCCAAAGTGAACATAGCTTAATGGTAATTGACATGTACCCTCGATCAAGAGGTCAGAGGTTCGAATCTCTCATCTCTAAATGTTGTTGAACTAAAAAAACAATATTCATTGTCATATTTGTAAATTTATTATATGAAAATATGACAATTTTCTTTCTCATATATCATTGATATACTTATTTCTTTTTATTAATAGACTATATCATTGACATTCCTAATATAAAGTATATCACTAATATATTAGTCTTATATCATTAATAAATTATATCGTAAATATACTTAATATGTAGTACATCATTGATGTACATTGATATATGAGATCTTACATTTGAGTTATTTTTGCAAAATAAATTTATCATGTGACGAATGAGTTGTTATTTATGCTAAATCTGCTATTATGCAAAAGCTCCTCAAGAATTGACTTAGAAATAAATTTTCATAGTCAAACTAATTGAATTCAAGACTTAAAAAGAAAATGAATCAAACTTCAACTAAAAATCGTATTACTCAACCAAAATTAGCTGAAATTTAATTGATTGAGATATATTTTGAGGAAAAAAAATTCAATTTCTATCCTTGAACTTGACAAGATGAATCCAATTTTATTGTAAACTTTTAAACTTATTAAATTGGATATTAGACTTGATAAATTTTACCATTTTTACCTCCAATTAGACTTTCAGAATTGTTAAAAAAATATTTTCATGTGTGTTCAATCGATTACAAACATAGAAGCCTAGTGTAGAATTGATGAGCTTCAAAGAAAGACGACACTAAGAGCTAATTTTTTTATGGAATGGATGAATTTCAGACGATTTATTCTTTGATCAATCTTGTGTATTGATGCATGAGCTTAATTTTGTGCATTAATTTGCTAGACCTTGATTTTTATTTAAATTAGTGACTTTTTTAAAACTTTTTTCCTTACATTATGTTAATATTAGTGACTGAATTATTCAGTGAAAGACTAAAAATGACAAAACTTATCTAAGCTTAAAATTCAATTTAATAAAATTAAAAGTTGTGTAAAAATTGATTAGCTCGGTCAAGTTTGAGGGTAAAATTATAAAATTTTATCCTATTTTTATTTAAAAAATATAAGAAGTAATTTTAAATAAGAAAAAAAAAAAGAAAAAAACTTGCGTATTGACTACTGTAATCCAAAAGACGTAAACAAGATCTTATTCGAATCTCTTCTTTATTTTCTTTTTTTTTTTTATTGAATCTTAAATCTTTTTTATTTTAATAGTAAGAAAACGGAGGGGGTATGGATCACGTGCTAAAGTCTGAAAACAAATTGGAAAATTATATACGATATTATCACCTCTTTTTGTACAACTTTGATTATAGCATTCACATGCAAATCAACTTTATAGGTTCATATATTTTACTTATGATGAGAACAAGCATCCAAGGTGTTTTACAGCTGTTTTGTTTTACGCTTTTCTTAAAAGCATTTGTGGGGAGGCTTTTCACTTGATATATACATATATATATATATGTTAAGGGTCATTCTAGAATCCAATGTTATTGAAAATACCACAAAAAATTTATGTTGACTAGACAAGAAGAAGATTATGGATATACATGTAAAGACAACATCTTTAATTGATATGATACATTTTTTATGGAACCAAAAGCAAACTATGAGAGCTTACTTCCAAAATGAACAATATTGTACCATTTATAGCAAGGCTCTAGTTATCTCTAGTTAACAAATAGTATGAAAGTCATATCCAGTGGCAGATCCAGAACTTTATGTCAAAAGGGCACAAGTTCATAATAGGTTAAATTATACACAAGTTCATATTAGGTTAAATTATAAATTTAGTCTATGAACTTTTAGATATGTGTATATACAGTCCCGGAACTTTAAAAAGTGTCTAATAGGTCCCAAAATTTTGAATTTTATATCTAATAAATCTATGAAATTTCAATTTTATATCCAATAGGTCTCTAACAAATTTAAAATTTTTAAAAATTAAATGTTTTTTTTAAGTTCAACAATGGTAGGAGTGAATGATTCAAACCTCTAACCTCTTTGGTTGAAAGTATGTGTCTTATTTGCCTTAACCAATTGAGCTATACTGCTGGAAATCACTAATGAGCGACGAGCCAAGGTATTTGTGTGATATCTTACGTGAAGAAGAATATAAATATATTTAAACACTGTAATTTCAAGGGGAGCACGTGCCCCTACTGGCCCCAACGTGAATCTGCCCATGGGCATACCCAAGATTCCAAGACTTAACCATATTGATAAAATCTTTAGATTCCAAACAAGTGGAAAGTAGCGAGCCTCAATAACATAGTCAAGTGGAAATCACCATTCGGGAAAATGTTCAATAGTCCTTTGTTCGAAGATGAATTGTTGGAAATGCAACCAAAGTCTCATATCGGTTAGATTAAGGAAAGATCATGGGTACGTGAGTGAAGGGGAACATCTCCGTTGGTCGTAGCTAATTAGTAGATAATATTATATTAGTGTTATTTAGCTTTAAAATATAGAAAAGGGTCCAGTGTTCTCCTCGACTCCCTAGCTAACATATTTATTTTAAAAATCTAAAAGTTTAAGAACCAAATAGAAAATTATCTAAACGATTAGGATGATTTGGTATATTTAGATTAAATTTTATTTTTAGTAAAGGATTTTTATAAGTTAAAATTTCAAAGGGGAGGGAAAAGATAATGATTATCAAACAATTTCTATTTATTTTTTTAAAAATAATGATAATTTTTTTTAAAAAAATAATGTTATGGGTAAATTTGGACAACATGATCAAATTCAAGAGAATAGAAGACAATTGGGTCAAACAGAATTTAAACGGAGGCTCGGGATGTAATCGGGCCCGAAAATGTAAGAGAAGAGCCAAAAGCCCAAAAAGCTCGACCTGACCCAAACCAGGTCGAGTTGGATCGGCCAACCCGATTCTTCTCTATGGAGATGTGCTCCACGCATGTCTCTGGCCCAATATACCCCGAAAGGCCCATCTAGATCCTAGGCCTAATTCAATTCGCAAAGGGGAAGGCCCTAGGTCATCCTTATATAAAATGCATTTTATAACTCAATTGGAGGTAACTCATTCTCAATCTTCACTCTCTAAAAGTTTGCTATACTTATTTCCTCTCTGACTTAAGTACCGGAGTGGCTATGGCAAGCACCACATCGGTGTGTAGTGTTTTTTTTGTTTTGTAGGCCATCTCGTTCTCCTGGGAATACAAATTCACCGTTGACTTCACGTGTAAATCAGGTGTTTTCCCTTTGCCTGAATTTGTGCATCAACGAACAATACTAGACTTGTCCAATTCAAATATGGCTAAAATGGTCTGTTTTGATTTGATTTGGACTCTATTAAAGGTGAAAGTCTTAATTTAAAACAAAAAAGAATAGTAAAAAGAGCTTAAAATGAGAAAATACAAAATTGATTTGAGAAAGTAGATATTTAAAAAGAATAGAGATTGGAAAATAAAAAATGGCAGTCCCACATCGGTTGCAACCAAAAGCGACAGAGCAAAAGAAGATATAAAAGGAGCGAAGCAAAACCTTAGAAATCATACCTTTCTCGGCCTTTTGGCTAAGATCAAGTGTAGTATCTGTTCTTATCAGTTTAATATCTGATACGTGGGCCATCGGCCCACCCACAGCAGCTTGCTGCTGGGGCCCTCGAGTGTCGCCCAAGCGTTGCACTGCTGATCGGGCTTGGCGTACCCCCTCCAATCTCTCCAGTGAAAAGATTTTTGGCCCATCTTCATCTTAATTATAAAAATGAAGCCCAACGTTGGCCGACAATTTTCGAACAAAATTGAAGAGATTCAAAGCCAAGGGTTTAATTTCTACCCCATTTTTCTGTATAAAAAGCTTGCACGCTTTCACGTTTCTTTATAAAGAAATATTCTTTAACATCCACATTTAACTCTCAAGACTAAGACTAAATGCGCTTAACATTATACTAAATATACTCCCTCTCCCTCTATATGACTCAAATTTTTAAATATTAAATACTCTGATTTGAATTTTTAAAAAAAAAAAACTAATGGTAGCAGTGTAAACTAAAACTAAACAAGCTGAAACAATCAACATTAACAAGTCGATTTATTTGAGTTATATGCATGAGTTAGTTTTGGTTTGAATTATATACATGAGTTAATTTTTGTGTCATAAAATATAGCGAAGTGAATTAAAATAGTATGAAATTATTTAATTTGTGTATGAAGTTAGATAATTTGTGTTTGGAGTATTGAGTTGTTTATTTTAAATTAAATAAGTATGTGTTTGGAGTGGAAAGTTGTTTAGTCTGAATTTAGAAAGTCTGTATTTGGAGTGCAAAGTTGTTTAACATGAAGTTCTAAAGTTTGTATTTATGTTGGTTATTTTATTTTCTACATTTTTTATTGTACTATACCATTAGAGTTATATTAGATATCAATTTTTAATAATTTAAATAATAAAGATTTGTTCTCATCAAATGAAATATTTTTTTCATTTCCATTTTCACATATTATCTGATTTAAATAGCTAGAGACATTTTTCAATCAATTTCTTTCAGAATTATCCTAATAGAAAATCTTTGTTTCTAATTAATTCTATTGTTTTTTTTAAATATACAGTTTATCAAAGACAATTGTTCTAATGACCTAAAAGATGTATGTATGTATATGTATGTATGTATGTATATGTGTGTGTGTGTGTGTATATATATATATATATATATATATATTAGTTAAAAAATTAATTGCAGAACAATGCTTGATATTTAATGCAAAAGATTGTTGAGGAATCTTTTGTAAGTTGTGTTTTAATTTTAATTTCAACTTCATCACATATCTATTGCTTATAGCTTATAGAAATTTAGCATTTTATGGTTTAACTTAGTATCTATTGTAACTCTATCTTTTATGGATGGTTTTTCAAAACCTAATGAGTTTTAAGTAAATTTTTTTGTTTATTATCATATGAAATTAAATGATATTTTTATATAAGAAAAATTATGGGACAATCATATTTTGTTAGTTTTCCTATAATTTTGAAATTATTATTTATACACAAATTATAATAACCTTATGTGCAAGTATTTCATTATTATAATAGTCATTAATGAAACACACCATTAGCATCTTTATAGTTAAACTTTGTCTCTATTGTAACTTCATCTTTTTTGGTCTATTTGTGTGTAGGATTTTGAGTTATTTCAAATTTTAACGAATTTTAAATGAACTTTGTTGTTTATTATCATATGAAATTGAATTATATTTTTCTATCAAAAAAGATTCTTACCAAAAATAGTCATATTTTGCAAGATTTTCTGGAATTTCAAAGTAAGTTACTTAACATCAATGTTTAAAATGTCGATATCGATAGAAATATCAAAGTCCCGATTTTATGGAAATATCGGTGGAAATATAAAAAAAAATGTCGATGTTGTTGGATATAATTCTGAAAAAAAAATTATAAAACAAAAATTATAAAAATATTTAAATTAATAAATAAACACTTTACAGTTTTTAAATATATTAAAATACTTATTATTAACATGAGAGGGAAGGAGAGAGATGAAGATGGAGAGAAGGAAAGAGTGGAAGATAGATTCCTCGATAAATATGCAGACTTCAATACTAAACACTGAAGTTGGTAGACTTCAATAGTGAACAACACTGTTGAAGTTGATGGGATGGAGTTATTTACCTACTATGTTGTAAAGTACGTAGGCCAAACACTCCCTTAATGATTTCAATTAGTTTAAACTTTCAAAAATTAACCTAATCATAGTGCACCCGATTAAAACATTGAAAATTTGAACCTTCAATTCAAAGATTAGAAGTTCAAATCTTTATCCTTGAACTCAAAAAAAAAAAAAAAAAAAAATCAACTTTTAAAGAGTTGATTTCCACAACAATTTTTATTTTTCTTAAACCAATAAATTTGTTTGAATTGGTGACTAACAATTTTTATTTTTCTTAAACCAATAAATTGGTTTGAATTGGTTAGAGGGAAAAATATATAAATAAAAATTAAAAAAAGTTGAACCAATTCACATTTTTACAAAGTGAGGTTTTAATTTTTATTATAAGATACTCCATCTCCACTCAATTAGAAGAAAAAGAAAAAAATCATCAATTTTTTAAAATATTAAATCACAAATTTGGGTGATTATTCCAACCCACAATATTTTAAGGAAACTGAACTGAATATTGCGGTTTTCTATCATTTTAAACTGAGAAAATCGTTTTTCTTAAAATAACCAAATCAAACCAGTCGGTTTGGTATCGGTTCGATTCTTCAATTTTTTTGGTTTCTTGCGTGGCCTGATTTGGTATCGGTTCGATTCTTCGATTTTTTTGGTTTCTTGCACACCCCCAGGTCACGCTACTTATTTGTCTGGAACTACTTCTAAGAGTGAAGACTGTCTCTACAGACCAACACGAGTCTTTTCAGCATGTTTTGTCCTTACTCACATGCTTCCTAAGAAAATTTCCAAGAGGTCACCCAATATAGGATTGCTCCAAGCCAAACACACTTAACTTTGGAGTTCTTATGATTGAACCACCGAGAAGGAAGGTACATGTTGTTGGTAGTAACTATCAATTCTTTTAAGCTTATCTTAACCATGCTTACATAGTCTCATGATCTCCTCTCATTCGGATATAGTCTCAGTTCATTCATGTACCCCTCATGAACTCGAGTGTCACATGCTCATCAGTTTTTGTCCTAGTTATTCCTCAAACCACATCTTACTGGGATAGGTTTTTCTCTGATACCATCTATAATGCCCCAGGCCTAGGATTCAGGATTCGAAATCCGAATTTGGCACCTGACAGCCCTAATATTCTCATGCATCCCTTGCGACCTGGCCACATCACCCTACTTGTCTTGAACTGCTTTTGAGAGTGAAGATTGTCCCTACAAACCAACACGGGTTCTTTCAGCATGTTTTGTCCTCACTCACATAGTTCTTAAAAAAATTATCAGGAGGTCACCCAACATATGATTGCTCCAAGCCAAACATGCTTAACTTTGGAGTTTCTATAATTCATCTATCGAAAAGGAATGTGTACCTTGTTGGTAGAGATAGTAACTATCAATTCTTTTACACCTTTCTTAACCATATTTTCATATCCTCAGGATCCCTCTCATTCGAACATGGTCACGATTCATTCATATACCCCTCTTGAACTTGGGTGTCACATTTATAGTTCTCCCTTTTCAAAAACTTTTGAATTAAATATCTATTCAACAATGTATTGAAATGAAATAATAAAATGATGTGATATTGATATGCTTCAAGAAAGACACATAATGGCACCAGGGCCAACCAAAGATGAAAAAGATCTTCACTTCAACCTTTGGAGTATTGAGCTTCATAAGGAAAGATAACAAGTGGAGAAATAAGCTTCAAGACAACATGAAGACACCAAATCTTTAAAGCTCAATTTAGGGGTTATTTGGTTGTTCATCTTGTAAAATATCCCCACATCTTTACTTGTATTTTATCTGCAATATGTTGTTAAGTTCTTAGGCCAAAAGTGAAGCTAAATGTGTTTAATTGGCTTATTTTAGAAACCCTCAAATAACTTGTAACTAAATATTGTTCATGTTAGGTTAGTTTTAGAGTTTAGTTTATTGCTTTTAGTTCTTTTAGTTTGCCAAACATATGATGTTATTTGAAGCCTTCATTTGTAAATGTGGAGAGCTTAGATATTTTGGTGAAATGAAAATGAGTAGAGTTGCTCTCTTTGCTCCAAACCGAGAGCGTGTTGCATCTTAACTTAGATTTGCATGTTCTTTAAAAACATTCAAGTTTGATGATCATCAAACTTGTAGAGTGCTTCGACTTTAGATTGAGAACGAGTTTTCCTTTTGGTTAGTTCTTTTCTTCTTCCTCTTGAGTGGTTTTTTGTGTATACTAGGTGTTATCATGTGTGTTTAAGATGTGTTTGTTCTAACAAGGATTGTCTAAACTATTTGTGGTAGAGTTGAGTATATCAAATACTTTAAAATATCTTGTTTGACTCCAAAAACGCACCCTAATTGTTTGGAAATAAAAGACCATTTTAATTTAGCTTTAGTAATTTGTTTTTTGAAGAGAACGGCTTAGGTGGGAATTTTGAATAATTTGTTCCTTTTCCAACGAGGCATTAGTGGGAAGAAAGAAGTCGGGAAATTCCCACATCGGTTGCATCCGAAAACAAGCAGAGGAAGATGGACTATAAAATCGGTAATGAAACAATGGAAAATTCATACCTTTCTCGGCCTTTTGGCTAAGATCAAGTGTAGTATCTGTTCTTATCAGTTTAATATCTGATACGTGGGCCATCGGCCCACATGATATTAAATTTATTTTTCTAGGGGGAGGGCCCACCCACTGCAGCTTGCTGCTGGGGCCCTCGAGTGTCGCCCAAGCGTTGCACTGCTGCTCGGGCTTGGCGCACCCCTCCAATCTCTCCAGTTAAAAGATTTTTGGCCCATCTTCATCTTAATTATAAAAATGAAACCCATCATTGGCTGACAATTTTCGGGCCTGGCGCACCCCTCCAATTTCATTCTTAAGGTTCTGGTCCATCATCTCCCAAGTCTAGCCCAATAACTTTTGCGGAATAAAAATGATGATAATTTTTTTTAATAAAGTTTAAAATTGGTTTCTATTGGTAGTTTATTGTTAACTTTTCTAAAAAATAAATTAGTCTTTCTTTTATAAATTTTAAAAATATGCTTACATTATGTCTTTGTTTGGTTAATTATTCATAACAATAATTTCTATGAAGCAAAGACATTTTTTTTTCAAAAAAAACAAAAATGTCTTTACTTGCATAGAAATTATTGTCATGAATAATTAACCAATTTGATCAAAATTAACTTCAAAATAACAGGAGAGACTAATTTTAAAATTTATTGAAAATACAGGGATTAAATTTAGACATTGAAAGTATATGAACTAAAATGGAATGAAATTCGAAATACAGGGACCAAAATGATATTTTAACCTTTAATGATTTATTATGGGTAAAATACACTTTTAGTCTTTAAGTTTTGAGGATATATTTTTATTTGGTGCCTAAGTTTAAAAAACTGACAATTTAGTCATTGACCTTTAGGAAATGATTTTAAAAGGTCCCCGATAGTTGACTAACTGAAAGATGATTTGCCTTAATTTGAACTTTTTTAGCTTATGTGGCTATTCTCTCTCTTTCTTCTCTTACCTTTCTTTGTCCTTTATTTCTCTCTATGGAGAGCTTCTTTAGTGAGAAAAAGAAAAACAAATCCCCTTCTCTCTCTTCTCTCTCTAAAATCTCATATTCTTTATTAGCATTTTCTCACTCTATAAATTGGATAATACTTAGTTGCACTTACGTGTAGGAATTTCCATGCACCCCACCATTCAATGGTTGACAACAAGATGAGAGAAAATGTTTTGTACCTCTCTCTCCTAACTGTGTTTTCTCTCTCCTTATTGTCAACCATTGAATGGTGGGATGCAAAAAGATTCATACATTCCAAAGTGCAACCAAATATTATTCCTATAAATTTTCATCTTCATTTCGTTTCTCTTCAACTGGTTTTAAATCATGAATGACAAAAGTATATTTTACCCATTTATTATAATACTTCTTAAAGTATAAAGTCTAAATAAACTATTTTAAAAGTTTGGAGACTTAACTTGTAGTTTATTTCTTTCTCAATTCGATGATGATTTAAAACCATATTAACAAAAGCCATTTTTATTTGCCAACGTCTCTTCTCTCTCTAGGGTGCTCTTTTAAACGAATTCATTTTAAAAACACTCTTTTAGGCTCCATATAATATTAGTTCGTAATGTTTCTTTTTTTGAAATTTGCTTTCTTGTCTTTTGAAAGTTACAATTTCATCTTTTTTTTTTGATAGAATTATCATTTTTTTTTTGAACAGTAAACTTCATTAAAACTTTCACAGAATTAAAACAAACCTCTTTTCTCTAACAAAACAGAGGACAACCAAAGGGGGATAACAGAATCCCACAAATTCCATGAAACACCTACATCTCCCAGGTTAGGAGAAGGGCTCTGGACAAAAACAACAAAATCTAAAGGGGAGACCAATAGTCTGGCCAAAAAGTGAGCAGAAGCATTGACTGCGCGAGGACATTTGGAGAACACAACAGAGCCCACCGATGTCGCCACGATTTCAATTTCATCAGCTAAGTTACTGATCTCAGTCACATCGAACGAAATCTTGTTCAACAATGAAATCACCTCGTCGGCATCGAATTCAACTATGATCGGAGGCAAAGGACCGATAAGTTGATTTCGCAACATCTTCAGCCCTTCGAGAATGGCCTTCATTTCCAACTGCTTTATGCTCCAATTTTTGGAAATTTTTTTGCTCCTAGCACTGATAATGAAGCCATCGGAGTCACGCACCACCCATCCTATTCCTCCCCACCCTTTTGAGTCGCTCCAAGATGCATCACAGTTAAGTTTCCAGCAATTGGGAGGAGGAGGACACCACCGAGCTTGGATGGAGATAATCTCAGGCCTAGAGGTAAGGGAGACCCCACCTTCAACCAGCTTTTCTTTACTGAACAATTCGATCTTCCCTATTAAATGCTGCTTATTGGGAGTTTTTCCACTGGTTAGCGCCCAGTTTCTGTGATCCCATGTGCTCCACAGGATAATCATCGCCAACCTCAGATTTGAATCTTCCATATGATCAATCATCCAATCCCAAAAAGTGCTAGCAATCCACGAATCCCTACATAAATCAAAAGTTACAATTTCATCTTTATGTATTGTATTTTTTTTTCAATTAAGCTCTTACCATCATAAAATATTTAAGAAAATATCATAAATTTAAAATTAGTAATATTTTACGAGATGGTTGATTGTTAGCATACCAACATTTTAATGAGTCAATTTTTTTACAACAATTTTTTTTGTCAAAGTTATTAAATGTTGAGCCATATGAAATCAGTTTTTTTTATCATTATTTTATGGGTGAATGATATCTATTTCATGCTTCATCAAATTAAAACCTAGAACATTTTCAAGTTCGGGATAACTACATGGTTAGCCCATAAATGAGGCCTATATTTCACTTTTGTCCAAACCCCATTTTTTACACATATAGTCAAAGAGCCTATAACTTTTACATATAAGTTGTGATTCAATTACTTTTATGCCCTCTTCCATAATCTTTATATTTAGAAAAACAAAAAAAAAATTATTCCTCCCTATTCAAAAATTCCCAATTTGTTTAATTCATTTTCTAATTTTCAAAAGATCTCTAAAATCACTCTCCATTGTTCAAAAAATTCCTAAAATCGCTCTCCTTATTTTTCTCCAAAATTCCTTGCTTCCCATTCCTCTTATTGTCAAAACTTCCCAAAACTTGCTCTCCACAGTATATATTTCCAAATGACATAATAGTAGTGACGAATAAATAAATAAATAAATAAATATATATATATATATATATATATATATATATATATATATATACCACAAATGTATATAAATAAATCTGTAATTAGAGATGTCCATTTTCCCCGCGAGGACGGGGCCCCGATGGGGCCCAACCTTAACGGGGCGGGGAATGGGGGAGGGAGTGGGGGAAAAAAATTCCCCGCGAGCTAAACGGGTAGGGGGCCGGGGAATGTCCCCGTTCCCTGTTCCCCGCCCCGTTTAATTTTTTTATATTTATATTTTATTTTTTAATATATATGTATATATGTGTATAAGTATATATATGTCATTTAAAAATTTATTGTTAATGATTTAAATAATTGGATATATTTGAATCATATAGTTAAACATTTTAATTATATGTATGGATTAATTGGATAATTTTGTATGTAATATTGTTTTGTTTTTATTAGGAGGTTCAAGAATTTTATCTTTAAATAGATATTTTTTTAATAGAAAAATAACTATTTAAATTAAGATTTTTGGTGAATAATTAACAATGTAATTAAAAGTTAATTGATATTTTCCATAGAAATTAACTATTTGAAAATTTATCAAAAGAATCATTTGATTTTTTTTTAAAAAAAAATTAAACGAGGAATAATTCCCCGCGGGGAACTCGATCCCCGCGAATTCCCCACGGGGAATCCCCTCCCCGATCCCCGCAAAATTAAACGGGGAATTTCACGGGGATGGGGATTCAAATGGGGGGCGGGGACGGGGAAGCCATCCCCGTCCCCGCCCCGCCCCGTGGACATCTCTATCTGTAATATGTGGAATATATGATGGTGGTGACAAACAAATATATCAAGTATATATTTGTAAATAATTAAATATATCGAGTGTATATGACGAAATTCGTAATAGATAAAATACATATTTCAATAAATATGAAATAATGGATATAAACATAGTATATATGTTGGAATATATTAATTTAATATTATCACTCATATTTTTATGTTTGTGACTATATGTATGATAAAAAAAAAATCAGTATATACAATGAACAAAACAAAAAATCTATGTACATGATATATATGAGTTATATATGGAGTTATATATATATTGAACACTAATGAATACAGATTGGTCGGATAGTGATGACGTTTGATGAATAGTGGAAAAAAGACAAAAAATTTGCTAGAGGAAAAACGATGCAACGAACATCTTTGAAAAAAAATGAGAAATAGAAGATACCTTTATGTGAAAAGTTAGAAATGGATGGCCGGAAGTTGACGTTTATGTGAAAATCAATTGCTAAAATTATGGAACAAATCGTGTGAACAAAATGAAAAAATAGAAAGAAAAAAAAATCATCGCTAAAATTGTGGGAGTATCGAAAACAATATTCACAAAATTGGGTATAATCTTTAATATTAAAATAAAAATATATCATTAATATATATAATTTAGGAAATAAAATTGAGTGAATATTGTATTCACTAAGGCGAGAGAAACGAAATAAGGGGCATAATGGTTAGAAAATACACATCAACTTTAAGAATGAAAATTTTCAAATATTTGGTCATTTGTCACAATATGTATAATTAATTTATATATTCATATAAAAAAAAAATTTAAGTCCCAAAAGTTTGGTCGTTACATTAATAAAGTGTATTTTGATAATGCTTCAACATTTTGTCATCTAACTCTAACATTGTGTGACAATAAGGACTTAATTATTAAAATTTTAAATGTTATTTAAAAAATATTTTTTTTCAAACTATTATGACAAATATTGTAGTTTTTTAAACTTATTTTGATAAATATTGTTGTCGGCATTTGATTTCAAACATGCTAGTTGAAGCGTGAAAAAAGTGTCAACGATAATTAAATAAGGAATTGGAGTGATGCAATTCTTGCTTTTATTTATTTTTATTTTATTTTATTTGCATATTAGAGATCCTGTTCAAATCTTCACAACATTATTATCGCATGGTGAAATAATAAACCTTGTGGAGATTTAATGTAATGCCCGAATACATAAATGAACCGAGACCACATACAAATGAGAAGGATCTTGAGGCTATGTAAGGCATGGTTAAAAAAGGTTTAAAACAATCGATAGCTACTACCTATACCAACAAGGTGCACTTTCTTTTTTGGTGGTCCAATCATAGGAACTCTAACGCTAAGCGTGTTGTACTTGGAGTAATCTTATGTTGGGTGACCTCTTGGAATTTTTTTTAAAGATAAAGCTTGTGTACTTGCAATAGTTTGATCTCTATTTCATTCTTTTTTCAAATTATTTTTATAGTTTTTACAATTTGGCCACAATATAGAAATGAAAGATACAAAATAAAGAGATTGTAAATAAACAAACTTAATTTTTTAAGAACAGAAAACTAGAGTTACTATCAAACAAACTCTAAATGTAGAGCTCAAGGTTATATTTACAAGTCTTCCAAATACAAATATTTTAAATCACAATAGACAAGAAACAATCAAGTTTCCCCAAGGCCAAACGCCAAAACATCAATAACTTTCTCTATAGATCCGAATTTGAATCTTCACACAATAATGCTACATTTTCAAAACAGAAAAAAGAAAAAAAAAAAATCAGTTTCTTAGTAGAGAGAAGCATGAAAAGGGAAATGTTACTGTGTCATTTTATCCTTCAAATATGTTAAAACAGCTTTGGTTCCTTTGTCCAAGATTGCCCTC
The DNA here is from genome assembly GCA_033996785.1 of Trichosanthes truncata. NCBI lineage: Eukaryota > Viridiplantae > Streptophyta > Magnoliopsida > Cucurbitales > Cucurbitaceae > Trichosanthes > Trichosanthes truncata. Next base: position 73,114,060 of record JAWPNB010000003.1, read on the forward strand.
CGAATGCTGTATAAAAAATGCTGACTGGTTAACAAATACTAATAAGTTCATCAGATAGTCAAGATTAATCAAGGGGTTTATTTTCATGTTGAAGCTGTGGACAAAGCAAAACGACGTCGTACCTTCTTAGCGGATTTCCATCCAGTCTCAGTACCTGCAGGCTGGGTTCGAGCAAGCTCTGATTTTAAAAAAAAAAAAGGAAAAGAAAAGAAATGCAAATTGTTAGTTAACGTTGTACTAGAGAGAAACGATAGAAAGGTTGAGAGATAAGTTGGAGAGACATGTTGGATAGAGAAATGTTAAAGAGAGATAAATGGATAGAATATTCGAGATTAGGTCTTGCTTGGTTTCATTTTTTTCTTTTTAGTTCAATAAATGCTAGGATAGGAGATCTAACCCTAAAGTAATATATGTGTTATCCATTAAGCTATACTTAGAGCGACCACTTAGTTTCAGTTTAGCATCTATTGTATTAAAAACTATAATCTTTGCGGTTTAGATTTAGTTTAAATTTGTATAGATTAATTAATCCTCATAAATTGTCATTATAGTTTTTAGAATTTACTTACAATTTTAGAAAAGTTTCCCAAAATTTAAAAACTAAAAACAGAAACATTATTAAACAACCTACTTTTAAAATTAAGGTTAAATTACAAGTTTTGTCCCTGCACTTTGAAGTTTGTCTCTTTGGTTCTTAAACTTTCAAAAGTGTCTAATAGGTCCCTAAAGTTTCAATTTTGTATATAATACATCCCTAAACTTTCAATTTTGTATCTAATATGTCCCTGAAAAATTCGAAATTTAAAAAAATTAATTGTTCTATTAGATATAAATTTGAATTTTATGTCTAATGAAACTCTAAATTTTTAATTTTGTATCTAGTAGATTCGTAAATTTTAAAAAATTCAAAAGTTTAGGGACTAAATTTGTAATTTAACCTAAAATTAAAAACCAAAAACAGAAAATGAAATAGTCTTTCAAGGGAGAAAGGAGCTGCAAGAGAACTGCAAGGCATTTTATATACGCTATAAAATTCTAAAAAACGCTATCCATTTTCTCACCAGCTCTGGAGGGAGCATTGAAATGTTATTATCTGATAGGTCCAGCTCAGTAAGGGAGATAAGATTCTGCAATCCCTGCAGCACTAAATCAAAGATGAATCAGAGAACCAGAATAGAGGAGAGGATTACGTTTAGCAAAAACGACATAAAAGTAATAAGACAGAGAGGGTTGAGAGTAGAATGTTCTTTGTTAACTAAAGGATGAACTAACACTTAAATACATGAAGAATACTCTCAAGATAATAAAGTAAAGATAAGACAAAACAGAGGCGGGTTCAACCACTCTCAACTACCAGCATAGTGATTGATACTAACTCCCAACTGTAGCCGCTAAATAAACCGAGGAGATAGCAGAATACGCTATACACAAGTAGCAGTAGCACTTCGAAGTCGTGGTTAGTGCAAATATAAAACAAGGAAGAATCAGCCTTGGACTAATGACAGCGCCCTTGAATTAAGGTCAACTGTAGCTTATGTAGCTTATCATACCATGCTCAAGAGGCCTGCTTGAGGCCATACAGCGCTTTACGTAATTTACACACATGGATGGGGTCATGTGGGACCAACAAAGTCCTGTGGCTGTGGCATATAAAGCTTCATGGAGTGGACACTTAAAAAGGCATTGGAAACATCAGGTTGCTTCACTGGCCAATTCCATGTGGCTGCCTTCGTTGTCCATGCAAAACTATCTTTTTTAAGCTGCTGTGTTAAGTGATAGGCAATAGTGCCATAATTGGCAATGAACTTACGGTAGTAGCCAGTGAGTCCCAAAAAACCTCGCAATTCCTTCACATTTCTTGGCAGTGGCCATTTTTCCATTGCAGCGATTTTTGTTGGATCAACGGTTACACCTTAGGCCAACACAATATGCCCTAGATAATCGATCTGACTTAGGGCGAATTGACACTTCTTTTGATTAGCCACTAACTGATTCTCCCTTAAAGCCATTAGTACTCTATCCAGATGCTCTGCACATGTTCATCCAAAGAGTCATACACAAGAATATCATCAAAAAAACCAACACGAACTTACGTAGGAAAGGCCGTAATACATTGTTCATCAATGCCTAAAACGTTGATGGTGCATTCTGTAGGCCAAAAGGCATCACCAAGAACTCATAATGCCCATCATGCGTTTGAAAAGCGGATTTCGGTATATCTTCGACCCGCAAACGAATTTAATGGTAGTCCGATTTAAGATCAATCTTTGAAAAAATGACGGCCCCATGTAACTCATCTAACAACTCGTCTACCATAGGAATAGGGAATTTATCAGGGACCGTAGCATTATTTAAAGCGCGATAGTCCACCGCCAACTACCTTTTTTTTTCCACTAACAAAACAGGGCTTGAAAAAGCATTGGTGCTTGGTCGAATGACATCGGCTGATAGCATTTCCACCACCAATCGCTCGATCTCATCCTTTTTGAATTGGGCGTACTGGTATGGTCTCACGTATACTGGTGTTGTTCCCGAAAAAAGTTCCATACTATGGTCTGTACCTCGCACTAGCCCTTCCAATGGTTGAAAAACTATATGATGGTCTTGCAAAGTTTCTCGTATAACAGAGGGCAGTTGGCTCTATTGTCGCCCCATCTCTGTCTTCTTCAGCCTTAGTGCATAATTTATTTAATTCAACCAAAAATCCCTGTTCAAAGTCTTTGGAGTTACCTGAGATCGTACTAGTGTTAGGTCCCCCTTCAAAACAACTGTCGATTTTCCCATATCAAATCGCATCCCCAATTTTCGGTGGTTGGTTGTGATGCCCCCTCATGATTCCAACCATTGTACTCCCAAAATCAGATCCGCACTGTCCAAAAAAATTGGCAGAAAATCTTCCACCACAGTAATTTCCCCAATCACGACTACTTTTCTACAATTTCAGTCCCTTGGACTGAATCCCCAGTTTCGAGCATTACCCCGTATCCCTTCGTTTCACTTATCGGCAATTGGAGTTCCTCCACTAAAGCAGATGAAATAAAATTGTGGGTTGCTCCACTATCAATTAACACTACAACCTCTCGGGTCCCAATTACACCTTTGATTTTCAACGTCTTCGGTGTTCCATGCCCAACCATGGTGTTTAAAGTCAATTCGATCGGTTCATCTTCCACTTCCTCTTCTCTGTTTTCAGTCTAATCCAGATTCTACATGGTCACTTCATCACCCTTGTCCTCACTAGTTTCCTCCACATCATGAATAACCATCACCTGCAACTCTTTCTTTTTGCATCTATGCCCATGCATGTAGCGTTCTTCACAACGGAAGCATAAACCTTTTGTCTCACCGATTTTGAAGCTCCGATTCGGTCAATCACTTAAACGGTGATGTTTCCCCTGTTTTTCCGATTCCTTCTCGCTTAAACCCAGTGCCCACCCGCCATGTATTGACTGAAACTATACGCGTGGTTGCTCCAGCCCCATATGAGGTGGTTTTAGCGATGGTTGTTGGGCCTGTGGTACCATATTTTGGACTGAAGGCAACCCTCTTCCCTTCTAGATGGATCACTTTATCTTCAAGCTTTTGGGCCATCTCCATCTGCCTCGTGAGCCCAATGGGTAAATTTACCCTCATTTCCATTTTTATATCGTCACACAACCCATCAATAAATTTTCCCTCTAGGGTATCGTCATCCAACGTCTACAATGGGAGAAATTATTCGGTGAGGCCGCCACAATGTGCCGGTAGTTTTTCACCGTTGGATGTAGAGAGAGAAGTACTTCGAATTTATATCCAATGGTTATTAAACAACATGAAAATTATTGAATCTACATTTAACGGTCATTATGAGACAGCCACATTGTGGCGGCCTTCAATTCTAGCTTCCATCCTATTCGCTCAAATTTGTCGATATATTCGCTCACCGTAGTTTCCTGTCGCAAGGCGAAAAATCTTTCATGTAACGTACCTTGACTCGTCGGCCGGAACTGTCGTAATATCAACCGGTGAAACTCCTCCCATCCCTCAATCAGCTGCCTTTGCTCCGCCCACTGATGCCAATTTAACGCTTGTCCTTCTAAGCATAACACCGCAGCTTCCACCTTTTCCGATTCCGATAAGCGATTGACCGCGAAGTATCGTTCCACCTGGTGCAACCATCCATATGGATTCTCACCCTCGAAAACCGGTATCTCCAATTTCCTCAATCGCAAGTCAAACACGAGAGCTAACGCCTTACCCAGCTGCATCTCTTCACGGCTACTTTCGGACCTCTCTTCAACAGATTCCACGGTAACATTTTCTTTCGCTTTCCCTTTTGCTTTGCCACTAGACGCTCCTTGCTCTGTGATTCTCGATACTTCCATCTGAGAAAACACCTCCTCAATAGTCTTTTTGACCGATTCGGCCACACTCTTAGCCACAACCTTTTCTACTTCCTCCTTCATGGTCTCCCTAATTAACCCGATTTCTTTTTCCAGCGTTTCCATTCTAGCTTCCATCCTATTCGTCATGCCCGATCACGACTCGCTTTGATACCAATATTGATAAGAACTAGGATTTATTTATCAATAGGGGTTTGTCAAAGGAAGAATTCTAGAGCTTCCCCTCTCTCTCACAATTGAATTAGCCAAAAGATACCCCTCCAGCTCTTGCCCTTACTCTAAATACACAACACATCACTCACTTCCCTATAGCAAAGAACGGGCCTACCCTAACTAATTTGTAACCACTTTCTTTTCCCCACTCTCTTTTCTCACACGCCTCCTTTCATACACATATTTAATAGGAGGTCTATAGGGATAGATGATAAGGACAACGGACCTTCACATATCTCCACAATGGTATGATATTGTCCACTTTGGGCATAAACCCTCATGGCTTTGCTTTTGGTTCTCCCAAAAGGCCTCATACCAATGGAGATAATTGTCCTCACATATATACCCATGATCACTCCCTTCGAACAAAGTACCACAATTGAGTCTCCCCTCCCGCAACGGATCACGCACATTGTGGGACATATTCTTTGGCATCGATCACCTATCGCACCATCCACTTCCTCCCCCTCGAACAAAGAACTACTCCTCTATCATGGCAGCTTGATAGAGTTACTATTTGCTTGCCGCTCCAAGCACTTTTTGTTCGACTACGGGATTCATCCACAATGTCAACACGAGACTTCGTTACTTTATTCCACTTTGAGGATTCCTCCGGCACACAGCTAGGTTTAGACCATGGCTCTGATACCAATTGATAAAGACAACGGACCTCCACACATCTCCACAATGGTATGATATTGTCCACGTTGGGCATAAACCCTCATGGCTTTACTTTTGGTTCTCCCAAAAGGCTTCATACCAATGGAGATAATTGTCCTCACATATATACCCATGATCACTCCCTTCTCTAGCCAATGTGGGACATTGGTTTGCACTTCTAACAATAGAGATCCTACTGATACTCCTATGACAGTAGCAAATTCGTCACAACCTAGACGAGGTAATTTAATCACTTCACCTATCGACAGTCTTCATGAAGGTCTCAGTGTTCCCCACACACCTACGACTAGTTCATAGCAACAACTCACTGATGCAATAACTAATGAAGTAAATCTTCCTCCTATCACCCCAACCACCAGCTCTCACTCTATGTTTACATGCAACAAGGCAGGTATTTCAAAGCCTGGTCAGTTCTTTGGTTGTTTACATAGCAGTCTCCATCTGTGGATTGGACTCTTACCGAGCCACACAAATCTTCTGATGTTGTCAACATTTTTGCGTAGAAACAAGCCATGACAGGAGTTTCAAGCCTTAACTCACGATCACACGTGGGATCTTATCCTTCCATCTACTTCGCAGCTGGTAGCTGCACCAATGCTTCATTTGCCTGATTTTTCGAGGGAATTTATAGTCGAGGCCGATGCCTCAGGCATAGGAGTGAGAGCTGTTCTGATGCAGGAATCACGCCCTGTTGCCTTCTTTAGTCATGCGTTACCCCCATTACATCAAGGGAAGGCCGTATATGAAAGGGAATTAATGGCTATTGTGATGGCCGCTTAAAAGTGGCGTACTTATTTGTTGGGGAGGCATTTTATTGTTCGCACAGATCAAAGAAGCTTGAAATTTATATTGGATCAATGAATGGTGGCTGGGGAATATCAGAGTGGATGACAAAGCTACTGGGATTTGACTTTGAGATAGTGTACAAACCGGGAACAGAGAATAGAGCGCTTGACGCCTTGTCAAGACTGTCTAAAACAGTAGAATGTACAGCAATTAGTGTGACTGGAAGTATGAATATGAAGCTAATTGTAGAACAACAAAGATAGCAACCAGAGACAAGTTGAATAAAGGAATTGAAGCTCCAAAGGGGTATAGCATTCGTGGGGATGTTCTGTATAATCGTGGAAGGATTGTTTTACCTGAGAGCTCACCAACCATTCCATTATTGTTGGAAGTTTTTCATTCCTCACTTGTGGGGGGCCATGGAGGAGTTCTCCGAACTTTTCAGCGAATGGCACAGGAAGTGTATTGGAAAGGGATGAAGGCACGAGTCAAGTCATTTGTGAATGAATGTTCAATTTGTCAACAAGCAAAGTATTTATCTTTGGCACCAACTGGGTTGCTACAACCACTCCCCATTCCTGACCAAATTTGGGAGGATCTTTTGATGGATTTCGTTGTGGAGCTACCTCGGGCTGAATCTTATGATTCTATTTTGGTAGTAGTGGATCGCTTATCCAAGTACGCACATTTTATTCCCCTAAAACATCCTTTCAATGCTGTCTCTATCGCTCAAATTTTCATTAAAGAGATTGTCAGGCTTCATGCGGTGCCGAGAAGTATAGTTTCTAATCGGGATCCAATATTTACGAGCACGTTTTGGGATGAGTTGTTCAAGTGGCACAAACAAAGCACTGCTTATCATCCACAAACAGATAGACAAACAGAAGTTGTCAATCGAGGTATGGAAACCTATCTACGTTGTTTTGCAATGAATTGTCCTAGGAAATGGGTTCGCTTTCTTCCATGGGCTGAGTTCAGTTATAACACCTGTTCCATATGAGGTTAAAAGCCATCGCCACCCTCTATTATACCATATCAGACGAATGGGTCACCGGTTTTTGAGGTGGATCAGCAACTAAAGGAACGAGACACTATATTGAAGTTGATTAAGGAACACTTGTTCATGGCTCAGCAACATATGGTTACTGTGGCCAATGGGAAACGCCGAGATGTGGAGTTTGCAGTGGGAGAATGGGCATATTTAAAATTGTAACCCTATCGACAAGGTACTATAATGAAGCTTGTTAATGCCAAACTAGCCCCACAGTACGTTGGACCTTTTCAAGTAGTGGGAAAAGTGGGTGCAGTAGCTTATAAATTGGCCCTACCTGAGAGTGTAAAAGTGCATCCATTTTTCCATATTTCGCAATTACACAAGGCTATTGGTCACACATTCCCAATAATTCCTTTTCCTCCTAATGTGAACCAGATCTCTCCATTCAAGTGCAACCAGAGGAAGTGTTGGGGCTGCGTCAGGGTACCAATGATGAGTCAAAATTGGAGGTGTTGATTCGATGGCCAAGAGCTGATTCTGTTGATGCCAGTTGGGAGGATTCAACTCAAATTATCATTCAATTTCCTGAATTTCACCTTGAGGACAAGGTGGCTCTTTGGGGGCCGGGTAGTGATAGACCTCCTATTAAATATGTGTATGAAAGGAGGTGTGTGAGAAAAGAGAGTGGGGAAAAGAAAGTGGTTACAAATTAGTTAGGGTGAGCCCGTTCTTTGCTATAGGGAAGTGAGTGATGTGTTGTGTATTTAGAGTGAGGGCAAGAGCTGGAGGGGTATCTTTTGGCTAATTCAATTGTGAGAGACCTTTGTGGGAGAGATGGGAAGCTCTAGAATTCTTCCCTTGACATTGTACCCTTATTGATAAATAAATCCTAGTTCTTATCAGTCACCTGTAACCTAATACCTTTGAGTATGAGAGATGTCTGTGTTAGATAAATTACCATCAGCATAATGGATAGGCAGGCAGCCATGAGATAATGGTGTCAGATGAGTTGAGTCATTAGCATTTCTTTTCATGAAGCCATGAGCAAAGGAGAATTCATTCTCATTAAAGCATGCATATTTGTTGTTGTTGGTATTGCCTAAGGCATGGATAACAAACAGTTCCAAATATTCTAAAGGCTATGGTAGTCAGAGGCCTTTTTGTTAAGAGCAGCAAATGGAATTTTGTTATTAATAACACTTGTGAGCATTCTATTGATCAAATACACTGGTGTGTGAAAAGCATCCCACCAAAAGTTAAGAGGCATCTTATAGCATGAGCAAGCAATGAGAGCCCTGTTTCAATGACATGCCCATGTTTACTCTCTATCCTGCTATTCTGAGCTGAAGTATATGGACGAGCCGATTGTACATGAATTCCACATTCTGAAGCAAACTAAATGAGTGGTTTAAACTCTCCTCTTTCATCACATCTCAACACTTTAATCCTTATGTTATAGAGATTCTCAACTTAACTTTTGAATTGTTTGAATATTACAATTGCACCACTCTTAAGTTTTAGTGAAAATATCCAAGTGTATCTACTAAAGTAATCCACAAAGCTTATGTAATAAAGATGGTCATTAAGATGTAATTGGAGTTGGACCCTACAAATCTGTATGAATTAGTTCTAAAGGTTGAGAAGCCCGAGAGTAAGAGTTGGAAAATTGGTAGTTTATGAGATTTTCCAAACTGATATGCCTCACAGAAACTAACTTTCTCATTTATTTTGCTTTTAACATTACGAGAAGTCAATTTGATTCAAAACTTTGAACGATGGGTGACCAAGCCTACTATGTCATACACCCTTAGTGCATTTCAAAACATGGTGGCTTCCAGGTGATGTTACTAACATAGAATCGTCCCACTACTGTTTGTCATACACGACACAAAAACTACAAAGACATATTCCTCCCTAGGACTACTAGAATTCCATGAGAAGAGATTGTCCTTAGTGATATTATCTGATAAAGTCCATCTTTAAGACTCCCTTCTAGAAGAATCTTCCTCGTTTCCTTGTCCTTAACAGCACAAAATGAATCATAAAACTCAACTGTTACAAAGTTATCCATCGTTAATCTTGAAATGCTATTCAAATTCTTACTAATTAGAGGCACATGCAAGAGACCTTTCTAGACCAAATCTCTAAAATTGGAGAATACAGAACTACCAATATAAGTTATAGGTAATTGATTTCCATTTCCCACCATAATAGTCTCATTACCTGTGTAGTCTGACTTCAAGGAGAGATTAGCAAGATCTGATGTGAGGTGATTGTTGGCTCCACTGTCTAAATACCAAGCATTATTACAAACATGTTCAGGGGTGACAATAGTTGTTGGATTGGTAGTTTTGGTCTGATTGTTAGAAGAACCAATTGGGTTATGAGAGTTAATAAATTCACGTTCAAAGCAGTAGTAGCAAATAGCAGCTGTGTACCTAGTCTTTCCACACACTTGACAAATGGGTCTTGAACCAACGGCTTCGCCCCTTCCTCTTCCACGGTAATTCAAGGTAACTCTAATTTTGATTTCTTGTTTGCTGCTGTGAGCTATTGGAACGTTGATTGTTGGTAGTAGTCACATTGGTCGAGAGCTGATTGATTGAAATCATATTCTTAAGATTATAGGGTTGCTCTTAGCATCTAGCGAAAGTGAGAAGTTGAGATTGGACCTCATTCCACGACATCACTTTGTTTTGGATAGGATAACTACCATGATAGGTGTAAACAATTGGCTGCTAAGGCAAAATATAACACTCCCGATACTTAGGAATTACAAACTCGAAGGACACCTCACAGGTAAAGATATTTTCCCTGAAATGTTCAATCATTTTGCCCCCATCAGGGGAGGAACCCGAGGGACTCTTATTGCCCAATCCAGAGTATGATATTTGGTTGGATGGCTCTACAACTCGATGACCATGGAAGTGGGGTCTCAAGTAACTGGTTGTGAGGCAGCCAAGGAGTTGTGGGATGCTCTCCAGTTCTATGGAGTACAAGAATGTTGATTTCTTGTTTGCTACTGAGAGCTACTAGAATGTTGATTGTTGGTAGTAGCCACATTGGTTGAGGGCTGATTGATTGAAATCACATTCTTAAGATTCCAGAGTTGCTCTTGGCGTGTCTCTCAAAAGTGAGAAGCTGAGATTGGACCTATGCCACGACCTCACTTTGGTTTAGATAACTACCACGATTGGAGTTTACTCATCAAGACCCGCAACGACATATGAGATTAAGTCCTAGGTGTCCACGAGAGCACTAGCCAAATGTAAATTGTCAACAAAGCTTTTCATCAAAGCTAGGAAATCGGCCATCTTTCTAAACCCTTTTCTTGTTTGTCGTGTCATTTTTTAAAGTAATCCGAGGCCTGGACTCCATAGAACTCTTGTAGGGCATCCCACAACTCCTTCGCTAATAAAAATTGATAAAATTAAGTTTGTTCAATTTGTTTGAGCAAGACAGGTCGATTTATTTGAGTTATATGCATAAGTTGGTTTTGGTGTCATAAAATATAGCAGTAAAAGTTGTCAATTGGTTCAATTAGATTTAATGATTTCGGTTAGTTTGAACTTTAAAAAATTAACCTAAGCATAGTTCACCCAGTAAGACATTGAACCCTCAATCCAAAGGTTAGAAGTTCAAATCTCTACCCTCGTATCGTTGAACTCAAAAAAAAATCAAACTTTCAAAGAGTTTATCAATTTCTTTTCAGATAGAACATCTGCTAATCAAACTGATAATGCCAATTTGAATCTGAACGTGAACGCCTCTTGGAACTACACTATTAATTAAATAACGAAACAAGTTACCTCTGATAAGCAAAAAAAGTTACCTCTGGAACTAATTGAATTGAATTTTGGCACAAATCAAGTATACGCAGGTGCTTCAGGCCCAATATAGATGATGGAACTTCATGTAGCCGCATTCTCCTGTTAATTAAAAGTCATTAAATTCGAGTACCAATGTTTTTCAGACACAAGAACACAACGCATGAAAGCACTGTGGGTATCATAGAGGACTGGAAAATATCCCGTTCTTGTGAACTAACCTTAGGTAAAGCTCTTGCAGAAGTGGTAAGCTAGAAAATGTTGGGTGCTCTGGCAAGGAAGCTATATTACCACTAAGATCTAGAACCTGTAGCATGGAGACTGCTTGAAACCCATCTGATGGAATCTACAAAGTCAAGTAATATCACCTGGTTAGATTTGTGTTAAATGATAATTCTTTGTTATATTATTATTATGAGAAGAAAGGGGTTCTTAAATAGAAGAAACACTCATTTACAAATAAGGAAATAATTTTTCAGCAATAGAATACATTAAATACAAATATACTGATTAACCAAAAAAAAGAAAAATAACAAAAAATAACCAACACTCCCCCTCAAGCTGGTTTGAAGATATCTTCCATCGCCAGCTTGTTAGTCATCTTGTCAAATTGTAACTTTAGGAGCCCCTTAGTTAACACATCAGCAATTTGCTCTGTCGTAGGAAAATAGGGAATGCATATTACTCCTACATCAATCTTCTCTTTTATGAAATGTTTATCAACTTCGATATGTTTTGTCCTATCATGAAGGACTGGATTATGGGCAATGAAAATTGTTGCCTTATTGTCACAATAAATTTGCATAGGTATCTTCTAAGAGAATTTCAATTCTTCTAATAGTCTCTTTATCCATATACCCTAAATACCATGAGCTAAGGCCCTAAACTCAACTTCAGCACTACTTCTAGCCACTATACTTTGTTTTTGGCTTTGCCAGGTAACTAGATTCCCTCCAACAAAGGAACAGTAACCAAAAGTAGATCTTCTATATGTGGTGCTGCCTACCCAATCAACATCAGTATAGATTTCAACATTCAGATGACCATGCTTCTTAAACAATATACCTTTTCCAAGAGTACCTTTCAAGTATCTTAGAATTCTATAAATAGATTCAAAGTGAGTTGATCCTTGTGCATGCATAAACTGACTTACCATACTAACTGCAAAGGCAATGTTAGGACGTGTGTGAGACAAGTAAATGAGTCTTCCCACAAGTCTCTAATATTTTTCTGTCTTTTACCTCACTCTCTATTGCAGCTTGTAATTTTAAATTGGGTTCAATGGGAGTTTTTGTTGTTCTGCAACCAAGTAATCCTGTCTCTTCAAGTAAATCAATGATATACTTCCTTTGATTAACAAGGATACCACCTTTTGACCTAACAAATTCCATTCCTAGGAAATACTTCAAGACTCCCAGGTCTTTGATTTGGAATTCATTAGCTAGCCTTTCTTTCAAGATAGTCAATCTTGCCTCGTCATTCCCTATAAGAATAATGTCATCAACATACACTATTAAGATAACAATTTTGTCATCTCCAGTATGTTTATAGAACATAGTATGATCTGCTTAACTTTGGAGAAATCCATAGTTTGTGAATGCTTTTCCAAAACATTCAAACCAAGCTCTAGAAGACTGTTTAAGGTCATATAATGATTTCTTTAACTTGCATACTCTGTTAATCCCAAGATCTTCCTCAAAACCAGGTCGTAAGTTCATAAATACCTCTTCTTCAAGTTCCTCATTGAGAAAGGCATTCTTGACATCAAGTTGATAAAGGGACCAATCTGCATTGACAACAATAGATAATAGATCTCTAATTGAGTTAATTTTAGCAACGGGAGCAAACGTTTCTTGATAATCAATTCCATAGGTTTGAGTGAAGCCTTTAACCACAAGTCTGGCTTTGTATCTTTCAATGCTACCATCAGCTTTGCACTTTATAATAAACACCCACTTGCAACGTATTGTCTTCTTATCATTTGGTAATTATACTATGTCCCATGTGCGATTTTGTTTAAGAGCATTCATCTCTTCCATAACTGCTAACTTCCAATTCGAATCATTTAGAGCCTCCTATATATTCCTTGAAACGAACAAATTAGTTATCCTAAAGGAAAACGCTCTATGACTATCGGACAATCTATGGTAAGAAAGATAGTTTGCAATAGGATATTTGGTGCAGTTTCATATACCTTTACTATGGGCTATTGGAATATCAAGATCAAGTATATCAGATGAACTATTATGAATAGATGAAGAAATAGGAATAGATGATCTGTTACATGGATCTTCAAAATCATTCGTCGAAGTATTAGATTGGTTTTGTGATAAGCCTACTGTCTGGTCCTGATTCTTTTGATTCAATGCCCTTCTAGTATAAACCTGAAGTTCAGGGTTTCGATCGGTTAGATCTCCTTGTAGTGTTTCTCCCCCTGATGAAGAATTTTCCATACTTGGCATTGAGGAACTAGAACTGGTAACCTCAGGACTAATGATGGTAGGAAGGGGAGAAATATCCCAGAAATTATCTTCTAAATTAGGTATTGTCTCCCCCTGAAGAGAATTTTGGCTAAAAAAAGATTGATTTTCGAAAAAGGAGACATCCATACTTTCAAAGTATTTTTTGTTCACAGGATCAAAACATTTATAAGCTTTCTTGTGGGAGACATAACCCAAAAAAATGCATTTAACAGTCCAAGGATCTAATTTAGACCGAGAAAAGTTAGGAATGTGAACATAAGTAGTACACCCAATAACTTTGATCGGTAAATCAAAAACTAGGCGGATAGTGAGAAAAAAACTTTTAAAGTGATCTAGAGGGGTTTTGAAATCCAAAATTCTTGTAGGCATTCGATTAATAAGACATGCAGCTGTGAGGACTCCTTCTTCCCACAAATAAGAAGGAACATGCATAGAGAACATAAGGTCACGAGTAACATTGAGTAAATGTCTATTCTTTCTTTCAACAATACCATTTTGTTAGGGAGTGTCTCGACACGTAGATTGATGAACAATTCCTTTAACTTGTAAGAAATTGGTTAAATATTCATTAAAATATTCAATGTCATTGTCAGAGTGCAGAATGTTAATTTTAGTTTGAAACTGAGTTTCAATCATGTTATAAAAACAAATAAAAACATCTTTCACCTCTGATTTTTTTGTTAATAGATAAATCCAAGTTAAACGGGTGTGATCATCAATGAAAGTGACAAACCACCGTTTTCCACTATGAGTCAAAACTTTAGATGGACCCTAAACATCACTATGAATTAAGTAAAAAAGGTGCGGAAGACTTATAGGGTTTGGAAAAATAAGTGGATCGATGATTTTTTGCAAAGATACAACTTTCGCAATGAAAATTAGAACAATCAATTCCTTTAAATAAATCAGGGAACAAATACTTTAAGTAGAAAAAATTGAGAGGTCCTAGTTTACGATGCCAAAGCATTATAGTTTCTTCAACAGAGGAATAACTAACACTACTCAAGCCTTGAACTTTTTTATGACTAGATGTAGATTCATCAAAGTAGTAGAGACCATCGAGCATCCTAGCACGTCCAATCATCTCCCCCCAAGTCTTGATCCTGAAAGATGCAATGAGAGTCAAAAAAGGTAACATGACAATTAGCATCTTTAGAGATTTTACTAACATGTAACAAATTACAGATTAATTTAGGAACATGGAGGACAGAATGTAAATGAATGAGTGAGGTCAATCTAATAGTTCCTTTTTCTGCAATAGACGAGAAACTACCATCGGCAATTCGAATTTTTTCATGATCGTACATAGGGCAGTATGATGCAAATAGTTTGGAGGAAATAGTCATATGGTTAGAGGCTCCAGAATCTATAATCCACAGAGATGAATTGAGACAAGAGAGGGCTTGAGGATAATTATGTGTTTGTGCCAAGGAAACACTAGGATTACCAAATGATGAAGTGGCCATTAGCAATTTCAGGATTTGATCAACTTGCTCTTTGTTGAATGGATTGGAATCAGCAACATTAGCACTAGATGGATGTTGGGTGGTACTCTTCTCACCTTGCTTAGTACTCTTCCAATTTACAGGTTTTCCATGGATTTTCCAACAAATATCACAAGTATGCCAAGGTTTGTTACAGTAATCACACCAGACACTAGGCTTTTCATGAGTCCTGTTTGATTAATCAAAAGCCTTGTGTGCAGTAGCTTCAACCACCAAAGCATAACTTTCAACTGAATCATTGGGCTTCTTTCCAATCATAACATTCTGACGGCTCTCTTCCCTACGCACTTCAGAGAAAACTTCATTAATAATTGGGAGGTTAGTTTTACCAAGTATTCTGCCTCTAACCTCATCAAATTCAACATTGAGGCCGGCCAAGAATTTGTAAATATGACCTCCTCAACTATTTTCCTGTAGTGTTTTTGATCCTCTGTAAACTTCCATTCATATGTATCAAAGAGATCAAGGTCTTGTCAAATTCTCTTTAGGGAGTGAAAATAGTGTAATTGAGTTACCTCCCTGTCATATGTCACCTAATTTGAGATTCAGCTCAAATATATGTGACTGATTTTCCAAATCTGAATACATCTAAGTTACGCTCTCCCATAGTTCCTTTGCAGTAGAATAACACATATAGTTACAACTGATGTCTTCTATCATAGAATTAACTAGCCAAATCATAACCATGGAGTTTTCAGCATCCCACACAGAAAATGAAGGATCATCTTTGGAGGGTGGTATTGAATCTCCAGTAAGATACCCAATCTTTCCTTGTCCACGAATATACATTTGAACACTTTGGGACCAACGAAGAAAGTTGTCTCCATTAAGTCGAATGGTTGTAATTTGGACAGTAGGATTGTTGGGATGAATGCAGTTATCTAAGACTTTGGTAATCAAAGACTTATTTTCTGACATTATTGCTGAAGAAGAGAAACCGAACCCACAAAAAAAAAAAAAAACAGTAGCCGAAACAAGTGACAGACAGCCAAACAACTAGGGAAAAAATTCGTGATACCAAGTGTGGCACGGCGATTGGAGGTACAGACAGCGGCAGCGTTTGGCGTAGAAAGCAGTGGCGGTCGGCGTCAAAGGCAGCAGCAGCGGCGAAGGCAGATTGTGGCTGTCAGATGTGAAATCGAAGACATGCGTGCGACAGGTAGCGCGAACTCGTGATGCTCAAGATAGGAAGCTTCGTCTGTAGGCAGCACTGGGTGAACCAGGGCGGACAACGGAGGCGGCGGCTAGGTTAGAGAATATTAGTGTTTCTAAAAATTGAGGGTTACTTTCTCTAATACCATGTGTTAAATGATAATTCTTTGTTATATTATTATTATAAGAATTAAATAGAAGAAACACCCAATTACAAATAAGGAAATAATTTTCCAGCAATATAATACAGTAAATACAAATATACTGATTAACCAAAAAAAGAGAAAATGACCAAAAATAACCAACAAGATTTTTATAAGTAAAGAAGCCAATTACAGGAAAACAGCTCAGCATTCGTGAAGAGAAAGAAGAGGGGTCAATCCAATAGCTAGAATGTCTGAAAACAATAAATTTTAAAATAACACAAAACTTTAAAACTACATTTTGCCACCAGTCTATCAGAGAATAACAAATGTACGACCTTAAAAATAAAACAATGTAGCTCCTTTGAGTCAAATGATCCACTCTGTTGGTTGCTAAATCCTTTAAGAAAATAGGATATTTCAGAATTTAACTAAGAAGTTTTTTTTTTTAAAACGAAACTTTTCAGAGACTAGTGCTCAAGAAATACAAACTCCACAAGGGAGAAAGAAAAGAACATAAAAACAGAGAACAAAAAGGTTACAACGGAAAAATGAGAGCATCCCAATTGAGATATAAATCTTGCAAAGAATGATTAGTAAAAAGATTAGAGAGATAACAGAAGAAGCCTTGAGACGTACCGAATCAAAACGATCAAACTAAGACAATTGCTTCTCATGGAAAATCCACAAAAAATTCTCTTTCAAAATGTCACAATTTACAATTCTGACTCTAGAGCATCTCTAGAATTTAAATTTTAAAATGAAAAAAAAAAAAAAAAAAAGGGAAGAAGAAGAAGAAGAAGAAGAAGAAAGGAACAAGAACAAGAACAGGAAACATCCATGAATTAGTTTTTACCTGTTTGAGTGGATTATTGTCCAGCTTTAAACACACGAGATTAGGTATCGACTTGAGAATTGCACTTGGCCAATCTTTAATCTTGTTCCTAGACAAAATCAAGGTCTGCATATCTTTGATGAATTAATGCTACCAATTACTCGAAAATATTTAACAAAAAATAGCTAAACTACGTGACTTCCAGAGCTAATCCCATATCAATCCGAATGGGTATTTTAGACAAAGTCCTGCAGGTTTTGGTTACCAGGAAAACGCAAATGCAAAATGCAGTTATGAAGGAAATTTGAACTTTATACTTGTAAATATCAAACTGGCTAGCCTAAGTTTCTGCATCTAATTAGGCTTTATCTAACTGTAGCAAGAATATTTTCCTACAGTACTAGATTTACTAAATTGAAGTTCCTAACATCCATGACTCTTAAGATCAGTTGTCGTTTGTCAAAAGTGAATATTTCCTATTGAACTTAACTACATTCATTATTTCATTGATTGTGCAACGCATAAATTAAGCATATTGACCTGTAGTGAAGTACACGAGGAAAGTTCAACTGGTAGCTCCTGGAGGGAATTCTTTGACAGATCAAGTTTCATGAGTTCACAGGATTCCAAAACTTCTGATGGCACAGCACTTAGCCCTTGCCCTTCTAGAGAAAGCTCCTGAAAGCAGGAAAAGCATGAATTAATGATAAAAGGGAAAATCACAGAATAGATATTGCATGCACATTAACTAGCTTGAGGTACTCTTTATAGCAGGAAGAAAACAAAGCCAAATGAAACAAATCTGATTAGCAATGGGACTCGGATAAAATGTTTTATGATTCTTTGTAGATTACCATTGCACCTAATTTAAATCTTTTTGCCATCCCATCAATGATAACTGAACCAACCAGTTCTCTTTGCTTGTTTGTAATTAGAAATTTTGAGACTTATAAGGACCTTTTCATCAAATTCTTGCATCACTAAAAACAGTATAAGCACTTGTTTGGTAACGTGTTTGTTTCTTGTTTCTTATTTCTCGTATGGTTGGTAACCATTTATGTTTCTTGCTTTCTTGAAAAAACAACACAGAAACAAAAATGTGTTTGTTAACTGTTTTCTTGTTTTTTTAGTTGAAATAAAATTTAGTAGATATATATATAACATGAATTAAAACAAATATAAAACAATTATAAAGAGTTTCTAGTATCTAATACCACTCAAGTCCCAAAGAAAAATTTTAAAAAATAATAAAAAGAGTATTTTATCATTCAAAGGTTGCCTAAATTTGATCTACAACGTCACCTCTCACTTGAGCCATTTTTTCTAAATGATGTCAACTCATATCTAGCTCAATTAAACTACTCTGTAAATTGTCCAACAAACTTTGTAAATCTTCAATGATCATTGATTCATTGTCATTGTCATTAAAGAGATCATCTTGACGATCATTCAAAATTTAATCTATTTGTGAACAGCACTACAACATGCTATTGGTATAAATTTTTGTGTGTTGACTAGGCAAGGAGACATTTGTTAAGGATAGGGAATCAAGCAATCCCAAGTTTCTATAATTCAATAATAAACTTTATTTTTCATTTTTTACCTTAAAAAATACATGTGTTTCTTGTTGACCAATTGGACCCATAAACAAAACCGAAAAAAAATTGCCATAGAAAATGGTAAACATAAAATACCTTATTAGTTTCTCTATTTGGTAAAAATAAATTAAAATTTCCAAAATTGAGGAAAAATAATAGAGATTTAATGATAAAGAAGTGGAAAAAGAAACTCAAGTGAGCGTAAAAAAAAATAGACATCACATATCATCCACGGGAGATAGAAGAGAGAGAAAGAGGAGAGAGAGATACAAGTACAACTCAAGTAATGAGCATACAATTGAGAGCCGAAAAGAAGCTAATGAAAAAAGAAATGAATGCGGCTATCCAAAATCGAAGAGGAGGATGCCGTTGTTGCTAGCTTTGAGAGAGCATACAAACACCGAGAGCAGAAACGAAATAAAAAGAAACTACTTTTTGTAGTTTCCGAAATTTTGCACCATTTCTAGGAATGCTTTTAAAACAAGAAACGTTTCTTAGAAAATGAAAAATAGGATCCAGGAAATGGGAACATTACCAAACAGTTAAGAAACTAAAAGTTGTACGAATTTCTAATTCTAGAACTACCACAAAGTTGTAAAGATCCCTCTAGCTCTCTTTTAGTCAGTTTCCATAATAAAAAATTGTCCTCATGCAACATGTTTAAATTAGGCTTTGTTTATTTCTAAAAGTGAGTTCGGACCAATATCTCTGTGAAGAACAGATGAGCGGTAGGTAACAGCTCCAAGGTAAAACTCCAGCAATTACATATTAAATCATCATTGGACGACAGAAGAGCTGTATAAGCTTTTGGAATTTTTTGAAAAGATATGATAGGCAATACCTTTGAAGTGATAGACATTCTAGCTGCCATAGTAATTACATCCTCTCTCTTAGTGCTACTAGCTTCAGGATCTAGAAAAGAATCCTTTATTATTTAAACACCATAAGGAAGAGAGAATGCAGATATGAAATAATAAATGGCATAAAATACTAATATAAAAGTAAAATTTACTGAACCTTCATTCTCAGGAAGTCTACTCCGGAGATACTTGAGTAAAGCAGGTGTTGGCCCAGAAACTAGTGAGCTAGCGTTGAAAGAAGCATTCAAATTTAGTCATTTTTTTAGTGAAAGTGAAACAATGAAAAGCTATCTATAAGCATTAGGTAGGTAAGAATACACTCAACAGAATTTTCACACCTTCGAAGAGTTCGTATGGGATTGCCTGTGAGCAAAAGCTTTCGCAAAGTAGTCATCTTACCTACACAAAGGATCAAGAATTAATATCTTGCGTCTGGTTTTTATCCATTCCGTTAAAAAATTTCTGTGAAATTTAGAAAACAGATTCTAATCGAATACAGTGACATTATTACTCAATCCTCCTTTGAGTCCTTAAGAAAGGCACTAATACCCTGTTATTTCTAAATTTTTCCAGCCAAAATAAAAATTGCTAAACATTCACCAACTCTAACTTTCAAAAGAATGCAGGAGGTATCCTTTGTGATCATAAAAGAAATACATTTCGTCTCCCTGATCCAGGCAAGTGAAGCGGAGGCAACACTTGCTCAACAAGTTCTGGCACTACATTGGTCTATGCTTATGAAAGAATAGTAATTGATACAACAAATCTTTTCCTGCCTCCAAAAATATCTATTAGAGAATTAGGATCAAGTGGAGTAAAACTTAGTTCACTAACATCTATAAACTCTATGAATAGTGCGAGAGGAGAATTTATAGAACTATGAATCTTTAAATAATTTGTAAATATTCAAACACCCTAGATTATATATGCTAACCTTACCCATTTCTGGGGGCAGTCCACTCAATGAATTGTTTGAAAGATCTAGGACCAACAGATGCAGCTTGCACGCCTCAACTGGATACTCTTTCAACTGCATATAATAGTATTAAGCAGACATGTCAACTAAAATCCCAAGTAATACCAAAAGTAAGAGGATTCGTTCAATGACAGGTAAAGAATATAATTTCAGTGTACAATAAAAGATAGTAAATCCATATGAATAACCAACTTTCTCTAGAGTAAAAAATAATAATTCTCCTGTTCTCTGTCCATGCAAGATTTGCAAATATTTTTACCCAATATCGCACGGGTAATTTTGTACTGAATTGCAAGCTTTTAGCATAAACTTTTCTCCAACCAAGGGCAAAGATATTTTATTTTCATTTCAATTTCTAGGCTGGAATTTGGAAGTTCATGAGAAAAATATTGGTAGAAACTCGATCCTGAGATTGAAAAGTAAGATATTAAGGCTGAAATTGAAATATAAATAAAAATATCACAGAAAGGTTTAGATGGTACTAAGAATTTGGGAGACTCTCCTAAAACTAATCCCAAAATATGCCTGTCTCCAACTCCTCCAAGTCCAATGTACTCTATTTATAGCCACTCCACTAACAAGCTAAAAATTCTGGTCCCTAACAGCCTAATAATGTTGGTTCCTTTATTGATTCTACTGTCTATCTTGCTATATCTTGGAGTAAAAATTATCCTCCATTTTGTAATTATAGTATGACAACCCTCATCGCTCATTGGAGGAGTTTTTTGTAATTATTGCCGATAGGACTTTTTGCATCTATTTCATATATCAATGAAGTGGTCTTTGTTTCCTATCAAAAAAAAAAAAAAAAAAAAAAACAGCCTAATAATGTTAATAATGTTCCCAACACTACTCTGCTCCAATAACACACATCGTCAAGGGTTAATTGGTTCTTTGGGACCAATTTCATTTTTAAAAAATTCATTTCTTTTCCTCTCTCTATTTTTTAATAGCTAATTCCAACCCACTCCCCAGCCCAAAACTTGGTTTGTGCAACACCTAGCCCCAAAATTATCCTAAACCTAATCTGCACTACGTATTAGACCTCCTCCCTTCCAATTTGGCTTTCTTTGTGGACCCATGACCCTATCTTATTCCGGAAGCTTCTCCACCCTTGAAGTTGTGAAGTACATGTGTGTGTACGGCTTTTCTAGTTCATGATTAGCTCCTCGACTCCCACCCCTGCCATTATTGACATCTCATGCCCCTCCCATATTGGAGATATTCAAACCAACAAGCTTTCATCCTCTTCACTATATTTTTACCTCCACCATGTGTTGGAATATTCTATTTCATTCTTCATAGGTGTCTGTCTGCCTTCCACCATGAGTGCTCGACCATTGCACTATTCTAGGAGCTTCAATTGTTGACGCCACAATTCCTGTAATTCCAAACACAATCTCTTAAAAATCCGGTGTTTTTCTTAGCTCACAAGCTCTCTTCTCCACTCGCACCCTTCCTTTGCAAGACAGATTTTTGCCGGAATTTTTTTCCTTCATGCTTAGACATTTGTGTACTCCCTTGGATAGTTTTCTTTGGTTCTTCTGGTGGCATATCACATATGACTTTCTTCTGGCATAATTCATAAATTCTCAATTGCTAATACACCAATTTGAATTTCATGAGCCCTCGAATAATATTCCTTCCTCCCTTGCGCAACTCCTTGTGTGAGTTTGTAATCAATTTCTCTTGATCTTGAATCTTTCTAATATTCTCTAATCTAATCCAAATTCCTCAATGCTTGTCCTATGTTTTTATTCCTACAATCACTTCTTGTTAAGGAATGTAGCTAGAACTGATTTTACTTCTCATTGATTTCATTCGTCTACAAAATCTTTCGGTCCATATTTCATCACCATAAATGACTTCAAGTGTATTAACGTCATCACTTCCTTCTATTTCTTTAATATTTCATACATTTCTAGTAATATCTTCCTTTCTTCTTAGTAATTGTTCCTTTGCTTCAGCTTTTTGGGCTTTCCTCCAGCAAGCTTTTGGATGGCACATTACCAGACTGGGTGACATCTTTTCTCCTATCAATTTGTCTCTTATTGGGCACCCGTTCAAGAAGGAGAAGAAGATTTTGTGGTGTAACTTCTTATATGCATTTTACTGGAATTTATGGCTGGAAAGGAACGCTCGCATCTTCTCCCATAAGTCTCAAAACATCCACACTTTCATAGAATCTACATCCTACCTTGCTTTATATTGGAGCTACCATTCTCCTCCTTTTTGTAATTACAGCTTATCAACACTCTTATCTCATTGGAGATGCTTCTTGTAAATATCAATAGGCCTTTTGTACTTATTTCATATATCAATGAAATGATTTTTGTTTCCTATAAAAAAAAATGTCTTCCTTTCTTCTAGATCCAATTCCGAGATCAAACATTCTTTTGGTACAAATTTGATAGAAACCCCAATCTATAAATTGGAAAGTAGGAAAATTGGGCTAAAATTGTATTACAATATCAAGAAAAGTTACAATTGATATGAAGCATTTGAGACGCTTAGTTCCCCCTAAACTAATTCCAAATTATGCCCATCTCCTACCCCTCCAATTTACTCTATTTATAACCACTACACTAACAAACCCAATGGTTAATATGCCCCTCACAAACTAACAATATTTCTGAGAAATATCCATCCACTCCTTGGATATTAAATACTTTTCCTCCTTCATATGAATTACAAAATATGTAATCTATTTATTATGTTATACCACCAACCAAGCATTGCAGATATTGTTTCAAGTCCAATCTAATACACACTAATTTATGAGCTCCAAAAATGAGTTTGTTCCCCTTCTTTTCAATTTCACAGAAAACTTCTAAAGGATTGAAAAACTCCACGCTGTCTTGGATGCAGTTTATTCTATTTTTATCGGATGTCCCTGAAGGTGTATGCAGTTTATTTCATACTACTTATGATATGAGATGGAAAGTAAGCCGGGAAAGTATGCCCATGATCAAAGACCATGGGGCAGATTGTTGATAGAGAAATTATACATTAGATCTTTTGAAGTTAAATATTCATAATTTAAGATCATGAACTTTATGGTTTACAGCATTTACAAATTTTTATAATACTAGCCCAAAACATAAATTAAATTTGAGAAAGAACAAATGCAAGATAAAAAAATAGATTTCCATTCAAAATTTATAGAGCTCAAAAGACCATACCATACTGCAATATATTATATGCTGAGTAATGGATAAGCCTGAAGAAATCAAGGTAAAATTTATTTATGTTTGAATGTTCACTTATCCCAAGTCTACCCTAGCCAACATTTCAAAAAGCTGTCAAATTTCCTACAATAGTTCTCCAATTCCTATTTTCCTCCTAACATTTCCCTAGTCTCTATTGTCCATTTATAGAGGCAACCAGGCAGGAGAAAAAATATAGGTAAGAAATATAAGTAAGATGAACGGACTACCTGGTTTGAGTGAAGATCTAAGGTCCCTAAATGAGAAAGTGCCCCAATCTCCACTGGTAACATACTCACTGAATTATTTCTATAATTTGACATCACATTACTAAATCAAATTAAAAGGTTAAAAGAAGAAAAAGAACATATTATAAAATCCCATGGTAATCTAAACCAATTGTATGATGATGGATGGAACATTACCCCATATATAACTCCGCAAGAGCACAGCAATCCTTTATTGAAGGTGGAATTGATGAAATTTCTGCGGAGGGGATACATTTGGAAGCCTTGTTAAAGGATGAAGTAAAAGGATTAAATTATCAAAGTAAAGGAGATTAAGTGGGCTAATCAGCAAAAATAACTCACTGTTTTGAAAAATATTTAAACGAATGAGACGTGATAGGCCACTGATATTCTCAGGCAATCCGTTAAGCAAATTCTTTGCTGCGAAGATTTAATTGTAAGACAATATTTCTCTGTAAGTAACGCAAAATATAAATGACAAAACTAATGTCAGATGGTCAGGTCAAGACTTCAAAAATTACATGCATTGAGTTCAGTGAGCATGGTCCATGATGCAATCAAATTTTTGGATATCATCGTTAGCTTGTTCCCCTGCCAAACAAAAAGGTTACATTGGAAATGAATTACTAAATACCATTACCCAAACATACACGTTCTTAATCAGACATTATTAAAACTAATATTCTTTCTCATTACCTCCACATCAAGCTTTGACAATTTTGAGCAGTTTGCAAGTTCATCGGGCAAGCTGGAAATGGAATTGTTTGATGCCTGAGGAAGGGTACACTAAGAAACCTTGCTAGATACATTATGCTAAAAAAAAAAATAATAGCCTTTTATCATAATTATTAGCTAGTATATCCCAAGCCCTGAAATTTTACACACCAGGAATTTGTAGATTTTGGTTTAACCACCAAATACAAATTCAACTGACGCAATCAACCATGTAACCAAAAATATCAACTAAAGGAAAATTTAGCACAGGAGAAAGAACAGCCAAAATTTATTGCATGCACCTAGGATATAAGAAAAGGTAAACTTAAAATAAGATGACAAAGAAAACAGGTCCCATAATCAATTGTGCATAAGGGAAGGTATTACAATCTCGCCAGAGTTACTACTAAAAGATGGAAAGAACCCCACAAGGTCAGCCAAGGCAGACTGCTAAAGAAGCAGACCATTTCGGCATGTGGAAGTGCACTTAGTGCAGTGCAGATCAGAGCAGGAAACAATTACCTTCAGATCTGACAGATCCAAACACCTTCCAAGTGCACCTGGTAGTTCCTTAAGGCGATTGCTTGAACAGTCCAATCTAAAGGGAAACAACTGCCTCAATTAGTGACAGGTATGAAATTCTCTGTAATGTTCATTTGGAGGCTCAATGATAAAAATGAACAAATGAAATTGGATTTAAAAAACTAAAAAAAGGATTTCTTTAGCATGCAAGAACTACAATTAGAAGTAAATAATTGCAGGAATGGTAAATCTCACATATTGTTTTTTTTTTTTCCTTAAAGGGTAGAAAAACGCATGAGGTGAAGGAGAGGAAGATTAATTATGTCTGTAGGAGTGTACAAAAATCTTAATCAATTTGCAAGGCTGATAATTACTTCAAATAAAAAAGAACACTGAACATTGATTTTTAGATGACTTAATCAATACTTCCGTTCCTTATGTCCTTGTCATGCCGTTCCCCTAGATGCTCATAGAATAAAATTTAAAAAAAAAAAAAAAAAAAAAAAAAAAGTACAAACTTAAGGCAAATGAATTCATCAACAATCTCCCATTTCAGAAAATATTCTGCTTGATTCTCTCCTCATAAATTCCAAAAATAATCTACCGGGGACACGTAGAAGGGAGGAGGAATACTTGACAAGTGAAGTGGCGGATCCAATTTCTTCAGGCATTCTTGTTAATGAATTGAAGGACACATCTAACAGCTTTAGGGCAGGAAGCCTGCAAAAGTAGAATAAAAAACGGTGTAAGAATTACCAAAATACAACCATGTTAAATTTTGTTTAAAAAACGAGTATTGAAGAAGTTTACAGAAAAAATACTAAATCAGAACTCACTCTCCAATTGCAGCTGGTAGTTCAGAAAGTTTGTTGTGACTAACATTTAATACAGAAAGAGAAGATAAATTCCTCAGTTCCTCATTCAACAATTCAATATTATTATGAGCTAGAATTAGCTTCTGTAGCTCCACAGCCTGCAAAAACGAAGCGATGAATGAAACGATTTAGAACCAAATATTAAATTTCCAACTCGAAAGTGAAGAAAGTTTACCTCCCACCACTTCTCGTCCGCCTGAACTGCATCCAAGCTCCGATAAACCTCGCTTGGCACCTCACTAAAGAATCAACCAAAATTCAGGGACATATCTTCTTAATCTTAGCTTCTAGTGTATTTTCAAGTCATGATCAAGATGTGTAAATGAATGAAGAACTTGCCTGAGAGAGCGATTCGAAAGATTAAGAGAGCCGGATGCTCTTGCGGCCTTTAGCACCCGATCCATTGCTCGAATGCTTCCAGTACAGACTCTATACCTTTGGATTCGGATCTATGGCCTTCGTAGGCGATTGAGAAGCTCTAGTGTTTTCTCTTGTTTCTTCGATTCTCCTTGTTTACGTTGAGAGAGAGAACGATAGCTCCATTTTTGGCGACCAGTTACCAAACCAACTTTTTACACTTTCCTTCAATAATATAAATATTTCAACCGTAGAAACGACAAGATATATGTCGATTATTCTTTTTTTCTTTTCTTTCAGATTGTTTGGATTTTTTTTTTTGTCCCTCTCATTTCAAATATTCAATTTTAATTCACCTATTTCAATAAAGCTTAAAATTAATTTTTATTATTAGTTTATTATTAATTTTCTTTAAAAATGATCCTCTATTAATTTTTTTTCTATAAATTTTAAAAATATGCTTACATTGTGTCTTTTTTTGTATTAAAATTATTATTATTATTTAACTAATTTTAATAAAATTTAACTTCAAACTAATCAAAGGGAATAATTTTAAGTTTTATTGAAAGTACATGGACTAAAATTGGACATTTGAGAATACAGAGATTAAAATCAAACAAAACTCAAAGTACAAGAATCAAAATGGTATTTTAACTTCTTCTTTTTTTATTTCATGATTTATAAGAATAACAACAATCATTTAAAAGAAAATAAAGACAAACAACAACTACTGTCAACCTCATTTGCAAAAAAAAAAATAAAACTGTCAACCTAACAAAAAACTCGACTTTTTTTTAAGTACGACAATTAATTTGGGGTAGAGATCGAACCATCGACCTTTGAAATAGTAATCGATATATTATTCAGTAAACTATGTTGAAATTGGCAAAAATTCAACCTGTTTAAGATTTTATAACCTCTCCCAAAAGTCAGCAATTTAAATCTCCTTACCATATTGTTGGACTTTAAAATCAATAAGAACAACAAAAAAGTACTTTGTAACTTTTTATAATTATTTCAATAACTCGACATAAATGACAAGAATTTTTTTGTTAAATTATACAAAATGCCCTTGAAAGGTAAGTTTCAATTACGTCTTTGAACTTTGGGTTTGATTTCAATTACGCTATTATCTTTCAAAAGTTTCATTTTGCCTCTTAACCTTTGAAATTATTTCAAATCAATCATTTTGCTAATTTCCTCATTAAAATGAAGATGAAAATGTGACATGGTGGTGAGCAGTAGAAAAGGTTCAAGAGTTTTAGTCACATTCGAAATGACGTCATTTAATTTGGGGTGGGGAGAACAAGTTTGGGGGGTTAGGGTAAAACATTGTGTTTCTTCCTTTCATGGTCAAAAGTTTTAGGGTAAAAACAAAATTTTTTAGGAGGTAAGGAGATCATGAAGGACAAAACGAAATTTGAGCCATCTCCCGTGATCAAATGACAAAAGTTAGGGTTAAGGCATGAACAAAGAAACAAAAAAAATCTAAGATAATCATACCTAATAATCATTATTGCTCAATGAATTTCATAAATTTGAGGATGGAAAATTGTCTTATGTCATTAGTTAAATCAATTTTTTTTGGTTCTTCTCTTAACTACTATGGGCTCATGCTTTCCATCGACCACACTCTTCAACAATTTTTCTCTCATAAACATATTCATCTAGCGAAACTCTCTCTCTCTCTCGACCCTACTCTCCAATGACTTCTCCATTGTTTAACTTTTCACAGCAATAAGG
Source organism: Trichosanthes truncata (assembly GCA_033996785.1). Classification (NCBI taxonomy): domain Eukaryota; kingdom Viridiplantae; phylum Streptophyta; class Magnoliopsida; order Cucurbitales; family Cucurbitaceae; genus Trichosanthes; species Trichosanthes truncata. The sequence goes on from JAWPNB010000003.1 coordinate 73,142,160, forward strand.
TTGTTGACTTTTACTAGTGCAAAACTTTTTGATAATGTATGGCTTTCATCGTCATTCAACTAGAACTTTAACTCGATTTTTTCCCTCTAACAGACATCATTTCGAATGTGGCTAAATCCTTTCTTATAACCCACTCTCAACTTGTGGCTCGATTAATACCCACCTCATGTCTTCTCTTCATATTGGTAAAAATTAATACATCATGCCAAATTTAAAGGTAAGATTGATCTCTTTATCGTTAAAGATTACATGTTCATTCATATGAGGTTAATCTAGGGATGTTCTTTTTTTTTTTCCAAGGAAATCCACCCTGAATGAGGTGGGGAATGAGGGAGTGAGTAGGAGGAAAAAAAAAATCCTTATGACCTAAACGGAGATGGTCATCCTCATCCCCATCCTCCTCCCAGTGTTGTTTGTTTTTTTTTTTTAATATATATATATAAAGAGAAAAAAAATCTAACCTCCCTTTAAACGGGATTCCCAATGGCGATGTAACTATTTAAATAGTTAAATTTCCATGGATTCTCCATTGGACTTAACTACTTAATTGAAAATTTTCAAAAAAAGTCGTTTAATTATTAAAAAAAAAACTAAATGGAGAATTCCTGCCTCGATCCCAAATGAAATTTAATAGAGAATTTCACGAGGATAGAAAATAAAAATAGGAGTGGAGACGGGGTATAGGATTGTGAACATCCTAGATAAGTGATGTAAGGGGAAAAAAGCATGGATTTTGAGTCTTTTGTTCTTTTGATGAGTTATATTATAATCTTCCTCCTCTCTCTATCTCCCCTTCTACTTTCTTCCTTATTGCCGCCCTGATTGCTACCATTGCCATTCGCGGTCATTGTTGTCTATTGTGACACTTGTCGTCGTCGTCCCCACTGTGTTGCGGTTAATGGAACCCACGGATCTGAAACCCACATTCTAGATTTGTGGGTTTCGTTTCAAATTTTCTCTATTTGTAGGTTTTGTTTCAAATTTTGGGGCATAGTGTTAATTTCTTGAAAGATCTTCAGATGACATAATATATGAATTTTTTTCCCAGAGAATGAGATAGTCAAATTGCCCTTCTCCTACATCTTCTATTTATTTTATGCCATATTTGTGTTTAATTAAAATCAATGTAAACATAGCTCGGCGATAATTGACATGTACTCTCGATCAAGAGTTCAAATGTTCGAATTCCCCTACTCCTAAATGTTGTTGAACTAAAAAAAAATACTAAATTTTAAAATCTATCCATTAAATCTATAAATTTTGGATTATGCTACTATTTAATTTGTGTAATTAAAACAATTAATCTAAAATTAAAAAAAAAAAAAAGTACTCATTCTATGAATGAACTACAAAATATATATTATTCTACCTAGAAAATATAAGTTATATAGAAAAATACAAACAATATACTTAATACGTTAAAATTCTAAGAATTGTCATGACTTAGAATTTTAACAAGCCACAACATATTAGAGGAAAATGCAATGCTTCAAATGCTAAGATATAGGCGACTTAGTTCTAGTTTTCACCCTACATGAGTGAAAGAGTTCTCTAAAACTTTCGACTAACTTCACGATTCAGGTACCAATTTCATTTAGTGACTCTACTTCACTGTTAGTGTTATTTAGTTAAAATGTTTGGAGTGAATGAATCCAGTTTTACCATTAAATATTAGAAGTTCATTATTTGAACAAGTCGAATCCCCTCAAGGATGCAAATAGTTTAACAAAAAGAGGGTTAGTTGTAAGGAATCTGATAATTTTCTACCATCACTAAATTGAATTGGTTGCACCTTTTTCATCCCTACAAATCGTTTCACTTCCAATACTAATCATATTTGTCTTGAAAATTGATCCATCTTCGAGAAATGAAGTAAGATGTTTCCAGCCAATTACAAATCGCTTTCTCTTCTTCTTTTGAGAAAGCAAATGGACAATTCTATCAATAACCCAATTAGGAATGCAACATGGAAAGCTTTCCAAATGAAGATCTTAGAGTACGTTTGATTGGTGATCTAAAAAATAGAAATTTGAAAATAAGGAATTCAAGAAAAAAAACTAGAGTTGTATTTCAATTAAAATAAAAAAAGAGTTGTGTTTGGTTGGTCATCGAATCCATTTAATTTAGTGAATCTCAAATATAAAACATAATCAAAATTGCATACCAAATATGCCCTTAACTTTGGTGGAATTTTCAGAAGTTATTAAAAGTATATATGTAAAATAAGATGAAGATGACACTTGTCCATGTACCCTACGGAGATCCGCCACTAAACATGGCATGTCAATAAAATTTGACACAACATGAAAGATAAATGATAGTGCAGAATTGACGAATAGGCAAGATAAAATGTTAAATAAGATTTTATTAAATATTGCAGCATTTTTTTAAGCTTATTTTATTTAAGAGGTCAAATAAGATTATTTAACATTGCATGATTGCAAGGAGATGGCCATGAATCGTTTAATTAGACACGACACCATTTTGGGCCTTCTTAGTGGGCTGAGCGTCGTCGATGGCAGAAACGCCATGTTGGGCCGCCGCAACAGGCTTGCTTTTGGCCCAATTGATTTCAACTTCGTGCATATCCATTGCAGCCGTCAATGGATGGAAGCTATAAGACTCGCAATTTTCATAAGCAAATTTGTTGCATCCCCTACGTTCATCGGCTGGACAAACATAGCCCAATATGCAATCATCATCAAACAGCCCACCACCACCAATTCTTGGGCCAGGCCAATACCCCAACCCTGGCCCAAATCCTCGCTTGTACCCGACCTCGACTCCTGCTCCGATTTCATTAACAATTGGATCAACACCTCTCCCAACACTTCCTCCCCCAGCTCTTAGACTGGCTCTCGGCCCGGCCCCAACACTGCTTACTCCTCCCTCAGTTCTTGGCCCAGCTCCTGGTCCGACTTTTGGACCATCCCCAACATTGCTTATTCCTCCCTCAGTTATTGGCCCAGCTCTTGGTCCGGCTTTCGGACCAGCCCCAGCACTGCTTACTCCTCCCTCGACCCCTAACCCAGCTCTTGGTCCGACTCTCGGCCCAGCCACGACACTGCTTACTCCTCCCTCGATCCCTAGCCCAACTCTTGGTCCGACTTTCAGACCAGCCCCAACATTGCTTACTCCTCCCTCGACCCCTAACCCAGCTCTTGGTCCGGCTCTCGGCCCAGCCACGACACTACTTACTCCTCCCTCAACTCCTGGCCCAGCTCTCGGCCCAGACCCGACACCGAGACTGAAACTGAAACCAGATCCATCGTCTGTGTTGAAGACCCTGTTGGCGAAGGTACAACTTAAGCAGAGGAAAACAAAGGGACACAGAGGGAAATATTTGAGGGAAGCCATGGTTTTTGTGAAATTTGGTGCTTGGGATGGGTTGAAGTGGAGATGAACAGGGGCTTTTATATATGTGGGAACTGAATTTGGAGGCGTTTGGGGAAGTAAAATAAGCCCAGTGGGTTTGGGTTTATTTTCCGGGAATACGGGGGTCATGAAATTCTTGTTGCTATGTAAAGATTACGTGTTTGTAAATATAGGATTAGTTGCATGAGGAAAATAAAAGGTATGGATTTTGAGAAACATTTTTTATCAAACCATAGGGACTATTTGTGAGGTTTTATCAAACCATAAAAACCAGATTCTAACTTTCCAAATTTGTAATTTAACAAAAAAAAAAAAAAAAAAGGTCCTTTAGTTCATGATGTCAGAACAAGCTTTTAGAAAAAGAAATACAACACAAAAATAATGACATTCAATTTCCTGAACTTTTTCTACCCTAAAATCTAGTTGGTCACAATTTTGAAAGAAATTTGGACTAAAAACCTTTAACAATGTATTTGATATTTGTTTTCAATTCTTCCCACACGGTTCAAATTTCTTAACAATCAAATGGTAAAAATTGGAACTTTGTTTAGACTAAATTCAGAAATGGCATAAGTAGTGCAGAGGGCATTAACACTGAAGATTCATGGTGGGGTTAGGAATTGGTCACAATGAAAGGGCTTTGTTCATCAGATGAATTCTGTGCTTAATAAAAAAAAAAAAAGTGAGAGATCCATAGGTTTTGTGCAAAGAATGGGGTGGAATTTTGGGTTGACATGAGAGATGGTAGATTGGGGGGGGGGGGGGGGGGGGGGGGGGGGGAATGAGTTCTGAGCAAAGAACAGTAGGTGCCATAGATTTTGCCAAAATACGAAGTCGTTTAAATCAGGTCTCCATTTTGGTAAAACAAGAAGAAGTCTACCATGGTCAGTGCAGTGAGATTTGCGAAGATTCAAACTTGTTCGCTAGAGAAAGAAAGAGGTGAGCCCCTAATTCAAAATATAGTGCAAGGAGTGCAATTCTCCAACTCGAGGCGTTTCTCCTTCCTTTAACAATCTTACAACGAACAAAGATTTTTCTATTGTAAACTCATCCGAGAAACAAAGAGATTGGCTTTCAAAGAAAGTTGAGGTACTAAAAAGGTTGTAGCTTACCCTAAAGAATGATATCAATGGAGAAGGAGAGAGTAGGTTTTTCGAAGTCATCAACTAGTGAAAAAATCAAAAGCACATTTTGAAAATTTTGAACTTTTGAGACATCTGTTACTGAATCCCATTTCTCAAAATGGACTACTAAACACCGATTCAGTATAATTATTGTATCCCATGAATTCAAATGAAATCCAAGTTCAATACTAAACATGGCTCTAATTATTTCACATTGTTGGAAACTCACAGTATTGATTTGTAGCCTCCAGAAGGGATGGAAACAATTTGCAAACGACAGAATCCCGATAGTTTGGAGCTCACATTTCGACAACACCCTAAAGTGCCTAAACGTTTTCACGACTGCCTCCTGACTCCACGTCTTTCAGACTCTCAGCCAACATTCTTTCCCTGTTCTGTAATTGTCGTTCTTGAGCAACCATATACAAACCTAGACAAGTGACAACAATTATCAAGTTGGGAAGCTTCATTATACCTTATATGAAGATAACGAATGTTACTCTTAACTAATTACATGGAAACTTGGCGCAAAAGATTTACTAAGCAAGTACTCATGTGTGAGAAGATTAAGAGCGATTACCGATTGCACTCCCCAAGGCACAGACCCAGAGAACCCTCATGGACCATTTATCACCAATAACTCCTCTGCCTCCCATATCCTTCTGCAAAAATTGAGCAAATAGCCAATTTTAGTAATTACGGCACTCAGAGAGTCGAGCCTCCGAAAGGGTCAAAGGACATGGCATGATAGGTTCGTTTTTTTAAGCTTTTAAGAACTAGATGCATTGATGTGGAACTGAATGTGAAACTATGGAAAGAGATCTGTATGCTAGACATGGCTAGGGGAGGTTGATAAGACAGCAACTGATCCAATCTGGTTGAGAATGTCATGTTCGGAGAAAGCATATGGCTCTCTATAGAACAAAGCAGCAGGTAACGATGACAAACCATAACGAAAACAGGGTATTGACCACCAAAAAGGATCACTTCAAGTAGTCAAGCGGGAGAAGAAAATAAATGATCATTGATTAACTGCATAGAAAGTCAGAAACCTTATCGAGTAGCCCAAATCTGTTCTGGATATAGATAATAATCAAATACATATTTGTAGAGATGAAGAAGCAGACATGAAACAGATTAAAACTCAGCAAAGGAAGATCCAAAGTCATCAAAAGTACCACACTCAAGAAACAAGTAAAATCTTGTAGCATATGCAAATAGAAGTAACTTGACTTAAAATCACATCATTCTAGTCCATCTCTTATTCTTTACACTTTTGAATGAATTAACCAGATAATTCAATGGATCAAGGTCTCAGCAGTCATCCCAATTTCTTAAACAAGGAAAAACAACATTGATATGAACTGAAAACGATTATAAAAAAAAAAAAGATAAACGAGTATGGATCAGCCCCTCTTCGCAAAGTCATTAAGAGAACCAATTAAGGAACGAGTATGATAGTAATCAGCAAACTGAAGTGAAAATTTGAGGCTTCTCACCAAAATATAACTCCAATTACTCACTACGACGGTACAATTTCTGATAATCAACTGAAAGAAACAAATCTAAGCGGCACATTTAAATAAACCCACATTAAACATTGTAAATTTGCAACCAGATATGAAGAGAAACGAGCAATACCCAGTTGAGAGAGAGAGCTACCTCTAACAGGCTGATGTTATTCTTCGAGTGAGAAGCTCTAATTTGTTGCTCTATATTTTCACGCTGGACTGATCTTCCTCGCTAATCCGTGGAGGGTTTTAGGATTTTAGAAATGGGAAATTTCGAAAGCGAGAAAAGGACCGAATCAGCGGTGAACACGAACTCTCGGGGTGTTTCAGTCCGTACGGTTCTACGGTTTCACTCCCACTTCCCGGTTTCTTTCTCAAATCGGACCACCGGTTGACACTAAGGCCCAAACTTAATAATCCAGATAAAGGCCCAAGCCCATATACTTATGAACATTAAAGTCGACATGCTTGGAAAATCCAAACTTTTTTTAAAATATTTTTTTATAAATATTTTAAAATTTAAAAATTATTACAAAATTAGTCTTATATGCTTTTTTTTTAGTTCAATAACATTTTTGGTGGAAGATTCAAACCTCTGACATTTTGGTCGATAGTACATGTCAATTACCACTAAATTTTGTAATCACAAGTTTGTTTAGTTACACTATATCTAAAAGTAATTTTACAGATGTCAAATTATCCTAAAATGTTTTCGATCAATCACTTATAATCACTTTCTAAACAATCTAACTTTCAAATGTTTATTACAAAATATTTTAAAATTTATTTGCTTTTTTTAATTGATTTTTATTTGCTACAAAATATTGTACATTTTAGAAAAAACACTTTTTAGTCCATGAAGATATGCCAAATACACAAGTGTGTGAGTGGATTTATTTTAATAGTAAAAGAAAAAAAAAAATCTTAAATAAAATGAAGTTTTTTTTTTTTTTGCCAACCCTTCAACACTCAGATAACTTGGTTAAAGCATATATCTTTAACCAAGAGATTAAGGTTTAGTTTGAGATTGTTATAGCTTTCCAAATAATTTCTAGCAATTGTGCTTTTAGAAAAATCAATTGTGAAATGAAGTAAAATAGTATTTGGCAAATTTCAATTTTAAATTAGAAAAAACTAATTATGGTGTTTGGTAAATTAATACTAAATTGTTGTGATTTAGTTATAATGACCAAAGTAGGCTTTTCAATTATTTTCATATTCAAATTTAATTTATAATTTATTATAAGATAATTATTTAAAAATTTATATGATTTAAATTGCATCTAATTTTGTTTGATCTAAATTATTTAATAAAAGTTTAAGAAAAATAGTTATAAAAAATTGAATCAATCAAAATTTTATTGATATAAGAGAGAATAAATGTGAAATATATAATATATACACGCACGGAAAAAACTTGGGTGCTGTGCTTCCCACATCACAACCATTAATTTTTAATTTTTTGGGTTTTTTTTTTTTTTTTTTGAAAATGGATGGTTGTGATGTGGGCAGCACAACATTTGGGTGCTGCCCAGGCAGCACCCAAGTCTTGCCCACACACACACATGGAAGGATAAATTTGAGATTTGTAAACGATTAGAGAATGTGACAGATTTTTAAGAAAGCGGAATATAAACGATGGTATCTAGATAGAGAAATTGAAAAATGATTATTGGTAGATTAATAAATAATTTATTTTACCAAACAGTTAAATTCTCCCTTGTTGAACTCAAAATAGTAATAATTAAAAAATATACATTACTTAAAGAAGTAACTGAATTCGAGATTTCAAGAAAATAGAGATGTTTTGAATTTTTTATTTTTGTTTTTATTTCCAAAACTCCCGCTTCAAAGGTTAAAACCAATATACATATATTATGGATAAAAGCCTTTAATTCTAGAGACAAAACAACTTCAATTAAACAAGGAAAATTTGCACAGAAGACTCATTTTCACGCACATCGATGTAATTTGACATGTATTTTGAAATTAATGACATATAACCTTTTTCGGTACTCTACATCCCATCCTAATTCTCGCTCTCGCTCTATCTCGTTCTCGCTCTCAGTTTAGTTCATTTTCTCTCTTGCTCTAGCTTGTTCTCGCTCTCGCTCTAGCTTGTTTTCTCTCTTGCTCTAGCTTGTTCTCACTCTCACTCTCGCTCTAGTTTGTTTTCGCTCTAGCTCGTTTTCTCTCTCGCTCTAGCTCATTCTCGCTCTCGCTCGTTCTCACTCTCGCTCGTTCTCACTCTACTGCTCTAGCTCAATTTTTTCTTTTTTTTTTTCTCCAGATTTTCAACAATTCATTTGAGCGAGAGCGAGAGAGCTAAAGCGATAGCGCTTCCACCTACGAAAGCGTGAACAAGCAAGACCGCCTCATACTACCCACATGTGCAATTTTGTGCTCCATGTCACGTCAGAATAAGTCATATTTCATTATTTTCAAAACGTAGGTCATCAGTCATTAAAGCACTGAAAAACAAGTCATCCGTACAAAAACTCCATTAAACAAGTCGTCATTAAAATTTAAAAATAACTTCTAAAAACAAGTTACTTGAACATATTGTTTCTCTAGAAGGAGCCATTTTTCAAAAGAGCCCCACTTTTTCATTTGTTCAGACATTTGCACAAAAAAATGACTAAAAATGCCATTTCTTTCCTCTCCATTTCTGAGGACACATATGCTCAAATTCATGGTCCACATTTGGCTGCTAACTATAACTACAATTGATTATAGCAAGGGGAATGTTTTCTACACCATAGAAAACGTAATGACTTTTATGCAGCTGCCCTTACTATTCCAAAGGAAAAACAAGTCAAAACCATTCATGTACTATCATGGATGCTACAAAATTACAAAGGTCATTAGAAATGATTGGATTGGAGAGCTTCCCTTTGTTGGAAATCCGAAGACAACATTCGGGAACTTCCGGAGTTCTTGCAGAGTCGAACCCCGAACCATGCAGTACCAAACACGAGATAATCGTGCAAAACACAGACTCTTCTTCTACAGGGCAACATCTGGGTCCAATCTTCGCTGGATGGCAGCTGCAGCCTATAATAAAATGCAGCGAAAATTCAAGGAACTACCCTAAGATTGCATCAAAATTAAACCGCAAGAAAACTTCGTTCACATTTGTGCCTACCTCAAAGTTTCCAAGCTTATATTGGTAAGCCATCTCCTCCCTGAGTCGAGCTTGTTCTTTCATTGCTTGTGCCTGTGAAGTGTGGAAGTTAGAAACTTGCAACAAAGTTGGATAATCCACAGACTACTTTCAGAGAGTAAAATCACTGACCATTCCAGTCTGCATAGAGCGCTTTAGGACTTCCACTTGTTCTTCCTTATGTTTTTCACGTTCCATTAGTAGTTCTTGCCTGAAAAGTTGAGTGAAGTTATTAACTGAACCAACAAACAATATTCGCAACAACTTGACCATCTCTGTTTTTTAATTCTTCTGTTCATTTTTTGTTCCCTTTCTAGGGGTGTGGCCGTGGGGGATGTCAAGAAAGACCATATGACAGCATTTAATAGTAATTGCATATTTAAGTCCAGGAACAAGACATCACTTCAGATGATGTAGTGAGTTACAGAATTGGTTAATTAGTTTTAGTAATAGTTTGTTTGTTAGTTTTTTAAACAGCTTTTTCGTGTAATTGGTATAGTTTTTTAGTTGGTTAGTTGATAACTTTTCAAGCTCTTGTATTAGGAATGATTTGATTTACTTTTGAAAATTGAATAAAGAATTTCTTTGTGAATTCTTGAAGAGATAAAGCTCCATCACCAAGCATCCACGTTCAACCACCAGATGAGCCCTCAAAAGGAACAGTATGTAAAGAAATAGGAAGAAAAGCAGAAAGTACCTCCTCTGTTCTTCATCATCAAACACAGTGCGTTCCCCAGCCAAAATCTTTTTGTGGCCTTTCTTCATTTCTTTTTGCATTTTACGCTGGTAATAGGCATCAAGATTGTAGTACCTGAAATCACATGAAATAAATGCAAGTAGATTGAATGATGGATGGCTTCCTTGCGAGCAACAAATGAATACCTATCTAATAAGTGAAAGCAGGACTAACATGAGTAGATGAGTTGATCTTCAAAGAAAAGCTTCAGTTTTTACACAAGATAAAAATAGAGCTTGAGTTTAAAGTATTATACAAAATTGCGCCCTACAAGAAATATTGACCATAGTAACAATCCATCTAGCACTTTATGTCAATTTCTTTCTTTCATACGACCTTCTCAAACAATAACATAGTAGCTGCACGGCAATAGCATAGCAGCTGCACATACAAAAAATCACTCACTTTTTAGATGGAAAAGTGGCCGTGTTATGGTCCTCCATGAATCTGTACAAACAATCATCACGAGATGAGCAAGATTGAAGTTATTTACAATTTTTATTATTTTTAAAAAAAATAGATTAAGTGATAATTCAAGAAATAAATATAACTGCAATCTTCAAGAGTAATGAGACTGTGAGGAGTCAACTAAACAAGATCAAATCCACTTACTCCTTAAACATTTGCTTCTCTTCCCAATTAGCTAGACTTTCCAAGTTCACCTAAGTGCAATGTAATATTCAAAAGAATACGATTAGTAAAAATAACACAACTACGAAAGCAGTTAGATCATAAATTCCTCCCACCTTGGTAGACTTCTATGTTCAATCAAAAGAATATGCACACTACTAAAGTAATTTGAGTCCAAAAAAGGGCCAAAAGGGGGTTATCTGGATTGAGTAACAACATCAAAAGATTCAAAACTAATTTGGTTTTAGTTAATTCAAATCCATATATCGAAGAAATACTGAGGTTGGCACCATTGTATTGAAGGAAATTCAACCATAGCATAGCATAGAGCCATCATCGATTCCACAACCTTTATAATGGCAGCAGCAGGATAATGCTACAGCTTACGAATATCATAAATTAGCATTATTGAGCTAATGGAAAAGATTGGGCATAAATCAATTTACCTTTTTAATTTCAGCCAACCATGCAGTGAACTCCGGTCGCTTGTTCCTACGAAATATACTCAGTAAGAACAAGGTGCAAGAAAGAGTAAATGGTTATGCAGAAGAAACCATGAACAAATATAGAAACTCCTTCACAGAACAATAAATATCAGGTTCAGTTGATTACATGATCAGCTTCACCAAAGCCAAACAGTTAAGCAACAAGGAGGACTAAGCAGAGGACTTGAATTTCAAAAAGCAAAGACAAAATTTCCCAGTAAACAGAAAGAAATATTTATGGAACTCAATCTTGACGTACCACATATCAGTTTCTTTGATAATCCCGTACTTTCCCCACGAATTCGTCACAGCCCCCTTTTTTCCCCGTTCCTTCTTCCCCTTCTTTTTCTTTTCCTTCCTTCGTTTCTCTTCCTCCCTCTCTTTTCTCCTCCTCTTCTTCTCCTTCTCTTTTCTCCTCCTCTTCCGCTCTCTCTCCTCCTTTTCTCTCCTTCTTCTCCTTTCCTTTCTCTTCCTCCTCCTCCTCTCCTCCTCGCTCTCGCTCTCGCCTTCCGAACCCGAACTATTTGACGCCGATTCCGCGTCGGAGTGCTCCGAATCCGAATCATACTCCGAGCTTTCAGATTCGGCATCCTCGGAATCAGAATCCTCCTCACTACTACTGTATCGTCTACGGGATTTCCCCTTTCTTTTCGAACTCTTCCCGCGTTTCCTGTCATGTTTCTCATCGGAATCTGAACTGTCCCGCGATTTTCTTCTTGATTTGCTGCGTTTTCGCCCTTCGTCCACATCGGAGCCCGAATTTTCACGATCCTTCTCGGAGATCCTACCGGAAATTCTCTTCAGCGGAGCCCCGTTATCTTCTTCTCCTCCGCCGTCCCCTTCGTTATCAGAACTTCCTCGCTTATTTGATAACTCACCATTTCGATCTCTAGCCATTTTAGTTCTGGTTTAGCGAATTTGAGGAGGCAGAGTCGAAAGACAGGAAATGCCAGATTCTGTGTTACATATATTGTGACTCTGACGGATCATCTGGCCCGATGGGCTGTCTGCGGCTCCAGAGGAAGCCCAATGCTGCAATGTGGATTGTATTTGTGGCATAATCGGGAAAAATATGCGAAATAATATGTTTTCGTCGATAACGGTTGCCAAACGTTAAGAAAACGACTAAAATACCCTTCTACTAAATCTAATAAAACCAGTAATTATGAAAGCAAATCAAAAGGAAGATGTTCCGCCCAAGTGCGATGTACCATCAACCGTGAGGTCAGAAGTTCAAATATGAAATCCATAAACACCATCTCACAAACAAATTAACACACACTTCCACCTCGTAGGAGATAGAAAATTTTCTATTTAAGTAGCCCAATTCATTTTCTAAATTTATTTCAACTCACTGAATACCGTGCAATGCAAACTTATAAGTCAATTGAGTAGGACATAATTAAAAAATGTACTAAAAAATGGCATAATTCCAAATTTTCTACAACATAAAGACTAAATTGAAATTGAAGCTTTTTAAAAAAACAGGGATTAAATTGAAAAAAAAAACTTGAAGATTAAGTACTAATACACATATTTAGTAAAAAAAAGAAAAAAAAAATAGGGCAACTTTGCACAAACTACCCTTGAAGTAGTAGTTTTTGCAATTGCACCCCCTGACCTCTATAAAAACTAAAGTCCATAACTATTTGGCTTTTTATTTTGGAAAATTAAGTCTATAAAGATTACTTCTACTTATGAGTTTCCTTAATTTGTTATCTACTTTTTACAAGTTTTCAAAAACCAAGCTAAGTTTTGTTTTTAGAATTTGGCTAATAATTCAAATCTTTTCTTAAGAAAGATAAAACTCATTGTAGAGAAATGATAGAAAACAAGCATTATTTTCAAAAACCAAATGATTATCAATCGGGACCTAAACTATCAAACTTTCATAAGTGAAAATATTAGATCAACCCATAAAAATGATCAATTCTAAAGATTGATAGCTAATATTTATGATATTTCTAAATTTTGTTCCTATTTTTCTAAAACTCAATTTTATTCTTAATGCATCAAATTGTTTCAATGAAAAACCATAAAATATATAACATTAATAAAGTGGACGAACTCTTGTAATGACTAAAAAATCTTACTCACATGGAATATTTAATGAATAATACTTGAAAATACTTTAAGTAGTATTTGTACTCCTCTTGAGGTCGAACTATCATGGGTTGGCCTAGTGATTGTTGGGCATGTAAATAATAAAAGGCTTAAAGGGAATAAGTTCAAATCATGGTGACCACCTATACCTAGAATTTAATATCCTTCGAATTTGGACAACCAAATGTAGTAGAGATGTAGTATGAACTTTCAAGGGTGCAAAATCACTACAAACATTCTTGAATCCTGACTAACAAACGTCACTAGAAATTTCAACCTCTGCAGTTCCACTTTAATTTATCTACATGAAATATCTGATACATACACTCCTAGTTCCTACATTGACAGCAAGTTTACAACTTGATTTTACAAATTCTTAAACAATGTTGTGATTTCATATGAGCATTTAATCACCTCACCTCCAATTCCCCGATCGTCGTTATTTCAGCATCGTTTTTTAAGGTTTCCAAAAGCTCATCAAAGGCATTACTTAGTTTTCCATCCATGGAAGGTACAGTCTTCAATGAGCTCAGAAACTCTTTCAGCTCCTCATATCTTCCATTTTCAGATAGCCATCGCAGTATGCTTGATAAAACGCTAGGTTTGGGCCTCCACCCTTTGTTTTGCTCTTGTACAGCTACAATAGCTTCCTTCATGCACTTAAAAGCTTTCTCCAGGTTCTGCTTTTCCAAGTACGCTGCTGCAATAATGCCCCAACTATTTGGTGGTGGGATCCTCCCATCACTGATGATATTTTGAAGCATCTTTTCAGCTCTTTCAATTAGCCCCTTTTGCGAGTATCCGATAAGAAGAACGTTCGGAACTCGAAAATCATAACACTGGCAAGATGACTCCCATTCCTTGAGCAATTTCTCAGCTTCCTCAATCAACTCAAGCTTTACCAAAGAACCCAACATGGTTATATAATCCCTATTGACTTGCTTCTTACACTTCTTCTGGAGAGCCCACAATCTTGTTACTTCGTCTTTATGTCCCAGACTGGTGTAGAGTGAAATGAGATGATTGAAGCCGAGTGCGTCTTGATCGACCTTGTCCTCACATTTCCGAAGGTAGTTTATTGCTTTCTCATGCATATCAGCTTTTATAAAAAAATTGGCAACCATTGAATAAGTAGTCCAGTCCATGGATATGTGAGTTTGACTCTCCATTTCTTTCAAAACCTTCTCCATACTGATTAGATCAGACCTAGCTCCATAAGAATTGATGCAAATTCTATAGCTAAAATTGTCAGGAAGAACACCATTCTCCTTCATTTCAGATAGTACGTTCGGAACTTTATCGACCTGGCCAGTGTTCAAATATAGACACATTATATCATTGTAGCAGAGGGAAGAGGAGGCAAAGCCCATCTCCTTCATCTTCTGCATATGGGAAAGGGACTTATCTACAAGACCTTCCCTGACATAACAATTTAGAAGAGCACCATAGAGTTTACCAATTTCCTCTTGGTTAGAAACACTGCTGAAATACGTCTCTGCAGAATTGAGTCCTCGAACTCGGCCAATCAGATCGAGCTGTACAGCAAAGTCTCTTGTTGTAAGGGAAAAAAGTCCCTTGCTACTCATCCATTCAGATACCTTCAATTTTGAAAAATCCAAGAGAAGAACAAATGATCAGCTATCCAGAATCTTATAGATATTTGAAAAAAAAAATCTAGGACTGGTGAAAAACCAAATGGGATGAGAGCAGGCTTAGGACATCAACTTAGTGCTAAGCTAACCACAAGAATTCAACAATGCTACATAACATAAAATTTGCTATCCTCTAGTCTGTTAGAATCATGTTGTAATGAAGGCGAGCATGTAAAATCACAGTTAGCTTAACTACATGTGAGTACTTCAAATTCAAAATGCAGATTTCCAGTTCGTTGCCTTCCTCCACAGTATTTGCAGCAATCAATCAAAGCATTATGGGAATAGAACACGAAAAGAGATTTGAGAATCCTCTCTCCCCGTCATTCATTCAATAAAAACACAAGAATTTTACTTCATCCAACAGACATCATATACAATACAAGCATTCCTTAAACGGGAAATGGTAAAATCAAACAGAAATTAGAGTCTGTTTTTCAATTGCGCTCACCTCAAGGGCTTGGCCATACCGCCGGCAAGTACGAAGGTCGCGAACGATTCTACGAAGCTCAAAGTCCTTGATCTTCCTGCCTTCCTCAATCCACTGATCAAGAACCGGAACTACACTGAGATCAGGAGCACCGAGAGGACTAATCCTTGCGAAGAGGTTTCTTCGGTTGCAGGTTCGTCTCGCGCTGTATAATCTCAACGCCACAAAACAGAATGCATACGTCTCTGTTCTTGCCGTTCGCGTGCAACCTGAAGAAGAGCTCCTCAAGATTTTGAACATTGCCAACGCCGCCATGGCCGGAGCTTTGGAGAGCTGCAATTTAGTTTGATTGTTTGATTTGTCTATTTGCAACGAAATGATGATTCTATTAGACAGCTTTCTTTGAGCCCTCACTTCACCGTTTGAACAGAAATAACCAGATTTTAGGGTTGTACTCGTATCGTATCTATTATTTACAATCTCCACCTACAAAATAATTGAGTCTGTTTTAAGTTCTTTTGGAACATTAAACAATTTTTTTTAAAAAAATATTTTCAATCAAAATGTTATTATTATATCTCACATTTTTTTCGAGAGTGTTTTAATAATAATTTATTTAGTTGTACTATATTCAAAAATGACTTTATCAATTATAGATATATTTTTATTTTTTATTACATATTTAGAAGATTTTCAGGGAAACACTCTAAAATCATTGTTGAATAAGTGTTTCTTCCAAAAAGTTTTTAAATTAATCCAATTTTTTTAAACACTTTTTAGTTATTAAGATGTTTTCAAAAATTTGATAATCTACAATCCTTCAATAAACTCTATTAAAAGGACATTAAGGGGCTGTTTGGGGCGCTAAGTGAGTTATAATAACATGGGTTATAATAGTCTGTGGGTTATAATAGTCTGTGAAATAATATAATATTGTTTAAAATGCAGAGTTGTTTAGTCTGAGGTTATAATAGTCTGTGTTTGGGGTGCAGAGTATTCCATGGGTTATTATAACACAGGTTATTATAACCCTTGCCCCAAACAGCCCCTAAATTATTATTATTATTAAAAGGTTCTTATAGAAAAATTAATTTTATTTAAAAAGTATTTTTTTCAAAAGTTATTCCAAACACACTACATTAACCTTATTTAAAAAGTATTTTTTTCAAAAGTTATTCCAAACACACTACATTAACCTTAAACTTCTAAAACTTTCTTACAATTGTTTTTTGGTAAAATACACTTTTGGTTCTTGACATTTGAACTTAATTTCTATTTGATTCTTGAAATTTCGAAAGTGATATGCTGGCCATCAAAGTTTGAATTTGATTTCTAATTGTCCATAAAGTTTGAAATTGGTTTCTAATTAAATATGGTCCTTAGTAAAGTTGATGTTAATTGACCTAATTGAATGATGACACATGATAGTTAACATGCTAACTAGACTTTGATATTAGTAGAAACTAAGTTCACATGTCAGGACTAAAAATGTTTTTTTTTTTTTTAAGTTATAAGTTTAATCCCAGTACTTCGTGTGTTCCATTATGTTTATATCAACTTTAAAAAGTGTTTAATAGATCTTTAAACCTTTAATTTGATATTAGTAGGTTTTTGAAAAAATGTCTATGTTTACACATGATTGCAACAAAGAAAGGGAAACGTGACACGTGTAAATGAATTTAATTTGTATAAATTTTAATTTAGTGGAGTACAATCTCTAATGTTTATCATCTAATTCTTTCTCTCTTATCACTACAACAAATCTGGCTTTTAATGACAGTCTAAAAAAATCCAGGAATAGAAACAATGACAGACAAAAGAAAAAACGCGCAGGAAAAAAAAAACTAAAAATTTAAGCTACAATGTCTGTCAATGACTGACATTGTTTCCTAACTTTAATGTCAGTCATTGACCAACATTATATCATTTATTTAGCAGCTTGTTTTTTTTAACGTTTTTACATTTTGATCGAGAGCTCCTTTATTCTCTCTAGCCCTAATATTTTCTCTCTCCCTCTCTCACATGTGTTCAGCCGCCGGCTAACCACCTTCTCGCTCAGACTTTTTCTCTGGCGAACACATAAGCTTCGTGCGATGCCTCCCACTCATCACGCATCCCTCTAGTGATGGCTTCACCAACATCGGCGACCCGGAAAAGCCATGACATCCTAGATGCCCAGAACTCCGACGGGCTGTTCGAAGACTTTCGACTGTGTCCTGCAATAGCATCCGACGAGACCCACGAGTTTCGAGGTTGACCCACACTCAAACGACCTCGGATCCTCAACATCCCCTTCGATTTGAACCAGATCTGAGTGCCCACAGCCTTGTCATTCTCAGATCTGAACATCCACAATCTGTAAGGCTCAGATCTGCAAGTTCTGATCTCTAATCAAACAATATTTGCTGAATCTGAGTTCTGTCGGCAGTTTCTGCATTTCTCGTTTTGTACTAAGCCAACTGATGGGAAAGACTCACTGCTGGAGTTTCACACCAAGAGCAGGTTTAATGCAAAACGTGGTGGCAATGTTGATGCAATGGGCGTTTTGACCTCCCAATTACACAATGGACTTGTTGCCCCAACTCTGCGTATTCCTGTTCCCATAGGTCTGTCTAATGCATTGTTGATTTGGGTACAAACTTGCTAATTAATGTAAAGAAATGGGATAGATTGAATGAGTTCTTGAAATGCATATGATCTTATTTCCACTTATTTCTATCCTTTTAGCTTTATTATTGGTTCTAGTTAAGAAATCCATTAGCGTTTTCAACCTTACCACTGTTATCTTACTCTGCTTGCTGGCGTAATGATTACACATTTTTATAGTAGTTTTTCCTAATTGGGTGAGTGGGTTTTTATGCTATAGGTACTGTTGTAAAACGTAAAAGGGGAAAATTGTTGGCTGATCTGGTGCATCCAGGTGATGAGATTCTTCTTGCTAGAGGAGGACAAGGAGGGGTATGAGTACGATAATAATGGTCTATTAAAATTTTCCATATTCTTAATTTGGTCCCAAAAGTTTTAAAAACATTATTTTACTCTCTCAAGTTTTAAGAAACTTCAAATTTAGTCCTTAGCATTAAAATATGAGTTGAAAAATATGTCATGGCTTTCTGGAACTTAATAAACTTGAGGGATTAAAATAAAACTTCCTTTAGGGGCCGAATTTTGTAACCGGGTGAACTTCAAAGACAACTGAATTTTAACCTTTTTTAACAATGATTATAAGTTTTTATGTTATTTGAAATTCTTGGAATGGAACTTGTATCTGTAAGACTCTTGAACTCTGATAATTCAACAATAATAATATTGACTATTGTTATTATTTAAAGATATGCTCAGTTTTACTTTTTTTGTACAGGTAAGCCTGATAGATACGCCAGAGAGTAGAAGGAAAAAGTTGATGACTCTGACCTCCAATGTGATGAGAGATGAAAGTGATAAGGTGAACATTGTGAACATTTATATATTTGTATTAATTTATGTGTGATATCAATGAAGTTCCTACCTTAAAATAGAAACAAGAATTTCACATGAGTGTTAGTTAAAAGATGCAATGATATTTCCAATAGCAAACTATCTCTTCTCACTTCTCTCTTGCAATTCTAGCTCTGCATAGGTTTGATGTTTTTCTGAAATTTCTCTGCATCTATATTTGTACTTCTGACATCGGCTTTTTTTATGTTGTTCACTTATTAATCAGAAATAGTTTATTTTCAGGTTCTGGTTTTTGGTCAACCTGGAGAAGAGGTCAGTTTGGAGTTGATTCTTCGGGTAGTTGCTGATGTTGGTCTGGTTGTGAGTACATCCAGTTTATTTTTTCTTGTCCCTATTTTCTATTAAATACATCTCAGTAATTTCTCTTGTAAATACATCTCAACTCATACCATTTACCTTCAATGACTACTGTTCAGAAATGTAACGGTGATTCAAACCATTAGTGGAATTCTGACTCATGATTTTGAACTACTTGTTAAATTTTCTTTCATCTGACTACAAACCTTTTCTGCTCTTGATTGTTTTAGGGACTTCCAAATGCTGGAAAATCAACACTTTTGGCAGCCATCACTCTTGCAAAACCCGATATTGCAGACTATCCTTTCACTACTTTAATTCCAAACCTCGGATGCCTTGATGGGGATCCCAGTTTAGGAGCAGGAATGTATCAATCTGAAGCTACTTTAGGTTTTATCTTTTTTTTTTCCCTTCTCTTTTTTGTTTTGATGGAATATATCCTGTAATACAAGTTGAATACTTTTAGAATATGAAATCTGTTATAGTAACATTTTTTAGGACTTTGAATTCTTAATCCAGTGCTTTTTGTTTCTCTAAATCTTTACCCATCTAAATGCTAAACCATTTCCTCATTATTTGATTGTCGAGTCTATTGATTGATACCATTGATTTTGTCTCTTGATCTATTATTCTGTTGCCATGCTTGAAGGCTAAACTAATTTAAACATTAGTTTAACTTGAAGCCAACTGCATTTATTTAATATTTACCCAAGATTAATGATCTAGTTGTCAAAGACCGATTGTTTTTTCCTTTGGATTGATATTGATTTTTTTTTTGCATGCCTACAATGTGTTGTTTGTTACTTGTATTCTTCATTGAATAAATTTTTCATTATGTAGAAGGCTTGCCTAGTGAATAGGGTCCAGTACAAGATAGAGGACGGGGTTGTAATTAATGGTAGAAGAAGGTCCAAGGGTAGAGGTATGTAGAGTTGAATTTCATTTAATACTTACCAGCTCAAGCCCTTGGTATTTTCTCATTTTCTTCTTCAGTATGGTTCATTTAAGATATTTTATTAGGATATTTAGCAGTATAGTTCATTTAAGATCTTTTATTAGGACATTTAGTAGGGATATGCTCAAATTTGTGGGTGCCATCTTCGAAATGTGTTTTTTCGGTGAGGATTACTATTATTCTAATCGAGAGAGAAGAATAATGATAATTTGTTTGTGACTTATATGTTTATTTTATCTTCATATGCAGGTTGCTTACTTTTCCCATGTTAGGTATCAATCAAGGCAGTCAACAAGGTTGGATTGGTCAAGTATAGAAAGATAATGCTTGAGAATGAGTGATTGGCTTTTCTAAACTGAATTATTGTATGTTATTCATTCTTGTTCGTAAGGGTTAGTCGTTGTTTGTTACTGTAGAATGAGGCTTTCGGCTTATTGTAGTAGAGATAAGAATTAGCCCTCAACAAGATCAATCATTTGATAATCACATAATCCTTTGAAATAGCTTTCAACTCACTTGTTTTATATTCATTACCTTAAAGTTGTGTACTTAACTGTAATTACAAAATTTTAGCTAAATTTCAATAATTAAAAACATGTCTTAAAAGAAGTTTCTTTTGGTTGGGATTCTGAAAATAGTTTGTCCCCACTCATGCATTTGTTATAAATTTCTCATCTACTTATAAATTATACATGAGCTAGACTCATGAGATGTTTTTATAATCTGCATCACTTGTGGCATAATGGTTGAATGTTGCATAGTGGTTGGTGCACATATTAAGATGATATTTGGATTAAATATTGTTAATTGTTGTATAAAAGTATAATACTATTTTGACTTTTTTATTAGATTGAGAGAGAAATATTGTTGGTTAGTCATGCTTGCAACCAACAATATAATTTTTTTTAATAAATTCTTAATGAAAAAATTACGGGCAATAACCGTCATGAAAACATTCATTTAATGACGCACATTGACTTTTAATGTCATATATTGACCGACATTAAAAATTGACCGTCATTATAGGCTATGATGACGCACACCTTTTAATGACGGGCATTGCCCGTCATTAAAAGTGTCCGTCATCGTAGCTTACGATGACACTCGAAAAGATGTCGGACGTGCGCCCGTCATCATTGCCTTTTAATGACGCGCATTGCCCGTCATTAAAAGTCAATTTTGTACTAGTGTATGTACAAATGTCTCGAGGGTTTTGCAGCTTATTCCCGAATGTATATTTGTCTCGAGGGCTTCGCAGCTTGTTCTCAAGTGTAGATTTATCTCGAGGGCTTTGCAGCTTGTTCTCGAATGTAGATTTGTTTCGAGGGCTTTGTAGCTTGTTCTTGAATGTAAACTTGTCTCGAGGGCTTCGCAGCTTGTTCTCGAGTGTAAATTTGTCTCGAGGACTTTGTAGCTTGTTCTCGAATGTGGATTTGTTTCTAGGGCTTTACAGCTTGTTCTCGAATGTGGATTTGTTTCGAGGGTTTTGCAGCTTGTTCTCGAATGTGGATTTGGTTCGAGGGCTTTGCAGCTTGTTCTCGAATGTGGATTTGTTTCGAGGGCTTTGCAGCTTGTTCTCGATCTTCGAAGTCTTCTAGTCTTCCAGGCTTTGGTTCAGAGAGTGTTTGATCTTCAAGAGTTTAGAGAGTCTTCTGGTCTTTGTTTCTGAATTCTCTCTAAGTTCTCTAGAGAGTTTCAACTTTTGAACCTCCAAAATGGAAGAGGAAGCTCTCTATTTATAGAGTTCCCCAAGGCCCCTAAGTGGGCTTGAGCCTGACTATTGGATTGGGCCTAGTGGACTTTGGGTCTAAACTCTTCTAGACTGAGCCTTACTGACCTTGAGCCTAAACTTTGCTAGATTAGGGCCTCCCATTTGGGCTTTGTCTAAAAATCGGCCCAAATTTCATATAACCCAATTGCATATTTGGATTTGCCTTAATTTAATTTAGGGATACTTGCAAATTTAAATAATCCCTAATTAAATAAATAGTTTTGTCACTAATTTTAATTAATGACATGACAATTTCTGATTGGCCAAAATTTATATTCCAACAGTCTAATAGATACAAAATTTAAGTAGGTAAATTTTAAAAAAATTGAATAGGTTAGAGATTTGAACCTTCAACCTCAAGAAAACGAGTATATGTCAATTACTGTAGAGCTATGTTCATGTTGGTGAGTTAGATACTTTTAAAGTTTAAGACTTCTTAGATACAAAATTGAAATTTTATGGATTTATTAAACACTCTTTAAAGTTTAGGGATCTATTAGATAAAAAATTGAAAGTTTAAAGACTTATTAAAGTTCAAATACTTATTATAAATTTGTAATTTATTATTATTTTTTTAAAGTTCAACAAACAAGGAGTACGGAGAGATAAATAATAATGTTTGAACCAATGGAACTATGCTTAAGTAGCAAGTTTATTACAACCATCCAAAGTGACTAAATTTCAAAACACTAGACTATTTGTAGATGGGTTAGATGCGTTATATGAGTTTCATAATATAAAACATTTTATTTAGTGACTTTCAATAACACATATAAATAATAACAAATCAATTGCAGAATTTTAAACCAATGTGATTTATTAGACCTAGGTGATCCTTGCCAACAAGAGTATAGTTCAACTGGCATGAAATATATGCTTATGACCAAGAGGTCATGGGTTCAAATCCCCTCATCCTAAATGTGTTGTTGAATTCAAAAAAAAAAAAAAAAAAAAGACCTAGGTGATCATTAAAAAATAATTATCATAGAGTTCATTTATCACACTCACAACGACTTGTTAGTTAGGCAAAGTGAGTATAGTTTAGTGGTAATTGGCATGTACCCTCAACCAACAAGTGAAAAAAAATTACGACTTGCTAGTTATATTGAGTTTTCATTACCTTTCATAAATGCATGGTGTGTAGAGTCATCGTTAGTTAGTAAGCTTTTTAAATCAAAGAATTTAGTCAACCTAATTAATCATAACTACTCAAGTACTAGTTAAGACATTATATCTTCAACCAAAAGATAAGAGGTTCGAATCTTCAACTTCCCACATGTTGAAAAAATCAAAAGATTTGTGCCAATGTGAGCATATATAACTCAATAGGTAAGATCAGTAATAAGAGATAATAAGTAATATTAAACTTTTCAATAGGTTGAATGTTTAAATCTTTATCCCTGTAGGTCGCAATTGTAATGCTACATAAAAAACAAAAAAGAAAAGAAAAGAAAAAGGTCCAAATTATAATACATGAAGATTTTAAAAGTTTATGACCAAATTGGTGAGTAGAAGAATTATAAATGTAATATAATTAAAATATTGTTTTATTACATCATTGCGTAATAATGATATAAATTTCTACAACTACAATTTGATCAAGAAGAAAATAAACTTGAAATCAATTTTAACAAAACATGTAAAAAAGAATTAATGATCAAACATGCATAACAAAGTATGAGGAGTACTCTTTGTTGAATTACTTGAACCCTAAGAAAACTGAATCATGGAAGAAAATGTCTGCCCAAACCTCCAAGAGGAAGGAACCACATTGACAAACTCCAATGTCGTTCCATCAACTAGAGTGAGCTTAAACGACATTCTTTGGTTTCGAAGGTCGACGTTGGCTTGCCAGTTCGCACCCCAATTACGGTGCATGGGCGTCCACGTCCTCGTCTTCGACCCCGACCCCTTTACCCATGCAGCCTTCACGTCACCACTGCCACCGACGTTCGATATCATCACCATGTTGAAGTTTGATTGCCCTCTCAACGTGAATCGAACCCCTCCCTTCCTTTTACAACTCACCCTTTAAAATAGAACACTTAAAAGTGTAAACATCGAAGTAAATTTTGTGAAAATTTTGAATTGCATGCTAAAATTTGTATAGAATTTCATATTAAGATCCTGAGCCACTATGTTACGTTTAAATTCAAATAGGAGACTCAATACATACAAAGTTTACAAGGTAATTAATGTTTTTGGTTTTTTTTTTTGGAAATTGTGTTTATTTTCTCGTCAATTTTCTATATTTGGTTTCTTATTTCTTAAGAAAACATTTGAATTCTTAGTCAAATTTTAAAAATAAAAATAAGTTTTTAAAAACTATATATATATTTTTTTAGTTTTTAAAACTTAACTTGATTTTTGAAAACATAGTTAAAAAGTAGATATCAAAATAAGGAAACTCATAATGTAGAAGTAGTATTTATAGGCTAATTAATTTTTCAAAAACCAAAAACTTATAAAAATCACATGATTATCAAACGGAGTTTAAAGTTTCAATTATTTAATGTCGTAGTCTTTATGATTGGTTGGAGTTTCTTCTTCTTCTTCTTCTTCTTCTTCTTCTTCTTTTTTTCATTTTAGTACTTTACGTTATAATTATTTTTCAATATTACTTTTTCTACGAGTGGATATTAAATATGGTGGATGTTAATTAAGCTTACATGCATACTCTATCTAAGCTTACTATCATCTTTTTTAACATTTACCAACATAAACATTATAATTATTGAAAAATGTTTTAAAAAAATGAGGACTGAATTTAAATATCTAAAATAACTAAAATTAGAGAGATTAAAACATATATTTATCCTTCACACACACAAAGGCTACACCTAGCTATATATTTATCTTGTAAAATTAAACTTGTAGTCTTCTCTTTACAAGATAATATATATGAGAATAATGTATTGTATAATGAGTGTGTTGTACCTCTTGTAAAGGACAGGGACAATGCCTTCGTTGCCTTGACGAGCAATGGTAAGAAAAGCAGGTGACGACATGTCGAAGTGGGAGCGAGGGGGGTCGCACCAGCCGCCGTTGTTATTGGAGGGGCAGAAGTTTGTGGCGGTGACGGCGACGGTGCCGCGGCGGAGGCACCACTTGGGGTCGACGTTGTAGTTGCAAATGACTAGAAAGCAAGCGCCGCAGGCCTCTCCTCCTCTGAAAAGTGGGCCGCTCACCGCCGCCGTGTTTATTCCAAATCCGGCATGGAATGTATTGTCGTAACCACATGCTCCTCCTGAGGAATAATACATCATTATGACAAATTAATAATTTTTTTTTAATGAATATAGACTTTATTTCATAAATTCTTGAATCACATGATAAATAAGATATGACATTGGGTATATTGTTTTTTTTTCTAGTATATATTGTTTTATATTAAAAGATCACGAAAATGATTAAATGCATAGTGTTTGAATGTTAAGTTGATTGCCAGATATGTATGATTAATATATTGTGTTTTTTTTTTTTAATTATTGGAAACATGTTATTGAGTAAAGTTAAAATATATCAACTAAAAGTTCTCAAACAAAAAACACGATAAAAATTATTTTTATAAATTCTAATAAAAAGTTATTAAAAAGTTTAACAATATTATTTAAATTTTACAATGATACAATCCAATGACTTTATTTTCAAAACTAAAAATGATTAAAATCTATTAGTTTATATATATATATATATATATATATATATATATATATATATATATAAAATTAGTTTTATCTGTCATTTTAAAGTCATATTCTAAGACCTATTTGGTTTGGAAATAATTATGGGGAAAAAATCAATCTATACTTTTAAATTAACTTTCCATTGTATCACTTAATTAAAACTCTAATTTTTCAGATGTGAATTAATTTAGACCTTTCGTAAGGATTTCATTTTAAAACCGTTAATGCATAATTTTCATCGTGTATAAGTCTCTTTAAATGCAAGAACTAATGTAATATTAGAAAAATGTTGGCATCTTATGGATAGTGGAAATGAAACTTTTCATAAATATGATTAGTTTTTCATCTTCTATCTCTCCTCTTCCTCAAAATCATTATCAAACAAAACCCGAGTTTGATACAAAAACAAAGATTATACTTTAAAGAAAAAAAAAACTCACCAAGACTAGTAGGGTTTTGATCAGCTCCATAGAAAGTTGCATGAGCATCAAACCAACCACCAGAATCATTCCCATGGACGAAGAACCCACCGACCACCGTGAAAATGATCGTAAACAAATTCCAAACAAACCCAATATTCCCATAAACCACGGCTACCATCGTATAAATTTTCCCGAGAAACAAACAGAAATTAATTAAGATCAAAGGACAAAATTAAACAAAAGGAAAATTATAAGTCTGTACGTAGAACATTAATGTTAGCCCTCCATTTATAGTGGGGAAAAGGAGGTTTTGTCGGTGAATATGTAGAAAATATAAACAGGGAACGCGGTTTTGAAAAATAGATCAAGATCAAAGTACAGAGAGATAATATGTACGGGTACGGGTGAGAAAGATCAGACAGTGTAAGAGCAGTGGCATGTGAGGTTTTGAATATTTTGTTTTTCTTAAAGTTTATTTTGTCGGTGATTTATTATCTTAACTTCCATTCAATCCATGCACGTTCAATTATACCTTAATGCAATTCTTTTTTTTTTTTCCTCAAAAGAATTATAGGCTTATAGCGCCATGTAGATGTCGAAATCCCGCGTTCAATTAATATCATTGTGGTCAATGGTCTACGTGGACTTCTAGAAGTATGCGTCAGTGCCATGTGCCAAGACGCGTGGTAGAGAAACTTTTCGAGCCGACCTATGGAAGTTCAGAAGCTAAGGAATCATCAAACCTACCAAGCTTGGTCTTAACTAAGCTAAGGTGTCTACCCATCACCTGATAGAATCTCCATTGCCATGTCAGGTACGAACTTGCCAAGAGCATATGACAACAAAGCCTATAGTAGCATAATTCATTCTCGATCAAGGTATGCAATTTTACTCTAACTCTGCTCTCGACACCACTTCGGTTTAAGCATCGGAGCCATGTTGGGCATAGGACACTCCATCGGTGTGAGTATCCTTATTCCACAGAGAAAAACGAGGAGGTGGCATGAGAAGAAAAGGCCACTTACCCCAAAAATAGCAACAACATTAGTAAATAACAGTAGGAAAAATAAAACATAAAATAATGATTAAGTCCAAGGGTAAAGCAGTCAGTACAAAGATACTTAAGTATGACGACATCATTTTAGGCTAACATCTTAACACCTCCCCTCAAACGAGACGGAGAGGAGAGAACGTCGAGTTTGTGATGCAATTTGAAAATTTTTGATTTAGGAAGCGCTTTGGTGAGGCTGTCGGCAAGTTGATCACTATTGGGAACATATCATATCTCTAAGGATCTGTCAAGAACTTTGTCATGAATGAAATAGGCGTCTAGTTCAACATGTTTACTACGTGTGTGAAACACTAGATTGGAAGTGAGGGACAACGCACTAATGTTGTCACACCAAATGATTGGCGTAGATGTCCGAGCAGTTGATTTTGTTGAGGAGAGACTGAACCCAACTGATCTCTACTGCTGTGTGGGCCAAAGAACGATATTCTGATTCGGTGCTAGACCTTGCAACAACATGTTACTTGGTCGACTGAAGACGTGTGAGCTTTTAGAAGAAAACTTTTGAATAGAAAAAATCTTCAGAGTAGTGCAAGTGCACACTGTTGAACAAGTAGGTAAATGAATTATTCCAAAGTATTGATCCCACAGAGAACGGATGTCACAAAAATTCAAGACTAAGGCAAAGATGTTCACATGAAGCAACCTCGGTAACCAATATTAAATAATCGAAAAGGTTGTGAGTGTACTAAAAATCAAAAGATAAAAAGATAGAATCCGAACATGCTTTTGCCCTTTAGAAAAGAATTGCGACCTAAAATGCAATTGCAATCTTTACTCAAACACCAAGCAATGTAAATAGGGTTCAACTCCTATTCGATCTTAATGGAAAAACCTTTAGAAGCTTAAGCGATTAAACCATATGTCTATGGCTAATACGAACTTAGTTTAATGAGAACACAACTCTTGGTCTTAGAGGTTTCACCTTATGTCTAGGGTAAAAAACAAGTGCTTACGTCTAAGCTCATTTCCTCTATTGTTTTGTATGAACACGCGTTTAACCATTTCAGTATTAAATTTGATCTCTGTATGTTCACTTAGGTGATCAAACTAAATTCACAATAAGAATGATAATCAATAAAAGCAAACAATGCTATGGAATTGAGCAAAGTTACTTTTACATCTTAGGCTAAGCTTCCAATCCTTGTGGCATCCACATATCCGAATCTCAAGGATGGAATTAGCTCATGATGGAGAAAATAAATAAGAAAACAGTAAAAGAAAGAAAATACATACTGACTTTAAAAGAAAGAAAAACAAAAACAAAAACTGAAAAATAAAGTATTGAACTAAAAGGTAAAAAATAACTTGAAGGAATAATTATGAACTTTATTGAAATCAAACTTGCTATAAAGTAAAGAACTAAAAAAATTAAAGACAAAGTCTGAAAGTAAACTAAATTCAAGTACTAGAATTAAAGAACTTAAAACAGAAAACTAAACTTGCAAATACAAAGGAAAAGTCAAACTTTAAGAAGACAACTTTCACATCTTCAATCGATCTAAACTCAACATTTTTCAAGTAGAGTAAGATCTTTACAACCCTAGACTTTCGACAGAACTGGATTGAAGTTTGGGTGGCGTTCCTTCTCCTCTAAGTTGAGAAAAAAGAAAGCTAAAAGTGCAGAAAATAATGGGTCTTCAATCGATTGTGGGCGATCGTGGACTTCTTTTTTGTGGCTTGAATCTTCATTTTTATAGCCTCCAAATACTAGGGTTTGTTCCTTGGATGTTTAAGGCAAGAATCGAATCTTTATGAGCTTGATTCGTAGAGAATATCTTCGAATATTAGCATAAAATCGAACTTCTAGATTTTTTCCTTATTTTTCGGAATTCTATCTCCAAGAGAAATTACAGTTGCAATTTGAGTCGCAATTCTGGCAGTTTTCACTTTTCTGTATAAAAACATCAAAACTCATTAAAAATCAACTATTTTCCTCATATTTCCTATTTCTTAGCTCAAAACAATCTCTTAACTAATTTTGGCTATTTTTTCATTAATTTGCTATATTTATTAGACATAAAAGCATGCATTTGTGCAAATAACTTAAGTAAAAAGGGCTAGAAATATGTAAAATATGAGCATTATCATTGCTTCTTGGATGACCAAGCAATTAAGGAATCCTTAAGGAACACTAAGTGAGCTGCTATGGATTTGCGATCATCAGGTGAGCATGCCCAATCAACATCTGAATAGGCAACAATAGAGATGTTAGTAGACTTGGGAATTCGTAAGCCATGGAACAAAGTTCCTTTGATATATCACAACACCCTTTTACAGCTTGCCAATGGAGAGACATGGGAGCTTGTAGAAATTAACTCAATTTGTTGATAATGAAGAAGATTTCAAGTCGTGTGTGTGTAAGATATTGGAAGGCGCCAATTGCACTTCTATACATAGTTGGATTGACCATTAACTCTCCCTCATTGGTTGTTAGGTACTTCCCAGTGAGTGCAGGAGTGGGACATGGCTTGATATGAGATAAGTGATCGGGTGAAACTTGCGGCTTAAAATTAATTTTAGCTCAGTGCAAGTGCACACTGTCGAAGCAAGTAGTAAGTGGAATGTATTTTGGATATCGTGTCCCAAGAGAACGAGATTTTAACTGAGTTCAAGAAATGTAAGATTGTGTTTAAAATGCAATTGAGGTAACCAAGATTTTTGAAAATATTGAGAAGATAATTTGCTAAAAACGTAAAGTGAAAAATCAATGGAAATAAAGTAGGGATTCAAGTTGATCCTGCCCCTTAGAAAGATTGCAACTCCATTGCAATTGCAATTGTAGCTTAACACACGAAAACCTTGTAAACCGAATTCAACTCCTATTCAATTTTGATTCAAAATCTTTATGAGACTAAATGATTAAACCTATATTTCTATGGCTAATCTAACGTGTTGGGAGTGCGACCAAAGTCCCACATCGGCTAGATAAGGGGAAGATCATGAGTTTATAAGTGAGAGACACTATCTCCATTGGTATGAGGCCTTTTGGGAGAACCAAAAGCAAAGTCATGAGGGCTTATGCCCAAAGTGGACAATATCATACCAATGTGGAGACTTGTGGAGGGTCGTTGTCTATAACAAGTGGTATCAGAGCCATGCCCCTTGAGCCGTGATCGATAGAATCCTTGGGTGCCGAACAAAGGAGGTGAGCCCCGAAGGAGTAGTCATGGTGGAGATCCGTGGTAGAGAGCTCTATCGGATAAGCGGTGTGCTCCGGTAAAGGAGTTGGTTTGGACTAGCGGTATGCTCCGGTAAATGAGTTGGCCAGGATAAGAGCTAGACGAATAGATGACTATTTGAGGGGAGGCTCGGTTGGTACTTTGTTCGAGGGGAGGATTGTTGGGAGTGCGACCAAAGTCCCACATCGGCTAGATAAGGGGAAGATCATGAGTTTATAAGTGAGGGACACTATCTCCATTGGTATGAGGCCTTTTAGGAGAACCAAAAGCAAAGTCATGAGGAATTATGCCCAAAGTGGACAATATCATACCAATGTGGAGATTTGTGGAGTGTCCGTTGTCCCTAACATAACGTAGATAATTTAGCACGCAACTCTAATAGTTTTAGAGTCTTGTCCTATGTCTAGGGTCGATGTTTAAGACTTATTTCTAAGCATTTTCCTCCATTATTTTTGTGACGTCGACTTTCCCTTAACCCTCTCGGTATTAAGTTTAAGATTGACGAACAACACTAGGTGGCCAGTTAGGTTTACCCAACACTAAACTCAACAAAAACAAACAAGACACAAGTGTTAAGCTAAATTGCTTTTGCTAGAAGCTTTACATCTTTTCCTCTTAGCGCATTCACAAACTTGAATCCCGTAAGGAAATTTAGCTCATCATGGAAAAATTGGAAAAACAAAGTTTTAAAGTAATAAAAACACATAATTGAATTTAAAAGGAAGAAGAGAAAAAAAAAATGTCAGAATGTAGTAATGAAAATAAATTAACCCAAATTTAAAGAACATAAACTATAATGAACTTGGGTAAAAAGATAATAGAATAAATTGAAAATTTTATCAAGCTAAATAAACTCAATGCCGAAACTTAAATGAAATTTAACAACTTGTTCGAATAAAAAAAATACAACTAAAAGATCAAAACTATAGTAGCAACTAAATTCCTAAAACTGAAG
The DNA here is from genome assembly GCA_033996785.1 of Trichosanthes truncata. NCBI lineage: Eukaryota > Viridiplantae > Streptophyta > Magnoliopsida > Cucurbitales > Cucurbitaceae > Trichosanthes > Trichosanthes truncata. Next base: position 73,173,204 of record JAWPNB010000003.1, read on the forward strand.
GAAATAAACTTGGATTGTGCAGAAAATAAATTTTAAGAAAAATGACAAACAAGAGTCTCTCTTACTTCTCTTTCAATCGACTCAATCCCACTTTTCTCAAAGGGAATTGAGTCTTTACTTCCTTCAACTTTCGTTGAGGAATGATTGAATTTTGAAGCTCAATCGGTTGGGGAAAGAAAAAAAAAAGCAGTAACTAATCGTGAAAATAGTAGAAAATACAACAGATAATCGTGAAAATAACTGAAAATCGTGAAAACAGCAACACTTGAAGCTGAAAACGACAGAAAAATGATGATTCTTCTTGCAGCTTCTTCTCCAATATTTATAGAGGATTTGGGCTAGGGTTTCCTTTTTGAACAATCCACAATTATGGCCAAAATCACAGTTAAAATCGAGAAGACAAGGTCGCACAAAATTCATAAATTTTGGAGATTTGCGGATTTTCCTTTAAAGTCCAAATCTGATGGAATTGCAATTGCAATGCAATTGCAATTCTGTTGTAATCTTTAAATTCCTGCACAAAAACATTAAGTAAGCACGGTTTTCTTTTTTTTTTTTTGCTTTCTTTCTCCACTCACTTAATTTAAAAGGCTTCCAATAATAATTCAACTCAAACCAACTTTTTACTAGCATTTTTATCTAATAACACACATAAAATAACAAGAATAACTAAATATAAAATCCAAATAATCCTCATAAATGAGAGTTATCAATAAGCCCAATTTTACTAGTAGATCTAGTGCATATTTGGTTTGACTAAGATGAATACACCGATGAACTGAAATACCGAGGAAGTAGGATAGATCTCCTAAGTCCTTTAAGGGAAAAATGTTTTTAAGTTCAATAATAAAACGATTTATGAGAGCATTGTCATTCCCTATCACTAAGATGTCATCAACATAAATTAGGATAAATATCTTAGTTGATGCAGTAACAAGAAAAAACAAAGAATTATCCGTTTGAGAATTCTTGAAACCCCATTGCAATATCACTTGCTTGAGCCTCTCAAACCAAGCTCATGGTGCTTGTTTCAGCCCGTACGGAGCCTTATGTAGCTTGCAAACATGATTTGGTTTATGTTAATCCACAAAACCCTTCGATTAAGCCATATACATAGTTTCTTCTAAAACGCCATTGAGGAAGGCGTTATTTATATCAAGTTGTCGTATGAGCCAGTCATTATTAACAACCAAGGTTAAGATAATTCAAATGGTTGAGGATTTTATGGCCCTAAACGTTTCTGTGAAATCGATCCTGGAATCCTTTGGCTACTAACCTTGCCTTGTATTTTTGAACACTACCATCAGGATTTTGCTTGATTTTAAAAACCCACTTACAACCTATCAAATTAAAATCAACAGATTTTTGAACTAAAGTCTAGGTTCTATTTGTGTTGAAAGCAACCATCTCATCTTCCATTTATTTTCTCCACTCAATCGAGGCTAGAGCATCATGGATAAACCTTGGTTCTTGGACATCAAATGGGGAAAAAATAGTGTGCGCATGCTAGGACTGAAAGGTTTTAAGCTTGGATATTCCACTTTTTGATCATGTTTGCATTGGATATGTAGAAAGGTTGGGATTGTCGATATGGTTTGGAGAGGATGTATTGGTTTGAGGTTGAGATTCTGTGCAATTAGGAGAAAAAGATTGATTAGAGGCAATGGGCAAGGGTTCTTGTAATGGTGGTAAATGTGTGTCTGAAGGCAAAGCTTGACTTGCTGTGATGAACTCTTCTTGATGATTTACATCAGCTTGAGAATTGGAGATTGAGGACTGAGATGCACTTGAATTAGAAAGGGAAACTGACACCAAGAAACTATTGTAACATTGGACTGTTGTTTGGTTAAAGAAGTAGTTAAGAAACAGGATTTGAAAAGAAACTTTAGTTCATTAAACACAACATGGCTAGATATATAGACCATTCCACTTAAACTAAGGCACTTATAACCTTTATGGACTTCACTATACCCTAGAAACACACATTTAGTGGAGTGGAATTGAAATTCACGAGTTTGGCAAGGTCGAAGACAAGGAAAACAGGCACGTCCAAACACTTTTAGGAAATTGTAGTATGGTTTGGTTTTATGGATTTTTTTTTTCCAATGTGGTATGTTTCCTAGTACTGGTGTTGGAAGTCTATTAATAAGGTATACGAATGAGATGAAAGAATCCTACCAATATCTCAAAGGCATGGAGGCTGGTGCTAGTAAAGTAAGGCCCATTTCGACTATGTGTCGATGTTTGCTCTCCACAACCCCATTTTGCTCGCTAGTGTGGGGACAATGATGCCTAAATTTGATTCCCCTATCTTTGAGAAGGGTTGAGAGATAACGAAACTCTCCGCCCCAATCACTTTGAAGGGTTTTGATTTTACTTTCAAACTTATTCTCAACAAAATTTTTATATTGATGGAAAGCTTGCAAAGTTTCTCCTTTGTGTTTAAGTGGGTAGATATGAAGGAATGAACATTTTACTCCACAGCGGAAGCATTGGATCGTCTTTGATTTTATTTAAAATTAAACTAAAAAATAAGATTAAGCAAACTTACTTGGAGTATATATGGAGATATTTCTGGCGGGTCTTTATCTCGCGTTTTTATCTCCTCCACAAAGTCTTCCTGGCTATGACTCGAACATAGGACCAAGACTTGCGGTAGCCTTTTGAAAGAAAATCCACAAGGGATTAAAGAGGAAGAGGTTTAGAGAGAATAATTCTCTAATTCTCTATTGATGAGATGATGTGTGTTATGTCTAATAACTCAACAAAATGGTCATATTTATAGAGACCAAGGGAAAATCTTTGTCATAATTAAAATATTATATTTTAATATCTAATATATTAAAATATATTTTATACTTATTTGAATCACATTCAAATCTCATATGATATTTATTTATTTGAATCTTATTCAAATTTTATAAATATCTTTTATTTAATGTATCTAATATACATTAATTATTTTAATATTTAATGTATCAAATACAATAAATATATTTTCCTCTTTTATATTTAATATATCTAATATATTAAAACATTTCAAATTTTTCTTTCAACTAGATTGATCTTTTAGTGTTACATGAGCTAGCAAAGGGACCTTATGGACCTACAGATTATAAGCTCCAATGATACAAAATCAATTAATTAAACTCTTTAATTAATAAATTTTCATTCATTAACTATAAGTCACTGCACTATAGACCTAGAGTTGCACTCTTATACACCGTAGGACAAGTTGTGTCCATAGATATAATCACTACATGTAAGTCGATCCTTCACGAGTTGTTCGTTATTGCAATTGAGTCAAAAGTTCGTTTTACCCCTGTAATTACATATTGCACCTTAAGCACCATTGATCCTCTAATGAACAATTTGTTTATGATCCAACCATAAACTAAGTCCCTCTCGAGCCAGTGAGAGGGTGGGGCTCTATTGTTCAAGTCCCAAAATCAGCATTTAAGGGAACTACTCATCTACTTACTCTATATGAGAATGAGTGAATTCCATCTTATGAGATTATGTTCATAGCTCTCTATTTTGTTAAGTCCTTAAAATGATAGGCATATTGAATCGGCTACAAAAGCCACTCTCACCCATGCAAATCAAAGGACAAGCCCTCACAGGTAGAAGTTCACAACTCACTCAAGATTAAGATCGAGTTGCATATGATCATCTTGATGAAATATTAATCTTCTTAATTAACAGATTTATAAAGAGAGATTAAATATTAATTGGTCCAGTTTTACACAAACTCATTGTATAAGATACTCCCACTCACATGTCTCCACATGACGATTTGGATCAAATAATTTGTAACTATTACAAAGTAGGTCGTATCAATAGTATTACTAAGATAAGACATTCAACCTTATCCATAAACTATGATCCTTTAGGTTATTTCTTGAACATGATCCTCTCATATGTCAACCACATACAATTTAAGATTACACTAATAACTTTGAATTTTTCATATAATGGATAATATTATATTGTAAATAAAACAATCAAAATTATTATTAATTATTAAATAAATAATTAATTACGAGGCTTTAGAGTATAAATCTCAACAGTACAAGTGTGATATACTTTATCACATAAATGATATATTAATAATATATTTTATATAAGATTTGTCGACAATATACTTTATCGATGATATACAAGGGGAAAAATGGTCATATTTATAAATTATTTTTATGTAGAAAATTCGCAAACATAACAACTAGTGTAGCCACCAATTTTAATTTCCCATGAACAAATATGCTGGTTGATTCAATTTAGATTTATTTGGTTTTTTTTTTTAAGTTTCAATGTCGGCTGTTCACTGTTTTTCTGGTATAAGTTTTTTGATAAAGTTCTTTACTAGTTAAAACTTTTGCTTTGACCTTTTTAGTCTTTTGAATGCCAAAAAATTTATGAGTTTTTAAAGTAATTTTCAATGTTTTAAAGTACAATTGCGTTAAATTATAAATTTGGTCTCTAAGTTTAAAATTTTCAATTTTGTCCCTATAGTATTTCAATTTGGTCTCTATAATTTAGTCAAATATCACAAATCATCTTTATTGACACATTATTTTACATGACAACGAGCTTTTATATTTTCTACTTACCTAGTTGTGTTAGTTAATTATATGATATATCAAGGTTTAGGACCAAGTTATTAGAAAAACATCTCAAAATCAATTGGCAATAAGAGTAGTCCATATATCTTATAAATTGTGAGGTCTCTCTTCATCTTTCCGATGTGAGATCCTCAACATGTCTCATCAAGACAAGTAAAAAATAGAAGGAAATATTGGGGCAAGTGACTGTTCAAAGATGAATCGTGAGGCTTAATCAATGAACCATATTAGCAACTAGATCCAAACTCTTAAAACCATAGAGCTACATTAAAACTAAGCATTTTTCATTAAAAAAAAAGGGCAAAAATCAATTAATTTATGCTCTTAAACTTATCAAGTTGTATCAATTTTTACCTAAACTTTCAATTTCATTAAACTGCACCTCAAAGTTAGATAAGTGTTGCAATCTTAACCTTAAACTTTAAGAATTGTTAAAAAAATGTATCACATATGTGTTCAATGAATTATAAAGCATATGTACATTATAAATTTTTAGAAAAATTGACACTAGTGCTTAATTTTTTGAAATTTGTAAGTTTTATTCGTGAATTAACCAAACTTAATTTTGTGCAAAACTAGATTTTATTGAAACTAGTGATATTATGAATATTTTTACATTGTTTTTTTTTTGTTAAAATTAGCGAGTATTAAATCAAATTGTCAACACTTATCTAAATTTAGGGTTCAATTTGATGGACTTAAAAGTTGAAGGTGAAAATTGAAATAAATAACATGACAAGTTATTAAAATATTGTAGCTTTAAATAGCGAGATGAACTTCGTCTCTTGAGGAGACGAACTAACTATTCTTTGTTGATATGAATTTTTAAAATAACTTGGACTTTTTTTTTTTTTTTTTTACTCAATGTTCAATTAGAAACCAATTTCAAACTTCAAGACCAATTAGAGATCAAATTCAAACCTCGAAGATTAAATGTCACTGTTGAAATCTCAAGAATAAAATAGAAGCTAAATTCAAATCTTAATGACCAAAAATGGTAGTTTTGAAGATTCAGAGGCCAAATAGAAACTAAATTCAAATTTCATGAACCAAAAGTGTATTTTACCCAATCCTAGAACACCTATACTGATCATGGTAAAAGAGCAATTCAAGTCATACATTAGGGTCGTATAACTTTAGTTGTAAAGTTACAACTTATATTTACTTATCTTAAAATGTACGTTTACCAATCTTATAGATGATATAAACTCATTATATAAATTTAATTTTCTAAAACTCATGTCTCACACTATATTAAATCAGAAACTCACAACCCCATCCTTTGTGATAAAGTTAGATGAAATATGCACAGTTCCCATGCCCCTTTAATTCTAATGCAGTTGCCTAATGTGCACAAATTTCAAATACTTTTGCTTTAACTGCTTCAAACCATCTAATGATGCAAAACAAAGATGAATACTTCCTCTCTGGTCAGTTAAGAGGATCCCTTTACAATATGCACAAAAGGTTCTCTCCCTCTTTTATACCATGTGACAAGTAATTCATGCATTCTAGCAGAAGATTTGCAAGCATGCATTGTTTAATGCAAATATCAATACATAGTAGAATTTCATTTAGATTAACATTAGAAAAGTAAGGTCCGTTTGATAACTATTTAGTTTTTGAAAATTAAGCCTATAAATATTATTTCCACCTATAGGTTTTCTTGTTTTGTTATATACTTTTTATATACGTTTTAAAAAACCAAGCCATGTTTGAAAAACTAAAGAAAGTAGTTTTTAAAAGCTTGTATTTGTTTTTGCCTTTTGGAATTTGGCTAAAATTTTTAAATATTTTGTTAAGAAAGATGAACTCATTGTAGAGAATTGATAGAAAAAACAAGCCCAATTTCTAAAAACCAAAACCCCGTTTGATAACCATTTGATTTTTGAAAATTGTGCTTGTTTTCTTATCAATTCTCTACAATGAATTTTATCTTTCATAACAAAACATTTGAATTCTCAGCCAAATTCCAAAAACAAAAACAAGTTTTTGAAAACTATTTTTTTTAGTTTTCAAGACTTGGTTTGGTTTTGAAAAACATAGGTAAAAAGTAAATAATAAAACGAGGAAATTCATAGGTGAAAGTAGTATTTATGAGTTTAATTAAAAAAAAAATGATTATCAAATGGAGTGTAAATGGTTATCAACCAAGACCTAAATAATTCTATAAAGAAAGATGCATGCATAGAAAAGGTATTGAGGCAATAAATACAATCTAAAGAAGATACAGTTACATCAAGAACTATATGTAACAAAAGAGGAGAGTTTATTTTCAGAGTAGAGAATTCATCTTCAGATATTAGAGGCTCAAATTAAAGAAACTATGGGAAAGAAGCTTTAATTCTTTCAATACATACTTTTTATCAGCCATCTCTACAAGAATTTGTCCATGCTGGCAGTCAAAGTTGTTTTGGGAACCGCACCAATTATTGCCTCCTTCTTCTCACCATTTTTGAAGATAATGACAGTAGGGATGCTTCTGATACCATATCGGGATGCAATCCCAGCGTTGAGATCAGTATTCACCTTGTAAAATTTAAACTTTCCAGCAAACTGAATGGATAAATCATCAATGATCGGATGAATCATGCGGCAAGGACCGCACCATGGAGCCCAGAACTCAACTAGAACGGGTAATTCAGATTCAAGAACCAGTGACTGCCAGGTAGCTTCTGAAGCAGGAGGTACTGCAAAATTCGACAAACGTGTGATTTCTTTTAACCTCAACAAGGGTTTTCTTTTGGGGAGAAGAAAGTTAGAGAGATAGAAAACGTAGTTGTAGGTAATATTACTGACCCAAGAATCGGGCAGCCAGCAGAGAAGAGTCAAAAGAGAACATAGATTAAAATATTATTTTATGGATGACAAATTCCTATATGAATATACTAACATGAACTGAGTACTGTGACTCTCCAGGATTAATATCAACATCACAGCAAGTGATCCAGAATTAGTATTAGTACAATCAATAATACACCTGAACTCAAAGTCAGTTGAAAGTGTCACAATTCTTAAGATTCAAACAGAAAATTACGATGTCTAATTCCCATGATATCATAAATAAAATAAATACTTGGGACACGACAGTAGACAGGAAAAAAAATTGAAATAAGTAAACCCCCCAAGATAAAAACAGAGAGACTTTCTAATTGAATTAAATTTAAAAAAAAAAATTGATTTGCAGTTGAACAAATACTTCGGAACTATATAAACATATAGTGTGCGCTGAAATGCACCATTTGTCAGACATTTTGATAGTTATACAGCAGTTATTTCATAGCAATGATGCAGAATAACAATAAAAAAAATAAAATGTGCAGGAACGACAACCACCAATACATGTTGTAAATGACTCAGAATCTCATGTCATACAAGGTTAATGGTGGCTCCTATGAAAATCAAGATGCATACAAAAACACACTCATTCATACACACACAAAAGAGGGGGGGAACTGGGCAGAAACAGGGGAGAGAGACAACTAGGCCACTTTCTCCCAACGTATCTATTGAGCCAATACCAGACCAGCTCCCTACGTCACACTTTCTGTAACAACATTAGGACCTAGGCACAACAGAAATCAACTTCTCAATTTGGCATTCTACTACTCCTAATGCTGAGTGTCAACCTCCCTCCCAGAGACACTCTCTCACAGGTCCCTCTCAAGGGTGCATTGATTGAATTGGTCTGTCACTAACCTATTTGGTGTCCACTGATTGCCTAAGACATCATCTAAACTAAAGAAGGGCTCCAATCTCATATAATATATATACTACACATGGAGCCTTAATAGTATGCAGTACATTCCCTTCACTTTTCAGCTTAGGTTGGTACCAGAGGCACCTCTCTTCCAACTGCAACAAACCCAGAAAACCTCTACTGGAGAGATATGGAGCAGGCCTGACATTGGCTCAGTACAATATCATATCAAAATATTTGAAAGTTAAATCTATATGTATACAATGAACTCTTCCTTACCGACCTTTATGGTTAATGGAGTAATACGTTTAAAATTTAATGCTCGAGCTTTCACTTTCAAATGGAAAACACATTTCTATGGCCCAATTCAGAATCATCGCAATTCGCAACTTACTATCACTGTATTTTACCTTCAGATCCAATCATGTGTAAGGATGGGAATACGCAACATCCATACATCTGTCAGGTTTCAGAGTACAAAAATATGACAGGTACATAACTTCAAACAGAAAATGATTTATTATACATGTCAATATCATGATACTAGCAACGAATATGATTATGAGAATACACCTTAAGCTTTAAGGTCCGATTCAGACACAGGCAAACTGATTTTCTCTCTCTCTCTCTCTCTCTACTGAAACTGTTAAATCTATCTTTAAGTAGCTGACGCTTATAACTCTAGTGGTGATTCTTGAACATATTATTTATTAATTGTACAAAAGTTGAGTTTCAACTTTTTCATGCGTATCTAAACCAAACCAAACCAAACCAAAGACCAATAGATACTAAGAGTATGATCTTCAATCCACCAAACTTTCAAGCATCGTTAAAATTTCCTTTCTTCTCTTCTCCAAACAACTGAACAATAGAGTAAAAGAAAACTGCAGAACAAAATCCGAACCTATGGAAGCAGTTTCCTGAGCTTCGCAGACGATTCTGCCAGAACGGTGGGCAAATCTGGCATTCGATCTGGCAGATCTTATAGACTGGGAAGTGAAGCTGCGTCCGATCTTCAAGCCTCTGTAGTGCGGGAGGGCGACGGAGCTCCGACGGCCGGAGAAAGTGGTGGAAGCCAAGGCGGAGGAAGAGGGAAGAGTAAGGGAATCGAGAACCGTAGCCATCGGAGGAAGGGATTGGAGGGCGAAAGTGGTTGTGAGTGTGAGGCGAGAAAGAGAGAGAGAGGGTTTTGGGCAAAATTGGGAACTGCGTTTTTTTTTTGGTTTGATGTGGCAATGAATGGAGGACGAAAGGATGAGGGCGTGACGTGACGTTGATCCAGGTCTAAACACACACGAATAGAAGTGTGACACGTGGATTCCGGTTGCCATCTCTAAATTATTTATGTCGGAAGTCGAATTGGATATTGTCCTTCTAAACTTCTACCCCAACTCAAACTCAAACTCAAACTCAACTCATGTCGTTTTAATCAAACTATGAAATATTCATCATTTCATTTCCATATTTGATTAAGGATAATTTTTCTTTCTTTCTTTCTTTTCATTTTTTAAAGAAAAATTACAATTTTCACACTAAAAGTGTGGATAAAGTTTTAATTTTATTGATTTGAACCCTAAATTTGAATTAGTAATTAATACTATCGACTAGTTAAGTTTTTTTTTTTTTTTTTGAAGATTTCTGGTGTTCTTATAGTTGGTTATTTATTATTATTTTTTTCATGATATTGGTTCTTCCAATCATGTCAACTATTTTGATTAGTCAGTAGTTAGATCTAGGCTTTTTGTTGCAAAGTTTGTGATTGTTTTTTTTTTTTTTAATAATTTGTTTGATTTTGTAGCATAATTCAAGTAATTTGTGATTGTATTTGGTTATTTATTTGACATGATTTTGAGTCTATAAAACCTAAAACTACTATTATGATACCAATTGTAACAACTCGTATTTTTCAATACAATCATTCTATCAATAATAGAGAGAAACGAGAGCAAGAGAGAAAAGAAAGCGAGAGAGAGAAAAAAGCAAGCCCAAAGAATACGTGTTTTTCATGAGAAAAAAAGTGGTAATTTTACATGATTGATGATGCAAGGAAAAGGTTCTATAACCTTAGTTTGAGGAAGTAAGTCATATATCATTTTGGCCCAACAATTTGCATCATCGGTACAAAAAACCCTAATATTTTCCATTTCCAAATCAAATCCCATTAAAAGAAAAAAAAAAAAGTACATAGAGCTCTTTTTTTCCCTTGGGTATTATTACTATCACATAAAAATAATGAGAAGAAATTTTTTTACTTGTTTATCACATACGTTTGTTTTATGAAATTTAACACTTTTTTAATGGACATATGAATTTCCATGTTTAATGTAAAAAGAATGGGTACCTAGGCTCGAACTTGAAGTATCATAATTTAACACAACAAATTAAAATAAAGCTAAGCTAACCCTTTAATCAACAAACTTACATATATAAAGTCACATATCAAACTAACTTTACAAATAAATAAATGTCACAAATATCAGAAACGAAGAAGAAAAAGATATAGTTCCAAAAAAAAAAGGTCAAAGATATAGTTCTGAAAAAAAAAGATATCATGGCAAAAAATTACTTCAATTCTACAAAATAACAGTAAATCTTTTTCAACCCGATACAAAAATAACTACTAAAAACGAAATTGTTATCAATCAGGAAGGTATAGCTTTCTTTGGTTGGTCTTAATTAAGATAGGTTCCTTTCTTTCATAAAAGATTCTATCTTTTCTATATCTTCAGGAATATCAACACCATGACCCTCATGGTCAACCTTAATCACCTGCAAAACAAAATGACAGTTTCAACATTTGGGCACCATAACTTTTCACAAGTGAAAACAGAACTTCTTTTGCAGATAAGATATGAGAAACTTAGATTGATTATCATTATGCGTTGAACATAAGTAAAGGCACTCGTTTCAATCTAAAGGTGTGTTTGGAATACCCTTTAAGTTTAAACACTTCTTTAAGAAATATTTTTGATAAAAATGTTTCTATTATCTTACCTTTATTAAAAAGTGCTTTAAATAACAAATATGTTTGGTCGTATTATATTCAAAAGTGATTTCATTCATTATATATATATATTTTTCGGTTAATCACTTAAAGTCATTTTTGGACAATCTATCTCTCAAGTGTTTCTTAAAAAATAGTTATATTTAAAAAGCATTTTTTTCTTCAAAAGTTATTCCAAACACGCTATAAGAACATGATGCCCGGTCTATAAAGTATACGAATTTCCAAAAGTGGGAAAAGATGCTATGTACGTAAGAAGTTGAGCTGACCTTCATTTTGTAGCCATGTTCTAACACTTTTAGCTGTTCTAAATCCTCTTCTAGTTGCAATGGTGTCGGTTGGAGTTCAGGATATATACTTAAAAATTTCGAATCAAAGCTCTGGAAAGATAAATAGAGAAAAAGGAAGGTTCGTTCAGTCTGGCATTACAGCATAATGAATTCATCTCATATACATTCCGTTAATACCTGGATTCCAAGATGAAGCAAATAAGGAAATTGAAGGTTGACCTTTCCTGACCTGCACCAGTGAATTGACATAACTCGTTAAATTTCCCAACCACTGGAAGTTATCTATAATGGAAGCCACGACTTGATCTCGAAGAGGGGTGATCAAATAATGTAAGGATACACTATTACACACAAGGGAAACCCAAGATCGAAAAGGAAATCTTACTTGTTGAAAGGGATCAATCCTCTTGAAAAATAAATAGCATATCCACGACTATCCACTACGCACTTCACCCGATTGGGATCGAATGCATCTTCGGGTTTTAAGGATGTCACTGCAGTGCTGAACACTGCATCCGGGGCAGCCTACACACCATACAGAACAAGAGCTTGAGGAATTGAGTTAGATATCAAAATGAGATGAGGCAACCGTCAATTAAATTTTGTCTTCCCTACAATATTGCCTATGATTTTGAGAGTTTAACATGTGGGGTGGGGGAATACGAACCTCTAACCTCGTGGTCGAGGGTATATGACTTAACCAGTTGAGTTATGCTTAGATTAGTTACACTATTGCCCATGATTGAAACAAGTTTATAACTCCCAAATTATCAGTATGGATTCTTTTATTGCAACATCAAAACTTCCAATCCTATCTAATAAAAATGCTATTTTAACCAAAATGCATGAAATCATTTACCTGCAGAGCTTTAACGATGCCGTCAATGATCTCTGGTTCAATAAGGGGCTCATCGCCTTGAATATTTACAACGATGTCATATTTCTTCTCAAGCTTCTGAAGTGCTTCGTTACAACGCTCAGTTCCTAAAGTAGTTTCATACTGAAAACTATAAGACTTCAAAAGTAATCTTGAGAATTTGTTATAAAATCACAGTATTTACCATTCCGGCAAGACTCTGATGTCATTACAACATCAGCACCGAATCCTTTACAGCATTGTGCAATGTTAGCATCATCAGTCGCTACAACTGGGAAGATTTCAAATCAAAAGTTAAGGACGAAATGGTGAAACATGAAACAAGAAGAACAAAGCACACACGCTTACCAACACAATCCAATGTAGTAGCCATTTTTGCCCTTTCCCATGTTCTCTGCAGAATATGAATTTCATAGGCATATTAAAATTTTGATAGATTTAGAACACAAACGATATAAGCCAACGTCATATGGTAGGCTTTATTCACTTGTACTACTAAGTAAATCAAGACCCAACACCAGAAAAATGTTGATTTAATGATTATAATTCTTTAGAGAGAGAAACAAAGATCCATATGACATATGATGTCGGTTACACATTTCATAAGAAGTACAAATCTACAACAGTCCACCAGCCAATGCAAAATCTAATTCCATTTAGCACAACATTTTATGGAAATAACTACTAGAGCTGAAAGTTCAACCTATGAGAACTGATCTAACCAGACATTATAGACCCTTACAATACACATAATTGGCTTCCAAAAGTCATCAGTTGGCAAGTGCTTTTCAGAAAATGAAAACCGAACAAAGCCAGGGGATTCAAATTTGGTTTTTGTTGATCAGATTTGGCATGGAAAACTGATGGTTTGATCTATTTATTTCTCCTTTCTTTGGGATAAAAAATAATTTTATAAATAATATGAAATTATAAAATAGTGGGACAAGAAGATTAGAACAAACTCCTCCAGTATTTGAACTGTAATCATTGAAAGAAGCATAAAATTTACACTAAAAATGACCCACAAAAGAGAGAGAATCTAAGAAACTATCAAAATACTTTTCTTTATTGTTGAAGATTCTATTCTTCCTCTCAAGCTAAAGATGTCAACAGAAATCTATAATGAATTGTAGCCAATGGATCTTATTTTCTTTCATGAATGTGTGGGCCACCAAAGTTGATGAGAGGAAATTGTTGATGTCCATGAGAAGGGGAAGAAAACGGAGCATCAAGGAAACAATAGAACTTGCCCCCCCCCCCCCCCCCCCCCCCCCCTCTTTTGTGTGTGTGTGTGTGTGGGGGGGGGGGGGGGGGCGTGATTTCTGCTATAGCTCCCAAGCTTTCTAATGCCTAAAGACCAATGTGAACTAATTTACTAGCACCATGCAAATAGATACAGAGGAATTCTGTCAATTCCCCTCTAATTCATCTCCAGAATCCTACTTAAAAGAGCTAAGCAAATAGAAGTTACAGTTTGATCCATCGCATAAAAGCATAGCTTTCACATAAACTTTGAAATTGAAAGGAACAAAACCCAGATCAGATATGAAACAAAGGAAAATTTCCAGAGTATTTCCAGCCGTATAAATCGAACTTGACAGATCCAGAAATGACACGAACAATAAAGATAAGAATGAGAATCAATCAAACTGACCTGGATCATGGGCTTTCCGAGAATCTCAACGAGAGGCTTCCCCTGGAACCGTGAAGAGGCGAATCGGGCGGGAATGATTCCGACAACGCGGCTCCGGAATCTCTTGGATCGACCCAAATAAGCTCGAGCTCCGACGGCGGCGCCAATGGCAATTCCGGCAACAATCCCATGTACAATCCAGGCCTTAGTACTGCCGAGGTACCCGGATGATGACGAAGAGGAAGAAGAAGAGCATAACGACATGATCTCCCGCTATGAGAAGGCTCGCTACTGCACTGATGCCAAGATTGGGCTGTTGATTCCCACCCTCTTTTCCCCTCTATTTGAAACTAAACTTTTTTTTTTTTTTTGAGAATCTTTCATAAATAAATTTGGTTAAATTTTCTAATGTATAAAATTTTATTCTTTTTTGTTTTTTCTAAGATAAGGATAAAATTTAATTCTCGGAGATTTTATAAGGTAAAAATATTTCAGAAGTGAGCAAGAGGTCCATTTTCCATTTTTGCAACAAATGAAAACAAATCCTTGGTTCCATTTAACAAAGACTTCTAATTCTGAAACAAAATTTTTTTTTCTTCATATATTATACTTCATAGATAAATCAGCACATAAGGTATGATCTTTGACATTTCAAATTTCAAAGATTAGATATTTTAGTTCTTCAGACTATTCCATAGTAGAATTATCTACTTATATTGACAATTAAAGTTAACTTGTTTATGTGAGTCATGTTTTAATAACTATAACTATCTAGCTTAAGTGTTTAGTAGGCCAACTCAAGTGAGGCTAGCTAGAAAGTCTTTTAGCTAGTTTAAGTCTAAGGTAGATCAACACAAGTGGGGCGCCTAGGAAGCCACCTAGCCCAATTGAGTAGTAGTAGGTGAGACTAAGAAGTCACCTAGTCTAGGTGAGTACGTAGTTCAACAATGGTGAGACTAAGAAGCTACCTCGCTGTAGTAAGTCCAAGTGCTTAGTAGTTTGACTGATATGATAATAAAGTTACCTAGCCCAAGACACCAAAAACAAGTTCAACGGGCCTAAGAAGCCAAAAAGAGGTTGTGACGTTAGCTCAACTAGCATTAAATCTTACCACTAGATAAGATCGATGCAATTAAAGTGTAGCCAAGGACATCAATGTTACATCCCACGTTGATCTAACATGTCACATCTCAATGACCTAACCTATACGAATAATCCTAATCATGATCATGTCTCTCGTATACTCTTTATTAAGCCAAATTCATGTCGAAAATCAAGAATGGAATTGTTTAAGCGTCTAAGGTTAGTAGGCAAACACCAAATAATAAGTATATTTTGTCCTTTAGGTATTCTTCGGCCACCCACTCTTGCAATGTCACTCCTTCAAATATTACCATTTGCACTGACATGCACCTAATGAATACAATTAATCAACTACTCAACCAACAGATAAATAAGTTGGGGTTTACTAAATTTGCATGTAATCCTCTCCGTTGAAGCTGATCTGAGGGATGCTTTGTATATTATAGAATTCTGGCTAGGTTACAAAACAAAATCACAAAATAACAGACTCAGCTAAAATCTTGATGGGCTAAGATATTTTACAATTACAAGCTTAAAAAAAAAAAAAGCAAGTAAATGGGTTGGTTATTGGACTGCTTTTTATATTCCCCTCAAACTTGAAGGTTGATTGGACAGCTCAAGTTTGTGTTGCAAGCAGTGAAAAGTCACATGGAGCTCTTTCCCTACTATCTTGTCTCTTTACCAAGTGCAGATTGATGTCTACATGTTTTGTTTTTGCATTTGCGATTGTAGCCAAGTAATGTTGTCACACCATATAACTACAACATTTTTCACTTTTTCTGACGCAACAAAGCGCTGAGAAAATTCTATATTGCGTCGGCAAAAGTCTTGGCCAGCGAAAATATTTCGTCGGCATAGAGCCATCGGGATAAATCCTTCCCGACGAAAATGACATTGCGTCAGGAAAAAGTTTCTTCTGACGAACTAATATATGAGTCGGGAGAAGTCTACTTTTGCCGACACCTTGAAAAATATATTTTTTTTTTCTTTTTATTTATTTATTTGTTTATTTATCTCTATACTACTTGATAGTTCATTATAATATCATTTTAAAACAAAAAATAATATCATAAAAAAGAAATATTATTGAAATACAATAATTTGATTACAAAATGTTCAATCTCTACATGTACTAGAGATTGAAAGAAGAAAACAAATACATCGAAAAGAAAACAATTAATCTTGAAGGCTTCAATCTTTGTCTTCGTCTATATTTTTGAAAAATAGGTCTTTAAGATTACACAACTGCAAATCTGAAAAAGAAAAATAATATGAAAATTTTTAAATACAAAACAAAAAATAAAAGAAGGTTCCTAAAGTTAAACTAAAGCACAAAAGAGTATAAGTGTCATTTTGACTCTCAAAGAAACTTAGAAAGTGTCTAAAGTGAAACTTAAGCACACAACCAACCCCCTGATGCTACAAAAGTGTCTTAAAGGTGCTTAAGCATACTTTGAGGCCAAAAACTAACTCAAAACGTAAAAGTGTCTACTTTGCCCCTTGGAATCTACAAAGTGGCCAAAAAGTGGCTAAAAAAAGTTTAAGTGTCATTTTGACTCTCAAAGAAACTTAGAAAGTGCCTAAAGTGAGCACACAACCAACCATCTGATGCTACAAAAGTATCTTAAAGGTGTTTAAGCATACTTTGAGGCCAAAAACTAACTCAAAATATAAAAGTGTTTACTTTGCCCGTTAGAACCTACAAAGTGACCAAAAAGTGCTTAAAAAGAGTTTAAGTGTCATTTTGATTCTCAAAGAAGCTTAGAAAGTGTCTAAAGTGAAACTAAAGCACACAACCAACCCTCGATGCTACAAAAGTGTCTTTAAGATGCCTTAAGTATACTTTGAGGCTAAAAACTAACTCAAAACAACCTAAAAATGTCTACTCTACTCCTTAAAACCTACAAAGTTGTCAAAGAAGTGTCTAAAAAGAGTCTAAGTGTCATTTTGACTCTCAAAAAAAGTTAGAAAATGCCTAAAGTCACTACTACAAATTTGGCCTTTATTGACGCATGACTTAATCGAATTGTTGACGGTTGGGACAAAAAACCGTCAATAAATGGTTAATTTTCACTTTAAAATAAATTATTAATTAAGAAATACCTATAGTGACGGTTATTGAACGTCAAAATAGGTCTATATTTAAGTTGACACAATAAACAGTCAATATTAATAGCTTCTTTCCGAAAAATCCCGTCAAAATCAAGTCAGTTCCGTGTTTTATATTGGTTGAAAGCTTATACGCGTCAACAAATATCGATTTGTTGACGCGTTCTAGGAGGTCTATATTGACGGGTTGTAGCCGTCAATATACGAGGTATATAGTGACGGGCAAGAACCGTCAACATATTGGAAAAAAGAAATTTAGGATATTCGTTGACGGCCAAGACGCGTCAACGAATATCCATTCGTTGACGGGTCTTTATTGATGGTGAGAACCGTCAATATATAATAGTTTTATTGACGGGCAATGACCGTTAACATAGTGGATATTTTTTGTTAAAAAAAGAAATTTCGGCAGACGACGCTTTTGGTTTATATATTATTAAAAAAAAAAAGATAAAACAGATCGAAATCGAAACCCTCGATTTTCTCTTCTTCCTTCTTCCCACAGATTGAAACCCTCTTTTCTTCATTTTTCCCCAAGATCAGCTCAGCCGACCATCAACCCTCTTTTCTTCGTTTTCATCTTCACCGTTGGTCCTCTCAGCCATTGCCGTCTCCGTCGATTTCGCCGTAGTCGTGGAGCCCATCGCAGCCGTGAAGCCATCTCTTTAGTTGAGCATATCGCCGTCTCCATCGATTTTGTTGTCGCCATGGAGCCCATTGCAGCCGTGAAAGCCCATCGCCGCCTATCAGACTGATTTCCAGTTGAGCCCATCGCCGTGAATCCCATTACCGTGAAGCCCATCGCCCCATTGTCTCCGAGAGGTTATTCCTTTGTGCTTTTTTTTAAAATTTTTTATCTCCTTTATTATAAAGTTGAAAGATTGTGACAAAAAATTAAGAGGGGTTTTCGTAGTTGAAGGAATTTGTTCAATTCCACCCGAGCTCCGGTTGATTCTGCAAGCTAGCGTGAAGTTTTTGTATAATCATCGTAGAATTTTGGGATTTTTCTTGAAGGTAACCCGAATTGAATGGCAAGTTTTTGGGTTAATTTTTCTATTTTTTGGTTTGGTGGCTGGTTTTGTGGATTTTTCTTTCCTTTTTTTTTTTTCTTTTTTGGTAGTTTAAATCACTTTCGATCTCTGTTTTTTTAACTTTTACATTAGTCAACTTATGCCTTGCTCCTAGTTTCAAAAGTACTTGTTAATGTTTGGTGGTTTGAATCACTTTCATATATGTTTTTTTAACTTTGACATTAGTCGAAACTATGCCTAGATCCTAGTTTGGTACTATTTGATTGATTTTTAATAATTAGATTGCTCTAATTAACAGAGCCAAAGACTAGAAATTAAAAAAAAAAAAAAACTGCAACTCTTAAGAAAACAAATATAAGCTCCAATGAATATATTAACTTTGAAGACTTTAGAGCATAATAAAGAAGTTCAAAACTTACAAAGACTTAGTGAAACACAAATGAAATAAACTATATGCATAAAGAAGAGAAGAAAGTTAGTAAATTGATTATTAATTAATTACAACTTAACGATATAAAGAAATTTCTCAAGCCTTGAAATAGAACAAATAAGTAGAAATTCTATTAGTAGGAGCATAATTATAGGAGTAGCCAAAGACAACATTTTCAAGTCTTTATCTTCAAATTATAAAACCAAGTGATACAATGCATTCAACAACTATGTGATGAAATCATGCAAACTAAAATTGAAGCAATTGAAATTGAAAATTATGTGTTCAAACTATCAACAATTTTGTTAGAATTTTGCTTAATTAGATTGATTGTTCTGTTTGTCAATGCTACATTTTGTAATCAAGTTGTGGACCATTAATAATTTATCTTATTTGAGAAGCATAAAGAACTCCATTAACACAATTATGGTTGATTCTTTGCTAGGTTTTTGTTTAATTATTGATAAATTAATCTGTTTTAATTCGAATTGGAATTGGTTGTTTGCTAAAGCAATTGAAATTGAAAAGTATTGAAACTATCTATTGTTTTTTTTGGAACTTTAATTAATTGGTTTATTGTGTGATATTATGTTACTGAAATGTTGTTGATGCATCAAAGCTAATATGTTGAGAGTGAGGCTAGTATACAAACGTCGAGAAATTAAATGTTTGTTCGATTTGAAGGATGATTATTGTGGTTGACATAGGCATAGGACACCCTAATGATTGTTGAGTTAAATTCTCGATGGTGGATGACTTGTAAAATATATGTGTTAGGTGATCATTTCTCATAAGTAAATGTGTTTTGTGATTTGTCTCATAATTTCAATGTGTTTTTGTATTCTTAGGCTGGTTTATTTATATTAATTGAAACTTATCTATTGACTTTATTTGATTAGGTTATAACATAATGGATAAATTATGGATGTCGAAAGATAGATTATCTAAAGAGTATGAAGAAGGTGTTGAAACTTTTATTGACTTTGCACGTGGACATGCGAGTGGTAAAACTTCTATACGATGTCCATGTGTTAAGTGTGTAAATTTGAAGATTCTCAACACTAATGAAGTCAGGAACCACTTAGTTGCATATGGTATCGACAAAAGATACGATAATTGGATTTGGCACGGAGAAACCCTCACTAGCTATTCTAGAAGTAATGTAGAGTCAAATAGACTACAACATCAATGAACAAGTGTATGAAAAGAACTCTGATGATAATATTGTTGAGATGATTGAAACTACACAACAACATTGTGAAGATGATCCAAAAAAATTTAAGAAGTTGCTTGCAGATGCTGAAAAACCTCTATACCAAGGATGTAGGAGATTAACTAAGTTAGGTACATTAGTCAAATTGTATCACTTAAAAGCCAGATTTGAGTGGAGTGATACTAGCTTTACAGAGTTGTTGACCTTATTGAAAGATATATTACCTGAAAATAATGAATTGCCGACATCTACATATGAAGCAAAGAAGACTTTAGTCACTGTAGGAATGACGTATGAGAAAATTCATGCATGTCCCAACGACTGTTGCCTATATAGGAAAGAATATGCGGATGCATCTAATTGTCCTCATTGTAATGAGTCAAGGTGGATGAAGCATAAGAATTCGTTGGAAGTGAAAGAATGAGTGCCTGATAAAGTTGTATGGTACTTTCCACCTATTCCACGATTTCAAAGGATGTTCAATAGTGTGTTACTTTCAAAGGATTTATCTTGGCATGCTAATGAAAGATTAGTTGATGGAAAGTTACGACATCCTGCCGATACTCCCTCTTGGAAATGGATCGATCATTTATGGCCTGATTTTGGAAGTGAAGAGAGGAACCTTCGTCTTGCTTTATCAACGGATGGATGGAATAAATCCTCATAGCGAGATGAATAGCAAGTATAGTTGTTGGCTTGTAATATTGACGACATATAATCTCCCACCTTAGTTATGTATGAGACGTAAATTTATGATGCTAACCATGCTTATTTCTGGGCCTAAGCAACCGGGGTACAACATAGATGTATATTTGGCTCCTTTAATAGATGATTTGAAAATTCTTTGGAATGATGGAGTACCATGTTATGATGCACATCGAGATGAAGTATTTAAATATAAAGAACCTTGTATCACTCGATAATCTAAAAGTTAATGGGTTAAAATCGCATGATTGTCATGTGTTCATGCAACAATTGCTATCAGTTGCAATTCGATCTACACTACCTAAGCATGTGAGAACTACTATCACACGATTCTGCTTGTTTTTCAATGCAATATGTAATAAAGTGATCGATGTTTCACAGTTAACTGAGTTGGAGCACGAGATCGTGGTAATACTGTGCCTGTTTGAAAAATACTTTCCTCCATCGTTCTTCACGATAATGATGCATTTAACAGTATATCTAGTTAGAGAAGTTTGACTGTGTGGTCATGTGTATCTTCGATGGATGTATCCTTTTGAACGATACATGAAAGTTCTTAAAGGATATGTGCGAAATAGAAATCGACCCGAAAGTTGTATTGCTGAAGGTTATATTGTCGAAGAAGCTATAGAGTTTTGTACTGATTTTTTGCATGACGTGACACCTATTGGACTCGGAAAGGCTAGTGAACGAGATCAGAATGATGAAATTGGAAGACACTCATCAGCAGCTTCCCATATGAAGCTTGATAAGGAACAGCTAAAGCAGGCTCATCTATATGTTTTAGAAAATACAGATGATGTTCAACCTTTCATAGAGTACGTTGACTTCTTAAACTAATTAAATGTTAATTCCTTAAACTTAATATTCTAACAATGATGCTTATATATATATATATATATATATATATATATATATATATATATCTTATAGAAAGCATATAAACTATTTGAAACACATCAATCCATCAAGATCAAGAAATCAAAAGTGGTTACAAGATCAACACAATCGAACTTTCATTTCTTGGAAACGTGATAAGTATGGTTCTAACAATTTTGACTCTTTTTTTGTTTTGTTTTTATTTTTTACTAACTTATCTTCAAATATTAATGACTTATGTATATAGGTTGCTACAGACCTTGAAGTACCAAACAATACGATATCTAATACAATGAGGTGGATATCACATGATCCTTCACCTACTGTGACAACCTATTTAAGTTATCTAGTTAATGGTGTTCGCTACAATACAAAGCTTGGTGATGGCACTCGAAATGTTCAAAATAGTGGAGTGTGTTTAGTAGCTAGGACAATGCAAATATCTAGTGCGAAAGATAAAAATCCAATAACCACAAACATGTCATTATATGGCGTGATTCAAGAGATATGTGAATTAAATTACCATAATTTTAAGGTTCTAGTGTTCAAGTGTAATTGGGTTGAAAGTAATGGCGGTGTAAAAACAGATGAACTTGGATTTAAGCTGGTTGATCTTAGATGTATTGGATATAAGTCAGATTCTTTTATTTTAGCTTCACAAGCAAAACAGATGTTCTATATAGAAGATCCAAGTGATTCTCGATGGTCTATTGTGTTGCATCCTCCAAATAGAGAGTACGAAGATCATGTTAATGAAGATGAGCTAAGTGACATAATTTTAAACTACAACAACTCTAGCTATGTTCTTGCTACTAATGAACCTGATGAAATAGATGAGGATAGTTCAATATGCGTTCGCACTGATTGTGATGGACTTTGGATCAAAAATGAGAATGAAGTATAAATGGTATAACTTTTTGCACAGTTAAAATTAGATGTTGATACGTTTGATGTATTTATTATTCATATTTCTGTCAACTAATGTACTATGTTTACTAAACATGATATCTTTTAATTGATCAATACTCTAGTGATGATGACCACATACCACTTGGTAGTGATGATGAGATAGGGGATGATGATATTCAACAGCCTCCTAGTTAGTGACCTACTCGTGGTGCTACCATGATGCTCGAGCTTGCACAAATAAGTACTGATGCGGATCGCAAAGTCGTCCAATACAATACATTTGGACAGTGGATTGGTAAGAATGCCACAAAAATGGTCAGCTATATCGGAACTTGTGTGCGGCACCATATTCTAATTACATATAACTCATGGCCTGAAGTACCAGGAGAGTTGAAAGAAAAAATTTATGCTTGCATTGAGGTAATATATATATATTAGTTCACTAACTAATTAAATATAATATGTTACTAGTTTCATTGAAATACACTTATATTTTACCTTGTGTTTGTTAGCATTCATTCGTAATAGATCCTAAATCCAAAAAGGTTATATTGATTAAAGCTGGAGTTTCATTCCTACAGTTTAAGAGCATTTTAAGAACCAAATATATTATTCCATTTCAAGACATGCTAGAATGTTTAAAGTCTCCACCACCAGTATATGACTACATCGAGCAACCTCATTAGGATGCATTCGTTAGTACCGTTTTATCTGAAGAGTTTCAAGTAAGTATTATAATATGATATTTTTTGTTCGTAAATATTTAGAAGAATATATCAATTAACTTGTGTTGGCCTATACATATGTGATGTAGAAATTAAGCAATTTGCAAAAGGAAAGACGTTCCAAAAACAAATACAACCATAGGCTTGCTCGTAAGGGAGATGCAAATTTGGTGGAAGAGTTGGTATGATTTGCTTTGTAAATTTGTACACTAATATGCTATTTTTATTTATTTATTACTTAGATGATTACATATGTTTGTAGAATAAAGAAGGAAAGATAGATATTGATGCAGACCGAGCTATTCTATGGAAACATGCTCGACAAGGAAAGGATGGAGAGTTCTTGAATTAAGAGGTTGAAGATATTGCAGTGAAAATTGTAAGTAATTGTGTTTATTTTTGTGTATTAATATATTATACTACACTCGTAAATAATATTTTTATCTTTTTAAATTATAGGACAAGCTAGCCAAAGATCCAAAAAATAAAAATGATGATATTTTGATGAAAGCATTAGGTACTCCTGAACACTCAGGACGTGTAAGAGGTGTAGGAGGTTTAATTGCATCTTCTTTCTTCTTTCACAAGCCCTCTCCATCAATTTCAAAGACTAAAGTGGTGAATGTCGAGGAAAAAAGCTGGCAGAAAGAGAAGAAGGAACTTATGACGCAATATACTTGAATGGCGAAACAAGTGCTTGAGACGAATGACGAAAAAAATAGTGGCGAACGAACTCCATTGTCAGATAGGGGTAGTTGCCAACTACAAGCACCAAAAGCTTCGACGTTTAATGAAAAAGTTGATCAGGTAACTCTTGTTTTAAATTTTCATTAAATGTGGTGTATGTATTATTTGATAGAAATACTAAGTGTCGATGGTTTAAATATACTTTGTAGGGCAAATCTTGTGATTTAGCTATTGGCAATATAAAAAATATCGTGGCATTAGGAATTGTTTATGAGAGGATAAAGTCTCATGAAGTTGTTTACGGGGTACCTCTCTCACCGAACGATGTGCGAGTACTCATAACTCTTGTTTCTAACTTCAGTGCTCTATTGCCCAAACAATGTTACATATTAAAACAAATAGACATTAATCTAACAATTAAAAGTACTCTTAATTGTTAGATTAATGTCTATTTGTTTTAATATGTAACATTGTTTATATAGGAACGTAAGAAAATTCATCGTGAGCTAGCTGCATTAAAAGAGAAGAGACCCAAGAATGATGTGTCACGATTGCAAATGCCAGTAACAGTTAAATACATGCTTAGATTTTTAGAAGACATGAAGATGAGTATTTAGACATCCCAATACCTAAGCACGTGTTTGGCTACGATTTCAACTTTCACTTGATGAAAGATAACATGAAGCAGTTCTGCATGATGGAGGAACTAGCAAGCTCAGTTATATCGGCTTATATCGCGTAAGTAGTATTTAATTTTGTCAAATACTATTAATTTCCTTCTATCTTTTTAACTTTAATATGTTTTTCTTTAATCTTAGATACTTGTGCGAATCTGAACCAATCATCCTAGAACAATATGCATTCCTTCGGCCATGCATTCCTATGTAATAGGCTAAGAGAGATTAAGAACAAATTGTTGATATGTCCTTGTAATCTAGGGTAAGTATGCAAAAAACATGTCATTATTAATTTCCTTGTATCTTTTTATTTATATTCTAACTTTATTGGCTGATTATTGTGTATTTAGAAACCATTGGATGTTGGTGGTTATATCATTGAAGAGTTCTACAGTTTGGTCGATCGACTCCATCAGACATGACATTCGCAACTATGTGAAAACTATAGTTAATACGTAAGTATATTATTATTTTAGCATATGTATGTTTCTTATTAAAATAATTATTAACTTCTTTTTTATTCTTATTTGTACGTAGGGATATAAGGATGTTTTATGCTCAAACCAATATTAGAAGTCCAATTTTTAATTGGGTAGTTGTTCAGGTAATCATTTCAATTTATTTTTTTTACTATCAATATGTATACAAGTATGCTTATTACACGTTTTAAACTATTTATATAGTGTGCTAAGCAATTGGGTAATACGGAGTGTGGGTACTACACTATGAAGTTCATACGAGATATAATAACCCATAGAAGCAGACTGATTACAGATGTGGTACAAATTTGATATTATTTTTATTTTTTAAATTTTTTTAAAATTGGTTAAACTTTTTTAATGTATTATGTACACTTATTTGTTTGCAGTTGACAAGAGAAGGTAAATTTAGCCAATCAGAGTCGACGAGATTAGAGTTGAGTTGTGTGATTTTGTATCCCAATACATGTGATGAATCTTTGGTAACATACTTATCTCAGATGTTAGCATTTTTGAACAACTTGCTTGGAATGATGCGTTTAGCTTATTAGTTAGTTAATGTAAATTTATTGGTTCATTTGTGATTCTGATTTTGGATGAAATCCATAGCTAGCTGTGTAATTGTTGAGTTGCAATTGAATTGTTACCTAGTTTTGTGTGAAATGCAAGATGATAATTGTTAGCTAGTTCTGAAAATGCGAATTTGATAGATGTCTACATATAAATGCAGGTTGTAAAGGAGGGGTGAAAAATATCCATATTTTTTTTATTTTTTTCAAATACGTATAGTTGATGGTTAAAAAATGACATTAAAAAGATTAAAATTGACGGATTATGGCCGTCAACAAATATGTCATATTTGACGGCATGCAATGTCAACTATAGTTATTGATGACGGCTAAAACACGTCAAGCCAGACTTATATTGACGACCAACACGTATCAATAAAAGGAGTATTATTGACGTTTTGCATGAATGTT
Source organism: Trichosanthes truncata (assembly GCA_033996785.1). Lineage (NCBI taxonomy): Eukaryota > Viridiplantae > Streptophyta > Magnoliopsida > Cucurbitales > Cucurbitaceae > Trichosanthes > Trichosanthes truncata. The sequence goes on from JAWPNB010000003.1 coordinate 73,199,237, forward strand.
GACAGTGAAACAATGTCAATTATACCCTACATTGACAGAGCTAAAACGTCAATAATGATGTTATTGTTGACTGTTGGGGGTTATAGTTGACGGATATTACATGTCAACGATACCCTACGTTGACGGCTTAGAAACGTCAATAACGTTTGTATTGTTGACGGGTTTATGTTAACATTGACGGCTAATACATGTCAACTATACCCTACGTTGACGGCTCAGAAACGTCAATAACGATGTTAATGTTGACGGTTATAAGTTATAGTTGATGGCTAATACATGTCAACATTACTATTCTTGATGGTCAAAACACGTCAATAAAACCATAACAGTTAACGTGTATTAGCTGTCAACGAATATAGCAATGTTGACGTTTGATATATGTTGACACCGCCATTATTGACAGCCAAAAAGCGTCAACATAAGTGATAGTTGACATTTTTTAGCTGTCAATAAAGGCCAAATTTGTAGTAGTGAGTGAACTTAAAGCACACAACTTACCCTCTAATCCTACAAAAGTGTCTTAAATGTGCCTAAGTGTACTTTAAAAGCCAACAAACATTTCCAACACATTGAAACTCTTACTTCAAATATCACAAACTCACTCAAACACACTTCACACACATCCCACTAACTCATCCAAACTAACTATAAAAAAAGTGCCTAACTTATCTATTCTTACTTAAAATTCCACTAACTTATCAAATATCTAACCCTTAAAAAAATGTGCCTAACTCACTAAAACTAACTATCTATTTAAATAACTACCATAACTGCATGATAGCCATACAACCAAGCAAAGACTTTGACACTAAATGAAGAACTTAATTTACCAAATCGATTTCTAAACCCAATTATGAGTACAATAACTTCTAAATAGCCATATATGCTAATAATTAAACGTAAAATACAAAATAACATACAACCAAACATATAAAAGACAATAAGTTTCATAATGATTTTATAACATCAAAGAAATCATCCATACCTAGTTAGAAGAGACCATCTTGTGTGTTTGTCATTGTACGATCAAAATAAGTTTGATTCAAAAGATAGACAAACTATTACTAATTATAGATAAAAAAAATTATAAAGCAAAATTCTATTATTGAAGTTAAAAATCAAAAGTCGAAACTATTACTAATTATAGACAGAGTTGAATGAAATTTAGTGCCTAATTCACTCCAAAGTGTCTAAGGTACAGATTTTAAATCATTAACTCATTCTGAACTCACTCTAAACTCTTCCGAAAGTGTTTAACTTCTCTCCAAATGTCTTAAACTAACCCCCAAACATCCAAAAGTACTTAATTTTAAATAAATATCGTTCTAACCCTCCAATGATATATTAAAGAAATGTGTTGAGTCTAGCATTTTGGCACCAACCTAGTTCCAAGTATGTACATATACAAGGCACATATGGATTTTAAGATAACAAAATCACAATATAATCTTCACTAAGCTCAAAATATAGCACTCCAACTCAATATATAACCTTACATTTTAATGTTCAATAGGCTCTATAAGATTAAAATCACAAAATAGGTTATAAATCAAATTACACAATAAGCTTAGAATCAAACATTAATCACACACTAGAGGCTCAAAATCAAACTAATCACACACTTGGACTCAATGTCATAATTTATTCACACAAATATAGGCTCAAAATCACACATCTAATCACAAGATAAGTTCCAAATCAAACTTTAATTACATAAAGAGCTTACAAATCACAATTTAATCAAATAATTAAGCTTCAAATCACATTTTGAACACACAATAAATTCAAAATCACGATTTATTCATGCTTTAATCAAACAATAAGCTCCAAATCAAACATCAATCACATAAATAGCCTCCAAATCACACAAATATTCTCCAAATTACACTTTGAACACAAATATTCTCCAAAATACACTCAAATATTTTTTTTTTAAACTTCAAAAGGCTCAATAACCAAGTTTAAATCTTAAACAAACTAACAAAAACATAACGTAAGAATTCTATATAACTCCAAATGCTTAACCCAAGAAGAAAATCCAAGCTACCAACAAAATTTGTGAACAAAAGAAAACAAAAAGTATTGAGAAAGAGAGAAAACTTAAAAATAACTAGATAAATATAAGTTAAAATTAAATAAATACATTTGGATAAATAAAACCCACAAGCTTAAAATGGAACTAAACGATGAGAAATGCAAAAAGTAGTGAACTCCAAAAAAATTTCCCCTCAAAATGCCCAAAATTGGATTGCAACCTACAAGAAAAATACAAAAAAAAATGGAAGAGAGAGGGCATGATTGAAAAAATAGGAAAGAAAATGGAGAAGAAGAGGAAAAAATGAGGCGATGGTATGAGGTTTTGAATGTAGGCGGCAGAGAGAAAATGAAGAAGAAGAGAGAAAAATAAGAGAAGAAGAAGAGAGGGCTAGGGTTTTATTTCTCGTGACTTTTTCTGACGCAAAAAAAAAGTGTCTGCATAGGTCTAAAAAGCTGGGTCGGAAGAAATGAAACGTGCGTTTCACTTAACTCATTTTTCCCGAAGCAAGCATTTTCATCGACATAACCAACTTTTGCCGACGAAATGTGCAAGGGTTGGGAAAAGTCCCGATGAAAATGGCAAGCATCGAGAAAAATGCATAGATTTTCCAACGTTTGCCATTTTCGTCAAGATAAATATATGTTTTTTCCCGACAAAAATGCTTGTTTCAGAAAAAACTTCGTCGACAAATCTAAAAATTCTCGTAGTAACATGTAAGCCAATTTTCCTTCACTTTTATTTTGAGAAGTAATGAGCTCAACTATGTAATTTTAGCTACGATATTTGTGCAAGAGATTGACACTCAATTCTGCATTTGATCTTGAGACCACTTTCACTTCTTTGAACATCACGAGATGAGGTTTTTTCCTAGATAAACACAACTATCACTCATAGATTTTCTATCTTCGAGGCTAGTGCCCAATCAAGGTATGAGAAATCTAAGAACTCTTTTCAACGCTAGTAGGTTTATTATCTAATTTGGATCCGAAAGATACTGGCTTAAGCAATTTACAGTGAAGGCAATGTCCTAGCGTGTAGATTTCCCGCTGTGCTTCAATATTTTTCGGTGTATAGATCATTCTCCAGGGAGTGAGAATTGGCATCAAATTTTCCAACTTCAACATTTTGAGAAGATTTTCAACTATAACTCTATTGGTTGAGGTGAAATTTTGTTGGTCTGTTTTAAGTACCTTTATTCCAAGAATGTAATGTAAATCTCCTAAGGATAATTTTTTGTTAAGTTCTTCAATGAATCTTTTTAATTGACTATAGTTATTGCTTGTTACTATAATGTGTTGTCTACATAAATCAAAATCCATATCCCATGTCCGTCCTTGTTACATGTAAGGACACATGATATTTTAAAATCTCTAAGATAAAAATGTCTTTCTCATCGTACCAATGCCAGGATCAAATTGTCTTTTGGTATTTTGTTTAAGTTTAAAAAAAAAAGGGGAGAATGATAACCCATCATGGTGGTGATGAGGTGTAAGTAAGGTTTAAAATATCGATATCGATGGAAATGTCAAGGTCTCAATTTTATGAAAATGTCGATGGAAATATAGAGATGTCCACGGGGTGGGGTGGGGCCGGGGAATGGATTCCCCGTCCCCGTCCCCGCCCCCCATTTCATTCCCCGTCCCCGCGAAATTCCCCGTTTAATTTCGCGGGGATCGGGGCGGGGATTCCCCGAGGGGAATTCGCGGGGATTGGGTTCCCCGCAGGGAATTTTTCCCCGTTCTTTTTATTTTTTTATCTTTTTTATTTTTTAAATTTATTCTCAACCATAATAAAAATTATTTCTAAATGAATAATTTTCAATCTAATTCTATTTAAAGTAAATGTTATAAAATTTCCTAATAAAAACAATAATATACCATAAGTAAAAATACTATAATGTCGAAACAACTTAATTTCTAAAAATTCAATATTACAACATAGACTTTAATTTTTTTTTTATAACGAAATAGTCTTAAACTAATTCCTACTATAGTTTTTTTTTTAAAAAAATTCTATTTATAGGTAATAATATATATATATATATATATATATATATATATATATATATATATATATATATAATTAATCGGGGAATCGGGGTGGGGAATCAGGGCGGGGCGGGGAGGGGAATATATTCCCCGTCCCCGTTCCCGTTTAGCCAACGGGGAAAAAAACTTCCCCGCTCCCTCCCCCATTCCCCGCCCCGTTCGAGGAGGGTCCCCGCGGGGCCTCGGCCCCGCGGGTTAAATGGACATCCTATGGAAATATCAATAAAATGTCGATGTCGATGGATATTCTTGAAAAAATTTTAAAAAATTTAAATTAATAAATAAATGTTTTACACTTTTTAACTAAGTTAAAATGTTTATTATTTATATTGTACTCATATTAGTGGCATTTTGTTGCTATTTTTTATGTTTTAACAATTTTTTTACTATATAATGGAAATGTCAATTCACCCCTTATGTCAATGTCGAACTCATGGACATGTGAAAATGTCGATGGAAATTTAATACTATGGGTGTAGGGGGGAATGAGGTGCATGTTGGTGGTTGGAAAATTTCAAAGACGGCCATGTACCTACTCACTTTGATCACACTAATGATTTTTCTTCCATAAATAATTATTTAATGTCGGTAGAATTCTATCATTTTTAAATGATATTAATGTAACAACTAATTAATGAAAGTAGTATCTATATTACGTAGCATAAGGAATTTTTCCTAAAAGTGGGGGTTGTGAACAAAAGGAAAGAAGAGGCTTGAAGGAGACTAGTCTAAACCATGCATGCATGCTTGAGCTGGAAAAAGGGTTTGTGTTTACAATTTAGTAAGTACTGGTCTTTTAACACGTGTTTTGCACATGGTATTTCTAATTATTTTATTATATTGGTAGTCATTTCATTTCATTATATGTTAAGATTAATTTTTTTTTCAAAAAGGTTGAGTATATATTAGATACTTTGTTCATTTAGACTTATAATAGAACAAATGATTTATAAATTAAAGTAATATATAATTTTTCAGACGATACTATTTTATAATTCATACAAAAAAAAATATAATAGTACGCTAGTATCCCAGGGAGAATGGAATCGACGAGGGAAGAAAAACAAACTAAGAGAAGGCATAAAGTTTTATATTTTAAAAAAAAGGAAAGATTTATATAGTTGCAGACAAAGTTCAAATTAAAATTATTAAAATTCCAAACCTTTTAAATTTTCATTATATAATTATTACCGATAAATTTACAAAATTCATAATTCATTTTTAGTAATAAATTGACAAAATTTTTAATATTTAAAATTTTAATGTTCTAACTTTTTTTTAAAACAAATTTTCTAACTTTTTACATTTTTATCATTTGTTAATTTTATGAATACATTTAAATTATTAGTTTAAACGTACTTTTTCTCTTTTTTAAAAAAAATATTATTTTTAGTTTAACAACATATAGAGGTAGAAAATCGAATCTCTAACTTCTTAGTTGAAAATATACTCATGTTGCTAAAAAAATTATTGAACTATTAAAATTTGAAAACTTTTGAAGTTTCTTTATTAATTGATTAAAGCTAAGGTAAAATAACAAATTTTAGAAATAATTTAACAAATTTCTTATTCTAAATTATTCATAATCTAACTTGTCATAAGTCATTTGTCAATTTTATAATTACATTTTGTAGTTAAAAAATTATGGGGATAGGGGATATATCATCTCAAAGCTCAATACATTGTTTGTATGTCTCATCAAATCTTCTTTAAAATTACAGATTATCAACATTGCATCGGAAAAAAAATTAAAGATCAATGGTAGATCAAACATTCCAACAAAAATTAGATAGCTTGATTGTTAGTAAAACTATTACGATCGCTCCAAATCGCCCATTCTCACGCACAAACTATCTCAAACATAAGACCGGAAAAGGATCTCCCAAGCTCTAACCATTGATCTTGAATATGAATCTAAGGATCATACAACATTTGATACATAAGCAGAAGCTCTAATTTCCAAATTTCCTTCGCTGTTTTACAGCCAAATAATGCATGATCTGTAGTTTCATTTTTCTTCTAATTTCTTGCACAAAGGGCACAGATCGAAAACGGTCACCGTGTAAATTTTCCATTGAAGGCATGCAATTATGAAAACTTCTTCAAACAGAGAGCTGAATTTTGAAAGGAAGGTTTGTTTTGCACACCTTATTCCACCATTCCTTACACATCTTTATTGGAGGAGGGCTAAATCGTGATTTATTATAAAATAATATTTTTTTAAAAAAATTAAATATAAATTCGAAATTTGAAAAATGAATTCTAATTAGATTTATTTTTCAAATGTAATTAAATATAATAAAATAATTATTCTTTTTTCTTTTTTCAAAACGTAAATTTGTAATATCCAAATTTTGAAAAAGAAAAAGAAATTAGGGAAAATATCAAATTGTATGTATCCCTAAACTTTGTAGGTTGAATAAATTAAAACCCTACAATAAATAATTGTATTAATTATAATCCTAAAGTTTCATAAGTGAATTAATTTAATTTAGACCATCTGTTAGGATTCAGTTTTAAAACCATTAATGCATAATTCTGGTGTAATTAGCTAAGACTTCTTTAAATAGATGGATTAACCTAATATTAGAGAAAATGCTAGAATCAAGTATGTAGTAGCGACTTTCATTAATAATATGAGTGTTTTTCAACTTCTCTTTCTTCTTTTATTTTTCTTTACTTATTTAGGAAGAGTTATGTCATAATTTTTTGGCTACTTTGGTGGGATTTTGTTTGGGAGAAATTTTATTTAGATAATTTTTAGTTGATTTTAAACAAAATCAAGTGAAAATAATTATGAATTAGAGGATTTAAATTGATTCATTTATGAAAGTTTAAGGATTAAATTGATATAATTATTAATTTAGAGTTTTAATTGATTCAACCCATAAACTTTAGGGGTGTAAATTGATTAAATCTTGTAATTCATATGAAACATGTGCTTGTAACGGGAAAAACTCACCAATTTAAACATAACTCAGTCTATATGACACCTATTATATCTTTTGTATTTGTTAAACAAACACAAAGGGAAAAACTCGACATGAGCTCAACTTAAGACGTAGCTTTGTCATTGTCATAATCATACTTTGGCGATGGTTTGTGTCAATTTCTTCATCGTTGTTTGAATCATATTGATACAGTTCCTCAGGATCTTGTTTCTCCAAAAATTTTGAGGCAGATGTAGAAGCATGAGTTGAAGAAGTGTAAGGGCAACACATTTAGAGGGGAAAAAGAGTGTGGATATAGATCAATTAATTAATCCATGAAGAAAATATCATGGTTAGACAACTTTTTTTGTTGGGTGCAGGTTTGTTAAAAAGAAAAAAAAAAATTAAGGCCTCGTTTGATAACACCATTTGGTGTTCGGTTTTTGATTTTTTTTTTTTAAAATTAAGCTTATAAACATTACTTTCCCCAATAAATTTCTTTAATTTGTTATCTACTTTTTACTTATGTTTTCAAAAATCAAGCCAAGTTTTGTTTTTGGAATTTAGTTAAGAATTCAAATATTTTCTTAAGAAAGATAAAAACCATTGTAGATAAATGGGTGAGAAAACAAGTACAATTTTCAAAAACCAAATGGTTATCAAACAAGGCCTAAGAGGTCGTTTGGTGAAGTTCTTGTTTTCCGTTTCCTATTTCTTTGTTTCTAGTTTTTGAGAAACAGAAGTGTTTGATAATTGTTCCTATTTCTCGTTTCTCATTTTTTTTTTAGAAATGTTTCCAAAATTGTGTAGAAATTTTAGAAACAACAAAATCAAGTTTCTTGTGTTTCAAATTTTTTTGAAAATGTAAATAAAAGCATTATTTTATCATTCGTGACTTAATAAAAAATGCATAATAAATATCTAAAAATAAACATTACATAAAAATTTTAGATATTTAATTTTCAAAACTATTTTTCATATAATTTTTTTTATATTTTTAACCTAAAATTTTACAAAACAATAAACAAGAAAAAGTTAACTGTAACGCCCGGCTTTTTCAAGAGTGTTAATTTTGAAATTTTAGAATTTAATTTGAAATAATTCTCAATTTTGCAATTTTAACTTGGGCTAATTTGAAGGTTTGGAAAGTTAGAAGGGCAATTTGGGAATGATAAGTTGGTCAAAGGGCATTTTAGTAATTTAAAAAAAAAAATAATAATAATATATCATCCTTATCTTCTTCCTTCTCCTTCTTCCTCAGATTTTTTTTTCTTTTCTTTCTTTTTTCTTTCCTCTCTCGACAGCCCCTCTCTCCCTCACCGAATTCTCTCTCTCTCTCTCTCGGCCGCGCAGAGGCTAAACTGCCGCCGTGCCGCCCAGCCCTTCTCTCGTCCGCCCCCGCCCTGCTGTAGTTTCGCTCACGCAGCCCACGTCCGCCGTGAACCAGAAGCTCCGCCCGTCTGCACGCCCAGCGCCTCCCAGCTTCGCCGCCGGCCACATTTCTCTCTCTCCCTCTCGGTTTTCTGCACAGACAGCAAGGAAAAAGCTGTTTCGGGGTCATTTTCCAGCGAGTTCAGTGTTCGATCAAGCCGTGTATAGGTTTGAATTGGAATGGGTAAGTATTCCGAGTTTGAATTTAATCTATTGGTTGGTTATGCTTGTGAATTTGAGTTATCCATAAAGTTTGGAATTTATTTTAGATTACCCATAGCCTTTGGATTTTAAGTATATGAATTTAGACCATTTGGAAGTAAATCAACAAGCTTTTGGTTCATGGTTAAGTGTTCCAACAATGATTCGAATTGATTAAGAGTGTTAAACTGAATTTTAAGGGCTTTTGTGGAAGTTTGGGACTGTTTTAGTGTTTTATAATTTACCCATAACGCGTGAAACCTTATTCAAGGTTACCAATTATGTTAGGAGGCCGAGTTGTCGAGTTCAAATCAATTTGACAACATTTCAGCAAGGAAATGAGTTGTTCGGGACTTCATTTGGTGATTTGGAATGCTTTAGAAGTGCAATTTATTATTATTTAAATTGGTAAGTAGTTATTTGGATATTAGCCCCTTTATGTTTCCATTTAAATTGATATATGTTTGATAATGTGGAAATTGTGAAAGCATACTTGAAAACCATATTTATGAAATATGTAGTGATTTGTGGGTTGGTGTAGGTGTTGCTTGAGTGGTAAATGGTCTTTTATATGGTTATAATGGAAATTAGGGGCTTAACGTTTTTCGAACGACTTATGATTTAGCATGAGTAGCACTTTAAGAGAATAGTTGTTTGAATTGATGTATGTTAAGAGGTCGTGGATGTAATTATTTCAAGTATGAAGTGTAAGGGTGACCATGTTGGTCGAGGATGTTTCACTTAGTTAATATTTCAAAAAGAGTTTTGCCTTATTGTACTTAAACCCAAGAATTCAAAGAAAGTTGTCAATTTAGTTGAGTGGCTTGGTATAAATCATGATTCCGAGCGGGGTGCTCCTAAGGACTTGGCCATGTGAACTAGTAAGGAGTTTGGTTATATATTAACCCTTTGGAATGCATAGTTGACTATGATTGTGGTTCCTTATAAAGTAAGGACGTATGGGAAGTTAGTTTAGATTGTATAAGCATGCATATTTGGATTGTTGTGATCTGTGTCTTGAAATGGAATTCAGAGTGACTATAAAACCTCGAATGTTGAGCTAAAGGACTAAATGGTCTAGTAATCCTTGTGTTTGAAGTATTCAGAAGGATGAGTGGTGTTTAACTTGTTTTGAGACGGGCTAGGGGCCAATTTCTGAGACAAATGGTTGCTGGCTTTATGCTACTAGTACATATATGGGTTTTGATTAAGTAAAGGTTTGTTTAGAAGTGCCGTTGAATTAGGATATAAGATCTTACTTGAGACTCGTGCTTATGATCTAGGGCAAAAAGTCATTATGATTAGATAGTGGTTGTTTATGGAGGGTGGGCCTGGGTCATATGCCACTAACGATTTCCTAAAAAGGAAGAGAAATGGATTTCCATGGTGCTAGCCTAAGAAGAAGGTAACCTTTCGGATTTGTCCGTTAGGATTTGTGTACGCCTATATATATATATATATATATATATATATATATATATATGAGGCGTAAGACGTTGTAAATGTTGGAAAGGCTTGAGGATGGCTTTCCCTCTTTGCTTGTGTGAGTTAGGAAACGTTTTCCCATTGTGTGTGCTTGTGAATTTCGGGTCGGTTTGTGATTGTGAATCAATCTTGATGGATGAATTTGGTATGATAGATGACCCGAAAGGTTCCAAAAGGGTTGTGAAAGTACAAGGCCCGTTAGATTGGTGCTACCCACCCTATCTCTGTCGTTTCGTGCGAGTTTGTAAGCCTAGAACGTATGTGATGTGATGAGCATAGGAGATGCGTTTCCCTAGTGCCTGTGAGCTAGCTTAGGGGTGATTCCCCACTGTGTTGAGCATAGGGGATGCGTTTCCCTATTGCCTGTATGCTAGCTGAGGGGATGTGTTCCCTGGTTGCCTGTGTGGCTATCATGATGTGTTGAGCATAAGGAATGCGTTCCTTATTGCCGATGAGCTAGCTTAGGGGTGATTCCCCACTGTGTTGAGCATAGGGATGCGTTTCCTATTGCCGTGTGCTAGCTGAGAGATGATTCCCCACTATGTTGAGCGTAGGGAATGCGTTCCCTAGCGCCTGTGTGCTAGCTTAGGGGTGATTCCCCATTATGTTGAGCGTAAGGAATGCGTTCCCTAGCGCCTGTGTGCTAGCCTAGGGGTGATTTATCTATTGAGATGAGTGTGAGGGTTATAGACCTTCACAGGTTTGGGTTCTAGGTTACAGGACTCGCAGGTATGACACGAAGTTAGGTTCGGGTAGTAGTGAATGTTGTGAAAGGTTAAATGGACCTTTAGAATAGTAGAAGAAGGTATTTGAAATCTAAGCACAAGTGTGAGTAAGAGAGCTTGGTATGATTTCTTTAAAAGTTGGACCCTTAAGTGGGCTACTTACTGAGTATGTTTATACTCATCCTTGCTACTTTGTTTGTTTTGCAGATTGTGCACATTCTTGGGGGTGGATGACGCAGACGACGACTTGACGAGACTATGGAGACTCCACCAAATTTCTTTTCTATGTTTAGCCTTTAGTTTTGTTTCTTTGTTCCCTGTTGTTTGTCGGTCTGTAAGTTTAAATATTCTTTAGCTTCGTGTGTCTAGTTAGAAGCTTTTAGATTTGGGTTGTCTGTTAATTGAGCTCAGCATCATTTATCGTAGTTTGGTGGATGCTGAGTCTGTGATCTGAAACATAGAAGTGTTTATATCTCTTTCCAAGTCTTTGTAAAATTTGGTTTTCTTCTAGTTACGTCGTCATGCTGCCGAAATTTCGGGCATGAGCGAGGTAACTAGGTCGTGCTTCCGCTTTAGAGAGTCGTAGGAATTCGGTTCTTTACATTAACAAACCCAAATTTGTTTTCCTCTATTAAAAAAAGAAGAAATGAGAAATAAAAAACAGTAAAAAAAAAAATTAAAAAAAAAAAACGAAAACGTTATCAAATTTGCCCTAAATTTCATACATGATGACAATAACAAATTTATTATTTTTTTTCTACATCGTGGTCGTCATCTTCTTCTTATTTTCTTTCTCTCTGTTGTTGTCCCACTATTTCTTATTTGTTAGATAGCACTTTCTGATTTATAACAACAATACAACTCCCAAACCCCATGCTGCATGCATACATTTCCCTCTATTTCTTATTTATTGGGAAGTACTTTTTTGTAAAGCTAAGGTCATTTTTAGGAATGATTTTGAATGGTTAGCGTTTGTCATATTCAAAACCACTCTCAAACATATATTTAATCATTCAAAATCAATTTTAATAATACAAAAATTACATTTAAAAATATAAAACTCAACATTAAAATGATTATATAAAAATCAATTTTAATAAATCATTTTCACTAAAATCACTCACAACAACATAACTTAGCTACTCAAACCCTATTTGTTATTTAATCTTAAGATGGGATTTTTTTTTATTAATACTATATATTAGTTGTTTGATATAACATGGATGTTCCATAGCTTTCTTTCTTCTTCTTTCTCTCTCTTCTTGTTGCCAACCTTCTCGCGCTCTTCCCCTCTCGTCCCTTTCGGCAATTACCTCACCCTCGGGAGGAGGATTAAAGTACTGCTAAAGGAGAAATAATTACCAAACCTACATATCAAATATAGACTATGACTTCTAAATTCAATATTATTACCTCCAAAATTTAAAGATAAATCTCTAGATCAATTAGAAACGGAGGACAAAACTTTTCACACATTGCCTTAGAAGAATAATAATGTCAGTTGTGGGCTACAATTGAGTCCGACATATGGGACATGTTTGATTAATCCCTAACCAACTGATTATGCAATGTGTATGGAACATATGCTTGCAATTGGGGAAAACTCGGCACGAAACTCTATCCCCAAACTCCTCCAAACATATGGCACATTCGCTCAACTCCGACGGCGATTCGTCATTCTCCTCGTAATCATAATCTACCGATGGCTTCGTCAATTTCTCCATAGCCATTTGAGTCTGACGATTCAGTTCCTCAAGATCCACCGTCGTCGCTCTCGTCGTCGTTCGTCCATTTTCACGACCGGTTTGACCGGCCTCTGGGAATCCCTGATTGTAGCATTGGAAACAGATGTAGATGCATAAGCCGAAGAAGGAGATGAATACAAAAATTGTCAAGAAGAAGCCAAAGACGACGATTATGGGCATGAGATTTGGAGGGGGAAAAGAGTTCGATTAATTAATTAATTAATCTCTTGTGTTGTTTGGATGCTGGGAAAATGAAGGAAAAATAGGTGAGAAAATGAACTCGTGATGAAGAATCATGGTTGACAACTTATTCGTTTTTGTGGTTTTTGTGGAGATAAGAAAACAAGAAATTGAGTTTCATAATTAATTGAGATGGCAAATAACAAACTCTTTTTTTATTTTTTTTATCATTTCTTGTCTGTTAGAAAATTTCTTTGTGAAGCTAACAATAACATGAACAACTGTTAAACCCATTTTAAGAATTTTGTTATCCAACCTTGTTGTCATCAAACGACTCTACGAGGAATTTCTACTTTTTACCTTTTAAGTTCATTTCAACTCTAAACTTTCCATTTTATGGGTTTTTTCCTTTATAAAATGGGATAGTTGCAATTTTAACATTTACCTAAATTATTGCAACAATTTCTGTAACACCCGTCATATATATATATATTTTACTTAGTACTAATTGGAATTAATGGTGGTATGATTTTGTGGTATGATGATTTTGGAGTTGGTTGTATGCGGATTGGATTTGGTTAAGGGCAAATTGGAAATAGGTAGTGATGATTGAAGTTTGAAAGAAATAAAAAGAAAAAAAAAATTATGATGATAGCATTTATGGGAAGTCAAATCTCCTTGATTCTCTCCCCTCACTCACGATTTCCCCCTCTTTTTGGACTAACTTCTTCTTATTTTATTAAACCCCCATCTCATCTCTCCCTCTCTCTCTCCCTCCCTCATCTCCCTCACCAAATCTCAGCAGGCCGCCCCCCTCCGTTTTTTTTTTCTTTCTTCACCATCGTCGTCGCTCGCCCTGTCATCAGAAATTGCCGAACGGTCGCGCCCTTAGTCCTCGTCGGGTGCATAAACGGTAAGGAGACCGTTTTTGGTCCGTGTTGATCAGCCCCTTTCACAGCAGCGTTTTTGTGGGTTTGCATCACGGTATAGCCTCGTTCTCTTTGGGTAAAATTTCACTGTTGTTTAAGATGAAATTATTGAGTTTATGGGACTGATTTATTGATTGGAGGCCATTTTAAATTAACCCAAATTGGTTGGATTCAAGTCTAGGAATTTCATCGCGATTGGAGCCCATTTGGGGCGTTCTTAAGCTAGTGTACAGCACCAACGGGGTAAGATTAAATTAATTTTGGGTAAGTTATTAATGATGTGAGGCTTGAAATAAATTGGATTTAATTTTGGAGGCATGATTGGGGGTTTTCTGTGAGTTTTGAGTGGCTATTTTTGCAAGTTAAATTGGCCTAAATTGTTGGAATTAAATTGAAGGTTAATTGCCAGGTGCCTATATTTTTTTCAGCAAGTGATTTTTGGGCTTGAGCTGTTATAGTTTGTTTCTGCTTTAAGGTAAGTAGTTTTTGGGATAAGCCCCTATTGAGTTATCAATTTAATTTTGGACCATGCTGGAAAAGATTGTAAATCTCTGTGGAGTGCTTGAATTCTGATTGTGGAGCATGTAATTTTGGGTGGTTAGTTTTGAAATTCTTCTTGAGTTAGGAATTTCTTGAGCATGTGGTATATGGGTTTAGGGGCTTAAAGTTGTGAACTAAATGTTTTGGAGCATGTGTAAATCCTTGACTGACTTTATGTTTGAAACTCCTATGTTGTGCTTGTATTTTGGTTAACTCTGGTTTGTGTGGTTGGAAAGTAGATCGGAGGCCCTAGTTACCCTGACCTTCGTGTTGATGTGGCTAAGACATGGTAAAGCCTTGAGAACCTTGGTAGGGTTAGGGAATGACTTAGGACTTTTAGGCTAGTGACACCTGCCACCCCACCTGGAGCATGCTTGCCTTGATGTTTATGTGATATGATAGAGGATGGGTTGCGTACCCTATCTTGTGATGGCATGGAGGGTATGTCCTTCATTGTAGGGCTAGCCAGTGTGGCTTGGGGGTTGCGAACCTTCTTGCTGTATGTTAGTTGTGGGGATGAAGCCCACTGTTCGATAGGAGCTAGCCAGTGCGGCTTGGGGGTTGCAGACCCTCTTGTTGTATGCTAGCTGTGGGGATGAAGCCCACGGATCGGAAGCATGGCTCTAGGGATTTAGTGGGATTAGGTGATCACTTAGTTGAAGGAGTGTGGAACTGGAGTAAGATCAGGAGTTGAGTGTCTAGGAGGTAGACAGTGAACCTTGGATTTAAGTGGACTACTTACTGAGTATTTTTATACTCATTCGATGCTACTTTGTTTTCCTTTCAAGTGGCCAGTAGACTCTGGAGATGCGTGGCACGAGACATTGGCTTGGCTAGACTATGGAGAACCGTCTCCATGTTCCCTAGGATCGTAGAGTCGCTCTAGTTGCTTGGACTCTTCGTTTTGTTTAGTTTTATTTATTTACTTATTTATCTTATTTTTGCATCTATTTTATCTCGGTTGTGAAACTCTGGTCTTGAAATAAAAGTATTCGAAAATGTTCTTCTTGAGTTTTTATTTATTGAAGCGGGATCCCAAGTTGAAATTTGTTTCTAGTCGTATTAGCATGATGTTTTATTTATTTATTTATTTTTTGTTTGGTTTCAAACCTCCCTTTACATGACTATGCAAGCTTCAAGTAGCGATCTAAGTTGGGTTAGTTACAATTTCACTCAAAAGAATAATCATGAATATAGTAAAATGAAAATGCACTTACGTAATTTGTTAGTCGTTGACCTCAAAATTTAGGTTAGTCACTGATTTTATTGAGATAATGGTTTATCAATAGATATTGAGATTATCAATCAATTTATAAGTTAATTGGTAATTAATATAGTAAGATTATACTTAATTAATATCTAAATTAATGATGATTATTTACTATTAGTTAATTTCATAGTTGATTTGCGCATTTTTTTAAAAAAATTGTTATATTTGCGATTTTCTTAAATGACATACCATTTGTTTTCGAAAATCACATATTTGCAAATATTTTTTAAAAATACTACTCATTAAAAAAATTCTTTATTAAATTAAATTCTCTATTTAAATGAGGGGTTAAATTAATATCTTTAATTAATTAAAATTTTATTTACTTTTTGAAGATTTCATGATTTATGAGACTAGCTATATGTGCATTATTATGATTAGAAAAAAATTATTTATTTCACAATTGGATAATCTAGTTGTGCATTGGATGGTTCTTAGTGATGCCTAAGCATTTTCCTACTAAATTCAAGTACAATTTTACTAGATTCTATGTATTTTCCTTGAGCATTTCAATGTGACTAGATTTCGTGAGACTTATTAACTAATTTTCTAATTTAGTCTTTTAAATATTATTCAATTTTAAAGTTCAATTTAATGAAATCAAAAGTTGAAAGTTAAATTCGACTGTTTAATTTTATGTAATGACTCATGGTTAAAGCAATTAAAATCGTCCTTTTTCTTATTTTAAAACGGAAAATTGTTCTTCCTTTCAATACTATGAACTTGTAAAATAACATAAATTAAAATATCTATCAATATGTACCTATATCTGACAATATTACCTATAAAAATTGGAAAGTTGAACATAATTGATATTAAGGGATTAACCAATATTTTTGATCTTTTGTACATAAATATTCATGAAACATAAAAAAAAAATACCATAAATTAGTCATAAATATGAATATAATTAAATATACTAATAATAAGATTTATAATTATCTAGGAAGTGAAAGAACTTAATAATTAATTACATAATTTAATCTTAATAATTTTTTTGGTTTTAAGAATATATGTTGATATCAATATTTTATCAATATATCAATGAAATTAAAATCTCAATATCGATATCGACATTGAGATATCCTTTGTAATAAATATTTTAAGGCTAAATATATATTTTCGTCACCAATCATTTAGTGTTTTTTTTCAATTTAGTCCCTTATCTTTTAAAAGTTTCAATTTCATCCCCAATGTCTTGAAAAAATTTCAAATAAGTTCTTATTGTCACAAAAACATTAAAATTAATTAATAAAATGATGTATGATCTCAAAAGTACTCAATGTTTTAATTTGAAGAAATATGCATAATACTCACCCGTAAAATTTAAAACTTGGCTTAGTACGTA
This sequence comes from Trichosanthes truncata, assembly GCA_033996785.1. Taxonomy (NCBI): domain Eukaryota; kingdom Viridiplantae; phylum Streptophyta; class Magnoliopsida; order Cucurbitales; family Cucurbitaceae; genus Trichosanthes; species Trichosanthes truncata. The sequence continues at coordinate 73,216,107 of JAWPNB010000003.1, forward strand.
ATAATTACTTGACCCAAAATATATTGCTTGTTATTATAGAAAATGCTAAATGTTATTGAAAATGCACTTTGAATTTTGAGGTTAGTTTCAATCACATAGCCCTATCATTAAAAAAAAGTTTTCACTTCTACGTTTACCTTTAACAATATTAATTCAAATATGCCTCTAAACAATTATATTGATAATACAAGTGATGGAAATTGACGTATTGTTGAGTTGTAAACGAAGCAGTAGTAAATGTGGCTTTTTTAAAAAATGAATGACACACATGGAAAATATCAATAACTACTAGGCAATCACTTTCAAACCATGTTTGGTCGTTCATTTTTTTAACCCATCCCTCGGATCAATGATTGCCTACTTTGGTTATCATACTTGTCTCATTTGTCATCGATCATTTTTTAAAAGCTACATCTGCCACTGCTCCGTTTATAACTCAACAACCATGTTAATTTTTGTTACTTGTTTTAACTGTATAATTATTCAGGGGTATATTTGAATCAATTTTAAAGGCCAAGTATGAAAATAAAACTTTTTAAACGATAAAGTTATAATTGAAACTAATCTTCACAATTTAGGGGTACTTTGGATAATTTAGCTTATAGAAAATTGACCCATTAATATATTTTCTGGTATATAAATAATTGACAAACTCATAGAAATTTCTATTTTAAAATTCACATATCATCATTCTTTTAATTTTTAGTGATGCTAAGGACTTAGTTGGAAAAAATTCAATACATGAAGGATGAGATAAGAACTTTTAAAAAGATTAGGGACCAAAAATTGATCAAACACTCCAACATTAGGTTTTAAATAAATATTTAGCCATATTTAAAATATTCATCTTTTTTATTCGAATGAATTATAAATGAATAGACAGGTAACTAAGACATATTATGTTTGGGAGATTGAATTGGAAAAATTATTCCCAGAGCATAGCTTAAATGATGAATTATGATATTTTTTATCAAAAGGTTAGAGATTTGAATTCTTACCCTCACGTGTTATTGAACTAAAAAAAAAAATGATAAAAATATTTTCATACTTTGTCATTCAAATCCCAAGAAATGAGTGTCTAAATTTCATCCACCAATGTTACTTGAAATTCAAGATAAACACAATTTAAAATCTAAACGTGTAATTTAAACATTTTGAAACTAGATAATCACGAAACTAATGGGAACGAAACTTTGAAATATTTACATTCAATTTTGGATATTTACAAATCTCAGCACTTCTCATTCACAATAGAACAACGACAAATAGGACAAGTCATGTTCTTCTTCAACCAATGTTGTATACAAGAGTAATGAAAAATGTGTTTACACACTGGAAAAATCTGGCAAAGCTCTCCATTTTCAAAATCCTCCAAACAGATTGCACAGTCAATGCATTTCGCTGCCGCCTCGGAGCTGCCATAGCTCACCGGCATCACCATTCCTCTCAGCCCCTTCCTCTCTGCCATTGTTCTCTCCAAAGCCTCCCTCCATACGTTGCTTTCAGGCCGCTCCACATCTCCACCATGACGCGTTTGATGAGATACCAAAATCCTAGTCCGTGTGATTTGGTTTTGGTTTCTCTCTCCCGCTTCGAGGTCGGAACGGTGACCGTCTAAGTTCGTCGGGCCAATTAGGTATTGGCAAACGACATAGATGAAGATGATAATGGCAAAGGAGGCGAGGACGGAGAAGATGATGATGGAGATGAAGATGAGGATTACGATCGAAAAGGCGGTGAGGAAGGGGAGGATTGAAGGAGGAGGGTTGGATTGTGGAACAGTAAGAGCCTGAGGGATCATGTTAGGAGTTTCTTAATTGGTTGGGTGTGTTTTTTGTTGTGTTTCCTAGGGTTTTTGTGTGAAGAAAAGAAGCCATGAAGGAAAAAATTTTGGTTTTATCAACAAACTTTTTGTTTGTTTAAAATTTACAAGAAAAAAGGGTTTAAAGGGATTTCAGTTTTTTGAACAAACCTCATAGCCATTGCCAATATATGGAAGCTATGGTAGGTTTTCCCCATCTAAAAATAGAGAGTTTTTGGTTTTGCTCCACATTTCCAAGCTGAGTTTAGCGAGGCTCTTGGAAGACTCTTTCAAAATATGTTTACCTCCTTAGTCAAAAGCTCTAACAAAGGATTTAAATGTGGATGTTAATAGAAATGTTTGAAGTTTATCAGTTTTATGAAGATGTTGATAAAAATATTGAGGTTAAATTATACTTTTAAGCTCCTAATTAAATTTCTAGACTTATGACGTCTAACATGTTATCGAAGTTTGAAAGTGTTTAATAAATTATTGAATTTTCAATTTTGTGTTTAATAGGTCTTTGACCTATTCGACATTTTTTAAATTAATTCATGAACTCGTTAGACAATAGGACCATGACCATGATCTTTTTTAAAAAATGTCTAATAGGGTAAGGGTCCTATTACATATAAAATTGACAATTCATAAACCTATTTGACATAAAATTGAAAGTTTAGATATCTATTAGACACAAAATTAAAAGTTTAAAATCCTATAAATATTAGATATAAAATTAAAAATTTAGGAACTTATTCCACACTTTTTAAGTTTGTAGATCTATATTAGACACAACGTTAAAAGTTTAAAAACTAAACTTGTAATATAACCAAATATTGAGGTCAATTGATTTTTTTTAGAAAAATCAGGAAAATTTAGAAACTTATGTAACTAGCTAGGTGAAATTATAAGTTTGATCTTTAAACTTTCTAATGAAGTTGTGCTTATTAGTCTCTATACTTTAAAATATTTTCTAAGAGGACCTTAAACTTTGATTTTAAAGTGCGTCTATTTATAATTCTCTATAGTTTAAAAAATAGTCTACTTAGACCCTTGAAAATTCAATCTTATGCCTAATAAGTCCTTGCCTTCAACTTCATCAGTTTAATACTTATGCCACCAAATGCTTTAACCTGCCAAAAATCAAGTTCCCATATAATCTTTAAACAATACAGAGTTAAAAAAAAAAAAAAAGTCACCCAAGGTCCTATATTAGTAATTCTATTAGTAAACAAGAAATTAGTAATACTATTAGTAAACAAGAAATTTACTAAACCCTAAACCCTATGTGGTTTGAAATTCTATTTTTGTTAAAAAAAAATTTTGGTTAAATTATACTGTTCACACGAGATTTCAATAAGGAAATTTAACACGTGTAAATAACTTGATTTGTATTAATTTCAGTATAATGAGTACAATCTCTAATGTATGATCCTCTGATTCTTTCTCTCGTTGGTATACTTGACTCGAGGGTTGGAACGCTTGTTCTCGAGGTTGAATCGTCAACTTTGAACTTGTGGAAAAGTCTTTAGCTTTGAGCTTGTGGAAGGTCTTTAGCTTGTAGCTTGTTGAAAGGTCTTCAGCTTGTAGCTTGTTGTTGAAGGGTTTCGGCTTGTAGCTTGTTGAAGGTCTTCGGCTTGTAGCTTGTTGTTGAAGGGTTTCGGCTTGTAGCTTGTTGAAGGTCTTCGGCTTGTAGCTTGTTGAAGGTCTTCGGCTTGTTGATCTTCCTGGATCGTTCTTGATCTTTGAGAAGTGTTCTTTGTTCAGAAGGTATTTGATCTTCAGGAGCTTATGGAGACTTCACAGCTTTGTTTCTGAATTCTCTCTGAGCTTCTTCAGTTTTGACCCCCCCAAATGAAGGAGAAAGCTCTCTATTTATAGAGTTCCTCAAGGCTCCAGATGGGCTTGGGCTTGTTGGACTGGGCCTAGTTGATTTTGGGCCAGCCTTTTTTGGACTGGGCTTGGTTGACTCTGGGCCTAGCCATTTGGACTGGGCCTGACTGCCTTTTGAGTCTAGCCTCTGGACTGAGCCTGGTTGACTTTGGGCCAGCTCCATTGGACTGGGCTTGGTTGCCTTTGGGTCCAGCCTCTGGACTTTGCCAATTTGGGCCTTCAATCTGGGCTTTTGTCTTCCAAATTTCAAATAACCCAATTTGTACTTGGATTTGCCATAATTTAATTTAGGAATCTTTGCAAATTTAATTAATCCATAATTAAATATATTTTCGTCATCAACGTTGGGTAATGACGTGGCAATTTCTGGCTGGTTGAAATTTCTATTCCAACAAATGCCCCCTTTTCGAGATTTATGCACAATTATGTGTGTGTGAATCTCGAAAAAGATAGTTTGGAATCAAAAATTTAGGAGGTTTGTTCCTTACTTGACTCCATTTGATGTGTCAATTTTATCAAAATATAGAATTTGGTTCATAATTTTGATTTTTTTTTTACACTTTTTTTTAATGCCAATTTATCAAAATATGAATTTGGGTCAATATCTTGATTTTCTTTTCTGGCATAAAATTTTGATTTGAATTTAGTAGAATTTTATGCTCTACCTTAATTCAAAATTTGAACTTGGGGCAAGGTTAAAATTTTACCCAAATTTGAAATTGGATTAGGACTTGGACTACCCAATTTTTGTTTGAACTTGGAATAAAATTTGAAACTTTCTCCAATTTTGACTTAAGATAAAATTTGGATTATGCCCAAATTTTGTTTGAGGAACTTAATTCTATCAAGATTTTTTTGACAGAATTTTGACCTTATCCAATTTTGGAAGGAAATTTGGAGTATGCCCAAATTTACTTTTTTGATATAAATTTCTACCCAATTATAATTTGGAATTGAAATAGAACTTGAATTTGGATTTCAATCAAATTTTGATTTGGGATGAAATTTGGATTATGTCCAATTTTTTTCCTTTTTTTCTTTTTTAAATTCTACCCAATTATAATTTAAAATTGCAATAGAACTTGAATGTGGATTTGAATCCAATTTTTGACTTGGGATAAATTTTGGATTATGCCCAAATTTTGATTTGACTACCAACTTATACTTTGAATTTGGAATGAGATTTGAACTTAAATTTAATCCAAATTTTGATTTGAGTTTAAAATTTGGGTTATACCCAACATTGAATTTGAAGCTAAACTCAATTTGTGGTGAATTTGACCGGAATTTAGCTTGAAGCAGGTCTTTCCCATTTTTAAGTAGAATAATCAATCTTGAAATTTTTTTGAATTTCATCCAAATTTTGGCCAATACAAGATTCCAACCGATTTGAGGCAACAAATTGGGCAGAGATTTGGAGTAAAGCTTCAAATTTTACTATAATCTGATTTCGAATAGGATTTGAATCATTTAGAATTAGGCTTGAATTTGAAATTCCTCCAATGTAGCAACAAAGTTTAGAATATGCCCAGTTAGAATTCAACTACTATTCTGAGTTGGAGCAAAACTTGGGGTAAATTTTGGATGACTCTACTTTGCCATGTGTTTGGATTTTGAGCAAGATTTTAACACTCAGTTTGGATTCAAGTCTTGATATATATATATATATTTTTTGTTAACCACCCAAATTGATAAATCTTGATATTTTTTATTCTGCTGTTGGATGAAAATCAACTTGAAATCAGTTTAGATTTGGCATGAGATATTACCAAATTAAGGTGAAATATGAGAGAATCTCTCATAAATTTTTTGCTATATATATGGGATGGTGGATGGGCTTGTGTTGTACATCCATTGCCGGTCAGAATCGATCTTGTCTTGAACGGATTGTCGAAGTTTGCCGCCATCGCCGGAGCAAGGAGTGAACTCGCAGCTGCCGCCTTGTGTGCTCGCCGGAACCTCCGCCGTGCTTGGTGTTGCCGAAGTTGAGGTCGAAGAACGCTACAGTGAAGCCACCGCCGCCACGTTTCCCGGAGCTCATTGTCGTCAAGGGTGCGAGCCGCTGCAAGTCGTGGTCAGCGAGCGAGTTTAATTAAAGCCTGAAAGAAGGGAATGGTGCTCGGATCAGAGAGAAAGAAGTTGGACAGAAGGAGAACCATCACTTTTTCATCTTTTAATGTGCACCACACACATTTTTTATGCATTTTTTTATTATTTATTTTTCATTTAATGCCAGCATTGCAAACAACTGTTTTCTCTTTTCTTTTTTCTTTTTTTTTTTTAAATTTTTTGTATTTACTGTTTTTGGATTTGGATTTGATTTTTCAACTTAACATTCAGTTTTTTTTTTCAGGCCTTCACCAACGCCTTTCCTATTCTTTTTTTCACTTTGATTTTTTTTCTTTTCTTTTCTTTTTCCACTTTGATTTTTTTATTTTTTTATTTTTTTATTTTTATTTTCTCCAACCTTTTTTTTTCTCTATTGGCTTTGCTAATAAAATGATATATATATATATATATATATATATATATATATATATATATATTTCAGAATGAAATTAGCAACTTTATCTCGAAGTTTTGCTTCAACGTTGATCTCCATTTGTGAGGTAAGTGGGCTTTCTAGGTAAACCAATTTTTTTCTTTGTGATTTTTTTTTTTTTTCATTTTGTTCTTTGTTTGCAGCTACAATGCCCCCAATGACTGAAACTAGACAAGTATAGGGGTGACACTGAGTAGGGTCAACACGAGTAACGGTGATTGTGCTCTCAGTGTTCATATCCCTTACTTCGCAACAAAACATTACGCAGCCTCCAACTCGAAGACAAAAGCGAGTGTAGGGGTGATTATCCCCCACTTCGCAACAGAGCATTATGCAACCTCCGATTTGAAGACAGAAGCAAGTGTATGGGTGATTATCCCCCATTTCACAACAGAGTATTATGCAGCCTCCAACTCGATGACAGAAGCAAGTGTAGGGGTGATTATCCCCCACTTCGCAACAGAGCATTATTCAGCCTCCAACTCGAAGATAGAAGTAGCCAAACTTATCTATGATGAAAGCCGCCAAACTTATCTTTGATGAAAGCAGCATAACTTATCTCTGATGAAAGTCGCTAAACTTATCTTCGATGAAAGATGCCAAACTTATCTCTGGCGAAAGTTGCCGAACCTAACTCCGTTAAAAGCCTCCGAACTTAACTTGAGACGAAAACTATCAACGTCTAAAGTCGTCAAACTTAACTCTATGGATAAAACAACGAAGCCATCTAAGTTAACTTGGAGGATGAAGTAACGAGGCCATCAAACTTAACTTGGAAGATGAAGATGAAGCAAAGCCGCAAGACTTTGAAGACAGAACGAAGCCGTCGAACTTTAAAGATGAAGCGAAGCCGACAGACTTTGAAGATGAAGCAAAAACCTCGACTTTGAAGATGAAGCGACAACCTCGACTTTAAAGATGAAGTGAAGCGCCAGACTTTGAAGACGAAGCGGAAACCTCGACTTTTGAGACCAAGCGGCAACCTCGACTTTGAAGATGAAGAAATGAAGTCTGGGAACTTAGGGATGGAGTGGCAACGAATCCTCCTATCTGATGGCGGAGCAGCGACGAAGTATCCGGACTTGAAGATGGCGAAGCGACGATGAAGCCTCTTAACTTGAAGATGGCGAAGCGACAACGAAGCCTCTTGAGATCTCCTGACTTGAAGATGGCGAAGCGACAATGAAGCCTCTTAACTTGAAGATAGCGAAGCGACAACGAAGCCTCTTGAGATCTCCTGACTTGAAGATGGCGAAGCGACGATGAAGCCTCTTAACTTGAAGATGGCGAAGCGACAACGAAGCCTCTTGAGATCTCCTAACTTGAAGATGGCACAGCGATGACGAAGCCTCTTAACTTGAAGATGGCACAGCGACGATGAAGCCTCATGACTTGAAGATGGTGGAGCGACAACGAAGCATCCTGACTTGGGAGAAGTAGCGACGACAATGCCTTCGAACTTGAAGAAGAAGCAATGACGAAACTTTCCGACTTGGAGAAGAAGGGATGAGGAAGCCTTCGAACTTAGGAGAAGAAGCGACGACGAAGCCTTCGAAATTGGAGAAGAATAGATGACGAAGCCTCCAAACTTTGGAGAAGAAGCAACGACGAAACCTTCTGACTTGGAGGAGGAGCGATGACGAAGCCTTCGAATTTGGAGAAGAAGAAAAGACGAAACCTTCTGACTTGGAGAAGGAGAGACGATGCCCTTCGACCTTGAGGAGAACGAAGCTCTAACCTTAGGAGGAGTGAGCAATGAAACAAACTTAAAGAGACTGAAGTTCAAACTTTAGTAGAGTGACTGACGAACCGATCTTGAAGGGGTTGAATCTCACTCGTATGCATCAAACTTGCAACATTTTGTTTCTTGGGATGAAAATATATTTTTTTTTGGAGACTGAACTTAAAAGTTTTTTTTAAGTTGCCTACGTACCCTTTTAGCGAAAGGGATCAAGTCATAACGTAGTTCAATGAATTTTTTTTAGGGGTCGTTCACCTTTTAAGCTCATGCGGGCCAGGAGCATCGTGCAGTTTAGGCTCTTGCGATAAGGAGCTTTTACATTTTAAATGTCCATATCGTCACCATGGTCTTGATCAGATCCTTCATGTTTAGGATTTGTTATAATGACGATATTTTTCTTCACCTTCAAGGAACCCTCTGTATTTATGAGAACGGAGAACTTCCTTTTCATACGTGAAGGGATGGTACTTTGAATCTTGTTATGGTTCATCTTCCTTTCATGTTGATCGTTTGTTACTTTGAGGCGATCAAAGACAGATGTTGAAGGTTGATTTCTCTTCGATGTGGAGACACTTAGCCTTTTGAAGACTGAATGTCGAGTTGAGACAGAAGTTAGACGTTGGTTTTCTTTGTTTGTCGCGACCATACTCATTTTTTGGAAGACTGAAGGTCGAGTAGTTGAAGGCTTGATGCGATCAAAGACAGAAGTCCTTTGCTTGACTTCTTTTGCGTCGTCATCTTCATTCACCTCAACGAAATATGAATTTGCAAAATTTCCCTCCTCTTTTTTCATGGGGAGGAAATTTTCCATTAAGGTCGCCGGTTGGTGAGGTCGAGATGATTTTTTTATTTTCATTCATCTCTGGTTTAGGTTTCCTTGGATTTTTCTTTCTTTGATGTTTGTCCTGTTTGTGGCTTCTAAATCTGTGAGACTCGTCTGAGGCAAAATTTTTCCTTTGCTTCTTCAGGTGAGTCACAAGAACCTGACCTTTGTCTTCATCATGGATAGTTTTGACAACGTCTTGAAGTTTGCTTCTTGGCACCTCATGTTGAAACCAAATAAATACAGGTTCTAAGGTTCCAAATTGAACTAGGCGCACCTCCTGATCATGAAGCAGACTAGAGTGTACTTGATTGCATGTGTTTGTTGTCACTGTAGCATGATTTGTTTGAGCTAATTCATCCAGGTCGAGCTCAATTTTTCCTTCTTTAGCTAATCGTAGAATTAGCTCTTTTAGAACGAAGCACTTCTCCACTAGATGACTGATAACTTGATGATACTTGCAATACTTGGGATCATCGACTTTTTCCATCTCTTCCGGCCGTTTGCATTCTGAAAGTTCGATCAGTCGTGTTTCCAGTAGTTGTTCCAACATATTAGGAATGTCAGAATCTGGAAAAGGATAGACTTTTTCAGTCTTTCCTTCAATGTTAAGCGATGTCTTTCATTTTCTTGTCGCTTTTCAATCTTCCTGTCTTTTGAAGACAACTTGAGAGGAGTTGTATTGACAACCATAGATTCTTCTGAAGTCGCTTCAATGTTCTCTCCTTGTTTCTTAATGTTAGAGAGTATAAGGTCTTTATCTCCTCGACTAGCAATACTTAGCTCCATGTCGTGGGCACGAGTTGCTAGTTCTTCAAAGGTACGAGGCTTTATACCTTGGAGGATGTACAGAAGTCCCCAGTGCATGTCTTGAATGCACATTTCGACAGCAGACAGTTCAGTGAGACGATCTTTGCAATTAAGACTCATGGCTCTCCAACGATTTATGTAATTGACAACGGGTTCACCCTTTCACTGTCTAGTGTTGGTGAGCTCGAACATACTGACGGTTCGTCTTGTGCTGTAAAAACGGTTGAGAAATTCCTTTTCAAACTGTTCCCAACTGTCTATCGACTCAGGCTCTAGATCAGTATACCAGTCGAATGCTTTCCCTTTTAGCGTTTGTACGAATTGTTTAACCAGTAGATCTCCTCGTGTACCAGCATTTTCGCATGTCTCGATGAAATGAGCAACGTGTTGCTTAGGGTTACCTTTTCCATCAAATTGCTGGAATTTTGGTGGTTGATATCCAGTTGGCATTCTCAAATTATCGATTATCTTAGTATATGGTTTAGAATACAAGAGAGAACTTTGAGAAGCCTCTGTAGGAGTCTATATCAGATTAGCGGAAGCGATTTATGGATCTAAGCACTCTAATTAGATTAATTTTGCAAAATAAAACACATGCTCAAGCAGAAAACAGAGGAGAGAAAAACAACCTTTGTAGCTCGAAATTCTCCTCAACCGTGGGAAAATTCTGATCACTAACACTTCGTGTACCACCATAAGTGTCTTCCCTACTATCCTCAGGCCTTGGAACAGGTTGTGGGACCTTTTCTTGAGAGAAATTGGAAGAAATGTGAGAATGGTTCAAAACCGAGAAACAGAAACTTTTTCTGAAAAATTCCTCTCTTTTTTGATCTTTCTCCTCTATCTAAAATAGATCATTTTGCTTCTCAAGCAAGTAGAGTTATGACATCAAAGAGATGAGAATGAATTGAATGTAGGAGGTGAGTCATAGAGTGAAGGAGAAGCTCAACACTCTTATTGGACCAACATGAAAGTAAGAGGAAGTGGATAGAACTTCCCATTATCACTCTCTAATTTTTAATTCATAATTAAAAATTAATTTAATTTAATTTAATTAATTAAACAATTTAATTAATTAATTATTTATTTAATTTAATATCAAATATCAAATTAAATAATTTGGTCCAATTGCGATTTCTCAAATCGTATGTTCGAATATGAATCCCTATTCATATTCCAAACCGAAACAATATTTAAATCATATTTAAATATGTCCTCCATTAATTTATCATAATTTAATTCATAATTAAACTATGAAACGTTAAGTATATCACATATAATTAACGTTATCTCCCAAATCCGGAATTTGAACAATTCAAATTCTTTTCTCTCAAATTGTTACAAGGCTAAGTCCGAGCTAGTAAGGGGACCTTATGGACCTACAGATCATGAGCTCCAACGATTCAAGATTAACTAGCCAAACTCTTTAGCCGAGCTAATCAACATTCGTTAACCACCGGGTCACTCCACTATAGCCCAGTGGCTGCACTCTCCTCACTGTAGATATATTTCTGTCCACTCAATATAACCATGATTAGTAAGTCGATCCTTCACAGGTCGTTCGTAATTACAGCTGGGTCAAAAGAACCGTTTTACCCCTGTAATTACATCTTTGTTCCTTAAGTCCCACTGATCCTCTAATGAACAATTGGTTTGTGGTCTAACCAGCAAACCGAATCCCTCTCAGGCCAATGAGAGGGTGGGCCCATTGTTCAAGACCTGGAGTCAGCACTTAAGGGAACAACCTCTCTACTAATCCCTAAAATGGGTAGGAGTGAATTCCATCTTGCCGGACTATGTCCCCAGCTATCTACCCGGTCTTATCCCTGAAATGGGAGGCATATTGAGTCGGCAAACTCGGGCCACTCTCACCCATGCAAATCTAAGGATAATCCCAAATAAACAGGAGTTCATAGCGCGCTCAGGATTAAGATCGAGTTACCTAGGTCATTGTATGAAAATAGTCAGTTAAGACAGTAAACGGTGTTAACAAGTCTAAGTGACTATCTCGCGGTCCGGTCTTATGCAAACTCATTGCATAGGACGCCCCCACTCACATGTCTGCACATGAACGATTCAGGATCACATCATTAGTACTATACTAAGTGGGCCGCGTCCATAGTGTCCCCAGGATAAGGTACCCAGCCCTATCCCTATACTATAGACCATTCTGGCTATAACTTGAACTTGATCCACTTTTATGTCACACATATAGTTCAAGTATACATCCTATAGCCAAGGGTTCTTCGTTTATTGGATTAGGGTTATGACATGAGCAATTCACTTTATTCAATAACAACTTTACTGAATAAACCTCAATAACAACTTTATTGCAAAATAGAATATATATTCAGTTTACAAAACACGAGTTTTAGGACATTAAACCCAACAGCCTCACCATATTGAGCTCTAATGGAGTTCATTATCATGTCCTGAAGCTGTTGTACAGATAGTGCAGCGATCGAAGTGGAGTGTTGTGGTTGACCTTCTTGCACAACGACCCTCTCTTTATTGCGATCTTTAACAGCGGGAGTTTTACTTGACTCAGCAAAATTTGGGTTCTCAATCTGGCTCTTTAAGTATGCGATTTGAGAATCCCTTTCTTCGATCGCCTTCATCAAGGTGTTGATTTGCTCCTGCATCTCTGCCATTCTTTCCTCCACGGTGCTTGCTTTAGTTGTCATGACGGACACTACGTCAGAATCAAGATAGAATAAGGGGTTAAACTTAACAGAAAACTTGTTGCTAGTCGATGCCCTCGGCAGTGTCATTACTTCGCCTGCAATAGAAGCTTTATCCTCTTGCAGCCTTTGTTCATCGGAACAACTATGGGTAATAGAACCCGTGTACGAGTTGCTCATGTCAACGGTCATCGAAGAAGTCTTTTTGGATGACATTACTTCACTTGTATGTTGAGATGAAAGAAAGAGATGAGAGGTAGAGATTGTCCCACTGGGTGTGCCAATCTGTTCACACGAGATTTCAACAAGGAAATTTAACACGTGGAATGAACTTTGTATTTGTATTGATTTCAGTATAGTGAGTACAATCTCTAATGTATGATCCTCTGATTCTTTCTCTCGTTGTATACTTGACTCGAGGGTTGGAACGCTTGTTCTCGAGGTTGAATCGTCAACTTTAAACTTGTGGAAAAGTCTTCAGCTTTGAGCTTGTGGAAGGTCTTCAGCTTGTAGCTTGTTGAAGGTCTTCAGCTTGTAGCTTGTTGTTGAAGGGTTTCGGCTTGTAGCTTGTTGAAGGTCTTCGGCTTGTAGCTTGTTGAAGGTCTTCGGCTTGTTGATCTTCCTGGATCGTTCTTGATCTTTGAGAAGTGTTCTTTGTTCAGAAGGTATTTGATCTTCAGGAGCTTATGGAGACTTCACAGCTTTGTTTCTGAATTCTCTCTGAGCTTCTTCAATTCTGACCCCCCCCAAATGAAGGAGAAAGCTCTCTATTTATAGAGTTCCTCAAGGCTCCAGATGGGCTTGGGCTTGTTGGACTGGGCCTAGTTGATTTTGGGCCGCCTTTTTTGGACTGGGCTTGGTTGACTCTGGGCCTAGCCATTTGGACTGGGCCTGACTGCCTTTTGGGTCTAGCCTCTGGACTGAGCCTGGTTGACTTTGGGCCAGCTCCATTGGACTGGGCTTGGTTGCCTTTGGGTCCAGCCTCTGGACTTTGCCAATTTGGGCCTTCAATCTGGGCTTTTGTCTTCCAAATTTCAAATAACCCAATTTGTACTTGGATTTTCCATAATTTAATTTAGGAATCTTTGCAAATTTAATTAATCCATAATTAAATATATTTTCGTCATCAACGTTGGGTAATGACGTGGCAATTCCTGGCTGGTCGAAATTTCTATTCCAACATATACAAAATACTCTTAAACTTTAGAATAGATTTCAATTATGTCCCCAAACTTTGAAATTTGTTTCAAAAAATACCCTTGAACTTTGAATTTTGTCCAAAAATACATTTTTTTCGTTAAAATATAGGATGAAAATTGACATGACAGCTAATGTATAAAAATTATTAGGCATACGTGATAGTACTATTTACAACTATATAGAATATTAGGAACATTGTTACCATTTATTTCATCTCAAAAGATATCGTTAAAATATTTTCATAATTAATTTTTGCATATCAACTGTCGCGTCAATTTACGTGAATAATATTTTAAATGATGTCATGTATGCCTTCAAATTTGTACACATTAGCCACCATGTCATTTCCATCTTATTTTAACAGACAAAAAAATCTCTAAGGGTTTTTTTTTTTTAAAACAAATTTCAAAGTTCAAGGATAAAAATGAAAATTTTCAAAGTTTAGGGGCATAATTGAGACTTACCCCAAGCTTAGGGGTATTTTGTAGAATTTCATGGAATTTAAGATAGATTATTGATTTTGTCTTGTCATATTTTAATCTTTTTTTATTAATAAATCAAGACTAAAACCCTATATTAGTAAATTTCTTGTTTTATTATTTTTTTTCAGCCAACATCCAAACAAAAAAAATTAGTTACGTTCATTTCAAAAACAAAATAAATTTAAAATCATTTATACTATTTCAAATTACAAGATTTAAAATATTTCTTGAACTTTTTTTTTATTCCATAGAGTTAGAGCCATCATGCCTTGATTTAGAGGTGCGATCCTAACGTAAACCGTGTTTGATTATTCGAATCACATAGTTCAATTCAACAAATGAAAAAAGAAAAGAAGAACACTAATTTTATTATTATTTACAACAAGTAGAAAAATAAGAAAATAAATACTTTTTTAGTATGGCTAATTAAAAATTGATTTTTTTTATTTTACTAATTTTTAAAATAAAATATCATACATTTTTGTTATTTTAACTAATTTGAAAGTGATTTTTTTAAATTTTAATATGCTAACTTAAAATTAAATACTATTTTTTTAATTTTAATATTAGTAAGTACAAAATAAATTAATAGTTTTATCTTAAAATTAGTTATTAAAAAGTATATATTTTTGACCAGTTTACACTTTTAATCCCTAAAGTATGAGTTTAATTTTTATTTGGCTTATGAGTTTTCAAAAACAACATTTTAGTCCTTTAAGTTTAAAAAATGGTTTTAAAAAGTTTTCAAGTTAAATTGACTAACAAAAAAAAATTAGGAAAGGTGTTATATTAAATTAACCAAAAACACTATTCTCATGTAGAGATACCTCATGTGGAGTTGCAGGCAACACATTTAAATAAGAAAAGGAAGATAAGAGATAATTGAAGGAGAAATTAAAAAGAAGAAAGAAAAGGAAAGAGAGAAATTAAAAACATAAACTAATAATAGTAATTAAAAAAAAAACCCAAAAGAAAGAAAAGGGAAGTGATAAAATAAACTAAACGAATTATTATTGTAATTAAAAAAAAAAGAAAAAACAAAAGAAAAGGTAAACCATGGGTTTGAACAATGTTGGTTTTAGGTTAGAAAGCCAAGGCTTCTTTCTCTTCCTAAACCCTTCCCCCAAACATGGGGTATGCTTAGGAATCTTTGCCATGTTAATTAGAGATTATGGAAATGTTAAAAAGATTTTTAAAAAAAAATATATTTTTTTTGTTTCTTTTCCTTTTTTGAGTTAAACAAGGTGAATATTCAAATTTCTGACTTCTTATTGAGGATATATGCCTTAACTAATTAAATCATACTTAAGTTGGTCATTCATGCGTGACTAATTGTATGGAATGGAAGATCGAATTTGAAGGCGTCTATTTTACTCCTCTTTTTTTTTTTTCTTTTTTAAATGGATTTCTTATAAACTTTTCAATCTAGCTACATCTCAATTTGATTCGGTGAATACTATCCATGAAAACAAAGAAAAAAAATTAAGATTCTTACAAAAATGCAAAGCAAGGATCGACATCCAAGGAGAATGAATCTTTATAATGTCATTTGATTTCAGTGGTATACCATCCATGAAAACAAACAGAGTGAAAAATAAGATTCTTGCAAAATGTAAAGCAATGATCAACATCGAAAGATAATGAATTTTGATAATTTCACTTTACTTAAACGGTCATCGTTTTGACACGTTATTAATATCTTCATAAAAAAATTGACTTGTCGTATCGAGCTTCACCTCCCTTCATGATAAAAGAATAGCGAATCTAGAATATTTTTCTTTTTTCAATTTTATTTTAGCAAAAGTAGAAGTGAAGTAAAGAAATTCAAACCTCGACTAAGAACATTCATGAGCTTGATTTCAGCATCAACTATGCCATTTGTTACTACTTTTTTCCTATTCTATTCCATATCATATAGAATCCAACTTCTTTTGAAAAGCAGGAAAAAGAGATTGGATAGCAATGAAAAAGAGGAAGAGATAATGTCTTTTCCTAGGTCTCATAACATTTATCTTTCGTTATTTTATTTTCTTTTAAGAAATTATTCGTGAAGAAATTATCAACAATTTTTAAATAACCCCCAAACAAAATATAAAATTTTACAAATTTAGAATTTCTATAATTCATTCTCTTACACAATTAAAGTACAAGCTACACGTGCTTACGGTTCTTAACTTCAAGCTTCATATACCCAAACTTATTAAAACCATGAGTCAATTGTCTTCAAGTTCGATGCCAAATGTTATAAATATAATACAGCTAATCAGTTGCTTGAAATTGTTCCGAAGAAAAGAACACTATGACAAAATTCTGCTATCCCAAAATAGAAAATGCATAAAACTAATGACCATTCAAAAACATAAAAGCATCAATTACCATACTAAAGGTTGATAGTTCGATCTCTCATCCTGCAATTGGTGAACTAAAAAAAAAAATTTCTATATGTCACAAGAACAAACTAAAGTTCCCAAAAATGATACTCTTGATATTCTATTAAGCAGGGAGGAACTTATATTATAAAATCAAATGCATTGAGATGGTTATTTCAGAACATCATTTTACAAAGTGCCACTACAGATTTCCCAATTTACAGAAGAAATGGTCTCTTTAATCAAAAGAAAAATGAAGTTGACATTAGAGAAGGATAGAAATGCAGACCTACATGATTCGGATTCCTTTGGACAGTTCAGAAGAGGCGTGTGCTTCTCCCATGCTTATCATCTCGGCCACTCATTGCCAATGCCAACGCCATAGCCCTGCTCTGCACTATAAATACACAAGCATACTTCAAGACTTAGATATCATAAGCAAAAAAAGTTCATTACAGTTCAAGCTATCTTCTTTCCCTTCTCCTGCAACTTCTCTAGCTCCTTCACCATGTCATCAGACAAGTGTGGCAACTGCGACTGCTCCGACAGCAGCAACTGCACGTAAGTCCCCCCCCCAAAAAAAAAAAAAAAAATTTCTTTTTTTTGCAGCAAATCTCATTAAGAGCTTGCTTGTCTCAAGACTATGATTTAGCTGCCCTCTCAGCAATTGGCTTAATATAGCAAGTTTATCAATATTGTTCTTGGTTGCCCTCTCGGGCTCTCAGCAACAATATTAGAATTTTGCAATTATGACAGTTTGTTTACTAGCAATACAGAAGGGAAGCAGAAGAAACAATAAATTTTATTGGGGTACAACTGAAAGTTTGAATCCAAAATATAGTTTGAATTGATTATTGGATATTTTATTTTAGTCAACAAATGTGGTGGGGTGGGGATAGAGACCTTTGATCTTAAGGGAAGGAAGTGGCGCCTTAGGTGCTCATGTTGGCTCGACGGGTGGTTTTTTATTCCTATAAAAATTGATCTTGTGAAAAAAACCCATTTTTGATCGTGTTGCTGCAAAGAAGATAATCATAAAAGCCTATGATCAATGTTTTCCCTCAAAATCAGCCAACACCTGTAAAACTTGCTAATTGCTATTATGTTTCAATCTTATCAAGTGAAGTAAAACAGCTTGTTTCAAGTGATTCTCACTTTTTCTTTCTTTTCCTTCACAAGACCAAATCAAAAGTTAAAAATAACTAGTAAAAAAAAAAAGGATCAAAGAGTTTGCATATTTGAATTCCTATGGTAAGCAATGACGTGCTGCTCTATAATGACAGGAAAAAAGGAAACAGCTACGGCGCTGTCATCATGGAGAATGAGAAGAGGTAATTGTTTCAGCTCATAGGGCATATACCTTCTTGAAAACAGCTGATAAGCCCCCTTTTCTCATTACACCCTCAAATTCAAAGGATGTAAATGCATCAAGAACTTTCACGGGTCAAGAGGAAAAAGAATAAATAAATCATAAACAAAAGTATGTATAGATTTAGAAGAAAAGAGTGGTGCAAAGACAAAAATCCCCAACAAGTTATTAGCAAAGTGTTTATAAAGTACCTGGCATCTAACAATGAATCTCTTGGCTCTGCAGCTACTTTGACGCCATGGACATGGACGTCCCAGCGGCCGAGCACAATGACAAGTGCAGCTGCAACCCCTGCAGTTGCAAGGACTGCCACTGCGGCAAGTGAACACATACACCTGTTGTTTCCATTAACAAAGTTATATGAAAGCGAGCAATAATGTAGCTGTATTTGAAAAGTGTCGTATTATGTTCAAAACCTCTGTGCTTAGGTAGAGGTGTGTTATGAATAATGTCTACTTCTGTTCTTCATCCATAGTCATGTAATGTTGGTCACTTCTGTGGCCATGGGTTTATCATTAATGGATAAGTTATACTAGTATACTCTCCCTCTTCTTCCATTTCTATTGTGGTTCTTGCTTCAATACTTTTAAGAGTCATGTAATACAATAAAATCTACAAAAGTCTACAAACCAGATAGAACAATTTCTTCGAAATTGTAAATGCTTTGCTGCTGCTAATAATTTTTACAGCTTAGCTCAAATATGTAAGATCGCTACGGTGGTTTTGTAACAGGAGATTCTCCAACCTCAGCATCAATGCATTCAAACGCCAATTGGCTTATTTAGAAAACCTGGTAAACAATTGCTTCAAATCACAAGTCCAGAATGCATAGTTCATCACAGACCACAGTATCTTCTTAGTCACTTTTTTTCCTTTTTCTTGGGTAGGACACAGTATTTTCTCAACAACAATTCATTCTTAATATTCACAGATAATTAGCTCAAGTGAACACCAATTCATTATTAATGTTCAAAAACATGTCATTTGCATCTTTGTCACTCGAAAAAAGAAAGTTGAAAAAGGAAGCTATTAGCAGATGCTATGATAGATAAAGGCAGGAATGCCTGAGGATCAATATCATCAGCTTTTTTTTTCCGTTACAAACAGCTGGCTGCACGAGCCAAACTAATCACACTAAATCAAAGCGTAAACCATTTGGTGTTTAGAAACTCTAAGCATATTTTATACCTATCCTCTATGGTCATCAGGACTTGGCATTGAGAAACTCTAACAAGTGTACCTCATGACCTCAAAAGACATGTATATTTACAGCTTGTCCTTTTTCTATCAGATTTGGACAAACCCATTGTGGTTATCTTACTATTTGATTTAAAACATTAGTATATACATTGGGTAGGTTATGATTTGGTTTTGTCACTCTTAAGTCTACTACTACAAGGTCTGAGGTTCAAAACTTCAGATCCACCAATCCAACATCAGGCAAGAATCACAAATTTAGAACACATGATATTGATACAGAATACGAAAATTCGATGGGTGTCAAAATAAAGAAGAAATAGTAAGAAATTATGCAGAAGGAAGTTAATACATTAACAAAGGGCCGAGTCTACAAAAATACACAGCCAAATTGTACTTACTGCACTGCAGTTTTGGCTATACCTCCCATCTCTCTCACTTTATTTCTCAATTTTCTCTGTATCTGTATCCCTCAAATAGTTAAATTGTACACTAGCAGAAAATCAAATATTTCATTTTATTAGCTTATCGAGTTCAGACATTGAATCCCTCCGCACGAAGACACTTACGATGAGCCTCAATCCATTTACCACAGGCTTCTTCACCATGTTCCACAATGCACTCATCTCTTAGCTTCTTAGTATCAGGACATGCACAACAAATCTTCTTTTTTGGTTTCGCATCTGGGGTAGACTTGACCACTGCTGATCCCTGCTCAAGTTTTGACTCAGACAAAGCCAAGGCAGATGACGAGTTTCCAACAGGTAGCCCACCCATGTCACAATTTCTCAAGGAATGCAGTCTTAAGGAAAAGGGAAGGAAATCCTGAAAACTGCAAGCAGAAAAACATGAGAATGAAGAGCATCGAATTAGATCATAGTGAAAGCTTTTGAAAAAATAAAAACACTTGCTTAATTACACGTAACTGAATCATGATATTCTTTCTAAACAGAATTCCACTGGTTGGTCTTGCTCAGAGAAAGTTTCCAATAATAAGGGGAAAAATATATAGAAGTACAAACCTTTCATCAATTCAAACACCCCAAAATCTCGATATTCTTACTCAATCACTGGCTACTGAATCATAAAATTCTTCATAAACCAAATTTTATTCTTTACTTGCAGTCGAAGAAAGTCATCCAATAAGAAAACAGAAGTAGAGACCTTCATAACAATTCTCCTCGCGAATGAAACACATGCAAAACACCCCAACCCAACTATACCAGAAAGAAATCAACTGGTCTTAAACCTAATCGACTTTCCATCAAACGACCGAACCGATCAACCGGAAAGAGAGAATTCCATAGAGCAAAAAGTTAGGACATGAAACAGCAGAACAATCTTGTTTACTAACACGGAGAAAATTCTTAGAGAAGGCAAAAATTCTGGCTAAGAAATGGAAGAAAGCGTTACGGAGAGCAAGAGGCAGAGAAAATCTCGAATCTTACCTGTCGAACCCGCACGCGGAAGATCCTCGAGAAACCCAGAGTCGAAGTAAGAAGGGATAATAGGGCTTTAGACAGCGTCTAAGCAAAGCAATTCAAAAAAGTCGTAAGATACGAAATAAAAGGGAAACTAATGTCAATTAGGGCTCAAAGAGGGCCACGTGTCTTCTCTAATATGGGCCTGGGCCTCTAGGGAGTGGAATGATTCCGTTTGATAACTATTTTATTTTTTATTTTTTATTTTTAAAAATTAAACTTATAATTACTACTTTTGCTTATGAGTTTTCTGGTTTTATTATCTATTTTTTATCTATATTTTCAAAAATCTAGCCAAATTTTGAAAATTAAAAAAAATTAGTTTTTATTTTTTAAATTTGGCTAGGAAATCTATTATAGAGAATGATGAAAAAACAAGCTTAATTTTCAAAAACAAAAAACCAAAAACCAAATGGTTATCAAACGAGGTCATAGTTTTTGAAAAGTATACTTGTTTTCTCATCATTTCTTTACAATGGAGTTTTATTTTTCTTAAGAAAACATTAGAATTCTTATATATTTCATAAATGTCAAATGTCAATTTTTTTTAAAAAAATTAGCTTTTAAATCGTCCATCGTCGGCGACCGCCAGTGACTATCTCCGATGACCGACGACAACTAGAGGTCACCGCCAGCGACCATTTCCAACAACCACACGACCACCTCTGGCAGCCATCTCTAGCAACCGATAGCCACCATCAACGACCATCTCCAGCGACCCTTTTGCATATGGCCAGCGGTGGTTGGCCGATCATAGTATTTTAAATACAAATTTGAACCTATTAGTTCATAGTATTTAATAGTCATCCTTTATGGTATTTTGGCATTAGTAAAAGTATTTTGAGTGTAGAGAAACCAAACAAACTTGTGTATAAAAAATACTTTTTAGAAAATGTAGCCAAACATATGAGTGTTTTAATTCTAAACTGTTTTTTATATAAAAAAAAATGTATTTTTCAAAAACATTTTTTTTTCACAGGCAATTCAAACAGACCCTTAACCATTTTGATTCAACCATTTTGATTCAAGTACCAAATGTGGATATTAGTTTCCTAGATGCTTGGGTTTTCTACTTGAAAGGATTGAGCTTCTTATTAGTTTCAAGTCCAGCAAATGGAATTAGATACTAAAATTTTCTCAAAAGGTCCATAAAGCAAATTTATTTTCCCATCTCTTGATGTCTCCATTTCAACACACTATCGTCCATCACCAGTCCAAAGAAACAGAACGCATCGTTGTCCACCCTTTCACTGGAAACATCAGAGGTGAAGGAAGCATTTTGTCGTTGTTTGATAACACACAAAGTGAGCTATTCTAATCCTTAATTATTGCTGGTTTTGAGGTATAAATGGTTATTTTCACGTATATATTTGTGTATTTTGTAGGAATCGAGCATTTAGAGTAGACCGGAGAGTTAAGAAAATATTCAGAAAATAGAGTTAATTGAACAAGAATTGAAGAAAAAGGCAGAAGAAATCAAGCCAAAAAGGCCGACGGAACAACTTCGAGAGGCTACAAAGCATGGTCACGATGCTGCCACAAGCCAAGCCAAACCTCTTGCAAGAGTTGCGTTAAAACGGCTACAATGGCAGTCTCAACGCTACGTATTTTGCACGCCAAGACGCCAACCTCAACAACGCGAGCGCGCAGGCCCCCATCTTCTGTTTAATGCTGCCACGATTTGCATAAATGTTTCATGTTGTCAATCGATTTGGGAGAGCCAAATTAGAGAGAAACAAGCTTAATTTCGATTTCTATATATTCTTAATAGTTAGAAGAGCCCATTGGAGCATAGAAAAGGAATTTTCAAGCTCGAGATCGTGGAAATTGTAACGGGAATGGAGATCGACATGCCATACTAGTTTTACTCTTCTTCCCCTTTAATCTTGTAGTTTTGTTGTGGCGTAGTTGTTGAGTTTAGTATTCGTATTGGCGAATATGAGTGGCTAGACTCTAATGCACTATTCCCAACACTTGTTTTATTTCTAGTTTGTGTTATATTTCAGTGCTTTCACATATTTATTTGGTTATTTTATAGATTTCGTATTTAGAGCAAAACCAAGCATTTGGGCGACTTATGGACAAAAAGGAAGCAAATTGGCATCAATTAGAGCAACCAAGTAAAGAGAGATCAAGAATTGAGCCAAGAAAATCAAGAATGTGGTGTTAAGACCCTACCTATGGGCATCTCAATGCCAAAACGCGTGCAAAACCGACATTTTTCGTATGTAGATACTATTTGGTTTTTTGAATATGAGATGGAATGGGATGACAACGTCGAGACGCTATCCCTAGCGTCTCGACATTGTCCCAATTTTTCATTTTTAAAAAGGAATACGAATTGCAATGTCGAGACGTTGTCCCTAGCATCTCGACTCTACCCAGTATTATAAATAAAGCATTTTTCTACGAATTTAGGGAGACGAATTGGATAGAGAAAAGCCAAACTTCAATTAGACAAATTGGAGGGAGAAAAGTCAGATTTCGATTTCTACTCAGCTTTTGGGATTTAGAAGACACTCTTGAGAGCCAAGAAAGGAATTCAAGGTTCGAGATCGCAGCACATCACATCGGAAACAAGGATTGGAATGCATCAGAGAGTTTTTATCTTTTTCCTTTTTTTCTTTGTAGTTTCTTTTATAGACTTTTTAGATGAGTTTAGGTTTTAATTGTGAATTTTTGAGTGACTAAACTCTAGTCTTAGGATTTGTTGTTATTTATTAAATTCATGAATATTTTATTTAATTAACAAATTTTTTTAATACTACAACAAGATTATTCTTGTGTTTTTGCGCTTAATGCTTTTAGTCTTCTGGGCAAAAATTAATTGTTTGCTTGATTTAAGTTTCAGCTCAGGAGAGTAAAATTTAGATTAGAACATAGATACATGACTATTAGTTATATCTTGCATGGGAATGAGGATCTTTCTAATTGAAGCCATTAAAAAAAAGTTTCGTTAATGCCCTTCTTGATTGTAAAAAATAGACAGGGATGTTGATTTTATAATTAGACAAGATAATTAATTTGGCTTGGGAAAGTCAATTAATAATAATCATCTTCTTAGCTTATAAGTTGTTGCATGTTAAAGTTGAATGGTTTAAGATATAGGATTTAATGAATGTAAACTAAGTTCTAAGAATGTTCCCCTCCGGTTGTCTCAACTTTGTAAATAATTTTAGTTTTAATTTTCTCATTCTAAATTGATGGTTCTCTAGATAAAATCAAATAATAGTAACTACAATAATTAATTAAACTAAACACCCAATCTTGAGGACCATACTCAACACTCAAATTCACTATACTAAAACTTGATACTGTGTACTTGCAGTTTTGCATTGTACAATTAAAAAATACGCAACATGTAGCCATTAGACCTTATGATTTGATTCATTGAATTCCTTGATTTAATGTCTTAATTCCATTCATGTTGTTATGTGCTTAATGCTTCTAATCTCTTGATCATGAATTAATTGTTGAATTGTTTTGAATTTATGCTCGATAAGGGCTAGTTTAGATTAGGGTAGTTCTAACTTGTCAATGATTAGGGCTCTCCTTTAGAGATGGTTAAAAGAAGATTTATTAATACATTGCTTGTTATTAAAAGCTAAACAGTGATGTCAGTTTTATAATCTTGCAATAGAGTTAATTGTCCTCGTAAGAGTCAGTTATTATCTTTGTCTTCTTAACTTATGGAACATTTGCATGATTAATCTTGAATATTTGATTAATTAAATTGTTGGTTTGATAGGTGAAATCAATTCCCTAAGATATTTCTCTCTAATATTTCTCACACATTTATTTTTCGTTATTATTTTAATTTAGCTTTAGATTTCATCATTTGATTGTTTCCTCTAAATAAAATTGGGTGATTGTATTCACCATAATTAAGTGAACTAAAACATCAACCCTGAAGACGATACTCTTACACTCATTCACTATATTAAAATTTGATCCATACACTTACGGTATGCATTAAAACTACGCAACACCGTCTTGCATCGTTGGTCGCCATTAGAAGGAATTAGAAGACTGAGCCTTCGGTCGTTGTTCAAAGGTGAAGAAGGGGTCAGAAGACTGTTTCTTGATCGAAAACAGCAGCAATTGAGGAATCGTTTAGGGTTTAGGCATCGATTTTTAGCCAGACGAAGGTGAATCAAAGAAGGTGAATAGACGAAGAACGAAAGACGTGTGATTTGGAGAGAAGTTTTGGGAAATATGAGCAATTTTGGGGTTATTTTGAAATCAATTATACCAACGGTTATAGAAAATCTACCCGTTTATTTTCTCCATTTTTAATTTTTGAAATTAATAGGCACGTATGTAAATTCAATCATCTTTTGGGCTTCAATCAGTCGGCTTATTGACAAAGTTGATTTTTTTTTTTAAATCTAGATATTTGTGTTAATTGGGTCTTCAAATGGCCTATCTATGTAGTTACCCCTTATTACTTTTTTTTTTCAAAGATGTCCAAATTCTTTAAAATTTTCAGTTTTAGATTTGTTGTATTTATTTTGTTTAATTTTTTTACCATTTCATTCCTATTTATGTTTTATCTCTCTATATTTCACTCAACATTTTATCGTATTAAAGTATGGAAATGTGCCAAAAATAACCACATTTCTTGCGACTATCACTCCCCCAAACGTAGGCCATTATATTACTCATACCCTCGAATGATACAACAAAAAGGCAAGCAACAAAGTTGTAAACTAGTGCATAATAGATGACAAGACTATTTAGCCTTCAGGTTAGGCTCTCAAAATTTACTCACACTTAATTTAGCACAATTAAACAATGACAAAGTTGCATGTTGGAAGGAACAACCCCCTCCCCTTTCCAAGTGAGTGTGCAAAACCTTAACTAAGCCAACTTGCATATCTTCGAAGTTCTACTATAAAACTTAAGTCATAAGGTGTTTGTCTCTTTTTTTTTTTTCTCTTTTTTGAAGAGAGCACTACTAGTCATTCATACATTCTTTCAAATGCCAACGTTCGTGATGAATATATCTGACTTTCTACATTACCACCAAGAAGAGCCACTTTACATACTCATTTCCTAAATCACTATTTGACACAAAGGCAAACATGGATGTCATGAATGCCTCTTGTTATTAAGCTCATTCTAGACAGAGGAGTATTTCTTTGTTTATTTATTTTTTCTTGTATAGATGACCTTCCCCAAACTTAGGACTTACAACAAGAGTTTTGCTCACCACGCCCTTATTAATTATCTTTAAAATCTTTTTGTTTCTTTTTTTTTTTCCCTTTTATTTTCTTATATATATGATCTCTCCCAAACCTAGGATTTACAACAAGAGTTTCACTCACCACTCCTTTATTACCTTTAAATTCACTTCAAGAATGGGTCACGAAGAGGAGTGAGATTGTTGGCCAAGAACACTATGATGAAAAGGCAACGAATTGAAGTTCAAGTGTATGCTTAGAGATTCCAATTACTCCTTCAACTACAATGTTCTTCTATTCCTATTGTGCTACCAATAGAGGAATTTTCGCTTTGTGATCACTTTGTCCTTGTTGGTGCAGTTTCACTTGGCTTCATTGGTAGAGTCACTACAAGAGTTACACTCTACATGAATTATTCACTTTCGAGATTAAATTTCTCAAATTGTTTCAAAATTTTTCTAAGTCACCTTTTGATTGTTTTTTTTTAGAGAAAAACAAGGCCAAAGCAACATGCATTTAATCATGCTAAATTGTCCTTCCACACGGATACAACAAACCATAATAGAAAGAGCAAAAAAATAAAAATCAAAAGAATATATTAACAAAAATATATACAAGTTCACTTTTAATTTGGCTAGATTTTTGTTAAAAACGAATTCTTCTAAATAAGGCTAAATTATAAATAAAAAATCTCTAAAACTTTGCATTTATTTAAAAAATATTCTTATTCTTTCAAAAGTTGCAATATTACCCTTTGATCTTTCATAAACGTTTCAAAATTACCCTTGAAGTAAAAAATCCGTTAGAATGTTAGACAAAAAGTTGACGTGGCAGAACACCGTTCTTTCAAACTTAATCTAAGCAAACGTTCTAGTCATCGCCACGTTGTTTTAGGTCACCGTCATGTGTACTTTTCTAATGGATTTCTACTAGCTCGAAGGTAGTTTTGAAACTTTATGAAAGTTCAAAGGTAATATTGCAACATTTTGAAAGGATAGAGGTATTTTTGAAATAAATGATAAAGTTCATGAGTATTTTTTTTTTTTTACAATAATTTAACCTAAAAATAAAGATTGCAGAAAGTAAAATAGTAGATAACTTGCTTACTCAGCTTAAAATACGTCTAACCTTTGCAGAAATCATTTGAAGTAATTTATCACCATCTAATCTCTATGACAACATTATTTCATGAATTTCAATAGTAAAAGGCTAAAAAGAAATTAATTCGAAATTCATGTATGTAATTGGAGTTTTTAAAGTTCATACCTAAATATATAAAGAGACACAATAGATTCATAATGGTTTAAATCTCATTTTAGTTTGAAATTCATGTATATAATTGGAGTTTTTAAAGTTCATACCTAAATATATAAAGAGACACAATAGATTCATAATGGTTTAAATCTCATTTTAGTGCCCACACTTCCAAACGTCTATTTTGGTCCTTATATTTTTAGCTAGTGTCAATATATTTTAGTCTATATAACATCACAACGTCTATTTTGTTCCCGTGCATTTTAGACGTGACTGTGTCTTAGTCGACATGGCAGGACAATATTCTAAAAAATTTATCAAGTATAGTCTGTTGTGCTGAAATTGTGATTAAAAAAAAGAGATAATTAAACTATATAAAGAAAGAAACCAAACGTTTTGAAAGTACAAAAACTCAAGTAAAGAAAGAAACCAAACGTTTTGAAAGTATAAAAACTCAAGTGAAAAAAATCTAAATATACAAAAACCAAAAGAGATGTGATCCTAAAAACAAAATAGGATTTAAAGTACTATATTCCTAATTTAACATTTATATTGAAAACCCAGGTAAGAAGTGTCTCTCAAGTATCAAAGACCTGCAAATGTATATCCATTCACTCAAATAATGGCAATATGGGCCTTAATTAAATAGAAACCAAGAAAATCAATAAAGTTGAAATAGACAAATCAAATCATAATTAGGAAGGATATGGGGGGATGTGTATATTTTTATATATATTTCACAACTCTCCATCCCATAATTGTTGAAGAGATTTGTAAGGTCCATAAGGGGAGATAAAATCCTCCCTAGTGAGACCTCTTTGCTGCTTGATACGATCAATCAAACTGTGATGTTCCTCCGTCAAGGCCCAATCAAAAATGGACAAATTCTCTTCCATTCTCTTCTTGTTGGTGCTCTTCACAAGCAAACTGACTCCTTGTTCATAGACCCATCTCAAAGAAACTTGAGCAACTGTTTTGTGTGTGGCCTTTGCAATGTCCTTAAGAATTTCACAGTCCATTACTTGATTTGTGCCCCAAGACGCACCCTTTGCACCCAATGGAGAGTAGGCTGTTACAACGATGCCATTGGAGTTGCAAAACTCTCTTAGCTTCTTTTGTTGCCAGACGGGGCTCATTTCAACCTAATTAACCCAAAACAAGAAGCACCAAAATCAATGAATTAGGGTTTGTGAGATGGGTTTGTTTTTGTGTAACTTACTTGGTTGACTGCGGGAGGGATTTGGGAGAAAGAGAGAAGGTTTTGGAGCTTCTTGCAAGAGAAATTGCAGACGCCAATTGCTCTTGTGAGGCCGAGTCTTTGGCAGTCTTCCATGTCTCTCCAAACTGACTTCAAGTCCATTGGAATCAGGTCGTTTTTTTGTATGGTGAAGTCGTTTTTTCCTGGCCGCTTTAGGCTGATGGGCCAGTGTATTAGATACAGATCCAGATACTCCAGCTTTAGTGTTCTGCTAATTCCATTGTCATTGTCACCGTATAATTATAAGCCTACTACTATATATATATTTTAACATTACTAATTAACATTTTTCACCACTTACATATACATTACACCTTCAGTATTTATAACTTTCTAACCTCCCTAAACTTTTGTGTTGTATCTATTTAGACCCTATAATATAAAGAGCTAGCATATGAACTTTCCATCTTATATATCTACTCAGTACATGTCATTTAACGATCTCATGTTAATTTGATAATATAGATCAATTATTAGTGTGGTAGAGGAGTAAGTGTGAACCTATTATTAGACACATGGCTTTAAGTTAACTAAGGAACTAATTATTAGAAATTTGGTGACTAAATAGACATATCCTTCACAGTTTAAAGACCCTTTCAAAGTACATGGATAATACATAGCTCATTATAAACAAATGAGAAAATGTCAAAATTCATCCCAAACTTCAGGAGTTGCATCAACTTTTACTCCTAAAGTTTCAAGTTCATCAAATTATACCTCAAACTTTGATAAGCATTACCAAATTTTGCCCTCTGATTGATTTTCATTTGCAAAAATCATCAATTATTAAGGTTATGTGTGATAACTATTTGATTTTTTGTTTTGAGAAATTTTTCTTATTTTCTCATCAATTCTCTACGATGAGTGTCATCTTTCTTAACAAAACATTTAAATTCTTAGCCGAATTCCAAAAACAAAAACAAAAACAAGTTTTTGGAAACTATTTTTTTTCTTTTCAAAACTTGGCTTTGTTTTTGAAAACATAGATAAAAAGTAGATAACAAAATAAGAAAACCTACAAATGGAAGTAGTATTCTTTGTAGACTTAATTTTAAAAAACCAAATAGTTATCAAACGAGGCATAAAATATTTTCACGTGCATTTAATGAATATATAATATATGTTAGTACAAAATTAATGAAGTTTCAAAATTGCAACATAGCAAATGCTTAAGTTTAAACTCAAAAATGGATTTTTTCCCCATTAAAACAAAGCTTAAAAGGGTATAAATGACAGCACCTGAGAGACTTGCGGAGAGCAGGAAGGACTGAATGGGGATGAGCATCGCCAATCCAGAGCTTTGAAGCTATAAAAACCTCCTGCCTGGAACTCAAGAGGCCGAGTTCGAGGGCTTCGGCAATGGCTTCTCCGAGAGGTTGCTCCGACCCATATGACGCAGCGGTGTCGAAATGGCGGTAGCCCAGGCTGATAGCCTCCGGCACCGCTGCTTTCAATGCCGATGCGTCGAAAGGATCCGCCGCCATTCCCATGCCAACTACAGGCATTCCAAGGCTGTGGGGCGAAGACCTGATCATCAGCGATGCGCTTGGCAATGGCATTGTGCCCATCAGATTCATATTCATTCTGGCCATTGGCTTGGCTTCTCCTCTCAATCAATTTAACCTCAACACTCTCTGCTTGTTTATTACATCTGTGTTTTATGTGTGGGTTTTAGATTATTTCAAATTTAATTTTTGAATGAGAGTTGTTGTAAGGAAGGTGATCTTCTCGTGTTATGAATTTCTTTGCGTGAAGCCAGGGAAGCAAAAACTTCGTGTGGTTTTCATTAGTCTTTCATGGGAACATTATATTATTTTGGAGGGGAAATGTTAGCTCAATGGTTGCTAATTAGCGCTGTTTGTATTGTTGTGGGAGTAAACAAAATCTCTCCAAATTATTGGTACAAAGTACATACCTAATTGAACGATTGATCAATTCTCAATTTGATCCTTAATCTTTTTAAATTCTCAGTTTTACTTTGGATGTATTGAAAATTCTCAAGTTAGTACTTTTTAATTAGAAAAAAAAATTGTTAAAATTTGATTACTCATTATATTATTGTTTTATTAGCATATTTGAAATCATGGATATGTCACTTCAATGATATTTGACACTTGAAAATTGAGGTTACATTTGATAACCATTTGGTTTTTTATTCTTGATTTTTGAAAATTAAACTTATAAACACTACTTCCACATTTATGAATTTTTTTTTCTTTTTTTGTTATCTACTTTCTAAAAATGTATTCAAAATTCTAGCCAAGTTTTGAAGCTAAAAAATAGTTTTTAAAAATTTGCTTCTTTTTTTTTTTTTTTTTTTTTTTGCAATTTGACTACGAATTCATATGTTTCTTTAAGAAAAGTGAAAGCCCTTGTAAAAAAATCGTGAGGGAAACAAACATATATTTAAGAAATAGAAAACTAGAAATATAATCGTTATCAAACCGATCCTAGCTTCATCCATTTTCAAAATTTGACTTCTCCATCAACAAAACCCTTTTTTTTTTCAACTGGCATGCTCACATGTTCAAATAAGTTTATAAAATAATAATTTATTGAGACAAGTTTTTTGCTAACAAAATTTAATTCAAACTTTTTTAGAATGATTTAATTGAGAAAAAATGATATGCACATATACGTACAAAATAATATGCAATCTATGTATGATAGTGACATATCAACCCTGATAGGTTGATCAAGATTTCAATTACTACTTGGTAGAAAAAATAAGGATAATGTAATTTTATGTTTTCAAATTCATTGAGTTCAGCAAATATGTGTTTGGCAGATGTATTTTTAAATATTGTTTTTGGATTATGTGATCCAAATAGTGACAATTTTGAAAACAACATTTTTATGTTTATAGTGTATCTATATTTTGAACTTGAAATTTTAAAATGCAGAATTATATTTAAAAAACTAAAAACTTTAATAAATACAGCACTTCATGTTATAAACTCTTTATTTTTGTAAAATTAAAATATGTATAATATAATATCTTATAAATTATATGTATTGTGAAATAATAATTATACAAAATTCATAACATAAAATATGTTCATAAATTAATTAATAATAGTTTATATTCAACCTAATATTTAGTTGGTAACTACAACTTTATGGTTTATAATATAAATATATTATCAAACACATTTTGAACAATTGTTTAAATTGGAATCAAATTTTGTAAACATGAATATATATAGCAAGGGTTTTGGGGATGAGAATAGGCAAGGACTTTGGATACCCTTGTTTGGTACACGGTTTGGAGGCTTGGCCATGAGAATGAGTTATTCTCATGGGTTTTGAATACCGATGAGTAATGGTATTTGATACCCTCGCAAAAGCATGGGTTTTTTTCATGCTCTCCTCTTTCTCTCTCTTATTTTTGTTAATACTCATCTTTTTTTTAAATATATTTTTTTGTTCTATTAAAATTAATTAATTTAGATTAATTTTTATAATCAACCTGATTATATTAAAATTATTTTATAATAATGTATTGAATTAACTTAATTAATTATTTAATTGTAATAAATTAATTATAACAATTAATTGATTAAAAATATACACAACGAATTCTCATTTATAAAAAGAAAAAAAAAATCAATTTTTACACCTAAGTTTGTCGAGTTGTATCAATTTCTACCCTAAACTTTTAATTTCATCAAATTGTCAAACTTAGATAAGTATTGCAATCTTAACCTTAAAGTTTTTTTTTTTTTTTTTTTTGCAATATCTATCATCCAATAAGTTTTCTTTTGAAAATTCGTTAAAAAAAATATTGCCATATGCTTTCAATGAATTATATAAGACATAAGTATGCAAAATTGATAAGATTTCAAAGAAAAATAATGTTAGAGCTACATTTTATTAAAATTTGTGAGTTTTGGTAAAGTTATTCATTAGTTTACAGGTAAAAACTAAAAATTTAGAGTGAAAATTGATACATAGTGTGACATGTTTACGGGTAAAATTAAATTTTTTTTCCTTTATAAAAATAAACTTAATTGTGTATTTATTGAAACTTTAATAAATTAGTAATCTATTTAATCTATTTAATTAATTGAAATAATTTAGTATAAAAATTATAACTTTTTACAATTATTTATTCAATTAAAATTATACATCTATTATGATCAATTAATTTACGTCTATTTGTTGAAGAGTTCATTTATTAATGCATCATAATTATATAAAATTTATAAAATTAATCTCATAAAAAATAAAAATATGATTTATTGTTATAAAAATTAGCATTCCCAGGTGTGCAACTAAACACAGCAATCAATGATTCCTAGCAATCTTATTCTCATGCATCTTATTCCCAAACATATAAGAAACCTTGAACCAAACGACCCTTATATGTATTGTGAAATAATAATTATACAAAATTCATAACATAAAATATGTTCATAAGTTAATTAATAATAGTTTATATTCAACCTAATATTTAGTTGGTAACTACAACTTTATGGTTTATAATATACATATATTATCAAACACATTTTGAACAATTGTTTAAATTGGAATCAAATTTTGCAAACATGAATATATATAGCTCGACTGACATAAAACATGTACCCTCGACCAAGAGGTCAAAGGTTCGAATCTCCCACTACATATTGTCAAAAAAAAAAACATATTGAAAACATGAAATACAACTCTCTCTGATTAGGAAAATGTCACTAAAACTCTCGATCAGCTCATTAAATACTATTTAATTCCTAACTCTATCACCAATCATCTTGTAACAAAAGTTTGCATAATGTGCAAGATCCTTCCTATACACATTTTGGAACAAATAAAAGATTTAACAAATACTTTGAGAAAAAAAAAACCAATATTAGTCAAGTAACAATTTAGGACTTACACTAGTACTTTGTTACTCAAAAAGCCATCATATGCCTTCTCTAGTGCTTGATGAAAATCCCAATGATACCAAGTGACATATGGAGTAAGGCCTAAAAATACTAATAGAATGGAAATATACCCTTACAAAATAAACTAAAAGAAATACTAAACATGATTTGCTCACCTCTTTTAAGTAAAGTAATTGATCAACCTATTGTAGTATATATGCAACTCTCTTTTAGTTTACTCTTTCTCTCTCATCTACATAAAGTTAGACAAAGTTTTAATATATATATGTGTGTGTGAATGTCCAAGAAAATGTCAAAATGTCAATTTTATGGAAATGCCGATGTCAATGGATATTTCTAAAAAAATTATAAAAACAAAAAAAAAATTAAATTAATAAATAAATATTTTACACCGGGCTGTTAAAACTTTGGGCCGAGCGCTTTTTTTCAGTCGAGTCAGCCCAGCCCAACGATGTGGCTTTCCCACTGAACTCCACCCCACCACCTCCCTCATCTTCGTTCAGATTTCAAACTTTTGCTCTCTTTTTCTTCTCTTCCCCTCTCCCTCAGATACCGGAAGAGAGCAAAATCAGCCATGGCCAACCTGACCTCCTTCTTCCTTCTCTCTCTCCTCTTTCTCTCTCTTTCTTCCTCTTATGTTCTTGCCGATTCCCACTTCGAAGGATTTGGACCAGAACTCGACGACCTCGAAGATGACGATCTTTCTCTCCCCCTCACCGATCTCCCCCTCCGTCCCCCTCCTCTCACCCATTCGGAGCCCGAACCCGCCGAAATTTCTTCGCCGGATCGCGATTCTGATGCACCGGATCCGGTGGTCGAGCTATCGGATCCTCTATCTCCACCGTCAGTCTCCGATTCTCCGAAGCCCTCTCCGACCAGCTTCAATTACTGGGACGAGGACGAATTCGAAGGGTTGCCGATTGAACAACCGCAAGAGCCGGCACAACAGAGCTCCAAATCTGCCGAGGATTCGGTCTCCACCAATTCGAACTCTGATCCAAAACCTACCTCTCCGATTCCCAAAACGGCGAATGCTCCAAAGTCGTATACTGTTGAACTTGCGTGCGGGTCTTTCTTGGTGATTTTTGTGATCAACTATTTTACTGGGAAGCGCGAGAATGAGAACATCGCGCTCTCGTGGGCTGCGAAATTCGCGACCAAGGACTCCATTTTTGAGAGGAACTTCAGTCTGTTGGGTGTAGGGGAAGGTGATGACTCGCCTTTGCTGTTGAAAGAGGGACAGAATGTCTTCAAATTCTATGCTAGCGGGCGGAGGTATTGCCAAGGGCTGTTGGCAACAATGGAGTTGAAGAGTCGACACGATTTGATCTCGAGGATGTATAATATGGTGGTGCCGTGTAAGGATGAAATTAGCTTCGAGGTCTATATGAATGATGATGCGATGGATCATATTATCTTTGCTGTGGCGAGAAAGAAAGCTGCCAAAGGAATGCAAAAGGATTTGAAGGATTTGCAAAGATTTGCTGGAGTTTTGACGCCTCCCAGTGGTAGAAAATGGGTTCCTGAAGAGTTTGGCGTTATTTCAGAATCGAAGGAAGTTGCTGCTGATTTGATCACAGAGGTTGTTCTTGACCAGGTTGGTAATTTTTTATTTCTCTGTTTCAGATTACTTCCATTATGTTGTTTTGTTCTGATTGGTGAATATTTTTGCTGAAGGGTTATTGCTAAACCTCGTGATGTCTGAGTTTTCAATTTTAAAGGTTCTGACTTGATGTCTTGGCTGCTTTTTGCTGGAGTTGTTTATTTTACAGTCATTTATACTTTATGTTATCTGGTGACCTCGCGTTTAAAATGTAACCATTCTGTCTATTTTCACGACATTTGTTGTTTTTGTTTTCTACATTGTACATTTGCTTATGGTATTAAGCAACTGCATATTTGATTATTCTACTTTGGAGGTGGAGTGGAGACTACGACTTTTCCTATTCTATGGGGGAAAAATGAACTCTGATGCTGCTAGCCTACTACTAAGAAGATCTTTGATCTTCTAAATAACACCAACGTTTTTTCCCAATATTTTTCGCTTGATTGGATCCACGTGGTGAAATGTGGTTCATCAGTTCTATATTATTATCTTAACTCTGAAGAGTGAAATCTATTTGTTACTAGGTCTGAACCAAAGGGATAACATGATCTGTTGACTAAAAGTATAAACATATTTTATGGCTAGATCAGGGAAGAATTGAGTCGTATGAATCAGTTGACTAGCATCGAGGGATATTATTACAACTACTCATGTCACTGCCCTTTTAACGTCCATGAGATTTTTATTCTTAGCTTGAATGATTGTTGGGTTTGGACTCTTGATTCTATAGGCATTTTTTCTTGTAAATCTTTTTATCCCTATGTATTTGAATTTTTTTTTGGAGGGTTGCATCCCCCTTTTTCCGAAGCTTTGGAAGTTGAAACCATTGACAGTATTCAAAGAAGTTCTAGCCGTGCTTACAACCTAGTTGGTGCGTGCTTTGAAGGAATTCTTATGGGATTAGAACCATATTTGTTTAGGCAATGCCCTTTCTTGACTTTGATTGGGCGTCCTTTTGGTTTTAGTTTGGCCTGAGTCAAGAGATTGGCACTGCCTTATTTGAGATTTTTTGCATGAGAGAGAGGGTGGCTTTTGTGGCAAGCCAGTCTTGTTGCAGCGCTTTGGTTCATTTGATTAAGGAGGAATCTCAAGGTTTTTTGAGGATGAGGCTTTGTCTTGGGAGGAGGTTTCAAGTACTGCACACTGTAATGCTTTCCTATGGGTGTTGAAGTCTCCATTCCGCGCCTTCCATCTTGTGTGTGCCCTTCCTTTTGTGTGGCTTTCAGTTTTCCATATGAAGTTCCCTCCGATTTATGCTGTTAGCAACAATAAAAAGTGGTTAACAGGCGAGTTGCATGTGGGATAGTGAGACTTCCTATTGGAACATCACAGCTATAAGGAGTTTGCTTTGAGGTAGAGTGAGACTATAGGGCACTGATAGAAGTTTTGATTGGGGCTCAAATCAGTCAGTGTGAAGATAGAAGGGGAATAATTAGAACTCAGGGAAAATGGTTCGTGCAATGTTGCACAATATGCAGTGTCTTATATCTAGAGTCATGGATCATGCCTTCAGTATTTTTTGGGGTTTTCCTAATTCTGTTCGGTTGGAGATTGTAAGCTGTCTTTATTGGAAACGTTTATTTACTCCTCAAGAGACTGTTACTGTGAACTGATGATTGTAATTTTGAAAAGTTTCATTGTCTTTAAAAAAAGAAAAAAAGAGGACTTTCGACATAAGCTTCTATTTCATTTGTCGTAATTTGATATTTTCCTAGTGATGCATATCCTGTGTTGAACCAAGAACTTTTTAGGCGGAGGGCAAATACAAAGAAAAGAGGTGTTTCTGACGTGCCATTTCAGCTATACATTAGTTTGTATAGCTTCATTCGTTCCATTTTGTGTTGGCTGCTATGCAACTCGCTGTTCTTGAGCACAGCATTTCCTTATTTAACGCCTTTGTGCTCAATTAACAATTTAACATGATGTTATCAACACTTACAGTAAATTTCTTTACTCCTTTTCCCGAACGTGCAATTTGAAGTTTAGTTAATTTCGGCAGGTTTTTGGTGAAAAATCTTTTGAGAAATTTGGGAAGTACTTCATCTCGATGCACTTCTCGGATCAGCATCCAGGCATGCACAAGAAGATGCTGTTATTCAAGTTTGCCCTTCCAGATGCCAACAACATGGCTGATATTTCTCGTCTGGTAGCTCTTGTACCCTATTATATCGACGCTATTGGACGCTGCAAGCTCAGTTCACAGGTAATATATGCTCTATACAATTTGACCTAAGAAACTTGCTAACTTTGTTCAAATTTTTCTAAATTCTAATTGTTGCTCATGCAGGCCCGCTCAAAAACCGATGCTGCCAGGTCGAAGGCTGCTCAAGAGGCATACAGAGAGCTTCAAAATGCTAGGCAAGAAGCCCTGCAGAAGAGGAAGGCAGAGAAGAAGAAAGTGATTGAAGAGGCTGAGGCCAAGTTAAGTGCAGAGGCTCTTCGACGAAAAGAGGCGAAAGACCGTGCCAAACAGATGAAGAAAGCAATGCCAAAGATAAAGATGAGCCGCAATCGTTAACGACTCGATTTTTTCCGATGCATCATTCACGAGTCGAGAACTCAACACCTTCTTCACCTGGTTTTCTAATGTTGTTACAGAGCTTAGCTGGGATTCCTGATTTCATTTAAATCTTGATTATCAGGGTAGTGGACCATGTACTTTTAGATTGCATTACACTTACACTAGCTCGTCATGGCATAATAACAGTTCTATAGAAACTAGCTTTCCTTTTTGCTAATTTAAACCTCGTTCTTTTCTTTTCTATTTGTGGTGGCCTTGTAGTCATTGATGGAATCTGGCTGAATAGGAATTTTACTGAAATGTAATGTTGGATTATAAACCTCTTTTGAGACGATCATATATGGTTTGTATTTTTGAAAAGGTTTTGGTGAAGAGGTGTGATCGATCTCTGGAAGGATAGATCAAGGACAATGAGCAGAAAGCACAAGATTATAACGATAATCAATTTTGTTCTTGAAACTCTCTTCAAATTTTAATTTCATTTCAATTTTTATCAATACTCGATTTAAGTCATAGAGGAATAGTAAACATGTCTATTTCATCGATTTTGATGTCATATTATCAAACATATTATCACTCTCTTAATAAATTTTAACATCTTGAAATAATGACTTAAATTGGGGGAAAAAATCAACACATAAAAGATAAGATTAAAATGTTTAAAATATCCGTATGAAATTTAAAAAAAATAACTCAAACTGACACTAAATTATATATTTAGTCAAAACTCTATACATGTTAGTATCGTTGTTGCTTCCACCCATCTTTCTCCTTACTGATGTGGAATAACTAACTTAAACTATATGGTAACCTACAACTGCAATTGCGTACTTATCGAGTTTGACGTTCTGCATCACCTTCAACTAGACCTCTGCAAGAAAATAATCTCTCTGATGCACTTCAAAAAAAAAAACACTACAACAGCGTCCAGACCATGTCTGATCATGAAGGTTTTTTATTTTCTTTTTTTCTTTTTAGAATGTGAGGAACATCCGACATTCAGAAGAGTACATTCCTTCAACTACGCTCACTTTGACGTCTGGTCATGAAGGCTTCATATTTTGCAATTCAGCCACTTCAGCCACTAGCATGGATGATCGTCTTCCTCTGCCCGTCTTCCTCTGCCGACGACTGGAAAATACACACTGAATTCTTTCAGTTTTGCTTTAGCCTTTCTTTAAGCTTCTTTGTTGGCAAATGGATTATTCTGTCTTTTACCTCTGGAAGAAGCTAATATGATGCCTGGTCTTGGTCTCCTCACAACCTTGTTCATTAGGTGAATGTACTGATGCCTCATGCCCATCAAAGGGTGCTTTTCTACCAGAAAGTCCTTCTTATAAGCCTCTCTAAGAACCACAGTTTGTGTTCTAATCTTGTTCGAGACATAAAATATACCTGGGTGATGAACTAAGGCCTTCTTGAACCTAGAACCAAACCCCAAATACTCTCCCAAGCAGAAGATGTTCTCTTTATCGGTTTTCTTCGAGACCGTAAGGTAAAGCAACTCGTGGAGAACTGCCACTGCCCATTTCTCAGCCTGGTTACTATTTGGAGCTAGATGGAATGCATTTTCGTAGGGTGAAATGTAGGGCAGACATTGCCACTCCTCCACCCAATTCATCACCTTCTTCTCCAAATCGAAACCCCTAGGAAAACTCATTGGAAATGCAATGTGATTTGCATTCCTGCTCCAACCATTGCCTTCTAGGCATTCCCTCTTCTTCAGTTCAGAGACTGAAAGGTCTTTCCTCCAAGAAAGTAGCTCCAATGCAAGAGTTTGTTCACCTGTTGAACAGTCTCTCACACTACAAACCTGAAAATATTCAGGATAATCAGCAAGAAGAGTTGGAATGAACTTGTAGGGTAGACCCAAATCCCATTGCAGCCTCTCAATGACATATAGGGGCAATTTTCCTGCCCCTGTGAGCATCAATAGTTTCGCTAACCTCTTCACAATGTCGTCTCTATGTGGTTGAGAGTTATGAATGGTTGATTCTTCCTTGTGGAGAGCTAGAGCTTGAGGGGTGAGCTTGACATGAGGATGGAGGCCAAGACTAGGCTGAAATTGGATGAAAACAGAGGCGTACAATTGAAAGAACTTAGAGATTGTGGTAGTGGGGACCTTGAGGTTCTGTTTCAGCAAGGAGACAGAGGAAAGTGGAAGAGATTTTAAAGGACTCGAAACGATTAGATTCTTAAGGGAAATTACTTGTCTGAGGTTTTTCTCTCTTTGAACTGCAAAATCAAGGTACGGATCTCTAACCCATTTGACCTTTGCATCAACAAAAGCACGAGTCTGGCTCAAACGATGAGGGATTCTAGTAATTCGGAGAATCATAAGTGAGATTATATTGTTCGTCTAAACCCCTATTTCGTTTGGTGGGAATGAAATCAAAGCAAACGAAAATTCAACCTAGACTCAAGGTCGTAAATAATTCTAATGGATAAAAATAAACTGAAACTCAAAGATGAAGGAGGACAATGAATTAGTTCGACTGCAAAGACAAGAAAAATTGCAGAATCCCCAAGTTCCAGGAACTTTACAAACTCGAACCACTCTCATATACATGAGGATAGAAAATAATGTGTTCTTCAATCCTCAACCCCATTGGAATTGGAAATTTTGCAAAGATCAATAAATAATAGAAAGGGAAAAGCTCCAGAAGGAGTGTTTCAATCGGCGAGAAGAGAAGAACTTGAGCAACAGGCCAAATTTTCTTACTTATCGGCTAGTTTTCTAGGAAAATTTCAGCGGTTACCTTACAGTGAAGTCTGTGCAATCCAATTTAGCAGATAAACAAGCATGAACATGATCGAAATCACTAGTGATGCCGCAATAAACAAAAGCCTAATTGGCAAAAATGGAGAGAAAGGGATAAAGAGATGGCCTACCGATGCGCTGCGCCATGAAGCTAAGCTCTGGTCTATGGCGTTTACAAATGCGGCGAAGAGAAAGCCATTCAAATGGGAGAATCGAATTCTAATAGAAATCTATGGCAATTTTCTTCAAAAGTACATCTACATACTCCTCTCTTGATTTTTTCACCATGTCTTCTTCCCGTGACTATTATTATTTTTAGATTAAATTACTAAGTTTAGTTTCTGATTATTTAAGTTTGTGTTTATTTGGTCTCTAAAGTATTTAATATATTTTTAAATTTTTAATTTTATGTCTAATAAGTTTTCAAACTTTAAAAATGGTTAATAAATCTTTGAGCTTTCAATTTTGTGTCTAATAGGATATTGACATATTCAAAATTTTAAAAAATTAATAGATCTATTAGATATAAAATTGAATTTTATATCTAATAGGATCCTAACTTTCAATTTGGTGTCTAGTAATTTCATGAATTTTAAAAACCGTCAACTAGGTGAAGGACCTATTGGACGCATATTTGAAATTTTAAGGACCTATTAGACACAAAATTTAAAATTTAAGGACCTATTAGACACATTTTTAAAGTTTAGGGATCAAATACACATAAATCTAAAAATTCAGGGACTAAATAAACACAAATCTAAAAGTTTAGAGAGTAAACTTGTAATTTACCCTTATTATTATTTTTTTATTTAGTTAAAATATTCTTTTAGTCTTCCAACAATTTGATTTCTGACTTTAAAATTGATTTAGTCTATTTTATGAAAAGAGTTATTAAAATTTACTGAAAATTTTTTTAGGGAATAAAAAAAGACATGCAAAGCAAAAATTGACACATACTTTTTTTTTTTTTGCCAATTAGTTTAGGTCAAATAATATGGTTTTTTTAGGGAAGAATAGGGTGTTAAAATTTCGATATTTCTAAATGTTCATGGGTTTGACATCAACATAAAGGATGAATCGACTTGTCTACTATATTATAAAAATATGACAAAATATCACTAATGTAGATATAAATTAATAGTGAAAAGTTTTAATTTATTTAAAAATGGTGAAATGCTTATTTATTAATTTAAACATTTTTATGATTTTTTCATTTATAGATTTTTTTTTATAAAAGTATCCATCGACGTTGACATTTTATTAATATTTCCAACAACATTTTCTATAAAATTGAGACATTGACATTTCTATTGGCATCAATATTTAAAATATTGAAGAAGAAATAAGAAATTAAATGATGTATATTTTTAAATATTTCTTAATGATTTTAAAGCAATTCTACATAATTCTAACTATCAAACATATTATATTTTTAAAGTTAGGTATAATTCTTTTTATAGTCGAGTAACTCTATTAACTTCAAATTAATATTTTTGTTTTCTTAAATTGGCATATCAACTGCCAAAGTGCCAAAGTGAGCTTAGCAGTAATTGACATGTAGTCTCGACCGTGAGGTTATATGTTCGAATTCCTCTATCCCAAATGTTGTTGAACTAAAGAAAAGGTATATCAACGTAACATCAATTCAAAAACTTATTTTTCTTGGTTAATATGATAGTTTTCAAATTTAATAGCATAAAAAACGGGTTAAATTGTGATAATAATTATTATTTTTTTAATGAAACTTGTAATAATTTTAAAATATTTATAATTCAGAGATGAATGATGCATTTTACAATATTAAAAAGCTTAGTTGCAACAATTTTATAAGTTTATGAGAGCGGTCAATCAAATTGAAAGTAAAGAGTAATTGCAACAATTCATATAATTTAAGAGTAGTTTTTGCAATTTTCCCCCTTCCAACAATCTCATTACAAAATTGATTGAGGACCTTCATCTTCTACTTTTTGCCAATTAGATTTTTTTTTTTTTTTGAGTTTAACAACATTTGGAGGTGGAAAGATTTGAACCTCTGACTTCTTGGGTCGAGGGTACATGTCAATTACCGCTAAGCTATGACTTTTACCAATTAAATTAGGTCAAATAATTTGGGCTTTTTAGAAAATAAATAGAAAATTAAATCATGTATACTTAACCCTGATGCGAATCTGAGTACAACAGACATATTCTATATTTTTAAAGTAAGGTATCAAATTCTTTTTTTAGACATGTAACTCTATTTACCTAATTCAACCCAATTGAAAAAAAGGGGTAAAAGAATCAATGAAGAATAAATTGGCATGAAAATTCTATTATGAATTTAAAGAACAAATGTACATTTTTGTCATTTGGAAACAAGAGATCATAAAAATAAAATACAAATAAAGGGCAAGAATTTCAGTTGGCAACAGCACTGGCTTTGTCTTGATCAGAAGGTTGAATATATCTCCAACAAAACCCAAGAGTGCTTCCCATTATGTTCATTATCACAGCTGACATTGCTGGGGGCAATGCCACCATTGCTGAACTGAAATGTGCTGTTGCCAAAACTACTCCCAGTGATGAATTCTGCATCCCAACCTGAACCAAAAACCAAACCCTCTCATTCATCTCTCTCTATATATATTTTAAAGTTTGTAACTTATCTTCTCAATAAGTGAATGGGACGGTTTTGATACCTCGATGGATATAGCTCTCCGTTCTCGTTCCCGAAACCCTCCGATTGTGGCTGCTATATAGCTGCAAATGAAAAGAAGTTATAGTGTCGATTGGCAGTACAAAAGAATAAGTTCTAGCTGTTGTCTTGAAGAGCAAAGGTGTGAACTAGTTAACTGATCTCATCTAATTTTAGAACAAGCTTAGACTTCGTATTCTACTTGCAAATAAGGATATATATCAATATCTACAACACACCAAAAGGCTTTATTTTGGGAGAAACGCAAAAACTCATCCGTATTACACTCACCCCTCAAACTTTTTATTCGAACAATCATCCTAAACGTTCATGAGTGCGACTGTAACAGACTTCGTAGTTCATCAGTGCTTTAATTTTTCCTTTTATTTTCCTAGATAACTATTGTATTGGCTCAAAACTTGAGTATATCAAATGATTGCTCAAATTCATTGAGGGATGGAGGAGATGCAACTTACCCTACGAAGAAACCAGCGAAGTGTAATAAAAACACAGAAAGTATTACGACTCCAAATTCTCCGGATATAATGTCTTTAAGAGCAATCCATGGAGATGCATCAGAAGCTAATGTGGCACTAACCATTGACGATTTGAGACGAACGACATTCTCCGAGAAGACACTGATGAACAAAAAGAATCAGTATATTAGGCACGTCAGAATGCGAAAAACGATAACAGGCTTTCGATCGAGTTTCAATTGATAAACATGACTTAATAACGCTAAACAACAATCATTGATAAACAACCAAAACCTGCAAGCAAGCAGCGAGGAAGTTAATACAGCAACAAGTGGTGCAAATGGTATCACCAATTTCACCAGCGAAGGAAATACCTTCTGCAAGTAAGAACCTAACAGAATAGGAGCTACCACCACCTAGCCAAGAAACAAGACGACGGTAATGGTGACAATTTGGAACGGAAAGTCGAACTTAAGATTCACTGGTACAACGACAAATCAGAGCAAAAATTTCACCTGAAGGGTGCTGAGAGAAAGCTTTGCAGCATCGACAGGAACGTAAGCTCCTGCTAGTGTTTTTGTGAGAAAGGGAGTGAGAATTACGGCTCCTAGAGTCGTGCATACTGTCATTACAATAGACAAAGGAACGTCGCCTTGAGCAATTAAGGTTACCTGAAATACTGTTTGATTGAAGTAACGGCGAACCGACAGCTTAAGCAATCAACTTACTGTGAGATTAAGGCTGTAGAGTAAGAAATCTAGGCCAATTGTTGATGATAGTTGATAGCATCCATAAAGTTTTTCATAATACTTAATTGAGATGAGTGCTTTAAAGTTTAAACACAGTAGTTTGTTGTTCAGCCTAATCTTCTTAAACATTTATAAGCATTGTCTTCTAAAAAGCATTTGCTGTAGGACTAATAGAATCCTATATCTTGGCTTGGCCATTATAGTGTCTGATATTTGTTTCTTTCCCTTTTTGTTCTTTTTTTGTTTTTGGAAGTACTGGTATTAGAGTATGTTTGAGAATATATTTAACTACAGTCTACAGTAAAAGTGCTTTAAATGGTTAAAATTAATTGA
This sequence comes from Trichosanthes truncata, assembly GCA_033996785.1. NCBI lineage: Eukaryota > Viridiplantae > Streptophyta > Magnoliopsida > Cucurbitales > Cucurbitaceae > Trichosanthes > Trichosanthes truncata. Next base: position 73,260,194 of record JAWPNB010000003.1, read on the forward strand.
CATTCATGTATGGTTTCAATTTAGAAGTACTTTCAAAAGAATTGGGCACCTAGAAATATTTTGGTTAAAACACACTTTTAGTCCTTCAACTTTCATGGGAACAACAATTTAGTCCTTAAACTTTAGTTTGTAATTATTTAGTCCCTATACTTTCAATTTTGTAATGATTTAGTTCCTATCGTGAAAAATATTGTTAAAATTCAATGAGATTGATTACCTTTGTAGATTGATCAACTAACTAGGGACCAAATGTGTCTAATAAACAAAGACTAAGTAGTTACGTAATAGAAATTGACACCTAATTTGATGAAATTTTTTACAATAGGGAGTAAATTGTTATAAATTTTAAAATATAGGCACTTATAAATTGTTGCGTACTAAAATTCATAAACTAAATTGTTACTGTTGTGAAAGTTTAGGAACTAAAAGTGTTTTTTAACCAAATAGTTTTTAAGGAAGCAATTGATAGGTGCTTTATCAATTACTTTTGACATGAACACTTCTATCATGGATCTCTCATGAGTCATGACACAATTATACATTTTCTTTACTAATAAATAGCTCTCAACATACACTCCTTCCCACTCCTTCTTTTACTGTTTTCTCTCTACAAATACAATTTCTCTCACTAATCCTTCTCTACCCACTTTTTCTCACTCGATCTTTTTTGGGGGGTAAATTTAATTGTTTTCATTTGCACATCCTTTTTTATATAGTTATTTTACTTTCTCCCCCTTCTTTCTCAAACTGTTTTATTATTAAGCACTTCTCTTCTTGAGAAAGCACTCACACACAAACATATCCTTGGTTTCTGAGTCTCTTTCAATATGAACTTTCACAGAACAGCAAGAGAGTTGGCAAAAACAGCTTAGCCAAGCAAACCAGTCATTGAGAAAACAGAACAGATAAGAAACAGAGATCACAAACAGTACCACATTGGAGGCAGTCCCTCCAGGGCAACATCCCAGCAAGATCAAACCGACCAAAAGCGACGGCGAAAGCCCGAGAAACTTTCCGATGAGAGCTGCGGAAGCCGGCATAATCGTGTACTGAGCCACACATCCAAACAATATCTAAAAGAAAGCAACAGAGTCATACATAACCATCAAGCATTACAAAAATTAGCAGCAATCTCCAATTTCACCCATCAAATCAAGAACCAAAATCCCAAAAATCAACACAATTCCAAGTAAGAAAAAAAGCAAAATCAGAACCCAAAAACTCACAGAAAGTGGCCTCTGCATGAACAAATTGAACAAATCCTTGAGCTCGAGAGTGAGCCCCATGACCAACATAATCAAACCAAGAGCCAAGCTATAGGAAGTCGGCCCTCTCTGCACAAACCACGAGAAGGCCGACGGTTTCAGGCAAGCAACGACGCCGCCGGCCGTCACGTAGAGAGGGTACAGACTCGCCGCCGTGGAAAGAAAATCGTCCAAACCGGTGGGTTTTTGCGGAGATGGGTGTTCGTTGTTTCGTTGAACCGATCGGACGGCGAGCAATCGGGGGAGCTTCGGCGACGAGAGACGGGGTTTTGGGGGTGTGTGAAGGCGGAGATTACGGTGGTGGTGTAGTGGGGAAATGAAGGAAGTGAGTTGAAGAGAAATCGGAGCCATGGTGCAGAATTCTGGCTTCTGCGGCTCCGATTGTGAAGAAGAAAATGGGAATTTGTTGTTTGTTTGTCGATTTCAATTGTCAAATATCAGGTGAAATAAGTACGCCAATCAATGGTTTTCTGTGGTGCTACTGCTAATTGCTAACTAACATTAGTTTTATTTTGTGCAACGACGTGGGGGCCAAATTCTTGAAACAACCATATTTGACTCCGTGTCTAGGTATATTTCAATATACTACAATTAAATTTCTCACAGCTAAAAAAGAAAGGTAGAAAATAAAAAATTAAAACTTTTTTACATTCTTTTTTTTAATTCTAAAAAAAATAAAGCAACAAACTTTTTGCTTTTTGGTTTTTTGGTTTTTGCTTTGGTTACGTAATGAAATGAATGTAAAGAATCCGAGTAAAAATTAGTTGATATGGTAGACACGTGTTCAACTGATATTTGGACACGTATTTATTATATATACATTTTTAAAAAGAAAAAAGCAGGAAAAAAAAAAGATATCTTTTAACTCTGTTTGACTATGAGAAAGTCATTATGAGATGGATATTAGCTGGAATGTTGTGGCACAATCGGGAAGTCGTTATGAGATGGGTATTAACTGGAATGTGCCTCGGAAAATTTCTAGTACTTTCTATTTTTGTTTAAGCTGTAGTTTTTGTCTTCATAAATAATTCTCGGTTAAAATGTTATTTTAGTCTTTGCAATTGAATAACTTATTCTATCTTTATTCTTATAATTTTAAATAATTTAATTTAGTCTTTATACTTTCAATAAATTTTAAAATTAGGGACCATCTAGTATATTTAGCCTAATTACATTTTTTTTTTATTAAAAAAGACTAAATATATGTGATAGTCTCTACTATTTGAGTGTGTTTTAAATTTTTAGTCATTATTATTTAAGTTTCAATAATATAGTCCCTCTTGTTTTAACATTTCTCAATTTAGTCCCTCTTATTTGTGAATATTAAAAGAGCAAAACTTACATGCTGCTTGGATATGTCTTGTGCAGGCTAGGGAAATTTTTTTTGTTTTTTTAAAAAAAAAAATCTGTGGTATTGAAGTAGGCTGCACAAGACATATCTACTGTCTGGGCAACAGGTAAGCTTTTTCCATATTAAAATTGACTCATGATAAACATACACAACATAATCGTCAATGAATTGCAAGAAATTTAGATGATGAATTAAGACATCAAAGAGAGAAACGATTCTAATTCCGTCCAAATTTCTAAGCTCCGTTTGATAACCATTTAATTTTTTATTTTTTGTTTTTGAAGATTGTGTTGGTTTTTTCACCAATTTCTACTATAGTTTTGATCTTTCTTAAGAAAACATTTGAATTTTTAGCAAATTTTAAAAACGAAAACAAGTTTTAAAATCTACTTTTTATTTTTTAGTTTTCAAAACTTGGTTGGGATTTTGAAAACTTTTGTACAAAGTAGATAACAAAACAAAGAAACCCATAGATTAAAGTAATGTTTATAAGCTTAATGTTGATCGAATTCGCAAGTGCACGAATTGTTACAAGTAATATAGTGATTGAATACAAAGTTCGTTCTCCACAGGGACAGAAAGCTACCAATTACCAAATTCTCTAGCCTCAATTTTATCTAAGCACCGGATTATCAAAGATGAATGAAAATTTAAACTTGGTAGAAAAAATAAATGTGATTAAGCTCTAAAATTGACAATGCAAAACAAAGGATTAAACTGAATTGGTAAAAACTCTAGAGCAATGACTTCACCGATTATCTCTTCCTACTCTTTGTTGATTAATAGCTAATGTTTTCCTCTATTTCTTGGTTGTTGGCAAGCTCTACACTATAGACTCGATATTCTTTTTCAAGCAATAACGATATTCATTGAAAAGTAAATTGCATATATCTCTATACAATTCTAACAATTCAATTATTAAGCCCGTAGAACCTAATATTGTCACAAAATCTACAAGGATATCTCTATCCCAAATATAAATTTGGGAAAACACTTCAGTTCATCAATGATTCTTGTCTCTCAACCTCAAATCATGACATAGAACAATGTAAAGAATGACCAAATCTAAACATGCTTTAAGTGAAGAAGAATTTTCACAACCACAAATGAAATAGAAACATCATCTGTTAACTAAGAAAGAGTAGGATTCGAGTATTCGATTACATCAAAACTCTAGAAAGAAAAACTTAGTTCATAATATACAACTTAACAAAACTAGCTAAAAGTGTCAATGGAGTCCTTACAAGTAGAAAAAGAGAAAGAAAAAAAATGAAAAGAGAGACAAATCCAAGTGAGTTCTCGCTCCGTTTGGTTGCTCGAGTGCTCCAGGGTGGTGTATTCTTTTTTTTTCTCTGATTTTTCCTCTTCTTCTATGTTTTTTGCCTCCAGTTCTATGTTTTTCGACGCTTTGAGATGATAAAAGACGCCCTTTTATACTTAGGGCAGTAGACGTAGAACCTAGGTGCTGTAAAAAAAAATTAAAAAATTGATGCTGCCAGTAGTGCAGTACCTAAGTGTCATCCTTCTGATGGTCCGCCTCCTATTGAAGCGCCTAGGCGCTAGCCTTTTGCCAAAATTCTTTTCATTCTTGTCTCTTTCATCTTTCAGCGCCTAGGTACCATTGACCAGTGCCTAAGCGCTAGCTTTCTGGAAATTTTTGACTTGAAACATCACTTTGACTACCAAGAATCTCCTACAAAGAAAATAAACAAAAACAAACAAAAATCAAACATGATTGATTAAACAAAGACCTCAAAAACTAACCATAAGCCTAAATGCACCCTATTTTGCTCTGCTTAAAACTGACTTATCACTTAATTTTGAAAAACCAAAAACCCAAAATCAAATAATTATCAAACAGGGCCTAAGAAATCAAAATAAAACTTCATTTCCTCTAAATTTTCGTTGATCCACTAAGTATTAGATCATGTTAAGTTTGTAATCAACCAATTTTAACATTCGCCCACACTGAGAAAAATTGAACACTATGACATAAAGAATTAAATTAAAACTTTTTAAATAGTAAGATTAAATTGAAAAAACACATACTAAACACATATACCTAAACTTAAAAAAAGGGTTAAAAAATACTTTTACTACGTGCGCTTTTATTGAAGTAACAATTTTGTTCGTAAACTTTAGTTAGCAAGAGTTTAGTCATTGTACTTTCAATTTTGTAACAATTTAGTCCATGAAATTTACTCATAATTAGGGGTGTTCTTTTTTCCCATGGGTATGGGGATGCGCTTTGAACAGAGCGGAGCATCATTGAATATTAGGTGGGGAACATCGGAGTGAGTAAGGGAAAAAGCTTCCCTATGAGCTAAACAAGGATGAGAAATATATTTCTTGTCCCCATCCCTGCCTTGTTTGCTTTTCTTTTAGTGTATGTATATATATATATTATCGATTATGAATTGTAATATTTAAATTTAAGGTTTTATTGTTTAATAACTAATGAGATATTGTATGGATAATTTGATTTGTTTGGACTAGATGTTTGAACTCATATGCATGAATAATTAGATAATTTGATATGAAATATTATTTTGTTTTTACTAAAAGGTTTAAAAATATTCTCTTTAAATATGGATTTCTCGTGGGGAATTAATCATTTAATTAAAAAATTCCTTAAAAAAAACAGATTTTTATGAGATTTTTTTAACTAAAAAATCTAAACCAAGAATAATTCTTCCAGGAACCCGGTCATCACGAAATTTAATGAAAAATTTTGCAAGGATAGGAAATCAAATGGGAGGCAGGAACTATCCGGTGAACATCTCTAGTAACAATTTAGTTACTTTAAATTTTGTAAAGATTTAGACACTATCGTATAAAATTTTGTTAAGATTAATGGTATTTTTTTTTTTTTTATCATAAATTGATTAAATACCAAATGTGTTTATAAACTACAAATATTGAGTTGTTAGATAATAAAAAATTATACTTAATTTTGATGAGATGTTTCACGATAGAGATTAAATTATTATAAAATTTAAAATATATGAACCAAATTGTTACTATCAAATTTTCATTGATTTTCTCCCGAGAAAGCTTAATTGAAAGCTTTTAATACATTAAAAGTAAATTTGAGAATTTTAAAAGATAAAAGGACCAAATTGTTAATTACACTGAGATTAGAAAGCATTTGATATATTTATAATTTATTGTTTGTAGTATTCTTTTTTTAGTTCATATTTATTATTTGTTGTATTGATATTCTATTCATTATCTTTTTTTAAGACAACATTATCTTAATGGATGTAATTGGAGAAGCATCTTATTTTTTTTTTAAAAAAAATCATCAATAATTATGATGTGAATATAAATTTTAAGTTATAATTATATTTATTTTAAAATCTTAATATCAAATGTTATTTAAAAACATTAAAAACACATACCTCTCTACACGTGATTGCAACAAAGAAAGAGAAATAAGACACATGTACTGAACTTGAATTTGTATTAATTTGAGTTTAGTAGAGTACAATCTCTAATTTGTTCCTCTGATTTTTTCTCTCTCATATACAAATGTCTCAATGGTTGAAAACTTGTTCTCGAGCCCGCTTGTTGATCTTTTCTGATAGGCCTTTGGCTTGTTGACCTTGTTGGGTCGGTCTTTGGCTTGTTGATCTTTGGATCGACCCTTAGCTTAGTGATTGTTGGATCGGCCCTTGGCTTGTTAATTTTTGGATCGGCCTTTGGCTTGTTGATTGTTGGATCGACCTTTGGTTTGTTGATCGTTAGATCGGCCCTTGGCTTGTTGATCCTCTTGAAAATACAATCAAAGTCTTGGAGTCTTGTACGCTTCAAATGCCTTCGACTTGTCTTCAAAGATATTTTGGTCTTTAATGTTTTCAAGTCTTCCGGTCTTCAAAACGTCTTTGGTCTGTGAAGAAACTTCAGTCTTCAAGGAACGTTTAGCACCTAAAGACTTGTCTTGGAGGGTCTTTGGTTTTCTAAGAGTGTTCAACACCTAGGGACTTGTTTTAGAGAGTCTTTGGTTTTCCAAGAGTGTTCAGTACTTCAACGAGTGTTCAGCACCTAAGGACTGGTCTTGAAGAGTCTTTGGTCTTCAAAGAGGGTTCAACACCTAAGGACTTGTCTTGAAGTGTTAAATACCTAAGGACTTCAGAGAGCAATTTAGCACCTAAGGACTTTGGCCTTCTTTGCTCTCAATTCTCTCTAAGTTCTCTAGAGAATAAAATTTCTGAACCTTTCATATGAAGGAGAGCTCATCTATTTATAGAGTTTTCCATAGGCATGTGGGGCTTGGGCTTCAATGCTTTTGGGCCCAACCATTGGACTTTGACTTTGTTGGATTTGGGCTTAACCATTTGGATTTGGGTTTTATTTAACTTTGACCCAAATTCCATATAATCCAATTTGACCAAATTAAATTTAATTGTTTGGTCAAATTGTCATAATGAAGACATGTGGCCTTTTAATTTTTAGAATTTGCCAGTTTTTGTCTTCAAATTAATTTTGTGACACATGTCAATTTATAATTGGTCCTAAATTTAATTATTTGTAGTTTCGTCATTAATTTGGAATAACAACGTGGCAATTGGAGATTGATCGAAATTTCTCAGTCAACAAAACCTATTTTTTTTTAATGTCTAATAAGTAATAAGTTAGACACATTTAAAATTACATGACTTATTAAATTAAGGTTTCGTTTGAGATTGCTATAATTTTTAAAATAATTGCGAGCACCCTATGCTTCTAAAAATTTAATTGTAATATGAATGAAAGAACAAGTAGGTTATGATATTTGGTAAATGAAGACTAAATTGATGTGATTTAGCTATAATGACTAAAATGAACGTATTATCAAAATTTACATAATTTTTTTTGTTGATAATTTAATATTTTTTAAATAATTATTTAAAATGTTATTATGCTTTCAATTTAAATTCATATTTTGTTTGCTTTAGATTATTTGTTTAGTATATGAAGAGAAATAATTGTAGTTAAACAAAACAAAAACAAAAACAATCGAGTATTATTTTTTAAACTTGAAGGATAGAATTGAAAGTTAAATCTAGGGAAAAATACCTTTTTGGTCTTTGAGTTTTTACCTACAGGTGCATTTGATCCCCGAGTTTTCAAAATAGACCTTTTTAGTCTTTGAATTTTGAGAAATAGGTTTAAAAGGTCCCTCCCGTTACATTTTTTGTTTGCTACAGTAACGCGTAGTTTTTTTTATTATTCTTAATTCTCATATGTAAAAATAAAAATAATAAAAAAAATAAAAACACATCTCTCTCCTTCACTCACCTCTTGCCCTCGCTCTCCTTCTTCTCTCTGTCCTCTCACTGTCATATTAGTGACAGCAAAGGTCCATGCTTTCCCATCTTGTGCCCACAGAGAAGAAGGTGTCGCTGAGGCTTCCGGCTATAAGTGAATGCCAGTGATCGGAATGCGACGTCGAAGGAGTTGGGGTTTGGGGTTCGATCTCCATTATTTGTACTGAATAGGACAGTGCAACTGCAAAATCATGCCAACTGAGTTAAGTAAAGCTGCAGGGAAACAAGGTGAGCTGAAAAATGAAACTAAGGGGAGGTTCTACTACAAAGGAGAGAGCTTACACACATACCAAGGAGAGGCTGCTTCCAATTCTGCGACTTTGCAAGCTCTTGGTAGTTCTTTAGAAATGTATCATAATAACTGTTTTCATAACAATTATAGGATAAGATTCATTTGGAGTAGAATGTATAAGATTATACAGATTGAGTATGGGCCAAAATCTAAACAAGCAAAGAAAAAAGAAACATAGAGGGAGAGATTTTACTATCACGATTTGGGAGTCACTCTATCTAGTTTCAACTTCACAAATCAGCTTCAAATGTGTAAAAAGTTCAGTAATAACAGCAGTAGAAAGAAACTTCAAAAAGGCTAAATGCAAATCCATACCCTCCCCCTCGGCCTAGGCGTCTTCCTGATTTACCACATACGGCACAGCGACGTAGATCCACGATTCCGACGAGCAGCGAGCAATTTCCAGCAACGACGTAGTCTTCAGGCGAGACAACTTCGACTCCGACGACCTGAAATCGGCGACTCACCAAATAGAGGAGAGAGAGAAGGAGAGCGAGGGCAAGAGGTGAGTGAATGAGAGAGTGATGTGTTTATTTTTTTTTTATTATTTTATTATTTTTATTTTTACATATTAGAATTAAAAATAATAAAAAACTACGCGTTATTGTAGCAACAGAAAATGTAACGGGATGGACCTTTTAAACCTATTTCGCAAAATTCATGGACTAAAAAGATCTATTTTAAAAACTCAAGGATCAAATGCACCTGTAGGTAAAAACTCAAGGACCAAAAAAGTATTTTTCCCTTAAATCTATTAAGGAGTGACATTTGATTGTACGAAAATCTACTTTTAAAAGTTGGTGAAGAACACACAAATCTTACTATCTTAAAGCGTGGCTTAGGAGGAGAATCATTTTTAGACTATTTTACTTCTTGGCCAAATCTTAAATTTACAAATTATGCCACTAATAATTATAAAATTTATATATTTAATTTAATTAAACTCATAACATATTATTTAAAAAGTTAGAATATGAAATTTATTTATTTATTTATATATATAATTACTAATTTTAATTATAATTATTTTAAATAATAAAGATATTAAGAGTGTTTTGAAAAGCTAGAATATGAAAAGTTTTCTTTTAATCTATTTACTCATTTGTATTTAATTATTTTTTGTCAATTTTATCATGAAAAGCTAGGATATGAAAAGTATTTAATTATGAGCAATGCTTAGGTGTTGCCTGGGTAGCACCCAACTCCTGCTGCCCACTCACGTGACCCATTTTTATGGTGCCACGTGGCAATTCAGTTTATTTATTTATTTATTTATTTTGTTTTCAACATTTGCACACCTCTCTTTTTTAAGTTGATTTTTTTTCTTTCTTTTAATTATTTTCTTTTTCATTTTTTTAGAAATTTTCTTTTCATTTAATAACATTTCTTTTTTTACAAACTCTTTCATAATATCAATTTTATTTTAAAAATTATATATTTTTTATTTTTATTATCTTTTTTCATCTATACAATATCAGTTATTTTCAATTAATCAATTAAAAATTGAGAGTTTATAATAATAATGTGAGAAATACGCTTCATAACCTAAAGCTAACGACAGTTTCATAATCAATTTAATTTTTTTTGTTTTATAATTTTTTATTTATCTTCTTATTTTCTTTTCTCATCTCCACAATATCATTTATTTCCTACTAATCAATTGAAAATTTAGAGTTAAAAATAGTAATGAGAGAATATGTTTCATAACCTAAAATAACCTTTGTGGTGTAGGTGATTTCTCTGAAATTGAATCTCAATTGTGATTTTCATTGATTGTTATCATCATCCACCTTTACTAATTCATTTGATTAAGAAGAATGGACAAAATATAAGAAGATAAATAAAATTTTTAAAATAAAAAAATAAAATTGATTATGAGACTGTCGTTAGCTTTAGGTTATGAAGCATATTTCTCACATTATTATTGTAAACTCTCAATTTTCAATTGATTAATTGAAAATAAATGATATTCTATAGATGAAAAAAGAGAATAAAATATATATATATATATATATATATATATATATATATATATATATATATATATAATTTTAAAAATAAATGAACATGGATCCAGTAATCTATTCTTAAGTGTGAAAGAACTTTGGGAGTTAGTATCATTCAAGCTTTGTTTGTTCATCTTTACCGTTGAATCTGAAAGTTCTCATTAGTTATTGAACATTGCACACCTACTTTTGGGCGTTGCTTTTAGTTGTCAGTTTGTTTCTTTCTTTGAAGTTCACTTCTTGCATAACTTTAGTGCTCGAAGATTAGTATTTTCAGAAGGGATCTAAATGGTTTCCTCAATTTGGTATATGTTTTTCCACGTTTTGATCATGAATTCACGATTCTCAACTTCATATCTTGTAAAAATTGTGTAACTGCATCGTGTGAGTTAGCCTGCACATTAGCTGTCCAATCCCTGCATTTCCTTTTCAGTTTCAAATCTGAAGAAGTTCTCTGATTAACCTTGTTGTTTACTTGCCTTTTTATCCTTACTTGAGCTCTCAGTGATGATGCGCATGAGGCCGTTTTATTAACCGAGTTTTCTCTATTGGGTTACAGGTGGTTGGAGTTTTCAAATTGAAGTCTCTGCTACTTACAATATCAACAAGCACATTTCCTTTTGGTACGTTCCCATTACCATGTTCTTCATGTCCTAATATTCAATTCATATGAGCATTTTTTTTTCAATTGATATATTTTGTTTTTGATATTTAAACTTATTCACAATTCTTACAAATTGTGTTTCGCTCTTTGGGTGAGTTGATAAGGGGTTGTCAACTTGAGCATAACTCAACTGATTTAGGTATATACTTTTGACAAAGAGATTAGAGGTTTAAACTCCCTTACCTTACCCCACATGATGAACTAAAAAGAGAGAGAGCCAAATCGTTGGAAGTAACTTGGATAGACAAGTCCTTAATGAAATAATTCAAGGTAAGTATATTTAATTGATATTAATTGTGTAATCTTTACAGCCCTAAATCTTATTTATACGGAGGAATGAAAATAAATACAAATCGTATGCTAACATACTGACTAGTATAACAATGCTGTGGGAGGGGAAATCCAAAAGTCACAAACGAGTTGTCGAATCTAGCATATTTCCTAATGTAATTCAGTTAGAGGGGAGATTTTATTAAAAAACGAGATTAAACTTTACAGCTTAAGATCAGTCCCCCTTTTATAGGCAAACAGAACTAACCCAGCCTTACGATCACAACTAACCAATCGCAACTTAACAAACTAAGCTGGGCCCACCAATTAACTAACAAAACAATTTTAAAAGTCCATAATAGGGACTGTAAATAGAACAGACGAATAATAAGTCAACATGCCCAACATGGTTACAGCAGTTCGACAATGGTAGAGGCAAGAGAGCAGTATTCAGCCTCAGCAGACGAGCGAGCAACAATTGGTTGTTTATGGGCACTCCAAAGAGATAGGATTGGGTCTAACAAAGATGACAAAAGCCAGAGAGGTGGAACGACAATCAACGGGTCTCCAACCCAATCAACATCACAAAAGGCATATAAGGGAAAAGCCAATGATGTACTTCTGTCCTGTGTTAGAGAGTACCTTTTAAGTAGTGCAAGATACGCTCGACGACAGTATAGTCACCCTTGTAAGGGCCATATAAACTTCTTTCTCGAGGATCCCATGTAGACACGCATTCTTGACATCAACTTGTTGTTAGGACCAATGGAAGGTAGCAGCCAGGGAAAAAAGGATACCAACAAGGATGTGTTTCACAACAAGACTAAAGGTCTCTGAGTAGTCAACGTGAAAACCCTTAGCCACCAAGTGAGCATTGTATCGAAACAAAAAGTTGCTGTGGTTGCACTTGATGCGAAAGACCCATTTGTTGCCAATCAAGTTCTTTCCATCTGAAAGAGAAACCATGAACCCTGCCTTGCCATTGAAGAGCAGTGAATTCATTGGCCATAGCAGTGCGCCAAACCTCATGTTTAGATGCCTTAGCAAAAGATGTGGGATCAACAGATAACATCATAGAGGTCGGAAAGACCTACTTCTTTTTTATAGTACGTACCAGACTTAGATCGAGTGCGCATAGCATGGGTGTTGGTGCTTGGTGTAGGATGTGCAACACAAGGAGGAGTTGGAAAATTATCATTAGGGGCAGGCAAAGGCGATATGGAGGGAGACGAAGAAGTGGGTGAAAGGGGAAGGGAAGTGGGGGAAGGTAAAGGTGATGTTGATGACGAGAGAGGTGGGATAATAGAGGTAAAAAGGTTTGGGAACAACTAGAGGGAGAGGGGGCAATGGGGGGATTGACGGAGAGAAGGGTGGTTGGACACAAGGGAATGTGGTTTCATCAAAGATAATTAACATGTCGTGATGTAAAACATTTGTCAAGAGTGTATCCAAGAAAAATGCATTGGAAAGTTTTGGGTTGAAGTTTGTGAGAATTATAAGGTTTTAGTGACCAATGGTATATTCTCATTTCCATGTTCTTCATGTCCTAAATATTTATTCAACCAGCAGTAAGGTGGTAAGTATTATTTTAAGGTCTTACCAAAATTTTTCATAATTTCTTTTGGGAAATTGTTTTTCTTTTAGCATTTTTCTTTGGCTAGGATATTATAAATAGTTCCAGAGAAGTGGATTAGAAAATAAAGAAATTAATAGTAAACAAGTTTAATTTCTAAAAATAAAAAACCGAAACAAAATCTTTGGCAATCATGATCTTAATTTTTGTTTCCTAAAGGAAAATTGTAGAGATCAAGTAGCGATGCGGAGCTTCAGTTTTGTATTTGAACACTGTGAACATCTTTTTAGTAGTTTTTACCTCCCTAAAACTTTTGTGTCTCTCTTTTCGAGTTTTTTTTTTTCTCCCTAATTTTTTAAAATTATTTTCTTTCTAAAATTTGTCTCTTTTTCATTTTCTCTCTAAAATTTGTCCCTCCCTTATTATTATTTTTTTACATAAAATTTTGGTCCCTCTCCTCTATAACAATTTTTTATCTCCAAAATTTGTCTATATTGTTCTCTAACTTTTTTCTATAAAATATTTCCTTTTTTTTTTCTCTCTAAAATTTTGCCCTATCTCTCCTCCTAACTTTTTTCTATTAATTCTTTTTATATCATTCTCCAACTTTTTCTTCTCTCTAAAAACTTTTCATCTCTTTAATTTTTTTTCTATCTAAAATTTGTCTCTCTTTCTAAATTTTTTGCCTATCTCTCGTTTTAATTTTTTTCTAAAAAAAAAATCAATTTTTATCTCTAAACTTGTCAAGTTAACTTTCAATTATTACAATTAATATTATAGTATAATAGGTTTTCAATGTAGCAATTTATTTAAATAATCAATATATGAAGAAAATGCATGTCTAAATTTTCATTATTTTTTTTAATTTAAAAGTTGGTATAGTGTCGTTATGTATGATATGTATATGTGCGTAAATACTTTGTATATAACCTAATTTTTGCTTTGTACATGTGCCTTTTAAATTTCCTATTTTACTATTGTATAATGATTTTGTGCTCCATTCATTATCCACATTTTTTTAAATATCAGGTATATTTTGATTGTTCACGTTTCTTTTAAGTATCATTTACATTGTTTATATAATTATATAATATATGCATTGCATATTTGATATATTGTTTACATATTTCATACATAAAGAGCATGATATATATATGTGTGTGTTTTTTATAAACACAATAGAACATGTTAATTATCTACATTTTGTAGAATGCAAACATAATTACATTTCTTTGTGATAGTTTTACCATAATAAATCTTACAAAATTAGAGTTCGTAGTTCTTTATATTGATGAAAATAATTATTTGTCATGGTGCTTGATGTTGAAATTCCTTTAGATGTCATAAATCTTGGAGATACGATTAAAAAGGGAAATGCAGCTTCTAATCAAGAAATTGAAAAAGTCATGATCTTCCTTAGCCATCATCTTTATGAGGGATTAAAAAATCGAATGTTTTACGATAAAAGATTCCTATATTTTATGACAAAATTTGAAATAATGGTATGATTATAAAAAAAAATGTCATTCTTCCAAAAGTTCGTTATGAATTTGGATGCACTTGAGATTGCAAGATTTTAAATCAGTAAGCAATTATAATTCCATATTATTCAAAATTAGTTCAAATTGTTGTTGTGCGGAGAAAAAATTACCGATGAGAATATGTTAGATAAGACATTTTTTATTTTTCATATCTCGAATATACTTTTGCAGCAACAATATCGAGAGAGAGGTTTTAAAAAGTATTTTAAATTTATATTATGTCTTCTCGTGTTCACTAATGAGTTGTGGATGGAAAAAGAGGGAGGGAGTTGGTCAAGATTTATGATTTTTCACTAATTGTTTTGTTTAGTCACGAGAAGATATGATATAAGTTCATAATACTTTTCAAAATCTCTCTCTCGATATTGTAGCTGCAAAAGCATATTTGAGACATGAAAAGTAGAAAATGTCTTCTCTAACATGGATTAGTTTTTTTTTTTTTTTTTTTTTTTTTTTTTTTTTTTTGTTACAACAATTTTGAACTCATTTGGAATAATGCAGAATTATAATCGCTTACTGATTTAAAAATCTTGCAACTTCAGGTGAATCCAATCATAACGAGTTTTTGAAAGAATAACAATTTTTTGATGTTCACATAAGCAACAATATAAATGCAAAAACATCATTTTTCGTCCATTAATTTAAACGAAAAAAAAAAACCTTCAAGGGTTGTTTTGAAATAAACTTCAAAGTTCAAGGGTTAAAATGAAACTTTTCAAAGTTCAGGGGTATAATTGAAACTAACTCTATAGTTCAGGGGTATTTTTGATAATTTAACATAAATATTATATTTATAACATGTCTAAATTTTTTTTGTTTTTTATCACCCTCTACCCGTTTCTCTGTCTTAAATTTTTTATACTTGTCTCTCTTAAAATTTTTTGTCTCTTACTCTATCTCAATTTGTTTTTGAAAATTTAAAAAACATTAAAAGCATATCATCTCAATATTTATGTTTGAGATGTACTAA
The DNA here is from genome assembly GCA_033996785.1 of Trichosanthes truncata. Lineage (NCBI taxonomy): Eukaryota > Viridiplantae > Streptophyta > Magnoliopsida > Cucurbitales > Cucurbitaceae > Trichosanthes > Trichosanthes truncata. Next base: position 73,275,435 of record JAWPNB010000003.1, read on the forward strand.
TGATTTAAAAATTATTTTACAAAAAATTGAAGTATTTTTCACTATATTCTTTGTTGTTTAAATTTAATTCTCACTTTCAAACTATTTTCTCCGTAGATAATTTTTATCAGTCTCTCTTTCTAACTTTTGGTCTCCAAAATTTTTGTCCCTCATTTTCTAATTTTGTTCGCTAATATTTTTGTTCCTCTTTCCCTTTCTAACTTTTTTCTTTCCCAAAATTTTGTTTTTAAAGTACACATTGATTTTAATGAATATAAAATTTTAAAGTATTTTTCCTCTAAATATTTGTTATCTCATATTTTTCTCCCTCCTAAATTCTTTCCCTCACTTTTCAATCTTTTTTTAATCACCAAAACGTTTGTCTCAAGTTCTCTAATTTGTTTTCTCTCTCTAGGGTCATGTTCTTCTCTGTCAATTTTTTTTTTCTCCCCAAAAATTGTCGGTCAATCTCTAACTCTTTTTTTCGTCTTTTTCTTGTCCTATTAAAGTTTGTTTTTTTTTTTTTTTTTTGTTTTTTGTTTTTTTTTTTTTTTGTCTCTAACTCTTTCTAAATTTTAAATTTTAAAATTTTTTTTTGATTTAATTTTTTTTTGAATATTTAGAGTGATTTGTCCCTAATTGTTTTTCTCAAAAATTTGTTATTTAACTTTTATAACTTTCAAACTTCTTTCACTCGCCTCTCTGACTTTATTTCTCTCTTTTAGAATTTTGGTTCCTCTCTCCAACTTTTCTCTCTAAATGCCTATTTGAAGCGTTGAGTAGGTTATAATAGTCTGTGGGTTATATTAGTCTGTGGAGTTATAATAGTTTGTAGAGTTATAATACTCTGTGGAATTATATAATTTATGTTTGGGATGCAGAGTTATTTAGCCTGAGTTATGATAGTCTGTGTTTGAGGTGCAAAGCATTTCACAGACTATTATAATCCAGACTTTTATAACCCACGCCCCGAACAGCCCCTAAGGTTTTCGTTCATATTTCTCTTTAACTTTTCCATTCACAATTTTTTATTCCTCTCTTAAAAGTTTTGTATTTGTCCCTTTCTAAAATTTTCATATCTTACCTTTCTCAATACTCATACGATTTAAAAAATAATTTACAAAGTTTTAAAAGTATTTTATTCTCTAAAGTTTAAGCCCTTTGACATCTTCAAACTTTATGCGTGCGAAAAGAGAGGGTGCAAGTAAGAAAGGAAAACCTTTGTTAGTTGGAATATAGATTCTTCTCATGCAGAAAGATTTGATTACATATGAATCTTTTGGAAATCAATCTATGACAAAACAATTTGTTGATTTATGAGGAATAACATATTTCATTGATATGTCAACAATTTTGTGTGTGGTTGGTAATTGACGTACTCCACATTTGTTATACTAAAAAAATCCATGTGTGATTTAAATCTAATATTTTAATCTATAAACTTTGCATATTTTTTCATTCTAGTCTTTAGAAGTTCAAGTAGAATCTACTTAAGTTATTAATTTTTGTATCCTTGTCATTTATTTTTTTGGAAAAAAATTTATGATGGAAAATTTGACATAACTGAATTAAGGTCTTAATGTTTTAGATAAGTGGTTACAATAAAGTTTAAACTCATTTATCTTGAAGTTTTTTTTTTGACTTTTTCCAATGCATTAAGCAAACCTATGATTGATTACGCAAGGCAAAAAGAAAATATATTTTTTTAGTAGACAAAGTAGAAGTGGAGATTTGAACTTCAAATCTCAAAAAAGAGGGTAGAGTATTAATTGTTGAACTCAATTCATGTTGGCTAAAAAAAGAAAGAATATATAAAGAGAATGCACACTAACACGTGTATAAAAAGGAGAGAGAGTAATATGAGCTAACATCTAAATATGTGTACTTAACAAAATGAACATAATTCAGTGGTAATTGACATACTCTCGATCAAGAAGTTAAAAGTTCGAATCCCTCCATCTTCAATTGTTATTGAACTAAAAAAAACGTGTATTTATTCATGAGCTAGAAGAGAGAAATTAAGATAACATATATATTCATGAGAGAGAGAAAGAAATCAAATAAAAACAAAAATGTAAGATGAAAGTGAAGAGCTAGTGGTGCAAGGTCTCGTGTCACAGTCACATGGTCAAAAAGTCGCAAGTCTCAAGATCGAGGTCCCATCCCAACACAAGGCCTGTCGGTTTGTTTGGCCAGCCTATCCAATGTCAGCTTATGACTCTGATGAATGAATCACAGCCGTCAAATTTTCTCTGATCATCACTCCTACTCCTTGTCTCTCTTCAGCACAGAATCCAAAGATACTTTTTATGTATGTAAATGTATGAGACTGCTGAAATTGGCATAAAAGTTTTTGTTTTTTTTTTATATATATCTTCTGAATTGAAAGAACAAAAATATGTATGACAAAGGCAGTGATTGGTTTTTGTCATTGGGCAGCTGCTGCAACAGTGGCTTTTGGTTCATCTGAATTAGGCTCAATGTTTCTCCAGAAAGACCCAAGACTGCTCCCCATCATGTTCATTATCATAGCTGACATTGCTGGGGGCAATGCCACCATTGCTGAACTGAAATGTGCTGTTGCCAAAACTACTCCCAGTGATGAATTCTGCATCCCAACCTGAATCACAAAACACCAATAACCCTCTCATTCATATTATGTTTTGAATTTTGTCTTTCCTTTTAGCAAGGGAATGGATAATTAGTTTGGATACCTCGAGGGATATAGCTCTCCGTTCTCGCTCCTGAAACCCGCCAATAGCAGCTACTATGTACCTGCAAATCAAAAAGATGTGTACGATAGGTGTTCGAGACACAATTTCACTACGTAAAGAGAAAAGATGGAAAATTTTCCATACTACCTTCATTCATTGTTTATCATATTAGCAGAAGTAGGTAAGAATTGTGGAGGACCCATCAAATAAAATAATATATTACTTAATGATGTGTTAAATTTTTACTAGAAAAGAGAGTTGTAAGCTCAATATAGCAAATTCTCTCCTTACTATTTTGAGAAAATTTAGGTACTATGGAAATATGGACACTCCTTCCATTTATTACATGTACCATAACATTCTTTTAAAAATGATGTGGGGGAGAGGGGAGGCTCACTAACATTAAAAAAATATTTATAAAGGCAAAAACATAGTGTGACAAAGGAAAAATTATTCGTTGAGACCATCACAATGTGGCTGACTGGATGTGGGAGAGAGAAATTGTAAAAATGATTTGCTTTTGTATCAAATGGTTATTAGAGGTAGACATGGTTTTGGATTTATATCCGACAGTTATTAGGAAGCAGCCACATTGTAATAGTCTCATTGAATAATTTGTCGTGACAAAGGGAGTGTAGTATTTTCGTAGTACTAAAAAATAATATTGTAGGCGTCTCAAGTTTTAGGTTAAAGCTTTAGCATTCAAGCAACTAAAATCATAGAGTGAAAGAAAAAAGGGAGGTGCGACTTACCCGACGAAGAAACCAGTGAGATGTAACAAAAACACCGAAAGTATTACAACTCCCAACTCTCCAGACATTATGGTTTTAATAGCAATCCATGGAGATGCATCAGAAGCTAACGTTGCACTACTAAGCATTGATGATTTGAGACGAACGACATTCTCTGAAAAGACACTGATTGACAGAAGAAAACAAAACAAAAAATCAGTATCTGACTTTCAACTATGAACATGTTTGAGAGTGATTTTAATAAAAATGATCTTCTTGATAAGAGAGATTTATCAAAACGTGTTTTTCATGTAATCATTTTAACGCTTGATTATAAATTTTAAAAAGTGACTAACATTCAATCAAAAGTGATTTTGGTCATTTCAAAATTACTTTCGAAACATGTCCGGACAACCATGGTTAATAATGAACAGATACCTGCAAGCAAGGAGGGATGAAGTTAATACAGCAACAAGTGGTGAAAATGGAATCACTCGCTTGACAAGCTTAGGACATGCTTTCTGCAAGTAAGAACCTAACAAAATAGGAACTACCACCACCTGCCCAAGAAACAACAGTATTAGAGTGCCTTTGGATTAGCTTAAAAAGTGATTTTAAAGGTTAAATTTTTTCCTTTTTTTTAAAAAATATCTAGAGTTTTTGGCTAAAAAAATTGTTTATGAAAATAATTAGTTTTGTTAGGCTTCACTCAATAACTATTTTGTTTTATTTTTTTCTATTTTTAGAAATTAAGCTTATAAACACTATTTTCACGGATAGTAATCTTGTTTATTACCTACTTATTGAAAATTAAGATCCCGTTTGATAACTATTTAGTTTTTAATTTTTGAAATTTATGATTGTTTTCTTACAATTTCTTTATCATAGTTTCCACATTTCTTAAAAAATCATTTGATTTCTTAGTCAAATTCTAAAAACAAAAACAAAATTTTAAAAACTATTTTTTTAGTTTACTAAACTTGGCTTGATTTTTAAAAATATGGGTAGAAAGTAGATAATAAAACAAAGAATCATAAGTAAAAGTATTATTTATAAATTTAGTTTTAAAAAATCAAATAGTTATCAAATGGACCCTAAAAAATGTAATTTTTAAAAGAATTTATTTGTTTTAAAATTTGGCTTAAAATTCAAATGTATTTTTAAAGAATGTGAAAAGTTTAATAAAAAAAATTGTGAGGAAGCAAACATAATTTTAAAAAACAGAAGAAAAAAAACCGAAATAGTTATAAATAATGAGACCTTAACAATCATTTTTTGAAAAATCATATTTTCTAAAAAGTGATTAATCGCAATTTAATATTTATAGAATCACTTTTAGATGCAGTAGAATCAAACAAATTTGAGAGGAAGCCATAAGGAAGTTTCACCTGAAGGGTACTGAGAGAAAGCTTTACAGCGTCGACAGGAACGAAAGCTCCCACCAGTGTTTTTGTGAGAAAGGGAGTGAGAATCACAGCTTCGAGAGTGGTGCATACAGTCATTATAATAGACAAAGGAACGTCGCCTCGAGCAATTAAGGTTACCTGAAATATTATTTTAATTGAAGTAATGGCGAATCTAGGAAAGCTTAATTAAGCAATCAAACTTATTGTGATTAAAGGCTTTGAAGTAAGAATCTTTATCATTTAAATTTTTTTCAATATACTCCATTTTAAAATGTTAAAACATAATGGTCCAAATTGTAACTTCTTTTTAAAACAATAGAGGACTACTTTTAAAAAATAAACCTAAATCAGCTATCAAATACACATTTGATAACGTTGAACATGAAATACAATTATGTTTTTTACTTAACACGCCTTATTTTCAAATTTTGGTTTTTAAATCACTAACCAAATGCACTCATAGTCTCTTTTAATGTGTGCTTTCACAAAACATCAAACAACAGCTTTGCCAAGTAACCAGGAAATTCAACATTGAGAAAACATTACAGTTATAGAAATCGAGATCATAAACATATTACCACACTGGAAGCAATCCCCCCGGGGCAACATCCCAGCAAGATCAAACCGACCGAAAGCGATGGCGGTAGCCCAAGACATTTTCCGATGAGGGCTCCGACGACTGGCATAATTGTGTACTGAGCTATACATACACACAATATCTGACCACCAAAACGAAGCACACAAAGTCATAATCGTCGAGCATTATGAAAAATTATTAGAAATGTCCAACTTCACCCATCGAATTCAAGAAGCAAATGTTCTACAAATTTAGGCTTCGTTTGATAGACATTTGATTTTTGAAAATTGTGTATGTTTTCTCTTCTTTTTTCTACGATGGATTTTATTTTTCTTAAGAAAACATTTGAATTCTTAGTTAAATTTGAAAAACAAAAACAAATTTTTGAAAATTGTTTTTTTTAGTTTTCAAAACTTGGTTTGATTTTTGAAAACATATATAAAAAGTAGATAACAAAATAAAGAAACTCATAGGTGGAAATAATATTTACAAGTTTAATTATTTTTAAAAAATCAAATAGTTATCAAACGGGACATTAAATATCCTACTTGATGATTATTCCAAAATAAAAAGGCACGTAATTTAAGAACGATGATGACAAATTATTGTGTTGGTTTGTTGTCTTTCTCAAATAGGCAACCCCATCCAAATATGTACAATCCATTTTGCTTGATGGGGAACAAAAGACTCAAGCAACACAATATATTGGGGACCACTATATTGAAAAGTTATAAGTTTATAATCAAAATCACTCGAAATGCCCATTAAATAGTTTTACAAAAAAGCATCCAACACAAAAAAAAAAAAACATAGATCAGCTAATTAAGATATCATATTCTCGACAAAAGGTAAATGTCTGAATCCTCCCTTACGTGGCGGCACTAAAAAAAAAAAAAAGAATCACAAGCATAAGAATGCAAAACAAGAACTCACAGAAAGGGGCCTCTGCATAAAGAGATTGAACAAATCCTTGAGCTCGAGAGTGAGCCCCATGGCCAACATAATCAACCCAAGAGACAAGCTATACGAAGCAGGCCCTCTCTGCACAAACCACGAGAACGTCGCCGGTTTCACGCAAGCGACAATGCCGCCGCCCGTGATATACAGAGGGAACAAGCTCGCCGCCGTGGAAACAAATTTGGCCACACCAGTGGGTTTTTGCGGCGGCGGTGGGAGAGTTGAAAGCTCTGCATTATTCCGTTGAACCGATCGGATGGCGAGGAATCCGGGCGGCTTCCGCGGTGGGAGAAGGCGGAGCCTGCCGTGGGGCTGCAGGGAAGGGGAAATGAAGGGGGTGAATTGCAGAGAAATTGAAGGCATTGTGAATGGTTTGGCTGAACTGAGAGTGATAATGGAAGAGAATGCGACAATAATGCTTGATTTGTTTTCCCAAGATGAGGGATCAAATAAGTACACTCACTCTCTCTGATGCCAACTGCTAACATGGCTCTGCATTTTGTAGAGAATTATTGGAGGCTGGCAAGAGCTGGATCCTTACTAGCTGCTTTGAATACTTGTAAATATTTACAATAAATAATTTTGAAATGGTTAAAATCAATTTTTATTAGATAAAAATTGCATATAAAAGTCTAAAATCAAATATTAAATTGATTTTGAATGCCAAGAGCATAGCTCAACTAGTTAAATGACATATGTCATCAATCAAGAGGTAAGAAGTTCGAGTTCTCCAACGTTACAAAAAAGATTTTCAATGTTAAAAATATGTTTGTGAGTGATTTTGAGAATAACAAAAATGATTTTAACAATTTTAAAATCATTTCCAAACATGTTCTAAATGTTGTATCCACTAAACTATGTTAAAATTATTTTTAAAATTATTTTTTTCTTTTACAATATATGTGAAGTGAAAGGTTTAAATTTATAACTTCTCAAAGCATTGAAGTGTGAATATGTTGGCATTTAGATTGAGTTACTTCCTTTAATACTTAAATTGGATTTTCTTCACACCTAATTAATGAGGTGGGTGAGTCAATTTTTTTTATCTTTATTTCTTAACTTAATTCAATTAAATCCTAAACTTTCAAGATACTAACTTGTCCCAAATGCCAATCTCTAACTTGTCTATACCCATGTTTCAAATTACGCTTTGAAGGTCACTACCAACCCACGTACCCATTATATATATATATATATATTTGTTTGATGGAACCCATGGTTCAAATTAGGTATAATTAATTAGGCACTATAAATGGTATTTAAGAAAAATTATGTTGTTTCAAATTAGGGCTTGTCCATGTACTTATTATTTTATTTTATTTATTATTATTATTTTAAGTTCAACAACATTTGGAGTTAGGAAATTTGAACTTTTGACCTCTTGATCGAGGGTACATGTCAATTACTGTCGAGCTATGTTAACTTTTGCCTCGTGTACCCATATTTGAGTTTGTTACCATGCTTTTCCAAATTCTTCCAATCACCTTCATTATTTGTGGGCTCGTTTTCTTTTTGAAAGGTTAGAATTTAATTTTAGTAATTATACACTATAAATGGTATTTAAATGTTTCAAATTAGGTATAATTAATTAGGCACTATAAATGGTTTTTAAGAAAAATTATGTTGTTTCAAATTAGGGCTTGTCAATGTACTTTTTTTTTTTTTTAAAGTTCAACAACATTTGGGGTTGAGGGGTTCGAGCTTTTGACTTCTTGGTCGAGGGTATATATCAATTATTGTCAAACTATGTTCACTTTGGCCTCATATACCCATGTTTGAGTTTGTTACAATGCTTTTCCAAATTCTTCCAATCACCTTTATTATTTGTGAGCTGGATTTTTTTTTTTGAAAGGTAGGAATTTAATTTTAGTAATTATACACTATAAATGGTATTTAATGAAAATTATATTATTTTAAATTAAGGATTGTCCATGTACCCATATTTGAGTTTGTTACAATGCTTTTTCATTAAAGGGCCCAAAGGAATTAAATACAACCATCTTCCTCCAGTATAACATAGGGCATCTAAGGAGGCAAAACATAATCTCAAAAGTTCCAAGTCACACCTACACCTCCCAAATTGGGAGAAGAATTCTGATAAAAAATAGCATAATCTAAAGAAAAGAACATTAGTCTAGTCAAATGGTGAGTGGTTACATTGCCCACACGGGAATATTTCGAGAAAAAAACCAAATCAACCCATTTTTCCACAGTATCAATTTCATCAGATAAGTTACTAATCTCAGTCAAATCAAAGGAAACCTTGTTCAACAAAGAACTCACTTCGCCAACATTTGATTCCACTATGATCGGAGGTAGAGGACCGATGAGATGATTTCACAAATTCTTCAACCCTTCGAGGATAGCCTTCATTTCCAACTGATTTATGCTCCATTTTTTGGAGAATTTTTGGCTCCCAACATTGATTAGATAACCATCGAAGTCACGAACTACTCATCTGATTCCTCCCATCCTTTTGAATCACTCCATGAAGCGTTGTAGTTAATTTTCCAGCAACTGTGGGGAGGGGGACACCACCGAACTTGACTCAAATGGTTCTTCGACCTAGAGGTAAGGGAGACACCAACTTCAGCCAACTTTTCTTTACTGAATAATTCGATGTTTCTGATTAATTTCTGTTTGTTGGGAGGGTTTCCACTTGTTAGAGCCCAATTTCTGTGATTCCATGTACTCTATAGAATAACCATTGCCAAGCTCAAATTTGATTCTTCCATATGATCCATCATTCAATCCCAAAAAGTGCTCAGGGTCCACGAGTCCCTACAAATGTCAAAGATCTCGAATAAACTTGGTAAAAAATGTAGCCAAATTTCCTTTGTAAACTTACAATCCCATAATACATGAGAAGTTGTTTCAAGCTTTTTCCTGCAAAACAAACAAATAGGGCTAATGTTAATCCTTTTTTTAGAAATATTAGCGCGAGTGGGGATTATATTCTAAATAATTTTCCAAATGCAAAGCATGACTTTACATTAATTTTCCATAAAATTTTCCACCTAGCCTTAGTATCGCGTGACCCTAAAGAGGAAGCTTTATCATCTCCAACCAAATTGGAGGCGAAATGATAAGTGCTCTTGACAGAAAATAGCCCTTTCGAATCTTGGTTCCATATTATCTCATCTTTAGAACTGCCATTTCCTATAGGAATATTGAGAGTGTGTTCGTCATCATTTTTGGTGAAATTTTCTTTTATCTCATTTTCCTTCCAATTCCCATTCTCATCAATGATTTGCTTGACTTGACTATATTTGAAAGGGGCTTTGACTGGCACTGGCTTACTGCTCCCCAATCTATTGAGCCAGGGGTCTTCAACAATCTTTATATAACTCTCGTCCCCCACCTCTTCCATCTATAACCTTTCTTAAATAACTCCCTACCCCATAGAATACTTTGCCAAGTGAAGGAAGGATTAATCCCCAGAGAAGCATTTAGGAAATTCTCGTCCTTAAAATATTCTCCCTGTTAAATTTGAATAAGTCTTTTTTTGTTAAGTCAAATTACCTATTCCATAGGTTTGCTTCCTATTCTTATGTTTATCCTAATTTTATGGAAGCACTAAACTTAGTTGTATTGAAGCCTATATAAGGCTTTGTTTTAATGGAATTCATATCAATTCATTCTTCACTTTCTTCTTTATTTCATATGTGCTCTCTCCTTTAAGTTTAACAAGTGGTATCAGAGCCAAGTTGTTCCTTTATCTTCCACGATAGCTAGCAAGCAAAAGCAATGGCCTCAGACAACTATGTGCAACCAGCAATTCCTCGCTTTGATGGTCATTATGATCATTGGAGCATGTTGATGGAAAATTTTCTGCGGTCCAAAGAGTATTGGACCATTGTTGAAGCAGGAGTGAATGAACCAGCAACTGGAGTTGTCTTGTCAGAAGCTGAACAAAAGAAGCTAGAGGAACGAAAATTGAAGGATCTTAAGGCAAAGAATTATTTATTCCAAGCCATTGATCGTGCCATCTTGGAGACCATTTTGCAAAAAGATACATGCAAGCAAATTTGGGACTCCATGAAGAAAAAGTATCAAGGCACAACGAGGGTGAAAAGACAGCAACTCCAAACTCTTCGCAAAGAGTTCGAGATTCTTCAAATGAAGCAAGGTGAGTCCGTGGATGTGTACTTCTCACGGACCTTGGCTATAGTAAATAAGATGCGGATCCATGGAGAGAAGATTGAAGATGTAGCTGTGGTTGAAAAGATTCTTCGGTCGATGGATTCTAAATTTGCATATGTGGTTTGTTCAATTGAGGAATCAAAAGATATCGATAACTTATCAATTGATGAATTACAAAGTTCTTTACTTGTGCATGAGCAGAGAATGACGTCAAATACAAGTCCAACTGAAGAACAAGCCTTGAAGACTTCAACCCATGGTGAAAACTCAGCAGGAAGGGGATTAAATAGGGGTCGTGGTCGAGGTCGTGGAAAATGGCAAGGAAGAGGAAGAGGTGGTGGACATGATCAACACAACCAAACGTCCAACAACAACTCGAGATTTGATAAGTCCAACATTAAATGCTATCGTTGCCATAAGTTTGGTCATTACAAGTCTGAATGCAGGACCAACCTTAACCATGACAAAGAAGAGCAATCCAATTTCCTAGAGAAAAAGGAGCAAGAAACACTATTGATGACGTGTCACCACAATGATGAACTTGGACCAAACATATGGTATATAGATACTGGCTGCAGCAATCATATGTGCGGTAACAAGTCTCTCTTTTCTCATTTGGATGAAAATTATCATTCTACTGCATCGTTTGGTGATAATTCTAAAGTAAATATTGTGGGTAAAGACAATATTCAAATTAAGACCAAAAGGGGCAATGTTGAGACTATATCAAATGTGTTTTATATTCCTGATTTGAGAAGCAATTTATTGAGTGTTGGACAGCTACAAGAGAAGGGCTATGTCACAACCATCAAAGAAGGCGCCTGTGAGATATATGATCCAAGGAGAGGATTGATAGCTCGTGTTGAAATGGCCTCAAATAGGCTGTTTCCACTCAAACTAGAAGGTTTGGAATTATGTTTCAAGACTAATGTAGATCAAGACTCCACGTGGCTTTGGCATTTGCGATATGCCCACCTGAATTTCAAAGGTTTGCAGGTCCTTTCTCAAAAGAAAATGGTGGTTGGCCTTCCCCAAATTTCTCCTCCTATAAAAATATGTGAAGAATGTGTCGTTGGCAAACAACATCGTGAAAATTTTCCAAAAGGCAAAGCATGGAGAGCACGTAAACCGTTGGAGTTGATTCATTCCGACATATGTGGCCCAATAAACCCAATATCAAATGGGAATAAGAAATATTTTATTTCTTTCATTGATGATTTTTGCAGGAAAACTTGGATTTATTTCTTGCAGGAAAGGTCAGAAGCATTCTCAATTTTCAAGAGCTTTAAAGCGGTTGTTGAAAATGAAATTGGAAGGAAAATCAAAACCCTTCGAACGGATCGTGGAGGAGAATACATGTCACAAGAATTTGTAAATTTTTGTGCTGAGCATGGAATTCGACGCCAGTTGACAGCAGCTTACACACCTCAACAAAATGGTGTTGCTGAAAGAAAGAACCGTACTATCCTCAACATGGTTCGAAGTATGATTGCAAATGGAAGAATTCCAAAGCAATTCTGGCCAGAAGCAGTAAATTGGGGTGTTCATGTTTTAAATCGAAGTCCCACTTTTTCGGTTAAAAATATGACTCCTCAAGAAGCTTGGGATGGGCGTAAACCATCGGTTGACCACTTTAAAGTGTTCGGGTGCATTGCATATGCACACATTCCTGACGAGAAGAGGAAGAAGCTAGATGATAAAGGTCAAAAATGTGTCTTTCTTGGCATTAGTGAGCAATCAAAGGCTTACAAATTATTCAATCCAATCACAGGTAAAATTGTAATTAGTCGAGATGTTATATTTGATGAACTAAACACTTGGAATTGGAAAGAAGACACTCTGGAGCAACAACCAATACCTGTGAACTTTGAAGACAATGATGTATCTTTGTCATCACAACCTGGAAATCCAGTGCAACAATCAGTTGAGGCTACTGAGGCTCAAACAGAAGGTACAAGCTCAAGATCACAACGAGTTAGAAGAAGACCAGCATGGATGGAAGATTATGATGTTGGTGGTGATCTTTCTGATGAGGCACTTGTTCATTATGCTTTATTATCAGAATGTGATCCATTAACTTTTGAAGAAGCTGTCAAAGATATAAAATGGAAGCAGGCCATGGATGAAGAGATTAAGTCGATAGAGAAAAACAACACTTGGGAGCTATCAGAACTTCCTGAAGGGCAAAAATCCATTGGTGTTAAATGGGTTTATAAAACGAAGCTGAATAAAGATGGCCAAGTAGACAAGTACAAGGCTCGTCTAGTTGCAAAGGGGTACAAGCAACAAATTGGCATTGATTACAATGAAGTTTTCGCTCCAGTTGCAAGACACGATACTATTCGAATGGTGGTAGCATTGGCAGCACAAAACAATTGGAAAATTCTTCAAATGGATGTAAAATCAGCCTTTCTGCATGGAAACTTGAATGAAGAGGTTTTCGTAGATCAACCCCCTGGCTATGTTCAACAAAATAACAAAGGAAAGGTATATCGATTGAAGAAAGCTTTATATGGCTTGAAGCAAGCTCCTAGGGCTTGGTATAGTCGAATTGAGGCCTACTTTATTAGAGTTGGATTTGAAAAATGTCCATATGAACATACTCTCTTTATTAAATTTCAACCTCCGAATAAGATTTTGATAGTATGTTTGTATGTAGATGATTTGATTTACACAGGCAATGATTCAGTTATGTTTGAAGAATTCAAGCAGTCCATGATGGCAGAGTTTGAAATGACAGATCTAGGGATGATGCATTATTTTCTCGGCATTGAGGTAATGCAATCAATAGCTGGAATTTTCATAAATCAGAAGAAATATACACTGGAGATCTTGGACAAGTTTCAAATGAAGAATTGCAACTCAGCCACAACTCCAGTTGAACCCAGTTTGAAGCTCACAAAGGACCATGAAGGAAAGAAGGTCAATAGTACTCTCTATAAGCAAATGGTTGGAAGCTTGATGTACTTGACAGCTACAAGGCCTGATATTATGTATGCTGTAAGTTTAATTAGCAGATTTATGGAATCTCCAACTGAACTTCATCTCCTTGCTGCCAAAAGAATCTTACGTTACTTAAAAGGGACTCCTGATCTTGGCATATTTTATCAAACAAGAAGAGAACTAAACCTCGTTGGTTTTAGCGATAGTGATTATGCAGGAGATTTAGATGTCAGAAAAAGTACTTCAGGGTATGTTTTCATGTTTGGTTCAGGAGCTATCTCATGGTCTTCCAAAAAGCAGTCAATTGTCACATTATCTACCACTGAAGCTGAATTTGTAGCAGCAACATTATGTGCATGTCAAGCCATCTGGTTGAGGAACATTCTTGAGAAGTTGCATTATAAGCAAGAAGAAGCATCTATCATTTATTGTGATAACACTTCAGCAATCAAGCTCTCAAAGAATCCTGTCTTGCATGGACGAAGCAAACACATTGATGTAAGATACCATTACTTAAGGGATCTTACAAATGATGGAATCATCAAACTAAGCTACTGTAGGAGTGAAGATCAAGTTGCTGATATTTTAACCAAGCCTCTCAAATTAGCAACATTTGTGAAGCTTCGGAATTTGCTTGGTGTTGTCCCTTTGTCTAGTCTAAACTAAATACTAATTGCATAGTTTTTAGTTTAAGGGAGGGTGTTAAATTTGAATAAGTCTTTTTTTGTTAAGTTAAATTACCTATTCCATAGGTTTGCTTCTTATTCTTATGTTTATCCTAATTTTATGGAAGCACTAAACTTAGTTGTATTGAAGCCTATATAAGGCTTTGTTTTAATGGAATTCATATCAATTCATTCTTCACTTTCTTCTTTATTTCATATGTGCTCTCTCCTTTAAGTTAACTTAGTTGGGATAGTGATAAGCCTTAGAATTAAGGCTTGTTTAATTCCCAAATGCTCGAAAAAATCTTGTTTGTCCTAAGATTAATTGAAATTAGTGGAAGATTGTTTGAAATTAAGGAAGAATTGAATGTGATAGCAATTGGAAGAGAATTCTAAGTAATTTGATTCTTTTTGCAGAAATTCTGGAAATTGCTAAATCAGATTGCTAAATCCGATTTTGCAATCCTGGGCAGAGAATATATTGAAACTTCATATTCGCGTGAATGACGAAACCCATATATGGGAAGAACAATTTCAGCACGAATCAAGGGATTGGAGCGTGATTTTTGGCAGATTTGAACCCTAAGAAGATCTACAAAAGAGGGGGAAAGAAGCTCGAAGATCAATCTCGGATTTCCTTGGTCGATTTCAAGGATTAAGTTCGTGGGTTTTTGTAGTTTTCGCACCCTTTGTTTTTCGAATTTCTGCTGTTTTTGGCCAAATTGATTCAAGTTCTATCTCGGTTTTCCTTCAAGTTTGTATTACAGAAACGTTGTTGAACTATTTCTATTCTCATTTTGAAGTATTTTGGATTTAAGTTCAAGTTTAATTCAAGTATTTTGTGGGTATTTGTTTTAAAAATCATACTCTGTTCTTCTTTATATTTTTTCGTTCTTCTTTATCGAGGGCTTAGTTGCAGTGTTATCGAAATTTCTTTCTTATATGATGAATGTTTGTGGAGATTATCCCTTTATTCTAAGTGGAATGCAAGTATGAACTAAGTTGAGGGGAAATCCATTTTCATTAGCAAGTTCTTTAAACTTTCTTCTTGATTTTATCTTTGGATTGATTGTTCAATTTAATTTCTGCATCTTTCTTCAGTTATCCAGTCCGATTCGAGAGTTTCTTGAACCATTAAGATCAATTGTTCCCTAAAAGTGGAGGAGATTGAATCGATTGGATAGGAAGGAGTGTGTTAGTCATTGAGTTGAATTTCTGATTCCAGCCTCTGTTTTTCTTCTTCATTTTAACTTCTGTGAAAAGTGTGCTGTTATTCAACTTAGGCTTGTGGGAAGGATATGGCAGAAGGAAGGAGATTAAAAATTTACTTAGTTGCCCTTGATGTTTTGGCTTAATTTCCATTAAACATCATTGCTTGAATTCCTGTAGTTGCCGAAAAATACCATTGCAATTTGTTGTTTAAGTATTCAATTTACACAATCTTTTAGTATGAATTTTTCCTCAAGAATTAGTTTTAATATTTTTATCGTTAATATGAGCTAAAACTTCTTAGGGGGTTCAAGGATGTGAATTCCCTAAGAAGTAAATGTAGCCAAAATTTCAATAAAAACCAAGCCTACATCTCAATTGTTTGCTTGTGTTGATTAAAATTCCGTTGAGATCCTAGATTGATCAACTAGGGTATCAACTCAAGCTTAGATCTAATACCCACGGGGTTAGTGACAAGCGGATTTCACACAAGTGATGGAGAAAAAGAGCTTAGACATAAGTCAATTTCTTACCCTAGACATAGGATTAAGGACTCCAAAACCCATAAAATTGTGAGCCAAATTATCTAAGATAGAGGGACTATAGACATATAGGTCTCTCACTTAGCCTCCTAAAAACCTAAATTCAAGGTAAATAGGAGATGCAATTTTGGTTTACAATTGAGTGTGGAGTAGGTTGGAATTGCAATTTTGGCTTGCAATTACGACTTAGGGCAATGACATTCTTGAGCCCCATCTTCATCTAGAATTCCCTTAGCAATTTCATTTTCTAAGTCTTTTTAGTTGTTATTCCAATATTGCCATTTTAGATTCTGCAATTTAATTATGCAATTTCTGTTCTTTCGATTATTGCCATTTCTTGATTCTGCAATTAGATTCTGCAATTTTTCTTTTTATCAACACACCATCCCAACATTATTTTTGCAATTTAGTTTTCCATTTGCAATTTTCCTTACACTTTTGTTTTACAATATTTTTGTTACTCTGTTCCCTGTGGGATTCGATACTTGGTACTCAGATACCATTTTATATTACTTCGATCGCGTGCGCTTGCTTGTAACATCCTATCAGATAGCTTGCGCAATGGCCTTGATAATAACTTCTTTACCGTCTTGGGAGAAGAGCTTCTCCTTCCAATTTTGGAGCACTTTCTCCTTCCAAAAGATCTTACCCTTATTCTACCTTGAATGGGAAGGCATCCCTAAGTACTGCCCCAACGAGTTTGAAACTTTAATTCCTAAGATTTTCCCAAACTTTTCAGCTTTTCCTTAGTCCACATTTTTTCTAACCATCATAGACAATTTGTTAAGGTTTATCGTTTGACCCAAAGCCTACTCATAGTCTCCAAGCACTCTTTTAATAGTTTCATAGTCTTTCCTTGATGCTTTAAAAAAGATCATATTGTCATCTGCAAAGAAAATGTGAGTTAGAGAAGGACACAATTTATTAATGCGAAGATCACAAAGGTTAGAAAGAGATTCCTCCTTGAAAATAATAGCTGAGAGGCCCTTTGTGCATAAAAGAAAAAGATAGGGGAAAGAGGATTCCCTCAACCTCAATCCTCTTTCGGGACTGAAATCGTAATGAGGAGCGCCATTGATCAAACTACAAAATTGACTGAATCAACACAGTTCATTACCCTGTTGACCCAGCTACAAGTGAAACCCAACTTTAGCATAATTTCCCTAAGGAAGGCCCATACGAATCAATCGTAGGCTTTGCTCATGTCCAGCTTCATTGCTATATATAAAGCCCTTTTATCCCTTCCTTCGATTATTAATGGCATGGATACACTCAAAATTCAAGACAACATTGTCAGTGATTAACCTTCCTGGAACAAAAGCGGTCGAGGATTCTCTTGAGCCTGTTATCCAAAAGCAGTTTGCCCATGTACTAATTTTTTTTAAGTTCAACAACATTTGGGGTTGGGAGATTCGAACTTCTGACTTCTTGGTAGAGGGTACATGTCAATTACTGTCGAGCCATGTTCACTTTGGCCCCATGTACCCATGTTTGAGTTTGTTACCATGCTTTTCCAAATTCTTCCAACCACCTTGATTATTTGTGGGCTCCATTTTTTTTTTTTGAAAGGTTGGAATTTAATTTTAGTAATTATACACTATAAATGGTATTTAAGGAAAATTATATTGTTTTAAATTAAGGCTTGTCCATGTACCCATATTTGAGTTTGTTACAATGCCTTTTCAAGTTCTACCATACACCTTTTTTTTTTATTGTTTAAGTTTTAAACTATTTAATATAAAAATAATAATTATGTAAGGGGCAAGGTTTAAAATGTCGATGGAAATATCGATCGAAATATCGATAAAATATTTTCAATTGAAATATCGATAAAATTTTGATGTCGATGGATATTTCTGGAAAAATTTTAAAAATAAAAAATTCAAAAAAATATTTAAATTAATAAATAAACATTTTACACTTTTTGAATGAGTTAAAATACTTGTTACAATATTGTATTCACATTAAGTTACATTTTCTTGTTTTTTTTAATATTTCATCAATTTTATACGATATAGTGGAAATATCGATTCCCCTTTATGTCGATGTCGAACCTATGGACATGTGAAAATGTTGATGGAAATGTCGACATGTCGACGAAAATTTAATACTATGGTAACTGGTAAGAGGGCATATGTAAAATTATAAAATTATCATTTTGACAAAATTGTCTAAAAATGATTCTCGAGTTTAGACACAGGATAGTAAAAATTTTTGTCGTCCAAAAAAAAGAGTAAGGGTACTTCTACCTTGATAATTGTATTTCAAGTATTTACTATTTGTTGAATATGGGTTTGGCGTTCATCCAAAAAAAAAAAAAAAAAGGAATGTGGGTTTGGTCGTAGATTATAAAATTGATTTGTTAATGATCTTTTGGCATTCAAAAATGCATTTAGTTACTATAATCAAGAGAATATTCTGATTGATTATTATTTAAAAATGTATTTGATTAAATAGTTTTTAAGGAAATAGGAAATTTAAAATGATTAAATGTTATGATTTAGACTCCCGTGATCTGGTAAAATGTTTGGGGAACGTGGAAAACGTTATTTTTAAAATTTTGTCTTCTAGTACTTTGTTAAAAAAAAATACTTGGTTGCACTCTATGTCCTGTGAAATTGTTGACAACAAAGAGAAATAAAACATAGTTAGAAAATATTTTCTCTCTCCTGTTATCAACAATTAAATGGTTAAATTATAAATTTAGTTTTTAATTTTAAAATTTATGTTTATTTGGTTCTAAACTTTAAAAAGTGTCTAATATAATTCTTTAACTTTAAAAAATGTTAATAAGTCTTTAAACTTTCAGTTTTGTTTTTTTGAATTAAAATTTCGATTTTGTCTAATAAATCTTTAAACTTTTAATTTATTGTTCGATAAGCCTTTTAATTTTTAATTTTGTGTCTAATATTGACCTATTTGACATTTTTTTATCTTTTTTAAATTCACGGACTTATTAGACACAAAATTGAAAGTTAATAATCCCATTGACATAAAATTCAAATTTATATCCAATAAATAGGTTAATGTTTAAAAATTTCGAATACGTCAGTGATCTATTAGACACAAAATTAAAAGTTCGGAAACCTTTTAGATATTTTTGAAGTTTAAGGACTTATTAGATACAAAATTGAAAGTTTAGATACCTATTAGACACTTTAAATTTAGGGACTAAATAAACACAAACCTAAAAGTTTAGGCCTCATTTGATAACCATTTAGTTTTTAGTTTTTGGATTTTGAAAATTAAGCCTATAAATACTACTTTCACCTATGAATTTCCTTGTTTTGTTATTTACTTTTTACCTATGTTTTCGAAAACCAAGTCAAATTTTAAAAACTAAAAAAAAATAGTTTCCAAAAACTTTTTTTTTTTTTATTTAATTTGGCTAAGAATTCAAATGTTTTGTTAAGAAAGATGAAATTCATTGTACATAATTGATGTGAAAACAAACACAATTTTTAAAAATCAAAAATAAAAAATCAAATAGTTATCAAATAAGGTCGTAGTTTCCAAAAACTTGTTTTTGTTTTTTAAATTTAGCTAAAAATTCAAATATTTTTTAAAAAATATAAAATTCATGATAGAAAAATGATGAGAAAAGAAACACAATTTTTAAAAATAAAAAACTCAAAATGTTATCAAACGGGACATTAGAAATTTGTAATTCAACCTTCATTTAATTTTTAAAAGCTTGTCCACCTAACACTCCACCCAACACACATTTTCCGAGTCTTCAAAATAATAATAATAATAATAATAATGCACTGTTACGATCATATGCTTTTAGGGTCTTTAATTCTACACCGAACACCTTACCAACCCCCTTTCTCACGTGAGCCATTTGGTTTTACTCTTCTAAAAGGTAGATTTAGTATTATAATTTTAAAATTATGTTTGATGTTTTGTAATCTCTATCAATTTTTTTTTTTATATATATAATTTATACTTTCTCAAAAAATTTAGAGTGTCTTTGGTTTGTAATTTTTTCTTTTTCTTTTTTTCATTTGATGACAATAATTAAAACGGGAGGATTTAATGAAAAACAAAATTGTACTCTACTTTTTATTATTATTATTATTATTGTTTTTGCAAATGTGATCGGTAGTAAATTCAAAAACTAATCCTAATTTCAGAATTTAGAAAACTAGTTTTGGAATTATATAAAGAAATATATTAATATATATTGTGAAGTTTTGAATTTTTATTTTTATAGTTGTTTTATAGGTTTTATAATGTAATGTTTAATATATACTATCTTAACAAGAAGTGAAATGAGTTGTCAAAGTGACAACAATTTTCAAACTGTGGCACAGTACTTGGTAAACTCATTTGACTCAAACTTGATTGAAGTAGGGCGTTGGTTTCTATAGCAATTCCTCAATTTTTTTTCTATGTTGAATTTTTCTATGTTTTATTATTTATGTAAACTTTAGGTTAAATTACAAGTTTACTCCATGAACTTTTAAGTTTGTGTCTATTTAGTTCATAAACTTAAAAATATTTAATATGTTCATGAACTTTCAATTTTGTGTCTAATAGATTTCTAAACTTTAAAAATGTCCAATAGGTCTTCGAACTTTCAACTCTGTGTCTAATAAATCCTTGGCATATATATTCGATTTTTTTTAAAAAATAATTGAACTATTAGATATAAAATTGAAATTTATGTCTAATAAAACTCTAAACTCTTGATTTTGTGTCTAGTAGGTTAGTGAATTTTAAAAAATATTGGACAGGTCAAGGATCTATTAAATACAAAATTAAAAATTCAATAACCTATTGGACACAAAATTGAAAGTTTAAGCACTTATTAGACACTTTTTTAAATTAAGGGATTAAATAGACGCAAATTTGCAAGTTCGGAGATTTATTAGACAATTGTTAAAATTTATAAATCAAATAACACAAACCTAAAAATTTCTGGAGTAAACTTGTAATTTAACGTAAACTTTATTATTATTATTATTTAATCTACTAAATTAAACATCAGAATAATAAACGCAAAAAATTTAAACTTCTCAAATATTAAATATAAAAGATTCTTATCATGCCCATCATCTTCTTCCCAAAAGACAAATAAATAAATAAATAAAACTGATCTTTTACTCATATTCAAAACAAGGGGAGAGAGTTCGATAAGGAAAAAGTTAAACTATACAAAATGTCCTTAAAATTTAGGGTGTGAGTTTCAATTATGCTTTTAACTTTTAAAAGTTTCATTTTTAAATTTTAAAGTTGTTTCAAAACAACCATCCTGTCACATTTCTGTTAAAATGAAAACGAAAATATAATGTGACAGTAAGTTGTAAAATAGTTGTACACATAGACATAGGCAACATGTTTCAACTATGACTTTAAACTTTTGGCCAGTAGGTTTCAGTTATGCTCCTATGGTTTCAAAAGTTTAATTTTAACTCTTAAACCTTTAAAGTTGTTTCAAAACAATAATTTTATTAACTTCCCTAAAATAAAGACAAAAATATGATGTAGCGATGAGTTATAAAAATGAAAGTTACATGTGAACACACATAGCAGTGACTTGTGAAAAAGTCAAAAGGTTTTAGCCAAACTCAAAATAGTATCGTTAGAGAGGAAAGTATATTTAGAAGTTAAAGTTTTAGTTTTGAAATAGTGAGAGAAGTCATTCATCATGAGAAAGTTATGCATTGGTAAAAATCAAAAGAGAATGATTCACGAGAGGAATATGTAAATGAGAGAGAGAAAAAGTGTGTAAAAATGGACTTGGTGGAAAACTTGATTGCATGGAAGCTAGGAGTACAACAAAGAAAACTATCCACCGTGATAAAGAAAGATAGTTTTCATCTTCATAAAAGTGAGAAATTTATCTGATAATAGTAGTCCCAAGGTTCGATTGTCTTGTGTTTCAATGTTTATCTCTTCCTCTTCCTTGTTAAATGTCTTAACTCTGATTTTTGTTAATTGACTATGAGATAGAGGCTTTGAATTTCGTCCTCCCTATACTTCTAATAAATTTTGATAATTTATCATTTTGGAAAAAATTTAGAGTGATTTTAGTTTGTGAATTGAAAATGAAGGATTTAGTGAAAAAAAAAATTGTACTCTACTTTGTCATTGGTTTTTTTGCTAATGTGATTGGTAGTTAATTCAAGAGCTCTTAATTTTAGAATTTGAGAAAACTAGGTTTTGTATTATATTAAAAGTAACAAGTAAAATATATACAATGGAATCTCAAAATTTAACAATAAATATATTAATATATATTGTGAAAGTTTGAATTTTTATCTTTATAGTTATTAAAATATTATTGGTTTTATAGTGTAATTTTTAATCTATATTATCCTATTTTTATTTCAACAAAAAGTGAAATGAGTTGTCAAAGGGACAATAATTTTCAAATCGTGGCACAACACCTGGTAAACTGGGTAGATGTAAGGCGTTGGTTTCTATTGCAATTCCTCAAATTTTTCATGTTGAATTTGTCTATATTTTATTATTTATGTAAACTTTTTTTTAATTTAATTTACTAAATTAGCACCAGAATAATAAACGCAACAAATTTAAACTTCGAACTAATTATTAAAAATAAAAGCTTATTATCCTACCCATCATCTTCTTCCCAAAAGACAAATAAATAAATAAATAAGTTCTTTTACACGTTCAAAACAAGGGGAGAGATTTGGAAATCGGAGGGAATCAGAAGGAAAAGGTTAAACTATTCAGAATGTCCTTAAAATATAATTAGGGTAGGTTTTGATTATGCTCTCTCTCAAAAGGTTTTTTTTTTTTTTTTTTAAATCTGTGGGTATCCGAGTCAATTTGTGCGGTCCTCGACTAATCTCACAGGACAACCGCCTGATCCTACTACATTTGACGTCAGAAAACACACATAAGATATTAAATCCTAAGTAGGTGGCCACCATGAATTAAACCTATTCATTCTAAACTCTTTATTTTTCCCACGATCCTTATTCGACCACGAGACCAATCGATGATGATTTTTAAAAGTTTCATTTTACCCTTTAAGTTCCAAAATTATTTCAAAACAATCATCCAATCACCTTTTCTGTTAAAATGAAAACAAAAATATTATATGATAGTAAGTTATGTTGTGAAAATAGTGGTACACGTAGATGTAGGTGACAGATTTTATAATTATGTTCCTGAACTTTTAGGTAAGTTTTAATTATGCTCATGGTTTCAAAAGTGATGTGGCGATAGTCATAAAAATGTAAGTTACATGTAGACACACATTGTGTGAGTTATGAAAAAATCAAAAGGTTTTAGCCACATTTGAATTCTTGACGATAGATAGAGAAGTTGTAGAGTTTTTGGCAAAATAGAAGAGTAGAAATTATCTCGTATTTGAAAAGTGTAAGAAAGTGATGAGCTTCAAATACTATAAAATGATCAGAAATTGTACCAAATGAGCTATTTCCAAATCTATATTTCACAAATGTCAATATTTATGAGAATTTTTAGCTTTAATCTGGCTGAATTTTTTGACTTAGCTTATTTTTCTTACAATTTTACCCTTGATGAAGTTTCTCACCATTTGAAATGTGACAATAGATAAAGAAGTTGTAAAGTTTTTGGCAAAATAATAAAAGAGTATAAATCTCATTTTGAAAAGTCAAGAAAGTGGTGAGTTTCAAGTACTATAAAAGAAGCAGAAATTGTGCCAAATGAGATATTTCCAAATCTATATTTTACAAATGTAAATATTTATGAGAATTTTCAGCTTTAGTTTGGCTGAATTTTTTGACTTATTTTTCTTACAATTCTACTCTTGGATGAAGTTTCTCACTCTATATCTATGATGTTATTGCATTTTATTTTTTTTTCCTTAATGGAGATTCTTCATTTAAGGTAAATGTTGTATTATTAATTACATAATATTATTTTAATATTATGTAATTAATATTAATAGTTTAGAACCCTATATTTTATAATTACATGTAATATTCATTTTCCATTTTCTTCCGATTTTAGCTCCAAAATTCCACCGTCATTTCCCCTGGCCATCACTTTCTATTTTTCTTTTGTTTGTTATATTGTTTTTTGATTGACTTCATTTTTCCAGTTTTTTTTTTTTTTAAGAATTCCAATCTTATAATATGAGTATATGATGAATTATTAAACAACATATATCAATTTTCGTTTTTCTTTATTTTATATATTTCGTGGTACATGTTTTTCATACTAAATCCTTATATATGCCATGTATATTTGGTTCATATTATACTGATATTTTTGTTGTTTTAATGTTATATATATTAAGCGCAAATATAAAACACAAATGTATATGTCCATGTCTATGTGCCTCATATATACTTGTTGCATTATTAGGTATATAGTGATTTAATTTCTCTATGCATGTTATATGACGGACACTGAAATGAGAGAGATAATTAATGTGAATTACAAGTATAAATAATTTCATGTTAGAAGGTCATTTGTTTAGTTAAATTAGAAAATACTAGAAATTATAAAAGGGATGATGATATATACTTAGAAATATATTTTTTATTATCAATATCCTCAATAAGTCATCAAAATGAATATAAAATCAACCCCATTAGAAATTAGAAATCATAAATAATGCATCAAATTATTATTTAATATTCAAGAATAATGAATAACAATATGCAACAATATTTTCCATTGAAATCTTAGACTATTGAAAGTTTTCTTGCCTCTTTGGGTGGTCTCAATATCTTGGATCACATGACTACTCTTAGTATATTGTTGTCTCGTGCAACAATTATATTTGTTATATTACTTCATGATGTATTGTATGAATATCTCACAATTCATAAGTAGTATATTTAAGTTATATCCTGAGTTCTAGACCAAAAAAAATATACCCTAAGTTACTTTATGAATATATATATATATAGATATAAACTATAGCTCCCAAAATGGTATATTTAATTCATACCTCTAATCTTTGTTGGTGCAGTAGAGTAGAAGAGGTAGGAGAGTTTTGTAATTTAATTATTTAGAGTGAGGGTAAAACTTTAAAGAAAGCAATCCAAGAGAAAACAAGACAAAGTTGGTTTTATACATTGATACATTCTTTGGTTTTGGTTTGTATTGCTTCAAAAGAAAGAAAGAAAAAAGAAAAAAAAAATTGAGGTCTAAAAGAAATGCAACAGATTTTCGTAATATCATATTTTAGGTGTTTATAAATATGGGTATGCTATGACATTATTTTTAAAATTCAGATTTCATCATATTTTTCCACATTAGTTTTTCTTTAATATACGTGCAAATAAGGGTATAGTTGTAATTGAGCTTCAAATTTTGGGTTTCAATATGTAGATGCCAAAAACTGAACAAAAGTGAAATATTAGTCTCTAATAAAGTTTATCTTTGTAGTTATCCATTCCAATTATCTCAAATTCCATATCCCTTAGATTTCAATTCTTCACGGCAAGAAATTTTGGATTTCCCGACGCCATTTTTCCCGACGCAATTAAATGCGTCAATATACCTCACTTTTGCCGTCGTGTCCATAGCGTCGGGATTTATATTACTTATCCCGACGCATCATGCGTCGGGATGAGTTCATAGAAGGTTGAAGGAACTTACATTTTGGGTGCGTGCCCAAATATCCCCATGGTTGCGTCTGGAAGCTAATTTATATATATATATATATTTAAAATGAAAAACCCTTTCGACAGCCCCTTCCCGATCAGTATTCGTTTTCCTCTCTTCTCCACCAAAGCCCTAGCCCCCTCCGTCACACCACCGTAAATCCATCTCCATTCCCATTCAGCTTCTTCATCTTCCTTCTTCCTAGCTAGTTTTAGTACCACCATAAACCCCTTCTAAGCTCTCTTTTTATATCCCTTCTAAGCGGTGAAAATTTCTGTGGACTGCTCGGAAACCAGCCAGCCATCTTAGACTAGCGATTTTGGTC
The DNA here is from genome assembly GCA_033996785.1 of Trichosanthes truncata. Taxonomy (NCBI): domain Eukaryota; kingdom Viridiplantae; phylum Streptophyta; class Magnoliopsida; order Cucurbitales; family Cucurbitaceae; genus Trichosanthes; species Trichosanthes truncata. The sequence goes on from JAWPNB010000003.1 coordinate 73,301,208, forward strand.
CCACTCGGAAAAAAAAAAAAAAAGATGCATCGATTCGCTAAAGAAGCAGGGGAATTCCACGCCATGGCACTGCTGAAACTTGAACTTGAAGCCTAATTTCGCCACCGCTGAGAGGTTTTTTACTTGAGATTTCTATTGTGCACATGATTAAGCTTATTAATTCATCCCCTGGTTTTTGAATTTGTGTAATCTTAATTCTTGTTAGTACCTTAAATGTGTTGGTCAGTTTGGTTTCTCTTTGCTTTTGATTGTTATTGTAAAGTGATTGGCATCAACTTTTACGGACTGAGATACGGGGTTCTTTTCTTGTTATCTTCAGGATTATCTTATCATAGCTGAGAAATTTCAGTTTTTATTTGATTACAAAGGGTTGATGTTGTAGACATTGTGTATTTACAAATTGGTTTTAGTATTTTTCTGTATCACTTTCATTGGATATCAATCACTTTCTGTATCACTTTTTTTTCCACTTTTGTAGGTTTAGGAGGCGGGGTAGACTCTTTAAAAAAGTTTCTGAGTTAGGTTTTTTCTTCCTAAGCCACTTTTGCACCATTAGAATACTTGTGTAGGTTCAGGAGAGGTGAAAAAATGCATTAGGCTTGTTCGGAGTGCGTTGAAGTCTATTTTGGCCTTTAAAATAAACTTATGCACTTTTTTGCCACTTTTGGGATACTTTTTAGGTTCGAGGGGTGAGGTAGACTCTTAAAGCTTGTTTCGAGTTATATGTTTTTTCTTCTTAGGACATTTTTGCATCTTTAGGACACTTGCGTAGATTCGGGAGGGACGGAGAAGCGCATCGCATAAGGATTCTCAAGAAAACATTTAAGTTCATTTTCACCTCCTTTGGACACTTAGGCACTTTTTGGACACTTTGAGGCAACTTTAAAAGTTTTGGGGGGCGGGGTTGACGTTTTAAGCTTTTCTAGAGTTGGGTTTTTGCTTCTTTAATGCTTTAAGATCAAATGAAACTTAGAAAAACTTTTGTGCATTTTTTTCTCCTTATTTCATTTTTCTGATGTATGTGTTAAAAATTTTCATATTAATTTTTTTGTTTTGTTTCAGGTCTGTAGCTATGTTGAAGGTTACTATTGGAACATAAATGAAGACAACAAGTGCAAAACACTTTAATTAGACTTTTTCTTTTTTATGATATTAACATGGATATTTATTTTTTACTTTTTTGTAATTAGACCGAACTTTGGATGATACTTTTGTACGAACAATATTATGTTTCAATATATTAACTTTTATTATGTTACATTCATATTAAAAATAAAGTGGTATCATTGTTTTTTTATTGAAATGAACAGGTAATTACAAAAACTAAAATTTTGAAATTTTAAAAATTAATTTTAAAAAAAAAATTAAGCATATAACGACGCAAATTTGCGTCGGGATAGCTACAAAGCACAGGTAAAAGGGTATAAAAACTAAAAATAAATAAATAACTATCTCTGAAGCTATCCCGACGCAACACGCGTCGGGATAGACTGTAAATCTCCCGACACTTATATTCACGTCGGGTTATTTACGGTTTATACCGACGCTACTTGCGTTAGTATAGCTCATAAAATTTCCGACGCAACGAGTTTGCGTCAAGATAGCTTTTCCCGACTTGGATATATCGACAGTTTTGTGCAACGCAGTGTTGCATCAGGAGAAGGTATTCCCGACGCATTTAAAGGTTTTTCATACACAATTTTGCATCGGGAAAAACTGAAACATTTGTAGTGCTTATATATATATATATATATATATATATATATATATATATATATATATATATATTTATTTATTTATTTATTTATTTATTTATTTATTATGTTCCTTAATCTTAGGATACCAATTGAAAATGTTTAAATTTATATCTTTCCAATTCATAAATCTAAATCTATTTTTTCTTTGATTTGACCAATATTTTTTTTCTATTTTTTCAAATCTCCTAAAATCATGCATTTATAGATTTACATATTTGAATTTCATTTTATCTCTTTAGTTTCTCTTTCTTCATTGTTTTTATAGTTGAACCTTCTCTAATTGCATCCATGGCATTGAGAGGTACACAAAAAAAAATGAGATAGTTGAAGTTGATCGTAAAGGATGCTCGGTTATGGAGAAAACTTACAAATGGTGATGGATGATGACTTTTGAGATCATTTTATTTATTTCACCAGAGTTCTTATTTCTCTATCAAAGAAAGTCAATTGATTGCAAATTTAGCGACGTCTTGTGCTTGCTTTCGTATGTTATTGTTCATGTGTAGCCGAACGATGATGATAGGCTGCATTTTTTAACGTTGATTGGAAAGTTCTAATCAACATGGTGAGAGAGAAGAATTATGGGTGTTTGGACCGATTTGAAGTGTTGAAGGATTGATTAATCTTTTTGAAACTAAAGCCAATAGTGGAATTAGTGCAACTAATCAAGATGATTTAATTTTCGTAAAAAACAATTTCATAGTCACTACGTATTTGAAGCTCAATGATAGAAGCTTCATGAGTTTTGTGATTGAAGAATTCAATGATACAACGATTGTTATGCTTTTGAACCACAATAGAGGTGGAAGCGAGTGTTAAAAGAATAAAAGTCTTTCGTAAATGGAAGCGAAAATACTTAAAGAAGAAATATATATATTGCACAATATTTACTAAAGGTTCTTAATTATCTCCTATGCCATGAAGATTTTTACTTTGTGAGTACAAGATACTCTTGTGGCTCAATGTGAGGAGATTGACACACTCTCACTGTCACACTATCACTTTGTCTCTATTAATCGAGTACAAGGTAATTTGACGAAGATTTTACATGTATTTTAGTACAATGTATTTGTTCTAAAGATATTAGCTTATAAGAATGATACATAGGGGAGATGTGTCACGATTACTTTGCGCTAGGATTTAAATTCTTCTTGAATTACAAATTTTCAAAAATCTCTAAACTCGATTAAATCTTCTAATTATTTGAAAGTTCAATTTTGAAAAAACTCAAATTTAAGTTTCTTTCTCATTTCAGGTTTAAAATGTACTTCCATTTTGAAATCTATTTTTAACTATCTCATAAATTTTGGATTTTGTTATTTAGCTATCCCCATCGGTTAAATCTTCTCATTATTTGGTTGTTTTGATTTTCTCTTTTTAATTACCACATAATTTTATGATTTGATTTTATCCAGTTTGATAGGAATAGCATTTTAGTCAATTGAATTATCTCAATTAATCCATCAATTTATCGTTTTGCCATTTATCTAATAAAAAAGTCATTTTTCCATATTTCAAAATCGTCATTTAATTATATATAGCCATTTATGTTGTTACCCCTTCGCATTTTTTGTGGAGATGTCAACCACATCTCAAAATTTTGATATTGAAATTCTCTCCTATTCAATATGTTATATGTCAAATGAAATTTAAGACATTGGACTTAAATAGACATGACCTTGAAAGTCTAAAGGAAGTTTAAAATTATTAACAATTACTCACTGTGATGCACGTGTTTATGAGTTTTATATTTTATTGAATTATTGGTAAATTTTTAAAATCTATATATATATATATATATATATATATATTTATTTATTTATTTATTTATTTATTTATTTAAATTTTATTTAGTTAATTATATAGAATACAAAATTTTAAACTTTGATATTGATTTAAAAATAAAAATAATAATGAAAAACTGATAAAAAAAAACTTAAATGAAAAATTAAAAATGAATAATCAATATTGAAAAAGTAAGTCTATAAATTTATAATTAATTATTATTTTAAACTAACTATTGGTCATTAAACTTAAATATAATACAAAATTAAAAAGTTCGGTCATTAAACTTAAATATAATACAAAATTAAAAAGTTCATCAAATTCATTTCTACTTATTACTGTCCCAATAATCCAGCTCACTTTTTTTATTAAAAAAGAAAAAAGATGAGATACCATTTTCGTCCGGAGTTTTTTTATTAATATTGTAGTTTTTTAAAGTTATTATAAAAATATTGTTGTTTTGAAAGTATTTATAAGAATATTGTTGTTTTAAATAGCTGGCGGATGGTCGTCTCTTCAAGAGACGACCATGTACACGCGTTCGAGATGGTCGTCTCTTGAAGAGACGACAAGAGACGACCAAGTGTACGCAGCAGATGGTCGTCTCTAAGAGACGACCATCTCCCACATTTTCGTTTTAAAAAAAACGCGTAGATGGTCGTCTCTTCAAAAAACTACAATATTAATAAAAAAATAATAATTAATTATTATTTTAAACTAACTATTGGTCATTAAACTTAAATATAATACAAAATTAAAAAGTTCATCAAATTCATTTCTACTTATTACTGACCCAATAATCCAGCTCACTTTTTTTATTAAAAAAAAAAAAAGATGAGATACCATTTTAGTCCATGTACTTTGAGTTTCATTCTATTTTGATTTCTATACTTTCAAATGTTCAAATTTAGTCTCTATACTTTCAATATAGCTTAAAATTGGTCCCTACTCTTATTTTGAAATTAATTTTTATCAAAATTGGTTAAATAATAATAATAATTTTCATAGAAGAAAAGACACAATGTGAACATATTTTAAAAATTGGAATAAATGCTAATAGAGACTAAATTACTTTAAGAAAAGTTAACAATAAACTAACTGTATGGACCAATTTTAAGCTTTATTGAAAGTACATGGACTAACTTTAGACATTTGAAAGTACAGAGACTAACATATAATGAAACTCAAACTACAGAGACCAAAATAGTATTTTAACCAAAAATAAATAAACAAAGCCTTAGTTGCTGCCTCTATTCATCTTCGTTTAAAGCATGTTGTTCCACTGGTACTCCTCCCCCTCGTCTCCATCTTAGCAGCTCTGAGTGACCTCTTTTGCTTTCCTCACTGATTTCGAGCATGTTTTGAATAACTTTCTAAGTACTTAAAAAATTATTTTTAAGTACAAAAAAGTGTTTTCAAACACTTAGAAAGTCATTTCAAATAGGCCTTTTCTCGTTGAATGTGTACAACTCTCTCAATTTTCCCTATTTTTCTTATCTCTTCCAAATCTATTGGGTTGGAATTGCTTGAGAACTTGTGTCATGAAATGAAAGAATGAGGAATCAATGGTAGATCCAAAACTTTGAGTCGAGGGACACAAATTCATATAAGGTTAAATTAAAATTTTAGTCCCTAAAATTTTCAGATTTGTATCTATATGATCCCTGCACTTTAAAAAGATTATTAAATTTGTATCTATATGGTACTTGCACTTTAAAAAATATCTAATAGGTCTTGAACTTTTAATTTTGTTTTTAATAGATCAGTAAATTTTCAATTTATATTCAAAAGGTCTTTGATATATTCAAAATTTTAAAAAATTAAATATTTTATTAAACATGAAATTTAATTGTCTATAAAAGGTCCTCAACCTATACAAACAGGTTTTTAAGATTCAGACACAAAATAAAATTTTATTTCTAGTAGATTGTAGAACAGTTAATTTTTAAATTTTTTTAATATATTTGAGACTATTGGATATTAAATTGAAAACTTTTGAATCTATTAAACATTTTTAAAGTTTAATGACTTATTAGGCACATAATTAAAAGTTCATCGACCTATTAAACAATTTTTAAAGTTTAGGAGTCTATTAGATACACATTTAAAAATTTAAGAACTAAACTTATAATTTAACCTTCATATATTTTAAATATATTGATATATAATATTTAGATTAAATAATATTAATTACAAAATTATAATAAACTATTATAGAATTATCCAAAAATGAAAATTGAAATAAGTATTTCAGATTTTTTGAAAAAGAATTAAGTTTTTATTATACATAATTGTTCTAAAACAATTTACTAAAGATTAAAAAATATTTGTATACTTGTGTGTTTAAGGAAAATTTAAAAAACGATTTATTTATTTTTTTTACATTTTTGAAAGCCAAAACACAAGACAAAGAAACTCAAGCAAATGAAGAATTCAATTTCCGCCGACCAAAGCTTTGATCCACTGAGCATGCTGAAATAAATGTATAAAAATATTATATCTCTCTTTAAAAAAGAAAATAATAGTATATAAATATACTGCAAAACTTAAAAATAGAACTAAAGCGAGTAGGGAAGCTGCCAAAATGATCATAACTCAGCAGTAATTGATATGTACTCTCGACTAGCTTAGAGGTTTGAATCCTCCCACCTTTAAATATTGTTGAACACAAACAAAAAAAAAATGCAAGTTTGGAGTAGAACTTGGAACCTAATAGATGAAGATATTTTTTTGGTAATTTAGATGAACATACTTATAAATATATTACAAAAAAAAAAAAAAAAAAAAAAAACGCATGCCAGTTGGTTTAAATGAGTTTTGTATTGAAATTATGACAATGAAGGAGAAATTGAATTTTTCCCTCTCATTGATTAAACTCATTGCGTGCTTTCAATTACTCTAGATTGTGAATTTTAGTTTATGTTTAGTACGCATTTTAGTTAATTCAATATACAAGGTTTCTATACTACATTTCAAACTTTTTTTAGCAAATCCAAACTACAATCCATTTCATATTATATTATATTATATTATTAAAATAGTACTAATTAAGAAATTGAGTGCAAATAAATACATAATTAAAAGTGGAGAGGTAGTAGGTAAAGATTCTCTCTTATTGTTCTTTTTTATATATAGTGTAGATATAGATATATCGACTAAATTAAAACTGAATTCAATTTTAAAAATTTGAAAATTGAAATTTAAGCTCAAATGATAGATGATAAATAATCCAAATTACAATTAACAACAAAAAAAAAAATATAAATTAGGCTAGATATATGTTTTACTCTCTAATATTTAATTGCTTCCATTGTTTAAATAATTTTAGTTTACTTTTCATTGACATTTTTCAATTATATAATTTTCGTTAGTGAATGTCAAAATTAAATCATAATAAACTTATATGACATGATACTTAATGAATTAGTAAAAATTTAGAGGAGAAGTTAAGCTATTAAAGAGGAAGAAAAAAAATTAAAAAGAATTCATCCAACTTCTTAAAAATTTGAATGAGGAATTAGTCCACTACCATCTCTTGTGTGATATAGTGTCTTTATGGCCTTGTTAACTATCATGTTAGGTAGGCTTTCTTTTTTTTTTTCTTTTTTTCTTTTTTATTTCAACAACATTTAGGAGTGGGACATTCAAACTTCTCACCTCTTGATCAATGGTACATGTCAATTACTCTTAAGCTATGCTCGCTTTGGCATGTTAGCTAGGTAGGCTTATAATCAACCAATTTTAACACTCACCAATAGAATTATATTAATATTAGTGGGAAAATCAAATCATCAACATATTTAAAACGTAATAGCCAAAGTGAGCATAGCTCAACGATAATTGCAAGTACCCTCGACTAAAAGGTCAGAAATTCTCCCACTCTCAAATGTTGTTGAACTATAAAAAGAAATTTAAAACGATAATAAATGTTTTATCCATGAATTATACTCAAATTAATAGGTGAAAACATGTATTTAACTTTAAAATTACCTTTAAAAAAATAAAAGTATACATAACAAATATCAAGCCAGCAGTGGAGGTTTCTGTTAATATCTGTTTGTTGGAATAGAAATTTCGACTAGCCAGAAATTGCCACGTCATTAGCCAACGTTGACGACGAAATTATATTTAATTAGGGATTAATTAGATTTGCAAGAATTCCTAAATTAAATTATGGAAAATCCAAGTACATAATTGGGTTCTTTGAAATTTGGATTGGTTCTAAACAAAAGCTTGGCCCTAATTAGAAAAGTCCAAACCTAGTCCAAATGACTAGGCTCAAAGTCAACCAGACTCAATCTCTGGCTAGGCCCAAAGGCAACCAGGCCCAGTCCAAAAGAGGATGGCCTAAAGTCAACCCAGCTTAGTCCAAATGGCTAAGCCTAAAGTCAACAAGGCTCAGTCCAACAGACAGACCCAAGCCCACTTGGAGGCTTTGAGAAACTCTATAAATAGAGAGCTTATTTTAGAACGGAAGAAGCTCTAAGAGAATTCAGAAACAAAGCTGTGAAGTCTCGAAGAATAATTGATCATCAAAGAAGATCAACAAGTCTTCTACAAGCTACAAGCTGAAGACCTTCAAGTCGAAGACCTTCAACAAGCTACAGCTGAAGACAACTCAAAGTTGAAGACTTTTCCACAAGTTCAAAGTTGACGATTCAACCTCGAGAACAAGCATTACAGCCCTCGAGTCAAGTATACAACGAGAGAAGAGAAAGAATCAGAGGATCATACATTAGAGATTATAATATACAATTCAATACACAATCAAAGTTATTCATGTTCATTCCACGTATCAAATTTCTTTGTTGAAATCTCGTGTGAATACTGTCTGAAAAGATTTTTTTTTTGAGACTGTCTAAAAAGAATTATTAGAGGAGATTACAATCTGGCCAGTAATTTCAACCATTAAACATATGAGAGAAAAATTATTAAATGTATTTCAAACTGTATTTAATGGTTATTGTGAATATAGATTTTGGATCTAAATCTCAAATTCAATTAAATAAAAAAAAAATCCAATTCAATAATTCTTCCTTCATCTACCCTGTCGCCGCCGTAACAGGAAAACCAATACCATGTCTCTTCGTCGGGAAAGCCACAAACAGCAACCCACAGACGACGCCGACACCCACCGGAACAATGTCCAAAACCTCACGAGCCGCCGGCCCTGGACTTGGGTAAAGGCAAGTCACGACGTTCCTATCTCTCAGCGCCACGGTGCCGAACACCAGCACGCTCAGCGCCGCGTGGACTCCGTCGATGATCCTCAGCCTCTTCTTGCTCAGGTCGGGCAGCCCTCCGCCGGCCGGGTCAGGGTAGTCCACGAGCCACAGCCCTTTGCGGGTAGCGACGCCGTAGTAGACCTTGCCGGCGATGGTGACGCTGTCGGTGAAGGAGGCGAGGAAGCAGGAGAGAGCGAGTAGGGCCTTGAGGGAAATGGTGAGATGGCGCGTGACGCCGCCGCCATCACACGCGCCTCCGTGGGTGAAGATGGGGACTAGCAGCTGGAAGGCTAAAAGGGTGCCGGTGGGGAGGAGGTTGGAGAGGTAGGCGGTGGAGGTTAAGGCCTGAGACAGAAATTTCTGGCCGGAAGTTGACGGCGGTGGCGGCGGCTGAGGTGGTGGGTCGGCGGTGGTGGTGGATGAAGGCCTTGATCGGAGATTGGATGACATTATTTGTGATTTTGAAAAATGGGTTTTTGGAAGAGATGGGGATTGTGGGTTTATTAATTATTATGAGAGAAAAAAAGGTTGAATTATAAATAGAAGTTTAGGAGAAATTTGGATTAGAAAGGGAGTTTGTTTGTTTATAATTGCAAATGTGTAATTCTTTTTTTTTTTTTTTGAGCACCCAAATGTAGAATGATAATCTTGTCTTATGGTGTGAGGATGAAGTTTCCATGGAGTTAATTATAATGTTCATCAATTTAACAACCTTGACATCTTCAAATTTGATGTGCTGCATTAATATAAATATTATTATATGGAGGTAGTTGGAATGTGGAATTGGAACATTGATTCATCTCGAGGACAAACACACCTGAATAAATAAAAAAAACTTTTTGGAAAGCAGTGAACAACCGAAGAAAAAATAATGGTTTTGGAGAGTGATGTCAATTACTGCTGAGGTATACACACTTTGACAAAAAAAAAAAATAAAATAAAAAATAATATTTGTTGAGTCTGTGCAAGGGGAATTAATTATGTTGGTTGAACTTTCATTTTAGGCCATCTTACTTCTAAACTTTAACCCATGTTCTGAATCCCTTGATTTGGGATGATAAATCATTTCACTTGGCAGGATTTTAAACTTCAAAAAATGTGTTTCCAATTTTATTCTGATTTTTTTTTTAAATTTACGCCTCACGATAGTTTCTTCTCCATTCAACTTCACACCAATCGATAATTTCTTCTATATTTAGACTAACACCATTAAAGAAAACTCAATATTGTTAGGTTTTTATTTTATTTCTCTATTGTATTTTGCTATTTTTTAAAAAAATTGATAACAATAATTTCAATCTTTTCAATGAAGCTTTTCAATTTCCAACAAGTTTTTTTTTATAGATAAGCAAACTGGAGGTGAATTCTTTGTTTTTTGCATTGTTTATCTTCTTAAACATTATTTCTTTATTTATTGATTTGATAAAAATAATATGTTTTTTCTGTTCATTTTTATATATTAATTCAATATTTTTTCCTTATATATATATATTTGAAGTTTTATGTTTTCATACATTGGTTGAAGAAGAAATCAACAAAAAAAAATTGTTTCTTTTGATTTTTTTTTTCTCTATGGACAAATTAAATCTCTTCTAATGAATTTTGTTTAGATTTGACTGAGTACAATTTCTTTTTTTTTTTTCTCATTTGAATTAAGACATTTGTAACTTTTTTTATTTTCCTTTTTAACAATAATGATAATAATTTCAAATTTTAATTTAATAGGTTAATTTGTTTTGATTACCATATGTTTTCTTGATATTAAAATATTTTGTTATTAATTAAAATAATCTCATGCAAAATCATAAGGGCATATATAACAGTAAAATGTTATACTTTCTTTTCATTTCTAGTAAGCATCTAAATAATAAATTTTACTTTTAGTGATTTCAAATAAATTTGGTTCCAAACACAAATAGGAATTTGAAATCATTTTCATCTTTTAAAATCTTAGAATTTGAAATCATTTCTTACTTCATCCACCAAACTGAGCATAAAGAAGTAATCTTCTTTGTAAAAAGCAAAAAAAATCTTTGTCAATCTGAGCATAACTCAAGTGGATAAAGACATTATAATATCGACCAAAAGGTTAAAGATTTAAATTTTATTTCAATCCATCTTATTTCTAAACTTATAATTGTCTTTAATTTGTCAACTTGAGCATAACTCAACTGGTTGACATTATAACATCAATCAAAAAGTTAGAAATTTAAATTTCATTTCAATCCATCTTGTTTCTAACCTTAAATAATCATCTTTGTCAACCAGAGCATAACTCAACTGCTTAAGACATTATGACATTGACCAAAAGATTAAGGTTTGAATCTTCATCCCAACATATTGTTGGACACACACACACAAAATGAAAGGAATAATCACATTTTATGAGCTCAAACTATGGTGACCCCTCTATTTAGGATCTAATATCGTACGAGTTTTCTTGACAACTAAACCTAGTAGGTAGTAGTTGCCAATGTCATTTTTAAAATCTTTAATTTGTTTTGGCTAAGTATATGTTTTAGTCTATCTAATATTTAGATATTTTTTCAATTTTGTATCTATTGTTTAAAAATTTTCAATTTAGTCCTTATGTTTTAATATTTGTTAAACTACAAGTTTAGTCAATCTCTAAATGTTCAGATTTTGTGTCTATTTGATTCTTGAACTTTAAAAAAATATCACCACTTTTTGTGAAATAAACAAAAAAAAAACTACACTCAATCCATGCATGCTAAAGTATTAAAAAAGTAAGAAGTAATATAGAATCAATGGATTCATAGTAAAATCTCTCCATGATACACTTTTATAAATATTTTCGCTGGCTAGTAAAGGGATGAAATGGTAGATTGGAGGATTAGAAACATGGTTGTTGCTTTTCAATTGGTTGTTTTTGCATTAATTGTTACTTCATCAATCTTATTGATTAGTGTGCCCGTTGTATTTGCTTCTCTTGATGATTGGTCTGGTAACAAAAATGTTGTATTTTCCAATACATCATTATGGATTGGATTAGTCTTTATGGTAGGTATACTTAATTTTCTTATCTCTTGAACCTCTTCGTTCTCGATACCTAATAGGTCTCTAAACTTTTAATTTGATTTTCAATAAGTCCCTGATTTTTAAAAAGTGTTTAACAGGTCTTTAAACTTTAAATTTTCGGTCTAATAGGTTTTTGAATTTTCAATTTTGTGTCTAATAGGCCATTGACCTATTCTACATTTTTTTAAAATTTACAAAGTTATTACACACAAAATTCAACTTTAGTATCTCATTAGACATAAAATTCAATGTTATATCTAACAGAGATCAGATTATTTTTAAAATTTTCAAACATGTCAGAGACTTATTAGTTAGACACTTTTTAAAGTTCATGGACTCATTAGACATTTTTAAAGTTCAGTGACCTATTAACTAGACACTTTTAAAAGTTTTGGGGTCTTTTAGACACAAACTTGAAAGTTTAGACCTCATTTGGTAATATTTGGTTTTTTGTTTTTAAAAATTGTGTTTACTTTCTCACAATTTCTTTACAATGATTTTCATCTTTGTAAGGAAATATTTGAATTCCTAGCCAAATACCAAAAACAAAAAAAAAAAGGTTTTTAAAAACTATTTTTTTTAGGGCTCGTCTGATAACCATTTGGTTTTTGAAAATTATGCTTTGGTTTTTTCATCATTTCTCTACAATGAGATTCATCTTTCTTAAGAAAATATTTGAATTCTTAGTTAAATTCTAAAAACAAAAACAAGTTTTTGAAAACTATTCCTTTTAGTTTTCAAAACTTGGCTTGGTTTTTGAAAACATAGGTAAAAACAAGGAAACCCATAAGTGGAATAGTATTTATAGGGTTAATTTTCAAAAACTAAAAACCAAAAACCAACTTATTATCAAACATGGCCTTAAGGGACTAAACTTGTAGTTTAACCTTCAATATTTTTCAATTTAATCTCTCACAATTGGCGAATGTTAAAATTGGCTAATAATAAAGTTTTTTTTTTTTTTAGTTCAACAATATTTGGGGGTAGGCAAATTTGAACCTCTTATCTCTTAATCGATGGTACATGCTAATTATTGTTGAGCTAAGTTCACTTTCTTAAAGTTTAAAGATACCAATATCTATATATATATATATATATATATATATATTTTGATGGTACAGGAAACTTCATTACTAATTCAGAATGGCGAATCGGCTACAAGGATTTACATCCACTAACAATAGTTGAGAAAGCCAATCTGGCCAGTATCTTTCCATATAAAGGAGCCTTCATTTGATAAAGACCATCCCGCCAAATTATGGGCTACCCTATTAGTTGCTCTTGGACTGTATCTTAATCCAACAAATTGATGCTTTGACATACAATCCCTTATCTCCACCAAAATGGCTCCCTGAGGTGCTGATCGAAGACTGTGATTGTGAATGACATTAACCAAGATTTAATTTGGGCATCCAATTCAATCCAGAGGTTGAAGAAACCGTGAGTTTTCGTCATTTTTAGACTAGAAAACATTCCTAAAGCCTCAGTCGAGAAAGGGTCCATCTAACATTGAAGAGATTTAGCTCCAACGATCATCAATTTCTAACAATGTCATCATGGGATACATATAATAATAATTTTTCAAAAGATATATAGATCTAAAGCAAAATTATCAAAGATTAATATATATAGGACTAAAATTTATTCAACTGCCAAATGAGTTTAGCTCAGCGGTAATTTAATCCTTAACCAATAGGTCAAAGGTTCAAATCTACCACTCTCAAATATTGTTGAACTCAAAAAAAATATATTCAACTTAATCTCTATATTATATTATTATACATCTCTCCGTCTCTCTATTGACTTATGTTAGATTGAAAACAAGAATGATGAGATAACATGTATTCATGACCTTAGATCATGATCAGAGAGTAGTATCATATAATATTTATATTTTTTTAATTCAAGAAATATCATATCATTCATGACCTAGGATCTTGAGAGAAATAATAATGTAGCATGTAATCATGATAGAGATAATTTTAATAATGTAACATGGTATTGATGACTAGGATCAAAATATAATACAAAGTCAAGGGCTAATGTGCAAGACCCCATTGATGCTTGCATTTGCTTTTCCACCAATTCCTTTAAAAGAAGCGCACTCTTTTAATTAGTTTATTTCTCTCACACCCCCATCCCCACTTTCTTTCTACTCTTTTACCCCCTCAAATTTCCTCCTATCACTAACTAATTTTCTTAGCCAAAAGTACATCATAACTTAAAAAACCTTTACATATCAAAACAACCCATTTAACACACAATATTCTAAAGATTCCAAAAGAAACATATATGAAACTAAACCCTAAATTTACCTATATATTGATAAAACCCTAACAATCAAAAAAAAAAAAATCATAACTTTCTTTTCCTCTTAAACCATAAAATCTGGTTTAGTCTTCGACAAATCTTCTCTCTCCTTTTCGCCCTTTTTCAAATTTTGACAAGGAGAAGAAGAGGAAGATTGGCAACAGTTCGGAGATTGGTGAGGAAACTCAGCCAACATTTGAACCACTTCTCTCATTGTTGGTCTCTCCACGCTGTTCTCTTGCACACATAACATTGCTACAAAGAATAAGTGCTTTGCTTCTTCTTTGGGCACCACCCCTACCTTTTTGTCAACTATGCAAATAATGTCATCTTCGTTCTCGCCATTTGTTATAGCTCTTTTGCACCATTGTGCTATGTCAACCACTCCGTCCCCAAAATCTCCAACTGGACGACGCCCTGTCAAAAGCTCTAATAGCACAATTCCAAAACTATACACATCGCTTTTCTCATCGACTCTTAATGTGTATGCATATTCTACAAGGATTAAAAATATATATATTAGAGTCTACATCATTGACAAAAATTGGACTTGAAAAATAATTATAAATATAACAAAAAGTATAATATATATAAATTAGTAATTACTATCATTATTGCGGACCCGTATCTAAATTCATCATAATGATATAGGTAATCAATATCTAAGTCCATCTTTTGCTATAAAAACGAAAAAGTATAAAATAAAATAAAATAAAAACATATTGATCACCATTACTAAAATAACAAAATCAGCAAGTTTATAATTTTATTTTTTTTTAATTTTCTAATCTGGTAATCATTGGCTGGGATGATGGCTTGCGAAATAGATGGGCCTCGTTAGAAGACTCACAAGGTCTCAAAATGTGATCCCAAAACATGAAGTTTCAAGATTAGTTTATAATTATCGTCAACCTTAAAACTATCACTATAAACTAGAACTCTTACTTAAAAGAAGAAAAAAAAACACAAAAACTAGAACTCTTAATAATAATAAAAAACATGCTTAAACAATTATTTATAATTTTTTTCTTTTAATTTAATTTATGAATAACATATAAAGTATTGTCAAAATGAGCATTGTTGAATGGTAACTGTCATGTACCCTTAACAAGAGATTAGAGATTCAAATCACTCAACTCTAAATGTTGTTGAACAAAAAAAAAACAAACAATAATTAAAGTATTCATGTAGATATTAACAAATTACTCTGAGGATATTTTTAAAATATATATATTTTTAAAAAAGAGTAGCCTAAACGAGTTTAAGAATAGAACATATTTTTGTTTTAAAATAATAATTTTAGTCTCTAAATTTTTAGAATTTATCAAATAAATTTTTAAATATTAAAAAATATTTAATAAATCTTTAACTTTTGATTTTGTATTTAATAGTTTTCTAAACTTTTAATTTTACATTTTTTTAATGTTTAGAAAATTAATAAATAGAAAATTAAAAATTTGATAATTTATTAAAAAAAATTTAAAATTTAAAATTCTATTAAACACAATAAATATTAATCGGACAAAATTTTAAATTTAGAGATTGGTTAGACATAAACCAAATTTGTAATTTAATTAATTAATTTTTTTATGGGGCCCAGCTGGAGAATGGGCGAGTTTTCATTCACGACAGTCGAGGAGACTCTGAGCTTGTGTTACGTTACCCATCAGATGGCAGTGTACGATTCTAATGATTCAATCAGAGCCGTCAGATTCTGATCTGATCATCAAAACTCCAAGTGGACCCCTCTTCAGTCTTCACTACTGGTCTCTTCGGCACAGAATTCTGAAATACTGTCCCACAATTTTCTTTTTCTTTTTTTCTTGAAACTAAAAGATAGATCTTTTTTTTTTTTTTTAATAATTTTTTCGGGTGCGTCTTCCAAAGAAAATTCTACGAACTCTCTTTAATATGTCACAGTCTCAGTTCACCCGCCCGTCACTCTAGCAGTCTCCCAGAAAATTCGGATCTTATATATATATAAATTTGGATAAAATATAATTTTAGTTTCTGTACTTTAAACTTTATTCTATTTTGGTTTTTATATTTTTAAATATTTAATTTTAGTCTCTATATTTTTAATAAAGCTTAAAATTTATTCCTACTATTAGTTTATGGTTAATTTTTATTAAAAAAAAGTTAGTCTCTATTGGCTTTTTTTCTATAAATTTTAGAAGTATGTTCACATGGTGTATTTTCTTGTATTAAAATTATTATTATTATTATTATTATTTAACCAATTTTGATAAAAATTAACTTCAAACTTGTCATAGGGACCAATTTTATGCTTTATTGAAAGTACATTAACTAAAATTGAACATTTAAAAGTATATGGACCAAAATTGAACAAAACCTAAAGTATATGGACCAAAATGGTATTTTAACCTATAAATTTTTATGGCTCCCTTTACCATATTGGTTGAGGTCTTATTTGTTGCTCAAAGTTGGCGTTCGAATTCCTATGGTCACCTTTTTTTTTTTAAGAAGTAAGGTCGTGTTTGATAATCATTTTAAATATTACTTCTACTTATAGATTTTATTATTTTGTTATCTACTTTTTATTCATGTTTTCAAAAATAAAACTAAGTTTTGAAAATTAAAAAAGTAGTTTTCAAAAATTTATTTTTGTTTTTGAAATTTGGCTAAGAATTCAAATGTTTTGTTAAGAAATATGAAACTTATTGTAAAGACTTGATGAAAAAACAAGTACGATTTTTTAAAATGTTATCAAACAAGACCTAAAATTTTCAATTTTCAAGTGTTGTTGGCTATTTTTTTTCCTTGTATTTGATTTAGTAACTTAATTTCAGTTATAATTTTAAATAATTTCAAAAGATTATAATTAATTATAAGTATTCTTATGGCTGGGCAAAACTACTTTTTGTCGGTTTTGATAATTGTAATGAATGTTTTTCCATTGAATTTAAGCATCTCATTGTTAGATTTAGGTGATTTATTTCTTATTTGATATTATGATTGAAATATTTTTATTCTACTTTTCAACCTTGGTTAAGGTTTTAAAAATGAGATAACAAAATAAAAGGAAAGTACTAATAAACAAACATAAATTCAAAAAAGAAAAAAGAAGAAAAAAAGATCAGAGTAACCCTAGAAAGTAGTTTTCAAACATCTAGTTCTATTTTTAGATTTTAGTTGAGATTTTCAAATAAGAATCTTTCCTAAAAAACAGGGAATAAATAACAAAATCCTTAATTTTCGTGACCAACCAGTGAAACAAAACTTCCCAAGGTCACTGTCAATCACTGCCCTTAGATTTTCTTGGCAGTGACAATCGGACGGCTGGCATTGACAAATCCAATTACCATGGCCCACCCAAAGAATTTTAGCGATTAACTAACTTAACTAACACTGTAACGATCAAATCGGAATAAAATAAAATCACAAAAGATAAAAGAAAAAAACAAAATTCTTCAAATACGAAAATCGAAAAAAGCAAATTATTAAAAAAATAAAAAGGGAAAAACGTACCAGGAGCGATGTAGCCGTAAGATCCAGCGATTACCGACATGCATTCCGACGCGCCGCCGTCGAACATGAACTTCGCCAGTCCGAAATCGGCGACGTGAGCTTCGAAGTTCGAATTCAACAGAATGTTGTTCGATTTCACGTCTCGGTGGACGATTAGTGGAGAGCAATCGTGGTGGAGGTAGCAGAGACCTTTAGCGGCTTCAATGGCAATTTTGTACCTCAAATTCCATCCGAGGAACGAGGCTTTTTTGCCGTGTAGTGATTCGCCTAAGCTTCCGTTCCTCATGTATTCGTATACGAGGAGGTTTGTCTCTTTATTGGAGCAGAATGCGAGTAATCTCACGATGTTTCGGTGTCGAATGTTGCCTAGGGTTTGGATTTCGGCTCGGAATCCGTGGTCGTGACTGTTAGGGCCGAACCCTAGGAGTTTCTTCACTGCGATTTCCACTCCGTTCGGCATTTTTCCGTGGTAGACGATGCCGGCGCCGCCTCTTCCGATCACGTTGCCGTCTTTCACGCACTCCAGGACGTCGTAGACGGTGAAATCGAGCTTTTGGAATGAGGTCATTTTCCACGAACTTGAGTCGTTTCTTTTGAATGATTTTGCTTTGACTATTGCGGCTATTGCGAACACTAGAGAGCAAATCAGTAGGCCGAGGGCGAAGATTAGCTTGAAATACGCCGGAGTTTTTCCCGGTTTTGTTGTTGCTGTAGCGAAGTTGCAGGGATTGTTGAGGAGAGAGCCGCAGAGTTGCGGATTTCCGGCGAAGGACGAAGCATTGAAGAAGGCAAGTTGTCCTGATTCCGGTAGCTTTCCGGAGAAATCGTTGAAGGAAAAATCGGCAATTGTGAGGCTCTTCATGCCCCCTATTGATTTCGGTAGGGATTGATTTAGGTGATTTCTCGACAAGTTGAGGTAATTGAGAATATGTGCATTGGAAATTTCAGGTGGAATTGGGCCAGAGAGGTTGTTCTTGCTCAAATCAAGGTAAGTGAGATGGATACAATTCCCAATTTCCGGTGGAATTTCACCTGAAAGTGAGTTTCTGCTAAGATCGAGCTTTAGAAGTTCATTGAGTTCTCCAATGGAAGGAGGGATTGTACCAGAAAACTGGTTGCCATCGAGGAGGAGAATTTGCAAAGAGGAGAAATTAGAAAGTGAAAATGGTAAAGTTCCAGACAGAAGATTATTAGAGAGATTAAGCTGCCCTAATTTGATGGGTTTTAATGAACTCTCCCAATTCTCTGAAAGTGTACCTGAAAGGTAATTGTCCTGAAACTCTGCTAGATTTAGCTGAGGCAAGTAAATGAAGCCATTGGGAATGCTTCCATTCAGGTAGTTCTGCCCCAACCTCACTTTTGTAAGACTGGTACATGTCCCCAAGCCATCAGGGATTGGCCCAAACAGGAAGTTGTTCATCAAAATCATTATTTTCAGCTGGTTTGATGAACACAAATCCTGAGGGATTGTACCCGTGAGCTTGTTCGTTGACAAATCAAGGAGCTGAAGCCTCCCATTTTGGCCGAGATTCTTTGGGATTGTGCCGGTGAAATTGTTCATCCACAGTGCCAAGCTCTCCAAGTTTGGCAAATCTGCTACGTAGTCTGGAATAGATCCGTGCAGTTTGTTCATGAAGAGGTTGAAAAGCTTGAGCTGTTTGAGATCAACAAACTCAGATGGGATTTCTCCTGTGAGTGCATTGTTGGAGAGATCGAGAAAGACCAAGTTTGTCAAATTGCCCAACTGCTTTGGGACTGAACCTGACAGTAGATTCGTATGCAAATATAAAGTGTTCAAGGCCTTCAAATTCCCCAGTTCATGAGGAATTTGACCGTCCAAACCGCAGTCCGTAATCTCCATAATAACCAAATTGTCCAACTTCCCGAGCTCTGGCGGAATCCCACCTTCGAAAACATTGTAATGGCCCAAGTAAATTTCTCTCAAATTTGTAAGATTTCCCAACTCACCTGGGATTTTCCCAACCAAATCATTTCCTGCAAGAGAAAGATATTGCAACCCTTCTAAACTGCCATAGCTTTCAGGGATTGTTCCATGGAAAAAGTTACCTCCAAGGTCCAAGTATTTGAGGTTCTGTAAGTTCAAAATCTCAGAGGGGAGCAGAGCAGTGAAGTTGTTGTTATAGGCATCGAACACTTCCAAGTTCGGCAGATTTGAAAAGTTCCAGTCCAGAGTCCCAATGAACTGGTTGTTTGAGATGTTAAGGAATCGAAGGTAACTCAAATTCACTACTTCAATGCCACCAGAGAAGTTATTTCCAGCGACAGACAACTCAGAAAGTTGGTCAAGACTAGAAATCAACGGCGAAACAGAGCCACCAAGGCTCAAATCTGTCAAGTCAACTGACACAACTCGTTCGTCAGAGCACCGAATCCTGACCCACGAACAAACGGAGCTGAAGTTTGAGGCAGTCCAAGTGCTTAGTGCAGCAGAGTCAGAGAATTCAAACCCTTGTTTGAGAGCAAGCAAAACATGGAAATCACTGACCAAACTGTGGGAAGAAGAGGAGCCTAGAAGAGAGAAGAATGTAAAAACAAGGAAAAACATGTTTTTCCCAAAATTGTTTCAAGGGAATTGAGTTTGGAAGCACAGGAAGGAAAGAGTAGGGGTTTTAAGCAGCTTTGCAATAATGGATTTTTCAGCAAAGTGAGGAGGAAAAGACAGTGGAATAATATGATGAACTTCTTCAAGTGCGTTTGGGCTTAAGGAATCAAACATCTTCACAGAAAACGAGTCTTCAAATACAAGTAAGAAAAACTAAGACCCTCCTTTTCTTTCTCCTCTTTTCTTTGCTTTTCTTTCCTTTTCCAACAGAGATGCAAGGTTGAAATTCTGCTACAAATGGTTCCTTTGCTTTCTGAACTCCTCTATGCCAAGTTTCTTTTAGCAAAGCTAGGAGGAAAAGAGGCTGAAGAAAAGGAAAGAGAGAAGATGGTATTGTAGAAAGACAAGTAGCTAGGAAAATGCAAATTTAAAAATGGCCGTTGGATAATAGAAAGATCAAATGGAGGTGGGGAGGGAGAAAGGAAAAAAAAAAAAAGAAAAGCAAAGTTGATGCTTTGTTTCCTTTCTTTATTCATATGACAAGAATACCCTTTAGCTTTAATTAAAGGATGCTCTTTATTGCTTTGAATGAGAGAGAGCTGAGCTGAAGGATTTGCACTTTCCATCAATAAAAATAGCTCAGTTGTCCTCAAGCTTTTGGTAAATGACTCTGATATGTTTAGTTTTGTCTCTTCTTTTTTTTTCCTCCTCCAAATCAGCCTATCAACCTGAAAACTAACCAGGAAATTCAGGACAGTACTGCCCTCTGTACATTATAGCCCTCAACTCCAACTCACCCATAACGTCACTCCCAGAAGAAGTTTTTGCTTCCCCACGACAACATAATCGTAACTAGATAACCATCATTGTGTTGGTTTCGTTCAATAATTTCTCTTTGAAAGGGGTGAATCTCGAGAGAGAGAAACATGCAACTTTTTAACCCAAGAATCCAATTATGCCAAATGATGCTTCCTTCCTAATCCTATACCTCTTTAAATTCTGACTACAAGGAATATATTCTTATAAGCCAAGAAAAAGAATGCCACAAGGAAGATGATTCAAAACCATTGTGATGATCCTTTTTTATGTGTTGGTTTGATCATATGATAAAAGCTATCCACTTTTGTAGAAGAAATATTTACCAGAGCTAAAATAATAATGAGTTGGTAACAACATGTGGGTGGAAAGGAAGATGATGATTATTAATATATCATTACAATGGTGTTGAATGATCAATCTATAATGATGGAAGGGATGCAGCCTGCAGCAGGGGAAGTAGAAGGAACCAGTAGGTCAGTGGGAGGTTCTTTTCTTTCTTTCTTTATTTATTTTTAATAGAGGGAAATTACTGTTGGTTTATATTTCTAATTTCAAATGATTTCTTCAACTTTATTCCTTCTTCCTAGTTGCCCTACAATGGTGGACCAATTATCCATGTAAAAAAATGTGGGATTTGAAAGCTTTATTAGAAGATGGAATAGTCTTAAAGGGAGAGCTGTAAAGTAAAAGCAGAGCAGATGCAATCTGCTTTTGATCTTCCTCTTAAAAAAGGAAGAGCCAGAGAAAAATCTACTGCTCCTCATCCCCTCCCTCCTTCTCCTCTTGCATTGAAAACAGTGCTTTTCTTTTTCTTTTTTTGTGATCTACAATTATAAATTGTATTTTGGGATCCATGTTGTTGTTGCACCTTTTTTTTTCCCTTTTAATGTAGAGGAGTTTCCCTTAATTTATCAAATTTAATGGATCAATAAAGTTAAGTCACATTTGTTTCTTTTCCAAACAAAAGTAGAACTATTTTCAAAATATAATTATTAACAATGTATATACAAAATTAAATATACCATAATCTATTAGCTTAAGCTTTTGAATTTAGTATCTTTCAAAAAAAAAAAAAAAAAAGCTTTTGAATTTAGTAGTGATTATATACTATCTCGTGTTCAGACTCTTATGATGCCATTTTCTCGATTTATATTGTTAATCACTTGGAAAGTCTTGTCATCTATCTCTTGTTAGGTCTTGTCATCAACGTCTATTGATGTTGATGAGAAATATCAAACCTTACGACTTATGAAAATATATGATAACTGAGTGAATATGTTAGTATGGTACTAAAATACACCCACTAGACATGAGGAATACAAACACAATAATGACTGGGATGATTGTTGCCCTAGGTATGAGGGTTAGAAGAAAGGGAGGGGCATTGGGATGCATACATCCCCACTTGTTAGTGATTTTCACAGACGGGAGACTTGGGCAAGAGTGCCCTTTGACAAGTCCTTATCTCTCATGCAGATGCAATTTGTGGGCCTTCCATTTTGAAGGGTCACTGTCTTTGTTGGGTGTCTCTCTCACTGTGATCTAAAGAACCATTTGTGAACACACCCAAAAGAAATTGTGGTCACCCTTTTGCTTTTCTTGGTAATAGCAATGGCCCTTGCCATTGCCAATGCCAATGCCAATGCATCCCCTTGGGACTACACAATATGAGTTTTGGTGAAGGGCATCTTTGATAACCTTTTCATTTCTTTTGTTTTCAAGTCTTGAGCAACATGTGTATCTTTTATGTGGGTTTTTTTTTTTCTTTTCAATTTAGGAATATGTTGTTCTTAATTTTGTATATGTTTTCTTTTGGGTTTCTTGTTTTTTGTGCTTGTTTCTAACTATTTTTTAGATGTTGATGGGATCACTGTTTTTGTTATGTAGATTGGTAAATTGTATATATGGCATTAAAGATGAAAATGGCATAAGATTCTGAATGTTGTACTTTTTAAATTTTAATTTTCAGGGATCCCCACCCCCACCCCACCAAAAGAAATAAGAAGTTATTACCATTTGTATAATATGCTTATTTTTTATAATTAAAAGAGAGATAAGAAATGGTTACGATAGATGTCAAGATAATTTTTTCTATTCATTGTATGGTAAAATAGAAAGAAAGTTTCAGAAGTTTAATGAACGCTAAAGTGGTTTTTGCGAAAGTGACTTTGATGCTCAAGTCAAAATATGTGATGATAAAAGATGCGAAGAGAATTTTATAGAATTTCTATTATATCACATAAAAAAGACATTTCTCATATACAATGATGTTTCATTTTGTCACTAGTAACTCTTAAAGCAACACCTTTTTTGTCATCAACAACGAAATATTACGTTGTTGAAAGTACTAATTCTTTCGCCGTGTATAACATAAGGTCGATACTTATGTTAAAGATATTTAAAGGCTACTAAAGCTTTGTGATACTTTGATTCTATATCAAATTGAGAGATAACTCAATGGGAGAATCATAATCAAGATCAAACTCTTATGGAAGAGTTCAAGATAAGATCAAGTAGAGGTGGGAAGGGAATCTACTCGAAATGGAAAACAAAAAATTGAAAACATAACGAATGAGAACGTTATCCAAATCCGTCTATAATGTGTTCTCAAAATAAAAAGGAGAGAGAGAGAAAAAAAAAAAGAAAATAGTGATGACTAGTATGAAAGTTGCAAGAAAGAGAGAAGAAAAGACAATAGGTTTTGCACAAAATGTTTTAAGTTGGAAAGGCAAAGAAATTATGAGAGAAGCATCCAAGAAGGCATTAGGCAAGAAGGGCAATACAACAATGACCATAATTTTATGTATGAACAAAAACAAAGAGAAGAGGCAGCAAAAAAAAAAAAAAGAGAGGCAAAAGCAAAAGGGATGGCAGATGGAACACAAAGAAGCTGATGAAAAAGGGGAAATGAGGAGAAGGCATACTCATTAAGGTGGGGCTCAAAAGTAGTCATCAAAATGTACTAAACAAACCCACCCTAGCTTGTGTCTAGTATTAGGGTTTTTTTTAAAAACAATAATAATAATAAATTTTTTTAACCAAAGTCTATCATATCACCCGTTGAAACAAACATCATCATCTCTACCATCTCTTTGTGGGAGAACAGGCAAGGCTACCAAAGAAAGAGAGGGAAAAAGTGAAAACAAAAGCAAAATTAACAATGGATTAAATTGTATGTATTATAAAAAAAAAAAGGAAAAGAAAAAAAGAGGGAAACTTTTTGAATTTTTCACGTTTTTATTTGTCATTTATTATACTCATCGATGTTCGAAATTGAACCTTTGAGTTTTATGTGTAGAATGTTAGAACATTCATTTTCAAATTCGGTTACATGTGGCTTTAAACACATTAACACGGTGACTTGATATAAGTTTTTTTTTTTTTTTGAATGGTTGGTTAGATTCATCATAGATATTTAACAATAAAGAAAAACAAAATCCATGAAGCATATCAAAAAAATTTGAAGTATATATAAGGACCAAAATGAAATAATTGAAAACTTCAAGATCAAAATATATGATTTTATTCCATAGTAACTATCTCACTATTAAGCTAATGAATCTTAACTTATCCTTATATCCATCAACCACAACTTAGTATTCTATTTTATTTTAGTCTTTGCTAGATGCTAATGAAATCGAACCCTTCTGATATGGCACATATCTATTGGATAAAAGAAACAATAGTAGAATCAATCGAAGATCTTCTACTTTTATGACGTGTACCTAAAATTTTCTCGGATAATATTATATAGTGAAATTTAATACCTAACTTTCGTAATCTCCAATCCAAAGTTGAGTAACACATGCATGCAACTATACATGATAGCTCCATAATATGTCATTTAAAAAAATGCATGGTGCTTTCTTACATATGATTACTTTGAAACAATAATATTAAGAGAGAGATTTTGTCGCCTTACATAAAAACAGCCAAAACCCTAATTTTCTCTCTCTACCTTTCTCTCTCTAAAGCTTGTGCCAATGCTATATTTACTAATTTATTAATGTAGAGGGATGTTATGGCAAAGACTCTTGAAAAGAAAAGGGTATATGAGAAAACAAATAAATTGTACAAGTGTTTTAAATCTGTCTCTGCATATATAATTTTCTTTTTGTCTTGACTTGTTGTTTAAAACTGCAAAAGTTTTGTCCCCATTTGTTTCATTCATTGGTTTCAAGAAAGAAAGGGTTTTAAGCCTTTGGTTTCATTAGAAGCACTAATTCCAAATTCCAACCCCATCAACTTTTTAAGAGTATCATTCCTTTTCTTTTTTTCTTATCACAAGATTTTGCTTTAAAGTAATTGTTTTTAGGTGTTTATATCATTGTGTACATGTGAACTGTGAGTGTCTCAATAATTTAATGCACAAGAAAAAAAAAATTTGGATTGTATTTTTGTACTTTATTTAATAATGTTTGTTCTTTTTCAAATCTTTATGAATGAATGAATTCACTTACCGACATCAATTAGTGATTTACTATTTTGGTTGGTTGTTAAAATGATCTGATTAAAAATTAAAATTGAAATAATAGTAAAGATTAGGGGAAATTCAATTTTTACCTATAAATTTGTTGTTTGTATCAATTTTCATTTTAAACTTTTAATTTTATCAAATTGGACTCTAGACTTAGTTAAATGTTTCGATTTCTAACTCACTATTTAATTGTCATTAATTCTTAAATTTAACAAAAAGCAATGTGAAAATCTCTAAAGTCATTAATTACAATAATATCAAGTTTTGTATAAATTTAAGTTTGATTGATACACAAATTAGCCATTGAATAACTTTGTCAAAACTCACAAACTTTAACAAAAATTTAGCTCTAATGTCATATTTTTTTGAAATTTTATCAAACTTGTACCGTACATATGTTTTATAATTCATTGAAAGCATATGAGAATACATTTTTTAAACTAATTTTCAAAACAAAAAATTATTAGAGGGTAAAAATTGCAACATGTTTTCAAGTTTAAGATTAAGATTGTAATATTTATCTAAGTTTGAGGTGCAATCAGTGAAATTTAAAGCTTATGGTAAAATTTGATACAACTTGACAAGTTTAAGAGTAAAAGTTGATTATGGAAGTGGTCAACCTAAACATAGCTCGATTGGTTAAGACGTATATTTTTTACCAAGAGATCAAATTAGGTTCAAATTCTCACCACTACATGTTTGAACTAAAAAAAAAAATTGCGAAAGTGGTTAAAAATTGACATTTGGTTGATGTTATGCTAGTAAACGAGTGAATGAAATTTTATTTGCAATTAGATATATTAGTTAGTTATTTATATATAGTCATTTTAGTTTTTCACTTGAACTTTGTATACCAAACTATTTTAGTTTTTTGCCGATAAAAGCATAGATCAATTCCATAAAGTATGTTCTAATGATCAAGAGGTCATAAAATTGAATCTTACCATCCCCAAATGTTGTTGAACTCAAAAAAAAAAAAAAAAAAACTATTTTAGTTTTGTTTATTTACCTAATCAATATATCTTAGTGGAAAAATATACACAATAGTCTTTAATCTTTTGGATTATACTCAATTTGGTCCTTAATCTTTTAAAATTCTCAATGTTATTCTTAATGTTTTAAAAATTTTCAATTAAGTCCTTTGTCAAACATTTGTGAAAATTTCTTTAAAAAAAATGGATGGATCGTTGCATTATTGTTTATTAACATATTTGAATACATATACATGTCACTCAGATGCTACTTGACATATAGATCTGATTCATTCATCCTCAAAATCTAACCTACCCATCAACAAAATTCATTTTTTTCCAAGTGATATATCCAAGTTATATGCCCATGTATCCAAGTATGTTAATAAAATAATAATTTAATGAAACATAAACTATTCAATAAAAAAAAACTTAACAATAAAAATTAGAGAGGCCTAAATAAGAATTTTCAATACATCAAGGATAAAATTGAGAATTTTAAAAGATTGAGAATCAAATTAAGAATTTAATAAAAGATTAAAGACCATTGGATATATTTAGCTTATCTGATAGGATCACAAGTGTTTTAGACCACAGGCAGAGTTAGGTATTGAGATTTTTAAAAGAATTTTGGTTCTTGTTAAAATAATTAATGAAACTTTTATAGTTTTTTCTATAAAGTTTTAGGAACTAATAGACAACTTAAAATTTTAGCAAACCAAATTAAATGATTCTAACACGATTTAAAATTTATTATTATTATCATTATTATGATGATGGTGATGTTGATAAAGTAAATCAATGGTTTCGCCAACATAACAATAACATATTTAATTCGGTTAAGACATTTACCATTTCTTTGAGGTTGGAAGTTCAAATTTCTACCCCACATTTATTGTACTCAACGAAAAAGAATAGTTCAAATATAGTAAAATATAATATATAATAATTTTAAAAAATAAAATTAATTAATCCATTTATAATTGATTAATCATATTTTGACTTGGGGTAGATCAATGACATAATAGTTCAGTATATATTATAGGCTAAATTATTTTTTAAAAAAAGACCCAACTGTGCCATTTATTTCAAAAATATTCTTATCTTTTCAAAAGTTACAATATCAATCTTGACCTTTTATAAACATTTCAAAACTACACTTGGAGTATAAATCCTTTAGAATATTGGACGAAAAGCTGAGATGGTGGTGACTTGGAATGACGTGGCAATGATTGAAACGATTGCCTGGATTAAGTCTGAAGAATATTGGACAAAAAGTTGAGATGGTGGTGACTTGGAACGACGTGGCAGTGATTGAGACGCTTGCCTAGATTAAGTCTAAAATAACGATGTTCCATCACGTCGACTTTTCGTCAACATTTTAACGAATTTTCTACTTTAATGTAGCTTTGAAACATTTATAAAAGGTCAGAGGTAATAATATTGCAACTTTTGAACAAATAGAGATATTTTTGAAATGAAGGACAAAGGACAAAGTTCAAAAATATTCTTATCTTTTCAAAAGTTACAATATCAATCTTGACCTCTTATAAACGTTTCAAAACTACACTTGGAGTAGAAATCCTTTAGAACATTGGACAGAAAGCTGAGATGGTGATGACTTGGAATGATGTGGTAGTGATTGAAACGCTGCCTAGATTAAGTCTGAAGAATATTGGACAAAAAATTGAGATGGTGGTGACTTGGAATGATGTGGCAGTGATCGAGACGCTTACCTAGATTAAGTCTGAAATAACGATGTTCTATCACGTCGACTTTTCGTCAACATTTTAACGAATTTTCTACTTTGATGATAGTTTTGAAACGTTTATAAAAGATCAAAGATAATAATATTGCAACTTTTGAACGAATAGAGATATTTCTAAAATAAAGGACAAAGTTCAAAGATACTTTTTATAATTTAGCCTATATTATATTTGCTATGTTCATACCCTTTTTTTAATTAAATTTTACTTCTTAAAATACTATACTTGAAAAGGCCTTCAAAAGAGAAACTTCTCTTTGATAATATTTATGAAAATGGTTGCACCAAAATTCTTTTAAAATTGACCATTTTGTGATTCTAATAAAAAAAAAATATATTCTCCAAATTTTGGCAATAAAATAAATAGCTCAATTGGCAAACGAACAGATTTTATTGAATAAAAATTCACAACTATCCCCAAATCACAATGTATCACAATTTCATTGATTTGATTATTTATAGAGTGTCAACTAATTACTAGCTAAATTTGCATGGTCAATCATCTAATCATAATTAAATACAAAAGTATGAAATCTAAGAATAGAGATCAAATAGATCAAATCAAATCCATCTTCAAAAACTCTCAAAATGCACATGTCTTTTAATAGCATTCATTAATTTATGTAAACATGATATATATAAGATAAGCTTTATATTCCTGATAAGATTTTATTCCTTTACCTCAAAAAGAAAATATATAATTTATTCCTTAAAAAACAAGGTTTATGACAAGGAGAGAGAGAGAGAAAGAGAGAAGAAATGGATACTTTTTTTTTTTTTTTTTAGAAATAGATACTTAGATGCTGATCTGTGAGATCATGTCAACTTAATTTCAGCAATGTCATAAACAAAAGGCATTGTACTATATATTTTAATTTCTTGGTCAAAAGAGCCAATTATTATAGTCGTCAAAAGAGCTAATTATTATAAAATTGATCAACTATTTATATATACCATTTGATGCTTTGATGACTAATCTCACACCCCCTCCATATGCATAACAAGAATTTAAAAAAAAAAATTCAATCAACGATATAAAATATCTCGAATGGATGTGTGTGTGACTAGTTTCAATTTTATTCTTAATTTTTTTGTAAGTATTGCAATCAAAACAATAGGGTAATAATTCGAGCCTACACTCTATAAAAATAACACAATTCAATGATTAATCACACTTCAATCTTTAACAAGCCGAATAAGATGTAGAAGAGTTAAATTATACAAAAATATGTTTCAATTTTGTCCTTAATATTTTTTTAGTATTACAAAATCAAATTAATATAATAAAGATAAGATGTTACTAATATCTTGATTATTCTTTTTAGAACAATAAATGTAGAGTTATAGAGATTTGAACCTGTAACTTTAAGGGAAAGAGAATTTGCCAATTATTACTGAATTATGCTCATGTTGGCAATATCTTAATTAGCTGAATCATCGTATAACGTTTAATTTTGTGAGACGTATTAACAAAATTTTAAAATATAAGATCTTTTTATAAACAAATTTAATCGAAAGTCCTAAGAATGAAACTTTTAAAGTGGGGTAGAATAAAATTGAAACCAACTATATAGATTCCATGAGAATATTTTGTATAATTTAATGTGTGAATGAAAAAAAAGTTGACTAAAACAAATATAGCATATGGTAGGCTCATATGCATGTGGGAGCCGACAATGGTGGAAATCCATGTCACATTCAAATGAGTTTGACAACATTCACTTTATCTTTTTCTATCATATCATATTCAGTCCATTCTTGGATTTTCTAGATTGTGATTATTTTTGGCTTCAATATATTCTTTATTTTTTGTTGTACAAATATTCTATGTCAATTCCATTTTTATATCAAAAATATTTTAACATTTAATTCTCTTGACGATTTTATTTTACCGTGTATATATTTAGTCCCGGTTTGATAATATATATTTTTTTCCTATTTTTTTATTGTAATTTTCATCTCTCTTAAAGAAACATTTAGATTTTTATCAAATTTTTTTTAAAAAAAAACCTCAAATGTGGAATTAGTATATATTTATAAGCTTAATTTTCAAAAATCAAAAATTAAAAAAAATTAATAGTTATCAACTCACATATTAATTTGATTCTATATTTGATATCACATGATCTGGAATTGATATCAAGTTTGAAAACAATTAAGTAGCTTAAAATTCATATGTTAAATAGAAATACAAAATTTTAATGATAGATTATTATGAAAGTTGAGAGATGGAAGCAAAACATTTCAAATTATCGAAAACAAAATATATAGAATAAATCGGAAAATTATATTGGAACCAAGATAGAATTTAGACCCAAAATTTCTAAATCAATATATTTTATTATTATTAACAAATTCATGAGCCATTGCCTCGTCGTCTCTCTCACACCCGTTTGCATTTCCCTCTAAAACTCTTAAATTTTGAAAAGAAACGAAAGGAAGAAAAAAAAAGGCTCTCTTGAATTTTTTAAAAAGAAAAATGATCTTTTCTCTCTCTATATAATTTCAATAAAGTTAACCCATTCTCCCCCTCATATCCAAAAAATAAAATAAAAAATAAAATAAAATTTCGAGTAATTTATTGTTTGTTTGAAAATCATTAATTCGTTATTTTCTCAAAAGTTCACACTTTTAAAGGCGGCTTCACCATTTCATACCATGGAAAGGACTAATTTTAAAATTCCGAAAAAATAAATAAGTTTCTAATGAGATTTGTTCATTGAGATAAAACAATGGGCGTAATAGGAAGAGAATAGAGAGATATTAGAAGAGAGGTTTTATGAAAGAAGACTTGTAAATAAGGGGGAAAATTTTATATAATTCAGTCCCTTAAATATACCTCTTTTTTTTAAAGAAAAAATTAGGCTATATTATAGAGAATACTCCTAAACTATAGGTTTTGTTTCAATAATATCCCTAAACTTTAAAAAGTTTTAAAAATATCCTCGATCTTTACAAAATGTTCAAAAATACCCTTATCGTTAAGTTTTGGATAGAAAATGTTAAAGTTTCGTTTCAATAATATCTTTGAACTTTCAAAAGTTTCAAAAATATCCATGACCTTTCAAAAATGTTAAAAAATATTCTTACCATTAAGTTTCATTTCAATAATACCCTTGACCTTTCAAAAAAACACTCTTACTGGAAAATGTTTCTTCTTCTTCCTCACTCTATAGATTCTTCCTCCATGAAAATTAATGAGAATGAACGGATTATTAGCATTTGAAAGGTCATAGTAACAATTTGATCAAATAAGCTCCAAAAACCCACAATCCATAACCATAATCTTCCCTCACAACTCTCCAAAGAAAAATAAACTATGAAATTGTTGTTGGGATAGATTTAGAAACCTAAATGGGCGAATTTAGGTAGGAATTTGTTCAATTCTTCAAAGTTAAAGGATAATTTGCCGTTGTCTTGCTTTGTATGATCGATTTCTAGCTTGAATTCATTTAAAATTCAGTTTTCCATATGCTTGAATTTGACATCAAATTGTGGGGATGAAAAATAAATTCTTGATTACCCAACCTACTGCTTTCATCTCCAGGTTTGTTGTTTTTCATTACATCAAGGTGAAATTGTACTTGAATTTGATGTCCATTTGTGACTTTGTGTTTACTTTAAACTTCTGAATTTCCTTTTAGCAATGGTTAATGTGCATTAAACTTGAAAATTTAAGGTACGTTATAACTAACAAAACAACCAGCTGAAAAACGCTAGCTAGCTAGGCTAGCATGCAATGCCTTTCTCTGCATTGGTGTTGAAAATTACTCAACGCAATAGCGCAAGTGTATGGGTCAAGTTTTAATAGTGTAAGAATGTCAGAGTATCATCTACATGATTGGTGTTCTAGTTCACTTAATTACCAAGAATACAATCACTCAATTTTATTTAGAGAAATAAATAGAAATATGATTAAGATAAAACAAAATAAAAACATAAAATAAAAGATGGGGAACAATCAAGGGAGAGATATCTTAGGGAATTGATTTTACCAATCAGAACAATTATTCAATTAATTAAACAACCAAGATTGACATGTAAATAATCAATAAGTTAGGAAGACAAAGGTAAAAATTGCCTCTTGCAAGCACAATTAAATATCAAGGGTATTAATGAAACTTTAACATTTTCCATCAAAAACTGAACAGTAAGGGTATTTTTTTAATTTTTTAAAAGATTAGGGATATTTTTTAAACTTTTTAAAGTTCAATAGTATATTGAAACGAAACTTTAAAGCTTTCTATTCAAAACTTAACAGTAATGGTACTTTTGAATGTTTTTTAAAGATCAGGGGGATTTTTTAAACTTTTTAATATTTAGGGGTATTATTGAAACAAAACTCATAGTTTAGAGGCATTTTCTATAATTTAGCCTTTATTT
Source organism: Trichosanthes truncata (assembly GCA_033996785.1). NCBI lineage: Eukaryota > Viridiplantae > Streptophyta > Magnoliopsida > Cucurbitales > Cucurbitaceae > Trichosanthes > Trichosanthes truncata. The sequence continues at coordinate 73,333,791 of JAWPNB010000003.1, forward strand.
TAACCTCAATAATTTCAAAGTTTCAATCTAAACAACCAGTCAAATTTTACTCAATAAAGTTGTTGAAATTGAATAAATAAGGCTATGTTTGATAACTATTTGGATTTTAAAAATTGTGTTCATTTTCTCATAATTTCTCTACAATCAGTTTCTTCTTTCTAAGAAAACATTTGAATTTTTAGCCAAATTCAAAAAACAAACACAAGTTTTTGAAAACTACTTTTTTTGAGTTTTCAAAACTGGTTTTGTGAAAACATATGTAAAATGTAAGTAATAAAATAAAAATAAAAAACTATAGGTGGAAGTAGTATTTATAGGCTTAATTTTAAAAAATAAATAATAAAAAATCAAATGATTATCAAACGATACATAAATAAATGATGTGGCAAAAGTAAGTATTATGTTCTATGAACTGATGCCTTTGGAATGTTAAATATTCACACCATCCTACTCTGTAAAAAATTTAAGTAGAACCCAATTAGATTTTATTTATCGAACGAGTTGAATAGACATTGTATAATCAGGTAAGATTATTTCGGGTATGGTATGGTAATATGGTTTATGTTTTATGTTTTCAGATCACCGAGTCAAATGATTCAACAAATATCCATTTGGCAGATTAATTTTTGAAAACTGTTTTTGGATTCTGTAATCCAAAATAGTAAAAGTTCTAAAAACAAATATTTTTATGTTTTAGTGTATCCATATTTTAAATTTGAAATTTTAAAATGCAAACTTACATTTAAAATATCGAAGTTTTGATAAATCTAGTATTTCATGTTATAAACTCATTTAATTTTTGTTAAAATAAAAAATGTATAATATAATATATTATAAATTCTATAATATTATAAAATAATAATTATACACAATTTATAACACAAAACGTGTTCTTAAGTGAATTAATAATGGTTGAGATTCAACGTAATATTTAGTTGATAACTATAACTATTTTTACGGTTTATAAATATATTATCAAACACATTTTGAATAATTTTTTAGATTGATATCCACACTTTCTGAATTTGCTACCAAACACATATTCGAAAACATTAAAAACATGAAATACAACTCTCTTTTCGTTGAATTTTTTGATTTCAAATTTATGTTTTCAAATCACCAATCAAATGCATCCTTAAGTATTTAACATTAAAAAATGTCAAGTCATAGAAAATAACATTTTTAAATATCATATCATATTTTCTTTATTCAATTTCAACAACATTATTGCGTTAAAGGTTTGTTTTTTTTTTCACAAAAAACCCCAAATAATATATTAACCCTTTACAATATGTTGAGCACGAATCAAACTTTAGTAAGATACTTGCAACAAATTTATTTGAATAGAGTTTTTCAAATTAAAGCCTAAATGGGGTCCTTCTTTGACAACTTTAAAAAGCTTTTATGAATATATTATTGGGAATGTTTTTTTAATAATTATTAGTTCTATTGTTCATTTTGCTCTAAATATAACTAACAAATATATCCTCATCCATTCCACATTATAACAAACATTGCAACTTGATGAGACACTAACAAACATCCAAATAATTGATGGATTAAATCTATTGGAAGTTAAAAAGAAACAACTTTTATTTTCTACTTTTATCATTATTTTGTATTTTCTTTTTGCAATATATTAATGGAAGTCCTTATCTTGCCAAATCCAATTATTGTTCACCATTTTAGCACTAATATAAAATTTTGTATTGGAACCTTAAGATAAATTAATGAACTCCATGTATTTATTAAATGTAGGTCTTTTGTATCATTGTATGTTATGTGTGTGTGGAAGGTGGGTTTGAATTGTTTTTTCATTGTTGATGTACAATAATGCAAAATGCATAAGCAAACTAGAAAAAAAATAGAAAGTTGTTCTTAAAAATAAAAAAGGACTCAATAAATCACCTAAAATTCAATGAAACATTTTTTTGAAAGAAATAAAAAAAACTTAAAAAAAAAAGCCTTAAACCTAGCTACAAAATTAAGCAGGTACAAAATGTCATGTCCAAAAAAAGCCAACTAAAAACATCCAACACAATTAGGAAAGCTAATAATCATTAAGAAAAAAAAAATCAACCTTGTCCAACAACAAAATTGCCCATAAACAAGCCACAAATTTTCAAAAATAATAAAAACTTAACTAATTAAAGGTATTAATTTTACTCCTTATTCTAGTTCAATAAAATATTAACCGCTTATTTAGCTTGCAAAAGTTATAGACTAAATCATTCGTTTTGTCAACTTAAGAACCAAATCAACACAAATGTGAAAAATTTCAACAAAGAAAAATTATATGACCTAGAGGCGAAAGTCGGGTTGGTTCCTTTGGTTTTGGGCCCAACCGAGAATCAAAGTGAACCAATTAGATCAATTTTTACAAATCAAACATTGATCAGTCTTGCTCAGTTTGAATTGATTGGTTCGATTTTCGGTTTTGGCCAGGTTGGTCTTTTATCTTTTTTTGTTTGTTGGCCCAAGGACTGGTGTTGTGAATAGACAGTATGGGTGCAAATCGACGATGGCAAGGCTTTTGCGTCATGGGTGTGCCGGCATGAATCGACGACGTGGGTGGGCGTGGGTGAGAGTCAGAAATAAATCAAGGTTGGTGTTTCAAATCGATGGCGTGGGTAATGGTGTGGGTGCAAATCGACGATGGTGAGACTTCCGCTGGGATGCGACGAGGAGGCTACTATTGTGGCTTAATTACATGAAGCAACGACGAGGAGAACAAAAGCTACTTGCTACAACGGCGAGTGTCTATTACGAAGCAACGATGATGAGTGGCTTCTTTTAGGACTAACGACGAAGCAAATGTGAGGGCTAATGGCGATTGATGAGGATATGTATATGCAGAGATAGAAAGAGAAAGGAAAGCAGCAAAGAGAGATGTCGAGAAAGAAAGAATGAAATGGAATTAGGGTTTTCTTAAGGATATATATACATACTTTCGAGATGTCCAATGCTATATATATAAATAAAAAGCAAAACTAAACCATTGGATCGAATTGGCTCAGTTCGATTTTCTGATTATTCAATTTTTTTTGTGCACCCCTAATATGAACAAAGGACTTCCATCAAGCTCCAAGCGACAAAAATCTATTACAGATTAATCAAGGGCATGTCTAGAGAGACCATAATGAAGAAAAACTTTATAATTGGTATCATTAGACATGAAAACTTCAGAATCATAGAAATGAAACAGCTCTTCTGCGATGAATGAGAGACCCACAAAACTCATATTTTATCATTTCTTGATAATCCATAAGGGGCCTACAAAAATGACAACCTAACTTCAATCTACACTATCAATTCTACATCTTGTAAACATTTGATGTTATTTTAAATTTTTGTTGGTTTATCCTTAGGGTCTGTTAGAGTAGGAGTATTTCTATATTTTTATGTGGCGGACATGTTGCCTTGCAATTTAGGATTTATTTAGTCTTTTGTTTAGGGTTACATGGCCCAATAGTTTAGAGTTTTAGTTTAAGATCGAGTTCTAAGCTTGCAAGCCCAAATTATTATTTTTTATTTATTTAACTTTAATTTTCTAGTTCTATAGTTAGCGTTAGATAGTTGAATGCCTATATAAGGCAAACTATACATCGTATTTTACGGTTTGTGATATTAGAGAGATTGTGATAAATAAAAGTTCTTTTGGGGCTCCACCTCTTTTGCAATTTCATGTTTTTTTGAGGTGCATGTTAATAACATTCCAATAGGATTAATTATCTTATATTGTAGACAAGGTTCGAAATGTCGATGTCGATGGAAATATCGAGGTCCAAATTTTATGGAAATGTCGATGGAAATTTCGGGGGAATTTACTGAAAATCGTGGAAATTGATAGAAATTGTTTGAATTAGCCAATGAAACTTTGATTGTGGCTTAATTAGACTATAATTGACCATTTCTAAGCATTACATCTAAAAACAAAGATAATATTTAGATATAAATATCAATTGAATATTTGAATTGTCGATGCGAGCAGGAATTTGAGAAAAAAAATATAGATATTGATTAAAATTATTTGAGTATATCATGAAACTTTAATTATGGCTTAATTATAACATCTTGATTTATTTTAACATCATATAATATATGTAAATTATATGTAATATTTATATTCAATGAGACTTTAATTATGATGATTTAATCAAACTAAGTATAATTAACCATTCATAAATCCTAATTGACTACATAAAATAATATTAAATATTTGTAATTAGAGTAAATTATTTAATATAAAATGTACATGTCTAATACCAAAAAGATGATCTTGGAGCATCTAATCCAGAATCTTGATAATTCTGATAAAAATTACAATATTGCTCCCAAGTCATCCTATATTGAAAATGTTGAACATAGTTGCTTACATGAAAACGATATGACTCGTACGGCCAACATATAGACCCTATTCGTGGATACATCTCATCAGTCGATGGTCCTTGATTTTCAGATGGATGGAGTGTGTAAGTGGAGAATGTAGATAACTTTTTCCCTTTTTAAACTTGAATATTAATTTGTTTCATTGTTTATTGTTTATAAAAAAATAATAATACATGAAAAACAAAAAAGTAATTTAGTAATCAGTATGCAAATTTGACCATCTTACATTAAAAAAAAAAAAAAAAAAAAAACGAAATTTCGCCGACATGTCGCCGACACCTCGAAATTTCGAGAAAATTTCGACATGTCGGCGAAATTGGGGGGGAAACGACATCCCCCCCTGTACGGCATGTCGAACCGGTCGACATGTCGAAATTTCGGTCGAAATTTCGACATGTCGACCGAAATTTTATACTATGATTGTAGAGCATACACTCTTAAGTTTAAAAAACTTGTTCTATGTCTCAAGAATTTTGATCTTAAAAACAATTTGCATCTAATCTAAAGTTTATGGTTCATCTAAATTTACTCAAACGTGTTAAGATATTAGAAAGAAAAGTCGTATCATTTGATATCAAAGCATCTTTGGTATTGTATTAGAAAGTATGTCTATCCTCATTTTTTGAGTATTTATTTAAAAATAAGGAAGAAAGTACTCAAACTTTTTTTTAAAGGGGTGAACCGAACTTTTGGGGATTTTGTATGAATGATCCGTTTTCCAGCGTTTTAATGACTGATGACCTGCGTTATGAAAATAATGAAATATGACTCATTCGGACATGTCATAGAGCGCAAAATTACACATGAGGGTAGTATGAGACGGTTTTGCTTGTTTACGCTCTCTTAGGCGGAAACGTTATCGCTCTAGCTCTCTCGCTCTCGCTCAAATGAATGGTTGAAAATCTGGAGAAAAAAAAATACAAGAAAAAATTACGTTAGCGAAGAGCGAGAACAAGCTAGAACAAGAGAGAAAATGAGCTAAAGCGAGAGCGAGAGCGAGAACGAGAACGAGCGAGAGAGAGAACGAGCTAGAACGAGAGTGAGAACAAGCTAGAGCAAGAGAGAAAACGAGCTAGAGCGAGAGCGAGAGCTAGAACAAGCTAGAGCAAGAGAGAAAACGAGCTAGAGCGAGAGCGAGAACGAGCTAGAGCGAGAACAAGCTAGAGTAAGAGAGAAAATGAACTAGAGCGAGAGCGAAAACTATAGAGCTAGAGTTAGAATAAGAATGAAAGTACGATGCCCTCACGGTAATTTGGACGGGATGCAGAGTACGGAAAGGGTCATATGTCATTAATTTCAAAACACGGGTCAAATGACAACAATGCGCGTGAAAATGAGTCTTCTGTGCAAATTTCCCCGAACTTTTCCTTTTTTAGTTTAGAAATAGACCATACTTACATCTTTTAAAGGAGACACTAATATCAGATTATATGAACTATATGCTCATGTCAAAATATCATAAATTTTAAAATTGTATCTACTAGATCTTTAAACTTTTAGTTATATTTGACGACCCAACTCAATTGACTTATGTTAAGTGGACAAAATAATTGGATTTGTTAAATTTGAAAAGAAAAAATACAAAAGAAAGGCCACATGCATACTTACATCAAATTAAATTCATGGGCTCAAAGGAGGAAGAGAACTAATGGGCTAAAGCCCAAATTGGGGGTTCAATTTGGATAGATTTTGAGAAATATTTTGGTGGATGGGTCGATTCACAAGCTATATTGAACAAATGTTCATAATGAATAAAATTTTCATCTTTAGCTTTTAATGAATTGTTTGGAGTTTTTCTCTTACAAAAATACCCTTCCACGAAATAGTAATAGTAAATCCACATTTAATATGATATTTTATTTTAGTTTACTTTTCTAATAAACGTTTATCATTTAAGATAGATAAGTGCATCATAATGTGAATCAATTATACTATTATAATTTAATAAAAAATTAATATTATTATAATATATTCCATTATTACACATTTAAAAGTTTTGCAGTTAGATTATTTTAATTAGTATTAATATATTATAACACTATATTCTGCAATTACATTTTTGGCAAAATACACCATTGGTCCCTCTAATTATTCTTGAGGTTTGAGCTTGATTTATTTTGTAAAGTGACACTTTAATTCGTGATGTTTGGAAAATGGTTATAAATGGTCCCTTGACTGTTAGTTGACTAACTAAAGCATGATTTGACAGTTAATTGTTGACTAGATTTGATGAAGTAGATTTTTTTAGAAGAGTTGGCAACTAATTTTTACTTATTTTAAATCATATGGCGTTTATCTCCCCTCTTTCTTTTTTCTTCCTCTTCTTTTTCTTTTTCTGAACAAGAAATATAGTCGGACAAGTGAAGAACATCTTCAAGCACATAACACAGAGCCACGACGATGTTCACCTTATTACGGTCAATGTTATTACCTCTTGTTACGTTGCTATCACGATCTGAAACGCTTTCGAGACTTCGAACTTTCAAACAATAAATCCGATGAGGATGAAAGAAAGTGGGAATTCAATATACACTTAATTGCTTTTCTGGGTTTTGCTGTGGCTGAAAAGATTCTGGTATTTTGTCGAATTGGATATAGAGAAAACAGGAGCTGAAAATTGGAGGATTTATGACCAGTTTCTTGTCCATATAATATATAATTATTGGGAAGAAAATAAAAATTACCATATTTTGCTTCTGAGAATAGAGGGCTTTGAAGGGTGTAATCAGATAAATGAACGAGAAGCATTGAAAATAGAAATTAGAAAAAAGGGTTTTGGAGATTTAATGATCGTCTGAACTGATTTAATTTTTAATGAATTCGTACAAAATGAATCCAAAACCAAAATGAATCTATTATGGTATCAGAGCTCATGTATCTTATTAAAAATGTGAGGTCTCTCTATCTTTTTAATGTGGGATCTTCAATACCGTATTCACGTTTTTTCTCATTCACCCAACCCATTGTACTTAGAACTCCTCAATTATTCCTTCTTCTCAGTACAAAACCCTAAACCCAACTCCAAGACTGTCTCCCTCTTTTTCATCTTCTTAATTCAAACCTCTTGCCCATCTTCTTTGTGAACTACATGAGATTTTGTACATTGCTGCTCTTTTCCAAGATGGACTTTGGGGGTGAAAGCACGTGAAAATACTTTTTTTTTTTTTAACAAATTTTCAAAAGAAAATTTATGATGCAACACTTTTCAAGTTTGAAGTTAGGATTGTAACACTTTTAATTTGATAAAATTGAAAATTTAGGATAAAAATATATAAATGGACAAGTTTAGAGGTTAAGAAAAACTTTTTTTTTTCTAAAATTTAAGTAGCCTTTTTAGAACAAAATTGAACAATAGAAAGAAGGAAATAAAGGGGGAAAAGGGCTATATACATGTACATGTGTATATACACACACATGTATATATAAAATTAAAATTTTGGGGCCTAGCCGACAAATGATTGAATGTGGCTGCTTCTTAATAACCGTCGGATGTAAATCCAAAAATATGTATGCTCCCTAATATCCATTAGATACAAAAGCGAAGTACATTTACAATTCCTCTCTCTCATATCCAATGGTGCAAAACTATCAGTCACATTGTAGCAGCCTCATCCAATAATTTCTCCCGCTGGCAAATGAGAATAACAAGAAGATTGGAGGATGAAATTTGCGCAAAGCATATACGCAAAACAGAAAAGGTTAAATGAAGAAAATTATTTAAAAATTTTATTTTTTAAAATTAATGTAGAAATAATTTAAAACAAAAGTAAAAATTTAATTTTCAAAATAATATCCGATTTATCAAATTAAATTTGATAATTTCAAGTATTTGATAGTTAGTATCAATAATTAGGGAAAACAACGGAGCAGGGTGGGGCAAAGGATACACTCCACGTCCTCATCCCATTCTCTGTTTTGAAGAATTGGAGTTCGGGGTTAGAGAATCTCCATTTGGAGATCGATCGAGTCCCATGAAGAAAAAATCTCATTTTTCTTTCTTTATATTTTAATTATTTTTTAATTAAAAATTGATAAACCTATTAAAAATATATATACTTTAATTTTAGTATTATTGTTTCATTTATTTAAATAAATAATTTTTAAAAATATTTAACATTTTTATTATAAATTTAATATTAAAAAATTATATTATGAAATTAAATATAATAAACACATACATATTAATGTAATTAAAGTTTATTTTTTTAAAAACATATAAACTAAAAAATATGTATACAATAAATCGTTGAAGGATTTTAAAAAAAAACGTTATTAGTAATAATATAATATAATAAATTAATTATATTATTATTATATATTTTTTTCAAAATATTCAATGCAGGTTCAGGGTCGAGGATTGGGCGGGATACCCTTCCCGTCCCCTCCCCATCCCCGACAGGGGACCGGAAAAGGATCTCTAGTTTGACCAAGATTCCCCACCTCGTTCGAGGTGAGGCCTGCAGGTATTTTTGTCGTCCCTATCAATAATTTAGTTAAATTACAAATTTAGCTTATGGAATTTTATGGTCGTGTCAATTAGTTTTTAAAATCTATATATTTTTTTATTATGCCTATAAATTTTGAATTGAAATTCTATACAGTCTCATTTAACATGGTTACATTGGTGAGTGCTTTTAAAGCACTAAACAGTACTCGCTCAAAATCATTATGTTTAGAAGTATCTTAAATTGTTTTTTTTTTTTAAAAAGTCCAAGCACCTTAAAATATTTTGTGAGAAAGCACTTAAAGATATATTTGGGAGTGATTATAGAAATAGTGATTTTGGTGAAAATAATTTGTTTACAAGTGATTTATTAAAATTGAAATTCATATAATCATTTTAATGTTTGTTTCTACACTTTAATTTTAAAAATGGTTTTCATACAATTAAAGTGATTTTGAGTGATTGAATGCATCTTTGGAAGTGACTGTGTTTTAAGCATAAATCTGATTTAATTATAATAATTTTTTAAAAAGTGTTTGATTATAAATTATTTTAGGGAAAAGTACACTTTTTTCTTGCAATGTTTTTGCAATGTATTCGTAGTAGATTTTTGTTTCTCGTACTTTTCTTGCTGCGAGAAAGGTGGGAGAAAAATTACAACACCTAAAAAATTTACTGTTGGAATTTTTCTTGCACTTTCTCGTTGTGATAAAGGTGCGAGAAAATTTTTAGGACCTTAAGGGGGCATTTGGAGCACCGTTTCGGAATCAGAACCCTTGGAATCGGAACCCTGGGGGGTTTGTTCTTGGAGGTTTGAAAGCCTGGGAATCAGAAAACAGTGTTTGGGGCGCAGTGTTCTGAACCCTAGAAATCAGAAAACAATGTTTGGGGTGCAGTGTTCTGAACCCTGGGAATCAGGAAACAGTGTTTGGAGTGCAGTGTTCTGAACCCTGGGGTTGTGCAATTTTTCTTTTTTCTTTTTTCCTTTGCTACTTTGGTCTCTTTTTTTTCCCTTCATCTAGTGGCAATCTTTGGTTAGTTGTAGAATCCTTTGTGTAAGTTGGGTAATTTTTTTAGTACTTTTGAACGGACCTTTTAATTAGTATAAGAATAAGAAATTTGTTACTGGAAATACAAATAATTACTTCGTAAAATAGGAAATTTGGTTAGGTTTATGGCATATATAAAAAAAAGTTGTAATAATTTATTGTTTTTTACTGAAAAAAAATGTGAGTTTCCAATGAAAAATAATTACTTTGTCAAATATCAAATTTGGTTAGGTTTATGACAAGTATTTAAAAAAAATTGTAATATTTTATTATTTTTTACCAAAAAAAATGTGAGTTTCTAATGAAAAATTAACATACTTTGTCAAATATTAAATTTGGTTAGGTTTATGACAAGTATAAAAAAAATATTTGTAATAATTTATTGTTTTTTACAAAAAAAAATGTGAGCTTCCAATGAAAAATCAACATACTTTGTCAACTATCAAATTTGGTTAGATTTATGACAAGTATTAAAAAAAAAAAAAAAACATTTATAATAGTTTATTGTTTTTTACAACAAAAAAAAAATGTGAGTTTCTAATGAAAAATAATTACTTTGTCAAATATCAAATTTGGTTAGGTTTATGACAAGTATAAAAAAAAAAATTGTAATAATATATTGTTTTTTACAAAAAAAAAATGTGAGTTTCCAATGAAAAATAATTACTTTGTCAAATATCAAATTTGGTTAGGTTTATGACAAGTATAAAAAAACAAAATATTTGTAATAATTTATTATTTTTCAAAAAAAAAAAAGAGTTTCCAATGAAAAATAATTACTTTGTCAAATACGAAATTTGATTAAGTTATGACATGTATAAAACAAACATTTGTAATAATTTATTGTTTGTTACAAAAAAAAATGTGAGATACCAATTAAAAAAAACAATGGAAGAGACGGGAGAGAGATAAGAAAACTTGATAATGAAAATATGTGTCAAATGAGGGGCAAACCGGTGTGTTGAAAATCAACTCCCCCCCCCCCCCCCCCATTTCACTATGCAAAATCATGGGGTTGTGTTTCAAAATCATTGGATTTTGAACACAGTGGCCCAAACAAGGGCTTGGGTTTGGATTCCAAAACAACCTAACCCAACCCATTGCTCCAAACACCCCCTAAAAGTTGGTGGCGGGAATTTTCCTCACACTTTGGATCATTCATGAGAACTGCTTCCCTTCACAGAACCACCTAGAATTTTTCAAAGTTGTAGAAAATAAAATCAAAATTACAAACATCTTGAAATTCATATCATACACAAAATTATGAAAATTTCCATATGATATATACATTCATGAAATTACAATCTAAACCCCTTAATACATTGGGGTGTTGGTCCATAATTAGAAGGTCAAGTGTTTTCTAAAGTATGTCGTGTTTTCTTGATATAAACTTACAAAATCAAAACTAGTTATAAGATATTCAAAAAATTTAATGGTGAATACACTGCAATCACTGATATTACACTAAATTAGAGTTGACTTTACAATTACAATCGACCAAGGTTCTATATATTCAAATAGGCCATACCTCTTTTCTCCTTGCAAAAAACCTAAAAACGATCAATAATTCAAATGTCAAAGTATTTCTATCATTCTAAAAGAGAAATAAACTCAATTTTTTTACATACATCAAGCAAGAGTACAAGGTTTTGGAACTAAGTAGGGCGTGTTTAAGTTCGTACAATCGTAATTAATCAATGGGAATCTGAAATGGTGGGTCCCACATTATTATGATTGATTGCGTTTGCTGCATCTTGCAATGAGAATCAACTGTGGGCCCATGTAATCCATACCCATAATCTCATTATTATTACATCCACAAGAGTACTCAATCCAATTACCATTGATATTACGTGGGACTCACCCCATCTTTTTAGCTTACTTTCTACCATTTGCCCTTTCTCTCTCTTTTAACCTTCATGATTATTTTTTCTTTCTCCTTCTTCCTCCCTCCTTTTTTCTGAAAATTTTTCAAGTTGATAAAAAGAATTAAAACTCATAATTATTTTTATGGTTTTATTAATATTTCTTCTTATCTGTTTTCTGTAATTCTCTTCAATCTCATATTTTTCATTTGTTTCCTTTATATGGGCGCAACACTTTCGGTCATCATTTTGGCCATGGCGAAAAGTCATTTGTAGCACCGTAAATTTCTCTTCTCACATTTATTGAACTTATTTATACATTGTGACCACTTTCATAAATCAAAACAAAGTTGGATGAAACACACCTGATAATTCTTATTTTTTAGAATTATTTAGCCTCTAAATGCAAGTTATTCTTGAAAACTCATTTATGTAGATCCACAAAGTTTAGCAAAATGAAACAAGTTTAAATAAAATCACTTGGGCATGCTAGAAATATCTCAAAATGATAGAAAAGAGCTTAAAGTATAACAATTTGATTGATTTCTTTGTTGTTGGTGCATATTTGAGCAAAATGAAAAAATTGCAATTGCAAAGTTCGAATTAGCCATAGAAATATAGGTTTAATCGCCTAATCTTCTAAAGATTCTTGTGATCAAGGTTGAATAGAAGTTGAATCTGGTTTATGTCTTATATGTGTTAAGTCAACAATTGCAATTGCAATTAGACCACAATTCCAATCAAAGAGGCATGATCATACTTGAATCCCTTCTTTCATTATCCTTGTTAATTCATTTTTACTTTCTAGCAAACAACCTTCCCAATTATTTCATATTGGTTACCAAGGTTGCGTTATGAACACTTTCTTGCTATTTCCTTGAATTTTTTTTCTATTTGTTCCCTTGGGACACGATATCCAGAATATTTTCACTTACTACTTGCTTGACAATGTGCACTTACATTGGACTGAAGCTTTTCCTAACCTAATAAGTTCCTAGCAAAGCCCACACATTTTAGTCAATCAGTGCCAAAAAAGAAAGGATTTGGAATTGGATGATTCTCGCTCTCATTATCGTTCTCAAGGGTTAGCATTTTTGTCTATGATTTTTGGCCATATTTAAATGATATCATCAATATCTAGATTTATTTACGAGATTTTTTTGTCATATTTTGATATCTATACCTATTTATGAGAACTAAGATTGATATCCAGATCAGGATTGATATTTAGATCATAAGATCGATATTGAGATCGATATTTTTTTGATCTGTGAGTTTTTGCCAGACCATATTTACGAGGCATTTTTGTCTAGATGGAGATCAATATTTAGATAAGATCAATATCGATATTGATATCTAGTTAAAAAAAATTTATCCATCAATTTTGGCCAGACAATATTTGAGAACAAGAACAATGATCTATTTTTGTGTTTTATGCGTGATTTTTGGCAATTTTTTTTCCACGTTTGCAAGAGGAATCATTTGTTTTTGGTTTGGTCTATTACAAAAATATCATTTTAAAATAAATTAAATAATACTATCTTATTAAATCAAAATGGCTGTAGATTTTTTTAAGCATTTATATCATGGTTATGTGTTTTACCAAATCGAAATTTGAATTAGATGAGTGAAATTTAAGATAATTACTATTTTATTTTTAAAAATTCTACATTTATTTTTTAATTTTAATTTAGGTATTACATTTTTTTTCAAGTATAAAAATTTGAATAAGTAAATAAAATTGAAAATTGACATTTTAATTCTTGTAGCATATGGTTACTGCATTTTAATTAATTAGAAATATAAAAAGACATTATGGTAATCATACCTATTTCATTTCAATTCCAGATGTAAATAAACAATACCAAATGAATTCTTATTACGATTCCAGCTAAACTCCATGTAAACACAATCTAAGGAATTGTATTCTCATTGCGATTAATTGCATTATGATTGATTTCTATTACGATTGTAGCCTATTTTCATTACAGTTTAGTAAACATGCTCTAAATGGAAATCTTTTGTCAATTCTAGAAAAAGAATGTGCAAGGAATGATTTTTTGATATGACAAATAAAATAAAACCAGTTTAGCAATCAAAGAATAGTGGAATGTTCTATATTAAAAAAATCTTGATTAGCATTCTATTTTTTTATTGCAATGTCTCGCATTTTCAAAAAAAATGCAAGAAATTGCGAGAAATGGTATAATCAAACAACCAGCCAACAATTCATAGATAAACATCCCAAAACAACAAGATGAAAGGCAAAACAAATTCAAGGAAGAACAAAATTTACACTAGTTAGAGATTTTGAGCTCTCTGCATTTTTTTTTTCTTCTTCTTGCAATGTCTTGCACTTACAAAACAATGCGAGAAATATTGCAATCAAGCTGCCAACCAACAATTTGTAGTTAAACATTTCAAAATAGCAATAATAGAAGTATAATAAGTAAAAAATTGACCATAATTAGAGACATTTGCATTCTGTTTTTTTTTTCCCTTGCAAACTAATGCGAAAAAGAGCATAAACAAACTAACAACTAGTAATTCATAGTCAAATATCTCAAAAAAAAAAATCAGCTAACAACTCACATTTTGTTCCTCAAGCAAAAATGTAAAAAAGAATCAATTTTTTTTCTCAAGAAAGCTTCTCACCAAGTCTCTAAGAGAAATCGCTAAAAAATGATCATCGTGATTGTGATCATTGTTGAAGTTTCAAAAAGAAGCTGTCGTGGAATTTATCTCAAAATCAATTGATAATGAGATGAATAGCTCATGTATCTTATAAATTGTGAGGTATTGCTTCATCTTTCCGATGTGAGATCCTCAACAGAATTTAGGCCTTGCAAGCATTGAAGTTTGAGAAGGAGAATGTCGTTGCTATCGGGATGGAGAGATGAAACATGCATGGAAAGATGAAATGTTATTGTCGTTGTTGGGTACTATCGTTAGCTAAATTAATATAAATCATGATCTTTTGGTTCTAGAATCGGTATGTTGCCTTAAGATTTTTGCATACAGAAAATTCCATAATCCTTTGTTTGCAAAATTGACATTCGTTTTGTTGTATCTATCCTATCAAAGAATCAGTCATTGCATGTTATTTTTCTAATGTACCAAATACTAGATCATTTTTAAGTTTATTTAGTAATTATTGGTTTTCAACATGAATTTTGATTACACAATTCAATTCATGCGAAACAAATTTGAGTTTCCAAACTAGGAATGTCATGTTGATTTAAGATTTTCATTTAGTTCCAAACCTTTGTACTCCCGCTTGGCGCATGTATAAAAGAAACTGAGTTTATTTCTATTTTAGAATGATAAAAATATTTCGACATTTGAATTCTTCGTACTCCTATGTGTGTATAGCACTATTTAGAAGCAAAATGATCATTATATCAAAAATGTCTCGAGGAGAATCGTACATTTAATTAGCAAGCTGAGTATCAGTTGGTCGATTATGCTATCGAATCTAACATTGAATTCGAGGATGCTTGGGTCAATGTTGATTTCATATACACACCGTTTAATGTGCGCAACAACATTGGGTGTGTTACTATGCTTCGATCTACTTCATTGTGAGATCAAGGTATGAGATTCTATCCCATTGTATACACTAGAAGAGATGACAATGATGTTAAGATCAGTGCGCACGTTACGTTAGTGTCGTTGATTTTATACAATACTAGTTTTTTTTCAACAAGGGGTGGGGTATCTAAACATATAAAATCTTGACCGATTGTAATGGTAAAGTCAACTCCAATTTAACATAATACTAGTGATTGTTGTGTATTCACCATTAAATATTTTGAATATTTTTGTAATTGGTTTTGATTTGTAAGTTTATGTCAAGAAACACATGTCATAATTTAGAAAACACATGTCTTCCAATTATGGACCAATACCCCCAGCAGCAGATATACAGTAGAAGGGGGCTCGAGCCCCCCCAACTTGAAAACTATTCTATATTAGTATATATTAGTTCACTTTAAATTACAAAGAATGACTTTTGGCACGATGGTAATAATCCCTAGGTCCCCTGCCCAAGAGCTGGGGGAATTTGTACGAATAACCTCTTTTCACGCGCTTTAATGTCATTTGACCTGCATTATGAAATTAATGACATATGACCTTTTCCGTACTCCGTAACTCGTCCAAATTACTGTGAGGGAAGCGTACTCTCGCTCTCGTACTCTCGTTCTCACTTCCATTCTCGCTCTTATCTAACTTAATTTTATCTTCTTTCTTTCTTTCCAATCTTTTCTTCTTCAATCTCGCTCTTGCTTTCACTCTTCTCAGACTTAATTTTATATTCTTTTCAATCTTTTCTTCTTCAAATCTTGCTCTCGCTCGTTCTCACTCTTCTCTGACTTAATTTTATATTCTTTTCAATCTCTTCTTCTTCAATCTCGTTCTCGCTCCTCTCTGACTTATTTTTTTTCCTTTCTTTTTTTGATCTTTTCTTCTTCAATCTCACTCTCGTTCCTCGCGACATTATGAGCAAGAGCGAGACTCCATGAGCAAGAGCGAGCATCTTTTAAGATTCAAGCAATTTTGCTGACGTGGCAAGAGAGAACGAGAATTAGTAGCGATAGCGTTACCTTATTCGAGAACGTGACCGAGCGAGACAGCCTCATACTGCCCTCCTAGATAATTTTGCGAGCATTGTCACGTCAGAATGTGTCATATTTCATTATTTTCATATAATAGATCAGATCGCATTAAAGCGCGTAAAAAATGGTCTTCAGTATAAAAACCCCAAGAGTTGGGTTTGAGCCTCAAGGGACGCAACTTTTTCTGCTTTCGTTTTCTTTTTTTTTTTTTTAACCCATTTTTTGCACCTCTTTTTAATTTTGGTTCTTTTGCGCCTTTTTTTCCCTCTTTTTTTTCGATTCTTTTTTTCCTTTTTCGGTTTTCGCTTGCCTTGAGCGTTCCTTTCTTCTTTAATGGTTTTTTTTTTTTATTTTATACCTTTTATAGATTTCAATGGCAAGGCACAATTTTTTATGACAATGCTACATCTCTTTTAAGTAATTTTATATTTTTTTTTGTATATTTATATTAAAAATATTAAAAAATACTTTTAGTCCTTGAACTTTTATGAAAGTAATAATTTAGTTCCTAAATTTTAGTTTGTAACAATTCAGTCATTGTGTGCTTTCAATTTTGCAACAATTTAGACCATGAATTTTAGTATGTAACGATGTAGTGTCCGTAATTTAAAATGTGGTAAAAAATATTGCTAGGGTTTAATGAGATTGCTTACATATGTAGATTGATAACCTAATTAGGGATCAAATGTGTTTATAAACAACAAAGACTAAGTCGTTACATAATAAAAATTGATACTTAATTTTGATAGAATTTCTCACATTAAAGTTAAATTGTTATAAATTTTAAACTATATGGATTAAATTGTTACATATTAAAGTTAACAGACTAAATTGTTACAAATTTGAAAGTATAGAGACTAAATTGTTATAATCCATAGTTCAATGACTAAATTGTTACTTTTATAAAAGTTCAGAGACCAAACCTATTTTTTAACCTATAAAAAAAAATTAGTCATACTTTTCATTGAACAAACTAATATCAAAATACATCAAGCTCCCCCGACACAAAGTTCTGGATCCACCACTGAATACCTCGATGTATTAAGGGTTTATATTGTAATTTCATGTACATATATAATATATGGAGAATTTCATGATTTTGTGTATAATTTGAATTTTAGGATGCTTGTAATGATGCTTAATTTCAATTTTTTCTCACACTTTCTTGCAAGAAAAATTACAACACTTAATAATTATATGTTGCTAAAAGAAATAGGTGGTTATTTATAAAGAGTAGCAGTTAGAGATGTTCATTTATCTCGGGAGGACAAAGACCCACCGCGAGTAGGGCAAGGAGCGGGGAGAATTTTCTCCCCATTGGGTAAACGGGGACAGGGATGGAGATTATAGTCCCGACCCTACCTCGGTTATATAATAATAATAATAATAATAGAAATAAAAAAAATGAAAGGAAGAAAGGAAGAAAATTGAAGACTATTTTATTGTTGTTGTGATATTTAAATTGAAGATTATGTTATTGTTGTAATATTGAAATTTAAACTTTAGGAATTATGGTGGAAGATTTTAATTATATTTTTGCATATGGAATATTATTGTTTTTATTAAGACATTCAAGAATTTTTTTAAAAAAATAAAAATTCTATTGGAAATTAATGTTATAATTCATTATATTTGGTTGAAATTCATTTTAAAAAATATATATATATATGAGAAACCTGATCCGTGATCTTTGTGAATCCCTCACAGACAGTCTTGCCATTATCTCTGCAAAATTAAACAGAAAATTTCACATCCGTATTAACAGTTTTCATAATCCTTTAAAGTACTTTTTTTTCGCAACCACAGCGAGAAAAGCCATTGCAAAAGGTTGTAAGAAAAAAATATTTATCCACTATGCAAGACGTTGAGAGAAAAAGATAGCTTACTATCAAATACATTACATTGTGGAAAAAAAAAAGTATATTATAAAATCAAACCCTAAAGATGAATATTGATATAGTAAGTAAAAAAGAGTGAATAGTTTGTTTCCCTCTCTTTGCACGGAAAAATCCCACGTTTACTAAGAATTCTGAAGATGCTCTGAACCATGTCCTTGTGACTCACTGTCTTCTCTTCGCCTTTCCTATTCTTCTTCGACATTTCACTCTCCATTTCTAAGCTTCGAAAAAGGTTAGTTGTGTTCTTCCACTCTTTCTACGTTTCAACTTTCGGTTTGCAGTTGATTATAATAAGCGAACACAGAAAATTTTTACAGCTCCCTTCGCCATCCACAGTTTTTCTACTTGCAGCAAAAACCAGTGGACCGACCCACTGGATTGTGAAAACTATCGATTCAGCAGTTGGGTTTCTCCCATCGACGACCGAGCCGGTCCGAAATACGATTTTCCATATTTTATTACTTTCTCTTGCTTATCTTTACGCCTTTTCAGTTTGGTCTATTCTTTGAAAGGCTTTTTTGGGGTCGTTTTCGTATTGGTATGTCGCCTTCTCTGAAGGGTCATTGAAATTTTCAATAAATTAGGGATAGGGAAAATTGCCCACGATTCTTAGCTTTGATTTGAACTCCATCGCCTAAATTTCTTGCTTCATCTCTGCAGTTTTCAGGGTCGATTTTGAAAGAAGAAAGTTATAGAGAGTTATGTCTTGCACTACTTTTAACCTTGGAGGAGGATCGCTCAAGTTTTGTAGCATTGACAGGGGCAGCCAGATAAAGAATCATCTTCGATTCTTTAATGGGTTTGTGCCCAATGGCCGATGCAATTTAGTCTGCAACTCTGCAATTTCTTTCTCTGTTGGATCCCTCAGCTTCAATTCTCTTCCACCCCAGGATTTTCTCTTCCACAATCGCCCACGTTTCTCCTATCATGTCATCAACTGCTCTAGTGTAAGCTCAGAGGCGTCAATCTCTTGCAATAAAGCCAATGGTAATTTGGGGGTTTTGAAAATATTGTTCTTGTATGGATGATTTTGGAGTTTGTTACAGAAATTGATGTTTGAAACTGATTTTTTTTTTTGTTGACTAATACTTGCAGATGAACGAGTTGTTGTATTGGTGATTGGTGGAGGAGGGAGAGAACATGCGCTTTGCTATGCATTGCAGCGCTCTCCTTCCTGTGATGCTGTGTTTTGTGCGCCGGGCAATGCTGGGATTTCGAACTCGGGCAATGCCACTTGTATTCCTGACCTCAACGTCTCCGATAGCATTGCTGTCATTTCGTTCTGTCAGAAATGGAATGTAGGATTGGTTGTTGTAGGCCCTGAGGCCCCTCTTGTTGCAGGGCTTGCAAATGATTTAGTGAAGGCTGGGATTGCTACTTTTGGCCCCTCAGCTGAGGCTGCTGCTTTGGAAGGCTCCAAAAATTTCATGAAGAGTTTGTGTGATAAATATGGAATCCCCACTGCAAAGGTTCGTTTTTGTTGATCTTGGCTCTGTACCTTGAACTTGTTTGCTTAGTTCCTAGCCAAGTTTATGCTGCACATTTTTCACTATTTTGTTTACATTAAGCGTCAAAATGAGGTTTCATCGGTATGCAACAGGTAAAAACTATTTTCATTTTTTGGTACTCAACAAAAATTTGTTTAAATAATGGTTGGTTGGTTGAGGGTTTAAGGGTTTTGCTTTTGTATACAAATGTCCACAAGCGAGCTTAATACTGAAAACTCTTTCGTGTCTCCTTGGACCGTGTTGGGGTGTGGATAATCTCATGAGATTGATTGGTCAAGGTGTGAGTTAGATACACTCCAACTTCTGCAGTGAAAAGAAATAAGCATTTAAAGAAATACTTTTTAGTGTAATGTTTGATCTTGTTCCTGTATCGAATAGTTAAGCTTCAAAGCCTTTAAGAAACATTAGTGAGATCTTAAATAACTTTTCTGTTTTTTACCTGTCACTTATGTCTTTGTTTAGATCTGACTATCCTCTGTCACATGGATTACTTGGTACAGTATCGATCATTTACAGACCCTTCTGCAGCCAAGCAATATGTTCAAGAACAAGGCGCTCCGATAGTCATCAAAGCAGATGGATTGGCTGCTGGAAAAGGAGTTATTGTTGCAATGACATTGGAGGAGGCCTATGAAGCTGTTGATGCAATGCTTGTGAAGGGTGCTTTTGGTTCGGCCGGTGGTCGTGTCGTTGTTGAGGAATACCTGGAAGGAGAAGAAGCATCCTTTTTTGCCCTTGTAGATGGAGAGAATGCCATACCCCTAGAATCTGCCCAGGATCATAAAAGAGTAGGGGACGGTGACACCGGACCTAATACCGGTGGCATGGGTGCTTACTCTCCAGCTCCTATTGTGACAAGGGAACTTCAAAGTATAGTTATGGAATCTATAATTCTACCTACGGTAAAAGGAATGGCAGAAGAGGGTTGCAAGTTTGTTGGGGTTTTGTTTGCTGGTCTTATGATTGAGAAGAAGTCTGGCTTGCCAAAGTTGATCGAATACAACGTACGCTTCGGAGATCCAGAGTGCCAGGTTAGTTGACACACCCTAAAACTAATTTTTGTATAATTCGACTATGTGCACTTGCGTATATATATTCCAATATAGAATGAGTTAGATCTTTTTCACTCTATTGAGTATTGGAGTATATGAAATGACTGAACTTTTGTGATCTTTCATCTTCAATATGTATGCACATGAATTTGAAACTTCAGATGGTGCTTCCTTGTAGCAAAAAGTACAAAACAAAATACTTCTTTTGATAAATATGTACTTTTAAGGAAAATTGAACAAAGGGCTGACTTGTAGAAAGTCAATGAAAAAGTAAAAAAGAAACTGTCTGGAAATAGTGACGATATAGGTCGTAAAAGAAGTTTGAACCATTGAGACTTTTCTTGGTTGCCTTTCATTTGTGTTTGACACTTTTTCTAATTATAGTCCTTTGTAAAGCTGTCGAAATTTCCTATGAAATTGTGTACTCAGTAGTTCGAACCAGGATCAGAGAGGTTTCTAGATTCCAAGTTCGGGGTCATTGTGTTGCTTTGTTATAGTTGTTGTATTTCATTCATCCTCAAGTAAAATGCTAGCTTTTATTGGTGAGGTACATATTAATTATTATGTGATTGTAAGCTTTCCTTTTCATTAATTTCTATATTCTTCATCTTTCATTTCCCTTTTAGCTTCTTATACATTGTGAGAATTATCAAATTTTGTGTTCTCCTCTTTTGTATTGCTCATCACTTGACAGATAATAATAATAACCCTTTTTCTTGGCATGTTTCTGATCATTAACCTCTGGCCTTGATGAAAAACAGGTGCTGATGGTTAGGTTGGAATCAGACCTTGCAAAAGTTCTTCTTGCAGCATGTAGAGGACAGCTAAGTGGGGTTTCACTGGATTGGTCCCCGGGGTCTGCGATGGTGGTTGTAATGGCGAGCAAGGGCTATCCTGGGGCGTATGAGAAGGGAACTGTGATTCGAAACCTTGAAGAAGCAGAGCTTGTTGCTCCATCTGTTAAGGTATTTCATGCTGGCACTTCATTCGACCCTGAAGGCAATTTCATTGCTGTTGGCGGGCGTGTTCTTGGCATTACTGCAAAGGGCAAAAACATTGAAGAGGCTCGGGACAGAGCGTACCGAGGAGTTGAGGAAATCCGTTGGTCGGGTGGGTTCTATCGGAAGGATATAGGGTGGAGAGCTCTTGAAAAACAATTTTCTTTGAAGGAATAATGCAGAAGTTTGAAAGTTTTGGCATTTTGTTAGAGAATAGGAACATGTATGAGTTCTCACATCCTCATGAATAAATTCACTGGCCCAACTATCTAATTATCACTTATGTCTCCAGTTGGGGAAAGTAACAGTTTAATCAAAAATGATGAATGTTTTTGAGCTTGGATCATTGGCTTTCCCCTTTGCATTTTCACCTTTTAATCCATACATTTATATAAACACAAACAGAAGTAATCTTGGGTTGCCTTCGAAGAATTCGACCAACAAAATGCTCAAGATTCAGTTAAAAAAATGCCCAAATTCAGCTCAAAAGACATTGAAATACAACCACCAAAACTAAATTTGAAAACCTTCGGCTCCGTTTGATAACCATTTGGTTTTTGGTTTTTAGTTTTTGGTTTTTGAAAATTAAGCCTATAAATACTACTTTCACCTATGGTTTTACTTGTTTTGTCATTTACTTTTTACCTATGTTTTAAAAAATCAAGCCATATTTTGAAAACTAAAAAAAGTAGTTTCCAAAAACTTGTTTTTGTTTTTAGAATTTGGCTAAGAATTCAAATGTTTCCTTAATGGAGATGAAAACCATTGTAGAGAAATTGGAAGAAAACAAGCTTAATTTTCAAAAACTAAATGGTTATCAAATGGGGCCTTCACTATCTATTTCCCGAACCAGCCAAAACATTTATTTAAGATAGTTAAAGGTGCTTTGTTTCTTTTTCTTTCGTTTTCTAGTTTTGGTTTTTGGAAAACAAGGTTGTTAAGGTTTTTTATTTTCGAAAATTAAGCTTATAAATGCTATTTTCATCTATGAGTTTCTTTGTTTTGTTATTGGTTCTTAAAAACTTGTTTTTGAAACTTGGTATTTGGCGAAGAATTTAGATGCTTAATTAGAAAAAATGAAAACCATCGTAAAGAAATAATAAGAAAACAAACACAATTTTCAAATGGGCCCTTTGTCAGTTTTTAAAGTTATAAATAATTTTTTTTTCTTCATAGCTCATTGCTATTCTTCTTTAACATCTCTCTCGAACAAATTTTTCTCCCTAAAATTTTTATATTTATATAACTTTTATTTCTATTTCTCTCTCTAAAATATAATTTTCATCTTTATATAACTTTGGTTAAATTACAAATTCAATTTTTGAACTCTCACATTTGTGTCAAATAGGCCATTGAACTTTAAAAAGGTTTTTAAACTTTCAATTTTATATATGATAAGTTCCTGTACTTTAAAAACTGTCTAATAAGTCTCTAAACTTTTAATTTTGTGTCTAATTACTCCTTAAGCTTTTAATTTTGTGTCTAATAGGTCATGGATCTATTCAACATTTTTTAAAATTTATGAACCTATTGGACACAAGATTAAAAGTTTAATATCCTATTAAACACAAAATTAAATTTTATGTCTAATAGATTCGTTAATTTAAAAAATGTGGAGTATGTCAGGGATTAATTAAACACAAAATTGAAAGTTTGGGAATCTATTTGACATTTTTAAAATTCAAGGATCTATTAAATACTTTAAAGTTCATAAATCTATTAGACACAAACATGAAAGTTCAAAGACTAAATTTGTATTTTTGTTTCTCTCTCTTCTAATATACCTTTCACTTTTCTCTCTCTAAAAATTTAATATTTTCGCCAAATTTTTCTCTTTCCAAACTTATCTTTACTAACATATTTCTTTCGAAAGTTTCTTTGTGACTTTTCTTTCACTCATTTATTTTTTTTCTCTAATAAATGTATCTCTAACTCTTCTTCATCTAAAGTTTATCTCTCTAAATCTCCTATGACTATAACTTTTCTTTATTTTTTTAATTTATCTTTATTTCTGTGACATATCTTTTACTCTCAATTTTATTTTCTCTCTAAAATTTTGCATCTTCTTAATTTTTTTCTCTAAAATTTATCTATTTTCCTCCAAATTTTATTTCTCTTCCTCTAAGGCTTTTGTTTCACTGGTTTCATATGGGTTTTGGCAATGGTATAAAAAATCAATGTTTGTTTCATTGATCTTTATCTTTACTTTTTAAAACTCAAGTAATTATTACCTATGGATAAAAATAATCCATGAACCATACGATTTTATTATCCATGTAGGAAATGAATTTTTTTTTACTTGGGACTTTTTCCCTTGGGAGATGGAGAAGAGAGAAGAGAGAAAAAAAGTAATAATTAAACTCCCAAATATTAATTATCATCCATATTCAAACACATACATTTATTATCCAAATATGTAAATCCTAGGTTTTTAACTCCCAAATATTTTATATTTGTAATCCAAACGGGCCCTATCTGATAGTCTTCTTTTAAGAGTTGTAGCTAATATTCTCTCTCTAACATATTGTTGAATGAGAAATTTCTATCAATCACAAATTATCACGTCATTGTTTTTAAATTAATAACAAAATTACATTTTATTAAATTTGAGCCTATTATAAATTGACATATGTCCCAAATGAAATTTGAAGATAAAAAATGGAAAATTTCAAATAATATTACATGTCTTCATTATGATTATTTGATCAAGTAAGTCTAATTTGGTCAAATTGGGTCGTATAACAATTGGGACCAAAATAAAATAAGCTAAAAAAGGCTCATTAAATAACAATTTGGTCCAAAGCCCAAACTCAAAAGGTTAGGTCCAAAGTTAACAAAACCCAAATCCAAATAGTTGAGGCCAAAAGTCATCAAAGCCCAAATCAGAATATACAAATGGAAAGCTCTATAAATAACATAAGATTGAAGACTCCCTAAAGACTTTCTAAACCAAAACGTTGAAGATCAAAAATCTCTTTGAAGAACTGAAGATCTCAAGACACCAATTGATTCTTCAAGAAGTTAACAAGCGGCAAAGCCCTCGAGACAAATTCACATAATTAGAGGATAAAAATTAGAGATTGTGTACGAACCCCAAATTCAATAAAATAATATTTAGTCCACGAATTAAATTTCTTTTTGAAATATCCTGTGAACACATACCTCTTTCTCTAAATATTTTTTCTCTCTCTATATCTAGTACTCTTTTAAAATTTTGTCTCAAAAAAATTCTCTCTCTCTTAAGTTTTATTTTCATGCCTCCACGTACATTATTTTTTTCCACTTGAACACATCTCTTTACTTTCTAATTTCTTTTTTTTTTAAATAAAACTAAAAATAGTTATCAAACATGTTTGGTTTTCTATTTTTTTTTTTTAAACAGCTATCAAATATGTATAATTGTTTTAAAAAAAATTAGAAACCCAAAAACAGAAAAATAAAAAAGAAATCAAACAGACCTAACTTAGGATAATTACATGCATAAAAAACAGATATATCAACTTAAAAATGCTTCCAACAACAAAAATAGAAGATGAAACCATTTAAATTTCACAACCTAATGGGTTGTCCACCTTTGTTTAACTATTTTCTTTTTGCAATTAGTTTTAAAGATTTTAGCAACATTTAAGAGAAAAATTAACCACCATGCTTTTGTAAATGAAAGAAAGAAAAATAAAAAGATGAAAATGGATACACAAAAGGCAAATTGGACAAAGTGGGCATTTGAGTCAAATGGAAAAGAAGAAATTAGAGGAAAAACAATCAGTTTAGTTAGTTTTTTTGAATGTCAAAATAAAGTGAAACTGCAATACCACACTCACATTTTAGAAGAAACATGCATGAAAAACACAATAAATGGTTGTCGATGAAGTTATGAGATTGAAAATACTTGCAAAATAGCTATGGATTATTGAGAAATGAGACATGAGTTTGCAAGACAGAGAAACGACTGAGATACATTGAGTTAAAATAATGAGCTACAAGATGGAATTTTTGTCCAACATTGAAATAATAGAGCTTTATATACTTTAATTTTCCAACCCATTAGAATTTTTTTTTTTTTTTTTTTTGAGAGAGAGAGAGAGAATTTAAACAAATTAAAAATTAAAAAAAAAAAAAAAAAAAAAAAATGAAACCTCATGTGGTGCTGCAACATAACCAGTGGAACTTTTTCACATGACTTATATTCCTTGCACACATAATGAACAATGATTTCACTTAGAAAACAGACTCTTATAATTATTTCATGTTTCTTTATGGTTTGGGAGTTAATTATTTAAAACAAAAAAAAACAATATTTAATCTACCATTATATTTGCACAATAAAGACTGCAAATGAACAGTTAATAATTGGTGTGAAAGCAATGAAGAAGGAGGCTCAATCATGAACTAAGTATTGTTATTAACAAATTATTTCAATATATCATACCCCAATAACTAAAATAAAGGATGTATATAGCCATTTAGGACCATAGTGAACAATTTATGATTTAAGAAATAATGATTTAGTGAACATTTTTCATAGTAAAAAAGTATGTTTATTATTTGAATTCCCCTTTAAAAATATAAATAATCAGCAAACAATCAAAACCAAAAAGCCACTCTAAGAAGAGCTTGCTCATGAAGTTATGTACTGTATTATCTTTCAAAGGAGCTTGGAAATATCATAAATGTAAGTTCTTTTTGAGAAAAAAGATTTTTTTTTTCTTTTTGTGAAAAAAGGAGCTTGGTTTCAAAGTAATTATAAATTTAAGACGAATCCTTCATTCCAATGTGATAATTTTGCATATAGGTTAAAATACTATTTTGGTCCTTGTACTTTGATTTTGTTCTATTTTGATTTTTGTACTTTCAAATGTCCAATTTTAGTCTATGTATTTTCAATAAAACTTAAAATTGGTTCCTACGATAGTTTGAAGTTAATTTTTATCGAAATCGGTTAAATAATTATAATAATTTTAATACATAGATACTGATTTTTTTTAAGAAAAATTAACAATAAACTAACAATAAGAACCAATTTTAAGCTTTATTGAAAGTACATGGACTAAAATTGGACATTTGAAAGTACATGAACTAAAATGGAACAAAACCTAAAATATAGGAACCAGAATGGTATTTTAACCTTGAATATATCATCTCTCACAAAGAGGATATATATAAGTCATAAGTCATTTTGTGCGTGTTTTTTAGGTTTAAATTATATTTAAGTTGTTACTCTCTTCCATTTTTGTCCTTTTTAGTCTTGTAATTTCAAAATATTCATTTTGGTTTATGTTCTTTTAACTTCTATTAATTTTTATTTTTGTACTTTCAAAATATTCATTTTGGTTCCAAATTTTTAGAATACGACCATTTTGATTCTTTTTAAATTTTTTTTCTATTCATTTTCTCAATCACAATTTTATGAATTATTGTAATAGTTTTGTATTAAAGTTCGTTGTGTGTAGAATCTGAGTTAGATTTTCATAAAGACCAAAACAGTCACTTTTTTAAACTATGAAAACCATTTTTAAAGTATATGGATCAAAATAGACAAAAGCTTAAAATACATCAACCAAAATGAAATTTCTAAATGGTCTTAAACTAAAAAGGAGGAAAGTTGAAAATATATAAACTAAAATATGATGTTTAACCTCTATTTTTTATGTGGGTTGAAGTTTTAAGTGGTTGTGTGCTGTATTTTTGAGGTGGGGTTGGTTTTTTTTTCTTTTTCTTTTTCTGCATATAACAAATGTGAAGGCAGAAATTTATAAGAAAAGTAGTGGATATCTTAACCACATGCTCATGTTGACATAGTTAATGAGCAACAAAATTAACTGTGGGGATTTTTAAAAAAAAAGAGATAAGGTTTAAATCTTATTTTACTCTCTCAATTTTCAAGTTTTTTTTTTTTATTTTAGTTCCCAAACTTTTAAATGTTTATTTTAGTCTAAGAACTTTTAAGTTTGTTATATTTTGATTCTAAACTTTTAAAATTTATATTTTTGTTCCTAAACTTACAAAAAATAACCATTTTGGTTCTTTCTTTTATTTTAATTTTAGCAAATTAATGTCTTAGTTTCGAGTATGTGTACTAACATGTTAATATGAGCACGATTTCAAGTCAAATAAGTTAGAAACAAACATTAGGGAAAGCTGATTTGAAGTAGAAAAGTAACATAGCAAGAACCAAAATGATTATTTTAAAAAAGTTTAGGAATTAAAATAGACGTTTTGAAAGTACTTTAGGAACCAAATAGAATAAAATTAAAAGTTTAAGAATCAAAATCAAACAAACTTAAAAGTTTAAGCACTAAAATGAGATTTAAACTAATCGATAAAATGTTACTTTGAATTTGTGCAGCAAAATTGATGCATTAATGCCAATGTAATGAACAATAAAACCAAGTACTTCAAAGATTAAAGATTCTAGTTCCTTTTTTTGCCTTTTCATCACCTCAAAGTACAGAAAAGAAAAGGAAAAAAAAAAAGGATCCCCGTAACAACATATCCCTTTCGTCCCTTAATTATTTTCTTTTTATTTGAGCCTACGCCTAGCACAAGAAGAAAAAAAAAAAAGTGAAAACCCCACAATCATTTTCACTCAGAATTCCAATGTAAACTTCCTATTCTTCAGCCATAGCCATCATTTCCCACTCTCACACTTCAGCAGAGAGAGAGAGAGAGAGAGAGAGGCACATGTCATTTGAAATGGAGGGTCACCAGTGAAAGGAGGAGGGAAAGGAAATTGAAGCCGAGAACGTGATGAAGAGGTGAAGAAATTCCAATTTTATTAATGTAACTTTCAACTTTTAGCCACCCAGTAGTTGTTTTTTTCTGTTGATTTGTTTATTACAATTGTATTCTTGTTTTTGGTTTGATTTCGAACATCGAGGAATTCTTTTGCTTGATTGTTGGGAAAGTAAAAGGATGCTTGAAAGTGGGGACTTGGATAGGAAAGAAAAGAGAAAGAGGGAAGATATATGCTTCAATCTATTTTCAACCTCTTCTTTAGTGTGCTTTCTTTTCATGGGGCCCTTTGCTTTTTAAAAAAATGTCTTACATGGAAATGGAAACTTGGGTTTTCTTTTCTTTTTTCTCTTGCTGCTGTGCCCTTTTGCATGAAATGAAATGGATTGTCTCTTTAGTGAGAGGAATTAATGAACCACATCTAAAACTTCATCAAATCTTGTTTGTGATGAACCATTATTTATTATTTGTCTGCACATGAAAATGGGTGTTTGGTTTCCTGTCTTTGTTTGTTTTAGCTTTTGAAGAGTGGGAGATCAGATAGCCACCAAAGATTTTCAAATTTTGGGCATTTTTTTGTTCTATTTGTGTGACTTTTGTGGCATGGTTAGGCACTTTATATGTTTGAATCTCAATGAACAAACAGAGGATTCTCTAACATTGGGGGGTCATTTTGCTGAAACTGATGTTGTTTTAAAATTTACTAGGTGGTCCTAAACTAATAGGCTTTCATTGTCATTATCAGACATGGTGATTGTTCTGTTGAAGAAAAGATCTTCAATCAATGCATTTTAGGCAGAAGAGCTGCATATGTGTTGTAATTATTGCAGTTTTCTTTTTCAACAACACTTTGATTCCTCTGGTAAGGAGAGAAGTCTTTGCTTAATAGTTCTGGTTCCTTCATATCAGGTGGGCTGTAATGGATTAAATATCACAATATCTGTATAAAAAAATGAACATAAATATATAATAAAATAAAGCTGGTTGTAACCTCAATGATGCCAGGTAAAGAGTTGAAATGTTTGGACAAGGGCAGAATGAAGAAGGAAGAAGGGGGGCACAGTTCATCTTAGGTTAAGAAAATTATATAGAAACACTAAGGTCCTGTTTGATAACTATTTTATTTTTAGTTTTCTGTTTTTGAAAATTAAGCTTTAAAACACTACTTCCACATATAGTTTTCTTGCTTTATCACCTACTTTTTAAAAACATTTTAGAAAACCAAGTCAGATTTTGAAAACAAAAAAAATATATATAGTTTTTAAAAACTAAACTTGATTTTGTTTTTGAAATTTGACTCAAAAATCAAATGTGTTTTTAAGGAAGGTAAGAAACTTATAAAAATTGTGAGGAAAGAAACATAATTTTCAAAAACATAAAACCAGAAACAAAATAATTATCAAACATAATTTAAGATTCTAAAGTTTTCTCTCCACTTTATCCCCTCTAAATTTTCAAAATTGAAAGGTTATAGACTAGGAAGCACGGACACTTCATTTTAGGCCAAGTGTCCGTGTCAGACACGTGTCGGACACGGATACGTCTGGACACGCTCCGGACACGTGTCCGACACGCTATTTTACGTGTCCTTTTTTATTTTTATTTTTTTTAATTTTGGACACGGCTGGACACGGCTTGGACACGGCTTGGTCACAGATCAGAAAAAATTTGAAAAAAAAAAGGATCAAATCATTTAAATTTAAAAAAATAAAAACAAAAATGACATAAAATCATGAAAACTAAAACCCCTAACAAGTAACCACTCACCACTAGCCGTCAATTCTCTTTGACATTGTCAATCCTTTTCGCCACCGATTGTTCACCTTTTAGAAGTATGTTTTTTTCCCTTAACTTTCTATAAGTTAAATTAAATTAGAGTAAGTTAAACTTAATTAACTTGACATTTTATGCGTTTTAGTGGAGTATATTTAGTATTTTATGTTAAATTTACTTATATGTTAAAATAATAATAATAATAAAAAGAACGTGTCCCCAACGTGTCCGTGTCCTAGTTTTTTAGAAATTGAAGTATCGCCGTGTCCCATCGTGTCCGTGTCTGTGTCCCGTGTCCGTGTCCGTGCTTCTTAGGTTACAGATATGAAAAGGTAAATCGAAAATTTTTGCCCCTTTCTAAGAAATTTTTATACTCTACCCTTGTGTTTGGAGACATTCTCGAAAATCATAGGTTCAAGCCCTAACTAAATACTTAATGACTTAGAATTAATGAATATAAAGGTAAAAACATTGGAAGTAACCTTCAAGTGTGCCTTGGTTGAGATGTTTGGAGATACCCCCCAACGTCTTTAGGGACTCCTCAACTTGATAAATTAAAACCCTTGTTATCATGAACTTAATATAACTTAAAACCCTTGTTGTCTTCTGAAGCTAGCTTTGGGATAGACAAAGCCTCTCTAAAGATTAGTAGGAGGTGGGCCATATGCATAGTAGGAGTGGAGCCCAAAATACACGGATGTTAAAAATAAAAGTAAAAGGTAAAAAAAAAAAAAAATAAATAAATAAATAAAAAGAAGAAACTCATGGTATGGTTAATAACTTTAACCACACATTACACTTGCAGGTGGTACAGCAAATGGCTTTAGTGTTTCTGACAAAAGTTATGGGTTCCTCTCAACAGGTTATTTGAAGAGGAGAGATATATGAGGAATAATTGTGGTCTACATCACATTCTTTCCTACCTTTGCTCTTTTTTGCCACCAACCAGTTTTCTTTCTTCTCTTGAATCATATGGATGTGCTTGATACAGCATAGCTGTAAGGTGAGCAAAACATTATTCTCTTCTGCTTCTCTTTATTATGTCGTTTTATCTTTAGATTCTTTCTCCAGAGGAATAATTTGCTACCCTTTTTTTTCCCTCTTCTTTTTGATAGAAAATAGCTACACAAACAAGACATGCCTTCACTTTGGGCTAGCTTTTGTTTTGCTTAAATTAATATCAATATCATGACTGCTTTTTGTATTCTTTTTCCTTTTATCTGCTTTCATGGTGTTTTTATATGAGATTGTGTGAGATATCCCTTCCCTCCCAATGATGACATCTGAAGGGACATTGAATATGAACTGGGTTAATGTTTTGATGATTTCAAAATGTATTTTTGAGCTAAAAGGTCTGTAAAAACTTGAGAAACTATTCCACATGGCTGTTGTTTTATAATCGTTAGATGATATCTAAAGACACATCTAGTGGTCATGGTGCAGCGGTCCATTCCAACAATTTATCTAGAGAAATTATCCATGTCAAGCATTTTAACCATCATGGCTTAGCAACCACTTCTAATAATCTCTCCATAAAAACCGTTATCGCAGAATGCTTAATTATATCAAAGCACATAGTTTATCTTTGTTTGCTCTTCTACTATGTCAGTAAAAATGGATGAACAATCATTATTGTGGTGAAAAATAATGGTTCTGGGTCTGGGGTTAGTGCATACAATTATTTGATTCAGATGTTATCTTGGAAATTTAGGGGATGATCTGAAATCTGAATAGGCACGCTGTAAAATCTCCTCCAACTTTCTAAACACCTTTAATTACCTCATTCATGGTGACTGGGTTTAGATTAAAAATTTTCATCTAGATGAAATTTGCTTCTTTTAAAAGGTGGAAACTTTTTGAAATTACCAATAAGCCATTGTTATTTTGGCTCCCCAGACAGGGAGGGCCAATCTTTTGCTTTCTTTAAGTTTGTTGCTTCAGACAAAGTATAGTATTCACTAAGCTAGGCATCCTCATTTAAATGGAAAAAAGTGTAGCAATCAAATTATCATTAACCCTTTTCCCATTTATTTTATTTCTCTATAGTCGAAAGTGCGAGTTGGGTTGGCTGCTTTGTTTATTAAATAATGCTTTGAGAAAAATAGATGTCTTGTTTTTTCATGACAGGTTAGCCATGGAATTGGAAGTATTGGATGGAAACTATCCTTCAAAGCCTAAATCAAAATACTTTAGAAACTCTTAAGAAACTGATTAGTTATAGCAGATGGTTTACATCATTTTCGATATCGCGTCATCAGAATAACTAACTGCCATCACAGAGGATCTTAGACATTTCCTCTTCCCTTGGCTTCTGTAAGTGCTAGCATTTTGTTTATTATTCTCTTCTCATTCTGGTTCTAACACTAGTGCACGCAACCCACCCCCCCCCCCCCCCCCCCCCCCCCCCCGCGGAGATGAGGGGAGGGCTTGATATCTTAATCATTGAAGCATGTACAAATAGGAAAAACAAAAAAAAAACATTGGCTTTTCTGCAGTTATTTAGCTGAAGGTCTGAAAGATAAGAGTTAAGACAAAGAACCCCCCACCTGACTCCATATTTTGTGTGGTGATGGTGGGGGTGGGGGGTTGTTTCATTTTGTTTTTTCAAGTTTTTATGAAAGTTTTAAACTTTTCTAATTTGCCCCCTCTTTCTTTATTACAATTGACTTTATAAGATTTTTGCCCCCCTTTTAACAAAATTTGTGGTTCTGCCCCTGGAGATGAGATTCAAATAAGAATGCTGAGAAAATCAGTTTCTTTTCAGGGCTAGGGGTCATAAGCAATACATTCTAATGTAGAAGCCATTTTCATCAGCATCATTTTTGCTCCAAGCATTCAGTTGAAGAAGATATAAACCGCCACCTCAAAGTTAAAGGTAGAGGCTGCAGAGCTTGCAAAATATCAGAAGAGGTATGAGTGAGGTTGGCTCTGAAAGATCAAAGTCATGGAACATATACACAACTCCAGATCAGAGCCCATCATCTCAAACAGGCATTGGTCAAGAAGCTCCTTGGAAAAACTTTGGATCCTCCATGAATGCCATTTCCTTTGGCTTTGTTGCCACTGCCATCTTGATATCAATGTTCCTTATCATGGCCATCTTTGAGCATCTTTTTCGACCAACTTCTCCTTTTTCTTCATCTGATGAAGTGACCAACAACTCTGCAGATTCAGGTCCAGTCGAGAAATTCACAAGTCCAAATACGGTACGTTTCGACCTGGGTTGTTTACCTTTACATTTTGTGTTTCTGTGCCTGTGGGGTTTCGATTACCATCCTTTGTTTAATATCATTAGACCTCTTCAGTGCTTTCCCCTTCCCTTAAAACAAGTGTTTCAGTTGCTGAGGCTTTAAACTACTTCATATCATTAATTCTAGAATAAGTATAATCTTTAATATCTTGGTACTTTCTAGAATTATGAGGAGAATATATCTATAACAGTTTATACAATGTTTTCACCCCTTATTTTCTCCCTAGTTCCAAAACTCGTAGTAGAAAAAGTCGCCTTGAGACTTAGAAGTAGATTCTTTTTTTCTTTGATAAAAATGGGTATTCAAGTCAACTTTATATGCTTCTCAATTGATCACATGACGTGGAATAATCTAGTCGAGAACCTTGTAGGATGTTTAATTATCTAGATAGTTGAACCAAAGAAAAAAATTGTAATAGTACAAGAATCGATGAGAAAATACTGATTGTACAACTCGTTTCTTCACCAGGAGTTTGATTAAACTTATCTTTTAAAATACGAGTTTCACAAGTAGCTTCATAAACTTTTTCTCTTGACAAAACTCATTCTTACTTGCACAAAAAAAACAATTATAATTTCCTAACTAGTTTTGTTTCTACTATATTTCAAAAATAAGTTCTCAAAACTGCAAATACTATACCGAAAAAATCCCTGAAAATCAAGTGTAGTTCGACGTTTGAGTCGATTCAGAGAAAAAAAAAGAAAGAAGAGAAAAATTATTCTCGTCTTCTTCAAGAACATTATCTTTTATCATAACAGTGACAAGACACAGAACATCAACACTAACCAGTACCAATCATTACACAATACACGCTTTTCTTTGGAAATGGTATGTTTTTGTTTATTGAGTGTTGTTTTTCTGTGGCAGGTGCCAGCATCATATGCATCTGATTACTCAGTGTTGATGCCAGGTCAGCACATCCCCACCTTCATTGCCCATCCAGCTCCTCTGCCATGCCAAAGAGAGAGGATTTATTGGCCATCTCATGACCATAATTTTTCAGGTCCTTAAAACAGATATGATATT
This sequence comes from Trichosanthes truncata, assembly GCA_033996785.1. Lineage (NCBI taxonomy): Eukaryota > Viridiplantae > Streptophyta > Magnoliopsida > Cucurbitales > Cucurbitaceae > Trichosanthes > Trichosanthes truncata. Next base: position 73,368,392 of record JAWPNB010000003.1, read on the forward strand.
TCTTGCCTCCATTGAAAGCAGCTGCTGCATTTAGGAAAACTTTGTCAGCTTTGCTTCTTCTCAGAATAATAATACTTGTGCTTCTTCTTCACCCACAGGGAGATTTGCTCAAATGCTGATGTTTTTTTCTTCCCAGTTTCTGATCTGTAAATTAATTATCAAAGAAGGCACAAGTATTTACACAATTTTACTGGTTTGATAAAGATTTAAGGTGCAAATAGATATCACCTCACTTTTATACTCGCCAAACTTTTATACTGTCATTTTAGTTTTGGGTACTTTTTTATGATATGCGAGAATGCTCGGCCGATTAAGAGTACTTTCAAATGTTCTACTTTAGCTTTTAAATTATATATATGTAAAAGAAAAGAATGGTATCCAATTTGAGCATAATTTAACTTATTAAGGCATATACTCTCGACCAAAGGTTAAAATTCAAACTAATCTTCCACCCCTCACATGTTACACTCAAAAATGACAAAAAAAATGTGTGGTATCTTGGAGACTTGTGGTCAAATTTGGAAAAAAAAGGTAATTTAAAATTTTTTGTTGAATACAATTGTAGAGTTTAATAATAAGAATTAAAACATGCATTTACGAACTAGTAGACCGATTTAAATTTATATATTGTATTATATGGCACTATTTCTTATGATTTTTTTAACTTACCTTTTCAAAAGGAAGAAATGGCAATTCAGGGAAATTATGATACACTTTCTCAGAATATCTAATGTTGATCCACCCCTACAAGTGTAATATCATCAGCTTCCTCACTAGGGGCTCAAAAGTTTTTATCACAGTGAGGAAGTGCTTTAAAATTCAACAATTTAAAAAAGTGTCTCTACAAAAGCTCTCAAACATGGCTACAAACACAAGAAACATCATTTGAAATCTCTACTTCTTATCCACAGAAGACCTGAAAATGTTATGTACAAATATGGCTTCTAAGGCACAAAAACCTTCGTGGCTTCGAATTCGTATTACCTACACGAAAAGTAAATTACATCACCAACATAGATGACTCCTCTTTTGAATTGTAGCAGAATCATCCAACATTATCTTCCCACATTGCTTCACCCCTCCTAGAGTTCTTTCGTTCCTTTGGCTTAAATTGGATTGTCCTCAAAGGGATCTAACTCCTCTCTTACCGGTTCTCTTTTTCGCAGCGGTTGGAGACCCTTCTGTTCACTTATGCTTGGTTTCAAAATGTGCTGATTCTCGATAACCTCGGCAGTCTTCAATCCACCTGCTTTACAATGCAAACTTCCATCCATATTTGGCACCAAACAAAACCAACAAAACGAGCTAATTATCATTGATTTCTTCTTCGTCGGGTAATATTACAGTTAGTAAAGAAAACTTAACCCGAAGGGAGATCCTCCCCTTCTCCACCATGAGTCTTGCCCCAGAGACAACCCAATACCCAGGAGTTTCTTGGGGTCCTCTCTTCATTTCAGCGGTATCTACAAATTTCAGAAGCTTAGGGGCCCGTACAGGCACTGGTGGACCCCCAGGATACACAGCAGAGTTTATATTCACATCAGCTGGTTTTGGAGTTGGTTTCTGAACTGCTGAGAAATGATGACTGATTAGTGTTGATATTAGTCCAGACTTGGCTGCCAGTCCAGGTGAACCTTCCCACTCTGCCTGCTTTACAACCGTAGCTCCCAAAACTGAAGAGAAGCGGAGTCGCAGAAACAGAACATTTCTCATTCCATGATTTACAACCTGTAACTGTGCCCCAGTTACTATTGAGAGATCCTCATCGGCCTCAACAGGAGCAGTGCATACATGAGAGAAGTACTTGGACTGAACTTTCTCAAGATATCTACGATCGTATGATTCCTGACGGAAGTTGCCATTTGGATCCTCCGTAAGTTGAAAAATTTTGGGTAAAGAGGAGAGGTGCTGCAAGTGGATGGACAAACAGTTGCTTCTTTTACCTTCCAAATAAAGCCGGAGACCTGTAACTGGCCTCCTACCCACATCAACCTGTGATGAAAGACAAGTGAATCAAAGGTCTTTCAATTTTATTTTTCTAAAGCTATAAAGATACTAAACTTGAGCCTGTAATTTTGTTCTATTATTCATATATAACCATAAAATGTGGTAATAATCTGGGTCAACTAGACAGGTTCTTTATGTTAATATTAGATTTTCAAAAGATTCTGCAATTCCACTATGAGAAATTCAGTCTATTGATCCTGTTTTTCTGAAATCTTCCCCAAACAAAGAGAGAGAAGAATTGTGAAATCGAGACTGTATTCCGAAGTCCAATGAACCAGCACCATGATACACCAAACGCTCAAGGCCACTGCTATCAAAGTAGGAGTCTTCTACCACATTGTAGTCAGAATTTCCTATTAATTCCCATGATCCACAAGCATTCTTACACCAGAAAACACTAAGATTGTTCCACAAGCATTCTTACACCAGTATAGATTTAGCTTAACCTAATGCGGAAAAGATCGAAAGAAGACAATCAAATTAATGGAACTTTATCCTTATTTTTATCATATTTCCTATTTTCTGCCCTTGTAAGGATCCAACTATCAACTAAATAATTTTGGTTGATAACTAGAGCAAAAGATGCTTCCAGTAAAGGAATATCAGGCCTAGAATAATTTTTCACATCAAAGACTAACTATCTAGAAAACAAAAATATACGCACTAGAGAGCAACAATTAATCACGCAAAACTTTTTGCACGTTCTAGAGCCAAAACTTTTTGCATGCAAGTGTGGTTTCTAGAACCGGATTTCATGTTTTTTTCCCAAATGTAACCTTGTATTTCTGCTTACTCTCTTCAGGTTGGGATAATATTTCCTAGTGACAGTCTAGAATTACCAAGAACTCATGGGGCGTATACATCCAAGGTGTTAGATCTAAAATTTCGGCTGATTTTGTGAAGCCCATAACATCATGTCCAACCCTTGGGTTAACTCTTTGAATATTTCAAGATCAAACTCTTCTAAGTTATGAATTATAACAGAAGATATTAGCATGCAGATTATTCATAATTTAATGCAGTAGGCAGAAAACAAAAACTTCGAAAAAAGAAACCATACTGGAGCAGTATTCACATAAAGCTTTGGTCCCATAAGGCTAAACTGTAGAGATGCCAAGTTGTGTTGTTTCCGCTGGGGACCAAGTGGAAGCTCACTGAATATTGGCGCCCATTGCCTTGGGAGCTGAAACTCCAAAAATTGATGAAGCTCTTCAATTGGTGGTTTGTCTGCAACAATGAAAAGGATGTATGAAAAATGCAATAGAATTTGAACAAATTGAGATCTACAGCTAATAACACCAGTACTATCTATTTGGACTTTACTCACATCGCAAATAAAGATTTATTGCATGGCTCAAGAATCCACTTCCTGGAACTCCATTCAATAAAGAAGTAATTGGGATAAAGGACACTGAGATCACGTCTGGTTCCAACTGAACTGTCTGCAACCACTCATGATGAGGAAGGTTAATACTGTCACTTCCACCTCTTCTCTTGTAAATGGTTACAATATCCTGGCAAGCAAATTGATTTACTAGAAAATATGTCAAAATAATCCAAAGTTTGTCATCATTTGCGACGATATAATGATTAATATAAGAGCAAGCATGGTAGAGATACCAACAACGCTCTCAACAAAATAACTCAATGAATCTTACTTCCTTCAGTGCAGAAATTGCAGAGCTAGCATCGGCAAACCTCAGATGCTGCTCCCTAATTTCAAACTGAAACAAAATATGATTAGATTTAGATGAAACCTTTCTATGGAATGCCACGCATTTTCAACAAGCTCACAGATAATTTTGGGCCATGTTTATGGATTATCAGCCTGAGGCCCTAGAGGAACAAACAACAAGCGTGACAAACAACAAAATACTAAAACCATTAACAATCATATAAACTGATCTGATACTTTCTCTGGATGGGAAGTTTGTTACTTTTAAATCAAAATTCAATTACAAAGAAGAAAATCGGCATCTTCAATCAGTTTATTGGATGGATAAAAATTAAATCTTTGACTTTAACGTGTGGAACACACTAACAAACCAGTTAATCCAGAAATAATCAAATATATAAAGAATGTTATTATTGAGTTAATTAGTAAACACAGAGTATCATTCTTTTTTCTTTTTTTTTTTATAAGAAGAGTATCGTTTATTAATATATAAAGTAATCTAGCATAGAATGTAATAAAATCACGGCCAGGAATTCAATTAAGCTCAGAAGTGGATGCAAGAAATGGGAAGAATGATACAACTATAATCATGCATCGTTTTATAAAGAAAAATAAGCAAAGACAAGTTTGTCGAACATTATTTCTCATTCTTAAAATTAACACCCCCCCCCCCCCCCCCCCCACCCCCCAAAACAAAAAAAAAAAGGTTTTTAGTCCTTGCAACTAAATTTCAGTAATATGTTTAACAAAAAAAATTCTGTGGCATCTACTTTTCACTCAATCAATCAAAAATGTTTCATTCAACTTGCATTCTAAGTCACATGTTGGATCTTGTAGTAAATTTTGAAATAAATGACTAAAGATTTCTATTTAATGCAATATGTTAATTTAATAACAGGTACCAAAATGAGTTTTTGTGAAAATTTGAAGTACCAAAATAAGATATTTGAAAGTATAAGACCAAAATGGAACAAATGTGGAAATTAAACTAAAATAGGATCTAAACCCTTTTCAGTTTTCAAAATATTTTAGCATTCATCAAAAACTAAAATATTATTTGATTGAGAAAAATATTATGCTCAAATATCAGAAACCTTGTCATTGTTGTAAATCCGTTCAGAACCCATTCCATATTGTCCAATGGTCTCTGAAAACCTTTTATCTGCCATGTCCTTCAATCGCTTCTGCACTTCAGAAGGTTGAAGAGTAGATGAATGCTGCTGCTTCATATATATTACATCCTTTCCTCCCATCTTTAAGCTAACAATAATGTGGGTGCCAAAGGTTTCAATAAACCTAAGACAATTAAGTAGGCAATGTGATTAATTCTGCTTCCCAAACTCAAAAAAGGTGATTCAATTTTTTTTAACATCAATGTTCCTAGACATAGTTGATACTAACATTTACTGAGGCTATAATATAAGCAAATAACTATGCATTCATAATGAGACTTAAAAAGGAGCTAAATATTAAAGAACGTAACAAAGAAAAAGGATAAATTAATCATTCGCTGGCTTCACATTATTAGAATCTGCCAGTAGCAGGACATAAGACTTCCCCAAAAATATTTACGGAGACCAATTAGCAGGACAATGATAAGGCTTAACTACTAAGAGAAGAAAGGAGACCATAAAATGCAAGATATCCTGATTATTTTACCACATAAAGCTGACATACAAAATTAGTTTTCTTTTTGTTATTCTTTCTCTTTCTTTCTTTTTTCTTCTGTTTTTTTTTAGAACACATCCAAAGAGAGACATTAACGTGAGTTAAGTTTCAAGCCTCCTTGCAAAACCTCTCTACACAATTAACGACTCTCTTGTTCCTCTCAAATCAAATAGTCAAATTAATTATTATATTGATCACTCAACTCAGGGACATTTCCATTGTTCTCTGCTAATCTTGTAGAATTTAAAGCATAGGAGTGTGAACTAGAAGGAATATGACACAAAATTTCACATGGCTAACAAAAACTGGTTCCATATCTTGTAAAAAAGAATACACCTTGCAAGTGCAGCAGGGTCCCAAGATGATGGCACAGCTTTCCTTACGTGATCGCAGAGTACCATCTGTGATTTTTCCAAAGCAACAGTGTACAGGGTAATGAAGACCCCATCAAAAGCTAGGTTCTTCGTATTGGCCGCATCTTTCTGCCAACATCCTGAAAACTCAAACATGGTGTTGAAGTGACCTGAAGGAATTTTACCAGTCAGAGTCATCTCCTGATTGAACTGCTCTGACATCTGCATTTTAAATTTTTAATGCTAGATGATTAGTACACATTGAGAAACAAAAGCATAGAACAGTATGGTTTCACACCATTGCATTGCAACTATATTTGACAATTGTTTATCATGGAGAAGCAGGATTGCAAGAAAATATAATATATGGAAAGCTAGAAAATTAACTTCTGAAATACAGGATTTGATGAAGGATTGCTCCAAGAAAAATCAAGTAAAGTGAATCAAAATGCACAAGTAAAATGACAATGAAATATTAAGCTTCTCTTCCAATAATGTCGATTCAAAACCTGGAAGCAAAACAACTAGGAAATCAAGAAAAAATCTAAGATTAATTTGAGCAACCTAGGAGCCAATATATAAAACAAAGACCTTTTATTATTCATATCAGTTTAGAGGCTCTTCAATACTCTAGCTGAAATTACCTCAAACTTGAATTTTTGGATACAATTAAATCATTTCATCTTTTTCCCTCCGGGGTTACAAGGTAAACAAGAATGTAATGCAGCCTCAAGAATGTAATGCAGCCTATGTATCTGCACACAGCTCCTCAAATTTAAAAGGTTACTTATTTCTAAATTTCCTTTAATGCCATATAACTAAAAATCACATATGCAGGCATCAATATGCACTTTCATGTATGTATATACACAAACTATGTTGTTCACATATAAATTTATAACTTTGCTCCTGGAGACCTTGCAGGACCAAAATCTTGGAAGAAACTGACATGAAAAATTGGGATTGTTTTTTAGTAATTGTTTCCCTCTCAACAAACAGATAAAAAAGGTGGTTCTCACAGCCCCTAAAGCAGAAATAAAATATCTGGGAACCTTTAGTCCTTGCACATCATTCTAGTTGTCCTAGTCAACTGTGTCGTCGTGGTCAAATCTGAGCATGAACTTTCTTACGTAAAGCAAGCAAGCCCTCAAGTTATATCCAGTTAACGACACTGGTTTCTCAGTGGACGCAGTTTTGAGCATATAAAGAATCGGACAAAATTCACCAACAAAATTCATCCGGCCTTCTCCACCCAAAAATCTATCTACATTTCAACAGAGTCGAAGGCCAAACTGATTTTACCAATAATAGGTCATGATGCAGAGTCCTACACTACTCTACAGCATAATCATACTAAAACTTTTCAGAAGAAAATCATAGTACCAGATCCATAACTATCAAAGCATTTAAAAAAAATCTTACGAAGAAAAAAATCCAAGCATTAAAATTAAGAGCAATACCTGTTGGAAAGAGAGAACATCAGACCTGAACCTCGTCCGCTCCCCTTTGTCACACTTAATTGATTTGGGCACATTTGAGATCGAAATCCCTCCAGGAAGAACAATATCATGACCCACACCTTCATCAATTTCTATCAACCGAGAACCATGCAAATTCCCTTTACAGTACTTAAGTCTTAGATCAATCGTTATGTCATATCCACGACCAATAGACCCAATGGCTATCTCAGCTGCCTTGGAAGGATGAACTCTAAGCGCCATAACTCAAGCACACATCACTCTTGACCTCGACCAGATGAACACTACACAGTAGCAGCAAATACCAAGAATATATAATACTAAGCTGAAACAGAAACGAGTTTAAAAAATTAAAACCCGACATACAAGGCGGAGAACATAATACACATCCAGCTCAAACCAATAAGTTAGATCCAAGTCTCCATAAACACTTGAGCAAATGAAATCCCAAGTCAAATATCAGCACAAAAAATTGACCCAAACACAATCTATACAGTTCAGACAATGATCACCGAATCCAAAACTCCAGTAGGGTAATTATACTTCAGTTGACGTAATCGACAAACAAAGCTAAATGACGATCCCAAAAAAGGGCCAATAAGAGCTCAAATTCAGAAGTAAATAAGAATAAAATACACCGGAAAGGTCGAGACCTGATTCTAATTCGGCAGAAATGCAGACGGAACCAAGTGGATCAAACAGAAAACAACCAAAACAACAGTCAGTGTCACAATGCTTACATTGACAAAGCTCGAATTGGAGATTGGAATCGCAGAGCGGGTTTAAAGAGACGAGAGAAAGCCCTAACGCGAGATGGAAATTGAGAGGGGGAAGTAAAGAAAGATGCAGTGCGAGCCCTAGAAGAGAGGGAATATGAAATATGGTGTTCTTTTCTTTCTTTCCGAAGGGAAAAAGAAAAAGAAATTCTTCTTTGGAGGGTTTGACCAAAGGGGACACGTGAAAGAGAAGCAGGTAAACGTCAAACTTTCCGTTTTTTTTTTCCAAATTGGGTAACGCTAACTTCACTGCCTGTGATGAGTTAAAAGCTCACACACATCTTTTATTTTTGTTAAATATATCTTTGAATGGAGTGTTTTTTCAATTTTATCTCAATTATTTAAAAAGTTTCAATTTAATTACGTCTATTTTAACTTTTTTTTAATTAGTCTCTTGTCGTTGGAAAATGTTAAATTAGTTAATTATAAATTTACATGATAAGTTGACACAAGAAAAAAGTTAAAATTTTTTATAAGAATTTCAAATTTTCTTTTCTAAGATAACTTTTTTTCTTCTCTAAATTTTTGTCAATTCGCTAAGTATTATGTCACGTAAATTTATTATCAACCAATTTTAACATTCTCCTACGATGAGGGCTCTATTGAAAAATGTGTTAATACATAAGGGATTAAATTGAAACTTTTTTAAACAGTAAGAATAAAATTGAAAAGATAAACAAGCATTGAAGGCTTAAATATATTTTTTTAATTGTTTTTAATATAAAACAATGTTATAAATGTGAGAATGAAGAGTCAAACTTTCAATCTATAAGTGAGTTTTACTAATGCCTTAACTGATATAATCAAATTGGTTACATCCTCTTTCTTTTGATAGAGAGATCGAGTATGATTACTGATAAAATTAATGTCTATTTATTATTAAAGGGACTGCTAGTAGCATGTCAACTGAGGTAGAACTAGATCAACTAAAGTGAATTAAATTCTAACCAAGATCAAATATTTTTATGCAATGGACCATCGTCTTTTAGGTAAGAGTTTGCAAGATGATCAAGATTGACCGAGTTTAATCTAGATGTGATATTTTTTTAATATAGTTTGAGATCAACCAAGGTGATGCAAGAAAGAAAGACATAGGCAAAAGGTTGTTGGAAGGGATAGGAATGGCTTTACAAGATTGAAATTATGTTAGGTGAAATTATTATATAATTTCTTTAAAAAATCAAAAGTATCGTGCATAATAAAATAAGAAAATACAAAAAGAAGGTATTATAAAAATTAATTTGTGATTTTTTAGAATATTATATTCACAAATATATTCTAAAAATTTGAGCTTACGACATTTTAGAAGAAATACATATGCTCTTTTTCTTTTTAGTACAACAAATATGGAGTATAAAGATTTGAACTTCTAACTTTAAGGAAATGAGTATAGGTCAATTGTCACTAAATTATCATTACTTTGATAGAAATATAAATGGTTAAGTGATGTTTTTTTTTTTTAAAAAAAGATGGTTAAGTTTTGTTAATGTTAGAAAAAACTAGTTAATAATGTCTTCAACAATGTATTAGGTACAAAAGATAGTTACCATCTAACCAATGTTCGAAATGTCGAGATCCAAATTTTATGGAAATGAAAATGTCGATGGAAATTTCGGAAAAAATTTATGGAAATCATAGAAATTGATAGAAATTGTTTGAATTAGTCAATGAAACTTTACGTGTGGCTCAATTAGACTATAATTGACAATTTTTAATCACCATATCTAAAAATTAAGACAATATGTAGATGTAAATGTCCATAAAAATGCCGATGCGCACAGGAATTTGGGAAAAAATATGAAAATTGATTAAAATTGTTTGAATTATTTCATGAAACTTTAATTGTGATTTCATTATACTATAATCAAGGTTCAAAATGTTGATGTCAACAGAAATTTCGAAAAAATTATAGAAATCATGGAAATTTATGGAAATTATTTGAATTAGTAAATGAAATTTTAACTATGGAATTAGGCTATAATTGACCTTTATGATCATCATATATCTAAAAATATAAATAATATTTATATGAGGAATGCTGATGTTGGTGAAAATCTTGAAAAAAATCATTAAAAACGTGAAAATTGATGAGACTTATTTTAATTAATTAATAAGACTTTAATTATAACTTAATGATGATATAATTCATAATTTTTATTAATCATAATTATAAAACTACGAATTTAGTATTTATATATATGCCGACATTTTTGTAAAATCAGTATCTATACATTTTCGTCTACATCAATATTTTGAACTTGAACCTTGATTAAGAGAGATATCAAATGTTGATAAAAAAAAAAATATAATAAATTCATAAATATTAAATTTTTTCACAAAGATAGATATAAAAAACGTCATACAACATTTTGTAGATGCATACACAAATTTCACGATATTGTATTAAACTTTTAAAAAATAACTATATAATTATAAAAGTATATATTGAGATGTTGGAATGGATAGAAAAAGAATAATGGAAAGAGAAATAGATGAGAGACCAAGAGATGGAGATAAAGAGAAATTATAAGAATTACCAAGATTTCCTCGACATTTGTCGACATTTTCTCGATATTTCTTGACATCTTGACATTTTCTCGCATCTCGACATTTCCTCGACATTTTGGGAAAACGATATTTTATCCCTCATCGAGATATCGTTCGACATTTTAAACTATGCTTGTATTCAAGTAGTAGAGTATAACTCAGTAGATAAAATACGAATTATCATCCCAAACATTGATGGTTCAATCTCCCACCTTGCAATTGTTGAACTAACCATTTGATTTTTGAAAATTAAGCTTATAAAGACTATTTTCCTCTATGAATTTTTTTTGTTTTTAAAATCTAAACCAAGTTTTGAAAATTTTAAAAAAATAATTTTTAAAACTTGTTTTTAGAATTTAGAATTTGACTAAGAATTCAAATATTTTCCTAAGAAATATGAAAATCATGGTAAACAAATTGTGAAAATATTTTCTAAATGTTTATCAAATGAGACTTTGGTTAATTAAAAGCCATTAATTTGAGTTTACATAAGTTTGAAGTTTGAAAACATTTTGATCATTGATTTAGACTATTCAATGAAAAGTTTTAGTGTTATTTTAGTCGATAATTGTAATCTTTTTTCTTCCATAATCACCTTGTTTTTACCCCGAAACCAGTGCTCATCTTGGTTAAAAAATCCATTGCTACCCATAAGTTTTTCACTCATGAAAAAGTGTAATGGTGAGTGAATGTGACTAGAGATAAAAAAGTGGTACGAATGTGATAACTTGTTTTGTGCGTGTTAGGAATTTGAATCGTTAAAAATGAATTGATTATGACATATCATAAAATAGTTTTAGAATTTGCTCTACGAACGTTTTTCACCCATTTCATTTTCTTGAATTCATCGGTTCTTCATTTTATTCATAAGTTATCAAACTTATCGTTCTCATTAATTGGGAGTGCGATCAAAGTCCCACAACGGCTAGATAAGGGGAAGATCATGAGTTTATAAGTGAGGGACACTATCTCCATTGGTATGAGGCCTTTTGGGAGAAACCAAAAATAAAGTCATGATGGCTTATGCCCAAAGTGGACAATATCATACCATTGTGGAGATATGTCGAGGGTCGGTTGTCCCTGACAAAGTGGTATCAGAGCCATGCCCTTGAGCCGTGATCGGTAGAATCCTCAGGTGCCGAACAAATGAGGCGAGCCCCGAAGGAGTAGTCGTGGTGGAGATCTGTGGTAGAGAGCTCTATCGAATATAGGCGGTGTGGTCTGGTAAAGGAGGATAAGAACTAGACGAATAGATGACTATTTGAGGAGAGGCTCGGTTGGTACTTTGTTCAAGGGGAGGATTGTTGGGAGTGCGAATCAAAGTCCCACATCGGCTAGATAAGGGAAAGATCATGGGTTTATAAGTGAGGGACACTATCACCACTCTTTTTTTGAGTTCAACAAAAATATTTGAAAGTGGGAAGATTCGAACTTCTGACCTCTTAATCGAGAGTACATGTCAATTACCGTTGAGCTATATTCACTTTGGCAACTATGATCATCACTCGTTTATCTTCATTATTTTATCTATTACTTTTAATTACATCTATCATATGGTAAAAGTAGGATTAGGATGCACTATTCAATTACTAAAAAAATCAATCAACCTCTTACTCAAATCACCCACCCGTTCAATTACTAAATGAGAAGAAAGAAGAGTTACGATTTTGATGACAATTTATAAATCACAGTCACTATTTCATTCTTCAATTTCATTGACATCATTAAGCAGAGATTTAATTGAAAAGTTAAACATTAAAGATAAATATAATTCAAAATATAGGGAGGGCTAAACGGATACAATATTTAATAAATATAGAATAAAATTTTAGAAATGATATATATTTCAAGAGCCAGGTTCAACCTAAATTGTTGAGTTTTATTGTCCTTTTCTCTTTTTTAGCATTTCTTTTTAGATAGTCTTAATTAGATTTGATCTACCAATTTTGGTTAAGTAGATGGGGGCTTAGTCAAAAGTTTGAGGTTGGTAAGAAATATATAAATCCACTATAATCAAACACAATAACCAAGCTTTATGATGTTTCTTTCTCAATTATTTCACATCAAACTGTTTATCCCACCCATCCATTTGTATTATGGGAGAAAAAAAACACTAGTACTACAAAACTAGCAAAATTAGCATAGAATATTATAAAAATAGTGGTTAAAAATAATTGTAAATATGGTGAAAATAAATAAATGATTACTCTAATCCTATATCGGTAGATTAGTATTATTTTTAAAACATTACATGTGGAGTAGGAGAGTCGAACCTACAATTTTTTAAAGGAAGTAGAGATGCTTTAATGGTTGAGCTATGCTCATGTTAATTATCAACATGATCATATAGTTTATCAACATTTGAAATTGATCGTCAATTAATACCATTTAAATTGATTATTTATTATTGATGGATTAAAAGATGAATTTATTATAATTTTAAAAACATATTATAATTGTAATTACCGATCGCAAATTTCTTGTCAAAAGAATTTTTTTTAGTTCAGTAATTCAAAGAAGAAATTAAAATATTTAATGATTAGGATAAATATTTAATATATTAATAAGTTGAATTACGTTGAAATGGAGAAAAAAAAAGACTATTTTTTTTTTCCAGTTGTTTTACTTTTTTTAGAATTACATTATATATACATGTGTGGAAAAGTTTTGGGAAATTTGCACAGAAGACTCATTTTCACCCGCATCGATGTCATTTGACCCGTGTTTTGAAATTAATGACATATGATCATTTCCGTACTCTGCATCCCGTCCAAATTACCGTGAGGGCATCGTACTCTCATTCTTGTTCTAACTCTAGCTCTCTAGTTCTCGCTCTAGCTCGTTTTCTCTCTTGCTCTAGCTTGTTCTCGCTCTCGCTCGTTCTTGCTCTAGCTCGTTCTCGCTCTCGCTCTAGCTCTGCTGCTCTAGCTCTTCTCTGACGTAATTTTTTATTGTCTTTTTTTTTTTCTCTAGATTTTCAACCGCTCATTTGAGTGAGAGCGAGAGAGTTAGAGCGAGAGCGTTTTCGCCTACGAGAGTGCGAACAAGCAAGACTGCCTCATACTACCCTTATGTGTAATCTTGCGCGCTATGCTACGTCAGAATAGGTCATATTTCATTTATTTTTAGAATGCAGGTCATCAGTTATTAAAGTGTTAGAATACGGGTCATCCGTACAAGAACTCCAAAAGTTTTTCTATTGAGTTATTCAATTTTTTAAAACTATATTGAAAATTTTCACTCAATAGTATAAATTTAATATTTTTTCTAAACAAAATTTAAAGAGTAACTTTGTATTTAATATTGTATTTGAATTTGAGTTTGATTAAATTAGGTTATTTTTGCAATTTTTTAAAGAAATTATTTTTGCAAATCTGTAACTGTCTACTATATATGAAAATATACATTTATTTTGTGTTAATTATGCAAGTACCCCATTATATTATCTCTTTGTCGAAAAAAAAGAAGGTATATTGAATTATTCTCTACCTTTTCAATCATTATTTTCCCGGGATCTCTCGGTTTCTCAGCGTGTACGCAAAGGAAGAAAAATCAACAATTTATCTTTATTAATAAATTTATAAACGTCAATTTCACCGTTTTCTGCTTCTTTTTTTTTTTTTTTTTAGTTCTTTTTTTTTTTTATCCTTTCAGAACAGCAACATATTTGGCTTCCTAAAATTTAAGTTTTGGTGTGTGTTCTCTCGAAAGGTTCATTTTTCTTTGCTGTCAAAAAAAAAAAAGGTTTCATTTTCTGTCCTTTTTGTTTAAATTCGAGTTTATCAAATGTTCGTGCCACAAGTCAAGAGATTATTATGTAATAACCAATGAGTTGTACTTAAAAAAAAAAAAAACTAGTGAATTGCTTTGTAGATGTGACAATGTCTTTATTAATGATACTTAGGGATATTCACGTCACGGTTGGGGCGGGGACGAGGATGGGTTGTCCATGCCCCCTATTTAATTTTCGTTTTCACAAAATTCTCGATTAGTTTTGTAAGAGTAGGAGCAATAATTCCTCATTTATTTTTTTTATTCTCAATTAAATAAAATGAATTTTCTCGAGAAATCTCTATTTAAATGGTTAATTCTCAATAGAAAATCCTCATTTAAAGAGGAAAGTTTTGAACCTTCTAATAAAAATAAAATAATATTCCATATGCATATCAAATTAAGATAATTATTTAAAAATATAATTCAAAATTTCAACTTACCATTTGATTTAAAGCTCAAACATATCAAATATTCAAGTCATTAAATAAAAATACTTTAAATTTAAATATTACGACATAGTCTCAAATGGTTCAAATATATATATATTTTTAAAAGCATTCGAGACGGGGACAGAGAATGTGGTGTGGGCAAGGACAACAAATACACTTTTTGTTCTCGTCCCCATTTAGTTAATGGAGAAAATTTTCTCCCCATTCTTTCCCCGTTTCTCACCCCATTAGGGGATATCTGTGGTGCCCCATTCCTGCAAAGAAAAGAAATATCTCTAATGATATCCTACCTTTGTCTACTTTTTTTTTAAAAAAAATAACAAATGAACAAAACTATCAATATAATTACATTTTTTTTACTTAAATTTCATTCATACTCGATCTCTCATTGACTCTCATATCACTAAAATCTAATGTTTACTTTATAAA
Source organism: Trichosanthes truncata (assembly GCA_033996785.1). Taxonomy (NCBI): domain Eukaryota; kingdom Viridiplantae; phylum Streptophyta; class Magnoliopsida; order Cucurbitales; family Cucurbitaceae; genus Trichosanthes; species Trichosanthes truncata. Next base: position 73,383,548 of record JAWPNB010000003.1, read on the forward strand.
AAAGTCATCTATCAGGTCCACATATACAATTTACCATGTCGAAATTTTGTGACCCTAATTAACAAAGCATATGATCGGTCAAAGGATACACTATTTAATTTTATTTTTTAAAATAGTTTATTCAAACATATTTTTAATGACTTTCTAGCATTATTTTTTTATACAAATAAGAATCACATGATATCTCTCATGTGTTGATGGGTTTATTTTATGCAATAATGCAAACATACAAAAGTATATTTTATATATCAAGTAGGGGATGGGCAAAAATTGGAGCACAAAGTTTGGCACAATATTAGGAGCAATGGAATTGGAAAACACATGCTAAAGTCACATGTCTTTCACATAGCCCATTTTGATCCCTTTGGAACCACACATTCATACAATAAAACAAAAATTTCTGGTTTCAAGAAAGGAAAAAAAAACCAAAATTTCATATTTAAAAAGCGTTGTCCTTTTGACTATCATGCAAAAGTTTGAAATTTTTTTGGGATTCCTTTCATATTCATAAGAAGTTTCATTTATATTTCCCTTTCACATGAACTAGTGTTGTTATTCGTTTGGCTTGCATTTTCTTCATATATGGGGCAAAGTTCCTGTCAAATTAAAAGCTATATGGTTCAACTTCTCTTGAATTTAGTATTTTTCATATTGTATATATTCCCTTCTGGCCCATAGATGCTCACCATGAGGGATGTCTGAACTATACAAGCAAATTTGGATAATGAAATCTCTCAAACTTGTGCCTTTGTTTGCCCTCTTTGCTGAGTTTGAGTGTTCGTCTTAGTCTGAACATGGTATCAAACCTCTACTTCATAATAGTTGTCTTATTGTCTTGCATGAGGGTGTTCAAAAAATCCGATGACTCGAAAAAACCGATCAACCCAACCTAATCCGTACAGTTTGGATTGGGTTATCAACTTGTTTGGGTTAGGTTGGGTTGAAACAAATAAAAACTTTATGGGTTGGATTGATTCATAGGTTCACCTAAAACAAATTATCTATGAATGATAGAGGAAATTAATCTATTGACTTGTCGACTAAGCTAATCCTATGAGGGCCAATCATCGACATATATGTATAAAGAAGTTATAAGTAGTGGTCTACATCGCCAATCCGAGCATAACTCAGTAGATAAGACACTAATTCTTATCCTATAAGTCGATGATTCAATCTCTCACCTTGCAATTGTTGAACTAAAAAAAAATGTAGTGATTTATATCTTTCAGGCTTTCCCATCACGAGTTGATTGGGTTGGTCCTATAAATATGTCATCTTTTTGCCTTAGGTAAAATATATGTGACGCCTATACATATCTACATGTCAATTCCTTTAAGAAGTTGTTATTTATTTATTGAATTATCACATTATCATACTAACATATGGTTGAAACTTCTTTAGCTGACATCACACATTGGTGTCCTTAGGTTTTCAATCTCCTATCTCTATATTGTAAATGACCAAACAAAAAAAGTTTTTTTTTTTAAAGTAATAAAATAAAGATATTAATAAACAAGTTGAATTTTTCAAAACAAAGAATAAAATCATCATGAAATGAATGTATATTAATCAAACAAGTTGACTTCAAAGTAATCTCCATCATCAACACCACAATCTATACTTCACAATACTCATTTTAAATCAAATAAGAGGGAAAAAAACATAAGAAAAATCCAAAACTCACTCATTCATTTTTATGGTCCAAAACCACCCAACAGACCAACTTTTTCCAATAATGTCAACTTTTCTTCCTTCATTTTCAAAATTATTATATCCCAAATGTCCATATCAATTCAACAACTCACATGCCCCAAACTATTTCATTTTCTAAAACTCTTTTTAAAAATAAATTAACTATCAATTTCAAGTTTTCAACTTACACTTTAATGTCCATCAATGTCATCAAATCATGGCAATTGAGCTTAAATTTATAGATTTTTTTTTTTTTATCATTTTTAAATTTTGTGATGAGAAGATAATGTCTCATTTAGCTTATTCTTAAACATTCTTGTTTTATCTTTTTTTTTTTTAAAAAAAAATTGATTAAAATTTTAAACATGTATTTACCACAAAAAATTATCAATAAATAATAAGTCTATATTTTAAAAATAAAATAATAATCAAATGAGACTTTAATTCATATTGCAAAAGAATTGAAATAACATTAGATTATACAAAATTAACCTTACAAAAGATTCAAATTATCATATACAAATAATTCATCTAACAATATTTAATTGAGGTACAAAGAGCGGATTCAAGAAAATTTGAATGTTTTTTTATTTTTTTTAACAGATGAATCTCCTCATTCTAGTAATCTTTGTTAATTTTTTTTTAATATTACATTATAAATAAGAAAAAAATATTTAAATTAACAACACACTAATAGTTGACTACGGAAAATAAGGGTGTAAAACCTCATTTTAAGTTCCTAAGCTTTGATTATTCAATTTGATCCTTAAAACTTTTAGACATTTATTTTAATTCCTAAATTTTCAAGTTTTTTTTTTCATTTTAGTCCTCAAAATTTTAAAATATCTATTTTAGATTCTAAATTTTTAATAACAGTCATTTTGGATTTCAACATTATTTTGTCATTAATTATTTGAAATATTAATGTGACTTTGAAAATGTGTTAGCATGTACTTATAAAGTCATGAGATCAATGATATGACACCTAAATCAATTGAGTTATGCTTAAGTTGGCAGTCATATAGGTAGATTAAGGTAAGTATTTGGTATGTTTGAACATGTGTATATGATAATACTAATGACCAAAGTGGTTATTTTTTAAGTTGATTAGAATAGACATTTTGAAATATTTTCAATAATCAAAGTATTTCAAAATTAAAAAACTAGGCTCATTTGAATTTTTGAAAATTATGCTTATTTTCTCATACTTTTTTGCGATGATTTATATTTTTCTTAGGAAAATATTTGAATTCTTAACAAAATTTCAAAAACAAAAACAAGTTTTTTAAAATTATTTTTTTAATTTTTAAAATTTAGCTTCGATTTTGAAAATATTTGTAAAAAATAGATATCAAAACAAACTTAATTTTAAAAAATCAAATAGATATTAAATGAAGGAAAATATATATTTTGAGTTCTCATGAAGCAAAATGGAATAAACCCAAAAATTCAGCCACAAAATAAGATTTAAAGCAATACATATATGTAAATTAAATAATTTTTTTTATTACTAATGTAATAATGAATTTTATTATTTTCACTCCCTTCTCCAAAGAAAAATTCGATTTTCAACCCTGCCATTTCCAAAGAAAAATTTACGGGAACCGTCCATTTAAATATCTCTGATAATATTTTGTCGTATCCTTTGAATTTTTTTTTTCATCATCAATATTCATAAATCTCGGAACATTTCTCACCATTTTCCGCCATAATCTTTCTCCAATCTCCAAACTCAAGAGACCAAAAAAATGGCGGATGGCTACTCCAAAATCAAAGCGGCCTGCAAATTCAAATCAAGATCGATAGATTACTCCGATCTCTCATCGCTCCCTCACTCTCTCAGATTCAACACCGCCGTCTCCAATCCGAACTGTCGCGATTTCGATCAGAACAGGACGCATCGGCCGCGGGAGCCGCCGCACGGCCGCTTGCCGGAGGAAGAGGAGGAGGAAGAAGAAGACGAATACCGCGGCGCCGCGACCGCCACTGCCGCTGCACTGAGTCGGAACAGCTCTGTTTCTTCATCGGCCTCTGGATTCCACTCGGCGGTGAAGAGAGCTCTGTCGATGCGGCGATCTTCGTCTGTGGCGGAGCGGTACTGTAGGATTCACGATCAGTTCGCGACGCTTGCATCGCCGATCGACGACGATGAAATCGAAGGCGGAGATTCGAAGGAAGGGCGAAAAACAGGAGGATCTGTGAGGATGAAGAAGAAGAAGAAGAACGCGGCAGGGAAGATCGTTAGAGCCTGTAAGCGACTTTTTGGACTGTAGTTTTGAAATTGATGATCATTTTATAAATAACGAATCCGTAAAGTATCTTTTGATCTTTTGTTGCAGAGAAGAGTTCTCTCTCTCTTTCTCTGTTTATTACTGCTTTTGTTCTTTTTCTTCTCAGTCATTTTTGCTCTGAGAATTGAGAATGTCTGTTTTGATTGATTGTCCTTGGAGATCGTTGTGGTTCGTCGATTTGAGGAGTAATGGCGTCAGAAATGAATTATGAGTTTGAATTTGAGGTTGTTGAAGTTTGATTATACATGTCCGTCTTTGTTTTGAATTTTTTTTGTTGATTTGCAGAGTTGATGCGCGTAGTCAGTCAGTCTGCCAACCACTGTCATCCTACTTTTTGACATTTTATCTTTCTCTCTAGAGATCCAAACTCTCTCTTCTCTCTCTACAAATCCAATTTCTCACCCTCCCTATAAATCATGACTATTTTTTTCTACTTTTAGTGAGCTCCAACTCTTTTTTTTTATTTATTAAAAGTTCAATCATAAGTGAGATTGGATTTTAACTTTTGACTTCTTAGTTGATAGTATATTTAAACCAATTAGCTAGCATCAAGTCGGGGTGAACTCGAAGTAATATAGTGCATTTTTTAGTGGCTTAACATTATAGATTAAATTATACAAACACTTTAAACTTTGAAATTCTCCCCCAACAATTTTTTTTTGAGAATTTTTCTATTAAAACAATGTATGAAAATTAACATTACAACCTATGTATAAAAGTTGATTATGTGAATGATATTATAAATAATTTCAACAATTTTTTTTAGTTCATCAAAAGAGGTGGAGTTTTGAACTTCTGACCTTAGATCAATGATACAATACCTTAACTAGTTAAATTATGCTCACTTTGGCATGTCAACAATGTTTTTTGAGTTTTCATGAATAGTAACAACGATTTTATCTTTCATGTAGTTGAAACTGAAATTTTAATGTTATCACCTATGTTTATTAATTTTTTTCTCATTAGTTTTGATCCATCATTTTAATGAAAGAGTATCCAAAAGTTTTTTTTTTTTAAAAAAAAACAATTTCAAAGTTCAAGAATTAAAATAAAAATTTTCAATACTTGACCAAAGCTTTAGTAGGAACTTTAATGTGGGGAAATTTTTCATACTACTTCTTTTTGCTATTTGCAATATCACCATCATTCAAGAATAGTGCAGAATTCAAAAATAAAATAATATATGACTTAATAACATGGAAAAATTTTCTAGTGATGTGTGGGCAAATATTGTCCTTATTTCTATCAAAAGATAATTTTGATAACGTACATGAATTTTAACTTGATTTTTTTATTAGATTAAACATCAAATTACTTCGATGCTTAAGATGCTTAAGGGTATTTAATTTCCATGACATGCCAACATTTCCATTGATATTTTCACTTGTCCATTTATTCGGCATCAACATAAAGGATGAATCGAAATTACTACTATATCATACAAATTTAACAAAATATTAAAAAAAATCAACGAAATATTACTAATGTGGATATACATATTAATAATATGAAGTTTTAATTTATTTAGAAATAGTAGGATGATTATTTGTCAATTTAAATATTTTATTTTATGAATTTCCTCTTTATACAATTTTTTCTAGAAATATCATTGCATCGATATTTTATCAAATTTCTGTGAAATAAACATCTTAACATTTCTATTGATATTGTGTAGAATCCTCGATCATAGTTGAGTCATATCTCTCCTTTTTTTCTAAATAGTTTTCGAATGTTTGTAAATAATATATTTTTTAAAAAAAATACTTGAATGAATGTATTAACAAATTTAACTAATTGTTCTCCAACTAATATTAGAAGTAATGCAAACCTGAATTTAGCACAACTGGACACCTAGTCAATCTTTAGATAACTAATTGGATAAAGTACCAATTATCATATTAAAAGTCAATAGTTTTGAATTCTCACCACTACAATTGTTGAACTAACAAAAAAAAACTTGATACATCACATGTGGTTGAATTAAAAAGGAAAAAAAAGAAAAAAGAAAAAAGAAGCAATCATATTGATTGGGTATATACTTTACAAAATCAAAATGATGGTTCTAATCAACCCGTTTTGTCAATTTTTTAAAGCTTTGGCTTGCAAGTTGCACCTTTTATAATTTTCATATTACATGCTAATTTTTTAAAATCATAAACTCAAATATTAATTCAAATTACAAGAAAATGTGACTACTACAATATAAAATTTGCAACGTTGCATAATTGTTGCAAGAGTTTATACAATTCCAGTAATTTTATAAAAAAAAAAAATTATAAACCTCTGCAATTATATATATTGCAACAGTTAATTTGTAACACTTTGATTAATTGCAAGAGTGTTTATTGCAACAGTTAATGTACAATAAGTCTAAAATTTGTTGCAATAGATGGATACAATTGCAACAGTTAGATGAAGGGAAGTATACAGTTCTAAAAGTGTTACAATAGGTTAATGCAATTGGAGAAGTATACTGCAACAATTTTATTAATTGTCGTAGGAGAGTCTATTGGAATTGTAAACTTGCAACATTTGTACAATTAACGCAAGAGATTAATGCAATTGCAATAATTATATTGTAACATTCTTATTAACTGTTGTAGGGGTGTGTATTTGCAACCGTTACTTTGTAAAACTTATGAAATCGTTGCAGGTTTTTATAAAACTACAGAACTTATTTAGCAACATTTTTTAAAAACATTGAAAATTCAACATAATTGTGACATTTTGTGATTGACATAAGTATATTTAAGGTATCGTACATATGTAAATTGCTAATTTATAAAAAATATATATATATGTTTTTTTTATTAAAAAAAGTAATTAACTATATTAATTACCATATTTAGAATTTTAGTTATAATTAATGTTATTTTAAAAATAAATATTAATATATAATATTGATAATATAACGTTAAAAATATTTTTACTACTTTTAAGAGAATTATGCAAAAAGTTAAAAAAATAATGAAAATTAAGTTTATCTTTATTTATTTAATTTATTTTTTTATAATATATGTGTAATGACTATTAAATATAATTTATTTAATCAAATAAATATGACTCAATGAAAGTGATATGTCGGCTTATGAATAAGTGTAAAATTAAAAAAAAAAAATTGTCTCTATGGCAAGGTGGTTCGATTTTGATCTAAAATTTTTAATTTTATCACATTGAATCATAAACTTAGATATGTTAGAAGTGCAAAAAATGTCTCATATTGGGTTTAGGGAGAAATCCATAGAACATAAGTGAACACAATTATCTTCATTGGTATGTAACATTTTGGGTGAAACCATAAGCAAAGTCATAAGGGTTTATGCCCATAGAATATAAGTGAACACAATTATCTCCAATGATAGGAATTAACATTTCATCCCACTGCAAAACCGTTGGATAGTCTTTGATTTTAATTAGAATTAAATTAAAAAAACTAAACCATACCTTTGAGATAATATGAATATATTTTATGGCGAGTTTTTATCTTATCCACAAAGTCTTTATGGTTATGACTCAAACACAGGACCAAAGCTTATGAGAGCATTTTGAAAGAAAATCCACAAGAGATTGGAGATGAAGAGGTCTAAAGAGAATTCTCTAATTCTCTATTGAGGAGATATGTGTTGTATCTAATGGCTCAACCTAATGGTCCTATTTATAGAGACCTTGACAAATCTTTGCCATAATTAAATAATATATATTTTAATATCTAATATATTAAAATGCATATATTTAATCTATTTGAATCTTATTCAAATGTTTTAAATTCTCCAACGATATTTATATCTTTATTTGAATCTTATTCAATTTTAAAAAATATATATTTTCTTTAATATATCTAACATACATTAATTATTTTAATATTTAATGTATCAAATACAATAAATATATTTTTCTTTTTTATATTTAATATATTAAATATTAATTTAAACACTTCAAATTAAATATTAATTTGAACATTTCAAAATTTTATTTCAACTAAATTGATCTTTTAGTGTTACTATGAGCTAGCAGAGAGACTTTATAGACCTAAAAATTATAAGCTCTAATGATAGAAAAATAATTAATTAAACTCTTTAATTAATCAATTTTCATTCATTAATTTTAGGTCACTCTACTATAGATCTAGAGTTGCACTCTTATGCATTGTAGGACAAGTTGTATCCATGGATATAACCATTATATGTAAGTCAATCTTTCACGAGTTGTTCATAATTACAGATAGGTCAAAAGTCCATTTTACCCATGTAATTACATCTTGCACCTTAAGTACCAGTGATCATCTAATGAACAATTTGTTAATGATCCAACCATAGCTAAATCCCTCTCGGGCCAGTGAGAGGGTGAGGCCTCATTGTTCAAGTCCTGAAATTACCATTTAAGGGAACTACTCATCTACTTACCCCTATGTAGGAATGAGTGAATTCTATCTTGTGTGATTATGTTCCCAGCTCCCTATTTGGTTAAGTCTTCAGAATGGTAGGCTTATTGAATCGGCTACAATAGCAACTCTCACCCATGCAAATTAAATGACAAACCCTCACAAGCAGGAGTTCATAACTCACTCAAGATTAAGATCGAGTTGTATATGATCATCCTGATGAAATATTAATCTTCTCAATTAACAGATTTATAAAGGGAGATTAAATATTTCGTGGTCTAGTATTATACAATCTCATTGTATAAGATACCCCCACTCACATGTTTTCCACATGAACGATTTGGATCAAATCATTTGTAACTATTACAAAACGGGTCGTATCAATAGTGTTACCAAGATAAGGCACCGAACCTTATCCATATACTATGACCCTTTAGGTTATTTCTTGAACACGATCTTCCCGCATGTCAACTACATGTTGTACAAGATTACACTAATAACCTTAGATATTTTATATAATGGATAATATTATATTGTAAATAAAATAATCAAAATTATTATTAATTATTTAATAAATCATTAATTACGAGGCTTTATGACATAAATCCCAACATTCAAAACATGCTAAGGTATGACAATGCAATTTCTTTTGCTTAGATTTTGTGGCTGTTTTATTTTATTTTATTTTATTTTTAATGTCAAACTATTAGTTTTGAAAAGATAGTTACGTTTAGTTGTTATGTTTATAAGTTGGATATATATATACTAGGTTAAGTTTAGTGGTTTATTTTACTTTAAATGTGTTAGAACTCATTTTCACGATAAGTTTGTTTCGAATATATGTTGTAAGTTGTTATATTCATGTTTTTATGTCAAGTTAATTTGATGTTAAAAATTCATTAGTTTGAAAAGTTGAAGTTAAATTTAGTTCTTTAGGTTCATTAATTTTGAAAAGAGAAATTTGGAGGCTATTTATGTGATTAAAGTATTATCTTGAGCTTATTATATGAAAATATGATTTTGAGCCTAGCTATCTGTGTGATTAAAATGTGATTTTGAGACTATTGTGTTTTCAAAGTTTCATTTGAAGATTATTTGTATATGAATAAAGTGTGGTTTTGATCGTTTTGAGTGTAAGAGAGGTGGGTGTGTGGTAAGAGATGTAGAAAAGTATGAAACTTGATTTACTTGTTTAGATATTGTTATATTCATTATAAGTTTGAATTTAGTTTGAATTGTTATGTTTATAAGTTTAAATAAGTTGGTTATGTTTAGAGATCTTATGTTCACCAAATTTTGATAAGTTAGTTAAGTTTTGATGTTATGTTGATGTCTTTTTTATAAGTTTAGTTTTTTTTTCTTTTTTTAATTCAATGAGTTTAGTATTTATTTTCATATTAAGTTTTGATAAGTTTAATTGTTCAATCATTTTAAATTATTGAGTTAATATTGAACTTGATTGTTTTTTTTTTTAGGTATTTCGGGGTCGATGTACTAGCAAACGAGATTTAAGATGCATCTACAAAAAAATTTGTTTTTCCTAGGTGTTTTTATATGGTTTTATTTTTATCTCCAACTTTATATAAACAAAAGTCGTATGATCAAATTTGGTTGTTTGGTTGATATAAAATTTGGAACAAATTTGGTTATTATATTCCAATGAAATTTGGAATATTTGGTTTTATACACATTTATTATTAGGTACAAAATCTATAATATCTATAATATATATAAATGGGGTTATGGAGGAGAATCTTTTGTTTCCTCTTTTGCCCTTACATTTTTAGTAAATTTCTATTTTGCCCTTTGTTGTTGGGACGCGACTCTTTGAGTCTAGGTGTCTGTTGAGTCCAATAGGTGCAATTCAAGCCGACGAGACGAGACGCGACTGTTTGGGTGGAGGTGGTTACACATTGAAGTGGTGCATCCATTCGCATATGAGTGTGTGATTCATGTATAAAAAGAAAAAAAATGATTGCCAATACTTATATTGTCAATTTTTTGTTATCAAAATGTCAAGTGATATAAAAAAATATTCTTTTATCAGAGAACTTAAGCTTTCCAAAAGGATGGAAAACTAAAGTTTTCGTTCTTTGTAAGGGAAACATTGAACTGTGACACAATAAAGCCTTGAGAATTCAGAAACTTATTTTAGTTGATAAAGGTAATTGTTATCTATCTTTTTGTACATTAATTTCTTGAAGTTATTTACGTTTCATATTAATTCCTTGAGGTACATATATTTTTTGATAAATTATAAATTCCTTCAAGTAAATATAATTAAAATATGTTATATTTTGAGTAAAGTAAGAGTGAGTTCTGAAGAAAAAAAAATGTTTTCTTAGTCTTTTAAGATGTGCAACAAGCATCACTCATATTCAGTAAAAAAAAAAAAAAACCACCAAATTGTTACTTTTTCTTTTTCTCATTACAATTAGTCCATAACACTTTGCGTATAGGAAAACACATACACATAGGTTAAAAAATCATTGACATAGGAATATCTTACTTTTTTTTTTTATCAATAACTTTTTTTCTCAAAGGAATATTTTTTTTTTACGTTATGTTCAACTTTTAATTTTAACCTATTTTTGTGGATGAATGAAGAGATTGAGCCATGAAAAAGGCAGTTCGATGGGCGAGAGGGTGACTGTGAGAGATGAAATAAAAGAGGTGGGTGTGTGCCGCTGCAGCAAAAAAAGGGAGGGAGAAATAAGAAGAAAAATGTGTATGGCAAAGGAGTAGGTAGGTTAATGTTTAAGAGTTTTTTCCTTTTTTTCTCTCTTTTTTTCCTTTAATACATAATACACATGTATCTAAAATTCTACCATTACTTCGGTTATTGTATTATTCTCATTGACTTTTTAAATAATTTATTAAGTAAAATAAGTATAATAAAATAATGAGATTTTCAATTTAAATTAATAAAATAATGGGAAATTTTTAATTTAAGTGAAATATTAATAATTTAATTAATTAGTTTCTTTTTAATTCAATAGAGTTGGAGATTTAGACCTCTAATCTTTTAATTCATCGAGTTTATAATCTCCTAATATGTGGAGGTATGCTTCGATTGTTCTAATAAGTTAATTTATTAAGTTTTAATGTATTAAAATAAAATAAAATATCACACATCTAAATATTAAATATTATTACTATTTGAAAATCAAAGTATTATTTAATATTTAATAATAATTTTTAAACCTTGCTGCAAAGGATTATTTTCAAACATTAAAAAACACATGAAAATTCTTGAATCATATTTATTTATTATAATGATTTTTTTACTTTATATTTTCATTTTAGTTTTTAGTTCATATCATTCTATCATTTTATATTTTAAATCAGTATCAAAATTTACATTTTGGTTTTCTTTAGTTGAGTAAATAACATTTTAAAAAAATATATAGATTTTAAACAATTATAATATACATTTTTTTTTAAAAAAAAAAGGACTATGTCAAATAACACAATGAATAAAACAAAAATTCATAAACACATGCATTGCACCTGCACGTGAGGATTTACTAGTTTTACAAAAATGAATAGAAGGCAATCTGTTGATGACAAAAAAAGCGACGTCAGCAAAAGGTGACTTATACCGTTAGAACGAAAAATCAACATAGCAACCATTGAAACGACGTGATGGTGACTAGGATGCTTGTCTGAATATCTAATAGAATTACATTTAAACATGTCGACTTTTTCTTCAACATTCTAATAGTTTTTCTACTCCATGGATAGTTTTGAAACATTTATGAAAGGTTAATGGTAGTATTACAACTTTTGAAAGAATAGGGATATTTTTGAAACAATGGGTAAAGCTCAGGGTATTTTACCATTTTTTTGGCCAATTTCAAAATTCAAGGGTATTTTTTAGAACAAATTTTATAATTCAAGGTTAAAAATAAAAATTTTCAAAGTTTAGGGTCATAATTGAAACTTATCCTAAAGTTTAGGGGTATTTTGTATAATTTAACATTTTCGTAAAAAAAAAAAGAAACATTCTTAGAGATGGTAGATTTAATTTTTTTTTATTAAGATTTAAATCCCTTTCTCCTTGTTTAATCTGAAAAATGATTTAGTTTAACCTATAAATAAATAAATTGATATATAAAAAAAGTTAAATTATAAGTTCACTCATTCAACTTTTAAATTTGTGTTAAATAGATTCTCAAACTTTAAAAAGCATTTAATATGTCATTAAACTTTAGAAAGTGTATAATAAATCTTTAAGCTTTAGATTTTGTGTTTAATAAATTCTTAAACTTATAAATTTTTGTCTAGTAGATCATTGACCTATTCAACATTTTTTAAAATTCATAAATATATTAAATATAAAATAGAAAATTTAAATCTAATGTCTATTAGATTTGTTAATTTAAAAAAAAGTTGAATGCGTCGAAATTTATCAAACATAAAATTAAAACTTTAAGAATCAAGTTAAGAGATTTATTAAATATAAATATTAAAGTTTACGGCTAAACTTGTAAATTAACTTTAAAAAGAAAAAAAAAATCATTTATCGTTATCTTATCTCTCAATAGATAAATCGATAAAACTTCCAATGAGGCCAAATTTGTAATTTGGTCCAGTGTATCTGACGGAAAACAACCGGAAAGAGGGGGGGGGGGGGAGGGTTTTTTCAAAAAATGGTTGGCGGACATTAAAAATAAACAAATTCTCAAGAAAAATACAAAAATGAATTTCAGAGAGAGAACTTTCAAAAGCTTCAATCTCTTTTTGACATTTTCAGTTGGATTTTGATCATCATTTATCCATTTTTGGATTGAATTTGTTTCCTCAAATCTCTCCATTTCTCGCTCCTTCTCCATTCTCCCTTTTTCCCTTTTGCAGTTCGTGAACAAACCCAATCGATTCCGTCTCTGAGTTTTCCATTTGACTTCCGTAATGCTTCTGTAATTTCATTCGCTTTTCTACCCATTACAGATTACTTCGAGTTCAAGCAATCGCGCATTCTTTTTGGTTGATTTTGTGAGAACTCAATCGATCGACTTGATCGAGGCCGATACGAAAAATGGCGTGCGAAGGCGGTGGCAATGGAGGAGGAAATGAGACTCCGACATTGTCGCCTAGAAGCAAGTTGAAGTTTCTTTGCAGTTATGGCGGCAAGATCCTCCCTAGGCCCACCGATGGCCATCTCAAGTATGTTGGTGGCGAGACGCGCGTCATCGCTATGCCGCGCGATATCAAATTCTCAGGTTTCTGTCGTTCGATTTTTCTGATGCACTTCTTATTGAAATTGTGATTCTTAAGTTTTCTTGCAGGGTTTTTAATCTGATGAATGCCTGTGTGCCCATCGGGAAAATCCTGTTGGGTTGCTTTTGATCAAACGAAATTGATATGATTTTGTTTTTTCTGAATGATTTGAAGTGCTTTCTGTACAAGGTTCGAATTACTTGAAAGAATTTATAGTTTTGTTCATCTGCGAAGTTATTCTCTGAGCAAGGAGAAATTATTTGTAAGGCTTGTATGTGGGTATATATCATCAAAGCCTTCCTTTAGTCTATTTGGCTTGAGCGAAACCATCAGATCTTCGAAGATAAGGCGCAGGACTTCGAATTTTTCTTTGATCACTTGATTTATATTGCCCTCTCTTGGTGTAAATTTTCTCCATACTTTTGAGATTATAGTCTTACGTCCCTCTTTGCTAATTGGGAATGTCTTTTGTAACTTCGGGTACCCTTTGCCCTCTTTTGTACATTTCATACCATCAATGAAATGGAGTTAACAATACCAGTTCTTATAAAATATATATATATATATATTTGTGGGGTTAGAACCATTTGTTAAATATATGAGAGAATTTAAAAGTTGCATTTCAAATGTCATGATTATTTGGGGTAACCACATCGAATGATTTTTTCTGAGAAAGGATCTTTGACAGTTCGAGGAACACATTGTATAGATATGTGATGTTGGTAAGATTTAGGTTTAGTGATCTCCCTAGAAAGTTCAATCAATTATTCCTTCAATGGCAATGAAGAATGAATATTAGCAAACATTTCAAAATATTTTGTTTTGGGTTTCCTCTTATTCCACTCTATCTTGCTTAGAATCAAACAGACTTTATCTTCCTCCAAAACCATATCACTTTTTACACTAGAATAAAGTTAGCGGGTTTAGAATATGTTTTGATCTACTTTCCTATCATTTTGACTTATTCAACAGATCTAATGAAGAAACTTACTGCTTTATTTGATGGAGATATGGTGCTAAAGTATCAATTGGTTCCTGAGGATCTTGATGTTTTGGTCTCTGTGAGGTCTGATGAAGATTTAAAGCACATGCTTGATGAATATGATCGGCTCGAAAGTGAAGGAACTCCTAAGCTTCGGTGTTTCTTATTTCCTTCAAACCCCATTGTTGTTGAGACTCAACCATTCTCTGCAGATCCTCAAGCAATTGAGCAACGTTATCTCGAAGCTATTAATGGCATTGTACGGTCCAGCTCCAATGCCAGCGCAAAACTCTCCCCTACTAATGCTAACCGCCCTACATTCAGCATTTCATCTGCATGTTCATCTCCAAAATCATCTTCTCCTGATGCCCAAACTGCCGAATCTATGGCCCAAGAAACATTCTCTTGGAATAGCATCAAACCTAGCCGCCCTCCTATGCACAAGGTCCATAGCTCTCCTAGCCTTTGCAGCTTCAGCAACCTTCAACCTCCTGCCAGTGTCATTCCAGTTAGTAAACACCACATTCAGCAACGCCATTACCACTATCAACAAAACCAGCTGCAGCAGCATCATAATAACTACCAGTCTTCAAGACTTCCACAAGAGTTTAGCAGATCTAATGCCCCTGAAAGAGTTCCGATGGCTCTTTCGCCATCACCGCCTCTAGGTAGGGCCGATGTTGGAAGGAGTCCAATGGGTCCTAGTGTCAGCCACCAGACATCTGGTAGACAGCAGAGAGGAATTGGAGTCTGGAACAAATATGGATACTCTGATGAGTTTGCAGTGAATGGTTGTGGTAGGATCGATAGAACAGAGAGTGGTCAATGGAGCTCGAGAAAGCCGCTTTGGGAGTAACAAATACAGTTTATAAGTCTGTAGATAATTGGAAAGAAAAGAATCAAAGATGGTGAGTATGGTCTTCTTTTGTTTGTGCCATATTTTGCGTGATCATTGTATTCTTTTATTCGTTTTCGTGCTTTATTTTGAACTAAAATTTCCTACCAAGGAAATACTTGTGTAGATGTGTATAGGTTTCATAAACAAATCTCATGCGCTTGTGATATTTTTAGTTTAGTACTTGTAAATGAAAGTTCCTTGTGCATAATCTTGTTATGCCAAACTGCTAAAATTATACACAATATCGATGCAATTCAGGATTCAGGTGATTTGAAAGTAAGATAATTTCATAGCATACAGATTATTACTTCCCAAAGATGTAAGTTAGCTTTGAGGCCATCTCAGTTGAAAATTAGATCGAATCTAGAAAACAAATCTAGGAAGCTATAACTATTTTGCTCATTTTGGTTGTATTGTAGCTTAAATTACACCTGAATGTTAAGGGAAGTTGTATAGAAGAAAAATGCATCAATTTCTTGTGTAGGATTAGAGAATCCCCCTTTTCTTTGATTTCTACTCTTGCATGGAGTTTCCAGGTGGAACCAATGGTACGTGTGCTTAGATGAGATTATAGAGAGATTAGTATTGAGAAGAATTATATTGATTTTGATCCTAATACTTTGTCAATTTTTAGTTTCAATTTCATTTTGTATACATTAATTTGTTCCCCTCATCAAGTCTTCCCTGTTGTCACTAAATTTTGAAAAGACATTTTTCAAGGTATTTTTCGATATAATAACATTTTCATTGGCCAATTTATAACAACAAGTGATTTTGAGTCAAGTAAAGACAAGCCATATGAAGTTAGCAATGGTCAAACTTTTGGTCTTAAACTCAATTAACGGAATGTAATTATTTTGACATAACATCATCATTTTGTCACTAAAGTTTAATATTTTGTGATAATAAGAATTTAATTGAAAAAAAAAATCTATTCAAATTCACAAGGGACAAAAACCAAAACTTTCAAAGGATTAGAGACAAAAGTTGAAAAAATGACTGGCTAGACTGAATCCATATTATATAATACAGATTTACAAAAGATTGTCAGTACAGTAAAATGGAATGAAGAAGATCTCAAAAATGGAACGATGAAAATGAAATCAAATTCCAATTGCATCAAGAAGCTCAGAGTGTTGGGAGGTTGAGACCAAAGAATTGGCAACAATGGCACCACTGGCAGCAACTGCAGGGACTCCAATGCCAGGGAAAGTAGAATCCCCACAGCAGTAAAGCTGAGGGATGGGAGTTGAATGCCCAGGAAAAGTGGCTTTTCCTGCTTGAATTGCTGGCCCATATGTTCCTCTGTTCCTCCTTAGAAACCTTTGATGAGTCAATGGACTTCCCACCAACTTCACCTCACACTTTTCTCTCTTGAAACCTGGTCCAAGGGCTCTCTCAACTGCCCTCCACATCACCTTTTCCACAAAATAGAGTGTAGAAAATAGTTTAGGTTTAAACTCTAGTTGAGCCCAAAACTTCTATACTTATTTCATTTAGGTTCTTAAACTCTTCGATATTCTGTTTTCAACTCGAAGCTTTACATCAGAAAGATTGAAGTTCATTTAAAAATCTAATATGTATAGTATAAAAGATATGCATATGTCAAGACTCTATTAATAAATTATTAAAAAATGAATGGCAAAGACTAAAATAATTTTTTTCATGGGAACTTCAGGGACTAAAATAAGTATGAAAGTTCCGGGTTCAACTAGAGTTTAAACCTAAACTATTTTCTACACTCTTCGATGTTCTGTTTTTAACTCGAAACTTTACATAAGAAAGATTGAAGTTCATTTAAAAATCTAATATAGGGGTGTGCTATGGTTCGGTTTGGTTCGGTTTTGGCCAAATCGAACACTTCGATTCTAAAAGATATTAAACTGACAAAAACTAAAGTTTCCTCGGTTTCAGTTAAAAACCAAAACAATCGATTTTCGTTTTGGTTTGGTTTTAATCGAATTTTGGCTTCATTTTACAAAGTGACAGCAAGCAACACTAGTTTAAGAAAAAAAAACCACAAGCAAGCAACACAGACACAAGGAAAGAGACGAGACAGTGAGGGCATGGATTTTAATGAAAAGCTGAGAGAGGAAGAGATGGAGAGTAGAAATGTCCATTTAACCCACGGGGCGGGGAATTCCCAATTACATTGGGAATGGGGGAGGGAGCGGGGAGAATTTTCTCCCCGTTGGATAAACGGGGATGGGGACGGGGAATATTCCCCGTCCCCGACCCCGCCCCCGCCCCGATTCCCCTCTCTGTCCTGATTAGTAATATATATATTAATTATTACCTATAAATAGAAATTTAAAAAAAAAAAACTATAGTAGGAATTAGTTTAAGACTATTTCGTTATAAAAATAAAAAATAAAAACTATGTTGTAATATTGAAATTTGAATTTTTAGAAATTAAGTTGTTTCGACATTATAGTATTTTTACTTACGGTATATTATTGTTTT
Source organism: Trichosanthes truncata (assembly GCA_033996785.1). Lineage (NCBI taxonomy): Eukaryota > Viridiplantae > Streptophyta > Magnoliopsida > Cucurbitales > Cucurbitaceae > Trichosanthes > Trichosanthes truncata. Next base: position 73,401,475 of record JAWPNB010000003.1, read on the forward strand.
TATTAGGAAGTTTTATAACATTTTCTTTAAATAGAATTATATTGAAAATTATTCATTTAGAAATAATTTCTATTATGGTTGAGAATAAATTTAAAAAAATAATAAAAAAGGGGGAAAAATTTCCTGCGGGGAACCCGATCCCTTCGAATTTCCCGTGGGGAATCCCCGCCCCGATCCCCACAAAAGTAAATGAGGAATTTCGCGGGGACGGGAAATGAAATGGGGGGCGGGGAAGGGGACGGGGAATCCATTCCCTGGCCCCGCCCCGCCTCGTGGACATCTCTAATGGAGAGAGATGAGAACGTTGTGTTTCGATTTTGAATGGCCATTTAACTTGCGTCGTCTACATGCTCTAGCCCCATTGGATGAAAAGGGAGGAGCGACATCGCTGGCAGTGAGAGATGGACGGGCGATGGCAGTTCGTGGGCATGAGAGAGTGATGGACGAAGGCGGTTGGTGGCTGTGTGAAGATGAGGGGCGACGACGGAGAGAGTCTGGACGTGGGGAGAGGAAGAGAGATGGAGAAGGAAAGAGAGGGGGTGAGGGGCTTGACGGCTAAAATTTGAAAGGGAGATAAAAGTTAGGGTTAGGGTTAGGTTAGAGAATTAAATGAAGAGTTTTTAGGCTGGATTAACGTGAAAGGTGAAATGAAATGGACAAGGTTGAGGGCTTGATCCACGTGAAAGGTAAGAGTTGGGCTTGGGCCTTGTCATTGGTTGGAAAATGGGATTAAACTTGAGTAAACAATATAAAATATTTATCTTATTATTATTAATTTGGTTTGGTTTGATTTTTTTTTAATTTAAGTTTTTGAAGGCCATGAACTGAGAACGGAACCAAAGCACTCGGTTTTTATGAAGACATGAACAGATAAACCGATTTTTTTAATAAAAATCGAACTGAACCAGTCGGTTCGAGCCGATTTGTGCACACCCCTAATATATAGTACAAAAGATATGCATGTGTTTGATAGCACACAAAAGTGTGCTATTTCTAGGCTTACATTCTTGCTAGATTATGGCTTAAAGTGTACTTTCATTTACTTAATTTATTTATTTTGAAGGATTTAAGCAAATACAGTGACATTGAGCGTTTGAAGAAGATATTGGAGTATTTGGAGCGCAAAGGTGTGTTTTGGATATTTGAATTAAAAAGAGGACAAGCTGCAGCAATGGAGCCCCATAGGACAACGTCTCAATGTTGTCTATGGCATCTCAACGTTGTCAATGCAATCACGCAAGCTGTACAATCTGCAAGATTGGCGTTGAGACGCCACTTTTGGGCATCCAATGCCCAAAACGCGCGCTTGAGGCATCTTTCGTTCGTAGCGTTGAGACGCTACACCATATTTCCTTTTTCTACTCGCAAATTAGGTCACAACATCTCGACGCTATCCTTAGCATCTTGACCCTGTCACGATGATATAAAAGATAAAGTTTGAGTACAGAAAAGGGTAGGCCATTTGGAGAGGAACCAGTCTGAATTCGATTTCTACCTTATATTTGGGATTAAGGGATCACTTTTGAGAGCCAAAGAAGACATTCAAGGCTCAGGATTGTGGCGTATCACGACAGGAACGAGTGTGGCACGTTAGAGAGTTTTTCCCTTCTTTCTTATCTATTTTGTAGTCTTTGTGTTTTTGGATTTCTGTATGAGTTTAGGGTTGTAACTGTGAATTTGAGTGACTGAACTAAGCTTTTAGACTTGGTTATTTTTTGGATGATTGGTTTAATCTTAGAACATGTTATATTGCAACATCTATTTATGCATTCTCATATTTATTGTTTAATCTTTTGGCCAAAGGTTAGTTTATTATAGTTTGAGTTTATCTTGAAAAAATAGACTTAAATTTAGACTCGTTTGCATAACTGTTAGCAAACATTTGCATGAGAATGAATTGTTTGCTAATAGAAGCTGATAGGAGAAGTTTCGTAATGTCATGCTTTGTTATGAAATTAGACTGAAAAGTTGATGTATTAACTAAGCATGAGATTTAGTTGAGGCTTGGGAAGGCCAATTAAATATCTTTGTAATTTTTTGGCTTATAAATGTTGCATATATGATTTGTTTCGTAGATTGACCAAGCTAGTATTAAATTATTAAAACCAATGTTTAAAAAAAAAGTTTCCTCTAAGTGTCTCCAACACTGTAAATAAATAGCTTAGCTTATCTTTATTTCACCTCTTGATTTTAGGTTCTCTAGATAAATTTAGGTGCGAGTAATTATAATACTTAATTAATCTAAAAAATTTAATCTATGTGATTGACCATGGCCACTACTATTGCAAATTTTAGATATTCGGTTAATAAATATATTAGATAGAGCCTTTGACAAACTCTTTATCAATGTCAAGGATCTATTAATAGATTATTAAAAAATTAATGGCAAAGACTAAAATAGTTTTTTCATGAGAACTTCAGAGACTAAAATAAAATATTTAAAAGTTTTAAGAAACAAAATGAAATGAGTACAAAAGTTTGGAAAAGTTATTTTAGAAATTAATAGTCAAAGCACTTGTTTAGTTATATTACTGGCATAGTACAAAATCTTGCAGCAACGAAGGGTATGTTTGGGAGTGATTTTAGCATGGTCAAAATCAGTTTTGCTATTGCCAAATCACTTCCATTTGAAAATAATGATGTTTGGCAAGGTGCATAAATGATTTTTGAAAAATACAAAATCATTTTGAAGTAATTCTCCATCAATCACTTGAGAGGTGATTATTGTACAAGTGATGGATTGAAAATCACACCAGAAAATAAAAATTATTTTTTATTTCTAAAATATCCAGGATTATGAAAATATCTTTGTATTAAACAATTCGTTTCATAAACAAGAAACTGGGGTTGGTTTTGTTGACTTTTGCGTTTCAATCCCCTTGAAGTTGTTGCAGAAGATTCGGGTTCGAATCCTACTAGCACTCAATGAGGTTGAAAATAAAATTTAAAACTTTGGGATGGGAAAATTTAAAAACTAATTTCTTCTCCAAATTTAACTAAAATTTTAAAACCTTTTTTTTAAATTTTTAAAAAAAATAAATATAAATAATATTGTTAAACCATTTTTTTGAGACAATATAAATAATGTTTGGTGAACTTAATGTTAAAGAACCAATAAATAAATAAATAAATATATATATATTATAATCAAATAGGACTTTTTAATGCTTGAATTTTTCATAAAATTTTGTAAAAAGATTTAGAAAATAAAGCAAATGAAAAATGAATTGTTAAAAATAGGTATTTTAAAATAATAAATTAATTGTAATGGTATTAATTATAATAATAATTAAATACAATAAGTTAAATAGATAATTTTTTCTCTATCCTAATTGCTTATTGCTTATAATAGTGTGAAATAATTTTCTAAATTAATAACCTTTAGTAATTTAATGGTTTAAAATCACTTTTTAAATCAAACATTAATCATTCAAAATCACTTTTTATTATATGAAAATCACTTTTAAAAGTTTGGAACCAAATATCAAAATGATTGTATGAAAATCAATTTTACAAAATCAATCGTAACTAAATCTCTTTTTCCAAAAATCACTAATTCAACAATGACTCCCATGCATGAAAAGATCCATCAACTAGTTCATAAGTTTATAACTTACCTCAGATCTTTCAGCCTTGAGGTTTTTGTACTCAGAGCTCCTACGGTCAAGTCCTTCCCAAAGAGTATATGGTTCAGTTCCTGGCGTGTATGCATGTAACACATGTTTTCCAGGAGGTGCTAGATCTGGACTAAGAACACTTGGTACAGATATCAAAACCACATTTTGATCTGCATCGACTCCTCTATTCCAATCGTTTACAACTATATGATGAATTCCCAGATCTTCATGAATACCCTGAAAAAGACATGCACAAAACTTCACATATCTCGGGAGCAAGAACACTTAAGTGCAATAGTCTTTCAAAGCCTAAGTGCGAAGTTCAAAGGAAAGCACAAGCATCAATAAAGTGAGGTGTAACAGTACAAAGAAAACGTCGTAGGTCCAAGTTTTTAGGTTGAAAAGTTAATAACTTAAAAGCCTTGATGTCTCTTGAAACTAGCCTTGAGGTGAGCAAAGCTTCTTCAAAGATCAACTGGGGTGGATAATGAGTATAATGCTACGACCTTACTGGAACAAGATCTGTTTTATAGGTTGTACAACTTTATTCTTGAATTCTAAAGAGATAATGAGCATAATGCTAGGAACATGAAACTAGCTTTTTACATTCAAGCCATAATAACTAATCAATGTCCCTTATAACATGGAATGAGAATTATTAATAAGCACTATCCTCTCCTAGAAGAAGGATTGTGTCTCATTGGAAAAAGAATGGAAATAATGGAAGTGTTTTGATAACATCACTCACCTCTGCATCAAAGCCTAAGTGAAGATGCATAAACGATTCACATTGTGGCATTGTAGTTACACTATCACGATATGATTTAGGAACAACATCTTCAGGTAATAAGGCGAGTGTATCCCACATCGATGCATTGCTCACAACAGCCTTCTTTGCTCGTATAAACTGCAACATATTTAATCATGACATTAGTAGATGACATATGAAGCGGATACTATTAATGTTTCTTAAAATTGACTGTGATTGATTCCATAAAATTTACTCGACCGCTCTTGAGCTTGACCCCAATGGCCCGATCGTTCTCCACTATAATGTTCTGAACATGACTTCCAAGAGAGATGCGCCCACCAAATTTTTGCAGGCCTTGAACAAGGGCATTAACAACTGCCCCACTTCCATGAAGAGGATACTCGAGACAGGAACCTGGCTTATACCATTCTGCAAACATATAAATCTGAAATGTAGAAGAAAAATAAATGCATTGGTGGCGTTAGAACATGAAGGCCCAAAAAAGTCGAAATGTTATGACTTATGATACTGTATCTAGGCAAAATGGGAATAAAAATGCAAAATACGTCAGAAGAGAAGGTACCAAGATTCTCTAACAGACCAGAGAGAATGGAAAGAGGAAAGGAGACTATGGTTCAGTTTATCTTATGAACAAATGAACTCCCAGATACTAGCTAATATAAACGCAACTGAAAATTTTTACTATCAACACGTGACTTCTTTTAAACTTAGTCATTGGCAACATTGTATTACATTTGAAGATCAGACAAAAAGAAATTAAAGATAACCAGAGAAATTTTTTACCTACAGTTCTTTTTAAAAACATGCATAGCTGTAATACCAGATGCAGTAATACAAGAACGGACTAGTCTCAGATTTTAGTTATTCTAAAGCTTCATAAAAATATTTACCATCTCTGCTGATAATATGCCATTTGTTTTGACTCCAGCAAGTAAGAAAGCCAACAAATCCAACCAATTTCGAATGAAAGGGTCGTTAAGTTCCAACGAGTCGATGATTTCTGAGAATGGTCTGAGAAGCTTGGTCGAACCAATAATACCCTGAGGTCCCATCTGAATGAAAGATTTCAAGAGAGAAGGAGCATATCTTGCTGCAGCTGTTGAAAGAACACCCCAATCGCCTCGAATTGATAGAGGTGGTAGAGCCATTGCTGCAGCAGACAATGGAAGTATGGTTTCCTGTGAAGCAACTTCATTTTGAATAAAACATATAAACACACACACATGGAAGCTAAATGTTATCTTAACCAAAATGAAAATTTTCTGTAAAGAAATAGATACATATTTAGAGAAGGTAAGGAAATAGATACATAGACAACTACATTACTCACTAGTAGTTTCTGCCATTCTTGAACAGCATTTGGACTTGCATATTTCTCAAGATCCTGAAGGCAACAGATTAAACATTGCTTAGTTCCCTGTTCTTTTCAGTTTTGACATCACAATCTCATGGCTGTAGTTGATTTGGGTGCTTATTTTTGTAATGAATACACATTTTTCTACGTGATTGAATAAGCAATACGTGCCTGAAAGAGAAGTTTTCCCTATCAAAACTATGCCAGTGGGAAAAGAAGTAAAACGGGTTACCAACTCAATGTCTGATATCCACCTTGAAAAACTCCGTGGGGCCAATGCGTGATAAAAATTCACCTTCAGGTATGTAGACCATCCATGAATCATAATTCGCACAAGGAAGTGACTCACCAAGTGCATCTAAAACCTGAAAAATATAACACATAAGTTGATGGCAAATTAAGTGATATAAATTATAGTTGAAACTTAGTCAGGGGCCTTATGAATTAGGTTATAAAGATATTAGTCTTTTCAAAAGACAGGTGCATAACACTAGAAATGAAGACTAAACCTCCTCCTCTTCATAACGTTGGCAATAAAAGAGAAAGATCACTCAATGATTCACGAGAAAGAATTATAATAAAAACTATCTGAACTCAAAAGTCACTTAAATCCATTTCACTCATATCATTCATCAGAACTCTCAATTGATTCATGTAACAGAAGTGATTACTTGACATATGAATATGATATGGGAAAAAAGACTCTCATGGATCTCTAGATTATTTTCTTTTTGAAGATAATTGCGACATTCCTGCTACTTTAATTGTACTAAAACATCATCTACTGATAAGTTCCATTGAGTTACTTATGAACTTTTCAGTCTTCATCAACAGTGAAGAAAAATGCGTTGGATCCATTGTGAAGAACAATATTAGCGATTCCAGATGTTTATTCACTATTGATAAAACCCATGATATACAGTCTGGGACTTTACTTGGGCAAGTGGATTTGCCTGAGGACCACGCGATTGAAACCCTGAAAACAAAGATGGACCAGAGTCGAATTTGTAGCCCTTAATCTCAAAAGAATGAGCAGCACCTCCAGGTAAATCATGACTTTCCAATACAAGAACATCTTGTCCATATCTAGCTGACAGCCCTGCACAACAAAGTCCCCCAATACCACTCCCAATTACTACAACATCAGCCTCTGCCTTCCCTGCAAATTAACCCACAATTGAGTGAATACAGGTCTTTACAGTTTCTCAAGAGCCATGGTAAGCACTTGGGATGTTTGGAGATATCGGTGAAGGTTTTGGTTCAAGCTCAAGTAGAAATCTTAACAATTTAAAACCATTATTGTCTCCGGGAGCTAGCCTTAAGTGGGCAAAGCCTCTTTGGGAGTTAGTAGGGTTGCTTATATATATATCTATGAAGGTAGCAAGTGACAAAGGTGCTTTTTGCTCCTTTGACAGTACTTCATACTGAAACTAGACAATTCAAAATTTGTATTAACAGCATATAAGAATGTGCTAAGCAACTAAGTACTCAAGGAAGGCTACGAATAGCTGTTTAGGAAAGAAAATGGACCTGGAATTGAAGAGAATGAAGAAAACAAATGATCATACAGAGCAGAGGAAACAAAACATAACGAAATTTCAATATATAATATGGCATAATCATACGGAGAACAGAATAGTAGACTCCACGAATACGCTTTGAGAAGAGACGAAGGGGAAAGTTCAACTCCACGAAACTAATGATTGGTGCCAACAATAACGTAAAAGAAACTGAAATAAAAACTTTTTTGGCAAAGTTCAACAAAAACAAAATCCAAATGCCCCACAATAGTTACATATTCACTTGGAAGATCATTTATGAGAAACCAGTTAATGAAAGAAAAACGCCAATAAAGGGAGAAAGAGAGTGAAGAAAGGACCTGGGAAACCATTGTTGTTCTTAAGAGATATGGAGCCAATGGAAGTGGGTTCTTGAGTACTGCTGGAGCTTCGTGCGAAAATGGGTCGTCGATGAGCTGAAACTCTAAAAGCGGAAGGGGAAAGAGGCCGTGAAAATCCGAGTACATTGGAGCAAATGTCCATTACTTCCTGTGGATTCGATTGAACGAGAAATCTGGGTTGAAGACGAGGAGTTGAGAAATGGCGATATTTATGATTTGTGAAGAGGAAAATCGCTCTGTTGAAGGGTTGGTTCAAAATCGAAGTCAATGTTCATGCTATCAGGGTTTTGCGTGGCTTGCCGTTAACCGTTGTTTTGGGAAAATAAATTAAATTATAAATTTATTCTTGTATTTTGAGCTTTTTCAACTTTAAAAATTTGGCTAAATTAGTAAAAAATGACCTCCATGTTTTGAGGTTAATTTCAATTATATTACTATCATCTAAAAAGTTTTACTTCTACCATATTAACCTTTGTAGTTGATTCAAATATATCCTTAAACAATTTTACCGTTACAAGAATGGATGAAAATTGATGGTGACCGTTGAGTTGTAAACAAAGTAGTGGTAGACGTGGCTTTTAAAAAATGATAAAATGCAAATGTGGCCAGTATTAATAACCATTAAGCAATCACTTTTCAAGCCATGTTTTGTTGTTCATTTTTTAACTCATCCTCCCGCATTAGTGATTGCTTAGTGGTTATTGATATTTGTCATGTTTGTCATTCATCTTTTAGAACTCATGCGTGTCATGATTCTGTTTACTACTTAGCAACGATGTCAATTTCGTCATTCGTTTTAACGATAAAATCGTTTAGAGGCATATTTGAATCAATTTTAAAGATCTAAGAATAGAAGTGAAACTTTTTAAATGATAAGGGTATAATTGAAACTAAGGCCATGTTTACGTAGCCGTAATGAAAATGGACTCTAATCGTAAAGAAATCAATTGCAATGAGAATGAGATTTTGTTTACTTGAAGTTGGCTGGAATAGTAATCAGAATTTGGTGTTGTTTACTTACATCTGGAATTGGAATGAAATATGTATGATTAATAGAATGCCTTTTATATCTCTAATTCTAATCAATTAAAATGCAATAACTAAAGAATATGCTACCAACATTAAAATGTCATTTTTTGTTTTTATTTACTTATTCAATTTTTTATTTTTATTTACTTATTCAAATTTTTATACATGAAAGAAATTTAATATCTAAATTAAAATTTAAAAAAATGTAGGATTTTAAAAAATAAAATAGTAATTTTCTTAAATTTCATTTTCACTGAGATTTTCCATTGACATTATGCTTTTGTTGAAAAACAAAATATACAGTTACTTATTTGATTTAATAAGATAATATTATTTAATTTATTTTAAAATGATTACTTGTAACCATGAGTATTAAATTTTCGTCGACATGTCCATGGATTCAACATTGATATAAATCGAGATTTTCATTATATTGTACAAATTGATGAAATATTAGAAAAAATAGTAAGAAAATGTAACCTAATGTAAATATAATATTATAACAAGTATTTTAACTCACTTAAAAACTATAAAATGTTTATTTATTACTTTAAATATATTTTTTTGAATTTTTTGTTTTTAAAATTTTCCATAAATATTCATCAACATCGACATTTTATCAATATTTCCATCGACATTTCCATAAAATTGAGATCTCGACATTTCCGTCGACAAACATTTTAAACCTTGCTTATAACAGACCAAATAGAAAAAAAATGATTCACTCTATCGTTCTCGTTCACGCAAATGTGGCAAAAAATGATCAAATAGTTTGATTTAATAAGATAATGTTATTTAATTTATTTTAAAATGATATTACTTGTACTAAACCAAAAATTACGTAGAAAAAAATGATTCACTTTACACACAAGTATGGCTAAAAATGGCCAAAAATCAGTTTGGTATAATAAAATAATATTATTTAATTTATTTTAAAATGATATTAATAGTTATAATATAATATTATAACAAGTATTTTAACTCATCTCTTTTGTTCTTGTTCTTGCAAATATAACCAAAATCATAGATAAAAAAATAAAAACGTTGTAAGCTTCTGGTCTCGCAATTGGTCAGTGAATCTGTGAGACCAAAAACTTATGGTTTGCAAATAATGGCTTTCCGCCATGGCCAAAACAAGGGAGAAAGTGTCATTATTAGCCTTTTTTTGTGTGTTATTATTAGACCTGTAAATATGGTTTTCCGCCATGATTGTTAAGAGATTTCTAGCAGAACATTGCACCATATCAAATAGAACAGAAAAATAAGAGTTTGAGGAGAATTTCAAAAGCAAATACGAATTTTTTTTAATAAAACCATATAAAAAACAAGGGAAAATTACCTTTTTGGTCCCTGAGTTTTTAAGATTAGGTGCGTTTGGTCCTCGAGTTTTCAAAATGTACCCTTTTAGTCCCCGAGTTTTGAGAAATAGGTTTAAAAGGTCCCTCTGTTTGTTTTTCCGTTTGCTACAGTAACGAAATAATTATTTTATTAATTTTAATAAAATAAAATAATAATTATAATAAAAAAATAAATTTAAATAATATTAAAATAAAAAATCCCACACTCTCTCCTCTTTCTCTCCTTTCTCTCTCTTCTCCCTCACTCCACGCTCCCACCTCCACTCTCCTCTTTCTCTCCTTTCTCTCTCCTCTCCCTCACCTCACTCCCCCACCTCCACTCTCTCTCTACTGAAGCTCGTCGCCGACGCCGACGCCGGCGTCTTCTCTCCGCTACAACAAGTTGGCTTCCTCTCTCTCTTTTTTCCTCTCCTCTATTTTTTCCTCCAACTCTCCTCTGTGAGACGATTGGAATGGGTAAAGAAAAATGGGTAAAGACCTCTCCTCTCTTTTTTCCTCCAACTCTCCTCTGTGAGACGATTGGAATGGGTAAAGAAAAATGGGTAAAGAGTTGGAGGTGGGGGAGTGAGGTGAGGGAGAGGAAAAAAGAGAGGAAAAAAGAGAGAGATGAAGTTTGATGAACTGCCAACTTGTTGTAGCGGAGAGAAGACGCCGGCGCCGGCGCCGGCGACGAGCTTCAGTAGAAAGAGAGTGGAGGTGGGGGAGTGAGGTGAGGGAGAGGAGAGAGAAAGGAGAGAAAGAGGAGAGAGAGTGGGGTTTTTTATTTTAATATTATTTAAATTTATTTTTTTATTATAATTATTATTTTATTTTATTAAAATTAATAAAATAATTATTCCGTTACTGTAGCAAATAGAAAAACAAACAGAGGGACCTTTTAAACCTATTTCTCAAAACTCGGGGACTAAAAGGGTACATTTTGAAAACTCGGGGACCAAACGCACCCAATCTTAAAAACTCAGGGACCAAAAAGGTAATTTTCCCAAAAAACAATTATGGGATTTAATCTTTTTTTTTTTTTTTTATCAATATGAAGAGATTCTAGAAAAAAAGAAGAAGAATGAAGGAAAAGGAAGAAGAAAGAAGAAGAAAGGAGGAGGAAGAAGGAGAGAGAAAGAGCAAACGGTGGAAAGTAAACTAGGTGCGGGTCCCACGTAATAATCAATGTAAATGAGATTGAGTACTTTTTTTTGGCAAAATGGGATTATGGATTTCAAATTTCGAATTCCCATTGATTGATTACGATTCTAGAACGTAAACATGACCTAACTTCAAAGTTTAGGAGCATTTTAAATAATTTAGCCTAAAAAAATTATACTATACTCTTTAAGATGGGTTAAATTACAAGTTTGATCACAAAACTATGTATATTTAATCTATGTATTTTAAAGAGTTTATAATTAAGTTGACTTTCATAGTTGTGTCAATATGATCCCTATATTTTAAAAAGTTTCTAATTAATTTATAAACTTTTAATTTTGAGTATAATATGTCCATATCATTAAGACTATGTTATTTAAGGATTATGTGGTAAATAGATTTCAAATAGGTTTAAACATTTGGTAGCACAAATGTTAAACGAACAAAGTAACAACATGAATATAGTAGACAAAAAATTAAAAGTTTCTATAAAAATCTTCTTGAAGTATAGGAACTAAATAGACATAACCCTGGAAGTTTATGAATTTATCATAATTTTTTTAAAAAAATACATTGACTAAATAAAAGTTCATGGATCAAATCTTTTTTAACCTAAAATTTAAATTAAGTTTCTATTTAGTGTCTATCATTGATACACTATTAACGAGATACTAACATGACATGCACATTACAATAAATTTTATCTAAATGGCATAATGCGATAGATATTTAGATAAATTTTTTACATACATCACCTAATGGTGTTATGATGACGACAAAATAGAAATATAACTCAAAAAATCAAAAAAGTAATTGAAAAAATTAGAGTTGGAACTCACAAAACTTTTGACCTTCCCCATACTTTAAACATTATATATGTACTATAAATTTATAATTTATTATTGAAACTTCACCTAATGTTCATCATTGCTCATCAAAAGGTTGGAGGTTGTTTGTCCTAGTGTGGAAATTTCTTCTTGGTTGGTATGTTATCATTGCACTCTCCACCAATTAGGTAAGTTTTCTAAAGTAAATGTGTATTATAATATTGATGCAAGACTTGGTCTATCTTTTGCATTAGATTTGAATAAGTGCATAAACAAGATCAGATATTTGTTGTAAAAAAACAAAAAGATTAGATATTTATATTGATGAATTATTGACAAGGAATAAAATTACCCACAAAAAACATAGTTGAACCATAAAAAAAGAACCTTTTTTTTTCTTAAATAGGAAACTACACAACAATTAAAAGAAGAGAAATACAAGATTGTACATAATGAATTTATTTAGTCATGGTAAAAATTATTTCTCCCTTAAAATGAATTTATTTCAAAAGTTTACAATCTAACCCTTAGATTTTCAAAATGCATAATTTATCCCATAATTCATGAGATTTTCAAACGAAACAATTCAAAAACTTAAATGGTTGAATTGTAATATTTTGAAACTTAAGAGTGAAATGAAACTATTTGTGAAACCTCATAACTAAACATATAATACCTCTACTAATTTTTGGGGCAAAAATCAATTTATACTTCTAAACTTTGGTTGTATCAATTAAAACTCTAAATTTTTATAAGTGTATCAATTTACACTATTTGTTAGATTTCGTTTGAAAAATGTTTGCTCACATGTGTAAGACTTGTAATTGTATCAATTAAACCCCTAAACTTTCATAAGTGAATCAATTTAGACATTCCATTTGAAAATCGTTCATCCATCAATTCTTACGCGTGTGTATACTTCTCCAAATGTTGGACTAACGAAATGAGCAGTTTTTCATCTTCTCTTCTTTCTCTATTTTTCTCTACCAATTTACAAAGGGTTAAGCAATAAATTTTTTTGTTGCATCTTTGATTACCTTTCTAAATTATAAAGATTTTTTTTAAAAGAAAAAAGTTAGTATATAATATAAAAAATACTCAAATAGATAACTAAAAAAATAATGTAATAATAAATTGCAAAAAGACAACTACATTCATATTCAAATTAGTGTATGTCATCCAAATTTCACAAGCATTTTATTATTTTCATGTTACAAATGTGATCTCTAGAACTATTTTTACTTGATTCCATTTAAAATCAACTCAAATTTACCTAAAAAATATTGTTTTTTTCCAAAAATCTTACTAAAGTAGCAAATAAAGATTATTGCGTAATTATTTCTAAATTGGTAGAGAAAAATAGAGGAAGAAGAGAAGATGAAAAATTACTCATTTCGTTAATCCGACATTTAAAGAAATCTACACATATGTGAGAATTGATGCATGAACGATTTTCAAACGGAGGGTCTAAATTGATTCATTTATGAAAGTTTAAGAATTTAATTAATACAATTATAAGTCTCCACACGTGTGAATTATTTTTTTCAAATAAAATCTACTAGATATTATAAATTGATATACTTATAAAAGTTCAGAGTTTTAATCGATATAACTCCAAAGTTTAAGGGTACAAATTGATTTTTGCCCTAGTTTTTATAAATTATAAACTCCCAAGTCCCAACCAAAATTTCAAAATTATAAACTCCCAAGTCTAAGTTTTTCATAACTCACCCCTTCACCCAATTTAAATGCATTCTGCTCAAATTCACTTTATGAGCCCATGTAGTTAGATGCTAGAAATGAAACATAATCTAAAGTTGAAAGATAACAATTACAATCTCAAAAAAAAAAAAAAAAAGAAAAAAAAAGAAAAGAAAAAGAAAAAGATAACAATTAAAACTTTTCACATTTCAAACCTAACTAAAATGAGGTGCTGTCAATATGACCATAGTTAAGTGAATTAGGGTTTTTCTTTTTTCTTTTAGTTCAAGAACATGTGAAGGTGAAGATTTAAACATCTACATTTTATTCTAAAGTATAATATCTTGATCAGTTGAGCTATGTTTGAGTTGATAATTAAGTCATTCTTTCTATAGATGTGTAGTAGTTTGAATTTATATTCCCACACATTTGTGATATGATATTCTAAAAAAAGAAAAAAAAATCCTAAAAATTCAAGAGACAACTTGATCATGGCTCAATGAGTTAAGGTATTATACATCTATTATAAAAGTTAGATGTTCGAGAAAAACGAGACCTTATTCAACATACCAATATACATTTTCTTTCTATCGACTAAGTCTATTCGTTTCCTCTGTAAAAAAAACATAAAATGGCAAGAAATCACCTGGAAAAAGAACCCATTTTTAACTCATTTTGTAGATCAAGAAATTCTACAACCTAGCGAATTCTTATCTCCACATTGTTCGACTCAATTTAAAAAAGGAAAAACCCTAAAAATTCAAGGACTAAATAACTGGAATGTTGGGCAATAATTACCTCGATGGGTCGGTCGAAAAAGCCCATATCTAGAAGGGCAGTTTTGGGCATAGAATTATTATGCCAATCCCAGCATTTGAAGTCGGCAGAGTCTCCATTTCGTCTTCATTTTCAAAGTGGAGCAGCCGATTCATGAGGAACAAGTTCTTCAATTTTGCTTTTTAGATTTCGGAAAGCTAAATCTTTAGACCAAAGTACCAGAGAGAGAGAGAGAGAAACGCCGGCGAAATAATATGGCCCGGAGACCCGACGACGACTATGATTACCTCTTCAAAGTTGTGCTAATCGGCGATTCCGGCGTTGGAAAATCCAACCTCCTTTCCCGATTCACTCGGAATGAGTTTTGTTTGGAGTCCAAGTCCACCATTGGCGTCGAATTCGCCACTCGTACTCTTCAGGTCTCTCTCTCTCTTGATTTCTCTCTCATTGGGTTTTTATATCTGCGTGCGTTGTCTGTTTGTAGGCTTTGCATTCTCGATCTATATGTAAATCTGCGATTGGATTGATTTTGGAACGCCAATCTTCTTGAGAGAATTATTTGTTGTAATTCTAAGAATGATCTGATTTCTTTTCCGTTTAAAACAGGCGGTTTTATCTGAATTGAGTTTGTGAATCTTCTCTTGCGGATCTGTGTTCTCAATTGGTTGTTCTGGTTGCTTTCGTTTTAATTTAGGGGAATGCGGGAAGTTATTCGTCTTTTTACTGCTTTGGATTTGGACGATGAATTGAGAAAAATGCCTGTGGATTTGATTAGGTTTATAACTTTTTATTGGAATTATTCAAATTCTGATCTGGGTATGGGTAAGAGATTTCACCCTAACTTTTAATGCAGATATATCTGTAGATCATAATTGGTTGTTTTTATGCCAATCAATTTAGTCCACAGAACTTTAATGCCAAATATGAATCTGAATTAATGACTCCTTTTCTGGAAATACAATTATTATCTTAGTTCTTATTCAAATTTTGATAATGTATCCCATCTTTCTTCCATTCCTTCCTTTCCATTTTGTTTACGCAAATTTGACAGTTAAAAACCATTCGAGAGTAATCCTAAAAAGGACAACTGGACAAGCATTTTACAAATACTTAAACAATGAAGAAGCATATACAAATCTAGCCGCAACCTTTGATTTACACTGCAATATGTGGTCATTTAAATCTCAGTTTCTTGGACTACGGTTGGTACCTGGAAATTTTTATTTAGTCAGTCAGTATCCTGTTACACATATGGACGTTTTGATAATAGATTTTGGAACTTCTTGGATCGTCTTATGCTAATGTCATCTTGAAACGGCTATGTGATATTAGTGGCACATTTGTTGAACTGAAACGTTGCAATTATCTGGATCTCTGCAGAATGAGGGAAACTTTTGTAATATCTGTAGTTCTTGTCCTGCTAAAGATTTGGATTTTGTAATATCCGTAAGCTGAGTTATTTTGGAACGCAGTGGTGACTCCTTGCTAGAGGGCTGAAATTGTTTGGTTTTTCGGAGACCAATTTGTGAAATTTGATATATGACCTTTTTTTTGGCCCCCTCTTAGACTTAAATTACAGGCATGGGTGCATAGTTTTCAATTTATTTTCTGATTCTTGTATATGATATTAGTCTTTGCTTTATAAAATCAACAAAACGTTTTGGATATACAAACAGAAACAGAACAGCTTTTGATCATTTGTTTATATGGCATTTTAGCCTTAAGGTGGGTTTTGTGGTTCATTGATGAAGGGATCTATTTTATTTATTGTGCTTTGATTATCAAAGTTATCAAGAAAAGAAATGCTGCATATTTATTAGGTCGAGGGAAGAACTGTGAAAGCTCAGATATGGGACACGGCCGGTCAAGAGCGTTACAGAGCAATAACCAGTGCTTACTATAGGGGTGCCCTTGGAGCCCTTCTAGTGTATGATGTAACAAAACCGATGACATTCGACAATGTAAGCCGTTGGTTGAAGGAACTTAGGGACCATGCAGATTCCAACATAGTCATCATGTTAATCGGAAACAAGACCGATCTGAAACACCTCCGAGCATTGGCAACAGAGGACGCACAGAGCTATGCCGAGAAAGAAGGGCTATCATTCATTGAAACTTCTGCTCTTGAAGCAACAAACGTGGAGAAGGCCTTCCAAACTATTCTCTCAGAGATATATCGGATAATCAGTAAGAAATCCCTCAATTCGGATGAGCCTGCTGCTGCTAACATCAAGGAAGGAAAAACCATTGTGGTTGGTGAATCGGAGGCCAATACAAAGAAGGCTTGTTGCTCCTCTTCTTAAGTTCAGAAAAATATTTCAACAATTTTTGTAACTCTCTCTTCTCTCTCTCTCTCTGTTCTTTGTCATCTGCTTGTTCATTTCTTTCTTGTTACCAACTCTATTCTGATATTTGTTTGCTTGGATTATGTTGGTGTATAATTTACATATAATTTATATTTTACTTAGATTTATTTTTTTCTCATTGTGTAGCCATTGAAATCTCTTGTCAGTCACTAATGAGCGGTTCATTTCAGGGTTTGTCTGTTTCTATGGAATCTCTATGTTGGAGAATCAAATATGTGAATGTCTGGTGGATTTTTTTTTGTAAAATATTATTTTATATCCGTGTGTATTTCTACTAATTTTGTGAAAAACTCATAAAATTTTAAATCTATAGTTTGAACATATTCTTTCTAACGTACTCTATCGTGGTAGTAACATTTTTAGTATTCAAATAACTTAACTCATAATAATAATGTTTTCTTTAAGTACAACTTTATTGTTTTTAATTTCATTAACGATATCAAGTATTATAAATGTGAATGTAGAAATTTGAAATTTTAACTTAATAAAAGAAGCTACTCATATCTTAATTTAACAACTATTGGATTGACATATGAATAGGGACATAAACTTTCATTGACATTTGAACAGTCACATAAGTTTTAATGTTTGTGTCCCTGCAATCTATAAATTTTTAAATACCTGTATTTTAATCCTTCAATTTTGCATAAGAATTATATGTGTTCTTTTATAATTATTTTATAAATGATTTAATTAAAAACTCATAAATACATCTTTTATGTATTTACTTATTAACCCAATTGAAACCACCTTGGAAGTCAAAAGCAATTACCCTTTTATTTTAATATTTTATATTAGAGATTAAACTACATCATCTTATTAAACTATAGAATTTAAATAAAAAGATTAATTTTGGGTTAAATTATAAGTTTAGTCCACAAATTTTTAAGTTTGTGTATAAAAGGTTCCTCATCTTTAAAAAGCATTTAAAAAAGTCTTTGAATTTTCAATTTTGTGCATAATAAATCTCTAAACTTTAAAAAGATCTAAAAAGTTCATGAACTTTTAATTTTGTGTTTAATATCTCTGACATATTCAAAAAGTTTAAAAATTAATTGAACTATTAGAGATATAAAATTAAAATTTATATCTAATAAAACTCTAAACTTTCAACTTTGTATTTAGTAAGTTTGCAAATTTTTAAAAATACGAAATAGATCAAAAGCTTATTAAACACAAAATTAAAAAGACCTATTAGAAATAAAATTGAAAGTTCAAGAATTTATTAAATATATTTTTTAATTCACCAACCAAATAGACACTTTTTAAAGCATTGTACTCTCGATTAAGAGTCATGGAATCTCCTATCCCAAATATTGTATAAAAAAAAAAAAAAAACTTTAATTAATAGTAAACAGTAATAATATTAAATAAACATTCAAATAAATAAAAAGGCAATTGTCAGGTTGGGTCAGGTAGTAGGCTCCACTCCCACGTGAGGCAAGGGGTAAAATGGTAAAATCAGAAAAACAGTTCTAGAGAGAGAGAGAGGAAAAAAAAAAGGTAAGGATTTTACTTGGGCAGAAAAAGACGCATCCACCGCATTGGCAATTTCCCATTCCCCATTCCTCATTTCATTCATTCCCCATTTCTTCCTCCATTGCCAATGCCACCACTGGCTCATTGATTCCAACAACAACAAACAAACACATTACAGTAAATTTTTTTAAAAAAATCACTCTCACCACCACACGATCTCCCTCTTCTTTCTTCTTCTTCTTCTTCTTCCCCATAGGGCTTCCCTTTTCCGCCACCGCCTAATTCCCCGAACCCCCCCCTTCCAATTCATCTCTCTGCCCCAGATTCATCATCTTCTTCACTCTCTCTGCAAAGGTACGCCTCTTTACCCATCTGGGTCGCTCTCTTTTTTGTTGCAAATGTTAATCCCACTCTTCTTCTTGTCTTGTTAACCCGATTCCAATTCTGGGTTTCTTCTCTTTTGTTTTCTAGTTTATGCGTGATGGGGGAGAGAACCCCACCTGGGAGTTACTTCCATTACCCTCCCCCTTCTGCCCACGCATCCCCTCACAGGACTCCTTCCATTCCCTTAGATCGGGAGAGGTAATTTTTCTTCATCGTGATTTGCTTTTCTTTATATGGTGCTTCTTGATTCAGATTCTTTGTTTGATTGGTCATATATGACGTGCTGTTTTCTTTTTTCGACTTTTTAATTGTGTTGTGTTGGTTTGATGATCTTTATCGTTGCATTCGAATACTAACCGGAAGGAAGGCCTGATTTCTGGTTGTGCTACTGAGCGTGGAGTTGTGTTGCTTTTGGAATTTGGACGTGATGAGTTGTATGCGATGGTGATTTTGTGTTGTGTGACAATGGCAGGTATCTTGCTGAATTACTGTCAGAGAGACAGAAATTGGGTCCCTTCGTGCAAGTTTTGCCTCATTGCAGCAGACTTCTGAATCAGGGTGGGTTTGCAAGATCTCTACTATTGGATTTTTTTTTCTTTTGTTGTTGAAATTCTTCTTATTATTTCTTACGCTGGCATTAGTGGAATTATAATTTCCTTCTTAAACTACAGTTGGGATATAATGTTTCATCCTTTGAAGTTTGAAATGTATTATGTAGAGTAGACACTGTTCTCTTACTCTCTTGAACAAATTTAATTAAAACCAAGCATATGAGTTTCCATATGTTTTCATGATTTTAGTAAGTCTTTTGAACACCGTAGCTTTCTATACAACTTTTAAAAAAATAATTGGAGCTGTAGCTTTCTTTACTATATTTTTCCTATTCTATGCAACTAACTATCAATTGTATCAAGTGGTATCAGAGCATCAATCAAGGTATTAATTTATTGGATGAAAGAAAAGCTTGAAGTACAAGTGGTTTTGCTAGAGAAGAAAATTTAAGACATTGAAAGAAGTTGGTGATGGAAATTTGTCGACTCCAGAAGCATGCTTGATCAATAATGGTGAAGAAGATGCAAATCATGCTCAATCAGGTGGAACGGATGTTGAAGGAGATATTGTCACTTGCTACTAGAGAAGCAAACCATCAACGAGCGATCGGGATGGAATTTTTTACTCCCTCAAAGGAGGAAATTGGTTTCCTGCTCAAGAATGGATAGTCACATGAATTATATGAGCAGAATACATGAGATTAGAGGATCAGAACCGGAACTTCGTGGAGGGGCTAAGAAGAACGAAATTGGTTTCCTGCTCAAGAATGGATAGTCACATGAATTATATGAGCAGAATACATGAGATTAGAGGATCAAAACCGGAACTTCGTGGAGGGGCTAAGAAGAACGAAATTGGTTTCTTGCTCAAGAATGGATAGTCACATGAATTATATGAGCAGAATACATGAGATTAGAGGATCAGAACCGGAACTTCGTGAAGGGGCTAAGAAGAACCATGGTACACCGTGTGGCTTGATTTTGTAGGAGGAATTGGCAGTCAACTTTTGTGAAAGAAAAATCACTGGAGTAGGATTTCAAGGTTGTGGGTGATATCTCTATAAGCAGGGTGGGGACATCATAAATGTGGAATTCACTCGCATTAGAAAAAATCATACTAATTCAATTTCAATGGAAGTTTGTAAATGTTGTGAGCAATGTTATCCCCCCTTCGTGAGATCCTTCTTTTTACCCGTCTATCTTTGTACTTTGTTCTTTCATCTTCTTCCCAAAAATTAAATTAAATTTTCTTTAAAAAAAAAATAAGTGGAATGATTGCGGATGGCTAGATGCTTGCGCTAGAGAAAATAACGGCAATGAACTAGGTATGGTTGTAATGGAGAAAAATGAAGGTTTGGTGGAAAGGAAGGTGCAGGAAGACTGCCGATTTGAGCTATAAAGAAGTGTCATGTGGTGGATTAACTGAAGGCAATGCAAGTTTAGGATTGCTTGGGGAGGAAACTACTTGTGACCCTTGATGATTTGGTTGAAGTACAAACCATGGTGGCATTTAGTTATCCAGGATTTGGAAGGAGATAGTTTCAGTCGAACCATTCTTTGATCCACACTTGAGGACAGGGTGTATTTTTGACATGTAGCATGGGGTAGTATAGTCTTTGCCATTCGTAATGTAGTTTGAGAGATGTGACTTTGTGTCTGTTTGGGACCACCAGTTGTAAATAGAGGTTGGGTGGTGGTTGGGGGAGACAGAACTTTGTGGTTGTTTGGCTTGAGCTTGCTAAAAGATGAGGCATCCAAGTTACCTTGAGATACTTGAGATTATACGGGTATCTTGCTATGTTTTTCCTATTACATACAATTAAGTTTAGGCTAAGCCTGTTATCTCGAAGATTGTCATTTTCTCCATGTGGACAGAGGCCAAAATGTATTCTACTATCCTACTCAGTACTTTGTTAACTCGGAATTAATTAGACATAGTCAAGAACAATTTTTCCTACTGTCTTGGCCCATAAAAAATGATGTTAACATGTGGCGTTAATTTTTTGAGATCTTGTGAAAAGTTCCCAATGACTGGTAATTTTCATGAATAGAAAGCTAACTATCTCCAATTCTCCAGAGTTACTATCTTAAACATGCGTATTTGCTTAGTTGCCTGAGCACCCCTTAATTTATTACATCTCATTGCAGAGATCAGACGTCTATCGGGCCTTAATCAAACTTCTGTGGATCATGAGAGATTTGAGCATGGGAGTCCTTACAGGTCATTAGGCCAGCTATCGAATGGAAGACCAATGGACTTGGAAGGTTGGCCTCAAATGCAAATGGAGGTAAATATATAAATATCCTACTAAGCTGGAAAAATTATGTTATAGTGGATTTAAAATTTTGCCTTACATTGACTGTATCAAGTGTCCTTGATCTATTTCTTTTTAGTTTTGCTAGTTACTCAATTTGAAGGCTCTCTTTAATCAGTAATTTCCTTTTTTGTGGGGGGTAAGAAACAATTTCATTGATGTATGAAATTACAAAAGGGACAAAAAGTCCAATTTGTTAATAGGGTAGCATAACTGTAAGGTGAAAAGAAATGTGAAGATTTACACCCAGAGATAGCATGATAAATAATGGAATCAAAGAGCTTGTCAAAAGGAAGCCATTAATTTCTTGGTATGAGGATATTTTTGTAAAAATGGAAAACCAAGCTTTCATTAAAATGAATGTAAGAATACAATACAAACAGACAATAGCCTACCTCCAAGATACAAGGGTTTTAAGTTATTAAATTTTCATGTGGGCTTGAATCCTGAACTTTGTAGGGTATCTCCAAACATCCCTAGCCCTTACTACCGGGATACTTCTTGGTTCTAACCTGAACATTCTAAAAGTAGAATTAGTAGTTCTTCATGTTTGTGATTTACTCGTGTGGTTTTGTAATGACTAATGAGATAATTTGACTGCAGGGAAGTGGACATGTCCACAGTATGGGTCCCCTTCAAGCTCATTCAATGGGTTGGCCGAGGGTGCAAGGAATTCCTACTACGCCAATAGTTAAGAGAGTTGTTAGACTTGATGTACCTGTCGACAAATATCCAAATGTAAGTTAAAATATTTTTATGTTAGGTGGTGATTGTACTGACCTTTTGCCTCTCTGATGTTAGTAGTTTCTTGCTCAAATCACGGCAGTATAATTTTGTTGGACGACTTTTGGGACCACGTGGAAACTCCTTGAAAAGAGTTGAAGCCTTAACAGAATGTAGGGTGTATATAAGAGGCAAGGGCTCTATCAAGGATGCTTTAGAGGTACTGACAGTTTTCTTTGGTGTGCTTAAATTAAACGTATTACTTTTGCATCGGTTAGATTTCATTGATGTAGTTTTTTGGTCAATCTTTTTTTAACTTATGCTGTACATATTTTACTCCCTTTTTCTTATGTGTTCTCCCAACTTTGAAATAACCGCTCGATTATAGATTTGAGAGGCATGCCACGAGTAGCCAGCCTTTCATTAATACGCCTTTAATTGTGTGTCATCTATATGTTCTGAGTATGGATGTGGAGATGTTTACATTTATGTATTTTATTAGTTATATTGCAAACAAGTTTACCCTCATCCCGTAAAAACACATATTTTTATTAAATTATATGCGTCCTTATGGGACTTTTGCCTCTGTAGTATTTCTTTTTTTTTTTTTTTTTTTTCAGTAAGATCATTAGGAACCTTATCTTCATTCATTTATTAGAGACCTGAGAATTTACTAGGCTTCATAGTCTTCAAGACAAACGAATTTCTGCCTCTTTTAGCTGTCGATTCCGAAGACTTCTATACTTTTTTTTTGGTGGGTTTTTTTGGATAGAAAGAAACCTGATAATCTTTCACGACGTAGGGAGGACTATTGATAGTTTTTGCAATTTTGTTTGTCTTACTGCCTTTAGTTGGAGTGCCTTATACAAATCTTATTTTGGAGATTACACCATTTTTTTTATCCACATACACTTTTTTTAAGAAGAAACAAAAATTTTCATTGATGAGTGAGAAGCTACACTATCAAATACTGATTACACAGAAAGAAACCTTGGAAGTATATCATGATTACAATCTCCTAATCTTAACTTGATTACACGAAAAGAATTCCAGAAGTGAAATTGGCAGGATTTCTTCTACCCGACCTCCTCTAAGTCAATTCTTTTCGATTTGTGAATATACCGTCTTTTCTAAAAATATATATACCTTTTGATATTCGATATTACTTACAATGGATCTGAATGTTGTGCTTTAGGAAGAGAAACTAAAGGACAAGCCTGGATATGAGCATCTTAATGAGCCCTTGCATCTGTTGGTTGAGGCAGAATTTCCGGAGGATACAATAAACTCTCGGTTGGATCATGCAGTTGCTGTTTTAGAAAGCCTTTTGAAGCCTGTGGTATGAACAAAACAAACAGCTTAATCATCTACAAAACCTCTCACTCTTTTCTATAAAGTCATGGAGTTTCTGCTATTTCAGGATGAATTGCTGGATCAATATAAGAAGCAACAACTAAGAGAACTGGCCTTACTAAATGGCACCCTAAGGGAGGAAAGTCCGAGTATGAGTCCGAGCATGTCGCCATTTAACAGCACGGGGCTCAAACGGGCCAAGACAGGGAGGTAGTAGGAGTGATGCCTTCTCGACGACAAGCTTCGTCAACACTGTCTGTTCAAACCATGGAAGCTGTTTTCATCATTGAATAGCAAGTTAACTTTTGCTGCCTTCTTCACCACATGGTCAAGAGTTTTGCTGATTTTGCTCTGCTCAATCTGATAGGCCTATGTTATTTGGCTGACCACTTTTTCCCTTAATATGGGAGGGAAGGAGAAATCCCTCCCCCATTTGAACATTATTTGATTTTTTTTCCTAAGGTAGTTATTTAATTTAGGTTAAATTATAAATGCAGCCCATCAACTTTAATGGTTATGCCTATTTAGTCCTTAAAATTTTAAAATCTTAACGCTCTAGACTTTAAATTATGATTTTATGTAGTTTCTGATGGTAACCGTGTTAATTATAAATGTGATGTAGCTTACCTTTGAGACAGACTTTTTAGTTTGGCACAATGTGACAGACAGCAAAAGGAAATGAAGTGAGTTAGACATGTATGAATGCAACATACTCTTCGTTTTAAACGGTATATTGATATTTTTTTTTATAGACTATTACTTGGACAAAAATCAATTTATGCCCTTAAATTTTGGGGTGTATCAATTAAAATTCTAAACTAATAATTGTATCAATTTAAATCTTGAACTTTTCTAAGTGTATCAATTTATATTTTTTGTTGTATTTCATTTGAAAAATGTTAATTCATAAGTGTATAAATTTATAATTGTATTAATTAAACTCTTGAACTTTCATAAATTGATCAATTTAGATCTCAATTTGAAAATTGTCTATGCATCAATTTCACATGTGTGTGGACTTATTAAAAAATTTAGATCCCTCCATTTGAAAATCGTCCATGCATTTGAAATAAATGATCTAAATTGATTTATTTATGAAAATTTAGGAGTTTAATTGATACAATTATGATTTTGTGTGAACTAACGTTTTTCAAACGGAATCCAGTAGAAAGTGTAAATTGATACAGTTATGAAAGTTCAAGGTTTAAATTGATACAATTATTAATTTAGGGTTTTAATTGATACAACCTTCAAAGTTTAGGGGTATAAATTGATTTCTGCCATACTTTATTTTCTCCCAACTATTTACTTCTAACATTTGTAAATGGTGTTATGTTAAATGATCAATATTTGTTCAATAAGGCAACTAAAAGTCTACAATGTAGTTAAAATTTAGGTTAAATAATACAAAATACCTTTGAACTTTGGGATAGATTTCAATTATACTCCTAGACTTTGAAAAGTTTCAGCTCGTTTGATAACCATGTAGTTTTTGGTTTTTGAAAATTAAGCTTTATTTTCTCTCAATTTCTCTGCAATGAGTTTCATCTTTCTTAAGGAAACATTTGAATTTTTAAGACTTGGCTTGGATTTTGAAAATATATGTAAAAATTAAATAATAAAATAAAGAAACTCATAGGTGGAAGTAAAATTTATAAGCTTAATTTTTAAAAATTAAATGGTTATCAAACGGAGCCTTCATTTTTATTCTTGAACTTTGAAATTTGTTCCAAAAAATAGTGTTGAACTTTGAAATTGGTCCAAAAAATATTTTTTTCGTTAAAATAAAAGATGGAAATTAACGTGGCAGCTAATGTGTAAAAGTTAGAAGGCATATGTGATATTATTTACAATTATATAAAAGATTAAGATCGTAAATTTAATCTTAAAAGATATCGTCAAAATCATTTACATAATCAATTTTTACACATCAACTGTCACGTCAATTTATATGAATGATGTTGTAAACAATGTCACGTATGCCTTCCAATTTTTACACATTAGTCGTTGCGTCAATTTCCATCTTATTAACTCTCCAATGATATTTTTGGAACAAATTTCAAAATTCAAGGGTAAAAATGAAACTTTTCAAAGTCTAGTGGCATAATTGAAACCTACTCCAAAGTTTAGGAGTATTTTGTATAATTTAAACTAAAATTTATGCTAAGTATATGTCTTTTAGTCTCATAGTATTATTATTTTTTTTCCAATTTAGTCTCTTATGTTTTAACATTTTTTAATTTAATATTTTACGAACGTTAAAATTGGCTGATGATAAACTTATATGACATAAAACTTACTAGAATGACAAAAATTTATAGGAAGAAAAAGATCTTCTAAGATACAAAAATTTCTAATTCTTGCTTCAAAATTTTTAAGAAGTTAGGTAGAAATTTCAAGTTCTCATGACCTTTATTCTCTCTAAATTTCTAACTCTTCACTAAGTATTATGTCATGTAAGTTTATCATTAACTAATTTTAATGTTCACCGACAGTAAAGATTAAATTGAAAAATGTAGACATAAGGAACTAAATTGAAAATTTTTAAATAATAGGGGACTAAATTGAAAAAAAAAATACTTGAACTAGGACTAAAACATATATTCAACCTAAAATATAATTACATTGGTTTTAAGTTGAGAAATATTCTAGTTAATATGCGATCTTCAATTTATTGGCACTGAGTTTGATGAAATAAAATGAATCGTATCGTAACACATTAATGTGTAATAGAATGAATTGTAGCACACGCTAATGTATAAGTTTAGATGTCAAGTAGTTTGTTTATATTTGACGTTGAATTTGCAAGTGATGTACATTAATAATATTTGTGTCCGTAGATTTTAGAGGTTTAAACATCCATTAATATGTCCACATTTTGTATTTAAAAAAATTATTAAGTCAACATTTCCATATATTAAATTCAATATTTAGACTAGTTGATACTTGATAGGTTTATATGGTAAAAGTATCGATGAAATATTTAAAAAAATAAAGAAAATATATCACCAACCCGAATATAAATTTTAATAATAAATTTAAAAAAAAAAAAAAAAACTTATCAAAACGTGTGAAAACACTTATTTATTAATTTAAATATTTTTTTACAAATTTTGTATCTTTATAATTTCTCCAAAAACATTGCAATATTTTCATACATTTAGAAATGTCGAAGCTTCGATAAACATCATCTAATACGCCCTGGAATTAGAATGAACCAAAAGTCTTTGGTTGGGTTATTTCATTTTATGAAGTAGGAACTAGGAAGATGCTTCTATTTTTTTTTTTTAATTTAAAAAATATTTGGGGTGGGGATTCAAACCTCTGACCATTTGGTCGAGGTCGAGAGTACATTTCAATTACTACTGAGTTATGCTCACTTTAGCAAGTAAGAAAATGCATTTAGTTTCCTAATATGTTCGAGCACATGTAAATACCATACAAATCTTTAAATGAAAGAACAATATTTGAGGCTTTAGTCATAACCCCTTCATCAATAAACTCGTTATATGACATCAATTTTACAAACCTGAACTCATACATCCTTCAAGCACGACTTACAAAATGGTATTTTACCCTCATCGGATAAAATGATTCATTATAATATGGGAATTACAAGGTTATGCCCACCCCAAATTTTTTAAAAAATCAAAGGGAGAAAAAAAAAATCTAACCTTACAGCAAACTATAACTTTACGATCTTTAGACATTTGACAAGCAATAATTCCAACATAATGGTTTCTAAGCCTGTGAGAGAATTCCAGATCAAGGAATATTGTCAATTATAAGGTGTAGGGAATCATTTGAAAATTATATGCAACTTTTCACATAAAGGAAACAAAAGCAAGAGAAGTGCTTTTGAACATTTAAGGTGTGATAAAACATGCAATATACTGCCTAACTTACGAGGGACCCAAAAAGAAATGACAGCTCACTATTGAATGTAGATGATGCAAGAACAATCTAAAAGAAAATGGTTAAAATACCATTTTGATCTCTTACTTTGGGCTTTGTTCCATTTTGGTCAATGTACTTTCAAATGTTCAATTTTAGTCTCTGTACTTTCAATAAAGCTTAAAATTGGTCCCTATGACAAGTTTGAAGTAAATTTTTATCAAAATTGGTTAAATAATAATAATAATTTTAATACAAGAAAAGACATCATGTGGACATATTTTCAAAATTTATAGAGGAAAAGCTAATAGAGACTAACTTTTTTTAAGAAAAATTAACCATAAACTAATAGTAGGGACCAATTTTAAGCTTTATTGAAAGTACATGGACTAAAATTGGACATTTGAAAGTATATGGACCAAAATGGAATAAAGCTCAAAGTACAGGAACCAAAATGGTATTTTAACCAAAGAAAATTAAAACAAACAAACAAACAACTCACGGTATTGAGTGTAGTTGCAATATCATCTTCTATGTACACATCTGTCTCACCTACACCTATGCCCCATTTTTAAAAGGAAAAGATCCAGAATACTCAAGCTCAAAGATGTGCCTTGGGAATGTTCATGATTTTTTTTTTTTGGGGGGGGGGGGGGGGGAAGATTTTTAACACCTTAGTTGCCAACTTGAGCATGGCTCAATTGGTTAAGGCACATGTCCTTGACCAAGAGGTCAAATATTCAAATCTCCACCCCCACATGTCGTTGAATTCAAATGAAAAAAAAAAAAACCTATTACCTATTTTCTTCATGTGCTAACACATGAATACCCTTCAAGCCTTTTCTTTACCTTTGTTCTTTTACTTGGTCAATATGGATACATATATCTATCATTTACTTCTCTTTTTCTTTCTTTTCTTTTTGTTTATTCTATAGCAACCTATAGTTTCCCGAGGTTGTATCAGGCTGCTAACTCGATAGCTCTTGCATCAGTGGAGGATTGCTGAATTCTGAAATTGAGGAGTAGAACCTCTCTCTAGCCACACCTTTATGACACACAAATGGAGGAGTTGACCAGTGTGCTTCAGCCTTGTAACCCCCCTTCTTCCTCAGAGTACCAAACAAAACGAAAATCCTTTACTTTCATTAATCAGCAAAGTTATGGAAACAGGCCCCTATGAAAAATCTAGGAAAATTACGTTTTTGGTCTCTGAGTTTTTAGGAATATGTGCATTTGGTCCATGAGTTTTCAAAATGGACTTTTTTAGTCCATAATGTAAATTAAAAAAATAATATAATAATAATAAAAACAAAAACCCCTCTCTCTCTCTCCTCTCACTCACTCACTCCCTCCCCCTCTCTCTCCTCTCCCCTCTTCTCCCTCCTCCGCTTCTTCCTTTTTCTTCAAAATTCTGAAATCGAGAGAGAGAGAACTCAATCCTTAGGTAAAAGTGATGGAGATTCTCAATTTCACTTCAAATATTCAATCACGCCTCTCCTTCAAGCCAATTTCGAATGACTTCCGCCACGGATTTGTTTCTGCAACGATTCATGCAGTCCCAACCCAATTACTAAAATAATCCAAATGGAGGTTTCATGAGTTACTAACTAAATTACGAGATTCCACATTCATTTCAACCATTTTCGAAGTCCTTCAAGAATCCCCAAGCTCAACAAAGTAGACCATTATCTTCTATTCTTTTTTATTGTGCCCCCTTCCCCTCTTCACTTTCTTTCTCTTTCTTTAACCAACCACCCCACCCCACTATAACTTTGAATGGATTTTCATGGAGAGGGAAAGGGGCTTCCTCCACCTCTTGAATTCGTCCAAGACTTCTTTTTTTTATTTTTTGCCTTTGTCTATTCCAAGTTTCCTTTTTATTTTTTACTTTGTCCATCTGAATCGGCCTATTCAAACTCCTTCAAGAATTTTCAGTGTTTGAAATGAGATTGAGAATCTAAAGATTGAGTTCTCCCCCCTTTTGATATCACAATTTTGAAGGAGGAAGAAGAAGCGAAGGAGGGAGAAGAGGGGAGAGGAGAGAGGGGGGGAGGGAGTGAGTGAGAGGAGAGAGAGAGGGGTTTTTGTTTTTATTATTATTATATTGTTTTTTAATTTTTTATTAACATTAAAATAATAAAAAAAAATCACCCAGGGACCTTTTAAACCTATTTATCAAAACTTAGGGACTAAAAATGTCCATTTTGAAAACTTGGGGACCAAATTGCACCTGTTCCTAAAAATTCAAGGACCAAAAAGGTCATTTTCCCAAAATTCTATTTTTCCAGACTCCAGCTTTGTGTAGCGTTAATACAATAGATAAAGTCTAAAGAAAGCATCCCCAAATGGCCTTTTTTCCTAGGCATGCATTGTGCAGCAAGAATTAGGAGGGTCATAGCTAACTGTTTTCTTCCTGCCCTTCTGCCACAAAC
Organism: Trichosanthes truncata; assembly: GCA_033996785.1. NCBI lineage: Eukaryota > Viridiplantae > Streptophyta > Magnoliopsida > Cucurbitales > Cucurbitaceae > Trichosanthes > Trichosanthes truncata. Next base: position 73,431,447 of record JAWPNB010000003.1, read on the forward strand.
CGTTGGCATTGCCGCATTATCTTCTTAATGAATTGGTATTTTCTGGTGTTTACCAAGGGATATTCTTGACTGTATGGAACAGCTCTTTCTGGATATCCCTTAAATAAAATGCCAAACTTTTGTGGGAAAATGTTGTTATGGCTCTAAAATGGAAGGTATGGATGGAGGGTAAGCATATGATCGTTTCTAAAATGCGTGGGAGATCATAAAATATTTAACAGCTCCTAGTGGTGTTCTCCAAGTTATTTTGTAATTATGATTCATTTTTATTAATACCAATTGGTACAACATCTTGCAATGCTATTGGCAGTTCTTAATATGATCCTTGGCTCTCCATCGATCTACTTTTCCTAGTAATGAAATATTTCCTATATAGAAAAACATCCGTCCGCTCAAAATAGATATTCTTTTATGAATAGTACTCCAAAGCTTATATAGATATAATGTAGTCTTACTCAGTCTCACCCCACCAAGCACCTTCTGCATAGTCTCTAAGGAAGCTATTTACTTAAACACAATGTCAGGCTTTTCTACTTCCCATACAAGAGTTTTTAATCGTAAGTTGTAAGTTCAAGTCAAGATGAGAGAGTCGACCTTGCAATAGAAAGGTTGGCAAAGAAGAAAAAAATGGGAGACGATGAGAAAATAGGAAAAGGAGGAGTTGGTCGATACGTAGAGAGCTTTTTAGTCTTTTAGGATGTAAAATTCCAAAATCAAGAAATGGAGATGCAAAACTGAGAAATCGCCTATATAAATGCACACATATAAGCATTCTGCATACAAGTATGAAGCCTATTAGCACAAAACATGCTGGCATTTTTTTCCATATGAAAAGCCAGCAGTACATAAAGGCCATATAATGCTTTTGACTTTTTTTTGTATTCAGTTCTTTTTTTGACTTTATATTGGTGCAAATGCAAGCCCTCTTTCTGTCTCTATGTATGTCTATACTTTTGGCCATGAGGAAAGTCCTTTTCTAATTCCTCTTAGGGCTCGGGGTCCTACCCTTTATACATATTTCATTTACCAATAAAATGATTGTTTCTTTATCCAACGAAATTAATATCTCATTTAATTATCCGAATGAAAACTATTTTTTGTTTTAAATATAATTTTATGTATTACTCCCAAGGAAAATAAGAACTTGCCAAAGCGAGCATAGCCCAGCGGTAATTGGAATGTACTCTCGACCAAGATGTCAGAGGTTCGAATCTCCCACTCCAAAAGTAGTTGTGAAAAAAAAAGAAAATAAGAACTCAATGACAACTTAGTGAAAAAGAGTGAACGAGATAAATTAGAGAAGAAAAGTGACTACTCGTCATGCAGCCATGGGGGAAACATACATGTGGCATTAGATATATTTTTTCATACTGTATTTATCATGGACAATCATATCATCTAAATAGACATGACAATACCACTCCAGCATATCAGATATGAAGTAAGCTATTTCAGGTGAGAAATAAAAAGATGGCAAGATCAAAGACATACCCAACTTCAGTGAAGTAGAATTTCAGATATTCTTCAATCCCGAAGACCAAGCTCAACCTCAAGCTCATCATCTTCTTCAAACAATTTCAGAAGTCGGGCATATTGCTCCTCTCTTCTCTTTTTTTGCCATAACTTGAAAAGGAAAAATGACAATAACACCACTACCAAAAGCCCAAGAAGGATGATTGCAACCATCGAGCCAGTGTTGCTGCTGGAGGATGGATGATTCCCAGATTTAATACTATCTTTGGGATTGGAATCATCAGAAAGGGCTGTAGCAGCCAACCAAAAGAAGTGTTAAGAGATAGCTGCAAAAGTAAGTATTAATGACTCAATATTGACTAATTGCTGTCTGGACATTTATCATTCGACAGAAAAATTCATTTCACGATAAAAGATCATGGAAGATGCACAAAAATAAAAGTAACCATGTGATTTGGAATCCACACAGGTAAAATACTATTGCATGCTTGCATCTCCTTTCCCAAATTAACAAATAAAATGAAAATAAATAAATAAATAATAAACAATGAGAACGGGTTTGAAGGAAATAAACATCGAAGCCAGAGGTGAACTGAAACTACCCATTTTTAATTTCAATTAGCAAAACAGTGCGTAGCAACTGAATGAACAAACTTCATGGCTGCTTTTTGGTACAAGTTTTTGCAACTCCATACACTTCAAAGAAAAAATCTACAAGTTATTTTTTATGTCGACAAGGAATTTTTTACAAAAAAAATATACAGATTAAGTAGTACTGCTATTCCGTGCATCTGCTTAGCTCGCTTACACATTGCGAAATTGAGATTAACTAACCGCACATCCCCTGAGATCGAAATACAGCAACCAACTTTCATTCAAACAGATGATGAAGTTCTGAAAGTATTATTTCAACTGAGAAAACATAAAGAAACAAAGATTCCAAAGGACTTGTTCAACTAATTAACAGGGAAGGAGATTGAAAAACAAACAAAAACAAGATCACAGAATTCATGAAAAAAGGCTTTTAAAGTCAATTTTATCCCTCTCATTCGATTCACCTCAACTGCTTCCAGTAACAGAATCAGCAAAGCCAAGAAAACGAGAAATTGCATCAAATCAAAGAACGGATCACAGAAACTGAATAAAAGTCGAATTAAGCAAAATATAAATTAACGGAAAAGACAAGAAAGAGAGATCTGAAGGAGGTACCGGAGACGAAAAGTAGGGAAAGCGAAGCCGAAAACGCAACCAAATCAGACGATCTGTGACTCAAATTTCCGCTCATCTCTGTGGCTGTGCTATCTGTTTCTCACAAGCTCTGAAACAAATTCTGTGGCTCGATCGCTCGCAGCAGAGAAATGGAAGTTGAAGGGAAAGCTGAAACTGAAAGTTGCAAAACCACGCTACACGTTTTGAAGTTGCCTCAAGAATCAAGATTCAAGATGCATGATTATCCTTCCATCAAATTTTACGAATATATTTTGTGAAATAGATTGATTTTGTATTACGGAATATTTTGAATGACATAGCGATTTATCGTTTATTGTTATTCTCAGGATAATGCCGTTTTCGAGATTTTGAAAAACTTTAAACGGTTAAAAGTCAGACTCGGTTTCGTAACCATTTGTTTTTATTTTTTACTTTTAATTTTAAAAAATTACATCCGTAAATACTACTTTCACTTACAAAGTTTTATATTTTTTGTATCTACTTTTTACCTATATTTTCAAAAATTAAGCTAAGTTTTGAAAACTAAAAAAAAAAAAAAAGTATTTTTCAAATACTTATTTTTGTTTTTAGAATTTGACTAGAAACTCAAATACTTTTTTAAGATATGAAAACATTTGTAAAGAAGTTAAAAATCATTGTAGAGAAATTGTGAAAAAATAAATACAATTTTCAAAAATCGAAAACTAATGGTTATCAAACTAAAATAAAACTAATTAGGTGAGATAGCTAGAACCTAATTAATTTTGCTTCTTTTATTTCCTAGAGTCTATTGTGCAAGCTGTGTAATATGAAAACTTGAAATAGGATGAAATACAAGCACTAATTAAACTAAAATTAATAACTAGACCAATATTAACTAAACTAAACTAATTATCTAATATTTCATCCTTATACCAAAAAGCCATAAATACACACATAAACCAACCTTATTGCTACTTGTTTCATTCATTCATAACAATTACGGATCATAAAATCATGCATAGTAAATGAACATTCAATAAAAATTAATGCATCAATTTAATTGAAATTGCATGCTTATAAAATATAATAAGAAATAAAGAACACTTGTATTAGAAAAAGAAGTAACAAAATAGTTCAAGATCTCACAATATTACAATCGGAATAGAACCAACCCTGGAATCAAAAACGTAAAGTTTAGCCACTTATCATGATGAGAAGACCAAAATTTAACATGAGTTTGATTGATACTAAAGAAAAGAACTAAAATAAAACTCTCTAAAACTAAAACTTCAAAGTAGAATTGTGCTCTCCAAAACTAAATGTTTGATCTGCTAGTGGATGGAGGTATTGGAATGAAGAGAATGAGTGTATTTATAATAGGCCAATCCAAATCCTAAATTAATTGGGAATCCAAAATTTGAATTAAATTAAGAGCCCAAATCAATTTAGGAATACATATTTATCTAATTAGGAATCCATGATTTAATTAAATTAGGAATTCAAAATCTAATCAAATTAAGATCCAATTAGCCATTTTTTATCCTGATTCTTCTATAAAGCTCCAGTTTGCTCCAAAGTGCTCAAGCTCTACAAAATAGACAAATAAGAGCTACGAAAGTAACGGAACTAGCATTTAAATAAAGAATACAGATAGCACTTTTTAGGTGCTATTAACGATTTTTTTAACCGAAGGAAACGGATGGTGTAAATTGATACACTTGCAAAAGTTCAAGATTTTAATTGATACAAATATTAGTTTAGGATTTTAATTGATACAACCCCCAAAGTAAGGTTATAAATTGATTTTTTTTCCCAATAATAAAATTATAAATTATATTCTTTTATAAATTAATCATTAATAATTAAATTAAAGTAAATTATTAAAACAATAGAAATTTAAAAGAGAAAATGAGTTGATTGCATATTTGTGTTTTTATGAAAATTTTTTAAATATTTTTATATAATTGAAGAAACACAAATAATAAATGAAAAAAAAAACTAAAATTTGTATACATTGTTTGAGAAAAACAATATTAAGAGAGAGAGAGAGAGAGAGAGTGAAAGAGAGAAATGGAAAAAATGAGAAGAGAAAATTTTTTCTAATGAAGTCTTTTTTATCTCCCTATTTCTATCTGTGGGAAAAAAATATATATGTCTACCAACATGTAATTTTAGAAGGTAGTTTTTTTAATTATATTTATATGCATTTTCAAATTATATGATATAACTGATAGGATTATAAGAATTATACATAAAGATCAAGGTTTTGAATCAATTTACATCTGTTTTAAAATTATCTTTTAAATAAAATTTTGACGACTTTCGAATGTATTTGTTTATAACATTTTGTTGGACCGCATGATTTTTACATTTTCTTTGTTTCTATATTTAGATTTACATTTGGTCAAAAGAAAAAAATACATTTTTATTTCTGCTCTAAGGTTTTTTTAATAAATAAATACAGTTAATAAATAGATAATATGGAAAAAAAATTAATGTATTCAAATTCTTTATTATAATTTTAAATAACTAATTTTGTTGGGAATATAACTGAGTTCTATTAGATAAAAAAAATTAAAATTTTTTAGATCTAGAAACGAATGTAACATCTCAAAAATTATATTTACTTGAAGGAATTTAGGATTTATCAAAAAATTATATTTACTTCAAGGAATTAATATAGAATGTAAATAACATTTGATGGCATAAGAAAAATTTTAAAAAAATAGATATATATCAGTACCTCTTCATCAATAAAAATAAGTTTATGAATTTTTAAGGCTTCATTGTGACACAATTCAATATTTACAATATGAAGAACGAAAACTTTTAATTTTCATTCTTTTTGAAAAGCTTCAACTTATTTGATGGAAAAAAAAAAGAATTTTTGCTATCATCAGTTGACATTTTGATTAAAAAAATAGATAATGTATGTATTGGCAATGTTACTTTCTTTTTATACATGGGTCACACCCATAGGATGCACGAATTCGTTGTAACCACCTCCACCCAAACAATCGCATCCTATTAGCATCAATTGCACCCATACCATGCATACACTTGAAAGTTGCATACCATCAACAAATGGTAAAATAGAAATTTACTAAAATATAAGGGGAAAAGAAGAAGGAAAAAATTCTTCACGTAAATTGAGTTCCAAACATCTAAAGAATGGAGAAACTAAGTCATTATTTTTTTTTTTGTAGTATATTTCAAAATGATTATAAAACTTATGTAGAAGATTTGTAAATGTATGCAATGGCCATGAGTATGGATGCTCCTTTCCCCACGGAGAATGCGTGGATAAATTTTCCATTACCTAAATGGGGACGACAATATATTTCATATCCCCATTCTGTATACTTTTTTAAAATATATAGATATAAGACATAGTTATATTTGAATCATACTTGATTATGGATGGGTAATATTTAAATTTAATGTTTTATTCTTTAATGACTCGTGAGACTTTGTACAGATAATTTCACACATTTTGAAGACTAATGTTGGATATTTAGATTTGAAATATTATTTTGTTAAAATATTATTTGAAATCTTATTTTGTGAATATTAAAAATGGGCCACTTGCAAGAGTAGCCAAAAGCTTTGGGCTTATTGCAGGCGTGCCACCCATTTTTAAGGAATATGGCAAAAAAATTGACCCAACCCAAAACATAAATTGAAAAAGTAGAAAATAGCATTCTCAGCGTTTTCGAGTGTTTTACTGATATACTGTTGATATACTACTGATATACCTAAAATGAAATATATCAGTGACATACGACTCATATACTTTATTTACGTATATCAATAAAATTACATTCCTAAAATGAAGTACATCAATATTATATCAGTAATTCATATTCAGTATATCAGATATACCTAAAATGAAGTTTATCAACAATATATCAATAATTCATATTCAGTATATTAGATATATCTAAAATGAAGTATATCAACAGTATATCGATAATTCATATTCAGTATATTAGATATACCTAAAATAAAGTATATCAGTGATATACTACTGATATATCAGAAGTATATTACTAATATACTTTATTTAGGTATATCAATAAAATGAAATTCCTAAAATGAAGTATATCAACCGCATATCAGTAATTTATATTCACTATATCAGATATAACTAAAATGAAGTTTATCAACAGTATATCAATAATTTATATTCAGTATATCAAATATACCTAAAATAAGTATATCAGTGATATACTTTATTTAGGTATATCAATGAAATGACATTCCTAAAATGAAATATATCGACCGTATATCAGTCATTCATATTCAGTATATCATATATACCTAAAATGAAGTATATCACTGATATATTATTGATATAGTTTATTTAGGTATATCAATGAAATGATATTCCTAATATTAAGTATATCAACAGTATATCAGTAATTCATATTCAGTATATCATATACATCTAAAATGAAGTATATCAGTGATATACTACTGATATAGTTTATTTTTGTCAAGCATTTTTAATTCTTGACTTTATCAATAGTTTTTTATTACTAGTTTTTTGTTGATACACTAATTTTTGGTCGATACACATATTTAGCAGTATATCGATAATATAGTATTAATATACTTCATTTTCGGTATATCATTTCACCGATATACCTAATATGAAGTATATCAATAGTATATCAGATATACCTAAAATAAAGTATATCAATTATATATTACTGATATACTTTCTTGTAGGTATATAAGTGAAATGATATTCCTAAAATGAAGTATATTAGTACTTTATATTAAGTATATTAGGTATACCTAAAATGAAGTATATCAACAATATATCGAATATGAAAAATATCCCTGATATACTACTGATATACTTCATATAGAGTATATCATTTAACTACTATACCTAAAAAAAGTATATCAATAGTATATCATTCATATATTGCTGATATACTTCATTTTAGGATATCTTTTATCTGATATACCTAACATTGATGTATAGAGATGTCCATTTTCCCCACGGAGACCTGCCTTAACAAGGTGGGGAATCTTCGTTTAGGCGGGGAATGGGGGAAGGAGTGGAAAAAAAATCCCCAGCGAGCTAAATGGGGACGGGGACAAGGAATGTATTCCTCATCCCCGTTCCCCGCCCCGTTTAATTTTTTTTTATATTTTATATTTTATTTTTAATATATATATATATATATATATATATATATATCATTTAAAATTATTGTTAATGATTTAGATAATTGGATATGTTTGAATTATATAGTTAAACATTTAAATTATATGAATAGATTAATTAGATAATTTGATATAATAGTTTTGTTTTTATTAGGAAGTTTAAGAATTTTATCTTTAAATAGATTTTTTTATATAGAATATTAACTATTTAAATGAAGATTTTTCATGAATAATTAACAATATAATTGAAAATTAATAGATATTTTCCATGGAAGTTAACTATTTAAAATTTTATCAAAAGAATTATTTGATTCTTAAAAAAAGAAAAAAAAAAAACTAAACGGGAAATAATTCATTGCAGGGAACCTAATCCTTACAAATTTTCCCACGGGGAATCCCTGTCTCGATCCTGCAAAATTTAACGGAGAACTTCGCAGGAATAAGGATTCAAATGGGGGGTGGCAACGAGGACGGGGAAGTCATCCCCATCCCTGCCCCACCCCGTGGACATCTTTATTGATGTACCTAATAAGTAGGGTATGAACTGATACATAAAGCATTATAAAAAAAACATTGTGAAACAAAAAACAAAAAATATATTAGATATAATATTGATATACCAAACATAAAGTATATTAGATATACTATTGATGTATCAAATATAAAGTATATTAGATTTATTACCGATATACACACCAATGAGGGTAAAATTGAAATAATAAAAAAATGGAAATCGGATTTTTTTTAAAAAAATTATTATATTTGCAAATTTCAAAAACCATTGTTAGATTTGCAAATACCCTAATATTTTTTGCTACCCATTACAATTCCTCTATTAAAAATAGGGTGTTACATCTAGTTGATGAGGCAAGTATCAAGGGATACAAAATCAAACCTTATTCCAAATGTTAAAAACGATGAAATTATTGCACAACCCCACACATAAAAGAAAAAGAAATTGGTTTCAACCCTTCGTGCTTTAACTTAGTCCAACAACATCAACTAAGTAGAAAAGAAAAGAGGACAATAAAAGAAATTTCTAAAATCATAGAGAAAATAAAATGTTCGACACAGTTGACAAAGTTTATCATCCCATACCTCTTTTGAGTATTGAAAATTATGTTACACCTCAAAATTATCAATTTTTCGAAAATATAATGTTGATGGTCAAACAAATTAAGGATGCACTTGAAAATCCTGATTTCAATAAGGTTGGGGTACATGTTATGGGAGATGTTGGAAAAACTTATTTGCTCAATGAAGTTGAGAAATTAGTGATGGAAAGAAAATAAAATGATCGACACAATCGACAAAGTTTGATTGGGTGATTAGCCTAACAATAGGCCAAACTTTGGGTGTAAAATGTATCCAAGAACAAATTGGAAATATGTTAAACTTGGATTTAAGCCAGTTAGCCAGTAAGCAAGGAAGAGCAAGTCGAAGCCATATGTGTTGATTAAGAATATGAATGTAGAAAAGTTTTTTCTAGTTAACTCTCCAGATAAAATATGAGTCTTGGATAGAGATGTCCATGGGATGGGGACGTGAAAACTTCTCCATCCCCGTCCTGCCACCTATTTCAATCCTCATCCCTGTGAAATTTCCCATTTATTTTTGTGGGGATCAAGGCGGGGATTCCCCACAGAAAATTTGGGGGGGTCGGGTTTCTGATCGGTGTTCACCCAAGCGCACGCGATCGAAGTAATATAAAATGGTATCTGAGTACCAAGTATCGAATCCCACAGGGAACGGAGTAACAAAGATTTTGTTTTGCAAAAGTGTAAGGCAAATTGCAAGTTTGAAAAAAAAAATACAAAAATCAAGTTGTTGGTGGAAAATCGAAATTGCTAATTCAATTGCTAATCCATAATGGCAATGTTGGAAATAACAGAAATTGCTACTCCAATTGCTAATCCAGAATGGCAATGTGCGAAAAGACTAAAATTGCAGAATTAAATTGCTAATCTAAATTGGCAATATGAAATGGCAATTTGAATGAACTTAAGAATGAAATGATAAAGGATGGGGCTCAAGAATGTCATTGCCCTAAGTCGTAATTGCAAACCAAAATTACAATTCCAACCTACTCTACACTCAATTGTAAACCAAAATTGCATCTCCTATTACCTCAAAATTGGGTTTTTTAGGAGGCTAAGTGGGGGCTCTATATGTCTATAGTCCCTCCATCATAGATGATTTTTGGCTCACAATTTTATGGGTCTTGGAGTCCTTAATCCCTATGTCTAGGGTAAGGAATGGCTTATGTCTAAGCTCTTTTACTCCATTACTTGTGTGAAATCCGCTTATCACTAACCCTGTCGGTATTAGATCTAAGCTTGAGTTGAAACCCTAGTTGATCAATCTAGGATCTCAATGAAAATTAAATCAACACAAGCAAACAATTGAGATGTAGGCTTGGTTTTTCTTGGAATTTTGGCTACATTTACTTCTTAGGGAATTCACATCCTTGAACCCCCTAAGAAGTTTTAGCTCAACTTAAATATAAAAATCCTAAAACTAATTTTAAAGATAAAATTCATGGTAAAATGGTGGAAATCAGTTAAATGAAATACTAAAATAAAAATTGGCTATTCCTATGTATTCAAGCAAGACTAAATAATAGAAACTAAGCAAGGTGGCTAGGGTAAATAATTAATTTTCCTTATCTTCTCCCTTCTGCCATGCCTTCCTACCACTTTAAATTGAAAATTTCTTGCTGTACAGAAGCTAACAAAACAGAAAGGAAAAACATAGCATGAAGAAATTAAGAAAACCCATGAACTTGACTTGAAATTAAACTCAAAATTACATCAAATGAGATTAAAAAAAATGCAATCTAACTCCTGTAATACAACTGAAGAAAATCGAGATGAGAATTGAACTAAATTAACCAAAGACAGCAGAAAAAGATGAAAAACAGAGGTTGCGAAAAAAACTAAAAACCCATGACGTTTACTTCTAAATTCGCCTCCAAATTCACTTTTATTGCTCCTCCTCTTCTTCCCTATTTATAGGCCTTCATTAGGGTTGAAGAATGCCCAAAAATCGTGCTTAATTTCCTCCAAATCGGGCTGTAATTGAAGAATCTCGAAATGGGTTTAATGCAGAATTCTTTCCTTTTTTAAAACCCAAAAACCCACGAAAATTGGTCCTTCAAATCGCTCTCAAAATCCGATTAATGGCTCCTCTTCTTCTTCCTCATTTGTAGGCATTCATTAGGGTTGAAGATTGCCCAAAAATCATGCTCCAATTCCCTTGATTCGTGCGGAATTTTCGCTTCGTTTGCGCCCAGAATTTTCTGCCCAGACATTGCCAATCAAATTGCCAAACCAGATTGGCAATCTGATTTAGCAATGTCACATTCCCTGCTCCAGGATTGCCAATTCGCCTGTTTGGCAATGGTCTGGCAATTTGGTTTGGCAATTCCTGCAAAAGAACCATAATACTTAGAAATCTTTTCCAATTGCTATCACATTTCATTATTTCATTCTTTCAACAATTTTCCACCATTTTCAATTAATATTAGGACAAACAAGAGTTTTTTCAAGCAATTGAGGATTTAAATAAGCCTTAATTTCACGGCTTATCAGTTTCCCACAGGGAATTTTTCCCATTCTTTTTTTCTTGTTTTTTTATTTTTTAATTTATTATCAACCATAATAGTGATTCTTTCCAACGACTTCTAAATGAGTAATTTCCAATATAATTTCTATTTAAAGAAGAGGTTATAAAATTTCCTAATAAAAAAAATAATATACCATAAGTAAAAATATTATAACGTTGAAACAACTTAATTTCTAAAAATTCAAATTTCAATATTACAACATAGTCTTTAACTTTTATTTTTAATAAAAAAAAATAATCTTCAACTAATTCCGACTATAGTCTTTTTTAAATTTTCTATTTTATAGCTAATAATATATATATATATATATATATATATATATATATATATATATATATAATCAGGGCGGGGCGAGTTCGGGGACGGGGAATACGTTTAGCCAACGGGGAGAAAACTCTCCCCACTCCCTCCCCCTCCTCCCATGTAATCGGGGATTCTTCGCCCCGTTTGGGGCTGGTCCCTGTGGGTTAAATGAACATCTCTAGTCTTGGAAGTGTTTTGCGGAAATTATTAGTGAGTTTGATAATACTGCAAAAGAAGGTAGAGAATTACCACTTGCACTTGCATTGCTAAAGCATTGAAGGGAGAAGAATTACAATTTTGTATGTCAAGTCTAATTATCCAACATAAGATTTCAAAATGTTTCAAATTATCCATACAATGTCTATAACCATGTCTTATGTATGTATGTATGTATTTTAAAAAAGTATACGGGACGGGAACATAAAATATATTGTCGTCCTCATTAAGGTAACGGAGAATTTGTATTCCCTGCCCCGTGAGGAAAAGGAGCATCCCTACTCATGCTCATTGCATATATTTACAAATCTTTTACATAAATTTTACAATCGTCTAGAATATGCTACAAAGAAGAAACAGTGCGTCAATTTCTCTATTTGTTAGATGTTTGTAACGTAATGAGCATGAGTCGATGCTCCTTTTCCTCACGGGGCAAGGAATACAAATTCTTTGTTACCTAAATGAGGACGGCAATATATTTCATGTTCCCGCCCCGTATACTTTTTTAAAATACATACATAATACATACATACATATATACATAAGACATGGTTATAGACATTGTATGGATAATTTGAAACATTTTGAAATCTTATGTTGGATAATTAGACTTCAAATTATTTTTTGAAATATTATTTGAAATCTTATATTGTGAATTTTAAAAATAGGTTGCTACATTTGGTATATGAGGCAAGTATCAAGGGATACGAAATCTAACCTTATGTTTCAAAGTGTTTGAAAAAATATAGATGAAATGACTGAACAACCACACATGTCCTAAGAAAAGAAAATTGTTCCAACCTTCGTGCTTTAACTTGGTCCAACGACATCAACTAAGTAGAAAAGCAAAGAACACAATAAAAGGAATTTCAGAAATCATAGGGAAAGTGAAGATGTTTGACACAGTCACCAAAGTCAATCATCCCACACCTTCTTCAGGTATTGAAAATTTTTATATGCCTCAAAATTATAAGTTTTTCGAATCCAAAACGTTGATGGGCAAACAATTAAGGATGCACTTTAAAATCATGATTTCAACAAAGTTGGGGTACATGGTATGAGAGGTATTGTAAAAACTTATTTGTTCAATGAAGTTAGAGAAATTAGTGATGGAAGACAAATCTTTATTTGATCGGGTGATTAGAGTAACAATAGGGCAAACTTTGAGTCTAAAAGATATCCAAGAACAAATTGGAGGTATATTAAACTTGGATTTAAGGTAGCTAGCCAGTAAGCAAGAAAGAGCAAATTTATTTCGAAATAAATTGAAAAATGAAAACAAACCCTTGGTTATGTTAAATGATTTATGGAATGAACTCGATCTTGTAGATGTTGGAATTCCTAGTATATCAAACTCAAGTGAAGGGAGAAGAATTACAAATTTGGAAGGACTCTCTAAATCAATTGAAAAATCCTTTTGTATCGAATGTTGAAGGAGTGACTAACCACGTATTTTTTTCACTTAAATTGAGTTACAAAAATGTAAATATTAGAGAAACTAAGTCACTATTTCTTATTTGTAGCATATTTCTAGACTATTATAAAATTTATGTAGAATATTTGTAAACGTATGCAATAGACATGAGTAGGAATGCTTTTTTGCCTCATGGAGGAGGGAATCCAGATTAAGCGAGAAACGGAAAAAATTTCTTCGTTACCTAAATGGGGATGGAGAATATATATATTGTCCTCATCTCGATTGCATTTTAAAGTATATACATACATACATACAAGACATGATTATATTTGAATCATACTTGATTATAGATGGTAATATTTAAATTTAAGGTTTTATTTTTTAATGACTCATGAGATATTGCATGGATAATTTGAACAATTTTGAAATCTTGTGTTCGTTAATTAGATTTGAAATATTATTTTGTTGAAATATTATTTGAAATCTTATCTTATGAATTTTAAAATGTGAAACCAGCCTAAGGGATAAGGATGAAAATGTGAAATACTTTTGGGGGTTCATGAAAATTTGAATTTTTATGGGACTTGTTGCAAAATAAGGATGAGGTTGGGGTTTGTTTGGTACATTGACGGTGACAATATTGTGAGAATTTCCCCCATACGACTACATAACAGTTAGAACTCGAGAAAAAAAAAGGCCAAAACATCTCTAAAAAAACTCATGGGGCTTGGGAAGAAGCATGTGGATAAGTGGGGGACACACCAAACTCATCATTTTTTTGTTAAATACCCTTCCTTTCAAATAATACACCAAGCAAAGACCTTGACAAAAATCTACATTCGAGAACAAGCTGCAAAGCCCTCAAAATAAATCCACATTGAAGAACATGGTACGAAGCCCTCGAATCAAATCTACGTCCGAGTACAAGCTGCAAAGCCCTCAGAAAAATTATACTCGAGAGAGAAAGAATCATATGATAAATATTAGAGATTGTACTCCACTAAACTCAAATTAATACAAATTAAGTTTATTTACACGTGTCTCATTTCTCTTTCTTTGTTGAAATCACGTGTAAACAGGGAGAAAGCAAGTTGAATAAGCCCCAAGAAATGTCTAGAAAAGAGACAAATAAGACGTCTGGAAAGAAATGAAATAGACAAAAAGTACTTTGGAAAATTGTGGTTGATGACTACAAAAAAATCACGGTAATGAAAAATGGCTAAAATAGTTTCAGGTTTTAGCTACTGTAATTTTAGAGAAGGTTGTCAATAATTTTTCATCCCTATCATACGCCTGGTATATATTGGTATTTACATGCTACCCAGTCCAATCACTCAGATTCTGTTTAAAGAAAAAAAAAATCTATGCAATATTTTTTTCTCAACCAGAAAATTTGTTTTTTTTTAAAAAAAATCTTAAACAACATCTATCTGTACTTTACTTGTTCCCCTAACAATTTTCAAACTTTACGTACATTCTCATTATCTTCTTGATTATCAAACGTTGCAATCCCAATCATTTCTGAACATTGCACATTTGTTCAATTTCCAAATTTCAATATTGATCGTAGGACATTTTTCACACCACCAAAACTATTTCAATAATGGCTTCCCACAAGATTTCGATCCTATACGATGACCTTCGGAATGAGGAAAATGTCTACAAGAATTACAAGTCGAGCACAGTGGTAGTCAGTCATGACTCAACCCTTTCACAACTCACTAAATCCATTACAAACCAGATTAAACTCAACGTTGGAAACAAAATTTTGCGTCTCTCCCTCCTCAGAAATGGTGAAGTTAAATTTATGATTCTAAGTCTTTCTGAGGACAGGGATCTTTCTTTGATGCTCGTGAGGGTATCAAATGAGATGTACCACGATAGTTGCCTTGTTGTGGATGTTGAAAGTGTAGATATTAGTATATACAGGGACGGTGCAAGCCTAAATTCAACAAAGAATACAAACAAATGGGAGAAAGATTTCAGCTTCATCAACCCTGAAAGCATTTGAGCGCTAACACAAGATGTTTGCATTTTAAAGGGTTTTTGGGAGTAAGGATGATTTGTGTCTGTGTGTCTGTGTCTGTGTGTGTGTGTGTGTGTATAATTAAAAATAATATAGAACTATATTTAGTGTGCACCTTTTTATCACTTGCAATCTTGGTTTTCTTCTTTGCATGGTGTTCATCATCATTTTCACTTGTTGAATCTACACTCGTCACGGAATTATCCTCTCCGTCTTCATCAGTTCTATTCCCCCTTTAGAGGCATCTTCAATTGTGTCTGCGTTAGCCTTCCATTGCAGCAAGTATTAGGTATATAAATGTTACGCATAACTACCATAATGCGTATATACACATACTTACCTCACTATTGTCGGGGTTGCCTTCATCAGTTATCTTTTTCTATCCAATACCCTTTCATACTATTTTCTCTGTCTTCTTCTTTTTGGTTATTTCCTCATCTCAGTCTCTTTTTACTCTCTTACCCTTGGTTTTGGTGTCATTTCCACGGAGTTGTTTGAACTCATTTGTTCATTACCGCTAGCAGACTACTTCATTTATATTATATAGGAGTCCAATTAGCATTGCTTACCTAACAACGTTATAAAAAATTTCAAAAAGCATGAAATACCTCTTGATAGCTACCCAACTGTATGAGCGGTGTTTGCTTTTTCTTATTTTTGTCGGTTTTATTCCCACAGCCTTCAACCTCGCACTGGCCCTTGTCTTTAATGTTTGCTTCTCTTTTTCCATTACTTAGAAATGGAGGTTGTTATTTAAGTCGTGAATAAATCGTAGAAGCCAAGGGGGTCAAATGTGATATAAGGGTTGTATATGAGGGCCCGTTCGAAAACAACGACATTCCAAAAAAATCTCTAAAGTTATGGGACTGAATTTTATACTCTTTTAAAGGTGGGGACCATGATATATATATATATATATATATATATATATATATATATATATGTATATATATATATATATATATATATATATATATAGTTGGGTGATGAGGTTGAATGTTTGTTTGGTTGAGTACCTTAGAATGACTATTTTGGTTGTAGCTGGGTAATGGGGAGAAACGTGGATGACCAAGCAATCAAGCAAAAAATCTGGTGAAGTAGAAGATTGGTACCTGCATACCATGGGTCGTTAATGGAAGCGATGAACAAGATGAAGTACTAAATCAGACTCAATCGATTTCAACAAGGACTCGTGTACATACCTCATCATTGGAGATGTATGTTGTTTTGGGGAGTAACAAGGGGGTAAACAAAAAGTATCTTCTTTGGGGAGACGAGATTTTCAAATGAATTACATCTTCATTAATGATGGCAGATGAATCATTATAGCTATTCACCCTTTTCTAATGGTGGATGCAATTGATGAATGCTTAATTTTGTTCTCCTACACGCTTTATATTGCTTGAGTTCGTTGGAAATGTATGTTCCACTATATACTCTTATTGATCTATGTAATTTATGTATTTTTGTAGTCTTCAAGAATTTAGAGTTTGATGTTACTTTTTTGGGAAAAATACCTTTTTAGTCCCTAAGTTTTTCAACCATAGGTGCATTTAGTCCCTGAGTTTTCAAAATAGACATTTTTAGTCCCTGAGTTTAGAGAAAAATACCTTTTTGGTCCCTGAGTTTTGAAAATGGACTTTTTTAGTCCTTGAGTTTTGATAAATAAGTTTAAAAGGTCCCTCACATTATTTTTTTTTAAATGTTTTATATAAAATCAATATTTTTTAATATTAACGATTTTTTAAATTAAAAAAAAAAAAATCTCTCTTCCCCTCTCTACCTCATTCTCTCTCTCATCTCTTCTCCATCTCTACCTCATTCTCTATCTCATCTCTCCTCCAATTCTAATCCTTCTATGTGAGACTTTGTTAAAAGATGAATGGCGGCCAACCTGACTTCGGATTTCGTTCGATTGGTTGAAGTATTAATAATTTTTCAAGGAAGAATTTGATTAAAAAAAGCAGATCGCGCAGCTTCTCTGCGAAACTTCACGACGATCCATTTTCCCTGGTCATTTCCCTGTAAATTTCTTCATTTCTTGGTGAATCTCAACTGGAGCATAGAAGACTGTTCGATTTTCGATTGCGCATTTGGTTCGTTCTGCTTCCAGATTTTCTTCTTTGTATTTGTTGAGCAGTAAGAATTTGAGTACCAAAGATTAATGAGGTAGAGAGGGGAGAGAATGGGGTAGAATATACTCTCTTTTTCATCATTTATTTGATTATAAGATTAATGAGGTGGAGAGGAGAATGGGGTAGAGATGGAGGAGAGATGAGAGAGAGAATGAGGTAGAGAGGGGAAGAGATATTTTTTTAATTTAAAAAATAGTTAATATTAAAAATTAATAAAGAATATTGATTTTATATAAAAAAAAAATTTAAAAATAATGTGAGGGTCCTTTTTAAACCTATTTCTCAAAACTCATGGACTAAAAAAGTCTATTTCCAAAACTCATGGACTAAATGCACCTATGGTTAAAAACTCATGGACTAAAAAGGTATTTTTTTCCACTTTTTTTTAGGCTTAGATTTAATTGATTAAAAACTAGAAAATGTAGGCAAGAACATAAGTAAATATAAAACCGTATTATAAAAAATTTTAAAAAAATAGATTTAGTTATTTTTAAAAAAGCCAAGAGGTTTAATTATTTTTCAAATTGGCCTATTAATATTTAATCATTTATCTTATTGTCCCAAGTGTTTCTTGTAGTGTTACTGAAATTTAGCCCCAATTCTAAAATCATTTTTTAAATAGTTATCAAACAAGTCCGTTTCTTAAGAAATGAAAAACAAAAGCAAGAAACTAGAAACAAAAACATTAGTCAAACATAACCTAATTTAGGTATTTAAGAATTTGCCCGTACTAGAAGATATATTCGTAACTGGAGGCTCTACTACTTTAATTTGGTTTTTAATGTTAAATCATACTGGATAAAATTGAAAGGGAACAAGAAAGTAGGTATTATAAATCATAACAGCACTCGCTAAAGCCAAATGGCTTGAAATTTAAATAGAAAACAATAGAAGGGTGTGTTCAGTTTGCCTCAGAAAAGAAATAAAAGACAAAATCTACTATAAAAGACGACGGAAAACAAAATCGACCCAAAAAGTCCACAGAAACCTTCCTCCCAAGTCAGTCCCCTCTAGGCCAACAACAAATGAAGTTTTATCTATTTCTCACTTGAAGCATTTGGCATCCAAAAGAGCTTCTCCCTCAAATGGTTCCTGGTCTTCAATCATTTGGTTCACTCTCTCCTTCTGGGCTTCATCCGAGATATCAACCTTCTTCCACTCGTACAGTTCCATATCGTAGCACTCATCGAGCACAAATTTTGGGATTTCTTGTCCACGGAAAAGCCATAGCCCTTTCACCTTGTACGGTGCCTCTGATCCAATCACGAGCATCTTTCCGAAGGCATACTTGCGAGCAAGATCCATTCTCTGGAGAAATCCACTGACTTTGTTCAAAGTCACGAAGGAAACTGTGTTCTCGTTGTTGTACTTGTAATCACAGAACCAAAGGGAGTACCCTTCAGGGTCATACATGTCCCAGAATCCTGCAACGCGTAAACAAATGAACATAGAACTTAGAAGACTCTAATTAAACAATTCCTTCAAGGGGAAAACAGCTATTGATCCTTAACTTCATAAGAAACTTAAATGAAACGAGTGGGGCTGAAGAATGAACCATACCTTTGATTGCAACTTCACGGAAGTTACTTTTTGTGTTCGAGTAGAGACGTTTCCACTCATCCAAAATCATCTTACTGGCAGGAAGCAGGTCAAGAGGATTTTTGGCCTTGGGCTTTGGTGCCTCCTCTTCCTCAGCAGGGGCTGCTTTGGGCTTCTCTTCTTGTTTCTTGGGCTCAGGCTTTGGTTTGGCAGCTGCTGCAGCCTCTTCAGGTGTTTTCACTGGTGGAACAGATTCTGTCTGCTTCACCTCACCAATTATTTTTTTGAAATTTGGTTGATTGACCATTGTCCAGAAATGCCTCTCAACGTGAGGGAACTCAGAAGTAAAGCTTTTGGTCAAAACATAAGAGAATCCCAAATACAGATTGCATGTCAAAATGATATCAGCCAGTGTCACCGAATGTCCAACAAGGTATGTTTCTGAAGCAAGGTAAGAATTCAAAGCAGCCAAAGCTCGTTTTAGGGCAGCGTTTGCAGCTTCTTCTACCTTCATGAAGAAAATAAGGTGTAGAAAAAGTCATGTGCCAGAGAAATAAGTCATTCATAGGTATCAAAAAGATTTAATCGCATGAAATATAGAAGTACTCAGTCAGGAAAGTAGAAATGGAAATGGAAGTGAAAATGGAAACCGCCAAAAAGCCCACTTCTTAATCCACTTTTCACCTTTTATTAATGCCCACAAGTAAAGGATACAAGAAGGAAAAAACTCCAAACTTTTATAAATAGGAATCCGCACTGAAAACTTAACAAATAATGCAACCAACTGTAAGAAAAATGATAGGAATGCTATTAAGGGTAAATTCAGTGTTTTAAAAGGTCAACTCAGAGGCACACCTAGGCACTTGAAGCGCCTCACCTCTTAATTCAGTGTTTTAAAAGGCACACTCGGGGGCGCGCCTAGGCAGTTGAAGCGCCTCGCCTCATAGGCGAGGCACTAGTAGGAAGGCACGCGTAAGGTGCCACAAGTCGTAGCTCTCCAACCGTGCGGCGCCATGATTTTTCGCCTCATCATGGCTAGCTTTAAGAGGAACTCAAGCCCCAATACATTTTTCGCCCATCCTTTGTGACTTCGCGGGACCTTAGGCAAGGTTTTACATCCTCAACCAAGCTTGTTTTCATATACACCATGCCTCCCCCTAAGGTAGACCATTTAGATTTTTGGTTTCTTCCACCCATGCACATCAATTTGGTGAGGGATCATACGCCAATGTGGAGCACTCATCTGAACTCCAATTGACACGAAATCTGGCAAGCTTACATCTTGCCTATTTGCGAACTTAACTCCAAAGCCGCTCATCAAAACTCATGACGAAACCCCGACTTTCGAGGCTATGGCTCGGGGCCCATCTGACCCCCACTAAGCTTGTCACTAACACCTCGGACGACATGGTTGCTCCCCATTTTGCTTGCATCTCAACTTGGCATTCAAGCCCACTATTCTTGGTGTGTTGGATGATGCACCCTCCTCCTTGGTCGCATCATGGCACTTCTCTTCTCTTGGCCTTTACGTGTCCTATCAGGGGACACCCGAGTGCCGCCTTTACAACTATCTGGTCATGTGGGGGTCACAACCAACTCTCTTCTAGTGTGGTTGTGACAAAAGGCACGCACCTTCCATGAAGCCCATGAGGCGCATTGAGCGCGCGCCTCTAGGCCTTCTGCATTTAGGGTTTTAGTTTATATATTTTTTAAAAGTAAATGTTTACTTTAAAAACAAATGTGAATACTGCACAGCCACGATTCACAACATTTCTTCTTCTCCTTCTTCAATCGAACCCTCCATTTTCAAAGAGCTCTTCAATTCTCAGGTAAGTTCTCTCTTTCGATCCATTTTCTTCTTCTCTTTCTTATTCTTTTTATTCTTCTTTTCTTCTTCTTTTCTCCCTCTCTTTCCACCGGCTCCCTTCAATCTCTCGATCTTCTCTCTCTTTTTCTCAATCAGAAGCATCTACCCCTCCATTTCATTTTATTTCTCACTTGTATTTTTGATTAGTGTTGTATTGTTTCATGTTTTTTAATGGAGTATTGACTCTATGTTCAAAGACTAATACTTGAACCTTATTTACCTTTTACATATTTTTCTTGGTTAAAACTTCATTTCTTCCCATGAAGGTTTTTTTTATTGTGTGTGTATATATATATATATATATATATCATGTGTTTTTTATATATAATGCGCCTTAGAAAAGAAAGCCCACGTCTTTTTGTGCACTTTGCGCCTAGGCTCGAGAGGACCATTGCGCCTTAGTGTGCCTTGAACCTTTAAAAACACTGGATAAATTAGTTAAAAGTTAGGGAGTTAATTAGGATATTTGGTTATAAATTGAGGGGTTGGGGAAGGAGATAGTTCAGCATTGATTCAGTTGATCTGGTTTGGAGCTTGAGTGAGTGCTCAAGAAAGGGAGGTTCCAAGTACCTCGAATACTTAGTTATCTTGTAGTTATGTTATGTTTTACATTTCAACACATTCAACTCACTCAAAATAGAAATAAAAGAGAAATTTAACTTACAGCAGCATGGTAAACGCCATATCCAAATCTAGGCCTCAATATAGTTGAAATATGAGCATCAATTTCCATTGTGGAGAAATCAATCCATTGTTCAACATGTCCCTGAAAACAAATAGAGTGAAAAGGTTTAATGAAAGAAAACACCTTCCTTTCTAATAAAGAAAAGGAAAGAATAATAATCAAAACCAATTAACAAAAACAAAGGATCTTACATATTCAATTGCAGAAGAGCCAAACAAACCGCAGTCCTTCAAGCGAGCAACTGCAGCAATAACAAAAAAATTAGCATAAAATAAAAGAAAAGGAGGAAGATTTCCATTCAACTCATCTGCACAGTTATGAAGTTTCTCCCAAGGAGAAAACACATAATAATAATTACCATAGCGAGCTATAGCATTGCTCTCAAAGATAGCCCCATCGGGTGTTTCCAGCACAGGAACCTAAAACATCCAGATCCATTATTTTAGAATATTTAAGCGCATATGAGCTGTAGTATATAGAACTACAATCTCTAACACGAACAGATCACCAGAGCATTAGTAGGATATTTCTTTACCTTCCCAATAGGATTCATTTTGAGATACTCAGGAGACTTATTGGTTACGCCCATGGTAAAATCTGGGGCAAGGTCAACCTTGACACCATTGTATTCTGCAGCTATAAGAGCTTTGTAAACATTTTTGTTAGTCTTCCAAGAATGCAAAACCTGCAAAATCAACACACATATACCATCAAGAACATATCAAACTATTATAAACTGAAAAAATGACCAGATCCAAATCCAATTGCCATGAATTCATCAATAACTTAAACCAACGAGTAATCACACAATAAATGTCTTTGGTGTGCAGTCAGACAATAAATGTGTTAGGCTTTGGCATGCAAGAAGCCAACGAATGGGTTGGATAAGTAAGTTTGGTATAATTTAAAAACTTTCAATCAATAGTGACCCAAGAACAATAAGGATGAACTTCACAGTAAAAAACGAGGAAAAAGTAATAATCAATCATCAATAATATAAATAAAGCAACTATATTTGCGATCCTTTTACAGTTTATGCAATGCAATGGCATATGCCAACGTCAAACACTTTCCAATTTCAGAAGTAAACAGCATACGGAAGTGCTGCGGAGTATTATTAACAGATATTGATTTTCAGAATAGCATGCCCCAAAAATACGATTAAAAAAATTCAAAACAGAGTTAAAGGCGCAATAAAACATGAATCCTTCGCCATAAATATCAAATTATAGATTTTCCTTTTTCCATAAAACCCATGAAACGAAATGGTGAAACGTCAGATCCAGAATAATCAGACGATAAAACCCCTAGTTCATAAACCATTTCTTAGCAAAGAGAAAAAACAAATCAAAACACAACATAAAAAGATCACAGAACAGCCAGTAGAGTAATGAGAGACGCTCACCAGAGCCATCGCTTCGCGGAAAAAACGTTTCGCTCAAAAAACAGATCTGACCAAATAGCGAACACTACAGTTAGGTACAAAAAGAAATAAAGAGACAATTCAACGTCATATCGAAGAGATCTAACGTTGAGACTGGTTTCTGATGAAACAAACAAGAATACGGAATCAAGAGATGGAGACGAGATAAAGATAGAGAGACCTGTGAGGGCGAGCGTTCTTCCGAGAGCAAGAGGGAAGCCTGCGGGAGGTGTGTTACGAAGAGAGACTATAATGAGTGAGGAAACTAGGGTTTTGTAAAACGCCGAAAGATGCTTCTGGATCGGGTCGCATATTCGTTTTTGGGCTCCATGGCCCGACATTGACGATTGACCCAACCTAATTTTGTGCTAAATATATATTTTAGTATTTGGATTTTTTTTTTTTCAAGTTAGTCTCTATTATTTTAAAAAATTTAATTTTAGGCCCGTTTGATAACCACTTGATTTGTAGTTTTTAAAAATTAAACCTATTAATACTACTTCTACTTATAAGTTTCCTTATCTTATTCTCTACTTTTTACATATGTTTTCAAAAACCAAACCAAGTTTTGAAAACTAAAAAAAAATAGTTTTTAAAAACTTGTTTTTGTTTTTGGAATTTAGCTAAAAACTCAAATGTTTCCTTTAGAAAGATGAAAATGATTGTATAGAAAATGAAAACCATAAATTGTGAGAACACACAAGCATAATTTTCATAAAACCAAAAACTAAATATCAATTGGTTATCAAAAGGGACTTAATTTTTTATGTTCTAATATTTTCTTTAGTTTAGCTCTAGTAAATGTTAATATTTGCTAATGATAAAGGTACATACTGATATTTGCTAATGATAAAGGTACATACTGATACTTGGATTGGCAGAAATTTAGAGAAAAAAAATAAAAGAAAACTCAAATTTGTTGTCAATTTCTTAAGAATTTGGAGAAATAAGAATTATTTTTCTCGTAGATGATCTTTTTTCATCTCTAAATTTCTATCAATCTACTAAGTATTATGTCATGTAAGTTTATCATTAGTGGATTTTAACATTTACCAATAGTGAGGGACAGTTGATTTCTTTTCTTTTTTTTTAATTTTGAGGAAAAACTAAATTAAAAAATTATTAATAACTAAATTGAAACTTTTTAAACAACATAATCTAAATTGAAAAATAACTAAACATTAGGGACTAAAAAATTTATTTTTTTAATAAGTTTGGTCTCTAAACTTTCTAGTTTATATAATAGGAGTTTGAACTTTCAAAAGTGTCTAATACATCTCTAAACTTTTAATTTCGTGTTTAGTAGGTCTTGAGACTTTAAAAATGTCTAATTGGTCTCTGAACTTTCAATTTAGTGTTAAATAGGTTTATGAATTTATACATTGTTTTAAATGTATAGAACTATTTGACATAAAATTGAAAATGTAAGATCTTATTATTCCCAAAATCTAATTTTATGTCTAATGGATTCATTAATTTTAGAAAAATATTAAAGTTTCAATGACTTATTAGACATCAAATTAAACTTTCATAAACCTATTAGACAGCTTTAAAATCTAGGGACTTGTTAAACAAATTAAAAGTTTGGCACCTATTAAACATTTTTTAAAATTCGTAAACCAATTAGATTTAATTTTGAAAATCTTAAAGGTTAAATTTGTAAATTTTTTTCTGGTAAAATTGCCTTATATATACTATCTTTTAAAGTGCAGTTGTATGTATGTATGTATATATGATGATTTTAACCTATATAAACTATCATTTTTTAAAATTCGTAAACCTGATGATTTTAACCTTCATAAATGAGTTGTAGATAAATATATCAAATTTATTAATCTATATTTCTACAAAAATTTTGAAAAATACTTTATAAACATTATTTTTATTAATAAATACTATTTATGTTACTATTTGTTGATGTTTTTTTTTTTTTTTTTTAAAGAAAATCATTGATAATTATAGGATATTATGGAGGTCAATATATCAACCATAAATTCTATCCGATTTTTTGATGTCCAAGGTTATTATTATTTTTAAAAAGATGAAGTATAAGGTTATTAGACATAGAGTTATTGATTTGCATGTGTGTATATACATTTATTTATTTAGTTATTATTGGTAACAATCCTTATTAATTCTTAAAACTTAAATGATATTTGTAAGATCCAAATACACTTTGAAATTTTTTTTAAAAAAATTAACTGTAAAAAAATGAAGAAATGACTTTAAATTATTTGTTTTAAAAACATCAACAATCTTGTTTTTTAAAAAAAAACAAACAATTTAAATCTTGTATCTTGTTTAGAATGAGGACATTTGGAAATTAATGTAACTAACATTTTTTTTGTGATATTCAGAAAAGTAAATAAGGATTTTACCAGCATAATCTTTCTATCATAATTTGTGAATAAAATAAAATTAAAATCTAACCAGGTTAAATTAGTTATTTAATTTGAAATCATGTGAAATAGTACAATATCATTTCTTGGAGTAAGAATACGATTTGAGATCACATTTTATTTTAAATCATATTATTTCATTATAGATACAGACAAATGAATTGATGTGAAATCCATTAGAATCTCAAAATTTCAAGGCAATAGAGAAGTAATAATGTTTTTAACATGTAAAAAAAAAATCATTAAATAATTTGATTTTTTTTAATACGTACGTATCAAATGAACTCTAAATTTTCTATTTTTGTAATTTAATATTCTAGTCTATTAAAGCGAGACATTTTTTGGAACAATTTGTTGTAGGCTTAAAAGTGGAAAAAGTAAACTTTCTTATTTATCTCTAAAGCATTCCATTAATTGCATTTTTTTAATGAAACGTACATTTTCTATGAAAATAGCTACTAGGTGCTAATGCATTTTTAAATGGTCGTTTTTTTTATGATTACAACAAATGTGAGTATGGAGATTTAAAAATTTGACTTATAAAGGAATAAATGTATTGATTGTATCATTGTATGACAAAACCAAAATTGAGAATGACAAACAATCATAAGCATAACTGAATGGCTAAGGCACATATTTTTTTCAAGGAGTGAAAAGTTCAAATTTTTACCCTCGTATTTGTTACTAAAAAAAATTGTAGAAATTATAAAGCACAATAAATAAGATAGTAAATCAAGATTAAATTACAATTATAGCTTTTGAGCTTTTAGGTTTGTGTTTAATAGGTCCATGGACTCTAAAAAATAGTCTAATAGGTTTATATACTTTCAATTTTGTGTCAAGTAGGTTAAGGAGTGTTAACACTATTCTCGCCCCTATATCATTTCATGTCTCGCAAAATTTTTCATTAAATTATACAGGGATCAAGATAGTGATTCCTCAAATAGAAATCTCGTAGGGGGTGGGTTCCCATGGGGAATCATTCGCCATTTTTTCTTTTTATTTTTTTTAGAGAATCTTTCTTTAAAGAGGTTGGGTGACATGAGTTGAAAAATGGTGAACATTAAGTTTAGATTTTTTAATATTTATGATATAAATATAATGGAAAAAAATCATTCTTCGTTCTCGCCCCCGCCCTAAACATGGATTCTCCACACCATTTGGGGCAAGTCCCCATAAGGAAAATTGACATCTTTAAATATATTTTTGAACCTTAAAAATAATGGCTAATAAATCTCTAAACTTTCAATCTTATGTCCAATATGTCATTGATATATTTGACACTTTTTAAAATTTACAGATCGATTAGACATAAAAGTTAATTTTGTGTCTAATAAAACTCTAAACTTTCAATCTTGTATTTAATAAGATCATTAATTTTAAAGAATTTTGAATAGCTCAAGAACTTAAAGTTTAGGAACTTGCTGATATTTTTTAAAGTTGAAAAATATGTTAGACACACAATTGACAGTTTAAAAAATATATTGGACACAAACTTAAAATTTGGAAATTAAACTTGTAATTTAACCGTAAAAAAAAGAGGGAGTAAGTCAATGCATTACAAATAAAACATTATTATTGCCCATATTTTTCAAGCATACAAAGTACATTCACAACCAAACAAAGGCTTGTAAATGTCTAAAATTTCCAAACCCAAAATTGCCTGCAAATATTTCTTTATTTCATCACATTCATAATCTACAAGAGTATGGTGATTTTGTTTAATGTCTACTCTACCTCACTCTAGAGGCATTCAGAATCTCCGACCATTGAAATCGGCTACGATATCTCGATCGCTATAATGAATTTACACGTCTTCTCGATCTCGCTCATCGTTCGATTAGTTAAAGCTTTTCCTCTTGAAACTTTGTCCATGAAAGCCACCTCTTTTTGCTACTTCTTCAGAAAACATTTTCCTTAAAGCTTGTAGCTTTTCCTTCATTTTTCTGTTCTGCACAAAGTTTGTCTTTCCCAACAGAGCTTTCTGTGAATAATAAAGATTGATAAAATGTCATTTGAAATGAAATCAAAGGAGTAGCTCAAGTTGAAAAGAAACCAAAGAGACACAAGAATGTGGAGAAACAAGGCAAATAGTGGTTTAAAAAAAATGATTTCAGAAAATCAAATTTACATCATATTCATACCTAAGAAGTTTGGGCTCATACATGAGGATGTGTTTGACATGCTTACTAGTTTAAATATTTTTAAAAAAAATATTTTTTCTTAAAACCTTTGTCATTAAAATGATTTTAATTTAGAGACTTGTGTGTTTAATTATATCTTCTTAAAAGTTATTTTAATCACAATTTTGTTTGGTTACAGAAAGTTATTCTAGAAATGTCACATTATCACAAAGAGAACTGGAGAAAGAGGAGAAGATTTAAATAATTAAATTTGGGGGCATTTTTGTAATTCTAATATTGTGAGTTTTTTCATGTGGGTTTGAAATTTTTTTAATATGAAGATTTTTTTTCCTTTTTTAAAGTTATCCTAAAGTGATGACAAAGAATCACTTGAAACTAATTATTGAGAAAATGATAATTAACCCATCTAATTCTTTCAATTTTTTTTTTTTGCCAAACACTCTAGATTTTTTATAAAACGTTTTTGTTCCTTCGTAATCACTTACAAAGTTAATCCAAACACATCCTAAGTATAAACAATACATGTGGAGAATTTAATAGTCAACTTTGAGAAGATGTTCTTCATTTTGAGTTAAGAGAAAACAATATGCTCTTGTTTCCCATTTAGTACATAAATTCTAGTAATACAGTAATTTCATATTACCAGTTCATTACACAGAACAACTATATGAAACACAATTCAACTAAGTACAGTTCTCATCATTTGATTTTCATCAGTATAAAGCTTGAATGAGATTGTCAATAATTCTACCTTTTATTGAATCGAGTTGAATTGAATACAAAGAAAATTGGGCCAATCACTGTTAGGTTTTTTTTTTTTTTTAGGTTCAACATATGAGGATAGAGATTCGAACATTAAATCTCTTGGTTGAAGATATAATCTTCATCAATTGAGTTATATTCAAATTGGCCAAACACATCGGATTTGTTAATATAGGGGATGAAAAGGAAGACATTTCTCTAAATACTCTCAGGTTCTGAAAGAATGTCATCCCACTTAAAAGTCATGGAAGGATAAAAATAGAAATGCTGATGGAAGGTGGGATTCAGACAGCTCAATGATTGCCAATGAATTGACATGATAATCTTTGGCAATCATCTAGATCCTAGACCTTTCTTTTTACGAATCACTGGCAATCATCTAGAATTTTATTGGTACTTGTAATAGTTCTTTATGTGTAAAGATATGATAGTTCATTTCTTAATAGTTTAATCTCTCTGATCAGTACATAAATACAAAGGCCTGTAAGCATTGTGAGCCTAGGCAAAAAATTTCACAGCATTTGTGTGTGAATGCAGAAGGGTAAACTGAAATTCAAGCTAAGATTCCTTCATTCTTGCAAGATTACTACAAAATCAATTCTTAAACAAACGATGCATCGTCGATTAAGTAGATGAGTTTTAAAAAAAATCATTATTTTATAAATATTCTTCAACACCCAAGCTTATGGCATATTTAATCATATTCTTAACAACCCTTAACTTCATCAATTTAAGCTCTCAATCAAGGCAAAAACTTCATTGATGAGCTTGCAAAGGGGGTGGGTTTGACAATCTCTAATTCAAAATTGGTAGTAAGGCTTTGCAATGAATAAAATCAATCTTGTTATACATGAAAGTCACATGTAAAAGATCAAGATAAGCTCAAACCCATAGATTATAGTCATGGGCAGAAAGGTCAACCAAGTAGAACCCTTTAATCCGAGCCAAAAAGATTGCATGAGATGAGACAATGGTTGCACCCCATAATGTGAGTCAAGAGCGAGACAACCACCATGAGAGATGGAGCATACTTTAGAACTCAGGGACACAATTGTACAACCTATAGAACAAATCTTGTTCAAGTAATTAAGGTCGTAAGCGATGGAGCATACTATTACATCCAAGCTTGATGAACCTCGAGTTAGGCATGAACTAAGTAGAGATGTGTCCATCTGAGCTATTGTGATGTAGCTCAAACATCACAAGACGAACATGTGACATGATGTCTTTCAAGTTTCGACAATTAAACAACTATGCTCAAGGAACGTCTAAATGACTTCTCTCCCAACTTTAATATATAAAGATGATTAGGGGAGAGAGAGAGAGAGTATCCAAAGTTGACTGTCACATAGCATTTATACACAGAAGGATTCAAACAGGTAATAATTCACAATTACACAGAGATCCTTGAGCCAACACAAAGTAAAGACAATTTCATCTTCTTAAAACCTGTTAACTTAGATTTTACCATCATATAATTACGCGTGACTCGTGAGAAAGTGCTCAACTGCAACAGCTGCTCTTTTGCTCAATTGGTTGCCCCTTGATTTGCACATTCCCCGACGACTTGGTCGAAGTTGGCTGGCTCCCCATTCTATAAAAGATTTTGAAATGTCAGAAACGAAACATAACAAGAGAGAAATTCAACATTAAGCCAATGGAAAAAGTCCACTTTGCAGACAGCAAAAGTTGAATTACTATTGAATGTTTCAACGATGTTGAAGGAGAAAAAGCCAAGCAGAAAACACCATGCCACAATATTAGAAAAGGGCAGGGGGGGAAGTAAAGGGTAGAATGGTCTTTACTTTTTCTTTATTTCAGCAGCCATAGTTAAGAAAGCTTGCTCCACGTTGATAGAGTCTTTTGCACTCGTCTCTAGAAAAGGGATTCCGAGCTCGTCTGCAAATGCCTGCAATCCATCCATGAAGAGGAAAATACAATAAATTGAGTATTAAGTTAACTTATCTTCTATATTCTCAGGGGCAGGCCAAGGGGAAGTAAGGAGGTGGAAGCGGGGATGTCGTGTATCATGCTTGTTTTTCTGCAAATGCGTGAGAGAGATAGGGACAAGACCTAAAACTAAAGATACTAGACAGAGTAATATTAGAACTTTGGAAGTGCAGAAATAAACACGTACTAGATTTACATTGAAGATCATCGAAATTAATAGGATAATTTGATCAAATGTGGCTGAATGAACTTGCTAACTGAAATCTGAAGTCCTTTTGAATCACTTGTGAGTAATAATACATGGAAAAATAAATTGTGGTATCAAAACACTGACATATTAACAGGCTGCTCCTACTGATAACCTAAAAGTGGAAGTAATTCTCAGTATGGAATCTGCAAAAGAAAAGGTTGAAGTTTAAAAATGACAGCACGGCTAAAATAAAAATTATACCTTTGCTGTCTGTGTGTCAACAACCTTGTTCTCAACTAAATCACACTTATTCCCTACTAAAAGCTTGCATACACTGTCATTAGCATATCTATCAATCTCATTCAGCCATTGCTTGACGTTGTTAAAGCTCTCCATCTCAGTGACATCATAAACAATCTGTTGCAATTCAAGCAAAATATAGTAACGATGAGATCAAAAAGTCAACTAATGAACCAGACAAAAAAAAAAAAAGCAAACTATCCCAAATTCATTTTCTAGGCAAGCTATTTTAAGAGATCAGAATGCATCCTCCCAATTTATCGTAGATATTGGTTTAAGGGCTTATAACACTAATAACAATATGACATTTGAACAAAATCTTCCAATCAAGAACCAGAAAAGTACATGTTCTAATCTAAACTACAAGCTAAGAACAAGTATGAGAGAGATCTCATAAATTCACCATACAAATATGTTGATCCCTGAACTTAGCGGGGAAGATTCTTACAATTATTCCATGTGCTCCTCTGTAATAGCTGCTTGTTATAGTCCTGAATCTCTCCTGACCAGCAGTGTCCCACTAAAAAAAATAAAACAGCAGAATAAGTCAAGTCTTCTGTATGTATCGCTTTCGCTAAATTCTTGAAATGATGAGAAATGCAGCATTTGTTATAAAAAGGGAAGGCAGAAAAAGTAGATTAGACAGTCAACATTGATTGTAAAGGTAACTGCAAATTCACTTTCATGTCTCTAAAAATTTGCATCGCAACATTATCCACTGTTTCTTGTTCGTTTGTTAATAATTACAGCACCTTTTATGTCAGATCGACTTGCATAGAAGACGGAATCTGGCAAATGAATTATGATTAAAACTGATAAAATAGGAACACCACAACCTATTTCAGTAAAAGCATGTGATTTAACAGCCTATGTACCAACATGATGAATGCTGTCTGAAATTTAAATTTTATATTATTATATTAAAAACCTAGAGAAATT
The DNA here is from genome assembly GCA_033996785.1 of Trichosanthes truncata. Lineage (NCBI taxonomy): Eukaryota > Viridiplantae > Streptophyta > Magnoliopsida > Cucurbitales > Cucurbitaceae > Trichosanthes > Trichosanthes truncata. The sequence continues at coordinate 73,463,209 of JAWPNB010000003.1, forward strand.
GAAAAAGAAAATTCAATAGAAACCACTCAATATTTAAGCCTTTTCGATTGAAAAGGCCTTAATTTTAGCCCGAGCACAAGAAAGTAACAGCAGATTACAAGATCAGAGTCACATAAACAATCAACTGAGAAGGGAACATGCAACTGAACTGAATAGATGAAAAGCTAGACTTTAGACAGTATATCTGAAACGAGGACAGAAAAGCAGTTCTATTTCCCATATGTAAAAGCTCTCACAAGGCTATTGAATGTTTAATAACGCAGCAAAGAAAAACACCCTCTAGGAATATGAAGGAAAAAAACTATCAAAACAAGAAACTCTCCAAGCCTACTCACAATCTGGAGCTTAATAGTCTTTCCATCCAGTTCCACAGTTCTGATTTTCTGAAAATCACAGAAGATTAGCCATAAGGAGAAAAATCAAGAAGCAATGGCCCATAAAAGCTCTATATACAATAAAAAAAAACGGCAACGGTTTCGAGACTTACGAAATCAACTCCAATTGTACTTATATAGCTATCCACATATGAATCATCCTGAAAAAAACCAGGGAAAACAAAAACAAAGCAATTAACTTTTTGCCGTACTCGTGAAGACAACCCCTAAACAAAAACACGACATAAAGCCCTAAAAATCATCACCCATTTCCACAATCCGACACATAAACAATGAAATCAAAGAAAATATTGCAATCAAAAGTTGAACACTCGACTCACCGCAAATCTGAGAAGAAGGCACGATTTTCCCACGGACGAGTCACCGATTAGCAAGAGCTTGAACAAGTAATCACTGCAATTTGGGAAAAAGCATAAACAACAAATAAGATATCTGAGGAGTTCGATTGGAAGGGGGAAAATTAAGAAGAACAAAAATGAAGAACTGAATTGAAGTAGAACATACTATTCGTTGCTCATGGTTCGAATCGAAATGGAAAAATCGGCCTCCGTGGTTTTCTGTCGGCGTCTTCGGACCGAAAGCGAAGGAGAATGAGAAGGAGAAGGAGAGAGTGGGAGTGAAGTAAGAGACCCGTTTGATGAAATTTTTTTAAAAAAAAAGTTTTTAAATTATTAATTAAAGTTTGTCTTTTTCTTTCACACTCTCACTCTTTTTTTCTCTCTCTCTCAAATCTTTAGATTTAATTTAACTTCTTGCTATTAAAAATATAAGTTTATCGTTTTTTGGAATAATTGCAAAAATTAACTAAAATTTATAGGAGCTGTTATAATTTAGTAAATTACACCCTCAAAGTGTCATGATGAATTATCGTATAATGTTATGAAATTGTTGGAATTAAACCCTAAATATTGCAAAGTGCACAAGACTACTTGGAGACTATAAGTATTGTTTCAATCAATTCCTATAACTATGGAATTGCTACAATTAAACTTAAATAATTTACGTCAATTTGTTTTCTTAAATCAATATGGCAGCTCAACGTCGATTTGAAAACTAACATTTTCTTATATTTTATTGAGTTAAAAAAAAGAAGTTAGATTGCAACCATTCTACAATTCTATGGTTTGTTTGCAACAATTTTTATAGTTATGGGTGGTTTATACATTTTGGAATGAACAATAGTGTGCTACATCTCGGTGTGTAGGTATCTTCCTACACACCACAATTAAAAATTTTACAACTAAAAGAGAGAAAGTAAAAAAGTTATAATTTCTAATTTTTCACCTTTCTCTCTCTCTTAATTGTCTGAAATTTAATGATGGTGTGTATGAAGATACCTACACACTAGTATGCAAGCAAGTATTTTCCTTTTAGAATATTTAAGGACTTAATTCTAAAATTTTGTAAATTTAGAAGTGTGATTGTAACGACATCTATAATTTTGATGGTTTTTGCAATCTTTCTTCTTTTCTTTTTTTTTTTTTTTTTTGTTATTAGTTCAACTACGAGTGTAATCTTAAAACATCATGTGTGTCTAATGTGTCTATATCGTTAATCTAGTCAATTTAACACATTATGCCACCAAATTTTTAAACCAATATGAATTCAACTCAACACTGTTAAATCACCAATCAACCCATGATGGGCTATGGTACATTTAATATTATTTAATATTATATCAACACTCTAATATTATTCCTCACTTATGGGTTTGAAAATTTGTAAGAGGCTCAACAAGTAAAAATTAATATTAATTGGGGAGAAGAGTTCGAACCCAGGACCTCATGCTCTGATACCATATTAAATCACAAATTAACTCAAAAGCTTCAACTGATGGATTATAATAGATTTAATATTATATTAACAACCTAATAAACACACCCATAATCTTTAAATAATACATATAATATGCAACACAAGAGCTAAATTGACAAGGTTAATCCTTAAAATAAAAAATAAAAAAAGTTAATTTGCAAGGGATCTACTCGACAAAAGTTTGAGTGTTCACTACTCTATGGAAACTTTTTAAAATATATAATTAGATAGATACAACTTTCAAAGTCTGAAGAATAACTTTGAAGAATCAAACATTATTTGATATTGAAAGTATTAGAAAAAGTTACCAATGGAAACATAACTCAAATGGTAGCCCTGCTGTTCAAATATCTACTTTTAAATTCCATTATTTTGTATTGATGTTTAATTTCAATTTATTTGCCTGCTATCACTCTAAATTAAAATTCATAGAACAGAAGATGATTGAGCATAACTTTGTAACTAATATGTTAACAAAAACATTTTTTTTTTTGTTAAAATATAATTTTGGTCAATGTACTTTGAGCTTTATTCTATTTTGGTCCGTATGCTTTTAAATGTCTAATTTTAATCCATATATTTTCAATAAAGCTTAAAATTGGCCTCTATAATAAGTTTGAAGTTAATTTTTATCAAAATTGGTTAAATAATAATAATAATTGTAATGCAAGAAAATACACAATGTGAACATACTTCCAAAATCTATAGAAGGAAAGCTAATAGAGGCTAATTTTTTAAAAGAAAAATTAACAATAAACTAATCGTATGGATCAATTTTAAGTTTTATTGAAAGTATAGGGACTAAAATTGGACACTTAAAAGTACATGGACCAAATTGGAACAAAGTCTAAAATACACGAACCAAAATGATATTTTATTATATATATTTTTTTAGAAATAGTAAAACACTTTTTGATGAGGACGTGGACAATGTGTTTTCAAATTAAAAGGAAAGTGTTTTAATGACACAAAAGTTGAAGCTATAACTCTACTTACAACACCAATATGCACTGCCTTTTCTTTGTACTATTGGGGTGAAAGATAGGGCTAACTTGACCATTCACCTATCTTAATCTCTAACAACCATGCTTTCATTGCAACCAAACTCTTCAATACTTCTATCATCGTTAAAACTATTCGAGCTGAGTTAAGTAGAGAATAGGTGTTGGTAAAATCTAAAACTCGATTCTCTAAAAAAGTTAAGGCTCTGTTTGGTAATCATTTGGTTTTTGAAAATTAAGCCTATAAATACTACTAACACCTATGGGTTTCCATGTTTTCATATCTAATTTTTCCATATGATTTCAAAAATCAAGCCAAATTTTAAAAGGTAAAAAAAAAAAATAGTTTTCAAAAACAAGTTTTTGTTTTTGGAATTTAACCAGAAATTCAAATGTTTCCTTAACAAAGGTGGAAACTATTGTAGAGAATATGAAAAATATTGTAGATAAATTGTGAGAAAACAAGTACAATTTTCAAAAGTCAAATGGTTATCAAACAGGCCTAAGATTTTTTTTTTCTATTTTAAAAATGAAAAATTAATAAAGTTGCTAACAAATGATTTTAAGTGCTTGGGACTACAATTTTTCAGACTTTCCTTCATTGACGCTTTCATTATAAAACATACAAAAATTACTCAAAATATTGAAAGTACTTTGGAATTTTTTAGAACTTTATGGTTGTCCCCGTTCACTTATACAATCACATTACCTAGTATAGTATTATATCATATATTAACATGGTATAAATATATTACTAACATTTCATTATTGAGCTCTAGGTTTTTTTTATTAGATATTGATTATTCCAAAAGTTTTAAAACTGAGTATAAACTTAAAAATCAATTCACAACTTCATGCATATGATTATTAATATTAATTGGAGATAAAATAATAGGTAGAGTTTGGAATATAATAATACTTACCTCGTCCCCAGTTAATAAGAATCTACTCCTGACCACCATTATACTTTTGCAACCAAGAGAGAATAAGCCAAAAAGGGAGAGAGAAGAGAGGCTTTTTTAAAAAGTAAAATAAATGGTTGTCAAATATTTAATGACGATCTGTAGGGAAATTGCTACTCATCGGTCAATAGTAAATAAACATTTTTTTTTCTGTTTGATAATTTGAAACTTATTAAAACTTGAGGGGGTCTTCACCCTTCGACCATACTTAGTAAATAAGATACCTAGCCATAAAAGTTTAAGCCAATGAATTATAATTTTTTTTCTTCGAATACAACAAATGGAGATATAAAGATTTGAAACTCCAATCTCAAAAGAAGGAGTACGCATCAATTATAGTTGAACTATGTTCACTTTGGCAATAGATTATGTTATGTTTAATCTTTGATGATGTTCTAATTAACAAATATAATGAGTGAGGTAAAATGATAAAATGATGTTCAAAGGGTAAATAAGCAACATGGATACTTACCTACACATTTAAAAAAACATAAGGTAAAATTTTGCGTATTTCTTATAACAACACGACCTTATAATTTAAAACTTATATATGTACTCGGTAAAAAAAAAAGGCTAGACATTCAACTTAATTAGTAATTCAATGATGTTTTTTTTTTTTTTGAGTTCAATAACAATGGGAGGTTGAGAGATTCGAACCTCTGATCACTTAGTCGAAGTTCATGTCAATTACTGCTGAGTTATGCTCACTTTAACAGTTCAATGACAAGTTAATGGTTGATATATGAATATATTAGTCTCATTTCAAAATTAAAATTAGCATTTTAATTTATAAAATGGTTAGATTTAAATGTTTCTTCTTTCTTTTTGTAGTCAACATTTAAAATGTTCCTTTCAATCATTTTTAAGTTTTATTTCAAATGATGATGTGAGAATATAAAATTTGCTTATGTTATTTTTAGACCAATAATAAAATTTTCAATTCGAATCTAACATCGAGAAATGGAAAGAAATGGAAATAGGGAGTTTACTCGTCATCTCTTCTTAGTTAACTATAATTTAAGCCTCTTTTTGACAATATGCGTAGTGAAGCATTCGAACCTCTAACTTCTTGATTGAGAGTACATACTTTATGTCAGTTGAACTATATTCATGTTTGCCTATAATTTATGACCTTAAGCCAACATTTAAAATATACTTTTTTCACTTCTTTCTAATTGGTTAATGTATGTACTATTGACTCAAGGGTTCGAACCACATGTTGTTGAACATTAAAAAAAAAAAACCTCTTTCTAAAATTTAGTTCCAAAAATTTTAAAATTTCAATAGCATCACAAGTGCTAATTAGTTTGAAATTCAGTTATTATTGTTAAATTACATGTGTGAAATTAACCAAAAAATTGTATTTAATTAATAGTGGGTCAAATCACAAGTTTAATTATTGAACTTTTAAAGTTGTGTATATTTAGTCCAAATACTCTAAAATGTTTTAAATGTGTCATTGAACTTTAAAAGTTGTATCTATCCAATAATTGTAATTTATAAAGTTTCCAAAAAGTCAATGAATTGTAATATTGGTATCTAGTAAGATCTCTATATTGACGCACATCAATTTAATACTCTCATGACACGTTGATTGTATTATTTTAAGGGTTAAGGGCTGATTTCGTGTAAACTTAGACAATTGATGGTGTAAATATTAATGAGCTGTTTGGGGCGCTGAGTGAATTATAATAGTCTGTGGGTTATAATAATCTATGAAATTATATAATATATGTTTATGATGCAGAGATATTTAGTCTGAGTTATAATAGTCTGTGTTTGGAGTGCAGAGTACTCCACAAACTATTATAACCCAGACTATTACAATTCACGCCCCAAATAGCCCCTAAATTAACAAAGTTAACATGATAGCCTATTAGACATATACTCCTACAATTTTCACATTCTATGACACCATAGTCATACCAAATCTATAATCTATATCTATACTATATTAAAAGATGTTATGGAAGAGAATCTTTGCCTTCCTCTTTTGCCCTTATAGTTTTAGTGAATTTCCATTTTGCCCTTTGTTGATAAGACATGACTCTTCAAGTGTCTTCGTGTACGAGTGCAATAGATATCGATGAGACACAACTGTTCGGGTTGAGGTGGTTACACAATAAATTGATACATTATAGAGGTGTGATCTATGTATAAAAATAAAATAACATGATTGCAAAATACATACACTATCTATATTTTCCTATCCAAATGTCAAGTTATGATGGCAAAAACAATAATGGAAATTGAAAGTTTTCATTTTTCAGAAGGAAAATATTGAATTGTGTCACAGTGAAGTCTTGACTGAGAATTCAGAAACTTGTTTTTGTCAATTAAGAGGTACTGTTATCTATCTTCTTTTTTTTTAATTTTCAATTTTAAACTTTTTTTTTACATTATTCGCTATAATGGATTTTTTAATCGCTAATTTCTATTTTTTTTTTTAATTTTTCACTATATTGTTTGCACGTAGAATCATATTGATAAAGTATTAGTATTTTGTGATATTTGTTGATATTGGTTTTCATGTAAATTTTCTCTCTTAATCATCGTTAAGTCTTTCTGATACAAGCTTTTTATTTATATTTAGACATGTATTGCCTTTTATATTTAGAGACCTTTTACTCATTCTATACACATAGCAATATTGCCTCATCCATGTATAAAAAGAAAATAACATGATTGCCAAATACATATACTATCTTTTTTTTTTTTACCAAAATGTCAGGTGACGATGGCAAAAACAAGAATGGAAATTAAAAGTTTTCATTTTTCGGAAGGCAAACATTGAATTTTGCCACATTGAAGTCTCAATTGAGAATTCATAAACTTATTTTTGTCAATTAAAAGATATTGTTAATATCTATCATTTGTTTTTAATTTACAATTTTAAACTTATTTAATTTTCAATTTTTTTTTGTTTGTTAATAGGTTATTTTATTTATATTGCAAAATAAAGCAAAAAAATTTCACGTGCATCGCACGTGTTACTAACTAGTATATATAAATGGGCCTATGGAGGAGAATCTTTGCTTCCCTCTTTTGCCCTTACAATTTTAATAAATTCCTATTTTGCCCTTCTATTTCTGGGACACGACTGTTCAAATGGAGGTGGTTACGTATTGAATCGACGCATCCATTCATGTATGAGTGTGTGATCCAAAATATAGATATATGAAACATCATGATCTAACAATGTATATATGCCTAAAATATTTTTTATAAATAGATCTTCCATAATCAATGTCCACTTTATTAAATACTCTTTTTTATTTTTTTATTTTTCTCCAAAAATTAATCTCTTCGAATAAGACTTAAAAAATCATCCATGAGGTGATAACTTATCTTGTTATGTCACTTATTTAACAATTTCAAGTGACAACATTTATTTTAATGATATTATATGCATTTTAATTTTAATTATCCATGTATTCTTTATCATTTGTATCTCTTTTATTTCTTTTCCATATTATGAGGCTATGGAGGAGAATCTTTGTTGACCTGTATTGCCCTTACAATTGTGATAAATTCTTATTTTGCCTTCAATCTATGCAGGACTCGACTCTTTGAGTTGAGGTATTTGTTGAGAGAATGGTCAAATAGTTGCAATTTATATTGGGGGACATGACTGTGTTGGGTGGAGGTGGTTACTCATCGAACTACGCATTCATTCGTGTATGGGTGCAATCTAAACTGCAAATATAAAACATCACGATCTAGCAGTGAAGATATGTGCATAAAATGATGTTTACAAAGTGATTCTCCTATAACAAGGTCCACGTTCTTAAATACTTCTTTATTTCTTTCTTTTTCCCTCGAAATCAAATTCTTTGAAAAATACCAAAGAATTAATCACGAAGTAATAAACTATTTTATTATGACACTTCTTTGTCAATTTCAATTGACAACTTTTATTTCACTTACATTATATATATTTTAATTTTAATCATCCATGTGTCTTTTTTTAATCATTTTGATTTCTCTTTCATTACTTTTTGATGTCACGGGGCTATGCAGGTGAATCTTTGTTTCCCTCTTTTCCCATTACAATTTTAATAAATTCATACTTTGTCCTTTAATCTTTGCTTATAGGATGCGACTCTTTGAGTTGAGGTGTCCCTTGAGAGAAGAGTTGGATAGTTGCAATTTATGTTGGTAGGACACAACTGTTCAAATGAAGGTGGTTACACATTGAATCAGTGCATTCATTTGGGTATAGATACAATCCAAAAAGTAGTTGTAAAATATCACAATCTAATAGTAAAGATGTGCCTAGAATGTTATTTATAAAGAGATTCTGGTATGGTCAAGGTCTACTTTATTAAATATTTCTTTCTTTCTTTTTCTCCATAAATCAATCTCTCCAAAGAACACCAACAAATTACTCATAAGGTAATATATTGTCTTATTATGCCACTTATTTATCAATTTCAATTTACAACAGTCATTTTAATTACATTATATGTATTTGAATTTTAATCATTCATGTGTCCTTTATCATTTTTATATGTTTCATTACCTTTTAATTTTATCAACTATTTACTGTTTAAACTCCACCAAAAGTATATTTATTAAAAATTTAAATTTCTTCTTATAAAATCATGTTCCAAAGATTTTAAACCACATAAGACATATTTCATATTCATTCTAAATTAACTTAAACTAAGGATATATATTATTTTTTACACACACTTTTTTTTTATTTTTTTATTTTTTACTTTCAATTAAAACAATGAGTTACCACGTGTATTATACGTGTCTTTTAACTAGTAAAGGAAAGGGAGTGAGTAATACGACCTTAAAAATCCAAGAGTCAAACTTGTAATTTAATTTCAATAGTTTATGAAATATTTTGATAAGATGTGCAAATTAATTAAGACAATATAGGGTTAATTAATAAAGTAGATGATCAAAAGATAAGCTAGAAAATTAAGATGATGTTTGTTTCAAAGTGAGCCAAACCCTTATTTGGGTGAGCGCTTCCTAAATCCAAATCCATGGGTTGAACAATATCATGGGTTATTTATTTATTTTTTTAAAATTATTTTATCTTTTGTAACTCTCTCTTCCTACTGTTTTCCTCTCGATACTGGTCCCTTTTTAGTTAGTATTATTATTAATTTATCTTTTTAAATACCCTTTGTCTTTCTTCTTTTTTATTTTCTTAACCATGCTTTCTATCTCTTCCATTGTTATTATTATTATTATTATGTTTTTGGTTAATTATTTAATATAACACCCTTGCCAATTTTTTTTAAGTCAATTTAACTTAAAGACTTTTTAGAATTATTTTTTAAATTTAAAAAACTAAGACCCCGTTTGATAATCATTTATTTTTTAGTTACCCCGTTTGATAACCATTTATATTTTGGTTTTCAGTTTTTGAAATGTAGGCTTGTTTTCCTAACATTTCTTTATCATGGTTTTCACATTTCTTGAAAAATGGTTTGAATTCTTGGTCAAATTTAAAAAACAAAAATAAATTTTTAAAAACTATTTTTTTAGTTTTCAAAACTTAACTTGATTTTTTTAAAATAATGGTAGAAAATAGATAACAAAACAAAGAATCTCATAGATTAAATAGAGTTTATAAGCTTAATTTTTAAAAACCAAAAACCAAAAACTAAGGCCCCGTTTGATAATCATTTGGTTTTTGGTTTTTGGTTTTTGAAAATTAAACCTATAAATACTACTCTCACTTGTGTATATACTTATTTTGTTATCTACTTTTTACCTATGTTTTCAAAAACCAAGCCATGTTTTAAAAACTAAAAAAAGTAGTTTTCAAAAACTTGTTTTTGTTTTTAGAATTTAGCTAAAAATTCAAATGCTTCCTTAAGGGAAATGAAAACCATTGTAGAGAATTTGGGAGAAAACAAGCTTAATTTTCAAAAACCAAAAATCAAAAATCAAATAGTTATCAAACGGGGCCTAAATGGTTATTAAACGGAGCTTAGTTTTCAAAACTTGGCTTGGTTTTTGAAAATATTTGTAGAAAGTAGATAACAAAATAAAGAAACTTATAGGTAGAAGTGGTGTTTATGAGCTTAATTTTCAAAAATTCAAAAACCAAATAATTATCAAATGGAGCCTAAAATATTATTTTTGAAAATTCATAGACCAAATAAAAATTAAACTTGAAAACAATATTTTAGTTCTTTAAGTTTAGAAAATGATTAAGATGTCGAACCTGCAAATGAAATGCTCCCTAAAGAAAATTTAGTTATAAATTTCCAGCATTTCAAGATTATAAATGTCATACAATAAGGAAACGAATAATATCACTCTTTCATTGAAACGTACAACAATATCACTTTTTTCATTGAAAGTTAAAAAAAAAAAAAAATTTATGTCCACATAAACATAGCTCAATAATTAAGGCAATATTTGTTATACTTAAAAAAATTACAACTTATCATAGTGTGAGCAAAACACAATTTTAAAATTTTAATGACCAAATAAAAACATAAGTAAGACTTAAAAAGAAGGAAAATTACAAAAAAAAATCATCCTTAAACTACTGGAGTTTTTACGATCACGTATGTGAAATTTTAATCTAATAAATCAACCTTTTAAGTCATGAAATTTTAGAATTAAGCTCTTAAAATATTGCAAGATGCACAAACTATCTCTAAAAAGGTCATACAATCAAACCTTCAAACTAAAGAATAGTTAGAATTTAACCTTTTTGTTTTTAGCTTTATAAAATTTGAAAACTATAATACTGATCATTAAGAAAAAATTGGTTTGAGTCCAATGTTGAATTGTCATCTCGATTTAAGAAAGCAAAGAATCTAGGTATAGAATTCAGGTTTAATTACAACAATCCTTTAAAAATTTGATTATAACAATATTTATGGCACGTTTGGATTGCATTTTAATTTAAGTGTGTTTTCAAAAATGCATTTTTTAAAATATTTTTTTTTAATAAAAACCATTTAAAATTTAAAACACTCATATGTTTGGTTATATTTTTTCAAAAGTATTTGTATACACAAGTTTGTTTAGTTTCTCTATACTCAAAATACGTATACTAATGTCTAATTAATATAACTGGCGGCTATTAAACACTATGAATTAATAAGTTTAAATTTGTATTTAAAACACTATGATCGACTGACTATCGTCGGCCACCATAGGAGGGGGTCACCAGTAGTAGGCGATGGTTGTCGGAGTTGGACAGTGGTTGTCGGCAGCCATGGTGGAAGTGAAGGTGTAGTGTAATGATATTTTGGTCATTTTTATATATCATAAAAATTTGAGAAGAATTCTAAGTTAAACACCTAAAAACTCTTTTCTTAAAATTTAGTTTCAATTGCTTCATTCAAAATAACTTATTATCAAATTCATTTTTTAAAAACTCATTTTGAATAATTGTTAAATACTATAAATCTCATTAAAATATTTTTTTTTAAAAAATTAAGCATTTGAAAAATTAAACCAAATAAGTCGTTATAATTTAAGAACGGTTTGTAATTGTTTGAAGTTTTTTTTTAGTAAAAAATTACAACAATTTTCTAAACTAATGAGAGTGACTCATCAAATTAAAAGTACCAACTCCAAGAGTGATTTTTACCATGTTTTTCAAAGAAAAAAAAAGGGAAAGAAATAAGAAAAACACCTCTGTGGGCATATTTGGAATCCATCGTATATGGAAGCCAAAGCTCAAAGCAATGCTATCATGAATCCAGGGGTAAGGCATTTTCTAAACCGGAGGAGGGCGTACATTAAACCCACAGCCAAACAACAACCAAAGGAAGGGGTCGCCGCAAACGCCGCCACGACGACATCCACGTAGGCTCGAAAAAACCGAACCAAATTTCTCACCCGAAGCTGGAGGCTCTGACGCGCAGCTGGAGACAGCCTGTCACCAACAAAGTCCCACTCACCTATTCCCCTAACTACGTTCTCTCTGTCCCGCTCTACTCTCTCTCTTTCTCTCTGCTCTTTCTCTCTCTATCTCTCTGTCTGTCTGGCCTTCGTCTTCTCTCTCTCCCTCTACGGATTAGGGTTCTCTGGTTCCTTCTGCGATTCTTCCAAACCTCACCTTCTGCATGCTAGATCAAGATTCTCCTCGCTGTGAGCTTCCGATTGATCTGCTTTTCGTTTGATTTCGTTCGCATTTCCTTTGCCTTCTTGAATCACTCGACATCGCGTTCGTTTTTGCGCCCATTTTGTTTTTGTGCCTCTGTTTGTATTGTTTTTGTGTTAATTTCTCCTTTTTTTTTTTAATTTTTTGTTTTTCCTTTGACTTCGTGTTTACGGCATGCATGGTTTGGTTTACTTTTGATTTTTTGATTTGGTTTTCTTTTTTGGTGCCGAATGATTTTGTTCGGGTTGTATTGGCTTTGCGTTTCTTTGTATGTTCCCGTGCATTTGCTGGATGGTTTTCGTTGGGGGAGGGATTTCTGTTGACTGCATTTTTCAATTGTGGATTATTAAGGGTTTAGCAGATTAGGCTCGCATGGGTGAGGATTTCTTAATGTTTCGCTTACGTTTTGTTTTCGGGAGGATTTGGTTTTCAATGTTGCGTTAAACCGTGCTTTTGTGTCTTGTTTTGAATCTCGAACCAGGAGTTGTCGTTGATATAATACTATGACCGACAATGCCGGCTAATATATGGGGTGTGTTTTGCTTAGAATGAAAATTGGTTTCTGTGTTTCGTAAGTGGCGATTATTTAGTTTTGTTTGGACGTGCAATTGTAACTTTCCTTCATTTTTATAGGATTATTTATACTAATGCAAGTCCATATTAGTTTTACACTTTACATTGGAGTTTGTAAATCCACCCTTAACTAGAGTTCTGTACAAATACTAATTTTAAGAGTAGCACGGAATTGAAAGCTAAAAATCTAATAGAACGCTCGACTCAGAGATGCTTATGTGTAAGTGCTACCATGGAACAACGTGGCCAAAGATTTACAAGATTGAGGATCCCAATCTGTGGCTTAACGTCAATCTGGAAGTCATTTTGATGTGTCACGATTAAAATCCTTTTTGTCAAAGGGGGGTTTCTTCTATCAGAAAATTGAATATTTGGGTTTGAAATTTGGTTTATTATTATTATTATTATTTTTTAAGAAACAATTTTTCATTGTGAAAGATGAAAGAATGTACAAGGACATACAGAAAACAAGTCCACAAAAAAGGAGTCCAAACACTAACTAAAGAAATGGACTCCAATCCAAGAGGATCAAACCCAAGCTCATAATTACAAAAGGGCTGGATAATAGATACCCATAAGGCTGCTTTAAACCTAGCAACCTCCCAACTTCCCCCAAGACCCCAAGATCTCTTGACTTCCCTAAAGATCCTCCCAAAAACTTCTAATATATATCTCCAGCCAAATCCCCCGCAACACGACAAAGAAACAAGATTGCCACAATTATTTTACGCTGCTTCCTATCGAAATCTGTTAGTTTCTTTACTATTTGTACCGTATGCTTACTTGGGAAGCTGGCAATGCTTTCCCCCCCTTATGATCTCAAGATAAGCTTTGTATTAAATGTGATGTATGCTGAATTTGGTTGAATATTTCAGGAATTTGTTTTTCATTTTATTCATAACATATTTTCTTTGCCTCTGCTTCCATTTATTCTGTGTACTCTATATTTTCCAGCCTTTACTTTTAGCTTACAAACTAATGAATGATAAACTTAATTCCTCTATGGCTTCAAATTTTTTCTGCACCAACAAGTTCTCCTTCTCAAGTACACTTATAATATTCTTTTTGTTTGGAACGATTAAAGCGGCTTGAGGCTGTAGTTTATCCTCAGACTTATTCGGCAATTATTGATACCTTTTCCTTTATGATATCAGTGATATCAGTAGTCTATGTTTTTTGATAACTACAATCCATTTGTTCTTTGTTTCTTTGATTCAAACTCCATATGCTGGTGCTTCTCAATTCTTAGTTTCTCCCACTTTGGTGCAGATGATCGAGATGGATTGTTATGCCTAGAGCAGCTTGAATTCAAAGGTCGGTTGTGAACATGGATATTGTTCTTCATGACTGCTGCTTCAAATGTTGTTGCTCTAGCATCTCCTACAGAAATTTGTGGTTAATTTGAGATCTATGAAAATCTTCCAGCCTGGGTTGCTCTGCTTTTGTTCTCATTAGAAGTGGGAAGAAAGCTAACAAAATATAAGAGGTCCTTAGTATCCATGCTGGCAGAGAGTATGCGTGGAATCTGTGCTTCGAGTAATGCCCCTGACGAGATTTTCTGCCGATGCATTCGGTGTGGTGACGATTTGTTTAGTGGCGCTATTGATTCTTCTTGGTTTATTGTGCATCATTTACTCGTGCTACTTCCGGTCTCGCATTCATAGGGAAGGTTGCATTCAACTCAGTTACTTCAGTGGTCCTTGGATAATTCGAATTACATTCATCTTGTTTGTGATCTGGTGGGGTCTTGGTGAAATTAGTCGGCTAAGTTTCTTGCGAGGGGAGGGAGGATTGTTGCATGACTTGAAATGGCAGGAAACTGTCTGCAAATGTTACATTGTTTCAAACCTCGGGTTTGCAGAACCTTGCCTATTCCTCACACTCTTGTTTCTGCTTCGAGGGCCCCTTCAGAATATGGAGTCAGGAATTCTGAGCCGCAAATGGAACAGGAAAACAGCAGGGTATATTTTTCTCTACTGCTTCCCAGTGTTTGTTCTTCAGATAGTTGTTATACTTATTGGACCCCAGCTAAACAACAATAGCAAATACGGTCGACAACTACCGAAATATTTTACTAGTGCGGCCACCATTGTTACTGCATCTAGTTCGAAAGGTGCTCGGGACATTGCTTTCTGTACTTACCCCTTACTGAGTACTATCCTCCTTGGCTTTTTTGCCACCATCCTAACCATCTACTTGTTTTGGCTTGGGAGGCAGATTTTGAAACTGGTCATCAATAAGAACTTGCAGAGGAGAGTATACACATTAATATTCTCAGTTTCAGGATTCCTCCCATTAAGGGTTATATTACTCGGTTTTTCTGTTTCGCGGAAACCAGAGCAGTTTTTATTCGAAGCTCTCACTTTCTCAGCTTTTCTCGTACTTTTATGTTGTGCTGGGCTGTGTATATGCATGCTCGTGTACCTTCCAGTGGCAGATTCTTTGGCTTTGGGAAATTTACAGGATTTGGAGTCGAGGAGAAGGTCGAGCGATGATCACAATGACACTCTCTCTCTCATTGCCAACCAGCCCTGTCTCGATGATAGCTCCTCCCAAATGAGCCCGGCCAGAAACTCTGATGCTTCCTCGACCAAGCGGGGGTCTATCTCTTTTAGAACATTTCAAAAAGATGCAGCTTCAGCTGCATTGGGGACAGCAACTTTTGTGGAGCTCAGCCTTTTCTCTCCCAGCCGAGAGGCATCCCCGCCGGGATCGCCTCCGCTGCTCGGTTGGCCCATGCGCTCTGCTTGAGAAAGCACCTTACGGCTGCGGTTGTGGCTGTAGGTGGTGGTGGTGGTTGAGAGCTTGTGACGAGAAACTGAGTATTTGTCAATTTTGCAATGAAGAAAAAAAAACTGATTGTAAAAAGGAAACAAAATGGTTTAGCTTCTTCAATAAGGGTTTTTAATTTTTGGCTTGCTTTTTTTTTTTATTTTTCAATTAATTTTAGATATGGATGAATTCGCTTTGTGGGGATGTCTATAACTCATCATTCTTCTCAAACAATTTTCCTTCTGATGCACTCTTTTAAAGACCAAAAGAGGAGAAAAAAATCCGTCAAAATTTATGTTATCTTTTGCCGATGTGCCTCTCTAACCCACAAACCAGACTAGATTTACAGATTTCGATAAAAAAAAAAAGTTCTATTACTTATTAGGTTGAATTTTAACTATTATCATATTCATGAGCATGAATAATGTTACAAATTTTGTGTAATTATTATTTGGGCAAAAATCAATTTATAGCTCTAATTTTTTAGAGTTGTATCAATAATTTTTTTTTTTTTTATGACATATCAATAAAAATTCTAAATCAATAATTTTATCACTTTCATGAGTTTATCAATTTACACTCTATTAGATTTTATTTGAAAATATTAGTTTACATGTGTGCAAACTTGTTCTTTCCATTAAACTCATAGACTATCATAGGTGAATCAATTTAGACCCTTAATTTGAGAATCGTTCATGTATCAATTTTCACACACACGTGTAGACTTCCATTTGAAAATCGTCAATTATTTAAAACAGATGGTCTAAATAGATTTAGTTATGAAAGTTTAAGAGTTTAATTGATATAATTATAAGTTTGTACACGTGTAAACTAAATGTTTTTCAAATGGAATCTTACAGAGGGAGTATAATGATATACTTATAAAAATTTAGAATTTAAATTAACACAATTATTAGCTTAAGATTTTTATTGATATAACTCCAAAAGTTTAAGGGTATAAATTGATTTTTGCCCTTGTTATTTTATAATTTTTAATGTATTATGATGTTATGCATATTTTGAGGTTAAAATACCATTTTAGTCAATGTACTTTGAGTTGTTCCATTTTGGTTATGTACTTTCAAATGTCCAATTTTAGTCAATGTATTTTCAATAAAGCTGAAAATTGGTTTGTACTCTTAGTTTCTTGTGAATTTTTCCTAAAAAAATTAGTCTATATAAGCTTTCCTACTATAAATTTTAGGAATATCAAATATGTTTATATTGTGTATTTTCTTGTTTTAAAATTATTATTATTATTTAACTAATTTCCATAAAAATTAACTTCAAACTTCATATGGACCAATTTTAAGCTAGAGAGACTAAAATTGGATATTTGAAAGTAAAATGACTAAAATGGAACAAAACTCAAAGTACAGAAATCAAAATGGTATTTTAACCTTTTAATTTTAACAAAAATGAAATAGGTTTATGAAATGATATATTTATTAAAGTTTTTATTTTACTTAATGTCATTCTGTGTGCTAAAATTTGAAATTCAATATCTGGATATATTGAAAATATAAAAAATGTTGTGGTGACTGGTGAGAAATTTCGCTATTTATATCGTGGAATCCAAAAAAAAAAAAAAAAAAATGTTTTATAAACAAATTTATTTTGAAGGTGTTTCTAATTCTAGGAGGGATAAAAACTAAAAGTACATCATTTTAAAAAAGAAATTGCAAATATATATTTTCTGAAGTTCTTCTTTTTTACAGTAACTATTTTTTTTGGTTCTTTAACAGTAATTAATTTGATCGTTATTACCTGACAATTTAATTTGATAATTATTGATTTATGATTAACTTAAATATTGACTAAAATTAGAACACTTATTATTAATTAATTTAAATATTGGTATATTATAATTTTGTAACTTACTTTTTAAAAAATCATATTTTTGATTATTGTATTTAATTATTTTTACAGTATTTTGTTTTAATTATAGTAATCCGTCTGAATTTGTAATCTATTGTTTATTGTACAAAAATGGAATAATTGAAATGAGTTTATTTTAGATTAAAAAAATGTTTTTTTATAAATATTTTCAAAATCCAAGTCAAGTTTTTTAAACTACAAATGTAGTTTTTTAAAACTTATGTTTTATTTTTTAAATTTAACTAAGAATTCAAATGTTTTTTTTAAGAAGTATAAAAATCGTTGTAAAGAAATTGTGAGAAAACATATACAATTTTTAAAGATAATAAAAAACCAAAATGGTTATCAAATGGGGCTTAGTTATTATACTTCCACTTTTACAACAATTTAGTTTCTCTACTTTAAAATTTGTAATGATTTAGTCCCTTTGTGAAAAATGTTGTTCAGATTTAATAGAATTTCTTACACGTGTAGATCGTAAATTGATCATATTCTAATTTTTTTGTAGAAACTATAAATACTAAGTTGTTACATAATAAAAATGAGACTTAGTTGTGATGTGAGATTTTTCACGATATGAATAAATTGTTATAAAATTTCAAGTATGAAAACTAAATTGTTACATATTAAGGTTTGTGGACTAAATTATTAGAAACTATATTGTTACTTCCATAAATTTATAGGGACTAAAAGTTTTTTTTTACCCTTTATTTTATAAAAGTTAGTTTCTTTTATTTTTAAGTTAGTTTCGTTTATTTTTAAGACAATTTTTTTAACCACGTAAAGATAGATGGAGGTATCTTTACTTGAATTATAATTTTTTTTTTAAAAAAAAGCAAGAATAAAAACACGATACTAAAATTATTGCAACATATTTTAAAATTTATAGAAATAACAAAATTTTAGTAGTATCTATTCATTTTCTTCAAGTTGGAGCTTAAATCTCCACCCTACAATTATTGTACTAAGGAAAAAATAATATTTTAAATTATAAACTAAGTCCAACCAAAAATTATTTAAGAAAAAAAAAGTAGAAACTAAATAGAATGCTGATTATAACATGAGTAACTTCTTTTAAAATATCATACGTTCAAATATTCACTCTCACCTATTGTTTTAACTAAAAAAGAAAAAATAACATTTTGTTGGTAATATTTGAAAAAACTACATGTTTTTTTTTTTTTTAATCCTATTTTGGTTGTTGTGCTTTTAGCTTTGGTTCTTTCATTTTGGTCCATATATTTTTTAAAATATTTATTTTGGTATTTGTACTTCAACTGATGTCTACTTTAGTCCACGTACTTTCAAATCGTCCATTTACTTTTAAAAGATGATCATTTTGGTCCCTATATGTAAAATTCTAATAGAAATTCTATGCACAACAAAAAATTTTAACTCAAAGTTATGACTATATTTCAAGAACTTTGTTAAGTATAGTGTTTGTGCTAAACTTGCGATTGAATAAAATGAGATAAAAAAAAATGAAGGGACCAAAACAATCACTTTTTTAAATTACATGCACCAAAACAAACTTTTCGAAAGTCCATATACTAAAATGAATAAAAGTTGAAAATACAAGAACTAAAATGGACATTTTAAAATGAGCAAAAGTTGAAAATGTGAGGACTAAAATGGTATATATATATGGGTAAATTTGGACAATCGGATCAAACCCAAGAGAATAGAAGACAATTGGGTCAAATAGGGTTCAAACAGAGGTCCAAAGTGAAATTGGGCCCAGAAAAGTAAGAAAAAAGGACAAAAGGCCAAGAGGCCCAGCTTGGGCCGAACTGAGCTGAGCTAGACTGGACCTTGCTGACCCGAACCGGTCGACCCGATTCTTGCTTACCTGAAGTGCTCCACGCACATCCACAGCCTAATAAACCCTAAAGGGCCCCACTTTCTATCCTAAACCTAATCCAATTTGCAAAGGGAAAGACCCTAAGTCATCCTCATATAAATATTGCATTATAACTCAATTAGGTGACTCATTCTAAGTTTTCACGCTCTAATAGCTAGCTATACTTCTTTCATCTCCATCAGAGTGGTTGTGACAAGCACCACACTGATTGTTGCAAGTTTTTTTTTGTTTTGCAAGACCACATCTTTTCTCTCATAAATACAAATTCATTATTGGCTTCACATGCAATCCAGGTGTGTTGTCTTGCCTGATTTGTGCATCAACAATGTGTGTATACGTACGTACGTACGTACATACATATATATATCTTAAATCTTAAAACGAAAAAAGGTGACAATATATTAAAAAATATCATTCTTTTAATAAATTATTTAAAAAAAAAAAACGAGACATAGACATGAATGAAATGTTTGAACTACGTAGAGGTTAGGCTTTGAGTTTCTAAATACATTTTTTTTTAATTTTATTATTATTTATTATTAAATAGTTAATAAAAAAAATTCAAAGACTAAAATAGCATCTTTTAGGTAGACTTATAGACTAAAATATGAAATATAAAAATTTAGGTACTAACACACAAGTATAAAATTTAGTGTCAAAATATAATTTAGGTTAAATTATCAAAAATATCCCAGAACTATGGGGTTGATTACAATTATACCCCTGAACTTTGAAAATTTTCATTTTAACCTTTGAACTTTGAAGTTTGTTTCAAAACAACATTTGAAGGTTTTTTTTTCGTTAAATTTATGGACGGAAAATAATGTTTTTGCATTTATATTGTTGCTTATGTGAACATATTTTAACATATACGTTGAAAAAAAATCAAAACATATGCCAATACGTCATTTTTCGTCAATAAATTTAACGGAAAAAATCTTCAAGGGTTGTTTTGAAACAAACTTCAAAGTTCAAGGGTTAAAATGAAACTTTTCAAAGTTCAGGGGTATAATTGAAACCAACCCCATAGTTTAGAGGTATTTTTGATAATTTAACCTATAGTTTAAACTCAAGATTCAAAACATTTAAGTATAAAATAATAACAACAATAGTAAAAGTACATATTTAATTTTTGGTTTAAATGCTATTTTGGTCATTGTTTTCAACTTTTGTTCATCTTAGCTCATGTGTATTCAAAAAATCTATTTTGGTCTCTACTAACTTTTGTTCATTTTATTTTTAAAAAGTAACTATTTTGGTCCCTTCATTTTCATTTTTTTCAATCATAATTTTAGTATCACACTTCACTTACTAAATTCCTTAAAATGTAGCAAAAAGTTTGTATTAAAAGGTTTTCATTGGATATAAAATTTAGGTTAAAATATAACCATAATGGGTTGACCTAGTGGTCAAAGGGCCTTGGAGAACTAAGAGGGAATGGGTTCAATCCATGGTGGCCACCTACCTAGGATTTAATATCCTACGTGTTTCCTTGTCAACCAAATGTAGTAGGGTCAGGCGGTTGTCCGGTGAGATTAGTCGAGGTGCGCTTAAGCTGGCCCGGACACTCATCAATATAAAAAAAAAAAAAAAATTAGGTTAAAATATAAAAAATACTCATGAACTATGAGATTGGTTTCAATTATATCCCTAAACTTTGAAATTTGTTTCAAAACCACCATTGAAGATTTTTTCCGTTAAATTTATGGACAAAAAATGACGTATTTATATATGTTTTGATTTTTTTTCTCAACGTATATGTTCAAATATGTTTACATAAGCAACAATACAAATGCAAAAACATCATTTTTCAATCATGAATTTAATGAAAAAAAGCCTTCAAAGGTATTTTTGAAACAAATCTCAAAGTTCAAGAATTAAAATGAAACTTTTCAAAGTTTGGGATATAATTGAAACAAATCTCAAAGTTCAAGAATTAAAATGAAACTTTTCAAAGTTTGGGATATAATTGAAACCAATCTCATAGTTCAAGAGTATTTTTGATAATTTAACCAAAAAAAAAAAAGAAGATGTAAATAGTATTTAAACCATCATAAAAAAAATAGTATTTAAATATTAATTAAAAAAATAATAAAACATTTCTTTAAAAAAAATAAAAAATAAAACAGTAATATTTAAAATTTAAATAATAAAAGCGATATGTTCACTTTAAAGAAGAAGTGATATTTTAAGGCTTTTAATCATTGCTTTTCAAAATGGCTAATCATCATTTCATAAGGGACCTTCCTGATCCTCAGTCCTCACTGTGAAACAGTTCAGTGATTTCAAGCTCCAATTTACGCAAATGGGGAAGAAGAAATGCAAAACGAAAGAAGAAATCGGAGAGGATTTTTGCTTCACTTGTAAAGATGGAGGACTCCTCAGATTCTGCGACTTCAAGTGAGTTCCATTACAATTGAAAATGGCCATTCGTTGTTTTATTCATGCAAGAATTTTCTAAGGAGAAATGATTATTCAAGGAAAAGCATTAAGATGTTCATGTTTAGATAGGAAGTTCATGCATGGAAAATCGGGCGAATAGCGAAAAATGAAGTGGAAAATGGAAATGAACAAAAAAACTGCTGGTCTGCTTGTTTGTTTGTTTGTTCTTTTTCTCCTTTTTTCTCGCACGATCGTGTTAAAATTGGGTTCTTAGTAGTTTAATTTATTTTTCCTTGAATCACCAGTGTTCACTTGTTTTCACATTGTGATTTTAGCGAAAGTTTCTCCTAAAATTATTTTGGGAAAAATACATACGGCGAAGCTTTTAGAATGATGATCAGGGTTATTTATTTAGTATATGACTGTGAAAATTTAAAGAATTCTCTACTAAGTTGGAGCATCTTAATCCACATTATGTCCGGAGATGTTTCATTTTTTCAACTAAAGTTGTTTCTATCTCTCGCTCTCTCTTAAAAAAAAAAAAAAAACCCACATGATGTCAGTTTATGAATATTGATGAGTGAACATGTATGGATGTGAAAACATATTTTTATTAGCATATTGGTTAGGATTTTGTGTGCATGTACTGTAGATGTGACGTATTGGGACACTGTTGTTTAAAGCTAAAATTACTATAAGACCTTTCCATGGCTAGATTGTGTGAAGATGCGATGGAGTAGATTTCTTATTTAGTTTGTTTTTTTAATAATTAAAAGGATTTTGGACACTCTTATATATCCATCCCTTTTTGTCCAGATGAATATCTCTTCGATCATGGATTTTCATTCTGTATTATCAAGATAGGCTGTAATTATTTAATTGTTTATATAATGATTTCAGGGATTGCCTTAAAGCGTATCACCCTGAATGTGTTGGAAGGGAAGATTCCTTTGTGGAGTCTGAAGATCGTTGGACCTGTGGTAAGATGCTGAATGCGATTATGATTTTAAGAGTGATCCATGCGTCATGTGTGAATTTTAGTCTGTTTTAATTAAACAGTCGCTAGCTGCTCATTTAATGATATCTTCTTAATACAAGTTACATCTTTCGACAAGTACGGGAATACAAAGTTTATGAATCTGCTATTATCTTCTGAGTTCCAAGCCTCCCCCATTTTAAGTTTTGCGACTTCTGGAGAAAGAGCTTGGTATATGTGGTTCCTGGACATGTTTATTATGGGGTCTGTCATTGGCTACTTCAAATTTATGAAATTAACATATCTATAACATGTGGATGCAAGTGAAGCATGAGTCATATTGTGCTATCTGCTCTGAATATTTCTCTGACTCTTGTACTACGTTGTCTTTCTTGTTAAAGGAAAAGGTTTATTAATGATTATGTGTTATTCCACAAACCTACTTGCTGCCTTGCCTGTTATATGCTATCCCATGTCTTCTACATTGTACATACACAGGGAGGCCTCAATAAGACCAGTTTATAGAACTAACTGGGGAGTGTAAGCATACTTTTTGTCTGCTGTTTTTTTTTGCTATATCTAGTAGTATTTTTTTTATCTGCCTGTGCCATTTATATTTTTCAGTTTCCTCAAATCATGATGTACATTATGTATCAGATTGGCATTCATGCTTCCTCTGCCATAAAACCTCAAAGTTCCGTTGTGTTGGCTGCCCGCAAGCTGTATGTGGACGCTGCATTTTTAATGCCGAGTTTGTGCGTGTTCGAGGCTGTAGAGGATTCTGCAATCACTGTTTGAAGCTTGCATTACTTATTGAAGATGGTAAAGATGTTGACACTGATGGGGTATTCTCACTTGTCCTCTTTATGATTGTTTAGCCTACTCCTTTGCACACGCCAAATATCCATGAACAAACCTCTCCTCCTTTTTGGCTTTGTCCTTCCGTTTTCTTTATTCATTCCAACTAACAAGACAAATTATTTCTTGAGGAACCATACTGGTAAGACTTAAGAGTACGCATATGTCAAATTCAGCCAAATAATCTAACCTAATCTGGTAAGGAAAAAATATTTCAAGACAATTTATCAAAAATTTCAGCCAATAAAATAATTCTTAAATTCATTAATGGAAATATGTGAATTCGGCTCTTTGTTGAGTTATCTGGTTATTAGGGAAGAAGTGTATTCTTGAGGATCAATCTGAAGATCAGAAAGATCTTTGTAATAGATTTTTTCCCTAGTTGGCTGGTAAAAAAATGTAACTTCTTCAGATTTTGATATCACTTCTGCTTCCATCCATCCTAAAATGTCAAACTTTTTATAGTTTTTTATTGTCTTTTTAAGAGGATTGCTCACTCTTTTATACCTGAGTCTTTTTCATATTCCTATATTAGTTTGTTTTTTTGATGAAAAAGGAAAATAATTCCACAATGACTTCTTAGTACTTACTTGAGACAATCTTTTCACCCCCAGAAATTCGGGATGAAAATGGGTTGTATATTATGTGCTTCAAAATTCTAATCGTCTTAAATGAAATTTCTTTTTCTATTGTTTTTCTTGGTAGTGGGAAGAGAGATGGAAGAAAAATTATGATTAACGAGGTACTTAATTTTCTAAAGTTCTTTCTTTTTTTTTTTTTTTGTTCCCATTTTTTTGTTAAATGAACATATATTTGGCACCTTAGAGTTTTCCGTTATCTTTTCTCTCCTTTCTTGATTCTTATGCTATGGACTTGCTCAAGCGATTACTTCTTTTAATATTATTAAGCTTTTTCTTATTCATGGATGTTTCTGCATAGTCAAAATATTTGATTCACCTAAGATATGACTTGGTTATGTTATTCATTGATTTGAAAAGAAGTCATGAAATCAAATATGTTTGGAGGAAAACTTTCAAGCATATTGAAGGGTGGAAATTTTTTATGGAAGGTCAATAAGCAATTTTACGATTATAACTCCCGAGGGTAGTTAGAAATAGAGGATTCTGCAACCACTTGTCCTCTTTATGATTGTAGGCTCACTTCTTCTTCTATTTAGCCATATTTGTCTTCAGATCCTGTTTTTTCTTATTTAGTTGAAAGTAAGAGTTTTAGATTGGAGCTTGATCATATATAGAGATGAGATGGTAGAGTGAGATTAACACAATTAAGTAGATGGATCTTTGGCCTTCAGTTTCCTTCCGGATTAATCCTTTTTTAGTTGCTCAGTGTACCACTGTACCGCGATGTGATATTTCTATCTATTATATTCCTTCATGAACTTGCTTTAATATTTAAATAACCTTAAAGACTCCAAATAGCTCCTTAAGGGAGTGTTCGGTCCATGAGTTGGACTTGTATGTCCCAAGATAATTAATCGAGCCTATGTTTGGTATCTAGCTTTGCTTATCCTAGGTTATGGGTTTATTATTCCCATAGGCTATATAAATTCATGTTACATAATCCCAAACTTCAAATGTGGGGTATGGGGATAGGAATACATACCAATTACCATTGAGCTATGCTCACTTTGGCGTTTTTCAGTTGTTAAAGATTGTGGAAAGGTTGTAAGTACAAAAGAATTTCCTGTGAGTAAAACATCATCACGAGGGGGTGAGTTGTACATTTCTACAAAAAAAACTCATAAGAGGAAGACTTATCTTTGAAGACCTTTTGATTCCTTTCCGACCAAATATGCCATAATAACGCCCTAGCCCTGAAATTCCACAAAATATTAGCCTGCTTGGACATCTTCCAAACCGAAAACACTTCCACAAACCACTCATCTATAGTCTTCGGTAAACAACCACAAATATAAAAACTTTTCATAAGGAAATTCCAGCCACTGCCAGCAAATGGACAATGAAGAAACAAATGGTCTAAAGTCTCTTCAGATTTGAGACATAAACTGCAGCAGAGGGGGAGAGGAACCACTGTCTAAATTTTCTCTGAAGCTTGTCTTGAGTATTTAAACCTCTGTGAGCCACCGACCATAGGAAGATCTTAACTTTCTTGGGGCACTTAAACTTCCAAATGGCAGTACTTAACAAAGACGTAACTTTTGGAGCTGTCTCCATTAATTTTAAAAAGGCAGACTTTGTGGAGAACTTTCCCCCAGCCTCCAAGAGACCACAAAACCTTGTCTCCGTCCTCTCCCAAACGCACCACATCAAGAATGTTGATCAGTCTAATCCAGCTCTTAGTTTCCCAATCAAAAAGACCTCTTCTAAGGCCTAAATCCCAATCGTTTGAGCCCATGTTCCAACAATGCTATAGTAGCATCTTTCATCGTGGAGATTACATAAATTTCAGGAAAATTCACCTCTAGAGTAGCATCTCCCCCTAAGAAGCACGGATATGGATACGACACAACACAGACACTGTGACATGCAATTTTTTAAAAATCTAGGACACGGACACAACAAGGACACGTTTATTAAAATACACATTTTTTTAAATATATATCAAGAAGAAAATTCAAAGTACATAAGTTTATGCATTTATGTGCTTACAAATATGGGTTTGATGTATTTTTCTCTCAAAATTTATTATTATATGTTTATTTAGTATACTTAACAAATTTTCGATACGTGTCTAACAAATGTTGGACATATATTGACTTTGTACAACTAGTGTCTAACACATCTATTGTGCTAATAAGTGTCTGATACGTGTCCAACAAGTGCCGGAGTGTCCGACATGTGTTTGTGTAGCTAAACTAAAGTGTCTGTGCTTTTTAGATCTCCCCTATCTATCCTTCTAAAAATGAATTTAGCTTCCCTGATTCACGTGAAAATGTAAAAAACAAAAGGAGAAGCTGTTATTCTTAGCTATGTCGAACCAATCTAAAACTCTTACTTTCATCTTTTACATTTTCAAAACTGTGAGCCAAACATCTCCAAGTGTCTAAGGGATCGGCCAGGTGAACATAGCTGGAATCTTTGTACAACCAGCTTGCACCACCTCCAGCAGACACCCTATGCCTAGATATTCAAATCTTTTGGCCAAAATTGCATTTCTTTTTGTATTGATGTACAGTTGATGTGGCTATAATACTTTGTGAATTAGACCAGTGTAGCAAACGCTCCTCCATGAATGGAATGAAAATTAGACAAAGACAACCAGGACAAATTTACAGAGGTAGGGCTTCAGCACCTCATTCATTAGACTCTGGAAGGTTGAAGGTTCGGTAATCCCAAACAGCATCACAAGAGACCCTCGCCCGTATTAAAGGCAGTCTTTAGCACATGCTCTGGTCTCATCCAATTTTGAGTTTTTAAATAAAAAAAGGACTTCCATTAATAAAAGTACAAAAAGAGACCAGAAAAAAGCAAGGGCCTAACCAACAAAGGGAACATAAAAGACAACGAGAATTGAAAAAGAAAGAACCGCAGCTGTTGGTGTTAAAAAAAAATGGTAATTACATAAGAGTTTCGAAGTATGAACCTAAAGGGAGATGTTAAAAAGTGCCCACATCTTTTCCCACACCTTTTCCCACAACCCTAAGTTGAGATATGTTCTATTTCTTCCAATCAAATATGCCATAGAGCTGCAAAAAACCAGCTTGCCACAACATATGGTATTTCTCTTGAAATGAGGGATCTTCAACTTTCCGTTTTATAGGAAAGGTGAATCCCAGACTTGTAAATACTTGATGCCACAAGGCCTGAGGGTAATTTTTCTACACCCTAAATCTATAATACCCAGACCATCTTCCTCGCAAGGTTTTGACTTTTGACACAAAACTCCCCAAACCAAAAAGGGGAGAGAGGGAGATTAATATTGTTCATCTTGCCATTTACCTAAAATTGCATCACAGCTAATTGGTTTCCAAACAAACTTATACGTTTTACATTTCCAAATTCCCTTTTTTTGTGCCTAATGACTGTCTTTGATGTGCAAGGCAGTTATCTCTGGTTTGGTGAATCAAACATTATTGCTTCCTTTTGATTTTCTTATGTCTTACCTCTATGCTTGCTGATTTGCAGACAAAGGTTGACTTTAATGATCGTGAGACTTATGAATTTCTATTCAAGGAATACTGGGAACTGATGAAGAAAAAAGAGGGTTTGACAGCAGAACATGTCCATACTGCAAGTAACTTACTGAAGAAGGGAAGGAATTGTAGAAATGAAATTGAGGAATCAGAAGAAGACACCGATGAATATGAAATATCATCAGACTATGAAGAGTTGGTGGATACAGAAGAAGGGCACAAACTAGTAAGAAAATGCAAAAGAAGCCAGGAGAAGCTAAGCACAATGAGAAAAAAGATGAAGTCAAATAACAAAGAGTTCATTGGATGGGGGTCAAAACCAGTTATAGAATTTCTTTCAAAAATTGGAAAAAATACAAGCATAAAGTTATCACAGCATGATGTGACTTCTATAATTACAGCCTATTGTAAAGAAAACAAGCTTTTCCATCCTCAGAAAAAGAGGAAGATCATTTGTGATGCTAAGCTACATGCTGTTTTTGGAAGGAAATCAATGAATGTAAATGGTGTACACAAGCACCTAACTGCTCATTTTGCTGAAAACATGGAGCAATCATCAGATGATGAGAGCACGAGTAGTATAGAAGAGAAGGATGATAATTCTTCAATGGCTTGTAAAAAGCCAAGGAAGTTGGTCTCAGATAGAAAACCTGCGGAACAGGAACCTTCAGATGTGTCACATAATTGTTCTGCTGCTATTATTGCAGCAAACATCAAACTGGTCTATCTGAAAAGAAGTTTAGTAGAGAGGCTTCTTGAAAACCCTGAATGTTTTGAAGGAAAAATGATTGGAAGTTTTATAAGAGCTAAATCCGATCCCAATGACTATTCACAGAAAAATTCTTACCAGTTGCTACAAGTTACAGGTAATTAATCATATATGTTCCTTAGATTAGTGATTAAATTTTAGAAAATATGTTAGCTCAATATTTGAAACATTTCAATATTTTGTCCAATTTATCCGCAGGATTTACTTCTATGATATGCTGCCTTTTTTCATGGCGTTTTCTAATATTCTAATGCACGAAGCTAACGGTTTATTTGTTCATTAAAAAAATTCTCTCATATTTCTGTATCCAATGGATTCAAAATTATGGACTGGCATTTTCATCTCTAATATTTACAGCCAGTGAATTGTGATATCCAAGTAGGTTGGACCGTAGAAGTTTTGGTCTTTTCATCTGTCTTTTCTGAAGTGCAGCGTGCACATGAGTCCTTGCATAATTTAGTGAGCGAGGCACAATATAAATTTAACAATATTTTAATATATGAAAGATGTAGTATTGTGAACAATGAAACATAAAACAATTAAACAAATGAGGATTTTGTTTAAAGAGATAGGCATCCCTTGGCCTAGATCTCTTGTTTAAAAACTCACGAGCTTGAAGCCCCATGCGTCACAATCCCACTATCATGGAGCGTGTGGTTCCATGATTCCAGTCTCAACCATGGTCAGCTGTAAGGCTTTTCTTGCCTTGCCACTCTTTTCAAGAGATTCAAATCTGTGAGACTAAAAGGCAAGGTTTGTTCTTTTTTAAATTGAGCCCGTTGATCTTGCATGCTTGCCGGCATCTTGAACATTTGCCTAACTAACCACATGCACGAACACTCCCTTTACTTTTTGTTAGCTTAGCCTTGAGCTCGTGCTCTCAACTCACATGCAACTTGAATGACCATGCAAATGGCTTATATAGATCGGCGAGTTAGACTTAAGCTTGAGAGGAACAGAGAGGGAGTCAGATGGAGAGAGAATCTGATGGAAAGAGGGGTAGAGAGGGAAAAGTGTAAGAGAGGGCGAGGTGGAGGGAGAAAGTGATGAAAAGAGAGGTAGAGTAAATGGCTATAAACAGAAGCAACAGCCATCTGTTGGAAACATTAGTACTTAGTTTATTGTTTGAAATTGTTATTTTTTATCTAATTTCTTCAATGGGGAAATGAATTTGGTTAAATAATAGAATCGATTGTCCTTTCATGCATTAGTTATTGTTCATGTTATTTGCTCTTGCATACTAAAGTTGGCTCATCATGGAACTTATCATTGAATTTTCACAGACAATGACTACACCAAGTGAATAAAATTTGATAAATCAAGCTGTGGCGCCAGATATATTATTATTGTTTTTGTCAGTTTGAAGGTACTAAGTGAAGCATTTTAAGATGAAGGTCCAGCTTATAGTGCGATGAACCTTCATTTAAATTCTTCTTTTCTTTTCCCTACTGGAAAAACTAATCTTTACTATTGGCGAGAATAACAAAATGATCTTTTCAAAATTATTCCCAAGCACCTTATCTACCTTTGGAACTGTGTTCTGCCGTGCCTTTCTGTTGCTGGAACTGATTGATCTTTGGTAATTACGTATTAAAAGTGCTGCAGGTGATTTGAAAATTACTGTACTTTGCTCTAAACCTTTTTCTTCACCATCACAGGCATAATGATAGATTCAAGCAACACTGTGAAACAGGAAATTCTCCTGCAAGTTACCAATAGGCTAGACAATATACCAATCTACAATTTATCGGATGATGACTTCTTTGAGGTAGCAAATACATCTTTATTAATTTGTATCGTCTGTTAAGAAAATTCATATCCCACTGTTAAGAGAAAATTTCAATTCCCACTATGTTTTATTTATAAGATAATTTTGAGGTATAGAGTTTTTCTAGGACCTTTGAAATTTGAAATTTTAGCAATGTCTCTAATATCTTTGTTTCGGGACAAGGAACTCTTGAAGTTGAGTTGCTCTTCATGATGAAGATCTTGATGTACGATCCCTAGATAAGAAGGGAAAGACCTTTTCCTAATTTTAACAAATCTCATGGTGGTTACCCTGAAGTTTGTTGAGATAAAATAGCAAGTTTTCTTTAATTTGTGCCACAGCTAGGATAAATTATAAATCAGAATCTAAAACCATTTATCGAATGCTAATTACCATGCCTAGGTAAAGTTGTGATCTGTTGAATTGGGTGGCATCAGGGAATCAAACAGTTATACTGAAGTTGCATTGGAAGGATTTTCTCTGCAGGGAGAAACTTCCTCCTTTTTAACGTTCTGATTGCAAAAGAAGCCTCTAGTTGATATTCTCTTAGTGATCCACCCTACTCATGTTGAAATATAGATAATCTGGGGAAATTTTGACTAAGTGTCTAATATTGCAGGAAGAATGCGAGGATTTGCGCCAGAGAATGAGAAATGGCCTGCTGAAGAAGCCCACCGTGGTAAGGCTGTAGAAATTTTGAAGCATGCTTGAACTAGTAGAGAATTATTTAACTGAAACTTTTGCGATGGCTTTCTGTTCATGAGTATATTCTCGGTTGAACAAGTCACTGTTTTTCATGGACTATTATAATAATAGCTTCGTGAAGGTTCTTGCCAGGTGGCTGACGGTGATAAATGATTCTTATGAATGACCAAATAACAAAAGCAATCATCACATTGTCCTATTCCATCTAATTTTTTTCCTCAAATCTACGTCACCATATTCTCTTAATAATTATTGACAAGGATATCCATCTGTATGTCAAATAATCTTCATTTCTCACTGTTTTAACAAATTTATTGATTTTTTTTTTAAAAAAAAAAAAGATCCAAACAACCAAGTATTCTGAGAACCTCTGCAATTAATTCTCTGGACTCAAATGTAAATTTGGTGACAAATGTAAATTCTAAAACCTTTAAACCTTTTGTCTTACAGTCTCTTATTCAACAGTAAATTTGTGCTGAATAACTATTGAAAGGAAGCCGGAATATCCTTTATGTACTCCAAAATCTTCACGATCTATGTTTTATTTCCATGTTTTAGATGTCCATTTACCAAACATCATTA
The DNA here is from genome assembly GCA_033996785.1 of Trichosanthes truncata. NCBI lineage: Eukaryota > Viridiplantae > Streptophyta > Magnoliopsida > Cucurbitales > Cucurbitaceae > Trichosanthes > Trichosanthes truncata. The sequence goes on from JAWPNB010000003.1 coordinate 73,494,715, forward strand.
TCTTTCAAGAAAGTTTATAGTGGTGTATTTTTCAAGTTCAACAATGAGATGAATTTGAGAAGTTCCTGCACTTCTTCTATATTAATATCTTGTCCATTACCTCATATATGTTTTAAGTACATTTTTTTTTTACTGTACATCAATTTTCTGTAAATTTATGCAACAAATTGATCTAGAAAACGTCTGACACTTAGTTTTAACTAATTTTATTTGTTTGGCTTTTTGCAATGGTGAGTATAACAATGGTACAATGATCAAAGCCCGTTGGTGCTGTATTTGGATCTGCATGTCTCTCTTACTTTCATACCTATCATAATTTATTATTCCTGTACTGCCTAAGCCTACATCTTTCTTGAAGAATTTCTTTTCTTGCTACGGTCAGAGGCATTATTCCAAATGCACACTTTTTACTTGTATCCTTAAATATAATTCTTTTTTTTCCCCTCAGGTGGAGCTTTATGAGAAGGCAAAAAGTCTGCACGAGGATATCACAAAACATGTAGGGTAATCTGCAATTAAATTTAAAGCAAATAATTGTTTTCAACTCTAAATACTTTCAACTGGTTTGTATTTCTTTCACTGACAGTGGATTACAAAGGAGCTGGCTAGATTGCAAACGTGTATTGATCGTGCAAATGAGAAGGGATGGAGAAGAGAATATCCTATCTGGATTCACTTTATATGATATATATATCATTTTGGAGTGGCTAAAATTAAGACAGTGACTTATTTTGGAAGGAATATAAAATTTAAGTAGACTTTCTAATTGGTGCCATTTCAATTTATTATGGTCCTTTACAATAAGGATAACAACCACAATGCTGCAGTTTAACCTTTTCTCATTGGAATTGAGTACTCATTGTATACATAGTCGTCATTTAATATATGAACACTTACAGAAAAGAAAGAAAGATGGTGTACAATTGGGATGAGGGAATAATTGTTACAACCTCTAGCCAGGACAGGACAAGGAAATATCTAATATTGTGTATCCATGAGTTGGACTCACCTAGGATATTTGATACTAACAATAATATCCTTGTCTATTGAGTATACCTTATCTTCTACAGTTCAAAACATTCTTATATATATTCTATAAAGTTGTGTCTCTTAGTTAAAATGATAACAATAACAACAATAATAAAACTGTAACATGAAAATATACAGACATGGTTTTGCCTATCCATCTACTTCATTTTTCAGTTTGGGTCCATTTTATGCTGTTGGGGAGTTTTATGTGGATCTGACCAAGCCGGCATTTTTTCTTTCTAAACAAGGATAAAAATAAGTTGCCTTAACCTGTGTTTTGTATATACATTGTTTGAGTACATGGAAAAAAGACTTCTACTTCAAAAGTCATCAGAACAAGCACGGTTGATACATGAGCTTCCAGAAGTGATAGCAGAGATTCCCGAACCTACATTTGATGATTTACTAAAGGATGAACAAGAAAATCATATGTTGGTTGATGGGAGAGACGACAGAAAAGTTGCCACAGGTTAGTGATCTTTGTCATAGATACTTTTTTTTTTTGGTCAAGCTTGCTCTTTGCTTATAATTTTTTGAATAATGGATGTTCAGATGTTCTCTTTTACCTTTGACAAAGTGCTCACTTTTGGATGTCTTTCTATCCTAGTTGCTGCATTGAATTTAAGAGCCATTGATCCGTTGAATTTAGTTTTCCCTGTATCTAGATCCATTGGATTTATGAGCCAGGCCAGAGCATATTGTTTTCTGCCTCCCAAGTTGGATGTGCCTTTTCTATCCTAAGTGCTGCCTATGTAGTTTGTACCGTTTATGTAACCATACAGCCCTCTCCTCCTAGTGAATAGCTTCGTTTATTGTTTCCTTTGTAGGTTTTTTTTTTTCCTGAACAAGACATTTAACTTTTTATTAATTAATGAAAAGGTACATAAATGTTTAAGGACACAAACTCCAGAAGGAGCGAAGAAAAAAACAGTAAAATAATTGAAAGACCTAAGAGGGGTGAATAAACACATCCCAATTTAAACAAATATCACTAGGATAATAATGTTCCAATAAATTGGAAAACGAACACCATTGAGAAGTCTTGACATTCTATCAAAGCTTGCTCTTATCTTAAAAAATCTTTTGATTCCGCTTGAACCATTGTTCTGACAAAATCCTTTGGTAGTTCAATCCTTTGAACTGGTGGATTGTAATTTAGAGATTTAAGTTAAATTGATAGGTTACCGATTTTTCGTGGATTTTTTTTTTTTGGGAATTTTTCTTGGAATTGAGACGTATTTTTCAGGTCTCTTTTACTTACCTCATAACAATGACTGGTAGAATATAAGGAAGCTATCAGGGCTTTCTTTTAGTGTTGGTCGGGGCTCAAGTCTCAGGTTGCTCCCTGAATCTGCAGCAGCTGGGTCTTAGAGCTGTTTGGGTTGCTGATAAAGGGTTCAGCTGCCGGTGGTTTTAGTTTGCCAATTAAGAGTTGGTTGACTCTGATTTCATGTGAGCCACTAGGGATAGGGAAAGATTCTCATTCAATTGAATAATCTGATAAAAAATACTTATATATTCTACCTAAAGCACTGAGATATCCTAGATACAGAAGGAAAATGAAAACCTCCTACCTATCTAATAACAAATACAAGAGAAATATGGCCACTTTATTATGACCGTGGGAGTTACAATGGTGTTCTTTAAAAGAGGTGACCCACCTCCACGGGTTACAGAGAATTGTATCCTATAGTGGTTGACTCTTTTAGTAAGCCTTTTCTAGGCTAAATTCTTCAGCTTCAAGCAACTTACCTTAGGGAAGTAAAACTAATCCTCCTCAAACCAATGGATAGAGTCAGGCAGCTAACTGGTGTCTAACGGGCGTACCTAAGATATTTCTTTGGGGAGGAGAGTGGGGCATCAGCTTATAAATTGAAGCTTCTGCCTCTTCTAAGTTCCATCACTTCTAAGTTCCATCAGTTGTCCCTATTTCACAATTGCCCAAGGAAGATGGGGCAAAGCTGCAACCCCTACCCTTACCGGGCTCTTTAACATCTACAATGGAAATGGACACAGAACTAAGCTGCACCCTAGGTGTATGAACCAACCCTTCTAAGAAAAACGATCTCAAGGTATTAATTTAGCGGGCATGAATGTCTAAGGAAGAAGCTAGCGATATTGCAACTTAATTCTCCATTTCCACTTTGAGACAAGGTGGGTTTTCGGTTGTGGAGTATTGACAAACCCTCAATTTTGTGTAATTTATTCGTGTAAGAATGTAGATGGATATAAAGGGAACTTCAGGGGGATTTTGCTATTATGGGCAGTTGGTTTCTGCTTAGGAGAGGGAGAAGCGTGAGAAGGGAGGTTAGTTTTGTGGAGGAATAAACTGTAATAATGGGGGAAGAGAGGGAAGTACATTAGTTTCAACTTTAACGTGGAGAATATAAGAAAACCTTACATCTAGGAATGAAAGAGGCCTCTCATATTCTGTCTTCTACTGTTTGAGTTCAATGAATGTGAAATTGTCCTTGATACTCATCAGAAAGTACACAACTAGTTTGGAAGATTGTGATTTATCCTCACACCAGAGCCAAAAGAGATCATAAAGAAGCTCTTAAATGGACTGGCATTATAGAAAAGGATAGTAATTACTTAACCCTTAGACAAGCAGCTCCATATAAAAGCTTGCATGAAGTTCAAATCATTAACACGTAGCCCGTAGGTACTGTTTACTCCATACAAAGAGCCCATTAATTCCTCTCTAGCCATAGAAACAAGAGGTGGTCAAAATTCAAAGCGATGTCCTGTCTATAAGCTGAAATGGCGCTACTTTTTCATGTTAAAAGCCAAAAAAACTTCGAATTGTTGAATTCCATTTATATAATTTTTACTTCAATAGCCTTCAATGGTTGGTAATTAGTTCAATGTAATTCATTATTTCATTGTCCAATCTATATATGATTAAATAATAATAATAATGATAATCAAGAGTCTCACAAATACACATCTCTAAGGTTAGGCCATGTTAAATGATGGTCAATGAATAACAGAAGGCAGGCCTCCAATGCAACTGAACTGTATCACTTGGATCGTGTTCTAATATTTTTTGAGATTCACATGTATGCAAAATTGCTTTAGAGACAGATTTGAATAGATACTGTATGTGTGTGCGCAACGTGTTGACTTCAAATGCTTATGTACCAGCAGTGTTGTAATTAGGCATCAAACATCAACATTTTAACAAACTATGTTTTATTTTCTGATTTGATCCTCAGCTGCTGTGGTAGAAGAATGTCTGATTGGCATGCCAACTATCTCAGAGAAGCAGAAACGCTTTGAGGTATCTACTTGTAAAGATTTTGCTAAAAAATCTTGTATACCAGCTGCAGAATTTCGAACTCATAAAGAGCAGCATCAATCTATTCTGCCACAGGAGCAAGATTTTGCTAAAAAATCTTATACCCCAGCTGCTGAATTTCAACCTCATAAAGAGCAGCATCAATCCATTCTGCCAAAGGAGCATGCATGTAAAGATTTTACTCAAAAATCTTATATCCCAGCTGCAGAATTTCAACCTCATAAAGAGCAGCATCAATCCATTCTACCAAAGGAACATGCATATTCCAAACCATTGCTTTCCAGCATCAAAATGCAAAGTGAGTCTATCAATTTTCAAGAACCAAGGTTAAAAAGCAAAAGCGCTTCCGAAGTTCAGTTGATTGAGCTAAGTGATGACGAGGATTTGAAAGTTGAACATAAAAGGCAGAATTCAGAGAATCCAAATTTCTCCATGTGGTATTGTGCAAGTCCTCAAGGGGAGACAAGGGGACCCTTGCCAATGTCATTACTGAAGCAATGGAGGGACAGCAGCTCATTTGAGTTGAAATGCAAAGTTTGGAAAAGTGGTCAGAGCTCACAAGAGGCTATCCTTTTAAGTGATGCCATTAGGTTGCTTTTCCCTGAATAGATTTTGGAATACTAAAATATTTTTGTATCAACTCAATGCCGGTATGATGCAAAGCTAGTGTACAGATAGAATTGTATATGGTAGTGCAGAAACAGTTGCTGCTTAGTGCTTTCAATGGAAGCCCTTTTTTTTTGATAAGAAACAAATCATTTCATGTGAAATATGGGAATCAGAATTGGTCTTTATGTATAGCCTAGGGTTTACGTTTACCAGACTTTCAGATATGTTGAATGTGAGGAGATAAAAATGTGTTTTTACACTGTCCTTTTGACCTTTACACATTTGAATGTTAGTCCATTTTTCTCCCTCACCTTCAAAAGAAATATTACATGTGTTAATGTTACATAATCTGATGATAGCAAGAGATCTTTTATTGCAGGGACTACAGCAAAGAACTTTTAGAAGATTTAACCAAACTATAACCAAATTATAGAGATTATAATAAAATTTTGGGGAAAAAAAAATCAATTTTTACCTCTTAAATTTTCAATTTCATCGAATTGCACCTCAAACTTGAATAAGTGTTGCAATCTTAACATTAAACTTAAAAAAATGTTGCAATTTTTTCCCTCTAATAAGTTTTCGTTTGAAAGATCATTAAAAAAATATAGGTTAAATTATCAAAAATACCCTTGCACTATGGGGTTGGTTTCAATTATACCTCTGAACTTTGAAAAGTTTCATTTTAACCTTTGAACTTTGAAGTTTGTTTCAAAACAACACTTGAAGATTTTTTCCGTTAAATTTATGGACGAAAAATGATATATTTACATAAGTTTTGATTTTTTTTCAACGTAGATGTTCAAATATGTTAACACAAGCAACAATATAAATGCAAAAACATCATTTTTCGTCCATGAATTTAACGAAAAAAGCCTTCAAAGGTTGTTTTGAAACAAACTTCAAAGTTCAAAGGTTAAAATGAAACTTTTCAAAGTTCAGGGGTATAATTGAAACCAACCCCATAATTCAGGGTGTTTTTGATAATTTAACCAAAAATATATTCTCATGTGTTTAATGAATTATAAAACATATATACATTATAAAAAATTGATAGGATTTCAAATAAAAAGAACATTAGAGAATTTTTTTTTTGTTATAACTTGTGTGTTTTTATAAAGTTATTCAATGGTTAATTTGTGCATTAATATAACAAAATTTTGTGCAAAACTTTATATTATTGAAATTACTGAATTTATAGAGATTTTTTCATTGCTTTTTGTTAAAATTAGTAGGTGAATTAGCAGAAACTATGCAAAGAATAAAAATTGCAACACTTATGTAAATAAAAAATTCAATTTGATGAAATTGAAAGTTTATGGTAAAAATTGATACAACTTGACAAGTTTAGGAATAAAAATTGAATTTTTCCCTAAAATTTTAATACTTCAACGACTAGATTAGCCAACCTGATTAAGACATAGCCTCGACTGAGAAGTGTGAAGTTCAAATCCCCTCCTCTAGATAGTTGAACTAAAAAAACCCAAAAAAAAAAAAAACATATTAAAACAGAGACTATAATGTCAACCTTATATTTATTAGTTAAATTTACTTATTTTTACTAATTTAACTAGCTTAATCATACACAACCCAAAGCATTCATTGCAAGTCTTGATGAAGACCTAGCTCGAACATTCTATTTTCAAATCCCTAATACTCAAAAACATATCATCCGCATACACTTTATTTTCATATAAATCTTGAAATAAACTGCCTATCAAGCTGTAGAACTGTTTGATCATGGACAATTGTACATTACCAGAAGGAAAAAACATTGCATTTTGCTAATAGAAAAGATTATCTCAGAAGGTTCACAATCTATAAGTTTGGTGTTGGCACTAAAATTTCTATCTCTTCCACACTCTGGAGTCATTCAAGTCTCCAACCATTGAAACTGGCAACAAATGTCTTGTTTCCTGTAATGAATTTACACGTCTTCCCAATCTCGATCGTCTGATTAGTTAAACGTTTCCTCTTGAAACATTTTCCATGAAAGCCATACCCTAGCTACTTCATAAAGCGTTTTCCTTTCTTAAAGCATCTAGCCTTTCCTTCATTTTTTTACTCTGCTCAAAGTTTGCCTTACGCTTCAGAGCTTTCTGTGAACAAAAATAGAAAGTGTCAATTGAGGTGGAAAAAAGGAGCAGGTCTTCAAAAGAAACCAAGGAAAACTATCATGTGGAAGCACAAAACTTACTTCCTGCCTGAAACATCGATCAAGCTTAATTTTGAGATCTGTGCATGTACCCAAAAATTTTGCAACAGGATGGTCTAGATGACACTTCTGAAACTCCTCGATAATCTGCATAAGTGATCAAGGAAATAATAGTTTTTTAACAAATGGTTTCCAATAACAAAACCACATATAACAGTAGGGAATTTTGGGCTATAGTAAACCACGAGAAGATTCTCTTACATTTTTTTCCTTCTAATCATCAAGTGTTTAGGCTAGCTTACAACCTAAGTCTATAGCATTTGGTTGTTAAGAAATACACAGGATTTTAATAACATGGAGTTTGAACTTAACCTCCAAGGAAATCTATAGAGATTCTCTTGCTTAGATAAATTTTTTTTGATAAGAAACCACGCTTTCAATGAGAAACATGAAAGAAAATACAAGGGCATACCAAAAAACAAGCCCCCAAAAAAGAATGTCCCAAACACTACACAAATAGACTCCAATCCAACAAAACTAAACCAAGATCATATTTATAATAATTACAAAAAGGCCTAGTGACTGACACCCACAATGAGGTATTAAACCTCACCAACTCCTAATCCTCATCACACCTCACCAACTCCTAATCCTCATCACAAGACCGCTCCTCCCTCCCCCCCCCCCCCCCCCCCCCCCAACACAAAGAAATTCGTAGGCCACAAACAGTGCCCTTCTCACGAAAAGGAGAACCCAAGAGAACCTCCTCAATTACCCCAAAACAATCCTTCGCTCAGATAAATTTTAGTTCCCACAGCAATTTCATAGCAGTAGTTCACCGCACTGAACCACCTATGAAACACGGTTCAACTAATTATAGCTCCAGAGCTCATCATTTGAATTCCATCAGTATAAAACTGAATTAGACTGTCACTTATTCTACCTTTTGATTACATTGAGTCAACTTGAATTCAACACTAAAATGGGTGTGCGTGTGCAAAAGGGTAAATTGGAGTTCAAGCTAAGATTTTCTTTTTCTTTCTTGCAAGAACACAACATAATTAATTCATTATCAAAAGATTCAAAAGTGAAATGAAGGTCAACCATCTAGAAGAATTCAATAATATGCATATTAAGAAGGCATAGTTAAGAACTTACTTCGGCACACATTGGGTGCTTATGCAAAGTTAGAGGAGGATGCATATTCACGTCTGATATCCCCAGCAACCTGCAACAAAATCAGTTCATATAAAACCCAAAATCATCTTCAGAAACCACACAACCAACCATTGCATCGATTTCGTGTCAGAGAGAAGAGAATGGATGCCGATTATTTAGATTCCGATTCAAACCATAATCTAAGCAAAGCCATTAGCGGTTGTAATATTTCAATCGGAATATAAGGTTTTGGTGTCCAAATTCGAGGAATCAGTGCGATTTAACACCCGAAGAGCTACAAAAATGTATATGAATTAAATTGATAAAGAAACAGAAATTCAAATCAAGAAACCCAACCTGCGAAGGACATATAACTTGAGCCACTGCGTCGTCTTCTCGCTGTAAGCTTCTAATCTGAATCAGATTATCTGATTGCAGAACGAGAACGGCCGGCTTCGGAAAAAGCTGTTCTATGTTTTATATATACATTAAAATGTAGAGGGATATTTCTTAAGAAAGACCATAGAAATAAAACATATACATAAAAATTAATTTAATAAATCAATAAATAAATATTTTTGTTCTGAACAATAACAACTTAGAAACACAAGAACACAATGGAGAAAAAAGAGCAAAGTAGATAGATTTCTTATTGCCAAATGAATTATTTATTTTGGTATATCTCTCTTGTTTAAAATCTTCATACTACACATATTTATAGTATTTCAAGTGAGTAAGCTCCAAGTAATTAAAGTAGGCTCCAAGTAATCTAAGTGAATAGGCTCAAAGTAATCCAATGTATGCTCCAAGTAATCCAATAGATATCTACCATATACAATAGTGTATTTATAACACTCCCCTTTAGATATTCATTGTATATAAATTATATGCCTTGTGAAAACCTTACTAGGAAAAATTTAATGGGAAAAAACCTAATTAAGGAAAAAGAGTACATTATTTATATACTTCAACAACTACCTTATTAAAAAACCTTACTAGAAAAACCCAGTGGAAAAAAACCATAGTCAAGGAAAAAAAGTGAATTACTTTGACAACCCCTCATGGAAACATCACTTGAGATCTCTGAGTCATCTCATTCCAATGTCGTGCACCAACTTCTCAAATGTTGCAGTAGGTAATGTCTTCATAAATAAGTCTGCCAAGTTATCTTTTGAAGAAATTTGTTGAACTGTGATTTCACCATTTTCTTCAAGATCATGGGCATAGAAGAACTTTAGTAAGATATGCTTCGTTCTATCTCTTTTAATATATCATTCTTTGATTTTTGTTATACATGTTGTATTGTCTTCATATAATATTGTTGGACAATCTTTGCCACAAGGCAAGCCACATGTTCCATGAATGTGTTGAGTCATTAATCTCAACTATACACATTCTCGACTAGCCTCATGAATTGCAAGAACTTAAACATGATTTAAGGAGATGACTATAATGGTCTGCTTTACAGACTGCCATGATATAGCAATTCTTCTACATGTATCAATAACCTGTTTGAGATCTAGCTTTATGTGGATCAGATAAATATCCAACATCTACATAACCAACTAGATCAAAGTTCAATTTGTTCGAATAAAATAAACCCATATCAATCGTCCCTCGAAGATAACAAAGTACATGCTTAATTCCGTTACAATGTCTTTTTGTTGGAGAAGAACTATATCTAGCTAATAAATTTACTGAAAACGTTATATCAGGTCGTGTATTATTAGCAAGATACATAAGTGCACCCATCGCACTAAGATATGGTACTTCAAGACCAAGTAGTTCTTCATTATATTCTTGAGGCCAAAATATGTCATTTTTCATTTCCAGTGATCGAATTATCACTGGAATGTTCAATGAGTGTACTTTGTCCATGTAAAACCATCTTAAAATCTTTTCTATATAAGTTGACTAATGAATGAATATCTCATTTGCTAAATGTTCAATTTGCAGACCAAGGCAAAACTTTTTTTTTCCAAGATCTTTCATCTCAAATTCTTTCTTAAGATATTCTATTGTCTTTGGAAGCTTCAGGTGTTCCAATTATATTCATATCATCAACATATACAACAATAATTACAAATCCTGATTATGATTTTTTTTATAAAGACACATGGACAAATAAGGTTATTTTTATACATTTTTTCTCAACAAATATTCACTAAGACGATTATACCACATTCGTCCGGATTGTTTTAATCCATATAAGGATCTCTGTAATTTGATCGAATATAATTCTCTAGCATTTGAATTATATGATTCTGGTATCTTTAATCCTTCAGCAATTTTCATATAAATATAATTATCTAAAGATCCATATAAATATGTTGTGACTACATCTATTAGATGCATGTCAAACTTTTCATATATAACCATGCTAATTAGATATCTCAATATTATTGCATCCACCACAAGAGAATATGTCTCGTCATAATCAATACCAGATCTTTGCGAGAATCCTTGTGCAACAAGTCTCGCTTTATATCTTGTAACCTTATTATTTTCATTTCTTTTTCTTATAAATACCCATTTGTATCCCACAGACTTAACATCTTTTGGTGTCTAGACTATTGATCCAAAAACCTCACGTTTTGAAGTTGAGTTTAATTCTACCTGGATTGCTTCTTTCCACTTATGTCAATTCTTTCTATGTCGACATTCTTCGACATATGTTGGTTCAGAATCATCATTTTCACGAATAATATCATGGGCAACATTGTAAGAAAAAATGTTGTCAATAACTATATCATTTCGATTCCATCTTTTTCCTGTTATGGCATAGTTTATGGAAATTTAATCATTATCCTCAAGTATCTAACTTTCTTCAATATTTTTATGAGTAGTCATATTCAGGATTTCTTCTAGAATATCCACATCCTTAATTTGGTCATTTTGATTAACGACTACTTTTCTTTTTTGAAGATTTTTATCTTTGGAACCCATCGGTCAACCACGTTTCTTGCATGCCACAAACTCATTAGTTGTAGGAACTTGCTATGTTGGGATTTCAATTCTAGATGGAGCATTTATAACTAGTATGTGTGACTGGGTCAATTTCTTAATATCTGTAAATGCATATGGCATTTGATTTACAATATTTTGCAAATGAATTATCTTTTGAACTTCTAGTTCACATTGATCTGTTTGGCGATCGAAATGAGACAATGACGATGCATTCCATTTAATTTCATTTTTCAACTTTTTAATTTATCCCCTAATGTTGGAAATTTTGTTTCATTAAAATGACAATCAACAAATCGTGTAGTAAATACATCACCCGTCAGGGGTTCGAGATATCTAATAATTGATGGGGAATCAAATCCAACATATATTCCTAACCTCCTTTTGGGAACCCATCTTAGAACGTTGAGGTGGAGCAATTGGAACATATACTGCACATTCAAATATGCATAGATGAGAAATAGTTGGCTCTTGCCTGTAAGCCAATTGCATTGGGGAGTTCTTATGATAGGATGTTGACCTAATGCTTATAAATGATGTTGCATGCAACATTGCATGACCCCATATAGATATTGGAAGCTTTGCTCTCATAAGCATTGGTCTAGCAATTACTTGCAAATATTTTATAAATGATTATGCTAAACCATTTTGAGTATGAACATGAGCTACAGGATGTTCGACATTTATCCCAATGGACATACAATAATTATTGAATGCTTGAGATGTAAATTTACTAGCATTATCAAGAGGCATACTTTTAATTGTATAATTAGAAAATTGTGCTCTTAATTTGATTAATTGAGCAAGTAACCTTGCAAATGCAAGGTTTCCTTGATAATAAACACACATGTGACCATATGCTAGATGCGTCAATTAGAACCATAAAATATCTAAATGGTCCACTTGGTGGGTTAATAGGTTCACATATATCACCATAGATTCGTTCAAAAAATGTAGGTGATTCAATTCCCACTTTAGCTGGTGATGATCTAATAATTAATTTTCCTTGAGAGCAAGCAACACATGACAATTCATTAGTTTGAAGAATCTTCTGGTTCTTTAATGGATGTTCATGTGAAATTTCAATAATTTTTCTCACCATTATTGACTCAGGATGACCCAATCGATCATGCCAAACAGTGAATATATCTAGATTCATGAGCTTCAAGTTCATTGTTGTATAGGTTTCAATTACTCGTATATGAGTATAATATAATCCAAAAGAAAAAGAATGTAGTGTTTCTAATATACGTTTTTCATGTAAAACAATAGATGTGATATAGAGACACTCTATATTATTTTTACTATTAGTCTCAACATGATAACCATTGTCACGTATATCTTTGAAACTCAATAAGTTTCTTTTTTATTTGCTAGAGAACAAAGCATTATTAATTGTGAATTTTGTTCCTCTAGGCAAGATAATGTTTGTTTTTCCAAAGCCTTCAATTAAGTTTGCAGAACCTGATATAGTATTGACATTTGTTTCAAGCATTATCAATTTAGAAAAATATTTTCTACTTTTAAGTATGGTATGCATAGTTGCACTATTTGCCAAATATAAATCTTCATTGTTCATCTTTGGATAAGCTAAAATATGAAAAGTGGTCATGATTCTTCATTAAAAAAAAAAACGATTACAGTAAGTCTTAGAATTGAACTAGAAGAAGAAAAAAAAAACAAACCTACACTAGAAATACATACAAGAAAGATGCTGAAATTAAAAGCAATACTAATATTGGACATTTTTATATGAAGTATTTCCTACTTCTTCAATTGCATCAATTCTCTCTTCAGGAGATTCAAAGAAGTCAGCAACATCTAAATGCGTCGTGTTGAAAGGTTCAAATACATTATCTTCTTGAAATGCGAAGTTTGCTTCTACATTTTTTTCTTTTCTCCTTCAATGATGCTTAATAGAAGTCTACTGAGTGCTTAGGCGTACGACATGTATGAGACTAAAACCCTTTCATTCAACATTAAAAGCATTGGTTTTCAGCACTTTTAGAACTCTTTCCTTGAGAAGATTTTCCTTTATGATCATCATTATTTGTGGTCTTTTTAAAATTTGAATGACGACCACCACGAAATGAATTATTATTTTTTTCTTTAATGCGATCAGACTTCAACCACAACCACGATTATTGGACACTACAACATTCGCTTCAGGGAATGGTGTGCTCAATTGGCTGAGATTCATGATTTTTCATCAATAACTTATTATTTTGTTTAGTCACAAGAAGACATGAAATAAGTTCAGAATATTTTTTAAACTCTTTCTCTTGATATTTCTACTGCAGGAGCATATTCAAGGCATGGAAAGTAGAGAATGTCTTCTTTAACATATCTTCATCAGTAATTTTCTCTCCACATAACATCAATTTTGAACTAATTTTGAATAACGCGAAATTGTACTCGCTTACTGATTTAAAATCATGTAACCTCAGGTGCATCCAGTCATAATGAGCTTTTGGAAGAATAACATTTTTTTTTATGATCATACATTTCTTTCAAACTTTGCCATAAGTTGTAGGGATCTTTTACCATAAGGTATTCTATTTTCAATCTCTCATGAAGATGATGGTGAAGGAATATCATGGCTTTTGCCTTTTCTTGATTAGATGAAGTATTACCTTCTTTAATTGCTTCTCCAAGATTCATGGCATTTAAATGAGGACCCATGACAAGTAGTTATTTCAATTAATATCAAGAGCTACAAACTCTAGTTTTGTAAGATTTGTCATTGTAAAACTATGAGAAAGAAGTATACTTACATTAGAATTTTAATAAGTACACCATGCATGCATACTAAAAAAATTGTAGCATTGTTATATTGCATTCTGTTTATAAAACATATGTCCAATATATAAAACATGTTTTCTCTATGAAAAGAATACTAAACAACTTATTAAAAGAAATCCAATTAACTACTACATTACCTAAAACACAAAATTGACTAAGTTACTGTCGCAACGTCATCACGACGCGGAGCGGCCGACGTCCTCTCCTAGGAGTCTCTTTCGAGGTAAAAGGTTTGGAGTCGCCACCAATCATTATAGGGTGTGATTGGTCACCTATTTTAGAGGAAAGGGGATAGTCTATGAAACCAGAAATTAGGCTCGGGAGTTGATTGAGTGTAGAGAAGGTGTTAGCACCCCTACAACACCCGTTTTAGAAAAACGGTTACCACATTTTATTTCAAAATTATCTTTTTATTTAATAGTCCGAAAAACAATATTTTTATGTTTTATTTTGAATGTCCCAAAATTTATTAATTCACATTTTAAAATAAAATATGAATTAACAACTATGAGTGGCTCAAGGCCATTAGAAAAACTTGGAATTTATTTTGATATTTCAAAACAAATTCCTTATTTTATAAAAACAAATTACTTACGAAAGAATTTAAAACAAATGGTTCTTATTTCAGAAATCCAATTTTAAAGGAGGCAATTTATTTTATTTCAAACTTTTATTGCCAAATGTAATTTTGATGAATTGGAAGGTTCTTATTTCAAAAATCCAATTTTAAAGGGGCAAATTTGTTTTATTTCAAACTTTTGTTGCCAAAATGTAATTTTAATAAATTGGAAGGTTCTTATTTCAGAAATCCAATTTTAAAGGGGCAAATTTGTTTTATTTCAAACTTTTGTTGCCAAAATGTAATTTTAATAAATTGGAATGTTCTTATTTCAGAAATTCAATTTTAAAGGGGCAAATTTGTTTTATTTCAAACTTTTGTTGCCAAAATGTAATTTTGATAAATTGGAAGGTTCTTATTTCAGAAATCCAATTTTAAAGGGGCAAATTTGTTTTATTTCAAACTTTTGTTGCCAAAATGTAATTTTAATAAATTGGAATGTTCTTATTTCAGAAATCCAATTTTAAAGAGGCAAATTTGTTTTATTTCAAACTTTTGTTGCCAAAATGTAATTTTGATAAATTGGAAGGTTCTTATTTCAGAAATCCAATTTTAAAGGGGCAAATTTGTTTTATTTCAAACTTTGTTGCCAAAATTTAATTTTGAAAAAGTTTCAATGAGATTGAACAAATTTTGACTAATTGGGTAGTTCCCAGGTAGAGGTGTTCCCTTTGGTCAGCTTAAATACCTCAGCCTAGACAGAACAAGTCCCTCATAATCAAATTTTATTCCAAACTTTTGTTTTATTTCAAACTTTTGTTGCCGAAATGCCATTTTGAGAAATTGGAAGGTTCTTATTTCAGAAATCCAATTTTAAAAGGGGCAATTTTTGTTTTATTTCAAACTTTGTTGCCAAAATAAAATTTTGAGAAATTTTCCATGAGATTAAATAAATTTTGACTAATTGGGTAGTTCCCAGGTAGAGGTGTTCCCTTTGGTCAGCTTAAATACCTCGGCCTAGACAGAACAAGTCCCGCATAATCTAATTTTATTCCAAACTCATTAATTAGTTACAACTGGAGAGCTCAACTAGAAAATCTAAATTAAGACCAAATTAAAACTTTACTTTAGTTGGAATCAATTTAGAAATAAATCAATTGAAACTAAAGTGAATTTGTACTTAGAAAATTCCAAATCAAATCAAATTTGAATGAAATCATCAAATAGCAAAATTTAAGTAATTTGAAAATTAAGCAAATTAAGCAATTTAACGAATTAAACAATTTACAAATTAATTCAAATCAAAACAAGCAAATATCAACATTCAAGCAATTTGCAAATTAAGAAAATTAAGCAATTTACAAATCAAGCAAATTAAACCGTTTGCAATTTAATTCAAATTAAAATGAAATAAATCAATTTTCCAATCGAATGAAATAACGAATTAAACAACATGTCATAAATCAATTGAAAAATAAATCGTCAAATGATGGAATGAACCATTCAAAAATTAGTTGAAATTTAAATAACAATTAAAGCTAATTGACATTTAAACAACAATTAAGACCAAAATGAAATTAAACCATTCAAGAACTATTTGACATTAAACCAACATGTTACGGAAAAATTGAACACACAATTAATTGGTCAATTAACAATCTAATTGTAATTTAAACAACAATTCAAGTTAATTGTAATTTAAATGACAATTAAAGTTTGAGTATGGTCCGTTTGACGACTAAATAAGCATGTCAAATTAATTTATTTTCATTTATTTGCAAATTGATAACATGTTATTGGTCAAATTAGACTTAAACCACATGCTGTTGGAGAATTAAAAATAAACCTCATGTTATTGGTCAATTTGAAAATCAAACAACATGCTATAGACCAATTCGTAAATTAAGTAACATACTGTGGATCAATTTATTAAACATGCATTGGATGAATTTAAAGTTTAAACAAACAGTAGTCAATTAAAATTAAACCATAATTATGGTCCAATTGAAAATTAGCAAGAAAGTAGGGACAGATTGGGGAATTAAGCACCAAAAGAGAGGGTTAAAATGGGAGTGAAAGAAAGAACTTTCTCTTCCTTTCTTCCACACCTCACCTTACGAAAAGAAGAAGAAGCAGTGGGTGGTTGGAGTTGATTTCAAATCGCCGAAAACGAAATTGCCGCCGGAATGGGTAATCTTGCCGGAATTTGTAGATATGAGTAAACTCTCCTCTCCTCTCTTTTTCCTCTCCAATCTCTCTCTTTTCTCTCTGATCTTCTTTCTTCCTCCTCAATCTCTCTCTTTTCTCAATGATCTTCTTTTTCTCCTTCCCCCCTCGGTCTCACCCAAAAGGTCCCCTTTTATAAGAATTTAACACTCCTTAAAATAGTATGGTAAGTAGAGAAAGGAGAGTGAGTGGCAATGAGGGAGAGAAAATTTGGGAGAAAGAAACTAGCTAGTGGGAAGAATGAGAAAATTGGGGAAGACTATTGACTTGTGAAAATGTATTTTGAAAAAGAAGAAAAAATAAATAAATAAAAAGAAAAAGAAAATAAAAAGAAAAAGAAAAAAAATAAATAAATAAAATCAACAAAATTAATAAACATGAAAGCTTTAAACAAAGCTTGAAGAAAAATGAAAATAAAACAAAAATGAACTAAAGTAACACAAACCAAAAATTTAAAACAAATCAAATCGAAGTATAAAAATTAACGGACCAAATACGGTATCTACAGTTACAACTCCCTGGTCAGTTCCCATATAGAGGTGTTCACTTTCGATCAGCTTAAATACTTTAGCCTAGACATAACTATCCATAGACAAAGTGTTTCTTATAGTCAATTTTTATGTTAA
The DNA here is from genome assembly GCA_033996785.1 of Trichosanthes truncata. Taxonomy (NCBI): domain Eukaryota; kingdom Viridiplantae; phylum Streptophyta; class Magnoliopsida; order Cucurbitales; family Cucurbitaceae; genus Trichosanthes; species Trichosanthes truncata. Next base: position 73,512,144 of record JAWPNB010000003.1, read on the forward strand.
AATCATCAAATAATTAATAAGAATTAGAAAAAAAAATGATAAGAGCATTTGGATTTTTTTTTAAGCGAACTACACATCAAGTTCAACATGTAAAATGAGATAATCATAAACCATGAATTCAATTATAGAAGTATAAAAAAAAATAATTAACATTTTGACCATAACATATTAAGAACAACATGGTCAACATGCACAAAATAATAGGTTGTCAACGTTCAATACACAGTGTAAATACAAGGTATATAATATAAATGCACTGTATATATATGAAACGTTCATAACACAAATCATGAAAATAAATTTGAGAAACCTATCTTTAGTAAAGAAAATGGTAGATCAAGCTCGTGTTGATAACATGTTGTGAACAAGACAACTTAGAAACATAAGAACTCAATGGCGAAAAGATAGCAAGTAGATAGATTTCTTATTGCAAAGTGAATTATTTGTTTTGGTATATCTCTCTTGTTTCAACCTTCATACTACACATATTTATAATGTTCCAAGTGAGTAAGCTCCAAGTAATCAAAGTAGACTCCAAGTAATTCAAGTGAGTAGGCTCCAAGTAATTCAATGGATATCTACCATATACAATAGTGTATTTATAACAATTTTAAATTTTTAAATAAGTTATAAATTCTTAGGTTAAGAAATTAAAAAAAAAACTAATTAAAAAATCTTAGGTTAAATAACTATTTGCTTCTAGACGTTCCAAATATTGTGTCAACTAGGGTATAATTCTACTGGTAAAAATTTGTTTATACTAAAAAAAACATATATATATGTTTTTTTTTTTTTGAAATGGTAGTAATTTTTTCTATCATCTTGTATTTTGTATTTTTTTACAATTATCATTATTATTTTTTATTTGGTTGATTGTATTATAGAGTCATTGGATTTGAAAATATATTATTTATGATTTAATTCCTATTTTATTATAATTCTTAAAATGTCTATTTTAATTTATACACTTTATTTAACTAAGAACGATCTTTAAACTTTTTAAATTCTTTACATTTTTATTTAAATTTTTTTAATGAAAATTTTATTTAAAAAAATACATTTTGTTATGGCGGTTAATTTGTTAACATATAGATAGAACAACATTTTTTTGAATATGTGTATTAAAGTAATAACGTAAACAATGTATTGAAGCTATATAGAATGAATATAATAGAGACATTTAAATGTCTAGATATCAAATAACGTCGAAAGTGAGCATAGTAATTGACATGTATTATTTTTCTTGTGGTCGGAGGTTCCAATTCTCATGCCCCACATTCGTTGTATTAAAAATAATAATAATAAGTAACAAACAATTAAAAACCAAATTCTAAAGATAAAAATAAATTTTTTTTTGGAAGAAAATATTTTCACTGATAAATGAAAAAAAAAAGAAGTTAAACACTCCTAATCACCAAAAGGTGCATTGCATGAAAGAGTTCCAATTAGTAATTAAAGATGAAAGACAAAAACAAAAACAAATTTTCAAAATTTTTTTTTTAGTTTTCAAAACTTTGTTTGAATTTTGAAAATATAGGTAAAAAGTAGATAATAAAACAAAAAACACATATGTGAAAATAGTATTTATAAAATTAATTTTTAAAAATTTAAAAGATTATTAAATGAAGACTTTCCTAAATTTTACTATAAAACAATTTAGTCTCCGTACTTTTATATCACACTATAACTTTTAAGATGTAATTAGTGGTTATTAGTTAACTATGCATGAATTGAGAAGAGAACTAAATTTTTACAAAATTTGAGAGTGACTGGTTACAAATTAAAGTTTAGTAACTTTGTGACAAACAAAAGTATTTTAAATAAGAAATTGCATTAAAAAAAAACCAATATAAAAACGCCAGTTACCTTCCTCGGTACGTACAGAAATGTCCCAAACCCCTGATTCTCTCTTTTTCTAGGGTTTAACCAGTTCTTCTTCACCTTCCCTCCTCCTTCCGACGGCTTACGCTTTCTCTCCGCCGCAGAATAATGTCATTTTACCGCCTCCTCCTCCACTCTCTCCGCCGCTCTTCAACCTCTCCGTCGCATTCCCGAGCTCTGAGCATTAGTCCTCTGAACCACCATCTGCAGGCCCCGATTCCACCGTCCTCTCAAAGCTCTTCTCCTAACACGCTCCTCCATGCCCGCTCATTTGCCTTTTCCTCTGCCGAAGAAGCTGCCGCCGAAAGACGCCGTAGAAAGCGCCGTCTTCGTATCGAACCCCCTCTCCATGCTCTTCGCCGCGACAACTACCCGCCCCCACAGCGTGATCCCAATGCTCCTCGTCTTCCTGACTCCACATCCGCTCTTGTGGGGCCTCGTCTTAACCTTCACAATCGTGTTCAATCCCTAATTCGTGCTGGTGATCTTGATGCGGCTTCTGCGGTTGCTCGTCACTCTGTGTTCTCGAACACGCGGCCGACGGTTTTCACTTGTAATGCTATTATTGCTGCTATGTATCGGGCCAAGAGGTATAGTGATGCGATTGCGCTGTTTCAGTTCTTCTTTAACCAGTCGAATATAGTTCCCAATGTTGTGTCGTATAATAATTTGATTAATGCTCATTGCGATGAGGGTCGTGTTGATGTGGGTCTTGAGATTTATCGTCATATTATTGCAAATGCTCCGTTTGGTCCTTCGGCAGTGACGTATCGGCATTTAACTAAGGGATTAATTGATTCTGGGAGGATTGGGGAGGCTGTGGATCTTCTGCGGGAAATGTTGAACAAAGGGCATGGAGCTGATTCGTTGGTTTATAATAATTTGATTTCTGGGTTTCTGAATTTGGAGAATTTGGAGAAGGCGAACGAACTGTTTGATGAGTTGAAGGAGAGGTGTTTGGTGTATGACGGAGTTGTGAATGCTACGTTCATGGATTGGTTCTTTAATAGGGGGAAAGAAAAGGAGGCTATGGAATCGTACAAGTCATTGCTTGATCGGCAATTCAAGATGATTCCAGCAACTTGCAATGTGCTGTTGGAGGTTTTGCTTAAACATGGGAGGAAAACGGAGGCTTGGACCTTATTTGATCAGATGTTGGATAACCACACTCCTCCAAATTTCCAAGCAGTCAATTCAGATACGTTTAACATAATGGTTAATGAATGCTTTAAGCTTGGCAAGTTCTCAGAGGCAGTAGAGACTTTCCGGAAGGTGGGAACTCAACCAAAGTCGAGGCCTTTTGCTATGGACGTTGCAGGGTATAATAATATCATTGCAAGGTTTTGTGAGCATGGAATGATGACAGATGCAGAGACTTTCTTTTCTGAACTTTGCTCGAAGTCCTTGTCCCCTGATGTCCCAACTCATAGAACATTGATCGAAGCTTATTTAAAGGTTGAGCAGATTGATGATGTATTGAGAGTTTTTAACAGAATGGTCGATGTTGGTTTGAGAGTTGTCGCTAGCTTCGGAAACAGGGTATTCGGTGAATTGATTAAGAACGGCAAGACCGGTGACTGTGCTCAGATTTTAACAAAAATGGGTGAGAAGGATCCTAAACCAGATCCCACATGCTACGACGTGGTGATTAGAGGGCTATGTAATGAAGGTGCACTGGATGCAAGTCGGGAGTTGCTTGACCAGGTAATGAGGTACGGTATTGGCCTCACTCCCACGCTTCAGGAATTTGTTAAAGAGGTATTTGTAAAGGCTGGTCGGAATGAAGAGATTGAAAGACTGCTAAATATGAATAGATGGGGACATGCTTCTTATCGCCCCCCTTCTGGACCGACAAGAATTTCACAATCGCAGGTCCCACCTCAAATGGGGCCGCCTCGTCAGCCACCTCAAGGACCCCCTCAAATGGCAGAATCACATTGGCGACCTTCCTCAAACCCTCAAGCAAGAGGAAGTTATGATGCCCCTTCAGCACCTCAAATGACAGGTCCTAATCATTTTCAATCAGGATCAGCTCAAATGACAAGACCTCAACAGCCATCATCGGATCCACCACGCCCAATGGAAGAACAGCATCACTCACAACAACCCCCTCAAATGGCTGGGCAGTCGGCTGCTTGATTCTTAGATTCCAACGTTATTGGAGGATGCTATTGTCAAATTTTGACTTTGTGTTGACAGGCAATACGTGATGAATTGCATACCCCACCTCTTTGTGCTACTTGTTCTTTCATTCAAGCTTTCTTGTTAGTACGAGGATTTGGTTATATCCATGGTGTCTGTCTGAGATATTATGTATTTACCTGATATATCAAGGTGGTTTACCTTGTTACACTATTTAAACTCACAAATTTATTAATGATATTTTAATTTGCAATAATTTGAAATACCATTTCAGATTTGTAAGAATAGAATATGATCTGAATGCAGGGCATAATTTCTACATCTTGGGCATGCTTGGGAGTGATTTTGAAATGATTAAAATCACTTTTGTCGTATTTGAAATCACTTCAAAAAATGTTTTTAATTATTCAAAATCAATTTTTGTGGTATGAAAATCGCATTTAAAAGTGTAAAATCAAACATTAAGTTAATTTTGAAATTTGAACATGATAGAAGTGATTAACAATTTCAAAATCACTTCCAAACATGTTGTATTATACTATCTTCTGCTTCAAATTGCATCTTCAATAAATTTATCATTCTTCATCATGCTCATGTGATTTCCACACTCATGAACATGTATTTTCTGGAGAGAATCTGAGATGCATCATGTCGGTTTCTACGCTGTTTAGTAAAAAGAGGGAGAACCTTGTTTTAACTTCAACATGGTACAATCATGGAAAATAGTTGAACTTTCTTCACATAAGGAATAAAATAGAGTAGATATCAAATTCTCCATTGTAAGTATCAGTCAATCAGACTCAACCATCAACGCTCCTGTCAGTACAAATCTTAAACCAAGAGATGAGAAATTTAAATGGGGCAAATGGGCAATGAATAAAATAAAAAAATATTACTACACTAGATTCTTTCCTTCTTTGAAGGATTCAATTGTTGCGAGAGTTCCTCTCAAAAGGGGAACTCAAATCTCTTAACAAAAATCTATACAATTGAACCAAAACTGAATCATTCTTCCACCAATGCAGTTGGGCAACTATAACAAAATGTGGCACCAAACCTAGGAACTTGGTTAATCCACCACCCACCCCACCCAAAAAAAAAAAATGATAAAAGAAAAGAAAAGAAAAACAGATGTGTCTGCTCTTAACTAGAATGTTCAAAATTTCATTACTGATGAGGTCAGGTTAAGCAAGGGCTCCAGGGTAGATGGAGCAAACTTCCGAGCAAAGAGGTAACAAACAGAAGTCATTTCTGAATTATATAGGCACTCTGTCCCATTATTATTTCTTATAGACTCTATAAAACTTTCAGTGATGTTAGCTGGTCCATACATTGCAGGATGCGGGCCTCCCATCGACCAATCGACCCAGGTCACCGTGCGATTTGAGTTCAGAGAACCGTGAAACATGTTCAAGTAAGTTGGGATATAGTGCTCATCTGGGTAGCAAGCAGGTTTACAGAACTTCTTAAACAGAGTGTAGTATCTGGTATCTGCAACAATATAAACAGCCAGAGCACGGCTGATTTCAAACCACTGGGACCCTTTTCGCCAATGCTGGAGCTTAATATCTGGAAGCATTTTGCGGCTATAGCGACCACGCCCGTACCGGGTCGGTTCATCATACGATTCTACAAAACTCTGAGCAGAATTTGTCAGATATTTGTAGACTGTTTGAAAGTTGTACACTGGGATACAGCTCTCAGAAAGCAGGACAAAACGCTCATTTGAAAAGTCAAGCAGGGCATTTGCTAGGAGGCGCCTTTCAGCATCAGCAAGCGATACAGAACCCCAAGAAACATGCTACAAAAATGAAAGGACATTCTTCGTAAATGATAATGCAAGCAGTTTGATAGGGGTAATGCAGACTTGGAGAGTTTGGAAGCAATGCTGAATTTCTGATTCTAGATTGATAAAACATTGAGAAAAGTAGTTATGCAATTAGAGGTAGCCACCATATCAGAAGTTAGCAGAGTCCAAATACAATTCAGAAGACTCTTACAAGTATGATTACTACTGACTACATGGGGTAAAGACAATATTCAGGATATTATCTCACGGTTCAATTTTCCCCAGTTTCAAAGAACCAGTGTTCAAAAGATGCGATCCTTGAGCCATTAATTAAAAAAGCTTCAATACTTTTGCACGTATGGCTTCCAACACATGCAAGAGAACGTACATAATTTTGGAGGTTTGTATTCCATATGATCAAAGTCACTCTATTAACTAATATCCACTGTTTACTTCTAATTTATCTTTCAAAAGAAATGAACAGGATTTACATTTTACACAAAGGCATCACAAAGATAAGGAGGTAGAGAAACAACTAAAGCTACTTGTTTAGATGTCATTGTCCAACCATCGTTGCCTAGTTGCTACCATTACTTAACAAGTAAAGCTAGGATGAAATTTTCTGCCTCTGTAAAAGGATTGCACAAACTGCAAATTTACCTCAACAACCTTTTAGAAGGGATTTTCCACAAAAGTCTACGGTAGTTTGACAAGGCAGACAAAAGAATCATCACCCATTCTATTTTTATATATATTTTTTTAATGGGAAACTCACACATTCGCCCCAAATCCTTCAGTCTCAAGTTCATTCATGTACGTGAGCTTTCCTCTTGACATCATGGAGGATAAATCTTTTTATCCTGTAAGGCTTAGTGTTGTAAAACTCAGTAAGATTTAGAAACCCTGATTCAAACGGATGAAGTTAAGTTTAGGCCTGTCAACCTAAGCTCCCCGACCCAAAGGTCAAGAGGTTCGAATATCCATTCTCACGTTGTTAAACTCAAAAAACTTAAAGTTTAGGCCTTTATACTGAACATTTATTGGTGCTTGCTGTAGTTTCAGAATGAGGTATATAATCAGTAGTAGTCTATCATTATGGCACATTTTGCAGATATTGATTATACTAGCACATGGCAGCAACAAAGATGAATGGTATAATATCAATACTAGACAGATTGAAAAAAGAAAAAGAAATACCTGACTGGGGATTTGCCGTCTGTAGAAAGCAGAGCTGCTGGACACATTTAGCTCGTATCCTGGTAGGGCATGCACATAAATAGAAAACAGCTTCTCATGGCCAGAAAAGAACCTCTCCCATAATGGCAGCATGGGCAGCGGGCCTCTAGTCAAGAACATGAAGGCCACTTTTGGCACCCTTTTGAAGGGATAATAATCCTCTTTCTTTGACACCATTGAAGCTCTCCAGAAGAGCTCATCGTCAGACATGGTATGAATCAAATTTTCTGGATGGATGAACATATGGAAGCTTGAACAATCCCTTCTCTTACACATATCAGAAGCAGTACAGTTCTCTTCCACCCGAGTAGTAGGAACCGAAAAATGATTGATAAGAGAGTAAAGCTCAGTCTGTGAGGTGAAGTATCTGCTAATGTGAGCAGTTGTCGCTAAACCAATGACAACTCCAGCCACAAAAACAACCAAAAATGACAGAATCTGCATCAGTTTGAGCAAACCCGGGTGCTTCTCTCCTTCCTCCTTGTCCACCCTACACCGAGCCATTGCTGTTGAGGCCCCAAAAAACAGAAAACACAAACAGACGTTTCAGTTTCCCAGTTTGATCCTTAAATCCTACTCAATCACACATCAAATACATAAAGGGCATAAGTTAAATACCCATTAAAACACAACCCAACACCTAGTTTCTTGGATGGATCAACAGGGAGAGTGATGAACTGTGCAAAATCTACCAGAGTTCAGGCATTCGAGGGAAACCCAAGTTGAATAAACAATGGAAGAATCGTAATGTAAAAGCGTTGTGATCAGACAAGAAACTAGGAGATGGTTTGCCAACGTCCCCAAAAACAACAAACAGCGGGACGTGATCTTTCCCAAAATGGGCATAAAATGGCGAAATAACAGAGCAGGAAAAACGAAGAATGCAATCGAAAAACCTCAGGAACAATGGGTTTGAATCTGCAGCAAAGGATCGAGCAACAAGCGATCTGAAAACGAAAAACAGAAGGGAAGAGAGGCAATGGGAGGGAGATGAAGAAGTTGGAATCGCATTTGAAAGAGATGGGGAACTCAAATTCGCATCGCTATCGAAACAGAGAGTGTGAAATTGAAAGTGAGATTGGGCACACTGAGATTGGGGGAAGAAGCCAAATGAAAATTGAAAGTGAGATTTTGGTCTCTCAGAAATGGGTCGACACGTATAGAAACGGGTTCGAATTTTTTTAATTTCTAGCGGAATTTTATGTACAATTGTTTATGGTTTTGGAAGGAAAAGATTGTGACGTGCGAAACGAGACCGCTCTTATCGCCGAGTGGAGCCGAATCCGACGGCGCCTCTTTCCATTTGAGAAAGCAACCTCGAAGAATATAATACAATTTTTTCTATGATTTTTTTTTTAAGTTCAACCATGTGTCTCATTTAATATCATCACACAAACATATATGATGTATTAATTCGTTAATCTTCATAGTTAAGTAGATAGAACATCAATTATTTTCTTAAAGGTCGATGATTCGATCTCTACCTTCACAATTGTTGAACTGAAAAAAGAAATATTTTGATCTGCTCAAGAAAAGCACAACTAAACAATTAAGACATCTATTCTTTCTTTTGAAATTGAAAACTTAAGTTTATTTTTCGACCAAAAGGTCAAAGGTTCTAGTTCCCACTGTTGACAAAGAAATTTCGGTCAATTCTCAATTATCACGTCATTATAACAATTAATAACAAAATTACAAATAATTAAATTTGAGACCAATTATAAATTGACACGTGTCCTAAATTTAATTTGAAGACAAAAATTGACAAATTCTAAAATTAAAAGGTAACATGTCTTCATTTGGCAAAATAATTAAATTTAATTTGGTCAAATTGGGTTATATAAGATTTAAGTCAAAATTAAATAAAACTCAAATCCAAATAGTTAGACCCAAAACCAACCAAAGCTTAAGTCCAATGGTTGGGCCTAGTGGCCATTAAAGCCCAAGCCCACATGTCTATGGAAAACTCGATAAATAAAAGAGATCTCCTTCATTTGAAGGGTTCAAAAATCTTATTCTTCAGAGAACTCAGAAGAATTGAAAACAAAGAAAACCAAAGTCCTTAAGTGCTGAATGCTCAATGAAGTTCTTAGGTGTTGAACATTTCAAGATAAGCCCTTAGGTGTCGAACCCTCTTTGAAGACCAAAGACTCTTCAGGACCAGCCCTTAGGTGTTGAACACTCCTTGAAGTGTTAAACACTCTTGGAAGACCAAAAACCCTCTAAGACAAGTTCCTAGGTGCTAAACACTCTTGGAAGGCCAAAGACCCACCAAGATAAGTCTTTAGGTGCTAAACATTTCTTGAAGACCAAAGACTTTTCAGGACCAGCCCTAGGAGTTGAACACTCATTGAAGTGTTGAACACTCTTATAAGACCAAAGACCCTCCAAGACAAGTCCCTAGGTGCTTAACACTCTTGGAAGACCAAAGACCCTCCAAGACAAGTCCTTAAGTGCTAAACGTTCCTTGAAGACTAAAGACTTTTCGAAGGCTAAAGACGCTTTGAAGACTAGAAGACTTGAAGTCCTTAAAGACTAAAATATCTTTGAAGACAAGTCGAAGGCATTTGAAGTGTACAAGACTCCAAGACTTCGATCCACTACAAGATTTTTCACTTTTCTTGACACATCAAAGCATCCGAAAAAGTCTACATTGCGTCGAGAAAAGTCTTGGCCAACGAAAATATTTCGTCGGCAATTTCGTCGACATAGAGCCTTCGGAAAAGCCACTTCCAGTCGAAAATGGCATTGCGTCGGGAAAAGTAGACTTCACCCGACGCAATGCGTTGTGTTGGGAAAAAGTTTCTCCCAACTAGAGATGTCCATTTTCTCCGCGGGGACCCACCTTAACGGGGCGGAGAATCCCCGTTTAGGCGGGGAGTGGGGGCAAAAAATTCCCCCCGAGCTAAACGGGGACGGGGACGGGGAATGTATTCCTATATGTGTGTGTATAAGTATATATATGTCATTTAAAAGTTTATTGTTAATGATTTAAATAATTGGATATGTTTGAATCATATAGCTAAACATTTTAATTATATGTATGGATTAATTGGATAATTTGATATGTAATATTGTTTTGTTTTTATTAGGAGGTTCAAGAATTTTATCTTTAAATATATATATTTTTTAATAGAAAATTAACTATTTAAATTAAAAAATTTGCTGAATAATTAACAAGGTAATTGAAAATTAATGGATATTTTCCATAGAAGTTAACTATTTGAAAATTTATCAAAATAATTATTTGATTATTAAAAAAGAAACAAAAAACTAAACGGGGAATAATTTCCCGCGGGGAACCCGATCCCTGCAAATTCCCAGAGGGGAATCCCTGCCCCGATCCTTGCAAAAATTTGATGGGGAATTTCGCGGGGATGAGGATTCAAATGGAGGGCGAGGATGGGGACGAGGAAGCCATCCCCGTCCCCGCCCGCCCTGTGGACATTTCTACTCTCAACAACTAATGTACGCGTCGGGAGATGTTTACTTTTGCCAACGCACAGCCAACACAATGTGCTTCGGCAAAACCTTAAACCCTACTTTTTCCTCATATTTATTTATTTCTATACTACTTGATAGTTCATTTTAGTATCATTTTAAAACAAAAAATAATATCATAAAAAACAATAATATTGAAATGCAATAATTTGATTACAAAATGTTCAATCTCTTCATGTACTAGAGTTCGAAAGAAGAAAAAAAAATACATAAAAAAGAAAACAATTAATCTTGAAGCCGTCAATCTTCGTCTTCGTTTGTATTTTTGGAAAATAGGTCTTCGAGATTACACAACTACAAATCTGAAGAAAAAAAATATGAAAAATTTTAAATATAAAACAAAAAACTAAAAGAATGTGCCTAAAGTAAAACTAATGCACAAAAAAGTCTAAGTGTCATTTTGACTCTCAAAGAAATTTAGAAAGTGCCTAAAGTGAAACTTAAGCACACAACCAATCCCCCGATGCTACAAAAGTGTCTTAAAAGTGCTTAAGCATACTTTGAGGCAAAAAATAACTCAAAACGACCTAAAAGCATCTACTTCGCCCCTTGGAACCTACATAGTGATCAAAAAGTGACTAAAACGAGTTTAAGTGTCATTTTGACTCTCAAATAAACTTAGAAAGTGCTTAAAGTGACCACACAACCAACCCCCTGATGCTACAAAAGTGTCTTAAAGGTTCTTAAGCATACTTTGAGGCGAAAAACTAACTCAAAACATAAAAGTATCTACTTTGCCCTTTTGAACCTACAAAGTGGCCAAAAAGTGCGTGAAAAGAGTCTAAGTGTCATTTTGACTCTCAAAAAAACTTAGAAAGTGCCTAAAGTAAAACTAAAACACATACCAACCCCTCTATGCTACAAAAGTGTCTTAAAGGTGCTTTAAGCATACTTTGAGGCCAAAAACTAACTCAAAACAACCTAAAAGTGTCCACTCCGCCCCTCAAAACCTACAAAGTGGCCAAAAAGTGCTTAAAAATAGTCTAAACATCATTGATAATCCTCATTCATGAGGATTATTTGGCCTTTAAACTTAGTTATATTCGTGATTTTATTCATATTAGTTGATGAAAATAAAAATATTTGATTGAATTTAATCACTTGATTGATGGAGGACCTCTAATTTAAGTAAGTTAAGAAGAGAAAACAAAAGAAGGCAAAATCTCACTTATTCAATGTCTTTATGCAGATTTTTGAAGAAAATGCAACAACAATGCAATTGCAAGGCAATTGCATTTTTGGCAGACTTTGAAGTAAAGGAAATAATGAGATTCTCGGGAAATTTTGAGCAAATTAACCATGATTTCAGGGGATTGAAATGCTGTGATTGATCATTGATTACGAGATGAAGCCCTAGCTCAAAAACTCTTATAAAAGACGAAGGAAAAGCCGAAGAGAGGTGTGGAGATTTTTGGAGAAGAGATTTTGTTCGATTTTGGGTTTGTTTCCACTCACAGCAGCAGTCTTTCAATTTTTGGGTTTCATTTCTTTATTGTTCTCCTCTTAAAACTTCCATAATTCCTCTCAATCCCATATACCTAAGAATTGGGTATGGTTATGGACAATTTCTTTGTTCGATTGAGTCATGGATAATGGGTTTTTAGGAAGGTTGAAAGTTTTGTTTCTCGCACCTTGAATTTTTGTATTTGAAGGAGAAGAGCCACTGTTTTGTCTTTTTAATTTCAGCACTTTAGTTCTGTATTTGATTTATGATTACAGTAAGATGAGTTAAGTTTTGGTAATTTCACTTTCTACCATTTGAACATTTTGAAGTCTACTGGAATTTGGGTTTTTGCCTATATATATTTGCAAGTTTCTTCAATATTTGAGCTACTGGTTCTTATTTCAATTTTCCATAAGTTAATTTGTAATTTGAATTCTTAGAATTGTTCCTTAAAACTACTTACTTGCATTGCATTTGCAACTTGATTGCATTTTGTTTACTTTGATTTTTCCAATGAATTCCTACAATTCTAATTTATTGTTTTCAATTTATTCCATCATGAAGAGCTAAATTTCCTTTGGGATTCAAGTTTGTGAATGCCCTAGAGGAAAGATGTAAAGCTCGAAAGTAAAAACAATCTGGCTAATTCTTGAATTATAGTTTGCTTTTGGTGAGTTAATTGTTGGGTAACCCTAGTTGGCCATCTAGTGTTGCTTGCCAAGCTATAACTTAATACCGAAAGGGTTAAGGGAAGCTGATGTCGCAAAAGCAATGGAGGAAAAGGCTTAGACATAAGTCTAAAACATCGACCCTAGACATAGGGCGAGACTCCAAAACCACTAGAATTGTGCGCAAAAATATCTAAGTTAGATTAGCCATAGAAATATAGGTTTAATCACTTAGTCTCCTAAAGATACTTCATAGAAGGTCGAATATGAGTTGAATTCGGTTTACTTATTTCTTGAGTTAGCTACGATTGCAATTGCCTTCTTGTTGCATTTCCTTTCCAAATGGGCATTAGCATCTTGAATCCCTTCTTCATTTCCCTTGAATTTTCAAATAATTTTATTTTAGTCAAAACACCCCTCAAATCATTTTCACCCACGGCTACTTTAAATTGCAATTTTTCAACATTTTGTGCCAACTAAAATTTATTTTATTAAACCTCGTTCCCTTGGGTACGATACTCTGGAATACTTCCAGTTTCTTTATTACTTCGATCACGTGCACTTGCGTGTTGTAGCAAAGCATAGCGATCAATCATTTTAACTCTCAAAGAAACCTAGAAATTAAAGTGCCTAAAGTAAACCTAAAGCACACGATTGATAGGTGTACATGTAAGCGCACGCGATCGAAGTAATATAAAATGGTATGTGAGTACCAAGTATCGAATCCCAAGGGAATGGTGTAACAAAAATATTGTAAGCAAAGTGTAAGAAAAATTACAACTTGAAAATTAAAATTGCAAAAATAATGTTGGGATGGTGTGTTGGTGAAACAAATAATTGCAAAATCTAATTGCAGAATCAAGAAATTGCAATATTGAAATGACAAGGATTGCAGAATCTAATTGTAGAATCTAGAAATGGCAATATTTGATAGCAAACTAGATAGACATATTGAATGAAAATTCAAAAAGAATTTGGATAAAGATAGGGCTCAAGAATGTCATTACCCTAAATTGTAATTGCAAACCAAAATTACAATTTCAACCTACTCCACACTCAATTGTAACCCAAAATTGCTTCTCCTATTTACCTTGAATTTAGGTTTTAGGAGGCTAAGTGAGTGACTTATATGTCTATAGTCCCTCTATCTTAGATCATTTGGCTCAACAATTTTATGGGTTTTGGAGTCCTTAATCCCTATGTCAGGGTAAGGATTGACTTATGTCTAAGCTCTTTCTTCATTACTTGTGTGAAATCCGCTTATCTCTAACCTTGTCGATATTAGATCTAAGCTTGAGTTGCTACCCTAGTTGATCAATCTAGGATCTCAATAGAAATTTATTCAACACAAGCAAACAATTGAGATGTAGGCTTCGTTTTTATTAAAATTTTGGCTACATTTACTTCTTAGGGAATTCGAATCCTTGAACCCCCTAAGAAGTTTTAGCTCATATTAAGATAAAAATCTTACAACTAATTGAAGAAAAACTCATATTTGAATAAATTGCTAATTGCTACAAATTTTATCTTAAGTAATATTGGAACAATTATGGCAATAAGCTTAAGCAAATCTGGGCACTTAAATTCAAAGATGCCTAAAACTCTCAATTTAATTCAAAAACAGAGAATCAAGGCTTCAATAGGAATTCCAATCCTCTTTCTTCAACCTTTGGACCTGATAGAATTTTAAATATATTAATAATTGTTGAACTGTTATAAAGCAGAAACAAAAAATAATAAATAAATAAAAAATAAAGTTGATAATTGCTCTATGAATTCTCACCATGTTTCCAATCGACTCAATCTTTCACCATTTCTAGGAACGATTAGCCTTACCAATCTAAGTTTAACTTGAATCGGATTGGAATTCGAAGGAAAAACAAGATGAGTATGGCTGAAATTCTTGTAAAAATAGAAAGGAAATTTGCAAAAAAAAAAAAACAGAGCATTCGGTTGACAAAAACCCACAATCAAAACCTCTGAAAAAACGAACTCAAAGCCCAACTTCTTCACTTGAATTGATTGGATAAATCGAAAGAATAACATGAAATAAAATTACAGTAGCTCTCGATAATACAAGAAAAAAATTGAAGAAATATAAAAACAGAGAACAAAAAAATGCAGAAAAATAGAACATGAACGTTGAAAATAAAACCCACAAAATTGACTCCAAAAATGCCTTCAAAAACGAATATCTTAGCTCCTCCTCTTCTTCCCCCTTTATAGACCTTCATTAGGGTTGAAGAATGCCCAAATTTCGTGTTCAAAATCCCCCAAATCATGCTGTAATTGAAGATTTTCGAAATGGGTTAAATGCAGATTTTTTTTTCCTTTTTTGAACTTTTCTATTGCTCCAGATTGCAGAATCCCAATTTTGCAATTTGATTTTGTAATTTCCACCCAAGTCTGCTGCTTCAGATTGCAAAATCACGATTTTGCAATTTGATTTTGCAATTTCCATATTTCTTGCAAACAAGATTAATTTATTTAGAACTCTATTCCAATTGCCATCATATTTATTTCTTTCTTAAATTGAAGCAATCTTTCGACTATTTTCAAATGGTCTTAAGTCAAAACAATAATATTTTAAGCAATTGGGAGTTAAATAAGCCTTAATTTTAAGACTTATCAATGACCCACCCCAATGATGCTACAAAAGTGTCTTAAAGGTGCCTAAGCATACTTTGAGGCAAAAAAACTAGCTCAAAATGATCTAAAAGAGTCTACTCTGCTCCTTGAAACCTGCAAAGTTGTCAAAAAATGATGAAAAGAGTCTAAGTGTCATTTTGACTCTTAAAGAAAGCTAGAAAATGCCTAAAGTGAACTTAAAGCACATGACGCATCCCCCAATGCTATAAAAATGTCTTAAATGTGCCTAAGCATACTTTAAAAACCAACAAACATTTCCCAACTCATTGAAACTTTTATTTCAAATATCACAAATTCACTCAAACACAATTTACACACATCCCACTAACTCACCCAAACTAACTCTAAAAAAAATGCCCAACTTATCTATTTTGAAGGAATAAACGTTTCGCTTCGCAACAGAAGCATTGGATCATCTTTGATTTTATTTAAAATTAAACTAAAAATTAAGCAAACTTACTTAGAGTAAATATGAAGATATTTCTGGCGGATCTTTATATCCTCTATAAAATCTTTCTGACTATGATTCGTACACAGGACCAAGACTTGTGGGAGTCTCTTGAAAGAAAATCCACAAGGGATTGAAGAGGAAGAGGTCTAGAGAGAATTCACTAATTCTCTATTGAGGAGATATGTGTTGTGTCTAATGGCTCAATTAAATGGTCCTATTTATAGATACTAAGGGAAAATCTTTGTCATAATTAAAATATTATATTTTAATGTCTAATATATTAAAATATATCTTATATTTATTTGAATCTCATTCAAATCTCCTACGATATTTATTTATTTGAATCTTATTCAAATTCTATAAATATCTTTTATTTAATGTATCTAATATACATTAATTATTTTAATATTTAATGTATCAAATACAATAAATATATTTTCTTCTTATATATTTAATATATCTAATATATTAAATATTAATTTGGACATTTCAAATTTTTCTTTCAACTAATTTGATCTTTTAATGTTACTATGAACTAGCAATGTGACCTTATGGACCTACAGATTTTAAGCTCCAATGATACAAAATCATTTAATTAAACTCTTTAATTAATTAATTTTCATTCATTAACTATAGGTCACTCCACTATAGACCTAGAGTTGCACTCTTATGCACTGTAGGACAAGTTGTGTCAATAGATATAATCATTACATGCAAGTCGATCATTAATGAGTTATTCGTAATTACAGTTTGGTCAAAAGTTCGTTCTACCCCTATAATTACATCTTGCACCTTAAGTATCACTGATCTTCTAATGAACAATTTGTTTATAATCTAATTATAAACTAAGTCCCTCTCAGGCCAGTGAGAGAGTGGGGCCCCATTGTTCAAGTCTCGAAATTAGCACTTAAGAGAACTACTCATCTACTTACCCTATCTGGGAATGAGTGAATTCTATCTTGTGAGATTATGTTCACAACTCCCTATTTGGTCAAGTCTCCAAAATGGTAGGCATATTGAATTGGCTACAAAAGTCACTCTCACCCATGCAAATCAAAGGATAAACCCTCACAGGAAGGAGTTCATAACTTACACAGGATTAAGATCGAGTTACATATGATCATCTTGATGAAATATTAATCTTCTCAATTAACGGATTTATAAAAAGAGATTAAATATTTCATGGTCCAATCTTATACAAACTCATTATTCAAGATACCCTCACTCACATGTCTCCACATGAACGATTTGGATCAAATCATTTGTAACTATTACAAAGTAGGCTGTATCAATAGTGTTGTCAGGATAAGGCACCAACCTTATCCATATACCATGACCCTTTAGGTTATTTCTTGAACATGATCATCATGTATGTCAACCACATATTATTCAAGATTACACTAATAACCTTGGATTTTTCAAATAATAGATAATATTATATTGCAAATAAAATAATCAAAATTATTATTAATTATTAATTTCGAGGCTTTATGGCATAAATCCCAACATATTTTTACCTAAAATCCCACTAACTTATCCAATATCTAACCCTTAAAAAAATGTGTCTAACTCACTAAAACTAATTCCCTATTTGAATGGCTACCATAACTATAGGATAATCATACAACCAACCAAAAACTCTGACACTAAATGAAGAACCTTAATTCACTTAAACCAATTTTTAAACCCAATTATGGGTACAATAACTTCTAAATAGCCATATAAGCTAATAATTAAACGTAAAATACAATATAACATACAACCAAGCAAATAAAAGACAATAAGTTTCATAATGATTTTATAACATCAAAGAAATCATCCATACCTAGTTAGAATGAGACTCTCTTGTGTGCTTGTCATTGTACGATTAAAATAAGTCTACTTCAAAAAATGGACAAACTATTACTGATTATAGATAGAAAATTATAAAGCAAAATTTAATTAAAAATCAAAAGTTGAAACTATTATAGATTATAGATAGAATTTAATGCAAGTTTAGTGTCTAATTCACTCCAAAATGTCTAATGTACAAATTTTAGATGATTAACTCATCCCAAACTCACTCCAAACTCTTCTGAAAGTATCTAACCACTCTCCAAATGTCTTAAACTAACCCCCAAACATCCAAAAGTACTTAATTTTAAATAAATTTCGTCCTAACCATCCAATGATATATTAAGGAAATGTGTCTTTGAGTCTAGCATTTTGTGCACCGACCTAGTTCCAAGTACGTACATATGCAAGGCACTTAGGGCTTTTAAGAGAATAAAATCACTATATAATCTTTACTAAGCTCAAAATAAGGACTCTAACTCAATATATAACCTTAAATTATGCTAAAAAGTAACACTTACATTTTAATGTTCAATAGGCACAATAGGATAAAAACAAAAAAAAATAGGCTACAAATCAAATTACACCATAAGATTAGAATCAAACTTTAATCACACACAAGAGGCTCAAAATCAAACTAATCACACACTTGGACTCAGTGTCACAATTTAATCACACAAATATAGGCTCAAAATCACACTTCTAATCACACAATAGGCTCCAAATCAAACTTTAATCACATAAAGTGCCCACAAATCACAATTTAATCAAATAATTAAGCTTCAAATCACATTTTGAACACACAACAAATTCAAAATCACGATTTAATCATACTTTAATCCAACAATAAGCTCCAAACTAAACATTCAATAACATAAATAGCCTCCAAATCACACAAATGTTCTCCAAATTACACTTTGAACACATAATCCACTCAAAGCAAAATTTTTAACTAAGTTTAAATTTTAAATAAGTTAAACAAAAACACAATGTAAGGATTCTATATACCTCCAAATGCTTAACAAAGAAGAAAATCCAAGCTACCAATGGAATTTGTGAACAAAGAAAGCAAAAAGTATTGAGAAAGAGAGAAAACCTAAAAATAACTAGGCAAATATAAGTTAACATTAAATAAATACCTTTGGAAAGAAAACCCACAAGCTTAAAATGGAACTAAACGATGAGAAACGACAAAAAGTAGCGAACTCCAAAAACTTTCTCCCTCAAAATGCCCAAAATTGGACCGCTGCCTAGAGATGTCCACGGGGCGGGGGCGGGAACGGGGATGGCTTTCCCGTCCCCGTCACCGTCCCCGCCCCCCATTTGAATCCTCATCCCCGCAAAATTCTCCGTTAAATTTTGCGGGAATCGGAGCGGGGATTCCCCACGGGGAATTCGCGGGGATCGGGTTCCCCGTGGGGAATTATTCCCTGTTTAGTTTTTTTTTTTTCTTTTTTAAGAATCAAATAATTCTTTTGATAAATTTTCAAATAGTTAATTTCTATGGAAAATATCAATTAATTTTTAATTATATTGTTAATTATTCACCAAAAATTTTAATTTAAATGGTTAATTTTCTATTAAAAAAATATCTATTTAAAGATAAAATTCTTAAACCTCCTAATAAAAACAAAACAATACTATATATCAAATTATCCAATTAATCCATACATATAATTAAAATGTTTAACTATATGATTCAAACATATCCAATTATTTAAATCATTAACAATAAACTTTTAAATGACACACACACACACACACACACACACACACACACACACACACACACACACACACACACACACACACACACACACACACACACACACACACACACACACACACACACACACACACACACACACACACACACACACACACACACACACACACACACACACACACACACACACACACACACACACACACACACACACACACACACACACACACACACACACACACACACACACACACACACACACACACACACACACACACACACACACACACACACACACACACACACACACACACACACACACACACACACACACACACACACACACACACACACACAGATATTAAAAAATAAAATATAAAAAAAAATTAAATGAAAAATAAAATATAAATATAAAATAAAATATAAAAAAAAATTAAATGAAAAATAAAATATAAATATAAAAAAAAATTAAACGAGGCGGAGAACGGGGATGGGGAATACATTCCTCGTCCCCGTTTAGCTCGCGGGGAATTTTTTTCCCCCACTCCCTCCCCCATTCCCCGCCCCGTTAATGGACATCCCTATCGCTACCTCACCGGAAATGGAAGAGAGAGGGCATGGGTGAAGAAATAGGAAAGAAAATAGAGAAGAAGAATAAGATATGATGCAATAGTATGGGGTTTGAGATGCAGATGGCAGAGAGAAAACGAAAAAGAAGAAGAGAGAAAAAAAAGTGAAGAAGGAGAGGAGAAAAAGAAGAAGAAAGGGCTAGGGTTTTATTTTTTGTGACTTTTTCCGACGCAACAAAAGCGTCGGCATAGGTGCAAAAAGCATTGGGAAAAGTGAAACGCGTGTTTCACTTAATTTACTTCTCCCGACGCTGAAAAAAGCGTTGGCATAGCCTATTAATACGTCGACTTATCTTTTCGCACCATATGGTGGGCTATGGCGCACAAAAAAATCTCCCGATACAAGCATTTTTGGTAGCATAGCCAACTTTTTCTGACGAAATTTGCAAGCATCGGGAAAAATCCTAACGAAAATGGCAAGCGTCGGAAAAAGTGCGTAGATTTCCCGACGCTTGCCATTTTCGTCGGGATAAGTATGTTTTTCCAAACAAAAAGCATTGCATCGAGAAAAACTTCGTCGGAAAATCTAAAAATTCATGTAGTGATCATATCTTCAAGAGGATCAATAAACCAAGGGTCAATCCATTGATCAACAAGTCAAAGGCTGATTCAATGATCAACAAGCCAAAAGTTGATCCAAAGCCAAAGGCCGATCCAAAGATCGACAAACTAAAGGTCGATTCAACAAGGTCAACAAGCCAAAGGCAGATCAGAAAAGACCAACAAGCGCGCTCAAGAACAAACTTTTAGCCTTCGAGACATTTGTATATGAGAGAGAAAGAATCAGAGGAACAAATTATAGATTTTACCACACCCACAAAATTAATACAAATATAAATTTTTATTTTTATTTTTTTTACAAAAAAACATTTTAAAAAATTAATTGATTAATTGTAAAAAAAAAAAACCCCTAAATCAAAATTTTGTTCTCTCTCTTCTTTCTCTCACAAGCAGTCGCTCCCTCTATAACAATGACATTATGCATTTGCAATATAAAAAATTAAAAAAAAATCATGCATCTATTTAGACATTTATACATAATTCATTTTTTACTCTCGTATATCACTGATATATTTTATAGACTAATAGATATTGTTCTTGCCAAAATCTGGTTAGGAAAAATCTCACATGACCTTCACGTGACAACGACTGTGAATTTGTAATTCATGGGATAAAAGTGACCTGCAAAAGAGAAAAAGCTAGGCACTGATGTGGCATTTGCTACACCAACTCCTATGCTTAAGTTAGAGAGGAAGAAAAGTGTAGCAAGCTATAATTTAGAGAATGAGGGTTGAAGTTGAACTCCCTTTCTTTGAGTCATAATAACGTATTTATAGGACCTTTGTTTTCCATATTCCTTTTTAGATAAGGATATAAAAGGTTTCCCCTTTTATTTAAGAATTGGATTTGAAAAGGTTAATCTTATCTTGCAAGATTCTCTTGTAATTCGGGTTTACCTCTTTAGTCCAATTTCACCCACAACATTAGCCCCCACTTCCTAGTTAGGATTTGTAGTGAGTTTATGAGCTTATCTGCATGGAACCTGACTTGGGAGTAGCCCATTGAGTTTTAGAGTCATTTGTGACATTTCGAGATCTGCCTCGAATTCTCTCTAATTATTTTTGTCCATCCTGTGAGGATATTTAGTCTTCTAGAGTGTTGGTTTCTCCATTTTTCCATAGGAATTTTAGGGTTCCATGACGCTTATCTTGCGTCTCAAGTATCCCCAGGATTGCCATCTAACCCTGTAGGTCGGTCTCTTCCTAGTGGGTAAGATTCTCCTCTGGATGTGTATTCGTCCACATCTTGGAGAAAATTCAGGGCTCCAAGATTCTCCTTAAATCTCTCCAAGATTGTCGTCCAACCTTGTAGGAAACATTTCGATCTTTCTTGGGGGCTAAGAATCTTCTCTAGATTCGCGATCTGTGTCGTTTTCCTGGATGAAATATATAAATTCGAGGGCGTTCTCAAATTTAAGTTGAATTGTCATCAAACCACGTAAGGACTACTCTGGATTTCCCGACCTCCCGAAGGAGGAAATTTTGGGCTATATTGTAGCCTTATAGCTTCTTGCTTTCATAAGTGTATTTTTGAATAGGTGGAATCTGGAATGTTCCATCAATTATTCTGCATTCAAAATATAATTTTCATGAATATGATATTTTCTCATATCATATGAAATCACCCTCTAGTTTGAGAGTTAGGCAATTCAATGCAGATGAAATATCGATTTAGCTTCTTTTTTTTTTTTTTTTGAGATAACAAATAAACAGAAATATATAACTTAAATGAAATCCAGCCCCCAATAAATGATGAAATATTGATTTAGCTGAATGAAATATATTCAATCACTTATGTGAGGAAAATATGGAATTTTATGAAGTGGTATGTTGTTTGAATAACTTGTTATATCATGCAAGCAATTTCAAGACCTCTATAATTCCATGTAATAATTTTCTTTATAGATATTTCATGGCACTTTTAATAACTCAGGGTGTTCAATTCTTCATTAGAGTACTCTAACTGCCATTTTGATGTTATCATGCTAATGACATTTAAATAATTCAAAAATGTAGAGTGCATGAGACCTAAATAAATTGGCTATTAAATTTAAATATGTGACATTAGAAGATTATGAGTTTGAATAAAACTCATCTGGTATTTTTCAATTTTGTAGAGATCTTTCAGGTTGAGGCTTTGAAATTTGGCTCCAACTTCAATTGCCTAACAATTTGCAGTTACCTCCACTTTATTCCTTGAAAATACATCGTCGTCGTCTTGTATCTTATCAAGCCAATTGTTTTGTTTCAATTTACTCTCCAGAATCTGTTAATTGGATGTGACATCATATAGGAGGCATGAAAAATAACCCCACACTCAATTCGAACATGAACGGCTTTTGTTGACGAGTGTGGTAAGCAGAAAATGCATTACTTCAGAACTTCTTGAATCAAGGAACTTTTGATAAGCTCCTTTTCTAAAGTTCCCAAGTACAAGTTAGTCATACCTTCAATCCTTTCTGATATTTGTTTGGGGGGTTTATAATTAATTTTAAAAACTCAACCCACACATTTAAGTCTATTACGGATGAACATGAAATTCATAGTAACTAAACTAGACCTGCACGTTCTTGAAATTTTATATAGGCCTTTTTGTCTCAGCATCTAAAATTGCATTTGTGTTATACTTTTTTATTCTCTAATGCTGAAGTAACTTTCTCTAGCAATCAATTTGGCCTAACAATTTACTAATGGTCTCTTGTGTTATCTTTGATATTCAGATCAATAGATCGCTAGCACGAAGAGCAATTAAAAGTTCATAGAAGCTCATCTTGTCGGCGTCAGAACCTTGGCTTTACCGTAAGCTGAAAGTGGCTATGCCGATTTGAAAAAAAAAAACCATGAATTGTTGTTCGACGATGAGGTTCTTCAACGTGATGCATGCGGCTGGTTCTTTAGGAGGAAAAAACTAGGGCTTTTTGCCCTTGTCTTTTTCCTCCCTTTTGCCCTTTTCTTTTTCATTTTCACTAAGCCCCATGTCTTCACTTTTTATTCTAGACTTTTTATGTTTTAATTGATCTTTGTACTGGTAGAGCACTCTCGATTCCCACATATGGCGTCAACTGTCGTTGCCAAAATCTGGCCAGGAGAAATCTCACTGACCTTCACATGACCAACGATTGTGAATTTGTAATTCAGGGGATAGATGTGACCTGCAAAAGAGAAAAAACTAAGCACTGATATAGTATTTGCCACACCAACTCTGATGCTTAAGTCAGAGAGGAAGAAAAGTGTAGCAAGCTATAATTTAGAGAATCAAGGTTGAAGTTAAACTCTCTTTCTTTGAGTCATAATGACATTTTTATAGGAACTTCGTTTTCCATATTCCTTTTCAGATAAGGATATAAAAAGTTTCCCCTTCTATTTAGGAATTAAATTTGAAAATGTTAATCTTATCTTGCAAGATTCTCTTGTAATTCAGGTTTACCTCTTTAGTCTAATTTCACCCACAACAGATATCTATCAATGATTTACATCATCAGACTATCAAATAAACTGAGGCTATCACTCATTTGCTATCAAGTCTATTATTTATTTATCTTATCAATAGATTAAAAGCGGTAAATCTGTGGTATTTAACTTTTGTTTTCTATCCATGATCGTTTGCATACTCATTTGCTATTAGGTTTACCATTGATATCAGTGGCAGATCCAGAACTTTATGCGGGGCGGAGGGGGGCTTGATGTATTTTAATATTAGTTTGTTCGATAGAAATATGACTGATATTTTGTAGGTTAAAATATTATTTTGATTCCTATACTTTGGATCTCATTCCATTTTAGTTTTCGTATTTCCAATAAATCTTAAATTAGTCCTTATTGTTAGTTTGAACTTGAAGTTAATTTTTATTGAACTTGGTAAAATAATAATATAAATTTTCATTCAACAATGGACACAATGTGAATATTTTTAAAACATTTATAGAGAGAAAGTTGGTAAAAACTATTTCTATTAAATATTAACAGTATGGACTAATTTTAAGGTTTATTAGAAGTATGAAGACTAAATTTAAATATTTAAAAGTACAAAAACTAAACAAAACAACGAAAGTATAGGAACCAAAATGGTAATTTTACCTATTTTTTATATAAATATTTAATAATGAAAATGAAACTTGAAATAATGATTGTAATTTTTTGTTGCATAATAATGGTAGTTTCTTATAGAATTAATTATTTAAAAATAATTTACTAATGTCTACAAATATTTTTATTCATTTCCATTTATATTTGATATTAAGAAAAAAAAATCGATTTTAAAGGAGAAATTAAAGTATAAAATATAATATTATATATTTGTTCTTATTATTATATATTTGTAAATTGCTTTATACATAGAATTATTTAAAGGAGATGTAATTTACTATTTAAATTTATAAAAAATAAATATATAAATTATTTCAAAAGAGTAGCTTTCTATATATTTTTAAATAAATAAAAATAATAACCTTTTACATATATATTATATAGGAAAATGAAAACAGCCTTTGTTACCACTGTTGGGCCAATCAGTAATTGTCACGTCATTACCCACTATTGATGACGAAATTATATTTTATTAGGGATTAATTAAATTGACAATGATCCCTAAATTAAATTATAGCGAATCCTAATATACAATTGGGTTATGTGAAAATTGGGCTAATTTTAGACGAAAATCAAAAAGGCTAGGCCCTAACGTCAGCCAGGCCCAATCCAAAGGTTAAGCCCAAAGTCAACCAGACCCAGTCAAAAAGCTAGGCCTAAAGTCAATTAGGCCCACTCCGACTGACAAGCCCAAGCCCACCTGGAGGTCTTCAGGAACTCTATAAATAGAGAGTTCCCTCTTTCATTTTAGAGGTTCAGAAGTTGAAAATCTCAAGAGAAAAGACTTAAAGAGAATTCAGAAAACAAAGACCAGAAAACTCTCTAAACTCTTGAAGATCAAATACTCTCTGAACCAAAGCCTTGAAGACCAGAAGACTTTGAAGATCGAGAACAAGTTGAAAAGCTCTCGAAACAAATCTACATTCAAGAACAAGCTGCAAAGCCCTTGAAACAAATCCACATTCGAGAACAAGTTGCGAACCCTTGATACAAATCCACATTCGAGAACAAGCTGCAAAGCCCTCGAGACAAATGTATATTTGAGAGGAAGAATCAGAGGAACAAATTAGAGATTGTACTCCACTACATTCAAATTAATACAAATATAAATTTATTTACACCTGTTTCATTTCTTTCTATTTTGAAATTACGTGTAAAAAATCACGTTTTACCCTGGTTTGATTCCTTGGAAGCTCATATTTTTAGCCAAACTTTAGCTCAGAGGGGGGCTTGGGACGTGACGTGATTGCCACTGAGGCCAAATACAATTTTGGTAAATTAGGCGAATTATTTCATACTAATAAACTATCTTCTAAAGTTCAAGGGGCTCGAGCTCCCCTAGGCCTACTGTAGATCTACCACTGCTTGATATACTATAGTAATAGAATTAAAAAAAAAAAAAAAAAAAAAAAAAAGGTATGTAAGTGATTGTTCACACGTAATTTCCACAAAGGAATGAGACAAATGCAAATGAACTTTTGTATTTTTATAAATTTGATTATAGTGGAATATAGTTTCTAGTACTTGATCCTCTAATTCTCTCTCTCTCTTGTTTGTATGTTTCACTCGAGGGATGCACAACTTATTCTCGAGATTGCAGCTTCAATGGATTCTTGGGGTCTCGAATAAGTATTCTTAATCTTCGAGGAAGTGTTCTTTGTTCAGGAGGTATTTGATCTTTAAGAGCTCAATGAGTCTTTTGGCCTTTGTTTCTGAATTCTCTCTAAGATCTCAAATTTCTAACCCCTCAAATGGAGAGGGAGCTCTCTATTTATAGAGTTCCCCAAAGCAAAGCTCCCAAGTGGGTTGAGCCTAACTGTTTGACTGGGGCTGATGTACTTTGGGCCAGGTCCTTTGGACTGGGCCAGGTTGATTTTGGGTTTGGCCTTTGGACTGAGCCTGGTTGACTTTAGGCTTAAACTTTGCCGTATTAAGGCCTCCCATTTGGGCTTTGTCTAAAATTGATCGAAATTTCATATAACTCATTACATATTTGGATTTGCCATAATTTAATTGAGGGATGCTTGCAAGTTTAATTAATCCCTAATTAAATAAATAATTCTGCCACTAATTTTAAGTAATGACATGTCAATTTTTTATTGGCCAAAATTTCTATTCCAACAGTGATATTTGGGTTTGTTTTCAGTCAATGGTTGTTTGCTTACCTATCTAGACATATTTACATTTGTTATAGATTTATGTCTATCTATTAGTGGTAGACATGTATCACTAATAGACGTAAAAAAAATTTACCAATGCTATTATGATATATGTGAAAATTGTCTATCAATGCTATCACATTATAAAAATAGTATATCAATGACATATGAGGTAAAAAGGGAATTAGGTAATAATGTTAAATATGCGAGCAAAAATTTTAAAAATTTTGACATATTTGCAAAATCATAATCCTATTGCTATGTTTGTAAATATGAGAATGTAAATTCTCACCCATTAAAATTTTCCTACTTTTTTAGGGTAGTATGTGAATTTAAAAAATTAATTTTAATTTTTTTAGTTAATTCTCAATTGGTTCTGGAGTTTTAATTTTACCCCTAATATATTAAAATTTTTCAATTAAATTTTTCAGTGAAATGTATGTTGAATTTTCTATGTAATTATATTATTATTTTTTTTGGCCAAGTGGATATGTCATTTGAAAAAAAAAATGAATTCTTCAACAAGTTAGATGTTTATGGACAAATTGAGTTTCATGTGTCCAGTAGAATCGAAAAGACATCCATATGTCTAAATACGTCAATAAAGAACCAATTTCATGGTAAGGTGCATCTTTGAAAATAGAAAATAAGATATGGAAAATTCTGTATTTGGAAAACACACACAACTCCAATAAGTATTTTCTAAATCTATTTAAGATCCAGCATAGAGAGGGAAAAAAAATATATTTAAGAGGACTGAAGTTATTAGGGGCTTTATTGTAAACTTCCAATACGATTTGAGTTTTATCAGACCTCTCATAGACAATTTCAAAAATATATTAAATTATAAGTTTATTCCATGAACTTTCACGTTTGTGTTTATTTAGTCTCTAAACTTTAAAAAGTGTCTAATAGGCTCCTCAATTTTCATATTTGAATTCATTTGGTCTCTAAACTTTAAAAGTGTTTAATAAATCCTTAAACTTTCATTCATACCCAATAGCTTGAACTTTCAATTTTGTGTCTAATAGGTCTTTGACCTATTCGACGTTTTTTAACATTCATGGACCCACTAAACATAAATTGAAAGTCTAGGGTCGTACTAGATATAATATTCAATTTTATATCTAATAGATCAATTAATTTTTAAAATTTTCAAATATGTCAATGACTTATTAGACACAAAATTAAAAGTTTAAAGACCTATTAAACATTTTTTAAAGTTTAGAGATCAAATAGACACAAACCTGAAAGTTTAAAGATTAAATTTGTAATTTAACCTTGAAATATAATAAATAATAGACATTTATGTAATCAAATTATCTATAAAGCTATTTGTGTAGTTTTTATGAATGGTAAAGATTTATTAAATTAAATTAAACACATCAATTTATAAGTTTTAATGAATTTTTTTATATTTTTTTTGAGTTCAACAATATAGGTGGGGGAATTTGAAGCTCTAACTTTCTTGGTCAATGGTATATGTCTTAACTAGTTAAGTTACATTGTCTATAAATTTTGGTATAAAAATAAAAGTAAAAAGTAAATATATATATATTCTCAAGATAAACATAATAATATAATAGGATTATTGAAAAGTTTGATCTAATGATCAAACATTGGGTCATGGACCTTTCCTGTTGGGCCAACAGTACTCAAGCTCAAACAATGTAATATGCTTGCTTGGGCCAGTTTTGGCCCAACTCAATGATGAGACCTCTTGTGAAACAGTTTGAAATGAGTTAAGACTTAAAAGAAGATACAGTCACAAGAGAGCACAATTGAAGTGGCAACTAAGGCATAAGATGTCTATTTTTTCCTACAGGGACCTGCTTTTAACGGGTTAGGTAGAGAATGAGGGAAAAAAAATCCCACAAGCCAAACGGAAATGGGGGCAAGGATGGGAAATGCCCGTTCCCTGTTCCCTACCCCGTTTATTTTTTTCTATTGTTTTATTTTATTTTATATATATGTATAAAAAAATTTATTGTTTATGATTTAGATAATTAAATATGTTTGAATTATAATTGTTAAACATTTGAATTATATGTGTGGATATTTAAATAATTTAATATGAAAAATTATTTTATTTCTAGTAGGAAGTTTAAGAATTTTATCTTTAAACAGAAATCTTTTTTTTTTAAATAAATATTTAAAAGACACAACTTGGGTGCAGTCAAGTCTAGTGCTGCACACTTTACAACTACAGAAAAAAAAAATTAATTTTTTTTTGTTAAAAAAATTATGTGGTTATAAATAGGATAGCACAAGACTTGGGTGCAGTCTAGGCTGCACCTAAGTTTTTCCCATATTTAAATAAAGATTTTTCTTGAATAATTAACTATCTAATTGAAAATTAATAGATATCGTTAACAATTTGAAATTTTAATAAGGCAGCTGACGTGGCTATTACATTGTTTGTGAAAAAAAAAAAAAAGCTTCTTTTATCTTCCTTGCGTCCCATTCCCCATTTTGAATAAGGCAGCTGAGTGCCCATTGATCAGCAGTCTAAGCAGAGACATTAGTTTAAAAGTTTTCTTTCTGCATCCATCTACCTTCTCGAATCACGAATTCCCTTCCTCATAAGATGCTACGCCAAACATATATAGGAATTAGGAAGGGCATTTCTCCAACTTGGCTCTTCAAAATGTCTCGTGAGGAAAAAGTACCTAACTTTCAAGGTTTCAGATAGTAGACACACTGCTCTTTGTGCAGAATCCTTCACACGTGCTTTGCTAATAAAGCTTTATTAAATAAACGAACATCATCAATAAAGCAACCTTTTATTGATGTGTACAAGACCCTGATGTGTGTGTCTTGTACACATCAATAGAGACTCTTAGGGCAATAATTATGGATTTTATTTAGTCATTAATATTACTATCAAATATTTTTTAATAACTCCCTACGTGACATGTTTATTAACTTTTAATTAAGAGTTTTTTTTAAAAAAAAACTTTTAATTAATTTCTTATTTTACATATGTTAACGTGGTAGTAAAATAAAACTTAACATGTTTTAGTGTTGGAACAAAATTATTCATTAATTCTAATTTTAATTTAGCTTATGTATATTTAACTCTTAAGAGAGCAACCACATCCATACCACAAATATTCACTAAAAAACTTAAGCTGAAAAATGAAGATTTAAACTAACTATAGATTGAATCATTTTGGAACCAAAATTCATTTCATTAAACTTTGATCAGCCCCTTATTTGGCAACCATTTTTACAACACATATATTACATTGACACCTACTCAAAACATATAAGTCATACCATCCATTCAAAATGATATATGAATACTAGAAACTTAGAATGATTTTTTTTTTTTTAAATACAGATACAAAATAGACGTTTTAAAAATATAGTGTTAAAATACTATTTTAATCTCTATAATATTTTAGTCTCTACTGTTAGTTTATAGTTGATTTTTCTTCTCAAAAGAAAAAAAATCTATATTAGTCTTACCTCTATAAATTTTTAAAATATATTCACATTGTATCTTTTATTGAATAAAAATTATTACTATTACTTTACTAAATTCAATAAAAATTATAAATATCAAAATAGAATGAATTTCAAATTTTATATAGACTAAAATAGTATAACTGAAAATAATATATCAATTAATGACATTTGGAAGAGAAGTCTAAAAGAAAACTTGCCAACTCGACAAAAAAAAAATCATAAAAAGGTGTAATTCATCCAAACATGATTAGTGGCAAAGAAAGTGACAAACTGTCCGTCATTTCTCATTTATATTTATTTATTTATGAGCTAGTATAAAATTTCGTTCAATATACTGACATGTCGGAATGTCAATTTATCCACCAATATATAGACAAAAAAAAATTTACTGGTGAGAAAAAGCCCATAAACTCAGGCCCATAAAAACTAAAGGCCCAACATATTGTAAGAAGAAGGGCAATTGGAGCGCATGACCAAATTGGAGAGGTGGTTTTGAAAAATGTCCAAAAATTAGAATTAGCTGAAAAATGTCCACACGTGCAAATCATGTGGTATGAAATTTTTGTATTTTCCAATTCTGCCCCTGTAACCCATGTTTTATATATAGTGTATTTGGGGTTTAAATTTTGTTTCGAATCTTTTGGTTATTCAAAATCTACTTTATTGGCTTACTTAGATTTGATTTTTGAATGTTTGGATATTTTTAAATTAACTTATTTTTTTTACTTACATTGTGTTCTCAAATTTAAAATAGATTATTATTATTTTATTTTATTTTTTCATTTTAAAATTGTTTACATTATTTATTTATTTCTATTTTTCCTTTCTTCCCCAAGTGTTTTATGTTGGGTTTCACAGACTTGAATATTAATGCTTGAAATTTTGGCAGGATCTATGGCTAAATAAATTAGGTGACTGTATAAAGTTTATTCAATATCCATCACATGAAAATACTAACCTAAACTTTTCATAACTGCCATTAGTGCCCACCTTTCCAATGATCTAGCTCCGCAAAATCCAGAGAGATCAACCGTCGGATTCATAAGCACCAAAATAGCAAAAACAACCAACGTAAGACCTATTAGTAAAGAAGTCAAGATCTCCTTTAGCTCCATCCATATGAAGAATCCAGATTTCTTCAAGTTTTGCCATGTATGATTTGGTTTTTAGTGGTTTGGATCCTATGAAAAATGTCAATTCATGTTTGGTTTGAGTATCTATCAATACTCGGTATTTGTATTTATGTTCTTTACGTTGCCATTAGATTTTTTTTTTATTTGGTTCAAATTCTTTTTCTTCGTAATTGTGTTTTTATCCATCATATTATTTTCTTAGGTAGGTTAATTTATTATTTTTCTAAGATTTTAATTAGTATGTATTTTTATTCTAAAACACATAATTAGTTGTTGATTTTAGTTATTTTAAAGAAGATATGGTTGTTGTGATTTTAAATTTTAGATTTGGATTAATTATAGGATAATTATATTATCTTTTATTTAGATTTTCGGGTGAGGTCATTTTTTAGTTTTCTTCGTAATTTTGTTTTCATCCATCAAATTATTTTTCTAGATAGGTTAATTTATTATTTTTAAAAGATTTTAATTAGTATGTATTTTTTATTGTAGAATACATAATTAGTTGTTGATTTACCATATTTTGAAGAAGATATGGTTGTTGTGATTTTAAATTTTAGATTTGAATAAATTATATAATAATTGTATTATCTTTTATCCAGATTTTCGATTGAGGGTATTGTTTTCTTTTTCTTTATTTTTATCCATCAAATTATTTTTGTTAATTTATTATTTTATGAGATTTTAATTAGTATGTATTTTTTATCGTAGAAGTTGATTTAAGATATTTTAAAGAAGATATGGTTGTTGTGATTTTAAAATTTAGATTTGGATTAATTCTAGGATAATTGTATCATCTTTTTATTCAGATTTTCTGTTGAGGGCATTTTTGACATTTATTAATTCGATTTAAAATTGGATGAAAATTGTTTGGACATTTTTCAAGTGAAAATAAAAATTGGGCATTTTTTAAATTGCCTATTTAAATTTTGCCATTCTTCTTGTTATCCCTAAGAAGAAAGGGGAGTCGTGGTGCCTATTTATGAGAGAAAGTGTGCCTTTGTCAACATGATCCATCTAACCGATGTGGAAAGGTGAAGAAATGAAAAAGAAATTTCTCTCACACATTTCCTCTTGCAAACAACGATTTAAATAAAAAAAAAAGGTTAAATTATAGAAAATACCCCTAAATTTTATACTTTGTTTCAAAAATACTCTTGAACTTTCAAAAGTTTTATTAATACTCTTAAACTTTCAAAAAATGTTCAAAAATATTCCTATCGTTAGTTTTCGATGGAAACTATTAGTACTTTGTTTCAAAAATACTCCTGAACTTTCAAAAATTTCATTAATACCCTTCAACTTTCAAAAAAGTTCAAAAATACCCTTATTGTTAATATATGAACAGAAATCGTTCGTACCTCGTTTTAAAAATACCCTTGAAGTATCTCGTTTTAAAAATATCCTTGAACTTTCAAAAGTTGCATTAATATCCTTAACCTTTAAAAAGAAAAGTTAAAAAATGTCCTTACCATTAGTATATGGACGAAAACCGTTTATCTACACTCCATTACCTTCCTCTTATATTTCCACTCTCTCGTGATCTTTCTCCTGATTTGTTTCAATCTATGTCTAACACTTCTCTATTTTTCTTCTTATTTTTTCTTTCTTTTTCAATACTCTCTTACTCTCTTCTTCCATTTTTCAATCTCTAAAACTTCCCACATTTCTCCTATCTTCTTAAATATTAGAACTTTAAATAAACATGATGAGTTTTCTCTCATTTCTAGGCATGCCCAAACATATTTATAAAAAATTTCAACACCCAAATAGTCAATGTCTTTGAAGTTATCTTGGGTTGGAAAAGAATCAATTTGAAAACAACTCATATAGATATCATCATTTTTTTCATATACATACTCTCATTTTTTCTTCATTTGTCCATTCTCAATCGTAGAGAACATTCTTAACTGACTACAATTACTAATGTACAACCTTTGTTAAAGTATTTATGTCCTAAGGTCCCTTTGTGGTTCCATTATTCTCCTTTTTTCTTGTTGTAGTCTATATAGCTTGATTGAAGGGTGGTAGTTTTAGAGATTGGAAAATAGAAGAAGAGGGTAAAGAGAGTATTGAAAAAGAAAGGGAAAAAAAAAAAAGAAAAGTATTAAGCCATAGATTGAAGCAAATAAAGAGAGAAAATAAATGGAATATGGAGGTAATGGGGTGTAGATAAATATTTTTTTCGTCCATATACTAACGGTAATAGGATTTTTTAACCTTTTTTTTTTAAGGTTAAGGGTATTAATACAACTTTTAAAAGTTCAAATGTATTTTAAAACGAGATACTAATGATTTCTGTAAATATACTAACGGTAAGGGTATTTTTAATTTTTTTTTTTTTTGAAAGTTTAAGGGTATTAACAAAACTTTTGAAAGTTCAAATGTATTTTTTATAATTTAGCCAATAAAAAATGGTAAGCTCTCCGCCTCTCCCTTGGTTTATTATATTATCTTTTGACTTGTTTGTTTATTATATTATCTTTCTTTAATCTTCTTTTTAATTTACTTATATTTTAGTTAAATGATGTGAATTTTTTTTTTGTTTAATTCGTCTTTTTTTCTTGCATATCTCTAACATAAAGATACAATCAATTATTTAAATATCGACGTTGGGTAGTCAACTAAAATGAAATTTTTTTTTTTTTTTTTTACATTTATTTTATTCTTTATCAATATTTTATATATTTTATAACTATGTAAATGAATATTATAATTAAGAATGATCCATTATAGTCTAATTAAAAAAACAACAAAATTTTAATTAACTAATTCAAATAGTTTTCATCAATTTTCATGTTTTTCATAATTGTTTTTAAAATTATTGTCAACATTTGTATACAAATATTATTCCCATCAAATTTTACAAATTTTCAAAAATTTTCTAAACCACAGTATATATATATATAATTTTTTTCTTATTCTACTCTTTAGTTTTTCTTATTATTTTTTACCACCTATAAATATTATTTTCATTTTCACTTTCTCCACTCATCAATCTCAAATTTTCAATTCTCTCTATGGCTCTTAAATTCTCTCAATTTTCCTTCTTAAATTAGGAGTTTTAGCTTCTAATTCACTTTTTAATCTATAACAATTTCTCTTAATTAAGTTAAGTTTGAAAGTTATTGTCTTTCTTTACCTTACAATTTAACTTTTGTTATATAGATATTTGAGTTCATTATTATTATTATGGTTACTATTACTAACTTATTAGTTATTATTACGTTTGACCAAATGTTACATCCCTCAATATGAGAGATCACACGGCACTCATCCCCGAGTCTTTTGACAGATTTGATTTATTTAATTGTTTTCTTTTGTCCTTTTTAAAAGAAAAGTCCAAGTTTGGTTTTGTTTTTCTTAGTCAATAATAATAATAATTAACAAAATACATGGGGCCGTTCCAATCCATTCGGCAATGTCTTCTAATCATTTATGGCGGTTCCAATTTATTATTGTTGTTGTTCTTTAGTTTTAATAATTTATCGAATAATGAAAATTAAGATGGAACATGCAGGTGAGAGACCCCACATTTATTATAAACTAATTCGGTAAGTTTATTTATTTATAGTCCAACTACATTTAATAGAGATTTGAACTTCTAACCTCTTAATTAATAATACATGTCAATTATTATTGAGCTATACTCACAGCTTGATAAGTTTAAAATATAATTGAGTAACATATATGTATATATATATATTATAATTTAGTAGCCAACTTGAAAAAAACTCAACGATCAAGATATGTACATATACCTTCTTTTGGAGTTGAATGTTTAAATTACCATTTCCACATTTGTTGTATTAGAAAAAATAGACAAAATACTTTTTTGGTCCATAACAGTTTGACTTTGATGTTTATTTAATTATTTAAAGTTTCAAAAAAAAGGATATTTTAGTCTCCGGAGTACGTTTTAAAAATGATTTTAAATGGTTCTTGAACTTATTTAATTGTTAGTTGACTAATGTAAAGATATGTGATAGTTAGGTGTCGCTAACTTGGAAAAATATAATTATTTAATACTATTTCCTTATTCTAGTTGTGGCCTATTTGTCTCTCCTCTCCTCTTATCGTCATTCCTCATTCTTCTCTAGCAAACTTCACCATTGCTATCCTTCTCCTCTCTCATCACCGTCCTAAGGGGTCGTTTGTTTTTAGGGAATCAGGATGTCCGACATCTTCAGATGCCCAGAATATTAGATGTCTAACATCTTTAGATTACCATGTTTGTTTTGTAATAAAATTTATAAGGATATCTGAGAATAGATAGTCATGTTTGTTTTGCAGGATTTATGTATGAGAATGTCTTAAGATTATGTGTTATACCAATAATGCCCTTGCTAACCTTTACATAATTTACTTATTAGTTTAATATAGTTAAATTAATATCACATGCATTTTGGTGTTTGTTAATTTATATTATATTTGTATATCGATTTATTTTATACTAATATTTATGTGTTATTTTGTAGAACAAATTAATTTATATTAGTTTGATATTTTTATAAAATATTAAATATTAATTAAATTTTAAATCAACTATATTTTATATCTAAATGTAAAATATAAATATAGCTAACTACATATGATCATTTATCAGTGCATAAATACATTACTTTATTTTTAAATAAAAATAAAAATGTAAAATATAGAAAATTGATAAGGGGGCAAAATGTCATTAGTGGATGTCCTCAACATGAGAATCTTAAAAACTCATGTTTCAAAAGGACATCCAAATTTAATTAGATGCACCCGAATGGGCATCTTAGGATATCCAGACATCTTGATATGTCAAAGTATCTTACATTTCTACAAAACAAACGAAGTAATCTAGATGTTCATTCTATAGGAATCTTAGATTATCACGAAACAAACGGCCCCTAAGCCTTCTCCACTCTCCTGCCATTCCTCTACAACAAGAAAGATTTTTGTTATTCCATATTTGGAATAAGAAACGACAGTTGATTGTTCCTCGTTCCACTAGATCTAGAATGACATTCCACTAGATTTGGAACATTATTTATTCTAGATTTGGTGCATTGAGAAACAAACAACGATTATTGTTCCAAAGTTCCTTGTTTTCCATCAAATCTAAAGCGTCTATGTTTCTTATTTTAGATTTGGAACGTGGCGTCATTCTAAACTGGATTTGAAACAAAGGTCAACCTTCGTTCAAGAAAAGTTTGCAATCTTGAAACCAATATTATCTATTCTTCATAATTTGGCATTATCTCTTTAGTAATTATGTTTAAACCTGAATATTACATTTCTACAAAATAAACGAAGTAATCTAGATGCTCATTCTATAGGAATCTTAGATTATCACGAAACAAACGGCCCCTAAGCCTTCTCCACTCTCCTGCCATTCCTCTACAACAAGAAAGATTTTTGTTATTCCATATTTGGAATAAGAAACGACAGTTGATTGTTCCTCGTTCCACTAGATCTAGAATGACATTCCACTAGATTTGGAACATTATTTGTTCTAGATTTGGTGCATTGAGAAACAAACAACGATTATTGTTCCAAAGTTCCTTGTTTTCCATCAAATCTGAAGCGTCTATGTTTCTTATTTTAGATTTGGAACTTGGCGTCATTCTAAACTGGATTTGAAACAAAGGTCAACCTTCGTTCAAGAAAAGTTTGCAATCTTGAAACCAATATTATCTATTCTTCATAATTTGGCATTATCTCTTTAGTAATTATGTTTAAACCTGAATACTACTTTTTACTTCAAAGTAACTTTTTTTTAAAAAATGTAATTATTATCTTATGGGTGAATTATTTCAATAAAAATTAGTTTGGAATACAAACTTTTGTACACATCTAAAGGGGTAGATTTTTTTAATCCAATAAATATGGAGATGAAGATTTGAATCTCTAACTTGAAGAAAAGGAGTAGATGTCTTAAACATTAAGTTGTGTACATGTTGGCAAATAGCATTTAGGTTATAAACAAATTTAAGTAATACATTTTTAATAATATATTTGTATTGGTTTATATAAATATTAACATGGTGTTTGATATAATTTCTACCTTATAAACACATTTATTTGATTTTTTTTTCAGTGATGTTATTGTTATATTATATATATATATATATTTGTTCTCCTCCCCATTTAATTTTTTTTCTATTTTTTTATTTTATTTTTTAATATACATACATGTATATGTATATATATGTCATTTAAAATTTTATTGTTAATGATTTAGATAATTTGATTTGTTTGAATTATATAGTTAAACATTTGAATTATATGTATGGATTAATTAGATAATTTGATATGAAATATTTTTTTATTTATATTAGAAAGTTTAAAAATTTTATTTTTAAATAGAGATTTTTTTAATATAAAAAATTAACTATTTAAATAAAGATTTTTCGTGAATACTTAAAAATATAATTAATATTTTTCATAGAAATTAACTATTTAAAATTTTATCAAAATAATTATTTAAGAATATTCTCCACAAAATTTAATAGAAAATTTTACAGAAATAAGATTCAAATGGCTGGGGATGGGACCCGCGGGACCCGCCCGTGGACATCTCTACAGACGCAACATGTGATGAATCGGTGAGCATCAATTTCTCCGGCGATTCAATTTGATTGAATGTGCCGCCCGCGCTTCACGTACGCAGTGGATGTGTGTTCGGCGATTTGTTTCTATTACTTCAGGCTGTCACAATTTTTTTTCTTCAAAAGGGTTTCAATTATTGGAATGGAGATTTTCAAATGGCCAATTGAAGAAAGTAGGACATACGCTATCCTCCATTGGTTGGATGTAATTTCATGCACAAATATTCAATTCAAGCTACTGCTTTCCATATTCT
The DNA here is from genome assembly GCA_033996785.1 of Trichosanthes truncata. Classification (NCBI taxonomy): domain Eukaryota; kingdom Viridiplantae; phylum Streptophyta; class Magnoliopsida; order Cucurbitales; family Cucurbitaceae; genus Trichosanthes; species Trichosanthes truncata. The sequence continues at coordinate 73,550,343 of JAWPNB010000003.1, forward strand.
CTTTTTAAATACAGAAAACCGAGAGGGAAGAAAAGCAGGAGAGAGAGAATAGAGGGATAAAAAAATGTTGAAGAATACTTAGTTGCAACTCGGATGCAGGAAAGATAAAATATTTTATACTTTTCTCTCTCCTAACTATGTTTTCTCTCTCTTTATTGTCAACAATTATATTGTGGAAGAGATTATTACACCTAAGGTACAGTCAAGTATTGTTTTAAAAAGTTTGAAGGAGATTAAAGGTGATAGAAAGAAAAAATTGTGTAAAGTCAAAAAAAATATGATGTGAGTCAATCAAGGAATGAGAATTAGATTCATACCTCTATTAGGTGTAATCGGATTACGGGATAGAACGCTAGCGTAATAGGAAATTAGAGAGCCTAGGGTTGATTACAGATTTTGGTAACAACAATTGAATGGTCCCACATTTTTTTTTATTATTCCTATTCCCTAATTATGATTGTGGAAAGTAAACGGGGCCTATGACTCTAATGGAAGTAAGTCAAACTTCATTCTCCAAACCCTAAACTTGTTGCCACATCTTTGTCTGTTTTCTGACTTAGGCATCAAAAGTGGTGTGACAAGCACCATACCACACTAGTGTGCATATCTCCTTGTTTTATAGGTCATCTCATATCGAAAATTCCATTAAGCACGAATCAAGTGGATTCAACTCGACCGTCAACAAATAGAAAATTAGTTTTTAAAATGGCTATTGCTATAGATTTCAAAATTGTCCTTCTATTTCACCCTATTTTCATCTTTAAATTTGATGAAAACTATTTTTCCTTTCTAAAAGGTTTATTTTCCTCTTTCTAATTTTATTCATCTCTAATTTTGTTCGCTCTCTCTCACTTTAGATTTTTTTGTCTAATTTTCGTCACTCTCTCTTTTTCTAATTTTGTTTCCTTGGTAAAATATTTATCCCTTTCAGATTCTAATTTTTGTTCTCTCCCTTAAATTTTTATCACTCCCTCTCCAACTTTTTTCTTCTTTCTAATAATTTATCTCACACTATTTGGAATTTTTAAAACCCTTTTTCTTTTAAATTATCGTGTATAATGGTTTTTAATTAAATTTTAAATTTTGTGTGTTGAGTTGAGGAGCCAAGTGAGCATAACTCCATAGTAATTGGCATGTATCTTGACTAAGATGTCAAATGTTCAAATTCTCCACCCTTAAATATTGTTGAATTAAAAAAAAAAAGTTGAAGAGCAAATTAAAAGGTGTTTGATAACCACTTTTGCCTCATTTCTATTTTTGAACAATCATGGGAAAAGTTTGTTTCTTTTTCTTTTTTTTTTTTTAAATTCGGAAACAATCACTTAATAAGTTTATATACAAAAAGTATTTTCATGTTGATAAATATACAAAATAGAAAGTTGACCAACAATAGTCAATTTCTTATCCTTCATTTTTCAAAAACATTATCAATCCTAATAATCACATCAATAGCATGTTGTTCAAAGTATTTTTTTGGATTAACATGTCATCTACTATTTGTAGGTGATTCTCACCAAAGAAACGATTGATGCTAAAGTGAATAAATGATTTTGAATAACTACAAACATATAATTCAAAACAATAAAGTGGTTGTTAGAATAGTTTCGATACATATTTTAGTTCCTAACATTTTAATTTTTCTAACGAAATATATTATAAAGGTAGATATTTAATAATGTTTATAAGTACTTTTTAAGGTTTATTTAACTAAACATTATAGTTAAATTTAAATCAGAATTCATAAAAAAAGTTGTCACTCACGGATTCAAAGTCAATTCAATTTTTCTCTAATTATCAATGTTGCCCTTTAAGTCTTTATTTTTTCTCTTTTTAAGTTAAAGCACTTTTTTTTTTTTTTTTTTTTTTTTTTGAGATAGGAGGTTCAACTCCTTACTTTCATAGTTGTTGAACTCGATGGAGAAAGAAAGAAGTAATCATGTTATGGCAATTTTAGATGGATCATATTTCAAACATCCTCCATAACTAAAAATGATTACATTTTTTTTTATTATATTTGTAAAAAAATTATTTGTTGGGCCCCAGAATTTATTAACTTGGTCCGCCACGTTCTACAGATGCCTGTATTCTAAAGAGTAAATCCAAATTTGTCTTCAAGAAAAAGAACAAATCCAAATTTAATTAGATTATAAGAAAATATATTAATAAATTTAAAGCCAGAGCCAGATCAGGTTGGAAGTTGGAATGGAGCCGAGGATACAGCCGGGTCCCACCCATGGTCCATTGACAGTCCAGGTCGTTTTTACATTGAATTATAAAACTTTAATGCCGCCCTTTTCAAATTCAATGTCCGGCAAAAAACTTATAAATTAGGAGTGTACAAATAACTTGGTAGTTCGAGTAATTCGGATGGTAAGAGTTGGGTTGGATTAAATTTTTCTTTAGTTTGGATTGGATTAGACTTTTGGAGAATTAAGTTTTCAGATCGGTTCTCGAATTGGTCTTTTTAGGCTCGGGTTGACCCAACCCAACCTAGCCCAAATTATATATATATATATGAATTATTTGTGAACTTTTAATGTTTTTCATCTAGGATTGTAACAAAAATTAAGATGTTATGAACTTTAAAGTTTAATATTTGAATTTTATATGATTTTAGTTATTAATTCAAGCAAAAATTATTTTTAATAATTAAGAAAATTATAAAAAAAAAAAATCAAACCGGCGACCTAACCCAAAAATATAGGGTTGGGATTGGGTTGCAACCCTTGATCGGGTCATTCGGGTAGCTAACCCGACCAACCCAAATTTTCAGGTTGGTCCCAAAAAACCCTTTAACCCAACCCAACTCGTGTACACGCCTATTATAAATTATCAGGATCTACTAGTTTTTTTTTCTTTTTTAGTTCGACAATACAGGGAAGAACGAAACATCAACTTTTAACCTATTTGACATTTATTAAAAAAAAAAAAATTACATAACTATGAGATACAAAATTTAATTTTATATCTAATAGATCTGTTAACTTTTTAAAATGTCAAATATGTAAAGAATTTATTAGACATACAATTAAAAGTTCAAGAACTTATTATACACTTTTAAAAGTTTAGGGTTCTAATTATTTAAAAAAAAAAAAAGTTCAGGGTTCTAACAAAATTGAAAGCTCAATAATCTATTAGACACTCTTTGAAGTTCAAAAATATATTAGATGCAAAATTGAGAATCTAAAAAGTCTGTTAGACAAGTTCAAAGACCTATTAGATACGCCAATCTAAGCATAGCTTAATAGATAAGACAACAATGATCATTCTAAAGGTTGATGGTTTGATCTCCCACCTGCAATTTTTTTTTTTAGTTTAATAATATGTGGGTGGGAGATTCTAATCTTTGATCTCTTAGTCGATGGTACATACTTTATGTTAGTTGAACTATGTTCATGTTGGCTCTCACCTGCAATTGTTGAACTCAAAGAAGAGGAAAAAAAACAACTATTAGAACCAAGGTATTGAATTTTCATTGACATTTCTATATGTCAATGGGTTCGACATTAACATGAAGGGTGAATTTACATTTCATTATATCATAGAAAAATCAATGAACATATAATCACTAATGATTTCAAAAATATTCATCGACATTTTATCAATATTTCACCGTAAAATTGAGATCGACATTTCTTTCGACATAGACATTTAGGGTCTGTTTGGTAGGCTATCTAGATTATGTTTTATGTTTCTAAATTCATTGAGTTCAGTGAATATGCGTTTGACATATGTGTTTTTGAAACTGTTTTCGAATTATGTGATCCAAATAGTGAAAATTTTGAAAACAACATTTTTTTATATTTTTATTGTATTCAAATTTTGTATTTGAAATTTTAAAATGTAGAATTATATTAACAAAATAAAAACGTTAATAAATATAGTATTTCATATTATAAACTTAATTTATTTATAATAAATTAAAATATGTATAATATAATATATTACAAATTATATGATATTATAAAATAATAATTATACAAAATTTATAACAAAAAAAATGTTCTTAAATTAATTAATAATAGTTCATATTCAACATAATATTTAGTTTTGCAACTACAACTAATTTTATGGTCTATAAATATATTATAAAAATAATTATTTAAATTAGAATTCAATTTTTAAATCTACTACTATGAAATACACCTCTATTTTTATTGAATGTCTTGCTTTCAAAATTCTGTTTACATATTCCCTATTAAACACGTCCTTAAAATTTGGATCACAGGATTTCTAATTTAACCAAGAAAAAGAAAGGATCTCATTCCTTTTTTTTTCTCCCTATCCAAAATTATTCTAGCTGTGGAGATTTCATTGATTGACGGCTGAGCGGGCTTTTGCGACGTCAGGGGGATCCTGCGTCAAACTTTCTAAACAACACTACTCCTCACGCCACGAACTTTTACTTTTCTCTTTCTCTCTCTCTTTCTCTCTCTGTCTCTCTCTCATGAAACATTGAAATTTGATACTGCAAAACCGGCTCGGAGGGCCACCTTCTTCCATTTCATTTCCATGTTCCTCTATCGGACCTCCTAATCCCATTCAATTGCCTGACGTTTTCCGAGGTCTACGAAGCTTCTTGGACAGAGCTCCGACGGGATGGACGACAGTTGTGAGAGAGGCCGCGAAATCGATGGCTCTGAGAGGCTGGTGGAATCGCCGTTTACAGAGGATCGAGATTCTGTATCGATGTCGCTAGGGGAGCCGCTGTTGCGTACCAGTACTGCCAGGATCAGTACCACCTCTCAGCTCGCCATTGTTGGTTCTAATATCTGTCCGATTGAGAGCCTGGACTACGAGTATGTATATATTTTTCTTACTTTTTTAATGAACCGATTGATTTTTTTTTTTTTTGATCCATTCTTTTCTTTGCGTTTGGGATTATGCGGTGGATGATATGATTTTTGGTAGGTTTTTTTGGGTTACTTGCATTGAACCGTGCATAATTCAACTTCTCCTCTTTGTTTTCGTTTTTTTTTTTTTTTTTTTTTTAAAGTTCTGCATGTTATTATGTATTGTAACAATGTAGGGAATGGGAAAAAGGGCTTCTCATGTATATGGTTTGATTGTGTTTGACCTTTTATGCTCAATTATCAGATGATCTTGTGTCGTATGTAGTAAGAAATGCTCGATTTTCTCGGAATTCTTCTTGCTTCTTGGGTATCAGGCGGTTTAGCTTGCAACTAACTATCTAATTAACTATAGTTTAATTGGCAATTGATTTATAAACTGGCCTACGCAAAAACAGGGCATCCTGAGTGAGATTTTCAGTAATCAACAGAAATTCTTTTATTTGGGATTTAGATTCGCCATTGGTTGGATGTCTTGGCCTTTTATTGTTTAACTACCTCTGGAAGTATGTTTGTTCTGGTGACCTATTAAGCTGTCCCATGAGGATTATTGACTTGTTAGTTCTTTTGCTATTTAACTTTTCTGCTGTGAAGAAATGTAGAAAAAAGGTCTGTTATTTGATAATTTGTTTTGAGTACGCATGGCTTTTCTATATAGTCTTAATTACTGCATTTTTCTAACTCTTAGAGCTATTTCCCTTTTGTTCGTTTCATCTGTATTTTTGGATAGACTTCTATTTCATGTAGATATCCGTAGTAATATTAATAATCCCAAATAAGAATAGTATTACTGAACCAAGAAACAAACGTGAATGTACTGATGTCATTTATGAAAAAGACATGTTTGCATTAACAATCGTTGACACAATGATGCATGATATACTAAAAAACATGTTATTGACTGCATATCTTTGATTTAAATGTGTCAAAATTTAAATTAATATGATAAAGTAATAAATGAAAGCACAAGTATAAAAATACTTTACAAACGGTTTTTCAAATTAAAAACACTAGAAATCAAATTTGAAAAAACTGTTTCCAGAATAGTTTTAAAAAGAGAATCTTAAAACATACACCCAAACTTCACCTAAGCTTTTGGGCCAAAGTAAAGTCAACTATGGATATATTTTATCGGATGTTGTCCCTGTAGGGGCATTTTGTTTATGTTGTATATCATATCATAAACTATTTTCAACTTGAAATAAGTAAAAAGTAACATGATCATAGAAAATTATGTACAATTACAACAAAAAAATAACTATGCAAAAATTACCTATTTATGTTTTTCTCTTGAAATACTAGATTCTCACAACCTAAAAGTTTCTGTGGTGTTCGTGTTTTCTACTGTTCTTTTAGGAATTCAAATAATGATTTAAACAGGCCATTTTATTGATTCGACATGCAATCCTCACTTTCTTTTACATTTTTTAACAGGATTATTGAGAATGACCTTTTCAAGCAAGACTGGAGGTCCAGAAAAAAAATCGAGATATTTCAGTATGTTATCCTCAAATGGGCACTGTGCCTTCTCATTGGTTTAGTTACAGGGCTTGTTGGCTTTTTCAACAACATAGCTGTTGAGAATATTGCTGGTCATAAACTTCTGCTGACGAACAATCTCATGCTCAAGGAAAAGTAAGCTTTGAGTGACATGCAGTTTAGGAAGTATTCAATTCACATAGCATGAAAGAATTTTACAAGGCTATGTGTAAGTCTTGAAATATAATTTGTGAAAATGAATGTTCTCTCTGTCCCTTACAATTCAATACAAGGGGTTAAGTACTCTAATAATTATGTACGTACGATTCTTTTATAATAATGTCAAGAAGGATATAAGTGAATAAATTAATTTTGACTGATGGTTTAAACATTTAGGATTTGAGGTGTTATAGTAATAGAATTAATATAGTACTAATATAAGAAATTTTGAGTTTCTGTATCATTGTGTTCTTCCCTTTCAAATTAATAGTCTGCATGTTATGCCTTCTTTATCAAGACTTGGTCCAAGTTTGCGTGAGGGGAATTGTTAAAAGTAAATATAAATTAATCCTGATAATGTGGTTTATACTTTCTGAGACCAGGTAATTGAGCACTTCCTCCGCTTTTCATGTCATGAAGTTTGAGGATTCAGGCACCTTTTCTATCAGTCTTTGTTGTCCAGCACAGTGTCGTATTATTCTTATACTGTAATTTTGTTTGGGGAGGAAACAAGTATACTATTTCATTGAGGAAACAATTCTTATACTGTAATTGATCTGAATGATCTCAAAATCTTACCTAACTGCAAAGTTGTTCATTTGGGTTCTATGATTTTTCTTGCTGCGTTTCTTTTTCCATGTACCCATCTGAAATTTATATGTCATTCATACACTTCTTATATCTTACTGATGACCATTAGCTTCTTTGTAGGTACTCTCAGGCATTTGCAGTATATGTTGGTTCCAATATTGTTTTAGCTTTTGCTGCTGCAGCGCTCTGTGCCTATATTGCTCCTGCTGCTGCAGGTTCTGGCATACCTGAGGTGAAAGCATACCTCAATGGTATAGATGCTTATTCTATATTGGCTCCAAGTACCTTATTTGTGAAGGTAAGCCTCATTGTAGCAACATTCCGTTTTCTCTTTCTTTAACCATTTACACATAATAGTAAAATCACTATATAATATATAGTAAAAGTATTTTGAATGATCTAGGATCCTAAACGCCCAATTATTTTCAGCCAATGCAAACGAAAGCTAGGTTATCAAATTGTGAGTTGAAACGTGCATTATTTTCTAAATAAGGAAATTTTTTACTATAATACATCATGTGATATGATCATCATCATGTATCATAAATGTTATCCATCTCAAATACATCATGTATCATAATGCACACATGTATTAAGTGGATAAACAATTAAACTTTAATGTCTTATCATTTTTAACGAGAGACAATTATTTCATTGAAAGAATGAAATATACGAAGGGTACTCTAAAAGGGCTCGAAAAGTTACTCCATCCTAGAAAGATGTGCAAGGACAATTGTATCCCAAGGCTCCTTAAGTTCCCGTGAACATTCTGAGTGGTTCTTATTTCAGTCCAACCAAATCATTGAAAAAGGTCTGGTCCATGCGATCATGGGTCAAGTGGGCTTTTCACAGTTTGAGTCCTTATTTTGATAAGGGCTCATTTACAGCAGCAACAGGTAGAAGAAAATGAAAAATTGTCTACATTCTTTATACTTCGTTTACTAAAGCAGAAATGGTTCAAATATTAGAGCTTCCAAAAATCCGTTATGCTTTCTAGAAATAATTTTTCTGACTCTGAAACTCTTTTCCAAGGGAAGTTTGATGATTACTTTATGTGGACTTCAATTTTATGATAAACTTCAATACTGGAAGTTTTTGTTATGAGAAAATATCAGTAGCTAGATAAAGATTTTGAGGAGTTGTAGGAACTTCCAGATTTTGGTTATTTGAATTGGCTCCACTGAAAATTTCAGTTTTCAAACAAATAAATTGTTGTGTTAACTTTATGGGTTTAAATTTAGAAGAAAATAATTGGAAGATCCATGACTCGCAAGCCTTAGGATTAATTTATTGGATTTGTTACTATTTGGATGAACCTTGTGCAATTATATTGTTGTCTGCTGAAAAGATGATACACCCCTGCACAGATTCACTTATGCCAGGTGAATGTAGGAGAAGGGTAGGAAGGAAAATAGCGAGGAATCAGGTGGGATAGTGCCATGTAACTAACTTTTTAACTAAGTAATATGAAAAATGTGTTAGGAGTGGGCGGGAAGATAGGAGGGTTTTGATTTCTTGCTTTGAATCCTATCAAAAGAGCTCATGAGTTAACTACTACTTTGATTTCTTGCTTCAAATCCTGATTCCTGTCAAAAAAAAATATTGTCGGTTGGAGTTATTCCATACCACCACAAGAAGTGGCATTTCTGTTTTAGAGTTTCTATGTTTCCTGAGTTTTAGTTATTATTATTAAAAAAAATTCTTTTGATGTAGTGGATTAAAATGGTTTAATAGAATAATGTTGTAATAGTTTCTATTTTTTAGTTTTAATTTGTTAATTAGTTTTAGTTGGTTGTCTATCCTTTGTTATGTAGTTTTATGGGTGGGTTAGTTTGTTGTTTTGTTAGTTGGTTTTTACCTAGGGATGATAGTCTATTGTAACTAGACCTTTGAATATTATTGATTTGGGGGAAAAAACTCTCTTAGATACTAGGCTAAGGACATCTCCATTTTTTCCTCATTGCATATGCGTTTATATAATCAATTGTCTGTTTCTCATAAAATAATTATAAATAGTTAATCTTTTTTATGATTAACTTTGTCCATTGTATTTGAAATTGTTACCTATCAAAAAAAAAAAAAGAGCAAAATTTTGTCCATTATATTCTGTGTGGTTCCTTCTCCTTGCATAGTGCAAGATTCTAAAAAATAAGGTGTTTATTAAAGCTTAATAAGACGTCCTATTGTCAGTACCCTGTGATGAGAATGTTATCTCAATTTGTTGTCTCACTCACTCTTGCAGCTAAATCAGTTTGTATGACCCCAAAAGGGTGTCTTCTTTAGTCATTTACAATCGAAGTGAACATTGATAACATTATAAACATTAATTATAGGTAAGCAGTTCAAAGCCTCTATCGTGTTTATGGTCCTTTGGAATGTGAGATCATCTTAAATCAGCGGCTGCTAACCATTATGATGATAAGTTTTAGAAAATCTTTCAATAACCATGCGGATTAACTTGGCAGATTTTTGGTTCTATATTTGCTGTTGCCGGTGGATTTGTTGTGGGTAAGGAAGGACCCATGGTTCATACTGGTGCATGCATTGCCTCATTACTGGGACAAGGAGGCTCTCGCAAATACCGCTTGACCTGGAAGTGGCTGAGATACTTCAAAAATGATAGGGACAGGCGGGATTTGATCACTTGTGGTGCAGGAGCTGGTGTCGCGGCTGCCTTTCGGGCTCCAGTTGGTGGCGTTCTCTTTGCACTTGAAGAAGCAGCTTCATGGTCTCTCTCTCTCTCTCTCTCCACAGCATCAAAATATTCATTTTTGGCTGCTCAGTTTTTAGTCAACTTCTAGGGGACGTGAGAGAAAAACTTGATCTTAGAAAGAAGATCGAGAGTCAAAATCTACATAGCTTAGTTTACTTGGCTAAGAGAGGAAAACTTAATTTGCTTGAGATAAGATGCGGAAAGTTTTGACTCTTGATTTTACTGAATGTTAACCTGGGTTTTGTCTTTTTGGCTTCCTCTGGTATCTTGATTTTATATTTTTACTGAATGTGTTGAACTTCTTTCACATCCACACGGAATTTATTTACTTTTTTCTTAAATAATGAGGTGCATTTGGAACGAAGGTCCAAGTTTAGTTCTATATCATATTTACCAGGAACAGCTTTTGATGCTTTCATCTTCTCTTTCCATCTTCATTGATAAATAATCTGTGTCGATTGTAGGTGGAGGAGTGCTCTTCTCTGGAGGACCTTTTTCACTACTGCTGTAGTAGCCGTTGTCTTGAGGGGTTTCATGGAATTTTGCCGAGGGGGGAAATGTGGGTTATTTGGTGAAGGAGGTCTCATCATGTTTGACATCCATACAGAAAACTCCACTTATGGCACACCAGATCTTATTGCAATTGTTTTACTTGGAGTTATCGGTGGTGTGTTTGGAAGCCTTTACAACTACCTCGTGGATAAGGTCCTCCGAACCTACAGCATCATAAATGAGTACGCTCCAAAGTTTGCCTTTTTTATGATTGTGGAGTAAAGTTAACTTCCCCCATTTCTTTTACACCGTGTCAGTCCTGCTATTGTACAGCTTCGCTTTCACTGACGGTTGATATTATATTGCAGGAGAGGTCCCGGATCGAAAGTCATCCTTGTTGTTGGCATTTCCCTATTGACAGCCTGTGTCTCATTTGGTCTTCCATGGCTCTCACAATGTTTACCTTGCCCACCTGACTTGGATGACGAATGCCCAACCGTTGGTCGCTCAGGAAACTACAAGAACTTCCAATGCCCACCTGGCCACTATAATGATCTTGCTTCTTTATTTTTCAATACCAATGATGATGCCATTCGGAACCTGTTCACATCTGCTACTGACAAGCAATTTCAGCTCTCCTCACTTTTTATCTTCTTTGCTGCTATCTATTGTCTTGGCATTATTACTTATGGCATTGCCGTGCCCTCAGGGCTCTTCATTCCTGTAATACTCGCAGGGGCCTCCTATGGTCGCATTGTAGGGAGATTATTTGGTTCAGTTGCCACTCTTGATGTCAGTCTCTATGCCCTTCTCGGAGCTGCATCCTTCCTTGGTGGCACTATGAGGATGACTGTTTCTCTGTGTGTCATACTCCTTGAGCTTACTAATAACCTTTTAATGCTTCCGTTACTAATGATGGTTCTTCTAATTTCAAAGTCGGTAGCAGATATTTTTAATAAAGGTGTCTATGATCAGATTGTGAAGATGAAGGGACTACCTTTTATGGAAGCCCATGCAGAACCATTTATGAGGCAATTGGTCGCTGGTGGTGTGGCTTCTGGTCCCTTAATTACGTTCTCTGGGATCGAAAAGGTCGATAACATTATCCATGCTTTGAAAATGACGAATCACAATGGGTTTCCTGTAATTGATGAACCGCCTTTCTCAGATAGTTCAGAGCTTTGTGGGCTTGTTCTGAGGTCTCATCTTCTTGTTTTGCTTAAAGAGAAAAAATTTACAAAGAAAAAGGCGTCAATTAGATCAGAAATTTTGAGGAGCTTCAAAGCACACGATTTTGCAAAAGCAGGTTCTGGCAAAGGGGTGAAACTGGAAGATTTGGACATCAACGAGGAGGAGATGGAAATGTTTGTTGATCTTCATCCCATTACAAATACGTCGCCCTACACAGTGGTAGAAACAATGTCGCTAGCTAAAGCGGCGATTCTCTTTCACGCCCTCGGGTTGAGGCACTTATTGGTGGTTCCGAAGACACCCGGGGTAAGAGATACTTTCTTACAGTCTTACTATTATCAATGTGCAACACTTTGTATCTGTCGCATACTATATTTGATTTTAGTCACTACACACCGTTTCTGCTTTATAATCACATATAATGTTGTCCAATGCATTAAACTTCATGCATGCATTTTTGGGGAAGGCGAGCTAGTTTGTTCTCCCGGTCACTGCTATTCTGATTGACCATATGCATATGGTGCCATTTCTTTTGTCAATCTTTATGCCTGAAATTCTTAGAACTTTGTAGAAGTTCCTATGGTCTTTAACTTTGGTTACATTGCAAATTTGGTCCCTATGGTTTGGAGAAAGTTAGAATTTTGTCCCTATAATTTTAAAAGTTAGAATTTTGTCCTTATGGTTTGATGAAACCTCATAAATAGTCTCTATGGTTTGATAAAATCATAAAGACCATAGAGACTATTTATGAGGTTTCATTCTATCTTTTTCAAAACTATAGGGACTAATTCTAACATTTAAAATCATAGGTGGTACTAAATTCTATCTTTTTCAAAACCATAGGGACCAAATTTGTAATTTAACATTTAGCTTTCCTTCTTGCTCTATTTTCTGTCTCTGCTATTAATATTTTACTAAATTATTTAATACAAACCTAACCTCGACATATTTTGTTGTTAATTTACCTGATCAATAGAGGTGTATAGACAAATATTTGATGCATGTAGTAAGTTGAATTTTGAATGTTTTTAAACGGATTTGGACGATGAAGTTGGTAAACGTTTAATGACTAGAACAAAATCCTTTGAAAGTTATAGTTTACAGCAGAACCAGATTTCAACCCTGAACTTACTTTTTTTTTGTCCCCATCATAATTTACTTGTTAAAGAGATGCTAAAACTACCAATTTCAAATTTTAAATTGAGTAGTAGTGATTTAACACTTGTCGCATTTTCAATTTTTTTTTTTTTAGTCTAGCAATGATTTAACACGGATGAATATTTTGCAGAGGCCTCCTATTGCTGGAATTCTTACCAGGCATGACTTCATGCCCGAGCATATTCTGGGACTTTACCCGCATCTCAAACACCATTAGTAGGAGTTATTTGATGTGAATGGCTCTTAATAACTGTAAGATATAAATTTGAAAATCTCTATATCCCTAAAGTACTTTTTAATTTCTCTCTCTTACATCCAACAATACAAAACTATCAGCTACAATGTACATCCAACGGCGGCCTCCTCAAATAATTTTTCCACAAGTAGATCAATCAAGGTTCTTCCCTTGTTACTTTTGCCTTCTGTTGAGTTCTTGTTTTATGGGGGCAAAATTACTCGTTTTTTCAGTGTCTATACCATCTGTTGGAAATTTTGAAGCGTTATAGGAGAAAATCTATGAAATGAGATACTACACAAACACACCTGTATAAACAGAGCTATGTAGTGGGTTTGCTTCCCCCATTATTTACATTTTTACATGTCAATATCAACTCATTCAATTATTATTTGGAGGAGTCATCCTCCCCTGTTTCGGTTGATCCTCTCGAGAATGAAGTGGCGTGTAACATATCCTATTTTTCAAGCAAGCTATTAGATTTCATTTCTTGATGTTTCCATTTTATTTTTGTCTAGGTGTACACATTTTTTTTGCTATTTATATGTTATTGTTATATCATGTCATGTCAAATTAATTGATATTTGTACTAGAGGTATGTCGGGCCATTGCCTAGGTTAACAATGACGATAATGGTAGAGACTACCTTAAATTGTAAGTCAAAGTTTACGCATGTCATGAAAACTTATTAATCTCTAAGGAGTAAATAAAAACAACCATCAAAGTTGATAAATTAAAAGGTTAAATTACAAGTTTAGTCTATGAACTTTCAAGTTTATATCTATTTGGTCCTTAAACTTTAACAATTATTTAATTGGTTTGTGTTTATTTGGTTCCTGAATTTTAAAAAGTATCTAATAGGTCTATGAATTGTCAATTTTGTGTTCAATAGGTCTTTGAGTTTTTAATTTTATGTCTAATGGATTATCAACCTATTCGATGTTTTTTAAAATTCTTGAATCTACTAAACACATTAAAAACTTATGGTTTTATTAGATATAAAATTTAATTTTATATATAATATCTAATAGATTAGTTCATTTTAAAAATTTTGAACATGTCAGACTTATTACTTATTAGACACAAAATTGTAAGTTTAGAGGTCAAATAGATAATTTTTTAGGTTCAAGGACTAAACTTTACTAAACTTGTAATTTAACTATGATAATTTAACTAAAATTTAATGATGACTGGGATAGATGATCATGGGAGAGACTTATAGAGCAATGTAGTTTTGTCCTCTTTTTCCTTTGATTGAGATGCATACATGAAAAGGAAATTAGATACAATTAATTGACAATTATCAATAGAGGGGATTTTGATGTCATTTATGCAATTTCAATACCCATATCAATATCTTTAACGATCTAATTAATGTATATAAACAAATATTGAAATGAATAAATTATTTATAAATAAATATGGCTATTTTTTAAAATATATTTTTTATATGAATTAAGTAATTTTAAATTTGGATTATAAAGGTCCATTTGATAACCATTTGGTTTTTAGTTTTTAGTTTTTGAAAATTGAGCTTATAAACACTACTTCTATCAATAAATTTATTTGTTTTATTATCTACTTTCTACCAATGTTTTCAAAAACCAAGTTAAGCTTTGCAAACTAAAAAAAAAAAAAAAGTTTTCAAAAACTTGTTCTTGATTTTGGAATATGCTAAGAATTCACAACTTTGCTTAAGAAAGATGAAAACAATTGTAGTTAAATTATGAGAAATCAAGCTTAATTTTTAAAAACCAAATGGTTATCAAACATGGCTAAAATATTTTAATTTTAGTTTGATTTCTCACCAATATATTATTCCAATCAATAATTAATAATGAAGTTGTTATTTAATTGATCATCATTCGTTAATTTTTAATTTTTATTGTCTAAGTAATTGTACTTAATTTTTACTATTCCATTTTATGATAATTCAATCTGATGATATATCATACATCTAAGTGTTGAATTTTAATAAGGAAATCATTGTTATAAGCTTAGTTTCTTTCACATTAATGCGTTAATTTCCTTTTGGATCATGAATATCCTCAAAATGTTTTTTTTTATTTAAATATTTATATATATATATATATAAAACTGGGATTCTAGTTAGCCACGTCAGGCGATTTATAATCGTTATTTTTCATTTTGCGAATTACTCTTTTTCGAATTCTTAGTTCAAGTGTGGACTGTGGAGGAGCATCGACTGCAGCATTAAAATTCGCGGCCATGGCAGTTGCAGTGAGCTACTGCAACTCTTCCTCCTTTCTGGGTCACTTCCCTTCTGTGAGTTCTTTTATTACATTTCCTTATTCGTCTGTGCTTCTCTGGTGTTGATGTTAATGTGGCTGATTAGTCAAGTTTTAATCATCAGAGTTTCTGAATCCCCGGAATCCGCTTCTGGCTCTGGGTTTAGGTCACGAAAAGGAAATCTTAGCACAGATACGTAGATTTGTTGTTTGTTGTTTTGGGGGAGTTATTCAGTTTGGGAAGCCATTACATGCCATTATACTCGAGAAGTTTCTGTCACGGTTTATTTAATTCTTTGTACATATTCTTAATATGATACTTCTCTCATTGGTAGGCTTGAAAGTTATCGCAAAATCTACTGAGGGACTATTAATATTAATGATGGAGGAAATTTTTTGTACATGTTATGCTACTCTTATTGGTGGGCTTGGGAATTAAGGCAAAATTTAACAAGTGGCTATCAGCATTAATTTTGGAGGGAATGACATTAGGGGTTCGAAATTTGAACATGAACTTTGACTTTGATATCATGTTAAATCGTATTAAACTTAAAAGGTTTTAGTCGATGGATTATGATATATTAAATCGTTTATGCATATTAAGTATCAATCGATATTTCTCATATCTCATATAAATATTCATGAAACATAAAATGGCATTATCAATTAGTTATCAATATGTATATAAATACTAATAATAAGATTTTATAACTTATTTAGAAAGTGAAAAAAACTTAATTATTAATTGAAATAATTTTTTTGGTTTATAGGTCTATTTGTCGATATATTCGTAAAATTGAAATCTCAATATCGATATCAACATCAATATTTTAATCCTTGCTTGTGCCTTTGTGTGTCTTGAAATGTTTTGCCTCATGACTAGGGAAAATTTATTTTCCTCCTGAATTAATGGAAGGGATAAAATTTAACAATGATTTTATTATTTTCTTTCACATTTGTTCTTAGACTTCATCTTTACATGGCTTCTAACTCTGAAAATATTGCTTGTTAACCGGGTTTTGTGCGATATAAGAAATGCCTTGCTCAATGTATGGCTGAAAAAATGAAACAAAACAAAATTTAGAGCAGGATCTGCTGCCCCTACTGGCTCCTTGTTTTGCTTCATCGGTTTTCTCATGCTACTGGTGACATTATACTGTTGCTATGCTTTTATGTGTATTCCTCATGTTTTCAGAATACTACTAGTACTGGTGGCATGTCCTGTGATTTTATTCATCTTGTTTGTCTGTAAAGAACTTGTGCCAATCCGTAGAGTTTTAATTGGGTTTCAAACAGATTAAGGTTATGATATTTCAGTTGCATTTTTTATGAATGGCTTTTTGTGGAACACAAATATCCTCAACTACTTTTTAATTGTAGGATAAATTGAAATCCAGAGACTTGGTTAGCTCTTCAGCTCAAGCAACTAGAATTAATGGGCTTTTTTGGGGAGCTAAAAAGTTGACAGTACCAAAAGATGTTGATTATTCGTTGGGAGATTTTACTTTGACAGGGACAGGCCCAGAGGTGTGCTCCTTGATTTTGATGTTTACCTGTAGTTTATAACAGATTATTTAGATACTTGGTTGTTATCACTTAGTTGTTCCATATTCAGGGAGGCTCAGTTTCCCATTCAAAACCTACAAAGTTGTCTCTTTCAGTTGTTTCGTCTATTTCAGAGGTTTCAGCCAGTGACTGGGATGCTTGTGCCCTGGATACTACTGGCCCTGAAAAATATAATCCATTTCTAACCCACGGATTTCTTTCAAGCCTAGAGGAGACAGGTTGTGCTGTGAAGGTGAGGAATTAAGGCCTCTTCAGAAGTAGGGTTAAAAGTGTTTTAAATGTAACAATTATCTGAGATTCTGACATTGAAATTTTCATAAGCAGGTTGATTTTTTAACACAATATTCAATAAACAAGAAATAGTTAAAAATAGACAATATAATTCCATACAGTATAGCACTAGTTTATTAAATAACTATTTATGTATAATGAATCATGGATAGTGTCTTTGAAACAAAGTAAGTTTTACATTGTCTTGGAAAGCTGCATCATTTCCATTGGCTTACTTTTAATCGGATTTCAGGAAACTGGATGGACACCTTGCCACATTGTGGCTAAGGATGAATCAGAAAAAGTTTTATGTGTTGTTCCACTCTATCTTAAAAGGTTTAGCATCAACTCTTTATTTATTTTTCTTGTTAGATTCTTTATTTGTATATTACATTTTTTATGCTACCTGTTGAGAAGATCTGCTGATTTTCGTCTGTGGCTGCTTTTCCAACTTTTGACTTAATTTTTAATCTGCAGTCATTCCAATGGCGAATTTGTTTTTGATCATTCCTGGGCTGATGCATACTACAGTTTTGGTGCAAGATATTACCCAAAACTACAATCTTGTGTGCCGTTTACTCCAGTGACTGGCCCAAGGATTTTAATCCGTAACACATTATTCAGAGATGAAATCTTTGACATTATAGTTTTGGCTTTAAAAGATATGACAGCCAAGGTACGACTAGGCATATGATTGATGCTTTTAGCATACATTATGCCCTTTTGTCTATATGGCAAATCATTTGTGATCATTCTTATGATAATATGCACTCTCTCTCTCTCTCTCTCCATATTGTTTACTATTTAGCCTTTGAAGATGGCTTCTTATTTGTTGGAAAAATGTGAACGACTGTTAGAAAGTTTGATCTTTGGAGCAATTCCGTATTATATTTTGCACATGTTTGATGTAAATAATACTCAGTCTTGGGAGTTTGTTGGTGGTGGTGGTGTTTTTTCCTGGGGGGAAGAGACAGTGTCTTGTTTTTTTTTTTTTTTGTCAAAAAACTGGAAGTGTTATTTTTACCCTTAATTTTACTATGACCTACTATTTATGTCGGTTTGCATTTTAACCTTTTTGCAATTTAGTTGATGGAAGTTTTGGTTTCGGCAATAAAGCAAGGATGGTTATTTTTATTTTTATTTTCTCTCTTTTTGGGCAAGATTATTAGCATCAGAAGGAAAGAAAAATTTTTGGTGTCCTTTTTTAATTTCCGTATTATTGTACGATATTGTGAAATTTTTGTTTGTGTGCTCTACATTTTTATGCAAAGAACCTAATAGATTAGTTACATGTTTCATATCATTTAATAAAAGCATCTTATTCTGAGTTAATTACTTTGAACAGTCTCAGCTCTCGTCACTGCATATTACCTTCTCATCTGAAAACGAATGGCAAAAACTAAGTGATGGAGGATTTCTGCAAAGGATTGGGATGCAGTACCATTGGAAGAATCGTAATTACAAAGAGTATGTCATTTGTTTATTTGTTTTTAATTACATGAATACACATTTGATGATAAAAATTTGTTTTGTACACATTTTTTTTTTATAAGAAACCTGAGGTATAAATTAAAACAAAAAGAGAACAAGAAACAACCCAAGGGCTGGGGGAAGAGATCTCCCCCTCCCAAGAAAGCTACTTAAAAAAGGCCTTCCAATCAAGAAGGATCAAAGAGATAGGGTAATTACAAAAAAACAAAAAAAAAAATGTAATAGTTCAATTTCTCTGTCAGTGGAGTTCATAGAAAGGTTGATTCATATTAACATATTCAATGTAAAGACACCATCTGAATGTTTTTAAGCTTATCTTGTGCCACACGGCGGGATGAGATTTAGATTATTTAATCATCATTTCTTCCGCTTTAGTATGAGATGATTCACCCAGTGGTTCTTTCTTCTTCTCCCTTTTTTAATTTTTAATTTAATGATAAGAAAGAAAAAAACATTTCCTTGAGCAAATGAACTGAGGAAGGCACCAAACCTACAAAAATTCATTCAATGCTCTGAGATCTCTTCTTATCAACTGTTAGATTAGGAATGTTATTAGGTATATAGTAATTAGCTGGTAGGTTGTTAAGAATGGTGGTTATGGTTTATGTGGGGATTTGGGAAATTAGGGATAGACACATTATTGCATTAGTTCGTAATTGTAGACAATTGAATGGCATGTTTGCAATCATGTTTGCTTTTGTATACGTTATTTATTACTTGTAGATTGAACTTTAAGAGCATCCTTGTAGATCTTTTTCTGACTTAAATTAGTTGTTTCTTGTTTCTTTAACTTAGTTGTTTTTCCTAAATCTCATTTGCATTAAATACCAAGTTTGGAGGCATCAATTATTTCTCCCTTTGAAGGTGAAAGTTGCCAATTTTGTTGTGACATTTGATGTGCAATGGTCAACCACTAACCTTTTTCTTCTTATCTTTTTCCCTTGAAATGCAATAGATATTGTGCATTTTCTCAGTGTCATGCATAATTTATTCTCCTGTTAGGTATCACAAGATTAACAGCTGTTTCAAACAAAAAATACACACAACACGAATAGATCCAAGAACCAACATTGTTCTATTGAGAGTTTTTCAATAGACAGTGGGTTATTTTAGCTTGTAATATTAAAACAACAAAGATAACAGTAATCAAACAAAATATCCTCCTAGCTATTCGAGAGAGCCGGTTCTCTCCACAAGACTACTCTTGTCCACAGAATGACCTGCCTCCGACAAGCACACAAACCCGTGCATAAACCTCACCTTCCCTAAACCGTACAACACGCACCAACATGCCCCATGGTCCCCACTTCTCTAATTTCCTCTTTGTTTCCCTAAATTACCCTTTCTAACATAAGTGTGAATAATAGAAGGCCTAACAATACCCCCCGGGGTAAAAGACACCTTGTCCTCAAGGTGAAATTCAGGGAACTGGGACTTGATGAATGCAGCTGATTCCCACGATGCGTCACACGCTTCACGACCTTCCCACTGAATCAACCACTCTTCTTCCCCTTTGTCATCATTTCAACGCAATCCTAACATATCCACTGGTGTGTGGCCAATTCTTTCGAGGATCTCATAGGGGCCGAAGAACTTGGGTGCTAACTTCTCACAACGACGCTTAGCCATCGACTTTTATCAGCCCGTTTCTTCATTTTTTCTTGTGCCAACCTCAAATGCTCTTTGAGAGCCAACAAAGCACGATCCCGCTCAATCAATTGTTGTTCGAGTGTGTTGTTTGTCGTTTTTTTTAATCCCCATAAGAGATCAAAGGAGGAGGTTGCCTTCCGTAAACCACCATGAAGGGTGATGTGTTGATGGAAGCGTGAAAGGTGGTGCTATACCAATACTCTGCCCAAGCCAACCATTGCTTCGATTTGTTGGGTTGTTCAGTACAAAAACACCTCAGATAGTTCTCTACGCAACGATTTACCCTTTCGGTTTGATTGTCAGTTTGTGGATGAAAAGACGTGCTCTTCTTCAGCTGAGTTCCCTGAAGCCTGAATAACTCACTTCAGGAAACCCATGGAGTCTAACCACCTCATTTATGAATAGAGCAACAAGTTCCTTGACAGAGAAGGGATGTTTTAGAGCTATGAAATGTGCATACTTACTGAGTCGATCCACTATGACAAAAATGGTGTCGAACTCGTGTGACTTTGGCAATCCTTCAATAAAATCCATGGTAATAACCTCCCATATGCGATCTGGCCATAATAGAGGTTGTAACAAACCTGCTGGGGTAACTGAATCAACCTTGTTCCTTTGACATATTGCACATTTCTCCACATAAGCCTTGAGATCGACTTTCATTCCCTTCCAATATAGCTCCCCCATGAGTCGTTTATAAGTTCTCAAAAAACCAGAGTGTCCTCCCAACATCGAATCGTGAAACGTATTTAAGATCGTTGGAATTAAAGTAGATTTTTGTGAGATCACTAGCTAGTCTTTGTACCTTAATTGCCCTTGATGCACCGAAAATTTCGGGTGAGCTAGGGGATCAACCTCAATACCCTCCGAATTCGTTGCTGCTCTGCATCTGCCTCAACTTCTTGCTGGACTATTGTCACATCAACCATCGAATGAGCATTAGTTTTTAGTGAGTTTCTTGTTCATTTTCTTCTTACTATTTGTTTTTCTTTTTTTTTTGTTTCAAGAGAACCCCTCTTTGTCATTTGCACCTTCGCTTTAAACGCCAACATTGGTGATGAAAGTCGCCTAACTACAAGTACTATCACTAAGATGGGTCGCTTTCGCATACTCATACCTCTCGCCACTGTTCGACTCAAAGATAAACATGAGTATCATGTCTATCCTTGGTTTACTAAGCCACTCGAGATAGAGGAGTATCTCTTTCTTTTCTTTTTTTTTTTTCAACAAAATGAACAAGACCATCCCCCCAAACTTGAGATTTGCTAAAGATTCACTCACTAAGCTTAAATCAAAACATCAAATTGATACACTTTCATCTCTAAGATCTCTTCAAGCTACTAAAGTTTCTTAAGAACAACAAGCTAAGTACTTAGGGCCTAAGTGTAAAGAGATTCTTTATCCCACTCCCTAATTTGCCATATCAGAAATGCCACATGCAAATTTAAAGGAAAGAGCCTGATTTGTCATCATGGGAAATATACCGAACCAACAAAGACTCCCACAAGCAACTCGACTCAAAATAGAGACCTAAACAAACACCAAATAACAGCCAAACAGCAACCTAAAAGAAACAATAGAGAAAAGAAAATCAAACACGCGCTAAGAAACATAAAACTTCACCCCCAAACTTAAGGATTTGCTGTGTCCCACAGCCCAAAAGAAAATGGACGAACATAGCCTAAGAAGGACTAACCAATGATCCAACACTTTAATAGCACTTCAGCATTCAGCCAACCAAAACTATGACTAAGGGTTCAACTCAGCATGAAAAGAAAGAAAAAACAGGAAAAAAAATGAGTAAGAAGACTCCCCTGTTGTTTTTTTGTTTTTGTTTTGCTGCTACAATGCTGCAGCAGTGCTGCCTCAACTAGAGCAGATTTGCAAATTAAAAAAAAAACAATTTTCAGCCCTTGAATAATAATTCCTCCTTTCTTTCATGAACTTTCTCCCTCTTCACCTAAAATACTTAAAAGCTCTAAAGCAACAACTTTTAAAAAAAACAACAAACTATCACAAAAAACATAAGCGTAAAAATGTAAGAAAATGAAGAACAAATAACAACAAAAGAATGGAAATACTTAGCTTGACTGGGTTGCCTCATTGAGCGTTTTAATTCAAGTTCACAACCCAAGTCAACGACATCATTCATGAGACTTTGAAAGGACTTGAAGTTGCCTTCCATTCCTTTTTCCTTTGCTTTTTCCTCTTTCTCTTCCTTTTCTTTTTTCGAACATTTGTTCTTTGATTTTGCATATTCTTGAAATTACTTGATTCAAAGTACCACATCCACTTATTCTTCTCTTTCTCATTTGGGTAAGGCATCTCTTTTGATGAGTTAAGCATTTCAAGTTGCTTCCATTCTCTGTATGGTTGTTTATTCTCCAACCATGAGATGTGTCCACTCTCAACTTCACTTTCTTCCACAACATGTTCAAAAGAGATTTCATTCTCTAAGATCTCATTGCAGCTTTTGTTCATTTCTTCATTTCCAGTTGAATTTAGAACACCAATAGCAAAACATTCTTCTATATCATCAAAGGATTGCATAGTCTTGAACACATTAAAGGTTACCTGTTGATCATTCATTCTCATGGTAAGCTCTCCCTTTTCTACATCGATCAATGTTCTACCAGTAGCTAGAAATGGCTTACCCAAGATTATAGGAACCTCTGCATCAACTTCATAGTCCAATATGATGAAATCCGCAGGAAAGATGAATTTATCCACTTGAACAAGAACATCTTTAATTTTTCCTTCAGGATGAGTATAAGAACGATCCGCTAATTGAAGAGTGACTGTAGTGGGCCTTGCTTCTCCAATTCCAAGCTTTTTAAACACGGACATAGGCATCAAGTTGATGCTTGCTCCCAAATCACATAAAGCCTTTCCATTATAGGTTTTACCAATAGAGAAAGGGATAGTGAAAGTACCAGGATCCTTTAATTTAGGAGGAAGCTTGCTCTGAAGGATTGAACTGCAATCCTTTGTAAGAGCTACTATTTCAAATTCCCCAAGTTTTCGCTTTTTGGTCAAAATATCTTTCATGAACTTGGCATAGTTGGGCATTTGCTTCAAGGCTTCAACAAGTGGAATATTGATGTGCAAACCCTTCAAAATGTCCAGAAATTTATCAAATTGCTTGTTCTGTTCCTTTTTCTGAAAACGTTGAGGAAAAGGAGGCGGTGGTCTTGTATTCATCTGATCAGCTGGTTGTTGCTGTGGCAATGCTGCAGCATTACTCTGAAACTGTTGTGATGCTACAACATTTCTCTGTTCATTCCTCTGGTGCTGTGGCAATGGTACAACAACATTCTGTTCACCCCAAACTTTGCACAGTTTCCGCTTTCCTCAACCTTCTCTTGAATTGAAGTGGGCTTTTTTGCCTTAGGAGTCTTACTTTTAGGTTCCTCCAATTCTTTTCCACTTCTAAGTTGGATTGCCTTGCAAGTTTCTTTCCCTTTATTCCTTGTATTTTCGGTATCACTTGACAAGGTACCTTGAGCTCTATTATTTAAGGCTGAAGCTAATTGACCCACTTGTGTTTCCAAGTTTCTAAGTGCAGCGGCTTGGCTTTGGACTATGGCATCAGTCTTGGCCATGTGCTCTTTCAATAAACTTTCAATGGAAGATGTAGAATCTTGAGCTTGTACCTTCGGTTGCTGAAAATTTTGCTGAGGATACTCTTGTTGCTGAAATCTTGGAGCTGTAGGAGGTCTTATTTGCTGATTAGAAGGTCCAACTCCTTGATTGTTCCATGAAAAGCTTGGGTGTTGCCTCCAACTCGGGTTATATGTGTTGGCATAAGGGTTGAAGTCCTTGTTAAATCCAATATAGTTCACAGAGGCTGGATTTGACGGACATACCTCAAAAGTGTGCCCCTCACCACAATAAACACATGACACTGCTACTGGCGGTGCAAATGGACTTCCTGAACCCATATTCAAGGATTTCAATGTACTAGTGAGGGTGGCAATCTGTGCTGCGAGGTTCACTGCACTAGCATCTTGCATTCCCGCTACTTGTCGAGTCGGGTTAAGGCGTGAAGTTGGCCACTGATAGTTATTCTTTGCAATCTTCTCCAAAATCTTGTGAGCATCATTGTACGTCTTTGACATAAGTGCTCCCCCAGCTGAAGCATCCACTACCATTCTTGTGTGCGTATTCAACCCATTGTAGAAAGTCTGCATTTGAATAACGTAGGGAATACCATGGTTCGGGCACTTTCGTAACAACTCTTTAAATCTCTCCTAGGTTTCATACAAAGATTCATCCTCCTGTTGCTGAAACGAAGTGATTTCGCTCCTGAGCTTGGCCATCTTAGTGGGTGGAAAATATTTTGTAAGAAACTGCTCCACCAACTCGTTCCAACTCGTGATGGCTCCCAATGGTATAGAATTCAACCATTCTAGCGCCTTTCCTCTCAACGAATATGGAAATAGTGTCAATCTGAGGGCATCCTCACTCACTCCTTGGATTATGAACGATTTGCAAACGCCCATAAACAATTGAAGATGCAAATGAGGATCCTCCAATGGTGTACCACCAAATTGGCCTGTGTGCTGAAGCATCTGAAACATGACCGGTTTTAGTTCAAACTGTTGTGCCTCTATCTCTGGTGGCAAAATTCCTGGAATTAAGATTGGCACCGCATATTCCTGAATAACTCGGTCTCTTTCATCTTCCACTACTTCGGCTCCTCCATTATTATTAATTCTCAATGGTGGATCAGCCATCTCTTCAACCACTGCTAACCCTTTTTGTTCCCTTCTTCTTGATGAAATGTGTGTTCAATCTCTTGATCAAGAGGTAACAATTCAGGATTGTGCTCCTCGTTTGTATAAGAAAATTAGCACCTAACACGATACACAAGTAACCAATCAAATTTTTATGTTTGTTAACTACAAACTAAAAACAATAAATAAAAGTACTCAATTTCACAAAATTCACAAAACAATTAGTCCCCGGCAACGGCGCCAAAAACTTGTTGTGCAAAAACTCACTACGCAAGCATACGCAATCGTAGGTAGTAATTGATGGACAAGGTCGATCCCACGAGGACTAAAGCAAGCAAAGTTTGTAAAATTGACTCACTAAAAACTAATTCTAAAGAAAAAGAAGTAAAGAAACTCAAGGAAAGATTAGGCAACGAACGACTAAAAATAAAGTAAGCAATAATAACAACTTAACACAAGAATTAAGGGTTCCAAACGACAAATTAAATGAAACTAAAAATGATAAAGAGAAGCGAGTTGAGATTTATGAACTCCTAACTTAAATTCTGTTTTAGCCCAATTTGCTATAGCAAAGTCGTAGCAAAATTTAAGCAGTAAACATAAATGACCAATTTGTGCCCAAAACTTCTTCCAAAATCATGAGTTATAGTTTATAAACTAAGTTCAGCATATTCCTATGAAAACCTAGCCATAAAAACACAATTAAGCCCCCATTTCATTAGCAAAAACTTGTTGTGCAAAAACTCACTACGCAAGCATACGCAATCGTAGGTAGTAATTGGTGGACAAGGTCGATCCCACGAGGACTAAAGTAAGCAAAGTTTGTAAAATTGAGACTCACTAAAAACTAATGGCCCCTCAGTCCCAATGGTGTATTTACAACAAAATCCCTTTTATCTGACATGGGAGATAGCACTTGTCTCATTGAACCATCTTTGGCTAAAGCTATATGGAAGGACAATTACCCAAAGAAGATTAAATTTTTCCTATGGGAACTCGCCCACAGAGCCATCAACACCAAAGATATTTTACAAAGACGCATGCCATACATGGCCCTATCCCCTGGGTGGTGCTCCCTTTGCAAAACAGATGATGAAACACAAAATCATATCTTTATGTACTGTTCTTTTGCTCGGAGATTCTGGACCAAGATCTTTAAATCCTTCCGTTGGTATTTTATTTGTCCTGGTAATGTGAAGGATCTTCTCCCGATTGTTTTATTGGGACATCCTTTCAAGACTGTCAAAGCCTTCTTATGGAAGATTATCATTAGAGCTTTCTTTTGGTTGATTTGGAAAGAAAGAAACCACAGAGTTTTCCAGGAAAGAGAGCTATCCTTCGAGGCTTTCTTTGATCTCGTTATTTATTATGCTATATCTTGGTGTAAACTCTCATCTATCTTTGCTACTTACTCTTATGCTTCCCTATTAGTCAGTTGGGAAAGCCTTTTGTAATCATCATGGATATTGGATCCTTTTTGTAAATTTCACACATCAATGAAATTGTTTCTTATCAAAAAAAAAAAAAAAAAAAAAAACTAAAAACTAATGCTAAAGAAAAAGAAGTAAAGAAACTCAAGGAAAGATTAGGCAACGAACGACTAAAAATAAAGTAAGCAATAATAACAACTTAACACTAGAATTAAGGGTTCCAAACGACAAATTAAACGAAACTAAAAATGATAAAGAGAAGCGAGTCGGGATTTATGAACTCCTAACTTAAATTCTGTTTTATCCCAGTTTGCTATAGCAAAGTCGTAGCAAAGTTTAAGCAGTAAACATAAATGACCAATTTGTGCCCAAAACTTCTTCCAAAATCATGAGCTATAGTTTATAACTAAGTTCAGCATATTCCTATAAAAACCCAGCCATAAAAACACAATTAAGCCCTCATTTCATTTGTTTTACAAGCTAAGAATATATGTCTATACTCTTAAATTCATTAACAAAATAATAATGAATGAACTTGCATCATTTGTGCCTTTCCACTAGTTTTCAACCCTTCCAGTATCAAAAACTAACTAGAATCCTAGCTAAGGTGATCAATCTTAAGGAAGAAAGAGAGATAAATAAACACCCACAAATGAAATGCTCAACATTTGCAATAGCTATAACAAAAGGGCATCCACAAAATGTTAGGGTTCCATAAATCCCAACTCTAAAGAAATTAGTTCATGCTGAAATTAAACCTTAGATGCAGAAAATCAAAGCCACAATAATCCATAGAACGATTAGAACAAAACAATCTATCAAAAACTACAATCTAGAGTGAAATCTAAGAAGAGATAAAACTAAAAATAGAAGGAAGAAAATTCTGAGGCATGAAATGCTGCAGCAAAAGTTGTTCCACTTTGAGCTTTTTCTTCTCACGATCTTCTCTGCAACTCTCTTATCTTTTCTCAGACAAATCGACTGCTAAACTCTTCCCCTCCCCCTTGCTTCTCTTTATGTTTTCTATTTATATGGAGGGTTAGGTCACCCATTTAAAAGCTATTTTGTCCATTTAAAAAAATAGATGACGTTGAGCATAAGCCAAATTTACATAACTTTTTCTAGCACGCAATGCTACAGTTTTGCTACAGCAATCCCATAGCAAAACGCTATCCTCAACATTCTGTTTTCACAATGCTACAACTTTACTACAACAATCCCATAGCAAAATGCTATTTTCAACATTCTGTTTTCCACCTTTAAAAGCAAAACAAAGGATAAGAGAACCTTCTTGAAAACACTAGAATAGGGGCAAAAACTAGTAAGTAGGGGCAAATAAAACTAAAAACAACAACAACTTAACTTCTAACATAGCACCGAACAAACCACACAAAACACAGAAAACTAATGCAAAACACTCATACTTTGTCCCATAAGAAGCTATAAAAAGCGCTAAATAATCCTATTTCATAGGATTATCAGAGCTGATATGGACGCTAACTCGACTGGTGGTGGTCTCCTTGACAAAGCATCTGCTGCCTTATTAAGGAGTCCTGGGTGGTATTTGATCTCAAAATCTTACCCCAACAACTTGGTGAGTAATTTATGGTATTCGGGTTGAACCTTTGTCTGTTCCAGCAAGTGACGGAGAGATCACTGATCAGTTAGCACAGTAAATTTTTGTTCTAGTAAGTAGTGTCGCCATTTTTGGACTACCAACACTATCGCCATCAATTCACGCTCATAGGTCGGCTTCAAACGTGCTTTATCTGACAAGGATTGGCTGAAATATGCAATGGGTTTCTGTTTATGGGAGAGTCAGCCCTTACCCCTGTTCTTGAGGCGTTCGTTTCTATCACAAAAGGAAGAGAAAAGTCAGGTAAAGCTAGCACAGGAAGTGTCACTATAGCTTGCTTAAGAGCTTCAAACGCGGCCGTTGCTTCCTCTGTCCAACCAAGCGAATCTTTCCGCAACAACTGATTTAAGGGCCTTGCTATTGTACCATAATTCAAAACAAAACGTTTGTAGTATCTTGTTAAACCCAGAAACCCTCATAGCTCTTTCACAATCTTTGGAATCGGCCACTCTATCATAGCTTTGATCTTGTTCGAGTCAGCCTCAACCCCTTTTGCGGAAACCCAATGTCCCAAATACTCCATGTTATAGTATATATGTAGATTTAGGAGCTTATTAATCCTTTGTCCTTTATTGTAATTTTACTTTCACTAGTTTAGGGCTTCCATGTATGCCTATATATATTTGGCTCTATTGTATAGAATGAATAGAAAACTCTCATATTTGATCTCACAATAACATGGTATCAGAGACACTAGGACTTTCCTAGGTAATTAGGGTTTTGTGAGTTTTTGAGAATTGGGAACAATTAGGGTTTGAGGTTTGGAACACCTTTTTGGAGGGTATGGTCTTCTACCTTAGGTTTTGTGTTTCACCACTGCTGCCAAGGTCCGCCGTCGCCACCGTCACCAGAATCCGCCGCCGCCGCCGGAATCCGCTGCCGGCGCCGCCCGTCTCCGGCGTATTTTTTGTCACTGCCCAGACCAAACGAAAGCCCATTTGCCGATCAGCAGGTACGTGAAATTTGGCCGGAAAAATCCCTGCGCGTGGACCTCACGCGCCGCTTGAAGGTTTTGGCGTCATTCCCACACGTTGGCGCATGTGAGCGCGTGGATCGCCGGAATTTTCTCCGATTCTGTGGCTTGCCGTTTCGTCCAACTCCTGACCTGTTTATGTGGTTATTTTGGTCATAATTGGCTCGTGTTAGAAGTTGGTTTGGAAAAGAATTAGAAGTTTTTTTTTTGATTGGGCACTGCTTTCAGATAAGTTTTTCAGCAGTTTTTAAGAAGTTTTGCAGTCATTTGGGTCTGATTTCGTGGTTTCAGATTTGATTTTGTGGTTTTAGATTCATCATTGATCTATGGCAGAACGAGAACTCGAAGTGATGTCTAATGTGGTTCAATCACAGCCTCAATCCACCTATGGTTCATCTAAAAAGCCATTTGTTAATTCTATTACCGAGTTTGCTAAATTTCAACAATACCAGAAATCATCGAAAGCATCTTCTTCATCATTTGCGCTTACCCCTATTACAACCATTACTGGGTCAGGTAACATGAATCATTGTCTTCTCTCATCTTTTACATGTTCGTTTATTGCATCTCTTGAATCTATCTCGATCCCTAAAACTATTCATGAAGCCTTGTCCCATCCTGGTTGGCGCAATGCAATGATAGAAGAGATGAATGCCTTAGATGATAATGGTACCTGGGATTTAGTATCTCGTCCTGTAGGAAATAAAGCTATTGGATGTAAATGGGTGTTTGCAGTTAAGGTCAATCCGGATGGTTCAGTTGCTCGATTAAAAGCCCGCCTTGTTGCCAAAGGCTATGCTCAGACCTATGGGGTTGATTACTTTGATACATTTTCTCCTGTCGCTAAATTAACTTCTGTCAGGTTATTCATTCCTATGGCTGCTTCTCAATGTTGGCCTTTGCATCAGCTTGACATTAAAAATGCATTTCTCCATGGTGATCTTCAGGAGGAAGTTTATATGGAGCAACCACCAGGGTTTGTTGCTCAGGAAGAGAATGATAAAGTTTGTCGCCTTCGCAAATCTTTGTATGGGTTGAAACAAAGTCCACGAGCATGGTTTGGAAAATTTAGTCAAGCACTTGAGCAATTTGGAATGAAGAAAAGCAAGTCAGATCACTCTGTCTTCTACCGACGAACTAAGAGTGGTATCATTCTGCTTGTTCTATATGTTGATGATATTGTTATCACTGGAAATGATACATCAGACATTTTATCTCTCAAAACTTTCCTCCAAAGTCAGTTTCATACTAAAGACTTGGGAACGTTAAAGTACTTCTTGAGCATTGAAGTAATGAGAAGTAAGAGAGGTATCTTTATGTCACAAAGGAAATATGTGCTTGATTTGCTATCTGAGACAGGAAAATTGGGAGCCAAGCCATGTAGTACTCCAATGATGCCTAATCTGCAACTTACAAAAGATGGAGAACCATTTAAAGATCCTGAGAGATATAGAAGATTGATTGGAAAGTTGAATTATCTTACAGTGACACGACCAGACATAGCTTATTCAGTAAGCATTGTGAGTCAGTTTATGTCTTCACCTACAGTGGATCATTGGGCCGCAGTACAACATATTCTATGTTATTTGAAAGCTGCACCTAGACGTGGGATCTTATATAAAGATCATGGTCATATGAAGATTGAGTGTTTTTCAGACGCCGATTGGGCAGGATCAAGAGAAGATAGAAGATCGACTTCAGGCTATTGTGTTTTTGTTGGAGGCAATTTGGTCTCATGGAAAAGTAAGAAACAAATGTAGTCTCTCGATCGAGTGCTGAATTAAAATACAGAGCTATGGCACAATCAGTATGTGAAATAATGTGGGTACATCAACTATTGATCGAATTAGGCTTCAATACTACTGTTCCAATCAAGTTGTGGTGTGACAACCAAGCTGCCTTTCATATTGCATCCAACCCAGTATTTCATGAGCGAACTAAACATATCGAAATTGATTGTCATTTTGTTCGTGAGAAAATACAACAAGGTTTGGTGTTTACTGGATATGTGAAGACTGGAGAACAATTAGGAGATATTTTTATGAAAGCTTTAAATGGAGTTCAAATAGATTATCTTTGTAACAAGCTGGGCATGATTAACATATATGCTCCAACTTGAGGGGGAGTGTTATACTATATATGTAGATTTAGGAGCTTATTAATCCTTTGTCCTTTATTGTAATTTTACTTTCACTAGTTTAGGGCTTCCATGTATGCCTATATATATTTGGCTCTATTGTATAGAATGAATAGAAAACTCTCATATTTGATCTCACAATAACAACACGGTCTTGCACAAACATATACTTAGCACGATTGGCAAACAATGAGTTATCTCATAGAATATTAAACACAACTCCCAAATGTTTCATGTGAGTGTCATAATTTGGGCTGTAAATAAGGATGTCATCGAAGAATACCAACAAAAATCTTCTCAAGAAGGGACGAAAAACCTGATTCATAAGGGACTGGAAGGTGGCTGGAGCATTTGTGAGCCCAATACCAAGAATTCATAATGGCCTTCGTGCTTCTAAACGCTGTTTTCAGAATATCTTTCTCATTCATATGGATTTGATGGTAGCCTTACTTGAGGTCTAGCTTCGAGTAGATCTGGGACCCATGAAGCTCGTCTAATAACTCTTCAATCACTGGAATTGAGAATTTGTCCGGAATGGTTAGTTGGTTGAGTGCTTTGTAATCCACACAAAATCTCCATCCTCCATCATTCTTCTTGACTAGAAGAACTGGTCTGGAAAAAGAACTGGTACTAGGGCGTACAATCCCCGAAGCTAACATTTCACTGATCATCCTCTCTATCTTTGATTTTTGCACATGAGTGTATCTATAAGGTTGCACGTTGATCGGCTGAGTCCCTTCTTTCAATTCAATACAATGATCAACCTTTCGTTTGGGTGGTAGTCCCTCCGGTAAACTGAAAACGTCCGGATACTCTTCAAGCAAGTCTAGCACCCCTCATGTTAATTCACCATGTTTATCATCAGATTCATACTCGCTGTCCGATTCCCGGTCGTTCAGTTTCAATCCTCTTAATTCCACTAGGAATCCCTGGGCGTGACCGTCCACGTCTTGGCGACATCTTTAACGAAATATTTTATTTGGTTAACGACGGATGTCCTCTTATGGTGGGCTACCTCCCACTTCAAAAGTTATCGTTAGGTCCGTCCAGTTGACTCCAATAAATCCCATGGTTCTGAGCCACTGCATTCCCAGGATGACATCCACTCCCCTAAAAATCCTCAACAACCGATAACTCCAGTAAGTGTACCGCTACATCCTTGCATACGCCTTTCCCTTTTACTGCTAACCCGTTGCCCATGAAAATACCATAGTTTGTTGTCTCTGCTTTTGCTAGGCCCAACTCCTCCACTAGACGCTTCGAGATGAAGTTGTGGGTGGCTCCACAATCTATTAGCACTATCACATCCTTGTTTCTCAGCCTTTTGCGAACTTTCATAGTACCCGGTGTTGAAAATCCGATCACCGATTTTAGATCAAGCTCAACGGCATCCCCAACCTCTAGGGTTTTTGCTTCTGCTTTTGTATCTTCTCCGTTCTCTTCAGACTCACCTTGGCGTAACTCCACTTATCAAAACTCACTTACCAGCAACACTCTTAACTCACGGACCTCTCGATTCTTGCAACGATGGTTGACTGTGTACTTTTCATCGCATCGGAAACATAAGCCTTTTTGGCTTGGAACTCTACATCAAACTAGCATTTTGAAGAAGGGTCTCTTTGATACCCTGCCCCTTTTTTCAAGAATGGTGACAGATCTGATCGGATTGGTTCGGAGGTACGGTTCCCTTGTTTAGGGTTGTTACCTTTATTTGGGCTCGCCATTTGGTTCTTCCACGAATCTGTACTAGGCCTAAGGCCCGTGGGTTCGAGAGTTAATTTGATCGCCAAATCTCTATCTTCGACTAATTGGGTCTGTTTCATAATCTCTTCTAGCCCAATCGGTCATCTACTCACCACTTCAGCTCTAATTGCTGGGCTAAGTCCGTTCAAGAATGTGTTCTCTAACACGTCTTCCGGTAATGCCGGTAACAACAACACTGAATACGTCTTAAACTTCTTCCAAAATTCTACCACTGTGCCTTCCTGTTTTATGGCCAGAAACCGTGCGCACTGCCCTCTTGAGATGGTCGGTATCAATCAAATATTATGAACTTCAAATCCTTCCACGACTTTATCTTCTTCCGATTAGTTGTCCATCTATACCAATCAATGACGTCGGGTTCAAAACTCACTATTGACACCAAAACCTTCTTTGTGTCACTCATCTAATGAACATCAAAGTATGTTTCTACTATGAATAACTAGCAATCGGGGGTCTCACCGGAAAAGACCGGCATCTCTAGCTTCTTGAACTTACTTCTATCGCTATTGACTTCGCCCTTCTTTTCCGTGGATGGATCTTCACCTTTGTTTCTCATTGTTTTTCTTGCTTCCGAGCTTTCGCCCTCTTTAGATTCTGATGATGCTTGGTTTGTAATGGTAACGGACGATTGTTCCCTTCCAGAGTTACCCTCAGCTATCATCATCACCAATGCATTCTGATTTTCTCTCATTTCAATCGAAAGGCGTTCCAAGTTCTTACCTAAACTCAACAACACCCTTTTAACTTCTGTCATCTCCTTCTCATTCGTGTCGAGCCTTTCCTCAATCTGTAGTTGTGCCGTCCTTTGTGTTCTCCCCAGGATTTCAACGTGCTTTGATACTAGTTTGTTAGGTATCCACAAGATAAACACCCATTTCTAATCGAAAATACACACAACTCGAATAGATCCAAGAACCAACACTGTTCTATTGAGAGTTCTTTAATAGACAGTGGGTTATTTCAGCTTGTAATATTAAAATAGCAAAGATAACAGTAATCAAATAAAATATCCTCCCAGCTATTCGAGAGAACCAGTTCTCTCCACAAGACTACTCTTATCCTCAAAATGACTTGCCTCCCACAAGCACACAAACCCGTACATAAACCTCACCTTCCCCAAACTGTACAACACACACTAACATGCTCCATGGCCCCCACTTCTCTAATTTCCTCTCTGTCTCCCCAAATTACCCTTTCTAACATAAGTGTGAATAATAGGAGGCCTAACATCTCCCTTCTATCTTCTGCAGCTTTGATGAGTTTTTAATGGATATGAAGCAAAGTAAGAGGAAAAATATTCGTCAGGAGCGCAAAAAGGTCAATATTTTAAATTATTATTCCATTATTTGGTAAGGTACCAACATATCCAATTCACTATTTCAGCAGAGGTTGATGGCTTTGGAGTCTCTATGATGATTTGAGTTAGACTAGAAATATCATTTTACTTCTGGTCAAATCTGCATGCTTTAATGTGCATTGTTGTCTAATGACCATATGTAACTGAGAGAGCCTAAACGATCCTTAGATAGCTGTGAATTGTGATACCCTGTAATCTGACGAACTGTTATGACTTAAGAGGAGCTCAAAGTTATTCTATTTGCTAAAGTCATATAAATAGGATATACATGGGTGTCCTAAATAAAAATTACAATGAAGAACAAAATCATCAATTGGCTTTCATGGCTAAGATATTTGCATTAATGTTTGTTGATGATTGTCTTACTGTTTATTACTATTGAAGTTTTGAATAGTAAAGTAATTTCCCAAGCTTACAGTGGCTATGAATTTGGAATTTATCTTTGTGGACTTTCTGGGCAGATTGTGTCTCAAAATTTGACCATGAAACGTCTCCGGGGTTATGAAATAAAGGTAAAAGCTGGATCTGTTTATCTTTTATTAATATTGGATAGGATTGAATAAAATTGATTTTTTAGAAAAATTATCCTAGTAACCGCGTGTCTAAATGAGTTTGTATAATAAAAATACATGATAATAAATGATAATAAACAGTCTCCTGTAAATTCTAGCTTATGCATTGTTGTTTGTGGCAACCATTACTTATCTTACTGCAAAAGAATTAGGGGCACGGACATCATTTTTTGTAATGTTTTTGCAGGATAAGCATTGGGATTCATTCTATACTTTCTACAGGAACACTACTGATAACAAGTTTGGTCCTTACTATCAACCCCTTTCATTTGCCTGCCAATTGAGATTAAGAAAAACTTTTGTTGTTGCCATTTTCTGACGAGTATGATGAATTGGTAGATACATGAAAATATGTTTAATTGTATTCTGTAATGGTTTTTCCATAGGTGGGGCACCCCTTATCTCACTCGGGATTTCTTTCACAATATGGCCTCTAAGATGGGAGATCAGGTGTTACTAATTACTGCAGAGGAAGGGGATGAATTTGTTGCTGGAGCGCTCAATCTCATTGGAGGAGATACTTTATTTGGGCGGCTGTGGGGATGTCACCCGAAAGCATACTATCCAAGTTTACATTTTGAAGCCTGTTATTACCAGGTGTGTTTATCATTATTTCACCGCATCAATATAATAGGCATTCTCAAGTTGAGTGTCAAATAGCCAAATCTATTAGTTCCTTCTCTCTCTTTTCTTTTTGTTTCTCTCAAAATTGTCTTAATAATATTTATCACAAGAAATGTGAGAGGTTTCCAAAACTTGAGTTTCTTTGATCTAGGTTCATGCTGTATGGTAATCAGCTTATGGGACCTTGATGTTTGTGGCCTTGTTCTGTATATATTAGTACATTTTTAAGCTACGAGAACTAAACATTCCATCAATATAATGCATACAAGGAGACCATACTCCAACTTCTTAGTTGGTAGCAAACATAAAAGGAGAACAATTTCAAAAATATTTATGAAGAGTACTCCCAGAAGGGTTCAAAATGATCCTATCCCAAACCTCTCCTAAATCTTCCTACCCCTTCAAAATCCCTACAATTCCATTCCACTCAATTTACCCATGAAACTCCTCTTACCCATTACACCAGGTATCCTTTGCATTTGTGTGCTTTTGGAAGGGTGACCATTGAACATCAATCACCGGGACAAACTCAGAAATTATGGCATGGCTTGTAACGGGGAAATTGAAAATACCCAGGATTTCGTACCCCAGATAGCAGCAGCAAAATATTACCTCAGAAAATTGTGGTCGCTGTCCTCATAAATTTCTTAACAAGTTGTCAGCGTTCCCCTTCTTCATCCCACACCTTCCTAATGGAAAGAGGATTTGAGGAACCATAGAAAGAGGATTCTGTGAGAGTACAAGTAAGGGATATATTAGGAATATTAGTATATTATTAGTAAGGGCATAGTAATAATTAGTTAGTAGTGTCTTGGTTATAAAGAGGAGAGTTAGAGTTCTTAGAGAAAGAAGGATTTTGGTATTGTCTCAGTTAGGGACTTTGGGAGAGACATAGCCCTCTCGAAAGGCTATTGACATTGTAATTTCGGTTGATATTGCAATATAATTTGTTCGCATGTATTTCTTGTTAGTGGTATCCTAATAGATTCCCATTCCAAACATGTTCACGAAAGAGAATTGAGGAACCATACACCGTAAAAGTAGATTTATACTTGATAATGTCTCTGAACTTGATGATAGGCACTCCATGGACAGTTATTTACTGCGAACCTTGACGCCAAAATGAGTTTTATTTGTAATGGTGTTACTCATATGCATTCTACTTAACTTCCTATATACAAGGTCCAAAAGTCATTAGAATTTTATCAAATGCTGAAATGGCCTTGAAGGTTAACCTTTGGTTATTCCTAACAGGCAATAGAAGCAGCAATTGAACTTGATCTCAAGACAGTAGAAGCAGGAGCTCAGGGTGAGCATAAGATTCAACGAGGTTATATGCCTGTGACTACTTATAGCGGTCATTATCTTACAGATGAAGGTTTCAGGAGGGCTATAAGTGACTTCCTTATCCGTGAAGCAAATCAGGTAACTTTATATACCATGTGACTGATTGCTGCATAATGGTGTAATTATTTCTTCCCATGATTTATGGTTTAACCCTAAACAGGAATTTGCATCATTTGCAAATATCTAGTTTATGCATCGTGACATGGAAAATAGACCGCAATTTAAGAACACAATTTTGTAGTAATTTAAATCTTATTTTGATTCCTAAACTTTTATACTTATTTTGTTTTGGTTCCTAAACTTTCAAATGTTTTGGCTTTAGTCTCTCAACTTTCAAATATTTTGTTTTAATCTCTAAATTTTGCATAAAAAATTATTTTAATCTTTACCATCAAATTATCATTAATTATTTAACATGTAGTTTCAAATACTTGTTCATACATACATCTATTAGGTAAATAAATAAAACACAAAATCTATATTAGATTCCTATTAAATAATTACTAAGAGAAAATGGCACGGACTTGAATGATATTTTATGCATAAAACTATTAGAGAGCATTTGAAAGTTGAGGAACTTAAGGGACCAAAAATAGGGTATAAGCATTTATTAGTTCTTATGTTTCTTCAAATAAATTTCTTTCTAGAGAGTTCATATGTTTATCCTAATTAATTGATTCATTTAACCTTCAATCCATGGTTTAACCAAACTGCCCCTTCGCATTGATGTCCCCACGCCCCCCGGGTCCTCTACGATACATTGTGACAATAGCTTCTTGTCATTCTCCCTATTCTGTGCTTGTACATACCCATTGAAGCAACATGCATCGTTAACTAGAAAAACTGCATTGGATTTGGGTTCTTCACATGCCATTATCTACCTGCTTCTGAATTGTTCATCTATACAATAGACTACTTTGTGTTTGCAGGTTAATGTTGTGATGAAACTATTGCATGAATCTGGACCCTTTAAAGAAGGTATATAAATTTAGGCCAGCCAAATACTGGATGGAATAGGATTCCAAGTTGAAAGAGCGGATATTGCTAAATCATCACATTTTATATAGATGATTATCAGATGGGATGCTTCCGATTAAAGTCGGTGGAGTTAAAATGACTGTACAGAGACTAAGTTATAGCAAAATGGCTTTCTAAATGGAAAAGTTCTCTTTTTTTTGGGCCACCTGAAGATCTGCATTGCTGACTCATATTTGCATGTTTTTCCAGCTACAGCATATTCTTTACCCCAAAAAAATCAATTTATACACATAAACTTTGGAGGTTGTATTACTTGAAACTCCATACTAATAATTGTATCAATTAAAACCTTAAACTTTCATAAGTGAATCAATTTAGACCCTCCATTAAAATTTCGTTTTAAAACTGTCAATGCATAATTTTTACATGTGTATAAGACTTCTTTACATGCAGGGGTTAAAGTAAATTAGAGAGAAATGTTGGAATCAAATAGATAGTAGTGGTTTTCTATTATTATGAGTGATTTTTCATGTTCTCATTTTCCTCTATTTTTCTCTCTTATTTAGAAAGAATTACGAGATAATTTTTCTTACTATTTTAATAGGACTTTGTGAGAAGAATAATTTTATTGAGGTGATTTTGAATTGATTTTATATGAAATCAAGTGAAAATAGCTATAAATCATTCACGGACGGTTTAAATTCATTCACTTATAAAAGTTTAGAGTTTAAATTGATACAATTATTATTTTCAAATTTTAATTGATACAACTCTCAAAGTTTTAAAAGGTATAAATTGATTTCTGTCCATTTCTTTTGGAGGGATGCAAAGTGAATAATGAAAGGAAGAGATTTTATTGAGGAATTATGAATGCAGGTTAAGAGAAAAGAAAGTTGAAGCAGATACAAGTAGAAGTCATTTAAATTTTGGTGGATTATGTCAAGTTGAACGTGCCTGGTCCTGCAGTATCCTTTGCTTTAAACTTTCATTAAAAAAAATGTTAAACCAATTAACCATTAAAATTATGAATGATCCTCTTCCAAACAAAACTACTAATCTGATTTACTGTTAGGTAGTTTACAAATGCAAATTGTAAAAAGGGTCAAATGTGGCCCGAATGAAATAGTGAAAAAATTAATCGTTAGAGGGTAAAAGGCTAAATATATGTTTTAGTCCTAATGTTGGGATCTATTTTTAATTTAGTCTCTAATATTTAAAAATTTTCAATTCAGTTCCTAATGTTTTAACTTTTTTTAACCATACCATTCTCCACAAGAATGTTAAAATTAGTTGGTGATAAATTTACATGACATTATCTTAACTAGTTAGAAATTTAAAGGAAGATTAGGTCATCAAAAAGAAGAAAAATCAAAATTTCTACTAATTTCTTAGAAATTTGGATAAGAAATTATAAACTATATTCTCTTGACTTAAGTCATCTTCTAAATTTGTGCCAACTCACTAAGTATCATGTTTTATAAACTTGTTATCAACCAATCATGACATTCATTAATATAAAGGGCATGGTTGAAAAATATTAGAACATAATAGACTAAATGGGAACTCTTAAAACATTAGGGATAAAGTTGGAAATATATTTGAACTTTAGGGAATAAAACATATATTTAGCTAATGATAAATTTGAAACAATATAATTTTTAGAGTCATTTTTTTAAATGAAAACTCAATATTAAAGGGAAAAAAATGTTTTTTTTTTCTTTGTATATATATACATGAAAATTACAAATTTGGTCCTAAACTTTTAAAGTTTGTGTTTACTTAGTCTCTATAATTTAAAAAGTTTTATTAAGTCTTTCAACCTTCAAAGTTGTATCTACTTTTCCGTATAATAAGTTTATAATAGGTCTCTAAACTTTCAATTTTGTGTCAAACAAGTATTTATTGTTAATCCTATCACTTTGCTGTTTTTGTGACACACTAAATGTATTGTTTTAAGGATTATGAGACAAGTTGTTTATTGTTTTAAGGATTATGTGACAAGTTGAGTTCAAGTAAATTTTGTTGGCTTGTGGTGTAATATTGAAGTATTGGAGTTTTTTTTTTTTAATCCTAAGTTTTCATAAGTGAATCAATTTATACCCTTCATTAGAATTTCGTTTTAAAAGCGTTAATGTATAATTTTCACATGAATGCAAGACTTTTTTAAATGCAAGAATTAGCATAATATTAGATAGAAATGCATGAATCAAATGGATCATAACGAATTTTTATTAATATGAGTGATTTTTCATTTTATTGCCTTTCTCTATTTTTCTCTATTTATTTTGGAATAATTATGTGATAATTTTCTTGCTACTTCGGTAGGTTTTTGGGAGAAAATTAATGTTATTTAGGTGATTTTTAGTTGATTTTAAATGGAATCAAGTAAAAATAGTTATAAATCACTAATGGAATGTCTAAATTGATTCACTTATAAAAGTTTAGAGTTTAAATTGATAACAATGATTAGTTTGAGATTTTAATTGATACATTCCCGAAAGTTTAGGGGTCTAAATTATTTTTTTCTTTTTTAAGGATTAAACTAGTGAATTTAATCAAATGAACTATTTTAAGTTCTATGTGTCAAATAACATTAAAATAATGTCCACATATCCAACCAACCTAATCATAGTTCAATTGTTAAGACATATGTGATCGGGTGAACTTTAGGTGAAGAAAAGTAAATAAATACGTTCAACCCTAGTGCAAGTGCACACTGTCGATGCAAGTAATAAAACATGAGTATTATTGAGTATCGATCCCATAGGGAACGGTGTAACAAAAATATTGTAAAAACAACAAAGTAAGTAGAATTGCAACTTAAAAACTAAAAAGTGCAAAAATAGATTTTGGGTTGGTGTGAAATAATAATGGAAATAAAAGTCAAAATGCAAAAACAGATTGCAGAATCGAAATTGAAAAATCAAAATGACAAAAAATAGATTGCAAAATCAAAATTGCAAGAACAGATTGCATAAACGGATTACAAAAGCAAATTGCAGAAACGAATTTGCAAAATCAAAATTGCAAGAAATGTAAAATAGGAATAAAGCTGCAAGGAAAATTACTCAATGAGGGAAGATGAGGCTCAAGTATGTCATTGCCCTAAGTTGTAAATTGCAAAACCAAAATTGAAAATCCAATCTACTCTACACACAATTGTAAACCAAAATTGGTACTCCTATTCACCTTGTAATTAGGTTTTTAGGAGGCTAAGTGAGTGACGTATATGTCTACAGTCTCTCTATTTTAGATCATTTGGCTCAACAATTTTATGGGTTTTGGAGTCTTTAATCCCTATGTCTATGGTAAAGAATTGGTTTATGTCTAAGCTCTCGTCTCCATCACTTGTGCGAAATCTGCTTATCACTAACTCTATCGGTATTAGATCCAAGCTTAAGTTGGTACCCTAGTTGATCAATCTAGGATCTCAACGACATTTTATTCAACGCAAGCGAATAATTGAAATGTAGGCTCGATTTTCATTGTAATTTAGGCTAGATTTACTTCTTAGAGAATTCACATTCTTGAACGCCCTAAGAAGTTTTAGCTCATAATTAATTCAAAGACCACAAAAAAAAATTCTAGAAATAAGTTCCATGCTAAGAAGAGTTAACTAATAACCAACTTGAGACCAAGAATTATAAGAATAAAGGGTTGCTTGCTATAGCATTAAGATTGAAGGTTGGGGGTAAATGATGAAGAAAACACTAATTAAACTCTATTAAATTGAAAATAAGCTTGCTGAATAGAATACCCATAACCAAATCTTCAAGAAAAATAAACTTCAATTGCTTTCTCAGTCCAAAACTCAATTCCAACATTTAATACAGAAGGTAAGAAACAAAAAGCATGAGAATTACAACCAAATGAACTAAAACAAAAATCAAAATTCACCTAAACTAAGACCCAACTGAAATAAAGAAAACTTGAACAAAATCCATTGTTTCCCTTATATTTCAATCGATTCAACTCTCCCTATTTCTAAGAAAGAATGAATCATCACAACCCAAAATTTCTTTTGGATTGGATCGAAAAAACAAAGGAAAAACATAACCAAAAAAAACTTCAGCAACTCTCCGATAGAAACAGAGGAAAAATAGAGGGAAAAAAAGAACAAAAATGCACGAAAATAACTCATTCGTTAAGCTCCAAAATCCACCCTTTTTGTGTTGCATTTACTCTCCTTTTATGGTCTTCCATTAGGATTGACAACCCAATCAATTTCGTCCATAATCCATCAATTTCGTGTAAGAATCAAGTGCTTTCCAAATTTGGGTTTCGTTGATTTTTTCCTTTTTTTTGCGTTTTTCATACTACTGCATATTGCAAAATCGATTATGCAATTATGATTTTGCAATTTTCGTCTTGTGTTTCCTTCAAAACTGCTGTATATTGCAAAATCGATTCTACAATGTTGATTCTGCAATTTTTGCCCTTTCATGCACAAAAAGACTTATTTTTTAGTTTCTCTTCCTACTTTCTTCAATTTCTCTTTCATAATCAATTATTACATATTCTAGGACTATTTCTCATTATTTTCAAAGCAAAATAAGCATATTTTAAACATATAGAAGTTAAATAAACCTTAATACTAAGGCTTATCAATATGTCATCGACTAAGAGGTCAGAAGTTCAAATCCCCCAACTCAAATGTTGTTTTAATGTTGAATTCAAACAAAAAATATATTTCCATACGTTAACAAAACTATAGCCAACCTAATACATAGCTCAACTGGTTAAAACATATATTATCAACCAAAAATGTTAGAAGTAGGGATGTTCACAAAGCAAGGATGAGGATGTCTATGTAAATTTCATGGGAATTGAGATGAGGATCAAGTTTTCAGTGGAGAATTATTCTCCATTTAATTTTTTTTCTCTTCGCTCCATCCCTATTCCCGAGGAAGAAAAAGAACATCTCTAGAATTTCGAATTCTCACCCTTGTTGAACTAAAAAGATAAATTATAAGGTTAAATTACAAGTTTAGTTCCTGAAGTTTGAGGTTTGTGTCTATTTAGTGCCTAAACTTTCAAAAGTGTCTAATATATCCCTAAACTTTCAATTTGTGTCTTGGTCATTGACAAATTCGAAATTTTAAAAAATTAACTAATCTATTAGATATAAATTTGAACTTTATGTCTACTAGAACCCTAAAATTTCAATTTTGTGTCTAGTAGATTCGTGAATTTTAAAAATTCTAAAGTGCAAGGACTAAATTTATAATTTTGGAAGTTTAGGGACCAAATAGACACAAACCTCAAAGTTTAGGGACTAAATTTCTAATTTAAACTAATTATAAATTTATTATTAGATTTAATTATATAAAATGTCCCTAAACTATGAGTTTTGTTTCAATAATACCCTAAACTTTAAAAAGTTAAAAAATATCCCTAATCTTTCAAAAATGTTCAAAAATACGCTTACCGTTAAGTTTTGGATGGAAAATGTTAAAGTTTCATTTCAATAATACCCCTGAACATTAAAAAGTTTCAAGAATAGCCCTGACCTTTCAAAACGTTCAAAAATACCCTTAACGTTAAGTTTTTGATGGAAAACGTTAAGTTTGATTAATACCTTTGACATTTAATTGTGATCGTAAGAGGCAGTTTTTACTTTTGTCTTCGTGATTTATAAATTATTTTCATGTCAATCTTAGTTGTTTAATTAATTGAACCGTTGCGATTGGTGAAATCAACTTCCTAAGATATCTTTATCCTGGTTGTTCTCCATCTTTTATTTTATCATACGATTTGACATCGAATTCAAGCATATTGGAAGCCGAATTTTAAATGAATTCAAGCTAGAAATCGATCTCACAAAGCAAGGCGACGACAAGAGGATTATTGAAACGAAACTTTAACGTCAAATTCAAGTATCCTGAATTTTTTTGTCTTTGGAGAGTTACGAGTGAGCGTTATGGTTATGGATTTTGGGTTTTTTGAGTTTATTTGGTCAAATTGTCACTACGACATTTCAAATACTAATAATTTGTTCATTCTCGTTAATTTTCATGAAGTAATAATTTGCAAGAGAAGGAAGAAGAAGAAACATTTTTCCGTAAGAGTAATTTTGAAATTTTTTTAGAAGTCAAGGGCATTATTGAAACGAAACCTTAATGTATAAGGGTATTTTTGAACGTGTTTGAAAGGTCACAGATATTTTTGAAACTT
This sequence comes from Trichosanthes truncata, assembly GCA_033996785.1. Taxonomy (NCBI): domain Eukaryota; kingdom Viridiplantae; phylum Streptophyta; class Magnoliopsida; order Cucurbitales; family Cucurbitaceae; genus Trichosanthes; species Trichosanthes truncata. The sequence continues at coordinate 73,594,225 of JAWPNB010000003.1, forward strand.
TTTAAAGTTTATTATTGAAACAAAATTTTAATATTATCCATCTAAAATTTAACGACTTATCTTTAAATCATACTATCTTAAAAAGTGTCTAATGGGGAGAATCATTTTTGGACTATTTTGTCCAAATGATAACTTCATTATTCCAAATACGCCCCTCCATTAGTTTTTGTATTAAATAATTTTTTATTTAAATAATAAAAGTGCATTAAAGTTATATTTGAGCATACAAATAAGAATTTTTAAGATTTCATTAAATCATTTTCCACTAAATGGACATTATAAAATAAATATGTGCAAAATAAATGTCTCAAAATTAACATGTTACGTGGGTTTTTCTTTGTGGGTTTTTCTTTTTTTTATTTATTTATTTTTACCTATTTTTTTCATAAGGGACGTGGGGTTTATTCATTTTCCTTTATTTAAAAAAGTTTTGTATTTACAATAATAATAATTAATAATTAATAATTAATAATAAATGTATAAAATCTTAAAGATTGGAATATATAAAAGGTTTTTCCTACCACTTAAAATACTTTTTTCTTTAATTATAATTCATAATGGAATTTTGTAAGTTTTAGAATTCAAAAGGTTTTGTAACTCTCACCTTCTACTATAAAAATGAGTTTTCTTCACCATTTCTTCTCCAAGACTTGGAGCTACATCCTTTCTTGATTTTTTTTTTCACTCAATTCATTGCTCTCAAAGGTTCTTCAATATTCAAAGCATCTCAAATGTTGGCGTCACAATCAAGTTGCAAGGGATACGTGTGCCGAATCAATATCTCAAATCCAACTTGCGGCCTTACAACTCTACTTTGATGAAGTTGAGTAACAATATTTGTTTTGCAAAATTATGAAGTGAGCAAATTTATTTTAAGAAATGAGTGTATAGTTGAAGACTTGGCGTTTTTTTTTTCTTTTTAATTGTACTTTTATAATTAGTGTATTGTTATTTTATTTAGAATGTTTGTTAGAATACCTTTGCCCCAAAAAAAAAATGTGTGTTAGAAAAATAAAAGTTTATAAGTTTATGTTCCCTTTGTTGAGTAAAAAAAACCATGTAACATTTATGCCTCACAGAATTTTTAATTAATTTTGGAATGCAAAAATTAAGATATTAGAGTACAAAAAGTAATTAAAAACAACTAATTAAAATTCACCCACTAAACAATTCCACATTCAAAATCACACCAAATAAATAACACAATAAAAAACTAAATAAATATACATTCACAACTACACCACATAAATAGCACAATTAAAAATAAAATAAAAATTTTCTACATTCTCTCCATAGAGAAGGTTGGAATCTAAATAATACATTAGTAAATTAATAAACTAATTATAAATAATAAATTAAAAACTAAAAGGTTGGAATATAAAAGGCTTCAATTCTCAAAGAATTTGAATTTTTTTTTTTTAATCTTAACTAGATAAGCTAATTAATCGAATAATTGTTAACTAGAGAACCTAAGTTGGGGAAATACATAGAACTTAACATGTTTCGAACATTAAAACAACACGAAGTACGCAAAGGTTTAGTGAAAGTGAGTTGTCATCTTCTCTTGCATAAGTAAAGTCAACATATCATCTTTAATTATAATTAATAATTTTAATTATAATATATAATAAAATTAGTAAACTAATTTTATGTTTATTGAATTTGAAAAGTTCATTATCCTATTATCTTAAATCTTACTATCTTATCCTATTCTACTTTCTATCATATTCTACTATCCTATCCTATCCTACTATCTTAAAAAGTGGCTAAGGAGAAGAATTATTTTTTTACTATTTTATCCTTTTGCCAACTAATAAATTTACAAATATGCCACAAATAATTATAAATTTATATATTTAATTAAAATTCATAAAAGAGGATTTAAAAAGCTGACATAAAATATTTTTTTTAACAATATTATTCTTAATTAAGATAATACTTAAATTGTTTTAAAATTAAAAAAATGGATTACTAAAGAAACAAGTTGTACACACCCACACCCCACCCGTAGGTCATAATATTTTCTACTTTCTTACAAAAAAAAAAAAATTAGACTTTTGTTATAATTGTTTTATCACTTATTATTATTTTACTAAAAATATACAATAAAATTAACATTAATTATGTTTAACCTTTTCACATTCTCAAATCCATATATAACCCATACCTATATATGTATTAATGTAAATATTTTAATAAATGAAGAGGTTAAATGAAAAGTTTTATCTCTTTATTTCTATAATTTAATATCTAAAATTTATGAGTTTATCTTTAATTATATTTAATGAAGAAATTTCAAAGGTTTTGTAACTTTTATCTCCAACAACTATATATAGTATTCTTCTTCAACATTTTTCTACACACGTTTGAGTTTTCTCTTATGTTTAAGTATATATTTATTCTTTTATTAATGTATTACTTTATCTTATAATTTTTGTTGGCTTACTTAAACTAACATTCATCTAGCTTTTCTTTTATTCCAATGTTGATCTTTGTAATTTGAGAAAAGAGTACTTGAAGATGAACAAAAATGAGGATGATATATTGCCATTTGAAGTTAAGCACAAATATGCGTTTTAAGGTAAATTCATAGGTATTTTCCCTTATAAACATATTTAGCTTCTTTTATAATAATAATAATAATAATAATAATAATACTAATTTTTATGAATATACACACACACACATACATATATCATGATTTTTTTCAAATTCTATTTGTAATACATGAATATATTTATTGATTTTCTCCTAAAAATCACCATCTATAATTGCATAATTTTATCTCAACTCTAATTTTATAATTCTATATTTATCCTTTATTTGATTATTTATTATTAAATTCATTAGCACACTGTGAATGTCATAGAAAAAAGTTAAAATTTTCAATTACTAATTATTGATTTAAGATATATGTATCTAATAATATATAAATTAAATAGATTAACTTTATTGTTTGACATACTATCTCATCATTTGAGGTGTTTGAGGTAGACGAAACGACTCTAGGTGTTTGAGATAGAAAAAGTGGCTTAACTACTGAAAAAGTTTTTTTTTTTTTGACAATCAGTTTATCTTTCTTTGAGTCAAGCTATATATATTATCAAGACATCTTTTCCTCCCTATAAATAGTTTCATGCATTTGTTAGGAGACTCATTGCTTCTCTCCAAAAAAAAAAATAATCGTTTTTCTTTGTAGCAAATTGATTGTTTCACAACATGTCTCAATCTTACATTTTTTATTTCTTTTATTCTATTTTAAAATTTAAATTTAATTATTTTATTGCATTGCATTTGCAAAATCATTATACTAACAAAATATTGTTGTTGTTTTTCATAATAATTCAAAGGTTTCTCAATTTTATGATTTTTTTGTGTCAAAATAATTTTGTTTGTAAAGAAATATCATGCCAAGTATATAATTTTTGTCTCTTTTTTTTTTTCTGCATTGATTCGAGGTTTTAAAAATTTTCTTTTTGGACTACAATTTAGAATCATAAGAGCTTATTTAAATTTCAATTGTAGTTTTTTGTTTAAGGAAAGGTGATGGGTGGTGGATGGAGGAAAAATTCAATCATAATTGAATCCACATATTACAAATAAAAAAAATACACTTTTTTGTCTCAAACCAATTATATTTCATATCTATATTGTTTTAATTGTAAAAATAAAATTTGTAGGTATAATGGAGTATATGCTAATATGGGATCCAAACATTTTCAAGTAATTTCAAAACAAGTGTTATAAAAAAGAACTTTGTTGAGAAATATCAAAGTAAGAGAGGAAAACTGTTAGAAATATTAAATGAAACACTTGCTATAGATGAAGAGGTAATCTTATTATTGTGTTTTTTTTCATTTTTTATGTTTATTATAATGCAAGAATTTAAAATTAAATAGATTTTAAATACCATAACAATCGTTTACTATTGTTAAGTTTTGTACATATACATGTATCTTTAAAATTGATATATTTTTTTTTAACATTTGCTTAATTATGAATTTATATGTGTTCTCAAATTCCTTCCTATATAATTGTGTCAAACTGATGCTCTTGGATATCTGAGCATGATATATCAAATTCAGGAATAGTTTTCATAATATTATATCAAATTTTTTTTTTGTAAAATTTTTAAATTTCCATATTTTCTTTTCCAAACACATAATGTTATGGCAAATTTGGACAACCAGGTTAAATCCATGAAATAGAAGATTATTGGGCCGAATACAGGTCGGATTCGAGATCCCGAATAGAATCGGGCTGGAGAAAACAAGAAACAAGTAAGAGAATTTTTTTTTTGTAAAATTTTTAAATTTCCATATTTTCTTTTCCAAACACATAATGTTATGGCAAATTTGGACAACCAGGTTAAATCCATGAAATAGAAGATTATTGGGCCGAATACAGGTCGGATTCGAGATCCCGAATAGAATCGGGCTGGAGAAAACAAGAAACAAGTAAGAGAATTTTTTTTTTGTAAAATTTTTAAATTTCCATATTTTCTTTTCCAAACACATAATGTTATGGCAAATTTGGACAACCAGGTTAAATCCATGAAATAGAAGATTATTGGGCCGAATACAGGTCGGATTCGAGATCCCGAATAGAATCGGGCTGGAGAAAACAAGAAACAAGTAAGAGGACCCAAATGCCAGGCTCGACCCAGATCGGGCCGAACCGAACCGATTCGGTCCCTCTCCGCTTGCTCCCGCATGTTGGATCTCATCTCCCTCCTAAAAACCTGATCTAATCAGGTTTAGGAAAAGACCCATCATATAAATACCCAATTACAACTCCAAGAGAGGTAACTCATTCTCATTCTTCACTCTCAAAATATAGCTTGCTACACTTCTTTCCTCTCTGACTTAAGCATCATAGTGGTTGTGGCAAGCACTACACCAGTGTGCAAGTTTTCTTTGTTTTGCAAGCCACCTCGCTCCCTTGAAAATACAAATTCACTGTTGGCTTCACGTATCAAATGCAATCCCTTTGCTCGGATTTGTGCATCAACACATAATTTTCGTATTTCTTAATTAGTTATTTTATAATTTTTCTTAATATTAAAAATTTATCAATGTTAACTTATTTATTTAATATAGATTCAAATGCTAAAAAATGTAACAAAAAGAACATGGTATATAAAGAAGTATTTATTTGGACTTAACATTTTTTAAAAAATTTTTCTTATGTCTTTAACATAGTTGTTTTTTTATATTAATATTATTTTTTAGTATTGTTTTAACAAATAAGAAAATTATTAGAACATGATGTTCACACGCGTGCAACGCATGCTAATATTTTCTAGTGTTTTTAAAAGCTGCGGAATATTTTTTAAACTTTTTAAATTTAGGAATATTATTGAAACAAAACTAGTAAGGGTATTTTCTATAATTATGAATCGCTCTTTTGTGCATTTGTCCATTATTCCCGATGGTTTGCCGGAAAAAGGTATACGATTGACATCCTCTGTCACCCCCACACCCCGACGAGACGGTCTTTCAGTGCTCTGCTTGGATCAGGAACTCCATTGTGGAGCTCCACTTCGGAATTTTGCGAGCCTAATGCAGGAACCTAAACTCCAAGGAGAAGGAGAGAAGCCTCAGGGTACTGAAGCAGGTACGGTTGAGAAGCCATGTTCAATCGAGAATCTGTGCAGGAAGGAGAAGAGGAAGGCGTTGAAGAAGATGAAACGGAAGCAATTAAGAAAAGAGGTGGCGCTGAAAAAGCTACAGGAAGAGGAGGGGCGGTTGAACGATCCTGAAGAGCAGAGGAGGATTCGGTTGATGGAGCTGGAGGAGGAGGAGAGGTCGGAGAGGGAGAGGAAGCTTTTCGAGGAGCGGGAGAGGGCGTGGGTGGAGGCTATGGAGTTGAAGAAGAAAAAGATGGCTGAGGAGGAAGAAGAAGAGGAGCGGCGAAGGAGCGCGCTGGAAGAAGAATCAACGGCGCGGCAGGTTTTCCTTTCGCTTCTTCTGATTCTCCAGTGGTTATGTGTTTCTTTTGTGCCTTCGTTGTTGAACATTACTTATTAACTGTTGATGGAGTTTTAATTAGATGTCAGCTTTATAGTGCATGATTATTGGTTCAGTTCTTCGAAACTTCAATCGCTTTCTATTACTGCGCGGTGGGTCACATATCTCCTCTTCTTTTAGGGGAGAAATGCTGTTCACTTCACCAGTTTGCAACTTTCTTTTGTAGGCTGAAAATGAAAACGAGTTTAATGAGGAAGATGGTTGGGAATTCATAGAAGGGCCTGCAGAAATAATCTGGAAAGGAGAAGAGATAATTCTGAAGAAGAAACTAATTAAGGTTCCTAAGAAGGGTGTTGAACCTGAGAAAAGCCTAGAGGTATCCATTCTGCAACCAGGCTATTATTGTTTTCTAGATCATCATCATTTATGTTAATATATATCTTTCGTGGCGCCTGTTGCAATGAAAATTATCATGATCATAGATATTTATATGTATTCTTTTTGTAGGATGCTCATAGGCCTACGTCAAACCCTCTTCCTCCGCAATCTGAAGCTTTTACAGATTATAAGAATGCATCAATTTCATCTAGACAAGTGATTGAGGATGTTGCAAGCCAAGTGCCAAACTTTGGAACCGAACAGGCATCTCTCTCTCTCTCTCTTTCTCTGTATACCTACTACGTTTATGTTCCCATTCCTTCTCTAGTAGTTCTATGGTTAAGTTCCATTGTCATCTTAATAAATAAGCTTTACACATTATTTTTTTTAATACGACAGGATAAATCACATTGTCCATTCCACCTAAAAGCTGGAGCATGTCGATTTGGTCAGCGCTGTAGCAGAATTCACTTCTACCCTGACAAATCGTGTACGTTGCTTATCAAGAACATGTATAATGGTCCTGGCCTTGCTTGGGAGCAAGACGAGGGGCTGGAGGTCTGTTAATGATGCTCATACGATTATTGTATCCTCAAAATAATTTTTGAAGTACTGCTACTGCATCAATTATCTTTGAAATTGTTCTGAAAGATCTCTTGTAGGCGACACCTGGATTTTTAGCTCTAGATATGGGTATTTAGGTATACATTTGTTTTCAAATAACCATAGAATTATTTTTATGGTTGGATTAGTAAGCATTAATGATTAGATTAAGTTGTTCTGTTGCATGTTATGACTAGATAATTCACCGAACTAAAATATAATGCTAATACCTTTGTGGTCTTCACATGTTCATTTTGAGTGGAAGGAAAGTGATCACGAGACCTGATCTATCACCCTTTTTTTGGTGTTCTTGGGTTAATATAGTGTTCCTTTATCTACACATTTTGATTGAAGCTGATAAAATTAAGAATGGATTCATCAATTTATTGTAATTTTTACATCCTAAAATGGATTATAGTTTGGATACAAGACCTGATCTTTGACGAAATAATTTATGAAGCTTAGTTCTTAGGAATTTGGCAACTAGCAAAATTTATCTTCATAGTCAATTGCTTTCTTAGATGCTTAATGCAACCATTATACTGAGATTTCACCATGTTGTGATTGTTTGTTGTATTGATATTTAATATCGTACATTTATTTTTATATCGAATTTCTTGACCTACTTTATATCAGAGACGTTCTGCAAGAATTGTGTCAAATTGTCATGGAGGGTTACAATTTTGCTCTTGAGTCCTTTGGAGTTGATAGTTTGAAAACCAATTTCGTATCCTACTTGCATTGTCTTTTTAATTATCATATAGTCTTTTACTTGCAAGCTTATAGTTATAGTAATAGCATATTGCATTCTTTTTGCTTTTTATCCCGTTCTTTTTCTGTTGAAGAAGTTGTTGTTGTTGTTATTTTTTTTATTTTTGTTATTTTTTTATGAAGTTGTTATATATATATATATATATATATATATACTTTCTGCATGCAGTGTAAGGAGATGTAATTGTAATAGCGGTAAATTTTTTATGAACCATAATAAGTTCCTAATTTAGTTTTTTTCCCATAAGAGTTCTTAATTGAGTTCCTTCTCCATCCGCCGTTTTGGGAGAAATGGAAGTTTTTGTGGCAAGTGGGGATTTGTGCTATTTTGTGGGGTTTGTGGGGAGAGAGGAATAATAAGACCTTTAGAGGGATTGAAAAGGCCCCGAGTGATGTTTGGTCCCTTGTCAGGTTCGATGTTTCTCTTTGGGTATCGGTGACGAACAGTGTTTTAAAAGGCGCGCCCAGGCGCGCGCCTAGGCGCAAGGCGCACATGAAGCGCCTCTCCTCGAAGAGGCGAGGCGCGGGTAAGAAGGCGCGGCCTAGGCGCGCGCCCCACTCGCCTCTAGGGATTATTAAATTTCATTTTGTTTTTAAGTCCAAATTGTGGGTTTAGGTTGGTTATTATTTAAAAAAAAATTGTAAAACCTCTTAGGTTTCGGGGGCGTTGCCCCCGAACCCCCACCAGGGCGCTTCGCCCCTGGACCCTGACTCGCTGACCGGTTAGCGAGACCCCCATACTTGGTCATTCGAAGCGCTTGATAACAAATTCAAGCATTGCTACATGTATACACACACACACACATATATATATATATATTTTATGGCTTTTTATGTATAGTGCGCCTTACAAAAAAAAACCCGCGCCTTTTTGTGCGCCTTGCGCCTAGGCTCCAGAGGGCCATTGCGCCTTAGTGCGCCTTGAGCCTTTAAAAACACTGGTGACGAAGTTGTTTTGTAATTATTCTTTAGGTCTTATTTTACTTAATTGGAGCTCCTTTCTTTAGTTTGATTTATTTTTGTGGGCTTGATTTTTTGGATGCTCGTGTATTCTTTCATTTTTTCTCATATACAAGTTTGATTCTTTATTAAAAAAAACACTTGTATTATTGAACCAAAATACAATGGAGGACTGGGTCTCCCATCCATATAAATGGCTATAATCATCTCTACTGTGGGGGTTGTCTTACAATTGTTAACTAAGTTGATTCTTTTTCTTTCTTGAGCTGGTGTCACTGTCAGAATTCTAAGGCTAATATAAACCCGTGTTGTGTGGTCATTCTTCAAGAGGAAATCTAAGTTTGCGTGATTAAATGCTATAAGAGCCATCTTATGTGGTTATTTGGAAGGGAAGATAAGTTAGAGTTTTTGAAGATAAACATAGCACCTTTCAGGGCATGTGGGGTCTTATTACATTTTGGGGCCACTCCTGGTCTTCTTACCAGTATATTTTCTAATTACTTTATGTCTTGGTTTTGGCCGATTGAAGTAGTTTTTATGTAAGCTCCTTTGGTTGTGAGTTACACGATGGTTCATCTCCCCTTCTTTTATACATTTTTGTGTTTGGTAAAGTGTTGGTTTCCTAGAAGAAAAGCCTAGAAACAAGTTCGACTGAAGTGGAAGTAGTAGTGGAGAACTCACTTTGAGAGGAAAAGCCCATTGCACTTCTTGAAATTACCGCTTAACTTTCCTCTTAAATTCATGGCAGCAGGCTCTAGATGGCACAAAGGGACAGTCATTCTCGTCTTTGCACACAAGAGATACCTTTGTCCATTAAGAGCCATATTTGGATGTGTGCAAAGAATGTTGCTTTGGCCAATGTCAGTTGCAGAAGTTATTTGAACCGTGGAAGCCAATTTTTAGCTAACCTTGAAATTTTACTAAAATAAATTAATCGTGTGATGACTACTTGGACCGTTCTTTTGAGATGTACCTAGTTCCTGGTTTGGGTTTGAAGCCAAAGACCTCCCTTCCTAGAGTACCTATTTTTTGTTTCATGCAATTGTTTCTTATTAGACCGTTCTTTTGAGATGTACCTAGTCCCTGGTTTGGGTTTGAAGCCATAGACCTCCCTTCCTAGAGTACCTATTTTTGGTTTCATGCAATTGTTTCTTATTATTAAAATATTAGCAACATTTCTTTTTGAAGGGAAAATGAAAAAAGATGAAAGAAGCCTACCTTGTTATTTGTTCCTTCCTTTTCCTCCCTCCGATGAATTAAAACAATTCTGTGCACAATTGATGGGAACATTCTTCGATAACTCTCAATTTTTCATAACACTCTTTTCTCATTTTTATGAGTAAAACTAGAGGTATATCCAATATTTTTCAACAGTCTGGAGGTACCGTTTAAATTTCTATTTCTTCCTTAGATCTCTAAACTTTACCTTAATTACATCTAGACTTTACTAAGCTCAGGTAGTGGCTCAGCATAATTATGACCTTTTGGGAGTGATCATGGAGGGCACCTGGATTTGACATAGCATTTTTCATTTGGAGTTGTAGGGGTTTCTTCTGAAACGGAAATTGTTGGACTAAGATTTCACCTTTTCCCTTTGAATTATCTAATTGGAATTTCTTATGTCGGGGTGCATTCTAGATTGACTTTTTTCCCCTTTTTTCAGTTTACAGATGAGGAAGTTGAACGCTGTTATGAAGAATTTTATGAGGATGTGCATACTGAGTTTTTGAAGTACGGGGAAATTGTAAATTTCAAGGTCTCCTGCATGCAACCTTGTCGTTTGTTTGGTGTATATAGGCTTTGGTTTTGTTTTGTTTTTTCGTTTATCTGAGCAGTGAGAAAATTCTAACACTGGGTTTGGTTTTTAATATTGAACCTCAAAATTGCATTTGTTTACAGTGTAGATTATTTTATCATCAATCCTAAATATGGTATCTTTGTTCAGGTGTGTAAAAATGGCGCTTTCCACTTGAGGGGAAACCTTTATGTGCACTATAAGTCATTGGATTCAGCTGTGCTTGCTTATAATGCCAACAATGGTCGTTTCTATGCTGGGAGACAGGTACTAATTTCTCCAATTATTTTCACTAAGAGTTCATTGAATAGACAAAAATATCTGTCCATCCTTCAAAACCTCCTTATACAGAACATACGGTAGGTTGAAAGCAAGATATTTTGAATTTTTTTTAAATAAGAAACTGTGCTTTCATTTTCTCAATGAAAGAAAACAAGGGCATCCAAAAAACCTAGCCCACAAAAGGAATCCGACTAAAGAAAAGGGTTCCAATCAATCAAGTGAAATGAGACCAAGCGGATAATTACAAAAAATCTTAGAAACCGATGCTCAAAGAGAAACATATTGAACTTTATCCGTCATATGAAGTTTCCCATTAGCCTCAGTTCAGGTCAAAACAATGAAAGAAAGTTGTTGTGCAAAAACTCACTACGCAAGCATACACAATCGTAGGTAGTAATTGGTGGACAAGGTCGATCCCACGAGGACTAAAGTAAGCAAAGTTTGTAAACTTGAATATCACTAATGCTAATTCTAAAGCACTTAAGAGATATAAAGATAACAAAAAGCAAGCACGACACAAGAAAATTAAACTCTAGCAATTTAAAGGAAATAAGCAACTAAAATTGATAACAAACAATTCAAGAATCAAAGGAGTAAGGCGCTGGAATTTATGAAATCACTGCTAATTTTCGCTCCCTAATGCTGTGTGATGCTATAGCATTGTGCAGCATTACTGCACTGTGTTGTAACGGGAAATCTAAAAATTAATTCCGAAAATTAATTCTAATCCTCGAATTGCAGTTCTAAAGCAAAGTTTAACATATGTCTATGAAAACCCAGCTTCCAAACACATGGATAGACCAACTTCCCTAAGTTTACAAGCCAAAAGTATATGTCTATACCCTTGAATTCATCCCTAATTCAAGACATGAACCTACTTGCATTGCCTATGCTAGTTCCATTTATTTTAACCTTTTCAGAATTAAAACAAATTTTTATTCTTTCCTAAGTTGATCATTCTCAAGAAGAACAGCAAGAAATAAAAGACCCATAAGCAAACTACACTTCTATAGCATTCCATAGCAAAAGGGCTCCAAAACTAGAGCTATGACTCCATAAATTCCAACCCAAAGAAAATTAGCCCATGGCTTTTACACAGAAAATAACCAGAAACTAGCTACAATTCATAAACATCTTAGGTTCAAGTGAAGATTCACAAAATAGAAACCCTAGGAACAACTTAGTCTACTAAAGTTTCAAGAAAACTAAGAGCAAGATACATAAACTTAAGAAGAAGAAGAGAAATAGAATGGGTAGCGAAAGAACGAAATTCTGGAGAAGCTCATTTTCTTTCTTGCTGCTGCGTTTTTTCTTTCTTCTTCTCCTCTTCTCTGGTTTTTGCGAAAGTTCCTCCCTCTCTCCCTCACGTTTTTTCCATACACCCTAAATTAGAGTTTTTATTCTTCCAATAATTGCTTTGGGCTTTTTTTTCTTTCCATTTTCGGCCCATCAGAATGGATCTAAAGACCAAAAGCTACTATTACGTCATCAAAAATGGGCCCATATTTCCGTTTTCTGCCAGACTATCAATGCTGCAGGATGCTGAGCAATGCTGCACAATGCTATAGCATCAGTACCTCAACGAGCATTTTTTCACTTCTTAGACTGCAAAACAAAAGGAAAACAAAGCACACTAAGCCAACTACAACAAAAGACTAAAAAGAGTAAAAGAAATAAGAAAAAGGAAAACTAAACAAAAACCCGACTCTTAATTAAACTTAACATGAAACTTACTAAAAACAAGATAAAAGTGTGCTTTCCACTCAATTTTGACCAAGAATACGCAAGAGAAGATGTTAAACTAATCCCATTTCATGGGATTATCAAAAGTTCTCTTGAGTCTTGATAGCACCCAGCTTCTTAAGACTCTTAAAAAGGAATGAGCTTGGGAACACAAGGCTATAATACCAAGAATGGAAAGAAAAAACTAGAAGTGATGAACTTAAATTCATCCAGATCCCCTACGATGTCATTGATTCAAAGAATTATGCCTTGAATATAACTTTGGCACCTCTGTACTTTTAAGAATTCTTTTAAAAGAGAAGTTTATTGAAGAGATGGAAAAAGGAGGAAAGAAGAGCGAAGAATTCTTTTAAAAGAGAAGTTTATTGAAGAGACTGAAAAAGGAGGAAAGAAAAGCAAAGGTCGCTCGCTTTGTAAGAGAGACAAATGGAAAAAATTAGACTTTGCTTGTAGTTACCTACTGCCAAAGTGTAGTCTCTTTCTAACAAGAATCTCCAAAGAAACAGGAACAGGAACAACTTGTTTGTTCCTCAAAAGAAACTGAACAACTTAAGGGCCGGGGTAGAGAGCACCCCCCACCACACACAAAAACTACATAAAAGAGCTTGTCAATTACTAATAATCATCAGGAGACTGTAGTTACAATAAAATTTTGTGTGTAAAGAAATCTACCAAGAAGTTGTATTTTGTACGGTCACAAAAAAAGTCAAAGCTTAAGGACTTATCTTCAAAAGCTCTTGCTTTCTTTTCCTTCCACAAGTGCCTCAAAAGCACTCGAAAGGCACAACTACCCCCACCTTGGCTTTACCCCTCAAATTCCAAGTAGAAAGCCCTTCCATAAGCTAGTTGTAAGGTATCCAATTCTTTCAACCTGTAATGCTATCCAAAATAACAAGAAGCACTGCACACAATAATATGGAAAATCCCCATATATAGATAATCCTCCAGTATTGAGAGTTCTTCAATATGGAGATATTCTATTGATAACTTCACAAAAGATAAAAGAAGAAATAACACTCCCAGCAATTCGAGAGGCTGGTCTCTCCCACAGACAACTTGTCCACAAAATACCCAACAAAAACAAACTACTTAGACCCTGCTAATAAACTCCCTCCCCACTACCCTCCGTACACACTGCGCTTATTCCCCTCCCGTGGTCCCCAGGTCATTTTCTTCAATTCCTTTCTTGCACCTCCTAACATACTTCTTAGCAATCGAGGCCTTACACCAATCATCCACCTTTCTAGGGAGACAAAAAGAAATACCCAACAACCTGGCTAAGTAGTTCCACGATCAATAGGAAAAATCACAATGGAGGAACAAGTGATCAAGAGACTCCTCCTCTTTTAAGCATAATCTACAATTCGAGGGCGATAGGAACCATCCCTCAAACTTTCTTTGCAGTGTATCATTAGTATTTAGGGCCCCTAAACGCTATGGACCATAGGAAAATTTTAACCTTTGGACTTTTGTGCTTCCAAATCATGCTAGTCAGGATGGTGTTTGCCTTTGTGGGTCTAGAAGATAGATTTTGGAAAGCCGACTTGCTAGTATGGCTACAGGATCCCCCAAGGGGCCACAGATTCGATCAACTCCATTCCCCAGCTGCACCGAACTAAGCTTCTCCACAAGAGCCACCCAGTTGTGAAGTTCTCTATCAAAAAGACCCTTTCTAAAACCCAAATTCCAAGCTTGATTAACACGGTCCCAGCAATCAAAAACAACAGTGGCTCTTTTTTTATTTTTTATTTTTTATTTTTATTTTTTATTATTGGAAATCACATAAAGATCAGGAAAACTTACCTTTAGAGGGATTTGATCAACCCAGGCGTAACCTTTAGAGGGATTTGATCAACCCAGGCGTCTTCCCACAGCCGGATGATCAAAAGCTTTATTTGACCGTTAAGATTATTAAGCATGGCCTGTGTCCAGTTAAGTGTATGCAAAATATCTCATGCTCAAATAAAGCAAATACTTACCAATTCATGTTGATGGTGCCCCAAATTTATAAAAACTGTTCTTTCAGATATCATTTTTTGATGGTATTGCGCGTATCTCAGCTAGTAGTTTCTCCTCCAACTTCTACAAGCTTTGTTAGGGAATTTTTTTAAGAATTCGGGAACTCTTGGTTTTTTGTTTAACTTCTTTCATAAGAGTGCGGCTCTCCTCCCCTTCTGTCCTTGATGGTGCCCCAAAAAGGTATCTCAGCATGGCTTTGAAGTGGTGTTATGTTCATCCGGGGATTTTCTTTATGCAGGTAATATGTGAATTTGTAAATGTTACCCGATGGAAGATAGCTATATGTGGGGAATTTATGAAGACAAGGTACAAGGTACTGCATTACTTCCACCGTTTCCTCTCATTCAAAACTAATTCTCTTCATTGAAGTTCTTGCCACCGTGTTGCTATTGATAGTTTCCGTTGTATCTTCTCAGACATGTTCTCATGGAACAGCTTGTAATTTCATTCATTGTTTTCGAAATCCTGGTGGGGACTATGAATGGGCTGACAGTGACAGACCACCCCCACGATATTGGGTGAAAAAGATGGCTTTTCTGTATGGTTATTTAGATGAATCTGAAAATGAAAAACATACTGAGCTCGAACACTGGGACAAGCATGGAAACTACAGGAAGTCAATGCCAACAGATGTCGACAGGTATTCATATAGAGTAACTATGATCTACAATGTCAGTCTTCATTTTCGCTGTGTCCTTTGTTCTCTTAATTCTCAATTTCTTAAAATTCAATATCCATCATTTAGCCTTAAGTCTCTTTTCATTTCCTTAACGAAAAGTTTCGTTTCTTGTTTTAAAAAAAATATTCATCATTCAGCATCCTTTATTTTGATAACGTTTGAATGACTGTGTTTTTATATTAGCAACTTTTTCCAGCCAATTTATTTCCCAACAGCTTGTTTGAACTTTAAAAGAGTCATTTCTGTCTCAATGAAAGTTGGTTTTTGATATTAAAAAAACAAACTTTAAACGGGGAAGCTTTCTGATCATTCTCTACGCTGACTTTTATATGCGATCTAGCTTCTAAATAATACCAGCAGCGATCTTTCTTTCCTTCACAAGCTCAAACGTTTTATATTAATTAGAAGGCCTGAGTTTGGGGTTGAGAATGAGCTTCTTTGGGCTGGACAATTTGTTCATATCTGTGGGATAAAAAATGTAATATACATATGTATTTTTTTTAATCCTTTGTCACCAATAATTTTATTCAATATACCATTATTGGAGGTTCATTGTTATATTACTTCAATTCCCGATTCTTCATGATAGATATTATTCAAGAAGATCGAAATCTAGAAGTCTGGACCATGGCTCTGGAAGGAGTAGAAACAGTGAAAATGACTATAGATGGACCAGGCATTCGCGTACAGAAAAAGTTCATGAGAAGCAGCAAAGTTTGGGTAAGGAAGAATATGAGAAGGCTAACTTAAAAGATGACCAACGGAGGAAAAACAGATTTAATGATGCAGATTCTGATGAATCAGTGGATAAGTTTGAAGAGAGAAGCCAACGTAGAGAACGTGGTAGGAGATCAAGAGAGCCTAGAAACCAGGATAGCAACTGGAAAACTGGAGTTCGAAATGCAGATCATGATGACAGTAAGAACACATCAAATGAAACTGATGAAGACTGGTCAAGTGGTGATAGGGACAAAGATGGGCATCGACACAAAAGAAGGAAAAGCAATGAGCGTGTTTCTGAGACTTCTAAAACCACAGATGGTTCTCCAACTTCTGGCAGAAACAAGGAAAGGCGTCTTACATATGGTGGAAAATCTAAGAAACACTGGGATGAGGTTACTGAAGACTCAGATGACCAGTTGGAACAGAAATCTAAGTTGAAGACTGATTATGAAAGCAAGAAGTCCACCGCAGGAAAATCCAGTAGTCGGCACTTAGAATCAAGTTCTAGGGACTTGAACACAGGGGGCGGTTGCAGCATTGATTCCTTACATAGTGATGTCCTATCAGATGAGAGTCGGGAGCCCACTATTTCAGATCGAAATGTCGAGAGGTTCAAACCACTGGATCCTGACAAAGAATACAGTAAGAACGAGCACATCGACAAGGAAGGCCGATGGGATCCTGAAAAAAGTTGTGATGAATTTGAGAAATCTAGCGAGACTACAAGTGCTATGCGCTGTGAGTCTGGAAGCCCTGTTCACCATGGTGAAAGAAGTAAATCAGATGTTCTTGGTACAGTAGACTACCATGGTAACAAAGTTAACAAGCAAAATCATAGGAAACTCAGAAGCAGTGATTCATACGAACACCGAAGGTCTCGAAGAAAGTCTTCTCGGTATGATGATGATCAGAATTTCAGAGACTTAAAATCTGAAAATACGTATTCTGATGAGGATTACCTTAAAAAATGTCCAAGGAGCACCAGCCATTCTAGGACAAAGAGGCACAGATATAGCTAAGAGTAGGAAACCACCAGAAAACCACCAGGAAGAATCCTAGAAGATCCATTAGGACCTTCCATGTCATAGAACTCATGCTCGCGATCATATTGCAAAGCGCGAGAGAAGTCGATTTTAACCTGCACGAGGCTCAAAGAAGAATTCGACTTGAAATGCTATACTATTATCTGATCCTTGTAAAGAAGAAAACTTGCTTCTGTATTTTCTTGAAAAGAATGGTTAAAAGGTATAGGGATATGTTCACTTATGAAAATTTATTTTCAGGAATTGTCGATGTTGACGACGTAGAAAAGAATGAAATGAGGAGAATGTGGCTTTGCTGCTGCTGTTTAGGTGTAATCAGGAATCTAAACCAACCTTTTGTTTGCTCCTTTCATATTCAAATACTTGTTGAAAATCTATATTTGCCTTATTCACATTCTTTGTTATCCTCGGGTTTGCAATGCCTTTTGGGTCGGATTTTAAGCATTATATTTATAAAAATTGTTATGAGATGAGTCTCAAGATGTTTATTTAAAGTTTTCATTCAAGTTCAAAATTTCCTATTTACTTCGTAGGAGAAAAAAAAATCTAAAATGTTATTGGGCATATGAAGTTTTATGCGTCAAATTTCTATACAACTTTGGCCATTAGAGATGTAGGTGGTTTGTTTTGTGTTAAAAATTTAGGTTGAATTGACCAATCAGTTTAAGAAAATCATAAATTAATTTGAAATTTTTAAAAGATTAAGCCACTTGAAAATTTTCAAAGTTAAATCAAATTGATTTAACTTGATTGAAAGTGACTAAAAGTGAATGAGTCTTTTCTATGAAGTTGAATTGATCGACATATGTAGCCTAAAGGAGGCTAGGTTCATTCTATTATCTTCTATTCGTAGTTTACACGCACTAGATCTTAGTTTCAAACTAAAAGATGCAATAATTTGTTTATTTCTAAAATTTTCACACTTGATTTACACTTTACTTGAGCTTAAAAGACCAAAACCTTGGTAAGTCGAGTTCTTGCGCATAGTACCATGTTCTTGCGCATAGGCGTACATGTACGTATATGTATGTATGTGTATATACATATATGTTTGTAGTAAGTAAACTTGAGAGGGGCAAACCAGTTTCAAGGCAGAGATTCAACTATTCCATAAGGAATAATCCAATAAAAAGTGATGGGTGAGTTGTAAGAAAAACAGACTGAGTTGGCCTAATTTCATGGGCTATAATAATTGAGGAAAAGCAAGTTTTTGGCAGTCATTTCAAAGGGTCAGATTGCCCAATTCAGTGTTATCAAATCCCAAAATTCTAAAGGAGAGTGTTATAATTCAATGGTTTTGTCAAGTTGAGATAGAAAACAAAAAAAGAAAAAAGCATTGGCAGAGCGTAGTTTCAGCTAAGAGGGATTGATGATTAAACCTTAAAAAAGAAAAAGAAGAAAGAAAAAAGGTCAATTTATATGAAAAGTTGGAGAGATTGGTGCGTGGGCATACGTTATCAACCACCAACTCATAATTCCCTTCCTTTCACTAATATAACAAGTCTCATTCATTTAAATTTTGGTGCTCCACATGAATCTCTTTACTCGTTTAGTTCCTGTAATTTTAGAAGTTTATCAATAAAATTTATAGAATTTTTTTATTTATTTTACTCAACTCGATCAAACCCATAAAGAGTTAGTCAATTTAATCTTCACACATGATCTTACAGTGATTGCCGACCCACCGTCTCTATTTGCCATATAAAAAAAGAAACTGTACGTGTTATTTAAGAAAATTGTTAATAAATCTAATAGCAACTTAAACTTTTGAAATGTTTCGCTAAATGATAAAGACTATAATGAAACTTTTAAAACTATGTAGGCCAAATTGAAATAAAACTAGAATGATAAAGCAACTTTGAATTAATTCATAATCTCTCTCTTTTTCTCAAGTTGAAATGTGGGTGCCAAGTTCCTTGCAAGCTTGTCAAATGCAAAATGGAAATCCAACTGTGCTTTGCCTATTTTAGAAGACTCTCTCATCTCTCTTTAATGTGTATGTGCATGGATGATGATGATGATGATGAGACCATCTTTGGAAAATTGTCATATGGAAGAAATTAAATTGAAGAGCATAATAGCACTAGGGAAGCCTTGGCCTATGGGAACCATTCAAGTAGCCCAATGTGGACATGTCATCTCCACCATAAATATACATACACACACACACAAAAACCCTGTTTGAAACCATCTTTTTGTTCACAAAGCACCTTCTATTCATTACTCACTCACTATTGAAGTTTAGAAAGCCAGCAATTCTCCTATATTTTGCTCCCAAACTACTACTAACCTTGTGAACTCTAATTGTGAGAACAAAAACATTGAGTTAAATTACAAATTTAGTTTTGAGACTTTGATATATGATTGTATTCCGTCTTTGAATTTTAAAAAGTTTCAATTATGTTTTTGATTCCTTAACTGTGATTCTATTTAATTACTGACATTAATTAAATGATGATGTGATATGTCTATTTGATAAATGTTGATAGATTTGACATGATATGTGATAGAGAAATAGCAAAAAAAAAAAAAAAAAGCTCATTGCAGATTATATAAATGGACATAATCTATAAAAGAAGTTTGATATGTTACTTAATTTAGAAATGGTTCAGTGTTACACATTTTTTCTTTTCATAAGTTGTAGGAATAGTGATAGACAAAATATACACAATAGTCCATAATCTTTTGGGTAAATCTCAATTTGGTTCTTAATTTTTAAAATTTTACCCTTAATGTATTAAAAATTCTCGATTAGTTTATTTGTTAAAAAAAAAAAAAATTGACGTTAAGAAAAAGTTTGATTGATCATTAAATTATTAGTTTATCAACATATTTGAACATATAAGCATGCCACTTGAATGCTATTTAGATACATGATACTCAACTCCTTCATCCTCGAAACAAAATCCACACATCAATAAAATCAGTTTTTCTAAGTGGCATATCCCAGTAGCATGCTCACATATCCTGATATCCAAAGATATATGTAATATAGTAATTTAATGAAACATAAGTTTTTTGTCAACAAATTTGAACAATTTTTTTAAAGAACTTAATTGAGAATTTCCAATACATTAAAAGTACAATTGAGAATTTTAAAAGATTATGAATCAAATTGAGAATTACCTCGTACCAAATAGTATATTCAACCTAAGTGATAACCACCATCTTTTTCATCACTATAAGTCAGATTCTCTATTATATTAAAATAATTAATTTCCCACCCTTCTTTTATTAGCAAACAAATTAAATTGCTAGAGAATTTATATATATACATATTTTTGTTTTCAACACTTAAAAGCCATCGATCTTTTGGATGGTAATATGCTCAAATTGGCTAGAGAATATTATTCTTCTTACCTCATTAAAAAAGAAAACAAATAATTGATATTTTTTAATGCATCCATGAATCCCTAAAAATCTGCCCATTAAAGTAATAACTGCATTATGGTGCGCACAATTACTCAAAACAAGATAAAGGTTACATTTCACCCAAATATAAAGGATTATAATCCATTAAATTTGCTACATTATATCACTCTCACAAAGGATCTAATTTCCAATCAAACTTGAACCTAGAACTTGAAAAAACATTACCAAAACTATCAAACTAGCTCATAATTGAGCTAGGAAGAAAGCTATTTATTGGAAAAGAAACATAAGAGTTTAGGTATGAGTCACCAATTCTTGAAAAGTGGTCTATTTGGGTTTAGTAGGAGATCTTGGAATAGTCCAACATCCAACCAAATATCTATTTCATTATTCCTATAAGATCTCAATGTCTTTCACATTCCCTATAACTTAGTACAATTTTGATTCAATTATTATTTATTTTTGTGTTGTCTACATCACATAAGATTTTAATAGTTTCCTATGCCTAGGGGAAAGATTTCCATTTACTCTCTCACTTTTTTTTTTTTTTTTTTTAAAATTTTCTATTCCTTTTCTTTCTATGTATATTTTAAATTTTTCGTAATTTAATATTTGATTGGCAACATCACATGAGATTCTAATAGTTTTCTATGCCTATGAAAAGATTTTCGATTGCTCTTTCTTGTTAAAATAAAATACAGCACTAACTCTTCTAGAAGTTTTTTTTTGGTTCTACACATATTTCAAATATATATCCTATATTAGTCATCTCTAGATCCTATCTTACAAATTGTAAATAAATACCTCATAAGAAAGGCTCTAAAAATATGTTAGTTTTCCTTAGGTTCCAAGGGATTTTGAAAATTCCTTTAGGGGCCGTTTGGTTTAAGATTTTATTGGATGCCCAAGGGTAATAGATGCTTAGGAATAAGATGTTTGGAAATAATAAATGCATGAAAATAAGATGATTGTGTTTGGTTTTACATTGAAATGTTATCAGATTTTTAGATAAACAAATGATATTTATATTTGTTTGATGAAATTAATATATAAATCTTATGTAATTGTGATAAATTAAATAATGAATTAATATTTCAATAAATAAATACAATTCAATTAATGTACTATCAATATAGTTTAATTGACATGTACTTCTTTCCTTGGGGTTAGAAGTTCAAATCTCCATACCCTCATTTGTGTTGTACTAAAAAGCAATATAATTTAATTAATTATAAGTAATAGATGAAGTCGACAATAAACATGTTAGGTCAATATTTTGCAAGTTTGTTTCATGAGAGGTAAGCATCTTTCAACCACAAAAAATATTCAAATAGACAATTACGTTCTGTAAATAATGTGCAAATTTATTTTATGAGGTTGATCTTATAAATCTTATATAATTTAATAAAACAATAAAAATGAATTTAAAAAAAGAATATATATTTTTAAAAAGTAATAATTAATTGTTAATTGATCACAAATAACTCATGAATATTAATTATAATGATTATCCTTACCATAAATTAATAATATTTGTAATTAATTGATTAAATATAATATTAATTAGTGACTTAATATTTTCATAATAGATTTTATAATGGATGTTTATGCTTGTTTTATAAAATTAATCCTAAAAATATTATTTTGGTACACTATTTTATGAACTAATCAAAATTAATTTCAACCAATAGAAATAAATAAATTAATTAAAAATATTTTTAATTAAATAATTAATTATAATTATTGAAAATGAATATATATACACTAAATATTAATAAACGAGAGAGAGAGAGAGAGAGAGTAAAGAAAACCCACCCATCATGGGAAAAAATGATGCATGAAAATAAGTGATGCCCATGCCCATGCTTGCAAACCTTGTTCCAAACAATAAGATCTAAAACCCTTACCCATTCTCATCCTTATTTCCCTCCATCCAAGCGGCCCTTTAGAGGATAGATTTTAAAAGAAATATCTAAGATATTTTAGATTGAACGAAGAGCATAGAAAAATCTCTTCTTTTTGGCCACCAGTATTTCTTGCCTTATAAATAGGAAGTGTGTCTCTTCATATGAGGAAAGTGAGCAAAGCTAGAAAAAGTGAGAAAAGTGACTAGTGAGCAAGTGAAGATTGAGAGAGTACTAAGAGAGTCTTCTCTCAAAAGTATCCATTTTGTACTTTCTTAATAAAAGTATGAAAAAAAAAAATCAATTTTTACTCCTAAACTTGCCATGTTATCAATTTTACCCTAAACTTTTAGTTACATCAAATTGCACTCAAACTTAGATTAGTTTTCGTTTGAAATATTGTTAAAAGAAGTATTCTTATATGCATTCAATGAATTCTAAAACATATATATATGGTTCAAAATTGAAAAGATTTCAAAGAAAAATGACATTAGAACTAAATTCTTGTTGAAATTTGTGAATTTTGACAAGGTTATTCAATGGTTAATTTGTGCGTTGATCAAACTTAATTTTGTGCAAAATTTGATTTTATTGAAATTAGTAAGTTCATAGAGATTTTTATATAGGTTTTTGTTAAGATTAGTGGATGAATTAGCGGAATTGAATATTGAGTAAAAATTACAATATTTATCTAAGTTTAGGTCCAATTTAATGAATTTGGAAGTTAAGGGTGAAAATTGATACAATATAAAAGGTTTAGGAGTAAAAATCGAATTTTTCTCTAAAAGTTTTTTTTTTCTTTCGAGCGTTGGTTTCTTCCTTTCGTGCTAATTTCTTCAACATCTACTTTTGTTCTTTTTTTTCCCCCTTTATTTTCTATTCTTTTTCTCTCTCTACATTGTTTTAAAACTTCAAAATCTAACATTTGATTGACAACATCACATTAGATTTATATTAGTTTCCTATGCCAATGGGAAGATTTCCAATTGCTCTCTCCTTTTGTTTATTTTTTTTTCTTATTTTATATATAATTTTTTTTCTCTCCATATATAATTTAAATTTTCATAATATAACATTTGATTGGGTAGATTAAAAAGTATATATATATTCACCAACCACACATGTGTTGACAAGGGTTGGAGACCTTTACGATTGGTCGACCTACATAGCTTTCTAGTTCATATTTTGTTTAGGGACAATCTACAACGTTATAAATTCAATATTTGGTGGTGTTTCCATTCAATTATGATGATCAATTTTATGAGTCAACAACTCATTTATTCGCCTACATAGGTAATTTTAGCTCGTTTAAATATGATAGTCTAAACATAGTTCGCATTGATCTTCATTTATTGGATGAACAATAAATCTATAGATATACATTTTCATGTAAGTTATATATATATACACACACGTGCGCGCACTTGCTTTTTGGATCTTTGATTGGTAAGTACTTCTAAAAAAGAATTTAATTACGATTGAATATGGAAAATGTTATTGGCACTAATCTTTTTTCCCATATAAGGTGTATATTATTAGTGCTTTTCTTTTTTTTTTTTTTTAAATTTAAATAACCTAGGTATGTTATCAACCAAACTGTATGAGCTAAGCATAATGGAAGATATAGGGGTTTCAAATAAATTATTTAGCGTTTATTTAATAACTATTTGGTTTTTAGAAATGAATTTTGCTTACTAAACCATTGCCTCTGTGATTGATTTTTTTTTTTAAAAAGAAATATCCATAAAATTAGGGTTTTGAACTCGAATAAAAGCGAGATTTTGGAGGGAAAAGATTAACTTCAACATAGCGCCTATAACTTAAAAGTTTTAGGGTTAAATGAACTATTTAAATTTGACTAGCAAATTATAGAATTTCATCCACTAACCCCAACGTGAAACTTTAGATAGAAAGTGAGAAGAAATGACCAATTTAAACATGGCCTTTTAGAGATCTTAGAAAAAAAAACATGACTTTTTAAAAAAATTATAACATACAAATCATATTTACGCCCTCCACTCAAATTGCTATTATAAAGTTCATGAGGAATTAAGTCAAATTATTTATTTTCTTTTCAATATGTTGATAAGCATAGTAATTATGTAGACCCTAAACTAAAAAAGTTTCAATATTATATCTTTAGATTTTAAATTATGCTTTATCTTTGGTCTCTATATCATCAACACCAAATGGATGGAATTTAGATATAAAATTCATTATAAGTTTGGATGAGGTGACATGATAATCTAGTAGTTAGTTAGATAGATTAGAAAAAA
Source organism: Trichosanthes truncata (assembly GCA_033996785.1). NCBI lineage: Eukaryota > Viridiplantae > Streptophyta > Magnoliopsida > Cucurbitales > Cucurbitaceae > Trichosanthes > Trichosanthes truncata. The sequence continues at coordinate 73,618,742 of JAWPNB010000003.1, forward strand.
AAAAAAAAATTCAGATCTTTGGCTAGTAGGTCTGCTTACTTTCACAGAAAGAAAAATTATTAGGGTTTCGAATAAGAGGAATACACACATTCTATCAAACTAATAATTTATGATAATACAATTCAAAATTCGAAAACATAACTAAAACTTTTTAAAATTTAAAACAAAACATGCAAACCCCTAAACTTTCAAACAAATTCTTTTGGTGACACATTATTAACACAATAAATCTAATTGGGACCTTCAGAAATAAAGTTGAATGATGTTATTTCCCATAATTTTAGGAGAAAATGTCATTGTCTTCTCTAACACCATAAATATATAATAAGCTTTTAAGATCTTCCACTTGAATTCCATCTCCCATTTTCACTTTAAAAAAAAAAACAGTAAAGCTCCATTTTGTTCCTCTCAATGTCAAAGCCTTTGACTTTTTCTTCATCAGCAATTTATACTCAGTCAATTTGTAATAATGTTTCCTTTTTTTTTCAAGCTTCTCCAATATTCCACACAATGCCAAAAAAATTAATTTCAAAGTAAGTTGACAAAGCACTAATGCATTACAAGCTAGGTAATTGGGTTGCATGTGTGCAGTCAAGCTTTGCTTAAAATAAAATAAAGCCAAGTAGCCAACAAACTCAATGAGGTCAAATATGGTAGTAATTATTTAATATATGTGCGTATGTAATATGGAGTGGTATGAATAATATACTAAACTCGTATTGAATTTGGCTAGATAATCCTTTCGTTTTTAGTTTTCTATTTTTTAAAAACTGTGTTTGTTTCCTTACTATTTCTTAACTGTGGTTTTCATATTTTTTAAGGAAACATTAGAATTTTTAGCAAATTCAAAAAACAAAAACAAATTTTAAAAATTACTTCTTTTAGTTTTCAAATTTTGGTTTGGATTTTGAAAACATGTTTAAAAGTAGATAACAAAAAAAAAAAAAAAGAAACTCATGGGTGGAAGTAGTGTTTTGTAGACTTAATTTTCAAAAACAAAAAATCAAATAGTTATCAAACAAGACTTTATATATATATATATATATATATATATATATATATATATATTTTCTTTATTTTTGTAAAAGTTAACATTTTACTCTTTTATACACTTTGTTTAATGGTCAATTTGGACCTTGAAATTTTAATTTTATCGAGTTGAACTCTAAATTTGGACTAGGGTTGAAATGAATATTCTCAATTAGTATTTTTCATTTTTTTTTGAAATATTTGTTGATAGTTATGGACATTTTTGTCGCTAGATAAGACTATTTCATGATGTGCCAATTCTTCTAGTTGTGTTGGGTATTCTTGTGTTGGAGTTAAGACTATTTCATGCAAGTACTTTTCAAAGTCATCAGTGATCAAATTTATCATGCGTTTTAGAAAAAAATTACGATTTAATATAGTATAAGAGAAGAGAGAACTCAAAAGAAGAAGAAGAAGAAGAAAGTTCAATGTTTCTCTTTTTCAGTTTACATTAACAGTCATACATATTGGTCTATCTTCGTGAAATGAATCTAAATTCTAATTTGACCTACACATAAAAAAGAATGTCAACACCAAACACATTATAAACATTAAAATTAATTATACCCTAATCTAATAGCTAAATGCCATGGTAATTAAACATAATACTCCATGTGGGGTTTGGCTAAATTTGAATAATATAATAATAAACTCAACTACAAACAACACATATGAAATGAGATAAAGATGAGGCAATTAACTAGTGTGGGGATGGTGTTGGAATTGCGCCTAAGTTTTTCAACAAATGCTGGAAAAGAGAAGGAGAAAATTGCAAAGTGGGGAAGTGAATTGAAAAGCAAACCCAAGGAAAAAAAAAGAAAAGAAGTGGATAACAAAACAGGGAGAAAGAAGAAGAAAATATAATTTTCTTATTATATTCATTTTAGGCTTTAGGCTACCTCAACCACCAACCCATTCCCTGACCTTTTTGACCTAATTTTGATCAAATAGTGGAAAGTTTTGGACTTAGGGATTTGAATATGGTTGGCATTTGATTCTTTGAATGCAAAAAAATAAAGAGAAAGAAAAACATGGTGCCTCTTTTTTATGTTATGGATTATCATCATGTGTGTCCAAGTTCAATTTATGTAGATGGAAGTGTTATATTTTCTTCAAAGGGTTGACCTTAATTTTTCATTTTTGTATGTGTTGGAAAGCCACAAGTTTTCAAAAGTAAGGGAGAAAAGATCATAAGAGATAGAAAAGAGAGATAGAGGAGTTTCTTCTTCTTTTTTAAGCCCAATTCTTTTAATATAATGCATATATATCTTAAACCCAAAAAAAAAAAAGAGAGAGAGAAAAAAAAGGGAAAGATCTGTACTTTAAGCCCTCAAGTTTTGAATAATTCAATTAAAAGTCTTATCATATTCTAAAGGGATTAGATTATGTGGGAATTATCAGATTCTTTTCATGAATTTTAGTCCAGTTTCTACGTAATCCAATGTACTTGAAAGGTTGTGATTTGAATCCATTTGAAGTAGTATTTGAAAAAAGCTTCATTTTTATGTAATATTTATATCATTTAATCAGGGTTAAATTTTATTTTGGTGCCAAAGTGAACATAGCTCAGTGATAATTGACATATAATTCTTTCTTTGAGATCGGAGGTTCAAATCCTCATGTTTCATATTTGTTGTACTAAAAAAAAAATTTTAGTTTTTCAAATATTTTGGTCTTTTTTATTGCATAATATTGAACTATATTTAAAATTCATGATATCTTTGAATTCACCTTGCACATCTATTTTAGAATAAATATTTATGTTAATATCTTCAAATAAAATTTACTAATCACTCATATATTAATACAAAATTAAAAAAGAATCATGCTACTAATTTTATGCTTTTAATAATCATCTTAGTATTATTCTTCTTAGATATAATTTTCTAACCTTTTCTAACTCTTTTATTTTAAGAGAATATAATAACTCATAGTCGAATAGAAACACGTCGTCTCAATACACAAAAGGGACGTTTGGAGTACTGTGCTAGGTTTGGATGGTTTGGAATCCAAACCCAAAATGTTGTTTGGGCCACTGTGTTTAAAACTCAATGAATTTGAAACACAATCTCATGGTTTTGAACAGTACAGTCAAAACACTATTTTCTGATTTTTAGGCTTTAGAATACTGCAACCCAAATACTATTTTCTAATTTTCAAGGTTTCAAACCCCCAGAACAAACCCTTCGAGGTTCCGATTCTAAGAGTTCTGATTAAGAAACGGTGTTCCAAATGTCCCCTAATTGATTTATATCATCAATAATTTAAAAAGGGAAAAAAAACAATGGGTTACTTATGTAGAAATTAATGTATGAAAGTAGAAAATCACATGTATTGTATGGGTTATTAAAAGGAAATTGAATGGGATCCACTTAGGACAAAAATGTTATGTCGCCACTTTGTCTCCCACATTACATAAGTATTTTTTTTACTTTGTACTTTTAAATTTTCAAGCCCAAAGTGTACAAATTGTTGACTCTTTCTGCCGACAACCCAATACTTTGTTCCCACGTGTCGAGATGAGGGTCTACTAAACCTAAACTAGAGGGAAATTTCTAGCACTCCCTAATATGAAAAAATTTTCAAACTACTTCCATTTATTATTCACTGTCCTTTAAAATTATGTGGAGTCCACCAACACTAAAAAGCTATTTATAAACTTAAAAATATAGTGTGAACAAAAGGAATATGGTATTACGGTAGTACTAGAGACTTAACCTTTTCTCTCCCTCCTTGAGAAATGCCTTCAAGTTTATTTCATTATTTTTCTTTTCTAATCCACAAGAATTAGAAGTGGAGCTTTTCTCTATATGGGGAGAAATTTCCCACCTTCCTTTTTCATTTCCAAATTAATTGCATATATGAGAGAGATGTTTGGAGAGTGGAAAGTATGATATTTGTTTAGGGTTTAATTGGTTTAAATAATAGTTTATTCATTCGATGGTTCGATTTTTTCAAGTATAAAATAAAATATATTAAAAAATAATTGATCAGTTCAATTTGAATGGATTGTTTGATCACTCGTTCAGTTTGTTTGGTTAATTTTGCTCAAATTTTCAAGTAGCCAAGTTGGTTATTGGGTTAGAGTAAAAAAAATGATTTCAACATTGATTTTGGCCAAAACTCGACTTAACTCAACTTAAATTGACCAACTTACGCTCCAATATATATTTTTCATCTCAAATAAATCTAGTTTTAAAGTTGAATTATCAAAATTCAATTCATTTTAAGTTTTTATTGAATAATTGAACTATTCTATTTCTATCTTCATTTGTATTTTTCACCAACAAAAGATATAGATATTATTAATAGGTTTGAATGTTTTTAAAAGTTTCAATTTTATCTATGCACTTAATTTATAAGGTGGATGGTCCATGTTTTTATTTTTTTAGTTCAACATATGCAGAGTTGGAAAATCAAATATCTAATCTTAAGAAAGTCAAATAAGTATCTTATCTACAAAACTAGGTACGGTGGTGAATATTCCCGCTTGTCACATGGGTGACCCGAGTTCGATCCTTGACAACAACGCCAAAAACTTGATGGTCGAATTCACAAGTGCACGAATCGTTACAAGTAATATAGTGATTGAATACAAAATTTGTTCTCTACACAGACTGAAAGCTACCAATTACCAAATTCTCTAGCGTCAATTTTATCTAAGCACCGGATTATCAAAGATGAATGAAAATTTAAACTTTGTGTGAAAAACAAATGTGATTAAGCTTTAAAATTGACAATGCAAAACAGAGGATAACACTTAATTGGTAAAAACTCTAGAGCAATGACTTCACCGAATACCTCATCATACTCTTTGTTCATTAATAGCCAATGTTTTCTTCTATTTCTAGGTTGTTGGCAAGCTCTACCCTATAGACTCGATATTCGTTCTCATGCAATAACGATATTCATTGAAAAATAAATTGCCTATATCTCTATGACAATTCCAACAATTCAATTATTAAGCCTGTAGAACCTAATATTGCTACAAAATCTATAAGGATATCTCTATCTCAAGTATAAATCTAGAAAAATATTTCAGTTCATCAATGATTCTTATCTCTCAACCTCAAATCATGACATAAAAACAATGTAAAGAATGACCAAATCTAAACGTGCTTTAAGTGCAGAAGAATAATTTTCACAATTGCAAATGAAATAGAAACATTATCTATTAACTAAGAAAGAGTTGGATTCAAGTATCGATTACATCAAAGCTCTAGAAAGAAAAACTTAGTTCATAATGTAAAACTTAACAAAACTAGTTAAAAGTGTCAATGGAGTCATTACAAGCAGAAAAAGAGAAGGAAAAAATGGAAAGAGAGACAAATCCAAGTGATTGAACGATTAACCAAGCTTAGCTCTCACTCTGTTTGGTTGCTCGGGTCCTCCAAGGTGTCGTATTCCCTTTCCCCTATGGTTTTCAACCTTCTCCTCTCCGTTTTCTACCTCCAAATCTTCTTCTCCCCTTTTAGACGACTAAAAGACATTTTTTATACTTAGGGCAGTCGATGCAGTGCTTAGGCACCATGAAAAGCGCCTAAGCGCTGTCAAAAAAAGAGTGAAAAAATTACCGAAGCACCTAGGCGCTGACAATCTGTCTTCCTGCATTGTCTGTGGCACCTAGACGTCTTTTTTATTTTTTTTGGACTTCAACCTAAAAGTCCTCAAACTTTGACCTTCAAAATGAAATTTTTGATCACTTATAAAAATAAAAGAAATGTATGAATTAAAATTCAAAAAATATAGAAAAACTAACTAAAAATAACTTAAACAAGATATAATAAATATATATGAAATGAACTTATCATTGGTCCATATTTTTATTTTTTTAGTTCAACATATGCAGAGTTGGAAAATCAAATATTTAATCTTAAGAAAGCTAAATAAGTATCTTATCCACAAAATTAGGTACATATTCACCATCATCTTTATCATTAATGAAAAAAAAGTACGTATATGTTTTGCTATGAGCTTACATGTTGCTAATATGGATAGCCTTCTTTTTTTTAACACATGACAACAAGTTCTATCAAAGATTGATAAATTAAAGTATAAGGCCAAAATTGAATTGGATAAAAGTATAGGAACAAAATTCACACAAACATTGAAATACAAAGACCAAAAAATCAAATTTAATTAAAAAGGAAAAGAATGAAACCCTCTATTACACTTTATAGATATCTATTTTTACCTTGATGTGGAGCCTAGGGAGCACTTATTCTACCAACCCCCATAATTTCCCTCTTTCCTTTATTATTATTCTTTTAAAGTTCTAAGGAATTAATTAAAACACGTTTGGCATAACCGACATGTGTTTTTCTTAATCAACATTAAAGTTCAATCTAATTAACTATAATAAGTGTAATATATTTAATCCTTCTTTAAAATAAACAAAGGGTATTATTAAAGTAATTTCCACTTTTTATAAAAAATTAAAATCCCCCTTCCTCTCAAAGCTTTCTAAAAGAACTATTGTTTTTTTTTTTTTAAATTGTTTTGGTAAGAGACATCTCACTGCCGTCACTATTTCTTAATATTATAACTTTGAATCGATCGGGGAGACAAGAAATTTCTTTTGGAAACAAATATATATAGATATAGATATAGATATATATGTATAGGTAGACCGCTTGATCATACATTAATGAAATAAATATGTTCAATAATGCCCTCACACATATATACTTGAACATAAACTTTTGCATGTGAACTTCTAGACTTGTTTATAAATAATCAAAATTTGTTCATTTCCGAATTAAATATAAGAGAAGGATAGAGTAACGAGTAGATGATATATTCGTCTTATACTTTCCTCAAAAAATAAAGAAAAAGATAATCTTATATGCTTATTTGGCATGACTAATTGTAGAATGCGATAGATGTCTGATTTTATTAATGATTCAAAATTTTCTTATTTTATTTATCCTTAGGAGAGAAAAATCTCAAGTTTAACTTAATTATTGTATTGATACTTCTCATGTAGAAGGATTTTCATATATAATTTTTTTTTTTACAACAGTTTTGTAGAATTAGATATTGATCAAGTTATTTCTAAAGCATCAATATATATTGATCCGCATTAAAAAAGGAAAAAAAAAATACTGCTCGTGTCGTAGAATAGAAGATGCACAAGGTTAAAAAATAAACTAAATTAATTACTATGACAAAGTCAGAAATAATAAAGAGAACAATAATATTAAAAACATTTTAAAGAGAATTGACCACAAATAGGGTTATAGAAGTGCACCTCAAATACTCATCAAATTATTATAGGCAATTCAAACATAGTTTCACATCAATTAGAGAGATGATGATTAAGATCCTTAGATAATTAAATAAGTTAGTTATTTTAGCATAGTGGTATAAACACAGTATAGAACTCTAGTCTATTAGACATATAGTGTGCTCTATGATATAAATATATTGTTAGGAGAGGCTAATTAAGTGAATCCCTGTTTGATGGTAGGATTGTTAAGAGTGCATCCAAAAGTGATTAACACTAATTATTATCCTAATTAAAATGTGGGATTCATAGTTAACCTGTATCATCAAGACAAGACATATGAAGTTCTAAAGCAAACTCATGTAATTGTGTGAAGAGATGGAAAGGCCCACCTGATCAATTGTACACAATGCAACAATGGCTTGCAAAATATAGCTCTCTAACCAATAATAGAACAGTGGGAAAATATATCCAGTAAGAATGCTTCTTCTGTACTCAGGGTTAGCACAATAAGGAATATATATAACTTGAGAGAAAATTATTACAAAATGGTGTACAAAATCAGAAAACGAGAAGAATACCGAAGAGATCAGAGATGGAGAGAAGAAAGTAGAGAGTAATGTGTTATGTTGAAAATTGTACGTTCTCTACGACCTCTATTAATACGCTAGTTAAGGACAACGGAACCCTCCACCTATCTCCACAATGGTATGATATTGTCTATTTTGGACATAAGCCCTTATGACTTTACTTTTGGTTCTCTCAAAAGACCTCATACCAATGGAGATAATTGTCCTCACTTATATACCTATGATCACTCTCTTTTCTAGCTAATGTGGGACTTTGTTTGCACTTTTAACATAATATAAATGAAAATTATAACTCATGAATGAGTTTATGACAGATAATAGAGAGATTAATAGAGAGTTTTGTAACCTATGAAAGTTATGGACATCTAACTAGAATATTCCTAGCTAATAAGAATATTCATAACAAAAATGACTTTTCTTACCTGTCCTTTATTTCTCCCATAATTTTAATATCAAGTATCTTTTATTTTCACCCTACCAAGTCTTTTATATCAATTTCTTTTTCCAGCACAACTGTTAACTTTTCTTGTTTTTGTTAGCTATATCTTTAGCTAATATCAATATACCATCACCATATAGGAGGAGATGTACGAAACAACACACACCATTAATTATAACTTGAAGTATGAGCAACTAAAATAAATATATAATTCTCTTGAAATTATGGGGTGTGATATAAAAAGCCAAACCTCTTATACATACAACTATACTATGATGAGAGGTTTTTCTGACAAAAATATGTAAGTTAGGTTTTTTTATTATTATTATTTATTATTTTTAGTTTAACGCATGTGAAGTGGAGACTCGAACCTAGCTCTGACTTTTTAGTCGAGAATATGTGTCTTAACTAGTTTAGCAGAGTACAACTTGAGCCATATATGGTTTACAATTAGAGAGAATATATCTATATAACTGACATTTGGGGAATCTAAATGTAATGCGTCTAGTGAACTACTTTCTTACCTTGAAAATGTTTCACAAAGATTGCATATATGTGATTGCTATGAAAGATCTCATCTGATCTTTTTGCATGACAATCATTCATGTTTTAAGAGTTGTTGCACAACTAAATTACCTTTGAAAACATAGAAGGTACTGGTTATTCACTCAGAACATTGTCTTTTTTAACCATGTTTAAGGCATAATACAAATAGATTAAAATCTCTCTATTAGGGTCTGCCTTAGCAATAAAATATTTTGGTAGTGCTTATAAAAGCAAAGAAGTACCATAAATAATAATAATATTACTAATAATAAAGGACCACAAGAGAAAAGCACCAGAAGCACCATTCCATAAATTTGAGCTAAAATTGAAATGCTGAATTTGATTTGCAAAAATACCTCAAGCCCCAAAAACTTCACCCTTAATTCTTCTTTAGAACCTCAAGAATACCCAATATTTTTATTAGTTTTTTTAAAATGAGATGATAGAGAACTTTAAAGGGTGAACATGAACCACATTTTTCATTCCAAAAAAAAAAAGTTAGAAGAATACATAAATACATATATATATATATATATATATATATATATATGAGTAAAATTGTTATGTGTATGGGAAAGAAATTAAAAGGAGTATGACCAAAAAGCTAAGGTGTTTAAACATGTCAACCCTATCTGAAAAAGAGGGCTACCAATACACACACACAGCTCTCATGACTGTGGGGGAAAGAAAGAGTTTTCAAATTGTGCACATACAACAGAAAAGCTCACTATCTTTTTTTTTTTCTTTTTTGAAATTTTTTGGTTGCGTGAGATTGTTATCCACATGTTTGTAGTGCGTGTGGGTTTGGAATTAATTTTCCCATTGAATTTTCAATGGACAAAGAATTTATGAAAAGGGGACTTTGATTTGATTAAAAAATCAAAAATAAAAAAAAAAGAATAAAAAAAAAATGGATGGGTGGAGAGGTGGGGGCCTTTGCAGTTATTTTGGCTTTATAAATGAAGGGAAAATAACCAGAAGTTGCCTCAGATTCAGCTCAAAGAAGAAGAGTAAGGCAACAACTACTCTCTTCAAGAGGTATTATTGTCATAAACAAAAGCTTTTGATTTTTTGCTATATTCTCTTTGGTCCCAAAACAAATGGAAATGGAAATGGATATTGAAAGAAGGAGAGATTTCAAAGGGGAGATCAGCCACACCTTGCCATCTGAAGATGTCACTGTTGATTGGAGAGGAAGACCCTCCAACCCAGTCTCCCATGGTGGAATAAGAGCTGCTGCTTTTGTTCTTGGTAACCGTCTTTCTCTTTCTCTCGAGTGAATTTTTAGTACTCTCGTAGTACCTATTTTCTCTACTTTTTTTTTTTTTAAATATTGTTAGACTCTACATCATTCTTAAATGTTGCTGACACAGCTAATAATGAATGAAAGTAGTATGGAAAATATAAATATTCTCGTCTCTCTTATTTTCTATGTCGATTATGGATTTCTTTTCTTTTTTTTTTTTTGGAAGTTCTCTCCAAATGGAAAAGCCATACTACCTAAAGGGTATGGCTTGAATTCTTTTAAAAAGGGTTCAAAAGCTTCTCTACCAATGGCTTGAAGTTAAAGAGAAGTGGTTTTTCTACCACTTGGGGTTCAAGTCAATGGTTTTAGCCTTGATAGAAGGATATAAAATAAGGCAACATATATAGAGAGCGAAAATAACAAAATATAAATAACATATAGAAAAAGTTAGTCAGTTTGGGCTGAATATGAGATGGGTTTTAGAGAGAAAAAATAAAGAATAAACTTGACAAGCGTCATACGCGAACCTGAGCACATCTACTAATCAAAGCATTTAAAAGGTCATAGTTTTGAATCCTGATCTCGTATTTTTAAACTGTGATTTAATATTCTAAAACAAAAAAGAACATAAATAAATCTGATAGAGTGATCATGTCGTATATGGTCCGTGCAGGGCTGCAAGCGTTCGAGATAATGGCGATTGCTGCAGTTGGGAACAATCTGATAACATATGTGATAAATGAGATGCACTTTTCACTGTCCAAATCTGCAAACGTAGTGACAAACTTTGTAGGGACAGTGTTTCTTTTGGCACTTGTTGGTGGTTTCCTTTCTGATTCTTATCTTGGGAGTTTTTGGACCATGCTTATCTTTGGCTTTGTTGAACTTTCTGTAAGTTCCCCCATCATTCTTCTTCTTTCATTTCTATCAAAATCAGTCTTTTAACACTCATAATCACACACATCAAATTCTCATACGTTTCATTTTTATCTAAAACTTATATATGGTTTTATTCCGTAACATATAATCAAGAAGTTCAATGAATCAATCACTCCACTTGGATAAAAGATATATTACTTTTAACCCAACAAGAGAATTCAACTCATATATATCTATTTTTGTTAAGAAGATAAATGAAATATCGTAACCTATTAGCTTAGGTTTTTGAGGTTGATGGGTATTTTAACATGGTATCAGAGCATGAAACTTTTATGTTTAAACTCCTATAATATCATTTTCTCCCAAATAAATATTGATAATCGCATGTTGGGTCTTGTGCTAATTTCCAAGCCCACAATCGATCCGTTTATTTTTATTTTTATTTTTTTTGAGTAACCTATTAGTTTGAGTAGTTTTTAGAACACTCATAATCAATCAGTTTTTTTTAGTTCAACATGTGGGGTGGAGATTTGAACTTCTAATCTCTTACTCAATAACATATCTCTTTACTAGTTGAGCTATGCTCAAGTTGGTTCACAATCAATCAATTTTACCGACACATATATATAATCTCAAGAAAAGACAGTTTTTGCATGTGCATGCATACATGATAGATTATCATGTACTCTATCTCTATCTCTCCACCAACCACTAGTGTAGAAAGAGAGAGAGAGGAGAGGAAAGGAAAGGAAATTCATATTTTTGACTTGCTTTAGCTAATGAAAACCAAATAATTACTAAAAAGTGTTTTTTTAAAAAAATATATGGGCAGGGATTCATATTACTATCAGTTCAGGCTCATCTTCCCCAACTAAAGCCACCCCAATGCAACATGCTAAGTGAAGGAGATCATTGTGTGGAAGCAAAAGGGATAAAGGCATTGATATTCTTTGTGGCACTGTATTTGGTGGCTCTTGGGAGTGGGTGTGTGAAGCCCAACATGATTGCTCATGGGGCTGATCAATTCAGTCCACAAAATCCAAGCCAATCAAAAAGGCTTTCAACATACTTCAATGCTGCTTATTTTGCCTTTTCAATTGGAGAACTCATTGCCCTCACTCTTGTTGTTTGGATCCAAACTCATTCTGGCATGGATGTTGGATTTGGAGTCTCAGCTGCTGTTATGGCTATGGGTTTGATCAGTTTGGTGGCTGGTATTTTTTACTACAGGAATAAACCCCCTCAAGGAGCCATTTTTATCCCTATTCTTCAAGTAATTTTCTTGTCTTTTACACCCCCCCCCCCCCCCCCCCCCCCTCCTTTTTTTTACTTTTACTTTCTTTTGCTTTGTTTGTTTGTTTCTTTACAATTTTACATGTGTTATTATTGTGTGCACACTTACCATGAAACTTTGTGTGTCCTTATTCAGAAAGCTTTCTTTTGTGTCTGAAAAATGTTCCCTAAACCATATATCTCCCTTTTCTTTTCCTTTTTTCTACTTTCCTGTAATTATTATATATCTAGGTTTAATCCCTATAATTCCATTTTCTTTTTCCTTCACTTTTAAATATTCAGTTTTGGTTTTGATACTTTTGTTTGTCCTTTATTTTGAGTAAGGAGTATAAATTTGGTTCTTATTGTTAATCTTTCGTGTTGTTTTCGATAAGAATCTTAAGTCATGTTCTTAAAACTCAATATGTAGTTTAAAGAGTAAATCTGATTGATGAGATGTAAAATATCCCTCAAATATATAATACAAAAATTTATCAAAAAAGACAAAAGTAGATTTTGGTGTAAGATTCATAGACAAAATAAAATATTTGAAAGTGTAAGGCCATAATAGAATAAACATAAAAGTTGACTTACTAAAATAGAATTTAAACTTTCTTTTAGAAATCTTGAGTTTTTTTTTTTCTTTTTTTACTTTTGTGAGTTCAAGCAATATTTGAGAATTTGAAAGTAAATATTTTAAGGTTGTAGTTGTACCTATAGACTCATAGTGGGAAGACTGTTTGAAAATACAACTGTTTGTGCTGTTTACAACTTTTGCTTATGTTGATTAAAAAGGGAGTAACATCAATGTATGGATTGAAAGGATATATTTGAATTGAAAAGACATAAAAGTTAGTGCTGTCTGATGAGTCATATTGTCCTGAAAAAGTTCAATCAAAGTACTTTCTTTCTCATACTAATCCAATTAAATTACTGCATTAAAAATACATTTTTCAGGTCTTTGTTGCTGCTCTTTTGAAGAGAAAGCAAGTTTGTCCTTCCAACCCTCAAATGCTTCATGGAAGCCAAACCAGTAATGATAAAGTTGCCTTATCCTCTGATTCTGCCAACCTTATTCCCACTCAAAAGTTCAGGCAAGTCTCTAGTTCAAATTTTCCATTTTGAACTTGTTTTGGACATCTCAATGGATTTTATAACTTAACCTTAAGTTTCCTTAAACAAACTCAAATCTTTTCAAGATAAAAAGCAATATCTCTATATTGGAGCTATTAAATTCAAACAAGATTGGACATGGTGATGAAGTTTTGCACCAAAATTTAATTTCAGGTTCTTGGATAAGGCTTGTATCAAAAGCCAAGATGGGGCAACAAAGGAAAGCCCATGGAGATTGTGCACTCCCACTCAAGTTGAGCAAGTGAAGATTTTAATTTCAGTTGTCCCAATATTTGCTTGCACAATTATATTCAACACCATATTGGCTCAGCTCCAAACATTTTCTGTTCAACAAGGGAGTTTGATGAACACCCAGCTTACGAAATCCTTCCACATTCCTCCGGCTTCGCTTCAGTCCATTCCCTACATTATGCTCATTTTCATCGTTCCGTTGTATGATACTTTCTTTGTCCCATTTGCTAGAAAATTCACTGGCCACACCTCTGGAATCTCTCCCCTTAAACGTATCGGCTTTGGTCTCTTTCTCTCCACATTTTCGATGGTTTCAGCAGCCATAATGGAGAAAAGAAGAAGAGATTCAGCTGTGCATTTGAACCAAACGATATCGATCTTCTGGATCACTCCACAATTCCTTATTTTTGGGTTATCAGAGATGTTCACTGCAGTTGGACTCATTGAGTTCTTTTACAAGCAATCAGTAAAAGGGATGCAAGCATTTTTAACAGCCATGACATATTGCTCATACTCATTTGGATTCTACTTGAGCTCATTACTAGTGTCAGTGGTGAATAAGATCACATCAAGTTCCTCCAATGGAGGTTGGCTCCATGACAATAGCCTAAACAAAGACAGGCTTGATCTCTTCTACTGGTTGCTGGCTGCACTTAGCTTCCTCAATTTTCTTAACTATCTCTTCTGGTCGACATGGTTCGACGAACATCCATCCCTCTCACAGAAGCCACAACATGATGACAATCCCCACCATGGAGAAGACTATCACATTTACAATTTCAATTCTTCAAAGAACAATGTTGACGATTATGTACCTTGATTAAGTGATTTTAGTCTACTTTTCCTTTTTTTAAAAAAAAATCAATTAGACAATATAATCTAGATCACTGGGGCGAATTGATAGAAGGAATATAAGTAATCTATTTGAAATATATGTGTTTAGGGTTTAGGGTCTGTGTGATATTTGTGTACTTAGTTCTGTAGAGAAGAAACTAAATAATATTAAAAGTATAAATCCCTGTAAATGTCTCATTACTTAACTTTTTCACATCATTCTCAAATGAATGACAGAAGTTGCTTTCTCCTCCACTGGAAAAAGATCATTCTATGGGAGGTAGGAATTTAAAATTATCCTACTCCCAAGTCCCAAAATGGTTTCATGGCTTTTCAGTAAGAAGAATAATTGGTTTTATTAAATTATCGAAAGCATTTAGCAGCAAGATAAAATAGCCTTTATTCAAAAGCTATAGAAACTTTCTTTACAAAGTGTAGCACCATTTAATATTCCACTACAAGAATATCCTTTTCTTTTTCTCATCAATGGACTGAAAATGAAGTATTGAATTGGAAAAAGGTTAAAAAAGTAAACTTTTACAGAAGCTGGCAAGGATAGTAAGAAAAAGATATATTAGGCAGAAGTCCATTGACAATATTCAATGCATTCTCCATCTCCTTCCCACAAATGCACATCAACTTCACTCCTTAATTTTTGGGGGGCTATGCATAACCTTCATTAAAAAAATATATGAATTGACAGAAAAGGAATATCTAAGTGGAGGGTTGGTGCTTTCTTGCTAGAGAGGGAAAAAAAAGGGGGCCCCAAAGAGATCTAGCCAATGTGATGTGATGCATGCACAAGGGACATAATGAAATCCCTATAAAACTGAAGTCAAAAAGGAGGAAAAATAAAAGGGGATTTCCATAAGAGAGAGAGAGTTATGCAGTAGAAACACTGCAAAGAAGTATGTGTACTAAGCTTTTTAGTTGTCAATCATATAACTTTATGCAAGGAAACATGTCCCAAACATGTTTTGATGTCGGAGCTTGGCTTCCTTTGATGGGGCGTGGCCCTTTTTCTCAAACTCCTTTTGGCAAAACAAACATCATATTGCTTACAGAAAGATTGGCATGGCCCCCCCCCCCTTTCCCAAACCAAAGCAATAAAAAGCCTAACAGTCTAAAAAACCACACCCTGATTCACCTTCATATTCCTGGTTTTGATAATATCTACCTCCACTATAATAATTTAAAATTTCCAAGGCTTTTATGTGGATAGAAAAAAAGGGCTCTAGTTTCAACTCAACACTAGTGGTTTTATGTCATATTTCCTGTGGTAAAAAATGGCAGATTGAGTTCTTAAATCCTACTCCAAAGATGAGAGATTTGAGTCAAATTAGACAGTCCATTTCCATTTCCATTTCCACCACCATCAGAGAATGTTGGTGTTTCGTCACCTATCATTTGCAAATCCCATTGCTTTTACCTGTCAAAGAGTCATGTTAAGATGAGACTTTTTTTCAGTGAAAGTTGGCTACATGATAATAACCGGGTTTTCCCTTGAGGAACTAATAAAATATCTTTTTAACAAAAATAAAAAAGAATAAAAGAAAAAATCGAATAGACACTGCTTCATTTAGGTTCATACCCCATTTATTGTTATTGCAAATGGGTTGATAATCTGTGTACAGTATTCTTGAAAATCAATTCTAGTGACGGTGTATTTGAGCCCAGACCAAAGATCACTTTAGGGGTAAAGAACACAAGTCACCTGAAAATTCACTCCTTTTTCCGATTATAATCTAGTAATCACACCAGAATTCAATAACAAAACTATCAATCACAGAGCATCAACACATCCATCATCATGTCTGTCATCTACTACAGTAGACATCAACTTTTTATTTACCTATATCATCACAAAACCAAATTGTGTATCCAAATCCAACCAAGCAAGAAGAGATGTGTTCTTTCATTTTGCCCCCCACCCTTGAAGGGAGTAAAGTTTCTCTTTCTTATTGGAAGCTCTGTCGACATGATTTCATATGGTCACATGAGATAACCAGGAATCAGAACGAATGACAGGATACAACAGAAAAAGAAAAAGAAAAGTAATATTGCTTAAACAATATCATGCACGTTTCCCTCCCTTTCTATGCTTGATGGTTACTTTCCAAACCTCCAAACCTACCGTATATGTCCATGTGACTACAAGCTCTTCCACTATCATTTTTAAATCGATGGTGTACTTGATCTCATCTTACCGAAGAAGGCTTATGCTGCAGAGACCAAAATGACAACATAATCTTCTTCACTGCTTGGAAAACTTCAATATTACACAATGATGCCTCATCATTCCGTCTTCTTTCACTCATTTCGGATAGAGTAGTATTTCTCTGAGAGTGCCGGAGATTTAGAAATTTCATTCATAAGATTCTTAAACTTAAGGCTGCAATCTCCTCCACTGCAAGAATATTAAAAACACGGGTTACTCACAGAAATCAGGTAGTGAAAGTTCGAAAATTAGCATGTATGCTATCCATTCAAGTTAAGCAAACTTATAGTGATCTGAGGATCAAATCACAAAATCAACAATCCAAGTACTGGCAGAACCATCTCTTGTGCTAAGCTCACATAAAGGTTAAACATCAATTTAGGTTTATGAGTTTTTTATTTAATTAAAGTCGACTTAATTCAGTTCTCTATTTTTTTTTCTTTAAGTTTGTACCCTCTAAATTCTCCAAATCAAACTCTATGGAGAACTATGCAACTAAAGTGATATTCATTGTAAATCAAATTAGACTTGGTTGGTGAAGATCTTCCAAATCAAAAAAGAAACTCAGTTGGTCGGTCAGTGAGGCTTGAAAAGAACTTTCCAACCCACAGACATTGGTATATTTATTAAAAAATAAAAATAAAAAAAGAAACTGCTAAAGAGTAAGCAGTTTTTTTTTTAACATTATCATCCCCCTCCGCCTCACCCCCTCCTTTCTCTTTCTTTCAACCTATGCTACCCCCCTTTGTCGCCTCCTTTTCTCCCATCCTCTTTCGCTCTCCCCTCCCTAACAAGTTCTCTCCTGCCCAACTCTCTCCAACCTCTGAATCTTGTCTCACAATACCAGGTGGCTTAGCCAACATGCCAGATGGTCAGTCGATTTATTTAAGCTTTCAAAAACTGTCAATTTCTGACCAACCAAAATCGAATGGTTGATTTTTTATACCAGTTTGTGCCCAAAACCGACATTGATCAAATATACAAACCCCTATCTATCTTATGCAGAAACCTCAATACTAATTTTTTTGAGAATAAACCGAGCTTTCATTGAGAAAAAATGAAAGAATACAAGGGCAAACAAAAAGAGGAGCCCACAAAAAAGGGAGACGGCCTACAAGAAGGGCCTCCAATCAAGCAAAATAAGACCAACAGTATAATTACAAAAAGGCTTGGTCATAGAAGCCCAAAGAGAAACATAGAATCTAATTAGGGACCACACATCATTAGACGATCTCTCAATCCCACGAAAGATTCTGTTGTTTCTCTCCCCCCACAGCCCCCACAAGATAGCACACACCCCTGCCTGCCACAAGAACTTTCCTCTCCCCCGGAAAGGAGGAAAATGGACGAACTCCTCAACCATCTCACGACAACCCCTCGGTCTAGCAATAGCAATGTCAAACTCCTCCAGGAACCGGCTCCACACCTCGTTCGCCATCTCACAATTCCAAAGCACGTGATCAATATCCTCGGCCGCCCTCCGACACAAAATACAACACCACGGCCCCACAAGGGAAGGCATTCTTCTGGCCACCCTGTCTAAGGTATTAATTCTCCCGTGCAGAACCTGCCAGACAAAAAACTTAACCTTCTTGGGAATTTTCACCCTCCATAGAGAGGCAAAGACTGACTCCCCTGGGGAAGAGGACGGAGAGGGATTAACAAGGCAAAGAAAAAAGGACCTGTACGAAAAGCCGGTAGACGGACTAGGCCTCCAGCACCTAACATCCCTCCTCCTCGAAATGCAACGAAACTCACCCAACAAAGAAAGGAGATCAACAACGTCCGCCGTTTCCCTATCGGACAAAGGACGGATGAAGCCCAAAGAAGGAGAGGGACAATACTCAGGATGAGCTAACACATCAGCCACCGAATGACTCTTCATTAAGGATAAATGGTAAAGGCGAGGAAACATAGAGCAAAGGGGACTATCCCCCAGCCAATTATCTTCCCAGAAAAAAGTATCCCTCCCATCCCCCACAGAACAATGAACAAAGCTCGAAAAAAAGGGGTACTCCTTAGAAATGCCTTTCCAAGGGTTCCTAGCCGTGCTTCGACCTCCACACGCAGTCCACTCGAACGGGGACGGCCCATACTTACTCACAATAACCTTGTGCCAAAGAGAGGAAGAGTCAAGATGAAACTGCCATAACCACTTTGCTAACAGGGCTTTGTTGCGAGATCTCAAATTACCTATACCTAGCCCCCTAAGAGCCACCGGTTTAGACACCTCCTCCCAATTAAGGAGATGGGCTCCTTTCCCCTCGTCGACACCCTCCCAAAGAAAATCCCTCATAAGCTTCTCCAGACCCTTACTAACGGACAAAGGAACACTGAAGAGCGAAAGGAAGTAGGTGGGAATCCCGCTCAAAACCGATTGAATAAGCGTTAGTCTACCTCCTTTCGAAAAGTAACTCCTCTTCCAGGCTGCAAGCCTCTTGCGAACCTTTCCCACAACAGGATCCCAAAACGAAAGAGACTTAGGGTTGTGCCCGAGGGGAAGACCAAGGTACGAAGAAGGAAACGATCCAACTCCACACCCGACCGCATCTGCCCACCTTTCAAGCTTCCCAGGCTCACAATTCACACCCAACAACTGACATTTGCCCTTGTTAATCTTCAACCTAGAAATGGCCTCGAAGAAAGTTAACAAGGGAAAACCAGGACGTATAGACCTCCCTTCCTCGAGTACCTATTTTTGGTTTCATGCCATTGTTTCTTATTATTAAAAACGTTAGCAACATTTCTTTTTGACCCTGATAAGGGAAAATGAAAAAAAAGATGAAAGAAGCCTACCTTGTTATTTGTTCCTTCCTTTTCCTCCCTCTGATGAATTAAAACAATTCTGTGCACAATTGATGGGAACAGTCTTCGATAACTCTCAATTTTTCATAACACTCTTTTCTCATTTTTATGAGTAAAACTAGAGATATATCCTATATTTTTCAACAGTCCGGAGGTACCGTTTAAATTTCTATTTCTTCCTTAGATCTCTAAACTTTACCTTAATTACATCTAGACTTTACTAAGCTCAGGTAGTGGCTTAGCATAATTATGACCTTTTGGGAGTGATCCCGAGGACACCTGGATTTGACATAGCATGTTTCATTTGGAGTTGTAGGGGTTTCTTCTGAAATGGAAATTGTTGGACTAAGATTTCACCTTTTCCCTTTGAATTATCTAATTCGAATTTCTTATGGCGGGGTGCATTCTAGATTGACTTTCTTCCCCTTTTTTCAGTTTACAGATGAAGAATTTTTATGAGGATGTGCATACTGAGTCTGTGAAGTACGGGGAAATTGTAAATTTCAAGGTCTCCTGCATGTGGTACCTTGTTGTTTGTTTGGTTTATATAGGCTTTTGTTTTGTTTTGTTTTTTTGTTTATCTGAGCAGTGAGAAAATTCTAACACTGGGTTTGGTTTTTTTTCGTCTTTCTTTTTTTTTTTTGAATTTTTTTGGTTGCGTGAGATTGTTTCGAACTAAGGAGAAGCCCCATGAACAGCTCTCTACTATCCTGGTGCCCAACAAAGCTAAAGTCAAACTACAGAAAGAAATTTGGAACAAAGAAACAGTTCCAAACATCCTGAGCAAAGTCACACTTGAACTTGGTGTTATTAGGCTTATATATTGTTATTCAATTATTTTTTGGATAACCATGTAATTTATGCACACTTGAACTTGGATACTTGGGAAATGGGAGCTTCGCTCCACTACACCCAGGGCACCCATGCCCATTCCAAGGATTTATGCACACTTGAACTAATCTCACAAGATCGCTATCTAACCTCGAAATATTTGGAGTTTAGAAATTTATAAAATATTAATATTTTAGATAGGTAACTACCAAAATATAAACCAAAACTTGATTTCTTTTCAGGATCTTTTTATAGTGGTTGCATTAAATTAGTATATGGTTGCATTAAATTAGTATATTCAGTGTCTCCTTGAGAAATATATTGCCTCCTTCAGTATACCAACTTACTAAGTAGAATTGACTAGCAAGGAAAATATCTACAAAATAACAAGCACTGGCCCGTGGCCCCTACATAATGTGTGAAGTCCAATGCAAGAAAAAAAAAAGAAGGAAAAAAAAAAAAGGAAAGGAAAGAAAAAAACATGTGCATGTTGGTAAACCTACAGCCTTTTTTTGTGTCGGTACAGAATGGCCTTTGTTCCAACGACCATCCAAATTGCAAACTGTAGACTCAACTGGGGAAAAAAGAAAAAGGCCAAATACATCTGAAAAGCAAACTGCTAAAGGTTTGAGAGAATTAGAAAACTCTATTCCATTCACTAAAGAGATATATATATAAGTGTGCAAGGTTAACCTAAGTAGGAGAAAGTGAAAAGACAATAAAGGACAACCCAATTAATATATTTACAAAAATACAATTAAACTAATATAACGACTCTAACACTCTCCCTCAAGTTGGAGTCATCATGCCCAACTTATTAGAGAGGTAATCTATTCGTGCTCCATTCAATGCCTTGGTGGAGATATCTCCTAATTGATCTCCAGTCTTAACATATCCTGTCGATACCAAACCTTGTTGTATCTTCTCACGTACAAAATGACAATCAACCTCAATGTGTTTAGTTCGCTCATCAAATACCGGATTAGATGCTATATGTAGAGCTGCTTGATTATCACACCATAATTTAGTCGGTGTTGTGATATCAAATTCCAATTCAATAAGTTGACATATCCAGACTAATTCACATACAGATTGTGTCATTGCTCTATATTTTGACTCAGCACTTGAACGTAACACCACATTTTGTTTCTTACTCTTCCAAGGAACCAAATTACCACCCACAAATACACAATATCCTGAAGTTGATCTTTTATCTTCCTTAGATCCTGCCCAATCAACATCTGAGAAACATTCCAAGTTAATATGCCCATAACTCTTATATAATAAACCACGCCCATGAGCTGCCTTCAAATAACACATAATCTGTTCCACTGCAGCCCAATGATCAACAGTAGGAGAAGACGTTTACTGGCTCACAATACTCACTGAATAAGCTATGTCTGGTCGAATTACTGTAAGATAATTGAGTTTGCCCACTAACCTCCTATATTGTTCAGGATCTTTCAGTAATTTTCCCTCTTTTGTGAGCTGCAAATTAGGCATCATCGGGGTACTACATGGCTTAGCCCCTAACTTCCCTGTTTCAATCAACAAGTCAATTACATATTTTCTCTGTGATAACATGATTCCCTTCTTGCTTCTCATTACCTCAATTCCTAGAAAGTATTTCAACATTCCCAAATCCTTTGTGTGGAATTGACTATGGAGAAAGGTCTTGAGTGATTGGATGCCCAATGTGTCATCGCCTGTAATAACAATATCATCAACATACACAACCAGCAGGATGACACCACTCTCAGACCGCTTATAAAAGACAGAATGATCTAACTTGCTCTTTCTCATTCCAAAGCTTTCAATCACCTGAGTGAATTTTTCAAACCATGCTCATGGACTCTGCTTTAATCCATACAAAGATTTACAAAGGCGACATACCTTTCCATTCTCCCCCTGAGCAACAAACAAACCCTGGAGGTTGCTCCATATACACCTCCTCCCCAAGATCACCATGAAGAAAGGCGTTTTTAATATCAAGCTGATGCAACGGCCAGTAATGGATGCTAACGAAATGAATAACCTGACAGAAGCCATTTTAGCAACAGGAGGAGAAGTGTCAGAATAGTCAACCCCATAAGTTTGTGCGTAGCCTTTAGCAACAAGGCAAGCTTTCAACCGAGCTACAGAACCATCTGGATTGACTTTAACTGCAAAGACCCACTTACAACCAATGGGCTTTTCTGCAGGAAAAGAAACTAAATCCCAAGTACAATTGTCATCTAAAGCAGTCATCTCATCTACCATTGCAGCAAGCCAACTAGGATGAGACAAAGCTTCATGAATAGTTTTAGGAACAAATATAGACTGTAGGGATGCAATGAAGGAACAGGTAGAAGATGACAAATGGTTATATGAAACAAAAGAGGAAATAGGATATGTGTACTACTGGCGCTTACCTTTACAAAGGGCAATAGGAAGATCATCGCTTGTTCCTGAATCCAATGACGAAGAAGCCTCTGGTATAGGGCATTGAATCGAAGAGGGTGGCCGTCGAGAATAAACTTGAGTGATAGGTGGTTGAGTAGAAACAGGAACAGGTGGAGATGAATCGCTAGAGGGCTCACAAGAGGAGAGAATTGTGTAAACAAGAAAATCATCTTCATCCTCTTTATGCTCCCCCTTTACTCTTACTCGAAGATGAAGAAAAGAAAGAAGAATCTTCAAAG
The DNA here is from genome assembly GCA_033996785.1 of Trichosanthes truncata. Taxonomy (NCBI): domain Eukaryota; kingdom Viridiplantae; phylum Streptophyta; class Magnoliopsida; order Cucurbitales; family Cucurbitaceae; genus Trichosanthes; species Trichosanthes truncata. The sequence goes on from JAWPNB010000003.1 coordinate 73,641,703, forward strand.
AATGTGACATCAGGAGAGACAAAGTAGCAATCGAGACTAGGACAATAACACCAATACCCTTTTTGGACACGAGAATAACCAAGGAATATACATTTTAAGGACTTTGGATCTAGTTTGGTGAGTTGAGGGCGAACATCTCGAACAAAGCAAGTACAACCAAAGATTTTGGGTGTAAGAGGAAATGAAGGGATTAAAAACCGAAGAGGGCATGTGATTTATTAAGAAGCAAGTCGTCGATACAGCATCAGCCCAAAAATATTTTGGGACATTCATCTGAAACATTAAGGCTCTTGTTGTTTCAAGGAGATAGCGATTATTTCGTTCTGCAACCCCATTCTGAGATGGAGTATCAACATACGAGGATTGATGGAGAATTCCATGTTCACTTAAATAAGAACTAAGACATGGGAGAAGTATTCATTAGCATTATCACTCCATAGAACTTTAAGAGAACAACTAAATTGAGTTTGAATTTTAGCATGAAAGTTACGAAAATGAGAAAGCAACTCATAACAATTTTTTATTAAATATAACCAAGTTACACGAGAAAAATCGTTGACAAAAGTAACAAAATACTGAAACCCTCTCTTGGTCTCAACAGGACACGGACCCCAAACATCATAATGAACTAATTCAAATGGAGCACTTGCTCGTTTATTGACTTTGGGATACAGACTCAGACAATGAAATTTAGCAAACTAACATGACTCACAATCTAAAGAAGGCAAATGATTATACTGAGGACGAAAACTCTTCAAAACTGAAATAGATGGATGACCCAAACAACAATGTTCTTCAAAGGAAGAGGACATTTTAGAGCATGTAACGACTGTGGATATTTGTGATTCAAAAATGTAGAGACCTCCAGATTCATGCCCTTTACCAATAGTCCTTTTCGTCAAACGATCCTAAAATAAACAATAACCAGGAAAGAATAAGACACAACAATTAAGATCGCGAGTGAGTTTACTAACCGAAATCAAGTTAAAGGAGAACTGTGGTAAACTTAAAACAGAAGACAATGAAATTGAGTTGGTAAGATTGACAGTGCCCGATCCTAAAATAAGAGAGGTGGTTCCATCGGCTATAGTAACATTAGGTGAAGATTTAGACGGACTAATGTTAGAGAATAAACTGGGATTACCTATCATGTGATCAAAAGCGCCGGAGTCTATAACCCACCCATTTTGAAGAGGAAAGAAGACATGTAGATGTGTTACATGTGTCAGCAATGATAGTAATAGAAGTAGAAGATGACGCCTTTAATGACTCTTCATACTGTCGAAATTTAGCAAACTCTTCTGCTAAAATGGAAATAGACTTCTCCGGGTTATCAGAAGTAGAGGCAACATGCACAGATGGAAACCTCTGGCCCTTATTTAACAATTTTCTGCAATCGCGTTTCATATGTCCAGGCTTATGACAATAGTGGCAAACAATATCTCCTGAATTTGCTCTTTGAGTGTTCAAATTTCCTCTGGACGTGTTGGGTCCAACCCCTCTATTACCTTTATACTCACCTGTTTGTTCAACCAAGGCACTGTTAGACTCAAATGGCAAGATCGCTTGCGACTTCTCAGTACAAAGTATCCGAGTATAAGCATCTTCCAACGAAGAGATTTCTGAGCTAGACAGAACTCGATCTTGGGCATATCATATTTAGAGCCAAGACCAACCCAAAAACTCATAATGAATAATTGTTCACGCTGAGCAGTCTAAACTTTCACATCAGTACTAACGGGCAACAAGCATTAAATTTTGCATACGTTGTTTTGAATTATAAAATAACTCGTTAGAGATTTCTCACCTTGATCAGGTTGAAAGAGAGTCTTACACACATCGAACACTCTACTGATGTTCCCTTCCCGAGAGTAAAGAAATTCCGAGTATTCTAAGAGCTCTTTGACAAATTCACAATCATTAACTAGCCCAACTATCTCGCTCTCAATGGAGTTCTTTATCTGTAAAATAAGCCTAGAATCATCTCGTAACCAATTCTTCTTAGTATCATCAGTCGGTGGTGATTTGGCAATGATGTGATCATCCATATCAAGACTCCGAAGGTAATGACAAATGTTTGTTCGCCATGCATAAAAGTTAGATCCATTAAGCTTATGTTCCATAATCTTTTGACACCATAGGAATCATCTTCAACATCACTATAGCTTTCTTTTCAGCCATAACTTCAAAAAAAAAAAAACAGACAAACTAGGGTTGAAATCTGAATCACAGCAAACCCTAAAGTTTCCAAACAAGGTATGGCTACAAACACTATAAACTGAACACTCTATGACCCAAACCAACACAGGAAACGAAAGAGGAGACTACAATGAACTGACCCATGGAAGACGGAGCAACCGCTGGCAGCAGAACTTCAGGCGCCGCGTGGTGCACGCATAGGTATTTTTTGGCCAAATTTTTCGTACCTACGGATTGGCGACTGGGCTGTCTAATGAGCTGGGCGGTGACGAAAAAAGAAGCCAGTGACAGACCTCGGTGGCGGCGGCGACGGCAGATTCTGACAGCAATGACAGTGGCAGAAGGTCTGATGGCAGTGTTGATGCACAAAACTCACACCAAAGACTAAGCCTTCCAAGAAGGTTTTCCAAACCTCATACCTGGAGATGTCCATTTAACCCGCGGGGCCCGAGACCCGCCCTAAATGGGGTGGGGAATCCTCGATTACAGGGGGAATGGGGGAGGGAGCTGGGAGATTTTTCTCCCCGTTGGCTAAACAGGGACAGGGAATATATTCTCCGTCCCCGACCCTGCCCCGCCCCGATTAGTAATATATATATATATATATATATATATATATATATTATTACCTATAAATAGAATTTTTTTTTTTAAAAAAAAACTATAGTAGGAATTAGTTTAAGACTAATTCGTTATAAAAAAAATTAAAGACTATGTTGTAATATTGAAATTTGAATTTTTAGAAATTATAGTATTTAGAATTATATTGAAAATTATTCATTTAGAAATAATTTCTATTATGGTTGAGAATAAATTTAAAAAAAAAAAAGATAAAAATTAAAAAAAAATAAAAATAAAAATAACGGAAAAAAATTCCCCGCGGGGAACCCGATCCCCGCCAATTCCCTGTGGGGAATCCCCGCCCCGATCCCCGCAAAATTAAATGGGGAATTTCGCAAGGATGGGGAATGAAATGGGGGGCGGATTCCATTCCCTAGCCCCCGCCCCGCCCCGTGGACATCTCTACTCATACCCTAATGGTCACAAATTCCTAAGGACACAAGAAATCTAATTTCCCTAGAAAACCCTAAAGCTCTGATACCATGTTAATGCTAAAGGTTCGAGAGAATTAGAATACTCTATTTCATTCACTAAAGAGATATATATACAAGTGTACAAGGTTCATGTCAGACCTCCAATTAAGCACGTATACTCTAGAAGGGGCAAAATGAGAAATACACCCACTCCTGAATAGTTGATCTGTTAGTTAGTATTTATATTATGTGCTACCCTTTTGAAAGGTTTTATGTTTTTGTTGTAATTGTGAAACCCCACTTGGTTGGTGAAAGGAGAGACCCACCCTCTCGAAAGGTGGTTGGTATTTGTAATTTGAACTACTATCGTGGTTAAATATCAAAGTTCAAGTCCATATTATCAAGGGAACTATTGTAGTTATTAACTTCATTCGGAGTAGTCATTATAGAATTGTGTGGAGTCCTTACAGTTAACCTAAGTAGGAGAAAGTGAAAAAACAATAAAGGACAACCCAATTAATATATTTACAAAAATACAATTATACTAATATAAGGACTCTAACACAAACCTTATGCGATTTAGAGATGCTATAGCCCGAAGAGCACTGCGAATCATGTCCTCATTACGATCTACTTCTTGTTTAACAGCATCTTGCTTTGGCTTGAAGTTAATAGTCTTTTGAAGAGGATCAACCAGAGAGTCCAAAACTGGAAAAATACCAAAGTATACATCAGGAAAGAATCTTACAGTGCAAGGGTTTTAAGTGACTTGATTGAAGAATCAACCAACCTGCTAATACAGCTGATGGACACTTATCAGCGAGTTTTGATAGAATCAGATGGCATGGCATTTTAACGTCATAATGATCTATAATAAAAAGAACCAAGAGTTCAAAATTTTACAAGAACAGATTGCAATCGCTCATCAATCTTCCAAAAACATCAAACATTATAATAGACAAAACTGATTCTTTCAACTACAGCACAAGTTGCTCGTGTAAGAATAAACCTAACAATAACGAAAAAAGTGGGTGCAACACAAAAATTCAACAAAACTCACTGTAAAAACTGAGAAACTACATATAACAAAACAGGTTAATACTATGACATGCTATCCAGACAAGACCATGCCAACAAAGACAAAATTGAAGTTGAAATTTTGTTGATAAAAATTATGATGTTTCAAAGATAACTCACCATCCAAACCAGATTTAAGATAAGGAACAATGAAAGATGATGGGTTCACTTGGTCAAGACAACTATCGAGCAATGTATCCACACATTCAAAAGCAGCCTTCCGCAACTCAAGCCCATCATCCACAACATGCTTAAAGGGGCCAAGATCAACTGTTCTTATCAATTCTTGCTGCATCAAGGTTCAAGACAGCATCAACATATATATCCTTAGTATTAAGCAAAATACAAGAAATAAGTTCAAAGGAATAACATAATTTCTTCTGAACAAATGCTCTAACATGACATGAAAATTGTAATTGGAAGGAAACAAGAAACTAGGAGGACAAATGATATAAAATCTCCAAGGTCAAAAGCCACCATGCTTCCTCTCATTGTATGTGGTGTGAGCTTTTAGATGCTTTCACTGTAATTCTTACAACTAACCTAATCTGGGCCGTAAATTCTCACACCACATAGCAATTCACTGTAATTCAATCTCAACATTCCATCTACAATGGCAAATGTCATTTAAATTATAGTCTGGCACCAATAATCAGAACCTATAACTAACTTAGTATGCTATCTTTTTTTAATATATATATAGAGACAAACTTTCATTCGGGTAAAATGGAAGCAGCAATAACTTAGGAAGAAGCCCAACTTAACTTCATGCACAACAGAGCCAATTGATTACCTTCACAATTGTTTGATCATAAAGAAGCGGCAATAACTCAGGAAGAAGCCCCTTTACGAGGTTAGGCTTATTGTGGGCAAATGTACTCAAGGCCAAGACAGCAGCACGTCTAACATGCTGCAATCATGTTAATGTTAAGATTCTCAATCCAATGAACCAACAGCAAACAGTCACTTGATAAACTAAATAGAGGCAGAAAAGAGAAACTCAAAGACGAGCTAAATATCTCTAGATGAATATTTGGTACTTACACGATCATGATCCTTTATAAGCATCAGGAATGATGAGATCTCAGGGTATATAATCTCATCTATCTTCTCAGGTCGCTCAACTATGGAATACTTGACAGCAATTACAACAGTTGCTCTAGTGAATGCTGCTGGACTTGTGGTCCTTACCTAAAAAATGTATTGGGACAAAACATGCTATGTAAAAGTTCAAATAGTCATAGCCCACAGTAAAACAGCACAAGGAAACTTGATCAGATACCTTGAGTGCGGGAACAAGTTTTCCAGGTTCAATAAGAGCAATTTTACCGAGGCACTCAGCTACAACATTCCTGACTCCCTCTTCCTCACTTTCACAATGATTAAAGAGTAGATTAAGTATCTTCTCAACACTTGAGTCTTGAAACTCAGCTTTATCCACAGATTGCCTAACTATCACCTGCAAAATGGATAAAAATTGCAAACTTACAACTGGAAGGTAAAATCAGAAAAATCTGACTCAGGCATCTGATGTACATACCTCCTTCAGTGAATGAAGCAAGAGATACTGTTTCTTCTGCTGATTATCGATCTGGTCCAATATAAAAGGCAAATATTTGGATAGGTTACCAACAGCAATATTACCAAGAGCATAGGAGGCAGCAGACTTGATCTCTTCAAAGGGAGATTGAAATGACTCAATAACAATATTCTCTATGTGAGCATGTAAACTCAAGTCCTTCCTTCTCCCAATCTCCCCCAGACAAAGTAATGCAAGGTGCTGCTTAGCCTGAATTTTGCAATAGTAAAAAATTAGACACCAAAAGACAATTGCACTACAGAAACAGACATGAACTATGAAATTGAATAATTGAGTCAGATTTATGCAGTCGCAGACAAGATGAAAGCTAGCTCCTTCCAAAGTTGCAAGAAATATATATACATAGATATCCTACAAAGAAACTCTTCAAAAAAAAATTTACTCCCGCACTCTTCTTTCAGGTGCTGTGTTTCTTAAAGCACAAGGCTTACTAAAACACAATAACCCTTTAGGACTTAAAGGCAAAGATAAAAAAAAAAAAAGAAAAAGAAAAAAGGAAGGGGTCTTTTTAAAGGAACACAATATAAAAATGTACATTTTTTTATAAGAAACAATTTCATTGATGTATGAAATTTACGGGGGGAAGGGGGAAGCTCTGATTAAAAGGAGTGACATTAAACATCTCCAATTGGACAAAAGAGAAGAAAGAATATAAGAGGAAAAGAGCGAGCCCAATTTATACCAAGATAAAGCATTGAAAAGAACATTGTCAAAAAAAGAACAGATAGGTTTTTTCCTTTGAATCAAAAGTCCTATTATTTTGGAGAAAATAGTAGGCTCTTTTTTTTTTTTTTGGAGAAAATGTAAATTAATTTTTTATATTGCAAAAATATATAGTATAAGATAATGAAATTTTGTGGAGAAAATAGGGTTTTCAAAGGATATTGCTTAATTTCTTTATAAAAAATTATTAAAAAGAAACATGTAAGACACCAAGGCATGTGCACTCTAGCACTAAGCCATATGCATCAGTAGCGGCGAAGTGAGGTGCTCTTAATAGGCTTTTTTTGAGAAACACGCCCCAGCGCACTTTTCAAAACATTGTTCGGATGAAAATATTTCACCAAAAAGCAAAAGACACACATGGGACTTGTTGAATCCTGGACAGAAAGGTAAACAAGAGATCCCAAAACTCTATTTAGCTCAGAACAAAAAAAATGTACCGTGCACTAAATACTATACAACTTACAATAAGTTATATTAAAAAATTCTATTTTATTCCCTTGCTCCATTGATGCTACATTTCTTTCATGTTGAAATTTCACATCACGCAACACCTACCTAAGCAACACCAATTTATCAGGCTACAAACCAATAAACTAGATACCAGTCCAACCAAAACACACAGATGTTCCACATAAAATAACGACTAGATTAATTATAATAATTAAGAAGTTAAAAAGAAAAAAGAAAAACGCATACACACACACTTACAGAATTCGTACTGCTATCGTCTTTAAGAATTTCTGTTAGCATTTTTACTGTTGAAGAGTACTTTTGATCACCAGCGGCAAGACACAAAACAGCAACGCATTGCGCTATTGAAAACAAAGCTTGTTTTGCGACACCACCTGATTGGGGAGAGGGTTTGGCACATGAAAGAAGAGAGTCTAGCAAGGCATCAAAGCTTGTATTTGCAGAATAGACCAATGCAGCAAAAAAACTCTGTAAAGCCTGCAATTCATAGTACCCATAGTTACTAACATGAAAACATGATAAAGCAAGGTACAATGGTACGTAAACAATCACAGAGATATGAATACCATAAGTGCCTGCCCCTGCAGAAGTGAACTTTTGATTAGCAGAAGTGCCTGGGGAAGAACTTTGTTCCGAACAGCCAAACCAATACTTGGGCTCGACCTCCTGTCACCCATCAAGGTGCAGCATAATTCCAATGCAAGAGCTGTCATATGCAAGTCTGAATCACTGCCAAAAGGATGTAAAATTCAAACAAGAGTGAAACAAACTGCAAGCATGAGGGAGGGGTAGGAATGAAGGAAGACAGGAAGAGTTGCTTTGGAGATTAAAACCTTATCAACGTCGAAAGTTCCACAATAATGATTTCATACGCTGAAGGGCCAATTTTATCACCATAAGCTGCTATAAGCGAATTTAGAGTCCCCAAAGTTGCCTGTCTCAATGCCCGATTGGCCTGTTTTTCCCCAAAAAACAAACAAAAGAACTCAGATGATATATCAAATTAACAACTAATAAAAGAAAGAAACAAGTGTCTGCAAGTGCATAATAATCATCACCGACTACACGCAATAGTTTCCTTACCTTCCGGAGAAATGCTGTCAACTCTGATATGACATGCTCTAAAACACATGACAGGTCTATTTGAAGTGGAGAAGCTGCAATGACAGCAAATGCCTGGAACCAAATATTTGAGTTTAAGCAAACATTAGATTTAATAAGGAAACAGACACAATGTTTTTGTTGGATATGAAAAGACATAATACTACCATATAAAATATAAAAGATAGGGGAGGATTAGATATTCAACCTAAGCCAGATCTCCAAGATTATGAAATATCTGGGCTAAAATGAAAAAAGAGGACAGCAATTTCTGAACACTATAGCATAGCAATATACAACAAACTAGTTGCATGAAGCCCTACACAATCGAAAATACACAGACAACTCCAATCCCTCGGCTGCAAGATGGACAGGAAGTCTCAAGACCATTTATTTCTTAGCTGCCACTTTGCATCAATTTTTTCAAACTCCTTCAGGCTTTCGGCTGGAGCATCCCTATGCACAACACTGTCTCATTGTCAACCTATACACAACTATGGTTGCTCACACTTTCAAAATGCAACTAAATATTTGTGGCTGAATCCGATTAGGAGCTTCCTTTGGATCACTTGGCTTGAAAGAAATTACAGTACATTGACAGGAGAGGAACTACTTTTTTTTATTTGATATTATCCTGTAAACAGCAGCCACTTGGTGCAGGGTTGATAGATCTTTCTGTAATCACTCTCTTAGTGATATATGTGCTAATTGGAAGGGATTTTTGGTAACCCCCATAGCTTGATGTAAATTTCATTACATTAATGAACTTCGGTTTCCCATCAACAAGAGAGGGAGAGGGAGAGAGAGATGAACTCCCTAAATAGAAGACAAGAGAATAAAGGTCAGGTACCTGTAGCTCAACATCAAACCAAGCCCTTCTCTAGAATGAAAGTTATGAGAAGTGAGAACTAAGTCCCTGAAACTAGAGATGACATAAAAAGTGGGGGAACTCTTTGCAAGAGAAAGATTGAAGAGAGTAGGAAAAAAGTTTGCAAAGGGGCCTATCATCAATCCAAACAATCCTCCTAAAATAAAATATAGGTTTCATCTCCCAGCAAAAGTGTAGTAATAAAGTAGAGAAAGCAAGACAAAATGCAGAGAACACCTTCTGAAGATTTTTTGTTTTTTTAAGAGAGAATTTTCATTCCAAAAATAAAGGGAGATACAAGCAAAAGGCAAGGAGATAAGGTGTCTCCTTCCAATCAATTAGAAGTGGGTTATAAAAGTTACCGAATCAAATTGACAACAAAAGTAGATAAACTTCCAACATATTAGTACGAATTAGACCAAAGATAATCTATATGTTGTACATCCTACCAAATATCTCTAGAGTTTCCATGTATGTTCTTCAAAATTCTGTTTTTCTATCTAACCAAGTCACCAAGAGAAGCTCTCGTGGTGTCCTTCCAAAGGACTTCAGCCTTTCCTTTCAGTACTCACTTGAAATAACTTCTGGAAGAAAGACTAAAATATCCCTATGGAAATACCAGCTCAAATTGAACTTTTGCATAACTGTACTAGCAATATGGAAGAAGAATACTAGCAGGGCAACTACAATTTACAAATAATAAAAATACTGAGGGGGTCTACCGAAGTAGCAAACAGCTAATAAAGAAGGTGGTCTGTTCAGTAGTCTCCCCTCAGAATCGTTAAATAGTCTTTGGTTTCTCTCACACCAAAGCTCCCAAAGTAATGCCTTCACACCATTCTCCCATAAGATCTTGCTTCTTTTAAAATTCAACCTGCCAATAAAGCCAACCACGTTCCTACAAGCTGAGTTGTAAAAACTCCATTTTAATTCAAATACCTGGAATCAGGTAGGCAAGCTAGCATCCAACGCAGAACGGGCAATATTAAAAAAATAATAAATAAAAGCTTATTGAAGTTTTTCTCCCGTATTGTGGCTTCCAAACATATTCTCCACAAAAAGAATCTTGCCTTCACTGAAATTTTTCCATTTCCCAGTAATGCCTCAGAAGCTCCATATCAGCTGCTATGTGAGATGCTTTTCCCAGTAATGCCTCGGAAGCTCCATACCAGCTTCTGTGTGAGACTTTTTTCAACCGCCAAGCAAGGGTTCTTTGGTCCAATGGGGTAACAGCCCTATTATGGAGATCGTGATTTGAGAGAAACAAAAGACAAGATACTAATATGGCTGTTTTTTGGGGGCTAGCATATTTGCTTTTTCTTGGTCTTCTTCTAAAGCTTTGTGTAACCGTAGTGATGCAAATATTCGCCAATCAGGAGTCTTTTTTGTAACCCTTTGGTGTGTGGGGTTATCTCATCTCCTCTCTTTGGTGCATCTCTTTTGATAATGAAAGTTTTGTTTCTTATCAAAAGGAAATAATCCCCAGCTAGAAGAGAAACAAATTTCTTTGATGAATGAAATCCCCAACTACTTGCTCTTTCACATTTTTCTTGATCTTCCCATCCTTGGCAAATTGGCATGCTCTGAATCTGTCATTGCAAAAATTCTCTAACACCACAAAGAAAACATGCATCCTCACATCTTTCCGTCATGTCATATTTTGACCTCAAGCATATTTTTTGTGTTTACCTTATAACTGGCACCAGATAACAGAACCACAAACATGAAAATAGCCATCTTTCTAGCATTTCAAATAATTTGAAGAAATGTGGAGAAAATGGATGGTGAAATAGCATATTAGTGACAAAAAAAGGAAAACAGGGGACTGAAAGATAAACCTAGAAGAATAAGACCCAACGTATTTCAAAACTGGAAAGCAACAAACAAACCTTAACGGCTGTAAGTCGGGTAATCTCATTTCCCATCCGATCAACAAGAACTGGAAGGCAGGTTGCTAACTCTGCTTTGAGGTTGTCACCAAATGTAGACACAACAAGCCCCATGCAAGAGATGGCACACTCCTTGACTTCCTGAAAAGTTACATTAGAAGTTGGATTAACTGCATTCATCCTCCAACTATTACTCATTCCCAAGTTTGACTTTAACCTTTCAACCACTTTCATTTTAGAAACAGAACCTTTCATTTTTTTTTTAAACAAAAAACAAACTTTTCATTGATGGATGAAAAGAAATAAAATATTTATGGAAACAACCTCTAAGGAGAATAATAAATAAATCAAACAAAACAAGGGAGATAAAACAGCCCTAATAAATCCAAAAGACAAAGGCCCATGAAAAAACCAAACTAAATAAAAACCACTAACCACAAATGCTTAGACCCAAAAAGGGAAAAAAACACCCGAACAGTCACCAACAGAAAGAAACCCAAACAAAACTAACACAACAGCTCTCACTCCCATAAACAAAACCAACTGTAAAAGTAACAAACCTAGGCACCTCAAGACGAATGACGAGAGCACACCCCTACCAACAAAACAACAAACCAGCCCACCAATAAAATAGCCAAACCCAGCAGTTGATCCGTCCTCGATTACTTTCATTAAACAATATAAAGGAATATAAATGGTAAGTAAACTACACAATGTTAAAAGAAACTCACCAGTGTTTACAGGACCCTAATTATTGGGGCGGGGGTGGGACGGGGTATCAAGAAAAGATTGGTAGTCAAAAAGGGGGGAAACCTTACAGAAGCGATTTCCCAATATGGTCTTGTCCACTGGCTGCTGTTTTTTGTGTATGGCTGATTTGGAATCACAAGATCACATTTTTATACATTGCTCATATGCGAGGATGTTCTGGACAAGGATTTGTGGAATTTTTGGGTGGTGTTTAACCTTCCCGGCAGTGTGAAGGACCTTCTATCCAGTGTGTTGGTGGGGCACCCTTTCAAGAATGAAAAGGCTTGGCTATGGTTGTGTATTACTAGAGCCTTTTTCTGGACTCTTTGGAAAGAAAGGAACCAACGTGTCTTTCTCGATAAGAAGCTTGTTTTTTATGGTTTCCTTGATCTCATTATTTATTATGCTATTTCTTGGTGTAAAGGATCTAGTTTATTTGCCTCATACAGTTATGCTTCCCTATTGACAAATTGGGAAAGTTTTTTGTAATCTCATGGATTAGCATCCCTTTTGTAAATTTCATTTATCAATGAAATTGTTTCTTATAAAAAAAAAAAGGGGGTTGCTTTATCTTGGAGTAAACTTTCTCCGCCTTTTTGTAATTATAGCTTTTCGTGCCTCATGACTCATTGGAGGTGTTTTTTGTAACTACTCAAAGATAGGTTATCCTTTTGTAATCTATTTCATAGATCAATGAAATGGTTTCTGTTTCCTATAAAAAAAATATATATTACAACCGGATTTTTTAATTAAATACATTGTATCAGTAGAGAGAATTGTATTATGGGGAGTTTGGTATTTATATTGAATAATGTTGTGGGCCCCAATGTGGTGTATTTGAAACTTACGTAACTTTCACTATATCAATGAAAGGTTCATGTTTCATTTCAAAAAAATAATAATAATAATAAAAATATAAAACCCCTAAAACAAGTATTTGGAAGTTCCAACCAATAAAAACTGCAGTAATCATGTCTTCACCCATAGGGTCTCAAGTACCTGAATCAATTGAAAGTTCTATTCTACTCATTCTCAGATGGTATCCACATTGTTCACAAATATTCATTCTCTACTGAAAAAAATTCTTATACTTTAATCCACAAAAACTTTTGCATTCTGACCAAAACATTTTGGAAATGGAAGCATCCATAATTTTTTTGTGGACAACAATGCTGGGAGGTCTCTTACTAATGATATTAGCCAAGTTGTGTTATTAAGCCCAATGGGTTATGGGTGCATCCTTTGTCGGAAGCATAGTGAAGATGCTAATCATTTGACAACACTTCCTAGTGTCCAATTTCTAAAATAAAATTTTAAGGTCTAAAAATTAAACGTTTATTGTTTCTAAATGAAAAACAGAACATTCCAATTAATTCCCCAGTTCTTTAAGGACCAAATGTTTTAAATAAAAACTTCAGTATCAAATATAAAAATGAGCAATAGTTGTAGATGGACGGAATAAAATGCTGTTCACCCTTGGAAGTTCCACTGACCTGATCTTGATCTTGATTAGTCAGGCGTGACATTATAGCATTATATATAGGATGCACGTATTGTTTGAAGTCAAAACCATGCCCCTGGGAAAAGAAAAAGATGTTGAGAATAAGATTTAAGAAAAAAAAACAAATACTAAAAGCTCTGAGTAGCCATTGTAAAGTTTATTTTCTATTTTTTAAATATAAGCTTGTTTACTAAGAATATCTTATTTATATTTTCAATATTTTTTAAACATTTTTTAAATCGTCTCCAAATTTCAAAAAGCTAAAGGCATGTTTGGTATGCCATTCAAACTAAAAAGAAATCAATGTATTCAGTGAATATTTGTTGAGTGAGTTTGTTTTTTAAAACTGTTTTTGGATTCTAACATCCAATTAGTAGAAATTCTGAAAATAACATTTCTATGCATTTCTATATTTTTAGTGTTTTTAGATCTTAAATTTGAAAATTGGACATGCATAATTACACTAAAAAAAGAAAAATGAATGATAAATATACTATTCCATGTTATAAAATCATTTTATTTTTGTTAAAATTGAAACGTGGATAACATAATATATTATAAATTATATAATATTTTTGAATAATAATTATACAAAATTTATAACATAAAGTATGTTAATAAATCAATTAATAATATTTGAGATTCAACTAAATATTTAGTTAGTAACCTTTTGAACACACTTCGAACAATTTTTTAAACTGAGATCAATTTATAAATCTACAGACAAAAACATATCTAAAAACACATAATACAACTCTGCTCTCATTAAATCCCTTGTTTTCAAATTTCTATTTTTGAATCTCTAACCAAACACAACCTAAGATCTCTTGTCCTTAATTTTCTGTTTTTTAAAATTAGGCTGATTTAGAAACCCTTTTCTTTGTATACCTTTTCACTTATTAAAAAAATAATTTTGAAATCTTGGCAAAATTTTAAAAATAAAAACATATATAATTTCAGAGGATTACTTATGGTTTTCTAAACTGTGGTTAAGATTTTAAATACATTTTTGAAAATAGATTAAGAGACAAGAAAGATCATTAGTAAACCAGCATGATTTAAAATAAATAATTTAAAAAAATAATAATCAAAAGAAAAGAAAAAACATAATCTCGAATGCCTAAAAAACCTTTTTGTCTTTGGGAGAGGGTACTGTTTCTGATTTCAAATATGGCTTAGATAGCAAAGATTTTTTTTTTAAAAAAAAAAAGGATAAATGATATTCTTAGTAAAAGGGAAAACTTGTATTTTGAAAAATATGAAAAAATAATTTATTATCAAATGGGCCCAAGGTACTAAAATTCTACATTTAAAAGGAAAATTGAACTAACCTCAATACCAGGACGAACAACCCGAACAAGTTCCCCACATACCCTCAATGCTTCAGCAGTAACCTTGTAATAACGCTCTCCAACAGCAGCCAAAACAGGACTAGAGAGATCCTATACGCACAAAGATCAAGTTATTAGTGCAGTGAGACATCCAATCAATTGCTTACAGAATGAGAAAATCTATTTGCATATTTAACATTTATCATGTTTCAGAGACACTCTGGCCAAACTATAGAACAACTTCATATACATAACGTCATAGGTGATCCATCTCTTATTTCCTAGAAAGAATTAGGACAACATCTGCTATCCTCTAATCTATCCAAGCACTTCAACAAAATGGAATAATTCTTCTTTTATCTGTGAGTCTCCGAGCAAGCTTGTATGCGCCTCGACTATTCTCACTGAACAATCATCTGACCCTACTGCATTTGGTTGCCAAGGTAACTCATAGAATATTAAATCCAAATGTCCATCATGATTTGAACCCATTCCTCTAAGCCTTTTATTATTTACATTGGCCCTTATTGACCATTAGGCCAACCCATGGTAGTTAAAAAAATGGAGTAATTGAGAGAAAGAATAGAAGCATCCTAGCATCCTAGCAGTAGTTATGTCTATCTTGTTATCCTATAATCTTCCTAAGCGCTACAGAAAAGAAGCTAATGAACTCCATACATAGAAATCTGTCGTTAGTTCCAATTAAATCCTCTTGTTTGTAGATGTTCTGCAGCAAAAAATTGCTACTTCCTAGAACACTTAGAGGAGCTCTCTTGTCAATCACTTCCTTACTCATTAGATCATTTAGAGCACTCGTAGCTACCATTCCAACTCAACTATATCCTAATAATTGTTGTACTACACAAGTCACCTTAATTGGTTGATCCGTAGTATCTTGACCTTTAACCACCAAAACGTTCAATATTAGACATTTTTCTCTGGGGAAAAGCTACATCTAATACCAGACCAATGATTTGGGTGATATGTCCCAAGGGTGTCTTTCTCATTTAACAAATGCCCTCCCAAAAACTAAGGTTTCCAACTCCAATGGAAATCATTTGAAGATTTTACTCAACACTACGCTACGCTCATATCCCAAGTTCCTTCTAAAATTTTCAGGTGCACAGCCTCTGTTCATGATGTAATGTAAACCATAGAATAATTTTTCTTCTTTTTTTATGGGAAACAATTTCATTGATAGTATGAAATTTACAAAAGGGAAAAATCTCATCCAAATGAAGTAACAAAAAACTACCCCTTTTTACACTTTTTGGGACTTCGTACAGCTACAGCTAAATGCTTCTTGGTGGTGTCATACTATCAATCTATGAAGCACGGACACTTCATATTTGGCTAAGTGTCAGTGTCGGACACGGATACGTCCGGACACGCTCCGGACACGTGTCCGACACGCACTTTTGCGTGTCCTATTTTTTTTTTTTTTTTTTTAATTTCAGACACGCTGGGACACGCAAAGGACACTTCATGGACACGCATGGCTAAGTTTAAAAGAGAAAAAGGAGGCCGTTGTTTTTTATGGGCCCAACTTAATAGTTGGCCCAAATTAGCCTTTTTATGTGAAAAATAATAAAAAAAACAAAACACAGTCTGCCCTACCTAACTTTTGATTCTGCCCCTCCTCATCCATTCGATTCTGCCCTTCCTCATCCATTCGCACGACCACGAAGAAACCCATACCCACACCACGACTCGCCCACTCGCCTTGCCGTCGACCACAATTTGTTCACCGCCGACAACCACCTCTACCGGCGTCCTCTGTCGTCGTCGATGTGTTCGCCATTAAAAAATCCAAACCTTTCAACAGCGGTGGCGAATGTGGCGAATGTGGGGGGGGGGGGGGGGGGGGGGGGAAGGGAAAGAAGAATCTGGGGGGGTGGGAAAGAAGAATCTGGGGAGGAGGGAAAGGGAAAGAAGAATCTGGGGAGGAGGGAAAGTAATTTTTTAAATTACAATTTTTTTTATAAATTTTATTTTGTGGGCTTTTAACAGGCACTTTTGCCCTGTTGGACTTGATTTAAGTGGGTTCACATAACTTATTATATGTACATTTAAATTTTAAACTAAATTCAATTGGCAATTAAATTTTCAGTTTTTTTTTGTTTTTAATTGTAATTATTATTAATAGTTAGTAAAAAAAAACTAAAGTATTTTGGGTTTGATCTCTTAATATTATCTAATAATATATAAAAAAATAACGTGTCCCCGACGTGTCCGTGTCCTACATTTTAAAAAATTGGCGTGTCGCCGTGTCCGTGTCGTGTCGTGTCCGTGTCCCGTGTCCGTGTCCGTGCTTCTTAGCTTTCAATGATTTGTTTTGTAATTATCCTCTTTCTTTGACCCTTGTTGATTCAAAGGCTATTTGTATGTAGCTCTCTTGGGTGGGAGTTTCCTCTTCCCCCAGCCCTTAGGCTGTTTCCTTCCCTTTTTTGTTATAGTCTATACCTCAAGTTTCTTATAAAAAAATAATAGTAATAATAATAATCCAAGCACCTTCCTTTGTTTTCAAATAACCCAAAAGAAAGCCCGGTTGATGTGCAGATTACCATTCATTTTGATTATTATTATTACTTACTGGTTAGTAATTTGCTAGTCCTGACCAGTTAAAATACTAACCGTTCGTTGGTTAGTTAAGTCCCCGTTGATTACAACCCTAGTATTCATACAACAGTGGTATAAATACCAGTGTTTTTATTGTAAAAGGACAAATTACCATTCAATAAAAGTTTCAAGAATTGGTTTCCACCAAAATTAGTATCACAGCTCTCAAGAAAGGACCTGATGACTGTAAAAAGGGACACTACTAGACGTTTGTTGTCAGTTGAGGCTTCTCTCAGATAATTACCAACTTTTGGTAATAAAAAACTAAGGATAATTTTTTGGACCATTTCTCGATGTGTGTGTGTCATCCATGTTAATCTTCACTATATCATTCCAATTTTATAGGATGTCCTCGAAGGGACTAAAAAACTGAGGATAATTACGAGATAAATTTTAGTTCGAAGCTCAAAGATAACTAGAAAAGCATCTATATGTGCAAAAAAAAAGGTCCTTCCACAAACTATATCCCCTTAAACATTCTCCTCCACCTTCCCAATAGACAAACCCCAAAATTGCAAAGGAAGAAGCCTGCCAAAGAACAAGACACTCCCTTCAAAAGGAGTCCAGAATAACTTCCCTCCATTATCTCGTGAATACTCAATCTATACAAATAGGCTAAGCTAAAAACCTACCAAAGGCACCTCTATATTCTAGTGGTATAACCACATTCAAATATTCTTGCTCCACTCCTGCAAGGAACAAACCAATTTGAGCCTAAGACATGAGAGAAGACTTTTTCGGGAACGTCAAAATTATTAATCCTTCCCAAAGCAAGCAACCAAGCAAAGAATCAAATTTTCTGTAGGATTTTAAGTTTCAACGAGAAGGAGATGAAAGAACAAGGTGAGGAGGGGTTAAAGAAGAAGCCACGTAGAGAAGAAAAAACTTGCAAGAAAAGGATCCAGACGAGTTGAGGAAGGATCCAGACAGTTTGAGGGACCATAGACATTGGTCTCTATACTGGTCTCCATACCCAGGGGAAATAATCATAGATTGAAGTAAAGACAAATAAGTAATGAAAGATTCTTCTATTATCTTTTTATTGTAAATTGAGCTTTCTCATGATGAAAGAAAGATGAAAGTCATCGCAAAAGTTCATATCTACAATGATCACTTGGAGAAACAAAACGATGGGGGAGGAAAAAAAGTTTTTTTTTTTTTTTTTGTTGAAAGGAAACATAAACCATTTCATTGATGGATGAAATAGATACAAAAGAAATTCCTATCTATGATAGTTACACAAAAGGCTCCCCATTGAGATAAAAGGGTCTATAAGCCATAATTACAAAAGAATGGAGATAAATTACTCCAAGATAAAGCATGATAAGATGTAGACTCAATAAAGGAGTGAATATTCTGGTGCTTATCTTTAAAAACCCGGGCATTCCTTTCCAGCCATATGTTCCAGAGAAAAGTAGAGATGAAATTGAGCCAAAGAGTCTTATTTTCCTTCTTGAACAGATGTCCATTGAGGACCATATTTAGTAAAGTAAAGGTATCCACATGCTGAGCAGTGATCCAACTAAACTCTTGTTGAATGAAGGACCAAAAAGTTGCGGTGAAAGCACAATTGCTGGATAGGTGGATCGAGGATTCATTGTGTTTCATAGCAAAGGAGACAGCAGCTTGGTGAGATAGCCGACCAAGGGGATTTCCACTGTAAATCAAAAGTGTTGATGCACTCATGGCTAAGCTCCCACACAAAAAACTTGACTTTTTTAGGAGGAAGCCCCTCCCATAACTAAAGGTAGAAAGCCGAATTGGTCAAGTTTCCAGTGGATGCAAGCTTTAGGGTTAGTGAGCTTGTAGAGAAAACCCCATCCTTTTCTAAAGCCCAAGCCCATCTATCTTCTTGGTCTTTGAATACAAAAGTTGATAAAAGATGAGATAGGGAAGCCTATTCCTAGATTTCCACATCATTGAGGTTTCTTCTCAAATAAAGATTCCAAGATCCAGCCCTTCGATTCCAAAGATCTGTAACAAACACATCTTTCAGGGGAACATAGACTGAAAATTGTGTTCCCAACCAAACATCTTCCCAAAACCGAGGTTTGTCTCCTCTCCCAACATGGACTTCAATATTGTTGTAAACCAGATTCTGTAAAATTTGAATAGATTTCCATGGCCCCTAGGTATTTTTCAAAGAGCCCGGTTTGCAATTGTAATTGTTAGTACCAAATTTTGCAGCAATAATCCTATGCCAAAGGGCATCCTTTTCAATGTAAAACCTCCCATTCCATTTTGCCAATAGGGAGATGTTCCATTTGTGTTTATCAAAAATTCCCAAGCCTCCTTCTTCAATAGGAGATTGCATAATATGCCACTTAAGGAGATGGCTATCCGACACCTCCCCTCCAAAGAAAGGTCTTGTACAACTTTTCAATGGCTTTTGTGACCTTTGATGGAGCAAGAAAAATGGAGAAATAATAAATAAGCAAATTAGAGAGCGTAGCTTGTATGAGAGTGTGTCTACCTCATTTTGAAATATGAGAAGCTCCCCAATTATGTAAACGTTTCTCCACTTTCTCGATAACTAGAGTCCATGGTGCGAGGATTACCATTCAAAGGAAGACCCAAATAAGATGAAGGCCAACAGCCAATCCAACAACTGGATGGTGAGGCTAGATATTCAGCTTGCTGAAGATCAATTCCAACTCCCAAAAATTCTGATTTCTGACCGTTAATGTTCAGCCCTGAAGCAACCTCGAACTCATGGATGGTATGGAAGAGATTATGAAGATGAGCTTCATCAGGTGAAGAAAGTAGGATTGTATCGTCTGCAAATTGGAGATGGGTGATGGATATTTTTTGTGAATCCTTTCTCACATGGAAACCTTCGATCAAACCTTTTGCCCCGCCAATAAAAGCATCCTACTAAGACAATTGACAATAAGGATGAACAGAAAAGGAGAAAGAGATCTCCTTGGCGAAGGCCTCTTGTTGCTCTAAATTTACCTCTAGGTTTACCATTGATAATTATGGAGAAGTTCATTGATGAAATGCATCCTTTGATCCACTTTCTCCACGTTTGTCCAAAACCTTCAACTCGGAGAATTTCCTCGAGAAAATCTCAATCCACCATATGAAAAGCGTTCTCAATATCAAGTTTAATGACCACACCACTCTTTTTCTTTCTATTCCATTCATCAATGATCTCGTTGGCAATAAGGGAGGCATCAACGATTTGGCAATTTTCCACAAAAGCAGATTGGTGGTCCATAATCGTGTATGGGAGGACACCATTTCAGCCTTTCTGAGAGCACTCTAGCCATGATCGTGCAAATACAAGTTGTGAGACTAATAGGTTTGTAGTCACCCACTTTTTTAGCATCAACCTTTTTTGGGATGAGGCATATGTATGTTCTAAGAAGCACGGACACGGACACGGGACACGGACACGACACGACACGGACACGTTGACACGCCAATTTCTAAAAATGTAGGACACGGACACGTTGGGGACACGTTAGGGACATTATTATTTTTTATTTTTTATTAGATAATATTAAAAGATCAAACCCAAAATTCTTTTTTTAATTAACTATTAATATAAAAAAAATGTGAATGAAAATTTAATTGGCCATTGAATTTAGTTTAAAATTTAATGTACATAAAACCCAGTTAAATCAACCACAAAAAAAAACCCAGTTAAATCAGCCCACTTAAACACAATAAAGACATTAAAAATCAATCTTACCCAATAAAGACATTAAAAGTCAATCTTACCCACTTAAACCTAATCAGCCCATAAGGCCCAAGCTTAACCATTAAAAGTCACCCAATCAGCCCACAAGGCCCAAGCTTACCCATTAAAAGTGCACAAAGTAAAATTTATTTAAAAGTCTGTACTTTAAAAGACTAACCCTAATATCTCTCTTTCCCTCCGCCGTTTCTTCTTTCCTTCCCTCCCCTCCCCCCCCCCCCCCCTTTTCTCTTCCCGTCTTCTATTTTGCTCTTTCATCGTCGAGGCCTCTGCCAACGCCTCCTCCCTCCCCCGATTCTGCTTTCATTCCTTTGTTTTCTACAGATGATAGGCTTCGCCGCCGACCACCTCAACGCCGTTGTTCTGCCGCCGACCACCTAAAAGATTTGGGTATTTGAATGGAGTGTCCGTGGCGTGTCTTTGGCGTGTCCCCCACGAATCCGAAATTAGAAAAAATAATAAAAAAATGAGACACGTAATTTTGCGTGTCGGACACGTGTCGGACACATGTCCGAACGTATCCGTGTCCGACACGTGTCCGACACTGACACTTTGTGAAAAACGATGTGTCCGTGCTTCCTAGTGTATGTTTCATTTAAATTTGCATTGATGATCCCATTCCTAAAAAAATCATTGAACACCCCTATAATGTTTTCCTTAAGGATGTTCCATGATCTTTTAAAGAATTCAGTCGTGAAACCATCAGGTTCTGGTGTCTTATTGGTGCCTAAATCAATGACAGCTTTATAAATCTCAACTTCCGTAAAAGGAGTTTCTAACAGATCCCTTTGCTCAGGTGTAATGGGGCTCCAATCCACAATCTCATATAACATTCTGTTCCTGGATTTTTGTGAATAAATTCGGGTAGAAATTCAAAAACTCATCCTCAATCTCATCATCTTGTTCAAAGTTGTCCCCATTTGAAGAAAGAACTTCTATAATCGTGTTTTTCCTACTGTTTGAAGCCACAATCCAATGGAAAAAAGCAGTATTTCCATCACATTCGATTAACCATTTGGTTTTGCAACTCTGTCTCCACATGGCTTCTTCGTTGGCTGAAATAGAAATCAAATCCCCTGTAATGGTGATTCTTCGCTAAAAATCATCGCTAGTTAAATGGGAGGTTCCCTCTTTTTCATCTATGGCCATAAGCTCTTAGTGAAAGCATGCTTTCAGCTCCTTTTGACAAGCAAAAGTATTCTGATTCCACCGTTTCAATTCCTTCTTTAGGTCCTTGAGTTTTTTAATGAAACCATGACCAGGCCAACCATGAATTGGAGTTGCTGACCACCGAGTATCAATCATCCTAAAAAAAGAGTGATGATTCATCCAAACATTAAAAAACCTGAAGGGAGTAGGGCCCATGATTCCTTACCCAAAGTGAGGCATATAGGGTAGTGATCAAAGGTGATTCTCTCAAGTCTGTGGGCAGAGACATTAGCAAACTTTTGGATGATCCCATCTTTAATCAAAAATCTATCAATAAGGGTCATGGTGGCTTCCACACGCATATTGGACCAAGTGAATTTACCATTAGACAGGGGGATGTCTAGAAGCTTAGCAGAATCGATGAATCTATTAAATCTCTTCATTCCACGGGTAGTAACAGAACCAGAAGATTTCTCCCAAGACCATCTTGTAATATTAAAATCACCTCCCAAAATCCAGTTAGAATGACAAAGCGTAGATAAATCATTCAGCTCATTCCAAAAGAATTTTCTATCAGCTAAGGAGTTTGGGCCATAAGCCCCTTGTAATCCAAAAAGAGAAACCGTCAGAGATGGATAGATAGAGAATTCTACCACTTCCAAAGAAGTGAAGGAGGATTGTTTCCAAAGAATGGCAATTCCTTCGGAAGCACCAACCGCATCAATCGATGCCCAAGCAATATCGCGAGAACTCTAAAGAGACTTGATAAACCTTCTGTCAATGGCTTGAGTTTTAGTTTCTTGTAAAATGATAAGAGCTGGATTATGTAACCAAATGAAATCTTTGATGAGGGCTCTCTTTTTCCAAGAGCCAAGACCCCTTACATTCCATGCAATAAAAATCATCTAGGCGAATTCGACCCCCTCTGTCTTGATTACATGACTGCTATTTGGCTTATTGTAGTTAACCGAGGAATGCAAATTCTGTATCTCCCTAACTCTCTGAATTTTCTTCTTTGTTGCTTTGGAGTTCTTTTTCTTGCTTGGTAATGGCATAAGACACATACCATTTTCAATTAACCAAAGGAAGATACATAGTCGGATCTCCAAACTGTGATCCCTCCCCTTTACCCAAATCATTGGCGTCTTCAGCAATAGAGTTTCCACGGGAACCTTCAATAATACAAAGAGGATGATTCAACTCCATGGGCACTTGTGTTGGATCATCAATATGTAAAGGAGAAGGATTGAGAATGGGAGTCTGCTCATCAGGGGGAATTTCAAAAAGACTAGACATCAAGGGGGGAGCTTAAGGGAAATTTTGGCAATGGTCGAATCAAGGTGGGGTAGCTTTCTACCGATTGAGAGCACGATGAAGAGAGGAACCCGTCTGAATCTAATAGAATGGGCTTGCAATTTGTGGAAAATTTGGTCCTAGCGAGGAGCATGGTTTGCTTATTGTTTATGTTAATGGGTCTTTCAAAAGCAGGCTGTGTGAGGATAGATGGTGTCGAAGGGAGATCTGAAAAAACAAGGATGGAGGGAGAGGTTTCGATAATCAATGCTTAGGTTTGTTCAACGAGTAAAAGAGTCTGTGGGAGGGGATTTTTGAGAAGTGTGTGTGAGGCCGAAAAGGTCGAAGTCCTTTTGGTCTGAAAATGAGAAAGTGTGTGGGTCCCAGATTGTTTGTCTTCTTGTGGGTTAGAAGGACAAAGGGGTTGCGTATGGGAATGGGGAACGTGTGGACCCGAGTCTGATAAAGACAGAGGAAGGAGGATGACTAATAGGTTCTGTCAACTGTACCTATTTTGCTGAAACAAGGGCTGCTTGATGGGACACAACATTGGGACAATCCAAATTTAAAATAACCGATTATGGGGTTTTCTTTTATCACCGGCAAGGTGGGGATTTTTCCATGGATTCCGGCCAAGTACCCAATGTAATTTTCTTCCATAAAAAAGGGGTCGATTTTCACAGATAAAGGTGAAGATGATGATGATGGCAAGTGTACCTCAACGGGAATGAACCCACAATGGTTTTCTTTCACCTTAATGGTCACCTCAATCATATTCATTCTAGATAGGGTCTTATTAGCAGTCTCCAAATAACCTCCACACTCATCTCAGATTTTCTTAAAGGTTTCAATGTCCCATTTGTTTAAGGGGAGGTTCTTAACCTTTATCCATCCTCCATATAACGGCACTTTTGGGTCACCAAGCATGTTTTCAGCACTCCATGGGTAAAACCGCACTTGGAACTTCCCAACCTTGTACCATCCCTTTATATTTGTAGTGACTTGAGCTTGTTCTGCATCTTCACAAGAGAGTAGAGTCTTGTCCGGCTGTATGGGACTAACAGAAGAAAAGGTCGAGAGGTTTTGCTATAGGGCTCACATGATATCATGCCAGTTATCGTGAAAATGCTCATATAGTATATGGGCATATGGCGGAACACTTAATGAACTAGAGTCAATTTTCCTCCTTGAAATCCATATGTTAATTCTTTCTACAATTTATTCCAAAATTGATCGCTATCAAATTAACCCTCTGAGCAAGCCAAAGTACTTCAAAGTAAAAGGGATTTCCCATAACAACTGAAACTCCTACCAACCCTGTAATTTATTTTCATTACACCTAATGTTGGTAATGGCACTCCTTTACTACTCAATGTCTGAGCACTTTATTTTTTATAACAAAAACAAAAACAAAGGACTTTTTGCTTAGCAAACCATGAACACTTTCACAGAAATGCAAGTTTAAGTAGGAAAAAGAATCTCTGTTGGGGGGGGGGGGGGGGGGGGGGGGGGGGGTTAAAAGGTAAGTACAGATTATTGTGGAAGTTTGCCTCTAGAGTTCTCTTTTGGAGCCTATGGTTGGAAAGAAATCGAAGAATTTTTGAAGATACACCTTCTCCTCTGGGTATTTTTTGGGGTTATGTACAGCTAAATACAGCTTGGTGGTGCCATAGCTTTAGCAAATTCTTTTGTAACTACCCTTTTTATATGTTTTTAAATGATTGGAAAGCTCTCTGTAAGTAGCTCTTTGGGTGAGGGTTCTCTCTTCCCTCAGCCCTTAGGTTGTCTTTGCTTTGTTGATCTTGGTTTAATATACCTTCTCTGGTTTCTTATCAAAAAAAAAAAAAAAGTAGGAAAAAGAATCTGCATTCGCTGAAAAAAAATTACAAATTTCTATATGCTACAATGTAATTTAGCCAGGAAACTCTTTTTCTTGTTACCTTGATATACGGATGAAAAACTGAAGGAGAATTTGAAGCCAACACCAATCTCGTGAAAATAAGAGCTTCTATCTTCAAATTTGAGGTAGATGGTTTTTCCTGCAAAGTTCAGAAAGAAAAGCCATGATAGAATAAGGGAAGGGAAAGAGCATTGGCATCACAACAGATAAAAATCAATTGCCAGAACTTATATATGCAAAGCAGCAGAAGATGATAATGCATACACTTAATGCTTTTTCAATTCCTGGAATGAGCGATCCTATGTGATCAGCAAGACAATCGGGTAAGACAACCACAAGCTCTTTCAAGACGGAAAATGCACCAACCTACAAGGTATCAGAGCATAAAAGTCAAAACGGACCATACTAAATCCAGAACTGCCACCAACAATTTCTTTACCTTTGTCTTGATAGATTTCTCTCGTAGCTGCCTATTTATAGATTTCACAATCTTTGGCACTTCTTGATTTAACAACCACCTAGGACTGCATACAATTGCCAATAAATCAATAGAAATAGCTTTTTATTAAAAAAAATTCAAAAAAATAAAAAGAAAAAAAACTAATCAAGGACCATGTTATGTAATGGAAGGAAGAAAATCAGAATTGAACTTCAATAATCTTGAATATCAATTCAGAAATACAAGATGGAAGGCCTATAAAGAGGCTTCAACCAGGAAATAGAGATCCCATTACAGGTTAAACCAATTAAAACGACCACTTCATAGTGACTATGATTAATGGCTGAAAAAAACAAATAAATAGTAAGCTAAACCAGCTAAAATATTACATCAGGTTTTCCCATACCTAAAAATAATTATCTTTATATATTTTATAGAAAAATTATAAAATAAAATAAAATTTGAATTTAAAAATTTTCAAAATAAAAATTAAACCCTAGATTTTAAGTTGCAGATAATAGTCTTGGAGATAAGAATTTTTTTCTTATGAGGGACTTTTTTTTCACTGAAAACCAAGCTTTCATGGAGAAAACTGAAATATTACAAAAGGGCAAGTAAACGGCAGTCAAAAAGATAGCCCACCAAAAGGGGTAAAATAGTTACAAAAAGGATTCCAATACAAAATGATAAGACCAAACTAGTAATTACAAAAATCCTTGGAAACCAACATTCAAATAGAAGCATTAGACCTAACAAGCGACCAAACCTCCTCTCAAAATCCCTAAATATTTTATTGTTCCTCTCAATCAAAAGTCCCACGAAGAAACAAGCTAGTCAAAAAATCCAACCCTTATCACAAAAGGGCATACGCACAATGACCTCCTCCACTGTAAAGCTGCACTCTATTCCTAGCCAGACAAACACCAATGCTTAATTGCTTATCACGGGAGATAAGAAACATCTAGAGAAATGTTCAACCCTACCGAAAGTTCTAAACAATATGCACTAGGACCAATTTCTGAATTATTAGTAAAATGGCTTTGGAGATTTCCAAGAGTTTATAGTAAATAGTCTTGGATCCCTTCATCAAGGAAGGATATATGGCTCATAAGTTAAATTGTTTTACCATTTGAAGGAAACAACATTCAAACTACTCTAACTATTCATAATCACTTCACAAACTTTTTGGTGACAATACATATCCTAAACATAGCATACCTTTGATAGGCTAGTTCTTCATTAAGAGTGGGTAAAACTTTCTAAGCAATGCACAAAAAATGTTCCCCTTCGACATCCTCCAAATAAATTAAAATGTTCTGTTCTACAGCCTATTCAATCTCCCTCCATCATACCACAACAGATGCAATCTAGAATCCACCAAAAATCTATCCCAAATTTTCTTGGCAAGGTGGCATCTCCAAAATAAATGCGATCTAACCCCTTGGACACTCATAAAAAATGAGTAAGAATTATCCCTCCTCTTCCACTCCATAAAATCCTAACTCTACTACTCTTTATAAATCGTCTGCCTCCACCTTGATTGGGGTAGTTCCCTCTTTTTTTTCTTTTTTTCTTTTTTTAGAGTTCAACAACATGTGAGGCGGGGGGATTCGAACCTCTGACCACTTGGTCAAGGATATATGCTCAACCAACTGAGTTATGCTCATATTGGCATTGTTCCCTCCTTCTTTATAACCCTTTTTTGTAATTTCATTCATCAATGAAATCATTTCTTATCAAAAATAATAATAATTTCTTCTTCTACACTTGTTCTGTTTTTATCCTAGAAAAGCATCCCACCCGCTTTGCCGAGGGAAGCCACTTCAACCAATCCAATATCTTTCGAGCTCCACATGGATTTTACATGTTTTTTTATTAATCTTCATCAAATTTCTCTCTGAAACAATACCATCTCTGTGTTCCAAGTAACGCCCTTCATGTTGCACCACCAAGAAGAAGTTCAATGACACAGGAAGAATTTCATTGAAACATAAATTTTGGAACCCTACTGAACCCTGGGACCTTTATATCTGATTTTTGGATTGATTGCTAAATAGAGAAATATTAGTGTCATCCAAGTATAGAATGAAATCATTCTTTTCAGTTTTCTGAAATAATTTCTAGGCTCTCTGGTTTCTTTGAGAGACACTTTAAATTGCAACATTCCAAATTAGGATTAACATTCCACGAAGAGTCGGCCAATAACAGTACATTATCCTTGTTGAAAAGATTTTGCACCTTTCATTCTACTTTATGACAGCTGGTTTTCTCAATTTAAAGAAAAAAAAGCAACAAGGATCATGATCATTGGCTTCTTCCTAAAAAATAAGAACAATATTACATCTTTCCGTCATCTCAGCTATAGATCTTAACACCTTCCTTTGGGTGTCCGTGACCAGTTTGTACTTATCCTTTGTCTATTTTCCAAAACAATTAAAGCCTTTTTAGCTCCTTCTGTTTAGGGCCTTTTCCTTTGTTTTGCTCATTTCTATATTCTTTCATTTTCTCCATGAAAATATGGTTTCGCACCAAATATTAAACCGATACAGACAATGCACAAAAAAACACCACAACCAAGCCAAGGTGCAAATGCACCAAAAACCTTTAAAGAACAAAAGAACTTGCCTCAATTCATTCATGTCAACCTGCCCTTTTGTTACATTTCCAGTTTGGCGCAACAGTTCAATAAAAGTACTAAATACATCCATCTGCGTACACACAATAAAAATCCATTAAAGGTGCAAGTGAGTATTTAAATCTGAAATATGACGTGCCTACTACCTTGACATTTTCTTCCCTCTCTTTAAATCTATCGATCAATTTCGGACAAGCCTGCCAATATGAGAATGACTTGAAACATAGGCAGACAATAAAAAACAAATTTCAACATAAAACATTCAAGATAAATTACTTCTCTAAACATTAGATCAAGAAAATTACAGTTAGTTCAAAGTTAAGAAACAAACAACATAGTTAGGTCAATTGGAGATCAACTGAAAAATATCAAATTAAATGGGATGAGGACACATAATTTAGCCTCCACAAAAGTTAAAGAAAGCACCTCCTCATATAGTCTTGAAAGCATCTCTGGCCGCGATACAATTAATGCTGATAAGCACTTAGCAGCTGCTCGTCGAACTTTCCAGCTAAGATCTTCATCATCTGTATATTCATTGGCACTTTCACTGCAAGATAGCATCAGTAATACATCAAATTTGTAACTCCGCCGCAAACGGACAATATGTACATACATAGAATTCCAAAAATCCAAAAAGAATATATATTACTCCTCCTCCTCTTCCTCATGACTCTCATCATCAGTATCTTCTTCCATATTATCAGTGAAATTTGGATCATAACTTAAATACTCCAAGGTAAGATGAAGAATGTCATCACAATAAGATGAAATATCCCTGGGGCACCTTAGAAGAAAACTTTCTAAAGCCTGCAATCAGAATTCCACTTTAGCAATATAAGGGAGGCATCAAAGTTCAATTATACAAACTGAATTGATGGTCAGTGTAAGTTTTTAACCAACAAAAGTGAGAAGATTAAGTACCTGCAAACTGTACTCACGAAGCTCTTCATCACTTTCAGAAGCACTTGTGCAATAATTGATAAGCACGGGAACAGTGTCCCCAAGATGTGGTCCAAAACGATATCCAACTGCACGGCTATGATGCCAAGAGATTTTAATTTGTTAGCATATTCCCAAATCTCAGCCTATTTCTGTTTGTCTCAACTCAAGATAGAGAACCTTACAAAAGGGAACACTATCACTTGAAGAAAAAAAAAACCAATGAGTTTTTAACTCAGAAGAGACTTGGCACATATATGACTTCAAAGGAATTGAACTAATATGCAACTAATAAACTATAGAAATCGCTATAATTTGAAGTTTGAGGGCTTATTTGTAACATGGGACCTTAATTACTCAACTAATAACCTCTAGAAAATTTTCATTTTAATCACATTTAACATTCAAGTTTTAGTTTCAACAATTGAATTAGAAATTACTATAATATCAAGTTTGAGGGCTTTTTTTTTTTTAATAGGAAACAGTGAACAATTTCACTGACAAGATGAAATTACAAAAGGAATCCTATCCAAAAGGATTACAAAAAACTCTTCCAATTGGTCATAAGATTAGTAAAGCTATAATTTCAAAAAAGGGATCTCAATTTACACCAATGAAGAGAGAGAAAAGTTATGAAAGTAATAAGAGAGTGTGTGTCTTGTTCCTTGTTCGAGAAGATACGAGAGTTTCGCTCCAACCAAAAAAACGACAAAAATGCCCGAATAAAATTCAACCAAAGAACCTTCTTCTCTTTCTTGAATGGGGGACCAACATATAAGATGGGAAGAAGGTCCCTAACACAAAAGGGGAAGATAACCTACCAACCAAAAGCTTGTAGTAAATAGTCCCATAAAAATCTGGCCTGTTTGCACCACATAAAAAAATGATTTTGAGATTCCCCATCATTTTTGCACAGAACGCAACAACTAGGAGAAATAGAGATCCAAGGAGAACGCCTTTGAAGCTTGCCAAAAGTATTGAAGCACTCATGGCTCAGTTCCCAAATGAAAAAAAAAAAAATTGATAGGAAACAAAGACCACTTCATTGATATATGAAATAGATACAAAAAGTCTTATCGGCAATAATTACAAAAAACTCCTCCAATGAGCAATGAGGGTTGTCATACTATAATTACAAAATGGAGGATAATTTTTACTCCAAGATATAGCAAGATAGACAGTAGAATCAATAAAGGAACCAATGTTTTGTTGTTTGTCTGTAAAGATTCGGGCATTTCTTTCTAGCCATAAGTTCCATAAGAAAGCATAGACAAAGTTGTGCCATAAAATCTTCTTCTCCTTCTTGAAAGGGTGGCCAATGATGGTGTAACTGAGTAAAGTATAAATATCACCTGGACGTGCAGTATACCAGCAAAAAGCTTGTTGTATGTAGTTCCAAAAAGTGGTTGCAAAGGGGCAGTCACTAAAAAGATGGACTTGGGATTCGTTACTCCTTAAGCAAAGGTGACAGCAACTAGGAGAGATGGTAATCCAAGGTGATTTCCTCTTAAGCTTATCAAAGGTGTTAATACAAGCATGGCTAAGCTCCCAAACAAAGAATTTGACTTTTTTGGGAGAGCAACCTTTCCATAATTGGGAGTAAAAATCAGAATTGATCAAATTGCCAGTAGATGCAAGAATTCTAGTAAGGGAGCTTGTGGAAAACAATCCATCCTTTTCTAAAGTCCAAACCCATCTGTCTTCTTGTAGAGTGAAGTTAAAGGATGATAAAAGATTCGATAGTGAAGCCCATTCGTGAATTTTCGATTCCCTCATGTTTCTCCTCAAAAACAGATTCCTTGCTTCTGTATTAGGGTTCCACATATCAACAATGGTAGCCTCTTTTCTTTGGGACAAGAGAAAAACAGATGGATAGCTTGTTTGAAACTTTTGAGATCCCAGCCAAACATCTTTCCAAAAAAAGGTCTTGTCACCAAGCCCAACATTTGAACTAATGTGGCTGTAACAGCTGCTGTAATTTAACAATGGATTTCCAATGACCTTTGGATGAATGCAATGAATAACTCCCCGATTTTTGGTTGTTATGAGTGGTGCCAAACTTTGATGCAATGATTCTTCTCCAAAGGGCATCTTTTTCATTTTAAAAACGCCAAATCCATTTAGCCAATAGGGAAATATTTTTCTTATGAAATATCGAAGATCCCCAAACCTCCCTCTTCAATAGGGGCTTGTATAGATGACCAATTGAGGAGGTGGCTGCCCTTCTTTTCAGAACCACCCCGCCAAAGAAAAAGTCTGTATAATTTCTCTATGGATTTGGTAATCTTGCTAGGGGCAAGATATAAGGAGAAATAGTAAATTGGTAAATTTGCAAGTGTAGCTTGTATGAGAGTAAGTCTTCCTCCTTTGGAAATATGTGATGCTCCCCAAGAATACAGACGATTCTCCACTTTTTCAATAACAGAGATGTTGCGAGGATTTCCATTAAGGGATAACCCCAAATAAGTGGTCGGCCAACAACCAAGCTTACAACCAAAATGAGAAGCTAGATGACCAGCTAGTTGAAAATCAATACCAATGCCCAAAAATTCTGTTTTGTTGCAATTTATATTCAGGCCCGAAGCATCCTCAAACTCGTGAATAATTCTAAAAAGATTAATGAGATGAGACTCCTTTGATGAGGAGAAAAGAATGGTGACATCCGCAAATTGGAGGTGGATAATGGAAATTGCTTGTGTGCCCGACCCAACATGAAAGCCTTTAATCAAACCCTTTTTTTCAGCCGAAAGGAGCAATCTGCTCATGCAGTCAACAACTAGGATGAAGAGAAAGGGTGATAACGGATCTCCTTGACGAAGTCCTCTAGTGGCTCGTATTTTGCCTCTAGGTTTGCCGTTAATGATAATGGAGTAGTTTGCCGATGAGATGCAACCCCTAATCCATTTCCTCCATACTTGACCAAAGCCCTTAGCTCAAAGAATGTCATCAAGGAAGTCCCAATCCACCATATCAAACGCCTTCTCTATGTCGAGCTTTATGACAATGCCACTATTTTTTCTTCTAGTCCATTCATTAATGAGTTCATTTTCAATGAGGGACGCATTAAGGATTTGTCGATTTGCCACAAAAGCTGATTGGTGATCCGTTATCGTATAGGGGAGAACTTTTTTCAATCTATCCGATAGAACCCTTGCTATGACTTTATAAAGACAAGTTGTAAGGCTAATAGGCCTATAATCACCCACGGTTTTGGCATCCACTTTCTTTGGGATGAGACAAATATAGGTCTCGTTTAAACTAGCATTAATGATTCCATTCTTAAAAAAGTCATTGAACACCCCGATTATGTCTCCCTTTAGGATGCTCAATGATTTTTTAAAGAATTCCGCCGTAAAACCGTCGGGTCCGGGGGTTTTGTTTGTTCCCAAATCATTCACAGCTTTGTAGATCTCTTCTTCAGTAAAGGGTGATTCTAAGACAATGCTTTGTTCTTCGGTGATAGGATTCCAATCTAACCCCTCAGGAATAGTTCAATCACCATCCTTTTTAGTAAATAATTTTCTATAGAAATCAATGAATTCTTGTTCAATCTCACTATCAAGAACTAGACTTTGACCATCAAGTGAGAGAATTTCAACAATGGTGTTTTTCCTTCTATTGGCAGCCACAATTCTATGGAAAAATGCAATGTTTTCATCTCCCTCAACTAACCAATTCGATTTACAACGTTGTCGCCACATAGCTTCTTCATTGGCTGAAATGGAAGAAAGATCAACTTTAATCTCAATCCATTTTTGCAGATCAGCTTCTGATAATAAATTATTTTCCTCCTTTAAATCAATGTTCATGAGCTCACTGAGGAGCTTTGCTTTCAACTCCTTTTGGTGGCCAAAAGTGTGCTGGTTCCACCTCTTTAATTCTTTCTTCAACCCCTTGAGTTTCTGAATAAAGCCATGACCGGGCCAGCCAAGTAGAGGGGTTGTTGACCACCAATTTTCCATCAACCGTAAGAAAGAATGGTGACTCAGCCAAGCATTAATGAATTTGAAAGGTGTGGGACCCCAAGATTCCTTACCCAAAGTGAGACAAAGTGGATAATGATCCGAAGTAACTCGTTCTAATCTTCGACTGGCAACCTTTTTGTACTTATAATAATGGACTCAAAAATTAAGAATTTGTCAATCAAGGTCATGGTGGCAATTTTTCGAAAGCTAGACCACGTGAACTTGCCATTGCTGAGGGGGATATATGTGAGTTCGGACAACTCGATAAATCTATTAAACTTCTTCATTCCTCGGGTGTGGGTAGAAGCAAAAGATTTTTCCCAAGACCGTCGAGTGATATTAAAGTCTCCTCCCAAAATCCATTTTGGTTGGCAAGATCATAAAGTTCTTTCCAAAAATTCTTTCTAGTAGATGATGAATTTGGCCCGTATACCCCTGTGACCCAAAAGGAGAAACCATCAACAAGAGAGAAGTGTATAGATAGAGAGAAAATACCTTCAACCACCTCCAAAACATTGAGAAGGGAATCTTTACAGAGAATGGCAATTCCGCCCGAGGCTCCAACAGCATCAATATAAGCCCAAGCGATGTCTCTAGAACTCCATATGGATTTAATAAAACTCTTGTTAATGGCTGAGGACTTTGTCTCCTGAAGAAGGATGAGGGACGAATTGTAGGATCTAAAAAAATCCTTTATGAGCGCTCTCTTGCTACAAGAACCAAGTCCCCTAACATTCCAAGAGATAATAATCATTTAGTTGTAGTCGACCCCTCAGCAATAAGACCTTTGTTGTTGCTTGGCTTGTTATAGTTAACAAATGAATGCAAATTCTGCACCTCCCTTATCCATTTATCTTTCTTTTTCGCTGCCGTTGAGTTTTTTTGCTTGGTGGGTATAGGCATGATGCACATAAAGTTTTCAGCCAACCAGGGAAAGAGAAATGGAAGAAAAACTGCAGGGTCTTCATTATGGTAGCAATCCTTTGTTTTTCAATCAAAGGTATCTTCCAGCTCTAAATTATGTGCGGGATAATCCACCTCACATAAAGTTTCTCTCTCCATCAAAGGACAAGCCATATCAATCGTAGGCCCTTCTATGGATAAAGGGAGGGGTTGTCAGATATAGGCTGTGAATGAATGGGAACTTCAAAAAGACTGGAAATATTGGGTGGGTCAATGGGTGTTAAATGTTGTGGCCGAACTATAGATGGAGATCCTTCCATTGATTGTGAACAAGGGGAGGAGAGATTGCCATCGGATTCTAATAGGTGAGGCTCGGTGTTTGTGGAAAATTTTGTGCCAATGAGAAGATGAGTTTTTTTGTTGTTTATAACAATGGGAATTTTGGCACCAAACCGAGGAGAGATTGAGGGTGTAAGGTCAACAATAGGGTGTTGTACCACATGATTTGATGTGGCTTGTTCAGTGGCTTGTTCAGTGGCTTTTTCTGGCTGATAATTTGTCTTTTGTGGCTAGACAGCAAAGGTAATTAATTCAGTTGATTGATTGATAGAAAGGTGGTGGGACCCATTTTGTACTTGTTGTGAGACAAAAGGGATGGGCTGAATATTAGTCTCAGATTGCAGTGGGTTAGGTTGATTGTGGGGGTCCCAAACTTATCTTGTAGAAAGACAAATGGGGCACATGGTGCCGTGTGGGATAAGGGAATAGGTGTACCCCAGTTTTTTGTTGATGACTTGGACAATGGATCATTATGGGTTCTGTCTGAAGCTCATCAGAAGGTACAATGAGGGCTGCTCGATGGTACTGTTCAATAGGAATTTCCTATGAAATAGGGACCTTCACATGGGTGGAACGTGACTTGCTTTTTCCAGTCAGTAGAGATGGAATTTTTCCTTGGAGAGGTTCAATCTTGCTTGTTGCTTGCCTAAACAAATTGATGGTTGGTTGGTTGAAGCCCTAGAGGGTTGGAGGCTTCCTAAACATGCTAAAATCATTTGGAGTTGTGTAGCTAGAGCGCTCCTTTGGCATATTTGGTTGGAAAGGAATCTTCGGATTTTTGAAGATAAGGCCTCGTCTTTCGATTTTTTTTGTAGAAACGTTCAATATACATCTTCTTAGTGGTATTTTAACCACAGAAAATTCTTTTGTAACTACAGCTTCTCCATGGTTATGAACAATAGGAAAGCTTTTCTCTAGTTTCTTTTGGGGGTGGGGATCTTTCCCCTAGCCCTTAGGCTGTTTTTCCTTCTTTCTTATTAATATACTCAAGTTTCTTATCAAAAAAAAAAAAAAAAAAAAGAGATGGAATTTTTCCATGAACTCCGGCCATATATCCTATGGAGTAGTCTTCCATAAAGAAAGGGTCAATTTTTACCAAGATTTGTGTTGTTGAGGATGAAGGCAAATGAATTTATGCTGGTAGAAAACCGTGATAGTTCTCTTTCACCTTGATGCAAACTTCCATCATGTCCATACGAGATAAAGTCTTGTTGGTTGTTTCCAAATACCCACCACATTCATCACCTATCTTTTTGAAAGTTTCTATAGACCATTTATCTAAGGGCAAATTCCGGATCTTTATCCATCCACCATAAGAGGGCACCTTTGGTTTGCCAAGCATATTCTCAGCACTCCATGGATAAAAACGCACCTAATATTTACCCACCTTATACCATCCTTTGATGTTTGTTAAGACTCGCGCTTGTTCACTATCCTCACAAGAGAGCAAAGCCTTGTTTGGCTGTAGAGGGCTAACAGAGGAGAAATCTGATAGGTTTTGCTGGAGGGCACGCAAGATATCATGCCAGTTATCGTGAAAATGCTCCCTATGTACCATGACTGCAAATGATAGGAATAAAGTCGCAAACTGTGGGGAGGAAATTCCTTTTTCAACGATTTTTGGTGGCTGGTTGGTGTGATTGGTGGGCTCATCAAGGCTCCTTTTCAATGCATCTTTGTAACTTGATACCTCATTAATTACCGGAGGCTTTGAACCGGTGAAGGAATTAATGATGGATATAAAGCTTCTTCAACCTTTCCTTTCCTTTCCTCCCCCACTGGAAGAATGAGCTTGTTTAGGCCTCCATTTGCTCCAATCTTTGCTATTTCAGTACAATGCCCCTTTTTATTTGTTAATTTCTCAACCCAAATAACATTCTCCCCAATCCTCATTTCATTGAAGAATTTCTGAGTCAATGGCAGATCACACAGCCAAGTGAAGCAAGCAAGGAACCATGACAGGGACTCCTTGGCAAAAGAGAGGGAAAAGCTTCGGTCGTTTGTCGCTTCTGTAATACGGAAAACGTTGGGTTTCTTGGGGTCGTCTTCTATGAAAAAAGT
The DNA here is from genome assembly GCA_033996785.1 of Trichosanthes truncata. Lineage (NCBI taxonomy): Eukaryota > Viridiplantae > Streptophyta > Magnoliopsida > Cucurbitales > Cucurbitaceae > Trichosanthes > Trichosanthes truncata. Next base: position 73,678,198 of record JAWPNB010000003.1, read on the forward strand.
CTTTTGCTCAATCTTGAAGGAAAAGTTTGGTGTCGGCATCTTTCATAGCAGGGTTGTGCACAAGAAGTCGATTAGAAGGGTGGCAAGGCATGGTGTGAAGGGCAGTGATGATGGTTGAAGGAAGGGGAAATGTGTGGAAGGAGGTGGGGAGAGGAAGGGGAGGGAGACATTTTTCTGCACATAATGATGATTATCAATGCACATAAGCTGTCTACTATTCCCGAATGAAAATTTTAACCTGTTTGGGATAATGTCCTTTCCAAACCGAGAGGTATAGGTCCTTGTAATCAGAATATCTTCTCAAACATAGAGCTTTATTAAGCGATTTTGATGAGAACGCCCCCTCCCTCTCCAAATTCCACATATCCAAAGAATCATTTAGGATAACAGTCTCAAGAGCATCAATAAGGCAGGCCCAATCTTCAATTTCTCTGTCAAGTGTCTTCTAGGGTGAATATTCCAAGAAGCCGATTAAGAGTTCCACATATCAGCTACAGTGCCCTCCCTTTTCTGTGAAATAGCAAAAAGAAGGGGAAATCTATCTTTCAAAGCACCATTTCCCAGCCAAATGTCTAACCAAAAACAAACGGTAGTCCCCTGTCCGATTTTACAAGGATTGTGAGAATAGACTAGATCCTTTTTCTATATGTCTTTCCAAGGGCCTTCTGCTGAAGATAAGGAAAAGGTCCCAGGGTTGAGGTCAAAGTGTTGGGAGCCAAATTTGGAAGCAATAACTTTCCTCCAAAGGGCTGATTTATCACCAGATCCATTTGGCTAGCAAGGAAATGTTTTTCTGTTTGACATCAATAATCCCCAAGCCTCCTTCCTCCAATGGGAGCTTAACTTTCTCCCATCTCAGATTGTGAGTACCCCCATTTCTTTTGTCCCTCTCCATAAAAAGTTACGAAAAAGCCTCTCGATATCTGCAGCAATCCTTATGGGAACTTGAAAAGGGAAAGGTAATAAATGGGGAGATTAGCTAAGGTAGCAAGTTTGAGGGCTTATTTGTAACACAAGCAATCAAATTCGATTTTGGGGAGATATTTGGCTTGAGCAAGCTTCCCTCTCGTCCCGTTTTCCTGACATTTATCTCATCTCCAACAAAAAAGGTGCCTCCATTGTTGAGTGTTGGGATAACTCTAATAAGTTCTAGAATTCGGGCTTCAGGTGAGAGATCTTCAATAGAGAAATTGATAGTTGGGTAGAGTTCATTGATAAGTTGAATCTAGTTTACCTTAGTGAGGGGCTGGACCAGTTAACTTGGTCCCTTGAGGGTTCTGAAACTTACTCAACAAGGTCAACCTTTTTAAGCCTCTCTAACACCCCTTCAATGGCTAATATTCCCTTCACTAATTTGGTTTGGAAGAGTAAATGTCCAAAGAAAGTTAAAATTTTTCTCTGGTCGATGACTTTTAGTAGCCTTAACACTGACGATATGCTCCAAAAGAAGTTTAGATGTTGGGCTTTGTCTCCGTCAAGTTGTAGATTATGTTTGAGAGCGGCGGAAGATATTGATCACTTATTTCTTTATTGCTCTTTTGCTTCTAAGGCTTGGGCGTTTATATTGGAAAAACTTGGGATTGCGACTTGTCTTCCTCGGAGGATAGATGATTGGCTCATTGAAAGCCTTAATGGCTGGAATTTGATGGGCAAAGCTAGGATGTTGAGCAATTGTGCTACTAGAGCTCTTTTGTGGCATTTTTGGCTGGAAAGAAATGATAGATCTTTTACAGATAAGTTTCTTCATTCTTACTCTTTTTGTAATCTTGTACAAAATATGGCTTCTTGGTGGGCCTCTTTACATTCTAAATTCTTTTGTAACTACAGCTTCCTGATGATTATCAGTGATTGGAAAGTCCTTGTTAAGTAGTTTTTTGGGAGGGGGTTTCCGCTACCCAAACCTTAGGTTGTCGTTTTGTTCCTCTCTTTAATATATTTCTCTCTATTTCCTATCAAAAAAGTAAAAGTTTCAACAATTGAACTAAACTTCCAATACGTGGTAAAAATAGCTATTAGTTGGGCTTCCATCTTTTTAAGATTTGTAGTTAATTGTTGGCATGCTTATGATTAGACGAAAATTTTCATGAAGGTGGGTTCTTTCCATTGTGCTGGACATTTTTTAATTGAGTTCAAACCTTTTAGTGTTAAGGTTCATGCCTTTGGGCATTTACCTATTGCTTGATCTTTTTTTGGGTTTGAGTATTATCATACTTAGATTTTGATCTTTTTGTAGCTTGATTTCTAGGGTTTTAATGGTTAGACTATTTGTCATTAATGGGTTAACTTGTAAGAAAAATTTCCAAGTTTGTTTTTGATGAGGTATAAAACTTATACACTTCTATTGAGATTGAGGTTCAATGTGTTGAAATTGAAAGTTTAAGAATAGAATTGGCTCTTTGAACTAGCTACAAGGATAAAGAATGAATTTTTTCCAAAAACATTCTTTTTTAGAATATAGCACATGCAATATCATTTATTTTTTCCAATCATCATTCGTCTTCTCATGGCTGATATTTTAGTCATTAAATTTAAAATAATCTTTTCTAAGTTAATATTATCATTCAAAATTTATCACGTCCCCAAAGGAAATTCTTAGTTATAAATATCTTTTTGGAATTCTAAAAGCCCTAAGAAAATCAGCACACTTATTTGGTTATTATTTAATAAGGGGCTAAACACTTAAGAGATTCTTGAGCAATGTTTGCCTAATATGAAGTTGCTTCCATCCATCCATTTGTGTTTTTTGTTGCCAGGATTTCAAGAATCATAGTCATCTTTTTTCGTTGTTCTTACGCTTTGAGTTGTTGGTATCACTTATTCAACATTTTTCCTCTCCATTGGGTTTTTAGTTCAGATTCTTCAGCCAATTTGTGATGTAGAACATCCTTAGTTTTCTTGGATGAATCTTGCCTTTTCTTTAGATTCTTGAAATATCTTATTGTAATCTTGTTTTTACCTTTCAGTAACTTTCATTTTAGTTAGAGAGGGTTTTTAGTCTCTTCCAGCCAGTCATTTGAAGGTTGTTTAAAGCCTTGTTTGTTTTTTTATTTAATGCTCAAAGGAAACAAACTCCACAAGGGAGTGAAACAAGAACACAAAAGGACAAAGGATAAATAAAAGCAACCCAACCAAAGATCTGAAAAACTGAACAAAATGAAACAGCAAGCTTCAGAGATTCCCCTTTGAATCACATACAAACTCAAGGAGAGTAAAACTGTGGAAAAACTTTAAATAAGTGATATCATCCTCAACTTCCAAAATGATGCTAAAGACATGCCAAGGGCTCCTTGTAACAGCCAGGACATCCATGTTAAAGCCTTTTTCATTGTGTTGTTTAGCCCGCCTAAGCTCATGAATAGGTGGCTGTCTTTGTATTTTGTACACTTTTAGCCATAATAATAAATCTCTCCAACTTGTATACACATCAAGTGGTATCAAAGCAACACTCAATCCAGGCGTTTTTTTCTTTGGATCTCTTGGACACGAGAACAACACCATGGAAGAGGAAGCTTCTTCCCAAACCCCTCAAGCCTTGGACCATCGCTTGCTGTCTATTGAGACTGCGATGGATGATATCAAGAAGAGTATCATCGATATTCAACATGAGGTAGGACAATTAACAAGACAAATGGAACAACTAGCTACTCAACAAGACCAAGACAACACAAGGAATGTGGAGGCCAATCGAAATCCCTAAGAAATTCAAGAAACTAACGCAAGGAATGTGGAGTCACATTGCCTATGGAAATTTGTTCTATACCCCTTTCCATAGGCAATTTTTACAAAGACCAAATCGTGTGTAATGTTCTCGAAATGGATGCTTGCCATATCCTTCTTGGGCGACCTTGGCAGTACGACAACCAAACTATACACACAAGGGTAGGGACAACACCTATGAATTTATGTGGATGAATAAGAAAGTTGTACTTCTACCTCTAGGCAAGACCAAGGGTAAGAAACCATCAAACAATTCTTCACAACTCTTCACCATAACCCACGGCAAAGACATTTTACAAAATAAGCAAACTTTTTTGGCCTTTGCTGTTAAGCATGATCATCCCAACCCATCTACCCCACAAATACCTAGCGAAGTCTCTGTCCTACTATCCCTATTTCCAAAATTAACTCACACTCCAACTTCGTTACCCCCCCCCTCGAGACATCCAACATAAAATTGATTTAGTGCCAAGGAGTTCACTTCCCAACCTTCCTCATTACCGAATGAATGCAAAGGAATACCAAATTTTGTGTGATCAAATTCAAGTTCGCCTTCAACACCTCGTGCGTTGGGATAAAATCTTGCACCCTTTGGAGCTTGGTAGTCTTGGATTGCATTCTATGAAAAACAAGAACAATGCTCTTCTTCCTAAATGGATTTAGAGGTACAATAACGAGAAAGAAGCCTTATGGAGGAATTTGATTAAAGGAAAATATGTGTCTTCCACTTACCTCAATTGGGCATCTCTATCTACCGCTAAAGGGCCATGGAAACTCATAGTCAAACAACATCTTATTACCAGCCGCATATGCCACCAAGTGGGTAATGGTAAGGATACTCTCCTTTGGACTGATCCATGGGTCACTTCTCTTCCTTTGGCAATCCGTTTTCCTCTCATTTATAGGCTCTCTCAGTGTAAAAAAGCCACCGTTAATGAGGTATGGAAAGACGAAAACAGAATTTGGAACTTCCACCTCCATCGAAATCTTAAAGATGAGGAAGTTGTGGAATGGGGGGAATTGACATTTATCCTTGAACCAATCGTTCTCTCGCATAAAGAAGATTCGTGGAAATGGCTTCCTAGAAGTAATGGTATTTTCTCCCCAAAATCGCTATTGAATGACCTGGGGGATACTAACAACCTATTGGAGAAATCCTTATCAAGGCCATATGGAAAGACACTTACCCAAAAAAGATTAAATTCTTTTTTTTATGAAGAATTCTTTTTTTGATGAAAAATTCTTTTTATGGGAGCTTGCGCACAATGCCATTAGCAATAAGGATAACCTTCAAAAACGCATGCCTTTTATGGCCCTCTCTCCCAGCTGGTGTTTATTATGCAAAAACAGTGAAGAATCTTAGGAACACTTGTTCATCCATTGCTCATATACTAGAAACTTTTGGGTAAAATTGCGTAGCATTTTTGGTTGGAATCCGATTCTCCCCAAAGACAACAAAACCATGCTTACTATGGTTTTAATGGGTCACCCCTTTAGGGATAAAAAGGCATTGCTTTAGACATCCCTTATTAGGGCTTTTCTGTGGTTTTTATGGAAAGAGCGTAACCAAAGAATCTTTTCAGACAAGGAGCTCCCATTTGACAAACTCCTTGACTCTGTTATTTATCATGCTATACCTTGGTGTAAATCTAATGCTTTCTTTTCATCATATAGCTATGCTACCCTTTTAACCAATTGGGCAAGCCTTTTGTAAATCATGGACTATTAGTCCCTTTTGTAATTTCATACATCAATGAAATTGTTTCTTACCAAAAAATAAAAAATAAATAAAAAAATTCAAGTCCGCCTTCTTAAGCCGGTCTAATTCGCAGTCAAAGGCTAATATCCCCTTTACTAAGTTGATTTGGGCGAGCAAATGCCCAAAGAAAGTCAAAATCCTTCTTCGGTCAATCTCTTTTAGAAGTATCAATACCGATGAAGTTCTCCAAAGGAAGTTTAATGGTTGGGCCTTGTCTCCTTCAGGTTGCCGTCTATGTTTAAAATAGGTGGAAGATATTGATCATTTGTTTCTCCACTGCTCTTTTGCTTCTAAAGCTTGGAACTTCATCTTTGATAAGTTTGGGATTGTAGCTTTCTAAAGCTTGGAACTTCATCTTTGATAAGCTTGGGATTGTAGCTTGCCTCCCCCGTAGGATTGAGGATTGGCTTATGGAAAGCCTTAATGGCTAGAACCTTATGGGCAAGGTGGAAGTTTTGGGTAGCTATGATACTAGAGCTCTAGTGTGGCATTTGTGGATGGAAAGAAATTATAGATCCTTTCAAGATAAGTCTCTTCATTTTGATTCTTTTTGTAATTTTGTACAAAATTCGGCTTCTTGGTGGGCCTCCTTACATTCCAAATTCTTTTGTAACTACAGCCTATTGATGATTATTAGTGATTGGAAGGCTCTTATTATGTAGTTTTGTATTGGGAGGGGGTTCTCTCTACTCCCGACCCCTAGGCTGTTACTCTTTTGTTTTTTTTTAATATATTCTCTCTGTTTCTTATAAAAAAAAAATTCAAGAACTTTTAGACAAAGAGCACAACAACCGAGTACTAGCCCATGTGCGGTCCCTGCTTTGTTGCTCCTTAAAAAAGATGATTCTTGGCGCCTTTGTGTCAATAGTCGAGCCATCAACAAAATCACTATGAAATATAGGTTTCCAATGCCTAGACTTTCAGACCTCTTGGATCCATTAAGTGGAGCTTCCATTTATTCCAAAATTGACTTAAAAGAGTGGCTATCACCAAATTCAAATAACTCCAAGGGATGAATGGAAAACAACATTTAAACAAACAAGGGTCTTTTTGAATGGTTGGCGATACCATTTGGATTATCCAATGCTCCTAGCACCTTTATGTGTCTTATGAACAAGTTATTTCTTCCTTTCCTCAATAAACTTGTTGTAGTATATTTTGATGACATCTTAATTTATAGCACTTCTAAAGAAGAATATGTCACTCATCTCTCACAAATTATTTCAGCACTTTCAGATGGTGAACTTTATATAAACCTCAAGAAATGCATCTTTATGTCTCTTGAACTTAATTTACTTGATTTTCTTATTAGTCACAAAGGAATTGCAGTAGATCCTAGGAAGATTCAAGCTATTAAAGATTGGCCAACTACCTCCAAGAATCGTGATTTACAATGTTTTTTGGGCTTGGCATCTTTTTATTGCAAATTCGTTCAAAATTTCAGCACTTTAGCAGCCCCCCTCACTGATTGTTTAAAGAAAGGCCAGTTCACGTGGGGAGAAAAAACAAGAGCACAGTTTTTCAGCTTTTGAAATGCCACTTATGCCACTTATGCCACTTATGTTCACTGACCACTAGGAAATTTTTATATTGGAGCCATTTTCTTATTGGCTAGCTTTGGCTCCTTTCGTTGGGCTATCTTTGTGTACCCTTGTATATTCTTTCATTTCTCTCAACGAAAGCTCTAAGTTTTATTAAAAAAAGGGGGGTAAAAAGAATCCTCACCTAACAATCTGCAAAATTACTTGAACATATTACAATCAACTTGGTCTCATATTTAAATTCAGCTAGTTTTTTTTTTTTATATAAGAAACATTACATCAATTCAGCTAGTGTCATATTTGGATAATCACATGAGCTATAGATGTCATTTGACAAGCAAGTCTAAAAATTTGCTCGCACATAGTCATATTTTCCATTTCTCTGAACAACCAAATATTTAAGGTATCAAAATAAACTTATCTTCCATTCCATACAGGACATGGCATGAAGAATGCAATACACATCTTACATAGAAAAGTTTCTTTTCATAAAGCTAACCTCAAAGCACCAATCATTTGGATGTTTGTACGTGTCATTTCTGCTTTTGTACTTTTAATTCTCAAACATCGAACAACCTCAGTTGTTGCCTTCGCCAACAAATCATCTGATAAGCTCGAAGCAAGAGAGGCTGAAGGCAATAAAATCATTAATTCAACAAACTTATACTAGCACCTCATAAGCTACAATAACAAGTACAATAAGTGATCACATTTTAATGTATTATTTACAATACACGTGATTTATTCTATTAATTATCAAATACTTAGGCTTATCGATTACCATCATCGCTGTCACCAAACTATCAGGCTCCACAAAACTCACACAAAACAAAACAAAACCTATCAGACTCCACAATCCCATAGAGATTAAACAATTAACATATTCATTTCCAGGTACTAAGATATCACGACTGTTTTTTTTTTGTTTCTTTTTTTTTTTTTGAAACAAGAAACAAGACTTTTCATTGATATAATGAAAAGAGACTATTGCTCAAAAGATACAAACTCCACAAGGGAGAGAAAAAACAAAAACGCAACAACAAAAGATAAAAACAGTAAGGAAAATCATAACAACTAGTAGATTATGAAGGATATATAAATACACTCCAATTTAGACATATGTCCTAAAGCGAAAAACCCACAAAACACTTTGACAAGGAACACCATGAAGAAGCCTTGAGCCGAGTTGATTCAAATCTATCAATCCAAGGAAAATGCTTGTTCTGAAAAATCCTTTGGTTCCGTTCCAACCAAAGTTCTGAAAGAATAGCCTTAACTGCATTGTTCCAAATCCTTTGGTTTCTGTTTTTTTTTTTAATTTTCATTTTCTCTTTTTGTTCTTTTCACTCTTTCAAGAGTTTGCACCTTGAGCATTTTTGCTTCTTTTTATTTATCAGTGAGAGGTTTGTATCTTGTTAAAACAAATATCACGATTGGGGTACTAAGATATTGAGTAATCACATAAAGGCATTCAGCAGCTAAAAAATTTTCAATGCAATCCACAAATTACTTCGCACACATAACATCAACCTCACATTACAAAAGATCTGAAACAACTTAATGTGAACTCGCAAATAAATAAATAAATAAATAATAAGAATGACCCTTTTTATAGGAAGTGTTGTAGTTTTTAAAAAGAATAAATTAGAAAGACAGTGACGAAATCCACTCCCCAGATACAAAATCAAGAGTGAAATAACACCTACCCAAAACAATAAAATTCTAGTTCCACATGTCTTGAATCAAAAATAGGAAAATCCCTAAAATCTCTAGAAATGAAGGCCCACAAAAAGGAAATAAAATGAGCTCCAACCTACGCTCTTAACTTAGGAGTTCAAATACAGCGATCTTGGTGGAACTAAAAAGGGGAGCTATTGTCAAAAGTTGATGAAGAGTCTTTGGGTCAGGAGGAATGTGGGGTGGGTTAGTTAGGACTCGGTGGGAGCTTTAAGGAGGATCCTTATTCTTCAGGATGGTCGGATGCTTTAGTCCTTAGAGATATTTAAAGGGATTTTTTTTCTACCGATAATCTTTAATCTTCATAGAGATGTGGTGGGTTGGGTGTTCGAAGTGTAGGCCCGTCTAGGCCTAGGGGTAGGACAGCTTTCTGAGAGATGTTGAGATGTTTGTTCGGTTTCTATGGCTCTTGTTGGTGTCTAGTGAGGGACTTTAATGTGATTAGGTTTCTTTCCAAGAAGGCTTCAAGTAGTAGGGCAACTAGATCTATGAGGAAGTTCGATACTATCATAGAGGACTACAGTCTTTTTGACCCGCCTTCAGTGAATGGGAAATTTACTTGGTCTAACAGTAAAGCTTGTAGTAGGATTGATAGGTTCTTATTGTCCAAAGGGTGGATGGACTATTTCCTTATCACTAGACTAGACAACTCTTGGGTCCTAGGGTCACCTATAATCATTGGTTGATTTATCTCGATTTTGGTTCTCCTAAGTGGGGTCCTCGCTCCTTCAAATTTGAGAATATGTGGTTGGCGCACTCATCCTTTAAATCTTCCCTTCTTTCCTAGTGATCAGTGGATGTTCTGGTGAAGTTGATGTCTCTTAAAGGTTCAAGAAGCAAGAGGTTTTGAGTGTCTGAGCCATCTTGCGCGCACCTCCACTATTCTCACAAGACCACCACCTAGGTGCTTTCTTTGAAGGCTGAGTTTGCAAAGTTGGTTACAAGGGAGACCACGAGTTGGAGATAGAAAGCCAAAGTGAAGTGGACTGAGAATGGAGATTGCAATACTGCAGTTTTTCATGGAGTTGCGAATGGGAGTAAGAATATCTTAGGTCCTCTAGAGAATGGTAATGAGGAGACACTGTGAAAGGACAGAGATCAAGAATTGTCACCTTTTTCTCTTCTCTATGCTCCAACCGTTTCTCCTAAACCTTTTTTTAGAAGGCTTAGATGGTGCCTTGAATGGTGCCTTATTTTTTATGGCAATAGACTTGAGTTGGAATCACCATTTACTATTGAGGAGATCAAAAGGGTGGTCTTCAATTTTGAAAGGAATAAGGCCCCAAGTCCTAATATATCTATTAAGTATTTACAAATATAAAATAATAACAAATATACATTATTATAGTTCTTGTTTTGGTTCATTTTTTAAATTTGATAGTTTTTTAGTAAATTATTTTTAAAAATTTTAATTGCATAAAAGTTATAGTCTAATGAAGGAAAAAAACTCATTTTACAAAAAATAATAATAAATCAATTTTGACCCCTAAACTTGTCAAGTTGTATCAATTTTAACCCTAAACTTTCAATTTCATCAAATTGCACCTAAAATTTAAATAAGTGTTGCAAACTTAACCTCAAACTTTAAAAAGTGTAGCAATTTTAGCCCTCTAATAAATTTCCGTTCCAAATATCGTTAAAGAAGTTTTCTCTTATGTGTTCAATGGATTATAAAACATATGTACGATATGAAATTGATAAAATTTTAAAGAAAAACGACATTAGAGCTAAACTTTTTTTTGTTGAAATGTATGAATTTTGACAAAATTATTTAATGGTTAATTTGTACATTAGTCAAACTTGTTTTTGTGCAAAACTTTGTTTTATTAAAATTAAGAGTTTGTGAAAATTTTTACATTGTTTTTTTGTTAAAATTAGTGGTGAATTAGTGGAAATTGAACCAATGGTAAAAATTGCAACACTTTTTAAGTTTAGGGTCCAATTTGATGAAATTAAAAGTTTGTCCAAATTGATAGAATCGGACAAGTTTAGAGTCAATTTTGATTTTTTCCCCAAAAGAAAATACTAAATGTTTCAAATCTCGTTCCATTTATGGTATATTTATATAAATAATTCAGCCATGCTCTCTATTTAACAAACTAATATCAAACCAATTGTTGGTTCTAGTTTGGTAATTAATATTATGTCCAAAACAAGTATATTTTGCATCAATACATTTAAAATTATATTTAAAAACGAATTAGTGCCCCCTTTGACATAAAATTCTGGATCCAAAATTGGGTAAGCCAAAGGATAAAATTCATGTTTCGATAGGTTTAAGACAAGGTGATTCTCTCCCCACCCCCCGCGCATGTTGGTAGTTGATATCCTAAGTAGGGACATTTTGAGGGGGTGGAGGGCAATATTACAAGGGGATTGCAACAGGGGGGAATAATTTATCTATGTCCCACCTTCAATTCATTAATGATACCATCTTTTTGGGCTCGAGTAAGGACTACTTTATTAATCTGAACCGAATCTTAGCTTTCTTTTGAGGCTATCTCTTGGTTGAAAATTAATAGAGGCAAGTGTCCAATTTTGGGTATTAATTGTGATTTGTCTAAATTGAATAGGTGGGCTGCTTAGTAAGGCATGAGGTAGGTTCCTTCCCTTCTTCCTACTTAAGCCTCCCTCTTGGTCATAATCCTCGAAGTTCGTTTTTTTGTAATCTAGTTGTGAAAAAGATCCTGAAACGCCTTGCCTCTTGGAAGAGAAACTTTTTCTCTAAATGAAGCAAACTTACTCTTATTTAGTCTGTTTTGAGTGGTATCCCAACTTACTTTCTTTCGTTGTATAGGATCCCAATGTAGGTTAGTAAGACTACGAAGAAGCTTATGAGGGATTTCTTATGGAAAGGGGTTGAAGAAGGGAAGGGCTCTCATTTAGTGAGGTGGTGGCCAAATTGCTGCATCTTAAGGAGTTGGGTCTAGGTAATTTAAAGGCGTGAAACGAGGTTCTGTTGGCCAAATGGTTGTGGCATTTCCCTCGTGAGTCTGATACCTTATGGCATAAGGTCAACGAAAGTAAGTATGGATTCTATCCTTTTTAGTGGATCTCGAGCGAGGTTAAAGGCACATCTAGAAGTCCCTAGAAAGATATCTCCAATAGGCTCCCTTCTTTTTCTCAATTTGTTCAATGTTCGAGATACTTGCTTTTAGGAAGACAAGTAGTTTGGGGATAGACCCCTATCCTTTCTATCTATGTTTCCTCATTTATACCATTTTTCTTTTATGAGGAATCATTTAGTAGTCGATGTCTTCCTTAATTCCAGGAGAACCTTCTCTCTTTCTCTTGGATTCAGTCACCCTTTGTCTAATAGGGAAATGACATATATAATGGCCCTCTTATCCTTGATTGTAGAGTTTTCTATTTGTCAAGAAGGAGGGGATATTCGTCTTTGGGGTCCTAGCCCATCTTAAGGGTTCTATTGCAATTCCTTTTTCCAGTGTTTGGTGAATCCTTCTCCTTCTAGTTCTTCCATCTTTTCCTCGATGTGGAAGATGAAAATTCCCAAGAAAATTAAATTCTTTATGTGACAGGTCCTTCGCGGGAGAGTTACACTTACAACTCAGGTTTGGAGGAAGTCCGTTGTATGAGACGGCCGCAATGTTGTATCCTCTATAGGAACACAGCCGAGGATATCGACCACCTTCTATGGAGCTATGATTTTGCCTCTTCAGTGTGGTGTTGTTTCTTTCAAGCATTTAGTTTTCATCTAGCCTGGAATTGGTTCTCAATGAAATCTTAGTTACTCATAAAAGAAAAAACATGGCAACTGATCTAATGAACTACCACTGCACCAAATTAGTCCACCATTTATATTTTTGAAAAAAGAGGATTGAGGACCAACCCGAGTTATTTTCCCTAAAAACCCGAATGACCAAGAGCAGCCAACAACAAACTAAATAGAAATTTGTACCAAATGAATGCATTTATCATCTGAATCTTACCAATACACGACACAGTCTTCTTTCTAACACTGGCTTGATTGGAACCCAACTGGGATAATAACGCACTTAACAGAAGCTCGTGATCATTTGCCATTAGATTTCCAAATTTGTGGAGAACATCACATAAAATATCAAGAGACTCACATTTTATCTCCGTGCTCATTCCCTGCATAATAAAACATGCAAATCTATAGGCACAAACTCAAACTTTTACTACTTAGCACAGTAAAACAATTAAGAAAATATTAAATTTAGTAAAACAATTAAGAAAATATTAAATTTAGAAACATTCTTCAGTATACAAAATTCAGAAGCTAATTAACGTGTAGCTCATCCATAGAAAGTGATTTTCAGGTCTAATCAACCTTGACCATCCTAACCGCCAAGTTCATTTATGCAAAAAGAATTATCTTGCTTTACTGGCCGGAGATCTTGTTGGTATAGATGATCAGAGTCTTCCTTTGGAGCCTTTGGATGGAGAGGAACTAGAAAACTTTCAACAACAAATTTCTTCTCATGATAGTTTTTAGGACAAGGCTTTAGTTAATGCTCTTGGCTAGTGTAAATATTTGTACTCCCCGTATTACAGTTTAAATTTAAATAACCTTTTGAAAATTTGGAGGGCCTTTTTGTAACCCCCACATTTAGTTTGGGGCTCCCTTTTTTTATATTTCATCATATCAATGAGATACCCATTTCTTATCAAAAACAAAAAAAGTCAGTTCAAAGTCGAGTTGATTTAGCATATGAAGTCAGTATAAACTCATGACTTATGTTATTAACATTCTTTTACAGAAAACTAAAAAAAATCGTTGATAAAATCAAATTTACACTTACAGGGAAGCTCTCCACAAAGACTAAAGAAGTTTTTAAAACTTTATCCTATTGGCACAAATTATAGAAATACAGTAATTACAAAATCTATAAACATAGTTCCAGAAAGCTAACAACATATACTCCCATCAGCCAACTCTAACAACGGAAACTAAATCTGTAAGGGGCTGTTTGGGGCAAGGGTTATAATAACCTGTGTTATAATAACCCATAGAATACTCTGCACCCCAAACACAGACTATTATAACCACAGACTAAACAACTCTGCATTTTAAACAATATTATATTATTTCACAGACTATTATAACCCCTGTTATTATAACCCACTCAGCGCCCCAAACAGCCCCTAAAAATTGATGTCAAAAGAATGCTCTTCAATCTCAAATTCTTCTAAGCTCGAACACTATGAACTGAATTAGATGAATGTTTCAAATACTCACCGCAGTAGTGATCCCCTTTATCAATTGGGGTGAAAGGGAGATGAGAATAGATTGGGCAAGAGATGGTACAGAAACTTCAGCTACGACTGTCTTCAAGGCTATGCTGGCAACATCACGGTGCTGGTCCTTCCCATTGAGCAATTTGTCACAAAGTTTATTCGTCATCTCCACAACCCGTGTTTCACTAACCTTCTTCACTAATGGAGCAAGGCTGAAATTTGAATTGACGAAAGAGATTAAAAGAAAAGGTTAAGTACTCTAATACCACGCAACACTCTTATTAACTTGACCGATTCTATCTCTCCATCCTTTCTTATCACACACATGCATACTGTCTTAAGAACAGCTTCCTCTTGGAAAAAAAGACAGTCTACAAGATCACAAAGAAATAATCATCTATTGGAATTGCCGTTGCATGGTAAGCAACGAGCATTAAGACCAACGGTCAGCAGGCAGAAAAGGTAAAAGTCCTACGTACCATTTCACAGCCAACCCAGAAACATCACCGGCTGCATCATCAAGCTGCTGTATGATGATGTTTGACAGTTTTATCTCCAGGTCAGTATCAGCTTTAAAAGTCTCTTTGTTTAACTCGTTCAATAGATCAGATGTTGCCATGTATCTGTAATCCTTATCTTTTCCCGTCATCTAATGAAACACTCGTGCAAGTCAAACCAACCATAAGCATCCGAAATTGGGCAGCATAAAATGTCAGTGAAGAAAACATGTAATAGATATAGATTATAGGTGCTCATACAATCCGGTAAAATAGTACCTTCTCGAGGATACCCGTCATTGCTAAATTCGCCATTGTTGTGCTGTCTGTTTAGGCCGGAAAGAACACCACCGGCGTTATATTGTAGAATGCGATTGATCTGAGAAGTCGCAACATAGCAAACAGAAATCAGCAGAGTCCCAAAGAAAGACAAAATGTGTATGTAAATTGATTGGTTACAAAATTCTCCAGAATGAAACTGGCATCATTTAACGACCATCTGAAAGTAATATCCGAAATGACAGTGCACGTAAAGAAAGAAACCCTAATACACAAAACCAGACCGCAACATCATCGTCCGTACGCGTAGGAAAATAGGATGAAATTCAAAAGAGAAAACCCTAGAGAGCAAAAGCAACAGCAAAGCAATGGAAACTACAGCAATGGCGATTGATACATCAACGGGGATTGAAATGGAGGGGATTCGAAGTGGGAAGAACAAAATCCGGCCATGGCAGTGGGAAATGGAGGAGCAAAGAATCCAAAAGTAGAGAACTGACCTGCGAAGAAGAGCACCCGATGCAACGGGGCGAAGAAGTTGTGGTAGTTCAGTATCGGAACTTCGGGAGTCAGGTGTGTGAGTGCAGATCAGACAAGAGAATCTGAGTATGAGTTCGGCTTTTGTTCTTTGCTTCTTTTTCTCCTAATCTACTCGTCCAAGTATTTACATAATTTCATTAACAATGGCTTCAAATATCTAAACAAAATAGTTTATACTAAATTTACCCTATGTCTTTTTTTTATATTTATAAGAATATTATTAGTTAGTCCATAACTTATAAAAAGAAAAAAGAAAGAAAAAAGCACTCCTAGTTCCTGTGTAATTCGTCCCTAACTTTTAAAGAAAAAAAATGTCTAATAAATCACTTAACTTTCTATTTAGAGTATAGAAGATTCATCACATATTCTATATTTTTTCTAATTAATGAATATATTAAACATAAGATTGAATTTTATGTCTAATAGGACCTTTAATTTTCAATTTTGAATTTAAGAGAACCATTAATTTTTTATAAAAAAATGTCAAATAAATCAATGATATGTTAGGCATAAAATTTAAAGTTTTAGGATCTATTGACACAAAATTGAAAGTTTAAGGTCATATTAAATATTTTTTGTTGAGTGTTCTATGAGACACAAAATTGAAAGTTCAATAACTAACTAAAACCTTTTAAAATTTCAAAAACTTATTAGACACAAACTTAAATGCTTAAAGACTTTGTTATTTGCCAAGAATATTAACTTGCAAACAATAAATTATACCCTAAATTTACATGTCGTTCTTTTTTTTTTTTTTTTAAGTATTATATTACAAATGTCAAGAGTGAGAATTATTGATAATTCTCATTTATGAGAATTATTTGGCTTTTATACTTAGTTATTTTTGTTACTTTATATGAGTTATTAGGGACTTTTTAGAGACATAGGGTTATTTTTTAAACTGATTACAAAAAACGAGTACAAAACCAAACATTTTACAAAAAACATGTTGTTTTTTTGTCTTTATTGGAATGCGTCTCTTAGAGAGACGCATTCAGCGTTGAACGC
The DNA here is from genome assembly GCA_033996785.1 of Trichosanthes truncata. Classification (NCBI taxonomy): domain Eukaryota; kingdom Viridiplantae; phylum Streptophyta; class Magnoliopsida; order Cucurbitales; family Cucurbitaceae; genus Trichosanthes; species Trichosanthes truncata. The sequence goes on from JAWPNB010000003.1 coordinate 73,694,499, forward strand.
GTCTGTTAAATAGACGCATTGTGTGAAAATTTTCAAACCACACGACAAGCGTGGCAAGCGTTAACGTTCGGTTAGAATGCATCTCTTGTAGAGACGCATCATCTCCAAAACTTGCGCCCACTGACACCGCGTTAATGTGCGAATGATGGGTGGTCATAATGCGTCTCTACAAGAGACACATTCCCCTCGAAAATTACCAACAAATATTGGTCAGCGGCGGATGTGACTGAAGGATGTGATCTTCAAGTCATGTGATTAATGCACTTTAATGCAGGTGGTTGGGATTTTTGTAAAATGCATCCCATTCTTCTTCTCTCTTCCCATCCACATGAAAACCCCCACTTCCCACTCACTTCCCATCTACATCCACAATTCGAAATTTCTCTTCCCATTATCCTTCAATTTTCAAACCATCTGAATTTGCCTTCCTATTCTCCTTCTCTCCTCCATCCATATTTTTCTGTCTTCTTCATTTTAAGTCCGAACTCCATTTCCTTTCCTTTCCTTTTCTTCTCTTTTTATCTTCAATTTTGCATTTCCTTCTTATTGAAAAGAGTAAGTTATTTAATTTTGTATGTTTAATTTTTTGTTAGATTAAATTTTATCTCAATTTTCTTTTTCTTTTTTTTTATTATGATACAGGATTGTTCTTATTGTTTATCTGGAAAAAATTCGTGGAAAACAAATTAAGGAAAGAAGTTTATTCTCCTCGGTAAAGCGTATATATATTTTTTATAAACATGTAGATAAAAAATGGTAAAAATATGTGTTTGAAAAATGTAGAAAATTAATGTTAAAATGTATGTAGAAAATGAAGTTGATTGTTGTAGTTTCTCTGTTATGACTAGAAGTTGGTAGATTTCTAGAACGATTTATAAAACTTTTAGACTTAGGGCGGGTTTGGTAACTTTTAATTTGTTTTTATTCTTCTCATTTCATATTTTTTGTTCTTGTTTCGAAATGTTTATGTTAAAATTAAGAGGAAAAAAAATAATTGTAGATATGTAGGAATATCATAATATCTTAAAAAGGGTTTAGTTAAATTTAATTATAAATAAACAAAATTAAACCAACATTATGATCAGGTTTGTTTTTTTGAAAAAATTATATGGGTTTTTTAAGTTTTGAATATAAAAATTAAACTAAAAAATGAATTCGATTTTGCACTCTTGCAGAGGATGATGGCGTTGCTCTACTGGTAGAAGCGTTGTGCCTTGATGGGGCAAAATGAGTCACTCTAGATTTAGCAGGTTCTTCATCTTCAAATTCGATGTGGACACTGCCATCCGGTCTTTCTTCAATAAGAGTTAAAGTCTTTGGTTTGGGTTTTGGAGGCATAAATGCCTTCGCAATATCCCACTCAGACTTTATTGTTATCTCTTCCCAAGATAGCATATTTGGGACATCGATTAATGAATCTTCAATGTTTGCTTCGAATAAGATCACCTGCCCTTCTAGAGGATCTTCGACAATACATCGAGGTTCAAGGGTTGTCTTCATCAACCTGTAGTTGATTCTAAAAATTAATGCAAATCCTTATACCTGCTCATCCACGTTCAGATTCTTGAAGCAGATGTCTAATACTAAAGTATTTAGTATTTTGCATCTGTCATGGATATTGGGTAGTTTGGATAGACATTAAAATATACAGGTCCTCTAGCTAAATTTGTCACACCCCGTCCCAGATCACTCTAACCAACCTAGGACGTGACATGCCGACAATCAATCGAAACAAAAAAAAACGAAACCCAATGTCCAACTTATCAAAACAAAACACGTTTTGAAAATAATAGGTGGCTAACAAAATTTTTCTTGAAACGAAGTCCACAAAATTTTGACAGATTTTCCCCTGAAAAACGGATGAATATACCTGAATTTTGAAACATTAAACTCCCAAATAACATATGTACATATATATATATAACTTTGATACTATCTTCAAATCCTTTTCAAACACACTATTAAGAATCACTCCAACCATTAACACATAACCTTAAAAAGTCAAAAGCATCATTATAAATTTACAAGTTTTAAACACAAGCCAACGTGAGACACAAAACATAGTGCGCTTAAGCTCGTATTAGCCACTCTAATTATAAAAGATGCATTTAAAGCACATGTACATACAAAAATGATATGTAATCTAGCAAGTATGGTGGCAGAGGTCAACTTCAGTAGGTTCACCAGAAACTCAAACGCTACCTGGTAGGAAAATGTAGAAAGAATGAATGAGCTTAAAGGCCCAATGAGTGGTAAGTTCATAAGAAAATATATATATATATATATATATATATATATATATATATATTCTTTTTATGGAAACCATTACACAATACACGTAATTCAAATCTCTATAAAAATCACAAAGTAAACTATGAAGAATTTTAAAGTTCTCAAGATCACAAAAACACAGTAAAATCTGTAACAATGTCACTTTAACCATAAGCAACGAAATAGAGATTATAGCTCTAGATACAATACCTCTGAAAACCTAACATTTGCAAATAACAGTACATATATATATAGAGAGAGAGAGAGAGAGAGAAAATGTGTAGCTACAACTCTTGAAAACATAAGCATAAGCTCATAAAATCCATCACCAAACCTGTACCCAAAATCTCCATCGTACTAGCGTAGAGTAAACTCCATACGCACAGCAACTCACTTTATGTCATACTATGCACCGAGTAATCTCAGGATACATAGCATAGTAAATCTCTGTCATACGTGCACGTAAAACTGCCTCCAAAGGGCTAAGCACTCTAACACACGACCCAAAGCCTATGTGTGTGCTAGAGTGAGTCCCAAAGACCTCTATCTCTCTTAGTATACTATAGAAACACATTCACATAGCATACAATTAATCACCATGGGTACATAGATTTAGTGGTTTGAAAACCACTTTTGACATAAAACTCTTAATTCTCAAACTTTTTCTGAAAACCATACTCTTTCTCTAAAACACTATTTCATAGACTTGAGAGATTTTAAAATAACGCCAAACATGTGTAAATTCTCAAACAATAATCAAATATCTCCATAATATAAAACATATCCAAAGTCACATTTTCTCAATAAACATTACAACTCTTCTAATTTCTCAAATAACCATAAAATGTTTCAAATATATATATCTAGAATGATAATTCCAGTTAAAATCATAAGATTACTGGAAATTCATGAATATTTTTTCAAAAATCTCATAACAATTTCTCTAAGTTTTACAAAATTATAGATTTCTTGAAATCTTATAATAATAACTAAATAACAAAAATATTTTGTAAAATAAACCACTCACAGACTATGGTGGGGTTGATATGTTCAGGTCATAAATCGTTTCAATCTCTGTTTGACCTGAAATAGTAATTGAGTTACCATATGAGGATACAATATTTTTATCACCAACTCAAATCACATAACCTTAAAATACTTTCTTCAATTCCAATATATATTATTTTCCTTTCACAAGTACCATTTTGTCTTTTTCCTCAAATTAAACAACAATTTTTTTTTCTCTCCTCTCATAACCCATATTTCTTCTAACTAAAATAATATCTTTCCTTCCTCCCAATTTGACTCCCACGTTTATGGCTCTCCAAACACACTAATTCTGACTCTTTAATTAATTATAGATGTCCTATTTTTACAAAAAAAAAAAAAAAAAAAAATTCTCCTTTTTCCAAACTTCCCAATTTTCTTCCTTCAATTGTATGTAAACACCAACCAATATATTATTTCTCTCTCTCACCATTAACTCTATTGCATTTAACTATAATGCCCTAATCTTAATTAAATAATTTCTTTTATTAACTTCTCTCTCCAACAACCCACCATCTTCTTCCTCTTCCTTGCCCAATTTCTCTCTCTTCCAGAATGTTTGCAAACTTCCATTCTTTCTCCCTTTAGCTTATGCTTATGAATTTCCCTTTTCTTCTTTTGTTTTGTTTTGTAAAAAAAAAAAGCACTAATTCCATAAATCCAAGCCCCAATTAAACCCAATTTCTTTCATTTTCTTATACATCCAAACATAAATTGAAAGAAAAACAGAAAAACCCACAACTAAACTAAAATTTCTCCATAAATTCCTCAAAGAAACTTACCAAACTTAAAATATTTCCTTTGTAAAAGTCTTCCATCTCCAAATTTCAAGTAGTTGAAGCTAAACTCCCCAAATTGAGCTTCTCACCACAAGTTCCCTTTCATCTTCCAAACCCCACGATTTTCATTGTAAAAGGAAAAATACATTCTATTATTTTATTTTATTTTATTAATTTAACCCAAAATTCACAAACCTCCTTATCTCAAAAGATAAAAACCCCAACTTCAATTATTTCTTAACAACACAACCCCCACTTATCAGTCACACCCACATGTCCACCACAAAACTAATCCAATTTTCAATTTTTTTTATATCAAATTAAGCCCAAACATCAAAAGACATTTTTGCCCTTATCATAATAGTAAAAAGAAAACAAATAAGTCATTACAAAATTGGCTTCAATAAGCCCCAGCATAGAGTTCTTGTAATCTAGATGCCTCTTGTCTCTTAAAGAAACAATGATTGGAATGTCTAGGCCCTTGCAGTATAACGACTTTATGCCCACCTGCACAAGACCTATATGCAGAAACTGATAGCCTACTTCTTTGTGCATATGAATCATTTCAGCAGAAAAGAGACGTATCATTTCTGGATAACTTTTTAATTAACTTAAAGATAACCTTAAGGAATACAATATTTTGATTAATTAATTTGCTTTTTAAAAATGCATATACGAGAATGCCTATTGGTTTTGAAAAAAAATAGATGTTGAAAATAATGAAAATTAACATAAAGATCACCTTAAGGAATTTAAAACGAAGTTTTTGATAGAAATTTATAAAAAATTTAAAGATAACTTGGGAATTTGATACGAAGTTTTTGAATTGCAAAAAGTGGTAAAACTTTTCACTTTTCCTACAACTAAAAAAGTGTCTCTATTAAATCTTACCATAAACAAATTATAATTGATTGAAAATTATGTTGAGTTAATGAAAATTTAAATGCATCACTAATTATTGATAAATGAAAGAAATGTAAAAAAGTGAAATATGAAAAGTTTTGCATTTATTAATATTATTGTTGTTGTTGTGATCATTGTTATTTAAGATTTTAGGATTTTAGTATTTTATAAATATAGTTATATGCCCTTATTAATTTGCGACATCAAATAGTGTTTGTTGCTTTTATTTTATTATTTTGTGATAAATTTTGCAATAATGCCTCTTTTTAGTACATCTTTTGATTTGTGTTCATTCCTAAACATATAAGAAATCAATAAACTATCAAACTATATATATATAAAAGAATAAAAAGTTGAACCCTAAAAATATTAACCCCAAATCATAATACCATAAAACACTAAACCATGCACCATAAGCTCAAAACCCTAAACCCTAAACCCAAACTCTAAACCCTAAAACCTTAAAAATAATAACAATAAACCCTACAAACCCAAACCCTAAAAAAAAAACCCTAAACCCTAAAAACAATAACCCCAAGCCCTACTGATAACTCTTCAATTGAGAGTTATATGCTAGTATTTTTAGAATGAATTGTGATATTTTATTTAAGTATACCTTAGAAATTTCCTAACTTTGAATCATTTTTGCTCTATGATTAATTTTGAGGAAGTAAAACTTTTCATGAGAGCATTGTTAGTTGAATTAACAAATTTATGTGATTTATCTAGGATTAATTCAAAGAAGGACCTGTGGAGAGTTGAAGCAGCAGAGTTACAACATTTTGCTGGAGCAAATCAGGCAATACGGGCTAACATCAGTTTCGTACGTGAGAAGACCAATTCATTAATTGAGTTGGCAATTGTCAGATGACTCAGCCTGTTGTAAGCAATGGGAGCTCGCCACGTCGTCAACAATGCCCAGTCAGCCCTCGTTTTGCGCAAAATCACTGTGGTGTTTAAAGAACTTGTTGGTAGCCGTTTTGAAGCAAGGAGAAAAAACCAGAAAGGAAGAAAAACCACAGAGAACAGGGGGCTATTTCGGGAAGAACAGAGGAGCTGTCCAACTCATTCCGACGAGAAGGAGGCTGCCGGAGCATTTCCAAAAGAAGACGGAGCTGATGCTGAAGCTATTGCTGAATGCTGGGTCAACCTTCATGTGGCAACAAATCGTCTTCCTCTTCTTCTTTTCCCTGCTTGTTTTCTTAGTATAACTACATTGTTAAGATGATGCTTTCTTTCCGAATTATTTTCTTTGTTCTTTACATTATGAACTGATCACCGATAAGGTAAGGATTAGGGAGTGTACGTTTTAATCATGCTCACAGCTTAATACATTGTCTTTCACCCAGTTTGGTTATTAAGTGCTTTTATTTAGTATCACAACTTCGTTTGGCCAACCATGTTGTGTAGCGTTTTTTCGATTTCTGAAAGGAATAGGAAGAACTGATTGCTTGGTAACCACATTAGCCTCATTGTTAGGGTTAGTAGCTAACTAAGTAAGAGGATTAGGAATGATCTCTTGCCTAATGCACATAAGTACAGCATGATAGACAATGCTGAAGTAATGGAAATGAAACAGCAAATTCTGGTCATTCGGGAGAATACCATGAGAGCTGTAGTGAACTGAGGATTTTGAGCAAGTGTTTAAGCTGGAGAATAGATTAAACGGACAATTATCCCTAATCCAAGCCTTCCAATTCATTCAAAGTCCAAGTTTAGTTGTTCTCTGTTTTTGCAGTTTACTCTATTAACTCTGCCTTAGCATTTATTTTGTTCCAGCAAATCTGAATTATTTTATTGTGTTCCATGATGAGTTTAATGGTTACAAATTGAGTTTATTGAAATTAATTTGTGGTAAATTAGGGAATTACTAGTCTCTGTGGATACGATAATTTTACTTACCACTTGCTACAAAATGAATGTGTAAACTTGCGCATTGACATCATGAATTTGCCAATTCATTCATATTACTTTAGCAAGCGTGTCAAGTTTTTGGCGCCGTTGCCGGGGACTGTATCATTTTCTTTTTTACTTAATTTGATTCTTAGTGAACTGGTGCTTAATTGAATCTGAATTAGCTGTTTGATTTTACTTTCAGGTGTGTTAGTGGTGCATGAACAAATCTTCTGACTTGGAATTTCGAATTGATCCCGAGATTGAGAGAACATTTCATCTAAGGAGAATAGCTCAAAGAGCTGGTCAAAGAGACATGCAGTATCCAATGGAAAGACAAGATCCACTTGTACCGCCTGGACCCCGAATAGGACCTGCTATCGATGAGAATCAACCACAACCTGAATTGAGAGGAAATCGACCAGTTAATCAGGGAAATATGGCTGAAAATCTTGTTCTTTTAGCCAATGACAGGGAAAGAGCTATCAGGGCTTATGCAGTACCCACATTTGATGAATTATATCCTGGAATCGCTGGACCAGAAATTGAAGCAGCAAATTTTGAGATGAAGCCAGTTATGTTTCAAATGTTGCAAATTGTTGATTTTGCTGCTGTGACCATTTTGCCACAGGAAGGTTGACCCAGCATTCAGCAATAGCTTCAGCAGCAGCTCCGTCTTCTTTTGGAAATGCTCCGGCAGCCTCCTTCTCGTCGGAATGAGTTGGACAGCTCCTCTGTTCTTCCCGAAATAGCCCCCTGTTCTCTGTGGTTTTTTTTCCTTTCTGGTTTTTCTCCTTGCTTCAAAACGGCTACCAACAAGTTCTTTAAATACCACAGTGATTTCGCGCAAAACGAGGGCTGACTGGGCATTGTTGATGACGTGGCGAGCTCCCATTGCTTACAACAGGCTGAGTCATCTGACAATTGCCAACTCAATTAATGAATTGGTCTTCTCACGTGCGAAACTGATGTTAGCCCGTATTGCCTGATTTGCTCCAGCAAAATGTTGTAACTCTGCTGCTTCAACTCTCCACAGGTCCTTCTTTGAATTAATCCTAGATAAATCACATAAATTTGTTAATTCAACTAACAATGCTCTCATGAAAAGTTTTACTTCCTCAAAATTAATCATAGAGCAAAAATGATTCAAAGTTAGGGAATTTCTAAGGTATACTTAAATAAAATATCACAATTCATTCTAAAAATACTAGCATATAACTCTCAATTGAAGAGTTATCAACATCCTAATATTGCCGACTCATTCATATTACTCTAGCAAGCGTGTCAGGGAGCCAACAATTAAACAATGTTATGGCATTTGTGGACTGGAATGACATAATCGACGGAAGTGTCCCAGTCAATTGCTTGGACGTTTTGATTAGTTTCGAGTTTTTTGTGAACCCGGTGCTCCTGTAAGGTAAAATAATAGTGTGTAACACAATTTTTTCAATAATGTCAAACATATGACTCTCATATATATTCAATGCAAACTTATTATCATCTTTAAACTCTTTGAATTATTAATCTTTATTTTTTGTCTATTTAAATATTATTAGATGGAAAACGACATTACAACCGGACCGTACGAACCATATGTTCTATACCTCAAGGCAAGTCATTGATCTCAATTAGCCTGGGAATACATATTTTTCGGTGCATTATTGCACTGTAGGAGTCGGGAAGTTGTATTGAGGAGGTTGGCTGGACAACCAGACCCCAACATTGAGCCATATTTACGAGCGTCTAGATTCTATGGAATCCTGCATCAAATTTATTCAATATGATTGACATTTACTGACTAGTGGAGCGCTGGCGACAAGAGACACACACGTTCTACCTGGAGCACGGGGAGTGCCTGATCACACTACAAGATGTAGCCATCCAATTCGGACTACTTGTTAATGGGCGAGCATTGATTGGTTCGCTCGAGCATAACTGGTCTAATGTTTGTCGTAACCTATTGGGAGTTACAACAAATGATGATGTACTGAAAGGAGGTCGCCTCAGCTTACCTTGGTTGGCTGCCCAGTTTAATAATTTCATGTATCTACCAGAGGATGCAGATGAAGACGACCTTCAAGAGATGTGCTCTTCCCAGATAAGTCTAACAGTCGGGTCCACTTAATGTATCTCTCCCTATTAGAAGATTTTCATGACGCGGGGATGTATAGTGTCACAGTCGTAGATCTTCAATCGCGCGGCGCCATGATTTTTCGCCTAATCATGGCCAGCCTTAAGGGGAACTCAAGCCCCAATACATTTTTCACCCAGCTTTGTGGCTTAGTCAGACCTTAGGCAAGGTTGTTCAACTCAACCAAGCTTCATTTAATATGCAACGAAAGTATACTTGGTCATACACGTTGCCCGTACGTGTATTTTATCTCAAACGCGACTCTAGCCGACTTGCCTCTACTCTAGGCCAAGTCCAAAGGCTCAACCTTGCCTCTACAATAGGCTAAGGTCATTAGAACTCAACGTCGCTTCCCAAACCATCATCATCCAACTCTTAGACATGTCCCTGATGCTTCTACATCAGTCTGGAACTTCATTGGGACTCATTCGGACCCTTCGTTGGGCCAAAATGGCCTTAAAACGCTCAACCGGAGCTTACCGGGTGATTCTGGCACTTACCGGGACTTATTGGGTTTGTATAGTACTTTATTATTTTTTTATTTTTTTATCCTCAAACTTAATTCATGAAAAACCTTAGAAAATCTCCCTAAAACTAATTATAGATTTTATGTATCAATAAACAAAATTCATGTATAAACACTTTTTAGATATAAGATTTCAAAGGAAATTTTTCTTTAAAAAATAATCACCATTAATTATTATAATATTTTTTACAGTCACAAATTATTATTGTAAAAAAATATCTTTGAACTTAGTTAAAGGATAAAATAGGTCCATTTTGTTAATTCTTCGTCTCCCTTGCATGAGTTTTCTGAATTAAAAAGTTAAATATGTTTTTTCACCTTGTTTATGTTTCTAATTATTCACAAAATTTGAAATGATTTTTAATAATGAATTATTAAACTTACTTTTCAAATAAGATATCTTTGTTACAAAGAAAAATCCTATATTATAATGAGTTTTTTTTTTTTTACATGGTTATTAAAAATGGAAATTTTCAATGCTACACATCAAGTATAGATGTTTTTACAATCACACCCTTAAAACTTTAATTTCATCAATCACCCACTAAAACTGAAAAATTATTGTAATTACACCCTTCATATTTTAATATACATAAACCAGTCTTATAAACCATCAGTGTTATTCCAATCAGATACAATAAATACATGGGATTGAAGTTTTCTTAAAAAAAAAAAATTGAAATTGTGAGATTGAAGTTGTTATAGCTTTTCTAAATTCTTATTTTATGTTATAAAATTTCTATATATATATATTTTTTAGGAGAGTGAAAATATCAATCGACACCGACATTTAAAAACTTGTAACCAATCTGCTCAATTCTTCAAAACTAGATACATAATTTCATCATAATTTCTATATTTTTGTTAGTGCATAATTAATTTTTGGTTAAAATACCATTTTGGTCTCTGTACTTTCAAATGTCTAATTTTAGTCAATATACTTTCAATAAAGCTTAAAATTGGCCCCTACTATTAGTTTATGGTTAATTTTTCTTTAAAAAAGTTAGTCCCTATTAGCTTTCCCTCTATAAATTTTGGAAGTATTCACATGGTGTCTTTTCTTATATTAAAATTATCATTATTATTTAATCAATTTTGCTAAAAATTAACTTCAAACTTATCATAGAGACCAATTTTAAGCTTTATTGAAAGTACATTGACTAAAATTGGATATTTGAAAGTATAGGGACCCAAAATGGAACAAAGCTCAAAGTACAGGGACTAAAATGATATTTTAACCTTAATTTTTATTAAACTAAGTATTGTTCTAATATAAATTTATTTTATGATTCAGTTTATATATATTTGTGTTTTTTTTCCTCTAAATTTTACGGGATGAAAAATTGATTTCAATATTATAGGAATAATATTGGTTCTGAGAAACTTCAACAACAATTTGGTGACAATTGTCTTCTAAAGAAGGTAAGAAATATGTGCTCAAAATTATTTACATTAAAATTAAAGTTTCCTTGATATTGTATTATAACTCAAATTTTAGATATACTTATATTTAATTTTGTAATGTGTAGATATTACAAAAGATCAACAAAAAAGGAAAAACAAAACGTATGCAAAATAAAATGATGATGACAAAAGAAAAAAGATTGACAATGTCATAGATGCAAAAAGGAAAAGGTTAAGTGGTGAAAGTAGTCGTGGAAATAAGAAGTCCAAAATTGATTGGTTGCTAAGAGGCCAACAATGTCTAGATCAACAATCAGGTTTGTAAAAATTATGTTTTCCTTAACATAAGTTAGTACAATTAGCCCTTATATCTAATTTACATTTACATATATATTTCTTATAGGTCAAATTTCATATTATCCATTATGTTCAACACTGCATGAGTTGAAAAAACCATCATCACGTGTTTATTGTGATGCTAAGAAATTTGAATACGAACCACCCTCTTTTTGTTGCTCTATTGGAAAAATGCAATTAGTTGAAACCAATGTTCCTGAAGAACTACATTCACTATTTACTTTTGAAACAGAAGATGCACAAATGTTTAGAAAGAAAATTAGAGCATATAACAGTGTTTTCTCATTCACCTCTTTTGGTGTCAAATTGGATAAGGAACTAGCATCTTCAAAACAAGGTATTTACACTTTTCGTGCTCAAGGACAAATATATCATGAACTACCTTCTTTAATATCCAAAGATGGTCCAAAATACTTTCAACTGTATTTTACGGTACAACAAATGAGCTTAAAAATAGGATGAACATATTACAAGAGGCATAATTAGATCGAAGTATTATGGAGAAGGTAATGAATGTGCTGAGAGAAAACTCATATGCTAAGCTCTTGACAAGATTACAAGACATGCCATCTTTTCAAAATCTACAAATCCGTATTGTTAGCAATATAAATTTAGATCAACAAGTGTATAATACACCTACAGCCGATCAAGTTGCTGCAGTATGGATTGAAGGAAATGATAATAATATACCATTTGAGAGAGACATTATTATACATGCACATTCAGGAAATAAGCAAAGGGTGAAACACTACTTTAGTTGTTATGATTCTCTACAATATCCTTTACTATTCCCCATGGGAGAATCTGGATGGCATCAAGACATAAAGAAAAAGGAAATCCAAAATGATATTGGAAGCTCAAGCATTAGTTCTAAGGATCCAAAAAGGAATGCACCCTTATATAGCTCAATCGAGGAAATGCTTCAAGCAGAATGTCAAGGTAAATCTTTGAACTCAATGCTCACTACATTTGTCATATATGTTGTTTTGGACAGTTATATTATCTTACGCCAATTTTTTTTATACTATAGGTATTTCTGGACGTACTTTTGGAAATGTATCATGTAGAGAATGTATTATTGTTATAAACTACAAATAAGATCGTCCACATAATCGATAATTCTTCTTGCTGGAAGATTATTACAACAATATGTTGTAGACATGTACATAAAGCTTGAAACAACAAGACTTGATTTCCATCGAACACAACAATCTCAAATTAGACCTGAATTATATCAAGGAGTAGTGGATAGCGTGAATGTTGGGCAAATGAGAGGAAATCAAATTGGTAAGAGAATTGTACTCCCAACTTTTTTCATTGGAGGCCCAAGAGATATGCGACGTCGTTATTTAGATGCTATGGCATTAGTGCAAAGATTTGGAAAGCCTGATTTATTCATAACCATGACATGCACTCTGAGTGGAAAGAGATTAAGGAAGAATTGAAACATGGACAACGTTCTCAAGACAACCAGATTTGACTTCAAGAATCTTTCGGAGCAAACTACAAGATCTTAAAGACCAAATGTTTAAAAAGGAAATATTTGGTAAGCTTGCAACTTATGTGTATGTTATTGAATTTCAAAAGAGTGGACTACCACATGCACATATGATTATTATTTTAAGACAAGACTATAAGATTACAGATGCAGATGACTATGACAAATATGTCAGTGCTGAATTACCAAATAAAGAAAATTTTCCAACATTATATGAGGTTGTTGTCAAGCATATGTTACATGGACCTTGTGGAGAAGCAAACAGGAAAAATACATGTATGTTAAATGGAAAATGTAAATTCCATTATCCAAGACCGTTTTGTTCAAAGACAATGCAAGGAAAAGATGCATATCCCATATACAAAAGAAGAAATGATGACACTCAGGTTAGTTTTTACAAAACTTTATTTCGTTTACTTTGTTTTAATGCTTTATTACTTAGGTATATTATTTAAGAATTTATTATTCTAATATATTTTGTAAAATAATTATAACAATTTTATCATGCATCTGATTATTTCATTAATATTTTTAAAGGTCAAAGTACGAAAGGCAGTATTGGATAATAAATGGGTAGTTCCTTACAATCCATATTTACTGTCAAGATATAATTGTCATATCAATGTAGATATATGTTCTAGATTGAAGGTTGTTAAGTACCTTTACAAGTATATTTACAAAGGACATGATAAAACAGCTATCTCGATATCATATGATGATGAAAGTAGAATTGTTAATGAAATACAAGTGTTTCAAGATGCAAGATGGGTTTCAGCACAAGAATCAATGTGGAGAATATTTGAATTTAAGTTGCATGAGATAAGTCCAGCAGTCATAAACTTACAATTACACATTCCAAACCAACAATCAGTTACATTTTGGAAAAAACAAAACTTGCAAATTCTTTTAAACCAAGATCATGTCTAAAAAACAATGCTTACCGAGTATTTTGAAATGTGCAAAACATATGAGGATGCAAGAAAATTAATGTACAAAGATTTTTTAGAGCATTATGTTTGGAATAAGTAGTCAAAAACTTGGTCCTTGAGGAAAAAAAGAGAAGTCATATCTAGAGTATATGGAGCCAATCCAGCAGAATGTGAATGATACTATTTAAGATTGCTATTAAATCATGTTAAAGGACCAACATCATATGATAATTTGTTAACAGTAGATGGAATACTATACTCATATTTTAAAGTTGCGGCACAAAAACGAGGATTGTTTGAATATGATAATAGTATCATAGAATGTTTGGAGGAAGCATCCACATTTCAAATGCCACAAGCATTCAGAAGACTTTTTGCAACATTATTAGCACATTGTAAACCTACAGAAGTAAGAAAGTTATGAGATTTGTACTTTGAAACAATGTCATAAGACTATAGAAAATCAGGTGACACTACTCTTGAAGATCAAATTCAACCAACTTTGATAAATTTGAGAAGATTTTTAGAGTCTATGGGAAAAAACATAAGTAATTATGACTTGCCAAGTATAAAATCTAAATCATTTGAAGCAAATTCAAAGAAAAAAAAAAAAGAAATACTCGATGAATAAGCTATAGAGATCCCAAAGGAAGATATTGATGCTTTTTCAAAATTGAACCCAAAACAAAAAGTTGCTTATGATTAAATATTGGAAAGAGTAACAAGGAAAAAAGTTGGTGTATTCTTCGTTGATGGTCCAGGAGGGACTGGGAAAACATTTTTATATCGTGCATTACTTGCAACAATAAGAGCAAATGGAAGATTGCACTAGCAACTGCAACTTCAGGTGTTGCTGTTGCAATAATGCCAGGAGGACGAACAGCACATTCACGATTCAACATACCATTGCAAGTCTTCTATGTGTGCCATATCGAAACAAAGTAATAAGGCTGAATTACTAAGAAGGGCAAGAATTATAATATGGGATGAAGCACCAATGGCAAAAAGGTTTGTAATTGAAGCAGTTGATAGAACATTTAGAGATATAATGAATAGTGTCGAACCATTTGGTGGAAAGGTTTTTGTGTTTGGTGGTGACTTTCATCAGGTTCTTCCAGTGGTCCCACAAGCTATGAGACAACAAACAATTAATGTCAGTCTTGTAAGGTCATATCTTTGGAAAAATATGGAAAAACTTACGTTAAGAACTAACATGAGAGCCATCTCTGATCAAAAGTTTGCAAGATTTTATTGCAAGTTGGAAATGGAGAAGAAATAAGTATAGAAAATGATCTTATTTCATTGCCATATCAAATGCTCATTCCATTCAAAAATGAAACATATTCTAAAATGAACTTTTTCTAGAGCATTTTCCCTATTTTGATAAAGAACGTTGAAAATTCAGAATATATAACAAGTCGAGCAATTCTAGCGACAAAAAATGAATATGTCGACCAATTGAATGAAAAATTGATTAACATATTTTCAAGAGAATCAAGAATTTTTGTGAGTTTTGATGAAGCATTTGATGACATAAACAACTATTATCAAGAAGAGTTTCTTAATACATTGCTTCCTAATGGAATTCCTCCTCACAAGTTAGTACTTAAAAAGAATTGCCCAATTATGCTTATGAGAAATTTAGATCTGGCTAATGGATTGTGTAATGAGACAAGAATGGTATGCAAAGCATTTGGCACTCATGTTATACATGCTGAAATCTGTATTGGTCAACATGCAGGTAAACAAGTTTTTCTCACTCGAATTCCTCTTAGTCCAACAAATGATGAAAGGTATCCATTTAAATTCAAGAGGAAGCAATTTCCTGTACGACTTTGTTTTGCAATGACAATAAATAAAGCACAAGGGCAAACAATATCACATGTTGGGGTATATTTACCAGAACATGTTTTCTCTCATGGACAGTTATATGTGGCATTATCTAGAGAAACTTCAATGTCAACAACTAAGATATTCATGAAATCATATACTCCTACTGGAACTAAGACAACTTTTACAAAAAATGTTGTTTACAAAGAAGTACTTCTACAAGAAAAGTATTATGAATTATAGTATCAACTTTGATACATACATAAATGTTTTCTTCTAAATTTAAATTTACTTTTGATATAGGGAAGAGAATTGCTAGACGATGTATACGGATATAGGATTCTTCGCAAATATAAAAGGTATGCAGTTCAATAATTAATATATGAGTTTTAAATGTATGTTGTGCATTTTCATATATATGTTACAAATAAATTAATCTATCTATATTAATGAGTAGTTTCATTTGTGAAGCCAAAATTGGTGAAGATTTCAAACTCTACCTAAATTTGAAGAGACGTGCAAGTATGGGTTCATTGTGAAACTTGCCCCATTTATTTTATTCTGGCACAATTTAACTATGTTTGCAACTCATATTCATATATATAGATATATTTGTGTGCGTGTGTGTGTGTTATTTTGATTGTCGTTAAAATACTAAGATCATGACTTTGAAGATTAAGAAAATTTTCCACGGGTTTATACTTTTTCTTTCTATAGTTGTAGGCATAAGTATGAATTGTTGCAAATTGTTTTGGCAACAGTTTTGTTGTTGGGTTGAGGGTTTTTCTCATTATTTATCCTAAGGTATCGGGTTGTGATGCTTCTAGTCAAGTAGCCTTTGTTGGGCTATTTAATGGGCAATTTAAAGTGCAAGTTTGAGACATTTTTATATTCTTTATTATAGTAGAACTTGCAGTTGCAAAAGACTGGTGCAAAAAACTGGATGTAGTCTTAAGTTAGAGGCAAACAATATATTTTCGTGTCATTTCTTTTTCCTTATCTTTTTTTCATTTGTGGTTTGTGACTTACTCACTTCTTTAAATATACCTATGAAGAGGAGAATAATTGTACTATTTTGAGTTTCACATTAATATTATTTTTCTATCTATTTCTCAACATCATACTATTCGTATACATGATTTATATTAAAAATTCATAACCATCTAATTCATCATCAAATGATTTATAAATATTTATGTCTAAGTATACATCCACTGTTTCAAACATTAAAAAATGTTTAAACTGATGAATTATATTTGTTTTTTTGTTTTTGCCTTCATCGAGGTTACAACAACTATGTATTTATGCATCCAAAGTTCGTTGCATCAAACCTATTGACGTCTTTTACCACCTATTTGATTATATATATGTAATTTCTTCATCCATTATATCAATACATACTTTTTAAGTTATGGTTACAAATCAATATCCATAACTTCAAATATAAATATTCAATCACATAAATATAATACGAATTTTAGAACAATTATCAGTTATAGATAAATTTAAAATTATATTGCTCAACTAATTTTTTGCCGAAGGCCACAAGCAACGCACGTGTAAAAATCTAGTGGTACTTGTTGCTTTTAAAGAGTGTATGCAATTTCAGAATGAAAACACCCTAAATGTGCAAGTATACACAGCCTAAATGCAACAAGTGATAAGTATTTTTATATCGTTCTCCTCAGGGACTAGTTATGTGGATTTTTGCAATGCCTAAGCTGATTTTAGTTAGGTAACAAGAAATAAACATCAATTGGTGCAATGAAATTAAAAGAAACTAAGGAACAAGATTTAAATGGTGCTAAAATGCTGGAACAACAGGAAAAACAGTAAGTAAAATGAGACTAAATCGAATCTGTGAAGAAGGGATCAGGATTAGAGATAGGATTTTGCTTCATCAAACTAAATGTTATAGCATTGATCATGCTTCAACACTCAATGCAGGGTAATTCGCGGATTCTTTCTAGAATTTCCAAGAAATCAGTGATTAACTCCCATTAACCTCTGAAATTAAGCCCACAACTGCAAACATTAGGTGGGTTATCATCCCTAATGTCCCCAATTACCTTAGAGCATGCTCCTAATCAGAACTAATGTTATGCCATGCAATCAGTTTATCCCTTCTCTTCCCAAAGTTAAGATAAACACTGCTAAGATGAGTTGGCCAGACAAATCCAAGCTAAAAATTAAGCACACAAGGCATAGGAGTGAAGATTATGCAAGTCTACTATTTCATTCAGCAAGAATCAACAATAAATCCCCTAATCTCTCACCCAAGGGGTGATTAGTTCATAATTACAAGAAATGACAGCAATAAAACAATAAGAAAAGTCTGAAATAACATTCTAACTCCTGTCTTTAATATCAAAATGCTGGAAAATAAAGAAGTACTGTAGAAACTATGAGAAATGGACAAGAAATGGTGTTGGGCAGCTCCTTTATGGCAGGATTCCCTCCTTTCCAGAAGTGGATCACCTCCCAAGAAGGGTTCTTCCTCTTCTTCTCGAAATTCAGCCCCTCCAAATGTCTAATTTCCAAAACTCCTCCCCAAAAAATGGAAAGCTAGGGTTTTATACCTCTCATCTTCTTTGAAATCAGGGCTGAGTGGACACTTTAAGACTAATGGCAGCACCTCATTCGTTTAAATCAGTACAAGTGTTATAATTTGTCCACGTCAATTAATGAGATAACTCCCACGTGCGTTTTGTGTAACTGATCTCAGGTAAATGCTCTAGCTTTAATAATGCTTTATCAAACACAACAATTGCTCCAGCAAGCTTGACCTTCCATCAACAACAAAGCTCGAGCATAGCAGGTTGGATTTTCCAGACTTAGCCATCTTTACCTTCAGCAATTGGCCTGCACAAGTCACAAATAGCACAATTAAGTAATCTTAAGCATTAAAAAGTTCAAAAGTGCTTTTCACATGAGAATGGACTATTTTACTACTAAGTCATCAATTTAAAGAGGCTTCTAAGTACAAAAGTACCTAAAATAGTGCTTTTAAGTCACAAAATCTTCACTAAAACCCCCTAAATAGCTCTCATTCTAAGAGCTATCAGTACTAAAAACACCATATTCAACATTAAACAACAATCATTACTTAATGACATCTTAATGTCTCATGCTACACCAACTGAGATAGACTTCCCGATATCAACATGTAGAGACTATTATTTTTTTCTTTTTTAGTTTAACAACATGTGGGGTGGAAGTTTTGAGCCTCTAACCTCTTGGTCGATTGTACATATTTTATGCCAGTTGAGCTATGCTCTTATTGGCAATATGTAGATACTATTCTACATCATTAAGTATTTTTCAAAAATTACATATTAATTGTAATGAATAACAAGTTTTGATGGTGGAGTTGTTTGTTCTTCTACCAAAAATCCAATAAATCAAATTTACTTTTATTTATATGGTTATTCTCATGGATGTATTCAAAAAACTCCTCTCATTGTAACTGTCCTGACTAATTTAGAAAATATTTCCTTTTATAGCTTCAGTTATTTGGTTTATTTTCTTGGATTTTTGTAATATTTAATATTGATGCCATTTAGATGATTATCTAAATTTAACTTCTATTGACTTCAACATTTCATATGTTGTAGTAATTTTCTTTATCTTCTTAGTTTTACATCTAACATGTCAACTAGAAGATATGTACAAGTCATCTTGTTGCTTTTGATTGCACATGCTTCACAAATAATTTGATTGACATTGACAATAAGTTTTGAGAACATTCTCAATTAAAATAAATTCAAGATTTTACACTATCATTACAATGTTAATGTTACTTTTTCAAGTGATATAATTTTATAAATTTGACAAATTAGTAATAAAAATTAAATTTGAGAGAAATAGACATTGTGTGTTGAAATATATAAAAATAAATTATTTAAAAACATGCAACCAATATCCATATAATTTTAGCGCATAGAAAACAAATAGTTTGATAAATGAACCTTATAAATTATTTCTATTGCTATGATACTCAAGTGAGTTAGAACAAATGTTGTTGTAGGATAGGTCAAGTGTTCTTTCATAGAATTGTAACAATCTCAACTAAATGTTGTACCAAAATAACTCTTATTTCTATATGACGCGATCTTGTCGAAGGCTCGTCAAATTACAATTTATAAACCGATCTTAAGCTACTTGTAGCATTGAGTGGATTGAGTTGATCTTAGGGAACTGAATATCAATTTCTCAAATTAAATTTGTAAAGGAGAAAATAATTAAAAAGGGGGGGTTTGTGTTTTTATAAATAAAATAAAACATAAGCAAATAAAAATAAAGATAGATCAAATCTTACCAAAATCCAATTCATATGTACGGTTTTGTCCAATTTCAAAATCGATCATAGGCATACAAAACGTTTTAACTTAATCATGCAAGCACTCGGTCAACTTATTAGGAAACCCCAAAAAGCAACAAATCCCTTAAAATCATCAACTCTAACAAACATCAAAGTTAATGCTAGTTACTTAAACAATTTGGCACAAAACTGTTCCAAATTATTTAGATAAAAGCATTAAGTACTTTGGAAAGACCAAGACAAACCGGCTAGATAAAATAACTTCAATCTAACCAAGATGCTCCTTTAATTCCTAGAATTAAACATGCAAGCTATGCAATTATGGAAACCCATAAGATACACACATGTAATAATCATAACGCTACAAGGTTCAATCAACACGACAATTACATATCATGCATCATGAATAGCAATCAAGCATATAAAGCGATTGAGGCGTCAATTCAATAAAAAAAAAAAAAATACATGCTCATAAAATAAATATAGGAATAAAAAAATACTTGTAATTATAAGAAAACTACATTAAAGTTCTAGCCTCACAACATTGCAATTGGCTACACCGACCTATGAATTGGAACACTTACCTTAACCGCTCATTGTGATGATGTAGCCAAGGTTAGTCATTGGTTTGATATAGTGCCAAAAGAAAAGTAAAGGAAAAGAGAGAAAAACTCTAAAAACTTGTCTAGAAATATTACATTAGGAGATCTCATGCAGCTGTGTCCAAAAGAAGGCTTAAATAGCCTTGAAGTAGACAACTTGCACAAGTAAGAAACCCTAAATTCTAGAAAGATATTTTCCCAAAACAATTAGGGAATAATATTCAAAATAAAATAAAGTAAAGTAAATAATTTTCTATTTTACAAAATGCTGGAAAATGCATCCAAAAATCGAAAATCTTTTCCTAGATTCTCAAAACAAATATAAAAGGTTGCAAATAAGGAAAGTTTCTTGATTACACAGTCTTCAGTATTTTGGCAATAACTTTTTCTCGATCAAGAGGTCAAATGTTTAAATACCCAACTTCTACATATTGTTGAACTCAAAAAAAAAAAAAAAAACTATGGCATAAAAAATCCCATTATATAAATGAATATTTAACTAGATTGTTTTCATTTATTCAATATAATTTCATGGGTAGGTTACTTCTAGATTAAATCTTGCAATTTTTTCTAACAACAACGAGTCAACAACCTAGCGGCTGTTTGGAGCGCTAAATAGGTTAAAATAGTTTAGAGTTGTTTAGTTTGTGGAGTTAGATAATCTGTGTTTGGGGTGCTGAGTTGTTTAATATAGATTAAGTAAGTATGTATTTGGGGTGTACAATTGTTTAACATAGAGTTATGAAGTCTGCGTTTGTGCTGACAGCTTTTTTTTTTGTCTACCGTTTTTGTTGTACTATGCAATTAGAGTTATATTTGTTGGTTGAATTCGCAAGTGTACGAATCGTTACAAGTAATATAGTAGTGTGAGTACTAGTATCGTTTTCCACAGGGAATGAATGCTATCAACTACCAAATTCGTAAGTTTCAATTTTATCTGAGGACCGAATAATTAATGATAGGTGAAATTAAAATTAACAACAAAAGAATGAAATACGACTCTAAAATTAACAACGTAAAACAGATGATTAAATTTAATTGCAATAGGTTTTAGAGCTATGACTTCACCGTTATCTCCTCCTATTCTTCATTCATTAAAAGATGAAGCAAATTCTATTTCTAGATTGTTGGCAAGTTCTACCCTATAGACTCGATATTCTCTCTCAAGCAATAACGATATTCATTGAAAAGTAAATTGTCTATATCTCTATGACAATTCCAACAATTCAATTATGACGAACGTAGTGTTGGGATTTATGCTCTAAAGCCTCGTAATTAATAATTTATTTAATAATTAATAATAATTTTGATTATTTTATTTTCAATATAATATTATCCATTATATTAAAAATCCAAGGTTATTAGTGTAATCTTGAACAGTATGTGGTTGACATACGAGAGGATCATGTTCAAGAAATAACCTAAAGGGTCATAGTATATGGATAAGGTTGGGTGCCTTATCCTGGTAACACTATTGATACGGCCCACTTTGTAATAGTTACAAATGATTTGATCCAAATCATTCATGTGGAGACATGTGAGTGGGGGTATCTTATACAATGAGTTTGTATAAGACTGGACCATGAAATATTTAATCTCTCTTTATAAATCCGTTAATTGAGGAGATTAATATTTCATCAGGATGATCATATGCGACTCGATCTTAATCCTGAGTGAGTTATGAACTCCTGCCTGTGAGGGCTTGTCCTTTGATTTGAATGGGTGAGAGTGGCTTTTGTAGCCGATTCAATATGCCTACCATTTTGGGGACTTGACCAAATAGGGAGCTGGGAACATAATCTCACAAGATGGAATTCACTTCTTCCCATATAGGGTAAGTAGATGAGTAGTTCCCTTAAGTGCTGATTTCGGGACATGAACAATGGGGCCCCACCCTCTCATTGGCCCTAGAGGGACTTAGTTTATAATTAGATTATAAACATATTGTTCATTAGAGAATCAGTGGTACTTAAAGTGCAAGATGTAATTATAGGGGTAAAACGGACTTTTGACCCAGCTGTAATTACGAACAACTCGTGAAATATCGACTTGCATGTAATGATTATATCTATGGACACAACTTGTCCTACAGTGCATAAGAGTGCAACTCTAGATCTATAGTGGAATGACCTATAGTTAATGAATGAAAATTAATTAATTAAAGAGTTTAATTAATTAATTTTGTATCATTAGAGCTTATAATCTGTAGGTCCATAAGGTCCCCTTGCTAGCTCATAGTAACACTAAAAGATCAATTTAGTTGAAAGAAAAATTTGAAATGTTCAAATTAATATTTAATTTGAAGTGTTCAAATTAATATTTAATATATTAGATATATTAAATATAAAAGAGGAAAATATATTTATTGTATTTGATACATTAAATATTAAAATAATTAATATATATTTGATATATTAAATAAAAGATATTTATAGAATTTGAATAAGATTCAAATAAATAAATATCGTAAGAGATTTGAATGAGATTCAAATAAATAAAATATATATTTTAATATATTAGATATTAAAATATAATATTTTAATAATGGCAAAGATCTTCCCTTGGTCTCTATAAATAGAACCCTTGGGTTGAAGCATTCTGAACAACACACATCTCCTCAAAGAGAGAATTAGAGAATTCTCTCTAAACCTCTTCCTCTTTAATCCCTTGAGAATTTTCTTTCAAGAGGCTCCCACAAGCCTTGATCTTTTGTTAGAGTCATAGCAATGAAGACTTTGTGGAGGAGATAAAGACCCGCCAGAAGAATCTCCATATTTTGAAGGTATTTATTGCTTAACCTTAAGTTTTATTGTTTAATTCTAAATAAATCAAAGACGATCCAATGCTTCCGCTGCGGGATGAAGAGTTCATTCCTATCACGTAGAACCTAAATTGCCACAAAACCCACAAGGATATCTCTATCTCAAGTGTAAATTAGGGAAAACTATTTAGATCTATCAACAATTCTTGTCTCTCAACCTCGAATTATGACATGAAATCGATGCAAAGAGTGGCCAAATCTAAACATGCATTAAGCTCAAAAAAGTTTTCACAACCAAATACGAAATTGAAATATCAACTATTAACTAGGAAGAATAGGATTCGAATAGCGATTACATCAAAGCTCTAGAAAGAAAAAAAAAACTTAATTCATAATGTAAAAATTAACAAAACTAGCTAAAAGTATCAATGGAGTCATGAAAGGAAGAAAAAAAAAGAAGAAAAAAAAAGGGAAAAGAAACAAATCCGGGTGATTCCACGAGTTTCCAATCGTCGCTCTCGCTTCGTTCGGTTGCTCGGATCCTCCAAAATACTGTATAGTCGTCTTCCTTTCGTTCTCTCCCTTCTGTTCTCTGTTTTCTGCCCCCAAGAACCTCAAAATCGACCCCCAAAACTGATAAAAGATGCCCATTTTAAGTTAGGGCAGTCGATGTAGCGCCTAGGCGCCATGAACAGCGCCTAGGCACTGTTTAAAAGGCGTGAGAAAATTTTCGAAGTGCCTAGGCGCTGGCTCTCTGCCTTCCTGCACGAGTTTGGACGCCTAGGCACCGGGATTTTTTTTTTTTTTTTTTGTCGTCTTCAACCTAAAAGTCCTCAAACTTGACCTTCAAAATACAATCTTTGATCACCTATAAAAATAAAAGAAATGCAAGAGTTAAAATTCAAAAACTATATGAAAACTAAATAAAAACAACATAAACAAGATAAATAAATATATACAAAATGAACTTATCAATATTAGATATCAATTTTTCAAAATTTAAATAATAAAAATTTGTTTCCATCAAAATAAATATTTTTTTCATTTTCATTTTTACCTATTATATTATTTAGATAGCTAGAGGCATTTTTCAAGAAATTTCCTATGGAATTATCCTTATAAAAAATCATTGTTTTTAATTAATTCTATTGTTTTTTAAAATATATAGTTTATTAAAGACATTTGTTCTAATGACCTAAACGGTGTGTATTTTTGGGATTTATGCCCTAAAGCCTCGTAATTAATTATTTATTTAATAATTAATAATAATTTTGATTATTTTATTTGTAATATAATATTATCCATTATATAAAAAATCCAAGGATATTAGTATAATCTTGAACAGTATGTGGTTGACATACAAGAGGATCGTGTTCAAGAAATAACCTAAAGAGTCATAGTATATGGATAAAGTTGGATGTCTTATCCTGGTAACACTATTAATACGACCCACTTTGTAATAGTTACAAGTGATTTGATCCAAATTGTTCATGTGGAGACATGTGAGTGGAGGTATCTTATACAATGAGTTTGTAGCAGACTGGACCACGAAATATTTAATCTCTTTTTATAAATTCGTTAATTGAGAAAATTAATATTTCATCAGGATGATCATATGCGACTCGATCTTAATCCTGAGTGAGTTATGAACTCCTGCCTATGAAGGCTTGTCATTTGATTTGCATGGGTGATAGTGGTTTTTATAGCCAATTCAATATGCCTACCATTTTGGGGACTTGACCAAATAAGGAGCTGGGAACATAATCTCACAATATAGAATTCACTCATTCCCATATAGGATAAGTAAATGTAGTTCCTTTAAGTGCTGACTTCAGGACTTGAACAATGGGGTCCCACCCTCTCATTGGCCCAAGAGGGACTTAGTTTATAATTAGATTATAAACAGATTGTTCATTAGAGAATCAGTGGTACTTAAGGTGCAAGATGTAATTATAGGGGTAAAACGGACTTTTGACCCAGTTGTAATTACGAATAACTTGTGAATGATCGACTTACATGTAATGATTATATCTATGAATACAACTTGTCCTACAGTGCATAAGAATGCAACTCTAGGTCTATAGTGAAGTGACCTATAGTTAATGAATGAAAATTAATTAATTAAAGAATTTAGTTAATTAATTTTGTATCATTGGAGTTTATAATCTGTAGGTCCATAAGGTCCCTTTGCTAGCTCATAATAACACTAAAATATCAATTTAGTTGAAAGAAAATTTTAAAATGTTCAAATTAATATTAATTTGAAGTGTTCAAATTAATACTTAATATATTAAATATATTAAATATAAAAGAGGAAAATATATTTCTTGTATTTGATACATTAAATATTAAAACTTGAAATGTTCAAATTAAATATTTAATTTGAAGTGTTCAAATTAATATTTAATATATTAGATATATTAAATAAAAGATATTTATAGAATTTGAATAAAATTCAAATAAATAAATATCGTAGGAGATTTGAACGAGATTCAAATAAATATAAGATATATATTAATATATTAGATATTAAAATATAATATTTTAATTATGGCAAAGATTTTTTATTTGTCTCTATAAATAGGACTCTTAGGTTGAGTCATTAGACACAACTCCTAAATAGAGAGAATTAGAGAATTCTCTCTAGACCTCTTCCTCTTTAATCCCTTGTGGATTTTCTTTGAAGAGACCCCCACAAACCTTAGTCCTGTGTTCGAGTCATAGTCAGGAAGACTTTGTGGAAGAGATAAAGAAGAATTTCCATATTTTCAAGGTATGTTATGCTTAACCATAATATTATTATTTAATTTTAAATAAACTCCAACCGATTCCTACGCTTTCGCTTGGGTTTAATTAGATTGTTTCCTTCATGTATATATATTAATTAAAAAATTAATTACATAACAATGTCTGATGTTTAATGTAAAAGATTGTTGAGAAAAATCTTTTGTTCTAACTTCAATTTCATTGCATATCTATTGCCTATAGCTTATAGAAATTTAGCATTTTATAGTTAAACTTAGTATCTATTGTAACTCCATCTTTTATGGATAGTTTGTTTATCTATAATTTCAAAACCTAACAAGTTTTAAGTAAATTTTGTTGTGTATTATCATTGAAATTAAATGATATTTTTATATAAGAAAAATTAGGAACAATCATATTTGGTTAGTTTTCCCATAATTTTAATATTATCATTTAAACACAAATTTTAACAACCTGATGTCCAAATATTTCATTATTGTAATAATCACTAATGAAAACACACTCTTAGCATCTTTATAGTTAAATTTTGTCTCTATTGTAGCTTCATCTTTTTTTGGTTTGTTTGTGTGTAGGATTTTAAGTAATTTAAAATTCTAACGAATTTTAAATGAACTTTGTTGTTCATTATGATATGAAATTGAATGATATTTTTATGTAAAAAAAGGTTATTATCAAAATAGTCATATTTTGCAAGATTTCTTAAAATTTTGAAGTAAGTTATTTGACATCAATATTTAAAATGTTGATGTTGACGAAAATATTGAAGTCTCGATTTTATGAAAGTATCGATAAAATGTTGATGGCGTTAGATAATTCTGAAAAAATTATAAAACAAAAATTTACACTTTTTAAATATGTTAAAATACATATTATTAACATGGGAGCATGGTTTAAAATGTCAATGTCGACGAAAATGTCGAAGTCTCAATTTTATGAAAATGTTGATAGAAATATCGATGAAATGTCGATGTCGATGGATATTTCTAGAAAAATTTAAAAACAAAAAATTCAAAAAAATATTTAAATTAATAAATAACATTTTACGCTTTTTAAATGAGTTAAAATACTTGTTACAATATTATATTCACATTAAGTTACATTTTCTTGCTATTTTTTTAATATTTCATCAATTATGACGGTATAGTGGAAATATCGATTCCTCCCTTATATCGATGTCAAATCCATGGACATGTAGAAAGGTCGATGGAAATGTCGACATGTCGATGAAAATTTAATACCATGCATGGGAGGGAGAGAGGGAGAGGAAGATGGAGAAATGGGAAGAGTGGAAGATGTGGTTCCTCGATAAATGTGCATACTTAATAGTGAATATTGTTGAAGTTGGTGGAGGTGGAGTTATTTACCCACTGTGTTGTGTTGGCCAAACAGAGAGTGGGGTATTTTAACACACTTCACCCAACTCCTAGTTGGTGGGCCAAAACACCTCCTTAATTATTAAGGGGTTGTTTAGGGCGCTGAGTGAGTTATAATAATCTGAATTATAATAGTCTGTGAGTTATAATAATATGTAGAGTTATATAATATGTATTTAGGATGCAAAGTTATTTAGTATGGGTTATAATAATATGTGTTTGGGGTACAGAGTATTCCACAGATTATTATAACCAACGTCCCAAACAGCTCATAAATTTATGAAAGTTTAAATGTTATATAACATAACGTTAAAAAAATCACAACGAATACAAATACGAGGATCGACACACTATCACGACGAAAGTACTCATTTGCATAGCATATATAATTTTTAGGCTAACAAACATAGAAAAATTACCGATAAACTATATGCATCGTGTTAAATGAGAAATTTTAGTACATAATTGGACTTGTGTTAATTTCTTGAAGAATTAACTATATTAATAAGGTGATCATAATAAGATATGAAAACAAAGGCTTAAAGGAAAAAACAAGCAATGCGATACTAAATTAAAATATGTAACACGAAATATACTTAGGAGGAGGAATTTTTTAATAAGATATGATATTAAATTAAACAAGAGAAATATCAAAGTGAGTATAACTCAACGGTAATTGGCATCACTCTCGACCAAAAGGTTGGAGGTTTGAGTCCTCCACCTCTAAATGTCGTTGAACTAAAAAATAATAATAATAACAAAATAAACAAGAAAAATGGCATTCTTACTTAATAAGGTGGAATTTTATAACATTGTTGGCACCATTCGTTCTCTTTGAGGATTTTTTTAAAGGGAAACAAAGAAGAAAAAAATCCAATCATTAACTAAGAACATCTGTCTTTATGACGACATATAATTTTGTTTTATTGGAAAGATTACCATCATTTTAATTGGTTGTAAAGTCTTAAAAATTATAGTCAATTCGAACATAACTCAATAGACAAAACATCTATTGTCCTTTTTAAGGTAGGTTTGATCTTCACTTGTGAACTCAAAAAAAGTATTATAATTTAATCTCTCAAGTTTTAATTACAAAATTTGTTGTTAAAACTTTTAACACAAAAATGGTGACTTATTTTCTTATTGTTTTACATTTATGATTTTGGATACTCCAAATTTTCAAGAACATCGTTTTCTTTTTTCTTTAATACATAATAGGTTCATAAAGTCATCTCAGCGTCATAAACAACTATTAATTATAAGTGAATGTTAATTAATAATACAAATTAATCATGTCACATTTTTTTCTTTAATTTCTTACTTGAATTTCAATGTTAATACTTGATTTTTTTTTAGTTCAACATATGCGGGGTGGATGGTTGAGGGTGAAATAATCGAGATGAAACTTTAAAGAGCAAAACTATAGCATAAAGATTAAGTATATGAATTTTTTTTAAAAAGAACATGTAACATTACAAATTTAAAGTGATAATTCAAGCTTTAAGATGAATGTTAATGTCTATAACTCGTGCTTAGGTTAGTAGGTTGTGTATATAATTTTGTCTATATCATATATACATGATCTTTTTGATTGATCTTTGAGTGTTCTAAAAGTTTCAATTTTATTATTAACATATTCTTTTTTTTTTTTTTTGTTAATTAACCTTCCATAAATAATTGTTGTTAAAAAACCTAACTTGAGCATAGCTCAAAATTATTATTTAAACTTGTTAATTGTTTGTCAATGCAATGTTTAAATGCTATTTATTAAAATGTTGAGATATAGTTTTTTTTCTCCTTTGACCTAAGATTGATATATATATAGATTGATAAGTTGTTTACGAGGGATCATCTTAACATATGGAATGTCTCTATTTCGACCAATTGCTTACTTAGCTTCTGCAGAGTCTAAGGATCACTTGTTCTTTGAATGGCTCTTTAGTCTTTTAGTTTAGAGTAGTATTCTGTCTTGGGGTGGCTTTACCCATCGAATTTCTTCTTGGTTCATATAGTTAGCCTAGATTTTTCAGATGAGTAGGGGCAGACGTCGGCATTTGTGTGTTTGGAGGCTAGCCTGGAGTGCTACTATTTATCATATTTGGAGGGAACGGAATCTCCAGCTTCATGGGTCAGCTGCTCATTCTACCTAGTCTACCTTTACATCATTCAGGCTAATGTCGCTGCTCGATGCCGCTCATGGCTAGGAGGGAAGTTGTATCCTCTCTTTGACCCTCCTTCGGGTTGGTTTTCTTGACCGAGGGTTTTTGGGTCTTGTTTGGGTTTTTGCTGTTTATTTTGTTTTACTCAGTTTATGAGCTTATGTCTCTTGACATTTGATCTTATGTCTTTGTCTTTTGACTTCGGGTTGTGAGGTCCCTCTTCCCTCTCCCCTCCTTTTTTTGTATATAATACATCTACTTTTGCAAAAAAAAAAAAGGATTGATATATAGTTGAAAAACAATCTAATCTTTATATATAAATGGTCTATGGGGGAGAGACACTCTCTCTATTTTGCACCTTTCTCTCTCTATTTTCTTCATTTATTTAAGTGCACATTTATGAGTGATTTTGAAATGGTTAAAATCACTTTTATCATATTCAAGATCACATGTGTAGAGATTTTAGAACTCTTATTCATTTTATGATTTTATTATTCATAAATGTTTAATGTATCAATTTATTATTCAAATTATTCAAATATGCATTAGGTAGTTGGAAGATTGGAGATCGTAGAGATTTTAGAACCTTTATTCAAATTAGAGTTTTGTTTAATATTAGATTTTTATCATTTTATTATTCAAATTTGTTTAATTTATCATTTTATTATTCAAAATTCAAATATGTTGAATTTATCACTTTATTAGTCAAATTATTCAAATATGCATTAGTTAATTGGAAGATTGGAAATCGTAAAGATTTCAAAATTTTTAATCAAATTAGAGATTGCATGCGTAGAGATTTTAGAACTTTTATTCAAATTGAGGGTGGAAGGGAAAATCTTTCAATTAAGAAGGTCATAATGAGAAGTCTTCAAATTAAGAAGGGGCAAAAAAAGGAAATCAAAAGTTTCTCCCCTCAAGCGTCATTTATATAGTATATATATAGAATAGATGACAATAAAGTAATTAATTTTTTTAATAAAGCCAATGTGGGGCATGAGGATTTCGATTTTAAAGAATGGAGTATGTGCCAATTAATGTTGAGCTAAAGTCATTTTCCTTTTTTTTTTTTTTTTTTTTTTAAATTATGAGCATCCAAATAAGACCAAGAGTACAAAACTATTCCCACTATTTCAAATTTCCACACTTAAAAAGTTTTAGAAAGAAGGTAATAGCTGAATTGCCAAAGTTATTCTAACTTCTAATTTGATCAATCATCCTTTTAAACTTCAAAATTTTACAAATTTTACAATCAAGTTTCTAAATACTATAAAATACATGAATTGCCTTAAAATGATCAAGATTGTTACAATCAAACTCTCAAATTATAAAATTATTACAATTTAATCCAATTTGATTGAAACAATCTTATAGTTCAAGAGTTTGATTAAAAAACACTTATAATTAATTTGTAATTTTTATATTTTGCAATATATAAAAATTTAACTACAACAAATTCTCTAAGTTTAGAGAAGTAATTGATCAAATTGAAAATTCCATATAAATATAAGCTATAACAATCATAATGGTTTAGAGGTGATTCTCATAATTTTCCCAAAAGTTCAATTAGTGGGCAAAGTTTCTCTTTACAAAAGAATTAATGAGCAAAGTGCAAAAGGTTTTGTAAGGGTGGAAAAGACATTTTTTCTCAACAACTGGAAAGGAGGTGCTTATTAAAACAGTTGCACATGCAATACCCACTTATATGCTCACATGCTTTAAGTTACCTCAAGGTTGTTGCCATGATCTGAATAGACTTATGGCTAATTTCTGGTGGGGTAGTTCTAAGCAAGGGCATAAGATTCACCGGCTAAATTGGGCTTCCTGACAAAACCCAAAGATTGAGGTGGTTTGGGCTTTCGTGATATAAGGGCTTTCAACCAAGCGCTTCAGCATACGTGGAGAATTCTTCAGAGGCCTCAATCCTCAGTGGCAACTATTTTAAAGGCTCGCCCGAGAGAATTTTCTAAAGGCAAAATTGGGTGGACGACCATCCTATGTTTGGAGAGGAATTTTGTGGGGAAGAGAGCTAGCTATATAGGATGGGCGGTGGCGAGTTGGGAATGGTGAATCGATAGATATCTATGCAGATCACTGGATTCCTCGGGAGAAAACTTTCAAGTTGATGTCTAAGCAATGCCCTTTAAGTGATCGACGTGTCCAAAGTTTGTTTACTGGAAGCTGAGCTTGGGACATTGAACTTCTGGAAGATTTGTTTATACATGAAGATGTTGAGAAAATTCTCGATATTCTAATAGCTGGTATTCACTATTCGGGCACTTTCTTTTGGCATTCTAACAGAAAAGGAAGTTATTCAGTTCATAGTGGATGTGAGTCATGAAGCGTCCTCGTCTGATAACAATTCCTCTTTGGAGTGATGGAAGACTTTATGGAATATCAATATTCCAAGTAAAATAAAGATCTTCATTTGGCGCGCTAGTCTCAATATTTTGCCTACCAAAATGAACCTTATCAAGCGATGTATCAAATGTGATTAGAAATGTCCTTTTTGTGGAAAAGAAAACGAAACAACAGAGCACGTGTTGTGGGGCTGTAAAACGGTAAGAAAGCAGTGGGCTCGATGGAACCCAGTGCAAAGCCTTTTTCAATTCCATTATTCTTATATGTTGGGTATGTTTTGCAGCGCACATGTAATTCTCTAGAAATAGATAATGGAAATATTTGCGACGACTATGTGGGTCTTGTGGAAGTGTAGAAATACAAAGGTGTTCAATGGACCAAAGAAATATGGGATGGAGGATGACCCAACCTTTTGGGCCGCAAGCTATGTACGTGGATGATTTTATGGCAGCCTAACAATCTCTAGCTTCAAGCAACCATTTTGCAGGGGTCCAAACAGAAGCAACAATACAACGATTCAACCCAATACCTATACGCCACATCTTATCAAATGGGTACCGCCAATCAATCACCAATATAAACTAAATGTGGACGCAACGGTTCTTAATGGAAAGGTGGGTATGATGGCTATCATACACAATTCCAAGGGAGAAACGATGGCAGCAACATAATTTTTCTTGAGAACAAGTAGCTCAGTGGAATGGGTAGAAGCTAAAGCTCTAGTGGCAGGGGTTCATTTTGAAGGAATGAACTCTTCATCCCGCAGCGGAAACATTGGATTGTCTTTGATTTATTTAGAATTAAACAATAAAAATTAAGGTTAAGAAAAATATACCTTGAAAATAAGATTATGGAGAATATTCTGGCAGATCTTTTTCTCTTTCACAAAGTCTTCCTAGCTATGACTCAAACATATGACCAAGGCTTGTGGGAGCCTCTTGAAAGAAAATCACAAGGGATTGGAGAGGAAGAGGTCTAGAGAGAATTCTCCAATTCTCTTTATTGAGAAGATGTGTGCTATGAAGAATGCATAATGGCTCACCCCTAGGGTCCTATTTATAGTGGTCTAGGGAAAATAATTAAATAATATATTTTAATATCTAATATATTAAAATATATTTATCTAACCAATTTGAATCTTATTCAAACTGTTTAAAATTCTCCTATGACATATATTTCCTAATTTGAATTCAATTCAAATTTAATAAATATATTTTATTTAATGTATTTAATATACATTAATTATTTTAATATTTAATGTATCAAATACAATAAATATATTTTCTTCTTTTATATTTAATATATATGATATATTAAATATTAATTTGAACACTTCAAATTAAATATTAATTTGAACATTTCAAATTTTAATATTTAATGTATCAAATACAATAAATATATTTTCCTCTTTTATATTTAATATATCTAATATATTAAATATTAATTTGAACACTTCAAATTAAATATTAATTTGAACATTTCAAAATTTTCTTTCAACTAAATTGATCTTTTAGTGTTACTATGAGCTAGCAAGGGGACCTTATGGACCTACGGATTATAAGCTCCAATGATACAAAATTAATTAATTAAACTCTTTAATTAATCAATTTTCATTCATTAACTCTAGGGTCACTCCACTATAGACCTAAAGTTGCACTCTTATGCACTGTAGGACAAGTTGTGTCCATAGATATAATCATTACATGCAAGTCGATCCTTCACGAGTTGTTCGTAATTACAACTGGGTCAAAAGTCCGTTTTACCCCTATAATTACATCTTGCACCTTAAGTACCATTGATCATCTAATGTGCTATTTATAATCTAATTATAAACTAAGTCCATCTCGGGCCAGTGTGAGGATGGTGCCCCATTGTTCAAGTCCCGAAATCAACACTTAAAGGAACTACTCATCTACTTACTCTATATGGGAATGAGTGAACTCCATCTTGTGAGATTATATTCCCAGCTCCCTATTTGGTCAAATCCCCAAAATGGTAGACATATTGAATCGACTATAAAAGCCACTCTCACCCATGCAAATCAAAGGACAAGCCCTCACAGGCAGAAGTTCATAACTCACTCATGATTAAGATTGAGTCGCATATGATCATCCTGATGAAATATTAATCTTCTCAATTAACGGATTTACAAAGAGAGATTAAATATTTCGTAGTCTAGTCTTATACAAACTCATTGTATAAGATACCTCCACTTGCATGTCTCTACATGAATGATTTGGATCAAATTATTTGTAACTATTACAAAGTGGCCCGTATCAATAGTGTTACCAGGATAAGACACTCAACCTTATCCATATATTATGATCATTTAGGTTATTTATTGAACATGATTCTCTCGTATGTCAACTACATACTGTTCAAGATTACAATAATAACCTTGAATTTTTCATATAATGGATAATATTATATTGCAAATAAATAATCAAAATTATTATTAATTATTCAATATATTATTAATTACGAGGCTTTAGGACATAAATCTCAACACATTTAGCACGAGGTGGGCCTAATTCCAGTTTGGAGCGAAGTTGATTCCACACTAGCGTGGAATCTTATGACAGATCGAGATCATCACTATAATGAGATCAAACCACTAATAGACCACCTAAAGATCCTCTTCAAAACCAATCATATATTGGAGTTTCTTTTCACTCCAAGGGCCGAAAATGAAGTAGCACACACTTTAGCAACTCATGCAAGGCAGGCTGAGCATTCAAAAGTTTGGCTAGAGGATTGTCCTCCATGTGCGCATCACATTTTACAACGAGAAATGGCGACCATGAATACTTTTATTACTTCACGAGTTTGTTTGGTTTCATCTGTACTCCCCCCCCCCCCCCCCCCCCCCCCCCAAAAAAAAAAAAAAAAAAAAAAAAAGAGCAAATTTAAATTTTATTAACGCAATAATTATTATCCAACCAAACAAAGCCTCATCAATTAGAATTTAAACACAAAAACTAAAAAAAAATTGCTAAAAATGTGGCCCCACGATCCCTACTAGCTTACAACGAAGAACAAGTACCACAAATCGCAGAGGATAGAAATTCCATTGACAATGACAGATAAAAAGTTGTGTTCCATTTTCCCACCTTCTCTTTCGCCATTCCCTCTGTAGCTCCGTTACGAATTGTAGGCCACCTGCACTTTTATTCCATGTCTTTCTCCGTCAATTCCAAAGCTTCTCCTATTTCTTCCCCCTTGAATTCCTCGCTCGAGAATTCAACCCATTTCTTGCTCAATTCGTTCTCTTTGTCCTTGCTGCTTCCTTTTGGTTCTTCCTGATCCGTTCGTTATTCGTTCCAATTCGGAATTTGTTGTCCCGATGGCTCCGATCAAACTCAAGCAATCCCCTAATTCGGCTGCGAAATCTGTTGCTTCCTCCACCGAAGCGCGCATTCTCGTTCGGGAAACTCTGCGGATTAGTGCTAACTTGGCTTCTGCTCCTCCTGCTGGTTCTGTCCCACCGACGCTCTCTCTCGCTGGACCGCAGGCGACGAAGCTGGGTATTGTGGAGGACCAGTTTCTTGATTCCAGTTTGAGGTTGATTTGCTGCGAGGAAATTGATGGCCGGAGGTGGAATTATGTTGCTGATAATGAGCCGTCCGGAAGGTCGAAGAATGGCTCGATCCGTGCTGTATGCTTGCAAAGACCGCAAGCTCCTATTGATGTTAGTAGTTACATTCTGTTTCTATCCCCAATTAAGTATTTAGTCGTGTTTGTCATGATGTTTGACTGAGAATTGTGCTTAAAATGTCTGCTACTCCGCCCTTTTCATGACGTATTCTACCTGGTTTAGCAACAGCTACCCAATCTTCCTGGAATCCTTTTCATGAACCCATTTGTGTTTCTATGGGTCTCAGTATATCGGGTTTGTCTGCAATCCTATTGAGAAAACAAGAAATTGGTTGTTGCTTTTTTTACTTTCAAGAACTTGTATGATTGGGTTGCTTTATTAGGTATTTCTATTATGTTTCATATGTTCACATTAAACTTCAGAAAGAATTGCAAAACCTATTTGTAATGGTTAATTTGTTTACAATATTTTTCGGTTCACAGAAAATTGACTTCTCTACTATTAATCAAGGGGAAGATAAACTTTCTTCCAATTTATTGTTGTTGTGATCGGGTAATTTGTAATGCAGGAGATGATGTCGTTCATCAGATCATATGTAGTCCCAGAAGGCTTCCCCGATAGTGTTACCCCTTCATATGTGCCATACATGTCGTGGAGAGCTTTAAAGGTATGGTTCTAATTCAGAGAAATGATGGTTGTTAGGAGTATGATTGTAATTATTTTATAATATAACTGGTCAATTTAAAAGGATAGTCAATTATTATTATTTATTATATCAAGTTAGCCAGTAGATTAGTTACTTCTGGGTAGTTCTAATAATTACGTAGTTAATTTCCCAAAATCCCTTAACCAAAGCCTATAAATGGTAATAGAAGAAGTAGATCAATACCCACAAGCTCTACCAAGAAATTAACCAAACTGCCTTTTCCCTTAGAGATGTGGTTAAAGAAAGCTAATATGTTCAGAGGAGAGGGGAAACAAGCTAGTGTGAAAAGGTAGCAACTAGCAAGCGTCAATGTGTCTCCTACGAAAAAAGGAAAAAGAATACTCAATTTCTGTACTCCTCGTAAATCAGAATAGTGTGGTAATGATGACTTGATTTATTGCAGCACTTCTTTGGTGGAGCAATGGGTGTTTTCACAACACAGACACTACTAAGCTCTGTTGGGGTAGCCAGAAATAAAGCTACTCCTGGTGCCATTGCTATTAACTGGATTCTCAAGGTAACAGTCTTTGTTAATGATGTAGTACACTGTAGTTTCTTGATTAGAAACATGGTTCTGTCCTTGCAAATTTTGTGCTCAAAAGAGGGGCAATATATCTAAAAAGTGGGCATGCTTATCCGCAGAACTGGCTGCCTTGTTCTTTTCATTAAACTTTTGCCCTATTTGTCATGGTAGAAATTTTGTTATCACCCTTTGACTTTTACCAGTGGTGCAACCATGGACAATTTAGTCATAGTGAATGTCTGTATATGTTAACTGCTACAAGTGTATAAAAGTTCTTATGGCGTAATTAGCACTCTAGTAGTAGTAATACATGGGCCAGCATGCAATCATAGTAGTAAAAGTCAACTATGGCATGAAGTAGCTGAGCACAACACAGGTTATTGCTGCAGACTTTTGAGGATAAAAAAGATTGTAGTTTCACTTTTGAAGTGATTCAAGTATATTCAATGAATATTTTTCTCAATTAAGCGATTGACTTTTTAGGAGAGTATTTATGGTATAGAGTTGCTCTTGCATATAAATATTGGTAAAAAAGGACTTTAGTTTGTTGTGGGGTTTACTTTGGGTTAGTTTGTTGTTTTTGAGTTCTTGGTTAGTTTGTTGTTGGTTAGTTCGGTGTTTTGGCGACTTTTTAGTCGTTTTCCTTTTGGTGGTTGCTTTTTTGGCTCTTTGTTTTTTCTTTCCCTTTTGGGAGGTTGTTTCCCTGAATTTTTTTTGGATCTTTTCATCTATCAATGAAAAGTTGTTTCTTGTTAAAAAAAAAAATACTAAATAATCAACTTGTAATCAAACTACTAAGAAGTTTCACATGTTTCCAAAGAAGTTCAGAAGCAATGCTGAACGTGGTTGGTGAAAATCTTCTTCTTCTGCTTTTCTTTCTGCCCCTTGAGTGTTAAAATTTCTTTCAAATTCCTTTTGGTTACTTGATTGTTTTCTCCTTTTATTATTTAACAACTAAGCATGAAGTTTGCCTACTTGCAGCACTCCATACTCGTCTTGCTATTCAATATATCTTTTTCACATTTAACTTGTGCAGAATTGGATGAACTGACTAAGTTGTAGCATTTCTTTACAGGATGGTGCTGGTCGTGTTGGTAAAATGCTCTTTGCTCGACAAGGGAAAAAATTTGATTATGATCTAAAGCAGGTAAATTTTATTTACCAGTCTCCACAGAAAAAGCTTGCTCATAATAGTGGCTAAATTTAAATTTTGTTAAAGATCTGTCTTCTGAACACTACAATGGTTGCAGCTACGTTTTGCTGGTGATCTCCTTATGGAGTTGGGTGCTGGGGTTGAGTTGGCAACTGCAGCTGCACCACACCTTTTTCTTCCTTTGGCTTGTGCTGCTAATGTTGCAAAGGTTTGATTTTTCCTTGTAAGGTGCAATACTTTAGCTGTTATGAAATCTCATTTCGTTACTTGCTTTGTAGAATGTTGCAGCTGTAACATCAACATCAACCCGCACTCCAATCTACAAAGCCTTTGCAAAAGGAGAGAACATTGGAGATGTCACTGCGAAAGGAGAATGTGTAGGAAATATAGCAGATCTGGTATAGTTGTGCCCTCTCTTTAGACCTAGACAAAGTAGATAGTTTGTGTTTGACAGAATTTCCCTAATCCTTAAAGAAAATTAATTTTGTTCTTCCTAAAGCTGAAAATTATGCATAAAAGATGCAAGGTCTCAAACAAAAAGTGAATATTCTCTTTTCTTATTGATCTGCTATGCGTATTTCAATATGATCTTCAGATGATATGCACAGTTGCAAATCTATATGAAATTATCGTTTTTTTTTTCTTTTCTTTTTTTTTTTAAAATAAATAATTTTAATAAGAAATAAAACCGCATCATTATATATAAAAGAGGTTACAGGCAGAGCAGGTGAAAGACATCTCATTAGCTTCCCCAAATGATAATTAGCACCCTGAGTTTACTTTAGCCAGACAAGTAGATTACTTGATAAAATAGAAAATGGTACTTTTTTTTTTCTTGTTCAAAGAATAAAAATAATTATGAATCCCCATCTCCCCAATAAAACAAAAAGAGAAAAATCTTTTCATATCTTTGTTTTATCATTTTTGAGATGGGGAAAAATACGAATCCCCATGGCCCCAATAAAACAAAAAGAGAAGATTCTTTGTTAAGCATGGGGACTAGAGGCTCTATAAATTCCAAACGATTAAAAATTCCTTGTGTTAATAATTAATTGTTCTGTTGTCTGTCGAACCAGAGTGACTTAAAAGTGCTTTTTGGAACATTTCTTCATAGGCTCTAGCGTTTCCATAGACCACCATCCAGATAAAGCTTGTAGGGAGCAGATGATTGGTATCTCCTAGAAAACACAAAGCCAAACTGAACTGATAGCAGAATTCTTATGAGTAAACCAGTGGTCTAGTGTTCCCTACCCAACTTACTATTAAAATCTGAAAGGAGATGGCAATGTGGGGTTATTGAATTATTAATTTTAAAAGTGCATTATTTGTATGTTAAGTAGTAGCATTGAACCAAAAGGGATTATTTTTATTATTTTTGATAATACACCAGCTCTTTTTTTTTTTTTTTTGAAAAGATAATACACCAGCTTTTATTGCATATAAAAGTTTGAAAGCAGATACCATAGATAAAGCAAAGGCCCAATACAAAAAATAACGAGAAAAAAAATTATGAAACGAGGTTCTAACCATTAAGAATAGAAAAACAAAGGATAATTTAATCTTTTGGATGGTCTTTTGCCTTTAATCTTAATGCAGCCGACAACCTATTGTCTCTTCTGTTATTTCACCCCTTCAGAGATAAGGCTAGAGTTCTTTGGTACAATTTGATTAGGAGTTTTTTTTTGGTGCACGTGGATTGAGTGGAACCATAAATTTTTAGGAAAAGATCGAGATTTTTCACCTTTTTTGGGTAATTTCCTCCTTTTTACAGCTTCTTGGTGTAGGCCTAGTAAGTTTTTCTGTAATTACTCTCTAGGGCAATGTTTTTGCCAACTGAAGGGCTTTCTTGTAACCTCTCTTGGCTTGGGATGGTTTCCCCTTCTGTCGTATATTTCATTGATCTATGAAACATTTCCTCTCTCTTAAAGAAAAAATGGATAATTAAAAAGGAATTCTGGTTAAAAACATTCTAAGGGAGGCAATGAAACCTTCCAGACCTCCTACCAAATTGTTTTAACACAAATCCTTCTCCTTTGAGAACTTCACTAATTCAGTTTCTATCCTTGTATTATCATGGTGTAAATGTTAACCCACTTTTACAAATTATAGTTCAAATGCTCTTTCACTAACTCAAATGTTTTTTTTTACAACTTCCTTTAGCTTGGGGTTGGTTGGTTGCCCTCCCTTTCGTTTGTAAGTTCTTTAATATGATATATGTTTTCTTAAAGGAAGAGATTTCTATACATCTTTAAAACTCCAATTCCTCCAATCTATTCTGAAGAATAGCACAAAGGAAAAAAAAAAAGGCTTGGCAAAGAGTTCTCGTCCATCATAAAATGACTATCTACTCAAAGCCAAACTTACTCCAGCAGTCTCAAAAAAATTTGTCCCAAATCTTCATAGCTAAATGACATCCCCAAAGAATGTGATCAAAATCCTTATATGCTTATTGACATTGAACTCACCTAACCCAAGACCATGGACAAAGACCTTTAAACAGAGTTAATGGTGTTAGTCCTCCTAGGTGAAACTAGCCAAGAAAAAGTCTGACTTCTTTTGGGAAGTTAACCTTTCAAAGCTGGACAAAGGAAAGGGATAGGGGCGCTGGAGAGGAGAGAACAAACATATGAGAAAATAAAAGCTTGCAGGAGAACTCTTTTGGAGAATCGATAGATTGAATATGCATTTCATTGGAATTTCAGTGAAGATGAAGTGATGAACACCTTGTAAAAGGATAACAATGTTACATTGAAGACATCAATGATTTTTTTCCCCGAAACAAGGCTTACCTAAGATAAAGTTTTAAGACTAGGAGTGTCATCATGATGATGAAGAAAGAGCAGATGTAAAGTATGCATAATTTGCAGAGGAGAGAATGTAAGGACTAGGAAAAATTGAGCCAACTTGAGTATAACTCAAGGACCAAAAGGTTAGGGGTTCAAATCCTCACCCCCACATGTTAAACTCAAAAAAAAAAAAAAAAAAAAAGACCAGGGAAAAATTGAATATGTTGGACCATCACTAATCAAATGATCCTTATAGAAGTGAACATGAGACTCATCCCTACGGGGAATTCAATGAACTAAAGAAAGCAAATAAACATTCAGCACAGCTTTGCATGGATTCATGAAGGTGTCCTAGTCACCAAAAGAAAGAATCCGATATTCTATGTTCTCTTTGGTTATGTTATAAATAGAATAATGTGCCACTAAATTGTTCTAAAATAATAGGCTTTTTTTTTCTTTGTTTTAAAATAATGGTGAAATAATTCAGATATTGCTATGATTATTTTTCACATCTTCTAATAATGTTGTAATGCACATAGCTTTATGTTATTTCTTCTGGATGTTAAGTTTTATGTGTCATTGCTATGCTTTACGTTGATTATGTCATACGAGATGATTAATTAAGTTTCAGATGAAGCTGATGGAAGTTTCAATTATGTCTTGTGAAGCTAGGAACTGGACTAAGCATCATGATTTCAAAAAGAAATCCATCTTTGGTTACTACTTTTGGTCTCCTTTCTTGCGGTTATATTTTCAGCTCTTATCAAGAGGTTTGTCTGAAATCTTAAAGTTGGTATTTTTTTTTTCTTTTGCACTTCTCATTTTTCTTGATTATGGAATTTCTTTTAGTCATTCTAGTTCCACATATGCAATTTTTTTTTCAGGTCAGATCCGTTGTGTTGCACACATTGAACAGAGCGAGATTTAATGTAGCAGTAGAGTCTTTCCTCAAGACAGGTGCTTTAAGTGTTATCCAATACTTCAAAAAAGAGGAGAGAGAAAGAAAGATATTTTCAATCCTGAAATCCCTTTTCTAGTGGTTTAAAGTTTAGCTAAAAGAATTAAGCACATTTCTTTTTATTTAGATTTAGACATGTATATAAAACCATGCCGTATGTTTGTTTGCAGGGCGAGTACCCTCATTGCAGAAGGGGAATATGAATGAAAGAATATTAAGTTTCCCGTGGCTTAAGGAGAGTCCTGTAGTTCTTGGTAAATATTTCATCCTCTAAACGTATGCATGCATTTCTTTCATTCCTCTCAATGGAAGTTACTTTCTCATTAAGAAAAATAAGGTGCGGGTGTTTATATTCAAATACATTAAACGCAAGCAAGCAAATTCAAGTATGTTCACAATTCACATACTAGATCAAAGTTGTGTGTGTATTTGTTGTACTTGCCTTCTTTTCACTGGGTTGAAGCGTGTAAAACTATTTTCAATTTTTGGCAGGACCAAGATTCAAAGATGCATTCCAAGATGCTGGTTCATATCTCACCATAGAGCCCTTGTTTGATGTATGTGATATCCCATCTCATTATTTGGCCTGAAGCAATGGTACTCATTCTTTTATTTTAATTTTCTGCTTTTTTTCTTGATGGGTAATAGAGAGAAAAATACATTGTGTCATACAATCAAACTAAGGGTAAGGTATATGCATTACTCAAAGATCAAGCGAAGTCAGATGACATCCTAAAAGCTGCTTTCCACGTAAGATACACGACTTGTTTTCGCTGTATATTTTTGCCTGCCAATATTTTTCTTCTTGTGATGTCAGTTACTTTTCTACAGGCTCATGTGCTTTTACATTGTATACGCTCATCAAATGCGGGTCAGGACTCTTCTCGAAAACAAGGTGATGCCTTTTCAAACTCTGTGCCAGCAATGGCCAATCTTGAGGCACAAATTGCTGCTTCATGTAAAATGGTCTCAACGTCATATGAAATTTTCAAGAGTAAAGCTTCAGAGCAGGTAGGAAAATGAGCATGTTTTCTTTTTTTGCTTGTATTGCATCACTTACATGGTTACGCCTAATATTAAAGTATATGGAATACAGAATTTGCTAGCAGTATTTTTGCCTGATGATCTGGTGAATGGCAGTGTTATAGATAATATTCAATTTTAGTCTCGGTTGTACTCGTTAATCATGCACAAAGTAAAAACTTGAATGGCTAGTGTATTCTTGTTACGGTGAACCTACTTCTTTCAATTCTTTCACCAGTTGAGTTATGTTTCTAAAAATGTTTGCAGCTCATTAAATCTTTAGTAGCTTCAGTTGAAAGAATCCACATAAAACATAGTTTCTGACGTCTTTACCCTCTTAAGGTTTTAACTCAGTGTCGTCATTGCTTTCCTGAGTAACATTGTGATCAAGAATTTGTTTTCAAACAGCTATATTTTCTTTGTAATATAGTAATTTATTATTATTATTTTTGCATCTTGGCAGGGATGGGTGATGGCAGAATCACTTCTCAATCCTGGTAGAGCGCGATTGTGTCAGAGATAAAAAAGACATGGACAACATGCAAAGTTTCATCATCGCAATATACAAGCAGATAATATATATCTCAAAGATACAAAGGCTTACACCAGATTGCCATTGAGAGGAGGACGGGGAATATCAAGAAGTCTCTTTGATTCCTGAAGATCCTTGTCAGATGCCAAGCCAGTTGCTTTCCGGTTGATAGGTAAAAAATGGTCCAGTTAAGGGTTCGAGTCTAATGAATTAGTAACAAAAATTCAGTTCAAGTGTAACAATAGGTAAGTCTAATGTATATGCGCCTCACCCGTGTCTCTTTATCCATTTCCAGGTATCTCTTGGTTTGCTGTTAGCATTTATGGTTATTCTCATAAAATTTTGTTGCAAGCATGTTTTTCCCACCGAGTATGTTTGCATAAGTACATATACCTTTAGGCTCTCTCTCCCTCTCAGATTCTCTCATAAGATTTATGGTAGCTGGAGGATTTGGTAATCAGCTGTAATTTTTTTTAGTATGTAACAGATGTCGGGTAGGGATTTGCTGTAATCAGCTGTACTTGTTAGCTGACATGTTGGTTACAAATTTTAGAACATTTAGGAGCTGTTTGGGGCACATAATTGGTTATAATAGTCTGTGGGTTATTATAGTATGTGTTTAGGGTACAGATTATTATAACATGGAGTTCTGAATGTTGGGTTTAGGCTGACAGTTTTTTTTTCAACATTTTCTGGTTTCACAAGTAATGTTATATTAAAATTTCAATTTTTCAAATTTTAAATACAAAACTTTGTTCCATACTTTGACTAGTTTGGAGTTTGAGATGCACAAAAGAAGTGTTATTATTCCTTACCTAATCTCTATTTTTGGAGTTGTACAACTGCAACATTATATTTATCTCCCCAGGTACACAAAAAAAAAGTTTTTCTACAAGTGATAATTGTCAATCACGAGCCACCAGTAGAATGACACAAAAGAATAGGATACTACATACATACTTCAAACAAAAATAAGATAATTTTTTTGAAGAAGGGTAGATCAGACGTTTTTCTCTATGAGGATCTAACAGTATTCTAGTTGCAATTCTGGAGGAACAGACAAGAAGCTCTCTGACGCTTGGACATCACGGAAGAGGATATTCATAACCTCTGCTTTGGCCCGATTATCCAACTCTGGGATATTGTACAGGTGGGCCACAATTTCTAAGCGTACTTCAACCTCCACTGCACGCTTCTCTTTGGGCCACTATGCAATCATCTTTAAGTGAGATGAATTGACATCCATCGTACCACAT
Organism: Trichosanthes truncata; assembly: GCA_033996785.1. Taxonomy (NCBI): domain Eukaryota; kingdom Viridiplantae; phylum Streptophyta; class Magnoliopsida; order Cucurbitales; family Cucurbitaceae; genus Trichosanthes; species Trichosanthes truncata. The sequence continues at coordinate 73,738,942 of JAWPNB010000003.1, forward strand.
CAATCATCTTAGAGTGATAATGAGATCGCTTCCTCTTGCTGCCCCTGGACACTGAAGCACCTACTATGTTATTCCGACTGGTGAGTGTTCTATGCATCTCATCTTAAGACATGTCAATTCTTTGGGTTGAAATTGAGGGAATTGGGATATAGTATTCTTGGGAGTCGTCCAAATGAATATCTTCTTCCATATGCTCTCCTATATTCGATGTCATATCCATAGGGGTCTCCGTAGCTGCTCTTGTAGTCGGATCTTTGCCAAAGACAAGGGCTAAATCATCAAAGTGGGAGAAAGACTTGTTGCGCAACCCCTTTACAGTCGAATGACTCTGCATGAAGATAAAAGTATATGTTATACAATGTCACGTAATAGTTATATATAAGGGGACTATGCAGCCTTACCTTCACCCATCCGTCGAAAGTCTCATTCTCCACCTCCATGCATTTAAATTCGTCATTCCAACCAAATCCACTACAACCTGCTCCTAACATCTCTACAATCGCATGATATTGTTTTTTAGGGTTCGAATCTTGCAATCGAGGGTGGTTGATTGAATTTTAGTGCCTTGTATCCTCTCCCTCATCATACGTTGCAGTTGCATCAAGTACCTAAGTCGACATGTCCCATTGTTTGATCTCCGACCCGCCAGATTGGACCAAGTATAGAAGACACAACCAACTTCGCATCCTCATGCTTCGTCCATTAGTGCTTGGGGGCTCTCGGTGCACCTGACATTCTGCTAAATGTATACGTTTGTCATTATAGGGTTTAGTTAGAACGTAAGATGATTGTTTATTTGCTTGTCGAATTAAAATACATAACATAATTATAGTCCAACATTGTGATTCCAAAGCAACATGTAGTTCAATTACATCTAACAACATAAAAGAAAAAGTCCTAATACAAAAAGAAAAAGAAAAAAAAAAGAATCAATTATTACGTAACTCCCATTCAGAAAACATTTGTTGGCCCAAATAATCTCTCCACTAGCTTCATTCATTAGAGGTCTCAATGAAATTGATGTGGTCTTCCTCAATCGTAGCTGAATCTGAGTCAATCTCATCCAAGTCCTCGTTCATCTCACTTTTTTCCCATCTCTCGGTTAATAAGGTTGTGAATGATGCAACATGCCGTGATAGTTCGACATTGGATTTGTACCGGATAGTATGATTTTCCTCGAAGAATGGTCAATCTATCCTTTAGCAGTCCGAATGCCATCTAAATCACATTCCTTGCAAAAGAATGTTTCATGTTAAAAAATTCTCTTGGAGTAGTCGGTGCATTCCCTCCTCCACGCCATTCAGATAGATGGTATCGTTCACCTCTATACGGTGCTTGCATTAGGGTATCCAACATCGCATAGATAATAATATCCTGTACAACGTGTAATCATTTAATCTATTGTCTAGTATTATGAAAGTTAACTAAGAAAATGTTCATTTACCCTTTGGAACTTTCAGTTCGTTCGTTCATAATATTGCATCTCTAAGCACTTGAGAATCAGTTGCGGACCCTTCCCATCCAGGTAAGACGAATATGAATTCTCCAGTAGTATCGCACATGGCAAGCACATTGGTTGTAATGTCACATTTCCTCGACCTATACTTTGGTCGATCAGTGGCACTGACATTGACTTTAATGTACGTACCATCTAATGCACCCAGACAATTTTGCGGTCACACAAGAAATGGAATATTCATTTATTTGGAGAACTTTAGGGACCCCACATCATGATTACAATCAGTGAATGAAAAAGTGATATGTACCTCAAACCATTTCCATTTCTCATCCGTACAGGTGTTAGTGATTGGTTCTGGTTTCTTCAGCAACACATTGTATAGTCGTAACATTGCGTTAAGGACATATTTGAAATGCTTAGAAACGGTCTCACCAGACCTTGCAAATTGCCTACGAACTACACGATTCTTAATGTTATGGGCTAAGATGTGCAAGAACATGGCTATCGTTTCCTCCACATCTACGATTTTTGTACCAACTAAATCGCCTGCAGTCTTGAGTAAGGTACAAAGTATGGCGAAACATCTCCTATCCATCATGTACTCTCACGACAACATAAGTCAGACTCGTGGATGAGTCGGAAGAATGCTAGTTGCCTAATGTGATGTATGAGTAAAGGGTGATTGGTGTTCTATTCTCTTATGGTTGTTCATATGCATGTCTAATATCAGAAGTAACTGATGTTATGTTAAGGTGAAGGTTGCCAATATGGCAACTAGTTCATGTGGGTCCATAATATAAGAAAGGATTTAACTTCGCTTCTGAAAGACAAACGACTGGTATATTATTTACTACCTTAAAAAATTGTAGGTCACATGAGAATCACTTACTATTGAACATAATTCCTAAACTTACGACTATTCCAATAATGAACCCTACTAGTAGTAACACGTTACTATGTGATCTTGGTTCCCGACCCATACTCGGGTGTGGAGTACAACATGCAACTTCTTCAGGCTCAATTGTAGAGTACTTAGTGTCTCTCACCACCTTATACTGCATAAATGCGTACTTTGCTTCCACAAAGCTTACATATAACTTGTGGACCGCTCCACTAAATCCATTCACCTCTTGGTGGCATTCAACCCACAATGTGTAAATCCTTGAGTTACGTCCAATGAAGACGACATAGAACTTTAATTTTCCCATAATCCTAAGATTGACGTTACAATCAGTGAATCAAATTCCATTCTAGTACGAGTCTATGGTTAGAGTTTTTTAGTCTTGCGTTTATAGTTTTTAAGTTTTATGTTTATGGTTTATAAGCTTTATGTAAAGGGTAAGAAGTTAGGGTCTAAAAGTTTTATGTAAATGGTCTATGGTTAGGGTTTTTAAGTTTTATGTAAAGGGTTTGGAGTTTTGATTTTTGAGTTTGGATTTTGAAGTTTTGGGTTTAGGGTTAAGTTTTGACTTTGTGGGTTGGGTTGGTTTGTGGGTTTGGTTTAAAATAAATCGATAATATTCTATTATTCAAAAAGTGAGTGAAATAGAGCTTACTAGGATTTGTACTTGAAAAAACATACTTCAAATCATCCCTAGACTTGAAAAAAACCGCTCTTGTTTAAAAAGTATAAACAACTCCACACTTGAAAATGATTTTGATATTTGGAAGACATACTTGAACAAATGGAATATTCATTAAAAAAAAGCAATTTGAGAACATAGTTTCAAAGAAGAAAAAAACATGGTTATATTGTGAAAAATTGATTGTAGTAATTGCTATATATTTTTTTGGTTATTGTTTCTTTGTTTAGGAAAAATTAATTGCACCAATGAACCATATATTTTTGTTTGATTATTGTTGCTTTGTTTAAGAAAATTTATTGCAACAATGAACCATATATATATATATATATATATATATATATATATATATATATATATATATATATATATATATATATATATTTTGCTTACTGTTCCAAGACATTACTTTCAAAAAAAGGGAATATTAATTGTGTTAAAAAAATACCTTTGTTTCATTTTCATTTGACATTCCATTTATCTAGTTGGCGTGATTAACAAATCAAATTCGATCATGATATTTCTCATTCAAACATCATTTATTTAAAATAAAAAACATATTAAAAAAAAATTTCTTCGATTTTCATTAAAAAGTCATCGTATTTTGTATACAAATTATATGCCTCATTGAAAGAAAGCATCAAATTATATGCTTCAAAGTTGTTTGCTTAAAATGTTATGTGAAGAAGAGTGATTAACTAATCATGGTAAATGCTATAAAAACAATTTATTCAAACAACATATTCTTGGTTAACTTCAAATTATATTTCAAGAAAGTTTTTTTTTTTTTTCATTCTAATTGTAAAAAACATATGAATACAATTACAGTCGACTTACAAAAAAAAAAAAAAAAGACCAATGAATACATGAGGAAGCTTTTTTTACAAAGAAAATAAAAAATAAAAAACATTCTTGCACAAATAACAAAACTGTCCAATAAATAGTAAAGAAATACATACAAAAATAAATAGAATGTTCACATACAAACAAATACATAGACAAATGTCCTTAGTCTTGTGAACAAATAAAATATACAAGAGAATATTTTCGTGCATTAAAATAAACAAACCTTGAACTAATGTTGACCAATGTTCTAAGTTTGAACCTGTGAAGAAACAAAAAATAGAAATTAGTACTTAACTTGACTAATAATGAATGTAATACAAGAAGAAGACATGTCACCTTGTAAGGGGTAATGGTCGATCAACAATGGTGAGAATGTGAAGGATTTGAAAGGTGACCAACTTTATAATCATGAGACATGATGTATTCGTAAGTGAAAAAAAGAGAATGGAAGAATGATGCATTCGTAGACTTGAAAAAAAATAATGGAAGAAGGAAATGTATGAGTAAAGGAGCCTCACCAATTGCCTTATGCAGAAGTAGTGTGGAGAGTGGGACTGTCCTTAAGATTTTTAATGAAATGAAAACTTATTTAAAGAGGGGAGGGAGGGGGGGTGGTTGGCAAAAACACATTGGTGCACTTATGAATAAGTGCACCTAACCATTATATTTATTACAAGGGTTGGACAAGTATACCTTAATACAAATTTTTATTAAAAAAATGGAGTTTTTTAAATACACACTCATTAATACATGTCAATCAAATACCAACCAACTTCAATGAACACATAGCCCTATCCACCCAATTTATAACAACATAATCAAAGTAAATTTCACAAAGAACACAAAAAAGCAAAAACTCAGAGATAGGAAATTTTCATGGGCAGATGTAACAACAAAGAATACACAAAAAAGGAAAGGGTTGACCGGCCTCAGAGATAGAAAATTCTTCATTTTAATTTTGAATTTCACTAAATATTGTTTTATCAAAAACAACAACAAACAAAGCAAAGTAAAATGAAAAACAGAAACCAAGAACTAACAAAAAAAATACTTTATTCTAAAAGTATACTCAATCTGAAACAAATCATGGTCAGATCTAACAAGAAACCCAACATATTAAAAACAGAGATAGAAAAACCCAACAATGTAATATATATATATATATAAAGAAATTCAATCCTCATACAGAATATGGAGAAATTTAAACCATCAAAACAAGTATTGAGCCAAAAAAAAAAAAAAACATAGACAAGAAGCCCACAGAGATAAGAAGTTCATTCATGGGGAATTTTGATTTTGTCATACTAACAAAAAAAAAAAACAGTACTAAAGTTATAACAGAACAGAAACTAAAATTAATGACATGAGTAGGAATAATAAAACATACGAAAGTGTATAACACCACAGAAACTAAATCAGAGACAGGAATTAGTGTGAATTAGGAGTAAACAGCCAATTGAACGAAGTCATACAAAAAATGATTCGTGGAACAGAGGCCATGTTTAATGCAACAAAGATTAGATTAACCACAAAAAATAACATAGTAAAATTAGTAGTCAACAAGTCGAACAACAATAAATCAGAGATGGGGAGGAGATAAAAAAATCAGTAGTCAAAGAGCCGAACAACAATAAGTTAGAGATGGGGAGGAGAAAAAAAATCAGTAGTCAGAGAGGAAAAGAACAACAATAAATCAGAGATGAGGAGGAGATAAAAATTATAACTATGTCATGCAAGTTGGACTCATCATCGACCGACCAAAAAAAGGAAAAAAAACATACCTTCGAAGTTGGCTCCCCCCACCAAGCTCCAAAACAACGTTCCATTCGTCCCCTACCTAGCTTTCTCCCAACCTCCACTGTGGAATCAAACATGTGTGGAATCGAAAGGAAGCGGCAAGGGAGGGAACACTATTTTTTGAAGCGGCGAGGGGAAAAATGGAGTCCAAGGGGTTTCAGATCTAGTAAAAACTCCAGATTTGGAAACCTAAAAGCGCTAGATCTAGAAATCGTTTGATGGAATTATGGAGGGGAGAGGCTTTCAGATATGTTAAAAAAATTAGATCTGGAAACTTTCAAAATCCTAGATCTAGAGAGCAGAAGGGAGAGGAAAAAAAACCATTGAGTGACTTGCTCAAATGAAGAAACAACGGCGAGAGAGAGAGAGCAGAACAGATAAGAGGAAAGCACGGGGAAGAAGATGAAACTGGAGAAACGATACAACGCTTGGCAGGTTAGGGATGAGGGAGAGAGCAAAACGGTGAAGGCGAATGCATGAGGGAGAAGAGGAAATCATAGAAATGAAAATGCAGTAGAGGAAGAGGAAGAGAAGAGAGAGAGAGAGGGGGAATAATGTTTTCGGGAAGTGAAAATGCAAGGTATCCAAAACACCATAAACGTCGTGCACCACTGTAGCAAAACGAGGTAATCAAAACCATTACCCCCTCTTATTTTAAGAGCCGGCCTAAACAAGGAGTGGGCTAAAATAGCCCACTCAAACCCACTAATAATGAAGCCCCAAACGCTCCCTAAGAGAGTTTGGTTCATGCTAATGTTGTTTGATTACAACTTTCAAGAATTTCAGCCACTAGACAAATATATGCCATTGCTAAACAAGATCTTTACCACTAATCTTGTTTATGTGCACTGGAGGTGATGCGAGTGCCTCACCAATCAAATTTCTAAAATGAATCCAGCCAATGATTGAAGTTGAACGATTACATATGTGCTATCTTAAGAAAGGTGAAAAATCGAACAAGATCCGTTGTCGCCCAGTGGTCAGAACGTCTGGCTTTCACCCTAGGAGACCTGACTCAGGTTTGATTCAAATGAAAAGGTAAAAATTTTCCAATTTTCTCAACTTGGACTGATTTGCCAAAGTTATTTGTCTAGCTACTCAACATTGGATACTTGAATAAGTTTATGCCATCCAGATTCTCATTCTAGATGCCTTTAACTTTAGGTGAGGTTGCGTAATAAGTAAAATTTGAGGAAGATTGCCAGTGCTCTTGCTGGGGAAATGGATTAAAGCATTGGCACTTGAAATCAAGGTATTAACCAAAGTTATTGAATGGATTAGACACTAATTCCCTAAAACAGATTATAAGGGCCTTGACTACTGCATTTATCCTTAAATTTTCGTACATGGTGAAGAACTGAACACATCACCAAAATCCATGGAGGTGTTTTCATGGCATCAAGATTCCCGAAAACAAATTTCGACTTACATGTTTAAACTTCTCTTTTTTAGTATGATTGAGATTATTTCAGTGAGATTAAGAATGCGTTTGTTTGGTTCAACTTCTTAAATGATTTTAAAGGCCAAAAAATGTTCTTTTTTTATTTAAATCTAGAGTGGTTAGCAACAAAAAGAAAACAAAAATTACTAATTGAAAAATACAGATGGATTAATAATTCTTTCTTTAAAGTTTATTCTCTTGATTATAAAGTGATTGATCAAAAATTATTTTATCTTACCTATATTACGACCAAGCAAACTTGTGATTGACTTTATCTTTAAAAAAACATAATTACACCACAAATAAATTTTAATTAAAATCATAAAAGTGTTTGAAGAAAAATATTTTTTTGAAAATTATAAAGGTGTCAAACTCACTCAAGTAAGAAGAAATGGCAACGACAAAATGTCATGCAAAATTTGATAGTTGACTTTCACTATATGATATTTTCATTTATTCCATAAAACAACCACCTAAACAACCACTCAAAAAATTTAAGGCAGATCGCATTTTAAGTTCAAACTAAACAACAATATATAGTAGAAACACAGATTATTATTATTATTATTATAATTATTATTTTGAGTTCAACAATGGCGGAAATGAAGATAAAATTTTTGGATAGTAATTAATCTCTTATATGCTAAATTATGCGTGAATTGACGAAAATGCAGAGATCAACAACAAATACTTTAGTCCCCGATTGATAATTATTTAGTTTTTAGTTTTTTATTTTTAAAAATTGTGTTTGTTTTCTCATCATTTTTCTGCAATGAATTTCATATTTCTTAAAAAAACATTTGAAGTATTAGTCAAATTTCAAAAACAAAAACAAGTTTTTGAAAACTAAGGCTCCGTTTGATAACTATTTGATTTTTGAAAACCAAGCTTGTTTTCTCCAAATTTCTGTACAATAGTTTTCATCTCCCTTTAGGAAGCATTTGAATTCTTAATCAAAATTTAAAAACAAAAACAAGTTTTTGAAAAATATTTTTTTTAGTTTTCAAAACATGACTTGGTTTTTGAAAACATAGGTAAAAGGTAGATAACAAAATAAGTAGATCCATGGATGTGAGTAGTATTTATAGGTTTAATTTTCAAAAACCAAAAACTAAAAACAAAATGGTTATCAAACGGGGCCTAATTTTTTTAGTTTTCAAAACTTAACTTAATTTTTTAAAAACATAAAAGTAAATAACAAAACCAAAAAACCCCTAAGAAGTATTTATAAGTTTAACTTTCAAAAATCAGAAACAAAAAATCAAATGGTTATTAATTAGTGATTCTAATTTCTGAGCAGAAATCAAAGTGAGCATAGCTTCCCATTCACTCTCTCCGTCCTGTGCCACCTCTCCCCCTCTGCCGCTCCATCCTGTGCCACCTCTCCCCCTCCGCCGCTCGCCACCGATCCTCAATACTCTGTTCTCCTCCACCTCCACCTTCACATCCTCCCTTTTCATCCCCGGAATGTCCACCAAAATCTTGTGCTCAAATGGCGTCTCTTTCCAGTCCACTTGTGCCAATGCCACCGTTTCCATTCCCTTTGGGACTGTCAGACTCAGAGGCATCTGTTCAAGGATTCTGAAGGGTTCGTCGGACGGCACCACCGTGCCCCAAGGCGGTCCGGTGTACGGCACGAAGCCACCGGCTTCCTGGGCCGCCATGAACGCCGCCGTCAGGAGGCAAAGAAGGGCCGGAATTGGGTTGCCCATTGCACTATATGCACAGAAATGAAGGCTGTGATATTGCTTGATTTGTTGAGCCAACTTGGTGTTTAGCTTTTATTATTTTTTTTTTGGGAATTAAAGAGTTGGTGATGGGATAATAGGAAAAAAACTTGGGTACAGCCTCGACAGGCTGCACCCAAGTCTTGTGCTGTACAATTTATAATTACAGAATTTTTTTCTTTAAAAAAAAATCAAAATATTTTTTCTGTGGTTATAAAGTAGGCAACACCAGATAATATAGAGAAGGTTTGTGTAGTTCTTCAATTGAAAAAAAGAAAAGATATTTGGATTATTATTTTGATTGGGAATGTGTAGATGGTTCTGGTAATTTGGGGATTGGAATGTTCCAGATTCACCCAGGATATTGGATTGCCATCTTCTACTTCTAGATTGTAGTGGGGTTGCCCAAAAAGTTGGAGATTGAGGGCTGTTTTTTAAAAAAAGTGTTTTTCTTTTAAGTATTTTTTATAAAAATCATTTAAAATTAAAACACTCATATTTTTTTTGTTACATTTCTTCAAAATTGTTTTTATACACAAGTTTGTGTGGTTTGCTTTATACTCAAAATGTTTTTACTAATGTCGAATTACCATAAAAGACATGTATTAAACACTGACTTAATAAGTTCAAATTTGTAAAACGTTATTGCCGACCAACCACCGTCGGAGTGGTCGCTGGCAGTGGTCACCGGTCGTTGGAGATGGTAATTGGCGTTATGTGCACGGTGGTCGTCGGCGGTGGGTGGCAGTAGTCGCCAACAATGAGCAGCAATGGTAGCTAGCGAGGTGGTGTTGAGTGGTGTAGTGTGAGGGTACTTTAGTCATTTTCATATATCATGCAAATGTTGGGGGGATTCCAAGTTAAACACTCAAAAAAAAAATCTAAAATTTGATTTAAAATGTTTCTCTTAAAATAGCTTATTTCTCAATTTTTTTTTAAAAAAAAAAGTCATTTTGAGTGGTTTTCAAACACTACAAATTGCATCAAAATGATTTTTTTAAAAAAATAAAACACTTGAAAAGTTAAACCAAACGACCTTGAATTTTTCTATTTTAGTTTTTCTTTTTCCAATATATGTTAGTGAGTGTAGACTAATTTCAAGGGCCTACAATTTTTTTTTCAACATGTGTGGCGGAGATTTAAACTTCCAATCGAAGATATAATATCATAACTAATTAAGATTCAAACTTGTAATTTATAAAACCATTTTTTCAATGATTAGTGGCATATTTGTTTTACGTTCAACTCTTAACTTTAGTCCTTTTTATTTTAGTTCAATAGTATTTTTTTAAAACGTATCTTATTAGTATAGTCATGAAATAAGCACATATTTTATTTCATTTACTTAGAACCAAATAAAAGTTTGAAACTACAGGTTAGATTAAGCATTGCGTTTTGTGTATATAGATTTTATCGATAAAGGCTACCATATCATTTTATGCAATTTTATTCAAAATTTTGTATTCAACTATATATTGTTGACTATTTTGAAGAATATTCATGAGAATATGATTTGTGTCACATCCAAATGGTAGAAAGAGATGGAGTGTAAGCCAACATCGACTATAGAGATTTGGCTAACGAAACGCAATTGAATATGATTTGTGTCACATCTATCAATTTGCTTAAAATAAATATAACTGAAGCTAAAGTTGTTTTTTTGAAAAATAGGATCTAACAATAAAATCTATTAAAAAACCAATCTAAATCAACCAAATTGACAAATCCCGTTCAACCCAAACCAACAAACTTATTTTATATTTTACGCAATTGAACCAATCAATACATATTACTCAACATAGTGCAATTTGATTTGACTAGTTTCATTGATTTTATTCATTACAACTTACGTTTTCAAAGCCAATTCGAACATAGCTTAATGGATAAGACATCAATTAATTAATTTTTTTAAATAAAAAAAAAATTTCTTCAAATATCGAATTTTGTCTTAAACATTTGTGCTATTTTCCCATTTTGGCTTTAATCTTTTGGAAGTATCAAAACCAATAGATGAAGTGATAGATAAAACTACGGTAGGTTTTAATTTAGTGAAGTAAATGAATCCACTATAAAAACCAAAACTCTACCCACTTCGTATGATATGACTAGTAATAACTTATCCAAGCAAAATGACTCGCTGCTAGAGAAAACAGATCCATTAAAGGATGAAATTGAAAATTTTAAAAAGCTCAAGATACTCCAAGGAGCAAAATTATATATTTAACCTAAAAATTATATGCGTTAAATATCAGGTATCCACAAAGAGGAAAGAAAACGTGATTCCTACCATAATTTTAGTAGAGGAATAAGAAGGGGCCTTTCATTGATATAAGGAATGACTTCACAGCATAAATAATGCCCTTTTCATAGTGTCAATCAACTCAAAGAAAGGACAACATGAAAGTGCAATAGAGAAAGAACTTACGAGCAGGCAATTCTTTTGAATTCAGCAATGCAATCCAATGCCTTCTGAAATTCACTTTCCTCCAACGCTATTGTGAACCGACAGTATCCAGGAATTCCTGTCCATGAGCTGCTGTTGATGCATAAACCAGTGGCCTTAAGCATGGCTCCTCTGATATTCGCATCGTCGAGCTTCACTTCGTAATCGATGGCGTTCTTCAGTCTGATTGTCTTGTTCAAATAAAGAGTTGGCTTGGCGACTACGGAAAAACCGGCATGGGATTCGAGCGCATCCCATCCACAGCTCTCAAGTGTCTGTCTCAGTAGGGTGCGAAAATAGTAGTAAAATTTTAGATGATAAACTTGAAGAAAACAATGAGAGTTTTTATTCAGCAGTCAAACAGTGCCAATGGGGCATAGACGTACAAAAATCTTTCAAACCATTAGATTGTGTTTGTTTCTGTCATCTATCTCTAATAACATTTAGTAACTACATTTCTTTTTAATAAATAACCGAATTTTCATTGAAAAAAAAATGAAAGAATATAAGGACATACAAAAATAAAGCCCACAAAAGAATGAGCAAGCTAAAGAAAGGGCTCCAATCAAGTAAAACAAGAATTAACGGGGTAATTACGAAAAGGCTTCGCCACCGACACCCACAGAGAGATGTTGAACCTAATAAGGACTAAAACATCACTCAAAGACCTCTCGAGCCCTCAAAAAATTCTGTTGTTTCTCTCTCCCTAAGGGCCTCACAATACAACACGCACCCCAACATTTAGCAATTACACATAGAAGCAAGATAAGATAAACAAGTTTCTTTTTGTTATAGTACTCGGTAGTTTTCAGGAGCAAAGTGAGTTCACACATTCATTCATTTTAATATTGCAGATCAAACCCGAAAAAATCATATAGTCAGTCAACGGAAAACCATATAACAGAAAATTTATGATTACCTCTTTCAGGCGCCTGGATCTACTACTCAGGTCCTTAATCTGTCTGGTTACAGCATCCCACATGTCTCCTGATTTCTGCTCTCTTAGTCCAAGCAGCTTCTTTATAGCATATTTCACTGTGCTATGAGGTCTACTTAATCCTGAGAAGCTATGGAACAAGTCAATCAAAGGCAGTTGGTTCAAAACCAGAAAACCAAATTTGAGGGCACCCGTTAGCATCATCGGTGATAGTCCTCCAAGCAGGCATACAGAAAATGATGGATTGCTAGAAAGGTAAAGCTTCGATAGAACTCCTTCCAGATTCCAGCCACCCCAACCCTCATAATCAAATTCCAATCCTGAAAATGAAGTATCAATGATGACCGTAGCCCCAAATTTAGAACAAGTAGTTAACAAATTCTCTATTTCTTTCTGGTCATAAAGCAGACCAGTTGGGTTAATTGTTGGTCCAGATATGTAGACCCACGGGTTTTTCACATTATTGAGTGCTTGATTAAGTGCACTCTCTGTTAGCTTGAATCCTTCTTTGAATTTGGTAGGTATATTTACAATTTTTGCCTTTAAAAATTTGGCACTGTAAACGTAGTTTCCGTTGGTCCCAACTGGAAAACACATTGTTCCACCTTCTTGGATGCAACAGAGAACCATCTTGTTAAACAATGTTAACGAGCTGTCAGCATATGTAAAGTCTGTATTGTTTTCAATGGGGAACCCATAATTGCTTTTGACAAATTGCTTGATGCTAGTGGTGACATTTATTTCTGACTCGGACATGTTCTGTCTTGAAAAACTTTCAAAAATAGCAGCTTTGACTGGAATTGGTGTAGGCAAGAAGCTCTGATCAACATCCATGTGAATCAGGGACAAATTTTCTGTCTGGTCAATTGACAACTCAGCATTATTGAGAACTGAGATGGCAGAACTGGAAAACCCAATTATGTCTGTTGAACTTGTACTTTTGTCACATTCTCTCTGAGGACATTAATCAATTAAAGTTAAAACTAAGGGTAAACAGTACATAACAAACAAGGCATTGACACTTCTTAACTCCAAATGTAAAGCAAATAATAAAAGTCTTTAAATTAAAGTAAAAAAAAAAAAAAAGAGAAAAAGAATGTCAGTGCTAAACACTTCTGCGTTCTTCCATGTCAAATGGCTGATATCTGGCTGACTGAAGACTTTCATTATCCAACTTGATTGTGACATGCAACATGGGAAGCATACATTGTACAAACTCTGTTGTAATACTCAAATGTTATTATGAGAAGTATGCGCCAAATTCTAAATGCAATCGTATTCCAATACACAATACACAAACCACCAACACACTCCACAGGAACACAAATGACTTTGTGCTGGAATGCAGAAAAGCAGGTTAAAACTTAAAAATCACTCAGTAAAGCAGATTGATAATATTCCTGTGTTGTTAGACCTGCATCATATAATGAAGACATTTACTAGGAAAAGAAAAAAAAATGCTTATATACCTGTGCAGGTAGATGTCGATCAGCTAGCTGAAAAGCAAGTAGCTCGTGAAAAAGACAGCCATAATAATATTGACTTATGGGTGCAGTGTTCCCTTCTAACAATTCTACAGTCTTGGACAAGGCCTTAAAAATGGCTTCTTCTTCAGAAATAACAAAAGCCACTTCTAAATCCGTATATACCTGGAAAGTGTATTGAGTAGTCATTAAGCAGATAATAGTACATGACAATGTAAGATGCTTACTTTTCACAAGATATCGTATCTAGTAGCATTGTGATTTGATTACATTTTCATCAAAAAGTAAGCCCCTTTAGTGATAATTTGATAGAAGGAAGCACCTGATACCTGCAAGTTGAAAAATGACGTACCTGATTTTTCACCAGGCCGCACACAATAGCTGCATGAGAAGGAAGAGAATTTCCAGCTAGATACTTTAGGACTCCATTGGAACTTGGAAGACTGGATAGCTCAAAATGATCAGATATGTCTAAGAAAAGACGAGAACCTATTTCTCTCGTAACATCCAAAAGGTGCACAAAAGCTGAACTAGTAACAGCTTCAAAATGAGCCATCCCAGTCACCACCACCTGAGGTTTCAGCTTCTTTATCAGCTCAATCATTAAATCTGACTGGCTTGGGGCCTCAATAACTGTAAGCACATCCTCTGCGGCATGATCAATTCCAGTCTGCAAAACAAGAATTACAAATGATCCCAGGATTGTAGCATTGCTAACTCATGCTCTTTAAGTATTAATGAATAAATACATTGATTGCATTGGATGGTGTAGTAGTAGAGTCTAGTTCAGAGAACTTGATCTAAAAAACCGATTATATTTAAGAAAAAAGAGATTGAAGTGCACAATTGTGTATGAAGATGCACTTACCTCAATATTGAGAGAAGTTAACCATTGTCTTGGTAGGTGTCGGGTTAGATGCTCATCCACAATAGCAAGTCGAGGGGAGAACAAGCGAAGAGCATTCTCAATGGCCACAGCCCTTGAAGGAAAGACCACAACATTCTTCACAATAAATGGCAACAGACTACTCAGAGATGCAGCTTTGTGTACGCACCACATAACAAGAAAACACTATAGCACTTCTCTAGGTAGAAAAACTGTGTATTTGCATGTGTTAAGCACAAATAAGGAGATACTACATGGTGTTTATGTGCATTCACTGATGAGCAGAGCTACAAATAGGAAGATTAGAATAGAGTTGGACACATCTATATAGATGTAATAGCAAAATGAGAAAACTTAGCACTAACTTTATTTAACATCCAAAGAAGAAAGACATGTAACACTACGGTTGAGTAACATAACTGCAATTTGAAGGATGTCATTTTTTTTTTGTACAATGACCCTAATAGATATTCTTGCAAATAGAAACATAGACCAAACAGAGAAAAATTTTAGATCCAAAATGAATAATAAAATCAATGAAGAATTAAAATCATCAGTTCAACACTTCTATGCTGTCAATACTTAGTAATTTTAAGTATGACACATTATAAAGACCATTGCGTAAAGTGAGCATCGTTCATCATCCATTCCTTACCTTAAATAACCAGAAGAAGACAAATGGCCAAAAACATTTTTAAAAACTTTTAAGTGGGGCTTACAGATTTTACAGCGGCTCTTCAATTCCCTACTCTCATTTTGGTTATATGTTACTAGAAGAACGAGGAAAAATGAAATCCAATTCACTAGACTCTTTAGCCTATCATATGCTTGAACAATGCACAATATGCTCGGTCAATGGCAAGACATCTAATTAAAGATGACTTGAAAAGGCACGAAAAAAAAAAAAAAGCAGACACAAAATTCTCTCTAATTTTTAGTAAATGGCCTGTATCTCTAACACTTGTTTAGTAGGCATGCATTCATATAAGAAGTCCATTTATTATTTAGATCAAAATTTATAAAATTTTTAACAACTTCTACTTCTAAGAGAATTGTTGTAAAATATTGATCAAGATAGTTTACACTTAAAACAAGCATGTTCAACTTTTTTTTTTCCTGCATAAGAATACTCAATAATGTTGTTATACAGATATAATTCGAGAAGCAATCACGTCAATTCCATCGCTTATAAGAACAAATAATAATATAAGTTAGAATTTAAAAATAATGGATAACTAGTAGGTCATCTTACACCAGCACTGAGTGGTATGTGGTGGTACGTTTTCATAAATCCAGCAATAAGGTTTCGGAAATGCAAGCTCCCAGCAGGTGGCTCATATGGAAAATATGCACTTTCTTTAAATATGCTGGCAAGATAAGCTAGGAATGGAATCTTCTCATCAGCAACGGAATCATCTCGAAATGATAAATCTAATGAACTGCTGATTTCTTGGAATCCACTCTTAAGAAAATCAAATATTGTCTTAACCTGTTGGTTCAATAAGATTTTATATTAACGTTTGTTCCATATCCTCGTATATTCTATTTTAAAAACCACTTTAGGGTACTAAACCTGATTTGGCTGACGGAGTTGACAACTATAAACTGATAGTGCATGAGAGATGCGACCACCAGCCTTCCCATAAGCCCATGCTGTTCGAGCACAAATAGGTTGATCCCCTGAAAGTCCCATAAAAAACTCAAAACGATGCGGACTGTTCTTCTCAATTTCGACTAAGGCAGAGATGTCAGTGTCAGCCGCCTGTAAATACAATATATGAATATAAACTCTATATGAAAAGATAAATTTCTGATAAAAAAAATTCGCTTGCCTGAAGAATTTTTGTCTGCCAAAGCTTAGTAATGCGAAAGCCACGCCGTTCAAATAAGCGCTTGCAAACACCTTGTCCGGGACGACCTCCCATATTAAAGATCATAATCCCCGTAGGTTTGATAACACTTATTCCTTCCTCTACTGCTCTGGCAATCAGACCTAATCCAAACTGATCTTCAACAAAACCCTGCATGAAAAGATAGTACAGGTGAAAACAATAGACCCTAGTGAACAATGTTCATCATCCAAAGGAACTTAACACGTCAACGTGGCAGGATGATAAATGTAATTAGTAAATAGATGGAACAAGATAACAAGAAAATTGGAAGATGCGAGTAAATTATGGTGATCAAATGAGCAATTGATAAATCTGGTAGCACCATACCGATTAAAGCAGTGTTTCAACTTTCAAATGATAATGAAAATGGCAATCATAGAGTGGAAGTTATTCATGAGGATTTTGCCAGCATGAGGGCTGGTTACTACAGAATAGGGTAAACGTGGTGAATTTAAGCCATAGAGATCCAAAAGGTCTTCCATTCTTCCTTAACTCACCAACCTTGATATGTTTTGGGACAAAAAAAAGTGTAGAAGTGACTAATACGTTTTCTTTATCAGAACAAAGAACTTTTCAGATTCTTATCTAGAACTTCTCTTCAGCTTAAATAAAATACATATGTACAAGAGGCAGAATATATATATATGATGCTGCACTTAAGGTTTAATCTTTTCATAAGATGACTATTTTATGCACTAAGACTAGATTGTGATTTTCTTTAATTACCTGAAGTGCACAATAGTTACTCAACGAGTACAAAAATTCCTCACTTGCATTTTCTGTAATCATCTTGGACATAGCATCAGGATTTGGGTTAAGAATCTGCAAGAGGCAACTAATTTTGAGTTCCACAATTCATTTTAAGATCTTTTTTTTCTTATAGTTCCATAATCAATCCTGTAAATTTCTACTAAAAAATTAAAACTTATCAGTACTAGCATCATTCCAAGTTACATAAAGAGGCTGTACCTGAGGTATGCATCCAACAATTCGCTCAAGTTGGATGTCATTATCTCTACAGTAGGCCAGCAGATCAGATTCATGGAACTCTACTCTATCCAAAAGGGTTTTCTTCTCACCGTCAAAAATGTGTTGGCCCTTCTCATCCAGAGCATTTAAATATAGATTAATCCAAGAAATCTTTACTGCTCGAGGGTTGATGTCAAGGCCGTAGACCTACAAAAGTTAACTTAAGACATGAATTTCAAATGCGAAAATTATCACCCACACCACGGTGATGTATGAATCTCAGCAGGAAGCAGTACTTACAGGCTTATAGCTGTTAATGAATAGTTTTTGGAAAGCATACAGGGATATGAAAAGTTCAAGACAGAAGATTTTCCCCCTTCCTGTTAGAAGAGGTAAACAATTGAAAGAAGACAAACCTTCAAAGGTAACCACTTCTCAGCAATGGCGATGGATATCCACCCATTTCCACAACCAAGTTCCGCCACTGTTCGATCCTTAAAGATGGAATCTGGATGCCTATTCAATCCCTCGAAAAAAGTAAACGACCAGTCTTCCGGGACAAAAATACTAGGGATTACCATTGACGTCAATTTCTTCCTCCCATGATAACCTGAGGTTTCCCAGAAAGAGGTTTTAAGGCAGAAATTAAAAAGAAAAAAAAAAAGAAAAAAACACTGACAAGCTGAAGCAAAAAATGCAGGAAATTGAAGTTACAAACTTGGAAGGAATAAAATCAACCACCATCTCCAGAATATTGACTAAAAGATGTGGCAAAATGATAATTGCGCTGATAATTATATTGAGAAGAATGTATGATCAAGCTCCTAAAAAACGACGTGGACGGGAACAGGTTCGGTGACAGACAATAGAAGGAACGACTGATACAAACCATTAGATTTCAGAAATTTGAATCTGTTTTGGAGGGGAGAAAGAAGTCCGGCCAGAGAACATAACAAACAGCAAAAAGGGGGAAAATAATTAAAAACGAACTGCCGCAGAACGATCAGCTTGATCACTATTTATGTCATGAGTATATAAGCTAGCAGGAATAAGCACCAGTATGTTTTGACAATTGTACTGACCATACACTGGCTAATTTACCAGTTGCCATATAAACTTGGCAGATGCTATCATAGTTCGTGTAATTTGCAAGATTTCGGTGCTTGGTCGCATCCGAAGTAGACAAACCCGCAATTCAAAAAAACACAAAAAAGACAAATAGAAGAAATCTTCTAGTTGAATCTATAGCTTACTGCCTCTTATCCAGAAAGGGAAGAAAAAAGGGGGAAATTATTACTAACTCCTAGAAATAGAAATATTCCACAATGGGATTGTAAGAAGACGACAAAAATCAAAATAGAAATAGAAATTTTCTTCAGCAGGCACAATTCATATACTCGACCACTTGGTTCATTTCCCGGCGGCAAAAGCAAACACAGCGCAAGGCACAGAAAGCGTTCCGATTCTCTCATTGCCACAATGACAATACGAACTCGTGCAGTCACAAACCATAACTTAAAAAAAACAAATCAAATTACAAAAACAGCGTTTCAAATGCAACTACACACAAACATTAGTTCAAAACAACAAAAGGACGAGTCAAAGTGGAGGACCTTCGTATTGGTCGAGAAAGATATCCTCGATCCGGAAATGGTAGGAAGAGAAGCACCGATCGCAATCATCCTTGGTAGGAAAACGTCTCTGAATATCGGCGAGGAACACACGAGCTCGGACTCTGGTAGCCGGATCCTCAAGCCGGTCGAGGACGGAACGGAGGGCGGCATAAGCGGCGTCGCCGGACTGCTGACAGCGACTCAAGAAATCATCAATGGAGTTCAACACCGAAGCCATTGGAGTGAGGACGAAGCAGAGAGTGAGAGAGAGAGAGAATGGCGAGTGAAGGTTTAAGCTTAACGTGAAAATGAAGGCAACGAATAAACGAAGAAGAAGGGACGTTTGTTAACGTTCCCGGGTCATCAATTCTACAGAGATCTTTCGCCTTGGACTGAGTTTTTTTTTTTTTTTTTTTAAATAATAATTATTATTTAATTATTTATTAAAAATGATAATAATAACAATAAAGTTGAATTGGTCCTTGAACTTTGAGTTTTATTTTCATCATAGTCTCTATAATTTTAAATGTCTAAATTTAGTCATTTGATCATTTTTTTTTTTTTGAACATTAGTCATTTGATCATTGTACTTTAGTTTCATTTCACTTTAATCTCTATACTTTTAAATGTTCAAATTTAGTCCTATAACTTTCAATACATCTTAACACGAAATATTTGAAGTTAATTTTTATCAAATTGGTTAAATTATGATAGTAATTTTTGTGCATGAAAATATACCATGTGAATATATTTTTAAAACGAAAGATAAATAGAGGCTAATTTTTTTTTTTTTGGAAAAGTAAACAATAAACTAACAATATGTATTATTTTTATGATTTATTGAAAATATAAGAAGTAAATTTTGGCATCTGAAATACCGTAGACTAAAAAAGAACTAGTTCCAAAATATACAAACTAAAATGGTATTTAACCTTATTATTATTATTATTATTTTGTTATTTTCCCCACCTGAATGTGCCCCTATGGGCTTATTTTATTTTGTTTCTCTCCCACTTGTGCATGTGTTTAATATAAGTGATGATACTTTTGCATATAAGTGAAAATTTCAAAAGAATTCAATTAATTGAGATTTAAAAAATTAAATGGAGAATAATTCCATGCTAGGAACTCGATCTATGCAAAATTTCTATGAAAATTTCAGCTACGATCTCCGCAAAATTACATGAAAAATTTTGCAAGGACGAAGAATTAAATGGGAGATAGAGACGGGGATGGAGTGTGAACATCTCTACTTTCGGTCGAGATTATAATGCCTTATTTTTATGAAAATGTGGATGAGTATTTTTATAAAAGTCATAAATATATTACAAATAAGTGTGAACATCTCTACTTTCAGTCGAGATTATAATGCATTATTTTTATGAAGATGTGGACGACTACTTTTATAAAAATCATAAAAATATTTAAATTAACAAATAAAACTTTTCACTATAACTTAAACTTTCTTATTATTAATATAATATTCACATTAATGATATTTTATTAATATTTTTTTATATTTTGTAAATTGTCTTTATAATAGGATGAAAAATGTTGATGTCAAAGCATATAGAAATTTCGATGTAAATATCAATATATTAATGAAAATTTAATATTCTTAAATTTTTAATATTGGATTTTATTTTATTGGATAATATTTTATATTTTTGAAAAAATTGCTTATGAAAACTATTTAGAAAGGTTTTTCTTATATCTATATATAGATATATAATGAATCCCAAGTTAGTGAATTTTTTGAAAATTTTTCAAAAAATACACTTTGATTCTTGAGGTTTGAATTTAGTAATATTTAGGTATTTTAATTCTCAAACTCGATATTTTAAGTTTTGGTTTGAGTTTAGTAGTATTTTGGTCCCTCCATTCAATTTTTCGTTACTCAATGACTTAAATAATACCAAATCCAAGACTTTTTTTCCTTGAATTTTTTTTTTCTTTTTAAGAAAAAAAAATCATTTAGTTCGCACAATTACTTTCTTCGGATTGATTGAATGTTTTTTAGGCTTAGTCACTTTCTCTATTCACTTACCTTTGTTAAGTTATAATTTTGAGAGGAATTTTTAAGTTTCCTCTGTTCATTTTTATTTAATTATAATATATGTTTCCATTTAAATTCGAATTTGAAATGAGGATCTTTTAATCTATTTTCAATTATTTGGCAGCTAACGACTATGTCTTAAATTTGAAATTTCTTTCAACTTGATTCTTTCATTTCAATTGAGGAGATTGTGGTTTAATTGATTTTAACCTTTCTTCTTTTATCATTTATATTTCTTTATAACTGCAAATATTACACCGTTATTTATCTATTCACTATCATTGGAGCACTAAAGTAAGATCCATGGAGCAAATTTATCTATTCACTATCAATGGTTCAAAATTTATAATATTTTGTTGAGAGCATTTTTGTGAAATTGTAAAACTGCAAATATTTTTATTTATGAGAGATATTATTAAGTCTTAGAAGAAAACATATTCATCATTGAAGGGAGTTCAAATAGGGATCCACAACAAAAAGGGGAGCTTATGTTTAAAAATATTCAATTAAATGAGTCAATCAATTATTATTGCATGATTTAAGAAGAGAGTTCTTTTATGTATTAGTCAATATTGATTGTAAATTGTATTAACATTTGATTGATTAATTTGATTTTCTTAGCATGGCCTCATGGAGTAGGCTGGACAACCAAACTACGTTAAAATCGTCTTATTGGATTGTCTCTCATATAATTACATCTTTGTTGATTTTACATTTTTAACTCATTGTTACAATTGATAAACAATTTAAATATTCCTTAAATTTATCAAACATGAGTTTTAACATTTTAGTACTGAATGAAATTCTTTCAAATTTTACTAGTTTTACGTCACTATCTTGTTCTTTGATTTATTTTGTTAACTATAAAAGATTGACTCAATACACCCAACATTGTGTAACGGTGTAAGTTGAAATAATGTGCATGATAAGTATATGCGAGTTCTGCATGATGTGACATCGAATGTCAATGACTAAAGTAGATTGGACTAGACTAAACTAATGTACAATAAATAAATAAAATTAAAAAAAGAAGAAAAAACAGGGTGACATGACAATATAGAGGGGTCTAAAAAACATTCCTTCTTATCTATAAACCTTTTTTCTTTTTATTTAATTTCAAACAATTTATTGTTAAAGTAAGTATAGCTCAGCAATAATTAATATATATCTTTAATTAAGAGATCTCTCTATATTCAAATATTTTTTAACTCAATAAATATATATATAACTGTTCATTTAAAAAAATTCGTTAGTAATATACTTTTGTTTCTTTCATATTTTTACTTTTTATTGGTTTGTAATAACTTTTATGTGATGAAAAACGTAATTAATTGTACTAAAAAACAATCTAATTAATATTTTTTTTAAAGGATTTGAACATTTGACTGTTGGAATAGAAATTTTGGCCAATCAAAAATTGCCACGTCATTACCCAACATTGATGACGAAATTATATTTAATTAAGGATCAATTAAATTGGCAATGATCCTTAAATTAAATTATGGCGAATCCCAATATACAATTGAGTTATGTGAAAATTGGGCTAATTTTAGACTAAAATCCAAAGGGCTAGGCCCTAAAGTCAGTCAGGCTCAATCCAAAGGTTAAGCCAAAGTCAACCAAGCTCAGTCCAAAAGTTAGGCCTAAAGTCAACTAGGCACAGTCCGACTGACAAGCCCAAGTCCACCTGGAGGCCTTCAGAAACTCTATAAATAGAGAGCTCCCTCCTCAATTTCAGGGATTCAAAAAGTTGAAAATCTCAAGAGAGAAGACTTAGAGAAAATTCAGAAAACAAAAACCAGAAAACTCTCTAAACTCTTGAAGATCAAATACTCTCTGAACTAAAGTCTTGAAGACCAGAGACTTTGAATATCAAGAACAAGCTGCAAAGCCCTCGAAACAAATCTACATTTGAGAACAAGCTGCATGTCACAACCCGCCTCATATTAACTCTACCAAACCTAGGATGAGCTGTGACGGCAGTAGACCCCAAATGTGCAATGGAATCTATTGCCAAGTCTTTAACTCTACTCTCATTATCTAACTTTATCTATAAATATCCCATAAACACGCAAACAAGATTTCTCTATTTACTTACAAAAGATGATATGCAATGACTTGACAAGACTAATGGCAGATTTTGATTAGCTAATTCTGGTTGAAACTCAAGAGCAACCTGGTGGAAAATTAAAAACAAAAAATGAGTTAAAAAGCCCAGTAAGTGGTGATTTCATAAGAAAATAAATTTTCAAGAAAAATAATTCTCTTACTAAACATAAGTTCATAACTCTGTGAAATAATGTAAATCACGAACAATTTAGAAACTTTTGAGATCATTTAAAGACATTAAAGTCGGTAAATAAAACATCTCTTGAAAACAAGAAATCCCAACTAAGATTATAGCTTTTGAAACAATAACTCTTGAAACTTAAACATATTTTAGTAAAAACATAGATAGAAAAATCCACAATTATAGCTCTAGAAAGCATAAACATAACTAGTAACATTCATCACCAAATCTGTACCCAAATCTTTGTCATACCGGTGTAGAGTAAACTTCATACGCACAGCAGAGCAATCTCTGTCATACTATATATCGAGTGATCTCTAGATACATAGCAGAGCATATCTATGTCATACGTGCACGTAGAGCAAACTCTAACATCTGTAATGCTTCTGGTCCAGGAATTGGACTAGGATTCGACACTAATTGCCCCAGCATTCTCCTGCATCCCCTGCGGCCTGAGCACGTGAGCATACTATGGAAACACATTTTCATAGCATACTGAGTAATCACCATGGGTACAAAGATCTAGTGGTTTGAAAACCACTTCCAACATAAACTTCTTAAATCACTCTAAATCATAAAACTCTTAAATTTGTAAGACCCGATTCCGATCTTCTAATATTTGGATATGCAATTATTATATGTGTTATTTGATTTTGAAATTTTGAAGGAGAAGAATATTTGAAATAAGATAGAAATAAAAGTAAATTGAAAAGTAGTGGAGTACAAGTGTAACAAGTTGAAAAAAAAAATTAATATAAAAAAAATAATAAAAGAAGCTTCTAATGGAAGCTTTTGGTTTTAATTAAAAAAAAAAAAGAGAAATAATTGATATTTAGTTGACACAAGTACTTGACAATAAATAGATGAGAGAGAGTGTAGAATGTAAATGTTTGACTAATGGGTAATGTGTAAGGATGGAGAATGGATTAATTGATATTTAGTTGGTATTATTGGGTTTCTAAATTACATGGTTTGAAGAATTAAATTGTGATATGGTTATTGAAATTTTAGGTCGAGCGAAGTTCGGAATGACTAATAGCAACTCGAAATTCTCCCGTCGATAATTTTGTGAGTGGTTTATTTCTGAAATGTTTTCCTCCTTTAAGTTTTATTATGTAATTTTCAAGAATTCTTTAATTATGTATGATTCTAGAGAATTGTTATGAGATTTATAGAGAATTGTTGGAAATTTTCAATATTTTATTATTTTTACTAAAGTTATGGTTTTAGAGATGTTTGAGAGAAATTGTTATAAACTTTCAATAATTTTGTGGGTTTAGCTTGAATTATCATTTTCAAAGATATTAGAGAATTTTGATGATTATTAAAATGGTTGAAGAGTTTTAATGTTTCTTGATAAATGTATGAGATTTATGAGATGTGGTTTCAGAGAAATATAACTTTGGAAATGTTTTATATTAATTGAGAGATTTGATGATTATTTGAGAAATTATAAATGTTTAATGTAATTTCAGAAATTTCTCAAGTTTATGAAAGGCTTTTTTTAGAGAAAGAATGTAATTTTTAAAAAGAGTTTGAGAAGTTAAGAGTTTTTATGATTTAGAGTGATTTACGAGGTTTATGCTGGAAGTGGTTTTCAAACCACTAGATCTTTGTACCCATGGTGATTATCCGGTATGTTATGAGAATGTGTTTCCATAGTATGCTCACGTGCTCAGGCCGCATGGGATGTAGGGTGAAGCGAGCTTGTCGAGGGCTCGTCAAATTAAAATTTATAAACCGATCCTAAGCTACTTGTAGCATTGAGTGGACCGGGTCGATCTCAGGGAACCGAATATTAATTTCTCAAATTAAATTTGCCAAGGAGAAAACAATTAAAAATGGGGGGTTTTGTGTTTTTTTTTATTAATAAAATAAAACATAAGCAAATAAAAGAAAGATAAATCAAATCTTACCAAATTCCAATCCAAAGGTGCGGTTCTACTCAATTGCAAAAATTGATCATAGACACTCAAAATATTTAAACTTAACAATGCAAGCACTTGGTCAACTTATTAGGAAACCCCAAAAAGTAGCAACTTCCCTAAGGTCATTAACTCTAACAAACGTCAAGTTAACGCTAATTACCTAAACAAATTTTTACGTAACCGCTCCAAATTATTTAGATAAAGGCATTACGTGCTTTGGAAGGACCAAGACAACTAATTAGATGAAATAACTTTAATCTAATTAAGATGCTCCTTTGATTCCTAGAATTAAACATGCAAGCCATGTAATATGGAAACCCACAAAACATACACATGTGATAATCCTAATGCTACCGGTTCATTCAACATGACAATTACGGATCATGATCATGATTAGCAATAAAACATGTAGAGTGATTAAGGCGTCAATTTAATCAAAATACATACTTATAAAATTAACACGGGAATCAAAGAATACTTGCAATTGAAAGAAAACTACGTTAAGGTTCAAATCTCACAATATTGCAATTGATTACAACCGACCTCTGAATTGGGAATCGCAGAGTTTAGCCGAGCATCGTGATAAAATTTGATACCATTATTGTCTAAGGAGAAAAGAGAAAATGAGTCTAAAAGATCTCTAAAAACGTCTAGGCCAAGAGGCCAAAAAAAGATCCCCCTTGCTGTCCATAAGAAGGCTTAAATAGCCTTCAAGTAGACAACTTACACAAGTAAGAAACCCTAAATTCTAGAAAGATGTTTTCCCAAAACAATTAGGGAATAATATTTAAAATAAAATAAAATAAAGTAAATAATGTTCTATCTTGTAAAATGCTGGAAAATACATCTCAAACTCGAAAATCCTTCCCTAAATTCTTAAAACAAACATAGAATGTTCAAATAAGGAAAGTTTCTGGATTGCGCAGTCTTCATTATTTTGCCCATAACTTCTTCTCCAAACCTTGGATCAACGTGATATTTATATGGTTGGAAAGATCATTCCGAGATCTTTAAAATGATATCTAATTTTAATATATTCCAAAACGTGAGTAGCAAGATAATAGGAACGGAAGTTGGCACAAACTATTCTCGGGTACAGCAGTTTTCCAGCAGGAGCAGTAATCACTCAAAATGCCATAACTTTCATAATACTTATTGGAATGCAATGAGTCTTATACCGTTAGAAAGATAATTCAATAAGCTTCGATTTGATACCAAATTTGAATATATTTTCATCTCGAAATATCATGATATGACCGGTCAAATTTGGTATAGAAATTCAGTTGCTCGAATCACCTCCAATTTGGTCCGAATTAATTCTGAAATGGTGCAAACTCTTCAAAACACGTGAATTGTTCGAATCCCTAAAAAATAATAATAAAACACATAAAATCATTCTAATTAACAAGAAATAAGTGTAATTAAATAGGACTTTATAGGTCCTATCATAGGGGAATGTCGGGGCCATTAGTGCCAAATCCGGATTCCGAATCCTGGTCCAATTCTTGAACCTGAAGCATTACAGATGTTAGAGTTTGCTCTACGTGCACGTATGACATAGATATGTTCTGCTATGTATCCGGAGATTACTCGATACATAGTATGACAGAGATTGCTCTGCTGTGCGTATGAAGTTTACTCTACGCCAGTATGACAGAGATTTAAGTACAGATTTGATGATGAATTTTACTAGTTATGTTTATGCTTTCTAGAGCTCTAATTGTGGATTTTTCTATCTATGTTTTTACTAAAATATGTTTAAGTTTCAAGAGTTATTGTTTCAAGAGTTGTAATCTTAGTTGGGATTTCTTATTTTCAAGAGATGTTTTATTTACAAACTTTAATGTCTTTAAATGATCTCGAAAGTTTCTAAATTGTTCGTGATTTACATTATTTCACAGAGTTATGAACTTATGTTTAGTAAGAGAATTATTTTCTTATGGAATAATCACTCACTGGGCTTTTTAGCTCATTCTTTGTTTTTAATTTTCCACCAGGTTGCTCTTGAGTTTTAACCAGAGTTAGCTAATCAGAATCTGTCACTAGTCTTGTCAAGTCATTGCATATCATCTTTTGTAAGTAAATAGAGAAATCATGTTTGCGTTGTTTATGAGATATTTATAGATAAAGTTAGATAATGAGAGTAAAGTTAAAGACTTGGCAATAGATTTCATTGCACGTTTGGGGTCTACTGCCGTCACAGCTCATCCTAGGTTTGGTAGAGTTAATCTGGTGCAGGTTGTGACACTGCAAAGCCCTCGAAACAAATCTACATTCGAGAACAAGCTGGAACAAGTTGCAAAAGCCCTAAAGACAAATGTATATTTTAGAGGAAGAATCAGATGAACAAATTAAAGATTGTACTCCATTATATTCAAATTAATATAAATATAAGTTTATTTACACGTGTCTCATTCCATTCTTTTGTTAAAATTACGTGTCAACATTGACCTCTTGATCAATATTATCCTATCACGCCTGATGTAGAGACTAAATTTAAAAATTTATACAAAGTACAAGGACTGCAATAAAATAAGTTTCACGAAAATGATATTTTATTTTATTTCGTTTTTTCCATTCAAAAGGTTACGTGTAACGGTCCAAGGAAGACTAATTTTGCCATAACTTGACCACGACCACATGTACATATTCTGCACTCCGGCAATCTCTCTTTAGGAATAAAATATATTATTTAATAAACCAATTTTATGTTTTCCAGAATAAAAGTTTAGTATATATGTATTTGATTAATTAACCTTTATAACTATTATTCTCACGAACCACATGTGTTATCTTATTATTAGCAATTGTGATGTTTTTATTTAATAATTGTTAGATGGGTAAGTAGTGTTTTCTCGTGTATAATAATTTAGGAAGAAAATTGTGAAAACCATTCTTAAATTATGGTAGTAATTAGAATCATCCCCTCAAATTTTCAATTTGATCAATCTATCTTGTTCTCAAAATTTCAATTTGATCAATCTATCTCTTAAATTTAAAAAATTGTTGCAATTAAATCTTTAACAATGTCAAAATACACAAAATTTTTTGAATGTTGTTCTAATTAAACCATCGAATTATAAGATGGTAACATTCAAGACCAATTTTTTTTTATAATTTGTTTTTGTTTTCTTAAATCAAGATGACAATTCAACATCAATATGAAAAACTAATAAAAATTTAGAGTTAAAAAATGGGTTAAATTGTAACAATTCTATAATTTAAGGGTTTGATTGTGAATTTTGCAATATTTAAGGGCTTATATGTAAATTAACGTAAGTTTATGAGTAATCAATCAAATAAAAAGTTTGAAGATATGGTTGTAATAACTTTCATTTATAGATGGTTTTTACAATTTCTCTAAATTTAGAAGTTGTTTGGAGGACTTAAAAACACATTTATATTTTCGTTTTTAGTATTTTAAATTGTATGTAAATGACTTTTAAAATGTTTAATTTTATTGTGTATATATTGAAATTACTATTTATAACAGCTTCTTTAATAGAAAACAGTATTTTTTTTTTAATTACATAACAGATAATTACAAAGAAAAGAAATCATGAAGTTCCAAAAAAGGTTCCTCATCCCAAAGGACATCTAATCTTATTAGGGAAGTTCGTCTTGCGAGTTTGTGCACTTCTAAATTGAACCGTGGTGCCCTTTTTGTCACGAGCAGCCTGATACTATTGAGCATATCTTATGGGGTTGCAAGGTAACTTCTAAGTTTTGGATGGAGTTTCTACCTTTTAATGCGAGTTTTTATTTCAGGAATACCTTACAAACAACTTCTTGGCCTTTTTTTTAATCATTTAAAATAGTTCTTAAAAACAGTAAAAACTATTTTACATGTATTTTTTTTAAAATCTCGTGCAAAGCATTAATTCCATAAAAAATAACACGGTTTTTTACATTAATTTAAAAACTTTTTTTTTTTAGGACTACGTAAACAAAACAAGCAAAACTCAACAATGAATGACAATATTCATGGTTGCCATTTCTCGAATCAAAATGTGTTGCGCCCATGGAGGACAATCTTCAATCCATACTTCTGAATGCCTCTCTCGCCTTGCATGAGTTGCAAGAGTGTGTGCCACCCCATTTCCTACTCTTGGTGTCAGAAGAAACCCCACTATATGATTAGCTTTGAGGAGACCTTTAAGTTGATCGATAAGTGATTCAATCTCATTTTGGTGATGATCACGATTTGTGACTAGGTTTCACACCGTTTTGGAATCAACTTCAACCCGTATTAGACTAAGACTGGCCTCCTGAGCTAAACGAGCCCCTTCCAGAAGAGCTTTGGCTTCCACCCATTCAACTGAACAACTCATCTTCAAGAAAAGTTCTGTTGCCGCCATCGTTTCTCCCTTGGAATTTCGAATAATTACACCCATACCCACCTCTCCGTTAAGGACCGCTGCATCCACATTTAGTTTATACTGGTTGTTGATCGGTGGTGCCCATCTGATGGGAGAGGGAGTATTAAAAACTTATTGACACAAATCATGTAAAAAAAAATAAACATAATGATCTGCACACTTTTAATCAATTTTAAATTAATCCTTACTATTAATTCATTGTTAACTTTTTTTTAAAAAAAGTCTATGTTAGCATTTTCTTTATAAATTTTGAAAACATATTACATGGTGTCATTTTTTAATGAAAATTATTGTTACCAAGTTAGATAAAAATTAACTTCAAACAAATAATAAAGACTAATTTTAAGATTTATTTAAAGTATAAATATTAAATTTAAGTATGGACTACACTAAAGTAAGCTCACAGCACACGATGAAAAAGGTATTTTGATCATTAATTTATTAAATAATATATTTGTATTCCCGAAGAGAAATTGTTGGAGTGCATATTTTGCACGTGGTTGGTGGCCTGATTTAACCTTTTAAATTAATATATTAGGGGCTGTTTGGGGCAAATGTTATAATAACCTGTGTTATAATAACTCATGGAATATTCTGCACCCCAAACACATACTATTATAACCTCAGACTAAACAACTCTGTATTTTAAACAAGATTATATTATTTCACAGACTATTATAACCCCTGTTATTATAACCCATTCAGCGTCCCAAACAGCCCCTTAAATGTCTATTCTAATTTTTTTTTTTTTAAAAAACAACTTTTGAATGGAAAAGGAAAAAAGAAAAAAAGGTGAATATTAAGAAAACGATGTAAATTGCTCATAAATAGAAAATGATTTGTTTTTTTCTACGTTGACTTTGTTGATATCGACACGACACCCAATAAATTTTTTTTTTTTGAACAAATTGAATAGCTTTTGTTAATGGCCAGATCAAGTTGGGACCAATGTAAAAGTAAACCTGCTGATTTTTTTATTTAATATAAAATTGCAAATTTATGTGAAACTTTGCTCAATAATAGCGGTTGCTGATGGTTTGACCGATGAATAATATTTAACTACACACTCGTAAATTACAAGAGTTCAAACTAATTTTCGAATATGGTTTATTTTTAATAACTTAAAACGGTGGCAGATTTTTATTCAAGGAGTTTCACTAAAAATTTCGTAAAAACAATTGAAAACAAATAAATAAAATTAAACTATTAATTTAATACATCATAATTATTTTCAATGTTGGATCCAAAAATTTATGTTAGGAGAGCACAACATTGTATAAAGATAATTTTAAACATATTATATTAGTTATTTTAATTATAAAGAATAGTTTTATGTGTTTTTAGGTTATTATATTATATAAATAATAGTTTCCAAGTTTAAGGGCCCAAATCTCTCGAACTTAAATCTTCTATTGAAGTATTTGTAGGTTCTACTATGTATTAATATAGGTCAATAAAAATAACACACATCAAAAAGTTTAAAAGAATTTATCAGGTGTGAATAGATAGTTCTTTAACCAATTGAAATAAATCTACGTTAACTTACCATTTCAATATGAAACTTCTCACTCATTTTGTTGTCTTAAATCCAGTTACTTGGCTTTGTACTAAACAAAAATCCAATTATTTTTAGTATTGACTTATATAAATTTAGTAAATACAGTAATTAACAAGGGCAAGATGTTTATTTATAATTATTTGTTTAAAATTAAATTATCTTTTCATAGTTTAGATTTCACCTTAATCGTCCAATTTTTAGAATGACTACTTTAAACCATAAATTGAAAAAAAAGTTTACTTTGTATGGCTTCAAAATATACTCGTTTCGTACGTATACACATTAAAAAATATACCAACTATAATATTTTAATTACACATCAACGTTTTGGGGTGAAGGATTCGAACCTCTAACTTATTGATTAAAAGTACATACTTTATGTCAGTTAAATTATGCTCATGTTAGTCATTATGGAGTTATGCTCGAACAATCCCACGTTCAATCAGACCCACCAAATCATCATTATGTTGTCAAATAAACAAAAACAAATAAATAAAATGACTCTTAAAATAATAATGTCACCAACCACCCACTTCGTGGTCTTTGTTTATTTCAGTCTACCTTAATGGAAAATATTTAAATGCCCGGCTTTATATCTATCTATCTATATATATATATATAAGCACTTATAGAAAGTAATGTTTCTAAACATTGTAAAATATATATTTCTCCACTTTATATAAAAACTGACTTTAAAGTAGTATAACAGTACCATTATGAGAATATACAAGATTTGAATCTTATGAAATGGGGTATTAGAATTTGAATCTCAGATCTCAAGGGAATGAGTATACGACAATTACTGTTGAGCTATGTTCACGTTGACTTGATACCTTGACCATTAATTAAGTTGACTTGTAAAAATGAAATTATAGTTATATTTTTATTTTATGTGATGACCTTTGATTTACCTAATTGATGACTAGCTAGAAATTGATAGACTATAGTCATAAAAAAATTAGAAAAAAAATCAATTTATACTCTTAAACTTTAGAGTTGTACACTTAAAATTCTAAATTAATAATCGTATTAATTAAAACCCTAAACTTTCATAAGTAAATCAATTTATACTATTTGTTAGGATTTCATTTTAAAATTGCTAATACATAATGTTTGCACACGTATGCAACTTTTTTAAATGCAAGGATTAAAGTAATATTAATTAGAGAGAAATGTTGTAATCAAATGGATAGTAGCAATTTTTCATTAATGTGAGTTGGTTTTTCATCTTCTCGTATTCCTCCATTTTTCTCTACTTATTTAAGAATAATTGCATGATAATTTTTCTTTCTTTGGGAGAAGAATAATTTTATTTAGTTGATTTGAAATAGAATAAAGTGAAAATAGTTAACAATTACTAACAGAAGGTGTAAATTGATTTAGATATGAAAATCTAGGGGTCTAAATTGATAGAATTGTGGAAGTAAGAAATTTGAACATCTGATCTTTGGTAATGGTATATGTCTTAACAGTTGAGTTATGGTAAATTTATAATTTGTAAAGGTGAGTATGCAATATATGATGATAATGCAATATAAGATGATAAACTAAGTTAATCCACCATTATTGAGTCGAATCTCAAATTTTGGACCGAATCTCGGTTCGAGCTTTATGGGCTTTGATATCATATTACAAAAACACGAGATTTTATCTCAAAACTAATTGGCAATGAGAAAAGTAACTAATGTATCTTATAAAGATTGCGAGATCTCATGATTTTTCCGATGTGGGATCCTCAACGTACAATATATCCTCCTTCTCACTTCTCAATAAAAGTGAGATGGACTCTAAAATACTCCTTGATTGATTACGACAATTTTTTTCACCCTCTCTTCTCGACATGATCCAGGCATTTAAGCTAGGAGATCAAATCATAGATTCTCATTCATTTTAGATGGCAATGTCGTGAACTTTTTTTTTTTTAGTCCAATGACATTTGGAAGTGAGGAGATTCGAATAGCTGATCTCTTGGTTAGTGGTACATGTTAATTACCGTTGAGCTAAACTCATTTTGGCCAATGTCGTGAACTTTAAGACATAGTGGAAAGAAGGAATTTCAAAAATATTAGTAATACCATAAACGAATTGCATTTCGTTTTTCTTTTCTCCTCTTTTGTTTATGATGTGGGTCGTGAAGCCCACTAACAAAAATTAGAGGGCTCATTATAGAGGGAATAAGAATCTTTTAGTTTTAATTTTGGGCTAACGAATGTCTCGTTTTTAATAGTCATCATTAAGGGGTTGTTTGAGGAGCTGAGTGGGTTATAATAGTATGTGCGTTATAATACTGTGGAGTTATATAATTTGTGTTTGGAATGCAAAGTTATTTAGTCTAGGTTATAATAGTTTGTGTTTAGGGTGCAAAGTATTCCATAGATTATTATACTCCACGTCCCAAATAACCCCTAAAAGTATAAGATATTGTAAATAGGACTAAGACCCCATTTGGAATTATATTTGCTAGCGTAAAAAGTAATTATGTGTTAATCTATTAAGAATCACTCTTCAATTTACTTTGACGTGCAAGTAGATACCAACTTTTAGATTCTATAAAATATGTTACCTTCTCTAACCGTGTTTACAAATCTCAAATATATATATATATATATATGGAAGGATAAATTTGAGATTTTGATTGATTCAATTTTTTATAACAATTATTTTTCTTAAACTCTTATTAAATAATTTAGATCAACTAAAATTAAATGCAATTTAAATCATATAAATTTTTAAATAATTGTCTTATAATAAATTATAAATTAAATATGAATATGAAGATAATTGAAATAATAAGCCTACTTTAGTCATTATAAATAAATCGCAACAATTTAGTATTAATTTACTAAACAACGTAACTAATTTTTTCTAATTTAAAATTAAAATTTACCAAACACTATTTTATTTCATTTCATAATTGATTTTTCTAAAAGCACAGAGATATATATACTTGGAAGGATAAATTTGAGATTTTGATTGATTCAATTTTTTATAACAATTATTTTTCTTAAACTCTTATTAAATAATTTAGATCAACTAAAATTAAATATGAATATGAAGATAATTAAAATAATAAGCCTACTTTAGTCATTATAAATAAATCGCAACAATTTAGTATTAATTTATTAAACAACGTAACTATTTTTTTCTAATTTAAAATTAAAATTTACCAAACACTATTTTATTTCATTTCACAATTGATTTTTCTAAAAGCACAGTTGTTAGCAATTATTTTAAAAGCTATAGCAATTCAAATCATAGTGTAAAATTTCGAGCGACATGTCGAAATGTCACTTGAAATTTCGATATTTCGATAGGGTCGACATGTCAAATGGGGGAAAATTCATTTTTCCCCCATTTCGACAAAATTTCGTGGATATTTTACTTTTTTTTTAATCACTTTAGTCGCAACGCGTCAGTCAGTTGACTGACGCTACCACTAACATGCTAGCTTCTTTTTTTAGACAGTAGTCACAATATACATTATACATACATACATACATATATATACATACATACATACATACATACATACATATATATATATATATATATATATATATATATATATATATATATATATATATATATATATATATATTACTTTTTCATTTATTTACTTTCACTTTTCACATCAACTTCACATCAATTTTTATAACATTTTCCAAACATTTCTAAATCACAAAAAAATATTTTTATTAATTTTTTCTTATTCTACATTTTAATTATTTTTTAATTATTTTTTACCACCATAAATATCCATTTCATTTTCAATTTCATCACCTTAATCTCTATCACAAATTTACACTCAAATTCCCTCAAATTCTCTCAAATTTCTTTCTTAAAATTAAGAGCTTTATATTAAACAATTCACATTGATTTTATCATATGCAAATATTTCATATCTCCTTCAAGTTTGTAACTATTTATCAATATTTGATATTATTTTGTATAGTGAGTTTAGAATGATTAATTATAATTTAATTAAGTTATCATAATTAAAGTCTCATTTAATAATTCAAACAATTTTCATAATTTTTCTAAAATTTTTGCTAACATCAACATTTCCATTAACATTTAACATAAATATGATATATATAATTTAGATATGATAGTTAAAAACAATCAATTATAGTACAATTAAATCACAATTAAAGTTTCATGAAATAATTCAATTTTTTTAATCAATTTTCATATTTATTTTCAAAATTCCTGCTCCAACGACATTTCAATTGATATTTATATCTAAATATTGTCTTAATTTTTAGGTATGATGCTTAAAAATGGTCAATCATAGTCTAATTAAGCTACAATTAAAGTTTTATTGACTAATTTAAATAATTTCCATCATTTTTCACGATTTCCATAAATTTTTCCGAAATTTCCTCCGACATTTCCATTTCCATCGATTATTTCGTAAAATTTGGACCTCGACATTTCTATTGACATCGATATTTCAAACCTTGATCCAAACTAAGCCTAATTTTTTTCGGTTAGAATTACCAAATTAGATTTAGAGTAAATTACGCCTAATGTAGATTCTATTTTTTTTATTCAACAAATAAAAGATTTAAAATTAAGCCTACTTAGAAGGAAGGCATAAGGTAGATACTAACTAAATTATAATTCGTTGTTAAAACACTATGATTTTGAGTTTATATTAATTACTATTTCAGTGCCATAGCACATTTAGTATCTAAAATTAACATGGAAGCCATTAAAAACTAAACAAAAACACAATGTAGTAGTAGTTCATCGCCTAAATTATACTAATTGTCTTAATACGAAACATGCAGCGTATGTGACATGTAATTTTATAAAAAAATACTCATCAGATTGAAACTTAGAGAAGTCTCAACATGATATGTGTAATTTCATCTTCCCAAAAAATCAAGAAAAATCAAATTAGTCAACACTTAATGGAAACCAATCGATTTACAGGTTAATAGTAGGATTATGCATCCCATACCTATTAGCACTTAATGCAACCCAATCGATTTAAATTCCTCTCCCATTATGAGCAAAACATTTCATTCATCCATCTTCTTGTTGGGATTTATGCCCCTAAACCTTCGTAATTAATGATTTATTTAATAATTAATAATAATTTTGATTATTTTATTTGCAATATAATATTATCCATTATATGAAAAATCCAAGGTTATTAG
This sequence comes from Trichosanthes truncata, assembly GCA_033996785.1. Lineage (NCBI taxonomy): Eukaryota > Viridiplantae > Streptophyta > Magnoliopsida > Cucurbitales > Cucurbitaceae > Trichosanthes > Trichosanthes truncata. The sequence goes on from JAWPNB010000003.1 coordinate 73,775,395, forward strand.
TGTAATCTTGAACAATATGTGGTTGACATACGTGAGGATCATATTCAAGAAATAACCTAAAAGGTCATAGTATATGGATAAGGTTAGGTGCCTTATCCTGGTAACGCTATTGATACGACACACTTCGTAATAGTTACAAATGATTTGATCCAAATTATTCATGTGGGGACATATGAGTGGGGTTATACAATAAGTTTGTATAAGACTGAACCACAAAATATTTAATATCTCTTTATAAATTCGTTAATTGAGAAGATTAATAATTCACCAAGATGATCATGTGCGACTTATTCTTAATCTTGAGTAAGTTATGAACTCTTGCATGTGAGGGCTTGTCCTTTGATTTGCATGGGTGAGAGTGGCTTTTGTAACTGATTCAATAAGCCGACCATTTTGAGGACTTGAATAAATAAGGAGCTGGGAACATAATTTTATAAGATGAAATTCACTAATTCCCATATAGGGTAAGTAGATGAGTAGTTCCCTTAAATGATGATTTCGGGACTTGAACAATGGGATCCCACATTCTCACTGGCCTGAGAGGGACTCAATTTATGGTTGAATTATAAAAAAAAATTGTTCATTAAAGGATCAGTGACACTTAAGGTGCAAGATATAATCACAGGGGTTTTGACCCAGCTGTAATTACGAACAACTCGTAAATGATCGACTTGCATGTAGTGGTTATATCCATGGACACAACTTGTCCTACAGTGCATAAGAGTGTAACTATAGATCTATAGTAGAATGACCTAAAGTTAATAAATGAAAATTGATTAATTAAAGAGTTTAATTAATTATTTTTGTATCATTAGAGCTTATAATCTGTAGGTCCATAAGGTTCCCTTGCTAGTCTATAGTAACACTAAAAGATCAATTTAGTTGAAAGAAAAATTTGAAATATTCAAATTAATGTTTAATTTGAAGTGATCAAATTAATATTTAATATATTAGATATATTAAATGTAAAAGAGGAAAATATATTGTATTTGATACATTAAATATGAAAATCATTAATGTATATTAGATGTATTAAAGAAAATATATTTATAAAATTTGAATAAGATTCAAATAACAAAATAAATATCGTAGGAGAATTTAAAATAATTGAATAAGATTCAAATAGATTAAATATATGTATTTTAAAATATTAGATATTCAAATATATATTATTTAATTATGCCAAAGATTTGCCCCAGATCTCTATAAATAGGACATTTTGGTTGAGTCATTATAATACACATCTCCTCAAAGAATTAGATAATTTTCTCTAAACTTTTTCATCTCCAATCCCTTGTGGATTTTCTTTCAAGAGGCTCTCACAAACCTTGATCATGTGTTTGAGTCATAGCTAGGAAGACTTTGTGGAGGAGGTAAAGACCGGCCTAAAATATCTCTATATTATCTCAAATGTATGTTTTGCTTAGCCTAAAATTGTATTTTAGTTTAATTCTAAAATAAATCAAATGCGATCAAATACTTCTGCTGTGGGTTTAATTTAATTATTCCTTTCACTTCTTTCATCTTTTTCAACCCAGTCAATTGGAACTCTACATTTTAGATTATGTTTTAGTTGATTTAAAAACAAAACTCACCATATTTAAATTTGTGACTCCATTCCATTTTTTTAGGGATTTGTTGGATGTTAACATTTTTGAAAATAATGTGGCTTGTAGGCTCACATATATCTCTCCACATATTTAGATATTTTGATTTTGCTTTACTGCAACTATTGCATTTTTTTTGTTTAATTTTAAACTTTAATACTGTAACCCCCAAGGTCTAGGATTCGAAATCTAGATTTGGTACCTGACGACCCCAACATTCTCCTACAACCTAGCCACGTTACCTACTTGTCTTAAATTGCTTCTTAGAGTGAAGATTGTCCCCACATACCAACACAAGTTGTTTCAACATGCTTTGTCCTCACTCATATGCTTCCTAAAAAAATTTACAATAGGTCATCCAACATAAGATTGCTCCAAGCCAAGCACACTTTGTTGGGTTTAATGTCCTAAAACTCGTGTTTTGTAAACTGAATATATATTCTATTTTGCAATAAAGTTGTTATTGAGGTTTATTCAGTAAAGTTGTTATTGAATAAAGTGAATTGCTCATGTCATAACCCTAATCCTATAAACGAAGAACCCTTGGCTATAGGATGTATACTTGAACTATATGTGTGACATAAAAGTGGATCAAGTTCAAGGTATAGCCAGAATGGTCTATAGTATAGGGATAGGGCTGGGTACCTTATCCTGGGGACACTATGGACGCGGCCCACTTAGTATAGTACTAACGATGTGATCCTGAATCGTTCATGTGCAGACATGTGAGTGGGGGCGTCCTATGCAATGAGTTTGCATAAGACCGGACCGCGAGATAGTCACTTAGACTTGTTAACACCGTTTACTGTCTTAACTGACTATTTTCATACAATGACCTAGGTAACTCGATCTTAATCCTGAGCGCGCTATGAACTCCTGTTTATTTGGGATTATCCTTAGATTTGCATGGGTGAGAGTGGCCCGAGTTTGCCGACTCAATATGCCTCCCATTTCAGGGATAAGACCGGGTAGATAGCTGGGGACATAGTCCGGCAAGATGGAATTCACTCCTACCCATTTTAGGGATTAGTAGAGAGGTTGTTCCCTTAAGTGCTTACTCCAGGTCTTGAACAATGGGCCCACCCTCTCATTGGCCTGAGAGGGATTCGGTTTGCTGGTTAGACCACAAACCAATTGTTCATTAGAGGATCAGTGGGACTTAAGGAACAAAGATGTAATTACAGGGGTAAAACGGTTCTTTTGACCCAGCTGTAATTACGAACGATCTGTGAAGGATCGACTTACTAATCATGGTTATATTGAGTGGACAGAAATATATCTACAGTGAGGAGAGTGCAGCCACTGGGCTATAGTGGAGTGACCCGGTGGTTAACGAATGTTGATTAGCTCGGCTAAAGAGTTTGACTAGTTAATCTTGAATCGTTGGAGCTCATGATCTGTAGGTCCATAAGGTCCCCTTACTAGCTCGGACTTAGCCTTGTAACATTTTGAGAGAAAAGAATTTGAATTGTTCAAATTCCGGATTTGGGAGATAACGTTAATTATATGTGATATACTTAACGTTTCATAGTTTAATTATGAATTAAATTATGATAAATTAATGGAGGACATATTTAAATATGATTTAAATATTGTTTCGGTTTAGAATATGAATAGGGATTCATATTCGAACATACGATTTAAGAAATCGCAATTGGTCCAAATTATTTAATTTGATATTTGATATTAAATTAAATAATTAATTAATTAATTAAATTGTTTAATTAATTAAATTAAATTAAATTAAATTAATTTTTAATTATGAATTAAAAATTAGAGAGTGATAATGGGAAGTTCTATCCACTTCCACTTACTTTCATGTTGGTCCAATAAGAGTGTTGAGCTTCTCCTTCACTCTATGACTCACCTCCTACATTAAAGTCATTCTCATCTCTTTGATGTCATAACTCCACTTGCTTGAGAAGCAAAATGATCTATTTTAGATAGAGGAGAAAGATCAAAAGAGAAGGAATTTTTCAGAAAAAGTTTCTGTTTCTCGGTTTTGAACCATTATCACATTTCTTCCAATTTCTCTCAAGGAAAGGTCCCACAACCTGTTCCAAGGCCTGAGGATAGTAGGGAAGACACTTATGGTGGTCCACGAAGTGTTCGTGATCAGAATTTGCCCACGGTTGAGGAGAATTTCGAGCTACAAAGGTTGTTTTTCTATCCTCTGTTTTCTGCTTGAGCATGTGTTTTATTTTGCAAAATTAATCTAATTAGAGTGCTTAGATCCATAAATCGCTTCCGCTAATCTGATATAGACTCCTTTAGTAGATTCATGACTTGAATTAGGGGTGAATTCAATGGTATAGACATATACTTTTGGCTTGTAAATTTAGGGAAATTGGGCTATCCATTTGTTTGAAAGCTGAGTTTTCATAGACATATGTTAAATTTTGCTTTAAAACTGCAATTCGAGGATTAGAATTAATTTTTGGAATTTATTCTCAAGTTTTCTCATTACTACACAGTGCAGTAATGCTGCACAATGCTATAGCATACATAGCATATGGGAGCCAAATTTAGCATTAAAATTTCATAAATTCCAGCACCTTAGTCATTCGATTCTCAAATTGTTTATTATCAATTTTAGCTATTTATGTCATTTAAATTGCTATAATTTAATTCCATCGTGTCGAGCTTGTGTTTTTGTTAATTTTATGTTGCTTAATTTCTTTAGAATTAGCATTAATGGTACTCATGTTTACAAAATTTACATTATTTAGTCCTCGTGGGATCGACCTTGTCTACCAATTACTACATACGATTGTGTATGCTTGCGTAATGAGTTTTTGCACAACACTTTCTTAACCATACCTTGTGTAGCCTCAGGATCCCTCTTATTTCGATGTGGTGTTGGTTTATTCATGTACCCTTCCTAAATCGGGTGTCACATGCTCATTAGCTTCTGCCTTGGTTCGTCTCCAAACCACATCGTATTGGAAGAGATTTCGCTCAGATACCATCTGTAACGTCCTAGGCCCAAAAGTCAAATCTAGATTCCAAATCCTAGTCCAAATCCTAGACCTAGAGCGTTACAAATGCAAATGCCATTTTCTTGTCCTTCTAGATTTTTGTTTAATTTGATATAATTAAAGTTGATGACAAAAAATATGATGGAAAATATTATAGGCTAAACTATAAAAAATATCCTTAAACTTTGTTCATTATTTCAAAAATACTCATATTCTTTTAAAAGTTGCAATATTACCCTTGAACTTGTGTATACATTTTAGAACTACCATTGGAGTAGAAATCCATTAGAATGTTGGATGGAAAATTAGCGTGGCGATGACCTAAAACAATGTGACAGTGGCTAACATGCTTGTTTGAATTAAGTATGAAAGAACAACATTCAGACACGTCGACTTTTCGTTCAACATTCTAACAATTTCTCTACTCCAAATGTAGTTTTGAAATATTTATGAAAGGTCAAGGGTAATATTGCAACTTTTAAAAGAACAGAAGTATTTTTGAAACAAAGAGAAAAGTTCAGGAGTATTTTTTATAATTTAGCCAATATTCTATGTTATTGTGTTACCAGGATATGAGGTGATAGATCAACTAGGTATGTGTGTGTATATATATTAGTTGAACCATAACATAGAATGTACACAACCAATGCAGACAAAATCGTTATACATCTCGTCTTTGTATACAAGGTTCGAAATGTCGATGTCGATGGAAATGTCGAGGTCCAAAATTTATGGAAATGTCGATGGAAATTTCGGTGAAAATTTACGGAAATCGTGGAAATTGATGGAAATTGTTTGAATTAGCCAATGAAACTTAGATTTTGACTTAATTAGACTATAATGGACTATTTTTAAGCATCACATCTAAAAATTAAGATAATATTTAGATATAAATGTCAATTGAAAATTTGAAATGTCGATGCAAGTAGGAATTTGAAAAAAAATATATGGAAATTGATTTAAATTATTAAAATTATTTCATGAAACCTTAATTGTGAGTCGTGACTCAATTATAGTATAATTGATTACTCTTAAGTCTTAACATCATATATCTAAATATATATAATATTTATATTCAATTAGACAACTATGAAGGAAATTTGAGAGAATTGAAATGAATTTAAGAGAATTTGAGGGAATTTGAGAGAATTGGAGGGAAATTAAGATAATTGGAATTGGAGTGTAGAAATGCTTTAAACCTATTATCTAGCGCTTCGAATGACCAAGTACGGGGGTCTCTGTATTTTGTACTCAATTTCTCCTCAATATAATAAAATTCTCTCTCCCTCTACTTGTAGACGTAGGCTATTACTTATTATTTATTAACAAAGAAAAGATTAAATTCGAATATATATATATATATATATATATATATATATAAACCCTGCTTTCATGTTTGTAATTAAAAAAAAAAAAAAAAAAAACTCGAAATATGGACGACATGTCGTCGAAACGGGGGGGGTTTCCCCCCGGACGACATGTCGACCGAAATTTTCCACCGTGTTTGTATATACCAGTATTTACAATATGAGCCAGATCTTCATTGTATTTAATCATTCTATGTCTTTGTGTATATTGATATTTATACTATCCATGACCACAATGACACAAAAGTCATTACACATTTCATTTAACAAAACTGAGAGCACCCAAATAACATCTCTGTCTCTTGAAAGACAATTTATTTACTCCATTTCTAAAAAAAGGAGAGACCTGAAATTCTATGTTGTTTAGTTTTAAACTTTAATGTTATATTTTGTGGTATCGTTTTATTGTCCTTTTAGATTGAGTCTATAGTTTGATAGAATTAATGTTGATATCAGCAATGTAAATATTCTATGTTACTATGTTTTTTTTTTAAAATCTTATATATTTTGTACTATAAATATATTATATAATTTGTTTAAAATATATGAGAATATTTTTTTTAACAACTTTTCAAATGAAAATTTATTACAGAATAAAAATTGCAACATTTTTTCAAGTTCAATTAAAAGTTAAGAATTTAACCCCCAAGTTTAGGGTACACTGAGATGAAATTAAAAATTTAAGATAAAAATTGATATAAGAAAAAAAAATGATTTTTTTTTTCCAATATAGTATTTTAAACTTTGAACCAATATTAGAACATAACCTTAAGTAAGCTTCGGGCAGAAAACTTTTTTTCTTTTTTTGTCTTTTGACGAGCTTCGGACCGAAAACTATGTTAAATTATTTTTAAATAAAACAATACTTAGCGCCATACCGGCATGCATGAACCTCTCTGCTCCTACCAGAGAGAATATTTTTCACATTTATCTCTCCTAATTGTATTTTTTCTCTCTTTATTGTCAACAATTAAATAGTGGTGATCGGGAGATTCTTGTAAGACTAATAGCACCATAGACGACATGAATCACACAAGTTATTTATGTGGATGACCTCTTTTTGGCTGCGAAAGCGATAAATGACCAGGTATCTCAGATTAACGATAGATAACCTTCTGCTGCCGTCAGCAACTATCGGTCTTGGTTGTTTGATAGGTTTTCGTAGCCTCTCGATCTGGGTCCTTTTCGATCTGTTACTTTTTTTTTTTATTTTTATTTTAATTTCAGCTGCACTTCTATTTAAACCTCAATCCAATGGTACTCTCGATTTCTTCGTTCAATTCTCTGTAGCACCGCACACTCTCGGTTGACAGTTTGAAACTCTGCCTTCGTGTTTTCTTACCGTCAGCAACTCTCAATCTCGATTGTTTGACAAGTCCTAGAAGTGGTTTATGTCAAACCTTAAGAAGGCAATCGGAGAGGATCCTAACATGGTAATTGTTTTCGATTGTCACGTGAACATCGCGGTGATTCAACCAAGACCAAGAGTTGTTGACGGCAGGAGAACACAAAGACAAAAATTTAAACTGCTAATCGAGAGTGCGCAATGATACAAAGATTGAACAAAAAGAGTACCGTTGGATTGGAGTTTAAACAGAAGTGCAATTGAAATAAAAGAAAAAAAACAACATATCGAAAAGAATCCAGACCTACAACAGAGATCGAGTGTTGTTGACAGCAACATAAGATTATCTATCGTTAATATGAGATTCTCGGTCATTTATCGTTTTTCATTCGTACCAAAAAAAAAAAAAAAAAAAAAAACCCGAATCACATTATATAGAAAGTAAAAAGACAAATTTTGAATTATGAATTTCTCTTCTCACCTGCCATTTGTACATTCTACAGATTTAGTCCAACGGGGTAATTTTGTAATTATCTCCTTGACTTTAATTTCCTGTATTTTCCATAAACCAGCACTGAAACTGGAGAGCACTTTCCATTTTCACTCGCTTGGTTTCTCAGTCCAGCGTGAATCTAGAGAGAGAGAGGAAAAATGGTAACCGTCAGCCATTTTCCTCAATTAAATTGCAGCTTCCCATCTTCTTCTTCTAATTTCCCGATCAAACAGCGGACAATTCCCGCTATAATTGGTCCATCAATGTCTCTTTTCAGCCTCCAGTTTGCAGGTCAGTCCAAGCTAGTTTCCGTTTGTTGTATTGTGTTTGATTCCTAAGAATGCTGTTCGTGTTTGAATTTTGAAGTGGATGTAAGTTCAGAGGAATTTTTTGTTACTTGTATTGGAAATGACATTGCTTCCGGTTTCTTAGCTATCCAATGAACATTTTTCTTGTTTTCTGTAGCGATTTTGTAATTGTCATTGTTACGACGATGATTTTGATGTTTTGGATATTTTTCGGCTTTACTCAGGCGTTCAGTGTAATTTTAGGCGAAATGAGAAATTTCTTAAGTCGGTGATCAAATGCAGCGCTGCTGAAGTTGGGGATGTAAGTTAGATAGACTTCCTGTTGCTAAAATGTACTGGCTGTACTGGGGGTGATGTACTTTCTTATACTTGTTTTGTGTTCTTGTTCGTTCTATGTTCTTACATTTTCTCTTTTAACAATCTTCAGGGTTCTGAATTTGTGAAAGAGAAAAGTGTTTCTGTTGTTCTGTTGGCTGGAGGCAAGGGAAAAAGGATGGGTGTAAGTTTCTAATTGCTTCACACTCTGACTAGATGACTTTTTTTTTGTACCAATGCAATTATGAATACTTCGTTTTCTACAAATAAATAAATAAATAATCTAATAATATATTCAATTATTTGAATCATTTAAATTCGTTCTCTTTCTTCTCTTTTTAATTTTCCAGATTGACATTTTGTAATTCTTTGGTCTTGGTTATGAACTCCAATTATTTTCACAGAAATTCAAAGATTGACAAGTCTTTGTTTCAACCATGGCAATCATGTTCTGCTTTCTCTAGTCTAGTTTAGTTAAGCATCATTCTGACTTCCATTATATATATATGACTTCGCATTTAATCATTTGATTGCTTTTCTTTCTTGAGTTGTTATATATCTGATTAAATCAGGGAGATATTATTTTCTTCCCATTATCCATTTAATCCCTGTTTAAGTCGTGTTCATTTGGTGGTATGGTTAGAAGTAGAACTGTTAGGATTCTACTTCAAATCTTTTTTCTTATTTTTGAAATTTTTTGTTATCTCGGTGTATGTATATCCTAAAGCTCCGTATATTTTGACTAATAGTATATTCATGTGCATGCAAGAGATGTTTGGACGTAGGTGAAGTTTCACCAGCTACCATTTTCTTTATCATCTTACTTCTACACAGCTAATTTTGTCATCTTTGTGCAATTAGGCAAGCATGCCAAAGCAGTATCTTCCACTTCTAGGTCAACCTATCGCCTTGTACAGGTAAATATAAATTAAGATGTCTTTATTCAGTTTTCCACAATTTCATGTGGACAGCTTTAGCTTGCATATTCCATCGGATTTGAAGAAGTTAAGCTTCCTAATGATTGGCAGTAAGTTTCTGGACTAGGCATAACATTTTTCTTTTGTCCGTACAAATGAGGAACTTTACTTGAAATTAATCAATCAAACAACTATTTGGCCTGAGAAATTCCTAAATTTTTTTGAAACATTATGATTATGAAAGAATAATTGGTAGGCATCCATATGCATCCAAAAATTATCTATAGATTTCAATCAATATATATTTTAGGCAAGCATGCAAAAAATAAAACTAAAAATAAAAATTACAGAAGATAAAATATAAGAAATGTGGTTGAAGTCTAAGTATTAGTATGAGGCTATCATTTGCACGATCATACATACAATTGGATCCAATGCTCATTTTATAGTTAATTATTCTTATCCCCTTTATTGTGAAATACCAAAGGGAAATTTGGTGATTGTGGATACCTATTTGTTGTGGTGAGCCTTCCTTGGCTTGGCTGAATGGTGTTTTCAAGTCCCTGTTTCAAACTTTACTGGGTCCTACATTTAAAAAGAAGGCAAAAATTCTTTCGTTAAATGTTATCTTTGCTATTTTGTGGGAGGTGTGGCTTAAAAGAAATAGAATATTCTTTCATGATGTGGAGAAACGTTTATTTTGAGCCTTGGTTTACCATGGTGTTTAGTTCTTCATATTGGAGTCTTCTCTCAACGGAACTTTGTTATTATCATAATTATCACTTTACTTTGAGCTATTCGAGAGGGGTTTTCCCCCTTTCTTTCTTGTTTGTTGTTCTCTATTTGTTACTTGAGTAGTTTCCTTATTCCTCTTTCTTCTGTAGTCCTTCATTCTTCTAATAAAAGGTATTCTTTCCCATCAAGGAAAAAATAAAAAAGACAAGGTGAACATTGCACTTTACAGTTTCTCATTTTGACCTGATTCATACTTGCATACTTGGTTCTTCTAAGGACAGTTATCCAGTGTCGCTGTCCTTAGACTTGAGGGCTAACTCCTGCAAACCTTTAGTGTCATTTTATTATGACACATATCTCTTTATAGCTTATAACCAATTAACTGGTGACTTAGTGCAGCTTGTACACTTTCTCACGTCTGATCGAGGTTAAGGAAATCGTTGTCGTTTGCGATCCTTCTTATCAAGATATTTTTGAAGGTTCATTCTGTCTCACTGACTGCCTTCAATGTGTATTGTAGCTCATGCATTAATTAACTTTTTCCTGCTCTTAGATGCCAGAGAGAAGATTGATATCCAACTCAAATTTGCACTTCCAGGAAAGGAGAGACAAGACTCCGTGTACAGTGGCCTTCAGGTCAGGTGCATGCTCATAATGTTTTGTTTTGTTTTGTTTTCCTGTAGGTGATACCAAGCATGGTTTTTTAAAAAATTGGAATTAGAAGGCATGAGAGACTCGCAACCTAAGGATGTGTAAAAAGGCTCCCCAATTTACAGCAATGGAAAAAATATAATATTTGTAGTATTTACATTACGAACTGCACATTACATTTAGATTATGCAGGCTCTTGATGTTTGATGGGATGAATCAATTAGAGTTTCCGGAATGAATTCTCTTTCTTTGATAATGTTGTACCTCACGCTGTTTCTTTTTGCTCCCATTATCTAATAGCTTTTTGTTACCATTTCTATTTACAGGCAATTGATTTGAACTCAGATCTTGTGTGCATCCATGATTCTGCAAGACCTCTTGTATTAGCTGGAGATATTCAAAAGGTTGTTTTCACATTCTTATTAATTGCCTTGATGGTGTACTTTCTTGTTACGTATTCTATATATCAAAATTATAATGTCATAGGGACAAGACGTCCAATGTCCCACTGGAGGAATCTTACAAAAAGGAGTTCTATAATCACGTCCAATTCTTTATAAGAAAAATCATCGTTTCCAATTGGAGTGTGCTATTGTAGTTCCATGGAGGATTCAGCAAAATTCTGGATTCTCATTGAAAAGAAATTGTAATATTCTTGGAGATCTCATGGTGCATTGGTTTTCTTTCATCCCTCTGACCCCCTGTTTTCTGTAACATTGATAAGCTGTGTTTGGGTCAATTTCTTGTTGTGTGTCATAATGATATTTGATAAGCCGAAGGAGTGAGCTTAGTTAATGCAAGTAAAATGTGGATTCTCAATTGGAGCTTCTCTTTAAATTTGATTGGCTCCCGTTTGATTTTGGCTCTTTTTTTTTTTTTTTGACAAGAAACAAGAACTTTTCATTGAATTAATGAAAAGAGGCTAATGCTCCAAAATACAGTGCACCACAAGTGGTGACAAAATAAATCAAAAAGAACAATTAAGACAATAAAAACAATAAAAGAACACATTAAGGAGCAATAAAAGCATTCCAGTTTAAACAAATATCCTGAAGAGAAAACCCGGAGAATGATTTAGATAAAGAACACCACGAAGACGATCTCAATCGAGCCAATTCAAAACGATCCATCCAACTTAGTTGTTTACTTGAAAAATTCTCTGATTCCGCTGTAACCACAACTCTGAGAAAATGGCCTTGACCGCATTAGTCCATATTAACCTTGCTTTGGGTTTTAATAAAGCTGGGCCAAACAGAATTTGACGAACATTGCTTTTGAAATCATTAGAAAACACCCATTGAATGCTGAAAATGGAGAACAGCCTATGCCAAATTTGTCCAGCAAAAGAACGAAAGAAAAAGACATGATTTAGAGCTTCTGCATTCTGAAGACATAGACACAAATAGAAGGCAGCAAGCAATCCCTTGGAGATTTCGTTTGCAAAACATCTGTGGTATTAAGATTTCCATTCAACATTACCCAAATCAGAACATTAATCCGCTTAGGACTTTTAGACTTCCATATGGCTGAAAAAAACTCCTTTTCCAAAGGGGAAGAACTTGTCAAATAAAGAGAAAGATTTTACCGAGAAAGTCCTGAAGAATCCAAAGACCAGTACCGTGAATTATCATTAGAACCAACCATCACACCAGAAATAAGACTTAAAAGAGATTGGAAATCATCCACCTCATCATCTTTCAACAATCTTCTAAAAGAAAGTTGCCAAGACGCAGTTTGAGTATCCCAAAAATCAGCAATACAACCTGTCTGAGAAGAAGATATAGCATAAAGCCTTGGAAAACTAAGCTTTATTCCTCAACCACGGATCATCCCAAAACAAAATCCTCCTCCCATTACCCACCTTAAAGTGAGCTAACAAATCAAAATGCTGCCAAACCTTGGAAATAGTCATCCACGGACTTCAAAGACTAAAAGCTTTTTTGGCTCTTTTGTTGGGCTATCTTTTTGTATGTCTTTTCTATGTTATTTCATTTTTTCTTAATGAAAGCTCGGTTTCTCATTTAAAAAAAAAAAAAAAAAACCCTACTATTTATCTAAGAATCACGAATACATATAGGACACGACTCAGACACGATGACATGTCATTTTGTAAAAATCTAGGACACAAACACGTTTATTAAAATATACATTTTTAAAAATATATATCACTTTTGTGCAAGAAGGAAATTCAAAGTCAATAAATTTATGCATTTATATGCTTAAAAAATGAGTTTGGTGTATTTCACTCTCAAAATTTATTCTTTTTGTCCTATATTATTATGTGTCTATTTAGTATATTTAACAAGTGTTCGATACATGTCTAACAAATATTGGACCTATATTGACTTTGTACAACTGGTACTTTTCAACACATATCTATTGTGCTAACAAGTGTCCAATATGTGGACAACAAGCGACGGAGTGTCCAAGTGTCCAACACGTGTCAGATACAAACACGCTAGCCAAACTAAAGTGTCCGTGCTTCTTAGCTATTTATGTTAGCTGATAAAAAGCAGAATGGTCTAAATTCTAAATCATTAAAAATATAATTTCTCAAGTGAAGACATTTGGTTTATATGTGTTAAATATTTGAGATGTAAACATTAACACGAGCATGTTCAGATAAAGCAAATTTGGGATACGCAGTGCTTGATATACATGCATAATTAGGAATATTGGAGTTGATGTAGAAGATATTAAAAATTTGGCAGATTTCACGTTTATGTTCTACTTCAGCCTGTCTGAGAGATACACTTCAAAATTTACTGGACTTCTATTGCAACTCTCTCTTAATACTTGTTGAACTTAACCTGATTAAGCTCATTCAAGGAGATATTTGTTCTTTCCTTTAGGTTCTTAAAGATGCCAAGCTGAATGGGGCTGCTGTACTTGGGGTTCCTGTTAAAGCGACAATAAAAGAGGTATGTGTTGGGACTTATTCCTATCATTTTCATTCCCCTTTGGACACCTCTGCTTTCTTTTATTTTCTATAAGTCGTCTAAGGCGGGTATTTTACATGAAAAACCAAGTGCCATTCTTTATCTAATCTGTTTGATTATTTTTATGAAAGTTGGTTTCACATACAAAAGAGAAGAATGCATTAAATTCTCATAAACCACTAGGTTATCCTAGTGGTAATTAGGGCCCATAAATAAAGTAAAGGACTTAGAGGGAATAAATTCAAATCATGGTGGCTACGTACTTAGGATTTAATATCCTACGAGTTTTCTTGGCAACTAAATGTAGTTGGGTTAGACAGTTGTCCCATGAGATTATTCGAAATGTGTGCAAGTTGACTAGAATGCTCACAAATATTTTTTTTTTTTTTAAATCATCAAACCTTTTTTTTTTTTTTGATAAGAAACTTGTATGTATTAACAAGAAAAGAGAGAAACAACCTAAGGGCTAGGAGAAGGACCTCACCCACAAAAGAAACTAAAGAAAAGCTTTCCAATTGTTCATGACCAGAGAGAGGCTGTAGTTACAAAAGAATTTTCTATGGTTAAAACACCACCAAGAAGATGTGTTTTCTTTATTTTCAAATTTGTTACGTCATTGTAAAGCCAAATGGGGCCTCCTAAGATACTTGGTTGAACTCATTGATTTGTTTTATAAGTTGTCAATTTCTCTATTGCTTCGGCTGGACTTTTGAAACTGAAGAGAATTTATTACTGGACGTGGTTGGAAAAATATTCTCCATCTGCATACCTTCTGGTTTGCTTTTTTCCAGGAAGATGATAGGAATGCCATCAAGATGAAATTAGGAATATTATTAGAGTACTAAGGGTATATTAGTAATTAATTAGAGAAGTTGTTATGGTGATATGTAAATAGTGTGAGTAGGAAAGGAGGAGGGTATGGATTGATTTAATGGACTTAGGCTTGAATGAGAGTGCTCAAGATAGGGAGGTCCAAGTACCTTGAGGCTCAAATTACATGGGTTATCTTGTAGTTTTGTTTTCTTTCATATTTTAATATATTTAGATTCTATTAATTGGTATTAGAGGCGGGTAATGATAGGAATACCATCAAGATAGAATTAGGAATATTATTAGAGTACTAAGGGTATATTAGTAATTCATTAGAGAAGTTATGGTGATTTGTTATATTGTATGGGTAGAACAGGAGTAAGATATGAATGACTTGAGTTATCTTGTAGTCATGTTATCTTTCATATTTCAATCTATTTGAGTTCTATCATTAGATCCCTTTGTTACCTGGTACCCCCTCTCCACCTATCTCCCTATTATTCCACGTCTGATTAACTTTCCTTTCCTTTCTGTTTTTTTTTTAACCCAAAGATGCCATCTCCCTCTCTTCACCTCATTCGTAGTACAGTTCAATTCCGTGGAGGGAAAAAAAAACCTAGCCTCGCACCCCTTTTTCTACCATGTCCTTACCCTCGAAACTATTTTGAGTTAGGATTGCATTCATCCATGCATATTTTCTTAATCGTTCAATCCCATACTTTCTTGTATATTTTCTTAATTCTACCATGCCCTCACCACCCTCAAATCCTTCCAAATTTGTTTGTTTGTATTTTGTGGGAACTCAACCATACAAGCGTAAACACTCATAATACTACATAGACGTCTCTCTGGCTTATACATCTTTCCTGGATGGGGTTCCCTCTGCAGAAATGATGCTGAAACACAGCCACATCTTTCTCAATTGCTCATACGCCCGAAAATTTTGGGACTTCACCCTCTCTACCTATAATTGGAAAGTGGTGCTCCCTCCCCATGACCTTGACCTTCTTCTTACCCATACATTAAGGTTACACCCCTTCTAAAGTCACGAAAAGACCCATTCTATCCACTTTATTCTCTCATTTTTTTAGCCTCTTTGGCTTGAAAGAAACAATAGGATTTTTAGTAATAAAGACATCCGATCTTAACTCTATAAAGGACTAATCCTTTGAGATATTTTGAGAATATTTACTTTTTGTCCTTAGGTGTAAAAATGTTCCTCCATTCAACAATTATAGTTTGAATTCTCGATTAACCAATTGGAGGATTTTTTAAGACCGTCCGTGGTTCTGGGGCTTGGCTCTCCTCCTCCCTTTCTTTTGTAATTTCATACTAATGAGTATCATTAATCTATCCTTCAATTTATATTACTACAAGGGCTTATATTAGAGTTTATGTTAAGGACAACGGAACTTCCACCTATCTCCACAATGATATGATATTATCCACTTTGGGCATAAGCCCTCATGGCTTTGCTTTTGGTTCCCCCAAAAGGCCTCATACCAATGGAGATAATTGTCCTTAATTATATACCCATGATCACTCTCTTCCCTAGCTAACGTGGGATTTTGTTTGCACTCTATGGCTTCAAGACTATTGATGATAGTCTCTTAAAATTTATATTTCAATTTCAAATTGTCTACATTTAACATGGACGAAGCCTCTTGAGTTTGTAATGTTTTGTTTTTTTACCTTGTCGGTTTGTTAAAGGAAAAATTGTGCATTTAGACTTCTGTCTAGCATATTCTTTATCCCAAAAAAAGTAGACTACATTCAGCTATATCTATCCGATTGCTGAACATGCTTTAGCAAATATATAGATATATCAGTTATTTACATTGCGATTATTTAAATTGCATGTAACAATTAATTACCTTTAGTTAACAATTCTTCAATTATTTTGCAGGCAAACAATGATCGTTTTGTTCAAAGAACCTTGGACAGGAAAACTCTTTGGGAAATGCAGACTCCGCAGGTTTGCTGTCATTTTGCATATATGACGTGCAAACTTTTGTGGAATCTGTTAGGAAGAAACACAGGCAGATTAATTTAGTATCTCTATTGTTTCCTACAGGTTATTAAGCCTGAGTTGCTTCAGAAAGGGTTTGAGTTTGTGAACAGGTATTTATTTATTCTTCGTTTATTTTCTCATATTATTGATAAGGAAACACTATAGCCACACTTTCTACTACTTGACTAGTTGAGAGACATTGTCAAAAGGAGAGCTAATAACTATTTTTAGGGGCCACACGATTCAAGGTTTGCATGAAATCAGGATGCAGGAGATTGAATTGGTGGAATATACGATATTAAAAGTAAATGATGTTTGTGTTTTGACTTTGCATGAAAATGCTACTAAAGATACCCAAGAATAAGGGATTTTTTTTTGTGTTGCGTTTGACTTTTCTTTTTGATATGAAGAAAACGTCTTTCTTTAAGAAGAATAAAAGTGCAAAAGAGTAAGGCCAAGCCAACACACTAGGGGCCACCCAAACCACCAAAGATATTTGCAACAGCCCCTCAATTGTTGGTAATCAAAGTCGGGGAAAATCTAAAAAATAAAAGAAGATAACACTAGGAGACACTAAAGTGAACTATCTCCAAAACGTAGACGACACTTTTAAAGTGAGCCACACTTCGAACCTCCTCTAAGATCTCCCTTTTTGCTGAAACGCCCTTAATCTCCTTGACAACTGGATACCCTAACAAATTCCAAAGAAAGCGACCTGCTAAGGCACCTTTCCTCTGTCCAAGGCTTGTGCACTGAAGCTCCTCCAACGCCAACATATTCCTATAATTCCAATCTGGAGCTACGGAGATTCCAAAAATCTTCAGTTGCAAACGTGCACTGTTGTATTTGGCGAGAAAAAACTTAGCAAAGAAGGGTGGTGGAGGTAACGCACAATCCTTTCGGCCAGGAAATAAGCAGAAATCCTGGAGGATCGGAAGTCCCTCGGATGGGAAGGATGTGGGACTTCAGCGACAATCTATAATGCTCTCCTAGAGTGAGAATTGAAAGGAGATACCCCCTAGCATCCGAGAAACAAAGCAATAAGGACATTTCTAAGAGACCAAATGGTAAATAAATGAGTGAAAGTCAAAGACAATTGAAAGTTGCCAGAGCCAATCCAATGATCTTCCTGGAATTGAAGATAGTTTCGTTTGACACGGAGTTACGCCGAAAATCAACCAAAACCCAATACTTACATCCCAACCATCGGTGCGACATCCCAACCATTTGTGCGACGCTCATAGTTACTAACAATAATCTTATGCCACAAAAATTAGGTTCTAACTGGAAGTTCCATAACCATGAGTTTAGAAGAGTATTGTTCCTCTTGGCAAAACTACTGAACCACAAGCGACCTTGCTGCAAGGACCTAGGCACAAGCTTCCACTAAACTAAATGAGAATCGCCGCCCTCTTGTAAAAGTCTTGCATTCACTTCTCTAACGAAGTCCCAACAATAGGCAAAACTCTGAAGATAGATAAGTAATAAAGTCAAAAATCTCACTTGAGTAGATTAAGTGAGAGGTTCATTTGCCACATCATATCAACATAGTAGATTATTATGAACAAACGCATACTTTCCATTTTCCAACAGGGAAGGCTTGGAAGTAACTGATGACGTTTCTATTGTGGAGTATTTGAAACATCCTGTGCTAATCACTGAAGGATCTTATACCAATATTAAGGTATTGTAACTTTCAATTAGAATCTTTTCATACATTTACAATCCATTTGATTTTAATTTACTATTTAGAGAAAGTAAAGTTTGTTTTTTAAAATTGTCCATTAAGAAATAGTTGTCTCTTTGCAGGTAACAACACCCGATGATTTGTTACTTGCAGAGAGAATATTGAATTTGAACTCGTGAAAGTCCTCTGGACTGGAGGACTAAACAACCATTGTCCTAATCTCTTAATAATTAAACTATACCTCATTCCCATTTTTAAAGTAGGCAATGTAGTTTCACTTATAACATAATGTTGATGAGCATGATGTTGGCTTCTGAACTAAAAGTTCAATCATGAATGTTCGTGTTGAGCATAAAGGCAAAATTAGATGGAATGAAAATCCGAAAATCTCAAAGTTGTACCTTTTCAATTGGGTTGAGGTGACCAACTTGAGTATAACCCAACTAGTTAAGACATTATATTATTGATCGAAAGGTCAGAAGTTCGAATCTTCACTCACACATGTTAAACTCAACAAAATTTGGGTTGACGTGTGGCTAAGGGTAGAAAGAGAGCTCAATCTTTATGAAGTAGCAATGATAGAATAGGACATAGAGATCCAATTGAAAGATAACAAAAATAATACATAAATTTGGGAAGAACTTATTGGAAGATGCATCAATATGGTGTTACACATGATTAAATTTAGGTTAAATTAAAATTTTAGTCTCTAAACTTTCAAACTTGTGTCTAAAAGGTTTTTAAACTTTAAATAGTATCTAATAGATCATTGAACTTTTAATTTTATGTCTAATGGTCTCTAAACTTTCAATTTTTTGTCTGGTAGGTTCGTGGATTTTAGAAAGTGTCAAATAGGTCAAGAATTTATGGGACACAAAATTGAAAATCAGAAACTTAATTAGACAGAAAATCGAAAGTTTAAGTAATAGATACTTTTTAAAGTTTAGAGATATATTTGACATAAAATTGAAAGTTTATAGACATTTTTTTAAATATAGCACATGGTTAAAATTAAAAAGAACCAGTTTTTTCCTTCTTTTTCTTTTTTGAAAAGAAAAAGAACCCAGTTAATTTACTGAGGAACATGATTAGTAGTGATTACTGTGTATCAATTATACGGTTAAAAAATTTTCTTGCTCCGAATCTGCTTTGACGAGAAATAGAATGATCATATTTTACTACAAAGTTCTTTTTCTTTTTTGTAAAAATATATCTGCTTTTTGGCGGTTGCTACGTCTCTTTCCAAATGATTGCTCCCTCAAAGTACAATAAATAGAAATTTTTTTTTTTTTTAATTTCTAAATATAATTTTTAAAAACACTTTCAGAAAATGGCCTGAAAAAAAATCTAAGATAGTAGATTTGCTCTTCAATGAGGACAGATTTTCTTCTGGTTCTTGTCACTTGTGTGAAAGAGTTCACATGGCGTCGGCATGAAAAAAAAAACCTACCATTTTTTTAAAATAAAATAAATATTTATAAATAATTTTTGTTCGTGTTTTTCAAATATTTTCTTTCCCAAAAAATGATTTCATTTTTTTTTAATTCAGAAGGTCAAAACTTTATGGGGGTGTTTGGAGCAATGGGTTGGGTTGGGTTGTTTTGGAATCTAAACTCAAACCCTTGTTTGGGCCACTGTGTTCAAAACCAATGGTTTTGAAACACAACCCCATGGTTTTGCATAGTGAAATAGGAGGGGGTTTGATTTTCAACACACTGGTTTGCTCCTCATTTGGCACATGTTTTCATTATCACGTTTTCTTATCTCTCTCCCGTCTCTTCCATTGTTTTTTTTTAATTGGTATCTCACATCTTTTTTGTAACAAAAAATAAATTATTACAAATGTTTGTTTTATACATGTCATAACATAACCAAATTTCCTATTTGACAAAGTAATTATTTTTCATTGGAAACTCACTTTTTTTTTTTGAAAAATAATAAATTATTACAAATGTTTTCTTTTTTTATACTTGTCATAAACCTAACCAAATTTGATATTTGACAAAGTAATTATTTTTCATTGGAAACTCACATTTTTTTTTTTATAAAAAACAATAAACTATTATAAATGTTTTTTTTCTATACTTGTCATAAACCTAACCAAATTTGATATTTGACAAAGTATGTTGATTTTTCATTGGAAACTCACATTTTTTTTTGTAAAAAACAATAAATTATTACAAATATTTTTTTTATACTTGTCATAAACCTAACCAAATTTGATATTTTACGAAGTATGTTGATTTTTCATTGGAAACTCACATTTTTTTGGTAAAAAATAATAAAATATTACAAATATTTTTTTTAATACTTGTCATAAACCTAACCAAATTTGATATTTGACAAAATAATTATTTTTCATTGGAAACTCACATTTTTTTTTTGTAAAAAACAATAAATTATTATAACTGTTTTTTTTTATACATGTCATAAACCTAACCAAATTTCGTATTTTACGAAGTAATTATTTGCATTTCCAGTAACAAATTTCTCATTCTTATACTAATTAAAAGGTCCGTTCAAAAGTACTAAAAAAATTATCCAACTTACACAAAGGATTCTACAACTAACCAAATATTGCCACTAGAATATAAGGAAATGAAAAAAAAAAAAAAAAAAAAAAAGACCAAAATAGCAAAGGAAAAAAGGAAAAACAAAAACTGCACAACCCTAGGGTTTAGAACACTACACTCCAAACACTGTTTCTTGATTCCTAGGGTTCAGAACACTGCACCCCAAACACTGTTTTCTGATTTCCAGGCTTTCAAACCCCCCAGGGTTTCGATTCCAAGGGTTCTGATTCCGAAACGGTGCTCCAAACGCCCCCTATACAGCTCAATTGTACTTGCCCAACATTTTTCCCCAAAAAAGGAACAATTTGAAATGTATAGTTTTTAAAAGTAAAAGCTCGCTCTTTAGATTCCGTTTGATAACCATTTGTTTTTAGTTTTTAAAAATTAAATTTATAAATACTACTTTCACTTATGAGTTTTTTTATTTTGTTATTTACGTTTCTTTTTTTAAATTTGACTAAAAATCCAAATGCTTTTTTAAAAAGATGAAACATTATAGAGAAATAATTAGAAAACAAACACAATTTTTTAAAACTAAATAGTTATCAAATGGAGCCTTAAAGATAAAGATATGGACTTCTAAATTTCTATTTCTAACCAACCAGAAAGAGTATACATCCTTTTAAGATAGTGATAGATTGAGATTCTTTAGAAATAAGTCAAAAGAACTTGGAAGTTGAAAATGCACTTCAATTGTACTTGGAACCAAAGCTTCCCCCAATTAGACATTCCAATGTTCATTACTAACCTTTTATTGGTTCAATTAAATCAGGATGAGGCTTATAGACATAATAACTCCACCCACATTAATGAGAACTTTACATTAACTACTTCCCCCTCCATCCATGACCATAAAGAATGGTACCAAAAAACACAAAATTACAGACAAAACCAGTATATCTGCGACTTAAAAGAGACATCACGATCATGTTTGTCTTCTAAATCGACTCCCCGAATTCCTTGACTTCCCACACTCCCCAAACAGTGAAAATCTTCCATTGCACGACCGAACATGGTTCGCTCTTACCTGCTCATCACCAACAAAAGCACAGTCATCTATGACTCCCAGTCCCAACACGACATCAAATCATAACAAAAAGAAAAACTGGATTATGAAAACTACCTTTCCCCTCTTTTGGGGTTTACTGTTATTCCAGCAGAACAATCCGCTACAACCACCAGCTGCTGAACTTGACTCATATCCACTGTATTTAAAACAAACGGGGGCACAAGTCTTGTTAAAATTAAGAGTTGAGATCATTCAGGATAAACTTTGACGATGCTCCCATGCAAATATACATGAGAAAATCATATCTTACATTGCTCATCCTATACTCTTAGTTTGCGAGCAAAAATATATTGAAATTCGAGGAAAGAAAACTCAATGATTCTATTATAAACTAGAGAAACTCACAGGTTATCCTTGTTTGAATTTCCCACCATGCTGCCATCGTGCAATATACTCGGGGAGATGGCATAGCGGTCCACCCGTCTGCCAACCTGCTCCTTCTGGGCAATTAGATCATCATTAACCTTCAGCACTTTAAGTTCACGGTTTAATTCATCTTCCCATTTCCGAGAGGAGTCCCCTGTTGAATTCATTTCTTCCATTTGATCTTTATAGTATGAACCATCTTGAGGCAGGACTTGATTCTTCTCAGGTTTCAAACGACTCAAAGATCCAGGGGTGCCTTTTTCCATGGCCTGTAACCAGGCAGTTTCTAACCTTTGTTCACGAATAATTGATTCTATTCTCTGCATTGGGATCTCCTGTCTCCTGTCCCTTGAACCGTCTTTTTTATTGTTGCTTTCAGTTGGTAGCTGCGATGAATCAGAGGTTGATTGATATGTTGCATCTGGCATCAAAGAGCGGTTAGAGTAGCCCTCCATTGCATTAAGATTGGCAGTTTTCTTTTCTTTATCCATCGGTTCGGGTTCTACACCTTCGGACAACTTGGCTGCAGTCATACCATTAATAGAAGTCTCACCATCTGGTAACAAAATGATTCTAACCTCTACATTACATCTAAGAACCATCTCCATAGAATTTGTGATACTGCTCAAAAATCTTTCAGCCCTTGATTTGATATCTGCATCCTCAAAGGCAACGTAAGCAATAAGGGTACCTGCAAGCAGAAGAAATTCAACAGTGATATAAAGGCACAAGAAGATAGAGAGTAAAATAATAGGTTAAAAGCCAATTTTTCAGAAAACGCTCAATTTGAAGCTTTCAGTTCTAGCAGTATAGCAGCAGTAATTCTAACAGCCTATCAAATGAGAGAAAGAAAGGGTACAATTTCAGAAGACAGCAGATAAAAAATAAACTAGCATACTCATGAAATACCAGAGAGACCTCAGCCCATATCAATAAAATAAACTTTCAACCTTTAAAGATGGACCTTGGTCGAAAATGTCAACTCCCCCAAGACCTTGAATTCACAAAGAAAATGGGCATTATTTCAATAGTTACTATCTGGCCCTTACCTTCAGATTCTGAGAGGGACAAAAGCTTTCCATGAGCATACAATAGCTGCCTCAACGTCTTTGAGTGGCATCTTTCAATACAATGCACCCAGATGCTATCCAACTTTTCTGAGTTTTTGCATCTGAAAACCATATTTCTAAGAGTAGCATCTTCACGTGAAAAGGACAAGTCTTTACCCTCCATGAACTGTTTATGCGTGGGCTTGGAGTTGTAACTCAAACTATCGACCATAGGCAACAAATCCCCTTGATTATTATAAATGTCATTTTTCAGGTTGCACAAAGATGCAGGAGAACCTAACTTTGGAGGCATAAGTTGAGCAAATGACTTCTGTTTGTAGGCAATTGTCCCATTTGAGGTACTTGATGGATCATCATCAGTGGTCTTGCAGCTCTGTCTCCTACTACTGCCTGTCTGAGTGAAATCTGGAGAAGATATGGAACCGAGCTGTAAAAGAGTTGCTGTGAACCAGGTTGAACGCTCACTGGAAACTCTCAACTGCTTCTCAGCCTCTGAAAGAAACTTCAGAGCATGCTTTAATCTTTCCACTTCGGTTTCACTCACTGAAGGAAAGCCCAAAAATACGTCAATTTTTTATTCTTTTTAAAATACAAACTGTTTTAAAATGATGTAGAGATGTCTTTTATACAAACGCAAAAGTAGCAATCTCCACAACATCTGTTATACTAACTTCGTAGATCAATATTAGCAAGAAGGATATTCTTTTCACTTCATAGGACGTCATCAACATCTTTCAAAAATCATAATAAGGATAATCTAATTAAAACGAACATTGGACAGTTAATAATCATATAAAATACTGGAGAACAGAAAAATAAAAATTCATATTTATAAGTGAAGAATTCCCACACCAGAAGAATTTATGGATGAACAAGTAATCTTCAATATGAGGAAGAATGAGAATTCATGTTTAAAACTGACCGTGCAATGACGTGACAATGCAGGGACAATCTAAAAAGTTTGGAGCCTAACGTGCAACTTTACTACCCATGACATCAAACACTAACACCTGTTGAGATTTTATATATGCTTAGCCAATTGATATGATAGAACGTAGTACTCTTAGTGCCACAATCATGGTGTAAAGAGTGAGGCATCATTCTGCAACATAAAGATAATCAAATATTTCGTGTATAACAATTAACAAAGTGATATTGCAAGATAAAAATTCGAGTAACATAAATTCTTTAGATAAATAGCATGTGCAAATCAGAATACACATATTAGGTGAATTACTAGGTTTTAACTCCACATAGGTTCATAATATTAGGGACCTCTAATAACTTCAAACCTAATTATTCACGCAAACATTAAAAGTTCAGCATAATAAAAATTGATTTCTTATATTCTTATTAGAACATGACATCAACATAATTCTGATTTAATGACATCAGAAAATGGTGCAAAAGATTGATTGCGCTGATTTATAAATTAAAGGGATTCATACTCACAACTGCGTCCACCAAATATTGAGGCACTGTCTTTAGTATCAATAATGTTGTACGTTCCAGCAATAATGTCCATAATCAGGCTGGCAAGTTGAGACATCAAAACTAGCGGATCAACCCCAGAGTCCATCAACTCTCTTGCTCTTTTAACTGTTTCGGCAGTGTTTGAAGACATTGCTAATGCTAAAAGCTCAAGCAATTTTTCATCAGAAACAATGCCAACCTACGACAGAGGAAAACACATGATAAATATGAAGCACTATTTTCAAAAAATAGAAAGAATCAAATCAAACCAGGTAACATGAAAGCAAAAGCAAAGAAGCGGGATTGAGCTTACCAATTCATTAACCAGAGATGTTGTTATCCTTTTCCCTAACAGACTCAACTGTTCCAACATAGTTTCAGCGTCTCTAAGTGAACCATCAGCATTCATAGCTATCAAATCCAACGCATCCAAATCAACATCCAGGTTCTCATCAGCAGAAATTCTTTTCAGTCTTTCCACCATGTCACAATCTTTTATTTTGTTAAATATATACTTCTGACACCTTGATTGAATGGTACGTGGTACACTGTCAAGATCAGTAGTAATAAATATGAAGACAACACGTTGAGGAGGTTCTTCAAAAAATTTGAGAAATGCGAGCCATGCCTTAGAGGGCAACAAATGACACTCATCAATGAGAAAAACTTTGTATCTCAAGAAGGCAGAAGATGGCCCGGATGATAACTTTTTTAATTGGTATCTAATTCTATCTATTCCCTTCCTATTTGTTCCATCAACTTCAAAGAGATCCTTTTGTTTGCCAGACATGAAATCTATGCATTCTCTGCAGTACCCACATGGCTTATTTTCTTCAGGGGCTAAACAATTCAATGCAGCAGCAAAAATCCTTGCTGCTGTTGTTTTTCCAGTACCCCGTGGACCTTGGAAAAGATAAACAGGAGCAATCCGACCCCTTGAAATAGCGTTTATAAGAGATTGCACCACTATATTCTGACCTATCAGTTCATTGAAGAACATTGGCCTATACTTCTGACTGAAACTTCTAGTACTTTCTGGTGTACCTCCCTCCTCTACTTCCCCATTTAAAGCAACTATCTCTAGCCCTTCGTGACTCCTACAACTAGATGACCATCTTCGTCCATCTAACCTACTCAAAGCCTCCAAATCAAGCTCTCCAAAGTTAGTAGACAGTTCATCATCGCTCCTCCCGGTTCCAATTGACGAACCAACTCTCCCATCTGCACTGTTAGTAAGCAATGGGAGGACCCCTCGAGCACTTCCTGAAGCAAATCTTCGCTTACTGGAATTTAATGATTTGCGCCTAGAATAAATAGATTGACTACCAAACAGAATGCTACTTCCCTTCCTTCTCAAGGTATCAGAAAGTGAAGGAGAGCAACAACTTCCGCAAATTCCTCTATGCTTTGGCGTCCTCTTTGACCAATAGCAAGGAATACCACATCCCTGACGACCAGGGAAATCTAATCGATCATCCACTTCATCATCCGCATCATTAATCGAAGTTGTGGTGCCATCCCAAGACCCAACAGTACTTGGGTTGCGATTAACATACCTATTATAAGAACTAGTAGATAATGCTGGGGTGCTATAAGAATAAGAAGAATCCTCTTTTCGACTGTTTCTCAATAACTTAGCAGATGGATGGAGACTTTTGTGCTTGAGCTTCAATAGTAAAGGGGACACCGCAGAATATCGTCTGAAATCCTCTGAATTAGAGTAATCTTCGGTGTCATCAGATTGCTCGATCGAGTCATCCTGGCTGAAATTAATGGACAACGAAGGATGGCACTCGAGCAATTTCCTACCAAGAAGAGGACCCTTTTGTTGATGTCTAGACAAAACATCCAAATGGGAACAATGCTTCTTACTCTTCTTCTTGAATGCAGAAGCTCGTTTTGCCGACGGTCTGCCGTATGACACGAGATTGGCATCACCGCACCTGAAGACCATTGAAGAACAGAGATCTCCCAAGTAGGTGTCGCTCTTCGAGTCGCCTCCATTTCGAGCATCACTCAAGCTATCATCAAGACTGACCCCCGGAACTGAATAAGACCCATCATTAGCATCGTCGTTGCCATCACGATCTTCGTTCTGATGAGTAACACTCTTTTCGCTTGACGATTTGTGGCTCTTCCAGTTGTAGAGGTATATCTTCTTGTCCTTAGGATTCCGATTTTCGTTCCGAAGAGGAACAATGGCGTCCAGTTGAGATTGGCCACTATACCTCCTAGTATCACATTCCAAGTTCTTGTTCAAAGAAGAAGACGCTCCACCCGCTGCCGCAGCTGCAGTTGCAGTTGCGGCAGCCATTACAGATCTAGAAGAGCTAAGCGGAGACTTCCAAGACGATGTAGTACCAGGATCCCGCAGAACACGAGCAGCCTTGCGGATTTGAGTAAGTTCCTTTTTCAAATGGAGCTTACTAGGATCAGAAACTCGAACTTCCGCCATTATCACTCAACGGTAGAACTCGAAGTGAACACTCAAAGCACCGATTAGCTGCAGACCGAACTCGGAACCATTTACAATGGCATGATCACACCCACATTTCCACTTCATCGATCAAACATGTTAACAAGTAGTAGTAGAACAACAACAACAGAAGAAGAAAACAAGCATAGATACAGAACAAAAGAATACGAATATGATCAGTAACCAAGATGCTTGAAAACAACGGAGATCTGAGAGAGATATACAAGAACAGAGAGAGAGGGAAAGGAAAATGTCGCTCTGAGTTTTAGGGTTTTAAGTTGGCGCCTCAAAAATGAGCTTCTGAATAAAATTTTGAGAGAGTTGAATACAGAGAAATTGAAGAAATCGAAGATGGAAACTCCCTCCAAACACGGTGAGCTTGATTGATTGATTTTCTTCTCTTTCTCTCTGCAACAATGGCTGGCTGGCTTGATTAGTGATTTTAGGCAAAATTTGATTGATACAAAAAGGAGGGGGTGGGGGGAAATGAAAAAGGAGGAGAAACAAATTGAATTATTGATTTGACAAATCAATGAAATCCCAAACCAAATTAAGATGTGAATGTGGGAATTGACCATTTTATATGATTGGATTGGATCAAGAACATTGCACATTTGTATGTTATATTTTGCTCACAAGTATTTTGTAATCATAATTCTAATTTTAGAATTTATTTCAAGACCCCATTTTGGTATTCTTCATCATTTTTGCATCTTTTCTTTTTTGGATGATTATAAATTATCACACTATGAATTAGCTATTTTGTCAATTATGTTTGTGTATTTTAAAAATAGTTTTCAGCATTGATCAAGTTTACTAAGCTATAAAGTAGACTTCAATTTGTCAATTTAAGCATAACTGAATTAGTTAAGACACATACATTTGACCAAAAGGTTAGGGATTCAAATCTTTCCACTCCTACTTGTTGTTGAACTCGAGAGAAAAAAAAATCAAACTCCACTTGCCAACTTTGAACATAGCTCAACTGGTTAATGCACCAAAATATTGATGAATGAAAAAGTAGACTCCACTCGATGAAAATGAAAATCAATCAAAATAGTGTTTTTAAAATATTACATTACATATGAGAATAAGAGGATTCAAACTTATGGCCTTAAAAAAAAAAGTTGAGAATGTATATATGTTTAACTATTTGAATAAAAAAAAGTTGAGAATGTATATATGTTTAACTATTTGAATTGTGCTTAATTGCGTCATAGTTTATATATATATATATATATTAGTAAAACTATTTTGAAATCGGAATGAAAAAGTGTGTTAACCAATGATTTTATTTGCTACCATGAGAATAGTTGGTAAAGGCATGTCTTTTTTCTTTGAAAGGTGGTAGATTCAAATTCTCTACTTTACATGTAATGTAATATTCTAAAAACAAAAATTGATTTTATTTATTTGTCACTTTGCATGAAAGTTACTTTAAATGAAGAATGAAACTTAGAGATTGAAAAATAAAGAAGATCAATCCAAAAATTTATGAATCATAGTAGAATTTTAAATATTTTACCTTTTCAAGGAAAACTCATTTGTTCAAAATAAGCGAATTGACTCTTAATTTGGGTAGACCCAGCAACCATTCATTTCTAGGAGTAAATACAGCTGAAATGAGATATTTTATTATTTTTTTAATTTTTTGGAGTTTCTTTCCTATTTTTATAGGTTAGAACTTTAATATAATTAATACGCACACGCCAATAAGTTAGAACTTCTATGTACCTATATCAATTATCTCTAAAAAAGAATATGACATATATCAAATAATATTAATAACAACAACAACAATAAGTTATTATGTACTAATTTTGGCAAATTAAAAGAAAAAAGGATTTTAATGAACTGTTAACCTATAGAAATAGTAGACTACACCACGTAAAAATGACCGGTGAAATCGTATTGATGTCAAATATATTAAATGAGTGATAGAGAGATTAAATATACTTTTTTTTTTGTTTGGTTAATATTACACTGTAGAAGAGAGCGAGGATTCAAATATAGAACATATAATAACAAGGTATAAATGTCTAGTCATTTGAGTTATGTTTGTGTAAGCTTCAAATATACTAGTAAATTTGATTGAACTGAAAAGGATATGATTAATTGAATAATATATCATTTAAAATTGTCCATATTTTTCTTTAGAGAGAATTTGACCATAATTTAAAATTTTATATCAAATATTATATCATTGATAAAAGTATATGTAGAGTAAAATGATATTAAAGATATTTTCAAACCACATACATATTTCAAAATATTTGGAAAATATAGAAATATAGTTGGTATAATAGACAAATTGTGGGCCAACCTGAACATAGTTCAACTCGGGGAGACATAATATCTCGAGCAAAAAGTAAGAGGTTTAAATCTCCACACTCACATATTGTTGAACTAAAAAAATAGATAAATTGTGGAAGTGTATGTGTGTGTGTTTTTCCTTAAGTTTAAGGAATGTAGGGTAGGAGATTCAACCTTCAGCCTGAGAGAAGGTCATCAATATTTCACCTACTAAATTATGCTCAGATTGATCTAATTTTTAATTATCTTTTTAAATACTAAAAATATAGTAAATTGGTGGACTATCCAATACCCTTTCTAACTATAGAAAAGTCAGTATTGCAAGTCTAAACTTAGTGATTATTAAATTTTCATTGATTGCTTTTGATTTCATTCCTTAATTAATACTCCATCAAATTAATTAAGATCACAATTTTTCTTAGTTTTTTGTGATATTTTTTAAAGTATGCAATCAAAGAAGGTAAAAGGTGACCCATACATGGGCACTACTATATTTTTTTTAACTCTCAATCATCCATTATTATTCTATATGTTTTATGAATCATTTTGCTATCATATTCATACCCAAAAGATAAATATTTTTTAAAAACTAATTAGACAACATTTACAACTCCATCTTTAACATTTATGTCACCTTTTAGTCCCATAACTTCATCATTTTACCTATTAAGTTTTTGGTTAAATTATAAATATAGTCATTTAATTTTGATGCTCTAATCTTTTTAAAAAAAGAAATCTACCTAGTCTTTTAACTTCAAAAAATTTGAATTACATTATTTATAGACTTTAAGATTTGATTATAGTTACTATTTTATCTTTAATCCAATAAGTAAAAAAAAAAAAAAAAAGAATTAATATGGTACATTAGTTGAACTAACAAGTGATAATTTGACATGACATGACACAAAACAATAAACCAATTAGATAAAATAAGGACATGAGGGCAAACAAAATTCGACAGAGCGAGCAGGCAAAAAATAGTACACCACATTGGAAATTTTTCTATAATTTTTTTACTACAAATGTGGGAATGGGATTTGAAGCTCTAACCTTGAAAAAATGAGCAACTACCTAAATTGCTAAGTTATGTTCATGTTAACAAAAAATTCTTATATTACGATAGAATGAATACTACTAAAAAAGATCAAAACGAGATTTAAACCGAAATTTCGTTACGTTACCAAATCGAGATCACTCATTTAAGTTAATGATAATGCTAAAATTAGGGAGAGAGAGAGAGTGATTGGAAAGTTAGAGAGTAAAGAGTCGTAATCAGAGGGAGCAAATCTGGATGCATTAACATTGTCGTATCCCAATGAATTAGGCATCAAGAAATGGTGTGGCTTTGGCTTTGGCCTTATTCAAATCAAAAATTTTATATATTTTTATTTTATATTATATTATATTATTAAGCCTTTGCCTTTTCATTTGAATAATCCCTATTTGCTTGGCTCTTCTTTCTATCTTCTTCTTCTTTCTCACTCATCTCTCTCATATGGTCATAATACCAAACCTCCTCAAGAAACAGAGAATCTCATCTCATCAATTTTAAATTATATGCTTCCATTAATTGAAATTCCCTCTCTCTCTCTCTCTCTCTTAGATCTTTATTTTTTGTTTCCACACCTCAAAGCATGTGATTTCTTGGTCAAACCAAATTATGCCTTCTTTTATTATTTTTTTCTCCCAAATTATCAACTATATACCAATGGTATAGAACATGATGCATGCTCCAATGAAGGACAATGAGATGGAACATAGTTAAGAATGTCTTTTTTTTTTTTTTTAATTCAAGAACATGTAAAGGATGGAGATTCGAACATCTAATTTTTTAGTTGATGATATATAGTTTAACCAATCAAGCTATGTTGATCAAGTTGGCGTTGGAAATGCCTTCTTCGTTTTTAATCTTGGAGAAATTTTAATTTTTGACCCAATTTTAATCAAATTTCTCACATAGGAGAATATAGCATAGAATAATTGCTCATGAAACACAACTTGAATTGATGAAATTTTTTAAAGTTTATGGATCAAACTAAAGAAGAGTAAGTTTTAGAGACTAAAATCATACTTTAACCGAGTCGTGGGATGACATGCAAGGAATATAATAAATTGGATTATTGAAAATATAATGACTATAAATATAATAAGTGTGGGACTACATTCAGCCATTGAATAAATAGTTTATAGTGGCATTATTATTATTCTAATCACTTATCTATTCATTCACCTAAACATGATAAAAAGCAAGACTTATTGCCCTTCTCCTTGTCATGTATTTGTATCTTTCAATTGCCTTCATGCTTATTTTTCCTATTGGTTGATTCATTTTCAAGTGATTTTTAAATATTTTTGCCTAAACTTATTGCTTATCAAAATATGATAAAACTTAGTTCAATGAAAGAGCTATAGCCGCCTCTACTTATGTAGATTGAATTAGAATTATTTTCTCTCATTCTCATCCTAATTTCTAAATTGGTGGACCCATTCTAAAATGCTTCATCTTTATTTCATTGATTTGTCAAATATTTAATTTAAGTTGATTTTCATTTCATATGTTAGTAAACAGAATCAATCATAACAACAGATAAACATTTCATTCAAATTCTAAAATAATTTTATTAAACGCAACATTTAAAAAGATTAAAATTATCATTTTGGTTCTTGTATGTTGGAATTCATTTTATTATAGTCTCTATACTTTTACATCCAAATTTAGTTCATGTACTTTCAATAAATCTTAAAAGTAGTCATCATTGTTAGTTTGAAGTTAATTTTTATCTAATGTGACAACAATAATAATAATAATTTCCATTCAAGGAAAGACAAAATAAATATAGTTCCAAAATTTAAAGAATGAAGGTTGCTAGAGAATATGTCTTTTTAGAAAAGTTAAATCATAAATTAAAAGTATAGACTAATTTTAAAATTTATTAAAAGTACATAAACTAAATTTAGACATTTGAAAATGAACAAGTTCCAAAGTACAGAGACCAAGATGATATTTTAACTTTTAAAAATGATATTCTAAAACCATAAATTTTCATCCCAATTAATTTCCAATATCCTTTCCATTCCCATTATGGGCGAAGAATTGTTTAGTTTGGAGTTATTTTACCAAGTGATCTCTTCTCATCGCTCAAGACCCATCTATAGAAGTCCTGATAGAAGAGTTATTTACTCCCATCTCTTTCAATGTGAGTGTGACTCTGTGAGTAAGAGAGAGATTTCAAGTGGGTTTGCCTGTGAAGAGAGAAAGAGAATATTTCAATATGAGTGTGACTCTAGAGAGAGAGAGAAAAAGAGAGAGAGAGAGGTAAGGATGAAGTCATGTGATAGGCATATAACAGACAGAAGACAGCACAGGGTTTGTGCCTGAAGTTTGTTAGATGCAGAAATAAATGAGCAAAAGCCTCACAGACAAGCATTCATCAAACAAGCAGGACTTGACATTGCCCCATTGTCTTCTTACATTTGTTAGAGATAACGTTAAATCCATCCAAACCAACAAACAAACAGTTACAGACATTTCTTAAATCAATAATAATCATATCTCCATTTCTTCTCATCTCATAGAACAATAATACAAAAACAAAACAACACATCCACAACTTCCAACTCTACTCCACACAAAAGTCATTTCCCTCTCTCTCTCATCCAAATTGACTCAAACTTCTCTTACTCATAAACAGAAATTTCAAGCTCAGCCTTCAACCAACAAGCATAAAGGCAGATCAAATCACTTTCATTCCAGGTCCTCCTCCTGGCCCTGCCCATAGCCAGCCTGGTTGCAGAATACACATTAGAAACCATGATCCACCATCTACCTTCTATAGCATTTAATAGTAAAAGAACATAAAAAAACGGTTGGTTCTACCCCAAACAGTGTGTGTTTATGTGTTAAGCTAAATCAATGGATGAGTCAGTTCAATTTGGGATGTGGATGACAAATATTCATAATATTTGAAAGATCAATGCCCTACTATTCATAGAGAAAACCACTACTTCTAGAATTAGACAGAAGAATAACACAAGTAGGAAAACTTGAAATTCCATCCCAATTCACCAAATCTGTCAACTGATTTTAACAACCATATTTAGCTTTATAATCGTAATAACACAAGTCTCGGAGTCATGCCGCCTGATTTCTTCTTTCTTCTTTCTTTTCTTTTTTTTTTCTTTTTTCTCCCTTTTTTTCCCTCCCTGCAACTATCTCCAACTTTCAGATCCTAAATTCAAACCCTTGCCCTCTTGTTACTGCAACTTGGACATTTGTATTGCTTGATATGCTCGGCCTTTGCAGGTGTAATCTTCACACATTTTCCATGGAACCATCTTTCACATACATCGCAACAAATCCAGAATTCGTCATTGCCGTAGTTGTCCCCACAAGCCCCACATGTTGCACCCTGTTCATCATCTTCTTCTTCCTCCTCATCGTCCCCGCTATCTTCATCCTCTTTTGGTGGTGGAGACATCTTCACTCCCTTGCTATGGGACTCCAATTGCCGGGACTGCTATAAGACAGCAAAGAACAGCAAGATTCATGTATGGCATGAGGTTGCAGCAAAACAATAGAAGAACAATTAATTGTGAACTCCGGAAATTGCTTACCATCTTCCCGCTCGACTTGCTTTTGCTGCCATTGTTATGAGTGGCAGACTGTTCTTTTGACTGCTTACCATTTCCAGTCACAACTTCGAATACACTTGGGAGATCGTTGATCAGCTGGAATAGCCTCTTCCTGCAATGTCCAATCTCAACCTGAGTCATGTTTGTCTAAAACCATGGCCAAAATACTTTATTGGCATAAATGAAGCCATCTTTAGAAATTATGACTAAAAAAACCTCCATTAATGATGGATGAATTGCTGATTCATACACAGTATTGCCATATGGTGAAATGACCATGCCAGAAGACATTGAGCAGAATTGCAACTAAAATCACAAATCGCTTATGCCACTGAAGCATATGACTTTAGTAGATGGAGTAATCCAAATGAACAAGACATAGCAAAATTGAGATCCAAATCATAACATGCATAAAGACGTCACAAGAATCCTGCAAATTTCCTGATATCCATAGAACACGGAAACTTAACGTGCCTACAGGTTATAACTCTGTGCTCTCAAAAATAAAATATTCAAGTCTACCAAGAAATACGGCATCAGCAATAATTTCAAGAATAAAAACCGTCACAATTTCACAACCATCAGGTTCAAGCAACGATGACAAGGACAGGTCAAATTATTCATAGGGTTTCTCTCACTCAGCTGCTTACATCAACTATTAGCCTGGACAAGAGGTAAACATTACTTCAGTAATGATCATTAAACTCCTCAACACTTGTACTCTAATCTCTATGAACTCTATAAAGATATAAAAAGTTCACCTAAAAGTTCATTAAGAAATTACAAATTTCTCCTCTTTGTCAACACTTATTAGCCTCATAAAATAAGTCAATTTTTTCTAACAAAATAATATGAGGTAATTCTACCCAAAGAAACATGGGCACAGACATAACACGGACATAGTGACAAGTCACTTTTAAAAATATATGATATGATCATGACAAAGACATGTATGTTAAAATGTTTATACATTTTAATGATTCTCAAGCTAGAACTGGTTTTAGTTTAAGCTATTTTCATGAGAGACAACATAATAAGAAACTTGAGAATCATTTTCACATGCCAAGGCCATCTTTATCGATAAATGATTAACTATTTACAAATAAGGGTTTATGTCATGTGTAATGCACGCCTTAATTTGCTAGATATAGTAAGTGAGAAAATGAAACAGTAGAGCAGAGACTACAAGGTGTTCATTGGAAGATGTCATCGATGACATGAAACAAACCGTGGACTATAAGTTGACTCGATCTTGAAGATATCCGTAATTTGCAAGAGACTTTTACCAGGATACTAAAGCTTTCTTTTTAATAAGAGGAAAATGCTAGAACTAAACGAATGAATATATATATATAGGCAAAACTTGAGGATCACTTAAACTTAACCACATATTTTTAAATCTAAAAATGAGTAAATCCCCATCTTAAACTTGAAGAACCAAGGACAATAGAGCATTCAAGGGCAAAGAAACAATGATCCAAACAAGTCAAAAAACAAACCCCCGCCTACTTGGAGAAAAAGGACAGTTGCCTCAACAACAGGAAAAAAAATTTATATATCCAACTTGAAACAAACAAGGTTCACACTCAATCCGAACAATCTGAACAAGTAATTCTAATGCAAGATCATATCGGTTGACTGCCGGATCTTGTGAAGGCACACTTCTGGTTATTTTGTTAGAGCCCCCTTTCTTTGATACAAATGTAAAAACAAATGTTTCAAATTTGACACCAAAATTAAATCCCCCCCAGCACACGTGTCCAAAGTAAACAAATAAATAAAGGCAAAGTAACTTATCATACAAAATTATTCGAGCCTTATGTATAAAGCGTTGTTCAAGCCGGTACTACACTGTTTTTTTTTTAAATATGTTCGAACACAACATGCTAGAACAACTAGTGAACCTCATTCTCTATCTCCATTCACAATGATATGTAAAATTATTATCACTAGATGGAAAAGAGGAAGATATGCGTGGTGAAGCAGATCCAAATTTCATTTATTTTCCAATTGTACAGCAGTGATGATGCATAGGATTAAATTAAATAAAAATTAAAAGACGGTAGTATTAAAGCTGAAAGATGTCTTATAAAGAATTTATAATAGTCACAAAGTATAGTTGCAAACCTTTCATTCTTCCCAAACCCAAAACGAGCACCAAAATAGAATGCAACAGCAAGCAACCATGAGTCACTGTGAACTGCAACCAGCGACAACCAATCTTTCTCCTGCATCCCATCCCTAGCAAAGTTTATACCTAACGCTGGTTCAGGGAGCTCAGGAGGCACCTCCTCCACAGGCAAGTTAACTTCCCACGTTTCATTTGGAAGTCCATAGAGACACAGGTTCTCCTTCTCTATAAGCATGACAAGAATTGTCTCAGAAAATAATAAGTAATTCTTTCTTTAACCCTCATTACATCTCAAATTAAACTCAAGAAAACTTGTATTACTCTATCGATACTATCAGCTACAAAGTACCAATAAAAGAAAAATAGGTATTGTGATATACATGAAAAGGCATTCCTTGTTCAGTCTCTATAAATGTAATCAAGGACAACGTAGCCAATCAACATGACTTCCCTCCTCAAGATACCACTCACAGTTCATCTCCATATTTAGAACTGAGGGTCAGTCAATATTGGAGGACAACTTTCAACTGCCCGTCCATGTCACATAGACTGAAATCATCTCATTCATTCAGTAGGAGAATTGGGGAGACTAAGTAGAAGTTGAGCATACCATGATTTTAAATTTTTGAAATCTTAATTGGAAAAAGTTATCATCATAATAATAACTACTATCAAAAATAACTTTACATTACAAATCAAGTTAAGGCTGATGCAGCATTTCACTCATGTAAAGAACTCATTATCTCAGGAGATAAAGTATTAGAAAACACGAAGAAATTATATGTAAATCTAACAGAACTTACTAAGAACTAAGAAGTAAGCCAACCATCCCCCTATAAATGATAAAATCTTCATAACAAGATAAAAATTGCGTAATCGGCGAGCATGGAAGAAGGTAGAATCTAAGAGATGGACTACCCCCCACCACACTCCAGTTTAAGGGGAAAAAAACATGGCCTTAAATGAATATCTCCAATGCTCAAGATACACAAATCAATATAATTATACCATTGAACTTCATTCTCAATACAGAGAGAAAGAAAGTTAACAATCTACACAAAGCAGGTGGTTGGGTTAAATGGTTGAAAAGAAATTAACTGTAAACAATTTGTTAAAAAACATTTATTCAGTTTTCATCCAAATGTAATTAAAAAGAGTTCTCACATCACATTCATTCAAATATCAAATATATCGACACTTTTTTCAATGGGATATCCACAACACTTAGCGTTAATTATTAGATAGACCATGCATAAGAACCTAAACAAGGTAGAAACATCTATATCACCATGGTTTTTAGTATGATCTAGTTAATAAAAAATCATGGTAACATAAATAAGCACACATGGAAGCAGATGAGCAGAAAGACTTTTCCAGATTTAACAAATCTATAATGGTAAAAATCATTACAAAAGTATTCAAAATAGGTCAACAGAAAAGGCAGAAGTACAAGAATCCTTTCCACCTCCCCAGAACTAGCCTTAATTAGATATACTTGCAAACAATAAACCCTGTTTCATCAATATAATAATCAAACGAGAAAAAAGGATAATTACATAGAGAGCTCCCTACATGGTACATTTTCTAAAGATAGTCTCTTCCCCATTCTGAATCAGGCAAATCATGGATATGTGCAGAAACGAAGGATCAAAGGAAAGGAGAACAAGTTTACATCAAATGTATTCATATAAAAAATTATAAACAAAAAACCTTGAGAGTGAAGAAACAGCAATAAGAAAGAAAGAAAAGATCTCCATCCGACAATACCCAAAGCACACTTTGTCCAGTTCAGTCATGAGCATCGTGGTTTTAAAATTGTGTATGTCAGTATCAAGAATGTTACTTATAACAGTGCAGAAACCAAGGGAACATAATTAAAAGTTAAAACAGCCAGTCTAAAGCAACCAGTTATATAGATAGACATATATGCAATATTTTTTCACTCTCCAGCCTCCTTATTTATGACATTAAAAATTTGTGACCATGTGTTGACCCCGCGCCAGCTCATTAGCTTGCTATTGAATATCCACTAATATCAAATTTAGCCAGTGACTCAACCATTTATCATGTTATGCCCAGCTCTACCCCAAGGGTTCGAAAAACGCAAAAATATCTCCAGTTCTACTTCTACCACAGCCCCAGGCCCCCGAATACTTCAATAAACTGAATTTAGACTTCGAAGAAAAAAACAAAAAGCAATCGTCGGGTACACCCACGCACAGGTGAAATCAAATTCCGGATAGACTTACAACATTAAGCCAAAACAAAAACACTAGTTCGATGTAGAGAGCTAGCGAGCGAACAACAACTTATGAAAAACATATAAACCCAATTCAGTAGCAAAGCTTATAGATAAGACTGTTTCATGGAGACACGCCTATCACACTTCATCAAAGTGAAAAGGAGAATTCAACCCATTGAACAAACGGAATTCAAGACCACAAACATACGGACGGACTAGAAAACAGCGAACAATAAATTTCAGAAGACTAAATAAGTTCGAATATTTCAGATAATCAACAGGTATCAAGAGAACGATAGAAGAGAAAGAAAACCCACCAGGATCGCACTGCTGGTAAAACTTCTCAACGTCTGCAAAAACTCCAAAAAAAATTGGAAAAAAAAGAAAAGAAGAGGATTAAAGTGCAGAAACTCGTACAGAAACAACTACACAGTCAACCTACATCTAACACGAACAACACAAACAAAGTAAGGACGACTGTGAAGAGAAAAAAGGGCGGAAACAGGAAGAAGAAAAAAGATGAAGAGACCAGCGGTGAGGGCTTTGATCAAGCCGGCACGTCTGCCTTTAAAGTCGCTGTAGACCTCATCCACTGTACGGGGTATTGGGTGCGGCATTCCCTCCATTATCTCTCTAAACGAGCCGCAAACTGAGACGATTGGGGATTTCAGTATGGATTCCGATAATGAAACTGCAAATTTCTTCGGAGGAAGAGAAGGAATTGAGCTATGTAACGAGTAGTTGAAGCAAAGAAGAAGAAAAATTGAACGGACACTTTTAGGGTTTGTTGGTTTTTCTATGTAAAACTTCGAGAGAGAGAGAGAGAGAGAGAGGGGAGGAGAGAGAATGTCAGTTTATTTTCAATTTACCGACGATACAACTTTTTTTCTGTAAAGGCACAACCGGTAGAAATTTGATGGCTAATGCTTTTTTTTTTTTTCGAAGGATAATGCTTTGCTATTTTACTAGCGCATTAAAATATTTGTAATGTTTCTGCTGGTTTTCAAAATATATAAATAAATAAATAAATAAATATATATATATATATATATATATATATAATATTCTTTTGTTTCTGTTTTTTTAGCTCGATTTAAAATATTCCTCTAGCTTCTAAGTTTTCATAATTTTTTTAGTTCAACAACGTTTGAGGGTAAGAGATTCAAACTTTATACCTTTTGTTGAAGAGATACGCTCATCTTGGCCTTAATTCAAAATTTATCTTGTTTGATCTACCTTTGACTTCTTGATCGCTTGATTGGTCTTGATCTACATGATCAACCTCTAACTTTCTGAAATGATCTGCATGATCGGCCTCTGGCTTTCTGGCTTGTTGGTATACTTGACCTCTAACTTATTGATCTACTGGATTTGACATGCATTCAAATGTGAGTTTTAATGGTAACTTTTGAATTATAACTTTTGAATTTCTTTAGGAATGGCCTCCTCTTAATTCGTAGGAGGACCTATGTCGTAACAATTATTAATTAGATTGATTTATGTCATAACAATTATTAATTGGATTGATCTATGTCATAACACAATTTGATTAGATTAAATTCAAACAATTCTTAATTTAATGTTCTTTAATTTAATTTTAAGTCACATGTTAATTTGTAATTAGTCTTAAATTAAATAAATGATTTTATTATTAATTTAAAATAGATTTGTGATCAGCGAAAATTTACAGTTTTCAAAATTTTAGCCAATTTGAAAAATCGGTTAGTACGAGCTTTTAATTTTATATTGTAAATATTGTTTTCTTTTTACTTAAAATAATGATTAGTGAAGTCTAACGTAGCATGTTTTAATAAATTTTAGGATCAATTACAAGTTTAGGGGATTTATGTCTATGGTCCTTAAATTTTTAAAAATGTCTAATAGGTCCTTAAAATTTTAAAAATATCTAATAGGTCCCTAAACTTTCAATTTTGTGTCTAATAAGTTCATGAACTTTCAATTTTGTGTCTAATAGGTCTCTGTCAAGTTCGAAATTTTAAAAAATTAATTGATCTAATATATATAAATTTGAATTTTATGTCCAATGGAACTCCAAATTTTCAATTTTGTGTCTATTAGACCCGTGAATTTTAAAAATTCGAAAGTTCAAGGACTAAATTTGTAATTTTAAAAGTATAGGGACTAAATAGATACAAACCTCAAAGTTCATGGACTAAATGTGTAATTTACCATAAATTTTAAAAGTATATATCCACAAATAAATCTAAAAAAATTATCTATTATTTTATTGGTTAAAAAGTACTTATTATCCCTAAACTTTCACAAGGTAACAATTTAGTCTATGAACTTTGATTTGTAACGATTTAGTCTATATACTTTCAAATTTGTAACAATTTAGTCATTGAACTTTAGTATGTAACAAAATAGTCCATGTACTTTCAAATTTGTAACGATTTAGTCTATGTCGTAAAAAATTTCATCAAAATTAATATAACAATTTTTATAATTTAACGATTTAGATTTTGTAGCTTATAAACATATTGGGTTCCTAAATCATTTATTGATTTACCTTTGTAAGAATTTATATTAAATCTGAACAATAGTTTTCACGATATGGACTAAATTATTACAATTTTAAAAGTACAAATATTAAATTGTTACATATTAAAGTTCATGGACTAAATCGTTACAAAATTGAAAATATAGGGACTAAATCATTACAAATCAAGTTCAATAACTAAATTGTTACCTCCATACAAGTAGAGGGGGACCAAAAGTGATTTTTAACCTATTTTATTTTTTAAAACAGTAAAGATAGAGAGAAATTACATAGTTGATTAATTAATTTAAAAAAAAAATAATTGCTTATATGGAAATTATCAATGAAAATGGATAGAGCTATTAGAAAGTGAAAGCGATAATACTAGTGATAATAATTAAATTTAAATTTGATAATGTTAAAAAATTAAGGACTGTTAAGACAAAAATATATCATGTCAATAAGGATATAGTTTAGTGAATGAGTATAGTTTAGTGAATAAGACATTAATTGTTATCTCCAATGTCGATGGTTGGATTCTCCCACCCTAAAATGATAGAATTCAAAAAAAAAAAAAAAAAGACAAATATATCATTCAATGCTATCATTCTCTCTCTCTCTCTCTCTTTTTTTTTTTTTTGTCTTTTAAAATGTTTTAATATCTACCGTAGTTCTTAAAAAATACTTTATTTTGGATAAGTAGTCCATGAATTTTCAATCACATGCCTAATAGTTCAAAAGTTTTTGATTCATTCAATATATATTTTTTTAATTTACAAACCTACTAAACACAATATTGAAAGTTTAAGGTTTTATTAGACATAAAATTTAAATTTATATCTAATAAACTAATTAATTTTATTTTTTTAATATGTCACAAATCTATTATACATAAAATTTAAAGCTTAGAAAATTGTTAGATATTTTTAAAGTTTGGAGACTTATTAAATGCATTATTGAAAGTCTAGAGACTTTTTAGACATTTACTTAAAAATTTAAAGTATAGACTTGCAATTTAACCTACTATTAATATTGGTATAATTTATTTATCTCATTATTTTTGTCTTCCAAACCCGTGTTTAAGATCTTTCTATTATTGACTAAAAAAAAAAAACTTTCTATTGTTTTTTTTTAGAAAAATGCTTTTAATTATGCATTTAATTAATTACACTTTTTTCTATCTAACAAGAAAACGTTTTTTCAGAATTGTTTCTTTAAGTGCATTTTATAATTACTTTTAATAATAAATTTACTTTGTTACACTACATTCAAAAGTGATTATACTAATTGAAAATTATTTTCTGGTTAAATTACGAGTTTAGTACCTAAACTTTCTTGAATCTGATAGATCTTTGAACTTTTAAAAGTGTATAATAAATTCATGAATTTTCAACTTTAAACCTAACAACCCCTAAAGTTAAAAAGTGTATCCTCGAACTTTTAATTTTATATCTAATAAAATATTATTATAATAGAAGTTTTAAAAGTTTCACTAACCCATAAGATAAAAAATTAAATTTTTTCTTATAGCACCCCAACCTTTTAATTTTATGATGTATGCACGTTTTTTAAATGTCGGATATGATAGGGGCCAATTAGATTTTAAAAAAAAAGTTTAAAGACCACTTAGCCACTTTTAAACTCCAAGTACGTTATGGACACAAAATATAAAGTTTAGAGATATATTAGACATTTTTTTGTTGAAATTTTTGTTCTAACGTCTATAATTTTTATTTTACTATTTAAGTTATTTTTTATTTGCACTTTACATCCTTTGTTATATGCAAATTCTAGATTATTACATATAATATTATAGATTAATAGTGTAATATTGAATTACTTAATTTATTCGAATAAAGTAAAAAACTACACTTGATTAATTTTTATTCACTTGTGCAGAACCACTTGTTAGGCTTGCATAGTTGTCAACTTGAAAATAATTCAATGGGAAAAACATTTTGCATCTATCATATAGGTCATATGATTGAATTTGATATTATTTTTGTTAAACTCAAGGTGGGAGGCGGGGAAAGAAAGTTTGGACAATTTATTAAGAATTAAAATATTTTAATTTGTAAGGTTGTTTGATAGAATGGTTATTTATCCTTAAGTTTCTTGGTTTATTTTTCTGTTTTTTGAGTTATATAGTTGGTTATGTATTTGTCCTATAGGAAGGGTCCATGTGCTAGAGTCATTACTTTATATTCTGTGCATTTTTCTATCAACTATCAGTATGAATTGTTCCCTAATTCTCTAGCATTCTTTATGGTATCAGAGCCTTGAGCTCATCCTTTCTCCTTCAATGGTGTCGACGAAGCTTCTTATTCTTCTTCAGAACAATTATCTTCTCCGGCAGTTACTCCAAATACCTCGACCACTACTCCGGTAGCAATTCCTATTAATCCCAATATTTCAAGTATCCTACAGACCCTTCCACCTCCAACTCAGAATGTCCAGCCCCAGACTCCATTTTCTCGTCCTTCATTCAACCTGAATACCCCAATCTATCAACCTATGCCATTTTATAACCCAAATGCTTACCAACATTTTTATCAGCGTCTCCCTTTCCCTGCTGCAAGTCAATTTCCCCCTTCAAACACTTCTCCCACCCAAAATTTTTCCCCCAATACTTTTCCGCCTCCCACTACTTATCCGCAACCCGCACCTCATTTTTCCCCTAATCCTTACCCAGCCTTACCTCAACCTCTTGCTCTGAAACTCAATGATACTAACTTCCTCCTCTGGAAGAATCAACTTCTCAACGCAGTCTTGGCGAATGGTCTTTCTGGTTTTCTTGATGAAA
This sequence comes from Trichosanthes truncata, assembly GCA_033996785.1. Classification (NCBI taxonomy): domain Eukaryota; kingdom Viridiplantae; phylum Streptophyta; class Magnoliopsida; order Cucurbitales; family Cucurbitaceae; genus Trichosanthes; species Trichosanthes truncata. The sequence continues at coordinate 73,819,206 of JAWPNB010000003.1, forward strand.
TGATAACTGCCCCTCCAAAATTTCTGGATCAGAATCATACTCAACCGAATCCTGATTTTCTCACTTGGGAAAGGTATAATCGATACATTATGTGTTGGATGTATTCATCTTTGTCTGAAGAAAATATGGGTGAAATTATTAGTTTAGAAACTGCTTGTGAAATTTGGACCTCCCTTAAACGTGCTTATGATTCACAACCAACTGCTAAAATAATGGGACTAAAAACTCAGTTGCAAAGGATAAAAAAAGATGGTCTATCTATTAGTCAGTATTTGGCTCAAATTAAGGAGGTTGCTGATAAATTTTCTGCTATTGGTGAACCTATATCTTATAGAGATCATTTAGCTCACATTCGTGATGGTCTCGGCAGTGAATACAATGCTTTTGTTACTACGATTCAAAATCGTTCTGATAATCCTGCTTTAGAAGATGTTCGAAGCTTACTTTTAGCCTATGAGGCTCGTTTGGAGCGGCAAACTGCTGTTGAACAACTTAACCTTGCTCAAGCTAACCTTAGTAGTCTCACCCTTCAACACAACATCCACCGCCCCTTCTCTAAGCCCCCATCTAATCAATTCCCTAAACCTTTTTTTTCCTCCACATCACCTCAGTCCTCTTTCTCTGATTTTTCCTCCAATACCAGCATTCTCGGTAAACCCCAGAACTCTCCAAAGTGGTATTCGAGGCCATCTTCATCTAAGCCACAATGTCAAATATGTGGTAAGTTCGGCCATACAGCTCTTATTTGTCATCATAGAACCAACTTAGCCTATCAAACTCCACCTCCACAAGCCTTCTTCCATACTACTCAACCTTCACATCCTTCTCCCTCAACCAATACACCCTCTGTTATTCCTATGGCATCACAACATCCAGATGAAAACTAGTTTTTAGATTATGGCGCAACCCATCATATGACCCCTGATGCTTCCTCTCTCTGCAATCCAATGCCTTATCATGGTGGTGAACAAGTTATGGTTGGAAATGGTAAGCCCATCTCTATATCTCACATTGGAAATTCTACTGTGTCTTCCTTTCATAATCCTATTTTTCTACAAAATGTTCTGTATACTCTTGCCATTTCGAAAAAGCTTATTAGTGTTGCTCGTTTATGCAAAGATAATAAGGCTTATGTTGAGTTTTATTCTTCTTTCTTTCTTGTCAAGGATCTCCAATCCAAGAAAACTCTTTTTTGAGGCACTCTTGAGGATGTTTTATACAAGTTGTCTCCTTCTTCCAAGTCTCTGTCTAGCTCCAAGTCCTGTGATGCTGCTTTTCTGTCTTCAGTTCCAGCTGCTCCCAATTGGCATCTCCGCTTGGGCCATCCAAATGCTGTCACTTTGAGACACATTTTGCGTTCATGTGGTGTCTCATGTCCTAGTGTCCATGAGTTTTGTAATTCCTGTCAATTAGCTAAAAGTCATCGTTTGCCTTTTAATTTGTCTGAAACAAAGACTTCTGAACCTTTTCAGCTTGTTCATTCTGATGTATGGGGTCCTTCCCCACAACTTTCTATTAATGGAGCTCGTTATTTCTTGTTATTTGTGGATGACTTTACTCGTTTTTCTTGGTTGTACTTGCTAAAGTCAAAAGATGAGACTTTCTCTTGCTTCCTTAATTTCAAGAAACTTATTGAAACTCAATTTACCAAACACATTAGATGTCTCCAAACTGATTAGGGAGGAGAGTTCCGAAATATATCATCTTTTCTTGCTTCCAATGGGATTGTTCATCGAGTGTCTTGTCCTCATACACCTCAGCAAAATGGACGAGTCGAAAGAAAAAATAGGCATGTTGTTGAGATTGGCTTGTCTCTTCTTGCACACTCTCAATTACCTTTGTCCTTTTGGAGTTTTGCTTTTCAAACAGCCATTTACCTAATCAATCGCTTACCAACCCCAATTCTAAAGTCTAAAAGTCCTTATCAAGTCCTTTACAATCATAGTCCGGATTACTCTTTACTTCGGGCCTTTGGTTGTGCTTGTTTTCCCTTTCTTAGCCCATATAATTCTCATAAGTTGATTTTTCGTTCAAAATAGTGTATTTTTGTGGGTTATAGTGCTAACCACAAGGGTTATTTGTGCCTTGATGCTCTTTCTGGACGTCTTTACATCTCGAGGCATGTTGTGTTAAATGAGTCTTCTTTTCCTTGTGCTAAAACTAATTTTTTGTTTGGTCCACCAAAGGCAAATGCTCCTGACCATTCATTTTATTCTCCTACTCCTTTCCATATTCTCCCCCCCCCCCCCCACCGTTGCTATCCCTTCCTTGTCCATTTCTTCTGCTCATTCTTTACCTTTTGTGTCTCTCACTTGTCCTCTTTCTTTTCCTCCAGGTTTTACTTATTCTCCTCCTAACTCAATTCACCACCATTCTTCCCCTCGTCCCTTTGTTTCTTTTTCTTCTATTATGGCTTCTTCAAGTTCTCTGCAGTCTCTTTCTAAACCCAGCCCATTTGCCTCTCCTTCCCCTACCTTACTACCTACACATCTTGTTTCCTCATCCAATATTCATCCCATGATCACTAGAGCTAAAGCTGGTATCACATAACCAAAGGCTTGGCTTGCTGTTTCATCCCTCTCTTCTTCCATACCTATTGAGCACACGAGCTTTAAGGTGGCTGTTAAAAATGTTGAATGGAGAGATGCTATGGAACGAGAGTTTAAGGCACTGGTTCAAAATCAAACTTGGATTCTAGTTCCTCCTTCCCTTGATCATAAGGTTGTTAGTTGCAAATGGGTATATGATAATTCTTATTTATGAGGATTATTTAAACCTAAACTAAGTTATTTTTGTCATTTTTGTATGCTTTATTGATTACCGAGCAAGCTAAAAATAGCATTTATAAGATATATTCATGCAAGCTTGTCGGAGTATGGAAAAAGAAGAATTAAATTGAAGAGATACAAGAAAGTTGGCTAAAATTGTTGTTTTGTGCAGATTTGAAGAAATGAAGAAAATGCAAATGAAATGCAATTGCATTTCCTTGAGAAAGTAAGGTGGTGAACAAGAGGGAAATTGCAATTGCATTTTCTAGACATATCAATTTATTGTGGAAATCATGAAAATGCTCCAAAACCCACGGCGTTTGGCTCGATTCTAGGAGACTTTTCAGCCCAAAAATGCTGATGAAAATGCAATTGCATTTCTGGAAAATTTTGGTAGAACTAAAAAATAATGCAACAGAAATGCAATTGAAATGCAATTGCATTTCTGAAATTTCTAGAAGTTGCGGAAATTTCGGGAAAACACCAAAATCCAAGGGATTTGCTCGATTTTTGAAGAATTTTCAGCCTAATATCATGCCCAAACATTGACCCATGATTGAATGAGCACAAATATGGAAACCCTAGCCCTCAATGCCTATAAAAATGAGGAAAACGATCCAAAACGTGGCATGGGTTTTTCTGCTACTCGCCCATAGTCTGTACTCACGTTTTTTCTGTCATTTACAACAGTTTTCTCTTCTGTTTTTGTTCATTGTTTAGTCTATAGTTAGTTTATGTTTTGATCTAAATGTTGTAAGTTGTTAAATTTTCGTTAAACATTGAATCTTTGAATTTCGTTCTTCCTTTTTTTTATGGGTTTTTCTGCACTGTTTTTATCTCATTTTCTGCTGTTTTTTTTTTTTTTAATACTTTGCTACTATTTTCTTCTTCTTCATTTTTAGAACCTTCAACGTTCAAAATCTCAATCATTCCTCACAAAAGTGAAGGTTGTTATGCGCCAAAACCTCTTGAAAGAGAATGAATTGAGTTCGATTGAGACATGAACAAAAAAAAAGGTTTAGTTTAGTTTGGGTATTTTTGTTTTCAAGTCTTGGGTTGAAGTTTCTGTTTTTCTTAGGTTTAGTTACTGCAATTTTTATTGTTAAAATTTGTTGCTTAAAGTTGTTGAATGTAATTGAGTATTAAATTGATTCAATAAAAGGTTCTTTCATTCAAATCTTTATTTTAATTTTAGTTGTTATTCCCTTCCCTTTACCAACTTTGTTATGGATTTTCAATATTCTAACTTGTTGATTTTCATTTCTTTCATAATGAGCTAACTTCTTCTTTGGGATTCAAGCATGTGGATGCCCTAAAGATAGGAATAAAGGCCTAATTGTGAGGGCAACCTTGCTTCCTCTATAGCTTGTTTGCTTTTATTGATTTTAATGCTTATTATTAGTCTAGATTGATCACCTAGATTAGTATACAAAATTTGAGTCTAATTCTGAAAATGTTAGATAAAAATTTAGATTTCATAAAAGCAATAAAGGAAAATAGCCTAGACATAGGAATTTGTTTTTGACCCTAGACATAGGGCAAAACCTTTAAAACCAAAAGAATTGTATTTCAAAATTAACTAAGTTCGTATTAGCCATAGACATATCGGTTTAATCGCTTAGCCTCCTAAAGATACTTCATAGAAGGTCGAATAGGTGTTGAATTCGGTTTACAAAGCTTAAGTGTTGAAGTCAAAGGAATGCAATTGCAATTAGGCCACAATTTCTTTCAATGGAGCAAAAACACGTTTGAATCCCTCTTTTATCATTTTTATTTATTTTCTTTAGCAAAACCAACCACTCAATCATTTTCACACCATTGGTTACCGCAATTGCAATTTGCAAACAAATTTTGTGTCGTCTCAGTAGATTTTGTTAAAATTCGTTCCCTTGGGTACGATACTCTGGAATACTCCAGTTTTTATTACTTCGATCACGTGCACTTGCGTGTTGTAGCAAAAGCGTAGCGATCAGTATATAAAGTAAAACTTCAACCAAATGGTGAAATAAAAGGGTATAAAGCAAGGCTTGTGGCCCGTGGTTTTGATCAAACTTATGGCATAGACTATTTCGAGACCTTTAGTCCGGTGATCAAACCTGCCACTATTCGTATTGTTTTATCCCTTACTGTGCGTTTTCAATGGGTTATTAAACAATTAGATGTTCATAATGCCTTTCTAAATGGGGATCTTCGTGAGGATGTTTATATGCTCCAACCACCCGGGTTTGTTAACAAAGATAAACCAGACTTTGTTTGTAAATTGCAAAAAGCCTTATATGGTTTGAAACATAGTCCAAGAGAGTGGTTTATGAAGCTCAGTACATGTCTGTTGAGTTGGAATTTCATAGCTTCAAAATCTGATACATCTATGTTCATTTACAATAAAGATTTTGTCTTGGTGATTATTTTGGTTTATGTTGATGATATTTTGGTGATTGGCTATGATCAATTCTTTATACAGCGCTTTATTACCTCTTTGAATGACCGCTTTGCTCTTAAGGATCTTGGTGAGCTTTCATATTTTTTGGGTATTGAGGTAAAACGGGATAAAGAATCTTTACATCTCTCACAAAGCAAGTATTTTAATGATATTCTCCACATAGCTGACATGCAAAGCTGTAAACATGTGGCTACTCCCATGGCAAATGGTACTTCATTATCAATTCATGATGGGGATTTGTTACCAGATCCTAAGCAATATCGCAGCATTGTTGGTGCCCTTCAGTACTGCACTATCATAAGGCCTGATCTAAGTTTTGTTGTTAATAAAGTTTGCCAATTTTTACATGCTCCTACAACAGTCCATTGACATTCGGTCAAACATATCCTTAGGTACTTGAAGTCCACCAGCAACCTTGGCATTTCCTTTACACAGTCTGGTCCTCATTCTCTCACATGTTATACAAATGCTGATTGGGCAAATTGTCCTGATGATCGGAGGAGTACTAGTGGGTATTGTGTTTTCCTTGACAATAATCTCATTTCTTGGTCTTCAGCTAAGCAGAAAGTTGTTTCCATATCTAGTGCTGACTCCGAATACAGAGGACTCTCGAACGCAGCTGCTGAATTGGCTTGGGTACAATCAGTTCTCAATGAAATTGGTTTTTCTCCTTCCTCGATACCCTTGTTGTTATGTGATAATATCAACGCAACGTATTTGACAGCTAATCCAGTGCTTCATAATCGCTCCAAACACATTGAAATCGACCAACACTTCATTCGGGAAAAAGTCCTGAGCAAATAACTCCTTGTTCGATTTGTGCCTTCAGAGGACCAGCTTGATGATCTGATGACTAAGCCCCTACCCACTGCTCGTTTCCTCAACTTAAGAACCAAGCTCACTGTACATGCTCGTTCGGTTTCGCTTGCGGGGAGATGATAGAATGGTTATTTATCCTTAAGTTTCTTGGTTTATTTTTCTGTTTTTTGAGTTATATAGTTGGTTATGTATTTGTCCTATAGGAAAGCTCCACGTGTTAGAGTCATTACTTTATATTTTGTGCTTGGCCCTCTTTTGTAACACAGAGAATATTTTTCTATCAACTATTAGTACAAATTGTTCCCTAATTCTCTAGCATTCTTTATTGTTCGACCATATAAAAAGAGAAATTATAATTTTAGTCGCGTACTTTTAAGATTGTGTCTAATATGCTTTTAAAGTTTAAAAAGTTTATATTATGTCCACAAGCGGTTAATTTTGTGTTTAATAAATTTTTAAATGTATTGTAAGTTGCTAAACTTCCAATCTAGTTTAGCAGACTCTAACGTTTGTATCTAATGGTCATTGACAATTTTCTAGTCTTTAAAAATTCATCAATTACATTTCTAATACATCCATAAAATAAGAAATGTTTGACTAGTCATCAATTACATTTCTAATACATACATTACAAGTTTTTTTTTCCGTTAAGCAACATTTATAAGTTGGGAGATTTGAGATTGATGGTACGTGCCAATTACAGCTGAGTCATGCTCACTTTAGCACATAACATTCCAAGTTAAGAGACCTATTGAAATCGGAGGTTTAAATTCCAAAAAATTTATGAGGGATAGGAATAAACTCAATTGCGTTACCAAATGTCCATTTTACCCTTGTACTTGTTTGTTCTCTGGTACCAAAAAAATTTCCAGGGGCTGGTGTGACTGTGATTGCCGCCGCGACGTATCTATGTCTCGCTTATGGGTTCCATTGCTCTCCCAACGCCGGCGGGTCATCGGTAATGGCGTTTTCCACATCGGTAGAACAAGTAGAAGAACAAGCTCTAGTACTCTATCTCTCAATTTTCTCAGTGGCTCGGTTTTATGCAACGAGGGGCACACGCCTTCAAATTTTTCTACCCTTCCCAAGCCCGCCAGTGAGAAATTCAACCATTCATTCGTCAAATCAGGTACCTCCTTTCTGCTACCATTTCTGTTGATTGCTTGTGTAGGTTTAGTACTTACGATGATGGATTGAAGAACTCCACACCTGTGAGAACTGTGGAGTGATTGCGCATAGTTATACTTGACAATCCGTATTTGTTTTCAGCACAGCTAACGCTGTTGGTCATTGTTTTTGGGTTCTATAACTCTGTATAGGTTGGAATAGTTGCATTACAGACACAAGATTATTGCTTCCTTTCGCCGCTGTTCATATCGCCAGGGGGTTTTGTGGAGAATCAGAAAATGGGCACTCGGAGAAATGTTTAAATGATAATGCAAGTGATGGTGATGTTGTTGCTAATAAAGTTCAAGCCGTCCATAGAAACTCTGTGGATTTCACCAAAATTCCTATTAATATGCTTCCAACTGTTGTGCTCGTTGGGCGCCCAAATGTTGGCAAGTCTGCATTGTTTAACCGGTAAACTCTGCATGCTTATGTTATTCTAGTAATGAACTTCCCAATGTTGTGCAATGTGATGTCAGTGATTATTTTTTTGCATTATCTTGTTGGCATCATGAATTTAATTCTCTTGGTGTTTTTGTTGTTAATCTATAGGTTTATTAGGAGGAGGGAGGCTCTAGTGTACAACACTCCAGATGATCATGTTACTCGGGATATTCGGGAAGGTGTTGCCAAACTTGGAGATTTGCGGTTTGTAGTATTGGACTCGTCTGGCTTAGAGACGGCAGCATCTTCTGGCTCTATTCTCGAAAGAACATCAAGAATGACTGAAAATGTGCTTCTCAAGTCTCAGTTAGCAATTTTCCTCATTGATGCAAGGTGATTGGTGAATGTTTTTTCATAAACTTGGTTGAGATGAATGTAGATATGGATTTCCATTGTAAGACAGTGGAATAGCTGTTGTCTTATTGCAATATATATATATACGTACACATACATCTTTCTTTCATTTTATTGTGGTTCTGAAGTTTGAAGTAGTCGTGATGCTATTTTTGTGAGCAGAGCTGGTCTTCATCCCTTTGATTTGGAGGTTGGGAAGTGGCTGCGCAGACATGCACCTGATATTAAGATTTTGGTAGCAATGAATAAATCTGAATCGCTTTTTGACAGCAGTGGCACACTTTTGGCTGCTGCTCTTGAAGCCCAAAGGTTAGGCTTTGGAGATCCAGTTCCTATATCAGCTGAAACTGGACTTGGCATGCAAGATCTTTATTGGGCCATCAAACCCGTGCTTGAGAAGTATATGTTGAAAGTTATAAATGGTAAGAAATGTACCTATCAATCAATATATCATTTGAAAGATCTTGGCACATTACCAATACCACCACAGGTTGATCAAAGAGGCTAATTGTATATCTTGTGTAGATGCCTTTTGAGATTTTGGGTTCAAACTATAATGATCATATGCTTCGATATTAAAATATCCTAAGTTTCTTGACACCATTATTGTAGAGTTGGGTAGCTGTTTAATGGAATTAAATCAAGTTTGTGTAAGCTGGTGTACTACCTACGGTTATAAGAAAAGTAAAAAATATCAATGTGTTTCTATCCAGCTTTATGAGTGCTCTTCAAGAACTTGCCTTTTCTTTTGTTTTGCCTACTTTCTACTTGATTTTGTGGAAGCTGTTCAAGAGAGAGGAGGCCATTATTATTATTATTATTATTTTGATAAAACACCGAGCTACACCGAGCTTTCATTGAGAAAAAATGAAAGAATACACGGGCATACAAAAGAAGAAGCCCACAAAAAAAGGGGGCCATTATTCATTATTGCAAAGTTCAGCCATCCTATAATTTGTCTAAAAATTAGCTAGAAACTTGATTGCTCTAGCTGTAGCTCACAGGGATATTAATTTCACTAATGATGGGATAAAACTTTTGAGCTTCTTTTTCTGCTTGTGCAAATGATCGATTCATTTTTTTTTTTTTGGGGGGGCGGGGGGGGCGGGGGGGGGGGGGGGGGGGGGTTCCTGTGCTTGCAATAATTCTAGGGTCAGTGGTTAGTAGCTGTTAGAGCTCAAATCTTCTGTTAATTGTCATATGCGGTTTTCAGTTTTGGACTGCCTATCCCTTCGCCTTTGGTGTTTGATTACCTTATAAACTTTTGGTATAACTTGGAATCCCAACTGTTCAAGTGGACCCCATACTTATTATATCCTGGCACCACAAAGCCCACCTCCATTTAGACAAACTAGCAACAATTTTAGGATCCACGTTATCAATCTCTAAACTCACATCCTCAGAATCCTTTGACATATAATACTGATTAATGAATAAGACCCTCCACCTTTCTCAAACCTTTCTACAAAAGGTTTCTCATAATCCTTTCTGAGCTTTTTCTCTCCAATCTTAGAATTTTGAAGAAGATAAGAAACTTAACGAGGTTTTACTAAAAAGGAACATAGTCAATGGTCACAGATGACTCTTTCGTGACACAAGCTGAAGGGATGAGTTTTGGCAGAGATAGAAGAACTAGTTGAAAGCGAAACAACCTGAAAGTTTTTTTTTTGGTAAAGGAAACAATTTCATTGATGAATGAAATGGAGAAAACTCCAAGCACCAATAGGTGAATTACAAGAAAGATCTCAAATTGGAGATGAAAAAAGATAAGCTAAAAAGACCAAAAAGGTTGTACATTTTTGCACCACAAAAAGGCATTAGAAAGGACAATATCCATAAAATGATCAAAAGTAGAGGAAACATCCTTGAAGTTTCGACCATTTCTTTCAATCCAAAAATTCCAAAGGAAAGCACGAACAATCGCAAGCCAAAGAATCTTCTTAGCAAATAAAATATCAGTGAGAATGGGAGGGAAGTCAGTATTGATGTGGAAAGATCGGCAGGAGAGGCCTTCTGGTGCCACTTTAAAACTCCCTGAATTTCACGTTGTTATTTCCTTTTAATGCTGTGAATGAACTTGTTGAAACACTACTTCTGGTCACCGTTGCGCACTTTTGGTCATTTTGTTGCTTGCATTATTTTTTCATGCTAATTTTAATTATTTTTTTTAATGTGCAACTAATTAACTTTTGTCTACTCCACCGAATATTTTTTAAAATTTATAGATACTGGTATTATTATCAAAATGTACAGTTCTAACTTTTGGATTTTTGTATTCTACTATTGTCAATCTTTTCTGTATAAACGTTATATCTTTTCTGCTATCCTCTGTCTAGATAACTTTTCTCCAAAAACGTACACCATCTTCTTTATAATGGGGCTGGATGTTGGGCAATTATGAACTTCCACCATCGTCCTCTTTGGTCTAATTTGTAGATGATACGGTGATTTTGGCATTATTCTTCCTCCCCACTCTTCTAACCTAACTTTGCTTTCTCACAATTCCTAGATAATGGTGGTCTTGATCGCTTCCATCAGGTCACAAGCTCCAATGAGGAGGAGGACACCCAGGACAGTAAGGTGCCATTACAGTTAGCAATTGTTGGACGACCTAATGTTGGCAAGTCAACCTTGCTGAACACACTGTTACAATCGGACCGTGTTCTGGTTGGTCCTGAAGCTGGTTTAACAAGGGATTCAGTTAGAGCTCAATTTGAGTTTGAGGGTAGAACTATATACTTGGTAAGCACGCGGTTTGACTTTTTTGTGTTTCTCCTTTTTATGATGCCTTGTACTCTGAATAAAATCTGTGTTGCTTAGAAGTCCTTTATGTTATAACACTTTCTTTAATGAAGTTCTAATTGTTAATTGTTGGTAATGGTAATGCTTAGGTTGATACAGCTGGTTGGTTGCATAGGACTAAGGAGGAGAAAGGACCAGCATCCTTGAGTGTCATGCAATCGAGTAAGAATCTGATGAGAGCCCATGTGGTTGCTTTGGTTCTTGATGCAGAAGAGGTGTGTGGTATAATCAGCCTCTTATTTTTCTTATGATTTTTCATGACCATCCATGAACCATTTAATGTAGGATAATTGAAATGGGTGGCAAAATTGATTGTCAAATTTGCAAATATGTCACACAAATAAACAATTTACAAATATAGTAATTTTTAAAATTTTCAGGTCTATCACGGTTAGACTATTGACCCTTTATAGTCTATTAGTGATAGACCTCTATCATCGATAGACCATTTTATGTCTGTCACTGATAGACCATTTCTACGTCTATCACTGATAGATGTTTATCACTAATTGATCATTTTTATGTCGATTGTTGATAAACAATTTTTATGTCTATTGTCAATAGACCATTAATATATCCATCAATGATAGCTTTTATTATTGATAGACTATTTTTTATGTCTATTAACAACCATTTCCGTGTGTTTGATAGACTATTTTTATGTCTATCACTGATAGAACATTTTCATGTTTATCATTGATTGACCATTTCTACATCATCTATCAATGATAGATGTTTATCATTGATATACATCTAATGCTAATAGATATAAAAAATGGTATATTAGTGATACATTGCTATTAGTAATTTACCGTTATTTGTTAGCAATTTTTTTTTGTTATTGATATTAAGTTATCACTGATTTACTATTTTTAATCTATTGATATGTGGTATATCGATGATAAACCAAATGAGCATGCAAACAATCACTAAAAGAAAGAAAAAATGGGTCAAGTATCATTGATATACTCTTTTTAATCCTATTAATATGGTACATAAGTGATAGAATTAATAGCAAACAAGCATGTTAACTCTTACAAATTGAAAATGAAAATTAAATAGCACTCATATACCATTTTCTTCCCCTATTGATAAGGTAAATCAGTAATAGACTATTAGGCCACCAATTGAGAAATTCTATCAAAGAAGGGGCAAGTCGAGAATTTTGTGCTGAGCAGATAGTTAGAATGTGGGATTGTGGGAGTGAGTGAGCTTTTTGTGGTGTCGGAGAGAGAAAGGGGTAGCTATTATATTTTCCTTTTTCGTTCTCATTGTTTTCTCAACTTGCTTTTTACGTAATTTGCTAGAGCAAATTAGGGATAGGGGAGAGACCACCAGCCCTCTCGAATTGGCTGGTTGTTTGTAGCCATTTTGGCCAATTTCTTGAGCTAATATATCAATACCATTATAAGGAGTTACCTTACATATTGGTATCAGAGCAACAATCCCTGGGAATTTAGTTGAAGATGACGCAAAGGAAGTTGGAGGAGAGATTGGAGTTAGCTGATAGGGAGAGGGAAGAGTTGAAGTCAGATGTCGAATGCATTCAAGAGCAAGTGATGAAGATACCAGCTTGCGAAGAAGGACTAGTGTCTTTGTCAAAGATGATACTGCAACTGGTAACAGAGATCAAATGTGGGATTGTGGGAGTGAGTGAGCTTTTTGTGGGGTCAGAGAGAGAAAGGGGTAGTTGTTATATTTTCCTTTTTCGTTCTCATTGTTTTCTCAGCTTGCTTTTTACGTAATTTGCTAGAGCAAATTAGGGATAGGAGAGAGACCACCAGCCCTCTCGAATTGGCTGGTTGTTTGTAGCCATTTTGGCCAATTTCTTGAGCTAATATCAATACCATTGTAAGGAGTTACCTTACATATTGGTATCAGAGCAACAATCCTTAGGACTTTAGTTAAAGATGATGCAAAGGAAGTTGGAGGAGAGATTGGAGTTAGCTGATATGGAGAGGGGAGAGCTGAAGTCAGATGTCAAACGCATTCAAGAGCAAGTGATGAGGATACCAGCCCCTGAAGAAGGACTAGCGTCTCTGTCGAAGACGATACTGCATTTGGTAACAGAGATCGCCGGCCTACAAAGTCGATTGTCATTAATGGCGATTGGGGAAAGCTTGAAACAGAGTCAGAAGATGCCGATAGACTCGGTGATGACCTCGAAAACGATGAATAAAGAGGAGACACAAGAAGATCAAACTAGAACGAAGGAAATGGCGAGAACAGAGTCGACGGGAGATCGAAGTAAGTTTAAAAAAGTTGAGATGCCAGTGTTTGGAGGTGAGGATCCGGATTCTTGGTTGTTTAGAGTCGATAAATATTTTCAAATACACCGATTGTTGGATTCGGAGAAGATGACGGTTGCCGTAATTAGTTTCAAAAGGGTTGCCCTGAATTGGTTTCGCGTGAAAGAAGAGCGGGAGCCGTTCGCTAGCTGGGAAGACTTGAAGTTAAGGATACTAGCTCGATTCTGCAAGGCCAAAAAGGGAAGTGTATTGGGCCAGCTGTTAGCAGTGAAACAAGAGACAACGATCACTGCTTATTGTCAAGAATTTGAGCGACTAATGGCGCCATTACCAAGAGTAGCGAAGGTTGTCTTGGAGAACACGTTTGTGAATGGTTTGAAACCTGTGGTGAGAGTAGAGGTGTTGCAAACTCGATTGAAAAGGCTTGACGAAATGATGGAGATCATGCAAATGGAGGATTGTGAGGAAGCTCAGTTGGAGGAAAATGAGTAAGGATCGATGGGAAAAGGAAAAGGACTGCACTACACTCCAAAACCTTTGGGTGGAGGAGCCAAGGAAACAAGTAGACCAGTGGACCAGGTCGCTACTCGCACAATTACACTATCGGGGAATTCAATAACTAACCCTTGAAGGGAAGGGCCTATGAGGAAGCTATTAGATGCAGAGTTTCAGAATCGAAGGGCCATAGGCCAATACTTTCGGTGTGATGAGAAATACACCGTGAGCCACAAATGCAAAGCCAAGGAATTACGAGCTATGGTTATACAGGCCAATGGGGAAGAAGTAGAGATCATAGAAGAATGCAATGAAAGGTTCGACGAAGAAGAAGCAAAGCAAGAAGAAGAGACTTATGCAACTGAATTATCTTTGAACTCAGTGGTTGGGCTCACACCTCTAGGGACAATTAAAATGAAGGGGAGAGTAGACAACCGTGAGACAATCATCCTAATTGACTGTGGGACAACCCATAATTTTATTTCACGAAAATTAGTAAATGAGTTGAATCTACCTTTGACTGAGACAACTAACTATGGTATAATTATGGGAAGTGGAGCGGCTGTGAAAGGGAAGGTAGTCTGTAAAAATGTGGTAGTGGACTTGGGTGAACTAACGGTAATCGAAAGTTTCTTGCCCTTGGAGTTAGGGGGTGTTGATGTGGTGTTGGTTGGGCATGACCTGGTCGAACACTCTAGTTGAAACAAATATACATTGGCCATCCTTGACAATCCGAGTGGAGGTGGGGAATAAGCTAATCATGTTGAAAGGGGACTTGAGCTTGACAAAATCAAAGGTGTCTCCCAAGAAAATGATGAAGACGTGGGAGGATAGTGACCAAGGTTTTTTTTAGTGGAATTTCAAGCTTTAGAAGTTGAGCACGATCAATGGGAGACAAAGAACATGAAAGAAGATGAAGGGTTAAGTCCTTGACGAGACAAGGATGTATTTCAATCGCCTATGGAATTACCTCCTCATAGGGGAATTGACCACCACATCCATCTGAAGGAAGGGACCAACCCTTTGAATGTAAGACCATATCAATATGCACAAGTTCAAAAGGGGAAAATTGAAAAACTAGTTGATGAGATGCTCGCCAGTGGGGTGATTCGACCCAACAACAACAGTCCTTATTCGAGTCCGGTACTCTTGGTGAATAAGAAAGATGGTGGATGGAGATTTTGTGTCAATTATAGGGCACTCAACAATGTGACTATACTCGATAAATTTCCCATTCCGGTAGTTGAAGAGTTGTTGGATGAATTACATGGGTCCGAAATCTACTCTAAGATAGACTTGAAATCCGGCTATCATCAAATAAGGTTACATGAAAAAAACATTGAAAAGACTGCATTTCCCCACGAAGGACACTATGAGTTCATGGTGATGCCCTTCGGCCTTACTAATGCTCCATCCACATTTCAAGCACTCATGGTGATGCCCTTCGGCCTTACTAATGCTCCATCCACATTTCAAGCACTAATGAACAGAATATTCAAGCCACGTAAGTTCATTCTTTTCTTCTTTGATGAGATTTTAATATATAGCAAGGATTATGACCATCACTTGAAACATTTGGCTATTGTGTTTGAGGTACTGAGGAAGGACCAGCTCTATGCTAACCATTAGAAATGCCACTTTGCTATAGCCAAAATTGAATATCTAGGCCACTGGATATCCAAGGAAGGTGTGGAAGCTGATGGTGAGAAAGTCCGCGCTATGTGGGAATGGCCAATGCCTAGGAACATTGGGGAACTACATAGTTTCTTGGGACTAACTGGCTACTATAGAAGATTTGTGCAAAACTATGGAGCTATAGCTGCCCCATGACGCAATTATTGAAGAAGGGAGCATTTGCTTGGAATGAGGAGGCGACTGATGCCTTTGGCAAGTTGAAAAAGGCCATGGTAACTTTACCTGTTCTAGCTCTACCGAATTTTAACCAACCTTTTGTAGTGGAAACAGATGCTTCGGGAACGGGGTTAGGAGTTGTCCTATCTCAAGGAAAGCGACCAATTGCGTACTATAGCCACACCTTGTCCACTAGAGCGCAAATAAAATCCATATATGAAAGGGAGGTAATGGCCATTGTCCTCGCCATTCAAATGTGGAGACCATATTTGGGCAGAAATTTGTGGTGCAAACAGACCAGAGAGCTTTGAAATTCTTATTGGAGCAACAGGTTATTCAACCACAGTACTAGAAATGGATTGCAAAGCTACTTGGGTATGATTTCGAGGTACAATACAGGTGGAGAACAAGGTTGCTGATGCCTTGTCACGACTACCAACAGTAGCTCAATTGGCTCACCTCACAGTTTCAATGATTCTTGACGTGGAAGTGGTGAAGAGGGAAGTGGCCAGTGATACCAAGCTACAACGAATTATCCAGTAGTTGCAAGAGGATACTGAGGGCGTGGCAAAGTACTCCATAGTACAGGGCAACCTACTATACAAAGGCAAGTTAGTGTTGTCTAAAACCTCAACTCTAATTCAGGTTGTGCTTCACGCTTACCATGATTCAGTCCTTGGGGGACATTTGGGATTCCTAAGAACCTATAAAAGAATGACTGGTGATCTGTATTGGGAAGACATGAAGAATGATGTGAAGAAATATGTGGAAGAATGTGTTGTTTGTCAAAAGAATAAACATCTAGCAACATTGCCAGCAGGCCTCCTTGTTCCTTTGGAAATCCCACAAAGAATTTGGGAAGATATTTCGATGGATTTCATCGAAGGGCTACCTACAGCGGAAGGATTCAATGCTATTATAGTGGTTGTGGATAGGTTGAGTAAGATGGCTCACTTAATAGCTTTCAAGCATCCTTTCACAGCCAAGATGGTGGCTAAAACCTTTGTCAAGGACGTGGTCAAGCTACATCGATTTCCTAATTCCATAGTCTCAGATCGTGATAAGATATTCTTGAGTCGATTTTGGATTAAGCTTTTTCATATGAATGGCACTAAACTGTATCAAAGCACAACCTATCATTCTCAGTCGGATGGCCAAACAGAAGTGGTTAACAAGTGTGTGGAGACTTACTGGCGGTGTTTTTGTAATGAAAAGCCGAAGTAATGGATTCGATGGTTGTGTTGGGCTGAATTTTGGTATAACACAACATTCCATGGTTCCATAGGAATGACTCCTTTTCAAGCTGTCTAGGGAAGACCACCGTCACTGATATTGTCCTATGGGGAAGTGAGAACTACAAATGATTCAGTGGAAGGGCAGTTGATGGAGAGGGATTCAGTCATTGATGTGTTGAAATCCCAGGAAGCACAGGACAAAATGAAAAAATTTGCAGACAAGAGGAGGAAGGAGGTAGAGTTCGAAGTGGGGGACTGGTTATTTTTGAAGATCAAACCTTATAGACAAGCCTCTTTAGCAAAGAAGAGGATTGAGAAATTATCAACAAAATACTTTGGGCCCTATTGCATTGTAGACAAGCTTGGTCCGATAGCTTATAAGTTGGCTTTGCCTGAGAGTTCGACTGTCCACCCTGTCTTTCATGTATCTAAGCTTAAGAAGGCATTGGGGGATCATCATGAGGTGCAACAGGGATCTCCACAACTAACTGAAGAATTTGAATGGGTGGTTGAGCCCAAAGAAGTATTTGCATATCGTGAAAATAAGCAAAGTGGGGAAGGTGAAGTTCTATTTGCTCGAAGGGATTGCCCGAACATGAGGCAACTTGGGAGGTTATTAAAGATTTCAAGCGACAATTCCCACACTTTAACCTTGAGGACAATGTTCTTTGGAAACCGACGAGTACTATTAGGCCACCAATTGAGAAACTCTATCAAAGAAGGGCAGGATGAGAATTTCACAATGAGCAGTTAATTAGAATGTGGGATCGTGGGAGTGAGTGAGCTTTTTGTGGGGCTGAAGAGAGAAAGGGGTAGTTGTTAGATTTTCCTTTTTCCTTCAATTAGGGATAGGGGAGAGACCACCAACCCTCTCGAATTGGCGGGTGGTTTTAGCCATTTTGGCCAATTTCTTGAGCTAATATTAATACCATTGTAAGGAGTTACCTTACGTAGACCTAATAGCAAATAAATATGCAAACAACAATGAGTAGAAAACGAAGTGAAATATATTACTTATATACATTTTTTTTATTCTATTATTAAAATTAATAACGGAGCATGCAAGTAATTATTGATAGATAACAAATCCAAATATTATTAATATACCTTTTTTGTATTTATTGATATGATATATTAGTGATATACCTAATTTATCTTTTTAAAATTAGGGTAAATACCACAAATTTATCTTTTTTAATCTTTTAATATGATAAATCAATGATAGACCTCATAACAAATGAGCATGCAAACAATCATGTATAGAAAACAATTTCAAATGTCACTAATATACCATTTTTAATTCGATCAGTGATAGACCTAATAACAAATGAGCATACAAATAATCATAGATAGTAAACAAAAGTTAAATATCATTGATATAGTATTTTTATTTTATTGATGATGTATATCCATATTAAACATAAACGAAAATGAACATGCAAGCAATCATCTAATAGTAAATAAAGTAAAATACCACCATTTTATATTCTATTGATATGACATATCAGTAATAAACATAATAGCAAACGAGCATGCAAACAATCAACGATAGTCACCTATCATTGATAGATCACCCCAGTCATTGATAAATCTATCAAATAGGTCTATCAGTGATAAACCCCAATCATTGATAGGATAGACCTTAGTTTGTGATAGGTACCTTAAAATTTTACCATATTTACAAATACTTTTAGATTGTGCTAGATTTGCTATTATTTTGTGTTAGATTACCATATATGCAATGACCCCTTTAATGGGATGGGGTAGCAAGCCTATGCCTAAGTCCACTTGTTTAAGCCTGATCCCAATTTCCTTCCACGGAAAAGTAGAAGATTGTTTGTAGAAGCTGAAAGTTAGTTAAAATTTTCAAGCTTCTTTGAAAAAAGTAAAACCTACCACAAGGTGCTTATTCTTTTGGCAACGTATGACAAACAACTAATTTTCAAGCATTGGACATTTTTTTTAACCTTTTCTGTTGACATATTGATCTATGTGTGATGTCCAGATTGCAAGAGAAAGAAGAAGTATGAAACATGCTGAAGTGGTTATTGCAAGGCGAGCAGTGGAGGAAGGTCGTGGTTTGGTAGTAATTGTCAACAAGATGGATCTTATGAGGGGCAGACAAAATTTTGCATCATATGAGAAGATCTTGGAGGCTGTTCCCGAAGAAATTCAAACAGTAATTCCTCAGGTATGGCAATTTAGCATTTTATGTCATTTTAGCTGTATATTCTGGTATAGGAAATGTGATTGAAGAGATTCCTTTTTGAAAGAATGAGATTCTCCTATTCTTGGGAGAATATTTCTCACGTTTGGGGTGAACTCCACACTCTGATTCAATTTCTTTCATTTGGTAAACAACATTGGAAATGAAAGTTTTCATTCCTATTACTCTACTCCCATTCCCACTATGGCCTTAATGTTGGATATAAATATATAATTATTTTACAGCTTCGGAACTTATATAAATTGTGTAGATATTGGATGGAGATAGGAATTGCAGTTATTCCTCTTTACAACACCCTGCTTTGCTTTATTTATTAGTAAGCAAATGCATATCCACGGTGGTTCTTTCCATCTAAATATTAAGGGGCTATTTGAGGCGTGGGTTATAATAACTTGTGTTATAATAACCTGTGAAGTACTCCGCACCCCAAACACAGACTATGATAACCCCGGACTAAACAACTCTGCATTTTAAACAATATATAATTCTACAGACTATTATAACCTATGTTATTATAATTCACTCAGTGCCCCAAACAACCTCTAAATGATCGTGTACGTGTTAGCATTAACATGGCTTTTCGTCAGCATCCAGGTAACAGGAATACCAGTTATATTCATTTCAGCACTGGAAGGAAGGGGTCGACTGGCAGTCATGCGCCAGGTTATTGAGACATATGAAAAATGGTGTTCGAGGTTGTCCACGGCTCGTCTTAACCGGTGGTTGCGGAAGGTCAGTAGAAAATGCCCTTTTGTTTTCTTAACTCAGCATATGTATAGCACAATTTGTAAAAGCTCGAGCTTGCACAGGTAATGAGCAGACATTCTTGGAAAGATCAATCTGCACAACCAAAGGTCAAGTACTTCACGCAGGTGAAAGCCAGACCACCTACATTCGTTGCCTTTGTCAGCGGGAAGACACGACTATTGGATACAGACATCAGGTTTTTAACCAAATCGTTGAAGGAAGATTTTGATTTGGGTGGAATTCCCATAAGAATCATGCAGCGTGCTGTTCCTAAGAAAACAGTTGATGGGGGTGGGAAGAGCAGCAGACACGTTAGCCGAACACCTGAAAGAATCCGATCTGATAAGAGAAGTCCCGTTGTTGAAGAACAGACAGCTTGAGCCTGGAGCAACAGATACTTTAGCAGAACCAATACGGTAAGAGAAGTATCAAGGCCGAAGAACAGATGCCCGAGCATGAATACCGAAATTTGTTGCCATTTTTCTGTTGGACCAGAAGTGGTTCCAGTGTGGTAGTAAATCATGAAACCGGTTCTCACTCCAGGTATTATTTAGAGTGAGAGTGAGTGGCAATCTGGAACCTTCTGGAGGAGACTGGAGGAGGGTTGAGTTTTGATCTTCATCTATAGAATTTTAGAGAGTTCATTAGACACTGTCATGAAATGTTAACCAGTGTTCACTTGTATACATAATTAAATTATTTTCTAAGGATAGTTTGCCTGTCTTCTTTCTGCTAGTCTTGCTGCTATTTACAGGCCTCTCAGAGTAAGATTGTGGGAAGAATTGGCATCCAGTTGAAAGGTCAGAAGAGTTTTAACAAACTAGTAAGATGGGAAAACAATGGAGGTTGTAAGCTTGGAGTAATGTTATCATTTTAGGTATTTCTTTTGATTTTTTTTTTTTTTTTTGTAAATTAAGATGGTCGGTATTGATATGAGAGGGACAACCTTACTTGAATAGGATCTGTCCTATAGGTTGTATAGCTGTGTCTTTGAGTTCTAAAGAGATATTTATATAAGAGAGTATTTTTTTTTTTCTTGAAGCGCCATTGAAGCATGGACAGGACGGGAAGTGGATAAAAAGAAAATGAGAATATTGAAGATTTTCAAGTAAAAAATAATTAATGTTTTTGGACTTGTTTTCCAAGTTGAGAATTTTCTTTTTCTTTTTCTTTTTTTTAGACTACAAGTTGAGAACATTATTTTGGTTTTTGTGTCTCCAATTATGTGTTTTATTTTCTCTATCACACAAACATGATATAAACTCTTTATCTATCTTTGGAAATTTATGTGAATTTCTTTATCTATGTATTTTAAATATATTCGTCTCTCACATGCATGGATGAAAATATCCATATTATTCATGGTATATTGCTTTACATTTCGTTACTTGATTTTCATATTATAGCAAATAATTGGATGGTTTTGATATTTATGAGTAGTTCGAGATTATGTGAGGTGGAGATTTGAACTTCCAACTTTTTAGTGGAGGTTATAATGCATTAATCAGTTGAGTTATGTTCAGTTGACAATTTATGAATAAGTTCGTTACAAAGTTTAAATTGTATTATATTTTATTCTAATTTTAATTCAGTTATATGTTTTTTTTTATTTCTCAAAAAAAAAAAATTATCTCCTCGACTAAAATTTTAACCCCTCTATTATTGGTCTGGAATAACATGTAATCTAATAAAAGTTATAAAAATTTAACAAACATTAGTGGTTATGTTGTTTTCTAATAATGTAATTTATCAAATTTTCACATATAAAAAACTGTCTATACTTTATTATAGTAAATATTTCTTTATTAAAATTTATTAAATCTTTGCCAGTGCAAAAACCATTATGGATATGAGACAACTTAAGTAGCCAAAGCATTAGTAAGAACTTGACCTAAAGCAAATATTAGTAAAACAAACTTTATAGTGTGATATCTTGTTTTAATGACGTGAAAAGTGTAAATTCGAACTATTTTTTTTAAAGTCGATTCGAGCATAGTTCAGCAGATAAACACACTAATTATCATCCCAAAGATAGATAGTTCGATCTTCACATTGCAATTGTTGAACTTAAAAAAAAAAAAAATCAAGGTTAAATTACAAGTTTAGTCTCTGAACTTTGAGATTTGTCTATTTGGTCCCCGAACTTTCAATTTTTTGTCTAATATCCATAAACTTTCAATTTCATGTATAATAAATTTCTAAATTTTCAATTATGTCTATTAGGTCTTTGATAAATTTCGAAATTTTTAAAAATTAATTGATTTATTAGATATAAATTTGAAATTTATGTCTAATGAAATTCTAAATTTTCAATTTTGTATCTAGTAGATTCACGAACTTTAAAAAATTTTAAATTGCAATTTTAAAAAGTCAGAGCCGAAATTGACACGAACTTCAAACTTCAAATACTAAATTTGTAATTTAATCAAAAATCAAATATGGTAATTAAAAAAAAGAAGAAAGAAAAGAAAAGAAAAAAAAAGAAAAAAAGGAAAATAAAATACAATAGAGAAATAGAGAATGATATGTGGCTAATTTAGCGACGGCAAAACCATCGTCTTCCCGCATCACCAAAAACAGAACGAAAGATCACAGAGAACTGAGAAGCAGAGACTGTAACTGTGCAAGCGGAAAAGTTGAGCGGGAGCAATTGGTGGTGGAGCTCAGTCGGAGAATAGTACCGTCATTATGTGAATCGCAGGGACCGGGACGAACCCTTTCGCAAAGTGAAAGTCTCTGTTGTCATGGAGATCTTTTCTTCAACTTGAATTCATGGAGGTCGTCGGATCAGTGAAATTGTTTTCATCGTCACCGGCGAACACAGTTTCAGGCTTCTGTTACTCTCCCTCCTCTTATTCTTCCTCTCTTTCTCCCAAGAAGAAGAAGAAGAAGAAGAAGCTGCTTGTAGTTTCGAAGAGCAAAAAGCAGCCTCAAACTCCATCGGTGATTATGCTTCAATCTATTTTCCTTTCTTCGCTCCTATTCAAGCTCAATTTTGTTTGAGAAGTAGCTGGGTCTTCTGACTTGCCGGACCAGAGTGCTATCCTCCTTTTGTAGTCTGTACATTCTTTATTCACTAGGCGATAACTGATAATGTGCAGTTTAAGTTTCTGATATTATTGCTTATTATTGAACATAATGCTCCGCCATTTTTGTGGATAGCCGTTTGTTGGAGACCGTAGGGGTACGCTAGCTATGCGTGAAAATTCGATTCTGTTAACGGATATATGAAAAAATTTGTACAAAACCTAACTGGCTTCTAGCTGCAGGGTGCTTCTGATCCTCCTCCGAGAATTACGTCAAATCTGAAGCAGAATTTGCAGTTTCTGAGATTATGGAAGGTATGTTATGTGGTTCTGCTGCAACCTTTTCAACGAATTCGAGTATTTATAGAGCTCTCTCATATTACAAAGATCTTTAGGAGTTTCAAAAGCGAGAATCTGGCTCACCTAAGCCTGCTACTAGTTACCGGAGGAAGAAGGTAGAGAAGGAGGACCTCCCAGGAGATACGGAGCTTTATCGTGATCCCACATTGGCTCTTTACTAGTAAATCTCTTTATAACAAATTTGTTTCATAACATTTTGTGTATCAACCATGAATAACTTGAGATTGCTGGGAGAAGTGCTTCTCGTAATGTGTTTTATTTACCTGACAGTACAAACCAGGGCATAGACAATGCAGTCCCTGTCTTGCTGGTTGATGGTTATAATGTGTGTGGCTACTGGGTGAAACTGAAGAAACATTTTATGAATGGGAGACTTGACGTAGCTCGCCAAAAGCTAATTGACGAGCTAATTACATTCAGTATGCTGAGAGGTTTGCAGTTTGCCCCTTCCTTACCTCCTATAAAACGAGGCCTGAACCTTGGGTTATAGACTTGTAGGTTTATAGTGTAGATTGTGCTTAATGTTCAGAAATTTTTATGGAATACTTCTTGATTTTTTGTTGCCATTATCCCTGATTACATACTTGAAACATTTACAGAGGTGAAAGTGGTAGTTGTATTTGATGCGATGCTGTCTGGACTCCCCACACACAAGGAAAACTTTGCTGGGTACTTCTTATGATCTAAAATGTAGCCTCATTAATCTATATAATCTACAGTTTGCTGCTAATCTTTTGCCAGTAGATGTGCATTTGGGATTTGGCGTTCCCGTGCTTGCTATAAATAAATAAATTTGAAGATACAGAACAAATGGGAGACAATGAATTAGTGGCATAAGAAAAAGGGATATATGCATGGAAGATATAGTTCGTATAGATGGTTGATGAAACATAACCCAGCTCTTCTGCAACATTAAAAACAACCTTTGACCAATTTCAGTCGAAGAAAGGGTGAAATAGCTCATCTTCTTGCTTAGGCCATTTTTCCTAAAAAATTTCCAAGAGTGCACGATGAAAAAAGATGGTTCATTTTTGTTTAGTATGTTAAGGGTAAATATGTTTAGAAGATTGGACAAGTTAGAACTCAATACCTTAAAAAACGACTTTAAAAAAAGATGATTTGTCCTGTCTTAAAGTTTTCATAGCCCTTCTCAGTTCTGAGTGCAGGAAGTTTAAACCAGAAACACTTTCAGTTTAAAACTTCAGACCTATTGGTGACCAAGAGGATGAAACATACCCACACCAGGGCCAATGAAAATTCTCCTGGAATGTGATATTCATGGTCTTATATCAATTGGGCTTGAAGTCTTTTTGAGGGACTTCTTGGTGGGCATTCCCAGTCTCCTGTTGGGGCAAGTCCTACTGAGAGCTCATCTAATGGTGTGCAGAACCATGGAAACTTTCAACTCATGAGAGACATATATTTTCAAATTATTATTCTTACTTTATATTATGGAAAAATTTGAATTTTTTTTCTTGCTGATTGTTTTGAGTTTGATATTTCAAATTTGCTTAATTTAAAAGAATAAAGAATTTTCCTTTTTATAGTTAATTAACAAATATTATTCTGAGGATGCTCTCCGATGTGTACTGTAAATGTTTTCCATTGGAAAATAAGCACTTATTATGAGAATGAATTATGCTATCCCCCATGTTATGTAATTCCTGAAGGTCGCTTTTATGCCCAATTCACTCCTTCATACCCTTATTTTCTGACGTGAATTTTTACTCTGCATACTTAGCAATCAAATTGTTCAATAGAAAATAAATAAATTTATTTATTGGCTTGCTTAAGGCTTTTTAAATGGTAGAATCGTTCTTGCAGAATTGATGTGGTTTATTCAGGTGAGTCGTGTGCAGATACGTGGATTGAAAAAGAGGTAAGATAAGAGTTCATGAATAAGATCCTGTAACAGTGGCAAAAAACAATAGAATAAAATCTACTGCTCTATGCATGTGTCTCTGCTACACGTATAGGTAAAGCACATATCCTAATAAAAAGTATAAATCAGCAAGATGCATTTTGCTGGGAAGCAAGGGTTTCAGCTATATCGTGCTTGTCTAGAAACTTATGGATGGGGATTTTGATTTGTAACATATACAGATGTTTGCTGGTCCTTCACTCTAGGCGATGCCAGATAATTGATTCCATGGTATCACATTTTCAATTTGAGGAGCAATTTGAATGAGAAACAACTTGTACCAATTTGTTTTTAAATCACGTCTATAATTTGCTGTTAGCTGGTTGCTTTATTTACCGTTTTGGTCATCAGATTTTTCTGAAACACCATGCTTGATGTCTTAAAACTTCATCTTTGAAACTCTTGTGGTTTTTCTTATCATTATCTCTTGTTTGAGTTACAGGTTGTTGCCCTGAGGGAAGATGGATGTCCCAAAGTTTGGGTAGTGACTTCTGATATCTGTCAGCAGCATGCAGCCCATGGAGCAGTATGATCTCCTCATTGTTTGGGTATCACTGTATTGTGCATGAACTTTTGCTGACATGGACAGAGGATATAATTTTTATCTTTAATCTTCTAATGGAATTGGTTGGTAACATACTAACATGGAAGATTTGTGGTCTGATATGTCGAGGATTTCTCATCAGTTATTTAGATTGTTATCTTTCATATTTGTTAATTCGTATCTTTGTTTTTGGATAAAATACACTTTTGATTTGTGGGATTTGAACCTAGTTTTTATTTGGTCTCTTGGGTTTAGTTTTTATTTGGTCTCATGGGTTTTCAAAACTAATACTTTTGGTCATTGATATTTGAATTTAGTTTTTATTTGATTTTTGAGAATTCAAAAGTGACATGTTTGGTCCCCACGGTTTAAATTTGATTTTTAATTGGTCTTTGAAGTTTGAAATTGGTTTATAAATGATCCCTTAGTAGAGTTGACCATTAGTTGGTATAAAAGAATGATGACATGGCAATTAAAATATGATGACTAGACTTTTGCTAATATGCATTTTTTTAAATGAGTTGGATTTTTTATTCTTTTTATTTTTTAGACTCAGAGACCAATTAGAAACCAATTTCAAACTCTAGGGAATAATTAGAAATCAAATTTAAATTTCAGGGACCAAACATGTTACTTTTAAAACTTCAAGGACTAAATAGAAACGAAATTCAAATCTCAAGTACCAAAAGTATTAGCTTTGAAAATTCAGAGACCAAGTAGAAACTAAGTTCAAATCATAGGACCAAAAGTGTATTTTACCCTTTTATTTTTATTTCGCACCAGGTTGTATGCTGAATGTTAATTTCTGATTTAGAAGTTTTAATTGTTGCTCAACTGTCAACCACAAGGATTATTCTTTTCAAAAAGATAAGAGAAAAAAATAAAATAAAGACAATCATTGACTTGCCTTGTGGTCTAAAGTGGCATGCTACAAATTTAGATAGATGACTTTGAGGGCATAGATCCAAATCATGCTAGTCATCTATTTAAGATTTAAATATTGTCCCAATTTTTTGGACCTATATAAGTTCGTCTGAACACCCATGGTTATTAGCACATATTGTTGTTCCACTATTTGAAACAGAATATATTGTTTTACTATGCTTTTTTCATCTATCTGGATTCTGATTTCCTTTTGTATTCTAAGATTATTATTACTATTATTTTTTTCCTTTGAAGAGTGTAATTGGGGTGGTTAATGCATGTAAATTTGTATATATAATTTCTTTTGGTTGTTAAGACATCTACACTATTTATGGCTGAAAAGACTTTTTTTCTGTTAATTTTCAGGGAGCCTTTATTTGGAGTTGCAAGGCATTAGTTACTGAGGTTAGAACAATCTAATTTTATTGGGTGCGTACTGTCCGTGTAAACGTTAATTCTAGGATGCCACAGTCTTTAATTCACTATATCATAGGACATTATGCTTCAATAATTTTTTTAGTTCTTGTTCCTATTTTGAGGAAATGAATTTAGAATTCGCTTTATGCTGTTATTTCTTATTCCATCTTATTCTTTGTTTTTTTATTAGCATTTGGTGACCTGAATTCACGCGCACATTCACACACATGGATTCTCAATCAAGCCCTATGGAAAGAGAAGAGTTCTATTTTGGAAATTGTTATCAATTCTCCCAATGAGGGGGAATAAAAGAAGAAAGAACGAGGGATACCCCTAAGATGAAGCCTCGAATAAAGAGGCCAAGTCCCAACTCTGTAGCCAAAATTAAAGGCAACTATCTCTGATTTGTCATTTGCCAAAATTAATTTTAAGCCTTGAAACTTCCTAAAATTTCTTTTGACAATGTTGAAAAGAGTGTTCAACATTGTAGTTAACATGAGGCACGCTGCATGCAATGATTTAGGCTTCTAGAAGGGTGACTTAAGGTTTGGACTAAACCTGTACTCCTTGCAATATTGCAAGGAGACTGGCCTTGCCTATTTGACATTTAGGTCATACATAGTTTTAGTATATTTATCTAGTGGAGGACAATGTTTCAAACACATGTATGTGGATTATCGTATGAACATCTGCTTTAGAGCTTCACATGATTTAAACTATGGCTCATTTTGGCTCAATCTATGATAAAACTCAACTATATTGAAATATGAAAGATAACGGAATTACAATATAACTCCCCCAAGTATTCGTGTACTTGGAACCTCCCATTTCTTGAGATGCTATTCAATCAAGTCAATCCTAAACCACTAAACAATTCCCTACCTTTCTCCTCCACTCGTTTTTTTTTTTTTTTGATAACCGAGAGTCAGAGCTTTGTTCCCCTATACTTAAGGGCACCTGTGCCCGCCCCAAGGCCCAGACCCGGGAGCCTCCACTCCCTGTATTTATAACAAACTAACCTAACAACTTCTCTAGCTAATAACTAATATACCCTTAATACTCTAATAATATACCTAACTTCACCCTAATGGCATTCCTATCAACCTACCTTTTTTATTCTTTACTTGTTTATGGACGATGGTAATCAAATGCTTTACCCTATCTTGTCTCAAGAATCTGGCTCACAAATTATTTGTGCCTTTTTTATGGCGAACTTATTTTTGAATTCATCTCTTCTAGTTAAGAATAAAAAGGTTATTTATGGAGAGCATAGCACAATACTAATGCGAACTTGCTTTTGGTTTGTTTAATGCACAATGAGAAGATGAGGATGGCTTTTTTTTTTTTTTCCTCCTCTAAATGAACACAATAATACTAGCAATACATGGAACGTTATAGTTATATTTTATTTATGTGAATGTAGATTAAAGCATCAAAAAAGGAGGTTGAAATGATGTTGCAAGAACACAGGTATGACTATTCAAGATGCAAATTTTACAGTATTTATGCATATGAAATATATTAGGTTAGATTTTAATTTTTACCCCTAAAATCTGCTCCCATTTCTAATTTGGTCTATAAAATTTCAAAAACTTTATGTTAGTCCCTCAAATTTTAACAAGTTTTATAGTTCATGATGTGGGAATGACATAATGAACATGCCATCAGAATTAGTCACTTCAAGTTGAGAAAAGAAAGGTTAAAGCATGTAGAAATTAGAAGATTATGGGAGATCTTACTAAGAATTTTTAAACATTTAAGATCGTAGATGTCTGACTATTAGAAAATGAGTTGTCACTTTATCACTAAGGAACTCATTTCAAAACTTGGGGAATTAGTATAGAACTTTTTGAATTATAGGCCAAATTAGAAACAAGGTTAAAACTCCATGGACCAAAATTATATTTTAACCAATATGATAGTGGGAGATCTTACTAAATTTTTTTGAATATCTAAGATCGTTGTTTTTTACTATTAGAAAACGAGTTGCCACTTTTTTACTACAGAGCCCATTTCAAAACTTGAGGGATCAAAATAGATTTTTCTGGATTATAGACCAAATTAGAAGCAAGGTCAAAACTTTAAGGACCAAATCTATGTTTTAACCAATAAGATAGAAATTTAAGTTTATATATCTTCTATGAGATGCTTTTGCCTCCTCAATTTGCTGAATTTTGCACAAGTTGTGATCTTAAGCGGCAAAAGCCCAACTCTCCCATCCTGCAGGGTGAACCTTGCACTTGACACCTAGTTGTTTGACCAGATCATATACTGAAATTGCTTGAGACCGCCCTGGACTTTATTCATATAAACCTTTAAGATTTCCCTACCTATTCGAGGGATCAACGATACTGTTATTGTTTGATAGTTAAAATTATCCTCGCTTCAACTCATTACAGACTTGGAACATATTTCTGCATTCTCTAACATGACATATCTTTTATTAAGAAGAGTGTGGTGGCAACTACCATAAATTTCCTGCTCTCGTTTTTCAGATCGAAATCTTTCCAGGGGAAATTGTTAAAGCATAATCTTGATTCAGAAGTTGTCAGTGCTCTCAATGATCTGAAAAGGAAGCTAACCGAAAATGAATCGAAGTAGACGGGAAGTTTGTTTGTATCAATACTCTTTCTCTAACTCCATTCTTTCTGGTTCATTAATTTAAGCCAAATCTCATGTTCATAGGCATGTTACAGTCTGTTTCAAGCTGATTGATGGAGGATGAAATCACATTGTTTCTTTTTGTGTACAAAATCCACTCTAGACTTCTGACAGAAAACCAACCATAAGTTTGTTGATATGGGATGAAGGTCTAGGCTCCCTAGCCTTTTTCAGTTCCAGGTGTAGGGTCTCTATGTTCCAACAATAAAGAGAAACACAATATTTATGCATGACATGCTTTGCATATTTAAAATGTAGGAGATGGCACCCGCGAGAAGGAATTAAAAGAAGCCAGCTTTCTAATTTGTCTGCATTGACCGTTTGTAGAATAGGCTTTTTAGTTTGGCTTTGGCCCATCATTTAATGAAATAGAGCTACCACCACCGCATTTGGAATTCATGAGTTAATGGGGGAGTAGGTCATTTATGTGGTCGGGTTTAAGAGATTTTATGTAGAACTTGTGACTATTTATCTTGTGCAGGAGCTTATTTCAGAAAATAGGGTAGTTTTTGCCTTGTGAGATAGTTGGTAAGGTTATAAGTGTTGAAGATGCTACACCAATTTATGTAATTTTGAGCTTTTAATATTTTCAAGATGGTTTAGGGGATGATTGAGTGATACTAAAATTATGAGTTTATAAAGTTTGGGATTGAGAAGCTCAGATTTGTGCCACCCGTGTTTGGATTGTGTAATGGAATTGGTAATAAAAACTTTGATTTGTGTAACTTACTATGTGTTGTGGACTTAGGATTTATAGAAGTCAATATCTAGCGTAAAATGTAGGCTCTACGTAACTTGGATTTATGTAGCTCGTGAAGTTAATAAACTCGTGATTTGAAACAAACAAATCATATTAATAATAGATTCAACTTCTTGACATTAAGTTAAACAAAGTTCAACCAATAAGCGAAACACTTTCTTAAAGCTCTTGAGTTGAAATACCAGTAACTATCTAAATAAAAAATAGGCTCTCCATTGCAAAACATTACATTTCATAAGCATGATTACTCTTAATCTCTTCAAAAATATCTAAGTTACCTAAATTGACGTTCTACTTCAAGTTTTCAAAATTCATATTAAAAAAAAAAAGAAAAAAAACCAGAGAACAGAACAAGGTTCGAGGAGCTCCTTATCACATCTAGCATAAGAAAAACAAAAAGACAAATACTATGGAAAAACCATAAGATATGAAGAGAAAGAAAGAAACAAAAACAAAAAGAGAATCACATGAACAAACTTGTAAGTTGTTTGTTTATAATGAAAATGTGGGATTTTATGAAAGTCAAAAAGTGGCAGAAAACCAAAAAAAAAAAAAAAAAAAAAAAAGGGTACAGAGAATCAATCACGGGAAGCCTGCCTCACCTCCCCCACATTTAAACACAGCATATGAAAGAAAGAGAAAGAGAAAGAGAAAGAGAAAATAATAATAATAATAATAATTGAAAAATTCTCGCCACAGAAAGAAGGTGAGTGAACAAAAAACAAAGCAAAGGATGGCAGTAGATTGGATTGGTTAGTGTCGTTGAAATGTCTGCTTTCTAAGATGAACCAAACATTTAATGTAAAAGTCAGAAGGTCAACCCACTGTCAGAGTCATGGTCTTCGTCAGTCAGTCAAAATCCCTTCCTTCACTCTCTTTAATTTTCAGCTCTGCTCTCCTGTTTCTCTTTATTTAATTCCACCGCCGCCGGTGGACCCTCCACCCCTCCTCCTCCTCCGGCCATCGTCTTGTCGACTTCGAGGCAGAGCTAAATAAGTTTATTAAAAGATCGACAAAATTTTACATTCTAACTTTTAAAGACAACACGTTTGAGAGGAGATCTTAACATTTTAACTTTTTAATGTAATACGTTGGTTAACTTATAAATTTATTCGATAAGTTTTTTGAGTTGTGTTAATTTTAGAAGGTGTCTAATAAGTATTTGAGTTTTTTATTTTGTGCCTTATAAATTTTAAAAATTGTTGAATAATCATATTGAAAGTTCAATATCATGTTAAACATTTTTAAAGTTTAAAGACTTACTAAGCACATGGCCAAATGAATGTTTTAGTCCTTAATGTTTGATTTTTTTCCTTTTCAATTTAGTCCCTATTATTTAAAAAGTTTCAATTTAGTTCTTTATGGTTTAGCTATACTCTCACCGTTGAGAAATGTTAAAATTAGTTTGTGATAACGTACATGACATGATACTTAATGAGTTATTACAAATTTGGAGGAAGAATTAGGTTTTCTAAGGGAAAAAAATGTAAAAAATTTTAATAACTCATTAAATATTATGTATGTTTATCACATCCAAATTTTAACATTTTCCCAACAATGAGAGTGTAATTGAAAATTTTTAAAACATAAGAGATCGACCAAATCAAAACATTTTAAATAGTAGAGACCAAATTGAAACAACACCCAAACATATATATTAGCCTATGCACAAAATCGATAAATTCTTATTTAAACACTTTTAAAATTTAGGAACTCATCAGACACAAAATTGAAACATGAAAACATTTTTCAAAATTCAATAGTCTATTGACTCAATCCTCACCGATGAATCTTTTAATCTAAAACTCAATAGGGGTTTGCAATTGACCACTCCTTCCTTCTTTGTTCCGTCCTTACCACCACGACCACGGTCCATCCGAGTCATCTCGGCCCATTTTGTCCTTTTTTCCAACACTCTTACACTCCACTCCACTCACTCCAAACCCAAATATCTCACACTACAAAACAACAACAAAAAAAAAAAGAAAGAAAAAAAAGGAAAAAGAAAGAGAGATAGAAAATTAAAGAGTCGGCAGACAAATAAAGAATGAGAAACGATGGCCGGAAAGTGGCGGTTCGTCGGGATTCAAATGGTGGATGGGAATGGGCCACGCCTGAAATTTTAGATTGTGATGCCTCATACAAACACTACCAAAAGATAATGACACCATCTTTTTTTTTTTTTTTTTTTTTAGAGAGAAAGTAGACCAAGTCCAATATGCCCCTTAATTAATTATTATTTATTATTCAAGTCCTTCTCCATATCCTTTATAGCTTTACCCAACTCCACCGTTTTCCTCTAACACTAATTTACTCTAACAATCAAACAATATATGGAACTACTTCAATTCAATTCAATTCAATTCTTGTTTGACCAAGTAATTAATATACATATCATATCCCTCTCTCCTTTTTATTTAATACTTCCAAGACCCCACTTGTTATTTTATGTAGGAGGAAGGGTTTAATTTTTCCAAGACCAAATCATGGACTTTCAATCATATATGTGTATATATGTACTAAAAAAAAAAAAATTATGTTCGTATATATAGAAAAAATTTGAACTTCCAATTTGAGCATAACTCAACTGACAAATTTAAGTAAAGTTTAGTGTAAGATACCAATTATCATTTCTAACCCCTGCAATTGTTGAATTAGAAAAAAAAAAAGAGCATAACTCAATCGGTTAAAATATTATATTTTCAACTAATAAGTTAGAGGTTCGAATCTCCACCTCCATTTGTTGTTGAATTAAAAATAATAATAATAAAGAACTTGGTGGAAGATTCGATTGCGTGTTTTAAAATAAAAGAATGGAACTTGGCAGAAGATTCGAGTGTGTGTGTATTTTTAAATAATTGTTTAATTTAGTTGAAACTCGTGGGACTTACAAATATATAGTAAGAATATGTTTTTAAATTCCCACTTTTTTCTTTTTTCTTTTTTAAATGGAGGGGAAAGAAGAGAACTTTTTAATTTGGGTGTCAAAAGTTTTGATCTCTTTTGGTAATGTTCCTAGTACTTTTGAATTATTAACAGACTTTTTAATTTGGTTGTCAAAAAGTTTTGATCTCTTTTGATACAGTTCCTAGTACTTTTGAATTATTAACTTTTTGAGAAAAAAAGGGTTTAACTGAAAAAGAATATGACATGACATGACGACAGCATTTGGTTGTTTCAATATTATTCAAACCTTCAACCTGAGATATTGAGTTGAGATGTCATCTCTGCCTCTCCCCCTTGGCTAGAGTTACTTGTTGAATGGGGCAATTAACCATCATTTTCTTCCATCTCTTACTCTCTCTTTCTCTAAGTTTTTTTTGCCAAGTCTAGATTTATGTAGCATGCGTTTGGATGATCTAGATATGAGAAACCGAATTTATGGAGTTCGGTATTTGATTTATGAGTTGATGAGGATCTCACATCAGAAAGATGGAGATATCTCATAATTTTTATAAGATATACGAGTTACTCATCTCATTGCCAATTAATTTTGAGATGACATCTCATGTTCATCTAATATAGCATCATAACTTATGAAGTCCAAATGGATATTTAGTTAAAAAATTAGGATTCAACCCAAAAATCGTGAATCCAAAAAGACACCATCTTGAAAGGGCATGTTGAGGATCTCACATTGAAAAGATGAAAAGACCTCACAATCTTTATACTCATGTTTATCTAATATGAGTCTCTATTTTGTGTAGTATGTATTTGGATTTGTATAGGAAAAATGAGTTACATAAAAATTCGTTGGTTAAATTACCAATTTAGTTTTTGAATTTTTAAAAAAATTAGTGTCTATTTAATTGGTTCTAATTACCAATTTAGTTTTTGAATTTTTAAAAAAATTAGTGTCTATTTAATTGGTTCTAAACTTTAAAAAGTGTCTAATAGAACACATTTTAAAAGTTCAAAGACCAAATATAGATACAAGTTTGAAAGTTTAGAAACTTAACTTATAATTTAGCCAAATTTATTTTAGAGTTTGAGTTTGTAGTTCGTAAAATTAAGATAAAATGGAAGATGCAGGCCTTAGAAAAAAAAAACCTACGTATATATTCCGTATGAATTCAATATTTGGATTGAGAGATTCGAATCTCTGACATATTGATCGAGAATACATATTTTATGCTAGTTGAACTATATTAATGTTGGCTCGTATGAAATCAGTAAATTCATAGCTTAAGATAAGTAAATAATTGTAAATTTCCACGTGTAAATTGTTAGAGTGTTGATATAATATTAAATTTACTATAACCTTTCAGCTTAGCTAAGTTTGTGAAAGGCCCAACAAGTAGAAATCAATATTAATTGGGGAGGAAATGACATCACAGGGGTTCGACTACAGGACTTCCTGCTCTGATACCATAATAGATTACATGAGGTTCCATCTCGAAACCAATTGACAATGAGAGGAGTAACCCATACATCTTATTAAGAATGTGAAATCTCTCAATCTTTCCAATGTGGGATCTTCAATATAAATCATCACCCGTAAGATAGATGTCACTTAAATTCTTTGCATATGCCAATGCATGTTTGATCAATTATTGTGTACACATTCTATCAATTTTAGTCTGGTGTGTATATTATTTATTAGCCAACTACATTTTTTAACTTAAATGAACAAAGACAAGTTCATGGATATTCAATATATAATCAAGGGATTCATTTTTTTTACAAAAAAAATTCAAAACTAGATAAGCTTTTTGTTTGCAAGATATTGAAAGATTTAATGTACTCGCTCTCCTATTTAATATAGAGTTTAGTTGTGATTTAATATTTTCACCCACACAACTAGAGACCATCAAATACTAATTAGGAAAGGAAATCACAATATTATAAGATTTTGAATACATAACCTCTTGTTTTGATATTATTATTTTTTAATACAACAAATATAAGGCATGTGAATTTGAACCTATGACCACAAGAAAAAGAGTACATGTCAATTACTGTTGATCTATGCTCACTTTAGCTTGCTTTGATATTCTGTTAAACTTATCACTAAACTAAAAAAAATATAAATTAATGGTTAGATTAGAATATATCTCAATCTTGAATGTTCAAGCTACTGAACAAACTCTTATTCTCTCTATCTGTCAACTTGAGCATAGCACAATTTGTTAAGATATATACGTTTAACCAAAAGGTTAGAGGTTCGAATATCTCTACTTCTACTTGTTATTGAACTTAAAAAAAAAACTTGTACTCTCTACGTTTCTTTAGTTTCAATACAAAAGATATTGAAATGATATATATAATAGTGTGGACATTCTATGTTATGAGCTATTAAAAATATGTGAAAAAGTCTTTTTTTTTCTTTTATTTTTTTGGTTGATTTCTAACTCAAAATTTAATGGAAATGACTGAATTTAAAACTTGAGCCTATAAAATCTTTTTTTTTTTTGACTTTAGGAACCAAAATTATATTTTGACGAAAAAAATCAAATTAAATGAAACTTTACACAACCATTCAAATTCCTTTCTTGAGAAAGACTATCTAGGTAAGATGATGACAATATTGAAATCGCCACAAGATTAGGATATTGATTTTTAGGTTGAAGAAAACCAATCATTTCAAAAGGGAAGATTTGATGCTTTCTAATTAAAAGAAAAAAGAGAAATTTTGTAATGTTATGAACAAAAACGAAAAGTGGAAATGTGTTTTTTTCTTAAGCCTATGAGTAGAAAATCCTTTTTTTGGTTTGTGTCCATAAAAAAAATCAAAACCAAAATCAAAGATTTAAATATCTAAATGTTAGACAAAAATGTCGAAGTCTTAATTTAATATTGTACGTAATTTTTTTGAAAAAAAATATGAAAAATATGAAAATTATAGTAATTATTGAACATTTTTGATATTTTATTGACATATTTACTATACATCGAAAATATCAATGTTGAATCCTTCAATTAACAAAATTCTCGATAGAAATATAGATACCTCAATAGATATTTACTCTATATATCAAAAAAACTAAAAAAAAACATCAATGGTTGGGTGGCCAATAATCTATAATGACAATACCAACTTAAAATCATGGCCATGCAAATAGAGAGAGAGAAGATATAGTTGAAAGAAAAAAACATCTCATTCTCATATTGGTCGGTGATTTGTCCAACCTTAAATTTTGTCCTTCTTTTTTACTAGTTCTTTTTCAATCGAAAAGGGTTTACTTTCCTCTCCAATAATGATTTTTTTTCCCATAAAAAAGAAATAATATGGTTACAAGAGTGTTCGATGAACCGCCAAATGGTTTTCAACCACGAGATGCTTGTGGGGGAAAACAAATAATTGTTTAATTAATTGATTGATTTAAGAAATTAATACATTCTCAACTAATCCAAAAGGGGCCCTCTTCTTTTTGTTTTTATTCCTATGTCAAGACAAAATTCATTTACTTATAAACAGATGAAGGGTCAAATTTGTACAAAAACTAGTGGATCAACAAGGGAGTGAGGGAGATTTAATGAATATGAATTTATCCCATAAATGAATATTCATTCATTAATTTCAAATCTATTTTGCTTTGCTAAATAGAATTGGGATTATATAATCAAATTAATGAAAGATTATTAGAATTAGTTGTCAGGTGTAACTATATAATCTTTCATGTGATTGTTAAGATAGTACATTGACATTAAAAAAAAAAACCTCGCAATCTTAGTTGAAAGCTATTTAAAAAGAGTAATATATGACAATTAGCTCTACTTAAATTATTAATTAATGATTTATAGTAAAATAGCTATGAATCGAAAAGTTATAATTAAAGATATATGATATGACTTTTAAACTAACATGATATTACAAGAAATCTTTTGATCTCGATTATAGATTATTTTAAACGAGTTTATAGATTAGATTAATAGTTAATCATATAGGTCAAATTAATATTTAATTAGTATGATTTAATCACTTATAACAAAAGGGCTTTTCAATAATAAAAAAGACAGGTCGATGTATTAAAGTATAATGAATAAATTTTATAACTTAAACATAAATTGGGTAGATGGATAACTTTGGAAGGAAAAAAAAGGACAAAAAAATGTTAATACTAATGGAAGAAAAATGGTAATCCAATTAATAATAGGATTAAAGATACAATGAATGGAGCAAAATAGAGATCATGAGGTGTACATT
This sequence comes from Trichosanthes truncata, assembly GCA_033996785.1. Taxonomy (NCBI): domain Eukaryota; kingdom Viridiplantae; phylum Streptophyta; class Magnoliopsida; order Cucurbitales; family Cucurbitaceae; genus Trichosanthes; species Trichosanthes truncata. Next base: position 73,856,564 of record JAWPNB010000003.1, read on the forward strand.
CTTTTGACTATCATGTATGTGGTTAGTGAAATCTTAGTTTGGATATTTTATATTTATAGCTACTTCTTTTTTTAATCTTTATATAAAACCCATAGTTTTACAAATTTATTTTTATCAAGTAGTTAGTTTGTGGGTGGGTAGGTTGCTAGCCTTAGCTTATAGGGTTCTCACCATATCCCAATCTAATTTGGTTGGCAATAAGAAAAATATCTTTGACTCCAACTCATGTGCCATATTTAGATTTGGTCCAAATTAGGGTTTTAATACTAAACATATATATTTGCATAGGACAGCTCAAATCTAATATGAAAATTCAATTCAATTAGGAGGGAGGTGGGTGAAATTTTTTGACCTAGTTCTCTACATTCTAATAAATATATGTATAATACTTATGTTATTCCTACAAATGGATAAAAACTTAAGTTGATATGTTAAGTGTATATTTAATTTTTCTAATATTTTCTTAATATATCTTCTTGCAAATATTAATTAGAAAGGAAATATATTGTGCCAAATTAAATGACTACTAAGGTGCTATTACATTATAGATATTAATATTCTCTTTTACATAAAATTTCTAATCCTATTGTGATTTATTTTATAGCAATTTATCTAATTTTCTTAGTATGTTTGCTAGATTTAATGAAAATTCTAAATTTAGGGTTTTTCGTCTATAAATGTACTGTAGATTATACGTCGTTATGAGGACGTTGATGTGATTTGACTTTTCATGATATCAAGAGCAATTTTTTTTTTTTGAAACTATCAAGAGCAATTAATGTTTGCCAATTCTATCACTTTGAGAAAAAAACCCTACTTGTTAGATTGTTTTTGAAATATTTAAAAGTTTTTTTTTAAAATAATTTTTTTTAAAACACACCTTTTGGTATATGGAAAATAAATTGGATGTATTTTGAAAGATTGAAAGGCATATAAAAATTTCTTTTGATTAGGATGGATTTAAGCAGTTTGGCTCTAAACTTGAGCATAATTTAAATAGTTAAATTTTAGTACCTTATTTCATAGGTTATAAACTTTGGATCTTTTTCTATTCATTCATGAAAGTAATATTCTAAAGAAACAGTTTTGGTTTGAATCGATTGACTCTCATGGTAAAGGTAATTTACTTAACCTTATATTTAGTAGGGTAAGTTGATTTAATCAGATTGAAACTTGAATTTAGATCAATAGTGACATTAATACCTTTTAGTCAATCTGAATATAACTCAACTGGTTAATGCATATGTTCTCGACTAAAAGATAAGAGATTTGGGTCTCCCACTTCACATGTTGTTGAACTAAAAAAAAAATATTGAAAAAATTGTGCTTGAAACCAATTTTTAAATCACCTAATAACTCCTATCCATAAACACCTAAAATTTAAATATTTAATCACAAAAATGCCAATATCCAATATAAAAAAAAAAAAATCCAATCGACCAATGAACCGCAACCTAACATATAACAACAACAATAAAAAAAAACTTCAAAACTTAGCCAAAGTGAGCATAGCTAATTAACAGTAATTGACATGTACTCTTTTCTTTGAAGTCTCAAAAATTCGAATCGCATCTGTTTTAATAAAAAAAATATATTATAACTACAACCAACAAAAACACAGTCTCATCGTCAATGTGAACTTATAACTCAAATGATTAAGGGTATGTATTCTCGACTCAAAAACACTCACATAGCTATAAATACCTTAAAAGAAAATCATTTAGCTAAAAAATATCAATTTCACTAACTCATTCAAATTTAATATTCAATTAAATAAAATTAAAATTTTAAATTTTAATTTAATTCATTTTAAGTTAAAAAGCATCCCTACAAGTTTGGAGTGGTGTTGTCTATATATGACATGAAGCATAACTTAACGGTTAAAATATTGAATCTCCATTATATATATTTGTGATGTGATATAATATTTAAGAAAAAGAAAAAGAGAAAAGAAAAAGAATTTTAGAGTGCTGTCATTATCATTGAAAATTCTGTCGCCAGAGAGTTCTTTGATATGTGGATTAAATGTGGTTTATTAAGTAAATGTTTTGTTATGTATGTAATGTAAAATAGTATATGAATGGAAGAAAAAATCAGGATGGAAGACAAATTAAAGGTCAAAATGACGTTTCTCGAAAGTATTAGATAAATCTTTTTTTGTTTTTTTCTTTTAATCTTCATATTTTCCATGTGTAATGACTTAGATCATTATACTTTTAAAAATGTGTAACGATTAGATTTTTGAGTTTAATAAAATTTGATTTAGAAAAAAAAAAAAGAAAATCATTTTCCTGAAGTAGGGGCAAGTACAAGAGGTTGACAAACTTCATATGATCCACAACTAAAAGTGGTCTAATCATGTGTTCATTCCCTTATGACTCTATTACCAACAAAATTTGCTAATTAACCATGCATAACATAACTAATCAATGGTTAAAAAACACATTTGGTATCAAAGTGAGCATAGCTCAACGTAATTGGCATGCACCCTCTATCAAGAGGTCGGAGGTTTGAATCTCCCCAAATGTTGTTGAACTAAAAAAAAACACTTTTGGTCTCTATATTTTGATTGAACTAATTATATAATTTACGAACTTTTAGTATGTAATGATTTAGTCCTATACTTTTGTAAATATGGTAGTATTTGAACTTTAGTATGTTGTAACAATCTAGTCCCTAAATTTTAATATGCAACCATTTAGTCCTTGAACTTTCAAATTTGTAATAATTAAGTCTGTTGTCGCCAAATTTTGGACAGGAGAAATATCACCTGACCTCCACGTGACAACGACGGTGAATTTGTATTCTTGGGGGAAGAACGCGGCCTGCAAGACAAGAAAAACCTGGACACCGGTGTGGTGTAGACCACACAGGCTCCGATGCTTAAGTCAGAGAGAGAGTTTTGAGAGTTGTAGGAGAGTGTTGTAAGCTGGAATGAACTTACCTTGCTCTCCCCCTGAGGGAGAGCTTAAATAGCTTCATTCCTAGGGTTTTTTCGTGGGTTTCCGTCTTCGAATGGGGAAAGGAAAAGTCCAATTGGGCTGAACCGAGGGCACACGAGCCATAAGGGACCGAGGCAAGGCCCAAAAGTGGGCCTTGCCAAACTGGTCGGCCTCGGCCGGGCCGACCACGGGCTTGGGCTTCCGCCCAAGCCCATTTCTTCTCCCACTCATTCTGGGCCAGTCCACTGTCGGTTTCGGTCCGTTTTGACTTCGTATTGGGCCTCTTTCCTTGTTTGGCCCTTCGTTGCAGCCCTTTGGTCAGCCCATTCTTGTTAATCCAATTTTACCCATAACAAAGTCCTTTGAACATTAGTATATATTTAACAATTTAGTCCTTGTGGTTTAAAATTTATAACGATTTAGTTCCTATATATAAAATCTTATTAAGATTTAATAATTTCTTAAACATATATGTAAATCAATAAACCACTTAGAGACAGTCAAATGCGAGTTTTTAAACTACAATGACTAAATCATTACATAATAAAAAGTGATGCTTCACCTTGTTAGACTTTAATCCACAATAGGATCGAGATTGTTACAAAACTTCAACTACTACAAGAACTAAATCATAAAATAATAAAATTTAAGAACTAAATTATTACAAACTTAAAAGTACATAGACCAAATCATTACATACTAAAATTCAAGGGTGACTTAGATTATTACTTCAATGAAAAAAATCAAAAGTATCTCTCCATATTTGAATCATAATACTAAAAATAAAGTTAATCACCGAGACTTCTAACATTAAAGTGTCAATCGCTTTATCATATTTTTAAAGTAAATGGAATAAACTAAACTATAATGACAACTACCCTTCGCGACTTAAGTAGGAAGATTACAATAGTGTTTAAAATAAGCCAAATTATAAAACTTTCTATAAGTTTGGAGACTTTTGTAGAAAAAGACGAGACCCAAATCATTCCTCGTTTGCTTGCATATATGTATATAATAGCTTGATTGGCCATTTACGCGTGAAGTTTTAGATGACAGCTATGCCCTAATTATATGAGAGAGATGAAAAAAAAAAAAAAAAAACAAACAAAACATGGGGCTCCAGAAAGTTTCAAAATCAAAATGGCCTTTGTTTTTTGGGTTTAAATCAAAAGACCCGTGTGGCTTTCAAGTCTTCTAATGCGACACCAATTGGCTTTTACATAACAAGCTAAGCCAAACCCCCAAGCTAAGTCCATATATACAACCAAAACTCTCCTAATTTAGATAGAGAGAGAGATCGAGATAGTGTGAACATCGAGGGAGAGAGGGATCGAGTGAGTCAACGAGAATGATTAGACGAGAGAGGGTCTCGACTGATGATAAGGCGAAGATGGACCATCTCTTCTTGTACATCTTAATTGAAAAAATTTCTTGTATTACAAGAGTATGTATCTACTCCCATAGTTCGCACTATAGTTTTGTCTTTATAAAAATAATTATTTAATACTGGTGGACCCACATCATTTTTAAAGTGATGCTGACGTGGCAGATAGTGAATGATAGAAAGATTATCTATATTTCCGTAATATTGAGAATTTTTCCCATCTTACTTTTCACAGTTGAGATTGATAAATCACCTTACAATATAACCAATTTTCAGCACAATTTTAGCTTTCTTTTTTCGCAAAAGGATTTTATTGAAATAATTCATGAATCTCCACCTCCCTCTACACCGGCCGATATGCTTTGTAAAGAGATCATACTATCTTTTCGAAACTCTAAATGCCACATCCAATGGTTCAATATTTTCTCAGCTATGTTCTAGTACTAGAAACAATCGTCTTTTCAGCAACAATTGCAAAAGTCACAGTCGAATTTAATTTAGAAGGACGACATCAATTTTTGATTATAGTAGCTCCGTATCGCACTAAATTGACATGCTTTCATGTAATTCTCTTTGGATTATCTTTATATGTTTCTTACATATAGTTAATAAAGAGCTTTGTATCTTTGTAAAAAAATGAAACAATTCACTATATATATTAAGGGTAAAATTGAAAATTTTTAAAAGAATTTTTTATTTTGAGAATATCTTTAGAATGATAATAGGTGAACTCACAAAGCAATGCTCGAATTAGAAAAAAAAAAATTAAGTATTGATGGAGACAAAAATTAAAAATTGTCATAAGCACTAGATAATTGACGTAACTCATACATGCCCTAAAACTAAATTACTCTTCACCACTAGTATATCTAAAATACCCAATTGCTTCAAAGGATTCATGAGAGTTTGAGAATCTTCTTACTTCCAATTATCTCAATCAAAAAATAATAGGGAAAAAAGCATTTTTGACCCCTAAACTTTGCATGTTGTATCAATTTTAACCCTAAACTTTCAATTTCATCAATTTAAACCTCAAACTTTACAAATTGTATCAATTTTAGCTCTAAACTTTTAATTTCATCAATTTAAACCTCAAACTTGTATAAGTGTATCAATTTACACCATCGGTTAAGTTTTCATTTCAATCCTTATTAGAAAAGTTTTCCACACATGTCCAAAGTCATGTGTTGCTCTATAATAGGTACGTATTTGTTATTTTTTTTTTAAAAAAAAATTAAAATTGCTGAACATAATATCTTTCAATTTAGAACATGACTTTTTTTCACTTTTTTTTTTTTGACTTCTTATCTTATCTGATTATGCTGTTTTTTTTTTCATTTAATTAATTGAGGGTATTTCAATTGTAAGGCATTATTCTACTCAATCCATCGACTTTTAGTAGAAACAAAGTTTATTTGCACCATATTTTTTCTCAGGAGTACTCTCCTTTTTGAATTGTTTGCCAATATTTTTTTTAAAAAATTTCTCATCGCCTTTTAGCTTGATTTGTCCTCCATCCACTGCAATGGACGTGGGACTTTCATAATCATCACCCTCGTTAAATTTTTTGTCTTTTTTCTCTCCGACATCGATGTCACTTTAATCCCTTGTAAGATAGTCGACGGAGCCGACAAGGTCGGCTAGACCAGTTCATTGTGTTCATGGGTGTCATTTTGTTTGTCATTGCCTTTCTTGTTCTCTCGCGCATTTTAGATGAGCTCAATCTTCTTTATACTTGTCGTCATTGGTATCGACACCAATGGCGAGGGAGACACACAAGTGTTCATTTTGTGTGAGTCCTACTTTCGAAAGTCGAGTTCGTGGTTTTCATGATGGTGGCGATTCAATCTGGAATTGTTTAATTATTCTTTTAGTAAATTTATTTTTTTTAAAATAACAAATAAGTACCTATCATAGAGTAAAATGTGGCTTTGAACATATGTGGAAAATCTTTCTAATGGTGATGGAAAACTTAAACGAAGGTGTAAATTGATACACTTATTCAAGTTTGAAGTTTAAAATGATGAAATCAAAAGTTTAGGGTTAAAATTGATACAATTTACAAAGTTTGAGGTTTAAATTGATGAAATTAAAATTTTAGGGTTAAAATTGATACAATTTTCAAAATTTGAGGTTTAAATTGATGAAATTGAAAGTTAAGGGTTAAAATTGATACAACATGCAAAGTTTAGGGGTCAAAAAAGCTTTTTTTCCAAAATAATATAAACTTTTCGAGACAACTCAAAAAACGTGTGGACATTGATACCAAATAAATATATAATTATTGACTCCTAAAAAGAGAGTATGAACTACGTCATGGGGACATATAGTATCTATTTGAATGCTTAAAATATTACAAACCAATAATATAAAAGCTCCAAAATATTGAATTGAATCCCAATTAACAGCAATAATATGTGAAAGTGTTGATGGAACCGAGTAAGAGGACAATCAATTAATTAATTAATACACATTAGATTAGTTAAGTTGTAATTAAATTATTAATTAACCCTAATTATACCATTCATCATATATTTGAATACAGCAAAGATTTTATGGAAAATGTGTGGAGAGAGAGAGAGAGAGAAAGAGAAGGACAAATTAGCAAAAACTTAGTTGTAAAATTGTCATCTTCAATCCTCATGAATTCCGATCAGTCACGGGTTCCTCTTGACTCTCTCTTTCTCTCTCTAAATTTCTTTTTCAATTTTTTATTCTGTGTATTTTTTTTTTTTATCATTATATGTAAGCTAATTTAGCTCTGTATCTAAATTCAAATATGCATCCCCCACCTATATTTAATTTGTCCCACAAATAATCATAGTTATTTTCATTTAGGTTAAAAGTACAAAGTTTGGTCTCCAAACTTTTGACGATGTGCAGTTCGTTAAACTTTAAAAAATTTGTCTAATAGGGTAATTCTTGAACTTAAAAAAAATGCTTCAATATTCAAGGACCTATTTGATACAAAATTGAGAGTTTAAGGATTGATAATTTGATCATAGAATATGGAAAGTTTAGAGATCTATTCCATACTTCTTAAAATTTATAGACTTATTTGACCAAACTTTAAAAGTTTATGAATTAAACTTGTAATTTAACCGACATAAAATTTTAATTTTTCTTATCTTGGTTTAATTTTAAATATTTTTTAAATAATTTTTGTAATATCTTGGTTTCACTATATATATCTAGCAAGGGTTGGATCTATATATATATATATCATTCTTTTTTATGTCAGAGCTAGCAGTAGGGTTAATTAGATTCAATGTCATGTTATTGAAGACAAATGTTTGGTTGAAATGTTGGTAGTTCTTTGTAAGAAAAAGGGAGCTTTGACTTGCATGTGTAATAAAAATTAAAAAGGACTAGGTGTGGTAAAATTTTATGGATGCCTTATTCCTTGCTTAAAAACTTTCCCCATTTAATTTATTGATGAATTGAGGGTGAAGATAATCTATTTATATATTTAATATGGAGTGGCATTATTGTTCAATTTAGATCTAAATTTGTATAGCTTTGCTTTAATGAATTTTACCCGAAAGACATTTATCAATGAAGACATTTTCCTCATTTATATACCATTTTAAAAAAAAATTACCTAGTGTTAGACTATTTTTGTTAACTGTTCACTCAAACAAAAGACTACCAAATCTTCTTTATAAATCATTGTTCGTTATTCGGTCTTTACTACATTACAAAGCATACTCTTATACAAAGTTCATTCTTTAAAATAATATTCAACCTTTTTGATAGATGTGCATATGTGATTATTTGGTTTAATCAAATAATGGAACTTAATTAAACATATTTTAAACAACTCAAAATCAACACGTCAAGCAAGTTTTTCCTATGTAAGTCAAAATTATGTTGTTTACAAACTTGATTTGGGTAACTCTTTTTCTTGCAATTTCTTCAAAGAAAAATATTCCTGAAATCCTGATTCAAAATTTTGATTTTTTTTAAAGAAAGTTCTTTGATTGTCAAATTTTAACGAAGACAAAAAGAAGTTTCTAAAGGTTATAGGAAAAATAAAGAAAAGACATTGTGACTTTTTTTTAGTACAATCTAAACTATGCTCACTTTGGTAAAGACATCCTAAAGACATTGTGACTAAAATGCTTACACTTCAGAAAAAAAAAAAAAAAAAAAAAAAAGAAGTTATGGTTATTAAATGAAAGTTCTAATTAATTGCATTTATTTTAAGATTTTTTTTTTTTTTTTTTTGGAAAAGATACTTCATTCATAAAAATTAGTATGTGAGAAACATACAAGGAGCAGTTCAAAAGAAAGCTCTCCAATTTAGAGCAATGGAAGAAGTAGCATAGTCACAAAAAAGGGAAGATTTTAAGATTTTGTTCTTTAAAATACATTAAATTTCAAAAGATCACTTAAGCCTCGTTTGATAACGTTCTCGTTTCTCGTTTTTTGTTTCCTGTTTCTGTTTCTTGTTTCTGTTTCTTAAAAACTAAAAAAAGAAACATGTTTTATAACTATTTATGTTTATTGTTTCTTGTTTTTTGGTAAAAATAAAATTTAGTACATATACTATAATAAAACATATAACATGCATTAAAATAAATATAAAATAATTATAAAGAGGTTATAGTATTTTATTAAGGCCCAACACCTAATTATTAATAATAATAATAATAATAATAATAATAATAATAATAATAATAATAATAATGATAATGATAAATTTTATCCTTCTAATGTTGTTCAAATTTGATTTGCAATGTTATTTCTCACTTCAATCAATTCACCTTGAACGATTTTGACTTACAAGGGTTAGTTCAATTAGACGAATTTGTAAATTGTCTAAGGTCAGACAATCAAACATACCCACATTTTTTTAATTTAATAATAAACTTTATTTTTATTTTTTCTTTAAAAATGCATTAGCCGATAATACACGCAAGTATAATTAGAAAAAGAGAGAGAATGCATATATTTTTTTACATTTAATGGTAAACATGAAATACATTATTAGTTTATTTATTTAATAAAAAAATAAAATCGTACCAAAAGGAAAAATAATAGAGAATTAAATAGAAAATAATAACTATAAGCCCGTTAATGTAAAGTAAAAGAAATAAGAAAATAAGAGAGAAGAGAAAAACATAAACGAAAAGAGAAAAGGAAAAAGGAAAAAAGAAAAAAAAAGATAATGAATTATTAAAAGAAAAAAATATTATGATGAAAGAGAGAGAACGAATAGAAAGAAATAAATCAAAAAAGAAGAAAAAAACAAAAAGATTAAAAAGTATTAAAAGAAAAAAAAATAGAATGGAAGAGAGAGAAAGAAGAGAGATGGGTAAAAAGAGAAATAGGAATACATGCATGAAACCTGAAAAAAAAAACAGAAACAAAATTTGAGAAACTACTTTTTGAAGTTTCTCAAAATCTGCCATTTTTTTTATAAACGTTTCTAAAAAATTTAGAAACAAGAAACATGATGCTTTATCAAACATATTGTTTCTTGAAAAATGAGAAACATGAATAAGAAACAGGAAACATGATCGTTATCAAACGAGCCCTAATTTCTTGTTATTTTTTAGAAAACTTAATTATATTTCTTGTACATAGCTATGCCAATACAGAAGGGGCAAATAAAATTTTGGGGTTGTTTGGTATCCATATCCAATATATGTGTTTGTTATTTAAATACACTAAATTTGTGCATTTGGTAGTCATATTTTGGAACCTATCTAAGACTTTTTTTTTGTCTCTCTCTAAAAGTTCACCCACAGCTTAGAATTGTAACTTGTTAGTATGGAAGTTAATGGATTATTGATGTTATTAGTATATGAAGATATTGGAAAACTATGAAGTTATTAATGAATGAAGCTATTGAGAAAAAAGCACACGTTTGACTATAAAATTTCTACTAAATGGACCATTGAAAATGAATGTGCACATGCATGATTGGTATATAGGGATAGCACTACTTATCATTTTCTTTCAAAAAAATCTTAACCAATTAATATTATTTGGTCCTCGCTCGTATAATGTCAAAGTTCCTCTTATTCTAATATAAGTTGGTTCATGTATTTTTTCATTTAGAAGCTTCCCAAGAATTATTCAATATCCATCGTCACTTGGTTTTATCCTCATTAATCTTCAGTGTCACCTTAAATCTCTAGGTATTCTCTCTTCCTCTCTCTAAAAAATTATATAGTTCAATTTACTCGCTTTTTTAGAAACTAGATTCTAACAAGCATATTGACCAAAACAAAAATTCTAAATTCAAGTTGCAATTTTCAAACAAATTCTACTACCAAATACATTTTCAAATTCAAGAAAATACAAAAATTATAAATATTGTTTTATTGTTATATTCTTTATTTTCATATGAATCAACTAAAAGCATTAGCATAGGTTTCTTATAATTGCTAATATGCAAAATATAATTGATATATTATGAGAAACCACTTGAAAACTAAAGCTCATGCTAATCTTTCATGAATCCTACAACCGAGTTCACTTTTTGCACTGGCAACATCTTAATTAAACAAAATTAATGAACTTAAGTACATCAACTAATTTTTCATTTAAAATTTCCAAGAGATTCAAACATAGACAAGTGAAAAAACACCTTACCCTTAGTTACAAATATCTTCAACATTGTACAAAATCCTTTTTTAGAACTTATATTTGAAAAATATCTCTCTCTCATGTTTGAACATAGAGAGCACAATTTGGCATAATTAACTTAAGAAAAAAATATATAAATCCACACCGTATAAGACTACCTGCGATTATTATTATAAAGATTTTTTGAAATTAAGAGATGCACATGTACAATAGCAATATGTGTACATACTTAAATTACTAATCAAAATATACATGTACTTGAGATTTAACTATGGTAAATTTAAAAGTAGGGACGAAACTAGAAATTTTAATAAGAAATGGCAAAATTTTATATTCTAATTTTTGTATATATAATATAATCTTTCGAGGGTGCAATTCTAGGGAAGAAAATTATTGAAAAAACTTTAAAATCTTACCTTTTTTATATTGACTTTATTAATTTAAGACAAGCCAATTTTCTCCCTCTTTCTTTCTTTCATATGTTCCTATATGAAAGACAATGTATGTATAACTTTTTGAGTGATTTTTATTTTTTATTTTTGAAAAGACATAGTTTTGTGTTGAAGAAGTAATCTCAGCAGGAAATTATTGGGAGTGAAATATATATATGGAAAAAATTTGGGTGCTGCCTGGACAGCACCCAAGTATGGTAATGCACACTTTCTTACCATTGGATTTGAATTTTTTTTGTTTTTTTTGTTTTTTTTTAAGAAAGTGTGTGGCTTAGATGTGGGCTGCACAGACTTTGGGTGCTGCCCAGGCAGCACCCAAGTCTTTCCCTATATATATATATATATATATATATATCTACCATCCTGGCATAGCCAATACATCAGCAACCTTGAATATTTTCTTTGTCTAAAATTATTGGGCTGATTATGTGAAGTTGTGACCATAAAATTTAGGAAACTTTTCATTTTAACCAATTAGTCACTTTTGTCCTTGCACTTTCAAATTCATTTAACTTAAACCCTAAATTTAAATAAATAATACTTAGAAAATTTTCTATGGATCAACTAAGCACATAAAATTTAACTAAACAAAACACTCAAATCAAGTAACAAAAATACCCATCTCAACCGTGGATGAAATAGCCACAAAATTAAGTAGGTATAAAATGCCAAAGTTATGCAACAAAATACACAAACCCAGCTAGAAGCCATTCAATTATTTGACACGAAGAATTGGTACCCAAAATAGATTCATCTAGACACAATTTTTTTTTGAATTCAACTATATGTGGAGGTAGAAATTCGAACTTCTGATCTTTTGGTCAAGACTGTAATGTCTTAACCAGTTAAGTTATTTCTAAGTTAGCCGCATGACATAAAAATTGTTATACATCAGTAGTGGCCACAATTTTCATTAAAAGAAAAATAGAAACAAAACTTTTTAAACGGCACTAAATCCACCCACTTTGTCTCAAAAAAAAAAAAAGCATCCACTTAATTAAGTTTAAGGTTGAATTTGGTAATTAGGTAAAACTAAAAATGGAAAGTTAAAACTTATTGGTTTGGACAAAAGTACATGGATTTAAAGGAAAATTTCCCCTAAAAATTATTAGAAACATTCAATTAAATTATAGGATTAAAAAAATTGGCTGTTTAAGCACGAGTGTTTAAACTAAAAGTTTCAAATAATTTAAGGCTTTCTTTTGAAGCCATGGAGTAAATGAATTTTTAAAGAGAGAGAGAGAGAGAAAAAAAAGGAATTAAATTTTAATTTTGAAGGCGTGGAAGAAAGATCCAAAGAGGGGCACCGCTAATGGGCTATGGCCACCCTGTCCTCAGCATGAAATGTCATTTTCTCATCTTAAACCCACACCTCACCTCTATTAACTTCCACTATTGTCTGAGAGACTACTTTTAAATTTGACTTTGCCACTTTTGTCACAGCCAAAAACACTTTTCACTCTAAATTTTCATTTTGGGAGCAGTAAAAAGTAGTTTAAAACAAAGTACGGAATGAAACTCGATAGACACCGATTTAGAGAAGCCTCGAGTTTATGTGAAATTAGAAGTAGAACCATGTGGGCTTAGATCTAAAGTATATAGTGACATACGATAATGTTATATATAAAAGTTAGTCCGGTGTTCTACAATACTCAATGAGAAAAAGTATATTCATATAGTTCTTTTGGTCCAAGTGCTTGACCAAAAAGTATTCAAAAGCACTTTTTAGAAATCATATTCAAAGCAAGCTAAATATATGTTTTAGTACATAATGTATGAGTGTTTTTTCAATTTGATCCCTATTGTTTTAAAAGTTTCAACTCAGTCTATTATGTTTTAACATTTTTCAATTATACATTCATCATTGAAGAATGTTAAAATTGGATGATAATAAACTTACATTACATGACATAATGTACTAGCTAGCTCAGTGATCGAGTTGGCAGAAACTTCGAGAAGAAATTAATTCATTTTATTGATGAAATTTCCTAATTCCTACTCTAAATTTAAAAGAAATTGAGATTTTTTTTTTTACCTTTTTTTTTAGAATACCTAATTCCTCCTCTAAAATTCTATCCACTCTTACTAACTATCATATCATATATTAGTGCAACTAAAATACAGAAAACTAAATTGAAACTTTTTGACAACAATACAAATTCACCCATCAAATCAAAACCATTTCTTTTTTACTAAATTACTTCCAATTAAACCAAGTTTTACTCAAAATTAACTCCATCCCAAACAAACCCTTTTCCCCATTTCCTCCCTTTTCTTCTGGGTCTCTCTCAAAATCCCCCCCCAAACTTGAGTTGAGAGTCGAGACCCATCATTTTTAGTACTAGAGAGAGAAACTTTTCGATTCGTACGACATATATATAAATTTTCACCATCTTTCTTATCTTTTTGTTCATCCCACTTGCTCCCTTCACTAATATGTATATATATATAATGACACCCACATACAGCCATACCCAGAGAGAGAAAATTCAAAAAAAAAAAAAAAAAGAAACGAAGGAAAGAGAGAAAGAAAAGAAAAGGAAAGATTGAAAGAGAGAGAGAGAGAGGGATAGAAAGAGAAAGAGAGATTCAATTATAGGTTTCATCAGAAATTTTATGGCAATTGCAGCTGCAGCTAGCAGTTCATCCACGATGAGCCACGAAGAAAGCAGCAGCAACAACAACAACAAAAACAACTGTACTGACGATCAACACGAACACGACGTAGTTATGCCCGGCTTCCGCTTCCACCCTACTGAAGAAGAGCTCGTTGAGTTCTACCTTCGCCGTAAGGTTGAGGGCAAACGCTTTAATGTCGAACTCATTACTTTCCTTGATCTTTATCGCTATGACCCTTGGGAGCTTCCTGGTAATATTATCTTTTCCCATTTCCTCTCTTTAACCCTAATCTTCAATTTCCCTTTTATTCATTTCTCTACTCGTTTAATTCATTCATTCATTCATTTGGATTTGGATTTTCATTTGTGCCTAGCTTTGGCTGCCATTGGAGAGAAGGAGTGGTTCTTCTACGTCCCTCGGGATCGGAAATACCGAAACGGGGACCGCCCAAATCGCGTTACGACCTCCGGTTACTGGAAAGCGACCGGAGCCGATCGGATGATTCGAACTGAGGATTTTCGGTCTATTGGCCTTAAGAAAACCCTAGTTTTCTACTCCGGGAAGGCCCCGAAGGGTATTCGTACGAGTTGGATTATGAACGAGTATCGCTTGCCGCATCATGAGACCGAGCGATATCAAAAGGTTTGTTTATGGGTTTTCAGATTAAGTCGGCATGATTTTACTGTAAAGTCTTGTGTTTTAGTTATGTTTGCATTTCTAACAATCTTCGTTCGAGTTGTCAGGTTTGGGAGGGTTTTGAATTCTTGGGAGACATGGAAAAAGAAATCAGTTGGGTTTTTTTTTTTTTTTTTATTAGTTTGGGTTAATTTAGTCATTAATTTGCAGGAGGGGAATTTATAAATTTCTTGTTTGTTTCGTACAGCAATATCACTGATCAGTCTCTGACAGTACTTTTTGTGTTTGTTAAATGTTTTGTCATGAACTGCGTGATCTGCTTTAAATTCTCTCCCAAGTTTTTAGAGGGAGAGAGAAAACCGAGGGATTTTGCTTTTGAAATCTGTCTGATTCTAGCTGGCCGTCACTTATGATTTATGACAGTCACATTGAATAAATTTTTTTTTTTATCTAATTTGCAGGCGGAGATTTCGCTGTGTCGTGTTTACAAAAGAGCTGGAGTTGAAGATCACCCGTCGCTCCCTCGTTCTCTCCCCTCGAGAGCGTCATCTTCGAGAATGACGAGCTCGTCGACTCCAAAGAACCTTCTTCCCGGTGGCGCAATTAATGTTCAAACTTCGTCGTCGTCCACAGACAAATTCCAGACAAACTTCGAGTCCCAATTCCACCACCACCACCATCTTCAAATTGGCGCCACCGTCGAAACCACCGCAGCCGACGCCTCCGCCACAAGCTCTTGTGAAGAAGTCACCACCGTCCTCGGCCTCTCCAAACAAAACCCTTTTCCCACAACTCCATTGATCAACATGGCTGCCACTTCTTCTCTTGCACTTCCAGCTTCTTCTACTCCCAATTCCATGGAAGAAGATGATCACCAATCCATTATTCTCCATAAACAACAACCTTCTTCTTCTTCACTCATCTTGCCCACTTACACCTCTTTCTTCTCTCCCTCTTCCAATAATTCACTTGACGACCTACAAAAACTCATTCACTTTCAACAACAACCGCCGCCATCCACTCCCGCAGCCCTCGTAAACTCTCTACCGCCGCAATATTACCAGCCGACACCACCACCTCCGCCGCAGCAACTGGCCCTCAACACGCTACCGGTCGTGTTCTCTGACAGATTGTGGGAGTGGAATCCAATCCCAGATGGAGCCAATCCCTTCAAGTAAATTATCAACGAAAAACTCAAATTCTAGCACACTTTTAGCCATCTTAACCAGTTAAACTATATTCAGGTTGGCAATATCTATACGCTTAGTTCATATCAACTACTACTCATCATGACACATAATGATTGAAGAATAACGTCCCTTCTTGCTAGCTCAAGCTACTTCAATTTCCATTTTTTTTTGTGTGTTAATTATGCAGCTGCATGTGATGAAGATCATGAACATATATATATATATATATATATATATATGACTAATCTTAAAATATATATATAATTTTAAGTTAGTTTATTGTTGCTTCTTGTTGATTACATATATATATATATGTGTAGGAGGGGTTTTCATTAGATTTTTAAATAATTAGTTAGGACGAATATTTGTAAGAGATCCAAAGGGGATTTTGTTGTTGTAACTTGTAGAAGTGTTATCAGATCTCGATATCAATAATAATAGAATGTCTTCTTCTTCTTCTTCACAAGTTTTCTTCATTGTAGAAATCTCAGTCAAAGTTCATTATATATATTCATATTAGCATTAAATTTTTTCTCCATACTCTAGACTTGCCATTATCGATAACATTTAAATTTGACACGGGATCGAAAAATAAAATAATATATCAATTAATGATGTACGTCTAAGTGAGAACAGAAGGGGTGTGGAATGTAGAAATATGTACTACCTTATAATACTAGAAAATTTTCCCACATGGACCAAAAATTAGTTTTCGAGCTTTCTATAAGCTTCTTGATCTCTATGTTCTCTCTCCCCTGAGGAATTAGAATAGGAGGAGAAAATAATCTTTTAAGTTTTTTTTAGTTCAACAACATGTTGGAGTGATGATTTAAACATATAATTTTTTGATCAAATATATATATCTTAATCACTTAAGTTAGGTTCAGATTGGCTGATCTCCGAAAATTTAAAATAGAGGATAAAGTAAAAAGAATTAATAGTTAAATTGGTGTAGAAGGTGATAAGGATTTTTATTGGGATTTGGGCTCTATATATATTTAAAAATAGGGAGAGAATTTATAGTGTATAGAGAGTAGAATATAAATAGGATAGGAATTTAAGGACTCTCTCTCCCTTTTTTTTTTTTTTTTTGGTGAATAAAGAAATTTAAGGACTGTAATGTAGGAATTAGGATAGCTGTGTGAATTGGGGGCAAAACGTACGGTCATATTTATTACTAGAATTCAGCCACCATGCAGATGCATTAAAAAAGCTGCTCTCTCTCTATAGAAGCAAGAAATAAAAAAAAGTTGGCAGAATAATTAATTTGAGAGAGAGCTAAAAGATTTTAGAGTTACAAAATAGCATTATGAATATTATAAATTATTATGTGTAAATGCATAGAGTAAAGATAGAGGTCCTTATACTATGTAATAATAATAATGCTCAGTTTTCTTTTTAGGCAACCTTCTTCTTTCTTTTTTGAGTGCTTTTATAAACCATTTCACTGCAATTGCAGGCTTGCAGCCCTACTTCAACAGAGCCTTTGAGCCTATAAATATATATATATATATATATATATATATATATATATATATATATATGCTTTTGCATCATTCTATTAACTAACCCAAAAAAGGCTCATTGATTTTTGTGACAATTTATGGCTCTGTAGAAATTAATTATTAATTACTTCAATAATATCATCTAAAAAAGTTGAAACTTTTCTTTAAATTAGGTATATATATATATATATATATATATATATATATATATATATATATATATATATATATATATAAGCTTATAATCTTTCTATATCTCTTTACTTAATTTTCTCTAATTCTTAGACACCTTTTTTCTACATGTTTTTTGATCTTATCTTATCTTTGCTTGAACATGTTTTGAATTCATACATTATTACTCTTGTCAATTAGATGTGTGACTATAAGTTTTGTGATTGATGATTATAATTATATTGAGATGAGATTTTTTTTGAAGAGTCATCCTAAAAGTATATCCATAATGGATTAAGCTTTAAAATAGACTATAGTTAGTTGGATACCTATTTGTTGCATTGTTACTCAACTACAAATTTTAGAAGTAAATATGAATCAACTAGAAGTTCTTAATTAATTAGGTCAACCTCAACTTAGTTTAACAGGGTTAAAATATATTCAATCGATCAAGAGATTAAAAGTTTAAATCTCTAATAACAATTCGGAAGCTTTATGGACTTTTATTCAACTAGGGCTCTCAAAGGAATTCATCTCTAACTAAAGCTAGGGCTTTAGCTTCAATCTATAAAGCCTTGAGGGTGAGGGATAGATTTTTTTTTTTTTGGCTGGAAATTGTTAACACAATTACTTAGAAAAGCCTATATTATAATTACTATATCAATCTACAAAAGAAATCCACAATACCCATAGAATTCTAATTCAACTAGCAGTAATATATATATTAAGAATAAAAGGCATATAATATACAATGTAAAAGTAATAAAAATTGGCATCCAATTTTGAATATTGCTTGTCAAGTAAAGAATTGCTACTACTGACTACCTTTTTTTCTTTTTTCATATATTTGTTCTCTAGTGTTGAATTTGCATGGGAAATTGGTTTTAGATTACGAGTGCGTTTGGAAATTTTGGATATCTAGCCTTTTAGTAACTTAAAAAGTGTTTTAAATTACAAATTTTCACGATGTTAGATTAGATGATAAAACAAAATCAATTTTAAATATTATATAAAAAAAAAAAAAACTTTTTACAACAAATATTAAACAGTTTCTGAGTAAGTATATTTAATTGATTTTTTTTTTCAATGATTCACGTAAAAATAATTTTCTCAAAAGACTTATTTCAAATATACTCTAAATATTTCAAGTAATTCTTTGATATATAGGCCATTAATTGCATGATATGTAAATTTAGATTACATGATTATACAATGAAACCCTAACATTGTATAATTCAATAAAAACCAAGATCTTTGAACTAGATGGTTTGCACAATAACATGAGTTAGAATAACATACCTTGATCCATGATATTGTTGTTGTAAAGGAGGATTGTGTATCTCTCTCTTGGCCTTTCTTTAGAACTTGATTAGGTTTCTTGATGGAGAGAAACTTCTACTTCATTAGGTAGAGAGAGGACCAATCCCTAGAGTTTTAACCTTTATATATATACCTTCCATCAGGGTTTTAAATTGAAAAATTACCTTTTAATTAACTGGCACATTAATGTAGTGGGCCTAAAATATTAAGATAGAAATAAATGTATATGGGCCACATTAATGATAATATTAAATTTAAAAATCCAACATTCTCCCACTTGGCCCATTTGACATTATTTGCTATATATACATTAATAAACATAATGCGCATAGAAGATAAATTTCATCTTCACTTCATGATATCAATATCAAGTCAAGAAACTGATGAGGATCATGGCGGTCATATATCATTACATCGACACAATCCCTTCCATGTATCACAACATTAGTTCTTCACTTAACATGATCTATAATAAAGGTATTCAATAATGGTCCAACAATAATTGTCTTTATCAAAGACAAAGTCCTGTTTAATTTACGTAATTCATTTATGTATATACCAAACATAAGAAACAAGAGTGACAAAATAAAATCAGAAACAATAAATAAATGAGCTCAAAGTGTCAAATAACATAATCGTAATATCAATAATGGTATCCACTAATGCCCATTTCGACATGTTCCTTGAATGTCTTAGGTGGCAATCCTTTCGTCAGTGGATCCGCAATCATAAGGTTAGTGCTAATGTGTTCGATTGACACCCTTTGTTTATGAACTTCTTCTTTAACGGCAAAATATTTCAATTCCATATGTTTAGCACATTTCGAATATTTGTTGTTTTTTGAGAAGAAAACTGCTGCAGAATTATCACAATAAATTTTCAGCAGCTTGGCAATACTGTCGACAATTCCAAGTCCTGAAATAAAGTTCCGCATCCATAAACCATGAACTGTAGCCTCAAAGCATGCTACAAATTCAGCTTCCATAGTGGAAGCAGCAATGACAGACTGCTTCACACTTTTCCATCAAATTGCTCTTCCAGCTAATAGAAACAAATAGCCAAATGTGGATTTTCATGTATCCACACATCCAGCGAAATCTGAATCTGAATATCCTATCACCTCAAGATGATCAGATCTTCTATAAGTAAGCATATAATCCTTCATTCCTTGCAGATACCTTAAAACTTTCTTTGCAGCTTTCCAATGATCCATTCCTAGATTACTTTGATACTTGCCCAACATGCCGATAGCAAAACTGATGTCTGGTCTGGTACAAGTCTGTGCATACATTAAGCTTCCAACAATAGATGCATAAGGAATAGTTTCCATTTGATTGCGTTCTAATTCATTCTTTGGACATTGCATGAGACTAAACTTATTTCCCTTCTGAATTGGAACAACACTTGAAGAGCATTTATCCATCTTAAATCTCTCTAAAACTTTGTTAATATATGCCTTCTGAGACAATCCTAATAATCCACATGCTCGATCACAAAATATTTCTATTCCAATCACATAGGATGCCTCACCCATATCTTTCATTTCAAAATTCTTAGAGAGAAATTCCTTGGTTTGACATAATAAACCAAGGTCATTAGTAGCTAGCAATATGTCGTCAACATACAGAACAAGAAATATAAACTTACTCCCACTGATCTTTAGATATATACATCGATCAACGACATTTTCTTTAAATCCAAAAGATGTGATGGTATCATTAAACTTAAGATACCATTGTCGAGAAGCTTGTTTAAGTCCGTATATTGACCTCTTGAGCTTACACACCATATGTTCCTTTCCTTCAACCACAAAACCTTCTGGTTGATCCATGAACACTTCTTCATCTAAATTCCCATTTAGAAAGGCAGTTTTCACATCCATTTGATGAAGCTCTAAGTCATAATGAGCTACTAATGCCATAATAATTCTTAATGAATCTTTTTTAGAGACAGGAGAAAAAGTTTCTTTATAGTCAATACCATCTTTTTGAGTAAAACTTTTGGCAACGAGTCTAGCCTTGTGTCTTTCAATATTGCCATTTGAGTCGCGTTTAGTTTTAAAAACCAATTTACGTCCAACTCTTTTGCTTCCTTCAGGCAATTCTACAAGGTCCCAAACCCCATTGTGGTCCATTAATTTTAACTCTTCTTTCATGGCATCTAGCCATTTAACAGAATTGTCACTTTCAATGGCTTGTGAAAACGAAACTGGATCATTATCAATGCCTAAGTCAAATTCTGACTCATGCAAATAAACCATATAATCATCAGAAATAGCAGATCTTCTTTGCCTTACAGATCTTCTTAATTTTGTTTCCATTGGTTACTCTACTGTAGATTCATTAATTACAATATCATTATGTGGTGTTTGATCATTAATTTGTTGTTCCTGTGAATTATTAATAGAGTCAACAATTATAGAAACAACAACTTGAGAAGAAGTCATGGATGAAGAAATTTGTATCTTAGCTTCTTGAATTTCCACTTTACGTGGTTCCAAACTCCCACTAACTTCACCATTTTCAATGAACCTAGCATTTCCAGTTTCAACTATTCTCGTACTGTGGCTAGGACAATAAAATCTATACCCTTTAGATTTTTCTGGATAACCAATGAAGAAACCACTGGTTGTTCTTGAGTCCAGTTTCTTTTCGTGTGGATTATAAATTCTTACTTCTGCTTGGCAACCTCAAACATGCAGGTGCCTTAAATTGGGTTTCTTTCTTGTCCACAGTTCAAAAGGTGTATTTGAAACTGACTTACTAGGAACCCTGTTTAACAAATATTGGGCAGTTCTTAAAGCATACATCCACAACGATATTGGTAAAGATGAATTAATTAACATGCTCCTAACCATACTCATTAAAGTACGATTACGCCTTTTTGCAACACCATTTTGTTGCGGTGTTCCTGGCATTGTGTATTGAGCACATTGTTGGGATTTATGCCCTAAAGCCTCGTAATTAATAATTTATTTAATAATTAATAATTATTTTTAATTATTTTATTTGCAATATAATATTATTCATTATATGAAAAATCCAAGGTTATTATTGTAATCTTGAACAGTATGTGGTTGACATACGAGAGGATCATGTTCAAGAAATAACCTAAAGGGTCATAGTATATGGATAAGGTTGGGTGCCTTATCCTGGTAACACTATTGATACGGCCCACTTTGTAATAGTTACAAATGATTTGATCCAAATCATTCATGTGGAGACATGTGAGGGGGGTATCTTATACAATGAGTTTGTATAAAACTGGACCACGAAATATTTAATCTCTCTTTATAAATCCGTTAATTGAGAAGATTAATATTTCATCAGGATGATTATATGCGACTCGATCTTAATCCTGAGTGAGTTATGAACTCCTGCCTGTGAGGGCTTGTCCTTTGATTTGCATGGGTGAGAGTGGCTTTTGTAGCCGATTCAATATGCCTACCATTTTGAGGACTTGACCAAATAGGGAGCTGGGAACATAATCTCACAAGATGGAATTCACTCCTTCCCATATAGGGTAAGTAGATGAGTAGTTCCCTTAAGTGCTGATTTCGGGACTTGAACAATGGGGCCCCACCCTCTCACTGGCCCGAGAGGGACTTAGTTTATAATTAGATTATAAACAGATTGTTCATTAGAGGATCAGTGGTACTTAAGGTGCAAGATGTAATTATAGGGGTAAAACGGACTTTTGACCCAGTTGTAATTACGAACAACTCGTGAAGGATCGACTTGCATGTAGTGATTATATCTATGGACACAACATGTCCTACAGTGCATAAGAGTGCAACTCTAGGTCTATAGTGGAGTGACCTATAGTTAATGAATGAAAATTAATTAATTAAAGAGTTTAATTAATTGATTTTGTATCATTGGAGCTTATAATCTGTAGGTCCATAAGGTCCCCTTGCTAGCTCACAGTAACACTAAAAGATCAATTTAGTTGAAAGAAAATTTTGAAATGTTCAAATTAATATTTAATTTGAAGTGTTCAAATTAATATTTAATATATTAGATATATTAAATATAAAAGAGGAAAATATATTTATTGTATTTGATACATTGAATATTAAAAATAATTAATGTATATTATATACCTTAAAGAAAAGATATTTATTAAATTTGAATTGGATTCAAATTAGGAAATAGATGTCGTAGGAGAATTTTAAAGGTTTGAATAAGATTCAAATTGGTTAGATAAATATATTTTAATATATTAGATATTAAAATATATTATTTAATTATCTTCCCTAGACCACTATAAATAGGACCCTAGGGGTGAGCCATTGTGCATTCAATACAATACACATCTCCTAAAATAGAGAGAATTAGAGAATTCTCTCTAGACCTCTTTCTCTCCAATCCCTTGTGGATTTTCTTTCAAGAGGCTCCCACAAGCCATGATCTTTTGTTAGAGTCATAGCCAGGAAGACTTTGTGGAGGAGATAAAGACCCGCCAGAAGAATCTCCATATTTGGAAGGTATTTATTGCTTAACCTTGTATTTTAGTTTAATTCTAAATAAATCAAAGACGATTCCTATGCTTCGGCTGCGGGATGAAGAGTTCATTCCTATCACACATATGCCATGATTTTCTAGGAATTTAGCAAATGGACCAGGGCACTGTCCATTCTCATTATACTTTCCATAATATTCACCACCTCTATCAGACCTTACAATTTTCACTTTTCTATTTAATTGTCTTTCAACTTCATTGACAAATATCTTTAGAGCATCTATCGATTGAGATTTTTCATGCAACAAATAGAGATATTGATAAGCCTTAGAATTAAGGCTTATTTAATTCCCAAATGATCGAAAAACTCTTGTTTGTCCTAAGATTAATTGAAAATAGTGGAAGATTGTTTGAAATTAAGGAAGAATTGAATGTGATAGCAATTGGAAGAGAATTCTAAGTAATTTGGTTCTTTTTGCAGAATTTTTGGAAATTGCTAAATCAGATTGCCAAATCTGATTTGGCAATTGTTTCTGGAGCAGGGATTGTGAAATTGCTAAATCAAATTGCTAAATCTGATTTGGCAATTGTGTTATGGGCAGAAATTTATGGGGCACGAACGAAAAACCCATAAATGGGAAGAGAAAATTTCGCACGAATCAAGGGAATTGGAGCATGATTTTTGGGCAATCTTCAACCCTAATGAATGCCCAAATGAGGAAGAAGAAGAGGAGCTATTAATCGGATTTTGAGGGCGATTTGAAGGATCAATTTCGTGGGTTTTTGGGTTTTAAAAAAAGGAAAAAATTCTGCATTAAACCAATTTCGAGATTCTTCAATTACAGCCCGATTTGGAGGAATTTAAGCACGAAATTTGGGCATTCTTCAACCCTAATGAAGGCCTATAAATAGGGAAGAAGAGGAGGAGCAAGGTAAGTGGAGTTGGAGGCGAATTTAGAAGCAAATGTTCGTGGGTTTTGTAGTTTTTTCGCAGCCTCTGTTTTTCATATTTTGCGTATGTTTTTGGTCATTTTATTCAAATTCCATCTCAGTTTTTTCTTCAGTTTGTATTACATAAGCATGGATTGAACTTTTTCTAATCTCATTTGATGTATTTTGAAGGAATTTTGAGTTTAATTCGAAGTCAAGTTCATGGGTTTTTCTTAAATTCTTCATGCTCTGTTTTTCTTCTTTCTTTTTTCGTTTAGCTTCTATAAGAAAAAACATTTTTCCACTTATGTTTGTACAAGTCAAGGAAGAAGGGAGGAGATAAGGAAATTTACTTAGTTGCCCTTGCCACCTTGGCTTAATTTCTATTATTTATCCTTGCTTAAATTCCTAGGAATAGCCAAATTTCATTTTATAAGTTAGTGTTTTATTTAATTAAATTGCATCGTTTTATTATGAACTCTTTCTTTAAAATTAGTTTTAGGATTTTCATTGAAAATATGAGCTAAAACTTCTTAGGGGGTTCAAGGATGTGAATTCCCTAAGAAGTAAATGTAGCCAAAATTCCAATAAAAACCAAGCCTACATCTCAATTGTTTGCTTGTGTTGATTGAATTTCCGTTGAGATCCTAAATTGATCAACTAGGGTTTCAACTCAAGCTTAGATCTAATACCGACAGGGTTAGTGATAAGCGGATTTCACACAAGTAATGGAGTAAAAGAGCTTAGACATAAGCCATTCCTTACCCTAGACATAGGGATTAAGGACTCCAAGACCCATAAAATTGTGAGCCAAAAATTATCTAAGATAGAGGGACTATAGACATATAAGTCTCTCACTTAGCCTCCTAAAAAACCCAATTGCGAGGTAAATAGGAGATGCAATTTTGGTTTACAATTGAGTGTGGAGTAGGTTGGAATTGCAATTTTGGTTGCAATTACGACTTAGGGCAATGCCATTCTTGAGCCCCATCCTTTATCATTTCATTATCTAAGTTCATCCAATTTGCTATTTCATATTGCCAATTTAGATTCAGCAATTTAATTTTGCAATTTTTAGTCATTTCGCTCATTGCCAAATTAGAATCTGCAATTCAATTCTGCAATTTCTGTTATTTCCAACTTGCCATTTCTAGATTTAGCAATTGGATTTAGCAATTTCTGTTTTTCACCAACAACCTATCCCAACTTTATTTTTGCATTTTTAGTTTTCCATTTGCAATTTTTCTTACACTTTTGCAAAACAAAACTTTTGTTACTCCGTTCCTTGTGGGATTCGATACTTGGTACTCAGAGACCATTTTATATTACTTCGATCGCGTGCGCTTGCGTGACCACAGATCAGATATCTATAACGTGAAAAATCATCAATAAAGGTAATGAAATACTTTTCTCCACCAAAAGATGGAACATCAAAAGGCCCACAGATATCAATGTGTATAATTTCAAGGAGCTGTGAGCTTCTTGTGGCTGTTTTCTTGATTGTGTGTTTTGTCTGTTTTCCCTTAATACAATCCACACAAGTTCCAAGATCAGTAAAATCCAAGTTTGGAAGGATTTCATTCTTTACCAATCTTTCAATTCTTTCTTTAGATATGTGACCCAAACGTTTATGCCACAAGTAGGCTGATGATTCATTAGATAAACCACGTTTAGTACCAACATTATGATGCAGGGTTAAAAGAGTTTCAACAAAAAGATCATCAAGCTTTAATTTGTATAAACCATCACAAAGAGTATCAGAACCAATAAGAATGTTCTGTTTGAATAAACTGAAACACCTATTCTCAAATTTAAAATAATAACCAGAAATATCAAGTTTAGATAAGAAAATCAAATTACGAGATATAGAAGGAACATAAAAGGTATTAAAAACGTCTAAATGATGTCCAGTGTCTAAAACTAAACGATAAGTTCCTACAGCTTCAACTTGAACTTTGACTCGGTTTCCCATCAAGATGAATTTCTCATTTGGGCATGTGGTTCGGGTCGTAAGGAATCCCTGCATCGTATTTGAAACATGAATGGTACAACCAGAATCAATCCACCAAGTATTATAAGAAACTTCAGTTAAATTTGATTCGAAACATGCTAAGACATTATGCTTACCTTTACTTTCGAACCATGCATTACATTTCAGGCAATCTTTCTGATAGTGTCCTGGCTTGTTATAGAAACGACACTTATCCTTAATTTGTTCCTTCTTGTGGATTTGGACAGATGGCTGATTTATCTTTAGGTGTCTGTTATTCCCCTTTCCATTCTTCTTCTTGGTTTCTTTCCAGCTCCTTTATGACCCATGAGATTAGCAGAGTGAATTTTTGGTTTCTTAAGCCTTGCTTCCTCCTGAAGGAGCATACTTTGCAATTCATGCACATTCCATTTATCTTTCAGAGTATTATAGTTCATATGGAATGGACCATACTCTGGAGGTAAGGAATTAAGGATGAATGTTACCAAAAAATTCTCATTAACTTCCATTCCCATGTTCTTTAACCTTGCTGCTAAGTTTGTCATTTCAAGGATATGCTCATGTATAGTACGAGAACCATCAAACTTAATGTTGGTTAAGGTACTCATCAGTGTTCCAGCAAGTGACTTATCAGCCGACTCAGACTGGGAACAATTTTCTACAAATTTCATAAATTCCTTAGCATTTTCAGTTTTCGCAATTGTGGACTTGATATTGCTTGCCAAAGTCATTCGCATAAACATTAAGCTCAATCTATTTGATCTTTCCCAAGCTTTATAGAAAGATCTTTCCTCAGCACTGCTAGCATTAGTAAGTGCTGCAGGTTTCTCATTTAAGAGTGCCAAATCAAGATCCAAAACACCAAGATGGAATCGGATTTGTTCGCACCAATCAGAGAAATTGAGTCCATTAAACTTAATAATAGATGTGGCTTGCGAATGGAGAGAAATTGGAGCAGTTACTGCAAATACAGAATATATGTTTACACATTATTGCTTTGATAAATAAACTTAAATATATATAATGCAGATTCATAAAACTTTAAATAAACATTATTCATACATTGAAGTTCTCCTTTGGGAGATGCACCAATATACGACATTCAAATATAATTGATGCTAGATTTAATTTCACATAATTGGTAATTAAAATACTCAAATTAGATACATTAGTTATCTTTGGATATACTAAACATACCTAACCAAGCACTTCAATTAACCACAATAAGGTTCAAAATTATAAAACTACCGATCAACCTTTGGGCGATTCAAAATGTTTTATAATAATGAACATCAATATACTCATGATAAAATCGTTAATATTTTATAATATCTCATTCATTAGCATCACATAAACATGAGTAATTGAATTAACTTTAATTTGATATCTACAAAACTTACTAATTATGTAAAGACCCGAATTCTTACGACTCTCTAAAACGGAAGCACGACCTAGTTACCTCGCTCATGCCCGAAATTTTGGCAGCATGACGGTGTAACTAGGAGAAACCAAAATTTTACAACAACCTGATAAGAATGAAAGACAATTTTATACCTCAGATAAAACGCTCAGCATCCAACAAACTACAACAAGTATGCTGAGCTTCAACATCAAACACAAGGTTCAAAGAAACTCTAGACAAGTACACGATAACTAAAGAATATTTAGATTTTACAACCAGCACACTACAATTCAAGGAACAAACTACAAAACTAAGAATAAACAATTAAAGAAAGGAAACTAGGGAAAAGACATTTGGTGGAGTCTCCATAGTCTCGTCATGTCGTCGCCTGCGCCATCCACCCCGAGAATGTGCACAATCTGCAAAACAAACAAAGTAGCAAGGATGAGTATAAACATACTCAGTAAGTAGCCCACTTAAGGGTCCAATGTTTAAAGAAACCTTACCAAGCTCTTACTCAAGCTCGTGTTTAGATTCCAAATACTTCCTTCAATTATTTTAAGAGTCCATTTAACCTTCCACAACATTCACTACTATTTGACCCTACTTCGAGTCATACATGCGAGTCCTGTAACTTAGAACCCAAACATGTGAAGGTCCATAACCCTCACACTTATCTCAACAGATAAATCACCCTTAGGCTAGCACACAGGCGCTAGGGAACGCATTCCCTATGCTCAACACAGTGGGGAATCACCCCTAAGCTAGCTCACAGGAGCTAGGGAACACATTCCCTACGCTCAACTTAAATCTCTGGGGTCCTCGCCCCTATGCTAGCACCCACGGCAATAAGGATCGCAACCCTTATGCTCGTCACAAATCTCTGGGGATAACGCCCCTATGCTAGCCTCATCAACACAAAAGTTGTCCTGACACGTACATCTGCTTCTTAATCTCCACTCATCAACCATCCAACTATCGCTCGCACACTCTACCTGAGTCCATCCCGGTATGGCATTGTCTCGAGCACTACCAACGAGCCATGTAACTTAGGTTGACTAAGGCCGTGAAAGCAAATAACTCTCACGCCTACATACAATAGAACATCACCCCTCTATGCTAGCATACAGGCAATAAGGGACGCATCCCTTATGCTCAACATAATTGGGGAATCACCCCTAAGCTAGCACCACAGGCCATAAGGATCGCAATCCTTACGCTCAACACAGTGGGGAATTACACATAAGCTAGCACACAGGCCATAAGGATCATAATCCTTACGCTCAACACAATGGGGAATCACCCCTAAGCTAGCACCACAGTGAAGGAACACAATCCCTCACTCTCATCACATCTAGTCAACCTAGAGTTACAGACTCGCCCATGAGAGACATAAAATCAGGTGGCTCTTATTTTACCAAGCTCCTTGCATTTTCGCACTACTTTTGGAATTTCGAGGGTAATCTACCATACCAAAATCATTTGTTATATCCGGACCACATTCTCAACCTGGCCCGTAGTTCACAAGCACATACCTGTGCTAGCGGCACATAGCCCTCCATCCCTTTTAATCTAGAATTCAGTTCCATAACCACTCTGGAAATCAGGACGACCAGTAACTCTCTACTCACATTCGGACCCATCCAAAACTCGTTATATCAGCCCAAACATAAGACCATTCTGAACACATAAAATACGGTCCTCGACCCTGAGTATTGCATAACTTTAGGGTGCTCTACTTCAGCCTCTAACCCATCCTGAACCCAAAAGCATTGAACCCAATCAACCAATCAATCTAAAATTCAAGTTTTCTGCACTCCACAACTAACCAAACATCTCAGAAGTCCAAACGATTACAACTGTTTAGTTTAACACAACTACCCATACAAATGCTTATAAGGAAATACTATAATCACATTCATTCATAACCTCAGGCACATTTTCATCCACTTATTTGTAACTTTGAATCCTGTAACGAGAATCGCAACAATTTCAAGCAACCTTAAGCCCAACACGATAATTCTCATATTAATTTAACCAACCACGACATCTTTCACATACTCAAATTTAGGTAAGCATCAAGGTTCACAATTAACCACAAACGTGTTCAAACTCTTCCAAATATAACTTTGGGCAGTTCTTAAGGTATTCCATATGTCAACACGATAAAATCATAACTTTGAGCCCCAATTTTCATTATAACCACAACTTATGCCAATTGAGCTCATAACTACTTTTGAACGTATCCATTAACCATTACATGCTTCCTAAATACGGTTTCCAAGCATATTTCCACAATTCACACATTAATCAACATAAATACAAAACATTTAAGAACTTAAGGGGCTTAAAGTCCAAATAACTACTTACATCGAATATGGTAATGAATATTAAACTGGCAACAAAACCTCTTCCAAGCTATGGTCTCCTGCTTAACCCAAAATTAATTAGTCTCGAGAGGTGGCTGTTCAGTACCAACAACCTTGCTGGGAATTTAACACTTTACCTCCAATTCGAAAGTTTGATCCTTCAATCGATATCCCAAATCGTAACACGATCGTAACCGGGATTGTTCAGGCTCGAAAATTTGAATCGAAGACTGCGGCGCGTGTGGCGGCGCGTGGCGGCACGTGAGGACTCTGGTCAGCGCGTGGCTCACAGATCTGGACAGATCCGGTCCTTTCCGGTCAGATCTACTCGAGAACCGGCGACTTCCAGAAATAAAAAAAAAAAGCTTCCAGCGAGATCCTCAACTCTAACGTGCGGCTGCTTCTCGAGAGGAAGAAGGCGAAGAAAAAGAAAACCGGCTGAGGATGGGTGTTCTTCGTGGGTTGCAGCCAACAAAGAAGAAGAAGGAGCCGGCGGCGAGGATCGAGCTTCAGCGAGCTGCTCGTGGCTGAAGGAAGAAGAAGAAGGAGGAGGCCGGCGATGGATGGGTGTTCGGCGGGGAAGAAGAAGAAAAAAAAAATTGAAAGAAGGATGGGTGCTCGGTCGGACGGAGGGAGGGAGGGAGAGAGAGAGAGAGAGAGTGAAGAAGATGGGTGGGGGTTTTCGGGTAGCACCAAGAGAAAGGGAGAGAGAGAAAGAGAAGATGGAGATGGAGGGATAAGGATGGCATTTTCTTTTCTAAAAAAATTCCAAAAATGCCCCTTGTCCTAACATTGATTTCCAAAAAAACCATTTTTCTCAATCAAAATTTCAAATTAACCTTCAAATTTAAATTACCCAATGAAAATCATTCCAACTTAATTTCATAATTTGAAATTAATGTCTGAAAATAAGCCGGGCGTTACAAATTCGGCCACTTTGGTGACTAACA
This sequence comes from Trichosanthes truncata, assembly GCA_033996785.1. Taxonomy (NCBI): domain Eukaryota; kingdom Viridiplantae; phylum Streptophyta; class Magnoliopsida; order Cucurbitales; family Cucurbitaceae; genus Trichosanthes; species Trichosanthes truncata. The sequence continues at coordinate 73,887,482 of JAWPNB010000003.1, forward strand.
AATTATACATTATATAGATATCATGATAACAATAAGTAATTTTTATCACATAATTTGCAAAACATTAATATTACAAATAGTTTTATCAAAAGAAAATTTAGAAAAACTTCAGGCATTCCAACTTGTGTAATTGAAATAACTTTAATTTGATATCTATAAAACTTACTAATTCGACAACTTATGTGGCTAACAAATTATTCATAACATAGATATCATAATAAAATAATGGTAAGTAATTCACATCACACAATTTGAAAATTTAATACCATTAAATTTAAACCAAAATCAATAATAGATTACTAGTAGTTTTAAAACAATCAAACACAATTATATTATTATTATTATAAATATTTGTTTGATTGGATAATAATAATAATAATAATAATAATAAAAACTTGTTTAAATTACTGGAATTTGAAGCTTTGAAAATCAAATGAGTACATCATTGAAGCCTATCGAATCTTTAAAACTTGTGGGACCCATCACTTATTGGAATTTGAAGTGTTTGAAATCAATAACATGATTGAAATCAAACAAAATTCATCTGGAATCTTATAGAATTTGAAATCTTGATCATGCAGTGGATTTGAAATCAATTTTGAATGCAAAAAGGAAAACCAATCAAGAAACTCATGGCCGCCGACGGATTCATCTCACATGGCACAATAAAACTTAAATATTAATCTAAATCAATCAAGAAAAAAAAACTCAATTCTTGAATACAATAACAATGAATTCTTGATCCTCACAAATTTGATTACTTGATTCATTAACGAAAAGCCAAGCACAGTTATTTGTAGCGGAAACATAAATTCATACATTAAAACATCAATGGAAAATCTCATGTTCTCAACCTTGCTCTGATACCACATGTAAATTTAGATTACATGATTATACAATGAAACCCTAACATTGTATAATTCAATAAAAACCAAGATCTTTGAACTAGATGATTTTCACAATAACATGAGTTAGAATAACATACCTTGATCCATGATATATATTGTTGTTGTAAAGGAGGATTGTGTATCTCTCTCTTGGCCTTTCTTTAGAACTTGATTAGGTTTCTTGATGAAGAGAAACTTCTACTTCATTAGGCAAAGAGATGACCAATCCCTAGAGTTTTAACCTTTATATATACACCTTCCATCAGGGTTTTAAATTGGGAAATTACCTTTTAATTAACTGGCTCATTAATGTAGTGGGCCTAAAATATTAAGATATAAATAAATGTATATGGGCCACATTAATGATAATATTAAATTTAAAAATCTAACATGATAATGTTCCAACCGTCATTTATTTGTATTTCTTAACATAGGCCATTATAAAAGTATATGATGTTCCAAATATTAGAAAAAATATTTTAATTCTAATTTTTCCCTTAAGCCAAAGCCCTATTAACATAAAGATTAATATTCTTCATATGAAAATGTGACTGCCATCCAAATAAAATGATGAGGATAAGCCGTTTTCAAGCTAGATGTTTTTTACTTCAATGCCATGTGATTTATAGTTCTGAAAGTATATAGAACTCAGCAATATGAAAGATTACGACACAATATTGTTTATAGAATTTCTATATACAAATTTTAACTCTTTACTTTTGAAAAGAATGTGAGCGAGTGTTTATTATAAGACAAATGAAGTTTATAAAAAGTGATTTTTAACCTAAATTTGTTACATGAAATATATATTTTATATAGCATATGTCAGAGTTTATATGTTGGGTGTTATTAAAAGGTATAGCCCTTTCAAAAACATTTTATAAAAGTTATAATATATCTTTTATAGCACCATTGCAATATTGATAGTACAATAACACGGGTTAAACTACATATTTTGTTGGTACGTATTTCATTAAAAATATTTTGAGCTAGTGCTGTGATCGATTCAATCTCTAAACTTTTGAAAGATTCAATTGCATCTTTAAATTTTGAACTGTATTCATTATCAGTTATCGATTATATATTAACATCAATTAATGAAGCATCCAACTCATCAACCTGAATCCTTAGTTTAAGTTTACAAATGAAGATTAACATTTTCTTCATTCTATTTTCAATGACCAACGATTACACTTGGACCCTAATTTTAATCTACCAAATCCAATCATCTAACCTCATTACCTAACAAGTCAATCTTACCAAATCTAATAATTTTGTCCATTTAATTATGTCTTTAAAAAGAAACAATTCATAAAATTGGCTATATCAATCTATCTTATCTAAATTTTAAGAAGTATCAATCTATATACTTAACCAAATGGTGTTAACACAATTGAATACGACATAAACACAAATTTCAAACTTTAAGAATGTAATTGAAGCCAATTTCGAGTATAGCTCAGCAGATAAGACACCAATTACTATCCTAGAGTCGATGGTTCAATTCCACGCCCTATAATTATTGAACTAAAAATATTTATAATTGAAACTTTTGAAATTTTAGAGACTAAGTAGTCTTAATATTTTGGTATCATATTATTGGTACAATAATATATTACTTTTTATGATATTAATTTGTGGGGTAATATATACAATAATAGATCATAAATTGTTGCTATAATTTAATGCATAATGCTATTAGACAACAACCAAATTTACACACATTACATTAATTAGTTATACAACAGTTATTTCTATATCCATTCTTTTAATATACTATAGAGATTATTGGACCCTTTTTTTAGTTCCAACCATATAGGGTGGGGGATTCAAACATTTGACTTCTTGGTCGAGGATATGTATAAACTAGTTGAGCTATACGCAGGTTGACAATTGATAATGCTCATTATTGAAGGTTATTTAGCCTTTAAATTCAAGTTATTCTTGAGAAATCATCTATTTAGTTCCACAAAATCACTTAGGCATGTTAGGAATATGTCAAAATAGCAAGAGAAGGCTGAAAAAAGCATAAACTTGTTAATTTTTCTATTTTTTATGCAGGTATGGGAAACTGTGAAAAATTGCAATTGCAATCCAAAAAATAGATTGCAATTGCAATTCTGGACAATGCAGGAATGGGCGATAGTGAGAAATTGCAATTGTAATTGTAATTCTAGGTAGACATAGCAAAAACGAAAATTTCAAATTTTGAACGATTTTGAAGATATTCTTGAGATATTTGATCGAGCTGAAACGTAGGGGCTTAAAGAAAATATTTTTAGTTTAAAAACGAAGCTCTAGTCCAGTGCAAAGGGCACACTGTCAATGCAAGTAATATAAAATTAGAAGTACTCCAAAGTATCGATCCCACAGGGAACATATACAACAAAATTCAAAATATAGCAAAAATTGTTCTCAAATTGCAACCTAGGTAACTGGTGTAAACAATGAATGGGATGATTTTTTTTTTTTGAAAAGATGAAATAAAAATGATAAAAGAGGGATTCAAACGTGTTTTTGCCCCATTGAAGAAATTGCAGCCTAATTGCAATTGCAATCCTTTGACTCAACACTTAAGCTTTGTAAACCAAATTCAACACCTATTCGACATTCTATGAAATATCTTTAGGAGGCTAAATGATTAAACCGACATTTATATGGCTAATACGAACTTAGTTAATTGTGAAATACAATTCTTTTGGTTTTAAAGGCTTTGCTCTATGTCTAGGGTCAAAAACAAATTCCTATGTCTAGGCTATTTTCCTTTATTGGTTTTGTGAAAACCCAATTTTTATTTAACCTTTTTAGAATTAGACTCAAGTTGTTGTATACTAATCTAGGTGATCAATCTACACTAGTAATAATAATTAAAGTCATAAAAGCAAACAATGCTACAAGATTAAACAAGTTGCTATCACATATTAGGCCTTTATTCATTTCTCTAGGGCATTCACATATTTGAATCTCAAAGATAAGATTAGTTCATGGTAAAAGAGAAAAATAAACGAGATTTGATTAAAAAAAAATCATAACTTAAGAAAATAAATGTGCAAAATCAAAACGACCAAAATAAAGCTCAAAATAGAAACTCACTTGCAAGAAATTAAACTTGACTATAATTAAAAGACTTTGCAATAATGAATCGTTTCAAAAATTAAAGGTACAAAATTGAAATGAAGAACTAAACTCAACGAAAAGTAATACAAAACTTAATTGAAACAAAGGCAATAGCTAAACATAATCTAAAGCTTCAAAATAATGCTGGACATAATTTAAATTACATGAAAATATAGAACTTGACACCCCTAACGCCCTCTCTTTCAATCGAACACACTCCAACCTATTTCAAGGTGAAATGAGTCTTCACAATCCAAGGTTTTCACCTAGATTGGATCAAGTTTTAGGGGCTGTAGAAGATGAAAAGGGAGATGAACAACATGATAAGAAGAGAAAGTGTAGAAAATTGTGTGATATGATCCCCCTTTTGATTGTGTGTTAGCCGCCTTTTTATAACCTCCAAAAGTTAGGATTTTTGTTAACTTTAGTGTATGGAAAGACCCATGCCATTAACATCAAGAATCGGAGAGAATATCTCGATAATATCTTCAAAATCATTCAAAATCCAAAATTTCTGTTTTTCCTGCGACTGCCCAGAAATGCAATTGCATTCTGATGCTATCTTTAATTTCTTGCACAAAAACATTCTAATCAGCACATTCCCAACTCATTTCAGCTTCTTTTCTCTCTTTTCTTATTCCAACATGCTTTTATGAATATTATATATAAAAATTACATTTGGCTTGCTCTTTTCTTAACAAAATACACATAATGGCAAGAATAACCTAAGTATAAGAGTCAAATAATCATCACAAATGAGAATTATCAATATTCTCCCCGATTCTCGGCGTTAATGGCATGGGTCTTTCCATACACTAAAGTTGACAAAAATCCTAGCTTATGGAGGCCTATAAAAGGGGATAAAGAAGCCAAAACAAGCAGGGATTCTCCCTCACAGAAGTTGCTATTTTCTTTTCATTTTTCTACTGTTTTCTTCTTGTTTCCAGTACCTTCAAGCCTCGATATTCAATCCAATCTAGACAAGAGTCTTAGATTGTAAAGACCCGACTCCCGTTGAAAAAACTGGGATCAAGTTTGATTGATGAAAGGGGCGAACGAGGGCATTTACACACTATTTTTTGTGTAGTTCTTTTAGCAAAGTAGTTCAATCTCGTTCTTTGTTTTGTTTTAGTTTTTATTGGTTGTAGTTGGTAGATCTAAGTTGTTGTTTATTTTCTTTTCTATTTCCAGTAATTTGAATTTAAGTTAAATTTCAGTTTCTGTGGTATTGTTCTTGAAATGAGTAATCAATAAGAATTAAATTCCAGCTTCAACTTCAACTTCTTTTCTTTTCAAAGTCCAGCAGTTTAATCTCTTTTTGATATGGAGTTTAGCACACTTGATTTAGTATTGTTCTTTCCTTCAATTATGAGTTAAGTCTTTCTTTGGGATTCAAGCATGTGAATGTCCTAGAGAAAAGAATAGAGGACTAATTGTGAGAGCAATCTTGCTTACTCTATAGCTTGTTTTCTTTTATTGACTTTTAATTCTCATTATTAGTCTAGATTAAAAACCTAGATTAGTACACATCAATTGAATCTAATTCTAAAAAGGTTAGATAAAGTTGGGATTTCATAAAAGCAATAAAGAAAAAAGCCTAGATATAGGAATTTGTTTTTGACGACCCTAGACATTGGGCAAAAACTTTAAAACAAAAAGGATTGTGTTTCAAAATCAGCTAAGTTTGTATTAGCAATAGAAATATCGGTTTAATCACTTAGTCTCCTAAAGATACTTTATAGAAGGTCGAATAGGTGTCAAATCCAGTTTACATTGCATAAGAGTAGAGTCAAGGATTGCAATTGCAATTAAGCCACAATTCCAATCAAAATGGCACAAGCATGTTTGAATCCTTTTCTTTTATTCTTGATATTTATTTTCTTGTTCACAAAAATCCCACAAAACTTTGTTTTACCTTGGTTACCACAATTGTAATTTGCGAATAATCTTTGTGCTATCTTTGAATTTTGTTGTATCCGTTCCATGTGGAATCAATACTTTGAAGTACTTTCAATTTTATTATTTGCATCGACAGTGTGCACTTGCACTAGAGCTTCTTTCAAAATCAAAAATATTTATTCTAAGCCCTCACGTTTCAGTCGTTCAACAATAATTTATTTGTTAGTTAGATAATCAATTCTCATTGATTATTAAATACATAAGAATATATAAAAGGCTGAAATATTCTTTTCATCTTTGAATTATAAATTTGTGAATTCAATTTGGTATTTGAAAATTTAAAGGTTTTAATAATGGCTTCACAATTTTCAATTATTTTTAAGATATCTTGATTAAGTTATAGTTTTAATTGATTAAAAAAAAGTTATAGTTCTAATTTGGTTTCTAAAGTTTCGAATTTTAATCCCCTATTAGTCCAAACCTTTACGAAAAAAAAAGTGAGATATATATATTTCTTATCATAATTTTGGACATACTTGAACCTTAATTTTTTTTCTCAAATCTTTAAGTTTGTGATGTATAACATATTTATGTTGTCATCTTCCTGTTAGGAATTATATATGTGCTTGATATTTATTAATAGACAATAAAATAGATTATGTCACTTTTTGTTGTTAATTTTTTAGGTAGATTTTAATGGTAAAAAATTGAATTTAGAACTTATTAAAACGATAACGAATAATGAGTTTAAAAAATTGAATTTAATGGTAAAATTAATTGGTAAACGTAAAACTGTGTCAAAAGATGACAAAAAAATAATCTAATTTGGGGAGGTGCACATTTTGACCCATTTTAAAATTAAAATGTGAATCCTTATTTCCATTCTTTGAGCCTTTCTAGCTTCGTTAGCAAGATCAATGATGTTAAGAACAAGATTAAAGAGGTATTGACCAAAACTTTCTTAAAATAATTGAAAAAGACCATGATAACCTTACCGAAAATGTCTTTTGAACACAAAAATTTGTGTGAACTAGCTCAACGGGTGGACAAAAACGCCAAATAATTTTACAAAAAAGCTTATGGGAGAAGAAAAAACCAATTTCATCCAAAATATATAGAGGATTTGAAAATGAAGTGTGGTGCACCTATTAAGATGTGTTATTAATCTTATCATTAGTCACTTTTTTTTTTTTTTTTTAAGTTCAACAACATTTGGTCGTGAGTGGGAGATTCGAATTTTTGACATCTTGGTCGAGGGTATATGTCAATTACTATTGAGCTATGCTCATTTTGGTTATCATTAATCACTTCAACGGGATATTTAAAAGCATGTTTGAGAGTGATTTTGAAATTGTTAAAATCATTTTTTTTCATGTTTAAAATTACTCTGAAACTTATTTTTAATCATTCAAAATCAACTTAATGTTTGATTTTACACTTTTAAATATAATTTTCATATCATAAAAATTAATTTTGAATAATTAAAAGCATGTTTTGAAGTAATTTTGAATATGACAAAAGTAATTTTAACCCTTTCAAAATCACTTTCAAACATGCTTTAATTCATAATGTTTTATCAACTTGTTTGCCCACAACCCATAATTGTCTTCCAAACAATAGAGGCCAACAAATTGCTGATAGGAGAATTGAAGCCTCTTAGGCTTCTTTACAAGGACCAATTTCGAACAAAGCCCTTTAAGTCCATGGCCCCTATTAAAGAGCTATAGGCCCATATGGCTTTGAGCTTTATTTTTTTCAAAAATATTGAGAGATTGTGAATAAGATATTTCTCTAGTTCAGCTATTGTGGCATAATATAGTAAAACATCGATGTCGATATTAATATTAAATTTATGAATATATCGACGAATATTCCAATAAAAATCATGAATATAATAGAAATTTGTTAAAATTTTGTAATTTTATCAAAAAAACATTCAAGAAAACTTATTTAAGTTCTACTAAACAATCCTGTTAAGCATGTATATCATTAACATATACATTAGTATAAGAATAGATAGTAAAATAATGCGTATATCAAGAAATAAACAAAATTTTGATTAATATTAATTAATAGACATGACAATACAAATTACAAATACATCATTTAACAATAATAAGATATTTTTTGGGGTGGTTGACAATCATTAATACGTTATCAATGAAGGAGAGGTCGAGACAAATATTTTTAATATAATTTGTGACCCTAAATTCTTGGCCTTTCCAAAACACTCATTCTACAATTTTGAAAGTGAGAGAAATCAAGGTATAGGTTGGGGTAGTAGGGAGTGAAAAAAAGTTGTAAAATGTTGCACATCCGCAAAAATAGTAGATATTGGTAAAATATTAGTAAAATATCGATAAATATCGTGGATATTTTGAAGTCAATGGTCAACAAGAAATATTGGCAAAATATCGATAAATGTCGACAAATAATATCGATGATCTCGATGACATATCAACGATATTCTAGAAAAGTGAATCTTTCCAGCCCTAGCTTATATTGTTAGTATCGATATGTATTTTAGTCAATATCGACGATTTTTTCATATGTACTTCTCATTAAGGTATACTTGAATGAACTCCGAGCAATAATATCTAGACCTTGGCGTAAATGTTGTAGACAATAATGCCACATGACCCTCTCCTAATAACTTTTACCTAATCAAAATGACAAATCAAGCACCTCATTCAAAAAAACAAAAAAAAACAAAAAAAGACAAATCAAACACCATCTCGTTAATAAATTCCAATTATATTGTAAAATATATAACAAAACTAACACCTTTAAGGGGGTGTTTGTTTTGAGGGTTGGGATTAGGGGGTGAGTTAACTTTTCTAAGCCCAACCCTTGTTTGGGACAACGGTTTAGGAAACCGTAGTTTCTTAAACCCAAACCCATGGAGTTGAATAGTAAATAATATTCAACCCCATGGATTATTGTTTTTTTTTTTGTTTTTTGTTTTTTTAAAATTATTATTTTAGTTGTAAAAAATAATTGTTTTATTTTTTAAAAATATTATTTCTCTATCTTCAAATTTTTTAATATTCAAATTTATTGTTTGGATGGCTCACGAGAAATGAAAAGAAAGTATAACGTTTGACTATTATGCCCTTATGATTTTGCAAGAGATTATTTTAATTAATAACAAAATATTTTAATATCAAATTCATATAATCATAAAAGCATACTAGTAATAAAAACAAATCAACTTATTGAATTAAAATTTGTAAATGTTATCATTATTGTTAAATAAGAAAATAAAAAAAAGTTTCAAAGGTCTTAATTGAAATGGAAAAAAAAAAAAAAAAAAAAGAGTGTACTCAGCAAAATCTAAACAAAATCCATCAAAATCACCCAGAGATTTGATTTGTTTAGTCATAAAGAAAAAAACAAATCAAAAGAAGTTACTTTTTGTTTTTTTTTTTTGTTGATTTCTTCTCCAACCAATATACATACATCTATACTATATAAATGGCGCTTGAGGGGAAAAACTTTTGATTTCCTTTTTTGCCCATTCTTAATTTGAAACTTCTTATTATGACATTCTTAATTGAAAGATTTTCCCTTCTGTCTTCAATTTGAATAAAGATTCTGAAATCCGCATGTAATCTCTAATTTGAATAAATATTTTAAAATCTTTACGATTTCCAATCTTCCAACTAACTAATGCATATTTGAATTATCTGAATAATAAAATGATAAATTAAATATATTTGAATTTGAATAATAAAATGATAACTTAAACATATTTGAATAATAAAATGATACAATAATACTTATATCCAATCTTCCAACTAACTAATGCATATTTGAATAATTGGAATAATAAAATGATACAACAATACTTATTTATTTATTAATATTAAACAATATTTACTACATATTTAAAAAGTGTTTTTAAAAAATAAACTAATATTCAAAAAAAATTTAATGCATATTTAAAAAGTTAAGAACAAAAACTTTAAAAAAAAAAAAAAACAATTTGATCAATTGTTTTTGGAGAATATGAAATTTAAATAATACTTAAATAATTTTTTTTTAAATAAAGATAAGATTTTTTTGAATAAGTATATTAAGAAAATATTAGATTCTAATATATTGTGATTAATATACATAAATTAAATGACATACATCGTTAGTATATACATAGTGCATCTCACAATTAAATTCTTTCATGCCTTCTAAAGTGATTCTAAAAACCATGTAAGGGAGAAATTTATTTCTCCCTTTTTATTTGATGGCTATGGCTATATAAGCCTAATTTTTTTTTCAATAAACCAAATCATTCGTATCCAATTTTCCAATTGTCAAGGTTCAAGCAATTTATCATTGAAGAGACTTTGTTATGGTGATGTTAGAGGTCGACAGGTCATGAATGGGCTCCATCTCCAATTGTTTTTGCAACTGGCAGATAAAGAAAGAAAGTAATTTAATGTAATTTACTGCTTTTTATATGTTTTTGTAGTTTTTTTTTTTTTATGTAAATGGTAGAGAAAGAGAGTGATTTAATGTAATTTACGGCTTTTGTATAGTTTTATTTCTTTTTTTTTTTGGCAAATGGTAAGGAGAGTAACTTAATGTAATTTATTGCTTTTGTAGTTTTCTTTTTGTCTTTTCAAATTTGTAAATAAACACCAATTCATCTAGCATATTGAGGAGGGTAGAGAAGAAAACGATTGCAACTTTGCTTTGTTAAGGAAGCAGAAAACAGCCAACAATGTGATGTAATTGAATTATTTTCTTCTTTATTTTTATTTATTTTTGCTTTCTTTTCCTTTTTTTTTTTTTGTTTTGAATAAATTGGACTTTGCTAGGCTATGATTTAGGAATGTCTGATTTTTGTATTTTTTTCCTATTTATGTAATTTATTATATTTAAATATAATTACTAATAGTTATTAAAAATATAATGTCATTGTAATTTTCAATATCATGTTAATAATTAATATTCAGATTATAAAAGTTATTTTATTTGATGAAAGATTGAATCGTCTATCTTACAATTTTATGATAAAAAAATAAACTCAATGCTTCTTAATTTATTATTATTAAAGTTTGAAATAAAAAAAATAATATTTTTTTGTTTAAATTAATTTATTAATAGATCTTCTCGATTCATTGAACTTTTATTAACAAAAATAATTGACTAATAGATCTCCTTGAAAGAGATTGAGAACCACATATCTAATTAATGATTCCCTTGAATTTGAAAAAATCAGTGCAAAAAAGATTTTTTTTTCAATCACTAGATAATTAATACGATTTTTTTTAAAAAAAATAATATTTTGGTTTAAATTAAAATTTAAAATTAAGTGGGTAATCAAATGATGCAAATCAAAACAAAAATAATATTTTGGTTTAAATTAAAGTTTGAAATTTAACTTTTGTAAATAAAAATAAATTTATTAATAGATCTTCTCGATTTACTGAACTTTTGTAAACAAAAATAAATTAACCAATAGATTTTCTCGAAACTTATTTCCTAGATTTAACCACTATCTAATTAATGATTCCCTTGAATTCGAAAACTTCATTGCAAAAAAGATTTTTTCAATTACTAGATAATACAAAATTTTAAAAAAATAAGAAAAAAAAATAATATTTTGGTTTAAATTAAAGTTTGAAAATAAGTGGGTAATCAAATGATGCTAATCAAAATAAAAAATAATATTAAAGAGTAATTCTTCATTTTCCATATAGATAAGACCCTACATTCAAATTTTATATGTATATTGCATTTTCAACATCATGAAACACATGCAACGCATATAGTATCCAACTAGTATATATAAAAAAGATTGAATCAATATATAAAAAGGAAAAAAAAATATCATTCTTATCAAATAAATAAATAAATAAAAATATTTAAGATTGAAATTTTGTTATCATTTTTTAAAATAAAATAGCAAAAGGAACAAAAAAAAAATCTTATCAAATCAATAAATAAAAAAAATGTTTAAGACAACAAAGCAAAAAAAAACTCACCTCTAGTTTGTTTGTCTATAAAAAAAACTTGTTAGGAATTGACGCTGCATTGAAAAAATTGAAACTATTGTTATCAATTTAAAAAAAAAGAAAAAGAAAAAAAGAAACAAAATAGAAACCTAACTTGAGTTTGCTATTGAGTCTAATATAGAATGAACTATTGATAGATATGCAGTTGAATAGACTAGCAATAAAAAAAATTGGATTTGTAATCCTCACTTTTTTGGCTTCCAAAACGTAAATCATAACTGATTTGAAATCATCCCAAATCAACGATTCCAAACAAGGTAAAATCCCATTTGGTAACAAATTTGTTTTAACTTTTTATTCATATAAATTGTTTGTTATTTGGAATCTCATCTAAATTTCAAAAACAATTGAAAGCATTTGATTAAGACAATGTTTTAGTTCAACGACAATGAAGATGTGAATTCGAATATCTACACTAGATGTTAAAAGTTCATATATTTTTTAAAATGATCACAAACTACTAACACAAGTTTTTTTTTTTTTTTTTCAAAATAAAAAGAGACCTTAAAATTCTATTGGAAGAATGGTTTTTTTAGTTCAACAATTGTACAAGTGGAGATCAAACCTTCAACTTTAAAAAAGTAATAGATTTTTAAAATCTAATTTGAAGAATGAGTTAAGAAGTTAAATATCATTAAGAAAAATAATAAGTAAATATCATTCAAATAAAACTCTGTAATCATAAACAATTTCAAAAAATAAAAAATGAATGACACAATTGAAATCTACAACAAAACTTAAAATAACTGCCTACAAAAAACTCTGTAAAAGAAAAACTGCTATAAAAAAAACTCATCAAAATATAAGGGAAAATTTTTAAGATTTACCTCTTGGCAATGTGCATCGATTTTTACTAAATGTTATAATCAAACAAATGTTGTAATTTTACCTCGTTGTTTTATTTTTATAAACTTTTATTTGAAAAATCATTAAAAAAGAATTCTTATGTGCAACTAATGGATTATAAAATATAACAAATATATGATTGGAAATGGATAGAGAAAAATGACAATAAATCTATCTTCTTAATGGCAGATTTCATATAACAACTGGATTTAGGTTTAGTTTAGAATTATTGTAGTTTTTAAAATAATTGCTGATAACTGTGTTTTTAAAAAAATCTGCTGTAATATGAAGTAAATCAATATTTCGTAATTTTCAGTTTTAAACTCAAAAAAGTAGGTCATAGTGTTTGGTAAAAAAAAAAAAAAACTAAATTGTTGTGATTTAGCTATAATGACTAAAAAAACACATACTATAAAAAATTTGTATAATTTTTTTTAATTGTTGATAATTAATAATTTTGAAATATATTTTTTTAAAATGTTACAATTTAAATTTATTTTTTGTTTGCTCTAAATTATTTGTTAAGTATTAAGATAAATAACTGTAATTTTTTTAAAAGAATATATCAATCCTTATATTAATTATTTAAAAAAATTGTTGCATTATAATCAATTTGAAAAATTAAGAAATAGAATTTGGTTGGGAGAGAAAAATACAAGATATATAAAATCAATCTTAATTTTGATAAAATTGAAAATTTGTTTAGAAAAGATATCAAATTCTATGAGATTCTAATTTCAAAAGCTAGTAGGAACAGTTTTTGTGAATGAACATGATTTACAAAAGTGATTTTAATGGATTTATTTCCAATTAGTTTTACGAAACACAAAAAACAGTTAAGATTTTTTTTCAATCTCTCAAAAGCAATTGCTAACGCAATCTTTTTTTTGTAACTTCCAAGTTTGATTTAAATTAATTGATTTAAAAAAAAAATCATGCTAATTCTCTAAAAAAAAAAATTTACTGCGAGTTGTTGAAATTGAACCGAAGATTTCTACTAGGGATGGTAACGGGACGGGGCGGGGCGGGGCCGGGGATGCACTCCCCATTCCCCATTTCGAAAAGTCGGGGTCGGGGTCGGGGAATCCCCGTTCGGGGATCGGGTCCCCGCGGGGAAAAATCCCCGTTTGTTGTTATTTATTTTTATTATTTTTAATTAAAAATGAATTAAAAATCAGTAAATATATTAAAATTATATATGTTTAAAACTGTATTTTTATTGTTTTATTTATTTAAATAATTAATGTTTAAAACATTTAATATTTATATTATAAATTTAATATTAAAATTATTATATTGTAAAATTATATATAATAACAGTACTAAGGAAATGAAATGAAATTTTTTTAAAAAATAGAAAAATAAAAAATAAAAAAAGATATACAGAATACAATGAAAAAAACTAAAAAAATTATTATAATATATATTTTATATTTTAAAAAATAAAATAAAATTATTCGGGGCGGGTTCGGGGACGGGGACGGGGATGGGGATACCCTCCTCGTCCCCGACCTGGGACCCGAAAAAATTCCCGGTTTGACCCCATACCTGGTCAAACCGGGGATTCCCCGCCCCGTTTTGGGCGGGGCTCCGCGGGGACCCGACCCCGCGGGTATTTTTTCCATCCCTAATTTCTACTGTTCAATTTGATAATATTGAAAGTTTAGGGTAGCAAGTTGAGGTTAAAAGTTAAAAGTAGAATATTCCTTTCCTTTTTTTTCTCCTACAAATTTGCGTTAAAACTTTGTTGGAAGTTCAAATCAGAGGAAAGAGATATCTGATCTTCGGATTCTGAAGTTCAAATAAAAATCTCGTGCAACGGAGAATCCTGAATGGATAAACCAAACGAAGAAGTTCTCGATTCCCGTTTCTACAAATTTCAAAATGGAAATTTCTCAATGGATAAACATTCATCTTCTTTCTCTTTGCTTCACTTCTCCGATTGTTTTCCACTCGAGGATCGTAGGACGCCATGGCGACTAACAAGGTGAAAGAGCCAGTTTGTGTGACCGGAGCCAATGGATTCATCGGTTCGTGGGTCGTCCGTTCGCTGATGGATTCCGGCTATACCACCATTCATGCCACCATCTTCCCGTGCTCCGATCCTTCCCATTTGTTCAATCTCCAAGCCTCCGCTAACCCTAATGCGAACCTTCGGGTTTTCGAAGCGGACGTAATGGACAGCGAGGCTGTGGCCAGGGCTGTGGAAGGCTGCAAGGGTGTATTCCACATTGCGTCGCCCTGCACGCTGGAGGATCCGAGTGATCCGCAGAGAGAATTGGTTGAGCCGGCGGTGCAAGGCACTGTCAATGTTCTTGATGCTGCGAAGAAATTCGGAGTGAGGCGTGTTGTTCTTACTTCGTCCATTTCGGCTCTTGTTCCCAACCCTGGCTGGCCCTCCCATAAGCCCTTTGATGAATCCTCGTGGACGGACCTGGAGTACTGCAAATCGCGCAAGGTTGATCTTTTTCCCTGCCTTTTGGTTGTCTTGTTTCGTAATTTTCAACTGCTTGATGAAGTCTCGTGCTAATTGCTTGCTAGTATTGAGGGGGGAACAGAGAATGAAGAGGAGGGCCATGGCCCTTTTAGTTGTCTCTCTCTATGGAAACTTGGCCCTGTCCCTGCTAGTATTGATGCTATCTGTGAACTTAGTTGATAAATGCCTCTGTAGATCTTTCCCAAATTCAATTAAAGTAATGATTGAAAATAGAGATAGAAATCTGATCCGGCTGATGCCTTTATGTGTTTCACCTGTATTCTCGTGAGTGTTGTTGATAAAGTTTCATGTTTATTTGTTAACAAGTATTGTAATCTCAAGAGCAAGGAAGATAACTTTTAAACAAAGGGTTGCCAATGGCACAGAACTCACACTTCCTTTCCAAGCCCAGGTATTGATGTTGAGAGGTCTCTGATATGGGCTCAAGTGACTTTACGTTGTGTGAATGGATAATTTTTAAAAACCTTGGGAACCAAAGTTCTCCATGGTCTGTTTATTTATTTTCAACTAGGTGCTCCTGAAATAGCAAGAAGTTCAGCCTATCAAAGAACATTCCTCTTATGAGGGTAAAAAACCTAGTTAATTAGCTTCTGAAGGAAACAAAGCTTCTCTGTTTAAATTTAGGCACCACTCATTTTTGAACAATTTTAAAACCCTACTCTAGATCACATAAGAGAGGATATATAATGGGAAATGATACTAAGACTGTAAAGTTTGAGCACAACAACACAACGAGGTAGAACCAGCCCACAAAACTCCCTAATTAATATGATCTCCATTACCTATAAAGAAAAAAAAAAGCTGTAAGAACTTGGGCAGACCTAGAAAAGTGGCCTTCCAAGAGCTATGATGTGATGAGAGGCAAGAGATATTCTTGTGATATTTTGGCTTTCTGTTTTGAGAAGCCTTCCATAAATTAAAAGAACTCCTAAAATCCTAAGAAGCACGGATACGGATATGAGACAAGGATACGACACGGACCCACAATTGAGTAAAATATACATTTTTAAAAATATATATCATTTTTTATACAAGAAGGAAATTTAAAGTCAATAAGTTTATGCATTTATATGCTTAAAGAAATGAGTTTGATATATTTCACTCTCAAAATCTATTAATTTTGTCTTATATTATTATGTGTCTACTAAATTTGATTGCCAGAGAAACTCATAGGATATTAAATCCTAGGTAGGTGGCCACCATGAATTGAATTCATTCTCCCTAAGCGCTTTATTATACTTAACAAGTGTTTGATACATGTCTAACAAATGTTGAACCGATATTGACTTTGTACAACAAGTGTTTAACACATATCTATTATGCTAACAAGTATTCGATTCATGTCAAACAAACGTCGGAGACGCTAGCCAAACTAAAGTGTCCCTGCTTCTTAGCTAAAATCTCTAACCTTACTAGTTAGCAGTTCTTTTATTTACTTGGGTAAGAGTTTCATGCTTAGAGTTCTCAAGCAGATTTATGAGACTTTGTCCAAGGTTGGGGAATCTTTATCTAGTCTATTTCTAGTTATGGGCAGCTGATTATAGGAACGATATGATATGCGGGGGAGAGCGCTCATTAAGCAATTATCATTAGCAGCTGATTTTCTATCAAAGTAGGTAAACTGTATGTAATAGTTAATATTATTGATTATACGAAGTTATACTTTATGCGTTGTTTTGTTATGAATATTAGTAGAGAATTTAATTACTCAGCAGATAATCCATGTTCATATTTCAGTTCATATTTCATTCTTCATCAACTCTTAAAGTAAAAAGTTCTGCTTTTAATATTGCTCTGTTTGCTTCTTGAAATGATTTTGCAGAAATGGTATCCAGTGTCAAAAACATTGGCAGAGAAAGCAGCATGGGAATTTGTAGAGAAGCATGGAATGGATGTAGTTTCCATCCTGCCAGCCACATGTCTTGGTCCTCTTCTGCAGCCTAACTTGAATGCGAGTTGTGCTGTGTTGCAACAGTTGCTCCAGGGATCCAAGGATACTCAGGAATATCACTGGTTGGGGGCTGTGCATGTCAAAGATATTGCGAAAGCACAAGTTTTATTGTTTGAGTCTCCCACTGCTTCTGGTAGATATCTTTGCACCAACGGTATCTATCAATTTGCCGATTTTGCAGACAAAGTCTCGAAAATCTACCCTGAATTTCCCGTTCACAGGTCAGAACTTAAGTTGAACAAAAATGTCTCTTGAACAAAACTGGCTCGCTAAATTATAACATATGCTATTCTAATTCTGATTCTGATTCTGAACCCCCATTTCACTAATAAATTGCATTCTCACACAGTTAGAGCGTATAACCTTGTGCATGCATAATTTGTTTCTGTTGTCCTCTATTTGAATAATAAAATCTACAATTTCAAGCTAATCATGGTTTATACCCATGAGTTTTTTTCTTTTCTTTTTTGAATTTGCCTTGTGAATGAGTAATGCGGGAATTCAATTAGCGGCCAAATGCAAAGAATGATTTGTTCCACTTTTACGTAAAGCTTTTTTTTTATTTGGTAAATTTCTTTTGTAAGATTTTCTCTGAGTGTTCTCGTAAGTGTCTAGTATTACAATACAAAGTTGAGGAATGTGGATTTGATGTATCCTATATTTTTTTGTTTTCAAGTTACTGGTACCGAAAGTCACTGATTTGAATTCCCTGCAGGTTTGTTGGAGAAACACAACCTGGCTTGGTTGCCTGCAAAGATGCAGCCAAGAGGTTAATTGATCTGGGACTTGTTTTCACTCCTCTTGAAGTTGCCATTCGGGATACGGTTGAGAGCCTTAGAAGCAAAGGCTTTTTGGAGCAGTGAGTAAAAGAATCATAGGAACTTTTATTCCTTTTACTCCCCCTAAAGTATCTGATCTATGCAAATTGATTCAACTTTATCTATGTTATGAATTAAGTAGATCTATGGCTTGTAGAACTGCTAAACTCTGATTTGTTTGAAAGTAGACGTAGACTATGGTTGGAGACTTTATCTCTCTGCTAGTCTTGATTTGGGCACCTCGGATAGTCCTGTTTTCTCTCTAAATCCTACATTTTATAAGGTTTATCACTTAGTCAGTTCATAGCCACCGTGAGAATTTCTAGTACTATGGGAGTACCATATTTTTTTTGTTCACACTATGTTTTTGAGTTTATAAATGGTTTTTTAATACTAGTGGACTTCACATAATTTTTGGTAGACCCCACATAATTTTTAAAAGAATGATGTAGCAAGCAATAAATGAGAATAATATGAAAAATTTTCCATACTAGGGTAGTACTAGAATTTTTCCCATAGCCACCTTACGAAATGAATTGGTACTCACAACACCTTTTTTAGAGTTTTGAGCTCACCACTTGAAATTTCATGTTTTGTGATGCTGATGGGACAAATGTTGATAAGGACAAAAAATCAGATTTGGCCTTTGTATTTTCTGCAGTGGCAATATAATTATGGTAATGTACTGTCTACTACGGTTCGTTCGAGCTCAGAAGCTGAATGTAGAGCTCTCGTCACTGCTTGAGCCAAAATAGCCTAGCTCTAACGTCCTGTCTCAATGAACTTTATGTTACCTTTATCCTGTCCTATTATTTGGTTAGACAATATTGGAGTCGCATCTCTCACCAATAAGCTAGCTTCTTATCTCAAGATTAGACATTATATCCGTTTGTACGCCCAGATGTTCGCCTTTTCTAGTGAAGTAAAGATGACCCACTAAAGACAAGCTCTTGAACGTGTTTACAAAGAGCTCCGAGACTTGTCAGAGGGGATGATTTTTGCCTGCCTGAAAGAAAAAGAGCCTTAATCTTTTGATAAGACTGACCCCATTACTCATCACATTAGAAGTAGACGATCAAAAGTGTCTTCTTTACCAAACTACGAATAGCACTTTTAGCACCCAATACTTGCAGTACCCTACGGGGTGTCTTCCAGTCCCTTAAAGAACAAGGAAGCAAAAGCCTCCCTGGCGTTCCTCATTGAAGCTGAACATATGGTTGAAAATATTTTGTATAATTTAGCACTATGTTTACAAGAGAATCTCTAGTCTTTTTATTATTCCTCTCATTGCCGGTGACAGGTCGATGTATAGGTACTAGGTGAGACTAGGTGGGCTATAGTCCAATTAGACCAAAAGCTTCTAAAGCAAGTTTAGCTCAATCAGGTGAGACCAAAAGTTACCCAGGGGCCTAAGTGGACCAAAAACTATCGAGTGAATTGCTGCTAGATTAGGTGAGATCGAAAAGCCACTAGATGAGGTCGGGTGTTGCTCTTTTGCAGTGTTGATCTATTGTGTTGGCTTATCCTACAACCATTCATAGATGCAAGATTGCCACATTTTAGCAAGTAGTAAGCCACAGATGAAGTTATGACTATTGAGTGTGTGATTGGTATGCATGCCTGTTCTAAGCGTGTCCGTCAGTCGATCTTGGTTGATTAGTTGTGTTCTGATAAATTTGCCAATGTTTGTCAAGTAAGCATGTCATATCATTTGGTTTATGGGTTAAATAGTTACAACTATTGCTCTTAATTTTGTAATTTAATCTATTGATATCTAGTAGTTCATTTCATCTTTTGTTTTTTTTTTTTTTTAAATAAAGGTTAAATTACAAGTTTAGCCCATGAACTCTCATGTTTGTGTCTATTTGGTCCCTGGACTTTCAAGTGTTTAATAGGTCTCCGAACTTTCAATTTTGTGTCTAATAGATCTCTGAACTTTAAAAAGAGTCTAAAAGATTCTTAAATTTTCAATTTTGTGTCCAATAGATCCCTGAATTTTTAATTTTTTGTCTAATAGATCATTGACCTATTTGAATTTTTTTAAAATTTCATGAATCTACTAAACACAAAATTGAAAGTTTAGGGTTTCATTGTATACAAAATTCAATTTTATATCAAATAGATCAATTAATTCTTAAAAATTTTGAATATGTTAATAATATAATAAACACAAAATTGAAAGTTTAAGAACTTATTAGATAATTTTGAAAATTCAGGGATCTATTTGACACTTTTGAATGTATAATAACCAAATAGACACAAACCTCAAATAGACACAAACTTGGAAGTTAAGAGACTAAATTTGTAATTTAACCAAAATAAATATGGACAATATGTTGAAAGGCCAAGTGGGAGGGTGCTATACAAAAATGCTTCAATTTTTTGTGGTAAACAATCTTTCCATACACAATTTTTCTTTTATTTTTTTCTTTTTAATTTCATCATTGGATTTTTCTAATAAATATAGAGAATATGTGGAAAGAACAAGAAGTATTATGTAAAATGCTTCAACTGTTTTGTGGTGGTAAGTTGGTAACTAGTCTTTGCCTACTTGATACTTGTGAGGAAAAAAAAAATACAAAATTCACCGTTGGACCACGGGTGCACCATTAAGCTTTCAATTTAAGCATTCCCATCAAATTTGAGAGGGAGCGATGGGGACCAGAGAGAAAAAGAGGAAGAAGCGAGCTAGAGAGAGTTGTCTCATGAGTAATGAGTTAATTGTCGTTTCATTTCAACTAACAATCAATTCAAATCAAATGACTATTTAAAACTATTTTCTAAACCTTATATACTAGATAGGTGCCAATTTCAAAACTCCAGAACCAAAAATATAATTTATACTATATACTATGTGAAAATGAAGCCTCTAAGATTATAGAACCTTGAGGGGCCGTTTGACACGTAGGTTTGGAATCAGAAGTCTTGGTTTATGAAGTTGAAGAGGTAGATCTGGGGAAGTTGTGTAGCTTGTGTTTAAGGTGTGGGGTTGGGTAGCTTGGTCCTGAACTAGAAAAACTAAAGAAAAAGAAGACATTGTATGATCAAGATTTGTACTTCAATTTATAGAGAAAGTAAATGTTTTTTATTTTTTAGTTCAACAAATATGGGGTGAGATCCAAACCTTAGGTAATAAATACTTTATCCACCTAATTATGCTCGAATTGGAATATGAGTATGTCGTGTTACTCGCGACCTATAGCCGCATGTTTCCCTAATGACCACAAAAAATTGTATGCAAATACTAGGTCATTGGATTTGTAGGGTCATTATTTTCTCTCTCCCTTTTCTTTCACTTTCATCATAAATGCTCTCAAACGCACATCTCTATCGCCGCTGTCATCGATAGAGGTGTTTACGGGTTGGATTGAATTGGATTAACTTATAACGTAACTTAGATCGAATCTAATTATTCTTATGGTAAATTTTTTCAACTTAAATGATAGTAAGATTTTTTCAAAAAAAAAAAAGAAAAAAAGAAAAATGATAGTAAGATGATAGATGGGAAATTGTCAAAAATAGGACAATTTTAGGGGTATTAAAGAGATTTGGGATCAGTTTTAATTTTGAAGACAAATAGGACTCTTGGGGCAATGAAATTACAAATTTGCTCTTTTTAAAAAAATCTCAAACTTCACTTTTTAGTTTCTGCATCTCACGAAAACTTCTCATTCTTCCCTCATATTCCTTCTTCTTCCTTCATCTAAGCATTTGAACAGCAGGCGGTAGTGAACAGCATCGGCGGCGGCGAACAGCACAGGCAGCGGCGACAGCATCGGCGGAGGCGGCAGTATCGGAGGCGGCGGCAGCAGAAAAATTTGTTGAAAAAAAAAAGCTCCATTTCTTGAAATATCTCTTTGGGTAGGCTTGAGAAACTTTCTTCACACTTTTATATTTTTTGTTGATACAAAAATTTGCTTATATTTACTTTGTTGAATGAGGAACAAAAGGTGTGTAGTTTATTTATTTATTTTTTTTTGTTGGTATAAGGTAGTTGAGTATGAATATTTAGTTGTTATTTGGTTTGTGTTTTTTCTTGCTTTGATTTATAAGTATGAAATCCTAAGAATGAAAAAAAAGAAGAATGCAAAAGCTTTTAACTATGATCAAATTTTTTTTTTTATATTTATATTAAATTTTTACTATTGTTATTTTGAGTGTTTAGCAATAAATAGTTGCTTGCTTGGTACTTTAATTATGGGCTTCATCCTTATTTTGTTGCATTGTTTTGTGAGTACGATAAATTATGAGGAAAAAAAAATAATGCAAATAGTAGTTGTTGTGGAATGTTTAGCCATAAATTGTTAATTGAAGCTTTGATTATGGTCTTTCTTCCTCTATCTTGCCTCATTTCATTTTTTTCTTGTTGTAGGAATTAAAGACTTTGTTATAATTCAAGAATGACCCAAGTTCGTGTGTTAGTTCGTTATGGTGGAGTGTGGGATGACAAAGGAAGAAAATATGAAGGGGGTTTGTTGAAAGGTGTTGTCGTAAGTAAAGAAATCACGCACAACGATTTAGTGGTTGAAATATATGCTCTCACCGAAGTTGACCCTAAAGAGTTTAATATCAAAATGAGATGCATATATGAGATAAAATCTGAAAATCAAACTCCTCCATTTGAGATTAGTAATGACCGTGATTTGAAATTTTATCTTATGGGTGAAAATTTGTTTGAAGTCCCCTTGTACATCTCATTTGAACCTAGGAACAAAGATTTTACCTCAGCCAAAGATTTACATGTTGAAGGTAATAAATCTATTGCTGGGAGCAATCAAGTTAAGAACACAACTGTTTCGATTCCAGTGCATGCAATATTGGATGATAATGTAGTTCAAGTTGGCTTAGGTGATGACATAAATGAGAGCTCCATATGGGAATCACATGATTCAAAAGAAGATAACTTTGCAATGGAGTTTGATGAGGCCAAGAACTTTACTTATGAATCCTATGACATCCCATAGGAAAGAAGTACTTCAAAATATTGTAAAAGAAAACGTGTTGTTGAATGTCAATCAAGTAGCCAAAGGACATGCATGAATACAAATATTTGGTCGGAAGGAAGCTCTACAAATGACGAGTTAGAGGTTGGACAAATATTTTTTGGCAAGAAGGACTTATCCATGAAATTAAGTGTGATGGCAATGAAAAAGAACTTTGAATTTAGGGTAAAGAAGTCTACCAAGGAGATTCTTTATGTTAGATGTGTTGATGATAATTGTAAATGGAGACTACGGGCAGTCAAATTGAAGGGTTCAGACATATTCAAGATTTCAAAGTATGTAAATGTTCATTCATGTTCACTTGATATTTTGAACCATGACCATAGACAAGCAAAATCTTGGGTAGTTGGGGAAATAATAAAATCAAAATTCAAGGGAATTGGTCGTCAATACAAACCACGAGACATCATAAAAGACATGAGACAAGATTATGGTATAAATATGAGTTATGAAAAAGCGTGGCGTGCTAGAGAAAATGCATATATGCGAGTACGTGGATCACCGAAAGAGTCATATAATTTATTGCGTAGGTATGGTGAAGCACTTAAACTGGCAAATCCAGGTACATTTTATGACATTGAACTTGAAGATGGGTGTTTCTTCAAATATCTTTTTATGGCATTAGGTCCATGTGTTCGAGGATTTTTAAATTGCATGCGACATGTTATTGTTATGGATGAGACTTTTTTGAAGTGTAAATATAGGGGTACTTTGATAATTGCCACTTGCTTAGATGGTAATAATCAGATTTTTCCCCTTGCATTCGGAATTGTAGATAGAGAAGGTGATGATTCAGTAAAATGGTTCTTGGAAAAGTTAAAAGGTGCCATAGGTGAAGTTAATGATTTGGTTTTTGTATCAGATCGAAATAAAAGCATAGCAAAGTCCATTGCTTCGGTATTTCCCAATGCATTTCACGGTCTTTGTGTGCAACATTTGAGAGAAAATTTGAATAAGAAATTCAAGAATGAAACAATAGAGCATTTGTTTTGTAATGCTTCAAGAGCATATCGTGAGTCAAAATTTCAAGAATTATGGAGCCGCATTCTAGCATTTGATAATGGTGTAGGAAAGTATTTGGAAGATGTTGGCCTTTCACGTTGGGCACGTATGCATTGTCCAAGGAGGCGTTACAATATGATGACTACTAATATAGCAGAGAGCATGAATGCTCTTTTGAAAGAACCCAGAGAATTACCAATTGCCGCATTTGTTGAACATTTGAGAGCTTTACTACAAAGGTGGTTTTGGGAGCGTCGAGATGAAGCTTCAAAAGTTACATCCGTCTTGGCGAAGTGGGCAGAAGGAATTGTACAGAAAATCCAAGAGCATTCTTTAACAATGAAGGTTGATTCAATTGATTGTTATCAACTACAAGTGAAGGATATGGATGACGATGAGACTGTTGACCTTAATACTCGGGAGTGTAGTTGTAAGGAGTTTCAACTAGAGCAATTACCATGTGCCCATGCAATTGCTGCAGCAAGAGCTCGGAGTATAAGTGTATATAGTTTATGTCATCACTATTATACTAATGAATGTTTGTTGGTTGCATATGCAGAGCCTATTTATCCAATCGGTAATGCCTCGGAGTGGAAGACACCTATAGACTATGTGGAAATGGAGGTCTTACCCCCCAAAGTAGTGGCTAGGGTTGGTCGGCGCCAAAGAAAGAGAATCCCATCAAGTGGTGAAACTCCCATATTGCATAAATGTGGCAGATGCGACAAACGGGGCCATAACAGATTGACATGTCGTAATCCTATTGCATATGCCGAAAAGTAAAATGCGAGATTAATGAACCACTTGTTTGTTATGTTGAACGCTTTAGTTATATTAACATGTTGTAGTATTGAACACATTTGTTATATTAATTATTCTATTTTATCTTAGTGTACAATTGATTACTTTTGCATTCTAGTTTTCTTTGCATTCTGTTTTTTTTTCTTGCAGTTTCATGCACCTACAAAGCAAAAAAAAAAAAGGGTACTTTTAAAAAAACTTTTTTTTCTCGTAGTTCATCGTACCTAAAAAACACTCCAATATATCAAAGTTGGTACTTTGCGTTATGTTTGTTTTCTCGCAATTTTCTCGCACCTAGAAAACATGACAATTAATAAGGAATAAGCTTCTTGACATTCAAACAATGTACTCAATATACTGAAATTCTCATTATAATATATATTGAAGTATTGGTCACTTAATACATCGGAGTATTTGTCCATAGTTGGAAAGCCAACTGTTTTCTAAAATATGGCATGTTTGCCTGACATAAAGTTACAAAATCAGATCCAGTTACAACATATTCAAAAACTTTAACGGTGAATACACCACAATCACAACAATTATTCTGAACTGGAGCCGACTCTACCATTACAATGGGCCAAGGTTCTATATGTCTAGACGCTCCACCTCGCTTTGTGAAAAAATCGGTACATTGTAATATTAATGGTACCAAAGTTCGCACTGGCTCCAACATCGTTGTCATCTCCTCGATCGTGGTGTATGATGGGAGGGAATCCCATACTTTGATCTCACACTGTATTAGATCAAAGCAAATCAACACCCAATGGCTTCCCTTTACGTTGAACGGTGCATACACAGTATTAACGTCGACCCATGCATCCTTGAAGTCAGGGTTACTTCCGATGACATAACAACCAATCGGTACTCAGCTTGCCAATCGAATGCACGCTTCTCCTCGATGCACTGTTGATATAGGGGCCACTTTGCTTGTAGATGGCGCTGCACACACATATATTAGTGAATATGATAAACATATATACATTTAAAAATGGTTTAATCAAATGCACATACCATGAACACCGTGTCCGTAGTTGTAAAGTTCTCTGAACATAAGTTTTCATTGGCCTTCAGCTTCAAGCGAATAAATAGGAAGATCGTGTCTAGGTGCTGTATAAAAAAATACACCATATTTAATACCAAAATTAAATAACCTACTAATGGTACCAAAATAGAAATTTACCTCATCACTCAGCCAATGTCGACACATGAACAAGTCTTTAAAAAATGTCTTTGTTTTTTTCCCAGTGATTGTGTCCCACAAATCACTGTTCGTTTTCTTGTTGGTGATCCATTGCCTGAGCCTTTCCAACTCGCTTTTTGGTATGCTGTGCATTGGGTTGTACACATTTGCATCATCCATTAATGGTTGAACAATGTTGGAAACCTTAGGCCGTTTACCTAGGGTTGTAAAGGGAGTAGAAATATGAACGCTTGCACGCTTCTTACGTGCAACGCGAACATACGGACGTATGACTTTGAATGGTGATATCTCCGTCACATCCGACTCCTCACGATCCCTGGTTGAAGTATTTTGGGTCGGGATCTCATTAACAGGGGCACTCACCACGACCGATACATCGTGTTTGCTTACATCTTGTACTTCATGTTCATCCGCCCCGTAGTCATCCGTTGGCATTTTCAACCATGACGGTGTGCTCGGCATTTCAGTTTTGGGCAAATCTTCTTCCATCCTTTGAATTATCGGTGTGCCCACAACATCATCACCCTTTTTTTTTTTCATTTTCTTCAACCTTTGCTTCACCATCCTGTATTTAGAAAATAAAGTTTGAAAAAACATCCATATATTGTTGAACACAAACCTCTTTAAATGTATAATAAAATTGCATACCTGTTCCGAAAGGCCAAGGCCTTTTAAGACCCTTGATAACATCACCTTGAGCTCTGCAATACTGGATGTCATCCGTTCCATACTAGATGTCATCCGCTCCATGCCATGCTCCAAGTTCGTGACTCGCTCCTTTAAGTCCATGTACTCCTTCGAAGTCATGGATTTGGACTTATGTTTCCTCTTCGAGCCACTTCTTTTCTTCTTTGATAGTTTTGCTGGCACTTCATCCTCAATGGGCATATTTGATGTTTGGCCCAATGAGTCATTGATACCCAAGTTGCAGGGGTGTGACGCCTGTTCGCCCCTAACCACATCTTTGAATACTCGTTCCTCTTCTGTTGGCTCAAGGAACACTTTTATTTTCATTTATAAATTTGAGAACGATAAAAGTAAGTGCAAACAACATAACTATGTAATATAAGAAATGTAATAAATTTATTATGTATATGTGATATACCTTTTGTAAGTCAAACACTTGACCTTGTAGAATATCGGCGGATGGAGATTGTGTGCAAGACCACCGTAACATACGGGGTATAGCATCGTCGCTTATTTTCTTTGCAACACAACCATCTATGGTTGATATTATTTCATATGCCCATACCTATGATACATAAGAAAAAATAATTAATTATAAAAGCTAAGTATGTAAAATTTATGTAAAATAATGTTTGTACCTGTAACGCATGGGGAAATCCAACGATAGTATACCGGTCCATGGTGCCTTTCCGTTTTTCCTTCGCCATGATCAGGGCCTTTTTCAGCCCCCAGAGTGTACGTTCAAAAATGAGAGAGCCCCAGTCATAACTATTGAATGTGGGCCAATCATTAACGATACCCCATAACATCGTGTCGACTTTGAGTTTTTTCTCTTTACCCAACAAACCCAATTCCAGTAAGTATAGTAGGGCCAGTTTTACACCATCCTCGTCATTGCCTTCGTATTTCAGAAAAACATTCTCCAATTCACTTGCGTAAACAGTAGCCTTATCTTGAAAAAACTTTTTCCGCAATCTACGATTTACATTAGGTTGAAAAGTAGAATTGCTATGACTGCACCACAAGCCAGTTACTATATCAAACTCTAATCGACCAAATGTACAAACCTCTCCTCCTATCATGAAACTTATGCAACCATCCCTATCCTCCTCTACTTCTCTCAATAATAGGTAGTGGATGACTTGCCCGTTAAATGTGACATCAAAATCAAGAAATTGACCAAAGCGAGTAGATCTAAACATTTCTTGTTGATCAGAGGTGAGCTTGGACTTAATGTTCTCAATTGTCTTCCCAATGTGGGATCGACTGCTAACTTGAGACCGAAAGTGACCAGATGGCTTAATCAAGTACTTGGGTGGGTTGCTCAACGCCATGGATATCCAAAATCTATAAGTCAACAAGAAAGCTATTGTTAATATATGGACCACCAAGACATATTCATAAAGTACTTAATGGGCATGTGACAAGTGAAAGAATTCAAAGAAATTAAGGCATTATGCAATATGTTTTTTTTCTCGCACCCTTCTCGCACCTAGGATAGAATGCACTAAACAATCATAAAAAATCTAGAGAACCTATCCAGCACTCAAACATATTCAGAAAGTACTTAATGGCCACGTCACAAGTGAAAGAATTCGAAGAAAGTAAGTCATTCAACATTCTGTTTTTTTTCTCGCACCCTTCTCGCACCTAGGATAGAATGCACTAAACAATCATAAACAACCTATAGAACCTATCCAGCACTCAAACATACCCATAAACTACTTAATGGCCATGTCACAAGTGTAATGATCGGACGACACGCAAGTGCACGTGATCGAAGTAATAAAGAAATTGGAAGTATTCCAGAGTATCGAACCCAAGGGAACGGGGTTTAACAAAATCTATTTTGAAAGTCACAATGTATGTTTGCAAATCACAACAGGGGTAACCAAAAGTTCAAAATGCGAGAGTTTGGTTTTAACAAATGAGTAAAAAAAGTCAAAGAATAAAATAGGGATTCAAGTGATGTAAGCACCTTTGGAAGAATGCAACTCACTTTGCAATTGCAATCATAGTTAACATGTGAGACTAAGTAAACCGGGTTCAACTCCTATTCGATTTTGACTCAAAACCTTTAGGAGACTAAGTGATTAAACCTATACGTCTATGGCTAATCTAACTTAGATAATTCGCACACAACCCTAGTGGTCTTGGAGTCTCGCCCTATGTCTAGGGTCGATGTTCAGGACTTATTTCTAAGCCTTTTCCTCCATTGCTTTTTGTGACATCGGCTTTCCCTTAACTCTTTCGATATTAAGTTCGAGCTAGATGAGCAAGCACTAGTTGGCCGGCTAGGTTTACCCAAAATTAAATTCAACAAAAACAAACAAAGTACACATGCTAACTAGATTGTTTTTGCTTTAGAGCTCTACATTTTTCCTTAGGGCATTCACCAACTTGAACCCCTAGAGGAAATTTAGCTCATTGTAGAAAAAGTAAAAATCCCAAAATAATTTATTGAAAAATTCATAGTTTTAAGGATGAGAAAAATAATTCTAAAGAAAACCTAAATTAAATATCCAACAATAAAAATATATTATAAAAAACCAATTTTTCCTAATTTAGCTACTGGAATCAATTTTGTGTTTTCAAAAGAAGTAAAGAAGACCTATGGGTGAATACCATACTTCAATTTCCAATTTAAAAGAAAAAGAAAACTCATAAAGAAAAGAAATAAATAGCTACTGTAATAAAAAAAATTCAGTTTCAAAAAGAGAAAGAATACCCACGGGAAATAAGAAACAATACCCAGCGAAAAGAGGATACCAAGAACAGAATCACAAGCTGCAGAAGCCTAAAACAGATCTGGAAAAAAAAACAATGGAAGCAGTAACGAATTTTGTAGAAACTGATTTATTGAATTAAAATCGCAAAATGCTTGGGCTACAATTTAGAGAAGAAATTCGAAAATAGCAAAGAAAATAAACTGGAATGAACAAATAACAATTGGAGTTAGAGGCTACTGTCTTTGAAAAGAAGAAAATAACAAAACCCAGACGCTTGTGCTCTCGGGAGAAAAGAAAAGAAAACAAACAGAAAGTAAAAACCCTAAAACAGACTTGTCTTCCTCCACGGCTTCTTCTCCCTTTTAAAGTCGAATTTGGGTTCATCTCCTTCCAAAATTGGATCCTTGATTTGTGGGTGAAGATAATCTTGCTGTAATTTCTCCAAAATTGATGTGAATCGCGTGAATCGTGGAGATCTCCGTGATTTTCGAACTTTCCTCGTCGTTCCTGAGAATGCAATTACTTTGCAATCGCAATCTCCCTTCCTCTGTTCTTCTGGTTACATTGCAAATAGATTGCAATTGCATTCCAATCGCAAAGTCACCAATTCTGCACAAAAGACAACAACTTGAGCTACTTTCTTTAAAATTCTTTTATTCATCAAGTTTTAACAAGCTTTCATGAATTTATACAAAATATTACTTTTAGCTTGCTCGTTAATCAACAAAATCCTCAAAATGAGCAAGAACAACTTGGTTTTAGAGTTGAATAATTCTCATTATTGAGAATTATCATGTAAGAATTCAAAAAAGAAGTCATTCAACATTCTGTTTTTTTTCTCGCACCCTTCTCGCACCTAGGATAGAATGCACTAAACAATCATAAACAACCTATAGAACCTATCCAGCACCCAAACATACCCATAAACTACTTAATGGCCATGTCACAAATGAAAGAATTCAAAAAAGAAGTCATTCAACATTCTGTTTTTTTTCTCGCACCCTTCTCGCACCTAGGATAGAATACACTAAACAATCATAAACAACCTAGAGAACCTATCCAGCACCCAAACATACCCATAAACTACTTAATGTCCATGTCACAAGTGTAAGAATTAAAAAAAAAATGCATTAAGCATTCTGTTTTTTTTTCTCGCACGGTTCTCGCACCTAGAATATTAAGCACTAAACAATTATAAACAACCTAGACAACCTATCCAACACCCAACCATATTTAGAAACTACTTAATGGACATAGCACAAGTGAAAGAATTCAAAAAAAAAAAGGAAGTTGCATGCTATTTTTTTTCTTGCATGGTTCTCGCACCTAGAATAGAATGCACTAAACAAGGAGAAACAACCTAGACAACCTATCCAGCACCCAAAAATATTGAAAAACAACTTAATGAGCATAGCACAAGTGAAAGAATTCAAAAAAGAAGGCATTAAACATTCTGTTTTTTTTCTCGCACGATTCTCGCACCTAGAACATAATGCACTAAACAATTATAAACAACCTAGAAAAGTTATCCAGCACCCAAACATATTAAGAAACTACTTAATGAGCATAGCACAAGTGAAAGAATTCAAAAAAGAAGGCATTAAGCATTCTATTTTTTTTCTCGCACGGTTCTCGCACCTAGAATAGAATGCACTAAACAATGATAAATAACCTAGATAACCTATCCAGCACCCAAACATATTCAGAAACTACTCAATGAGCATAGCACAAGTGAAAGAATTCAAAAAAGAAGGCATTAAGCATTATGTTTTTTTTCTCGCACGGTTCTCGCACCTAGAATAGAATGCACTAAACAAGGAGAAACAACCTACAAAAGCTATATAGCACTCAAACATATTCAGAAAATACTTAATGGGCATGACACAAGTGAAAGAATTCAAAAAAACAAAAGAAGTTGCATGCTGTTTTTTTTCTCGCATGGTTCTCGCACCTAGAATAGAATGCACTAAACAAGTACAAACAACCTAGACAACCTATCCAGCACCCAAACATATTGAAAAACAACTTAATGAGCATAGCACAAGTGAAAGAATTCAAAAAAAGAAGGCATTTTGAATTCTGTTTTTTTTCTCGCATACTTCTCGCACCTAGAATAGCATGCACTAAACAAAGATAAACAACCTAGACAATCTATCCAGCACCCAAACATATTCAGAAACTACATAATGGGCATAGCACAAGTGAAAAAAATTCAAAAAAATAAGGCATTTTGAATTCTGTTTTTTTTCTCGCATACTTCTCGCACCTAGAATAGCATGCACTAAACAAAGATAAACAACCTAGACAATCTATCCAGCACCCAAACACATTCAGAAACTACTTAATGGACATGGCACAAGTGAAAGAATTCAAAAAAGAAGGCATTTTGCATTCTGTTTTTTTTCTCGCATGGTTCTCGCACCTAGAAAAGAATGCACTAAACAAGGATAACAACCTAGAAGAGCTATCCAGCACCCAAACACATTCAGAAACTACTTAATGGACATGGCACAAGTGAAAGAATTCAAAAAAGAAGGCATTTTGCATTCTGTTTTTTTTCTCCCATGGTTCTCGCACCTAGAAAAGAATGCACTAAACAAATATAACAACCTAGAAAAGATATCCAGCACCCAAACACATTTAGAAAGTACTTAACGGACATAACACAAGTGAAAGAATTCAAAAAAAGAAAGGAAGTTGCATGCTGTCTTTTTTCTCGCATGGTTCTCGCACCTTGAAAAGAATGCACTAAACAAGGATAACAACCTAGAAAAGCTATCCAGCACCCAAACACATTCAGAAACTACTTAATGGACATGACACAAGTGAAAGAATTCAAAAAAGAATGCATTTTGCATTCTGTTTTTTTTCTCGCATGGTTCTCGCACCTAGAAAAGAATGCACTAAACAAGGATAACAACCTAGAAAAGCTATACAGCACCCAAACTCATTCAGACACTACTATGACATGGCACAAGTGAAAGAATTCAAAAAAAGAAGGCAAATTGCACTCTGTTTTTTTTCTCGCATGGTTCTCGCACCTAGAAAAGAATGCACTAAACAAGGATAAACAACCTACAAAAGCTATACAGAACCCAAACATATTCAGAAACTACTTAATGGACATGGCACAATGGAAAGAATTCAAAAAAGAATGCATTTTGCATTATGTTTTTTTTCTCGCATACTTCTCGCAGCTAGACTAGAATGCACTAAGCAAGGATAAACTACCTACAAAAGCTATCCAGCACTCAAACATATTCAGAAACTACTTAATGGACATAGCACAAGTGAAATAATTAAAAAAAAAAGGTTGCATTCTATTTTTTTTCTCGCATACTTCTCGCACCTAGAAAAGAATGCATTGAACATGCTTAAACAACTTAGAAAAGCTATACAGCACCCAAACATATTCAGAAAGTACTTAATGGGCATGGCACAAGTGAAAGAATTCAAAAAAAAAAGGAAGTTGCATTCTATTTTTTTTCTCGCATACTTCTCGCACCTAGAAAAGAATGCACTAAACAAGTACAAACAACATAGACAATCTATCCAGCACCCAAACATATTAAAAAATAACTTAATGAGCATAGCACAAGTGAAAGAAGTTTCTCACTTAATACACTTAGAATCAACTTCCAACCAAATAATGGTGCAGACTTGTATTTTACTCATAATCAATTAAAAAAATCATTGAAAGCCTAGAAATTGCATACTTTTGTGATTAAGCACTTAAGTCGAAGGTCTTTCCTTTATATTACAAGTTTTTCAAATAATGGAAAGCAAATGAATTGTAAATAGCTATTGCAATCGACAAATGTAAATACAGATACAGATACACCAGCAAGGTTATTGTTTAAGAATTTGGAGAGCATGAATTTCATATGTAAAATATCACCTTACTTTCGTTCTTAGGTTGATTTCCTTTAGAAGATGCTTCCAGTTGGGAAATGGAAGGGGTCGTCGTCCCAGTCAGTCAAACTCGAGCCGTCGTCGTCGCAACCGGAGCAACAAAATGGGAGCAACAACAACCGGGACCTTTGGTCGAAAAGTCAGCAACCGAAACCAACTGGAATCGCAGTCCGTCGAACTCGCAGCAACCGAAATCGCAGTCCTTCGAACTTAGAGCAACAACCACTGTTGCAACCGGAGCAATGCCAGTCCGTCGAACTTGAAGCACGCAGCAACCGGGGCCTTAAGTCGAAATCGCAGCAACCGAAACCTCCGTCGAACTCGCAGCAAAAGAAATCGCCGTCAATCGAACTCGATCTCCCGCCGTCAACCGAACTTGGAGCAACAACCGCCATCAATCGAACTCTCGCCGGCGTAGTCTGTCAGATGCTCGTCTTCACTGCCAGTCGATAAAGAGTTTCAGCTTCAGCGTTTTCGATCGAGTGAGAGAACAGAAGAAAGTAAAAAATTAGGGCACAAGGTAATATTTGAGATTTTTTTAAGAAGGGCAAATTTGTAATTTCAAAGCCCCAAAAGTCCTATTTCTCTTCAACCCTAAAACTCATCCTAAATCTCTTTAATACCCTTAAAGTTGTCCTATTTTTGGCAATTTCCCATGATAGATCTACTATATCGAACTGAGATGAGTTGGTTATGCGTGTTTGATTTAATTATTCACAATTTTATTTTTAAAATACATATTATTTATTTATTCTTATTGAATTAAGATGACTATTTCAATGTTAATTTTTAAATTATGAAAATTATATTTTAAAAACTTTAGAAATATTATATTTTTAAAAGTTGTCGGGGAGGGAAAAAATAAGTAGTAATTTTATTGTAAAGAATTTTTTTTAGAGTAATGATAACACGCAACTGTTACAATCTAACCCAATTAGTAGTGTGTTTGGAATAACTTGTAAAAAAAATATTTTTCGAACAAAATTAATTTTTCTATAAACACTTTTAGAAAAATTAATAATTTAAAATGTGTTTAGTATAGCTTATTAAGTGAATTTATGTGATAAAAAGTGGTTTTTAAAAAAATCGTAATAAATAAAAAGTCCTTCAAAAAAATTGGATTGATTTAAAAACCTTTTTTGAATAAACTTTTGATAGATGGATTATCCAAAAATGACTTTAAAGTGATTAATTGAAAATCCTCAAAATATTTAATTAAAAAAAATTTATAATGGACCATACACAAAAATGGTAATTAAAATTTAGACTAAATTATAAAAAATACTCCTGAATTTTGTTCTTTGTTTTAAAAATACCTCTGAACTTTCAATAGTTTCATTAATACCTTTAAACTTTCAAAAAAAAGTTCAAAAATACTTTTACCTTTAGTTTTAGATGAAAACTGTTAGTACTTTATTTCAAAAATACTCATGAACTTTCAAAAGTTTCACTAATACCCTTAAACTTAAAAAAAATTAATTCAAAAATACCCTTAAACTTTAAAAAAATTATAAAAAATACCCTATTGTTAGTATATGGACATAAATTGTTAGTACCATATTTTAAAATACCCATGAACTTTCAAAAGTTGTATTAATACCCTTAACCCTAAAAAAAAAAGTTAAAAAATGTTCTTACCGTTAGTATATGGACGAAAAACAATTATCTACACCCCATTACCTCATTCCATTTCTTCTCTTTCTTGATTTGTTTCAATCTATGGCCTAACACTTCTTTATTTTTTTTCTCTTTCTTTTTCAATACCTTATTTACTCTCTTCTTGCATTTTTCAATCTCTAAAACTACCACTTTCAATCAAGATATATAGACTATAGCAAGAAGAAAGGAGAATAATGGAACCACCAAGGGACTATAGGACTTAAATGCTTTAACAAGGTTGTACGTTAGTAATTTGAGTTAATATGTTTGGGCTTAATACACAAAAAGAGAGACATGTTGAGAATTTGGGTCATAATTTTGAGGACATACAGTGGGAAGGAAAAGAAAGAAAACATACGCATTATCAAATTTGTAGCGGATGAAGATTTTATTAATCATTTTTGCAGTTCAAATTAGTTTATTTGTTGTGGTCAGTTAAGAAGGTTCTTCATGATGGAGAAAAAATAAGAGTGTCTATATAAAAAAAAATGAGAGCATCATATTGGTTGTTTTCAAATTGGTTCTTTTCCAACTCAAAATAACTTCAAAGACATTGACTATTTTGGTGTTGAATTCTTATATGTATGTTTGGGGATGCTTAGAAATGAGAGAGAGCTTTTTCTGTTTATTTAAAGTTCTAATATTTAAGAATATAGGAGAAATGAGGGAAGTTTTAAAGATTGAAAAATGGAAAAAAAGAGTAAAAGGGTATTGAAACAGAAAGGGAAAAATAGATAAATGTTAAGCCATAAATTGTAGCAAATCAGGATAATGAAGAAATAGAAGAGGGAGGTAATCATGTGTAGATAAACGATTTTCATCCATATACTAATGGTAAGGGCATTTTTTAACCTTTTTTTTTTTATGTTAAGGATATTAATGTGAAAGTTCAAAGGTATTTTTATAATGAGGTATTAACGATTTCTTTCTATATATTAACAGTAAGGGTATTTTTGATTTTTTTTTTGAAAGTTTAAGGGTATTAATGGAACTTTTGAAAGTTTAAGGGTATTTTTGAAATAAAATACAAAGTTTAAGAGTATTTTTGAAACAAAGTACTGACGATTTCCATCCAAAACTAACGATAATAGTATTTTTGAACTTTTTTTGAAAGTTTAAAAATATTAATGAAACTTTTGAAAGTTCAGAAATATTTTTGAAATAAAGTACAAAGTTTTAAAATATTTTCTATAACTTAAGCAAAAATTTAAACATTATCTTGTTTTGTCCCGTAAAAAGAGGAAAATAAAAGTGGTGGCCTGAATTGGTTTTGGTTTGGGTTCCACACAGGTCACTTCTCTCTCTTTCATGTTATTTAAAATTTTTATTTTTCTTCAATATTTGTCACATCAAATCCTTTCAGCTACAAAAACAAACAAATAGAGCTATTCATTTAACTTCTCATCTCCCATCCGTTGTTTTTGTGGCTCAAATTTTGTTTCAACCAAATTATCCTCCCCATTTCCTCAACACAATATTTAAATTTTAGAAATAAATAAAATTTTACCTATGAACTAAGGTAAAGAGTATCGCTTTTTACTCTAAACTTTCAACGTAAGTAAATTGGACTTTGAACTTAGATAAATGTTGCAATATTTAACTTAGATTTAAATAGATGTTTCAAATCTTTCATTATGATAGACTTTTGCCTAAAACATCATTAAAAAGAAATCTCATTTGCATTCAATAAATTACAAAATATATGTCATTAGAGCTTAATTTTATTTGGTTGATTTTTTTGAGTTTGGAGAGATTTATTTAAGGGGTAACGGGAAGAACTACCATATTTAAATGCGCATTTTGAAAAAAGGCCACATGACTTTTTTTTTTTTTTGAAAAAATGGCCAAACGATTTTTTAAATGACAAAAATACTCCTTAACAAAATTTATATATGAGATACTAAAATTATCTTATAATTATATCCAATCTAAAATTCAAATTAAAATAAACCAATTCTCCACAAATCTCTTAAATCAAGGAATCGTTGTTCATTTATTTCAGTGAATCAAAATTCAAAAAAATCCTAAAAACACAACTCCTAAAATCAAGCAAAAAACATTGTTAGCTAGGTGAATCAAAATTTACAAATATATGATATATGATACATTTAAATCAAATGGATAGTTAGGTAAATCAAAATTTACATAGATATGATATATTTAAATCAAGAAACTTCTTAAAGTAGGATAAAATCAGTTACTTAAATCTCATAGTATATTGTAAATTCCGAAAATTTTAAAAAGCATAATTTGAGATTAACTAATGAAATTGAAATTAACATTGATCATGGATTGAGCATCACACAACATAAATTTAAGACCTGATTTGGGATTCTTCACCATAACCATGTAAACACGCTATCACTACAAACGTCTCATCGTATTCACTATGGCAGCATCGAAAATCATGAAACACACCTACTCACCTCACTTATTTATTGATGAACAAACCCTCTACTTCATTAAATCATTTTTTTTCTATAGTTCCCAATGGTGTAAAGAGAGTGTTTATGTTCTGGTCTCTCTTCTTAGACGGTTTCATATTCTCAATCCCTTTACTCCATCTCCATAGCATCCCTTTATTGGAAATCACCTCAAGTAAATACCTTGAACTAAAACCAGCTAAAATCTTCGTCAGATTGAGCCCCACAAAATACATTATACTAAAAAACAACAAAAATTTTCGTAAGACTTAGCAACACAAAATACCTTTTACTAAAAACAACTTAAATCTTCTTTAGACAGAGCCATGCAAATACCTTGTAATAGCTAAAATCTTTGTTAGATCAAGTCATGCAAATACTTTGCAGTAAAAAAACAACCAAAGTCTTTGTCAGACTGAACCACGTAAATACTAAGCCATGCAAATACCTTGTACTAAGAATAGCTAAAATCTTCATCAATTGAGCTGCACAAATACCGTGTACTTGAAAACAGCTAAACCTTCATATTGGAATTTCAGCGGCAAGCAATAAAATCAAACTCACTTCACTCCATAGTCCAATTGACGTTGTTCCTCTTCGTTCCATCTTTGGCATTGAATCTCCCTTTTAGTCCTGCACCGTCACACCGTCGATCAAACCCTGGCTTCAACATCTCTATCCCACGCATCTCGTCACTATGATCATTCGCTAACAAAATCTTGACCTTGACCTTCAAATTTTCAGTATGCCATCAAATGCCATCTTGAATTTTCTAACAACTACAATACTTATCATGTAACCCAATGTAGAAGCTAAAGACTCCAGAGCGTGAAGACGATCGTAACTTGGAGAGTGGGACTTGAATGAGTTTCTTCAATTGAAGATGACTTTTAAATCTGTATACAAATAAATTTACAAATTCAATCTAATATTCTTTTACAAATGTATACGAAAAGATAAAATCTTAAATTTTAAATTGAAAACATGAAAGACAACAACTAATCGAGAGATAAAATAAAAAAAAGATTTGAAAATAAATAGAAAGACTAATTATAAAATAAATCAAGATTTCATATTTGAATTCGAGATCTAGATTTCAAATATGCAATTTATTTAGATACAACATAACTAGAAGCACGAGAAAGAGAGTGAAGCAGGGGTATAATCGACATAAATGGACAAAATTTTGGCAAACGTGTGGCCATAAATCAGAGGGATTTTGTTTTTGGATGTTTTTCAAAATGGAGCTTTTAGTTTGGTTCAATTTCCCTTTATTTAATGGTTGGTTTTGTGCATTGAATAAGTTGAAGTTTGTTCAAAGCTTGATTTTCTTGTTGATTTTAATGAATTTGAAGAGATTTTGACAAATTTTTTTATGAAAATTGAAAAAAGGTAGAAATTGCAATACTTGTCTAAGTTTAGAGTTTAATTTAATGAAATTCATAACTTAGTGTGAAATTTTAATTTAAAGGGATTTAAAGGGAATAAATATATCAAAAAGTCCTTAATCTTTTAGGTAATTTTTAATATGGTCCTTAATCTCTTAAAACTCTTAATTTTACCCTTTAATGTATTAAAAATTCTCAATTAAGATCCTCCAAAAAAAAAAAAAAAACTAGAAATTGAAGTTTCATTAAACTATTATTTTATTAACAAGTTTGCATATGTAGACATATCGTTTGAATGCTACTTTTAAAACTACAAAATTTATCCCCCGTAATAAAATCCTTATCTTCCAAGTGTCCAATTGACACGCCAAAAGATCAAATCTAGAATTACTTAAAAGATTAGAAAATCATTTTTACCCATTTCAAAAAAGAAAAAAAAAAGTTCCCTAAATTTCACTTCTTTCACATGATCATATGGTCCCCACCAACGAAAAATTATTTGACGAGACTACTACAATGTAACTCTCAATTGAGAGAGAGAAATACCTAAAATTTATATCAAGTGGTTATTAGAAAGCATAAAAATTATTAAATCCTATTTAGCGGCCTCATTTGATTAATTTGTCCCCACCATTATTCTTTCTCCTTCTTCTTCGTTTGGCCTCATTCTCTATAAATACTCTGCTTTTAGCTCTACCATGGCTGCCAACACATCTCTTCCTTTTACATCCCCAAGCCTTCCATGGACAACGAACACTCTGCTCACCGGCCACTTCTTCTAGCGACCGACGATCAGTTTCAGGCCACCGGAAAGCCGTCGGCGATCGTATCTTCGACGAAATGGGTTCTGAAATTGGCGATGTGGGTCATCTTCATTGTATGGATGGTGGTTATATTTCTGTATCCAGCTTCCTTCGCCACTCAACTGTTTAGCAAATGGATTGAAGCCTCCGAAGAAACCCTTTTTGGAATCACAGGTTCCCTCTGTTCTAAACTCTTCTTTTTTAATTCTTTTTTTTTTGTTTGTTTTATATTTTATTGTGATTTTGAAGTTTTAAGGTTGTTCTGTTCTGGCCGGTTTACTTTATACTTTCAAAATTCATTTTTTTTTGTTTGAATATAGGTCTATTTTAGTATTTGAATTTTTTAAAACAACTATTTTGTTTTTTTGTTTTAAACTCTAATTTTTCTTTTATTTTGTGTAATAATGTGTTTGTATGAACATCTATTGGTATTAAGTCAGTTGAGACTATTATTGAAAGAGGGAATAGTGACAAATTAATAATAAAAATTAAATAATTATTTTTTTTAGTACAAGGTTGAGAAATTTGAACCTTTAATTTTAACTAATTAAGATATACTTAGATTGACAGAAGAAATGACGTTGGGAGAGAAAATAATAATAGTAAAATTAAAACTGAATACTTTTTTAAAGTTAAGTTTAAAAATAAACCTTATAGTTCAAGACTAAAATAGTTATTCCATTAATGTTTAGGATTAAAATAGACGTTATATCGAAACTAGACCAAATCAATTTCAGGAAAAATTAAAATTAAACCTTTTATTTTATGTAATTGCCCCTCTTTTCTTTTTCGCTCGAGCCTCTATGGCTAATCGAACTACGTGCAGGCGCCATCTTCCTAACTTTCAGTGCTCCAATTCTCGCCATTGCCATCCTCGCTGCCGTGTATTTGATTGTTTCTCGCGACGACGAGCCTTACAAGTTAGTAATTTCCAAACAATTCAAATTCCTCTTCTTGTTCGCGAAAAAAATGTGGTTTGAATGAATTGAGAAAACAAATATAATAACAGGAGGAAGAAGAAGAATGGGAAAGAGAAGCCGAGATGGCGGCTGTGGACGCTGCCGGTGGTGGTGGAGGGGCCGTTGGAAGTAGTTACGGCGGCGGAGTTAGTTGGGATTTTGGTGGTTTTGGGCTATGTTTTCTGGGCTCTTTACAGCTACATATTGCGGATGCTGGCCACTGGTTTCTTTCAGTATTTAACTGTCAAACAGATAAGGTAATTGAACTAAACTCATTAACATTTTGCTTTACTACATTAACATTTTGCTCATTTTGTGAAGGAAAAATTAGTATATGATATGCTTTTTTGTATATAAAATTGATTAACTGCTCACGGGTTTGGTTGAACTTTAGAAATATCGTTTGGGAGTAAGGTTGGAGCTAGAAATTTACGAAGGGGAAAAATTTTGGTTTCTAACAATGAAGTTAGAGTGAAAACGTTAAAATCTTGACTTCTTAGTATAAATTGTTGATCTAAGATGAGTTAAGAACTTAAGAGGACAATTACAACCTTCATTTCTTCTTCGGTTCACACTTGTTAGGGTGAATTTGAAGTCACTTTTAAAAAGGACAAATAAAAATACTTTTTATAAAAGCACTTTGAAAGAAGTGCTAGTTAAGTGGTTAATGCTTCTTTTAAAACTACTTTTAAGTGTTTATTTTAAACTTTAAAAGTTTTAAAAATCAATTTTCACCCATTAAAAAATTATCTCTAATTTATCTTTAAATTTAGTTGTTGAAGATATAAATGTAGCTAGATAATAAATCTAACCATACTAAAGTAAGAAATATTTAGGATACACTTTACACTTGAGCCATTTGAAAGAACACATTGAATAGCCAACATGAGCATCACTTAGTTGGCAAAAACTATGTCCTTTTAACCAAGAGATCAGAGGTTTGAGTCTCCTATAACGCATATTGTGGAAAAATAAAAATAAAAAACTCTGAAGATGATGGTCTAAGTATCTATTTATTTTCAAATATTAAATTAAAATAAGTACTTTTATGTTTAGTTTTCATATTATGAAAAATTATATTTTAGGAACTTGAGAAAATATGTTGTGAAAATGGGTTGAAGAGTAAAAATCTAGAAGTAATTCTTGGATGAAATAAAATTAAAATGTAATTATGCGTATTTGAAAAGAGATATTAAACCAACTTGAGTAAATTAAGGAGAATTCATAAACCAATACAACCAATCATGAAATTTAAAACAAATTTATAACACAATCCAATCATTTGGGTTCATATCTTTTGAACCCAGAGAGAAAAATTACATCCATAATAAAAAGGAACAATTTTTTAGGTTGACAATTGGCCACCAAAGCCAAGGGAAAAAAAAAAAAAAGAACAGAAACTCAAAATTGTACAACCACACCATAACAATAATTCAGGGACCATTGAAATCATTCCTTACCATCCAGAAATTTATGTCGATTTCATAATTATTTAATTTTTTATTTAAAAAAAATTAAGTTTGTTAATTTTTCTATAATTGATTTTATATTTTTTAAGGAAACATTTGAATTCTTACCCAAATTCTAAAAACAAAGTTTTCAAAAACTACGGTTCCGTTTGATAACCGGTTTTTAAAAATTAAGCCTATAAATACTACTTTCACCTATAAGTTTCTTTGTTGTGTTGTCTACTTTTTACATATGTTTTCAAAAACCAAGTCACTATTTGAAAACTAAAAAATGTAGTTTTCAAAACTTGTTTTTGTCTTTGGAAATTGGCTAAGAACTCATATATTTCTTTAAGAAAAATGAAAACTATTGTAGGGAAAATGAAAACCATTGTAGAGAAATTGTGAGAAAACAAGCACAATTTTCAAAAACTAAAAACCAAAAACCAAATGGTCATCAAACAGAACCGTACTTTTTTTAGTTTTCAAAACTTGACTTGGTTTTTGAAAACATAGGTAAAAAGTAGATAACAAAGCACCATAGGTGAAAGTTGTATTTATAGCCTTAATTTTCAAAAACCAAAAATCAAAAACTAAGGCACTGATTGATAACCATTTGGTTTTTGATTTTTAGTTTTTGAAAATGAAGCCTATAAATACTACTTTCACCTATGAGTTTCTAATATATTATTATCTACTTTTTACATATGTTTTAAAAAACGAAGCAAAGTTTTGAAAACTAAAAAAAATAGTTTTAAAAAACTTGTTTTTGTTTTAGAAATTTGACTAGAAACTCAAATGTTTCCTTAAGAAAGATGGAAACCATGGTAGAGAAGATAAAAACCATGATAGAGAAAATGTGAGAAAACAAGCACAATTTTCAAAAACAAAAAACAAAGAATCAAATGGTTATCAAACAAGACCTAAATAGTTATCAAACGGGACTTTAAGGCTTAAATGTTACTTTTTTAAAATTCTAGACATCATTCGTCATGTTTTGAAATGCTTTCTTTTAAAAAAAATGAATTTGAGATTAAATTAATAGTATATTTTTCCTTTTATGTAAAGCAAATAAAGGTTGATATTCAAACTTATGATATGTGTGGTTGGTTATTAATATTTTGTGTCATTAAGTTTGATTTATGATATTTGTGGGATTTCCTTTTTATTTTCAATTATATATTAACTGAAATTGCATAAATATTAAAGAAAAACAAGAGATAAATTCTAGGCCTGGTGATGTTCCTGACTTTTGTTTTTTTCTTCTTATTTCTAATTTTTGATTTTTTTTTATCGGTTCCTCTTTTGTAAGAAAAATAGTTACATTTGGTAATTTTTTTAAAAGAGAGAAATAGAAATGTGTTGGATAACTATTATTCTTGTTTCTTACTCTCTCAAAATTCAAATAAAAATAAATATTTTCATGAAAAATATTTTAGAATAAATATTCAAAATAATGTGTTATATTAAAATTTTAATATTTGTTACACATTTTATAAATTAAAAAAATTATAAAATCATATTTTTTAAAAAAAATTGAAAATAGAAATAAGAAACAAGACATTGGATTCATTGTTTTCCCAAATTTCAATACAATTAAAAAAATGTTTCTTAAAAACTAGAGATAAGTAACAAGAATAGATACTAAACACTTATATGTTTCTCAAAAACTAGAAACAATATACAAGAAATGAGAGAAAAACAACATTACCAAACAACTCCTACATTACCCATATATTTCACGTGACCTAACCCATAAATAACCTACTTGACTTCCAAATAGGTATTTTACCATAAAAGATGGATCCATTAAAAATATTAACATATTAACAATAGACAACCATCATACAAATATCATTTTTAATTCATTCTTCGACATTCTTTTAATATTTTACTATTTGTAAGGTCTTGATTGAGAAGAATTAGGATATAAATGATATAATTGAAACTTTTAAGTCAATCTGAGCATATCCCAACTAGTTCAGATATTATAACTTTAACCAAAAGATTAGAGATTTAAATTTTTACTCTGACATATTATCGAACTAAAAGAATTGAAAATTAAAAAAGTAACATAGACATGATGGTAATATTCATTTATTTTTTTGGTTTTGGTCGCAGTTCTGAGGTGCTGAGAGTCATGGGGTTGAGGCTTGGTTCAATAGGATTATTCTGTTTAGGGTTTTTGTTTCTCCCAATTTCGAGGGGTTCGGTTCTTTTGCGCCTTATAGACATTCCGTTCGAGCATGCCACTAGGTACCATGTTTGGTTGGGCCATCTCACTATGCTCATTTTTACCCTTCATGGCTTCGCTTTTGTTATTGAATGGTTAATCGAAGGTCGTTGCCTACAACAAGTAAGTCCCTATTGTGCTTTTATTGTATGTTAAATTACCTATTTGGTTTGGTTTTGGTTTTTATTCGATCTTGATGATCTTAAAAGTTGATCTCTATGGTTTTTTAAGTTTTAATTTAGTCTTCATGGTTTAAAATTTTCAATTCTAGCCTCTTTTGATTTGGTTAACCTCACAAATCATACATTTTTTTTAGCTCAACACAAATCATACTTATATCGATTTTCATCCACTTGAAATTGAAACTTAACTCAAAACTTTACTTCAGTCACACAACTAATATAGTAGGTAAATAGAAAATACATTCTCATCCCCACATTTTCTATATAGTAACGACTTATAATGATGAAGATGATTTGTGAGATTTGACTGAACCATATGACTTAATTTGAAACTTGTAAAAATTGTAAGGACCAAATTGAAAATTTT
This sequence comes from Trichosanthes truncata, assembly GCA_033996785.1. Taxonomy (NCBI): domain Eukaryota; kingdom Viridiplantae; phylum Streptophyta; class Magnoliopsida; order Cucurbitales; family Cucurbitaceae; genus Trichosanthes; species Trichosanthes truncata. Next base: position 73,932,314 of record JAWPNB010000003.1, read on the forward strand.
AAAACTATGGAGACTATATATTGAAACTAAGTAGTCAAAATTATAAAGATTAAATTGAACTATCAAATTGAAATTAAGCTTAAACTATAAGGATCTAATCCTAATTTAAATAACCTGAAAAATTCATACTTCCTCTCAACTCTGAAACTGAAACTGTCATGTTCTGGTTGCTCAATTACATAAAGAGTAATTTTATTGATTAAATTGTTCATCAATCATTCAATAGAAATCTGAATCAAACTCAGACATTTCATCAAACACCTCTTCTACAAAAGTTCGATTGACGAAAGTAAGATTTTAAACTTCCATGGATGGCATGGCATTGAGCACTCACCTCTTCTCTTGCTCTGAATTCTGGTTCGCAATGCAGTTGATGGAGTGGAAAGACATCGGCATCGCGAATCTTCCGGGAGTCGTTAGCCTTTTGGCAGGGCTGTTGATGTGGATTACCTCTCTTCCCAAAGTCAGAACAAAGAACTTCGAATTGTTCTTCTACACTCATCAATTATACATCGTTTTCGTCTTGTTCTTGGCCCTGCACGTCGGCGATTTCGTCTTCAGCATCGCCGCCGGCGGAATCTTCATCTTCATGCTCGATCGCTTCATCAGATTCATCCAATCCAGAAGAACCGTGGATGTAATTTCCGCCAAGGCGCTCCCCTGCGGAACGGTGGAATTGATCATCTCGAAACCTAAAAGTATCGATCGATGGATCGACTAATTTCTTCAATTGATTTTACGGAGTTTCGTTGTTCTGTGCCCTAATTTTCGAGAAATGTCTGATTTGATTTGGTTCAGGTCTGCGATACAATGCGCTGAGCTTCATCTTCCTGCAAGTTCGAGAGCTGTCGTTGCTGGAATGGCATCCGTTCAGTGTGTCGTCGAGTCCATTGGAAGGGGAAGATCGACTAGCGATTCTGATAAAAGTGCTTGGGAAATGGACGGAGAGGCTACGAGGAAAGATCTTGAACGATAAAGCGGAAGCGATTTCTTCTGATAAGCATCGATCTGTAATGACGGTTTCTGTTGAAGGACCTTACGGCCATGAATCGCCATATCACTTGATGTGAGTGCTTCCGCTCTCCTCTCTGTTCTTCATAAATTTCCAACTCATCGTCTTCAAAATTAGGTTAAATCATACAAAATACGATTTCAATTATCTTTAGAGATTAAGAACACTTTTATTTTACAACAAACTTCTTAATTTCGTGAAGCATTCTACCATAAATTAATACTGGAGGATTTTTTTTTTTTTTTAAATGAAAAAAAAAAAAAAGAGAAAGAATCCCTATACTGTTCATCAATATCTGGAGTTCATATTTATTTAATTTTGTAGGTATGAAAATCTAATATTAGTAGCTGGGGGAATTGGAATTTCACCTTTCCTAGCTATTCTGAGTGACATTCTCCATCGTATAAGAGATGGGAAAGCATGTTTACCAAAGAAGATTTTGGTTGTTTGGGCAATCAAAAACTCAACTGAGCTTCCTCTTCTCTCAACTCTCGATGTGGACTCCATTTATCCATGTTTTGCTGATAAACTCAACCTTGACGTCTCCATCTATGTTACCAGACAATCGCAACCACCACCGGTACGTTCTTTAATTTGCTACTTATTAAACTTTCGAAAACAATCCATTCATTTAAAGGTTCAAATCTTTTCGCCCTCTCAGAATTTTGGTTTTAAAAGGGAAAGAAAGAATTAATCTAATAAAAGTACATGGTCCTTCTATTGTATTTAAGATCTTATCTATTGATTAATACTTATAAGATTAAATTACAAATTTAGTCTTTGAGCTTTACAAAGTGTCTAATAGGTCTTAAACTTATAATTTCGTATCTAATAGGTCCTAAACTTTAAAAACTTCTGCTAAGTCTCTAAACTTTCAATTTCCTATCTAATAGGTCTTTGACATATTTGAATTTTTTAAAAATTAACTAATTTATTAGATATAAAATTTTATGTCTAATAGAATCATAAACTTTCAATTTTGTGTATAATAGATATGTGATTTTTAAAAAATGTTGAATAGGTCAAGGGCCTATTAAACATAAAATTGAAGATTTAGAGATCTATTTGACACAAAATTGAAAGTTTAAAGACTTATTAGACACTTTATATAGTTTAGGCACCAAAAAGACACAAATCTAAAAGTTTAAAGACATGTTATGACACTTTTTAAAGTTTAGGGACCAATAAACACAAATTTAAAAGTTTAGAGACTAAACTTGTAATTTAACCTAAATAAAAAGACAAATTACACTTTCGATTTAAAAATAAAAAAGGTCTATATTAACCTCTTTGGTCATCAATCAACAGGAAGGTGAAATCCAACTCTCAAAGGTGACTTCAATTTGTCCACTGTCAAAGGGCTCCAACATGTCTGTTTTGGTTGGAACTGGTGACAATGTATGGTCAGGGCTTTATGTTATTTTCTCAACAGTGGGTCTTGTGATCTTAGTGGGCTTGATGGATTTCTATTACATCAACCCTTTTAACATCAAAAAGTGGTGGTACAAAGCCCTTCTCTTTTTGCTTTGCATGGTTGCAAGTGTTGTTCTCTTTGGAGGCCTTGTGGTTGCTTTATGGAGTCTTTGGGAAGAACACATTTCAAGTAAAAGGACAAGTCACAACAACAATGACATTGAAAGAGTGGGTGAAGACATCCCCAATGAGAGTTTTGCTCAAAAGAATTTGATTTCTAAGGCCTTTGCTAGCTCAACCACTATTGAGTATGGATCAAGACCGAATTTTGAAGGTATGCTATTCTCTTTCTCATTTATATACTTTTATAAGCATATCAATTTAATCTTCAACTATGTTGGATATTTAGTTGAATGGTAATAAAAAGCTAACGTGACAAGGAGTAGATATATCATGGCAACCATATGATATATCAGGATGTCATACCGTCATTTTATATTGTATGATGTTATGTTAGGGTTTCGTTATTATTTTGTTGTTTAACTAACGACAAAGACTAAATTAATATAATAAACAAAAAATGAAATAGATAAGACCATTGTGACCAAAATATAATGTTAGGAGAAACATAAAGTACAAAAACTACAAATATAATGTGAACCAAATCTTCCAAAACATGTAAAAACTACCCTATTCTTCTTCTTATATAGACTACATCTATATTTTCTTAAACACTAGGCTTCTTCTTCCTAGCTCTATACTTTGGGCTTAGTGAAATTTTGACATTAGACAAACTTTTTTTTTTTTTTTTTTGGGTTAAAGTACCATTTTGGTCTTTGCATTTTAATTAGTCTCTGTATTTTCAAATGTCCAAATTTAGTCTCTATACTTTCAATTAATTTAAAATTAGTCATTATTGTTAGTTTAAAGCTAATTTTTAATGAGCTTGGTAAAATAATATAATAGTTTTCATTCAAACAAAGATACGAGGTGAATATGTTTCTAAAATTTTTATAGAAAATACTAATAAAGAGTTTTTTTTTGACTAAATTTGGACATTTAAAAGTACATGGACTAATATATATATATATATATATATATATATATATACATACATACATATATATGTATCTATGCATGCATACATACATATATATGTATTTATACTTTCTTTATAGTTTCCTTAGCAAAACATTAATAGGTTGTAGATTTGAATATCTTCCATTTTTACTTGTACTACAATATTAAGGTAAATGAAAACTTCAATCTTCATCATCTGAAGTACGATTTATAAGACGATTTTATCCATTTTATCCGCAGAAATTCTCGGATCGGTATCGGAGAATTGGGGCAAGGTCGACATTGGTGTGTTAATTTGTGGCCCTTCAACACTTCAAACAAGTGTGGCAAAAGCAATTAGGTCACACAACATGGGAAGACGTAGCCATCATCCAATCTTCCATTTTCACAGCCATAGTTTTGACCTTTAATGTAAAAGTCTATTTGATGGCCATCATACTATATTGAAAGTTTGTATAGTCTTCATCTTAATACGTTAAAAGATACCATGTTTGTAAATTATAGGTATTTACTTTATTGGTATATATTGTCTAGTTTTAATAATAAATTTTGTATCTATTGTATATTTAGGGTTTATTATATAAAGATTGATATTAGTTATTATACGTCGACACTCAAGAAATTTGATAGTTGTGAATTGTGTGAGCATGAGCATAGTTTATCCGTAATGTATATCTACTTGTTCTAAGAAGTTGTAGGTTGGAATCCTCTCCCACCCTACATATGATGTTATATTTTTTTTAAAAAAAAGTACGAGAGGGGTATATCCCTGTGACTTTTTCTAAAGTATTTCCTATAAAAGACCATCAATAATAAAATAGAATAAGTATTGAGTAATAATATTTGACAAATAGTTGATTTACCATGTGAGTCAAAATCTTAATGAGAGAAATTATTCAATGTGACTGGTTGGTACAATGTGGCTAACGATTTTATACCATTGGAGGTATAAGGATTTAGACAGGACAACCACAATGTGATGGCCAGATTGAATAATTTTTTAAAAATTTGTAGATTGTAAAACTATGTTCAAACCAAAATTATGGTTAATCACTACAAGAAACTTAAGCTATGCCAATGCGAAACCTCTCGCACCAAACTGCATCGGGAGAGGCACCTTGACGGCGTCGGGAGAACCTGCAAAGGGGGTCTCTCTCGACGCTGTGAAAATAGGTGTCGACAGAGGCCCTCCTCTCCTGACATCATAGTGACGGTGTGGGGAGAACTTTTATTTTCTGGCGTCGGGAGAGGCCCGATAAAAATGCCCTAGATCCCTTTTCTTTCCCTCATCTTAGCGAAACCCTTAGATAGCCATATTTGTTTTGTAGGATTTATGTATGAGAATGTCTTAAGATTGTGTTATACCAATAATGCCTTGCTAACCTTTACATAATTTAATTATTAGTTTAATATAATTAAATTGATATCACACGCATTTCGGTGTTGTTAATTTAATATTATATTTGTATATCAATCTATTTTATACTAATATTTATGTGTTATTTTGTAGAACAAATTAATTTATATTAGTTTGATATTTTTATAAAATATTTAATATTTAATATTAATTCAATTTTAAATCATCTTTATTTTATATCTAAATGTAAAATATAAATATAGCTAACTACATATGATTGTTTATTAGTGCATAAATTCATTAATTTATTTTTAAATAAAAATAAAAATGTAAAATAAAGAAAATTGATAAGGGACAAATATGTCATTGACGGATGTCCTCAACACGAGAATCTTAAAAACCCATGTTTCAAAAGGGCATCCAAATTTGACCAGATGCCCCCTGAATGGGCATCCTAGGATACCCGGGCATCTTGATATGCCAAGGTATCTTACATTCCTACAAAACAAATGAAGTAATCCAAATGCTCATTCATGGGAATCTTGGATTACCACGAAGCAAATGGCCCCTTATTTTTCTTTCCCTTCTTTTGCCTCCCATCTCACCGTCCTCTCCAGAAATCTTGCCATGGGTAGCTACTACTGCCGCCTCAGGTTCCAGTCATCGTGGGTAGCCACCGTTGATCTCGCTGTGTGTAGCCATCGCCAATCTCGTCGTGGGTTTATTCGAAGACTTCGCCACAACCATCTCCTCTTATAGCCATTGTCTCCTCTTCCAGTTGTCGCCGCCTCAAATTCCAGCCACCACCGCCTACAGTTCCAGCCGCCGATGGTAAGTTATTCTTTATTTGGATTTGATTTATTTTTCTTTTAGATAATTATAATTTAGTTGTTAGTATAAAATAAGAGTTTATGTGATTTGATTGTATTGAATTTCATTGTTACTTTGCAATGTATGTGGTTTTGTGATAATTAATTAACTTTTATCTTCCTATATGTTTGTTTGATAAATTTCAAACAAACTAATTGTTGAGATTTATGTCCTAAAGCCTCGTAATTGATGATTTATTTAATAATTAATAATAATTTTTATTATTTTATGTACAATATAATATTATCCATTATATGAAAAATCTAAGGTTATTAGTGTAATCTTGAACAATATGTGGTTGACATACGGGAGGATCATATTCAAGAAATAACATAAAGGGTCATAGTATATAGATAAGATTGGGTGCCTTATCCTGGTAACACTCTTGATACGACTTACTTTGTAATAGTTACAAATGATTTGATCCAAATTGTTCATGTGGAGACATGTGAGTGGGGGTATCTTATACAATGAGTTTGTATAAGACTGGACCACGAAATATTTAATCTCTCTTTATAAATTCGTTAATTGAGAAGATTAATAATTTATCAGGATGATCATATGCGACTCGATCTTAATCCTAAGTGAGTTATGGACTCCTGCCTATGAGGGCTTGTCCTTTGATTGGGTGAGAGTGGATTTTGTAGCTGATTCAATAAGTCTACCATTTTGGGGACTTGACCAAATAGAGAGCTGGGAACATAATCTTATAAGATGGAATTCACTCATTCCCATATAGGGTAAATAGATGAGTAGTTCCCTTAAGTGCTGATTTCGAGACTTGAACAATGGGGCCCCACCCTCTCATTGGCCCAAGAGGGACTTAGTTTATGGTTGGATCATAAACAAATTGTTCATTAGAGGATCAGTGGTACCTAAGGTGCAAGATGTAATTACATGGGTAAAACAGACTTTTGACCTAGCTGTAATTACGAACAACTTGTGAAGTATCGACTTGCATGTAGTGGTTATATCCATGAACATAACTTGTCCTACAGTGTATAACAGTGCAACTCTAGGTCTATAATGGTGTGACATAGAGTTAATGAATGAAAATTAATTAATGAAAGAGTTTAATTAATTAATTTTGTATCATTGGAGCTTATAATCTGTAGGTCCATAAGGTCCCATTGCTAGCTCATATGAACAAATATGAATCAATTTCATTGAGAGAAAATTTTGAAATACTCAAATTAAAATTTAATATATTTGATATATTAAATGAGAGAAAACATATTTATTATATATGGTACATTAAATATCAAAGAAATTATTAATGTATTAAGATACATTAAACAAAATATGTTTATTAAATTTGAATTAGATTTAAATAAGGAAATAGATGTCGTATGAGAATTTGGAAAGGTTTGAATAAGATTCAAACTGGTTATATTTTAATATATTAGATATTAAAATATATTATTTAATTATTTTCCCTAGACCACTATAAAGAAGACTCTAGGGGTGAGCCATTGTGTGCATTTTTCACAAGGAAAAAAAAACTCTTGAAATTCTTCTCTCATTCTCTCTTTCTATTTTCAAGAAAGTTCCCACAAACCTCTTTTTGGTCATTTGTTTGAGTCATAGCAAGGAAGACTTTGTGGAAGTTTTGGAGTTCAACCTCATTGGAGTTGGAGTACAAGGAGAGAAAGATCCGCCAGAATATTCTCTATATTATTTTCAAGGTATGGTTTATGTTTAACTTTAAGTTTATATTTTAATTCAAAAATAAAATCAAAGTCGATTTCAATGCTTCTGCTATGGGTTTAATTCAATTATTCCATTCACTAACTTCAAACAAACCATTTGAGAGTTGGAATTTGGGTACAGAGAGAAAGAGAGAAATATAATAAGTGAATGTTTTATTAGCTAGATAGTTTATATTACTATGAACATCAATTTAAATACAAACTCACAAAATATAGAACTTTAAAAGGTGTTAGGCTCTTTTCTTTTAAATCTCACTCCATCTTTTGTGAATATCTATTTTTTATCCTTGTGTTTTGATTGTTGCTTTGGGTGTTTGAATTTTAGTGTTTTGATATAAGATTTGAATAGTTGTCTTAGTTTTAATATACGATTAGGGTGTTTTGCATTATTTTTTTAGTACTTGATTCTATGAATTGGTTAGAGTACTTATATTTCAATTGCTTACTAAGTTGGATCTTCAATTACTACATGAGAGAGATCAATATTAGTGATTTTTTTTTGTTCAATTCAAGAGCTCTAAAATTTTTGTAACAAAAACCTTACTATTTTAATTAGTTTAAACTTAACTTTCACGAGATGCTTGAGAGGTTAATTTAAACTTTTAATTGAAATTAGGCTTCCTCTACCCATTTTCCTTTTTTAAGGCTCATAGGATCCTTTCATTTTGACATTTAATTTCTTTTTGGCTTTCTTTTCTTTTCCAAAGTTCAACTTTTTTCTTTGCTCATCTTTTTTTATTCTACTTTGGAGGTTTAAGTTGGAGTTATGTTGTTTGTTGGAGTTTGAGATATGATTTTTTTTCTTTCTTTACAAGTTAACCTTTGGTAATGGTGAGTAGTTACTCTTTTCTTGAAAGCATGTTTACTACTTTGGTATTTTGGAATATGCCAACAAAATGCAAAGTAGACTTTTCATTTCTATGAGTTTTTAGAAAAGTGTGAAATTTTAATATCTTAACATAAAGATGTTAACTTTAAATTGAGATTTACTTGAAGCTTGTTTCTGAGGTTATTGAAAATTAAGGACCTATTAAACATAATCTTGAAAGTTTAAGAACTAAACTTGTAATTTTGGGGAAGTGAAAATGAGAGCAGAGATGGCTGCAAGGATCAAGGCTACTAGAGAAGAAACGAGAGCAGAGATGGCGGCAATTCTCAATGTTGAAAGAGGCCAAACACGAGTAGAGATGCAGTGATAAAAAAATGGATGGCATCACAAGGAGGAACATCGAAATAGGTATGAACTCTCTTCTCTTGTAATGAACTTATGAGGTTGCTATCCTGCAGCTATGGTAGCAATATAATTATGTATTAGCATTGAAAACATTGTTATGTTCTTATGTTGGATGAACATCTTAATAGACATAAGGTTGCTATCATGCAATGATGGTAGCAACATAGTGTAAGGGGGGGGGTGAATTTGAGATATGTTTTGATATTTCATTTATTTGTAGTTGGAGTTATGTTGTTTGTTGAAGTTTCATTGTTTTTGTTGGAGTTTGAGATTGTTTGATAAATTTGAGTTTAGTTATTGTTTGTTGCAGTTTGAGATTGTTGTTGGAGTTTGAGTTTAGTTGTTGTTGGAGGTTGAGTTTGAGTTTTGTTGTTTGTTGGAGTTTGAGATATGTTGTTTATTGAAGTTTGATTGTTTTTTTTGGAGTTTAAGATTATTTGATAAGTTTTAGTTTAGTTATTGTTTGTTGGAGTTTGTATTTGTTCTTGGCGTTTGAGTTTAGTTGTTTGTTGGAGGTTGAGTTTGAGTTTAGTTGTTTGTTGGAGTTTGAGATATGTTGTTTATTGAAGTTTGATTGTTTTTGTTGGAGTTTAAGATCATTTGAGATTGTTGTTGGAGTTTGAGTTTAGTTGTTGTTGGAGGTTGAGTTTGAGTTTTGTTGTTTGTTAGAGTTTGAGATATGTTGTTTATTGAAGTTTGATTGTTTTTGTTGGAGTTTAAGATTATTTGATAAGTTTTAGTTTAGTTATTGTTTGTTAGAGTTTGTATTTGTTCTTGGCGTTTGAGTTTAGTTGTTTGTTGGAGGTTGAGTTTGAGTTTAGTTGTTTGTTGGAATTTGAGATATGTTGTTTATTGAAGTTTGATTGTTTTTGTTGGAGTTTAAGATTATTTGATAAGTTTTAATTTAGTTATTGTTTGTTGGAGTTTGTATTTGTTCTTGGAGGCTGAGTTTAGTTGTTTGTTGGAGTTTGATATGTTGTTTATTGAAGTTTGATTGTTTTTATCAGAGTTTAAGATTGTTTGATAGTTTAGTTATTGTTTGTTGGAGTTTGTGTTTGTTCTTGGAGGTTGAATTTAGTTATTTGTTAAAGGGTTGAGTTTGAATGTAGTTGGTTATTGGAGTTTGATTGTTTTTGTTCGAGTTTGAGATTGTTTGATAAGTTGGAGTTTAGTTTGTTTGTTGGAGGTTTGAGTTTGAATTTAGTTGTTTGTTGAAGGTTTGAGGTTGAATTTAGTTGTTTGTTGGACTTTGTGCTTGTTTGAATAGTTGTTTCTTGGGGGGTGAGATTGTTTGGTATATTTGTTATTAGGGTGTCAAGAGATCATTTTGAGTTTAGATTATTTTGGCTACAAGTTCAATTTAGCTCTTGTGTGTATAAATTTGAATAGGTTAAATTTAGTTGTGGTGTTTGTTGGAGTTTGAGATTGTTTGATAGGCTTGGGTAAGTTGAATTTTCATTAGTTCAATTAGTTTAAGAGATGTTCTCTAAGTTTTGATATGTTTAATTTTGTTTGATTATTTTAAATTATTGAATTTATATTTAACATAATTAAATTTTATTTTTTAGGTGCCTTGGGGTCGATGAACAAGTAAGATTATGCCGGGGACATTTAGGATGCATCTACGAGAGCATCTTTTTTTTCTCCTTAAGTGTTGGATGTAATTTTATTCTTATATTTCCAACTTTGAATGAAAAATATTTAGGATGATTGAAGACATATTTGAATTTTTTTTAGTTAATATAAATTATATTTCATATGCAATTTATAATATATTTTATTTTCTATACATTTTATTTAGGTACAACAAAAATTGAATTAAAAAAAAAAACTGTATGTAAAATTAAGAAAAAAATGCAACCTGCAGACTCTGCTGATAATTCTCATTCATGAGGATTATTTGGCCTTTAAACTTAGTTATATTTGTGATTTTTATTTATATTATTTGATGAAAAATAAAAAAATGCTTGAATTTAATCACATGATCGATGGAAGACCTTTAAATTAAGTAAGTTGAGAAAAGAAAACAAAAGATGAAAAAAAAAAATCACACTTACTTAATGTTTTGATGCAGGATTTTCGTGGAATGCAACTGCAGTGCAATTGCTAAGCAATTGCAATCTGGCAGATCTGGAATTTAAGTAAAAAACGAGAATTTCGGGATTTTGAAGGAAAATTGACCCACGAATTCAGCAAGATGATTAGCCATGATTGTCCATCAACCAAGAGGTAAACCCTAGCATGAGATCCCTATAAATATTGAACAAAGAAGCCGAACAAAAAGAGCTCGATTGGAGAAGATTTTCGTTCACGTTCTTTTGGGTTTTCTTACTTTCTGCAATTTTCATTTTGAGTTTTTTTTTAGTTGTTATTTTGTATTCACGAATCTCATCCTCAATCCCATCACAACGAGAGTTGGTGTTGGTTATGAACAATTACTTATTCGATTGAGCTCAATTTTGGAAGAATTTCGTTTATATTTATGGGTTTTCTTCACCGACTGCATCTTTTTTTTACTTTCATTTTAATTGCTGTTTTGTATTAAGTTTTCCTACATCTCAATCCAGAATCCTCTTCTCAATCCCATCTCCATAAGAATTGGATGTGGTTGTGAACAAAATTCTTGTTCTATTGATGTAAAAGGAATGGGTTTTTAGGATAGTTGAGTTCTTGTTGGATTTTTGCTAGCTTTGCAATTTTGTTTCTGTTATTTGAATTCAAATTAGCTACTGGGTTGTTTTCAATTTCAGCAACTTAGTTTCCGTCATTTGAATCTTAGAAAAGCAAATTCAATTCAGCAAGTTTAATTTCAATTTCTTAAGTGTAGAAGCTACGTGTTGTGGAATTCTCAATTCAATAATTTTATTAGCAAGTTTAATTTGGAGATCCACTATACTTCAATTTCTACTTATATACAATTTTCTTTAAGTTAATTTGTATCTTGAAATTTTGACATTGTTTCTTTAAGCTACTAATTGCTTTATATTTGCAATTTGATTGCATTGTTTACCTTGATTGTACCAATGAATTTTACTAATTTACATTTACTGTTTTCAATTTATTCCATCATGAAGAGCTAAATTTCCTTTGGGATTCAAGTTTGTGAATGCCCTAGAGGAAAGATGTAAAGCTCGAGAGTAAAAACAATCTAGCTAATTCTTGAACTCTAGTTTGCTTTTGGTGAGTTAATTGTTGGGTAAACCTAGTTGGCCATCTAGTGTTGTTTGTCAAGCTATAACTTAATACCGAAAGGGTTAAGGGAAGCGGATGTCGCAAAAGCAATGGAGGAAAAGGCTTAGACATAAGTTTGAAACATCGACCCTAGACATAGGGCGAGACTCCAAAACCACTAGAATTGTGCGCAAAAATATCTAAGTTAGATTAGCCATAGAAATATAGGTTTAATCACTTAGTCTCCTAAAGATATTTCATAGAAGGTCGAATAGGAGTTGAATTCGATTTAATTAGTTCTTGAGTTAGCTACGATTGCAATTGCTTTCTTGTTGCATTTTTTTTCCAAAGGGGCATTAGCAACTTGAATCCATTTTTCATTTCCATTGAGTTTTCAAATAATTGTATTTTAGTCAAAACACCTCTCAAATCATTTTCACCATCGGTTACCTTAACTTGCAATTTGTCAATGATTTTGTGCCAACTAAAATTCATTTTATTAAACCATGTTCCCTTGGGTACGATACTCTGGAATACTTCCAGTTTCTTTATTACTTCGATCACGTGCACATGCGTGTAGTGAAAAGTACCGATCAAGTTTTTGGCGCTGTTGCCAAGGAACGACATTTCAATAAAATTTATTTCAGGCACATAAATTGTGAGCAGATTGCAATTGAATTGCAATTGCATTGCAGTTGCAATTCTTCTATTTCAGAAAGCCCAATTCTTGTTTACATTGTTTTGCAGGTTGAGGGAGAGCAATTGCAAGAGGAGAAAGACACAACTTAGGATTGAATTGCTTGAGATAATCAATAAGATGGAAGACATCATTGCAACATTGAGCGCACAAGCTTCATCATTAACCTACGTGATGGAAACTTTGATGATGAGAAATTCCATAGCTCCTACTAATCCTATCGCTTATATTTCTTGTATTTATTGTACAGGAAGTCATTCATTTGATAATTGTCCTTCTAATCCTGATTCTTTGTGTTATGGATTTCTACCCAGCTTTACAAATCAACATCAGTACCAGTGCTTCCAGCAAGGGAAGATGATTCCAAAAGAGCCAAGTATCGCAGAACTCGCAAGGGAATATAGAGTAAAGAACGATGTTGTAATGCAAAGTCAAGCTGCGTCTCTACGGAGTTTGGAAATCCAAGTGGAACAAATTGCAGATGAATTGCAGAACAGGTCCCAAGGAATTTTTCTCGAGAACAGAGAGACTTCAAAACAAGAACAAGAAAAAAAAGAATGTGAGGTGGTGTCACTTGGAACGGAATTGGAACATGAAGACCGTGAACTCCCAGTAGAAGCAAAAAGCGCTCCAACACTTGACGAAATTAAGGAGCCAAAAGGGAGAGAAGAGATCAAAGAAGAACCACCTCAAGAAGAGAATGAACAACAAAAGAAATTTGTAATGAGCCATATAGTTGCAATGTCATCGCAATTGACATCCAAAGTGCTCCCGATACTAGAATGCCCTGTTTTAGCCTATTGCAGTTTGCAGGCAATGCTGAATCAAGAAGAATACAGAAATGAGAGCGTGAAGGATGACAATTTGCGATATGTGACACAAATTGCAACTGCAATATCTTCTTTCAAAAGCACATGCAAATCTCTTGAGCAGGCAAGACTCGTTGTGATTAAAGCACCTCAACTACGACTGAAATCTCGTCCAACCTCGAGACCTAGGTGCAAAATGAAAGAACACGGTTGCGGGCTACTTACTGGAATAGGATAAGTTTATCTTTTCGTTCATTTTCTTTTTATTAAAAAAATATATTTCTATCATTTTCTTTTTAATATTTAAAAAAAAACTTATTTCTATGAATTCTGAAATGACTAAGCAATTTCTGTCTAAGGCAGAATCCTGTCTAGGCTGAGGTATTTAAGTTGACCGTTTAGGGAACACCTCTACCTGGGGATTTTGATAAGCCTTAGAATTAAGGCTTATTTAACTCTCAAGTGCTTAAAATATCCTTGTTTGTCCTAAGATCAATTGAAAATAGTGGAAGATTGCTTGAATTTAAGGAAGAAATTAATGTGATAGCATTTGGAATAGAATTCTAAGTAAATTGAGTTTCTTTTGCAGAAATTATGGAAATTGCAAAATCAAATTGCAAAATCTGATTTTGCAATTCTAGGCAGAGGAATTATGGAAAATGAAAAGTTGCGCAAACGAAGAAACCCATTTATGGAAAAATCAATTTCCGCACGAATTGAGGGATTGGAGCACGATTTTTGGCAAATTTCAACCCTAGAAAGATCTACAAAAGAGGGGGGAAGAAGGAAGAAGAATGAATTCGGATTTTTGGAGCGATTTGAAGGATCAATTGTTCGTGGGTTTTTATGTTTTCTCGAAGGCTCTGTTCTCGTTCTTCTTCTGTTTTTAGCCAAGAAATTCACTTTTAATCTCGGTTTTTCTTCAGTTTTGTATTTTGGAGAGATGCTTGAACAATCTCTATTCTTCAATTGATGTATTTTTGAATTAAGCTTGAGTTTAATTTCAAGTAAGTTTGTGGGTTTATTTTCAAAAATAATGCTTTGTTTTTTCTGCAACTTTTGGGTTTCTGTTTTTGTCGAAGAGTGCAGCTGATGTTTTCTGATTTCTTCGAATTTTTCTTGTAATACCGAAATTAGCAGTCCCAAGTCGTTGTTAGTTCGATTCCTTCGTTGTGTTACATTTTTGTTTAATTAAAATTCTGTTTTTCATGTGTTCATTGGGTTGCTCTTGTTCTTCGATAATCTGAAAATTTTCTGTTTTCCTTCAATTGTCTAATCCGATTTAAGTAGTTCGTGAATCTTTAAGACCAATCGTTCCAAAAAAAATGTGGAGGTTGAGTCAATTGGAAGGGAAAAAGTTGTTTTGAACAATTGATAATTGAATTTTTGAAATAAGTTGATTTCATCATCTGTTTTTTTTTTAGTCCAGTATGTGGGAAGTATTGTTTTTATTCAATTAAAGTTTTGTGGGAAATGTTTAAAGCTAGTTAAACTAAAGGGCAGAAGGAAGAAGAATAAAAATTCATTTAGTTGCCTTTGAGTTTTTGCTTTAATCCTTGTTGAAAATCCTTTTTTCTAAATTTCTGGTGGTTTTGCCGAGAGTAATTTTACAAGGTATTGTTTTAATTATTCAAATTGCATAACTTTAATATGAAATATTCCTCAAAACTTAGTTTTAAGATTTTTATCTTTAATATGAGCTAAAACTTCTTAGGGGGTTCAAAGATGTGAATTCCCTAAGAAGTAATTGTAGCCTAAATTCCAATGAAAACCAAGCCTACATTTCAATTGTTTGCTTGTGTTGATCAAATTTTCGTTGAGATCCTAGATTGATCAACTAGGGTACCAACTCAAGCTTAGATCTAATATCGACGGGGTTAGTGATAAGCGAATTTTCACACAAGTGATGGAAAAAAAGAGCTTAGACATAAGCCAATTCCTTACCCTAGACATAGGGATTAAGGACTCCAAAACCCATAAAATTGTGAGCCAAATTATCTAAGATAGAGGGACTATAGACATATAGGTCTCTCACTTAGCCTCCTAAAAACCTAAATTCAAGAAAAATAGGAGATGCAATTTTGGTTTACAATTGAGTGTGGAGTAGGTTGGACTTGCAATTTTGGTTTGCAATTACGACTTAGGGCAATGACATTCTTGAGCCCCATTTTTATCCAAATTCATTTTGCAATTTCATTTTCCAAGTTTATCTAAATTGCTATCCAAAATTGTCATTTCTAGATTCTGCAATTTTAATTCTGCAATTTTTCTTAATTTGTTTATTGTCATTATTAGATTCTGCAATTTTTATTTCTCACCAACATACCAACCCAACTTTGTTTTTGCAAATTTTAGTTTTCAAGTTGCAATTTTCCTTACACTTTTGCTTTACAATATTTTTGTTACTCTGTTCCCTGTGGGATTCGATACTTGGTACTCATATACCAATTTATATACTTCGATCACGTGTGCTTGCGTGTATCAGCCGATCAGATTTACCTGGAAAATTGTTGAAGGAATTCAAAAATTCAAAAAGAAATAAGAAAAAAAAATAAATATTTTAAGGCATGAACTCTTTTTCGAGCCTGTGTGAACTTTTTGACAATTTGCTTTGGAGTTCAGATAAAAAGGGAGAGGGGAAAATCAAACGCCAATCCAAAGGAATTGAAATTGCAATGCAATTGCATTCACGAAAAATGAGGCAAGCCGAGGGACAAGAACGCAAATGGAATGCAATTGCAAAACCAAGCAAAACATCCAACATGTCAAGAAGATGATGATTCAGCCTCCTATGATTGGGGAGTTGTTCTTTGCACCTTAAACTCTACTTCTTAAATCTTAATAGTTTAGATTGTGATGTTGTTGTCTTGAATATTTTTGCTTGTCTTTGTCCCTTGCATTTTGTCATGATAATTTGAATAATGTCCAAGTGGTTTGAAGCTCAGTGCCAGTTCTGTTTAATCTCTGATTTTTGTATGTTTCCCAAATATGTCTCAAAGTTTAAAAATCCTTGAAAATGATATTTGGAATAGGCTCGGCTCATTAAATACTTCTCAGTTATCCACCCAAATTTATGACTTCTTTACTTCTCTTAGCATCCCACCACCCATTTACCTTAGCTTGTGTTTCTATAATTCTAGGGTTGTTAAGCTTGTTAATATGTACGACCATCTCAACAACCCAAAACCCTAACTAGCCAATGAGGACATTGCCACATCTTAAGTTTGGGGGAGATAGACATCTTGAATTACTTTTGTTGACCCCACATTGTTGTATATTCATTTTTTGCAATTCATGAAATGTTAACATGTTGTGAGTTGTTGTATGAAGGCTGCCAAGTTTTTTAAAAAAAAAAAAATACATAGAGGGATACTTCTATTTCCATGAATTAACCGAGTAACTAGGGAAAGTCATGACACCCATGATTGCCTCTACATGAAAGGTTGATTCAGGAAATGAGTAGGTTAAAAACAGTTTCAAATAGTGATATGTGCTCGTAGTCAACTACCTTCACCACGAAGTGTCGATAAGTTGGAACGAAGGTACAATTGACTAAGGAACCCCTCTACAAAAAAAAAAGTAAAAAAAAAAAAAAAAAAAAAAAAAAGAGAGAGAATTTTTATTTTATTTTATTTTAAAGTTTGAATAGCTTGGCAGTAAAAAAAGAAATTAGTTTGGGGGAGTTTTTCTTTTGTCAAGTTGTTTCTCAAAAGATGGCCTATGTAGGAAGCAAGCAAGATGAAACTAGAAGAATAGAGATACAATTTTAGGAAAGTATGAGTGAAAAGTGCTAAGGTCAAGACTAAGGTGAGATTAAAGTTGGTTGTGATAAACATGTGTTATGAGCCTGAGATATCTCCTGAGAGGATATTTGTTTTATCAAGAATTTGGGTTAGTTGTTTAATTTCATACCTGAATAACTATGATTTTGATTGCTTGAGGACAAACAATAACTCAAGTTTGGGGGTGTGATAATTCTCATTCATGAGGATTATTTGGCCTTTAAACTTAGTTATATTTGTGATTTTTATTCATATTATTTGATGAAAAACAAAAAAAAATGCTTGAATTTAATCACATAATTGATGGAAGACCTTTAAATTAAGTAAGTTGAGAAAAGAAAACAAAAGAAGAAAAAAATTCACACTTACTTAATGTTTTGATGCAGGATTTTCGTGGAATGCAACTGCAATGCAATTGCAATCTGGCAGATCTGGAATTTAAGTAAAAAATGAGAATTTCGGGATTTTGAAGGAAAATTGACCCACGAATTTAGCAAGATGATTAGCCATGATTATCCATCAACCAAGAGGGAAACCCTAGCATGAGATCCCTATAAATATTGAACAAAGAAGCCGAACAAAGAGAGCTCGATTAGAGAAGATTTTCGTTCACGTTTTTTTGGGTTTTCTTACTTTCTGCAATTTTCATTTTGAGTTTTTTTTTTAGTTGTTGTTTTGTATTCATTTCTTCTACATCTTAGTCCGAATCTCTTCCTCAATCCCATCACAACGAGAGTTGGTGTTGGTTATGAACAATTACTTATTCGATTGAGCTCAATTTTGGAAGGATTTCGTGTCACACCCCTTCCCAGCTTACTTGCCTAACCTAGGAAGAGATGTAAAGACAGAGACAATCAACCCTCTTACTAGCTCTCCCTGACCATCCCAACATATACTTGAAAATGAAGGCAACACAGCATGTTTGAACAAGTAAGTTTGAAATGCTCAAATACACATATGAGCAAGACACATTCACTTTCAGTACTATGTTCTTTAACAAGTCATAACATTTTATAGTTATTACAACCCCGCTAAAATGCTTTTACTACAAACTATATACATAAGAAAGTGTATATACAAGGAGCTAAAACGGCGTGGTGGCAAACAGGTCTTGTCAAGGCTAAGCACTAGGAACTCGTCTGCTACCTGGAAAAAGAAATCATAATGAAAACGTGAGCTGGGAAGCCCAGTGAGTGTCTATCTTAAAAACATTATAAGCTCAAAGGTGAAGCATAATGATGGACAAGCTACAAGTTAGAGATAATTTATCACTTATTTGTAAGCATAATCAAACCATGCTACCCATTTACAGGTTTAAGTCACCACATTATGTATAGCATAGAAACTCATAATGTAGTACCATACTGAAGAATAGACATTTCAAAAGCGTAGAAGCTCATAACAATAAAACTCATAACATGATACCACTTTCGAACCTTAGCTGTGGTAGAGTCATCTCTATACCAACAACGTTCATTCCTCTCTCACGTGCACGTGGAATGCCATAGAACACACTGGTCTTCCCTAATACCTTCTCTATGTCCTTCAGTATTGGGGTTAGACCAGTTACTACCCGAATACCTTCTCTTTGTCCTTCAGTATCGGAAATCATGATTCCTCCCTCCCAAGTACCTTCTCAATGTCCTTCAGTACTGGGGGTTAACAACATACCAAGGCATACTTTGATTACCTTGGAAATCATGTTTTGATAACACAAACAACAAATTCTCAACATTTGCACTTTTCCTTTCTAAACATGTTTCCAAGTGGATTTACACAAGGCATTTTCTAAAGGAAGTCATACTTCCATAATTTAGTTTCCATGCTTGAATGTGTAGTTACAAACTAATTCAAATCATGCTTAAGTTTCATCAATGACATTCTATTAAAAGCTCCATGAAAAATATACAAAAGTAAGTCAAGCATGTTTCAATGATCAACATTTATGCTTTTGAAGAAAAACAAAGGTCAAGCATAGTTCTAAAATAGAGTCACTCACAATCACCAAAAGGGTTCCAAGGATTATAAGCTATTCCTATCTCCGTTTGCCCTGAAAAAGAAATTAATAACATTAATTCCTTTCCTTATACACCTTAAAAACATATCTAATTCAGTCCCATAACTCAATTCATAATAACCATACGCACTTGGGTGTAAGGTATATAGAAATGGAAGCACATCTCCTTCAATCTCTTGCTAGCAGTTTTTTTTTTCTTGCACCTAAAATTCCAGGTTCAACTTTCAGCTTGGGTTCCTCAAAATTTAGCAAAACAACCACCTAATATTTTTTTGATAAACCTCAAGTACAACATCTTAACTTACTTACCTCAAAGTTTCAGCTTCTAATTCCTCCTCAAGAGCTCAAAAGAAACTGATTTCTTCACATTTTCTTGCTGGCAGTTTTTTTTTTCTTGCACCTAAAATTTCAGGTTCAACTTTCAGCTTGGGTTCCTCAAAATTTAGCAAAACAACCACCTAATATTTTTTGATAAACCTCAAGTACAACATCTTAACTTACTTACCTCAAAGTTTCAGCTTCTAATTCCTCCTCAAGAGCTCAAAAGAAACTGATTTCTTCACATTTTCTTTCTAGCAGTTTTTTTTTCTTGCACCTAAAATTCCAGGTTCAACTTTCAGCTTGGGTTCCTCAAAATTTATCAAAACAACCACCTAATATTTTTTGATAAACCTCAATTACAACATCTTAGCTTACTTACCTCAAAGTTTCAGCTTCTAATTCCTCCTCAAGAGCTCAAAAGAAACTGATTTCTTCACACTGTTCTGCTACCCGAGAACTGTGAACACCTCTCGGTTTTCTGAAATTTTCACCTCCTTCCTCTTCGTATTTTCAAAACAGCTGCCCACTGTCGTATTCTACACTCAATTTATGAGATTTTGACTCAAAAATCATCGAATTTGGTGCAGTAAATTAAGAGATATGGCTGTTTGAAGTTGATCCTCTTCCAAAAGCTTCCAGCTGGACAGCACCTACTTGCCAAAGACAAATCTGTGGCTCCACAAATTTTTGCCAGCTCCTACTTCCTCATTTACATCTTAATCCCCTTTTTTTTAAAACACCAAAACAAGCCAATAAATTCACCTAACACATTTAGCCAACTTTACTTAAGTTTGTGAGAAATAAGAACTTTCATTCAATACATAATGCACCTAAAATTTACCCAACTTGTTAATGACCTTAACTTACTTCAATTCAACTCTTAATATGCTTATTCAATGGCTTACCTATCTCCTTATGAAGCTTTATACACATTATAGTTCCCAATCCAAAAGATTCCCAAATCCCATCACGACATCTTTTAATGCAACCTATATCAATTTGCATATGTCAAAACATCATATATGAGCACAATATGATCAAAAGAGAGTTTAGGGCTTACATTTCGTTTATATTTATGGGTTTTCTTCACCGACTGCATCTTTTTTTTACTTTCATTTTAATTGCTGTTTTGTATTAAGTTTTCCTACATCTCAATCCAGAATCCTCTTCTCAATCCCATCTCCATAAGAATTGGATGTGGTTGTGAACAAAATTCTTGTTCTATTGATGTAAAAGGAATGGGTTTTTAGGATAGTTGAGTTCTTGTTGGATTTTTGCTAGCTTTGCAATTTTGTTTCTGTTATTTGAATTCAAATTAGCTACTGGGTTGTTTTCAATTTCAGCAACTTAGTTTCCGTCATTTGAATCTTAGAAAAGCAAATTCAATTCAGCAAGTTTAATTTCAATTTCTTAAGTGTAGAAGCTACGTGTTGTGGAATTCTCAATTCAATAATTTTATTAGCAAGTTTAATTTGGAGATCCACTATACTTCAATTTCTACTTATATACAATTTTCTTTAAGTTAATTTGTATCTTGAAATTTTGACATTGTTTCTTTAAGCTACTAATTGCTTTGTATTTGCAATTTGATTGCATTGTTTACCTTGATTGTACAAATGGATTTTATTAATTTACATTTCATGTTTTCAATTTATTCCATCATGAAGAGCTAAATTTCCATTGGGATTCAAGTTTGTGAATGCCTTAGAGGAAAGATGTAAAGCTCGAGAGTAAAAACAATCTAGCTAATTCTTGAACTCTAGTTTGCTTTTGGTGAGTTAATTGTTGGGTAAACCTAGTTGGCCATCTAGTGTCACTACAAGAATTTTTAGATTTGCCGACGAACTTTTTCCCGACGCAACACTTTTCGTCAGAAAAAACATACTTATCCCGACGAAAATAGCAAGCGTCGGAAAATTTACGCACTTTTCCCGACGCTTTCCATTTTCGTCGGGAAAAGTTGGATATGCCGACGAAAATGCTTGCGTCTGGAGATCTTTTTGAGTGCCATAGCCAGCCATATGGGGTGAAAAGATAAGCCGATGTATTAAAAGGCTATGCCGACGCTTTTTCGCGTCGGGAGAAAGTGGTAATTAAGTGAAACGCGCGTTTCACTTTTCCCGACGCTTTGTTGACTTATGCCGACGCGTTTTTTGCGTTGGGAAAAGTTGCAAAAAATAAAACCCTAGTTCTCTCTTCTTCTTCTTATTCTCTTCTTTTTCTTTTCATTTTCTCTCTTCTTCTTCTTCCTTTTCTCTCTGCCGTCAACATCTAAAACCCCATACCGTCACCTCATTTCTTCTTCTTCTTCTCCATTTTCTTCCATTTTCCTTCATCCATGCCCTCTCTCTTCCATTTTCGATGGTTTTCTTGTAGGTTTTAACGGCATGAGGCGGCGTTCCGATTTTGGGCATTTTGAGAGAGAAAATTTATGGAGTTTGCTACTTTGGAGGTATATAGAATTTTTACATTGTGTTTCTTCTCCATTTTCTTCCATTTTCCTTCACCCATGCCCTCTCTCTTCCATTTTGGGTGGTTTTCTTGTAGGTTTTGACGGCATGAGGCGGCGGTCCGATTTTGGGCATTTTGAGGGAGAAAATTTATGGAGTTTGCTACTTTGGAGGTATATAGAATTTTTACATTGTGTTTTTTTTAGCTTATTTAAGATTTAAACTTGGTTATTAAGCCTTTTGAAGTTTAAAATTTTACTTTGAATGTATTATGTATTCAAAGTGTAATTTGGAGAATATTTGTGTGATTTGGAGGCTATTTTATGTGATTGGTGTTTAGTTTGGAGCTTATTGTTAGATTAAAGTATGATTAAATCGTGATTTTGAATTTATTGTGTGTTCAAAATGTGCTTTGAAGTGTAATTATTTGATTAAATTGTGATTTGTAGACTCTTTATGTGATTAAAGTTTGATTTGAAGCTTATTGTGGGATTAGAAATGTGGTTTTGAGCCTATATTTGTGTGATTAAATTGTGACATTGAGTCCAAGTGTGTGATTATTTGATTTTGAGCCTCTTGTGTGTGATTAAAGTTTGATTCTAAATCTTATTGTATAATTTTATTTGTAGGCTATTTTGTGATTTTTATCCTATTGAGCCTACTGAACATTAAAATGTAAGTGTTAATTTTTAGCTTACTTTAAGGTTATATATTGAGTTAGAGTGCTCATTTTGAGCTTAGTGAAGATTTTATTGTGATTTTATTCTCTTAAAATCCCTAAGTACCTTGTATATGTATGTACTTGGAACTAGGTTGGTGCACAAAATGCTATACTCAAAGACACATTTCCCTTAATATATTTTGGAGAGTTAGAATGAAATTTATTTAAAATTAAGTACTTTTGGATGTTTGGGGGTTAGTTTAAGATGTTTGGAGAGAAGTTAGAAACTTTTGGAAGATTTTTGGAGTGAGTTTGGGATGAGTTAATCATCTAAAATTTGTACATTAGGCACTTTGGAGTGAATTAGGCACTAAACTTGCATTAAATTTTGTCTATAATTAGTAATAGTTTCGACTTTTGATTTTTAATGTCATTAATAAACTTTTGTTTTATAATTTTCTATCTATAATTAGTAATAGTTTGTCAATTTTTTGAAGTAGGCTTATTTTGATCGTACAATGGCATGCACACAAGAGGGTCTTTTCTAACTAGGTATGAATGATTTATTTTATTTTATAAAATCATTACAAAACTTATTGTCTTTTATATGTTTGGTTGTATGTTATATTGTATTATACGTTTAATTATTAGCTTATATAGCTATTTAGAAGTTATTGTACCCATAATTGGGTCTACAAATCGGTTTAAGTGAATTAAGGTTCTTTATTTACTGTCAAAGTTTTTGTATATGGCTAGCCTGCAGTTATGGTAGCCATTTAAATAAAGAGTTAGTTTCAGTGAATTAGACACATTTTTTTAAGGGTTAGATAGGATAAGCTAGTGATTTTAAGTAAGAATAGACAAGTTAGACACTTTTTTTAGGTTTAGTTTGGGTGAGTTAGTGGGATGTGTAAGAATGTTGTTTGAGTGAGTTTGTGATATTTGAAGTAAGAGTTTCAATGAGTTGGGAATGTTTGTTGGTTTTTAAAATATGCTTAGGCACATTTAAGACACTTCTATAGTATTGGAGGGTGGGTTGTGTGCTTTAAGCTCACTTTAGGCATTTTTCTAGCTTTCTTTGAGAGTCAAAATGATACTTAGACTCTTTTCATACACTTTTTGATAACTTTGTAGGTTTTAAGGAGCATAGTAGACTCTTTTAGGTCACTTTGAGTTATTTTTTGCCTCAAAATACGCTTAGGCACATTTAAGACACTTTTGTCGCATCTTGGGGTGGGTTGTGTGCTTTAGGTTCACTTTAAGCACTTTAATTTCTAGGTTTCTTTGAGAGTTAAAATGAGACTTATACTATTTTTAAGCACTTTTTGGCCACTTTGTAGGTTTCGAGGGGCGAAGTAGACACTTTTAGGTTGTTTTGAGTTAGCTTTTCGCCTCAAAATATGCTTAACCATCTTTAGGAAACTTTTGTAACATCGGAGGGTTGGTTGTGTGCTTACGGCACTTTCTAAGTTTCTTTAAGAGTTAAAATGACACTTAAACTCTTTTTAGTCACTTTTTGACCACTTTATAGGTTCTAAGAGGTGAAGTAGATACTTTTAGGTCGTTTTGAGTTATTTTTTTGCCGCAAAGTATGTTTAAGCACTTTTAAGACACTTTTGTAGCATCGAGGGTTGGTTGTGTGCTTAAGTTTCACTTTAAGCACTTTCTAAATTTCTTTGGGGGTCAAAATAACACTTAAACTCTTTTGTGTTTAGTTTCACTATAGGCACCTTAATTTTATTTTTTGATTTATATTTAAAAATTTTCACATTATTTTTTTTTTCAGATTTGTAGTTGTGTAATCTTGAAGACCTATTTTCTAAAAATAAGGACGAAGACGAAGATTGAAGCCTTCAAGATTAATTGTTTTCTTTCCGATGTATTTTTTTCTTCTTTCGAACTCTAGTAGAAGTAGATATTGAATATTTTGTAATCAAATTATTGCATTTCAATACTATTATTTTTTATGATATTATTTTTTGTTTTAACATGATACTAAAATGAACTATCAAGTAGTATATAAATAAATAAATAAGAGAAAAAAGTAGGATTTACAGTTTTGCCGACGCACATTGCGTCGGCAAAAGTAAACTTCTCCCGACGCGTACATTAGTCGTCGGGAGAAACTTTTCCCGACGCAATGCGTTGCGTCGAGAGAAGTCCACTTTTCCTGACGCAATGCCATTTTCGTCGGGAGTAGCTTTTCCGACGGCTCTATGCCGACGAAATTGCCGACGAAATATTTTTTGTTGGCCAAGATTTTTCCCGACGCAATTTAGACTTTTCCCGACGCTTTGTTGCGTCGAGAAAAGTGAAAAATCTTGTAGTGTGTTGCTTGTCAAGCTATAACTTAATACCGAAAGGGTTAAGAGAAGCGGATGTCGCAAAAGCAATAGAGGAAAAGGCTTAGACATAAGTCTGAAACATCGACCCTAGACATAAGGCGAGACTCCAAAACCACTAGAATTGTGCGCAAAAATATCTAAGTTAGATTAGCCATAGAAATATAGGTTTAATCACTTAGTCTCCTAAAGATACTTCATAGAAGGTCGAATAGGAGTTGAATTCGGTTTACTTAGTTCTTGAGTTAGCTACGATTGCAATTGCTTTCTTGTTGCATTTTCTTTCCAAAAGGGCATTAGCAACTTGAATCCCTTTTTCATTTCCATTGAATTTTCAAATAATTTTATTTTAGTCAAAACACCTCTCAAATCATTTTCACCCTCGGTTACCTTAACTTGCAATTTGTCAACGATTTTGTGCCAACTAAAATTCATTTTATTAAACCCCGTTCCCTTGGGTACGATACTCTGGAATACTTCCAGTTTCTTTATTACTTCGATCACGTGCACTTGCGTGTAGCGAAAAGCACCAATCATCTGCCGACGCCTTTAATTTGGCGTCGACATAGGCAGGATCTATTGACACCAAACTAGTGGCATTGACATCTTGGCCATGTAAGGGATTTGCCGACGCCGGAAAGTATGGCGTCGACAGATCATGCCTCTTCCGATGCCAAAATAAAGGCGTCTGCAGGGTGACTTTTGCCAACGCCAGAGTTGTAGCGTCGACAAAGGCAGGATCTATCGACGCCATACTTTTCGGCATCTTTGCCGACTATTTCAGTCTATGAATCTCCCGACGTTAGAAAAAACATCAAGAGAAGCTCTCCCGATATTTTTTGGCCTTCTCCCAACGAATTTTAACGTCGGAAAAGGCCAAGAATCTTGTATATTGAAAGGTATAAGGCTAAATTTTGTTGCTAGAAGAATATAGGCAAAAGCAAAGGTCAAGAGTACTATTTTGATACACATTCACCTATAACCAAGAATTAATTTCCATTAAGATATTAATAATAACAGTAGTTTTGTACAATTTACATTAGGGGTGATATCGGTTCGGTTTTGGTCGGTTTTACACTAAACCGAAACCGAACAGATCCGATCGGTTTAGAGAAAATGGGAACCGAACCGATGTCCAATAAAGGATAAAACCAATGGTTCGGTTTTTGGTCGGTTCGGTTTTTGGTCGGTTCGATTTTCGATTTTGGGCCCAAATGGGCTTTTGTTTTTTTTTCTAACCCACTGTTCATTTTTTTCCCATCTTTGTGTAAAAAAAAAAAAGAAAAGGGTTTTCGGTTTTCGGTTTTAGGCCCAAATGGTTCGGTTTTATGTTTAAGGGTATATATATATACATACCTCGGTTCGGTTCGGTTTTGGATGGTTTTTTCAATCAAAAACTGAACCAAAAAGAAAATTTTCGGTTTTCTCTAAATACAAACCGATATGTCCAATTTTGTGCTAAAAAACCGAACCAATCCAATGGATCGGTTCGGTTCGGTTCGGTTTGGTCGGTTTTCGGTTATTTGTATCACCCCTAATTTACATATATATATGAAACTTGTAATTAGATTCTTATGTAGATTCAAAACAACCTCCAAAATAATAACATGAAAATCTTGATAAAGCTATTTAAAGAATATGATAAATAGTGAGATTTTTTAAGAAATAGGTGAGTAACAGTTAAACCATGAAGTGTTTTTGTATTTTGACTTTAATTTCTTTTAGTTGTGTGGGTTATTCTGGGTATTTGCTTATTGCCTTTTTAGTTATTTTATCTCCTTTAGTAGCTGGACATGTGTCTTTTCTAGTCCTTTAAATACTGTTCATTGTACTCCCTTTTGACTTAGGGTTTTTCATCAATACCGTACACCTCTTTTCTGAATATCTCTTCCTTCCTCTCTCTAGTATTTTATGGTATTAAAGCCTTGGTTCTCTACAATATGAAACAACATTCTTCATCATCCTCCTCTCCTAATTTCAGTTATGGTTCCTCTTCAGTTTCTTTATCCGTCGGAATTTCCAGATCCATAAACCCATCCACAAATACTCCAATAAGGTCGTCAACAACTCCAGTCATAACTAGATTGTCTCCATTATTGACATTGTTTTCTCATACTCCTCCAGCGACCACTGGTTTTTCTCGCCCCAATTCGGCATGTTTCTGCAACCGTCTCTATCTCCTCTTAATGCTCTAGCTCTGACGTTCACGCCCACTTTCTTTCCAAATGTGTCTCACTCCCTCCCGGTAAAACTTACAGATTCAAACTACCTATTGTGGAAAAATCAACTTGTCAATGTGGCTAATACTTATGGACTTGAGGGGTGTATTAATGGCATTATCCTTTGCTCCACCAAAATTTCTTGACAATCTTCATCATCAGGTAAATCCTGATTTTCTTGAGGGGTATATGATGAGTTGTGAGATTTTTTAAGAAATAGGTGAATAACAATACGTATGAAACTTGTAGTTAGATTCTTAGTGGGTTCAAAATAAACTCCAAAATAATAACATGAAAATTTTGATAAAAGCTATTTTTAAAAAATGGATTTACTATTAATGCATGTGAACAGTGGTGGATCAAAAATTTTATGTTGGGGGCTCTATAGAAATAATTTTGAACACATTGATATATTGATATATATTGATATCAGTTTATATATTTTGATATTAAATTGGCTAAATTACAAATTTGGTCCTTAAATTTCAAGATTTTGTTTAAGAAGTTCCTGACTTTAAGTTTTTACTAAGTCACTAAACTTTAGATTTTCTGTCTAATAGGTTCTTGAATTTTCAATTTTCTATCTAATAGATCATTGAACTTAAAAAAAAAATCTATTAGGTTACTGATCTATTATAAACATTAAATTGAAAACTCAAGAACGTATTAGTTATAAAATTGAAAGTTTAAAAACCAGTTGCATATTTTATAATTCAAAAGCCTATTAAAATAGATCAAACTTATAAGGGTATAAAAAAATGAAACTTGAATTATAAATTCCTTCTATATAATATGTAATAAAAATAATTTACTAAAATTTAAAAATATTTTTATTGTTCCATCCCTATTTGATAAAAAAAAATCAAATTTAAAAATGAAGCTGAAAGAAAAAATTATGTCATGTTGTTCGCATGTTCGCACTTAAATTTCAATAAAGAAATAAGACATGTGCAAATAAAACTTTTGTATTTGTATAACTTTGAATGTAGTGGAATACAATTTCTAGTACTTGATTCTCTTATTATCTCTCTTGCTTGTATGTTTCACTCGAGAGATGTAGAGCTTATTCTCGAGCTTGAAGCTTCAATGGATTCTTGGAGTCTCGAAGAAGTGTTCTTGATCTTCAAGGAAGTGTTCTTTGTTCAGGAGGTATTTGATCTTCAAGAGCTCAAGGAGTTTTCTGGTCTTTGTTTCTGAATTCTCCCTGAGATCTCAAATTTCTGAACCCCAAAATGGAGAAGTGAGCTCTCTATTTATAGAGTTTTCCAAGGCCCCCAAGTGGGCTTGACTATTGGACTGGGCCTAGTGGATTTTGAGTTTAAACTCCTCTAGACTGAGCCTTACTGACCTTGGGCCTAAACTTTGTTGGATTAGGGCCTCCCATTTGGGCTTTGTCTAAAATCGTCCCAAATTTCATATAACCTAATTACATATTTGGATTTGCCTTAATTTAATTTAGGGATACTTGTAATTTTAAATAATCCCTAATTAAATAAATAGTTTTGTCACTAATTTTAATTAATGACATGGTAATTTTTGATTGGCCAAAATTTCTATTCCAACACATATATTTATTATCAGAAAGAAATTTTGAACTCAAAAAAGAAAAGGAAAGAAATTTAAATTATTTTAAATATATGAAAAATAAATATTACTTATGCAAAGAAAACACCCCAAAAACAATAAGAAAAACAAGGAAAGAAGCATGAAAAAAATGGAAAAAAAAAACGAAAAGAAACAGAAAAAAAAAACAGAAAAACGAAAAATGAGCTTAAAAACTGAAAAAGAAAACGAAAAAAAAAAAAGAAGAATGAAAATAAGCTAAGAAAATATGCATTGAAGAGCTCGGACCAGGAAATTGGGAGTATTAGGAGGGCTTAGTTCATCAAGCCAACGTAAAAACTTAAAATAAGAGTGTAATTTTCAATACTAATACATAATAGTTAAAAAGTTGAGGGGGGACTCGAGCCCTTGGGCCGAACGTACATCTGCTCCTGCATGTGACAAATATGTATATTATAAAAAAGTTCGAAAATGCATGTAAGATAGAGTATTGTTAGGTAACATATTCATAATTATGGGTAATTTAATAAAACAAAGAAAATGCTTAAGAAAATTATTGATATGAAAGATATGGGAGTTTTTTTTTTTTTTTTTTGAAATCAAGATATATATTATAAATTAGAAATTGTTTGTAACAGATACAATAGAAGAAGAATTTGAAAAAAAGGAAGTTAACAATCCACGTCGAAAAATCTTTTGTCCAAAGCATCAGACGATTTGATAAACCCAAGCGAGCTAAACCATATGCTAAGAAATTTTGTTCACGATGCATGTGCACAAAAGCCACCTCTTGAAAACCTTGCTAAATAGATTTGATATCATACATAACGTTCCAAACTTCAGTGGTCGTGTTCCACCAACCATTTACACATTTAAATAACTGCAAGAGAATCAGAATGAATTTTAATATGTGAGAGTCCCAATTGATGGGACGACCGCAATCCTTCCAGAATGGCATAAGCTTTCGAGCACGCAGGCGAGACAAAACTATTATTACTATTATGTAGGCCGCCACCAAACAAAAATCAGAATATCGGACCGCAACCCCCCAACCCAGTTAAATTAACCTACTTATTATAGCTACATCGACAAAAACATTCACCCATTCGCCAATTTCTTGTTGAGTGGAGACAACTCGCTTGGGGGGAATATCTTTACGGATATTACAATTAAATTTTTTAAAATCTTCCAGATACTTCATAATCCACTCACAACGATCAGAAGTAAGTTGTAGTGGATTATGAAAACATATATTATTGTGATCATTCCAAATGGCCCAAGCTCCTACACACAAAATCTCAAATTGGGTATATGGTAAAAGCTTAAAAAGATGCAACCAGTGATCTTTAATACTTCCAAAACCTTTGAAAGCTACTGGTAAAGATGTCAATAGCACATCCCATAATTTCTTTGCTCGCAAGCAGATAAATAGAGCATGGTCTGTGCTCTCTGGTTTGGCCTTACATGCAATACATCCGGCAGTTGCGTCCAACCCTTTCGAACATAAATTCACTCCTGGTTGCAAGAAATTATGGAATGATCGCCAAATAAAGACCTTAATCTTTGATGGTATATTCGCTTTCCAAACTACTTTCCACCAATCTTTATATCTATTTTCACTTGAGGACACCTACATATCTTGCAATAGCAAGGGAATAAGTAAATATCAATAACATCTAATGAAATGTTCCCGTCACAGGCTCCTTGCATTAGGAAAGCAATTAAAAAGTTTAGAAGATATGATATCAAAAAGACAAACAATATATTTCTTCATAAGATAGTAATGGGCTGTTTGGGGTGTAAGTTATAATGATATGAGTTATAATAGTATGTGGAGTACTCTGCACTTCAAACACAGACATTATAATTTAGACTAAACAACTCTGTATTTTAAACAATATTATATAATTCTACATACTATTATAACTCACTCAACGCTCCAAACAGCCCATAAATGTGTAAATTCTACAAATGGAAAACTCCTAACTCAAATACTTACAAATAATTGGAAGGGTCGCTTAGATTACCTTCTAGCTAGTTTAAACCCTCTTGAAAAAAAAAATCTCAATAAAAATGTTATTATATCTTAATCATATTTTTTCAAGAGTATTTTAAATAATAACAAATTTGTTTGGTTGCACTGTATTTAAAAGTGATTTTATTAATTATAAATTTGTTTAAATTTTTTATTACATATTTTGAGGATTTTTCAATTATTCAATTTAAAATCATTTTTGGATATTCCATCTATCAAGTGTTTATTAAAAATTTTTTTTAATTAATTCATTTTTTAAGCACTTTTTATTTATTTATTTATTTTTAAAAAAACCACTTTTGATCACATAAAATCACTCCATAAGTTGTACTAAATACACTTTAAATTATTAATTTTTTCAAAATGTTTATAGAAAAATCGATTTTGTTCAAAAAACATTTTTTTCCACAAGTTATTCCAAACACACTAGAAGTCGAATGCATTTTATAAGTTGGGACAAGATTAGAGATATTGCTTATCTCTTTTGTAAGTGAAGTACAAGTATTTAAGAGCACAAAATACTAACATGCAATACATAGAGTATTGAGTTATTTGAAAAGAACCAAATTAAAAAGAAATTGAGTTGTGGAAAATATATTTATGTACTTGAATATTTACTATAATACAAATTGGATATCAAACTCGAATGAATTCGAATCAACCAGTAGTTATGTGTTTACATATATGGAAGTGCAAGCAGAGATTTTGTGTTTATAACTATATAAGCTAGAGAAAAAGCAAAGTGATTTGGACATTTGTATAAGAAAATGTTTCCATTATGGCTTTAAACAATGTTTTATTTGCATTCATTGTGACCATCAAATTTTAATAGCTAGAGCATATAAATTTTATAATGATACATATTTGTCGATGATGTAATACCATTAGAAAATACTCTCAAATGAAGCAAAGTTCATAATGTTGAAAATTTCACATTGGAAAGATGAAAAGACCTCACAATCTTTATAAGATACATGGACCACTCATTTCATTGCCAATTGGTTTTAAGATGAAACTCCATGTTTATCTAATATGACATCAGAACTCATATAACCCAAACGTGTATTTAGTTTAAAAATTGAGATTCAATTCAAGAATGATGAACCTAAATTACCAATTACCTTTGAGCTAATCTCACTTTGACAATATTTACGTATGCTCTCCCATAATCTAACTAATAGTCTTTTAGATGATATAAACTAAGACAAATCTAGAGTTTTAATATACTCAACCTTACAAATTTTAGGACTTTAATTGATGAAATTATGAATTCATAGTTTTAATTGACTCAACTTGCTTAGCTCAAGGGTATAAACGAATTATTTTGCAATATTTTATTATTCTCTTCATAAAAATTAAAAAAAAAATACATTAGATATAATCTCAAATAGTATGTCAATAGCATACGAAAAGATCATATTTAATAATAGCCAAAAATATTTCACGTAGAAATATGTAGGTGAAGGTATCATATAAAAATAATTTGCAAGAAGGAAAAAAAAAAGTATGAAAATAGGTTTAAGTAAGCGTAATAAATAAAATAAATAAATAAGGTGCAACCACGAGTTGTTTATTTAAAATTTCAAAAAAGAAGACCAAAAATGGAATAATGTGAGATAGAGACAAGT
Source organism: Trichosanthes truncata (assembly GCA_033996785.1). Taxonomy (NCBI): domain Eukaryota; kingdom Viridiplantae; phylum Streptophyta; class Magnoliopsida; order Cucurbitales; family Cucurbitaceae; genus Trichosanthes; species Trichosanthes truncata. Next base: position 73,964,684 of record JAWPNB010000003.1, read on the forward strand.
TGTTTGTGTGGAAATAAAAAAAAAATAAAAAATAATAATAATAAAAAGAAAAGAAAGGGAAAATGTGTTTCTTTGAGTGTCGGCAAAGCGCTCTGTTTGTCTGTGTGAGTTAGTAATTGGGGGTTTTGGTTAAACCTAACGTCAGTTGGACTTTGGGAACAAATGCTTCCAAACGCAGAAAAAGAATTAGATTCCTTCTTTCAATTTTCATCATTTTATAAGCAAAGCCACCAGCTGAGACAATCTTCCCACCTTTTTTTTCTTTCTTCCACTTTTTTAAGAAATATTTTAATTCTTTATACATTTGAATTTGCAAGAAGAAAAATAAAAACATTTTATTTTGTTTTTGTGATAAATATTTCTTATTTTATTTATTTATTTATTTTTTGTTTTTTAAACTCACCTGATATAATGTTTCAACTTTTATATTTTAATTTTCAAGAAAAAAAAAGTATTCTATTTGTTCTTGTATTAATTTTTAATATTTCTTTTATTTTTGTTTTTGACTCTCATGTTTTGCTTCATTTAAATTTTTCTAAAGTCTTCAATGTTCTATTTTAGGATATGTTTGGAATAACTTTTCAAGTACTTGAAAAAAGGTTTTAAAGTGTTAAAAAAATTATTTTTAAACACTTAAAAAGTCATTCTAAATAGGCTCTTAGTGTCTTAAAAAAAAAATCTAATTTGTTATTTTTTTTTTCGTTTTCAAAAACATAAAATTTTCAAATATGAGAGAGAAAGAAATGATTATTAACCACGTTTCTATGTTTCTGGAGGAAGAGAGACAAAGCAACAAACAAAGAGCAATAATCAAACAATTTTCTTTTTCTATCTTAAAAAAGGAAAAAAAAAAAAAAAAGAAAGGACAACAAGAAAAATGAGGTAAGAAATTACCCAAACATTACCACACAAGTCTTGGATGTATAGGACATGAGCTATTTTATAGAACTCTAATATAGCAAAAGTGAACATAGCTCAGTGGTAATTGATATGTACCATCTACCAAGAGGTCAGAAATTCAAATCTCCCCACCTTAATTATTGTTGAACTAAAAAAAAAAGATTTAACCCTAATATATATTTAAGGTTAAATTATAAATTTAGTCTTAAAAATTCAAAGACTAATATTTTTATAATAAGTTTTGTTTTTCTTTTTTTGAGTTAAACAATATGTGAGGTGGGAGGATATCTGACATCTCTAATTGAGAATATGTGCCTTAATTAGTTGAACTATGATAAGGTTGACAACATTTTTATAATACTTGATAGATATATGAAATGAGAATAAACACACGTCTTAAGAAAAGATATACAAGTATCTAACCACTTGAACTATGTTTAACTATGAAAATTTAACATAGTCAATTTGAATAAAGCTTAATTAATTAAGACATTATATCTTCAATTAAAATGTGAGATATTTGTATCTCCACCTTCCTTGTTATCGTACTTAAAAAAAAAAAACCAAAGTTAAAAAATTAAAATACTAAAAAAAACACAATGTAAAGTAACAATTTAATTTATATTTAATTATTGACCCAACAACTCAACTTTGAGTGAAAGTTTCTGTTTCTCACGGGAGATAGAGATAGAGAGGGAAAGAACCGACAGGTACATTCACAAATATAAAATTAAACAAAATACCTAATTAGCATAAAAAAGAGAAATATAATTTTATAATATTAAAACTATAATACAAAAAAAAAAAAAAGAATTATAATCACATGAAATTATATAATGTACGTTAAATTAAAAATGAAAAAAAAATGCCAATTATAAGACCAGAAAATGACAGAAATAATAATAGGTGCTTGAAATAACAAGTGGTAGACAGGTTGTCGCCGTCGATTAGAGATTCAGTCACAATCTCTCTCTATCTCTATACCAAATCAAAATGCTGGAAATTATATTTCCCTAAATTTGGTGAGCAATTAATTAATTCCAACATCCACAAGATGTCTAATCTTTTTCTATTTGTTTTTTTTAATAGTAATGATAAACTTAAATTACTCTTATAGCCCCATAATTTCAATTTCGTCCTAATGGTAGAGCAAGAAATTTTTATTGACCGAGTGAAATTTTATCTTTAACTTTTAGATATGGAACTCATTCTTCGCTCTGTCTTATTTGTTCCATGGTATTAAATTTTCGTCGATATGTCGACATTTCAATTGACAGTTCTACATATTTATGAGTTTGACATCGACGTAAAGGATGAATCGATATTTCTATCATATCTTATAAAATCAATGAAATATTTTAAAAAAAATAACAACAAAATGTAACATAATGTAAATAAAATATTATAGCAAATATTTTTACTATTTAAAAAATTGTAAAATGTTTATTTATTAATTTAAATATATTTTTTGATTTTTTTAATTTTAAAAACTTTTCTAGAAATATTTATCGACATCGACATTTTATCGATATTTTCATAAATATTTCCATAAACTTGTGATCTCGACATTTCCGTCGACATCGATATTTTAAATTTCACGTCCATGTAAGTTTTAAAATTTTCAATTTGCTATCTTTAGTTTTAATGTCTCTAAAAAAACATCTATCAGTTTATTGATTTATAATAGTTTTTTTACAAGATTTTCTTTATGTTAAAGTATTGATATAAGATTTAATTTACCGTAAAACATCAACTTGATATTTTAGAATTAGTGTTGATTTAATATGATATCAAAATAGAAGGCTCACGGGTGAGAGAGAGTGTATCTAATTGATAAAATATTAAATTTATCATAACTCATCTGCATTGGTGAACTTTTGTGGCAAAGATATTTAAACGGATTTAACAAATTATAAAAACATAAATTTATAATTTAAAAATTACATGGGTTAATTAAAATCAAGAACAAAGTATAGGGATAAGGGGTAAAATGGTAAATTCACTACATATTATTAGCATTGATATTATTATAGTTTAGTACTAATTATACAATAATTTGACTCATTTTGAGCACCGTCACTTACTTTCCCAAAATCAAAATTAATTAATTAATTAATTAAAAGAAAAAGAAAGAAAAAGAAAGGCAAAAAAAAAGAAAAAAAGAAAAATCCAAAAAGGTGTTTGAGCACACAGAACACAGACAGCTATTGCTCTGCTTTCCTTTCTTCTTCATATACTCCTTCTGTGCTACACTGCCTTTAATTCTCTGCTCTCTCTCTGCTGTCTCTCTCTCTCTCTCTCTCTCTCTCTCTCTCTCTCTACATTTTTCCATTGCCCATTTCCTTAGTTCGATTCGGTAGATCTGGGTTTGTCCTCCGTTTGTCGGTGCCGAATTCCATCAATCCTTGATTTCATTGTTTCATCTGAATTGCTTACGATTCAGAGTGGTAGGAGAAGAGATCGAAGATGAGTATGTACGGGCGAGATCCGTGGGGGGGTCCGCTTGAGATTAACGCGGCGGATTCGGCCACCGACGACGATCGGAGCCGGAATTTGCAGGATTTGGATAGGGCGGCTCTGTCTCGGCCTCTCGATGAGACTCAACAGAGCTGGCTGCTTGGACCTGGCGAGCAGAAGAAGAAGAAGTATGTGGATCTTGGCTGCATTATCGTCAGTCGCAAGATCTTTGTGTGGACTGTCGGAGCCCTACTTGTATCTGGGTTTCTCGCCGGTCTTATTACCCTAATCGTCAAAACGGTGCCGCGCCACCACCATCCCCACCCGCCGCCGGATAATTACACTCTTGCCCTCCATAAGGCCCTCATGTTCTTCAACGCTCAGCGATGTATGTATATCTTGTATTCCTTTCTACTGTTGCCCTTGATTTTAATCATTGTGGTTTTAGATTGTTTTGATTCTGGAAGTGTTTTGGTTCATCTTCTTTGCTCATCTGACTGGATCTGGTTCTTTAAGCTCACATTTTTCCAAATGAGTTTGGAGTCAGAATAGGAGATCTCGTCTTTTTTAATTACTTTACTGAAGTTTTTGTTCATGAAACATTGGTTGTTATTGGAGATGTGTAGACTGTAGCCCCTTCTTTGATTTCTGTCTGTTGAAAATTTGGGATGCATAGTTAAGGAAATTAGTTGATAATGAAATTTTTTATTGGTTATCTTAAGATCTGTATGTGAATTGATGATTGCTGCAGTGAATAAATCATCCTGTCAATTTCCATTTATTATTGGCCAACCCCTTTACATCACAGAACTTGAAATTTGACTCTGCTACTAATTGAGTTCTGATGAAACAGGGGACTGGATTTCTACTTGTAGAGTTAGGTTGTAAAGATTTAGCTTTATGTTTGTTATTGTTTGATAATCAATTGAGCGCATGATCTGGTATTGTGTTATTTATTTTGTTTTCATTCATGAATGTAGCTGGTAAACTCCCGAAGCATAATAATGTGTCCTGGAGGGGTAATTCCTGCACACGAGATGGTGACGGTTCATCGTCTCTCTTTAAAGATCTGTCTGGTGGCTATTATGATGCTGGAGATGCAATTAAGTTCAATTTTCCTGCCTCTTTTGCCATGACCATGTTAAGCTGGAGTGTCATTGAATACAGTGCAAAATATGAAGCTGCTGGAGAGCTCAACCATGTCAAGGATATTATTAAGTGGGGAAGTGATTACTTCCTCAAGACTTTTAACCATACTGCGGATTCTATTAGTACCATTGCTATGCAGGTATGAAAAACTTTCGTGTTTAATGCTTATTTTCCATGTTGTAGATGACTTGGATGTATTTCTCACATAATTCCTCTAAAAATTAATTGAAGTGAATTATGAATGTGAAATGTAGCGTGGATGAATAATCTGTATCTTCATTTTGCATTATTCTGTTTTTTGCTTAGCTGTGCCCCAACAAAAACTTTATTTAGTTGTCGAGAGCTTTTTATTCTCTGATTCTTTTGTTGTTCAGCAATGAATAAATTTTTTCCATCCATCATATGACAGGTCGGAGTGGGGGATACCTCTGGAGGAAACACAAGCCCAAATGATCATTATTGCTGGATGCGCCCGGAGGACATTGATTATATACGACCTGTACTAACATGCAGTAGTTGCTCGGATCTGGCTGCTGAAATGGCTGCTGCTTTAGCTTCAGCATCCATTGTTTTCAAAGACAACAAGGCATACTCACAGAAACTTGTCCATGGTGCCAGAACACTCTTCAAGTTTGCCAGGGAGCAGAGAGGTAGATACAGTGGAGGTAATACTGAAGCTGCAATCTTCTACAACTCAACTAGTTATTGGGATGAGTTTGTATGGGGTGGAGCTTGGTTGTATTATGCTACTGGGAATTCCAGTTATCTTCAACTTGCTACCACTCCTGGCATTGCAAAACATGCGGGTGCCTTCTGGGGTGGGCCTGACTATGGAGTGTTGAGCTGGGACAACAAGCTTGCAGGTGCCCAGGTTAGTTTACGATTTCTCATTGCCCCTGTTTCAGAACTTCCATTCTTAAAAATAATGTTGCATTTCTGTTAGACTTGTGATGAATTATAATACGTTCTTGTCACAATATTGAAGGGTACTAATCAACTTTTTGCTATGTGTTATGGGTGTTCGTTGGAGATCTTAATAACTATGGAAACTCATAAAGTGGTATCAAATTCTTTGCTGAAATAACCTTCTACCATTTCTTGTAGGTTCTTCTAAGTCGTTTGCGATTGTTCTTGAGCCCTGGATATCCGTATGAGGAAATCTTGAGGACGTTCCACAATCAAACTAGCATAATCATGTGTTCCTACCTGCCATTTTTCACAAAATTTAATCGAACTAGAGGTACACCACTCCTCGTTGGAAATTGAACTCTTTAATTTTACACAGTTACACACCATCATTATTAGTTATAATGTACTAATATAGTTTACACTTTTGCTACCTTGTCGGGGTGATTTTATAGGAGGCCTAATTCAGCTAAACCATGGAAGGCCACAGCCTCTTCAGTACATCGTCAATGCAGCCTTTTTAGCTACCCTGTACAGTGATTACTTGGAAGCGGCAGATACACCTGGATGGTACTGTGGACCCAATTTCTATTCAACTGATGTTTTGCGCAACTTTGCCAAGACCCAGGTATTACATTCTTCTCTACGCACATTATGTTGAACCGTTCGGTTACACGTATAAAGATTAATTGAACTAAACCTACTTGAGTATGGATTGGTTCAGTTTGATTCATCAGTCTAGTTCGGTTTCTTACCCCCCTTAATACACACTCAATTCAACACTATTCTTGGGTATTCTGCAGATTGATTATATCCTTGGCAAAAATCCCCGCAAGATGAGCTACATTGTTGGTTTTGGAAATCATTATCCGAAACATGTGCATCATAGAGGTGCATCAATCCCAAAGAACAAGATCAAATATAACTGCAAAGGAGGATGGAAGTGGAGGGACACCACAAAGCCTAACCCAAATACACTTGTTGGTGCCATGGTTGCTGGTCCTGACAAGCATGACGGGTTTCACGATGTTCGTACCAACTATAACTACACGGAGCCAACTCTAGCTGGAAATGCAGGGTTGGTTGCAGCGCTTGTTGCTCTGTCGGGTGAAAAGACAACTGGAATTGACAAGAACACCATCTTCTCTGCAGTGCCTCCAATGTTCCCAACTCCACCACCACCTCCAGCACCTTGGAAGCCTTGATCACATAACTCATTCTTCTGGAAGCATGTCACTTGAGTTGCAGAATGTCTGTCGAGGTGAAACTGAAGAATTTAGGGAAAGAATGCAAAACAATATTGCTTGGCAGAGAAACCACAAGCCAAATGACTGAGATAACTAAAGGATTTTGGCTTTAGGGAGGGTGTTTTTAATACCTGTTTTAATCCATTATTCTGCAACTCTTGATTTGGAGTTTGTGATATAGGTAGTACATAATGTATTCTTTAAACACGAAAAGTTGTAGAGGTGAAAACGTTTGACAATAAGTTGCTATGGTTTGTTTGCAGGTGAAGTCTCTTCTCTTTATATAACTTTTCCTTTGATCTAATTTCTGAACTTCTACGTTAGATTCATTGTTCTCACACGCTCGTGGTTGTGGAGGACGTCATTGCTGTGGGAAATGGCAATTGAGAAAACTAGGTCAACCTCTTCTCATGCTAAGCGTATCGCAAACAATCTTAAAAAAGAAAAAACATTTGAAAACTTCAGGTAGATGGCAAGGGCAAATGAAGTTTAATAGCAATTAAACTACATTATAGGTCAGGGCGATCAGTTCGACAATTACTTACACCCTCTTATGGTACATTCTATACACTTTGTATGCAAAGTGAGAAGTCACTTGCTCCAAAACTATATACAAACTACAAAATTAATTATATGGCATCAATAAATAAGGGAGGGTGTCTTGAGCTTGCGGCCATAGGTAAATAATACGCTTTAGACAAGCTTAGTCAAACGTTCTCCCGAGTTAGTTGAAATCCTCGTTGATTGATGCAATTTAAACAGATCAATCTTCCAACTAAAAAAACTCTGGTTCTTCTTCACCCTCTAAACTGATCTCTTCGTTTAGGAGCCCTTTCCACTTTACCAAGTATTCCAGCGATTCTTATTTTGTGGGTAATCTCGGCTACAACTTCTTCGACTGCTCTATCTTCCTTCATCACATTGATTGGCGATCTGCACACCCATCTTCTAAGTCAGGATGGTAAGGCTTCATATTACGAATATAGATGACGAACGAATCTTCACATTGGCTAGACTACGAAATATTGCAACTCTTTTCTCTAATTTCTCAATTGAACTCGATATCAAATGCACATAGTTCTATAATAATCATTGATGACTCCTAAATTTGTAGGTTCAAAAGAATGGTAGAACTGTAGGACTATTGATCCAATTGAATTAAAACCATTAGACGAAAATCATTTAGTTTATAATTGTTTCCTAGTCTTAGACAAACCCTGTACGGTTTACTTTTATCTCATCTATTTTGGTATCAAGATTCACTGTGTAGTAACAGTTAGTGAGTTCGAATACATGGGTGCTTCTAGTTCTTGACATGAGTACTTTATGGTCTAATGACAGCCCCCTGCCCATACTTTAGATCTTGAAGAAAAAGTTCACCCCCCCTGAAGAAATGATCTCAGTGCTGACATTACAAAATCATCTATTGAATACACAATTTCAAAACCAGCCAACAGCTATCGTATTTTTCATACTTTAGAAATCATCACAAAATCCCTTCTTTTTTTTCATTTCAAATCAACCAGACTGACACGAACCCATTTCCATTACATGAACCCTTTTCGACAGGTTGGGGATGGAAAAGGAAAGGAATAGGGAAAACAATTTGTAGGATAAATAAATTTTAAGCCTGGGAAACTTTATAAAGCAAGCCTGAAAACCTTTACAGAACAACTTAATTCAGTGGTAGAAGTGTTCAGAATCCTCTGGGTTAATTGTTAATTTTGCAGGAACTAATCTACATCTAATCCAAGTGAGTTCACCAATAAGGCAATCTAGATGGTAAACCAACTACTTGTACCTTTCGTGTGAAAGACTCTCGACCTCGAAATTGCCAGGGAGGGAGGCAGAATACTTTCCATCATCTTCTGCCCTTTGAAGGTTGTTCAGCGCCCTTTTTGCATAAACAGTGAACATAATCGTAGTGATGATCGCAATGATGAAGGAGATGACATTATACACAATCTCTACAGTTGTCAGGTGATGTTTTCCATATTGAACATCTGCTAGTGTCCTCATTAGCCGACCGCTGCATAAAAGTAAAGCCGATATATTTATCATACGTTAATGAGTGCATAGAAGTCTAGGGAAATATCTCATTATGCCAAACAAGGTTTCATTTGCCAGAATGCAGTATGCACACAAGCATATGACAAGAGGAATATTCAAAACTAGATGAACATTAACATTGTGTACAGTTCTTGTTTTCTTTAATAATGGAAACATGCTATTGTGTTAAGAAAAGAAAGAATGTAGACAACTAGGCATCACTCACGTCTGAGATAACTGGGGGTTAAAAGAAGCTCCTTGGACATTAATGATGAAAATAGGATACGTAGCTTACATATATTCCTATCTAAAGAATTCCAACTATAGGTAATATATAAAAGTTAACCAAAAACTGTACCCCCATCTTTATATTTATCTTGCTAGATTCTGAATAATTTGAGAATATATTCTAGTTCCATATGATATAACAGAAACACAATGCCTGAAAGAATGTAAATCTTGAAACTTGGCTTATTTTCGATATATCAGTAGATGCATAGACATGCAGACATACTAACTTTCCTTCTTCCATTCTTGGGTAAATTAAAAGTATATAATGGACTAAGAAGAAAACCTGTAAATGTAAATGAAAGCCTCTGGTATCATTCCTGCAATTGACCCACACAAATAGGGCCAAAACCTCATATTTGTTACCACAATTGCATAATTGAAGATAGTGTACGGAAATGGCGAAACCCTAAAGAGTGCGACAACTTGAAATTGACGAAACCAGCTCCCTTCCCCAGCAAGCCTGAGCATTTCTGCTTTTTGAGGCCACCTCATCAACCATTGCTGCACAATAATGAATAAACAGAGATCAGGGAAGCAAATGAAAGACTATATAGTATGGGTCCAGTTTATTATGAGATGGGATTACAATTCTGTTATATTCTGTTTCTCAGATTATTGAAGTTTATTTTTTGTTTAATGCTGTTTGGCTGGCTTTATAAATACCAAGCCTTCTTTCATTAATAATATACTGAGAATTACATCAACATTTACTTAGTTGTTTTACAGTTGTCCACCAGGATAAATTTTCTTTCTAAAACTGATTGACTTACATGAATGCGCTCGCGGAAAAATAATCCAATTAAATATGGCAGAACCATCCCAATAGTTGTTCCAACCATTATTATAACGAACCCAAAGCCATAGCCAAAAATCATCCCAGCCAACCACATTGAAGGCCCAGAGGGAATAAAAAATACTGGAAATAACGCCAGAGAAGCCACAAGCATTAGTGCAAGTATAGGTCGACCAAAGGCAGTAGCTTCCCACTTCATGATTGGGATGATGACCTGAAATGACTCAAGGAGCAAAAATAGAGGTCAAATAAATCACAGGAAGTGAAGATGTTAGAAAGAGAGATTCAATAGAACACTCTTAAAGCAGAACGCACTACAAATATCATAAAAAGGTCAAGTATATTCTAATTGACAAATGAACAAAATTATACTGTAGGTTTATTCATCATTCGTAATAATATACCACTTGGCTGATCATTGCTTCTCTGCATTAAATTGTTTGCTTATCACATAATTTTGCTGCTGCATCTGTAATCAGAATAGTTTGAGTTCTAGAGACCTCTATAGAATAAGTACTGAAGTTCTCCCAATAATACACACAATAATCATGATGATGTCCCATCTCAAAGTATATTAATTCTGTGCCTACGAACAATACTAAAAACCAACTCTCCCCAACATAAATTTCTTTTTAACACTGTACTATATGCAGATTTACTATATTCTAGGTTACTTTCTAATTCAAATCAAAATAATGCTGTATAGTGTGAAAATCCATTTACCTAATATCACATTTCTTTTTAGAAAAGAAACATTTTGTAGAACAAAGAAACATGTACAGGAGGAAAAAAAATGATCTTCCCACTCTCAAAGCCAAGGGGAGATCAAGACTAGCTCTACAAACTTACATTCTGTATGATGTTTTAATGTTTTACAGCTAATGCAATCATTTAATAATTACTTTCTTTTTCCGGTAAGAATGCCCGTATTACGAACTGACATTAAGAAGTAGCAGATGATCAAGGCATAGGTTAAATTTTCTGCAGTTCAGCTAAAAGGTAGGTTTTATAAACAGAAAAAATGACAATGTAATTAATAGGAATTACCTTCTCAAAAAGAAATGGCACTCCCCACTTGAAGAAAGCAAGAAGAAATACAATACTAATAATGCACCATAATGAGACTTTGATCCACCAGTTGAAGGACGATTTGCTTTTTGATTTATCTTGAGGCTGTAGAACCTCTGATTCCAAAGGACTTGGTTCATTAGCTATGACTAGCCTTACATATTCGTTATTCTCACTTGCTTCATGCCTGCTATTTGCATTTTTACCCAGCTCTTCTGTTGATTTGTGCATATTGATTGACAACCTGCAAGCTATTATCCGAAAAGGCAGAGCATAAGCAGCAATTTATAAAACAAAATTCAGGATCAGGATACGCAAGTGTATCACTAGAATTGACATGCTAAGTGCTAACCCATCACTGAAGTGATGACTTTCATCCAAATCTTTTCTCTAAAATTTCATCCTACTCTCTAATCAGCCGTACAAACAGCAGCCATGACTGTCATAAAAGCGTTTTAACTAATGGTTTATAAAAACTATTCACAATAATATGGTAAACAAACATGATAGTAGTCACTAAAATATTATATATTGAACCGGAAGAATCAAGTTCCCAAGCATGCATGTTACTAAATAAATCAACGTCCTCGATTGTGGAGGAAGGAATCGAACGCACGCAGCACACAGAAGAAGAGCTGCAAGAGTCGACTATTCACTACCCAAAAAAGAAGCATGACTTACGATACTGGTGGAATAAACAACATAGTCATAGAACTACACAAGAAATGATCGACTTCCCTCCAAGAAATCCTCTGCGCTTGGCGTTTCAGAGTAATTACGATTCTAGATACGAGCAAAGGCGCGACAGGATTATTACACAAACGGAAAAATCAATCTAAAATTAAGACTAGAGCATCATCAATCAGTAATCACAGAACAAAACAAATCAAATCAAAACAACAGAAGAAGAAAAGGGCAAAAGGGAATCGCAAGGAGAAGACGGAAAACTAGGGTTTCCAGATATGATCGAGGCATACATAACATAATTCTCGAAAAACGAAGAAATTCAAAGATGTTGAGCAACAAACCCACCAGTTTGAGACGTGTTACAAGAACTGAAACAGGACTGAGAAGACGATCAGACGCAGGCTCCGTCGGACCTCGAAAATGGCCCCGACCCACCAGCACCGGCAGGAGAAAAGCAACAGTAAGGACACGAGGTTGGGCTGCTAAGCCAATTACTTTGCTTACAAGAATGTCTTTCTTTGAAAAAAAGGAAATTCAAAGTTCAAAGTTCAAAGTAAAGACGATGTTTGTTTATAAAAAATTGAATATCCAAAATTGTAGTGAGAGCTGAGAGCATCAATGGATTCTTCTTTCTGTTGTGGTACAGCGCTCAATGCTCTGCGTAGTTCCATGGAAGATTCCCCACAAAAATACCTTTTTTTTTGTACTTAAAAAAAAGATTTTCCCCCACTCTTTCATATCATATCAACTCCAAACGTTCCTTCTCTCCAGATTTTAGTGGCTTGGGTTATTTATTTATTTATTTATTATTATTATTATTATTATTATTATTTAAGTAATGAAAATTAGTGGTTTCCCAGCAACTTGGAGCGTTCTGAAAAATAATTTTCTGTTTTTTTTTTAAAAAAATAAAATTTAAGTTTAATATTTCATAAATAGTGTTTAGTTCTTGAAATTTCAATTTTGTATCTAATTGGTATTTTTTTTAATTCAACAATTGTAGATGTGGAGGATTAAATCATCGATATTTAGAATGATAATTAGTGTCTTATCTACTAAGTTATCTTGAATTGACGTGTCTAATAGGTACCTAAACCTTAAAAGTGTCAAAGTCTCTAAACTTTCAATTTTGTGTTTAATAGGTCTCAAATTTTTTGAACATTTTATTAAAAGTAGTGAATCTATGAGACATACAATTGAATTTTGTCTAATAGGACATTAAACTTTTAATTTTGTGTCCAATAACTCCGTAAATTTTTAAAAATGTTGAATATGTTAAAGATCTATTAGACACGAAATTGAAAGCTTAATGACTTTTTACCCACAAAATCGAAAGTTTAAGATACTTTTTAAGTTCAGAGACTTATTAGATACAAATTGAAAGTTTTGAAATTAATTAGACCTTTTTAAAATTCAGAAACATTAACACAAACATGAAAATTCAGAGGCTGAGTTTGTAATTTAACCTAAAATTTTATAAAGTTGTTTTATTCTAGTTTCTATGATTTATGATTTTAAATGTTATAGGTTGTTGGATGTGCTTTCAATAAATTTTGTAAATAGTGTTTATTGTTTCTTTTTTGAATGAATATTAGATCACAGATATGAGGAAAATTTGCAACCTGTGATTTATAATGGAAGGTCCCACCTAACTACTTTAACTATATTCAAATTGGATTGATTTTTTTTAGGTTGTTTTTCTCTTTTTGGTTCATGGATGATTTTATAAATTACTAATTTTAGGGTAATTGAAACTATTTTCATTTCAAACTTATAAGATTGCCTATAGTATTTTAAAGGTAGGATAATCTTTTTTTTTTTCAAGTTACTTAAAAATAATTCTTAAAAATTTTTGTAGAAATATAATATAAAAAATTATTTTTGAGATCAAGTATTAAACAACCCCTTCATATCTTTTTTCTAATATATGTATATTTTTTGTGGTAGTATTTACTCTTTTTTGTTTGGTGAGAAAAGTGAGGCTGTCATTAAGAGAATAAAATCCAAATTATTAAGGTTGGTGGTAAAGTCAAAAAGTGTGGATACCAAGACACCCTCTTTATTGTGGCGTTCATAATTTTTATTTTGATTTTTTCTTTTTTTAGATTATTTGCTTGTTTTTAAAATTTTGAAATTAGATTCCAAAGCTTTATCTAGATAATTATCATTTTTAGGTAAGCAATGGTTATTTGAACTTAGGGCACATTTACTTATCCATAGTCGGAATGACCTAAAATGGTAATGAAAATCAATGAGAATGAAATCAATGGGAATGAGAATGAAATTCCTTTGATGTTGTTTATTAAGAGTTCGCGAGAATTGTAATCAGAATATCATTGATGTTGTTCACTTACCTATAGAATTGGAATGAAATATGTATGATTACCAAAATTCCCTTTAAAAATATTTAAAAAAAACCAATTATATTGCAAAACGTCAATGTAAACGTGCTCACAAAAGAATTGCCCTTCGCGCTTCTATTTTTTTCTTCTCATTTTTCAACCTTCTACTGTTGAGTACACAGTCATTCGTTTCATCTTCCTCATTCGTCTCAAAACAAAGAATCCAAACCCTAGACTTGAAATTGACTGTTGCGTTCCTCTCGCTCCCTCTATTGTTGAACTACTCAAACGCCTCAAATACCATTCCTTCGTCTCGTTATCTCTAGTAAGTTAATGTGGGTTTTAATTTTTTTTGTTGATTTATTGAAATTTCTATTTGTGAATGTGTTTTACGACCTTTTTCCATTGACTTTGATGGGTTTTGAGGTTTGTTTGAGAGCTGAATGTTAGTTTTTAGGGTGTGGGTTTTTCGTGTTATATCAATTTAATAAAAGGTTATAGTTTTGTGGAACTTCAGGGCTGGGTTGTTGTCGATTATTATACATGCAATTGAAGGTTAAGCGATTAGCATTGACAGATTGATAGTGTGCTAAGGGTAGAAGACGAAGTTAGAGTAGGTTACAAAGCTAGAGTGAGAGCAAGAGGAAAATTGAGAGTTAAATCAATGGTAGGAAAACAATCAAGAGTGAGAGTGAGAGTAATAGTTATAAGAGCTTAGCTAGAATTAGAGCGAGATCGAGAGTGAAAGCAGTGAGTGAAAGCGAGAGAGAGAGAGAGTTATACTACACAGCTAGAATGAGAGCAAAAGGACAACTAGAGCTAGAGCTAATCTATAGTGCGAGCGAGAGTAAAGACATAATTGAAGCATTTCATTATTGACTATATATATATATATATATATATATATATATATATATATAGTCATCTCATTTAAATTGTTTTTATGCTTAAGCAAGATTGAAATGACACACATTCTAAAGATCAGTGAAGTTGATCGTTTTTCTGACCAAGTTATGAGCATGTCTCACATTGAAAACATGAAGAAATTGATCAAAAGGAAGCTTAGCCCCACCCACTTTGATATGTTTAGAAGAACTATCTTCAAGCGGTTAGTTGACGTGGACTTTGTTTTCAAGAGTCCACTGGTGCATTATATCCTACTAAGGGAGATTGTCAATGAGAGACTGGATGTGATGAGCTTTGACTAGAGGGGAACGATCGTCACATTCTCAAATGATGATTTTTTGCTGCTGACTGGATTGTGGCAGTCCCCCGAGTGAGTGGTTCAAAAAAACCTCATGCACATTTGTGAAGGAAGTACTTCAACAATAGGAATGAACTCCACCTTAATGAGTTCGAGCAAGAGTACGAGAAGTTGGAGTTCGAGAATGATGAAGACGCAGTGACGGTTTCCCTCATGTATTACATCGAGCTTTACAATGATAGGAAAAGATAAGGTTGAAGAACGTCATCGACAGGTCATCGTATGAGGAGGTCGACGACTTGGATTACTTCAATAGCCTAGACTAAAGATACAATTTTATGGGAGAGGATGTTGAAGAGCCTTCAGAGGGCCTTGGCAGACAAAGTTGGGGCGTATAAGGAGACTATCACTCGAAAGAAGTCATATGTCGACAAGTACAGTCTATCAGGGTTTGCCCATGCTTTCTAGGTATTCTCAATTCCATAACTTTGTTTTTAGGTATGTTTGGCATAAGTTTACTGATGCAGGCTGCCGAGACCCATCAAAATAAAATCGATCCTAGCTATGATTTGCATATCACAGGGAACCACTAATTAATTTCTCTCATTGGATTTTTGTTCCAGAACCCTGAAGGGTTGCTAACCTGCTTAGAAAATGAGCTTAAGGGACATTAGTTTTAAAAGACAAAGGATGATCAAAACTTACCTCTTTTGATGGCGCTAAAGAACTCACTTCTCCTTCAGATGCTCGTGGCAATGTGTTGTCTTCTAGTGGAGCTCACGAGGGGATTTCCTTTCCACTTCTCAATGCAATGGCACTTACATTCTATTTTGAGTTCACCTCAAGTTGTGAAGGAAGCTTACCTGAGTTTTGAGCCTTGAGCTTACTAACAGGGGTGGCTGGCTAGGTGATCTAATTTCCCAAGTTCTATATCCTAGCACGTGTCTTCTGCTGAAATTGATGAGTGTTAGTAGCTAGATTTCTCACAATGTCTTCTAAAGACATACTTGAGCTCAAACTCGAAGCTTGTGACTGCATCGGTGCCTGCAGTGTTCTGTTGAAATTTTGAGGATTTGCTTGCCTCCTTGGTTTTCATAGCAAAAATTAGGATGATCCCTCCATTTTAGATTGCACGTGTTCGAGTAGGGATCACACTTTCTCTGTTGTAGGTTGCTGGCATACCCTCCAATGGCATCGACTTCTAGCATTGAACTCTACTGCAATTGTGAGCATACATCAATGGTGTGTCTTGGTGTGGAGCATAGGCCACACGACTTCGCAGTCTGCAACTACCCTACAACCACCCGACGAACAAAAGCAGTTAAATAAAAAATTTGAGTTTTCAACTCACTTACCTTTTAAAGTTGTCCAATTTCTTTTGGCGCTTGTGTACCAAACTGTTGGGAGTTCTCTTTCATGCTTAAGATTAGGTGCTTGGCCTTTGCTAGGGTCTTGTTCACTAACACACCTCCGTTAGCTGTATTGACCATGCTCCTATCCATCAGTAATAGGCCTTAGTAGAAATACTAGATGAGAAACTGGTCAGAGATCTAGTGGTGGGGGAAACTTGAACACAAGTGCTTGAAATGCTCATAGTACTTGTACAACGTCTCTCCTGTGATTTGGGTGATGTAGTAGATCTCCTTCTTGATGTTTGCGACTATAGAGGCAAAAAATAACTTTTTCAGAAAAAGCCTTTTCATCTCAGTCCACGTTGTAATGGATCCTGACAACAGCTAGTAGAGCCAATCCTTGGCATGGTTCGTCAGTGAGAACCAAAAAACCCTTAAATTAATCTACTTCTCCCTAACTCCATGAGGCTTCATTCTCGAGCAAATGATATAGAACTCCTTCAGGTGTTTATGGGGATCTTCACTTGTACTGCCACGAAAAATGGGAAGTAAGTGAATTAAACCAGGTTTGAGTTTGAAATCACCTGTAGTCTATGTTATGTAGAGGGGCTGTTGGTGCAAGTTTGGAGCCGCCAGCTGTTGCAAAGTGCACTCAGCCATCTTAACTTCAGTGGATGTCTTACTAAGGGTGAAACGAGTATCTGTGTTATGCTCACCTTTTCTCTCTCCCACCTCTTTCCTCAATCGATGCTCATCCTTTGTGATTTTAGTGAAATATTGTAATCCAATATCCTACGAAGAATGAGTGTTCATAAACAAAGAAAAAGAGATAGGTTAGGAACCCAACAAAGAGAAAACAATTAAATGGTTCTCCGGCAACTACGCCAAATTTTGATGAGGGCTATCGAGACACGTCAAAATAAAACTAATCCTAACTATGATTTGTAGCGCTAGTAGATCGGGTCGATCTCATGGGGAACCACTAATTAATTACTCTCATTGAATTTTTGTATTGGAACGTAGGGGAGTTTGCTAAAACGAAAAAAATAATGCAATTTAACGTGAATTAAACAAAATTAATGCAAGAAAAATTTAAACAATCTTACTAGACACGAACTCAGAGATTATCGGGCTAATTCATAATGTTGATCATCGACAATTCAAATTCAACTCAAATTATACATCAATTTTCTAATTAAAAATTCAATCTACCTAACTGAAAAAGTCGTGAAAAGCATATTAGTTCTCCTAATTCAATTAATTAGACAAAGCATCCTAATTAATTCTAAATTAACTAATTAACTGAGCACGATAGCGTTCCATACTAATTAACTAACTGCCTTAAGCTTGAGGGATTGATTGAGACACTTTAATTAAACTAGATAGCCTAATTTAATTAGAAAGCTCTCTTAATTCTAAAGCCTATTATGCAAGCTATGAATTAAAGGAAAAGCCTCTAAATCACACACATAAGCCGACCTATTTGCTACTTAAACTCAGTTAATCACAACAATTACGAATCATGATCTCATGCATAGCAAATTGAACATACAAGTGTAATTAAAGCGTCAATTTAATTAAACAAGCATGCTCATGATCTAAACAAGAATTAAAAGACAATTAATTAAGGAAATTAATAGCAATTAGCAACAAATCTCAAACCATGACATAATTAAGCCCAACAAACCTCCGTATTGGCAACAAGAATTTAGCCGGCCATCGAGATAGCATAGCCGAACTCCATGACTCGATCAAAAATGCCTAAACTAAAATTAAAAGGCTAAAAAGCAGTAAAGAAAGACTTTAAAACTCTAATCTATCGTCTAATAATTAAGGTGGCTAAATAAACTAACAACCCTTTCGACCTAAATGAAAAGATGCTTTTATAGTAAACTTGAGAGTGTTGATACGCTAGTCCAAGCGTCAAGACGCTTTGGATGAAAAAAAGACGCGCGTGCCTCATTGCTTCGAGACATTGGTAGTGTTGAAGGAACCATTTTTGCAGCGTCGAGTGGCGTCGAGCAAGGCGTCTTTTGTAATAATCCGTAGCGTTGAGACGCCCAAAGTAGAGTCGAGACACTACCTGTGCGCCTCTTTTAGCTTGATGGCTATCTGTAGCGGCATTGAGCCGCTCATTTTAGGTTGAGACACTACCTCTATGGAAATTTGGGCTTCATCTTCACTCTTCCATGCCTTAGTTGATATTTTTGGATTAAAAATCTATCCTTTTAGCACAAAGATGAGTGAAACGACCTAATCTACTTGTTGGTGCTCGATTCCTGTAAATTGACGATTAAACACATAAAATTTCCTCAAACTAGCATTAATTAACCAAATTGAATAGCACATTTATAGTGTTATCATTTACCAACCTAATGACCTATTTTTTTGTTTGTTCGTAGGTTTAAGCATACGAGACGTTATCCACGTGATGGAAGAAAATGCTACAAGGTGCAAGTGCACGATGTCTCTCAAGTAATATATGGAGAGTACTCCAAGTATCAAACCCAAGGGAACGGATGTAACAAAACTCTCAATTCAACAACAAAGACCTCCTCTAAATTTGCAACTAAAGTGACCAAAAAGTAATGATGATTTTGTGGGTTTTGCAAACAGTAAGTAAAAGTAGGCTAAAATAGAAAATAATAAGAAAAATATTGATGAGAAAAAGGGGGATTCATTTCTGGTTCAGCCCTAAGGAATATGCATGTTATGTAAAAACTCACTACGCAAGTATACGCAATTGTAGGTAGTAATTGGTAAACAAGGTCGATTCCACGAGGACTAAATAATGCAAATTCTATAAATTTGAGTACCACTAATATCTACTACTTAAGCAAACAAGTGATCTAAAATTAACAAAATGCAAGCTCGACTTAAGAAAATTAAATTCTACCAATCTAAATGAAATAAATAGCTAAAATTGATAACAATCGAGACGAGAGTCAAATGACTAAGGCGCTAGAATTTATGGAATTTCACAAGTAATTTTAGCTCCACGATACTATAGCAATTTGCAGCATTACTAAACTGTGTAGTAACAGAAAAACCTAAGAATAAATTTTGAAAATTACCTCTAATCCCCAAATTTTAGTTTTAAAGCAAAGTTTAACGTATATCTGTGAAAATCCATCTTTCACACACATGATTAGCCCAATTTTCCTAAGTTTACAAGCCAAAAGTATATGTCTATACCCTTGAATTCATTCTTAATTCAAGACATGAACCTACTTGTATTGCTTATGCTATTTCCACTCATTTTAACATTTTCAGAATTAAAACAAGCTTGTATATCCTTTCCTAAGTTGATCACTCTTAAGAAGAATAATAATAAATAAATATCCATAAGTAAACTACACTTCTATAGCATTTCCATAGTAAAAGGCTCTAAAAATAGAGTTATGGCCCCATAAATTTCAGCTTATGAAATTAGTTTATGCTTTTTAAAAGGAAAATGAACATTAACAAGTCAATACACAAAAGTTTCTTAGATTCAAATAAAGGTTCACAAACTACTAACACTAAAAACAACTAAACCTAGCTACAATATTAAGGAATTAAGAGCAAAGATACATCTAAGGAATAAAACTAGAGAGTATGAAGAAGAAAAGGAGAATTGGTAGTTGATCGATGCTACACGCAAGCGCACGTGATTGAAGTAATAATAAATTGGAAGTACTCCAGAGTATCGTACCCAAGGGAACAGATTTTAGTAAAATTTATTAAGATGACACAAAATTGTTGACAAATTGCAACTAAAGTAACCGTGGGTATAAAACATTTGTGAGGTGTTTTGACTAAAAGAAATATTGTTTGAAAAATCAATGAAAATGAGAAAGAGATTCAAGTTGCTAATGCCCCTTTGGAAAAAAAAATGCAACAAGAAAGCAATTGCAATCGTAGCTAACACAAAAAACTAAGTAAACCGAATTCAACTCCCATTCGATTTTGCTTTCAAAATTTTTAGGAGGCTAAGTGATTAAACCTATATTTCTATGGCTAATCTAACTTGGATAGTTTTGTGCACAATTCTAGTGGTTTTGGAGTCTCGCCCTATATCTAGGGTCGATGTTCAGAACTTATTTCTAAGCTTTTTTCTTTTATTGCTTTTGCGACATTTGCTTCCCTTAACTCTTCTGGTATTAAGTTAAAGCTTAACAAGCAACACTAGATGGCCAACTAGGTTTACCCAACATTGAACTCACCAAAAGAAAATAAAGTTCAATTGTTAGCTAGATTACTTTTGCTATCGAGCCTTACATCTTTCCTTTAGGGCATTCACAAACTTGAATCCCTAAGGAAATTTAGCTCTTCATAGAAAAATTGAAAAACAAAGTTTTAAAGTAATAAAAAAACATAATTCAATTTAAAAGGAAGAAGAGAAAAAAATTCCATAATGTAATAATGAAAATAAATTAACCCAAACTAAAAGAACATACACTAGAATGAACTTGGGTAAAAAGAAAATATAGAATAATCTGAAAATTTTATTAAGCTAAATAAACTCAATGCCGAAACTTAAATGAACTTTAAGAACTCGTTCGAATCACGAAAATAAAACTAAAAGATCAAAACTACAGCAACAACTAAATCCCTAAAACTGAAGCAAATAAACTTAGAAAGTGTAGAAAATAAATTCTAAGAAAAAAGGCAAACAAGAGCCTTTCTTACTTCTCTTTCAATCGACCCAATCCCATTTTTCTCAAGGGAAATTGAATATTTACTTCCTTCAACCTTCGTTGAGGAATGATCAAATTTTGAAGCTTAATCGGTTGGAAAAATTTTAACAACAGCTGCAACTAATCGTGACTACAATAGAAAATATAGCAGAAAATCGTGAAAACAGCAACACTCGAGGCTAAAAGCGACAGAAAAATGATGATCCTTCTTGTGGCTTCTCCTCCCATATTTATAGAGGATTTGGGCTAGGGTTTCTTTCTTGAACGATGCACAATTATGACCAAAATCACAACTGAAATTGTGGAGACAAGATCCCACAAGATTCCTAGATTTTTGGAGATTTGCGAATTTTCCTTTAACGTCCAAATATGATGCAATTGCAATTGCAATATAATTGTAATTCTGTTGCAATTTTTAATTTCCTGCACAAAAACACTAAGTAAGCACGGTTTTCATCTTTTTTTTTGCTTTCTTTTATCTACTCACTTAATTTAAAAGGCTTCCAACAATAATTGAACTCAAACCAACTTTTTGCTAGCCTTTTTACCTAATAACACACATAAAATAACCAGAATAACTAAGTATAAAGGCCAAATTATCCTCATAAATGGGAATTATCAAAGAAAGTTGCTAAAGAAGCCTCCTTCCAATCCTTTCCAGTTGCTGTGTTTTTTCTTCCCCTTTTTCTACTACTGTACGTTCTTTTTCCCCCTCTTCTCTTCTCTTGTCAGACACCCACCCAAAATTAGATTTTCTTTCTTCCAACCATTGCTTTGGGCTTTCTTTTCTTTCCATTTTTGGCCCATCTAAGTGGGTTTTAAGGCCGAAAATTTGCTTGTACATCATCAAAAGTGGGCCCACATTCTCATTTTCTGTCGAACTGCTAATGTTGCATGATGTTATGCAATGCTATAGCATTACTACTTTAACATGCTTTTTTCAATCTTTAGGCTTCAAAACAAGGGGCAAACAAAACTACAATTAACCAAACTACAACAAAAAAAAAACTAAAAAGAGTAAAAGAAATAAGAAAAAGGAAAACTAAACAAAAAACTGACTCTTAATTAAACATAACAAGAAACTTACTAAAAACAAGATACATGCGTGCTTTCCACTCAACTTTTGACCTTGAATAAGCAAGAGAATATGCTAAATTAATCTCATTTCATGGAATTATAAATGCGCCCACCTTGCGCCTGTAATTTGCCTAACTAGGCGAGGCTCACCTAGCGATTACTTGCCCATTTGTGCCTGTATCTCACCCTTTCGAGTTCTGTAAGGTTTGAGTAGAATGCGACTGGAATGCACTCGCAACCTACCCTAATCGACACTTAACACCATGAATTGAGTTTAACACATTCTTAGCCCTTTTCTAAGTGCTTTTAGGAGCCTAAGCAATTAAACTCATATGTATATGGTCAATTTTAACTCAGGTAAATAAAGAACACAACTCTAATAACTCTGAAGGTTTTTGTCCTATGTCTAGGTATAAAAAACGTAGTTCTATTTCTAGACTCTTTTCCTAGATTGCTTTTATGAAAACGCGTGTTCAATCCAACCTTTACAATATTGAATCTCACACAAAGTATGCTAACTCAAGTGATCAGTTTAAGCTAACAATGAAATTTAAACTAACAAAAAGCAAATGGTGCTAAATGTTGAGCAAAGTTGCTTAAGCACAAGGTGGAGCTTTCATCCTTCTTAGGGTATTCACTTAATTGAATCCCCAAGGAGGAGTTTAGCTCATGATGGAAAAGAAAATGAAAGTACAGAAATTAAGAAACAAACTTGAATGAAAAGAATTAAACTTCATTGAAAAAGATGGACATTGAATACACTTTGAAGTATAGAACTGCAATAACAACTTGAATTAAAAATAAAACTGAAGCTATAACTTAGAAACATGAATTCAAATATAAATCATAACTTACAAAGCTTGAACAAAACTAAAAACAGAAACTTACAACTTAAAACAGAAACCAAGAACAATGGCTAAAACAATGAACATAACCCTAATATTGTTCCTCTACTCTAACATGTTCAACTTTTTTCAAGGAGAATCAAGTGTTTACACTTCTTTCTTTCGAAGTTGATGTCCAAATAGAGAATGAACAAAACTAAGGGAGACTCAGTGTGGCAACTATTGAAGAAAAGAAAATGGCAAAGTGTTGGAAAGAATTTTGGATCTCTTGAAAATGAAGTTGCAGCCGCCTTTTATAGACTTCAAATCTAGGGTTTGCTGCCGAGGTCAGTGTGAGAGAGTGTGGTCGACATAATCCCATGATTCAAGGAGATTTGCTATAGAATTTGTGAAAATTTGCTAATCTGAGATTCTAGAAAGATCTCTCAAATTAGGTCCAAATGAGAGCAATTTCTCCTGATTTTCAACTTCATAAAAGTGATTAGTCTCAAATTTGCGATTATCCTGTGCAGTTAGCAAGTTCCACAGTGGTCTTTAAACAAAGACTTCATATTCATCCTCTTTCATTCTTATACCATCATTTCAATTTTTAAAGAAACAGTTATTCGATAAGTTTCCTTGGTTGCTTCTATATACTTGTTAATCTTCTGATATAGTATTATTTCTTATGAAATGTTTTGTAATTTGCTTTTGACACTTCTATTAACAAGAATTCCAACTGGAGATATGGTGTCATTGAATGAATGCCTAGAGAGAGGACTTGTAAGTAAACTCTATCCATGTTGTTATTAGACTTGAATTTTTTTTCTCATGTCTCATTCAAACATTTCATTGTTGAACATTACTAATGCCAACTTCACATTTCTTTTTGCAGTTTCTATACTTGTTTTTTTTTGTTCCATGATGTAATTGCAGTTAGAAAGATCAGTTAGTGTGCTTCATTTTCTTTGTCATTTTTTTTTCTCTTTGAAGTTTTTCTTGCATTACGAACACATCACGAAATTTCTTGTAGCATCTTTCCTTCCCATATGTTGTATAATTAATTAGTTGTTTTTCTCAAACAGGCAAGACACATGGTCATTCCCTAATGTCAATGTTGGTGCCCTGAGGTATGTTATTTTATTTCTCATTTGTCTACAATTTGTCATCCATCTAACATTTTTGTTAGAAGGCAGAGAATGGAAAAAGTTCCTAAATCTCATGGCATACGCATAAGAAGTCTAACAAGGTGTAACAACCAAAGCTCTAGCAAGCCATGAGAAGAGACAAGAGAATTTCATATATTTTAACAAAACAACTCCCTAATTGAAGTCCCATTTTCTACCAATATCACAAGGTACAACTTTCTTTCACCTACTCTCAACAAAAACCTGATATTTGAGAGTCCTTTTCTTTAATTTTTTGATTATTTTTTTAAATTAATTATTTAAGTTCTTTCAGCTGGACTTTAATCTGTAGGTAAAAGAAAACAAGAAAGGAGTACAAAGAGAAGGTTTGAATCTAGATGGTAGATAAGGCTATTTGGCTAAGATATACTTAAGTACAAAATTTTCATTTTTCTAATGTATGACTAAGTTTTGAATTTGTATGTTATGATGTTTTGAAGCTTGGATGAATGATTATTTGTGTCTTTCTTTCAAGATCATTTTTGTGATGCGTAAAGACATTAAACTTACAAATGACTATAGTTCTTTTGTCATGGTTGGTCTTTTGTAGGTACTCAATGTGAAAATTTCATTCTTTCATTGCCACTTTAAGTTCTGTTTTGACTCTGTTGGTGATTTTTCTAGGTTGAATGTGTTTTGATCTTATCTCTCATTTCCTTGTAGGTATTGGAATGCTTGCAATTAAGAGACAAAGGCTACCAAGTGGTGTTACCTGATCAAGTGGTGTTATTTGAAAGAAAATATTCCTAAGTTTTGATAAGTTTAATGGTTTGTGTTTATTTTTGATAAATTTAGTTGTTAGGTTCATGATAAGTTTTTTATTTTATTTTATTATTATTATTTTTTAATGTTTATGAACTAATGTGAGTATTGTTATTTTGAGAGAGTAGCTTGTGAAATGTTTTGAGCAAGGAGGAGATTGAAGCAAGATAAAATGTGTTGAGTTGGGAATATTATCAACATTTAAAAGGTATAATTCATGGATATTGTTCTTCTTCTTTTGATGTAAGAAGTATTGAGTTCAACTCTAAAATGGATATTGTTTTGTCGATTAGGTCTTGCAAGAACTCAGTGAAGTCAAGAAGTCATATTGCAACTAATTGATGTATGAGCTTTTTTGTTAGGTTAGTGGCAAAAAACTATAATACATTCCCTCATGTTAGTTGAAGTCTAGTGTAAAAATTGTTGTAATGTACAAATTTGATCATACTTGTATTGTAAAAATTTGACCAAATTTGGTTCAATGATAAATAAAAGTTGTTATTTATGTATGTATTTATTTTATTTTGTGTCAAAATTGAAGTAGTTTATTTTGGAAACGTATATTTCTATGACTTTGTTGAACCGTCATAAATAAATAAACAAATAGTGATATATAACTATTTATTACGGTTCATCAAAGTCATAGAAATTATTTGGGTGACAACTATTCATCATCATTATAAGCATTTTTATGATGTTCAAAATTATCATGATGTGTTTTTTGTTGACAACAAAAAACTATCAAAGAAAACATTTGTTGACTTTAAAATATTGTCATTAACAAAATTTCTGTGACATTGAAAAAATATCATTAATATATATATCTTGACAGTAATATAGTTTTTATTAGTTTTGTGATGATATTATAGAATTGTCATTAAACAAATTAACGTGACATTAAAAATATGTCAAGAAAAATTAGCGGTTTGACAGTTTTTAACTATCATAATAAATATATTTGTGACGGTTTTCTCCGAACCGTCATGTATTGAGTTTTCTTGAGGGTCGATTCAATGACTACAAAAAAATGTCAAGAAATACTTTTTTGACAGTGTTTCACTGTCATGTAAAGCCAAATTTGTAGTAGTGATCTTATAACCAATGTCTTTGTCTATTTCAAAGGATATATAGTCTTTTTTTAGTCAGCTAGCTGCATAAGGTTTAATTGTATCATGAGAATGTATCCAAGAAATTCAGAATACTTATGTTTTATTGTTTCTTATCAATCTAAACGAGAATGAGTTCTTGAGCATTATAATTAAGAATGAAATTTTATATTAAACCTTATTAGAATCTTCATCTTCATAGTGGATCTACCAACTGCACAATTTGTAGAATACGTAACATAATTCAATTAAGATTAAATTACTCATATAAATGTTCAATATGATTTATTTTCTTTTTACTTTCCTTCGTTTACTTTTATTATGACCGTTGTTTACTCATCATGGAAAAGAATTGGTTCTTTAATCTTATGACTTTTTTTTTATTAAATTGCCATTTTAGTCCCTATATAACCTAGAGCTTGATTTCAATATGGATTTTTATGGATTTACAAGTTTCATTCTAATTTGGTTACTTTATTATGTACCACATTTTCTTTAAACATGGCAACAGGGATGTGGTGAGTAGATTTTTTTTTTTTTTTTTTTTTTAGTACAATAGGGGTTGGGGGGATTCGAACCACAGACCTCGTGGTCGTTAACACATTCAATATGCCAGTTGAGCTATGCTCTCTTTGGTTGGTGAGTAGATATTTGGTATAAAGTATGTGTAGAAGGTTATATTAGTTTATTATATCATATGCTCAAGTTAGGTACTAAGAATAAATAAAAACATGTGGACGATTTTTGGTAAAGAGGAAACTAGTTATTCAAAAATGGAAGCTTACTTATTGGTAAAGAGGAAACTATTGTATACAGGTTACTTCCTCTTTATCTGAAAACATGCACTTGATTTTCTTTATTAATTTTAACCCAACGAAACTCAAACTCTATTGCAGTCAATATAAAATATTAGCTTATCACCTCTCTTTTATCATATTTAAAGAAAACGTGCCAGGTAAGAAAATACCAGTATTTATTAACAACAGAAATGTTTTGAGAGGTTTGACCAAATTATAAAAACTATAATGAATCTTTTAAAATCATAGAGACCGAATTTGAATGAAGTAGAAATATATAGACTATAACAATAATTCAACCTAACTTTGGGCAAAGATGTGAAAATAAACCAAATTAAACTCATAAATCCACCGTCTTTTTAATTATATATGTTAAATGTGATTGATTTTCTGGCAATCAAATTTTTATGTTAATCATATTTATGGAAGGAAAATAGACCTTTCCTTAATTTGATGACTTTTTAATTTTGGACCCATTTTGGGGTAGATATGGATTTGATTGAAGCTTTTATCAACTTATTATATTGCTTGTTGTTATATCATCTTTCAATTTATATTCAGATTGATTGTGATTTAAATTTGAACCCTTCAAATAAATATAATTGTCGCCAACTTTCAATTAAAAAACAGCACAACCGAAAGCTTCAACATTACACATCATTATTGCAACCTTTATTCATAAAATACTTCGACATCCTATCATATTATATCATATTATCTTAAAAATTAACTTATTTGGAGAATCATTTTAGTCTATTATATCCAAAATCCAAATGCTAATTTCCTAATTCTAAATATGTCCCTTAATTCATTCCTAGACTATTATTTATTGCTCTTATTTAATTCTTAAATTTATAAATGGTGTCATTAACATTTAATTATGAACCACAAATAAATAAATTTAATTTAATATTTTTAGATAATTTAAATTTAATTAAATTTAAAAAAAAAACATTATGTAACTTTCTTTTTTTTATTATATATAATCATTAACTATTTACATTAATTTAATAGTTTCATACACCCATAACTATAATATGAATTCAAAATTAATATTATAGTTTGATTTATCACATAAATGCACCATAAAGTCGTAATAAATATATGGAATTAAAAAAATTTTGAATATGGAAAAATTTAGTCTTTTCATTTCTTAAAATATTCAAGTTTTGGTTTTTAATTATAATTAATTAACGATTTTAATGTTTTGGAATTTCAAAAATTTTTGTAACTTTTCTATCACTTTCAACTATAGAAATAGAGTTTCTCACCATTTTTTTCATTACCAACTTAAAATTCCTATTTAGTCATTATGACGTTGCATGTGAATTGAGACAACTCGAAGATAAGTGAAGTCGTGCACTTGCTTGCTTCAATGGCACTAGAAGATGGAATGGATTTGACATGGAGGAAGATTTTGCTTCAATAGCTTTTGCAGACGGTCTTTGAACTTGAAGCCAAACAAAACTCCAACACTTTTTAATTTGTTTTTGTTTTTTGTTTTTAATTATTATTTACATTTTGTTGAATTTCAAAAGAAATAGGGGTAAAAAACTTAGAGCTCCTTTTTGTTTTTCTTTCTCTACTCGTAGTTCTCTTTCCTTCATTTTTAAATCTCTTCAATTTTGAAAATACTTCAAGATGTTACAAGATACATTTAGAGAACTTAGAATCTATGTGCCAAATCACTTGTGTATTTACAATTTCTCTTAAAAGCATGTCTGTCTTTTATTTGATTTTTAAGATTAAACCACTTTGCAAGATTCAATAACATCTAGTTACACATAACACAACTTTGCAACTCCTATAAGCTTAGATACTTAAGCATGCTAGACCATTATATTATTTCAATGTGACACTAATTTAGAAACCTAGAGAAGAAGGAAAGTGAACTAAAATAAGAAAACAAAGTTGTTGAACAAAAATAGTAGAAGAGAACTCCTTATATATACGTGGAAAATTGATAATTTGTACAACTTCCATCGTCTTTGGGATTCCATTATTAATTACAATTAAATGTGAAATAATAAAATTTTAAAATTGATTTCTAGAAATAAATAGGCAAACATTGTCACATTTAACCTCTCCATATTCTTCAATTTTTACATTCTTGTTTAAATAAATCACTCTTAACTATCAAACATCAACATAAAATAATATAGCCAAAGTGAGCTTAGCTCAGCGGTAATTGACATGTACCCTCAACCAAGAAGTTAGAGTTTCAAATCTCCCCACCCTCAAATGTGTTGAACAAAAAAAAACATAAAATAATATAAATGATGATTAAATAATATATGAAAAACATTCATAAATCAATATCAATAATGGAAATAGAAACCACTAATATGACGAGAACATTATTAAATGAGTTGTAAATGTATTGGCCAAAGTAAGTTTAGCTCAACAGTAATTAGCATATATCATCGACCAAGAAGTCAGAGGTTTGAATCCCCCCACTTCCAAATATTGTTGAAATTAAAAAAAAAAAGTTGTAAATGTATTCACATTTAGATATATTTAGGTTAAATTACAACTTTTGTCCTCAAAGTTTCAAGTTTATGTCAAATAGATTCTTGAACTTAAAAAATGCATATAATAATAAGTTTCTAAACTTTCAATTTTGTGTCTAATAAATGCATAAGCTGTTCAATTGTGTCTAATAGGTCCTTGACCTATTTGACATTTTTTTTAAATTACAAACCTATGAGGCACAATTTTCATCTAATGTCCTGTTAGAAACCATTTTATGTCTAAAAAATTAAAATATGTCAAAAACCTATTAGGCACAAACATGAGAGTTTATGGACTTATTTGACATTTTTAAAGTTCATGAAACTTTTAGAAACAAGATGAAAGTTTGGAAATTAAACTAGTAATTTCACCATATATTTAACTTATTTTTCATTTAATGAAAGAGAGATCGAAGAAATCATTACACAATAAATATATGACTAATTTTCATATAATCAAATCAATTATATTAACCTAATTGGAGCTGGATTGAGTGTCTCGGCACAGGCTACTAAATATATATAAAACAAAATTTCCAAAAAAAAAAAAAAAACAGAAACAAAACAAAAACAAAAAACAAAACAAAACAATTGGTTCGTTGTTGCACAAGAAAAAGAATCAGACAAAATAAAATAAAAATTATGGAATAGAATTGTTGAACAAATGTGCTTAACAAGAAAAAAATATTCGAAATGAAAACTAGAGATAAATATTCGAAATGTACACTGAATTGACAAAGTGAATAGGAGGATAACATTAGGCTTCATTTTTTTCTACTCTTTTTTGGATTTTGAGAGAGCTTTTGACCTCTGAACAAGCATGTGGCCAAACATATGAGGACTTCCTGCAGCACATAATGTTTGTACAGTTACCAAAAGAAGCAAATAAAATAATTAAAAAAAAAGCAGCAAGACAAGAACTTGAACCACTCGAACCTGGCACATAAATCGCGAGGACAAGAATCGCTGCATAGAAGCAATCGAAAGAGAAGTTCCATCTGTTTGGCATCCTAAAAGAATACTTCCCAGATTCCTGAAAAAAGCAACTCATTACAATCATTTTCTGCAATCGAGATGATGACAAACTTCCCAACAAAACTATGCGTTATCGCTATATACTTCAACGCAGCATGGCCAAGGTGGGTTCGGGATTGAATTCGTCGTAAGAGTGAATCATGTTGTGCTTTTGTGTTGTATAACATAACATTGGATTTCTTACCTTCATGTAAGGAAGAGCCAGATAGATCAGACCAACTTCACTAGCGATGCCAGTTACATACAGCAATTGGAATGCGCTATACCTACATGATACGAATGAGAATATTTTTAATATCACAGGTGCAGAGAACACGATGAATTGTACGTGGTTTGCTGCGTAAAGGAGAGTCAGTACCTTAGCCATAGGAGCCATGAAGGTGCAAAACCAAACACCTCCTTCATGCCATAAAATGAATAGCGGATAATCTACAATCAAAGATTGGCAAAAAGTGTCAACGCAGAGCATCTTCTCCTTTTCACTGTACCATTCAACTTTTAGAGGGAAAGACAGAGAAACCAGTTATAGAACTTGTCCACAAAAGATTGATACAAACATAAAGTCAGTAATTCTTTATTCAGCTCCATGGTCAATCTTGAAAACTGTATGGCTCGATTGATTATGAGATATATTTTGGAACTTGTGTCCTTGAAGTTAGACTCTTTCTATAAACACTTCTAGAAAAACACGGAAAAATTTCTAGTTTTATGGAAGTATGCATACTCCTATTTATTGATTGTCATGTCAGCATCCTTTTAAAAATGATGTGAAGTCCACTAGCATTAAAATCATTTTTAAGAAGGTAAAATCGTAGTGTTGAACAAAGGGAGTATGGTACTACCGTAGTATTAGAAATTTTCCCAAAAAACACTCAGGATTAAGTAATTCTTCTTGAAGTATTTTAAAGTGCTTTTACACATTTTTGGGATCTTCCAAAAGTATTAGTCAAACATCACAATAAATTTGAAGAGGCGTTTTTAATTAGTTAAAAGCAGTTTTCCCTTTTCTAAAAATCATGTAAAACTCACTCTAAATCTGCTAACTTGAATAAGTAAATGGTCATCTAATAAAGCCTTATCTCACAGAATACACAACGAATGACACACTTAACAATAAAAAAGAAGCTAACAATTTACAAAATTCCTAAAAATGGAAACACATCACAAAGCATCAACCATTTGAATTACACATAAAGCTGATATGCATAGATTCATTTTTAAAAATCTTGAACTCATCTCTTGTGGTTTGTTAAATGTTATAATCAGTAACTACTAAAAGAAAAAGTGAATAGATAAAGTTTGGAATCAAAGTTTCCAATCAAACAAGCTGTGGGGACTAAAGTACTTGCCTCTGTGATGGACCAGCTGATGACCAAGGGGGAAACAAGTACGTGATTCCTAACCTGCCACACCCAAGCAGTAATCAGTTTATCAATTTAAATTACAAACATAAACCCTAATTTAAATATTAAAAAAGAAAAAGAAGAAGAAGAAGAAGAAGAAAGGTTTCAACCTCAGGGAAACTCCATAAGATGACCCAAGTCACATACAATCTTGAAGCCACCTGTGGTAATGTTGCTGTTACAGGGGATCTCACAAGACCTAATTAAACCAAAACCCACAATTCAACTTCGTTTCTAAGATAAAAACAGGGCAAGAAAGAAAATCTTCTTCACCAAAATTTGTAAACGAATCAAAAATATTGCTCACCAACGAGGCCGTGGAGAATCTGTCAAGTAGAAAATAAGAGAACTCATTATAAAGGACTTCATATTAAGCTCTATCGCGATAATCAGCTCATAAACCAGAAACGATAAGGAAATACCTCCAAAACAGCGGTAGTTTGAGCAAGCTGAAGAGGGCGTTCAACGGCATTATAAACCTGTTGGTGACCAGATTCCTTCAATTGCTTGACAGAGAAGTAGAACACCTGAACCCTTGAATACCCAAGCAAAATTTTACATAACGAGTTGATAGATCGAAAGAGAAGTGATTGAGAAGGGGGAATAACTTACCATCCGACGAAGAGAGTCCAGTTGTAAATGGTGAGGTACAGGCGCCGAATAGTTGACAAAAATCCGGCCATTAATGGGAAAATGAAAGGATAATTGAAGATCTGGGGAAGCTTTATCTGAAGAAAAATGGGGAAGACGAGTACATTATAAAGAGTTGGAGTATTTAGGTGATCTGCTCAACTACCTTGCTTATGCTTTAATGGCCGTCTCTGATTAGATTGCCCATCTCAGATCTGATCCAGGCTTCGGCTCAATTTGTTGTCAAAATTGCTTTAAATTAAGAGAAATTGTGTGGATGGAATCTTTTAATAGCTCATTCTCACAAATGTTCATTCTCAATAAATTTTTAATCTAGATCATTCGGCATTTATTAGACTTTTTATCTTACTAAAATACCCATTCATCAAATCTATAAGGTTACTTCATGAAAGCTTTTTGTATCTATTTGATCTCTGAATTTTAAAGTATTAAATAAGTTTTTGAACTTTTAAATTTATCTTTATTTAATCTCTAAAATTAATAAGTGTCTAATAGGCTCTTAAACTTTCAATTTTGTGTCCAATAGGTCTCTAAGTTTTTAATTTTGTGTCTAATAGGCCATTGACCTATTCGACGTTTTTTAAAATTTATGGATTTAGTGGACACAAAATTAAAAATTTAGAGTCCTATTAGACATAAAATTCAATTTTATATCTAATAGAATGATTAATTTTTAAAAAATTTGAATATGTCATGGACCAATTAGACACAAAATTGAAAGTTCAAGGACCTATTAGATATTTTTAAAATTCAAAGACCTATTAGACACAAAATTAAAAGTTCATGAACTTATTAGATATTTTTTAAAGTTCAAAGACTAAATAGACACAAACCTAAAAGTTTAGGGACTAAACTTGTAATTCAACAAATATGTAAATTCACCTTTAAATCTTTAATACAATATTTTATTTAAATGAGATTAAAAATACTATTTTGGTCCATATACTTTGGATTTCATTCTATTTTAGTCTCTATATTTTCAAATGTTCAATTTTAGTCTTTGTAATAAAACTTAAAAGTAGTCCCTACCGTTAGTTTGAAGTTATTTTTTTTTCAAATTTTGTTAAATAATAATAATTTTCATTCCAGAAAAGACACAATGTAAACATATTTCTAAAATTTATAGAACTAATAGAGACTATTTTGTTCCTTTTAGAAAAGTTAACAATAAACTAACAATAAAGACCGATTTTAAGCTTTAGTGAAAGTACATAGACTAAAATTTAACATTTAAAAGTATTAGAACTAAAATAGAATGAAACCCAAAGTTTAAGGTCCAAAATGGTATTTTAATATTTAAATAAATATTATATAAATGTATTATACAGATGAAAAATCATTGCATCATTAATGTGATGATTTTTATTTCAATTCCATAAATTATTACATTTCTTTCCATCATTAATGGACAATTTTTTTTTAATTTCATTTATGGAAAATCATTGCATCATTCAATGCTTTTTTTTTTTTTTAACTTTTGTTTTCTATTTTGTCTTCTTCATTTTGTTTTGGGGTCTCCTCCACCATTTTTGCTTGTGCTGCCATCATCTTTCTTACTGTGCCATCTTTTTCTTCTTCATTTTTTAGTTCACATCATGCACAACATGAGTAACTTTATTTTCTTTTATTTTATATAGTTTATTTTTCAGTTTTATATTTCGTTTCTGTAATTACACTACAAGTTATTTTTTAGAAATTTAGTATTCCACGAATATATACTTATTATATTTCATATATACCTCCTATAACATATATACCTCATACGTACGCAATATATTCTTTTTAATTTTCACCATTCACCAATTTACTTAATCTACCTCCACATATGAACGATATAAATACGGTATGAAACCATATAAAAACGAGTTTGGTTTTTGTATGTAGTTTCATATCGTGTTTATACTGCCTAGGTATGAGGTATGTATACATTTTATTATACGTACCCAATAATTTTTTTTTGATACTTTAATTTTATCCAAATGGGTTCATTAATAGGATAATTTTGTATGTATACATTTTATTATATACACCCAATAATGTTTTTGTCATACCTATTTTGCAAATATTGTATTTATTATGATAATTATTTATGTATACATTTTTGTTAATGTTATATATACCTTACATTTTTTTTTCATACTATATTCATTCAAATATATCATTTTAGGCAAAAAAAAAAATTAATTAGCTGAAAATAATAATTTGTATAATTATGAAAAATATAATGTATAATTAATATAAATAATCAAATTGGAGAATATTGTTTTTCTTTTAATTAGAACTATAATAAATGTCAACATAAATTACTTAAAATGAATTAAGTCTAAATAGGAAAAAAAAATCAACACAATAAATAGAGAGAATATTAATGAAGGGTACGCAATTTGGTAAAAAGAATCTTTAAACTTTTCCTGAAAGTCTAAATATGAAAATATTCATAAATATGAACATTTATGAAATATGGGTCTATAAGAAGACTCATTTGTGTTGCTATCCTATAAATTAATTGTGATGACTTGAATTTATAGTTTAATCTTGTATTTTTATAATTAACCAATTAAGTTATATTAGTCAATCTGAGTATAACTTAATCGGTCAAAACTATCTTCGATTAAAATGTCAGATTTTCGAATTTCTACACTTACATGTCATTGAACTAAAAAAATGTTGTTTTATTATTTAGTTCTTTATGATTTCAAATTTGATTTCAATTTGATGAGTTTATGTGGTGGCTTTCTTTAGATATGTTAGAGAAGAGGGATGAACTAATGTTCTAAGTAGAGTTGGAGTCGAGTAAAAAAGAAAAATTTATAGATGAAACTGAGTTAATTTTTGAGTTGCACCGAAAATATCTAAATCTTGTTGTATATCTTCAAAATCCCTAATCTCAGAAGTTCACCCATTTTCTATATTTTTTTTTTTGAAAAACGTACATGAACTCTTATATTTTTTTACCCTATTGAAATACTAATACATGTATTGAATGTCTTACTATATGTATAATGTATTGAATATGAATGTTGGTTCATTATCTCTCTTGTCACATCCAACGAAAACCTTAGTATGTATGTATAAAAAAATCCTTATTATGTACTTAAAATATTAATATCTAGTAATAATTAGAATGTTTTGAGATATTCACCTTTCAGATAATTTGGGATATGGAATTAAATTATAGGACATAATGAAACTTCAAAGGATAAAATACGAAATTGAAACAAACTAAATCTAAAATGATAATTCCTCAAAAAAAAAAAAAAAAAACTAAAATGATAATTTAATCTTATCATTATTGCATTTATTGTATAGTTTAATTTATTAGGCTGATAATTTAAAACCATAAAGATAGAAGAAACCGAAACAAACTCAAACTAAAATGATAATTTAATCTTATTATTGTTAGATTATGAGTTTTTAGTTATTCATAACATATTGGTTAGGAGGGTAGTTTTGACCTTTCCTTTGGGTAAGTCTCTATATAAACGCCTTATTATATCTTTCTTAGTAGTTGAATAGTTTTAAGGTCAGACACATGTTTTCTCTTATTTATCAATTACTATTGCATTTATTGTATACTTTGATTTATCATATTGGTAGAAATTGAATAAGGTGTCTTAAAATTTATTGCTTGTTAGATCTATCAATGGAATTAGTTGTAGATCTATCAATGGAAATTAGTTGGTTGTTTTGGAAGCCATTTTGAGGAGAAACTTTTCAAAAATTCATTAATTGTGAACTTGTTGGGTTAGTTTTGGTTTAAATCCCATTTTAATTTATAACCGTTTAGGATTATTTCATATTAGTCATTAAACTTTTAAAATATCTATTTTAATCTATGATTCTTTTTAAAATAATGTAACACTGATACCTAGCATATATACATTTTTGAAATCATTCCATTGATATGTTAAATTATTGATGACAAAATAATTGAAATGACTAAAATGATTCTTGTTTGAAAGTTTAGTAATTAAATAAACATTTTAAAGCCAAAGTAAGCATAACTCAACAGTAATTGACATCTACTTATCCCTTGAAGTCAGATATTCAAATCTCTCATACCCCACATTTGTTGTACTAAAAAAAATAATAAATAAACATTTTCAAAGTTTAAGAACTAAAAGTAGAGTAGATTTGAAATTTTATGACTAAAATGAAATTTAAACTATTAAATTACCTTTGTAAAAAAATAAAATAAATAATTATTGTCAACTGTACTTTTAAAAATTAAAGTATTTGGTAAATTAATATTAAATATATTTAAAATAAAAATTGAGGGTTGGTGGACGTCTCAACAACATGTAAACATTGGAGATAAAAGCTTAGTTAAGCAAATCAACCAAATTTTTAGAAAAGCTACTATTAATTAGATTTTGCAAATCAACGTTATAATCTGTACTCCAAACTTTGCCTTCACAGATCTAAAGACTAAGTAGGTAAGTTATTGCATCACGAAGACAGAAAAGGTCTGAGCTGAGCCCTTTCAGAGACGAGCAGCTTCCACTAGCATAAGATTTTGTTATTGAACTACCAACTGAGAATTTTGTTCATTATATGCGAAATTTCTTTTCTAGTATTCTCTTGAAGAAAATTCAGATCCTTCTACATTAAACATTGATCCAATCCAGCATATCCTTTGTCAGTGCAAATTTAGTGATCAGACTACAGGTTTTATGTACAAAATGGAAGCTCTCCTATATCTGCAATTGAAACTTCTTGAAAGTGAAGAAGGTTACCAATCTATTTGAGACATCTTCAACCAAGCGAAACAAAGAGTTGTCATCAACAGCCTCTGCTCCCGACAGCAATCAGTTTGTCGTTACACAATTCGTTGATGCAAGAGTCAAAATGACACAAATGTACATTCCTGCCCTACACTAATTCCGTCGCAAACTGTAGTGGGTTGAGAGTACTTGATGCAGCATTTAAAAAACGCAGCTTCATGGGGCCTCACCACACACTTCACGGTCAAGAATATTGTTTAACGAGCAATCTGGATCCACTGCATCAACTAGTCTCACTATTCACTAGAAGATGTGGTAGGAGAAGATGGAGTCTGACGTTTCGTATCCTTATCCGGAGTTGTTGCCCCGTTCCCATTCCAGCGTGCAGCCAAATCCTTTGCTCCCAATGCAGTTTGAGGGGAAGAAGGCATGTCCTCCTCAATAGGAAGTGTTCTCTTAGAGCCATCCAAAGCAACACCAAGGATTATATTCTCTTCTACGCTAGGCTTCATTGCTGATGGATTTGAAACTGGTGTCTGTTCACCTTCTATCCTTGGCTGTGAAGCTGAAGTTCCTCCTGGTTTCTTAACATCTTCCGGAAAGGAAGCAGCAGGATGGCTAGACTTGTAGTTCTGCTTGTGACTTCCCGAGCTATTTTCGGATTGCTTGGTACCGGAATCCTCAAATGAATTATCTGCATCTGACTTAGTCGTTTTGGCATCAGAAGTAGGCATATCAGAGATGCCATTTGTACTCAACGCAGGCCTTAATGGTGATTTATGTTTCAATTCATTGTTCGATTTATCTGCAGAGGTTGACATAGAAACTTTGGGATGCTTTTTTGTATCAGAGTCTCGTACTTCTCCAGTCTTTCTATCAGATGGTGTCGTCTCTTTAGCTGCCTTGCTGTCACCTGATGACTGTGAAATCGGCTTACCATTTTGTTCTCCAGTAGTGCGTGATGTCCTACTATGGCTTTGCTTTCTATCTTCTCCATAAACTTTGTAGGGGGGTTCGATCATCAGCATGCGGCGATCCAAAGTCACACCACCACTACCAAATATTGAATCAGAAAATGGAACACTTTCCAAGTCTGAATCACTATGCATCTTCTGCATTGTGCGGATTGGTGTAGCAAGTCGAGCCCGGTGATGTCTAATGACTCTAAGAAGATCCAAAATTATAGCTTCCTGATTCATCAGATTACAGGGAAAAAAAAAGCCTCAGAATTCAAATGTATTCAGAAAAGCTTCAGAGATCAGTTCAGATTGACAAAATGGATCGATGGAACTATTGAAACTTCTTATAAAGTTGAAAGAATGAGAAGTATATAAAAATAATGAGAATAATGAAGCAAAAAAGAAAAGCTCACTTTACCTTGACACAAAGGTATTCTTCAAAATGTGAAGTCTTGACAAAACAAGATATCAAAATCTAGAAAAAAAGACAAAAATCAATTAGGAAACATGAGAGAGCCACCTACAATTTGATATAAACAGACGAGAAGTTATGATGTTTTCTAAAAACGATGCACAATCCTATTAGTTTGTCTTGACAAACATCACAAATCCTAAAAACTATAATGTTGTGAAGAACAAAGTCAAATGATTAAATCCCCCAATCTAATAGTTTGGGATAAGTCGAGATTTAAAATGGTGCCAATACAAGAGAATTTTAAAATCGTCCTTCCAATTATTGATATTACACCATACCAGGTACGGCAAGCAGACTCACAGCACAGATGCATCAAAACCAACTTGATAATACAAACACTTTATGCCGCTCTTATGCAAGTAGGCAGAAATTCATCAAATGAATATGTGAATGTGCTAAATTTGAAACATTATACGGCATGCTTGCTAAAATCATTTTTCCATTACCAAAAAATCACTTCCATTTTAGTGTGCTTTTCACATTTAAGTTGAGGAGTATATTTAAATTATTCAAACTTTGAGGACAAATTTGAAAACTTCAGAAAGAAAAATAATATGTAAGCCAAAATGTCTAATACTGACCAAAAGTGCCTGATTTTCAGGATCCACGTTGTCCAAAAATACTCTTCTATGCAATCTCTGTTGTTCAACTTGTGGGTTCTTCGCCAAGACTTTCCGCATGTCTGCTACAATATTCTGCAGAGAGATAAGCATACAATCATCATAAAATATGTGGATTATATACATCCATACATATAAAAAATATCAAAATAAAATATTCTCACATTGATTTTATTGACGTCCAAATGGCTGATGGCTAGGTGGGTTTTAATCCGCCAGTGAGTTTTGTGACTGAGATTTCTAACGACGTTCATGGTAAACTTATGGTTTGGTATGTGAACTGCTTCACGATCTTCACCTCTAATAATTGTTGGCGACCACCATCCTACATGCTGCAGTTGATAGAAATGAAAGTAAATGTCTAATATGTTCATATAAGAAATGTTTCTAATTATACATTAACACTTATGAACATTGGTGTACATTGAAAAACTTTTGTTCCGTGAATTACTTGTTTGACATCAACATTTTAAGGTGCATGTTCCACATAAATATACAAACCTCAACAGTGCCAGAAACTTCGCAGCCCTCAATTTTTGTTTGAATCCACTCATTGACAATGAAAGGACGAGTTGCATGAATCATCACACTTGAAAGGAAGTTGGTAAAAATCTAGGTATAGGCAGAGAAAATATAAAATTAGTAAGACAAACTTCAAAGAAACAGAGAACACAAACCATAATAATAAAAAAGCACCTCACGGCCAGCTAATGTCAACAGCACAGTCCCAAGACCTCCAGCTGTAAGCCATTTTTGGGTAGAAAAGCCCAACAGCTCCATGAACAATGAGACAGCAGCAACCCATACTGCAGAGTATACAGCTTTCCAAGCAAATTGAAAGCCCATCTGCACATACGCATAGAACCTATATCACATTTCCATGGTTTATTTATTTATTATAAAGCATGAAACAAGAATTCCAGTAAGAATCACGTCTTGATGCATACAAACCCATAGATATTTAATGCAAAATTTAACTGAAAAGCATTAGCTCCATAAATTGTGTGTACTTGAAGTTTGTAAGTTAAGGAATGCAAAGCTATTTGAACAATTTTTTTCTGATACTAAGATAAACAAGATATTGGATCCCACTCAAATTGTCTTCAAGGCCACTCAAATGTATCAGCTATAGCTTGTGCTGAATTGCATCATCTAAGATGATAATTAAATGGTACCTTGCTTCAAGTATAATGTTACATACCATACAACACAGAGCTTACAACACAAGGCAATGGGTTTGTCAACATAAAATGATATTCACGAGAGAATGTTTATCAACCAACAGAAACCTAATAACATGATATATATTAAGCATAGTCTAAAATTGTGATGTCACACTGTACATACATTTCTTGCATCACTGGATTCGCTAGTCCCTGAGAAGAACTTCTGTGCTTGTTGAATCATACTACACACAAGAAAAAAAAAGGGTAAAGAAGAAACACAGACCAAGGAAGGCAAGGGTTAATCAAATTGAATTTTAAAATATTTTGACATTCATAAGCAAAAAGACTCATGTAAGGATAACATATCCTTGATAGCTAGATTTAGGTTACTTCCTGTTCATAGCAATGGTAGATTTCTTCATTACAAAGGTTAACTCATTAAGCATTTCAAACGACAAGATACCATATACTCACCTTGATAAGCAATACGCGAAGGCCAGCACAGTGGACAATGACCTAACAAAATTCAATACCCGTTGCTTCACAACTTGGCCAGACTCTGTAGGTAAAACTACTGGATCCAAAGCTCTGCAAAAGCAAAACCAGGGATTTTATACTAAATTAGTGAAGAAAATATTTTTGAAAGAGCAACTGAAAAGATCAGTCCAAGTCTCAACACATAAAATACTATATTTCAAGGACCTGCAAATAAGTGCTGCTCCAGTCCATAGCAATAATGGTTGAAGATACAAGGTCATGACTTTATATGTCCGACTTTTTTTCCAGCTATTATCACTCTGCAGGAAAATTGTCGAACAATATGAAAACAATAGAATACAATTAAAGAGAAGAGAATGAACAAACAATGCCAATGCAACATTAGAAATAGAAACAAAAGTTTAGTCAACATACATGGAGTAGGCTTCTACTATAACGCAAAAATGGTTCAAGACCCCATACAGCAAACATGATAATACAAACTGCAGGAACCAACTTAACTACTGGAGGAGGACAACCACCTAATACATTACAAAACCTGCGTTATATGATCAAATGTGAAAAACCAGTAGAGCTCAAATACTATAAATTTTAATTTTCAAGCTCATGTAGAAAGTAAAATGAATAATCTAAGAGACACGGATGTTTGCCACAATGAAAATAGTATTAATTGCCCAAAGATGAAGAATGCATTTAAATTAATTTCAAGAGTAAATAAGGCAGATGCCAGAAATAACATATCATTTAAGATTAAACTAATATATACCTTTACGGCTTTATATATTTTTCACTTTTCAATTTTGTCACTAGCCTTTCAAAAAATTCAAATTTCATCCTCCTTATGATAAGGTTTTTCAATCAAGTCTTTACCATCTCATTTAACGTTAAAATCTATTAATGAAGTGATAGTTTAACATTAAAATATATTTTATTAACTAAGTTGGAAAATTGGAATGGAACCATCCTATGCTTTAATTTTATTGGTTGAACATCCCCCACATGCAAAAAGAAAAAACATTTATCCACTTCACATAACACAGCCCATAATAATTTACTTGACCCATTCTTTTAACCTTTACTACAAGGAAGTGCTTAATGATAAAGAACAGTATTCGAACTTTTTCATCAGATTTAAGGAACAAATTGAAAAGGGCACATACATTAAGGGAAAAAAATTATATATTTATATAATTTAGCTTTAGGATTATATCCGCATAAATATCTGTGACTAATTTGAAAAAAATACCTATATTAATTTTTTTTAAAAATTGGTAATTCGTCATACCAACAGCACTAGAACATTGATACTGAATGTATTATTAAAATTATGGTAAAACCGTGAAAAGACTGAAGTCCTCATGCTTTATTTCACCAGTAGAAAAATATGAGGTTAAACTACAATTGTTTCCCTAAACTATGGCTACTTTCTGTTTGAGTCTTCATGATATAAGCACACAACTTTCAGATTTTAATCAAATCACCATGTTAGTCCCGACCATCAACTGTTTTAACGAAGATAAGATGACTCACTAATTGCTTACTTTGCAACACTATGAGTGTGGTTGGCTACCTGTGCATTAAAATTTACCTCTAAAAGGAAAACATAGTTCATAGTATAAGGTCCTAAATAAAGCTCAAATTGAGTATTGGACGTTGATTGATTTCAGGAACAACTTGATTGAGTCGGGTCCCAATTATAAAAATTAGAAATTGATGCTAAACGTGAAGTGGTGAAGGAGAAACATCTAGGAAGGATGAAAAGGAAGAGAACTCCACTTGCAATGGATGAAGATGGCCACCAAAATTTTTAGCAAGACCAAGATTCAGTGTGAGGGTAGAGATGTGAGAAATACAACCAAAAATCCAGGGATGAGAGAATAAAATTTACCAGTCATTTGAAGCCCGAAGAAATAATGGTTTTCTGGAGATAGTGTAGGCATTCTTCATAGGAAGGATGATGATGATGGATAGTTGTCTTTTCTGGGACAATGTAAAGAATATTTTTTTCAGATGATTGAGACTCAATCAAGTATTTTGAGTAAAATACAGCTGATCCACAATCCCCAATTCTAATGTTTTCTCCAAGTTCTAGTATTGTCCTTTGTTTAACTTGTCTCTAATGATTCGAGGTAAATCGTAATGCATTTATCCAACATCACCTGAGCAAGCAACGATATACCCATCTAAAGTTCTAGTTAAAATTTTCCTTTATATCATAGGAAAAAACCAACATAGATGTTTCGTAACTGGGGGCTAAATGAAACTTTTGAAATTTAATACATGCAAACCAATATTTGGGAGAAAAAAAAATAAACTGACGTAAAATGCATCCAAATGGGGTGATTTTTTTATAAAGAAGTAGCTTTGGTGTTAATAGTGGATATAACAGGTAATTTATGAGCATGGAAACAGGGATAAAGAGAATATCGTTTATTTCTCCCTATGACAGTGAGAACAATCTTATGTAAGTAAATGCTGGGAAAATTTTTGAGGCATTGATACATGAACCCAGACAAAACTCACCTTGTCAATGCCACTATAGCAGCCTTCCTCCCAGGGGGATCCAGTGGTTGGTCTGTCATTAATGACGAGTGACACCTGAATACATTGTATCTAGAAGGCACAATGTAATTGGATGGGTATTTCATGCTAAATAAATAAGTGCTCCAAGTGTTCTTCTGCTGAAACTGCAATAAGAAATATTCTCAAATATTTACTCTTAAAGGCAAGAATTTCATATGCAATCAACGCATCAAGTATCCAGACTGACACAAAATATACACACCCAAATACACATTGAAAGCATCCAAGCCCATTTTGATATAAGGGAGACATCCTTGATGACCTCCAAGGACAATAGGTCTTTAAGTTCTGATTTTAAAAGCTAATATTAACAATTAAAGTGTTCCATTTAAAGAACTTACTAAAAGAGGTGATGGACTGGCTGCATTCAATAACCGTATGTTATTGCTCTGAGAGGTAAACTGTAAAGAACAATTAAGTTTTGGATAAGAATAAAAAGAGACATTGAAACACATATATTTACCTGAGACTTGTAAATATATATTGTCTGGAGGCAGGGGAGAAGGTTTCTGTACCTTAACATTTTCTTCATGCAAATGATTCCTCCAGGGTCCCAGATGATTGGACAGTTGCAAAGAACCAACAAGAACCATTGCTAAGACAAATAAATGCAGGGATTTTGGCACTGGAACGATGAAACTCCTATGCAGAACAATGACAGCTGAAAGCTGCACTAAATCAAGCTTTATTATTAATGAATGCAGTATAAATGATACAGAGCCTACTAATAATTGATAATCAATAATCTAAACTATGTTTGGCACCTTGATCATCTAACTTGCATTTGCTAGCTAGTAAGAGTAACTATATCCAAATTGATTAAAAAAAAGAAACACAATAAAGTGAAACAGGAGTACAGAATCCACATATGCTCGTTAATTGGGCAAAGCATACTGGGTTCTAACATTATCCGTGTGGGCATGCACACACAGACATTGTATGCTATCAAATAGTTTGTCACATCGAATGAACAAATAGAGGACACTAAATTTAAATATTTTCAGCAAAACAAGAAAATAGAATGGGTTAAATTACAAGCTCAGTCCTTAAACTTTCAGGCTTGGATCAAATAGGTCCCTAAACTTATAAAAAGTGTATAATAGGTCCCTGAACTTTCAATTTCGTGTCTAATAGGTCCTTAACTTTAAAAAATGTCTAATAAGTCCCTAAATTTTCAATTTTGTACCTAATAAATCCCTAAGCTTTCAATTTTGTGCCTGATAGGTCCTTGATCTATTCGACATTTTTTAAACTTCACGAACCTATTGAACACAAAATTGACTGTTCTATGTCTTATTAGGCACAAAATTTAATTTTATGTTGATTTGTTAATTTTTTAAAAAGCTGAAGGTACCTTAGACCTATTAGATACAAAATTAAGAGTTCAGAGACCTAGTTAGCATTAAAGTTTAGGAACTTATTAGACGCAATCAAAAGTTCGAAGACCTATTAAATATTTTTTAAAGTAC
This sequence comes from Trichosanthes truncata, assembly GCA_033996785.1. Classification (NCBI taxonomy): domain Eukaryota; kingdom Viridiplantae; phylum Streptophyta; class Magnoliopsida; order Cucurbitales; family Cucurbitaceae; genus Trichosanthes; species Trichosanthes truncata. The sequence continues at coordinate 74,009,654 of JAWPNB010000003.1, forward strand.
AGACATCTATTAGATACAAACATGAAAGTTCAGAGACTAAATTTTGTAATTTAACGAAAAAAATTTTACATTACAAGGTCCTGCCCAACGCCAGAGTAAGAAACTTGAATTTACCCTCGATTTAAGATATCCAGCATTCAAAAAGAAAAGTTCACTAACTTGACAATAAAAAGGAGAATGAATTAAGAAACTAAGGCACTAACTCAACCAAAAACCATAACATTTTTTTCTCCAAACCCTAACTTCCAGATCAAGACTCAATCGCGGATTAGACTTCAACAAACAGCAACTTCTGAAAAAGTCGGAACGGTAGTACCAAGGAAACATGGTCTCAAGCTTTTGAGCTGAATCTCTATATACAAATAATAACCTGCTATTGATCTCAAATTAGTTAATCGACGAATTTCTAAAAACTCATGATGATGATGATGAGGGTGGTGGTGGAATAAGAAAACAAATGCTATAGCACAAAGAAAGAACAGCAGAGGGACGCCAAAGTTTATTTTGCCATAAAAGGAAACTTTGGATTGAATGTCTACGATTTTACCTGGTCAAATCGAAGAAACTCTGGTTGGTGGCCAAAGTTGTACAGCTTCCAATGGAGATCACCGTCAATGTTTCTCCCGTTCTCTTAGAAATTAGACGTTCATGGGTTGGGAGAGAGAAGAAATGAAGAGACAAAGAATGGGGCCCACTTTTCAAAAAAAAAGGGTTTTGGGCTACTAAATGCTATGCTATGGAATAGAATATTTATTTTGAATTTTAATATATATATATATATATATTATGTAATAACAAAAGGGGAGAAAATCAATTTTGGCTCTAAACTTTGAACTTTTATATCAATTTTAACTCTGAACTTTCAATTTCATCAATTTAAACCTCAAACTTAGAAGATTGTATCAATTTTAACTCTAAATTTTTAACTTCATCAATTTAAACCTCAAACTTGAATAATTGTATCAATTTATACCCTCGGTTAAGTTTCTGTTTCAGTCACCGTTAAAAAGGTTTTCCACACATGTTCAAAATCACGTGTTGTTTTATGATATGTACGTGTTTGTTATTTTTTTAAAAAAATTACCAAAAAATAATTAAATCATTCCAAATCGGGTCGCTATCATCATGAAAACCACAAACTCAACTCTCGAAAGTAGAACCCATACGAAAACAAATAAACTCATGTATTTTCCTCGCCTTTGGTGCCAATACCAGCGACGATGAGTGTGAAGAAGATCCAGGCGGTGACGTCATTGAAGGCAGCGACAACCATGGCGGTTTCATCGCCTTCGGTGGTGAGGAGTTCAAACTCGATTAAAATGCATGAAGGAACAGGGAAGGTGGTGATAGACAGAGTGACACCCATGAACACAACGAATTGACCGCAGTCGACCTTGTCGGCCCCATTGACAGTCTTACGGATGATTAAAATGACATTGATGCTAAAGAGGAAGGGGACAAAGATTTGATGAGGGAGATTCTGAAAGTCTTGCGTCCATTGCAGTGAATGGATGAAAAATCGAGCTCGAGGTCAACAAGAAATTTAAAAAAAAAACCAATATTAGCGACCGATTCAAGAATGGGAGTACTCCATTGAGGAAAACTATGGTACAAATAATCTTTGTGTCTACTAAAAAGCAGATGGATCGAGTAGAATACTGCCTTAAAATTAAAAAATCCTCAATTAATGAAATGAAAAAAACAACATAATAAAAGAAGAGAAAAAGTGAAAAAAAAAAATCATGCTCTGAAATTGAAAAACATTATGGTGAGTCTACTCCAATTTTCTTCAACAATTTTTTTTTAAAAAAAATAACAAATACATACCTGTTATAGAGCAACATGTGACTTTGGACATGTGTGGAAAACTTTTCTAACGGGGATTGAAACAGAAACTTAATCGAGGGTGTAAATTGATACACTTATTCAAGTTTGAGGTTTAAATTGATGAAATTAAAATCTTAGAGTTAAAATTGATAGAACATGCTAAGTTTGAGGTGTTAAAATTGATAAAACCTGCTGGTTTAAATTGATGAAATTGAAAGTTCATAGTTAAAATTGAAACAACCTACCAAGTCTAGGGTCAAAAATGATTTTTTTTCTTAACAAAAACAACTTATATTTTATGCAAGGTGTAAAATGTCAATGTCAAAGAAATATCAATGTCTCAATTTTATAGAAACAATGAATATTTCTGAAAAAAAAATTAAAAACAAAAAATTAAAAAAAGATATTTAAATTAATAAATAAACATTTTACACTACTTAAATGAGTTAAAATACTTGATATAATATTATATTCACATCAAGTTACGTTTGTTTCTATTTTTTTTATATTTCATTGATTTTGTACAGTATAATAAAAATGTCGATTCACTCCTTATGTCAATGTCGTGTCCATGCACATGTGGAAATGTCGATAAAAATGTCAACATGTTGATAAAAATTTAATACCATGATTTTATGTCCAATTCTTAGAATTAAATAATAATGATACGAGAGATAATTATATACTATTATATTAATATCAAATAATAAAGGGGTCCATTTTGACCTTTGACATTAATTTTGACTTGTATCCAAATAATGGATGAAATTGAAAAAAGAAAAAAAAAAGTATAGCAAAACATTAACTTGCAAGTACTATATGAAGTTTAAGATAAAAATAACTTAGAGATAATTAATTTAGACCTGTTAGATCATTTGAATTTTGGATTTTGATTTTTGGTGTTTGATTTTTAAAAATTAAGCTAATAAATATTATTACTTTCACTGATGATTTCTTCCTTTTGTCATTTACCTTTTCCAGATGTTTTGAAAATCTAAGCCAAATTTCAGAAACTATAAAAAAAAGTACTTTTGAGGCCATGTTTGATAACCATTTGATTTTGGATTTATGTTTTTTGAAGATTAAATTTGTTTTCTCATGATTTTTCTAAAAATAGTTTTTAGGTAAATATTTGAATTCTTGGTCATATTCTAAAAACAAGAATTTAAAAATTATTTTCTTTATTTTTCTTGACTTGGTTTTTGAAAATATTAGTAGAAAGTGGATAACAAAACCAAGAAACTTATAGATAAAAGTAGAGTTTATAGATAACCCTTTGATTTTTTTGTTTTTGAAAATTAAGCTTATAAACACTACTTCACCTATGAATTTCTTTGATTTGTCATCTACTTTTGACAAATGTTTTCAAAATTCAAGCCAAAAAAATTATTTTAAAAAACTTATTTTAAAAAAAAAATTAACTAAGAATTTGAATGTTTCTTTAAAAAAGATGAAAACCATGGTAAAAAATTTGTAAGAAAACCAACTTAGTTTTCAAAAAGAAAAAAAAAATCAAAGAGTAATCATACGGGGCCTTAAAATTTTTTTTTTTTTTTAGAATTTGGCTAAGAACTCAAATATTTTCTTTAAGAAAGATGAAAATCATTGTAAAAAAATGGTGAGAAATCAAATACAATTTTCTAAAATCAAATGGCATCAAACGAGCTCTTAACATTTAAATTATTTTTATAATGATTGTTGTGTTACTTGAATTTTCTTATTTAGCAATGAAATATTTTGAAAATCGAGAGAGTCAAATAATTCGTAAAATGATAAATTAATATTATTGAAACTTCTTTTGTTGTAGAATTAGGTGCAAAATACTGCACGATATCAAAAAGGAGGGATGTATTATAAATTGAAAAATAATTTATTTTACAATTTCAACTAACAAATTCTTATCAGAAAGTAAACTAACGAAACAGGTAGCATTTATTATTGATTTTTCTCTATTTCGCAAACCATCTCGATCTTGAGCCAATATTGGTGATTTGTTAAATAGCCCCCTCCAATATGAAAGAGCCTTTTGGAATAATTCAAATTTAGCAATACGTGATGCTTTTGTTTGAACATATGACGTATTGTCTTGTGTTTCCATTTTTTATTGATTTCATCTCAAGGTACTATTTCTTCGGCAAAAATGAACCTAATATGTTAATATGAGCATAGCTTAACGATAATTGACATTTGCTTCTTTTTTTAAAGTTTGAGGTTCAAATCCTCATACTCCATATTTTTTGCACTAAAAAAAAGTGAAACTCCAACATCAATATGGTTAGTCCTTTTAATTTGTAATGAGAAAGGCTTTTAGATGGTCAACTCCTTGATTATTTCATGGAATCATATGCTTTACTTTACTTCACCATTAATTATTCCTGTTAACTAATATTGTTGCCAAAATCTAGACAGGGTAACATACCTGACTTTTATGTAATAACAACAGTAAAATTTGTAGTTCAGGAGAAGAACGTGACCTGCAAAACAAGTGAAACCTGGGTACAGATGTGGTACTTGCCACACAAGCTCCAATGCTTAAGTTAGCTAGGAGTTTGATGAGGGCAACAAGAGTTTTTAGGGTTAGGAAGAGCTTACCTTCTTTGGGGTTGAAGAATGGTATTTATATGACCCCCGTTAAGGCTTTTGTCTGTTCCTTCATGGATCAGGAAAAAGGCAAATCGAACTAGAATAAGCAGGGAACCACGAGCTGGGGGCATGCTGACACGTGCCCTCGATCAAGGCCGAGCATGAGGAATTTAGGCTTGCTCAAATTCCTCTCTTTTTCTTCATTTCCTATCCTTGTTCATTTGTGTTGGCCCATTTTCACTCCTTATTGAACTTCTCCCAATTAATCTCGCCTCTGACTTTCCTAATATTTTGAGTTTATTTCCTTGATCCAATTTCACTCATAACAACTAAGATCTCGTTTGATAATTATTTGAACCCCGTTTGATAACCATTTAGTTTTTAGTTTTTAGTTTTTGAAAATTAAGCCTATAAATACTACTTCTACCTATGAGTTGTCTTGCTTTGTTATCTACTTTTAACCTATATTTTCAAAAATCAAGCCAAGTTTTGAAAACTAAAAAAAGAAGTTTTTGAAAACTTGTTTTTGTTTTTGAAATTTGACTAAGAATTCAAATGTTTCCTTAGAAAAATGAAATCTATTGTAAAGAAATTAAGAGAAAACAAGCTTAATTTTCAAAAACCAAATGGTTATCAAACGGAGCCTTGGTTTTTGGTTTTTAGTTTTTAGTTTTTGAAATTTAAGCTTATAAATACTACTTTCACCTATAAGTTTCTTTATTTTGTCATCTACTTTTAACAAATGTTTTGAAAACCCTAGCTAAGTTTTGAAAACTAAAAAAAAATAGTTTTTAAAACCTGTTTTTGTTTTTGAAATTTGGCTAAGAATTCAAATGTTTCTTTATGAAAAATGAAAACCATGGTAAGAAATGAGGGAAAAACAAACACAAATTTTCAAAAATTATAAAAAAAAAATAATAAAAATCAAATGGTTATCAAACATGACTAAGTTAATAATAGGAATGAACTCTTCACTCCTCAGCAGAAGCATTGGATCGTCTTTGATTTTATTTAGAAGTAAACAATAAAAATTAAGGTTAAGCATAACATACCTTGAAAATATGGAGATTATTCTGGCAGATCTTTATCTCTTCCACAAAGTCTTCTTGGCTATGACTCGAACACAGGACCAAGGCTTGTGGGAGCCTCTTGAAAGAAAATTCACAAGGGATTAAAGAGGAAGAGGTCTAGAGAGAATTCTCCAATTCTCTCTATTGAGGAGATGTGTGTTATGAAGAATGGCTCAACCTAATAGTCCTATTTATAGAGACCAAGGAAAACTCTTTGCCATAATTAAAATATTATATTTTAATATCTAATATATTAAAATATATCTTATATTTATTTGAATCTCATTCAAATCTCCTACAATATTTATTTATTTGAATCTTATTCAAATTCTATAAATATCTTTTATTTAATATATCAAATATACATTAATTATTTTAATATCTAGTGTATCAAATACAATAAAATATCAAATATACATTAATTATCTTAATATTTAGTGTATCAAATACAATAAATATATTTTTCTCTTTTATATTTAATATATCTAATATATTAAATATTAATTTGAACACTTCAATTAAATATTATATTTGAATATTTCAAATTTTAATATTTAATGTATCAAATACAATAAATATATTTTCCTCTTTTATATTTAATATATTAAATATTAATTTGAACACTTCAAATTAATATTAATTTGAACATTTCAAGATTTTCTTTTAACTAAATTGATCTTTTAGTGTTACTATGAGCTAACAAGGGGACCTTATGGACCTATAGATTATAAGCTTCAATGATACAAAATTAATTAATTAAACTCTTTAATTAATTAATTTTCATTCATTAACTATAGGTCACTCCACTATAGACCTAGAGTTGCACTCTTATGCACTATAGGACAAGTTGTGTCCATAGATATAATCATTACATGCAAGTCAATCCTTCACGAGTTGTTCGTAATTATAGCTGGGTCAAAAGTCCATTTTACCCCTATAATTACATCTTGCACCTTAAGTACCACTGATTCTCTAATGAACAATCTTTTTATAATCTAATTATAAACTAATTCCCTCTCGGGCCAATGAGAGGGTGGAACCCCATTGTTCAAGTCTCGAAATCAGCACTTAAGGGAACTACTCATCTACTTACCCTATATAGGAATGAGTGAATTCCATCTTGTAAGATTATGTTCTCAGCTCCCTATTTAGTCAAGTCTCCAAAATAGTAGGCATATTGAATCGGCTATAAAAGTCACTCTCACCCATGCAAATCAAAGGACAAGCCCTCACAGGCAGAAGTTCATAACTCACTCAGGATTAAGATCGAGTCGCATATGATCATCCTGATGAAATATTAATCTTCTCAATTAACGGATTTATAAAGAGAGATTAAATATTTCGTGGTCCAGTCTTATACAAACTCATTGTATAAGATACCCCCACTCACATGTCTCCACATGAATGATTTGACCCGTGTTCGAAAATAAGGTAACACTATTGATACGACCCACTTTGTAATATTTACAAATGATTTGGATCAAATCATTTGTAAATATTACAAGGTGGGCCGTATCAATTGTGTTACCAGGATAAGGCACCCAACCTTATCCATATACTATGACTCTTTAGCTTATTTCTTGAACACGATCCTTGTGTATGTCAACCATATACTGTTCAAGATTACACTAATAACCTTGGATTTTTTATATAATGGATAATATTATATTGCAAATAAAATAATCGAAATTATTATTAATTATTAAATAATTAATTAATTACGAGGTTTTATGGTATAAATCCCAACAGTTAATTAATGGGCGTTGACCCGAAGATGTTGAAAAGATAGAATGGGCGTGGGGTAATAATTCCATATTGATCCGAACCAATCCATATGCTCCCATTTTTAATAAGATTCTGACTAGAAGCATACAAGTACGGTAATGTGCCTCTCCGTGGGTATCTGGTAACCATGTATGTAAGGGGTATAATCGGTGATTTGACCGCAAAAGCAATAAGAAATTCGATATAGAATAGTATTTCCAGTGCTATAGGATACGATTGATTAGCTGATGTTTCAAAATTTAAAGTTGGTTCATTAGAACCATATAAACCGATACCCAGAACTCCCATTAACAAAAAAATGGAACCTCCCGCAGTGTACAAAATAAACTATGTAGCTGAATACAACCATTTATTTCCTCCCCACATTGATAGAAGTAGATAAACGGGAATTAATTCTAACTCCCACATGATAAAAAATAGTAAGAGGTTTCGAGCCGAAAATGATCCTATTTGATCGCTATACATTGCTAACATTAGAAAATGGAATAATCGGGAATCTCGAGTAACTGGCCAAGCCGCTAAAGTAGCTAAAGTGGTGATAAACTCCGTCAGTAAAATGGGTCCTATGGAAAGTCCATCTATTCCCAATCTCCAGTAAAAATCCAAAAAAGGGATCCATTTATAATCCTCCGTCAGTTGGATTAACGGATCGTCTAATTCGAAATGATAACAAAATGCATAGGTTGTTAGAAGGAGCTCGAGTACACATATACATATAGTATACAATCTCATTACTTTATTTCCTCTATGAGGGAAAAAGAAAAGTAATAAACCCGCAAATATTGGAAAAACTACAACTATTGTTAACCAAGGAAAATAATTCGTAGTAAAAACAAGATACACTTGGACTAAAAAAACCCATGTTCGAAAATGAAATAAAAAATAAATATATGTATATTTATTTTCGAGCACGGGTTTTTGTCGGTAAAAAAAAAATCAAATGTATTCAAGGGGGCTTTTATCGAACGTATCAATAAGCTAGACCCATGCTTCGAGTTGTTTCATGCCATAAATAAACGCGAACACTCAAGAAATCCGTCGGACAGGCAGATTCACATCTCTTACAACCAACACAGTCTTCTATTCTTGGAGCCGAAGGTATTTGCTTAGCTTTACATCCGCCCCAAGGTATCATTTCTAATACATCTGTGCGGCAAGCTCGGACACATTGAGTACACCTTATACATGTATCATCAATCTTTACTGAATGTGACATTGGATCTAGAATTTTTTTTTTTTTAACTATAAATTTTTGATCGAGTAAATTTGTAAATGAATTATATATTTAGATACCAGATGAGTCAATAATTTATCAGAATTTTTATAATCAATCTACTTTCAGATTAACTCATGGGATAGGGCCAAGATACTTTGATTTTTTACGTTTTCGCAAACATGATCATGGATTACGTATCATACAAATAATATTACTTGATGAATATCATAATTTATCTGATAAATAAATACTACTTATTCAAAAAATTCAATTGATTGATACGAGTTGATTTTCTGTTACGATAAATTGATGAAACAATAGTTGGGCCAATAGCTGCTTCAGCGGCTGCAATAGCTATAACAAAAATTGAGAAAATATTCCCTTTTAATTGGCGACTATCAAAAAAATCAGAAAATGTGACGAAATTCATATTAACTGCATTCAGTATAAGTTCAAGACACATAAGGGCTCTAACCATATTTCGGCTCGTGATCAATCCATAGATACCGATAGAAAATAAATAGGCACTTATAACAAGTACATGTTCGAGCATGATTGACCAACCCCTTATCAATTCTGATTCATTTCAATATGAACAAAAATTTAATAGATTCAATTCAATTGACAAAAAAAAAGTACAGAACAAGGGAATATATTGGTAATCGATCGAATAAAAGAATTTTTATTTTAGACAGAAACAATCTTCAAATAGAATTGAAGGGGAATGTGTGTGATAACATAGAACAAAATTTAATTTATGCTATTTCTAACTAAAGATTTATTACTGGCGAGCCACGACAATTGCGCCGATCAAAGCAGCTAAAAGAATGATCGAAATGATTTCAAATGGAAGAAAAAAATATGTTGATAAATAAATTCCAATTTGTTGACTATTACTTATTAAATCTTGTTCTAGAATATGGTTTGATCTTGTAGTCCAAATAATCTCATACCATGACGTATCTACAATAGTAGTCATTAGTGAAACAAAAATACTTGTACAAACCAGAAAAGTAACTCCACTCCCAACGGTCCAAAGATTCAAATCTTTGGAATATTCTGAACCCTTCATGAACATCACAGCAAATATGATTAAAACATTTATAGATCCCACGTAAATAAGAAGTTGCGCAGCAGCTACAAACTGGGCGTTTGCTAGAATATAGAATAAGGATATAGAAACAAGAACTAGTCCCAACGAAAAAGCAAAATAAATGGAGTTGTTAAATAATAGTACTCCCGTACTTCCTAATATAAGACCTGATCCCAACAAGACTACAAGAAAATCATGTATCGGTCCAGGCAAATCCATTATATGTAGTAAAAAAAAAGAGATAAATAAATCTAAATGTTTTTCATGACCTTATTGATCTGACCGAGAAAAAAAATGGATAATCAATTCCTAATTAAATCTTAAGGGGTGTGAATTGATGTAGGTACAATTATTGTATTAATCTTAGTCTTGATCTGAAAGAGTAGAGTAGATTGAAACTATATATTTCGAAATATATAGTTTCAATCTAAATTGAAATCTAAATTAAGCTGCAATTCTCATGAATCAATAGTTTGGATTTGTAGGTAGTGACCAAACAAACAAACAAAACGAAAGAAACCTATTTCTTTAGATCAAAACATAACCTTAGTAATTTCCAATTACTCTTTAATCAAGGGATTTACTTATTTTATACTTAAATTTGAGGCAAATTCAAAATTGCTCTAATTGTATAATCATCAACTACTGACATTGGTAAACGACTCAAAGAAATTTGATTATAATTTAATTCGTGACGATCATAAGTAGAAAGTTCATATTCTTCAGTCATTGATAAACAATTTGTTGGACAATATTCAACGTAGTTACCACAAAATATACAGATCTCGAAATCAATAGTGTAATTAAGCAATCGTTTCTTTCAAATATCCGTTTCCAATTTCCAATCAACAACAGGGAGATCTATAGGACATACACGAACACATACTTCGCAAGCAATGCATTTATCAAATTCAAAATGGATTCGACCGCAGAAACGCTCTGATGCGATTAGTTTTTCGAAAGGATATTGAATAGTTACAGGCAAACGATTTGCATGGGATAAAGTAATCATGAAACCTTGACCAATGTACCTTGCAGCTCGTACTGTTTGTTGACCATAATTCATGAACCCAGTTACCATAGGGAACATATTGTAATATCTCTAAAGAATTTTATGTTTGTTTCTTTCTCTTGTTTGAGCAAGCCGTGAATAGAGAATATAGTATTTCTTTACAGTGAAAAGAGTTGAAAAGAAGTTGTTAATAATAGATTACTGAGAGATATAGGTAAAAGAAATTTCCATCTGAGATTTAATAGTTGGTCTATTCTTAGTCGGGGTAAAGTCCATCTTGTTGCTATAGAAATGAACAAGAACAAATAAGTTTTAGCTAATGTAATAAAGATACTAATTGTCATCCCAAAGACTTCATATGCTTTATTTATTTCTAAAAGTTCATAACCGAATATGTATGGAATAGAGATATCCCAACCACCCAAGTAAAGAACAGTTACAAATAACGAAGAAACTAATAGATTTAGATAGGAAGCAACATAAAATAAACCAAATTTGATACCCGAATACTCGATTTGATAACCCGCTACTAATTCTTCTTCCGCTTCTGGTAAATCAAAAGGTAATCTCTCGCATTCTGCTAAGGAAGAAATTAGAAAAATAACAAACCCTATAGGTTGATGCCACAAATTCCACCCCCAAAAACCATATTTTGATTGAGCCTCAACTATATCAACTGTACTCGAACTGTTAGATAATCATAGTCGGTAATAACATCACTGTTCTCATCGCTATTACAGAACCGTACATGAGATTTTCACCTCATACGGCTCCTTGAGGGCCATAAATAAATCTAAGGAGTGTGTCGAGATTATTTATCTTGATATGTCTTTTTTGTAGAATAGTATAGGATAAAAATCTATCGTGTGTCCCCAAATTAACCCAATAGAATTCTGTTTGTTCTAATAATAAAGAAAAAGGGTACTTCTGAATTGATCTCATCCTTTAGTATAAAAAAAATTTCTTTCTTGAGTAATAACTTCATTCTTCACTAAAATACTATTTATTATAAATATCAATAACTCATTGTTTTCAATTACGAAAAAAAAATTGGCTATTCCATTAGTTCATGAATTCGGACACAAATTATATCTCTATGAATAGGGAGATAGGAAAGAAAGGAATAGATGGAGAAAAGAAACAATAAAAAAGATCTCTTTTTTTGTTGTAATTGGATGCTTTCCATTTTTTTTGTTTTTGTTTTTTCGTTCCTATTCTTCTTTCTGAGAAAAAAGGGACTTACTAAATAAGGAATTACTTCGTTTCCGATAGTCATTTATTTAATGGGTGGACAGGCGCATACTCTGGATCAGAATCGTGGGGAGTACTGCCTGATCATTTCTACAAACTTAAAGCCCCAATTCATATTCTTTTTATATTATGCATTTAAAAGAGTTAATATCACAAAAGCGGAAGCAATTTTTGATCTTAAGAACTCAAATTACATCAATTTGATCAAACAAACAACATGCTCAAAACCGAAAAAAACAGAGTAAGAAAGTTTACCTTTGAAGCTCAAATTCTCCAAACCCGTTGCAAATTTCTAAACACTTCGTCGACCACCTCTAGTGTCTTCCCTACTATCCTCAGGCCTTGGAATGGATTGTGAGATCCTAGTTTGAGAGAATTTTTAAAGAGAGAGAGCAAAGGTCTGGAAAAAAAAAAACACAGCAGTTTTGTTCTTCTTCTTCAAAACCTCTCAACTCACTTGTGTTTCTTTGCTAATTAAAGCCATTTACAAGCTTTATCAAGCTTGCTAAACTTGACAACACATAAGCAAGGAGATTAGTCATCAAAGAGGTGTCTAATTTTGGTGAATTTTGAGTTTGAGAGAGGTTAGTCATCAAAAAACCACAAACTTCAAAATTCCCATTTTGAAAATCAATTTTGTAATCTAAAATTAATTTTAAACAAAATTGATTAATTAATTAATTAATTTAATATCAAATATTAATTAAATAACCGGATCAAATCCCGATCTCAAAACCGACCTCTCGAACTTGAATTCCTATTCATATATTAGACCGAACCCATATTTAAATCATTTTAAATATGTCCATCTCTCTTCCTCATAGTTTAATTCATAATTAAACTATGATACGTTAAATATATCGCATACAATTAACGTTTACTCCCAAAAAACGAATCGAACAATTCAAATTCTTTTCTCTCATACTGTTACAAGGCTTAGTCCAAGCTAGCAAGGAGGACCTAATGGACCTACAGATCATGAGCTCCAACGATATGAGACTAACCGGCCAAACTCTTTAGCCAAGCTAATCAATATTCGTTAACCGTCGGGACACTCCACTAAAGCCCAACGACTGCACTCTCTTCACTGTAGATATATTTCTGTCCACTTATATAACCATAATTAGTAAGTCAACCCTTCTCACAGGTTGTTCGTAATTATAGCTAGGTCTAATAAACCGTTTTACCCCTGTAATTACTTCTTGTTCCTCAAGTCCAACTGATCCTCTAATGAACAATTGGTTTGTGGTCCAACCAGCAAACTAAATCCCTCTCGGGCCAATGAGAGGGTGGGGCCCCTTGTTCAGGACCCAGAGTCAGCACTTAAGGGAATAACCTCTCTATTAAACCTTAAAGCGGGTATGAATGAATTCCTTCTCGCAGGACTATGTCCCCAACTATCTACTCGGTCTTATCCCCAAAATGGGAGGCTTATTGAGTCGGCAATCTCGGGCCACTCTCACCCATGCAAATCAAAGGATAATCCCGAATAAACAGGAGTTCATAGCGTGCTCAAGATTAAGATCGAGTTACCTAGGTCATCATATGAAATAGTCGGTTATGATAGTAAACGGAGTTAGAAAATCTAAGTGACTATTTCACGGTCCGGTCTTATACAAACTCATTGCATAGGACGCCCTCACTCACATATCTCCACATGAACGATTTAGGATCACATCGTTTTGTACTATACAAAGTGGGTCGCGTCCATAGTGTCCCCATGATAGGTACCCAGCCATATCCCTATACTATAGACCATTCTGGCTATTACTCGAACTTGATCCATATTCATGTCTCCACATGAAGTTCAAGTATACATACTATAGCCAAGGGTTCTTAATTTATTGGATTTGGGTTAAAAATGACGCAATTCACTTTATTCAACAACACCTTTACTGAATAAACCTCAATAACATCTTTATTGCAAAATAGAATATACATTCAGTTTATAAACCACGGGTTTTAGGACATAAAACCCAACAGCATTTTGCAAAAATGTCCTTTTCTCTTTTGGATAATTTTGAAAATCTCCATTACTAATCCTTTGTATATCCTGGTGTTTCTAACCATCCACTCATTTTTGCCCAATCGGCCGTGTTATGGTAATACATATATGGTAGTACATACAAATAATAGTGAAAACGCAATCCAGTTGATCTTTTAAGTCCGCTTCAAGATAGGATAACTAGTCAACCAATCTTGGGATAAAGGCTCTCTTGCGCCTATGTTTATTTGTACTTAACTCATATACATAGAAAATGAGACTCAATATTTTTACTGCTAATTTTTATTTATATAAGCTGTTTTCTTTCACTCATATAACTATCTAATTTAGTTCATTAATATGAATTATGAATATAAAAATGAAGATATCTATTCAATTCATTTCACCCATTTTCTTGAAAAAAAAAGTGGGAGAAGTTTATGTCTCAACGAATCACACGTAGAGATATTGATAATACACATAGAGTTAATGGTATTTCATAACTAATTGATTGAGCAGCAGCTCGTAGACCACCTAAAAAGGAATATTTATTATTGGATCCATATCCTGACAATATATATATATATATATATATATATATATATATATATATATATATATATATATATATATATATATATATATATATATATATAAAGGGAATAATCTAATTAAACCCAAGCGGAAGAGTAGGAATCGGTTTGAGTTTATTTAGAATTAAATAATAATATTATGGTTAAGCATAACATACCTTGAAAATATAGAGATTTTTCTGGCGGATCTTTATCTCTTCCACAAAGTCTTCATGGCTATGACTCGAACACAGGACCAAGGCTTGTGGGAGTCTCTTGAAAGAAAATCTACAAGGGATTGGAGAGGAAAAGGTCTAGAGAGAATTCTCTAATTCTCTCTATTGAGGAGATGTGTGTTGTGAAGAATGCACAATGGCTCACCCCTAGGGTCCTATTTATAGTGGTCTAGAGAAAATAATTAAATAATATATTTTAATATCTAATATATTAAAATACATTTATCTAATCAATTTGAATCTTATTCAATCCGTTTAAAATTCTCCTACATTTATTTTCTAATTTGAATCCAATTCCAATTTAATAAATATCTTTTATTTAATGTATCTAATATACATTAATTATTTTAATATTTAAGTATTAAATACAATAAATATATTTTCCTCTTTTATATTTAGTATATTTGATATATTAAATATTAATTTGAACACTTCAAATTAAATATTAATTTGAACATTTCAAATTTTAATATTTAATGTATCAAATACAATAAATATATTTTCCTCTTTTATATTTAATATATCTAATATATTAAATATTAATTTGAACACTTCAAATTAAATATTAATTTAAACATTTCAAATTTTTATTTCAACTAAATTGATCTTTTTAGTGTTACTATGAGCTAGTAAGGGGACCTTATGGACCTACAGATTATAAGCTCCAATGATACAAAATTAATTAATTAAACTCTTTAATTAATTAATTTTCATTCATTAACTATAGGTCACTCCACTATAGACCTAGAGTTGCACTCTTATGCACTGTAGAACAAGTTGTGTCCATAGATATAATCATTACATGCAAGTCGATCATTCACGAGTTGTTCGTAATTACAGTTGGGTCAAAAGTCCGTTTTACCCCTATAATTACATCTTGCACCTTAAGTACCACTGATCCTCTAATGAACAATTTGTTTATAATCTAATTATAAACTAAGTCCCTCTTGGGACAGTGAGAGGGGTGGGGCCCCATTGTTCAAGTCCCGAAATCAGCACTTAAGGGAACTACTCATCTACTTATCCTATATGGGAATGAGTGAATTCCATCTTGTGAGATTATGTTCCCAGCTCCCTATTTGGTCAAATATCCAAAATGGTAGGCATATGGAATCGGCTATAAAAGCCACTCTCACCCATGCAAATCAAAGGATAAGCCCTGACAGGCAGGAGTTCATAACTCATTCAGGATTAAGATCGAGTCGCATATGATCATCCTGATGAAATATTAATCTTCTCAATTAACGGATTTATAAAGAGAGATTAAATATTTCGTGGTTCAGTCTTATACAAACTCATTGTATAAGATACCCTCACTCACATGTCTCCACATGAATGATTTGGATCAAATCATTTATAACTATTACAAAATGAGTCGTATCAATAGTGTTACCAGTATAAGGCACCCAACATTATCCATATACTATGACTCTTTAGGTTATTTCTTGAACACGATCCTCCTATATGTCAACCACATACTGTTCAAGATTACACTAATAACCTTGGATTTTTCATATAATGAATAATATTATATTGCAAATAAAATAATCAAAATTATTATTAATTACTAAATAAATAATTAATTAAGAGGCTTTAAGGCATAAATCTCAACAATCTCCCACTTGCACTAAAGCCGGCGAGACATGTATCCTAGGGCATACTCTATACCCAACATGTTCTCCCATTTTCCCTAGCAAAGATGAGACATGTCTTGTAATCTCAGACATTCTAGGTGACCCTTAAACACTTTAGCCTGGAGAGTTTCTTTATATAGATTCAAAGGACTGCCATTAAAAGCCATCTTAGTCACTACCATGATGCTTTCTTTCTCTCGATATGATTCCCTATACATTGGTGTTTTCTAATTTCCTTAATATTAGTCTTTGCACCACTATTATCATAATAAAGAGGATAGACTAAATCATATCTGAAACACCTTTCAGATCTTCAAGGAACTATTTGAGTAAGACAAGTCTTTTTGTTGCTTCACAAGCAAAATAATTTAACTTATATATCATACTCCACCACCTAGGGTAAAATTTATCTTTACATAGATTTTCTAAATCTTTGTATGAACCAGTGTATCTTGTAAAGATCAAATCTTTAACTCCATACATAAAAATTTCTCATCATCCATAGATAATTTGAGAAAGTTTTTAATTTTCTACTCAATGGTCATACCATTCGTTTAACTGATATATGTTAACCAATTGTATATTAAATGTTCAGTCTCATTTATGCATATCATATACTCTCAACATTTGATGTGTCTTAGGATACACTTCCTTAGACATAAATATCAAATATTTGACAACAATTTTGTCAATATAAGATGTTTGACACAAAGTTAACATTTTGTCCTTAAAATCTTCATTTTGGATAAGTAAAATATACTGAGTCATTCCAAATCACTTATTTGGAATTAGTTACTTAATCAACGTTTTATGTTAGACATCTTACATCATTCATAATGGATAAAAATATCACCAACATAAAACATGAGAAAAATCCACTAAGCAATTAATGATTTTTTTGTCTATACAAGCTTCATTAATATTTATACAAAGTCAAAGATTTTGATACTTTTATCAAACCTTATATTCACAGATCTAATGGTAAAATTCATTTCATAAATGAACCTTTACTATTTCACAAACATTTTGCTTTTGATCTTTGAAAATAAACATATATGATTGATTTGTGTAGATGCATTATCTAAGATTTCTTTTCATAAAAGAATTCTAAACATTCATTTATATATATATATATATATATATATATATATATATATATATATATATATATCACATATACAACAATTAATTAAATAATGCTTACAGACTTCAGTATGGAAACAAGTGAGAAAATTTACTTGCAATCTACTTTCTCCTATTAGGTTTAACCCTTTGCCATTAGTCTCACTTTGCAGGTAATAAGCCTTCAACTTTGTCATCTAACATGACAATATGGGCTTCAATTAAGTCATTGTAAAGGTTGAGTCATCTCATCACTCTCCCACTACGATGAGGCTTATCCAATTCATGACTAGGATCCATTTGACTTTCAAATGTAATTAAATTGTTAACAACTTTTGTTAACTATTTAGTGGCTTCACTTGGAACCAATTTATTAACACTATCTCACCTTATTAAAGGTTTGTAGTATTTTATTTGACATTTCTTATAAAAATGATATTTGTCATACAAACACCTTATTCGTTTTAGGACTACATAAAAGACTACTTTATACTCCTTAGGGGTGGCCTACACTTAGGCTTATTTTTGAACATATACAAGCTTTTTTGGCTTGTTTCAGCACGTGAGCATAACATTCCCAAATGGTGAAGTGTTGTAAACCTACTTTACTACTCTTCTATAGTCTTAAAATTGTCTCGTAGACATTTTTGGAGGGAATCATGTTCACCATGCAATCTCTATTGCATTTCCTAACCGGAGTATGGTAATGGTGTGTAACTCATTACTGATGTGACCATGTCTAACAAAGTCTTGTTTTTCTTCTTGCAGCACAATTTCACAAAATTGCACTTGGTATTAAGATAATTGGGATAAAAACTCATTTTCTATCAATTAGTTTTAGTACGTAAGGTTCATGTACTTTCTATTATGATCTGATCATAATATCTTGATAGATTTAATTACCTAATCGATTTTTTTTTTTAACTTTAGTCTTAATTTTCTTGAACCTTCAAAAATTTAGACTTATGTTGTATTAGGTAAAGATACTTATACCTTGAATGATCATCAACTAGAGTGATGAAATATTCATGACTTTATTTGACTTTTACATTCACCAGACCACATGGGTCAGAATGTATAAGCCCAAAATATTCTTTGGCGTTCTAGCCTTATCTAATAAAAGCTTAATGATTATCTTGCATGAAAGGCAAGATCTACAGACAGGTAAAGTAATTAACTAACTTTTTAGAGAATTACTTCTTATTAGTCTTTTCATTCTATTCAAGTTGATGTTAATCAACCTTAACAGCCAAAGTCAAGTATCATCTTTTAGGAGAAAATAATGTCTTTCTATTTTTGATTCTATAATCCTGAATATCTCAATATTTTGTAGAATAGTATATGTCAACATTTTTAACATATACAAATTGTTCTTATTTTCAGCTAAATGTATTTTCAAACAAATTTGAAAATATAAACTTTCATACTTCAGAGTAATTCATACTGTATGAACATTTTTAGTAAAAAGTTCGAGAAATTGAATTTCTCTTATGGTTACTAAAAACACCATATTTAGCATTAAGTGACAAATTTTACTTAATGACATCTTAATGTCTCTCACTACACTAACTGAGATAGGCTTCTTGGTGCTAACTTGTAGAAATTATTCTACATGTTAAGTATTTTCCAAGAATTACATATTAAATGTAAAGAAGAATAAATCTTGATAGTAGATCTTATATCGACTATCTAGGTGACATTATTTATATTCTACCAAAAATCTAGTAAATCAAATTTACTTTTATTTATATTTTTGTTCTTAGAGGTATCTCAAAAATTCCTTTTATTATGATTGTCCTAGCTAATTTAGGAACTATTTCCTTTTATATAGCTTCAATTATTTGGTTTCTTTACTTGGATTTTTGTAATACTTAGTTTTGAGACCATTTAGACAACCTTCTAAATTTAGCTTATGTTGACTTCAACATCTCATATGTTGTTGTCATTTTCTTTATCTTCTAAATTTGACATCTAACATGTCAACTAAGAGAATACGTACAAGCTATCTCGTTTACTTTTGATTCATTAATCATGTGTTTCACGAACAATTCGAATAACATTAGTAACAGATTTTGAGAATATTTCTCAATAAAGACAAATTCAAAATTTTACACTACCATTATAGTGTTAATGTTACTTTTCCAAGTAATAAAATTTCTCAATTTTGACTTATCAGTTAAAAAAATTTAAAATTATGAGAGAAACTGACATAATATTGAAGTATATAAAATATATAATTTAACATCATGCAAACAATTATCCATTCAATTTTAGCATAGAAATTAAACAATTTGAAAAAATAAACCCTATAAATCATTTCTAATGCTATGGTACTTTAGTGAGTTAGAACAAGTGCCGTCATAGGGTAGGTCAAGTATTACTTCACTAAACTGAGACAATCTCAACCAAGTATCATACCAGAATAACTCTTATTCCTATAATATTTAGTTACCATTAGTTTGGTCAAAGACATCATTAACAACTTTAATGAGCCCTCTGTAAGTGTGATCCAAATTTTAGATCCCGTAGTTTTATCCTAACAAGTGCCGCCATAGGGTAGGTCAAGTATTGGAAATAAAACTACAATCCTATCATTCTCAGGAGTTCACCCTGAGCTGATATTGACCCATGCAAACACCTTCCGTAGGGGGATGGTCCAAAAGCCGCCACGAGGCCCCGCATGAATCTCACGATTTGAACCAATGATGGAGACCGTAGGATATGTTGACACATTTTCTTCTCCCACTTACTATTTTGAAATAGGGTTTTCTCTTACTTAGACAAATTAGGCTAATCTCATTTATCTAAGTTCCTCAATCTACCTTTCATAACCCTTATGTTCTTAGATTGATTTTAATATGAATTACTAAGTTTTTTTTTAAAATAAAAATAATCACATTATGAGCATACTTAGTGAAATTAAATAAAATTTGACTAATTCAACTCCCAAGTCGGTTCCCAGTTAGAGGTGTTCCCTTTCGGTCAGCTTAAATACTTCAGTCTAGACAGAACCTTCCATAGACAGAGTTCCCTTATAGTCAATTTTTATTTCAAATTCATTAATCTTTAATTAACTATTAATTATTAGATTAATGAACATAAATTTTTTTAAACCTATTAAAAAATAATTCACTTGGATAGTCTTAAAAATCCATCATTTAAAACTCTTTAAAACAAATTAAAAGATAATCATGGATATTTTATTCTAATCCTATTAGAAAAAAAATAAAAGATAAATTAAATTCAAAAATTAAACTATTTTATCTTTGAATTAAATTATCTTTATTTATGGAAAACCTAATCTTATTTTGAAATTAAAAGATCTCATCTTATTTTGAAATTAAAAGATCTAATCTTATTTTAAAAGAATTTAATCTTAAAAGATGAATTAAATTCAATTTTTAAACTATGGATAATCTTGAAATTCTACCATTTTAAACCCTTTAAAACTAAATTAAAAGATTATCCTAAATTCTAACAAATAAAGATATATGAAATTCAAAATTTAAACCATTTAAAGCATGAATTCGAAATATCTTTATTTTAAGAAAATCTTAATCTCATTAGGATATATCCTAATTCAATTAGGAAAACATGAATTTCATTTATGAAAGAAAATATCCTGATTTAATTTTCCAAATATAACAATTATATTCAAAGATATGGAAAATATAAGCATATTAAGAAAAATCTCAATTCAATTAGGAAACTTTCCTAATCAAATTTTTCGATATAACAATTGTATTAAAAAATTAATCTTAATTCTATTAGGAAACAACCTAATCAAAATTTTTAAATATAACAATTATATTCAAAAAATAGATAAGATGCATGATCATGCTTAACCTATGGTGGAATTTTAAATTTAAATGACATACTTTATGCAACAATCAAACAATTTAAAACATACATCTCAAGCATAATTAAATTAAAAATAGCAAAATTGACCGGCATATTTGGCATATCCTAAGAAATTGAAAACAATTTCAATTACAATAATTTAAATCCAAGACATATCTTGGTGATCGGTGCTTATCGCTACACGCAAGTGCACGTGATCGAAGTAATAAAGAAACTGGAAGTATTCCAGAGTATCGTACCCAAGGGAACGGGGTTTAATAAAACGAATTTTAGTTTGCACAAATCGTTGACAAATTGCAATTTTAAAGTAACTGAGGGTGAAAATGATTTTAGGGGTGTTTTGACTAAAAGAAAATTTGTTTGAAAAATCAATGGAAATGAAAAGGGATTCAAGTTGCTAATGCCCATTTGGCAAGAAAATGCAACAAGAAAGCAATTGCAATCGTAGCTAACTCAAGAACTAAGTAAACCGAATTCAACTCCTATTCGACCTTCTATGAAGTATCTTTAGGAGACTAAGTGATTAAACCTATATTTCTATGGCTAATCTAACTTAGATATTTTTGCGTACAATTCTAGTGGTTTTGGAGTCTCGCCCTATGTCTAGGGTCGATGTTTCAGACTTATGTCTAAGCCTTTTCCTCCATTGCTTTTGCGACATCCGCTTCCCTTAACCCTTTCGGTATTAAGTTATAGCTTGGCAAGCAACACTAGATGGCCAACTAGGTTTACCCAACAATTAATGTAACGACCCTATAGGCTCAACACGCTACCTAAGAGTCATTACTAAGTCACGTCGCTATATTACCGAAAATTTCGGCAGCATAACGACGTAACTACGCGAAAACCAAAAATTGGACCCTTACCTGATAAGACATAGAAAAACACACTTCTAAGATTTTCAAACAACCTCCTAGCATCCAACAAACTTCTCAATATGATGCTAGGGTTCAAACAGCATAGACCAAGTGAATTCAAACATAGAAAGCCAAATACACGTGCACGATTTACAAAGAAAGGTTAAAAGACTTTGAAACATCCTCCTAAACATTTAAAAACTCGACATGAGTTCTATGTACATCCAGAAACGTAAAAGAAGCGGAATAACGATCGCTAGGCTCCCATGACTCGAGTAGCTGATCTCCGGTCACGCGCTAGGGCCGATCTTAGCCTTACCTGAAAACATTTTTAAAAGGAAAAGGGTGAGTATTAACGAATAATACTCAGTAAGTAACTCATAATTTCAAAGTAAGAGTTTCAATCGCATGCAACATGTCATTTTAAATCATAAAACCATCGTAAACCATCGCTTTAGTAGGGGACCTAAAATTCATTTTATAAACCATGTACTTTTCCTTGCGGCTCTCGTGAATGATTAAATTCTCCCGAGGACCTCGTGAATAGTCCGAAGACATAATTTTCCATCGAATAGAGTCCTCCCCTAACTCTGAGAGTTGAGCTCGAAAGCTAACATACATCGTGGAGTCCGAAGACTCAACCCGAAGGCTACCATCGTGGAGTCCGAAGACTCAGCCCGAAGGCTACCATCGTGGAGCACTCTCGAACCCCGGGAGCATAGAGAATCCGAAGATTCGGGTTCCCTCATAACCCACATAAAACTTTTGGGAGAATTATCGTCACGGCCTTACATAAATCTTTTCATGAGCACACAACACATGCATGAGGTCCCACTCGTTTTAGAACATACTTATGAATGCATAATTCAAGGCAATCGCATTTCAAAGACATACATATCATTTCCATTCTTTTTAACATGAAAATTCAAATAGAACTCATGGAACTAGCGTATAAAGGAATATACATATAAAACACTTTCTTTCTTAAATACTTACACGAAAAACATAAACTTTCAAAGTAAATATAGGGCTAGTTCTAGGTTTCGAAAACTTCTTTCGTTGTGAGATCCCTTACCTTAAATCTTTACTTACTAAAATACCATTTCTCCACTAGTAATGAGCTTCTCGAGTCCCCACTCCAAGTACAATCCAAGGTCCTCGACAAATCACCTAAAAAGTGTCCTAAACAGGTCTTAAACCATCCGAATTACGCTAAAACGCATTCTAACATTAATAACTCGACGAAACGGACCAAATGGAAAAATTTACCCAAATCGTAACACGATCGTAACGGGGACTGTTCGGGCTCGAAAATTGGAATCGGAGACGGCGGCGCGTGAACCGCGCGTGAAGGCCGGATTTCGTGCGAGGCTCGCGGATCTGGGTTTTCCGGCAGCTGGGGTTGGTTCACGAGTTGCAAAACCGACGAGGAGGAGCTCGTTCAGCGGTGCGTACGGCGGGGTTGCGAATTGGAACTTCTGGCGAGCTGATCGGTGGTTAGATGGACAGGTCCGGCGACTGCAACCCTACTCCGACCGACGTGCTGCTGTAGGAGCTTCGACTGAGGTGGGATCGAAGGATTGGCCGGTGGACGAAGAAGAAGAAGAAGAAGAAACCGGCAGAGGGTGGGTGTTCGGCGGCTGCTGCTCGGTGAGAAAGAAGAAGAGGATGGTGTCGGCGAGGGCGGCTGAGCTGCACCGGCGGCATGTGGCTTCACCGGCGGCGATATCCCGAGGAAGAAGAAGAAGCAGCCGGCGATGGAGATGGGTGTTCGGTCGGAGGGAGAGAGAGAGAGAGAGAGATAGAGTTTCGGGAGAGGAAGAAGAAGGGAAGGAAAAAAAAATAAAAAAAATAAAAATAAAAATAAAGTAAAAATAATAATAAAATAATATTATAAAATCAAAATATCTTCTCTATAAATGACCATAATACCCTTTCCTTTTCCAAAAATCACCAAATTACCCCTCAAAGCAAATAAATTCTTAATAAAACTTTACCAAAACATCATTTTAAACTTACCCAAAACGTCTCGGGTGTTACATTCTTCCCCCCTTAAGAACTTTCGTCCCCGAAAGTTCCTAGTCTTGGAATAGTTCAGGATACTTGGCTTGCATTTCATTTTCACGCTCCCAAGTAGCCTCTTCCATCCGATGGTTCTGCCAGAGCACTTTAACCAAATTAATCTCTCGGTTACGAAGGGTCTTACAATCTCTTGCTAGAATTCGAGTCGGCCGTTCTTCATAACTCATATTTTCATTCAACTGTAATGGCTCGTAGTCAATCACATGCGAAGGGTCCGGCACATACTTTCTTAACATCGAGACATGGAATACATCATGGACCGCAGAGAGAGATGGCGGTAATGCCAATCTATAAGCCACAGGGCCTATTCGCTCAAGAATCTCGAACAACCCTATAAACCGCGGACTTAACTTTCCTTTCCGGCCGAACCTCAACACTCCTTTCATCGGAGCCACTTTAAGAAACACATGGTCGCCTACTTCGAATTCTAGATCCCTTCGTCTTGTGTCAGCGTAGCTCTTCTGTCTACTCTGTGCAGTTTGCATTCTTACCATGATTTTCTGAATAGCATTGTTCGTGACTTGAACTAACTCTGGCCCCAAAAGCTGTCGTTCACCGACCTCATCCCAATATATTGGGGTCCTACATCTCTTACCATACAAAGCTTCAAACGGTGCCATCCCTATAGTAGCCTGATAACTATTGTTATAGGCAAACTCCATCAGGTGCAAGTAAGTATCCCAACTACCTGGGAAATCCAACGCACATGCACGTAACATATCCTCCAAAACTTGATTCAATCGCTCGGTCTGTCCGTTCGTTTGGGGATGAAAAGAAGTGCTAAAATCCAGCTGAGTACCCAGAGCTTTCTGTAAGCCTCTCCAAAAGTTAGAAGTAAAACGGGCATCCCTGTCCGAGACAATTCTAGCAGGAACTCCGTGCAGTCGCACTATTTCCTGCATATAGATTTGCGCCCATTTCTCTGTAGAATAGGTAGACTTACCCGAAAGAAAATGCGCCGATTTGGTAAGCCTATCCACGATGACCCAAATCACCGTGTAACCTTTCATCGTTCTGGGTAACCCAACAATGAAATCCATAGAGATTTCATCCCATTTCCACAAAGGCACATTCAATGGTTGCAACAATCCTGCCGGCCTCTGTCTCGGCGCTTTAACCTGTTGACATACTAAACACTTACTGACAAACTCTGCTACATCCTTTCTCATACTGTGCCACCAGAAAATCTGTTTTAGGTCTTGATACATCTTGGTACTACCAGGATGCATCGAAAATGGCGAACTATGCGCTTCAGTCAAAATCTCATTCTTCAATTCATCAATATTAGGTACACATAATCGCCCTTGATATAGAAGTCCACCATCTAAAGACACAGAAAAATCTTGAGCTTGCTCAGTGCCGATTTGTCGTAGCTTTTCCATTAAACTAAGATCCAATCGCTGAGAGACTATAATACGTTGCCTCAAAGTTGGTTGCACAGTCAACTGAGCTAAGCGTGTAGTCGCTTCACCTATCAAAACTGCAATTTCAGCATTCTCCATCTCTGCCTGCAGCTCATCCTGACTAGTGATCTGAGCTGAAGTATGTACAGTCTTTCTACTGAGAGCATCTGCGACAACGTTTGCCTTACCAGGATGATAAAGAATTTCTAGTTCGTAGTCTTTTACCAGCTCTAACCATCTACGTTGTCGCATGTTCAACTCTTTTTGTGTAAACAAGTACTTCAAACTCTTATGGTCCGTGAAGATCTGAATCTTCTCACCATACAAATAATGCCTCCAGATCTTCAAGGCAAAGACAACTGCAGCCAACTCCAAATCATGGGTTGGATAGTTTTGCTCGTGACTTTTTAACTGGCGAGACGCATAGGCTATAACCTTTCCACGTTGCATCAACACTGCTCCTAGCCCTTTCCTCGATGCATCAGTGAAAACTACAAATCCACCTGTTCCCTCAGGCACAGAAAGAACAGGGGCTAATACCAATCTCTGTTTAAGTGTCTGGAAACTTGCTTCACACTCGTCAGTCCAGACAAATGACTTGCTCTTGCGAGTTAGTTGAGTCAAAGGCGTAGCTATCTTAGAGAAATCCTGGATGAACCGTCTATAGTAACCTGCTAAACCCAGGAAACTCCGTACTTCAGTAACTGTAGTCGGACGAGGCCATAGCGTTACAGCCTCTACTTTCGCTGGATCTACGGAAATCCCTGCCCTTGACACTACGTGTCCTAAGAAAGACACCTTTTTAAGCCAAAACTCGCACTTGGAGAATTTCGCGTACAACTGGTTCTCCTTCAAAGTCGTCAACACTCTTCTCAAATGCTCTTCATGTTCTTTTTCAGTTTTAGAGTATACAAGGACGTCATCAATGAATACAATCACGAAAGCATCTAGGAACTCCTTGAATACTCTATTCATCAAGTCCATAAAAACTGCAGGGGCGTTAGTCAAACCAAAAGACATCACCGTGAATTCAAAATGTCCATATCATGATCTAAATGCCGTCTTAGGGATGTCTCTTTCTCTGACCCTCAACTGATGGTACCCTGACCTCAGATCAATCTTTGAAAACACCGACGCTCCCTGTAACTGATCAAAGAGGTCGTCGATACGAGGAAGAGGGTACTTATTCTTAATCGTAACTTTGTTCAACTCCCTGTAATCGATGCACAGTCGCATGGTTCCATCTTTCTTCTTTACAAACAAGACCGGTGCTCCCCAAGGAGACACGCTAGATTGAATAAAACCTTTATCCAATAGGTCCTGCAGTTGCAACTTCAGCTCCTTCAATTCCGCTGGTGCCATTCTATAAGGAGCTTTAGAGATAGGAGCGGTTCCTGGTTCAAGTTCTATGGTGAAATCTATTTCTCTCACGGGAGGCAACCCTGAAAGATCTTCAGGAAACACATCTAGAAATTCATTCACCACAGGCACAGACGATGCGTGAACCTCGGTGTGTCTCACTTCCACAACGCTAGCTAAGATACCCCATGATTCCTTAAAAACTAGCTTTCTCGCTTTAAGAGCAGATATCACTCTTGGATTAACTCCAGTTCTAGTCCCCTTAAACTTATAACTGGCCTGTTTTGGTGGCGTGAACACCACTTCTTTACGAAAACAATCAATATTAGCATGGTTCAAAGCCAGCCAATCCATGCCTAGAATAACATCGAACCCTTCCATCTCGAGGACTATCAAATTCACATCCAGCTCGTAGTCGGAAACTATCATCTTACCATTCTTAATCCCCTCAGTAGCTAATAGACTCAACCCTATCGGAGTAGCAACAGACAAAGCAGAGGGTAATGGCTCAAGTTCTAACTCAGCTTGTCTCACAAAAGACGCAGAAATAAAGGAATGTGTAGAACCTGAATCAAATAACACAAACGCAAGATATCCCAAAACGGGAAGCGTACCTGTAACTACAGCATCTGAGTTACCAGCCTCCCTGCTGGTACTAGCAAAAACTCTCCCTTGCTGAAGTGTGGGCCTATTAAGTCCTACTCCACCTGAACCCGAAGACTGGCCTCTCCTGTCTGGGAAGGTAGGACAATTTTCAGCTCTGTGTCCCCCCTTTTTACACCGAAAGCACAACCCAGACCGCATCAGGCACTTACCCCAATGAAACCTTCCACATTCATTACAACGAGGTTTCTCCCCAGTGTTAGGTCCCGGCCTATTTACTTGCTGCCTCTGGCTAAAAGCGGCCTGCGACCTCATGGACGACTGTGAAGACTGTTGAGAACGCTGGGGATTCGAGTTCGCCTGACTCCATCTCCTCTTGTGATAAGAGGATGACTGACTCGGGTTTTGGGCCATAGGAATCTCACTCTGTTGGCCTGCAACAATAAACTCTGCTGTCCTTACCGCAGCAGCATAGTCGTAAAGTGCTACAGCCTGCACCACACCTTTAACCTGAGGATCCAAACCCATTACAAAACGCTCTGCTTTCTTGGCCTCAGTATCTACCAGCTCGGGAGCAAAACGAGATAACCTTGTGAATTCTCTCTCGTAGACGTCCACTGGACGTCGATTCTGTTTAAGTTGTAAAAATTCTTCTTGTTTCTTGTATCGTGTGGTCGCGGATAATATTTGTTCCAGAAAGCCTCTCTGAACATCGCCCACGTCACTAATCCCCTTCCTGTACCTATGATCCTCTTAGCAGATTCCCACCATAGGTACGCATCATCCCTCAGCATAAATGTGGCGCAAGAAACCTTATATTCATCCGGGCAACTCATCAACTGAAAAATGTTCTCCATAGAGGACAACCATAACTCCGCCACTGTAGGATCCCCAGAGGATCCGTCAAACGCCCTTGGATCATACTTTCTAAAGTCTTTCAAGTGACGGGCTTGTAATGAAGCTGGCATAGAAACTTGACCCATCTGCGCTAACTGGGTCGTCACGGTCGTTTGTACTAAGTTCTGCATCGCCTCTAACATCAACGACGCCACCGTAGGATTTGCAGGCTCCATAACTGGATCAGGTTGATCCTGAGCAACAGGGGAATTTGCCCCAGAATTCACCTCCTGTTCCACTGGCATCTCAGGAGGTAAGTCATGTGTTCTACCAGCACCACGTCCTCTACCCCGTCCTCTGCCTCTCCTTCTAGGCGGCATACTTAACAAACAAACACAAACAAGTTTAACCTTCACATCAAAAGGGATCACACTTTTCAACTTTTCTTAAACTTTCCTTAACTTAAAAATACATTTCACATATGAATCATTTCATAAAAAAATAACATGCTTCTCAACAAACGAATTAAAAGTTTACTTCAGAGGCGTACCTGCGCAATGACTGGAAATCACTACTTAGTCATGGGATACCTGATGCTTATGAAGTAAGCTAGTCTACAGAACCTATAACCTAGTGCTCTGATACCAACTGTAACGACCCTATAGGCTCAACACGCTACCTAAGAGTCATTACTAAGTCACGTCGCTATATTACCGAAAATTTCGGCAGCATAACGACGTAACTACGCGAAAACCAAAAATTGGACCCTTACCTGATAAGACATAGAAAAACATACTTCTAAGATTTTCAAACAACCTCCTAGCATCCAACAAACTTCTCAATATGATGCTAGGGTTCAAACAGCATAGACCAAGTGAATTCAAACATAGAAAGCCAAATACACGTGCACGATTTACAAAGAAAGGTTAAAAGACTTTGAAACATCCTCCTAAACATTTAAAAACTCGACATGAGTTCTATGTACATCCAGAAACGTAAAAGAAGGGGAATAGCGATCGCTCGGCTCCCATGACTCGAGTAGCTGATCTCAGGTCACGCGCTAGGGCCGATCTTAGCCTTACCTGAAAACATTTTTAAAAGGAAAAGGGTGAGTATTAACGAATAATACTCAGTAAGTAACTCATAATTTCAAAGTAAGAGTTTCAATTGCATGCAACATGTCATTTTAAATCATAAAACCATCGTAAACCATCGCTTTAGTAGGGGACCTAAAATTCATTTTATAAACCATGTACTTTTCCTTGCGGCTCTCGTGAATGATTAAATTCTCCCGAGGACCTCGTGAATAGTCCGAAGACATAATTTTCCATCGAATAGAGTCCTCCCCTAACTCTGAGAGTTGAGCTCGAAAGCTAACATACATCGTGGAGTCCGAAGACTCAGCCCGAAGGCTACCATCGTGGAGTCCGAAGACTCAGCCCGAAGGCTACCATCGTGGAGTCCGAAGACTCAGCCCGAAGGCTACCATCGTGGAGTCCGAAGACTCAGCCCGAAGGCTACCATCGTGGAGCACTCTCGAACCCCGGGAGCATAGAGAATCCGAAGATTCGGGTTCCCTCATAACCCACATAAAACTTTTGGGAGAATTATCGTCACGGCCTTACATAAATCTTTTCATGAGCACACAACACATGCATGAGGTCCCACTCGTTTTAGAACATACTTGTGAATGCATAATTCAAGGCAATCGCATTTCAAAGACATACATATCATTTCCATTCTTTTTAACATGAAAATTCAAATAGAACTCATGGAACTAGCGTATAAAGGAATATACATATAAAACACTTTCTTTCTTAAATACTTACACGAAAAACATAAACTTTCAAAGTAAATATAGGGCTAGTTCTAGGTTTCGAAAACTTCTTTCGTTGTGAGATCCCTTACCTTAAATCTTTACTTACTAAAATACCCTTTCTCCACTAGTAATGAGCTTCTCGAGTCCCCACTCCAAGTACAATCCAAGGTCCTCGACAAATCACCTAAAAAGTGTCCTAAACAGGTCTTAAACCATCCGAATTACGCTAAAACGCATTCTAACATTAATAACTCGACGAAACGGACCAAATGGCAAAATTTACCCAAATCGTAACACGATCGTAACGGGGACTGTTCGGGCTCGAAAATTGGAATCGGAGACGGCGGCGCGTGGAACTTCCGGCGGCGCGTGAACCGCGCGTGAAGGCCGGATTTCGTGCGAGGCTCGCGGATCTGGGTTTTCCGGCAGCTGGGGTTGGTTCACGAATTGCAAAACCGACGAGGAGGCGCTCGTTCAGCGGTGCGTACGGCGGGGTTGCGAATTGGAACTTCCGGCGAGCTGATCGGTGGTTAGATGGACAGGTCCGGCGACTGCAACCCTACTCCGACCGACGTGCTGCTGTAGGAGCTTCGACTGAGGTGGGATCGAAGGATTGGCCGGTGGACGAAGAAGAAGAAGAAGAAGAAACCGGTAGAGGGTGGGTGTTCGGCGGCTGCTGCTCGGTGAGAAAGAAGAAGAGGATGGTGTCGGCGAGGGAGGATGAGCTGCACCGGCGGCGATATCTCGAGGAAGAAGAAGAAGCAGCCGGCGATGGAGATGGGTGTTCGGTCGGAAGGAGAGAGAGAGAGAGAGAGATAGAGTTTCGGGAGAGGAAGAAGAAGGGAAGGAAAAAAAAATAATAAAAATAAAGTAAAAATAAATAATTAAAAATAATAATAAAATAATATTATAAAATCAAAATATCTTCTCTATAAATGACCATAATACCCTTTCCTTTTCCAAAAATCACCAAATTACCCTCAAAGCAAATAAATTCTTAATAAAACTTTACCAAAACATCATTTTAAACTTACCCAAAACGTCTCGGGTGTTACAATTAACTCACCAAAAGCAAACTAGAGTTCAAGAATTAGCTAGATTGTTTTTACTTTCGAGCTTTACATCTTTCCTCTAGGGCATTCACAAACTTGAATCCCAAAGGAAATTTAGCTCTTCATGATGGAATAAATTGAAAACAGTAGATTAGAATTGTAGGAATTCATTGGAAAAATCAAAGTAAATAATGCAATCAAGTTGCAAATGCAATGCAAGTGAGTAGTTTTAAGAAACAATTCTAAGAATTCAAAATACAAATTAACTCACGGAAAATTGAAAATAAGAACCAGTAGCTCAAAATTTGAAGAAACTTGCAAATATATATAGGCAAAAACCGAATTCCAGTAGGCTCCCAAGTGTTCAAATAGCAGAGAATAAAATTACCAAATACTTAAATTGAGAAGCTGTAATCAAAGTTGTAATCAAAGTTCCATAACAGAAGGTAAGGTTGCTGAAATTACAAGATAAAACAGTAGCTATTCTAACCCAATTACAGAAATTCAAAGTGCAGAAATCAAAACTTCAACCATCCTAAAAACCCATTCTCCATATCTCAATCGAACCAAGTCGTTGTCCATAACCATCCCCAATTCTTAGGTGAATGGGATTGAGAAAAGGATTCTGGAGGTTAAGAGGAAGAACAATGAAAAAAATACAATCCAGAAAATGAATAACAAAATTGCTACTGTCGGGGACAAAACCCAAAACGAAACAAACTTTCCTCCAAAAAATAATCGTGCTCAATCAACAAGGATTTGTTTATAACCAATGCCAATTCTTGTTGTGATGGGATTGAGGAAGAGATTCGGACTAAGATCTACAAGAAATTAAAACAAAACAGCAACTAAAAACTAAAAACTAAAAATTGCAGAAAGTAAGAAAACCCAAAAAAACATAAACTAAAATCTTCTCCAATCGAGCTCCCTTTGTTCGGCTTCTTTGTTCAATATTTATAGGGATCTCATGCTAAGGTTTCCCTTTTGGTTGATGGACAATCATGACTAATCATCTTGCTGAATTCGTGGGTCAAATTTCCTTCAAAATCCCGAAATTCTCGTTTTTTACTTAAATTCCAGATCTGCCATATTGCAATTGCATAGCAATTGCACTGCAGTTGCATTCCACGAAAATTCTGCATCAAAACATTAAGTGTGAATTTTTTTCTTCTTTTGTTTTCTTTTCTCAACTTACTTAATTTAAAGGTCTTCCATCAATCATGTGATTAAATTCAAGCATTTTTTTATTTTTCATCAAATAATATGAATAAAAATCACAAATATAACTAAGTTTAAAGGCCAAATAATCCTCATGAATGAGAATTATCACTTGGTCTTCAATATCTTCCTTGTTTGAACCATTCCAAATTTAGGATTTAGAAATCCTAAATTTTCAATTGTAGAAGCTGACTTCAATTCACGTTTTTTTTTTTTCGTGAACGTTTTTCGCTGTCGAATTCTTCAGCCCATATAATCAAAATTTGCAGCTATCGTAGTCATTCAAGTAAAATACATGAAATCCTAACCCTTATGGGTTTTACAATGATCTAATCAAAGCAATAAATCTAATGCCAAATAGCCTAAACAATCAATTTGCAAACTACAATATATCAAATATATGATAAATTAAAATACCCACCATCACAAAACTTTAATTCTAAATAAAACTCAAAGATAGCTCTGATACCAATTCAATGCAATAATCTAATTAAACACAAGCGGAAGCGTAGGAATCGGTTTGAGTTTATTTAGAATTAAATAATAATATTATGGTTAAGCATAACATACCTTGAAAATATAGAGATTCTTCTGGCAGACTTTATCTCTTCCACAAAGTCTTCCTACCTCTTGAAAGAAAATCCACAAGGGATTGGAGAGGAAAAGGTCTAGAGAGAATTCTCTAATTCTCTCTATTGAGGAGATGTGTGTTGTAAAGAATGCACAATGGCTCACGCCTAGGGTCCTATTTATAGTGGTCTAGAAAAAATAATTAAATAATATATTTTAATATCTAATATATTAAAATATATTTATCTAATCAATTTGAATCTTATTCAAACCGTTTAAAATTCTCCTACGACATTTATTTCCTAATTTGAGTTCAATTCAAATTTAATAAATATCTTTTATTTAATGTATCTAATATACATTAATTATTTTAATATTTAATGTATCAAATACAATAAATATATTTTCCTCTTTTATATTTAATATATATGATATATTAAATATTAATTTGAACACTTCAAATTAAATATTAATTTGAACATTTCAAATTTTAATATTTAATGTATCAAATACAATAAATATATTTTCCTCTTTTATATTTAATATATCTAATATATTAAATATTAATTTGAACACTTCAAATTAAATATTAATTTAAACATTTCAAATTTTTCTTTCAACTAAATTGATCTTTTTAGTGTTACTATGAGCTAGTAAGGGGACCTTATGGACCTACAGATTATAAGCTCCAATGATACAAAATTAATTAATTAAACTATTTAATTAATTAATTTTCATTCATTAACTATAGGTCACTCAACTATAGACCTAGAGTTGCACTCTTATGCACTGTAGAACAAGTTGTGTCCATAGATATAATCATTACATGCAAGTCGATCATTCACGAGTTGTTCGTAATTACAGTTGGGTCAAAAGTCCGTTGTACCCCTATAATTACATCTTGCACCTTAAGTACCACTGATCCTCTAATGAACAATTTTGTTTATAATCTCATTATAAACTAAGTCACTCTCGGGCCAGTGAGAGGGTGGGGCCCCATTGTTCAAGTCCCGAAATCAGCACTTAAGGGAACTACTCATCTACTTATCCTATATGGGAATGAGTGAATTTCATCTTGTGAGATTATGTTCCCAGCTCTCTATTTGGTCAAGTCCCCAAAATGGTAGGCATATTGAATTGGCTATAAAAGCCACTCTCACCCATGCAAATCAAAGGACAAGCCCTGATAGGCAGGAGTTCATAACTCACTAAGGATTAAGATCGAGTCGCATATGATCATCCTGATGAAATATTAATCTTCTCAATTAACGGATTTATAAAGAGAGATTAAATATTTCGTGGTCCAGTCTTATACAAACTCATTATATAAGATACCCTCACTCACATGTCTCCACATGAATGATTTGGATCAAATCATTTGTAACTATTACAAAGTGGGTCGTATCAATAGTGTTACCAGTATAAGACACCCAACATTATCCATATACTATGACTCTTTAGGTTATTTCTTGAACACGATCCTCCTGTATGTCAACCACATATTGTTCAAGATTACACTAATAACCTTGAATTTTTCATATAATGGATAATATTATATTACAAATAAAATAATCAAAATTATTATTAATTACTAAATAAATAATTAATTACGAGGCTTTAGGGCATAAATCCCAATAATATATATAATCTTAATTAATAGCTAAAATAATCATATTGAATAACATTGTAATCAAATCAGTCAAATTTTTTAATATTTCAAAATAAAAAAAATATGCAGGTGGTAAAACACTAGTAATTAGAAATAGACAAAAACAAACTCCATGCTCAACTGTATAATGGGTATGAAAAAGTAGTCAGAGTGGATTTCAAAATTATAAATATGCATGTAGAAATGTTAGTATTTTGAATATATTACAAATTATCAAACCATAGTTCTTATAAAGTAAAAATGTAACGCCCGGCTTATTTAGGAGTTTAAATTTTAATTTTTGAAATTAAGTGGAATGATTTTTCATTGGGTAATTTAAATTTGAAGGTTTAATTGAAATTTGGAATGAGAAAAAGGGTATTATGGTCTTTTAGAGAAAAGATATTTTGATTTTTATTATTATTATTATTATTATTTAAAAAAAAAAAAAATTAATTTTCTTCTCTCCCTCGCGCAGCTCTCTCCCTCCCGAACACACTCTCTCTCTCTCTCTCTCTCTCTCTCTCTCTCTCTCTCGTTCTCTCCGACCGAACAACCATCCATCGCCGGCTGCTTCTTCTTCTTCCTCGGGATGTAGCCGCCGCACGCCATACTTAGTTCCAGGCCGCCGGTGCACGCCCAGCAACCCGACTTTTCTGCAAGTCTCGCCGGAAAACCCACGCAAACCGCACGCTGGAGTTGAGGGCTCGCCGGAGTTCTTCTTCTGCTCGTCAGCACCGCCCAGTCCCGCCGCTACGAACACTCAGCCAGCCGCCGCATTTTCGAACGCCGGTGAAGCCGCTGCAGCTCGCTGCCGAACGCAGCCACGCACGCCCAGCAATTTCCGCCGCTCGCCCCAATCGCCGGCCACACGATCAACAAATGCTGCACGAAGCTCAGATCCGACCCGTCGAGACCGGATCTGTCTAAATTCGAAGTCCACGCGCCGTTTGGAAGCCCCACGCGCCGCCGTCCGCCGCTGCACGCGCCGCCGTGCTCCGGTCACGCGCCGCCGCTCGCCGGAGTTGGGTAAAAATTTCCATTTGGTCCATTTCGTCGAGTTATTAATGTTAGAATGTGTTTTAGCGTAATTCGGATGGTTTAAGACACGTTTAGGAAACTTTTTAGGTGAATTGTCGAGGACTTTGGATCGTACTTGGAATGGGAACTCAAGAAGCTCATTACTAGTGAAGAAAGAGTATTTTAGTAAGTAAAGACATAAGGTAAGGGATCTCACAACGAAAGAAGTTTTCGAAATCGAGAGCTAGCTCTATATTTACTTTGAAATTTATGTTTTCATGTTAAAAAGAATGGAAATGATATGTATGTCTTTGAAATGCGATTGCCTTGAATCATGCATTCATAACTATGTTCTAAAACGAATGGGACCTCATGCATGTGTTGTGTGCTCATGAAAAGATTTATGTAAGGCCGTGACGATAATTCTCCCAAAAGTTTTATGTGGGTTTTGAGGGAACCCGAGTCTTCGGACTCTCTATGCTCCAGGGGTTCGAGAGTGCCCCCACGATGGTAGCCGACGGGCTTGAGTCTTCGGACTCCACGATGGTAGCCTATGGGCTGAGTCTTCGGACTCCACGATGGTAGCCTTCGGGCTGAGTCTTCGGACTCCACGATGTATGTTAGCTTTCGAGCTTAACTCTCAGAGTTAGGGAGGACTCTATTCGATGGAAAAAAACTGTCTTCGGACTGTTCACGAGGCCCTCGGGAGAATTTAATCGTTCACGAGAGCCGCGAGGAAAAGTACATGGTTTATAAAAGGAATTTTAGGTCCCCTACTAAAGCGATGGTTTACGATGGTTTTATGATTTAAAATGACATATTGCATGTGATTGAAACTCTTATTTTGAAACTATGATGGACTTACTGAGTATTATTCGTTAATACTCACCATTTTCCTTTTTAAAATGTTTTCAGGTAAGGCTAAGATCGGCCCTAGCGCGTGACCGGAGATCAGCTACTCGAGTCATGGGAGCCGATCGATCGCTATTCCGCTTCTTTTATGTTTCTAGATGTACATAGAACTCATGTCAAGTTTTTAAATGTTTAGGAGGATGTTTCAAAATTTTTAACCTTTCTTTGTAAATCGTGCACGTGTATTTGACTTTCTGCTGTTTGAACCCTAGCATCATATTGAGAAGTTTGTTGGATGCTAGGAGGTTGTTTGAAAATCTTAGAAGTGTGTTTTTCTATGTCTTATCAGGAAGGGTCAAATTTTTGGTTTTCGCGTAGTTACGTCGTTATGCTGCCGAAATTATTGGTAATATAGCGACGTGACTTAGTAATGACTCTTAGGTAGCGTGTTGAGCCTATAGGGTCGTTACAAAAAACAAAAAGGGTATAAAAATATTAAATTGATTTAAGGGCATTGGAAGTGATTTTGAAATGGCCAAAATCACTTTTAGTGATTCTCGATCAATTACTTGGGAGGTGATTTTCCAAGTGACTTTTGTAAATGATTTTGTTTTTAAAAAGACTATTATTTCTATTTCACTTCATTTATGCTCACTCTAATTTTTCTCTCCAAAATTTTTGTGACGTCTATCTCTAAATTTATTCCCTTTTAAAATTTTTTATTAATTTTTTTTCTCTCCGATGGTTTTTAACTCTCTCGAAGTTCTTTTTGCATCTCTTTTAACATTTTTCTCTCTAATTTTTTACCTCTCTCTCTAACTTTTTGCTCTTGAATTTTTCTTTTCGTGATTCGTAACTTGTTTTCCCTCATAAAGTTTTTCTCTCCAAAATTTGTGTATATCTCTCTAACTTTATTTTGTTATCTTTGAATTTTTGCTATCTCTTTAAAATGTTTATCCCTCCCCTATGTCTTAACATTTTTTTGTCTCTCGGGAACTTTTATCTCTCTCTCTCTCTCTCTCTCTCTCTCTCTCTCTCTCTCTCTCTCTCTCTCTCTCTCTCTATATATATATATATATATATATATATATATATATATATATATATATATTTTGTCCTCCACCTTCTAATTTCTTTTAATTCCGAATGTAATATATATATTCTTATTTGAATCTCATTCAAATTATATATATATATATATATATATATATATATATATATATATATATATATATATGCATCTTAATATATTAATACTTTTATTTGATATTTAATGTATCAAATACAATAAATATGTTTTCTCTCATTTTATATATCAAATATATTAAATATTAATTTGAACGTTCAAATTTTCTTTTAACGAAATTGATCCCGAATTGTTCGTATGAGCTAGCAAGGGGACCTTATGGACCTACAGATTATATAGGAAGAAGTGAATTCCATCTTGTGAGATTATGTTCTCAACTCTCTATTTGGTCAAGTCCCCAAAATGGCAGGCTTATTGAATCGACTACAAAAATCACTCTCACCCATGCAAATCAAAGGACAAGCTCTCACAGGCAGGAGTTCATAACTCACTCAGGATTAAGATCGAGTCACATATGATCATCCTGATGAAATATTAATCTTCTTAATTAACAGTTTTATAAAGAGTGATTAAATATTTCGTGGTCCAGTCTTATAAAAACTCGTTGTATAAAATATCTCTACTCACATGTTTCTACATGAACGATTTGAATCAAATCATTTGTAACTATTACAAAGTGAGCCGTATCAATGGTGTTATCAAGATAAGACACCTAACCTTATCCATATACTATGACCCTTTAGGTTATTTATTGAACATAATCTTCCCGTATGTCAATCATATACGGTTCAAGATTTCACTAATAACCTTGAATTTTTTATATAATGGATAGTATAATATTGCAAATCAAATAATTATTAAATAACACATTAATTACGAGGTTTTAGGGTACAAATCCCAACAACTAGAACTATTAAAAAAAGAGTCCTATCATTCATCTACTATTAACTAGTTAAATAAAACCTCATACTAAATTAATTATAATTATAATTAATTAATTGATTAAATATATGATTAATTAATAAATGGATAATTTCAATACTTTATTGCATCCATTCATTGCATTTTATTAATATATATATATTAGTTTATTAAAATTGAATGGTTAAACTCATGTGTTATTATTAAAATTTTAATGTAATTTAATTGATTATCAAATTAATTTACATATATTAACTATTTTAAATGAATTAATTTAATAATATAAATAATAAACACATTAAAAAATAAAGGAGTGTATTAAAAGAGGAGAGAGAGGACAAGATGAAAACACCCATTTTTTTTGAAACAGGGAAACTCACTCTTTTTAAATTGTATTTATAAGAGATGAAACTCACTCTTTTTAAATTGTATTTATAAGAGATGTATGAAAATAACTTATTCTCATCCTCGATATTACAAAGTTTGCTCCAAACAAAAGGATGTATACCCATGGCCCTTATCCATTCTTACCTTTATTTTCGTCTCCCATTCTCCATTCCAAATCGCTTATTCTCATATCCATGAAATTGTGTGTTTGGAATAACTTAGGAAAAAAATGCATTTTAAATCGAAGGAAGTTCTTTATAAGCACCTTTCGAAAAAAGGAAAAAAAAATTAAAATTTAAAGTGAGTTTAGTATATCTTCTTGAGTGATTTTAGATAATCAAAAGTGTCTTTTTTTTAATTTTAAAAAATAAAAAGTATTTAAAAAGTTTTGAATTAATTTAAAAACTATTTTTGAAGAAATAGAGATATATTATCCAAAAATGACTTAAAAGTGATTAATCGAAAATCTTCAAAATATGTAGTAAGAAAAACAACATATTTGTTATAAGTAGATACACTTTAGAATATAGCACAATAAAAAAGATAATTATTAGGACAATATATAAACATTTTTATTTAAATTTTTTTTTTAGAAAAACAAATGCTTAAACTAAAGGTGTTCCAAACACATCTAATTTTGTTGCGTTTATTCTACTTTAACCCCCTCCCCCCACACACACAACCAACCAAGAGGAAGATCTAGAGTTTTCTCTAAACATATATAAATAGCAAGACAAACGTATCAATGTAGTTGAGAATTGTCAAAGGAAACAAAAGTAACAGATTGAGCTAAACTGAGGATGTCAATGTATGTTTGATGGTTTATCATGGCTTCCTTCTCTTACTCTTATCAACTTCTTTATCAATCCAATTCAACCTTCAGTAAGAAATATTAATATTCCTAAAAAATATATGAAAAAAATACGCTTTTAGTTCCTAAAGTTTGAATTAGATTCCCTTAGAGTTCCTTAGTTTTGAAACTCAACAAATATACTCCTGAGTGTTGAATTTAGTTACACTCTTGGTCCTTTCATCCAATTTTTAATTAATTACTAACGGATTGCTGACGTGACATTTATAAAATAATAAAAAAAATACTTTTTATTATTATTTCTTATTTTTAATTAAAAAATATTATTTTTCTCTTTCTCTCTTCTTTCTCCCTAATTCTTCTTTTTCTTCTTTCTTCCTTCTTATTCTTCTTCAACTACGGTCGCTGGCACCACCATTGTCTCCCACATCATCGCCATCGTGACCATTGCCGCTGCCACTGTCGGTAAGTTTTTTTCTTTAAAAAAATTCTTCTTCTTCTTCCTCTTCTTTCTTTCTCTCATTCTTCTTCCCACTATTTTCTTTAAAATAATAATAATAAAAAAAAAGAACGCCAGATCTGGGTGTTCATTCCAAATATGGGACATTTATTCCAAGATCCGAAACGAATCGTTTACGACCAGCGACGCTCCACAAATAGCAAACCCATGACCAACGACGCTCCACGAACAACAAATCTATGACAAACAGAAACGCACGATATTTTCACAAAGATCTGGAACTTTGCGCCGGTTTCAAGTGCTAGGTCCCTAGAGTGAATCTCACCGCTGTTTGTATTCTTCAAGCTCTGACTGTCACTGTGGAGTCACGTTGGAGTTCTGTATGCCTCGTGGAACTCGTTGGAACCTCGCGCATTCGCCGTAGGTTGTGATCTATTCAGGTCGTCGAAGGTAGCTCGCGATCACTTAATCCATTCGAGCCGGTGCTGCACATCGTAAAAAAATTACAGATATGATAGTTCATGGGTCTCCTCTACCTCTTTCTATAATTTATCTATATCTATAAATCTATAATCTATAATAATATATATTAAGTAAACATCTTTGAAAAATATTAACTTTTAGACCAATTAACCAGACAAATATTTGATACTATATTACCCCTGCAGTCTTTATGAATTACAAATATATCATTTCTCATTTCACGATCCCACCCTTTTTTTATGCTTAAGTAAATAAACAAATAATTTCGTGCATGCAACATTTACATTAATTTTAAATTTCAAATATACAATCTAAAAAAAATCAAATATACAACTCCATAAATCATGGAAGTTCTTTAGAATTAATTATTCGACATAAAGTATTTAGCTAAAATTAAGAACATATTCAATAAATTAATAATTTTTAACAAAATATTATTTATAATCTTAATAAAATATTACACACATTTCATACCATTTTCATAAATTTGAAATTATAAATATTCAACTTGATTTTATTCCTTATGTTTGAAATTCTAATATTCTTTCATAATTAAGTTTTTAAGCATGTGAGATGATTATAAAATTTAAATAACATTATTAAATTTGTATTCTATTTATTTAATTAATTTAAACAAATAAAAAATATCAATTAATTTGTAACCAAACAAATTAATTACTAATTTGTGCAAGAATATTTCAAATTTCAATCAATTTAATCAATTAACAAACAATTACAAATTAAGTTTTTATAATCATGATTAAATAATCTTTTTTAATTAAATAGACCAACATGATTAATTAACTAACCCTATTAAAAGCATGAATTTTTGTAATTTCGAAATTTATTTGACCAAACTATCTATAGAATAATATATATATATATATATATATATATATATATATATATATATAAACTCTCTAAAAAATAAATTATAAAAAAGTTTATTATAAAAAGATTGTCTTATTATTTGATAACTCACTAATAAGTTATTTGATATTTCTATAAATATAAAATTATTAATTAAAATAAATCTACTCCATAATTTAAATTTAATATGTTTTTATTAAATGTTACAAACTTTTAGGTTTTTTTTTTCAAAATATAACATAAATTTGACAATTTTTTTAAAATGTATTTAACATTATATTTGAATATGAGTTAGGTTTTGATTGTGTTTTTTTATTAATTTTTATTTTATTTTATAATTTTTATAAAATTTTAAAATTCTTACTAGATCTAAAAAATTAAAATTTCAAAATAATAATTAAATTAGTTATATCCAACATTATATTCTAACATGTGAAATAAAAACATTCTGCCTATTAAATAATATTATATTATAAGAATGAGTATATCTATATAATTAATCTTAATTAATAGCTAAAATAATCATATTGAATAACATTGTACTCAAATCAGTCAAAATTTTGAATATTTCAAAATTAAAAAAATATACGTGCCTTGCACATGATAAAACACTAGTAATTAGAAATAGACAAAACAAACTCCATACTCAACTGTATAATGGGTATGAAAAAGTAGTAAGAGTGGATTCCAAAATTATAAATGTGCATGTAGAAATGTTAGTTTTTTGAATATATTACAAGTGATCAAACCATAGTTCTTATTACGATTTAGAAAGTAAAAACAAAAAGGGTATAAAAATATTAAATTTGTTTAAGGGCACTGGAAGTGATTTTGAAATGGTCAAAATCATCACTTTTAGTGATTCTCGGTCAATCACTGGTGATACGTCTATCTCTAAATTTATTCTCTTTTAATTTTCTCTCTAATTTTTTTAGGTCTCTCTCTAAGTTTTTGCTCTTGAATTTTTCTTTTTTGTGATTGGTAACTTTTTTTTTTCCTCATAAAGTTTTTCTCTTCAAAATTTATGTATATCTATCTAACTTTATTTCGTTATCTTTGAATTTTTGCTATCTCTTTAAAATGTTTATCCCCCCCCTATCTCTAACATTTTTTGTCTCTCGGTTATATATATATATAGTCCTCCACCCTCTAATTTCTTTTAATTCCAAATGTAATACTATTTTTAGTAATGTGATGATTCCCTTGAAAACAAGGGTTAATCATTTAAAAAAAAGAAAATAATAACAATAATTTAATTACAAGCGTGGAACCAAATATATTAAAACAATTTATAAATAAACCCTTTTACAAAATTAATTATAATTAAAACACTTAGTTTAAAAGTCACTCCCAAACAAGCCCATGTCCTTAGTCATGGAAAATAACTATTAAGGGGGCGTTTGGCTCTTTGAGTTGAGTTGAGTTGAGTTGGGTTTTAAACCCAACTCACCGTTTGGCCCATGGATAAATTAACTCTTCACAAAAAAACTCAACTCCACCGACTTGCTACAGTGTTAGGATATTAACTCCACCGACTTGTACAGTAACCCTATTAACATATTTTATCACCGCTTCTCCAACGATCGGTGGCCACCTCCGGCGACCGACGGCCACCGTCGGCGACCTTCTCCGACGACCTCCGGCCACCTCCGCGCGACCGACGACCACCTCCGGTGACCTTCTCCAACGACCACCTCGGGCAACCGACGACCACCTCCGGCGACCTACGACCACCTCCACGCGACCTTCTTCGGCGATCGTCAGCGACCTTCTCCAGAGACCGGCAGCCACCTCCGACAACTAAAGACCACCGCCGGCGACCTTCTCTAATGATCGACGGCCATATGCGACAACTGACAGCCATTATAGACTACTTTTTCAGACGATCAATGGCAATCGTTAGCGACCATATTCAGGAACCGGCGTTCACCGCCTGCATCATCTCCAACGACTATCCTCGGCAACAATTTCCAGCGACCGACGACATTCCCATGGTTCAAAATAATATGAAATGCACATGTACTTAGTTGGTTTGACTATCTGCTCTAACAATCTTTCTTCGGACTTACAAACTTGACCCATTGTTGACCATTACTTAAATTTTGTGAACCATAATTATGTTTTGTGAATCATGTAAATAGGTCCTTGATGTCCTACTAATATTTTGTGAATATTCTACTCCTACATGACACTAATGTTAAAATATATTGTCATTTTCTTG
This sequence comes from Trichosanthes truncata, assembly GCA_033996785.1. Classification (NCBI taxonomy): domain Eukaryota; kingdom Viridiplantae; phylum Streptophyta; class Magnoliopsida; order Cucurbitales; family Cucurbitaceae; genus Trichosanthes; species Trichosanthes truncata. The sequence continues at coordinate 74,053,460 of JAWPNB010000003.1, forward strand.
TCATCTTGAAAAAGTAAACTACTGGCATTCTATTTTCCAAAGATGTTCAATTTGGTACATGTGTTTAAACAAATGTAAACAAACAATGTTCCTTTGCAAAAAAAAAAAAAAAAAAAAAAAAAAAAAAAAAAAAAAAAAAAAAAGTAATGGTCAATGTATATTTTTTTTAAAAAAACCCCCTCATAATGAAGACCCTCTTAGTAATTGAAAAAGATCCTAATAAGGTCCTCATTTGTAAGTTTCAAAGAAGTTCAATGTGTGTTTAGAAAATGAAACCTTAGATTTCTATATTTTGATAGGAGTTCAATTTGTGTTTAAAGAAAAATAAAACAGGTACATTGCCTTTTTTTCATTCATCAATTGTTATTTGTTGTTAGAAAGAAACAACATTTGATTTCTATAAATTGAAAGAAATTCAATGTGTAATGCAAATATTTGATTTCTATAAATTGAAAGAAGTTCAATGCGTAGCAGAAAGATAAAACAATGCTACATTGCCTATAGTTTAGAAGAAGTCAATTTCTAAAAAAAAAGATAAATAATGATTTTTTAAAAAAAAAAAAAATCAATGTTGATATATATATATATATATATATATATATATATATATATATATAGATGGACATCTGAATTAAGTGTTGGAAAGTTGGAAAAATATGTTTCTAGATGAATGATTTGAACAAATAAAAATAAAGGAAACAAAAATAGCCAGCTAAAAATCAGTCTACTTTGGGTTACAAAAAACTGCACCGATACCCCTGACAACTCAACTCAACTCAACTCTGCACCCCAAACACAGACTTTCTGACTCAACTCAACTCAACTCTGCATCCCAAACACAGACTTCTGAACTCACTGACAAATTAACTCTACCCAACTCAACTCAACTCTGCGCGCCAAACGCCCCCTAAAAGTGTATAACCAAACATTAAAATGATTAATATCATGAAAATCACTTTTCATAAATCAATTGAGCTAAAATAAGTATTCCTAACATCATTCCCAAACACGCCCTAAATAATTTAATTCAAGAATAATCGATACCTTTTCTTATCTTATGGATGCATAGGCATTAAATTAATAATAATTAAAAATGAAGATTGAACAAAGGTAGCATTGTATAAAAGTCATAGAGTAAAACATAATATGGTTCATTACATGAAGTAGCTTGTTGGGTTAGTGCTCAATTAGAGGGCTTTGGCCTGCAAAGTTCAACATCTATATTTCGAGAAGGAATACCAGACAAAACTCGAGCTTGGAAGGTTATAGTTGGAAATTCTGGAGATGTACCAATTAGCTTCACATTAAACGTGATGTAATACAATAACCCACGGGCACCTTGATGATATATAATTGGTACTAAATAAATGAAGCGTTGGGGATAGAGAAGCAGATCAGTGAAAAAAAGAACAAAGAAAACAAGATAATTAACAAGTATTATTCAAGGAACCACTATTGATTCAAACATTAACACAAGCCTCGACAATTACTAGCAAACAAACAAAATCTTGTCCAGATCTGACCTAATTTTTTCTTATCGGATCCGAAACCAGAATCATTGAAAATTTAAAGGGGAAAATAGAATAAATTGGGATCGCAAATATATATATATATATATATATATATATATATATATATATATATATATATATATATATATTTATATTCTGAACATACATACATTCAATGGTGAAAATGGTTAAGATTTATATTGTTCTCCAATTCGCCTTCGCGGAATAAAAATAAAAAAAGGGACCAGAGAGAAAATCGAAGATGCAGAGAGACTTGATACGGAGGGAGAAATGGAGCGAGAGAGAGGAACTTACTCATTGCAAATCGAACGGACCGAAGAAAGAACTGGAGAGGGGCGCAGAAAATGGCTAATGCGAAAGGAGAGAAACCAGATCGAAGGAGAGGGTGAGATTTGTGAAGAAGAAGGTGAAATGAAAGCCCTAGTTCTTTTTTTTTTTTTTTAACAGAAAAAATAGGGCTGCCAAAAAAACTCGGGGGAGAGTGGCACTAGCACCTGCAAGTTTTCATTTTGCGAAAAAAGGATCCCTTTTTAAAAACAAGGAAAACAAAAATTCAATTTTGACTCCTTAGGCCTCGTTTGATAATCATTTGGGCCCGTTTGATAACCATTTGGTTTTTGGTTTTTGGTTTTTGAAAATTAAGCCTATAAATATTACTCCCACCCTTAGATTTACTTATTTTGTTATCTACCTTTTACCTATGTTTTCAAAAACCAAGCCATGTTTTGAAAACTAAAAAAAGTAGTTTTCAAAAACTTGTTTTTGTTTTTAGAATTTAGCTAAGAATTCAAATGCTTTCTTAAGGGAGATGAAAATCATTGTAGAGAAATTGAGAGAAAACAAGCTTAATTTTCAAAAACCAAATGGTTATCAAACGGGACCTTGGTTTTTGGTTTTTGGTTTTTGAAAATTAAACTTGTTTTCTCCCAATTTCTTTACAATGATTTTTATCTCCATTAAGGAAGCATTTGAATTCTTAGCCAAATTCTAAAAACAAAAACAAGTTTTTGAAAACTACTTTTTTTAGTTTTCAAAACATGGGTTAGTTTTTGAAAATATAGGTAAAAAGTAGATGATAAAACAAGTAAAACCATATGTGAGAATAGTATTTATAGGCTTAATTTTCAAAAATAAAAAACCAAAAACCAAATGGTTATCAAACGGGGCCTTAATTTCCCATGTTGTATCGATTCTAATTCTAAACTTTCAATTTTATTAAATTGCACCTCTAACTTAGATAAGTGTTGCAATCTTTACTTTAAATTTCAAAAAGTGTTAGCAATTTTAAATCTCTAATAAGTTTCCGTTCCGAATATTGTTAAAAGAGATTTTATCTTCCGTGTTCAATTGTGAGTTATAAAACATATCTTACGATATTAAATTGAATTTCTTTATTTTATTTGTAAAAATCACGAATCTACTCGGTGGAATTCCTACTAGGATCGAATGTGAAAAATAACATTTTATTTTATTTTATTTTTTGTCTCTATAGTTGAGCTTAGTTATTTTGTTGCACAATAATATAGGTTTGATCATGGCTATGGTTCCAAAAATTTCCTCCATTAATTACTTTCCTGTTGCCCTAACGTGCAGCTCCACTTAGGAAAAAACGTTAAAACCATTAGGGAGTAGAAATTGTACCCAATCAACCATGTTTCGACATAAATATGTTTTGGTCATTTCCTAGATACGTCCCAAATATTTAATGGGCAGTTAACTCACTACATTCTTCTGAGGGTAGCGAATGAGAGAGTAGGCCTGATGTGCTTAGTTTTGACATTTTGGGGAATAAGGTTTCATTTGATCAAAGGGAGTTTGAGCTCATTACGGGACTTAGTACAAAACATGTGAGGAGCGATGTTTGTAGTGGTAGACTCAGGATGAAGTATTTAGATGATAGTTTAGACTATGGAAGGATTTGAATTAGATAGGTTATTCCCCTCCCTTGAGTTTGAGAATGACAAAATTAATGCAGTGAAGATGACCCTATTTTATTTCATCGAGCTTGCAATGATGGGGAGAGAGAGAAAGCAACAAATGGACATGAGGCTTTATTAAATTGGCTACAAAAATCACTCTCACCCAAGCAAATTAAAAGACAAGCCCTCATAGGTAGGAGTTCATAACTTAATTAGGATTAAGATTGAGTTGTATATGATCATTTTGTGAAATATTAGTTTTTTTAAGTAACGGATTTATAAAGAGAGATTAAATATTTTGTGGTCCAGTCTTATACAAATTCATTGTATATGGATAACCCCCACTCACATGTCTCCACATGAACAATTCGGGTCAAATCATCTTGTAACTGTTACAAAGTGGGCGGTATCAATAGAGTTACTAGAATAAAGCACCCAACCTTATCCATATACTATATATAGCTAGACTCTTTAGGTTATTTCTAGAACATGATCCTCTTGTACGTTGAACTACATTACTGTTCAAGATTACACTACTATAATAACAACCTAGGAATTTTATATAAAGGATATTATAAATTACAAATAAAAATAATGAAAATAATTATTATCAACTTACAACCCCCTAAACTTTGGGGGTTGTATCAATAAAACCCCTAAAGTTTCATAAGATTATCAACTTACAACCTTTGTTAGATTTCGTTTGAAAAACCTTAGTTCACACATGTGGAAACAACTTATAATTCTATCAATTAAACTTCTAAATTGTCATAATGGAATAAATTTAGGCCATCGATTTAAAAATCGTCAATCCATCAATTCTCACACGTGTGTAGACTTCTTAAAAAATCTAGACCCTACATTTATTTGAAACAAATGGTCTAAATTGATTCACTTACGAAAATTTTGGGGTTTAATTGATATAATTACTAGGTTAGGATTTTCATTTTTAACATTGTATTTTATTCCATGGGTTTTCTTTTTTTGTTGAAAAATTTATTCCATAGTCTTTTTAGTACTGTATAGTGGTAATTTTAATTTATTAAACCACACAACAATTCAGACGAAAAACACATTATAAAGACACACGTACGCTTGGATAGAAAAAAGAAAAGAAAAGAAAAGACACACATAGGCTACATCATCTTGAAGCACAACAATACGTAAGTTTTTCTCTTCTGCGTGATCCTTCTTCTACTGCTCTACATTAACTTCTTCTTCTTCTTCTTTTTTTAATCTTCTCAATAGTGACGGATTCAGAATTTCATGTTAGGTGGCACAAATGCATATAAAGTTTAGTCCATGAACTTTTAGATTTTGGTCTATATGCTCTCTGAACCTTAAAAAACGTCTAGTAGATCTCTAAATTCTCTATTTTTTGTTTAATAGATCCCTAAAGTTTCAATTTTGTATCTAATAGGTTTTATGTATTCAAATTGTATTAAATAAATTAAATGTTATATCAGACATTAAATTTAATTTTGTATCTAATAAGTCCTATTGGACATTTTTTTTAAAAAAAATTAATGTATTTATTAGTAACAAAATTGAAAGTTCAAGTTTCAAATAGACACAAAATTAAATTTTATGCCTAATAAATAGTTAATTTTTAAGACTTTTGAATATGTCAGAGACTTATTAGATATATGCCTAATAAAATAGATATAAAATTGAAAGTTCATGGATTTATTAGACATAATTAAAGGACTTATTAATCACAAAATTAAAAGTTTAGGAAATTTTGGACACAAATTTGAAATTTCAATGACTAAACTTGTAATTTATTCATATTAATAATTTTAAATGCATTGATATATACTATTTATATTAAGTAAATTTATTACAAAATCCTAACAAATAATTAAAGAATTATCCATCTAAATATATAAGCAGATAATGAAACTTGAAATATTTATCAAAACAGAATTAAGTTTTTTTTTATGCTATTAATTTTTCTAAATAATTTACCTAAGATTTTAAAATATTTTTATAAGGTATACATTTATGAGAAAATTGAGGGGGGGCCATGCATTCCCCACCATCAAACCAAGGTCATATTTTGAAATTTTAAGCATAAACATATATAGATATATATAAAAACCATGACTTGAGGGGGGGCCGTGCCCCTCCTGGCCCCAACATGGATCCGCCCCTGCTTCTCAACTCCATTGAAGTCTTCTTGGTTTTTCTGTGACATTTAAAAATAAAGGAATGGTATTTGCTTTCTTGATTCAATCTTGTTGGTTTTTCTGTGACATTTAAATATAATAAATGGTATTTTCTTTCTTGATTCTTAACAGGAAGCAGAGGGAGGTCATAAATACATACTTGACATAGATCACATGCACACTCTGTACTATCAAAATATACAAGTCAATTGAGAACGAAATCTTCAAGAACCGAAAAATGGAGGTATTCTTTTTCTTTTTTGATTTCTGCAAGGTAGGTTAATAGGCGTTAAATTACAAGTTTAAGTTTGTGTCCATTTGGTTTTTGACAAATTCTAAACTTCTAGGGGTGGTCGGCGGCTGCACCTGGGAGAAGATGAAAAAGATGGATTCTAGGGTTTTTCATCTTTTTCATTTCTTGTTTTTTTTTAATCCAAGTCCCTATGTCTTAATTCTTTTGTTGCTATTGATTGAATTTGTCTCTTTCTATGGCATGATTCGGATCCATTAGTTTCTTGTTCATCTTCGATATTGGTATGCAAGTTTTTTAGTAGAACACTTTCGCTCCCCACAGATGTCACCAACTATTGATACACAAATTTGGGCAAAGGGTACGCACCTAATTTGCACTTGAAGCCAACAATGAGTTTGTATTTTCAAGGGGACGAGGTGGCTTGTAAAACAAAGAAAACATTGTACATCGGTGTGGTGCCTACCACAACCACTTCGATGTTTAAGTTAGAAAAGAAAAAAGTGTAGCAAGCTTTTAGAAAATGAATACTAAGAATGAGTTACCTCTAATGGAGTCTTAATTTATATGAGACCCAGGGTCTTCACTTTTATGAATAGGATTAGATTTTGGATCGAAGTGGGGCCCTTGGGGTTTATTGGACCACGGGTGTACATGGGGGCACGTCAAGCATGCATCAATTAGGTCGGCTAGTTCAGTTCGGCCCAGTTTGGGCCAAGTTTGGCAATAGGCCTTTTGACTCTTTTTCTCATTTTTCTAGGTCCAATTTCATCTCGAATCTCGGATTTGATTTTATTTGACCCATTTGTCTTCCATTCTCTTGGGTTTGATATGGTTGTCCAATTTTACCCATAATAGAGATAAGAATTATTTACATATATGAGACTAAATAAACCATAATTTTCCAAAAATGTTCAAAATAAACACAATTTACATCCATGACCGGCTATTTATTATTACTGGAAGCCCAATTACTTACATACCCTTATACGCACAACAACTGTATTTATATAAAATAAAAAATAAAAAAATAAAAACAAATAAGGAAAAAACAGTTCATATTACTGATTTGAAATAAAATCCAAGAACCGCGCACATTTATCTCCATAAACGATCATAGTCTTTATCTTCCCCAAATTTTCTACCATTTTCCTCTTTAATCCCTAATAGCCGTCGTGGATTTCATATGCAAACATCAAAAAGTCACCGTCAGTATAGGGTTTCATCGTCTCTACATTTTTGACAGGTTTAGGGTTTCATCATTTCTAAATTCTTGATGAAAAGAGAGGGATTATTTGGACGAAGAAGATTCTAAATACCTCTGATTATCTATTCAAGTGACCAAGTAAGTATAATATAAAGCCTTTACAGTGTTTATGATTCATACCCTTCCATTTTCATTATTTTATTTTGTATTCTTGCATTTGAGGGTATTGTGTTTTCACAAACATGAATTGTTGGCTGCATTTTTTTTTTTTTGGTGAAAATGATCGGTTGAACTTTGGATTGTTGACGAAAACGATCATTTGAACTCTATTTCAAATCATACCCTTCCATTTACATAATGTTCCATTTTCATTCTCTTATTTTATATTTTTTGTAATTTGTTAAAAATAAAACGGCAAAATACCCACTAAATGCATACAATTAATTGCATTTTGGCAAAAGTTGTGTTATATGTTGGTAAATTGTAATTGGGTTGTATATTATGAAATGTTGTGTTCTGTGTTTTGTGTTCAGTTTTGGGTTTCATATTATGATTTTGTAAAATGTTGTGTTATGTGTTATGTGTTCGATTTTGGAAAATGTTGTAAAATTGTAATTGGATTTCATATTAAGTGTCATGTTGTGTTATGTGTTATGAAAGTTATGATCTAAAACAAGATTTTTGGTCAGTATATAGGATTTGTGAGTAAGGATTTATCACATAATGATTTTGGTTTGTGAATGTATCATCATAAGATTTGTTAGATTTATCACTTGTTTATACTTGAACAGGATCTTATTTATGTTGCTTTGGTTATATTCTAAGTATAGTACTTTATATATGAATACTTGGTAAAAATTGGAAATGTTTAAGTATAAAATAAGATGTAGTATGAAATTTACGTTATGTTATGTTGGTTGTATATTCTATGTTCAATAAGATGTATGAAATTTATGTTATGAGGTTGTAATTACTAACTTAAATGATATATTTTTTTCTTTCAGGAAATGGTGAAGTTAAAAACTATTTCAGACAACAATAGACGGAGGAGTCAACGACTGTTAGGTTGTTCAAGTAAATCTCCAAAGAATGCAAAGAATGAAAATGAGACGGTGATAATTGAGTCTGAGGTATATTAATATATTGGGTAGTTATTTTAATAAGTATTCCTAACATTACGCATGCATTTTAATGGTAATATATTTTAGGATGAAAGAACTGAGGAAAGTATGGAATATCCAATGAAAATACAAGATGATACATCAACGCAATCCAGAATAATTGGAAACATGGGGCGCATGTTGAGTGCAATCAAACCAAATAGAAGGCATGACGATGGTGATGAAGAAATGCATGATGTAGAGGAAGACAACATAAGTAAAACTTCAATTGTGATCAATCAGCTTTTTGACTTTCTAGTATGATAGGTGTATTCTTACAGTTGCAGAATGAAAAGTCAGATGACGAAGGAGAATTGCTTAACACTCAGATTATTTCCTATACTGATAAGGATCAAGTATATTGAATATATACACAATATTAATTCATTATGATATATATATTTTTAAAATTTGACTTTTATATATACAATAAAAATCACTTTGTATGGATAATAGGTTCAAATAGATGTTGGTGAGGAAAATCGTGGTACTATGGATCAAAAAGTACAAGATATAAGCAAAGAGGACATAATAGATGATGTTCAAGATAATAAGGTAGAAAAAATGGATGTGGATGACCAAAAACAAGAAGAGGTAGAAAAAAATGATGAAGAAGACCGATATGCTAAAATTGATGAGGAACACATTAAGGTAACATACATATAAATATAAATTAATCAGTTTAGTTAATTTTATAATAAACAATATTTAATAAAATGAAAATTTCAGGTAGATGATATGACATTAAGAGAGAGGTTAGTACTAATGAAAGGAAAGCAAAAGAAGGTTGACGAATATGAAGCAATGGTACGTATGTAGTTAAACTTTATATTAATAATTTTAAAATATACATTGTTAAATAATAAACAGTTAACATTTCAAAAAACTCCAAAGAAGAAGATAATGAAGGGACACCAAGCATCTGATTCAGAGGATAGGACAACAAGAAGGGTATGACAAAATTTTGGGTATTTTTATTATATACATATGTATTTCAATGATTATGAGTGTTTTTTTTTTTTTTTTTTTGTAGATAACGAGACAACAAAGCAGTGCTCTTCGCAAAGTTAAAGTTGATGAAAGAATACCTATTAAGGTGAAAAGAACTGTGAAGAAGATTCTGAAGAAATAAAAAGAGAAGGTAAATCCTATGATAAATCACAAATTTTAATGTGACATTTATATAGAAAAGGGTTCTTATACTCATTTTTTACATATACAGATGATAAAAAATGACAAAGGAAATAAGAAGACCAAAAGTAACAAGACAATTGTGAGAGCTAAGTTTGGCAGAGGTTCAATATTAGGGGAAGACAGAACAGATAGATACCAGGTATTTAAAATTCATGTTATGTGCATTTACTGTTTATGTTAAATCTGAACTTACTAACATTGGATATGTAATAAATGTTTACGGTATATGATAAGAGTTTTATTAAGAAATGTCCATACTTTTATAGGATGCACCTCTTTTCCTTCCTAGGGAAAAATGGTTAACTATCCAAAAATTAAATATATATGGAAGTTTAGATGTCCTAACTAAAATAAAACAAAATCTGAAGAAAAAACACCTACAAATATTTAGAGAAAGTTGTTTTGGAAGCTTCATTGACCTAAATATTAATAAATTCCAAAGCCAACTACTGTACTATATAATTAGGAGACAGTGCAGCCCTACCAAAGGAGATGAATTATGGTTCAATTTTGAGGGGATAGTTGTTACGTTTGGATTGAAGGACTTTGAACAAATAATAGGACTGAACTGTGGGGATTTACCAGTAGTAGATGTGGTAAAATTACCGAGAAGATTTATCAATAAATATTTTGGAAAAGAGAGACCTATTAAGAGGTCAACAATTCATAGTCTATTTGTCAAGGGAACAAATGTGAAAAAGAAAGACATGGTCAAATTGGCAAACCTTTACTTTTTAACAAACTTTTTACTTGGAAAGCAAAAGGGTACAGGGGTAGAAGTTGAACACTTAATGCTAATTGATGATAAAGAACAATTTGAAAACTACCCTTGGGGGCGTCTTTCCTATGATGTAACAATTAGATCAATAAAGAACGCAATCAACAATCCAAATGCATCAGTAGCTGGACTTGTTGGTTTCCCATATGCATTATTGGTGTAGGCGTACGAGTATATACCTTTAATATCAAACCCACGTAATTTCTATGCTCGAAAAGTATATTAAGGATTGCCAAAGATGAAGAATTGGGAAGCGGACAAACATCTTGAGTGGAGGGAGCTTGCCATTAAGGTGTTTGAAAATGAAGATGTAAGTAACAAAAATATACTACATATTATTATTAACATGTTCTATTGTTTATATATAACACATGCTTATTTTTAAAATTTCAGTTTGCATTTTTTCCAATGAATGAGGAGGATTTGGTAGGTGTAGATCAAAAGAAGAAAGATATTGTTCAAGATGAATTAGTGTTTGAAGTTGGGGAAGGATCAAATAAAAATATTTTTGATGAAAAATCTATGGATGAAGGGGTAGATCTGTTTGCTAATGTTTTAGTTCTTTTTAAAGAGTTTGAAGATTTGATGATGATGAATATAACAGTTTTAGAAAATAAAATAGACTTGGTATATGCTGAATTAAAAGTTGTGAAGAACAAAGTGATTGGAAATAGTGATGAGGGGTATGAAGATGAGAGCCACGAAGGAAATAATGATGAATACGATGGTGATGGTGAGGGGACGGGCGGAAATGAAGGTGGGGTTGACATGAGAATTGATAATGGTGGTAAAGATGATGGGGAGGACAAAAAGGCTTGAAAGAATGGGAATGGTGGTTACGGAACTGAGGGAAATGATGGTGAGAATGGTGGCAAGGGTGGCCACAATGAAAATGAAGCGAAAGAGGTTCAAAATGAATGTAAGCATGTTAGCTTGGAAGATTATTTGGTGAACACAGAAATTCTGAAGAAAGTTGATGACATTGAGCTACAAGTTAGCAATGGAAAGGTATGTGTGATAAATATATAATGTATTTGATATTTTAAATGCTATATTCATTCAAAATACTAAGTCAAATTTATGCTCAATAGGGAAAAAAGAAAACGGAAGAAGCATCAAATGGATTTTTCTCGTGTGTACTATACAATGTACATAATTGAACGAATCACTATTGTATATATTATATTCTAATGAGTCAATTTAATGGTATTTGTAGCTTAAAGGAATATGACCGTTTGAAAAGGGAAGTTAAATCGATATTGGCATTAAGCTAGACAATAAAATAAGAAGAAAGTGACGAATGATCTTCCCATAAAAAATAATGCATGCGCCATTCACTTCCAAGTTTGGCTCTACAGACGTGAAGATAAAAAAGGAAAATGTGAGCAATAGTCAAGAGTTTGGCTGCCCGAACTTTAACATTATGTAGGAGATTTAGTTAGGAATGATTGTTTATGTTTTAATGATTTATCTGAACTTTTTTTTTTATATGTTTTATGAGACCACGTATGTTAGTTTGGAAAGTTGACATAATTATTGGCTACCAGTTGATATAGTTTTTGGCTACCACCTAGGGCATATTTTTGGATATGTTTTTTTGAGACCTCTTATGTTAGAGACTCATATGTTCTTCTAGTTTTATGTAATAGATGATGATGTTATGTGTAATGACATCTAATGTTATTTATTGGTGGTTGATAAGATAATTTGGGATGTAAAAATATGTTGTGAATTATGAATTTATATGTGAGATATATTGATGCAGTTTAGTTATATGCACAAATATATATATTTCATGAAAATATGTAATTGATTCAACTTAATTGCACAGAGAAAGTTGTAGGTATATATGATAAGTGTATCAGGGGCTACAATTCAATAATATATACTCATATATTTCTAATTACTCTTCTAAAAATAATAATGTATATGTATTAAAACGATCGATAGGAAACATTTAATGTGATAGCAAAGTATTAGAGACGTTAATAGGTAATATTAAAATACAAATGATATGTAGTTATAATATATAGATATAGATATATAAGTTATTTTGGATTTATACAAATGTATATGGTAGAAGTTATATTATGTACAAGTATATATATTTCATACATTGCATTGGAAATAGTAATTAATTTAATTTAATTGCAAGTGGGAAATTGTAGGTATATGATATATGCATCGATAGTAATTTCAATGTGGTAGAACTGAGTCTAATTCATACAAGGTGTACATTAAAATATAAGCTATATGACATGTTAGTTAGAATATATACAGAGGGATATATCAGTTATGTTTGATATATAGTTATGTATATGCTATAAGTTGTTTACTAGTGTCTAAAATGATTGATACATATAAATAATAATGTGAAGTTGAATGATATATCCATACTGAGCATAGTTAAATTCTTTGAATACTTACCAAATAAAAATAACTTTAATATAATGAAATGTTTTGTTGAAGTAAATGACAATTAAAAGTGGAATAATAAAAATGACAATATTAAATAAAAACATGACAATGACAATAACAAGTCTTCATTATTATGTAAGGGCATTTTTGTAAGTTCTTCTATTATGATCAGCCCTTTTACATCGTCCACATTTGACTCTCCCTTTAAACTCCATGGGTGAGAGGGAATCCGAGATTTCTTTGGTCTATCAACTGGACGTTTGACATTTGGTGGCATGATTTTAATGTTTTTCAAGTCTTCTGGTATATCCCAGCTATCTTCATTTCTAACAGGATGGACTAAACCAGCGTAAGTGGAATGCAAAACATTGTTTGAATAGTATGGCGACACAAAATCCTTTATCGATAAGTGCTTATGAGTTAAGATAGCACTGACATGAGAACATGGGATTTGTAGTTGGTCCCATATGCAACATGTACAACTTTTATTGATCAAATCCACGTCATGTTGATGTGTTCCATCAATGACTTGATACAAATGATCATTAATTGGGTAGACCTAGTGAAATATCCAAAATAAAAACATTAAAGACCTACAAAATATATACCACAATGTATATAATATAAGGTAAGTTGAATAATAAATATCTAGAGTTTGTGTACCTCCATTGTACGACCATTGTAGATCATTTCTCGCAATTCTAGTTCAACAACTTTTGTTAGATAGGTAACTTGGTAATCGGCATCATTCTTCTGTTCATGAAACCAACTCTGCAATATCATCCATACAGCTTCTAACATAGAAGTAATTGGCAATTCTCTTGCTTATTTGACGACATTGTTAAAGCTTTCCGATATATTATTGGACATAATTGTATATCTGTGACAAGGAGAAAAAGCACGAGACCAATTTGAATAACCAACTGATTCTAAATCATCACGAATACCAGGGGTAGCACTTTCTAACTTTTGCATGTTATGTTTAAAATCTTTTTTATTGAATGTCTTAGCTGTTGAAAAAAATAAAGTATCAACAAGATCGCTCTTGCTGATAGACTATTCCTATTGTCTACTACTAATGAACAACCATTGGATGAACCATTGGACATAATGTTAAAAAACCATCTAACATCTCGGTCATCAACCAATTTCATACCCTTTGCTATAAAAGACTGTGGTCCTATATTAGCAAATAGATCGGGGTAATCATAATTACCTATAATTGATAACTTCATCATTACAGTGTCCATCAAATTCTTGAACGACATTCCGAGTTGCATCATTATCTCAGATACGTTGTAGTCGACATAATTGTTCTTCTCATTCCAATTACCACCATATAGAATGTGTACAGGAATAACGTTAGTACCTAAAACATAATTGAATTTTTAATATGTAGTTAATGACTTATACAATCAGTTAAAATTAAACATCATATATACATATTTAATTATGATTGAAAACATACATACATTTTTTTTATATATATATAGAACACATATACAGAACATCATATATAAAAAAATTACTATGATGTTCAATCACTTAGGAAAATATACACAGTAATAAAGTTAATATAAAAGACAATAAAACACTATTGAATATATACCTACTATTATATACATGAATGTAGCTGAAAATGGATGGATTGAAATGCAGTAGTATTAACTACTGTAATATACAGAAATATATCAAATAAAATTTGGATTATATTGAAAATAGACAGGTAAAAACATTGAAATGGAGCTGGAAATGGAATTTTAAAACAGAAAGCAATTATCTGCACAATGACATAAAAATATTAAAATAAATAAATACATACTCATCTTTGTGCAAGGTCTTAGGAACAATCTGGGTTGTTGGCAAAAAAAGGTTTAAAAATAAATACCGAATGATGAATGAAGAACAATCGAGTGGTGGGCAAAATGAAATGGGGTTTAAATAGAAAATACAAAAAAATAATAAAATAAATTAAAATACAAAACACACAACTAATTAAGGAGAAACAGAATTAACATTAAAACAAAAATAATCAAAATTGGTTATGTTATCCACTTTCCAAATTTGAAAAATGCATAAGCATTAAATAATAAAATAAAATAAAAATATTAAATGTGATTTGACCCCTTGTATGTAAGGGTATTTTGGTAAGAGAAAATTGATAATGAATGCATAAAAGACTACACATGATAATTGGTAAAAATTGGGACATTTTTGAAATTCTGCTATTAAAAGAACCCATATGGTAGAATTTTTGTACAGATAATGCAATTTAAATGCACCCATAAAAATATTAAATGAATGAAATATGAAAAGCTAGAAAGTAAAAGGTTTACCTCCATATAGATAACTTAATTCTAAAATTAATATTTTTATCTAATTATATTTAACCACAAAATATGAAAGGTTTTAGAATGTCAAAAGTTTTATAATTATTTAATTCCCTTCAACTCTAAATTTGTCTCTTCCACTCATTTCCACAACAATTTGAAATCTCCATTTTAATTTAAAAAAATTAAAATAAGAAAATAATTATTGAAAAATCAAAATATAGTCTAATAATAATCAAGAACATAATTATGAGTTTGATAAAGTGAACAATAAAACATGAAAAAAATTAGAAATACATAAATTAATTAATTTAGATATCATTTCTTTGTTAAAAACAAAATAGGCATCATTTTTTATCATTGTAAAAAAATCATAATGATTTATATATAAACCACATCTAACCTAAAATATCTTATACATATTTAATTTTTAACTTATTTTAACCACAATAATAATAATTGATTTTCATTTTTTTTACAATTACACTAATATTCAATAATAAATAAATTTATCAATGTGTAATATATAAAAAAATTATGATTTCTTTTATATTAAAGTACATATTAATTTGTTAGATAGATTTTTTATTGAATATAATTAAGTTTTTTTTATAGTATAAAATAAAGTAAAAATATATCTAACGTGCATTGCATGTGGTAATAAGCTAGTCTATTAAAAAGAAAGCATCCTTAAAAAACTTTTTTAGACCATGATGAGTCTCATATTTTATGTATTTTTAGCCCTTTAAAATTAGGTTATCTGCAAGAATTCATGCTTATATGTCCATAGTTGTTAGTAAATTAATATGGGAATAACCCAAATCAGTAAAAGTGTTGTTATGTGATGAGAAATCTGAAATGAGAAGAACAGAGTTGAATTTTACTGATTTTTGATATTTTTTATGCAGGAATCTGTAAATTTCTAGAATTGCGACTCCAATTGCAACTACAATTTTGCCTGGAGACAGAATTCCTAAACATCAAGAGGAAAATTCGATTTTATGCTGATATTTGAAGATTTTTCCCTTTACCAAATCAAGCGTAGAGAGATTCAATTCTTGCCTTAAACATCTATGGAGCAAACCCTAGCATTTTTGTAGGATCGATATGGCAACCCTAGAGGGGGGGGTGAATAGGGTTTCTTCAAACTTTATAAAACTTTTTACTAATGTGGGCCCAATTAAACAAATTAACACACTTTTTGCAACAATTAATTTAAACAAGAAATCATGCAAATAAATTCACCTCAAATTAAACAATAAATTTAACATTAACAATTTCAAACACCCTATTTAATTCTAAAAACAAGATTGGTAAAGAATATGTAAAAGTAAAATTATACCAACCAAGATAGACATCCAAGAACACTTAATTTTATGCAATATAATATAATAACAAATTAATTGCAAAAATGAAATAAGATAGGGATAGAGAAATTGACACCGTAAATTTATAGTGGTTTGGCACAACCCGGCCTACTCCACTCCCCAAGCTCCTCTTGGGTATTTCACTAGAACAATGACTCTTTCCACGGCTTAGAGTCTAACCGTTACAACGTTCTTTTTCCGGGCGCAAGAACAAACCCGATCCTTTCCATGGTTTAGGATCAAACCGTTACAACCTCTCTTTTTCGGGATCAAGAGAAACCCTTACAATGGATTTGAAGTTGAAAGAACAAGATGGAGAAAACTCTCTCAAAGAGTAGATATACAAATTTAACTTTCACAAATCAATCCTCACTATACAATAATTCTCTCTCAAGAAAAGATGAAAAGAAAAATTAAATCTTTGGAGAGAACAACAATGGAAGCTTTGAGAATTTGAAGGTTGAAAATTATGAAAACTTGTTGTGTTTGTAAATGGAGGAAGAATATGGTATTTATAGAGAGGAAAATTGAATAAAAAATCAACATTTAATTTGAATCATTGGATTGGTAAAAGAGGATTGAATGGTGGAGATTAAAAGAGAAGGTAAATATTAATATAATAATAATAATAAAGACAAAACAAAGGATAGTGGATGTGTAAGAGGATAGTGAGTGTGTAAGAGAATAGTGGGTGTGTAAGAGGATAGTAAGTGTGTAAGAGAATAGTGGGTGTGTAAGAGGATAATAAGTGTGTAAGAGAATAGTGGGTGTGTAAGAAGATATTTTTGAAATGTGAGTGTGAGAGAGGGAGACCAACGGTCATATATATATATATATATATTTTTTTTTTTTTTTGAAACTTCAACTAAATGACCAACAGTCATGAAAGAAGAAAAAACTTTTTTTTAATTATTTTTTTTTTACTAAAAGTAATATATAGATTTATAATAAAAGATAATTTTCTTTTTCATTTTATTTTAAAACAACCAAAAATCCACCATATGTCATTTCTCCAAAGGCTCCATGTGTCACCCTCTAATTGGTCAATATTGCTAATTCAGCCGCCACGTCATCGCGTCGGGAATTTTTCGTTCAGAATTGTTTTGACCATAACTTCTTCGTTTTAACTCCGATTTGAGTAATTCAAGAGGCATTGGAATCGTTATTCCGAGCTCTACGATTGGACTATTCAAAACACTAAAATTATTAGTAATTATTAGCAGGTTTGTTATCATCAAAACATTAATTAATTAATTAATTAAAATTAATTAATTTGAGATTAAGGTCAAAAAGCCAACAATCTCCCCCTTTTTGATGATGACAAACCATTAAAGAAAAATAACTTTGAAGCTCATTAAAATCAAGGTACTACATGAGTCCAAGTAATAATTTTAATATAAAAACCAATATATCACCATAAAGCTCGTACTTGAAAATTACTCAAGAATTAAATTAATTCTCCCCCTAAATTAATGCAATACTAAAACATGATACAAAATTTAGAACATATTTTTTTTAAACTTCTCCCCCTTTGGAATCATCAAAAACACTAATAAGAAAAATAAATATTAGCACTTTAATGCAAAGTTAAAAAAAATTCTCCCCCTTTTGAAATCAATTTGACAATCCCCCATAATAAGGGACAAAAAGACATTTGACACATAATATAACTAGAGGGTAGAAATATCAATCCAAAATTTTCAAAAGAGAACTTCTTCCAAAAAGAACCAAGAAATGAATGTTCTTTGAAGACAATAACTCCCCCTAAAAGATAAACACTATGCATACGAGAGGGGTACATGTCAATAAAGCAATTTGGAGAATTAATATCATCAAATTCACATAAAAATGGTATAACTCCCCCTAAAAATAAGCATTCTCCAAACAAATAAATCAATACCAAGGAAATAAAATTATTCAAGTAAAAATCATTCAACAATAATAATTTGCACAAGATAGCAATTTAAATAGAAACATGGTAGTTCAATTTATCTCAAACAAACTATCAATATTTAAAAAAAATACACATTCAAGAGTAATATGACACAAAATAAATAAATTTCAAGAGAGCAATTTTAATACTCATGAATATGTACTAAAATTTCCATATCTATAAAAGATACATTAAGCAAAATAATCTCAAGGCTATCAACTTATCAAATTCAAGTAAAATTCAACACATGAGATACCAAAATATCAAATGTTATAAAATAAACACCAATTGATGAAAAAAATATATTGATACCAAATAATAGCAAAATGTCATTATGACCAAATATAAGCATGATAGCAACACAAACAAGATTTATACCAATTTTGAATAAAATACTAAAAGGAATTCAAGAAAATAAATCAATTCCATAAATATACTCCCCCTATGAAATAGAATTCAACGAATCTTCTCAAGCATTAAATAAGCACATTCTTTTCAAGATAGAATAAACAATATGCTCAAAATAATAACAAATCCTTTTTAAAAAATATAATCAAACAAATATCAAATATTTTTCTTCAAGACATCAAAATCTAAAGAAGGCAAAACAAACATTCTCAAGCATAAGTTAAGCATATTCTTTTCAAAAGAACAACAAATATACTCAAAATAATTCTCATTGAACAACATACTTCATATAAAGATTTATATTAAAGAGAAACAAATAGTCAACCAAATATTAAATATTTTTCTTCAAAATATCAAATTTTAAATAAGGCAAAAATTATCATCAAAACATAAATTTTATCTTCAAGAAGGATACATAACTCATGCCAAAAAGCATATAATAAAAAAAAATATCTAAACAATTTCTTCCAAGAGACCAAACAATACATAGAATATTCAAAACTTCAATAACATCAAGTTTCCACCATCCATAACATAACAAGTAATTTGAGTATTGGGCATTTTTGATAAATCTCAAAATCATAATCCCAATAACTCAATAATCAAGCAATAATAAAACAATCAAACTATCAAGAAATCATGGATAAATTAAATTTCAATAATGAGTAATATTGATAAATGCCAAAATATAGATATTCAAGCTTTTCTCATGGCATGCATCTATAACTCAAATAACAAGTAAAATGAATTATGGATAAATTTATAAATGATCAATCTCAACATTCTCAAGAGCATATAATCCAATAATCCACCAAAGCAATTATGTTTATAAAAGGAAAATGTTATCAATAAGTGAAATATGTCAATTATCATTACAAACAAAATAAATTTTATTTAAGGACAAAATTTCACAACCAATAGGATTTAAGAAAAGATAAGTAAATTAAAGCACTTTCCCTATTAAAAGGGATTTGACAACTCTTTTCCATTTCTCATAATAAAATAAATCATCAAACCATAATGCTTTAATCAAGGAATGGGCATTCAAGTTCATAAAGCATTTAAACTAACAAAACTTAATACCAATTGTAAGAGTGGAACTCAAACAACAAAGTATCAAAGTGAGATAGTTTAAAAAGAATATTTTTAAGCAACTTCTTTGACAAATTAATAAGAAGAATTAATTATAATCAAACAATAAAGGAGTCCACAAAAGTTTTCAAAATAATTTAAATCATCAAAGATTCGATTTTGAAAGCCAACATGTAAACTATAAAAAATATTCAAATACTCAAAATATCAATTATATTGAACAATATTAAAAAAACATTAACACATAATAAGCCAAAAATAGATTTACAAAATAATTCCATGACATGTAATTCTATAAAAACAAAGCAATTGGAATTATATATAAATTTGAAATTAATCAATCTCAAATTTCTCAAAAGCACATAATCATGTAGTCTATAAATAGACAAACAATAAAGATAAATGTCAAACAAAATATTCATAAATATCTCATGGACATTTAATCTAATAATCACTAAAAATTTAGGAAATCAACTTCAAACATTTAAACCATTCAAGAGATACAATCTCCATAATAAATGTCAATTGAATATTTATCTCAATAATTCAAAAAATATATAGAATATAGAAAATGTGCTCCCTAAAATAAGCAAACATGTTTCCTAAATGTGCTTCTTAAAATAAGCAAACATGTTCCCTAAAATACAACACACACATATATATGCATTAACATTCAAATTCAAAGGTGTGCTAAAAAATTCAAATTCAATTATTTCAAATCAATCAAGTGATATAATTTCTAGAAGAAATACAAAAATACTTATCTCAATCATTCAAAAATATAAAGTTACCAAATATGCAATTTTCCTTTGTTGGATTCAAGCAAGCCATAATAGTTGCTTCATTTGAATTAATTTCTCATTTGAAGTCCAAGCAACCAATTGCTTCTTGAAATCACACCTACAAAGAAGGCTTAATCAAAGGATTTTGGTACCCATTTATTGGGTCCTTCATTGTTAGGAAGCAAAGATTTTGGAATCCATTTCTTTTTAATTCCAACATTCATAACATTCATATTCTTTGATTTAGGCAAATTATAACATGAATTTGATTTATGACCGAATTTGCCACATGAATAACAAGTAATATTAGACAAGAATTTCTTTTTAACAAATTGATTTTTCACAATATTTTTCTCAAAGAAATTCTTTCTTGGAGCATTTTTCAATTTGAAACAATTTGGTCTAATATGACCTTTAACTCCACAATAATGACATGTAGGCACAAATTTTGATTTCATATGCATATTTCTAGTCTTTCCATGATTAGGAACAAATTTAGCGCTATGCATACATTTGGATAAAGCATGATCATGTTTAGGCTCAAATTTTGATTTTTCATGCAAATCTCTAGCTTTTTCATGTTTAGGCTCAAATTTCACATCATGACCACATTTTGATCTAGCATGATATTGTCTAGGTACAAAATTTGAATTTCCATGGATATTTATAGATTTTTCATGCTTTTGTACAAATTTAGATTTAACAAAATTAGGCACATTGGGTAAAGCATCTTTAGGCATACTAGGGGTAGCTTTAACAAAGATAGTCTTAGAACTAGATAAAGAATTTTCATCCACATAACCTAATCCCCTTTTATCATTAAAAGGTTTACCCATGTCAATAATTTTATCTAATTTTTGTGCACCAATAGTTAATTTCTTGATAGACTCTTTTGCAATTTCAAGCTCTTTATTAGCAAACAATTCATTTTCTTTAAGCAACATGCAAAAGATCATTTTTCTCATTATTATCACATTCAAGAAATTTAATTTTGTCAACAAATGAACATTTATCTTTTTCTAAGGATATATTGCTATTTTCCAAATTATAAATTTTATCTTTCAAGCTAGCAATTTCATCTTTTAATTCTAAAGATAAAGATTCAATATTCTCATTTTTATTTCTCAAATCACTCAATTCAATTTTTAATTCACATGACAAGGATTTGAGCTCATCATTCTCTTTTTCAAGTAAAGTAATTTTATCATTTAATACATTTTTCTCAACACAACAATCATCAATTTTATTATGCAACAATACATTATTATCTCCACTTTTCAAACATGCATTTTCATCTATCAAAGATTTATTCTCAATACATAAAGCCTTAAACTTCTTTGATAGTTTAACATATTTAGAGTTAAGTTTTTCTAAATCACGTTGCATGCTTTCAAAGGCATCAAATAATTCATCATAAGAAGGGGATTGATGGTTTACCTCATTTTCATCACTTTCATCAATGGATTTGTTATTCAAATGACCCATCAAGCATAGGGAGGCTCCATCACATTTTTCTTTTCCCACTTCATGAAATTTTTCTTGATTTTGAGAATTACAATTCTCTTTCACATCAAATAAATCATTAATAGTACAAGGAGAATTTTCTACACTATACACATTATCAAGAAATTTTAAAATATCATATGCATATGTAAAATGTAAAATCTCATCACATATTTTTCTATCTAATGCACAATATATGATATTTATGGCTTGGGCATTAAAAGAAAGCAATTTAAGCAATTTATCATTCATTTTCAATTTTGATAAATCATGCTCACAAACATACACAATATTGAAATCAATGGCAAGCAAAAATGTTTTCATTCTCTTTCTCCAAACATCATAATTTTTACCATCAAAGTAAGGAGGTTTATCAATACAATAACCTTCAAGAAAATCTAATGTTGCCATAACTCTTAGCAATTAAGCTTTTAAAATAAAATTTTAAAATATTAATAAGATACTTTAAGAATCAAAATAATATTTAAAAATTATTTTATCAAAAGAGCAACCAATCTAATACCAATTGTTGGAGTGAAAACTCAAACAATGGATATCAAAAGAAATAACTTTTGAAAAATATATTTGATTAAAAACAAGAGCAACCTCGCTCTGATACCAATTGTAGGATCGGTATGGCAACCCTAGAGGGGGGGGTGAATAGGGTTTCTTCAAACTTTATAAAACTTTTTACTAATGTGGGCCCAATTAAACAAATTAACACACTTTTTGCAACAATTAATTTAAACAAGAAATCATGCAAATAAATTCACCTCAAATTAAACAATAAATTTAACATTAACAATTTCAAACACCCTATTTAATTCTAAAAACAAGATTGGTAAAGAATATGTAAAATTAAAATTATACCAACCAAGATAGACATCCAAGAACACTTAATTTTATGCAATATAATATAATAACAAATTAATTGCAAAAATGAAATAAGATAGGGATAGAGAAATTGACACCGTAAATTTATAGTGGTTTGGCACAACCCGGCCTACTCCACTCCCCAAGCTCCTCTTGGGTATTTCACTAGAACAATGACTCTTTCCACGGCTTAGAGTCTAACCGTTACAACGTTCTTTTTCAGGGCGCAAGAACAAACCCGATCCTTTCCACGGTTTAGGATCAAACCGTTACAACCTCTCTTTTTCGGGATCAAGAGAAACCCTTACAATGGATTTGAAGTTGAAAGAACAAGATGGAGAAAACTCTCTCAAAGAGTAGATATACAAATTTAACTTTCACAAATCAATCCTCACTATACAATAATTCTCTCTCAAGAAAAGATGAAAAGAAAAATTAAATCTTTGGAGAGAACAACAATGGAAGCTTTGAGAATTTGAAGGTTGAAAATTATGAAAACTTGTTGTGTTTGTAAATGGAAGAAGAATATGGTATTTATAGAGAGAAAAATTGAATAAAAAATCAACATTTAATTTGAATCATTGGATTGGTAAAAGAGGATTGAATGGTGGAGATTAAAAGAGAAGGTAAATATTAATATAATAATAATAATAAAGACAAAACAAAGGATAGTGGATGTGTAAGAGGATAGTGAGTGTGTAAGAGAATAGTGGGTGTGTAAGAGGATAGTAAGTGTGTAAGAGAATAGTGGGTGTGTAAGAGGATAATAAGTGTGTAAGAGAATAGTGGGTGTGTAAGAAGATATTTTTGAAATGTGAGTGTGAGAGAGGGAGACCAACGGTCATATATATATATATATATATATATTTTTTTTTTTTTTTTTGAAACTTCAACTAAATGACCAACAGTCATGAAAGAAGAAAAAACTTTTTTTTAATTATTTTTTTTTTACTAAAAGTAATATATAGATTTATAATAAAAGATAATTTTCTTTTTCATTTTATTTTAAAACAACCAAAAATCCACCATATGTCATTTCTCCAAAGGCTCCATGTGTCACCCTCTAATTGGTCAATATTGCTAATTCAGCCGCCACGTCATCGCATCGGAAATTTTTCGTTCAGAATTGTTTTGACCATAACTTCTTCGTTTTAACTCCGATTTGAGTAATTCAAGAGGCATTGGAATCGTTATTCCGAGCTCTACGATTGGACTATTCAAAACACTAAAATTATTAGTAATTATTAGCAGGTTTGTTATCATCAAAACATTAATTAATTAATTAATTAAAATTAATTAATTTGAGATTAAGGTCAAAAAGCCAACAATTTTGAGGCTATAAATATGAAGATTCAAGCCACGGAAAAAGAGTCGCCAATCATAAGACCACTGTGGTTTCTGCACTTTTTATTTTCGAAGAAGAGCGATGCCCAAACTTCAATCCATCCCTGGGGTTGTGAAGATCTTACTCTTCTTGAAAAAGGTTGAGTTTAGATTGATTGAAGAAGTGGAAGTTATCTTCTTGATGTTTCGATTCTTCCCTTGTATTTGCAAGCTTTATTTTCTGTTATTAGTTCTTTAATTCCAGCACTTTTAATTATGTTATTTACATTCAGTTTGTTTTCAATTCTTAAACTTGGATTCTTGTAGTCTTTCATTTACATCAAGTTTTCTTTTAATAAAGTTCATTATTGAATTTTTCATTCCAGGAAGTTATTCTTTCTTTTATATTCATTGTTTCAGCTTTCAATTTTTGTTTGACTTCTTTTTATTTCTTTAGTCAGCATGTGTTTTACTTCCTTTAATGTTTTGTTATTTATTTTCTCCATCATGAGCTAAATCCATCTTTGGGATTCAGATATGTTGATGTCCTAAGGATTGGAAACTTGGCCTAAGATATAAAAGTAACTTTGATCAATTCCATAGCACTGTTTTCTTTTATTGATTATCATTCTTATTGTGAATCTAGTTTGATCACCTAGATAAACATATAGAGATCGAGTTTAACATTGAAAGGGTTAAACAAGATTACTTGTTCATACAAAGCGATAGAGGAAAGTAGCTTAGACATAAGCATTTGTTTTTTATCCTAGACATAAGACGAAATCTCGAAGACCAAGGGTTGTGTTCTCATTAAACTAAGTTCATATTAGCCATAGACATATGGTTTAATCACTTAGACATCTAAAGATTTTTCCATTAAAATCGAATAGAAGTTGAACTTGGTTTACATTGCTTGGTGCTTGAATAAAGATTGCAATTACATTTTAGGTCACAATTCTTTTCTAAGGGACAAAAGCAGGTTCAAATTCCTCCTTTTTATCATTGATTTCAATTTATTATAATATTTCATTATTAATAATAAGTTTTACAAAATTTAAAGAATAATAAAAATTAGATTGGTCACTGGATGTTGTATTGAACTGCCTTGGAATGGTTCAACTCGATTTGAATAGACTAATATGATTGAACGACTAAGCATACTCGATAGGTTTGATTTGGTTCATTAATGACAATATTAGTGTTGGATTATTTTTTAAAAAAGAAAAAATTTAGATGCGTCATTGAAAAGTCTAAACAATAACACATACACGTGCTTGTCTAATGACCTTAATGAAATTTTGAAGTTCAGACATAAGCACTTGTTATGACCTTAGACATAGGATTGAAAACCATTTCTAATGACCTTAATGAAATTTTGATTGTATAAGAATTTGATGCGCCGAAGCCAAAGAGACGATTTAAGGTGATGAGCAAAAAATCAAAGATCAACAAGAGGCGTCGAAGAAGCAGATTAAGTTCAAAAGCCACAAACAATCACATCAAGCAATCATTACAATTCAAAAAGTTTGGGGCACAAGAAGTCAATGTGACACGAGCTCATTGAACCAATTTAGAAGAGCTGGTGTGGCTAAATTCTGTTGGACCTCATCATTAACTTGTATTTAGAATGTGATGGGTTGATTTAAACATCAAATACATGGCGAGTTTTGATTGGCTGAGTGCATCTATATAAACTGCAAGCTAAGATTGAAATGGTTATTGTTGATTCTCTTAAAAAGTCGTGCATAGAATCATTGTTCTTCTTCAACCTTCAATCCTCTTCCAATCATTGAAGACTCCATTTAAGCTTGAAGATTGAGTTTCAATTGTTTTATTTTTATGTTTTCCTTAAGTTCATAGTTAATACTTGTGTTTTAAGCCTAGGCTTAAGCATCTTCAATTTTATTTCAAAAGTTGGTCAGGTTGTCAAAGCCCGCCAAAATAAATTGATCTCACAAACTTGTAGAGTAAGTGGTATTGAGTCGATTTCTCAAGAGAGCCAATGAATTAGTTCTTCAAAATTAATTTGCAAAGAGAAAACAAGTAAAAAGAGGGATTTTGGTTTGGTGAATGAATCATGGAGAAAAGAAATAACTTAAAGAGAAAACAATATTACCAAAATCCAATTCTTGGACGAGGTTCATTCAATTGCGATATTGATCATGGACTTAATCAAACAAATTATTCCTTTTAATCTAAATGCTTAGTCAACCTAATTGGAAAAGCCAAATTAGATTCTATTCCCCTAAATCTATTAATTCCAACAAGGCATTGCAATTAAACTTATTACTTCATTTACTGGGCAATAGCGTTCCATACAAATCAAGCAATAGTCATAAGAATGATGGGAGAACTAAAATTAATTAACTAGTTGAGATAGCACAAACTAATTAATAACTTTCTTTGTTTCATAGGATCCAAGCTATGTATTTAGGAAGCCTTGGATACGCACACACGAGACAATCCTATTGCTACTCTAATTAAGCAATCAATCACAACAATTGTGGATTGTAAATTTCATGCATAACAAACTCATAATTAAACACATGCAATCGAGTCGTCAATTCGATAAATGCATACTTATAAGAATTGAAAGCAGGAAACAAGAATACTTTTGATAAAAGGGAAGAAATTCAATACAATCCAAAGTCTCACAACATCGTAATTGAACTACACCTACCTAAAAATCAGAACACTTATCTTAGTTGCTCATTGTGATGATGTAGTCAAGGTTTGTCATCGATTCGATATATTGAAAAGAAAGTAAATACAAAGGGAAAAGAAAACTCTTAGAACTATTGTCTAAAAAGATTACACAAAGGAGGCCCCC
Source organism: Trichosanthes truncata (assembly GCA_033996785.1). Lineage (NCBI taxonomy): Eukaryota > Viridiplantae > Streptophyta > Magnoliopsida > Cucurbitales > Cucurbitaceae > Trichosanthes > Trichosanthes truncata. Next base: position 74,080,527 of record JAWPNB010000003.1, read on the forward strand.
TTGACCTAGAGATAAAGAGGTATTTATATGAAGGGAAGTAGGGTTGAGATGTTATGCATTAAAATAAGGAAAAAATCAAAATTTTTGAGGGAGCGTCGAGCAGAGCATTCTGTAGCATTGAGCAGCGTCAAGGCCAACATTGAGATGCTGGTAAAGTTGAGTAGAGCTTTGAGCTAGAGTCTAGACGCTGCTCCCTGGGCAGACTTGGTAATTTTGCTCTAACTTTCACTCAGGTGTCCGAATGACCTCTAGCTCGGCTCGTTTGAACCATAATTCGATGTAGAGTCTCCAAACACGCCTTTTGCTCGAATACCTACAAAATAAATATGAAAACACATAAAAAATATCCAACTAACAAGAATTAAGCCTGATTAAATTGGACTTTATAGGTCCTATCACAACCTCCAACCTAAATCTTGCTAGTCCTCGAGCAAGATAAAACTAAACAATCTTATGACTAATCAATTGCTTATCAATGACTCTAATCTTAATGCTTCAGGCAACAAAAATATTATAATGGATGAAAAACAATCAAATACATTGAATCAATGAGAATTTTAAAACTAATCTCTTTATCCCTGATGTGTGTGTGTGTGCATAGCTCCCCCTATTTAAGTCACTATAAGCCCGAGAAGGTTTTATTCGACCCTTAACTCGTTTTTCTCCTACTTTTGACTTTAAGATCTAATTCTCAAGCTTCCTTATACTAAAAAATATAATAGGAAACTAAGGTACCTTGGGGCAAGCCAACCCCTAACCTTAGATTTTTGCTTATTTTGATGAGCACTAGCTTTCACGCATCCACCGTAGGGATCTTATCTAGAGCACTTGCTCAATAGATGACCTAACTGATCACAGTGGAGATAGCTTTTTTTGCCCTTAACTTTAAAAACATACAATTAATTTTATTACTCCATTTTTTTCATAACAGTAATAAAGGCAAGTATAACATGCAATACATCCTTTGTTTCTTATTACACAACATCATGTAAGTAGACTCTCAAACTAGTTTCTAAGGTCTTTCGGATTGACAACAAGAATCTAGCGTCTAGACGCTGGTAGCGTTGAGTAGAGCATTGAGCTAGTATCTAGATGCTGCTCCCTGGGCATACTTGGTAATTTTGCTCTAACTTTTCGCTCAGGTATCCAAATGACCTCTAGTTCGACTTGTTTGAATCATGATTCGACTTAGAGTCTCCAAACATGCCTTTTGCTCGAATCCCTACAAAATCAACATAAAACACATAAAAACTATCCAACTAACAAGAATTAAGCGTGATTAAATAGGACTTTATAGGTCCTATCAAAAGTAGACTCCTGTAATCAGTTGATTAGTTAAGTACATTTTCTGTAATTGTTTCATCCAAGAATTTTGAGTTAATGTTAGCATATTTTCCTTCATTTATTTCTTCATCTCTTAATATTAATAGCTAAATCTTTAAAGAGGGATGACTTAAGAGGAACTTAGTATGTGAAGCTTAAACCACCATTATTGATTGCAATTTTTTAGTTTCCTTAGTTGCATTTAATTTTTCCATTGCTAATCTCCATTTGGTCAAACGAGAAAGGTAAAAGCATGCATTCATACTGAAAGGGTGAAAGTGTGTGGACTGTCTAAGGAAAACAAGAGTGTGCATAACTCACTAGGTTGTTCTAGCAATAAAATAACCACTTATAAGCGAAAAAAGGGTCAGGACTTAATACATTATGTTGAGCATAGATGACTACATAATGCGCTTAACATCTTACTCGAGAGAGTTAAGATAAGTACGAAATTTCTAGGCTTAAATTTTTGTTGGTTTGTGGCTGTAACGATTGCTTTCATTGACTTAATTTGCTTATTTTGTAGGATTCGAGCAAATAAAGTAAAATTGTTAAAGTAGAGAATATATTAGAGAAATTGGAGCTTTGAGACATGATTTGGAGCTTTGGAATCGAAGAGAAGACAAGTTGAAGCTTCAAGGCCCGAGAGGATAACATTGAGATGCTATAGATGCAGCCATCCAAGCTCAACTTTCCACAATAGTGGCATTGAGACGCCACTTTAGGGTGCTTCAATGCCCAAAACACGCGCAAAAGAATTCTTTCATCTGTAGCGTCTCGATGCTACACCATATTTCTTTTCTTTATTGCACGAATTACGCCACAACGTCTTGACGCTGTCACGATAATATAAAAAGGAAAGATTTGCTGCGGACAAGGGGAGACCATTTGGAGAGGGACCAGTCTAACTTCGATTTCTACCTTGTATTTAGGACTACGAGAGCACTCTTGAGAGACAAGGGAGACATTCAAGGCTTGGGATTGTGGGACATCACGATGGTAACAAGTGTGGTTGTTGCGTGTTTTTTTTAAGTGCTCACAAATACTGCAAGTGTACGGTGTCAAGTTTTAATATAGTGGTGAGTTGAGTATCGTCTCCACAAGGATTAGTTTTCTTTAGCCTTTAATTAAGTACTATAACTACTTTCATTCAATTTTATTTAGAGAAACATAACTTTAGAAGAGATCAAAAGACAAATAAAATCTAAACTACTATTTACATGCTTTGGAGTCCAATTTTTTAGAAACATGAATAATTGATTAAACTAAGCCCAACTTTTTTAGATAAAGAATTGATTTTATATTAACAGTCCTAAGCCAAGAATTACTAATTAATCAATTGACTCTCTCAGGCCCAATTGAACTCATGCATAGCAATAAATCAACCTCCCAGTTTGTTTCTACCATTAAACATGGTACTAAGCTATTCTCTTAAGGCTTCTAGAATTAATTTACTCACTCTCGTGCAATAAACTAAATCTAGTCATGCATTTAATGTTCTTTAACTAAATTTATTCTCTTGATAAAGAGCTTGTCGAAGGCTCTCTCAAATATATTTATAAACCTAAACCTCTAAAATTTGTAATAATAGTGGCCAGGGTCGATCACAGGGATTGGATTTTTTAGTTCATTTAAGTACCGCAATTACTCTCATTTAACTTTATTTAGAGAAAGAAATAAAATGCAAACAAGCTAAACTAAAGAACTAACCTAGAAAGCAAAAGATAAATGAAGATACAATAGGAGAGAAATATCCTAGGGAATCAATTTCACCAATTAGACTTACAGCCAAAGCTACCAAAATTTGTCATGCAAATATTCTATAAGCCAAGAAGCGAGGGTATTAACTGACTCTTTCAAGCACAATTAACTCTCATGCAATGTTATAAATCTAATATCTATATCTAGATTTTAACAGCATGCAAGGCATTAAGCAACTTCTTTTAAGGACTTCTAAGAGAATTCTCCACTTTCATGCAAGAATTTACAAATAGTCATGCAATTAAGTTCTAGCCTAAACAAAACTTTTTCAAGCACAAATTCATACCAATAAAACAAATATTTTGTGATCAAGAGATTATAAGCATTAAATACATAAAAGCATGAATAAAACAAAAACATTCAATCAAGGTAGTTAATCAATTAAAATCTCAAGTCTAATGGCTACATCAAAATCCCAAGTGTTAGGAACAAAGATACTTAAATTCATTCAATTACACCTCTACGTTCCTAATTTACAGCCACAAAATAGAAACTAAAACTAAAGGAAAAGGAAGAAATTAGCAAACAATGGTCGATCCCGCGTTCCCGTCGTGATCTCCATGTCCCTCGAGCTTCGGATCTTCAAAAATTCTCCACAAACGCTCCCAATTGCTCCCTAAACCTTCAATTTTAGCTTGGAATCAAGATTAGGGCTCCAACTCTCGAATTGGCCTCCAAAACGGCGCCCCAAAATGATGATTATATAGTAAATTGCGAGGCAGCGCTACTTATAGCGTCTCAACGCTACAAGAAAAATCGTTTCCGCGCATTTCTGTACGAAAAATCAAGCCTATAAATACTTCTCCATTCTTCGATTTTTCTCCAAATGCTCAATTTTTGAGAAATATACATAAAAACACATGAAAGCACACACGATCATAGCAAAACTAGCATAAAATCAAGCCTATAAATAGCACACTTATGCATGCTATCAACAATCTTGTCCAAGACAGTGACAAAGGCAAATACCTTACTAGAGTATATGGCTGCCACAAGCTATCAATGGCCCACATAACGATCAATGACAAAACCAGCTGCTGGAATCTATGAAGTTAGTAAGGTAAGTGCTCTAAAAGCACAAGTGGCTTCCCTAATTAATGCTCTATTTCAATTGACAGGTTTATGAAGCAATTCCTCAATTGCATCATTAGCAACTGCTCAACAACCACATAATGGGGAGATTCTCGCATGGAGCAGGTCAACTATGTGAACAATAAAGGATGCAATCAGGTGGCAATCCCATGCACAATTCAATTCCTACTCACTACCATCTAGGTTTGAGGTATCATGAGAATTTTTCATATGCCAATAACAGAAACATTTTGCAGCCTCCCTCAGGTTTTCCTTCCAGCTCTCAGCCAGTTGAAAAAAAGTCTTATCTAGAGGACATGATTGGAGCCTTTATTGTTGAATCAAACAAGAGGACGACCTAATTGAAGAAGAAGATGGATGGCATTGCTTTCAGATAGGGGAAGGCTATACAGAACCTTAAAATCCATATGAGACAAATAGCCACCTCTTTGAATGCATTGCATAAAGGAAAATTTTCTAGTGACACAAAGGTTAACCCCAAGGAGCAGTGTAAGGCTATAAGTATGAGGAGTGGAAAGAATTTGGGAGAACCTATGAGGCGCCACAACGATGAGGATGGAGATAAGGAAGCTGCACCCACATCTGAGGCGACAAAGCCTACTAGTTCCATTCTTTCTTTTGTGCCTAATTAGATTTCTTACCTCTGCGCTTCATAAAGAAAATTTTGAATGCTGAGCTCACTAAATTTCTATAATTATTTGAAAATCTTCAAGTGACTATTCCTTTTGTAGATACCCTAGAGAGGATACTAAGTTACACGAAGTTCATGAAGGAGATTTTGACAAACAAAAGGAAGTTGGGACCTTTGAAACTATACACATGATAGAAGGGTGTAGTGATGCACTACACAAGAAGCTTCCACCAAATCTCAAGGATCTAGGGAGTTTTACTGTTCCCTGCACCATTGGTAGCTCTTATTTTCTTAAGGCATTATGTGATTTAGGTGTCTTGATTAATTTGATGCCTTACTCTATGTACAGGACATTGTGTCTTAAGGATTTGAAGCGAACAGACATCTCTCTATAGCTTGCAGATCACTACATCACCTATCCTAGAAGTATAATAAAGGATGTCGTGGTAAAGGTTGATAAGTTCTTGATTCATGCAGACTTCGTGGTGCTCGACATGGAAGGAGATAATGATATCCCCATCATTTTGGGATGACCTTTCCTTGCCACCTAGGAAGCCTCTATTAAGGTGAGAGAATGGAAGTTATCTTTTCAAGTAAATGATGAAAAGATAACTTTCGACATGAGTAAGACAATGAAACACCCATGTGAGGTAAGCCAAGGTATGTTCATGGATACTGTAGATTGTTTAATTAATGAATTTCAGGATGTGATACTGACAAAGGACCCGTTGGAGTGGGTGCTCACAAAGGACTGTGGTGTGGCCTCGAGCAATAATTAATGTACCATTTGGGCCCCGTCTAGCTAAAGACATTAAAGAAAGCGCTTCTTGGGAGGAAGCTCAAGTTTTCTATCCCTTTTTGTTTCTTTTTAGTTTGTTGTTTTCCCTTCTAGTTAGGTTGTGTTGAGTGCCATTAAATCTCGTTCCCATTGGGCATGACCTCAATCATTCAGGTGATTCTCTTTCTCTCATTCACTGAGGACATTATGGAGACCTCCTTCTATCAGGGCAGTAATGTTCATTCTTTCTTTTTTCGTTGTCTTTGTATGATCTAGATTTTTTTTACATTGAGGATAATGTTGGTTTTAAGTTTGGGGGTGGACAGTACTTTGCATGTCCAAGTTTTTTAGCATAAATTTAAATGCTTTTAGTATGATTTGGATGACTTTTATTGTATTATTTCTGGCTAGGACAATTTAGGATATGTTTGAAATAATGATATCTTGCAATGGTGGAAATATGAGAGCATACTCTTGAATTGAGTTAAATTTAAATTTTTACTTAATTCCCTCATATAAGTATTGCACCTAGTTCTCCTATTTTTAGTTTTGAAGGCTTAGAATAGGGTTATATGGCCCATATGTTGTTATCACCTCGAAAGGACTAGGAATTGATTAGAAGGTTGAATTGCATAATAGTTAATAATGTTACACTTAGAAGAATTCATGCGTGTATTTTTGCCTAGTTGAGCTTCATTGTATCTATCTTAAATTAAAAGAAAATAAAAACAATTTGTGTGCTTAAAATTAAGGACAAAAAGAGTTACATCACGGTGACCAGTTAAGCCTCTCATTGAGCAAGTGTTCTAAGAAAAGGTCCCTACAATGGAAGTGTGCAAGCTAATGTACAATAAAGTAATGAATGATTCAAGTTTGGGGGAGGCCTACCCATTTTTAAGGCACCCTAGTGGCATATTATTTTCTTGAGTGTGAGGAAGCATAATTAATGGAACTTAGAGCCAGAAGTGGGGGAAAACAACTTGAGGGTTGTATAAAACTATTCCTGGCTTATAAAGACTAAAATATGATAGACTTCAACACACACACAAGGAAGTAGAGTTTTAAATTTAAATTTCTCAATGGAGTGTGATTGATTAATTTCTGCTATTGTAATTTATGTATTATTTGGAACATTGAAGCTTGAGTCTCATACATGCAATTATTGATTCATAGAGCAGTTGTGTTTTATTTTGTTTGAAGACTAGCAAAAATCTAAGTTTGGGGTATTTGATAGCATACAAATTTAAGTGTGCTATTTCTAGGCTTAAGTTCTTGTTGGTTTATGGCTTTAACATGTGCTTTTATTGACTTATCTGTTTATTTTGTAGGATTCAAGTAAATAAAGTAAAAATGTTCAAGTAGAAAAGATATTAGAGAAATTGGAGCTTTGAGACATGATTTGGAGCTTTGGAATTGAAGAGAAGACAAGTTGAAGCTTCAAGACCCGAGAGGATAGAGTTGAGACACTGTCCATAATGTCTCAACGCTATAAATGCAACCATCCAAGCTCAACTTCCTACAGGAGTGGCATTGAGACGCCACATTAGGGCGTTTCAATGCCCAAAACACATGCAAAAGAATTCTTCCATCCGTAGCGTCAAGATTTTAGACCATATTTCCTTTTCTTATTGCACGAATTAGGTCACAACATCTCAATGCTGTCACAATAATATAAAAGGGAAAGATTTGCTGCAGAAAATGGGAGACCATTTTGAGAGGGACCAGTCTAACTTCGATTTCTACCTTGTATTTGAGACTAAATGAGCATTCTTGAGAGCCAAGGAAGATATTCAAGGCTCAAGATCACGGGACATCATAACGGGAACGAGTGTGACACGCGTGAGAGAGTTTTTTCCCTTTTTCTCTATTTACTTTGTAGTTATTGTTTTTAGATATTGACATGAATTTAGGGTTGTAATTGTGGATTTGAATGGCTGAACTCATTTGTTTAAACTTGATTGTTGTGGATAGTTAATTGATAATTCTCATTCATGAGGATTATTTGGCCATTAAACTTAGTTATGCTTGTGATTTTATTCATATTATTGGATGAAAAGTAGGAAAATGTTGAATTTAATTACATTATTGTTGGAAGACTCTTAAATTAAGTGAGTTGAGAAAAGAGAACAAAAGAAGAAGGAAATCCACACTTAATGTTTTGGTGCAAGTTTTTGCGGAATGCAACAAAATTGCAATTGCATGACAATTGCAATTTCGACAGATCCGAAAATTAAGGAAAACCGCAAATCAAGGGATTTCAAGAAGGAAAATACCCATGAATTCAGCTGGATTCTTAGTTGTATATGTGCATCAACCAAGAAGGAAACCCTAGCACGAAGTCCCTATAAATTTTGGAGAAGAAGCAGTGAAGGGAGAGCTCGTTTTTGGAAGAGAATCTCATATTTTTATTCCTTATCGTCTATGATTTTTATTTTGAGTTTTAGTTGCTATTGTAATTTCTTTCTACACTCCAGAACCTTAACTTCTTTTTCAATCCCATCTCAACCTAAGTTGGAGGTGGTTAAGAACAATCCTCTGTTTGATTGAGCTAAGAACAACAGGTTTAGTGTAGTTTCATTACTTTTTAATTTCTTTAGTTGTTGTAATTTTCATTCTGTTATTTAAATTTCAGAACTTTAGTTACTGTATTTTCCCTTGTAATCACTTTTTGAAGCTGTTTAGTCTTTGAATTTCCTTGGTTTTTGAATCCAAAATTATCCTTTAGGCAAAGTAGTTATTCTTCACCTTCATTTTCTTTTGTTTCAATGAATTTTTATAATTTCAAAGCACATTTTTTTGGTTTCATTATGAAGAGCTAAATTCCTTAAGGATTCAAGTTTGTGAATGCCCTAGAGGGAAGATGTAAGGCTCGATCGCAAAAGTAATCTAGCTAACATTTGAACTTTGTTTGCTTTTGGTGAGTTCAATGTTAGGTAAACCTAGTTACCCGTCTAGTGTTGCTTATTAAGCTTTAACTTAATACCAAAAGGGTTAAGAGAAGCGTATGTCGCAAAAGCAATAGAGGAAAAAGCTTAGAAATAAGTCCTGAACATCCACCCTAAACATAGGGCGACACTCCAAAACTACTAGAATTATGCTCAAAATTATCTAAGTAAGATTAGCCATAGAAATATAGATTTAATCACTTAGCCTCCTAAAGATTTTGAAAGCAAAATTGAATGGGAGTTGAATTCGATTTACTTAGTTTCTTGTGTTAGCTACGATTGCAATTGCTTTCTTGTTGCATTTTCTTTCCAAATGAGCAGTAGCAACTTGAATCTCTTTCTCATTTCCATTGATTTTTCAACATTGTCTTTAGTCAAAATATCTCACCAATCTTTTATACCTACGGTTATTTTAGTTGCAATTGGTCAACAAATTTGTGCCATCTTAATAAATTTTACTAAAATTTGTTCCTTTGGGTATGATACTCTGGAATACTTCCAGCTTATTATTACTTTGATCACTATGCTTGCATGTACACACCGATCAAGTTTTTGGCACCATTGTCGGAGAACGATATTTTTAATAAAATTTATTTTAGACACACAAATTGTGAGCATATTGTAAATGGATTGCAATTGCAATCCTTCTATTGCAGGAAGTTCGAACTTGATTTGCAAGTACTTGCAGGTTGATTTTAGTGCATGCAAAAAGAGCGTTGTCTCTTGGAGCTAGATCCTGAGATAGAAAGAATCTTCCACCAACGCTGCATACAGCAGATGAGGAAGAAAAAGGAATTGCAGGAGTTTATCGCACATGAAGTTCATGAGAAAGCTACCCTACAAGAAGTACAAAATGCAAACAATGGTCAACCTGTAGCTAATCCTCAAGAAAATCCAACAAATGGAGGAAATCAACAGAATGCAAACAATGGTCAACCATAAAGGGCAATTCCTCTAGGAAATCTCATCTTCATTGCATAAGAGAGGGACAGGGCAAGCAGAGACTATGCAGCCACCACTTTTCAGAATTTTAATATAGGAATTGCAGAACCCAATATCGAGGCCAATCATTTTGAACTAAAACCAATGATGTTCCAGATGCTACAAAACATGGGCCAATTTGCAAGACTGCCCAATAAAGATCCCCACAAACATATCAAAACGTTTCTTAGAATTTGCAATTCATTTAAAATGAATGAGATCTCGAGTGAGACGTTACGTTTAAAATTATTTTCCTTTTCTCTATAGGGAAATGCAGAAGCACGGTTAGACTCATTCCCTCCTCACTCCATAAGAACTTGGGATGAACTAGCTAAAAAGTTCCTTTTGAAGTATTTCCCTCCCACAAAGAACAAGCAAATTAGAGGAGAAATAATCAAGTTCAAACAATGAGTAAATGAAGGAGTAGACACTACCTGGGAACGTTTTAAGAAGTTGATAAGGAGATGCCCACATCATGGCCTACCAGCATGTCTCCTCATAGAACATTTCTACAATGGATTAACACAGACATCAAAGACTCTAGTTAACTCATCAGCCAATGGATTCTTATTGAAGAAGACGGTGAATGAGGCCACTGAGATTCTGAATGCTATGGTCTCAAACAATAGTCAATGGGGAGAGGATGAACCTCATCACACAAAAAGTGTTACAGGAATTCATGAAGTTGACGCACTGCAACATTAAACACACAAATATCAGTAATGAACAACACGTTGAAGTACTTTTCTTTGAGAAATCAAGCCCCAATTGCAACCATAAATTATACTTCTAACCCTAACCGTACATGTGTCTATTGTAATGACAATCACATCTTTGATAACTGTCCTTACAACCCTGCTTCTGTGTATTATATAAGGCAAAACAAATCAAACCCATACTCAAATACATATAATCCAGGATGGCGGAAACACCCTAACTTTTCTTGGAGTGGACATGGTGCATGATAAGAATCATGGTGTTCAACAAGTTCCAACCGGACCTATTACAAGATCCAAGGCTAAAAAGCTTCAACAAGCATTCATTTTTCATCTACAAAATTGGATAGGCTTGGCTTAACCTCAATTTCATGTGTTACAAGATGATTCAAGTGAGGATGGACCATTTGGAGCTTCGGAGGTCAATATTTACAAGGTTGAAGTTCAGTATGAAGTTTCCATAAATTGCATTTGAGCTTGGCAATCATTTTGAAGACTTCATTTGTCATTTTAGTTTCATAAACTCTTGAGTCTAATTTTGAGCTTTTAAATTTCAGTTTCAAGTTTAGATAGTTAAGAAAGGGAGTTACTAAACAAGTTAATCATGGCCACTACTTTTGTAACTATTTTATGGGCATTTGAAGGGTTTTGGGTTACTTTTGTGAGGAGGCTATAGATATGATAAGCCTTAGAATTAAGGCTTATTTAAGTCCCAAGTGCTCAAAATATTCGTGTTTGTCCTAGGATTAATTGAAAATAGTGGAAGATTGTTTGAAATTAAGGAAGAATTGAATGTGATAGCAATTGGAAGAGAATTCTAAGTAACTTGATTCTTTTTGCAGAAATTCTGGAAATTGCTAAATCAGATTGCTAAAACCGATTTGGCAATCCTGGGCAGAGAATATATGGAAACTTATTATCAGCGTGAATGACGAAACCCATATATGGGAAGAGCGATTTCCACACGAATCATGGGATTGGAGTGCGATTTTTGGCTGATTTGAACCCTAAGAAGATCTACAAAAGAGGGGGGAAGAAGCTCGAAGGGTTCGTTCAGATTTCCTGGGTCAATTTTAAGGATTAGTTTCGTGGGTTTTTGTTTTTTTTCGCACTCTCTGTTTTTCAACTTTTTGCTGTTTTGGGCCAAGTTATTCAAGTTCTATTCGGTTGTTCTTCAAGTTTGTATTACATAAATGTTGTTGAGCTATTTTTATTCTCAGTTTGAAGTATTTTGGATTTAAGTTCAAGTTTAATTCAAGTTGTTTTGTGGGTATTTGTTCTAAAACCCACTCTGTTTTTTTTGTTCTTCTTCACCGAGGGCTGTTTTGCAGTGTTATCGAAATTTCTCTGCTTATGTGATGAATGTTTGTAGGGATTATCTCTTTATTCTAAGTGGAATTCAAGTATGAACTAAGTTGAGGGGGAATCCATTTTCATTAGCAAGTTCTTTAAACTTTCTTCTTGATTTTATCTTTGGATTGATTGTTCAATTTAACTTCTGCATCTTCTTCAGTTTATCCAGTCCGATTCGAGAGTTTCTTGAATCGTTAAGATCAATTGTTTCCTAAAAGTGGAGGAGATTGAATCGATTGGATAGGAAGGAGTGTGTTAGCCATTGAATTGAAATTCTGATTCCATGCTCTGTTTTTCTTCTTCATTTGAACTTCTGTGAAAAGAATGTTGTTATTCAACTTAGGCTTGTGGAAGGATATGGCAGAAGGAAGGAGATAAAAGAAAATTACTTAGTTGCCCTTGATGTCTTGGCTTAATTTCCATTAATTATCCTTGCTTGAATTCCTAGTAATAGCCAAAATTCATTTTACAAATTACTGTTTTAATTATTTAATTTACACACTTTTACCATGAACTTTTTCTCAATAATTAGTTTTAGGATTTTTATTTTTAATATGAGCTAAAGCTTTTTAGGGGGTTCAAGGATGTGAATTCTCTAAGAAGTAAATGTAGCCAAAATTTCAATAAAAACCAAGCCTACATCTCAATTGTTTGCTTGTGTTGATTAAAATTCCGTTGAGATCCTAGATTGATCAACTAGAGTATCAACTCAAGCTTAGATCTAATACGACGGGGTTAGTGACAAGCGGATTTCACACAAGTGATGGAGAAAAAGAGCTTAGACATAAGCCAATTCCTTACCCTAGACATAGGATTAAGGACTCCAAAACCCATAAAATTGTGAGCCAAATTATCTAAGATAGAGGGACTATAAACATATAGGTCTCTCACTTAGCCTCCTAAAAACCTAAATTCCAGGCGAATAGGAGATGCAATTTTTGGTTTACAATTGAGTGTGGAGTAGGTTGGAATTGCAATTTTGGCTTGCAATTACAACTTAGGGCAATGACATTCTTGAGCCCCATCCTTTATCATTTCATTTTCTAAGTTTATCTAATTTTCTATCCAATCTTGCCAATTTAGATTCTGCAATTTAATTCTGCAATTTTTGGTCATTTCGCTTATTGCCAATTTAGATTCTGCAATTCAATTCGACAATTTCTGTTCTTTCAATTATTGTCATTTTAGATTCTGCAATTAGATTCAGCAATTTTTGTTTTTCACCAACACACCAACCCAACATCATTTTTGCATTTTAGTTTTCCATTTGCAATTTTCCTTACACTTTTGCTTTACAATATTTTTGTTACTCCGTTCCCTGTGGGATTCGATACTTAGTACTCAGATACCATTTTATATTACTTCGATCGCGTGCGCTTGCGTGTTACAGCCGATCAAGATACCTACGGGATTTGTCTTGTAAAGATAGATGATGATGATTGAATGAAATGAACTCTCAAATTTGAGACCTTTTTCTTGCAATTCTTATGGTAGAATGCATGTGAGCCATTCAATCAAGCCTTGATCAAGTTTGATTGTGGAGTGAATCAATCTAGAACAAGATTTCCAAATCTTGCTTCTAGATCTTTGATCTTGAGGTAATCTATTTCTAGCCTTGTCTCTTGGTTGATCTAAAATTTGTATAAGGAGGTGTTGATTTCTTTGATTCAAGGGTTCTTGCTTCAAAAGCTAGGATCTTTGGGCTGAGAATTAGGATTACCTTATCAATGCAGGAAATTCAAATCAGAATCAATATGTAAAACAGGGAGCGCCACCAGGGTTCAATAATCAACAACAACATCCATACACAAAAAAAACGCAAATCCAATGCAACAACAAATAGCAGTAGCAAGTCCATTCTTAGAAAATCTGATGAAGGAGTTCATGGCGAAAAACAACGCGATCATCCAAAGCCAAACAACATCCTTACTCAAATTGAAAATACAGGTTGGACAGTTGGCAAAAGAAATGAAAAATAGACTACAATGAGCGTTACCAAGCACCACAGAGAATCCACAACGCAAGGGAAAGGAGCATTGCAAGGCGATTACCTTAAGGAGTGGACTAAATTAGGATGGCCCAAAGATACCTAAGGAACAAGAGAAGTCCAAAAAGACCAAAAGTTCTGAAGAAGAAATGAAGAAATACATAAAAGAGAAAGCTCAGGAATCAAGTAAAGAAAAATTAGGTGAAGCGATAGAGGAAGTGATCGCTAAGCACCCGGAATAGGAAAAGAAAACTTCAATTACAAAGGAGTCTACCTCAACCAGCTAGGAGTATAGACCACCACCCCTTTTTTCACAAAGATTCAAGAAAAAGAATCAGGATGCTCAATTTAACAATTTTTTAGACATCCTTAAGCAACTCCACATTAACATCCCATTAGTGGAAGCACTTGAGTAGATGCCTAATTATGTTAAATTACTTAAGGATATCTTAACAAAAAAAATGCATATTGGGAGATTTCAAAATTGTGGCCATCATAAAAAATTGCAGCACTCTAATCACGAGTAAATTGCCACCAAAGCTACGAGATCCATAGAGTTTCACGATCCCTTTCATGATTGGAAGCATAGATGTAGGAAGGGCGCTATGCGATCTAGGAGCAATCATTAACCTAATGCCATTGTCAGTCTTCAGAAAGTTAGGAATTGGCGAAGCCAGACCTACAATAGTAACTTTGGAACTGGTAGACAGATCAATAGCTCTACCAATAGGGAAGATCGAGGACGTGTTGGTAAAAGTAGATAAATTTGTCTTCCCTATTGATTTCATCATCCTTGATTGCGAAGCAGATGGAGAAGTCTTCATCATTCTAGGAAGGCCTTTTGATGATGCTAATGTTCTACATATTTCTAACCCTTTTTACTTAAGCTATTTGCATAAATGCATGCTTTTATGTCTAATAAATATAGAAAATTAACGAGAAAATAGCCAAAATTAGTTAAGATATTGTTTTGAGCTAAGAAATAGGAAATAAGAGGGAAATAGTTGATTTTTAATGAGTTTTGATGTTTTTATGTAGAAAAGTGAAAACTACCAGAATTGTGAATCCAATTGCAACTGCAATTTCACCTAGGAGACAGAATTCCGAAAATCAAGGAAAAAATCTGGAAGCTTGATTTTATGATGATATTTGAAGATATTCTCCACGAAGCACGCTCATAAAGATTCGATTCTTGCATTAAACATCTAAGGAGAAAACCCTAGCATTTGAAGGCTATAAATATGAAGATTCAAGCCATAAAAGAGCAGTCCACAATCAATTGAAGACCCATTATTTTCTACACTTTGATTTTTCTATTTTCTCGACTTAAAAGAGAAGGAACGCCACCAAAACTTCAATCCAGCCTTATCGAAAGTCTAGGGTTGTGAAGATGTTACTCTCCTTGAAAATGGTTGAGTTTAGATCGATTGAAGAGGTTGAAGTTATCTCCTTGAAGTTCGACTTTTCCCTTGGAAAAGTTTCTGTTTTTCTGTTTAGTCTTAATTTCCAGCACTTTAACTTTGGTTATTTCACATTCAATTTACTTCTAGTTCTTGTCTTTAATTTTAGTTCTTCATTCAAGTTATTCTTTCTTTTCAAGTTCATTACTTTATTTTCCAGTTTTTGTTTTTCTTTCTTTTTACTTCTTAAAACAGTATGTGTTTTCTTTCTTTTACATTTTTTTTATTTATTTTCTCCACCATGAGCTAATTCCATCCTTGGGATTCAGATATGTGGATGCCCTAAGGATTGGAAGCTTGGCCTAAGAAGTAAAGTAACTTTGCTTGATTTCATAGCGTTGTTTGCTTTTATTGATTATCATTCTTATTGGGAATCTAGTTTGATCACCTAGGTAAACATACAAAGATCGAGTTTAATACTGAAATGGTTAAACGATATTACGTGTTCATACAAAGCAATAGAGGAAAGGGGCTTAGACATAAGCACTTGTTTTTTACTCTAGACATAGGGTGAAACTTTTAAGACCAAGGCTTGTGTTCTTATTAAACTAAGTTCGTATTAGCCATAGACATATGGTTTAATCGCTTAGGCTTCTAAAGGCCTTTCCATTAAGATCGAATCGGAGTTGAACCCGGTTTACATTGCTTGGTGTTTGAGTAAAGATTGCAATTGCATTTTAGGTCACAATTAGGGTTGGCAATGGGGCGGGGCGGGGACGGGGGGGCATTCCCCATCCCCGCCCACGTCCCCGCCATTTGGAGTCGGGGACGGGGATTCCCCGTTCATGGAACTGGTCCCCGCGGGGATCCGTCCTCGCATTATAGGGGATTCCCCATTTATTCCCCGTGGGGATTCCCCATTTATTCCCCTATAACATATTTTTATTATTATTTTTTATTGTCTAATTTTCTATTATATATATATATTTTTATAATCTTTCATTTTAATTCACATTTCTTCTTTATAAATTGTCTTTTTTTGCATAATAATAATAATAATAATAATAGACACAAATCACAAATGCATACATTTTAAAACAAACAAAATACAAAAAATATTTATAAGTCACTATTCATGATCATAAAATACAAATGTAAAATGCTACAAGAGTTCATAACAAGTCCATTCATTTTCTTGTCACTTTTTCTTGATCAACGGCTGATAAGCCTTAGAATTAAGGCTTATTTAACTCTCAATTGCTTAAAATATTCTTCTTTTGACTTAAGATCATTTGAAAATAATCGAAAAATTGCTTCAATTTAAGAAAGAAATAAGAATGGTGGCATTCGGGATAGAATTCTAAATAAATTAATCTTGTTTGCAGGAAATATGGAAATTGCAAAATCAAATTGCAAATTCGTGATTCTGCAATTGTTCATGGAGCAGGGAATGTGGAAATTGCAAAATCAAATTGCAGAATCACGATTCTGCAATCTGGAGTAGTAGAAAAGTTCAAAAAAGGAAAAATAATCTGCATTAAAACCCATTCCGAAAATCTTCAATTACATCCCGATTTGGAGGAATTTAAGCACAAAATTTGGGCATTTTTCAACCCTAATGAAGGCCTATAAAAGGGGAAGAAGAGGACGAGCAACACAATTCGATTGGGAGGAGTTTTTGGAGTCTTTGCTCGTGGGTTTTTGTCACGTTTTTCTGCCTCTGTTTTTCTGCGTTTTTCCTCTGTTTTACTTACCAAAAATCTGCTACAATGTAGTTTGTTTCCCTTCTAATTTTTCCAGTCCGATTCAAGTGAAGAAGACGGGGTTTTTGAGACGTTTTTGGATGTTTTTCATTGTGGGTTTCTGTCACGTTTTTCTTTCTCTGTTTTTTTTTTATTTTCCTTTTCTGTTTTGCAGTAAGTTGCAGTAAGCAATATCTTTAGTTTTGTGGTAGCATTATTTGTATTTAAGTTCAATTCTTTGGGAATGTTTAAGGTCACTTATTGATGCTCTTAAATCTTTGTTTCAATTCCAATTAAGAATTTTACTTGAAGTCTTATTGGCCACTGCCCAGATTTGTTTTACAACTCATGGGTTTGATGGTTCAATAAGCAAGCTGCCAAGATAATTTTTGTTTCCAATTTATTTAGTTTTGATCATCATTAATAATTTGCTCAATTTTCAATATGAATTTTTCTTCAAAAATTAGTTGTAACATTTTTATCTTCAATATGAGCTAAAACTTCTTAGGGGGTTCAAGGATGTGAATTCTCTAAGAAGTAATTGTAGCGTAAATTCCAATGAAAACCAAGCCTACATCTCAATTGTTTGCTTGTGTTGATCTAATTTTCGTTGAAATCCTAGATTGATCAACTAGGGTATCAACTCAAGCTTAGATCTAATACCGATGGGGTTAGTGATAAGCGGAATTCACACAAGTGATGGAGGAAAAGAGCTTAGACATAAGTCATTCCTTACCCTAGACATAGGGATTAAGGACTCCAAAACCCATAAAATTGTTGAACCCAATAATCTAAGATAGAGGGACTATAGACATATAAGTCACTCACTTAGCCTCCTAAAACCCTAAATTCAAGGTGAATAGAAGATGCAATTTTGGTTTACAATTGAGTGTGAAGTAGGTTGGAATTGTAATTTTGGCTTGCAATTACAACTTAGGGCAATGACACTCTTGAGCCCCATTTTTATCAAAATTTCTTTTGGAAATTTCGTTTATTAAGCTTCTCTAGTTTGCTCTCAATTATTGTCAATTCTAGATTCTGCAATTCAATTCTGCAATTTTGTTATTTCAACTATTGTCATTTTTAGATCCTGCAATTAGATTCTGCAATTTTTCTTTTACCAACACACCATCCCAACATTATTTTTGCATTTTTAGTTTTTAAAGTTGCAATTTTCCTTACACTTTTCTTTACAACATTTTTGTTACTTCGTTCCCTGTGGGATTCGATACTTGGTACTCACATACCATTTTATATTACTTCGATCGCGTGCGCTTGCGTGTAACACACCAATCAACTGCCGACGCCAAAATATGTTCAACAATATGTCCTGTAGTAAAATATATATTAGTACAATAAAATATAGAAATACAATAATATAAGAATCGATATATAAAATTATACCTTGTCATCATCTTGTCCTAATTTTAAGTAGATGTAGAACTGTTGGTATTACTTTTCCTCCTCCTGTAGTAAAAATAATTTTATATATATATATATATATATATATATATATATATATATATATATATATATATATATATATATATATATATATCACAAAATAGAAACTAGATATTATTTTCATCATTATAAATATATATAAAATGCATACCTCTTCATCAGCATCTTCTAAAATAGTAGCCAAACGTTTGACCATTTCTTTTCCAGTGGTAGAACCTTCATTTTTCACACATTTAACACATAAGAGAATATTTATTAATATATTAAATAACAAAGATATATTAAATAACAAAAATATATACTTGACAAAACTTCAGTTATAATCCAATTTTGAGCGCACATCAAAGCCTCTAATGTTTTCGGATGAAGTCTATTACGATGTGGGCTCACAATTCTACCGGATGTACTGAATGCAGACTCTGATGCAACAGTAGATAATGGGATGGCCAATATATCTCTAGCAATTGCTTGTAAAATTGGATATTTGACTCCGTTCAATTTCCACCAACTTAAAATGTCAAAATCAGATGATCGAGGTAAAACATGTTCCTCTAAATATGCATCAAATTGCAGCTTCTGATTCACTGTATTAGATCTTGATACAAACAAGTCATAGTCATCAAAATCATCTCCAAAGTCATCTCCAACAATAGTTTTACCTTGTTTGGAATGATCAACATTATGAGAAGTATTGCTCTTAACCATATGCTTCATGTGATATTCCTTCTCCAGGTCTATACAAATTTTCTTTATCTTCTCCACCTCAAGGAAATAAATATCTCCATAAATTCGAGGGAAGTAAAACTCAATCAATTTCAACTTGTAACGTGGATCTAATACTGCAGCTATGGCCATTACCCCATGAATTGTGTTCCAATACTTATCAAATTTTGTAATCATGTTTGAAGCCATAACTCTTATCTCCTCGAAGTTAGATTTTGTCCACTCAGAAATAGCCAATTTAGTTGCCAAATTTTTGGAAAAAATAGATTTGCAATAGGATATTTGATTCCAGAAAATGTTTCAGTCACATGATAAAATAATTTCAACTTTTCACATATCTCTTTTGCCAATACCCAATCTTTATCCAAAGGCAAACATTTGTATTTTGGCTCTCATAGTTTTAATCGAGGAAAAACAATCTTATATTCCAAAGCAGTGGCTAACATGAAATATGTAGAATTCCATCTAGTAGGACAATCAAGTACTAACTTCCTTCCAAAATCAACATTCAACTGACGAGCAGTTTCCTCAAATTTTTCTACTTTCTTTGGTGAATTTGTCCAAAAAGAAACACTGTTACGAACTCTTTCAATACCATCTCCTATCACTGCTAATCCATCTTTCACAATCAAATTCAAAATATGAGCACAACACCTCATATGAAATAAACTCCCATCCCACATCACATATGAACCATGGAGTCATTTGTACTACAATTAGCTACGGTCATAGCAGATAATTTTCGATCAATATTCCAATCTAACAAACATTCCAAAAATTCTTCACAAATTGTTTCAGAATTGTGTGGAGTAGGGACATATATAAACCTAACACATAAGTGAAAAACTCAAATAAATGTATGTACATGTGATTCTAATATTAAAAAAATCTAAAAAAGTTAAAAAGAGTTACCTGATTATTTTGTTTTGCAAAATCCAGCTATCGTCAATAAAATGTGCAATGACGGCCATATATCCTTTCGCTTGGTGGTTTGAAGTCCACATGTCTGTTGTAAGTGAAATTCTACCCTTGACCTCTTCCAATAACTTCATGATTTTAGCCTTCTCAGTCTCATAAATGTCTAAAATTTCTTTCTTTATTGTGTTTCTGGACACCATCTTAAATAAAGGCTGAAGGATGTTACAAAAATCCCTAAAACCTTCATGTTCAACTATTGAGAGAGGATATTCATGTCTGATAATCATCCTAGCTAATGCCCTTCTTGCAACAATCGGACAAAAATTATATAACTCTATTGTGTTTTTATTTTCTCTATTAGGATTCAATAGAGATTGTCTTATATCCTTTTGTCCTTTATAAGGACATATTTTGATGTGGTCATGCAAATGTTTTGTCCCATTTTTACTTTCACCTCTTAATTTTCGTTTACAATAATTACACACCGCCTTATCCACGCCATTAATTTTCTGCTTCTTAAAATGATGCCAAACAACAGATGTCAACCTCCTCTTTAAACTTCCCTCCTCCTCACTAAGAATAACACAGTCATCAACATTCCAATTATCGTCATCTGAAGAGTTTCGTATATCTATATCTTCATTCCCAGGACTAGGAGTACCCGAACAAGTTGGGGTTGAACTTGGAGTTAAATTTGGACTTGGTGTACCCAATTGGTCACCGATGTTATTTGTAGATGGTGATGAAGACATCCTTATTCCTATCAAGTTGCATAAGCAAATACATATTAGTTAATCACATATTAGTTCAAATTTTAAAAGTTTAAGAACCAAATGAAGTATGAAAAATTCAAGACAAAAATATAAACTACACTGCATGCCTAACAATGAGATTAAATCTGACTCTCTCCCGATACAAAAATAAGGCCCAATTAAAGAAAAAAAGAACATGATTCAAACAATGAACAAACCACACATCTAATGTTGTCAAATGAAAACATGATATAATGAAAAAAATTTCTCACATAGATGTAAGAGAATTGATTTCGTCCTATATTCCAAAAGTTGAAAATACTTCATTTTCGACTTCAAGACGTTGTTCAATCCAAATTTATATTTCAAAGTAACATGGATTGAGTAATAAATGATTGTCTAGAATTTGTAGCATGTTATTCAAGTGATTAAAAGATAGATCCAACACTCTCAAGTTTTTCAAACCTGTATTTTTGACACACAAAAAAAAACATTAATATACTATATTAGTATTCAGTTTAGTTTTATTTGTATTTGAAGTAGGAATAATTTTAAAATCCTAATTTAGACAAAAGTAATAATCCTTGATTCCTTAATAATTTTTAAATTGAAAGTAAGATCCAAAGATTTCAATTTTTTGGAATATTACAGTACCTCTCGTTTACAGCAGCACGGTGGACTGGCGGCAGCAGCACGGCAAGGTGGCAACAACGGCGGACTAGCGACGGGCTGTGACTCGTGAGTCGTGAGTGGCTGAAGACAGAAGTGCTTGATGAATGGAGATGGGAGAAGAAGAACTTGGAGAAGGGTGGGGTCACTGGGGTTAGTGGGGTGTTGACTGTTGCCTCTGCCTGTCGTAAATGATGGAAGTTGGAGAGGAGAATGAATGGTGAGATGGTAGAATGAGATCTAGGGTTTGTCCTTGTTTGATGTGTATTGGGCTTGGGCAATTGGGCTGGAGTTTAAAATGGAAGAACTATGTATTGGGCTTAGACACATCTTCACAAATCACACATGGGCTGTTGGATTTGGACAACACTATATAGTCTATATTACCATATTTATTTTAAAATTTTATTAAAAATTAAACGAGGCGGGGTCGGGGTCGGGGCGGGGATACCCATCCCCGCCCCGTCCTCAATCGGGGACCCGATTAATATCCCCGATTTGACCCCCGTCCCCGGTCAAACCGGGGATTACCCGACCTCTCAGGTTTTTTTGCCATCCCTAGTCACAATTATTTTCTAAAGAGCAAAAGCATGTTCGAATTCCATATCTTTAGCATTTGATTTTTAGTACACTCAAAACCTTCTCAATTATTTAATATTGGTTATCGAGGTTTCTTTGTCTTAACATCTTTGCCTTAATCTTAGATTTTTTGGTATCCATACTCTGTGGGATCGATACTCTAAAATATTTCCAATTACTACTTGTTTGACAGTGTGCACTTGCACTAGAATGGAGACTTTTTCTATTCAAAAGTTTTCTTCTAAAAGCCCACACGTTTTCAGTCAACCACATTTCCTAACAACTGTTGGAACATTGATCGATGTGCAAAAAGGAGAACTCACAATGAAAGTTAACGACAAGCAAATCACCTTCATTGTTCTCAATGCCTTAAGATTGACGCGAGCTTGTCGAGCGCTCGTCAAATTACAATTTATAAATTGATCCTAAGCTACTTGTAGCATTGACTGGACCAGATCGATCTTAGGGAACCAAATATCAATTTCTCAAAGTAAATTTGTAAAGGATAAAACAATTAAAAAGGGGGATTTTATGTTTTTATAAATAAAATAAAACTTAAGCAAATAAAAATAAAGATAGATCAAATCTTACCAAAATTCAATTCACATTTACGATTTTATCCAATTGAAAAATCTATCATAGGCATACAAAATGTTTTAACTTAATCATGCAAGTACTCAGTCAACTTATTAGGAAATCCCAAAAAGCAACAAATCCCCTAAAATCATCAACTCTAACAAACGTCAAAGTTAATGCTAAATACCCAAACAATTTGGCACGAAACCGTTCCAAATTATTTATATAAAAACATTAAGTACTTTGGAAAGACCAAGACAAACCGGTTAGATAAAATAACTCAACCTAACCAACATGCTCCTTTAATTCCTAGAATTAAACATGCAAGCTATGCAATTATGGAAACCCATAAAACACACACATGTAATAATCCTAACGCTACAAGGTTCAATCAACACGACAATTACAGATCATGCATCATGAATAGCAATCAAGCATATAAAGCGATCGAGACGTCAATTCAATCAAAAATAAATGCTCATAAAATAAATATAGGAATCAAAGAACACTTACAATTACAAGAAAACTACATTAAAGTTCGAGCCTCACAACATTGTAATTTGCTACAACGACCTATGAATTGGAACACTTACCTTAGCCGTTCATCGTGATGATGTAGCCAAGGTTCGTCATTTGTTCGATATAGTGCCAAAAGGAAAGTAAAGAAAAATGGAGAAAAACTCTAAAAACTATTGTCTAGAAAAATTACACTCCAAGAGCCCTTGCAGCTGTCCAAAAGAAGGCTTAAATAGCCTTGAAGTAGACAACTTGCATAAGTAAGAAACCCTAAATTCTAGAAAGATAATTTTCCAAAACAATTAGGGAATAATATTCAAAATAAAATAATTTTCTATCTTGTAAAATGCTGGAAAATACATTCAAAAATTGAAAATCCTTTCCTAAATTCTCAAAACAAACATAGAAGGTTGCAAATAAGGAAAGTTTCTAGATTGCACAGTCTTAAGTATTTTACCAATAAATTCTTCTCCAAAACATTGATTGATGTGATATTTATATGGCTGGAACGATCTTTCAGAGAGCTTTAAAATGGTATCTAATTTCTCTATATTCCCAAACGTGATCAGAAAGATAATGGGAACGGAAATTGGCACAAATCATTCTCTAGTACGGAAGTTTTCCAGCAGGAGCAGTAATCACTCAAAATATCATAACTTTCATAATACTTGGTGGAATGCAATGAGTCTTATATCGTTGGAAATATAATTCAATAATCTTCGATTTGACACCAAATTTGAATATATTTGCATCTCAAAATATTATGATATGATCGTTCAAAGTTGGAATAGAAATTCAGTTGGTCCGAATTAACTCCGAAATGTTGCAAACTCTCCAAAACACAAAAATTGCTCGAATCCCTAAAAAATTAATGATAAAACACATAAAATCCTTCTAACTAACAAGAAATAAGTGTGATTAAATAGGATTTTATAGGTCTTATCAAAGATATCCAGGGGATTTAGAAGAATGTTCGAGGATTGAGATTGTAAATTCTTTGTAGTTGCATGGGTTTCAAAACCAATTAGAAGAAAAAGAAAGCTATCATGAAGACACTAATGAAGAAGGAATAACAAGCCATGATGAACATAAAGACATTGTTTATATCAGCCTTTAAGGTCCTCAGAGGAAAAAGCAATTCAGATTATGGAATCTATAGTGGAACAGCCTAATCTTGAGCTTAAACTTTTGTCAACCCATTAAAAATGCATTTTCCTTGGGAAAGGTGAGACACTACTCGTGATCATCTCATCCACTCTCAGTGACCAAGATGAGTTTTTTCTGTTACAGGTTTCTTACACGACATAAAAGGGCAATCGGCTGGACAATTATAGATATTAGAGGCATCAGTCCATCATTCTGCATGCATAAGATCAACTTAGAATAGGGGGCGAAAAACTCAATTGAAAGTCAAAAGAGGCTAAAATGGATCGATGAAATGATTGAACCTGTAATGAAATAGGTGGTCTGGCAGGAAATCATAAAATGGATCGATGTAGGGATAATTTACGCCATTGCAGATAACAGCTGGGTGAGTTTGGTACAGTTCATACCTAAGAAGGGAAAAATGACAATTGTCAAGAATAAGAAAAATGAACTTATCCTAACAAGGACAGTTATTGGATGAAAAATCTGCATGAATTACCGTTGATTGAACAAAGCAACCAAGAAGGACGATTTCCCTCTTCCATTTATCGATCAAATGCTTGATCATTTAGTAAGAAAATAATACTATTACTTCCATGATGGATACTCAAGGTACAACCAGATAACAATTACACCAGAAGATCAAGATAAGACAACCTTCACTGCCCATATGGAACCTTTGCATTTCGGAGAATGCCATTTGGATTATGCAATGCACCAGCAACATTTCAAATATGTATGATGGCAATCTTCTCAAACATGGTGGAGAGGACAGTAGAAATATTCATGGATGATTTCTCATTGTTTTTAGAGACATATCAAAATTGCCTTGAAAATCTTGAACAGGTTTTGCGTAAATGTGAAGAAACCAATCTGGTCCTCAATTGGGAGAAGTGTCATTTCATGGTACAAGAGGGAATAGTACTGGGACATCGGATCTCAAAGAAAGGCATCGAAGTAGACAGAGAAAAATCGGAGCTAATCTCCAAGTTACCTCCAGCTAAATAAGTCAAAGAAATCCAAAGTTTCCTAGGACATGAAGGATTCTATCGTCTGTTCATTAGAAACTTCTCTCAAATTTCCAAGACCTTATGTAAGCTACTAGAGAAATACCAACCATTCGTATTCGACAAAGATTGCTCAATTGCATTTGAAAGACTGAAATAAGCACTCAGCTCTGCACCCATCATGATAGAGCCGAACTAGACAAACCCATTTAAGCTTATGTGTGACACTAACGATTTTGCAGTAGGAGTTGTACTGGCATAAAGACGGGATAAAATGATCCATCCCATCTATTATGCCAGCGGAATGATGAACGAAGCACAAGTCAACTACACCACTACAGAAAAAGAACTTCTAGCAGTTGTCTTTGCTTTCGACAAATTCAAATCCTACTTAGTTGGAACTAAAGTCATAGTGCACAATGACCATTCAACCCTAAAAGACCTTCTGTGAAAGAAGGATCGAAAACCAAGATTGATCAGATAGATCTTATTGCTTCAGGAATTCGACTTAGAGATCCAAGATAGAAAAGGGATTGAAAACCAAGTAACTGATCATATGTCCAGATTAGGGGAAAATGCCATAAAAGCAGAAATGGAGAAAATGCAGGATTAGTTCGTAAATGAAATGTTATTGACAGTAGAGACAAATTTAACTCCATAGTATGCAGACGTAGCAAATTACTTAGTGAGCAGATTAACACCACCAGATGTAAGTCCATAACAACTAAAGAAATTTTTTCATGACATGCGCAATTACTATTGGGATGAACCGTACCTTTACAAGCTTGGCCAGACCAAATTTGGAGAAGATGTATAGCATAGGAGGATATGCTGAAAGTATTGGAGGCTTGCCACACAACCCCATAAGGAGGACACTTCGCAGGTACTAAAACGGCAGAGAAAGTGCTCCAGAGTGGCTACTTTTGGCCCACACTATTCAAAGATGCTCAGGAATTTGCAAAACGTTGTGATTGTTGTCAAAGAACAGGAAATCTATCTGCTAGAAATGATATGCCAATGAATTATATACTTGAAGTAGAAATTTTTTATGTTTGGGGGTGTGATAATTCTCATTCATAAGGATTGTTTGGCCTTTAAACTTAGTTATGCTTGTGATTTTATTCATATTATTTGATGAAAAGTAGGAAAAGTGTTGAATTTAATTAAATTATTATTGGAAGACCCTTAAATTAAGTGAGTTGAGAAAAGAGAACAAAAAAAGAAGGAAATCCACAGATCTAGAAATTAAGGAAATCCATTTAATGTTTTGGTGTAGGTTTTTGCGGAATGCAACAGAATTGCAATTGCATGGAAATTGCAATTTCGACAGATCTGGAAATTAAGAAAAATAGCAAATCAAGAAATTTCGAGAAGAAAAATATCCACGAATTCAGCTAGATTCTTAACTGTATATGTGCATCAACCAATAAGGAAACCCTAACACGAAGTCCCTATAAGTTTTGGAGAAGAAGCCGTGAAGGGAGAGCTTGTTTTTGGAAGAGAATTTCGTGTTTTTATTCCTCATCGTTTGTGGTTTTTATTTTAAGTTTCAGTTGTTGTTGTAATTTCTTTCTACACTCCAGATCCTTAACTTCTTTTTCAATCTCATCTCAACGTAAGTTGGAGGTGGTTAAGAACAATCCCCTGTTCGATTGAGCTAGGAGCAACGAGTTTAGTGTAGTTTTGTCACTTTTTAATTTCTTCGATTGTTGTAATTTTCATTCTGTTATTTAAATCTCAGAACTTTAGTTATTATATTTCCCCTTGCAATCACTTTTTGAAGTTGTTTAGTCTTTGAACTTCCTTGGTTTTTGAATCCAGAATTATCCTTTTGGCAAAGTGGTTGTTTTCCACCTTCATTCTCTTTTGTTTCAATGAATTTTTATAATTTCAAAGCACTGTTTTTTAGTTTCATTATGAAGAGCCAAATTTCCTTAGGGATTTATGTTTGTGAATGTCCTAGAGGAAAGATGTAAGACTTGATAACAAAAGTAATCTAGCTAACATTTGAACTTTGTTTGCTTTTAGTGAGTTCAATGTTGGATAAACCTAGTTGGATGTCTAGTGTTGCTTGTTAAGCTTTAACTTAATACCGAAAGGGTTAAGGGAAGCGGATGTCACAAAAGCAATGGAGGAAAAAGCTTAGAAATAAGTCCTAAACATCGGCCCTAAACATAGGACGAGATTCCAAAACCACTAGAATTGTGTGCAAATTTATCTAAGTTAGATTAGCCATAGAAATATAGGTTTAATCACTTAGCTTCCTAAAGATTTTGAAAGCAAAATTGAATGGGAGTTGAATTCAGTTTACTTAGTTTCTTATGTTAGCTACGATTGCTTGTTGCATTTTCTTTCCAAATGGGCATTAGCAAATTGAATCCCTTTCTCATTTCCATTGATTTTTCAACATTTTCTTTAGTCAAAACACCTCACAAATCTTATATACCTACGGTTACTTTAGTTGCAATTTGTCAAAAAATTTGTGCCATCTGAATAAATTTTACTAAAATTTGTTCCCTTGGGTATGATACTCTGGAGTACTTCCAGCTTATTATTACTTCGATCACGTGCGCTTGCGTGTACACACCAATCATTAGTTGATTTTGAGATTTTATATATTCAACATTTATTTATGTATCCTTGTTTTATTGTTTAATTCTTTGGCCAAGAGATTAATTGTATATGATTTTAGTTATAGCTTGGAAAAGTATGGCTTGAATCTAGACTTGTTTCCATAATTGTTAGTAAACTTTTGCATGGGAATGAATTGTTTGCTAATAGAAGCTGTTAAGGGAAGTTTTATAATGTCGTGCTTAGTTATAAAATTTAGACTAGAAAGTTGATTTAATAATTGAGCATGAGCTTTAGTTGGACTTGAGAAAGTCAATTGAATATGCTTGTGATTTCTTGGTTTATAATAGTTTGATGTATGAACAATTTTTTAATTTGACTAGCTTGGAGTTTCTTTGTTAAAACTAATGTTAAAAAAAAAAAGGTTTCTCCTAAGTGTCTCCACCTTGTATATTTAGTAGTTTTTAATATTTGATCATCTCTGATTTTAGGTTCTCTAGATAAAATTAGCTGTAAGTAATCATGGTTCTTAATTAAATTAAAAGAAAAAAAATCAATTTTGACCCTAAACTTGGCAGATTATATCAATTTTAACCCTGAACTTTCAATTTCATCAATTTAAATCTCAAACTTGGCAGATTGTATCAATTTTAACCCTAAACTTTCAATTTCATCAATTTAAACCTCAAACTTGAATAAGTGTACCAATTTACACCCTTGGTTGAATTTCTGTTTCAATCACCATTAGAAAGGTTTCTCATACATACCCAAAGCCATGTGTTTCTCTATGATATGTACTTATTTTTAATTTTAAAAAAAATATATACAAAAAAGAACTAAATCATTCCAAATCAGGTCGCCACCATCATGAAAACGACGAACTTGACTCTCGAAAGTAGGACCCACAAGAAAACAAATGGACTCTTGTGTTCTCCTCACCTTTAGGGTCGATACCCATGATAACGAGTGTGAAGAAGATTCATGCGACTTCATTGAAGGCAGCGACAACCATGGCAGTTTCATCAACTTCGGTCGTGAGGAGTTTGAGCTCGATTAAAATGCATGAGAGAACAGGGAAGGCAGTGGTGGACAGAGTGACGCCCATGAACACAATGAACTGGTCGTAGCCGACCTTATCGCACCTTCGATAGTCTTACGGAGGATTAAAGTGACACGATGCTGAAGAAAAAGAGGACAAAGATTCCGACAGGGAAATTTCGAAAGCCTTCCATCCTTGCAATGGATGGAGGACAAATCGAGCTCGAGGCTAACAAGAAATTTAAAAAAAAAACCACTATTGGCAACCGATTCAAGAATGGAAGTTCTCCATTGAAGAAAAATATAGTGCAAATAAGTTTGTTTCTACTAAAAACCAATGGATCGAGTAGAATCATGCCTTAAAATTGAAAAATCCTCAATTAATGAAATGAAAGAAGCAGCAGAAACAAAGAAGATAAGAAGTAAAAAAAAGTCATGCTTTGAAATAGAAAAATATTATGGCGAGTCTACTCCAATTTTCTTCAACAATTTTATTTTTTTTTAAATAAAAAATAAGTATCTGTTATAGAGAAACACGTTGCTTTGGACATGTATGGGAAGCCTTTCTAATTGGGATTGAAACGGAAACTTAACCGAGTGAGTAAATTGATACACTTATTCAAGTTTGAGGTTTAAATTGATGAAATTGAAAGTTTAGGGTTAAAATTGATACAACCTGCCAAGTTTAGGTCAAAAATGATTTTTTCTTAAATTAAAAATCCAATCTTATGGACGACACTCTCACTCATTCACTATATTAAAATTTGGCACCGTACACTTGCAGTTTTACATGCACTTAAATTCACGCATCAAAACCTATGCTTCTAGGATAAATCATTCAACTAATTTTAGTAGTTGAACGCATCACATACTAAAGGAATCTAGAGTCATACTCCTGTTTATCTACATTGACTTTTCTATACTTAGCATTTGTACACCTTTTTAATGTGCTTAACTTAATTCACACAACCTTTCAACTTTGTATTTTCACCCATTGTGTTCATTGTTGTTAACAAATCGATTATATCAAAGAATAATCCCTAAGGATTCAACCTCAGAATGCCTCTGAGTACTACTTGCTTGTATTGTTTTTATACTTAGATTCAACACAAGGTTGAAAATTTGTAGATCAATTCATGCCATTTTTTGTTGCACTTATACCATTTTCAGCGCATGAATGTGTGCTGCATGTATTTCTCAACCATCATTTCAAAAAGCTTGCAAAATTTCTAGCAAGTACCTATATGAATACTATGAGAGGTTCAACAAATTAGGCGTAAGTTTCTCCCACCACCAAATCCCTGACCAACTCCTGATCTAATATTTCTAAGAAGGACTATTGCAGATGGATAGAGGCATGATAGATGCAGTAGCAGGAGAAGCACTAATAAACAAGACGTCACTAAGAAGTTGATCTTGAATATGGCTAAGAACTCACAGCAGTTTGGAGCAAAAGGTGGTAGAATGATCCATCAGATTTAGGAGGTAAATGACTTGAAAAGCAAAAGATTTGATTTAACAACTCCTATTCGTCAAATGGTTGTAGGTCGGTATCAGCAAGAGTCCACGCAGAAGGCAAATGCCATTGGAGGGTTCTCGGGTCAGAATCAGAGGAAGCATGATCCCTATTCAAATGCATACAATTCTAGATGAAGGGATCATCCAAACCTCAGTTATGGGAATCAAGGAGGCCATCATCCCCAAAACTTCAATAGAACACCTCAAACTCGGTCTTCTAGTTCAGGTACGCCCCTAGAAGATATTGTCAAAAGCCTAACTAAAAGTGCTTTGAAATTTCAATCGGAGACGATAGCTAGGATACAAAACTTGGGAAACCAGATCACCTAGCTGGCCATGTTAGTTAGCAAGTTGGAAGTTCAGAATTCTAGGAAGCTACCATCATAGCCAGAAGTAAACCTCAGGGAGAACATCAGTGCCATCATGGTGATTAGTAGGACATAAACTCCTTTCACTTGAATCTCATACATAGATGGTGAACATAGCACAAAGAAGGAAGGAGAACAATCTTCTCCTAAAACATCGCGTGGGATAAGGTTTGACCCTCCTCTATCTCTAAATTATTATGCTATAGTGGCTCCTTTTCCTAGCAAGCTAGTGAACCAAAAGAAGACAAACAGGAGAAGAAGATCCTAGAGACATTGAGAAAGGTAGAGATCAACATCCTACTCTTGGATGCAGTCTAGAAACTTCCCGAGTATGCCAAATTTCTAAAGAACTGGTGCACCAAGAAAGGGAAGAGGAAAGAAGAGAAAAAGAACATGGTAAGTGAGAATGTCTCAGCCATTCTACCACATAACTGACTAGCAAAGTGCAAGGACCCAGGTATGTTTTCATTACCCTATGTCATTGGTAATAGAAAATTGAGCATGCTATGTTAA
The DNA here is from genome assembly GCA_033996785.1 of Trichosanthes truncata. NCBI lineage: Eukaryota > Viridiplantae > Streptophyta > Magnoliopsida > Cucurbitales > Cucurbitaceae > Trichosanthes > Trichosanthes truncata. The sequence continues at coordinate 74,111,594 of JAWPNB010000003.1, forward strand.
ACCTAGTGATAGCACTCATTTAGTACTATTTAATTCCTTATATTTGCGCTAGTTTTGTTAAGAAATTTGTGAGCTTTTATGCCTATTTCTATTTATTTTGTAGAAACCGAGCTAAATGAGGAAAATCAGAGTGTTTGGGAGTGATTTGATGAATTTGGAGCCATGTTGGACGATAGTTGAAGATCCAAGAAGAAAAGAGACGAAGAATGGAGTTTAAGCTAAGGGGAGAGTGTTAAGATGTTTTCCAAAGCGTCTCAATACTCCAAAGACACATTTGAAGTCATTATACCCGAAGGGACAACATCTCAACACTGTCCATAGCGTCTGAACGCTGCCGAAGGCATCTCAATGCCATGTTTGACGCTAGAAACACACAGAAGAAGATTTCTGTCTATAGCTAATCGATGCCGCAAGCGCACGAGATCAAAGTAATAATAAAACGATATTCCTACCGAGTATCATATCCATTTGGATTGGTTTTTAATTCAATTAAGTACCACGAATACTTTATTTAGAGAATAGAAAGCAAGAGCGGATAGGAAAATAAACTAAGAACATAAAATAAATGCAGAAAGATAAATGGGAGACACAAATACGAGGGATAACTTGGGTATAGGATTAACTACACAATTAAACAAACAATCACACTAATTTGACAATGAACTCATAAGTCTAGAATCTCTAAAAGCATGGACTCTCCTGTCGATCTCCTCCAATCTCGAGTATTAATTAACTAACCTAGATATCTCTCAACGCTAGCTAATTAATACAAGGCATTATAACCCTTCATTATAAACCTCTAATAATTGTCCTTATCACTGTCGTGTCCAAGCAATTATCAGTCATGCATTTAGTTCTAAACTAGCTTATCTCTGTTAAGCCTCCACTAGCAAACAAATCAATGAATCACTGCTAAATGAATTAATCTTCTCAAAAACTACAATTAATCAATCTTGACTCTCGTTGTCACTCGGGTAATTAATTAATTGCCAAATTTTAATCCTCCCTAAATTTTCTCTTTCGAGCTTAATGTAGATTAATTCAATTAATCATAGAACAATGATTAAAATCATTAAACTCTAAATGAATAAAAGAACTCAAAGCCATAAAAGCAATAACATCTATTCAACAAGTAATTAATCCAAAATTTCCAATAATTAAGCATAAATCCAATACAACCAACAATTCTCAAGTACTTAGAGACAAAGACACTAAGAATAAAGCAATGAAACTCCAAAACTTCTGAATTAACAACCAATACATTAACTAGAATTAAAGGAAAAGAGAAGAAAATGGCAAACGAAAGTCAATCCCATGATCACATCTTGATCTTCTTGGTCCTCAAGCTCCGAATTCTTCAATTTAACTCAAATCCGCTCACAATTGCTCCCCAAAGCCCTCTAAATCAGTTTGGAATCTATATTAGGGTTGTATCCCACGGTTTGGCCCCCTCTTGGACGAAGAAGAAACGATTAATACTGTCCATCGTGACAGCGTTGCAACACTAGCTCTCGGGTTTGCACAATGTATTTAGGCATTACAACGCCATATATAGCGTTGCAACGCCATCCTCTCGGCCCCACTTGCTAGTGCATCATCTCTTCTCTTCTTGGCTCTCCAAAATGGCCCAAAATATCTCCAAAATGACCAAAATACCCCCAAACACTCTTTTTTGCTCCTTAAGTTCGGTTTCTACAAAATATACACAAATAGGCATCAAAGCACACAAAATCATAGCAAAACTAACCAAAATAATAGGAAATAAGATAACATAATTGCATGTTATCAGTAGTGTCTAGAGTCGAGATACTACTTATAGCGTCTCGACGTTGGAGGCGTACGCGCAAGCAAAAATGGTGCGTCCTGGCAGCATTGAGACGCTACCTTTAGTGTCTCAACGCTATGACGATGGACAAGATATAAACTTTGCTTTCTCTTCATCCAAAAGAAGGCCAAACCATGGGATATAACCCTAATCTCGATTAAAAGCTGATTTTGATAGTTTTGGGAAGCATTTGTGAGCGGAATTAAATAATCTTGAGCTCGAGGACCAAGAAAATCACGACAAAAATGTGGGATCAACTTTCTTTTGCATTTTTCTTCTCTTTTCCTTTACTCTTAGCGACTGTAGAGGTTGTAAATTAGGGATTTAGAGATTGTATTATCTAATTTTGAGTAGCTATATCTTTAATTACTTGGGATTATTTGTTTTACATTGAATTAAATGCTTAATTGTTGGATGTTTTCAATTCATTGCTTTCTTGATGGATGTTTACGGCCGTTTAGGCTTTGAAATCATTTGTGCATTAGAGATTAAATGCTTAATGATTCGTTTTCTAAGTGGAAACTCGACGGAGAGAAGCTTAGTTCAGAATTGAATGCATGACTATTAATTAATTACCTGAATGACAGCGAGGCTATTAATTAATTAATAGAAGACCATAATAAGGAGTCTTAATGCCTTGTATTAATTAGCTAAGATTAGGGACACCTAGGTTAGTTAATTTGTGCATGAGATTGGTGGAGACCGAGAAGAGATACCATGCCTTTAGAATTTCTAAACTTATGAATTCACTATCATTTTGGTTGTAATTGTCTGATTGATTGAGTAATTGATCCAACCCAAGATATCCCATAGGTTTGAGTCTCCCATTTATTTTCTACATTTATTTTTCGTTGCTTAGATTAGTTTATTTGCTTTGCTTACGATTTTGTTCTCTAAATAAAGTTAAGTGAGAATAATCATGGTATTTAATTGAATTAAAACCAATCTCTGTAGATTCGATACTCGGTAGAAATATTGATTTATATTACTTGACTAGTGCACTTGTGGAAACGTAATTTGTATGCATCATTTAAGAGCTTCACTTAATGTCATGCCATTTTCTCTTTACCAAGAGCTTAAGATAAAAGACTTGCATGAGTGATAGAACTAGAAAAGTCCTATTTTATCTTGCTTATTTCATGCTAGTTAGATAGTATTTATGTGCTTTATTGTTAATTTTATAGGAATTTGAGCAAGAGTAGTGGTTTGGAGCATTTGCACCAAAATGGGATTAATTCAAATCAATTTGGAAGTCATTTGAGCAACCGAGCAAAAAAAAATCTGTGAAATGACCAAAATGCCCCTGACGAGAGCGTCTCAACCCTGCCGAGAGCATCAAGACGTCGTGAACCTAGATTGTTGATGAACAAGATAACGTCGAGACGCTACCCACAACATCTCAACGTTTTTGCAAATAGGCATCGAGCATATCCCCCAAGAAGCTATGATGATCCCCTCAAAACGCTGGTAGCGTCTCGACGCTACTTCAATTTGTATAAAAGCTATTTTTCTAACTTAGGTCATTTTGTCTCTCATTTTCTGCCCTTTTTTAGACCTTTCCTCTTTATTTATCTTAGATTAGGATAGTTTTAGGTATTTTTTATTGAGCCTCGATATCGAACTTCTCGATTTAGATGGCCAACTAGACTTTCGATGTCAATTTGGGTGTATAGACGGTAACATTGTAAATTTGTGAGATCTGTACTTAATTTCTTATGCAATTTCAATAGCTTGTTATTGGTCGGGTTTTCAAGGCCCGCCAAAATAAAACCAATCTCATAGGTTTATAGGACAAGTGGTATTAGGTCAAATCCCAAAGGAACCAATGTATTAGTTTCTCAAAGTTTAATTTGTATAAAGAAAACAATAAAACATGGGAGTTTTGAAATTGATGAGTAAAAACAAACGAGATAAATAAATGCAAGAAAAAATCAAATCTTACCAGCATCGAATCCAAAGGTACGATCTCATTCAATTGCAACATTGATCATGGGCTCACATAACAAGTTACTCCTTTTAATCTAAGTGCTTAGTCTACTTAATTGGAAAGGCCACATTAAGTTCAATTCCCTAAGTCTATTGATTCCAACGAAGCATAACAATCAAACTTATCACTGAAATAGCTAAGTACGATAGTATTTCATATTAGTCAAGCAATTGCATTAAGGTTAATGGGAAGACTAAGAACAATTAATTAATTAAAACAGCCTAACAAATCAATTAACATCTTTGTTTCCTAGAGTTTATCATGAAAGCTATGTGATAATGGAAAAGCCACAAAAAACACTCACATGAGCCAACCCTATCACTACTATAATCAAGCAATCAATGAGAATACCTACGGATTGTAATATTCATGCATAGCAAACATATAGGTCCAAACTTATAAATACAATTAGATCAATGCAAACTTATAAGAATTAGAAACAAGAAACAAGAACACTTGTATTAAAAAGATAAATACAATTAGGTCCAAAGCCTCACAATATTGCAATTGAACTAGCCAACCTATGAATTGGAAACACTAACCTTAGCCGTTCATCGTGATGATATAGCTAAGATTTGTCATTGGTTAAAATTTACAAGAGTTCAACAAGAAAAATAGAAAAGAAAACTCTAAACAAGGTCTGAAAACAATAGCCTAAAAATAACACACCCTTTGCCCTAAGAGAAAGAGAGGCTTTTATAGGCAACATCGAGACGCTAAGGGTAGCATCTCAACATTGTCCTCGTTATATAACGAAAAGATCAAAGATATGGTGTAGCATCAAGACGTTGTGGATAGAGTCTCGATGCTACCAACGTCGAGCATGACCTCCCTGCAACATCATGAAGCGTCGAGCTTGGCGTTGGCATGTAGAATCCATAGCGTCAAGATGCCCAAAGTAGCTTCGAGACTACTCGTGCAGTTCAACTGTCTTGATTCTTACTGCAACAGCATCGAGACACTATTCTCTTGGTCAAATGGCTTAAGTAGCTTCTTCTCTTGACTCAAATGCTCGATTTAGGTCCGAATTGCTCCTTTTTAACCCCAATTGATCCGAAATGCCTTGAATAGCTCCAAATCGCTCGAACTCTACAAAATAGATATATAAGCTCATGAGAGTAACAAAAGTGGCATGAAATAGGGACAATAAATAACACAATTAAGATGCTATCAGTTATCTCTTAATTCTCTCTTAAATTTATGAGCATGTTCGTAGAATAGTTTGACAATTTATTTGCATCGACCATGTTCATGTATGCTAATATTAGTAGCAATTAGGCTGGCTCATGTTTGCGTAATTAAAGGTTTTACCTCGGTTTCATATTTTGCATGATAAGCTTAAAAAGTAGAAGTGTGGGTTAATTAAATTAGATCATCCAATCTAGTTTAGTTGACACGTCTTAATCAATCCCTAGAGCGTAATGCAATTAGCCACATTAATATGGAATGATATCATGCCTAACTATAATGGGTTAGTTTAGAAGTTAATTTGATGCTAGGTTGGATTAGTTTGATTAGGGGACCTAAAGTAGCTTAAGGGCTTCTTCAGCATGTTTGTTTGCAATTTGTTGAAGTTAAATATGTTGTCCTAATGTGAGCATATTTAAAAAAAATTCTTTGATTTTCTTGCATGTCTTGAGCACAATAGCTTACCTTTTATTGTCTTGAAGGCCTAGAGTAGCTTTATGAGGCTTAGATGTTTGTTGTCATCCCGATAGGCTTAAGTGCTAGTTTGATGGTAAATTTGCATGATGGTTGATAATGTGTTGCTTAGGGAGAAAATACTGTTTATTTTTTTGCAAAAAAGAAAAGAAAAATTAAGCTTAGAAGGAAAATTTTATTTTGAGAAAGAAAAGAATAAAAGAAAATAAGCTTGTAATGTTTTTAGTGATCAAGGGTAAAAAGAGTTGCCTTTGTTTTGTTCAGTTAGGCCACCCATTGAGCGAGTGTTCTAGTTAAGGGTCCTTACAAAAGATGTGTGAAATCTAGTGCCTTTGAGTCAAAGTGATGCAAGTTTGCCTCAGGGATAGTTTTTAGGCACCTAGTAGCTTATTACCCTCTTGATTGTTTGGAATCCTAAATAATTAGTGCTTAGGACCAGTGTAGGTAGAAGATAGATTGAGGACCCTATAAACCTACCCCATACTCATAAGGATTATATTAGGGAAGCTAACACACAAACACGTAAGAAATGACAAGAAAAGTTTTTAAAGTGTTCATCGGTGGACTGTGCATGAGCTTTGCTTCTTCTTTTGTAAATGATTAGTTATTTTAAGCATTGATGTTAGAGTAATAAAGTTGAAACCAAAGAGTATTATTTATTGTTTTGTTTGTGCCTTGCTCGAGAACTAGCAAGATTTAGGTTGGGGTAATTTGATAGGACCAGAAAAGTCCTATTCTATCTTGCCTATTTTGTGCTAATTAGATAGTTTTTATGTGCTTTATTATTGATTTTGTAGGAATATGAGCAAGAGGGTGTTTGAACCAAAACGGGTTTAATTCAAATTAATTTGGAGGCCATTTGAGCAACCGAGCAAGAAGAACTAGTGAAATGACCAAAATGCCCCTGACAATAGCGTCTCGACCCCGTCGAGAGCGTCAAGACGTTGTGAAGATAGATTGTTGATGAACAGGACTGAAGGGAATAATCGAATTAAACCCACAGCGGAAGCATTGGAATCAACTTTGATTTTATTTTAGAATTAAACAAAAACAAACATTTTAGGCTAAGCAAAAGCATACCTTTAGTTTAATATTATGGAGAATTGTCCAGCGGGTATTTACTTTGTATGCTTCAACTCCAACGAGGTTGAATCTTGATCTCCACAAAGTCTTCCTTGCTATGACTCGAATACAAAACTAAGGCTTGTGAGAGCCCCTTTGAAAGAGAAAGGAAATAGATGAGAGAATTGAGATAACTCTTTTCTCTCAAGGGAGAAGGCACTCATTTGCTTAACCCATAAAGGTCCTATTTATAATGACAATTTAGAACAAAACTTTGCCCTAATTAAATAATATATATTTTAATATTTAATATTAAATATATATTTAATCTATTTGAATCTCATTCAAATATTTCAAATTCTCCTAATATATATTTTCTTATTTGAATCTCATTTAAATTTTTTATATATTTGTTTCTTAATCCATTAATAATTTTATTTTATATTTAATGTATCAAATACAATAAATATGTTTTCCCTCATTTAATATGTCAAATATATTAAATATTAACTTGAACCTTTCAAATTTTCTTTCCACAAAATTGATCTCTAATTGTTCGTATGAGCTGGCAAATGGACCTTCTGGACCTACAAATTATAAGCTCCAATGATACAAAATTAATTAATTAAAATCTTTATTTAATCAATTTTCATTCATTAACTCTAGGGTCACTCCACTATAGACCTAGAGTTGCACTCTTATGCATTGTAGGCCAAGTTGTGCCCATGGATATAATCATTATATGCAAGTTGATCTTTCACGAGTTGTTCGTAATTACAGTTGGGTCAAAAGTTTGTTTTACCCCTATAATTACATCTTGTATCTTAAGTACCACTGATCCTATAATGAATAATTTTTTTTTATGATCCAACCATAAATTAAGTCCCTCTCGAGCCAGTGAGAGGGTTGAGCCTCATTGTTCAAGTCTCGAAATCAGCAGTTAAGGGAACTACTCATCTGCTTACCTTATATGGGAATGAGTGAATTCCATCTTGTGAGATTATGTTCCTAGCTTCCTATTTAGTCAAGTCCCCAAAATGGTAGACTTATTGAATTGGTTACAAAAGTCATTCTCACTCATGCAAATCAAAGGACAAGCCCTCATAGGCAAGAGTTCATAACTCACTCAGGATTAAGATCAAATTGCATATGATCATCCTAATAAAATATTAATCTTCTCAATTAACAGATTTATAAAGAGAGATTAAATATTTCATGGTTCAATCTTATACAAACTCATTGTATAAGATACTCTCACTCACATGTCTCCACATAAACGATTTGGATCAAATCATTTGTAACTATTATAAAGTGGGTCGTATCAATAGTGTTACCAAGATAAAGCACCCAACTTTATTCATATACTATGACTCTTTAGGTTATTTCTTGAACATGATCATCCCGTATGTCAACCACATACTGTTCAAGATTACACTAATAACCTTAGATTTTTCATATAATAGATAATATTATATTGCAAATAAAAGAATCAAAATTATTATTAATTATTAAATAAATCATTAAATACGAAACTTTATGGCATAAATCCCAGCAATCTTCCACTTGCACTAAAGCCGGTGAGACATGTATCCTAGGGCATACTCTATACCCAACATGTTTTCCCACTTTTCTTGGCGAAGATGAAACATGTCTCGTAATTCTAGTCATTCTAGGTGACCATCAAGCACTTTAGCCTGGAGAGTCTTTTTATATAAATCTAAATGACTGTCATTAAAAGTCATCTTTGTCAGTACCATGATGCTCTCTCTCTCTTGATATGATTCCTTATACATTGGTGTTTTCTAATTTCCTTAATATTAGTCTTTGCACCACTATCATCATGATAAAGATGATATACTAAATCATATTTGAAACACGTTTAAGATCTTTAAGGAACTATTATAGTCATACAAGTTCTTTTGTTGCTTTAGAAGCAAAAACATTAAACTTGTATACTTTACTCTACCACTTAGGGCAAAATTTATCTTAATATAGATTTTCCTAAATCTTTGTAAGAATTAGTGTATCTTATAAAGATTAAATCTTTAACTCCATACACAAAAATTTCTCATTATTCATAGATAATTTGAGAAAGTTTTTAATTTTCTACTCAATAGTCATACCATTCATTTAACTAATATATGTTAACCAATTGTATATTAAATGTTCATCTCATTTATGCATTAATTGTCTCCCACTTAGAGTAGATAATAAGTCATATGCTCTCAACATTTGAGGTGTCTTAGAATACTCTTTCTTAGACATAAATATCAAATATTTGACAATAATTTTGTCAATATAAGATGTTTGAGACAAAGTTAACATTTTGTTCTTAAAATCTTCTTTTTAGACATATAAAATATACCAAGTCATTCTAAATCACTCATTTGGAATTGGTTACTTAGTCAATTTTTTATGTTAGATAGAAATCTTACCTCATTCATAATGAGTAAAATATCATCAATATAAAATATGAGAAAAATTTACTAAGCAATTAATGATTTTCTTGTTTATACAAACTTCATTAATATTTATCTAAAGTCATGGTTTTGATACTTTTATCAAACCTTATATTCAAAGATCTAATGGTAAAATTCATTTTATAAATAAACATTTAGGGCATGTTTGGGAGTGATTTTGGAATGCCCAAAATCACTTATGACATGTCCAAAATCAATTCTCCTTCAAAATTGTGATGTTTGGCAATGATAAAAAAATGATTTTGAAAATATCCAAAATCACTTTAAGTGATTCCCGTTCAATCACTTGGGAGGTGATTCCCAAGTGATTTTGTCTTTAAAATGACTCTTATTTCATATTTTAAAAAAATCTTACTTTTTTGTGACGGGGTAAAAACCGTCATCTTTTATAAAAATTCATTAATTTCCATCAAAAAGCATGTATTCTCAAAAATGTCCATAATCATTGAAAGTCACATTTAATTGTATGAAAATCACTATTAAAAGTGTAGAACCAAATATTAAAATGATTATATGAAAATCACTTTTCATAAATCAATTATAAACAAATCAATTGTGCTAAAATCACTATTTCTAAAATCATTCCCAAACATGTCCTTACTATTTTGCAAACCTTTTTGCTTTTGATCTTTAGAAATAAACCTCTCTGATTGATTTGTGTAGATGCATTATCTAATATTTTCTTTCATAAAAGAATTCTAAACATTCATTTTTCATGTCTCATATGCAACAATGAATTAACTAATGCTTACAGACTCCAGTTTGGAAACAAGTGAGAAAGTTTACTCGTATTCAACTTTCTCCTATTAGGTTTAACCATTTTCCATTAGCCTCACTTTGAGGGCAATAAGCCTTCAACTTTGTCATCTAACATGACAACTTGGGCTTCGATTAAGTTCTTGTAAATGTTGAGTCATCTCATAGCTCTCCAACTTCGATGAGGCTTATTCAATTCCTAACTAGGATCCATTTGACTTTCAAATGTAATTAAATTGTTAACAACTTTGGTTAACTATTTAGTGGCTTTACTTCAGATCAATTTATTAATATTATCTCACCTTATTAAAGGTTTGTAGTCTTTTATTTGACATTCCTTATAGAAAAATGATATTTATCATACAAATATCTTATTCTTTTTAGAACTAGATAAAAGACTATTTTGTATTCCTTAAGGGTGGTCTACACATCGACATATCTTTAAACAAATATATTCCAGCCTTTTTAGGTTTGTTTCAGTATGTAAACTTAACAGGATTTGAATCTAAATCCACCAATTAAATTACATTTCCTTTTTTTTTTTTTTTGTAACTTTAGGGATTGTATGTATGTATGTATGTATGTATGTATGTATGTTCCTTTTTTATTTGAAAAATTGCATCCCCTTTCTTTTTATTTTCAATCTAGAAATCAAATTACTTTCTTTAAACAACCATTTCATCTAATCTTTTAACTTAATCTTATAATATATGATTGAGATTTATAACTACTTTTAACTCATTTAGAGTAATTTTCAAATTCGATAGTTTCTAAAAGTTATGTTACAGATTAAATATAAATAAGTAGTTTTAAAATTTCAAGATAACTTTAAAAACTTATGAAAAAAGATTTCATAAGTAATTCCATTTGAATGTTTAGCAATTTCAAAATTAAATTGATTTATTAATTAAGTCGTCAATTGACATCTTAAAATACTTTAAAATGTCAGTCCAATTTTAAAAGATAAAAAATGTCGTCAAAATCATAATCAATCTTTAATTATCTCTTAATCATTTAAATTGTTTCAATAAAATTTGTCTCAATCAAATTAAAAAGTAACTCAAAACCAATTCGAAAGAAAAGAATCATTTCCACAAAAGAAAATTGATCAAATTAACCACAATAAAATTGAATCTTATAAGTCATTTTTTGATAAATTATATTTTTCTTTTCATTTTAATCATATCATAATCTATCAAAATCATTATTAATTCACTATTTGAAATACCAAAAATTTTCATTCAAATTAAGGACAACAACGGAGCTCCTTCAAACCAAACATTTGTTTTCTTAAAAGACAAGTAATCCTAATTCTCTTTGTTAAAAATGATATTAAATAAATTAAGGACGACTGTTTATCTTTTACAAGGTCGGTGACAGAAAAAGCGACACCACCGTGTCATTTTAACAATTTTTTTTTTCCTAGAGGTTTTCATTCACTTGGAATTCAACGTCCATAAAACCAAATAAATAAAAGCTTTAAAAAATGAGTTAAAAAACTCAAAAGGCAAGAGAAAAAGGGAAGGCCTGCAAATTCCACGCTGGCAAGTGGCAATATCAATAAAGTGCCATGTGTGTATTTCCATTGGATATATACAATAATAAAATAAATTATAGTCCTCGTGGATTTAGTTTGGACTTAAAATTTAATATGGTCATTTTACTCATTCCTATAGTTTAAAAAGTTTTAACCTAATCTCTATAGTTGGATTAATTTTTCTTAAACATCTATGGATTTATTATATGTTCATGTTTTCCTTTGTGATACATTTTCTTTGAATATCAACTCATTATTTTTTCTACTGCATTTATAGAATATGTATCATGTATCCCACCCTAAAAAAAATCAGGTTAATTGTCAACTTTTAATGCTGTCAAACATGTCTTAGGAGATTAAACAAAACTATAAAAACTATCAATTTGAACAATTCAATAGATAAGACATCTTTTTTAATGATGAAAGTTCGATTTTCCACCTTATATTCATTGACATTATAAAAAAATATATTATAAAGATCAAATTGAAACTTTTAGAATTATAGAGATCATTGAAATCAAATAAAAAAAAATAGACTTCTTTTTAAATATGTAGAAATAAAAAATAGACCTAAGATGGTAATTTAACTCATAATTATTTCCTTTGAAAAAGAACATAAGAATAATTATAGGACAGAGAGGACAGATCTTAAGTTGATTTTTTTTTCTTTAAAAACACGTTATTAGAGCGAAGTTTACTCTCCTCCATGATCTCATATTTAGTAAGAAAAGGCAATTGCTTTGTACATTCCATTCTCAATAACCTTAATCTCTCTCTCTATCTCTTCTCTCCTCTCTCTCCCTCTCTCTCCCTCTCTTGTTCTCATTCTCTCTCATCTGTCTCTACGAAGTCTCTGTTCTACCATTGTTTTCTGCTTTATCAAAGGCTTTCCAGGCATATTTCCATGTCTTCTCTCTTCCCCTAGAGAGAGAAAGACAATCAAACCAGACATACAGAGAACACAAAACAGAACAGAACAGAGAGGTTTGAAAATTAGAGAGAGAAACAAACTTAGGATAGAAAAATCCCTCAGAAACATCAGCCATGTTGCAGAGAGCTGCAAGCAATGCTTATTCATGGTGGTGGGCAAGCCACATCAGAACCAAACAGTCCAAATGGATGGAGCAAAATCTTCTAGGTTCATCTCTCTTTCTTTCTTTTCTTTTCTTTTCTTTCTAAAAGATCAATCTGTGTGTGATCCATTAGGAAAAATTCATGTTTTTTAGTTGTTGGAAACTTGAATTCTCATTTGGGTTTTCTTGTTTTTCTCTGTCTAATATGGATTGGATGGTTTTGTCATTTGATTTGCATATCTAATTGTATTGTTTTTCATTTTCTTGAGAAAATTTAGTGTCTTTTTTTCTGAGATTTTTGTTGGGTAAGATCGTGGCCTGGATATTCTAAAAGTCTTGTTCTGAAAGCTTAAGGATTTCCATTTGAAATTAGATCCTAAAATCAATACCCAGATCGATTCAAGTTTAATTGAAAAATCATGAGAAATGAAAGTTTCTGCAAATTGCAGATATGGAGGAAAAGGTCCAAAATGTCTTGAAGTTGATAGAAGAAGATGGAGATTCATTTGCGAGGAGGGCTGAAATGTATTATAAAAAGAGACCAGAATTGATAAACTTTGTGGAGGAATCTTACAGAGCTTATAGAGCATTGGCTGAACGCTATGATCACATTTCAACTGAGCTGCAGAATGCAAACAACACGATTGCTTCGGTTTTTCCGGAGCAAGTTCAGTTTTCAATGGATGAGGAAGATGAAGAAGCCATGCCTAAGTTCACTAAGAAGCCAGCTGAGATTAACAAAGCAAACATCCCAAAAGTGCCCAAGGCCCCCATTGATTTGAAAACTGTCATAACGACAGCGACGAAAAAGTTGAAGTCCAAAAAGAATGCGAAACTGGCAGCCGCAGCATCAGCAGTTGCCAAATCTGGCTTGAGCAAACAAGAGGCACTCAGTGAGATTGACAAGCTGCAGAAACAGATTTTGTCACTGCAAACTGAGAAGGAGTTCTTGAAAAGCTCTTACGAAAACCAGCTTGCGAGGTATTGGGAGATCGAGAATCAGATCAAGGAGATGCAAGACAGAGTTTTCAACTTGCAAGATGAGTATGGAGAGGGAATGGTTATTGAGGACGACGAGGCTCGTAATTTGATGGCAAAAGCAGCTTTAAAATCCTGCCAAGAATCATTGGCTCAGTTGCAGGAGAAACAGGAGAGATCAGCTGAGGAAGCAAGAATAGAGTCTACAAGGATTAGGGAAGTAAGGGAGAGATTAGATTCTCTCAAAGGTGAGCTTCATGGTGACAGATCGAACGAGAAGTCACTTGCAAAAAGCGAACCTGTAAGGCAAAAATCAGTACCTGACCAATTGAATCAAGAAGTTAACAGTTCTGTAGAAGAGAAACAGAGAGCAGAGGAATTGCGCCAAAAAATTAAGGAGAAGTTGGAGGCCAGTACATGTCTTACCATGACAGAAATGGCTGAAAAGATTGATGAGCTTGTAAACAAGGTGATCAGCTTAGAAACCGCATTGTCTTCACAGACCGCTCTTGTAAACCAGTTAAGATCAGAAACAGACGAACTCCAAACACAGATACGAACTCTGGACGATGACAAGGCATCAATAATTGATGGAAAGAACAATCTACAACAAAGGCTAAAACATATGGAGGAAAAACTGGGTGGGATTCAGAATCTGAACCAGAAAGTTGAGAATGAGAAGAGCAATTTCCAATCCCAAATTATTGAGGTGCATTGTAATCTAGATCATCTTTCTGGTAAATTGCCTAGCATACAGCAAGATGAGGAGCCAGAGCCAAAATCTTTAATAAGCACCGTGCAGCTCAAACAACCAGAGAAACTTCCTGGTGTAAAGCTAGGTGCAAGTGGACCACATACAGGGCTCAAACAGCCCGACGAGAATTTGAAAGCTCATGAGGAGCCAGAGCCAAAAACTTTAATAAGCACGGTGCAGCACGAACAACCAGAGAAACTTCCTGGTGGAAAGTTAGGTGCAAGTGGACCACATACAGAGCTCAAACAGCCTGACGAGAAGTTGAAAGCTCATGAGGAGCCAGAGCCAAAATCTTCAATAAGCACGATGCAGCTCGAACAACCAGAGAAACTTCCCGGTGTAAAGCTAGGTGCAATTGGATCACATACAGAGCTCAAACAGCCTGACGAGAAGTTGAAAGCTCGTGAGGGTTCTGATGATCCAAAGCAAATCAGATCAGACGAAGAAAGCCAAGTAACAGATTCGAGACGAAAAGAAGAACTAGCCATGGAAATGAAATCATCAAAGTTGCAATCCCCTAAAGAAGAGGAATCACTGAATTTCAAAGGTAAATCTGAGAAAGCGGATGCAAGTGGTATAAACAGAAATCAAGAGAACACTGGTCCAACCCAGGTGGATCCTCCAAATTTGGGAAGCCATTCTAAGAAACTTGATGTTAATTTTTCTAGAAGTCTAGTAGAAGTTTCTGATACTCGAGATAACTCACAGAGTTCGAAAGGTAGTTACGAGAAATCCGATGCAGATGCTGCTGCCAAAAGTGGGGAAGTAATTGCTCAAACCTTGTCGGTAAATACTGAAGGCAATCCCAAGAAAAATGATGCTTATGGCTCTGCTAGAAATCCTGTAGAAGTTGTTCAAACCAAGGCTAATTCACAGCATTCAAAAGGTGGTCATGAGGAAGCTGGAGTGAATGCCACTTCTAGAAGTCAAGTAGAAGAAGAAGTTCAAATCCAGGATAGATCACAGAGTTCAAAAGCTGGTAGTTATGAGAAATCCAATGCAGGCAACACTGCCAACAGTCGGGAAGGAATCGTTCTAGCCTTGCCAGTAAATACCGAAGGCACTACCGAGAAGAATGACAATAATGGTTCAGCTGGAAATCCAAGAGAAGTTGTTCAAACCAAGGCTAACTCACAGTATTCAGAAGGGGGTGTGAATGGTACTCTGACGAGTCAAGTTGAAGAAATTCACAAACAGGCAAATCTAGGACATCCTTCAGAGCAAAACAAAGAAGAGAAGAAGACTTGTTCAGAGGCAGTTGGTGCAGAACAAGAAGAGCAAGTAGTGAATAAAGTAGATGAACCAAATTGGCAGCAGTTGTTCTTGAATGGAATAGAAGACAGAGAAAAAGTCCTCTTGACAGAGTACACTACAACTCTTCGAAATTTCAAGGATGCCAAGAAGAAGCTCAATGAAATGGATGAAAAAAATCGTGATCACCACCTTCAAACATCAAAGCAGCTAAATGAATTAAAAACTGCAAATGCCTTGAAGGATCAAGAAATCAGATCCTTGCGCCATAAATTGAATCTTATGCAGAAATGTTTCTATGAAAGCAGGGAATCAGTGGATCTAAGCGCACAATCGACAGATTTTAGTGCCTCAGACCACCAGAAAACCCCAAGCACTTCGGAGGATCAAAATGTCGAACCCAAGATAACAATGGACGAATCAGCTCGGTCAAAAACACTGACACGTCAAATATCCGATGAAGAATTGGGATTTGACATCAGTAAGCTTCTAGTACAACAACCTGCCACTACATCAGAGATCGAAGAAAGACTCCGGATGAAAATTGATGAACTTCTGGAGGAAAATTTAGACTTCTGGTTGAAATTCAGCACTTCTTTCCATCAGATACAGAAATTTGAAACTGGGATACAGGATCTAAAATCGGAAGTAACAAAACTTCAAGAAAAAGGAAAGAGGCTGGATGACAGTGGCAGTGGAAAGTACTGCTTGAAATCAGAAGCACGGCCATTGTACAAACACCTGAGGGAGATACAGACTGAACTTAACGTCTGGTCAGATAAAAGTGCAGCATTGAAAGAGGAGCTGGAGAACAGATTTTCATCACTATGCAACATTCAAGAAGAAATAACAGCCGGATTAAAGGCGAGTGCTGAGGAGGATGATTTCTCATTCACAAGCTATCAAGCTGCAAAGTTTCAAGGGGAGGTTTTGAACATGAAACAAGAGAATAACAAAGTTGCTGATGAATTGCAAGCAGCTTTAGATCACATAGCATCTCTTCAACTTGAGGTAGAGACTAACCTGACAAAGTTGAACGAGGAGTTCAGACTTTCTGGATCAAAGAAACAGGAAACTCCACAGCTGAGACACTCAGAGAGCCGAAACAGAGTTCCTTTACGTTCGTTCATCTTCGGCGTCAAACCGAAGAAGCAGAAGCAATCGATCTTCTCTGGGATGGCACCTGTAATGCAAAAGAAGTACTATGCTTTGAGAACAGGCACTCCGTAAATTATGTATGAACCTTTATTTTCCTTGTTTTGCATCTTGGAACACTGTTTAGAGTCCCACTTTCCAGATTTTTTTGGTCTGCAATATTTGGCAGAAGTGAGATTTTCCTAGACTTTTGTAAGCTCGTTTTTAAGTTCATTTGGAAAATACATATACCTCAAACTCTTTGTTTCATATCAGTTGTGATTGATGGGGAGAAGTTTCATCTTTCAATTTGAAATCTTGGTAAATCTATTATCGAAATTCTACGGTACAGCATCACTCAAACTCTAAATTCTGAAGGCTCTGATCGATCATGATTGACTCACACTATAAGAATTGCAGAAATTGTGCCTGCAAATGGCGATTGGTGCTTCACATAATGAGAGGTTCCTCTATTTCCATCTAATGTAGAGGCAAGACTCTGATTTTGTTCCTCTTGTGATGCTATTTCCCATTGATCGTTAAATGAAGGATAATACATACAAACACCATTTTCCAATCTCAACACCATGTGATCAATATATTTATCTATGTTTAAATCAATAATCTAAAAGCTCTAAACATGCTTTGACGTGATGGAAAGGAAGGTTCAGTTGTAGAGTTTACAAAGATCATTAACCCTGCTTCTGAACATTAATTTATATAAAGACGAATTAGCTCGTTCATTTGCCTTTATCACCATCTCTCGGAAGCTTTATACCCATGAGTCCAAGGAGATTAGATGCAGGACCAGGTAGCCCTTCTTGTGATTCAAAGGAATCAAGAAAGCTCTTTACAAGGTTCACGTCCACATCAACAGGAGTGAAATCCTCCTCCATATGGTCAGTAGCATTTGATGTTCCCTACAATTTTTTATAATCGAAAATATGTGAAGTACATAAATAAGAAAACAGGATGTGTTACAAATTGTAATGCAACTAAATAAAAGACATTTGCCGCCCAACAGTATATCATTGACCATATAACCCCACGAGAAGAAAAACAAACTCTTCCTACAACCATTAAACACGACCAAGAACCTTTTCTTTCTCTCAAATATGTACCAATTGCTAAGAGAACTAACGTTGCACAACAAACTAGTTGAAAGGATTTTTACTGATAGTTGCTTCGTACAACGGTCATTAAATGAAAATCTGGAGCTGATTAAAATTATTAAAGATCATAGCATCCAAAAAATATCTTGAAAAGACGGCACGTTCCCACCCAACTCCACAAAACTATCTCTATTAATAGAGAGGGTAACATAAAATCTAGAAAGAAGAAATAGTTGCTATTCGTATGGTTACAGGTTGTCATTCTTAGAAAGGTCAGAGAGGTTGGAAGACTGCTAGTTGAACGGGGATGAAGTCGGGAAATACAAGGAATTTGCAGCATCATGCACAGAGGAACATGAAAAGTACCTCATCTTTCTGGGAAGCTTCTCCACTAGCACGATAAAAACTTTTCTTGAGGGTGCTACTCTTCAATTCTTCATTCAAAGCATCTGAATAGGATTCCATGAACGTTTCCTCTCCATCTACATTATTATCATCGGTGGCACCGTCAATCTCATCATCTTCAGATTCATCTGAAAAGCAAGCAACAATTGCAACTTAATGATTTGAAGAATTCATCAGGATTTTTTTTATAAGAAATTATTTCACTGATGACATCAAAAAATCCATTAAGCATGAAAAACAGGGTTAAAGCATCCCCCAGCAGCAAGGCTGCAGGACTTCGTAGAAAAACTTAAATTCCAGTTAGGGATATTGAAATATTTCAAACAATTCAAATCAATCCATAAACAAAATCCATACTGCCTCGAAGGCAAGGTACTAAGGTAGCCAAAAAACACCTTTATAAAAAAAAAGAATACACAAAAAGTATATAGCCAAAGTTAAATGCTCTTAGCTACTAAGGAAAGAAATTACAATAAAATCAAACAGATAAGAATGGAGGGACAGTGTTCTTCCAGGTTTTAGCTTTTTGACTTTTGAATTGAAAGATAATAACTTGGCCAAAACTGAATAGTGTTTATGAAAGACAGAATTCCATTTACCAAAATCCAAATCAGAAGAGGATTCATCTTCATTGTCAGCATCAGTTGTAGTCTCCATGGATGCTTGGTGGCTCATGACTGATTCCATTTCTTTAATGAAGCGGTCTACATCAATATTCACGTCTTCTGGCTCCCTTCAAACATAAGAGGTTGTATTATATTAATAGATCAACATACGCTGATATGAGAAAACCAAATTTTTAGCATTACCAAAAATAGACGTGCGAAATGTTATGAAGGGAAAATCACGAAATAAGAACAACCACAACCAGGGGCCTTGCAGTTATTATGTGAAAATTATTAGTTAGATTCATTCGTATGTAACTTACCTGTTGTTGGACACCTCTACTCCTTGATAGCTTGATAACTTTTTGACAAATTTCTGCATGGATTTTGATATATCACCTAGATCAGACTCATCCATACTACAGCTGGATGATGGATCAACTTGCTCGTCTTCAGACTTCTGCTTCTTGTTAAATTTAGAATTACAAATTTCCATCTCCTTCTGTCTCTCTAAGAGGGCCGCATTCAGTTCATCATCCCCATTGTAAAGCCAAGAATCATCATCAGAAGGAGGAACTTCCGGACCCTCGAAATCTTCCACTGAATAGGGAGAAGCAAGAATCTCATCTATGCGTCTTACTGGAGCACTCATCATGTCGCTGCAAAACATCTAAACTTCTCAGTATTCGCTGTAAAAACAAACTCGAGAAAAAATTTACTAGAAAAAGGCCTAAACAATTATTAAGTGGAGGGAGTCAAATGATTAATCTGCACTAGTCCAATTATAAATCAAATGCAGAGTTATTGTTGTACTGTTATTCAATCCCAAATGCATGTGGAATCATGTGGAATCAAATTCAAATGGCATAAACACAGACTCCACAAAGATCAAATTCACCATATAATTATAGATACAATCATGACCCCTAACACAAGTATAGTACTTCAGACAAAATAAGTTAACAGACTTAGTTTGTTTGCTAAATCCATATTATCAAGCTCCAATATCCAAATATATGAAATCCCAATTGTGAGAAAACTATAATTACCTAGCTCTTGAAAAGAGCTCACTATTCCTGTAATATTCCTCCGCATTCTGCATCAATCTCCCATACTCTTTTGAACCTGGAAGTAACCCTTCGAAGTATCCGCTACTTTCTAAGCTCTCCTTAAACGCCTCCCATGTCCTGCCTTTCCCTTCAGACCCCTCTTGCCTTCTTAGTTGATATATCATCTCAAATCCGCATGCTATCTTCATTCCCAATTCAGCCTCCGTGTGTAAAGAAGCATTGGTCCTATTGGGCATCGGATAGCATTTGGGCGCCTGAAAATGCTGTTGCATAAACTGTGCAAACATCGCCTTCGACATCTTAACCGACATACAAACCAATTCTTCTCCTCTTCCTCTTCCCAAAAACTTCTCCATTTTGGCGGCGAACTTCATGGTGTCTATGTCACGATCGTAAAACCCCTCAACCGCCAGCGAGATCAAGCAGGGCTCATGCTTCAACACCTGTGCAACTGATACAGGAACCCTAACCCTAGCCCTGTGCATGTTTCTCTCTGCTCTCCCGGGATAATCCGAAATCTTTTTCTTCACAGCCAGCTGAACCGATTCAGACGCCCTGGATTCCTGATCAAAATCCACCAAGAACTTCAGCGAATCAAACAAATTAGGATCCGGTAACCGGAGTTTTGGTACAATATGGAGGCTACCATTGCGAATGAAGACGCGATTGAGACTATTCTCGGGGTTAATCCATCGAGGGATGTGGAAAGCAGCCTCGATAAGCAGAAATTCGCCGTCCGTGTCCCAAACTCGGATTGAGAGAGAAGGAAAACACTTGGAAATGTGGAAAAGAAGAAACACAGTGAACCATTCGTCTTCAAGGTTGTCACCGAACCGAAGCTTACCATGAAGGTGTGGGAGGTGGGTGGAACAGATGCATGGGGATTTGGGGAAGGAAGAAAGAGAGAGAGTAAAGGGCTCGTGCTGCCATATGTAGTCGGAGGTAAATGAAGAGATAGTGTTGATGATTTGAAGGTGAAGGGATTGGAGGAAGGGGGATACCTCGGCGTTATTGCCGGAGTTCAGAGAGGCGTCGGGAAATATGGCGTAGAAGACGGTGTCGTCGGGAAGTCTGGAGCTGCTCTGACTGAAGATGGAGGAAGAAGAAAAGGGGCCGTTCGCCATTGAAATCTGCCTGATCTTTGCGAACTTTGCAGCTGCTTCTGAGCATTCAAAAATGATTCCCCAAGATGCTAAATTTGATGTGTTTTTTTTTTTTTTTAAATGTATATAAAAATAAAATGACCCAAAAAGATAAAGGCCCAATGAATTTTGGGCCAAATTTTCAAAAGAACTTTTAGTTAGCCTTCATTTGAGAACCTTTCATAAGAGCTACAAGACAAATAGCTAATTTTTAAATATGTCTCATTTGAAAAATGGTTAAAAACATTAGATGTTGTAAATATGTCTAAACCTGATTTTAATTAGATTCTTCTAATTAAGCATCGGACGATTTTATCCTTGATGATTCTACATTTTTTATTCAACTAAAAGAAAGGCTAAAACGCCAAAGTGAGTATATTTCAGCATTAATTGACATATACCCTTGACTAAGAGGTCAGAGGTTCGAATCCTCCCACCCTCAAATTGTTGTTGAACTCAAAAAAAAAAAAAAATCTAAAGGAATGCAACATATTAAAGATGAGAGACACCAGAAGTTGCAAAAATAAAAATAATAAACCAGATCAATTAAAGACTAACTCTTGCCATTGTTATATACTTATACATTATGCATGGAGACTTATGACAAAGTGTGTGGGATCAAATTTGGTAGTTTCAGATAAACACTTATACAAATGAAACTCTAGATAAGTTCCACTATGAGTATATACTTGTGATTTCATCTCCAATTACCCATGTTTCAACATGAAATCAATAGCCTACACCCTGAACACCTCTTTATCTCCAGTTTTAAGAATTATGTGCAGAAACTTATTGTGGCTCATTATTTTAACCATTTACAATTAATGTGGTGAATTATCTTTCGTTTTAAGCCGCATGATGCATTCATCGAGGAAAAAAATCAAAATCAAATATATCATACCTGCCATCATTTTGCTCCTATATATATATATATATATATATATATATATATATATTGATTTTATGAGATCCGTTATTTACGGACCCTTTCAGTATTGAGCTCTAGTTGTTATGCATATCTAAATAGTCAACTTGAAGGAATAAATATTTCACTCTGCAGCGAAAGCAGAGTGAAGCGAAAGCATTGGATCATCTTTGATTTTATTTAAAATTAAACTAAAAAATAAGATTAAGTAAACTTACTTGGAATAGATATAGGGATATTTCTGGCATGTCTTTATCTCTTCCACAAAGTCTTCCTAGCTATGACTCGAACACAAGACCAAGACTTGTGGGAGCCTCGGAAGAGAACTAGAGAGAATTCTCTATTGAGGAGATATGTGTTGTAACTAATGGCTCAACAACCCAATGATCCTATTTGTAGAGATCAAGGATAAATCTTTGTCAGAATTAAAATATTATATTTTAATATCTAATATATTAAAATATATCTTATACTTATTTGAATCACATTCAAATCTTCTACTATATTTATTTATTTGAATCTTATTCAAATTTTATAAATATCTTTTATTTAATATATCTAATATACATTAATTATTTTAATATTTAATGTATCAAATGCAATAAATAATTTTTCCTCTTTTATATTTGATATATCTAATATATTAAATATTAATTTGAACACTTCAAATTAAATATTAATTTGAACATTTCAAAATTCAATATTTAATGTATCAAATACAATAAACATATTTTCCTCTTTTATATTTAATATATATAATATATTAAATGTTAATTTAAACACTTCAAATTAATATTAATTTGAACATTTCAAAATTTTATTTTAACTAAATTGATCTTTTAGTGTTACTATGAGCTATCAATTGGACCTTATGGACCTACAGATTATAAGCTTCAATGATACAAAATTAATTAATTAATTCTAGGGTTACTCCACTATAGTATTACTCTTTAATTAATTAATTTTCATTCATTAACTCTAGGGTTACTCCACTATAGACCTAGAGTTGCACTTTTATGCACTGTAGGACAAGTTGTGTCCATAGATATAATCACTACATGCAAGTCGATCCTTCACGAGTTGTTCATAATTACAGCTGGGTCAAAAGTCTGTTTTTCTCCTGTAATTACATTTTGTACTTTAAGTACCACCAATCCTCTAATGAACAATTTGTTTATGATCCAACCATAAACTAAGTCTCTCTCGGGCTAGTGAGAGGGTGGGGCCCCATTGTTTAAGTCCCGAAATCAGCACTTAAGGGAACTACTCATCTACTTACCATATAAGGGAATGAGTGAATTCCATCTTGTGAGATTATGTTCCCAGCTCCCTATTTGGTCAAGTCCCAAAAATGGTAGGCATATTGAATCGGCTACAAAAGCCACTCTCACCCATGCAAATCAAAGGACAAGCCCTCACAGGCAGAAGTTCATAACTTACTCAGGATTAAGATCGAGTCGCATATGATCATCTTGATGAAATATTAATCTTCTCAAGTAACGGATTTATAAAGAGGGATTAAATATTTCGTGGTCCAGTCATATACAAACTCATTGTATAAGATACCCCCACTCACATGTCTCCACATGAACGATTTGGATCAAATTGTTTATAACTATTACAAAGTAGGTCATATCAATAGTGTTACCAAGATAAGACACTCAACATTATCCATATACTATGACTCTTTAGGTTACTTCTTGAACATGATCCTTATGTATGTCAACCACATACTATTCAAGATTACACTAATAACCTTAGATTTTTCATATAATGGATAATATTATATTGCAAATAAAATAATTAAAATTATTATCAATTATTAAATAAATCATTAATTACGAGGCTTTAGGGCAAAAATTTCAACACAACTTACAATAACAATGGGCGTGAAAATCAATAAAACTGAACTACACAAAGTTAAATTAAGAAATAAGCAAGCTTATGTCTCAAGACATCATATTCTTTAGAGCATCCACATAATTAAATTTCAAAGAATTTAGCTAATAATGAAAATAGAAATAGAAAATATGCTTCATTAAAATCAAACCAAAAGTCAACATGGTTATAGAAAAAGATAAAATAATGAAAAACTAAATCTAAACTAAGGACAATCTAAGAAAAGAATGAAAACAAGAGGATTTTGCCACTCAACGAGCTCAATCATTCCTCTATCAAGGAGAATTGAGTTGATACAACCTAAAGACATTTCCTTTGTCTAGAGGATTTGGCTTGTGATCCTCTAAGGCTCTCTCTTTTTTTCACCAATCAGTCATTTTTTCTTTCCTCGAAGATGCAAGTTCCTTTTATAGGCATGAAAGTGTGGATAGGCTTCGCCAACATGAACATAACTCAACTGGTATAATGATAAGGCAACCCTAACTCTCAGCCCAAAGATCGAAGTTTTGATAAAGCAAGAACCCTTGAATTAAGAAGTTAACACATCCATATACGAATTTTGGATCAACAAAGAGATAAGGCTAGAATTTGATTACCTCTTAAGATCAATGATATATAAGCAAGATTGGGAAATCTTGTTTTAGATTGAGTTACTCCACAATCTAACTTGATCAAGGTTGTATTCTATCACAAGAAATGCTTGGAAGGGTCTCAATATTGAGAGAACACGTTTCATTCAACTAAGTCGTCTCCAAATGACAAAATTGCAGCCATATTTATATTAACTGAAAAGTCATCGTGAAAGGACACAACTTTCACCCTTGTAGTCGAAATACATCCCCCAACCCTTCAACTCTATACATGAATCTTCATAAATGTAAATACATTGAATAAATAAATACACAATGCATTATTAATGTGAAAGCTTCTTGAAGTCTCTTAGCTCTAGCTCTTGTCATTGGGCCTTGTGGCATAATTATTGCCTCATGATTTGGTTGAATTGGAGCTGGCTTCCATTGACTTTGAGCATGAGCTTCGGTTGAGCTTGATTAAGCTGGTTGAGCTTGGAGTTCATCTTATAGGCTTCTTTCGTCATCGCTTCGATCATTCATTTCCTTATCTTTTCAGATGCTCTATGCACAATATGCGGCCACATATTAGCTTTTTGGTCCCTAAATTTTGAGGAATATGTGCGTTTGATCCCTGAATTTTCAAAATGTACATTTTTAGTCCTAAATTTTGATAAATAAGTTTAAAAGGTCCCTACTAGTAATTTTCTATTATTTTTAATATTGAAATGACATTTTATTTTAGTTTTTTAAAAAAAGAAACATTTTCTGTCTACTCTCTCTCCTCCTTGCACCATCGTTCCCTTCTTCTCCCTTTCTCCCCTCTCCAAAAACATCTTTTCTTCCTCCCTCCTCCCTCCACCCTCCTCCCCTTCACTCCCTACACCGATCGGCCGTCAGCTATCACCACCGAAAGAAGGGGGGTTGCAGCTCTGTTTTTGTTCAGCCAGGAATTACTTTATAATGGAACCCAATCAAATCCAAAGACAACTCTGTTTTGGTTCAGCAGCTCTGTCCTTGCCCCCAACCAAACCCATCGACAGCGAAATTAGCGAACTCGCGCGCTGTAATGGAACCCAATCCGCTTTGGCTGCATAGCGATAGCTCATAGCACAATGAGCCGTGAAGTTCCCGCCTTATAACCTCTGCCAAGCTCACCACTAAGCTTCAACCTATCCGAAAAACAAGCTCCTATGGCTCTTGTTCACCAACACTACCTCCCCAACTCATTTCATTCCATTCGCAAGCCCAGTCTGAACCAATACACTCCCAATTCTCACTTATTTTTTCAATTCAACACCCAGAAGATTGTCTGCTTATGTGCTACATCCCCAAATCCCACCACTCAGTCTCCAATTTTCCTCTCTTTTCTCGAAGAAGAAGAAGAAGTTAAAGGAGCTCAAGAAGGAAACACGAAGGAAGATTGGGATGACCCATTATTCCAATTCTTCAAAATAGAGCAGCAACCCCCCGCTCTTCCAGTGGTGATGGTTGATGGCGATCGGTGGAGGGAGTGAATGGAAGGAGGCTGGAGGGAGGAGGGAGGAAGAAGAACATGTTTTCGGAGAGGGGAGAAAGGGAGAAGAAGGGAACGATTGTGTAAGGGAGGAGAGAGAGGGGAAATATAATGCTTCTTTTTTAAAATAAAATAAAATAAAATGTCATTTCAATATTAAAAATAATAGAAAAATATTAGTAGAGATCTTTTAAATCTATTTCTCAAAAATTTAAAATGTTTGTTTTGAAAATATAGGGATCAAATGCACATCTTCTTCAAAATTCATAGACTAAAAAGGTATTTTTTTCATTTTTTATAATATATTATAAAATTAATATATATATATATTAGAGTCTATAAGAAGAGACTAATTTTTGTGCAATCCAATTTCCAACACATAGAAATCTTGAAATTTAAATATAGGTTAAATTATAAATTTGGTCACTATAGTTTGGAGAAAGTTAAAATTTAGTCTCTATAATTTTAAAAGTTAAATTTTCGTCCTTATGGTTTGATAAAGTCCCTACGGTATATACTATTTATGAGAATTTTATCAAATCATATAGACTAATTCTAACATTTAAAATCATAGGTACTAAAATCTAATTTTTTCAAAACCATAGGAACCAAACTTGTAATTTAACTTAATCCATCTCTATATAAATATGTAAATTTGAGAGTAATTTTGTAGTTTTAGCATTTTTGGGTTCTTTCATGATTTTTGGAATTTTGTAATTTGAGAGATCTTTTAGAGAGATTCTAAAGAGGTTGAGAGGGACACTTTAGATCACTTTTTCTTTTTACAATCAACTTTAAACTAATTATCGAGAAAATGATTCCTAATCTATTTAAGTTTTTCAAAAGTGATTTTTTATTTTTGTCAAAAACAATTTAAAAAAAAAAAAACGTTTTTAACCCTTCACAATCACTTACAAAGTTGATCTAAACACACTTTTACCATTATTGATTTTTTTGTTTATCGAATTAATCATATTGGTCTTCTATTCATCTAACAAAATATAACACGAAATGAAATCATAAATGAGACCATTGCATTATCTACATTTCATGTAAACCTCTGAGAGCTAATAGCCTTTTTTTTCAGTTCAACAACATCTGGAAGTAAGAATATTTGAATCTATGACCTCTTAATCATAAGCTCATACTTTATGTCAATTGAGTTATGCTCTTATTGGCGCTAATAGCCTTTAATACTAAAATTTTGAAATGTGATAGTATTTACTTTTCTTCTGAGAGTGAGAAGATTTGAACTTCCGACTTCCTGATCAAGAGTACATACCAATTACCACTGAACTAAACTCACTTGAAGTAAATATGATAGTATTTTCACTCCTAGCTCCAATTCCCATTCTTTTTCCTAAAAATATCCAACTAC
Source organism: Trichosanthes truncata (assembly GCA_033996785.1). NCBI lineage: Eukaryota > Viridiplantae > Streptophyta > Magnoliopsida > Cucurbitales > Cucurbitaceae > Trichosanthes > Trichosanthes truncata. The sequence goes on from JAWPNB010000003.1 coordinate 74,138,714, forward strand.
AAAATCAAATAGAATATAAAATCTTCTTTTCACTTACTGTAGAATCTTTAATACATCAATTGCATTGAAAAAAGGTGCAGAATGTTATCATGACTCACTCAAAAATTAAAAAGGTTCTCGATCAATCTCACTCAAAAATTCTATTGGTAAATGTTGTCATGACTCAAGCTACAAACAATTCATTTTGTGTGCAGAGTAACAACTATTTAATCTTCTCTAAAACACAGACCAATTACTTTCAATAATTGATAAATTATAAATAAATAAAAAAAAAAGGAAAACCCAAGATATACATATGAAAGATTTCTGATTCTAATAGCCTTTCTGTTTCTGAAACAAGATGGATACACCCCTTCTTCCACATTCAAACAAGTCAAAGTCTAACCATATTCATGAGGTGTATTAAACTTTACAAAATTCATCAACTTCCTACAAATAACAAGTTTAGTTTCCATACCAAAAACCTTCCCTACCTCTTTCCTTTTGTCCTACTTAAAAAGGGGGTTAAGAGTTGAACTACAGTCATTTCAAGTCATTAGGATAATAATCCGGTATACCCAGATAGCATCGACCAACTAGTCGGGTCATGTGTTAGCTGCATTTACTATGATCATCAGTAAATGCGGAAAATCTAATACGACTGGTGAGGCCAAACAAAAAACTCGGCTGCTTGAGGTGCCACAGTTGACGCTGCAATGGCTGGGCCGGTCGACTCCGAAGAACCGATGGCGTTAGGTTGAAGTTGATGGAAGTAATTATGGTGATACAGCACAGTATCGTATGGAATTCCACAGGGGATTGGCGGCACACCCTGGATGGTGGCGCCGAAGTTGATGCTGTTGCTTCCACTGCTGCACTGGGCTGCTTGATCATGATTTGGAATTGGCTTCTGATCGGATTCGAGGCAAAGCTTCAGCCTCTTTGCTGCTCCCCCAATCGGCAGCGCACTCTTCGCAATAGCTTCCACATCGTATCGACTCATCTCGAAGTTTGTCACGGCATTCAAACCCCTGAACTTGATCGCTGCTATGTCGTATGCTTCTGCTGCTTCCTCTTCAGTAGCTGCAAGACAAAGGCCATGTTAGTTACAATTAATATCGACCTCCATACCTCAACATATTTCCCACATTCACATCACGCAAATAAACCTACCGAACGTCCCGAGATAAAGGTCCTTATTCCCTGCAACGCGGCCAATCCTCGCTTGCCATCGACCCTGTTGATGATGCCTCGTCACACCTCTATAAATAGACGCACCCCTCGAGAAACCGCTGCTTTTTCTGAAACTCAAACAAGAACTTTCAGCAACAAAACCAAGAAACCAAAACGAAGGAAAAACAAAAAAAACAAAAGAACAACCCCGAAACTTACCTTCGCAAAGAAGCAATAAACTCTTGCTTGGTAACATGTTTCATGTCTTCCAATTCTTTGGTGTAATTCGAAACCTAAGAAACAAAACCCAAAAAAGGGACAAAAAAAAAGAGTGAACAAAAGTTAGAAAAACATCATGGATGATTGCAGAAGCAATAACTATCAAATAGTTACCATATTATAATTTTATGGAAAGAGAGAATATATATATATATTACAGGAAAATTGGTGGTTGCAGTTGGACCCCAGTACTTCAAAGCTGCCAAATCATAAGCCCTAGCTGCTTTTTCTTCCTTATCATACCCACCTGAATAAAAATAAATATATACTTGTACAATTTACAAACCCTACAAAATAATTGCTAAAAAGTGGGGAGAAAAAAACAAAGCGTACAAAGCTAGAAAAGGGAAGAAATTTGATACCCAAGTAAACTGAAGAACAAAGGGTTGCAATGTGAATGCCAGCACCGCAGATTTTATGCAAAAAGTAAAAAAGAGACAATTTCAACTCAGTATGTTGGCAAACAAACACATTCAAATAAAAAGGTCAAAATTTTGGGCTAGTCAAAGAAATCAAATGTCATAAAGCCCAAACAAACAAATAAATAAATAGTAAAACCACGTGATTTAGCATGTGATATCAGTTTAGGCTCATTTGAATACTTCCAAATTTTTTCCTAACATTCCAAATGCTTTCCTAATACAAGAAAATTCCCCCAAGGTAAACTAAGGAGTTTGTTTGGCAAATTAGAATTGAGATCATTACTGATTCCACAAACCATTCGATCATTATTTTGAAGAAATTAATAAACGACGTAAAGGTCAAACCAAAAACACACCCACTAAAACCCCTATATTTCGACACCTCGTTCAAATTCATTCAACACTAATATCCACAAATTACACCTGGAAATCCTAAACACCATTGTAGTTTGCAAAACACGGAAATCCTACTCTTTGGTCATAATTCTAGCATTACAAGTTTATAACAAAAATGGCACACACGACACCGACACCGACAACTTCTTAAATTTAGAAGAACATAAAGCTCTATATGATTAAGAGAAGTGAACTCTCAACACTACAAAGGATAGAATACAAAGCAAGTGGTTCCAAAAAAGAAAGGAATGAAATGGGTGAGTGGAATAGGTATGGTCAAATGTAAAAAAAAACAATAAACAAGGGGAAATGGTGGTTTGGTCAAACCCTAGTTGGGGGAGGAAGAAAGCAAAAGCAAAAGTAAAAAAGCTTAAAAACTCATCAGAAATAACAGCAGAGACAGACTAGTGTGTTCAGACTCATGGATGGATGTCTGCAAATAAAAAAAAAAAACCCTCTCTTTCTCCTAATCGCTGTGGATGTGGGTCGCATCAAAGTGACCACTAATTAACTCTCTCAACAGAGAAAAAGAAAACAAAAGTAAATAAATAAAAATAAAGACTTTAACAGATGAAAGGGCCAGATGAAACAACAAAATGGCGGCACATCTGATCAAATCAATTGAAAGAAAAGAAAAAGGGAAAACTGAAAAAAAAATTATTTAAAAAAAAAATGAAAGAACAGTCGGAACTGAAAATGGGAAAAAAGTACACATTATATACACCATCAGTCAATCGTAATAAAAAGACTGATGATAAGAACCCAACTTCTTCTTTTTTTTTTTTTTTTTTTTTTCAATTATTAATTCATTTATTTCACTGTCTCTCTCTCTCCCCCTCTTTCTTTCTTCTCTTTCAGATCCGCCATTAAATGAAATCTCTGAAACTCCCTCATGCATGCAAAAGCCTTCTCTTTTTTAATTTTCTCTTTTCAGCCTTTTTCTTTGGCTAATGCTCTATATGCGCCTGCCTCTGCCTGCCTAGTAGAGTGTTATTTATTCTGTTTTCTTTCTCTGCTACAAAATAAATTATTTGGCAATTTTATTCAAAACCCATTAATAAAAAAGAAAAAATAATTCTTTTTTATAATTTTTTTTAGAGAGAGAGAGAGAGAGAAAGAAAACCTTGACGTCCTTTCCTAGCCTGACCCTCTCTTCTACAGCTGTTATCCCATAGATGCGCTTCGTATCTACCCGTCCATCTGTGCCTGCAATCAAACACCAACATTTACATAACTACAACTTTCAACTTCTTCTCTCCATTCTTTTTTTCTTCTTTCTTTATTACAACCTTAAATGATTATCCACGTCCTTCGTTCATTTTTTATGGACCCAAATATCAAATCATCACTTCACTCAAAAGCTTATGCATAATACTCTATTAACACCCATTTTGCAAAAAAGATTTCAATACTACTTTAAATCACCACTAGATTTTAGAGCTTAATTTGATAGAATACAGTATATTCAATCATATGCTTAACACATTCCACAAAAAGATGCTCCAAAGCTTCAAGTTTATTTGAGTTCCAACAATTTTAGGGTAGGAGAGTCGAGATTGAACCCTCCGTTTTTAGAACGATAATAGGTGTCTGAGCTTTTTTTAGTTCAACTTCATGTAGGGTGGTGGAGATTCATACTTTTGATGGATTTTTTAGTCTATAATATATGTTTTAACCAATTGAGCTGTGACCGAATTGGTGATTGTAGATAGAATATGGTGTATTAGATCATATATTCACATTTTTAGCAACCATTTCACAAAATCACCACCAGACCCCAAGAACAAGCGATCCCCAAAGCCGAAGTCTATTTTTTTTTCTTTGTGAAATTTAAAAATCATGCAATGAAAAGTGTTGACTAGCTAATGTACTGACCTAGTGACTCCTCTGTAAATCGAAGTTCGCTGGCCAAAAGTATCAGCGATTTTCTTAGAAGAATCGGAGTCAACCGCCACAACAGCCGCAGCCGCCGCCGTGTCGGAGCTCTGTGCGACGGCGAGGGACAGAGCACCAGTGGGGCAGTTAGAGAAACTCCCCAACTCATTTCTGACCGACGACTCAATAGAATGAGCACCGGCGGGGATCTCGCCGGCGGCGATCTGGGTTCTTGCAATAGAAGCCGAATCGTCAACTTCAGAGCCGGAGTTGGCCGAAAAAGCCTGAAACGCAGCAATGGTTTTGAGATCCTGTTGGTCCCCAAAATAGGCCGCCGAGCCATGGTCGTAAATATGAGTCAAAGACGAATCTTGGGTCTCCGTCTGGCTGTCGGAATATCGCACCATCGGCGAGGAATCGCCGAGGAAATCTTCGAGCTTGGGTTGCTGGTGGGTTTGTGGATGAAGAAAGCTCGTAAAAATGGCGGGTGTTGATTGATGATGATGATGATGATGATGATCTTCTTTGACAACTTCATTATTTTCATCTCCATCCATGAAGAAAAGTTGGGATGATTTTGGGTGAGAATTAGTACTATTACTCCATCCTTTAAAAAAAAAAAAAACCATATCGTAATTAGTCAATATCTGACTTCCAGTAAAAAATAAACGATTTTGAGAAGTTTTTTGTTGAAGTCGGTGATTTGCAGAAATGGGAATCTGAAATTACTCAAAACCCATTACTGTACTATCACTTTCATGCACTTTCTCAGCAACCAGACAGAAAATAAGCAAAAAAAAAAAAAAAAAAAAAAAAATTACCATTGTTAGTGTAGAAATTGTCTAAGAGATAGTGAGGAGAGGCGGTGGAGGAAGTTTCATAAGGAACAAACTGAGACTCAGCAGACCGAAGCATTTCAATGGGAGAGAGCGAAAACGAAAGCCAGTTAGTCGCCGGAGCCATTTCTTTATCTTCACAAAAGAAAAAAGGATTCAAAGTTTTGTTCAATCTTCTTCTTTGGTGACGAATCTGAGAAGCATAGGATCACGTTATAAACAAAATCAACAGAAGAAACAAACAAAAGAGAAGAAATTGAGTAAGGAAGAGAGAAGAAAGAAACCGAAGCTTTTTTTTTTTTAACCTTAAGAGAGGGGGCGTTACTGAATTAGAAGAGCTCCCATATCAGGAGAATCAGTACGAGAATCACGAAGCTGAAGAAACCCCAGTTGAAAATAAACAAAAAGGAAGACTTTTTTTTTTGTTTTGTGTGTTTTGGTTTGAAGGCTTTGTGAAGAAGAAGAAGAAGAAGAGATTAATGAAGGGAAAAAATGAAATGCATGCAGAAAAGGGAGAAAGGGATTTGGAGAAGGAGGAGGAGGTGGAGAGTTATAATGGGAGAGGGAAGCGGTTCAAGTTGCCAACCGGCATTGAAGAGTTAAAATAAAATAAAAATAAAAATAAGAGAGAAAAGAAATAAAATTTAAAAAATGAATGGAAAAACTAGGAAGGGAGAGAGAGTAGTAGAGAAGCGACTTTTGGCACTGCGCTGAAGAAAATTTGTCTGAAACAAGGTCGCGAAAGATCCGGGCTAGTGCAAAATATAGCACCAAAAAAAAAAATCTTTGGTAATTCTCACTTTTACCAAAATGACCCTTTTTTTTTTCCTTCCTCTTATTCTTCTTCTTTAGTTTTTAGGTTAAATTACGAGTTTAGGAGAGACAAATGTGTTTGTATGTTTATTTGTATAGAGTTTTATTGTTATTAATGAGTTTATGTATGGTAGGTTTACTTTTTAAAACTATAATTCGATTATATTTGGATAATGTGAAGAAAGTAAACATTTTGAAAACAACATTTGATTTATATGTTTTTCATTTGTTGATAGATATTTTAAATTTGCTACTAAATATAGGTTAAAAAATAGTGAAAACAAGGACTACAAACTTTATTTCTTTATTTGATCATTTGTTTTCAATTTTTTATTTTGGATTGATGACCTTGAACTTTTAAAGATATTTGTAATAGGTTATTAAGAATTTATTAGACGCGTTATTTGAAAGTTTGGCAACTTATTAGACACAACTCCATAAATTCCAAGTATCCAACTTTTAATTTAGGCTATTTTTTATTTTTATTTTTCTTTTATTTTATTTAAATCTCATTTTGACTAGTGAACTTTCAAGTTCATTCTATTTTAGTTTTGTTGGGGGAATTACAAATAATAGAGAAAAATAGAGTAAATATTGATAAACAAACATATAAACAATCAGGTTGAGCCGTGGGTATTTTGCTCATTTTAAAGAGATTCACGCTCTCTGCGATGTATATTTATTTATCAACCATTGGTGCAACAGTTTTTCTCTAACATGTCCCCTCAAGATACAACAACCCAACTAAAATGTTGTGTAGTTCAAACCACTATGCACTATAAGGTTGAGCTCAAAGCTCCACAACAAAGAACACTCTTCTTTTGGCCAATTGCTCTTAAAAAGCAAAGAAGATAAATATGAGAAAGTAGAAAGAATAGAATATTGAGAATTGTTGTGTGTTAGAAAGTATTTGTGAGAGAGGTATTTATAGAATTTTTTAGATCTAGAAAATAAATATATAATTAAATTTGTTAAACTCTTACCTCTCATAAATATGTTTTTTTCTTTAAGAGATTAAAAAATTCAAATAGCTAATTTAAAACTCAAATAGCTAATAACTCAAAAGAAATTCATATTTTAAAAAAATTATTAAATATTAAAATGTCAACAAGTTTTTACATTTTCAAATTGTCTGTATTTATTTTGTAAATATTTTTTAAAAAAACAATCGTTTTCGTCTTAAACTTTGAAGAAAATATAAAATTGTCAATTCAAATCGATGAATAAACATATTCAAAGTGTCAATATGTTCAACAATTGGTAGGAGAAAAATCACTTTTCAAAAAAAATATATCTGAAATTAGATAGATATTTGTAAGATTTAAATAGTAAAATGAAAGAATTTCGAATGTGAGTTTTTTTTGTTTTTTTGGTGGGTAAAATTAAATTAAAGGATGAAACTTACCTGACCAATCAATTAGAGTGATAATTTTACCCACTTGTCATGCATGCACATCACCTACTTATGACTTAATTACTTCTCGTGAGTCCGTGTGATTTCTGTTCTGTGGACCTTTCTTTTTTACTTCCACTTTTTAATTTTTGTGTTTCTTTTTTTTTTTTTTATAATTTATTTTTTTTGTGCGTTTAAAGATGAATCATGAAATGACAGTCGGTGCAGAGGGAAACCAATGAGAAAGATATGCTCTAGTTGTATATATTTATTTCTTTATCATTGGTACAATTTTTCACGAGTATTCACAAAATTCTTTTTTACTTTTTATATGAATTTCATGTCTAATAAGTAAACCAATAGAAGATCAAAATAGAAATACAAATTGATGCAGAGATATGTGTGTAGAGAGAGAGATTGTAAACCAGTATCCAAAGAGATGGAAAACTATCTAAATGTAAATTAGTATCATCAAGTGCATTTATATATAAGGTAAACAAAATAAAAGTTAAAAATTTTATAAATATACTTTTGGTAGAGATTAAAAAATTAGTTCATAACTAATCGTGTGATTCTCATTGGTTAAAGGAAGGATTATAAATAGATAGAACCAAAAACAACCGATCATATGTTGTAATACAAAGTAACTCTCAAACAAATCGGATCAATTTTCAATGCTTTACTCCAAAAAGAGTATGTTAGCACATTTGTTAAGAAAGAGGATCATCTTTGACAAAGAAGATTTTGGATTGTTCTTACCTAATGAAACAAATCTCAAGTTGAGGTCATTTTCCCTTGATTGCTTTATTATTTCTCTTGGGCATGTTTCTTGAGAGAGATTGTTTTTTTCCAACCTTAAAGGGAGAGTGAGCCTCAAGAAGCACCATTGAAAGACAATTTCTAATAAAGCCTCTCAACTCTGAACTCTATTTGGATGTTTTCTTATTGAAAATAAGCTACTCACACAAACGCAAAACAATCCTTTCTTCTTTAGAGTGATATATAGAAATATCATCCACACCCTTCTAACCAAAACTAAAATCCAATGGGAGCCCTACTATTTTCATTCAAAGGTTCCCATTAGGTCCCATTTCTTTAAATTCAATTGAGTTTGATTAAATACAAAGGAGAAGTAAAATACCTCCATTCCAAGAAATTAGGAGATTCATCTCGATATTGAAAAGATTAAATTTATTTCCAAAGCATATGAAGGAAAACTATATAAAATTATTGGATAAAAGATTAATTAGAAAATCAAGTACAAAGACTAAACGATCACTAAAATTGTCATGGAATAGGATCATTTCCTCCACGAGATATTATTTAATCTTACTCTCTTTTTTTTCACCAAAAAAAACTCACAAATCTATTGTGTGGGGAAAAAATGTTGAATTTGGAAGTTTTTTAATTTATTGTGTGGGAAAAAAAAAACGTAAGAACTTTTGAATTGGGTGTGGACATTGGAGAGCGTCAGCATAAAATGGGAATCCTAGAAAAAGAGTCAGACAAGTTTTTGGTTTTGGATAGCAAAGGCACACAGGAATTGAAAATGCCTTTTCAATTCATTTAATTATTTTATTCATTTAATTATTTATTTTATTTCAGAGTACCAAACTGATTTTAAAATCGAATATTGGGAGGCAGATATTGCAGAAACCACAAGCTCTCAAATGCCCTTCCTCTCTCAATTGTAATATGTGCATGTGCTCATTAAACAACTACCAAATTTTTAGTTTTTTTAACTTATAATATCAAAAATAATGCTCACACTATTCATTCGTCTTTAAATTAACTCTTTCATCTATCAGTTTTTGTAACTTTTTCACATTCATTGACTTGGGGATAACATTGATTGGCCGTTAGTTTGAATCTTATGGAACTCTTTCACACGTGTTTCATTTTTTTTAGTACACGTACGTGTTTTATTTTGATCATTATACTTCTTCTAAATATTTTACTTTTGTGATATTTGAACTTTTATAAAAGAGAAAAAAAATTATTTTAATCTTTTTATCGTTGATTAATTTTTTTTAGGACACTCACACTATACTTGATAGTATATTGAGGACATGTCATTTACTTTGCAAAGAGGGTTGTTAGAGGGGCATTAATAAAACTTTGTCATTTTATAATACAATAAAATTTATACTACTTAAGGAACCAAAAAAAAATTTATACTATATACTTAAAGTTTATGGTTCAATTTGATAGAACTTAGAGTACTTAAAGTTAAAATCTTAACTAATTAAGTATAAAGATAAAAAAGTATATTTTCCATAAAAATATATTTTATTAACTTCCTTTCAAAGTATAAACTTCAAAGTAACATGAAAGGTATATATCTCTATTTATATGTATAATCGATTTAGACATGGAAGAAGTAGAACTTTAAAGCAACCTCAAAGAAATCATGAAATTAAAGTACTTATATCATTATATAGTGTTAGTCAAAACCAAGCTCTAATGATCATCAAGATGTGGAAGAATGAAGAAGAATGAAGAGTACTTATAGATGACTTAAAAAATGAACAACATAAAATGTAAGCTTGATATTTTCATATATATATATATAGCTAAAATGTCATATCTAACCTTATAGTAAAGAGTATTGAAGTTTTTTTTTTAATTTTTTTGCAAGGTAAGAGTATAGAAGTTGCTAGCTAGCCTTTAAAAAAAATAACTTAATTCTTTTAAATTATATTTGTGGTAGGTTTTGTATTTCTACATTGATCAATTTTAATATTGTACTTTTGAATACAGTTCTAGTTTCCTTCCTATATTCTTTTGAAAGCTTAATTATTCTCTTATATCTCGACTTATTAATTAAAAAAGAAAAAAAAAACTCATTCATTACCAAGTATGATAAAATTGTTGACCAAATGTTCCATTAATTTTGTTACATTTTAATACCACTTATTAACAATAAAAAAGATTGTTGAAATTAATGAATTTAAAGTATAAAAATAAAACTAAGTTTGATAGGAACTTGACATAAACGTAGAAGTAAAGAAATTATTGTAATTTAACTTTTTCTCTACTTCCCTAATCATTTGATAAAACAAACAATATACATTAAAATTCAAATTAGTTGTTGTTACATTACTTATAATTAATCAAAATAATTATTTCTTTAGAATTTCAACTACAAAATTTCAATATTGGACATTTTTTACCAATAAAGGAATTTCAAGCACAACTTTGAATAAAACTACCCAAACTTGAATTTTCTTTGGTGGGGACACCGGTTGTTTATTTACTATAGATGATTAAGTAAGAGAATCATATTTTGGTACAGAGACCTATACGGATTAATTAATTAATCAATCAATGAATTAATTAATTGAAGTTGCCTTTAATTTTGGGAGTGTTCTAAGTTAAAGATTTAACCGTGTTTGAGGGGAAGGATTTTGTCTTGTGCGAGCGGTCAAAGCGAACCTAGTTGCTCTAATAATTTTTTTTTAACACGCTCTAATAAATATTATCTAATATTAAACTTCTCTCTTTCCCCTTTAATTTTTTTTTTAATTCATACAAAATACTTCTCAAAGTTGTGCTTGAAATTCCTTTATTGGTAAAAAAGATGGAATTTCAAAATTGAGACACGACCACTAATGTATAAAAATTAGAATGCATACATAATATCATTTACAATATTATCGTAAAAAAAAAAACCATTTACAACATCATTCACATAAATTGATGTGCTAACTTATGTGTAAAGAATTAATTATGTAAATGATTTTAATGATATCTTTGGAGAGGATAAATGATAACAATGATCTTAATATTCTATACAATTGTAAATAATATCACATACGTCTTCTTATTTTTACACATTAGCTGTCACGTCAATTTTCATTATTTATTGTAATAGAAAAAATATTTTTTGGAACAATTTCAAAGTTCAAGGGTAAAATTGAGACTTTCAAAGTTTAGGGACATAATTGAAACATATCCCAAAGTTCAAGGATTTTATGTATAATTTAACCTTAGTTTTTTAATATACAAATATATAAATGAAATGAGAAAAATTGAACCTAAATTACAATCGCAAGATTCCATTTGATAACTATTTGGTTTTTGAAAATTAAATTTATAGACACTTACTTCCACTTATGAGTTTATTTGTTTCATTGTCTACTTTTTTACAAATGTTTTCAAAATTCAAGTCATGTTTTGAAAACTAAAAAAAAAAAATTAAAAGTTTTTTTTTCTTCATTTTTTTAGAATTTGACTAAAAATTTAAATAGTTTCTTAAGAAATATGAAAATGGGTGTAAAGAACAATTTGAAGAAAACAAGCACAATTTTTTTAAAAATATATATATTTTTTTGTATTCACTTTCTTTTTCTTTTTCTTTTGTAAATTTCATTTCCTCTGTTATTGAAAAGTATATTCGTTTATTATTCTTCATTTTCTTTCTCGGTTCTGTAGGAATTTGATTTATTATTTCTCTCTCTCTCTTAACGGAATTTTAACTAAAATCTCAAAAATTAATAATTGTTCCTATTTTTAAAGTTTGACTAGAACTTCAAAATTATTTAAGAAAACAAATAAAGGAGAGAAATTGTCACTACAAAAATGTTAATTATAAGAAATATAAAACTATAGACAAAATTATTATTAGTGGGGCCATTGTGTAACCATTTTTTATTAAAAAAAAAGGAGGGAATTACAAAAATAACAAAATACAAATATGATATTTTATTTTTAACCGCACAAATTTTGAATTTGAAAAAAATAACAAAATGTAAAAACAGAAACTAATTTACATATAGCATGTTTGAAAAATCACACAATATTAGCACCTTAACATGAGCATAGCTCAACTGACATAAAGTATTCTCGATCAAAATGTTAGATATTTGAATTCTCCACCCTAAATATTATCGAACCCAAACAAATTCTATATATATATAAAAGTTAGAACATATTTAAAAATAGGTTAAATTTTGGTGGCTGTCTATATAATCCTAAATCTCAACCATCAACCTAATTACTTAGACATTGGCGTAATGTATCGATTGCAATATTGAGCAATGATTCAACCGTTTAAGGATTGAAATTATTATCAATAAGTCATAATAAATTTTGTTCAAGCAATATTTAAAATAGGTTTCATCTTTTACAAGACCAAACAAGAAATTGAAAACTTAAAAAAATAATTAAATAAAACTACGATAGTAATCAAATAGTTAAAAATAAATAAATAATAAGTTACACATTAACATATTTGGTCTATGTACTTTCATTAAAGTAACAATTTAATTTTTATATTTTAAAATTTATAACGATTTCATCTCTATCATGAAAAATTAATCTTTGGCTTTATAAACATATATTTGATCTTTAGTTAGTACAAGATTTTACATAATATAGACTAAATTATTATAAATTTTAAACTACAAGAATTAAATTATTATATTGTATAGTATAGGATCAAATTGTAATAAATTTGAAAATACAAAATTAAATCATTATTTCAATGAAATAGGATTTTAACCTAAAAAAAAGAAGAATAAAAAAAAAGGAGAAAGAAATTGGAGACCAGAGAGCGAAAAAAGCGGAAAAAGAAGAGGGAGCAGGGGAAGGATTAGTTTGGCACTGTGAAAACGAAGTTCTCTCCCCCCCATTTTATGGCAAGTAATTCGGCACCCCAAAATTATTATTATTATTATTTAATTTTAATACAAAAAAAATAAAATTATATATATAGGAAAAAGGGTTTGTAGAAAGCAGTGCCGGTCTTTTAAACGGTGTGTTTTTGTGTTGTTCGCATGCCGGCCACCCTCCACCTCCACTACTCCCCGCAATTCCTTCAGTTTTTTCCTCCTCCTATCCCCCTAATTAAAACACCCTACCATTCTAATCTTCCACTTTAAAAACCTTATTACATTTTTTCATTTATATTTGAGTTGTTATGTTTATGTTGACAACTTCATTATTTGGTCTTCAAAATGTAACCAAGAGAATTGTCTCTCTATTAACATTTCAATCATGTGATCGTTAGATATATTATTTTATTATGTAGGTGTCGTAGCCTATTTGTTTGTCTTTTTTGAAAATACAATATTACAAAATGTGAGAGTGAATGTTCGAAACTTTTATTAGAGAAAATATGAAGTTCCATCTTAAATTCAATTGACAACGAGAGAAGTAACTCATGTATTTTATAAAGATCGTGAGGTCTTTTCATCTTTTCGATGTGAAATCTTCAACATACCCCTCAAGATGGTGCCTCTTTTGAATTCATCATTATTGGGTTGAATCTTAATTTTTGAACTGAATACCCGTTTGGATTTTATGGATTATGATATCATATTAGATGAACATGAGGTTCCATCTTAAAACCAATTAATTATGAAAGAAGTAACTCATGTATCTTATGAAAATCATGAGGTTTTTTCATATTTTCGATGTGAGATCTTCAACATACCCCTTAAGATAGTGCCTCTTTTGGGTTCATCATTCTTGGGTCGAATCTCAATTTTTGGACTGAATACCCATTTGGACTTTATGGTATCTGATATCATATTAGATTAACATAAGGTTCATCTTAAAATCAATTAGCTATGAAAGAAGTAACTCATGTATCTTATAAAGATTGTAAGGTATCTTCATCTTTCCCATGTGGAATTCTCAACAACTTCAACTTATAAAAGAGATTATTGATATTTTAGTTAGTTGTGCTGAAGTTCACTTTATATTTGTTAGTTATTTTCATGAAGTTCAAACTATTAAATATGTTGACTTGATATTTATACTTGTGTGCCGTTACTCTTACTATATTATATGGTGTTGTTTGATATAAATTTTATTTTTAGTTTTTTTTAGTAAAAAAGAAAATTAAGTTTATTTTATTTACAATGTATTTGCTTATTTTTCTTAGCCACAGGCTTTCTAGAAATGGAAAATGCTTTCTTAGTTTTTAAAATTTTTCTTAAAGATTGTAAAAACCATATTTAAAAAATAAAATGAAAAAAACTAAAAGATGTTATCAAATCGACACTAAATTATAAAATATAGTCTAATATCACGGAAAACTCGAAGTGCAATATTTTGAGTCTCATAGGGCATTAAAATAAAACTGATAATAAGATTTAAAAAAAAACACATGTTTATATACGACAAAAATTAATGCACATTTTTTGGTTTAAAGGAAGGGATTTGTTCTGAATTGAACTTCCATTAATAAACAAATCATATTAATATTTCCATTAAGCTTGGCTTTTGGAGTTGAATTATTTGGAAATAGCTTTTTGTGTTTCATAATTGGAAAGAGAGAGAGACAAAGATGGGTGGAGCTGTTGGTAAATAGACCTACATAAGCTTTTTTGTGTATTATAATCAATAGTAATCCCGCCTTCATTTATACTATTTCCTAATAGTGCTAATACTATTTTATCAAACAAAACCAAAAACAGTTTCTAGACCTTGTTGATATGTACAAAAAAATTATGCTTTTAATTTAATGTTGTTCTTAACTTTTTTATTTTTAAAGGGTAGTATGGATGTTTATGGTATTTTTTTTTATAAAAACAATTATTTCAATTTGTGAGAGTTTCACTAGGTCTATATTTAAATAGTAGTTTTAATAAATGGTCAAATGTCTCAAGAATTTTAGGTTTGGCCAAATTATATTTTAGGATGATTTTGCCTACATTTTTGTTATGTCTTTAAACTTCCACCTAATTCCCTTTTCTTACGTTTTTCCTAAACCGAATCAAACTTAATTATCCTCTCATCAACAGAATCTTTATCAAATCTTCTATACATTTGAAATCATTTTTACATTCTAGGTCATTTATTTTTTAAATGTCATCTCCTTATTGTATAATAGAATTTGAAATTTCATATTTGTTTCAATGATAAATGTTCCCTAAATTATAAGATTAACCATAATTTTAAAATTTTATAATGCAATTCCCAATTTCATTTATTTTCCAAATGTCACATCAAATTTTCGTCATATAATTATCATACCACATTTTTTTCTTCTTTATTTACTTTTTAGTATGTAACCACTCTTTTTAGATTTTTTTCCCCTTTGAATCTTCATTTTTTTTTGTTTATCATATATATATATATATATATATATTCAAATATTTCACCCTTTTTTTTTCACTTGCTCATTGATCTTGTTGATCATTCAAGTTCATCTTACAAACAAAATTTTAAAAATATGGTGTGATATAGCCCTTGGAGGCGGTGATCAACCATTCACTACCTAGGTTGTGTTTGTTAAGCTTGGAGTTGGCTTAACACACGAACTACACAATCCTTGATTTCATCGGGTAAGAGTCAAGTATTTCATTTCAATCAGTTGAAATTTCTTAAATAACATTACTTTATTCAAATTACTACTATTTATAGTTCTTTCTTTAGGTTAGTTCACTGAAATTGCAGCTAATATAATAGAACTCAATTACTATTGTAGTTATAGGTTTGGTATTTTGTTTTTTTTTGTTGCATCAAGGTTGACTGTGTAAATACCACTAGTTAGATGGAGATGAAAGTGTCAATGAATATACTCTAATATAAATACCACTAGTTACAAAGGTGAATGAAAGTGTCAATGAATATGTTGACAATGACGGTGTAAATACCAATGCGTATGAAAATATTAATAATATTCATCTCATTGAAAATGTTGATAATATTCATCTCATTCATCTCATTGCTCTTTATTTGCCCATATAAATATTAGTCTACATCTAATGTAGTCATATACATTTACAGTGTTAATAAGCATTTTTACCTTCTATGTTAAATGGAAGATAGAGGTAGATAGAGGGAGCTCGCGATAATTTTTGTCTATTTATTTAATTTAGTCATGATTTAGAAATCAACTTTTAGTTTTTAAAATCATGAAGTATTTCTTTTGAATTTCAAATTTTACTTTAGTTATTTAAATATTATTTTTGGTAAACATAATCTTAATTACCTTAGGAATAGGAATATGTTTTGGACAACAATGTGTTGCTAAATATTTTTGTTGAAGGGTATTTTTGTCTTGATAACATTGTTTGTTATCCTAAAAATTGGGAAATATCCATATTTAAAAAAATTTAAACATAATGGTCATTTAACCAAACGACTATTTTATTATAGTCATTTATATTGTTAACCCTTTTAATTTTAATTAGGTTAAAAATACTTGTTGGTCCCTAAACTTTTATGGAAGTAAAAATTTAGTCCATGAAGTTTAGTTTGTAACAATTTAGTTTTTGTACTTTTAATTTCGTAACAATTTAGTCCATGAACAAATATGTAATAATTTAGTCATTGTACTTAAAAATCTGTAACAGTGTAGTCCCTATCGTGAAAAATATTGCTAAGATTTAATGAAATTTCTTACATATGTAGATTGATAAACTAATTAGAGATCAAATATGTTTATAAACTACATAGATTAATTCGTTACACAATAAAAGTTGACAATACTTAAATTTGATGGAATTATTCATGGTAGGAATTAAATTGTTACAAATTTAAAAGTACATGGACTAAATTGTTACATATTAAAGTTCATGGACTAAATTGTTACAAAATTGAAAGTATAAGAAGATTAAATTGTTACAAACTAAGTTCAATAACTAAATCATTACTTTCATAAAAGTTCAAGATCAAATAGTGTTTTTCAACCCCAATTTTATCTCCAATATATCAATTTTAATTTACTTCAATCCTAAATAAGGATTAAGAATTGAGATACGGTTGTAATTGCCAAGTAGTATATTTCTTGAAATGCATATGGAATAATCTTTAAAAAGAGTGTTATTTTGCTTGTCTGTCTAAGGTTAAATTATACAAAATACCCCTAAACTTTGGGTAGGTTTCAATTATGCCCCTAGACTTTGAAAATTTTCATTTTGACATTTGAATTTTAAAATTTGTTCCAAAAAATACTTTTGGATAGTGTTTTTCGTTAAATAAAATATAAATTGAAGCGATGACTAATGTGTAAAAATTGAAAGACATACGTGATATCATTTACGTAAATTAATAACATGACAGCTGATGCATAAAAATTGATTATGTAAATGATTTTAACGATATCTTTTGAGATAAAATAAATGATAATAACAATCTTAATCTTCTATATATTTATAAATAATGTCATGTACACATTTTAATTTTTATACATTAGCTATGTCACGTCAATTTTCATCTTATCCTATATTTTAGAGAAAAAGATATTTTTTGGAACAATTTCAAAGTTCAAGAGTGGTTTTTCGAATAAATTTCAAAGTTCAAGGATAAAAGTTAATGAAACTTTTCAAAGTCCAACGACATAATAGAAACATGACTCAAAATCTAGGAGTATTTTGTATAATTTAACATTTTTTTGAACAAGTAAAACCTCATTACGTACCCTCTTCCTATCAATGTGCTCCTCTCATCCTTGCAAAAAAAAAAAAAAAAAGAAAAAAAAAAAAAAAAAAAAGAAAAAAAATGCTCCTCTTATTATCCTATTTTACTTCCTTTGGACACTCTCAATCCCTCGATTTTTCTCATTCTCTCCATTTATATCACTTAATCTTTTCGCTTCAGCTCTATCACACTCAATCTCTTTGTCTCGTTCAGTCTTCTTCACTATATTGATCTTTCTCATTAACTAGCTAGATTTCTCTCTCTCTCTCTCTGACTAATGAAATTTCTCTTTACCCACCCGATTCTTGCTGTCACTCTTTCAATCGTTCTCATTGATTTGGACCTCTCTTTCTATCTTCCCATACCTCACCTCATAGATGACCTCTCTGCTCTTGTTTTATTAAGTTGATTTGCCCTAATGTCACAAATTGTCATATTGCACCAAATAATTATCACTTGTTAATTCAATCAACATGTGTCTCATTAAGTCATGTGACTTATTTGAATTAAAATAATAAAAAAAACGTAATTGAAACTTTTTAAAAGCTTAATAACAAACTTTTAAAATGGGTGAGTTTATGTTTTTTTGAATATAACGAATATAAAAGTATGAAGATTTGAACTTTCAACCTCAAAAAAAGAAATACATGTCAATTACTCTACATTAATGTAAAGACGAAAACAAAGACTAAACACACATTAATATGAACTTCAAAAACTCAAACGTAGAATTTGTCAATTGTAAAGACGAAAACAACATGGTAATGTAAATATATATAACGAACATTGAATTTGAAGAAGGAATATGACATTGGAACATTGAAAACAAAACCGCCTAATCTTTTTTGTATCGTTTATGACAATTGATACAATAAATCCAATCCACCTGTGACGTGTGGAAGTTTATAATACGTAGGCAAAAAATTGTAGACGTGTTGGGCTGTGTTTGCTGATGCGAAGGGAGAAAGTAAGGGCACTTACAACAATTGGAGGTGCGTGATTTGAGGGCACCACGGCGCTGAGTTAGTTACTTTATGTTTGACGTTTTGATCTTCATATGGCTATTAATACAAAATCATTTGAACCTATTCATTATTCAAAGAGAGTCCCCTTTCGCTGTATGGGTTGTGTACCCTTCTCCCCTTCTTCTTTGTTGACACAAATTTCAAATTTGATAAGGTTGCATTAAACATGCATCTATTGAATCCTACTGTGGCACTGTGACATCCATAATCATGTTAATACACGTTTTCATATGCGTATACTATAGGATTGCGCCCTATTTTAAACCTTTGACTCGTGTGAAGGAGTGCGATGCAAATGCCTAAGCTACCCAATGTTACCTTTGAAATTTCCACTCTCAATAGAAGTTTACTTGAGGATCACTGATATAGTAATAGTTGCATATATCAAACATGTGTCATGAGGTAACTTATATTGAGACATAAAAAGGCTTAAGAGAGGTGGACAACCAACACCATATCCCTTTTATAATATATGCCACAATAAATTAGCTCGATTTGATACACCACATCCATACAAATTAAAATATACAAGAACACTTGAATTCGATTCTTAACGTGTTTTTACATACTCACATTGTATTTCTCCAAGTCCACATTTGCTTTATCGAGCCATTTTTAATGAATTAAAAGTATTCATCTACTCTATTTGTAATTATAATCGTATGAACAACCTTAATCTTAAAGTAAACCTTATCATGCTCAATCACCTTTAGGTGTTAAACAGTTAAATATTTTTTTTTAAAAAAAAAAGGACAAAAAGAAAAAAGAAAAAGGAAAAATAAATGATTAATTGTAGGCATGAAAGAATCCAAGTTGGTGCATGTGAAGTTTCATATAACACGTGGTGTAAGCAGACAAAAGGAATGTGAAAACCCCCCTTTGTAAGTAATCTTTATACCAATATATATATATTAATAAAATAATTGCATTTAGATATCATTTTTCTTTCTAAACTCATCCACGTCTCTCTCTCATCGCCACACCAAACCAAATTCCTCAATCTTCATCCTACATGCTATATATCCTGCCACGTGGATTACACGTGGTCGTATACTTTCAAAGTAACATGCACCCATCATCTACTCTTTCTTGATAATTGTGCTGACGTGTACGTTGATCCCCTAACTTTATTCTATATTTAGAAATTTTGGCTAAATTAATAATGTTAGCATAAAGTATAACACGTATACCATAAAGTGCTAGTTGCTGCTTATATTTAATCAATATATATTTTCAAACTAAACAATGGGGACACATCTTTTTTCTTCTTGTTCTTTTTTTTCGTGTATATATATATAAAAAAAAAATGTATTTTGTTTTGATCTCTGGTGATGATTGAAATTATTAGCAGTGTATTTATTATAAGATAAAGACAATCCGAAATAATATATATGCTTGTAAAGATACTGTATGTTAAAATTTGACACCTCTCATGATACTACAAAAATTATAATAAAAATGTGAAAAAGATTTTCTATATTTAATTAAGTCACTTAAATTATATTTTAAGAATTTTTATTTCATTCACACCAACTGGTAAAATTAATTTACTCTTATTCATATAGTTGCTATTGTAAAACTATGAATAGTACTTGTAAAATTCGTGTATTTAAATAAGACTTTTTTTTTATGATTTTTTAAAATCGTGTTGAGTATTAATTTTTCTATTTATTGATATTGATAGTTTCAGAATGAAATATTAAAGTATTAACTAGGTGAAATTGAAACCTTTTTAATTTGCTTATAAATTACAGATTATTATTTGAAAAAAGTTTCATCTAATCAATAAAGTTCTTTCTTTACTCCTCAAAAAAAAAAAAAAGTTATTTCTTTACCATATGTGCCAAACCTAAAAAAATTGGATGCTAAAGGGAAAGAGCATGGCTAGGAATGTTTTTAACTTTTAATTATTATCAAAACTTGTCGTAAATAGACTACTTTTTGTTTCAGCCTCATGTGTATATATTATAATTCTTTTTCAATCATTATCTTATTTTACTTATTTATATATTTTTTTTAATAAAAAAAATTAGAATCATTAACAATTTATATTTTTTTTCAACATTTATCTACAATGAGTATCATTTTTCTTTAAAAAGACATTTGAATTTTTAGCCAAATTTTAAAAACAAAAAACAAAATTAAATTTTTTTTTTCGTTTTAAAATTTTGGCTTGATTTTAAAAAATGTAAAAAGTAGATAATAAAAAAACTAATAAGTAGTAGTATTTAGAAGCTTAATTTTAAAAAACTAAAAGATTATCAAACATGCTAGATATTTAAATGAAGATAATTTAAAGTGTTTTCTAAGTTGTTCATGATTGTCTACATACTATTATATGTTAATTTAATATTATTTTTAATTAAAAAAAACAATATATCATTCTTGAAAAACACACAAAATATAAATGCTATTTATGATAATAGTACTTTTTATTGCTTCAATTATTTGATATAGTGGTAAATATTTGATCTTTTTTTACTTAAAGAATAGATACATACCACATAGAGTTTAAACTAATCTACTCCAATGGCCACTTGGCCAACCTAGAACAGTTTTCCATCTTTTTGAACATTAAACATATCGACTTCACCTTAGAAAAAGTAAAAATCCAACCAACTCCATATCCAACTACAAAAAAAAAAAAAAAAAAAAAAACAACAACAACAACAAAAAAACTTTTTTTTAAAGCATTTTTTAACCCAACATCTTATTTTTTATGTTTAATTTATAAGGTTTTATAGAATAATGGTAAGGTAGTCGAACCATTAACATAGTAAACGTCAAATAAAATAGAAAAATAATATATAATTTAGAGGGGAGTTAAAAAAAAGGTAAAAGAGGTAAATGGTGCCAAGTCATCCTTGTTAGTTCTTATCTTAGGGGATTAGGGCAAAGTTAGGGTGTAATTAGGGGCATACGGACGCGTGCGACAAGAACAATAATAAATAAATAATAAATCAGGCACTTTTGACCTTTGACTGAAGGCACGTGCGTTGCATCTTTAAAAATTTCAAATTTATCTCGAAGGATTCGGTGGTGCACGTGCACTTCTTCCCATTTCCGCCCCCCTTCTGACACATTTCATTTTAATAATTGTCTTAAAATCTTAAAAACTTTGCCTTTCTCTGTCCTTTTCTCTCTTTCTTGCTTTTTTTTTTTATAAAAAAATTAATAATAATAATATATAAGTAATTATTTTTTATTTATAACCAAATGCATTGAGTTGAGTTGGTTTGAAAGGCTTTAAAATATTGTTTCACTTGGATATATTTTTAACTCTTTAGTTTTTTTTTTCTTTTTTTTTTTTTGTCTGAGTGAGCATGGCTCAACAATATTTGGCATGTACCATCGACCAAAAAATTTCGAATATACTTTTTTCTATTAAGAAAATCTTAATTATTTAGGTTCGTTAGCTAATGGTCTCATCATAGTTAGTTATCGATACCGAATCATCCATATTAGGTTGTTATGAGCAAAAATTCTTAATTAAAATCCACTTTTGCTTGTACATATTTGGGTCTAGTTATCTAGGTCAAATATCATACTTTGTTAAATTATTATTAGGGTTAAAAGTTTAAATTTATAGAAACTTATAGGTTCGAGTAGAATTGTTGTCTTACTCTATCAAAGAACTAAAAATATATTTAATCTTTTGTTTAAATGGTTTGAAACTCAAATAACATATTGGCTTAGCGGTCACATTTCCACCTAACTTGACAGCCAAAACTGAAGACAAAATATTTTGTCCTATTTCATTTTAGTTAAACTAATTATGAAAAAAATATACAAACATATATTAATATTTCTGACCAATAAATATATTTCATTATATTTTATACATATTCATTAGACATATTACTTGGGCAGAATGAAAGTCTTAGTATATTTGGGACCTGGAGTAACCCTGAGAACAGACCTTTCTTCATTTATCTAAAGTTGGGCTTTAAGCCCATATCCATGATCAAGAGAATAAGAGAAGCTTGTAATCTTTGGCAAAATACTGATAGAAAAGTGAAACTATAGTGAATGTTAAAGAAAGAAGATGAAGTATGGTTAGGATTTGAATTTGAGAATTGGTTTTGATTTGAACTAAGAAGGTTATAATGGTAAAATTTTAAATTAAATATATAAATTTGTTTACTTTGTAGGGTAAAATTGTAAGAGACAAAAATTGGAGCATAATGGAAATTAGTAATACTGTTTAGGGTATCCATGAAAATCTCCCAAAATTGAATTAGCGAGCCTTTTTTGAATTACATATTAAGTAAATGCAATTTTTAAATGTATTCATACTATTTCAATCAACTTTCATATTAATTTGAGACCTCCGCTTTCAATTCAATTCGATTCCTTAGTGATCTAGTAGAGTAATATAATTACTAAAAAGAATATTATAACTGATTAACCATTGAACCATCCATGTTTGACAACAATGGTCGATATACTACACCAAATTTCCAAATCTTGTAAACCTATAAAAGCTATGTATGTATGCCACATCTAACCTTCATCACGACGTGCTAAAACTTAAACCCGAAAGCCGAGCTCGCATCGAGATACACCATTTTCATAAACACAAACACTTTGACCTGCAAAACAACTGCAAAAACCTTTTTGGAAGGGAGTAAGTTGCAACCAGAGATGGATCATTCTTAATGTCTTCAACATGTGACCATATATACACTCCTCGCTCCTGTCGACTTCCTGGAACCGTGTTATCGAGTACCAGCACTATCAAGAATGTCACGACCATGTTCAAGGACATGATGGCATTGAATACAAAGTCAAACTGCAAGAATCACACAGCTCAGTAGAAAAGAAGCAACAGAGAACAGCCAGACAAAGAGGAACTTGATATCAAGTTGTGATTTAGAAACTGCAAGGGTGATATTAATACTACTGACTCACTTGTTTGTTTCCTGTATGGGTTGGTCCATTAGAAGCTGCAGCATAGGGAACTAAGTAACTAGGCAAAATCAAGCTAGTTTCAGATTGGAACTGCTGAAAGTAGGCAGGGATTGACAAGCCAAGGAACAACGAGACACCGACTATCGTCATGTTTCTGATACTTGCCGTTTGACTATACTGCAGTGTTGAGAGGCCTAACGCGACGACTAGCGCCCATGTGAAACAGAGGACCGAAGCGGCCAATGCCAGTGGTATGGAGGCAAGAACAGCACCAACTTTACCTACAAAAAATATCAAAGAACCGCTGTGTGGTATGTATAAGAAATCCTATTATTGGCTGGTGTTTTTAACCTCCAATCAGTAAGCATTCATGTAAATTGGTAAATACTCAAGAACATCTTTGATTTTCCTGTGATATGATGAACAGTTTACCTATGAATGAGACGAATATCAAGAAAACTGCTCCGACTTCCAACGCCCTTCGATTTGCTACTTTTGTTACATGAATAGTATGTACATTTTCTGTTAATGTTGTTGATCCAGCACCTGTACCCCAGAGTCCAGCCAAGATACTGCAGAAACCTTCCAAAGCAATTCCTCTACTAACAATTCCTGGAGTTGGTGGCTTTGAAGCAACACGCAAAGCCACAGTGTGATAAGTACCAACCTGAAAAAAGAGTATTCTTCAGGATCAGATGCCCGAGTTTAGTATTCCAAAATGCACAACATATTGATATTGGTGATCTTTTTTTGAGAATTGAAAATCCCTGAGGGTCTTGAGACGAGGTGGGGTTTGGACAGCTGCAGGGTGAAATAACAGTAGTCTTCCTCAAATTTTAATAACATGGTTATGCAAATGCCAACTCAAAAATCAAAATCCCAATTACCAGATTCCATAGGGGAAGGAACTACTTTTATGAAGTATTATGAGGCCATATATGTGGCTTACTCTTTCAATGACTCTGTGCGTTTCCATATGTTCTAATTAATTATCACAAGGATAATTCAGAGTTTAAAATTTGACACACGATGATGTTGATTGGGTTTACAAGGATTTTTTTTCTTTCTTTTTAATATTTAAACTACAACTAAACTACAGTTAGGAAATCTTTAATCTTTTATATATATTCTTAACACTTCTAGTTTGATTTATGCATCTCAACACATGAACTATCAATTAGGATGGAAATAACATTGTAGAGATTCCGAATGTTGAACTTGGAAATATATCTATTCTTAACAATGATCAGGAATAGATTTCAAAACTTGGGAATCAAAGGCAAGGCAACCTCCCTCTTCAATTGTTGGAACATCAAGTAAAAAAACATGGTATATGTACTTTTAAGGTACTTACAGAGTCCACTGATGAAACCAGAGAAACCATGATCATGATAATTGAAGTTTTTATATGAAAGATTGGCACACCCCACTGTAAAGGGTAAGGAATTCGAACCCATGCTGCAGTCCTCCATGCACTTGAAACATCAGTTCTGCAATGTCTCATGGTATATGCATGCCTTCTACACGCATCCACTAAGATATTTGAACTCGGAACATCTGGGCTGCAGCCTGTGAAATTATATGCTCCACCAGCAGTCAAAAAGAATGCGTATGCCCATATAATCATGACACTAAGAGGAACCTATAATCCAAAAAGAAGAATTTAAGATCAGTGGTATGGAAAAACATGACATCCAATTTAAAACAATCATACTTTAAAACAAAAAAACTCATAGTAAACTTTGAACAAGAAACTTATCGAACTGGAAATCATGAATTTATCAACCAACTTGACTAAGGGTAATTAAGAATGCACAGAACTTAAAACCATTCTTCTCAGTATTTTACTAGTTTGATTGGAAATTAGATCAAATTCAAGGTTTAAAAGAGTTGGTAACTTCAATTAGTAACACTCTTGACATATTTATAACCAACCATGCCTAGATTGTATTTAACGTATTAGTGCTACTTACTTTATGTCCTTCGAGTTTTCCTCGAGAACTTTTCATAAACTTTTTTAATTAATGCAATATTTCCTATGATAAAAAAAAATCAAGGTAGACTATTCCGAGGGACTTGTTGCAAGTCACCATTGACAAAAGGTAAGATATACATACCGCATAAATTCTGAATACGCGATGGCCAAATATGGATACTCCTCGGAGGTACTGAAAATGCATACACAAGCAATTCATTTTTTGAACAATTTCAGAGAAACTTTAACATGTTGGTCACTAGAAACATGTAAACTGTTTGGTAGAGCTAAAATCTTGAAGAGTTATTTCATATAATTTTGCAATCGATGAACAAAGTGCTTGGATCGGAACTTTTAGCAACAGACAACTAAAATGGTTGGTAATCAATTGCTTAACTTTTAACAAGTTGTTTACCAGTGTGAATATAAGAAGCAAAACTATCTGCGGGACGCTGATCTCCACACAACTACCAGCTTGTGGAAAGCCATAGCTGAAAAATGCTAAACCTACAGCAGCAACTGTCGGTGCAACCACAATTGGGTTAATCAACCTGCAGATTATGACAATGAGCATTGAATAAAATTCTTTGCTCATTAATGGAACAAAATTGAATAGCATTTACATATATTAGGAGGCAGGAGCCTAGAACCATAGCTTCGTACATTAACCAACTTAGTTCCAGGAGAAATCTTGCAGTGTAGCACATGACATCAGAAGAACATAAACACTAAAAAATGACGAGCTTATCATCATTGTTAATCTTATTTGGTCTCATTCTTAAAGTTCTTCAGAGGATACCTACTTCTCCTTCACGTTCTGGTAATTTTCTAGATTATGATAGGAATTAGGAAGTACTTATCTAACATTGAAATTCGGTATCTATCACTCTGGAGATAGGGAGGGAGAGAGTAATTTAACGCATGCTGCAATTACTTTTGCTAAATAAAAACAATCTTCAAACTTACATAAGGAAAACTGTTGGGTAAGTGATGCTGAAAAAGATATGCTTCATAACATAAGGAAAGTGTTGGATCAATGATGATGGAAGTGATGCCCGACACCATATTGAAACAATTTGTATTACCTAAGGAAAAGGGACATTAAACCACTGAATCCCAAAATGCTTTGAAATATTGAACTAACAATTATTGCTCCCTGCAGTTCTCTCATTATATGCCTGAATTTCTGCAGGAAAAGAGAACAACATATTTAACTATAAATATTAGATAAACTTTCATGGAGAAAAAATAGAATACTATGATTCACGATGAAGCTTAAATATCCGTAGTTTTTTTAACCCAAAAAAAGTTGGTTGTGTAAGAGAGAAATCTAAGCAAAATAGAAATGTATATAAAAGTTACAGAAATGTTAAGGGGAAAAGAGACTCAGAAAAAAATTTATACACATCAGCTACAGTAAATATTTAGAGTTTCAATTTTATTTATTTTTGATAAAAGACCAACTTTTCTAAGAAAACCTACGACCAACACAACTTAGGACTAAACAGAACTTTTAAAAAAGAAACCTAACTGTTAGTAATAAATAAAAAGAAAAACAGGAAATTTTTAAAAAGATTAGTTACACAGGCCCAAAGAGAAGCATCTTAGAGGACCAAATTCCACATCTCTGTCCAAGAATCCTCCACTCTCATAACACCCTTCAATCCGAGATTTTGAAATCTTATGGAAACAGTTATCAAGTTTTTATAACACAACTCAGAATATACAGTATTTAACATGTTTCAGACAGATGAGCAATCTTTCAGCAGACAGGACCAAATTCAGTTCTCAGAGCTTACATGTTCTGTAAGATTGCGGTACTCCTGAGCATTCATGATAATTAGTGCTGGAGCCAAGTACACAAATGAGCTTCCTTGAACTAATGGTAGTCGGGTACCAAAGTAGGAGTGAAGGATTGTTGTAACGCCCGAAACCAGTAGTAAAGTTGAAATTACTGTAGCTGTATCTTTCTGTCATTATTGCAATAACACATGATTGAGCAAGCACATTCTGACTTCATTAAAAGTTGGAAAAGACTTGGCTGCACACCAGTGAGCAACCAAGCTTGCTCACTGCGGCTACAATACAGTCATATTGGCTGAGTTTATAATTTTCTAGTCCTGTATCTTGATAAGCAGGCTTGGTTGCACACCTGTCTTTTCCTCAACATTTTCAGTTAAAACCAAAAGATGACATAAAAAAGATGCTTACATCTGTTCCACCCATAGCAGGTACAATGAGCAGGGGTATGAAAACAACTGACCCAACCAACGACAAATAATGCTGAAGGCCATAATACATTAATGGAACTGCAAAACAGTCAACACAAACATAAGAAAAAGCTACAGCTATATGGTGAAACATAAACTCTACCTAAGGAAAATCATTCGGTTCCATTTCAAATGAGTTTGAAGCATGTTCATTGATTCATATATAAAAGTTTTAGAGAAGCACATATTAAAGTGTGACTATGATAACTTTAGAACCAGTAGCCAACCATAGTGATAGCCATGCATAAGTTCAAGTCACTCAGTTGTTTACAAACTTAACAACCGAAAAGTTGGTCTGATGGGCAAAAGGATGCTGAAGGCAATTTTAGTAACCTGCTGTAAATATTAGAGCCGAACCAGTGGGGTCATACCCTAGTCACAGCATCCTATATGATATATGTTTATCTATACGTGTCAGAGTAGAAAACCATCCTAATTGTATGGGATTAGTGATTATTATTATAATTCTTTTGTAATATTGACCTCCAATTCTGACAATCAAATGGACGGAGCTGAGCAAGTATTCTGAAGATTAGATACAATAACAAGCTGACTCGTGCCTCTTTCTGTTCCTAGAAATGAAATATTTGTATCCGCACTAAAATCTTATGATAAAAGGACTTGTAAGGAAGACAGATGATAAAACAATATGCTTCCATTATCGATTCATAATTAGGTCACCGACATTCATGAACTGGTTCCTTGGGCAAATAGCTCAAGCAAATTATATTTGTCCCGAGCATTCAAAGGGCAAAATCAACATGCAGCACGTTTGATAGACTAGCATCTTACACATGCTCTGGAGTGCAGAGCCAAGGATCAAGCACACCTTCATTCTTATATTTAAATGTTTAGAGTTAATTGCCTCCTGAATATTAATTAATTAAACAATAAACGGATCGGATTTTTTTTTCACCTCTAATTTTTGAAATGCAATATGAGGCCTAGTGGATTAACATTTCTCTTTGCACTGCACAAACAGCAATACAATCAAAACGATATTAGAACTGTGCTAGGATTCTGCTTCAATTCGAATATAGTCGTCTCATAGTATGAAATTGCCAACTAAGTCATTACGATGCACTAATTATGGTGAAAATCAACATACTAATTTAAGAAAGACAACAACAAACAAAATTTGGAAAGAGATTCAAGAATGCTAACCGTAACCCGGATTATCAGTTGGCCCAAGTTTCATTCCTGAAGGTCTTAGCCATCCTCTTTCAGTAGCTTCCCCTTCATCTCCATTCACATTGATATTCTCATTTCCTTCATCTCTATCACCTTCCAGTTTAGGCTCAGTTGCAGGAGTAACCACAGGGACCCCATGACCGTTTCCATTAACATCTCCATCGCTGTTCCTATTCATAGCCCCATCTACTTTCTTACTTCCTTTACCATTCGACACTACTCTTTCATCCTCTTTATCTCCTCCCATCACAGGTTCAATCCCAATCCTTCTCCTCTCTTCACCCCTCACAGCTCCATCCCTAAACCTCAAAACCCCTTCATTCTCAGTCCTCATTTCTCCTTTTCCAGTCCCTGTAACTGGTTCCACTTCAATCTCTCTGTTAGGTCGGGTCCGACCCAGAATTGGGTCGATCTCAATTTTGGGTGAAGACCCACCGCCTCTCCGTTCGAGACCCTTCTCCAAATCAAATCTAGCACTCTCATTCTTCTCCCCAACACTACTGGTTGTTTCCCCAGAAAACGTAGACACAAAACCAGTCCTCCTGGCCCAAGATCTTAGCTCCCTCGGATTGTGATCAGTTCTGGGCACGAACCGATCGACCATTGGCGAATTTGGGAGCATCGAACCAAGCTTCGCGCCACGTTTTCCAGTCTCCACTTTGTCCATTGCACTCGACCCAGTATCCATCTAAGTTCTTGCTAAAATGGATGCCCCTTCTTTTCCAAAAATCTAATCACAAAACCCCCAGCGTAGAAAGTCCCAATCCCAATCACCCTTTACTCCTCATAACTGAAAACAATGAACAGTTTCCAAAAGAAAGAGTAAAAGCAAAGCAAGATAAGGACTAATGTGGGGGATGGAAAAAAGGTTTTAGAAGGTGAGTAACATTATTGTGATATGAATTTCTGTAACGCCAACTGTTCGAAGAGCAAAGAGAGTGAGTGTACAGAGAAAGGGATTGAAATTGGATGGATCTTTGGGCCACTGAGAAATTACTTGAACGTTCTTCTCTAAGTGTGAAAGCGAATAACAGTGTTGTTCTTTTTCTCCCCTCCTCCTTAGTCCTTGTTCTTCGTCCTTTAGAACAGAATTATTTTGTTTAAATCTGAGTTTAAAGTTCTTTAATGGTTTTACTTTTGATGGGTGGAGTGGAGTCGTCTTGCAATTCAAGTTTCTCCAACGCTCCTCCCATTTACGAACTTGCTTGGTGGGACTTAAACTTTTTGCCTTTTGAGTATTGTATGCTCTACTGCTTGAAATTTGAAATTTACTTTTTGTTCTTAAAAAAAAAGAAAAAAAAGAGTCAAATATATGTTTTAGTAGTCCCTAATGAAGGTAGTTTTATCTTTTTTCTGATTTAGTTTGTTTAAAAAGTTTCAATTTAGTCCGTTATATATTAACAATTTTCAATTAGTTCCTCACTATTGGTGAATGTTAAAATTAGTTGATGATAAACTTACTTACATGATATGATATTTAATAAATTGGTGGAAAGAGAAAAATGGTCATTTATGGAAAGAAAGACTTAAAATTTCTACCAATTTCTTAGAAATTTGGAAGAGGAATTAGAAACTTTTCACTCTTAGAAATTTTCACCAATTCATGAAGGTCATGTTTGCTTCAATGGTTTTGAGATGTGTTTTGGGAATGATATAAAAAACTAATGTTTCTTTTATTGAACCATGAGATTTTATTATTTACGTTGGAGAAAATATTTTTTCACTTGGGACTTTTTTCTTTGGGAAATTGAGAGGAGGGAGGAGAGAGAAAAGTAATCATTAATATGTGTAAATTGATCTTAATTGTTTTAAATTATTATTAGTTTATTTATTTATTATCTAATATAATTTTTTTAATTAATTTTTTTTATTAAATCAAAAAATTTAAATTATTTTTTACATGAAACAAAACCTATAAAACAAACACAAACATTTAATTCCCAATATTAATTATCCTGCATATCCAAACACATACATTTATTAATCAAACATTCAAATCCTAGGGTTTTAAAATCCAGATATTTACTATTTGCAATCCAAACGGGCTGGAAGTATTTTGTTAGGTAAGCTTATCATAAACCAATTTTAACCATCACCAATGATGAGAGACTAAATTGAAAAATGTTAAAATATAAGAGATTAGATTGAAACTTTTAAAATAAAATGGACTAAATTGAAAAAACACTCAACATTAGAGATTAAAACATATATAGCCTAAAAACATGTTAAAAAAATAGAATGGACTAAAATACCTTGCATAAAAAAAAATCCTGGAATTATAGTTATTTTCAACAAATTAAAAAATAAATAATAGAATGGACTAAAATACCTTGTATAAAAAAAATCCTGGAATTATAGTTATTTTCAACAAATTAAAAAATACAGAATTAAAACAACCAAGTGTAAAAAATCTATATGAATTGTAAAGGATATAAAATCTAAAGTCTATAGAGTTTGTGAACACAAATATTTAATGTTTGACATAAATAGAGCTTCAATCTTCATTCCTCTTAAACAAACCTTAATGTATTACTAATTAAAGATGCACTCCCCTGCATGTCCAATCGTAGCCTTTAGTCTATATTGACAATTTGATGGCTAGAGCAAATTATAGCACACGCCTACCAACACATGCCATTAAGTGAACAATCTTCTCCTAGTCGCCCTCTTCGTTTTCCTCTCCACATTTGAAAATTTCCACTAATCTTCTTGATTTTCCTCTCCACATTTGCAATTTCCCACTTGCCTTTTCCCTTTAACTTCCCACATTTGCAATTTCCTTCTTGTTCGTTTGAGCTCCATTGGATGCTTTGAGATTTAAGGTTTGAGTCGCTCCCTAGGTACACCGCCTGTAGGGAATAATCGAATTAAATTCAAGCAGAAGCGTTGGAATCGATTTGAGTTTATTTAGAATTAAATATAAACATACAAGGTTAAACATTACATACCTCGAACATAATGGAGAATTATATGGAGGATCTTCAATCTTCTTGCTCAAACTCGAACAAGTTGAAAATCCAATTCCACAAAAAGCCTACTACTTGCTATGACTCGAACACATAGCCAATGCCTTGTGGGGAAACTTTTTGAAAGAGAGAGGGAATGAATGAGTGGTAGAATTGAGAGAACTCTTTTCTTTCAAGGCAGGAGGCACACTTTTGCTTAACTCATAAAAATCCTATTTATAGTGATCACCTAGAGCAAAACTTTGCCCTAATTAAATAATATATATTTTAATATCTAGTATTAAAATATATATTTAAACTATTTGAATCTCATTCAAATTTTATATATATTTGTATCTTAATACATTAATAATTTTATTTGATATTTAATGTATCAAATACAATAAATATATTTTTCCTTATTTAATATATTAAATATTAATTTGAATGTTTCAAATTTTCTTTCAACGAAGTTGATCTCTAATTGTTCGTATGAGCTAGCAAGGAGACCTTATAGATCTAAAGGTTATAAGCTCCAATGATACAAAATTAATTAATCAAACTCTTTAATTAATTAATTTTCATTCATTAAGTATAGGTCATTCCACTATAGACCTAGAGTTGCATTCTTATGCACTGTAGGACAAGTTGTGTCCATGGATCTAATTATTACATGCAAGTCGATCATTCACGAGTTGTTCGTAATTGCAGCTGGGTCAAAAGTCCGTTTTACCCCTGTAATTACATTTTGCACCTTAAGTATCACTGATCCTCTAATGAACAATTTTGTTATGATCCAACCATAAAATAAGTCCCTCTTGGGCCAATGAGAGGGTGGGCCTTATTGTTTAAGTCCCGAAATTAGCACTTAAAGGAACTACTCATCTACTTTCCCTATATAGGAAGAAGTGAATTATATCTCGTGAAAATTTTGTTTCTAACTCCCTATTTGGTCAAGTCTCCAAAATGGTAGGCTTATTGAATCAACTACAATGGTCATTCTCACCCATGCAAATCAAATGACGAGCCCTTACAAGCAGGAGTTCATAATTCACCTAAGATTTAGATCGAGTCGCATATGATTATCTTGTGAAATGTTAATTTTCTCAATTAACGGATTTATAAAGAGAGATTAAATATTTTGTGGTCCAGTCTTATACAAACTCATAATATTGGACACCCCCACTCACATGTCTTCACATGAACAATTTGGATCAAATCATTTGTAACAATTACAAAGTGGGCCGCATCAATAGTGTTATCAGGATAAGACACTCAACCTGACCATATACTATAGACCATTTAGTTTATTTCTTGAATATGATCCTCTCGTATGTCAACCACATATTGTTCACGATTACACTCATAACCTTGAATTTTGTAATGGATAATATAATATTACAAATAAAATAATTAAATAATTATTAAATAACACATTAATTATGAGGCTTCATGGCACAACTCCCAACAATGCCGACCTCACTCATTCTCTTCGCTTTCTTTAGAGGTTCGATTACTACCATTGCTTTAAATTTGAAATTGGCCAAATCAAACAAGGAGTTATGTTTAGGAATTAAAAGGATAAAAAAAAATGAATATGTTAATTCGATTTTTGGTAAAATAAGATCATGTAACAAACCTAAAAGGATAATTCAAAGATAATAGAAGATAATTCTAAAATGAAATATGAAAACCAAAAACGTGGAAGAGAGAGAATCCAGTTTTCATGAAATAGGAGAAATCCAAGGGAGGCGTGTAGAGGTAGAAGTGGAAGAAAATGGTGCAAGTTGGGACACTCCTAAATACCCATTGGTCATTTTTTATTAAAATTTGGAGTTGGCTATTTTTCGGAATTAAGGTTTATTTCTGGTCATCTAGTCCAATTTTCTTTAATTAAGTGGGGGTTGGTTGCAAATAGGTAGAGGGAAAGAGTTGGGTTGAGAAAGAATTGGGCTTGGAGGAAAAGTTGGGCTAGAGGGAGTGCTAGATTAGGCAAGGAGGAGGTTTATTTTTTTTTTAATTTTTTTTAAATTTAAATAATACTCAATTTGGTTCAATTTTTTTGCTTTTATAAAATGCCAAATCAGAGATAGAACCGAACCCCTTGATTTTTTAAAACCTTAAATCGAGAGAATTGAAAATTCTAATAAAAAGGACTGAACCAGTTGGTTCGGTTCGACTCAGCTTGATTTCCTCAGTTTGATTGGTTTTTCCACACCTCTACCTATTACTATGAGGATTGCACATAGTATTTTTTTGGAAAAATGACTTTTTTGTCCCTAAACTTTAGAAAAACCATTTAATTTATAAAACTCCCCCAAAATTTGTGTATATTTGTTTGCTTTTTTTTTTTTCCCCTTAAAACCCATTAATTATTATTTGGTGGAGATAAAATCAAAGCTGTAGATCTTGGAATTGACGAGTTGGAGGAGCCAAAATCTTCAATTTTGAGCCCCAGGGGATTGATTTATGCCAAGAGAATTTTTGAAATGACTTACATCCATATCCACGAATGTGATTTCTTCTCTGTAAGTCCAAATTAAAATAAAATTCGCGTTTCCATTTGAAATTAGAGAAGAGGGTCCATAGAACTTGAAATGTTTTGATGTGCAGATTGGAATATTTTGTTTACAAATCTAGTTCCTTTAAACCCTTATTCGGAAGGGGATGGAAGGAGGAGGAAGCTGAAGAGGCGGCATGCCGCCGAGGAGGTTCTAAATCCATCAAAAGATAAAAATAATAGCATCATTTCTTAATGTTAGATGGAGAAAAAATTGATGAGTAATTATATTAAATGAATAAATAAAAAAAATCATTAATGATTAAATTAAAATTATAACCATGCATAAATTTTTTAATAAAAACAATAACTTAGTAAAAAAGAGAACAAAAATAATAGCAATACTAATTGTAAAATAATTTATTAACATAAAAAAACAAAAAACTCCAAGACTATTCACCTTTGATTGATGTTTTAGATCAGATCATTTTGTAAGGTTCAATAATGTCTAATTACAGACAACAATACCTTACAATTCTATAATTCGAGATACTCAAATGTGCTAGGCCATTGTGCGACGTGACACTACTTAATCTAGAAAATTTTAGGAGAAGAAATTGAGAGGTGAAATGAAGAAAACTAAAAAGAGAGCTAAATTTTTATAGAAAGTAGAGAGGAACTCCAAATATATACATGTAGGGGATGGATAAGTTGGAAAATTTTGAGGATTCCAATACATTTTGAATTTCATTATTAATTTCAATTAAGCGTAAAATCATAATGGTTAGAAATAAATAAGAAAACTAATTTTGATATTCAAACTCTCCATATTATTAAAATTTCACATTCTTATTAATTAAAGTTATTAAAAATTAAAAATGACATGCTTAATAAATTTAGAAATGGATAGAAGAACATAATGATCCAAAAATGTGTAGCTTTTTAATATATTGTAGATTATAATTTTTGTTTAAATATCACATTTGTATTAAAATTTATTAAATAGTAAATAATAAATCCTTATTTGCCAATTTTCATTTTCCCTAACCGGCTAACTTTTTTTAGTGCACTAGTTAACATTTACGTAATTAATTGTTTAATAACATTTAAATAATTAGAGAGAAATTGCACTTATTAAAATTCTTCCATTAATTAATGGATAATTGTAATTTAGGTGACAAAATTGATTGCCATATTTGTAAATATAGAAATTTTTAAAATTTTTAGGTCTATTACTGATACACCACTTTGATAGTCTTATCAGTGATAGACCTCTATAATTGATGGACTATTTTTATGTCTAATCACTAATAGATCATTTATACATTTATCACTGATAGATGTCTATCACTAATCAATCACTTTTATGTCTATTGTTGATAAATAATTTTTATGTCTATTGTCAATAGACCATTAATATGAGTGATAGCTTTTATTACTGATAGACTATTTTTATGTCTATTAGCAATCATTTCTACGTGTTTGATAGACTATTTTCATATTTATCACTGATGGAACATTTTCATTTTTATCATTAATAGACCATTTTTACGTCATCTATTAATGATAGATGTTTATCATTGATACACATCCAACGCTAATAGATATAAAAAAATGGTATATTAGTGATACATTGCTATTAGTAATTTACTATTATTTGTTATCAATTTTTTTGTTATCGATATTAGTTATCCCTAATTTACTATTTTTAATCTATTGATATTTGGTATACCAAAGATAAACCAAATATGCAGGTAAACAATCACTAAAGGAAAGAAAAAAGGGTCAAATATCATTAAAATATAATTTTTTTAATCCTATTAATATGGTATAGGGAAAAATTATAGTACTACCGTAGTATGGAAAATTTTCCATTACTACTCCCATTTATTGCTTGTAACATCAGCTTCTTTTTGAAAATTATGTGAAGTCCACCAAAAATTATGTGGGGTCTACTAGTTTTAAAACATAGTGTGAACAAATGGAGTATGGTACTCCCATAGGACTAGAAATTTTTCCTATGGTGTATCAATAATATAATTAATAGCAAATAAACATGTTACCTATTAAAAATTGAAAATGAAAATTAAATGCCACTTATATACCATGTTTTTTCTATGGATAAGGTATATTAGTAATAGACCTAATAACAAATGAACATGCAAACAACCATTAGTAGAAAACTAAGTGAAATATTATTTAATTTTTTTTATTCTATTAATATATTTATTAACGATATACCTAATAGTAAAAGAGCAAGCAAATAATTATTGATAGATAACAAATCCAAATATTACTAATATATCTTTTTTGTATTTATTGATATGATATATCAACGATAGACCTAATAACAAATGAGTATGCAAACAATCACTAATAGAAAATAAAAGGTAAATACCACAAATTTATCTTTTTTAATCTATTGATATGATAAATCAATGATAGACCTCATAACAAATGAGCATACCAATAATCATGGATAGAAAACAATTTCAAATATCATTGATATACCATTTTTATTATATTGATATGGTATATCAGTGATAGACCTAATAATAAATGAGCATATAAATAATCATAGATAGAAAAAAAAAGTTAAATATCATTGATATAGTATTTTTATTTTATTGATAATCTATATCGATAATAAACCTAAACGAAAATGAAACATGCAAGTAATCATCTAATAGTAAATGAAGTACTAAAATATCACTAATATACTATTTTATCTTCTATTGATATGGTATATTAGTAATGATAGTTACCTAGACATGTCCACGGGGTGGGGCGGGGACGGGGATGGCTTCCCCGTCCCTGTCCCCACCCCCCATTTGAATCTTCATTCCTGCAAAATTTTGCGGGGATCAGGGCAGAGATTCTCCGCAGAGAATTCACAAGGATCGGGTTTCCCACGGAGAATTATTCCCCATTTAGTTTTTTTTTCTTTTTTTAAGAATCGAATAATTATTTGGATAAATTTTCAAATAGTTAACTTCCATGGGAAATATTCATTAAGTTTCAATTACATTGTTAATTATTCACGAAAAATCTTCATTTAAATAGTTAATTTTCTATAAAAAAAAATCTCTATTTAAAGATAAAATTCTTAAACCTCTTAATAAAAACAAAACAATATTTCATATCAAATTATCTAATTAATCCATACATATCAAATTATCTAAATCATTAACAATCAAATTTTAAATGATATATATATATATATATACTCATACACATATATACATATATATTTAAAAATTAAACAAGGCGAGGAACGGAGAATGGGGACGAGGAATCCGTCCCCGTTTAGCTCGCAGGGTATTTTTTTCCCAACTCCCTGCCTATCACTGATAGACCTCAGTTAGTGATAGGTCTATCACTGGTAGACCTCAACGTCTGTCACTGATATACCTTAGTTAGTGATAGGTACTGACAGGACTTAAAAGTTTCCATAATTACAAATGCTTTTAGATTGTGCTAGATTTTATTATGTTAGGAGTCGGTCTTTATAGTTACATTTGGTCCCTAATTAGATTATCGATCTACATAAAAGTAACAATTTAGTCTTTGAACTTTAGTCTATAACAATTTAGTTCATGTACTTTAGCTTGTAACAATTTAATTTCTATACTTTAAAATTTTTAATCATTTAATCCCTACCTTGAAAAATTTCATCACAATTAAGTGATCAGTTTTTATTATGTAACGATTTGTTTGGGGTTGCTTTTGCAAAGTTCAAAAGAAATTATAGGAGAATCTTACATAAAATTGATTATTCATTAATTTATCTAAAGTCACTTTCCAATTCCCTCTTATGTGCAAAATCACCTACTTAAAGCTTCAACAATTATTCTAAAAGCTTACAAAATCTCAAACTAGACCTTAATTTTTGTAGTTACATTTGGTCCCTAATTAGTTTATCGATCTACATATATAACAAATTTCATTAAATTTAAATAATAATTTTTAGGATAAAGACTAAATTGTTACATATCAAAGTTTATGCACTAAATTATTACAAAATTGAAAGTATAAGGACTAAATTGTCACAAACTAAAGTTGGGAGAGTAAATTTTTATCGATTTTCACAAAAGGAAATATTTTGTCCTAAACTTTAGTTTGTAAATTTGGTTTAGAATGATAAAATTCAAAATGCGGTGAACGTGGATCGAACACGTGACCTTCAGATCTTCAGTCTGACGCTCTCCCAACTGAGCTATCCCCGCTAATGATGCTTTAATGTACATTAAAATGTATTGAATAGTAAATAATGAATATTTATTTGCCAATTTTCATTTTCCCTTACCGATTAACATTTAAGTATTTTTTTAGTACAACATTTAAGTAGTTAATTGTTTAAAGAACAATTAAATAGTTAGATAGAAATTGCACTTATTAAAATTCATTCATTATTAATAAATTAATGTTGATGGCATGTTGATAAATTTATAAATTAAAAATTCTCAAAAAAATAAAATTAAAGTAAAAATATTTTTATAACATCCCTACTTTTTAATATACTAATTTTTTACCACGTGCAAGTGTAATAATTTGAGTAAAAAATTATATAGTAAAATATATTTAAAATGAATTTAAAACCAATTAAGATTAATTTTATACATTCTTATATTAGTTTTGTTTTTTCTATTTCTATTATGATTTTGTATTTTATAATCTCGCTAATTTTAATACAATATAATTTTTATATTATAATATAACATAATTTAATATATGTATATATATATATATATATATATATAAATTTGTAAGTTTTTTAAATTTTTTATTTCTATTATTATTATTATATATAATATAGGAAAAACTACACATTTAGTTCTTGAGGTTTGAGTTTGGTT
The DNA here is from genome assembly GCA_033996785.1 of Trichosanthes truncata. Classification (NCBI taxonomy): domain Eukaryota; kingdom Viridiplantae; phylum Streptophyta; class Magnoliopsida; order Cucurbitales; family Cucurbitaceae; genus Trichosanthes; species Trichosanthes truncata. The sequence goes on from JAWPNB010000003.1 coordinate 74,177,927, forward strand.
GCATTTAGGTCATTGAGTTTTCAAACTCAACAATTTACCCCTGAGTTTTAGATTTTGTTTCATTTTGGTCTCTCGTCTATTTTTTTGTTATTGTAGCTGGCAGAAGTTGATGTGACAATTTTTATATTAAAAAATATATTTTTAATTTTTGACAATAAAAATATATTAAATTATATATATATATATATATATATATATATATTAAATTATATATATATATATATATATATATATATATATATATATATATATATATATATATATATATATATATATATATATATATATATTCCTTTTCTTTCCTTCTTCCTCTCTTTCTCTTCTTCTTCCTCCTCTTTATCTTCATCTCCCAATTTTTTTTACGAAGGATGGCTGAACTGGAGGGAGCTCTTCCTTAATTTCAATCGTCTTTCATTAAAAAAAAAAATGGAAGATGAAGATGAAGAGGAGGAGGAAGAAGAAGAGAAAGAGGAACAAGAAAGAAAGAAAATGAAAAAAAATTGCAGGCAGTGACATTTGTGGTGGAAGAAGAAGAATATATATATATATATATATATATATATATATATATATATATATATATAATTTAATATATTTTATTTTAAAAATTTTTAAAAATATTTTTAATATAAAAAATGTCACGTCAATTTTCATCAGCTACAATAACGAAAAAATGGACGGAGGGACCAAAATGAAACTAAATCCATTGCTCAAAGGTAAAATTGTTGAGCTTGAAAACTTATGGACACAAATGCAACCAAACTCATGGACTAAAAATGTCTTTTTCCTTATAATATATTTACACTTTTTGTAATAATATATTTTGTTTAATTGATGCAAGACTTATTAATGCAATTTTATAACAACTATTTTTTCTTTAAATTTGGCATACAACTATTGCTAGAGAATTAATTGACAATAAATAATAAATGTGTGTGTGAGACATATTATGGCAAATGTAATAACAATAATTATGCTAAATAATAAAAAAAATACATGTTAAACAAATTTGTTTATAAAATCAAAACTTCTATTTCTTCTTGATATCAATAATAAATAAATTATTAATTGCTTAATTAATTAGGTTATAATTTTTTATCCCTATATAAAAATTCGGTTGCACATAGTATGTAAGTATCTAGAACACACCACCATTAAAATTTTGACAACTACAAGAAAGAAAGTCATCGTATAATAAGTTCACTAATAATAATATTTTTGAGAAAATTTGTTAAACAAACAAACATATTAAACGCCTATTTGAAAACTCATCAAACAATAAGATAGAAAAAGTATAGAAATGGGAGAAGAAAGCACAACAGTGGCAATTAGGGATGTTCACGGGGTGGGGCGAGGACGGTGAAGGCTTCCTCGTCCCCGTCCCCACCCCCCATATCAATCCCCGTCCCCACGAGGTCTCTTCTAGAAGCTTCATAATCAAAAGCATATGTATTTAGCACAACCTTTCCATAATTAATTTTGTTTGGTCTCAAACATGATTGTCTAATGTCTCTTTGTTTCCTCAAAGGACATATTTTGAAATGATCGTGTAAATGTCTTGTCCCATTTTTTGATTCTCCTCCTAACTTTTTCCCACAATAGTTACAAATAGCTTTCATGTTATCATTTATTTTTTGTCTTTTGTAATGATTCCACACTACCGATGTTAACTTACGTTTTCCTCCATCAGCATTGTCATCACTATCTAAGGTAATAGGTGAAGATGTATTATGACTATCACAACTGTTGATCGGTGTTGCTTCACTCAAGTTATTAGAAGATGGATTTTGAGTTGAATCAACTTGTTGTGACTCATTATTTCCCAATAAAGTCATTTTAACCTACAATAATAAATAAATTGTAGAATTAATATATTAACTTTATTTAGCACATATTCAAGAAACATTATATAACTCAAAAGCCCATTTTGAACACAAATTTAGCTACAAGCCTACAACAGACAAAGAGATAGAATGGTTCTCAAATCACAAGACTAATAGTTCTCAAACCACAAGACTAATGCTTTATAATTATAGTGGTTCAAATTTAGTTTCAACTACAAGACTAATGCTTTAAAATCAGAATGGTTCAAATTTAGCTACAACAATTAGAATGTATTGGCAATAATAGTTTTCAAATTCCTTATAAAAGGCAAATTTCCCCTATTTTAACTAAAACAGAACTAAAATAGGCAAAGTTCCCACTATTTTAACTAAAACAGTAGCCAAATATCCACAATTTTAACTAAAACAGAACAGAAATGGGTAAAATCCCACCTATTTTAACTAACTTGAGGGAAGAAACTCACCTGCTAGAGACGGCCGGACGAATTCTGAATCCTGCTGGAGGCAGAGATGAACGAACAGAGGTTGAGGCTTGGACGGACGGATGGACAAAGCAGAGGCTTGGACTAACGGAAGGACGAACGAAGCAGAGACTTGGACGGATAGAAGAAGCAGATCAGAGACTGAGACCTGTGCTTTGGGGGCTGCAGCAGTCGACGGGAAGTAGATTTGAGACCTGCCTTAAGGCTGCGGCGACTGGCGGAAGCAGAGGATCTAAGAGAGAGAGGGAATCAGAAAGGTGAAGTCGTTGGGGGATGCGGCTGCCGACGGGAAGTGGAGGATCTGAAAGAGATGGAGAATCGAAGAAGTGAGCACTGAGTCGTGACTCGTGAGGTCGTGACTTGGCTAGGAGTTGCAAATTTGCAGTGGGTGTGCCGAATCGACAATTTGTGAGAGGAGAGCTTGGTCTGTTGGTCGCTTGGCTACCAGGAGAATCGAAGATGCTATGGGATAGGAGAATCGGAAATTATATATATATATATATATATATATATATATATATATATATATATATATATATACGGGGCGGGGAAGGGAAGCTGGGCGGGGCCTGGGCCGGGGACTATAATCACTGTCCCCGTCCCCATTTAGCCAACGGAAAGAAAAGTCTCTCTGCTCACTTCCCCATTCCCCATGTAATCGGGGAATGGGGCGGGGCCCCGTAGGTTAAATAGACATCCCTAGTGGCAATGGCAATTCACCCAACTTGCAGTCTTCACAATAAGTATATTCCAATTCAATTATGGATTGGACCCCGCGGGTTAAATGGACATCCCTAGTGGCAATGGCAATTCACCCAACTTGCAGTCTTCACAATAAGTGTATTCCAATTCAATTATGGATGCTCTTCACAACAATACTTCAAAAGTCAAAACCAAACTGAATCCAAACTCAAAACTTAATTAACCATTGATTCCCTCACGATTTCTTTTCCTCTCACTTACCACTTCAATTATTCCTATGTTTCTTAAGATACTCAAGAAAATCAACCACATATTTCTCTTGTCTCTCCTCATCAACAAACAAACCCCTCACCTCTTTAACTCTCTCTCTGTAAATCCTCCCCTGTTCTTCCACCATCACCAGCCTCACCGACTCCGTCACCGACCTCCTCGTAAACGACCCATCACTTTCCTCTCTCGGAATCGGATACCCAATTTTCCTCTCCCCCAAAAACTTCGTATTAATCCCTTGATCCCCAAAAAACCCCAACAAAATCAGAGCTTTCTCATACTTGATCCCCTCCACCACCGAGCTCCACCCAGAGTGAGAAAAAAAACCCCCAATCGATTCATGTCCCAAAATCTTCAGCTGAGGAACCCAATTTGTGAAGACAACACCACGCCCTTTAATTCGCTCCTCGAACCCTTCCGGCAGCTGAACCACCTCACTGTCGGCCGGTCCCCGGCTAGTCTTTAGTGCCCAGAAAAACGGCAGCTTCGACTGCTCCAACCCGAGTGCTATCTCTGTAACTTCCGATTTCGTCGGCTTGGCCTCAGTCCCAAATGCCACGTAAATTACAGAGCCCTTATTTTGATTGTCCAACCAGGTTTTGATGAATTTCCATGTCTCTGTTTCGTCCCATTGGTCGTGTTCCGTCGTCGGGAAATGGCCGGCCGGGAAGACGGGCTTTTGATAGATTTGGTCGAGGACTTTGAACCATTCGGGTTCGAATTCGTAGGAGCCCCTTATTGCTATTACGTCGGAGTTCTGAATCACGTCGGCGTACCGGTGGATATCAGAGACGCCGTTGTCGGAGGTGTTGTGTGATAAATTGTTGAATATTTTTTTGATGTCGAAGTATGGAAACGACACCGTTGTGGAGAATGGGATCCAGGTCGGAGTGACGGTGTAATCCTCGGGCGTTTTGCGGATGCCTTCTCCGCCTTTCATGGCTGAAACTGGCCCCATGAAGGCATGGAACTCGGGGTTTAAAGTGCTGAAGTACCTGTGTTGAGAATTTGGATCAAAAGTTAAATTTACTCCGATTCATATGCTTAGATATTTTCTTAGTTCAACAATTTTGAGGGGATTAATAATTGATCTTTAAGATACTAATGGGTGTCTCTTCACATTTATGTTAGATTTTTTGTTTGAGTCAACAACATTTGAGGTGGAGAATTTGAATATCCGACTTTTTGGTCAAGATTATATGTCAATTACTGTTGAGCTATGCTCACTTTCGCACAATTATATATGTTAGAATTGACATTAATTCAAGACATCTACTTAGATATTTAGGTAGGTTTTTAAATAAGTTTAAGGTTAATACTCTCTTTGGCGGATGGATTTGGTAAGAAAGGATTTCAAATTCTAGGATTTTAAAAGATGGAAATGATTTCAAATTTATATTTGCGTTTGGAATCAAATTGATTTGAAATCACCGAAATATTTTTTTTTTGTTTGGACGCTCACGAGAAATGAAAAAAAAGTATAACATTTTACTATTTATGCCCTTATGGATTTTGTAGTAGATTATTTTAATTAATAACAAAATATTTTAATATCAAATACATATAATCATAAAAATATACCATTAATCAAACAAATCAACTTATTAAAATAAAATTTATAAATGTTATCATTATTGTTAAAAATAAAAAAAAAATTGTAAATGTCTTAATTCAAATGAAAAAAAAGAGATTGAACTTAGCCAAATCTAAACAAAATTCATTAAAAGAGATTTGATTTGTTTTGTTCAGCCATGGAGGGAAAACAAATCAAAAGAAGTAATTTTTTTTTGTTGATTTCTTTTCCAACCCAATGTATGAAAACATAAAACTAAAAAAAAAATATTCATATAGGAAAAAAAAATTGGTTGCATCAATATTTAAAAAGAAAAAAAAAACATATTATTCTTATCAAATCAATAAATAAAAAATGTTTAAGAAGATGAACAAAGCAAAGAAGTAATTTTTTTTGTTGATTTATTTATTTATCAAATCAATAAATAAAAAAATGTTTAAGAAGATGAACAAAGAAGTAATTTTTTTTTTTTTGATTTCTTCTCCAACCCAATGTATGAAAACATAAAACTAAAAAAAAAAATCATATAGGAAAAAAAAATTGGTTGCATCAATATATAAAAAGAAAAAAAAAACATATTATTCTTATCAAATCAATAAATAAAAAAATGTTTAAGAAGATGAACAAAGCAAAAGAAGAAAAAAAACACCTCTAGTTTGCTTGTCTATAAAAAAATATTTGTTGAAAATTGAAAAGTTGCATTGAAAAAATTGAAATTATTGTTACCAATTTTTAAAAAATAGCAATATAATAATGGAGAAACAAAATAGAAACATAACCTTGAGTTTGCTTTATTGATGTTGAGTCAGAATATAGAAAAACTATTGATAGGTATGAGGTTGGATAGAGAAAAACTATAGAAACTATTGTAAGGTGTGGGGTAAAATTGGAAACATATTTTTTGAAACTTAAAATCTTGCCAAATTCGACTTATTTGGAACAAATTTTTTAAAAAAAAAAAACAAGATTTGAGGTGGTTCTAAAGACTTGAAAAGATTTAGTCTATGAACTTTCAAAAGGTCTAATAGGTTTTTAAACTTTTCATTTTGTGTCTAGTAGGTTCTTGACAAATTCAAAATTTTTAAAAAATCAATTGATCTATTAGATATAAATTTGAATTTGATGTCTAATGAAATCCTAAAATTTTAATTTTATATCTAGTAGATTCATGAATTTTAAAAAACTTAAAAGTTCGTGAATTAAATTTGTAATTGACCAAATAGACTCTCAAAGTTCAAGAACTAAATTTATGATTTAACCTAGGTTTAATCAAACATGCCTTAGTTTCTTTTGAAGTTTTAAAAGTTACATATTTTGTAATTGGTCTCTAAAGTTTGAAATTGGTTTCTAAATGATCCTTAAAGTTTGAAATTGATTTTTCTAAGGCTCTGTTTGATACCATTTTACTTGTAAAAATTGTATTTTTTTCTCATCATTTCTCTACAAAGAGTTTCATCTTTTTTAAAAAAAGATTTGAATTGTTAACTAAATTTCAAAAATAAAAATAAGTTTTTGAAAACTATTTTTTTTAGTAAATAAAAGAAACTCATAGGTCTTTATAGGTCTAATTTCAAAACCTAAAAACTATAAAGGTTATCAACACCTAAATGACCTGACTATTACGTGATCGAAACAATAATGCATGGTAGGAAACAGACTTTGCTGATATGTATTTTTAAAAGAACTGATTTTTTTTTACTTGAATAATTAGAAAACAACCCATTAAAAATTAAATCAAGAACCTTAGTTTAAAAAATTTAGAGACCACATAAAAACTAAATTCATATCTCAAAACCAAAAATGTATTTTATTGATACAACAACTTTTAGATTGAGCCGATAGTCAAAGAGTTACCCGATCTTGACACCAAGTTGGAGAGCGATGGGACAGAGCCAATAGGAAGCAAAATCATGGAGGATCCAATCGGGAGCAGAGGAACGAAGAAACTCAGCCATGGGGTTCTGTAGCGCATCATACGACGCTTTAAGGAACTTAACCAGGTGAGAAGGGACATCAATTGTGGCCTCAGCGCCGGCGGGGAGGTCGCCGGTGGGCGGCAGCGGAAGCTTGACGAAGCTGATAAAAGGAACCAAACGAGGCGGAATTTTGGGGAGCCTTTCGATGTTGCGAGGAGTGGAAACGAAGAAGACATGGTGACCCTGTTTGGCGATGAGCTTAGCGAACTCCAAGTAAGGGATTAGGTGGCCGAAAGCCAGCCATGGGAACATCACTATTCGCAGATTGTCGGTTTCAGCCATGGGAAAGGGAGTTCAGAAAGTTGCAGAGATTGATCTGATCTTCTGGTGTTTTGAGAGGTATACGAGAAAATTAAATTAAAAACATCGTGTTCAGCGGTGTTTGTTATTTTTATCGTATTTTATTGATGTTTTTAGTGGTTATTTTATGCCAAGTGGATGTTATTGCTTTTCTCTTTGTTACTTATTTATTATGTTATGATGGATATTTAATGGGAAATTAGGTCATTGGTGACTTGATGAAAAAGTAAATGACTTGATCTTCTAAGTTTGCCTTATTTTTTCGTCAAAAAAATAAAAAAAAACATAAAAAAATAAATAAATAGAGTTTGCCTTATTTTCAAGTGTTAGAGAATTTTTAATGTAATGTATTTTAATGTTTGTTTGTTTTTCTTTTCTTTCAAGGTATCGAATTTTAAGATATTTTTATCATGTATTTTAGAATTTTGAAGCTCCATTTAATAATGAATACATAAATAGGTAATGTTGAATTTTTACACTCTTGAATTTAGGTGAGTGAGTCAATTTTAACCTTAGACTTTTGATTTAGTTAATTTTAATTATGAAAATTGAATAAGTATTGTTATTAATACATTTTCAAAACTAAAATTTAAAAATCTTCATGAACTAACCAATAAATTATACGAAAATATTCAACTAACAAAGCAATTAAAATTAAGGCTAATACCCAAAACCCAATCAAAAAAATACTTGAACCTGGCTACAAAATCGAGAAGATAAAAAGAATGCTCAAACTTTGCAACAAAATATTCAAGTCTACCTATTTTTTTAATGCAACAAATGTGGTGGTAGAAATTTCAACCTCCGATCTCAAAAGAAGAAGTAAATGCTTTTACTCATGAATTATGTTCATGTTGGCACCTACTTCTAGCTAAGTAAAAGCATCTGACACACGATTAGAAAAAAAATACCTTAAAAAAAAGTCTCATTCAATTATAAGAATAGTCATAACTATTAGGAATGCAAGCAAATGTCCCACATTGGCTAGGGAAAAGAGTGATCATGAGTATATAAGTGAGGACAATTATCTCCATTGGTATGACGCCTTTTGGAACCAAAAGCAAAGTTATGAGAACTTATATCGAAAGTGGACAATATCATATCATTGTGGAGATATATTGAGGGTCGTTGTCCTTATCAATTGGTATCAGAGCCATCGTCTTTATTTGTTTCAAAGGGAGTCTCAAGTGTGGTACTTTGTTTGAGGGGAGGATTGTTAGGAGTGTAAACAAATGTCCCACATTAAATAGCGAATCGGAGTCATGAACATTGAGTTTGGATTTTAATCTATTAAAAATTTTGGTACGTGCTGCTGCGTTCTGTTTTGTGTATTCCTCTATAAAATCAAGAGCCCATATAGTATAGGTCTTTTATGCAAATATGATTTGGTTTAAAGTTTAGCATGCAAAAGTTCTGTCACGAACAAACGTAGCTCCATCTTATTGCACTCCTCGAGGGCTTGCAAGCAAGATCAAGGATGTCACCACAAGAATAATGCTCATACATATTTTTTTATTGGGTCCTTCCTTTACCCTTTTATACAATTCCAAAGGGCATGAATTTCATCTTCCATATTCTTGCCACATCTTGGGCATTTTCAAATATCAATTATTGTCCTCTTATAAAGGTTAAACTTGGTCAGGAACCACATGAAAAATTTTGACCTTAGGAGAAATGTGAATGATATGAACCACCAAGAACATCCAAATTATTATTCTTACTTTATTTAATAATTTTAATGTAATTTTATTATTTTTCAATTTTATTCTTTCTTAGACATATTAAGTAGGGATATTTTTGTCTTTTTGCTATGATCGATGATATAATATTTAGGTTTAGTTGGGAGACTATTTAAAACCTTACCATCAGGTTGTACAGAATAGATATAACTTTTTCTTTCAAATTTAGTCAAAGAGTTTCTTGAATTTTGCAATTCATGTCTTGAGTTCCATGCCAAGAACATTTAAGTAAGACCGATCATCTTAACTTGTGGAGTGTTTGACTCTTAGGCCAAAGAACTTGTTCTTTGTCTCGAGAGCTTTGATCTTTAAGGCCATCCGTGTCTAACCTAAATCTTAGAATTGAAATAATTAAATGAATTTGGGAGTTTTAGCGTTTGTGAATTAGGAGTTTTTACATACTCAAAGGGTTCCTAATTCCAATTTAAAGGGTTTAATAATCCCACGTTTATCATAGTGCCAAAAAAAAGATCTTTTGAGCCAATCACTGCTAATAGGAAAACTCAAAATCATCAAAGCAGCATCATCCTCTTCAAAAATGTCATGGACGAGACTTGTGTTCCAATGCCCCTCACCATGTATAAGACTCCTAACAGTTCAGTTAGAGAGCGGTCGTAATTTAAAAATCATTCTGAAGGATGCTTCCCTTGGGATCAATTGATCGTTATACAATGTCTATCAAATGGTTCATTCCCTACTCTCCACCAACCTCCCTTAATGGCTAATTCCCGACACCAAAGGATGCTTCACAAAACATGTGAGGATCGCCTACCTAGCTGCGATTGAGAAAAACATCATTAGAAAGATGTAACGAGCTTTAACAATTTGTGCAATAAAAGTAGTGAGTCCCTATTAAGAATTTGCCATGAGTGTTTACCGAGAGAAGGGGCTTGGTTGAAGGTCTTGAAGTCATGGAATCCCATTCCTCCTCTGTTCTTCGATTTTGTCATCAATTTCCTTTTTCAGAACTTCCCCATAAGTAGTTTGCCAATAATCAATTTAGATCCTAATAGCAGCGGTTGGTCAAGTGTTGGATATTAATTGCATTCCTTATTTAAGTATAAAGTTTAAATTGCAACAGTTATTCAAATTCTTGATTCAAATTGATGTAGTTGAATATTTAAGGTGAAAATTGACTTCCTTAATTAAGTGGAGGAGTAAAAATTAAAAATCCCCTATATGAATGTAAAATTTAGATTTCTTTAAAATATTATATTTGATTGGGAGTTCAAAATTTCAATATGAAAATAAATACTAATGTCAATCTACTTAGAAATACGATACATCTAAGCCATGTTGTGATTGACAACCCAACACAATTCAAATTAAGACCATGAATGAATAATGTCATATTGTTAGAAACATCTGCCGACAACTAAATAGCAAATTTTTTTTTGTACACATCTGATCTTTTAAATCTTTGATTCTATAGTACTATCTAAAAGCCTTTTTATAATTACTAGATTATTTTTATGTGCATTGCAGTTGCAATGGATTTTAACCTACGTTTTTTTCCCAAAAAATAAAAATAAAAATTTAAAACATAATTTAACTTGAATAACAATGTTATGTTTCAATGTTATGTTTTGTTTTAGGAGTTATTTTTAAAATCTCAATTAATTAAAAATCTTGGATAAAATTGTTAAACACGATTTTCTAGCATCGTGCCTTTTTAAGTTTTAATTAATATAGTAATAATTACTCATATTTATATGATATATACATGAGCATAACTTAATTGACATAAAATATGTACTCTCCATCAAGAAGTCAAAGGTTTGAATCTCTCACCCTTCATATTGTTGAACTTAAAAAAAAAAGGAGAGAGAAAATGACATAGGTCTAATTTCCTTGTCTATAGGTATAATTTTCCTGTCTTGGTTCGGTAATCATGATTTTGATTTTGTATTTCAAAATTTATTTACCAACATTACATTTAAGTTTTTACTTTCTAATCACATGCATATAAGTTTTTACTTTCTAATCACATGCCAAGGTTTAAAGATATAGTATTTATGGCATGTTTGGATTGCTTATGAAAAAAAGTGTTTTTCAAAAATGCATTTTCTTTTAATTTTTTTTATTTTTATAAAAATGGTGTAAAATTAAAACACTCATATGTTTGATTACTTTAAACTGTTAGGAGTGCAAACAAATGTCCTACATTGGCTAGGGAAGGGAGTGACCATGGGTATATATGTGAGGACAATTATCTCCATTGGTATGAGGCCTTTTGGGGAAACCAAAAGCAAAGCCATGAGGGCTAGGGCCCGTTGTCCTTATCAATTGATGTCAGAGCCATGGTCTAAACCTAGCTATGTGTCGGATGAATCCTCAAAGTGGAACAAAGTAACTAAGCCTCATGTTGACATTGTGGATAAATCCCATAGTCGAACAAAAAGTGCTTGGAGAGGCAAGCAAATAGTAACTCTATCAAGCGCCACTGGTAGAGGAGTAGTTCTTTGTTCGAGGGGGAGGAAGTGGATGGTGCGATAGGTGATCGACGCCAAAGAAATATGTCCCACAATGTGCATGATCCGTTGTGGAGTAGACGAATTTGTTCGAGGGGAGGCTCAATTGTGGTACTTTGTTCGAGGGGAGGATTGTTAGGAGTGCAAACAAATGTCCCACATTGGCTAGGGAAGGGAGTGACCATCGGTATATATGTGAGGACAATTATCTCCATTGGTATGAGGCCTTTTGGAGTAACCAAAAGCAAAGCCACGAGGGCTTATACCCAAAGTGGACAATATCATACCATTGTGGAGAAATGTTGAGGGCCCGTTGTCCTTATCACTTGTTGGGAGAAAAAAAAAATATAATAATAATAATTTAAAATTACTACAATATTAAATCTCCCATTCCATAGGATAAGCCAACCAAACAAGAGTCATAATAATAATTTAAAGAGAGATAGGGAAAAAGAGAACGAGACCGAAGTTTATACCGGTTCGCCCCAAACTCGGGACTACGTCCAGTTTCTGCAACTGCAGTTCTACTAAATGAGAGATTACAATAAGCCTCAAAAATCGCGCTACAAACCAACCCTCAATAGCCCAACAATAGCTATTGACTTCCAAGTATCACAATCCGATAACTTGGGATAAACAACGAAGAATAAACCCCAAACCCACAAGAGAAAAACACTCTTTCTCTCACAAAAACCCACTGCCGCATCATCAAGAATCACTTACTGTGATTTATAAAAAAAAGGCACTCTCTCGGTTTCTCAAAAGCTCTCCCGTAAGTCTCACAAATAGATATATATATATATATATATATATATATATATATATATATATATATATATATATATATATATATGTGTATATATGTGTGTGTGTGTGTGTGTGTGTGTGTGTGTGCGCGCGCGCGCGCGCGCTTTGCTGTAGACCTAAGCCCATGAATGGGCCTTAAATGGCAATTGGGCCCAAGCAAGTTTTTTTCGTAAGAAAAGAAAACCACGTCATTTGGTGAGGAGCATATGTTGTAGCTTTTGTCTCAACATGCAAAGCCTAACAGTATTTATATACACAAGTTTGTTTTGTTTGCTCTACACTCAAAATGCTTCCACACATGTTAAATAACTATAAAAAACGATTATTAAACGCTGTGAACTAATAACTTCAAATTTGTATTTAAAACACAATGACCAACGGCGGTGGTCGGTGGAGTGGTCGCTTGTGGTGGTTGCCGGCGGCGACAGCGAGTTGGCGGTGGATAGTGACAGTCGCCAATGTTTGTTGGCTGAATTCAGTGGTAGCATGTATGTGTTGCCGGTGGTTGTCGAGAGCGATGGTCGCTAGCGGTGAGATGGCAATGGATGGTGGTAGAATTCGGTTGTCAGCCAGTGGTAGGCAACATAATTTGGTTGTTGCTGATATGTGTTGCCGCCGGCGACGGTCACTAGCTAGCAGGGGTGCAGGCGAGTCGGTTCGGTTCGATTAATGTGCAAAATCAGAGTTGAACCGACTATTAAATGCAAGGAAAAATGTAAATAGGCGCTGAACTGGTTGGCATGTGAAACCGTACCAACCGAACTGCCTAGACGAACGATTTGGGTAGTCGGCTCACGGAATCTCCATTTATCTGATGCACGCGAGTCTGGTTGTGTGGCGGGTCGGATCTGGGTTGTCGGGCGCCTGGATGCATTATCTTTTTAAAAAAAAAATCTTTTTCCTCTCTCTCTTTCTGTCATGCGATGGTTTTTTTTTCCCAATTTTTTCTTCTTTCTCTCTTTCTTTCTCCTCTTTCTCTCTTGCGATGGCCAACGTGATTGCGTTTCTCTCTTTCTCCATTTTTCTTCTCTCTCTCGCGATTGCGATATGTGATTCCAAATTTCCAAACCTCTCCTCCACCGTAGGCTGAGATTCAGTTGAGTATTGGGTGGTCTGATTGCCGTAGGAACTAGGGATACAAATTTTTGTTTGGGCTTAGTATTGCTGGAGATTCTAAGAATTAGGAATTTGGGTTTACTGTTGATTTTGTTTATAGTTGAAAACAAATCAGAATCACAAACAAATTAGGAATAGAATTTAGATTTAGATTTGGAAATATCTCATTTGGGTTTCAAAACCGTTTAGAAAACGAAAAGAGAAAGGGAAAGTAAAATTGTCTAAATTTTGAAATATATAAAAAATCAAAGAATGATATTGATTCAATTAGGGAAAAATTTGATTTCAAAAATCAAAAATTTTGAAATCTGTTAGGATTTAAGTAGGGAACATAAGCCAAAAGGAAAAGAAAACAAAACGGAAAAAGAAGATATGGTGAAGGTGAGGTGAAGCCATGAACTATAAAAAAAATGAAGGTTGAAGTTACCATAATCGGTCAGTGCAGTTGGGATCAACGCTCCTATAGGGAGAACCGACGCCGACCGATTACGGTCGATTTTTAATTTCTTCCACCCTCCTCTGATCGTTTGAATCGAACCGAAATCAAACCACCGACAATTTTGGTCGGTTTGTACTTGCACCCCTAGTCATCAGTGGTGGTTGTTGGTAGCGATGGTCACCAGTGGTTGCTAGTGGTGGGCGACTGGCGACCGTAGGCATAGAGAAGTGAAGGTAGTGTGAGAGTATTTTGTTCGTTTTCATATATCATGAAAATTTAGAAAGAATTTCCAATTAAACACTTAAAGACAATTTGGGGCAAGGAGTTGCACGGAGTAGGAGTTAGTAAGTATGAGGAGTTAGGAAGTCTGCGTTTGAGGTGCAACGTTGTTTAGTCTGGAGTTAAGAAATTTGTGTTTGGGGCAATGAGTTGTTTAGTCTGGAAATCTGAAGTTTGTGTTTATGATGCAAATTTGTTAAACTTTTGAAGCTTAAGTTGATCTTAGCTGTCTTTTTTTACAGTTTTTTCTTCAAATTTTCAAATTTTCATTATTAAGGATTTTTTTCCATGAATTCTAAGATTGTGATTTTTTAAATTAATTTATGTATATTTTACAAATTTCTTTAAACAAAAAAAAAAAAAAAAAGAATTTTGAACAAAATACCCCTAATTCTTTTTTCCATATCCTTACAATAATTTTTTAAATGTTACATGTGATTTGGAAAGATTTCAATCTATTAATTTAAAGAGATTCAAATAAACTTCAATTTTTTTTTTTCGTTTTTATTCTCTCAATTCTAAAAATAATATAGATTTGTTCCCGTCAATCCTAAAATTGAGATTTTAAATTATATTATTATATGAATATTTTATAATTTTGTTAAATACTTGTTTTCGTCAATTTAAAAATTTTAATTTAAGATTTTTTTTTTCAAGCTTAATAAAAGTTATAATTTTTTTGTGTGCATAATTTAAGATTTTATTTTTCTAATTAATCAATGTAATGAATTATCTAAATTTTGATTAATTTGAAAATAATATATATTCTTAAGTTTTAAAATAACTAGGTTAAAAATAAAATATTAAATATTTATGCTATTTTAAAATAATTAAGTTCAAAATAAATATATATTTTTAACACCATTCAAAATGAATATCATATATATACTTTTGTTCAAAATACTATATATTTATGTTACTTATTGTAATAATTTTATTTTATTAAGTTTGGAAGGAGAAATGGTTTATATTTTTACTTTGAGTATGATTAATTTGAAAATCAATTTTTTTAATATGTTAACATTTTTAAATACTAATTTCTTAAATTGTAATATGAATTAGTTTAAAATATATTTTTCTTATATTCAAATCATAAAATTATATATATATTTTTGAGCTTCTAATAAAAAATAAGCTTAAAAAAGATAAGATTGTTATTTGTTATAAGTAATTTTAATTTAAACTTTAAAAAACTGTAGATGACATGTAGAGGAAGTGAGATATGAAGATTTTTATCAATTAAAAAATTGTTATGCAGTAGAATTTAGATTATAATTTCAATTTAAATAATAGTATCATATCTAAAACATATATATATATATATATATATATATATATATATATATATATATAATACAATTAGAGAATAAAAAGAAAAATATTTTTGTTAAAAAATTTATTAAAATTATAAGATAAAAATAAAAATCTTTTTATTAATAATTATTAATTAGTAATAAAGAAATTTTTGTAAATTAAGAAATTAAAAAAAATTTGCAAAAAAAAAATTGTGGGACCCACAATGGAGGGTTGGAATTAATAAATTGTAGGATATGGGATAGAAGTTAATGAGTTTGTAGGGCTCACAATAGAGAGTTGGAGAGAAGTTAATAAGTTTGAGGGGCCCACAATTAGAGTTAACATATCCTTGAGTTAAACAAGGAGTTGGGAGAGCTATTAACTCTACTTCCTCCAAATCCTCAATCCCAACACTACCTTAAAAATATTTTATAGCTTATTTCTCAAACTCATTTTAAAAAAAAAGTCGATCCAAACACTACCTTAAAAACATTTTATAACTTATTTCTCAAACTTATTTTAAAAAACTCATTTTGAGTAATTGACAAACACTAGAAATTTGATGAAAATGATTTTTTTTCAGAATTATACACTTAAAAAGTGAATCCAACCGTTAGAGTTGTATCTGTTAAGGCCTTAAATAAGAGAGAAATAAAGGAAGGTGCTATAAAATAAAAGAATATCACAACCATATAATGCAATATACAATTTCTGTCTCTTTAGCCTCGGAAAATGCACATAAATAAATGTATATTTATATATATAAGCGGCCCTTCTATCATCTCTATACTTTCGACAAAAAGAAGAGCCTTTCAAGGTTGTATATAACACAGGCACAGCCATAGAAAGGGACACTGATTTGTGTGAACATTTATATCAGCCTTTGACACAATTGCATAGGCATCATTTTATATAACTTTTTAATACAAACAAGCAAGTTTTCTCTGGGAATAGCAGAAGCACACAAACATATCGCTTCACTCCAAGACGAGCTCCCTGTGACGACTGAGGTCGTTGAGGTAGTTCGAATTACACGTGTAATCTTCAAGGTCGCAGGCTTCCAAAAGGAGCGATCGATCCCCATCCATCGACTTCTGTTTTAATTGATCTAATGGTCCATCTTCTCCCTTCAGCAGCTGTACTACCTACACTCCCACAAGACTGAAGTGAGCCAAATGGAGAACAGAAAGTGAGAAAAATGGAGATCGAATGAGACAGACGGTCCCTTACCCGGTTCATATGTGGACGCATCGATGATGAATGGTTGATGCACATCGAAGCTGCTAACATGGTTCGTCTCATTTCAGTTTGATCATAGTCGTCTCCCAACTTTGGATCTGTCAATTCCTTGAAGCTGTTGTTATCAAGTAATGGCTTTGCCTGCAAAAAGAAAACCTTTTCTAAGCATACAACAAATTGGAGCAGTTACTACAGCCTAGGAATCATTCAAGACTAACTTCAGATACTAAAAGATGTTGGAATTTGTATGGATATCACTTAAGCTATGGAGCTACAAATCATACCCAAATCACAAGGCTTTGTCGACTTGAATCAACTGCACGTCGCCCAGTTATGAGCTCAAGCAACAAAACACCATAAGCGAAGACATCGGTCCTCTCGTCAACGATTCCATGCATAAAGTACTCTGGAGACAAATATCTGTGGCAATTTAAAGATGCATTAGGGGCCGCCTCATAGTTCTTGATATAATTGTTAAAATCGAATCAAAGTGAGTCGTATAACTCACCCGAATGTACCCTCGATGGGGAAGACAACATGGTGAGCCCAATTTTCAGGCAGCCACTTTGCTAATCCAAAATCAGAGATCTGCAAGGAAAGAAAAACCATTCATTTATTATAGAAAAAAAAAAAAAAAGTCTGAAACTCAATGCTCTCAGATAAAAACATTACCAGTGGATCATAGTTTTCAGCAAGCAAAATGTTAGAGGCTTTGATATCTCTGTGAATGATGCGCCTTGGACATTCACGATGGAGATAGTTCAGTCCTTCTGCTACACCAACAGCCACCTTAAATCTTATCTTCCATTCCAGAGATTCCGCACCTGATTGAAAGTACTACCTTCATCAGCCATACATATCCATCTTTTCATTCAATAAAATTGTTTGGTAATTTGAAACCAAACACACCATCATCATTGTAATATTCAACTAAAACCATGCTTTTCGAATGTGTTTATTTCAACTCACTACTAGAGTTGAAACAGACATTGCTAGAAGGGGGCTAGTTTGTTCATTCAAATTAATTCTGACAGTTCTTTCCTATGTAGATTTCGATTGCACTTCGATTAATGAGATTCAATATGATACTTATGGGAGAGTGACGAACCGAAAAGGGCAGAGGCAAAGCTGCCATAAGGAATGTATTCAAGGACCAGGTAGAGACCACCATCAATTCCAAACCCAAGCAACCGTGCAGCATTCGGGTGGTTTATATGAGCGATAATTCCAAGTTCTGATAAAAAATCAGCAGTTCTTTCCTCGTTTTCCTTCTCTTTTTTCATAAGTCTCTTAACCGCCACAAATTGGCCATCAGATAAGCAACCTTTGTAAACCTCTGCTTGCCCTCCTTTTCCAAGCAAGTTTTCTGAAAAAGTTTGAAGCATATCATTAGAAATTTAGAACCATAAAAGACAACCAAAACAAATGACTAATTCAGTGTGAAAAGTGGTTGGGTTTTAGTTGATTATGAAAGGCTGCAAATACTGAAAAAAGAAGGGGCCAACTTGTGAACTTTGATATTTATGAATTGAAATTGACTACTCAATGAAAAGTCCTGCGCGCCATTGACTTTAAAAGCTACATATTATGACAGGCTGCTAGTGCCGACCAAATTTCAGTTAAAATACCAACTACATTTACTAATTAACCATTATATCCGTTCAACCTACCTATATAAATTATTCAAACTTCTAATAGAAAAACACTCAATGAAAGACTTACAAATAATGAAGCATAATTTCGTTGTGAGAATATAAACAGGTAATAATCGCATCCTTTTGAAAGCCTACGAATTAAAAATTCACTCACTATAACGTTTCCTTATGCAAATTGGGATTTGGAAAGAGATTTATAACAAAGAGTGGAATAATTAAGGTTGCAAAATCCCATTTTTCAAAATTTTTAATACATACTTAAAAGCTCTTCCTTTGTGGGTACGAGACCTAACAAATCACTATCACTATTAATCCTTAATAATTGAATGACAAGAATTTTTCTCATTGGATATTTGATTTTCTTAAGCTTAACAAAAAAAAAAAAAAAGTTTGATAGATTAATCTTCTCTAAGAAACACCAAATAAAAAAAAATACGATAATTGTATAAAATATACCTCCACTTGTCAATTTTTTATAAAAAAAAAAAATTCAACACACTCCTTTATCTATGAGAACCAAAATTTGAACGAAACCCAACAAGTAACTGTCACTATTGATTTGTAATCAAGATCTTATACTCTAATATCGTACTAAATCATCCCTAATAGCACAATTTAAATGAATGAATTAGAGTATATTTTATTTTTTTAAAACATATTCTAAACATATATATTTCCTTAAAGATTTGGACTAACCCACCCTACTTTAGTCAAAAAGCTCGCCTTTCTTGAAAAGTGAAAAAGGAAAGTCTAAGGTGGTCTCACTCACTCAATCTCTGATATGGGACAAATTTCATGGAACTAAAAAACTTGTCAGAAAAATTAGAACCAGCCAACGACAATCTGCCATGACTGGCGGGAAAATAGACAAAATAGAAACAATATGATTCAACTATTAGAGAAAGAAATAGTTAGAAAAAGAAGGGAAAAAAAGTTCAATTACAAGTTAGTCCAAAAATTTACAGAATCCGAGTCTAATAGATAAGTCCTTGAACTTTGTTCAGTCTTATAATTCTGCATCTTAAACTCTTAATTTTATGTCTAATAAATTTCTAAGCTTAAAAGATTGTCTAATAAATTTTTAAAATTTTAACTTTCTGCATGACATATTATACATATTCTAAAATTCATTCCTTTATAATTCATAAAATTAAAAGGTGAATTTAAGAACATCTTGTATAGAACGTATACTTGGTGACAAAATGGAAAAAGTTAAAAGGACATGTTAACACTAAAACTTCAACGACTAAATTTGTAATTAAAAAAAAAAAAGAAAAGATGAATCTTTGGAAGTTTCATACCTGGGCTGAAATTGTTGGTAGCAGTGGCGAGCTCCGAGAAGCCATAGTTTCTCCAAGAAGGTTTGCAGAAGGGAATATCATCGCTACTGATTCCCTCATCGGCGCTCCGAATCCGAGCCAATCTCCTCTTGAAATTCTTCCTCGAAATATCGTAGCTCGCAGCCAGTAATGGAAACGTCGAGAATCTCCAAACCGATTTCTTCTTTATCGACCCGATCATCGCCTTCCATGGAATTCCACCGGCCTCTTGGAGAAGAACCGCCGGTAACAGCGATTTCTCCGCCGCCGTCGGGCTCCCACCGCCGCCGCCGCTGCTGCTCTCACTCTGGTCCGAATCCGTCCCCAAAATGGGAATCTCAAACACACCCCTCGGCGAGTTTCCGTCGCATGGATATTCCTCCTCGCCCTTAGTTTTCATCCCCCCTTCTCCTTCCGTTTCTTCCATTTCCTTTATTCCTTTTCCAGCCTCCCCTGATTTTTCACCAATCCAAGCAAATTTCATCAACCGATTCAAAATTGAGATTCTACAAATTCAATTTCGATTAACCTAACGAGCAAAAAAAAAAAAAAAACAATTTGATAACAGAATTTACCAAGTTCCGTTTCTGGAATTTTATCTGTTTGATCTTTAGTCTCCACTGCAATAACAAGAAAAAAAAAGAAAGAAATGCGATGAGCAAATCAGTATTGTACTATTATCTCAATCCCTCATTCGGTTACAGAGAAAAACAAAGCAGAGAGAGAAAACAAAAATCAGGAACGAGACAAGAAAACAACATGTAAATCAAACGAATACACGAATGTTCTTAAATTCCCGAGAACCTACATTCCAAAAACAGCAAAAAAGAATAAAAATCTCCAACCCTTTCCGATTGAGGAAGCAAACAACAATCACCTCTCTACCGACAACAACCAGAAAACGCCAATGAACGAATGAATGACTGAAAAGAACATTGAAACAAATCGGTAATCAAACGAAATTTCATGTACCTGCGGCAGTCATGGTTTTCGATTTAGGCGGCGGCGGCAGCAGCAACAACAACAACAACAACAACAGAGAGATGAATCCCCTCCCCTGTGGAAAAGAATTGAGTCGAATCCGAAAACGAGAATCGAAATCAAACGAAAAGGGGAAGGAACCTCCGTTACATCTGGAGACCAGAAATGGAAGCTCCCTCTGGAAGAGAATGAAAACAGAGAAAAATAAGAAAAACACAGAGAGAGAGGAAATTGAAAGAGGAAGAAGGGGTGGGTATATCTTTAGGAGGTGGTTATTCTTTGAAGAGCAGAGGAAGCCAACAAAACCAACTTGGAATTGGAATCTCGTTATGCCCTTATTTATACTCACACTTCCTTTTTCCATTCACGTGGATTGGATAATAACCCTCAATCAAAATAAACCAAAAAAAAAAAACCCATTCGTATTTGGAAATAGTGAAGGGCTGGAGGATGGCTGGTAATTATCATTTATTCATTACTCATCATCATCTCTTGCCATTTCAATGTCTTTTACAATTAACGTCTAAACACTATTTTTTTTTAAATTTATATCATGATTTTTTTCTGTTTTCTTATTTTTTAATGTGGCCTCTAATAGAAAAGACTTGCCAAAATGAGCATAACCTTCAACTAAAAGATCAGAAGTTTGAATCCCCCAATCTAAATGTTGTTGAACTCAAAATAATAATAGTAATAGTAATAGGAAAGACTTAAGTATAGCTTAATTGGTTAAGACTTTTATTTTACCAAACAAAAGATTAAAAGTTCAAATTCTTACCCTCACATGTTGAATGAAAAAAAAATTACAAAAATAAGAGAAAGATAAGGGGTCATTTCAATTCTAAATTCATTTTGGATCTCGATATTTGAGCTGCTACATAAGCTTTAAATAGTTTTCCACATGAATTTATCAATGGAGCAAAAGATGTGACTTTGCTAGATCTTTAATTAAATAATTTACAAAATATTATCAATTATGAATAAAATAATTTTTTTAATACAAAATACAAAAAATAAAATAAAAATAGTTGAAAGCTTAAGAATTAAAATAAGGAAACCTAAAAATTTAGATATTCAAAATTTTATCTTCACTAAAAAGGTTTTTTTTAATACCTCAAATGAGAGAGTGAAGATTTAATAGATATTTTAAACGGGAAGTTGATCATTTACACGGCATGTTTATTAAATAACGAGCACATCATATTAACTAACTTGTAATAATATACTCAATTTATAATTCTTTCTTCCTTAAATTTGGTAAGAAGGAGCATTCAAAGTATACCTAAGAACACCCATGAAAAAAGGATATCATAGATTCCCCACAAACACACATACTAAATCGAAAGGATGGAATCTCAAATATCTGTCTCCGGAAGTAATCTCAGCCGTTGGTTTTTTCTGCCTCGTTGATTTTGCCGTAACTGCCGCTCCATCCAGAGCGCCAAACATATAAAAAAAAACCACAAACCGTCTGTAAATATTACATTTCGGCAGGGGCAAATTTGGTACTTGCCTAAAAAAGCTTCTTTTCCACGTGGACGGCTTTCCATGTCCGTACGGATCCCTATGCCAGTGCGTGGGAATCGACAGTTTTTCCCGTTTTATTTATATTTTTTTTATTAAAAAAAAAATTACATGATTCCTAGAATTAGAATTTGGGAAAAGTACAGACATGAGGCATTTTGGATTTCTCTGTGAGATTTGGAAAAAAAAAGGAGCTATAAATCTCAATCGAGGTGTCAATTTTTTTTTTAAGTGATTTAAATTTCTGGTTTCTTAATTAAGGATATATACTCTAATTATTTGAATTATAGTTAAGTTGACAAGTCAAATTTATTTATTATAATTTTTTTTTTATCAAAACAACATGGATAGCTCAAACGAAATTATTTAGTTGTGTTGTATGGTTGAGCTAAGAAGGTTTAAATAAGAATGACATAAGATTTTGTATTCATTAGATTTTATTATACTCTAAAATATCTAAAATGATTTTCGTGTGTTAAGTGACATGTTTAAGCACATACATCTTGTGATAAAATATTGGTCAAATTTGACAATCGACATGTGGCAACATAAATATAAATAGACAAGCTTATAAGCCCTATAATAATAAATGCATTGGTATAGGGTAGGTCTGTGATTGAACTACATTTTTACTCATAAATACTCTTGAGAAAGAAAAGAAAATGAAAAACCGCTCGTATTAATGAAAGCTTCTATTATCTCATTGATTCTAACATTTTTCTCTAAAATTATGTTAATTCTTGCTTTTAAAAAAGTCCTACACATGTGTGAGAATTATGTATTAATGATTTTAAAATAAAATCCTAATCGATGACTAAAATTGATTTACTCATAAAAGTTTCAAGTTTTAATTGATATAATTATTAGTTTGAGATTTTAATTAATTCAACCAGCAAAATTTAGAGATACATATTTTTTCTCTAAAAAAAAACCTTACAAGAATCGACTCTAACAAAGTTCGTCAATCCTCATTAATAGAACAACAGATGTCGTATTCATTCATTTATTGTATGATCATGTCACCAAACAGAGTCATAAAATTCAAATAAGTTTGTTATTTGAATTCGTAACAATTCACATTTAAAAATACCACTGTATTCCCTTCTTTGAATATTACGAAAAGATTGGTCACTGTTATGTACTCTTTTTGCAGAGTCACATTTTACAATTTATAAAATTTATTTTCTGCTTCCTACCTAAATATCATTAATGAACCAGCCACATGAGTTTATTTTCATAATCAACTTGTCCAGGTGTGGGTATAAATTATAAATACAGGGGGGAAAAAAAGAAAGTTGTTTTAGGATGGGCAAAAAGACTATCATTTAGATAAAATGTACCTATGATATCATAGATTCATAATTACTAGAAAAATCCAAGGAAACTGAATAAGGATTTGAGATATTGATAAACAAGAGTCTAATTAGGTAGTTTTATTCATTGAATTGAACCAAACAAACTGAATTAATAATTATTCACTATATAGATCTAAGGAAAATATACTATGTTGGATGTAATTTGGTTTAGTTTCATATTTTATGTTTGGTTTGTGTGAAGTGAAAATTGCTGCAGAAGCAATTGGATATGAAGGGACAACGTCGTGACGCTATCACAAAGATGAAAAGAAAGACGCTAAGAAGTTCATAGTGTTGAGATGTCGATCTCAATGCTTGCACTGTCGCAAGTCCACCTCAATGCCATGTGCACGCTCGACGCCTAATTCGACACAAATGTTCGTTGCGTTGCGATGCTACTTTGATTTCCTTAAATATATCATTATGTTTGAGGGTTTTATAATGCCACCTTTTTTGATTAGTTTTTCGTGTGGCGGTGAGCGTGTCTTTGTGGGTGAATTTTAAACTGTATTGGCAATCACTCTTTGTCGAGTTGAGGGTTTATTTCGTTGTTCCAAGTTGTGATGCTTGAAAGTCGAGTGTTTTAATTTAGTTATTTGAGGGTCATTTTGTAGCACGAATTTGAGGGTCTTTTGTAATATAATCTCCATATAGTAGAACCTATAGCTGCCAAAGACCGAACGTAGTTTTGAGTTTGAAGTGAACTAATATATCTTTTGATGTTCTCTTTTTTTCCTATCTCTTTTCATTTTTAGTTTGTGATTTACTAACTTGTCGGGCTTAAACCTGTGAAAGGAAGATTTATAGTATTTTGTATTATGCCTTAATACTACTATTCCTTCTCCTAACAATTTTAATCATTTGATTTTGTCTTGGAGAATAATTATTAGGGTCATTTGTAAGCTAAATTTTCAAAAAGAGAAACCCAAAACCAAAATATTTTGATATCTAAATTTCTAGTGTGTTTGGAACAACTTTTGAAAAAAAAAAATACTTTTGAAATAAAAATACTTTTGAAATAAAATTAATTTTTCTATAAGCATCTTGGAAAAAATTAATAATTTGAAGTGTGTTTAGTATAGCTTATTAAGTGATTTTAGATGATCAAAAGTGGTTTTTTTTTTTTAAAAAATCTTAATAAATAAAAAGTGCTTCAAAAAAATTGGATTAATTTAAAAATCTTTTTTTGAAGAAACACTTTAGAGATGAATTATCCAAAAATGATTTTAAAGTGTTCAACAAAAAATCCTTAAAATATATAGTTAAAAATAAAAACATATATAGAATCACTTTTGAATATAGTGCGACCAAATAAATTTGTCCTTTAAAACACTTTTGAAAAATGTAAGATATAAAAATATTTTTGTTGAAAATATTTTTAAAAAAAGTGTTTAGATTAGAAGGTATTCCAAACAAACATAGCCAGCGTGGAAGCATCCTTTGAGAGGATGTTTTTTAGAAAAAAATCCTAATAGTAATATGGAAAAGTTTGATAGTATTTTTTAGAAAAAATTAAAGCGATAGGACAATCTGGAAACAACAAATTAAAAAAGGAAAGGTGAGTATCCTCCACGTCTCTGTAAGGTTTTCGCAAGAAGCTTTGTTAGCAATATGGTGAGGTAAGAGATTCTGATGGCGCCTGATGATCCGACTTCCGAATGAAAGGGGCAATTTTCAGTTCGGTCTTGATTTTGGCCGTTTAACGAATCGAGTTCCACTCCTACCAACATTGGTTTATGCAAGAATAGACTTGATAGCTTTAATTAGCCATTAAATTGCCGCCTGGACTTCGAAGATTTTGACTTTGTGAACCCCAAAATATATAGCTCGACAACCCGCTAGGGCGAACGCGACCTTGATGATCATCTGATCAGCCCAGCTTGCCTCCGAATTGCACTGTAATTAAGCTGCATCCGAGCTCAACTTCCAACGATTCAATTCAGGAGGAATCCACTCTAAACAGCTACTCTTGTCGCTCCCTTCTCCCAAAAACTTTTGGTAGCTTATCTTTTCCTTTCTCAGGCATTGTGCTTCTCGTATTTTGCTGGATGGTTTTGGAAATTATAGCATGATAGAATAGACTGAGTGTCGAGCTTAGCTCCTCGAAAAATAATCTGCATGCAGGTTCCGAAGTTCCCACACCTTCTAGCGCTCTCAATGTCTGGAGTGTCTCCTCGATCTAGAATCCAGTCCAAACCTCTTGTATCATCTACATTTTCCTATCATGACAAATAATACAGACTCCAACCAAGAGAAATACATTTACTCCACACGTTCTATACTATCTCACAGCTCCAAAAAAGATGGATGGATGACTCCTCTCTTCCTACCTGACAAAAAAAAAAAAAAAACACTACTTTATATTATTATTAATATGGCTAAATAAATTCTACACCACTTTAAATACTAATAACATGGCTAGAATCTCATATTAATAATATGAATGGACGCCAAACTACAACAATAGTATCTCACTAAACCACATGCCATAAAGTTGGACTATCTTTCTTGTCTTTTTAATCTCTCCATCTTGAATTAAATCTCCTTGCACTTGTTTGGTCCAATCCTATTTAGCGACTCTTTTTTGAAAGTCTTTTCAACTTTCTTCCCAACGAGGCAAATGTGCAACCAAAGTTAGCTTCAACGATCAATATATAAAGGAATGCTCTAAATACTATAAGCAACTTACCAACCGTCTTTTTGATTGCTAAAGTAAACATAGCATAGTAGTAATTGATAACAGTGATGAATCCAAAATTTATTGTTAGGGGAGCAAAAGTTCATATTAGTCCTTGAACTTTTAAATTTGTGTCTATATGATCTCTGAACTTTAAAAAATGTCTATAGGTCCTTGAATTTTTAATTTTGTGGCTTATAGATCTTTTAAGTTTTAATTTTGTATCTAATAGGTCTTAGACATATACAAAAATAATTTTTTTAAAATTAAAATTCTATTAAATATAAAATTTAATTTTGTGTATGATAAATCCTCAATTTATTACAAAATTAATGTATTTATTAGTTACAAAATTGAAAGTTTAAGGTTCAATTAGATATATCTTGTGGAACATTTAATTTTAAAATCTTTTGAATATGTCTTAAGACCTATTACATACAAAATTGTAAGTTCATGAATCTCTTAGACATTTTTAAAGTTCAAGAACTGATTAGATACAAAATTGAAAGTTTAAAAACATTCTAGACACAAAATTTAAAATTTCATAGACTAAACTTGTAATTTAACCTTCATATAAATATAATTCAAAATGTATTGATATATAATATTTAGATTAAAGTAATATTATTTACAAAATCATAATAAACTATTATAGAATTATCCACCTAAATCTATAAGTAAATAATGAAATTTAAAATTTTTAAAAATAGAATTAATTTTTTCTAAAATAATTTACAAAAGATTAAAAAAAGGGTATATTTGTATATATAAATTTAAAAAAACCAAAAAGTTAAGGCCCCGTTTGATAACCATTTGATTTTTGATTTTTGGTTTTTGAAAATTGTGCTTGTTTTCTCAAAATTTCTCTACCATTGTTTTCATCTTCTCTATAATGGTTTTCATCTTTCTTAAGGAAACATTTGAGTTTCTAGCTAAATTTCAAAAATAAAAACAAGTTTTTGAAAACTACTTTTTTTAGTTTTCAAAACTTGGATTGATTTTTGAAAACATATGGAAAAAGTAGATAAGAAAACATGAAAACCCCATAGGTGAAAGTAGTATTTATAGGCTTAATTTTTTTTTTAAAAAACTAAATGATTATCAAACGGGGCCTAAATTAAATGAAGGGAGGCGCCAACCTATATGTATTTTACAAAATAAAAAATTTATAAAGAAACTCAGTGTCCTTCGCTGACCAACGAACCAAAGGAAAATTATAGAAAGTTCTATGAAGCAGAACATAAATGTACATAAAATCTATAATCTTAGAGGGAGCACATACCCCTCTCGCCCCAACATGGATCCGCTCCTGATTGGTATGTACTCCTTCTCTTAAGTTAGAGATTCAAATCAATTGGATGGTCTCACAAATTGATTTCATTCTTTGATTCTCATTCCCTTGAAGTAAATATGGTTTTAGATAATATCACACAATATATGTATAATATGGCTGTCAATAATATTTGGCGCATTCTAGTTTGTAGGATGAATATTATATGCTTTGAAAAAAATTAATTTTATTGAACAGATCATTTTGACCATATATCCATGTTAAGAGAGCTCTAGAAAATTAAAAGTAGGAATTCCTCTTCCAATTTCTTTTTTTTTTTAGTTCAATTCCTCTTCCAATTTCTATGATGCCAAATCTTATTTATTTCATATAATTTGTTTGCGTTAGCTCTAATTTACATGTTTCAGAAATCATCATTCTCGTAAATTTAGTTTCTACAACCAGAATCAAAATACTAAAATTGATTGGTATTAAATGTGATTGTTATCATCCAAATATTAATTAATAAGCAAAATTAGGACCCAAAGAAGTAATAAATTCAAGTTCTACTCTAGTAGATTTAAGGCTTGAATGAAAAGACTAAAAAAAATTACTATTATAAACTAAAATTTGGAAGTATGTTTCAAAGTAACAATACTAATCCAACTCTAAATTCTAAAATCTATTATTAATCACATTGAACAATGTGGTTAAATTACCGTTAAACAGAAAAATAGGTTTGAAGCTCAAATAAACACGAAAGGGTATGAGAGAGCACATATCCTCAATTTTTTATGATGTCTTCAAATTGTGAAAGATTATTGCAACCCTTTTCTTTTAAGAAAACAATCAGGTGGTAACGATTTGTGACTCAAATTTTCAATATGACTTGAAAGTTCACGTTACAACTTTAAAAATGAAAACATTTGAGGTTTGTAAATTGGTGACCAAGGATTGCACTAACATTTAAGTCTAGATTAAGGTAGAAAATTTGGGTGATGAGCTACTTTATCCGTCTAGATTCTCTTGACTAGAGTGGACATCAAAGAGTTTATAAAACCAAAGTCAAATTGTTTGAAAACTACTTAGAGAGTGTGACCCACTAGATTATAGTGGACAAGAATGTTTGTATCTAGTTGAATATTTTAAAAAATTCATAATAATTTATTGAATTTAATTATAGTCATATTTAAATCAAGTCCTGTCATCTCAAAATATATATGTACATACGGTAAAAATGGGGATAAAAACCCAATTCTTTGCGTTCAAAATATTTTCAGCCAAACTCATAAATTTTGATAACGTCTTTTCCTAAAAGGCAGGTAAATATTAATCGTCAAACTTCTTAATAATAGCCAAAGTGAACATGGCTCAATAATAATTAGTATGTATCATCGATCAAGATATCAGAAGTTCGAATCTTTCACATCTAACTGTTGTTGAACTCAACAAAAAAAAAAAAACTTCTCAATAATAATAATAAGGTTAATTATAAGTTTAGCCCCTAAACTTTAAATTTGTGTATTTAGTCTTTGAACTTTGAAAAGTGCTTAATAAGTCTTTAATTTTTTAATTTTGTATCTAATAGGTTTATGAACTTTAAAAAGTGTCTAATAGGTCCTTAAAGTTTTCAAATTTTGTTCAATAGATCTCTGAATTTTCAATTTCTATCTAATAGATCCTTGATCGATTCAACATTTTTTAAAATTCAATGACCTACTATACACAAATTGAAAGTTTAGGGTCCCATTCGACAAAAGTTAATTTTGTATTTAATAGTTCAGTTAATTTTTTAAAATTTAGGGACCTATTATAACAAAATTGAAAGTTTAGGGACTTATTAGATATTTTTAAAGTTCAATAACCTATTAGACACAAAATTAAAAATTCAGGGACTTATTAGACATTTTTAAAAGTTCAAGGACCTATTAGATAAAAAATTAAAAGTTTAAAGACTTATTAAACATTTTTAAAGTTTAGGGATCAAATAGACACCAACTTAAAAATTTAGAGATTAAATTTATAATTTAACCTAATAATAATAATGGTCTATCCCACCTAGGTACATTGGAAGAAAAGTTTTCATTCGTCATAAATATTAGAAAATGAGACACTTTTTTTTTTCTTTTTGTTGAGTTCGAATGAGACACTCTTTTACTCTTTATGTAATTTATTATCAAATATATTATTCATAAGAGACTTCAATTATTTTCGTTCTAATTTAATATTAAAATTAATTTATAATAATGATAATGATAATAATGATAATAATAATAATAATAATAATAATTTTAAGGTTAAAATACCATTTTGGTCCCTGTACTTTAAAATGTTCAAATTTGGTCCCTGTACTTTTACAAATCTCAAAAATCGTCCCCACCGTTAGTTTGGGGTTAGATTGACGTTAAAATCTAATAAAAAAATATTTTTTCTCTTTCCTCCTGCTTTCTCTCTCCCCTTCTTCGTTTCTCTCTTTCCCCACTCCCCCCCCCCCTCTCATTGCAGCATCCTCCTTCCCCCTTTCCAGTTCAATCTAATATTTGACCAAAAAAAAGTGATGGATATAAGCAAAATTTCGAAGAGAAGAAGAAGTAGCTTTTAAATATTCGGTTTTTTCTTTTCTCCAACTTTCTCTCTCCTCCATTCTCACTTCTTTAACTTTCTCTCTCCCCTTGCTATCCTTTCTTCACTTTCTCTTTTAGCTTTTTGTCAAGCATCAAACTTAGATTCATGGAATTTCAGAATCTAAGACGAAAAATAAAAGCTATGCTTCGATAA
Organism: Trichosanthes truncata; assembly: GCA_033996785.1. NCBI lineage: Eukaryota > Viridiplantae > Streptophyta > Magnoliopsida > Cucurbitales > Cucurbitaceae > Trichosanthes > Trichosanthes truncata. The sequence goes on from JAWPNB010000003.1 coordinate 74,208,019, forward strand.
AAGCCATGGCCATGACCTTCCATCAAATCGAATATGAAGGTTTTTAAGCCATCATCAATGGAGAAATTTTAACTAGCAAAGAGAAGAATATGGAGATTAGAGAGATGAAGAAGGGATGATTTTTGTTCACCCGGTGGGGACGATTTTTGAGAAACGAAGAAGGGGAGAGAGAAAGCAGGAGGAAAGAGAGAAAATATTTTTTTATTTGATTTTAACGTCAATCTAACCCCAAACTAACGGTGGGGATGATTTTTGAAATTTGTTAAAAGTACAGGGAACAAATTTGAACATTTTAAAATATATGGACTAAAATGGAACAACCATCAAAGTACAGGGACCAAAATAATATTTTACCCTAATTTTAATTTTAGTGTTCTGCTTTTGGGAAAAGAAGTGGCTTAGTTGACTACTTCTTTGCTCTCAATTGCTTTGAAATTTGTGTTACCAGCAGACATCATGATTTGACAGCTATGAAAGTTTGTTGTTGTTGTTATTTTTTTTTTTTTTAACCAAATGATGGGGTTTTCTTTCTTTTTTCCCTTTTCCCATTATGAGGAGAAGCTATATTGTCTAAATTTAAACCAAAAATTTATTATTTTCTCAAATACATTTGAACTAATAATTTAGCTCTATACCTATTTCAATACTCTCTCTATATATATAGTGAGATGATTTTTCAAAAAAAAAAAAAGTGTAGTTGATAGAGACGAAAATGAACTTTTTTCTTGTAACAATCCTTTGTACTTTTTTTTTTTTATTTCTTACCGAAATTTCATTTTATTTTTTTTTATTATTTTTTGAGTGAGACAAAATTTATTTTATTTTATTTTGGTGGAGAAATTTGAACCTCTAACCTCTTAGTCAATGATATATGTCAATTACCGCTGAATTATGCTTACTTTGACATTTTAATTGTAATTAATAACTAATAAATTTGTATCATGCCTTCCATAGTCATGCTTCCCTACTTAAAAGAGTAGGAGAAAAGAAGGCAAATAAGATTGACTTGTGATTAACTCTATTTTTCATGGTGCTTTGACATTTCTCTATTTTTTTTGAGTTCACTAACATTTGGGATTGAGAGGATTCGAACCTATAAATTCTTGGTTGAAGGTACATGTCAATTACCGTTGAGTTATGATCGCTTTGGCAAATAGAATTAACATACAATAAAATATAAAATAAGATAAAACATCTCACGTGCAATTACATGCTAAAAATATTAGTTAGATTTATATTTTATTTTATTTATTTATTTATTATTATTATTTTTAAGTTTTAGAAAGCTAAACTAAAAGATTAGTTAGGAAGAAAGGTAATTTAATACTTTCATGCAAATATGGTAACATTTCGATTTTTTTGTTTCTTATTTTCGGTTTCCTATTTCTTGACTTCTATTTTTAAAGGAAGAGAAAATATTAAAAAAAAAAAAGTGTTGTTACATATTTCTTCTTTTTTATTAAAAAAAAAAAAAGTTTAGCAAACCTTGTTATCTCAAACTTTTAAATTGAAAAAAAAAAAACTGAAAGCTTTACTTGAAAATTAAAAATTATTATTATTATTATTATTATTATTATTATTATACATACACACACACACAGAGTATACACACACATCTTATTTATAAACAAATTTAGGTTAAATTACAAATTGGAAAATACTGGTTGCACCCATCTCCATGCAACCCACTTTTTCTATACAAAAATAAAAAAAAAATTTACTGCTGTGTGTATTTCAACGAGACTGCATGGAGATGGGTACAGCCTGGGTGCAGTATTTCTCTTACAAATTTAGTCTATGAACTTTCAAATTTCTGTCTAAAGGGTGTCTAAAACTTTAAAAAATATATGTTAAATCACTAATCAAACATTACAGAGTTTGAAGTTAGGTCCTCCTACTCTCTAATACTAGGTTAAATCACCAATCAACTTAAAAGCTTAAGCTGATGGATTATGATATAATTATATCAACACTCCAATGTAATATGCTCCTAAACTTTCAATTTTGTGTTTAATAGGTCCCTGAACTTTAAAAATGTCTAATAGGTTCTTGAAATTTAAGTTTTGCATCTAAAAGGTCCTTGGCATTTCAAAAATTTTAAAAATTAATCGATTTATTAGATATAAAATTGCGTTTTGTGCCTAATAGAATCCTGAATTTTCAATTTGTGTTTAGTAAGTTTGTGAATTTAAAAAAAAATGTCAAATAGGTCGATGACCTATTAGAACAAAATTGAAAATTCAGGAACTTATTGCAAAATTAAAAGTTTAAATATTTAAAATACACTTTTTAAAGTTCAAGGATCAAATAGATACAAGTTTGAAAGTTCAAGTGGTAACTTGTAATTTAACCATAATTTTATCACGTATTTTATACAAAAAAAAAAGATTAAAAAAAACTAAAATTTTATATGCGTTTTTGAAACTATATATATATATATATTTCCAAAATTAGTACACAAATTTTGAAGCGTTTCTTAAAATTGTGGAATGAGAAAAAAAGATTTACCAATAACGAAGTATTTATTTTCTTAAAAACTAGGAAAAAAAAAGAAAACAAAAGAACGAAAACATTATCGAGAAACAAACTACTGTAAAGGCACATTTGATAACGTTCTTATTTTTTGTTTCTTGTTTTTAACTTTGGTATTTTCCTTAATTATTTTGTGGAAATTAGCTAACTATGAAACTTGGATTGTGTTGTAGCTTAGTGTTGGGTAAGTGAGTTAGTTAAACACAAAATGTGGTTAAGTAGGTGAACTAAACCCTTTATGGAGTGATGACTTCATTAGCAGAAACCAAATGTATATAATAGAATACTGGACATATATATCAAATCAATCCACCAACCCACTTCACTTAACAAAATCACCTTTTAAGTTTTAACTGAACCTCTTTTTCTAGTTCAATTAACTGAAGCATTATTTTGTGCTAACTTATCAATCTATTTTCTTGTCTCTCAGCGGTTTTGGTGTGCCATTGTCAAAGTGGGACACCAAAACTTTCTAACATAAGAGAGAGATATATATATATTAGTGATATGGGTTTTTATTTTATTATTAATTTTCCTTTAAAAAATAAAATAAAATAAGTTAATTTGTGATCCAAGACATTGTGGTTTGGGTTGTTCCACCAGATAGAAACCAAAGAGATGTGGCCATTTTTTGCATTTGCATGTTTATCAAATCTTGGTGAAATGCATATATCAAAAGAGGGTTTTTCTCATAATATATTATCTTTAGAGATTTTGGACATTTGAGGTTGATCAACTAATACACAGTGGAAAGAGGTTTGTATGGATATATATCACATCTAGTTGCAATTGAATTGAATAGGAGCTTAATTGGTTAAGGTATATCATTAACTTCTTTGATCGTCCAAGTTGTGAATTTTCACTCATTTTGTTAAAACTCAAAGGACGAAAAAAAAATTAGTTGATGCTTGAAGGTTTAATAATATTTTTACTATTTTCTTTCACAAAGTTTTGAACAAATAATTTGAATAACCTAAACTAGTCCAAACCTGATCTTTCATGGGCATGATCATCTAGCAAGAGTTGAGTTTGGAAACAAATTTCCAATCCAAATAATTGGGTTGGGTTCTCAGAGTTCATTAACCCAATCCGGTCCATAAAGACTTGGATGATTTTCTTTTTCTCCACCAAGTATGAGGTTATTTTGTCTCATTGTCAATAGAAGTGAATTTGGTAATTATAATTTAGGTTAAATATATAATTTTATGCCCAATAATATATATTTTGTGATATTTTTCAATTTTTGTACTTAAATCTTTAAAAGTTCAATTTTATATATAATTTTTCCAATAAGTTTCTACTATCACAAAACGTTTCTTTTAAAAAAATGGAATAAGTGTGAATTACCGAACATAACGTTCTACATAACTTGATAAAATAATAATAATAGTTTCATTTAAAAAAATACAATGTGAATATGTTTCCAAAATTTATAGACAGAAAACTAATAGAGATTATTATTATTATTATTTAAAGTTAACAATAAACTAACAATGTGAACGATTTATTGAAAACACAAAGACTAAGTTAGGACATTTGAAAGTGTAGAGATTAAAATAGAACAAATCTTAAAGTATATGAATATAAAAATGATATGTTAACCTTTTTGTTTATATATTTTGATATTAATAGTATGACTATTTTTTTATATATACTTCAAAAAAAATTATATAAGTAAAAAAAAAAAGGAAAAAAAATGTTTTATAAGATTTTTTTAAGAGATTTTATATTATTTACATAAAAAAGATTTTTTTAAAGCGTGATTTGAACCTGATGAAGCCCTTAGGAAAAAGGCAGGGCCTTACTACTGAGCCAAGAGGATTCTTGTGAAAATTAGCTAAGATAAAAACATAAAGTTTGACAAGTTGAGGGCAAGTTCCCTAAATCCGTCCCTGCCTTCATTTCTATTAAATCAATTTTGAAAAGTTACGAGTTAAAACTTCTTTTCTCCAATTTTTTTCTCTCTTTATTTATTTATTTATCAATCTTCTCACACCCACGTGCTAGATGAGCTAATTTTTTTTTGAAATTTTTAAGAGTTAAATTTGAATAATAATGAATGATTAATTATTTAATCAGGTTTAATTTAATAATGTGAAAACTTAAAATTTGAAGAGTTAGAATATAAAGAGCTTGAATAAATTTAAAGTTTTGTCCCTTCATTTTTTAATTAATTTAAAAAAAATTATGAGTTATTTTTAATTATAATTAATAATGAAATTTTAAAAGTGTTGGTAGTACTCTTTATCTCCTACAACTATATTAAAAAGCTATTTTTTACTCTTTTTTTCACAAAAGCTCGAGTCCTGTTTTCTTCGTAGATTTATTTTTTCCTGTAGTAATTTTCTTACTTTTCCTTATAACTTTTGTTGAATTGCTGGATCTAATCTTCATAACGTTAGTTTTCTTTCAATGCAACGTTGATAATTGTAATTTTAGATAACACTTGATGATATATAAGAAATAATTTATTCAAAGAGCTTATAGATGATATTCTTCTCAATTAAAACTAAGCACATGTATGTTCTAAGCTGATAGATATTATGTTTTATAAGTATTTTTATATTCTTTTATAATCATAAGAATAATAATTATTATTATGATTATGAAAGTAGTTTATATATCTTTTTTTTCTTTTATTCGTAGTAGAATATCAAAGTAATTAACGAGGAATCATATTATTATTTTTATTTTGTTGAAGTTTTTTTTAATGAATATTACATATATGTGCTTTCTAAGTATTAAATAAAAATTATTTCAAAAGAAAACATTCAACATTTTTTAAAATATTTTCTTTGAAATAAACTAAACTTCTATTTAATGTAATTAGACAAGCTAACAATGAATACAAATATTTCTGTTTTATATTAAATTAATTTTTGTTTAAAATTTTGTTTTTGGAAAATATTATTCATGGGTTTTATATAATACCATTTATTTTAAGTACCCACTGTCTAAAAGTTAAAAATTTGTACGTCCACCACACTCAAACCCACCCAGGTAAGTATTGAGATTTGTTTTTTTTTTTTTTTGGTATCTCTCTCCCAATACTCTCTCTATAGTCTCCACCCTTCCAAATTTATTTAATTTTAATTTATTATATTAAAATTTTTTATATAAAACATAAAATTAAAATGAACACAGATTTTCACATTCTTTCTCCACCTTGATTTTTTGAAAGATACTCAAATTATCCCTTCATTTAAAATAAAAATTAAATTATCCTTATTTCATATAAAAAAACTAACCTAATAAAAAAAAAACCTACACATTGTAAAAGAAAATAAAAAATCCATACACATGGATAAAAAAAATAAATATAAAACGTAAAAGCACGTGCTCAAATACTAATAAACCATAAATTTCATTCAAAATTTGTATTAGGAATGGTTCTTAATTAAAAATGAAAAATAAAAAATAAAAATTACTAAAGGATAATTATAATGGGTGGCAAAATTGATTGTCATACTTGCAAATATGTCACACAAATAAACACTTTGCAAATATAGCACTTTTTTAGATTTTCAGGTCTATCATTGAAATACCACTTTTATAGGCTATCAATGATATATCACTTTTATAGTCTATTAGTGATAGACTTTTATCACCAATAAACCATTTTTATGTTTATCACTGATAGACCATTTCTACGGAAGGGAATAATCGAATTAAACCTATAACGGAAGCATTGGAATTGACTTTGATTTTATTTAGAATTAAACAATAAAAATTAAGGTTAAGCAAAACATATATTGAAAATAATATAGAGATATTTTCTGGTGGTTCTTTACTTCTCGTGGTCTAAGACTTCCACAAAAATCTTCCTTACTATGACTCGAACACATGACCAAAGCTTGTGAGAGCATAAGGGACTGAAGAGAAAGAAGTCTAGAGAAAATTTTCTAATTCTCTATTAAAGAGATGTGCTGTATCTAATGGCTCAACACAACGGTCCTATTTTTAGAGACCAAGGGCTAATCTTTGCCATAATTATAATACTATATTTTAATATCTAATATATTAAAATATATCTTATACTTATTTGAATCTCATTCAAATCTCCTACGATATTTCTTTATTTGAATCTTATGCAAATTTTATAAATATATTTTCTTTAATGTATCTAATATACATTAATTATTTTAATATTTAATGTATCAAATACAATAAATATATTTTTCACTTTTATATTTAATATATCTAATATATTAAATATTAATTTGAACACTTCAAATTAAATATTAATTTGAACATTTCAAATTTTTCTTTCAACTAAATTGATCTTTTAGTGTTACTATAAGCTAGCAATGAGACTTTATAGACCTACAGATTATAATCTTCAATGATACAAAATCAATTAATTAAACTTTTTAATTAATTAATTTTCATTCATTAACTATAGGTCACTCTAATATAGACTTAGAATTGCACTCTTATGCACTGTAGGACAAGTTGTGTCCATAGATATAATTATTACATGCAAGTCGATCATTCACGAGTTGTTCGTAATTACAACTAGGTCAAAAGTCTGTTTTACCCTTATAATTATATCTTGCACCTTAAGTACCACTGATCCTCTAATGAACAATCTGTTTATAATCTAATTATATCTTGCACCTCAAGTTCTGAAATCAACACTTAAGGAAACTACTCATCTAATTACCCTATATGAGAATGAGTGAATTCCATCTTGTGAGATTATGTTCCCAACTCCCTATTTGATCAAGTCCCCAAAATGGTAGACATATTGAATCAGCTACAAAAGTCACTCTCACCCATGCAAATTAAAGGATAAGCCCTCATAAGCAGGAGTTCATAACTCTCGCTCAGGATTAAGATCGAGTTGCATATGATCATCCTGATGAAATATTAATCTTCTCAATTAACGGATTTATAAAGAGAGATTAAATATTTCATGGTCCAGTCTTATACAAACTCATCATGTAAGCTACCCCCTGCAATTTGATTTTGCAATTTCTACATTCTTTACTCCAGAAACAATTGCAGAATCACGAATTTACAATTTGATTTTGTAATTTCCACATTCCCAGCAAACAAACTTAATTTTTTTTTAGAATCTTATCTAATTGCCTTCATTCTTACTCATTTCTTATTTTCAAGCAACTTTTAACTATTTTCAAATGATCTTAAGACAAAACAAGAATATTTTAAGTAATTAGGAGTTAAATAAGCCTTAATTCTAAGGCTTATCACCCCCACTCACATGTCTCCACATGAACGATTCGGATCAAATCATTTGTAACTATTACAAAGTGGGTCGTATCAATAGTGTTACTAGGATAAGGCATCCAACCTTACCCATATACTATGACCCTTTAGGTTATTTCTTGAACACGATCATCTTGTATGTTAACCACATACTATTGATCAAGATTACACTAATAACCTTAGATTTTTCATATAATGATTAATATTATATTGCAACTAAAATAATCAAAATTATTATTAATTATCAAATAAATCATTAATTACGAGGCTTTAGGGCATAAATCCCAACATCTACATCTATCACTGATAGATGTTTATCACTAATCGACCATTTTTATGTCCATTGCTGATAAACAAATTTTACATCTATTGTCAATAGACCATTAATATATATGTCCATCAATGATAGCTTTTATTACTAACAGACTATTTTTATGTTTATCAACAACTATTTCTACGTGTTTGATAGACTATTTTTATGTCCATCACTAATAGAACATCTTCGTGTTTATCATTGATAGACCATTTCTACATCGTCTATCAATGATAGATGTTTATCATCGATACACATCTAACACCAATAGATATAAAAAATGGTATATTAGTGATACATTGCTATCAGTAGTTTACTGTTATTTGTTATCAATTTTTTGTTATTGATATTAAGTAATCGATTGAACTTTGGGTTAAAAATCAAGAGAAAGAATTCAGCCCAAGTGCAAGTGCACACTATCGAATGCAAGTAATGAATGGAAGTATTCCAGAATATCGTATCCCAAAGGAACGGTTTAAACAAAGATTGAGTGTAACAAAAGATTTCTGAAAATAACAACTCAAGTAACCAAGCACAGAATTTGGATTTGTTGCTAGAAAAATAAAGAGATAAAAATAATTGCTAAGAGAAAAGTTGTGGAAATCACTTAAAGAGAATGTGGGGATTCAAGCAAACTCATGCCCTTTGGTGAGAATTGCTATTCAATTGCAATTGCAATATAAACCCGACTTAACACAAAGTAATTGTAAACCGAATTAACTCCTATTCAATTTTGATTCAAAACCTTTAGGAGGCTAACTGATTAGACCAATATGTTTATGGCAAATCGTACTTAGGTACAATTAGACTGCATTCTAGTGGCTTTTGGGACCATCCTATGTCTAGGATCGATCTTTACTTATTTCTAATCATTTTATTCCTCCATTGCTTTTGCGAGATCTGCCTTCCTCTAACCCTTTCAGTATTAGATTTAAACTTAAAAAACAACCCTAGTTGATCAATCAAGGCTTAGTAAAATATAATTATTTTAACAAAAACAAACAAATTTTGTGTTAAATTGGATTGCCTTTGCATATAAGCTTCACATTTTCACCTCTCTAGGGAATTCATACACATAAATCCCTAAGAGAGATCTAGCTCATGTTGATGAAATAAAACAAAAAATCAATTAAGTAAAATCTTGCAACAGCCATAAGAAATTAAACGCTGAATTAAAATTTCACAACAGAGAGTAAATAAAGGTTTTTGTAACACTAAACTGAACTTGCGATATTAAAGAAGAAAAACCCAAATGAAAGTAATACAAAATTCTTATTGCAAAAGCTCTCAGCCAAAAATTGTTCAACTCATAACTTCAAGGAACGATTAAACTAAACACAACACTAATGGAAATTCAAATGAACATAAATAAAACATAACCTACTGCTAACAAATGTCTAACATGACAAAAATTAAAGAAGAAATTATCCCAACCTTTCCTTCTTCCGTTTTAATCGATTGTCCTCAATCTCTTTCAAGTTGAGTCAAATCTTTACAATCCAAGAAAGTCTACTAGGTTGGATTAAGTTGGATAAATGCGAGATGAAAAGAAATTTGCTATAGAACAAAAGATGAAAAACAAAAACATAGAAAGCTCCTTGCTAGATGATCCTTCGGCGGCTTCTTCCTCTTCTTTTTATAATGTGAATGACCTAGGGTTTCCCCATTTTCCATGTATGGAATGATTTTCCAAAGTTGTCACTTGATTTAAGGAGGTTGATTGCATGGAATCTTTTTAATTAAGTGGTTTTTGAAATTCGTAGGTCTACCTTCCAGATTGCAGTTGCAATTGTGCTACAATCCCCTCATTTTGCTAAAACTGCATAATAACCAACTAAACAAGCCCGATTTCAACATTTTTATCTATTTCTCCTAATCTTAAGGATTCTCATCATGCTCAAGGATTTCTTCATACTTCACTCAATTTCAAGAGCTTTTAAGTTCAACAAGATAAAGAAAAACAAGAATAACATTCCTTTGTGAGCTAAATAATTCTCAAAAAATGAGAATTATCATTAAGTTATCACCGATTTACTATATATCGATAATAAACTAAATGAACATAAAAACAATCACTAAAAGAAAGAAACAAGGGTCAAATATCATTGATATACCCTTTTGAATCCTATTAATTTGGTATATATATCAGTGTTAGAATTAATAGTAAATAAGCATGTGAACTATTACAAATTGAAAATGAAAATTAAATGCCACTTATATACCATTTTTTTCCTATTGATAAGGTATATCAGTAATAGACCTAATAGCAAATAATAAATTGTTGTTTGCATGTTTATTTGCTATCAGGTCTATAACTGATACACTTGATAGCAAATAAACATGCAAACAACAATTATTAGAAAACTAAGTGAAATATTACTTATATACATTTTTTTATTCTATTGATATAGTTAATTATTAATGATATACCTAATAGTAAAGGAGCATGTAAATAATTATTGATAGATAAAAATTTAAATATTACTAATATACATTTTTTTGTTTTTATTGATATGATATATCAACGGTAAACCTAATAAAAAATGAGTATGCAAAACAATCATGGATAGAAAATAATTTCAAATATCACTAATACACCATTTTTAATTCTATTGATATGGTATATCAATAATAGACCTAATAACAAATGAGCATACAAATAATTAGATAGAAAACATAAGGTAAAACTGTTGAGATTTATGTCATAAAGCCTCGTAATTAATGATTTATTTAATAATTAATAATATTTTTGATTATTTTATTTGTAATATAATATTATCGATCCATTATATGAAAAATCTAAGGTTATTAATGTAATCTTGAAGAGCATGTGGTTGACATATGAGACGATCATGTTCAAGAAATAAGCTAAAGGGTCATAGTATATGAGTAAGGTTTGGTGCCTTATCCTGGTAATATTATTGATATGACCCACTTTGTAATAGTTACAAATGATTTGATCCAAATCGTTCATGTGGAGACATGTGAGTGGGAGTTGAAAGGAATAATTAAATTAAACCCAAAACGGAAGCATTGGATTGTCTTTGATTTATTTAGAATTAAACACAAAATTAAAGTTAAGCAATAAATACCTTGAAAATATGAAAATTCTTCTGGCGGATATTTATCTCTTCCACAAAGTCTTCCTGGCTATGACTCGAACACAAGACCAAGGCTTGTGGGAGCCTCTTGAAAGAAAATCCACAAGGGATTGGAGAGAAAGAGGTCTAGAGAGAATTCTCTAATTCTCTCTATTGAGGAGATGTGTGTTGTGAAGAATGGCTCAACCCAAGGGTACTATTTATAGTGACCAAGGGAAAATCTTTGTCATAATTAAAATATTATATTTTAATATCTAATATATTAAAATATATCTTGTATTTATTTGAATCTCATTCAAATCTCCTACGATATTTATTTATTTGAATCTTATTCAAATTCTATAAATATATTTTATTTAATATATCAAATATACATTAATTATTTTAATATTTAATGTATCAAATACAATAAATATATTTTTCTCTTTTATATTTAATATATTTAATATATTTAATGTATCAAATTAAATATTAATTTTAATATTTAATGTATCAAATACAATAAATATATTTTCCTCTTTTATATTAAATATTAATTTGAACACTTCAAATTAATATTAATTTGAACATTTCAAAATTTTCTTTCAACTAAATTGATCTTTTAGTGTTATTATGAGCTAGCAATGGGACCTTATGGACCTACAGATTATAAGCTCCAATGATACAAAATTAATTAATTAATTTTCATTCATTAACTATAGGTCACTCAACTATAGACCTAGAGTTGCACTCTTATGCACTGTAGGACAAGTTGTGTCCATAGATATAATCATTACATGCAAGTCGATCATTCACGAGTTGTTCGTCATTACAGCTGGGTCAAAAGTCCGTTTTACCCCTATAATTACATCTTGCACCTTAAGTACCATTGATTCTCTAATGAACAATATGTTTATAATCTAATTATAAACTAAGTCCCTCTCGGGCTGAGAGGGTGGGGCCTCATTGTTCAAGTCTCGAAATCAGCACTTAAGGGAACTACTCATCTACTTACCCTATATGGGAAGGAGTGAATTTCATCTAGTGAGATTATGTTCCCAGCTCCCTATTTGGTCAAGTCCCCAAAATGGTAGGCATATTGAATCGGCTACAAAAGCCACTCTCACCCATGCAAATCAAAGGACGAGCCCTCACAGGCAAGAGTTCATAACTCACTCAGGATTAAGATCGAGTCGCATATGATCATCCTGATGAAATATTAATCTTCTCAATTAACGGAGTTATAAAGAGAGATTAAATATTTTGTGGTCCAGTCTTATACAAACTCATTATATAAGATATGCCCATTCACATGTCTCCACATGAATGATTTGGATCAAATATCATTTGTAACTATTACAAAGTGGTCCGTATCAATAGTGTTACCAGGATAAGGCACCCAACCTTATCCATATACTATGACCCTTTAGGTTATTTCTTGAACATGATCCTCTCGTATGTCAACCATATACTGTTCAAGATTACACTAATAACCTTGGATTTTTCATATAATGGATAATATTATATTGCAAATAAAATAATCAAAATTATTATTCATTATTAAATAAATTATTAATTACGAGGCTTTATGGCATAAATCCCAACATGAGTATCTTATACAATGAGTTTGTGTAAGACTAAACCACGAAATATTTAATCTCTCTTTATAAATCTATTAATTGAGAAGATTAATATTTCATCAGGATGATCATATGTGACTTGATCTTAATCTTGAGTGAGTTATGAACTCCTGCTTGTGAGGGCTTGTCTTTTGATTTGCATGGGTGAGAGTGACTTTTGTAGCTGATTCAATATGCCAACTATTTTGGGGACTTGACCAAATAGGGAGTTGGAAACATAATCTCATAAGATGGAATTATCACTCATTCCTATATAGGATAAGTAGATCAGTAGTTCCCTTAAGTGTTGATTTCGGGACTTGAATAATGGGGCCTCACCCTCTCACTGGCCCGAGAGGGACTTCGATTATGGTTGGATTATAAAAAAATTGTTCATTAGAGGATCAATGGTACTTAAGGTGTAAGATGTAATTATAGGGGTAAAATGGACTTTTGACCTAGCTATAATTACGAACAACTTGTGAATGATCGACTAACATTTAGTGATTATATCCATGAACACAACTTGTCCTACAGTGCATAAGAGTGCAACTCTAGGTCTATAGTGGAGTGACCCTACAGTTAGTGAATGAAAATTGATTAATTAAAGAGTTTAATTAATTAATTTTGTATCATTGGAGCTTATAATCTGTAGGTCCATAAGGTCTCATTGCTAGCTGATAGTAACACTAAAGGATCAATCTAGTTGAAAGAAAAATTTGAAATGTTCAAATTAATATTTAATATATTAGATATATTAAATACAAAAGAGAAAAATATATTTATTGTATTTGATACATTAAATATTAAAATAATTAATGCATATTAGATACATTAAAGAAAATATATTTATAAAATTTGAATAAGATTTAAATAAATAAACAAATATCGTAGGAGATTTGAATGAGATTCAAATAAGTATAAGATGTATTTTAATATATTAAATATTAAAATATAATATTTTATTATGGCAAAAATTTGCCCTTGGTCTCTATAAATAGGACTCTTGAGTTGAGCTATTAGACATAACACTCATTTCCTCAATAGAGAATTAGAGAATTTTCTCTAGACCTCTTCCTCTCCGAGCCTTGGTCATGTGTTCGAGTCACATAGCGATGAAGATTTTGTGGAGGAGATAAAGACCTGCAAAAAATATCTCCATATTTACTTCAAGTAAGTGTTGGATTTTGTGTCCTAAAACTCGTGGTTTTGTAAACTGAATGTATATTCTATTTTACTATAAAGATGTTATTGAGGTTTATTCAGTAAATGTATTATTGAATAAAGTGAATTGTGTATTCTATAACCCAAATCCAATGAACAAAGAACCCTTGGCTATAGTATGTATACTTGAACTTTATGTATGACATAAAAGTGGATCAAGTTCGAGTAATAGCCAAAATGGTCTATAGTATAAGGATAAGGTTGGGTACCTTATTCTGGAGACACTATGGACGCGGCCCACTTTGTATAGTACTAACAATGTGATCCTGAATCGTTCATGTGGAGACATGCGAGTGGGGGCGTCCTATGCAAAGAGTTTGTATAAGACCGGACCGCGAAATAGTCACTTAGACTTTATAACTCTGTTTACTGTTTTAACTGACTATATTCATACGATGACCTAGGTAACTCGATCTTAATCCTGAGCGTGCTATGAACTCCTGTTTATTTGGGATTATCCTTAGATTTGCATGGGTGAGAGTGGCCAGAGATTGCCGACTCAATAAGCTTCCCATTTTGGGGATAAGACCGGATAGATAGTTGGGAACATAGTCATGCAAAATGGAATTCACTCCTACCTGCTTTAAGGATTAGTAGAGAGGTTGTTCCCTTAAGTGCTAACTCCGGGTCTTGAACAATGGGCCCACCCTCTCATTGGCCCGAGAGGGATTCGGTTTGTTGGTTGGACCACAAACCAATTGTTCATTAGAGGATCAGTGGGACTTAAGGAACAAGAAGTAATTACAGGGGTAAAACGGTTTATTTGACCCAGCTGTAATTACGAACGATCTGTGAAGGATCGACTTACTAATCATGGTTATATCGAGTGGACAGAAATATATCTACAGTGAGGAGAGTGCAGCCACTGGGCTTTAGTGGAGTGTCCCGGTGGTTAACGAATGTTGATTAGCTAGGCTAAAGAGTTTGGCCGGTTAAATCTCGTATCGTTGGAGCTCATGATCTGTAGGTCCATTAGGTCCCCTTACTAGCTCAGACTAAGCCTTGGAATAATTTGAGAGAAAAGAATTTGAATTGTTCAAATTCGGTTTTGGGAGTAAACGTTAATTATATGCGATATACTTAACGTACTATAATTTAATTATGAATTAAAACCACAAGAAAGAGAGAGGAACATATTTAAATGTGATTTAAATATTTGTTCGGTTTAATACGTGAATAGGGATTCATGTACAAACGATTGGTCATAAAAGAGAGGGATTGGTCTAATTATTTAATTAATATTTGATATTAAATTAAATAATTAAATTAATTAAATGGTTTAATTAATTAATCAAGTTTTTAAATTAATTTTGATTTAATTGAAACTTGACTAATCCTATATATCCAACCTAGTGTTGTCTTCCATGGGAAGACAAGTGTTGTCTTCCATGGGAAGACAAGTGTTGTCTTCCATAGGAAGCCTAATGAGGTTTCATTAGTGCCTATAAATGGGATGAAACACAAAAGGATTGAGTGAATTTTCTTTGATAGTTTTTTTTTTAAAACTATCTTGAGCTCTCTTCCTTTCTCTCTAAAAATTCTCTTAACAAATGATCCCACAATCCATTCCAAGGGCTGAGAATAGTAGGGAAGACTCTAGTGGTGGTCCAAGTATTGTTGGTGATCCAAGATTTGCAAAGAATTTGGAGAATTTGAGCTACAAAGGTATGTGTTCATACTTTCTGGTTTTTTCCAGTTTAGAGCATGTTTTTGTTTGGTTAAATTGATGTACTTTGAGTGCTCGAGATCCGAAATTGCTTCCGCTTTCTTAATATTAACTCCATCAATAAGTTTGTTTAATCTTATTTTTTTTAGTTTAATTTTAAATAAAATAAAAAATGATCCAATGCTTCCGCTGCGGAGTGAAATGTTCATTCTTTCAAAAACTTCATTGATATAGTATTTTATTTTATTGATAATATATGTATATCAATAATAAATTACCTAAACGAAAATGAACATGCAAGTAATCATCTAATAGTAAATGAAGTAAAATATCACTTATATTCCATTTTATATTCTACTGATATGATATATGAATAATAAACATAATAGCAAATGAGCATGCAAACAATCAATGATAGTCACATATCACTGATAGACCTTATTTAGTGATAGGTCTATCAATGATAGATCTCAGTCATTAATAATAAATTACCTATAATATATGTATATCAATAATAAATTACCTAAACGAAAATGAACATGCAAGTAATCATCTAATAGTAAATGAAGTAAAATATCACTTATATTCCATTTTATATTCTACTGATATAGTATATGAATAATAAACATATAATAGCAAACGAGCATGCAAACAATCAATGATAGTCACCTATCACTGATAAAACTTATTTAGTGATAGGTCTATCAATGATAAATCTCAGTCATTAATAGGTCTATCAGTCATTGATAAATCTATAAGATAGGTCTATCAGTCATTGATAAATCTATAAGATAGGTCTATTAGTGATAGACCTTCAGTCATTGATAAGTCTATCGCAGTAGACTTCAATTAGTGATAAGTATTGATAGGACTTAAAATTTTGTCATATTTACAAATACTTTTAGAATGTGCTAGATTTGCTATTATTTTGTGTTAGATTGCCATATATATGCAATGGTTTCATTACTAAATGCATATGTTTTCTTAGAATTAGAAACGATAAATAACAAATAAGAAATGAGAACATTACGGACATCCCGTAAAGCATAAAACTTATGTTTCTTGTTTTTCATTTTATAATTTGTATATATATATTTTTGGTTCTTTTAAGTGGGAAAAAAAAACATAAATGTATTTGACAATTGTTTATTATTTTTTATTTTAAAAAACAAAAATAATTTCGTATATTTGTTTTCTCTTAAATTTAAATTAAAAAAATTATACTTATGAATCATTTTTTGATGAAATACTAAAATTATTTATGTTATACTTAATTCTTAAGGAAAAATGATAATATAATGGTTTCATTTATATTTTTGAAAAACTGAAAAATAAAAAGCTAGTTAAGCACTTAAGCTAGCTAGTTCTTACTGACTTTTTAGCGTGGTGTGCTTTTTTAATGGCTAAAAGATTTTTGAACAAGTTTATGAACTTCCAATTATATCTAATAAGTCCTATTAGACATTTTTTAAAGAAAAAATTTATGGATGTATTATTTTTGTATCTATCGTAAATTTTGAAAAATGTCTAAATCAGGCCTATTTGACACAAAATTAAAAGCTCAAGGGATTTATTTGACACAAAATTAAAAGTTCAAAGACCAATTAGACACTATTAAATTTTAGTGACTTATTAGGCACAAAATTGAAAGTTAACTTAGACACATTTTAAAGTTAAGTGGTTTATCACACACACCTTTAAATGTTAAGAGACTAAACTTGTAGTTTAAACAAAGAGATAGGGTAAATTATATTTTCTAAACCATTTTTCAAACATCAAGAACCAAATAGACATCAAACCTAAACTTGGAGACTAAAGGGTATTTTGCCCTTTAGCATATTTTAACCTATAATGGTTCTTCTATTCTCATCTCTAAATTTCAGGTTGGTAAAAAGAAAAAAAAAAAAGAAAAAGAAAAAGAAATGTTGGTACATGATGTATACCTTCAGAAATTGCCCTTCCAGTTTGTGGTGGATCGGGCGGGTTTAGTGGCACTATCTGATGAAGCTGAACTTATTCACATATGGTGGCCACAACACAATCACCATAGATGATAGACCAAAACCCACTTGAGGTTAGGCCTTGTCAACAAACTATATGCTTAATCACCAATAAAAAATGGTCCATATAGTTTAAATAAATCATATCAAAATTCAACCATCAAAATATTCACGAAGCCAAGCCACCAAAAAACCATACACATATAAACTATGAATTGTGATAAGACGTAAAATGAATAGAGCATAATATGGTAAGCTGAATATGTTGTCCTAGTTGTTATAGCTGGGTTGTGAAGCATTTCGGGCAAGTGAAGAAATTGAAGAGTTTTCTTTAGTCATAGAAATTCAACAATTGCATTATTTATAAGTCTCCTTGTCTTTCAAGGAAAAGCAACACAAAGTGCAAGAGCTCAAGTTTTATTCAATATTATTCACTGTGCTTATATACTTTTGGTCTGCCCAAAAGAGATAACACTGTTGCAGCTATATGTCTTGAGGAAAGTCCAGCCTCTTCAATCTGTTCTTCTGTTGATCCATGGTCAATATATCTATCTGGAAGAATCATAGTCCTCAACTGCAAGAACGACAATAATCAAGTTGCACACATAGAGATTAAAATTAAAGCAATCATTTTTATGTTTTTTTTTTTTTTTGAAGTATTGGATCAAAATGTGCTTCTTTGATATTAAAAAGTTACCTTTATCTTTCGATCCAAAATCTCATTCACACTTAGGAAATTGAATACATGAGATCCAAAACCACCAATTGAACCTTCCTCCACAGTGATGAGAATTTCGTGTTCGTTTGCCAATTGCTTGATGAGCTTTGTGTCCAATGGCTTGCAAAATCTTGCATCCACAAGTGTAACGGAGGTGCCTCTTGTTCTCAATATTTCAGCAGCTTCAATGCATTGTTGAACTATTGAACCGTACCCCAAGATGGCGACTTGATTGCCTTCCAATAGAATTCTACCCTTGCCAATCTGCTCACCAATCAATGCAACTGATGTTTAATGTTCGTCGAGTTTAGTGAGAGAAAATTTTTAGTCCTGCAGTAGTATCTTCTCCCTCCATTCACAACCAGATATACATAAACATATATTATTTTATTTTAGAAACTTCTCACTATTTTCGAATGTTATTGGTTATATAGCTAACAATGAAAGAAAAATAGTGTTGCATAAGACACCCATGGTGTTGAAGCATCCCAAGAGTCGATGGTTCGATTTTTCATTCTATAATAGTTAGACTTAAAAAATATAAAAATAGAAATGAAAGAAAAGTAGTATGAAAAAAAATTGATACCAACAAATTTCTCGATTTAGTAGTTGGATCATAATGAATTGATGATATTCGAATGGACTACTTTCAAATAATTTTCTTAGACTATAGGGTGTATTTCAGAGTATTTGAAATTAAATAAGTTATTTTAGTAAAAATATTTTAATTATAAGTACTTTAGAGAAAATGGCTTAATGGCTTAATGAGAAAATTTCTCGATTTACAATATCAAAACTGCTTTTAAGTGATTTTTAAAAATAATCTAGAATGAAAACATTCTATAATTGCATTCTCATTAGCGTTTTTGTACTAAGATATAAACTTAATTCTCACAAGACCCACTTAGGTTGTAAACAAAACCAAAAGTAAAATGGGAAGACTTTTGAAATGAACTGAAAATGAATGAACATATAATTTATTGGATGCTAACCTCAAGTGGGGTTCCTTTGTAATTAGGAGGGAGGAGAGCTCCAACTCCATTGCCCCTTGGAAACCTGAAGCAGCTTGGTCTGTCGTCTATGGCTGCTGCCGTTGCCACCATGTGAATGAGTTCAGCTTCATCAGACGGAGCCATCACCACCATGTTTGGCAAACAAGCCATGTATGTAATGTCGAACGCCCCACAATGTGTCGGTCCATCGGCACCCACTAGACCAGCTCGATCCAACGCAAACCTGACTGGTAGCTTTTGAAGGTCTACATCATGCACCACCTTCATCATCGTTTCTCTTGATTCAGTTTCGAGATTTATAAAACAAACAAAAAAAGTTAATTTATGATGGAATTTGTCCTTTGTAGTTTGAGCTCGTTTCGATTTAGTTCATATGATTTTAAAAGATTCAATTTTGTTTTCATGATTTTGGTTTCATTTAAATTTGATTGCTATATTTTAAAAGTTTCCATTTGGTTCTTATAGTTTGACTAACCTTACATATTTGAAAATTATTGAATGTGGCCGTTGTAATATAATTTTCTCATAATATTTGTTGGATACTAGATTGAAATCTTTATGTTTCTTAATAACTGTTTTGACACAAGTTCAAAATACATTCGATACTTTCTCCCTCATACATCCAGCAATATAAACTACGTCCCCATCACATTGTTTCACAAATTCTCCCTTGTCATTTTTTTTCCCACAAAAAAACCTACCTATTTTCTTTATTTTTTTCCCTTTAACCCTAATTTCACCTTCCTGATTGTTTCTTAATTAATCAGTTCTTGAGAATTACAATAAAAAATTTTATATTACAAATTTTGTTCTTATAGCTTGAGTTAATTTCAATTTGGTCTTCATGGTTTAAAAACTTCAATTTGTCTTTATGATTTGGGCTTAGTACAAATTTGGTTTTTTTTTTTTTTTTTGAGTTCAGGTGAGGATTTTAATCTCTAACATTTTGGTTTATGATATGATACTTTAACTAATCGAGCTATGCTCAGGTTGGTCACAAATTTAGTATTTAAAAAGCTTCAATTTGGTCTTTATGGTTTGGTTCAACCTCACAAATCCTATCCAAACCATCCTTTATCCACCAAAAAAATCCATCCATTTTTCCTATTTTTCCCTTAGCCTTACACTCTAATATAGTCAAAAAAAAAAAAAAAAAAAAAAAAAACTCTAATATAGTCATGTAACACCACCAACCAAATAGAAAATTGTATCTCATTGCAATATATATAAAATAAAATAAAATGTCCTAATATGTGTCACGTATTTAATAATGTAACAAACAGGATTCATGAAAATTTAACTAAACAACATAACTAAAATTGGAACTTTTAAAAGCTAGGCATAGGATCAAAGCAAAAAAATTTAAAACCATAGAGGCTTCAAACTCATGTCCAAACCATTAGATAACTAAGAGCACAAAATGCACAATTAAATCCAAAGTAAGGAATAATTAAATCGTAGTTGTAATATGAATAGTGAGAAATTAAACCTGATCAAATCCTCGTTGAAGGAATGTAGAGTAAATAGCACAAAATGGCTTCAAACCCTCAGTGGCCAAACCAGCAGCAAATGTAACAGCATGTTGCTCGGCAATCCCCACGTCGAAGCAACGATTTGGAAACTTGTTCTGAAAATAGTTAAGACCAGTTCCACCACCCATCGCCGCATGAATTCCCACAATTTTATCGTCCAATTCAGCTTCTTTTATCAATGACTCCGCAAAGTACTGAGTATAAGAAAGGGTGGAGGATTTTGACTTGAATTGCTTACCCGTTTGAGGGTCGAACCGAACGACTCCTAAAATGAAACCACTAGACATTAGATTATACCGTGTCTGTTTGGTAACGTTACCATTTTTCGTTTTCTATTTTCTCGTCTCATCTTTCTTAATTAAAAAGGGAAAAGAAAAGAAAAGAAAAAAAAAAATAGAACTGCATTTAGTAACTGTTTCTTATTTTTTATTTAAAAAAGTTAGCTAGAAATGTGTTTGGCAACTATTTCTTATTTTTTGTTCTCTCAAAATTATAAATTAAGACAAATGATAAAATAATACCTTTATTTATGTTTTTTAAAAAATAGGGAAAATAAACAAAAAAAAACTTGTATTTGTCATTGTTTTCAAAATTTATACACAATTTGTAAAACTTTTCTTTTTTAATTAAGAAACAAGAAACATGAACAATTACTAAATACTTTCTTAAAAATTGAAAATATGAAATAGAAAAGAAGAAACAGAAATGTTACCAAACGACTCAAAGAAAACCTAGTTTTAGAAGTTTGGTGATGAGAATGAATAGGATATTGTTTGGTTACCATGCATTTTATCATCTGCAGCCTCAGCTGGAGGGTAGCCCTTGCCTTTCTCTGTAATGACATGGATCAAAACTGGGCCTGGCACTGGCATTTCTTTAACCTTTTGAAAAATGGCCACCAATTCTCCTACGTTGTGCCCATCCACTGGACCGATGTAATACAATCCAAGCTCTTCAAATAATGTAGAAACTGATCCACTTATCATAGCCTTCGCAAACTCGTCCACTTTTGCTGCAACTTCATGAGCTTGCCTCCCTATTTGTTTTGTGATATTCTTCAAAAATGAGAAGGAAAACAAAAAAGTACATTTAATCAAGCATCTCTAAAAGCATTTGATGGTAAAATTACAAGTTTGATCTCTCCACTTTTTAAAGATAGTCAATCTAGATCTTGCGAGTCTTGAATTTTTAAATTTGTATTCATTTAGTTCTTATATTTTACGAAATTTCTAATAGGTCGCTGAATTTTCAATTTTGTGTCTAATAAGCTCCTGTATATAATTCAACACATTTCTTAATATGCTAACTGTGTATCATTAATATAGTGAGTAAGTGAAGTCAATGTGCCAAATAAATGTTAAACTAACTAGATTAATACGGTACGCATATTATCCATCAAATTGAAATTTCAAGGACTTGTTAAAAACCTTTTAAAGCATAGAAAATCAATCGAAATGACATGATTATGAAAATTTAGAGACTGATCATCAAAAGTTTCTTTAAATTATGAGAACTAAGCCAACAAAAGTTGATTGAGAGTGTGTTATTGTTGAATATGATCACCTTAGCAGCCTCACGAAGTTTGCGGAATTTGGAGCTTGCTTGGAGGTCAGTGAGGGCAGTGCTGAGAGCACCGACGGGAGTGGCCGGACCGTCGAGAGTGGCCGTCGGCAAAGAGACTTGTTTGTTATCATTCAACACTATGATCAGATTAGCATTAAGATAACCTGCATTATTCAGCCCCTCGTAAGCTTGCCCCGCCGTCATGGCTCCGTCTCCGATCACTGAAATCACGTTATTGTTCTTCCCCACCAGATCTCTCCCCACAGCCATCCCTGCAATATATCCTTTTCCCCCATCAAAATCCCACTCAACAAAAATGCATGCTAATTTTTTTTTAAAAAAATATCAATTATACTCTTCACGTTGATGAGTATTGAAATTTAAAGCTTATACAATATTATATTTAGTGAGCGGGCAGAAATTTAGAAGTTGAAATTAGGTCACCTAAATGAAGAAAAGTCAAAATTTTCTTCTACTTTCTTAGAACTTTCTTAGCAATGTGAAGGGAAAATTAGATGTTTTCTTTTCTTAAGTGGCATAATTTCTCTTTTAAATTTATGTCATGTAAGCTTATTATCAATCAGTTTTAACATTCACTAATAATATTTGGTACAATTTTCAATAGGAACATAGCTAGTTGGCACCATTTCCTTCTCTTAAGATCAAAAGTTTGAATCCTCATTGCACATTTGTTTAACAAAAAAACAATTGGTATAATTGAAAAACGCTAAAACATGAGTAATCAAATTAGAACTCTTTTAATAATAGGGATTAAATAAAAATATATATAGCTAAATTGTAAAAAAAAAGAATACCCTAAACTAGGGGGAAAAGAGTTAAGCCGAAAACCAACTTGACAGATTTTTAAATCAATGACGAAGTTTGAGGGCATTTTCTATAATTTAGCCGTAAAAAAAAATGAAATTAACAGGGTTAAAATGCGTACCAAGGCCAGCTGAAATGCTGGTAGAACTGTGGCCGGTGCCAAAAGCATCATAAATGCTTTCGTCTCTTTTGGTGAAACCTGCAAGCCCTGAACTTTGCCTGATGGAATGCATTTTAGACCTTCTTCCCGTCAGGATTTTATGTGGGTATGCCTGAGGAAAAAATAAAAAAGATCTTCATTCTTCTAATTAGACCCTAATTTTAAGTTTTTTTTTTTTTTTTTTTTTTTCACCTGATGTCCGACGTCCCATATGATTTTGTCTTGTGGAGTATCGAAGACATGGTGAAGTGCCACAGTTAGCTCCACAACTCCAAGGCTTGAGCTTAAATGGCCGCCTGTTTTTGATACTGAGTACACAATGTCTGCTCTAAGTTCTGTTGCTAATTGTTCAAGATCCTGAAAAGTTCAGTTCACTTTTCATGAGTGGGATTCGAACAAAAACAAGAAAACATGTTATTTGTGGGAATTGGGAAATACCTTTTAATTCTATATAATATAAGTAAACTAATATAATAGAATTAAGTTGCCTAAAAAAAGTAGTCAAGACTCTAGTTATGTATAAATGGAAGAATTAAATTAGTAAAAAAAAGAAGGAAGAATTAAAGAAAAATAAACGAAAAAGTGAATTTTTTTTAAAGGGAATTTTGTGTGTTTATAATGAAAATGTACATATAACTATATTGGGTTCTTTTTCCATGTCTTATATATATATATGCATATTTTTAAATGCATGTCTTAGACTCTTATCATCAAAACCCAACTCAAATACAAATAAAAACTTAGCCACACTCATAAAAGTGCATAAAATATTTGGCTGCATATGGTTGTGTAGGTATCTTCCTACACACCACCATTAAATTTTTTACAACTAGGAAAGAGAAAGTAAAAAATGATTTTTTTTTTTTTTTGTTTCCTCTCTTCTAGCTATCAAAAATTTAAGATTAAATTGAAAATTTGGTCCCTATGATTTTGAGAAAGTTAGAATTTAGTCTTTATGGTTTTAAATGTTAGAATTAGTCTCTGTGGTTTGATTAAATCCTCATAAATAGTCCATACGTAAGACTATTTATGAGGGTTTTATTAAATCATATAGACTATTTATGAGGTTTTATCAAAAATCATAAGGATGAAATTCTAACTTTTAAAACCATAGGGATTAAATTCTAACTTTTTCTGAACTGTAGGGATCAAATTTGTATTTTAACCAAAATTTAATGATTGTGTGTAGGAAAATACCTACCTACTAGAGAAAATTTTTCATACTGCTGGTAGTATCATACTCCTTTATATTTATTGTTTCATACTCCATTCTATTTATTATTTTTTACATCAACATTTTTTTTTTAAAATGATGAAAGATGAAAGAAGTATTTATAAAGGTAAAATTATAGTGTGAATAAAGGAAGTATGGTACTATTGAAAACTTCTCTACATAGGAGTGTGTAGCCAAGTAAATGTTCATAGTTAAATTTATGCAAAAGGAAAAAGTTATGACATCTTAATAAATAGGTATTAAATTTGAGGAAAACTTGCCATATGTTACCGTGCGCCATATATTAAATCATGTTGCTTTTTTTTTTTTTTGTCTTATTTCTTTCTCATTTAAGGAAGCTCCAAAATCTCTTCAAATATACCACCATAAATAACATATTATTTTACTTGTTTTTTCTTTATAAAATCTTTTACAAGCTCATTTCTTTTTTCTTTTTATTTATTTTCATATCTATTCAATATGATTTATTTTCAACATATCGATTAAAATTAAAGAGTTTGAGATACAAAGTGAGAAAGACTTTTCATAATTTAAAGAAAACGACAACTAACATAGATAAAAAATGAGTTTACTTACTTTTTTAAATTTGGGTGAAAAAAGAATATATTATTTATTGTAGTATATTGGAGATATTTTGGAATAGCCCTATACGAATGATTGACACGTAGTGTACTGTGATTGACCCACGTGTGTGCATAACCATTTAACAAAATCTGTGTAAAATAAAATTAATTATGTAGTAAATTAAAGACCATCACTTGCATCTGTTAATCCCATATTTTCAGTTGTCACCAGTAAAAAAACAATTGAAAAATAATATAACTAATGAAAAGAGATGCATTAATAAGTAAAATGAAATTATTAAAATAAAATTAACCTGTAGTGATAGATTTTTGATGTGAGATGGGTAATTGATGTTGTCCAACAACGGAGTGTTTGGTTGTCCACATGAGTAATCGATTATCCATCCATCTTTTCCTTTACTTATCGCCTTTTTCTTTCCATCATCTTTCTTACTTCTTGAAACTCCCAAACACAACTTCAACATCCATTTCATTTCCACCATTTCAGACTAAAGTTTTCTAAATAACAGTAATAATCAATAACATTTCACTTCACCTAAGGTTAATTCCCCTACCTTTCAGTTTAAATACTATTTTAGTTTGAATCACAAGTTTAATTAGCTACACTACTACATTTAAAAGTACACATTGTTTTAACTCAAAAAAAAAAAAGTACACATTGTTAAATCAACAATCAACTCGATCAAAAGTTTATGTTTAAGTTTATGGGTTACGGTAATTTAATTATATCAATACTTTAACACTCCCCATCACTTATTGGCTTAAATTTTTTTAGAAAGCTCAATGAGTGAAAATTAATATTAGTTAGAGAAGAAATGACATTACAAGAATTTGAATACTACACATTGTGCTTTGATACCATGTTAAATTACTAATCAATTCAAAAGCTTAAACTTAAGTTGATGGAGTTAAAGTAAATTTAATTATATCAATACTTTAACACAAATGTAAAATTATTACCAAAGTCAATTACTTGGGGCCGTAAGTTTAATAACAATTTGATATTTAGTTTTTAAAAATTAAGTTCACAAACTCTACTTCCACCTATGAGTTTCTTTGTTTTGTTATTTTACTTTTTATAATTGTTTTCAAAATCTAAAGTTAAGTTTTGAAAATTTAAGGTCCCGTATGATAACTATTTGAGTTTTGAAAATGAAGTTTATAAACACTACTTCCACACCTACGAATTTATTTGTTTTGTTATCTACTTTTTACACATGTTTTCAAAATCAAAGCCAAATTTTGAACACTAAAAAAAGTAGTTTTTAGGCCTCATTTGATAACCATTTAGTTTTTGATTTTTTGTTTTTGAAAATTAAATTTATAAATACTACTTCCACCTATAGATTTCCTTATTTTGTTATCTATTTTTTTACATATGTTTTAAAAAATCAAGCAAAGTTTTGAAAACTAAAAAAAAAAAAGTTTTCAAAAAGCTTGTTTTTGTTTTTGGAATTTGGCTAATAATTTAAATGCTCTCTTCAGGAAGATGAAGCTCATTGTAGAGAAATGATGAGAAAAACCAAATTGTTATCAAACGGGACCTTAAAAACTTGTTTTTGTTTTTGAAATTTTGCTAAAAATTCAATTGTTTGTTTAGAAAAGATGAAAACCATTATAAAGAAATTGTGAGAAAACAATCATAGTTTTCAAAAACCAAATGGTTATCAAATGGGACCTAAAAAATTAGTTTTTAAAAACTTATTTTTATTTTTTGGAATTTGGCTAAGAACTCAAATGTTTCCTTATAAAAGATGAAAATATGGTAAGAAATAGTGAGAAAACAAGCTCAGTTTTAAAAAACCAAATTGTTATCAACCTTCAAAATCAAAACCAATAGACATTTGGCAAGATAAAAGAGGAGATGAATTCAAAAAAAAAAAACCTGTTTTGAGTCTGTAAGCTTTGTCCTTGGAGATTCCAAGCATGGAGAAAAGAAATGGTGAGGTTTCAACAGACACCCAGTTGCCGCCATAGCCAAATTTATCAGGTTGTAAGAGAAGGACAATAATGGAGGCAGACAAGCTTACAGAGACAGTGTTCAAACAATGACAGAGAAACATACGAGAACATGGTCGATGAGAGAGATGAAATTTATAAGGATCCATGCACCAATTCATAATTGTTAAAGAAGGTAATGAGCTTTAATACCAGTTTGTGAGTTTTAGTAAATTGTCTATAAATTGCATCTCTTCGTCATTACAGATTCATATTTGATGTTTCCAAAACGAGTAAATTTTTTGCACTCTATAGTAAGTGCAAGTCAATTTATTAATTAGTGTGACTAATTATTCATTCATCATGTTTTAAATATATAATTATTGTATCAATATTTTCATAATACTTTAACTAGTATATATTCGATACATTTTCTTAATTAATTAATAAGATTTGGGCACGGTGTATAGTGATCACCTGATACATATCATGATACAAATGAACATCGACACGACGTTAGCCAAAACAATTGAATGAGAGATAGAGACATGCTTCTATGTTTTAAATGTTGAGTTGAGTGGTTTTCAAAGCTAAACACGGTTAAGTACGTAGCTAGAGGCGTGCCTAGTGATTTGTTTAAACTAAACATGCAAAGCTAAACATGAGTTATGATTGGCACTTGACGTAATTTAGAGAGGTAAGTCAACCTTGTGTTGCCATATACGGTGCATCCGCGAGATTTATACTTAATTATACTAACTTATATGTGTGTTTATTTAATGAATTAAATTATATTTTTAGTCATTCCCCATTCTCTTTTATTCCAATTTAATTATTCCCTACATATACTATTCAAAGCTTTATAAATAAGGCAATAAATTTGTCGAGTCAAAATTGATTTTTCAAACCCAATATTTGACCCGTATAGATTTGTTGAATTTTGCTTTTTGCATTTTACTCTCATATATTATTGCTAAGATTTAGACCAAAAGCAAATTAAATATTCTTTTCTGTTTTCAACAATGAAAGAAATACATAAGATTTCTTTATGAAAAATACTTGAATGCAGCCCGGACTACACCCAAGTATTTTTCAAAAGAAGAGATCCATCGTTAAAAAGAGTTCAAGTAATAAATCAAACACTTAATGAAATGTTGACTAAAGAGCAGCAATCAACAAATGTGACATAATCATCATTAGTTAGTCTTTTTATAAGTTTTGCGCTCATCAACTGATCATGGCAATTGGCATTTGGCAATACCAACTCTTGTTTGATTAGTTCTAATTTCAAGGAGTGTGATTCATAAATAAAAGTATGAAAATTTGAATCACGTCAAACAAAAAAAAAAATTGTCTTTCTCTCTCTCTTTCCCTGATATATTATATTATATTATTAGCTAAGTTTCACCGTTTGGCATTGTCCATTTTGGTATTGTCCAGTTTGAACATAAATTCTCATGACTTTGTTTAATTTTTATTCAACCCAAAATGCTTCATATCAATAGAGATATGGTCTCTCACATATATACCCATGATCTTTCCTATCTAGCCAATGTGAAACTTTGGTCGGTAATCTCCACTCATTAAAATAGTGTGATATATATTTTAGAATCATAAAAAAAATTTATTTTCAAGGGTAATTTTAAACAATATTTCAACACAAAATAAGTCCTAGCATTTTGTTTTTGTCCGTAGACCGTAATTATGAGTAGTATGCCCTTTGAGTGGTATGCCTTTTGGAAATTAAACTTACCTTAGAATCCGTGAATGGAATTATCAATGATGAGTTAAATAAAACTAACAATGTCATTCATTTTGTAGATAATAATAACTTTCGGATATAGTACTCATTCTTTGATCTCCATAAATCTTACTTGATATGAACATCTTTATATAATTCTATAGATCTAGAGCTTCCTATACTAAAAACTTTTAACTTTTTGGCAGTAGAAACTTAAATTGATAGGACTTTTTAATCTTTCCAAAATTGTTAGAAATGTTGCAGCGCTATATGTCTTAATGGCAATTTTGGCATTGCGTATGGTGATTGGTGGTTTATATAAGAACAACCATATATTTTGCAATTGTAGATACGTAATGATCAACTTAGCTTCTAAAAAGAGCTATTCGTCATTTAAGAAAGTTCAAGTAGTAAATCAAAACTCAGCAAAACATTGAGTAATGTAGTAATCAAAAAGAGAAGCAATCAATTAGAGGTAATGTAGTAATCAAAAAGAGAAGCAATCAATTGTGAAGGTAGCATAATTCAGCAAAATAGTTTTTTACATTTTTCTTAGGTCAACTTCATCCTTGTAGTAACACCCCTTGTATGAATAACTAGGTATATGGCCTCCTATATAAAGTTGAAAAATCGAACCATATTAATAACGTGAGTTCCTTTTTTCTCGCTCACAAATATGTTTTATTCATAATTTTCGTAGCAATTGTGCCTCTCTCTTATATTCATTAGGCATTTCACTATAATAGTGACTAAGGGGTCATTTGGTTCGTAGGTTTGGGTGATTTGTTAAGGCGTGAGTTATTTATTAAGCCTAGAGTTGTTAAGTCTGAATTTATTAAGTCTGTGTTTGGATGGTACAAAAAATAAGTTTGTTAAACCAGTGTTTGGATGATGTTAAGTCTGAGTTTGAATTCTAATTTGTTAAATTTGAGTTTATTAAAAGTGTATTTTGTTGGTAAATTAAAAATTTGTAATAAATAATAGAAATTATTTTTTTTTAGCTTAATAATAGAAATTAAAGAGTATTATTTTAATAATACATAAAATATTTTTAATATATTTATTCACTCAATTTTCTTCCAATAATTATTTTATAGAATAAATATCTGCACGGAAATTAAGTCCTAACATTTTTCTTTGATCTTAGTTAATTGGTAACCAATTGAAAAAATGTTCGGATCAATGTAGAGACATTCTTATGCACCCATTCCACATTTAGATGTAGCCGGTGTATTCGAAAATTTACCTTAGGATCCTAAAATTAGATTATCATTGATGAGTAATTCATACAACGCCATCCATGACAATATTTTTCCCATATCACTAGTACTAACTTCTGGATCCCCATAAACGCTCTTCCTTCATATGAACAACATATCCATATGATTCTAGAGATACATAATTTCTTCCTAAGATCTCAACTTCCTAGTTGTAGAAACTTGGATTGAAAGAGCTTCTGTTGATCTTCCCAAAAGAGTTAGGATTGTTGCAGCTATGTGTATTGATGACAGTCCTGCTTCTTCAATCTGGTCTCGTGGCGATCCATGATCGATGTATCGATCAGGAAGAACCATATTTCTCAACTGCAAACACAATGAACCAATACCGTAGTCGTTAAGAATGAGTAGAAACTCAATGATATCCTTGGGAGGAGAAAAAAAACTATTATATGGAATTACCTTGAGACGATGTTCATCCAAAATTCCAGTTAAGCTGAGGAAGTGAGATACATGAGAACCAAAGCCTCCAATTGAGCCTTCCTCCACAGTAATGAGAATTTCATGTTCCTTTGCCAATTGCCTGATAAGTTGAGTGTCCAGAGGTTTGCAAAATCTGGCATCTGCAACTGTTGGGGCAATGCCTCTTGTTTTCAGCAATTCTGAAGCTCCAACACATTGTTGAACCATTGAACCATACCCCAATATGGCAACTCTACTGCCTTCCATCAGTATTCTCCCCTTCCCAATCTATTCAACAAAACAAAGAATGTGTTACATTTTACTTGACAGTGTTTTGTAACCTCTTCAATACTTCACAGTTGGTTTATTTCATGCTAACCTCTATTGGTGTTCCTTTGTAGTCAGGAGGAAGAACGGCTCCGATCCCGTTGCCCCTGGGAAACCGAAAACAACTCGGTCTATCGTCTATGGCTGCTGCCGTTGCAACCATGTGCATTAGTTCAGCTTCATCAGATGGAGCCATGACAACCATGTTCGGCAAACAAGCCATGTATGTTATATCAAATGCTCCACAATGCGTCGGGCCATCTGCACCGACCAAACCAGCTCGATCCATTGCAAAGCGGACAGGTAGTTTCTGAAGGTCTACATCATGCACCACCTTGATGACCATTCCATATATAGTTAGTAATTAGGAAATACAACATTATCAACTGAAAATAATCTTTTGCACAACTTTTACCTAATCTTTCCCTGTACTCACCTGATCAAACCCTCTTTGAAGGAAGGATGAGTAGATAGCACAAAATGGCTTGACACCCTCTGTTGCTAAACCAGCTGCAAACGTAACGGCGTGTTGCTCCGCGATCCCCACATCGAAGCAACGATCTGGAAACCTCTTCTGGAAATAGTTAAGACCAGTTCCACCACCCATGGCAGCATGGATTGCGACAATTTTGTCGTCCACTTCGGCTTCTTTT
The DNA here is from genome assembly GCA_033996785.1 of Trichosanthes truncata. Taxonomy (NCBI): domain Eukaryota; kingdom Viridiplantae; phylum Streptophyta; class Magnoliopsida; order Cucurbitales; family Cucurbitaceae; genus Trichosanthes; species Trichosanthes truncata. The sequence continues at coordinate 74,239,649 of JAWPNB010000003.1, forward strand.
ATCAGAGACTCAGCAAAGTATTGAGTGTATGAAAGTGTGGGAGATTTTGACTTGAATTGCTTGCCTGTTTTGGGGTCAAACTTGACAACTCCTGAATTGAAAAAGTTGTAAAGAATTAAGTATTTGGAGAATTCATGAGATAAACAGGATGTTCAATTATAACAGTCTAACCGTGCATTTTATCTGCAGCTGCTTCTGCTGGAGGATAGCCCTTCCCTTTTTCTGTAATGATGTGGATCAATACTGGTCCAGGGGCTGGCATCGATTTCACCTTATCGAAAATGGTGATCAAATCTCCCACATTGTGTCCATCCACAGGACCAATGTAGTACAAGCCTAGCTCCTCAAAAAAAGTTGACCCCGAGCCACTTATCATACCTCTTGCATATTCATCGACTTTCGCTGCAACTTCATGGGCTTGCCCCCCAATTTGTCTTGTGATGCTCTGTCAAGAATGGTATGAAAGTCATTTAACTGTGATAACTAACTTGTGGTGTCCAAAATCTCAGGGCATGAAATGTGTCAGCCTATGCAACCTCTAAGATTTTACCTTTGCAGCTTCACGAAGCTTTCGAAATGTTGTGCTTGATTGAAGCTTAGTTAAGGTACTGCTGAGTGCTCCAACAGGAGTAGCCGGGCCATCAAGCGTAGCAGTTGGCAACGAGACTTGTTTGTTGTCGTTTAGAATAATGATCATGTTCGTATCCAGATAGCCTGCATTATTCATCGCCTCGTACGCTTGGCCTGCTGTCATAGCTCCATCTCCAATCACAGATATGACACTGTTCTTCTTTCCCAAAAGGTCTCTTGCAACTGCCATGCCTGCATTATTTTCATCGATCGCTCATAAAACAGAAGAATGTCCCCCTCTTTAAATTAAAACCTCTGAAAAGAGGAGAAAGTGAAATGGAAAAAGACTAAATGAGGAGAGTAAAACATACCAAGACCAGCTGATATGCTTGTAGAACTGTGTCCTGCACCAAAAGCGTCGTGAATACTTTCATCCCTTTTGGGAAAACCAGCAAGCCCTGAAGTTTGCCTCAGAGTATGCATTCTAGACCTTCTTCCAGTGAGAATTTTGTGTGGATATGCCTGCAAAAAAGACCACCGAAATCAACTCTAATCCTAAAAATAAACCTCATTTTTGTCAAATTTTGTTGGTTATCCACCTGATGGCCAACATCCCATATGATTTTGTCCTCTGGAGTGTTGAACACATGATGCAGTGCAACTGCTAGCTCCACGACGCCTAAGCTTGCACTTAAATGTCCTCCAGTTTTAGATACAGAGAACACAATTTCTGCTCTAAGCTCTACGGCTAGCTGCTCAAGATCCTGAAAAAAAAGATCTCGAAGAACAATGAGAAAGAAGAACAAAAATGGCAGAAATTGCCAAATGGAAGGAAAATTATTAACAGTCCAACAACCAAGAGTTTTACCTGTAATGACAGATTCTTCATATGAATAGGATAATTGACAGTGTCCAATAATGGCGTCGCCGGTTTTTCACCGGAGTAGTCAATCGTCCATCCATTGGTTTCTTTTCCTACAAGGTTCTTCACTTCACCATTTGGACTATTACTCGAAGCTCTCAATCGAAACTGCATGCAGAACAAGAATCCTCATTATTACTGTGCTAAACCCTTACTTTAAGCGCGAACACACACCAAAAAAAAAAAATCCATTTGAACTCAAACCAACAAAACTCCTTCATCAAACCAAAATGGAATCCAGGAACAAAGCAACAATGCAAAAGCTAGCTAAAGCAGCAAAGAAAAAAAGGGGGATTTTGAATAACCTGTTTTGAGTTTGTAAGCTTTGGCCTTGGAGATTCCAGGAATGGGGAGAAAGATTGAGTTGGTTTGATGAGAAGCTGAGACACTGCCATAGCTGATCAACCAAGAGACAAGTTCAAGAGAAGTTATCTAAGCAATGCATCAAAAACAGAGGACAAAAAACAAGATTTATATGTATTGTTGGCTAGACATTAGAAAAATTGGAGATTTCAATGTCTCGCCTAATTCAGATCTATCCAAAGTCCAGAGAAGAAAATATGGAACAACTTAATACTTGTCATATGGAGATAAAGTCACAAGTCTAAAGGAAGACTATAAGTCACCTTTGAAAAACAAAAGTATATATATATATATCAAAATAATGCATCATATACATTTATCTACTACCTATATGTAAAATTGTGTTAAAGTTGTTATATTAGTGTTAGTTTAGAGATTTACTAAAAGAAAAGAGGCATAGTTGTCAAACAAAAGTTTCTCCACTATCTATATTTTTGTGTGCAGTATAATCTATAGATATATCAAATCGACTTGCCAACATGAGCATAACTCAACATTTAAATTTATACTCTTTTCATTGCTGTCAGAGGTTTAAATCCTCACTCCCTACATTTGTTGTACTAAAAAAAGACATTAAAATGATTCAATGGAGATCTTTTTTAGTTCAACAATATGTGGGTGGATATTCGAATCTCTGACCTTTAAGTCAATGATACAATGACTAATTGAGCTATGTTAAGTGCGCTAATCTAGTGAAGACCTAGAGATGGAGTCAAACTGAGAGGCCATCAATATTTGACAGAAGACTGAAGAAATGGTAATTTAGCAGTAAATAACGTCCATGGACTTCAATCATCTCAAGCTTGACTTTGAACATTAAATCTTCCACTCAAATTCCAACTGACCAGAGAAAAACTTGTTTTGCTTTTGCCAAAAAAAGAAAAAAAAAACTTGGCCTGCCTTCTAGGTTGATTTAACTTGCAAGACTTTGATATAAAATTAAGGAATAAATGTAGCTCTTGGATTCATAAATAGTTCATTTTTGTTCCCAAATTTCAAACTTCTATAACTTGATAAACGATGTGATATTTTGTAATTAACTTTTTATTATTTTAATGTTGATCTGGTCAAATTAATTATTTTTAGGTGAGAGAGTAAACATAATTATTTTTCCGCATCATCAAATAAAAATATACTTTGAAATAATATTTTTACCATATTAAAATCATATCAAGTTAGTTTTAAACCATGATGTCACCTTTCATTCAAAACAAAAAGATTAATGACATGGTCGAAACCTCAATAAGTTAAATAATAAGGTAATTAAAGATATCATCCGCCAAAGTGAGTATAGCTTAATGGTAATTGGCATGAACTCCTTCTGTTGAGGTTGGAAGTTTAAATTTTCATATCCCTCATTTGTTGTACTCGATTTTTTTTTTTTTTTTAAAAAAAGATTATCTTCTTAGACCTTGTTTAATAATCATTTGGTTTTGATTTTTGAAAAGCAAGCCTATAAATATTACTTCTACCTTTGGTGTATTTAAAAAACGAAGCAAAGTTTTAAAAATTAAAAAAAAAATTCAAAAACTTCTTTTTTTTTTTTAGAATTTGACTAAGAATTCAAATGTTTTCTTAAAAAAAAAGATAAAATTTATTACAAAAAAATGACGAGAAACAAGCAAAATTTTTAAAAATCTAATGGTTATCAAATGAGTCTTAATATTTCATTTTTTTAAGCCCTTATATTGAAATTTTGAAATATTGAAAATGTGTTGATACGGTGAAAGAAAGGCTTGGTTAAGACAAGAGACTTGGGAAATATCAATTCGGGTCGGGTCAATGTCCTGACCCAATCGCAAAACGAAAACCAACGATACAAACAATTCCAAATTTATTATTAAAAAAACACACACAGAACCGAACCGGGTTCGATCGGCAGTTTATTTTATTGTAGCACCAGTCGGGCCCCTTACACCTGCAACCCAATTTCTTTGATTCTGACTAGAAACTGACCCAAACAGACAACATGCAAAGTGAAAATCAAGCAAAATTATCCAAACAAAAAATAAACATCAAAAATCAAAACTTTTTTTTTTCTTTTCGAAACAAATCAAAAATCAAAACTAATACAAGGAACTCAACGAGAAAATAAAAATAAAATGTTAAAAATCACTTTCGCTCCATTTAGTTGCTAAAAATAAAATGTTAAAAATCACTTTCACTCCATTTAGTTTCTAAACTTTTTAGTATATAACGATTTAATGCCCAAAATTTCAAATTCACAACAATTTAATTCCGAATAGTACAAAACTATACCAATACTAATTCATCTTCGATGGATATAGACTAAAGCGTTCCAAATTTTAAATTACTACAAATGCAAAACTAAAGAGATCAAGTCCTTACCTACTAAAGTTCATCGAAAGTCCAAACAAATTTTAAAACCAAAATAGAAATCAAGAAATCAGCAGGAGGAGAAGGTGAAATCAGGGGGGAATGAAATGAAATAGGAAGATCAAGAGCTCAAATCTTACGCAAAAATCAGGAAAACATAGACAGATTTAGGGCTCCGATGGATGAGATGAAATCGAGACAAAATAAAAAAGAAGAAGCTTACTTACTGGTAGACTGAGATTTAGGGCTTCCGATCAAAGTAAGTTTGAGGCAGTGTGAGGGCTGAGGGAGAGATTTAAGCTTTTGGCTATGGCAATTGCATGACACAAAGAAAAGAAAGAAGATGACTCAATGGTTTAGTAGAAGACAAAATTCACAAGGAGACGGACTGAAAGAGGAGAACCAAAAACAACTTCAAATTCACATTTTTACTATATTAAAATAAATGTTCTTTTAATTATTTTCTTATTTTATCCAGATTCATTCTCGAGATATTATTCGACGACACTGGAATAATGTGGTTGACAATTCTATATTCTTCATTGTATATTTTAAACTTGCATCCAATAGTTATTAGAGAGTATAGTTATATTAGGTAACTTTTGTTCTCCTTTTTAGTTAAATATATTATAACAATGAGTTGCAGGTCCTATTTTTCATGGTGGTATGATATTATTCCCTTGAATGTGGATCTAAGTTTGCATGGTATGATTTTGTTTGTTAATCGATGGATCTTCTCGATTGACGTGGAATTTATGTTTGCATTTCTAACGAAATAGCGGTGTGAAATGTTTATTGTACAAATAACTAATTTATTAATACATGACATGTAAATGATAGGAAAAAAAAGTAGATAACGGAACAAAATAATTTGTCCAAACAAACATGCCATTATTTGATTAATTGTGTTGATGTAAAAATTATCATGGAATCACATTTCAAATTTTAAGAAACTTTTTGAAATTAAAGATAATTACTAATGCCAATTTTGATAACTATTTTACTTTTAGTTTTTTGTTTTCACATTTCTTAAAGTAACATTTGAATTCTTAACCCAATTCTAAGAATAAAAACTAGTTTTTTTACGCCCCGTTTGATAATCATTTGATTTTTTTTTTTAAATTATGCTTGTTTTTCATCATTTATGTACAATGAGTTTCATTTTTTTAAGAAAACTTTTAAATTCTTAGTCAAATCCCAAAAACAAAATCAAATTTTTGAAAACTATTTTTTTTTATTTTCAAAAGTTGGTTTAGTTTTTGAAAATATATGTAGAAACTAGATAACAAAACAATGAAATACATAGGTGGAAGTAATATTTATAGGCTTAATTTTCAAAAATCAAAAATTAAAAATTAAATGGTTATCAAACGGAACCTTAATTTTCAAAACTAGGCTTAGGGCATGTTTGGATTACCTTTTCAAGTGATTATTTTTTAGAAAAAAAATCATTTTAATAAGATTTGTAGTGTTTGGCAACCATTCAAACTTTTTAAAAAATGAATTTGAGAAATAAGTTATTTTGAGTGGAACACTTAAAACCAAATTTTAGAAAAAAGGTTTTTAGGTGTTTAACTTGAAATCCCCCCAAATTTTCATGATATATAAAAATAATCAAAATACACTCACACTACTACTGTGCGACCACCGCTAGTGACAACTCTGGCGACTCCCTCCGACGACCACCACCGACTACCACTCCGACAATGGTTGGCTGATCATAGTATTTTAAATACAAATTTGAACTTATTAGTTCATAGCGTTTAATAGTCGTCCTTTATAGTAATTTGACATTAATAGAAACATTTTAAATGTAAAGCAAACCAAACAACCTTGTGTATAAAAACATTTTTGAAAAAATGTAACCAAACATATGAGTGTTTAATTCTAAACAGTTTTTATAATATATATATGCTTTAAAAAATGCATTTTTGAAAAACACTTAAATTAGAAGGTAATTCAAACGGATTCTTAGATTTTGAAAATATGTTTAGAATAGAAATAGAAATGAAAAAAAAAAAAAAAAACCTTATGGAGAGAGTAGTATTTATAAGTTTAATTTTCAAAAACCAAAATAAAAAAACAATGCATTTAAAATCCTTTTACCTATTTTGATGATTTTCCATTAAAGTATGCATTTAAAATCCAACTAAAATTTGAGGCGTAAAAAGGGAAGTTTTTCTAGTGTTGAACTGAAAATTACCTCTTTCTTTTAAAAAGAAAAAACCATTTTTCATTTTGAAATAGAGTATTTGTTTTGGAATTGTTTTAATAGTAAAATAAAAATGGGGCGCATCAATGCATTGGCCATTTGGCCTTCCCTTGCAGATACCTTCTAGGATATTGTTTGTCATCTTCTGCACTATTCTTTTATCTTCCACACTCTCTTCAATTTCTCTTTCAACTTCTCGCATCTTTTAATTTCTCCTTTTAAATTTTATATTCTTTTTTCATTTCTCCCAAATGTGTAACATTTATCCACTTATGAAAAGATAGCTCCCTATTCGAGTGTCAATATAAGCATAGCTCAATTAATTAAGACATATACTATCGATTAAAAGTTTGGAGGTCTAAATTCTCTCACCCCCAAATATAGTTGAACTAAAAAAAATTGTCAATTTGATCTCTTACTTACGCATTTGTTGAACTAAAAAGAATGATAAATACTCTCATATGTAGATTTATTCGAGCATAACTCAGTGAATAAGGTCTCTAGTACCAAAACTAAAGGTCGATGGTTCGATTTCTTACTCTCACAATTGTTAAATTAAAAAAAATGAAGGCAAAAATCAATTTTTACTCCTAAACTTTGAAGGTTGTATCAATAAAAACTATAAAATAATAATTGTATCAATTTAAACTCTAAACTTTCACAAGTGTATCGATTTACACATTCTGTTAGATTTCGATTGAAAAACATTAGTTTACAAGTGTGCAAACTTATAATTATATTGATTAAACTTTTGAACTTTCATAAGTGAACCAATTTAGGCCTTCAATTTGAAAATCATTCATGCATCAACTCTCACACTTGTGTGGTTTTCAATTTGTAAATCGATATACGTATAAAAGTTCAAGGAAATTGATTTTTGCCCCAAAAAAAATAATTATATTTAAATCATTTAATAGACAACTTAAATGATGTTAGTTATAGACTCGTAAACTTTATGTTAAAAATGGTAGCCTATTGAATAAATACCAGTATGTTGATTCTATGAAGATTTTGAAAACTAGGATGAAGCATTACAAATTTAGATTCATAGATCTCTATATATTGTATGTACCATTAATCTCTTATGTCTTCATCAAAGAATAAGATTTGCTCATATAATTTCATGTTTAAGTTGGTGCATAGTTGAGGGAAGACTTATCTTTCGCATACATAGCTGTAGATTTAAATGTTGAAATGATGCATGATGATTTAGATTTTGACTTTCTTAGTTTATTGCTTTATTTCATCAGTAAAAAGAACTTTTATTATCTTAACCAAGTTTATCAAGACAATGGAACCAAGCAATAGCATTATATTGTTGTTAATTGGAAAAAAAAAAAATCAACTCAATCATTCAACCAAGCTGGTACAATGTAGCTAGCAATTTAATACCATTAGATATATAGAATAGAGAAACTAAAAATTATAATTTCACCACACATCGAAATAATTTAGAAAGTGGTGAGCACAAAATATAATGACTACATTGAATAATTTTTTCACAATTAATTAAAATTTTAAAATAAATTATTCCGACAACTCAAAAAGTAATTTTGTTTTTGGTTTTATTATAAAAGTTCAATACTAGTTAATTAATAACGATATTGTCCTTACTTGTTATGGATGTCTCCTTTTCTAACTAACGTGGATTACGTTTGCATTCCTAACATTAACTCTCTCTTCTTTTTTTTTTTTTTTTGAACAACTAACAGTAACTTGTTAAAAAACCATATATTTGATTTTTAATTGAGTTGAAAATTGTCCTTAAATTTTGGGTTGGAGATCAAGTTGACATATTGGTTGAAAAATCAAGTTAGCATATATCATATTATATTATAATGTTTTTTTATTTAACATAATTGTACTTTTTAGTATAATGTTTATTTTAAATCACGTCACTATTTGATGAATTCTAAAATGATCGTGGCATTTTTCTCCTATAAATATAATCGTCACAGCCAATAACATCCCACCCGCTAAAACCTGAATATTAATTAGTGTGGGTTCTAGTTATTTTATTTTATGTTATTTTGACCATCATATTATTAATGTTAATTAAAATATGAAAACCAATGATTTGCTAGGCTTTAATTTTTTTTATAAAAACAACACCTGTTCTAATTTCGGCTTATTTGTCTCTTTCACTATCCTTTTAGCAATGTTCTTCATAGATTCTACCGCGAGTGGGCATAATTATATATACATCTCCATACCTTATATTATGATTTTCAAATACAATATTTATTTTTTAATTGGAACAAACCCTTTTCCTAAACTTATAAATTTTTATTGGTGCTCTTGTTTATTACATGTCTGTTTTTAAGTTAGATATAGAAGTCAAAGATTTAATTGAGAAAGAATGTTGCAATTTGATATATAAAAAGTTAATAATGGTACGATTAAATTTTATCCTCAATTTAGTGGATCAAATTTTCAATAATGTTTTTTTAATATCAATACTTTTCTATCTTAATGGGACAAAATTTCGTATCCCCACACAAATCACTATCATAACCTATGTTTTATGCTTTTTTATTCTCTTTTTTTTTCGGTTATTATTTTTAATATTTATTACTTTGAACAAGCCTATGTAAATCATCATTATTCTCAATTTTTGACCAATGAAACACATCATCATTATTATTATTTTTTTTTTGGCGATGGCTATAGGACAACTTTTAGTCATAGAAATAATTAGAATGTATGCCATTCAAATATAAGAAAATTGTGTATAATTGAAATATATTATATTAGAGATAATAACGTTACTCTTGCAACTTTTAAAAATCAATTGAAAATAAACACAATTTCCAAACCATGATACCAAAAGTTTTTGTGTGCAAATGTTTAAAACTTTTATTAAATGGTGCTCAGTTTTACAGATATTTTTTTTTAGTTCAACAGCATATAGAGTGGAAGATTCAAACATCTAACCTCTTAGTCGAAGATATATATCTTAACCAATTGAGTTATATTCAAGTTGACAAATTTTACCAATAATATTGGTTGGTATTAAAAGGGTTAGAATATAACATGATTTTTTCATAAACAAACTAGATATATATATTTCTTATATCAATATATATATCAAAATGCCCAATTGCGAAAAGACTTGGGGTCAAAGTCAAGGCTAGAGGCATAAATAATAAATATATGATAAAAAGACTGAAGTAGTTAATGGTAATTTAAAACAGTATATGTTCTGCATAGACTTCTATTTCATAGTCAATGTATATGTTCACAGTTCATTTGACTTTGAACACTCAAAGTCTTCCACTCATTTTCCAACTAACTAGAGAAAAACTAGTGTGCCCTTTAGGTCAGTCTTTAATTTGTAAGACTTTGCTGTAAAATTAAAGTCATTCTCTTCAGTTGAAATATTGAAGATGTACTAATATAATAAACCAAGGGTTTTGTTGAAGGTTTCTAGAAAAAAGAAAGAAAATGGAGAAAGACTAAATTTAATAAGTCTTGTTTATCTTGCTATTCTAGAACACTTGGAAGTCTTTGTGGTCATTTGGTTGGTTATTTTTAATTATCTTGCATCAAGAATTAAATTCAACTCGTTAATTATATTTTAATATTTTGATTAAATATGTGTATGTGTTTTTTTTTTTTTTTTTTTGTAAAAATTGGAGTAGTTTATTTTGAAAAAAAAAACATATGCAGAAGTTGCCATTGTTATATTAATGTCGTTGTAATTGACAAAGGCATGATAATATTTACATTATGATCTATCATTTAAGTTAATTTTGTTGACGAGATTAGTTATTGGCATTATAGTTTTCTACCTGATATAGAAAAAAAATGAGATAGACATCACATGTGACAAACCTACTCTATCATCGAAAAGTTTTACGTGACACTCTAAATCAAAATAGAACTAAAGTGAAGAGATATAAGGCATAAGCAAGAGAAAGAATTGATCACGAATATCATTCTCAACTTATTAAGGTGATCAAGAGTTAGCCCCCATTTATAGAGGTGGTTGCTCAAAGATATTACAACTGTCAAGTAACAAAATAACCAAAGAATAACAAATTTAAATATAATATAACAGAGACTTAATGAGCTATCTTGATATTAAAACTATTACTATTTATTTATTTAGGACGGTTAAAAACCTCATAAAAATCATTTGTGTGACAACTATTCATTTCCATTAAAAGCATTTTAGTAACATTAAAAACTGTCATCATACATACTTTTCTTGACTATTAAGAACCCTCATTCAAAGCATTTTTGTGACAAAAAGAATATTATCATGATTAACATATTGTTGATAGTAGTACATTGATACTATTAACTTTTTCTTGACTATAATGTATAATTATTAAATTTATCTTGATGTTATTATTAGGTTTTTTCTTGATGATGTAGAATTTTTATCAAAGATCGTGACCGTTTATAAGTCTTCTTTTAACAGTTAACTGTCATTATTTATTTACTTACGACAATTTTCTTTCTTCCGTCATGTATAATATTTTGGCTAAATTATAGAAAATACCCATAAACTTTGTATTTTGTTTCAAAGATACTCCTGAACTTTCAAAAGTTTCATTAATACGCCCTTAAACTTTCAAAAAAAAGTTTAAAAATATACTTACCGTTAGTTTTGGATGAAAATTTTTGTTTCAAAAATACCCTTGAACTTTCAAAATTTTCATTAATACCTTTAAATTTTCAAAAAAAGTTAAAAAATACTCTTACCCTTAGTATATAGACAGAAATCGCTAATAGTTCGTTTTAAAATACACCTGAACTTTCAAAAGTGTTATTAAATACCTTTAACCTTAAAAAAAAGTTTTAAAAATCCCTTTCTGTGATCATATGGACGAAAAATATTTATCTACACTTCATTACCTCCCTCCTCCAATATTTCTTCTCTCTCTTGATTTGTTTCAATCTATGGCCTAACACTTCTCTATTTTTCCTTTTTTTTCCCTTTATTTTTCAACACCCTCTTTACTCTCTTCTTCCATTTTTCAATCTCTAAAACTACCCCCTTCAATCAAGGTATATAGACTATGAAGAAAGTAGAATAATGGAACCATCAAAGGACCTTAGGACTAGGACTTAAATGCTTTAATAAGGTTGTACGTTAGTAATTTGAGTTAATATATGTTTGAGTTTAATACACAAAAAGAGAGACGTGTTGAGAATTTGGGTCATAATTTTGAGTACATCCAATGGGAGGGAAAAGAAAGAAAATATATGCATTACCAAATTTGTAGCGAATGAAGATTTTATTAATCTTTTGTGCAGTCCAAATTAATCTATTTGTTGTAGTCAGTTAAGAAGGTTAATCATGATTGAGAATTGGACAAATTGAGAAAAAATGAGAGTATCTATATGGAGAAAAAATGAGAGATGAGTTGTTTTCAAATTGGTTCTTTTCTAACTCAAAATAACTTCAAAGACATTGACTATTTGGGTGTTGAATTTATTATATTTATGTTGGGCATGCTTAGAAATGAGAGAGAGCTCTTCTTGTTTATTTAAAGTTTTAATATTTAAAAATATAGGAGAAACTAGGGGAGTTTTAGAGATTGAAAAATGGAAGAAACGAGTAAGAGGGTATTGAAAAAGAAAGGAAAAAATAGAGGAAAAATAGATAAGTGTTAGGCCATAGATTGAATCAAATTAGGAGAAAGAAGAAATAGAAGATGGAGGAAATCAGATGTAGATAAACAGTTTCCGTCCATATACTAATAGTAAGGGCATTTTTTAACCTTTTTTTTTAATGTTAAGGGTATTAATGTGAAAGTTTAAAGGTATTTTTAAAATGAGGTACTTCTTTCCATATATTAACAGTAAGGATATGTTTGAACTTTTTTTGAAAGTTTAAGAATATTAATGAAACTTTTGAAAGTTTATGAGTATTTTTGAAACAAAGTACAAAGTTTAGGGGTATTTTTGAAACAAAATACTAACAGATTCCATCTAAAACTAACGGTAAGGGTATTTTAGAACTTTTTTGAAAGTATAAAAGTATTAATAAAACTTTTGAATGTTCAGGAGTATTTTTGAAATAAAGTACAAAGTTCAGAAGAATTTTCTATAATTTAGCCTAAAATATAAATGGGGAGCATCAATGGGTCGGCCTCCTATTTTAGATACCTTATTTCATACCATTTGTCATCTTATATGTACCAACTCTTAACTTCAATTTCAATTTCTCTATAACTTCTCGTACATTTTTGTTTCTTCTTTTGAACTTTTTATTATTTTTTTCCTTTTGTTTGTTTATCATTGGAAAAGAATGGATGCCGTAAATAAAGTTGTTTGAAAGTGCTTTTGAAGATGTCAGAAGTACTCTTCCCTCACCATCATTATGATTGAATAGTACAAAAGTAGTTTTGATAAAAAGTAAAAAACACCCAATTAAATATAAATAATTATTTAAAAAATATTTTATTTTCATCCCATAATTTTAATAAATTTTTAACAAAAATATTTTTCTTTTTATTCTATATTTTTCTTTTTTAAATATAAATTATATTAAAATATTTTAGATATGATACTATTATTTAAATTGAAATTGTTAATTTAGTACTACATAACAGTTTTTTTAATTGTAAAAAATCTCTCTATTCCACTTCCTCCATATGTCATATACTATTTTTTTTTAAAGTTTAAACAAAAATTACTTATAACAAATAACAATCTTATATTTTTTTAGCTTTTTTTTATTAATAACTAAAAAATATATATAATTTTATGATTTAAAGATAAAAAATATATATTTTTTAAACTAACTCGTATTATAATTCAAGAAATTAGTATTTAAAAAGGTTAACGTATTAAAAAAAATTGATTTTCAAATTAATCATATTCAAAGTAAAAAGATAAACAATTTTTCCTTCCAAACTTAATAAAATAAAATTATTACAATAAATAGCATAAATATATAGTAATCTAAACAAAAGTATATATGATATTCATTTTGAATGGTGTTAAAAAATATATATTCATTTTGAACTTAATTATTTTAAAATAGCATAAATATTTGATATTTTATTTTTAACTTAGTTATTTTAAAACTTCAAAGAATATATTATTTTCAAATTAATCAAACTTTAGATAATTCATTACATTGATTAGTTAGAAAAATAAAATTTTAAATTATACAAAAAAAATATTTTATTAAGCTTGAAAAGCAAATGCTAAATTAAAAATTTAAAATTGACAAAAACAAGTCTTTAACAAAATTGTAAAATATTCATAAAATAATATAATTTAAAATCTCTATTTTATGATTGACGGAAACAAATCTATATTATTTTTAGAATTGAGAGAATAAAAACATAAAAATCTTGAAGTTTATTTGAATCCCATAATGGATTGAAATCTTTCCGAATCACATGTAATATTTAAAAAAGTAGTGTAAGACTTTCTTTTATTTGAAAACTATCCAAGACAAATGAATAATTAATGTGAGAGATATTAAAAAAAGAATGTGGGGTATTGTATTCAAAATTCTTTTTTTTTTACTTTAAAAAAAATTGTAAAATATACAAAAATTAATTATAAAAAAAATCTCAATCTTAGAATTCATGGGAACAAATTCTTAATAATGAAATTTTGAGAAATTGTAGTGCTAAAATCAACTAAGATTTTAGAACTCTAGGTTTAACAAATCCACACCCCAAACACAGACTTCAGAACTCTTACTCCCTACAATTCTTTGTCCCAAAAACAAACTTCCTACCTCATACTAAATAACTTTGCACTCCAAATATAGACTTCTTAACTCCCCAAACTTACTAATCTCTAGTCCCTGCAACTCATTGTCCCAAACAGTTATAGTGCTTTGTGAGAAATCTAAGTAGTGTTTAACTTAGAAGCACCAAAATAAAACCATTGTTAACGTATGTGGAACCAAACATCAAATTAATTTATTATTTAATAGTTTTTATTGAAGTACTTGTATTTAAATATTTTGTTAAAAGTATTTAATTTTTAAATACTACCGTACGCATCATATGAAATTCTAACCATTTTGATTATGAGAACGCACTTAAAGTGATTGTAAGATAATTTTTACTATTTTTAGTGTTTGATCAAACTTATTCTCAATCAATTAATTTAAAGTCACTTTTTTTAAATCTGTTGATTTGTAAAATTCTTTTTTTTTTTTTTTTTTTTGAGTTCAGGTTGATTTGTAAAACTTATTCAATAGTGACTTTTGAAAGTGAATTTCCAAAAAATCAGGCTCCTCTTGATAAAAAAAATATTTAATTTTCAATTTTATCCTTGAACAAATGTCCTGCAATCAAATTGATTAGCTCATACAACCATTTTTTTTAAAAAGCAATACCAGATTTTTTTTTTCCAACATAACTTGTTATAACAATTGGTTCCCGAATATTTTAACAAATAATATAAGTAAACAAAATATAATTTTAAATTAAGAGCATACAAATTGTAAATAGTTATCTTAGAAAAACACACACAAATTATACAAATTTTAATAACATGCCTATTTTAGTTATAACAACTTAATCGCAACAACTCTATATTAATTTACCAAACACCATAACCTTCTTTTTCACGTTTAATATTGAAAATTTTCCAAACACAAATTGACTTCATGTTAATGATGATTTTTCTAAAAGTATAGTTGACAACAATTATTTTAACAACTACGACAATTATAAACAAAATCTAAGTCAGACTATTTTGGATGGTTCTCGAAAATTTACAACTAGGGAAAGAAAAAATCTTCATAACCAAACAAAATTCACTCAAATATCTTCTAACACCAGTTCGAGCGTTACATCTTTTGTAAATAAATAAAAAGACTTCTCACATTAAAGACACTTTAAACAGGGGTCTGGGGGAGCTTTATCTTGAACAAGAAAACAAACAAAAGTTAAGTTGACTATAATTTGGTGCAGTGCTACAGTTACACATGCAAAGTGAAAATGAAGAAAAATACATTTTACAAGCATGTAATGAATTTAATCAAACAAAAATATCTGCCGAAAGTTAAAGGCAAAAAGAAAAATATCGTCAAAACAGAGGATTATCGGAGAAAATCAACTATATTCTAGAATATACAAAGTTTGGTTACAAACATTTTTTCCCTTCTTTTCTAAATGAGTATCAAACAAAATTTTGTAGAAGAAAACATGAAGCTACAAGATATCAATATTTGACGACATGGTGCCGTAACCACAAGTCATACATCACCATATGGAATGCATCATATTTGATCGGTGGTGAATTCCATTGGAAATGCTTTTGAACCTGATGAATGTGCAAGATGAGAGAAGTTCAGCAAACGTAATAAGTGGTGTGTTCGGATCAACTTTCTAAGTGATTTTGGAGGGCCAAAAGTGTTTTCTTTTAAATCTAGAGTGTTTGGTAACAACCAAAAATCACTTTCGAAATAACCAAATTGGTTTTAAACCATTTTTTGATGAATCGCTTTCTCCAAAATAGTTATTCTAAAGAGTGGTTGACCGAAAATCACTTTACAGTCCTTTGATATTTGTAGAATCACTTTTAGATATAACTATTTATCCCATGAGAATAGTTATTCTAAAGAGTGATTGACCGAAAATCACTTTACAGTCATTTGATATTTGTAGAATCACTTTTAGATATAGTGCAACCAAACAAACTTGTGATTAGAATCACCTTTAAGAAAATATAACGAAACACAAGGATTTTAATTAAAACTATTTTTATATGAAATGTTTAAATTAGAAGATCACTAAGAACTCCCAATCTAAAGCAGCATTTACTTTCAGGATTTAACACAAAAGTGAGTGAAAGGGATTAATAGAACATCTAAGCACTGAAAATCTGCATTTATGATTACCATGAACAGGGTAGGAAGAAATGGCATGGTACCTGCACCAGGTTTTTGTGGAGTTTAATGAACTCCATATCAGATATGTCCTTCAGAATTTGTTTCAATTGGTATACATCATGTTCCTTAACTATCACTGAAAATTTTCTCCAATCAAGAATATCATTGAATGGAAGGTCATAATAGTCTGACAATATCACTGCAAGCAAATAAAGAACTCAGGTAAACCCCAAATAAAGAGGTTCTCACAAAATATAATAAGCAAAGTTTCCAGACATGAAGCAAACTTTCTCAGATAGACTGCAAACTTCCGCATTTACTGATACCCTTGGGAACATGTTCATACTCAATATACTATAGCTAATAGTAGCCTACATGTTAATCTTTTTTTTTATATATCCGTGAGTGTCCGAGCTAGTTTGCGCACACCTCAACTATTCTCATGGGATAACCGCCCACCTGACCCTAACATTTGGTTGCGAAGGTAACTCGTTGGATATTAAATTTTAGATAGGTAGCCAACATAGCTTGAACCCATTATCTCTAACCCATTTATTATTTACATAACCCATTATTGCCCAAACCTATTAGTTTCTTTATCCTCTGATTTAATTGGCCAGCTTTCTTAAGTTTCTTTATTGTTTTTCTGTTATTTGTCCACCTATATTAGCTTGACACGTGTATGATATGGAAATAGGTTTTGGGCTATTCATTGTATAGACTCTGCTCCTTTTTTCATTCTGAGCACCATCAGTATAGAAAATAGTTTTCCTCGATTTCCTCCTTTCTTCTCTGATTTGATACAAGACAAGCTTCCTTTTTCTTTTTCCTTTTTTTTTTTTTTAATTTCAAGTAACGCAAATGAGGTTTGAAAGAACTAGGGAAAAGATTCTGCAAATGTATAAGCAAACTACTCAACCTCCCGTGTTTAAAGACTTCAAATGAGGTTTGCAGTACATTTGTTGCATTATTTCATCATCATAATTTGAAAATGTTCTTCCTTTCTTCAAACATGTCACAGGATATAACCATACTTAACAGTGACATAATTTCCTCTTTTAAGGAATTTTGTCCAAAAAAATCTACATATACTCGAAGTACTTTGGATTAAAATTAGCACATTTAGAAGTTCTTAGAAATGGATAAAGAATACTACTATGAAATCACCTTCCAAAGGTTCCTAAGGCTGCTCACGGGGCCAAACCTTGAATCTCTCAACCATTGGAGGGCTTCTTGTACTTACTTGCTATAACCTAACATCACAGGGCTTGATGTTTGAAGGGAAATCGCACATAAATGGCCAACATTTTCACAATCTAAGTACTCAATCCCTGAACTTCCTCACATAGTTTCGACATAATTTTCCAATAACCTAAATGCGACCCTTTCCTCCATCAAACGCATCCTACAAAAAATATTTCCCATAATCCTTTCCAATATGATCTTCAGCGATCCCATACTTTTGAAGGTAATAAGAAAATTGAAATCCTTCTCACCACAAGATTGGATTAGAATAAGTTTGCTTCCTTCACAAAATTAAGCCTTCCTCTAATGAGACTTGTCTAAACTTCATCAAAGAACCCCTAGTATTATAACTAAGGAGTGTGTCCAAATACACCATCAGTAGAGACGGCCTCACAACTAAAACAGCTCTCCTAATTCCTAAGTTTAATCTATTTGTTTATTTCACATATAGGGTACATAGCTAAGGGAGAGTACACTCAGTAAACTATCTCTCTTGTTCACCTAAGAGGCCCCTACCCCAGAAAAGTACCCGCACTCTTATAATCTAACTCTTAAATACTTCTGACGACACATTTCCCGCCTGTCTAACTACCTAGTTACTTTGGATCCCTCACCCTTTTACTTTTATACACTTACTATCAGGGGTCTATCACTTTATCACTTTATTACACTTTACTCGTACAATAGAGCATTTGTCCCCGTTCACCTAGACCCCCCGCACTCCCTCATCAACTCAAGAATATGCAAGATATTAACAAAATTGAGAAAATACTCCTCCTCCGAGTTGGTGAGAGAAAGGTGAACACTGTCCAACCAATCTCCATAGAAGACTAAAGGGAAAAATTAAATCAAGATCATGAAACAAATAACTTCACAAAAAAGCAGAAAGTCAAACTGAGAACATAAATGAATGACCCAGCCACTCTCTTATACACCACTCGGGCAGCATATGCAAAGTCCTCATTTCTCTCTCTCTCTCTCTTACATTCTCTGACTTCAGCTCTCACTCCCGAGTAGCAGCACGAACTCTCCTCTCTCACATGCTCTCCCAATTTCTCACCATTTCACTCAGCCACTCTATACCAGCCAGCCCACCTCTCCCATCTTTCTCCACTTGCCTGAGGAGATTTGTTGACCGAATTGGAATCCCTCAGCAAGGAGCACTAAAGAGAACATAATAGAGGAAGAGAGATCATGGCAGAGGAAGTCCAAAATTCTGGGATATGACAAAAGGATTTACACAGAATGGAAAGAGAGATCATGATTGAACACAGGGTTGTGTTGTGGAGAAAGCTTTTTTCATAAGAGTATTGGGATATAATATCTCATCTGCTAAAAAAAGAAGTTAGATGCCTACTGTTGATGGGAAATGTTATTAGGGCATGAGATACCTGTTGTGGGGGGGGGGGGGGGGGGGGGGGGGGGGGGGAGCACCCCAAACATGGCAAATAAAAAGCCAACACCAACCCGTTTCTGATGCAAAATACCCTCACCTAAAATGACCCATAAGAATTTTTGTAGTTACCCACACCTTATTCTCATCCAATTGGAATGCCTTTGGTAATTTCCTTAAAACCTGGAAATTTTATACATTTCATCATACGTAATTGAAGGTCTATTTCTTATCCAAAAAGAAAGACAGAGACAGAGACATCGTGTGGAGAGAAATCCATTTTGTGACTTTAATTTAAATTTCCATGAGCCTTCCATTTTGTTCCTTTTGAATTCAATTGGAACGTTAGATTACTGTCCCTACATTTCAATAAATTGGATTTTTTAATCATGAATATTTTGTGTTTATTAGGAAAAAAAAAATGAAAACCCGCTTCCTTCTCGCCCACTTCCCCAAGAAAATGAATGAAGTAAATTAATTACCTAAACCTTTCGGTAGAAAAGAAAACCATCATAAACAAAAATAGAAAACGAATTGTCTATAGCCAAATATCCAAAACAAATCATGTTCTCACCCGGAACACATCCATAGTGGATTGAGTCAGCTATTCGAGCACTGTTGACTTGCGAACCTCCTGGGCATATGCAGAATTTTGTCTTGTAAAATCTTTTCTGGTACACTAGATGTCCAGTAGCCCTACTTATCCTGTTGTTTGAAATGTCTAGTTCTGTGTCATTCTCCCATACACGTGCTAGTATGACTCTAATTTTAGAGTTCCGATGGCCTGCCCAGAATCCAAGGGTTGTCCTGTAAAGAATATTATCACTCCATCAGAAATGAACTAGATTTTCTATTTGACAGCAATTTTTTTTCAGAGAAAAAGATAACACAACTATGATATTAGATTAGTAAATGATCTGAATAGAATATTTTTTTAATTCGATTCAATATCATTAAGAAATAAAACTTCATTCATAATGATGTGGTAAATATGGAAAATAGTCTAAAAGTCTCATCAGGGCTTGTAACAAACAAAAAGAAAAAAAAAGTCTCATTAGGGCCTTAGATCAATATATCAAAA
Organism: Trichosanthes truncata; assembly: GCA_033996785.1. NCBI lineage: Eukaryota > Viridiplantae > Streptophyta > Magnoliopsida > Cucurbitales > Cucurbitaceae > Trichosanthes > Trichosanthes truncata. The sequence goes on from JAWPNB010000003.1 coordinate 74,259,592, forward strand.
AAAAAAAAAAAAAAAAAAACACTGAAGCAGGCATAACATTCAAGAAGATCAGGTTGGATTGCCCCCTCCTTTTGTGCTAAATGTCGTTCACCCATCAATTATTCTGATCTACCTATCAGTGCAAATCCAAATTTTAAGATCTCATCTCTGAGGTCTCTCTAAAGGGATAGATTGACAACCATGCGGCCTGCTCTCTCCTATGTAAATGATCAATCTTTTTTCAATAAAGAAACCTTTCATTAAAAGAAGAAAATATATTAAATGGAGATGACAAGAGTTTCCTCCCAGTAGAGATTATAAAGAAATTTTACATTTGAATAACAAACAAAAAAGAAAAAAAAAGAAAAAGGTTTAGTCCAATAAACTCTCTAAAAGCTAAAAGGAGTGAGCTTTGAAATCCAAAAAATTTCTCAAACATAATAAAAGCTTCTCAAATTTCTCTCTAATAATAAGCTCCAGTAAAGCACAGTAAGCATTCCACTGCGAAACACCCTCTCTGAACCATGAGGCCAGGACAGCAACTGTAGAAGGAATTCTCTCAAGGAGTATGGGAAGTACCAGCTCACATCAAACAATTGAAGAAGCTCTAGCCACACCTTAGTTAAAAGAGCACAGTATTTGAACCCCAATGCTCCTGACATTCTTCAATAGTCTTACCTAACCAGCACTAATTAGGATTTAGGTCGAATAACTAACATGGGTTCTTCCTTTGAATCTAATCCAAAATATTAATCTTCCCATGATAAAGGAACCACAGGACAATACACACATTTTTAAGAAAATTTTCCAAATTTTAAAAAACTAAATCTCTGTTCTTATTCAGATCTTCCATTTAAAATATAAAATATAGAAAACGATTTGGCATTGATAAGAAGATATACCCAACGCTTCTGGAACCCACCATCTGCTATTAGGCTATCTACAGGGGCTAAAACTCTGAAAATTCTCATCTTCATTAGCAAATCCTCTGCCTTCCTAGATCTGAGAAACACCTACTGAACTCCAGATCTCATCAAAGCTGCTTTTAGTCACACACATCACTAACATTACGTTTGCTCCCCATTATGTTAAAGAGACTTTGAAAGTTTTCTTACAATGTGCTCTAAGCCAAACATCCTCCCGAAACCTCATTTTTACCATATACTCACCTTAAACCAAATACATCCTAAAAAGCCCTTCTTCCCTTCATAACAGAGCCCAAGGACTCCTAGAATACTCAGTTAGCAAAATCCAGGAGCCAGCCTTATCTCTCCCCCCACCCCAATAAATACTCACATCCACCTTATGCTATAAAGTATAAAGCATCCCCTTCTCTAGGAATTCTCCCCAGCCATTTAGAAGAATAAATGCTTTTCATCCAAAAGTTCCTAATACTAGACCCCCATCATTAGAGTCAGTATAACCTTCGTCCAGCTAACAAGATGACTCCCTCCATCCATATCTGAATCTATATTTTTCCCAAATAGAAACGCTCCAAAACTTCTCAATCAACTCAACATGCTTCTCAAGAATAGGCATAATGACAAAAAAAAATAAAAATAAAAAATAAAACGATACAACGGAAAGGACAGATTTTTTTAGGGTTAGCCTGCCACCTTTAATCAAAGTGTTTTCTTCCATTTTTGAAGCTTCACCAGCAGTTTACTGTCAATAAGTTCCACAACTCTGATTTTCTTGAATTACTACCAAGCAGGTAACCTGAATAACTCTGTTGTTCAGGAATTATCACCTAGCAGATTACCTAAATGGTTCAACACCCAGGTCTATTGGTTAACAGAAGAATCAATAGTAACAGAACTTGCTTGGTCCAGAATTAATCAAAGTACATCCCTCCTCTAATGAAGTTAATACTTTGTACTGTTGATAACCATCCTAATTTGCTCAAAGTTTGAAGAAATTATGCTTAGCTTCTATGTGGGAACCTGAAATAATTAACTAATTATATGGTCGGTGTTTCATTCAAAGAGAAAGCACAAAATTCTTAAAACAGCCAAATTTAAATTTAGCATAGCTTGTAGGGTTTCTTTTCAGATCCTTTTTTAGAATTGGAACAACAAGGAGCCAACCAAAAGCAATGATACATACAGGTAGAGAAAAAGTTTGTGATTCATTGTTACGTATCATCCATTTTCATGGATATATTGATAGGTCATATCTCATTGAGCAAAATTAAACAAAAGATTGTCATATTTTTCTCGTCCATTCCACTTCTGATTCTGAAAACAGTATAAACCAAAAATATAGAAACAAGAACCATGCATTGAGAATAAAGATCAAAGTTCAAACAAGGAGAATAGCTAAAACCAGATTTAGGTTGTAATGCCCAACTAAATGTGATGTTGTTCTGTTACTATTCACTTCTTTGAGGGGGAAAACAAGGAAAGTATTCAATTTTACCTATTTTCTACATCATTTCCTCCAGCTGGAAGAGCAAATGGCTGCAGCACTTGAGGAAGAGCAACGTCTTTGTGGGGAATGAATCCAACGTCATAGCTAGGAGAGCACACAACTCGAATTGCGTTCTTTATAAGAAAAGGCAATCCTTCAGAAGCTCTCACACCAACATCATGACAAGTGACGAAGAAGTGATCCGCACCCAAGGTTCTGTTCCAGTAAGGATACTTGGATATCAAGCCTTCGACATAATTTTGGACAATTATCGTCATATTCTCGTAGGATGTGCCCTTCATTGTATCCATAAACACCAAAATTTATAAGCCAAAGGAGGAATGAAGAAGTTCATTTGACAACTCACATTCCCTCAAAACCAATGCCTTCTAGCTACACAAGTAACAAAGCAAGAAGCTACAAATCCACATAAACTGGAAATCCCACACCCACCACTAGTTACCCAATTGCTAGTGGATCAAAAAAAGTCCAAAAAGAATTGGATGAAAACTATACCTTGCCTCGCATCTTATGGCATGAGATCGGAATGAAAAAGAGGTCGGCCTGATCCGGATCGTTGGTGCGGAAGTGACTCTCTCTAATATTCTGGAAGAAGTAACCCTCACTTGCATACTTGCCAGTGAGCTTCCTCGGAGTCTGAAAAAAAGTATTGGGATCGCCATCTGGGTATATATAAACCTTGAATTTCCTCTCCATCTCGGCAAAATTCAACCTAAAAGCCTCAGGAGAGTGATACACATCCGAAATGCCCTCTTCCGCAGCAGCATCATTAACGCCTCCCAACTTGACGGGCAGCTTCGGAATGAAAATCCCAAATCCATAAACAAAAAACGGAAAGGAAAAGGAAGAAATAAGAGGTGAACAATGTGAAATCAAGAGAATCGCATACCTGAGAGGGAGAGGAGGAAGTGGATGAGTGAAGGGAAGTGAAGGAGAGATAAGTGAAGGAGAGGAGAGTGAGAATGGCGAGAGTGAGGAGAGAGCCCCGAAGAGAGCAGAGAGGAGAAGAGGAGGAGGTCAGCTGAAATGGCTGCTTGAAAGCTGACATTACCGGAGAAAGAGAGAAGCGCAGTGGAAAAGTGAGGCTGTGGAGCAGACAGGCGATGAGAATGTGTGATCGGTGGTAGTGAAGAAGGTGGAGAAAGCGAATCAAGTTCCGGTTTCGGTATGGGAATGGGCGATTGTTTTATGCATCAGGGAAAGTTAACGAAATTGTAACATTATGTCATAATCAAGCATCAACATGTGAAGGGTTAGGTATTCCTATTCTGTACTCAAAAAAAAAAAAAAAAAAAAATCTAATTCTAATTTTATTTTGCAAATCAAAAGATAACTTTGGGGAGAAGACACCTGTTACATTTAAAATAATTCCTCCATTCCTATTTTTCTTAAGGTTAAAAAACATTTTAAGTCTCTAAACTTGGGTTAAAATACCATTTCGGGCCCAATACTTTGAGTTTTATTCTATTTTAGTTAATGTACTTTCAAATATTCAAATTTAGTCATTTATTTTTAATAAAGCTTGTTCACACGAGATTTCAACAAAGAAAATTAATTCGTAGAATGAACTTGATTTTATTAATTTTGTATAAGTGTTACAATATCTAATATTTATCCTCTGATTCTTTCTCTCGAATACGTAAGCTTTGACTCTAATTGGTTGATTTTCTTGGATCGGCTTGTTAGCTCGTTGATCCTCTTGGATTGACTTGCTGGCTTGTTGATCTTAGATCAGCCTGTCAGTTTAATGATCTTGGATCGACCTGTCGACTTGTTGCTCTTGGATCAGCCTATCGGTTTGTTAATCTTGGATCGGCCTGTCGACTTGTTGATATTCTTAAAGACTTTTAGTCGTTGAATCTTCTGACTTCTAAATCTTGAGTCTTCTAAATTTCTCTGGATTTTATGACTGAACTTGAAGCTTTTGAATTCTAACTTTTAGAGACTATGAACTCTCTAGCTGAATGTTATGGGTTTTGTCTCCTTTGAATTTGAGTCTTAACTCTCTAGTTGAATGCTCTGAGTTTTGTCTCCTCTGAATTTGAGTCTGAATCTAAATTCTGATTCTTGGAGCTTCTGACTTTTGGAGCTTTTGAATTTTGAATGAATGCTTTGGATTTTGTCTCATCTGAATGTCTTCAAATAGAGGGTGGTCTCCTCTATTTATAGAGTTTGATGGACATTGTACTTAAACTTATTTGGGCTTAATTCAATCATTTTCAATAAGCTTGAATTATTTAAATTTGGCTCCATTTCTTTTAAATGATCTTAGACTAAACTAGTTTTGGGTCCAACTGCCATGTAGCATAATTTGATTGGACTGACTTAAGTCATCCAATGGATCAATACTACACATGTGGCCTTGTTTGATTTGACAATTTTTCATGTCTTTTAATTTAATTTGAGGACACATGTAAATATGTAATTGGTCCCAAATTCATCAATATATATTTTTATCATTATTTTAAATTAATGATGTGACAATTTATGATTGGCCGAAATTTCTCATTCAACAAAGCTTAAATTTGTCCCTACTGTTAGTTTATTGTTAATTTTTCTAAAAAAATAATTAGTCTCTATTAGCATTATCTCTATAAAATTTAGAAATATGTTCACCATTGTGTCTTTGCTTGCATGAAAATTATTGTTATTATTTAATCAATTTCGATCAAAGTTAACTTCAAACTAACAGTAGGGATTAATTTTAAGATTTATTGAAAGTACAATAATTTGGACATTTAAAAGTATAGGAACTAAAATGGAATGAAGTCCAAAGTATGGTATAATGCCCTAACCTTTTATGAAAGTAACAATTTAGTCTTTATACTTTCAATTTTTTTAACAATTTAGTCTCTGAACTTTAATATGTAATGATTTAGCCCATGTACTTTAAAATTTATAACGATTTAGTACCTATTGTGAAAAATATTGTTGAAATTTAATGAAATCTCTTATATATGTAGATCGACAAATGATTAGAGACTAAATATGATTATAAACTATAAAAACTAAGTCATTACATAATAAAAATTAATACTTAATTTTGATGGAATTTTTTTACATGAGGGATTAAATTGTTGCAATTTTTAAAGTATAGAGACTAAATTGTTACATACTAGAATTTAGGGATTAATTGTTACAAATTTGAAACTACAAAGATTAAACTGTTAAAAATTAAAGTTAAAAAATTAAGGTCTCATTTGATAACTATTTGATTTTTTGTTTTTGAAAATTGTGCTTATTTTCTAACTATTTCTCTACAATATTTCTTAAGAAAATATTTGAATTCTTAGCCAAATTCCAAAAACAAAAACAAATTTGGTTAAAATATCATTTTGGTCATCTATACTTTGGGCTTTGTTCCATTTTGGTCCCTATACTTTTAAATGTCCAATTTTAGTTCCTGTACTTTCAATAAAGTTTAAAATTGGTCCCTATGACAAGTTTGAAGTTAATTTTTATCAAAGTTGGTTAAATAATAATAATAATTTTAATACAAGAAAATACACCATGTGAACATACTTTCAAAATTTATAGAGGAAAAGCTAATAGAGACTAACTTTTTTTAAGAAAAATTAACCATAAACTAATAGTATGGACCAATTTTAAGCTTTATTGAAAGTACATGGACTAAAATTAGACATTTAAAAGTACATGGACCAAAATGGAATATAGCTCAAAGTACAGGGACCAAAGTGATATTTTAACCAACAAATTTTTAAAAAACTATTTTTTTTAGTTTTTAAAATTCGACTTGGTTTTTGAAAACATAGGTAAAAGTAGTGTTCATAAGCTTAATTTTTAAAAACCAAATGATTGGGCCTAAAGTATTACTTTTGTGAAAATTTAGGAACAAAAAGTGTTAAAAAGTTTTTATTAACAAAAAAAAAAATCTAATTTAGGTTAAATAAGTAATCATTTTTAATTGAAAATAGAAATAATTTTTAATATAAAATTAAGTAGTTATTGTGAATATGGCATATGTAAATGCCCATTCCACATGCCCATTTGTTATCCATGCCAAGTGGCATTTTCTCCATAGCCAAAGTGTCTTCTAAAGGCCATAGATTGGTGTCCAAATGTACCACATCATCCTCTTTTAAATTGCCTATAAATAGAGAGATTTTTGGAAAAGAAAATACACTAATTTTTCCTCCCATTTTCTCTAATTTTTGTGTTTTTAATTTGCCATAAATCTCCACTTTCTTTTGTTTATACTATATATATATATATTCTTTTATATTTCATCTTTTGTATTATTATTATTATTATTATTATTATTATTATTATATGTTTTGGTAAAGTTTTGGTGCCCGGTTTCGCCTCTCAATTTTACAACAGTAGTAATGTTTAAAAAGTTAGTTTTCTGTTTTTAGTGCTTGAGATTTCACAAATAAACTTGTTATTTTGTTTAAGGTACGAAATCTTACAATTTAATATTCAAAGTTTCTCTTTTCAAACAAAATTAAAAAAAATAATAATAATATGTTCAATGTTTCTGAAATGCTCATTTTCAGAAACATTGAATATATTATTATTAATGCTTCACAATGTCATCTACAAGATTATAGCAAAAGTCTTTGCTAACAGGTTGAAAAAAGTGCTTGACCTGGTCATTTCACCCTATCAGTCTACCTTTGTCCCTAGAAGGCACATCTCGGATACTATTGGCTTTGAATGTATTCATGGCATCATAAAATCTAGGAGAAAAGGGAAGAAAGTGGCCATTACGATGAAGCTTGATATGAGTAAAGCCTATGACAGAGTAAAATGGTCTTTCCTCCGAAAAATTATGGAAAAATGGGCTTTGAGGCCAAGTGGATCGAGCTAGTTATGGATTGCATCGAAACGGTTGAGTACTCGGTCATGATCAATGGTGCTCCGTAAGCGAGTTTTCTCCCTCTTAGGGGTCTAAGGCAAGGCAGCCTGTTATCGCAACATCTTTTCCTCTTGTGCGCTGAAGGCCTATCGGCTCTTCTAAACAGAGAGAAATCTCTTTCTAACTTTAAAGGTTTTCTCTTAAATAAATATTGCTCTTATCTCATGTATCTTTTTTTCACAAATGATAGCCTCATGTTCTTCAGAGTTAAGGAAAAAGATTGCAGGAAGATCAGAGATATCCTAAAAACTTATAAGAGAGCTTCAGGACAGACGATAAATTTGAACAAGTCCTTTTTTATGGCTAACAAAAACCTAAAGGGTGATAAAGTGGACGAGCTGGGGAGGATTCTTGAGGTGAAATACACAATTTCTTTAGGCGAGTATCTGGGAATGCCCTCTCAAAATGGAAAAAACAAAAGGAAAATCTTCTTCAAAGTCAAAGACAGAGTTTGGAAATGACACACCCCACCCCAAATTACCCTAACCAACCTGGGATGTGGCATGCCGACATTTGATCCCTACTAAACTATGGAATCCAATGTTAATCTTTGCAAAATAAATCTTAGTTTTGAAAATCACAAGTGGCTAGCCAAAACTTTGTTAACACCAAATTATATAAAAATTTCGGCAGAGTTTCCCCTGAAAACTGAGTAAAACACACCTGAAAGAAATATATACATTCCAAAATTAACATGTTCAAACTCCAACCACCATTTCAGAAATTCAGCACAATCCCACGAACTTAAAAGTAGATAGACATGTGGGTTTCAAATTACAAACCAATGGAAATCCCAAAATGGTGCTAAGTTATTCAAAACGTACTAGCCACATTAGTTACAAAAGAAGCATTTGTATTTATGTACATACAAAATGGTATGCAAAATATCAAGTCCAGTGGCAGATATCGACTTCTGTAGGCTTGTTAGAAACTCAGTCGCTACCTGGAGGAAAAATTTAAGAAGAAAGAATGAGCTGATAGAGCCCAGTGAGTGGTAAGTTAATAGGAAAAAAAATAATAACCTCTCGACATAAAACTTTTATATTAAACAGGAAAATTCAAAGTTCCATAAAACTTTATATATTACGCACAGTCTGAATACACAAGATAAGTAAAACGTCACAAAGTTTTGCAACAATAACTTTTAAAATAAAGCACAAAATAATAGACCAACAAACTCATCACCAAACTTGTACCCAAATCCATGTCATACTATGCATCGAGTAATCTCCAGATACATAACATAGCAAATTTATGTCATACGTGCACGTAGAGCAATCTCTAACATCTGTAATGCCTCAGGTCCAGGATTTGGACCAGGATTAGGAATCCGGATTTGGCACCTAATGGCCCCGACATTCCCCTGCATCCCCTGCGGCCTTGGCACACTAGCATACTATAGAAACACATTCTTATAGCATATGGGTAATAACCATGGGTACAATTCTAGTGGTTTGAAAACAATTTCTATATAATAATCATCATAAGTTCTCAAACCCCACACATTCTCAAATTGTGGTTTCATAACTTTAAGCCATAAGTCAAAGATCAACTAAAATCATGATTCAAAAATCAAGTCATTTCTAAAACTCACAAATACTTGATTTCACTTCAAATAATTGAACTTTTTGCCAATTGGCTACAATCTAGAGATTTTCATAAACTCACCTTTCATAAGCTTAATAAATTCAAATAATTAAATCATTGTAGCTAAACTTCAATAAACACAAATCTCTTCAAATTCAAATATGCTAAATCATGATTTCAATTTAGTGATCATATGTCACTTTCTTATCAAATTAGCAAATCATCAATCTTAATAATAAACAATTTGTGGAATACACATAATTTCCTCCAAATTTTCAAATAACTAAATCCTTTGCATTAATATTAATTTCAATTGATTTCAAATCTCATAAAATCTCATCAATTACTAAAATAATTGAAATACTTTATAAAATAACCACTCACAACTACTACGAACGAGGTTTGTTCGGGTTGTAAATGGTTCCAATCTCCGCTTGCCCTGAAATCATACATTGTCAACATATTACTAACCTCTTAATGCCAAAATTAAAGTGTAACAACACTAAATTATCCAAGCCTTTATATTTCTCACTAACCCAAGAATTTACCATTCTTTTCCTCATCTTACTCTTCTAATTACCAAGAAATTGAGACAATAACCCAAAATAAAGTTTCCAATAACTTCATTGTAATCCCTCTCCATAAGAAATATCATTCTTTTCATTTCTTCTTCTCCATGAATATATTCTTTGGTTTTCTTTCCCTAAAAAGTTTGCAATTTCTACATACAACTAATCCCCTTCAATCCATACTTTGATAAAACTCATGACTTTCATCAAATTTCCTTCTTTTACTCAATCATCACCATCATCTTTGTTTTCAAGCTAGTTTATGGAGTTTCCAACTAAAGGAAGAAAACCCACAAGGAAACCCACCAAAATAGGTTCTATAACTCATGAGAAACCTTAATCAAAAGTTAGAAAACTTACCAAAAGCTTCAATCCAAGGTTGTGAGATCCCTTTCTTGAATTTTCACACTCCAAAATGGCCCAAAATCAAGAAATCAACTCCTCACTTTCTTCCTCTTCCTCTCTTACGAAATAGCTTCTCCAACAAAAGCCCTCATTTTGTTTTATTAAACAATAAATAATAAAGCACATGTTTTATATAATAAATAAATATATTTATCCCACTTTCTCTTTTTCTTTTTTCTTTTTTTTTTTTTAATTTTCATTATTTAATTAATAAAAAAGAAACCAAATCCTTATCTTCCAACCAAAACCATAAATATCCAAATATTTACTTTCTTAATTTTCATACTTTCCTATTATATACAATTTTTTTCCCAAAATGTAGAAATAGGTGTAACAGGAAAGCCCTCCAATCGTGGAAAGAAAAGCTCTTCTCTCAGGGCGGGAAGGAGGCCCTTATCAAAACGATAACTCAAGTGATTCCTCTTTATACTATGAGTTGTTTTTGCCTCCCCCAGTTGATTTGCGATGACCTTAACAAATGTTGTTGATCGGGTGAACTTTGGGTGAATAAAAGTAAATAAATACGTTCAACCCCAGTGCAAGTGCACACTTCCGATGCAAGTATTAAAACAGGAGTATTCCTAAGTATCGATCCCTTAGGGAACGATGTAACAAAAATATTGTAAAGCAAAGTGTAAGGAAGAATTGCAACTTGAAAACTAAAATTGCAAAAACAAGATTAGGATGATGTGTTGGTAAAAAGAGAATAATTACATAATCTAATTGCAAGTTAAAGTTGCAAAATTTGCATAACTGAATTGCAGAATCCAAAAATTTCAAAATAAAGTGATAAACATTGCATAATTAAATTGTAGAATCGAAAATTTGCAATATTGAATAGAAAACTAGATAGACTTGGTAAATGAAATCGCAAAAGAAATTTCAGATAAATGAGGGGCTCAAGAATGTCATTGCCCTAAGTTGTAATTGCAAACTAAAATTGCAATTTCAACCCATTCTACATTCAATTGTAAACCAAAATTACTACTCCTATTCACCTTGAAATTAGGTTTTAGGAGACTAAGTGAGTGACTTATATGTCTATAATCCATCTATCTTAGATAATTTGGCTAAACAATTTTATGAGTTTTGGAGCCTTTAATCCCTATGTTTAGGGTAAAAAATTGGCTTATGTCTAAGCTCTTTTCTCTATCACTTGTGCGAAATTCGCTTATCACTAACCCCGTCGGTATTAGATCTAAGCTTGAGTTGCTACCCTAGTCGATCAATCTAGGATCTCAACAAAATTTTATTCAACACAAGCAAACAATTGATATGTATGCTTGAATTTTTGTTGGAATTTTGGCTACAATTACTTCTTAGGGAATTCATATCTTTGAACCCCTTAAGAAGTTTAGCTCATATTTAACTCACAAAATTCAAAACAATTTCTAGAAACAAAGTCCATATTGGAAAAGCATTTACTTAAGGCTAAGTCTTATTGCAACTAAAACCAAAGGAAATTGAAAACAATTAGAATTTAATTTTAAAAACAAGTACTGTAATAGACAATGAAGATTTTCATCCCATCATACTGATAATTCTCAATTATGAGAATTATTCAACTCTAAAACCAAGTTGTTCTTGCTAATTTTGAGGATTTTGTTGATTACCGAGCAAGATAAAAGTAATATTTTGTATAAATTCATGAAAGCTTGTTAAAACTTGATGAATAAAAGAATTTTAAGAAAAGATAAAGAAAGTAGCTCAAGTTGTTGTCTTTTGTGCAGAATTGGAGACTTTGCAATTGGAATGCGATTGCAATCTATTTGCAATATAACCAGAAGAACAGAGGAAGGGAGATTGCGATTGCAAACCAATTGCATTCTATGGAACAACAAGTCAAGCTCGAAATTCGCGGGAATCACCAAGATTTGCGTGATTTGCACAGTTTATGGAGAATTTGGATTTGAAGAAATGAAGACTTTGCAAAAGGGAATGCAATTGCAATCCATTTGCAATGTAACGTGAAGAACAGAGGAAGGAGAATGCAATTGCAATCTAATTGCATTCTCTGGAATTACAGACCCAGTCCGAAAATCACCCAAATCACGCCAATCATGAATTTTGTGCACGATTTTGGAAGATTTTCATCCCGATTTGATTCCTAGAAGTTAGCCCATGGATTGAGGATGATTTATATGGAAACCATAGCCTTCAACGCCTATAAAAATGGTGGAAAACGAAGCAAATGGTGGCTGGGTTTTCTGCTGCTCGCCCACAGTTAGAAGTTCATTTTTGGGTTTTTAGTCTCTGTTTTTCTTTTACCCGAGAGCAGTTTTTCTTGGGATTCCTTTATGTTCTTCTCTTTTAAGCAATTGTTCTGTTAATTCTCTTCGTAGACAGCGGATATTTCAATTCCATGTTGTTTTAGATTAGTTTCATTTCAATTTGGTGTTTAATTGTTACATTGTACTCACGGAGATCATCCTATTTTTAGCTTCAATCGACAAGAAGGAGAATTTTCTGCATTGTTACTGGTTTTTCCATTATTTTTGACGTTGTTCTCTGTTTCTATCATTCTCATATATGTCCTTAGTATTTCTTTTGCATTTGAATAACATTTGCCACTCTTCGAATTTCTAGCAGGTTTTCGTTGAAATAGAAATTCAATTTCAGTTTTTCTCGCCTCTGTTCTCCCGTGGGTTTTCATTTCTCTTTTAAAACAGAATTTTATTTCCAGTATTTTTCTTGGTTTTCTCCCGTGGGTTTCCAGTTTTTCTTTTTAGAAATTGAATTATAAAGTTTTTCTTATTTTACCCATATGCTTCCCTTTTTCTTTTGAAAATAAGATTTGTTTCCAGTAGCTAATTTTAGAGAATTTGATATTTTCCTTGTGGTAATTTAATTAGGTTTCTTGAAATTATTTATCTCCTCTTTAAAACTATGAATTTTTCAACAAATTATTTTGGGATTTTTACTTTTTCTACTATGAGCTAAATTTCCTCTAGGGGTTCAAGTTGGTGAATGCCCTAAGGAAAAATGTAGAGCTCTAAAGCATAAACAATCTAGTTAGCATGTGTACTTTGTTTGTTTTTGTTGAATTTAATTTTGGGTAAACCTAGCCGGCCAACTAGTGCTTGCTCATCTAGCTCGAACTTAATATCGAAAGAGTTAAGGGAAAGCCGATGTCACAAAAGCAATGGAGGAAAAGGCTTAGAAATAAGTCCTGAATATCGACCCTAGACATAGGGCGAGACTCCAAGACCACTAGGGTTGTGTGCGAAGAATCTAAGTTAGATTAGCCATAGACGTATAGGTTTAATCACTTAGTCTCCTAAAGGATTTGAATCAAAACCGAATAGGAGTTGAACCCGGTTTACTTAGTTTCACATGTTAACTATGATTGCAATTGCAAAGTGAGTTGCATTCTTCCAAAGGTGCTTACATCACTTGAATCCCTATTTTATTCTTTGACTTTTTTACTCATTTGTTAAAACCAAACTCTCGCATTTTGAAATTTTGGTTACCCCTGTTGTGATTTGCAAACATACATTGTGACTTTCAAAATAGATTTTGTTAAACCCCGTTCCCTTGGGTTCGATACTCTGGAATACTTCCAGTTTCTTTATTACTTCGATCACGTGCACTTGCGTGTCGTCCGATCACATACCCATGAGCAATGGAAGAGAATTTTCAAAGAAATAAGCTCAAACTAACTTCTAAAAAAAAACCCATGAACATGAATTAAGAAAAAATTTCTATAAAATTTCTTTCAATTGCTTCAATAATCTCAACTCAATTCCAATGCTTCATACAGTAGGCAAGGAACAAAAAGCATGAAAAAATACAACCCAAAATTCACCTAAACTAAGAACCAATCGGAATATATAAAACTTGAACAAAAACCCATTTTTCTTCTTTAGATTTCAATCGATTCAACTCCTTCAACTATTTCTAGGAAGAGATTGAATCTTAACAATCCAAATTTTCACTTGAATCGGACTGAATTTTTGAAGAAAAACGGACCCAAACAGTAGCAACCTACAGTTAAAACAGAGAAGAAAAAAAATTGGAAAGCAGAGGAAAACTAAAAAAAACAGAGGAAATAAAAACCCACGAAATAAGCTCCCAAAAATGCCAAAAAAAATGATTTCTTCTTCACTCATCTTCTCTCCTTTTATAGACCTTCATTAGGGTTGGATAATGCCCAAATTTCGTGCTCAAAATCCCCCAAATCATGCAGGAATTGATGATTTTTGGATATGGATAAATGCAGATTTTTTCATTTTTAAAATTTTTCTGTTGCTTCCAGAATTGCAGCTTCATGAAATTGCAATTTTGGTTTTGCAATTTACACAGTTCCTCAAGAATTGCAACTCCATCTTGCAATTTCGGTTTTGCAATTTCCACAATTTCTGCACAAAAGAAACACTTCTTAGTTTAATTTTTCTCTTTTTCTCATTTTTTTTTATTTCACATGCACTTCTAACAACTTATTGATGTTTTTCAAGCATTTTACCAAATTTCTCCTATGATTTCTAAAGCAAAGCAAGCATATTTTAAGCTTATGAGCATTAAATAAATCTTAATTCTAAGGCTTATCAGCTGTGCTAATTTTTGGTGGGGCTCGTCCAGCGAAAGGAAGAAAGCTCACTGGATTAGCTGGAAGAAGATGTGTCAAAGCAAAGAGTTGGGAGGGCTAGGGTTTCAAGATCTTTCTCTTTTCAATCAAGCTGTACTAGCAAAGCATAGTTGGCCCATTTTGAGGAACCTTGGAAGTCTACTTGCTACTATCCTGAGAGGGAGATACTTTAAAGATGAGGATTTTCTTGGAGCTAAATTAGGCCGGAATCCTTCATTAACTTGGAGAAGTATCTTATGGGGAAAGAAGTTGTTTTCCAAAGGCTTCAGGTGGAAAGTGGGCAATGGTAATCATATTATGCTAGATAAGGACCCTTGGTTAAACATGTCGGTTTGGGTTAAGGAAGATCTCAGAAACAAAAAGAGTTAAGTGTTTAATTGACGAGCGAGGTAGGTGGAAAGATTCCTTCATAAAGGCAAACTTCATAGCTCTTGATGCATAAGATATCCTCATCATCCCTTTGGGCAGTAATAACTCTAGAGACGAGATCATTTGGCATAATGACTTGAAGGGCACCTTCTCTGTGAAGAGTGCTTATCATATTGCTTCACATCTTGAGTGATGGAAAGTTTTTCTGAAAAATGATTTGGAAGTCTACAGCGATTCCTCGAGCAAAAACTTGTGCTTGGGAAATTATAAATGATGTACTCCCTACTTTTCAAAATATCCAAAAGAAAGGAATTCATACTAAAGTTTCTTATTTGTTTTGCAGGAAGAAAATGGAGTCCACTACCCATGTTATATGGACTTGTAAGATGATTTCAAAAGTGTGGTTGTCTTTTATCCCTAGCTTATGGGATTTATCTTCTGTGTGCAAGGACTATTGGACAACTAAAGACTTTTGGGGCTGGTTGATAAGAGCCTTAAAGGAGGAGGAGATTTCGAGAGCTATTACTATTATGTGGTGTATTTGGAATTTTAGGAATACTATTAATCTTGCACCTTCTAATCCTTCTGCTGGTTCATTGCCAGATAGTAAAAGCTTCATTGTCACTGTTGCAAAGAATTTGGAGGAGCTTAATGATGAAGGGATGCCTTCTGTTTCACCGACTAGATCCAAGAGCTTCGTGAGTTTGACAATGTGGTCCCCGCGCCCCGAATGGAGTGTTAAAGCTCAATGTTGATGCCTCTTAGTGTGAAGCAACAAGGAAATGAGAGATTGGCTGGCTAGTACGTGACTCCCACGAGTCTCCCATCAGTGTCGGGTTGCAGCAGTGGAAGAGGCGATGGTCGATTAAATCCTTGGAAGTTGTTGTTATCCTTGCAAGCATGAGAGCGCTCAAAGGCCTAAACCTTAGCTTTTTCCCCTTGATCATTGTGGAGACTGATTCTCAAGAGGTCGTGACTGCACTTCACTGTTCGGGTACGGATAGTTCGGCAATCAAAACTATTTTGGATGAGATCAAGACCTTTGCTTCTCTTTGGTCCGATTTTTCTATTTCCTTTTGCCCTAGATCTTGTAATACCGCTGCCCACCACCTTGCGCGAGTGGCTTTTTTGGAGCCGATTGTTTGGCCGTCTTCCTCCACTATAGTTTTCGGACTTTTTCAATTGGGTTCATTGTATCCTTCTTGAGGATGATTGTTCCTCTTTTGGTTAATGAAGTTCTTTTTCAAAAAAAAAAAAAAGTTTCTAAAAATGCTTCAAAAATAAGCCTCAAATAAAGGCCATTGAGGCTTATTTTTTTATTAGTTATTTTTACATTATATTTTACCATTACAAAAAAGATTTATTTTTCTTAAAATGTAATGTGAATGAAGCATAGAGTTGAATGGTTTTTCTTCAAGAAATCATGCTAAATCTAAGTTTTTTTTTTCTCTTTTTAGTACAATGTAGTTAAAAACCAACAAAAGAAATTACAAAACAGAAAGAAAGTGCATAGAGTTTCTTCTGTTAGAGTCTGATAATAAATGGTCAAGCTAAGTGATGTTTTAGTAAGGGTATGTATGACAATGAGATTCTTTTATCTCCTTATTTATTTGATTTGTGTAGAAGGTTTTATCTAAGTTGAAAAGCAAAACTAGAGAATAACATGTTGCTTGAGCACTAGGGGGCTGTTTGGCGCGCTGGTTTGAAATCAAAAACCCTGGGGTTTGGAATCAGAAACCCTGCTGGGGTTTCTTGGCTGGAATCAGAAACCCTGGAGTTTCTGATTCCTGTGTTTGGGGTGCAGGGTTGTGTTGGGTTGGTTTGCTGAAACCTGTGTTTACGGTGCAGGGTTGGGTTGGGCTGGGTTTGTTTAGTTTATTTTTTTTTATATAATTTTTCAAACTGTTTATTATTTTAAAAAAAATCTTACACTGTTTTTTTTTCCTACTCCATTTTTTTAACTTCATAATTTTTTTGGTGTGTTACATACCAACTATTTAACCAATTATGTAGAGCAATTGTTACAACTATAGTTTAATTTGAATTATACTATGTGTAGTTTGTATAACTATATGCTATCTCATTCACTCCACTCATGATGACATAAAATTGAAGATTATGCGTAGCAACAGATAATTAATAGGTGCAATGTAAGAATGGTGTTGCCAATGGTAAAGTAAAACAAAAACTTAGAACTAAGATCTAGTTCTAAAAATATCATAACACACATTCCAGATGAAATGACAAGAAAGTAGAAGTAGTTGTCCAAACAAAAATGTAAGTCATAAGAGTGGTAGATGAAAGTGATGAAAAGAGAGTCAGGTTCTAGGTGCTTTCCCCAAAATTTTCACATAGTAATCATACTTCCAATCTGGGGTGAATGTAAAGAAGGAGTTCAACATCATACTATCTGAGAGAATAGTCTTTGCAACAGCCATTCAGTCTTGCCTTGTCATCCCTAAGATCGCCTTTAGTTTTGCATGTAGCTCGTCCACGCTGGCCCTTTTAAAATATTGACTAGGTGGTTGGGTCGCTAGGGTGATTGTTGGAGTGGTCGTTGGGGTGGTTGGATTGATGGGGTGTTTGGGTATGTCGAGGTGGTCGTCGGTGGTGATTGCACGGTGGTCAGGTCGCTGAAATGGTTGTTGGGTGGTTTTCAGCAGTAGTTTTCGGGTCGCTGGAGTGGTCATCAGGGTGGTCATGTCGCCGGAGTGGTTGCTGGGTGGTTGTGGCAGTGGTTGGGTTGTTGGAGTTGCCAGGGTGGTCACCAGGTGGTCGTCAACAGTGGTTTTGGGTGGTTGGGTTACCAGGTCGTCGGGGTAATCGCCGAAGTAGTCATCAGGGTGGTCAAGTCATCGGAGTGGTCACTAGGTGGTTGTCTACGGTGGTTGCTAGGTGGTCAGGTTTTCGAGGTGATCGTCAACTATGGTTGTCGGGTGATCAGGTCATTGAAGTGGTTGTTGTCGATGGTTCGGGCAAGTCGGGTTGTTTGAGTGGTTGGGTTATCGGGGTGTCTAGTTGTTGGGGTGGTCGAGTCGCAAGGGTAATCGTCAGACTGGTCTCTCGAGTTCTCATCGCAGTGGTTGTCTGAGGTAATCGTCAGCGGTGGTCGGGTCACCGTTGCAGTCGTTAGAGTTGTTGTTATCAGTGGTTGTTGGGTGGTCGCCGGAGTTGTCATCAGAGTTGTTGTCGAAGTAGTCGCTAGAAATGGAGAATGGTAAATGGAACTGGTCTCTAGAGTTCTCATCGCAGTGGTCGTCGGAGGTAATCGTTAGCGGTGGTCGGGTCGCCAATGTGGTCACCGGAGTTGTCGTCGGAGTGGTGGCCGGAGTTGTCATCAGAGTGGTCGCCGGAGTTGTCTTCGGAGTGGTCGCCTGAGTTGTTGTCGGAGTGGTCGCCGGAAATGGAAAACGGCAAATGGAAGAGGAAAACATGGCACAAACCCCATGGGGTTGTGTAAACACCTTGTGCCAAACATGATTTTGGGTTTGGAACCCAAACCCATCCCAACCCAAACCCATGGGCCAAACAGCCCCTAGATGTCTAGAATAATGTGTAATAAAGTTCTAGTGTTCTACAAACCAAAATCTTAAAATTCATTGAATAAGATGAGATCAGATTTGTTAAGCTTAAGAAAAACATGAATGTTGGGGTCTAGAAATTTTGAGGCGTTTAACAAATTACTCCTGGCAAAGCAAGCTTTAAGAATTTTATGAAAACTCAAAACTCTCTTGCTGCTCGTGAATTTTTAAGACCATTACTTCACAAAATAGTGATTTTTTAGAGCAATTCTTCTTGTAGGGAAGTTCAAATTGAGGTAAGGAACTTCTTTTGGAAGCATCTAGAAGAAAATTAGAAATGATAGACCAACTTAAGTGTTATTGACCAACATGGATTCAAAGAGAAAAAAAAGTTGTTATATCATGATTACTCTGTCTATTTTATTACAAGTGAAAACTTCTTTAACGTAGATGTAAAAGAATGACAAATTCATAAACTAAAAAATGTCTTTATACAAGATGATATTTTTGTTATTAATTAGACTCTAACAAGTAAAACAAAAATTAGAACTTACAAGTACTTAACTTATAAGCTTAAAGTGTATAAACAAAAATTAAATATAAAGTTTTAATATAAATGTTTTGACGGTACAAGAACTTATAAAAGTCAAAAGCTTCTCATTGATAGGATAAACATTTTGTGTGAAAAAGGCTTTCCATAGCACAAATGGAAAACTGAATTGGTTGAGCATATTCTTTTCCAAGTGCTAAAGAGCAAAAGAAATCTTGAGGAGGTTACTCATGGTTTGTCTTCCTTAAGGCTCGAGGAGAATTAACTCTCCACAATTTTTTTTTGTACCTCACCAAAGTTTTGGATTCAAAAAGATGTTGAAATGTTGTATATCTTGTTAAAATGATTGGAATAATTTAAATGAGATGTGTACTTGAAGTTGATGTCAAAGCTTCTTAGATATAACAACTAGTAGAATTAAGGTTAAAGAGCTTGGTCGAACTTTATAAAATTTTACGAATTAAGTTTTGGATGGCTAAAGGTGAGTTGAATCATTGAGAAAATGTCATAATCCACTTTTAAAACAACAATCTAAAATCAATGTTGATGCATCTTGTGAACAAAAAGACAAATTAAAGACGTCAAATTTTCATGCGTGGGATTAACCTTTAACAAGGCAGAAAATCTGTGATTTAACTAGAGACAATTGGATCTATGGACAGCATTGTTGTGGGAGGAGATGCAGAACTCTTTTTTAGGACACATATGAGAAATATATTCCTTGTCCTGTCCCTATCTCCAAATTTTTTAATCATCTTTATATTAAATATGTATTGACAAAATTTTAATAATCTTTTCATTAAGTAATAAGTATATTGACTTTTATGTGTTTTTTTAAGAGATATTAACTTTTATATTACTCGTTATAAACTTCATTAAACATTTGTATTAAATAATCTAGTAAATTAATTTTCTATAGATTTTAATAACAAATAGGTACTTCATAGTTCATATATCACTTTTTCTTTATGGTATGTTTGGTTCCTTATAATTTTGAGAAATTTTGATTCATAACAGATTTCAAACGAATATTGTTGTTTTGTTATCACATGAAAGAAAATCAAATCTTGTTCTTACGTTAAAAATATTCCTTATTAAAATAGTCGAAAAATCACAGAACTAAACCCTTGCAAAAAATCATGGTTCCTTCTCCAATATGACTTTCTTATCTTGCACATTCTTGGAAAAGCATAAAAATAAAATTTTGCCTACATTGTTAATGCCAAAAGTTTGCCCCAATCCCTATATTCTTGGCATCATCATGTTCAAATGCATTATTTTTATTCATTTTTTCATTTACTAGCGACATTGTGCATTTTTTTTTTGAAAAGAAGCATTCGATTGTATTTTGATCATATCTTCCTCGATACAAATTCGTTTTTTGGTAAATAGTCATTCGTTTTTATATGTTTTTCATGTTCTTTCCAACCATGCTAATAAAATGAGAAAAATATTAAAGAATCTTCACTTTTAATGCCTCCAAAAGTTGAAATTGCTAATTTAAATTTTGAGGGATCATAACTTTCAGCTCAGTTGACTAAATTGGATGATTTTTTTTTTTAAAATTAGTGTAATTTTTTAAGATGTGGTGCTGGAAGGTAATTTATTTGACCTTTCCACCCAAAAATAGTCGTAGCTGATTTTAGATGAATGACGACGAGGGCATTGAAGATGAATCATTGGTGCTCGAGCCATGGTCATATGAGAGAGGAGAGAGAGGAGAAAAAGAACACAATGGAGAGAAGAAGAAGATAGAAAGGAGAAAGGAGAGAAATTTGGGCATTTGATGTTTCTTTTAACTTAGAGGTATGATAACACACAAAATGTGTTATTCCTATACTTTACTTTTGTTGGTATTTACAGCCTATTTGATGTTTTTCACGAGTTTATTTATTGAAATTTCAGTTATCGAGCAATTGGAGCGAAATTGGAGAATTTGGAGATACCATGGCGAGTATGAAGCTAATGGAACATAAATTTTGAGGCCTTGAGGAGCAAAGGAAGGATTTGGACAAGAATATCCGAGAGCATAGCGTTGAGACGCTATATATAGCATCTCAACGCTATAGGTGCAGCCCAACTAGCCAGAAAAATCGCACATGTAGCATTGAGACGCTGTCTTGTAGCGTCTCAACGCTACCTTTCCTATTTTGAAAATGTGAGTTATAGAAGGACAGCGTCTCGACGCTGTTCCGATTTCTATAAAAGGATCCTTATTTGCTTGCGAAAAAGAGGAGTTGCTTTGGGAGAGAATTAAACTCTAGCTCGATTTCTACTCTAATTGGGGAGACAAGGAACATTCTTGAGAAGGGAGAACGAGAGTTGGAAGCTCGAGATCGTGACGTGCATCGAGAACGAGTATTGACACGTGAAATAAAGTTTTTCTTTTCCCTTTTTGTTGAAGTTCTTGTTATGGATTTTTGTTTAAGTTTAGAAGTATTTTTCATAATTATGAGTAGCTAAACTTTAACTAGGGAATTGATGTAGCCATTGAATTCTTTATTTTTGTTGTTAATCCATGCTTTAATTATGATTTATAACTATTTGTGTTTGAATGCACTTAATGCTTGTGAATTTTGGCCAAGGTTTGCATGAGTTATTGATCTAAATTTGTGCTTGAAAGAGTGGCATTTAGATTAGAATAAATTCAAACACAACTAATTGTAAATTCTTGCATGTAATTGAGGAATTCTCTTAGAAGCATAAAAAGACAATTTTAATTCTTTGTAAGCTATTAAAATCTAGACGGATACGTTAGGTTTATAGTTTTGCATGAGGTCAATTGGGCTTGGAAGGGTCTTTTGACAACTGTGTGTCTTGCTTATAGTTTTGCACAATCATACCTTGGATTAATCAATTAAAATATTGATTCAATTGGTGAAGTCAATGCCCTAGGTTTTCTCTCTCTTTGGCATCTCCTTTATTTTTGCTTAATTTTGTTAATCAAGAAACTTCTAAAATTACTTCTCTAAATAAAATTGGATGTTAATATTCATGATAGTCAATTAATCTAGAAAAATCATTCATGAGGACGATACTCTATATTCACTAATCATTATACTAAAACTTGCATCGTACACTTGCAGCTTTGCATGGTCAATAAAACACGCAACAAGGTACAAACAAATGTTCACACAGTAACAAAGAAAAAAAAAAGCGGGTTTCAAAAAGTTAGGTCATTCTTGATAAAATTTTTAAATTTACGTCATTTCCAGCAATTTTCCTAAGAATTGCCAAGCCCATATGGCCCACAAATTCTAAAAGAGGAAAATATACTTTTGGCTAATCTGGCAAACCGAGTGACCAAGTCGATACGTAAATTGACTATTCAAGAGGAACACGATCTACTGGACTAGTGAAAACCAAGCTGAGGAATGTGATCTCCCCTTCTATAATTCCAGCCAACTCATCGTCGGTCATGACACACATGTTGGGATGAAATCAATAAAGAAGGCAGAATCTAAGCTCAACTTGACATTACTTTGCACTAAGTACTGACTTAAGTATTAAAACGTATTAGGCACAGTACCACACTAGTGTAAAACCTTTGGTCTCAATCGACCTCGTCAATCGATCTGACGTGTACCTGCACGGTCAAATTCTTGCATCAACAAGTTCATCATTTTCTAATAAATAAATAAATGAATAGAAATAATGCATTTGATGTGCTCAACGAATTAACTATAGCCACGAAACACAAACACATGGCCCACTTCCACCAGCCCACTCTTCCCCCGACTTTTTTGGCAGCCCTATTTTTCTGTCAAAAAAAAAAAAAAAAAAACTAGGGCTTTCATTTCACCTTCTTCTTCACAAATCTCACCCTCTCCTTCGATCTGGTTTCTATCTCTCGCAGTCGAGATTTTCTGCGTTTCTCTGCCCCTCTCCAGTTCGTGCAGTGGCGCTTCCCTCTTCGGTCCGTTCGATTTGCATCGAGTAAGTTCCTCTCTCACTCCATTTCTCCCTCTGTATCAAGTTTCTGCATCTTTGATTTTCATCATGTGAGGGCACCTAGCGCTCCTCTCTCTGGTCCGCTTTTCTTTTTTTCTTTTTTTTTTTTTTAAATTTTTTGTTCTGCGTGTATAAGTTTCTCTTCCTTGTTAGCTTATGGTTCGATCCTGGCGATGGCTGCCATTATTTTATTATTTTTTTTTGAAGAGACGATGGCTGCCATTATAAGCTTGTTCACCGAATAATTTTGATTTCCCTGTTGAAAATTGGTTTGAATTTGGAAGAATCCTGATTGAATTAATTACCGTCCCTCTCACTGTCCGTTCCATTTCACCGAACCGATCGGTTCAGCCAGTTTAATACAACACCGAACCGAACCAATTTGGGCCAAGCAAAATCTAGTCGCCACAGGAGCCCATCCAACATTGTTGGGCCAAGCAGCTATCTCTAACTCATTGATATTTCCATCTCTTGCCTCATCTGCAATTTGCTAAGGACCTCTAGTTCTGCGTTGGATCTCTGAGCTTCGACAGGTTATTTGACTCCACACACCTCCTGTTTGCTCTGCGCCGATAATCCCATTGGATCACGTTGTTTAGCTTTTTCTTGTGTAATTTTTGTTCCTGCTTCGTTATCTGCTTTCTCCACAGATCTATGCTTGTTCTTCTTCTTTGTTTTCACTTTTCGGGCTAGGTTTTATATGCATCTCATGACGTCTTTTAGATTTGGTTTTTAGTTTTTAGTTTTGTGACTATTTAAGCTGTTGTGATGTTGATTGAAAGGATAATTTTGTTATTTCCTCACTGCGTAGAAATATATGTTCCATGACATGGGAGTTTTGATTTGTTATGGATGTTGATTCATATGAAATGGGGATCTAAGCGTTAATAGATTGTCAACATGGTTAAAAAAATTGATTTTGCTTATGGTGAATTGATAATTGTGTTATATTTCTGCAAGCATTTTTGGTGGCAGTTTATCTGTAATTAGCAGAAAATTTTCTTACGAAGTATTATGCGTTTGCTTTTTTCCTTTATCTTCTTTGTTGAAGTTACCAGTTATGTGAGTTATGGGTGATGCACCTTGTATATTAATCCTCTCTTCTCACTCTCAGCAATAACTGAAACAGTGTATGTTTTGTTCTCCACTTTGACTAATTTATCTTCATTTTTTTGTGAATAATTTGTAGTAATCGTGACTGAAATGGCTGGGGGAGGAATGATCCGGCAGTTACTGAGGAAATTTCCATCTAAATCTTCAGTAAGCACTTTAGCTTGTTATTCTTTCTCCTTAAACACTAGGGATAAGCTTTTAATTAAGTTATCTATTTGTCCAGAAATAGAAAGATGTTAGAGAATTTATATAGTTAGTTATTATAATACTTGATTTTGGGAACAGTGTTGGTGTCACAAGTATTTACATCGTGGAAGAGGTGAATTATAATGTAGTTACAAGAGATGAAGAGAACTGTTTCTATTTACTTGATCAGTGACATCAATTTCAGCACGTTTAGATTAGCTGATAATTAGTCGTGGTTGCGGTACCTTACTTGTGCAGACCCCTCCTTTGACCTCATCCCTTATTTCAAAGAACGAGGAAGCTGGCTTTGCTGGGATGAACTCCTTTAGAAGGCTTGCGCTTCTTGGAGCAGGCATTTCTGGATTTTTCAGTTTTGCAACTTTGGCATCTGCTGATGAGGCAGAACATGGCTTGGAGTGTCCAAACTATCCCTGGCCTCACCAGGGCATTTTGAGTTCATATGATCATGCTTCGTAAGATATGATGACTTTTCGCTTTTTCCTTGATTTATAGAACTGTCTGAATTTTTTAGCCCATCTTTACTTCACAATCAGTCTCACAACTCTTACCTTAGTGTTTTAAACCTGCTATAATATGTTCTTCACATTTTAATTATTTTGTTTTCTATTAGTTCATTTAGATGGATTATATTATTCTAAAGTGCAGCAATTTATTATAGTATTCCCCTGTGTTGACATGAAGTTGACTGCTCATTCATACTAGTCATTGATCATTGATCCATCTGGAAATAGATAGATGGCTCATGTCTGAATGAATTGACGACCTTCTTATGTCTTTTGTCTAGAAGTAGATGGCTCATTCATGCCAGTCCTTGGTCATTGAACTATTTAGAAACTTTACATTCACGGACAGCCCAGCCTTAGATTGTGCATATTCTTATTATCATCATCATCTTATCCTTTTTGTTATTGATATTGTTATTATCATTATTATCATTATCATCTTGTGTGAAATGATTAAAAAAATTCTTCCAATTCGCATTTATCAAGAAGGAATTGTAATGACGTAAAGAAATGGAAAAAAAAAAACTGGAAGGAGAACTGCAAAGGGAACCCATAATTAAATAAGATTCCAACAATCTAAGAATGGAAAGAGTAAATTCTGTAATTTCTTCTTCAGCAGGAAAGGATTACAAAAGGTTATTCCTGCTGGAAAGAAGAGAAATTACTAGGAATTGTTCCAAAGCATGAAAGATTACAAAAACTCTTCCATTTGGTGTTTATCAAGAAGGAACTGTAATTGCCAAAAGAAATGGGGAAAAAACTCCAAAGTGAGCCCATATTGTGATTATATTCCATATTTTAAAGATTGGGAGGAGAAATTATATAAATTTCTTCCAATTAGCATTTCAGTATTGAGTCCTGACAATGTTTAAGGGGGGAGATTAGGAATCGTCTCTTCAAAGGATTACTAAAAGTTCTTTCATTTGGTTCATATCAAGAAGGAATTGTAATTACAAAAGAAATTGAGAAGAAAAACTATTTAGAGAGCCCATAATTTAATTTAATGAGATGCTAAAAATCTTCCTTATCCCTACACGAGTCATCAAAAAGTCTACAATTTTTTTCCAATTAAACCTATCAAGGCAAGGCTAGCCAGAATAACATTCTTCCTAAGATCTTTGGCCATATATAAGGGTTCCAAAGGGCTAAAAACTTTCCCTGGATAGCACCAGGTGAGACTAAAGTCCTTTTAAATTCTTTGCCAACACTTCAATGTGAAAGAGCATCCAACTGAAAAAGTGGTAACATTTTCTTATCCATTAATTTGTTTCTCTATGGTCATGTGGATAACATATTTCCTATCTGTTCCTCCTGACTCAACAAAATATTTGATCAACATTAATAATTAATGGTGAGGGAAATTTGATGATACTGTAAAATATTTATGCTCTAAGGCTGATTTTGCTTGAGCAGGATTCGTCGTGGTCATCAGGTTTACCAACAAGTGTGCGCATCTTGTCATTCCATGTCTTTGATATCGTATCGTGATTTGGTTGGTGTTGCATATACTGAAGAGGAGACAAAAGCAATGGCTGCTGAAATTGAGGTAGTTGATGGGCCCAATGATGAGGGTGAGATGTTCACTCGTCCAGGTAAACTCAGTGATCGGTTTCCTGAACCATATGGTAATGAACAAGCTGCTAGATTCGCTAATGGTGGAGCATACCCTCCGGATCTAAGCCTTATCACAAAAGTAATTCTTTTTTATCATTCTTGTAGTTTCAGACAGTAAGATATATATATCAAATCATGGGTGTTGACTGTTGATACCAATTTTTTTTCATTTTGATATATGTTCTTTTCCCCCTGGAGATACAAAAAGAAATCATTTATATATATAATGTAGAGAATTTGTGCATAAACTTCGTTCTAACGCTACTTTATCTTTTTCCCTCTCAGGCTCGTCATAATGGTCAGAATTATGTATTTGCCCTTCTTACTGGTTATCGCGATCCACCTGCTGGTGTTTCGGTAAATTTTAAGCCACTTTATTTTCACTAAATTCAAGGATGTTCTTCTGTATTTCTCGCTGTGAAATGTTTATTGTAAATTTACCGTTGTAAATTATGGGACTTGTGTGTGTAGAAGATATATTTTGATTGTCCTTATTCTGCATTCTACTATGTTACATTATTTCATGTTAGCTTAATTTAGTAGGCTTAGTTTTAGATGTCTTCTATTGCCTGTCAATTGTGATATAATGTGTGGGCACAGTTTACATGGAACAGATATGTGCATGTTGCATATCTTCGTATTTGTGGCCTGAAATTAATGTACTTGCAATATTTGTTTGTTTTTAGTGTGCGAGATGGACATTTCTTGTGGCTTCTGAAGCTGCAAGTGGAATGTTTAATTTTGTGCTTATTTGATGGTAGAAAATTATAACTCTCCTCTATGGTCAAATTGTTTGAACTTAGGTAGCCCATTTTTTGAAACTGTACATCTTCATTGTTGTCAAATCATCAGATGTCTTGCATATTGATTTTTTTTTGTTTGTTACGCTACCCTGTTGGAGTCTGATGGATTATCTTTATCTATCTGAGTTTGATTGTTTTGCTTTTTGGTTTTTTATAAGTATTCTTAAATAAATATGAAACAAGCCTTTTATTCTTATGATCCTTGTTAAACATTAGTTCAATAGTGTTGCTTATTCAGATTGGAAGTGAGCTGTAGTCAATTCAAAACTTAGGATTGGACATAATTCAAATATTTCCAACCAATAAGCAAATATGGATTATTTTCCAGCTTGATAACTCTTCTCAATTCTAAAGAACACTGAATGGTTTTGTAGATTCGAGAGGGTTTGCACTATAACCCTTATTTCCCTGGCGGAGCAATTGCAATGCCTAAGATGCTTAATGATGGAGCTGTTGAATACGAAGATGGTACCCCTGCGACAGAAGCACAGGTTAGTCTGCAAAATATTCAAAGTTTGTAAGTTGAATAGAATATAAGAATACGTATTATGAATGCACAAATCTGCTTGGCTGATTGAGCAGATTCTTGCTCAAGTATTGATCCTTCGTATCTCAACTTATAAGTTCCATGGCCCTTTGTAATATAGATGGGGAAAGATGTTGTGTCGTTCTTGTCATGGGCTGCTGAACCAGAAATGGAGGAAAGAAAACTGGTATGCATGTTAAATCATATGTTGGTTTGTTAAACCTTTCTAGTTCACTTCACTGATGTTTTGTGCCCTTGAATGCCAGATGGGATTCAAATGGATCTTTGTGCTCTCTCTGGCTCTACTTCAGGCCGCATACTACCGCCGATTGAAGTGGTCAGTTTTGAAGTCCCGCAAGCTGGTTCTTGATGTAGTCAATTAGCTAGCTGCCTTTGAGTTGCGTCTATTATTTTGCTTCTGGGAAGAAATGAATTGGCAATAATTATCTGTTAGAATGTAATGTTTCTTGCGAAGCAATTTCTTTTTTGAATCAGTTATTTTGCAGTGAAATGGCCTGCAATTGTCGAGTTCTTCCTCCTTTTTGATGGAAATAAACTGCTGCATATGCCGAAATTCATTATTTTTGTGGTAAATTGTCACAGCTGAACTGACATTTATTTTGGATATATTTGTTTGAAACTCTGTAAGATTCGTACGTAGGATAAAACAAGCAGCCCTCGGGGCTGCAGTGTTCCCATTGAGGTGTCTGCCTGTTTGGAGTTAACAATTAGGGTCGTTTGGTTCTCAGAATTAGGTGGTTTGTTAAGTTTGGATTTATTAAGTCTGGGGTTGTTAAGTCTGAATTTATTAAGTCTGTGTTTGGATCGTACAAAAAATAACTTCGTTAAGTTTGAGTTTGTTAAACTAGTGACGATGTCAAGTTTGAGTTTGTTAGGTATGTGTTTGAATTTTAATTTATTAAACTTGAGTTTATTAAAAGTGTATTTGATTGGTAAATTTAAAATTTATAATAAATAATAGAAATTATTAATTAAAGTAATAAAAATTATACATTAAATTATATTTTAAATATAACTTTTATTATGAAATTAGAGAGTATTATTTTAATAATAATAAAATATTTTTAATATATTTGTCCACACAATTTTCTTTCAATAATTATTTTATAGAATAAATATTTAATTGTTCATGAAAATATTTTCTAACTATTTATCAAAGTGTGAACAAATATAAACAAAATTTTTCATGCAAATATATCCCACAAAATTAACCATAAAGAAAATGTTATTAATCATTTATTTAATGGTTTATAATTTGTTGTGCTAATAAAAATTATTTACGACTTATCATTAAAATTATTATTGAACTTAACTTTCTATATTTAACTAATACATAAGGTTATAAAGTTAAGAGTATTTTAAATAATATTATTTTAAAAATTATTAACTTCAAGATACAATAATCAAAATAGTTTAATTAATTAATTTTATAAATATTATGTCTTCAATTGACTATGATAACATAATTTTTATATTTTCACAAGAAAAAGGAGTTTAGGAAAGTTGTGGATTTAGAGAGATGTACTTTTTTTTTTTTTTTTTATCAAATGGAAATTGACATATGAAATTTAGATTTATATAATGTGTGTGGTTTGAAATTTATAATAAAATAATTTTTATTATAATTTATATGTTAATAAAATTTTTAAAATATAATAATAAGTTTCTTATAAGTTATGAATTATTACTTTGTAAATGAATAAATAATTTATTTTTTAATATTATTGTTAATCTGAACACTTTTTGAATAATTATTTTGTAAAACAAATATTTAGTTAGTTTTGTAATTGTTTTTTTCTAATATTTGTCAATGTAGGAACAAAATACAAAGAAATTTCTTCTTATAAATTTATCATTATAATTACTCTAAAACATGAAGTATAACAAAATCGACATATCGATTTATGAATTAATTATTACTATTTGAAATTTGAACTAAATTTATTTACTTATTTGTTATAAAATTATCACTAATTAATTATTTTTATTAAAAAATTAATGCATTTTAAAAGCATGATTAAAGACAAAATATGTACGGTAGCAAATTTAAAGAGTATGAATAAAGTGTTAAGTTTTGTGTGAAGCCAAAATAAAGGCCCATTTCACCCAAGGCCCATTCATGCTAGGTTTATTTTTGAAACACATATATATGTGTTTTTTAGTTTTACGGCTGTAGACAGAAAAGAAGAAAACCAAGAGTGGACCTCTTTTGATATACACAGTAAGTGTATTGTGTGGGTGACAGTGAGTATATTGTGAGAGAAAAATGTGAGTTTTCTCTTGTGGGTTTGAGGGTTTTTCCTTTGTTATTTATCCCAAGCTATCGGGTTGTGATACTTGGAAGTCAATAGTCATTGTTGGGCTATTGAGGTTAGTTTGTGGTGCGAGTTTGAGGCTTATTGTAATCTCCCATTTAGTAAAACTGCAGTTGCAGGAACTGGACGTAGTCCCGAGTTTGGGGCGAACCAGTATAAACTTCGGTCTTGTTCTCTTTTCCCTATCTCTCTTTAAATTATTATTGTGACTCTTGTTTGGTTGGCTTATCCTGTGGAAGGGGAGATTTAATATTTTAGTAATTATTATTATTATTTTTATTATTTTCTCCCAACAAGTGGTATCAGAGCTTTTGGTTCAGGAGTCATGGGATATGTGGAGCCAACAAGTTTTGATGGAGTCATGAAGTTTGATGGGAAAAATTTTGGATATTGGAAGATGATGGTCAAAGATTATTTGACTGTTAAAAAGCTGGGTAAGGCTTTGAAAAAGAGACTGGAAGGAATGAAAGACGAAGATTGGGAGACTTTGGATGAAGAAGCAGTTGCCGCAATAAGAATGTGTCTGTCAATGGACGTGGCTAGTCAGGTAGCCGGTGAGACAACTGCAATTAAATTAATGGAAGCGCTCACAAACAGGTATGAAAAACCCTGCACAAATAATAAGATCTATCTGCTTAGGAAGTTTTTCAATATGCGTATGGCTGAGGATGCTTCTGTGAATTCCTATATAAATGAGATAACCACTTTGATAAATCAGTTGAAATCAGTTAAAATAGAATTTACTGATGAAGTGAATGCTATTCTGTTATTAACCTCCTTACCTGATAGTTGGGAAACGATGAAGACAGCAGTGTCTAATTCGGTAGGAGAAAATACTCTGAAATTTTCAGGTGTTTGTGATTTAGCCTTAGCTGAGGAAATTCGTAGAAATGGTAGTAGTAAAGAGTCTACTATAGGATCAGCTTTGGTTGTGACTAAGGGTAAAGAGAAGATTAATGAGGAAAGTACAACGAGTAGCAGTAGGAAGAAGTGGGATTATAGGAATAAAGAGATAGAATGCTTTTACTGTCACAAGAAAGGTCACTTTAAGAGTCAGTGTAGAAAGTTGAAAGAGGATCTAGAAAAGAAAGAAAAACGGGAGGCAAATGTAGTGCAAGATGCCTTAGTATGTGTTGGGAGTGACACAGAGAACTGTAGAAATTCATCTGAGTGGATTTTAGACAGTGCAGCTACTGTACACATAACTTCAGATAGGAGTTTGTTCACATCCTTTACAGGAGGATATCATGGCCTTGTGAGGATGGGAAATGGTAGAACATCCAAGACTAATGGGATTGGAGAGGTCAGTCTGAAGACAGAATGTGGGAATAAATTGGTACTGCAGGATGTCAGGTTTGTGCCCAGTGTTAAGATGAATCTCATCTCCACTGGCAAGTTAGCAGATGAGGGCTACAGGTGTGAGTTTGGCAAAAGCCAGTGTAAACTCAGGATAGGATCCCAGGTAGTGGCAGTTGGCCACAGGAAATCTACACTGTACAGATGTCGGTTGGATGTTGCCAAAGGATTGAAGAGACAGTGGATGCCAGTTAAAGATGCAGATGGTTGTAGTAGAGGTACAGTTGAGCCAGCAGCAACGAATAGCCAATTTTGATCAGTTAGATCAGGTTCCTTCAGTTCAGAAACAATTGGGAAGTCCAAGAGAGAAAGTTGATGGCTATCATGAACCCCCAATTGTCAGACGGTCAATTGAATTGAAGAAGTCGCCTAGGCGAGTGGAGGCATCAAAGTGGAAGGCCAGAGCAGTAGCTAAGGTCAAAGGTAAGGTCTCTAGTTTGGCAGCAGGTTTGAACAGAGGATTCAAGCCCTTCTCAGAATGTATCTTCTTTAGGAACAGTGGTTCAGGGTTGAAGAAGATGTCAGTTGTTACCACTTAGCTGAAGTGGGAGTACGTGTCTGTCTTTTTCGTCTGGGAGACAGATCCACGTAGTGAGCCCATACCTCGGGGCGAGCACAGATGCACTACAGTTATTTTCTGATGGTTGCATGTTTTGTGACTTTGTTGTTTTTCAGGTATTTTTAGCCTTGGAGTTTGCCAAGAAGATCAGAAATAACAGTTGTAGTGGGAGTTGAGCCTTGGAGTTTGTCAAGGTGGTCAGAGTTCTGTTGCAGTGGGAGGCAATATCGTATTTTGTCTCCAAGTGGGAGATTGTTAAGTTTTGTGTGAAGCCAAAATAAAGGCCCATTTCACCCAAGGCCCATTCATGCTAGGTTTATTTTTGAAACACATATATATGTGTTTTTTAGTTTTACGGCTGTAGACAGAAAAGAAGAAAACCAAGAGTGGACCTCTTTTGATATACACAGTAAGTGTATTGTGTGGGTGACAGTGAGTATATTGTGAGAGAAAAATGTGAGTTTTCTCTTGTGGGTTTGAGGGTTTTTCCTTTGTTATTTATCCCAAGCTATCGGGTTGTGATACTTGGAAGTCAATAGTCATTGTTGGGCTATTGAGGTTAGTTTGTGGTGCGAGTTTGAGGCTTATTGTAATCTCCCATTTAGTAAAACTGCAGTTGCAGGAACTGGACGTAGTCCCGAGTTTGGGGCGAACCAGTATAAACTTCGGTCTTGTTCTCTTTTCCCTATCTCTCTTTAAATTATTATTGTGACTCTTGTTTGGTTGGCTTATCCTGTGGAAGGGGAGATTTAATATTTTAGTAATTATTATTATTATTTGTATTATTTTCTCCCAACATAAAGTACGGTAGTAAACTTGGTGAGTAAAGTAAATCATTGTAGCAAACCTGAGGGGTAGAATAATATGTACTGTAGTAAACCTGGGTTAATAGAATTGCCAACTAAATGTGGATTTGTTTAAACAAACTCATACTCCCCACTTTCAAAACAAGGAACCAAACACCCCTTTAATGTTTTACGAAATGGCCACATTTTGGCGGAGCTTCTATGGTTTTGTTCTTGTTTAAATTTTGAGGTTTAACTGAAGTTATTTATTTATTTATTTTTAATGAAAAGTTAGCTAAAGTTGATTGAATTTGATATGTGCCTGTAGAAATGTGTATACGGAATTTTAAACTTGGAGTTGAGTATTTGATGGTTACTCTCTTTTAGGAGTGGGAGGAGATGGGAATTTTGTCATTTGCTGCATCCTTATTGTTTCGACTTGGTTCTCGTCATCTTTCCATTTTCTCAAATCTATCACAACCTTTTTTTTATAACATGTTCAAGAGCAATCTTTATAATATTTAACCTTTGAAAATTAAGGAAAAACTAAAACTCTATTGAAAAGCCGATATGCAAATTTCATTAAATCATATGGAATACTCATAGCTACTACAACTCTAACGTGATTTTTACTTAATACTTAGCTTAACTAACGTACCTGTTACATTAATTTTTTGACCCCTTAACAACCTATGTATTGTAAAGATCTGGGAAAAATTAAATAAATGTTTGACAAACTTTTCATGTCGACAAATTCCATGATTTCATATGGATTAATATAATTCTTAACAGTGATGAATAGATATATCTAAAACGAGCTATATTTGATCGATGAAAACATGAAATGTGGACAAATATTTCGTTGGTTAGCCTAGAAATCCCTTAATTTGTTGGTAAAAGCTTTAGTGTTAGGATAATTTGTTAAGGAAGACACTATTTTCATTGCTATTGATTTTTGTTCTCCCTTTTTTTGCTAATGATTTTTCTCGTTAACATAACCTTATACCATTACCAACAAATTCTCCATTAAAGCCAACATTATTCTTCGTTGCCGTAAAATAAATTTCTAGACAACCTGCTTTTTGGACGACACATGAGACAGAAAATTTTTACTTAAAATTAATAGTTGTGTTCATTGATAGTTAATTTTACTAGGTCATTTTATTTTAACAATTTTAGAATAGAAAAATGTAAAAATGTTAAAAAGAGAGTTACAATCATTCCTCGTTTTCTTTTTCCTTTTCTCTAAATATTCCTTAAAAAAAGAATGGAAAAAACAGGCCTTTTGAAATTTATGTAAAATTCAAAGTCCAATGTTAATAAAAGTACTAAACCAAAAGTGCATCAGTTTTTTTTTTCTTTTTGAGTTCAACAATAATTAGAGTGGGGAATTCGAACATCTGACCTCTTGGTCGAGGGTATTGCTGTGTTATGCTCACTTTGGCAAGTGCATCCATATTAATGAAGCTGCCTTTGGAAAAATTACTCAATGAAGCTGCCTATGTGACTGCATGTTAATAACTGTTGGATATATATTAGAAAATCTACACGCCACTAATACCGCTAGATACAAATTTGAGGTACTTTTGTAGTTTCTCTATTATACATTCAACGGTTCAAAACTGCCAGACACATTATGGCAGTCTCTCTAAATAATTTCTCCTGTTTTTGATGCTGTAGCACCAACTTTTCGAGTCCGGTAAGTTTGGATTAAAGGGAAGAGTAAAATTTTTGTTGGGAGAAAAATATGCGAAAATAAAATATAGTATTATGACGGAAACACAATACTACATTATATCTCCCCTTCCACAGGTTAAGCCAAGCAAGTTAGAGCCAAAAAAAAAAAAAAGATAGGGAAAAGAAACAACACCAAAAGCTACATTGGTTCACTCCAAACTCGAAATTACGTTTAATCTTCTGAAACTGCAAGTTCTACTAAAATTGGAGATTACGAGAAGCCCTCAAACTCACATTACAAACTAACCCTCAAATAGCCCAACAAAAGTTGTTTACTTCTAAGTACCACAACCCAGTAGCTTGGGATAAATAACAAAGAACAAATCCACTCAATCCCAAGAAAGATCAAACACTTTTTTCTCTCTAAAAAACAACTCACTACCACACCCGAGAGTACACAAAACATACACACTGTATGGGGTCGTTTGGGGCATGGGAATAATGGGTATTGGGTCTAGGATTACTTTGTTTGGTTTGAGTTTTGTAAACTTAGGAATGAGAATAACTCATGGAAGAGGGTATTCTATACCCATGGAGGAGGGTCTCCTACACCCTCCCAAAAGTATAGGTTTTCTCCCTTTCTTGGAGTTTTTCTTTTTCTTTTTATTTCACTTTTCTCTTTTTAAGTATATTTCTTTTTGGTACATTAGTTTATATTATTTAATATTAATTTATGCCCGCAGACTCTCTTTCTATCTCTTTCTTCTTATTCTTCTTTATTAATATTTAGTATATATATTATTTTCAATAATTATAATTAATTATTTAATTAAAATTATTTATAATAGATTAATTTATTTCTATTTGTTGAAATTAATTTTAATTAATTTATTAAATAATGTATCAAAATAATATTCTTAGGATTAATTTCATAAAACAAGCAAAAACATCTATTAATTATAAAATCAATTATAAAAATATTAATTCATTAAACAATAATATATTTAATCAATTAATTACAAATATAATTCATTTATGTTAAGAATTTATTTTTAATCATTATAATTAATTATTCATGACTTATTTTTTTATCAATTAACTATTAATTGTTATTTTTTTTAAAAAATCATATTTTTTAGTATTAATTTTTATTATTTTATTAATAATATATCATAAGTATATAAGATTTATAAGATCAATCTCACGAAACAAACTTACAAATTATTTGTGGAGCGTAATTATCTACTTGAATACTGTTTCGTGGTTGAGACATTCTTACATCTCATAAAACAAACTTACAAAATGTTGATGTAATATGTTTATACTACTTCATCTATTATTTATAATTAATTAAACTATATTGTTAGTACATTAATTGAATTGTATTTATTTATTGGAATATTAATTCATAATTCAATGTATCACAATTACATAAAATTTATATATTAATTTCATTAAACAAATATAAATATCACTTGTTTATAAAAAATTATGATAATATTTCCGTGTAGAACCAAATACAGTCATCTTATTAATTCTTAGGCATTTATTATTCTCAGACATCTTATTTTTAGACATCTATTAACTACAAGAAATCTTAAACCAAACAACTCTTATATGTTTATCAAATAACAAAAATACTCTCTCAGTAACTCTCTATAGCCGCACACACAAAAAAAAAACATATGTATATACCGTTTGACCTAACCCACAAATGGGCCTTGGCCCATTTGTTTCCTTTCCTTTCTGCGCGCTTTTGGAGTCCTCGAATTGCATGTTAAATGCGTATTGCGTAGTGTCGAGACGTTCAGTCAGTGTCTCAACGCTATGAAAAGTGTAGCGTCTTCCGTTCTATGTTTTGGTAGCGTTGAGACGCTCACATTGTCCTTGCAGGCTTCCAAGCTGCTGCATTGATTTTGTCTCCACAAAATCTGACAATTTTACCTTCCAACCTTTTATATAAAAAAATATTTTAGTTCGAAAAACTTTAGAGAGACAATCAAAATTTTAAAATATTAACCTTTTTTTTAAAACATAATTTCTTGATCTATGAACGAACCCTTTTTCTTCTTGAGCTCTACTCTTATTGGACTCCATGTCTCAACACTGTACCTACTTCATTTGAATGGATTATCAAAACATATTTTTTTTCATAAGATTGAAAAAAGTGTATCAATCTAAACATAATTCACGTAATATGACATTTACTATCATTTTAAAGATGGATGATTGATCCAACCTTAGAAAAAAAAACAGCTAAAAGGGTGTTAATATTTTGCAAACCCTAATTGAAAAGTGAAAGGAAATGCCAAAAAGGGGAGAGTGATAACATGGAACTCAATCAACTCTTCACGTTATAAAGCAAAGCACTCTCACATTCTCCTCAGTCTTTCTGTTTTCCAATCCGACATGAAACTACCACAACAAAACAAAAAGTCATTTGCAAAGAAATCGATGTAACGCCATTAATTTCCACATAACGACACCATCTTTGATTACTCATTTAGCGCAAACACTGTACATTATATTATATTATAATTATATGGTTGCCAATCCAATCCTTCATAAAAGGGGAAGATTCCTTATTTTTTTTGTTTTTCGTGCATGTTTCCACTCCCTTTAGAAAGAACCCCAAAACCCACATCCATAAAAATAATTAAGCTTGGAAATTATTCAAAAATCGCAAGTGTGAAAAAAAAAAAAAAAAAAGTCTCACGACAAATTTTCTTCCTCGTATAATCAATGTCTATTCAACACGAAGTGAAAAGAATATAACTCGTCTTGCGTGCTATATGATATGATGATAAAAAAAAAAAAAACAAAAGTCCAAATTTATTGTTTTATTTTTTTGTGGGGGGTCTGAAGTTTCATGTATTTATATATGTTGAGCATATGATAGGTCATGAGGTCCTTGCATGGTCTGAAAAATGACAGTTTGCAGTTCAAACAAAAGTTTTGCTTATCCCACGCTGTCCCTCACTTCTATCACGTTTACTCGCCCCTCTTCATACGTTTCTTCCCAATCTATCTCTCTCTTTCTAAGACTTATGTATCCAAAAGTTTCATTTTCTAAAAGAAACTCAATCAAGGAAAGATGGAAATTGCTGAGAAGGTAAAATAAAGAGAATTGAATTATAAGCTTAGTCTATCCATTATCCATTTTCAAGATGTGGTGTTGCTCTAGAAGTCCATAGATTCTATAATAAGTCTTTAAACTATCGATTTGATTTGTGTTTAATACATTTATGTCCGACCCTGTGTAAGTTTGTTAATGCATATGTCACCGAATGTCTGAATCTATCCAAAATTTTCTCACCAAGTAATCTATGAATAATATTGTTAGTGTGTCCATTAATGGATATATTTTTTTCTTTTTTAGTTCAACAATATGGGAGGATGAAGATTCAAATCTCTAACTTTTTGATCGAAGATATGATGTCTTAACCAATGAATTATGAATGATAGACTTATTAGGCACATAAAATTGCAATTTTAGAGACCTATAGACAATTTAAAAAGTTGATCGAGACCTATTAAAATATTTTAAAAAGTATATAAACTAAATAAACGTAAGTCTAAAAATTCCAGCACTGAAAATCGAACTGTAGCCCAACCCTTTTCACCAAATGGTAAAAGCAAGCAAAGGAGTGACAGAAAAAGCAATGATTCAATGGAGAGGGAAAAAAAAAAGAAAAAAAACAAGAAAGCCAAAGCATCTTGCTCTCTCTTAGACAACCAGAGAGAGGCAGTAGTACACAAGAAGAGATGCTGAGTTAACAAGTAGCTCTTAAAAGGCAGCAGCCTGGCTCACTCTCCAAGACCCTAAAAAAACATATAATTAAAACAAAATAATTCTTCTTCTGATCTCTGCATTAATCCAACCCTAACCCTTTTCACCTCTAAAATTGACAGTTCAATTCATTCAATGCAATCCCAAAGCCACAAAGTACAGTACTGTGTGTAATTATATATCAAAGAGGATCAGAAAACTGCAGCCTAAAGGCTATTTACTGAAGGCCCTGAGAAGCTAAGGGGAAGAACAAGAGCTTATAGGCTGCAAAATCACACTGCCATGCTACTGTGTGATGTTTCATTTATATATATATGTTGACATAATGTTCAGTAAGGGTCAGGTTAAGTCCCCCCTGATAAAGATTGATAATATCTAAAGTCTGACACAGTGAGAGTTTGTAGACAAACGTACTACTCTACTGATCCTCTCTACATAAAACAAATCAAAGATATGGTATTAACTAAGTTGTAGTTTTTAATAACAGTCCAAAAGTTATTTACTCAGATCCCAATGGAACAAACCAATGAAATATATATTAAAATATATACATACATACATCAACGGTTGAAATGACCAATTTACTTTATAAAACCAGCCACAGAATATAATATATATATATATGAAAAAATATTAGCTCATTTTGGTTTCTTTTTGTTTAATTTCAAAGATAATCTCCTATCCCTGTAAATGGGTCTTTCCAATTTCTGAACATAATGTTTGGAAAGAAAAAAAAAGTTATGTATTTCAATGGAATATCTCTAACCCAATAAATAAGGGATTAATCAGCAAATAACAACATAAATTAACTTATGGCAAATGCTATCTCTTTCATTCTTCTTATAGTCTTTAATCAAACATACAATAACACTAAACAAACACCTAAATCGAATTAAAATATGAGCTAACATAATATTCAATAATTTTATTCCCTATGATGATCTTGTGGAGAGGTCTCTACCTTTTTTCAATTTGTAGCACCTTTAGGGCAAGGCAGTGAAATGGTGCAAATCTTCCCAAGCTTGAACTCCATTATTATTATTATTATGATTATTCCAGCCACTCCCACCAGCACTCCCACCAATATTTCTTGAACTGTTTGTGGCACTCACTTGATGATGATCATAAGAATTATTTCCAAAGAACCATTCAGTTGTAGTAGCATCCTCCCCAGTTGTTGTTGAAGCTGCTGCTGCAGATTCTTTTCTAGGATGATGATGATTATTGAGACAACTATCATCCTGTTTTGAAGCCTCAAGATTCTGAAACAAAATGGGTTGCAACAATTTCTGATTTTGATCCTCGTTTTGCACTTGATCATGATCTCCAAATATCATAGCCAACCGCTGTTGCTGTAATTTCCAATGGAGGTCTTGGTTTAGAGAGCTCAAAGATTCAATAGAAGATGCAAGGCTGTTGGTGTTGTCAGCTTGGAGGTTTAAATTTGAGTTGATATTGTTGTGGTGAATTAGAGGCAAATTATTGTTGTCGTAGTTGAGCTCCATAAATGAATAATTTGTGGTGGGACTTGTTGGCGTTTGATGATGATCAAGAGAGAAACAAGAGCGTGGGAATAATGGTGATGAAGATGATGACAATAATCCAACTCCAAGAGCACCATTATTCAATTGGAAATCAATGGAGGGTGAGATTCCGGCGAAGAATTTGAAGGCAGGGGAGTCGGCGGCGGCGAGTTTGGAGTTATTGGAAGAAGAAGAAGAGGAAGATTTGAGCTTTTTGGTTTTGCGGCAGCCACCGCCGATGGGGACATTTCTCAAGGCGCCACCTTTGGTCCAATATCTACGACAGGTCTTGCAAAAGTGACGAGGTTGAGTGAGGCTGTAGTTGTTGTAGTAGCAAAATTTGGTGTTGGTGGAATCACATCGAGGACATTTGAGAGCTTGTGTTTGTTGTTGTTGAGAATAATCTGGATGTTGTTTTGTATTTGACGAGGGTTTGGTTCTTGTTGTGCCTGAGTTTTGGCTAATTTCGTCCTGCAATGAGGGCTTCATTGGTTTCTTTCTATGTGTCTTGAATGGGGATGCTGCAAATGAAAGTGAATATGGGAGGAAAAAAAAGTGAGACAAAGAGAGAGAGATATATAAAAAGGAAAGGAGGAAGAAGCAAAAGCAGCTAGCAAAAGCAAAAGAGGCACAAATTAAATCCTAGCAGCGCGAAAAGTTTTTTTTTTCCTTCTTCTCTCGGTTGTTTCATCAGTTTCCCTTTTCCAGAGGCAAATATACTAAATTCAATGTTTTCATGCAGTGAGGGGCATTATGATGGATGTTGATGGGTGCTTGTGATTTTCATCATATAGAGGTTTCACATATACCAAATATATAACACACACATATACAATAATGTATATTGTAGATAAAGAGAGAGAGAGAGTTCATATATTTATCTAAACAAAAATATATCCACTTTGATTAAGTTTCATTATTGACGGAGAATTAGAGTAGAGCGAGGAAGGAAGGAGAGAGTAATTGTCCCCCTTTCTTAAGTTTAAATAAATATGAAAGTCAAATGAGATCAAACTTTCAACTTTATAAAAAAAAAAGTATCTTATCTACTAACTCAGATTTAAAGGAGCCAATTGTTCATCTTAGCATATCTTAGATTGAAAAAAAAAATCATATAAAAAGCATAAGATGGAAGAGTTTTCTCTCTAATTTTTTTGATAAATTTTTAAAATCAATAGATTATAGAAATTACAAGTTTAAGGCATAATTTTTTTTTCTCTCCGTTCAGTTAACACAAGCATAGCTTAGTGATTAACACAATTACTTCTTTCATTAAAGTCAGACGTTCAAATCTCAATTCCACATCTGATGTATTCAAAAAAGCAAAATTGTCTCTCCCTATAAAAACTTGTGATTCGTCTGGTCTGCGTTTAATCTATTAAATAATAGCCAAATTGAATAGCTCCCATTTGCAGAGATTTGTTGGATCATGACACAGCCATATCTGTTGTGTAGACACAAACAGTGTATGAAAACACCGTACAAAGTAGAAAATACATCGGAATGGCCAAGCATTATATTAATAGCAGTCTCAAAACACAGGGCATGCATGGCATTGGCATAAGGCTATTGATATAGATTTAGCGAAACAGAAAGTTGAAGCAGCAGCAGCGTGAGAGAGCTGATGATCAGTAATAATAATTAACTCAGAGCACAGTAATTAGTGAGACAGAATCTGTCACACAGCTCTCCAAAAACACCTTACCTTTGTCTCTTCATTCTTGCGTATTGTCCCTTTTAATACCAAAAACGATGAATATGCTTTCATGCCTCACCCTCAAAGTCCATTTACACATGTCAGCCAAATCCCACTTTGTTTTTTCTTTCTGTGTTTAATTAGTACTAATAAGTCTTTGTTTGGCTTTGATAGCTGTTTAATCCATCTGAATTCATCCAATCCACTTTCATCATTGCTTTTCTTTTAAAAATCTAAGCACACTAGAAACACGTTGTGCTTTGAAGGTGTGTTTCGAGGAAAAAAAATTAAACTTGCCCTCCACCCACATCACCGTTAAAAGCTTGACAGTTATTTATTTGTTTTTTTAAATAAAATTTCTTTTCTTTCTTTTTATATTTCTCTCTCCTATTGTCAAAATTAAATGGTTGTCATTCATCTTTTCTCTCCTTTTGCATTCTTACAACTTACTGACTTGCAAGGAAAAAGTTTCTAAGTATTATAGGAGTATGAATACTATTTTCATTTTATTCTCTACCACTTCAACATCTTAGGATCTACCAATATTAAAAAAATATTTATAAAGAGAAAACTATAGCGTGAACAAAAGAAGTATATTATTTCTGTAGTATTAGAAAATTTTATATTATTTCTGTAGTATTAGAAAATTTTCCACCTGGGAGTAGGTAAGTATTTTCCA
The DNA here is from genome assembly GCA_033996785.1 of Trichosanthes truncata. NCBI lineage: Eukaryota > Viridiplantae > Streptophyta > Magnoliopsida > Cucurbitales > Cucurbitaceae > Trichosanthes > Trichosanthes truncata. The sequence goes on from JAWPNB010000003.1 coordinate 74,301,584, forward strand.
TGTTTTAAGGCTTTATTTGAATTGGGGTTTTTTTTAAAAAAATTAATATTTGAATTGGGGTTTCAAGTAATAAGAAAGTGGATTATTATTTGTGTGGTGGACACATGTGGGGTGGTTTTCAGAGGGTTTTTTTAGTGAGATGGATGTGTATTAGGATTGGACAAATTATTCAAGGTCGTCACAATGTGGCTGCCTTATAATAACCGTTGTATTTGAATTCAATAATTTTTATGTCCATGAATAACTATTAAATATAAATTTGAGGTACTTTTCTCTTTATATCTTACGATAAAAAATTGTCAATCACGCTGTGACAGCCTCACCGAATAATTTCTCATTAGATAAAGAAGAAGAGAAAAAGTACGTTTTGTGAAGTGTTGCTCAAAAAACTGCAAAGATACCTTTCATGGCAGTTTGAATAACTCTATAAACTTTACCTTTAACGGTAGCTGCTCTTTTGTCCCGTAGCCTTTTGGATCTTATCAAATGCTTTGGACTTTGGACAAGAGGATTTTCTCTTTTTCATTCTCTCTCTTTCACAGTTTTTATTGACTATTATGGCTTCTTGTGTTCTTTTCTTCGCCCATTCTCTCTTCATTACTAATTATCACATCATTTTCAAGTACCATTCACCTCTTTCGATGTAAAATTATATATTATTTAGCCTTCATATGCGTTAACCCTAATTTTAAAATTGAGCAAGACATAGGTACATCCTGGACTGTATTTAGTGACGAATTCAAAATTTTTGTTGAGGGGGCTTCACTTAAAATCAATATTTGATACAAAGCTTTATCTTGAGGACTTAAATTCGTGTGAAGATAATTTTCAATATACAGCAGACAAATCTAGAACTTTATGTTGAAGAAAAAATTTGTATAAAGATAATTTTGATTGCATTAATTTATATTGATATTAATTTTTATATCTTTATGTTAGTTTATGTTAGGGCAAAAATCAATTAATATGTTTTTTTACATTAGTTTGTTGAATACAAAGTATGACTAACTTTTTTTACATAAATATATGAGAAAAAAATGCAACTTGAAATAATAAGTAGATTTTTTTAAAAAAAATATATATTTATAGCTGAAACTATGCATGTTGAATCAACTAAAACCCTAATATTTGTATCAATTAAAGCCCTAAAATTTCATAAGTGAATAAATTTAGACATTTTATTAGTAATTCATAACTATTTACACTTAATTCTATTTAAAATTAATTCAAAATTTCATTATTCAATTCTTCTCCAAAAGGGCTATAAAGTAACAAAAAAATTATCATGTAATTCTTTCTAAATAAATAAAACAAAAATAGAAAGAAAAAAAAAAAGAGAAAATGAAAAACTACCGAAGTGTAATTTCCTACTACCCAATGCCCACTCGATTCCAACATTTTCCTTTAATATTCTATTTTTCTTTTCATTAAAATAAGTTTTACAGTGTAAAATTTATGGATTAACAATTTGAAAACGTCATCCTAACAAAGTGTCTAAATTGATTAACTTAGAAAAATTTAGGTTTTTGATTGATACACTTATTAATGTAAGGTTTTAATTGTTTTAATTGATTCAATACATAGTTTAAGTGTACAAATGAATTTTTTTTCTTTTCTTTTTTCTATTTATAAGAATGGCAGTTTATTCTTAATATTATAGATTTTTTTAAAGAAAATATGATTTACACGTTAGAAGTTCTAAATTAGTTACTTTGAATTAAAATAGATTTTAAAAAAAAATTTAATGAAAATGACAAATTAGTCTCGTTTAAATTATAGAAAAAACGAAAAAAAGGACCAAAGATACAAAAGTTGGGGCTTGGCTAGTGGCACCCTTGCCAACATGCTAAACCTTCATTTTGTGACTTTACACAATTACGTTTATACATATAATATACGTTTCTTTTGTTCGGGGGCTCAAGCCCCTTGAGCCCATGGTAAATTCGTCCCTGACTGCACTCATCTTTTTGCATCCAATTACACTCTCACAACAGAAAAAATTTAAAAATATTTTTAAAAAGAAAAGAAAAAAAGTTTTCCATGTGTGACAAACTGTGAATGAACAACTGAGTGAGCTGCAAAAAGATGGGTGCAACCCAAATGCACCCAAATTTTCTCCTTTAAAATTTTCATTATTATCTCTATTTTTGGTTTAAAACTTAATCATCGTCATTATTATACAATGAGTGAAGATTAATCCAAAAGAATGATGTGTGATGAAAATTCAAACTCACAAGTTAATTTATAAGGGGTTGTTTAATTTGAGGCGTAGGTTATAATAGTTTGTGGAATACTTTGCACCCCAAACACAGACTATTATAACACAGACTAAATAACTCTACATCCTAAACACATATTATATAACTTCACATATTATTATAACCCATAGACTATTATAACACACTCAACGCCCCAAACAGCTCCTAAATGATGTGGGATCTCGTTAAGCTTTTTGATTATGATGTGATATTTTTATTTTAATGACATGACATTCTAACAAAATACATTGGTCGAAATATATGGATTTGAATGGAGTTTGAAGACATTATTTTGATTGAAAAATAAAAAGAAGTTAGGTAATTCTATTTTGAAGAAAATTTGTTAATGAAGTTGGATTTCTATTACTTATTAGATTTTTGTTACTCCTAGTTCTTACTAATAGAAAGTACATCTATTATGGACTTAATCTGTGTTTAGTTACATTCTGTTTTATTAGTTTTTCTTGATCTATTATTCTGTTAATCAAGGGTAGATATGTCTTTTCTCATTCTTTGTATTTAAGGGAGAGTGTATCTATAAATAATTTTTGGAGATGAATTTTGTAATGAAATAAAACAGATTCTCTCTCCATTTGTGAAATGTGATATGGTATCAAAGCAGAAAACACGTCTTCGATAGCGTCCTCTGTTCTTCAACTCCATTGATTCTTCTTGATTCTTCTCAAATCGATTTTGTTTGTTCGATTTTGTCATGACGAGTTTAGAGATTTCAAATCGTGTTGATTCTTCTGTCGTCATACCTGATAATTCAATGATTTAGTCACAACTCAATCCTTACCTAATTCATCACTCGCTTGGTCCAATGAATGTTTTGGTCACTTAACCATTGTTAGGCGTAATCAATTACAACTCTTGGAGTAAGGCGATGATCATATCGCTTTCTGGTCAGAACAAATTTGGTTTTTTGGATGGATCAATTAAAGAACCTACCGGAAGTCTACAGGCAGTGTGGAAGTGTAACAATGATATCATTACTTCATGGATTATGAACTCTATTTCTAAAGAAATTACAGCAAGTTTGATTTATACTGGTAGTGCCAAAGCATTATGGGATGAATTGAAGGAGCAATTTCATGAAAAGAACGGTCCGCACATCTATCAATTGCGAAAAGAGTCAGCCACTGTAGTATAAGGATCTCTATCTGTTGAGACTTATTGTATGAAAGTCAAAACCCTATGGCAGCAACTTAATGAGTATCGACTCACCTATAACTGTACTTGTGAAGGATTCAAACCAATGATGGATCATTTGCAATCCGAGTATGTTATGATTTTTCTTATGGGACTTAGTGATTCCTATGCTATGGTGCGAGCGCAGATCCTTCTAATGGATCCAATTTTGCCTGTAAACAAGGTATTTTCTCTGATTATTCAAGAGGAGTGTCAACGCATAGCATGTCAGTTTAATTCTGTTGTTGAATCGATCACTTTGCTTGCTTCTGAATCTAATAAGAAGGTGAATCCTGCTAATAATAATCGCAAAAAGGATAACTAGAGACCGATTTGCTCACATTATGGAATCAAAGGTCACACTGTTGAAATTTTTTTTTAGATTTGCCGACAAAGTTTTTCTTGACGCAAGCATTTTCTTCGGAAAAAACATACTTATCTTGACGAAAATTGCAAGCATTGGAAAATCTACACATTTTCCCAACGCTTGGCATTTTCGTCAGGACTTTTCCCGACACTTGCAAATTCCGTTGGCAAAAGTTAGCTATGTCGACGAAAATGCTTATGTCAGGAGAAATGAGTTAAGTGAAACGCGTGTTTCACTTCTCCCGACGCTTTTTAGACTTATAAGCGATGCTTTTTTTGCGTCGGAAAAAGTCACGAAAAAAAAACCCTAGCCCTCTTTTCTTCTTCTTCTCCTCTCATTCTTCTCTTCTTTTTCTCTCTTCTTCTTCCTTTTCTCTCTGCCGTCTACATCCAAAACCTCATACCATCGCCTCATCTTTTCTTCTTCTTCTCCATTTTCTTCCCTATTCCTTTACTCATGCTCTCTCTCTTCCATTTTTTGTATTTTTCTTGTAGGTTGCCGTCCAATTTTGGGCATTTTGAGGGAGAAATTTTTTGGAGTTCGCTACTTTTTGCGTTTCTCATCGTTTAGTTCCATTTTAAGCTTGTGGGTTTTATTTCCAAAGGTATTTATTTAATTTTAACTTATATTTGTCTAGTTATGTTTAGGTTTTCTCTCTTTCTCGATACTTTTTTTTTCTTTGTTCACAAATTCTGTTGGTAGCTTGGATTTTCTTCTTGGTTAAGCATTTGGAGTTATATAGAATTCTTATATTATGTTTTTATTAGTTTATTTAAGATTTAAACTTGGTTATTGAGCCTTTTGAAGTTAATTTTTTTTTTATTTGAGTGTATTATGTGTTCAAAGTGTAATTTGAAAAATATTTGTGTGATTTGGAGGCTATTTATGTGATTGATGTTTGATTTGAAGCTTAGTATTTGATTAAAATATGATTAAATCTTGATTTTGAATTTATTGTGTGTTCAAAATGTGATTTGAAGCTCAATTATTTGATTAAATTGTGAAGGCTATTTATGTGATTAAAGTTTGATTTGGAACTTATCCTGTGATTAGAAGTGTGATTTTGAGCCTATATTTGTGTGAATAAATTATGACATGGAGTCCAAGTGTGTGATTAGTTTGATTTTGAGTCTCTTGTGTGTGATTAATGTTTGATTCTAAGCTTATTGTGTAATTTGATTTATAGCCTATTTTGTGATTTTTATCCTATAGAGCCTATTGAACATTATATTGTAAGGTTATATATTGAGTTAGAGAGCTATATTTTGAGCTTAGTGAAGATTATATTGTGATTTTGTTCTCTTAAAATCCCTAAGTGTCTTGTATATGTACGTACTTGGAACTAGGTTGGTGCACAAAATACTAGACTCAACACGTTTCTTTAATATATCATTGGAGGGTTAGAACGATATTTATTTAAAATTAGGTACTTTTGGATGTTTGGGGGTTAGTTTAAGATATTTGGATAGAAGTTAGACACTTTCGAAAGAGTTTGGAGTGAGTTCGGGATGAGTTAATTATCTAAAATTTGTACCTTAGACACTTTTGAGTGAATTAGGCACTAAACTTTCATTAAACTCTATCTATAATTAGTAATAGTTTAACTTCAATAATAGAATTTTTCTTTGTAATTTTCTATCTATAATTAGTAATAGTTTGTCCATCTTTTGAAGCAGACTTATTTTGATCATACAATGACAAGCACACAAGAGGGTCTCTTCTAACTAGGTAGGGATGATTTCTTTGATGTTATAAAATCATTATAAACTTATTGTCTTTTATATGTTTGGTTGTATGTTATATTGTATTTTACGTTTAATTATTAGCATATATGGTTATTTAGAAGTTATTGTACCCATAATTGGGTTTAGAAATCGGTTTAATTTGGTTAATTAAAGTTATTCATTTAGTGTCAAAGTTTTTGCTTGGTTGTATGACTATCCTGCAGTTATGGTAGCCATTCAAATAGAGAGTTAGTTTTATTGAGTTAGACACATTTTTTTAACGGTTAGATATTTGATAAGTTAGTGGGATTTTAAGTAAGAATAGATAAGTTAGGCACTTTTTTTAGGGTTAGTTTGGATGAGTTAGTAGGATGTGTGTGAAGTGTGTTTGAGTGAGTTTGTGATATTTGAAGTAAGAGTTTCAATGAGTTGGGAATGTTTGTTGGCTTTTAAAGTACGCTTAGGCACATTTAAGACACGTTTTGTAACATTAGGGGGTGAGTTGTGTGCTTTAAGTTCACTTTTGGCATTTTCTAGCTTTCTTTGAGAGTGAAAATGACACTTAGATAGACTATTTTCAGGCATTTTTTGACAGCTTTGTAGGTTTTGAGAAGCAGAGTAGACACTTTTAGGTCGTTTTGAGATAATTTTTAGCTTCAAAGTATACTTAAGGCACCTTTAAGACACTTTTGTAGCATCAAGAGGTTGATTGTGTACTTTATTTTCACTTCAGGCACTTTCTAAGCTTCTTTAAGAATCAAAATGACACTTTGATTCTTTTTAAGCACTTTGGCCACTTTGTAGGTTCCAACGGGCAAAGTAGACACTTTTATGTTTTGAGTTAGTTTTTGACCTCAAAGTATGCTTAAACACCTTTAAGATATTTTTGTAGTATTGGAGGGTTGGTTGTGTGCTCACTTTAGATACTTTCTCAGTTTCTTTAAGAGTCAAAATGACACTTAAACTCTTTTTAACCATTTTTTTGCCACTTTGTAGGTTCTAAGGGACAAAGTAGACACTTTTACATTTTGAGTTAGTTTTTGGCCTCAAAGTATGCTTAAGCACCTTTAAGACACTTTTGTAGCATCAGGGGGTTGGTTGTGTGCTTAAGTTTCACTTTAAACACTTTCTAAGTTTCTTTGAGAGTCAAAATGACACTTATATTCTTTTGTGCGTTAGTTTCACTTTAGGAACTTTCTTTTATTTTTTGTTTTGTATTTAAAATTTTCATATTATTTTTCTTTTTCATATTTGCAGTTGTGTAATCTTAAAGACATATTTTCCAAAAATACAGACGAAGACGAAGATTGAAGCCTTCAAGATTAATTGTTTTCTTTCCGATGTATTTGTTTTCTTCTTTCGAACTCTAGTATAAGTAGAGATTGAACATTTTGTAATCAAATTATTGCATTTTAATACTATTGCTTTTTTTATGATATTATTTTTTGTTTTAAAATGATACTATAATGAACTATCAAGTAGTATATAAATAAAAAAAGAAAAAAAAATATTTTTCAGGGTTTTGCCGACGCACAAAACTTTTTTCCCAACGCAATGTATTGGGTCGGGAGAAGTCTACTTTTGCCGATGCAATGTCATTTTCGTCGAGAAGTATCTTTCCCGACGGCTCTATGCCAACAAAATATTTTTGTTAGCCAAGACTTTTCCCGACGCAATATAGATTGCGTCGGGAAAAGTGAAAAATCTTGTAGTATCCTCCCCTTACATGTTCAATAATCAGAATTCTTCTGTATCTATTCAGCGTTCGAATAATAATGTGCAAATTTATCTCTAAAAATGATTTACAAATTATACACTTTCCTTATAAATACAAAGAATGAGAAAATATATATCTACCCTTGATTAACAGAATAACGAATCCAGGAAAACTAATAAAACAGAATGTAACTAAACCCAGATTAAGTCCATAATAACACTAATAAACTTTAATTACACGAAGAGAGAAGATCATATGGAAATTTTTAACATGATCAATCCCAGCAATTTCTACACCACCTTCTTCCTTGGTTGTGTGTATTATTCATCAAAGTATACAGGTTCATTCCCAATTTTCTAATGTCGGAATTAGTTGTAGACAATCCTCCAATTTTCTTTTTTCAATAAAAGCTCTCGGGTAGGATAAAAAATGGCTATGACAACAACATTTCAATTGAGTTTCAATTTCATCTCCAATAAGCCAATTCTCAATGGAAAGGGGAGGAAGAACAATAAAGCTTTAATTGGAGTGGATGGCAAACAACACATGCCCGCATAGACCAGAAAGGAATCTACTATAAGACCAAGTGGAAGTTGGGAGCTAAATTCTCTTGTAGCTCATACCCCTAAACTAATTAGTTTAGTCAAAAAGGTAGCCTATGCAAAAATATATAAAAGTACTCACCCAAAAACAATCTCATATATATTTAAGTTCAATATAAGATTTGGGAGTGGGAGGATTTGAAGAACCTCTTATATCTTAGTCGACGAGGGCATATGTCTTAACAAGTCAAACTATGCTCAAGTTGACATCTTGTACATACTCTTAATATCGTACAAAGAATAAATAAATTAAAGATAACTAGGGATGTTACATCGAATATATATGATAGAGAAAATAAAATTAACTTTCATTTGGTGCAAATTATGAAATTAATTTATCTCTAAAAAAATATTACATTACAAATAAAATGCGAAAATCCATACCTACCCCTCATAAGTAGGAGCATAACATGCATGTAACCTAGCTTGATGAGAATAGAGGGCAAGTAAAATTATTAATATAAACAAAAAAAGAAAACTTCATGAAGGGATGAGTTGAAAATAAAGATTTCTAATTAAATTAGAACATATCACCACCATATTAATTATTTCAATCAAACTAAATACTCAAACCCACGTCATATCACTTTATCTATCTCTCATTTCTAAATTTCCTTAATTACATGATGAGATACATTGGGAAAAAGCATGTCAAGTAATGATGCCAATATAATTACATTGTTGATTAGTTAATTAGTTAAGCAATTGGATGGGAAAAAAACTTTTTCTATGACACAATGATAGGAAGAAAAAAAAAAGGTAGTATGAACCGACCAAAAACGTTAATATAAAAGGCTAATGTTATGTTAAGGTGGTGGAGAAACGTGGAATGGCGTAAGAATACAAACACTGTTACTAAAAAAACAGCTAAGTCTGTGGCATTGACAGCTGAAGAAATAGCTAGAGAGAGAAAGAGAAACACGTGAGAGAGGCGTGAGGATTCCCGTGAGGGAGGGCTGGCCAATATGCATTATCCAAATCCACAACCAAAACTACAATATATAAATCTTGTTGTAACGACTTATTATATATGGTTGTGTCTTAAACCTTACTTCTCACGGGTTTTTTTATCCTCCCCCATCCCACTCTTCTCCACCTACCTTTTCTCTATTCTCTAATTTTCATCTTATTTTTTCAATTTTTTTTCTCTCTTTTTACACATTCGATTTTGAAATTTATACTTATTCAACTATACCACCTCTCGTTGTATTGGCATTTTTAATAAGGTATTACCTGGCGTTCAATGCTTGTGAAGATACTACTGCGAAATGTAGGTGAAATCTAGATACGTGGTAGCTTGACCTAAGTGAAACTGAGAACCACTTGGGGCTAAGGTGGGCGATAAGGATATTGAGTGATCAGACCAGAAACTATCTAGGAGATCAAGAGAGTGAGATGAAAAGACACCTAATTCAAGTCGGTTGTAGCGCATTACTCAAGACAAACCCAATAGGGACTCAAAGTAAGAAGAGTTCTCATTAAACGATTATTCAATATCTTGTGAAAATTGATCAACCTGGACATGAGATGTGACCAACATAAGGAAAGGTGTAATTAATGACATGTTTAGTCATGCACAAGACAAGAGAAGAGGGTCACATCTTGGCAACCTTGTTAGTTGTGTGTAGGAAGATTTTGTGGCTCGAATTAAAAATTCTTGTAGTGCTAACCTAGTATGTCACATCTTTATACATAGTTGTAGTGAGCCCTACTAAACTATCTAGGAAACCCTAATAAATCACTTGTGCGATTATGACTAGCACAACACTCCTTTCCAAACTAATCTCCTAGCAAGTTGCATCATAGAGCCATGACCCCATCATGATGTGGTAATCATGTTTTTTCTTAGAGTCATGACTCTACCATGATGTGTGGTAATCATTATATATATGCATGAGAAAGAAAATGAGATGAGTGTAAATACTCTATTATTATACCAAAACTTTGACAAACTCAAAACTCAAACTGACTTAAGTATCATTGTTTTCATCTGACAACATTAACTATATTGATGTGCCCTTGAACGGTACAATTAACGTTGATTTGGTTAACAATACGACCAAAATCATATATAGTAATATATGTTATATGCCATTTTTAATGTTCTCTCCTTTTTTTGTGTATATATGTCATACATATTCTTGAACAACTTCTCAATTTTGTTTTGGAAAATTGCAATTTCAATCTTTGAGATAAAGAAGAGAGAAAGATACTTGTGTAATAGAAACTCCAGTGAGCAAATTTATTAATCACAATTATTAAAAAAAAACAGTTTTTAAGAATTCAGGCTGAAAAGATCCAATAATCTTGTTCGTCAAACACATTCATCTTTTGGTTTCCACAATACTTTCTGTTGTACACCTTGGGCCTCACTCAACTTAGCTTCCTATTCTTCAAGTTTGGGTCATTCGGCCGCTGTAAAACCCCAAAATCCCCATCCCAAACAATAGGTTTACTGTGTGACAATCTTTTAGTACAAGAAAAATGTAGAGTGGGGGATTGAACCTTCCTCCTCATGGAAAGTAATAGATTCTTGTATTCACCGAGCTATGCTAAGACGGCTTTACTAGGTTATGGGCGAGGCCCAAGCTAAGAATTCTATAATCTTTGGTTGGCAAAGGTAAGATGCGAGTTCGTTCCACAGAGTCTTCAATTTTGCAAAGTAGTCACAGAAGATTGATGTTAGACTAAATTTGATATAATTCGTGCCGTAATTGGAAGATTCAAGGCCGATTCCTGCGCTGATATCGTTGTTGGAAATCGAGCCAAATTTCTCTAGCCGAATCAGAGAAATTGATGCATTGCTGAACTCTTAGACTTACAACATTAGTGTAAATTAAACCTTGCATAAACCTTCATTAATGAAAGGCTCACATAAATAGCCACCTGTCATACATGTGTCAGTTACTCAAAGTATAACCAACTAATACTTGACTTAACAGAACAAGTAATACAAGTAACTAATTGTTTAATTATCTCTAATACTTAGCTCTTATTGGAAGAGGGGCTGAGTAAACACTGATATGAGTTGATGGTGGAAACAAGAGATACAAGCAATAGCCTGGCTATAAACTTCGAGGTTGAGGAAGATGATGATATACATTTGGCTGTGCTCCTTATTTCGTCTAATGATGTCACTGTGGCCCTGCAACATATGATGAAAGCAAGGAGGGAAGGGCCAGTTTTTGCAATCTGAGCAAAGGAATTGAGGTTTGGAGAATTTGAGAGAGAGTTGAAGGCCATTTGATGAATAAGCACAACAGACAGTCCACAACCAAATTGATCGCTAATTTTATTTCAAATTACATTCTTGTCTCTCTCAAGTCAGTGGAAGGATAGAGCCACACTTTCCAAATCTTGAATCTAACAGTTCCAAGATCTACTCATTCACTTTTTTATTATGAAAATGAGTGAACTTCATTTTCAAGACATTATATTACAAACTTCCCACCAGTCATTTCTCAATGATAGTCCCAAGATAGCAGGCTTATTAAACTGGCCATCTAAACCATTTTAACCCATGTAAACTAAAGAACACGACTTACAATTCACTCTTATCTTAATTTTATTGGATGAAAATGATATTCTCATCACATTTTTCTACATGAATTACTAAATTCTAGATCAAAGCAAAGGGAGGAGAATAAGGTACCAAATACAAAATGACAACAGAGAAAAGGGAATCTTGATTAAGAGCTCAAAAGAGCTTTCGATGGAACAGTATACAATTTTAGCATCGAGATGTTGCTAACAAAATGGTATATCTCGATAATGGCAATAAAATGCAACCCATGAACAATCTAAAGGGCCACATTCACCAACTAAACTAAATCCTGTACTTCTATGTGCTAAATTTCTGTGGTTTTTCAGCTAATTACTTTTCTTTGATGCTATATGCAATTAGTAAGCACAGAAAAAATTACAATTAAAAAAATGTAAAATACTGTTTGAGACTGGATCATGTTAGAGGTGGAGCTTCAAGTCGAATATAGTCATACATGAGACCTTGGAAAGGGCTTTCGCTTCTTGCCTGAGTGAGATAGATGGAGTTGTTCCCTTCCAGAAATTGATCGCCAGGGAAAGGTATGGAGTATAACCAGTAAAGTCCATGAATGCCATGCCTTGCAATTGCGTTGTCCCTTCCAATCATCCCTGTCGAGAAAGCGGCCTGGTCCGACTCTCGATCGTTTAATTGAACCTTCAAATCGACAACATAACAGAGTATTAGTTGAAATGAAACATCTGGCTGAGATTGCAGACTGAAAACCATATTAAAGAAGTAAACCTATGGCTTATTTTGTTGGTTGGAGTTGGAGTTGAAGTTTTTACAGGCTTAAATTAGTATTCAAACTCTGTTCTTTATTGTTTCAAACATTTTAGTTTAATCTCTTGACTTTGAATACAAATTTTGCCACTAATTTTTGTATACTATTTAACAACGTAAGAAAGGAATGACCTTTCAACTTTAAGAGATTATGTTTTAATCCTTAAATTTTATATAAAAATGTTAATTTAAGTCTTTGTAATCTTTTTTAATTTATCAGATACGTTAAGTTTTCATAATATAGTTTTAAAAATTAATAATGAGAAATAAAATAATGTTTTATGTTCAGTAAAAAAAATTACAAATTTAGTCCCTAAACTTTAAAGTTTGTGTTTATTTGATCACTAAACCTTCAAAATTATAAATTTAGTCCCTAAACTGTCGAATTTTTATACACGGATCTACTAAACACAAAATTGAAATTTTAGAGTTCTATTAAACATAAAATTCAAATTTACATATAATAGATTAATTGATTTTAAAATTTTTTGAATTTGTTAGGAATCTATTAAACACGAAATTGAAAGTTCAAGAACCTATTAGGCACAATATTGAAAGTGTAGAGACCTATTAGACACTTTCAAAAGTTCATGAACCAAATAGACACAAACTGCAAATTTCAAAGACTAAACTTGTAATTTAACCTAAAAAATACTGAGCATACACTCTAATACCTGTAATTCGCATTCAGCAGCAGATGCCAATGCAATTTGCAGTGTGTAATTTGCCGTTTGGTTCACAGATTGCAATAAAAATCTGATCTCCCAAGTGGTTGCTTCGTATGTTTGATTCCCCACATTCCTGCATAAAAAAATAAAAAGAAAAAGAAACCCCTTCTAAATCAGTCCCTAAAACACTAACCAAATGTAAAGAAATCACAGAAAAACAGAAAACCAAAAACAGAAACGTCATCCAAAATTACCTGGTAACATGAGCATAGAACCAGTCCTCAGTATAATCATCCACACCAACAGTAAACACAAGATCATTATTTGGATACATAGCCGCATAACGTTCCCACAAGCCATATTGTCTGAACCTGTGAATCAAGCCAAATTCTCAACATCATTAAATAACTCATATGTTGATTGAGACAAACAAAATGGCTTGAAAAGAATATTAAAACTAACTTGTCAGCATGGTCATTGTATAGTTTATTCATGAGAGTCGGATAAGGGTCGGGCACATAAAACTCCGCTGCAGTGCGGTCGGGAATGCCGATCTCCCAGATGGTTGGGCCCTGTCTCGGTGGATCGAACACCATCACATCCAATCTGATTTCAGACCCTACAAAATGAAGAGTCTATGTTGGTTTGGTTTGGTTTGATTTTGGGTGAAATGTGATCAAGAGAAAATTGTTTATTTACCAGGCTCGATTGTAATATTTGCCTCGTATTTGTAGTCTCCAATAAAGCCAGGGACAAAAGCATACAGATTGTAAACTCCAGCTCGGATGTTATTGATTAAGAAGTTGCCGTGACTGTCAGCTCGAGTCCAGAACTGATAGCCCTGAAAGATGTATAAGATATAAGAAAGCATGACTTTGTTTGAAAACTATATTGGAAATTGAGTTTGGAAGTAGAAATTAGGTCAGAACATAGTTTGAGCTTCCTTTCCATTTGATTCCTATTGATTAAATCTTCTAGAAGATACTCACTATTTTTAGGTGTTTAACAATTTTCTTACTAGTCATATTTTCATTGAACATGGACAAGAGATAATGAGTTGGCTTTGAGTATAAAATAACTGTGTGGTGGGTAATATCTACCCCTTATTTATGCTCAAACAATGATAAATTATCTTATTTTATGGACTCCATATTATTATTAAATATGACTATGGAAACAATACTGGTCTGCACATTGATAAGTAACATTTTTGCTGACTTTCTGACATGGTTTACTTGTATTTTATTGGTCTATTTTTAATGTGTTTAATAAATAAGTGGACCTACAAATATTTTTTAGCTAATGGTAATAAGCCACATCAGAAAGTTAATCACCCACTAATTTTTGTTAACATCTGATACCGATGGGTATGTTTCGAGAGATTCACTCAAACTATATACGAAACTATCATAATTGTAGCACAAATTGAAGAGAGATAATTTAAAAAACCAAACGTTTACCTTGGTTTCCCTTTGCCAAGATCCCACAGGACCAGGCAATGCCAATCCAACGAAAGCATTACTCGCACGCATAAGTCTGCTACTGATATACCTGATGGAAACAATACGCATACGCATATTCAATTCAAAATGTTTTGAATTTAATCACAAAGGGAAACACAAATTTGTATAGAGAAAGAGAAATACCCATCACGGACTAATAACCGGCCGGAGACGCTCCCTCTTTGAGCAGAAGAAGGGAAGTCTTCTGATTGAGGAAAAGTATACGGCCACTTACTGATTTCCATTGCCAACTGTGAAAATTTTATGCACATCAGTTGAAATTACTCCAAATTCTCAATCAAAAGAGATAGAGGGAGAGAATTAGGGACCTGTTGTTTGGCATCTTGCCATAGAGAAAGAGAATCCTCCGCAGGGGAAACAGAGTTGAGATAGACAAAGACAGGGCCGAAGACCTTCTTCCAAGGCTCTCCGTCTGCAAATTTCATGCCGATGTCCTTTCCGGCGTAGTGGGTGCTAACGAACATCTGTGGGGCAGAAATTGGAGTAAAGGTATTTTCACAAACAGGTGGTGGGAAAGTTTAGTTTTGGATGGAATGGACATGGAAATGGGTTAGAGGGGGACTTACGGAGAGAGTGATGGGGCCGGCATGGGAGGTCAGATCCTGCTTGACCGGACCGGCGACACGAAACTCGTCGCTGGGAGTGATCATCCAGAATCCCATCGGCGGATCGCTGGAGATCCAGCCGTGAACTTGGTTGTCCTTGTCCTCTGTTGAGTACTGGTACTTGTCATCCACCTGCACTCACAGTGGTTCACATCAGTGATCATTCTCATCAATGGTGTCTGTTGTAGAAGTAGAACCCAACTTTTGATCTTTAAAGCCAATTTGTTGAATCCAACATTGAACCCGCCTAAAGATACACATTGATTCAATTCAAAATGTGTGTGCAATGCATATATTTGGAATTTTATTTATTTTTCTATTTTCTATTTATTTATATTTATTTACGTTCAACTTTAATATGTACAATTTAGTCTATCTGCTTAAAAAATTGTAACAATTTAACCTCTACCATAGAAATTTCCATCAAAATTAAGTATTAGTTTATAAACACATTTGGTCTCTAATTAATTTATCGGTCTACATATCTAATATCTTTCATTAAATCTTAATAATATTTTTCATGATAGAGACTAAATTGTAACAAAATTTAAAATACGAGAATTAAATTGTTACACACTAAAATTCAAAGATTAAATTGTTACAAAATTAATTGAAAATACAAGGACAAAATTGTTACAAACCAAAGTTCACCGACTAAATTGTTATTTCTGTAAAAGTTTAGGCGCTAAAAATATTTTTTTAATCTTGATTAATCATAGAAGTTAAGTTCGACCCAAACATTGATCACTTATTAAATACACAATATTAAATACACCTTGAAACTTTACAACAATCACTTAATAAAGAGCCAAAGACATATATGATCATCACCACAATATAAGGTCTCGTTTGATAACTATTTGGTTTTTGAAAATTAAACGTATAAATATTATTTCCATCTATGACTTTCCATGTTTTGTTATCTACTTTTTACACATGTTTTCAAAAACCAAGCTAGATTTTGAAAACTAAAAAAAATAGTTTTCAAAAACTTGTGTTTTGGAATTTGGAATTTGGCTAGAAACTCAAATGTTTCATTAAGAAATATGAAAACCTTGTAAAGAAGATGAAAACTATTGTAGAGAAATTGTGGGAAAACAAGCAAAATTTTTCAAAATCAAATAGTTAACACGAAAAGTTTTGAATCCGCACCTCTACATATTATTGAGCTCAAAAAAGAAATAAAGGAAAACCTATGCAAAATCTAAAAACTAAAATAAAACAATTAAAAGTTCAAAAGTCCAAAATATAATAGGGATAAAAGTTCAATACAAAATATAATATGTACCAATAAACCTTAAAATTGCGAAAAGGATAGAAAAACTATTTTTACAATTTTCATAAAGTCCAACTCAAGCAAATTTTCATTTAGAATAGTTTACTAGCTAAGGTATTATCCATTTGTTATAAAGTCCAATATTAAAATCTCTACTCCACATTGTTAAACCTAGAAAGAAAAAATTCAAATAAAATATCATTACTTAAAAAAAAAATCTATAAATAAATCCAAGGATAAATAAATCGTAAAAATACCTCTCCTCTGAGTTCCTCATTGGCAGGATTGGTCAAAAGAACAGCCTCAGGATACGCCAATGCCTCACCATTTTCACGGTCGTCCATCGTCGGCATCACCCTCTGCCTATCGTCCGATACTGCCATATAATCAAACCTAAACAGTAAAGTAAACACACACGCCATTTTCCAGTCAAAATTCCATAAACCTTCATCTTCAAAAACTCAAATTTTAGGCAAAAATATAATTCCAAAAGGGTTTTTTTTTTTCCTTTTACATTTTGCTCTGAAGCTTGTACACAATCCTAACTTGATCCATTTCAATCTCCGGCCACCCCGTCGGCCTCTCGAATATGGCATACGTATAAAATCCCGAGCTTCCTCTCACCAATACGTACCTGCACGCACAACCAAAAAGAGGCAAAAACGACGTTACTTTTCATTCCTCTTCTTCTAAAAGTTGCCTAATAATTCTCCCTCTTCTTCTTCCCACCTTTTGTCCACATTTACAGGGGCCGTCTCGTTCCCAACTGCAAAACTCCATGTTTTGTTAAACGAGATTTCCAGTTGCTCGTCGTCCGCTATTATCACTTCAAAGCTCTTTCCTTTTAATCTAAATGGGGAGAAGAAATTTTGTTAATTTTTTTTTTTTTTTTTAAAAAGTTTCGATTTTTTGTTTGATTAGATCTTGAAAGGGAAAATGGGTTTTGGTTTATACCTGTCGATGCTAATGGGTTCGTCTGGGTTGTTCCATACGGCGTCCCAGTAGCTGTAAACATAACATTTAGCTCTTAATTAATGCAAAATACTTCTCTATTAACTGTTAACTGGCCACAAGAATTTTCGGTTGACCACCACAAAATTTTTAATAAATACTTACCTTCTTTTAAAAACCAACTAGTTTGTCAAATACTAAGTTTTGTTATTAGAAAAAGGAAAATACTTAACCACTCACTACCAAAAAAATATATTGTTATTAATTAATTAAATATTAAAATAATTTTCGACTATATATATATATATATTATATGCTTGCTTCTTACCCTCTGTTTTGCTCTTCGTTTTTGGTCTCGAGAATGTTATCAATTCCATTGTAGCTCAATCCAACCACGTCACCATCTGGAGTCGAAAGAGTAACTTGGACAATACCATTATCCATTATAACCTGAACAAAATAATAATAATAATACAGAGCTAAAGTTTTCCTTTGATGGAAAATTGTTTTAAAAGGGAAAGAATATGTGAATTATTGGTATTACTTACATATCCACCATTTCTTTGTAGTGTGATGTTGAATAGCCTCGAAGAATTGTTGATGTCCATGCTCCTTAGGTATCTCCTACTAATACTAGTAGGAATCATGTGAATATGTGAGCATTTCGAAATTAAAGACATGGACAAATAAGAGGGGCCCCAAGTTTGGACTTTTTTTACTGAATTAATATTGAATTATACAAATTTTGTGTTCTGTAATTTATGAGTAGTTTTGGGTTTATAATGAGTGAAAAATTAATGTACCATATAAAAATTTAGTTTCAAATGTTGTAAGGTAAATGTTAAAATATCATTTTGGTTTCTATGCTCTTAGACTTATTCTATTTTAATCTAAATATTTTTAAATGTTCAATTTTAGTTGTTTTAATTTCAATATAAGCTTGTTTTGTAATCTTAAGTTAATTTTTATTAATGAGGCAAAAAAAGTTAAAAGGAGGTAGAAAATCTCTATTAAGAAAAAGTTTTAATAGCCAATAACACAACCATAATTGACATTTACTCATTCCCTTGAAGTTGGAAGTTCAAATTTTCATACCCCACATTTGTTATAATAAAAAAAAAAAGACTTAAATATATTCTTCGTTGACTTATGGAATTCTTTTTTTTTTTTTTTGTGAGAGCTAATTAATTACCTCAAATAACTACATAATTATTTTTATAAGGTTAAATTACAAGTTTAGTCCTTGAATTTTTATGTTTTTGTCAATTTGGTCCTTGAACTTTCAAAAGAGTTTAAAAAGTCAAACTTTTAATTTTATGTTTAATAGATTTCTGAGCTTTAAAAATGTCTAACTCAAACTTTCAATTTTGTATCTAACAGGTCCCTAACATATTTAAAATAGTTAAAAATTAACTAATTTATTAGATATACAATTGAATATTATGTCTAATAGGATTCTAAACTTTCAATTTTATATTTAGTATATTCGTGAATTTTAAAAAATGTCGAATATATCGATGACCTATTAGATGTAAAATAAAAAATTTAGAGATTTATTGCACACAAAATTGAAAACGAAAATTTAATGACCTATTGAATACACAATTAAAAATTCATTTACCAAATAGACACAAACTTGAAAGTTTTAGAACTAAACTTGTAGTTTATCCTTTTTAACATTTATTAAAATTGCTTAGAATGCATTGGTATATTTAAAGAAATAGGGATCACAATAGAATAAGTCCAAAATTACAAAAATCAAAATAGTATTTTAACTATAGCAGAAAAGCAAATGAAAACCTACACATATCGAACCCACAAATGAAACACTTCAAAAGAGTAGGATAATAAAACTAAAAACAAAATTTGAATTTTAAAATTACACTTAAATATGTCAAAAAGAAAAAAAAAGCTCTTAAAAAGTAAACATTTTTAATTTTTGTAAAGATAGGAAGATTAAAAACAAAATGTCATATGACCCTTTTCAAAATAGCGACCAATATTCACAAGTCAATGGGTTGAGTTGGAGAAATTATTGGGGGAGGCCGTAAATTGAGGCTCTCCCTCAATTTGATGCTACGGTGGTTAACCATTGCATGTTGTTCTTCTCCTTTCTGTTGAGATTTTCATTTGAACTAAGCTATGATTTTTTTCCGACTAGATTTAGCTCGATCCTTTCGATTCTTTTTCTCCTAGATTTTTTATTCGCACATAGTAGTAATCAAGACTGAGCAGCGGAGAAAAACGCCTATGTAAGTAAATGTTGAATTCATTTTCTCTCTCTTTTTTTAATTACTCTATTTTTTTAATAGAAAATCTAATGAAACAGAGAAGAAATTATATTTGTAGATAGTGTTCTTGTTTTAACTAAAATTTTAAATATCATTCTAACCGATGGTAATACTTGATTTTTGTCAACTATATAATTTATTAAATATTATTTTTGGTAGACATAATATTTAATAATTTTGAATTGATATAACAAATTTATGTAAAAATAGATTAAAAAATAACATTCAAATTATAAAAATGATCATACTTTTTTTTTCTAAAAAAAGGTTCAACAATCTGAAAAAACAGAAGAGCAACATGCAAATTTTAAATGGAAAAAAAAAAAAAACTACCTTGGTCACTGGAGAATCTTAACAAACTCTAAAATAATAATAAAAAAACAAAACAAAAATTTAAGAGAAAACCGACCATGCAATCTGAATTTTTTTTTTAACAAAAGTTGAAATTGGAAAAAAAATCGAACTGTACTGCAATCTAAAAATAAAAAATAAAAAAGTTAACTCGTTGGTTAACCAAAAGCTAACAACTCACACGCGGCATCAAATTGGGGGAGAGTCCCCCAATAATTTCTAGTCGAGTTGAGATTATTTGGTTTTCTTTAACAGAGGATAATGGGGCTGGTGGGCAACACGGGAATTTTGGCTATGCCAGGTGGCATTCAAATACCGATGCTCTACCATTAGAAAGTCAATAAAAAATTATTTAAAAAGAAAAAAAAAAAAAAAGGGGGGGGGGGGCTACGTTCCTAAGGAACAGTAAAAGTAAAAACTGTCTCACCGGACAGTTGTTCATAAATTGGTGCAAACATTTCAAAGACGAAAAAGTAAACAACATTTTAACTGTACGATTCAGACACCAGCACTTTGTCCCGTGACAATGTGGGGTACCAAAAATAAAAAACACTAAAAGTGAAGGAAAAAAGAAGAAAAAACAACATAAAATTCCTCTGGCCATAAAGGAATCATTCTCCTTTATAAGATCAAATATGTGAACTTTAAATTAATTTTACAAACGTGACTAAATAATATATGACTCCAACATAATTCAACATTTATAGCATAATATTTAACAAAAGTAAATAAAATTTAAAAAAAAAAAAAAAAACTGTATTGATTTACATCATCCTCAGCCTCTGGTTCAGCTCTGCATGCATTCATCTTGCAGAAGAACCAGAGCCCAGCAGCTTAAACATCAATGGAGAAATTTTTCTTCTTTTCTACAAAATTAAGAAAATGTAGATGAATTTAATTACCTTACAGGGGTGGTCGGAATCCAATCGCCATTTTCGTGGAGACGAAACAAGAAGAAGAAAGCCCCAGCTATGGCTGTGAACCAAAGGGCCAAACCCGGCCATGGCTTCATTTTAAGAAATGAGCCTGAAATTAAACTAGAAGGGCAGAAAAGGGAAAGAAAATAAAGAAGATAGAGGTTTAAGCTAATGTTGAAACAAGAACACTTCCATTCCAGAGAAGACTTATGAAGGATGATGAAACTGAGAGAGTAATTTAATTACCTCTGTTATGGCAAGCAGTTAGCTACTGTAAGAGCGTTTTAACTCTCTCTTTAATGGACTGAATTAAACCCAAATAAGAAAAACAAATTTTTTAAAAAAAAAAAAAGAAAGAACGTAACTTTTTTTTTCCTTTTTTCTTTTTGGTTTCTTGACAATTCGGTTGAAGCTGTCACGTGAATGTGTATATATAGGATGTTAAAGGTTAAAGCTGAGACTCAGCTGACAGAGACATTGATTTCGATATCTAGTAAATGGAAGATGAGAAGAAAAACCAAGTTGTCTTTTCCTATGTTTTGAAATTTTCATTATTTACTAAGTTATTGGAATTTCAACGCATTAATTCGTTGTGGTTATCGTATTAAACCGAAAATTTGACCATTTTTAGTTTGGTTGTATTAGTCAAATTTTGGGTTTGCTTTTTGGATTAATTATATATGTACATTTGTGCCTAACTCCTAATGAAGATCAAATTTGATCATTGTAATGAATTTTGAATTTTCCACCAAGGGATTGCATTGTTTGTTTTGTTAACTACGTGCTGAATCATTGCTATGATCATAAAACTATAGTATGATTTCACATATGAACCTAAACCTGAAAATTTTCAATTCAAAAGGTTTTCAATACAGGTAGGTAGTTTTCAACAAACGTTTCTCTTTTGTATAAAAAAAAAGGGGGAAAAATCGTTTTTTTCTGTAAAAGGTTTGTATTTTCCCCCCTTTTTGGGAATAGCTTTTTATAAAAGGTTGTTTTATTATCATTATATCATAGGAAGGTTTTTTTTTTTTTTTTTTTTTAAAAAAATTATTATTTTAAGTAAAGGTTTTGAAATGTCGTGTATAAAAAGACTTTGTAGAAAAACGAGATATCAAAACCAGGGATGACATCCAAGTGAAACAAAATGGAGGTTATCTTCATTCACCATACTTGACCTCGCAAGAAATTTCAATGTTTATTAGGGAATCGATACTGAGTTGTTTTGAATATTATTATTTAATTTTTGTAATTGTTTTATAATGTAAATTAATTAAATAAATATATAAAATATTTTAGAGTTAAATTTTACCAATAACTAATTTTCTTACATTATTTATAGTCATTAATTTGATTATAATATTTTAATTAATTTTATCAATATATGAATATACTAAGTTAATAAACATAAGAATAAATAAATAATTAAAAAAAATCAGAGATGGGGATGAGATTAGGGTGGAGATAAAAAAAAAATGCATTACCTAAATCTAAAAAAAGAATTGTAAATTAATACAATTCCCATCTTCGGCGGTTCAGCCTAAGAGTTAAATGACGAAAAAAAAATCTCTCTCCAATTAAATCAAAAAATTCTTATCCGGTAGAAGAAAAACCTACCCTCCCTCCTCCCACAAAGTTGAAAAATTATTTGAAAAGACTGTTACAATATGACTGACAGTTTTGTACCATTAGATATATGAAAGAAATTATAAAATTATTTCGCTTTTGTATCCAATAATTATTAAAAGATAGATATATTTTTAGATCTATATCTGACGATCATTAAAAGACAGCCACATTATAACGGTTTCAATAAATAATTTCTCCACCCAGTTATAGGAAAAAAAAAAAAAAACGTCTCACACATTACCTCTAAGGCTCTAAGGACCATTTTTCAATTCATTCATTGACGGCTTGTTTTGAGACCACCCCCCCCCCCCCCCCCCCCCCAAAAAAAAAAAAAAAAAAATCCTTATCTATGTGGGTAAACTGGAGCATTATAAATTGGGAACAATGTGTTAGAGAGAAAGGGTATCCAGATTTTCTCCATGGTTTGTTAAGGCTAAATTTTTATATTTATAATTAATTAAAATGCAATAACTATGCTACAAGAATTAAGATATCATTTTTCAATTTTATTTATTTATTCAAATTTTCTAAAATGATATTTTTGTAATAGATCAACCATAAAAAAATGATAAAATCATAACGGTTATGCAAATATTTGTATATTGATATCGATTAAAATATGGTTGGATTTTGTCAAAACTCACGCATAAAAAAATATCGATCTTAGTAAAACGCGGTGCTTGTAGTTTGGCCAAAACTCAAGCATAAAAAAATATATTTTATCAAGCTAAAAAATCTCGTATTGATTCACATATGATCAAAAATCATAGACAATAACCTCGAGAATGAATCTCTTCTTCTCATCCAATTAAAAAATTGATACCATGAACAAAATTATGCTCCAGAAAACGAATAAGAAATTTTTTTAATAAAGTCATAAAAGTAATTATGGATTTTAATGCTCTTTATCAACCTGAATAAATTTCAGAAAAAGAAAGAAGAAGGAAGAAGAACGAGAGATGAGGAAGAAAAAAGAAAAAATAATCGAGGTTAGAAGAGAGAGAAAGGGCAAAGCGTGCGAAGTAAACCAAAAAGATGGATGGGTCTCACGTAATATTTCATGATAATTTGATAACATACTATTTTAGATGTAATTAAGGGGTAGAATAACGTGAGACCCACAGTTGATTATCATTGCAGAATATAATAAACACTATAAATCTAATCATATGTGACTCACAATATCAAATTGCGTTCATTACAATTATAGGTAGGTAAACATGCCATTATAATATTTTTTTAGTTCAACAACATTTAATAATAGGAGATTCGAATTTATGACATTTTGGTCATAAATCCATATTTTATGTCAATTGAGTTCTGTGGTTGTTGGCGCACATTTATGACACTGTATGCTCATTTTACGATAAACAATAAAAAATTTAAATAAAAAGATATTTTAGCAGTTGGGTAAAAAACCAACACAGTTGATAATTCCATATTCACATGGATGAAGGAGAAAATTAGGCAGAAACTGAAAATTGTAAAAGGAGCAACAAATACAGAGAGAGAAGAGGAAGTCATAAATGTACAAAGAGAGAGTTTGAAACGCAGATGGCCACTACCTCGGCATCCACACCTTGGCGCAGGTGACAAGAACCTTCGGCGGCATGACACGCAAACAAAAAAAAAAAAAAAAAAAAAAAAAAAAAAAAGGAAGCCGTAAATTTGGTATTGCCATTGCCACTGTTAATTGTTGTTACCGAGACCACCCGTGACGCTTTATTTTTCAATTTCAACTCTGTCTCTCCAACAAACACAACACAACAAGATCAATCTGCGCTCCGGGGAAAACTCACCGCCGCTCCTCTCTGTTGGCCAAACTATTCGGCTCACTTCAAAATAATGCAAAACATAAATTTCAAGTTTACTTCTTCAATTTCCAAGTTTATGTCTACAACCTCTCTCTAACTTTAAAATTTTTAATAAATATCTAATAAATTTCTGAAATTTAAAAATGTCTAAATAAGTAATTTAACTTTCAATTTCATGTATAATAGTTTCTTACTATATTTGAAATTTTTTAAAGATAAATTGATCTATTTGATATAAAATTGAATTTTATGTTTAATAGAACTCAAAATTTTCAATTTTGTGTCTAATAAATTTGTGAATTAAAAAAAATTGTCGAATAGATCAATGACCTATTAGAACAAAATTGAAAACTATGGGACCTATTGGATACAAAATTGAACGTTTAAGAACCTATTAGACACTTTCTAAAGTTTAGGGATCTATTGGACACATAATTGAAAGTTCATGGACTATTAAACAATTTTTAAAGTTCAGGGATCAAATAGACGCAAACCTGAAAATTCACTGACTAAACTTATAATTTAACCGTAATAAAATAAATTATTAAAAGCCACTTTTAATCCTTAACCTTTCGAAAAAGTAACAATTTAGTTTCTGAACTTTAGTATGTGACAATTTAGTATCCGTATTATAAAATTGTAGTCTTTATCGTAAAAAATATTTTAAGATTCAAGGCGATTTCTTACATATGTAGATTATTAAATTGTTACAATCTTTAAAGTACAAGGATTAAATTGTTACATACTAAATTTTTTCAGGTCAACAATTGTAGGGGTGAAGGATCGAACCATCAATTTTTAGGATGGTAATTGATGTCTTATCCACTAAGCTATGTTCGAATTAGCTATTACATACTAAAGTTGAGAGACTAAATTGTTACAAGTTCGAAAGTACACGGACTAAATTATTACAATTTAAAGTATAGAAACTAAATTGTTACTTTCATGAAGGTTTGGAAATCAAAAGTGTTTTTTAACCTAAATAAATGACAATTTTAACACTTCATATTTAGTTTTCCAATTTTTTTTTTTGGATTAAATCTTAATGTTAGTGGTGTATCTAGAATATTGTATCTATTTATTTATTTTTGTTTTTTTAGAAGATTTTTTTTTTTAATGTTTAAAACTTTAATTATGTTTATGAACTTTTGATTATGGTTTTATTTAGTTTTTATTATCAATACTATTTGTACAAATTAATATGACAGGTTAGTGTAATTTTTTTTCTCATCTGCACTCCAACTCAATAAAAAATTATTCAATATATAGACTTGTTGTGTTAGTATCTTATTAAGTGTTAATGACAATTAAATATAAACATAATCTAAAATCAAAGATATTAATTGATTTTCTTTATAAAGTTTAAGAACTAATTAAAATAGGCATAAAACTTATGTTACATGATTTTGAAGAATAACTAGTTGGTTGATCGTGTGCGTACTAACCTAGTTAGAGATGATGGTAATATAGGAAAGTTGCAACAAGAAATATAATACGATAAAGGATTGCCTATAAAATAAGGAAATGCTAGACACTAATATGGTGTATGCAATAGATACACTTTGGTATTGAAGTTAGCTTGATTACAACTTTACAAGTCGTTGTATATAAGTTGCCAATATGTTCGCATCAAGTGCACACACCAATCGTAGGCCAACTGCATGCAACATGAGTGACTATAGTAATGTCATTATCTCTTGTAGGGTAGGTTGGTGCTTTAAGCAGATGGGTACAACGACACACTAGGTTACATATATAGTAAACTTCTTAGGTAATCTTATTGACCCTTATGCTTTATCTAGTTGAACTACATCCATTTACAGGTCTCGATTGGCTATGACCCACCTTGTGACTTTTCGTTTCATTTAGTTGTCCAACGCACTTGGTGGTTTTTGTTGGAAATTAAAAAAACTTCACACTTCTGTTGTAGGAATAAGAGGAAAAAAAAATACCCCACTATGTAAAAAATTATTATACAAAATTCTCTCATCAACCCCAATGACAAAGAAAAATTCTTTCAAAGCTTTATGTCACTTACACAATTAGAGTTAATATACCAGACTTAAAGTGTTTCTAATTGACATGATTTGAAACCAAAACCATAGACTCCTTTTATAGTACACTGTTTATCACTTTTTTTTGTACTTTTTTGTTGTGGGAATGCTACTATTCTAATATTTTGCCAAAAAGTCTATCATTTTACTTAGTTGAGCTACACCTATCTTTGATGATCTCACTCTAATCTCACAACTTGTACAATTAACCAGGTAACTTTACGACCTCACACTTTAGTTGAGTTACAAGCCATACGATCCCACTGGGTCAGACTATGATCCACTTGGGCACAAGTGACTTCTACTCTTTAATTTACCTAGGTGAGCTAGGACCCTATCAGTTGCTTGTGGTCTCATTTGAGCTAAAATCTTGCCTTCTTTATCACTTCAAGTTTTCTAGTACCTAGAGCTCTAGTATAGAATTGTGTTGGTAGAGTCTACCTAATTATTTTCAATTTACAATCACACCCACTAGTTCATGACACCCAGTTTGAGAATAAGTTTATAATTTATTTGAATTATACCCATACATTAATTATTTAGTACCCAACAACAATAGGAATGTAATTTTTTATTCATTTCTAAGTAGGTATTAGCATTAGCGGGTAGCTTTACAAGTTCATTTTCTATTAAAAGATGGAAAAATACCAATATAAGCATAGCTCAACGGTTAATACTACATTATTTTCTCTTAGAGATTATATGTTTGAATCTTCCCACCCACATATAAAATGTGATATTCTCAAAAAAAATTAAAGATTTTATTTGGTAAAAAAATTGTGTCAACTTTGATCCTAGCTCAACTAATGAAACATTATAACTTTTGCAGAGAAAAAGTAAAAAACAAAAACAAAAAAGTGATTAAGAGGCCGGCATGTGCCCAACTAAATATAGTTAATGTAATGCGTAAAGCAACCATTTAGGTACCTGCAAAATAAACCATAATCTTGCAGTTTTTGTTTTGGCAGTTTCATCGATATGGCAACATTTCAGTTAGCCATTTCTCAGGTGGGTTACATGTGCTTTGGCAGTATCAATGCTTACAAAGTTACAAGCTAGTATGTTTTCACTATAATTAATTAATTAAATACCATTTGTTTATTTACAAATCTGCTTATAAGCAATAAAAATTTAAAATATATTCTAATATATATATATATATATATATATATATATATATTATTTTGTAAAATAATTGCGAATTGAATGTTAAAATATAGGCAATCAATACTCGTACTTTTTTGTTGTTTTTTTTTTTTGAGTTCTAACTCATACTTAATTGATGGTTCCCATTGGTATACGTATAACTCTAATTAATTTAAAGTTTTAATTAATTCTCCATTTTAATATAGAAAATTAGTGTGGGGGTCTCTACTTGCACTAAAGATGAAAAATGACCAAAAATTTGATAATCCCATTAATAGCCAGCCGATTTTCTATGATATTCCATAAATTTTTTTTTTCATTTTTACCCTTAAAGTCATTTTCAAAATCCTTAGGACTCCGTTTACTTACTAGAAATTGAAATGAGTTGGAATCGAAATGAAATCAATAGGAATAAGAATGTTATTCCTTTGATGTTGTTTTACTACAAGTTGTCTGGAATTAGAATTAGAAACTCATCGATGTTGTTCACTTCCATCAACAATCGGAATAAGATATATGATGGTTACCATAATGCTCTTTTATATTTCTAATGAATTAAAATGCATTAATTAAAGAATATGCTACAATATTTTTTAAAATAAAAATCTAATTAGTATAAAAGTTTCAGTTCTACTTTATATTATTTTATTTAATAATAAAAAAAAATTATAACTAACCAAAATGAAATTACTTCAACTAAAAAAAATATTGGTATATATATATTTTAATTAGAAGAACATTATAAATCGATAAATTTGATCAATTTTATTGTTATGTTATTCATTAATAATGAATTTGATCTTACCAATTTAATTCAAAATAATTTTTTTTAACAAACACAAAATCAAATAATTACAAACTTAAACATGGTTGTAATGTTCATAAAAATTAAGGCTAAATTACTCTAATATGTTTGGTTTACATAAATGGTTCTAAATATATAAATTATGTTACAAATAACTCAAAATCAAATGAAACAATTTTTTTTTAAAATTTTCGAACAACTCAAATTAAATATAATATTTTCAGTTTCAACTTGCTCTTTACGACTAAGCTTTAAATGAGAAAAAAAAAAACTCAAAAAATGGTTCATTAAAAAAAGCAGAATCTGATGGAAAATTAAAAAAGAAACTAAAATAATAACAATGAAAAAAGAAACTAAAAGAAAATCGGGTAGATCACAAATAAGATAAGAGAAAAAAAATTAATTGTTTGGAAGTAAAATAAATTTACTGTATATCACACGGAAAGAGGAAATTTTAGAAATTTTGCGTTTTCAAACGAATGAGAAAAATCAGTATTTTCTCTTTATAAACACCATTGTGACAGATTTCAGAAAAGAAATGTCTGAAAATTATAGGTTTTTAAAAGAGAAGAAAAAAGGGCCCTACAAAAGTGAAGATGAAATCGTGAGGGAGGGCAAAATAGAGAAAAAATGACAAATGATGTAAAGTAATAAAAAAAGATGGTGTAGGTTCATAAGTTTAGTGATGTGTTTATAATGTATTTGGAATAATTTTGAAAAAAAATGTGTTTTTAAACAAAATAAATTTTCTATAAGTACTTTTGAAAAAATAAATAATTTAAAGTGCGTTTAATATAACTTTTTGAACGATTTTAGATAATCAAAATGTTTTTTTAATCTTAATATATAAAAAATACTTTAAAAAGTTAGATTATTTTACATTTTATTTTTGAAGAAACACTTGATAGATAAATTATCCAAAAATTGCTTTAAGTGATTATCCTAAAATCTTTATAATATGTAGTACGAAAAAGAATATATTTGTAATTAAAGAATCATTTCTGAATATAGTGAAATAAAAAAAAATTAAAGTAATTTTAATAAAATGCAAGATATAAATATATTTTTATTAAAATTATTTTAAAAAAAACGCTTAAACTAGAAGGTATTCCAAATAGAATTTGTCGAATGTATTACAAAGGAGCTTCATTTTGGCAATGAAAAGGAAATCACATATTTTTTTACTTTCATTTTTTTATAGAATTATGTAAATATATTTTTTATAAGAAATAGAACCTATAAAACCTATAAAAGAAGTATATAGCTCTATTTATACGAGTTTTGACGAATATACTATTTTTATAGGAACGTAAACAATATATAAAATAGATCTAGATGGTAGGATTTAAACTCTTTTTCATGAGTTTGGGATGGAAACATTACTTACCTATGATTTCTATCAATGCCATTTTAAAAAAAAAAAAATCGTACTTCACAGCATATTGTTTTCAGTTTGTACTTTGAATGACAATTGTTATGGGTGAAATTGGACCAACAAGAATGGGCTAGCTGAAGGGATGCAGTGAAGGGCCAAACAAGGAAAGAAGCCCCATACGAAGTCAAAACGGACCGAAACCGACAGTGGACTGGCCTAGAATGAGTGGAAGAAGAAACGGGCTTGGGCTTCGGCCCAAGCCCGTGGTCGGCCCGGCCGAGGCAGACCAGAAAAGCCGAGGCCGACCAGTTGGGCAAGGCCCACTTTTGGTCCTTGCCTCAGTCCCTTATGGCCCGTGTGCCCTCGGTTCAGTCCAATTCGACCTTTCCTTTCCCCATTCGAAGACGGAAACCCACGTAGGAAGGAAGCTATTTAAGCTCTCCCTCAGGGGGAGAGCAAGGTAAATTCATTCCAGCTTACAACACTCTCCTACAACTCTCAAAACTCTCTCTGACTTAAGCATCGGAGCCTGTGTGGTCTACACCACACCGGTGTCCAGGTTTTTTTTGTCTTGCAGGCCGCGTTCTTCCCCCAAGAATACAAATTCACCGTCGTTGTCACGTGGAGGTCAGGTGATATTTCTCCTGTCCAAAATTTGGCAACAACAGTTGGCGCCGTCTGTGGGGAACGACAAACGCTTGCTGGAAAAACCTTGTGCCTAAGTCAATCATACGAGAAGATGAGTAGAACTCCAGAAAACAAACACTGGAATGAAGATGGAGACGACTCCGATCAGGATCGTCACCCGAGACGTACGAGAGAGGTTTCTCCTCCTCGGCCTCGCCCTGACACAGGCCGACCAGAAGAGGAGATTGCCGAGCTGAAGAAAAAGGTCGACAACATGGACAAATATCTTCTGAAAATCTTGGAAAAACTGGAAAACCAAGATCATCAGAAGAAAGAAAAACAGGAGGAGGAACCACCTCTCGTACGAGACCCACGAAAAGGAAAAGCGAAGGTGGTTGAGGGGATGAGAGAATCAAAATCCCATACCCAAAAGCCAACCGAGAAGCTGATCCTTGGAGGAAACAAAAAACCACGTCAACCCTCGGTCAAAAGCCAGACGAGTAAGGCAGGTAAGTTGAAATCTGTTGTGCAGATCGTCTCCCAGGCTGATGGCCGAGGCCGACCAGGTAAAGTTGAAGCGACGGTCGACGAGAATATTGAAGCAACATCGGACTTGAGAAGCCTGATCGAATTGAAGAGGAAGCTGCAACTCAAGGCCGAGGCCGACCAGTTACAGGCCGAGGCCGAGGAGAGTAAATTGAGGTATGATGCACGAAACCAAAGTCCTCCATGGAAATCAGACATTCTGAAGATCCAAAAGGAGTTTGGAGACCTTCAAGGGAAGGTTCTTAGAACTCGTGAAATCGAGAGGTGGGATCTCGAAGCTCTCATCGAGCAAGTTGATCCCCCTTTCACTGATGAGATCGTGAGACAGAAGGTTCCTAAGAAGTTCAAAGTGCCAACCATCACCTCATACGATGACAATACTGATCCTGTTGAACATCTGGATACCTACCGAGCGCAGATGGAACTTTATGGAGTTTCAGAAGCGATCAAATGCAGGGCATTCTCTTCTACACTCACAGGACCAGCCAGGGAATGGTATAGGAAGCTAAAGAGGAAGTCCATTAGTTCCTTCAAAGAACTGGCAAGAGCATTTGTAACGCAATTCTTGGGAGGCCGAGATCAGCGTAAGCCTCAGATGCACTTGCTCACCATAAAGCAAGGGTCAAAAGAGACCTTACGTGATTATGTCTCGCGCTTCAACAAGGAAGCGCTGCAAGTTGAAGGATTCACAGATACGACTGCCCTAATGCCATTGTTGCAGGCCTACAAGATAAAGGCTTGCTTAGATCGATTGGCAAGAAAGAACCGACTTCCTATGTTGAGTTCATAACCAGGGCTCAAAAGTATATGAGTGCTGAGGAGCTAATACGATCGAAAGAAGCTACATTTGATCGTGAAAGAAGCAATAGATTCGTAGAGCAAGATAGAGCTCGGGACAACAATTTTTCCAGTTCGAAGAGAAGGAAGGTCGAGGAAAGAAGCTGAGGCCGACCAGACCCTAAGGTCGTTGATAATCCCATGAAATGGGATTAGTTTAACATCCTCTCTTGCGTATTCTTGGTCAAAATTAAGTGGAAAGCACACTTTTATCTTGTTTTTAGTAAGTTTCATGTTAAGTTTAATTAAGAGTCGGGTTTTTGTTTAGTTTTCCTTTTTCTTATTTCTTTTACTCTTTTTAGTCTTTTGTTGTAGTTGGCTTAGTGTGCTTTGTTTTCCTTTTGTTTTGCAGTCTAAGAAGTGAAAAAATGCTCGTTGAGGTACTGATGCTATAGCATTGTGCAGCATTCCTCAGCATCCTGCAGCATTGGCAGTCTGGCAGAAAACGGAAATATAGGCCCATTTTTTATGACGTAATAGTAGCTTTTGGTCTTTAGATCCATTCTGATGGGCCGAAAATGGAAAGAAAAAAAAGCCCAAAGCAATTATTGGAAGAATGAAAACCCTAATTTAGGGTGTATGAAAAAAACGTGAGGGAGAGGGGGAGAATCTATCGCAAAAACCAGAGAAGATGAGAAGAAGAAAGAAAAAACGCAGCAGCAGGAAGAAAAGGAGCTTATTCGGAATTTCGTTCTTCAGCTACCCATTCTATTTCTCTTCTTCTTCTTAAGTTTATGTATCTTACTCTTTAATTTTCTTGAAGATTTAGTTGAGCTAAGTTGTTCCTAGGGTTTTTATTTGTGAATTTCCATTTAAACCTAAGATGTTTATCAGTAAAGATTCGTCTCTGTTTATTTTCTTTATAAAAGCCATGGGTTAATTTTCTTTGGGCTGGAATTTATGGATTCATAGCTCTAGTTTTGGAACCCTTTTGTTATGGAATGCTATAGAAGTGTAGTTTGCTTATGGGTCTTTTATTTCTTACTGTTCTTCTTGAGAATGATCAACTTGGGAAAGAATAAAAGTTTGTTTTAATTCTGAAAAGGTTAAAATAAATAGAACTAGCATAGGCAATGCAAGTAGGTTCATATCTTGAATTAGGGATGAATTCAAGGGTATAGACATATACTTTTGGCTTGTAAACTTAGGGAAGTTGGTCTATTCATGTGTTTGGAAGCTGGGTTTTCATAGACATATGTTAAACTTTGCTTTAGAACTGCAATTCGAGGATTAGAATTAATTTTCGGAATTAATTTTCAGATTTCCCGTTACTACACAGTGCAGTAATGCTGCACAATGCTATAGCATCACACAACATTAAGGAGCGAAAATTAGCAGTGATTTCATAAATTCCAGCGCCTTACTCATTTGATTATTGAATTATTTGTTATCAATTTTAGTTGCTTATTTCCTTTAAATTGCTAGAGTTTAATTTTCTTGTGTCGTGCTTGCTTTTTGTTAACTTTATATCTCTTAAGTGCTTTAAAATTAGCATTAGTGATATTCAAGTTTATAAACTTTGCTTACTTTAGTCCTCGTGGGATCGACTTTATCCACCAATTACTACCTATGATTGCGTATGCTTGCGTAGTGAGTTTTTGCACAACAAGTTTTTTTTTTATTACGTCCCCGGCCAACGGTTCGAAAGGTATACCTCCACAACTCTCCCTCCTGAGCAGATCTTGATGGAAATTCGCCACTTGAATTTGGTGAAATTTCCAGATAAGATGCAAACTCCAGCTGGAAAAAGAGACAAAGACAAATACTGTTTCTTTCACCGAGATCATGGTCATGCTACTCATAATTGCTATCAGCTACGAGACGAAATCGAAACCCTGATCAGAGAAGGATATCTGAGAGAATACGTCAAAGATGGCCGAGGCCGACCAGATGACGGCCGAGGCCGACCAGCGGATGGCTGAGGCCGACCCGATGAAGAACCCCCACGTGAGATTAGAACCATACTTGGGGGACCTGCAGGAGGAGAATCCAGCAGGAAAAGGAAAGCAATTGCTCGCGAGGCCAGACACGACTCAGATTATCGAGGTATGTATTCGGTCCATTCTGAAACTGTGAACCAAGCCTTAGAATTCACAGAGGCTGAAGCTAGGGTCATCCATCAGCCCCATAATGATGCTCTGGTGGTTACCCTGACTATGGCCAATGTGAAGGTTCACAGAATCCTCATAGATGGAGGAAGTTCAGCTGATGTTCTCTCTCTGGCTGCCTTCAAAGCAATGAGGTTAGAGAGGGGGCTACTGAAGGAGAATCTGACTCCCTTGGTTGGATTTGGGGGAGAAAGAGTTACTCCTGAAGGCAGCATTGAACTTCCAGTCACCTTTGGGGATGGACTGAATACAACTACTAAGATGATTAACTTCTTGGTAGTAGAATGCACGTCAGCTTACAATGCCATATTAGGAAGACCAACACTCCATCAACTGAAAGCAGTAGCCTCCACCTATCATCAGCTACTAAAATTTCCTACTTTGAATGGAGTGGGAATAGTAAAAGGAGAGCAAAAAACTTCAAGGGAGTGTTACTTCACAGCACTCAAAGAGGTCAAAAGATCAAGAAACGAGCAAGAAGCATACCTCGGCAAGCTTAAGGCCGAGGCCGAAGCCGAGGCCGACCACACCCCTATGGACTACTAGGGGGCTTATTTTTTATCTGAGTTAGTATTGCATTTTTTAATTTTTGCAAAATTATGTAAAATTCAAATTTTATTAGCAATAGAATTAAATTTTCAAGCTACAAGTTGTGTCACTCAAGCATGAGTTCAACCAAGAAACTCCTACTTGAGTAGGGGGCTACTAAGGGGATATGTTTCCCTATGAAACAAAAAGCATCGAAGCTACATAGGAGATATGCCTCTCTGATGAACAAAAGGCAGAAGCTACTAAAGAGATATGCCTCTCTAATTGAACAAAAGGCAGAAGCTACATAGAACAAGCCAGAAAAGTCAAAAATTGGAGGAAAACGGAGGCCGAGGCCGACCTCCAAGGCCGAGGCCGAGCAATTACAAGTAAGTGATTTTATGGTTTGTGATAAAGAGCTTGTCGAAGGCTCTATCAAATATATTTATAAACCTAAACCTCTAAAATTTGCAATAATAGTGGCCAGGGTCGATCACAGGGATTGGATTTCTTAGTTCATTTAAGTACCGTAATTACTCCCACTTAACTTTATTTAGAGAAAGAAATCAAATGCAAACAAGCTAAACTAAAGAGCTAACCTAGAAAGCAAAAGATAAATGGAGACACAATAGGAGAGAGATATCCTAGGGAATCAATTTCACCAATTAGACTTACAGCAAAAACTACCAAGTTTGTCATGCAAATATTCCATAAGCCAAGAAGTGAGGGTGTTAACTGACTCTTTCAAGCACAATTAACTCTCATGCAATGTTATAAATTTAATATCTCTATCTAGATTTTAATAACATGCAAGGCTTTAAGCAACTTCTTTTAAGGGCTTCTAAGAGAATTCTCCACTTTCATGCAAGAATTTACAAATAGTCATGAAATTAAGTTCTAGCCTAAACCATACTTTTTCAAGCACAAATTCAGACCAATAAAGCAAATAATCTTTGATCAAGAAATTATAAGCATTAAATACATAAAAGCATGAATGAAACAAAAAGCATTCAATCAAGGTTTTTAATCAATTAAAAATCTCAAGTCTAATGGCTACATTAAAATCCCAAGTATTAGGAACAAAGATACTTAAATTCATTCAATTACACCTCTAAGTTCCTAATTTACAGCCACAAAACAGAAATTAAAACTAAAGAAAAAGGAAGAAATTAGCAAACAATGGTCGATCCCACGTTCCCGTCGTGATCTCCATGTCCCTCGAGCTTTGGATCTTCAAAAAATGCTCCACAAACGCTCCCAATTGCTCCCTAAACCTTCAATTTTAGCTTGGAATCGAGATTAGGGCTTCCACTCTCGGATTGGCCTCTATTATTGCAAATTTTAGAGGTTTAGGTTTATAAATATATTTGATAGAGCCTTCGACAAGCTCTTTATCAAATTGGCGCCGTTGCCGGGGATTGGCGTATTTTAGTTTAATTAATATTGTGGTAAAAGTGCTTGATTTTAATTTAGAGTATAATTAGTGTAAATAATTTATATTTGGAAAATTGTGTATTTCCTCTTTTGTGTTTATTCTTATTTTTACCCTTAATTTTGTCTTTTATTTACTTTTTACTTTGGTCTTATTGTATTTTATTCAGGCTCACTTGGTTTATGCCCAGAGCTAGGGAGAATTTGGAACCCTTTGATCCAGAGATTGAGCGTACATGCAGAAGAAATCGCCAAATTCGAAGAGAAACGCAAAATCAACAAATGGCGGGTGAACAAGCAGAGGAGCAAAAGGCTATAAGGGATTACTTTAAGCCTGTTTTTCCTGCAGAGAGCTCTAGAATAGTCCATGCACCCATCGCTGCAAATAATTTTGAGCTAAAAACTGGCCTGATTCAGATGGCGAGGGACAGTGCTTTTCGAGGACATCCTACAGAGGACCCAAACTCACATCTAAAATCTTTCATTGCTTTATGTGGAACTGTCAAAATCAATGGTGTGTCTAATGATTCTATTCGCTTACGTTTGTTTCCCTTTACCTTGCAGGACAAAGCGCGGGATTGGTTAGAGAGCTTAGAGCCTCAGAGCATCACCACGTGGGACGAGCTGGCCCAAGCTTTCCTTACAAAATTTTTTCCACCAGCCAAGACTGCCAGACTTAGAACAGAGATTGGGACATTCAGGCAGTTCGAAGGTGAGCAAATGTTCGAGGCTTGGGAACGGTACAAGGAGCTGCTCAGAAGATGCCCACAACATGGTTATCCTGACTGGCTGCAAATACAGTTGTTTTACAATGGACTGAACGGAACTACGAAAACAATCTTGGATGCAGTAGCTGGAGGAACGATTTTATCAAAGACAGTCACGGAGGCAAGGAATCTACTTGAGGAGATGGCGGCCACTAGCTACCAGTGGCCCACAGAGCGTTCAGCTACAAAACCAGTGGCTGGAATCTATGAAATCAATGAGGTAAATGCTCTAAAAGCACAGATGGCTACTTTGACTAACGCTTTGTCTCAATTATCAGGTCTGGGGAACAATTCTTCGATTGCCTCATTAGCAGCTGCC
The DNA here is from genome assembly GCA_033996785.1 of Trichosanthes truncata. Classification (NCBI taxonomy): domain Eukaryota; kingdom Viridiplantae; phylum Streptophyta; class Magnoliopsida; order Cucurbitales; family Cucurbitaceae; genus Trichosanthes; species Trichosanthes truncata. The sequence goes on from JAWPNB010000003.1 coordinate 74,338,335, forward strand.
CAACATCCACAATATGGAGGAGATTTAAGCATGGAGCAAGTCAACTATGTAAACAACCGGGGGTACAACCAGGGCGGCAATCACATGCATAACTCATTACCTACACATTACCACCCAGGTTTGAAGAATCATGAGAATTTTTCATATGCTAACAATAGGAATGTTTTGCAGCCATCTTCGAACTATGCTTCCACATCTCAATCAACAGAAAAGAAGCCATCTTTGGAAGACATGATTGGAGCTTTCATTGCTGAATCGAATAAGAGGACGACTCAGTTGGAGGAGAAAATGGAAGGCATTGCTTCTGGACATGGGAAGGCTATACAGAACCTTGAAGTTCAGATGAGTCAGATAGCCACCTCTCTAAATGCATTGCATAAAGGAAAATTTCCCAGTGACACAGAAGTTAATCCTAGGGAGCAATGTAAAGCTATAAGTCTGAGGAGTGGAAAGAATTTGGAAGGACCTGTAAAGCGCCACAACGATGAGGATGAAGAATCACTAGAAAACGAAGACAAGGAAGATACACCTGCACAGGAGGCTGCAAAGACATCGAGTCCAATTCTTCCATCTGTCCTGAATCAGATTCTTACCCTCAACGTTTCAAGAAGAAAAATTTGAATGCTGAGTTCTCTAAATTTCTCGATTTATTTAAAAATCTTCAAATAACTATTCCTTTTGCAGATGCCTTGGAAAAAATATCGAGTTACTCAAAGTTCATGAAGGAGATCTTAACCAACAAAAGGAAGTTCGAGGCCTCTGAAACCGTATGCATGACAGAAGAGTGCAGTAACGCACTCCATAAGAAGCTACCACCCAAGCTAAAGGATCCAGGGAGTTTTACTGTTCCCTGCACTATTGGTAGTTCTTATTTTCATAGGGCATTATGTGATCTAGGTGCCTCTATCAACTTGATGCCTTATTCTGTGTACAGGACACTAGGTCTTAAGAAACTGAAACCCACAGGAATCTCTCTACAATTAGCAGATCGCTCCATCACCCACCCTAGAGGTATAGTAGAGGATGTCATGGTAAAGGTAGATAAATTCTTAATTCCTGCAGACTTCGTGGTGCTCGATATGGAGGGCGACAATGACATTCCCTGTAAACCCGGAATCCCTCCTTGAAAATTCTTAAGAAAAATGTATTGGTAAGCTTGTTATAAAAAAAAAAAAGAGAAAGAAAGGTGGAATGTGTTGTATTGTTTTTCCTAAAAAAAAAAATTAAAAAAAAAAAAAAAGAAAAGAAAAGAAAAATGAAAATGAAAGGAAAAGGGCTCCATTGTCATTTCCATTTTCTTTTTTTTAAACCTCATCTAAAAGTCTTACCCATTCTGTCATTATTCATCAAAAGCAGAAGATATTTTCGTGAGAGAGGGTGAGAGGAAGAAGAAAGGTATTTTGTTGAAGAAGAAAGGGAAAAGTTCAACTCAAGTTGCATGACAAATTTTTTGATCAATCCTGACTGCATCTGATGTTTGGATCATTTTGAGCTCCACAAGAGGTATTAAGAGGTGAGATTTGATTTCCTGGAAATTTAACTCATTTTAGAACAATTTTCGTGAAGGAAGCTCGAGCAAAATCTGAATTTATGTTATGGGTTTTTGAAGGGGAAGTCAGAGGAGTGTTTTTACTGTCAAATCCGGGGAACCTCTGGTGTTTTGGATGTTCTGATCTGTGGACTTCGAATTAGAAGCTGTATTAGGTATGGTTGGAAAGATGATTTAATTTCCTATAACTTTCATGAATAAGTCGTGGTTAGAAATTGAATGGAAGTTGCCTTAAAATTCATGTTAAGTTCAGGGTGCAGCAGGAAAACGAGTCTGGAAAGTGCAGAAACCGATTTTGTAGGAAGAGGCTTTCGAGGTATTTACGGACATATCCTTTAGGAATTTCAATTTCATTCCTTCAGATGAGTTTTAGAGGGTTCAAAAAGGAAGAGTTTGGTATAAATTACATCATTTTTGAGCAAGTAATGGAAAAGTTATAGGTGTGTGAGTTTAAGGTATAAAATCTGTAAAGTGCAGAAAATTGATGGGGTGGTTTTTGCAACCCTAGGTCTTAAGTTCGCGAGGTCAAGATTCTAATGCTTGGTTTTGTTTTGTTTGACAGGCCAAGAAGAAATAGGAAAAATTTACGGACCAAGAATCTATTATTAACGCTGTGAGTGACAAAACGAATTTCGGAAGTGTATTCTATGCTTGAACTTATGCTTACGAAAATAAAAGACTTTCTAAGAGTAATTTTACTTAAAGACTTTATGTCTCTTGAACACGTATTTATGAGCATATATGGTTTTCTAGAAATGATTTAATTGTTCGTTGTGAGCATATGTTTACTATTTTACCCGAACTAGTGAAAATACCATAATTTCGGGCCAACATGTGTTAGCAAGTAGTGTCAAAGGTTTTCATGTGTTTCTATGAGACCCGAATGAGTAAATGTTTGAGATTCTGAGCCAGAGGCTGTATAGTACCGTGTGCACACAGGTCATTTTCTGTTGTCGACGTTGAGTGTACTCCGTGACAACAATGCTGTCGTGAGTGCTGGGCGAGCCCCACTACGAAAAAGACGATGGGAGTGCTGGGCGGGCCCCACTACATCGTAGAATGAGCGTTGATTGTACTGGGCGAGGCTTACACAAACTAGTTTGTCATATGTTTAAAATGGTTAATATTTTTGACACACTTGCTGGACTTCTGTAAAAGCTATTGATGTTATATGTTATGATTTACGAGTTAATAGATTTAAACTCAGTCACTCACTGAGCTTTCCAGCTCATTCTTTCAATGTTTTCCAACTTTTCAGGTAGAGATCGAGTTCCCGGTGCCTGAGATCCTGCCACAGCCTGCTGAACGCTCTACGAGTCTGATATTTTTGTACGTGGTTGGCGTAGTATAGCAAGTCTGCTCGTATTGTACATAACTTAATAGGGATGTGTAGTTATGTTGTATATGGAATTAGTGGTCTTGGGTGTATAAAGCACGTCTGGTCGTGTCTGGCTTGTTCAAGTTAGGTTTAACCAGAACCGCTCTGTATGTATGTGTAATAAGATTCCTAATTTCCTGCTGTGTGGTATGTATAGTATCTCGTATACAGGTATGGATTGTTTATCAGGAATTAAAAAGGTCATAGGTATCGTTAAGAAGTGAAACGATGCCTGTTGGCTTCACGCCTTCCTCCGGGCTAAGATAACAGGTAGTCGGGAGGGGGTGTGACAACTTGGTATCAGAGCAGTTAGCTCCATGGGAAACGAGATAGAGCGAGTTAACTCTAAGGAAAAATTAGGAAGTAGAGGGCATGTTAATGAATTAGTTCAGATATAACTAGTAAAGCATGGTCCAAGTAAGGACAAGAGTAAGTCCAGTCAGGACTAGAAAATGAGTAGAAGTTTAGTATTGTGCATTTGAGTTAAGTATCCATAGCATGTCTAATATATTGATATGTTATAGGAGTCATGCCACCACGTACTAGTAGACAACGCAGGCAGGATCAGGATGGGACGCAAGATCCTACCCAAGGCCAATCTGTGAGGGGATCTAGTGCCCCAAGAGTTCAGACTAGGGCAGGAAACGAGCAACATGCTAGTTCCTCACAAGAGGAAGGTAGGCCAGAGAGAGCATGGCCAAGTGATCCAGAGAAGACATATGGAATAGAACGCCTGAAGAAACTAGGAGCCACAGTGTTTGAGGGTTCCACAGATCCAGCTGACGCCGAGGTTTGGTTGAATATGCTGGAGAAATGCTTTGATGTGATGACTTGTCCTGAGGAGTGAAAGGTCAAGTTGGCCACATTTCTGCTGCATAAGGAGGCAGAAGGATGGTGGAAATCGATACTAGCCAGGCGTAATGATGCACGTACCATGGATTGGAATTCTTTCAGAGGCATATTCGAAGACAAGTATTACCCTATCACGTATCGTGAAGCAAAGAGGGATGAGTTCTTAGAATTGAAGCAAGGGTCGCTTTCAGTGGCCGAGTACGAGAGGAAGTATACCGAGCTGTCACGGTATGCTGATGTAATTGTGGCATCTGAGAGTGACAGGTGTCGAAGATTTGAAAGAGGGTTACGCTTTGAGATACGTACCCCGGTTACAGCTATCGCTAAATGGACAGACTTTTCCCAGCTAGTAGAGACTGCCCTACGTGTGGAGCAGAGTATAGCAGAAGAGAAGTCAGTAGTGGAGCCTAGTCGTGGGGCTTCGATGGCTAGTAGCTTCCGAGGTCGTGAGCAGCGAAGGTTCACACCTGGGGTGAATGTTTCAAGTCGTCAGGACTTTAAGAACCGATCTGGTGGCCAGGCATCGAGGCAGACGAGTGTGGGTAGTACCTATCAGAGGCAGAGTCAGAGAGCACCCAAGCAGTCTGCTAGATTTGTAACAAGACCGCAGGCAGGGCCAAAGTCTATTGCCAGTGTGACGAGGAGAACCCCATGTATGAATTATGGCAAGAATCATCGGGGCCATTGTCTTGTTGGTGCCGGTGTGTGCTACCAGTGCGGACAACCAGGGCATTTCAAGAGAGATTGTCCACAGCTGAGAGTGGTCGCACAGAGAGACCTGGGGGTTGAGTCCCAGACGGTTGAGCAGCCGAGGGTTCCAGTAGCTGCAGGGGAGGGCACCAGTGGTGCTAGACAGAAAGGAGTTGTAGGGAGACCTAGACAGCAGGGAAAGGTTTACGCTATGACTCAGCAAGAAGCAGAGGATGCACCAGATGTTATTACTGGTACGATTTCTATTTGTAATGTACCTGCACGTGTTTTAATAGATCCAGGTGCTACGCATTCCTTTGTTTCTAGCATGTTCCTAACTAAGCTAAATAGGAAGCTAGAGCCTTTATTTGAGAAGTTAGTTATATACACTCCAGTTGGTGATGCTTTACTAGTCAATGAAGTGTTGCGAGATTGTGAGGTCTTAGTATAAGGTCTCAGTATGATAGTGGATCTTCTTCCACTAGAGTTGCAGGTGTTAGACGTAATTTTGGGGATGGATTTCTTATTCACTCATTATGCTTCCATGGATTGCCATAGGAAGGAAGTAATTTTCAGGAAACCAGGTTGGGCTGAAGTAGTTTTCAGGGGAGAAAGGAAGATTATGCCTATGAGTATGATTTCAGCCCTAAAAGCTGAAAAGTTGTTGAGAAAGGGTTGCACGGCGTTTCTTGCACACGTAGTAGAAGTGCAGGAAGAAAAGCTAAAACCAGAAGATGTTCTTGTCGTGAACAAGTTTCTTGATGTTTTTCCAGCTGACCTGGCAGGTTTGCCACCTGATAGGGAAGTTGAGTTCACTATCGAATTGTTACCAGGAACAGCACCTATTTCGCGAGCGCCGTATAGAATGGCTCCAAGCGAGCTCAGAGAACTGAGGATACAATTACAAGAACTAGTTGACAAGGGATACATCAGACCTAGTGTATCGCCTTGGGGAGCTCCAGTGTTATTTGTAAAGAAGAAAGATGGTACTCTAAGATTGTGCATTGACTATAGACAGTTAAACAAGGTCACGATACGAACAAGTACCCTTTACCACGCATAGATGACTTGTTTGACCAATTAAGGGGAGCATCAGTGTTCTCCAAGATTGACTTAAGGTCAGGATACCATCAGTTAAAGGTTAGGGAATCAGACGTTCCTAAGACAGCATTCAGAACGAGGTATGGACACTATGAGTTTCTAGTAATGCCATTCGGTTTAACAAATGCGCCAGCAGTTTTCATGGATCTCATGAACAGGATTTTCCATCAGTATTTGGATCAGTTTGTGATAGTGTTCATCGATGACATACTAGTTTACTCAATTGACAGGGAAGCCCATGAGAAACATCTGAGGATTGTTCTACAAACACTACGTGATAAACAGTTGTATGCTAAATTTAGCAAATGTGAGTTTTGGTTGAATCAGGTAGTGTTTTTAGGGCATATTGTTTCGGAAAATGGAGTTAGTGTGGATCCGCAGAAAGTGGAAGCTGTGGTCAACTGGGAGAGACCAGCTAGTGCGACAGAGGTACGTAGTTTCCTAGGCTTGGCAGGATACTACAGACGGTTTGTTGAGGATTTCTCACGACTAGCATTACCCTTAACAGCTTTGACAAGGAAGAATGCTAAGTTTGAGTGGTCAGATAAGTGTGAACAGAGTTTTCAGGAGCTGAAGAAGAGATTAGTAACAACACCTATTCTGGCACTCCCTGTAACCGGGAAAGAATATGTGATTTACTGTGATGCTTCGAGGCAAGGATTAGGGTGCGTGCTTATGCAAGAAGGAAAGGTAATAGCTTATGCTTCAAGGCAACTGAAAAAGCACGAGTGTACTTACCCTACCCATGATCTCGAGCTAGCAGCCGTTGTTTTAGCATTGAAAATCTGGAGGCATTATTTGTTCGGTGAGAAGTGCCACATTTTCACGGATCATAAGAGTTTGAAGTATATTTTCGATCAAAAAGAGCTGAATATGTGGCAGAGGCGATGGCTAGAACTGATTAAAGATTATGATTGTACTATAGAATACCATCCAGGTAAGGCGAACGTAGTAGCAGATGCATTAAGTAGGAAGTCGAGACTTCCTAGGGATGCTTTATGTGGTATGCGAGCAACCTTCTTAAGTACGCTAAGAGGTTCAAAGGCGGTTGTGACTACAGAGGATTCAGAAAGTCTTTTGATTCAATTTCATGTCAGGCCTTCGCTTATAGCAGAGATTGTGAGGAAACAGGCCGAGGATAGGGACTTGCAGAAGAGGTTTGGGAAGTCCAAACAGGACCCAGATGGGGAGTTTCTGATAGGAGCAGATGGAGCTATATTGAAGCAAGGAAGACTATGTGTTCCAAATATTAGTGAGCTTAAAGATGCTTTACTAGAGGAAGCTCACAGTTCAGCTTACGCTATGCATCCAGGAAGCACCAAGATGTACAAAACTTTAAAGGGATCGTATTGGTGGCCTGGGATGAAGCGGGAGATAGCTAATTATGTTGATAAATGTTTAATTTGCCAACAGGTTAAACCAGTTAGACAGAGGCCAGGGGGACTCCTTAATCCACTGCCAGTGCCGGAGTGGAAATGGGAGCATATCACTATGGATTTCCTTTTTGGATTACCACGTACTTCTGGTGGACATGATGGTATTTGGGTAATAGTGGATAGACTCACTAAGACAGCACGGTTTATACCGATTAAAGCGACGTATACACTTGATCAGCTTGCTAAGCTATACGTCGACAAGATTGTGAGTCAGTACGGAGTGCCAGTGTCCATAGTTTCAGATAGAGATCCGAGATTTACATCTAAGTTCTGGCCTAGTTTACAGAAAGCTATGGGGACAAAATTGAATTTCAGCACAACGTTCCACCCCCAGACAGATGGTCAGTCAGAGAGGACCATCCAGACCTTAGAGGACATGTTGAGAGCATGTGTCCTTCAGTTTAAAGGAAGTTGGGATACCCACTTATCACTTATGGAGTTCGCTTATAATAACAACTATCAGACTAGTATCGGCATGGCACCGTTTGAGGCTTTGTATGGAAGACCATGTAGAACTCCCGTGTGTTGGAACGAAGTGGGGGAACGGAAGCTAATCGGACCTGAGTTGGTACAGGTTACGACAGACAATGTAAAGGTGATTAGAGAAAATCTTAAAGTAGCTCAAGATCGTCAGAAGAGCTACGCAGATAAGCGGCGAAGAGACTTAGAATTCCAGGTCGGGGATCAAGTTTTCTTGAAGTTATCTCCGTGGAGAGGTGTCCTTCGTTTTGGTCGGAAGGGTAAGCTGAGCCCTAGGTATATTGGTCCTTATCAGATAACAAAACGAGTTGGGCCAGCAGCGTACGGACTTGAGTTGCCAGCAGAACTATCTCGAGTGCATGATGTCTTCCATGTGTCCATGTTGAGAAAGTATATTCCAGATTCGACACATGTGTTGCAAGCACAACCAGTTGAGCTGGAGGAAGATTTGAGCTACATAGAGGATGCAGTTCAAATCCTCGATAGGAAAGAACAGGTTCTGAGAAACAAGACGATCCCACTCGTGAAGGTTCTTTGGAGACATCACGGAGTGGAGGAGGCAACCTGGGAACCAGAAGACCAAATGAGGAAGAGTTACCCGACACTTTTCAACTAAGGACTACTCAATTTCGAGGACGAAATTTCTTAAGAGGGAGGTAAGTTGTAAACCCGGAATCCCTCCTTGAAAATTCTTAAGAAAAATGTATTGGTAAGCTTGTTATAAAAAAAAAAAGAGAAAGAAAGGTGGAATGTGTTGTATTGTTTTTCCTAAAAAAAAATAAAAAAAAAAAGAAAAGAAAAGAAAAGAAAAATGAAAATGAAAGGAAAAGGGCTCCATTGTCATTTCCATTTTCTTTTTTTTAAACCTCATCTAAAAGTCTTACCCATTCTGTCATTATTCATCAAAAGCAGAAGATATTTTCGTGAGAGAGGGTGAGAGGAAGAAGAAAGGTATTTTGTTGAAGAAGAAAGGGAAAAGTTCAACTCAAGTTGCATGACAAATTTTTTGATCAATCCTGACTGCATCTGATGTTTGGATCATTTTGAGATCCACAAGAGGTATTAAGAGGTGAGATTTGATTTCCTGGAAAGTTAACTCATTTTAGAACAATTTTCGTGAAGGAAGCTCGAGCAAAATCTGAATTTATGTTATGGGTTTTTGAAGGGGAAGTCAGAGGAGTGTTTTTACTGTCAAATCCGGGGAACCTCTGGTTTTTTGGATGTTCTGATCTGTGGACTTCGAATTAGAAGTTGTATTAGGTATGGTTGGAAAGATGATTTAATTTCCTATAACTTTCATGAATAAGTCGTGGTTAGAAATTGAATGGAAGTTGCCTTAAAATTCATGTTAAGTTCAGGGTGCAGCAGGAAAACGAGTCTGGAAAGTGCAGAAACCGATTTTGTAGGAAGAGGCTTTCGAGGTATTTACGGACATATCCTTTAGGAATTTCAATTTCATTCCTTCAGATGAGTTTTAGAGGGTTCAAAAAGGAAGAGTTTGGTATAAATTACATCATTTTTGAGCAAGTAATGGAAAAGTTATAGGTGTGTGAGTTTAAGGTATAAAATCTGTAAAGTGCAGAAAATTGATGGGGTGGTTTTTGCAACCCTAGGCCTTAAGTTCGCGAGGTCAAGATTCTAATGCTTGGTTTTGTTTTGTTTGACAGGCCAAGAAGAAATAGGAAAAATTTACGGACCAAGAATCTATTATTAACGCTGTGAGTGACAAAACGAATTTCGGAAGTGTATTCTATGCTTGAACTTATGCTTACGAAAATAAAAGACTTTCTAAGAGTAATTTTACTTAAAGACTTTTATGTCTCTTGAACACGTATTTATGAGCATATATGGTTTCCTAGAAATGATTTAATTGTTCGTTGTGAGCATATGTTTACTATTTTACCCGAACTAGTGAAAATACCATAATTTCGGGCCAACATGTGTTAGCAAGTAGTGTCAAAGGTTTTCATGTGTTTCTATGAGACCCGAATGAGTAAATGTTTGAGATTCTGAGCCAGAGGCTGTATAGTACCGTGTGCACACAGGTCATTTTCTGTTGTCGACGTTGAGTGTACTCCGTGACAACAATGCTGTCGTGAGTGCTGGGCGAGCCCCACTACGACAAAGACGATGGGAGTGCTGGGCGGGCCCCACTACATCGTAGAATGAGCGTTGATTGTACTGGGCGAGGCTTACACAAACTAGTTTGTCATATGTTTAAAATGGTTAATATTTTTGGCACACTTGCTGGACTTCTGTAAAAGCTATTGATGTTATATGTTATGATTTACGAGTTAATAGATTTAAACTCAGTCACTCACTGAGCTTTCCAGCTCATTCTTTCAATGTTTTCCAACTTTCCAGGTAGAGATCGAGTTCCCGGTGCATGAGATCCTGCCACAGCCTGCTGAACGCTCTACGAGTCTGATATTTTTGTACGTGGTTGGCGTAGTATAGCAAGTCTGCTCGTATTGTACATAACTTAATAGGGATGTGTAGTTATGTTGTATATGGAACTAGTGGTCTTGGGTGTATAAAGCACGTCTGGTCGTATCTGGCTTGTTCAAGTTAGGTTTAACCAGAACCGCTCCGTATGTATGTGTAATAAGATTCCTAATTTCCTGCTGTGTGGTATGTATAGTATCTCGTATACAGGTATGGATTGTTTATCAGGAATTAAAAGGGTCATAGGTATCGTTAAGAAGTGAAACGATGCCTGTTGGCTTCACGCCTTCCTCCGGGCTAAGATAACAGGTAGTCGGGAGGGGGTGTGACATTCCCATCATCCTAGGACGACCTTTCCTGGCCACAGGGGAAGCTTCCATTAAGGTGAAGGAAGGAAAGATATCTTTTCAGGTAAAAGACGAAAAGGTAACTTTCAACATGAGAAAAGTGTTGAAATACCCCTGCGAAATGAGCCAAGGTATGTCTGTAGATGATATGGATAATTTGACTAATGACTTTCAAGAAGTGATGTTAAACAGGGATCCGTTGGAGTGGGTGCTCACCAAGGATGTCGGCGTGAATTCGTGCAATAATTAATTAACCATTTGAGCCTCGTCTTGCTAAAGACGTTAAAGAAAGCGCTTATTGGGAGGCAACCCAAGTTTCTATCATTTTTCTTTAGTTTTTTTTCTTTAGTTGTTTTCCATTCTAGTATAGGTAGTTGAGTGCCATTTAAATCTCGTTCCCGTTTTGCAGGACCTCGATCGTTTTGGTGCTCTCTTTGTCCCATCTCATGGATCTCGAATGAAGCGATTTCCCTTCATATCAGGCCAGTATTGTTCACTCATTTTGTCATTGTTCTTGCATGCTTTAGATTATTTTCTTTTACATTGAGGACAATGTTGAGTCTAAGTTTGGGGGTGGGCAGTACTTAATAGTCCTGATAATTTTGAGCTTATTTTTTCGATTCTGGAGCATGTTCTAGATGAATTCTATTGCATAATCATGACTAAGACAACTTAAGAATTGGTCTAGATGATAGTTTTTGCAATTTTTTCTTAATTCTGAAAGCATGCCCTGAATTGAGTATATTTAAATTTGTCTTAAAATTCCTTGCAACACATTGAGCACATAATCGACTGTCTATTATGTTCGAATGCTTGGGATGATATTATTGAGTCTAGAGGTTGTTGTCACCCCGATAGGCTTAAGAACTGATTACAAGTCGATCTGCATGATGGTTCGTGATTGAAATCTGTGAATGAAAAAAAAATATATATATATTTGTCTATATTGATTTTTTTGCATGTTTCATCAATAAGCTTTGTTTGAAGTATGTGGATCAAAAGAGCTACCTCCGCTGTGATCAGTTAGGCCATCCATTGAGCAAAAGCTTTGGGTAAGGGTCCCTGCAGTGGAAGTGTGAAAGCTAGGGTCCTTAGGAAAGAAAAAAAAAAAGTGTGGGAGTTAGTAACTCCTAGTCAAAATGTGCTTAAGTAGATTACTTGCTTAACTGTGAGGAGGCTAGAAATTGAGACTTAGAGCCAGTGTAGGGGGAAAACGAATTAAAGACTCTATATAATTATCAAAAGCTAGTAGAAACTAATAGAAAGGAGGTTAGGCACACACACACGCAAGGGATGAAATTGTTTAAATTTAAATTGCTTGATGAAAGGGTGTGTTGATGTCTTCTTTCATTGTTTTCTATTGTGTGGACCATTCAAGTTAAAGTTGTGACTATGCAATCGAAATTCATTATGTGGTTGTACTCTGTTTTGCTCGAGGACTAGCAAAAATCTAAGTTTGGGGGTATTTGATAGCACTCAAATTTGTGCTATTTTTAGGCTTAGATTTGTGTTGGTTGTGTATGTTTATAGTGAGCTTTCATGCATTTATTTATCTATTTTGTAGATTTCGAGCAATTGGAGCTAACCGGACTTTTTGGAGCTTAACTTAAGCTTAAAGACACACTTTGGAGCAAAGAAGATAAGTAGAAGAAGTGTTACAAGTAAGAAGACCCGAGAAGATAGCATTGAGACGCTGTCCATAGCGTTTCAACGCTATATGTGCAGCCATTCAAGCCCAAATTTCCGCTGAAGTAGCGTCGAGACGCTACTTTACAGCGTCTTGACGCCAGAAACGCTCGCGCTCGAAGATTTCCCTCCGTAGCGTCGAGACGCTGTCTACAGCGTCTCAACGCTACCCCGACTCTCCGTGTTTGTCATGCGAATTAGGGTACAGCGTCGAGACGCTGTCCCTAGCGTCTCGACGCTGTCCCGAGGATTATAAAAACAAGGTTTTGGCTTCGATCAAGGGGAGCCGTTTTGGAGATCCTAGACCCTATTTCGACAAGGAGCATTATTTTGGGACCTAGAGAGCACCTTGGAGAGCTAAGGAGGAGACTCAAAGCTCGAGATCGCGGGACATCACGACGGGAACGAGTGTTGGCACGCGACGTCCAGTTTTTTTTTCTTTTCCCTTTACTTTGTTTCTTGGACTTAGGATTTGTTGGACTAAATGTTGAATGTAATTTTGAGTATCCTAGACTCTTAGAGGATTGTACTTTTAAACTTTGTTTGGTTTTTGAATTCTATTATATCGTAACGCCTTTTATGCATATTGAATCAATTGTCTAAGTTTTCGGCCATAGCTTTGCATGTTAGGTTAAATTTAGCTTGAGAAAGTGAATTTAACTAAAGAACTTAGATGCATGACTAAAATTAATCTATTGCATGAGAATGAATAGGTTAATATTAGAAGTCATTAAAAGAGTTTCTTAATGCCATGTTTAGGTGTAGAAATAGACCGAGAGGTTGATTTACTACTTTATATGAGTTCAATTGGGCTTGAGAGAGTCAATTGCATATTTTAGTAATTCTTGACTTAAGGTCGTTGCATATTCTACGATTCTTCAACCAAATTCATAGTTGCACTTCATGTAATGCAATCTTCACTAGTTTCTCTAAACGGTCTCCAACCTTTGTAAATAATTAATTTAGTTTAATCTTGTTTAAATCTAAAGTTAGGTTCTCTAGATAAAATTGAGCATTGGTAATTGTAGTACTTAATTAATCTAAGAAATCCAATCCCTGAGATCGACCCTGGCCATTACTACTACAAATTGTAAAGGTCTGGTTAATAATTTTATTTGATAGAGCCTTCGACAAGCTCTTTATCAAATTTCAATCTAAGTCCTTGTGATGCTTGGGCTTCATCTAATTGGATTCGAACTGATTGGAGCTCAACCCTTGTGAAATCAAGTTCAATCCTAACCTCAGCCAATAGACGATTGACTTGAGTCAAGCTAGCTTGACTTTGAACCAGCTCTGCCCTTGGAATGCTGGTCTGTTGGAGAGTACTCACACCCTTAGGTCGAGGAGGAGGATTTGAAATCTCAAAAGTATAAACACCTCCCACGTCTGAGCTAGAGCCACCAACCCTCAAAGGCCCAACTCCTCATGTGGCCTTCAAGCAAAGAAGTAGATCGTGGAGGCATATCTGAAAAACAGAAGCAACGAAATCATGAGTTAACAAAAACACATGAGACAGAAGTTAAAGCTGAGGAACTGAGGTCTGACAAACGTGGCCGAGGCAGGCCACATAGGACGAGGCCGACCACCTTGGCCAAAACCAACCTCTCCCCAGCACGATTACAAGAAGAATTTGAGGTTAAATCCAACCTTTCAGAAGAAGGGGTGGAATAAAACCGATTCTAATTAAATTCTCTTGACTAACAAGAGAAAGACCAGGATAAGCTAGCTCCTAGAAAAAATGAAGAAGAGGATGGTAAGACCGAGGAAAACTTGTACACGAAAAAGAAAAAAAAAAGTACCGACGCGCAAGGAGGCCAAGCAGAAGCACCAAGGAAGCCTCGACCGACCAGCCCGGCCTACCAGACTGGCCGAGGCCGACCAGACTGGCCGAGGCCGACCAGACCAGCCAAGGCCGACCAGACCTCCTGCCCCCGATGCTCACTCCATTGCTTATTTCCTCTACTCCTCTCACGGTATCAATTTGAAATGAAGCTACAGTTGTTCCAAAAACGCTTACGAAAAGCGAGAAGCTACAAGGCTACAGAATAACCAAGAATTCCTCCAGCATGAGGTCATGAAGCTACAAGGCTACAGAATAGCCAAGAATTCCCTCCAGTAGGAGATCATGAAGCTACACGGCTACAAGATAGCCAAAATTCCCTCCTACGGGAGGTCGGGAAGTCCAGAATAGTCCCTACGGGGCCCCTACGGGGTTTGATGGCAATCCCACTTAAATTTAAGGACGCCCTCGAATTTATATATTCTCTCCAGGAAAACGGCACAGATCGCGAATCCAGAGGAGAGTCTTAGCCCCCAAGAAAGATCGAAATGTTCCCTACGGGGTTGGACGACAATCTTGGGATGATCCAAAGAGAACCTTGGAGCCTTAAATTTTCTTCAGGATGTGGACGAACACACATCCAGAGGAGAATCTTACCCACCAGGAAGAGACCGACCTACGGGGTTAGACGGCAATCCTTGGGATGATATGGGACGCAAAATAAGCGTCACGGAACCCTAAAATTCCTATAGGAAACGGAGAAAACAAGACGCAAGATAAGCGTCATGGAACACTAAAATTCCTACTGGAAAATGGAGAAACTGACACTCTAGAAGACTGAATATCCTTGTAAGGATGGACAACAATAACTAGAGATAATTCGAGGCAGACCTCGAAATGTCAACAATGACTCCAAAACTTAATATGTTACTCCCAAGTCAGGCTCCATGCAATTACTCCACGCGCTCCTAATCTCGAATCCTAACTAGGGAGTGGGGGCTAATGTTATGGGTGAAATTGGAGCAACAAGAATGGGCTAGCTGAAGGGCTGCAGTGAAGGGCCAAACAAGGAAAGAAGCCCCATACGAAGTCAAAACGGACCGAAACCGACAGTGGACTGTCCTAGAATGAGTGGAAGAAGAAACGGGCTTGGGCTTCGGCCCAAGCCCGTGGTCGGCCCGGCCGAGGCCGACCAGAAAAGCCGAGGCTGACCAGTTGGGCAAGGCCCACTTTTCGGCCTTGCCTCAGTCCCTTATGGCCCGTGTGCCCTCGGTTCAGCCCAATTCGACCTTTCCTTTCCCCATTCGAAGACGGAAACCCACGAAAAACCCTAGGAAGGAAGCTATTTAAGCTCTCCCTCAGGGGGAGAGCAAGGTAAGTTCATTCCAACTTACAACACTCTCCTACAACTCTCAAAACTCTCTCTGACTTAAGCATCGGAGCCTGTGTGGTCTACACCACACCGGTGTCCAGGTTTTTCTTGTCTTGCAGGCCGCGTTCTTCCCCCAAGAATACAAATTCACCGTCGTTGTCACGTGGAGGTCAGGTGATATTTCTCCTGTCCAAAATTTGGCAACAACAACAATTTATAGATATATGCCTCTTAGCATTTTCCATAGTTGCACAAAAAATGAAACATCTTGGAAATGGTTTTTTAATAACTCCAAATCTACATTGGGAAAACCAAATGATTTAGTCATAATTTCGTACCAAAAAGAGTTAATAGTGCATACGATTATTCTCATCATAGTCATTTGTATGTACTATTTACTAAATAATCTAACACTATGACATTGAAACATTTATTTCTCATGTGTGCACAGTCGTAATACATCAACTGAAAATTTGGGTTCTAAGAAGGTATTTAATTCTAATTCTACTCATCATGGTTTTTTATTGTTTTAAATGTTTTAGTTCACGTGGGAGCAATAGATACATTATCCTCACTTTTTCAAAGTATGTGTCCTTAAAGTTTTAAATAAAAAATAGGCTCAATATAGAAAATACCCCTAAACTTTGTATTTTGTTTCAAAAATACCTTTGAACTTTTAAAAGTTTTATTAATACCCTTAAACTTAAAAAAAAAAGTTAAAAAATAACCTTATAATTAGTTTTGGATGAAAATCATTAGTACTTTGTTTCAAAAATACCCCTAAACTCTGTACTTTGTTTCAAAAATATCCCTAAACTTTCAAAAGTTTTATTAATATCCTTAAACTTTCAATAAAAGTTCAAAAATACCATTATCGTTAATATATGGACAGAAATCGTTAGTACCTCGTTTTAAAAATATCTCTGAACTTTCACATTAATACTCTTAATTTAAAAAAAAAAGGTGAAAAATGCCCTTACCATTAGTATATGAACGAAAACCATTTATCTACACCTAATTACATCCATCTTCTATTTGCTCTTTCTCCTTATTTGCTTAATCTATGACATAACACTGTTGGATCGGTATGGCAACCCTAAATGTGGGTGAATAGGGTTTAATAAACTTTTTCCTAAGTATGCACAAATAGTCTAATTATCAAACTTTTTATAAAAAAAATAAAATGATAATTAATGCAATAAGTAAAGTATGAAAAATTAAATCGATCTAACACAATAAACAATTAAGGATAAATTAAAGCATGCAATAAATTACTAAAATTAATTTGCAAAAGTAAATAAAAAAGAGTTAGAGAGGATGACACTGTAATTTTATAGTGGTTCGGTCAAACTCGACCTACTCCACTCCCCAAGCGCATCATGGGAATTTGAATTAAAACTTTACCGACTATTTCTACGGACTAGAGCCTAATCGCTACACCGCTCTTTTTACGAGTTCAAGAGCAATTCGATCCTTTCCACGGGTCTTTTTACAAGTTCAAGAGCAAACTCGATCCTTTCCACGGATTAGGATCAAACCGTTACCAAGTTTGAAGAAAATAAAGAACACACTTATGAACTCTCTTAATAGAGTGGATTTACAAATTTAACTCTCACAAATCAATCCTCACAACACAATAACACTCTCTCAAGAATAAGATGAAAAGAAAAAAAATTGAGAGCTTGGAGAGAGCAACAATGGGGGCTTTTTGAGATTTTGAAGGATTGAAAAATTGTAAAACTTGTTGTAGAATTTTGGAGAAGAAGATGGTATAAAAAGAGAGGAAAATGAGGTAAAAATCAAAATTTAATTTGGGCCATTGGATTTGTTGTTGCCAAATTTTGGATAGGAGAATCTCACCTGACCTCCACGTGACAACGACGATGAATTTGTAATTTAAGGGAAAGAGGTGACCTGCAAAAGAAAAAAAGCTAGGCACTGATGTGACATTTGCCACACCAGCTCCGATGCCTAAGTTAGTAAAGAGAATTTGAGTGTAACAATAAACTAGAGTTTAGAGAATGAGGGTTGAAGTTGAACTCCATTTCTTTGAGTCATAATGACATATTTATAGGACCTTTGTTTTCCATATTCCTTTTTAGATAAGGAAATAAAAGGTTTCCCCTTCTATTTAGGAATTGGATTTGAAAAGGTTAATCTTGTATTGCAAGATTCCCTTGTAATTCCGGTTTATCTCTTTAGTTCAATTTCACCCACAACATTAGCCCTCATTCCCTAGTTAGGATTCGAGATTAGGAGCGTGTGGAGTAATTGTATGGAGCCTGACTTGGGAGTAGCTTATTAAGTTTCGGAGTCATTGTTGACATTTCGAGGTCTGCCTCGAATTATCTATAGTTATTGCTATCCATCCTTGTGAGGATTTTCAGTCTCCTAGAGTGTCGGTTTCTCCGTTTTCCAGTAGGAATTTTAGAGTTCTATGACGCTTATCTCGCGTCTTGGTTTCTCTGTTTCCTATAGGAATTTTAGGGTTTCGTGACGCTTATTTTGCGTCTCAGATCATCCCCAGGATTGCCGTCTAACCCCGTAGGTCATTCTCTTCCTGGTGGGTAAGATTCTCCTCTGGATATGTGTTCGTCCACATCCTGGAGAAAATTTAGGGCTCCAGGTTCTCCTTGGATCTCCCCAAGATTGTCGTCCAACCCCATAGGGAACATTTCGATCTTTCTTGGGGGCTAAGACTCTCCTCTGGATTCGCGATCTGTGCCGTTTTCCTGGAGATAATATGTAAATTCAAGGGCGTCGTCAAATTTAAGTGGGATTGCCATCAAACCCCGTAGGGACTATTCTGGACTTCCCAACCTCCCGTATGAGGGAATTTTGGCCATCTAATAGCCTTTGTAGCTTCTTGCTTGCATAAGTGTATTTTTGAATAGGTGAAATCTAGAATGTTCCATCAATTATTCTGCATTCAAAATATAATTTTCATGAATATGATATTTTCTCATATCATATGAAATCACCCTCTAGTTTGAGAGTTAGGCAATTCAATGCAGATGAAATACTGATTTAGCTGAATGAAATATATTCAATCACTTATGTAAGGAAAATATGGAATTTTATGAAGTGGTCTGCTGTTTGAATAACTTGTTATATCATGCAAGCAATTTCAAGACCTCTAGAATTCCATATAATAAATTTCTCTCTATAGATATTTCATGGCACTTTTAATAACCCATGATGTTCAATTCTTTACTAGAGCACAAAAACTGTCATTAGCAGTCATTTGGATGTTATCATGCTAATGACATTTAAATAATTCAAAAATGTAGAGGGCATGTGTAGAGTGCATGAAGATGCTATAACATAGACAAAAGATCATAACAAAACAATTATGACATGCATAATTTGGTTATTGAATTTAAATATTGCAATATAAAGTTTTAAGTTTGAAGTAAACTTATCTGTGATTTTGCAACTTTGTAGAAACCTTCAAAGTTGATTCCTCCAAATTTGCTTTGTAGTCTCGTTTTTCATATTTAATTGTTTAAACCTTCAACCTCAATATTTTGAAATCTTGAGGAGTTCTTGCTTTATAATTCCTCTGTTTATCAATCTTCTTCCATATGGAGTTTCCAAAATTATCCTTCTGAATTGAATTAAGAGGTGTGGATAATCTTGGCTATGTTGATTTGGTGAGCCCCCAGCTTCTTTTCTTCTTTTGCTTTTAATTTTCTCAATTCAGGTTTGCAAGGTAGAGCACTCTCGTTCCCCACAGACGGCGCCAACTGTTGTTGTCAAATTTTGGACAGGAGAATCCCACCTGACCTCCACGTGACAACGACGATGAATTTGTAATTTATGGGAAAGAGGTGACCTGCAAAAGAAAAAAAGCTAGGCACTGATGTGGCATTTTCCACACCAGCTCCGATGCCTAAGTTAGCAAGGAGAATTTGAGTGTAACAATAAACTAGAGTTTAGAGAATGAGGGTTGAAGTTGAACTCCCTTTCTTTGAGTCATAATGACATATTTATAAGACCTTTGTTTTCCATATTCCTTTTTAGATAAGGAAATAAAAGGTTTCCCCTTCTATTTAGGAATTGGATTTGAAAAGGTTAATATTGTATTGCAAGATTCCCTTGTAATTCCGGTTTATCTCTTTAGTCCAATTTCACCCACAACAGGATTATTGTAAAAGTAAAATGAATGGTGGAGATTAAAAGAAATAAAAAAATAAAAAAGTAAATAATAAAAGTTATAATATATATATTTAAAAAAAAGTGACCAATTTTTTACAACGGTCAATTTTTTTTAAATGGAGCAAGCTGCTGGCAGCATTAAATGCTGTAAGTAATTTTTTTTTTAATTTTAAAAACCGTTAGACACATAAAATATAATATAAAATAATATAATTTTTTTTCTTTTTAAACAAACAAAAAGCCACCATATGTCACTTCCCCATAGTTCCACATGTCACTCTCTAAATGGTCCACATTGCTGACTTGGCTGCCACGCCATCACGTCGGAAATTTTCAGTTCAAATTTATTTTGGCCATAACTTCTTCGTTTTAACTCCGATTTGAGTGATTTAAAAGGCATTGGAATCGTTATTCCGAGCTCTACACTATGGATACTTCAAAACACTGAAATTGTTAGTAATTAATAGCAGATGTGTTATCATAAAAACATTAATTAATTAGTTAATTAAAATTAATTAATTTGAGATTAAGGGCCAAAAAGCCAACAAACACTCTCTATTTTCCCTCTTTTTTTTCCTTTTTTTTTCAATACCCTCTTACTCTTTTCTTCCATTTTTCAATCTCTAAAACTTCCCCCATTTCTCATATCTTCTTAAATATTAGAATTTTAAATAAACAAGAAAAACTCTCTCTCATTTCTAAGCATGTCAAAACATAAATAGAAGAAATTTCCAAATTGTCAATGCCTTTGAAGTTATTTTGAGTTGGAAAAGAACCAATTTGAAAAAAACTCATATAGATACCCTCATTTTTTTTTCATATAGATAGTCTCATTTTTCCTCCATTTGTTCAATTCTCAATTATGGGGAACCTTCTTACTTTACCACAATAAATAGACTAATTTGAACTGCAAAAATGATTAATAAAATCTTCATTTGCTACAAATTTGGTAATGCATATATTTTCTTTCGTATCCCTCCCACTAGACGTCCTCAAAATTATGACCCAAATTCTCAACATATATCTCTTTTTGTGTATTAAACCCAAACGTACTAACTCAAATTACTAATGTACAACTTTGTTAAAGCATTTAAGTCCTAGGTTCCTTAGTGGTTCCATTATTCTCCTTTCTTCTTACTATAGTCTATATACCTTGATTGAAGGAGGTAGTTTTAAAGATTGAAAAATGGAAGAAGAGAGTAATGAGAGTATTGAAAAAGAAAGGGAAAAAAAAAGAAAGGAAAAATAGAGAAGTGTTAGGCCATATATTGAAGCAAATTAAGAGAGAAAAGAAATAGAAGAGGGAAGTAATGGGAGATAAATATTTTTCGTTTAAGGGCATTTTTTTAATTTTTTTAAAGGTTAAGGGTATTAATACAACTTTTAAAAGTTCAAGGGTATTATAAAACGAGGTAGTAACAATTTCTGTCCATATACTAACAGTAATGATATTTTTGAACTTTTAAAAAAAATTTAAGGGTATTTTAAAACTTTTTTTAAAAAATAGTCATAATGAAAAATAGCTAAAAACTAGTGATATTTAGAATTATGGCTACCATGACTTTAGGAGGAGAGAGTGAATACTTTTTGTTCCTTTTATACCCTTGATATATACTCGTATTCACAGTCAACCCTCACAATATATATATATATATATATATATATATATATGCTCAATATTCTCTCATCTCTCACCATAACTAACTTGCCCCCTAAATTTATGCATTTTTAAATTCTCTTATTTTTGAAATTTCTCCATTTTCAAACACTTCATCTAATTTTTCAACATTCCTTGTGGTTTCTTTAATTTTTTAAGATGCAACATTCACAAACAAAAACTATGCTTGAGTATATGGAAGGGAAAAAAATGCAGAGAAGAAGGGATCATTTGATTTTTGGAGGCGAAAACAACGGTAGATAGAAATATATACCTCGAGAATGTGATTGGTTCAACGACTCCTGCTCTACTAGTTTCATTGCTAGAGGCCAAGGGAGATGAAACAAAGTTGAAGATTGAAGAAAATCGAATGGATAGAAGAGTTTCAAATGAAATGGGTTGTCGGGGAAGATGAAGAGCATGTTTCGTCATTTCTTTAATTTTCCAAGGCAACGTTCACAAATGAAAATTATGCTTGGGTAAATTGAAGGAAAAGAAACCCAAAGAAGAAGCTACAGGAATGAAGAAATAGATCGAACATATTCGATTTTCAAAAGTAGAAACATTGTAGATACTAATATACATAGAGATGGGGCAAGCCTAAATGAACCAATAAGCAAGAAGAAATACCAGCAAGAGAGGTACATGTATACCGTGGGTCAAGTTTTTTATATTTTGTAGGCTTAAAATCCTCTCTCCTTAAAATCCTGCTTTTTTGTAGGCTTAGTTAGAGAGTAGAAAATGTAGGTAAGGTATTTAAGTCACAATATAATTATAAAATCGTAATATAAATAATGTAAAAAAAGATTTAGACATTTTTCAATTATAAACAATTTTAGTTATTTTTGAGTAGGGACTATCAATATTTATCAATTCTTCTAGTTGTCCCTTAATATTGCCCACAACCGATCGAATTTTAGAAGATGGATTCCATATCTAATGCAATACATGAATAAAATGGGCCAAACCCACCTGATCAAATGTGACTTTGAAAAATTAATCGGGTTTTGAGCTGGACTTTGGCCATGAGTTGTTTGATTGATTCGAAGCGATTCGCTATTATGCACTCACAACACCACATCTCTTTTAAGAACAAAGTTATTGTAGATTTTATGGTCCATTCCAAGAAAAAGAGAATAAAAGGAAGAAGAAGAAGAAGAAGAAACAGTTCGGTCTAGAATGAACCTTCCTATTTTCTTATGACATGAATGCATCTCAAACTCTATGTTAAAACCAATAAACACAATCAGATATTGAAGAACCAAAATTTTTTCCACCCCTCACAGCAAATAGTATTCGCTGCTGTGTACGTGTGTATATAATTCCCACAAGCTAATCACAAAAAGCAAAGAAAAAAAATCAAGTCAATCAAATAATATGGAACAGGACAAAAGACACTTTGGAGCATCTTTTTAGTTTTTACATAAATGACAAAAGGAAAAAAAATCTTAATAACTACCAAAAGGTAATGCTTGGCCCAAACTATTGTTCATGCGTTTGTGATTTCAAAAGTGACACACTTGATCCTGAAGATTGCGTGGTATAAGTCGAGCAGTTACTACACGAACACTGGCTTCTATCCACCGGCGTGCCCGTGGTGTCCGTCGATGTGTAGGTGAACTTGCATAAATTCAATGGCGGTGCAAAGTACATCGTCACAGGCAACTTTGCAGGCAGAGCGGGCAGTGGAGCTTCAAAGTTTAGAACATTAATCACCTGTCTTATGGAGGGCCGCATCTTGAAGTCAGGGTGGCAGCACCATAATCCCACCACCATCAAAGCCTCCATTTGCTGCTCATCAAACTCCATTTCCAGTCTCTTGTCTGCAGTGTCTAAGGCTTGGCCTCTGCCATACATCTCCCACACCCACTCTACAAGCCTCACCTGATCAGGTTCCGCTCTTGATTCCACCGGCCGCCGTCCACAGGCGATCTCGAGAGCAACCACTCCAAAACTGTAAACATCAGATTCTTTACTGGCCTTGCCATCCGTCACACACTCGGGTGCTAGATAGCCCATGGTGCCAGCCAGAACAGTCGTTTGCGAGCCCAACTCATGGTCCACAAACCTCGCAAGGCCGAAATCACCGAGCTTAGCATTGAAACTCGAGTCCAGCATTACATTGCTGGACTTGATATCTCTATGCACCACACATTGTTCCCATTCTTCGTGAAGATATAGCAAAGCAGAAGCCAACCCTGTTGCAATTTTGTATCTAACTTCCCAAGTTAGCATCGTTTTACCTCTAAAAAGGTGAGTATCGAGACTACCATTGGGCATGAGCTCATAAACCAGAAGGAACTCGCCTTTTTCATGGCACCAACCAAAGAGTTGAACAAGATTCCTATGTCTCAAACGACTGATAATCTTCACTTCAGATACGTACTCTTTCTTCCCCTGTCTTGATCCTCTCGAAACCCTCTTTACCGCTATTTCTGTATCGGATTCCGTCAACAAACCCTTGTAAACGCCTCCAAACCCTCCTTCTCCAAGCTTGCCAGCCTCATCAAAATTCTTTGTCGCTTGAGTTAATTCCCTGTAAGTGAACCTTTTTGGGCCAGTTCCTCTTTCAAACTCATCCTCTATAGAATCTTCCAAATCTTCCATTCTCCTTATCAATTGTTTCCTCCACCAAAGAAATCCCAACAAACTCAACCCACATATCAAAAAACCAAGCCCAACACCTAGGCCAATTGCCAAACCAACATTTTTATTATTATCTCCACCTCCAGTATTATCGTCCAAGGTTGAGTTGAAGGACCAAGAAATCATGTTATGTATTTGGAACCATTTCCCCGTGGCAGCAGAGAATCCAATTCTGACCCTCTCAGGCAACAAGCTTTTCAAGTCAACAACAGTTGAGATGCTGAAATTTCCAGTAAAAATCGGATCTTTAACATAAGTTAGAAACACAGACAAGTTCTTAGTGGAGGAATTGTAAGTTATCCACGCATTGGCTGTTCGGTTATCCTTCATGCTAGTTTTCCACACAAGATAATCAACAGATTGAATGGAATTGAGATTGATTCCTATATGATTGTCACTCGGGTCCCAATCATCCTGCTTACTGTCAAATTCAACAGCAAAAACTTGATTCTTCGAGGGATCAGAAGCAGACTCGGAGCTGAATAATCCAAGAAAACCCCCAGTTGAGTTAGTGGGGATTCTGGAATCGTAAGGGACGATGAAGAAGGCTATGCCATCACCAAATAAAGATTCGTTAAGTGTGTTGATTCTAAAGGAGAAGTGGGTGGTGAAGTCGGTAACCTGTCGATGCAGCGGATTTCTGATTAAGCCAAATCCATGATCAAATAAACGAGAAAACTATTTATAGCCTAGAATTCTGAAAACACTGATTAACAAATTAACCAAAGCTAAATCAACTAAATCAACATGAACTAATTAATATGTTATTCATCCTACATCACCTGTCCTGTGGAGGCGTCCCATAGGCGCATCGGTTCGGCGTATGAAGCTCGGCCGGAGCTCTCGGTGAGCGGGCCGTCGGCTTGGTTCTTTGTGAGTTGTATAACACCATTGCTGGTGAAGCTATCACCTTCAAAGAATAAGTTGGGATTGTTCGGTTGGAAATTAGGGAAGGTGAAGGAAAGTGAGTGAACTTTGAAGAGAATCAAAGAGAAGATCAAGAATTGAAGTGCATGGAAATGGTGGCTTCTACGAACTCCAAGAAAGAAGGGGTTTGAGTTGGAGATGGCCATGGTTCAGAGAGAGAGACAGAGAAAGAGAGGATTTTGGGAAAAGTGGGTTAACAAAATGGTAACTTTGGAAATGCAAGAATATAAGAAAAATTGTTGTTGCTGTTGTTGTTCAAATATAAAATTTTGGAACATTGCCAATTCAAAATTAAATTTGTTGGGGCTGAATTTTTCTTTTGCTTCTCCATTCACATTACATGCTTATTCCACACGTATATGAGATAATTTTTAATGGCAGAAAATTTGTGCTTTAACAACTTATTAGAAAATTGTTGCAGAAGATATTGAAATTTGATGTAGTCATACAATCTAAAAAGTAATATTCTCATGGTTGATATTTTTGATTTTCAAACTTTGTAAATCCGCAAATTTTAAAAAATGTCAAATAGGTTAAAGACCTATCAGACACAAAATTGAAAATTCAGAGACTTATTGGACAAAAAATTGGAAATTTAAAGACCTATTAGACACTTTTTAAAGTTTTGAGACCTATTTGATATTAAATTGAAAGTTCAAAAACCTATTAAACACTTTCTAAACTTTAGGAATTGAATAGACACAAACCTAAAAGTTTAGGGACGAAACTTTTAATTTATTTTTTTATTTATTTTTAATTTTTGGATAAGTAACAACTAACAACTTCAATAATAAACTCTTAGGAGCTATTTGGGGCACTGAGTGAGTTATAATAGTCAAGGTTATAATAGTATATAAAGTTATATAATTTGTGTTTATGATGTAGAGTTATTTAGTATGGGTTATAATAGTTTGTGTTTAGGGTGCAAAGAATTCCATAGACTATTATAACTCACACTCCAAACAATTTCTTAAAATACTCCATGAGCTATCAGAGATTAAAATAATAATAATAAGGTTAAAATATCATTTTGGTCCATGTACTTTTAAATGTCTAATTTTAGTCCCTATACGTTCAATAAAACTTAAAATTGGTCCCTATGACAAGTTTGACGTTAATTTTTTTTATCAAAATTGGTTAAATAATAATAATAATTTTAATACAATAAAATACACCATGTAAACATACTTCTAAAATTGATAGAATAAAAGCTAATAGAGACTAACTTTTTTTAAGAAAAATTAATCATAAACTAATAGTAGAGACCAATTTTAAGCTTTATTGAAAGTACATGAACTAAAATTAGACATTTAAAAATATATATACCAAAATAAAATAAAAGTTAAAGTACATAAACTAAAATAATATTTTAACCTAATAATAATAGTAATATTCCACAACTTGAGGAGCCAATTTGGAAAATCAACCAACCAAAGAATTGGGTTGATGGAACCCAAAGCCTTGTTTGATTCTCGATGAGTGTGCATAAAAGTCTTGTCTTGGCAATATCACATATGTCCAAAATCCAAGTGGAATCTTCATTATGAATCTGAACTGCAATTTCTTCATTAATTATGTTAATTGCCAGCAAAGAGTCAGATTCAACTTCGACCTTCGCGAGACTCATCCTTGCAGCAAGTTGCAAACCCCACAAATGGCTTTAATTTATGCCTATGAGAGGAGGATACCCAGCTTCTAAACCCACAGACAGCCGCCCTAACATTGTTTTACTTTTAAGTTGGAACGACGGATTGCTTAAATTGAAATTACTTTGGAGGTGTGATCGTAACATTTTGATTAAATTATACAAAATACTTCTCAATTTTAAGGTAAGTTTCATTTACGTCTCTAAATTTTAAAATATTTTATTTTAACTATTGAATATTAAAAGTGTTAAAAAAAAAAACCCTTGAAGATTTTTCCATTAAAATGATGAAAGAAAATTGATATGGTAGTTGATGTGTAAAAATTTGAAAGCATACACGACATTCTTTACAATATCATTCATGTAAATTGGCGTGACAGCTGATGTGTAAAAATTAATTTTGTGAATGATGTTGTAAACGATGTTAGTGATACCTTTTGAGTTGAAATGAACAGTAACAATGATCTCAACATTCTATACAGTTAAAATTGAGTTCTAAATGATCTTTCCAATTTTTACAACTAGCCATTGAGCCAATTTTTGTCCTTTATTTTAATGAAAAACTCTTCAAATGTATTTTTGGAACAATTTCAAACTTCAATGGTTAAAATGAGAATTTTCAAAGCTTAAGGGCAAAATTAAAATTTGTCACAAGGTTTAAGAGTATTTTGTATAATTTAACTTAACATTTTCAAAGCATAACTCAACGGTAATTGACATATATCCTCAACCAAAAGGTTAGAGGTTCGAATCCCCTATTCCAAATGTTGTTGAACTCAAAGAAAAAAATTTTTTAAAAAAACCCAACATTTTCTATAGTTATGAACTTATGAGCCATACTAGTATTTTTCCTATTTTAAATTAATGAAAGTTTTAGTTGGTGTGTCATTGGGAGGTGGTAAAAGATTTGACTTTTATACTAATTAATAGGAGTTTAAAATTCAAATGTTAAGACATTTTAATATTAATTTTTAATTCAGAGGGTGGCGTAAAAATTGAGATTCTTTTTGAACTATATCAATTTTTTTCATCTCATGCATACATCACCCTCTATATATATTCTAATTGTAGTATATGATCCCTTGACCTTTTCTTGAAAGGTTGCTGCAACAACTCCGCCTTAAATATTGATTAAGGATCAAATACTTTTTAAAAGTTATTAAGAAATTATTTTGGAGTACTTTGTTTTTATAATATGGTGCCTCATTGTTGGATTTAACTAAAAAGGATGACCAAACAAACAGCAAAATATAAAAATTAAAATTTGTCGAAAGGCAAGGCGCCATATGCTTTGTGTGTTAATAATTATTTGCCACTATATGGCCGGCCGAATATTTTTTTCCATTTGTTTGTTCATTTGAGAGGATACTTTGTTAAATTTTTGTACATAGGATTTTTAATTTTAATTAAATTAATATTTCATCAATTAGTGTCTTTTTTTTTTGTCTGCAAAGTATTTTAATGTCATTTGATTTATAGAAAATTTTATAATCAAACATTAACTTAATATTTACATCTACACGTCAACTTCAATTACAATAGTTTTTTTTTAATAGAAAAAATCAATTAAAAGCCATGTGGATGTGGAAAAAAAATCCACAAATTTTCATGGCTATCCAAAAGGAAATCATCTTATATTGTTTTAGATATTCATACACATGAAATTTTTGCATGTTTTTAGTTCAACAACATGTATAGTTAGAAGGATTTAAACCTCTAACCTCTTGGTCGATGACATATGCCTTAAGCTTAGTTTGAAATTGTAGTAGCTTTTAAAATAATTACTTGTGACTGTGCTTTTGAAAATATCAACTGTAAAATGAAGTAAAATAGTGTTTGGTAAATTCTAATTTTAAATTAGAAAAAACTAAGTACGGTATTTGATAAATTAATATTGAATTGTTGTGATTTAGTTATAATGACCAAAATATGTTTATTATTTCCATTATTTTTATATTGACATTTAATTTATAATTTATTATAATATAATTATTTAAAAATTTATATGATTTAAATTGCATCTAATTTTTTTAATATAAATTATTTGATAAAAGTTTTAAAAAAATAATTTTTATAAAAAAATGAATCAATCAAAATTTTATTGATATAAAAGAGAATAGATGTAAAAAAAATATATAAATATGGAAGGATAAATTTGAGATTTGAAACGGTTAGGGAAGAGGTGGTAGACATTTAAGAAAGCTAAATCTAAAATGTGGTATCTATCGACTTTTGCACGTCAGAATAAATGGTAAAGTGATTGTCGATAGATTATTAAATAATTTGTTTTACCAAACAGCCTAAACTGTTAAGATTTTTTCAAAATTAATTTTTACGCTTGCAAACGCAATCCCAAATAGAACCTTAACCAGTTAAGTTATGCTAAGGTTGACTTGTATTTTGAATTAGAATAAGTGTTTTATAAGTGTTTTTTTTTTAATGAAGAGTACTTAATAACAAATCATTTTGAAAAACACTATAAATATATATTTCTTTTCACAAAAACACGTTCAGTCGATGCTTTTGATTTATTCCAATGCATGCAGTTTATATATATTACTTCCAAAAACAAGAAAATTGAATGAAAAGTGCTCTTGCCCCAACCTAAAAGCACTTCCACCTAATATTATATGGTATAAAATTTGTGAAATTGATAGTTGACAGTTTTAATTGTTGTATTTTGCATGGTGTTTTGAATTAAATGAGAGTTTATCAATGTCCAGAGAGTTCATTTAGTTTGAAAATTTCAATTCGATGTGTTAGGACGTAAGGCATAGCGTAGATTTATTTGTTTTTACTTATCAAACGAGTGATTATAAAAAGAAAAATCCAATAGCATACCATATCAACGTTTACTTGTCAATACTACATAACATACTTATTGACCTTTTTGAATTAGAGACTTGTCAATACGACTATTATCACTTCTCTATTGAAATAGTTTTTTTTTTTTTACTTTTTTTTTTTTTTTGAAAAACTATTGAAATAGTTTAAGGATAGAATCAACATCTAATGTGAACATAAAAGGATATGGGACACTGATATGAATATGTATTTTTTTTTATTCTTACTCTTTCATTGTAAAAGAAATAGAAATACGTTTGATAATGGTCTAAAATTTTAAATTTAAAAAAAAAATGAAAGTTTTATTTCAACAAATATCTTTTCAAATAAAATATTCAAAGTAGGTCATTTTTAATATAATAAACCTACTTATGAGTGGATGGTACATTTTCTAAAACTTTTGCAAATATATATTTTTGTACGGTTTTCAAAACATGATTATGAATATAATTATTTTTTAAAAATTCCTTAAAAGAAAAGCCAGGGGGAAGATTAGGCAACCCAAAAGGAAAAGATTGGCTATTAGCTTCATTCAAAACTTTTAGCTCATCGTTGATAATTTGAATCGCTTGAAGAGTATCAAACTGAACCAAATGTTTTTGGATGCTCTATTTGTGACATCCGAATTTGAGAGGGGTACATGAATGAACCGTGATCACATCCGAATGAGGAGATCCTAAAAATATGAAAGTATGGTTAAGAAAGACTTAAAACAATTGATAGTTACTATCTATATAAACAAGATGCGCATTCATTTTCAATGGCTCAATCATGGGAACTCTAAAGTCAATTGTGCTTGGCTTGGAACAATCCTATGTTGAGTGACCTCTTGAGAATTTTCTTAGGAGCACGACGTTGGTTTGTGGGGATAGTCTTCACTCTCGCAAGCAACTCAAGACTAATATGATGACGTGGCTAGGTCGTAGAGGATGCAGAAGAATACCAATGCCATAAGGTGCCAAATATGAATTCCAAATCTTGATCCAAATCCTAGGCCTTGGGCAACACAATTTCTCAGGCTAGGTGAAAGCCTTTAATTAGAATAGTCAATGTTAAATTACCAATCAACCAAAAAGTTTAAAAGATGAGAATGGGTAAAGATTTTAGATCTCCTTGTTTGGAACAAGGTTTGCAAGCATGGACATGAGTATCACTTATTTTCATACATCACTTTTTCCCATGATGGATGAGTTTTCTATACCCTTCAAGAAGGGTGGGTTTTCTTTATACCCACCCACTCACTCTCTCTCTTTCTCTCTCTTCGTCTCTCTCTTCTTTATTAATATTTAGTATATATATATATATATATATATATATATATATATATATATATATATATTCATTTTCAATAATTATAATTAATTATTTAATTTAAAATATTTATAATTAATTAATTTATTCCTGTTGGTTGAAATTAATTTTGATTTGTTCATAAAATAATGTACCAAAATAACATTTTTATGATTAATTTCATAAAACAAGCATAAACATCCATTATAAAATCTATTGTGAAAATATTAAGTCAATAATTAATATTATATTTAATCAATTAATTACAAATATTATAAATTTATGGTAAGGATAATCATTATAATTAATTATTCATGAGTTATTTGTGATTAATTAACAATTAATTATTACTTTTTAAAACAATTATATTCTTTTTTGAAATTCATTTTTATTGTTTTATTAAATTATATAAGAGTTATAAGATCAATCTCATAAAATAAATTTGCACATTATTTACAGAACGTAATTGTCTATTTGAATATTTTTTGTGGTTCAAAGATGCTTACATCTCATGAAACAAACTTGCAAACCACTGACCTAACATGTTTATTGTCTACTTCATCTATTACTTATAATTAATTAAACTATATTTCTTTTTAGTACAACACAAATGAGGGTATTGAGATTTGAACTTTCGACCCCAAGGAAAGAAGTACATGTCAATTAAACTATATTGTCAGTACATTATTTGAATTGTATTTAATTTATTGGAATATTAATTCATTATTTAATGTATCACAATTACATAAAATTTATATATTAATTTCATCAAATAAATATTAATATCATTTGTTGATACAAAAATATGATAACATTTCCATGTAGAACCAAACACAATTATCCTATTCTCAGACATTTATTATTCCCTGACATCTTATTTCTAGGCATCTATTACCCATGGGCATCCAATAAAACCTTAAACCAAACGGCCCCTAAGGGGTTGTGGTAAATTTAATTATATCAATGCTTTAACTCTCCCTCTAACTTGTGGACTTGAAAATTTATAGTGGAAATCAATATTAATTGTGGAGGAAATGACGTTAACAGGGGTTTAAACACAAAGTCTTTTGCTCTGATATCATGTTAAATCACTAATCAACCCAAAAACTTAAGCCGATGGGTTATGGAAAATTTAATTATATCAATACTTTGACAGCAAACTAATATTATAGTAATTAGTAAGCGACCATTATTTGTTCTACCTTTTATTATATTTGCAATTAGAATTGCTAACATCACACCTTCTATCATGGTAAAACGGGTATACCATGAGGATGAATTCTATCTTTTTTTTAGAGGAAGTCATCATCATCTTCCCCCAACAAGAGAGACAACGTCAATATCAAACCCGGTGGCCTTTGACAAACCTGCTCTGTTAGAACAATCCTTTTTCATGTGCTCAGATTGTCCACATTCCTAGTAGCCTTTCTTTTGCACGAAGTATTTCTTCTTCTTCCAACTGCTAGCTACCAATGTTGAATCCTCCTGTGAAGTACGACCTTCACTCTTTAACCTTCTTTCTTTTGATAAAAACTAACTAGTAACCTCAGCAAAATCTAAAGTCTTCTTCTCATACATCAAGATTGGCTTCATGTATTCATAAGTAGGTGGGCGTGACAAGATGAGCTTGAATGTCTTATCTTCATCATCTATCTTCACTTCAATCACCTCTAGCTAAAAAACGATAACATTGAAAATACTTAGATGATCTAAGATTTTCATACTTTTCTCCATTCGCAGCGTGTGAAAATCCCTCAAGTACAATCGATTTGAGATGCTATTTTCCTAATACCATACTTCAAGCTTCTCCCAAAGCTCTTTGGCTGTTGAAATTTCATGTACGTTTGCAAGAACATTCTTAACCAAATTTAGTCTTATTGCACTTGCAGCTCTCAAATTCATTTCCTCTCAATCTTTAACACTTATGTTGGACTTTTAGAACCTTTGCTGAAACCATCGTTGGACTCCACTAGATCACCATCACCACTTAACTCTTCAGAAGCACCACTACTTCCCTTCAAGGCCTTGTGTAACCTAGAGTGTATCAGCACATCCATGACTTGCACTTGCCACAAGCCGAAGTTCATCACCTCTAGCTAATTTGCAAATAGTGAACAACCCATACTATTTACAGTACCATATCTTGTTTCAAAAAATTAATCCTTCCTTATGTGGAGGTTTAGATAATGTTGCAACCCTAAAGCATACTCAGAAATCAAGAAACTATAAACCTAAAGCTCTGATACCATTTGTTGGAAAAAAAACATTCCACTTCTACTATGGGAATAGGAAAAAAAATAATTGAGAAATTAAAAGAAAGCAAAAAAATAAACACAAGAATTTACATGGAAAACTCCAAAACCGGAGAAAAAACATAGCCCACTAAAAAGAAACTCCAGTATGTGAAAAATTATTACAATCTCACAGAATTTTCTCCTTAACCTCAATTACAAAGAATACCCTCTCAAAACTTTAGACTATTCACACAACTTGAGTTAGTATACTAGGCTTAAAGTGTTTCTAATTGGGATGGTTTGAAAGTCAATTTCTAATTGGGATGGTTTGAAAGTCATAGGCTCCTTTTATAGTACTTGGAGCATATCACCTTTTTGTACCTTTCAAATGTGGAAATCTTGCTCTTCTAATATTTTACCAAAAACCTTATATGCCATTGACACTGTGGTGATTCAGTTTTTCCTTTGCAACAAATCGAAGTTTGCACGAAACTGCTTCAATGCTCTTACTCGAAAAATATGTTTAAATTTGTTAAATTGATGAGTTGTAGCAAGAAAACTCACACTGGTGTGGTGTTCTACCCAACACGCTTCGATGTTGAAGTAGTCTCGAGCTGAAGTAGGGTAGATATTGTGTACCTTAATAGGGAATGAGGTTCCCCATTTATAAAGTTCATTGCTGTCTATTGGCAGATATGTACTTTACATGGAAGCGGAGATTTCGCCGGTGGGGGCAAACAACTTTGCTCGATTATGATTGAGCTTAATAGGCTGGGCGATTTTGTAGCCTCTAAGGGGCCGTTTAGTTTAAGGTTTTCTAGATGCCTGGGAATAAGATGCCTGGGAATTGAAGATAACTGTGTTTGGTTGTGCATAGGAATGTTAACAGATTTTCATAGGAATAAATGATTTATGTATTTGGTGTTACATGAGAATGTTGTCAGATTTACATGAGTTACTTTTAAAATAATTATTCTTATTAATTATTTTTATTAAGTCAATTTATTAAAATAATTTTAAGTAATTTAATTTTAATTTAATTTTTATTCATTAGTATTATAAATAATATATCTTAAATTTTAGGTTCATAATTTTATTTAGTCATCAATCTTAATAATTATCTTCAAAGAAATGTAATTAATAAAATTATATAAATTTTTAATTATAATTAATTAGTACAATAATCAAGTTGAAAAATTAATTATGATTGTTATATTTCAAAAATCAAATATAATCTATCTAAAAGTGACTACTAAACATAGACAAAATAAAAATTTATATTATGCCAATATTAATTAGTCATTTTCACTATAGTTTTAGAAAAATGATAGAAAACGAAAAGAACAAAACTAGAAAATAAATATAGAAAGAAAAAAGAAGAAAATTGATGTAGAAAAATAAAGAAAAAGAAGAAAAATGACAAAGAGAAACAAAGAAGGAAGAGAAGAAAATTAATAATAGAAAGTAAAAAAAAAAAAGAGAGAGAATGTTAGATAGAGGGAAAAAATGAGAAGAGAAAAATAGGAAAAAAAAAGACATAAAAAGGAAAAGAAAGATTAGAAGGAAAAGTAAATATGGAGGAAAGTTGAAGAAAAAAATAATGGAAAATAAAGAAAAAGAAGAAAAAATGAATAATAGAAGCTAATAATTTTTTTTTTTTTTAAAAAGAGAGAGAATAATGAAGTATAGCAGGAAAAAAAAATATGGGTTTTTGAAACCCATGATTTCGGATGGGTTTAAAAAACTCAGGCAATGCCTTGTTAATGGTGCCTGGGAAAAACATATTTCCAAGCATGTGATTCAAAAAAATAAACCAAACATGGACTTGGGGATTCCAAGCCCATTCTCACCCCCACAACTCCTCCATCCAAACGGACCCTAAGCTTCTAGAGTTGACTCGAGAGGCATCCCTGCCACACGTCTTGACACGTGGAACCTTTGTGGACTTTGAAGAAGTTCATGTAGATGAGTTACTCCTACCCATAATAGTTATGAATAATTTTTGTATTTTTTTCTATTTTAAATTAGTAGTAGTTTTAGTTGATGCGTCATTGTGAGATGGTAAAAGATTTGACTTTTATTATTAAAAAAAAAGTTTATAATTCAAGTGTCAGACTCTTGGATATCGTTTTTAATTAAGAGGTTGGCATAAAAAGAGTAAACCTTACCTGGTGCACAGACCACTTAAACACCAAAAGAAAAAAAAATTGTTTCTTTTAAAAAATAATAATAATATGTGGCATTGGAGTGGGTTGCACTAACACTCCAACAGGTAAGTTTTTTCTGCATAAAAATTGAGATTCTTTAATTATATCAATATCAATTTTTTTTCATCTCAAATATACATCACCTATATATATATATCCCTTAACCTTTTCTTGAAATGTTGCTGCAACTACTCCGCCTGAATATTGATTAAGGATCAAAAGCTTTTAAAAGTTAATTTTTTTTTTAGAAATAAACCTTTCATTAAAAGTAATTATGCCCCACAGGTACAAAATTAAAATTCTCACAAGATACAATATTCAAAATCCACTTTAGAAAGTCCTTAGTTTATAAAACAGTTGGATGACTAGATAATCCAAATCTAGCTCTAAAAGTGTTAAAGTCATGACAAACATGATCAAACTTAACTTACTAAAAATCCTTCTGAATAGTTGCAATGTCACGAAGAATGTTTTGAACTTCTATAGTCGAATCTCATACCCCATTATCGTTGAGACAACAGATAATAAATCTGAGAACACATGAGCTTTAGAAAACCCCAACCTTTGTGCTAAATGACAACCTTCCAGCACTGCACAAGCTTCACAACAAGTAGTGGAGATGAAAACATTATAACACTTCTCCATAGCGGCCACTAGACTTCTATTTGAATATCGTATAACTGCACCCAAACCAGTTTTTCGTTCATGTCATTATAAGCTGCATCCACAAATACGTTGGCCCAATCTACATCTGAGCATCTAATTAACTAATCTGACTTTATCATAGGAGCCTTCAGAACCCCACCATTCAATTTATGAAATTCCTGCAAGTACCTCATGATCCAATTGCATTTATCAATAACATATTGTAATGGTCGATCAAAAGACAAACTATTGTGATCATTCCAAATACTCCATGCACATACACACAAAGCATCAAACTGATCTGAAGGTAGTTTGTCCAAAAAATCCATCCATCGGTCCTTAAATAGAAGCAAAACCTCTCCCTATGTATTTCTTTGGCAATAAAATTCTCCAAATTTCCTTTGCCCTTGAGGATCTGAAAAAGCATGATCAGTAGTTCATGGTTTACCTTTACATACAGGACAAATCACAATCACCTCCAAACCTCTCTATTAAACAAATTTACCCTCGTGAAAATAATACAATTATAAAAAGAGCGCAAAAAAAGTGCCTAATTATTTTCGAGTACTTTGTATATATAATATGGTGCCTTATTGTTGGATTTTAACTAAAAAGATGACCGGAAGCAGCAAATATAAAAAAGCCGCCATATGTTTGTTTTGTGCTTTAATTCTTTGCCACTTTGTGGCCGGCCAAATAACTTTTTCCATTTGTTTGCTATTTTTCTTAATTCAACAACATTTGGGATAGAAAATTCAAACTCCTAATCTTAGTCGAAGATACATGTTAATTACTGTTGAACTATGTTTTTTTTGGCCATTTGTATATATACTCATTTAAGAATATAGATACTTTGTTAATTATTTTTTATATGATTTTACTTTAATGAAATTAATATTTAATTTTAAACATCAACTCAATATTTAAATCTACACATCTATAATTATATTAAAAAGTCACAATCTTTGAAAAATATTTTTGGACTATTGTACCCTTACTTTATTTTCTATATTTACAGACATGTCATTAATATTAGATATTAATAATTATTTATTATTTAAATGTTAAAAGTGTAATTTCTCTTCAATTAATTGCAAATGTATTTTGTACAAAAAAAAAATACAGATGTATTCATTTACTAAAATTAATATGATAAGTTAAAATATTATTATATAGATCAATTTAGATTGTAATCCAATAAATTCATTTTCTGGAAAAAAAAAATATCATTTGTAATTTAGAGTTTTTTTTTAGTACAAAGTAATTTAGAGTATTTATATTATATTAGTAATGAAAAAAAAAAGTAAATGACATTTTACTAAATATTTATGTTAATACAATATTTTAATACATCAATAACTATGAATTCAATTAATAAAATTTACTTTGAAAATTCATTAAAATCTACTATAAACAAATAAAATAAAAACAATACGACCCTTTTCATTTTTGACAATCTATATGATATAGAATTTAGAGATGTTTTTTTAAATAAAAAATTAGGAATATATTTTTTTAATAATAATTTAGGGATGTGTTAATCATACTAAAGATAGCTAGCAAATTATGATAAGTGGCAAAGTTTTTTTCTTTTTTTTTTGGCAATATGTGGGATGGGGGATTCAAACTTTTGATCTCTTAGTCGAAGGTATATGTTTTATTTTAGTTGAATTATGCTTATGTTGGCAAAGTGACAAATAGTTTTAACATAAATGTAGATGGCTTGAACTGTGCCTACTATACAAAATTTTGTGCCTACCATGCAAAATTTTGTATCAAATGAGGGCTTGCAATCCAAAAACCTTGCAGGAATAACAATTAATGTCCTAACTATCCATCACTCTAAAAATCTAATCAAAGAAGAAAAATATCAAATATGTCTATATGGTTTTGAGCTGTACCACATATATGAGAAAATTCCTCCCGCAACTGAGACGACGTTGATGTAGATCCAATAATATGTCTGCTTTCTAATAATTATTAGATACAAAAGTGAAGTACTTTTTCAATTTTCCGCTCACACATCCAACAGTGCAAAACGAAGCTCTAGTTGCCAAGTGCTGCATAAATTTTTTAATTGACCTTTATTTTTATTTTTTTTAGTTGACTTGTGGAAAATGAACGGACAAATATATATATATATATATATATATATATATGTCAAATAATTCTATCTAAATTCAAAATTTCCCAAAAGATACTTTAATTGACAGACTTAAAAATGTAAACCAGAGAAGCATAAGAGAAGACTTCTGTGGATTGCTTGACTTGAACTGTGCCTACGGTACAAAATTGTGTGTCAACTGAGAGCCTGCAGTTCAAACTTTTTGCAGGAATAACATCACTCTGAAAACGTAATCAAATAAGAAAAACATCAAATATGTCTGTGGTTTTCAGCCTGTAGCATGTACAAGAAAATTCCTCCTGCAACTGAGACGTTGAGGGACTCGAAACCACCCGCCATTGGAATGCTCAAAAGCTCACAAATCTGCCAAGATTTCTCAGATAGACCACTCCCTTCACTACCCAAAATTAAGCACAATGGAAAGTCTTTCAAAGAATTTGCAAACTGTTGCGAAAGGACCGATACAGGCTTCGGTTCATTACTTTCGGGATGGCCACCCAGCATTTTCATTTGGAATTCATTTTTTAGAGCCTCAAGATGATTCCAACTGCCTGAGACTATTGGAAGCTGAAAAGATGCTCCTCGCGAGGCTCGGAGTGCCTTCTCGTTGAATGGATCACAACACCCAGGAAGCAGAAAAACACCATTCTGTTTAACAACCAAATATATACCAGAAAATGTAAAAATTTGTGAGAAAATGGAGTTTTAAAAGTTTTTCTATCTATATTTTATAATAAAGTAAAATTGTTTAAGAAGAAAAACAAAATTGAAAAAATTGCCAAGATACAGGTTTTCTAAAAACAACTTTTAGAACACACTGATACAAGCTCAGAGGTGTCAAGATTTTCTCCAAACAAGTTAACACTAAAGAGAAAAGACAAGCACACAAACAATGGTTAATCATAGTTCAGAAAATAGCACATTCTTAAACATGGTATGTTATGTCTAATCCTTTAGTCAACTTTGAACTAGGAAGGTGAAGTATTTCCATCAGCATGGGGGTTCAAAGAACGGTTATTCAAACTTATTGAGACAATCTAAATCTATACAACATGTTGTTAAAACATAACGCATGACAGGCATTTCATCCAGTGAGAATTATTAGTCGAAATAGAATGCCAATAAGTGCACTATGCAATATCCCCTGCCTGGCCTCCCCCACGGCATGAAGAAGATAGTCAGAGGGAAAGGGTCAAAGAATGAAGGATAATAATTGTCTGTGAAATTTATACTTACCCATTTGAATGCCAAAGCTGACCTGATTAATGTACCAAGATTGCCTGGGTCCTGCAATTAGTGATGAAGAACTTTTAAATTTTATGTTAACGAATGGATATTAAATGAATAAAGCTATCCGTAATACTTTATAACATCAAATGCTAAGCATAAAGGTCATCATCAAAGCCCTAAAGATAAATTAAGAAGACCATAGATCATTTGCTCTTTATAGGTGAGTACAGAGAAACTATGGCCATGTCAATATGCACAGGTAAATACCATAGTGGCCTTTGAGAGATAGCTTAACACAAGGTATAAAAGTAATCTTAGCAGTATGGATAGAATGAAATGGAGAGAATGATAAGTATTTCGTAACAACTTAGAGACAGGACAATTAGATGCACCAAGTTACAAGACTTCCATCAACTCCAGATGAAAGAATTACCTGGATTCCCTCAAGGACTAGTATTCGATGTGTAGATGGAAACCATGTTTTAAAATGTGCTTCTTTTTCATTGCCATCTACACTACAAAAACTGTCAGGTATTCTCATGAGGGCAATTGCATCAATAGACTCTGTTGATTGCATGCCAGAAAGCTTTTTCATCACAGTTGGGCTCACCCACACGATACGAACAGATATATCAACTAGTCCTTCAGGAACCTCAATTTCATCTAGCAGCAGTAGGCACTCCAATGTACAACTTATCCCATGCAGAGACTCTTGAAACTTGCATATTTCCCTGTAAAAGACTAAGATTAGATGTATGTGCATACAAACCATATGAAGTTGAGCAAAACATTTTTACCACAAAGAATGATCACTTCAGAAAAATGAACTAATACAAGAAAGAAGTAGAATTCCCAAGATCCAGGGGGGAGAGCTAATCCCATGTAAAAGAGTTAGATAGCAAATTTTCTCATGGGAAGACCATTAGATAAATTTTGTTATGCTCCAAAAGGATTGAATTGAAATGATTGGAGTAGATAAAAAGATCGTAGTTAACATAAACTTTCAACAATTCCAACTAGAAATGAACTGCAATATGTGCAAGCATCCACACAAGAGAGGAAATAGGATTGTCTTCCTTGCAAACTATGAACAGAGTAATCTGTAAATTAAACAAAACAACATAACAACAAAATATAACTTCACAAGAGTGAATTTATGCTGAAAGGTGTAGGAAAGCACAAATTCTACATAACTCCAACAATTTATCCTTTTGCAAATCGATATCAAGTTTCCAAAGTTCAAAAAACAGAAACTACATCATAATTCAATCAGAGAACAGCACAAGCAAATAAAAGTCTGGAGGAAGCTTAAGGGTGCTTCCAAAATATTCAGTCACAAGCTTGCTATTACATTAGAACTAATTCCAAGAACTTAAGTCTTCAGAAACTGAAATGGGGCAATTATAAACGAGGGAACACACTAGTTTGGGTTGCTTACATATCAAACCGACATTTCAGGGGAACTCACAAAACAACATTTCAGTCTTTACTTCGGACCAACAATAAACTATGTACGAGAATTTCTCAACCCATATGATAGATTTGCAAAAAGATTCAAGGGTTTAGAGTTCCCTTTGAATCCTCGAGAGCTAATGAAACTTATCGACGAAAAATATTCAAAAGGTAAAACCCTGCATGAACGAATTTGATTTTTCAATCACGAACAAAATTATGGGCAGAACCCAGAAAATTTGGGGGCAAAGTGAAGGATTAAGAGGCGACCGTATTGGGGTAGCGCCGACGACGAGGACGGAGCCATGGAAATGGCGATAAGAGGAACTGAAGCGGAGTTTAACGCAGTGCTTAACGAAGGGGTTGGAGGTGCTGGTGATGGCTTTCACATGAGAAGGAAGTGAAATTCTTGCAGCAAAATCAATGGCCTCTGCTTGGGGAATTGATGACAGCTTCGAATTGGAAATGGAAGGTCCGAGTTTCAGATTTGAGGACAAGGAAATGCAGGAGCATTGCATTCTTCTGTTTCCCTCCGGCTCCAGCCCACAACTATTTCTCCTGTTTTTTGTTTTTTTTTTCGTTTTTGAGTCAAAACTATTTCGGTTAAATTATTAAATGCCCATGAAGCATGAACTATATATTAGGATTCAATTATGCTCTGAAAGTTTGAAAAGTTTCATTTTAATAAGTTTGAAGTTTGCTTCAAAATGATTTTTGAAGGCTTTTTCTATGAAATTTATAGAAAAAATGATGTTTTTGCATGTGATTTTATTTTTTTTCTATTTGTTCAAATATGTTCACGTGAGTAACAATACAAATACAAACACATCATTTTTCGTCTATGAATTTAACGAAAAACGTCTTCAAGGGTCGTTTTGAAATAAACTGTAAATTTTAAGGGTTAAAATAAAACGTTTCAAAGTTTAGGGTATAATTGAAACCAAACTCATACCTCATGTATTTTTAATAATTTAACCAACTATTTCTTCTGTTTTAATAGAAATGACAATTTGAAAGGACGCCAAAGGAGTTAGAGGCATGTAGACTACCAAGCCATTAAACTTTTATAAGTTTTATATTGGTTTCAATTATATATAGTATTTAAAGTAAAAGAATTGAGGGGGCTTTGCCTTAACTAAATCAGCCCCTGCTTGAAAAGATAACAGTGTTCATTAAAATAGTTTCTGACTCAGGGTGTGTTTATACTCTCTAGAGCATTCATAGTACATCACAAAAAGAGCTCAATTATAAAGGCGTAGGCATGAATATTCCCTATTAGGCTATTACACATGCTCCAATTTGAAAATTACAAAATATAAACTATTTTTGTAACTAGAAAATTAGGAATTAAGAAATAATTGTGAACAAAGAATGAAATACTCTTTTTGGAATATAACTCTTTGAATTATTTTTTTTAATCTTTATATAAATAGATGGATAATCTTCTAATCTACTCTAACTTGTTATATTAAATTTTTGTTTAGTCTTCACTAATAACAAAAATGTCTAGCTTTTCAAAAAAATAAAAATAAAACATAATAAAAATGTCTAGTACACTTTAATAAAACTTTTAAAAGTTTAAAATCCAAATATAAACTATAATTAAAATATAAAGATTAAAAATGTAATTTAAACTTAAATAATTTATAAAATAATTAACAAGAATGATTAAAACAATGTAAAATCTAAAGATTAAAACAAAACGTTAGAAAGTTCATTGATGAAATTAGTCCCAAGTAAGAAAGACTAAGCCGAAGAATATACAAATAATATTACACATCTCTATATTCCTAAAGGCTTAAAAGTACAAGTCAAGCCCAAGTTTGTCTCAGAACAAGCAAAGTTGAGATTATAAAATTTAAGGGAAGCATGATTAAAAGTTGGAAGAGGCATTTTTTGTGGTAAATTAGGCACTGCCTCTTCAAAACTAAGAACTTGAATCACTTGCTTAATGGATGGCCTTTGAGTGGCATCAGGATGAGCACACCACAGCCCAACCACACTCAAACGCTCAACTTCTCTTGCCTCCACAAAACCCTCTCGCAGTTTTTCATCCAATATTGCTTCAAGAAGCTCTCCTCTTCCATAAGCATCCCAAACCAATTCTATCAGGCCCTTCCCTGAATGATCACAACACTTTCTTCCGCTTACAATCTCAAGTAAAACCACTCCATAGCTGAATATGTCTGACTCTTTGCTCGCCCGACCGCTGCTTATATACTCTGGAGCCATGTAGCCAAATGTTCCCACCAACCCGAATGTTTTCGAGTTGAGTTCGTGCTTTGCCAACCTCACTAATCCGAAGTCGCCGAGTTTTGCTGTGAAAGTGGAATCTAGTAGCACGTTGCTTGATTTGATATCTCTGTGGATGACGCTATGCTCCCATTCTTCGTGGAGATATAGTAGTGCGGAGGCTAGTCCGAAAGATATTTTGTACCTAAGTTGATAATATGGCTAAAAGATTAAAACTTTTGAGTATAGGAATCATTTAGTTGGATATTAGAGCAAGCTAGAAAACATGTACTTAGATTCTTGTAATATTTACTCTCTAATAATATTCAAATTAATATCTAAACCCACAAAAGAAGAGATGTTAAAGAACACATATACAAAAAAACAAACACACACATGCGAACTCTAATCAATAATTTGAGCTTTTGAATGCTAACATGAACATAATTTAATTGGTCATAAAGCCTTACTTACATCCCTAATGGTTGGAGGTTTGAATTGCCCACTTATTGTTGAACTCCAAAAAAGAAAAAAAAAAAACTTCTGAATATATTGATAATTTAACATGGTATAAGATCAGAAATAAACTATATAACATGATATCTGAACAAGAAACTATATATTATTCACATGTTGAGTTTCCAAATCAAATTTAATATAGCGTAGATGTTGAGAACATATACAAAAGATTATATAAACCTAATCTATTTACTTAAAATTTTTAGTACAGTAGTAATTTAACGTACCTGAAAGGCCATGGCAAAGGAGGGTTTTTTCCAAAGAGATGAGAATCAAGGCTACCATTCGGCATGAACTCATAGACGAGAAGAAACTCACTATTATCCCTCTCATGGCACCATCCTATAAGTTGCACCAAATTCTTGTGCCTCATACGGCTAATAATCTTCACTTCACTCACATACTCTCTCTTTCCCTGCGTTGAGCTTTTAAAAATCTTCTTCACAGCAGCTGTCTTATTAGCACCAGGCAAATGGCCTTTAAACACCGCCCCAAACCCTCCTTGTCCCAATTTTCCATTCATTGAAAAGTTGTCCGTCGCCATAGCAAGATATCTGTAAGAGAATCTCCTTGGCGGTGAAGCTTCTT
The DNA here is from genome assembly GCA_033996785.1 of Trichosanthes truncata. NCBI lineage: Eukaryota > Viridiplantae > Streptophyta > Magnoliopsida > Cucurbitales > Cucurbitaceae > Trichosanthes > Trichosanthes truncata. The sequence goes on from JAWPNB010000003.1 coordinate 74,381,850, forward strand.
TGTTCAAATCAGAATAAATTGAAGCCAATTTCATCACTCCATGTTGCTGATCTTTCTTCTTCTCTCGGCCTGATCTTACCATGGAAACTACAAAAATTGAAACAATCGCTATCACAAAAACACCCACCCAAGCTATTAGAACAGCTAATAACGTCATGTTTATGGCCTTTTCACTTTCATCCATATGGAAATTATCATCTTTCTCTTCATAGTTTGCATCAAAATTACCCGAACTGAATTCCCAAAACTCAATGTTGAGATTCTCAACCGAAGCTGAAAACCCAATTGTCACTTTTTCAGGAAGAATCTCCATCAGATCGATTTCATGAGAAATAGTTGCATTGTTATCCAATGAGACACTCAGATTTTTAGCTGTTGCATTGTAAGAAATCCACACGTGGGTCTTCTTCTTCTCATAATCACTTGAATTCCATGGAGAATAAATTGATGAAGCAATTGAGTTTTTGTTTATTCCCATGTGTTGCAATGGGGGATCCCATTCAGGGTTTGGAAAAGTGTCAAATTCAACATGAACGATTTGGGTTTGAAACGGTTTGTTTTGTGTGGAATTAAACAGACCCAGAAAAGATCCAGAAGAATTAAGTGGTGGATTGAATTCAGAAGGAGCAAGGAAAAAAGCTAATCCATGGTTATGAGTATTGGAGTTTGTTTGATTATTTTTTTTAATGAGAAATGAGAAGTGGGTTTTGAAATTTGAGAGGTGGCCATTGGAATGGTCACAAAGGAGCAGCTTTTGGGCGTAAGTAGCCCAACCAAGTTGACCATTGAAGCCAATGGAACCATTTAGAGGCTTTGCATCTCCATGATAAACCATGTTGGAAGAATTAGAATCGAAGTTGTTGATTTGGAAAGAAATGGAATGAACTTGAGGAGAAAGATAAAGAAAGAGAATGAAGAAGAGATCACGAAATGCCATGGTCGTTGAAGAGAAAAGGAGAAGAATTGGAGAATTTGAAATGGAAAGTGAAGCTAAATTTTAAGTATTTAAGAAGGAAGTTTTGTCATCGTTGACTTTAATTAACCGATATTTTAATAGAACTCTCCATATTACAGTGGTAATGATTTCTTGATTTCATTCAAAAGAGTTTATACAAATAAAAATGTTGTTGTGTTTACTTGTATAATACGACGGATCTTTTTTGTTTTTTTTTTCAGCTATGTGAGACTATATTTGCATTCTTTTTTTTTTTTAATATATATAATGCAATATAAATTAGAGGATTGGAAGAAAGGGACGTGGAAACCGGTGAAAGAGTTGAACAATACATCGAATCAAGTATTTTTGTAATTAAACTTCTCCAGCCAGTAGAGCTAGAGGAGAAATGATAATTTAAATCTTGAAAAAAGTCAATGTGGTTTAAAAAGTTGAAGCTTGAAAGAATATCCTTTTGGATGCTTTTTTGGGTTGAATTTAAATATGAAGATGACGAAATGTCCGAAAAGAACATGAAAAATAGAGGCGCAGATTTGTGATGAACCATGTTGCTCGTGATTTGAAACTTTGATTAATAACAAGCAAATTATTCAAATGTTGTTGGCAATAAACTGACATGTCCATTACGCAAGAACTCGATTGGCCGAAAATAAATGGACATAGGAATCTTCAAGATATTTTATTGGGTAAATTCACTCTTTTCTACTTGATTTTTGTTTTTGTCTACTCATAGTTCGAGATCTTCAAAGTTATGATTGATTTTTTTTATTGGTTAAATTACGTAGCTGATCTTTAAACAAAAATCAATGTGTCTCTAATCTTTTGTCATTTATTTTTAGTAGGTATTTGTTGTTAATACCCTTATTTATCAATTGATTTCTACTCAGGCACAACTTTTTTCACAATCATATGATTTGAGGGAAATAGAATTTTTTAGGGGGTGAGCCCACGAAGGACAGACAACATATGGAAACTTTATTATCCAAAGATCAATTGACAAAAATTAAAGTTAGAACATGAATGGAAAAAAAAGAAGAGATAAACAAAGAAACATAAGATGAACAAACCTAGAAAATGGTTGACTATCTTCCTTCATTAGTTAAATCATCGTCTTTATTATTATCCTAACTACTAAAGACCTACGCTTTCTACAAAACTCACTTTTTGACAATTTTTCTCTCATAAACATATTTTCCTCTTGCGAAGTTTTCTCTCTTGACCTATCTCTCCTTTTAACCTTTTCAGTGTTTGACTTTTCACAGCTAAGGAAAGTTAATTGATTTTTACTAGGGCACAACTTTTCTCACAATAATATATAGCTTCCTCCATCATTTCACCAATTGAATAGATGCTCAATTTTGTTTTCTCTCTAATCAAGACCTTTTCAAATGTGATGAAACCCCTTCAATTTTAATTTTACACCTCACTGTCCAAGTATGCTCACTTGTAACCTCTATTTTTCAACTAGTCATCACATCATATTTTTGTCTTTATTTTAATGGGGAAAGCTAATGAAATGGTTGTTTTGAAGTAATTTCAAATGTTAAAGGTTTAAAATGGAGACTTTTGAAATGATAAGGGCATATAATTGAAACCTTTTCTGAAGTTTAGGGGCTACAATTAAAACCTCTCACATGTGCCACTATTTTACAAGTCATCGCCACATCACATTTCCTTCTTAATTTTAATAAAAAAAATTGATAGAAGGGGTTTTGTTTTGAACAAATTTGAAATTTATGGATAAAAAAGAAACTTTTGAAAGTTAAATGATATAATTATTTAAATCTACCTTAAAGTTGAGGGACATTTTGATATAATTTAACTAAGTTCAAAATTATTAGTATTATACAATTAAATTATAAATTTGGTTTATTAAATTATAGATTGTTGTTAACGTAGTCTTTGGAATATTGATGTGACATTAATGATAATCTATTACAATGTGATATAGAGAGAGTAGACTAATCGGATAAAATAAAGATGCACCATATTCAAAAATGTATTATGGTCACTTGTTCCATTGAAATTTTTAGCTTACCCACCACTATTTCATTTAGTTGACTCCAAAAATTGCTTAATATAGCAATAGCAAGTAGGTGTGTGCAAGGAACCGAGAAAATCGAGGAATCGAATCGAACCAATCTAAACCGACTGGTTTGGTTCGGTTATTTAAAAAAAATGATTTCCTCGGTTTAAAACCTTAAAAAACTGCAATATTTTGTTCGGTTCACGGTTTGAATTTTTTCAAAATCATAAAAAACGAACCGAACGAAGAATAACTAAAAAGATAGAAAAAAATCCCTCTCAATTAAAAGCCTAGCCCATGAAGTACCCACTCAATGAAACCCTAATTTAACTTCCTATGCGTCTTTTCCTCTCTCAATCACTCAATCTGCAGCCATCACTTCCAATTTCAACTTTTGTCCCTCTCTCTCTCAAATCAATTTCAGTCATTTGCTATCTCCATCACACATTTTTTCTTCTCCATTTTTTCCATTTTCCTTATCCTCCATCTCACAGTTTTTCTTCTCCTCCCATCTCTCAATCTCACGTTTATCATTTTCAACCCACAAAGTAACAAAACATCTTACTTCCAGTAGTAGCGACGACGTTTCCCACCTCTCTCTCTCTAGGCAACGTGCATATTCTACCTCTCCCTCACTTCAGCAACAAGCGGTAGCGATGACAACCCACATCGATCTTTACTCTATTTTTCTTTCGTTTTCTCTTATCGTCGGCAGTCTTCCCACCATATATCGTCTGCAGAAGTCTCACTCTTCGTTTTCATCAGTTTTATCTTTCATTTCGATTTTCTCTCAAGCCCACACCCGATCTTTTGCCAGCAACCTCACATGCTCCACTATAGATTTATTTTAAGGTTAAAATTGAAATTGAACCAAGTAAACTGAAAGTGTGCTGGTTCGATTTTGAACCGAAACTGAGCATAACTTCGGTATACTCGATTTAACTATTTCAAAATCGAGGAGTTCGGTTTGGTCATTGGATTTGGCCAAAATCGGACCGAACCAAACCATGCACACCCCTAATAGCTAGACAGGTGTGGACGATGTTAGGATAAACTAGAAAATTTTGGGTGGAGTTAGATCTAAATGTGGCAAGCATTTTGTAATAGTAGTAATGAGCATCCTGTAGATCACATCCTCACGAGAGGGGACCCCAATTGGTAAAAAAAAACCTACAATCCCACAAGGTTACGTTATTCTACACTTTTTTTTTAGTTTAACAATTGTGCAGTGTAGGATCAAACTATCAAATTTTAGGATGGTCATTGGTGTATTATCTATTGAGCTATGCTCGAATTGGCAGGATATCCTACAATTGAAAGAAGTAGAAAAAAGAATAATTACGGTGATAATTTGATTATTTGTCGTCATAATAGTAAATAAAGGATCATAGTATATGGATAAGGTGCTTTATCTTGGTAACACCATTAGTACGACCCACTTTGTAATAGTTACAAATGATTTGATCCAAATCGTTCATGTGGAGACATGTGAGTGGGGGTATCTTATACAATGAGTTTGTATAAGACTGGACCACGAAACATTTGATCTCTCTTTATAAATCCGTTAATTTAGAAGATTAATATTTCATCAGGATGATCATATGCAACTTGATCTTAATCCTGAGTGAGTTATGAACTTCTGCCTATGAGAGTTTCTCCTTTAATTTGCATGGGTGAGAGTGGCTTTTGTAGCCGATTCAATATGCCTACCATTTTGGGGTCTTGACCAAATAGGGAGTTAGGAACATAATCTCATAAGATGGAATTCACTCCTTCCCATATAGGGTAAGTAGATGAGTAGTTCCCTTAAGTGCTGATTTCGGGACTTGAACAATGGGGCTCCACCCTCTCATTGGCCTGAGAGAGACTTAGTTTATAATTAGATTATAAACAGATTGTTCATTAGAGAATCAGTGATACTTAAGGTGCAAGATGTAATTATAGGGGTAAAACAGACTTTTAATCCAGTTGTAATTACGAACAACTCGTGAAGAATCGACTTGCATGTAATGATTATATCTATGGACACAACTTGTCCTACAGTGCATAAGAGTGCAACTCTAGGTCTATAGTGGAGTGATATATAGTTAATGAATGAAAATTAATTAATTAAAGAGTTTAATTAATTGATTTTGTATCATTGGAGCTTATAATCTGTAGGTCCATAAAGTCTCCTTGTTAGCTCATAGTAACACTAAAAGATCAATTTAGTTGAAATAAAAATTTGAAATGTTCAAAGTAATATTTAATTTAAAGCGTTCAAATTAATATTTAATATATTAGTTATATTAAATATAAAAGAGAAAAATATATTTATTGTATTTGATACAAGCAACACTAGTTGGCCGGCTAGGTTTACCCAATATTAAACTCAACAAAAGCAAACCAAGTTTCAAGTTGATTATGCTTTTAAGCTCTACATCTTTCCTTTAGGGCATTCACTAACTTGAATTCATGAAAGAAATTTAATTAGCTCAACATTAATGGAATGAAAAACAGCAAGTTGGAAAACAGAAAGTTGAAGAATTGGTAATTCATGGAATAAAGTAACAGAAGAAGAAATTCAAGCATAAAGAAATCAAATAACCAACTGATTTTCTTAAGAAACTACTGAACTCAGTGCCTAACAAAAACTTCAGCAACAATCTAAACTTAAAAGGAAATTACAAGGAAGAAAAGAAAAGACAGCAACTAAGTTCCTATGAATTGAAATGAACAAACTGAATTTAACATAAAGAACAATAACGAAAACCGTTTTCTCCTTGCTTTAATCGACACAAATACACCATCAAGTGCAATCGGATCTTTACCTCTTCTAACTTTCGTTGAGTAAGGATTAAGCTTAGAGTTCACGAGTCTGGAAAAATAAAAAAATAGCATCAAAGTAAATGGAAAACAACAGACTGTGGAATTGGGGCGTGAAGAAAAACCCATTCACGTTTTGCTTTGTTCTTCTCGTTTTTATAGGCATAAAAGGCTCAGGTTTCCATATTTTATCTTCTACAACCTTGGGTTAATGTGTAGGCATGAAATCGGGCTGAAGAATCTCCCCAATCTCGTAAAAATCTCCATGAATCTCATGATTTCCGTCAATCTTGTGTTTTCCAGATTTTCCAGAAAATGCAATTGCATTTCTGTTGCATTATTTTTCAGATCTGCCAAAATTTTCCAGAAATGCAATTGTATTTCCATTTTGGAATGCAATTGCATTTTGTGCTTGTTTTCTAGACTTGTTTTCCGAATGAATGCAATTGGATTTCAAAAATGGAACGCAGTTGCATTTTGTGCTTGTTCACAAACTTGTTTTCCTGAATAAATGCAATTGCATTTCCAAAATGGAATGCAATTACATTTTTTGTACTTGCTTCAAACCTACACAAAAACAACAAATTAGTATAATTTTCCATCTCTTTTCAACTTCTTTTCTCTTTTTCATTACTCCAACAAGCTTTTATGAATTTATCTAATAAACACTATTTTTAGCTTTCTCTTCATACAATAAAACACACAAAAATGACAAGAAAACCCTAGTTTAGGGTCAAATAATCCTCATAAATTAGAATTATAAAAAACCCACGACTTCAACTCCAAAAAACGCCCTATGAAAAATTCCCCTTTCTCTCCTCCTCTTCTTCTTCTTTTGTACACCTTCATTAAGGTTAAATATTACCCAGAAATCATGCTCAAGAACCTCTAAATCGTGCAGCAAATAAAGAGTGTCCTTATTTTATTGGTTTGTAAAGATTCTTTCCTTTTTTGATTTTTTTTCTATTGCTCTAGAATTGCAACTTCATCTTGTAATTTCGGTTTTGCAATTTCCACAATTCATGCACACAAGAAGTTCTTCTTAGTTTATCTCTTTTTTCCTCATTCTTTCTTTCACATACACTTCTCACAAATTATTGATATTTTTCAAGCCTTTACCAATTTTCTCCTATGATTTCTAAAGCAAAGCAAGCATAAATTAAGCTTATGAGAGTTAAATAAGTCTTAATTCTAAGACTTATCAAGTATTAAAAAATATATATTCATTTTGAACTTAATTGTTTTAAAATAGCATAAATATTTGATATTTTATTTTTAACTTAGTTATTTTAAAACTTCAAATAATATATTATTTTCAAATTAATCAAACTTTAGATCCATTACATTATTAGTTAGAAAAATAAAAACTTAAATTATACAAAAAAAAAATTACTAAGCTTGAAAAACAAATCTTAAATTAAAATTTTAAAATTGATGAAAACAAGACTGTAACAAAATTGTAAAATATTCATAAAATAATATAATTTAAAATCTCAATTTTAGGATTGATGGAAATAAATCTATATAATTTCTAGAATTGAGAGAATAAAAACATAAAAATCTTGAAGTTTATTTGAATTCCTTTAAATTAATGGATTGAAATCTTTCCGAATCACATATATATTTAAAAAAAGTATTATAAGGCTTTTTTTTATTTGAAAACTATCCAAGGAAAATGAATAATTAATATGAGAGATATTGAAAAAAGAATGTGTGGGATATTTTGTTCAAAATTTTTTTTTTCTTTAAAGAAATTTGAAAAATATACATAAATTAATAAAAACAAAAAATCTCAATCTTATAATTCATGGGAACAAATTCTTAATAATGAAAATTTGAGAAATTGTAGAAAAAAACTATGCAAAAAAAAAAAAAAAAAAAGAAGCTAAAATCAACTCATACTTCAGAACTCCATCTTTAAGAAATTTGCACTCCAAACACAGACTTCAGAACTCTTACTCCCTACAACTCCTTACCCCAAACACAGACTTTTTAACTCCAGACTAAACAACTCTGCACCTCAAACACAGACTTCCTAACTCCCCAAACTTACTAATTCCTACTCCCTGCAACTCTTTGCCCCAAACAGCCCCTATATATATATATAAGAAAGCTCATTAAATCTTAACAATATTTTTTATGAGAAGGACTAAATTGTACATACTAAACTTAAAATATTGCCAATTTAACAGTACAAAGACTAAATCATTACAAAACCAAACTTTAGAAACTAAATTGTTATTCTAATGAAAGTAAAAGGACCAAAATTATTTTTTAACCTTAAAATTTTTATTCTCTTAGAAACCTACTCGCTCTAGTTAACTTGTGCAAAATCCATGGGTTGGAAAGTTCAAATCCTGACCCCCAAAGATTTGTAGTGATAAATTTTCAAAACGAATGGATGAACCACTGGGTTCTGTTCAATTCAGTTTGTTCCCATCCCTTCCACTGGTTTGTCAGATCGACAAAAATCGAACTAAACCAAACCAAAAACATATATTTCACAAAAATTAAAAAACCGAGAATCAGCACAAGCAAGCTCCCCTCTTTCTATCATACTAGTTAAAAGACAAAGTTAAAAGACAAGTGCAACACGTGTGGTCAAAATTTTTTAAAATGTATAAATTTTTATGGTGAAATTTAAATTTTTAATGAATTTATTTTTCATTGCGAAAAAGTCACGAAAGAAATAGTGGCTAAAACTATATATATATATTTTTTGTTTTATGTTAATTTGCAATGAATATGAAATGAATTGGACGTGGTTAAAAATCTGTAGAATATAGTTTTTTATGGTGAAAGATAAATTTTGAATTAATAGATTTTTCATTGAGTTTAAATTATAAATATTTGATATAAAATTTAAAAGTAGCGAATAAGATAAAAATGAAAAAGAACATATATGGATAAAATTAAAATACACATGATGCAATTGAAATAAAAGTTGTAAACTAAAATTGATAAAGAAGTGACATAATATAATAACTTATTACCTTATTGATGATTTTTTGGTAGTTTTTTGAAAAAAAAAAAGATTTTTGGAGAAAAAGAAAGAAATTATAATTAGACAGAAAATTGTTTCATTTTGAACTTGTTGAATGGATATCTTTAATCATTAGGTGGAGTACTTAAGATGTTTAAGGAACCTACATTTCTTTTTGAAAGAACATAATTATGTAAAATAATTTATATAAATTTAGTTATAGGCGGTGAGACATAGTATTGTACATTTTTAAAGGTAGAAAAGTAATATTTCTCAAAAAAAAAAAAAAAAAAAGAAGGTAGAAAAGTAATGGATGAATGGAATTAGAATAAAAGGTTTGTCAATGCATAGTGATGAATATTAGAATTGGTGAAAAATATAATAAATCGGAAAAAAAGGGTTCATTACTAAAGTTTTGTTAAAAATTAAAAAAAATATGCATGCTTAAAAAAGTAAAACCTTCTCCCTCCAAACTTTTGTCCCTCTCCTTTGCTAACTCTTTTTTTTTTTTTTTGTTCTTTTTTATTTGTCCTCTTTTTTGTTTTCCTAGAACTTTTTCTTTCATTATGTGTTTTTTTATGTTTAAAATTTTTATCTTGCTTTTTAATTTTGTTTCTCTCTATCAAATTTTCTCTTTAAAACTTTTGTCTCTCTTTTTGTATTTAAAATTTTTTCTCTCCAAAATTTTTATTTCAATTCTCTTTTTCCTCTATAAATTTTTGTACTGTTAATATTTATAAACTTTAATATTAAAAGTACTTACAATTTTAAAAATAAATTTGAAAACTTGGTTTGTTCTCTATAAATTTATTTCACTTTCAAAATTTTGTCTCTCTAAAGTTTTTTTCATTTTCTCTTTCCAACTATTTTTATCTCCAAAATATTTGCCTCTTATTTCTCTAACTTTTCTCTCTCTAAAATGTGTCACTCCATCTATTTCTAACTTTCTTTTTATCCTAAAATTTTGTGTCTCATGTCTCTAACTTTTCTCTCTATAAAATTTGTTCATTCTACTTTTCTTCATTCGAACATTTTTGTCTGTCAGTTTCTTAACATTTTCCTAAAGTTTGTGTACCTTTCTAACTTATTTTCTCTCTAATCTTTTTCAAGTTTATCTAACTTTTGTTTCTCTCTTTGAAAATTTTATCAATTTCTTACTAAATATTTCTCTCTAAAGTCTTTGTCAATCTCTAACTTTTTTGTTCTAAATTTTATGTTCTCCAAAATTTTCATTCCTTACTAAAAAGATTTACATTTTTATTTCAATACTCAGGTTTTTTTTAATTAAAATAGTTAAATAAATATATAATTTATGAAGAGATATTTGCACACTTCTTTTCGGTTATAGTCCCTAGCAAGATAAAACTGTGTGTTTTTTTTTTAACAAACTAAAACTACAATGCAATAGTATTTTAAAAGAAAAAACAAAAAAAAAGGTACAGTGAAATAAGCAAAACATAAATGTGCTTATAAATAAAATAAACAATTCACATTTTAATATTGAAGAAAGCATAAACCCCAATGCTTATAGCATAAAATAATTTTTTATATAAGCATTCCAAATTCAAAATGCGCCCAACAAAAGTAATTTTGAGACTTATGATGCATTCAAATTCTTTACTATAATTGTAAACAACTAATTTTGTTGGGAGTATAACTGAATTCTATTGAAAACAAGATTTAAAATATTGAGATTTAGAAATGTGTAATGCAACCTTTAAAAATTATATTTACTTGAAGAAATTTATGATTTATCAAAAATTATTTTTACTTCAAAGAATTAATGTGGAATATAATGTAGATAACATTTGATGACATAAAAAAAATAAAAAAATGATAGATAGTAGTACCTCTTCATTGATTAAAATAAGTTTATGAATTCTGGCTTCATTGTGAACGGTTCAATGTTTTTGTTGCGAAGAACACAAACTTCTAAGCATGGATCGTATGAATCATTTTTTTAAGAATATGTAAACATGTAACCATTTTTTTATATATGGATCACACCCATACACGAATGGATGTACCAATTAGATGCATAACTATCTCCACTTGAACAGTTGTGTCCCGTCGGCATCAATTGCACCTATTGGGCTCAAAAGACACTTACACTCGAAAAGTTGCGTCCCATGAACAAATGGCAAAATAGAAATTTATTAAAATTATAAGGGCAAGAGAGGGAAGCAAAGATTCTCCTCCATAGTCTCATTTATATATACTAGTTAAAAAACACATGCGATGCACGTGGTTACAAATTTTTAAACATAAATTTTTATGGTGAAATTTAAATAATGAATGAATATATTTTTCATTAAGTTTAAAAAGTAAATATTTGACATAAAAATTTAAAAGTAATGAAAGAAATAGTGGCTAAATGTATATATATTCTTTTAGGTTAATTTACAATGAATTTGAAATGCAATCTTTGGAATATAGTTATCAAATGTAAGAGAAATTGAAGTAGGTAATTTATTTGTTGATGTTTAAAAGATTTTGTGAAATCTCTATTTTAAAATTATGAAAAATTTTACTTTTTTGGAAAAAATAAAAGTGGCTATCATTATATTTTTCTTCACGAATCTGATCATATTTTCGTAAAAAAAATTGTGTCATATTTTAGAATTGTAAAATAAATATTTCATTTATAATTATTTCAGTAAAGAAAGAAATCCACTGATTATGAAATTCTAACTTTAACATTTATGTGAATATGTTATGAAATTTATTATTATTTTGTAATGAAATTCTTGCTTCTTTTTTTTTGTTTTTTTTAAAATGAGTTTGAATTATAATTTAAAGCTTTTCACCCCTCAAAATCCTTTTAAAAAGTTCATTTAAAAACTTTTGAGAAAAAAAATTATTATATGTAGAGAAATTTTAATAAGGTAATTTGTTTCTTTAAAGATTATGTAGAATCTCTATTTTGAAATTAATTATTTAAAATAATAAAAAATTTAGTTATTATTATATATGTTTATACGAATATGATCGTATTTTCATAAAAAGATTTTGTGTTATATTTTAAAATTGTAAAATAAATATTTCATTTATAACTTTGTAGTAAATAAAGAAAAATATCAAATAGTTTTTTTCTCCACAGATTATGAAATCTTAACTTTAACATTTATGTGATTATTAAAAAAAATTATAATTATTATTTTTTAATAATTTCCTTGTTTTTTTTTTTAAAAAAAGAGCTTGTATTATACTTTTAAACTTTTTATAAAAGTTCCCCTCAAAACTCTTTTTTTCAAAAAAGTTCATTTAAAAATTTTGAAAATTTGAAAAAAAAAAACTTCTGTCTATGGAATACTTACTAAATGTAAAGAAATTTGAAGAAGGTAATTTGTTTTTCCGAAGATTTTGTAGAATCCTCTATTTTGAATTTAATTATTTAAACTAATTTGTTATTTTTTGAAAAAAGAACATGTTTTATTATTTATCTATCTTTTTTTTACAATTTTGTTCTCTTCTCTACTAATTCACAATTGTAAAAGATGTTATATTCATGACCCATCTTCACTAATACTCACATCTACGCTTCACCCACCCTAGAGTTGTTTTCGAAGATTGGTGTCTTAACTTCTTAAACTTTCATTATGTTTTCCAAGTCCTTGCATATCTATTTTAATTAACTATGATGGTCAATCCCTCCAATTACTAATGTTAATAAAGTTTGAACTCAAGGCTATCAACTAAGCCCTGAAATGTTTGGTGGTCAAAAAACATGAGAGATTTTCAAGCAATTAACATAAAAAAAATGTGGAATTGATATAATCTAAGAAATTTGTGGCATATACTAATTTCAATATTTCAACATTGGGTTGTGAACACATTAATTAAAAAGATCACTATCAAACCATGCATCATTTTTTCATTCTAAAAGTTGATTTAAAAAGTGAATAATAATTTTTTAAGATCAATTCTAAATCCCAACTAACGCAGTATCTAAAAGTGAATAAAAATATTAAGGTTAATCTCTCTCGTAGTATAATCACACTAGGATCTTGATGGAAAATTAAAAAGAGTTCATTAATGCTATGTTTTATATTCAAGTGTCCTCTATTTAATTAACGGTGTCAGGGACAAATATAACAAAAGTCATATTATAGAATGATATTTTCATGATTGAGCATGTCAAGAAAAAAATTAATCGTATAGGAGTTACTTAAAAATAGTAGAAAAGATGGTTACTCCACTCCATCAAATTGCAATCGCTATCAGTAAAATCAATGATCAAAAGATAAAATCTGAAATAATTCCATTAAGGATGAAAGATGCAGTGCAATTTTCAAACATTTCAACTTTTAGTTTGAAACCACAATTTTTTAGAAAGGAATTTATTGTGGATTTCATACATAATCTTTAACTAAAATCAAATACTCAACCATATGAAAATTAAAAGGGAGAAGGAATATAATAATTGGTTAACCTTGCTCAAAATAGGTGATTGAAGCCTAGAGTTGGAATTGATTGTGATCGAACTGAAACGTGGGGCTTAAAGAAAATATTTGTAAATTAAAACAAAGCTCCAGTTCAGTGCAAGTGCACACTGTCGATGCAAGTAATATAAAACTGGAAGTATTCCAGAGTATCGATCCCACAGGGAACGGATACAACAAAATTCAAATGATAACGAAGACGTTTTCAAATTGCAATTTCGGTAACCAAGGTTATAAAAATAAGTGGGATGATTTTTGTTGTTTTCGAAAAGAAGAAATAAAAATGATAAAAGAGGGATTCAAATATGCTTTTGCTCTATTGAAAGAAATTGCAGCCTAATTGCAATTGCAATCCTTTGACTCAATACTTAAGCTTTGTAAACCGAATTCAACACCTATTCGACCTTCTATGAAGTATCTTTAGGAGGCTAAGCGATTAAACCGATATTTCTATGGCTAATACGAACTTAGTTAATTTTGAAACACAATTCTTTTGGTTTTAAAGGTTTTGCCCTATGTCTAGGGTCAAAAACAAATTCCTATGTCTAGGCTATTTTCCTTTATTGCTTTTATGAAAACCCAATTTTTATCTAACCTTTTCAGTATTAGACTCAAATTGTTGTATACTAATCTAGGTGATCAATCTAAACTAGTAATGAAAATTTCAATCAATAAAAGCAAACAATGCTATAAGATTAAGCAAAGTTGCTCTTACATATTAGGCATTTATTCCTTTCTCTAGGGCATTCACATGCTTGAATCCCAAAGAAAGACTTAGCTCATAATTAAAAGAACGAAAAACAATGAATGAAAAGAATTAAAGTGCATAACTAAAATAGAAGCAATATGTGATAAAAATTTCAGAGTTAATAAATAATTGAATAACAACTTAATAATAAGGAAAGAACAACTAAAATTCCATTAATCGAAATAAATTCAGAAACTATTTAGTCTCGTAAACAAAAGGAAAGAACAAAACAGTAGCTAAAAGCTTGAAATTACCGCAACAATTAAATTCCTAAAACTGAAGCAAATAAACAGAAAATAAATTCTAAGAACGGGAAGAACACAGCCCCTTTTCCGCTTCTTATTCAATCGACTCAACTCCACTTTTTTCAAAGGGAATTGAGCCTTCACTTCCTTCAATTTTCATTGAGGAAGGATTGAATTTCGAAGTTGAAAGGGGCTGGAAAACAGAAGAAAAACAGCAGCAAACAGAAATAAAAACAGCTGAAAATTGACAGCAGAAATTTTGACAGCTGAAAATCGTGGACAGCAGCAACTGTGGCCGAAAATGGCAGAAAACTGCTTCCCCTCTTGAGGCTTCTTCTCCAATATTTATAGATGAATGGGGCTAGGGTTTCCTTCTTGAATGAGGCACAATTATGGCTAAAATCTCAGCTAAAATCGTGGAGCCAATATCTCACAAAATTCCTAGATTTTAGGAGATTTGCAGATTTCCCTTTCATTTTCAGATCTATCAAAATTTCAATTTCAATGCAATTGCATTTCTATTGCATTCTTCAAATTCCTGCACAAAAACATCAAGTAAGTGTGTTTTCATTTTCTTTTGCTTTATTTTCTCCATTTACTTAATTTAAAAGGCTTCCAACAATAATTCCATTTAAACTAACTATTTGCTAGCCTTTTTATCTAATAACACATATAAAATAACAAGAATAACTAAGTATAAAGGCCAAATAATTCTCATAAATGAGAATTATCAGATTGTCTGAGTAAAAAAAAAAAAAAGAGAAAAAAGGGATCAGGTGGTGCGAGACATTGAAACCAAAGTAAAAACCAAAAAAAAAAAACGGTGTTGTTATGGGTAAATTTAGACAACCGGATGAAATCCAAGAAATAGAAGACTATTGAGCCAAATACAGGTCAAATTTGAGATCCATAATAGAATCAGGCTGGAGAAAACAAGGAAATGAGCAAGAGGGCCCAAATGCCAGGCTTGACCCGACCGGGCCGAGCCGAACCGGTTCAACTGGTTCGGTCCCTCTCCGCTTGCTCCTGCATGCCCCACACGTTGGACCTCATCTCTCTCCTTAAAACCTAATCCAATTAGGTTTAGGAAAAGGCCTATCATATAAATACCATGTTATAACTCCAATAGAGGTAATTCATTCTCAATCTTCACTCTCTACTAGCTTGCTACACTCTTCCTCTATAACTTAAGCATCAGAGTGACTGTGGCAAGCACCACACCAGTGTGAAACTTTTCTTTGTTTTGCAGGCTACCTTGCTCCCCTAAAATACAAATTCACTATTGGCTTCATGTGCAAATCAGGTGCGTTCCCTTTGCCCGGATTTGTGCATCAATAATTGGTATCGTATGTAGGAATCGATACTATTTTTACCAAAGAAACTTGTATACCAATTTGATAAAGAGCTTGTCAAAGGCTCTATCAAATATATTTATAAACCTAAACCTCTAAAATATGCAATAATAGTGGCTAGGGTCGATCACAGGGATTAGATTTCTTAATTCATTTAAGTACTGTAATTACTCTTCTTTAACTTTATTTAGAGAAAGAAATCAAATGCAAACAAGCTAAACTAAAGAATTAATCTAGAAAGAAAAATATAAATGGAGACACAATCGGAGAGAAATATCCTAGGTAATCAACCAATTAGACTTATAACAAAAACTACAAAGATTTGTCATGTAAATATTCCATAAGCCAAGAAGTGAGGGTGTTAACTGACTCTTTTAAGCACAATTAACTCTCATGCAATGTTATAAACCTAATATCTCTATCTAGATTTTAATAGCATGCAATGCATTAAACAACTTCTTTTAATGGTTTCTAAGAGAATTCTCCACTTTCATGCAAGAAATCATACTTTTTCAAGCACAAATTTAGACCAATAAAACAAATAATCCGTGATCAAGAGGTTATAAGCATTAAATACATAAAAGCATGAATGAAACAAAAGCATTCAATCAAGATATTTAATCAATTAAAACCTCAAGTCTAATAACAATTAATTCAATTAATATAAAAATCCCAAGTATTAGGAACATAGATACTTAAATTCATACAATTAAAACTCTAAGTTCCTAATTTACAGCCATAAAACAGAAACTAAAACTAAAGGAAAAGGAAGAAATTAGCAAACGATGGTCGATCCCACGTTCCCGTCGTGATCTCCATGTCCCTTAAGCTCCGGATCTTCAAAAATGCTCCACAAACGCTTTCAATTGCTCCATAAACCCTCAATTTTATCTTGGAATCGAGAATAGGGCTGAAACCCTAGAATTGGCCTCCCAAAACGGCACAAAAAATGATGTTTATATAAGAAATCTCGAGGTAGCGTTGAGACGCTGTAAGTAGCGTCTCAATGTTACAAGAAAAAATGGGGCGCGTTTGTTTTTGAGCAAAAACAACGTTTTTGTGTTTTCCGTACTGTTGAGATGCTCATAACCACGTCGAGACGCTACCCTGCAGACAACACTGGCCATTTTTGCCATATCTTTTTGCTCGTGTGTTCGAATGACCTCCGATTTGATGTGTTGGAACCGTGATTTGACGTAGAATCTCTTGAATTGTGCCTTACGCTCAAATAAAATCTTTACTTTTCTTGAATCTTCAATTAAGCTTGAAAATGATCCAATATCCACTAAAATACTCTCGAGCACTTGATTTTTCTCCTCAAGATTGGTTTCTACAAAATTAAGAGAAATAGGCATAAAAGCTCACAAAATCATCACAAAACTAGCATAAATAATAGGAAATAAGATAGCGTAATTACATGTTATCACATACCAACATCGAGGATGAACAAGAAGTCCATGGATCTGAATCATGCCATAGAATATGAGAATTCCAATTAAGAACGCCACTCAAAGAGGACGAAGGTGGGCACTTTCCAAAATATAACGAATTTGCAACTGGAAAAAGCCCACCTTGTTCTCGAACTGGGAAAAGCTCACGTCGGTCTCATACCGGGGAGAATCAGCCAAAAGAGTTTCTAACACTGAAGAAGAAGATCATCATGCTCCATTCACCTGGTATGAGCTCACTTCGGCCTCTTCCAAAGGAAGGAAGACCGGAGGTCGACCCGACCATCTTGGTTGAGAAACGCATAAGCCAGATCAAATCTTCGATCATCATCAAGAAAAATTCGTTCGTGATCCCTTCAAAGAAAAAGTCCCAATGAAAAAAGACTTGGGCAACCCATATGCTTGTTGTCAGAATTCAAAGGAAAAACTAATTCCATGTAAGAACAAACGAAAAAAGCCTCGAAAAAGCCATAATAGTCGTACCAATCAAGGTTAAACTCTAATACTCAATGGAAAAATTGAGGTCGACCTAACCCGAGCCGAGGCCTAACCGAGCCAAGGTGAGGTAATTCTAGAATTCAAGATCGACCAAAGAAGTCCAATGAAGACAGAGTCAGACAAGGCCGAGTCTGAGACCACTTTGGCCGAGGCAAAGACAAAAGATGGATTCTAATGAAGATTGAAGCTGAGATGAGGTCGATCCTAGCTAAAGCCGACCCAAGTCGAGGCTAACCCGAGATGAGGCCAAGCCAAGGTCGAGGCCAAGATTGACTCATCATTTTGTTCGGTATTAATTCAGAAGATCATTTGATGACTAGCTGAATCATGTCAATACTGGTTAAGTTAAAAGCAACGGACCAAGCCAAGCCCAACAAATCCGAGCCGAGCACACCATGGCCAAGCCAAGCCCAATTGGCTGAGCCAAGGTAGAGGAAGATAAGTCATATAGAGGCAATTCAGCTAGATCATAAATTCCACTAATGACACAAATGAGGTTTGAGCTCACTTCATCCTCAAATAGGTTTGAGATCACCTGATCCTAAAAAAGGTTTCGAGCTCACCTCATCCTCAAACAGGTTAGTGCTCACCTCATCCTCAAAATGGTTTGAACTCACCTCATCCTCAAAAGGGTTCAAGTTCACCTCATCTTCAAATAGGTTTGAGCTCACTTCATCCTCAAACAATTTAGAGCTCACCTTATCTTCAGGCGGAGAAAAGACGCCCAATAGGTCTCAAGTCTCAAACAAAAAAGATTCAGCAAATTTGAAACTACAACAGCTTGGGGCACACAAATCAGATAAAGAGGAGAGGTCAATGTTCATTTTGGGTCTCCATTTTATCACTACCACCAGTTCCTAGAGTCTTAGAAAGATCCCCAGGGAAAACATTCGGGTTATCTCAAATGGTTGCAAAACAACAACAGTCAAGTTTAGCATTGAGAATTGGTCGAACCACCATGGCCGAGTCGAGGCCACCAAAGCCGAGTCGAGGATAAGATGGTTGAGCCGAGGCCAAGATGGCTCACCATTTTGCCTGATATTAATCCAGAAGATATACATCAATTAAAGCAAATTTTGAAGCCTCGACATCAAAGAGCTCTACAAGACTACAAAATCCTAGATAAGTTTATTTCGAACTCGAAAACTTTCTAAATACTACATTTGAAATTTAAATGCCATATGATACAATCATCATAAAATAGCTATTTATCTTTCGTCTTCTTTACAATGGCATCACCTTGTACTCTATTCTAGAATTCACTAATTAGCATGTCATGCTTTGTATTTTTTGAATATAAAACCTTGTATGACTTAGTGATATAATATGAATAAAACATCATGAATTAACCAGGAATACCATGAAGTATTAGAAGAAAAAATTGTCATATGGAATTCTAGAGGTCATACAATTGCTTATTTGATATAATAAGTTAGTTGAATACAGACCCATTTTATGAAATTCCGAACATACATTAATTCCTCATATGTGAAATTGTAATTGTGAATATGTTTTATTCAGTTAAATAAACATAGCATGAAATCAAATCACTTAAAAGTATTTTCATTGGACTTTTGATATCATGAAGAATATCATGTTCATGAAAAATTATACTTTAAATACATAACAGTTGATAAAGATAGTAATAAACTATCACAAATGAGGATTACTAGCTTGGAAGCTGATTAGGGCAGCAAGCAACAAGGGATATGCTTCCTTATTAAACAAAAAGCAAGTATTGATCCAGAACCACATGGCTGAGTCGAGCCACAAGGTCGAGCAACAAAAAAAAGGCTGAGCCGACTTTTGGTCGGCCCCACCCAAAAAAGAAGTTTGGTGTGTGCCAGCTTATGCCAGACACATGTCTGTTGGGATTTATGCCCTAAAGCCTCGTAATTAATAGTTTATTTAATAATTAATAATAATTTTGATTATTTTATTTACAATATAATATTATCCATTATATGAAAAATCCAAGGTTATTATTGTAATCTTGAATAGTATGTGGTTGACATACGATAGGATCATGTTCAAGAAATAACCTAAAGGGTCATAGTATATGGATAAGGTTGGGTGTCTTATCCTGGTAACACTATTGATACGACCCACTTTGTAATAGTTACAAATGATTTGATTCAAATCATTCATGTGGAGACATGTGAGTGGGGGTATCTTATACAATGAGTTTGTATAAGACTGGACCACGAAATATTTAATCTCTCCTTATAAATCCGTTAATTGAGAAGATTAATATTTCATCAGGATGATCATATGCGACTCGATTTTAATCCTGAGTGAGTTATGAACTCTTGTCTGTGAGGGCTTGTCCTTTGGTTTGCATGGGTGAGAGTGGCTTTTATAGCCGATTCAATATGTCTACCATTTTAGGGACTTGACCAAATAGGGAGCTGGGAACATAATCTCACAAGATGAAATTCACTCCTTCCCATATAGGGTAAGTAGATGAGTAGTTCCCTTAAGTGCTAATTTCTGGACTTGAACAATGGGGCCCCACCCTCTTATTGGCCCGAGAGGGACTTAGTTTATAATTAGATTATAAACAGATTGTTCATTAGAGAATCATAGGTACTTAAGGTGCAAGATGTAATTATAGGGGTAAAACGAACTTTTGACCCAGCTGTAATTACAAACAACTCGTGAAGGATCGAATTGCATGTAATGATTATATCTATGGACACAACTTGTCCTACAGTGCATAAGAGTGCAACTCTAGGTCTATAGTGGAGTGACCTATAGTTAATGAATGAAAATTAATTGATTAAAGAGTTTAATTAATTAATTTTGTATCATTGGAGCTTATAATCTGTAGGTCCATAAGGTTCCCTTGCTAGCTCATAGTAACACTAAAAGATCAATTTAGTTGAAAGAAAAATTTGAAATGTTCAAATTAATATTTAATTTGAAGTGTTCAAATTAATATTTAATATATTAGATATATTATATATAAAAGAAGAAAATATATTTATTGTATTTGATACATTAAATATTAAAATTTGAAATGTTCAAATTAATATTTAATTTGAAGTGTTCAAATTAATATTTAGGCTAAATTATAAAAAATACCCCTGAACTATGGGTTCAGTTTCAAAAATACCCCTGAACTTTAAAAAGTTTTAAAAATACCCCTAAACTATTAAAAACGTTTCAAAAATGCCCCTCCCGTTAATAGCAAGACAGAAATCTGACGTGGATGGTTAACTTTGAAATTGTACTGTGTGACATGGAAAATTTGGAAACGTGGCTCCTCCAAAAATACCTTCGTTCCACTTCCCCTCTTTCTTGACTATTCTTTCATCTCTCTCTCTTTTTTTTCTCTCTCTCATCTCTCAAACATGGTGTTCCGGACCACAAGCCCATGGCTGGAAAAGTTTCCAAAAACTTGCAAAAGTTTAAAAAAGTTTCCAAAAACCTGCAAAAGTTGTACTCGTCGGCGCGTACACAACCACCCGTCTAAACCTGCAAAAGTTTCCAAAAACTCAAATAAAAATTTCAAAAACTCACTTTAAAAAACAAAAAGAAGTTTCAAATTTTCAATAAACACCATTACGAAATTAATTTAACAAAGGCAACAAAAATACTGAACCCAATTTTTCTGCCCAATTTTTTTCTCTCACATCAATCGAACAAGAGAGAGAGGACAAAGAGAAAAAATAAAACGTAGCCGTCCTTCAAAACTGAAATCCAATCGAGATCTGGTACGATTCCCTTTCCTCTTTGGTGACCGGAGAAGTCCACCGGAAGAAATCTCTGTCAAAGAAGCACCAGTCCAGCAAGAGGACGTCGGAGATGGCGAAAACGTCGACGAGATAAGTTATGACTATGGGCTTGTGGTCCATCACTGATTTGACCAGAACGGCGCCGGAAAGGACGCTGAGGCCGGTGGCGAGTTGGGTTAGGACGATCGAAACACCATGTTTGAGAGATGAGAGAGAGATGAAAGAATAGTCAAGAAAGAGGGGAAGTGGAACGAAGGTATTTTTGGTGGAGCCACGTTTCCAAATTTTCCATGTCACACAGTACAATTTCAAAGTTAACCATCCACGTCAGATTTCTGTCTTGCCATTAACGGGGAGGGGCATTTTTGAAACGTTTTTAATAGTTTAGGGGTATTTTTAAAACTTTTTAAAGTTCAGGGGTATTTTTGAAACTGAACCCATAGTTCAGGGGTATTTTTTATAATTTAGCCTAATATTTAATATATTAGATATATAAATAAAAGAGAAAAATATATTTATTGTATTTGATACATTAAATATTAAAATAATTAATATATATTAGATACATTAAATAAAATATATTTATTAAATTTGAATTGGATTCAAATTAGGAAATAAATGTCGTAGGAGAATTTTAAACGGTTTGAATAAGATTTAAATTGGTTAGATAAATATATTTTAATTTATTAGATATTAAAATTTATTATTTAATTATTTTCCCTAGACTACTATAAATAAGACCCTAGTGGTGAGCCATTGTGCATTCTACACAACACACATCTACTCAATAGAGAGAATTAGAGAATTCTCTCTAGACCTCTTCCTCTTCAATCCCTTGTGGATTTTCTTTCAAGAGGCTCCCACAAGCCTTGGTCTTGTGTTCGAGTCATAGCCAAGAATACTTTGTAGAAGAGATAAAGATCCGCCAGAAGAATCTCCATATTTGGAAGGTATTTATTGCTTAACCCTTATATATTAGTTTAATTCTAAATAAATCAAAGACGATTCCTATGCTTCCGCTGTGGGTTTCACTCGATTATTCCCTTCGATGTCAGCACATGCCCCTGCTTATCAACAAGCCGCCGGTTGGGAACTTTCAAGGTATTTTTCTTGTTTTCACTTGTTTTTTTTTTGTTTTTTTTTTTATTTTTATCAAATTTGACAAATGGATCAGTTTAAATACCAAAATCTGTATTTAATTCTAGATATGGTAAATTTTAAGCCAAAATCTAAGGACCAACTCTAAGATATTGCCAATTATGTTGTGCAATGAAAGCATGGAATACAAAAAACTCTTGAGCACTATGGTGCAAGGAAGAGGCCTTGAGAGTTGATTGATCCCAAAAGGAGTTGGTTAACTACTCTTGGCAGCCCAAAAATTTGAGGTACGCCTCACGATGGGTGATAAGCTTTAGAATTAAGGCTTATTTAACTCCCAATTGCTTAAAATATTGTTGTTTTGACTTAAGACCATTTGAAAATAGTCGAAAGATTGCTTTAATTTAAGAAAGAAATAAATATGATGACATTTGGGATAGAGTTCTAAATAAATTAATCTTGTTTGCAGGAAATATCGAAATTGCAAAATCAAATTACAAAATCGTGATTCTGTAATCTGGAGCAGCAGACTTGGGAATGTGGAAATTGCAAAATCAAATTGCAAATTCGAGATTCTGCAATTGTTAGCAGCAGAGGAATTCAAGGGAAACAATCTCTGCAAAAAACTCATATATGGAAAGCTTAATTACCGCATGAATTAAGGGAATTGGAGCACAATCTCGGGATAATTCAACCCTAGGGAGGATCTACAAAAGACGAATGAAGAGAAGCGACATGGATTCATTCGGTTTTAGGGAAAATTTGGCTCGTGGGTTCTTGGAATGAGAAGCTCTGTTTTTTGTGCAAAATTTTTACTCTGTTTTTGCCGAGAACTTCAGTTTCTATCTTTACTTTTTTGAATTTTCTTCTTGTATCGCTAAGAGTCGTTGGCAGTACAAACTTGTTCTTCATTTGAATTCCGTTTCGCATTAAGTTTTTGGTTTTAATCCAGTCGTTGTTTGTGAGTTTTCGTATTTTTCCTCATTGATTAAATCTTTATACTTCTGTTGCAAGATTGTTTAATTTCTGTGTTACTTCAGTTTACCCAATCCGATTCAAGTGGTACTTGGATTGTCAAGACTAATCGTCTCCTAGAAATAGTGAAGAGATTGAGTCGATTGGAATGGAGTAAAAATTCATTGAACAATTATTGATGATTTTCATTCTTAGTTGTTTCAGTCTTTTATCTTTATTCAAGTTCAATATCTGTTGAAACCATGAGATTCAAAGGCAGAAAGAAGCATATTGAATTTTCCCATTGATGCCTATGAATTTCTGTTTTTAATTCAATTTGAGAATTTTAGAAATTCTTGAGATTGCCTAGAATTGCGTAATTTATGGTCATAGTTGTTCTAATATCACTTAGGATAGAATTTGTATTAATTAGCAAATCACACAGTTTTTTTTAATATGAACTCTTCTTCAAAAATTAGTTTTAAGATTTTTATCTTTAATATGAGCTAAAACTTCTTAGGGGGTTCAAGGATGTGAATTCCCTAAGAAGTAATTGTAGCGTAAATTTCAAAAAAAAAAAAAGCCTACATCTCAATTGTTTGCTTGTGTTGAACAAATTTTCGTTGAAATCCTAGATTGATCAACTAGGGTATCAACTCAAGCTTAAATCTAATACCGACAAGGTTAGTGATAAGCGGATTTCGCACAAGTGATGGAGAAAAAGAGTTTAGACATAAGTCAATCTTTACCCTAGACATTGGGATTAATGACTCCAAAGCCTATAAAATTGTTCAGCTGAATTATCTAAGATAGAAGGACTATAGACATATAAGTCACTCACTTAGCCTTCTAAAAACGTAAATTCAAGGTGAATAGGATAAGCAATTTTGGTTTACAATTGAGTGTGGAGTAGGTTGGAATTGCAATTTTGGCTTGCAATTACAACTTAGGGCAATGACATTCTTGAGCCCCATCTTCATCTAAATTCCTTTTGAAATTTCATTCACTAAGTCTATCTAGTTGCTATAAAATATTGTCATTTCTAAATTCTGCAATTCAATTATGCAATTTTTGTTATTCCAATATTGTCATTTCTTAATTCTGCAACTTTTTTCATTTCAATATTGCAATTTCTTGATTCTACAATTAGATTATGCAATTTTTCCAACACACCAACCCAACTTTATTTTTGCAATTTTAATTTTCAAGTTGCAATTTCCCTTACATTTTGCTTATAATATTTTTGTTACTCCGTTCCCTTGGGATTCGATACTTGGTACTCACATACAATTTTATATTACTTCGATTGCGTGCGCTTGCGTGTACACCATCCAATGGGTCCCGATTGTGAAAAACTCCCCTTAAATGCGGAGGACACAAATCTTGGAGATGATTAATTGGGCCCTCAAAAGGGGCTTGATTAATTGGTCCAAGCATGACCTAATATCCGAGACAAATCTCGGTAGTCATAATGTAATCTGGGTCATTCCAAAATCAAACTTGGGGCCAACCTCAAATCTTTTCATTATAAATATTGGAAAGCCAAAAAATCAGCCCAAAGGGCTTGATAGGTCATTCCAAAACAAGACTTGGGGCACACCCCAATTCTCTTCTTTATAAATATTGGAAAGCCAAAAAAATCAACCCAATGAGCTTGATAGGTCATTCCAAAATCAGACTTGAAATCTATTCCTTATAAATATTGGAAAGCCAAAAAAATCAGCTCAATGGGCTTAATAGGTCATTCCAAAACCAAAACTCAAGAGAATACAGGGGACGCCTTGTACTTGGGTTAAATATTATTCCTCGAGGATAAATTTACAAATCAATACTCTCAAATTGGACTTTGAATGTCTAACCCAAAAATGAGCTAAACCACAAATCCCAACATGGGAGTGGGGGCTAATGTTATGGGTAAATTTGGACAACCGGGTGAGATCCAAGAAACATAAGACTATTTGGCTAAATATAGGTCAGATTCGAGATCCAAAATAGAATCGGGCTGGAGAAAATAAGCAAACGAGCAAGAGGGCCCAAATGCCCGGATCGATTCAGATGGGGCCGAGCCGAACCGGTTCGATCGGTTCAGTCCCTCTCCACTTGCTCTTGCATGCCCCACACGTTGGACCTCATATTCCTCCTAAAAACCTAATCCAATTAGGTTTAGGAAAAGGAACATCATATAAATACCCTGTTATAACTCCAATAAAGGTAACTCATTCTCAGTCTTCACTATTTACTAGCTTGCTACACTTTTCCTCTCTGACTTAAGCATCGGAGTGGTTGCGGCGAGCACCACACTGGTGTGAAGGTTTCTTTGTTTTGCAGGCTACCTTGTGCTCCTCCAAAATACAAATTCACTGTTAGCTTCATGTGCAAATCACATGCTTTCCTTTTGCCCCGATTTGTGCATCAACATGTGTAATTGAATTTAATGAAATAAATTTGAAGGGCAAGGACATGAACTTTTTTTTTTTCCTTTTTGATTCTCGTTCAAAGTCGTGGGATTTGAAAGAAAAAAATAATATGTAAAATGCAATTAGAAGGATAAGATGAATGAACTTATTTGAAAATGGTTAAGATCAATTAAATGAAGGAGAAATAACCGACGTAAATCCAACATGAGTGACGATTCGAAGTTTTGGAAACACATGATTAATACTTTTTTTTTAAAATATATTTTAATTATGAAAAGTTGTTACATAGCATCCTTGTTTCCTTTGTTTTGAATTCTAAAAAAATAAAATATAAAAATAGTCGGATATTTGTATCCCCTAATATTTTGATTTTTTGAAACCACATGTATTTCATGTATCCAAAAACTTCAGTGGTAATTTTCTATATTTAACCACAATTTTTTTTTAATTTTTTTTTTCAATAATACAAATTCAAGAGTTCGAAACAAAGGGCATAAACATTGAATCCAAATGAAATAAAACAACTAACATGCAAAATTTAATTTTAAAATAAGATGAATGACATTATATATGGGGTAATTGAAAATAACATATACCCATTAAGTTGTGTGAAGAAACTTGTTGGACTGAGTTTTTTGCTCTAATTTTTTTTTTTTAACATGTAACACTCCAAATTCTAAGTTACATACTTCAAACATTAACTATAGCATGTGAGTTAAAAAGACATCTCAACAGATCAAAGCGTTGATGCTTAAAACTCTGAAATTTACATATGCAAACAACATATCCGAAAATTGACAATGTATGCATTTAGCAATCAATTTTTTTTTTCATTTTTATACATAGATCACACCCATACGTGAATGGATGCACCAATTCGATATGTGGCCACCTCCATCCAAAAAGTCGAGTCTCGTCAGGATAAATTGCACTTATTAGACTTAACAGACACCTACACTCGAAAAGCCATATCCCACACTAATTCGATGTGTAGCAACCTACACCCGAATAGTTATGTCCTGTCGGCATAAATTATACCTCTATTGTCCTAACATCTCTCAATGGATAACTAAACTTGAATAGTCACATCCCTAAGATTGAAGGGCAAAATAGGCATATATTAGAAAATTGGGGGGGGGGGGGGGGGAATGGGAATAGGTATGTAAAGATTCTCTCCTCATAGCCCCTTTATATAGACTAGAAATTATTAATGTGCGTTGCACGTTTGATAATTATATTTTTATTTTTTTTATTTGTTAAAAATAATAACAAAATTTTGTATTAAATTAGTTAACAATAATAATATTAAATACATCTAAATTGAATGATTTAATAAAATGTTATTCCAACTATGTTTGAAAGTAAAAAAAAAAAAAAAAAAATCTAATTCTAAATGGTAGTATGAATTGTAAAACTTTTAATCTAATCTGAATTCTAAGGAGGAGAAAAAAAAACTAACCAATGGGATTAATTTATCATAAAAGGAAAACATGAATGGTTAGAATGATTTTCTTTATAAGTGCAACTATTTAAAGTAAAATGAAGGTAAGAAAAATTCAAAATATTAGATTGAGAGAGAGCTTGAATCATGATTTTGGCACAAAGAAAAAATAATAAACATATAAATTTATAAAAGGAAAGTTGGAATAAATTTGGCATGGGTACTCTCTTTGTTATTTTTTTTTAATTTTTTTTTTTTGAAAAATACGAAGAACAAATGAAACTAAATTAATACATAAAATGGCCTATCATCACGCGTTAAGGCCAATAAACAAGTAGAGAAAAAAAAACTCTCACAACATATCACAATACAATACCAATGTATCATCTTCAGTCTCCCAACTCCATTTTGGGTGCTGAAACTCCACCGCCTCCAAAGTGGGCATCAAGCAAAAAATTTCCTTTGTAACAGATTTGACTTCCATCAAAATTTCAATCTTTCTCTATGGCATAGACGACCTCCAAATAATTTTCTTCCACTATTATATGTTGGTGAGCAATTTGGTGAGTTGAATTCAAGTTGTCAGCAAGAACCTTCATTTCAAGTACCAAGGCAGATGGCCCAATTACCGATTTGCAGTCCGCTCTCAGAATTTTAGCGACATGGTAAATTGCCCATCCTAAAGCCCTCTTTGTTCTATCTTTCGGCCATGAACTATTTAAAGTGAATTCATTATGTCTAGAGATGCCCATTTTCCCTACGGAGATGGGGCTCTACAGGGACCCGCCTCTAACGGGGTGGAAAATCCCTGTTTGGGAGAGGAATGGAAAAGTGAGTGGGAGAAAAAAGTTTCCTTGAGCTTAATGGAGACAAAAACAGAGAATATATTCTCCATCCCCGTTTCCCACTCCTCGTCCCATTTATTTTTCTATTATTTTAATTTATTTTTAATATATATATATACACACACATAAGAATTTTACACCATAATTTATGTCATTTTTTTTCATGGAATTTGGTTAGATTAATATTGCATTGCTTTAATTCACTTTAATACCATATATTATTTTATTTTATTGTTTCCTTCCATGCTCTCAACCGTTGGTGGGGGCAAGAGAACCCTTCATTATCTCCAATGGATTTACTTAACCCTAAAAAAAAAAAAAACTATTTTGAGTTATAAAACCATGTAGGGTAATGTAATTAATTTTATGTTTTATTAGATTAAATTGAATATTAAATATCAAATAATAACCATCCAACCATCCAAAATAAATTTTATTGCACAATTGATGGGTTGTGGTCGCAACTCATTTAAATTCCTTGTATGTTTTTTTTCCTTCAAATTTTGCATTTCTTATTTAATTACTCATGATTTTGTAATAGATTAAATTAAATGTGGAGAAATATGAATTAAGTATAAACGCTTTACATTCTCTCTTGTACCTCAAAAAAAAAAAAACTCTTTACATTCTCCACTCTCACATTATTTGATTACTCCACCCCACTTTAACGATGACGATTAAGTGGTTAGAATAAATTTATTGTAGAGAAATTTGTAAAAATGTAGATAAATTTAATAGAAATAGTTTTATTTACAAATAAAATTTTAATATTTTATTTTGGAGTAGGTTTATGATATTTATTAATCTTTTTATTTCCAAAATTTTCATTATTATTATTATTATTTTTTTGAGAGGGCATTATTATATTATACATATATATTGATGTAAATTTAATTCTTACTTTTTTTAGAATTAGAGTTTACTTTTTATCTTAAAAAAGAGTTTAATTTTAATTATAATTTCTAACTTAATTAGATTACATTTTTCTTTATTTGTGTTATTTGTGTTTTTTAGTTTTTAATTGTTTAACAAATAAATATTAAACAAAATTAATGGAGACTCGGCTTAATTCTAACTGTTTATATATTGAGGTAACAATAAATAATATAAATAATGAATAATAAATAAATGGATGGAAATAGTATATAAGTAATGTTTGTTTAATTTTGTTTATTTATAATTAAATTTAATGACACAATTTGTAAATTTTAGAGATTAAATAAGGACAATAAATAATAGTCCAAAAATGAATTGAGAGACATATTTGAAATTAGGAAATTAGTATTTGGACATAATAGCCCAAAAATGATTCTTCAATTAAGATACTTTTTAAGATAGTATGATTATAGATTATAGATGATAGGAGAGTGACATATTAAGTTAACTAGGAAGAGCAAAGGAAACAAAATTAATTAAAGATGCAACGCAGATCTGCCCAACACATAAAATATATTCTATATATACAACGCTGTTGAATCAAACCAAAAACAGAAACAGCAAAAGCCCAAAAAAAAAAAAAAAAAAAAAAAAAAAACTCTCATGTCTGGACATAGTGAGAACCATCGTCGAAGTTATATGAGTAGCTAAGGGCGTCGTACTGGAAGGTAAAAGGCTTGGAGGCGTAAACTCTGCTGCGGCCCTTGAGCCACCTTTTGAGAAGATATCGCCATCTGGTTCTTGTCGTGGTTTTGGTGGAAGAGGGGTTGAGGCGAGAGTATTGGGTTGTTTTTGGATTGTTCGTGGCGAAACAAGAGGGCGAAGCGAAGAAGGAAGATGACGAGAAGGAATGCCGATGGCTCGGGCTCCGATCCGAATCCGCCATGAAACACACAGACTAGAGACCAGTTGATGTTTTGTTTTTGGTTGGAATGCTTTTGATGTGGTTTCTTTTTTTCACCAAATAATGTGAGGGAGAGGCAGAGCTGGAGCACCACCTTTGTGTCTTTTTATGGGTAGTGCCCAGTCCTTTCCTTGTCCTTTTTAAACCAATGCCCATTTTTACTTTTACCTATTACTGTGAGAGTGAGAATGACAAAAATCAGAGAATCAAAATCTTGATCTTGATGGGAATAATATTAATGTTATATTATAAGTATGGTATTTGTGTTGATTTTAAAAAGTTTCAGTTAAATTACTAGTTTAGTCCTGAATTTTTAGATTTGTGTCTATTTGATCTCTAAACTTTAAAAAGTATCTAATAAATTTTTTAACTTTCAATTTTGTGTCAAATATGTCTATGAACTTTAAAATGTGTCTAATAGATTCTTAAACTTTTAATTTTGTATCTAATAGGTCCCTAAATTTTCAGTTTTGTGTCTAATAGGTCCTGGACTTATTTGACATTTTTTAAAATTCATGGACTTACGAGTCACAAAATTGAAAGTTTAGAATTTCATTAGACATCAAATGCAATTTTATATCTAATAAATCAATTAAAATTTAAAATTTTCGAATATTTCAAAAACCTATTAGACACAAATTTGAAAGTTCAGGGACATATTAGACATTTTTAAAATTCAGGAACCTGTTAGACACTTGCTAAAGTTTAGAGACCAACTAGACACAAACTTGAAAATTCATGGACTAAACTTGTAATTTAACCAAAAGTTTTTTAACAGGTAACTGACATTTTTTTAGCCAAATAGAGCATAATTTAACTAGTTAAGACATTATAACTTTAACCAAGGTTAGAGATTCGAATCTTTACCTCAACATATTATTGAATTAAAAAAAAATAATAATAATAACTGACATTTGTTGTATCTATATAGTTTTTCTGCTCTTTAAAAATTTTCTAATAAATTTATGAACATTTAATTTGGTACGTATTAAGTTTCTATGTTAAGTTTGTCACTTTAAAATTTATGTAACACTATTATTTAAGGAATCTATGGCGAGTTGATTTGCACCAAGTTTAGATTGTAGTGTAAACGTCAACAGTGGCAGAGTTAATTGATAAATTTGAAAGATGAGACCCGTTTGATAACCATTTGGTTTTTTGTTTTTGAAAATTAAACCTATAAATACTACCCCATCCCTTGATTTACTTGTTTTGTTATCTACCTTTTACCAATGTTTTCAAAAACCAAGTCATGTTTTGAAAACTACAAAAAGTAATTTTCAAAAACTTATTTTTGTTTTTAGAATTTGGCTAAGAATTAAAATGCTTCCTTAAGGGGGATGAAAATCATTGTAGAGAAATTGAAAGAAAACAAACTTAATTTTCAAAAATAAAAAACCAAAAATTAAATGGTTATCAAACATGGTCTAAAGAATACATTTAGGATTTTTTTAATTATAGAAACTAATTGGACACAATTTTAAAAGGTTTAAGAATTTATTAGAAACTCTTTAAATGCAATAGTTTATTAGAGACAAGACAAGTTTGAAAGTTAGTAATTTATTTTTTTTTATATGGTTTATTTTAACATGTATAGAATTAAAACTAGGAAACTGTTGTTTGTCATCTAGAAAACTATTATGTTGTTAACTTATTAGGAATTGGAAAAGTCCTAAAATACCTTTTCCTATATTCTCCCAACTAATTAAAAAGGAATTAGCTAAATAATAGATTGATGATAAATTGTAATTTCCTTTATTGTTCTTTTTTTTATAATAATGAATTTTATCTTTTAAACAATTTAGTAGGCCAAAGTGAGCTTAGCTCAACAATAATTGATATGTATTCTCGATCAAGATGTTAGAGATTCGAATATCCCACCTCCAAATGTTGTTGAATTCAAAAGAAACCAAAAAACAATTTAGTGGAACAAAGTCAAATTTAAGAAAAAATAGTCAATGTGTACTCCGGTATCTATTTGATTAGTTGATTTTGTCAACATTAATTTAAATTTTTTTGTTTCATCAAAGTAATATTTTCATTTAGTTATTATTATTATTATTATTAATAATAAGATTTGTAGCTAGCTATGCATATTTTTGTGGATAAGATTAATTTTTTTGTGAGTACTAATACATCTGCCTGCGTTAAATACTTTTTAATTGGATTTAAGCATTTTATTACTAACTTTGGATACTTTTTAATTACCTATTTGACTTTAGGGCTTATATTGGACTTTTCTATTGCTTGACTTTTAGTATTTTGTTGGTAGATTTTGGTATCATTTATTGGTTAGTTAGTGACCCTTTTTTAGTTCAACATTTTGAAGTTTAATTCCAATAGTTATTCAACTTAAAAGGTTTAATTTAATAAAATTAGAAGTTTAAAATTACAATGCACCACTAAGTCAAGTACATGGGTAAACATTGTACTTTCACCCAAATTTTATTATTGAGAATTGGTAGATTGTCAGCCTCAAATAATAATAATTAATTAATTAATCATTCAAAAGTATGCAATCAAATTACTTGTAAAAAGCAATACTAATACTACTGCGTATAAGTAGGAATTACTATTCACAAATCCATGATTTTAAAAAGAAAATAGTAACTTCATAATAATAATATAAATAAACAAATTACAAATAGGACAAAAAAAATTAGGCTTAAAAATCCTATTTTAGTCTTTTAAACTTTCATATTTATCCCAATTTCATTCATAAACTTTCAAATTTCTATTTTAGTCTCTAAACTTTCATACTTATATTACTTTAGTATTTAAACTTTTAAATACTCTAATATAGTCTCAACTTTGAAATATTATATTTAAATCTTTAAATTTTGCATAAAAAACTATATGAATCATTCTCGTTAATTAATGATCAATATATATCATTCAACAAGAACTTAAATACATTTGAAACTCTAACACCAACCCAACTACATGTATCTTCCGAGCATTTATTCATGTAGGCATCTTTTGATCGGGTAATAATTAAAAAGATGTATCCGTCAAGGTTCAATGAAAGGCAATAATGTTGCATAGGAAAAAGGACAGCGGTGACTGAAGAGATAAAAAGGGATGGGGATGGGGATTGAGAAGAACCCACAAGCGGGAGTGAAGGGCGCACTACCCTACAAAGCCCTTGTGGAGGGCAGTGTCCTTCCGCAGGGCACATTGTAAGATGCAAAAAAAGCTCAAAATGGCGTCAGAATTGGGTGACCCCATATGCATATGAGTGCCCTCCATCCCATGGCTTTTGGATTGTTTCTTCTTTGGATTCCTTTTTATTAATGCTCATTGACAACTTTGGTTTGTGTTGTCTCTCCTGCTGCCTACATTTTCTTTGAATCTTATCCTCTGTCATTGATTGTTCAAGACATGTCTCTAGTGGATTTTAGGTTGGGAAATCATGAAGTTAATTATGTGAAGAATATGTTTGGCTTATGTATGAACAACAATTTTTAGACGAGCATATCGGAAGATATTTAGTTATTTATACAATATGAAATCAGAATACATTATGTTAAATCACCAATCATCCTAAAAGTTTAAGCTAATGAGTTATGGTAAATTTAATTATATCAACACTATAACACTCCCTCTCACTTGTGGACTTGGAAATTTGTAAGAGGCTCAACAAACAAAAATCAATATTAATTGGAGAGAAAATGACATTATAGGGATTTGAACTCAGGACCTCCTGCTCTGATAGGTTATGTTTATCTAATACGTGATGATAAAGAGTGTATAGAGAGTATTAGTTGGAGATTCTCTACAATCGTTTGAAGAATGTGTAGCTCAATTGATTAGGGAGGTTCTTTTCTTTTCCTTTTTTAATTCAACAATATGTGGAGCTGGAGATTGGAGCCTCTAACCTTTTGGTCAAAATTATAATGTCTTAATCAATTGAGCTATGTTTATGGTGGGTGATGAGGAGGGTTCTTATATTTATATTGGAGGTATTTAAATGCTTCAAAATCTCTGCCAAGATATATATATCTAGTGTCAAATTAATTAAATTAGGTGTTCATGTGATTGAATGATCATGATTGAGATGAAGTCCCTCATGAAAGAGTTTGAGATTAAAGCAGTTGGACTTAAAAGACTATGTTTGGTTGGTTGAGTTTGAGTACTAGAGCACTTGCTAGTGTCGAGTAGACTATTTGTTATATATATGCAAAAATTATATCCTTTTAAGCCGAGCTTAAATGTAACAAATTCTAAACTAATATGTGTTAGAAATCATTGTGCATAGGAATTAAATCATCACGTTAATTCTAGCCTTCTAGGCAACTATTGATCTAAGCCGTTGGATTTGGGTAGACACTTCATTTCTCTCTTTTTGTCTTCTTCTTTTTTTCATCTCAAAACATTATTTTGACAATGTTGTGTGTGTTTTTCCTTATCTATCCTAAGAAGATTTCAAAATAAAATTTGATATGACAGCCAGCCTATCAAGTAGCATATGGGCAAGCAATAGAATCATATCCTTGAATATTGAGGGGACAACTCAAAATCATTGAAGTTTGTAATCTAATCTAAGTGATATATAAAACAAAAACACACTTTTGTATTGTTTGGTTGTGGTTCAAAAATCCCTTTCCCAGTGATTACCAAAATCAAGCCAGTCTCTATCAGCATTGAAGTTAAAATTAAATTAATCAGAAATCTTCAATTCTAACAAAAATTCATACGACCCATTACATTAGAGGCCTGCAACAACCATATTGGCCATCATGTTCGTGCCCACCTAGCTGGAGTCAAGTGGTTGACTCCCCCTCCATGATTTTTTTTTTTTCATATATAGTAGTGGCAAATTTAGACATAAAATATTACAAAATCAATGTTAAAAAAAATAAGGTTAAATTACAAGTCGGATGTTTGAACTTTCACTAGCTGTATCCAATAAATTCTAACTTTAAAAAGATTTTAACATTTTCATGAACTTTCAATGTTATGTCTATCTAGTCTACCTACTTTAAAAAAATAATAGATTTCAAGACTTTCAATTTTGTATCCTTCTAGATCCTTACATTAATGCTATTATGTAAACGTTTACTTAACGCCTTGGTAATTTAAGGATTATGTGGAGAGTTAATTTTGGACAGGTTTAGGCATGTGGTGGTGTTAGTATTGTGCTAAACTAATAACAAAGTTAACTGTAGGGACCTATTGGGACATAAAAATTGAAATGATCTATTAAAAACTTTTTATAGTACATGAATTAGATAGACATAAGATTTATTAGAAACTTTTAAAAGGGTAAGGATCAAACAAATGATCCCTAAACATAATTAGTAAACTAGTTTAATATTTAAAAATAGAAAATTAAAAACAAAATAATAACGAAAAAACTTAAATTAATTGTTAAGAAAATAGAAACAACTCGAACCTATCGATATAGACGGGGAAAAGATCACACGATCTTTGTGGGTCTAAAACATAAGGATAAAGATTTTACATCCAGTTGTGTTATGATCCTATGATTAACAAAGCCTCTTATATCATTCCTTCCTATTTTTTCTTTCCAAGTAGTATTACTATTCAAATATTAAGGGAGGAAGATTTTTGAATCTACAAACTTAAAAAACTATTGAGGCATGTTTGGGAGTGATTTTAAAACAGCTAAAATCACTTTTGTCACGTTCATAGTCACTACAAAACATGCGTTTAATCATTCATAATCAATTTTAACGAAATGTACATCGTTTTTCCTTTTTTTTTCTTGAGGAAATGTACATCGCATTTAAAAGTGTAAAATCAAATATTGAAATGATTTTGAATGATTAATACATGTTTTGGTGTGATTTTGAACATAACAAAAGTAATTTTAACTATTTCAAAATCACTTTCAAATTAAACATGTCATTAGTTTCTTGACCAATTGAGTTATACTCATGATTGTTTTGTTGATATGAACTTGAGCAAGACATCTTCCAACTTTCGTACAAGCTCTTTCGATTTTATGTTTAACTCTGAATCTATCTGCAAGAAATGATCAGAATATGGCACGAATTACATTTTTTGTGTAGTACACAATTAGATAAAAGTAAAACAATCTTAAGTTTAGACCTATGTTTGATAATGGTTTTGTATTGGAATGATTGCAAATGTAGTAAAATTGAGATATAATATTACAAGAAATTAAAACAACAAAAAAGTCATTGTGAATATAGCAAATTGTAGAACACTTTGGTTAGGTGAACAATTTGGTGAACAATTTGGATAAAATAATTTAAATTCTTTCTCAGATCCTATTTGATAATAATTTTGGTTAGGTGAATCTCATTCCAACCTCATATATGACTTAACCACTTGAAAAATATATATTATATATGTAATTATTTACACTCACACACATATATTGCAAATATTTTTAAAAACCGAAGCTACCCACTTAATTTTTTTTCTTTTATTTTTCATTTTCTGATATTAAAAATCAAGTTAAAGAAACTATCTATATTATAACTTTTCACTTATAAAAAAAATAAAAAACACTTTTGAAATTTGAGCCAAATTTAAAAAATTTAAAACAACAATTTTTAAACTATTTTTTCTTTTTCTAGTTTCAAAACTTGCTAAAATTTTAAGAATCAAATTAGAATACAAAGCAAATTGTTAATAAACAAACATATTTGTTTAAAGAGATCAGAGAATGTAATCACAAACAAAAACATTATCGAACTACCAAGATTTGGTTTCATTTTAAAATTGGCACGCAAAAGGAAGGAAGTTATTAATGGGATGAGAAATTTAGAATTAGTACCTGAGCAACAACAACCATATATTGGGTTGAACTGCCAAAGGGGAAGACGTTGCCATTAACGATGGTAAAATTCAGCTTCTCCATTTCCCCTAATAACTTTGCGAACAAACCCTCATGTTTCTCGCAGTGGATTCGAACAAGAACATGTTTGTTTGAAATTCTCACTTCGATTTCCGGTAGTTTTTGGTCGGAAAATGTTATTACCTGGTTCTGATTATGATCATCATCACAATCATATATATGGGATTTCTTTAACAAAATGGCTGATTCAATGCTCTTGTTTTTGGCCTTTTCCTCCAGCGATTCCATTCGTTCTTGTAGTTGTTTTATGTACTTGATTGCATCTCCTAGAATTGAGGCTTTGTCTATCTGTTTTTTTTTTTTTTTTCCAAAAGAAAGAAAAAAAGCTACCCATCATCTCATTTTTAACGAGTTAAGGAAAATCCTGATCTAGCCTGAAAATCTCTATCTAATGCATTATAATAATTAGATTATATGAGTAACATTACTTCGAATCTTATATTTTCCAAAGTTACACCTCTGATTAAATTATATGTTTCATCCCTATACTTTACCACTTGTTAATATATTCTTTTAAAACTTTCAGTTCAATGTTATCCATAAATATTGTCTCCATGAATGAATATGATTTTGATGAAAAATTTAAGAAAACAAGAAATTACTATCTATGTTATGAGAGTACGAGAGTAATAGTCTAGGTCAAAATTAATATATGGTTTACTAAGTTTTTTTTTTTTACTCGAGTGGAATACTCAAGTGGATGGGGTAGAAATTCCAACCTGATCTAACTAAAAGAAGCAAAGTTCGAAGAACTAGAGATAATTAGCATTATTAATATCTTAAGTACTACTTTACTTAGATATATGTTCTATCAAGCTGGTAATATTGTTTGAGGAATTACGTATCTTGTTTGGATGTGTTCCAATAGCAAATTGACATCGGTATATTTTCTTTTAAAAAAAGGTTAAGCCAAAGATAATATCTACACTTACGAGTAGCTAACATTTACCACACATACGTGAATTTGCTATCGGATGGTCCTAGGGATGAGGTAAGTAATTTTTCATATTGTGGGCTAATCCATAAATTTTATTATTATTTTTTAATTCAACATGTAGGAATAAAGATTCAAACCTCTAGTCTTTTGATTAACAATATATATATCTTAACCAGCTGAGTTATATTTAAATTGATAATTATTTGCAAAATTTAAACAAAGCAAAGTGAATTAATACCAAAAGTAACACACAAATGATCAGAAATATACCAAACATACAAAATTAAACCTAAAATTAGTGAATTGGTACCTTCTTAAGGCCAGGTAAAACAGCAGAAAGAGCGATGAATCTCTGGCTGAGTTTCTCCCGGCGTTTCCTCTCAGCGAGAACGTGATCTTCAGCATGCGGCGGATTTTTACTCATCGCTCTCTTCTTTCTCATTTCAGCAACATTAATCGACGGCCAAAAATCCATGTTCTCATATCCACAAATCTCAGCCTTTGGCTCCATTAAACCCGCCGCCGAACAAAACTTACCCTCCTCAAAAAAAAAAGTCTGAGACGACGACGACGCCGGGGTCATCCGTCGCCGAAACTGCCACTCGTTGATTGCATGTGAATCGCACGTGTTGTTGTTGCTGTTGAATTGATACTGATGAAATAGCTGGGCTGAATCATGTTCTTCCATTATTTCACAAACATCTGATCTTACTTAGCCCTAATGGTTTGAATGAGTGGTTTTTAATAAGCTTTAATTATTGGAAATTT
The DNA here is from genome assembly GCA_033996785.1 of Trichosanthes truncata. Classification (NCBI taxonomy): domain Eukaryota; kingdom Viridiplantae; phylum Streptophyta; class Magnoliopsida; order Cucurbitales; family Cucurbitaceae; genus Trichosanthes; species Trichosanthes truncata. The sequence goes on from JAWPNB010000003.1 coordinate 74,420,239, forward strand.
TGAGTCACACGTGTGAATGAGAACTGCCTACTATGGCTTGTGTTGTTCTTATTCATTTGGGGTTTTTTTTTGGGTTCATATTGAATTTTTTTTGAAGTCGCTTTCGTTTTGTCAAAGAGAGTTGGGATTTTGGTGTGGCCACCGACAATACCAACTTCTTTATTTGGCATGTCACTGTTCGTGTGCCAAAGTCCACTTCTTACAAGATTTTTGTCTTAATTATTTTCTCACTAGCTGATTATTAGAGGTGTTGATATAGATTATAAATATTAGATACTATTAACTCAATTTATATACTATAATTTAGTTATTTCGCTCATTGATTAGCTAATATACAACTAAAATTGATAACTAATTCTAAGTTATAGTGGAGAGTTCTTTTTTTTCCCAAAGTTCAATAATGGTAGGGTGGAGATCAAATCATTGACTATATATTAAGACGGTGATAGATGCATTATTTATTTTAAAATATACTCTCATTGGTAAAAATGTTACCTTTTGAAAAGGGACTTTTGTGATAATAAAATATCTAGCCTAAATAATAGCATATTTGTCACATGATAAAATATTTTGTAAAAAATGACACAAATATAAGAACTTGCATATGTATGATATAAAAATAATATATCAATGATATACTTTATAATGGTATATCAGTTATATACTTTATCGATGATACAAAAATTATACATCACAATGATATATTTATATTAGGTATATCATTGGTATAGTTTATATTATTTATATCACTAATATATTTTATCAATTGATATAAAATTGATATATTAACACCAATTTTATTGAAATTAAAAAAATGGTATATCAATGGTATATGAGAGAAAAGAATTATGATATTAATAAATTATTTTTTGGTTAATATATTTTGTAAAAAAATGACAAATATAAAAACTTGCATATGTATGAAATAAAAATAATATATCAATGATATACTTTATAATGGTATGTCAATTATATACTTTATATTAGTTATATCACTAATATATTTTATCAATTGATATAAAATTGGTATATTAACTCCAATTTTATTGAAATTAAAAAAAAAAGTATATTAGTAGCTAGTATATGAGAGAAAAGAATTATGATATTAACAAATTATTTTTTGTGTAATAAATTTTCAAATATGACAACCGGTTTTTTCTTCCATTATAATTAATTATCCTCTTGTTTCTCAAAAATAATAATAATAATAATTATCCTCTTTAAAATTTAATAGAAATGGCCAATTATTACAAATCTTTTTAAGTTATTCTAGGGCATCATAATAAGAAATTATCTTAAATGGCCACTTTTTGAGATGTCATTTAAAAAATAGCCACATTTTTAGAAAGCGTATGTAGATAGGCATTGGATATATTTTATTGTTTTATGTACTTATTAATGACATTAAATAATGATGGGTTTTTATTTTTTTTAAGAAAACATATTTTGAATATGGTATTATATTAATTGGTGGGTCATTAATTATATTTTTAACGTTCAATTTTTTTTTTTACATATTTTAATTATCTTGTATGCTAAGTTTAAAAAAAATATATTAAGAATCTTAAGTATTATATTACGGACTTTTGACCCATTTGTAATTACGAACAACTCGTGAAAGATCGACTTGCATGTAGTGATTATATCCATGGACACAACTTGTCCTAAAGTGCATAAGAGTGCAACTCTAGGTCTATAGTAGAATGACCATAGAATTAATGAATGAAAATTAATTAATTAAAGAGTTTAATTAATTAATTTTGTATCATTGGAGCTTATAATCTGTAGGTCCATAAGGTCCCCTTGTTAGCTCATAGTAACACTAAAAGATCAATTTAGTTGAAAGAAAAATTTGAAATGTTCAAATTAATATTTAATATATTAGATATATAAAATATAAAAGATGAAAATATATTATATTAGATACAATAAATAAAAGATATTTATAAAATTTGAATAAGATTCAAATAAATAAATATCATAGGAGATTTGAATGAGATTCAAATAAGTATAAGATATATTTGAATATATTAGATATTAAAATAAAATATTTTAATTATGGCAAAGATTTGTCATTGATCTCTATAAATAGGACCCTTGGGTTGAGCCATTAGAGACAACACACATCTCCTCAATAGAGAATTAGAAAATTCTCTCTAGACCTCTTCCTCTCCAATCCCTTGTGGATTTTCTTTCAAGAGACTCCCACAAGCCTTAGTCTTGTGTTCGAGTCATACCCAAGAAGACTTTGTAGAGAAGATAAAGACCCACCATAAATATCTCCATATTTACTCCAAGTAAGTTTGCTTAATTTTATTTTTTTAGTTTAATTTTAAATAAAATCAAAGACGATCCAATGCTTTCTCTGCAGAGTGAAACATTCATTCCTTCAGACGTTGTCCAGATCTTTGGCTTGAAGATTTCATATTTGCCACGAGTTATCATTGGATGGTCATTCATTATAGGTGGGGCTGAGGCGAAGGATGATTATCAGGCGCATGCATGGGTATAGTTGGGAGAGGATCCAGAAGGAGATCAATCAGTAGATGGTGATGACAACAATGAGGGTGAGAGGTTAGGTGACAAATAAGGGACAGATGGAGAATGAGGGCTGATGATAAGAAATTGGGCTAGTAATGGGTTAGGAAGGCCTCTTTGTGGTTGGGCTAGAAGACTGAGGGTCGGTTATATTGTCTAAGATGTTGGTCGGGCTTGGGCCAGGCGAGGAAGGTGGATTTAATGTCATTAGTCCTACCATGGGAAACCATTGAAGAACGATGGGAACTTGTTCCAGTGGGCTTGTTTGGGCTAGACTTGGAGAGCCAAAATTAGACAAAAAAGGGAAATTAGATTCATCAAATGTTACATTGCGTGAGACGAATATTTTACCCTCTAGGCTGAAACATCTGTGCCCTGTATGAAGTGGGCTGGGGCCCAAGTAAACACATTTAACAGTAATTTCTGTTTTTGAAGAGGTCGAGTACAGGGATAACAGACGCAGCCAAAAATTCTTAAAGAATTAAAATCAAACCATTTATTGATGAGCATCTCCATTGGTGATTTACCAGACAGCACTGGTGTGGGCATTGCATTGATCAACAACGTGGCCGTTAAGAAGGCATCCCACCAAAAATGAAGTGGTAAATGGCCTTGAGCTAACAGAGTTAGGTCGGTTTCAACCACATGTCTGTGTTTTCTTTCAGCTCAACCGTTTTGGGCTAAAGTATGAGGACAAGCTAACCGGATCTGAATGCCCTTTTGTCGACAAAGATTGTGAACTGGTATATATTCTCCACCGTTGTCCAACTATATAGTACCAAGTTTAGAAGCAAACCGATTTTCTACCATAGCAAGGAATTGTTTAAAGGCATGGACTGTATCACTTTCCAGGCGAAGAGGGAAAATCCAGGTAAATCTTGTGTAGTCATCCATAAAGTGTACGTAATATCTATAGCCTGTTGGGAGTGCGACCAAAGTCCCACATCTGCTAGATAAGGGGAAGATCATGGGTTTATAAGTGAGGGATACTATCTCTATTAGTATGAGGCCTTTTGGGAGAACCAAAAGTAAAGCCATGAAGGCTTATGCCCAAAGTGGAAAAATCATACCATTGTGGAGATATGTTGAGGGTCGTTGTCCCTAACAAGTGGTATCATAACCATGCCCTTGAGCCGTTGATCGGTAGAATCCTCGGGTGCCAAACAAAGGAGGCGAGCCCCGAAGGCGTAGTCATGGTGGAGATCCGTGGTAGAGAGCTCTATCGGATAGGCGGTGTGCTCCGGTAAAGGAGTTGGCCAGGATAAAAGCTAGACAGATAGATGACTATTTGAGGGGAGGCTCGATTGGTACTTTGTTCGAGGGGAGGATTGTTGGGAGGGCGACCAAAGTCCCACATCGGCTAGATAAGGGGAAGATCATGGGTTTATAAGTGATGGACACTATCTCCATTAGTATGAGGCCTTTTGGGAGAACCAAAAGCAAAGTCATGAGGGTTTATGCCCAAAGTGGACAATATCATACCATTGTGGAGATATGTTGAGGGTTGTTATCCTTAACAAGTGGTATCAGAGCCATGCCCTTGAGCTGTTGATCGGTAGAATCCTCGGGTGCTGAACAAAGGAGGCGAGCCTCGAAGGCGTAGTCATGGTGGAGATCCGTGGTAGAGAGCTCTATCGGATAGGTGGTGTAAGGGAAAGATCATGGGTTTATAAGTGAGGGACACTATCTCCATTGGTATGAGACATTTTGGGAGAAACCAAAAGCAAAGTCATGAGGGCTTATGCCCAAAGTGGACAATATCATACCATTATGGAGATATGTCGAGGGTCGATTGTCCCTGACAAAGCCATCACTAGAAAGCATCGAAGCTGGTCCCCATAAGTCGGTGTGTATTAATTCGAAGCATTTGGTGGCATGAGAATCGGATACAGAAAAGGGAAGAATATGAGCTTTTCCAAACTGACAGGCTTCACAGAAATTTAAAACTTCATTAGATTTGCAAGGCAAATTACACTGTTTGATAATTTGATTCAAAACAAAAGCAGAGGGATGACCAAGTCATTTGCGCCATACGTTCTTGGTCACCATTACATTGATTGACTCTTTAGCAGAAAGAAAAGACACAGACTCTTTAGAGGGACCAATTTCGACTGATTTAGTTGAAAAGAAAAGATTGGATGACTATTTATACTTGTCTAGACCACCAGTATCAACATTCTCACGTCCAAGGCAGTGCAAATCATCTTTAGGAACTCCTCTCAGAAGTGTATTGCCCGTAGCCTTGTCCTTGATCACACAAAAACCAACATGAAATTCAACTATAACATTGTTATCACGAGCTAGTTTAGAAACACTTAACAGATTTTTGGCTATATATGGCACACAATATATTTTTTAGATTTAAATATCCCTCAGATGCTTTCAATTTGCTATTACCAACATGGGAAATTGATAATTCCTTACCATTTGCAACTACAACATTTTCCTTATCTGTGTATTCTGATTTCTGCTCAAGATTTCGAAGGTTGGAAGTTACATGGCTTGTAGCCCCACTGTCGACATACCAATGAAGGTCCATAAAAATTTCTGGAGTGGTAGCAATGGAGGAGGATTGTTGAGTAGAGAACGCTATGGTGTTGGATGACTGATTGTTCGACTGAGTCATGGTTCGATGCTGACTTGGTTGAGGTCCAACGGTTTCATCAAACCGATAATAGCATACTGCACCAGTGTGGCCAACACGATTGCAAACTTGACAAATGGTTTTATTGGATGAGTAATTATTCTGGTTTGTCGAGTTGCCCCAACGCCCACGTCCTTTGCCTCTTTGTCCACTGTATCCTCTCAAGGTTACTTCTCCACGAGACTGAAAATTACATTGAGGACTATTCGTTTTAGTGTCGCCTTGGTTGTTTCAGCAATCCACAAGATTTACAGAAGTGGTTTGCGTTTGATGAATCGCAACTCCACTCTTCAGAGACAGTTGGTAGTCCAGCCGTTTTTCATATCCTATAAGCTGAGCTTGAAGATCGGCCTAAGAGATATCAGGAATGCTCATGATTGTTACCATAACTGGGTTATAATCTTCATCCAGACCTTGTAAGAACTTGAGATACCAAGTCGCTAGTAGAAATGGGACTTTCAGATAATCAAACATTCTTAATGAGCCCTTACGAGTTTGATAAAAATACACGTTTTAGGTAGTTCTCCTCAGCCCTTGATTGAACTCCAAAAGGCTTTTGCACAACACTCCATAGTTCAATGGAGGTTTGAAACCCCATGAATTCTGTGGCTATATCTCCAGTCATTGAATTGTACAACCATCCCAGCAATAGCTAGTCAACTGCAACCCAATGCTCATAGGCAGGATTAATTTTTTGTTGACGATCCCCTGCATTTACGCTAGTCTATGCTTCGGCTTGGTCAAGAAACATTGAAGGGCATGGCTTATTGCTTGTGAGATAGTCGTAGAGTTTATAGCTCCCTAGAATAGGTAGGGCTAAATTTTGTCACAAGAGGAAGTTGCTACGATCCATTTTTATAGTCGTAATCTGGTTCAGCAGCTAATTCAGAGAAGGGCTCGAAAAGGCGGTGGTTATGACTGATGGGGGTTCACCGTCGGTCCTACGACTGCAAGAATTCCAAAATTTCGGGAGTCTGTGATTTGGGTATTTTCACCATTGTTGGCCATTGTCGGTAGGCTTTGATACCAACTTAAGCTTCAGGCAAAAAGGCTATATTAAGGCTGGAATAATTCTATTCATATTTCACTATGTGTAGAATATAGGACCTCTTCTTCTTTAAATAAAGAGGAAAGAATACAAAAGGAGACAAAGTTGGTTACAAGGAAAAATACGTGGCATCCTTATACAGAATATCTAATAGAGAAAAGAGACAAAATAGAAGCCTCTAGAATTCATCAAATTTCACTTCCTTTGTTGATTGAAACGGCTTCATTTTTCTCTTCATCTTCTTCCTTAACACATTCTTCAATTTTGCACACAACTTTGGTTGATTGATGGGCATTTTTTTTAGCTTTGAATGATGTATCTAAGATTAAGGAGTATAGAAATATAGATAGTGTACATGATCAGATGTGATGACCTTTGTTATATTGAAGAAGTTGATTTTGACAATGCAAATGACTCTTTTAATATGCATAAGGTAATGTTTTTTTGCCAAACAAATCATTATTGGAAAAGTCTTTACGTTTTTTATATATACTTCATTTATATGAGGTATATGGTCAATATATTTGATTTTTATACAATTAGTGTTGATGGTTCAAGCATATAAATTATATATGTTGTTAAAAAGATGAAAAGACGATGTTAGTATGTAAAAAATATACTTTATTTATATTACGTATATCGTTTTGCAAAGTATATTATGTTATATAGTTAATAATATGTATATTTCTTTCCATTTTATATGTTTTTTCATATATGTTTCCTTCGAATATTAAGAAATATTTATAGAAAGTTTTTTTCCTTCCAATATTAAAAAATCATAAATGTGTTAGAAAGGATTTTTTTTGTTCTTTTCTTTTTTGTCTTTTAACCCTAAAATATATTACTTTTTAAAGGTGGATGCTATTTTAATGAGAGAAAAAAAAGGATAATTGTAATGGTTGGCAAAATTGATTGTCATATTTTTAAATATGTCATACAAATAAATAATTTGTAAATATAACAATTTTTTAAATTTGCAGGTCTATTACCAATATATCACTTTGATAGTCTATCAGTGATAGACCTCTATCACTAATAGACCATTTTTATAGTCTATCAGTGATAGACCTCTATCATCGATAAATTATTTATATGTCTATCACCGATAGATCATTTTACATCTATCATACTTTATTTATATTACGTATATCGTTTTGCAAAGTATATTATGTTATATAGTTAATAATATGTATATTTCTTTCCATTTTATATGTTTTTTCATATATGTTTCCTTCGAATATTAAGAAATATTTATAGAAAGTTTTTTTCCTTCCAATATTAAAAAATCATAAATGTGTTAGAAAGGATTTTTTTTGTTCTTTTCTTTTTTGTCTTTTAACCCTAAAATATATTACTTTTTAAAGGTGGATGCTATTTTAATGAGAGAAAAAAAAGGATAATTGTAATGGTTGGCAAAATTGATTGTCATATTTTTAAATATGTCATACAAATAAATAATTTGTAAATATAACAATTTTTTAAATTTGCAGGTCTATTACCAATATATCACTTTGATAGTCTATCAGTGATAGACCTCTATCACTAATAGACCATTTTTATAGTCTATCAGTGATAGACCTCTATCATCGATAAATTATTTATATGTCTATCACCGATAGATCATTTTACATCTATCACTAATATATGTTTATCGCTAATCAACCATTTTTATATCTATTGTTGATAAACAATTTTTATGTCTATTGTCAATGGAACATTAATATGTCCATCAGTGATAGTTTTTATTATTGATAGACTATTTTTATGTCTATTAGCAATCATTTCTACACATTTGATAGACTATTTTTATGTCTATCACTGATAAAACGTTTTTATGCTTATCATTAACGATATACCTAATAGTAAATGAGCATACAAATAATTATTGATAGATAACAAATCCAAATATAACTAATATACCTTTTTGTATTTATTGATATAATATATCAATGATAAACCTAATAACAAATGAGTATGCAAACAATCAGTAATAGAAAATAAAAGGTAAATACTACAAATATATTTTTTTTTAATCTATTGATATGATAAATCAATGATAGGCCTCATAACAAATGAGCATGCAAACAATCATGGAAAGAAAGCAATTTCAATTATCATTGATATACCATTTAATTCTATTGATACGGTATATCAATGATAGAGTTAATAACAAATAAGCATACAAATAATCATAGATAGAAAACAAAAGTTAAATATCATTGATATAGTATTTTTATTTTATTGGTAATGTACATCTATAATAAAACGAAAATGAACATGCAAGCAATTATCTAATAGTAAATGAAGTAAAATATCAGTTATATATCATTTTATATTCTATTGATACGATATATCAATAATAAATATAATAGCAAACTAGCATGCAAACAATCAATGATAGTCACCTATTACTAATAGACCTCAATCATTGATAAAACTATCAGATAGGCCTATTAGTGATAGACCTTAGTTATTGATAGGTCTATCACTGATGGACCTCAGTTAGTGATCGGTATTGATAGAACTTAAAATTTTTGCCATATATGCAAATATTTTTAGATTGTGCTAGATTTGCTATTATTTTATATTACATTGTCATATATGCAATTGCCCAAAAAAAAAAAAAAACAATCATAGAATCTTTGGCTATTTTTTTAAAAAAATGAAAAGAAAAAAAAAAGTGGCTATTTATGTTAACAACCGTATCTTATTTTGATATCTAAACCATTTTATATCTGTCTGCCCAAAGGCATATTTAACTGGGCCCGTTTATTCTTAGCCCGTTCAAATTGTATGGTGGTAGCCTGAATGTTTGTAAAAAGTAGTCAGAGCCCATAAAGCCCATTTCTAAGAGATAAGCCCCTAGGTTTTCGGGTTTAAAATTTATTTTTCTTTTTTTTTTTTTTTTAAAAAGTTCAACAACACATGAGGTGGATTCGAACCTATTACCTTTTGTTATGTCTTAATAGTTGAACTGTACTCAAGTTAGCCAATTTTAAAGAAGATTTAGAGCACAAAGATTAAGAAAAACAACATAGGTTAAATTATGGTTTTTATCTTTAAAAATTATTTAATAGAGTCTTGAACTTTTAATTTTATATATAATAAAAATCTGATTTATTAAACTATTTTTAAAGTTCAAGGACATAATTAACGCATTGAAAGTTTGATAACTTATTATATGCTTTTTAAAGTTTGAGGAATCCATTAAAAACTATATTGAAACGTTAGACATATTAAAAACTTTTTAAAGATTAGGAATTTATTGTTAATTTATTAGACACAACTCAAAAGGTGTAGCTAGAGATCATCATATATGTATAGAAATATACATATATAAAATATGCTCTATGTGAAAAAGGTGCATTTCCGGATTATAATTGAACCCCCTTTTTTCTAGATCCATCTCGCATCAATAACTCGACCCCCGAACACGATTGGTGCTGACCACACTAGGTTCTATCCTGGTAGCAAGAGAGGCCAAGCGGTGACAATTGAGAGGTTGTCACTAATCATTCCTAGTCACACGGGAAAGAGAAGTCAAATGGCAAGGTCATACGCCTGTTTGGCTCCTAGCGGAGTATAGCTCACACCCAAACATTTGACTGGGGAACGTGGCAACGCCCATGAAGCTCCGGCGGAAAGGGAAGACCTCCCAAGCTCCCATCAAACATAGAAAATGGTGGGATTTGGTACCTTGGTGGACAAGGAATTAACTACTTCTATAGATAAGGTGGAGCATCCTTGGCTCAGCATTATAGCACATAGGCGTAAGAGTTGGGAGAAGCAGTAGTGAAGCTCTACTGGTGATGCAAATGCGCGGTGAGCATACTAGCCCCCTCGGGCATGCTCTTTGTACAACCAAGTGAAGAGCTAGTAAGGGGCACAACCCTTATTTACGTGGGTGCTATAAATGTTTTAATCATATTTGTTGTGATGTTCATGAAGGGTTCAGAATATTCCAAAGATTTTAATCTTTGGACAGTTATGAGCATGCCACTAAAAGACTCTACTGAGATAAAGATGGGCTGTCAAGAACATGGGGGGTTCTTATTTGTAAAAATGGTACTTCAAACTTGGAACAAGCATGAAGAAATTAACGATACTTCTTTATCTTTTGAGTTCTTCTTCCGGATCTGTTGTTCAAGACCTTTGGTCTCTACCCAGACTCGATGAAAAAATGGGATCACTTCTTATGGATCCTTGGGAACCATCACAAGTACGGCCAACCTATATTTAAACGAGAATGTTGTGTCATCCAGAAAAGCTTAGAAGAAGGTGATATGCAGGATTATACACAAAAGATCCTTTTTTGGCTCTCTCTTTAGCTCTATGTCTCTTATCCTTAGGAGGTCTTCCTCTACTAGCAGGTTTTTTTCGGAAAACTTCATTTATTTTGGTGTGGAAGGTAGGCATGCCTACATTTCTTAGTTTCAATAGGACTCTTTACGAGCGTTGTTTCTATCTACTATTATCTAAAAATAATCAAGTTATTAATGACTCCTAAACAAGAGATCAAAGTGATTTTCCTCCTTTTTCCCAATAAGTCGACAACGTTACACCATTGGGATACCACCAGTGCTAAAGCCTTTTCTCAAGATATCTTCCAAACTGTTGTGGTTGTTGCTCCGTATGTTGTTCCCCGAGTGTGAAACCAGTTGGTCCAGTAGTTTTAGAATTCTATTGATCCCAAGTACTCCATCTCTATCATTGCATATGGGACTTACAAAAAAGAAAGCGTCCGAGGGTTGGTTGAAGTTCAATTTCTTTTTTTTTTCGTCTTTATATTTTGGAGCTAAGACCCTTCCAATGCTCCCTTTCGCCATGCGAAAATTGCACCGGATAAGCAAGTGGGAAAGCTCTTTCCAGATGGAGTAGTGCATTTCTGTCTTGAAAGCTCGCTCTACAGATAGGAGTTCCTATCTCGACTGTCTATCCAACCCGAATACCCTTATTTATGGTGGAGCACTTCTAGTAGGATGGATCTGATCCCATCCTAGCAGTCAAACTCATTCAATGAGGATCCCAAATTGCATGAGCAACAGGTCTTACATGTAAAGGGTCTTGTACCCATACTTCAAAATTGCCTTGCCAAGCTACATGAAACAGATTTTCGGAAGTCCACAGAAAAATTATTGTTAATTGCCTGAAATGAGAAGCAAAAATATTCTGATCAAGACATTCTTCAGTAATATCATCATGACTTTTGAAGTCATGCGCGGTAGCAATACCAAACCAAATACGACAAGTAGTGGGGTCCTGAGATAAGCCTTGGCTAAACCTTGGAAACCTTAGTGTCAATGCCTTTCAAATCCTCCTAGCCATTATTCGACTACTTCTCCCTTCCCCTTCTCCCCGTTTTACAGTCCAAAACAAGGTCATATGGAGTATAGCCAAGTGGTAAGGCATCGTTTTTTGGTACCGACATGCAAAGGTTCGAATCCTTTTACTCCAAATTATGAACACCTGATCAAATCTATCAAGAACGATCTGAAGACTACAGAGGAAGCGGCTGACTGCAGTCCTTGAGCCCAGCTTGTAGCAAGCCAAAAGTGTGACTTGAACCTACTTTGCTAAGAAAAGATCTCGAATGGAAAAACAGATGGCAGAAAGCAATCCCTTCCAACCAGCCAACTGTGTGAACACTATATAAAAAAAATATAACAAGCATGCGATACAAAGCATCAACCTACGGAAAAACGAATTGATTGACTATTGAGTGCAACCCCATAATGAGATCGACTATGGATAGTGAAGGTGCGCTTAAAGTCTTATATAACGCATGTCGATGTTGCCACCGACAAATGTTTTACTTTGCCCGTTGAATTGGAAGGAATAAGTTCGGCAGCGGATCAATCAGAGCATAGCTCAATGAATAAGACATCAATTATTATTCTAAAAGTCGATGGTTTGATCTTCACCTCTTATTGTTAAACTCAAAAAAGAAAAAAGAAAATTGAATATAAGTGTTACGAACATGAGATAGATAAGTTATTGTAGTATATATTAATTATATCTATTTGAAGTTATTTCGAGTATCTCCAAGTCTAGGAAACACATACCACCGAGAAACACCTTTGGAAAGGAAAGGGGAAAACTTGTTCATGTGGTTCAACTTTATAAACTACATATTAACGAAGAACTACCCACCAAAATCATCTTAATTCTACCATTCTATCCTCCCAACAATTTCACACATAAAAATGTAGTTTAATACAAAGTATAATAACATTACAGATTTAAACCTTTGACCTATCTGAAAGATTTTTAGTGCCTTGATCATGAAATTATATTTATTTGGTAGAATGTTGAATCAATTAAAGCATTTTTTTTTTTTTTTGAGTTCAACAACATGTAAGATGGGAGGATTCGAACTCTGACCCCTTGATTGATGGTATATACGTTAATTAATTGAGTTATGCTCAGGTTGGCAAAGTGAAATTAAATTTGAAACTACATTACATAACTTAAATTTAGTCAATGAACTTTGATGAAGGTGTCTATTTCATCCATGAACTTTTAAAAAGTTTAAATTATGTCTTTAAACTTTAAATTTTGATTCACATATTTTTGTGACCTATTGAATAAACAAACGAGTGATGATTAGGCTCAACTTTAATATGAGGAGAATGCAAGCTAGATAAAATAATGGCAAACGTGGGAAAAATAAAAATTAGGTTAAAACGTATTTTGCCCTCCTTAATTATTTTATTAGGCTAATCTACTCTCTTGTGTCATATCGTATGAAATTATCACTTATTAGTCCAACCAACATATCACATTAACATTTAGGTAATGATGCATGTTAAAGGCAAAGCTATTCGTAAGAATTGAAATTTAAAGTTGGAAAACATAGTTATAATTTTTTTTAAATGAATGAATTAAATAAAGTTGAATTGTGAAAAGTGTAGGGACTAATTAAATTTGAAATTGAATACCAATTAAAGTATCATTCCCTTTAAAGTCCATTCCAATTTTAAAATTGAACTCCTCAAATGGTCAAACACACTGCAAACAGTCATGCACTAAAAAGCGGGGAAAAGAGCTTCAAAGTGAACTTTTTTCGCTCCTTTTTATCTAAAACACGAACAACAAAAAAGTAAGAAGCATTCATCATTCATTATTATGGCCAAAAAAAAAAAAAAAAGAAGAGCTTTTTTGGTTATAATCTTAGGGATATTTGGGTGGTGGGAAAGCTTTGGAACGTGGGGGGATGGGCTTTGCAATCATAAAGTTTCTCTCCTTTCCATGCTCTTCCACCATTACTATTAGCAACAAAACACATTTTCAACATATTAAAGTTGAAATTTTGAATTTATTTGATTCATAGCTTAGGCTTGTGGATCAGAAACACACCCACTGCTTAAAAGCTAAAATCCCATATGGGATTCTTATTGCCTTTAATCATTCCCTTTCATCAAGATGCTCTTTCCTCCATCTCTCCATCTTCTGTTGGAAATAATAATTCGCGGTGTATAAGAACTGAGTAACCCTAGCAAATTTAATTACAACTTAACTGGCAACAAATAATTATAGTGTAAACAATAATACAGACACTGTATGTAATAACAATTAAGTTTAGAACTGAGTAACGCTATCAAATTTAATTACAACTTAACTGGCATCAAACAATTACAATGTAAACAATAAAACAGACGCTGTATGTAATAATAATTTCAAAACTCAAGAATAAAATATAATAAGTAGTTGAGACACACTTACAAAGCGTTGTCCTGAAGACAATTATTCGCTCTGCACGGGTTGCAAGCAGACTACAACGATCGTCTCAGCAGGATACAACGACTAACTCCGATAGAACAGCAACCTTGAACTACTTAGATCTGGTAGAACTCTTGGATACTTGCTCTCAACTTGACTCAAGATTAAAGAGAAGAAAGAGATGATAGAAGAACTCTTCAATTGGAGTTAAATTTGTAAAAGAAACATCAACACATTTTGATGTTTCAAACCATTTTGAAACCTTTGAATTTCAAGTCAAGTAACAACAACATAAATGAAACATCAATTCATTTTTGATGTTTCAAACCAACACTTTCTTTCACAAAATTTTACTATAAAATCCAACATCTCCCTCTTAAATACTTCAATTAATTCCATTTTTACTTCACTCTCTATTCAAAAATCTCAACTAAACCATACCTTTCACTTTTATTTTTTCCTTTTGTAAAAAAAAATTCTTATACTCTTTATTTTATAATCTAGACCATTTTTAAAAAGAAAAATAATATTAAAAAAAAAACTTTTAGCTCTATCTGATCTATAGACCATCTTCTTACTCAGATGAATATGTTCTTCTTAGATGTATGTCTTTACTATCTAGTCTTTTCATTTATTATACTCTACTTCATCACAATCTCATTTTCAATTTTCTTTCCGTAATTGTCAAATGAAATGAAGCTTCATATATTTATATTGACTTCTTTACTATGATAAACTGAAATTTTACTTAAAGAAGAAATAGCAAACTTATTGTCATAATAGATCAATGTAATATATAGAAGCCTCTTGTAGTTCAACCACATAGTTTTTGTAATATCATCTGCAACTCATCTGATAGAAAAATACAATCTATATTACTTTTTTATTATTACAAATAATAATATTTTAGATTCAAAATGGAATACAAAGTCATAAGTAATTTTCCATAACATGAAATACATGTATAAGGTACTTGCAAGTGAGACTATTTTGGAAAACCCAAAAATCCATTAACCATAAGGACTCCATATCCAAAAGATGGCCTCTAAGTTGGTAGGATCTATTGTAATAAGTTGCCACTGTCATAATATCATATCCCTAGTAGCTTTAATTTTTAATTTCCTATAGTTTCAATAATATAGGAAAATGAGTATTATTATTAAAGATTAAAGAGTGGGAGAGGGAGAAAAGACAAAGCATTGATAGTTGAGTCCCAATTGTGGGAAGGGACAAAAGGAACACAAATCAAAACAATTATTTTTTTAAAAAAAAGGGGGGGAAAGGATTAAAATTAGAAGGTGGGATTATAGAAAATGGTTGGGAAGAGGAAAAAGACAAGAGAATGAGGTGAAAGATTTATAAATAGAAGTGGTGAACAGATAATCCGCATCGCCTCCAATAAAGCTAAATAAACAACAAAATAAAACAGTGTTTTGAAACTTTAAATTTTGCCTCAACACTAAAAAGACCCCCCCCCATTAAATCTTTAATTAACGTCACAACATGATTCGCTAAACCTTGATTAATGGGCCTATTCTTTTTTTGTCTTTTTTAATTCTTTTTCAGTTTAAGTTGATCTTACTTAGCTGGATGTCCTTGGAATTCTCACTGATTAGTAATTAGCATATATAACCACAACTTTCTCAGTTTTTTTTGTTTGAGTTCAACTATATTTAGAATAGAAATATTCGAACATTTTACTTTTTGATCAAGGTATATTCTTTTCATTCTATCAACAAAATTTAACAATAATAATAATAAACTTAAAATGGTGGATATGTAAATAAGAAAATTCCAAATTCAAAACAATAAAGAAAATACACAATGTCAAAAATTGAAACAAAAATACTTAACTTTAATCTTATACATAAGAATTCATGAGAACATAGTTTAATAGATAAAACACGTATTGAAAATGTATACCTTAATCAATTGATAAAATATTTATTGAGAGTATACATCTTAATCAATTGAGTTATGTTTAGAAAAAATAACATCTCATTTTTTGTGATAAATTATTCAATATGATTATTTCTTAATAATCGTTAGATATAATTCTAAAAATTTGTTTGCTACTTAATAACAATTAGATAAAAAAAAATATTTTTTTTTTTTTACAATTTTTGTCTCACACATTTAATAGTACAAAACTTGGGGGCAAATTGAATAATTTATCGTTTTTGTGAGCATAAAACTGAAGTAAAAAGACCCTTCAATTCAACTCACACGTGGGAGGCTAGACTGGCTGCCGGCTTGTGATGTAAATGAATGCGAGTAAGAGAGGGGCATTGTGGTCATTTTGGGGTAGCTTTTGGCTGCTCAGTCATTTTCCTCTCATGTGGGTACCACGTGATGGGTGAGGAGAGAAGTTTGTTGTGTTTGTGGGTTCCAGTGACGTGACCTTCGTACGAGGCAGCCAGGGCAATTCAGTAAATCTACCACGGCTTTGCCTCATCCTCGCAGACTCGCAGTCCAACTTTAATCATTCTTTTTTTACCAACTCCGTTTTTTTTTTCTCCTTTTTTTTTTTTAAAGAACAAAGATTCAGAGGAAATCAACTCATTTGTCCAGAAGATTCAAAAACCAAAGTTTTTGAAAATTACTATTTTCTTTTAGTTTTGAATCATTTATAGTATCCAATCGAATTGAAATATTATAATAATAGTATGAATTGAAACTTAGCTTGATTTCTTAAAATATATGTAAATGATAGATAACAAAATAAGAAAATCTATACATGAAAATAGTATTTATAAACTTAATTTTCAAAAACTAAATGATTATCAAATGAGACCTCAACAAAATATTCGAATTTATTTTGGTAGGTAAACTATATCTAATTATACCACTAGGAAAATAACTAGAGTTTTTAGAGTAGATGCTCATTGCTTTTTACTCTTTTGTCTTTGATTTATATATTGCAACTTGCAAGCAAGGTTGAGATGAGTTGCTTGCTCTTAGGCACGAGGTTATTGAAAAGCTTTAGTTAAAGTAAATTAGATTATCGAAAAAGCAATTCAAAATATTGTGCAAGTACCCATAACTTTGCATAATTTTAATCCCTTAGGGAGGATACAACATTCTTGTGGTCAATTTTTTATAGGATAAACTTTATTTTATTTTATTTTAATGTAGTACTGACAACACCCATAACATTCTAGGTTAAATTATAAAAAATACTCCTAAATTTTGTCATTGTTTCAAAAATGTCCCTATCTTTTCAAAAGTTGTAATATTACTCTTGATCTTCCATAAAAAGGTCAAAGGTAGTTTTTTTTTACTCTAAGAGTAGTTTTGAAACCTTTATAAGATGTCAATGACAATATTACAATTTCTAAAACAAATAACAAAGTTTATGGACATTTTTTTTTTATAATTTAGCCAATATTCTATTAAAGATAGTATAGTGGTCGAGATATTTCTACTTCTTTCAAGATATCTTAAGTTTAAATCTACAAACTTGTGTATAAGATGTGATATTTAAAAGAAAACAAAAATTATAAACTCAATGATGAAACATATTCAAACACAACTAAAAAGTATTAACATAATTTGAATAATGAATACAAAAAGAAAAATTTATTGTCCAACCACAACAATGATTAATTTAATGTATTAATTGCTACAAAGTTAAAAGGTTTTAATTGATAAAATTATTAGTGTAATGTTTTAAGCCTTTGATCTACAAAGTTCATAGATATACAATTTTTTTTTTCAAAAAAAAAAAAAACTTAATTAATTAGAAATATTAAGGGAAAAGATAAAAAAAAAATTCCTAAAATTGGCAAAGTGTATCAACTCTTACTGTAACTTTCAATTGCATAAAATTGCACTTTTAATTAAAATTGAATATAAGAGTTGCATTCTTCATTTTAAATGAAAAAATATGTTGCAATTTTTACTTTATGGTAGGTTTACGTTCGCAAAATCGTTGAAAAAAGTATTTTCATGCTTGTCCAATAAATTATAAAAGCATATATTTCGTACGAAGTTGATAGAATTTAAATAAAAACGATATTATAGCTGGTCTGTTGTTAAAATTTGTAAGTTTTTGCCCATTTATTTAATAGTTAATTTTTTTTTATACTAATCAAAATTTGATTTTGTGCAAAGCTTAATTCTCATTAAATTAGTGAGCTTTTGAGGTTTTTTACATTTTTTTAGTTAAAATTAGTGAGTGAAATGGAAAATATTGTATAAAGAGGAAAAATTTCAAAACTCAACAAAGGTTAAGATCTAATTTGATCAAATCGAAAGTTTATAGTGAAAATTGATACAACTTGCCGAGTTCAAGGATGAAAGTTGATTTTTTTTCCTCCTAAGATAATAATTAGTTAAATTATAGGTTTAGTCCCTGAACTTTCAGGTTTGTGTCTATTTGGTCCCTGAATTTTAAAGTGTCTAATAAGTTCCTGAACTCTCAAATTTGTGTCTATTTGACCCGTGAACTGTAAAAAGTGTCTAATAGATCCTTAAACTTTCAATTTCGTGTCCAATAGGTACTTAAATTTTTAATATTGTGTCTAATAGGTCCTTGATCTATTTAATGTTTTTTAAAATTCACGAACCTACCAGACACAAAATCAAAAATTTAGTTTTCTATTAGACATAAATTTCAATTTTATATCTAATAGATCAGTTAATTTAAAAAAAAAAAAAGAATATGTCAGAGACCTATTAGACACAAATTGAAAGTTCGAGGACCTATTAGACACTTTTAAAGTTTAGAGACCTGTTGGACACAAAATTGAAAGTTTAGGTGCCTATTAGATACTTTTTAAAGTTCAATGACCAAATAGACACAAACATGAAAGTTCAGGGATTAAACTTGTAATTTAACCATAATAATTTTACCACCGACTTAAATGGAAGGTTAAAATATAAGTTTAGTCCTTGAATTTTAAAATTGTCTAATAAGTCTTAAACTTTTAATTTTGTGTTCTATAGATCTTTGAATTTTCAATTTTGTGTCTAATTGGTCATTGACCTATTCAACATTTTTTAAAAATTCACCAAAATACTAGATACAAAATTAAAAGTTTAGAATTCTATTAGACATAAAATTCAATTTTATATCTAATAAGTTAATTAATTTTTTAAATTTTCAAATATGTCAAAGAACCTATTGGACACAAAATTCAAAGTTTAAAAATCTATTAGACATTTTTAAAGTTCAAATACCTATTAGACACAAAATTGAAAGTTCAAACACTTATTAGACATTTTTAAAAATTAAAAAACTAAATAAATACGAACCTGAAAATCCATGAACTAAATTTATAATTTAGCATTTTAAGTTTAATGGAATGAAATTAGGTTAAATTATAAAACATACTCTTGATTTCTTCCATTTGTTTAAAAAATACTCATATTCTTTCAAAAGTTGCAATATTATTTTTGACCTTTCATAAACGTTACAAAACTACCCTTGTAGTAGAAAACCCTTTAGACTATGTGACGAAAGTTGACGTGTCTGAGTTTCGTTATTTTAGACTTAATCTAGGCAAGTTTCCTAATCACCGCCGCATTGTTCCAGGTCACCGTCACGTCGATTTTCTGTCCAACATTCTAATGAATTTCTACTTCGAGAGTAGTTTTGAAACATTTATAAAATGTCAAAAATGATATTGTAACTTTTGAAAAAAATAAGAGTATTTTTTAAACAAATGAGAAAGTTTAAGAATATTTTTTAGGTTAAATTACAAGTTTAGTCATTGAATTTTTAGGTTTGTGTCTATTTGGTCTCTGAACTTTAAAAAGTTAATAAGTCCCTGAACTTTCAAATTTGTGTCTATTTGGTCTATGAACTGTAAAAAGTGTCTAATTTGTCTTAAACTTTCAATTTTGCGTCTAATAGGTCCCTAAATTTTTAATTTTGTGTCTAATATGTTATTGACTTATTAAATATTTTTTAAAATTCACGAACCTACCATACACAAAATCAAAAGTTTAAGATTCTATTAGACATAAATTTTAATTTTATATCTAATAGATCAATTAATTTAAAAATATATATATAATATGTCCGTGACCTATTAGATATTTTCAAAGTTTATGGACTTATTAGACACAAAATTAAAAATTTAAGTACTTATTAGATATATTTTAAAGTTGAGAGATTAAATAGACATAAATCTAAAAATTTATGAACTAAACTTGTAATTTAATTAATTTTTATAATTTAACCATTAAGTTACAAAGCTGAAAAGTTGAAAACCCCATACCCTTGACTGAAGTTTTAGATATAATAGATGCATTTATGAATCAGTAAGTTTAGGGAAGTTTGAACGACAGAGTCTGACAGTTAGGCACAATTATGCATGAAATAGGAAAAAAAGAAACAAACTCCCACCACTACCTTATTGCCAAAATAGTCTTTCAACTTTCAAGGTCTTTTTTGGTCATGTACATTACCTTTTTTGGTTTGAAATATCATTTTTGTCAATGTATTTGATATTCTATTTAAATATCTAAATTTAATCTCTTACTTTAATAAATTTAAAATTTTCTCTCCACAATTAGTTTAAAGTTAATTTTTATTAAAATTAGTTAAATAATAATAATAATTTTTAAGAAAGAAACCAATTTTAAATATTATTAAAAGTAAAAAGACTAAATTTTCACGTTAAAAGTACTTTAGCTAAAAAAAACTCAAATATAAGAATCGATATTTTAATCTTTTTTTTAGGTTAAAATACTATTTTGGTTCTTATACTTTGAGTTTTGTTCCATTTTGGTCCTTGTACTTTCAAATGTCCAATTTTAGTCCATGTACTTTCAATAAAGCTTAAAATTAGTATTTATGAAAATTGGTCTCTATGATAAGTTTGAAGTTAATTTTTTATCAAAATTGGTTAAATAATAATAATAATTTTAATACAAGAAAATATACCATGTGAACATACTTCTAAATTTTATAGAGTAAAAGCTAATAGAGACTAACTTTTTTATAGAAAAATTAACCATAAATTAATAGTATGGACCAATTTTAAGCTTTATTGAAAGTACAAACACTAAATTTAGACATTTAAAAATACATGGACTAAAATAGAACAAAGCTCATAATACATGACCAAAATGATATTTTAATTTTTTTTTTAATTATTTTTCTTTTATAAATTTCGGTGATGGAACGTTGGTGGCTGCCGGTGGGCCCCACCGTATACCTTTTTTTTTTTTGGAGTTCGCCCCACCGTATACTCATACACTTCGTGTCGCATCGAATTGGTACGATAATATCATTATTAGTTTCGCATTGAAATGGTCCCACTTCTCTCTTCTCTCCCTATTATTATTATTATTATGATAACGAGCAGTTCGACGCTCGATTGTCACTCCTCAACTAACTTATAACATTATATGAATTCAATTATTATTCTCTTCTAATAAAGTTTCTGAATTTTGCCCAAAATTCACCAAACCCCTTGTAAGACAGCTGGGTTCAAAAGGATTATTTAATATGATTGGCGCGTTCATGTTTGATAGGTCCATAAACTTTAAAATGTATTGAATAGGTTTCTAAACTTTCAATTTTGCATGTAATAGGTCTCTAAACTTTAAAATTTTCAATTAAGTCATGAACTTTTAATTTTGTATCTAATAGATTTCTGACATATATAACATTTTTTAAAATTCATGAATCTAATATACATGAAATTGAATTTGTATCTAATAGGACATTGAATTTAAATTTTGTATCCATTAGATTTGTAGATATTAAAAAATTGAATGCTTAACGATTTATTAGATACGAAATCGAAAGTTTATGCACTTATTAAATACTTTTTAAATTTCGTGAACTTATTAAATACAAAATTGAAAGTTCAAAAATTTATAGACACTTTTTGAACTTCAAGGACCTATTTGATACAAACTTAAAAGTTGAGAGATTCAGCTAGTATATATTTTATGGGTGAGTCCAATGGAATATAAACACAACTAACCTATAGAACCAATTAAATGCCTTCTTCGCTCGTGTAGTTTAGAAATAGATTTGTGAGGATTATGTATATACAGAGAAAGAAATTTTATTTTATATTTTTTAAAAAATACAGCATATACAAATACAATAGTGAGAATTCGAACTATTAATTTCAATGATGATATTATTCAATATTTTATATATTACAATGAGCATATATAGGGGATAAATACATGGGAATGATACAAAAGCAAGAAAATTATAATTTCTTAAATTACAGCATAATTCCTAAATTCCTAAATTATGTTCACACCCTCCCTCAAACTCAAGGTGGTAAAGTAGTAACCAACTTGAGTTTGTGTCGTAATTGAATGAACCGACCAGGAGACAATGCTTTTGTGAAAATATCTGCTGGTTGCTCAGTAGTGGAGATGGATTGTAAGAGGAGAGTGTTGCTCAAGAGATGATGCTGAACAAAGTGGCAGTCATTCTCAATATGTTTGGTACGTTCATGGAATACATCATTGCAAGCAATCTAAATTACACTACGATTGTCACAGTGAAGTATAGTAGCAGATGGTTGAGAAACACCCATATCAAGAAGAAGCCATCGAAGCCAGAGTAATTCAGAAATAACATCAGCTAATGCACGATATTCAGATTCAGTGTTGGATTGTGAGACAACAATTTGTTTCTTACTTCGCCAAGAGATAAGAGAATCACCCAAGTAAAAACAGTAACCTGTGGTAGAACGTCTAACATTGGAATCACCAGCCCAATCGACATCAGAATAACCAGATAGTACTAATGATGACTGAGAAGAAAATTGGAGTCCATGACCAAGAGTGCACTTAACATAGTGAAGAATATGAAGCACAACAATAAAGTGTATAGTTCGAGGAGTAGCCATGAACTGATTGACAATGTGAACAGAATAGACAATATTTGGGAGAGTCACAGTCAGATAAATAAGTATGCCAACGATTTGTCGATACAAAGTGACATCTTCAAGCGAAACACCATCAAAAGGAAGGAGTCAAGCGACATTTGGATCAAGTGGTGTTGATGTTGTGACCGAGTCAGAAATACTAGAACGAGTGAGTAGATTAAAAGCTTATTTTGCTTGGGATAAATAGTACCCATCAAAGCGGGATGAACCCTCAAGACCAAGGAAATAACTAAGTAATCCTAAATCTTTCATTTCAAAATGTTTTCTAAGGTATCTTTGCAAGTCAGATATAGCCTGGGGATCATCACTTATAATAATCATGTCATCAACATATAAGAGGAGAAGAACAACACCATGAGGAATCTATCACGTAAATAATGTTGTATCATGAGAACTGGAAGTGAACCCAAGTTGGGTTATGGTGGAACTGAATGTTGCAAACCAGGCTTGTGGGCTTGTTTTAGACCATATAATGCACGACGAAGGAGACACAATTTCTGAGGTGGAGAATAAGCACCAGGTGGGGGTGTCATGTAAACTTCCTGAGATAAAGTGTCATTTAGGAAAGAATTCTTGACATCCATCTAAAGAATGGGCCACTGTCTGGCAGCTGCAATAGCTAGGAAACTGCGAACTGAAGTCATTCGAGCAACAAAAGTAAAGGTCTCTTGCATTATATTGACATCCATTAAAGGGAGGTGTGGGGACAAGATTGTTGAATGAGAGTGCCCTGTTGGGTGAGGAATGAAATAAGACTGGAATCCTTATACTCTATTACATTATTTGTACGAAGAATTTTAATGGTTCGAGAAAACTGAGTTTGGACCATGCTAGCAAAAGCAATGTAAGTCTGAGGTAAGACGGACCGATTTTTAAGAAAATATATTCAAGTAAAGCGGAAGTAATCATTAATAAATATATAAAAAAATAACGATGATAACCATTAACAGTACTATTAGGGGCAGGACCCCAAATATCTGAGTGAATTAAGCCAAATGGAGTACCAAATATAGAAGATGATGTAGAAAAAGATAAAGTAGGTTGTTTTGCAAGTTTGCAATTCAAACAATCAAAAGAACTAAATTTGGAGACATTATTTAAATTGCTAACAGAAATCAAATGACGAAGTTTGCAAAGAAAGTATGACCAAGACGAAGATGCCACTGATATATTATAGAGTCAGTGACGGGAACGGAAATGGATGAACAGGTAAGGAGCTGGAGTGATGTGAGCTCAAACAATCTTCCCACTTTGCGACCCGTACCAATCGTCTATCTCGTTTGTGGATCCTAAACCTGACAACCAGTAGGAGAAAAACAAACGGTTAGGCCAATATCACATAATTGTCCCACAAAATCAAGATTAAAGGTAAGATTTAGAACGCAGTAGGTATTGGGAAGACTTAAATTTGGTGTGTCTACTTTGCCAATATGAGAAATAATCATATAATTACCATCGGTAGCATGTATGGGGGTAAATGATTTTGCAAGTGTGGATGAAGACATAAGAGAAGTCATATGATTAATGAAGAGAATAATCGAATTAAACTCACAGCGGAAGCGTTGGAATCGACTTTGATTTTATTTTAGAATTATACAATAAATATTTTAGGCTAAGAAAAACATACC
The DNA here is from genome assembly GCA_033996785.1 of Trichosanthes truncata. Lineage (NCBI taxonomy): Eukaryota > Viridiplantae > Streptophyta > Magnoliopsida > Cucurbitales > Cucurbitaceae > Trichosanthes > Trichosanthes truncata. The sequence goes on from JAWPNB010000003.1 coordinate 74,444,686, forward strand.
TTTGAGATAATATGGAGAATATTTTGGCATGTCTTTTTCTTCTTGTACTGCAACTCCAATGAGGTTGAACTCTAAGACTTCCACAAAGTCTTTCTTATTATGACTCGAACAAAGAACCAAAGAATTTTGTGGGAACCTTCTTGAAAATAGATAGATTGAACGAGAGGAGAATTTCATGAGTTCTTTTCTCTTGTGAAGAATGCACACAAATGGCTCACCCTTAGGACCCTAATATATTTTAATATCTAATATATTAAAATATATTTATCTAACCAGTTTGAATCATATTCAAACTTTTCCAAATTCACCTACGACATCTATTTCCTTATTTGAATATAATTCAAATTTAATAAATATATTTTCTTTAATGTATCTTAATACATTAATAATTTCTTTAATATTTAATGCAACATATACAATAAATATGTTTTTCTTCATTTAATATATCAAATATATTAAATTTTAATTTGAACATCTCAAAATTTCTCTCAAAGAAATTGATCATTATTTGTTTGTATGAGCTAGCAAGGGGACCTCATGGACCTATAGATTATAAGCTCCAATGATACAAAATTAATTAATTAAACTCTTTAATAAAAAATTTCATTCATTAACTATATGTCACTCCACTATAGATCTAGAGTTTCACTCTTATGCACTGTAGGACAGTTGTGTCCATAGATTTAATCACTACATGCAAGTCGATCCTTCATGAGTTGTTCGTAATTATAGCTAGGTCAAAAAATCCGTTTTACCCCTGTAAGTACCATTGATCCTCTAATGAAAGATTTGTTTATGATCCAACCATAAACTAAGTCTTTCTCGGGCTAGTGAGAGGGTGGGGCCCCAGGATTTGGAATCCGGATTCGGCACCTGATGACCCCGGCATTCCCCTGCATCCCCTGCGATCTGGCCACGTCACCTTACTTGTCTTGAACTACTTCTAAGAGTGAAGACTGTCCCCACAAACCAACAGGGGTCCTTTCAGCATGCTTTGTCCTCACTCACAGCTTCCTAGGAAAATTCCCAGGAGGTCTCCCAACATAGGATTGCTCCAAGCCAAGCACGCTTAACTTTGGAGTTCCTATGATTAAGCCACCGAAAAGGAAGGTGCACCTTATTGGTATAGGTAGTAGCTATCAATTCTTTTAAGCCTTTCTTAACCATGCCTTGCATAGCCTCATGATCCCTCTCATTCAGATGTAGTCTCGGTTCATTCATGTACCCCTCCTAACCTCGGGCGTTACAACAAAAGCCACTTTCTCCATGCAAATCAAAGGACAAACTCTCATAGGCAGAAGTTCATAACTCACTCAGGATTAAGATCGAGTCACATATGATCATCCTAATGAAATATTAATCTTCTCAATTAACGGATTTACAAAGAGATATTAAATATTTCGTGGTCCAGTCTTATACAAACTCATATAACCCCCACTCACATGTCTCCACATGAACGATTTCAAATTATTTGTAACTATTATAAAGTGGGTGGTATCGATAGTGTTACTATGATAAGACACCCAACCTTATCCATATACTATGACTCTTTAAGTTATTTCTTGAACATGATATTCCCGTATGTCAACCACATATTGTTCAAGATTACACTAATAACCTTGGATTTTTCCTATCATAGATAATATTATATTACAAATAAAATAATCAAAAATATTATTAATTATTAAATGAATCATTAATTACGAGGCTTTAGGGCATAAATCCCAACAATTACAACAAGTTGAGTCAAGGAGCCATGAATTACCTGATGAGACAATAAGCGCAGTTGAATTTGATGAGATCACTTGTTTTAATTAGTCATGCAGATCACTGATCTGAAAATTGGGTGGAGTGATATCATCAGATGAGGTAGCAGCAGCAACGGATGAAGAACTAGCTTTAGAAAGTTCCAGAATTTTGTACAATGACCCGAAGGTCGAGGTGGTCGAGTGGGACTATTGTCTAGGATATGATCACGTTTGTGACAATACTTGCACTCAATTTTAGGACAAACAGCAAACTTGTGACCATGAGGCTTACAGTTCTTGCAAAAGAGGGACCCAACTGTCTTGTATGAATGAGTGGTTGCAAGAACAACTTCAGACTGTGGTGATGAGACTATGCCAAGTCATTTTTCCTCAAACATAATTTTCTCGAATTGCTACATCTAATGTGGGTAGAGGATTTGAATGTCTCAAGGCCGCACGAATAGACTCATATTCTGGCTGAAGACCCATAAGAACTTTAATGAGACGAAGATGATCCTTGCTAGTTTTAGCTTGATCTAGCTGAGTCCAAATGGGTTGAAGTATAGCCAGATATTCATTGACTGATTGACCAATATCCTAATTTAGACTAACAAGACTACTATACAGTTGATAATAATGAGCCAGTTTGATAGATTGAAAATGGGTAGATAAAAAATTCTACAATTCTTTGGCATTATCAAAAGCATCAAATTGAACATGAATGGCAAGGATAGAAGTGTTACTAATCTAAGTCATATTTGATGATTTTTGCTCTCCCAGTCCTTTAATCGTTCAATAAATTTGGCATCTTCCTTAGTTGAATCCTTGTTCTTTATAGGTTTAGACACATCACCAGTGACAAATCGCCATAACTTCTGACAGATCAAGAAACTCTTCATTTGATGTGTCCAAGTGATATAAGTTGTTCCATTGAGAGTTGTATTAATGGGATGAAAAATAACACTCTTCTCCATTCTAATAAAGCTGAATTGAACCAAACCAAGTAAGGAAAAATGAATCGGTCTGGACAAACCGGTTATATATAAAAAATGGGAACGACAGAACAGGGCTTGTCGAGTGGAAAATCGAACTGCGAATGGCAAATCACGAGTGACAGTGAGACCCATTGGTGACCACGGCGGAGATCTGAGACTGGCAGGACTTGAAGAGGCGAGAACAGTGACGATGGAGATCTGAAGCAGACAGATCTGAATAGACGGATCTGACGGTAGAGATCTTTAGATCTGGGTTTTTTTTTTATTTATTTTTATTTTAAATTTTTAATCCCGAGTGGCGGTGGCGATGGCAGAGATTGTGATGACGTCTGGTGCGAAAACAGTCAGAAGTAGAGGCACGAAGAAGGTGGAAGAGCGTCTGGTGAGAAGGGTGTGAATGCGTCTGGTGCAAAAACAAAGAACGGCGAAGGTCATGACAGTGTATGCAAAGGTGGCAACCGACGGTGAGGAGTGGCTAGCGGCGACGACAGCGAGAGGTGAAATCCTAAACGTGAAAAGGCTCTGATACCATATTGATTTTAATGATGATATTATTCAATATTCTGTATATTACAATGAGCATGTATAGAGGATAAATACATGAGAATGATACAATAAAAATAAAGTTTGTAATTTCCTAAATTACTCCTAAATTACAACATAATTCCTAAATTCTTAAATTATGTTCACACGAACTTTCACCTTCTAAAAGAGTCCGTTTGAAATACCTTCTAGTTTATAGACTTTTGAAAAAAAATATTTTCAATGAAAATGTTATTATATCTTACATTTTCTCAAAAATATTTTAAACAACAAATTTTTTTAGTTGCACTATATTCAAAAGTGATTTTAATAATTATAATTTTTTTTAATTTTTTATTACATATTTTGAGGATTTTTAGTTAATCACTTTAAAGTCAATTTTAAATAATCCATTGTTTCTTTAATCTTTAAAAAAAAAGTATTTCTTCCCAAAGGTTTTTAAATTATTCTAATTTTTTGAAGCATTTTTTATTTATTAAGATGTTTTAAAAAACTACTTTTGATAACCTAAAATTACTCAATAAGCTATACTGAAGACACTTTAAATTATTAATTTTTTTAAAGGTTCTTATAGAAAAATTGATTTTGTTTTAAAAAAATATTTTTGTTCACAAGTTATTCCAAACACATTATTAATCATTAAGCTATAAGTTGAGAGAGAGTGTGCATAACACAAAGAAGGTCATGTATCATTTTTATAATTTCGTTGAAAGTATCTTTTTCTTTTCAAATTATTCACTAATAATTCTATCATTTACATTTTCAACCTTTCTTTTTTATTATTACTATTTTTTGAAGAGACATTATGAGCCTTTATGATGAATGTAGCATCATGTTTAGTATTATGGGTTAGCTCTAGCTTCAAAAAAAGAATCATTTTCTTCGGTAGCATTGCACAATCAGTTAATATATCAATCTTGGATCTATATATACTACATTATAATGTGAAACCCAATAATTAATGCATCATAGCCAAAATGCTCTTTATTTTGGATAATTGAATTAACTATAAGAAAAAAAAAAGACAAACAAGCACAATTTAGAGTTAAAGCTCTAACCTTATCGTATCATGGGGTTCTTTATTATCTTTTATTTCTACAAAATTAGATTACGCTCACAAAGTTTCTAGTCTGAGCATAATTCAAATGGTTAAGACATATATCCAAATCCAAGAGGTTAGGCCCCGTTTGATAACCATTTGGTTTTTGGTTTTTGGTTTTTGAAAATTAAGCCTATAAATATTATTCCCACGTATGGTTTTACTTGTTTTGTCATCTACTCTTTACCTATGTTTTCAAAAACCAAGCCTTGTTTTGAAAACTAAAAAAAGTAGTTTTCAAAAACTTGTTTTTGTTTTTAGAATTTGGCTAAGAATTCAAATGTTTCCTTAATGGAGATGAAAACCATTGTAGAGAAATTGGGAGAAAATAAGTTTAATTTTCAAAAACCAAATGGTTATCAAACGGGGCCTTAAAAATTCAAATTCTCGTTCTCACATGTTGTTGAACTAAAAAAAAAGAAAAACAAAACACAAAATCAAAACAAAAAACAAAATGAAGATCCATTGTCATTGGAGGCACCCACCGCATTTTTTACATCTTTGGAATAGTTGAATGAGAAATTTTACCCAATCATAAATCGCCATGCCGTTATCTTAAATTAATGACAAAATTATTTATTTATTTTGGGATCCATTACAAAATAACATGTGTCTTTAAAATTAAATGAAATAGTGTCACATGTCAATCTTATGGCCATTTCAGTTCAATCTAATTAGATTGTGTCATGTCAATGAAAGAATGAACGTTTCACTCTGCAGCGGAAACATTGAATCGTCTTTGATTTTATTTAAAATTAAACTAAAAATAATAAGATTAAGCAAACTTACTTGGAGTAATATATGGAGATATTTCTGGTGAGTCTTTATCTTCTCCACAAAGTCTTCTTGGCTATGACTCGAACATAGAACCAAGGCTTGTGGGAGCCTCTTGAAAGAAAATCCACAAGGGATTGGAGAGGAAGAGATATAGAGAGAATTATCTAATTCTCTATTGAGGAGATGTGTGTTATGTCTAATAGCTCAACCCAAGGTCCTATTTATAGAGACCAAGGGCTAATTTTTGTCATAATTAAAATATTATATTTTAATATCTAATATATTAAAATATATCTTATACTTATTTGAATTTCATTCAAATCTCCTACGATATTTATTTATTTGAATCTTATTCAAATTTTGTAAATATGTTTTTTTTAATGTATCTAATATACATTAATTATTTTAATATTTAATGTATCAAATACAATAAATATATTTTTCTCTTTTATATTTAATATATTTAATATATTAAATATTAATTTGAACACTTCAAATTAAATATTAATTTGAACATTTCAAATTTTTCTTTCAACTAAATTGATCTTTTAGTGTTACTATGAGCTAGCAAGGGGACCTTATGGACTTACAGATTATAAGCTCAAATGATACAAAATTAATTAATTAAACTCTTTAATTAATTAATTTTCGTTCATTAATTATAGGTCACTCCACTATAGACATGAAGTTGCACTCTTATGCATTGTAGAACAAGTTGTGTCTATGAATATAACCATTACATGCAAGTCAATCCTTCACGAGTTGTTCGTAATTACAGCTGGGTCAAAAGTCCATTTTACCTCTGTAATTACATCTTACACCTTAAGTACCACTGATCATCTAATGAACAATTTGTTTATGATCCAACCATAAACTAAGTCCCTCTTAGGCCAGTGAGAGGGTGGGGCCCCATTGTTCAAGTTCTGAAATCAGCAGTTAAGGGAGCTACTTATCTACTTACCCTATATGGGAATGAGTGAATTCCATCTTGTGAGATTATGTTCCCAGCTTCCTATTTTGTCAAGTCTCTAAAATGGTAGGCATATTGAATCGGCTACAAAAGCCACTCTCACCCATGCAAACCAAAGGACAAGCCTTCACAGGTAGGAGTTCATAACTCACTCAGGATTAAGATCGAGTCACATATGATCATCCTGATGAAATATTAATCTTCTCAATTAATAGATTTATAAAGAGAGATAAAATATTTCGTAGTCTAGTCTTATACAAACTCATTGTATAAAATACACCCACTCATATGTCTCCACATGAACTATTTGGATCAAATTATTTGTAACTATTACAAAGTGAGTCATATCAATAGTGTTACTAGGATAAGACACCTAACCTTATCTATATACTATGACCATTTAGGTTATTTTTTGAATACGATCCTCCCGTACGTCAACCACATATTGTTCAAGATTACACTAATAACCTTGAATTTTTCATATAATGGATAATATTATATTACAAATAAAATAGTCAAAATTATTATTAATTATTAAATAAATCATTAATTAAGAGACTTTAGGGCATAAATCCCAACAGTCATAATTTGGTTCAATCAAATTTGTTTTGTATGCATGATGGCATAGACTAATCAAATCAAATTGTGTCATGTGTATCTAATGACATAAGTTGGTCTAAGTAAATAAAACTATGATCATCTGATGACACAAGTTAATCTAATAAGACTGCACTATGTGTATCTAATGTCACAAATCGGTCCAATCAGATTACATCATGGCCATCTGGTAAACATGAATGAATTCAATCAAATTATGCCATGTGTATCTGATGACATGAATTGGTTCAATCAGATTGTACCATGTGGCAATGAGCTCATAACTAGGTAGGTCCAATGTAATTTGAAGTAATATATATAGAGAGAGGGAGAGGAAATTGCAACTCATTTCTAAAGATTTAGAAGTTTAAGAACGGAGGGAAATCTCCCAGAAGATTGAAGACTCTCTAAAGATTTTCTGAAAATCGAAGACTTCGAAGACACGTCAAATACATTTGAAGCATACAAGACTTTCAATGGTCGATCCAAGAAGATCCATAAGCTAGAGGTCGATCCACTAAAATCAACAAGCCAACGATCCAAGCAAATCAACAAGCTGTTGAAAGTCGATCCAAGCAAATCAACACATTAGAAGGCTGATCCAAGCATATCATCAAGTCAGAAGGCTGATTTAAGTAGATCAACAAGCCAGAGGCTAATTCAAGCAGATCAACAAATCAAAAGTCGATCTAAGTAGATCAACAAGTTAGAAGGCCTATCCAAGTAGATTAACAAGCCCAAAGATTAAAGTTCACATACTCGAGAGAAAGAATTAGATGATAAATATTAGAAATTGTACAAACCCCAAATTCAATATAAAATTATATTTAGTCTATATACTAAATTTCTTTAGAAATCTCGTGTGAATAGGAAACACCACAATATTATTGATATTCTTTGTGAGATTAATTGAAAACCCTTTTGTTTGAGTTTAAGCACGAGGTATATTTTTAAACCTACAACTTTTAAGAGAGATTGTTAGTGTTTTGATTGGTGGAGCTATATTTAGATCAAGAGTGACTTGAGTGGAAAGATTTTGTTTATCCATGCTTTTCATTTTTCATTGGACTCTTATCAAGACTCATGTTTATTGTGGCACTTACTAATAGCACTAAATGATCTAGTTGTCAACTCAATTAACAATAATGCTACTAATTATAAGATATTATAAATCAAAGTACAACAACTAAAATGATACAGTGTAAAAGAAGTGAAGATCAAAGTGATATAAGTGAGAGACAAAATATATAATTTAACCTTTTAATGCATTTTGAAACGATGGTGACATATTTTGTAGATTTTTTTGGACTCTTCTTTTCTATATGTAGAAACTCTTGTGAAAATTGAAGGTGGGCACACATAGTTTGTACTAACATATAATTCACACCACAAAAATGCAAGCTCATAATAAATGGCTGCCATTTATTTTGATAAGGTGACCAAATATTTATGCCTGTTTTGATTAAAGTACATCACATATTGTGAATTCAAAGTTTCCCAAAATGTGTACTTGTTTCCATGGAAGATTGTGATATTTGAGGAAAGACTTTGAAGGACAATCTTGGAAGTTGGCATAAAGAGGGCTAAACTTTTTGTATTAATTTAATCCTTCTCCAATCTTATGTTTCATATGTTTGTTCAATAAAGAATTTTAGAATAACATTATAATTGTCAAGTGAGTATAACTCAGCAATACTTTACATCTACTCATTTCTTTGATGCATGAAGTTCAAATCCCCATACCTATTTATTGTACTAAAAAAGAATAATATTATAATTATATTATATTTTAATAACCATCTCTCATAATACAAACACATAAAAATCTATCATGGCACTAGTGTTTTGAGCTCAACCTTTTAGTGCATAGTAATTTGAACTATACAATGTTTTAGTTGCGTTGTTGTATCTTGAAGGAGACAAATGAGAGAAAACCTATTGCATTAGTAGCTGATAAAGAAATATGCACTGTAATAGGCTTGAATTTCGTTCAAGAGAGCAAGATACCCGCGCTTCAAATTAATTATTTAAATGTTTCTTTCTCAGTATTTATTCCAATTTCCTCCGTCATCTATAATTTCCCTACTATGATGTTATGATAATGATTTCACAAATTCAATGTCGAAGCTTCACATATTAATTTGCAGGAGGTATTGAACAAATTGAAATTAGAAGCAGAATTTTCTTTTGGGATATATATAAATAAAGGCACATGGATTGAACATCATAATAGGCAATGAAGTTAAATAGTATCTTGAGCATATATATAAAAAAAAATGAAATTCTAGGAAAGCTACTCAAGAAATTTTAATTTCCAAACAATTTTCAAGCTAAATAAGTGTTTCAAAGAAGATTACAAAACAAAATTTGAGGAACTTTTGCATTCCAAAGGTAAGGATGTAGGTGTCCAGATATTGTACTTTGAGTTTTCACACAACTTTAAGGCTAAATTATAAAAATACTCTTAAACTTTGCTATTTGTTTTAAAAGTAAGTAGAAAAACATTAAAATGTTGGATGAAAAGTAGACACGTATGAATGGTGTTCTTTCAAACTTAAGCTAGATAAGCATCCGAGTCACCATCATATCATTCAATGTCGATTTTTCATCCAACATTCTAAAGATTTCTACTCCAAAGGAAGTTTTGAAATATTTATGTAAGGTCAAAGATAATATTGCAACTTTTGAGAAAATAGAAGGTAATTTTTAAAATAAATGGCAAAGTTCAAGGGTATTTTTTATAATTTTACCTAACTTTAACCTAAAAGTTGTCTAAAAACTTGTTTGAAATGACTTTCTAAGTACACATAAAAAAAGTGAGTTGAATATTGAATAACTTAAATTTAGTCCATGAAAGTGGAAATGCTTCTTTGTTTGCTTCATTATTTAATTTAATCAGCAAGAAATGCAAGGTTGGCCCAAAACAAAACAAATCCAATGTAAAAGTTAAAAACAAGAAGAGCATAATACATTATCTACTACAACCACAAAATAGCTAAAAACTCATTCAAAATCCTTCTATATAATGCATGTACAAACACCCATTCTCATTCAAATCACATTCTTTAAATCTTATGTTCCAAATAAATCATTACACCTCATATTTTCAAACATAAGAAATTAATTTTCATACGAATTGAATCCTAAACATTCTCTATTCTCAAACATATTATTCTATTATCAACCACTATTTCATTTCCAAAAATCTTAACTCATACAATCCTCCAAGTGAAATTAGTTATACCAACCAAATACAAAATTGGGTAAAAAAAACTAAAATTAAATTAAAAAAAAAAAAGAAGAAGAAGAAGAAGGAAATAGGAAATATATTTCCTTGAACGAAGCCCAGCCATCTTTACACGTTTTAAAGGAGGCAAAGGCCAAAGAAGATGTACAAAGTGAAGGTTAAATGAAGCTATTAAAAGTAGTAGTTATCATGAACTACCTTTTCTGATTAATTCGCAACAAAACAAATATAAATAATTGGATTTTTTTAAATAAAAAATAAAAAAACAAAAGCCAAATTTATTTATTTATATTAAAATTTAATCTCCATTCCCATAACAATATAATAATAATTCGAAGATAAAAATCGCCAAACAGCTCACAACTCTTCTTCTCTACTCACCCTATTTCCCAACCAACACTCTCTCCCAATTTCTCTCCCATTTTTCAAATCCGTTGCTCCCACAGACACTGAGACCGCCATTGAAATGCAGTTTCTTCTTCTCCTCTTTCTGCTTCTCCACCTCCACACCCATCTCTCCATTTCTTCTCACTTGCCTGAATATCGCGCTCTTCTCTCTCTCAAGAGCTCTGTTTCCCATGATTCCCAATCCCCGCTCTCCACCTGGGATGCTGCCACCGCCCACTGTACTTGGATCGGTGTCACCTGCGATTTCCGCCGCCACGTCGTCCGCCTTGACCTCTCCGGGATGAATCTCTCCGGTACTCTCTCTCCTGACCTGGGCAGTCTCCGATTTCTCGCTAATCTCTCCGTCGCGGCTAATGAGATTTCCGGTCCGATTCCGACGGAGATCTCTGCGATCTCTACGCTTAAATACCTTAACCTCTCTAACAATCTGATTAATGGCACATTTCCCTTGGAACTCTCCTTGCTGAAGAGTCTGGAGGTTCTTGATTTGTATAACAACAATATGTCCGGGAACTTGCCGCTTGCGGTCGTCGATTTGCCCAATCTCCGTCATTTGCATCTCGGCGGGAACTTCTTCTCCGGCGTGATTCCGCCGGAGTACGGACGGTGGCAGTTATTGGAGTACTTGGCGGTGTCTGGAAATGAGCTTCAAGGTCCGGTTCCGCCGGAGATTGGTAATCTGACGAAGCTTCGTGAACTTTACATTGGGTATTACAATACCTACGATGGCGGTTTGCCGCCGGAGATCGGAAACTTATCGGAACTGGTTCGATTGGATGCTGCGAACTGTGGGTTAACGGGTGAGATTCCTCGCGAATTTGGAAAACTTCAGAAACTGGATACTCTGTTTCTTCAGGTGAACGGTTTTTCTGGGCCTTTGATTCCGGAGCTTGGGAGCGTAAAGGGATTGAAATCCATGGATTTGTCTAACAACATTCTTGTTGGTGAGATTCCGGACTCATTCTCTCAACTGAAGAACTTGACGCTTTTGCATCTTTTCAGGAATAAGCTTCATGGAGCTATTCCACAGTTCATCGGTGAGTTACCGGAGCTGGAAGTGTTGCAGTTGTGGGAAAATAACTTCACTGGTTCCATTCCTTATAGTTTGGGGAAGAATGGGAAGCTTGTCGTTCTCGACATTTCATCGAACAAATTGACTGGAACTTTACCTCCTGATATGTGCCATGGAAATCGACTTCAAACTCTGATTACACTAGGCAATTTCTTGTTCGGTTCAATCCCTGAATCTCTCGGTAAATGCGAATCGTTGAGCCGTATTCGAATGGGGGAGAATTTTCTCAATGGTTCGATTCCAAAGGGTCTCTTCGGTTTGCCAAATTTATCCCAAGTTGAGTTGCAGAACAATTTTCTCACCGGAGAATTTACAGTCACTGATTCCGTCTCTGCAAATCTCGGCCAAATTAGTCTCTCAAACAATCGGCTCTCGGGGTCACTACCTCCGATGGTCGGAAATTTCTCCGGCGTCCAGAAGCTTCTCCTCGATGGGAACAAATTCTCCGGCCAAATCCCACCTGAAATCGGGCGGTTACAGCAGCTCTCGAAGATCGATTTCAGCCACAACAAATTCTCCGGCCCAATAGCGCCGCAAATCAGCCAATGTAAGCTTTTAACCTTCGTTGATCTCAGTCGCAACGAGCTCTCCGGTGAGATTCCGAACGAAATCACCACAATGAGGATATTGAACTATCTGAATCTCTCGAGAAACCATTTAATCGGAAGCGTTCCTGCTTCAATATCCTCAATGCAGAGCTTAACATCTGTTGATTTTTCATATAACAATCTCTCCGGTTTGGTTCCGGGCACCGGCCAGTTCAGCTACTTCAACTACACCTCATTTCTGGGCAACCCAGAGCTCTGCGGCCCTTACTTGGGACCTTGCAAAGATGGGGTCGGCAATGGCACTCAACAGCCCCATTTAAAAGGCTCCCTCTCTGCTTCTGTGAAGCTTCTGCTTGTCATTGTCTTGCTCGTATGCTCAATCGCATTTGCCATTGCGGCGATCATCAAAGCTCGGTCGCTCAAACGAGCGAGCGACTCCCGAGCTTGGAAATTAACCGCATTCCAAAGATTAGATTTCACAGTAGATGACATTTTGGATTGCTTGAAAGAGGACAACATTATTGGGAAAGGAGGCGCTGGCATTGTTTACAAAGGATTTATGCCGAGTGGTGATCACGTTGCCGTGAAAAGGCTACCGACGATGGGCCGAGGGTCATCCCACGACCATGGATTCAATGCTGAGATACAGACTTTGGGGAGGATTAAACATCGTCACATTGTTAGATTATTGGGATTCTGTTCCAACCATGAAACTAATCTTCTGGTTTATGAGTATATGCCCAATGGAAGTTTAGGGGAAGTTCTGCACGGGAAGAAAGGTGGGCATTTGCAGTGGGACACAAGGTATAAGATCGCCATTGAAGCTGCTAAAGGTCTTTGCTATTTGCATCATGACTGTTCGCCATTGATTGTTCATCGAGATGTGAAATCAAACAATATTCTTCTGGATTCTGATTATGAAGCTCATGTTGCTGATTTTGGGCTTGCCAAGTTTCTTCAGGATTCGGGCACATCAGAGTGTATGTCTGCCATAGCTGGTTCTTACGGATACATAGCTCCAGGTATCGATTTAAAGTCTTAATTATTACTCTGAATATATGGTTGTGGTTGAAATGTCATTGTCATCTATATGATTATTATCTGGTCTGGCTTTGACTTGTGAAATGTGGTGCAATTACATAATCAATCAGCTTGACAAATTCCCTTTTCTTGGTGTGTGATAAATTCAACCTATATGTTTTGCAGAATATGCTTATACACTGAGAGTTGACGAGAAGAGTGACGTTTACAGCTTTGGAGTAGTACTATTGGAGCTTGTAACTGGGCGAAAGCCCGTTGGAGAATTCGGCGACGGGGTTGACATAGTTCAATGGGTCAGAAAAATGACCAGCCCCAACAACGAAGGGGTAGTAAAAATCATCGATCCACGGCTCTCCTCAGTCCCACTCAACGAATTAACTCATGTGTTCTATGTAGCAATGCTATGCGTAGAAGACCAAGCCGTGGAGAGGCCAACAATGAGAGAAGTGGTTCAAATCCTCACTGAAGTCCCAAAGCCACCAACTTCAAAACAAGTAGACTCGAAAGAAGCTGGCCCAACACCTCTGCTGCTACTGCCATCATCCCCACCACCGCCACCGGGCACAGGGCCATTAGATTCACCAAACAAAACACAGCCACCACCAGATCTTCTCAGCATTTGAAGTAGCAATGTAGAGAAGGAAGGGGGTGTTGATAGAATACATTTTCATGAAAAAGAGGGGAAGTTTCTGATGCATAATTAGTGTGTTGTTGGTTGTGGGTTTGGTTTGAAAGTTGTACGGAAAGAGGGATGCTCTGACTTTAAGGAAAGGAAAGAGAAAGGAAAGGAATAGCAAAGTTTGTGTGTACAGTGTAGGGAGAATGGGGATTGTTCTGAATTCTGATGCGGCTGCTGAGACTGAGATGGTTGTCATTCATGATGATTTAGTAGTACAAATAGAGGTTAGTGGTAAATTGTACGTTCTGCTTTTTTTTTTTTTTTTTTTTTAATTTCTTACTGTGTGGAGGTCTGCGTAAATGGTTGCAGGGTGTTTTCTTTTATAAGTTTTTATGGTGAGGGGGAAACAATGTCACCTCATGTCAAGGAACAAGATACCTTCCTTCACAAACAATGGACTATGACTATGGAGAAATCATATCTATCAACTTTTTTTTTTCCTCTATTGCCTTTTTTATTTTTTTCAAGGTTAATATAGTATTCTTTTAGACTGTTTTTCTTTTCTTTTTTCTTCTTTTGGTTGTTGATATTTTGATTTTGAACTATTTGTTTTGGATGATGAAAGTATTTAGACGCTGTTTGGAGCGTGTGTTATAATAACCTGTATTGTAATAACATGTAGAATATTCTGCACCCCAAACACAGACTATTATAACCCCAAACTAAATAACTCTGCATTTTAAACAATATTATATAATTCTACAGACTATTATAACCCACAAATTATTATAACTCATGTTATTATAACTCATTCAATGTCCCAAACAACCTCTTATATGTTTATCTTGGATGTTTGGATATGAACTGAAAAGGGTACTTGAAAAGTTGTGAAAGATTTTGAAAAGAGTTTTGTAATGTATTTGAAGTTTAATTTGGTTATGGACTTTGAAGAGTATTAGCTGTGAAATGCTTTTTTGTTAATTTAATTTTTTTAAATAGATTTTTATACTTATAATTTATTTAGAAATATCTATTGACATTGAATAATGTTGATATTTCTGTCGAAATTTCTATAAACTTGAGATATCAACATTTTTCATTTAAAAAAAAAAGATATCAACCTCTTAGTTGTGACATCGCCAAGATGAGCATAGTTGACATTTTTTTTTTACGTGTGGGGGATTCAAACTTCTTAGTTGAAAGTATATACTTTATGTCAATTGAGTCATGCTTATATTGAACCTCTAACATCGACATTTATAATCTTGGCTTTAAGTGTTTTCTAGCTATCTAATTGAAAATGAGGTAAGTTATGCTTTTGGTTTGTATTTGGTTTTGAAATTTTGAAATTTTACGATTTAGGTCCCGTTTCATAACTATTTATGAGGCGTTTGACCCCATGAGTTGAGTTAGGTTTTAAACTCAACTCACCGTTTGGCCCATGGAGAAATTAACTCCTCATAAAAAAACTCAACTCTATCGACTTGCTATAGTGTTAAGCTATTAATTCTACCGACTTGTACAGTAATCCTATTAACATATTTTATCATCGTTTCTCCAATGACCTCTGACAACTGGTGACCACTATCGGCGACCTTTTTCGACGATCGACCAATTGACAACCACTGTCGACTACTTTCTTCGACGATAGACAGCAATCGTTGGCGAGCATATCCGGCAACCGACGGTACCGTCTCCAGCGACTATCGCCGACAACAATTCTCTATGACCAACGGTACTCCCATGGTTCAAAATAATATGAAATGCACATGTACTTAGTTGGTCTGACTTTGCTTCAACAATCTTTCTTCGAACTTACGAACTCGACCCATTGTTGACCATTACCTATATCTTGTGAACCATAATTATGTTTTGTGAATCATGTAAATAGTCTTTGATGACCTATTAATATTTTTGTGAATATTCCACTCCTACATGACACTAATGTTAAAATATATTGTCGTTTTCTTGTCATCTTGAAAAAGTAAAATACTAGCATTCTCTTTTCCAAAGATGTTCAATTTAGTACATGTGTTTAAACAAATGTAAACAAACAATGTTCCTTTGCCACAAAAAAAAAAAAAAAATCTCATAATAAGGTCCTCATTTGTAAGTTTCAAAGAAGTTTAATGTGTGTTTAGAAAATAAAACCTTAGATTTCTATATTTTGATAGAAGTTCAATATGTATTTAAAGAAAAAAAAATATAGGTACATTGTTTTTTTTTTTTTCATTCATCAATTACTATTTATTGTTATAAAGAATGCAACATTTGATTTCTATAAATTGAAAGAAGTTCAATGTGTAATGCAAATATTTGATTTCTATAAATTGAAAGTTCAATGTGTAACAGAAAGAGAAAACAATGCTACATTGCCTGTAGTTTGGAAGAAGTCAATTTCTAAAAAATGAAAGATAAAGAATGATATTTTTTTTAAAAAAAGATCAATGTTGAAATTTGTTGTTTTTTTGAAGTAGACATCTGAATTCAGGGGTTGGAAAGTTGGGAAAATATATTTCTAGATGAATGAATGGAAAAAATAAAAATAAAGGAAACAAAAACAATTAGCTAAAAATCATTGCACTGGATACCTTAACAACTCAACTCAACTCTACACTCGAAACACATATTTTCTGACTCAACTCAATCCAACTCTGTACCCCAAACACAAACTTCTGAACTCACTGACAAACTAACTCTGTCCAACTCAACTCAACTCTGTGTGTCAAATGCTCCCTTAGTTTTTAGTTTTCAATTTTTGAAAATTAAGCTTGTTTTCTCCCAATTTCTCTACAATGACTTTTATCTCTCTTAAAGAAATATTTAAATTATTAGTCAAATTCCAAAAACAAAAATAAATTCTTGAAAACTATTTTTTTTAGTTTTCGAAACTTCGCTAGATTTTTGAAAACATATGTAAAAAGTAGATAACAAAAGAAGAAAAACTATAGGTGGAACTAATATTTATAGACTTAATTTTTAAAAACTAAATAATTATCAGGATAAATGTTGAGTTTTCAAAAATAAGAGTTCAAATGATATATGTATTTTTTTTATTACATTTTTTTCCTTCACTCTTTCCAATTTATTCTCTCAGCCTTCCATCTACCTTTTTTTGCTCTCCCCTCATTTTCTTCCCTTTCTCTATTAATAAATAAAGATTCAAAAGTTCTTACCTATATTATTGGGTAAATTTAATGATTGAACTTTTATCTATAACCTAATATTCACCTTTAACTATTTTGTTAGTATAACAAATGTAGTGTATGAGGATTTAAATCTTCAACTTTAAGATGAAGAATACATGTTAATTACGGTTGAGCTATGTTCACTTTGATAATATTCACCTTAACTTGTTAATATACATTTAAAACCATATTAGCTAATGGAAAAATGATGTACGATAGAAAATGCAAATGATTGTTTTCTTGAAGACTAAAGAGCATAATGAATATTTTAAAATTTTAAGAATCAGAATAAACTTTAAAATTTTAAAATACCAAAATATAATTTAAATTAGGTAACATTACAATTTTCTTTAGTTCAACAATACGTGGGGTAGGGATTTGAACTTCAGACTTTTTGGTTCAATTAATAAATGCTTAGAGATGTTCATTTTTTTCGTGGAGACAGTGCCCTGTGGAGAACATGGATGTCGGTTTCTTTATTTTTTTAATATATATAATAAACCCTAAATTCAAACTTTTAAGAAATATTATATTGTTTTTCCAAGAAAAATTAAAAATAATCATTTGAAATTAATAATTTAAATAGAAATTAAAAAATATTTTATTTAATCAAAATAAAAAAATTAAAAATCATAAATAGGGAATAATTCCTTGCGTGAACTCAATCCCTGCAAAATTAAATGAAGAATTTCGTGAGGATGGAGAAGCCATCCTTGGCCCCGCCCTATCCCATGGACATCTCTAGTTATGCTCAAGTTAGCTGTCGTTAAATTACAAATTTGATTCTTATGATTTGGGCATAGTTTCAATTTGATTTTTATGGTTAGTTTTGATTAAAACCCTATAAGTTGGAGTTAGTTAGAAATTAGAATCTATGATGTTAGAAGTTTCAAAATTTTCTATATGACATAGTTAAACCTCACAAATTGTTTCTAAATTGTCTTTTATCCACCTAAAAACTCCACCTATGTCCTATTTTTTATACAGTCCTAAACTCTAACAAAGTCAACACACTTTGGCCAAATAAAAAAAAAAAGAAAAATACAAGTTCATTGCTATGTAAAAGAGAAAAGTATCAATACAGTAACAACAAGGATTATTTGTAAAATTTAATTAAACTGTAAAGGCTGAATTAAAACTAACTTTAAACAATAGATACTAAATTGAACATTTTAAAATTATAAAGACCATATAGAAACTATTCCCCAACCATCCAAATCGAATTTGTAATTTAATATTTAAATCATATTTACAATATTTTGAGAATACAATAGGTAGTTGGTGGTTAAATGAAGTTTTTATTTCAAAAAAAAAAAGAAAAAGAAAAAGAAAAAAAGCGTGAGGGCGGGGAAAGCAAAATGAGATGATAGGTGAAGCAAGCCATCAGAGAGTTTGGTTTGAATGATTGACAGGGCTATTTTCGTCACATTGTAATAATAATAATAAATAAAGTAAAAGCTGAATGCAGAATATTATGGGATTTTGAGAGGGGGAAATATTCTATTTGCATTTCATCAGGGGGACTGGGGCAGTTTACAGTACAGTTTTCCCTTTTTTAAAATTTTATTTTTATTCAGTTTTGGTATTTGAAGGAGAAATGAAGGGGCAAAGCAAGAGAAAAAGGGCCGTCTGTATTTCTTGTAGGCATAGAATCACTGACGTGGCACGTCCCATCCACGTCAACAGTACCAGATTCCCTTTTAACAATTATTACATTTCTTTTTTCTTTTCTTTTCTTTTCTTTTTAATTTTTACTTTACCTGCTCTTTCAACTCTTATCGTCGGGTGCCAACCGGATACGTTAACCTTTCTGTTCCCATTATTCAAGTACTCTACTTGTTCCATTTCGGTGCCCCTTTCAACTTTTACTTCCTTTCTTCTTTTTTTTTTTTTTTAAAGTTTTCTTCTCTTTCTTTTCCATTAAAGTTTTAGATTTAATTTTGTGATTTTGATTTTCTTTTTCTTCTTTAAAATTTGGAGTTTTGAGTTTTGTTTTTGACCTTTTATTTGTCGACTACTAAGGGTAGTTTGAGTCTTGAACAATAAAGGGGTGTTTGGCCCATCGTTTTGGGTCTGGCTAGTTTTGGAATCCAAATTTAAAATGATGTTTGGACCACTGTGTTCAAAACTCATGGTTTTTGAAACATAACTAGATGGTTTTGAACAGTGCAACCCAAACACTGTTTTTTGATTTCTAGGCATTCAGAAAATTGCACCCCAAACACTGTTTTTTGATATTCAGGCTTTCAAATCTCCCATAACAAACCTCTTAGGGGGTGTTTGGAGCACCGTTTCAGAATCAGGACTCTTGGAATCAAAATTCTGGGGGATTTGTTATGGGGGGTTTGAAAGCTTGAGAATTAGGAAATAGTATTTGTGTTGTAGTATTCTAAAACCTGGGAATCAGAAAACAATGTTTGGAGTGTATTGTTTAAAACCATGTGGTTGTGTTTCAAACTCATTGGGTTTTGAACCAAACAAAGTTTTGGATTTGGATTTCAAAACCATCCAAACTCAACACGATGCTCCAAACGTCACCTTAGAGTTTAGAATCCAAGGGTTCTGATTCTGAAACGGTGGGTCAAACACCTCTAAAATATTTTTCTTTTACAAAGAGCCTAACCTATGATTAGATTGAAGATACACCTTTATTAAAGGATTGGTTGAACTCAATGAGACAAGAGATTATTGTAAGGGTAAAACAGTAATTTCATACATTTATGTTTATGGGCACTCGGTGTGGAGATCAAATTGTAGGAAGTGAATATAACTCTAATTTGGCTAGAAGAAATGGAACTAATGACCATTGTGATGTGAAAACCTTCACAAAGAAAAAATTTCTTAGACTTCTTTATTTGTATATTGCTGGTCACTGGCCAATATGTGACAATCCCACAACAAAAAGTGAAATGCCAAATTCTTTCTTTATTAAAGAGAAAAGTGTGTGCACTCAAAATATCTCATGAATTCTAACCCACCTTATTTATTTGTGTACTAGAAGAACTATACTACCTCCTTAAAAATGCTACAAATTATACGCGTAAGTAATGGCTCAACTGAAAAAAAAAAAAAAAAAACTATCTAGCTGCATGAAGAAAAAAATATGTGTAAGTTGCTATGAGGCCAGCAAAAGAAGGATACTAGGTTAACATAACTCTTCTGTAATGCATGAAAGTAAAATTGAAGTTTGTCGTAGAGTAACGTTGATTCAATAGTAAGAATTAATTAATTGAATGCATTCGTGGTGAGGAGAACTAAAAAAATCTATAGGTCCGTCAAGTTTCTTTACGATTTATTTAAAAAATATATTAAATAATATCGATTATTTAATTGGGGTTTATATGATAAATAGTTCCAATGAAATCTAAGGGGTATAGGGGTGGCCCACATGAAATCCACCCTTATCCCTTCACATGGTTGGGTAGGGTACTATATATTATTAATTACGGAATTAAATTCTGTTTATTCCTTAATTAGAGGAGTTGCAACTTGCAAGTTCAATGTATGTTTCAAATTTTAGAGTTTCTTGTTTTTATTTTTATTTTTAAGTTATAATTCACAAAACATTTATAAATAAGACCTAGTGGTAGTCTCTTAGTCAAATCCTATGAGAAAATTTCGCTTCCATTTTCTTTTCTCGTTATCTCTTCTGTGAACTAGAATTGTAGGAAATATTCATTGGAGTGTTGTTATCGACGTATCTTCCTTAAAAGATCCAAAGTTTTTCAAAATAAGACTTGATTTGATAACATTTTATTTTTTAAAATTAAACTTATAAACATTATTTCTATTTCTAGATTTTTTTTTGTTTGGTTAATTATCTATTTTTTACAAATATTTTTAAAATTTAAACCAAGTTTTGAAAACTAAAAAAAGTAGACACCGTTTGATAATAATTTGGTTTTTAATAATTTTCATTTTTTTTTTTAAATTTTGTAATTTTTGAAAATTTGACAAATAATTCAAATATTTTTCTTCTAAAGAGATGAAAATTATTGTAAAGAAATTGTGAAGACACAAACACACTTTTCAAAACTAAAAACGAAATCATTATCAAACCAGACCTCAATTTCTTTGTTTGAAAATCATTGATTTTAAAACACCAACTTTGAAATCTTTTGGAAAAAACTAACTTCTAAATGTGGGATCAAATTATTATTCATCCCTCCAAGCGTCATGCTTACTAGTGATGATACCTATTTAATTTGAACATTTGTTTAAATTTAAGGTTCAATTTGATAAAATTGAAAATATGCTTTAAAGATATACCTATCAAAAGTACAATATTTTTAATTTTTTTTCAAAAAATGTGGTAAAGCATAGTGCAAAAATCAATTTATACCCCTGAACTTTGGGAGTTGTGCCAATAAAAACTCTAAACTAATAATTGTATCAAGTTAAATCTTGAACTTTCAGAAGTGTATCAATTTACACCAAATATCAGATTTTGTTTGAAAAACGTTAGTTTACACGTGCAAACTTATAATTATATCAATTAAACTCTTAACCTATCCTAGGTGAATTAATTTATGCCCTCAATTTGAAAATCGTTCATGCACCAATTCTCACACGTGTGTAGACTTTTTAAGAAAATTAGACATTTCACTTGAAAATCTTTAATTATTTAAAACGGAGAGTCTAAATTAATTTACTTATAAAAGTTCAGGAGTTTAATTGATATAATTAAAAGTTTACACATGTGTAACTTACATCTTTCAAATGAAATATGACAGAATATATAAATTGATACATTTATAAAAATTAAAAATTCAAATTGATAGAATTATTTGTGGGAACTTCTAGTGGGGTTTGGTTGTTGAAAAATCTCCCCATCAGCTGAGGGAAAGGACAACATATGGCCTCTAAATGACAAACTACTTTTAAAGAAAATCTCCCAAACGCTGATGAGTTTGGACATTGAAGTTTGAGACAACCACATCTACTGCCAACCTTCTTATAGCTTATAAACTCATTCGATTAAAGCATTTTTAACTTCTTCTAAAGTTAGAGAGATTCAAATTCCTATTCTTATTACTTTATTTAAATTAAAGGGAAGAGGAAAAAAAAAACTTACTTGGTGCCCTTTAGTTAAGGCTGCATAATCTAATATAATATGATAGATAACAAAAATATTAACGTTAATTAGACCTCTTCGCAATTCATAACTTTATTTTTAGTTTCATTCAAAAAGCTTTGTACTAATGAAAATAGTTATCTTTACTTATACATTATTGGTGGATTTTCCCTTTTCTTTAAGCATTTGGTCCTTTTCAAATAAGCTAAATTTTCATATTATTAATATTATGTCCACATTAGCGATATTTTGTTGATATTTTTGTAATATTTTGTCCATTTTTCTATGACATATATAAATTTCGATTCATCCCTTGTGTCGACATCAAATCTATAAACATATGAAAATGTCAATAGAAACTTAATACTATGAGTTTAAGATTAGGAGTTGTTGTCACCATGTATATAATTTTTTTTCATTTTGAGTTCAACAACATATAGAAGACACATTTGAATTTGTAACTTTTTCGTCGAAGATCTATATATTGACTAATTGAGTTATGCTCAAGTCGTTAGTTGTCATGTGTAAGATTTGACGAAATGAATTGAAAATTTGAAGTGAAATTTCAATCTCCATTTAAAGTACAACGAAAAAAAACGATTTTCTTACGATCTTCTTTTTATTGCAATGTCTCTCTCCATTCATATAAATATTGTCATACTCGTACATTTTGTGCTCGAAAATTGCAAAAGCATCCTTACAAACATATGGAGTTTCTTTTATACTTTTCAGTTTTCCTTCAAAAAAAAAAAAAAACAAAACAAAACAAAAAGTATAAAAATAGTAAATCGTAGTTAAATGTCCGTTGAGTCCTCGTGGAGCTTGTCCAAAGGACAAGCAAAGACATGACATAAGTGAGACAAAGAATTCTGTGATGTGATTTTTTTTTTTTTTTTTGAGTTCGTGGTGTGATTTATTTTTGTACCAACCAAAACGCATGTCGTTTCATTATTTTAATATCTTCATTTCTTCCTTTTCTTTTTAATATTATTTTTAATGAATATTTTGAATATGGATATAGATGACACGTGGAAATGAAATTTTCTGAATATTATTATTGAAATTATATACTGTTGGTCGGTAGTGGCCTGGAAACGGCATTTTTGTTCTGTACTTCAAAAAACCAAGGCAAATGCCTTTTTATTTTGTCATATTTTTATTCTCCTTCTAAATTTTGATTCGAAATAAAAAGTTTCACATACAAATTACATTAAAAATGAAAAAACCTACCGTTGACACGTAATTTCAACAGAAAAATAAGACACGTGTAAATAAAATTTGTATTATATTAATATTGTGGGATATACAATCTCTAAGTATAATATTATGTTTCTCTCTCTTTTATGTGTAACATTTGAGAGCTAGAGCGCTTGTTCTCAAGATTGGAAGTTTGGAAGAGTCTTTAGTCTTCACAGAGCGTTCGACACTTAAGGACTGATATTGAAGAGTCTTTGGTTTTCAAAGAAGATTCAATACCTAAGAACTTGTTTTGGAGCGTTTAGCACCTAAGGATTTCAGGGAGTATTCAGCACTTAAAGACTTTGGCATTCTTTGCTCACAATTCTCTCTGAGTTCTCTGGAGGGTAAAGTTTCTGACCCCTCAAATGAAGGAGAGCTCTTTTATTTATAGCGCTTTTCATGACATGTAGGCTTGGGCTTTAATAGCCTTTGGACCGAATCATGGACTTGGGCTTTGGTTGGCTTTGGACTTTGGTTGGCTTTAGGCCTAACCATTTGAATTTGAGTTTTATTTAACTTTGACTTAAATTTCATATAATCCAATTTGACCAAATTAAATTTAATTGTTTGGTCAAATTGTCATAATGAAGACATGTGACATTTTTTTTTTTTAGAATTTGTCAATTTTTGTCTTCAAATTAAATTTGGGACACATGTCATCTTATAATTGATCCCAAATTTAATTATTTTAGTTTCGTCATTAATTTGGAATAACGACGTGGCAATTGAAAATTGGCCGAAATTTCTCAGTCAACACCTACTACTGCAAAGTTCTGTGTAAATTTTTTGTTTCCCATCTAATCCAAATCGAGAGATGAATTCTCTTTATTCATAAATCATTATTGTAAAAATAATTAAGGCTCCATTTAATAACTATTTTATTTTTAGTTTTTGAAAATTGTGCTTGTTTTTTAATAATTTTTCTACCATGAACATTTAAATACTTAACCAAATTTAAAAAAAAAAAAAGTTTTTAAAAACTATTTTTTTAGTTTTAAAAACCTGGCTTGATTTTTGAAAACTTAGGTAAAAAGTAAATAACAAGATAAGAAAATTATAGGTGAGAGTAGTATTTATAAACTTAATTTTTAAAAACCAAAAACCAAAAATCAAATAGTTATCCAACGAAGCCTAAACAATTAACGAGTAAAATTACAAATAAATCTTTGGATTTTTTCTTCCACGTGGAGGGCCCATGTTCCTTTAGGCCCATTAGGACGCAATGAAATAATTAAAAAGATTGGGAAACTTTCATATATACCCTGATTATTATATGAGAAAAAAATCCTTTCAATCAAGGTTTAGAAATATGGAAATCACGGTAAAATATCGAGTTTGATAGATATTCCTAGAAAAATTATAAAAACACACAAAAATTAAAAATATATTTAAATAAATAAATAAACATTTTATACTTTTAAATAAGTTAAAATGTTTATTATATATATTATATTCACATTAGTGGCATTTTGTTTTATTATTATTATTATTTTTTTATTTCATTAACTTTTTTTTTTATGATATAATGTAAATGTCGATTCATCCCTTTGTCGATGTCGAATCTATGAACATGTACAAATGTTGATGGAAATGAACACATATCGATGAATATTTAATACCATGCTTTTAATCTAAAAATTGCCCTAAAACAAAAATTAAAAAATTATAATAAAATGATAATTGCCGATATACCCTTCAAATTAAAAAAGTCACATTTCAAATTAAATCCCACTATTTATAGCAGTCAAGATCTTACAAATCATATCTTTTAACTATAAGTTACTTTTTATTGGAAGTTCCAATTCCATTGTTCTCCATAAGAAGTTCCAATTCCATCTTTTAACTATAAGTTACTTTTTTAGTAGATAAGACATCGATTGCTACCCTAAAGGTGGATGGTTGAATCCTCCACTCCCGTCATTATTGAACTCAAAAATAAAATAAAAAAAACAACAAAATTGAAACCCGACACATTAGATAGTTTGCTCAAGGAGAAATTCAAAGCAATTTCATCGTCTCATGTTCGCCCAATATAGCTTCTTCTATCCTCATTTCTTGCACAGATACACCTTCCTTATATAGTCTATCAGCATTTGATTTTTTCCATTTTTTATTTCATGGTTCTAACCTCACATTTCTATGCAAGCATTCAAACCCAAAATTAAACATCAAAATCTCTTCTATCAATTTTACAATCTAGCAACAATATTAATAAAGCACAAACAAATTAACAATTAACTAGATCAAAATTTGTCAACCTGAACATAGCTTAACAGATTAAGGTATACCTTCAACCAAGTCAGAAGTTTGAATCACACAATCTCTACCCATTGTTGAACTCAAAAAGACCATCCACTATCCACTAGATCGTGATGTGAAATACGTACTAAAAATGTGATCTCAACCTTTTCATTTGACACTCAAGGTCAAATAAGGAAATAAATTAACATGTTGGTTACCATAATTGTTTGTAGGTCATAAAAGAAATAAATACGATGTATTGAACGTATAGGTCACATGTGTAATTTTCTTATGGAAGGAAGGTCAAGGTGGTCGATCTATCACCCACTACAAGAAATAGTGGATTCAACGACGTATTTTTGTGACAAAATGTAAAATGTCGTAAATTTGCGATCTAAAGCAATTTCGTTCAAAAATAAAATTTGTCGCAAATGTGAAATGAAATTGCTTTGGGTCACATTTTTTTTGCGACGAACAAAGCATTTCGTTGCAAGAATCGAATTTAATGACCACCTGCATGCATAAAAGCGCACAACGGTCATTAATGATGATGGGGGCGACGAAATAATTTCGTCGCCCCATTGTTTTAAAAATCTTAACCCTCCTCTCAACTCCATTTGCAGATTTTTGAGAGGGAGGGTCGTTTTCAATCTAAAATCGTTGGAGGTTGCCATTTTTTTCCTTTTCCGCCATTGTTTTTCTTTTTAAGCTTATAGGTTTGGTTTCCAGCATACAATAGAGGTATTTCTTTAATTTAGGTCTCATTTGTCTTGTTATTTTTTTTTTTTCTCTCATTTTCAATATATTTTGTTTCTTTTGGTAAGATTTTTCGTTGGGCAGCTAGTAACTTGGGTTTTTCTTATTTTGTTGGAGTTTGGTTAGACATTTGGAGATAAGTAAAATTCTTACATACTGTTTTTTGCCTTGTTATTTAGCATATTGTTGTTAAAAAATTTATTTCGAATGTAATTTGGAGCTTATTTGTGTGATTAAACTGTGATTTGGAGGCTATTTATGCGATTAAAGTTTGATTTGGAGCTTATTATGTGATTAAAGTGTGATTTTGAGTGTATTTATGTGATTAAATTGTGATTTTTGAGTCTATTGTGTGTTCAAAGTATGATTTGTAGCTTGTTTTTGTGTGATTAAAAGTGTGATTTGGAGGGTCATTATTTGATTAAAGTTTGATTTGGAACTTATTGTGTGAAGAAAGTGTGATCTTAATCTTATTTGTGTGATTAAATTGTGATTTTGAGTCTATTGTGTATTCAAAGTGTGATTTGGAGCATATTTGTGTGATTTGGAGTCTATTTATGTAATTAGAGTTTGATTTGGGGCTATTGTGATTAAAGTTTGATTTGAAACTTATTGTCTGATAAAAGTGTGATCTTAGTCTTATTTGTGTGATTAAATTGTGATTTTGAGTCTATTGTGTACTCAAAGTGTGATTTGGAGTATATTTGTGTGATTAAAGTGTGATTTGGAGGCTATTTATGTAATTAGAGTTTGATTTGGGGCTATTGTGCATTTAAAATGTTATCTTGAGCCTATTTGTGTGATTAAATTGTTACTTTAAGTTGGTTGTATGATTAAAGTTTGATTCGGAGCTTATTGCATGATCAAAGTTTGAATTCATGCTTATTATGTGATTAAAATGTGATTTTTAGCCTATTGCATAAATAAAGTTTGATTTTGAGCCTATTGCATATATAAGATTAAAATTTGATTTCAAACTTATTGTGCGATTAAAGTTTGATTTGAAGCTTATTGTGTGATAGTTTGATTTGGAGCTTATGTGTGATTAAAATGTTTTTTTATCCTATTTTGAGCCTATTGGTCATTAAAAATATATGATTAAAGTGTGGATAGAGTGCTATTTTGAGCTTCTTAATGATTGTATCGTGATTTTGTTCTCTTAAATGGAATTTATGATTTACTCACACATGCATATTGATTATTCTAATGATTTTGGAATGTTGAGAGTGAGTTATATAATACACAATTATTTTTATTAAAGTTAGTTATTGTACTAGTTAAGTTCGTTATTCATTATCCTTTTATGTTCATTAAGATAAAATATGGATAAAAGTTGGATAAGACTTTGAGATAGATTATGCAAAGAATATACACAGATGGTGGAATTGTCACTTTGAGAAAGAGAGGTTTTACATGTTGTCCATGCACAAATTGTCACTTTGAGTAAGGTATATATTTTATCACTTTGAAGCTATGTTCATGTTCTATAAATGTATTTTTAGACTTCGACATCCACATAGTGATTCTAATCCTGACTTATGTTTGATGTTGAGATTCTTATTGATGTAGATGTGAGTTGTTTTGCTATATAGTTGTAATAATAGTTTTTTTTTTTTTTTTGTTATACTTGTGTTCTTTTAGTGGATGTGGTTGAGGATCGGAGGAAGGAGGGTTAATGTTTGTTGTTGTGATTTTACATATGTTTGAGAATTAAAGTTTAGGCTTCGAGATTATTATGAAAATTTGGGATTTTATTATATAATAATAGTGGGACATAATTAAAGAATGAAAGAATAGTCAGTGATAATTTGGCTAGGACGGCGAAACAACAACAATTTGAGATGCAACGTCAAGAATATGAAAGAAGATTTACACAAATGAATGAAGTCTTAAAAAGATTTGTTGGAGGAAGTTTATCACACTTGTTGGGGAAAGGGGGAACTTTGTAATTATTATACCTATTGTGATAATTTTTAGTAGATGTGGTTTGGGTGGGAAGATTGCAAGCTCTTATATCAATTTTGGTTTAGTGCATGTTGTTGAGAATTTTGGGGGAGGAGGGGGTAATCTTTGTTGTTGTGACTTTGATTATGTTGTTTGAAAGGGGAAAGGGTTTTGTTTAGCTTCTAAGTTGTGATAGTAGTGGATTTTGTGATTGTTATAATCCTATTGTGACTTTTCTTATGTGTTGTTGTTGTCACTGTACTTATGTTTGGAAGAAAGAAGAAGGGGTTTGTTTAGGTTTTAAGTTGCCATATGAGTGAGTTTTGCGATTGTGTTATTGTGATTTTTTTTTGTACAAGTGGTTTTGGTTGAGGATTAGATAAGAGGTTAATGTTTGTTGTTGTGACTTTATGTTTAAGAATCGACTTCTGATTTTTAGTATGTTTATTTATGTTTCATTTGAAATTATTATAACTTCATATAGATTCTAAAAAAGGTTGATTACAAGAGTAAATTATATTGCATGTACACTTGTAGTTTTTAATTGTAATTTTGATGTTTTTGTGCAAGATTAAATCATGTTGCTTTTTGAATAAATCATGAACGAATGGCTGTCTTTCTCAGTATCCCCTTTAGGATAATACACTTATAAACTTATTATGTAAATGTTATTATAACTTAAACATTATTTTGTTATAGCTATTTTGTAAATTTGTAACTTTAAACGAAAGTTGATACATGTGTATATATTAACTTTGCACATCTTAGCTTTTTATTAATGTTAATTGGTTTTATCTTATTTGATATAATTTATATAGAATGTTTATTAAGGAAATGCTTAGTAAAATTAAAGACAAATTACAGGAAAACACACAAAGAAATGAAATTGATTAAAATTTCAATTTTTAGATTTAGCAACGACTTTTAAAAAACGTATCCATATGAAGCGATAAACAAGAAGAAAAATCAGTTTGCGACAAAAATAAACATTTGTCGCAAAAGCAACGCAAATAGCCAAGACATCGCATTTTGCAACGTTTTTTGGAAAACGTCGCAAATTTGCAACACGTCGCAAAAAACATTCTCCGACCGATATTCAACGATGTTTATTGCAACGTTTTTGTTGGCCTCTAGTGATTATGTTTTTTTTGTCGCAAAAAGTGATTTTTCTTGTGGTGACCACAGTAGATAAAAGTGTTGTTCCATCTTTATTGTCTACGTTGGTTGTCTACGTTGGTGAGGTTATTTAATATGTATTTTTGAGATATAACATTTGTTGAAATGGTATTCTATAAAAAGGACAAAATTACTGACGAGGGTTTTAATATTTTAGTTAAAATGATTGCGTGAGTTTCTTCTTCAGTGGAATCCATTAATTACACTAATTTTGTAATTTTTTTAAAAATTCTTTTGACATTAATTAGAGAATGTGGCAAGTCATAGTAGTTGAGAAAGATGAATTCAAGTTGAGTTCTAAGAAATTATTTTGCCTCAAAAGTAGAAAAATAATTGGAGTGATCTTTGTGTTGGAGTGCAACAAATAATGTCTATTGGAGTTTCATACCTCATTTCCAAAATTAATTTCAAATAACTTCACATGTTGATTTTTTTTTTATTTTTTTATTTTTGGTGTGCTAATTTCATTAGCTTGGGCATAATGAAATTTGAAAGAAGCTAATTGAAATTAAAAATAATCAAATGGATTAGAAATACAATTGTAAGTATGTTAGTGCAAGAAGTAATATTATGTTACAAGTTTAGCCCATAAACTTTCAGGTTTGTGTCTATTTGGTACTTGAACGTTAAAATGTGCATAATATATCCTTTAACTTTTGTGTCTAATAGATCTCTAAAATTTTAATTTTGTATTTAATAAATCATTGATATATTCAAAATTTAAAAAAATTAATTGATCTATTGATATAAAATTGAAGTTTATGTTCAATGAGAATTTAAACTTTTAATTTTGTGTATAGTAAGTCTATGAATGTTAAAAAAGTTGAATGAGTATTAAATACTTTTTAAAATTTAGAGACCAAACTTATAATTTAACTTAATATTATTCAAATAATTTCAGTGGAAGGAAGAATCTTCCGTTTATTAAATTATTTTTTTGGGTAGCAAATTGGTTTTAATTTAAAATTTGTTTGGATGATTCTATTAATAATTTGGGGGAAAATCTCATACAGAAAGTGACCATGCCATGCACCTTTAGTTGCTAACTTTTTGACAATTCAACACATGAAAAAGTGGTAGTGGGACAGACAGCAAATAAAGCTAGCTAGCTGTAAAAGCAAATGACTTTTAAGTACAAATTTCTAAAGAGTAAAAACAATATTTTATTATTATTTTTTTCTAGAAAAATAATAATAATATTGACTGACTAAAGTGTGTGCAAAAAAAATAAATCTCTATTTTGCTTGAATTTTTAGATTTATTTGATTTTGATTATGGCCTTTTAAATTGTTTATTCGTCTTTTAAAAATTTAAAAATAGAACAAATTTAAAAATTTTAAGAATTAAATTAGGCATTTTCGGGATAAAATGATATTTTTTTAAAAGAAAATAAAGCGTGGCCTGTTTAATTGATAAATAATATTACGAAAATGTCCTCCAAAAGAATCGTCCGTCTTAAAAGCAAACTTTCAACCCAGATCCACTTTCTCTATTAATCAAACTACACACCCTTTTTACTTTTTTCCTTTTTTTTTTATTCTGCAAAAATGCCATAGCAAACACTTTGATATTTTTTAAATCCCGTCTGTGTTGGCATGCGACAATCAAGGAGGATATAAGAAGGTTAAATTATCAAAAATACCCCTGAAAGATGGTTTTGGTTTCAATTATACCCCTGAACTTTGAAAAGTTTCATTTTAACCCTTGAACTTTGAAGTTTGTTTCAAAACAACTCTTGAAGGTTTTTTCTGTTAAATTTATGGATGAAAAATAATGTATTTGCATATGTTTTGATTTTTTTTCAACGTATATGTTCAAATATGTTTACACAAGCAACAATATAAATGCAAAAACATCATTTTTCATCCATGAATTTAATGAAAAATAGCCTTCAAGGGTTGTTTTGAAACAAACTTCAAAGTTCAAGGGTTAAAATGAAAATTTTCAAAGTTTAGGGGTATAATTGAAACCAAACCCATAGTTCAGGGGTATTTTTGATAATTTAACCGATATAAGAACGAACGAATAAATAAATAAATAAATATATATATTAGCAGTTCTGTGTAAATCTTGAAAAAAAATTAAATTATCAAGAGAAAGAGTACATGCCAATTACAGTTATGCTTACCAAAGTTTCAAAGTGTATCTATCAAATCCCTCCACTTTAAAGTTTTTTTAATACATCTACTTTAAAATTTCTAATAAGTCATTGCATGTTTTATTTCTTGGTTACTAGGTCTTCGTCATTAACTAAGTTAGTTTAACACTTATGTAACATCTTACTATAGTATTCAAGGATTATGAGACGTGATACTCTTAGGCGTGATACTTTTAGGTATTTTGGAGCATGAACGTTTAACTAATATGATTAAAGGAGAGAGATCTATTAGTCACAAAATCAAAACTTTAAATACCTATTAATTTTTTTTAAGTATATAGAGTAAACAAACACAACTAAGACCTATTAACTTTTTTTTTTTTTTTTTGGGTAATGGACGGAAATAAATAGATATAACTTGGTTTTGCAATGGCAATATTCAAAATTAGAATATTAGTTGTTATTTATTTTTTTTTTCTGGACAAAGAAGAAGGCATGAACCAAATTAAAATTAGAATATCAGTTTAAAATAAAACCTTTAGATTTATTTGAATTAATTTATTATCATTGTGACACTGGCCATTTTCTAGCATCTTTTCTTCTTTTTACTTTTCAAATGCAAGCCCTAATGGCCCTTTATCAGACATGGCCCTAAGGAGGCCCATGACTGTTATATCCTTCATGTCTTCAAATTTAGATGAGGTTTTTTTTGGGCAACCTGATATTTAGCTAAATATTAATAGGACAACTTAGAAAATAAGTAAACGGTTTAGATTTTATAGCTAAATATTAATAGGACAACTTAGAAAATAAGTAAATGGTTTAGATTTTATAGAAATGTCTAAACCTACATTTATTATTGTTAATAATATATTTTTTAAATTAGATTCGGACGTACATGCCCTTAATCTATATTTTCTAGTTTTTTAAAAAACTAAAGGAAAGCCTAAAACAATGCAACATTATAACACACTTTTGAATAAAATCTAAATCTTTAGACAAACATGACTTCCAAAAAAAAAAAAAAAAACTCTAAATTCTTAATATTACAAATCGAGAGACAACAAATTGTATAAATTACACAAAGCAATAAGTGCAGTTATCAAAACGATGAATTGTGTAAGCACAAATTACAATTTCACTCTATAATTCTTTTTGGATAGTGGTATTGCACAGAGACTTGTGAAAACAGTTTTTTAGAACAATAATGGTAATTATAAATGAACGCACTGATAAAGACAATACACTGAATAACTTTTATTGTGCATATATAATCATAATTAGACCTATGATTACATGATGATAGGTTTAAATATGAGTATATTATAATATATACATTCGTATGTTGAACACAAAAATGATAATATGTGATATTAATTCAATTAATTGCCACTTTAATGGTATAATTCAACAACTAAAATGTGCACAAAGACTTATAAAAACAGTTTCTCTGATCAATAATGGTAATTACAGATGAACACATTGATAGAAGCAATGATGTGGATAGTTTCTCTTGTGCGTATATAATCGTAATTAGACATATGATTACATGATGGTAGGTTTAAATATGAGTATCTTGGAATATATACATTCGCCTATTGAGCACAAAAATGAGTAAACATAACTTGCCAATGTAAAATGAACAACATCGAAAGATTAAAAAAAAAAACACTAACTAAACCACCTATTGCCTTCACCGATGAAAAAAATGTCAAATCGAGAGTGAAATCACCTGCCACCATTCAATGAACCAATCAAAAATCCTCCAGCTTCCGAAGCAATTAACCCATACCGTCTGAAAAGCTTCATCTTCCCAAACAACCGATTTCATTTGAAACTCTTCTATCCGTTCGATTTTCTTCAATCTTTAGCTTTATTCCACTCATCCTCCTATGTTCCATTTCGTCTCCCCTTAGCCTCCAGCGATAAAAATGGGTAGAGTAGGGGTCGTCAACCAATCGCATTCTCGAGGTATTTATATCTATCTATCGCCATTTCTACTTTTGAAAATCGAATGTGTTCAATTTCTTCCTTCCAACAACTTCCTCTTTGTGTTTCTTTTCCTTCCATTTACCCAAGCACAATTTTCGTTCATGAATGTTGCATCTTGAAAAATTAAAGAAACAAGGAAAATTGTTATATTGATATTTTAGGAAAAAAATTTTGGGATGATTTTGTTATTAAAAAAAGGCAACAAATAAAGGAGATTAATATCCAGGACTTAGATGAAGTGTTTGAAATGGAGAAATTTAAAAAATAAGGAAAATTTTAAAAGTGCATAGATCTAGGGAGCAAGTTAGATATGGTGAGAGACAGTGAGAGAATACTGAGGATAATTTTTAAAAAAAGAAAATCTATTTGCAGTTGGTGTGGTTGGCTGTGTATATGAGTATATACAGGGATATAAATGAAATGAAAACTATTCACTCTATTCTTTCCTAAAATCATGGAAGCCATAATTTTGAATATCTCTAATTTTTAGTTGTATTTTATTATGGCTAATTTTTTTTTCTAGCTATTCCTTACAATTTTCCATGTGTTTTATGGTTTTGTTTGACCATCTTTGTTTTTAACAAATTATACTTCTTTAAAAGTATTTTTCTTTGCTTTTTTTTTTTTAAAAAAAAGTATTTTTCTTTTCTTAGATTTCATTTTTAAAATTTTTCTATTGAAATTTGACAAAAAAAAATTCAAAAGATAAAATAAATTTTTAAAAAATTGTTATTATTTTTTAGTTTTTAGTTTAACAAGGGGTGGGGTGGGATTCCACCCTCCATCTTTAAGGAGGTTACTAATTCCTTAACTAGTTGAATTATACTCAAGTTGATTATTATTTTATAATTTTTGAAGTTTGATTAGTACGGTTAAAAATGTTTTCGAGAATAGACTATAAAACACATAAAACTCTTATTAAATAAACATAATTTTTAAAAATAAAATTATTATTAAACAAGTCTTGAGTGTTCATTTATCTTATTTTGTCACCTGAAACTTTTCGAAATTAAAGGTCTCATTACTAACTGGTTTTAACAATGCTGAAAAGAAAAATATTCATGCATGAAATAAATAAGCTCATCAATTCAATGTGATTAAGGATTGAGACATTATAGACGAATTTGGTAATATTTTCGTTTCTTGCTTTTTATTTTCTCTTCTTTAATAAAGAAAAATATGGGATTGTGTTTTTCTTTTTCCTTTTTTTTTTTATTGAAAAAAGTTAGAAATATGTTTTGCATCGTTTCTAGTTTCTTGTTTTCTAAAATTTTAAATTAAAAATGTTAAAAAATTATATGAAAATTAGTTTTTAAAATTAAATAACGAAAATTTTCATGTTATATTTATTTTTAGATATTTGCATTTTAGATGTAAAAAGTGATAAAATAATACTCTTATTTATATTTTGAAAAAAAAAAACTGAAAACATAAACAAGAAATAATCAACTTGATTTTGTTGTTTCCCAAATTTCTTCATAATTTTGGAAACATTTTTGAAAGGTTCAAGTACAAGTTTAGTCCCTGAACTTTGAGGTGTGTCTATTTGGTCCCTAAATTTTCAAAAGTTTCTAAGAGGTCCCTATACTTTCAATTTTGTGTCTAATAGGTCCTGAACTTTCAATTTTGTGTCTAATAGGTCCCTATCAAATTCAAAATTTTTAAAAATTAATTGATCTAATAGATATAAATTTGAAATTTATGTCTAATGGAACTCTAAAATTTCAATTTTGTGTCTATTAGACCCGTGAATTTTAAAAAATTTGAAAATTCAAGGACTAAATTTGTAATTTTGAAAGTTCAGGGACTTAATAGGTACAAACTTCAAAGTTCAGGAACTAAATGTGTAATTTAACCTTTCTGAAAAATGAGAAACAAGAAACATGAATATTTATCAAACGTTTCTTTTTCTCAAGAACTAGAAACAAAAAATAGAAACGTTATCAAACGAACCTATATAACTTGTTTTTACATCAATACTCTTTCTATTATATGTTGAATTATTCAACCTAGCAAACAAAGTTTTTTTTTTCCTCCTTTTAGATATATACGAAGGACCACAAACAAACTTCATTGAGTGGAGAAAGCAAACTTAAACAATATTTATACCAGATTGAATGTTAATGGCAAAGAACTATGTAGACCACAAACAAAAGATGTCACAAGATAAGTACAATCCTCACCAAACACAAATGATTTCATCCACAAGTCCAAGAAATATTGACCAAATGAATAGCAGCAAATAACTTACCTTCAAAGCATGAGAAATATTACTAGAAGAAATAGCAAAATAATTTAAAACAACCCATTTTCTAAGAGCTTAAAAGACCTCCTTATGTCAACTTTAAGCCAACTAAAAAAGGTGGATGTCATATAACCATAAAAATTGCACAAAACTTTATATGATCGCTCATAAAGTAATAAAAAGAAAAATCAACCAGCATATTGTGTATCTTGTCAAGTTGAAGGGATTAGTCATTTTCAAAAATAAAGCATCAAAATCAAGAAGAGCACCTAAGCCAATATAGATCTCATATGCATGCCCCATTAAATATGCTATGATCTTAAGAAGACCAAATCATTCAAAAAGATAAAATTGATTGTGACTCACTAGTGAATATTTAAATTGCGTACTCAAGGAAACTTACACTAAATTCAATTTAGTTTGATAACATGTCACACATACATTGAGATACTAGAACAATAAAAAGCACTACCAAAATAAACGATATATATATATATATACCTTCCACTTTCTAGCTCAATATAAGAGACAACAAAAAGAAAAAATAAAAAATACTGATTATAAATGAGGGATAAAGACCCCTATATACTTATCTCATAAACTCCAAAAATAAGTATATAATAGTATTTATTGGATTTGAATATGATACTTCAAATTTTGCTTTTATATATTATTTGCATTATTCCTTCCTCAAACATATACTCTAAAGGATTTTTTTTTTTAAAAAATGCACAAATTATTAAAGTTGTTACAACTATACTCTTTGACTTTTAATTTAAGCTACTCCCACGAAATTATAAAATTGTTTGTAGTTAAACTCTTCTATCATAACCTTGTTAGAGATTCACTTTAATTGTAACAACTTTCATTTAGCCTTATAATTCGGTCAACAGTTCAATTTGTTTTATGTGTGTGGGTATAATTACTACAATTATATGGATGGTTTAAAGTTTCATTGATTGTAACAATTTTTAATCTTTTGGTCAAGATTATAATATCTTAACTAGTTGAACTATACTTAAGTTTGGCAATTATAACAACGTTTATGAGTGTGGTTTGTATATTTGTCAGTTGTAATAAACAAAGTTATAATGAAGTATTAGTTTGGGATGATAATGGCTCAAATTAGAAGTTTGAGATTTTAACAATAACCAAAGGCCTTTTTTTTTTTTTTTTTTTTTTTTTTTTGCCATTCTAAAATTCATGTCGGCATCATTGAAGATGATTGGTTATATATAATGGCACAGCTTGCAGTGAGCATTCTAAAAAGTTGACCTATCAGTCTAGTGGTCTTTTTTTTTTCCCAATAATAATAATTATTGGTTTATTTATTTGTGTGAGCAGAAAAGAAAATATATTATGGTCCCTAGATGTTGACCCATTTTTAACACAAATGGATTAGTTCAACAATCTCAATCCCCTTTTGAGAACACCATTCAATCCAACACATACAGACAAACATGAAAAGTCAAAAAATAAAGGAAGCTTCCAAAGCCCAATCCCAAAGCTTTTTTTTTTTTTGCCTGATAATAAAGCCTTTCCATTTCACATTCATAAGCTTCAGACAATTTAACATTTCTCTTCCTGTCTCTCTCTTATAAGAGTAAGAACCATATATATATTAAAGTTGTCCCTCTCAAGCCTTAAAATAATTGTCCACTAATTTATCAATAATAAAAATCACTGTCCACTATACTCACCTAATGGCCACTATTTTGTTTTAATCTCTAAGGTGACTTTGATTTCATAAAAGGCAACTTATATAACTCTAATAGCTAGTGTTTCAATATTTAGTTGTTGTTGTAATTTTATTCCAAATAATGGTTGGTTAGGTTTGTTATTTATTTATGCATACCCAATAATCAAACTGAATTATTTGACTGTTCTAACTTGCTAGGCATCATTTGAATTCTTACTGACTTTGATTTGTTTAAAATTTTGGTAAGATTTTTGACTGAGGAATGTATTAAATTTTTATCGACATGGTCGACATTTTCACCGTCATTTCCACATGTCCATGTTTCGACATCGACATGGGGTGAATCAACATTTCCATTCTAACATAAAAAAAAAAATTTAAACAAAATAGCAACAAAATGTAACTAATATGAATATAATATTAATAATTAATTTAAAAGTGTAAAATGTTTATTTGTTAATTTAAATTCTTTTTTTAAAAGTTTCTTGTGTTAAATATTTTTTTTAGAAATATCCATTCACATCCACACTTCCATAAAATTGGATCCTCGACATTTCGTTTGACATCGAATTTTAAACTTTGGTTGAGAGATATTGAAAATATCACTTCCGGCCCATTTAGATTGTGGATTTTGTTTTATGGACATGGATGTTAAATATCTTGAATTTGATGTCTAGAATTTAAATGGGTGAGATATTGAAT
This sequence comes from Trichosanthes truncata, assembly GCA_033996785.1. NCBI lineage: Eukaryota > Viridiplantae > Streptophyta > Magnoliopsida > Cucurbitales > Cucurbitaceae > Trichosanthes > Trichosanthes truncata. Next base: position 74,482,704 of record JAWPNB010000003.1, read on the forward strand.
ATATATGTTTGAATATACATGATAATTAATGTCTGCAAATAAATATTGTGTTTGGTTATTTACAAATTCTGTTAAGGAGAATCCTATTTATTTAATTAATTAATCGAAGGTAAGAAACTAAATTAATGCAATCATAAACTAAAACAATACTATTCAATAGGTTAAATTATAATTAAGTTTAATCTTAGAAATTTTAGATTTATGTTTAGTAGGTTCTTAAACTTTAAAAAGTGTTTAATAGGTTCTTAAACTTTAAATTGTGTGTCTAATTAGGAGTGATATCGGTTCGGTTTTCATCAGTTTTAGGTCAAACCGAGAACCGAACCGATTCAATCGGTTTTAGCAAAAGAGGAACCGAACTAATGTTCAATAAAGGACAAAATCATCGGTTCGGTTTCTCTTCGGTTTGGTTCTCGATTTTTTTGTCTTTTTTTTTTTTACAATTTTTTTGCTATTTTACTTCCTAGTTCGAGCCCCTATTTTAGTGTTTTTTGCCCCAAAATTTCTCAAACCTCAATAAGAATTCATAGAGTTAAAAATCTCATTTTATTACTTTAAAATTAATTGAAAGAAATCTGATGAAACAACGGAAGAATGGAGTGAGATTTGATTTATGACTTTTTTGAGGTATATATGAAGGGAATAATCGAATTAAACCTACAGCGGAAACGTTGGAATCGATTTTGACATACATTTGAGATAAATATGGAGATATTTTTGACGGATCTTTATCTCCTCCATAAGAGGTCTAAAGAGAATTCTCTAATTCTCTATTGAGGAGATATAGATATGTGTTATATCTAATGACTCGACCCAACGATCCTATTTATAGAGACCAAATGAAAATCTTTGTCATATTTAAAATATTATATTTAATATATAATATATTAAAATATATCTTATATTTATTTGAATCTCATTCAAATCTCCTATGATATTTATTTATTTGAATCTTATTCAAATTCTATAAATATTTTTTATTTAATGTATCTAATATACATTAATTATTTTAATATTTAATGTATCAAATACAATAAATATATTTTCATCTTTTAAATTAAATATATATAATATATCAAATATTAGTTTGAACACTTCAAATTTTAATATTTAATGTATCAAATATAATAAATATATTTTCATCTTTTGTATTTAATATATATAATATATTAAATAAGTGATTTTTGTTTTCTTTGTGCCTTCTTCCCCATTATTTATTTTTGTTGCCTTATGGATTTGAAAAAATAAGTTTAACTTTTTAGAAAGCAAGTTTACATAGATTGAGAACGAGGAGGAGGAGAAGGAGGAACTGGGCTGGCGTTCTTGAAATTTGAATTGTTTTTAGACATTGTTTGGATTTTGAAGGATCAGACGCCCCTTCAGATTTGAAGCGATTTTTGTTTTCTTCTTACCTTGTTCCCGATTATTTATTTTTGCTACCTTATGGATTTGAAAGAACAAGTTTAACTTTTTAGAAAGCAAGTTTACGAGAGTGAGGAGGAGGAGGAGGACCCGACCAGAGCTAAACTCGAATCGAGTTGTGTCGGGTTGGGTTGGGCCAGAAAAAAAATCGACCTGTTTTCTTCCCTAGCTACCATAACTGAAAATTGGATTAATGGACCAAAATACTACTAAACTCAAACCTTAGGGATTAAGAACAAGACTTGGTTGCACCCACCATTCAATCCTTGAGAACAAGGAGAGAGAAAGCACAGTTAAGAGAGAGAAAGGTAGAAAATATTTTCTCTCCCCTTGTTGTCAATGATTGAATGGTGTGGTGCACCAAGTATTATTTAATGGGTTAAAATGTTGAGTTTGAAAATTCAAGGACTTAAATGCTACAAAAACTTAAACTTTAGGGACCAAAAATATATTTTTCCTTATAATTTAATAATAATTGAGACGTTAATACTCTCTTTTGAAAAAAAAATGTTAAAATTAAATCTACTTCTATAGTTCTACTTAGGTTAGAAATTAAAGTTTGCTTGTTTATAAAAGCCTTTCTCTTCGATCCTCAAAATATATATTTGTCAAATGACAATCCATATGAACTTTTTTGTTCTTTAAAAAAAATATTAAATATATGTTTTAGTCCCTAATATTGAGTATTTTTTAAATTTGATCTTAGAAAGTTTCAATTTAATTTCTTATATTTTAACATTTTTTTCAATTTAGTTCCTCACTGTTGATGAATGTTAAAATTGGTTGATGATAAACTTACATGACATAATATTAAGTGAATTGGTAAATATTTAGAGGAGGGAAGACATCATATGTTGGGAGAATTACAAATAACGGAGAAAAATTGAGTAAATATTGAGAAATAAACACGTAAATAATTAGGTTGAGGCGCATGTATGTTGCTCTCTTTAAGGAGATCCAAGCTCTCTGTATAAATTTATTTATCAACCACTAGTGCAGTAGGTCTTCTCTGGCTTGTCCTCTCCAGGATACAATAATCTAACCGAAACGTTTTGTAGCTCAAAATCACTCTGCACTAAAAGATTGAGCTCAAAAGTCCACAACATTTTCAATTTTCTCTCTCTCTAATTTCTCATATTTCTCTACTTTGCTCTTTTAAAAGCAATTAGCTACTTGCTTTTAAGGAGATCCAAGCAAAAGCAAAAGTCCACAACCTTATTTTGGCTAATTGCTTTTAAGGAGATCCAAGCTCTTTGCAGTGTAAATTTATTTATCAACCACTAGTGCAGTAGGTCTTCTCTGGCTTGTCCTCTCCAGGATACAACAATCTAACCGAAATGTTTTGTAGCTCAAAATCACTCTGCACTAAAAGGTTGAGCTCAAAAGTCCACAACAAAGAACAACCTTATTTTAGCTAACTGCTTTTAAAAGAGCAAAGTAGAGAAATATGAGAAATTAGAGAGAGAGAAAATTGAAAATGTTGTGTATTAGAGAGAGAAATATGAGAAATTAGAGAGAGAAAAGAAGATTGAAAATGTTGTGTGTTTGAGAGTGTGGTAAGAGATGTATTTATAGGAGAATTTTAGATCTAAGAATTTGTTACAAAAATAAGTAACTAAAAAGTTAAAATCCAAAACTCTCTTACAAATACTTTGTCTCCTTTTAAAAAGATGAAAACACCCTAAAAAAATTAAACTCTAAAAAGAAACTCATATTTAAAAACTAATTAAATATTAAAATGTTATAACATCATGTCAGAGAGAAAATTTTCTAATTTCTCTTTCAAATTTCTAAGAAATTTTGAGTTTTCTTCTCTTAAATAACATGTAATTTCTTCCTCTAAATTTCACAAATGTACTAAGTATTATGTCATATAAGTTTATTATCAATTAATTTTAACATTAATCCATTGCAATAGTCTAAGTTAGAAAAATGATAAAACATAAAAGATTAAATTGAAAATTTTAAACAATAGAGACTAAATTTAAAAAATATATATCCAAAAACTAAATTCTAAAACATATATGATATATTTACCCCATATATGTGTGTATATATATTATATTGCAAAATCCTTTCAATCCTAACCAATTCCATTGTATTTAGGTTAGTTAGAAAAGAAAACAATCTATATTTCGTGGTCTCAAAAAAAAAAAAAAAAAAGACTCATATTCCGTCACCATCGGTCAAATAAATGCAATGTACAAAAAGTGGCTAGTGGTTTATTGAAAAAGCAATCTAAACACTCCCAAAAAAAAAGTTAATTCAAAATTCAATAATATCTACCAATGTGACCACATTAAAAGTTAAGATTCTTTAAATTTCACTATGATAATTAACTCGATTACTTTACAATAAAAGAAATTTAATCTGTCGTTAATAACTTAAGTTCATTCATGAGTACAAATGTAAATTCAAATAATAATGTTGACAAAATTCAAAAAATGACGTCATATTCCATAGACAATTGCATGGGTCAACGTCAAAGGTAATGATACAAAAGCATTAAGACATACTTTTAATAGTGGAGTGTAATATTTGGACCCAAATGCTTCAATCCGACAATCGCTCTCTGTTGGATGGGTTACCACATGATGACGTCAGCAAAAACTTTATTTATAAACTTTGGTTGTATTTTAAGCTGACATAAAGTATCATAAATACATTTTTTAAGACAGGGTTGGTGGTGTATGGTTGGTCTAAAATAGAGAAGAGCTACCTAGATTGTTTGGCTAATGAGTGAAATTAATAAAATTCAAAGTAAAGCCAATAGAGAGAATATTTAGTATGTGAGTTTATTTAAAGTACAAAGTTTTCATTCATACTAGTCAATTCAAGTTTATGAAATTTATTTTATATTTTAGTATTTTAGCCATTAACTTCATAATTTTATTTTTGGTTTCACTCAAAATGTTTCATACCAATACCAATGAAGATAGTTATTTTTATGTATATATTCAATCTATAATTTCCCTTGTCTAGCTAATGTGAGACTTTTGATGGCGTTCTAAACAATATAATTCTATCTTTGAGTTGAGTACTACAAAGTCTTCTCTCATATAGTCATCATCCACGTGTCCACGCTTGTCGAGAAACCTCTTCATCTAGACCAACTCCTCTCTTCTAAAGTTTATTGCATATTTTGATAGTGCACAACACCATGAAATATCTCATTGGTAATTAAATATATACACAGTGTTGACCGTTCATCGTATCACTCTTAACTATCCTCCCCTTGAATAAATATCATCGAGCCTAATTCATTTTTCTATATCAAAACTCTGTATTGCCTAATAGAACTCTTGCTTGACATCTGGAGATTCATCCACAAATTTTCATATGATTATGTCTTCAAGAATCAAGACTACTCGCCACTTTGATCGTCCTGTCAAAAGGCTAAAACAGTATATATAAGGCATTTACATGACACATGTTTGTTCAAAAATTTGAAAGGAAGGACAAAGCCGTAAAGGGAGGGCAACCACTTTTTGTATAGTCAAGGTAGTGGCAAGTGGGGAGAGAGAACACCAATAGTTCTACACGACAATGACCTTAATTTTGTGATGCCCAAGGCATAAGATTTGGGTTTTAGATACAATACTTGATGTCTCGACATATTCTAATGCAACTTCTGTAATCTGAATTCATCATCCACTTAACTTAATTTCTTTCAAAAGTAAAGATTACCTCTACAAATTAAGGCATGTTATTTTAATATATTTTGACCTTTAATCACATATTTCTTAGAATTTTTTTTAAAAGGTCACCCAACATATGCTTCAAGCCAAATATGTTTAATCTTACATTTCTTTGACCATGTTTGCATAGTCTTATGATTCATCTAATTCTGATATGTTATTGATTCGTTCATGGGACTCTATGATTGGTTTTGAACTCTATGATTGGTTGTCATTGCAGTTGCTAGAAGAGAAGAAGAAAGGAGATAAGGAAGGAAAGACGAGACACGAGAAATCAGATAGGAAGGTAGAAGACAAAAAGAAAAAGGTAGCAAAGCATAAAAAAAATATTTAAATTGGTCTAACTCATTTAAATATATATATATATATATATATATATATATCAGCAAAGCTCGATTAATTGTTATATCTTCTTTCCATCAAGTTAATTTAATAGTTAATTTAATTTGGGAAGGAAGTAGAAACTAATTGTCATCACATATATACTCATGATCACTCACTTTCCTAGCCAATGTGGGACATTTGTTTGTACCCTAACAATCCTCCCCTCGAACAAAGTACCACAATTGAGCCTCCCCTCGAACAAATCCGTCTACTCCGCAACGGAGCACATTGTGGGACATATTTATTTGGTGTCGATCACGTATCGCACCATCTACTTCCTCCCCCTCGAACAAAGAACTACTCCTCTACCAGCTCCACTTTGAGGATTCCTCCGGCACACAGCTAGGTTTAGACCATGGCTCTGATACCAATTGATAAGGACAACGGATCTCCATATATCTACACAATGGTATGATATTGTCTACTTTGGGCATAAGCCCTCATGGCTTTGCTTTTGGTTCCCCAAAATGCCTCATACCAATGGAGATAATTGTCCTCACATATATTCTCATGATCACTCCCTTTCCTAGCCAACGTGGGACATTTGTTTGCACCCTAACACTAAATCCAAATTTTAGAGAAAAAAAAATGACTTTTAAAATTTCAAGAGTAATTTGACGTGAAGAATAAAAAAGGGTTAGGACTGAGAGATTTTTGGCCATGATTAAACCGAATCAATTAATTTGCTCATGTTTTCGAGGGAAGCCCAAAACAGAAACAAAATGGCTTAATCTTCAGTACTTCACGTTGACGGCACTACTGTTTCCTTGAAAAATTGGACTTCTCGATTTTCACAATTATTAATATACTTAATAATTACTCCAATAAATCTACTTCATCCTATGTTTTTTCCCCTCATCTTTTTCATTTTTGCATTGATCAAGATGTTTGAAAAAGTTTCATTGTTGAGTAATAGGTGTAATTGCTTTTACTAAAAAAAAAAAAAAGATGTGATTGCTATTATTAGATAATGAAAAGTCCTTAACTATGACTTTAGAGGAGATAGCTGTTAAAAGAATCTATCTTTATCTATGTACTATAGTGAAAAGTTCAAATTGTCCAAGTGTAAAACTTACATCTTAAAAAGATATGGTAGACACTTGGTATATCGAGCTTGCGATTAGAAGTTTACAAATTGATATGGATTGAACATGACCATTTTCACTTAATGTCACCACTTTAGTAGTGAACTAAATGAGTAGATAATCAAAACTAACATATTGTTTATACAGGATCAAGTTGAACCAAGTAACAATTTTTTTACTTTTTTTTTTTTTAGAGTTTTGCTCAGTCATGCATAATGTCATTTGTCTACACTCATTTAAGAAAGCCTTAGTTTAGCTCCATAGTCTCAACATTGCAAGTCATTGAATGTTGACAACAAAATTTTCCATGGATTAAAATTATACTTTGGAAAGTCTAAATATTATGAAAACATAATCTTTATATTACAATTATAAGAAGTCTGCAAAATTCAGATCATGTTTTGGAGTGTTTTGGCATAATCGAAAACATGATTTTGTCGTTACCAAAAGTATTTCCAACTCAGAATTATCATATTTTTGAAAGAACATAAAAATACTTTTTGGATAACGTAAAAAATACTTAAAGTACATAAAATGCTTTGTGAAAAAATTACTTTGACAATACTTCTAACTTGAGGTATTTAATTGAAAACACTTAAATAAAAATATTTTTAAAGGTATAGAATCAAACATCAAATTTATTTGTTTATAAATTACTTTTTTTTTTTTTTATTTAAGGTGCTCTTAATTAAAGTTTTTTGTTTTTTTTTGTTTAAAGTACTTATTTTAAAACATTCTCAAATCCATATTTTCAACAATTTCTAATTAAAGTACTTTTGTTAAAGCTCTCCCAAACACCTTCAAAAATCAAAAGCTAAAATAATAGCAAGACTAACTAAAAATACCATCACAAACAGGAGATTGGAATCAAATAATTCTTAAGATTAAACATACATTCTTGTAAAAATCATTGCATATAGTAAATATGTCAACTTATGATATTTCATACGTTATCAATATCTTGGAAATATATGGAATATTTGAACGTAAATAGCTCTTTATCTATGAATTACGACAATGAAATTGAAAATGAAAATAAAGTTACTTTTTCCTATGAAAAAATAATAATAATAACTATTCGCAGTTTTATAGTATACAACTATACTTCCGAATAATATATAGTTTATTCTTCTGGGTTTAGGTCAATCAATTAACCATGATTCTTGGTTCAAAGTTACTTATTTGTTTTATTTTATTTATTTAATTTACTTTAACCACAATCTTCTTTTAAAAATTAAAAACAAAGAAATAAAATGAAGAATATATTCTCAAATAGACTCTAACCGACCATTTGGAATTAATTTGTATTCCCACTATTTCCTTCTATCTCAATTTTAAGCGATCAATTTAGCCATTTTCTTCGAGCCAATAAGTACCTCACACATCGCTTTCAATCTTTGGAATTTTTAACAAAGGTAATCTCATTTATTCTCCACTATTCATCTTTGCCGTCTAAACCCCTCTATTTCTCCAAAAATCAAATTAAAATGATTTTATAAGTTTCTTAAAAAAAAAAAATTTAATTAGTCGGTGTGGTTTAGAAAAAGTTAGAATTTAGTTCTTGTGGTTTGATAAAACTTCATAAATAGTCTATATTATTAGATTATATGGGGTTCCATCTTAAAACCAATTAGTTATGAGATGAGTAGCTCGTGCATCTTATTAAGAATGTGAGGTCTCCTCATATTTCCAATGTGAGATCCTCAATATGCCCTCTCAAGATAGTGCATCTTTGGGTTCACCATTCTTGGATCGGATCTCAATTTTAAGTTTTGGACCGAATACCCATTTGAGTTTTATGGACTCTGATACCATATTAGATTACATGGGGTTTCATCTCAAAACTAATTGACAATAGGAGGAGTAACCCATGTATCTTATAAATTGTGAGGTCTCTCTTCATATGTGGGATCCTCAACATATATAGTCTATAAAATCCTTATAAAAATAGTCCATAATCCTATGGTTTGATAAAAACCCTCGTAAATATTATATTTATGAGGGTTTTATCAAACCATATAGATGAAATTCTAACTTTTTTTAAATCATAAAGACCAAATTTATAATTTAACTAAAAAGTAAATAAGTATAAAATACTTATTTATATTTCATTTAAATAATTATGTTTTTGTTCTATTATGAGACCTAATACTTGATGAGTTGACAAAAATGAGATGCCGAATTAGGCTACTTATGAGAAAAGATTGAAATTTATGCCACCTTAAAGATTTGGAGAGGAATTAGATAGTTTTCCGAATGACTTAATTTATCTATTTATCTTTACGTTGTAATGTTATTTCTATGCTACATTGAAAATATTGATTAATTTTCAATAGTGTCAAACCTTCTAGTTTAAAAAATAGGGACAGTTGCAAAAATGGAAAAAAAAAATAAATCTTAATTACGAGCGCGTCTTTTGTTTTCTCGTTTTGCAAGCGTAGCAAAAAAGTTTGGCCCAGCCCAGTACGAATTAGCGAAAAGTCCATAATAACCCTCATGTATCTTTGCAGTATCAAGTACATCAACAGTCTATTATTGATATATTACGGATATACTTGATATACCTAATATCAAGTATATTTGTGATATACTACTGATATATTTTATTTAAGTATATCAATAAAATGGAAATTCTAATATTCAGTATATCAAAAACAGCTAATACAAAGTATATCAAGAGTATAATAGTGATTATATTAGTGATATACTACTGATATACTTTATTTAGGTATATTAATGAAATGGAAATCCTAATATTTAGTATATCAACAATATATTAAAAATAGCTAATACGAAGTATATTAAGAATATAATAGTAATTCAAGCTCGGTATATCAGATATACCTAATATCATGTATATCAGCAATATACTACTAATATACTTTATTTCGGTATATCAATAAAATGGAAATCCTAATATTCAATATATCAACATTATATCAAAAATAGCTAATACAAAATATATCAAAAGTATAATAGTGATTCATGCTCGACATATTAGATATACCTAATATCAAGTATATCAACAATATACTACTGATATACGTTATTTCAGTAAATTAATAAAATGGAAATCCTAATATTCAGTATATCAAAAATAGCTAATGTGAAGTATATCAAGAGTATAATAGTGATTTATGCTATATCAGATATACCTAATATCAAGTATATCAGTGATATACTACTGATATAGTTTATTTTAGGCATATATTTTTACTGATATACCTAACATTGATGTATCTAATAAATAGGGTATGAACTGATACATAAAGCATAATAAAAAAAACATTGTGAAACAAAAAACATAAAGTATACCATATATACTATTGATATACCAAATCGAAATTACATTAGATATACTACTGATATACCAAATATAAAGCATATTAAATATACTACTGATATACATGTTGATACACTAATGAAGATAAAATTGGAATAATGAGAAAAACGAAAATCAAATTAAATTTTTTTTGCTATATTTACAAATCTGAAAAACCACTACTAGATTTACAAATATCTTAATATTTTTTGCTACTCGTTACAATTCTCCTAAAAATATGAATGATAAATTAAAAGTGTCTAAATAGGCACACATAAAAATTTAAAACACATTTTAATATTTGCAAATTATTTTTCGGTAGAACGGAATTGCAAATATGACGACTAATTTGGTCACCATACCCTTTATAACTTTTTATTTTTATTGCTTAAAAAAATGAAGCGATATAATGTGTGCCCCTTTTGGAACGCTGCACTACAACCATGCTTTTCAAACACCTTTTCGTACGGTTGACTCACTTTTTGTTTCAGTCCAATCACTTTTTCATTCCATTTGTAAGCATATTTCTAAATAAATGGTTAAATTATTATTTATCTCTATTTAGTTTTTTATTTTAAAAAATATCTAATAAGTCTCTCAATTTCTAATTGATCATTGAACTTTAAAAATAGTTGTTACGTCTCTAAATTTTCAAATTTGTATTTAATAGGTCTCTGACATATTTGATTCTTTTTTTAAATTAACTGATATGTTAAATATAAAATTGAATTTTATGACTAATAGAATCTTAAATTTTCTTTTGTATTTAGTAGGTTCATGAATTTTAAAAAAGTCGAATATGTCAATGACGTATTAGACTTAAAATTGAAAATTCAATGACCTATTGAACACAAAATTGAATATTTAATGACCTATTAGACACTTTTTAAAATTAAAGAACTAACTAAACACAAATCTGAAAATTCAAAGATTTATTAGATACTTTTTACAGTTCATGAACCAAATAGACACAAATTTAAAAGTTTAATGACTAACTTGTAATTTAACCTAAATAAATACATACACATATATATTCCTGAAAATAATATATTTATTTATATCATGAAATAGTAAAATTTTAACTATATTACTTCTAAGAAAGGGATATTTATAAATTTATTTCAGCTGGAATAATTTTAAATTTTGATTCTTTTCACAGGTATCAGAATTAATTTTTATTTTAACAGAGGAATGTGGGGACAAATCTGTCCTTCTAGAAGCACACTCGTCAGTCCTAACTCCCTCCTCTTTAGTGGACAGTTGGGACATTTTTGTAATACTTATTTTCTATTTCTTATTTTTAATTAATAGAGTGTCTTTATCTACTAAGTTATATTAGAATAAAACAAAATATATTCCCTACTTATAAGTATGATATTAAATTTCCGTCGATATATTCACAATTCCATAGACATTTGCACATATCTATGAGTTCAATATCGACATAAGGGGGAATTGACATTTCAATTATATCGTACAAAATTGATGAAATTCTAAATTAAATAGCAAGAAAATGTAACTTAATATAAATATAATATTGTCATAAGTATTTTAATTCATTTAAAAAGTTTAAAAAGTTTATTTATTAATTTAAATATTTTTTTTGAACTTTGTTTCTAAATTTTTTTCATAAATATCTATCGACATCGACATTTTATCGATATTTCCATTGACATTTCCATAAAATTGAGACTTCCACATTTTCATCGACATTTTAAATCTTGCTTATAAGGTGTTTGCATAACCTTTAAAATACTGGGAAAAAAAATTTAACTAATAAAAAAAACTTTTATCATATATTATTAGATTTGGTTATATAGCTAAAAAAAATTTGAAAGTTCTCATGAGTTTGAAATAATAACTTTTAAAAGAGTAAAAAGCATTTTCAATCTAAGAAAACTAGTACTATTATATTCTCAATAATTATATCAAATTCATATATATATATATATATATATATATATATATAGACAAATAGCAAACCAGAGCCATAGACCAAACCAACTACACACCCCCAAATCCTCATGCATGAGGAGGGGAAGAACACCTTCTAGAAAAAAATCTTTCTAGCTCTAAATACACCCCAAAGAGGATGTCAAAACTGCTATGGAATGAGTAGTATTGTTCTCCTCTCTAGGAACGTACCCACAAGAATAAATATTTACAGCAGGAGCAAGAGACATAATTTCATCTACAAAAAGGCACAGCTCTGCCAAATTGAAAGCTTTCCTATTTAACAGATTGGCCACCTCTAATGAATCGGTCTCCACTTCCAACGATAGGTAGGGTCCTCCCCAGATGCTCTGCAGGTTTTTAGACCTTCCAACATCGCTTTAGCTTCTAAGACACTTACTGAAGCGAGCGTGTCGAGGGCTCGTCAAATTAAAATTTATAAACTGATCCTAAGCTACTTGTAGCATTGAGTGGACCGGGTCGATCTCAGGGAACCAAATGTTAATTTCTCAAGTTAAATTTGCAAATGAGAAAGCTTAAAATGGTCTCATGACGGCTGAAAATTGGAGATAAATGACCTAAAGGACGAAAAAAATCTATTTATAGGAATCGACGGAGCGTTTAGACGCTATGGACAACATCTAGACGCTCCCAGCGTCACAGGGGCTCGCCGTAGTGTTGAGGGAGACTTCAAGGAACTGCCGATAGCGTCTAGACGCTACCCAACGCGCATCATTGGTTATTTTTGCTCTAACTTTTCGCTCAGGTGTCCGAATGACCTCTGGTTTGATGCGTTGGAATCGTGATTCGACGTAGAATCTCTTGGAACGTGCCTGATACTCAAATCTTTACAAAATGATCAATTAATTACATTAAACCTCCAAACTAACATGATTTAAGCATAAAAATATAGAACTATTTTGGTCTTATCACTTACCGACCAATTCCTTTGGATGGGGCAACAACCTCCCAACACCGAACACCCTATATCATCCATAACAACCCAATCATGCCCACCTTTACCACGAGCTCTCGACCAAGCAGCATCCAAATTCAGGTTCCATATTCTAGGAGTCGACAGTATCCACCTTTTAGACGAAGTAGCTCAGTCAATCGAACACTCCACGAACGAGCAAAAGGAAGGATGGACAGAGCTTTTACTCCTATCTTGAACCATCAGGTGTTTATCAATTTGCACTATGAAGCTCGAAAGATCCACCCCTAGTTGAAACAGATGTTGTTTCTCAATATCCACAAGCACTCATGATGATAAAAGCTCTCTTAATGTCCTCCAACAAGCAATGCTGCCTTAACATATCCCAATATTCCATTGAAGTCCACTATTCCTTGTCCACAACGAAAGGAAGATAATCGGCTAGAGAATAATCAGCCCAAATATGTTTAGCAAACTTGCATTCCAAGAACAAATGGCTCGTTGATTCCTTGAACTTCCTGCAAAAAGAACAAAGGAAATTAGCATTAATTCCTTTATTTTGTAAGTTTTCTTGACTAAGAATGATATCATTAAAAACTCTCTAGCACACTAGGTTAATTTTGGGTCTAACTTTAGAAGCCCATAAAGGTTTTCATAAGTTGCTAGGTGATAATTCTCATTTATGAGGATTATTTGACTCTAAACTAGGTTGTTCTTGTCATTTTTGTGTGTTTTGTTGTATGAAGAGCAAGCTAAAAATGATGTTTATTGGTTAAATTCATAAAAGCTCATTGGAGTAATGAAAAAAAGGAAAGGAATTGAAAAAAGAATGGAATTTAAACTAATTTGTTGTTTTTGTGTAGATTTGGAGCAAAAAGAAAAAATGCAATTACATTCCGAATAGCATTCCTTCACAAGAGCATGATAGTGAGCAAGCCCAAAAATGTTGATGAACATGCAATTGCATTTTCTGAAAAATCTGGAAGTTGCGAAAATGACGGAAATCACTCGATTTATAGGATTTTTGCACGATTTTGGAAGATTCTCATCCCAATTTGATTCCTAAAGTCAGCCCATGGATTGAGGATGATTATATATGGAAACACTGGCCAAGAATCTTATAAATAGAGGACGAAAAGATCCAAAAGGTGCCTGGATTTTTCTGCTCGCTCACAGCAGTTTAGTCTTCGTTTTCTATCATTTTCCAGTAAGTTTTTCTTCATCCCAGCTCTATGAATCTTTGAATTTGATCCCTCCTCAATGAAGGTTAGAGGAGGTGAAAATCCATTTTCTTTTGAATGGGTATTTGGATCGATTGAAGCAAGGAACACATGAGGCCAATTTATTTTACGTTTTGTTTCTAGTTGCTTTTTTTTTTCTTTCATTTCTTTCATATAAGTTCTTTAGAATTTAGTTTATGTTGAGGTTTATTGCTTCCCATGTTATTCACAACAAAGACATATTGATCTCTTCAAATTGCGAGAGGAAAAAGACATAACTTAGGATTGAATTGCTTGAGAAAATCAACATGATGGAAATAGGACATCATTGCAACATTGAGCGCACAAGCTTCATCATTAAGCTACATGATGGAAACTTTGATGATGAGTAAATGAAGTCATTTATTTGATAATTGTCCTTATAATCCTGAATCTTTATGTTATGGATTTCTACCGAGTTTTGCAAATCAACATCACTAGGCTTTGCCGACCTCAAATGAGAAGGAGCAACCCCCTTCTCGGACCTTTAGACCTAGATGATAAGTGCTTTTCACACAGAACACATCTTTAGAGTCAACCCCAAATGAGCTCACCATTCGTTCTTTGATTCCTTAGGGGAACACTCAAAATATCACTAACATCACTTGAAATGAATAGCTCTGAGACAAGACCCTTATTCCACCATCTCTTAGTGTTTAGAAGGAAATCAACCCTCTTATCTTTAATTTTCTATAGCACCACACACGACCTACCATTCCTAGAACTTAGAACCCAAGGGTCATCCACAATTCTAACCTGGCTTCCATCACCGATCCTCCACCTCTAACATTTAGCAAATAGATCCCTCCCCCGAAGGATATTCTTCCAAGTGTAAGAGGGTTGTTGCCCAACTTGGCTTTCAAAAAGTTTTCGTCATAAAAATACCTACCCCTCAACACTTTGGACAAGAGACTATTGGGGTTTTTAAAAATCCTCCAACTATGCTTAATTTGTCAGGATAGCTTGATTGAAAACTCTAAACTCCCTAAACCTCAACCCACCCACCTTTTTCCTGATACATAGTCTCCGTCAGCTCCTCTAGAGGATTCTTCTTTTATCTTTCTAGGACTCCCACCAAAACCGAGCACACATAGCTTCTATATCTTTACACAAGCCTTTTGGAAGTTTAAAGTAACTCATAGTGTAGCTCGGTATGGCTTGGACGACTGCCTTAAAAAGGACCTCCTCACCACATGCCGAGAAAATTTTTTTCTTCCACTCTTGGACAATTTTCACACTTTTTCACGAACGTCTTTGAAAACATGATTTTTATCTTGAAGATTTTGAGAAGGGAGCCCAAGGTAAAGACCAAACGATTTGACATAATTAACCTCGATCCAGTCCTCGATAACTCCAACTTTCTTAGGAGAAATGTTCTTGCTTACCATAAACATAGATTTTTCTCTGTTAATAGCTTACTCGGATGCCTTCTCGTACTCCATAAGAACCTCCCTAATAACACGACACTCATTTTGAGAATCCTTGAAGAAAAATATGCTATCATCTGCAAAAAAGAGGTGCATTATATCCGGATAAGAATTAGACAGTTTAATACCAAGGATATTAGATAGAGATTCTTCCCTTTGCAGGCAAGATGACAAGCCTTTCACACATAGGAGGAACAAGTACGAGAAAAGAAGATCCCCTTGGCGAAGCCCTCTAGTGGGTCTAAACGTAGAATTGGGAATGCCATTCACTAAAATCGAGAACTCCCTGTTTCCACACAGATCATGATCAAGTATATCCACATTTGAGTAAAGCCCAAATTGCCAAGGATTCCATCTTTGAATAAAGCCCAAATTGCCAAGGACTTTCCTTAAATATCACCATTCTATCCGATCATAGACTTTGCTAATATCCATCTTCAATGCAACCCAACCCACCTTGCCCTTCTTCCTATTGTTGATGGCATGGAAACACTCATACCCAATCCGCTCATTATCAGTGATGAGCCTTCCAGGGACAAAAGCCGATTGAGTTGGATATATGATTTGATAAAGAACTGGCTTTAACCTGTTAGCTATATTTTTTGCCACCAATTTGTAAATGACGTTACAAAGACTTATGGGCCTGAATTTGATAGAGGGCTTGTCGAATGCCCTATCAAGATTAAATTTATAAAATCAGACTTCTAAATATTTTGCAATAATAGTGGCCTAGGTCATCCACAGGGAATGGAGTTCTTAGAGCAATTAAGTACCACAGTTAATGATGCCCAATTTTATTTAGAGAAACACAACTTGGGAATCAAAGAAAAAATAAAATCTAAACTAATATGTACATGCTTTGAAGTCCAATTTTGAGAACACATGCATGGTTTATTACCTTAAGCCCAACTTGAATTGATTAATAATTTGATTTTATACTAACAATCTTAAACCAAGAATTACTAAGTTATCAATATCCTCTCTCGAGCTCAATTGAACTCATGCCTAGCAATAAATCAACCTCTCGGTCTATTTCTATTACTAAAAAGTGCATTAGGCGATTCTCTTAAGGCTTCTAGAATTAATCTACCCACTATCGTGCAATAGATTAAACCTAGTCATGCATTTAGTGTTCTACAACTGAATTTACTTTGTCAAGCTAAATTTAGTTAAACAAGCAAAACCATGGTCAAAGTTTAAGAGAATATAAAGAGATGCATAAAAGACGTCAATATATAAATTAAACTAAAAATCAACCAAATGTTCAACAACTATAACCAAGCAAAGGTCTAAACACAAATTTACAACATGAGTACAGCCCACAAAAACTCCTAAATTGAAGAGAAAATGAAAAGAAATAGAGAAGAAACTTAGGTCGTGTGCCAACACTTGTCTCCAAGCTGATGTCCACAATCTCGAGCTTTGAGTCTCCTCCTTGGCTCTCCAAAGGTCTCATCTATGTCCTTAGACAGTGCTTGAATCGACTTTAGGGTTTTTGGTCTCTCAAAATGGCTCTCTTTGCTCGAAGTATAACATTCCCTTATATAGAGTCGAGAAAGCGTTGGCGTTGCAACGCTGTCCATAGCAGTTTTTAAAAAAGGAAAAAATCTTCTTCGACCAAGTTGCAACGCTATAAACAGCATTGCAATGATGTGCCCTCGGGTCTTCAAGGTTGAAAGGCTTCTTCTTTGGCATAGAACGCTATAAGGAGCGTTGCAACGCTATACTCTCGGGTCCAATTGTCTTGTCTTTCTTCTTCAACACTTGAATCTTCAAATATAACCTTAAGTTGCTCAAATTTGTCAAATTATCTCACAGTTCTTTGATTTTTCTCCACATGCTCGGTTTCTGAGAAATAAACATAGAAATACATGAAAGCATACGAAATCATAGCAAAACTAGCCAACAACTGCCTAAAAATAGCACACTTATGCATGCTATCAGAATTCCTTCATGCTCACATGAACCTTCACCTTCGAAATAAGAGATATAAAAGTCTTATTAATCGCTGCAATATCTTTCTTTTTTATCAAAATGCTTCAACACACCCCGATCACCTCGTCCCCACAATGTCCCAATATTGTTGATAGAACATAGCCTGAAGACCATTCGGCCCTAGAGCTTTGGTTGGGCTAATCTGATTTAAAGAAATCTCCACCTCAGACCTGTTAAACTCCTTCAACAAAGCTTCATTTTGAGCCTTCGAGACCGTAGAGATGATGCAGTTAGTTATCTTTCTAATGTCTTCCACTCTAAGATTAGAAGAAAAGAAAAGCCCCTTAAAATACTCAATAGCTAGGGAGGCTATCTCCTCTTCCTCGACCTTCCAAACCCCCTATTGTTGAAGAGACCTTTAATCGAATTAACTCTCTTCCTGAAAAAATTTCTTTGATGGAACCATCTAGTGTTATGGTCTCCACATTGCAACTAATCCTTACAGCACGAGTCTCCAATACCACTCCTCTTCATCCCGAAGCTCCTCCAGCTCCATTTCAGCCTAGTCACTACTTTCTGCCAACCTTCCCCTTGAGAATTATAGAAGTTTTTAATTTCCAGCACTTTCCTCTTTATAGCCCATTTCAAGGAACCTGAAGCCGCTATTTATCCCAGATTTTCAGAATTTTGATGCTATGAGAAATATTTTCTTGCAAACTAACTAGACTTAGGACCAACTTTCTTTGCCACACTTTTGCAACAACCTCCTTACAACATTCGAAGTTTAGCCATCTTTCTTTAAAACGAAGAGGCCTTCTCTCTGCATACTTCCTACTTCTCATAGGCGAATCCACAACCCAAGACAGAATAGGGTGATGATCTGACAGCTGGAAATCCAAATGAGTTACCCCTAAATCGGACCAAACTGACAAAAAGCTCGTTGTTAGCCAAAAACCTATCAAGCCTCTCCCATACGAGAACACCATCAAAATTCCTATTCGACCATGTAAATTGATCCCTTTTGAAGCCAAGATCTAATTGGTTACATGAGTCGATAGCTTCCCTAAAGTCCCTCATATCAATCTCACCCCCCTTCTCCGACGCTAAGATAATCTCATTGAAGTCCCCACCTACGAGCCAAGGATACTTTCCCACATCATCTAACCTTTTCAGCAACCTCCATGAGTCCACCCTTAGCTTAGTTTCCAGGTTTCCATAGAATCATGTAAATCTCCAGCTTACCTTACCATCCGATACCAAAGTGTCAATGTGATACGTTTCCGATCAGTGGTTCCAATGTTATCCCAAATCACGAAGATCAAGGAAAAAAGAAGTGGAAGATACAAGTAATCATGAGGAAGTGTTAGAAAGGAATGTAGTATGAAAGAAATTTGGAAAACTATTATTAAACCTATTAGTGGACTGGCGACCATTATTGATCTTGTTAAGGGTAATGACCTTCACAATAATTAGAGTGGGCTCGAAGGCCAGAGACAGGTCTAGGACAGGGTTTGGGTCGAGAAGGTTAATTACATAAAGGGGCTAACAGTTGAAGGGGGTTGGGCAGCCCAGAGAAGTATCATAACGAAAACCCAAGGAAGCAGACTGTTTTCTAATCTGGGGAGTGCTTCAAAGAAGAGGGTAAACTAGTGGGCTCGGGAATGGGAGCGAAGACTCTTAAGTCGAAATCTAGTGTTTCGAAAAAGGAAGATTCATTAAAATCCTGGAAAAGATTGGCGCGTAGAGGGCGAAGGATTATCAATTAAAGAGGGTAGTTTGGTGGGGCAAAAGCATGATCTGGAAGCTACAGTATTTCCTCAAGCCCAAAAGAGGATTTGCTCAGGTGAAGCTGCATTTTCAATTAATATGATATATGTTTTTATAACTTATATAAAGTGGAAATTAACCTTGTAGATGTATGTGTTGACTGAGGAATTTCAGCCAATCCCAAATTGTCACTTCGTAATTAATGAAGAAACTACAAATAATTAAAATTGGAACCAATTATAAATTGACATGTGTCACAAATTTAATTTGAAAACAAAAATTGGCAAATCTTAAATTAAAATACTACATGTCTTCATTTTACCAAATAATTAAAGTTAATTTGGTCAAATTGGTTATATGAATTTTGAGTTAAAGGTAGATAAAACCTAAATCCAAATAGTTAGGCCCAACAAAGCCCAAGTCCAATGATTGGGCCCAAAAGCCATTATGGCCCAAGTCCATATGCCCATGGAAAACTCTATAAATAGAAGAGCTCTCATTCATTTGAGGGGTTCAGAAATTAAAAATCTCTACAGAATTCAGAGAGAATCCTTGAGGTCCTTAGGTGTTGAATGCTTCTTAAAGTCTTTAGGTGTCAAACACTCCCTGAAATTCTTAGGTGTTGAACACTCATTGAAGATTAAAGACTCTTCAAGACTTAAAGACTTGAAGGCCATAAAGATTGATTGAAGCTTCAACCTCGAGAACAAGCTGCAAAGCCCTCGAGACAAATCTACAGTCGAGAACAAGCTGTGAAGCCTTCAAGACAAGTCTACGTTCGCTAACAAGTTGCAAAGCCCTCGAAACATTTGTACATGAGAGATAAAGAATTAGATGAACAAATTAGAGATTGTACTCCACTATATTCAAATTAATACAAATATAAGTTTATTTACACGTGTCTTATTTTCTTGTTGAAATCTCGTGTGAATGGTATATTTAGGTTCTTTTGACTAAATTAATAAATAAAAATTGAAAGTGACAATTAAAAAAAAAAAAGAATGTTCATAATCATAAGATAAAAATATTGTTGTACTTGTAGCACCATCTAATATATATGATAGATTTATATTCTTCATGCATTCAAATTGGGAAATAATTTGATTCTTATATCTAGATTCAAATGATTCCATTTTCTTAGCTGTAAAATGATATTACCAATGAGGCGCATTCTTTTTTCACACCAAATAACACATCTTCCCCAATTTTCCTATCACTTTTTTTTTTTTTCCTTTTCCCAATAAGACAAACGAATCACGTTTCACTTAGGGTTGCATTTTTTTTTTTTGGTAACATTACATGCAATTAAATACATTGTCCTGTAATTACCCAACTCTAGAAGCATTCATGAAAAGTGATTCTTTTCTCTTCCCCATATCCTAAAAGATTAATAAATTTAAAAAAAAAATTAAAAAGAAAAATAAAAACTGCCACGTGAACGCGTTGAAACTTGGCCAAAAAGTCCCAGCTTTCCAACCTCATTCTGTTCTAATTCCAGGGCTAAATCAATTTAATGTTTCAAAAATCTCTAATTCATTACACATTTAGACACAAAATTAAAAATTTAAAAATTGAGCAGACACTCAAAATTTAAAAATTTATTATATACAAGTTTTACTCCCAGCATGTCAAGTTATATTAATTTTGATTCTAAACTTTAAATTTTATCAAATTGGTCCTTAAAATTAGACGAGTATTGCAATTTTACTCCATGTTCAACTTTCATTAATTCACCTACTAATTTTAACAAAAAAAAAAAAACATAAAAATCTTCATAAACTCACATTTCAAAAAATCAAGTTTTGCATAAAATGAAAATTGATTCAGGTATAAACTAACTATTAAATAAGTTTGACAAAACTCATAAATTCCATCCAAAAATTAGCTCTAATGTTGTTTTTCCTTTGAGATCATATCAATTTTGTATCATACATATGTTTTATAATTCATTAAACACGTATGAATACTTTTTTTTAACAATCTTTTAAACAAAAACTTATCAAATAGTAAAAATTGCAAAAATTTAAGGTTAAAATTGCAACACTTATCTACATTCAAATTGCCATAAAGTTTAAGATAAAAATAGACATGTTTTTAAATTACAAGTTTAGTCTCTAAACTTTTAGATTTGTGTCATTTGATCATTGAACTTTAAAAAGTGTCTCATAGGTCCCTAAACCTTTTTAAAAAAATACTTAATAAATCCCTAAACTTTTAATTTTGTGTTTAATAAGTCATTGACATATTTGAAATTATTAAAAATTAACAAACCTATTAAATATAAAATTTAATTTTAAGTCTAATGGGAATCTAAGGCCCCGTTTGGTTCGTAATCCAAAAATTTATTTTCGAAAACAAAGAACTCAGTAGAAAACAAAAACAAATTCCTTATTTTCACTAATTTGAAACACATAGTTGGTTCTAATTAAAAACTTTAAATTTGAATTCAAAATTTAAAAACTATGTTTGGTTGAAATTTGAAAAGACAGGAAAAGATTAATATGTGCAGTAAAATTCATTCTTTAAGAAAAAAATTAATTTAATTTTTTTATTATAGCGAATTTGAATTTATTGTTATGGAAAAATGAAAGAAAGATAGTGGAGATAGTAGAGATAGTGGAGGAGAAATGTTTTTTTTTTTGTTTTTTGAAATCCAAGTGGTAAAATTTATAAGAGGAAAAAATCATTTCCAACAAGAGAAAGGAAAAGAAATTCTTTCTAGCGAAATAAAAGAAAAGAAAAACTCGTTTATAACAAAAAGATATGACAAATTTTTAGGATTAAAATTTATATAACATTGTACTAGTTAATTCAATGGTATAATTATCTATAGATATGTTCAGTAACTTTAGTTTGTTGATCTTTGTTATTTTTTGTTTTTATAATAAAAATTTGAAGAGAGATCCACTTTCTGAAGAGTGTATCTCTTGTTTTCATAACTTTTGTACAAAGAAAACAATTTGTTGTTTATGAGAATAGGTTATTTTAGGAGTTATTTTTTTAAAACTGTTTTTGAAAATAAGTGTACCATACGTATTTTTAGCATTTTTCTTGTATTTTTATTTTTGAAAACATAAAAACGAAAAAAAGAACACAAACCAAATGAGGCCTAAACTTTCAATTTTGTGTCATCAATAAATTTTTTTAAAAAAATATCGAATAGGTCAAGGATCTACTAGACACAAAATTTAAAATTCAAACCCCTATTAAACACAAAATTAAAAGTTTTATAACCTAGTAGACATTTTCACAAAATTAAAAGATAAAAAATCTATTACATACCTATAGAAATTTAAGGACTAAATAATGATAGGTTAAATTAATAAAAATACCCTTAACTAATGGGTTGGTTTTAATAATACTCCCAAATTTGAAAAGTTTTATTTTAAGTATTGAAGTTTGAAATTTGTTTTAATACACAGAGATTTTTCGTTAAATTCATAGAGGGAAAATGAGGTTTGGTTTAAATCCGTAGTCGTTCTGTCATATTCGTCTTTTACATCGTCTCCCTCGCCATTTCCACCACTTATATAATCCAAACCTCTATCTCATCCATTACCAAACCAACCCAAAATCGAATCCAAAATCACCGCTCTCCTTTCTTCTAAACATGTTTTCTTCTCACTTTTGAGTTTTGAGCCACACACTCAGCTTTTCTCTTCTCTGTAAAATATGCCAGTTTTTAACTTTCCACCATCCTCTCTGTTTCATCTTTTCTCTATCACCTTCTTCCACTTCTTTGTTCTGGGTCTCTTCTTGAATGTCGACTACGATATTCTGATTCGAGTCAAGAACTCCCATCTCGACGACCCTAATGGCAGTTTGAACAATTGGCTTCCCAATGAAGCTCACTCCGCCTGTAATTGGACTGGGATCATCTGCGATTCGAAGAATTTGTCAGTTGTTTCCATCGATTTGAGTGATTCCGGTGTAGCCGGAGGATTTCCGTTCGATTTCTGCCGGATTCCGACACTCAATAACCTCTCTCTCTCAAACACCAGCATCAATGGAACTTTACTGTCCCCTTCCTTCTCTCTCTGTTCTCACCTGCAACTGCTCAATCTTTCCACTAACTCACTCGTCGGGAACCTGCCGGAGTTTTCCCCTGTTTTCAGAGACCTGCAAATTCTCGATCTCTCCAGCAACAATTTCACCGGCGAGATTCCTCAGAGTTTCGGCCAGTTGCAGGCCCTGAGAAAGCTTCGTTTGACGATGAATCTGCTCGACGGGCCGATTCCCTCTATTCTGGGAAATCTCAGTGAGCTAACCGAAATGGCCATCGCTTATAATCCGTTCAAGCCGAGTCCATTACCGTCGGAAATCGGAAACCTGACGAAACTCGTAAATATATTTTTACCCTCATCGAATATCATCGGACCCATTCCTGATTCCATCAGAAAACTTGCTCTGCTTACGAATCTCGATCTATCTACCAATTCGATTTCGGGCCCGATCCCGGATTCAATCGGTGAACTGAGGAGCATACAAAGTATTCAACTCTTTAACAACCGAATCTCCGGTGAGTTGCCGGAGAGCATCGGTAATTTGACTTCTCTGTTATCTCTCGACATCTCGCAGAATAGTCTCACCGGAAAATTGCCGGAAAAAATTGCTGCGCTCCGTCTTCAATCTCTGAATCTCAATGACAATTTCCTCGAAGGGGAGGTTCCGGAGAGTTTAGCTTCTAACCCAAATCTTTTCAATTTGAAACTGTTCAACAATAGCTTTTCCGGTAAACTTCCCGGAAATTTGGGTCGGAACTCTGATTTTATTGAGATTGATGTCTCTTCCAACCATTTCGAAGGTGAAATTCCGAAATTCCTCTGCCATGGAAACAAACTTGGGAGAATGGTTTTATTCAGCAACCGTTTCTCTGGAAATTTCCCAGAATCGTACGGTGGTTGCTATTCTCTGAATTATGTCAGAATCGAGAACAATCAACTTTCCGGCGAGGTACCGGACTCGTTCTGGAAACTCTCTCAGCTTACTAGTATTCGGCTGTCAGATAATCGATTTCAGGGCTCCATTCCCCCGGCGATAATCGGCGCTCGCGATCTCGAAGTGTTGTTGATTTCTGGTAACAACTTCTCCGGCCAGTTGCCGGCGGAGATTTGCAAACTGAAAGAGCTCGTCCGGTTTGACGTCAGCAGGAACAAATTCTCCGGCGGAGTTCCGTCCTGTATAACAGAGTTGCAGAAACTTCAAAAGCTCGACATGCAAGAAAACCTGTTGGCCGGAGAAATTCCCAAATTGGTTCAGTCCTGGAAAGAATTAACCGAGTTGAATCTGTCCCATAATCTATTTACCGGCAAGATTCCGCCTCAGCTTGGTGATTTACCGGTTCTAACGTACTTGGATCTCTCTGCAAATTTACTCTCCGGCGAAATCCCCGAGGAATTGACGAAGCTGAAACCGGACCGATTCAATTTATCAAACAACAAATTGACCGGAAGAGTTCCGTCCGGCTTCGAAAACGAACTGTTCGTCGGTAGTTTAATGGGTAATCCGGGTCTATGTAGCCCGGATTTGAAGCCGCTGAACCGGTGCCCGAAACCCAAACCGACAAGTTTCTATGTTGTTGTTGTTCTCTCGGTTCTTGCTCTCTTTCTCATCGGATCTCTCATTTGGGTTATCAAATTCAAGATGAATCTCTTCGGCAAATTGAAATCTCCATGGACGGCGACCAAGTTCCAACGGGTTGGGTTCGACGAAGAAGATGTCATTCCTCATCTAACCAAAGCAAATGTAATTGGGTCGGGCGGTTCGGGTACTGTGTTCAAGGTGGATCTGAAAACGGGTCAGACCGTCGCCGTCAAAAGTCTCTGGGGAGGCCACAACAAATTGGATACGGAATCAGTTTTCCTATCGGAAGTTGAGACGTTGGGTCGAATCCGCCATGCCAATATTGTGAAGTTGCTGTTCAGTTGCAGTAATGGTGAAGGAAGTAGAATTCTTGTGTACGAGTACATGGAGAATGGGAGCTTGGGAGATGTTTTGCACGAGCACAAATTGGAAGCTTTGTCTGACTGGTCGAAAAGATTCAACATCGCCATGGGAGCAGCTCAGGGATTAGCTTATCTACACCACGACTGCGTCCCTCCTATAATCCATCGCGACGTGAAGAGCAACAACATTCTCTTGGATGGAGAATTTCGCCCTCGAGTGGCTGATTTTGGGTTGGCGAAGACGCTGCAGCGCCAAGCGGAAGTTGATGATGGTGGTGTCATGTCTCGCATCGCTGGCTCCTACGGCTACATCGCCCCTGGTAAATAACATCTCAAAGCTTAAGTTGATATCTTTTCGATATATTTAATCATATATTCATGTTCTTAATATTTTGAATTGTAGAGTATGGATATACTATGAAGGTGACAGAGAAGAGTGACGTGTATAGTTTTGGAGTGGTGTTGATGGAGCTAGTGACGGGAAAGCGACCAAACGATCTGTGCTTCGGGGAAAATAGAGATATTGTGAAATGGGTGACCGAGGCTGCTTTGTCGGAGGGAGAAGAAGAGAAACGGTTGAGTTTGGATGAGATCATCGACGAAAAGTTAGATCCAAGGACATGTGAAGTAGAAGAGATAGTGAAGATTTTGAATGTGGCGGTGCTTTGTACCTCTGCTTTGCCCATTGACAGACCTTCCATGAGAAAAGTAGTTGAGCTAATAAGGGAGAGCAAACTGGCTCCTCCCAAGTCATGAACCTTTTTTTTTTTAGTGAATGTTAATACACAGTGTTTAGTTTTGTTGTGGAATGATATGAATTAATCTGATATCATAATTTCGTGTGGCATTTACATATTTTGAATGAATTTAGTCTCATTTGTTATAATTTCTAATGTCACGAAGACATTAGAAATTGTGACATTAGAAATTATAACAAATGAGAAATTTGAACATCTTTCATTTTCAATGATAGTGAGAAATAGCTTGAAGTGATTGTTTGACCGCCATCCCTAGTTAAGGTGGAGAGTGTTGTATGTGGTCCCATGACTCATCCCAAGCTAAGGACATATTGGTTGTAACTTGTGAGAGTATTTAAGCGATGCTCTTGATATCGATTGAGTTGGCTCAAATTAGATGCGTACAAGCAAAAAGTTTACTTGGGCAAAATATCATTGTTTGTGTAATATACCACCTTGAATTTTTGTGGTTATTACATGATTTTTATTGAGAACATTTGCCTCGATCACACATAAGTACTTGTTCTAGCTTTAATTCTTGTAGTTTTTGGGTATTTGATCTTTGGAAATTATCAATCTTAATTTAGTGTGTGTTGAGTGTGGTACAGGCTAATGTTGAGCTAGAACATGGAGAGCCTTGAACATTAGTAAAAGTAGGGTAGTTGAAGTGAGGATGAGTGAGGCCATGAAGCTAAGTTGGAAGTTCACCCACCCTTAAGTGGTTGAAGTATGTACCCAAACCCAACAAAGAGAGAGAGGTTGGGCCATAAAGATGGCTGTAGTTGGAAAGAGAATCAAATATGAAAATCCAACAATAATTAAAGTGAGAGAAGTTTTAAAATGGTTACCATCGATTTTACATATTAGTTTGACTTTGGAGGAAATGATATAATTGCATGTTCATGAAAAGTATTACATTCTTTGTAAGAGTGAGATGTGTTATCTTAGTTTTAATGGACGAGCTTGAATTTGGAAGATGGTTGCACTTCTCTCTTTGAGATAATGCTCAAGTCCAATTTTGATGTCCCATGATTGGACATAGTTTCTCAAAAACGCTATCAACTTTAGTGCACGATTGTGAGAGACCATTTAGTGGACCACGATTAGAAAAATCAAAACTTTTTTTTAAAGGGTAATTAGAGATGAATTTTGTTTCACCACTATTGAAATTGAAGGAGATCTAGAGAGCATCTTTATGAGGGTATAGAACTAGTAAGAAATGTTTTGTCCATATTTAGATATTAATTTCCTCACATTTTCCTTTTTGAATAGCAAACCCTCTAGGTTCTAGGCTGGTATGAGGTAGGAAAGTTGCTTAGAGCTAAGGTAAATGAACATTGAAAACACTATATCCAAAGATAAGGGCAAGTTGCTCAAGGCTAAGTCAAACTAAAGGATGTTGATATGGAGTGTTTAACTTTTGGTAATTGTTGATCTTGCTCATTTTTCAAATTTGTTTGGAGTAATTATTGATTCTCCTATTTTGTATTACCTTTTTTTTTGGTATCGATATATCATTGTCTATTATAACCTCCTGTTATCTTGAAACTGACAATTTTGTCAATTCTCTTTAATTTCTTTTTCTATCTTATACTCAAATGTGCTCCCTACTTCTATTACGAATATTTTACTTTTAACTGCTTTGTGAGTTTCTTTAGTAACTTTTACTACTTCTACTGTTAGTACTATTGTTGTTAGTGAACTAAGTTCCTAGCTAGATGACACGCTCAAATAGATACAAAATTGAAAGTTTAGAGACCAAATAGACATAAATTTGAAAATTCAAAAACTTATTAGATACTTTTTAAAGTTTAATGACCAAATAGACACAAACTTAAAAGTTCATGTACTAAACTTAGAATTTAACCTATTATTTTTCTCATTGGTTGGTTTTTTATTCTAGTTTGTTGTGTTTCTCTATCTCCAAAAAAAAAAAAAAAAAAAAAAAAAGCCTTTTTGCTAATTTGCCAATTCGTTTTTTCCTCTCTCTCATCGAAGCTTCTCTCTCCAAAAAGAATCTAGATCTCTCTCACTCCTCATCCCTCCTTCCCTTTTCTTCACCAATTTTATTGATTATTTGATCCAAAGCCACCAAAAGAACCACACTATAATTCGAAGGGTTTTTTTTCCCAATAAAGTAAACAATTTTGGTTCACCTCCCACGATCCTCCAATCCATTTTTTCCCCTCTTGAGTGTGATTTCAATAAAATTCTTCACTAGAGGAATGTACTTTCCAGTCTTGCCCCTGCTGTTGTTTCACATTTTGGGAGGTTATAAAGGGAACTTGCCATTGGATATCATGATGAGGGAAGGGAAAAATGTAAATGTATTAATTGGCAGGCCGAGGATACAAAATATGCTTCCCCATCATCATCTCTAATTCCAAAACATTCTACATCGTTGCAAAAATCTCATTCGATTAGTCGAAGGATCTATTTCAAAAATCATGTTTCTAAAGAAGTGAAAGATTAAACAAAGATAATATAAGTATATGAATGATTTTAAATTTCCGTTCACATGTCAACATTTCCATATGTCTATGAGTTTCACATTGACACGAGCGATGAATCGATATTTCCATTATATCATAGAAAAATTGACGAAATATAACTAAAATAATGAAATACTTATTTGCTAATTTAAATGCTTTTTATAAATTTTTTGTAATTATAATTTTTTAAAAAATATCCATCAATATTGACATTTTATCGATATTTCTATCGAAATTTATGTCAACATCAACATTTGAAACTTTGGGTATAAAATCTTATACACTGGTTTTTGAAAAAAAGAAAAGAAAACAAAATCTTTACACAATCAGTCATAATACACTACCACTTCTAATTTTGATTGTTTGAGTTGACATACAAAACAAGTTAAAATACCATTTTGGACCATGCACTTTGAATTTTATTCAATTTTAATCTCTATACTTTCAAATGTTTAGATGGAGGGATTCGAACCTCTAACCTCTTAGTCGATGATACATGTCAATTACTGTTGAACTAAGTTCTCTTTGGTAATAGGGACCAATTTTAAGCTTTATTAAAAGTACAAAGACTAAATTTAGACATTTAAAAATATAGAAACCCAAAGTATGGGGATCAAATGATATTTTAACCTACAAAATAATATTAATCTCAGTATTTCAATATTTTCATACTTTTTAATTACAAAGTCATGAAATCATCAAATTACTTAAATAGGTGTAATGACATTGATTTATTTTGATTTGATTAGAGTAAAGCACTCGATCGTTCTATGTATATCTAGCTTTGTATTGGTAGGTTATCTTAAAACTTTAACTCTAAATCTCATATTATCGATATCACATTTGAACAATAATGAAATGGTAGGCTACTTAAATAGGTATGATGATATTTATTGTTTTCATTTTAATTAGAGTAAGTCATTCAATTATTCTAGATAGTATATCTAGCTTTGTATAGTAGGTCATTTTACCATTTAACTTTGAACTTGTTAGTTGTTATATCCTAGATTTTTTCATAAATTTTGTTGTAACTTGTAAAAGGCATGTTTTATTCTAAGAAAACTAGAAATTTTATTGATGTTATCAAAGATTTGAAGGTAAAAAAAAAAACTCAAAATGTTTTCTATTTGCTTATGCGTATAAAATTTACTAATTATAGAACATGCAAAATAAATTTGAGCGTTTAGTATGCTATAATGTTTAAATTGAGCTTTATTTTAGTTTACTCTATTCTAAAAGTTTCAATATAGTTTTTGTCAAAATGTGTCTCAATCATAAGCAAATGTTAAAATAATGTTCTTACATGTCACTTTTCCTTTTTAATGTGATAGAAAGTGGTGATGAGTTAGCATTTAGTAAAGTATGTATGAAGCTTAAAATTAGATGTTGTATTAATGTTGGGTTGAAATACTTTCTTTTTTCAATTACTTTTTTTTTTAAAAAAAACTCCAAATTTCAATAAAAATCCAATTTTCGTGTCATTTTTCTCAAAAGTCCCATCAAATTTGTACTTATATGTTTTACAATTTATTAAATACATGTAAGAATATTTTTTAAAAGGAAAGTTAGAAAGTAAAAATTTAAACACTCAGTAAATTTTAAGATGCAATTTGGTGAAATTAAAAATGTAGGATATGAAGGATAAAAATTGATACACCTTATCAAGTTTAGAGGTAAAAATTGATTTTTCTCCAAAATTATTATACACAAGTTCGAAATTATCCCCTGGTAATCATTCAATTCAGACTCGAAATATAGTTTTTGAATTCTCTCATACATTCAAGATTCAATAATATAGAATCACTAGCCACATTGTTCTAGCCCCGCAAATAATTTCTTCCGAAACTGGAGTTGTTCTGATGTTATAAAAAGAATTCTCACTCTTCAAGGTTATGACGATATGGGAAAGATGGGCAGGAGAAAGTGAAATGAAGATGATAGAGAGGGCAGAAAGCAATGCAAGTCTCCTTCTCAAAGCGCTGCTTCTGCATTTTCAAGAAGGCCAGCGAGCTCTGCAGATTGAACGAGCATGCGAACAGAAACGGGAGCTGAAGAAGGAACGAGAGCATCTTGAGGTGGTTTGATAAGCCAACTAATGATGTCAGCTTGAACAAGATG
Source organism: Trichosanthes truncata (assembly GCA_033996785.1). Classification (NCBI taxonomy): domain Eukaryota; kingdom Viridiplantae; phylum Streptophyta; class Magnoliopsida; order Cucurbitales; family Cucurbitaceae; genus Trichosanthes; species Trichosanthes truncata. The sequence goes on from JAWPNB010000003.1 coordinate 74,513,182, forward strand.
ATGCTTGTGAAGGCTGCACTTGAAAGAAATTATAGGCAAAGTTGAATGGCAAAAACAGGAGATTTTGGAGGAGACATTGGCTGAAGAAAGTGGCTTCTTCCTGCTGCTCGGCATTCTGAAACTTGGAGGTGGACCTTTTAAGTGAGAATGTTGAATAATGAGTTAATAAGTTGGGGGTTTTGTACGGATGACCCGTTTTCCAGCGCTTTAATGACTGATGATCTGCGTTATGAAAATAATGAAATATGACTCATTCAGTAGCATAGCACGCAAAATTACACATGAGGGTAGTATGAGACAGTCTTGCTTGTTCACGCTCTCGTAGGTTAAAACGATATCGCTCTAGCTCTCTCGTTCTTGCTCAAATGAATGGTTGAAAATCTGGAGAAAAAAAAGACGAGAAAAAATTACGTCAGAGAAGAGCTAGAGCAGCAGAGCAAGAGCGGTAGAGCAAGAACGAGCGAGAACGAGCGAGAGTGAAAGCGAGAGCAAGAGAGAAAACGAGTGAGAGCGAGAACAAACTAGAGGGAGAGCGAGAACAAGCTAGAGCAAGAGAGAAAACGAGCTAGAGCTAGAGCGAGAGCGAGAACTAGAGAGCTAGAGTTAGAACAAGAATGAGAATACGATGCTCTCACGGTAATTTGAATGGGATGCAGAGTACGGAAAGAGTCATGTCATTAATTTCAAAACACAGGTCAAATGGCATCGATGCGCGTGAAAATGAGTCTTCTATACAAATTTCCCTAATAAGTTGTGTTCTTCCTTTTACGTTTTCCTATCACTTATGGAGGTTGTATTTGAGCTATAAATGATTTGAGGTTTGGTATTCTTATTGGACTTTTTGTTGGGTTGAATGAGATCAAATGACTGTATATTAAGTTCGTCCAGAAAGTTGTGGTGGGACAACAAACTCTTAGAATCCATGCTCAAGTCCAACTAAAAATGTTTCAACCTTGTCAAACTCGTGTTGAGAAGAATTCGAAAAGTTTGTAAATTAGCTCATACGTCCACTCAAACAATGTTCTTCAACTTATTTGGGTTTAAATGTCTTTAATTTTTTCTAAGCTTTCAAATCAAACAACATTCCTCAACTTAATCACTTGACAATACAAGACTCTTTAAAGTTCACTTAAATTTGCAAAGTTCAATCTGGATGACAAGCCCAAACTGTTCCAAGAGAAAAGTAATGGTATCTTCCTTCACTCTTAAGGACATTAAAGATTACATTGATTATCAAATCTATTCAATATTGATTTAAGCATCATAATTGTTTCGGAAGGCATTAGATCATCTTCCACAACCATGGTCAATTTACCAACCACAAATTATACTTTGACATATAAATCTAAATGCAAAATAAAGGAGCTTTATTAAGTAGAGAGAATCAAAATCAATCGACTTCGTAGAGTTTTTATGATACTACTCGTAAACTTTAACATTATCAACAGATTTGAGATTTATAAAATAGTCATTAGTGTCATGAAAGAACAAGTCTCGTTATTATTTTATAAATTAGAGTTCCTGTTCCAACATTGTTGATAAACCCAACAACTGCTTCAGTTTACCAAGTAACCATTACCACCAAACTCATTTTACAATCCAAACACAGCTTACTGCAAACTAAGTTTTAGAATGGTGGAAAGTTAATCTTATTAATCAGGAAGGATAGTTTTAACAACACAAAAAATTAAACCACGATTCACATAAGACCCTGATAGCATTTAACAAATGCAAAATGGCCATGCATCCTTTGGAAAGAAAAATCCAACCCAACCAGCCAATGAAGTCTTTCTGATATGAAACAAAATGAGAAGTAGAATTACCATGCTCGATGTCCCCTTGAACCAAAAATAGTCCTCAGTGATGCTTCACCTCAAAGAGACCATCGGGCCCTGATGCAAAAGGGATTGAGAATAAAACAATATTATTTTCACAAAAAATAATAAACGGGAAAGGAGCAATTGAGCAACGAACAGAGAGCAAAGATGAATGAATATCAGATCATCCATCAAATTCAGCCAGTTTTGATAAATGCTGCAGTACATCCCCAGCTCTTTTTCCTACAACGATGCTATGAGTTTTTGTTTGTATAGATTTTAAAGACCAGTTTCAACTGCAGTTGTTCTAAAATATAATGAGACAAGCAACCGTTCAAAATAGTAATCGAAACATACAACTTTTATTCTAAAAAGTTCAACTGTTTTTTAAAACAGCTTCCAAACAGTTCTATCCTAGAAGTATCCATAAAACCTTGAGATTTGACAATGGAGAGGTTCAAAGTTAAGTGATAGGTGTCTCATTAGGTTAACGCAAGGACAGGGAGAAGGTTATAAAATAGGTCTAAAGACTGTTAGCAGCTGAATGAGGTAGATATGAGTATATAAGTTGCTAGCTGCCAAGTTAGAAGTAGATCTATTAGGTACATAACAGCTGTAAGTTTGTAAGCAAACTTAGTATGGTGGTTCAGCTCCCAGATTCCAAAATTATCAATGACCTGAGTCCGACTTTCAAAATTATGTTCAAGCAACAAAAGCAGAGTTAACAAGGACTGGTAGTCACTTTTTCTTTCTGATAGTAGTAATGAACAATGACCAATCAAAATAAAGAAAAACCGTCCATAATTGTGTGCGAGGAAAGTATAGAGGCATAGTCACTAATTTATTGGAAACTCTACATTATGTTTAAAATTAAATTTATTTAAAAAAAAACTAGCGCCATAAATCAACTCAGAAAATCCATCTCTACTTGGATATTGAACATTTTGGCTATTTTATTTTTAAAAACATAGTATTGAAATGCATGTAGAATATGGAGTATGTATATTTCTAAGAAATATAAACCACAAATGCAAGGAGAATATAACGTAGCAACAAATTTAATAGGAAGAAAATAACACTAAATGACATCACTACAGTATCCAGTTCTAGTTTCCTCATCAAAACCAAAATTGCAACTGCAAAGAGACAAAAGATGTCATAGAACTCGTAATGAAGTGGAAGCTTACCCCATGGGAACTCTTTATTGCGTATGTGCAAATATGGATATGCCTGCATACAATGAAAACCCATACAAAAATAAATGGGCCACACATGAGAGTACAATGCATAATGCACCTAAGATATTTTTTTTAGAAGTGAAGGGAAAATATAAATTGACTGAAGTTATAGCTCACAGGAGGCTCTTCATGGTGGGGGTGGCCCTTTGATAAATTATAGAATGCTAAAGTAGTGCAGGTTGCAATGCCTGCATAAGTAATCTTCTCCCACTTTGCCGTTTCATCTGACATCAAGAAAGAGAGTTTGTATAAGAGATAAATTCCTAGGCAGTACAAGCGTCAAGCATAGCAGAAGAACAGATATCATTAATTTTTTTTTTATTAAAAGAACCTTCATTGCACTCCTGCATACAATTTTTCCTTGCCACTCGCTTGTACACTATAAGTATAAAATAGTATTTAAAAATAACCATACACATTTGTACCAACCAAAGTAAAGAGCCATCAAGTATATTTTATGGTGGATTACTAGAAAATAAATTCGCAACACTGAACATATTCATCTGTCAATCACCCTTCAACCCCTTGGCTTAGCTCCAACAATTTACAGAAACCCACCCCCAAACAGAAGAACTTTTGTCCCACCCACTGCCCCTCCTTGTCTTGTTTTTTCCGCCACCAGCTTTAAATCAAATCTACTCCTTAGCGACTGGAAACCTCATCCACGGTTAATTGTCAAATGTGTGTTATGTGTATACTTCCATCCGATGATTTAACAAAACTACTAAATAACATCCTTTAAATCTGAGTTCAAATTTCAGCACCTCCCTTTGCAAGACTTGCAATCTATAAAAGGAACAGAAAAGCGACCAATCAAATTATTTTCTCCAAATTTCAGAACATGATTCAATCGTTAATATACCCTTCTTTCCTCCCATTTCGTCAGATGGAAAATAGGGCGAAAATGAATGAAATGAAACATACAATGGGTTAAACGAATTTGCCAAAAGTAAGAAGAAAAAATTCAGTCAATAAAGAAAAGCAAATCCAAAGAGATGTGAATCAATTGCAGCGCATACACGATCACAATCAGAAGTACAAAGAGAGAGAAAAAGAAAGAGAGAAACTTACGAGCATCGTCGTGAGCAGAGGAAGCGAAGCCGCGTTTAGGCTGAACGGGGTTTCGAGAGGCACCGCGGAAGGCGGCGCGAAGAAGATTGGATCGGATCGTCGCCATTGCCATTTTCTCTTTTGTCTCTCTCCCAAACTGCCGAGTTGATTGAAATGACCAAACCCTTGCAATTTACATTAACTCTTTCACAAAATTAATCCCAAACGTGTGAACTCGGCACGTGCGAGAGGCAGAGACGGGGGTCTCCAAACGATATTTGGACTAAACACGTTACCGTTACACCTTTTTTTTTTTTTTTAATGCAAAACAAAACCTATAGTAAACTTTTTTTTTCTTTTTTCTCTTTTTTTAGTTCGACAATAATTTGAGGTAGAAGATTTGAATATCTAATCTCTTGATGAATGATACCTACCAATTGTCACTGAACTATAGTATTAACTTGACATTATATTGCCAAAATAGCATAATTGAGCGGTAATTGACAATATAATTTTTTTTTTAGTTCAACAATATATAAGATGAAAGATTTAAACCACTAACCTCTTGGTCGATGGTACATATTTTATGTCAATTAAACTATGCTCATGCCAAAAAAAAAAATTGATATTATATTCATGTAAAGGCAATCTATGTTATATAATATAATGGTAAATGCCTTTTCAAATATATGTGTGTGTATATATCAATGGTCACATAAAATATATATTACTTTGTGAATCCGAGCATAAGTAGACAATATACCAATTATCATTTCAAATGTTTATGATTCGATCCCTCACCCCTACAATTAATAAACTAATATATAGATAGATAGACATTACTACTTTCTTTAAAATTAAATGTTGAATCTCTTATCACTGCATCTATTGAACTAAAAAATGTTCTAGTCTTTAAAATTTACTTTTATCTCTAATTTGATTTTAAGAGTTCTATATTAGTCCCTTGCACAATAAAAAGTTCTAAATTTAATTTTACTCTTAAAATATGAATTCAATTAAAATTTTAATTCATAAACTTATACAATGGTCATTTAATCCTTCAAATATAAAAGATTTTTTTATTGCATTATTGAACCTTCAATTTTATTTTTATTTTTTGAGTTCAAGTTGAATTTTTATTTTATGTAACTGTGATATTGACACATATGACTTAATGTGATGGACATATAGAAAGGAAAGTGCATAATTGAATAGCACATGATACGTTTAAAGATTCAATACGTTGCTTTAAAAAAGTGAGTTTTTTTTTTTTTTTTGAGTTCTACAATTATTACAGAGATAGAGAATTGAACTATCAACCATTGGGATAGTAATTGATGTCTAGTAAAAGGGAGTATGCTGCATGTTGCGGTTGTGGCTACTGGCAATCAACTTTATATTTTAATTTCATTTATAATCTTTTAAAAGTTTGGAACACAACTCTTCTTTTAAGATTTCTTTCCCCTCTGAAATCACCGTAAGCATGACCCCAGAAAAATATTTGCTTCAATTCCATGTACAGAGAAGAACATTATCGATGTCGAAACTATTTACGTGAAAGAAAAAGCAATACAAAGAGTTCAACTGCCAAAGTGTACGGCTAAATCAATGGATTTAAACAGTGAAAAATACAATCTTTATAACATCTAAGAAGGATAATAAGAACAGCTTCTTTACATATACAAACCATTCTATATGCAGACGACGATTCACCAATTAGGCTGCATCCAACCAGCTGAAAGAAATTTCCATCTTCCATCGCGAGAAACTCACAACAACTGGTTTTCGGTTTCCTCTTTTTCTGCATCTTCTTACTCGAGTAGGCTAAATCTCAACCATGGCGAACTGCAATAGTATTATCAGGAATGAACAGAAGAAACTTCTCCTTCCTGAACACTTTGTGTTTCATCTTTCAAGAACCCGATGGATGAATCAACGACAGGCGAGTCAACGACCATTGCAGGCATCTCTAATGAGGGTATGATTGGAGGTTTCATTCTTCCTGTAACTGTCATTTTCAATCCATCTGTTGTGTGAATTGTAGCTCCTGTCGTCATTTTTACCTGCAGGGATAATCTTAGTTTCATTTCATCAAGCATTTTAATCTCCAAGTTTCTTATAACATTACTCTCCTACATTTATTTAACTGTCCATAAAAAGGAAACTAGGAATGGTTTAAGACTTCATATCCTAACCAAGAAAAAACTTTTGAGACTAAAAAAATGTATGTCAAATTACCAATTTAGCCCCTAATATTTAATGGTTGTGCTTATTTAGTCTGTAAATTTAAAAAAGTTTCAATTACATTCATAAATTTTGGATTGTGATTCTATAAACTAATATGTTGATTGATTTAACAAGAAGTAGCAGACAAATAGCAAAAATAAATGAATGACTAGAAAAAATAGTGGGACACCATCTATAAAAATTATTTGTTACGTTATTTAAAAAAGAACGCCACGTTACTTTATCCAACTGTCTACTTTTTTCTGACATTTGTCGGTCACATCGTACCAATGTTATATGGAATCAAGCTATACTAGTCCAAGAACACCATTCATACAACATAAAGGAAGACTTGAAGAATATAAGGAAAGAAGAAAAAGCATATGAGCCAGAAACATACAGGAGGTGCTCCAAGTGCCATTTGGAAGTCAAATCGCCGAACAAGCATGGTAAGTGCTACAACAGTCTGTATATTGAAAAGGTAAATATTTAGCTTGCTTAGATGTGTTTTCTGAAAATTCTTGTAAAAGAACAATTTTTTAGATCCTATTTTGAACAAATACCTCGTATGAAGCAAACATGTCACCCACACATTTCCGTGGCCCACCACCAAAAGGCAAATATCTAAAATAAAGATTGTGATAGTTATTAGTTCTCATCCCATAAAAGATAATAAATGCATTGTTATAAACTTTTCTTTTTTTATAAGAAACATAATTATTAATAAAAAGAACAGAGAAGTAAAATGATAGTATTGCTTACAAGGGTATATTAGTAATTAGCTAGAGAGTTAGTTATGGTATTTTGGTTATAAATAGAGAGGGGAAAAAGGGAGGGGGTAAGCATTGATTTAATGATTTGGTTTAGGACTTGAGTGAGAGTGCTCAAGAAAGGGGAGGGTCCAAGTTCCTCAAATTACTTGGTTTATCTGGTAGTTTCGTTATATTTTACATTTCAATATATTCGGGTTCTATCATAAAACTGTCATTAATGCTTAACCATCTACTTGAATCATCCCATCTTCTGTTCTGTTTCACATGTTTAGGAATCAATCAAGAGATTGGTTTTGAGATATCTATTAGTCTTCTTATCTACCAACTTACTTGTATCATTTGAGGATTAAAGGTGGCATTCTTTTGTCAAATTGAATTGTAATTACACTCCATTCATATCAATTCAAATTTGGGATATTCTTCTGTGAGTTCCCAAAGGGAGGGCTGTAAAATTTGTTGGTAAACACTTATGACAACTAAAAAACTAAAAACAAAATGGTTATTAGAGAGACCATAAACTACTACACTATAAATGAGTATGTATTGAACCTGAAATTTTGATTTGTCTCATTTGGATTGGGTCCATCCAAGGGCCACCTTTCCGGATTAAACTTATCTGCATCGTCCCAGAGTTTTGGACTGCGATGTAAGTTCCAAACAGATATGAATATGTCCTCACCCCTGCAAATATAAAACGCTACTTCCCATTATCCTCTCAATGCTAACATCAAGCTACACTAGTTATTTGATTTTAGAAATAGAGAAAAAGAGCTAGTGCAGCTCATACCAACGGAAACAAACAGTGTGATGGAGAAAAGTTTACATAGAAGATAACTAAAGCTTCATATAATACTAGCTAAAAGTAGAAAATGAAACAGTTGTTTTGCTATTTACTTCTTTATTGGGTACTTCCCGAGCATATCGTTGTCAAGAGATCGACGTATTAAAACTGGTGGCTGTGGGTAAAGCCTCAAAGACTGTAGTAGCAGAAGCATAGAGTCACACAACAATACTATAGATATCCACAAGAATATATTAAATTAAACACTTATGAAAGAAAAAAGAATAATATCCTCACTTCATTAATTATTCGTCTGGCATATTTGAGGTTCTTCATATCCTCAATAGTTGGAAACCGATCCCCAAGGACTGAATCAACCTAACAAAATAACACCAGTATGAAAGATGAGGATTCTTTATCTACAATGAAGTATAGGAGAAGACTTTAATTACCTCCTCTTGGAGCTTGGCCATGATCCTAGGCTCCTGCAGGCAAAAACTATGGCTAAAGTTAAGAAGATTTCATGGTAAACAATCTGAATTAGATTGTAACCCAATGTACTTCTGGAACATAATACAAGTATTGGATGATCAGGCAGAATGTATAAAATATAGAAAGGCCACCAATATCTTAAAATGTTCACATCTTCCTAAGAAAATCTTTGGTTAGAATTTAATTTTGGTATCTAAAATTTACCACTATTTCTGATTTAATTCTTCAATTTTAAAAAGTTTTATTTCAATATGATAATTTCCAATTTTATTTTAATGTGGATTACCATCTAGGTATGATTATTAGTTCATAAAGTTCTATTTCAATAAGAAAACAACAAGAACATTTTATATCTAAGGTAAAAGTTAGTACTTTTTTAATAGTTAGGAAAGAAGAACAATAGCAAGATTATCTAAAATCTTCCCAAAAAAAATATAGTATTGAGGATCATTTTTGCCTAACATTCTCAACTAATCAGATAGATATTGCTCATTTTATCTAGTTCTAGCACTAGTAATTTCGTTTGTAGACATTGGTTACTTTATTTAGCTTTCTTTAACACAATTCACGTCCTTTTCAAGATTAAGGTTTTAACAGCAAATATTGATATGAAACTCATTAAAATTTGAGGGACTAAAGTGGAATTCTCTTTAACTTTAGGGACCAAAACTATATTTAATTAATTTTTTTTCTGTGAAGAAAAATATCGTGAAGGTTTTCAAGATCAACAGCAAACTAATAGGTTACTATGTCAAATTTATGTGTTCGATAAAATTATATACACAAACCAAAAGAGACAGACATAAAGTGCATCTTAAATGCAAAGAAATTGATTACCTTGCAAAGACGATAAAAGGTCCATGTTAAAACTGCAGCAGATGTTTCATGCCCAGCTATAAGCATAGTCATCAAGTCATCACGAAGCTGCTTGCTCGAAACCTACACATAATAGCACAGAAAGTTGTCAACTAGTTGGATCTCCAACTGTCATACACTTGTCAACTATTAGTAACATACGTCGTCTCCTGATGCCAAAAGGAAATGAAGGATGCTAGGATCTTGCTCATTCATGTATTCCTCATGAAACTGCAGCTCCTCCTCATCAACCATCCTCTGCAAATGGGTGAAATAGATAGAGTGAAATTAGAGTTCAGACCTCAATCAACTTATTCATAAATAATGATAATATTCAATCTGATTGACACGACAATGAAGCCCTGCAATATCAGGCAGTCATGTTAACCAAGAAGAAAGATTAAAATTAAGTCAGTTAAGAAATGATGCAAGAAAGTGATGGTGAACGCATATATGTGTCAGTTTGACCTCGGAATTGATACATATTACTACAGAAGTGTAAGAAAGGAAAAGGAAAGAAAGAGACGTGTTGTACAGTTGTTTTGAGGGAGGGAAGAAAGAAAAGAAGAGAAATTTTCAAGTTGTTCCAGCAATTGCTACTTTACCTTGCATATAGAAATTAGTTGATCGAGGGTGTCATTGATCAATTTGAGAGCTTTAGAGACCCTTTTTTGCCGTGGTGAAATATCCTTCCATATTGGAATTTCCCATACCGGAATTGGCGCAATACTGCGATCTTCTGCTTCTCTTAGCACAGTATAAACAGCCTGCTCGAAATGGAATATAAGCATTACAAAAAACACAATAATCTGACAAACTGATGTAGAAGAATATCATGATTAATATACGAACAAAGTTCACAATAGGAAAAAGAAATGGAAGGAATACCTCAACTATGCCAGTGTCATTTGTAAGTGAATCAAAGTCATAGTTAAAAACTGCCTTGCCAATGATATCTAAAGTCAGACGGGAGAAGAGGGACTCCATTTCCACATCTACCCCATCAGATGCTGCAGCGTCTAGCTTCTTGCAAAGCCTATTTGCAGCTTCTCCAAACAGATTAATCATGGCTCCTACATACTACATGAAAAGATCAACAAAAGTGTAGATGTAATAAATGGATGGCTGATTTTTTAATTTCTACAACAAAAGGCTTTCTTAAGGGCTAGGAAGACCGAAAGATTGCACTAGTATCAACTCAAAACAGAGTACACATCTGAGAGAAGATTCAAGACCTCCCTTACTCTCCCGACACCTAGATTCCTAGCAAAAAAAAAAGTATCTCATTCTGTACAGAGAGCATTCTAAATAAGCAATAGCTCCTCATATTTTCCTCCCACTTACATCAGTTATTTTTAGTTACATTGGAACTCACAGGCTAACAACATTACTTCTACGTACCCTTTGGACCTCCCTAACTCTCTTCCTCTGGTGCATATTTATAAAAGGGATATACTTAACAACATGTGTCTAACAAGTGTTAAAACATCAAATGTCCGATATGTGTCAATTTCCTATTACTCTTCATCGTCTATGACCGACTTAATTGCTAATATGCTTGAAAATTTAGAAGTCAGCATACAACTCTCAATCTGCTCTCAGCATATCTTCATCATGCAAACAACTAGATACCTTTATGCCGAGCTAGTTTTGAAGCTCCATATTCAATGCTATCTTAAAATATATATCTAAGAAAAGGTTCACACCGATCATAAATGATAAAGATGGATTGCTTTATCACATGCGATTGTTCTTATGAGAAAATATCTAAATAAAAAAAAAACAGGGTGCAAGGGCAACCATAAATTACTGTACCTTCATATGCAAAGATGGGACTATAGCCCGTCTTCGTACACGCCATATCTCCCCATCAGCAGGTATAAGTCCTTTCCCCATGACAAAGTCTAGAATTTCAGCTAAGATACCCTGTGCATCCAAATATCATCAGTATACAGAGCAGGAATCAACAGATTGTAATAAGATGGCAAACAGGAATACCTTAGAATAATTCTTTGGATTATCCTTCAGTATATGCTTAGCAATGGAAGGATCAGAAACTATCAAAAATGACTGCAAGAAGATCAAGCTATCATGCACAGTAACAACTTATGGGATACCTTACAAGAAATAACACTGTGGTAGAAGTTACTGCAACTTACAGAACTAAGAGGGAACAAACCTTTGGCCCAAAGGTCAATCTAAATATCCCGCCATAAGTGAGATAAAGCTCATACAGAGGTATGAAGAATGCCTCACTACGAACTGCATTTAATGATCCTTTTGCTTCAGGAATCTTGGGATATTCTTCTTGAGCATTGACGAAACCAAATAATAAGTCCAGAATCTCACTGGGAACACCCATCTTCGACAAACCACTCCTCAATACAGATGGATAACTTGATTCCCAAAACAAAAACACCAGATTTAGAAAGAGCTGTCAATTGCTAGGATCTAAATAGGAGAATAAATAAAAACCCACCTGATGGAAAATGTACAGCAGCAGCATGAATTCATATATAATCAAAATTAGTACTTATACATGCTGATAGAATTACAAAATGTAAACTGAACCGTTGTTGGACTAATTTAATGAACCCCGACCCCACACCCAGAAATTTAAGGGGAAAAAAAGGAAAAAATGGTACTACACAAATACCCAGCTTTTTCGACTGTGAATTCTCCAGAAGCAATCCGAGCAGACAATTCAGCCCGCCGTTTCTCTTCAAGTAACCGCTCCACACTTTTAACTCCCTTATCCAACGATTCAGGCTCTTTCCCATTTGAAGAAGCACATTTAACGATGCATAAACCACGAGCTCCTACGAAACCCAAAACCCAAACAAGATAAGAAGGGTCAAACTTCAAAGAACCCCACAATGAAGAACCACAAATTACTTTACCAAGCGAAAGGTAGCTGCCAACAAACCTCCTTGACATTGTGGATAAAAAGAGGAAGATGGGCCAGTGCATACTAATCTCTGCGCACAAAATTTCCTCTGAACGGATGATGGGGTGGTCGAAAATGACGAACAGGGTCTAAGCAGGGTGAAATTGGCAGCCATGGAAGATGGGCTGCCTTGGTTTCGGATAAAATTCAGAGATCAGAATCGGAAATGAACAGAAGAACAAATTTGGGACCCAAGCGAGTTGTACAGAGAAAGAAGGAAGAGAGAGAGAGAGACGAAGCTAAAATGTGTGAAAAAGATAATTAATGCCGGACCATATGCTTGGCGTTTTCGCTGTATCAACCGCTAAGAAACGGCTGTTGGTATCTTGTTAGTTCTGCTCGCAACTAGAACAGAAAGATTCGGCCTGAGAAGCTCATGGCGATACACCGAGGAAATTGGAAAAAAAAAACCCATTAGTTTAACGTCGTTTTATTACTTTTTTTACATAATTACGAAAATAGCCCCACCAAACTTTTCTTTACGTAGATTGGATTTCATCGATGCCAACAGAAGATGTGACGAATGATGTGGAATTAAATAACATCATCAGTTGAAGGCAAAACTTTCTAGATTTTTTTCCCCTAATTGAATGTAAAAGACATCCTTGTTGGTTTAGCTAACACCAAGAGTTGGAAAAAAAAAAAGAAAAAGAAGAAAAGTTGGACACGTCACGCCTCAACAGTAGCTATTATAAAAATGGAGCTTGATTGTAAGCGGTTGTAATTATTTTGTTTTTGTTGGTTTATTTTAGGTTAAATTATCAAAAATACCCCTAAACTATGGGGTTGGTTTGAATTATACCCCTAAATTTTGAAAAGTTTCATTTTAACCCTTGAACTTTGAAGTTTGTTTCAAAACAACCCTTGAAGATTTTTCTATTAAATTTATGGACGAAATATGACGTTTTTTGATATGTTTTGATTTTTTTTTCAACGTATATGTTCAAGTATGTTCACATAATCAACAATATAAATGTAAAAACATCATTTTCCGTCCATGAATTTAATGAAAAAAAAAACCTTCAAGGGTTATTTTGAAACAAACTTCAAAGTTCAAGGGTTAAAATGAAAATTTTCAAAGTTCAAGGATATAATTGAAACCAACCCCATAATTCAGAAGTATTTTTGATAATTTAACCGTTTATTTTAAACAAAATAAAGTTGTTAAGTTCTTGTTGGTGTTTCTTTTCTTTTTTTTTTAAAAAAAAAAATCATATAATAGTATTCAAGTTTACAAATTGTTTGGTTACAATCTATAAAAACAAAAACAAAATGGTCGTTTCTGTTAAATCATCAATCAGCCAAAAAAATTAAACTGATAGGTTATGGTAAATTTAATTATATCAATACTCTAATAGGGATTCGAACACAATACCTCATGCTCTAATACCATGTTAAATCACCAATCAACCCAAAAATTGAAGCTGATAAGTTATGGTAAATTTAATTATATCAACACTCTAACCGTTTCAAAGTTTTTCAAGCATGTCTTATTACTTTTACCAAAGTGAATTTCGACATTTGGTTTTAGCTCTTCCTATCCAGCTATTCATGGATATAGGACATCATGTGCTCATCACAACACACATATCATCTCAGCATGGCTTGGAAGACGTTTATCGAAGACAGCTTTACTTAGTCATGTGCGATAGTTCACTAAGGCCCTCAACTCGACTGGATTTAGCATGGGGCTTGCCTATCATGGACAAGCGCTCGACAGGGTTGTGCTCTGCCCACAACTCTATCTGAGCCTATGTTGAAACATAGACACATCCTAGAAAATAAGAATGAACTATTATGCTTTTCACTCTGTTGGATCAAACGAGCATGTCATATGAAACATGCATGTCAATAAGCAATCAAACAACAAAACACAACAGGGCTTCAGAGTGATGCTGAGGTATTAAACATGTAAACTTCAATAAGAGGGAAACAGTGCTCTTGGTCATTAGGAATTTCAACAGTTCTCGAGTCATTGTTACAGCAAGAAATAGAGGGAGCTTTCAGTTATTAATTGAAGGGGGAAGGAAGCCAAACTCACTCATGAATTCCTCCTAATTGTCACCAGGCAAAGAACCAGATCCAGCCTTCTTCCAAATGTCGACCCATTCGACCATGGCTTCAGCAGCACGAGCGAACATTTGATTGGAACGGCCTAGCTGCTCCTTTACTGCCTTCGCAATTTCGAGGAAACAGTCTTCAGCTGTCACTGCTGCTTCTGGCAACCTAAGAGTCTGAAAGAAGGGAACAACTTCTTCCATTAGCTTCACCCCTTCCCACTCTTTCTTCAGGCTCTCTATTGCATTTCCTCTTTCATTTCTCCAAACATATGGCAGCCCACTTTTCACACCAAGCTTTAGGTGATCACACGTTACCTTAATGCATAATCCACACCATATATCTTCCATGGTTTCCCATCGAAACTTTCCTTCCCCGGCCAATCTCAGAGCTGGACATAAAGCAGGACCAACAGTCTCTCGATCAAATGCAACATTGATTCCACTCACAGGCAACATGGCCCCTACGGGAATAGTAAGGACTGCATCAACAAAGCGTGTGTTCCTCAGACTGGGCTTGAGGGCTTGTGTTGGTGCATCATAATCTGCTAGATTGAGCCACAGTCCACATGACAGACTACAAGCAACCCCACTTCTTAAGCTAAATGGGTAGCCACGAACAAAATCTGCTCCTTTCCTAAAGGGATCATACAGTGTGTTGAAGAAGAAAGGCGTGGCTGGAGTTGAAAGGTTTGACAGGTGCTGAGCTACAATATCTATCAACAAGCCCTTATCATCTTTGGCTGGAACACAGTCGTCGTCAACTGAGATGATATATTTTTTTCTGGAAACGAGGTAGCCAAAATATCGGCAAGAGTAACCAGAGAATTTAATTGAATTGGAAGTACCAACAATGCTATCTATATCTTGTTGAGAATAGACGTCCAGGTCAAAGCCATCTGGAATTTGGAGGTCCTCTTTGAGTTCAGGATCCTTGACAATAATCAAGTGGTATCGGGAGAAAATAGGCCTCCATTCATTCATAAATGATGTCAGATCAGAGTGGAGTGCTCCGATCACAATGTCAATCTCACCATCCTTAATATTAAGCTGGGACATCCTTCAAACTTCTCAAGAAAATAAAAACAATAATTTGTGATAATATTTTTAAAAAGATCAAAAAGATTGTCAAGTCTCCTTAAAAGAAGCAGCTGAAGTTTAATGCTCTAAAATGCAATCACACCAAATCATTGAATCCTAGAATTTTTCTGAACACCCTGCATCAAGTATTCAGTGTAAGAAAGAGAAATGGATAAACCCACCACAAAATCAATAGAGTAACAGAACATTGGTATATCTAGATTCTTCTTACTGGTAGGAAGAACAGGGGTGACAATTTGCTGGATATTGAATGCCTCAATGAGCGAAAGAACTTCATCTTTTCCAGTTGCCACGAACAACTTTAAAACCCTCTCGTTTAATTTTCCAGCCCTTAAAGTTTCCTGCTTCATGAAAGTATTTCATCTACTCAGTAACTCGCACATACTAAGAGTCAGTAAGAAGGTTCAACATAAAATGTAGACAAAAAAGATATTCAGAGGTGAAGCAATAATTTCAATTTTTGGTATTGCAATGCAACAAAATAACATTAAGCAACTTTTGATGCATTCAACATTAAATAAAAAAAATTGCTAGCTAATCCGCTATTTCCAGTATAGATTTGAATGTTGTGCACAAGGTCTGACTAACCACAGAAACCAATGAGGTATCACCTCAATACCTTGGCCTTCATTTCCACATGCAATCATTATTGCATACAGATCACTTCTTCCATACATGGAAATGGTTCCAGGGTCATCCCTTTTGGACGATGAGCAGCTTAAAGATTTTCCTTTCTCCATCATTTACCCTAGGCCCAATGCTGCATCTCTACTACTGCAACGTCTTCTCACAGAGTCTTCTCCTAGATCCTATGGCTACAGTTCAAAGGGAATATGAGAGAGAAGGAGATAGTAAATTGTCCTCATTGCTATCAGATTAGGGAACCCTTTGACCCTAATTTGCAAGCCAATGATTTCAGGGTTCTTTTCATGCTGTTCCATGCGTGCCTTTTAGGAAAAAGGAAATGGAGAAAAAAGAAGAAAAAAAACAAGATCAAACCCAGTTCCATCTGAAAGGTTAAGCCATTTAAGGCTGAAAAGGATTTCTTACAGATGACAGCTAAAATGGAAAAAACTTAATACCAATGATACATTCAGAAAATACAGCCTTGGATGTGCCTTAACTATTAAAAGATGTTTCATATGTAATAAGGTGGGCTAAAAGCAGTAATCAATTAACATGTCCCCTTGCAAGAACTATTTGAGAAAATCTTTGAGGGCTTTCAATATTATTTGAAATTCACTGCCCTCTTTTGGAGATTTCTTTCCCTCTATTATCACTTTCCTTCCATCCAATGAGAAAGCCAAGACAAAGGGCTTACGACAATTTGTTATAACATGTAGAGAAATTCAAAATGCTAGAAATAGGATAATATTTTTGGGATAACAGAGGTAATGTTGAGGAGGCATAAAAACAAACTAGGTTCTTTGAATGCTTCGCAACCTTATACATCTAACAGCTTTGCAGCTCCTCCTTTTTGGTTTTGGCTAGTTGGAGAGCATTATTTCAATCTCACCAACTTGAGCTTGGATTTAACTTCCAGTCATCCCTCCCCTCTAATCGCATAACTCTTCAGTCCAATGATTTCTTATTTGAAAAAATAATAATAAAAAGGATAGCTATTGTGGATATGGTTTTCATTTGGGTAAAAAAAAAAAATCAAATTCTGATGAAAATAAGTAAGACGTATAAAGATGTGGATCATGAGGTCTAAGTCCATGTAAACATTATGAATAGTTAAATACAATTTCACAACTACACAACCCCAAAATTACAAAACGCCAATTTCACGACTAGACCAACATATTCTTCTTCTGCCTTGCAAGTGCAGAATAAAATACAATAGAAAACATTCTCAAATAGCCAGAGTCAATCCTATTCCTTCAAGCCAAAAATAGCATGCATACATAGCTAAAAATTAGTAAAGAAGGTAAAAGTTCATTGTATTTCAAACTCATAAAATCGTATATTAACCATTCTAGATCCATTAATTGTAAAGCTTATACAACAGTTGTACATATAAGTTACAAGTAACAATTCTCATATAACGCTTCTACATACAAGTTACAATTATATTTTCCCAAATAACTGAATACAGTAAATACAATAACCGATATAGTATAGAATCTTCAAAAAGAAAAGTAACTTCAACATCGAAAGTCAAACTAAAACAAAATTTTCACTCATGAAGAGGATAAAAATATCAAAACTATGGCAACATTCCATATCGGAGAAGATATATCTAGTCTTCATATAATTACAAAGAAATGTAAAAACAGAATCATCCAAACTTCCATTGGTATTTCTACAAAACAAAACTCCACCCTTCATTCAACCTTTCCGCCTCAGATTTTTCAAACAGTAGACCAGAAGGGTGGAGTTATAAATCTTGATGAAACCACAAGATTGTAGATAGCGTTGACCAAACATAATAAACAATCAACAAACCCCAACTCCCCAATTCAACAAGCACCACGATCCAAAATCCAGACGAAACACAATCCAAGATTCAGAAATAGAAAAAACCCAGAAGAGAAAAAGCATCGAAGTGGAGGGTAAGTGGGGAATTTACACGTACGCGATCAAATTCAAAGCAAGACGAAGACGAAGACGAAGACGAATTAGACCATATCTGTAAAATTAGAAAGAAAGAAAGAGAAGTACCAGGAAAAGGTCGAGGACGATGTGATCAGGGAGAAAGGAGAGATCGTAGATACGAGAGAGATTATGAATGGCGGAATGAATAGTGAGAGACAAGAGAGATGGAGGGGTTGTCATTCAAAATATATATACAGATCATAATTTCTCTTTGCTGAGAACTCTCTCTGTGTTTCTGTCTGTTGATCAAATCTCTCTCTCTACAACAAGCCCATAGGGCGGGCGTGGAGTGAATGACAAGGGAATTGGTCTAAGGTTTGTCCCGAGATTGGTGTCTTGCAGCAGAGACAACGCTGTGTATTCTCCGTCGCTGATTAAGGGGCCGACATTTACTAGACGACTTCTTCTTTCTCCCCCTTTGCTTCACACGTATTCCACGTTGATCTAAATCATGGCCCATGGGTTCTGTCTGAAAGGTAATCGGGGTGGGCTGAAGGCCCAAGTGCAAAATAATGGACCGCAGGGCTCATCGGTTCCTCACTCCTCTCTCAAATATGCCATCCCCACTTATCATTTCAATTATGCCGCCCCCACCATCCATTGTTACTTGGATTTACAATTTTTCTAATGTCTTAAAATGTCCTTATCCCATTAACTTGAGCATAGTTTAGTAGATAAGGTATCAATTATCATATCAAAAATTGATAGTTAGATTCTTCATCTCGCAATTGTTGAATATTAAAAAAAGTCCTTATCCCATTTGTTTCGGTGGAATGATTTTACTTTTATTATTAAACTAATGGGATCAATTTTATGGAATTAGTTAGGGTGGTTTTGGCCAAAAACTTGATCGGGTGAATTTTGGGTGAAGAAAAATAAGCAAATACGTTCAACCCCAGTGCAAGTGCACACTGCCTATGCAAGTATTAAAATAGGAGTATTCCTAAGTATCGATCCCACAAGAAACTGTGTAACAAAAATTATGTAAAGCAAAATGTAAGGAGAAATGTAACTTGGAAACTAAAATTTCAAAAACAAGGTTGGGATAGTATGTTGGTAAAAATAGAATAATTGCATAATCTAATTGCAAGGTAAAGTGGCAAAAATTGCATAACTGAATTGCTAAATCCAAAAATTGCAATATTGAATAGCAAACTAGATAGACTTGGTAAATGAAATCGCAAAAGAAATTTTAGATAAAGGAGGGACTCAAGAATGTCATTATCCTAAGTTGTAATTGCAAATCCAACCAACTCTACACACAATTGTAAACCAAAATTGATACTCCTATTCACCTTGTAATTAGGTTTTTAGGAGGCTAAGTGAGTGACTTATATGTCTATAGTCCCTCTATTTTAGATAATTCGGCTCAACAATTTTATGAGTTTTGGAGTTTTTAATCCCTATGTCTAGGATAAAGAATTGGCTTATGTCTAAGCTCTTTTCCCCATCACTTGTGCGAAATCCGCTTATCACTAACCCTGTCGATATTAGATCTAAGCTTGAGTTGCTACCCTAGTTGATCAATCTAGGATCTCAATGGAAATTTATTCAATACAAGCAAACAATTGAGATGTAGGCTTAATTTTTGTTGGAATTTTGGCTACGATTACTTCTTAGGGAATTCACATCCTTGAACCCCCTAAGAAGTTTAGCTCATAATAAATCTATAAGAAAACTCTACTAAAAGTTAAATCAAGTTCCATGTAAGAACAAAGTTGCCTACTATACTCTAGAAATAACACTTAAAGGAAATGAAATTGTTTACTAAATTTAAAGGAGATGCAATTGTTTTGCTGCACTATAGTAAACATAGCACCAATTTACAAAGCCAACAAATTCACTAATTCAGTTTGCAAAGAAGATATTGTGTACTAGACAAAAATAAAAACATCAACAAGCTAAAGAGAATTGATTTCTATTAGCAATGCTCAACCTTATTTCTAAACAACCCGCAAAATAAACTCATTCCAATGATAAATGTGCCACGAAAAACAGAGGAGAAACCCAGAAAACGCCCACGAATCGTATACTTCCAGCAAAAATAAATTGAGTTCCTCCAATATAAATTTAACCCAATAAGAATATCAAATGTATTAAACAAAGCTTGAAATAACATCATTCAACTACCTTAAAACAGAAACTAAACTTACAGCAACTTCAATAAAAAAAATAGAGACAAAAAACTGGAAAAATATAGGAAGAAAAACTGCAGAAAAACAGAGAGAAAACGAGCGAAGACCCATGAAATTGACTCCAAAAGCGCCTCCTAAACCAATCTCCTTCTTCACTCATCTTCTCTCCTTTTATAGGCCTTCATTAGGGTTTAATAATGCCCAAACTTCGTGCTCAAAATCCCCCAAATCGTGCAAGAACTGATGATTTTCGGATATGGGTAAATGTAGATTTTTTTTTTGAATTTTTCCGCTGCTTCCAGAATTGCAGTTTCATGAAATTGCAATGCAATTTCCACATTCCTTGCAAACAAACTTAATTTTTTTAGAATCTCACTCTAATTGCCTTCATTCTTCTTTATTTCTTATTTTTAAGCAACTTTCAACTATTTTTAAATGATCTTAAGACAAAATAAGAATATCTTAAGTAATTGAGAGTTAAATAAGCCTTAATTCTAAGGCTCATCACTAGAAGTCTAAATAGTAAACTTTTTTAACTTCTTTTCATTACAGATATTTATTTGTAGACATTAGTTAAAATTTTCCTAAAAGGATTACAAAACAAAATATTTAAACTTGATAATATGCTAATTTCATTACTTATCTTATGATTGATA
This sequence comes from Trichosanthes truncata, assembly GCA_033996785.1. Taxonomy (NCBI): domain Eukaryota; kingdom Viridiplantae; phylum Streptophyta; class Magnoliopsida; order Cucurbitales; family Cucurbitaceae; genus Trichosanthes; species Trichosanthes truncata. The sequence continues at coordinate 74,533,908 of JAWPNB010000003.1, forward strand.
GTATCCAAAAGAGAAAAATGATTGTCTAGAGAAGCTTGAAAATTGTGGTAGCAAAATGTGTAATGGTTTTTAGGGTGCAACTTGGCTCTCCCTCTAGGTAGCTCTATAGTTGGCTGAGTCAATCATAAATGTTGTTCTTGCAACTAGAAGTTCCCACTTCCACTTGGTATAAAAGTGTTTGTAACTAAATCTAAAGCTGCTCGTGTTGATAGATTGTCTCAATACGGATATGAAAATTTAATTGAGATATGCTCTATTAGTAAAGATTGAAGTTTTTTTTTCTTTTATAAGAGAAGATTTATGTTCCTTGCTAAAGTTTTTTCATTTTGATTGTGTAGCTCATTTCTTTCTTTATTAGGTGTTAAGTAACAACAAACAACGAGTTTGGATCTTTTTTCCTACCTTATGATCTCTTTATATTATTGACTTTTTTATTAACATTTGTGAAGAAATTTTGACTTTTTTTTTTACTTCCGTTTATATATGGTTATTTTTTCTCCGAAAGAGAAAAAATTAAGTTACAAATTTTCTTTATATTATCATAAAACTTCTAGTTACCAAAGAGACATCCATTGCCATTCTTCTATGGACACTCAAAACACCAACAAATTAACAAATTATGTTTTTTAGCCCTCACTTAAGTGCTTTGTTGTGCAAAAACTCACAACGCAAGCATACGCAATCGTAGGTAATAAATGGTAAACAAGGTCGATCCCACGAGGACTAATGCAAGTAAATTTATTGGAATTAAGCACAAAACTTACCAACAAAAACTAGCTAAAGAATGCAACTAAACCTGCAAATTGACTAAACACGAGCACAAAACCAACTACTAAACTAAGAGAGACTTAGAAATGCAAAGTATAACTTTAAACAACGATTAGAGAGGCTACACAAGTACTAAAATGATGAAAACAAGGGGCTGGAATTTAAGGGTGCAGTAGCAGTTTTTACCAAATGAGGTCATCAATGCTACAGCATTAAACACCACATTGTTATACAGAAAGGAATTTTCACTTACAACCGACCCAAAAACAACTTGAACTCGATTTTCTTATCTTTAACCTTGAGTTAAACATATGTCTATGAAAACCCAATGCTAGATAACACTAATGACACCCAAATTCCCCAAAATCACAAGCTTGGAATGTATGTCTACACCCCACAAATTCTACCAAGAATTTACTTGCTCCATTTATGCTAATCCACCCATTCTTAACCCTTTCAGTATTAAGAACTAGCTTATGTCTTACCTAAGGTGATCAAACTCAAGTAAGAACTTACAATAAACACCACAAATGGAAGTATAACTTCATAGAAAAGCATTGAATCAAAAGGTTTCAACCAACCACATCATTCCCTAAATTCCAGCCCTAAAAATACTTAGCCCATGACCTTAAAACAGAGAATAAACCAGTAAAACTCAGAAATCAACAACATTTTGCAATTAATCTAAGAGTTATCTCCAAAATGGGTATAAAAATACGTTAATGTAGCTAAAAGCTTGATAAAAAGTTAGGGCAATACAAAAATCATCCACTATAAGGTAGAAACGAGAAAGGAAACGAGAAAGAGAGAGTAGAGGATGACGAATCTCCTTCTTCTTCTGGAAAACAGCCCAAAAACAGCAGCTCTCTTCCTTTCTTCTTCTATTTTTCTGGGTTTTTCTCCCCTTTTCGGCCTCTCCAACTCTCCTCCCCGAGGATTCTGCTCTCCTTTTCCCTAAAAGGGCTGATTTAGCTCTCTTCATCCACGTGGCAGCAAGCTATTGGCTTGGTATTTAGTAAATACTGACTTATATGGTGATGCAAGCAGTAAATTTTCCGTAAAAACTGTGTCCCGATGTAGTTCACGATGCTGCAACACTGGCAACCTCATTAGGAATGTGGGCTACAATGCTGTAGCATTGGCAACCACAATTCAGCATTCCAGCCCACAAAATCTGCTCACCAACCCGGGAAAACCTGCCCAAAATCAGAAAATACTCAACCAAAGAAGGAAATAAAAGAAGATTTTTCAACATTCTTGCTTGCTTAAATTAGTACCCACATAATCGCTACAAAACTGACAACGGACTGCAAACAACTCGAATTTTAGCGGGGTCTAAGAGTGAAAATTGTGATAATTTACTCTCATTTCATGGGATTATCATGCTTATTATTATTTTTTTTTAAAAAAAAACATATTCTCTTTTGCATTACGTACTATCAAAGATTTATTTTTCAACTTCTACACAAAAAAGAGGATAAATCAATTATAGAACAAGGTAATTTTTTTAATTAGAGGGAGGTACTAGTCAAATGATTCAAATGACTTCATTAGCAAATTAACTCTTTACTTAGTTTAGTTTTAGTGATTTATTATTGAAACAAAGGCAACCCCTCCTGCTTACCTACCTATATTCGTAAATTAATTAAATGTCGTCAACAATTGTGATCCAACAACCAGATAAAAATTTAAGTCTTCTATCTCAACATAATACGTGAATTGTTCAATAGAGTTTCGCCACAATTATAAGAGGCAAATCTCATAGAATAATCATAAAACATGTGTGCACCAAAGAGAGAGAGATTTTTCATGAAGCAATTAGATCAAGAGAGCATATGATAGATGAAACCAAGCTTATTTGATCAATTTTGGGAATAGAGTGAATGCTCTATTTAATTATTACAGTGATTGGTTTGAGCATCAAATTATTGAATATTGAGAGAATTTGGAAGGTGAAGATCAACAAGGATATGTACATGTACAAGTATGAGGGCCCAAGCAAACTCCATTTGCTGCAGTTCCCAATTGACTTTGGCAGTATCCAATGCAAAGTCCGTCGAAGCACGGTTGTGATTGGAATATAGGCAACACCTTCGAGCATTGCTGCCCTTCCACACTTCTCATCATCATTTCTTCTCCTATACACAAACCCACCATCAAACTCCAACATTTAAAGAATGATTTAGCTACAGCTTTAACCGACCAAGATATTTATCTAAAGAAATATGATATAATATTGCTGAACAAAAATCTTAAAGAATTGTAATGAGGTAAAATTAATTAGGAGGAAGATTGTTACCACTAAAAATGAGAAAAACAAGAACAACAATGGCTGAAATGGTGCGTGACTTCATTTTTTTTTTCTTATGAGATCTTGCAAATTCTAATCGATGATTTTGAGAATTATTCATTTTGATCTTTGGTATATATAAATTAGAAAGATGGAAGATAGTTTAAAGTTATTTTTTCCTCACAACATTAATATCTAAAACTCTGTTTATAGAAAATCTAATATTTTCATGGCTAGATATTAGCATTTTTAGAAGTTTGGTTTTCATTTGTAGGAATATTATAATTTTTCTTTTTGGATTCAATGATTTAAGGTAAGAAATTATTAGTAGTATTCTCAAAAAAGTAAAAAAACTATATATTTAGCTTTGATATTATACATGGTTACATGTCGTTTGCATTCTGTGTAGTGAGCATAGTTGTAAATTTTTGTCTAACATGCCGACATTTCCATATGTTCATGACTTCGACATCAATATGAGGGGTAATTTGACATTTTCATTATATCATAGAAAATCAACGAAAAATTTTAAAAATATATATCACTAACATACCTAATTTTAATATTAAGAAACTTTGATTTATTTTAAAAAGGTGAAATGCTTATATGTTAATTTAAATATTTTTTTATGAATTTTTCATATTTATAATTTTTTCAAAAAATATCTATCGACACGACATTTTATAGATATTCCCATAAAATTGAGACATTGATAATTGTGTCGACATTGACATTTGAAATCAGGAGTTGTCTTTTGTTTTTATTTTTATTTTTAGGAGGGGAGAGGTGGTTAGGATGAGTAACTAATGAGTTGTCATTTCTATCTGTATCATGGTGGAAAGTGTGGGTCGACATGTCGAAATGTCGCTCGACATTTCGACATGTCGACACCCTCGACATGTCGTTAGGGGGGGGTGTCGTTTCCCCTAGCCCCCCTTTCGACGACATGTCGTCCATATTTCGGGTTTTTTTATAGCAATTACAAAAGCTGTGAAATGTGCATGGAAAAGACATGAGAAACTTAGAAAGGCACGTGCAGGGTTTTTATATTATATATATATATATATATATATATATATATATATATATATATATATATATATATATATATATATATATTCGAATTTAATCTTTTCTTTGTTAATAAACAATAAGTAATAGCCTACGTCCACAGGTAGAATGAGAGAGAATTTTATTATCTTGAGGAGAAATTGAGTACAAAATACAGAGAACAATTAGATAAGAGTTTAAATGGTGTATAAATAAACTGATTTACATATCACTTAGGTTTTGGGAGTGTTGCCCCCGAACCCCCACTAGGGCGCTTCGCCCCTGGACCCCAACTCTCTAACCAGTCAGCGAGACCCCCGTACTTGGTCATTCGAAGCGCTAGATAATAGGTTCAAAGCATTTCTACACTCCAATTCCAATTCTCTTAATTTCCCTCCAATTTTCTCAAATTCCCTCAAATTCTCTTAAATTCATTTCAATTCTCTCAAATTTCCTTCATAGTTGTCTAATTGAATATAAATATTACATATATTTAGATATATGATGTTAAGACTTAAGAGTAATCAATTATACTATAATTGAGTCACAATTAAGGTTTCATGAAATAATTTTAATAATTTAAATCAATTTCCATTTTTTTTTTCAAATTCCTACTCGCATCGACATTTCAAATTTTCAATTGACATTTTTATCTAAATATTGTCTTAATTTTTAGATGTGATGCTTAAAAATAGTCAATTATAGTCTAAATAAGTCAAAATCTAAGTTTCATTGGCTAATTCAAACAATTTCCATCAATTTCTACGATTTTCGTAAATTTCCATTGACATTTCTATAATTTTTGGACCTCGACATTTCCATCGACATCGACATTTCGAACCTTGGTTTGTATACATAATTTCTGGTTGGAATTGATGGTTTAATTTACCATATAATATATGTTAGAATTATTGATTCCAAATTTATTAATTTAATTTTAGTTTTATCTTTTATTAAGTTCAATTTAAATTTAATTGTGCTTAATTGTTTGCTGGTGCTAAAATTAATTTTGTAGGCCTTTTTTTAGGGAAATTGAAATGAATAACCACAAATTTCCCCTCATTTTGAAAAATGTCCACAAAAAAAAAAAAAAAAAAGATATGGTCAAATGCAAATTCAGAATGAATTTTGGCTAGCCTTTTCTTTTCATTTTATCTATACTATATATAAATTGTGCTTGGAAGGAGAAACTTTTAATTTTCTTTTTTGCCTATTTTTAATTTGAAAACTTCTTATTATGACATTCTTAATTGAAAGATTTTCCCTTCTGTCGTCAATTTGAATAAAGATTGTAAAATCTATGCGCATGTAATCTCTAATTTGAATAAATATTTTAAAATCTCTACGATCTCCAATCTTCCAACTAACTAATATTTAAATTTTTTTAATGATAATTTAAAAAATTAATAACAAAAACTAAGACAATATTTTTGAACCTATCTATTTTTTAGAATATATAAAATTATTATGAAAGATTTTTCTTAAAATAAACTAATATTTAAAGATTCTTAATACATATTTAAAAATTTAAGAACAAAAACTTTAAAAAAACAAATTATACCATTCATTTTTTAGAATATATAAAATGATTATGAAATATATATATATATATATATAAACCTTTTTTAATGAATATTTTAAAGATCATGATTTTTTTTAAATAGAATTTTAATGCATATTTAAAAATTTAACAAAAAATTTTAAAAAAAAAAAGTGAAGAATGGTTTTTTGAGAATACAAAATTAAAATAATATTGAAGTACTTTTTTAAAAATTAAAGATAATATTTTTTGAATAAGTATATTAACAAAATATTAGATTCTGATCTATTGTGATTAATATACATAAATTAAATGTCATACATCAGTCTATATATAGGACATCCACGACTAAAGTTTTCCATGTCTTCTAAAGTGATTCCAAAAACCATGTAAAGGAGAAATCAAATTTCTCCCATTTTCATTTGATGGCTTATGACTATATAAGCGTAATCTTTCTTTTCAATAAACCAGATCATTCGTATCCAATTTTTCAATTCTCAAAGTTCAAGCAATTTATTATTGAAGAGACTTCGTTATGTTGATGTTAGAGGTCGATAAGTGATCAATGAGCTCCCCCTCCAATTGTTTTTGCAAATGGCAGATAAAGAGAGATAGTGATTTAATGTAATTTACTTCTTTTTACATGTTTTTGTAATTCTTTTTTTTTTTTTTACAAATAGCAGAAAGAGAGGGTGATTTAATGTAATTTACGGCTTATGTGCTTTAATAGTTTTTTTCTTTTTTTTTTCAAATGGCAATGAGAGTGATTTAATGTAATTTACTGCTTTTGTAGTTTTCTTTTTCTATTTTCAAATTTGTAAATAGACACCAGTTCATCTACTGATCCCTAACATATTGAAGAGGATGGTGAAGAAGACGATTTGCAACTCTGGTTCCTTAAGGCATAAGGAGAAGCAAACGATAGATAATGTGATGTAATTATATTATTTTCTTCTTTATTTTCATTTATTTTTGTTTCATTTATTTTTTGATAACACTAGTTTATCTACTGATCCTTGGCATATTGAAGAGGATGGTGAAGAAGATGATTGCAACTCTAGTTCCTTAAGGCAGAAGGAGAAGCAAACAACAGATAATGTGATGTAATTGTATTATTTTCTTATTTATTTTCATTTATTTTTGTTTCATTTATTTTTTGATAAATTGGAGTTTACCAGGCTAAGATTTAAGAAGGTATGACCACAGTTTTGCATTTTTTTTTTCTATTTATGTAATTGTATTGTATTTAAATATAATTACTAATAGTTATTAAAAATATAATGTCATTGTAATTTCCAATATTATGGAAACAATTAATATTCATATTCTAAAAGTTATTTTATTTGATCGAGATTGAATTCTCTATCTTGCAATTTTATGATAAAAAATAAACTCAATACTTCTTAATTTATTATTATTAAAGTTTGAAATAAAAACAATATTTGTTTAAATTAATTTATTAATAGATCTTCTCAATTTAGTGAACTTTTAGAAACAAAAATAAATTGACCAATAGATCTCTTCGAAACTTCTTTCATAGATTCGAAGAGTTCTAAAATTGAGGACCACCATTCTAATTAATAATTCCCTTGAATTCAAAAAGATCCTTGCAAAAAGATTTTTCCAATTACTAGATAATTAATTCAATTTTTTTCTAAAAAAAAAGAAATGATTCCCTTGAATTCAAAAAGATCATTGCAAAAAAGATTTTTCCAATTACTAGATAATTAATACAATTTTTTTATAAAAAAAATTTAAAAAAAAATATTTTTTGGTTTAAATTAAAGTTTGAAATTAAACTTTTATGAACAAAATTAAATTTATTAATAGAACTTATTGATTTAGTTAACTGTAAACAAAAATAAATTAACCAATAGATCTCCTCGGAATTTCTTTCATAGATTCAAAGAGTTCTAAAATTGAAAATTATTATCTAATTAATGATTCCCTTGAATTCGAAAAGTTCATTGCAAACAAGATTTTTTTCAATTACTAGATAATACGAAATTTTAAAAAATAGAAAAAAAATAATATTTTTGTTTAAATTAAAGTTTGAAATGAAGTGGGTAATCAAATGATGCAAATCAAAATTTAAAAAAAAAAATGGTTTGAATTAAAGGTTGAAACTAGGTGGGTGATCAAATGATACTAATCAAAATAAAAAATAATATTAAAGGGTAATTCTTCATTTTTCATATGTATAAGACCCTATATTCAACTTTTATATGTACATTGCATTTTCAACCGTATGAAACACGTGCAACCAAACTTCTTTCTAATTATCCTAGATTCCATATCCCTTAGATTTGCATTTTACATATTTGAGTTCTTTTAGATTTTTTTCGATTACGTTCCTTAATATTAGGATACCAATTTAAAACTGTTAATCTTTTATATTTTTTAATTCTTAAAACCTATTCTATATATTTTTTAAAACGTTTAAATTTTTATCTTTCCAATTCATAAATCTAAATCTATTTTTCTTCAAGTTGACCAATACTCCACAACAAGAAGTAGTCGATCAACCTAATCATTGTCACACTTCATCCATTGTTTTCATTGTTGAACCTTCTCTAATTGCATCCATGACATTGAGAGGTAAAAAAAACGATGAGATAATTGAAGTTGATTGTGAAAGATGCTTGGCTATGGTGAAACTTACAAACGGCGATGGAGAATGACCTTTGGGACTACTTATTTCACCAGAGTTCTTATTTCTCTATTGAAGAAAGTTATTGGTTGCAAGTTTAGCGACGTCTTGCGCTTACTTTCGTATGTTGATGTTGATGTGTAGTCGAATGATGATATGATAGGCTACATTTTTTAACATTGATTGGAGAGTGTTCTAATCACATGGTGATCAGAGAGAAGAATTATGGGTCTTTGGACCGATTTGAGGGTGTTGAAGAATTTATTAATTTTCTCGAAACTAAAGTCAATGGTAGAATTAGTGCAATCGAGGACGATTTAATTTTTCATAAAAAAATGCTCAAAGCCAATACGTATTCGAAGCTCCGTGGAATAAGCTTCATGAGTTTTGTGATGAAGCGTTCACTGATATACGATTGTTATGGCACTTTTGGACGATGGCGGAGGTGGAGGCGAATATAAAAGGACAAAAGCCTTCTACCAAATGGAAGTGAAAATGCCTAAAGAGAAGATATATATTTGGTGTATTTTTATAATATACTATGTATTTATATAGAAATACACAATATTTTATTGGGGTTCTTAATTGTCTCTCATGTCACGAAGATTTTTGCTTTATGAGTACAAGGTACTTTTGTGGCTCAATATTGAATACATTGTATTCTTACATTTCATGAAGAAAAAAAACCTTATGAGAAGGATGGTGGGAGCAAGCACGAATTTCAATGTTTGAGGAGATTGACACTCTCCTTTTACACTATCATTCTATCTATCAATTGAGTACAAAATTGAGTTCAAGATATTCGCATGACACAATTTGACAAAGATTTTACCTGTGTTTTTTAGTGCAAGGTATTTTGTGTGGCTCAATCCAACAAAGATCTTAGCTTTTATCATAAGAGTGATACATAGGGGAGATATGTCATGATTACTTTACATTAGGGTTTAAATTCCTCTAAATTACAAGGTATTTGCGTGTTGGAAATTCCAAAAGTGTCTAAACACGATTAAATCTTTTAATTATTTGAAAGTTCAATTTTGAAATAAAAATAAAAATTTAAGTTTTCTTTTTTTCTTTTTCAGGTTTAAAATGTACTTTCATTTTGAATCTATTTTAAATTATCTCATAATTTTAGGATTTGGTTGTTTAATTATCCGTTAAATCTTCTCATTATTTGGTTGTTTTGATTTGTTGATTTTAATTAACCTATAATTTTAGGATTCGGTTTTATCCAATTTGATTGGAAGGACAATTTAGTCAATTGAATTATCTTAATTAATCAGTCAATTTATTGTTTGACCATTTATCATTTTATTTAACACAAAAAGTTGTTTGACCATATTTCAAAACGCAATTTAAATATAGTCATTTATGTTGTTACCCTTCAATAATAGTCATAAACTTAATTAAACTCATCGATATCCACAACAAATTGTATTTTTTTTTTAGTTCAATAACATGTGGGAGTGGAGATTCGAAACCTCTAACTTTTTGGTTGACAATATATATTTTAATTGGTTGAACTATACTCAGATTGGCATGACGAACTATACTTGTGACCACCAAAATGTTTCTGCTTTCCATTCATTTTGACAACTTCCAACCACACATATTCTTTCATTTTCGATCATTTATATGCAAATTACAAACAATCGTGAGAGCTAGTAAACAACATTATATTTTCTAGACCATATAAAATTACTCAACCAAAATTCTTCTGTTCTCAAACATCACTGCATTATTCCAAAATACGAGAAAAGCACAAAGATAAACTTCTTTATTAATCAAAGCAAACAATACAAAAACAGAATAAAAAAAAGCATACACATATAAACATATTTATAGGTCACAAGGGTAATTAAACTTGTGCCGAGGACAAATTATATATATGGGTTTTGGATGGTAGTTCCGCTTCAATAATACTTACTTTCTCTAGGTATCTCCTATTGACCATCATAATTATATTTTTAACAACTAGAAAGAAGAATGCAGAAAGGGAGTGAGAAAAAAGAGACATTTTTTTTTTTCAAAAAACATAAATAGCTACTAAATTTTTAATAATGGTGGTGAGTAGGAAGATACCAATTGAACGGTGAGTAGGTAAGTATTATTCTTCAAACATTTCATATTCCAGCGATGCACTCCGGCGGGGTGACGGGGTAGCGGGATTTATCAGTGCAATAGTCATAAATCATGTGGTTCATACGAACCCATCTGTAATTTCTAGCTTGCAAAGGAGTGAGGGATTGGTAGGCTGGGGCTTCCCACCAATTGTTGAGGTTTGAAGGGCAGTTTGCAGGGCCTGGGACAGGGCAGCCCTCAATGTCAAAGTCCTTGTAATAAGCATAGAATGGGGCTTTCTTCCAATCAATCTTCTCCAAACCACCTCTTGTCGCCCAGTCATCCGCTTCCCATAGCGTCGAAAACACTCCCATTGGCTGTTGCTTTGGATATGGAATCCCTTTCGCTTCGTGGTTCTTGTACACCCTTATAGGGATCCCATCCACGGCAAAGCTGCGTAGAAATCAAATGAGTATATATATATATTAACATAAACTCATTTGTCAAAGTCAGCATAGCTCAAAAGTAAAAAAAAAAAACACAACCCATTTCATCAAATATATGTAGGATGTTAATTTGGGATTATATCTCATAACTTACATGATTAGCCAATGGGACCATGTGATTGAATAAGTATGGAAATCAGCTGCTGGGTCGAACCAAAGGTTCACTCTTTGTTCTCTGTCCCCCTTTCCATGAGCATAGATGTTGGTTTGAACTGTGTATGGCTGCCCACTCCTATTTCCCAAGAACTCAAAGTCTAACTCGTCTCGTATTGTGTCTGTGTCCGAATTCATCTGCAACGAAGAACATTATAATTCAACTCCATTTGAGATTATATATATTATACCAAAATTAAGCCAATTTTTCTTCGATTTGATTAGTGGTAACTTACGTAAAAGGCAGTGACTGTTCCGGCAGAGTCACCAGGGACGAGTTTGATCTTCATGCTCACTTTTCCGAACAAGTATTGGCGTTTTGAAGCAAACCCACATCCTAAAATCCACAAAAATTTAGGCAGATCGTTCTTATTCACGTGAAAATTTTCTTTTCTACGGTTTGAAATTGTATTATGGGTTAAATTATTAATAGTCCTTGAAATCAAGGTTGTGTATTTAGTCTGTCTATTTTACAAAGTTTCTAATAAGGCTATAACTTTTTAAGTTTATGTTTATTTAGTTTCAATACATCTAAGTTTTTTTTAATAGATTTTAAAATTTTTAATTTTGTGTCCAATAAATCTATGTTCATTAACATCATTGTTAATATAATACAAATATGACTCGTTTAAAATATATATATACATGGTTGATCGATTGAATTATTTTAAGAATCATATGACAAGTTAATTTCAGGCTCAACTTCCTAAATAGTTCTAGCAAGTCACAAATGTGTTTTTTTTTTTTTTTTGAATTCAACAACATTTAGGATGAGGAAATTCGAACCTCTAACCTCTTCGTCGACGGTACATATACCAATTACCAATCACATATGTGTTAAATTAGCATAGTTAACTACACGTATTTATTACATTAAAAGTTCAATAATTTATTTAGATTTTTTTCTTCTTTGAGTTTAATAATATGGAAGGAAGTGACCATTCAAATACATGGCCTACAAATAAATGTATAATATTCAAACTATACTCAGGTTGGCTGTAAGAAACTTTTCTTTTTTTTAGTTCAACAATTTGGTAGGAGATTTAAATATCTAACCTTTTAGTCGATGGTATATACCGTAACTAGTTGAGTTTTGCTCAAGATAACGACTGTTAAAAACTTTTTAAAGCATAAAAACTAAATATATCTAATTTTACAAGTTTAGAAACTAAACTTATAATTTAAGTCAGATAATATATATGAATATAACCACTTTACCAGAACTTTGGTCTAGAACAAGTTGAATTCCCCTTCCACCATCGAGTTGCCTGACATGGCTATCCGCCCACGTCACCCTAAAATTCTCAAGAAAAGTCGTCGGCCGACCAGAAACAACGATGAACAATGCAACAACACACACACAAAGAAAACCAATGGCATTGAAACTTCTCAAAGCCATGGCTATAAGTTATAAAGTTGAGGATTTGAATGTGATATGGCATAGAACAAACGAAGCTGGCTTTATATAGATACGCAAAAGGGAAAAAAGATAAATGGGTCAGTGAGATTAAATGAAAAATTGAAATGGGAAATCGCCATCATCACAACTTAGCTTTCGATACAGCTAATCACAAGCCGTAATGAGGCCCTACCTTCACTAATACTACTGTCGTTTGCCAATATTTTTTTTTTTCTCTCTTTTTGCATTCTTTGGCCTTATCATGAACATGAGGTTGTATTTTTTTTTCTCGAATGATAATAATTCTTCAGAAAAGACATCCAAAAAGCTAACAATTGCGATGCGTGGAATGTTTAATACTGCTTGCCCAACTCAAATTAGTTATGGGAATAGTAATTAGAAGTTGATGAATATTTGAGGAAATTGAGAATTGAGATGTTGGGTGCTGGTCAAGGGGTGGTCAAAAGAAAGTGAATGTGTATTATTTCTAAACATTTCCCCTGTTCGAATCCATCGGTGGTACTGTCGAGACAATAATTTGTATTCGTGCAAACTTTCTTAAACTAAGATATATATTTAAAAATACGTGTAGGAGCCTTTAGTTTAGATAAGTGGTAAACAAAGTTATTACTTTTCGTTTAATAATCCTTTCGTTTTTATTTTTTTGTTTCGCGCAAATTCTTTAATATAGCTTCATCCTTTTTAAAGAAGCCTTTCAATTCTTAGTCAAATTAATATATATATACAAGTTTTTAAAAAGCTAAATTATAAAAAATACTCCTAAACTTTGTATTTTATTTAAAAAATATCATTGAACTTTCAAAATTTTCATTAATACCCTTAAACTTTCAAGAAAAGTTCAAAAATATCATTACTGTTAGTTTTGGATAGAAACCGTTAGTACTTTGTTTCAAAAATATCCTTAAACTTTTAAAAAGTTTCATTAATACCCTTAAACTTTCAAAAAAAAGTTAAAAAATATCCTTACCGTTAATAAATGAACAAAAATCGTTAGTACCTCGTTTTAAAAATACACATAAACTTTCAAAAGTTGCATTAATACACTTAACCTTAAAAAGAAGAGTTAAAAAATGTTCTTACCATTAGTATATGGACAAAAACAGCTTATCTACACCCCATGAGCTCCCTCTTCTATTTTCTCTCTATCCTAATTCTCTTTAATCTATGGTCTAACACTTCTCTATTTTTTTTTCTTTTTTTTTTCTTTCTTTTTCAATACCATCTTACTCTATTCTTCTATTTTTTTAATCTCTAAAACCACCTCTTCAATCAAGGTATATAGACTATAGCAAGAAGAAATGAGAACAATGAAACCACCAAAGGATCTTAGGACTTAAAAACTTTTTTTTTTTTTTTTTAGTTTTAGAAAAAATTGGCCTGATTTTTTAAAGCACTTTTAAAAAGTAGATAACAATATAAAAGAACTCATTGGAGAAGTAGTGTTTTATAAGCTTATTTTTTTAAAATCAAATAGTTATCAAATGGGAGCTATTATATTACTATAGGTTAATATATAGTTTTTTTTTTTTTTTTTGAAATCTAGTTTTTCTTAACTATTCTCTTTCTAATTTATTTCTTGAAGTTAAATGAGTTCTAAATTCAATGTTTTCATTTTTTTTTCTCAATTTGATTATTCTTTTTTCCCTCTTTTTTATTAAAAAAATAGAAAATAAATATGTGTGGTAACCATTTTTCTTATTTTTTATTCCCTAAAATTTTAAACAAAGCAAATGAAAGTTTATTTCAAAACTAATTTTTTTAAAACACCTTTTTTAAATATTGGTACTATATGTTTTATAAATAAAATCAAAATATAATTTGTAGTAATAATTTTTCAAAAAATAGAGTTAATAATATAAATAAAAGGAAAATTTGATTGAAAAATGAAAAAAATTAAAAACTCATAAATACAAACAAACCATGTTCATCCTCCCTCTCCTCTATGTTCTTTTAGAATATGTATTACATTACGGATGAAAGAAAGAAATTCAAAGCCACTATTCATGAAGAAAGGTGTTCGATCACCATTTCTTAAAGTTTATTACCAATGTGGGAGTGGAGATTTCAATATCTGATATACCATGCTATAACGAATTGAGCTATGCTTATGTTGGCAAAATCATTTGATCAGTAGAGGCTATGAGGACCATGGCCCCCAAACTTTTGCTTAAAATATTAATTTATTTTAATGAATCTTAATTACAATTTACATAGTTATATTTCTATTAAAAATAAATATAAAATGCATATTATCTTTTCTTACCATATTTATTAGTATTTATTATCATTATTGTTGCCAAAATCTGGCCAAGAGAAATCTCACCTGACTTTCATGTGACAACAACGGTAAATTTGTAATTTGGAGAAAGATGTGACCTGCAAAAGAGAAAAAACTAGGCACTAATGTGACATTTGTCACACTAACTCTAATGCGACATTTGTCACACCAGCTTTGATGCTTAAGTTAACAAAGAGAATTTGGGTGTAACAAACTAGAGTTTAGAGAATGAGGCCAGGTTAAGTTGAACTTACTTTCTTTAAGTCATAATGGGGTATTTATAGAGTCTTTGACTTAGGTTTTCCATATTTCTTTTAAGATAAGGATTTAAATAGTTTTTCTCTTCTATCTAGGAATGAGATTTAAAAAGATTAATCTTATCTTGCAAGATTCCCTTGTAATTCGGGTTTACTTCCTTTAGTCTAATTTCACCCACAACAATTATTATTATATAAATTAATTACTAGTAGTTAGGTTGATTTTCTATTAATCTTATTTGTTATATTTTTCCTATTTAATTTAATATTTCACTTTTAAAATTAAAGTTTAATCACTATATTAAAAAAAATCAATAATTTATTGAACTTCTAGTTTTGTGTCTAATAGGTCTATGGTTCTAAACTCCATAAATTTAAACTTGTTCAAAATTAACTAGCCGCGTAAATTTTAGAAACGATTTTTTTTTAAGTACATGGACCAGTTGACACAATGATGTAGGACAAGATTAAGATGACACAATGATGTAGGACAAGATTAGATAATTAGCTTAGTTTAATTGTTATTAGGTTAGTGTTAATTTTAGATTAATTAGTTTTAGGTTATTTTTGTTGTAAGGATATAAATAACCCTTTGTTAGAATTGTAAAGGAGCTTTTTGAAATATCAATTTAGAATAGAACTTTGGTTCTTTTGAGAGTTCTCTCTCTTTTGGGAAGGACTTCCCTTCGTTGGCCATGTGTTCGATCTAACCTTAAACCCATTGCGTCAATTGGTATCAGAGCCCGGATGAACCTTCAATGTTCCCAAAAAGCTACGAAACCATAGACGGCGGTCAAAGACGCCAACATCATGTGGTGGACTGCCCATCATGAATTTGTTTCTTCATCCAGGTATTTACTGAATATCTCAACTCCACCATTTTCACCTCCACACTCATCAACCCACCATTTTTATACTTCATCCAGAAGTTCCAAACCTCCTAAAAAAAATTGCAATATACCCATCCATCAACCAACCTCGTTCATACTTCATCAAACCCCCATGAATCATCAACCTACAATCTTTATACTCCATCTAGACATTCCAAACCATCCAAACTGAAATTTTGAGAAACTAAATTTAATGAAAACTACACCCACCTACCTGATTTCGTAGGCAAAGAACTTCAAAAAATGTGTGACAAATTAGATGCTCTCAATGAAAATTTTGCCTCCAATCGAATATGTCAAACAATATCTAAGGCTAAAGATAAGCATTATGAGGTATTATGAAGGCAGAAACGAAGCTGACCATGAAGAAACCAAAAAAGAAAATGAAGAAATTAGAAAAGAAGAGAAAAATGAAGAAAGTTTAGTCCAAGAAGCTAAAGCAAAAGTCATCGGAACCGACAGTGAGGGGGAAGAAGAAGTTGGAGAAGAAGATGTTTCGTCAGAGGACGTTGTCTTCGGACAGGGACACGAGACAATGAATGCGACAACGTCGACAGAGTACTCTATAGCTTCTGTAAATACGAATTCTATTTATAGCCTTACAACAAAAATAACCTAAAACTAATTAATCTAAAATTAAAACTAACCTAATAATAATTAAACTAAGCTAATTATCTAATCTTGGTCCTAAATGGTATTAAATTTCCGTCGACATGTCGACATTTCCATCGATATTTCCACATGTCCATGAGTTCGACATCGACATAAGGGAGAATCGACATTTCCACTGTATCGTACAAAATTGATGAAATATTAAAAAAATAATAAGAAAATGTAACTTAATGTGAATATAATATTGTAACAAGTATTTTAACTCATTTAAAAAGTGTAACATGTTTATTTATTAATTAATTTTTTTTTAATTTTTTTCAAAAATATCCATCGACATCGACATTTTATCGATATTTTCATAAAATTGAGACTTCGACATTTCCGTCGACATTGACATTTTAAACTTACATCACACAAAATTAAAAGTTAGAGACTCTTAAAACTTTTTAAAACCTGACTTGTAATTTAACCTGAAATTATTATAACATGAATCATATTTTCATTTTTCAATATTATGAAGATTTATATACTGATCATAGAAATTAAAATGAAAGATCATTTTAAAATTATTTAACTATTTACTTTATTTAAAATTAAAAAATAATTTAGTAGTTAAAAAAATATTTTAATTCTAAGAAGGAAAATATTGATGAATTATTATAAATTTTTTCTTAACTTTTAATATTTATGTAATAATAAAAAAATATTTGTCGGTCCTGCATTCTACTAGTTCTTCTAGTTCTTGATCCACTCTCACTTTCTTCATATTTATTTTTGCTGATTTTTCTTGCCGTCAATTCAACAATTCATATATATTGGTAGACGGGAAAACTTCTAGTACTCTCGTATGGAAATTTTTTATACTATTTTTATTTATTACTTGTCACATCAATATTATTTTAAAAATTATATAAGATTCACTAAAAATTATGTAGAGTCCACTAATATTACAACATAATGTGAACAAAGAAAATATGATACTCAGGTAGTATTAAAAAAATTTCCATTGATCTAGACTACTTGACGTAGTAATAGAATAGCATCATTTATTAACTTTAAAATTATAATTGATTGCCATGAACTAATGTAAATACGGATTCTATGGCTTCTATAAAACAATACGGATTTTATTTTTGGTCAAATCTTTGAATGGTAGTAGAAAATATTACTCTGTCAATAAAAATAAAAATAAAATAAAGTAGAAATTATTCAATAAGTAAAAATTAAAGAGGAGGAAAAGGCAAGAGGGAGAGAGAGAGGATATTTTGTTTGTAGTTTTCTTTTTGAAAAAATTGAAGAACTTATAATTTTCTATAAATTATTTTAAAGAAAATTTGTAAAATATTTATAATAGAAAGCAGATAATCAAAATTTTAAAGGAAAAAGACATCTCATTATCATATAATTATATAAATTTAAAATATTGATTTTTGCATTCAAATGTTCCATATTATTTGTTATATTTTTAAATCATGCAAAACAATGAGAAAAAAAACCTTTTTATTGTTCACTTTTTGGGTGAACCGTCTTTCCTATTATCTTAATTTGTTGAAGAAATGAAAAGCACTTATTTGGAATGATCTTATATTATAAAAATAAATGTTCAATAATATAGGTTTCAATTATTAATCTTGCGAATCTTTTTCTGAAAAAATAATGTCAGATGCAAACTTCTTTCTCGACTCTTAGCTGGATTTCACAATCGGAAAATTGGAAGAGAGAGATAATTATTATATATTTAATGAAAATAATTTAAAGTTTCTATTTGTTTACTGGTTGTTACAAATTTATTGATAATTAGTCGATTAATAGTTAATAATTGATATAAAAAAATAATAATAGTTTATCATCGCTCAATTAATAAATAGATAATTAATAATCATCATTTTTTTTTAAATTGAGTTATTCAATCTAGTTACATTGTCAGTACGTTTTATAAATTGTAATTATTTTATTTTGACACATTACCACTAATTTCAGGCTAAATATTGACTTGTAACTATTCTTTGTATATAGGGAGAAACTTTTGTATTTTCAACATACACTCTCCTACATTTAACAAATCTAATTGGTCAATTACAATTAAGAAAATGTTCAATAATTGATTCACTCATATATTCTAATACGTTTGCAAAATGGGATTTGATAGCTAAGTTAGTGAAGTGAAAGGAATTTAAAACAAGTCAGTTTCACGAATCTAAATGAGCACGACATACTTTTGATGAAGAAGTATTTATAGAATTAGTGTAATGATAACCATGATGAAAGTTCTATTAGAAAATTGTATGAATATTTGGTTGAAGTAGGCTATTTGATTGAGAATTTATTTAATCATGTAGAGCATGAATTATGATAATTATCATCATTATTATGTCCGATCTTTTTATTCAAGTTAAGGAGATATATATTATAAGGTTTCTGTAGTGCACCAGTGCACTTTTGATAGAGATGTACAACTTCGACCACATTCGAATAAAGATGTAGCTTTTGAAACTATCTAAACAACCTATTATATTGGTCGTCATTAATTTAAGTGTACAACAATTTGGAAAAAGAATTATGTATGAAAGCATATTTTCAAATTTAATAATATCACTTGCAACAAATTACCAGATCAACAACAAAAATCAAATTTAATAGTGGCTGTTCTTTTATTATAAATACAAGAACACCCACTATAATTAAGTGAGGTGGATATTATGTTTTTAAAATACTCCTCTGAATTGGCTTCAATTAATTAGCACCTTGAAAAAGAGAGCTTCAAAATTAGTAAGATTCCCATGATTAAGTTTCAAAGACTAAAAATCATCTCTAGCTAGGCTAGCTCTAATGTGAAAGAAAGAACGTAACATGGCTTGCTATAGATAAATTGGAGAGGTAGCTGGTATTGAGTCAACATCAGCCAGGTTCCGCCGACCAACTGGCCGATTTGGCTTAACGAATAAACACATTCAAATGAAATGCGGTGTTAATAGATTTGAATGCTACACTATTTCATAAACACATCATTGATGGAAATTTCGGTGGAAATGCATGAACGAACAATGCACTTTGCAATTATGAGATTATACTTGTTCGACCCTACACAAATAATTCATTTCTTTCTCCTAATAAACCCCACTCAATTTCTGTTATGATGACGGATTTCTTTCGGTCTCCATATTGATATGGCGTTGTGTTAACTAGGAGTTGAAGGGATTCGAACCACAGATCTCGTGATTGTTAACACATTTGATATGTCAGTTGAATTATGCTCTCTTAGGTGTGTTGTGTTAACTTTTAAATCTTATATCTATATAACTTTTATTTTCAATTCTATTTATCAAGTCGAACAATTTATTCATATACAGACTCAAACAATATTAATATTAGGTTGAATACAATATATAGATTCTTATATGAAATTAGAAAATTATTTATTAAGATTGATGGCATAAATGACCTAATTAAATCTTAACAGAAAAAAAAATAATTAATTAAATAATAGATTCAACCACAAATTGCAAAAATGGTTGAATGATAATTTGAAAGAAGAGGAAAAGAATAGTCTTCTTTGTTATCTCCAATAAATCAATGTCCCACAACAAAGATGGGATTCGATCAATTATTTAAATATAGTAAGTCAAATGTAAATCACTTCTTAGTTAAGTAGGTTGTAATGTAGAACAACTTTTAAGATATTGATAATCTTCCTTGCGAACTGAAAGCTTTAATCTCTATCTTCACATTTATAATACTAAAATCTAAAATAAATGCCACTTACTCATGGACTAATATATCAAATACAAGAAAAAGAAAAATTACCCACAATTATATTACACACATAAGAAAATATACTAAGCATAAGAAAACTAAATTCAGTTATAGATCAATACAACTCAATCACTAATGGACTAATATATCAAATATTAGAAAAATAAAATTACCCATAGTTATCAATCAAGTTAAAAATAATTCATATTTTTAAAATTGAATGAAGAAGAAAATGCCACTTGTTACAAATTTACACAAAATTATATATTCAAAGGATTTAATCTTAGAAATACTTCCTACTCTAACCCCAAGTAAAATAAACCATTCCTACATTAAATTTTGAATCGGTAGTTACGATAAATTAATTTTTTTTTATAGAGAAAGTAAATCAATCACTTTTTTTTTTCTTCTAAGTTCAACAATTGTGGGATGATGATTGAACTATCGATCTTTAAGATGGTAATCGATGCTTTATTCATTCAACTATATTTGAATTGGCAAAGTAAATCTAACGTTTGTAAATAAATCGATAACGCTAATTTCATACAGAATTATTATCCTTAGTTTTAACCCTAGGATGTTATTCATGGTTGTTTCAATCAATCTATAAAAGTAGGGGGTTTGAGAGGTCGTTGTTTTGGTTTTAATGGGGAGAGTTATAAGGGGTGGGCAACCCACGTGGGATTGTTTTATGGATGTGAAATTAAGAGAAGGTGATATGTAGGAGCTGTAGGACTATGGGCTTAATCCGTTTTAAATTATTTGCCGTTGTTATAAAGTGCATGGAAAAGAAAGCTTATCGACCATGGTATTTGTGAATGACAAGTACACATTGGTCCAATTCTATGTTCCTCTTTTGTCCCTATTTGCCATCTTTATACCTCCCATTTAATTCGGTTGTTTACACATCTGCATTTGTCTCCCTAATTTATTTAACTTTCCTTTCCTTTCCTTTCCTTTCATTTCTATTCTTCCCTTTTTCAATTCTCCTCCCCGTTCATACTTTTTATTACACTATTAATTTATAAAAATATTGGGACGTTGAAAAGTTTGAGTTTATGAAACCTAGGTATGAATTATGTAAATAAATGAAACAAAATTATGTAATTCTCATATGTTTGGTTTGTAGGTTTATAATTTATAAAAGTTAATATAAATAAAATGTGGGCTTCTTTGTAAGGTAAGAGTTTGTATGGTTTTTTTTTTTTTTTTTGAGTTCAATAATCAAGCGATGGAGGATCAAACCATCAATATTGAGGATAGTAATTGGTGCCTTATCCATTGAGCTATGCTTAGACTGGTTAAGAGTTTGTATGATCTAAATTTATATATGTAGCCTACGTGATTAGCAAATCTGTAATTTGACTGAGATAAATAAACCCATATAAGAAAGGGGCTCAAATTCCATTTTGGCTACTAAACTTTTAAATTTTCTATTTTGATCCCTAGACTTTTAAGTTTATTTTATTTTGGTATCTTTACTTTTAAAATGTTTATTTCAATCCCTAAGTGTAGGTTTGGTTAGTGGTCTGAAAACTATAATTTTAAAACATGGAATTCAATAAATAAATAAATAAAACATAGATGTATTTCATGTTTCCAAATAAGTGTTTGGTAGTAGATTTAAAAAGTATATTTTAATTTAAAAAGTTATTCAAAATGTGTTTGGTAATATATTTATAAACAAAAACAAAAAAGGTTGTATTCATCAACTAAATATTTTGTTGAATCTCAACTATTATTAATTAATTTATGAACACGTTTTAAGTTAAAAATATTATTTTACAATATTATATAATTTATAATATATTATGTTATACATGTTTTGATTTTAACAAAAATAAAATGGGTTCATAATATGAAGTTGTATATTTATAGTTGTACATTTTTTGTTTAAATTTTTATTTTAAACTCAACATCTAGATATACTGAAAACATAAAATTATTGTTTTCAAAAATTTCAGTATTTGAATCACAAAATCCAAAAACAGTTTTCAAAAACAAGTATGCCAAGCTGATTTAGTAAATTTGAAAACAAAAAACAGAACTCGAATTACATACCAAATAGACCTTAAGCTTCTTTTTTTTAAAAAAAGTAATCATTTTGGTTCTTATGCTATAAGTTTGTCATCACTTGTTTAACATATATATAATATGGCATCGAATATATGTATTAACATGTTGATGTTAGAAAGTATTGAACCCATATAATAGATTGGTTGAACTGGGTATTAAGTGGAAAAATATTAGGTGACAAAATAATAACAATGACCAAAATGGTTATTTTTATTAAAATTTAGGGATTAAAATTAACATTTTAAAAGTTTAAGTACAAAAGTAGTTGTTTTTATAAAGCTTAGAAACTCAAATATGAGAAATTATTCAAAGATGCTAGAACGATTTGGCTCGTTTTATACGTGGGATGGTAGGAGAGAGAAATTTTAAAATATATATATAATTTAACCATACATTTAGGTTTAGGGATTTTGATATCCACACTGAGTAATTTTTCCTAAAATAGATATTTTGAAAGTTTAGTATTTAAAATTAAATAAACTAAACGTTTATTGATCAAAAGAATATTTAAACCTAAAAAATGATATAAAAAAAAGAAAAAGAAAAAAAGGAAAAAAAAGTTAGGTACTATAATATGATATAAACCTAGCTAATATTGGTTTCTTCAAATATTTGATCAAAATACATAATTATTATATTAGTTCATTACAATAAATTTTAATTTTAGAGTCGATAAATGCTATTAGCCAATTCTTACCAAGCAGCCTATAGCCTTTTAATTATTTATTTTTTTTAAAGTAGTCTATAGCTAGCTATTATATAAATTGTTGGTCCCATAGATCAATTAGGGGAAGAAATTAAAGTAATATTACAATGGAGAGAAGAGGAATGAATGGCTCGAGTAGTCAGGCATAATATATCTTGATTCGGAATGAATCTTCTCTTCATCTATAGTACTGTAATATTATAAATATAGAAGAGGGGTAATTTGTATTTTTGTATTTTAAAATTTCCTCTATTTGAAGATCAAAATTTTCCTTTATTAATACTATATATAAGTCTGCTTCTTTATAATTATTATTAAAAGTGCTATTTTTTTTTCGTGCTTAACATATAAAATGCTTGATATCATTTGAAAATAAAATGAAAAATAATCTTGAATATTTTATTTTAAATATTAATTTTCAAATAAACTTTCGTTTTTTAATTTAAAATTTTGGAGACCCAAGAAATAAGAAAATTGTTTACCAATCACATTTCTTTATTCTTATTTTTAATAAAAAAGAAGAAAAGAAAAGAAAAAGAAATAATTATCAAATATATCTTTATTTTTATTTTAAAAAAACATGATTAAATAAACGAGAAATAAGAAGCAAAATTGCTATCAAACTAGCTCTATTAAGGATCATTGAGATATATTCATCCCTCACATTGTTGTAATTGAGAATGTATGTTTTAATTAGCTATGTGTGCTCAGGTTGACTTTCTTTCTTAAATATTAAATACATTTTAATCTCATATTCTTTTTTCTCAATGTCTTTACAAGTTATATAAAATATATATATTATTGCCATGTCATGGACCTACATTAGTCAATATAATCAAGGAAAATTGTAATAGATAGCAAAAAATATTAGGATATTTGCAAATCTAGCTATGGTTTTTGGAGATTTGCAAATATAGCAAAAAAAATTAAAATTGATTTCTGTTTTTTTATTAATCCAGTGTTTACCCTCATTAGTGTACCAACAGGTATATCAGTAGTATTATTAAATTACATGAGGTTTCATGTCAAAACCAATTGGCAATGAGAGGAGTAGCTCATGTATCTTATAAAGATTGTGAGGTTTCCTTATCTTTTCAATGTGCGCCTCTTAAGATGATGTCTCTTTGGGTTCACCATTCTTGGGTCGAATCCCAATTTTTGTAGCGAATACCCGTTTGGGTTTCATGGACTCCGATACCATATTAGATTACATGGGGTTCCATCTCAAAACCAATGTTAAGGATCCCACATTGAAAAGATAAGGAGACCTCACAATTTTTATAAGATACATGAGTTACTCCTCTCATTATCAATTGGTTTTGAAATGGAACCTGATGTAATCTAATATGGTATCAGAGCCCATTAAACCCAAACAGGTATTCGATCCAAAAATTTAGATTCGACCTAAGAATAGTGAACCCAAAGAGGCATCATCTTGAGGAGGCATGTTGAGGATCCCACATTGGAAAAATGAAGAGAGTCCTCACAATTTATAAGACACATGATGTGCTAATCCTCTTATTGTCAACTGGTTTCGAGATGGAATCTCATGATTATCTAATAAGTATATATTATATACTTTATATTTGGTATATGATCAGTAGTACATTTGGTATATTAGTCAATTGATATATACCTAAAATGAAGTATATTAGTAGTATGTTACTAATATACTACTGATACATTTCTTTTTAGGTATATCAGTTAATTAAATGATATACTCTATACGAAGTATATCAATAACATATCAATGATATTTTGTATATTTGGTATATCACTGATATACCTAACACTGAGTATATCAGTAGTATATCAGTGATATACATGATATGCTTCATCACTTTAAGTGACAAATACTATATCATTCATTTACTACTGATATAGTGTATCAACTAAAAACAAGTGTACCAACAAAAATGTAATGACAAAAAACGATTAATAAAGTCAAAAACTAAAATAAGGTATATATCAATAGTATATCACTGATATACTTTATATTACGTATATCTCATTTCATTTTAATATACTTAAGTAAAGTATATCAGTAGTGTATTACTAATGTACTTCATATGAAGTATATCTGATATATTGAATATAAATCACTATTATACTTTTGATATACTTCATATTTTTTATATACTATTGATATACTAAGTATTAGGAATTCAAGTTCATTAATATACTTGAATAAAGTATATCCACTACTACAAATTTGGCCTTTATTGACGGCTAAAAAATGTCAACTATCACTTTTGTTGACGTTTAATGGCCGTCAATAATGTCGGTGTCAACAATTATAAAACGTCAACTATGCTATTTTAGTTGACGGCCAATGAACGTCAATTGTTATGTCTTTGTTGATGTTTTTTGACCATCAACAATGATAATATTGACATGTTTTATCCGTCAACTATAACCAAAATCCGTCAACTTTAACATCTATATTGACACTTTTTAGCCGTCAGCATAGGTTAAAGTTGACATTTTTCCACCATCAACTATTGTACCAAAACGTCAACAATACTCATTTTATTGATACTTTTTGGCTGTCAATATAATCCTTGCTTGACGTCTTATAGCCGTCATTTATAATTATAGTTGACATTGTGTGCAGTCAACAATGACATATTTGTTGACTGACTTGACTCGTCAATTATAATTGTTTTGTTGATGGATTTTACCCGTCAACTATACATATATGAACAAAAAAAAAAAAAGAATCCAGGTCTTTTTCACACCCTGGACAACTTACATTTACACGTACAAAACGGACAAATTCACATTTTCACAACTAGCTAGCTAGCAATTACCAACCTGCATTTTACACAACTAACGAGTAAACTTAAACTAACATTTACAAAACTAGCTAACAACATTAAACCATCACTTAAATACAAGTCTACGTGATTTTAACCACATTTTCATCTAGAAACTGATTTCAAAATAAAATATCTGCAAAAGCCTACATTCAACCATCATTTCATCCAAAAACATAATCACAATGTATCATATCTAGCAAGTTGTTTAAAGAACAAAATGCATAAGATAATCAGTGTTAACAAATATTAATCACATGTATTGTGCTATAAAATCATCCAAATATGATTGGCTAAAGTGAATTCATCTCATCATTTTGACCCATTCTCTACAACATGCATTTACACAACTACTGACATTTACTTTTACACAACTAGCTAGTAATTTCCAACCTTCATTTTAAATAAAATAAGCTAGAAAACTCAAACCGACATTTACAAAACTAGCTACAATTCTAAAAATGAACTTATACAAAATTAGCTAGCAATCTCAAATCATTATTATACAAAACTAATTATTATAAAAGAAAATGAAAAACACTCCAAGATACTGAATCAACAACTATTATATGTAACATTGTACCACAAATATGTTGTCAAAACAAATTAAATTTCCCCCTTCAATGCACATTTCGTCTTTATATCTGCTTGAATGTACGTCTCTTTGTCAATAAAAACTGAAAAAAGAAAGTAAGTATATAAATCCTCTAGATCAACAACTACACATGTCAAGTTAATTGAAGACACAAATTGTTAATTTCAGCCACAAATTTGACTCACCATATTTCCATCAACGTCTAGTCTTCCTTTTGCTAGAATGCAAGAAGAGCACCCACCGTCTGTTCAACAACCAAAGATAGTACCTACAGTAGCACTTCCATATCAATAACCACTCAAGACACATCCTCAAGTTCAACAACTACACATGGTAAGTTAACTTTAGTCACAAATTCAAGTCAATTGAAGACACAAATGGTTAATTTCAGCCACAAATTCAAGTTAATTGAAGAAAAAAAAATTGTCCTAGCCAACACACAAGCAATAAAAATGGAAATGCATTAATTCGATATTTGGGAAATACGTTGATTTGTGTAGAATGTTACATATCAATTAGTTATAGCAGACAATAAGAATTGGCTTGACTTACGCAAGGAGTGTTCCCTTTATGGATAAACTTGATTGACTTACCTTAGAGGAAATCAACACATCAATTCAGAAATTCAAGTGTTGGAGATTATCTCACCTTGTCGATTCCAACTTAGTTGCTTTTGCTCATATATTGTATAAAAGACACAAAAACCAAATAAATCCAACTTCACACTTCATTAATTAGCAAGTAAATTATACATGTTATTATAAGGATGATAATACCTAACCCAAGAATTCTCAGTTATATATATTTTACCGATACGATAGAGAGGGATTTCATCTGCATAACTCAATTAAGTAATTACTTGGAAACGAAACATTAAGACTTGGTTTAATTCATCAGAGAGATTTCTTACCATTTTTTTTGTTTTTGAAGTTTTAACAAAATTACCTGAGTAGAGATTCCTTTGCCATTGATATACTCAAATGAATTGCAACTTCATTACCAGAAAAACTGTCAGAAATAGACACAACAAGAAGTTCCGCTAGAACAATAGCTAAATATATGATAACGTGCCCTTTGAAAATGTTGTATCATGGGCATTTGCCACCAACCTGAACAACATGCTAACCAAGATCTCATTAAATAGAGTAAGGTAATAGTCCTTATTATTATCAATATTTATTGTAAATTTGATGAAATATTGCTTTCCACCATACCAATCACCAATAAAAACTATCAGAGAGAGGAACATACATTACTTTCTCTCGAAGTTCTTTGAGTGTCATATGGTTCACATTTGAATTATCACAGCCTTCATCCCTCCATACAATTCCCAAACTATTATCATCTCTAAATCGGCGACTTGAAGAAAGCAAACAACACTTAGCAATATTCATATTGAAGTCAGGACGAGCCATCTTCCATTTGACTTCTCAGTCGTATCTAAAATACACCTCGATGCTTTTTGAAAAGTAACAGAAAGCTCTTCAGGAATAATGACCAATAAATCTATAACCATCAAAAGACAAGATAGCCATCACCAAAATGAATGCAATTTACCTATTAAACCCATATGGGTAAACTCCTGCATATAATTGAACATAGCTCCCAAGATTTTGAGAGGAGAATTTCTGAAAGAGGTTGAAACTTGAGATAGGATCTTTGTATGAAGATCCCAACAAGCTTTGGACCATGTAACTCCATAATTTTTTTTCAAGTTTGTCAGTTTAGATTGATGCCTACATGTAGAAAACATTAAAAGCATTTAGAACACAAGGCAAAAACATCCCAGAAAAAGGTGCATTACAAAGACACAGAACTGTATAAAAATTGAGTGAATGAGAGACATTACAAGGAAGGAAATCAATAGGGAGGAGGTCCATTGGAAGAAAAAACCCAATTGGCATAGACAGAGTAATAGAGAACAATACCCAATAAAAAATTAAACAATGAAAACAATCAATGCAAAAAAATTCCATTCTAGAATTCATAACAATACCAAATTGGAACTGAATTTGAGCTTCTTCTCCTTGTCGATGTTCAAAATGGGGACAATAGGGGAGGATTAACAATGAAGGCTGGAGTTTTAATTTTATTACTAAAATATAATCAAGACTACGTGTAAAAATTAGGGAATAGACCTTGTGTCGTTGCTGGTTTGTGGGTGCGACTATCGTGAGTCACCGGGGAACACGCAGGTTATTGTGACAGTACATGGTGAGTTCCACATTGTCGGGCAAGGATTACTGGCGTGGGTGTTCTCGCGCTCCGCCAATCGCTAGTTGGAGTTCGCTTGCTGCTATCATCGGAGGAGGAAGAACACATCATCGGGCAGAGCTGTTGCATGTTGCAGAAACTGCAAGGAGTTGGGGACTAATGAAGTACACGTTAGGGAGAGGGAGGAAGAAAAAGAAGGAGGCTAGGGTTTTTTCCAATAAAAGAAAATTTTAAATTAAGGCATACGATTTATTATTCTTTTAATTTTTAATTCCTTTTTTTTTAAAGTTAAAATCTTGTAAGTTTGTAACCTTGTTGCAAATCTTTTAAATCTTTATTTCACGTTTAGTTAGACTGGTCTTTTTAAATAAAAAAAAAAAAAACTATTTTTATTAAAATTTGGATATCAATTTTCAAATTTTCATTCAAGATATAAGATTTTAAAATTAAATTCATTTTCAAAAATTAAATTTAAGAAATAAATTTTCAAAATCTAATTTGAGATATCATTTGAAGCAGGCGGCAAATGTCAAAATTTTCTGCCTTTTAAAATTTTTCCCACCTTTACTTGATTTTAGTTTTTATTATTTATTTTAAAATAAGCACCCTTTTGTGATAGGTTATCTTGACAGCGTTTATCCGTCAATACAAGTTCTTTATGTTGACGATGAATCACCGTCAAGAATAACCTATTTAATGACAGTTAGAAGCCGTCAACAAAACACTGAATAGTTGACGGCTATTAACCGTCAATGAACACAAAAAGCGGAATTGGCCCAATTTTGACGAAATTTTACGAAGATACCGTCAATATAGCTGTCAATATTGACAGTTTATTGCGTCAACTTAAATATAGAGCTTTGTTGACGTTCAATAGCCGTCAAGATACTTATTTTTTAATTAATAATTTATTTTAAAGTGAAAATTAACCTTTTATTGACGGTTTTTTTCCACAAGCGTCAACTATATAAAAAAGCCACGTGTAAATAAAGCCCAAATTTGTAGTAGTGATCAGTAGTATATCATTGATATACTTCATATTAGATATATCAAGGGTTATATCAATAGTACTGTTGATGTACGTCATATTGCAAACATGCATGATTACATGGGAGGGTCGTTATTTTGAACATTTCACAGACTTCAACTAAGATTGGTCAAATTTTTTTGCTACGTTTGAAATAAAAATAAAGGGTAGACACGCACGCAATTAGGCTTTTATTCTTTATCATTTGTGCAATTCGCCATATAATCAATAATAAAATAGATCATACCTACTAAAAGAAATTAAAAAAAAATCAAATAGATCATACATTTGTATTTCTTTACAATAATGACTAAATTTAGTACTCTAAAACCTAACCATAAAAAAAAAAAAAAAGAACTAAATTTCAAGGACTAAAAATTATATTTTTCCCGCAAAAACTAAAAATAGAACTTTTAAATTTCAAAGGCTAAAAACTATATTTTACCCATAAAGACTAAAAAGTGAACTTTTAGGGGTCCTAAACACATTCCTTGGATGTCTAGTTTAAGATAAAGTTTGGTGAATATAGTAACTGATACAAATTATTGTCTCCACTGTTCCACTCATGAATTCCAACAGTGGAAAAATGTTTGAATGCATTCACTTTCCTTAGATTGCTTTTTCGATAGGTAATAGAATTTGACCAAGACGACCTAGCTAACATAATATCTCAAAATCCTCAATTTCTTACATTCATTTACTATTCCAATAACTGAATTGAGTTAACATAGCTGTATCGAAACGAAACGAAAGAAGAAGCAGCAAAGAACGTCCCTGCAAACTGTACGGTAGAGTTAGTGAAGTAGGCCCTAATTACGTCTTGATATTAGCTGTATCCAAAGTTGTGGGCTGTGACGACGATGGCCATTTCCCATTTCAATTCCTAATTAATCTCACTGACCCATTTACTTCCCTTTTCGTATCTATAAAACCTTCTCATTTGTTCTTTCCCATATCACATTCAAATTTTTCTCTTTTTTAACTATATTCGTAGCCATGGCTTTCAGAAGTTTCAATGCCGTTGGTTTTGTTTGCGTGTGTTTTGTTGCATTGTCCATCTCTGTTTCGGGACGGCCGGCGACTTTTCTTGAGGATTTTAGGGTGACGTGGGCGGATAACCATGTCAGGCAACTCGATAGTGGAAGGGGAATTCAACTTGTTCTCGACCAGAGTTCTGGTAAAGTGGTTGTATTATATAGATATATTGCCATTCAAAACTGTTGAAGAGAAAAAGTCCAAATATGCTACATGGTCCTTTCATTTTTTTTTTGTCACTTGGCTTTTATGAATATCTATTGCCCCTGTTGAAAATTTCAATTAGGTCGTTTGATCATTAAAAAAGAACTTGTCTATTAAAATTAATTTGCTAACAAAAAGTTGATATGTCATAAAATTATTGTTTTATAAATATATTTAGACATGTACGCACGTCATTTTGAAGGATCTCACTTGTCCAAATATATGAATTAAACTATAATTTGACCATCCATCAACCCTTCCTTAATAGATTTTAACAATGATTTTATGAATGGCCTAATTGAATTTTTTTTAACACATTTTAGGTAAATTAAAAAAAAACAATGACTAAATTGAGAAAAACATACATGTTATGGAATATTTTGTATATTTGGCCCAAAGAAAATTTCAAATGAATGTTGATGGATTTTTAGGATGTGGGTTCGCTTCAAAACGCCAATACTTGTTCGGAAAAGTGAGCATGAAGATCAAACTCGTCCCTGGTGACTCTGCCGGAACAGTCACTGCCTTTTACGTAAGTTACCACTAATCAAATCGAAGAAAATTTGGCTTAATTTTGGTATAATATATATAATCTCAAATGAAGTTAAATTATAATGTTCTTTGTTGCAGATGAATTCGGACACAGACACAATACGAGACGAGTTAGACTTTGAGTTCTTGGGGAATAGGAGTGGGCAGCCATACACAGTTCAAACTAACATCTACGCTCATGGAAAGGGCGACAGAGAGCAAAGAGTGAACCTTTGGTTCGACCCTGCGACTGATTTCCATACTTATTCAATCACATGGACCCATTGGCTAATAATGTAAGTTATGATATGCAATCTCAAATTAACATAATTTTTTTTTCTAAGTTTAATACCATTAGAATGGAGATTTGAACTTTTGATCTTTTGGTCGATGATATATATGTCTTAACCAATTAAGTTGTACCCAAGTTGACAACATGATAGGCATATCATCTGATGAAATGGTCTGATTTGCACTGTACGCAGCTTCGCTGTGGATGAGATCCCGATAAGGGTATACAAGAACCATGAAGCGAAAGGGATTCCATATCCAAAGCAACAGCCAATGGGAGTGTTTTCGACGCTATGGGAAGCGGATGACTGGGCGACAAGAGGTGGTTTGGAGAAGATTGATTGGAAGAAAGCCCCATTCTATGCTTATTACAAGGACTTTGACATTGAGGGCTGCCCTGTCCCAGGCCCTGCAAACTGCCCTTCAAACCCCAACAATTGGTGGGAAGCCCCAGCCTACAGGACACTAAACCCTACGCAAGCCAAGAATTACCAATGGGTCCGAGCCAACCATATGATCTATGACTATTGCACCGACAAATCTCGTTACCCTCAAACTCCCCCGGAGTGTGCTGCGGACAATCTCTAAACTGTGGTGGAATCAATAATTTATATATATATATTTTAACTGTCATATACGTTTAAAACTTTGGTGTGTTACATATGAGGATGTGAAAAGCTGGCCATGCAAAACGAAGAAGGTGGATTAATTTGGTTGTTGTTTGGCCCTCTCTATATATGTATTGCATTTCATGAAGTTAAAAATCGATTTGATTATGATATTGGGAGTTTTAATGTCTTGTTCGATTTGAGATTTCATTTTCGTAATATGATGCATGTCGATACTTTTGATAGTGGAGAGGATGTTCTTATTATATTTGAGTTACATTACATGATTTCTACTAGAAATTTTTATAAAAATTGAAATAGTATTCAAAAGTACATAAAAATGATTTGTCATCATCATTTTTTAAAGTACGTTTTATTAAAAATAATATTTATTCTCAAAGCATATTCAAATAACCATAAATAGCCTTGTGCCTGTAGCCATCATTGTTACTTTTCAACATATACTTTTGATCCTTCTAAGAAAAACACATATACTTTGATCCATATTGAAAACATTTGTTCACTCTCATCAACAAATTTTTTAAGGTCTATAAAGAACCATAGAAGAACCATGTAATTCATTTTTATTCCAAAAAAAAAAACTTTTAAAGTGAATTATCCTCCACTATTCAATCTCCAACTTTTTATTGTTTTTTCAAGAAGAGGGTATAAGCCAAATGCTTCATAATTTTTCCTCGATAAAATAAATCCAAATTTTTACTGACTCTATTGAAATTAAAATCTTACTGGCTGATGCGATAATTAAATAAGAAAAATGAAGGATAATGATTTTAGACACATCATTTGAAGATTTGAAAATTATTAAAATACTACAATTTCTTTTTTTAATGTCACACTATTATTTCATTATTTAAGTTCAACCACATGAATATAAATTTATTAAAAAAAAATAAAAACATTAAAGGCAATCATAAAAAAAATTTTAAATATATTAAACTGAAAAATTGAAAAGTGATGCATATTTAAATAAGCCTAAAATTCTCAATACTTAGAACCGACTACAAGTCTACAACACACACCAATTCACTCATAAGAAATCTTTCAAAACAATGCCATGTTCCTAACCATGAGATGTCTGTCTTCTAAATTTACCGAGTGGCTTATACTGATTCGTTACTCAAGAATCTTCCCCTTCCAACTATCCAAATGAGTAACTGTGAGATTTGTCGTTGGTTCGAGGAATTCTTGCATTTTCCCTTGTCATTTGTTAAGCACATTCAGACGACCCCACGCATTTTCAAATGTCCTTTAGATAAAATATCAAAATTAAAGTAGTAGTAGTAGTTAGTAATTATAGTACTATATATGAATATAATGATCCTACTCATAGATATTTTGAAAATCTATTGTCAATTATTCAACAACTTGCTACAAGGAAAAGTGTTTTAAATATTTTGATTAACAATTGAAGTCATATTGGTCATCTTAAAGTATTGATAAAAGAGATTAAATTTACTATAACTTATTGGTTAAAACTTTTGAGTTTACTAATGATTTAACATAGTATCAAAGCAAAAGATCCTATATTCGAACCTCCTATATATTAATGTCATTTCTTCCCTAATTAATATGATCAATTATCTTATCATGCCTCGTGTAAAATTCTAAGTCCACAAGTAAGGGAGATTGTTAATCTATTAATTAAAGATTAAATTTACTGTAATCCATTAACTCGAGTTTTTGGATTCAATGGTGATTTTACACTTAAAATGAATTCTCACATCAAGTCAAAGACAATATATGAATAAAGAGTTGAACAGAATTTTAATGCATAGGATATACAGAAAGTAATACCTCAATGGGCCACATAGATAGTATTTTGAGTAATTTAAAGAGGTGTCTAACAACTAAATATTATAAATCTTAGATAAGATGAGTTTTAAAGATCACAAAGGCAAAAGATGCTCTGCTATGATAAGAAGGTTCTTGTGATGATCTAAGCCCAAAAATTGGTCAGAAAGCTAGGCCAAGACGAGTCACCACGTAGTACCAAGTTTAAGGAGACCTTAATTAGCTAAATTTAATTAATTGAGTAGCACTTATCATAACTTTATTTGACGTCGAGTTGACTGTGCCAAACAAGATGCGTGCAATCACTAACATTTAATTAGCTTCGTCCTATATGGACTTAGCTTCACCATGAACTGTCACGTGTTGAGTAGTTGGACAAGAATTATTGTGCAAAACCTTGATGATTTTTAATCATTGAATAATTAATGGTTAAATTACAAGAGCTTTGTCTATATTTATTTATTGAACTTTAAAAACTTTCAATTATGTCTCAAATTATATTTAAAAGGTTCCCTCACATCTTAATTTTATATCTTGAATGCTTACATATAGCAGAGTGACGGTAGAGATTATGTGACCCAATGTAGCAATTGAAAAGCATGTCGGATGGACTAATTTTAGACGGAGAAGTATTTTTTTTTCTTTTTTTTTTTTTTTTGGAGAATTTGCTCCGTTCTCTAAGAAGCAACTTACCCTTTGTTTGAAGTAATCACAGTAGTCATGAGACTAATTTGTCCTCTTTAAAAAAAATATATTCATAATTACTTTTTAGCTGTTATTTTCTAATATTTTGTCATAATAATACTAAATTTGCAATCACATCATAATTTTATGGTGAAACGTGTCTTAATTTTTCTCTACCATTTTTATTTAAGTTTCAACATTAATAATACTAAGCTTTTCTAAATTAATAAACTATTTTCATTCAGTAAAAAAAAATTTATAATAAAAAAAATCTAATTTAGTATTCATTAACATTATTTCATTTTTTTCCCAAAATAAATAGGCTTTTCTTTTTCAATTGTTATTATTTTTCTACAAAATTAAATTTAGGTTCAGCTTTTTCTCCACCGCCTAGTCTATATCACCTGCTCCAATGGTAAACTACAAATATGTCACTCTCTCGATCGTGACACTGAATTAGCTATGAATGACAACTTCATCATTTTCCATCTGAATTTGATGGCACGGAGTAAATATATCACCAAGAAACTCAACTCATAATTGAAAGTTTTTTTTTTTTTTTTTTTTTGAAAGAGTCATAATTGAAAGTTTGAAACTAGCACTCCCCAAATGTAATAACTCATCATCTCCAATATATCCTTAGGGTCTGACAATGACGTTCTCAATTTTCATTTATCTTGTTTCTTATTTTTTATTTCTTGTATTTTATGAACTAAAAATAAAAACACGTTTGATGACTATTTTTGTTTTTTATTTTAAAAAAAAGTAAAATAAAAAATGTATTTGATAACTGTTTCTTATTTCTTATTTTCTAGTTGAAATAAACTTGAATACATTTATTTTAGTTCAACATAAATTTTAGTACATATAATATAATAAAATATATAACATGTATTAAAATAAATATAAATCATTATAAATAGTTTATAGTATTTATTTAGCTCCAAAACAAAATAAAAAAAATAATAATAAATTTTATCATTCAAATGTTATTCAAATTTAATTTTCCATGTCATCTCTTACTCCAGCCAATTCACATTAAATGATGTCGGCTTACATGAGTTAGTTCATTAGACTATTTTGTAAATTGTTCGACAAACTTTGTAAATTTTGAATGATCATTAATTTAATTATTGCACAAAATGCTATAGATATATTTTTTTTGTAGGTAATGAGACATTTATTTAAGGTTAGACAATCGAACATACTCACATTTCTTTAATTCAATAATAAACTTTATTTTTATTTTTTACTTTAAAAATGCATGTGTTTCTCATGCCAATCATGCACACAAATAAAATATGATAAAGAGAAAGAAGAATTTTTTTTTCTTTAACAATTAATGGTAAACATTAAATATCTTAGGCTAAATTATAAAAAAAATACCACTGAACTTTGTACTTTGTTTCAAAAATACCCTTAAACTTTCAAAAGTTTCATTAATACCCTTAAACTTTCAAAAAAAAAAGTTCAAAAAACCCTTACTGTTAGTTTTGGATGGAAACCGTTAGTACTTTGTTTAAAAAATACCCCTAAACTTTCAAAACGTTTCATTAATACCCTTAAACTTTCAAAAAAAAGTTAAAAAAATACCCTTACTTAATAAATAGACATAAATCATTAGTACCTCATTTTTAAAATACCCCTAAACTTTCAAAAGTTGTATTAATACCCTTAACCTTAAAAAAAAGTTAAAAAATGCCCTTACCATTAGCATATAGATGAAAATTGCTTATCTGCACCCCATTAGCTCCCTCTTCTATTTTCTCTATCTCCTTATTTGCTTCAATCTATAACTTAACACTTCTCTATTTTTTATTTTTTTTCCCTTTCTTTTTTAATACCCTCTTACTCTCTTCTTCCATTTTTTAATCTCTAAAACTACCCCCTTCAATCAAGGTATATAGACTATAGCAAGAAGAAAGGAGAATAATTGAACCACCAAGGGATCTTATGATTTAAATGCTTTAACAAGGTTGTACGTTAGTAATTTGAGTTACTACTTTTGGATTTAATATACAAAAAGAGAGACATGTTGAGAATTTGAGTAATAATTTTGAGGACATCTAGTAGGAGGGAAAAGAAAGACAATTGATGCATTACCCAATTTGTAGCGGATGAAGATTTTATTAATTCTTTTTGCAGTTCACATTATTTTATTTGTTGTGGTCAGTTAAAAAGGTTTCCAATGATTGAGAGAATTGGACAAATGGAGGAAAAATGAGAGTATCTATATGAGTTGTTTTCAAATTGGTTCTTTTCCAACTCAAGATAACTTCAAAAACATTGACTATTTGGATGTTGAAATTTCTTATATTTATGTTTGGACATGCTTAGAAATGAGAGAGCTCCTCTTGTTTATTTAAAGTTCAAATATTTAAGAAGATAGGAGAAATGAGGGAGATTGAAAAATGAAAGAGAAGAGAGTAAGAGGGTATTAAAAAATAATAAATAATAGAGAAATAATAGAGAAGTGCTAGGCCATGGATTTGAGCAAATCAGGAGAGAGAGAAACTATAAGAGGGAGGTAATGGAGTGTAGATAAGCGGTTTTCATCCATATACTAATGTTAAGGGCATTTTTTAAACTTTTTTTTAAAGGTTAAGGGTACGTATTAATGCTACTTTTAAAAGTTCAAGGGTATTTTTAAAACAAGGTACTAATAATTTCTGTCCATTTATTAACAGTAAGGGTATTTTTGAACTTTTTTTGAAAGTTTAAGGGTATTGATGAAACTTTTTTGAAAGTTTAGGGGTATTTTTGAAACAAAGTATTAACGGTTTCTATCCAAAACTAACGGTAAGGGTATTTTTGAACATTTTTTGAAAGTTTAAGGGTATTAGTGAAACTTTTGAAAATTCAGGGGTATTTTTGAAACAAAGTACAAAGTTCAAAGGTATTTTTTTATAATTTAGCCAATATCTTAGTAATTTATTTATTTAATAAAAAGAAATTAAAACCCTACCAAAATTGTGAGAAAATAATAAAGATTTAAATAGAAAATGATAACTAAAGACACGTTAATGAAAAGAAAAAAAAAAGATTTTGGATAAAAAAAAAAGAGAGAAAAAGACAAGAAAAAAATGAAAAGAGAAAAAAAATGAAAGAAATGAAAAAGATAAGAAAGTATTAAAAAAATATGATGGAAGAGAGAGAAAGATGAGAGACGGGTCTAGAAATGGGGGAGGAGAAAATAAGGTACATGCATGAAAATTAAAAAAAAAAAAGAAATTTTTTGAAATACTACTGAATTTTGCCCATTTTTTAGAAACGTTTTTGAAAATTTAGAAATAAGAAACGTGATGGTTTGTCAAACACGTTTGTTAATTAAAAAAATGAGAAATGGGAACAAGAAATAGAAAATGGAAATGTTATCAAATGAGCCCTTAATAACTCTTTTGATTTTCACTGTGTAAAATTATGGTTGCCTGAAATCCCACATTCAATTACCAAAAAAAGGGGGGGTCTTGTTCATGATAAGGATGAAACTAAAAACGAGAGGCAGAAATCAAAATTACAAAACAGTTGTATATAGTTGCAGTAAAGTGGAAAGATTATTGAACATGTCTGACATAACGTAGTTGCCTCTTAATAACAACTGCTAACGATTGGATGTAGATTTTAAAATATGTATATCCCTTATATTGTATATAAGCCAAAGTGTGCATAGCTCAGTGGTAATTGACATGTATTCTCAGCCAAGAGGTTAGAGATTCAAAAATTTGAACGATGACAATCAAGATGACACCACAGCCTTAGGGGACTTGTTTGAGAAGCAACTACAAACTTGGCTAAAGGAAAACGATTTCCGTTTGGTGTTAATAGAGTATGTTATTGGGAATACAAATGTTGATCAAAGCCATGATGCTATGAGGTTTGTAAGTCAATCATGAAAGTTTTAGCATGGAATGTACGAGGTTTAGGCTCTCCTTCCAAAAGAGCCCAAATAAATTAAAAGACTTTATTTCCTACCTCTGTCATGACGTTGCGATTTTAACTGAAACCAAACGGTCTAGTTACACCATAACTTTTATAAGATCTCTATGGAGTTCTATTCAAATTAGTTGGGTGTACCTTGCTTCAAATGGTCTTTCATGAGGCAACCTTATATTGTATGACTCTTACAACTTCAAAAATACGGATGTTATTTGTCAGTCCTTTATTCTCTATTCATTAACTTCATTTTGGGGGATGGTTTTTCTTGGTGGCTTACCGAAATTTAACACCTGTAAAGAGGAAAAAGAGAAAATCTTTCTAGGATGAATTTTCTATCTTAAAAGGCAATTGTTCAGATTGTTGACTTTTGGGAGGAAATTTCAATGTCATTTAATGGTTGCATGAAACATCAACCGGTAGACCTGCTTGTCATAGTATGAACAATTTTAATTCCTTCATTGGTAACTGTGGTGTCATCGACCCCACAATCCACAATGGCGAACATACCTAGTCAAATCTGAGAGCTAATTTAGTCTCCTCCAAGCTAGACAGATTTTTATACACAAGTGCATGGGCATCAACATTCAAGGAAAATGTGGTTAAAACTCTCCCTAGAGTGGTTTCTTATCATTTTCCTTTATTACTAAATGTTGAAATTGTGAATTGCCTAAACCTTTCCGTTTTGAAAACGAGCTTCTCAAGCACAAATTATTTTGTAACAATATCAGTAGTTGGTGGTCCCATACTCAATTTGCAAGATATTTGGGTTATGTGATTTTGTGTATTTAAAATAGCTAGCTAGGAAGGTCAAAGTATGGAATGGACAACATCAAAGTATCAACAAATCTGCAAAAGCGAATCTAACTATGGAAATTGAGCATATTGATGAAGAGAATTACAAGGCACTATTGATGAAGCAGGCATTTTATGTTGGGTCACACTCAAATCTGATCTTAAGTCAAATAGTTATGAGGGAAACCCGCTCTTTATGCCAAAGATACAAGAAAAAATGGCTCTTCGAAGGAGACGAGAATACCGCTTTCTTTCACAAAGCTTGCTCTACCCAAAAAAACTTAAATACAGTGGTAAAACTTATGGACCTAGCTGGCATAAGTCTAACTCTCACTAGTCAGATTGTGATGGAAGCCATTCGCCATTTTAACTCTATCTATGGAAAAAAGGCCCCTATTGGATCGGTTATCAGACATCTATCATGGGCACCCTTATCTCAAGCTTTGAAAGACCCTCTCACGGTCTCATTCATTGAAATAGAGGTTCATGCAAGCATGACTTCTTTAGGTCATAATAAAGCTAGTTCAGATCCAAATAGCTTCTCTTTAAAATTCTTTAAAAAAATCTGGAACATCTTCAAATGTGACATCATGGAGGTGTTCCATGATTTTTCTAGAAATGGGGTAGTCAATAGGATTATGAATGAAACTTATATAGCTCTCATACTAAAGCAGATCAAACGACAATATATCATCGAGTTCAAACCAATCAACCTTACCACCAATATCTATAAAATTTCGGCAAAGACTTTAGCCGAACGCCTGAAAAAGGTCATGCATTACACTATTTCCAAGAATCAAATGACTTTTGTTAGGGGCGGAAAATTACTGACGCCATTCTTATGGCTAATGAGGTTGTTAACTACTGGAAAGTCTCCAAAACTAGCAGTATTGTCTTTAAACTAGATATCGAAAAAGCTTTCGATATGATCGATTGGAATTTCATTGAAGCGGTGTTGGTTTTCGATGGTTTTAATCTCACTGGGCAAAAGTGGATTAGGGCTTGTCTCACATCAGTAAACTTTTCGATCCTTATAAATGGCAGAGAGAGGTAAAATTCATGCTCAACCTGGTATTAGACAAAGGGACCCATTGCCTCATTTTCTCTTTGTCCTGACTTTGGATTATCTTAGCAGGCTGATACATAGTGCTATCGAGAAAGACCTTATCAAAGGATGCATACTGGGTCCAAACTCTTTCAACTTAACTCATTTCCTTTTCGCTGACGACATTCTTCTTTTCATTGAAGGAGATATTGTATCGGTAAGAAATGTGTTGTTTATCATCAAATCCTTCGAGCAAGCCTTGGGCCTTAGGATCAAATGGCATAATCATCAATTTCGAGT
This sequence comes from Trichosanthes truncata, assembly GCA_033996785.1. Classification (NCBI taxonomy): domain Eukaryota; kingdom Viridiplantae; phylum Streptophyta; class Magnoliopsida; order Cucurbitales; family Cucurbitaceae; genus Trichosanthes; species Trichosanthes truncata. The sequence continues at coordinate 74,574,808 of JAWPNB010000003.1, forward strand.
ATCAACACTCCAGTCTCTATTTTATCTGAAGCCAACAATATTTAGTGATATGCCATAACACATCTTCCCATTGATTATCTTGGACCTCTTTGGGTGGAAACCCCCGTTCACAAACTTTTTAGGAGCCCCTAATTGAAAAAATCCAGTGCTGGTTTGATTCGTGGAAACATAGTTATTTACCAAAGGGAGGTAGACTTACGCTTGCTAAATCGATTTTGGAAAATCTTCCCACTTATATCTAATCAACGTTTAAAGCACCGATATCAGTTATGAAAAGAGTGGACAAGTTAACGAGGGATTTCATATGGGGGGCCCAGAATCCCATGGGGAATCACATCTGGTCAGATGGGACGAAATTACCAAGCCAATATCCCTTGGAGACCTGGTGTAGTGTCTAGCTTATTTAGGGGCATTAATTTCAAATTTTTGGAATTAAGTTGAAATATTTCTCAATTAAGTATTTTTGTTTTGAGGTTAAATTGAAACATTGGAAGTTTAGGAAGGGACAATTTGGGAAAGAAAAGATTGGCTTGAGGGCATTTGTGGAATTGGACAAAATTGTTTAAAAAAAAAAAAGAAAAGAAATTCCCTCATCCCTATCTTCTTCATCTTCTCCTTCTTCTTCCTCCTATCTCCTCCCTTCCCGACAGCTTCCCTTCTTCTTATTCTTCTTCCAACTGCAGCAGCTTCTCCTTCTTCCTAGTGCAGTTTCGCCACCTATCAGACTGCCTTGCCATAATGCAGGCTGCCATTTTCCAAACCCACACGCACGCACAGTCCCGTCGCTGTTTGAGCTCCTGTCACCACCGTCTCTCTCTCCTTCTCAGTTTTTGATAAGCTTTAGAATTAAGGCTTATTTAACTCCCAAGTGCTTAAAATATCCTTGTTTGTCCTAAGATCAATTGAAAATAGTGGAAGATTGCTTGAATTTAATGAAGAAATGAATGTGATAGCATTTGGAATGGAATTCTAAGTAAATTGATCCTTTTTGCAGAAATTATGGAAATTGCAAAATCTGATTTTGCAATTCTGGGCAGAGAAGTTATGGAAATTAAAAAGCTGCGCAAACGAAGAAACCCATATATGGAAGAATCAATTTTCGCACAAATTGAGGGATTGGAGCGCGATTTTTGGCAAATTTCAACCCTAGGAAGATCTACAAAAGAGAGGGGAAGAAGCTCGAAGAATCAATTCGGATTTTTGAGGGCAATTTGAAGGATAAATTTCGTGGGTTCCTCACCTTTTCGAAGCTCTTTTTTTCAGAATTCTTTGTCAAGTTTATGTTTTAGCCAAGGAACTAAGGTTCTGATTTTTGGTTGTCAATTTTCTATTGATACTGAAGAGAATTGCTTGAAATACAATCCTTGTTCTTCATTTGAGTTAATTGGAAGCAAGCTTAAGTTTAATTATCATTATAGTTGGTGGGTATTTTTTTTTCAAAAACATACTTTGTTTTTTTGCACCTTCTTCGTTCTCTGTTCACCGAGGGTCAACTTTCTGTGTTTTTAGAATTTTCTTTCTTATATGACGAATATTTGTGGGGGTTATCCTTTTGTTCTCAGTTGAATTCAAGTGTGAATTAATTTTGTGGGGTAATCCAGTTTCATTCGCAAGTTTCTTTTAGAATTCTTTCTTGATTTCATCTTTATATTGATGCAAGATTGTTCAATTTAATTTCTACACTTTTCTTTAGTTTATCCAATCCGATTCAAGAGTTACTTGAATCGTTAAGATCAATTGTTCCTCAAAATTGGAGGAGATTGAGTCGATTGGATGGGAAGGAGTTGTGTTGATTATTGAATGAATTTATGTTATTAATTGATGTTATCCTCTGTTTTAGTCAATTTCAGTTCTGTGGAAATCTTAACTTCACCAATGTCAAAGGCAGAAGAAAGAATAATTAAAATTCAATTAGACACCCTTTGATTCCTTGTTTAATTTCCTTTGAGAAATCTCTTCTTGAATTTCTTGTTGTTTAGCCTAGAATAGCACTACATTCATTGTTTTAACTATTCAATTTACAAAACTTTCAAAATGAACTTTTTCTAAAAAATTAATTGTAATATTTCTATTTTTAACATGAGCTAAAACTTCTTAGGGGGTTCAAGAATGTGAATTCACTAAGAAGTAATTGTAGCCTAAATTTCAATAAAAACCAAGCCTACATCTCAATTGTTTGCTTGTGTTGAACAAATTTCCGTTGAGATCCTAGATTGATCAACTAGGGTAGCAACTCAAGCTTAGATCTAATACCGACGGGGTTAGTGATAAGAGGATTTCACACAAGTGATGGAGAAAAAGAGCTTAGACATAAGCCATTCCTTACCCTAGACATAGGGATTAAGGACTTCAAAACCCATAAAATTGTTGAACCAATTAATCTAAGATAGAGGGACTATAGACATATAAGTCACTCACTTAGCCTCCTAAAGCCTAAATTCAAGGTGAATAGGATATGCAATTTTGGTTTACAATTGAGTGTGGAGTAGGTTGGAATTGTAATTTTGGCTTGCAATTACAACTTAGGGCAATGACATTCTTGAGCCCCATTTTTATCCAAATTCCTTTTGAATTTTCATTCACTAAGTCCATCTAGTTTTCTATCAAATATTGCCATTTCTAGATTCTGCAATTAGATTCTGTAATTTTTCTTTCTCCAACACACCATCCCAACATTATTTTTGCATTTTTAGTTTTCAAAGTTGCAATTTTCCTTACACTTTGCTTTACAATATTTTTGTTACTCCGTTCCCTGTGGGATTTGATACTTGGTACTCATATACCATTTTATATTACTTCGATCGCGTGCGCTTGCGTGTAACAGCCGATCAGTTTTTGTACAGACAACAAGGTGGGTGTTGGTTCGGAGTTAAATTTCGACAAGTTCGACATTCGTGCAGCCGTATACAACCTCGATTTGAAGTGGGTAAGCATTCTGAGGTTTGATTTCAAACTATTGGTTGGCTATGTTTGTGATTTGAAGTTTACCCATAAAGTTTTGTTTTAATTTTAGATTACCCATAGTATTTGGGTCTTAGTTTTGCGAAATCAAGCTATTTGATAGGACCAACATAGTTCTATATTTTTATACTTAAATCATGTTAGTTTGGAGGTTTTAATGTAATTAATTGATCATTTTGTAGGGATTTGAGTATAAGGCACATTTCGAGAGATTCTACGTCGAATCATGATTCCAACGCATCAAACCAGAGGTCATTCAGACACCTGAGTGAAAAGTTAGAGCAAAAATAACCAGTGTTGCTCGTTGGGTAGAGTCTAGACGTTATCGGCAGTTCCCTGAAGCCTCCTTTGACGCTGCAGTGACCCCCTGTGACGCTGGGAGCATCTAGACGCTCCGTCGATTCCTATAAATAAAATGTTTCGCCCTCTAGGTCATTTTGTCTCCAATTTTCAATGAGATCATTTTAAGCTTTATCCTCTCTGTTTTTCAGTACTTTAGGATAGATTAGGAGTTTTTCATCAAACTTTGGTGTTTGGCTACATCATCACGATGAGCGACTAAGGTAAGTGTTCCAATTCATAGGTTGGTGTAGCCAATTGCAATGTTGTGAGGCTTGTATTTTAATGTAGTTTTCTTACAATTGCAAGTATTCTTTGATTCCTATGTTTATTCCATAAGCATGTATTTTTGATTGAATTGACGTCTCGATCACTTTATATATTTGATTGCTAGTCATGATACATGATCCGTAATTGTCATGTTGATTGAACCGATAGCGTTAGAATTATTACATGTGTATGTTTTATGGGTTTCCATATCGCATGGCTTGCATGTTTAATTCTAGGAATTAAAGAAGTATTTTGATTAGATTAAAGTTATTTTATCTAATTAGTTGTCTTACCCAAATAATTTGGAACGGTTTCGTCAGGATTGTTTAGGTAATTAGCATTAACCTTGACATTTGTTAGAGTTAATGACTTTAGGGAATTTGTTACTTTTGGGGTTTCTTAAAAAGTTGACTAAGTGCTTGCATAATTAAGTTACACGTTTTGTGTGCCTATGATCAATTTTGCAATTGGATAAAATCGGACATGTGAATTGGATTTTGGTAAGATTTGATCTATCTCTATCTTTATTGTTTATGTTTTATTTTATTTATAAAAACACAAAACACCCCTTTTTAATTGCTTTCTCCTTTGCAAATTTAACTTGAGAAATTAATATTCGGTTCCCTTAGATGACCCGGTCCACTCAATGCTACAAGTAGCTTAGGATCGGTTTATACATTTTAATTTGATGAGCCCTCGACAAGCTCGATTCACTATTTCGAAGCTAAATTTCCAACGAGCTTGGTGTTGTACAACTTCATTTGATTCCTATTTGAAGTGGGTAAGTATGCGAATGTTGATTCGTAGTGATTTATGGGTAGTAGAACTAAATTGAAGGACGGATTTGGTGATTCAAAAATAACCCATAGATTGTAAGTTTCAATTATAGGTTACCCATCGCAATTAAGAGCCGTTTGGAGCAAAATCGAATCCTTTAAGCTGATGTCCAGTATTTACTAACACGGTGTTGGGGTAAGATTTATTTTGGAATGGTAATTTTCTACACATTTAAGGCTAAGCATGAGTTGGGATTTAGATAGCCATGATTTAGGACTTTTTCGAGGAGTTTAGGGGTTGTTTGGGTGTTTTAAATTTTACCCATAACGTGTAGGACTTTGTTTGGCGTTTCAGAATCACGTGTTCAATTTGTGGGTTGCCTTAAATCTTGGAGTTATTTGTGTAAGTAGTCAATTGGATTTAAGCCACTTTAAGTTCATAAATGATTTGGATGTATGTTTGATAATTTTCAAATTGTGAAAGCATGCTTGAAAACTGTGTTTATTATGTATGTAATGGTTAGTGGATATGTTCGAGAGATGTTTAAGCTAAAAGTGACCTTAGTATGTTGCTAGTAAGGAAATAGGGGCTTAAATTTTGAGTTAAATGTGGTTAGCTTGTGTGGCACCTTAAGGTATTGCCTAAGGATGTAATTAGGCAAGTTTGGTTCATGTTTGTGGAGATTTGTGATTAAACATTTGTGCTTAAATATGTGTATGAGAGATATAGTGTGGTTGGCTGAATTAATATGAGATTTATCGTGATGGGCTAAAGGTTGCCTAATCATATGGCTATTTATGTTAAAGATTCAAAGTTGCAAAATAATGTTTTGGTTATTGTGATCAGTGAGTAGGACCTTGAATGAGTTTTGCTCGATGTTGTGATTGGGTGCCTGTAATTATTCTTTTTTTTTTTAATATGTGCTAGAGCATAGTATTTCAAGGAATTAAATGATTGAATTGAGTGAGTTGCTATAGTTGTGGTTGCTAGTATAGTATTCGGAGGGTCTCTATCATATGTATGATTTTTGGAATTAAATTATTAGAGTTTGGTTATTGGGATGAGCCTTGGAATACCTGAATGATCATAAGTGGTTAAGAAAGGGTCTATATGCGATGTTGAGGTGTTTAACACAGTTTAGAATGTTTGAAACACTTGAGTGGTTTGCTGAGGTTTAGCTTTCTCTGGATGTGGATGAGTTGACTGTGTGCAAGGCGCCGGAGTTGTTGGTTTGGGTTAGTGGTTGAATTAGAACACCTTAAGGGTATGCATTGATCAGTGGTCGTCGTCCATGTTTTGTGTGTTCAGAATGGGCAGATAACTGGGCATGTTTAACTAGTTTTAGATGGGTCCGAGTGTGAGTGGATGGTTATTGGTCGTCTTGATTTCTAACGTGTTTGGGGGATTGAATTCTGGATTAAAGGGATAGAGGGCTTTATACAGCTAGCACATGTATGGGCTACAGTTATGTAAAGTTCTGGTTTATAAATACTGGTATTAGAACATGTTAGTGAACCCTGGTGGGGGTTGCTGCTTGATCAATGGTTCTCCAGTTGTGGGGATAGGTAGTGTGGACACTCGAAGCAATTGCTCTTACCCTGACAAGACCTCGTTGAGGTTCTCCCGTATAGAGAATGTCGGGCATAAAACATGTTAGTGAGGGACCGTTGTAAGAGCTTTGTAAATGTATAAAAGGGCTTGAGGGTTGTTTTCCCTCTTTGCTTGTGCAGATTAGATGGGGATGCCCTTTGTATGTGCTTGTGAACTTCGAGCCAGGTTGTGAATGTGGTTCGGAAATGATGGATGAATTTGGTATGGTGGATTACATAGAGGTTCCAAAAGCATTGCGAAAGTACAAGAACTTGTTAGATTAGTGCCACCTGACCTTGTGTCTCTCTTGGGCGAGTCTGTAACTCTAGGTTGATTTGATGTGAGTAGGGTCAGAGTTGCTTTCCTTCACTGTGCGTGCTAGCTTAGGGGTGATTCCCCACTGTGATGAGTGTAAGGGTTGCGTACCCTTATTGCCTGTGTGCTAGCTTAAGGGTAATTTCCCATTGTGATGAGCGTGAAGGTTGTTATCCTTCACCTTGTGTGCTAGCTTAGGGGTGATTCCTCATTGTGATAAGCGTGAGGGTTACGTACCTTTATTTCATGTGTGCTAGCTTAAGGGTGATTCCCCATTGTGATGAGCGTGAGGGCTGTTATCTTTCACCGTGTGTGCTAGCTTAGGGATGATTCTCCATCGTGATGAGCGTAAAGGTTGCGTACCCTTATTGCCTGTGTGCTAACTTAGGGGTGATTCTCCATTGTGATGAGTGTGAGGGTGTTATCCTTCACCGTATGTGCTAGCTTAGGGGTGATTCCCCACTATGATGAGCGTAAGGGTTGCGTTCCCTTATTGCTTGCGTGCTAGCTTAGGGGTGATTCCCCATTTTGATGAGCATGAAGGTTGTTTTTTTTCCTTCACTAGTTTGGTTCTAGGTTACAGGACTCGCAGGTATGACACAAAGTTATAGTCAGGGAGGGGTGAAAGTTGAGGTAGGGTAAATGGGCTTTTAGTTAATTGGAGTAAGTACTTGAAATCTGAGGACGAGTCTGAGTAAAGGCAGTTTCCTTTGTGGTACGTTATCTTTAAACTATGGGCTACTTACTGAGTATGTTTATATTCACTCGTGCTACTTTGTTTGTGTTTTGCAGATGATGCATGATCACGAGGCGGGTGACGGCTTGACGAGGCTATGGAGACACCACCAGAGTTCTGTTCCTAAGTCTAGTGTTAAAATTGTATCTTAGTTTTTGTTGTATGTTTGGTCTGTAAACTTTAAATCTTTCTTGTTTCCGTGTAATTGGTTAGACGTTCTTAGGTTCTATTGTCTGTTGGTTGAGCTCAACATTATATATCGTAGTTTGGTGGATGCTGAGTCTGTTCTCTGAAAAATAGAAGTATTTATATCTCTTTCCAGGTTTTTGAAAATTTTGGTTTTCTTGTAGTTACGTCATTATGTTGCCGAAATTTCAAGCATGAGTGAGGTAACTCAGTCTTGCTTCCTCGTTTAGAGAGTCGTATGGGTTAAGGTCGTTACACCTGGTCATATGGAAAACAAGATTTCTCAATGAAGCCTTTCATTGCAAATGGTTATGGTGTTATCACATTGAAACTCCTTGATCGGGTGAAACTTTGGGTAAAAAAGTAACGAAATACATTCAACCCCAGTGCAAGTGCACACTACCGATGCAAGTAATAAAACAGGAGTATTCCTGAGTATTGACCCACAAGGAGCGGTGTAGCAAAAATATTGCAAAAACAAAAATGTATTCAAAACTGCAATCTTGGGAACTAAATTGCAAAAATAGATTTTGGATATGTCACAGTTCGGTAAAATGTGGATTGAACAATTGCAGCTATGGGTAACCTCCTAGCTCCTTTCAACACACCGTTTATGCATTCAGCCACATTCGTGGTTAACCACCCGTAACGATGACCACCATCATGAGATTGCGTCCATTGCGTCAGATCCAAGGAATTAAAAAATCTCATACACTCCTTGTTGGCTACCTCGAGCTCAAGCATGGATAGTTCATACTTTCGAACCTGAAACTTCGAGCTTGCACGATACACTTGATTTTTCAAGAATTTATCATTGTATTTTTTGTTAAAATTACTTACGACATGTCGCAAGCAGAATCTATGATGCGCATTTGCCCAACTGTTATCTGGATCTCGAATTGCAGATATGATACTCTTGTGCCTATCTGAAATTATACACATCCCCTCCCTCTTATGCACTACCTCTCTGTCCATAGGTTGCAGAAAAACCAACACCATGTATCAGTGCTTTCTTTTGGTACAATCGTATAAACAACAAAGTATATGCGACCATTCGCGTCTATGGAGGTAGCTATTAACAATTTTCCCTTATACTTTTCATATAAGTGGGTACCATCTATCTGAAGCAGAGGTTTGCAATGCTTGAATCTCTTAATAACAGGTCCGAATACCCAAAAAATATTGTGGAATATGACCTCCTTGTTTGCAACCTCCACAAAATTTTTGAACCAAAATTAATCATTTCAAGTATGTTCGTCCACTTAGGTAGCAAACTGTATGACTCCTCCCAATCTCCAAAGATATTAACGATAGCTTTTCTTTTCCCATTCCATACTTTGGAATAATTGACATCGTATCCATATTTTTTCAATATGGTTGCCTGTAATCTGCATACTGTTACAGACGGTTCTATTTTCACGATGTTGTGCACCTCAGACGCTATAAGATTCGAGTCGAGTTGATTATGATCTTGACTTAGCCTTGCATAAACGCAGGTGTGAGGACCATTGTACTGTGTAATTTCAAATCGACTATGTCGTTTACGCCAACAAGCACGAAGTCGCCACATACAATCATTGCCATACATTTTACACTTCACTGCCCACACGTTCTTGTTTGACTCGATAATGTCAAAATGTTGATGTCGAAGGATGAAGTAGCTCTTTACAGCATTCTTTAAATCGGTCTTTGATTAAAAAATCATACCTTTAAACAATGAATCAGACTTTTTAATTTCTTGTTCAATATTGGTATTAGGCATGGAATCAATAACATCCATATCTAACTAAGTGAAAAAGGAATGAATGTCATGCTCGCCATAAAATTCAATTACTTCTCTTTCACTATCATCGTCATTGTTCATTTCAACGTCTTCATCATTCATGGCAATAGGTGGCTCAAGGCTATTTTCCTCTGAATCTTCCAATTCTTCATTGTTCAAATTTTGGACTTCCGAACTATTTTCTATTTGTCTTATTTTGGTTTGGCTTACAATGTTTGGTTGGGAAATATAAAGCTCTACTGTATTTGGAATGGATGGAGCAAGGTTCATCATAAACCTAAAATCAACCTCACTTCGTAGTGAGATAGGAGCATAGAAAGTAGACCATGCTATCCCAATACTGTCGTATCTAAAAATGAATTCTACCCCTTCATTTCTATCTATCAACAAACCATTACATAACCCGTTCATAAATGTGTCAAATTCAATGTCACGACTAGCACTCATTTGTATACATGGTCCCACATCATACTGTATACCGTTTGGCCCATGAACAATGTTACCATTCATATAACACATAAACCCAACAACATCCATTGTAGTTATGTAATTAAATCTGATATTCAGAAAAGATTGTATCAGTAAATTATTTGATATCAATAAATAATCTAAGGGTTTAAGAGTTTAGGGTTTAGGGTTATTATTTTTAGGGTTTTAGAGTTTATGGGTTAATATATTTTTTAGGTTTTAGTGTTTAAAGGTTTGGGGTTGGTAGGGTTTAGCTTTAGGGTTTAGGGTTTTGTTTTTAGGGTTTAGTGTTTAGGGTTTTAGGGTTATGAATTAATATATATATATATTTGAGGTTTATGGGTTGACCGGGTTTAGTGTTTAGTGTTTAGGAGTTTAGGGTTTTGGAGTTTATATATATATTTTTTAGAGTTTTAGGGTTTAAGGTTATTATTTTTAGAGTTTTAAGTTTTATGTTTTAGGGTTATTATTTTTAGGATTTTAGGGTTCAGTTTGAGGTTTAGGGTTATTATTTAGGGTTTGGGTTTAGGGATATTATTTTTAGGGCTTTAGGGGTTTAGGGCTTGGGGTTATTATTTTTAGAGTTTTAGGTTTTATGCTTTAAGGTTATTATTTTTAGGATCTTAGGGTTTAGGATTTTTAGGTTTAGGGTTAGGATTTAAGGTTTAGGGTTTATGGATTTTATATTTAGGGTTTTAGGGTTTAAGTTTTATTATTTTTAGGGTTTTAGGTTTTAGGGTTTTAGGGTTTATGGTTATTGTTTAGTGTTATTATTTTTAGTGTTCTAAGGTTATTTTTTTAGGGTAAATGTTTGGGTTTAGTGTTTAGGGTTTTGGACTTATGGTGAAGGGTTTAGGATATTAGGATTTTGGGGTTAATATTTTTAAGGTTCAACTTTTTATTCTTTTTTCTTTTTAGTTTGATAGTTTATTGGTTTCTCATATGTTTAGGGATGAATAATAATCACAACAACAATAATAATATTAATAAATTATTTATATTGTATAAAAATAATAAAACTTTTACATATAAATATATTTTCAACAAACATTTTACCATACGTTTATTTTTCTCATACATTTTCTAACCCTCTTTTAATATACATTCATATATCTTTACAATAAAATAAAGGCAACAAGTTTATTCATCACAATTATTGTTGAAGTTAATTTATCACAAGAACTCAAAAAAAAAAGAAAGGAATAACAAGAAATAAGATATGTTATCAAAATTAATGTTGAAATTAATTTATCAAAAAAAATAAAATAAAGGCAATGAGTACTATTTAATGTCGCAAACTAATAAATGCATATAACTATAATTTTTTCAAATATTCTATATTCTTTTGCAGGACTTTTTTTCACTTCATTTTGTTAATAGATTTAACCATTAATTTACTACATTTTTTATATACATTTTTTTTATTAACAGATTGTTTTTCTTTAATTATCTATACTTAACATACCAATAATATTATTAAAATATACAATATTAATAAATTTAAAAACAACCCTCATTTTTCATTAACATACTGTTTTTCTTTAATTATCTATACTTAACATACTAATAATATTATTAAAATATACAATATTAATAAATTTAAAAACAACCCTCATTTTTCATTCACATACTGTTTTTCTTTAATTATCTATATTTAACATACTAATAATATTATTAAAATATACAATATTAATAAATTTAAAAACAACCCTCATTTTTCATTGACATACTGTTTTTCTTTAATTATCTATATTTAACATACTAATAATATTATTAAAATATACAATATTAATAAATTTAAAAACAACCCTCATTTTTCATTCACATACTGTTTTTTTTTTTAATTATCTATACTTAACATACTAATAATATTATTAAAATATACAAGATTAATAAATTTAAAAACAACCCTCATTTTTTATTGACATACTATTTTTCTTTAATTATCTAAACTTGACATACCAATAATATTATTAAAATATACAAAATTAATGAATTTAAAAACAACCCTCATTTTTCATTGGCATACTATTTTTCTTTAATTATCTATACTTACCATACGAATAATATTATTAAAATATACAATATTAATAAATTTAAAAACAACCCTCATTTTTCATTAAAATTAGGCTTTTCACTTGCCCATTTTATCCCAATAATTTCTTAGTTAACAATTGTATAACATTTAACGTATTGATTTTTTTAGAATCAAATAAGTCAGTACATTAAGGATAATTTATTCTATGTATAACTTTACAAGTCTGAGAATCTAAATGTATTCATGCATGTTGACAAAGCCCAAAAATATTAACGTCATAATTGAAAAAAAAAAAACATTTTACATACCTTGTTTCTCTAATTTTCTTGTGATAATTTTTTTCTGTCAAAATTAATAACCACAATTAGTTATAAGAAAAATGAGTAGAAAAACATATATATCTATAAAAAAAAAAAAAAAAAAGGTTTAGCCCAACACAAAATAAGAGTACAAGTGAAAATTATAAGGGCAAGACTTGGGTGTTGCCTGGGCAGCACCCAAATCATGTGCAGCCCACATCTAAGCCACACGTTTTTCTAAAAAAAAAAAAAAAAGCAAAAATCACAAATCCAATGGCTATGAAGTGGGCATTACCATACTTGGGTGTTGCCCGGGTAGCACCCAAGTTTTTTCCTTTTGTAAATAGCTTGGTTTTTTACTCGTTTTCTGTAATAACTTTAAAAAAGAACCCTACTTTTCCAAAAAATCCCTTATAAATGCCACTTCCACCTATGAATTTCTTTATTTTTTGTTATCTACTTTTTTCAAATGTTTTTAAAATACAAGCCAAGTTTTGAAAACTAAAAAAATATAGTTTTAAAAAACTTGTTTCCTTTTTTCTTTTCTTTTTTTTTTTTTTGTGAGAATTTGGCTAATAATTCAAATCTTACCTTAAGAAAGATGAAAACCATTGTAACAAAAATGTTTTAAAAATGTGAGAAAACAAACATAATTTTTTAAAATAAAAATAAAAAACTAAATAGTTATCAAAATGAGCCTCAGGTGTTCACCAAGGCAAATAGATGGTGGAGGTGTTTAGTTTTTGAGAAAAGAAAAAAAAAAACTCTCTTCCTCTTCTCTTCTTTGTTCTATTTGTCAGCGTTTCAAGGTAGACAAATAGAAAATTTTCTGCTGCATAGTCAATAGAGAAGATGATTTCATGTGGAAGTATGAGAAGTCATTTATACTAACAAATAGATAACTTTTAATTTGCCTGCAAATTAGATTCACAGTGGATGAGGTTCCCATAAGGGTATACACAAGAACCACGAAGCCAAAGGGATCCCATATCCAAAACTACAATAACCAATGGGAATATATTCAACGTTATGGGAAGCCGATGACTGGGCCACAGGAGCAAAACCCCATTCTATGATCATTACGGGGCCCCTTCAAACCCTCACTCCTTTGGAAGCCAAAAATTACCACATGATTAATGACTATTGCACCGACAAGTCCCGTTACCCTGTCCCCCCGCCGCCGGAGTGCGTTGCCGGAATATGAAATATAATCTCAATCATATAATTATTGTCTAATTACATATATACTGATCTCATTCGCACCGGCCATTCCATTTGAACACTTCACTTTCTGATCTGTGATATATAATTGCTCCATGCGCATGATGAACGAGACTTTGCGATTGTGATTGATTGATTATTTTTGCCCCTTTACATCGATTGAAATTTGAAGCCCATGTTGCTGTCCTTTTGGAGTAAGCAAAAGTCAAAATTCCTACTTGCCACCTATATTTGCTATCTCTCTCTGGTTCTACATTATTATTTTTGTCAATTAAATATCCACGGGTTAGAAAAATCACTTTTAAATTTATAATAATTTAGTTTATGAACTTTAATATATAATAATTTAATCTCTATATAATTTAACATTTTAGTTAAATTATACAAAATACTTATGAACTTTTAGGGTAGGTTTCAATTATATCTTTAGACTTTGAAAAGTTTCATTTTTATCCTATTACTTTGAAATTTGTTCCAAAAAATATCTTAGCTAGGAGAGTTCCTTCTTTAAAATGAGATAGAAATTGACACAACAACTAATGTGTAAAAATTGGAAGGCGTATGCGACATCATTTGCAACATCATTCATATGTAAATTGGCGTGACAATTGATGTATAAAAATTGATTATGTAAATGATTTTAATGATATCTTTTAAAATGAAATAAATGGTAACAACAATCTTAATCTTCTATATATAGTTGTGAATAATATTTTGTACATATTCTAATTTTTCACATCTGTCACATCAATTCTATCATTTATTTTAACGGAAAAGATATTTGGTTGGACCAATTTCAAAGTTCAAGGATAAAAATGAAACATTTTAAAGTATAGAGACATAATTGAAACATACCCCAAAGTTTACGAGTTTTTTTTTTATAATATAAACCTAAAATTTTAAGGCTTTATTTTCTATATCATATAAAATTTTAAGATTTAACAACGTTTTCTTACATATGTACATTGATAAACTGATTAGAAATCAAGTGAGTTTATATAAACTACAAGGAATAAATTGTTACATTATAAAAATCGATATTTCACCTTAATGAGATTTTTTACAATAGAGTAATTATTCAAATTTTATATTACAAAACAATTAGAGATTAAATTATTATAAATTTAAAAGTATGGAATCAACTAGTTACATATTAAAAATGGAATCAACTGGTTACATATTAAAATTCAAAAACTAAGACCCTGTTTGATAACCATTTGGTTTTTGAAAATTGTGTTTATTTTCTCATCATTTCTCTGCAATGAGTTTCATCTTTCTTAAGAAATCATTAAAATTCTTAACCAAATTCTAAAAACAAAAACAAGTTTTTGAAAACTACTTTTTTTTTTTTTTTTTTTTTTTTAGTTTTCAAAACTTGACTTGATTTTTGAAACCTACGTAAAATGTAGATAACAAAACATGAAAATCCATAGGTGGAAATAGTATTTATAGACTTAATTTTTAAAACAAAAAATCAAAAACTAAGACTCCGTTGGATAACTATTTGGTTTTTACAAATTTTGCTTGTTTTCTCAAATTTTCTCGACAATGGTTTTTATCTTATCTACAATGATTTTCATATTTCTTAAGGAAATATTTGAGTTTCTAGCTAAATTTTAAAAACAAAGACAAGTATTTTGAAAATTACTTTTTTTAGTTTTTAAACTTGGCTTGGTTTTTGAAACCATAGATAAAAATAGATAAGAAAACATAGAAACTTATAGGTGGAAGTAGTATTTATAAGCTTAATTTTCAAAAATAAAAAATCAAATGGTTATCAAACAGGGCTTAAGTCATCCTTTTAATGAAAGTAAAATAATTTTTAACCAAATATTTTCCTTTTATGACTTTGTAAACAAGATATTTGCAAAGTTATTTTAATTGATTTTGAGAGAATTAACGTCGTAACCTTTTTCAAGTGTTTGTGGGTCCTTCATCTCAATCATTCCATAAGGTATCTTAACTTGTATGGTTAAGAATTGACTTGATGGTTGGTGGTGTTTGTAATGTAATGAGGCATAATCCACCACAAAATGTGGTTCCGTTCAGAGTTATCACAATCGCGGTGCAGTTCTTTTCAGTGGTTGCAACTTGCAATCGAATACTTTGAAGAACCTATCATAAATTTCTCTTTTTGCAAGTGTGCTCTCAAGTGAAATGTGCTGTTTCATCTTTTACAGTCGTATGATATTGTCTATCTTAAACATAAGTCTTTATGGCTCTGCTTTGGTTTCACTCGAAAGATATCATACAAATAGAGATAATTGTCATTGTTTATATAATTACAACATTTCTTTTATTTAGCCAATGTGAAATTTTGGCGCAACATTTCTTGTGTGAAACATTCTTGATGGGATTCAAATTGGGCTTTAAACGGACTTCAAACTGAGTTTGCTTGATTATTATGCTCACCAACTCGACGCAATGAGGAGATGAACAAATTTGGAGAAGCTGGTTAAAAAATAAAAAGCTCTCAAGATCTTAATGATTAGATCGATCAAATCTCCTAATTTACTTTATCTGATAGATGCATTGAAAGATTGTAGGGACCCCCAAACTCAACTTCCCGGCAGAAGGAATTAAAACGAGGCCCCCTTTTCTTCTGGTTGTTTAAAGCACAAGAACATAAATATAGATGTCACATATATGACGACTTTTAGTTGAAAAAGAAATTTAGGGCCAATCATGTTTCTTGCTTTATGAAAAAAAAACAAAAAACAAAAAACAAGAACGAAAATGAGAAACAAGAACGTCACCCAAACGACCCCTAAACTGATGAGAAACCATACATTACATCTAGAGAGTTTTAGAGAAATGAAAAATCCTATAATTGTACATAAGGACTTTTTAGACAAATAATTTTTTTTTTTTTGGAGTGCATCTCTTTAAGAAACACATTCTACTGGAATGTGTATTCTCAAAAAATGCATTCAATAAAAAGTAATGGATGATTGACAGAATTTTGACAGTCTTGTTTTTGTTTTTAAATAAACGGCTTACAAAATTCATGTTATATGTACTCTTATTTGTAATTCATAAAGAATATTGCAAGGGTAAGATAGATGGTATATTTGTAATTCATTAAAAATAAAATAGGTATGGTCTATAAATGTCTTTAAAAAGTATTTGCTTTTTAATATGTTATATATTATAGATATAGATTATAGAATTATAAATATAGATAAATTATAAATAGAGGTAGAAGGTACTAATAATAATAATAAAAGAAAGGTAGAGGAGGAATGGACATGATAAGTGATAAAAGAAGAATTAAGGAAGACTGAGAGAAATTTTAAGGAGGTAGTGGGGATAATAAATGTTTGGAAATAAAATAACTACGTTTGGTTCTATAGTGAGAATGTTATTGGATTAAATGTTTGGGCATCTAATAAAACTTTAAACCAAATGACCCTTAAGGAAGTGGTGAGATGGGAGTAGAAAATATATTGAAATGATTTTTGTAGTTAAGTGGTTAGGTTTCCTTCTTTTTCTTCCTTTATTTTTATTTTTAATTAAAAAAATTGTGAAAGCCATTTTAAAGAGAAGATAGTGGAGAAAAATTAAAGTTGATAATAATATTTCAAATCACGAGTTTAACATAGTATTTGTAGACATTACTTCTCCAACTTGAAAGAGTCAAATTTTCTTTTTTATTTTTTATTTTTGTTTCTTTTTTATTTTTAATACGAATAATAGAAAATAATTTAATAAACATATTAAATTATAAAATGACTTGAAAATATCTATGGGAAAAAAACTAAAAATAAGTTGAAAATAACAAATAAAGATTGAATGGAAGAATTAAAAGAATAAAAAATATTAATACCTATAGGAAAAAAAATGATACCTAAAAAAACTTGAAAATGAATAACAAATAAAAAATTGAATTAAAAGAATTGTAACATGCATAAGTGTTTAGAAAAAAAATAGCCAATATTAATTATAAAATAACTTGAAAATATCTATAGGAAAAATTGATACCCATGTTTGGGAGCATTTTGTTAAAGCATATTTGTATCTCATTGGTGTTTAACACTACTTTGCATTCATACAAAAAATTTAAAAACTTAGGCCCCGTTTGATAACCATTTGGTTTTTGATTTTTGGTTTTTGAAAATTAAGCCTATAAATACTACTTCAATCCATGGATTTACTTGTTTTGTTATCTACCTTTTACCTATGTTTTCAAAAACCAAGCCATGTTTTGAAAACTAAAAAAAGTAGTTTTCAAAAACTTGTTTTTGTTTTTAGAATTTGGCTAAGAATTCAAATGCTTCCTTAAGGGAGATGAAAACCATGGTAGAAAAATTGGGAGAAAATAAGCTTAATTTTCAAAAACCAAAAACCAAAAACCAAAAACCAAATGGTTATCAAACGGGGCCTTAGAGACTCGATTGAAGGGGAAGAGAAACAAACTAAGAAGAAGATGCTCCAGTTTTTTCAAAAAAAAAAATGTAGAAAAAAGAGTAGGAAATAACTCTTTATATAGTTGTAGCTAGGAGTTGTGGAAGGTTGTTCTCTTGAAATTCCATCATTAAATATAATTAAATGTAAAAAGCCATTAATTTTAGAGTTAATTTACATAAATTAATTCAACAAAACTTTTTAAATTCTAGCTTTTCATAATTTTATATTCTTATACTTTCATTTTAAAAATTATTTTCTTAATTTAAATGTTAATTATGCATCAAAATATTACTTTTATTATATATAATTTACTTTATTTTTTTAATAAAAACCTTTTTTTTATTTTTTTAATATTTTTTATTTTTAAATATCACCTTTATATAAAATTTCATTAAATAATTGATAATAAATCGTTATAGGTTGTTTTTCCACTTTTCCAATTGCTTAACATTTATTTTTGATAAAGCTCCACTATATTTAAGTTATTAATTGTTTAGAAAAATATTTAAATACTTAGAGAAATTGCACTTATTCTAATTTATTTATTATTAATAATTAATGTTAGTGGCATGCTTGTAAATTTAGCAATTATGGTAAAAAAATAATTTTCAAACATTCTCTCTTTTTAATATAAATAATATATTATAGATAGATTGTAGATTAATTTTTTCTATTAACTCTCGTTTTCTTCTCCCCTCTTTCTTCTCATTCTCCTTACTTCCTTCCTCTCACTCTCACTTGTTTAGTTGCTCTTCGTGACGGTCACCCTTCTCCCTTCTTCATTTAGTGACAGTCGCCCCTCTTATATGTCTTTTTTGTTTTTTCCTCTTTTTTTCTCTTTTAGTCCACATTTTTTCCTCCCAACTTTTTTTTTTATTCATATTGGAAACAAAAATCGATTTGGGTTCTTTGAAGAAGATGAAGAGAGAAAGGAGAAAGTGAGAGCAAGAGGAAAAAGAGGAGCTCGCTAAGAAAAAAAAGAGCGAGAGTGAGAGCAAGAGAGAAGATAGGGAGCAAGAGCGAGAGGGAAGAAGGGAGCTAGAGTTGAGAGCATGAGAATGGTTAGAAAACTTTGTGTTAACGTATATATGCTGTAATTTAGGCTCAAATTGGGGCAATATTTCATACTTTCCTTTTATGTTCTATTTGTATTATGTATAAGTTCATGGTGTATTCTTTTGTAAAGTGTGAGATTCAATTCAATAAAAATCAAACACTTGGTTTTGACAAACCTAGCTAGCCCTTTGTTTTGACAAACCTAGCTAGCCCTTTCATTCACTCTCTTCCTCTCTCCCAAGTCCCATGTTCTGACGCACGCACACATCCCCCTTCGATCTCGGGTAGTTCCAAAAAATAGCCCCTAAAACTTTTGGTTTTGGACAAGAGTCCTCTTTTAAAAAACAAAGTATTTTTTGATCCCATATGATGGTTGTGGTGTGTGTAAGCAAAAGCAATGAAAACTTTGAAGGTAAAATTACTTTTATGCCCTCTTTTTTGTATTGGTTAAATACTTAAAATTATATAATTTTTTTACTAACTTTTATCTACTAAAATTTAACAACCAATTATAAAACATACATTTTCACCTAATCTAAGTTAATAACCATTTAACCCACATGATTTCAATTTATGCATATCAAAATTTAATAACAAGATTTTTTTTATTTAGAAAAAATTTAAGAAGATTTTTGGAATTTAAGTTTATGTTAATCAATAAGATGTATGAGTTTTTCAAATAACGGTTTTGAATAATTCACCCATCCAAACATAAATTCGTTGATGCAACCCCCTTAATTCAAATAAATTAGTTTACAAATTATTTAAAATAATGTATTTTTCTTTATGCATTAAAAAGAATTGATAAATCTTAAATGATTTATGATGATTTATGAAAAATAAAAAAATAATAAAAAAAAGCCTGGCCGAGTTTTCGACCGGGCTTCATGCAATACCAGCCAGGATTCAATGGAATCCCACCGGAATTGGCGCCTTAATTTGGCCAATTTTAGTTGGAATTCATGAATTTCGGCCACGCATGAATCTCAGCCCAGTGTGTTTTTAAGTGGTTATTTTTTAAAATCCAACCGAAATCTTCTTGAAAAATCTATGGAGTTCGAAGGTCGAGAACTTCCAATTCTCTCCTCAAAATCCCTAACTATGAAAATCAAGTCTTTTGAAGATTTCTGGAATCTCCTCGACGTCCCACACAATAAGTTGCTTTAGCCATCGGGACTTCAATGAGATGCGAGGATGAGAGGAAAGAAGAGGAAGTTTTGAATTTTGGACCCGGGGTGGGTAATTCCAGAAAATAGCCCCCAAAAGTTATGGTATTGGATAAAAGGCCCTTTTTAAAAAACAATGTGAATTTCAATTTTACCCTTTCTTCTTCCCTCTCATTCTCTCGCCTCTCACCCTTTCTGTTTTTCTTCTTCTTCCGCTAAAGTCCGTTTGTTGTTTGAAAGTGAGTTTGTTGTGTTTGATTGATTTCACTGGATTTTTTTTTCCATTTCTTTTTATTTTTGCGTTTTACACTGATTTGGTTGGATGATATGTAATGTCGGTCTTGTCCGAGTTTGTTTGGTTGAAAAAAATCGAAACTTTTTTGGCTAAAAGTGGGGAGTCAAACGGAATTTCTTGATTTCTCCTAGTTTTCTGCATTTTAGATTGATTTTGTTTGATGGTGAAAACTGAGCACGTTTTGTAGAAAAAACTCGAAGCTTTTTTATGTTTAGAAAGTGGGTTTTTTCTTCTGGAAAGCCCGGGATGCGTAATGGCAGCACCGAAAAGGACGACGGAAAAATGGACAGAACGCAATCCTCCAAGCAAAATTGAGCGAAATTACATGAATATCTCGATCAATTCCAACAGAAATTAAAGTAATTTCGTTCGAAATTGGCCGAAATCCATGCAATCTCAGTTAGAATCGGACGGGATTAATCGAGTTTCAGTGGAATTGCATGAATCCCAGCCGGAAGCGGCCGAGATTACTTGAATTCTGATGAGATTGCATGATTCCCGCCCGGAATTGGCCGAGATTCATTCAATTCCAGCCAAGCCAATTCGAATCCCGGTGAAACGGCGGTTGTATGAAACCCCACCAGAATTATGGCCAGGCTTCAATTTTTAAATGTTCGTTTTTTTTTTCTTTTGTATACATTTTTTTAAAAGATTTATTAGTTTTCTTTTATTCATAAAGCAAAAAAAACCATTATTAATTTTTTTCTAACAAATTTCATAAAAATAAATTTAAATCTCGACCCAAAGAGTTATTTGAATAAGAGGATTGCATGTTTTAAAGATTTTATGTTTTCTTTTTTAATTTTTGATATTTTGATTCTGCATATTTTTTTTAGCATTATAAATTATTTTTTAAGATTTGTTAGTTTGTTTTAATGCATAAAGCAAATAGACATTATTTTAAATATATATATATATATATATATATATATATATATATATATATATATATATATATATATATATATATATATATATATATATATATATTTAACAAATCTCATTAAAATAATTAAATCTCAAACAAACGAATTATTTCAATGAAAGATTGCATCAAAGAATTTACATTTGAACTGTTAAATTCTGTAAAACCATTGTTTGAAAATTTCATAAATCTCCCTTATAATTAAAGATAAATGTGATAATTTCTAAAAATCTTTTCAAATCTTTTTAAATAAAAAAAATCTTATTATTAAATTATGATATGCAAAATTGAAAATCATGTGGAGTTAATTGATTATTAACTTAGATTAAATAAAAATGTATGTTTTATAATTGCTCAGTAGGTAAAAGTTGATAAAAAATTGTATAATTTAACCAATATAAAAGAGAGGGCATAGGAGTAATTTTACCTTCAAATTTTTTTCATAACTTACCATCACAACTAGAGATTTCGATTTTTCCTACGGGATAGACCAGAAAAAATTCTCCAAAGCTAAACGGGACGAGGAATGTATTCTCCATCCAATTCCCCGCTCCATTTATATATATATAAATATATAAAATTTTATTGTTAATGATTTAGATAACTGAATATGTTTGAATTATATAATTAAACATTTGAATTATATATATGGATAATTTGATATGAAATATTATTTTATTTTTATTAGGAAGTTTAAGAACTTTATCTTTAGATAGAGATGTTTTTTTAGGAAACTAAGTATTTAAATAAAGATTTTTCGTAAATGATTAACTATCTAATTGAAAATTAATGGATATTTCTCATGAAAATTAACAATTTGAAAATTTATTAAAAGAATTATTTGATTCAATTGAGATTAAAAAAATTGTTCTGGGTTCCCCACCCCGATCTCCATGAAATTTAACGAATTATCCAACTTTAAATAATAAAGGGTAAAATTGTATTTTCATATCCAGATTAAAGTTAAAGGGTCCAAAAATACTTTGTTTTTAAAAGGGAGCCTTTTTTCCAAAACAAAAAATTTTGGGGGCTATTTTTTGGGAATTTCCCTTCGATCTCCTTCTCTCGCGATCACACCTCCAAGCTCATACTCCGATGAATCATCCATTGGCCGCTGGCGGCACAACTCCAGCAAGACCCTCGAGCGACGTCCTTATCCAGCGAACATCCGGCACGCGCAGCAGTACCCTGTCGGCAACGTTTCTTCAGCACAGCGACTGGGCGACAAACGCCGGATACGAGGACCTCTCTGAAAGCCGACTTCCGGAGATTGAAATGTTTTGCTCAAGTCTTTCACTTCTCAGCTAAGGTATAGTAGAAACCTCTTTAACTTCGAAGTTACCCATTTGGTCTTGTCGCTTAATTTTCAGACCGCTTAGAACGCCACTGGAGAGTTGGGAAATTATCCTCTGAAAGTAAATTGAAATCAAGTTCAACATAGTCATTCATGGGTATTTTCCCATGTTCAAAATATGTTCATCTGAGTTACTTTTGCTCCACAGTCAAGTTGTTCACTACCATCGCTTTTCGAGAAGAGCGTGGTATACTTCCTTGTCGGTGTTGTTGGTGGAAGACCATGTGTTTGATGAAAGTCCAGTAGCTCAAATTAAAGTTTTTCCTGAAATTAAAGTTACAAGAAACTGTTCAAATGTTAGAAGGAAGGGGAAGCTCTTTCCTTTAGTTGTTCGGGTGCTAAAATCTTTGAACTGGACGGTTGCAAGGCAGGTAAGATTCTCAACAGCTGTGAAACGTTATGGGTATTCTAACTCTCTATATGCATTTAGAATTATGGTTCATGTATTTGCATTGGTGGGAATGCGGATGGAAGTTTACTCTCTTCTTAGAGATATTGTTTGCACACTAGGGAGGCTAAGCAAAATTTATTTGCATTGCTCCCATTTCTTATGGATTCAAATTATGATGTGGAAAAGTCAAGTATTGTGTTTGACATGCTTATACAGGTTTTCTCTGGCAATTCAATGCTTGAGAATGCTTGGATGTGTTTATTCAAGCCAAGAAAATGGGAATTAAGCCAGACATTTCGTCATGCAATTTTTTGCTCAAGTGCTTGGCTGAAGCAAACAGAGAAGATTTTGTTAGAAGTTTGTTTGAGGATTTGAAGACTTCTGGCCCAAATCCTTATGTGTATACCTACACAATTATGATGAACTTCTTTTGCCAAGGACTACATGGGCGTGATGTCAACATTGAACAAGCATCCTTGTTTCTAGAGGAATTAATGAGCAGTGATGAGAGACCCACTATTGTAACGTACAGCATTTACATCCGTGCACTTTGTAAAGTTGGTTCTGTTGAGTCTGCTTTAGACTTCATTCAAATTCTGAGACGCAAAAACCAACCTCTAATGCTTATTGTTACAATCCAATTCTTTTTGAATTTTGTCTAGAGGATAAGACAGAGGAAGCTTTGAAGGTTTTGCAGGAAATGAGGGGTTATGGAATACTACCAGATGCATATAGTTATAGTATTTTGGTTGATGGGTTCTGCAAGAGAGGGGAAATTGAGAAAGGTCTCAACCTAATCGAGGAAATGGAACTTTGTCAATTTAAACCATCACTAGTCAGCTATTCGTCTCTGTTTTATGGTCTTTGTAACAGTGGACTGATGGATGACTCCCTTGATCTTTTTTGTAGACTTCAGAAACTTGGTTACAAATATGACTTGATTGTTTATGACATCTTGATTAGAGGATTTTGTTCTGATGGTAATATGGATAATGCTAACAAACTTTTGGATGAGATGGTAGACAATCATTTATGTCCTGATATGATGACTTGCAATTTTATTGTTGATGGGTACTGCAGAGAAGGGAACTTGGAGGAGGCCCTGAAATTTTGATTTATATGAAAGATCACATTATTATGCCTAACTCATACACCTACAATATAATCATGAAGAGGTTGTGTGAGGAAGGAAGATCGGAAAAAGTGTGGGAGATTTTCCCTGTAATGCTTAAGCGGAATATACTTCCAGGGGTTGTACATTATAATACTCTTATAGATGGTTTTGCAAAGCATTCTAATATGAAAAAGGCATTAATGCTCTATGGAAGAATGGAAAGACTAGGAGTTAGAGTTACACCCAACATTGTCACCTTTACTATTATTATTAATATGTTGTGTCATAGGAATGAAACATATCGAGCATATAGATTATTTAAGGAATTGATTGTAAAAGGTAAGATTCCAAATAAGATTTTGTACACTTCTATGATAGCTGGATTTAGTAGAACTGGAGACATGAATGAGGCACGTGCTTTGTTTGAGAAATTGTCAAATGAAGGATGTTCACCTACTGTTGTTACTTGCACTTGTTTAATTGATGGATTCTGCACGTTAAAATCCATGGATCTTGCAAGTTTTTTGGTTGATGATATGAAGAGAACTAATCTTACCCCGGATGTGATAACTTACACGGTTCTTATTGCTGGGTTCCTTAGACTTGGAAAAATTGAAAAAGCACGTGAACTTTTTGCTGAAATGAGAGGCGACGGTATAATTCCAGATGTTACTTTTGAAACACTCGGTTTGGCTTTTAGCATTGTTAATCAGAAGTTGACCTGGTAAAGTACTCTCTCTATTTCTCAATCTCTATTTTGTTTGTTGATCAGAATCACTATTGTGCTTATTCTCATGCATATAATAGGTATGTATCCCTTACGTGATAACAAATCTCTATCTAACCTGAGCTTTGGTTAAAAGACATCCATACTCTTTGGAATAACAGAACGCACATATTACTAGTCAGTCTTTAAACACATCATTCAAGAGATGATGTGATGATATGGAGACCAGGTTTCACGTGTTCTCCTATCTTTTTCCTTTTGGCTTTTTCCCCTGTTTCTTTGATGTTCTCTGACCTTGTGTTTTTATTTGTGTTTACTTCTGTTCTTGAAAGCCATGCTTGTTATTTAAAAAAAAAACTTAAAGCAAATAATCAGAACGAATATTACATGTACACACAAGCAAAATCCAGGTCATGCGATTTGATTCATATTTATATATCTAATAAAAGGAATGTCCTGCCATATCTTTTTTTTCCCCAGATTGTATACTCGGAACGGGGCACTAATCTGACCATTAAAGAATGAGAGTCCTACCAGTTTGATGGAGGACATCATGAAAATGTTTCTCATTGAAGCCAAGTGCAGTTCCCGAGAAATGAGGAAATAACACAATCTACATCCAAATAGAGGAAACAAGTTAGTTGGCACACAAGCAGAGGTATAAAGCCTACTGTTATTCAATTTATTTCATGAACGCACGATGAATGGATCAAGTAGGGAACATACTTATGGCAATGGTATTGAATAGCTAATGGAATAGTTAGAAAAAGATATACAAAGCCGGGAATTCAAGGAATATAATTCCCTCTATGCCCTCCCCCCCCCCCCCCCCTCCCCCCCCAAAAAAAACCACACTCCAACTCACCACTAACATACTTCCACTTCTGAGCAACGCACCCCACTCTAGCTACTCAAGCATGTAACTCCACCGAGAATAGCCCATTATTATTATTTTTTTAAAATAATAACAAAAGAAAACTTGCTTTCATGAAGAGAAAATGAAAGAATACAGAAAAGGGCAAAGTCAAGTATCACTTTATCCTTAGGATGATGAACATAGGGTGGTATCTTCCAATAGAAGCTGATCTTGTCAGGGAGCGTAGTGGGCTGCTCTGCTTCAATTTCGTGAGCACTGCCAAACTTGTAATTTTTTCCCATCTCATATTTGCTAACTTGATGATTGGACTTTGGGATAACTTGTACATTGTACCTGATTTACTCTTAGGCTTTATCTTGCATGACATGATTATCTTCACTCACTTTCTTTAATCCACGGCTCCAATAAACAACACCAAACATTCACCAATAGCAGATTGCCGCCTCGTTCACCAAGAAGTGAGTGGAGATTGAATGTTTGGTAAAAGTGTTGTTTGGATGGAAGCAAGTTTCTAACCTTTTTAGGCACTCTAGATGACTTGCCAAAGAAATCATTGGAGCCAAAAGGACCTATCTTTCTGCCCTTATGTCTGTCAAAGACTCGGATTCATCAATGATGCATTTATTCACTCATCATCCTACTCGTATTCTCCAGTTTGTTATCCAAAGTCTCCATTTTCTTTAACTTAGCCAAGTGGTCCTTCATGCTAATTTGGGATTCAACCTGCTTAGTTCTTCTCATACATATCGTTCTATACACTAAAGTCACACGTACACATATTTTGTCTCACACTATACCTACAAGGAAGTCCGAAAATAATAATAGTAAAGTTACTCTAAAGTAAAAAGACTAATAAACTCTTATTTCTATATACACACACGCATACTATAACACCTCCAAAAGCAACCAAGTGAGTAATGACAATAACTATTAGGTCCCACTATGAGGTGAAAAAATGTTAAGCAGGTATGAAGATGATCCAGGTTTTGATCATTTGTTAGTTGGGTTGTATCTATTACCTAGTTCAGATCAGTTCTCTCCAGATGGACCATAAAATCCACCTCAAAGTTTTAGCCTTCAAACAGTTGGTTCACCTTGCTCTCAGGCACGTGAGCTAGTAACCTAAATTTATTGTCTTTCCTTTTTTCTTGAGACTCCACCCATCACCCTCAACGCCATCACTCCAATTCTATTTTGAGTTTTTGTTGACATTTTCTTCATTGAAATCCTATTAAGTACTGACCCTCATCCTTTGCTTGCATTTTCTTCTTCCAACTCATCTATGACCAAAATTGTTGCTTCAGTGCCACGTTTATATTTTTTTTTAACAAGAAACAAACTTTTCATTCATGGATGAAAAGGAAGAAAAATGTTAAAGGATACCAATCCCCAAAGGGAGAGAAAAGAAACAAGACAACCAAAGAAACAACAAAAAATCAAATATTACAAGAGCCTAAAAAGAAACTAACTATCCAGAGGAACTAAAGAACACCCAACCAATTGCAAAAGCTACACCAAACTAAATGTAGAAGAATGAAAAAGACAACCACCACACCGGAAACAAAACAAAGAAGAACGGCTGCAAGATCCAAGGAGAAAGACACGAGCACAACACGGGCAACCAAACTACCAAAAACCTGAACAATGCAAAACCCCACCCAAAAACACAAAATCAATAACAGGAAACTCCAAAACAACACCCAGCGAACTTTGCTCTGGAAAAGCCTCTTAAAGAGACCGAAGACTACCACAAAAAGCAACATCTTGGAGACTTTGGCACTAAAAAGAGAACTTATTGACGATTCAACTTCTGATCGCCCTTCGGCCCAGCCAAAGACAATGGCACTCCAAAGAAAAATGAACACTTTAAAAGCCAACATCTCAACCTCAAGACAGAAACTTCATCAGACCAAATTTTCTAAACGAAAAACTTAGAGAACCCTAACACTTGAGTGACTAGAACTTCTTAGAGAGGAGCCTTTGCATTAATCTCATATATTTCAATGCCGCAATCCTTTAGAAAGAGATCATTTTTATTTTTCATCTATTGTGTTTCATGAAGGGGAGGATGAGATTCATGAGACAGCTTCTTTGATGGAGATTTATTTTCTTATTCTTAAAAACGAGTGCATGGAACCTCTTCAAATGCTTCCTCATTTAGTACTTCTTTAAATGCCTCTTCATGCCCATTAACGATTGGATATTGAACTTCAAGTCAGCACACAGAATCCTTTTCTGATTCCTCATCATCCGCTAAAAAATCTGACTCTTTGATAGCCCCATTTGTTGAGTTAATGAAGCCCCTAGAAAGAGTGTTGTCAACTAAAGGTGCTGAAGAATTAAAGGCTGGTTGTAAAGAGTTGGACACTAAATGCTCCTCATTCAGTGCCACTTTTGTAAGAGGCAGATTTCCAAATATCAAAATTTGAATTGAAAGCAATAGAATGTTGAAAATGCAACTATAAACCTGATAATTAGTTTGATTTTACAGAACAGTAAATCAGAGAAAAAGATGAAGAATTGTAGGGAAAGCCTTAATTATTTTATTCATTGGAGGGACTTAAATACCCCAGAAGTACAACCGTTTGGTGGTTTAAAGAGGGATGTGGTTACAACTGAAGAGGAGCCACTAACCCACTAACCCACGATAGAAGAAACTAAAAATAACTTCTAATAAAACTAAAAAACAGTTTACTTAAAACTGAATACAGCAAAACAGAAAATAAAACAGGAAAATAAAAACAGCCACGTATAACAGGAAAATGTGGTTAGCTCAATGAGCTGTCTTTACAGTCTCCCGCAAGCTGAACGGTGGTGGAACAACGTTGAGCTTGGATCGCAGCTCACAAAATTTCAAACCAGGGAGTGGCTTTGTTAAACCATCTGCAAGTTGATGATCAGTGGGAACATACCGAACATCGAGCTGTTTAGCAAGAACTTTATCACGCACAAAATGAAGATCAAGCTCGAAATGCTTGCAGCGAGCGTGGAATACTGGGTTCGCAGCAAGAGAAAGAGTACTGATGTTATCACACCAAACTATGGGAGGTGAAGTGGTTGGACATTGAATTTCAGCAAATAAAGCTTGAATCCAACTTATCTCAGCTGCTGTATGTGCCAGAGATCTGTATTCTGACTCAGTGCTTGATCTTGCCACTACATGTTGTTTCTTTGAGGACCAAGACACAAGAGAATCGCCAATAAAAACACAATGAGCAGCAATGGAACGTCGATCATCAAGAGAACAACCCCAATCTGCATCTGAAAATGCTGTAATTTGAAGATTATCAGACTTAGGAATATGTAATCCATAAGTAAGTGTTCCTTTTAAATATCTGAGAACTCTTTTAACTGCCTGCCAGTGTATGCTTGTTGGTTGCTGAAGAAATTGGCTTAATTTATTGATGATATATGAAATTTCTGGCCTGGTATGAGTCACATATTGCAAAGCACCTATAGCACTTCTGTAAATTGTTGGATTCTGCATAAGATCTCCTTCACTAGCAGTTAGATGTCTACCTGTTACAGCAGGTGTAGGACACTCCTTTATATGAGTTAGTTCTAACCTTTCCAAAAGATCAACAACATATTTTGTCTGATTAAGATAAATCCCACTTGAATCTCGATCAACTTGAATTCCCAAAAAATAGGACAGCTCTCCTAAATCTTTCAATGCGAATTCTTTGTTCAACCTTTTAACAAGGCCTTCAATTTGTTCCTCATCATTTCCTGTGATAAGAATATCATCAACATATACTAAAATGAAAATGGCCGATTTACCTGTATTGTAGAAGAATAAAGAGTTGTCTGCCCGTGAGTTTTTGCAATTCCAGCTAAGCAAAACACTTCTTAATCTGTCATACCATGCTCTGGGGGCTTGTTTCAATCCATACAGTGCTTTATGTAATTTACACACATATGCTGGTTTGCTATCATCAATGAAACCTTCTGGTTGACTCATAAACACATCCTCCTCCAGTTTACCATTCAAAAAGGCATTGTTAATGTCTAATTGCCTAATTTTCCAGTCTTTATTCACTGCCAAAGTTAACAATACACGAATTGTTGATGACTTTACAACAGGGCTGAAAGTTTCTTTGAAATCTACTCCTGGTGTTTGATGAAAGCCTTTGGCAACTAGTCTTGCCTTGTACTTTTGAATGCTTCCATCTGAGTTCTTTTTAAGTTTAAAAACCCATCTACAACCAACCAAATTGTGATTGTTTGAATATGGGACAAGATCCCAAGTTCTATTCTTCATTAAAGCATCCATCTCTACCTTCATAGCTTCCTTCCATTTAGTAGACAATAAGGCTTCTTTTGTTGATTTTGGTTCTTGAAAATTATATAGGTCATTAGTATCACATGAGGAATAAGTCAAGTAATTCTGGAATTTTGGTTTAAAAATTCCACTTTTTGATCTTGTTTGCATAGGATGAGATGACACAACAGGCCTTAAGGATTGGTTTGAAGACTGAGATGTTTGATTCTGAAAGACAGGATTAGGAATAGGATTAGGATCAACAGTTTCTGTTGGAATGTTCAGACCTTCTTCCATTCTTTGTTCTGTGTCATTTACTATTAACTTAGGAGAAACATTTTGTGGACTAGAACTAGGAACTGACAAATTAGAGATGTTTGAATTGTTTGATTGAGAAGGAAAATTGAACCATGAAATTATAGTTTCCTGTGAGAGTTGCTTCTGAGGAGAATTTGTTAGAAAACCATTTTGAAATGGGAATTCTTTCTCATTGAAAACTACATGCCTTGAGATATAGATTCTTCCACTAGAGCTTAGACATTTATAACCCTTATGAGAGTCGCTATACCCTAAGAAGACACATTTTGTACTATGATATTGAAATTTATGTGATTGATAGGGTCTCAAGCAAGGAAAACAAGCACTTCCAAAAACTCTCAGCAAAGAATAATTTGGTTTTTGTTTAAAGGCTCGTTCTAGTGGTGAAATATTGTTAAGAACAGAAGTGGGAAGTTGATTTATAAGAAAAACTGCTGAACTGAAAGCATCCCACCAAAATCTAAGTGGCATAGAAGCTTGAGCAAGTAAAGTTAATCCCATTTCTACAATATGTCTATGTTTCCTCTCAACTATCCCATTTTGTTCACTTGTATGAGGACATGGATGTCTAAAATGTATTCCTTGTCCTTTTAAATAATTAGAAAATGGTCTAAATTCTCCTCCCCAATCACTTTGAAAAGTTTTAATTCTCTTTTCAAACTTATTCTCAACTAGATTCTTGTATTGCACAAACATGGACAATGCTTCAGCTTTGCTTTTTAAAGGCATAATATGTGTTAACCGAGAGAAGTCATCTACAAAGCTAATATAGAACCTATATCCAGAGGTTGACATTATAGGAGATGGTCCCCATAAGTCACAATAAACAAGCTCAAGAGGTTGAGTAGTCAATGAAGTTGAATTTTTGAATGATAACTTGTGAGATTTACCATATTGACAAGAGTCACAAAAGCTTGATATATTACTAGAACTTTTTAACTTGTTGTTCTGGAATACAAAAGATAAGACTTTTTCAGAAGGGTGTCCTAACCTTTGGTGCCAAGTGTCTCTAGACACTACACCATGACTAACTTTAGTGTTTGCAACTTGAGAACTGGAAATAGAAAAACAGGAATTGAAACTAGACCTATCAACAGAAACATTGGAATTCAAAGAAAGAAAACTAGAACTGCTTTTCTGACTTGTAGACTGACTTTTTGAGCTTGAACTTTGTGGTAGATTCAGCACGTAGAGACCATCTTCAAGCCTCCCCTCCAATACCACTTTCCTTGTTGATTTGTCCTTCACAAAACAGTTATGTGAGTGAAATTCAACAAAAAAATTGTTATCAGCGGTAAGTCTTGCAATACTTAAAAGATTTCTAGTAATCTTAGGAACATGAAGAATATTACTAAGAGATATATCTTTTGAGTGGGAAGGAACTGAAAAAGACTTGTGTCCAACATGTGATACTTTCAATTTTTGACCATTTCCAACTGTTAAAGAGCTCTTACCACTGTATTCAGACTTGATATTTAGATTGCTTAGATCTGCTGTTATGTGACTAGTAGCCCCACTGTCAGCCAGCCAAGTTGGGTCAGCTACTACCTCAGGTGATGCAACATAAGCTTGATTTGGATTATTTCCTCCTTTGTTGTTGTACTCTTTGTCAAACCTATTATAACAAACACCAGCCCCATGCCCATATTTACCACAGATTTGACAAGTGGGCTTAGATGCATTACCTCTGTATGGTGAGTATTTTGCACGGCCTCTACCTCTTTCACTTGCTTTGTTGATTTTGCCATAATTTCTATTCTGATTTGTCATATTCTGACTGCTTCCAGGTGCATTTGGTCTATTTGAAGCAAAATGAGCACTTGCTTCTCCAGGGCTAACAACATTCAGCCGCACTAATGTGTTCTCAAAAGTTAAGAGTGTGGAATAGACTTCCTGCCAAGTGATATTTTCTTTCCCTTCTATGGAGCAAACTATGGGCAAATACTCCATTTCCAGACCTGCTAAGACACATGAGATTAGATAACTTAGAGTAACAGTTTCACCTGCAAGTTTCAGATTCTCTAAGGTTTGCTTCATGTAGCCTAGATATTCAGACATTCTCATCGATCCTTTCTTCGTATTTTGTAACACATTCCTCAATTGATTGATCCTTGCTTTGCTTGATGCACTGTACAGGTCTTCTAATGCTTTCCAAACCTCTCTTGAGGTTTTGAAGTCCATCACATCACAAGCAATTGAAGGACTCATGGAACCGAGTAGCCACCCGAGAAGTGCTTGGTCAACCGCAGCCCATTCTTCATAAGCTTGATTTGATGTCAACTCAGAACTCCCAGCTTGGTCAGCATAAATAATGAATTCAGATGGTTTTGGTTTTGTGCCTAACACAAAGCCATCAACTTTTTGGCCTTTAAGGACAGCCAACACCATGCTACGCCAAAGCGAGTAGTTTTTATCATCCAATTTTACTGTCAGCACAGTACTTAGTGGATGCCCAAAAGAGGAGTTCAAAACATAAGCATTTGATGTTGCAGGCAGAGCAGTGGTTTGGGTCACTGTCACTTGAGGATTGGTGGTTGAACCTTCAGTTCTCTCAGTCTCCATTGTTGGATTGAGAAAGAGCCTATGCTCTGATACCAAGTTTGATTTTACAGAACAGTAAATCAGAGAAAAAGATGAAGAATTGTAGGGAAAGCCTTAATTATTTTATTCATTGGAGGGACTTAAATACCCCAGAAGTACAACCGTTTGGTGGTTTAAAGAGGGATGTGGTTACAACTGAAGAGGAGCCACTAACCCACTAACCCACGATAGAAGAAACTAAAAATAACTTCTAATAAAACTAAAAAACAGTTTACTTAAAACTGAATACAGCAAAACAGAAAATAAAACAGGAAAATAAAAACAGCCACGTATAACAGGAAAATGTGGTTAGCTCAATGAGCTGTCTTTACATAATTCAAGGATGATGCCTTTCTTAAGCCAAGCTCAATAAAATTCCCATCTGCACTTTTAATGCTCGAACCTGTAACTAGCTAAAGAATATTATAAGTTATAGCTTATTCATTTTACATTCTGGCTATAGGGTCTAAATGGCAAAGTCAGTCGAGTGAATTGTAGAGCATGTTACATTCTGGCTGTTACCCATATCATGCTAGTTTGCCGTCCTTTTAGTTTCTACTCTTCATTTATTTATGTAATGATGCTTAACAATTACATTAGGAATAGCTCAGAGTCAAGAGGATCCATACAATGGAAAAGGTAACATTTGATGCCAGTGATGAATGTATTTGACTGTTAAAATGTAACCATCCAACTGATAATTCATGATTATACAGAGTTGTAGGAGAAAGGGATGTATGTCTGTCTTTCTTAACTGGATCAAAAGTTCTTGCATGTTTGCCAGATGATTTCAAGGTTAGTTTCAGTCAACCAACTTCATTTTATTTGGAACAAAATGAAGATAGATAAAACTCTTCACTTTCTCCTTTTACCAACTTTTTACTGCTTCGACACCGTCTTTGACAAATTCCTTGGGTACACCTGCAGGGTGTTAAATTTTGAAATCAACTCCGATCTCTCCTTACCATAGAGCCGAGCTTAAAGAGATCGATTACGAACCTATTGATCCCATTCATCACCGTGGGCAAGGAAATGACCATGAGCTACTTTAAGGATGATTATGATATGAATATGATTATTTAATCCCAAATCCAAGAAAAGGGGTCAACCAAATCTTTGATCTATCAATCTTGAAGCCATATTTTTTTCACTTGCTCTGTGATTTCTTGCCATTGTTCTACAATTCTTTAAATCATATCTTTGCTCACTTTGTGGGTTAGACACCATTTTTGTCAGATTGCACAAATTTTTCTGTGGGCGTTTAGATTGAGTTTTGCATTGGAACGGGAAGCCTAAGTATAGAAGGTCTCAATCCCACTCATTGTTCTGGGTTTGAGATGCCAAGAGGAAGACTTCTATAGTGATAATGAAAATGTTAAAATGCCGGTTTGATAACTATTTGATTTTTGGTTTTTGGTTTTTAAAAATTAAGCCTATAAATATTACTTTCATTCATGGATTTCCTTGTTTTGTTATACACTTTTTACATATGTTTTCAAAAATCAACCCAAAATTTGAAAACTAAAAAAAATAGTTTTCAAAAACTTGTTTTTGTTTTTGAAATTTGGCTAAGAATTCAAATGTTTTTTTAAGGATGAAAGTCATTGTAGAGAATTGTGGAAAAATAAGGAGAAAACAAGCACAGTTTTCAAAAGCTAAAAATAAAAAATCAAATGGTTATGAAACGGGGCTTAAGCTATTCCAACTCGTCTATTAGATTTGTGTTAAAGTTAATTTGTAATTTTTCATGTTAATTGAATGGGAACTTGTTTCCAATGAAATGACTTTGTGTCATTCTAAGAGTCTCATTGGAATATCTAAAGGCTCATTAAGTTCATCTATTTTCATAGATAGATAATTTCTAGGACATTTATGTTTGCTATCTAAAATGTTCGCTATACACCTATAAATAGAGATGTTCTCAACCCTTGTAAGCAATCAAGTTCCAATAAAGCAAGGTGCCATAGCACTCAATCAAAAGAAGTTTCTCTTCTCTAAGTACGCTCGTGCAACTTTTGAGGTCTACTTCCACTCCTTAGTGAAGTTATAAGCTTGGGGGCTCTTTCCTGTATAAGGGTGGTCAATGACATGTGGTATCAGTGGTTGTCTACCACATACGATTTCAAAGGGTGTCTTGCCAGTTGTTGAGCTCTTTTGGTAGTTGAAGCTAAACTGAGCAATGTCAAGCATTTCGACCCAGTTCTTCTGTCTCGCATTGATAAAATGGCGCAAGTATTCTTCAAGCATGCTATTAAATCGTTCAGTTTGGCCATCAGTCTGGGGGTGGTAGCTAGACGAAATATTTAGGCTTGATCCCAGTAGCTTGAATAATTCCCTTCTCTTTTTAGTCTCTTGCCTACTTCCTTTCATTGCCTCTAACAAATTTGGTATCAGAGCAAGGTTGAAATTGAATATGGCAACCAATTGTGTTCCAAACTTGTTCTCCCTCCCAACAAACCAAATTACAGTCTTTGATGGAGAGCATTATGAATATTGGCAAAGCCAAATGGAGACAATTTTTATTTCTCAAGATCTTTGGGAAATCATTGATGAAGGCTATGAAGACCCTCTTGAAGGAGCTGATGAAGGCACTTCGGAGAGGACTCAAGATCAAGAGAAGGAGTTTAAGAAGAATAAAAAGAAAAATGCTTTAGCTCTTCGTCTCATTCAACAAGGTGTTAGTAAGTCCATTTTCCCTCGAATTTTTGGTATTAAAAAAGATAAAGATGATTGGGAAGTTTTGTAGAAAGAATTTCAGGGATCTAAAAAAATCATCTCCAACAAGTTGCAATCTTTGTGGAGAGATTTTGATAACTTGGCGATGAAGGAAAGTGAAAACATTCAGGAATTTTTTTCTCGAGTTGCTGAAATTATCAACCAAATGAAGGGTTATGGAGAGATTATTCCAGAAAAGAGAGTAAATGAAAAAGTTCTTCGGAGTCTTCTTGCAAAATTTAATCACGTTTTTTGCAGCCATTAAAGAGTCCAAAGATGTGTCTAAATTGACAATCTTTGAACTTATGAGTTCGCTTCAAGCTCATGAAGAAAGATTGAACAAGTCTCCAAGCCAATTTGTGGAGTAAGCTTTTCATGCCAAAGCTCAATTTTGAAGAAAATAAGACCAACAAGTGTAATTATAAAAAACAATGGAATCCAAAGCAAAACAAAGAGAATGACAATCATGATCAAAGAGGCAAGGAAAAATGGCAAAGCAAAAAATCTGGTAATTCTGACTCTTCGTGTATTATTTGCAAAAAGTTAAGCCATGAGTCTAAAGATTGTTACTTTAGATGCACTAAATGTTGGATTCCAAATCATTCTAAAAAAGATTGTTGGTTTCAAAATAAAAAGGAAAAAAAAGAAGTAAATTTTTCAAAAGAAGACAAAGGGGAGCAATTATTTTTTTGTACAATTGGTCAAAGTGAATCTCAAATTATTTGGTACGTGGATAGTGGTTGCAGTAATCACATGACAGGAAATAAAGACTATTTTGTCAAGTTTGATCGTAGTTTCAGCTCTCAAGTAAAGTTTGGCGATGGTAAGATTCGAAAAGTTGAAGGAAAAGGTATCATTGTTGTTCACATCAAGAAAGGAGATTCGATTATGTCATCGAGGTTTTCCACTACAAACTGGTCGAGGTATATCTCAAAATGTTTGAAAAATAATCAGATAATAGCAAAAGTTGATATGTTTGTTTCGAAATTTTTTTCTCTTTTCATACCATTGGCTACAAGGAATTGGAAGAATAATAATGATTCTCAAAATTCGAGTTCACTAAGGAGTTCTCCATCAACTCTTGCGAGGTTTTCAATTGAAGCTTCATCAGATCAAGAGAGCTCAGAATCTCCCTCGAGAAGAATGCGTTCCTTGTAAGATATTTATGCTTCAAGTGAACACTTGTCCATGATTTCTTGTGAGCAACAAAATTTTGACGATGCAACAAAAGAAAAAGTTTGGATTAAAGTTATGGATGAAGAAATGACAAAATAATACATAGGAGCTTCAAGATCTGCCTCCAGGGGAAGATGTCCATTGGCTTGAAATGGGCCTTCAAGACTAGAATTAAAGAAGATGGTTCCATCTAGAAGCATAAAGCTCGTCTAGTAACAAAAGGTTATTCCCAACAACCTGATGTTGACTTTAATGAGGCTTTTGCATCAGTAGCTCACATGGAGACTATAAGGGTTGTTCTTGCTTTAGCAGCTCAATTAGAATTGCTCATGTTTCAACTTAAAGTTTGAGAAGTTCAAGATGCTTTTGAAAATTACAAATTAAGAGGGGATGTTAAAGTTAATTTGTAATTTCTCATGTTAATTGAATGGAAACTTGTTGTTTCCAATGAGATGACTTTGTATCATTCTAGGAGGCTCATTGGAATATGTAAAGGCCCATTAAGTTCATGTATTTTTATAGGGAAAAAACTTGGGTGCTGCCTGAGCAGCACCCAAGTGCTGTGCTGCCCATATCACAGCCATCCATTTTTAATTTTTGGGTTTTTTTTTTTTTTTTTTTTTGAAATTGGATGGCTGTGATGTGGGCAGCACAACACTTGGGTGCTGCCCAGACAACACCCAAGTCTTGCCCTTTTTATAGTTATAGATAATTCCTAGGACATTTATGTTTGCTATCTAGAATGTTCACTAAACACTTATAATAGAGATGTTTTCAACCCTTGTAAGCAATCAAGCTCCAATAGAACAAAGTGTCATAGCACTCAATCAAAAGAAGTTTCTCTCCAATGTATCTTGCCTACTTTCTTTCATTGCCTCCAACAATTTGCTCTTGAAATTTTAGCTAGAGCTTAGTAATTCAACCAAAAAAAAAAAAAAAAAGAAACTTTTTGAGTAAGAAAAACCTACAAAAACTTGTGAGGCGTTTCAAGAACTTGAAGGAAACCATAATCTTTAGTTCTTAATAGAGGTATTAGAATTACAATTAGAAGTTAGATCTAGCTTCCCACTCAAGATAGGTAGTTCGATTAATTAGATTTTTGTCTATAATTCATTAGAATGAATGATTGGAAATTAATAAATAGAATCTATATAAACTAAATAAGTGAAATATGCCCCGCTAAGTTAGGTTAGTCAGTTACACTAGTTAGGATAATTCTATCCCTTCCCCTTCCAAGATGACGACCCTCCTTAGCACTTATATTAAAACTTAATACTATATACTTACTATGTAACACATTTGCATGAACACATTTTTAGCATTATAGAACTTTTATCGCTCTGTCTTTTGTTTGATAAAAAAATCCTTTTGGTAAATCAAGTTCATCCTCACACCAAAATAGTTAGAGAATCTTAGGACATATATTCCCATGTAAAAAAGTTCTTATGCACTTTAATTCCATAGGATCGAGTCACGTTCCATTGGATGAGAAGATGTAATGAGCTTTACACATATTTAAAACTATTGAGAATTTTTGTTTGTAAACTTTATGGTACTTTTATGAAAGTCACTACCATATGCTCTTTTCCAAAAGTTATTCAGCAAGTATTTTATTGGACAAATGAACAGAGTATGAAAATTTGAGTTAACAATCATTCTACTTTATCTTCTTTTTACACGCAATAACATTATCTAGTCGCCGACCAGATTAAAAGAAACTCGTCCTAAAATTTTGGTTAAATTATAAATTTATTCCTTTAATTTTGGCGGTTTTATTTAATTCGTCCTTAAAATTTAAAAAATTTAAATTATATTCTTAAATTTTAAATTGTGATTTTACGTAACCCTTATAGCTAATATCCTTAATTGAATGAGGTTTGTGATACATTTTAGTACAAATATTGATTGATTTAACATGATATAACAGATACATGACAAAGTGAACAATTAAACAAAATAAAGTGGTAGGCTGAACCATACCCTTCTTTCAAAGCAATTTATCAAATCCAGTTTAACCCTTGTGCCACTCTACTTTATCCAACTATCCAATTTTTTATATTATTTATCTATCATGTAAGTTTAAATTACTTGACGTTTGTCCAATAAACATAATACACCATCATTTAAGCATCGTTTGATAACTATTTAGTATTTAATTTTTTAATTTAAAAAATTAAGCTTATAAATATTACTTCTACGTATAAGACTCTTTGTTTTGTTATCTACTTTTTATAAATGTTTTCAAAATTTAAGACAAGTTTTGAAAACTAAAAAAAAATGTAGTTTTTAAAAAAGTAGTTTTTTTTCTTGGAATTTGACTAAGAATTCAAATATTTGTAAAAAAATTATGAAAAAACAAGTACAAATATTCAAAAATCAAATGGTTATCAAACGGACATTAGTTAATGGTGCAAACCATTATTATATAGAATTATTATAAGTTAGAGTTGGGAGAGAACTTAAATTTAAAGACAAGATATACACCACTAATAAAACTCATGTGTGAATTAATTATTCAACCTAAAACTTTGCACTAAAGTTGAGCTCCAATTATGAGAGGATAAGCAAAAGAAAGACAAAAGAGTTGCAATAATAACAAAAAAAAAAAGGGTGATAATCTCAGCTACATTAGGATGGAACAAACAGAACTTGCAGATGTAATTCCGACATTAAATAAAGGGTCTGATGAGTTTGTCTTGTTATAAATGAACAAAACACAGTTGGGTAAGTGTTTTTTTGTTAATTTTTTTTTTCTCTTTGGTATTTAATTATGAACAGAAAGAAAAGTTGGTGGCACTTCCATTTCTTGTAGATATCATAAGCATGCAATGGAATTTCTTTTTGGTGTCCGAGTCAGCCTTTTGCTTAAGAGTTTTGGTTTATATTTTTATGTGTCAAGTTGGTAACTTTCCGAGCTGGAATTGAGTGCAATTGTTACGTTTTTCCATTTCCAAACTGTTTGTGAACCAAAAAGCAAACTCAGTGACCACCTTTTTTTTTTTTTTTTTTTGCCTAAAATCAAAAGCAACTGCTCATCAGTGGGTTCTATGAATGAGAATGAATGCCATTTACATCTCATCATTCCACCTCCATTTTTCACTTTTCTTTTTTATGCTGTTTTCTCCTATTTTATTGCCCCCACCCCCTATTTTTTAAAAAATAATTACGGTTATGTACCGTTTGTTGAAATTATAGGATCAATTGGGGACGTTATTAGTGCTTTACAAAAAGAAAAAGACACACGTGATTTTTTTTGTGTGTGATAATTTTCTTTTTGTATATTTGAACAAAGGGATTGTTATGTGCTCTATCTTTAGAAAACAATTAGAAGATACTCAGAATATTAATGAAGCAATAATTGATCGAAGAAAGCCATACATGTGTTTGATGCCATGGATTTTCTAAACCCTCTCAAAACCCCTAGGAGTTCTTTTATTTATTTATTTATTATTATCATCATTTTCTTTTTGTTGAATTTCGAGTTTATTTATTATATTTGAACAAACTTTTAAGCTTGTCTCTAATAGGGTTACTGAACTTTAAAATGTATCTAATAATAGGTTTCTGAACTTTTAATTTTTTGTTTAATAAGTCAGTAAACTTTGTGTCTAATAGGTCTTTGAATTTTCAATTTTGTGTCTAATAAGTTTTTGACTATTTGACATTTTTTAAATTTCATGTATCCATTATACACAAAATTGAAAGTTTAGGAGATATAAAATTCAAATTTATGTTTAATAAGTCTGTTAATATTAAAAAATGTTGAATATGTCAGAGACTATTTAAACATAAAATTGAAAGTTCAAAGACATATTTGACATTTTTAAAGAATAGTGTAAACTTGAAAGTTTATAGACTAAATTCGTAATTTAATATTTTTTTAGTTAAATTACAAATTTAGTTTTGAACTTTAAGGTTTGTGTCCATTTGATCCTTAAATTTTAAAAAGTGTCTAATAGGTTTTTGAAGTTTAAAAATGTCTAATAAGTCTTCGAGCTTTCAATTTTGTTCTAATAGGTCCCTAACATATTCAAAATGTTTAAAAATTAATTGATTTATTAGATATAAAATTAAATTTTATGTCTAATGAGATCTTAAACCTTCAAATTTGTGTCTATTAAATATGTGAATTTTAAAAGGTGCCAAACAGGTCAAGGATCTATTAAGCACAAAATTGAAAATTTAAGATCTTATTAGAAACAAAAATTAAGAATCTATTCGACACTTGTAAAGTTAAGAGATCTATTAAACATTTTTTAAATTTCGAAAAACAAATAGAGACAAACTTAAAAGGTCAAAGACTAAAATTGTAATGTAATCTTTTCGTTTTTAGATGAGAGATTGAACCACAAACTTTTAAACGATGACATTCTATAGTGACACCCTTAGAATTTGATCCAAAACCTCGAAAGAAACAAAGATAAAGTTAGTGAAGGCAAGGGTATATATGTTATGAGGTGGGTCCTTTGAAAAACTAAAAAAATAAAAAAGGAACACAATAAAGTCAGCCAAGTTTTGAAGTTTGTTTTGAGGAAGAAAGTTCAAAAGTTGAAGGAAGCTTCGAGGAAGGTGAGGTTTGAAATTGAGAGCCAAAGAAAGGGGACCATTGGTTGCTACATGGCGAACCTAGGCCATGATGCCAGTGGACCATGTCCTTATATCCTAATGCCCACAAACCACCGACGCCGCCCACCGTCACCAATTATGCCCTCGACTTTGTCATCCCAATTCAAAGATTAAAATAGATATTCTAAAATCCATCCAAACCTTGTTTGCTTTGTTTTCAATTTTTTAGAAACATAAGCATTTTCGTTCCTCATTTTTAAGAAACAAAAACAAGCTGGCTGGTTTGATAATCACTTGATTTTTTGCTTTTAAAAATTGTGCTTGTTTTTTCACAATTTTCATATCCAACTTTTATATTTCCTTTTTCAATAAAAAAAGATAACAAGAAACCAAGAATAATTATCAAACCCAATTCTATTTTACCAAACAAACCCTTATTATTAATCTCTCTGAAAGAATTGGTTTTAATTATCTAAACTATGTTTGCATCTCAAACAAATCTGACATGTGGCACCGCTTTTGACGATGACGTTATAAACTAATATTACTTTAAGGCTACAATGATGGCTCTGGATTTTTGTTGTGAATGCTTCGTGTAGACGGAAGAAGTTGGTGTCAAAAAGCCAATGTCGCATTGGGTTTTTTTTTGAGTGAGGGCGTGAACTTCTTTACTCTCCAACATTATTGTCAAACAAACGTTTAATTACATTATCTTATTTGAAGGATAAGATTGGATGTTTAGTCTAAGCCCAACGTCATTTCATATTATATGCATTCATAATTGAATTTACATTATATATATATTATACTTTTCTATAAAGTTTCTTTGTTTTTTTTAACCAATCATTAAGAGCAAAAATAATATTAACAACCCAAAGTATATGTACTAATGTCAACCTGAGTATAATTTAGGTCTCGTTTGATGACCATTTGATTTCTATCTATGAGTTTCTATGTCTTTTTATCTATTTTCTAATTTTTTTTCAAAATTCAAGCCAAATTTTGAAAATTAAAAAAGTAAATTTCAATTTTTTGTTTTTATTTTTGAAATTTGACTAATAATTCAAATGTTTCTTTAAAATAGGTAAAACTATAGTAGAGAGTTTGAGGGAACAATAATGAATTTCTAAAACAGAAAACTAGAAATGAAGGCCCCATTTGATAACTATTTGGTTTTTGTTTTTTGAAAATTAAGCTTATGAACACTATTTTACCTATAAGATTCTTTGTTTGTTATCTGCTTTCTACCCATGTTTTCAAAATCCAAGTCAAGTCTTGAAAACTAAAAAAATTAGTTTTTAAAAACTTATTTTTGTTTTTAGAATTTGACTAAGAATTCAAATGTTTCTTTAAGAAATGTGAAAACCATGATAAACAAATTGTGGGAAAACAAAGATAAATTTTAAAAATCAAAAACTAAAAATTAAAAATCGAATGGTTATCAAAGGAGACAAATTTTTTTTATCAAACAACGCCTCAGTGATTAAGACATCTCTAGTTTTCTTGAAAGATTGTAAGTTTGAATTTCATACTTTGTATTTGTAAGTAATGTTCTAAAATGAAAAAAAAAAGTCTATAACTATATTTTAATATCTTGTCATCATTTTTTTTGCATGAATATGAACACTAAAGGATAATTAAGGGTTTAACTGGAAACACACATCCATATTTATAAATGAAATTGAAAATTTTTAAATAGTAAAGATGAAAGTTAAAAAAAAAAGTAGTATAAATATTGGCATAGATTATAAGAGCAAGTCCATTTTCTTAGTTTTTAAACACATTTTGAAATTTTAACGAAACTTAAGAATTTATATATATATATATATATATATTGAAAATGGTGTTTTTCTTTTAAAAAAAAAGAGGTTTAAATACTATATTTTGGTCCCTATACTTTTAGCTATGTTTCATTTTGGTCCTGTATTTTTGAAATGTCCATTTGAATCTTTATACTTTCAACATTTGTTCATTTTAGTTTTCATACTTTTAAAAAGTTCATTTTGGTCTTTGTACTTTTAAAAAGTGACTATTACTCCCAACTTAAATCTTGCTAGTCATTGAGCAAGCAACACAACAAATAAGAGAATCATTGATTGTAAACGTGTGACTCGAACCTCAATGCTTCAGAATTACACAACAATTACACAAGAGAAGCATGCTAAATAATATCCATCATTGAAGCACTTTCAAAATTCTCTCCTATCGTTTCCTATGTGTGTGAGATCTCCCTAAAGTAGTCTTTACAAGCCCGGGGAAGTATAAAGCCTCAACCTATCTTCTCCCCACATTGGCACTAAGAACTGGCTTCAAGCTTCTAAGCAATCAAGAGAGTAATAGGTTACTAGGTGTTTGAAAATAAACCCTAGGTAAACTTGCATCACTTTAAAAACCAAGGGCACTAGCTTTCACACAATAGTTGCAGGGAACCTTACCTTAAGCACTTGCTCGATGGGTGACCTAACTGATCACAACAGGGATAACTCTTTTTACCATTGACACATCTTTACATATTACAAGTTTATTTTCATCTTCACTTTTTCTTTTCACTTGATTTTTTTAAAAAAAAATTAAAGCTTCTTTTTTTTTCTCTTTTCTTTCTTTCACAAGTAAGTGATCACATATTTTATGCTCCTAAGCATCTCATTACAAGCTATCAAGCACTTCCACTCAAGAACTAGCTTGTACGCCTATCAGGGTGACAATAGATATTTAAGCCTTATAACTCTACCCCTAGTCTTCAAGACTACAAAAGGTAGGCTAACATGCTCAGAATATGTAGGAAAGTCAAGATTTTTTTTGAAAAACTAGGCTCAAAAGGCTCAATAGCATCCTCACACTTCAACCAATGCAATCAAAGTGATATAGTAAGCATTTCATCAATTGTCCTAATCACACAGCAAGCAATCAAATCATCAACCAATCATGCTCAGAATTCTCAAAAATTTGCTCAAAAGCTAATAGTTTGACACTCAGGT
This sequence comes from Trichosanthes truncata, assembly GCA_033996785.1. Lineage (NCBI taxonomy): Eukaryota > Viridiplantae > Streptophyta > Magnoliopsida > Cucurbitales > Cucurbitaceae > Trichosanthes > Trichosanthes truncata. The sequence goes on from JAWPNB010000003.1 coordinate 74,618,697, forward strand.
GCTCAAGACTCAACTAAACTCAATAATAACATACAACAACCTCCAACGTAAAACGATACATTATCCCCAATGTATAAATTAGTAAAAACATGCAAGGACAAAGATAGGGGAACAAAAGAACTCCCCTAGAATGCTATGCACGTAGGTGGTGGTGGTTAGGGGTGTACATGGGTTGGGTTGGGTCGGGTTATGAGAGTTTTTTGGACCAACCCGAAAATTCGGGTTGGTCAATCCTTCAACCTAACTAACCCTATGCAGGAGAGTAACCCAACCCAACCCAACCCAATATTTTCAGGTTGGGTTGGGTTGGGTCACCGAGTTGACTTTTTTCTTTTTTTTAAAATAATTTTCTTAATTATTTGAAATAAATTTTGCTTGAATTAATAACTAAAATCACATAAAATTCAAATATCAAACTTCAAAGTTCATAACATCTTAATATTCATTGCAATCTTAGATGAAAAAACATTAAAAGTTCACAAACAATTCATCTATAAGTATATATATAAAAATAAAAAAAAAATCAAAATTTGGGTTGGGTTGGGTTGGGTCGGGTCAACTCGAGCCCAAAATGCCCAACCCGAGAACCGACCCGAAAATTTGGTTCTCCAAAATTTTAACCCAACCCAAATTGAAAAAGAACCTAACCTAACCCAACCCTTACAATTTGGGTTGGGTAGTCCGGGTTGCTCGAGTTATCGGGTTATTTGTACACCCCTAGTGGTGGTGCGTCTCCGACCTCCAAGAATGATTAACTTTTCCACTAAGGTCAACTTATTACCTACAAAAGAAAAAACAAATTAAGCTACAAAAAAGCAAAAATTGAAAACAAGTAAAATTTTCACCTGGCTGCCTCTAGGAAGCACAAATTTTTTATAGTTGATTGCTCGACTTGTCGTGTGACACACATCAGGGCACATAAGAGTTATCGTATTTCTTCGTTCCTTTCTTCCTTGAATCCACAAAGCCCACTAAACAAAGCAAGCATATTAGCATCTCAAGGGCTCTAGAAAAATAGGTCTTTTTGGGATTTTTTTTTTACTCTAAAAGCATAAAAAATGAAAAATCAAAATAAACAGACTCAAAAGACTCAAAAAATTACTCGTGAGAACAAGAAAAAGAACTTTCACAAAACAAGGATGGCTCATCAGATAGTCATAGGCCTCTTCATTGAATTGAAGCTCAGCTTCTTCCCTTGACTCAAATACATGTTCTTCCAATGACATATAAACTTCGTCATCAATATCTAAATCAGCCTCATCAGAAAAAATTTGTACCTCAGGAATGTCAATAGATGGTTGTTCTTGAGAATTCTCCAATCTTGCCACTGGATCAGCTAATTAGATGACGGGATCACCTAGGTTTCGTATCCAAGCTCTCTCCTATTGAATTTGGAGAGTGATTTGCTTAAATTGGAGATTATTATTAGCAATTTGATTAATTAATGCCTCTAAAGACATAACCTGAAATTGAAGTCTGAGGGCAAGGGTTATGCTACTTCTCCTGATATCCATATGATAGATCCTACTTAGGATCGTAGGGACCATAGCTCATCACGTGCTGGCCAAGAACTCCTCTAAAGGTGTAGGCATGTTGCATGTAATCTCGTTGCTCCTCTAGTGATCGCCCTCACTCTATACACAACTGAGAAACTATAGAGGTTAATTCTAAAATTTGACATCTCAACTCACTAACCTCATTGTCGTGCTGAGCAGCTCCTTCAGAAGACTCGAAATTCTCTTCCATAGAAGAACAAAGTACTTACTAACTTTTTTTTTTAATTTTGTTTTTATTGAAATAAGAAACCCAACATAAAAAAAATCGATTGAATGTTTTCTGACAATGGTGCCAATTTGAAAGAGCTTTTCGAAGGCTCATCAAATACATTTATAATTACCGATCTAAAATTAAATACTTGCAGTACTTAATAGTGGACATGATCGAACCATAGGGAACCGATATCGATTTATCGTTTAAAATATTGCACTTTAAATGAGATTCTAATTCGACAACCTATGAAAAAGATTTGACTAAATCTATGTTTTAGTCCCTCATAATTTGGTCTTTTTTCAATTTGGTCTATAATTATTTAAAGGTTTTAAACTCATCTCTAATTGAGTTAAAAATACTCTTATTTAAATTTGATTAAACAAACACCGTACTACTCTTAAAATTAAGAATAACTTGTTCATTTTGAAATGATTTGACCTGTAGTTAACTTGACCTAAAATATTATTCATTGTTATAGAAAATTTACCCATTAACATGTTGGTCTTAGAGAAAAATAAGAAAATTAAAGAAATAAAAGAACTTGATTAATGTGAACCCAACATAAACATTGTTTCCTTCAGACAATTTATTTCATCTATGGTGCTGAAGACATCATGACAATGGTCTCTCATAATTGACGGATTATTAACTTGTAAATGCAACAATTCACTCAACAAACATTACAACGTGTAAGCAATCATACAAAGAAGACAAGAGAAGATAATTTGAGGGATTATTTTTCTATATATGCAAAATCTAGGAAAGAGCTATATATTGTTGGGAAAAAACCTCCCACTACTACCGTAGGAATAAGCAGAAAAATAACTGAGAAATTAAAAAGAAAGCAACAAAATAAGAAACACAAGAATTAACGTGGAAAACTCCAAAACCGGAGAAAAAACCACGGACAGAAAGAAATACTCTACTATGTGAAAAATTATTACAATCACACAAAATTCTCTCTCCGATCCCAATTACAAAGAAACACTCTCTCAAAGCTTTATACCACTCACTTAACTAGAGTTAGTATACCAGGTTTAAAGTATTTCGAATTGGGATGATTTGAAACCAAAGCCATAGACTCCTTTTATAGTGCTTGGAGCCCATGACTTTCTTGTACATTTCCAATGTGGGACAATTTCTCTTCAAACATATTGTCAAAATCCCTACAAATTCCACATTGGCAAGATATTTGAAGAATTCACAGCTTCTGCTTCACCAATTGTCTTCATTGAAAAACATAATCCTCAACACAGAGAACTATAACCTACTCCACCATAAAAGTAGACCACTTGGAATGTCACCTTCCAAGACTTTTCTTCTTCGTCACATGTCGATAAACCCTGCTGAAATTTATGGTGCAACTTCCACCTACTTGGCTTACCCGGAAGTTCTTCAGCCATCGACATAACTTCCACCACACACACCTTGCATAAACCGCCAAGCCAATGCCCGTGTGCATACTTATGGAACCGCTAACATCACATCCTCTATCATGGTAAAGTGGACATACCATAAGGATGAATTCTGTCTTTCTTCAGAAGAAATCACCATCTCCCTTAACAAGAGAGACTATGTCAGCATCCGATCTAGAGCCCTTTGACGAACTTGCTCTGTTAGGACAATTCTTTTTCATGTGTCCAGACTGTCCGCATTCCCAGCAACCTTTCTTTTGCACGAAGTCTTTCTTCTTCTTCCAATTGCTAGCTACCAAGACTGAATCCTCCTGTGAAGTACGTCCACCATTCTTCAACCTTCTTTCTTCTGATAGAAGTTTGCTCGTAGCCTCAGCAAAAGTTAAAGTCTCCTTCCCGTACATCAAGATTGGCTGCATGTGTTCATAAGAAGGCGGAAGTGACAAGATAAGCCTGAGTGTCTTATCCTCATCCTCTATCTTCACTTCGATCACCTCCAGCTCAGAGACGATGCCATTGAGAACACTCAGATGATCTGAGATTTTCGTACCTTCCTCCATTTGCAGCGTGTGAAACTGCTCCTTTAGATACAGCCGATTTGAAATGCTCTTTGCTTGATACATCTCTTCAAGCTTCTCCCAAAGCTCTTTGGCAGTCGAAATTCCATGCACATTTGCAAGAATATTCTTAGCCAAATTTAGTCTGATTGCACTTGCAGCTCTCAAATCTAATTCATCCCATTCTTTATCACTCATGCTGGACTTCTTAGAACCTCTGCTAGAACCGCCACTGGACTCCACTGGACCACCATCACCGCTTAACTTTTCAGAAGCACCACCACTCGGTCTTCCCTTCAAAGCCTTGTGTAACCTAGATTGTATCAGCACATCTTTGACTTGCACTTGCCACAAGCCAAAGTTCATCCTTCCATCAAATTTCTCCACTTCAATCTTCACTGGACTCATAAAGCTTGACATATCTGCTTTCACTCCTAGCGAATCTGCAAATAGTGAACAACCCACACTATTCACAATACCAGCTGTAGCTTGTTTCAAGAAATCTTTTCTGATGTGGAAGTTCAGACAGTGCTGCAACCACAGAGCATACTCAGAAACTCAAGAAACTAAGAACCTAAAGCTCTGATACCACTTGTTGGGAAAAAACCTCCCACTACTACCGTAGGAATAAGCAGAAAAATAACTGAGAAATTAAAAAGAAAGCAACAAAATAAGAAACACAAGAATTAACGTGGAAAACTCCAAAATCGGAGAAAAAACCACGGACAGAAAGAAATACTCTACTATGTGAAAAATTATTACAATCACACAAAATTCTCTCTCCGACCCCAATTACAAAGAAACACTCTCTCAAAGCTTTATACCACTCACTTAACTAGAGTTAGTATACCATGCTTAAAGTATTTCGAATTGGGATGATTTGAAACCAAAGCCATAGACTCCTTTTATAGTGCTTGGAGCCCATGACTTTCTTGTACATTTCCAATGTGGGACAATTTCTCTTCAAACATATTGCCAAAATCCCTACATATATTTTATAGACGGTTTGTGAATATTATTTAGTCATATATCTCTTCTCATAAAGTTGTATCATTTAATAAAGGCAATATCCTTCCATATAAATTAATGTTCTTGACAAAATGCACACTTTGTCCTCAGAAAGAGTTGTGTTTCCTCAAAATTAATTAAAAAATAATTTTATTCATAATTTCTAACCGTTAGTATATATTAATATGATCGTCAAACTTATAAAAATCACCATTTTTAAATTCATAGGTAAGTATTATCATTCTTTTAATATTTAGTATTTAGTGATGCTAAATGTCAAGACATAAATCCCTCTGACACATACTACAGTTGATTACTATAGTTGGGGTTTGGTCAAAGAGTTGTTGAGCTACATTCCAGTCTTGTTTTTTCTTACTTACTTTCTCTGTATTGTCACATGCCTCATTTATTATTCTTTCCATTTGTTGGGTCTATAAGACCATGGTTTTTGTGTTCTTAAAGATCATTGAATACAATTCTAAAACTACTGAGAATTCCTTTGGCTGGTCTCTCTTTTCCGAATCTGTAATTTGGTATCAGAGCACTCATGGCTATCACCAATGAATCCTCTTGATCTCAGACTCCTCTCACTCATTCTCCATTACTCAAAACCACTGGTCCAGTTCATGTGTTCCCAAAGTTGCAGGAGCAATAGAGGTCATATGTGGACCTACACCAGTTGGGAGCCCTGCGTTTACACATCTTCTTAATCAGGCCACCTTTATAAAGTTGGATCGGAACAATTTCTTGCTATGGTAGAACATAGCATTGTCCATCCTCAGAAGTTACAAGCTTGAAGGGCATCTCACAGGTAAGACCATATGTCCTGAAATGTCCATTGAAGTTCCTCCCTCTGAAGAAGAACCTCAAAGTCTGTTGATGCCTAATCTTGAGCATGACATATGAATGGCTGCTGATCAACTGTTGGTTGGTTCGTTCTACAACTCAATGACTACTAAAGTAGCTTCTCAAATCATTAGTTGTGAAACTGCTCAAGAATTATGGACATCGTTGCAAGAATTTTATGGAATTCAAGCTACATCTCAAAAGGATTACCTCAAGAGAATGATTCAACAAACTAGAAAAATGAGTATGAGAATGGTCAAATATCTTTGCTTAATGAAAGGTTACTTTGGTAATCTTCTTTGACAGGCTTTCCAGTGGACGACAAGGACCTTATCTCTTTTGTTATTGTGGGTCTTGATGAGGAGTATACTTCGATTTTCGTTGTAATCCAAAACCAAGAAATGACCTGGAATCATGCACAATCTCAGCTAATGACCTTTGAAAGACGACAAGAGCAGCTCCAAGCTCTCAAGGGAATGATATCCATTAACTAACCCTCTGTTAATCTTGCTGCCACTCTTTCCTCACAAATAAATTAAAGTCGTAACCACAGCAGCAACCATCAGAAGAATACACGAGGAAGAGGCAGAGGGCGGTTTTTTGGAAATTCTAAACCAATTTGTCAAGTTTGCAATAAGTCAGGACATACAGCGGTTATGTGCTACTATCGTTTTGAATGAAGCTTCAACAACAATCAACATTCCTCTAACTCAGGATCTTCCATACAAGCCAAACAGAACTATGGAAATCTGATGGCTTTGGTTGTTGTCCTTGAACATTTGCATGATAATGCTTTGTATTTGGATAGTGGTGCAAGTAATCATCTAACCTCAGACCTTGGAAATCTATCCCTCAAGACTGACTACACAGGTATGGAACAAATTACTGTTGGAAATGGTAGTCAACTACCTATTCATTACATTGGCAGTTCCTTTAGTCAATCAAATGTTAGGAATCTCATATTGAAAAGGCTATTACATGTTCCACAAATTAGTAAGAATATGATTAGTATATCTCGTTTAACCATGGATAACTCTATTATTGTTGAATTTCATGACTCATTTTATGTTGTCAAGGACAAAGCTTCGGGGAAAGTTCTTCTGGAAGGGAGCCTTAAAAATGGATTGTATTAGTTACCATCGTTGAAAGCCTCTTCTTCTGGTTGTGTTCAAGAAGTCTCAAGGAAGCAGTTTGCTTTTGTTGTTTGTTTCTAGCTTATCCAATAGAAACCACGTTGATCCTTTGTTGTTAACATCACCTGGAAGTCATCTCATTTTGAATTGTTCTAAGAGTGTATGGCACAACAAACTTGGTCATACATCTCCTAGAATTCTAAGTCAGTTGTTAACTTCTTGTAATCTGAAAACTGGAATCAATGAGAAAATATCCTTTGCAAGGCTTGTCAGTATGGAAAATATCATAGATTGGCCTTTTCTAATTCCCCCTCTTGTGCTTCAAAAACTCTTGAACTAGTTCACACAGATTTATAGGGTCCTGCCCACATTACTTCTACAAATGGTTATCAGTACTACATAAGTTTTCTTGATGATTTTTCTAGGTTCACATGGATTTTTCCATTGAAACTCAAAAGTGACACCATTACTGTATTCAAGCAATTTAAACAACAAGTTGAGAATATTTATGAATTCAAGATTAAAGTTGTTCGATGTGATGAAGGGGGGAGTTTAAATCATTAATTCAGTATCCTATGAGGTTGGAATTCATATTTAGCTAGCTTGTCCATATACCTCTGCTCAAAACAGTCGAATAAAAAGGAAACACAGACACATTGTGGAAATGGGGATTGCTCTTCTTGCTCCAGCTAAAATGCCTTTAATCTATTGGTGGGATGATTTTCATACTGCAGTGTATTTGATCAATAAGATGTCTACTGCTACTCTTGAAGGGAAGGTACCTTTTACTCTTTTACACAATCAGTCACCAGATTACAAATTTTTTTAGAGTTTTTGGCTTGGCTTGTTATCCTTGTCTACGACCTTATCAGCTGAACAAATTTGATTATCACACTGATCGTTGTGTTTTTATTGGTTACAACAATAATCATCGAGGATATCGATGTCTTAGCTCATTAGGGAGAGTCTATGTGTTCAGACATTTGTGCTTTAATGAGACAAAATTTTCTTTTATGGACAACTTTATGCACCAACCCTCATTCCACTGATGCCATCCTTTCTTGGTTGCCTATCCATTATTCTGTTTCACCTCCTCACTCAATTATCACCAACAAATCACCTTCGCTACCTCACTCTAATGCTAGTACTACTTCCTTTCTACCTCAGTCGTCTCCCTCCACCCTCGAGTCAGATTCATCAATTCATCAACTTGCCACTACTTCCTCCTCCCCTGTTTTAACCTCTACTACCCCTTTATCTTCTTTCCCTTCACCTATATCTTCCACTCATGGCCATCATCCCATGATTACTTGGGCTAAAGTTGGCATCACTGAACCTAAACAATTTTTTGGATGCTTCTCTTAGTCCACATCATATGTTGATTATTCATTAACTGAACCCTCCAAGTTTTATGATGCTTCCCTTATTCCTTCTTAGAAACGAACTATAGATACTAAATTTGAGGCTCTCATTCACAATAAGACATGGGATCTTATTCTGCCTTGTCCTGATCAACATCTAGTTGGCAACAAATGGGTGTATAAGCTCAAACATGCTGCCAATGGCACTAGCCAACGCTACAAGGCCAGGTTAGTTGCTCAAGGTTTCTCCCAAACTCCTAGTGTTGATTTTCATGACACTTATAGCCTTGTGGTTAAGTCGGTTTCCATATGACTTGTTTTGACTATTGCAGCCACTTGGCATTGCCCTGTACAATAACTTGATGTAAGCAATGCCTTCCTTAATGGTTCTCTCCATGAAATAGTTTTTATGCCTCAACCGCAAGGCTATGTACATCCTTCTCATCCTAATTATGTGTGCCGCCTCAAGAAGGCTCTTTATGGCCTCAAGCAAACCCCTTGGGCATGGTATGATCAGTTGCGTACTACTAGGGGTGAAAGTATTAACCGAAAACCGACCAAACCGAACCGAACCAAACCGATCCAGTGGTTTGGTTCGGTTTTTTAGAAAAAAATTGGACATCTCGATTTTAATTTTTGCAAAATCGAAAAATATTGGTTCGATTCGATTTTCATACAAAAAAACCATTAAAAAACTGAACCGAACCGAGGTGTATATATATACACCTAAAAAACCCTAACCCTTAATCCATTTATTTTCTTTTCAGTTTTCAGTCTTCCCCTCCCTCACACTCGATCAGACTCCCAGGCTCCCAGCACACCGTTGCGCTCCCAGCCTCCCAGCACACACTGCCTCTCCCATCTGCAAAGCAGCTCGCCGCTCCCAACACACACCGTCGCTCCCATCTTCTTCTCCCATCACACATCGCCGCTCCCAGCACACGCCTTGGCTCCCGCCGTGCAAGCCTTCGCGTCGTCAACACCGTCACTCCCGAGTCCCAGCCCGTCGCGCCGTCAACCCAGCTAGCACGCCTTCACTCCCATCTTCTTCTCCATCCTTGTAAGCAACATCTGGATGGGTGATTTTGTATATGGGATGGCTTGTTAGATTATTGATTGAAACATATTGTATTGAGATTTTCAATCTGCTATGAGAGATTTGTTTGCTTCTCAAAGCTTTGATTAGATCTCTGATGGACAACCGAAAACTGAACCGATGAGGAACCGATCCAATGGACAATCGAACCAATGGTTTTATCCTTCATTGGACATTGGTTCGGTTCCTATCTTATCAAAACCGAATGGATCGGTTTGGTTCTCGGTTTGGCCTAAAACCGAGGAAAACCGAACCGATATCACCCCTACGTACTACTCTTGTTCAATGGCTGTTTATACAATCCCAATCTGACTCTTCTCTATTTTATTGTCGCACTGCTAATAGCATCTTACTCTTCTCTATTTTATTGTCGCACTGCTAATAACATCTTCATACTTCTCATTTATGTCGACGACATTCTTGTCACTAGCTCCCATCCTCAGCTGATTGAAGCCCTCATTCTTCGATTGCATCACACCTTTGTACTTCGCGATTTATGTCATATTCACTACTTTCTTGGGGTTCAAGTTAGAGTTCATAATCTGGTTTTATGCTATCCCAAGCTGCTTACATTCGTGATATCTTAACACGGCTTCATATGTAGTCTCTTAAGGTTGCACCCACGCCTATTACCACTGACTCATCCTCGCTTAACAATGTCATTGAGCTATTCTCTGATCCCTCATTGTATCGAAGCACATTTGGTCCACTTCATTACCTTCTTCTCATGCGGCCTGATATTGCGTTTGCTATGAACAAACTTAGCCAACATTCCCAGTCTCCTTCATTACCTCTTAATCGACGATCTATTGGTGGCTATTTTGTTTTCTTTAGCTTAACTCTCATTTCTTGGTCTTCCAAATATCGTGCCTTGGCTCATGTCTCTTGCGAACTTTAGTGGCTTCAATCTTTATTGGCTGAATTACGTATTCCCTTTGCTGCTCCTTCCATTACATGGTGTGACAATGTTAGTGTCGCTCCTCTTGCTCGTACTCCTGTTACTACGCTCGCACCAAGCACATTGAGATTGACGTTCATTTTGTTCGTGATCAAGTTCTTTGTCGACAGCTAGACATTCGTTATGTGCCATCCATGGATCAGCTTGCTGATTGTCTCACCAAACCATTACACATAACTCAGTTTCATTATCTTCGTGACAAACTTGGCCTCGCTTCTCGCCCGCCGCATTTGAGGGGGGATGTCAAGACATAAATCCCTCTGACACGTCCTCTCTGCTACAGTTGATTGCTACAGTTGGGGTTTGGTCAAAGAGTTGTTGAGCTACATCTCAGTCTTATCTTTTCTTACTTACTTTCTCTGTATTGTCACATGCCTCATTTATTATTCTTTCCATTTGTTGGGTCTATAAGACCATGGTTTTTGTGTTCTTAAAGATCATCGAATACAATTTTAAAACAATTGAAAATTCCTTGGACTGGTCTCTCTTTTCCGAATCTGTAATTGTAAATACTTAGTTAAAAATAACTAGCAACGAAATTGAAACGTGTAAAAAATTGAGTCTAAGATTGAAAAAATATATATATCAAAACAGTAGAGGGACACGTGACCTACACACCTGCGATAATATCTTGATGTGGTGAAGTGTAATCAGGATAATACAGGTAGGCTGTGGGCTCATAATCCAATTGAATACGTGAGAATGAGACAATGTCCTATTCCAAGTGGAACACGTGCCCTACACATTCCCAAATTTTGCAGCAAAATTATAAAAATACTTCTCATAATTATTGGTGACTTTATCGTCACTAGGCGCGGTGGACCATTCTCTACCCTATTTATTATGGTGTAGTTTAAAAAAGAAAAAAAAAAAAATCTCTTGGATAGCTGAGATATTCATGGTTCAAGAAATTCGAATCATAAATTTGTTAAATTCAAACTATTTTAATGAGACGATTGACTTGACTTCCCTTCATCATAAAATATATGGTTGGATTTGTTCGGATTGTTAGGGTCACTATATTATTTTGAAATTTTGTAAGGACATAGTAATAATCTTATTATTTTATTAGTCCAAAAAAAAATGTATTATTTCAAGAAGGCTAAATTATAGAAAATATCTTTGAAATTTGTACATAGAATAATACTCTTGAACTTTAAAAAAATTACATTAATACTCTTGACCTTTCAAAAAACTTCAAAAATACCGTTATCACTAAGTTTTGGATGAAAAACATTTATTATTATTCTTCTTCCTCTCTCTCTACAAATTCTTCCTTCATGAAAATTAATGAGAATCTTGACTTATAAAGACTGTGTAATAGAACTGGATGAAAACAGAATCTGAAATCAAAATCGAACTCTCTCCTTTGCTTATAAAGGCTATGTGCAACAAATTTGGTCCTCAATTATCCTATCAATGATGTACCCTCCTCCTATCCTAGGCCAAAAAAAAAAAAAAAAAAAAAAAAAAAAAAAAACTCAATTTGTTTACTCAAATTCAAAAAACAAAACATCTAAAAATTGTAGAAAAATCCCTAAATTCATCCATGTCTATTGATGAAAAAGAATGATATGGTTTAGTATATAGTCGTTGACATCAATAGCTATAGTTAGATGACATTATGGACAATATATATTGTCCATCTTAAAAGTAAAGTTAAAATGTGTATAACGAGAGAAAATGATTGTCACAAGTTCTTGTTGAAGTGGTTAATGACATGGATCTGCATCTATTCTTTTAAAAGTTAAAAATTAAACTATTTCTTTTTAAACTGTGAACTAAAAGGAAAAAAAAAATCAATTTTTACTCAAGAGAACTTGGTAATTGTTTCAAATTTAAACTATTGATTGAAATAGATAGATTTTTGGAAATGTTTTTAGTAAACATATTTTTGTTTTTGTTTTTGTTTTTGTTTGTTTGTTTGTTTTTTTGGTATAAGATAGGAGAAGGGTATATCATTGATAGGATAACGAAACCAATTTTATTGCACATAGTCTTTATAAGCAAAGGGAGAGAGAGCTCAATTTCGATTTTAGATTCTATTTTCATCTAGTTTTGTTGCACATAGCTTTTGTAAACAAAGTTTCTCATTAGTTTTCATGGAGAAAGAATTTGTAGAGAGAGAGAAGAAAAATAAACATTTTCCATCCAAAACTTAACAGTAAAAGTATTTTTAAAACTTTTTGAAAGGTCAAAGGTATTAATACAACTTTTTTAAAATTCAAGTGTATTCATGAAAGAAAGAACACAAAATTCAGGAATATTTTCTATAATTTAGTCTTTTAAAAACCTATTTATTGATTTTGATTAATTGAATTCAAAGTGAACTCAAACATAAAATAATTTTAGGTTTGGGTTTCATTTTGGACTTTGAACTTTACAAAAAAATTATTTTATTCTCTGAATTTTTTTTAGGACCATTATTTTAAGTGTTGTTATGATTCTACGCTCTCATTTGTTTGATATGTAGATGACATGACTTTGAACATGTATACTAACGTGTTGATGTGGACATGTATACCATCGACAAAGAGGTCAAAAGTTCAAATCATCCACTATACACAAATTGTTGAACTAAAAAAAAAACAGATTGAGCGAAGCATTGGATAGGCAAACATTAACAAAGATCAAAATGACTAATAAGTTCCTAAACTTTCAATTTTACATTTAATAGATTCATGAGTATCTAATAGCTATCAATTTTATGTCTAAGATTCGTTAATCTTTTAAAATATTAAATATGTCATAGCATACAAAATTAAAATTTCAAGAATTTATTAGGTAGCTTTAAAATTTATGAACATATTAGACATTTTTTAAAGTTCAAAAACCTACAAAATACAAACTTGAAAGTCCTAGACTAAAAGAAAAGGTAGAGAGAAGAATAGTTTAGGAAAGAAAGGAGAGAAATTAAAAAAGAAATGTAGAATGGGATATGATGATTGAGGATGTTGATTAAAAGGAAGAAAGAAGGTTGGCGTCGAGAGACAAAGAGAGAAAGAAAAGTACAAATAAAAGAAAGAAAGAAAGAAAGAAAGAAAGAAAGGTGATCCAAAAGGCAAAGGCAGCGGGAGAAAGAGCGCAAATGGTCGGGTGGCCGTAAAAAAAGCCCACCGGAACAAACTTCACACACAAGCCTTATCTTCTTTTTCTTCTTCATCATTATCATAACCCCACGGAATCAAATGCCCATCATACCAAATCATTGGTAGGCCCCTACCCTTCTCTCTATCTCTCCTTTCACACCCCACCTTCCTACATCTTTCCTACTTGTTTCATTTTGGTATCTAGATATTTACACTTTATGTCTTAAACTTTTTTCTTTTTTTATTTTTAAATTTATTAGAATATAGACTTAGTCTCTCCTAAGTTCTCGAAATTGTATTTATGTAGGCTCCACTTGATAATCATTTTATTTTTTAAAATTAAGCTTATAAACATTATTTCTACCTATTATCAGTTTCTTTGTTTTGTTATCTATTTTTTTCACTATCCAAATCAAGTTTTGAAAACTAAAAAAACAAATTAGTTTTCAAAACCTTATTTTTGTTTTCAGAGTTTAACTAAGAATTCAAATGTTTTTCTTAAGAAAGATGAAACTCATTGTAAATAAATGATGAGAAAATAAATATTATTTTCAAAAATAAAAAATCATATAATAATGGTTAACAAACAGAAACTTTAGTGTTTGAACTTTTAAAAGTTTTAGATATGTCATTCTTATATGTCAAATTATAATTCTATGTAGTTCATATCATTAACACTGTTGACTAAATGATGATGCAATATGCTTGTTACGCCAATGCAATATGCACATGGTAGATAAAAATGATAGAAGAACAGAGATAGGTAAACAAAATATATATAAAAGCGGCACATGCTACTTATGCATTAAACTCACTTTATAGACTATATGTTACCACTTTATTTTCCTTAGTTTTTCATTTTCTCCTTTCATTAGTGCTACATATTAACCAACATTGGTTATTTTATTATTATTATTTTTTTGTTCAACAAATTACGAGGGTGGAGATCTACTTTTGAGATGATAATTGATGTCTTCTTCATTGAGTTATGCTTGAATTGACACTGATTATATGATTGTTTATTCATTAGTAAGGGTTGCATTAAATCCTAATTGTTTAAAGTTTAGAGAAGTAATTTAATACTTTTCCATGTTTTGGGATTGAATTTATAATTTAACTATTCAAAACTTTTTAATCACAAATCTGAGCTTAAAAAACTATTTTAGCTATTGGAGATAATTTTATTTTAGTCATTTGACAAAAAAATGTGAATCTATTTTGAAGTTTTGGACACATGAATATTCATGTGTGGCTTCAAAATTTTGTCTATCATAAACATTTACTAATTAGGTAAATGAACTAAAGATGTAAAGATGTGGCCATTCTAGGGTTTTATTAAATAATTAAAAAAAAACTAATGGCAAGGATTAAAATTCTTTTTGTACAAAGTTGAAAAACCATAAGGAGGAAATTTTAAGGACGAATATATGACCTATAAATGAGATTTTGGACCATTGAATTAGGTGATTGATTAAGATAATAATGAGATTAATGTTAATGATTTTTTTTTTCTTTTTGTAATTCCCCTTTTCAATCAGCAATCATAATTTAGCGGTCTAAAGTGAAGGCTTTGAGAAAGAAGGGATTATTTTTATTATCACCTTATAATAATTATTGTTTTTGTCCAGAAATGTTGGCACCTGTATACTTGCTTTTTTGTCATTCTGCCACTCATTGCCAAAAAGATTTAAAATTTTCCTTTTTTTTTCCTCCTCATTATTATATAATCAGTCTGTTTCTATTCCTTTTGCTCCGTTCCTTTCGCTATAATTTTATAAAATTAATTTTGATAAGTGTACAATGGATGAGAAAGTGTGTAATATGATAGTATGATGTGAGATCTAACCTCTCAAATGTAGAACTATTTAAAAAGAATCCTAATGGATCAGAATACTTTTGAAATATAAAAATCGAACAAAAAAAAGTTATTATTAAATACTTTTTATTAAACTGCGCATAATTAAAATAATTTTGATAAAAGCATTTCTAATCACATTCTTAAAGATCATTAGATTATGAATAATTGGATTTAATTCCTCTCTCGCTTTCTTACTATAAATAAAATAATTATTATAGTTTAACTTCAATACTATATTACCAAGATATTGTGCAATTGGCTAAAACCCTATTAAATTTTGATAACCATTTGATTTTTTGGTTTTTAATTTTCTATTTAACAAAACAAATACAATGTTAGGAGGTACTCTTTTTTTAATTTTATTTTATAAAAACAGAAAATTAGACAAATGTTTGATAACATTTTTTTTTCTTAAAAAGTTAGGAAGGAAAAAAAAAGTTAGAGATTTAGAAATATGTTATAGAAAAGAAAAACAAGTTAGAGAGTGGAAAATATGATAGAGAGAGAAAGATAAAAGAAAAAACTATGTAGGGAGAAATTTTAGAGAGAGATAGGTTAGAGAGGTGCATGAAAGAAAAGTTAGAGAGAAAAATTTAATGATTAAAAAGAATTTTAAAGAAAAAATAGTTAGAAAAATATGTAGATAAAAGAAGATAATTTATATAGAGACGACAATTTTTTAGCGAGACGAAAGCTAAAGAGAGAGATAAATTAGTGAGAACAGAAAAAAAAATTGGGAAGAAAAGAAAGAATAAAGTAATAGAGACAATAAAAAAAAATTGGGAGAAAAATTTTAGAAAGAGAAATGTTTTTTTTTTTGGTTGTTAAAATACCATTTTGGTCTCGTACTTTGAGTTTCATTTCATTTTGGTCTCTGTACTTTCAAATGTCTAAATTTAGTCCTTGTACTTTCAATAAAGCTTAAAATTGGTCCATACTATTATTTTTAAGTTCATTCTAGTCTTTATACTTTCAAACGTTCAAATCTAGTCCTTGTACTTTCAATAAAACTTAAAATTGGTCAATCCTATTATTTTTAAATTAATTTTTATCAAAATTGGTTAAATAATAATAATAATTTTCATACAAGAAAAGACACAATGTAAACATATTTTTAAAATTTATAGAGAAAAGACTGATAGAGAGTAATTGTTTTTAGAAAAGTTAAGAAGAAACTAATAGTGTCAAAGTAAGTATAGCTCAACAGTAATTAGCATGTACCATCGACTAAGAAGTCAGATGTTCGAATCCCCCAACGCTCAAATGTTGTTGAACTCAAAAAAAAAAAGTAGAAACCAATTTTAAGCTTTATTGAAAGTACATAGACTAAAATTTGAATATTTGAAAGTACAAGTATCAAAATAGAATGAAGCCCAAAGTATAGGGACCAAAATGATATTTTAACTTTTTTAAAAAAATATCAAAGTTTATTGTTTTAAAAGAAAATAGTTGTGGAATGAAAAAACGCAAGTGAGTTTAGATCATGAGGGAATAATCAAATTAAACCCAAAGCGGAGGCGTTGGAATCGACTTTGAATTTATTTTAGAATAAAACAAAAATAAACGAGGTTAAGCAAAACTTATAATGAAGTAAAATATGGAGAATATTTTGGCGGATTTTTTTCTTCTTGTACTCCAACTCCAACAAGGTTGATACTCCAATTCCACAAAATCTACTTGCCATGACTTTCGAACACAGGACAAGAGCTTGTGGGAGCTTTTTGAAAGAAAATCCACAAGGGATTGGAGAGGAAGAGATCAAGAAAGAATTCTCTAATTCTCTATTGAGGAGATATGCGTTATAATGACTCAAACCAAATGTTTTATTTATAGATACTTGGGGCAAATCTTTGACATAATTAAATAATATATATTTTAATATTTAATATATTAAAATGCATATATTTAATCTATTTGAATCTTATTCAAATATTTTAAATTCTCTTACGATATTTATTTCTTTATTATTCAAATTTTATAAATATCTTTTCTTTAATGTATCTAATAGACATTAATTATTTTAATATTTAATGTATCAAATACAATAAATATATTTTTCTTTTTTATATTTAATATATCTAATATACTAAATATTAATTCGAACACTTCAAATTAAATATTAAAATAATTAATGTATATTAGATACATTAATATACATCACGAGGGAGAGGGAGAAGAACAAGGGAGAGAGGCAATCACAAAAAGAAAGAAGAAGGTTGCTCACCGGATGTCTGATAATTCTCATTCATGAGGGTTTTTTGGCCTTCAAATTTAGTTATACTTGTGATTTTATTCATATTATTGGATGAAAAGTAGGAAAAGTGTTGAATTTAATTACATTATTGTTGGAAAACCCTTAAATTAAGTAAGTTGAGAAAAGAGAATAAAAGAATAAGAAAACTCACACTTACTTAATGTTTTGGTGTAGGTTTTTTTGCAGAATGCAGCAAAATTGCAATTGCATGACAATTGCAAGACAATTGCAATTTCAATAGATCTGGGAATTAAGGAAAATCGTAAATCAAGGGATTTCGAGAAGGAAAATATCCACGAATTCAGTTGGATCCTTAGCTATATATGTCCATCAACCAAGAAGGAAACCCTAGCACAAAGTGCCTATAAATTTTAGAGAAGAAGCTATGAAGAGAGAGCTCGTTTTTTTGGGAGAAAATTTTCGTTTTTGTCTTTGGGTTTTTGGAAAGTCGTATGTAGTTTTTATTTTCACTTTCGTTAGTTGCTGCTATAATTTTTTTCAACATTTCAGTCCCTAAATTCTCCATCAATCCCATCACAATGAAAGTTGACGGTGGTTAAGAACAATTCATTGTTCAATTGAGCTAAGAGCAATGGGTTTTTAGTGTAGTTGTGTTTCTATTCGATTTCTTCAAGTGTTGTATTGTTGCTTCTGTCATTTAACTTTGAAGTTAGCTACTGTTTTGTATTTTCCCTTTTAGCATTTATTAAAGTTAGAAATTCTTTTTATTTGAATCCAGAGCATCATTTTGGCAAAGTAATTTTACATACAAGTTTGATTTGTAAGTGTTCTTGGGTTATCTTCAATTTTCTTTTATACCAATGAAGTCCTTCAATTCAATCTTACTATTTTTTCCTTAGGGATTCAAGTTTGTGAATGCCCTAGAGGAAAAATGGAAGGCTCGATAGCAAAAACAATCTAGCTAACACTTGAACTTTGTTTGCTTTTGGTGAGTTCAATGTTGGGTAAACCTAGTTGGCCATCTAGTGTTATTTGTCAAAATTTAATTTAATACCAAGAGGGTTAAGGGTAATGGATGTCGCAAAAGCAATGGAGGTAAAGGCTTAGACATAAGTCCTGAACATCGGCCCTAGACATAGGGTGAGACTCTAAAACCATTAGAGTTGTGCATGAAAATATTTAAGTTAGATTAGTCATAGAAATATAGGTTTAATCACTTAGCCTCCTAAAGATACTTCATAAAAGGTCGAATAGGAGTTGAATTCGATTTACGTAGTTTCTTGTGTTAGTTATAATTGCAATTGCTTTCTAGTTGCATTTTCTTTCCAAGGGACATTAGCAATCTTGAATCTCTTTTCCATTTCCATTGATTTTCAAACAGTTTTTCTTTTAGCCAAAACACCTCACAAACCTTTTTATACCCACAATTAATTTAAGTTGCAATTTGTCAACAATTTTGTACCATTTTAATACATTTTATTAAAATATGTTCCCTTAGGTACGATACTCTAGAGTATTTCCAGTTTCTTATTACTTCGATCACCTGCGCTTGCGTATAGCACCGATCAATGTCGCCGTCACCGCCTTGGTCGTTCACTGGACCCCCTTCTCTCGTTGTTCGGGAGAAGAAGAAGCTAAAAAACCCTCTTCCCCCTTGGTTATGTCTCGAAGAAGAAGAAGAAGGAAGAAAGAAAATTGTTGGGTTTTTTTTTCCTTTTCCCTTATTTATTTATTTATTTGCTCCCACTAAACTTCAAGCAAAAAGGCCAACCTACCCCCAACTAATCTTCTCACCTTATCCCAAATCCCAAACTTAAACCAACAAGCACACTTATTATTATTATTATTTTTAATTTTAGTTCAAAAGAAATTGAGACTTGACTACTCTAAGACATCATTTGCCAATTTAATTTAAGCCAAGCTTAGGTCCTAATTTAGTACCTGAATGTCGGGCGTTACACTATATATGTGTGATTAAATTGTGACATCGAGTTTAAGTGTGTGATTAGTTTGATTTTGAGCCTCTTGTGTGTGATTAAAGTTTGATTCTAAGCTTATTGTGTAATTTGATTTATAACATATTTTGTGATTTTTATCCTATTGAAGCCTATTGAACATCAAAATGTAAGTGTTACTTTTTAGCTTAATTTAAGGTTATATATTGAGTTAGAGTGCTATATTTTGAGCTTAGTGAAGATTATATTGTAATTTTGTTCTCTTAAAACCCCTAAGTGCCTTGTATATGTACGTACTTGGAACTAGGTTGGTGCACAAAATGCTAGACTCAACATGTTTCCTTAATATATCTTTGGAGGATTAGAACAATATTTATTTAAAATTAAGTACTTTTGGATGTTTGGGGGTTAGTTTAAGACGTTTTGAGAGAAGTTAGACACTTTCGAAAGAGTTTGGAGTGAGTTTGGGATGAGTAACCATCTAAAATTTGTACCTTAGACACTTTGGAGTGAATTTATATCTATAATTCGTAATAGTTTCAACTTTTGATTTTTAACTTCAATAATAAAATTTTGCTTTATAATTTTCTATCTATAGTTAGTAATAGTTTGTCTATTTTTTGAAGTAGACTTATTTTGATCGTATAATGACAAGCACACAAAATAGTCTCTTCTAACTGGGTATGAATAATTTCTTTAGGTTTAGAAATAAGTTTGGGTGAATTAAAGTTCTTCATTTAGTGTCAAAGTTTTTGCTTGGATGTATGGCTATCCTTAACTTATGGTAGTCATTCAAATAGAGAGTCAATTTTAGTGAGTTAGACACATTTTTTTAAGGGTTAGATATTGGATATGTTAGTGGGATTTTAAGTAAGAATAGATATGTTAGGCACTTTTTTTTAGGATTAGTTTGGGTGAGTTAGTGGGATGTGTGTGAAGTGTGTTTGAGTGAGTTTGTGATATTTGAAGTAAAAGTTTCAATGAGTTGGGAATGTTTGTTAGCTTTTAATAAGTACACATAGGCACATTTAAGACACTTTTGTAGCATTAGGTGGTGGGTTGTGTGCTTTGTGTTCACTTTAGGCATTTTCTAGCTTTCTTTGAAAGTCAAAATGACGCTTAGACTATTTTCAGGCACTTTTTGACAACTTTGTAGGTTTCGAGGAGTAGAGTAGACTATTTTAGGTCGCTTTGAGTGAGTTTTTGGCCTCAAATTGCGCTTAGAAATTCACGATTTTGCCGATGCACAATTTGTCGGCAAAAGTAAACTTCCCTTGACGTATACATTAGTCGTCGGGAGAAACCTTTTCCTGACGCAACGCCTTGCATCGAGAGAAGTCCAGTTTTACCAACACAACACCATTTTCATTGGAAAGTGGCTTTTTCGACGGCTCTATGCCGACGAAATATTTTCGTTGGCCAAGACTTAATTTTTCGATGTAGTGTAGACTTTTTTTGACGCTTTGTTGCATCGAAAAAAATGAAAAATCTTGTAGTATACCTATCAATCATTGAAACTCATCCAGAGCATTACCCTGCGCAAGTAATCCTATTTGACCCGGTTGTACACACCTAACTCATGTCCAGCTCCATGGCCACATTTCCCATCGTTGCTTTTTTTGTATGGATACATACACGGATGTTTGAGATACAGAGAGTTAGAAAGAGAATGTGTTAAAGAGAGAAATAAAGAGTGTTTAACTAAAAAGAAAGATTTTGAAAAAGTTGAGAAATGTTTTACAAACTAGTTGCTTTAGTACATTTTTATTCTAATTTTAAAAATATTTTTCCAAATTAGAAAAAAAAAACTGAAAATTGAATAGATTATATCAAACAACTATGTTTTTAAAAAAATTAACAAGCCAAAAACAAAAATTAGAAAATGAACTAGGCTAGTTATCAAATCTTCTACTTTAGTCTTTGAAATTTTATATTAGAAAACTATTTTAGTATTTGTTAATTTTTCATTAATCATTAAATTCAATAAAAACTTGAAACTCTTTTTGAAACCCAACATCTAAGGCTCCATTTGATAATCATTTAGATCCCGTTTGATAACCATTTGATTTTTAGTTTTTAAAAATTAAGATTATAAACATTACTTCCATCTATAAGTTTCTTTGATTTGTTATCCACTTTTGACAAGTGTTTTCAAAATTTGAGTCACGATTTAAAAACTAAAAAAAAAAAAAAAAAGCTTTTAGGCTCTATTTGATAACCATTTTATTTTTGGGTTTTTGGTTGTTGAAAATTAAACTTGTTTTCTCATGGATTATCTACAATAGTTTTAATCTTTCTTAAGTAACATTTGAATTCTTAGTCATATATTCAAAAACAAAACACAAGTTTTTAAAAACTACTCTTTTTAGATTTCAAAACTTGGCTTGATTTTTGAAAATATTGGTAGACAATAGATAACAAAACAAAAAAACTGATAGGTAAAAGTAATTATTATAGGCTTCATTTTCAAAAACCAAAAAACGAAAAACCAAATGGTTATCAAACGGGCTCTTGTTTTTGTTTTTGGAATTTGACTAAGAATTCAAATTTTTTTTTAAGAAAAGTGAAAACCATAGTAAAGAAACTGCAAGGAAACAAACATAAATTTCAAAAACCAAAATCCAAAAACCAAATGGTTATCAAACGGAAACTTAGTTTATTTGTTTTTGGCTTTTGAAAATTAAGTTTATAAACATTACTTCTGTTTTTTTTTTTTTTTGTCCGTCTTGGATCTACTTTTTACAAATATTTTCAAATCAAGCCAAGTTTTGAAAACTAAAAAAAGTGGGTGTGTTTAGTTTTTGGAATTTGGCTAAGAATTCAAATATATTTCTTTAAGAAAGATGAAAACCATTGAAAAGAAAGTGTGAGAAAACAATAGCACAATTTTCAAAAACAAAAAACAAAAAACCAAATAGTTATCACATAGAAACTAAGCTATCTATTACATGTAGCTTTAAATAGACGTGTCATTATTGTAGACATCTTTTGATAAGATAAATGAATCTAATTTGTACTTAGCTATGTCAGTGTTTAATTAAATCATTTATAATGAACTAAAACAAAGTATTTGAAACTTGTTTGGTAACCAAAATAGAATTTAAAACTTTATAATATCACAAACATTTGATCATATGGCTCATCATTCATGATACAAAACTAGAACAAACTGCCAAAGTGAGCTTAGCTCAATGATAATTGACATGTACTTTCAACTAAGAGGTCAAGGATTTGAATTCCCCTACCCCTAATGTTGTTGAACTCAAAAAAAAAAAAAAAAAACTAGCACACAACTTGTGATGAAAGCCATAAAACTTGGCATCATGTACAAAACAAGATATAAAAAATAATGTTATGTGAGTGTATGTATATATGGCATTGAAAGCAATGGAAGCTGATCATGTTAGATATTTAATATTTTAGGGGCCGCCATGTTTTTATGGGTGACCTAACTACTCATAAGTTTTATCATCATCATTATTTGTCGCCGACAAAGCATTACTCTAAGTTGCCTATTTTTCATGCATTATAAACACTATTAGTACTTCCCAATGGGTTGGCCCCCCGAGCCAAAATTTCTAGTGAAGCAAACTTTCGTATTCTATCTCCAATTATTTTTCTTTTGAATTAAATCTCTCGTGTGCTTCTGTGTCATATCTCATCTCTATTTACCTACTTTTCTTTTTTCCTCTTTTGTTTTCTCTCTCTTCTTCTTTTCCGTTTTCCCACCAAAAACAAAACATCAAACGAAGCAATGCAAGCACTTCTATTGATCGTGTTGCCTAGTGCACATCTTTTTCACTAAGCTCTCATTTGTGAGAAGAATCATAAAATAGCTGGAACAGTGTTTTATTAAATACTTGCTTCAATGTAATATTTTACTCAATACTAAAATCACATGATAGAATTATTAACAATTAGGACGATTCACATCTTCATATTTTCACAATGACATAATATTTGTTTACTTTACGCTTAAATCTACATGATTTTATTATATTCTATATATGCAAAATGACTAATATCAAAAGGGACTATATTCGTATCCCTAACATCTTCTTGATCTCATCAATTCATATGAAAGATCCACCGATGAATCCCGGCCCCCCTCTTTATTAATTAATACTCAAGGAAAAAGAGTGCAATATTGGCAAGCAAGGGGAAATGGTTTGCACGACCATGGGACGTTAGAAGAGGCATGGAGTGGGAGACAATTCATGTGGTCATTTATGGGAAGAAAAAGGCTAGGTTTATTATTTCATCCACATCCAATAATTGCCTTGTGATATATTATTTTCCCCTTTCTTTTTGTTGGGAGGGGGGAAGAGAGTTTAAATCAATCCTTGAATGATTGAGAAAAGCAATAAAGTACAAGGTGGGCTTTGTATATACATATACCACAATTATAAATGAAAATAAGAGAGCAAAATAAATTAAAAAAAAAAAAAAAAAAAAGGTATGATTGGATGGAAAGAAACTAAAAAATAATAATGAATGGATGCCAATATTGGGACATAAGTGAAAGAAGAGGAAAAGTTGGGGCAAATAATTGAACCCATTTTAAAGAGAAACTGAATAACAAGACGAGGAAACATTTATGAACCAACACTCAAAAAGTGGTAGTAATAGTTAAATATAATTGTAGCACACACAATAAAAGAAAGAAAATAAGAAAGAGAAATAAAGAATGATCCTTTCTTGATGTGTTCCCCACTGCCATGTGAACTATGGGATTCTACCACGAAAGAGAAAGTTGTGGGGCTTTTCTTTTCTTTTCTTTGGTTGATTTTTTCTTTCTTTTTTTTTCAATAATGTGAAGATAATAAGTAAGTGGGGTTTCAAAGGTCAACCTATGTATAGAGATAGAAGGGACTTTTAATTTGATAATTCTTTTTTTTTTTTTCTCCAAATGCTAAGATTCTTTTGTCTTCTCAATTCTTTTCTTCTGGATTAATAATCATTCCCACCCACCCACACACACACACAAACACATCCATATCTCTCTTTTTTTTCCTCTTCTTAAACCCTCCATTTTGGTTTGTTGTTCTTCACAAGTTCTTCTTTTTCCACTCCCTTTCCACACAATTCCCTCTAACTCCAGATGGGTTTTGATGATCTTTCTCAAACAGGCTTGGTTTTGGGCTTAGGGCTCTCAGAAGCAGCTTCTCCAATTATTAACAAGTTGAAGAAGAAGCCTGCTCCTTGCTCCTCTACTTCACTTGATTTTGAGCCTTGTGCTTTGACTTTGGGATTTTCCGGCGACACTCACCGGAAAGTTGTTGATGTTAACAAGATCATCAACTCCGATGTGGGAGGTGTTGATCATCATCATTTGTATCGCCAAGCTTCCCCTCATAGCAGTGCTGTTTGTTCTTCCTTTTCCGGCGGCGGTAGGGTTAAAAGAGAGAGAGATCTCAGCAGTGAAGAGGTTGGATTGGAGAGGGTTTCTTCGAGAGTTAGTGATGAAGATGAAGATGGTTCTACTAGAAAGAAGCTCAGGCTTTCTAAAGAACAATCCGCTCTCTTGGAAGAGAGTTTCAAACAAAATAGCACTCTCAACC
This sequence comes from Trichosanthes truncata, assembly GCA_033996785.1. Lineage (NCBI taxonomy): Eukaryota > Viridiplantae > Streptophyta > Magnoliopsida > Cucurbitales > Cucurbitaceae > Trichosanthes > Trichosanthes truncata. The sequence continues at coordinate 74,643,519 of JAWPNB010000003.1, forward strand.
CCGTAAGTTTCGTTCTCCGTTACCACTAAATCTAAAAGCTTAAATGAATGAGTTATATTGAATTTAATTTTTTATCCATATTCTTAACATTGACGGATTCTTTGGTTGTTACTTTTGATCAGAAGCAAAAACAAGCCTTGGCAAGACAACTAAATCTACGGCCACGACAAGTCGAAGTATGGTTTCAAAATAGGAGAGCCCGGTAAGTTTACCCTTCAATTTGATAATTCTTAAGATTGCATAAAAAAAAACAATATTTTTTCTGATAATTGGGTCATGAGATTCCTGCTGTTCATCACTAAGTTTTTTTTTTTTTTCCAGAACAAAACTGAAACAAACAGAAGTAGACTGTGAGTTCTTGAAGAAATGTTGCGAGACGTTGACAGAAGAAAATAGAAGACTACAAAAGGAACTTCAAGAATTGAAGGCGCTAAAGCTCGCACAGCCGCTGTACATGCACATGCCAGCGGCAACGTTAACGATGTGTCCGTCGTGCGAAAGGGTCGGTGGCGTCGGCGACGGCGCTTCCAAAGCCAAATTTTCAATGGCTCCCAAGCCCCACTTTTACAACCCCTTCTCCAATCCTTCAGCCGCATGTTAGACAAAATTAATCTAGACCAATACAACCTAGACAAAATAGACGACCCACATAACACTACAATTATATATTTTTCTTTTTCTTCAAAGAAAGGCCGTAGCTAGATTAGAAATTGGAGAAATTTAGTGTAAGTATTAGCTAGCCTTGTAGAAATTTACCTTTAATGATCAAATTATCAGTTTTTTTTTTTTTTTTTTTTTCTTGGGTTGGATGAGATGTTGTAAAGGTTTAATTAAAGTCTATTTAAAAATGAAGGATTGATGGATATATATTATTTTAAGTGAAGGTGATGACCAATTTTTTTTTTTAGTTCAACTATTGAAATGTAGAGGATTGAATCATTAATCTTTGAAATAATTAACGTCTTATCTACTAAGTTGAGAAAAAGTGAGTTTTAATGGAATTTTTAGGAGGGGGTAAATTTTGATATGACGCAATGTGTGTTGGATTGAAAAAATTATTGGGTGGCGTTGGTGTAAGGGGCTATCTATCTATCTCATTGGCTGCCTACGTGTTACGCAAGGGATGACATTGATATGACTTTTGCTATTTTATTAGTGCGTTTTGCCTTCATTGGTCAATACAATACAATAATACAATTATCTTTTCATGCATCATCCTATTTTGTTTGTTTTTTTTTTCTAGTTTTATATTGTGGAATCTACTTTACTTTCCTCAAATATATGTCGTCATTCTCTCTCTTTTTGTTTCTACAAAAGAGATTTTTTATTCATCAAAGAAGAAATGGGTTTGGAAAACGAACACGTATAACTATTTTGTTTATATAGAATGACAAAATAGTTAAACTTGAAAACAAAGCTAGCATTTGATTAGGTTGTTGTTTTAAGATTATTTTGGAGTATTTTTAAGGTGGGTTCAACTCGACTTTTGGAATACTCAAAAGTGCTTTTAGGTTAATTAAAATTCTTTTAATTAGTTAAAAGCACCTCTTTCTATTTTTATTTTTAGTTCTACAATATGTAAGGATTTAAACCTCTAATCTTTTAATTGAGGCGGAAGCGGATACAATATTTTAACTAATTGAATTATGTTCAGATTTGACAGAAATGCGCTCTCCACTAATTTAAAATATATGTCAAATACATTTTAAGATTGATAAAATGACGTGGACTTGGTTAATTAAGAAACTATTATTCTAAGATAATTTTTCTTTTTCTCAATTAAAAATATTGTGATTATAATAACTAATATGAATATAACTCAAATGGTTAGATACTTGTACCACGGTCTTACATTCAGACATATATTCTCTCTCATTAATTTACTATATAATATACTAAAATAGAAATAAACTAATATTATTTTATTTCAAAAAAGTAAAACTAATTTTATTGAATACAATTATAGGTTTTGCTTATTTTACAAGCATAAGTTGAATAATATGAAAATAATAATAATAAAAAAGGAAAGGGATGGATGGAAATAATATTCAAATTAGATAGGTTGAGGAAGTCACCACCACGTGAGATGCCAAACCTTTAAGCGGACAGGTAGGTCACAACCCACGTGATGCCTCACCTATGGCCCACCTTTTCCAGAGTCTCAATTGTTGGATTTATTTTTTTTTGTCATGACTTTAATTTAACGGTAATTAGTATGTACGATCGATCAAGATTAGAAATTCAAATTCTCCACATTTCAAATATGGTTGAACTCAAAAAATATATATATATTGAATTTTTAATTATTATTACATCTTTTTACATTTCATAAGTCAGACCCCCTTCCCTTGTGTTGTGTTTGATATATAATGGAAGATATGTGCCCATTGAAATTCCCAGAGATTTGATATATATTATTATTCCCCACTTTAACAATAATAACGGAACCCACTCTTATATTGAAATACACGGCCCTCCTTAGGCCTTGCCCCACCTTCAAAGGCTACGCTCAAATTTTTGCATTTTTAGATTTTTAACATGTTTAAAATCTTTGTTTTTCTAAAAAAAAATCATCAAATTATAAGTTTGGGGTTTGAACTTTCCGAGTTATGTCTATTTAAGTTTTTAACAATTGTCAACTTGATCATAGTTCAATTAGTTGAGACAATATAACCTCGACTAAAAGAAAAAAATTCTACATATTGAGGGTAGCCTTTGAAGAAAAAGAAAAAATTATAAAAAGAAAAAAATTCTCTACTTCCACGTATTGTTAAACTTATAGAAAGAAAAAAAATTCTAATGAATCCTTAATTTTTATGATTGTGTATGTTTAGTCTCTATATTTAAAAAAAGTCTCGAATATGTTTTTAAAAAAAATTTAATAGGTTCTGAACTTTTAATGGTGTGTTTAGTAGGCCCATTTTGTCAATTTGTTTAACATTTAGGGTTAACTACAAGGATAGCCCATTTGAAACACCATTTTACATAAATGGTACATTATCTTATTTATATCATCTTTGTCAATTTTTAAGCCAAATAGAAGCCAAATGTAGTATCATATTACTTATTTACCCCTGTATATTATTTATAATTATAATAAAAGAAAATTTTAGATTTTTTCCATAACTGTTGGTATTTTTCCCTCCAAACAATAATACCCACAGTTATATTCCCAAAAATTAGGAATTGTGATTTCAAAATATTGAATTTTTCAATAAACCCCCAAAAAGTGGAGAGGGATTTCAAGCCAGAAGATGTTATCAATGGGGGAGAGTTCAATGCCGCATGTGAACAGGGAGACTTCTACGGCAGAAAAAACAACAGCAAGGAGAGGATTTAGAGGGTTATCGGCGTCAGAAAAAAAAAGAGGGTTATCAGCATAAGTTATTCATTATAACAGTGGGTAAGTTTTTTTTTTTCGAAATCTGAGTGTTTTTTTTGTGTTTTTCTGTTTTTGAAACATGTTGTCCTTCATTTTGGGTTGCCGGCATCATATGGTTCTGGGGACAGTAAGGGAACCTGAATTTTTTTTTTTTTTTAGATATAACAATTGTTTTGTGTGGTTTATATGTTAGCGTCAGGGTGTATATTATGTTTAACATGCTTCTATTTCAATGAATGAAAAATTATAGTCGAATAATCATTAGTATTTGCTTTCTTTGCTTGTAGCTTGTAAAAATAAGCAATTTTATTTATCCATATAGTTGCATTTTGGTGGTTAATTTGTTATGAACTTTCTGACTAATTGAATGTATAATTTTTAGACAGGGTATATAACATATAATCTTATTATAATAGTTATAATATAACCTTTCACTTTTATATTCTAGATTTATATAAGATAATATAATCGTACATTGTTATATTCTAGATTTATATAATATAATATAGTTGTACATTGTTATATTTTGGATTTATATAATATAATATAACCGTAGATTGTTATAATATAACGTTTCATTGGTATATTTTATACTTATATAATATAATCTTAGAACAAAATTTGTGAATATGTTGGGTGTATATGACATTACCTTATATTGTTTATTTGTATATATTATATAGGTATGACAAGGGTATATACGATTGTTGCATGCCAGAAATTAAATTTAATATTTCCTTTAAGATTAGAATGTCCTCTAATTTTGAATAAGTATATATGAGATTTGACTGGTTATATGGATGTTTATGGACTGAGTATATAAGTTATTTCTTTTAATATATTTTATCATACATTGGGATATATTTCATTATCAACATTTGTATAATATATACATTCTGCACTAAAACGAGCTTGTATTTGTATATAGTTATCCTACTAGACAATGGTGAGACTAAAAGATAATTCAAATAAGAATCCAACACGTTGAAGTGAAAGATTGTTGTGGATGCCAAGAAAAAATTATTGGTGGTTTAAGAAGTGCAAAGGAGCATCAATAGGTGAACCTATAAAGCGTAACAAGCGTAGAGTTACAATGTCATCCAAGATCATGAGATCGCCATTTACATCAAAGTTCGGATTAGCAGAAGACAAGAAGAAAGAAAAGTCATTGAGTACTCAAGACTACAATGCACCAACTTTTAATTTGTTCTCCCAAATCTGATAGGATTTTGTTTAGTTAAACTCGAACCTGCTTGAAGTGTTTTAGGCATAATTGTTGTCTTTCATATATGTTGTACTTTGTTATTTTTGTTAGTCTTGTTGACTTTTTGGGTTGTTCTATCGGTTTTTTGAGTCTACAACATGGATTTATTAATACAAACAGGAGTATATCTGTTGGTTTAAGGTATATAATCCAATAGATATTTGTTTTAAATTTTTAAGTATAGGTATATATTTATAATCTAAATGTATACTTAATTATTATTTTATATATATAGTTATATGACCCCGAAAAATTATTATTTTAATGAATTTATTATTAGATTGTCTAGAAGTATATTTATTAATTTTACCAAAAATTAAAACTTGACTATCGAAGCTATTTGCCTAGAAGTATATATACAAGCGATTATTATGCATGGTTATAATATACATTATCACTATTTGTTTTATGGTTGTCTATAAGTTCGTATAAAATGTAAGACAAATGTTGAATAAAAAACATTTAAAATGGAATGTAAAAACAAAAGGATTAATTAACTTACAAAACTTAAATAAAAAAAAAGTAACTAAAATTGAATAAAAAACTATATACTGGGTATGAAATGACACATTGTAATTGAATAAAAAAAAAATTGGGGTTTCAAAACTCACATTGAAAATTAATTAAAAAAAAACTAAAACATAAAACTAAATGAAAAAAGATGGAGGTGAAATCATACTCATTTGAAATTGAAAGAGACAATTTCTTGGTGCTTCAAACTTCAAACTCCATTTTTTGATGTCGGCAGAAATAGCAAAACAAAAATTAAACAATAAACATTCTCAAAGTAAATGTTATGAATGGAAATTTAAAATTAAAACATAATTTGAATATTAATATATTGGAGAATAAAATATATTTATCAATCTAAAATATATCTTTATGTAATTAATGGTAAATTTATTTACCTAAATTGAATGATATGGTTATGGAAACGATAAATAATAATAATAACATTATTACAATAATGATAAAAAATCGTAAGGGCATCAATGGAATAAAATGTTCTCATCAATGTGAGTCATGCTAGAACTGATTTTTTTTTAATAATGAGTCATTTATGAAATATATAGATGAAAATGTGCTAATTGCCATAATTTCCCTAACATTTATGCAATACACTAATTGTATCCCATTTAAAGACCATGTGGTGGATTGATTCCCGACATAATCTTAAAATAATACAATCAACATGCCAAATAAGTTTTTTTTTTTTTTAGTACAACCAAATAAGTATTAAACTAATGAAATTGAAGATAGAAACTTTTTTTATATATAGAAACTTCTTTTTTTAGTTCAATATAGAGGTAAAGAGTTTGAACCAGTTATCTTTTAAGGAAGTCTTTACTAGTTGTTAGTGCAAAAATATCTCAATTGGTTAAGACATATTATCATGATCAAATATTCAAATTCTCCTCTCTTCCCTTACATGTTGTTGAACTAAAAAAAGTGATGTATTTACTAGTTGAACTATATGCTTATTTCAACTTAAAGATAGAAAATTTGTGGAAAAAATGCTTTTTGAACAAAATCGAGTTTTCTATATGCACCTTTGAAAAAATTACTAATTTAAAGTATGTTTAGTACTTTTTATTAAGTGATTTTATGTGATCAAAGTGGTTTTTTTTTAAAAAAAAAAAAACTTAATAGATAAAAAGTGTTTAAAAAGAATTGAATTAATTTAAAAGCTTTTTTTTAATAAACAGTTGATAGATGAATTATCCAAAAATGACTTTCAAGTGATTAATAAAAAATAAAATAAAATTTATAATTAATAGAATTAGTGCAACCAAACATATTTTTTATTAAAAATAATTACAATTTTATTGAAAATATTTTTTTCAAAAGTGTTTAAATAAAAAAGTGTTTCAAATGGATCCTTAAAACATAAAATTCAAAGATAAAAGAAGTTATTAAAAACTTTTTAAAGTAAGTATTTAGATTTAGGACTTTACTACTCTTTAAAAATAGACGTATATAATCATAAAAATTGAAAACCTTATTAGAAAGTAATTAAAATAGAGAATGATCAATTAGAGGCTAAGTATTTGAAAAAGAGAAATGAAAAGAAAGTGAAAAGGGGCGCAATTGCGGAGTTCCTTTATTCTTGGCTGGTTCGTAGCCCACTTGAAAGTTTACTGCTATTTGCATTGCATTGCATACGTTATGGGCACGCTATCATCATTATTGTGGACAGTGCATCATTAACAATTTGATAAACTTTTCCTTTATTTTTATTTTCATTACATATATAAATATATATTACAAAAAAAAAAAAACATAGAGCAAAGCAAAGTAAAGTCTACGCTTCATTCATGGGTGTGTGGACCAGTAAAAAAAATGATGAGAAAAACTTTCCGGGAAAAGTTGGCACTTTCCCGGAAACTCCCATAAGGGTCCTTTTCAATTCTCTCACCATCATCTCCAATTTTCTTTTTCTTTTTCTTTTTCTTGTTTTTCCACCATCATCATTTGGATTACAGACAGACAACTATCCATCCAATACTTTTCCTTTTTCTTTGAAATTTGACTTGTTATTTCTTTGGTGGATCAAGATTAAATAGTGTGTGAATTGAAAGCCTTGTCATTTGGCTCATCCTTTTTTATAATAATTATAAAGGAGAAGAGTCATCCATTTGCTTGCCTTTCCTCATTAATCAGACAAATTTCAATTACACAAAAGCGATCCAAATCATCATGTTCTTTGTTTTTTTTTTTTTTTTTTTAATTATTATTATTATTACTTTAATAATTATTAAATTATGAAAGTTTGATCATTGGTAGCGTTTTATTTTATTTATTAGTTATTTTATATTTTCTTTTGGTGTTCTTCTACGTATGTTTGGAAATATTTTTAATTATTTTTAGCGGAAAGTAGAGGACACTTGTCTCGTATCAGCTACTTTTGTCGGCCTGTCAACTGGCACACGTTTGTTTTTGGTATAGTAATAGTAATAATAATAATAATAATAATTCTTTTGTTTTTCCATTATTCGTTCGACTTTAGGCCCAAATAAGAGAGCTGAGGTAATTATTCCTTAGGTATAAGTTTAATTATAAATGTTGTGTGTGTGAACTTTTTCTAATACTTAAAATTATTGGATTGTTTGAAGGGGTGGACAATCTTTAGATTCTACTGCCGCACTTCAAAAAAAAAAAAAAAACTACTGCAACTAAATTCTTTCTTTTCTTTTCTATATTCTCCAAAATTACGTTAACTTTTGAAATACTTATCAATTATTATGTGAGAGTTCAATTCTCTCTCTTTTCCATTCCGTCAAAAAAAAAGTCACAGAGACCAAGTTAAATTAAACAAATTACAGTGATGGAATTAAAACTAAGTCCAAATTATCGGGGCCAAATTGGTAATTTAACTTTTATGTTATTATAATTATAGTTAAATTATAAGTTTAGTTCGTGAACTTCTATGTTTGTATTTCTTTGATCATTGAACTTTAAAATCCCTAAACTTTCAATTTTGTGTCAATAGGATCATGAATTTGCAATTATGTGTCTAATAAGTCTTGGACCTATTCAACATTTTTTTAAATTTACGAACCTAGTAGACATAAACTTGAAAATTTAGAATCTCATTAGACCAGTTAATTTTTAAAATTTTTTACTATGTCTGAGACTATATTAGGTACAAAATCGAAAGTTTAGAAATTTATTAGACATTTTTAAAGTTTAGGGACTTATTAGAAACAAAATTAAAAGTTCAAAGACCTATTAGATACTTTTTTAAAGTTCAGAGATCAAATAAACACAAACTTAAGAGTTTAGGAACTAAACTTGTAATTTAACCTATTATTATTTATATTCTAAGTGAAGTTGTTGGGAAAATTATGGTTAAAAGGAAACAAGAGTTGATCTCAACATTGACAAAGGCTTTTAACCTGAGTAGGGAAGGCCTTCATTCAAGTCAAGCTTTGTATTGAGTATGAGGTCATTAGGATGCAGACTTCAAGGTTGACTTAACTAAATGGGGCTCTTGACACTTGCTTGAGTGGAATGACCCCTTCAAAAGTCAAGATTAACACAAACTTGTACTTTACATGGTTTGAGAGTTGACAAGTTAGGGTTCTTGCGTCAAATGGTATTAGGCTGAGCTCCATTATTGAAGTTTCAATTCAACTAATAAGATAGAATTTACTCGTCTTCGTATTTGGAAAGTACATGAGGATTCATATATACCTTGGCTTGAGTCTTGAACAATTTTCCAAGAGGATCCTAGTTGGGATTGTGTGTTCATGAATGGATTATGGATGCGTTGTTAATTAGACATTAATCGGTGGAACTTTAGAAGCAAGTGATAACTAAATTAAAGATGATCATGAATTACTTATCAAATGATTATACCGCCCTAAGTGCATGATAATGAAACTTAAGATAGTAGATTTAGTGAAGTATCCTTGGTTATATGAAAGTTAATTCATTAATTTTGAAATTGTTAACAAATTCATATCAAAGTGAACTTAGTAATTGGTATGTACTCCTTCTCTTGAAGTTGGAGGTTCAAATTCTCATACCTCCTTTATAGTTTAAAAACAAATAAGTTATCATTTCAAAATAAATTTAATTTCAAGAGTTTAATGGATTGAATCCATGGACCAGATGGTAGTTGTGGTCTATTATTGGAAGAGAGGTTAAGCCCAAAGAAAGTCAAGCATGAGGCTTCTTGAAGATCTATGAGATCATTGAGCATTTAAATCCATGATAGACCTTGGATGGTCTAAGAGCCAATCTTAGGGCTTGTTTGAAATGACTTTTCAAGTGCTTAAGAACTTTTTTTTTTTTTTGACATTTAAAAGCCTTTTTTAAACCCTTAGAAACTCATTCCAAAAAAATATGGATTAGGAGATTCTATATGGACCTTAAGAAGACAAGGCCCAAGGGCCCAACAACTACTGAGCTTATAGCCCAAGTCACAGGCCCAAAATGGGAGCCTGCCTAGCCTAGTTGACCACCCCATCTCCCACACTTGTGTAATAGAAGATTACAAGATATAATTTTAAGGTTAAAAATATCATTTGATCTAGCTGTAATTACAAACTACAATATACTATTTTATAATCTGTATAGTTTTCCAACAAGTAAATGGTGAACTACCAAGCGTAACTTAAATGTTTTTAACAAAATAAATTGCTAATCAAAATAAAACCAACACAAATCCAGCCGTTAGACAATACCTTAGCATCTTTTTATCAATCTGTTTCAGTAAAGAACAATAATGAATAAGTTCACCAATAATCTCCACAAGAGCATTGCCCGCCCTTGAAGCAGTGAAATCTGTGGGAATCTCTAACAGTAATCTCCCTCTTCACAACCTCAGAGATATACTTGATTGCATTGTGGCAATCCACACATATCCTAAGATTTTTAACTACCAGTATTGGCTCACCTTCTCTAGTAGACATGAGACCAAATGCAACAGCTAACTTCTCACTATGATGTCCTAACCTCAACTCTTCCTCTCTTTGCCTTATTCCGTCATCCCCTATCGAGGCCGACTTCACGTCTGGAAAATATCCAGCTTTCTTTATCTTTCTCATCATCTCCTCCAAGTATTCATGAATCTTCTTTATCATCGGATGGGAGGTATCTTCAGCCACGAATATGTGTATTGTCCTGTTTAGTTCAATCCAGCTACAACCGGGTTTCTTCTTCACGCCTCGGTCTCGCATTAGTTTTCTTACGGTCGCGACATCCTCCCATCTCCCATTGTCAGCATAGATATTTGCCAGCATGACGTAAGGTGCAGCATTTGAAGGTTCCAGCTGAAGCAACTGGTTTGCTGCTTTGACTGCTAGCTCCATGTTTCCATGTGTTCGACATGCTCTGAGTAATGCAGACCAGAAAATGGAACCTGGGTTAAAAGTGATCGTCGCTATCAGCCTCTCTGCCTCGCTCAACTTACCTGCTCGACCCAAAAGATCTATCAGGCATGAGAAGTGCTCTGCTTCTGGTTCAATGCCAAACTTCTGCTTCATCATATTGAAGTAAATCTTACCATCCTCAACTCTTCCTGTGTGTGCACAGGCGGCAAGTACAGAAATAAACGTTATGTTTGTAGGGGCAAAGCCCATCTCCAGCATCCGCTGAAAAAGATGAAGTGATTGAAACCCCATTCCATGTTGTGCATAGCCTGCGATCATTGAATTAAACGATACTGTATTATGCTCCGGCATTGTATCGAACAACCCTCTTGCATCCCTGAGATTTCCACATTTCGAGTACATCGCAATCAAAGCATTATTCACTGATATTCTATTTGAAGGGATGTCCAGTTTGAAAGCTAATGCATGAACTTGTCTTCCTTGAGAGGGCGACGACATATTCGAACAGGCACTGATTACGCAAACAAGGCTGCAATCATCAGGGCGGTGGCCAACACCTTGCAACTGCCGGAAACATTCAAGAGCTTCATCAGATAACTCCTCGAACAGGGAGTATCCTGAAATCATTGTATTCCAAAGAACCAAGTCCGGCTTACAGATTTCATCAAAAACTTTTCTACAATCCAACATACAACCACCACATTTTGAATACAGATCAATCAAACCACTGCCCACATGACAATTCTGATGGTACCCAGACTTTATCAATTTGGCATGAAACTGAAGCCCGCCTGATAAGTCATTCACATTAGTAAATGCCGTCAAGACACTTGCTAAAGTAAACATGTCGACAACCGAGCCCCTCACAGTCATTTCCATGTACAATTCAAGAGCCTTAGAGCCCTCACGATGCTGCATATAAGCCACAACCATCGAATTCCACGACACTTCATCTCTATCCTCACCCATCCCATAAAAAATCCGTTGGGCCTCATTCAAAAATCCATTTTTGCTGTAATATGTAATGAGTGCATTACCAACAGACACATAACAATCAAACCCAGCCACAACACTCAGTGCGTGCAGCTGCCTAATCAAAGGAACATCACCCCCACAAGCAGTAATTATACCAGAAAGAGTAAACCCATCCATGTCAAGAAAGGCCTCCCTCATCTCCACAAACAACTGATAAGCAGGCTCAATGTCCCCACGTTGCGCATATGCAGCAATTAAAGTGTTATAGGAAACAGGGTCTGGTTGGGGCATTTTATCAAACAGTTCGCGTGCAACTTCAACAAACGATTCTTTCGCGTATGCAGAAATCACGGCGTTGAAGGAAAAGATATTGCATTCTTGGGTCTGATCGAAGACCCGACGAGCAGCGGAGAGCCGACGACATTTGGAATAAAGAAGAACGAAGTGGTTTGAGAGGTACGTTGAAGTGGGGACGAAGGACTTGATATACAGAGCATGGAGGGACTTTCCAGTACGGAGGTCTCTCTCGGCAATACACGTTTTCAGAATGTGCCGAAAGCTGTGGAGAACAGAGGAGAATTGATGCATTTGCAGTGTTCATGGTGAAAGCTCAAGGCTCAAGTATAACGAAGCAACGGCATGGCGTTTTCTCTTACATTTGCTTTGGGGAATTCCCTGAAAATACCAAGGGTATATTTCGGGCGGCTGCACTTTTATTCATCTGCAGTGGGTCGCCGTCATCTCTTTCCGGCGCCGGCGATTCGGTTCCGGAGGTTTGACCGCATTGCAGATCAAGCACGAATTAGTTGCGAGTTTGGAAGAACAATATTTGAAAAAGAAAAATGTTTTTGGCGTCCTCACCGTATGGAATCGAGAGGGCAAAAGAGTGGATAATAATAATTTGTCAAAAGAGTGGAGATGGAAGATTTACAGTAAATAAAAGTAAATTAGATATTTTTCCTTTCATAAATAATAATAGACATTTGGCAGCATGTTTAATTGGTTGATGCATTGTACGTATACCATTTTACCCTAGCCCTCTGGTCCCTCGTTCGAGCCTCTATCTTTGCATTTTTTCTAGATGTCCATTTAACCCGCAGGGCTGAGGCCCTGCTAGGACCCGTTCCGAATGGGGCGGGGAATCCCCGATTACATAGGGAATGGGAGAGGGAGTGGGGAGATTTTTCTCTCCGTTGGCTAAACGGGGACGGGGACGGAGAATATTTTCCCTTCCCCGTCCTCAACCCCAACCCTGCCCCGATTAGTAATATATATATATATTAATTATTACCTATAAATAGAATTTAAAAAAAAAACTATAGTAGGAATTAATTTAAGACTATTTCGTTATAAAAAAAAATAAAGACTATGTTGTAATATTGAAATTTGAATTTTTAGAAATTAAGTTAGTTTCGACATTATAGTATTTTTACTTATGGTATATTATTGTTTTTATTAAGAAATTTTATAAAAATTTCTTTAAATAGAATTATATTGAAAATTATTTATTTAGAAATAATTTTTATTATGGTTGAGAATAAATTTAAAAAAATAAAAAAGATTTAAAAAGGGGGGGGGGGGGGGAATTTCCTGCGGGGAACCCAATCCCCGCGGGGAATTCCCGCGAAATTAAATGGGGAATTTCGTGGGGACGGGGAATGAAATGGGGGGCGGGGACGGGGCCGGGAAATCCATTCCCTAGCCCCACCCCACCCCGTGGACATCTCTAATTTTGCCAATTGGTTAATGCATTAAAGTCAATTAGTTAAAGCATACATCCTTGACCAAGAGGTCATAGATTTAAATCTTCACTCCTACATGTTGTTAAACTAAAAAAAAAAATGCATTACATTGTTAACCAAGAAGTCAGAAATTCAAATTCTCTCTCACATATTGTGGAGCTAAAAAAAAAAAAGACATTTTCCTATATCAAACGGTGAGAGAGAGTTATTACCTTTTTGAAGAATAATACTAACCTACTTCTAGTTAGTATGAATTTTCCTACTTACCATCATTTAAAATTTGATAGTTATGTATTTTTTAAAAAAACAAAATCTTTCTTCTCTCATTTTCTTAATTTCTTCTTAGTTGTCAAAATTTGAATGGTGGTCATCTCTTTTTGGCCTCGAAGTATTATCCCTTTCTAAAATAGAATTTACTTGTGTTGAAGAAGAGTGTTAGAAGATAAATGTATTAAGTTCTTAAAAATAGGAAAGTGATACTTCATGCCTACGTTGTAAGTTGTCTTAATGTAAGCTATACTTTGTACGAAACTTGACATATTTGATGTTATGCAATTAGGTAAATAGATCATTTCAACAAAGATTGTGTATTGGACTAAAAATTTAATCCTTTTAATATACACAAATTTGGACTCTTAGAAAGGCAAGAGTTTTTCATCGTCAAATTAGTTAGTTTTCACTCTTAATGGTTGAATCATTATATTGAAGGATATGAATTAAAGTTGTGTTGTTAGCTGAACTATGAAAGTTGAGAACCTTGCAACTTATGAAGCAACAAAGGACGTTGTTGGGTCTACAAATGTCTTGTTAATTTAGAAGTAGTTTCAAATATGGATTTGTCAATTACTTTAAATCATAAATTTATGAAGCAATAATTGTCATCTGTATAAATTTCTTGTCGATTTGAAAGTAGTTCCAAAAATAGGAGTGTTAGTCATGCTTTGTTGTAATGATAATGGTTTTTTTTTTTTTTGTCTTGGTCTTTAATCAGAAATTTGAATAGACTATTTGTTCTCATATTAAAAAGAAATTAAAGAGTAAACTAATCCATTTTTTTAAAAAATTATTTTCACTATGATCATCAATGGGGCTTATGGCACAATGGTTTGCATGTTTGAATATTGTTCATCTAGTCTTGATTTCAAATCAAACCCTAGCAAGTAGTTTCTTTTTCCTTTCTTTTGTTTTTTTTTTTAAAAAAAAAACACTAGCAGTCTCTAGTAAACAACTCTTCTAGCTACTTTCTATTTGGATTTTAGGCTTATGTGAACATGGGCTTATTGCTATTGGGCCACGCCTTGTGGGTGTGAAAGTTTTAGCAAAATTGTCTCGTCTATGCTCCACTGAACATATATATATGATTTTACTATGACTTTTTAATTTACATATAAATTACGTTAAAATATCATTTTGGTTATGTACTTTGAGACTTGTTCTATTTTAGTCTTTAGACTTTCAAATGTCCCTACTATTAGTTTATAGTTAACATTTTTCAAAAAAGTTTAATCTCTTTTAGTGTTTCTTTTATAAATTTTGAAAATATATTCACATTATGTATATCATTGAATGAAAATTATTATTATTATTTTATTTATTCGATGAAAATTAACTTCAAACTAATAATAATGACAAATTTTTATATTTGTTGAAAATACGAAGACTAAATTTGGACATTTGAAAGTATATGAACTAAAATGAAATGAGTCATCTAAAGTACAAAGACTAAAATGATATTTTAACCTATAAATTAATATTGAACAAATATTAATATATACATTATACACTTTTTTTTTTGTATTAGTACATTGGAGACATACAGAATAAGCTCAAGTGGGTAAACTAGTATATCATTATGGGTTATTGCCAACATGAGCATGGCTCAATTGGCATAAAATGTATACTCTATACCAAGAGGTCAGAGTTCGAATCTCCTACCCACATGTTGTAAAAAAAAAAAAAAATTCATTATGGGTTATCAATTAAGTGCATTTTATATAATTTAAATCTAGTTACAACTTCATACTGTATTTTTCATAAGTTTATATTCTTAAAATTATTAACAAAACTTTGTTTAAAAAAAATTATTATCAAAACTATTCCACAGTCTATTGATGGCTATATATGTTAATAAGCAAATCTTTGACTTTAAAACAAGATTATCAATATCTTAATTGTTGAGCTATATCTATGTTGACAAATTAACATGTATAATTCACACTATCGTTTTAATTTTATTGTACTTGTTTAATTTTAAAAAAATAGTTTTGCAATTTTGAATTTTTCTTGATTGTTATGTTATAACTATGCATATAATTTAGTCTCTAATATTTTGAACATAATTTTACTTTCATTTGCAGTCTTGTAAAAATTTAAATTTCATCATTTATGCATTAATTTATTTCAATAAAGTCTTTTTTGTTATAAGGTTGAAATTCATTTATAAAATGATGATGTAATGTAAAAATACATTTTATAATTGTGTTGGAAATGCCCTTATATATATATAATTTGATGAAATAGACAACCTAAGTTATTTTTTAATTCAACAATATTTGGAGGTGAGGGGATTCAAACCTTGACCTCTTAATCGATGGTACGTGCTTGTTGGAATAGAAATTTCAACCATCCAGAAGTTGCCACATCATTACCCAACATTGATGACGAAATTATATTTAATTAGTGGATTAATTAAATTTACAATGATCCTTAAATTAAATTATGGTGAATCCAAATACACAATTAGGTTATACGAAAATTTTGTCAATTCTAGACAAAAGCCTGAATAGGAGGCTCCAATCAACAAAGCCCAGTCCAAAGGGACTAGGCCGAAAGCCAACCAGGCTCAGTCTAAAGGCTAGGCCCAAAACTGACCAAACTCAGTCCAGAGGAGCTAGCCCAAAGCAATCAGGCCCAAGCCCACACTGATAGGAATGAACACTTCATCCTGCAATAGAAGCATTGGATCGTCTTTGATTTTACTTAGAATTAAACAAAAATTAAGGTTAAACAATAAATATCTTTATATATTATGGAGATATTTTTTGTAGGTCTTTAATCTTCTTGCTCCAACTCCAACGAGGTTGAAACTCTAATTTCATAAAACCTACTTACTATGACTCGAACACATGACTAAGACTTGTGGAAGCCTTTTGAAATAAAATCCACAAGTGATTGGAAAGGAATAGATCTAGAAAGAATTCTCTAATTTTCTATTGAGGACATGTGTGCTATAATGACTTAATCCAAATGTCCTATTTATAGGGACTTGAGGCAAATCTTTACCATAATTAAATAATATATATTTTAATATCTAATATATTAAAATACATATATTTAATCTATTTGAATCTTATTCAAATATTTTAAATTCTCATATGATGTTTATTTATTTGAATCTTATTTAAATTTTATAAATATCATTTCTTTAATGCATCTAATATACATTAATTATTTTAATATTTAATGTATCAAATACAATAAATATATTTTCCTCTAGTTTTATATTTAATATATCTAATATATTAAATATTAATTTGAACACTTCAAATTAAATCTTAATTTGAATATTTTAAAATTTTCTTTCAACTAAATTGATCATTTAGGGGGTGTTTGGATTGAGGAGTTGGGGGGGAGTAAAGTTGGGAGGAGTTAATAACTCCCCCCAACTCCTTGTTTTGCCCAAGGATAATTTTACTCCTATTGTGGACCCCACAGATTTATTAACTTCTTCTCCAACTCCCTATTGTGGGTCCCACAAACTTATTAACTCCTTCTCCAACTCCTCATTGTGGGCCCCACAACTTTCCTATCTCATTTTTTTCTTCACCTCACCTCACTCATACCTCTCTCTTTTCTCCCCTCTCCTTTCTCTCTCTATTTTTTTACATTATTTTTTTTTAATTTCTTAATTTGAAAAATTTTCTTTATTTTTTTATATAAATTTTCTCATCATTGTTACTAATTACTAATTAAATATAAATAATTATTTTTTTATTCTATAATTTTAATCAATTTTTTAACAAAAATATTTTTCTTTTTATTCTATAATTTTATTTTTTAAATATAAATTATATAAGAATGTTTTAGACATGATACTATTATTTAAATAGAAATTTTAATATAAATTAGAGTACTACATAACAATTTTTTTAATTGATAAAAATCTTCCTATTTCACTTCCTCCATTTGTCATCTACAATTTTTTTTAAGTTTCAACTAAAATTACTTATAACAAATAACAATCTCATCTTTTTTAAGCTTTTTTTTTATTAATAGCTCAAAAATATATATAGTTTTATGATTTGAAGATAAGAAAAACATATTTTAAACTAACCCGTATTACATTTTAAAAAATTAGTATTAAAAAAGATTAACGTATTAAAAAATTTTGATTTTCAAACTAATCATATTCAAAGTAAAAAGATAAACAATTTCTCATTCCAAACTTAATAAAATAAAATTATTACAATAAATAACATAAATATATAGTATTTTGAACAAAAGTATGTATGATATTCATTTTGAATGATGTTAAAAAATTTATATATTCATTTTGAACTTAATTATTTTAAAATAGCATAAATATTTGATATTTTATTTTTAACTTAGTTATTTTAAAACTTCAAAGAATATATTATTTTCAAATTAATCAAACTTTAGATAATTCATTACATTGATTAGTTAGAAAAATAAAATCTTAAATTATGTAAAAAAAATTATTTTATTAAGCTTGAAAAACAAATCTTAAATTAAAAATTTAAAATTGACGAAAACAAGTCTCTAATAAAATTGTAAAATATTCATAAAATAATATAATTTAAAATCTCAATTTTAGGATTGACGGAAACAAATCTATATTATTTCTAGAATTGAAAGAATAAAAACGTAAAAATCTTGAAGTTTATTTGAATCCCTTTAAATTAATGGATTGAAATATTTCCAAATCACATGTAATATTTTAAAAAGTATTGTAAGACTCCTTTATTTGAAAACTATCCAAGATAAATGAATAATTAATGTGAGATATATTGAAAAAAAGAATGTGGGGTATTTTGTTCAAAATTATTTTTTTTTACTTTAAAGAAATTTGTAAAATATACATAAATTAATAAAAACAAAAAATCTCAATCTTAGAATTCATGGGAACAAATTCTTAATAATGAAATTTTGAGAAATTGTAGAAAAAAAACTATATAAAATCAACTTAGAGACTTCAGAACTCCAGGTTTAACAAATCTGCACCCCAAACACAGATTTCAGAACTCCTACTCCCTGCAACTCTTTTCCCCAAACACAGATTTCCTAACTCCAGACTAAACAACTCTGCACCCCAAACACATACTTCCTAACTCCCCAGACTTCCTAACTCCCCAGACATATTAACTCCTACTCCCTGCAACTCCTTGCCCCAAACAGCCCCTTAGTGTTACTATGAGCTAGCAATGGGACATTATAGACTTACAGATTATAAGCCTCAATGATATAAAATTAATTAATTAAACTCTTTAATTAATCAGTTTTCATTTATTAACTTTAGGTCATTCCACTGTAGACCTAGAGTTGCACTCTTATGCACTGTAGGACAAGTTATGTCCATGGATATAACCATTACATGCAAGTCGATCCTTTACGAGTTGTTCATAATTACAGTTGAGTTAAAAGTCCGTTTTACTCCTATAATTACATCTTGCACCTTAAGTACCACTGATCCTCTAATGAACAATTTGTTTATGATCCAACCATAAACTAAGTCCCTCTCAGGCCGATAATAGGGTTGTTAAGGACCCGAAATCAGCACTTAAGGGAACTACTACTCATCTACTTACTTTATATGGGAATGAGTGAATCCCATCTTATGACATTATGTTCCTAACTCCTTATTTGGTTATGTCCCCAAAATTGTAGGATTTTTGAATCGGCTATAAAAGCCACTCTCATCCATGCAAATCAAAGGACAACCCCTCACAAGTAGAAGTTCATAACTCACTTAGGATTAAGATTGAGTCACATATGATCATTTTGATGAAATATTAATCTTCTCAATATTAACGGACTTATAAAGAAAGATTAAATATTTCGTGGTCCAGTCTTATACAAATTCATTGTACAAGATACCCTCACTCACATGTCTCAATATGAACGATTTGGATCAAATCATTTGTAACTATTATAAAGTGGGTCGTATCAATAGTGTTACCAGGATAAGGCACTCAACCTTATCCATATACTATGACTCTTTAGGTTATTTCTTGAACATGATCATCTTGTATGTCAACCACATAGGGGTTGTTTGGGGCAAGGAGTTGCAGGGAGTATGAGTTAGGAAGTCTGGGGAGTTAGGAAGTCTGTGTTTGGGATGCAGAGTTGTTTAGTCTGGAGTTCTGAAGTCTGTGTTTGGGGCAAGGAGTTGTAGGGAGTAGGAGTTCTGAAGTCTGTGTTTGGGGTGCAGATTTTTTAAACTTGGAGTTTTGAAGTCTGAGTTGATTCTAGCTTTTTTCTATACAGTTTTTTCACACAATTTGTCAAAATTTCATTATTAAGAATTTTTTCCCATGAATTCAAAGATTGAGATTTTTTATTTGTATTAATTTATCTATATATTACAATTTTCTTTTTAAAAAAAATATGAACAAAATTCCCCCACACTCTTTTTTCAATATCTCTGACATTAATTATTGATTTGTCTTGGACAGTTTTCAAATAAAACAAAATATTACAATGCCTTTTTGAATATTACATGTAGGGAGATATGGAGATTTTTATCAAGTAAAACAATTGTTATGTTCCACTCTAATTTACATAAGACTTTTAATTTAAAAGGACAATAATAACAAAAAGTAGTGAATGCCCAAGAAGAGCCTATTTCATTGTTCAAACAAAAAAGTCAAACATGTGTAGTAGTTATAACAAAAAATAGTGAATGGACAAGAATGGCTACAATCATGGTTACAATATAAAAGCCATACATGTGTAGTTGTTACGGATGATATACGTCGTTACTTACAAACAAAAAAAAAATAGTGATAAGAGATATATGGGTCCATGTTCTCTGGAGCACAAACTGAGTTGAAGCAAGATGGGTCATTCCCTCCTTCCAATAAGGTACATGCAATAAGCCCATTTGTCATTCTTTTCTTCCTCGTTCAAATTGCTCGCTTCATCGAACAAAGGGGATTGTGGTATATAAGGTTCCTGAGAAGTTTCCATCTCATCATCTGTCCCCAGTTGCTCGGCATCATTTGATGCCATGTCACCAAGGGTCTCTACACCAGCCCCTGTCGCACGATCCTTCCCAAATACGAATGCCAACTCATCAAAGTGGGGGAATGGCTTATTCCAGAGTCCCCTTGCAGTAGGATGACCCTGCATGTCAAAAAAAATATACTTTTTATGTACTTCATAGTGTGACTAATATATACGTTATAAATCAGAAATCTTACCCTGACCTAGGGATGGCAACTGGGAGGGGCGGGGCGAGGGGGGGGGGGAATTCCCCATCCCCGTCCCCGAATTTTTATCTAATCCCCATCCCCGCCATTTGGAGTCGGGGACGGGGACGAGGATTCCCCGTTCGGGGATCCGTCCCAGTTTTTTAGGGGATTCCCCATTTATTTTTTAATAATAATTTATTTTCTAATTTATTTATATCTTTTTTTAATAATAGACTTACATTTTTATTCACATTTCTTTCTTTATATATTGTCTTTTTTTTTTTTTTTTTTGCATAATATTATAAGAGACACAAACGAACACAATTTAAAACAAATAAATTACAACAAATATTCATGTTGCATAATATAAATTATAAACTCAATATTCATGTTCATGAAGTTACAACAAAATAAAATACAAATGTAAAATACTTGAACAACTCATAACAACTCTATTCATTTTCTTGTCTCTCTTTTCTCGATCAACAACCGTCATCAAAATATGGTCAACAATATGTCCTGTAGTAAAATATATATTAGTATAATAAAATATAGAAATACAATAATATAAGAATTAATATAACAAAGTCATACCTTGTCATTATTTTATCCTAATCCTAAGAAGATGCATGAATGGTATTATGTTTCCTCCTCCTACAATAAAAATAATTTAAAATATATATATATCACAAAACAAAAACCAAATATCATTTTCATCTTTATAAATATACATAAAATGCATACCTCTTCATCAACATCGTCTAAAATAGTAGCCAAACGTTTGACCATTTCGTTTCCAGTGGTAGAACCTTCATTTTTCACACATTTAATACATAACAAAATATTGATTAATATATTAAATAAAAAACATATACATGATACAACTTCAGTCATAATCCAAATTTGAGCACACATCAAAGCCTCTAATGTTTTTGGATGAAGTCTATTACGATGTGGGCTCACAATTCTACCAGATGTACTGAATGCAGACTTTGATGCAACAGTAGATAATGGG
Organism: Trichosanthes truncata; assembly: GCA_033996785.1. Taxonomy (NCBI): domain Eukaryota; kingdom Viridiplantae; phylum Streptophyta; class Magnoliopsida; order Cucurbitales; family Cucurbitaceae; genus Trichosanthes; species Trichosanthes truncata. Next base: position 74,665,164 of record JAWPNB010000003.1, read on the forward strand.
ATAGCCAATATATCTCTAGCAATTGCTTGTAAAATTGGATATTTGACTCCATTCAATTTCCACCAACTTAGAATGTCAGAATCAGATGACCGAGGTAAAACAGGTTCCTCTAAATATGCATCAAATTGGAGCTTCTGATTCATTGTATTAGATCTTGATACAAACAAGTCATAATCATCAAAATCATCTCCAAAGTCTTCAATATTCGATGCTTTACCTTGTTTGGAATGATCAAAATTATGAGAAGTATCGCCCCTAATCATATGCTTCGTGTGATATTCCTTCTCTAGATCTGTACAAATTTTCTTTATCTTTTCCACCTCAAGGAAATAGCTATCTCCATAAATTCAAGGGAAGTAAAACTCAATCAATTTAATCTTGCAACGTGGATCTAATATTGCAGATATGGCCATTACCCCATGAACTTTGTTCCAATACTTATCAAATTTTGTAATCATGTTTGAAGCCATAAATCTTATCTCCTCGAAGTTAGAATTTGTTCATTCAAAAATAGCCAATTTCAGTTGGCAAATTTTTGGAAAAAAAAGATTTGCAGTAGGATATTTGGTTCCAGAAAATGTTTCAGTCACATGATAAAATAATTTCAACTTTTCACATATCTCTTTTGCCAATACCCAATCTTTATCCAAAGGCAAACATTTGTATTTTGGCTCTCGTTGTTTTAATCGAGGAAAAACAATCTTATATTCCAAAGCAATGGCTAACATGAAATACGTAGAATTCCATCTAGTAGGAGAATCAAGTACTAACTTCCTTCCAAATTCAACATTCAATTGACGAGCAGTTTCCTCAATTTTTTCTACTTTCTTTGGTGAATTTTTCCAAAAAGAAACACTATTACGAACCCTTTCAACACCATTTCCTATCACTGCAAATCCATCTTTCACAATCAAATTCAAAATATGAGCACAACACCTCATATGAAAAAAACTCCCATCCAACATCAAATTTTCAGAAAGCATATCTAAAACCATTTGAACCATGGAGTCATTTGTACTACAATTATCTACAGTCATAGTAGACAATTTTCGATCAATATTCCAATCCAACAAACATTCCAAAAATTCTTCGCAAATTGTTTTAGAATTGTGTGGAGTAGGGACATATATAAACCTAACATATAAGTGAAAAAAAAAATCAAATAAATGTATGTACATTTTAATATTAAAAAATCTAAAAAAGTTAAAAAGAGTTACCTAATTATTTGTTTTGCAAAATCCAACCATCGTTGATAAAATGTGCAATGATTGTCATATATCATTTCGCTTGGTGGTTTGAAGTCCACATGTCTGTTGTAAGTGCAATTCTACCATTGATCTCCCCCAATAACTTCATCGTTTTAGCCTTCTCAATCTCATAAATGTCTAAAATTTCTTTCTTTATTGTGTTTCTGGACACCATCTTAAATAAATGCTAAATGATGTTACAAAAATCCCTAAAACCTTCATGTTCAACTATTGAGAGAGGATATTCATGTCTTATAATCATCCTAGCTAATGCCCTTTTTGCAGCAATTGGATCAAAATTATATAACTCTACTGTGTTTGTCACAACCCGAATTCCTACGACACTCTAAATGCGGAAGCACAATCTAGATACCTCGCTCATGCCCGAAATTTCGGCAGCATGACGGCGTAACTAGGAGAAAACCAAAATTTACAACGACCTGGAAAGAGATATGAGCACTTCTATAATTCAGAAAATAGACTCAGCACCCTCCAAACTACGATACATAGTGCTGAGCTTAACCAACAGACAGTCAAACCTAAGAACTTCTAACTAATTACACGAAAGCAAAGTATTTAGGATTTACAACCAAACGCGCATCAAGGAACAAAGAAACAAAACTAAAAGCTAAACAGGGAAAAAAATTTGGTGGAGTCTCCATAGTCTCGTCAAGTCGTCACCTGTGTCATCCGCCCCGAGATTGTGTACAATCTGCAAAACAAACAAAGTAGCAAGAATGAGTATAAACATACTCAGTAAGTAGTCCACTTAAGGGACCAATGTTTTAAGAAACTATACCAAGAAGAACAATGCTCTTATTCACACTCGTGCTTAGATTTCAAGTACTTCCTTTTGTTATCCTAAAAGTCCATTTATCCTTCTTCTTACATTCACTACTACTTGTCCCTAACTTCGTGTCATACATGCGAGTCCTGTAACCTAGAACCCAAACCTGTGAAGGTCTATAACCCTCACGCTCATCTCAATAGATAAATCACCCCTAGGCTAGCACACAGGCGCTAGGGAACGCATTCCCTACGCTCAACATAATGGAGAATCTTCTCTCAGCTAGCACACGACAATAGGAAACGCATTCCTATGCTCAACACTGTGGGGAATCACCCCTAAGCTAGCTCATCGGCAATAAGGAACGCATTCCTTATGCTCATCACATCATGATAGCCACACAGGCAACCAGGGAACACATCCCCTCAGCTAGCATACAGGCAATAGGGAAACGCATTCCCTATGTTCAACACAGTGGGGAATCACCCCTAAGCTAGCTCACAGGCACTAGGGAAACCCATTCCCTATGCTCATCACATCACATACATTCTAGGCTTACAAACTCGCATGAAACGACAGAAATAGGGTGGGTAGCACCAATCTAACGGGCCTTGTACTTTCACAACGATTTTTTTTTGGAACCTTTCAGGTCATCTATCATACTAAATTTCTCTCATCAAGACTGATTCACAATCACAAACCGACCCGAAATTCACAAGCACATACAATGGGAAAAACATTCCCTAACTCTCACAAGCAAAGAGGGAATGCCACCCTCAAGCCTTTCCAACATTTGCAACATCTCACGCCTCATATATATATATATATATATATAGGCGAACACAAATCCTAACGGACAAATCCGAAAGGCCACTTACTTTCTAGGCCAAATCCACTTCTCTTTCTTTTAAGAAGTCATTCGTAGCGTATGACCCAGGCCCACCTTTCATAAACAATCACAATCTCATCATAGTGACTTTTCGCCATAGATCACAAACACGAATCTCAAGTATGGACTTTTGCCCTGACACCACATTCCTAAATCAGCACCTTGCATAATTATAGCCATACTTGTGCCAGTGGCATATTACCCTCCAATTATTTAATCCAGAATCCAGTCCCCTAAACACACTAGAATTTAAGACAACCATTGGTCACTGTATGCCCTTAAGGTATTCTAATTCAACCACTAATTCAAACCAACAACTTCGGCGCCCTGCACACGATTAACTCATCCATATTCCAAGAAGGCTAAACTTTAGCCAACCACTTAAGTGTTTCAAACCTCTAAATTAGGTTAAACACCTCAACATCGCTTATGATCATATCGTTTAACCAAATATCCAGTACTTCTATACTTTTAGTTAAATCATAATCGTAGCCATTCGGGTATTCCAATGCTCACTTCTATAACCAAACTCTAACAAGTCGCATACAGAACACATAGAACACGATTTGGACCCCTTGGATGTCTTATTAGCAATCGATAATCATAAACGTTCCAAAATAATTTAAGCCCCTAATACCATTTTAACATTTGCTTAAGCAACTCAAGCTCAAGGACAACTCAGGATAGTTCAGCCAATCGTACCATGCCCCACATCCATGTTAAACATGTATGTTAATCACAAATCACCACAACGTGAACCAAACTCATTGAGTCGCAACCTTGGCAAACTCTTGAGGCTCTACACATGCTAACTACAACAACTTAATATTTTAAACCTTTATTTCCATTATAACCACATACTTAGGCCATTCTAGCTCTAACAATATCCACACCAAACCACAATTCACTACATACTTCATAAATATGGTTTTCAAGCATGCTTTCACAATTTCCAAATTATCGAACATAAATCCAAAGCATTTAGGAACTTAAAGGGGCTTAAAATCCAAATAACTACTTACCTCGAATAGAATAATTAATATTATTCTAGCAGTGAGAATCTCCTCCAAACTCCGGTCTCCTATTTAACCTTCAATAATCCAATAAAAATAAAGATTATAAAACTTGGTACATAATTCTTGAAATTTCATAATTGAGCTCCATTTAGTCCAATTTTGGTTAATCTTAACTGAACCAATCCTTTAATTTAATTTATGTGAGTCTTAGCTCCATAGCCTCGTTCAATGGTCCAGTAATCTCAAAAAATCCAATAATTAATTTCAAATGCAAAGGTTGTCCAACAATTTAGTCAAATGGTCCAAATGTAATTTTAATTGCAAATCAGTCCCTTTTTGTTTCCTTAGACCATATTAATTTAGCACAATATCTCACCCAATAAAATTGACTGTGCGGAACCTTCAACCTTGCTGGAAATTTATATATTTATCTCCAATTCCGTAGTTTGATTCTCAAATCAATATCCTGAAAATTAAATCCATTGATTAACAATCGATCCCATTTAAAGTCCTTAATTAAAAACAATTAAGTAATGAAATTACCCAAGTCAGAACACGATCGTAACCGGGACCGTTCGAGCTCAAAAATTGAAATCGGAGACGGCGGTGCGTGGAGGTTTGGCGACGGCTCGTGGAGGCGCGTGGCAGCGCGTGACTGTTCGCTTTGAGCAGATCTGGTTCCGGCGAGTCAGATCTGGACGAATTTCGGCCAATTGCTCTTGCAGGTCTAGCTCGTTCGTGGCTCCGGCGAAGATCCGATGTTCAAACTGAACTTTGAGCTACTTCGTACGGTGAGCTCCGGTGAGGCGTTTGTGAGCAGATCCGGCTCGATCTGAGCTCGTTCGGTGAAGACGAAGAAGGAGGAAATGGTCGGCGGCGAGATCCTTGGGGAATACGAAGACGAAGAAGAAAAAAAAAAGGGAAACGGTCGGCGGCTGGACGCTGGGCGGACGCGAGCTGCACCGGCGATCCGGAGACAGCGTGCGGCGGACGAGCTGAAGCGAAAGGCGAAGGGCTGGGCAGACGGCGGCGGTTCCGCCTCTGTGCGGCCGGCGTTCACGGGAGAGAGAGAGAGAGAGAGAGAGAGAGAGAGAGAGAGAGAATTCGGTGAGGGAGAGGGGCTATCGGGAGGAAGAAGAAGAAAAAATAATAATAAAAAATAAATAAAAAATAATAAATAAAAAAAAATATAGTGGATAAGGATGGGGGAGATTATTTTATAAAAAAAAATCCAACTTCCAATTATGCCCTTAGACCAAATTCCTCTTTCTCAAATTGCCCATTTTAAAACTCCAAATTTTCAAAATAACCTCAAAATCAATATACTTATTGAAGAAATTTATCCAACTTGATTTCCAAAAATTTCAAAATTAATGCTTCTAAATAAACCGGGCGTTACAGTGTTTTTATTCTCTATGTTAGGATTCAATAGAGATTGTCTTATGTCCTTTTGTCCTTTATAAAAACATACCTTGATGTGGTCATGCAAATATTTTGTCCCATTTTTACTTTCCCCTCCTAATTTTCGTTTACAGTAGTTACACACCGCCTTATCTACGCCATTAATTTTCTGCTTCTTAAAATGATTCCAAACAATGATGTCAACCTCCTCTTTAAATTTCCCTCCTCCCCAAGAATAACACAGTCATCAACAATCAAATTATCATCATTCGACGAGTTTGGTATATCATCATTCCTAGGACTAGGAGTACCTGAACAAGTTGGGGTTGAACTTGGAGTTAAATTTGGAATTGGTGTACCCAATTGGTCCCCGATTTTATTTGTAGATGGTGATGAAGACGTCTTTGTTCCTATCAAGTTGCATAACCAAATACATATTAGATAATCACGATTTTATATTCAAAATTTAAAAATTTAAGTACAAAATGAAGTATGAAAAATTCAAAGAAAAACAAACTTCAAGTTGAACAATGGGAGGAGAAAAGTTAGCTAAATTGAATGAATTTCATCATCTTTTAAAGTGTATTATTCAAATTCAAATATTAATAGTAAGTACTAAGTAGCAACTTTCAATGTATTGTTATTTGTTCAAAAAAAGTTAAAGGTACAAGAACAAACAAGTTTTTGGATTTTTTTTTTAAATATGTACATAATCAAGGATATTTTTAGTTATGAAGTTGAGTTGAGTTTCATTCCTAAAATTAGCAAATCATAAGGTTGGAAACAAACAATTAAAGTTTAACAAGTTAAAACAAACAATGTTGTTTTTTTTTTTTTTTTTTTAAAAGTTTAAAGAACAAGGCTATTTAAAAAAAAAATTTCTCATAGTTGATTGTTTGATACCATTTCTACCAAAAAGATTAACAGAAAATTAAAAGAACAAGGTTGTTTAAAAAGAAAATAGTTTAAAGAAAAATTACAAGGCTGTTTTTTTTTTACAAAAACTTTCTGATTGTTTGATATCTTTTCCACCCAAAAGATTTAAATCAGTAAACATAAGCAAAAACATAAAGTTCATACCAAAAAATTAAAAGAACAATGTTGTGTGTTTGATATCTTTTCCACCCAAAAGATTTAAATCAGTAAACATAAACAAAAACATAAAGTTCATACCACAAAATTAAAAGAACAATGTTGTGTGTTTGATATCTTTTCCACCCAAAAGATCTAAATCAGTAAACATATGCAAAAATATAAAGTTCATACCAAAAAATTAAAAGAACAATGTTGTGTAAAAAAAAAAAAAGAAAAACAATTTTAAATCTACTCACCGTCTCACCGATACTGTGTTGAACGGCGGCAGTGGTTGAACTGCGGCAATGGAGTATCAGATCGGGGGCAACGACGCGGCAGTGAGGCAGCGACAGAGGAAACGACGAGTGGCGGCAGTGAGTTGCTGTTCTGTGTGAGTTGTGATGCTCTGTTTGGAACTTTGGAGTCTTTGGCAGTGTGGTGATTGGTGAAGTTAGAAGTGTGTGAGTCTGCTGAACGTAGGAGAAAAATGAAATGAGAAGAGATTGATCTAGGTTTAATAACTGTATTGTGCTTGGGCTTGGGCAATTGGATTAGAGTGTAAAATAGGATAAATTTAATATATGTAGAATTGGGCCTTAAACATGGATTATTGCTTAGTTGGTTGGACTTGGACATAAATATCATAATACTATACATTTTGTTATAATAAATAATTAAAAAATTAAACGGAGCGGGGCCGGGGGTCGGGGTCAGGGCGGGGATACCATCCTCATCCCCTCCCCATCCCCAAACAGGGACTCGATCGATATCCCCGATTTGAACCCCATCCCCGGTCAAACCGGGGATTCCCCCACCACGTGGGGATTTTTGCCATCCCTACCCTGACCCATGCGTCAAACACGTCATTCTCAGCCTCCACACATTTAAACTTATCATTCACCCAAATCCACTACACCCAGTACCTAGCATCTCGGATATGGCTGTGTACTGCTTCTTCAGACTCTTCACCCTACAATCTATCGTGGTTGCTGCTTCAATTGTACAGTTTGATATTTTTTTCCCTTAGCAATCGCAGCAGATGTGATAGGTATCCAGGTCTAAATGTTCCATTGTCTGATCTCCAGCATCCCTCCTAGACAATTGCAATTAGGCATTCCACCAACTTGGCATCCTCGAATCTGGTCCATGAGTGCTTCTTCATTCTCTCCACACCTGCCATTGTCCAACATGCATATGTACATATCGCCATATATTTCACTTTGTTGGGTTATATCTCAATAAGTATGTACGATAGTAAGTGGAATAACGCATAAGTTCAGTTGATAAGCAAAAAGTTATAATTCAAAAAGTTATAAGCAAATAGTTATAATTTAAAAAGTTATAAGAAAATAGTTATAATTAAAAAAGTTCTAAGCAAGAAGTTCAGTTCTTATAATAATAATAATTAACATCCTCCATGATCACGACTGTGTCCATTCGGCGAACATTTGTTCAGCCATTTCATCCTGCCGCTGGCTCCATTCGGTAGAACTTTCAATGAAATTTATATGATCTCCACTGAATGAACTTGAAGGTGAGTCTTCCTTTTCTCATCCTTCCAACGTTATACTCGAACCCATCTCTCGGCTTATAAGATTGTGGATAAGGCAGCATGTTGTGATGGTTCGACATTGGGTCTGGACAGGATAAAAGGATTTTCCCCGCAGAATGACCCATCTCCCTTTCAATACATCGAAGGCCCTCTCGATTACGTTCCTCGCAGATGAATGCTTCATGTTAAATAATTCCCTTGGACTAGTCGGCGCATTCGCTGCTCCACGCCACTCAGATAGATGGTATTGCTTCCCTCGGTACGGTACCAAGAATCCCTTTGCATTTGGGTACCCAGCATCATAGAGATAATAATATCCTGTATAATGTGAACCATTCAACACATGACCCAAGGAGTCGTGTATGTAAAAGATTAACATGTATTACTAGTACATGGTTTGGTTTATTACCCTTAGGAACCTTCAAGCCATTAGGTCTTGATATTGCATCTCGAAGAACTCGAGAATCAGCTGTGGACACTTCCCATCCTGGCATTACGAAGATAAATTCTCCACTCAGAGAGCAAACAGCAAGCACGTTGGTCGAGATCTCACCCTTACGCATTCTATATCTCAGTCGATCAGCGGCGCTAACATTCACCTTGATGTACGTGCCATCCAATGCACCCAAACAATTATGTATTGCAAAGGCATACATTACGGGAGTTACGTACATCATTCTAAGTCCCATATAATGGAAGGAAAAACTAAATTATGTGTACCTCAAACCACTTCCACTTCCCATCAGTACAAGAGTTTGTGATTGGCTCCGGTTTCGCTAGTAGAAGCTCATGTAGTCGTAATACTGCGCTAAGTACAGAGTTAAAGTGTCTAGACACCATCTCACCAGACCTTGCAAACTGTCTACGAATCATTCGGTTCTTAACGTCATGAGTTAAAATGTGCAAAAACATGGCGACCATCTCTTCGACATCTACATATTCGGTCGCCTCTAACCCACCTGTTGTTCTCAACATACTACACAGGATGGTAAAACACCTTCTATCCATCCTCGTGCTCTCGATACAACATAGGTCACTTTTGTATATCAGACGGAAGAATGTTAATTGCCTAATTTGATGTCTAATGTATGGTGATTGGTGTTCTATCCTACGATGGTCGTTCAGCAATCGATCAATAGTAGCAATGTTTGACGTTGGGTGGCCGTAATTACTGTCAATATCGTAATTAGTTCATGGTTTTTCATAGTAGGATGAATGTACAATTATTTTCTCCTGATACACAAAAGTTTTCATTAGTGCTTTATTTCATCAATAGCTATATATCGCATGGGTATGACTTAAGTACTGCTATAAATCCTTCCCATAATGTACATTGCGATCATCCCCCCCAATGAATCCTATTAATAGTTGTATGATACTACTAGATACTCCTACTTGATCGTTGTTCATTAAAGGTATGGTATGATGAACTTGTGTCAAATCACACATATCTGACTGGACAGTTGGCGCCACTACATATTGCCTAAATGCACGCTCTGCTTCCTCAAAGGTTGCATATGACTTGTGAACTGCTCCTCTAAATCCGTTCACTTCTTTGTTGCATTCAACCCCACGATGTGAAAATTCCTGGGTTACGACCAACGAATACGACATAGAATTTTGAATTCTCCATAACCCTAATTCAAAATATAATCAGTTGAATGCTAATAGATCACCCATATCAATACGATAATTGAATGGAGACTATTAAGTCCATCAGGGATTAAGAGTTAGAGGTTTTTTAGCAATTAAGCTTTCTTGATTATGGTTTTAGGCGTTAGGGTTTTTTATTCAGAGGGGTTAGGGTTTTTGTTTTTGAGAGATTAGAGTTTTTTATTCAGATGTGTTAGGGTTTTTGAGATATTAGGGTTTTTTAGGGGTTAGGTTTTTTTAGGGTTTAAAGGGTTTTTGGGGTTTAGGGTTTAGGGTTTTTCATGGGTTAAGGGTTAGGGTTGTTTAAGGTTTAGGGGTTAGGGTTTTTTAGGTGTTAGTATTTTTATGGGTTGGGATTATTTTAGGGTTTAAGGTTTTTAGGGGTTAGGTTGTTTTAGGTTTTAAAGGGTTTTTGGGGTTTAGGGTTTAGGGCTTTTCATGGGTTAAGGGTTAGGGTTGTTTAAGGTTTAGGGGTTAGGGTTTTTTAGGGGTTAGTATTTTTATGGGTTGGGATTATTTTAGGGTTTAGGGTTTTTAGGGGTTAGGTTTTTTTAGGTTTTAAAGGGTTTTTGGGGTTTAGGGTTTAGGGTTTTTCATGGGTTAAGGGTTAGGGTTGTTTAAGGTTTAGGGGTTAGGGTTTTTTAGGGGTTAGTATTTTTATGGGTTGGGATTATTTTAGCGTTTAGGGTTTTTTAGAGGTTAGATTTTCTTTAGGGTTTAAAGGGTTTTTAGAGTTTAGGGTTTAGGGCTTTTTAGGGGTTAAGAGTTAGGGTTGTTTAAGGTTTAGGGGTTAGAGTTTTTGGGGTTAGAAGTTAGAGTTTTTTTGGGCTTACTAAATATACATTTTATTAGCAAAACTAAATTAGTATATACTTCATATATTTGAACTGTGTGAAAGTACAAAACAAGAACTTCTTACTTTTTCTTTAGTTGGGATATTTTCAAAAAACAGTGGCTTTTTGTTGTAAAAACAAAACGTTTCTTGTTTTAAAAAAAAAAAATAAAAGTTGACCTTATTTCTCCAAATGGGCTAAAGTATGTGAAACTTGCTCAAAATCAAATTGTTTTCCTGTTTGGAATGAACTTTTTTTCTTTACAAAAAAGTACATAAGAAAAGATTATAAAAACTGCTTTCATTAGTGCCATTATATAAAAACCACTTTCATTGGTGCCATTATATGATGTTTTTATCCCTTTGAATTCAATAGAAATATTACCAAATTTAGTTAATTAAAAAAGTCATCTTTTTATGGTTCTTAATTCCAATGGGATTTAAAAGAAAAAACTATTTAAAAAAAAATAGTTCTTTTTGGTTTGACAAAAGTAAATTACCTGATAATACATCTTTTAGTTACTTTCGTTCACCAAAAATTTGTGATTTGACACAACCCTAATATTCCAATTGAAGATTGAAAAAACATTTATTTTTTAAAAAATATACAATAATCTACTTAAGATTAAAAAGAAAAAACAACAAAATAGAACATTGTAGCCTTGAAAAAAAAAAGTGAAGATTTATTTTAGGCTCATTTATGTTAGGGTGGTTATTTTTTTCCCTTCAAAATACATTGGTAGACAAAATGAGAAAGCAAAATTTCATACATAACTTGCAATTGGAAAGGAAAAAAAAAAGTAGCTTAGTTAAACATGGTTTCGAAACAATGTATTTGTGAATAAAAAACTATTTTTTAAGATGGTTTTGAAACACTCTTCTTTTCTTAATGACGAGATTTTTGCAACATTTGAGATAATTATCTCATTCAATCAAGAAGAATCGCTATGCGTATTTACATACAAAAAATATTGCAGACATATGAAATAATCAATTTGTGCACTTATAACTAACATTGCATTATTCCAAAAATAATTGTCCAAACACATAAGTTCAAGACATAATAACATACATAAATAACATATAAATAACAACACTGTGTAAAAGGCAATGAAATAAAAGTCAATAATGTACATAATAAAAAAAAAGTATTATAATAGTCCAATACAAATATACATATTAATGAAAAATATTCCGAACCTCAAACTAAGGTCAATGACGTCGAGGGTGGTACCCTACAAATATTACAAAATGAAAAGCATATTAGTGCCTGGAAGTGAAGTCAAAGCATAAACAAATTAAGTAAGGGAAGAAGGAATGACCACCTTAGTTTTGGGGTTGAGGTCGAAGAGCTGGCTGGAAATCAAAAACTTGGAGCACTGTAACATATGAATAACATAACAAAGCTACACTACTGTCATAACATACATATAAGGAATGGACAAAAGGAAGAATAATAAACTCACGTGTATTTGGTAGGTGAGGAAGCTGTGGAGTTGTGCTCAAAGAGGCATCATGTGTCATGGTGTGTATATATAGAGGGAAACCATCCAATAAAAATGGTTGTTTACATGGTAGTTGGGTGCACTTATTGTAATAAGTGCACCTAACCAAATTTAATGTGAGTGAGACAGAGATAAGTAGCAGTTATTAAACATCATATACCAAGAAATAGTTGTTCAGTTCCTGTGTAAATGTGCTCAATACACATGAAATTAATTATTAAATATATTAGCCGCATTAAACACCATACCAACCTACATATAGGGTTGTTGGAAAGTTAATAACATATCTGTTTGAAAATGTATGGCCTCAGAACATCGAATGTGATAATCACATTTACATAGAACCGAACAACATTTTATAGCAAAGAGGTACAGATTATCAGAATCTAAACATAGATGGATACTAAAATTGGCCTCAGAGAAAAATGTGTTTCATCCATGTCAGTAATTTGAATAAAAAAAAATTGATCAAAACATAATGAAGAAAACAGAGAAAATTTGTTTCACAAATTGAGGGTCAAGATTGGAGAAGAACAATCGAAAGTGGAAAAAATGATTTTTGTGTTTAAGGTAAAAAAATACATATGTTGCACAAATTAGAGAAACAAAAGTAAACAGCAACCCAAAAATACAGAAAGATGAAAGTAAACGAACAAACAGCAACCCAAAAATACAGAAAGATGAAAGTAGAGAAGTAAATTTAAAAAAGATCTAAGATGAAATTAAAATTTTTTAAAGATCATCATCGACCGAAGGAGAAGAATGCAAACCTGTTGGAGAAGCCCCCCTCCCCCCACCAGGCTCCAAAACGTGGACAGCCCCTACCAAGCACTTCATTGACATTGGAACATGCAGCCTCACAAAACCCAAACAAGAAGCATCGATTGGGAGGAAGCTGTTGTTGATGAGGGCATAGCACCAAGCGCGCCAAGAGTGATGTTACGGTTGAAGCGGCGAGGGGAATGGGTGGGGTTTCAGATTTGGAAAAGAAAAAAAAATTTATGTCAATCACCAGCGTTTAGGGTTCGAATGAGGGAGGAAAATAACATGCAGGGATGGAGAAGTGTAGAGGCAAAGTTTCACATCTATGGGGGTCAATAGATCTAAGTTGGGGCCAACGATTTTGGCTGTTCAAGAGACATATTTTCAGATCTACCGGGGGGGGGGGTCGTAGATCTAAAACATGGCCTAAAGTTTTCTCTATTTAAAGAAGAAAAAATTGCTCCATCGAGTCAAAGAAACGAAACAACGAAGATGAACGCAGAACAACGTGATGAGGGTTCGAACAGACGAAGAACAGAGTGATGAATGATGAACGAAGGGTCAAAAGATTAGGGTTCAGACGGACCATGATCCAAAGAGCAAATCAAAGCAGATGACCATCGAATATGAGTAGAAGAAGACGAAAAATCGGAAGTGGAAAAAGGTAGATGAACTGAATACGAACCTCACAAACAGAGAGACAGAGAGAGCTGTATACAGAGAATGAAAGAAAGTGAAAAACTCGAGGGAGCGTGATGAGGAACATGGGGGAGTGTGCGGACTTCAACAGTGTTTACTGTTGAAGTCCAAGAGTTTCATCCAACTTAATTCGAGATTAAGCAACTCCTTGGGCCAAACAGGGATAACCCAACTCCCCCCAACTCCCTCCAACTCCACTCATTGGGCCAAACACCCCCATATTGTTCAAGATTACACTAATAACCTTGAATTTTTCATATAATAGATAATATTATATTGGAAATAAAATAATTAAAATGATTATTAATTATTAAATAAATCATTAATTACGAGGCGTTAGGGCATAAATCCCAACAATACTGTTTAAGATTACAATAATAACCTTAGATTTTTCATATAATGAATAATATTATATTGTAAATAAATAATCAAAATTATTATTAATTATTAAATAAATCATTAATTACGAGATTTTAAGACATAAATCCCAACACACACAACTTTTGGAATACTCTATAAATAGAGGGCTCCTGCTTCATTTGAGGGGGTCAGAAGTTTGGAGTTCTTCCTGGAGATTGAAGCTTGAAGACCAACAGGTAGAGTTTACATCTTCTTGAAGATTGAATAACAAAATTACTTCTTCCTGGAGATTGAGGCTTGAAGATTAGAAGGCAAAGTTTACATTTTCCTGAAGACTGAACAACAAAATTACTTCTTCCTAGAGATTGAAGCTTGAAGACTAAAAGGTAGAGTTGACATCTTCCTGAAGACTGAACAACAAAATGACTTTTTCCTGAAGATTGAAGCTTGAAGACCAAAGGTAAAGTTTACATCTCCCTGAAGATTGAACAATGAAACTACTTCTTCCTGAAGATTAAAGCTTGAAGACTGAAAGACAGAGTTTAAATATTCCTGAAGACTAAAGAACGAAATTAACTCATCTTGAAGAATGAAGATTTCATATTGAAACTAAATCGTCTTGAAGACTGAAATTAAAACTTCTAGCAGATCGAAGATTGAAACTAAAGCGTCCGGAAGAAATGAAAACTTCAAAGATTAAAAGCTTCATAAAGACCTGAAGACTAAAATTAAATCATCTTGAAGACTGAAGAATTAAACTAAATCGTCTTTTATATGATGTGACGTATCTCTCTTCTCCTCTGATTCTCTCTCTTCCTTTCCCGTTCTTTTGTCATTATTCTCCTCCTACAACCCATAACATTATCATCATCCTCCATGACGTCTCTGTTAACTGCCATCTTCTTCCCCGTCCTTTTGTAACATCCCAAAACACTGAACATGCTAAACGCGGAAGCCAACTAAGTTAGCTCGCCCGTGCTAAAATTTCGGCAGCATAATGACATAACTACAATGAAACCTAATATCAGAACCTATAAAGGTGCATAACACACTTCTAAGATTTCAAAGAAACACTTAGCACCTACCAAAATTATGCAAAAGAGGCTGAGTTCACAACCACAAATATAGACACGAAAGATATCTTATAATCAGAGTTTACAAGAGAACAAAAGTACAACTTACAACTGAACCTACAAGGCTAATATACAAAAGTAATCTAACTAAAGAATACACAACAAAAGAAGCCTGAGAGGTCTACTAGTATCCCCATAGCCTCGTCAGGTCGTCGACTCGTCATCCATCTCGCTGATGAGCGTTACCTGCAGAAAGATGAACAAAGTAGCACGAGTGAGTATAATTATACTCAATAAGCAGCCTACTTAGTAATCCAAAGTTTAAAGAAAACATACCAAGAAAGAAACTGTCCTTACTCATACTCGTGCTCAAATATCGAGTACTTACACCAATTGACTATAAACTCATTTACCCTACCTCAACTTTAGCCATTCTCTAACCCTAACTTCGTGTCATACTTGCGAGTACTATAACCTAGAACCCAAACCTATGAAGGCATATAACCCTCACACTCATCACAATGGAGAATCACCCCTAAGCTAGCACACAAGCGATAGGGAACGCATCCCCTACGCTCAACATAATAGGGAATCACCTCTAAGATATCACACAGGCAATAGGGAATGCATCCCATATGCTCAACATAATAGAAAAATCACCCTAAGTTAGCACATCAGCAATAAGGGAACACATCCCTTATGCTCACCACATCACATACGTTTTGGGCTTGCAAATTCGCATGAAACGACAGAGACAGGGTGGATAGTGCTAATTCAATGGCTCTTAACCAAATTTGATACTTTGAAAATCCCCGGGGTAACGCCCTCCTCTTGATCTGGAGTTAACAATCACAACCAACATCTCAAAGTCAACCCCATGCACTTAAGTAGCTATGGCTCAAGTTTTGATTTAGTTTAATATCACTTAGCCAACGTCTCATTCAAATAACAAGCAATACTCAATTATCAATGATCTAGTAATTTCGCCGTATCGATAAAATAAGCATGTCACATACATTCATTAAAACAAGGGCTTTATAAATAAATCCAATGGCTACTTACCTTTCAATCAACTCAAGATCGAAATGCTTCCCTTCTTAGGACAATGTTAGCTTAAATCCTAACAATTTACCCAACTTTCTACAACCTCCAAAATCAATTTCTCGCAAGCACAAAAGTTCCAATTACTTAATAATAACTTAAATAAATCAAAGCTTACTTCCTAAAACTTACTTGGCCCCAAATGACCATTTACAAGAATTTCGAACTTTAAAACTTACTAACCACGGTAACTAATAGTGAATCCTAAAGTAAGTTCAATAAACCAAGGGTCAACCCGAAACTACTCATAAATTGCTTAAATAGGTAATTGATTCACTAAATTTCTTAAATCCGAACCGAAACGCTTACCCACTGTCAAACGAGCTAAGCCCTACCAAGTCAAACTCTAACACACTCAAAATCAACTTCAAAGTCACTGTCCACAAATGATCCACACACCAACAAATTAGAGAGAGATAGACGGACTGAAAGAGAGAAAGGGAGATGGACTGAAAGAGGGAAGAGACTGTTTGAAAGAGAGGGAGAGACAGAACGAGAGAGAGGGGGAGTATAGGGAGAGGGAAGACGGGAGACGGAAGGGGGAGACAGGAGACGAGAGAAGGAGACGAAAGGGGGAGATGGGAAATCGGAGGAGGAAGAGGGAGACGGGAGGGAAAGGCAGAAAGGAGGGGGAGAGATAAGAATGAAGTTTTTTTTTTTTTTAAATAATAATAATAATTTAATTTAATTAATTTAATTTTTTTTCTTTAAAAAAAAAAACAGCATGTTACACCTTTTCTATTTTGTTTCAAATATGAAACAAAACTTCAATTTCATATATGTAATGAAAGCTTTGTAGGATCAAATGACAACACTAAAGTGGGTGAATAAGTGATAGCACACAAAATGTACTATTTTGAGACTTTACTTTTGTTGGTCTTTACAACCTATTTGGTGTTTTTCACGAGTTTATTTATTGAAATTTCAGTTATGGAGCAATTAGAGCGAAACTGGAGAATTTTGAGATACCATGGCGAGTATGAAGCTAATGGAACATAAATTTCGAGGCCTTGAGGAGCAAAGGAAGGATTTGGGCAAGAATATCCGAGAGCATAGCGTTAAGACGCTATGTATAACATCTCAACGCTATAGGTGCAGCCCAACAAGCCAGAAAAACCGCATAGGCAGCGTTGAGACACTGTCTTGTAATGTCTCAACCCTACCTTTCCTATTTCGAAAATGCGCGTTATAGAAGGACAATGTCGAGATGCTTAACCTAGCGTCTCGACGTTGCCCCGATTTCTATAAAAGGATCCTTACTTGCTTGCGAAAAAAAAGGAGTTGCTTTTGGAGAGAATTAAGCCCTAGCTCGATTTCTACTCTAATTAAGGAGACAAGGAACATTCTTGAGAGCGGAGAACAAGAGTTGGAAGCTTGAGATCGTGCCATGCATCGGGAACGAGGATCGACACGTGAAATAAAGTTTTTCTTTTCCCTTATTGTTGTAGTTCTTGCTATGGATTTTGTGTTTTAGTTTAGAATTGTTTTTCGTAATTATGAGTGGCTAAACTTTAGCTAGGGAATTGATGTAACCATTGAATTCTTTATTTTTGTTGTTAATCCATGCTTTGATTATGCTTTATAACTATTTGTGTTTGAGTGCACTTAATGCTTGTGAATTTTTGACCAAGGTGTGCATGAGTTATTGATCTAAATTTGTGCTTGAAAGAGTGGCGCTTAGATTAGAATAAATTCAAACACAACTAATAGTAAATTCTTACATGTAAATGAGGAATTCTCTTAGAAGCATAAAAAGACATTCTTAATTCCTTGTAGGTTATTAAAATCTAATGAATACATTAGGTTTATAGTCTTGCATGAAGTCAATTGGGCTTGGAAGGGTCTTAAAAATAATCATATTGAAAACGTTCCTAACCCACCAAGCCCTTCCTTCGTAGAGCCGGCTTCAATGTTCTCAATTGCAAGCATCTCCGGGGCATAATATTTCCGCTTTCCCAGGTGCATTATCTAAAATGAAGAACATTTCCCACCAAAAGATCAGTCCAATAATACCACTCACTGGTAAATAGCGCAAGACTTCTTCGTGAATCTCCGCTATTTGAATATGGATATATACTCATAGTGGCTTCCATACCTATCTCCGGTAGAGCTAACAACATATCCACTTATGAGCGTAATGGTATAAGCCTGCCTGACTGTGAGACCGACTGGTCGAACAGAGACGAAAGTCGGCCATAGTGATCCGGGAGTTCCGTGTGGAAGGGCTCTCGCTCAACGGATCAAAGGTACGCCGGGGATAACAGGCTGATGACTCCCAAGAGCTCTTATCGACTTGACAATTGTGTGTCTTGCTTATAGTTTTGTCTTTTGACAATTGTGTGTCTTGCTTATAGTTTTGCTTAATCATACCTTAGATTAATTAATTAAAATATTGATTCAATTGGTAAAGTCAATTCCCTAGGTTTTCCTCTCTTTGGCATCTCCTTTATTTTAGCTTAATTTTGTTAATCAAGAAACTCCTAAAATTACTTCTCTAAATAAAATTGGATGTTAATATTCATGGTAGTCAATTAATCTAGAAAAATCATTCCTGAGGACAATACTCTATATTCACTAATCACTATACTAAAACTTGACACCGTACACTTGCAGCTTTGCATGGTCAATAAACCATGCAACAGCGACGAAATAAGTATTTTGTCTCTATTTTTGCGATGAAACTTAATTGCAACCTTCGACGAAAAATATAGTTCATCTCTAAGCTTGCGACGATTGACTTTCATCACTGTGATTTCGTCCCTAAAGGCATTATTTCTTGTAGTGACCTAGAGCATCATTTTTTCTTTATTTTTGTTCTCTCAATGCATTGCTTTCAAAAACTCTTCAATTTTTAAAGCATCGATCTCAAGATATTGGTGTTACATTCAAGTTGCAAGAGATGCATGTGTCGTATCTATATCATGACCCTAGGCTTGCAACATTACAACTCAACTTTGATGAAGTTGAATTACAATGTTTACTATCGATTGTCAAGTGAGGAAATTTATTTGAAGAAATGAGTGTATAGGTAAGATCTTGAATTTTTTTTGTTACTATTTTTTTTTATTATTTTGCTATAATTAGTATATTGTTTTTTATTTAAAATATTTGTTGACAGAATAAAGACTTGTCAATCAATTACAAGCTTTATGCTCCTTTGTTGAGAAAATAATCATGTAACCTAATGTCACACAACGTTTTTAACTAATTATCAATAATAAATTAAAAATTATTTATCAGCAATAATTTGTGTGAAATATGAAGAATTGGAATATAAAAAGTATTGTCATTTCATTCTCCAAGAAATTAAAGTATTTTTCTTTAATTTTAATATAATTTTAATTATAATATGAAATCAAATTAGTAAACTAATTTTATCTTTATTAAGGTTGAAAAGTTTAGTATATAACAAAAATTTAGCATAAAAATATTTAGAATTTTTAATAGACAAACAAGGTAATTTAAAAATAACTGGTCCAAATTAGATAAAATAACTTTTTCAAAATAAAAAGAATGAAAATATCTATATATTTTTTAATTAAAAATATCTATATATATTTTTTAATTGATTTATTAAAAACAATAAAATGTAACCTAAAGTTCATAAAGAATGTGGCATGAGATAATGCAATTTAAATACCTCCATAGAGATTAAATGAATGGAATGTGAAAAGTTAGAATGTAAAAAATAAAAAAAAAAGTGTGCCTCCATGTTAATTCAAAAATTAATATTGTTATCTAATTATATTTACTTATACCATATAAAATTTTGGGAATGTCAAAAGTTCTACAACATTAACTTTTTTTTTTAATGTAATACATAGACTATAAATTTTCCTTATCCTTAATGTAAAAATTATAAACTAAAAATAAAAATTGACTCCTTCAAGTTGGAGAAATAGAGTCCACAAATGCTATGTTAAATTTTTGGGTTGAAATATTAAAATCTAACTTTAATTTTCTTCCACTATTTTGACCATAATTTGTTTTTCTTAAAGAAAATAAAGGAACCTAACCACAAAACCATTAAATCTTCCACTCTCACCTTACCACCGCCCTAAAATTTCTCTCACTACTTCCATAAAATCTCTCTTCCCTAGAATAGATATAAGTTAGAATGTTATTATTTTACTTTCTCTCTCTTGTCTTCCATCCATCCAAATTCGCTCTATTCCACTTAAATGCATACAAATATCATAAATAGGTTTTTTAATTTTTTTTTTTAAAAAAAAAAACTCCTCCAAATACATACAAATAAAACCAACATTTTTTCTCATATAATTAAACCATTTCACATTCCATGCAAGTCATAAATAGAATCTTTAATTTTTTTTTTTTTTTTAAAAAACCTTCTTAACTCATTTAAAAATTACATAAAAATTCATTATCATTTAATTATATTTAATTATTGAATATAAATGTTATAGAATCTCAAAAGGTTTGCAACCCATTCATTTCCTACAATTATAAAATGGCTCTCTCCTACTCATTTCTAACAATAATTTGAGGATTTCTTTTTTCTTCTACTTAATTTTTATACTTTTCTCTCTCTGTTTTATTTTATTTTTTGAGAATTTGTTAGATTAATTTATTAATTAGTGCAGTAGGCTGCTAGCCATTTCAATTTTCGAAATAGTGCTCTTTAACAATCTTCGAGAGGTAATTTTTTTAAAGAAAGTTATATAAGACACATATCATGATTTTTCTCTTTCATAATTGTTATTTTACCATATTATTATTATTATTATTTTGAATGTATATGCATACTAGATCTTTACATGTTTAATTTTTAATTAAATTATGTTTGCATATTTTAAATGTAAAATTGATAAAACTCTAACATTTTATTTCAAAATAGGAATACATAAGTTAATTATAATTTTAATTTTTTACTACAATTTTGATATTTTTTATATCATATTAATTAATAATTGATGTTTCATCGATTTATATTTGTTTCTCTCTAAATTATCGCTTTTCTTACGTTTGGAATAGAGAGAAGGGAGAGATAATGGAGTTTTTTTTTTCGACATGAAAG
Source organism: Trichosanthes truncata (assembly GCA_033996785.1). Taxonomy (NCBI): domain Eukaryota; kingdom Viridiplantae; phylum Streptophyta; class Magnoliopsida; order Cucurbitales; family Cucurbitaceae; genus Trichosanthes; species Trichosanthes truncata. The sequence continues at coordinate 74,686,153 of JAWPNB010000003.1, forward strand.
AGAATGGAGTATTGGTGTGAGTATGTGGGTTTTAATGTGTTTTAAGGCGATTTTAATTAGTGAGTATGTGGATTTTAATAGAGAGAGGTGTGTGGATTTTAATAGAAAGAAGGGAGAGATATCTTTTTTTTTTTTTTAATATTGAATGTCTATGAAAACTTAAACTTTACATGTTTTATTTTTAGTTAAATTGTGTTTTTCATATTTTATAAATGTAAAATTGATAAAACTTTGACATTTTATTTCAAAATAGGAATACATAAACTAATTATACTTTTGAAATTTTTATATCATATTAATTGATAGTTGATGTTTTATCGATTTATATTTGTTTCGCATTTAAAATAGGAATACATAAACTAATTATACTTTTGAAATTTTTATATCATATTAATTGATAGTTGATGTTTTATCGATTTATATTTGTTTCTTAATGCGAATATAACTAAATTTATTTTACTTCCCACCTTCATATATATATATGATTGAGTAAAAATTACCATTTTTGGTTTATATATATATATATATTCTTAACAAGTTTAATTCATTAAAAATTGAATTAATCATTATTATTGTGCACTTGTGTCTTACCTATAGAATAATTACATTTTAAAAATGATATAGTTTCTTGAAATAAAAGTTTAAAAGATCATTGAAACCAATGATTAAATACATTAGAAAAACTAACCAAATGAAAAGTTAGAATTTAAAAAACTATAACATGAAAAGTTATCTATAATCTATAATCTATCTATAATATATTAAAAAGCTACAATCTTTGAAAAAAAAATTTAGACTACTTTGTCTCTTATCAAGTTTTCTATATATTAAAAAGCTACAATCTTTGAAAAACTTTTTTAGACTACTTTACAATTAATTATCACTAACTAATAAATTATATATTTAATTTTAATCACCCTTAAAATTCTAATTAATTATTGTTGTGCCATTTCAATAATAATTCTACTTCCAAGAATTCTATTTTCTTCAATGATCAATCTACAATCATTACGATTTTCCGTTTGAAAATATGCAACTTTAAATTGCCTATTAATTGCCACACAACAGGATCATTCAATATATGTAACTCTCATTGCATGAATTTGAACGTAGGATTCCAGTGTTAATGCACACAACCAATAATTTTAATCATAGATTAAAATATATATATATATATATGTACAAAGACTACGTAATTTTTCATTTGGTTTTAAAATATAAATATAAAATAGCAGTTACAAATTTATTCTTATTGTCATCATTATTAAAATAAGAACACTTTGACTATTAAAATTCTACGTAAATTTTATAAATACACCCATTTGGGAAACAAAATCTAAAACTCTCAAAATCCTCATGAAGATTCAAGTATGCAACTCACTTTCAATTTCTGTTTTTCTTTTTTCTTTTTTTTTTTCTTAATTATTAATTATAAAAATTCGGCTATGCACCTCCAATTTATGTTTAAAGTATTTGCACTACTCAGTTTTTTTTCTTAATGTTAAGAATACACTACCTTCACTTCTAAAAAAAATCAAACAATGATTATTTGGACTTAGGATGGCACAAGATGAATCTAAACAACACACCCTCCATAATAAGCAAGCAACAAATTAGAGTGATGAATGAATAAAGAAACAAATCATAGAAGGAAAGAAGTCGAATATAGAGAGAGATTGAAGGGAGATGGGGTGGGCATTTGTCCATGTAACAGCAAAAACCGCAAAAATGTGAGATGAGATTTGAGAAGAAGAGTGCAGGTGATTAGGGTTTTGAAAACTTATAGATTTAAATTTACAAAAATGCCCTTGAATATATGTGTGGCTTGCATTCTTTACTTTTTATTTTTTTAAGAAACCATAAGCTTCCATCGAAACCACTAAACTATCACTAAAATATTAAAATTATATATATGTGTGTGTGTGGTACAACTAAAATTAAAATAAAAACTATAATGATCATTAAATTATATATATGTTTGTATTAAAAAAATTATATATTTAATCGATAATCAAATTGTAGTTTAGTTAGCAATTTGGTTCAATTTTTTATAGGCTTAATAAAAAAATAGTATAGTTGAGTTTTTTCGAAGATGCAACACTAGAAAAATCTATTAACAAACACATACTAAATGTAACGTCTGGCTCTTTAAAGTATTCATTTTTATCGGTGTGATTATTATTATTATTTTCTTTCCCTTAATTTTGTATTTTGGGACTTTAAGCATTGATGTGTTTGTCCATGGAGGGTAAATTAGGGAGAAAGAAGGAAAAAAGTGGTTTAATTTTTATTTGGGGCATTTTTGTTATTTAGGTGAGTTTAAGCCAAGTTAAGCCCAAAGAGAAGCCAAGCCCTATTCCCCATCTCTTCTATTTAAACTGCACGCAGCCCTAGGAATAAGTCAAGCCTCCAAGCTAAGCCATCATCTTTTCCATCTCTTTCTTCTTATTCCCTTATATTCGACAGCCCCCCTTCTTGAAGTAGAAAAAAAAATCAATTATATAGCAGCTTTCTTATTCCCTTATATTCGACAGCCCCCCTTCTTGAAGTAGAAAAAAAAATCAATTATATAGCAGCTCTCCGGCTGCCCATGCCCATGCTGCCACACCGCCGCACAGAACCATGCCTCGTCGTACCGCCACGCAACCAAACACCACCACAAACTTCCGCACATCATTGCCCCTCAATAGCACGCCATCGCGACCCACGAGCCCGATCTGCCGCACGCCAGCCCATCCCTCGCTGAACTACTGTGTCTCATCCAGATCTGCACGTCGCGGCCTCTGCAGATCCGCGAACCGCCGCCGCCTCAATTTCACGTTGCAACCGTTTCTGCATATCTGTACCAGTCCGACCGACCTTCTTCCAATCCGGCAAGCCTTCATCTGTGGATAAGCGTTGGTTTCTGCACATTTTCTTTGATGATCTTGATTATGGGTAAGACTAATTCGTGGATCTTGACTTCATTTCAAGGGTATACTTCGATTCGGTGTTGGAATCACAAGACTTGTACGGGTTTAGTCACTGACCAACAGGCGTTTTGGCTTTCAAGGTAATTTTGGTGAGTATTGAAGACCCATAAGTGTTCTAGATCAATGGTGGTTGTTAAATTAATCTCTAATTTTAGAATTGTGGTGAACAGGTCTGAAGTTCGGTGCAACGAGGGTTTGAGGACGACCATACCTTAGGGAACATTTAAGAAACCGTCTCTCAATTATTTGGGGGTAAGGAAGGTTATTTGGAAAAAATATATATCTATGTATGGTATTTTACCAATGGAGTTTTAGTAGGAGTTTGGAAGGTTTTATTCTAAGTTTTTGATTGTTAAGTGTTGGTTCTTTGATTTCAGTATAGGTTGGTCGAAGGGTGCTTTGATAGGAGCTAGAATTTGGGATTTGTGGAGTTTAAAGCTAAGGTAAGGACTCTATGCCGGTTGTTTAAATGCAAGTTGGGAACCAAATAAAATAGAATTAAAAAAAAGATTCCTTTTTAGGCAAAGTTTTCATGAATGTTTTTCCTTGTGGTTGTGATGCATGAGATATGACTTATGATTGAATTATGTGAGAATGTTGCTTTATGTTACATCATTGGATGAAAATTTAAAATGCTTTGGGACCTCATGCATACATGTGTGTTTCATGATAAAAATGCTTATGAAGGTTGTGGCAATTACCATCCTAAAATTTATAGATGTACATCTAAATAAAAGGAACCTGAAAATGGTTAAATGAAAAGGAACATGAAAAGGTTAAATGGAAAGGAACTTGAAAATGTTAAATGAAAAAGGAGTGTTAGTATGGGTTAATTGTCCACATTAAGCCGAAGAGAGAAAAGTTAAAGTAAAATGTTTTCCAAAACTAAAAAGGTTTTAGGTCCCACCAGTTGGATGTTCGTTAAAAAAAAATTGCATGTGATTGCATAAGTTGCTTGTGTTGCATATCATGACCCGGTAGTGGGGTCACTTACTGAGTAATTTAAATACTCACTCTTTCCAAAAATATTTTTTTTAGATAAAGGCAAGGACATCCAAGGCGATTGACAGGATAATTTACTTAGAGGGGCCATGGGTGACCTATTGAAGTTATATTTCTGCATTTTTATTGTTTAATATTTTAAATTATCTTGTTAGTGGGTGTGTTATAAAATTATTTCAATTGATAAACGTTTTATTTCATTTGCATGCTTTGAAATGTATTTAATGGGATCCTGAGGTAAAAGATTTTGATTGTTTAGTAAACAGTTGAATTTTGATTATCTATTATTAATGATATATTTTTTTAAAATTCCATTAGCATGCATGGAGTAACGTCCCTAGAAAGTCTAATAGGAAGAGTCAGGTCTTTACACTAAAACTTAAAAAAAAAAATTAAAATTACCTCATATGATGATGGAAAATGTCAAGCATGTATTAAAATTTATACTATGTTCATCATACTTAAAATGATATAAGAACTGCAAAACAATTACATAAATATAAATTAAAACCAATAATTTTAAGAATGTTCATAATTTATTTTAAGTCATCTACATATATTTCAAAACTTTGTTTGTACTCTTATGTTTTTAAACATGATGCTTTTTTTTAAAAAAAAAAAAAAAATCATTTAAAGAACTTTTAGATTTATAGTCAGTATTTAAAAAATAAAAATTGGACCAAAAACTTGATTAATCAATCAAATTAGTTTATCTTAAAAACTAAATTTACATAATTTACAAAATATAAATCATGTTAAATAATTTTTATTTTTAATGTGCAAATCATGTTAAATAGTTAGATAACAAATTGAAATGTATAGAATAAGTGATTGAAATAAATAAAGACCACGTGCTTATATGATCTTATATGAACTTAAAAAAAAATTACATCAAGTTACTAATTTCACATACTAAATAAATTATTGGTTTTTTTAAGAAAGTAAATTAAACATATATAAATCTTATAATACATTAACCATCCACATTTATAGACTCAATACGTATTATTTTACAATTCACTATAAATTATACGCGTTAAACAAACATGTGTTATTATTACAAAATTGTTGATTTACAATATGAAAGCTAATTCATAATTTTTTTTCCATGGATCATTATTAATTATTGAAATTAAAAAGTCTGATAAACCCTATCCAAACATGCTTGAGTTTATGTATTTATGCTTATGCATTAATAAAATTATTGGTCTCTGTTTTTGAAAAAAAAAAAAAAATTTAAATCTTCACTCTCACAATTATAATACTACATTCTAAAAAAAATTGAAAATAATATGTCAAAAAATGACATTCAACCAACTAAATAAAATAGAATTATAAACAGATATAAAAACAAATGTTAAATATTGTTAGAAATAATTATACTTCAAATATTTCACCCAAATTATATAAAACTTAAATTATTTTAAAGGTAAAAATTATGCTTGCATTGCACGTGGCAATACACTAGTTTTACTAGATGCCATAATATATTTTAATTTACCTTTCTAATGGCTTCATTCTCCAAAATTGGATAAACGTTTTATACAGGAAGAACGTTTTGGATTTCCAACAAAACAAACATTGATAATTGTGATGGTGCGTATAGAGTTGTATTTTCTAGTTCTTGTGAATAATGTGAGAATGTCTCTATTTTTACACTCAAGAAATTTGAAAATCTCGATAGTTTTTCAATCCAATCATTTAAAAATATGGTGGTATAAAATAAATGTATCATTGTAAGGTTATTTTTAACAATGATAAAAGATCATTAATGTCATTAGTATCTATTTACATTTTAAAAAACTTTATAGTAAAATTAAATCATACATTGTGTTTCTTAATTAGATGATTTAATCATTGATATTCAGTTAAAGCCATTATACTTTTCTTTTCTATGTTGTGAAATAAAATTAAAATTTTCAGATGTTAATAGAAAAAAAAAAAGTTTAAATTTCAAGTTTAGTCTCTAATTTTTTTTAAACTTGTGCCTATTTAATAATTGTACTTCAATAAGTTTCTAATAAGTCTTTAATTTTTTTAAAAAAAATTTAACAAATGTAATGGTGGTAATTCAAACTTTGACTTCAAGAGAAGGTATAAGTGCTTTAACTGCTGAATTATGTTCATGGTGACGGTCTTTGAGCTTTTAAGATTGTGTTTATATATTTAGTCCCTATACAAAATTTATAATAGTTTTCTAAACTTTCAATTTTGTATCTAAGAGATTCATGTTGTTAATTTCATAAGTTTAACGCGTATATGACACATTGACTTTATTATTTAAGGATTATGCAATAGATTGATTTTAGGCAAATTCAAATATTAAACTAAAATGAAGTTAATGGTAGGAATCTATTGGATACAAAATTGAGAGTCTATGAGCCTATTAAAATATTTTTTAAAGATAAGATTTAAATACATGCAACATCTGAAGTTTGTTTGGAATAGCTTTTGAAAAAACTTCTTTTTAAATAAAACCATTTTTTATAGGCATATTTAGAAAAAGTACTAATTTAAAGTATATTTAGTATAGCTTATTGAGTGATTTAAAAATTGGTTTTTTTTTTAAATTTTTAATAAATAATTTTTTTTAAAACAAAAATTGGATTAATTTAAAAAGTCTTTTTCAAGAAACATTTGAGAGATGAAATATCCCAAAAATGATTTTGTAATGATTGATAAAAAATCTGAAGGAAAAATAAAACATATTTGTAATAAATAGAATTACTTTTGAATAATGTAGTGCAACCAAACAATTTCTTATTTAAATCACTTAAAAATGTAAGATGCAAAAACATTTTTTATTAAAAATATTTTAAGAAAAAGTACTTAAACAAATTTCTTATTTAAATCACTTAAAATGTAAGATGTAAAAAAAATTATTAAAAATATTTTAAGATACTTAAACTAGAAGGTACTTCCCAACACACCCTTAAAATTATAGAGACTCGCAGGAAAATTTTTAAATTACAATGACTAGCTAGTGTATCGATGAAATTTCAGATCCCGTTTAATAACCATTTGGTTTTTTTTTTTAATGAATATTATAAACAATACTTCCACTTATGTTAGTTCATTTGTTTCTTTGTCTACTTTGTACACATATTTTTTGTTGAGGATCCCACATTGGAAAAATGAAGAGAGACCTCACAACTTATAAGATACATGAGCTACTCCTCTCATTGTCAATTTGTTGTGAGATGGAACCTCATGTTAATCTAATATGGTATCAGAGCCCATGAGCCCAAACAAGTATTCGGTCTAAAAAATTAGGATCCGGCCCAAGAATGGTGAACCCAAAGAAGCACCATCTTGAGGGAGCATGTTGAAGATCCCACATTGAAAAAATGAAGAGAGACTACATATACAAAATAGAAGTTGTATTTATAGGCTTAATTTTCAAAAACCAAATGGTTATTAAACAGGACCTACTTTTTTTAGTTTTCAAAACCTGGCTTGGTTTTTGAAAACATGGGTAAAAAGTAGGATAAAAAAACATAGAAACTCATATGTGGAAGTAGTATTTATAGGCTTAATTTTTTAAAACAAAAAACAAAAAATAAATGGTTATCAAGAGGGTCGTAGTTTTTAAAAACTTGTTTTTATTTTTGGAATTTGGCTAAAAATTCAAATGTTTCCTTAGGAAAGATGAAAACCATTGTATAAAAATTGTGAGAAAATAAACACAATTTTCAGAAACCAAATAGTTATCAAACAGTGTTTTAATAACCAAATTTATAATTTAAACCAATAAAAAGGGAAAGATATTGTTGCAAGAATTGCTTTCCTGTGAGTGTACCGGTTAAGTTTTAATATAATGATAAGTGGATGAGTGTCGTCTTCTAAATTGTGTTTCTTTCTAGCTCAGTACTTGAGTACCACCAGGGTTTTAAATGTCAATATTGATAGAAATGTTGAGGTCTCAATTTTAAGAAAATGTCGATAGAAATATCGATAAAATGTCGATGGATATTTTTAGAAAAATTATAAATATAAAAATTCATAGAAATTAACAAATAAACATTTCACCTTTTTAAACAACTTTAAATTTCTTAATATTAATATTAGGGAATTAGAGATATTTTATTGATGTTTTTGTTATATTATGTCGATTTTCTATGACATAATGAAATTGTTAATTTACTCCTCATGTCGATGTCGAACCCATGAACATATGGAAATGTTGATATGTTGATAGAAATTTAAAACCTTGAATACCACAATAACCAAACTTATAATTTAAACTAATAAATAAGGGGAGGATCGTGTAGCAAGAATTGCTTTACTACAAGTGTTTGAGTTAAGTTTAATTTTAATATAATGATAAGTGGATGAGAGTGTCGACTTCTAAATTGGGTTTCTTTCTAGCTCATTTGAGTACCACCAAGGTTTTAAATGTCGATGTCGACAGAAAATGTATCAATGTCTCAATTTTATGAAAATGTCGATGTCAAAAGATATTTTTGAAAATTTTATTAAAAAAATATTTAAATTAACAAATAAGCATTTCAACCTTTTTAAAGAAGTTTAAATTTCTTATTATTTATTCGGTCCACATAATTAGAGATATTTTATTGATATTTTTGTTATATCTAGTAGATTTTTTTATATGATATAATGAAATTTTCAATTCATTCCTCATATCGATGTCAAAACTATGAACATATGTAAATGTTGATAGGTCAACTGAAATTTAAAACTCTGAGTACCACAAATATAATCACCCAATTTTATTTAGTGAATGAAATAAGGATAAGAGAATAATTCAGTGCAAATAAACAAGCTAATTAAGGGCCTGTTTAGGATTGCTTTTACAACGATTAAATATAATCATTGGAGAATCTTAACTGTTTTACTTGTTTCGTAAAACTAATTATTCATTAATTCATCTAAAATCACTTTTCAAAATCACCTACCTACTAGCTTTTAAAAGCATATTTCCTAAAATTTTTCCATATTCTCTTACTAATTTTTAAAATTCAAATCCTATCTTTCTATATATTTTCTTTTTTCTTTCAGATTTATTTCATCCCATATCAGTAAAATTTTGATTAATTCCATTTTTTACCACAATTGTCTTTCCTAAACTTTTATAAAATAATTTTGATTAAATAAAATAACTTGTCATTTAAATCATATAAGTTTTTAAACAATTAACTTATAACAAAATAGATGTTAAATATCAATATAAAAATAATTGAAATAGTATGTTTACTTTGGTCATTACTAAATCATAACAATTTTGTATTATTTTACTAAACACTATAATCTCCTTCTTCAAGTTTAATTTACCAAACACTAAGGCCCCGTTTGATAACTATTTGATTTTTTGTTTTTGGTTTTTAAAAATTAATTAAGCCTATAAATACTACTCCCACCTATGGTTTTACTTGTTTTGTCATATATTTTTTGTCTATGTTTTCAAAAACCAAGCCATGTTTTGAAAACTAAAAAAAGTAGTTTTCAAAAACTTGTTTTTGTTTTTAGAATTTGGCTAAGAATTCAAATACTTCATAAGGGAGATGAAAACCATTATAGAGAAATTGGGGGAAAACAAGCTTAATTTTCAAAAACCGAAAACCAAAAACCCAATGGTTATCAAACGGGGCCTAATTTACTTCATGTTAAGCTGATTTTTCTAAAATTACAGTTGTCACAGCTACAATTATTTTAAAAACTGCAACAATTCCAAACTAAGCTTACAATAAGAAAATCTATGAGAAGAACATCTTAAGGAATTGATTTCACCAATTGTCTATGAACCAATCATATAATTATTCAATAATTGATCGAACCACTAACTCTAGAGGTTAAGAATTCTCAACTTCAACTTATCTCAAGGCTAGTTAATTCTCTTTGCTAATTAAGAAGCCAATATTTCTATCTAGTTTCAATAACATCCAAAAGCTTTAATGAACAAGTATTTTAATGGCCTTTACAGGAATTCTAAATCTCTCGATTCTAAATCCCACTTCCATTATGCATCTTAATCTAACTCTAAACCACTTCTCTCAAGCATAAGATTTTAAGTCTAAGATCACCTACCCTATGACTAGTAGATTAAAAATATAAAAAAAGAGAAATACAAAAGGAACATTATTCAATATCATTCAATGAAGAGAATTAATAAATCAATCCACAAATTTAGTGGCTATATCAATCCCTAGAAACGAGAAATCAGCTACTCATAATTAAATCTAAGGCTCCATTTGGGATTGTGTAACTTTTAAAATAATTGTTGGCAGCTATACTTTTAAGAAAATCAGTTGTCATTATATGAGGTAGATTAGTGTTTAGTAAATTCAATTTTAAACATAAAAAAGTATGTCACAACATTTGGTAAATTCAAATGAAATTGTTCCATGGAAAAGAAAAAGGAAAGTTTAAACCTCATTTCTATCTCTAAAATCTTTCTAAATAAAGATTTCTTTTGGTTTTGAATTCATAACTATTTCATAATCCAATATTGAGGTAAATCTAAAGGATATAATATAACTATATTGAAAGAAAAACACAAACCAATCAAGAAATAAAATTAAAAAATTGGATAGAAAAAAATCACATAAATCAAATACTGTAACATTCAACACTTCTTAATCTAAAAATATATTGACTCAAATTTTTTATACCTTTGAGATGTGGGAAAGCACCTATGAACAATTTAGAGGGAAAATAGATGGAAAAGAGGAAAAGAAAATGGTAATTGAAAGAAGATGATGATGCCAAACACACACACACAAAAGGAAGGTTTAAACAAAAAAAGAAAGAAAAAGAAAGAAACCCTAAATTGTTGCCAATGCAAGGAAAATCATGAACCTTGATGTTTTCTCTTGAATTTGCTTCAAGTTTAGTGATGTTGGAATTGTACTACATAAGCTTCTATACGTGACAAGACTAGAAGAATTTTAAAAAAAATACAGTATGTGACAAGGCCAGAGGAATGAAAAATCGTTACAAAAAAAAAGGTGTCTGATTATTCAAGAAGCTAAAATTAAAAGCTACAAGATTTTGGAAATTAAATGATTTAAAAAGTAATTTTATATAATTTTTTTAAAAAATATGTATTAACAAACACTCAAAATGGTTAGGATTTTTTTGGAAATTGATTTTACGTATTGCCACTGCAATCTCAAACGGAGCTTAAATTAACCACAAAGTCTTGTGCTAAAATTCAAAGAAAAATTACAAAAAGTCAATAAAAAGGAGAAGAGATAAATATGATGATGTCAAATTGTCCATTCCCATATCAATCTCTACAATCCCAACCTTAAAAATCTCTTTCCTCAATTCTCCAATGATTTCCTTGCCCTCCAATTTTGTAAACCTTTGCAATCTCTTCTCTCATTAATGATTTTCCCCCTCCTCTTGGGTGTTGTAGTACACATCATGGTGCTTTATGTCACGGTCATGCTTGTCCAGGGCGTGTTGACCGTGGCCGCATGCCCATTTCAACCCATTTTTATCATGCTTTTATGTCATGTTTTTAGTTTAGCATTTTTTTTCTTGCAATTTTATTGGCATATGACTTCTCACCATTTTTATGTTCATGCTTGTCATAGGCATTTTGCTCCATAATGTACTATAGAGGGATCCGACTAGTTGTCAAATATTCCTACCTGGGTTATATGCTATCAATGTCATTGTTGTTCTTTATTGCTTGCTAGCGTATAACACTCTTTTTCTCAAATGTTTTCAAATACTTTCTCTCTCATGTTTTAATAAAACCATTTTCTCTCGAAAATGTGAGCAGAGGCTAGACCCTAGACTGAAGTTGTCCTCAATTTTCAATTTTTGTATAGCTGACTTGCTCGTCGGGTTAGAGCAAGTGTGATAACACTGTAAAAGTGCTACTTTATAAACTTATTTCATGCTAGTTTAGTTGCCCTCATGCGTTTATTTGTCTATTTTGTAGGGATTGAGCAATTCAGAGCCATATGAAAGACTTGGGATGAATCGGGCTTAAAAAGGAAGCTAATCGGGTCTATTTTGAGCATTCAAATTGAGAAGAGATGACATCCAAACCAAGGGAATTGAGAGCAGAGTGTCTAGACACTGTTTTGGGCGTCAAGATGCTATTTTTGGTGTCAAGACTCTGTTGCATGGCCATATCAAGCTTGAAGATCTGTAGAAATAGCGTTAAGACGCTGGCCAAATTGAGGATGCAAGGCTCACTCGACTATGCGGTGAAGCTACGGTAGCGTCGAGGCGCTACTTAAAGCGTTTATACACTACCCAGATTTCGCCAGATTTGTTCCTTATTTGCGAAGGCAGCATCTCGACGCTGTCCTTAGCATCTAGACACTGCCTTGCCTTATTTAAAGAGCTTTTCACTTTAGGGTTGAGACTTTTTGCCTCCTTTGCCTAGACTTTTCAGAGAACTTTTGAGACTTTTTTTCCTTTTCTCTATATTTTTCTATTGTATCAAATCGAACGATATTAAACTTGAAGAATTCTGTCTTTGGTGCTCAGCTAAACCTCACGTTTATGATTCAGAGGTCAGTTGTAGCCAATTGCAATATTGTGAGGCTCGAACGTTAATGTAGTTTTCTTATAATTGCAAGTATTCTTTGTGTTGAGATTTCTGCCCTAAAGCCTTGTAATTAATGATTTATTTAATAATTAATAATAAGTTTGATTATTTTTGTAAGCCCTAAACTCTCTTTTAATCTTATTGCATTTATACATGAAGATTGATACACTTAAAATTGTTGCACTGAATGATGCAGTGGTTGAATTTGGAAATTTTCTAAGTTGTGGATTATAACGTGCACAAAGCTTCATAAGGAGACAAGTTAGGCATTGAGATGATAATGTTAAGAGTTGAGTTGAAGTAAGTTAAGGTAATGAGCAAGTTGGGAATACATTGGGTGTATTATGTGTTGAATGCAAAAGCTTTAATTTCTAATTAAATTAGCTAAAGTTTGTTTTATGGATTAGGAGGATTTAATAGGGCTTAAGGTCTAAAGGAGGAAGTAGGAGCTGGCCAATGTGTATGACTCATGGATTGATGAAGTAGGAGCTGGTCAATGTGAATGATTCACGGATTGATGAAGTAGGAGCTGTCCATTCCTTGTGAATTCAATAGGCAGCTGGAAGCTCTAGGAAATGGGTCAACTACAAATGGTCATATCTCTCAATCCACTTGAGAAAATTCGATGATTCTTGTGCCAAAATCTCATAAATTGAATGAAGAATATGTCTGGAAAATTTTGTGAGAAAATACGAAGAGGAAGGTTGTGAAAACTTAAGAAAACCGAGAGGTGTTCCAGTTTCTCGGCCAGCAGCACAAGGTGTAGAAATCTGAAGATTTCGAGCTCATAAGAACGAATTAGAAGCTCAAATTTTGAGGTACGTAAGTTTAGACGTTGTATTTGAGGGTTATCAAATAAAATGTGATGGTTGTTTTGCTAAATTTTGAGAAACCCATGCTGGAAGTTGAATCTGTTATTGTTGGTTCAAAAGAGAAAGGGCTAGAGAAAGAGTAAGGAAGATGTGCTTCCAATTTGTTATACCTTATAGCCAAGTGTGTTCAGTTACTATGCTATAAGTTATGTGACTGAGTTAGATCTAATTTTGGGCCAAGTAGAAAAAGGGATTAATGTTATAGAATTCATTTTCAGGGCAAACGAAGATAGGCGAAGCTTATAAGCCTTGGGAGACTTCCGGTCATTGTGAGTGACTTTGTTTGAAAACCTATGCTTTGATCTTTATTCAAAAGCTTACTAGTGATGGATATTGAAGCATGCTTAAGCTAATTTATATTCATGTTTCATTGAACTCTATTAATAAATAGCGGTGTTGAAACTTAAGCATATTTGTAACTAGTTGTTTCTCCGCATTCAAGCATGACACTCGACGTTTGGAAGCTTGTTTAAAATGAAAGTTTGTGTTTATGTTGAGAACTTTCTGAATGGGATTTCAAACTATGTTTCTAAATATTTAAAGCATGCCTTGTATATTATTAACCCCCGGTATTGAAGGACACGGAGAAGGTACCTGGGGGAGAGAGAAAACCTGACCCCCGATACTGAAGGACAATGAGAAGGTATTCGGGTGGTAGTTGGTCTGGCCCCAATAATGAAGGACATGGAGAAGGTATTAGAGGAGGCCAGTGAGCTTAAATGGCATTCCACGTGCACGTGAGAGAGGTATTGAAGCTGTTGGTTTAGAGAGGACTCTGCCACAGCTAGGGTTTGGAAGAGTACCATGCTACAAATTTTCTTTATTATGAGTTCTTATGCATTTCTTTTCGGGGTGCTTAAATCCTGTAAATTGGCGGCCTTGTTGAAATACTTTTGATGCTTTATCTTTGAGCGCATAATCTATTAAAGTAGTCACTCACTGGGCTTCCCAGCTCACGTTTTCAACATGTTTTCTCTTCTCAGGTAGCAAACGAGTTCCCGGTGCTTAGCCTCATCAAGACCTGTTTGCCACCACGCCTCTTTAGCTCCTTGTATATATACTTCTACATGTATATAGTTTTGAAATAAAAGCATTCTAGTTGGGTTGTAATAGACTTAAGTATGTTATGACTTAGTATGCAGACCTAGTATGAGGGACTGAATGTATCTTGCTTAGGTGTGCAGTTATGTGCTCAATTTTACTTGTTCATACATATTGCGTTGTGTACATTTCCAGGTGGATGTTAGGTTGGGCTGGGAGTGCTAGTAAGAGGGCTGGTATTCTCTGTCTTCACATTCCTTCCTAGTTTAGGCTAGTGAGCCTGGAGGGGGTGTGACAATTTTGTTTACAATATAATATTATCCATTATATGAAAAATCTAAGGTTATTAGTGTAATCTTGAACAATATGTGGTTGACATACGGAAGGATTATGTTCAAGACATAATCTAAAGGGTCATAGTATATGGATAAGATTTGGTGTCTTATCCTGGTAACACTATTGATACAGCCTACTTTGTAATAGTTACAAATGATTTGATCCAAATCATTCACGTGAAGACATGTGAGTGATGATATCTTATACAATGGGTTTGTATAGGACTGGACCGCAAAATATTTAATCTCTCTTTAAGTCTGTTAATTGAGAAGATTAATATTTCATTAGGATGATCATATGCAACTCGATCTTAATCCTGAGTGAGTTATGAACTTCTGCCTAGTAGGGCTAGCTTGTCCGTTGATTTACATGGGTGAGAGTGACTTTTGTAGCCGATTCAATAAGCCTACCATTTTGGGGACTTGACCAAATAGGGGGCTGGGAACATAATCTTATAAGATGAAATTAACTCACTACAACAAATATGGTCTATAATGACGGTCTAAAAATTTTGCACTGAAAAATAATGACGGACATTAAAACACGCGCTATTGATGGTACTTTTCGGAAATCCTACTCTATAATGACGCACATTGCATAGTATTATTTTTATGTTTTACAATAGTCTTTGACCGACATGGTTTTAAAATAAAAATAAGCCCATTATCATTGTAACCCAGTATAAAAATTACTCAAACCCTAATGTTTTGTCTCCACAATTTTTCGCTGCCGCTCCTCGCACTGTCTGTGCTACCGATCTCATCTTCATTGAACTTCATCGCCATTGATTGTTGCTTGTACTCATCGCTGGCGCATGACCCGCTGCTGCTAGTTTTGGGTAAGTTTGTGTTTCCCTTTTTTTCCTCCCTTTGTCTTTTAAGATCCTCTCTTGTCTTTTCGTCTTCCTCTCACATTCCTATAAAAAAAATAAAATTTATCAAATCCTCTTTTAGGCAACCTCCGAAACCTTTAAGGGTTTCACATAATTTCTCCCCATGAGTTTAGTTGCTTGAAAAAGAGGGATAAAAAGAATTTAACTTTCAAGTACTTTGCGATCAAAATAAAAATAGTATGTTGCTGGCACAATACTGAGATCTTTGACCACCACCACTCTTGGAGTAGTACACATAATTTTTCTTTGGTGTGAGGGATACAGTAATGGGTCCTAAATTTTTTAAGTTTGATGCAGGGGTTTGCAACGAGAGGTCAGTATTAATGGGTTCTTTTCTTGTCAATTGGGGTTTTTGTGAACTTGATTTGGAATTTTCAGTGGGTCTTATTGCTAGATATTAATTTTCACATGCTTCAAACCCACGATGTTAAGGTATGAAAGTTTTTTAAAAATACAATGCTAGATGGTAGCACTAGAAACATTAAATATCACTGAAATTTTTTGTTTAACTTCTGAAGAAACTTTAGAAAGAATGAGCCATGGTTAATATTTTGGATTGATGTCCTATTGTATGTGTTTAGAAAACTTAGTTTAGCTTTGTCTATTGAGGATGTCAAAATTCTAAAATTAGTTTGTTGATTTAGCCCTACTCTAATACTCTATCTTGAGTAGAATTTGAAGTGTTGCTTTGGATGAAAATTTTAGATAGTGAATACAACATTAGATGGTAGTGAAAAATATTATTTAGTCCCTCACAGAAAACGCCTAAAAGAACAAATTATAGGTTAAGAATTGATAAATCCTAAAATTTTTCAAATTGATGTAAATGAGCTTTCAAATAAGTTCTGAATGGGTAGTCTAGTCATATATATAAGATGATTTTAGTTCTAGATTGGAATCAATGTAATTTGGGATAGTTCCAAGGATGATTTCAGTTTTTGATATTTGATAAACTCATTATGATGGTTAATTTTTTTTCTCTTTTGGTCAGTCTGAGAATCCAACACCATTACCTTATTCCTGAAGAATGTTAATTAATGTTTCACTTACTATTAACATCAACTTTTTTATATCCCTAGTTCCTGAAAAAAAAAAACTATGTTATATCTTCTTTTGGATTTGCCATATTGTTGTTCACTGTAACTTTTCATTTATATGCCTTTGCAGGGTATGACTTGATTGGTCTTGCAACTCATCAGACATCTGGTGTGAAAGCACTACAGAGAACAATATCATATGAGACAGGTTTGACTTGCTACATCAGGAATGAGAGAGAGAGATTAGATGTTACCAATGGTGCAAAACGTGTTGGGTTTACATAACGTTTGAACCCAAGATCACTTCTCTTTCACCATCTTCCTCTGGATTTTATATTTTATCTGTCTTGCACTTCTTTTGAATTTTTGGATTGAGTTTGAAATTTTGCCTGTTTCTATTTGTGGTCGTGGGGAGATTAGGTAGTAGACCTTGCTTAGCTTTAGGAATTTTGGTTTATTGCATTGATATATTGGTTGCTACCACATGGAAATTTTTTGATGAACTTTCATTATAGTGAATTTGTTTCTTCTCTGCCTGTAGCTTTTTCTTGCATAATTTTTTTTTTTGTAATATGTGGATTGTTATTGTCCTTTGCCTTTATCTCTCATTTTCAATTTTTGATACAATTAAAATCTCTTGAATTCAAAGAAAATCATGTTTTAAAGTGAAATTTATGGATAGTTCCTTAGTTTACAATAATAGTAAGGAACCTAACTTATTTGCCTTTATCTCTCTGTTTTATGTTTCTATTTGTCAATGGAATTAAAGAATGAAAAAGAGGTTCTTGTGTGTGACTGTGAAGATAATGATTGTATTTTGTGTTGGTTGTATTCTGTGCATTTGTGCTTTGGTGGTTGGATCTCCCAATTACGTGTGTCCTGAACTTCTAGCTAATATTCCTCATGGCTTCAAATATGACATGTTGTCTCTTGGTATGCATTCTGCAATCCATTCAAATACTTTTGGCTTCAATTTTCCATCACTAAGTTGTTGTTTTTCACCAGGTTGTTGTATGTATGAAATGGTCGCACATCACCCAACTTTTAAAGCTTTTGTGAGATTTAGTGCATTTCTACTTACGTTAGGTATTGAAAATGTGGATTGTCTGGCTTTAAATTCTCTCAAGGATTTCATGGCTTTTATGCATCATCCAAATGTAATTTTATTATAATATTATCTAAACTTGCAAAGGATGTGTCCTAGGAAAGGAAAACTTTCAACTTATGGATTGTATTAAGCTTTTCTCAAAAACTTGACTTTAAGTGTTTAAATCTTCTTTTATACTTGTTCATTATGTATTGAGTTTATTTTAGTCTTTTTGTAGTTTAAGATTTTAGATTCTCAACTTCAATTTTTTAATCCTTTGTTATTGTTCACAGGTTGGAACTTTCATTGCATATATGAAATAATGATTAATAACCATTGATAGCAATGGAATAATTTATGGTTAATTTGGTTACTTTTGAGGTAATCTTTATTCTTGTTGGTTTTTGTTCTTGTTTCTTTTAGTTTGTAGAAGATCGGTTGCTACAGTACATCCTTGGTATGATCTTCAGATTGGTACCTTCATGTCTATTGTTTTGAGTGTAGTTATGGTAGCCAATGAATTGTTTTGAGTGTAGGTTGGTGCTTAAAGATTGATTTGAGGATAGGGGTTGAGTGTAGGGGTGGGTTGGTGCTTAGAGATCATTCATAAGTTTTGTTAAGTTTAGATCAAGTTTGTTTAAGTTAGGTTAAGTTTAGTTTAAGTTTGTTTAAGTTAGTTTAAGTTAGGTTAAGTTTAGTTTAAGCTTAGAGATCGTTATGTTTTATAACTTTTTTGACAACTCTAAGTTAAGTATTTTGGGTAAATGTGTTTTTAATTTGGTGTTACACTTGTAAAGTTTTGATTGTGTTATTTTGTTATAATGTTTTGTAACTAATTAGTTTTACAACCATTAAATTGGTTTTGGTGGAAGTTTGTATGGTTTTAGCTGCAATTCTTCTTTTCCCAATCAAGCTTTCTTTTTCACTTCCTTCCAAACATCACGTGTTGCTGCTACATATGAAATTAACCAATCTGATACCAATTCCTTTCTTAGAAAGCTTTATAATAAGGTCTTTGCTCAATTCAGTTTCATCGTAAATGATTGTTGTGCTAATAAAGTTGACTTTCTTATGGCCTAACAACTTGGAAAATTGCATCATTTTACTTTCTTCTCTTCATAGTCATTCAAATATTTGTTTATGAAATGCCCACGTTTTAGATGGATTTATTTCTGAAATTTAAATCTATGGGGAAGACTATCTGATTTTTTTCTTTAACATGAAACAATTGTACAATAAAACTAAATGTCTGCATGCTTGACCCATTCATTTGAATTTTTTATCTTGAACTTTCAATTTAACTTTCTTATAGCGCTTTTAAAGTGTTTGAGCTTATGGTTTTATCTTCATTTATTTTGATTTCATTTGTTTTGTGTTGATGTTGAAGCTTTAAGTTAACCACAAAGAAATAAATTTTGTTTACTGCATTTCAACTGTTGAGAGGTCTTTTTTGTCTATGGGTGCTTTTAAAGCAATGATTTTTGGATTTTGTAGGGTGCAAGTACTATGCACAAAAGTATATACGAGAAATGCATATATCAACGAGAAGAAATTGACGAGGTTCAAATAGAATGGGCAGAATTTGTTGGAAGATACGTGTAGACTTATGAATTTGTTAATTTTGTATACATGATGCAAGTACTTTTGTTTAAATTTTCATCTAGTAGGATAGTTGATATTTTTAATTAATTGATATGTTATTAGTTAAACGATTTGTTAATTTCCTTATTGTATTACGTATTGTATATTTTATTAATTAAGGTTTTTGATTGTGTTAATTATTTTGTAAAAATAATAATATTATTGATATTTTATTTTGTGCATAGATTGAGAAAGATAAATATTCTTGTTAGCTATGTGTGCAACGAATGATTTTTTTTTAATAAATTATTGACGAAATGATGACGGGCATTGTCTGTCATTAAAACATTCAAAACATACATTTAATGATAGACATTGACCGACATTAAAAGCTGACTGTCATTGTAGGCTACAATGACGGACATCTTTTAATGACGGGTATTGCCCGTCATTAAAAAGCATCATTTTATGACAGACATTGACTTTTAATGTCATACATTGACCGACATTAAAAGCTGACCGTCATTGTAGGCTACAATGACGGACACCTTTTAATGACGGGCATTGCCCGTCATTAAAAAGCGTCTGTCATCGTTTCCCTTTAATGACGGGCAATGCCCGTCATTAAAACCCAAATTTGTACTAGTGACTCCTTCCCATATAGGGTAAGTAGATGAGTAATTCCCTTAAGTATTGATTTCGAGACTTGAACAATGGGGCCTCACCCTCTCACTGGCCCAAGAGCGACTTAGTTTATGGTTGGATCATAAACAAATTATTCATTAGAGGATCAATGGTACTTAAGGTGCAAGATATAATTACAGGGGTAAAACGGACTTTTGACCCAATTGTAATTATGAACAACTAGTGAATGTTCGACTTGCATGTAGTAGTTATATCCATGGACATAACTTGTTCTACAGTGCATAAGAGTGCAACTCTAGGTCTATAGTGGAGTAACATATAGTTAATGAATGAAAATTAATTGATTAAAGAGTTTAATTAATTAATTTTGTATCATTAGAGCTTATAATCTATAGGTCCATAAGGTCCCCTTACAAGCTCATATGAACAAATAGGGATCAATTTCGATGAGAGAAAATTTTGAAATCTTTAAATTAAAATTTAATATATTTGATATATTAAATGATGGAAAACATATTTATTGTATATGATACATTAAATATCAAAGAAATTATTAATGTATTAAGATACATTAAAGAAAATACATTTATTAACTTTGAATTAGATTCAAATAAGGAAATAGATGTCGTAGGAGAATTTGGAAATGTTTGAATAAGATTCAAACTAATTAGATAAATATATTTTAATATATTAGATATTAAAATATATTATTTAATTATTTTCCCTATAACACTATAAATAGGACCCTAGGGGTGAGTCATTGTGTGCATTCTTCACAAGAGAAAATAACTCTTGAAATTCTCCTCTCATTCCCTCTCTTTATTTTCAATAAGGTTCCCACAAACTTCTTTGGTCCTTTGTTCGAGTTATAGCAAGGAAGACTTTGTGGAAGTCTTGGAGTTCAACCTCATTGGAGTTGGAGTACAAGCAAAAAAAGACCGTAAAAAATATCTCCATATTTAAGTCAAGGTATATTTTGCCTAGCCTAAATTATTTTCATTCAATTCTAAAATAAAATCAAAGTGGATTCCAACGTTTCCACTGTGGGTTTAATTCGATTATTCCTTTCACTTTGATTCATGTTTTCAATTTATGAGCATATTTCTTTGTTTGAATTGACGCTTTGGTCACTGTATATGCTTCATTGTTATTCATGATGAATGATCTGTAATTATCGTGTTTGATTGAGCCCTATAGCATTAGGATTATTACATGTGTGTGTTTTATGGTTTTTCATAACCACATAGTTTGCATGTTTAATTCTAGGAATTAAAGAAACATTTTGTTTAAGTTGAAGTTATTTTATTTAATTAGTTTGTCTTGGTCTTTCCAAAGTGCTAATGCTTTTATCTAAATAATATGAAACAGTTTCGTGCCCATTTGTCTAGGTAATTAATATTAACTTGACATTTGTTATAGTTAATGACTTCAGGGTATTCGTTGCTTTTTTGGGTTTCCTAATAAGTTAACCAAGTACTTGCATAATTAAGTTATAAAATGTTTTGAATGCTTATGATCAATTTTACAATTGGATAAAACCGTACCTTTGAATTAGATTTTGGTATGATATATTTTTTTCTCCTTTTTAATTACTCGTTTCTTTATTGTTGTTTCTAAAAAAAATTCCAAAAACCCTCCGTTTTTCTTTTTTACTGAAATTTAACTTTGAGAAAATAAATTTTCTAACTCCTTTGGAAAATCGACATGGTCCACTATTTCTATAAGTTATAGTGTATGAAGTCAATTTAATTTTGGTAGGCATCAACAGCCTCACTAAAGTGCCACATAATCATTTGTCCCGTGAAAGAGTATGATTGTGACACTTTACACTCTCGCTTTCACCTTGCACTAGTCTTGTTGAAGCCACGGCGCTTTCACCTCCGCTGTGACTCTTTTCTATGTGCTGCAAGCGTCAACGCACTCTAATTTGCACCTAGGCGTTGTACCGACCTCAAGTGATTTGCTTGAATTGCATTGCAATATTCCACTTAACGAAGCATTAGAATTTCTTGAAACATCTCTTAATTTCTTGAAATATCTCTCAATTGCTTTATTCCATAAAATTGCTTTATTCCATAAAATAGCTTTATTCCATAAAATATTCAATATTTTTCATTATTCTAATAGATATAATATAAAGACTAACAATCTTTAAACTACAACAATGCATAAAGTAGGGCACAATGTGTGGTATATTAGATTTAATCTCATGAAGATAAAATGATAAGACAGACTATAGGGATGACCGTACCACAAGGTCATTCATGTGGTTGGGGATGCTTTTTCCATCTATACTCTTGTAAGGAATTTTTAACGTTAAAATACCATTTTGGTCCCTGTACTTTTAAATGTCCAATTTTAGTTATGTACTTTCAATAAAGCTTAAAATTAGTCTCTATGATTAGTTTATTGTTAACTTTTCTATAAAAAAAAAATAGTCTCTATTAGCCTTTCTTCTATAAATTTTAGAAATATGTTCACATTGTATCTTTTTTTGGATGAAAATTATTATTATTATTTAACCAATTTCGAAACAAAAATTAACTTCAAACTAACTATAGGGACCAATTTTAAGCTTTATTAAAGGTTTAGGGACTAAAATTAGACATTTGAAAGTAAAATGGAATGAAACTCAAAATATAGAGACCAAAATGGTATTTTAACAAATTTTTAATCTTTAATCTCACAAGAATTTTAATCTTTGTCTCTACTCCGTAACTAATTTTAAAAAATCAGGGTTAGGGTTTAGGTGGGGCTAAAAATTTATTTCCTTTGTCCACATCCTTAAAAAGATCACGGAAAAAAATTATTCATTCTCAACCATGACGACCTCATTTCATATGGAGATTCCCCACCTCATTTGAAGCGGAACCTACAACGACCCAACTTTGTCCGACTTTTATCATCCCTAGCAAAAAACCTAAAAAGGTCACAAATAATAATTCCCCAAGACAAAAACAAAAACGCCATTGTAATTTACTATCCCTATTATTGACTCGAAGAGGAGAAAATCCAAACAAAAAGCTCATTCAACCAACACCACAAAAGATACATACATTTTCATTCCAAAACTAAAAAACAACCAATCGAGATCAATGAAACCTCGATCATAATCCCTTAATATAATATTGATCCATCCATGATCCAACCATAGTAGCTAGAGAGAAGACAAAGCTCACAAATAATCACAAGTGGGCGTAGTATCCACATATGCGTAGCTTTCATTGACCTTGTTGGCCATAACCACAAGGCCATTGTCCCTATTCAATCACCCCTTCAAAAAGAGAGAGATAGAAAATGGGGAAAGCAAATGGTCGTTCAAAGGGGGATAGGGTAACGTGAGCATCATACTAGTTGTCACCATAAAACCAAATGGCCCTTCAATTTCTTCTTTTTTGTTTCTCTTATAAAACCATTGTGGGTGTGTGGTTATGGTGTGGTCTTCTTGTGGGGCAATCCCTTCACATGCCCTAATAACTCCCCTTCTAGTTTCTACTACAAACCACGTGCTTCTTCCATTATTCAAACCCTCTCGTTTTTCACAAACTTGTCCTAATGCTTTTGTAGTTTTCTTTCTCCAAATTACAAACCTCCTTTAATTTTCCCAACAAAAGAAACAAAACCCAAATACGTTTTCAAAATCCCAAAATTTATTACAAATAACATTAAGCATATTTGCATTATGTCCCGTTGGGTTTGCTTCCAATTTTATAAAATCAATCAATCAATCATATCACTATTATTGTTATTATAGCCTACCAAACTTTTATGAGAGACAAATTTGGTGCCCCCTTACAAAAAAAATATTTCCTTTTTGCAAGTTGCCAAACAGTTACACTCCCTGTTGTCGAGCTATTTTTACGTAATTTATCAATTCAATATTCAAGGGGTTTCAAAACTTTGATATCATATTTATCTTCGTTAGTGATGATTTCCTTTAAAACAAAGGGTCCAAAACTGAAGAAGGATTTTTCAATGAGGTCACCACAGTAGAACTGCGTTTTAATAACCGTCGGATGTTGATACAAAAATCTGCATGCTTTTTAATAAGAATATAAATTCGAATTACGTTTACAGTTTCGAATATTTCAATATTTAACTGTGTAAAACTGTTAACTGCCTTGTAGTGGTCTTCTCAAATAATTTCTCAAAACTAAGGGCTTTGAGAAATCTGGTTGCTAAAAACGGAGGGCGGGTGTTAGTTATTTTATGTGTTAAACAGGCTGTTTAAATTTGTCGTCAAAATGTAATTATTCTATATTATATTTGTTATATTTTGTACAGATTAATACAACCAAATTTGAGATTTTGTTTTATTTTAGACGATGGATTACACATAGGATAGAAGGGGGACCAAAAAGAAATTAGCATAGTTTGCAGGACAGGAATTACATTAATTTATAATAAAATGTTGTGGTAATCAATGCGGCTATTACTTTTTGTCTTTCCTTAAATTGGGTGTCTGAACTTATTTTATTTTGGTTTTTTTAGTTTCTAGTGTTTTGTTTTGATCTCGTCATTGACAAATTAAAATTTTGTGTTTATATTAAATTGAGATTTTGAATCACGTCAAATAAACTTATTTATCTTGTAGATATGCCACTATATATGTAATACAAAGTTTGTAGACAGATGGCTTAATATGTCATTAATATGATGCAAATTTTAATGACAAGGATATAAAACCACGATTTGTGAATGTTTAAAGAACAAAGTATAACATTTAAAAGTACCAAATTAGAAAATTCAAGATAATGATTTTTTTTTTTGAAAATACTATTAAATTAAACATGCCCCATCAAAATGATGCATCTTTAGGTTCATCATCTTTGATCGGATTCCAATTTTTGGACCGAATACCCCGTTTGGGCTTAATGAGCTATGATACCATATT
Source organism: Trichosanthes truncata (assembly GCA_033996785.1). NCBI lineage: Eukaryota > Viridiplantae > Streptophyta > Magnoliopsida > Cucurbitales > Cucurbitaceae > Trichosanthes > Trichosanthes truncata. Next base: position 74,711,042 of record JAWPNB010000003.1, read on the forward strand.
AAATTACATAGGGTTCCATCTTAAAACCAATTGGCAATGAGAGGAGTAACTCATGTATCTTATAAATTACGAGGTCTCTCTACATTTTTCCAATGTGGGATCCTCAACAAATACGTCCTTACAATTTCTTAGATATGATTTTCAATTTACTTTTCTTAAGAAAGCATTTGGATTATTGGTCAACTTTTAAAAATAAAAACAAAAATTTTATTTTTTTAGTTATCAAATTTTAGCTTAGATTTTGAAAATATTTTTAAAAAAAAGTAGATGGTACTCTAATATATATATATATATATATATATATAGAAGAATGCTTATAGCTCAATTTTCAAAAAAAGCTGAAAACGAAAAACATAATAGTTATCCAACATAGCTTGACTATTTAAATTTTTTGTTAAAGTAGTAATGCATTTTCTTTGTTCAAATGATGAAACCAATAAAAATTAGAATCGTGGTTATCAAACGGTGGGTAAGTATTTTTTTTAAAAAAAAAAAAGAGTAGGAAGACATTTTCTTTGTTTAAATGTTGAAACCAATAAAAATTATAATAATAGCTATAAATAGAGCCTAGTATTTATTTATTTTTTAAAAAATGGAAGAAGTACAAATACATTTTCTTTGTTTAAATGTCAAAAAAACTAAAAATTAGAATCATGGTTATCAACCGAACTCTTTTAAATACTTCTCTTCAAAATTTTTAGGTATGATTAAACTATGTTATTAATCTAATTCCAAATTTTATAGTTTTAAGTGTATATTTGAGCTACAAAAATCTAAAGGAATGGTATATTTTGCAAATAGTACGATTGACAACTTCTCTGGTAATTTCCATTTTATTATTGAACATTTTTGGTAGAAGTTGAAAATTTAATTTTTTGGTATTAATATCAGTTTAGAGACAATTACTACAAACACAAGATAAGAATGTTTTAAAAGACATTTCTCTATAATCCACACGTTTTATATAAATAATATTAAGCTATTCTGTGGCTATAAAATTATTTTCAAATACCAAATCATGTTTAAATAAATGATAAAGGAATATAATTTTTTTTTAGTTTAGAAAATCCTAATTTTTTGTATGTTAAAAAAAATCACAATAAAATATAATATTTTGTATATATTAAAATTTGGTGGGTGGGGGGCTGGGGGGCACCCCCGCTTTGTCTCCCATGCAGAGGGCCTCGTGACTACTTCCATTTAATGATATTGAAACAATATTTATATGGGTAAATATATAGTTTAATTTATGAAATAAATATCATTTTTATAATTTTAGTTTTGATACATAATAATATTTTAATCGAGTTGTTGTTCAGTAACATCATTGAAATCAAATAAAAAGATGAAGATGTGACGTCTAGAAATATTATTTTTTGAGCCGATATATACTTTTGAAAGTGAAAATATACATCTTACTATTTGAAAGTACATATACAAGAGAAAAAAAAATGAACAAAAGTTCAATTTAGAGGAACCAAAATGGATATTTTGAAACTATAGAAACCAAAATAAAATTTCAAATTTCAAATTTTAGTGTTTAAGATATTATAAACAAAATGAAAAATATAGGGTGAAGGTAAACTTTAAAGACCAAATAGTTGTGCTTTAAAATTATTTCGATTTAAAAGTATATACATGCTTAAGTACATAGATCTAGCCATGCAGATATTTGAAGTCATAAATTTAATTCCACGGGTACTATCTCACACGTCATTTATATATTTACATTTCGTTTTCTGAAACATTCATACTATTTACATATAAATGAAGTTGACTGATTTTTTCTTTTCTTTTTTTTTTTTTTAGTACAAAAGTTGACTGATTTATTATATATATATATATATATTAATACGAACATTTTTACAACCCAATGGTTTTTCTCCCTCGACGTTCTTGACCAAACCAAATATAAAAGATGATGAATAAATAATATAGGTCCACATCAAACACAAAAAGATCTGAGATGAAAGTAGAAGAAAAATGACGTATATTTTTCAAAATATAATGTATTAAACATTGAAAATTATAAAGTTAAATTAAAAATTAAAAAAGAAAAACACTGGAGTGGAAAAAAGAAAAAAAAAAAAAAAGGAAGAAGAGAGATTTCATCAAGATTAGAAGACAAGAGGTAAAATGCAAAATATAAGATAAATATTTTTCAATAATTTGATTAATTATTCTCTTAAAACTTAATTATGAAATCATTCCAGTTAAATCTAATTAATTGCAAATTAAAAAAAAAATGCAAACTACCTCAAAAGTGTAAGAATGGTTAGAATTAAACCCAAAATCCTAAATCTTAAACTATAAAAAAGTGGTAAAATTATTGTAATTGTATCCTCAAATTTATAAAATTATTGCAATTAAGCCCAACCACAAATGAAATTATGACACAATACATTTTTTTAGTACAACAAAAGTGAGGATGAAGATTTGAATCTTCGACCTTAAGAGGGAAATCAATTTTTTTTTCTTTTTCTTTTTCTAGTTCAATATCATGTAGCAGTATGACGATTCAAACTTCTTACCTCTTAATCAAAGATACATATATTTTTAATCAATTGAGCTATGTTCAGATTGATAAAAGAGTAGACATCTTATATTTTTAATCAATTGAGTTATGATCAGATTGATGAAAGAATAGACATCTTACTATTGAATTATGCTTATATTTACGTGACAAAATACGTTTTCAAATGTAAAAGAATTTACTACTTTAGAAAACTAATCCAAATGCAATGATCACAAGCTCTAGATAGTTGAAAATATGAGCTTTGGAGTGTTCCAAAGTTTTGATTAGTTTGGTTGTGTATTCGAGAGTGATTAGAAGAAATGGGTATTTAATTTGGTGTGGCCCATTGATATGGGGGGTTATATGCGTGCTTTATGGGGTAGAAACTAGAAAAGCCACCAAAATAAAATTAAATGCTCCCATTTCTTTTTGGCGTGTGAATGATACCCTTCGCCAAACTACACAACTTTGTTTTCAACTATGTACATATATTTTTTGTTTTTTTTTTGTTCAATAAAGACAATGGTTTCTTACATCCACCGCTAAATTTTTGACAAATAAAAAAATGAACACGAAGAGGAAAAGAGTAGATAAACTTTTGGTTACATTACAAGTTTAGTCCATGTACTTTTAAGTTTGTGTTTATTTGATTCCTAAATTTTAAGAAGTGTCTAATAGATCCTTCAACTTTCAATTTTGCATGTTCAATAGATTTTGAATTTTCAATTTTGTGTCTAATAGGTCTTTGGACTATTTAACGTTTGTTAAAATTCACGATCCTGCTAGTTACAAATGTGAAAGTTTATGGTTCTATTAGATATGAAATTAGATCAGTTAGCTTCTAAAAATTTCAAATATCTCATGGACGTATTGGACACAACATTCAAAGTTCATGGATCTAACTATTAGATATTTTTAGAGTTCGGAGATCTAATGGAAACAAAATTGAAAGGTCAAAAGATATTTTTTAAAGTTCATAGACCAAATAGACACAAATCTAAAAGTTCAATGACCAAAGTTATAATTTAACCTAAATAATATGACTCTCACACACGTTGACCCTCAAAAAGATGTGTAAAAAACAATTTCGTCCTTGGTTGGTAACCATGGGAATGCTGATGCTACCACTGCAAAAACACACCAATTTGTTTGAGCAGGAAACAACCCCTAATGGAGAGGTTTTACAATTCTCTCAAATGACCGACAATCAACGCGATGCTGCTTCTCCCATTCTCCCATCACATGGTCCCACTCCCTTTCTACACCTTTGGCAAGATTTCATGTCGGTACGGGTCCTATGGCCCTATCCACTACAATTTCAATACATACTCTCCTTCCTCCCTCAATATTAATATTTTACCACACGTAATCATTAAATATATTATTTATTACGTGGGATCCATGTTAATATCTATTCACCTACGTCACAAATATAATACAAATTGAAAATGTATATATATATATATATATTTGAGTTTAATGAATGAGAGATTTAAACATCTGACCTCTTGGTCAAAGGTATATGTCTAAACCAGTTAAAGCTATGCTCAGGTTTGTAAAAATGTAAACCTATCCATTATTCTAATGGTAGAGATATATTTTAATCATAGAGTTATGCTAGTTCTAATTTTGATTGAACATACTTAAATTGATGAATTCAAGTATATATTTAATGGGATGTCGGTTGAATGATGTGGTTAAACTTTCAATTGATTTTATTTTGGTTTTTGTATTTTGGATCTCATTTGATTTTAGTCCATGTACCATATTCAAATTTAGTCCTTGTATTTTTAAAATTAGTCCTTATTTTTATTTTGAAGTTAATCTTTTTTATAGAAATTAGTTAAATAATCATAATAATTTCCATGCAAGAAAAGCCGCAATGGGAATATGTTTCCAAAATTTATAGAAAGAAAACTAATAGAGATGGATACTTCATTTTTTTTTGTGGAAAAAGTCAACTAACTAATAGTAGGGATCAATTTTAAGATTTATAGAAAGTATAAAGAGTAAAATAAAATGAGATCCAAAATATAGGGACCAAAATTGATATTTTAAAGCAAATTTTAATTTTGAGTTGGGGGTTTTAATTATATTGGAGGGAAAGTGGGGGGTGGTGGGTTATTTTAATTTAAATTTGACTAAGACTTAGAAAAGAATACATGTGTTAAGATGGAGGTGGTGATCCCTTGGTGTATGGGAAAGAGTGTATACTTTTCCACGTGTCATTCCTGGGCAAAACAAGTCTATAAATACCTGATGTTCTGTTTGCAGTGGACATCGTCACTACTCTTAAACATTCACATTCACATTCCCTCTGCTCAAAAACGCTTCCTCTTCTCTCTCTCTCTCTCTCAATTCTTTCAAAACAGTTACCTTTGCCTTTTTTTTTTTAAAAAAAAAATCTGACTTTTCACTATCAATTCTTTTCTTGCCTTCTTCAAAGGAAAAAGAAAAAAGAAAATGGGGATATTGTCTAGAAAAGCCACGTGCAACTCACATGGACAAGATTCTTCTTACTTCTTAGGCTGGGAGGAATATGAGAAGAATCCTTACGATGAGATTCAAAATCCTAAAGGGATTATTCAAATGGGTCTTGCAGAAAATCAGGTTGGTATAATAATAACAATAATCATAATAATATATATATATATATATATATTTTTATATGTACTAGAAATAATGTTGTTGTTGTATTTTAATTAACTTTATTTTTATTTTGAATTAATGTCACAGCTATGTTTTGACCTGCTGGAGAGGTGGCTGGAGGAGAATCCAGATGCGGCTGGTTTTAAGAGAGATGGAAAGTCCATTTTTAGAGAACTTGCACTCTTTCAAGACTACAATGGCTTGCCTGCATTCAAAAAGGTGTTGTTTTTGTCTTTAATTTCTAATATTACTTATGTTATGACCAAGTTTAATTATAAGGCAATATGAGACATCAATTTAATTTGGGATATGATCTAATTTAATGTTTGATAATGTTTCAGGCATTGGCAGAGTTCATGTCGGAAATTAGAGGGAACAAAGTAACGTTCGATCCCAACCACATAGTCCTCACTGCTGGTGCCACATCGGCTAATGAGACTCTTATGTTCTGTTTGGCTGAACCTGGCGACGCCTTTCTTCTACCAACCCCGTACTATCCAGGGTACGTATAAAAACTTCAGAATTGTGTTTATTTAGTTAACCTGCATGAATTATTAGACACAAAATTGTAAAAAAAATTGAACTTATTAAAAACTTTTTAAAATATAGAGACTCAACGAGAAAAGAAGTTCTATTGCATGTTATCAAAAAATATATATATATTCTCTACACTTTGCAACACCTAATGTTTCTTTTTTCTTTTGCTTTCTACAGATTTGATAGAGATTTGAAATGGAGAACTGGAATAGAGATCGTACCCATCCATTGCTCGAGCTCCAATGGCTTCAAAATCACAGAGCCAGCACTGTTAGAAGCCTACCAAAACGCCCAAAATCGTAACCTCAAGGTCAAAGGCGTACTCGTCACAAACCCATCAAACCCATTAGGAACCACCATCAGCATTCAAGAACTCAACCTCCTACTCCAATTCATTGCATCAAAAAATCTCCACCTAATCAGCGACGAGATCTACTCGGGCACAGTTTTCTGCAACCCAGGCTTCGTTAGCGTCATGGAAATTCTCAACCAAAACTACAAACACAACCACCAAATCCGTAAACAAGTTCACATTGTTTATAGTCTCTCGAAAGATCTCGGCCTACCGGGATTCCGAGTCGGAGCCATTTATTCGAATGATGATGTCGTTGTGGCTGCTGCAACGAAAATGTCGAGCTTTGGATTGGTATCGTCGCAAACGCAGTACCTTTTATCGGCCATGTTATCGGACAAGAAGTTTACGAGGAATTACATTACGGAGAATCAAAAGAGGCTGGAAAAAAGACAGAGAATGCTGGTGAGAGGGCTGCAGAAGGCCGGGATTAAGTGCCACAAAGGGAATGCAGGGCTGTTTTGCTGGGTGGATATGAGGCATTTGTTGGGAGCCAATACTTTTGAATCGGAAATGGAGCTTTGGAGGAAGATTGTGTTCGAGGTGCGGTTGAACGTGTCGCCCGGACAGTCGTGCCATTGCTCCGAACCCGGTTGGTTCCGCGTTTGTTTTGCCAACATGTCTGAGGCCACATTGGATATCGCAATGCAGAGATTGAAGGCTTTTGTGGTGGACTCAACCGTAACTACTGCTGCTACTACTAGAAACCAACTTGACACGAAGAGGAAGTCGATGGCTAAATGGGTTTTTCGGTTATCGTTTCACGATCGCGGTTGCGAACCACGTGATCGATAGCTTGGTGCAAACATTTTACCCATTTAAATGTTTACCTCTTTGTGTTTTTTCTCTCTTTTTTTTCCTTCTTCCTTGTGGGGGAGGAATTTGAATTTGCAGTATTGTTTTTTTCAAACGTTGTCAAAGAAGTACGTGCACTCGGTCCCTATGTGGATTAGCAGTGGCGTCTATAATCATCTCAATTTCATATTAAACAATAGAGATACATTATTTTACCTATTTTTTTTATGGGATCCGACTCCATAAAGCTTATTTGAACAATTATATACTTGAATAGTACTTACCTCTTGAATGGTTAGTAGGAGTTATATTTTTGATAAATAGGAGAAACAGGGAAAGGAAGAGAGAGAAACTATCAAATTTTTAATAGTGGTCAATATGAAAATTTCCAATCAATTGGTAAGTATTTTCCTACCTAAAAAATGGAAAAATTGTTGCAATTGAACTTTAATGTTATAACTTCATTAATGGAGGGGTTTAATTGCAACAATTTTTTTATAATATTAAGAATATAATTGCAACAACACTTCATAGTTGTAGGGTCAATTTGAAATTCAAGTTTAATTGTATTAGTCCTAATAATTTCATTGCAACAATTTCATAAGTTTAAATGGTCAATTTTACAAATTGAAAAATTGATGGTGCAACAACGATAATAAGTCTATAATTTCAAGAGTAATTTTTGTATTTTTTTTTCCTTCAAAAGGAATTTTTTTTTTTTACCACTACTTAGCTCTTCGAAAAGTGGGAAGTAAAAAAGAATTAAGAGAGTAATTACCCTCCCCATTTTAGATTAAAAAAAAATATGTACAAAGATTTAAATTTTACAACTTTCATTTTGGTTGCTCTCACTTTTAACCCTTAGAGTTGATATATAATATATATAAGAAAAGTGAAATTTTACCCTTTGAAAATTTGCAAGCTCCATCCTAGATCTAAACTTTAACTTGGTCAAACGAAACACACAAAATTTAGATACCTTATAAAACTAGTAAAAGTCCAACCAACAAAACATTCAAAGTCAACGTTCATATTCAATCAAGCAAAACCTAGAATACAATATTACAAGTGAATATTTTTTTCCCAATTTGATATATCCCAAGTGTGAACGTCTATCTCGGTGAGAGTGGAAGAGGGCTAGGGTTTCGGCGGTATTAAAGGCCAAGTTAACAAAAATAACAACGCGTCGTCGGTTTATCTGAATTCATGTCAAACGTTAGCCTGTTTTCGTTTGGTTGGTTTGGTTATCAAGTGTCCTCGTGTCTTGTCCCTTACAATAATATTTCATATTGGCATTTTCTTTGTTGACAAGTAAGCCAAGTCCAACCAAATTGCCTTTTGTAAAGACTAACAACACTTCTCCCAATTTCAGATTTTGCGTGTGTTTTGTAGGCATTTGGCAGTGGCCTATCTAGGGAATAATCTCTTTTTAATTAATTCCTCTGTTTGTGGCTCATTAGTCTAAGCTCTTTGTGCATCATTTTGAATAGAACCAACCACTAGTAGAAAAAAATTTGAGGATTGATTATGACCCCGATATATGTATGGTTGTTGTGGCAGAAGTTTTGCTAATAATAACTACACGTTGACTGACTTTTCTGCTGCATCAAAATGTTGATTGATTTAGTTTCTATCTTGCTAGGAGAAACTGGATAAGATGAGAAAAGTAAATACGACTTTTATGAGTGATATGATGAATTTAGATGAGATTGTCGTTGGATATTATTGTAGTAGCGGTGTAAATCAAATTAATATCTTTTTGTAGTGAATAGTATGTGTATTTTAAATGCTCTTGTTTTTCTTTATTTATAAGACAAGTGTGTGATGATGGTTACGATTAAATCATAATAGTCAAATAATGTGAGTATGTACTTCTCTTACAAACTGTCACGTCAGTCGACGGGTGAAAATGTCAAGATTATTATCACTTTTAGGTGGTGGTAGTTAGATTGATATTCTAAGTCCCGTTTGTTGGTTTTAAGATGAGTTTTGGCAATTATATAAAAAAATTAATGTTTATTTCATTGATCTTTACTTTTAAAACATAAGTAATTATTACCTATGGATAAAAATAACCCATGAACCATGTAATTTTATTATTCATATAAGAGATGAATTTTTTTTTATTTGAGATTTTTTTTCTTGGAAAATGGAGAAGAGAGAAGAAAGAGAAAAGTAATAATTAAACTCCCAAATATTAACTATCATCCATATCCAAACACATGTATGAGTTATTTTTATCCATGGGTAATAATTATTTGAGTTTTTAACTCTTAAGTTTTTAACTCCCAGATATTTTATATTTGCAATCCAAACGGGTCATTAATGTAAACTTGCATGAAGGCAGGGTTGCATTCTTGTCGTCTTGAGCCATTTGAGCTCATCTAGTCTCTTACTTAGGTGTCCTACTTGTACTTCTTTTAAGTACTTGAGATTATATTTTCGACCATGGCTTATAGGCTTTGTAGTTCTCTACCGACTATCTTAATAAATATTTTGTTAGGGACAACAACCCTCCACATTTACACAATGGTATGATATTGTTATCTTTCGGCATAAGCCTTTCATTGTTTTGCTTTTGGTTTCACTCAAAAGACTTCATATTAATGAAGATATTGCACATTACTTATATGCTCATAGTTAATGTGAAGTTGAGTAATGTTCAGTAAATAAGACATTTATTATTATTTCAAAGGTCGATAGTTTTATTTCCTACCCTACCATTGTTAAACCTAAAAAAAAAAAAAAAAAAAGTACGTGCCTAGTTTTGAAAACAAAATTTGACAGCTAGAAGAAAGAAATTGAATCTTCCGAGGGTATGAGAAATGTGATGGAAATTGAGAATCGGACTTTAGATAATTTTTTTTAAATGAAACTTGTGAAAATCTAAATTTGTACTTAATCATGGCACTATAAATATTTTTAAATATGTATTATTGCAATATTAAAGGAAATTTTATGACCAAATTATTTTAAATTATAGAAGAATCAAAATAAATTTAGATAGATAAATATTTCTCGTGCCACTTTCATAACAACCTTAAAAGGAATAATTTTCAGGAAAGATAATGTGCCAAGATATTCTGTAAAAGACTAAACCGGGTTGCTAAGGATGGACAAAATTATCGGGCTACGGCTGTGTCTCCAATTTTTTAAGTTCATAAATATGGCAAAAAAAAAAATCAGCCCAACCCAAAACAACTTGAAAAAGTCAAAAATAATGTTAACAGTGTTTTTCCGCATTTTACTAATATAAAATATATCAACAATATATCAATTATATATTGTTGATATACTATTGATATACTTTACTTAGGTATATCATTGAAATGATATTCCTTATTATATATATGAAGCATATCGACAGTATATCAATACTTCATATTCAGTATATCAGACATACATAAAATAAAATATATCACTGATATACTACTAATATACTTTACTTAGGTATATCAGTGAAATGATATTCCTAATATGAAGTATATTAACAATATATCAGTGAAATGATATTCCTAATATGAAGTATATTAACAATATATCAGTACTTCATATTCAGTACATCAGATATACCTAAAATGAAGTATATCACTGATATACTACTTATATATTTTACTTAGATATATCAGTTAAATGATATTCCTAAAATGAAATATATCAGTGATATATCGAATATTGTATATCAATAGTGTCTCGGTACTTCATATTAAGTATATCAGATATACCTAAAATGAAGTATATCAATGATATATTACTTATATACTTAATGTTAGGTATATCATTTCATTAATATTCATAATATGAAGTCTATCAATGATATATTGAATATGCAAAGTATCCTTGATATGCTATTGATATACTTCATATAGAGTATATCATTTAACTGTTATACTTAAAAAGAAGTATATCAGTAGTATATCAATGATATACTACAAATATACTTCATTTTAGGTATATCATTTCACTGATATACTAACATTCAATATATCAGATATATTAATGATATACTAAATATAAAGTATATCAGATATACTACTGATATACCTACTGATACACTAATAAAGATAAAATTGGAATGGTAAAATAGATAAAAATCAAATTAAAAAAAAATTATATTCTCAAATCTCAAAAACCATTGCTAGATTTATAAATATCCTAATGTTTTTTTCTCCTCATTACAATTCCTAAAAAAAGGAAAAGAAAAAAAAAGATTCATGGCTTCTCTTGTTATAAATTTGGACATTTTTGGATATTCATATTTTTTTAAGCAAATAATTGAGATGAATGTTGAAACCGAAAAGAATTTAATTCCCAAATATTTTTTTTAGGAAAAAAAAAATTCCAAAATCTAAAATTGTTATTTGGTCACTTGCAAAGTAAATAAAATTAAAATGCTTAATTAGCTTATACAATGATGAGGCGATTGTGTCAAAGGAACTCCAATAATCAAGATATAGTGCAAAGCTAGGGTATTATTTAGTGGAGTAACATTTTTTTTTTTTTTGAGTTCTAGTGGAGTAACATTGAGTAATTTAACTTAACAGTTTAATTATTGCATGTATCTAGCACCTTGAGAAGGAAGCATCATTTATAGGGTTAGGATAAAATGAAAAGGTGCTCTGATGTTTGTTGATTATATCAAAAACTTCTTTCTAGTACTATTTTTTTTTCTTTTTCTATAAAACTTTTTTTTAGTACAATAAATGTGAGAATGAAGATTTGAATCTTCAACATCAAAAAAATAGTAGATACCTTTAACATTAAGTTAAGTTCATGTTGGCTTTTTTTTTTTTTTTGGGAAAAAAAATTCAATTTATAACTCTAAACTTTGAGAGTTGTATCACTTAAAACCTCAAATTAATAATTGTATCAATTAAAAGCTTAAATTTTCATAAGTGAATCAATTTAGATCCTCCATTAGAATTTTGTTTTCAAACCACAACTACACAACTTTCACACATATATAAGACTTCTTTAAATGCAAAGAATAATATAAATTAGAGAGAAGTGTCAGAATCAAATACATAGTATTGATTTTTCATCTTCTTGTCTTACTCTATTTTTCTCTACTTATTAAGAAAGAATTACATGATAATTTTTTTTACTACTTTGGTAAGATTTTGGGAGAATAATAATTTTATTTAGGTGAATTTGAGCTAATTTAAAATGAAATCGAGTGAAGATAACTATAAATTACTAATGAAATGTCTAAATTGATTCATTTATGAAAATGTTGAGTTTAAATTGATACAATTATTAGTTTAGGGTTATAATTGATGCAACCCTAAAGTTTAGGGGTATAAAATTTTTACCCCTCTTTTTTCAAAAGCTTGCAAATATGCACATGTGGGAGTATTATTGTTCCGATAACTTTAATTTTCATTAAATTTTTTGTATTAAGGAGTTGTAACACTTTGAGAAGAGGAGATGAGAGACTAGAATGAAAGTTTACAAATTCCTAATTAAAAAACATATTTTATTTGAAAAGGGTACGAAATCTTTAAACTCAAATTAATCAGAGAAATTTCAATAATAATAAATTCCTATTAATGACATTTTTTGCTCGTGTGGAAAAGTCCATTTAAATATAGTGACACAAAATCAAAGGAAAACACCTTTGACATGTCAAACTATTATAACAATAAGATATCTTTCTTCACTTCTTTAAAATCTATAATTCCCACTTTTTTTTTTTTTTTTTTTAAATTTTAGTATAATGATATACTTGCAATAATTTATTAGAATTATTTTTAAGTTCTGTTTGTGATTTGATAGAAATTAAAATATTTCGCTCTATTATAAGATAGAAGTGATAAGATATGGAAAAACTGACAAAATGTCCAATATGATAATGAAAGGATATACTTTCATAGCAAAACATCATCTTTCGACTGAAAATTACTTTAAGTTTAGAAGGGGGAGTAATTTATTTTGAATCTTCAAATATAAATAAGTCAACAAAGATCACGTTTTGTATTTTAACAAAATTGAGGACAATGACAAGAATAGCAGAAAAAAACACTATCAACATATCAATGGAAAGCACGAAATAATAAACCTATAAATTGAAAGTTTTAATTAATAAACAAATAAATAGAAAATAAATTAACATTAAAAAAAAAAGTGTTAAATTAGCATTTTAGTATCTATGGATTTGAACTCGGTTTCATTTTCATCTTTATAATTCTAAATATTCTTTACTAATCTTCATATAACACGTTTTCATGGACGAAAAAATATGAGTTTAAGTTATTAGTATTTTTAAAGATTTTGTAGTCTTTTGTACAACTCATAATTTACTTTTAATTTTTTACATGACACATTCTCTTTGGATATGAAAAAGAGACAAAATGGATGAATTCTAGCGATTAGGAAGACCTTTAAGATTACATAGCAAGATCCATATGTTTTATGTACAACTCATTTACTCTTTACCTTTAAAAATCCTCTAACCTTCTTTATTTTTCAACTAAATCAAATTATAATACAATCAATTGAATACAATTTTCCCATTTAACCAGCACACATACCTCATTCTGAACGTCAACTCATCTACTATTTCTACTACATATAAATAATTAAAAAAACGTTAATATACACTTGGATAACAAGGCTTACAGAGACTTTATTAACAACAAATTTTTAAAATTATAAGAACCAAATTGAAACTAAGTGAGAGCAAAAATGTGGAGAGTAGATAAGAATGAAAAGGGCATGCAAGTGGGAGGGAAAATTATGGGGGGGGGAGAAATGACAATTGACAACAACATGAAGGGAAGGGAAGGGGAGTTTTAAGAAGCGGTATGGCAGGGAGGTGGAATTCACGTGTGGGTTGGCTGGAAAGCACATGTGAAAGAGGGAACATAAAACGCCTGCACAAGGGAGGGGGGGCTTCCCCTTGATCTTTACCAACCTTGTATGCCCCCTCTTGCTTAGATCTTGTTTCCACAAGCTAAGGAGGCCCATGCTCTCTTCAATCAAAGCCCCCCACCCCCTCTCATTTGGACCCCATTAATTGACTCATGTTCTTTACTTTTTCTCCCCCACCTCTTTTAATTTGTTTTTATTTATGAGTCTCATCAATTTAATTCTACTACTACTACTACCTACTTCACTTGTTGAATGTGGTCAATTCTTTGAGAGGTCCTACATTAATGTTACTCGATCAACTTGGTTTTGCTTTTGGGCTCTTCTCTATGGGACGATATGTTAGATAATTAGCAATGTTCCTCTTGATCCATTTGGACCATGATCTTGGCATGACCTCACATGGATTGTTGGCCCAATCAAGCCTTCCATTTGCCCATCATTCACCATGCTTGTCCTTGTCGCAATCGGTCCTCCTCGACCATAAAAACACTTATTTAGAGTTTATCACTTAGTTAGGAAAACTTGGTCCTCGTTGTCTATAATATTGATATCCTCACTTCTAACATGGGTTTAGGTGAGTGAACGCATCTATTACCTTCTGATAATGGTGATTTAGATGATGACTGTTGTAGTTAGGTCATGTTATGGAGTGATTGATATTTTTTTTAAATGTTGATGGCTTAGAGAAAGATTTCAAATCATTGACCCTAGTGAAAAATCAGATTTTGGGTTTGAGGATTTTTTTTTTAAAATTTCGAATGTATATTAGTATGAGGATGATGTTAGTACTAATGCAACCAATTGCAAAGCATATAACTTTCGGAATTTTTAATATCAAAAAAATATCTTAATGAAGAATAATAATAAGAAAGAAGAAGAAAGGGAAATTCATGACTATGAGGAGAATGACTAGAGCATAGCACAGTGGATAAGACATTAATTACCATCTTAGATATTGATGATTCAATCGCCACACCTGCCATGGTTGAATTAAAAAAGGGCTAATTGCATAAATGACCATATTTTATTACGCGTTTTGAAAAATGGCGACACAGTTTATTTTTTTTTAAATGGCCAAACGATTTTTGATAATTTTAATTGATATTTATTAAATGACTAAAATACCCCTAACAACTGCACTCCAAACACAGACTATTATAACCAAGACTAAACAACTCTACATTTTAAACAATATTATATAACTCTACAGACTATTATAACCCATGTTATTATAAATCACTCAGCGCCTCAAATAGAAAATCTAAAATTAAAATCTAAATATTGGAATCCTAAAACAAATTCAAAATCAAAAAGATAAAACCAAAAAAGATAACTTGATGAGTGATTTTAAATTAAAACAAACCTAAACTACTTAAACATAAAACACAAGAAAAAAAAAACTATATCTAAGCAAGAACAAATACCCAACAATTGAACTAAAAAAAAAATCTCAAAAATCAATAACAACAAAACACCCAATAAATTGTTCATGAAATTAACAAGTTAATGCAAATCACAAAGATAAAAAAAATGTGAAAAAGATAATGTGATAAGTGATTTTAAATTAAAACAAACCTAAACCACTTAAATATAAATGATACATAAAAAATAATAAAATAATAAAAACTATATATAAGCAAGAACAAATACCCAAAAATCAAGAACAATAAAGCACCCGATAAGTTATTCATGAAATTAACAAGTGAATGCAAATCACAAAGTTTTTAAAAAAAAAGTGACAAAGATAATGTGATAAGTGATTTAAAATTAAAACAAACCTAAACCACTTAAAAAAACAATATCTAAGCAAGAACAAATACACAGAAATCAAACTACAAAAACCTAAAAATCAGTGAATGCAAATCACAAAGATTACAAAAAAATGGCAAAAAGATAATGTGAATGTGATAAGTGATTTTAAATTAAAACAAACCTAAACCACTTAAACATAAAAACGATACATAAAAAAGGAAAAAACTATATCTAAGTAAGAACAAATACCCAAAAATCGAAATGTCTAATTTGAAAAATCAGAGTAGGTGTAGAAGTTCTAAAGTAGTCAAACTATAAAATGTTGCAAACTAGAATCCAACTGAACCAAGATATTAACAACCTTAAAATTGTGGTAGTGATTACCTTCGTCCAAATCGCATCAAACAATATACTTATCGATTGAAGAGACATTACAACCTAAAGAACACATAACAATATAAAAATAAAATGAAAAATAAAGAATACATCACAATGAAGCTGATGAAATAAGAAACCAACGACAAAATAAATTGATTGCCTCGAAAGAAACCAAGTAAAAATATGAGATGCTAAATTAAAAAAATTGGAAGCAATGAAAAAAGAATGAAACTCGATGTATAAAACAAAAATCTAATTAAAAATTCGTATATGGATAAGAAGTTTAAAAATAAAATAAGGTATTTAAAAAAAACGAATCTTTAAAATCATATCTTTATATATACTGACATTTTAAAAAAATCACAAAAAGATAAAATATGAAAGATTTCAATTGGAAGATATGAAAGCGGATTGAATTAAAAATTTTTGTAATTTTGTTTTGATACACCCTAACTAAAAAAAGGGCGAGAGAATAAAAAAGAGGAAACAAAAGAGGAGAGAGAATCTAACGGAGGGACAGAATAGAAACTGACTAAAAAAACTACCTTCACTGCGCAACACAAATGACCATAAATAAAAAGATTTATCGATGGCCATTAATCAAAACATTTTTTATTTTTTTTATTTTTTGCCATCCATAGAATTTCCCCTTAAAAAAACAAACTGAGGATGAAAGAATCGCTCAGCTCAGCAAGCTTCAAAGTCTAGCCCAACATGCATAGTATTACAAACCCAGGAGGCTAGGCCCAATAGCATGAGCCCGTACATATAATCCTAAAGGGATATTTGCATAACTCTTAGTCTATTGACCAATGTTTATAAAATGGGTTTGTGTCTATTTGGTTCATAAATTTTAAAGTATTTAATAGGTTCTTGAACTTTCAATTGTGTTTAATAGGTCTTTAAACTTTAAAAATGCCTAATAGAGTAATGAACTTTCAATTTTGTGTATAATAGGTTCTTGATATATTCAAAATTTTCAAAAATTAATTAATCCATTAGATATAAAGTGTTTGATAGAATCCTAAACTTTTAATTTTGTATCTAGTAAGTTGACGAAGTTTAAAAAACATCAAATAGGTCAATGATCTATATTAGACAAAAAATTGAAATTTTAGAGACTTAATATTCGACATAAAATTAGAAGTTTAAAGACTTATGAGACAAATAGATACAAATTTAAAAGTTTAAGGAACTATTAGACACCTTTTAAATTTAAGGACCAAATAAACACAAATTTGAAAGTTTAGATACCCATTATATACTTTTTAAAGTTCAGACCAAATTCCATTATTGGTTCACAGGGTGAACTCCTGATAAGAATAGGATTGTAGTTTTGTTTTCAATACTTGACCTACCCTACGACAGCACTTGTTGGGATATAACTACGGGATCTAAAATGATGAGTCACACTTACAAATGGCTCTTTAAGGTTGTTAATGATGTCATTGACCAAACTAATGGTAACTCAATATTATAGGAATAAGAGTTTATTCTAGTATAAAACTTGGTTGAGATTGTCTCAGTTTAATGAAGAAATACTTGACTTACCATACGACGGTACTTGTTCTAACTCACTAAAGTACCATAGCATTAGAAATAATTTATAGGGTTCATTTTTCAAATTGTTTGATTTTTATGCTAAAATTAAATGGATAATTGTTTGCATAATGTTAAATTATATATATATATATCTCAATATTTGGTCGGGTTGTCAAAGCCCTCCAAAATATTTACTGATTCTCTAGATCTAACTTGTAGAAATGATCTAACTTGTAGAAATAGTGGACCAGGTCGAATCCCAAGGGAACCAATCGAATTAATTTTTCAAAGTTAAAAATAATAATAATAATAAATAATAGGGGGGTTTGAATTGCTGAACAAAAATTGTAATTAAACAATAAAGAAAAAAATGAATAAAGAAAATAAATTTTATGAAACTTCCAATTCAATGATATGAATTTCATTCAATTGTAATCTTGATCATAGGCTTAAAAAGAAGAAAATATTAATTTCAATTTCTCTAATTTCAAGAACTTAGTCAATTTATTCGGAAAAGCCGCAATAAATGTAAATTCTCCTAATTTCATTGATTTTAACCCACATCAAAATCAAAACTTACCCTTTAATCAACTGGGCACGATAGCATTCCATATAGATTAAATAATAACATTAAAAATAATGAGAAAGACTAAACCAAAACTAACTAATTGAGATAGTTACAAATTAATTAATTTCATTTTTTTTTTTGTTTCCTTGGAGTCTATTATGCAAGCTATGTAAGATGGAAAAACCATAATTACACACACATAAGTCAACCCCTTGCTACATATTTTAATCAATTGTGACAATTACGGATCACAAAATCATAGATAACAATAAATCAATTGAAACTAAATTAAGACGTCAATTTAATTCAATAACAATCAATCATAAAAATAGGAATAAGAAACAAAGAATTATTGAATTAAAGACAAAATTTCAATTTAGCCCAAAGCCTTACAAAATTACAAATGGAAATTAAATCACCATTGAATCAGAAATTAAAACTTAGCTACACATGGTAGAAAAGCAATAAAAACTGTAGAGGGGAAGCAACATACAAATAAAAAAAGAAACAAAACTCAAATAAAGAAAAAAAAAACTCACTGCACTACAAAAAAAACTAAAACACACTTCACTATCTAAGCTTTTGTTTTACAAAGAAAACTAGAACTCTTCCCTGTTTTTCCAAAAGCAAGAGGGCCTCCTATTTATACTTGGAGATGAACTAAAAATAGCTTTTCCCTTCCCAAAAATTATGGTTTGATGAAGAATAATATCCATCCATTTCAATTTGAAGAAGTGGTCCTCCATATATTTCTCCTATACAAAGAAAAACAAACTCCAAGTTTGTTATATTTATTTATTTTTAATTTTTATATTGCTTTCTGTTTTATTTTTATTAATTTTCATTTTTATTTAATTCTTTTCCTATCTTTCTTTATTTCTTCTTTTTCTTTCCATTTTCAATTTTTTAATTTTATTTCATTCCTTTTCCAATTTCATTTCTATTTATGAATTTAAACTAAAATATGCTTTTTAGATTGATTCTACCAAATATTTGACAATTTGCCACCTAAACTAAATTAAATACAATTTCTACAATTAAGCACAACAGTCAATCAAAATAAAAGGAAATTAGACATAATAAATGTGATTAATTAAAACTTATCAAATTCATCCACACCTAATTCATGCTTGTCCTCAAGCATACCTTAACTCAACATACCAATTCTCACGTCTACTCTCTTTTCATCTCTCTCAATGTCCAAGAATACCAATAAAGCTAATTACACATCAATATTGAATTGTAGTGACAATTAAGAGAATGAGCACTCATAGGATACATTTTATACAAAATTCACCAAAATCAAATGCAACAAGACTTAACACCCTCACATGATTTCACTCAATACTCTCAAAGCATTTAGGGTGCTTTTACTCTCAAAATCAAAACATAGCATGTTATTATCATAGGCTTGCAAATGAATCAAATTTCCACCACTATATATAGATGAATTGTGAATGCAAAAATCAAAGGGACTTAACAAGGGTTGTAATGGGGCTTAGGTAAGGGTATGACAGGAGGAAAATTTAAGGTGTTTTCAAAATCAAGACAAAGAGTTATTTACTTGCATGATATTAATGTCACATAACAATCACAAAACACACTATCCGAGCCTTTGAATTTTATTCCCATGTCTCATTCAATCACTAAGAACTTTGGAGAAGTAACATTTAATAATTCAAATGCTTTTGGCAAACTTTTCTCCAAATATATATATTTTCCTCTTTTTTTTTTTTTTTTGAAAGGGAACGAACTTCAACTCTTTTTTTTCCTTTTTTCTTTTCTAATGTTAAGGCACACTTCCTTTTTTCTTTTTCCTTACATTTGTTACACAAATTCTCTCTTTTGATTTTTTTTTCTCTCACTCAAACATTAACTACCATGCAAAATTTTCTTTTGTCTTGGCAAAGGTACAAATGTTGAGGATAACAAACGAAAAAGTCTTAGGTTGAATATAATGTGTTTGAAGCAAGAAAACAAATGGAAAATAGGCTCAAAGTAGCTAACTAAAGGGAAAAACATAAAGGTAGGTATTTTATTAAGAGTCCAAAAATTGGTTAATCCTAATTTGCCCTTATCATATTAAAGCATCAATCCAAAAAAATGTGGTCTCAAAATGCATTCACAAGCAAGTTCTAGAATAAACACACTAAGTTTGATAACACTCAACAATAAATAAATGGAGCAAAATATAATGAGTTGCTCATAGGCAAAAAAGCTCATTGGAACAGATAATTTGCATAAAGTCTTGAGCACTTTTCAATCAATAAATCAATGAGACACCGTCATATAATTTTTTTTTAAAAAAAACACTAATCATGTTCATCTTTCTCATGCATTAAAATTCAAACTAAGGATGCATCCTTAACTTACAAGGCATTCAAGGATATCAATAAAGACTCAAGGTTTCAAAAGAAAAATCAACATGTACGAATCAAATCATGCTAAATTCAAAGCAATTTGTTTTTTAGAAAAGAAATTGTATAACAAAAACCTCCCCCACACCTAAACTATACATTGTCCTCAATGTATAACTAAGCATATTATTCACAAAAGAAATGAAAAAGAGAAGAAAATTAAACTCCCCTGTTTTGTGAACAACTCAGACTGGATAGTTTGTGGTGTTGAGAGAATGGGTGGTCACGCCTTATTAAAAATTAATGCCCTGCAAACAAAAATAAATTAAAAAAAAACCATAAAATAAAACAAACCAAGAGAAAGAGAACAAAGAGCTAGAAAAGTAAAGAAAACATTTGGGTTGCCTCTCAATAAGCACAATTATTTATTGTCGTTTTGCTCGACGAAGCCAATAAATGTTTCAATCATCCAAATAACCAACTGGAAGCTAATGAGACATGGAGCAATCTCACCCCCATGTAAAATTTTCAATCTATGACCATTCACTTTGAAAATTTTGTCTGAATCCAAGTTTTTTATTTCCATTGCACCATAAGGAAATATATTAATAATAACAAATGGGACAATCCACCGAGAACGAAACTTACCAGGCATAAACTTCAATCGATAATTATATAACAAAACTTTTTGACCAATCTCAAATTGTTTTCGAACAAGCATGTTATCATGAAACAACTTGGATTTCTCTTTATAAATTCTCAAATTCTCATAAGCATCCAGTCGCAACTGATCACTATGCTTTTCACTACAACATGCAAGTGCACGTGATCGAAGTAATAAAGATCTGGAAGTACTCTGGAGTATCGTACCCAAGGGAACGGATTTTAACAAAATCTTATAAAGACGACACAAATTTGCTTACAAAATGCAACTGTGGTAACCAAGGATGTAAAAATATAAGGAATTGGTTTGTTAACAAGAGTGAGTGAAAAATAAATGAGTTAAAAATAGGGATTCAAGTGATTCAAGCGCCTTTGGAAAAATGCTATTCAAATGCAAATGCAATCTTGACTAAACATGTGAAGACTAAGTAAACCGAGTTCACCTCCTATTCAATTGTGATTCAAAATCTTTAGGAGACTAAGTGATTAAACCTATATGTCTATGGCTAATCTCTAGTGGTTTTGGAGTCTCGCCCTATGTCTAGAGTCGATGTTCAGAACTTATTTCTAAGCCTTTTCCTCCATTGCTTTTGTGACATCGGCTTTTCCTTAACTCTTTCGATATTAAGTTCAAGCTTGACAAGCAAACACTAGTTGGCCGACTAGATTTACCTAGAACTAAACTCAACAAATCAAACAAAATTCACATGCTAGCTAGAGTTGTATGGCTTTAGAGCTTTTACATTTTTCCCTAGGGCTTTCACCAACTTGAACCCCTAAGGAAAATTTAGCTCATTATGGAGATAATGAAAACCCAAAACTTACTCTGTGTAAAATTCATAATTAGTACAAGGAAATAATAATGCTAGAGTTATTAAATTTAAATCAAAATTAAATAAAACATGATACTGGACAAAAATCAGAAATAAACAAGCTTTTGTATGGAGAGAAAGAATTCAAAGTCTGGATTTCAACTTTTCATATCAATTTTGCCTCATACAGGAAATGGAATGTAATCAAAACTAATTCAATACTCAAAATTAAGCAACAACTTTAAGATGAATACTAACAAAGAACAATTTTTAGCCCAAAACAGAATATTACTGTCGAAATTCCTTACTAAGATGGAATTAGAATCCTTTACGAATTCTTAAATCTTTACCTTCTCTAACAAAGTTGAGAAGGGATCAAACCACGGAATTTAGGAGCAAAACAAGCAAAGATTAATGGACGAAAAACAGAGGAAAGAAATTGAAAACAACTGCTGTTAGGAAACTTGGGAAAGACAGAGAAACCCACGAGAACAAAGTGCATAAAAACCGATCTTTATTGAGGATAGATCAAAATTCAAAACTTAATCGGGCAAAACTACAAAAATGAAATACTGAAAACAATAGAAATCATCTAATTGCTGGATGTTGTCCGAAGGTAATAAAACAGAAAATTAAACCCAGAAGAAAAACAGAGTTTGAAAAAATTGGTTCCTTCTTCTTCGTTCTTCCTCCCTTTTATAGAGATTCCGAGGCTTCTTCTTCCATCTTGGGCTCCTTAATTTCGTGGGTAAATGATTGAGCACGAGATTTGGCTGTAAATTCTCCCATAAATCAAGTAATTTCCATTAATTGAGGTGATTTCCCGTGATTTCCGTAATGCTTAATAGGTGCAGAAAATGCAATTGCATTGAAATTGCATTTTCCCTCTTTGTTCACCACCTTTGCTCTCTCAAAGAAATGCAATTGCATTTCATTTGCATTTTCTTCATTTTTTCAAATCTGCACAAAAACTACCATTTTAGCCGACTTTCTTCTATCTTTTCAACTTAATTTTTCTTTTACCTTATTCCAACAAGCTTGCATGAATTTTTCTTATAAACACTATCTTTAGCTTGCTCGATAATCAATAAAGCATGCAAAAATGGCAAGAACAACTTAGTTTTAGGGTTAAATAATCCTCATAAATGAGAATTATCAGCAACTCCTCTAATTCTTGCAATTGCAGTAACCTTGACGCTCTAGCTTTGTATAGGTCCATGTTGCATCGCCGAACTGCCCAATAAGCTTTATGCTCAATCTCCACTTGTAAATGACATGCCTTGCCAAAAATCAACTGGTAAGGAGACATCTCTATAGGAGTCTTGTTGGCCGTTCGATAAGCCCACAATGCATCATCCAAACGAAGGCTCCAATCTTTTCTTCCTGGATTCACCGTTTTCTCCAGGATGGTTTTAACTTCTCTATTGGAAACTTTAGCCTGTCTGTTGGTTTGAGGGTGGTAGGCGATGGTCACTCGGTGATTCACTCCATTCTTCCTCATCAAATCTTTGATCGTTCTAGTGCAAAAATTAGTGCCTTGATCACTAATAATGGCTCTTGGAATTCCAAACCTATTAAAGATGTTGGCCTTGATAAAACCTACAATAGCTTGACTTCATCAGTTTTGGTGGCTTTTGCTTCCACCCATTTTGACACATAATCCACAGCCAAAAGTATATAAGAAAAACCACAAGAAGAAGGTAAAGGGCCCATGAAATCAATATCCCATACATCAAATATTTCACAAATATGAATTGAAACTTGAGGCATTTCATACTTACATGTTATTGCCCTACTTTTTGGCATCTCTCATAACTCTTACAAAATTGATATGCATCTTTAAACATAGATTCCCAATACAAACCACTATCTAAGATTTTTCTAACAGTTCGTCTAGGTCCGAAGTGCCCTCCACATGCATAATCATGACAAAAAGCTAAAATAGACTGGAATTCATTTTCAAGCATACATCTCTTAATCACTTGATCAGAATAATATTTCCATAGGAAAGGCTCACCCCAAACATAATATTTTGACTCACTTTTTATTTTTCTTTTCTAGACTTGCTAAGACAATGAGGTTGTAACGCCCCTATACTCTAGAGCATGCTAAGAGTGGGAGTAAGACTAAGTTAGCCCGCCTAAGCCTGAAATTTCGGCAACATGGCGGCGTAACTACAAGAAAACCAAATTTTAAGAACCTGATAAAGAAGAGATAGCACACTTCTAAGATTTCAAATAAACCCTCAGCAACCAACAACTACACAAGAGTGCTGAGTTCTCAACCAGAGTCAAGTACAACAAAAACACTTCCTAGTTTACGAAGTAGACATACAATAGACAAAACTCAATTTACAAACAGTAAGGATCCATCTGACAAAATACGCAACTAAAAAGAGCCTAAGGGTAAGCTATAGGTAACTCCATAGCCTCGCCAGGTCGTCGTTCATCAACCACCACGTCGTTGCACATTACTTGAAAAGAGAAAGGTAGCATGAGTGAGTATTGGTATACTCAGTAAGCAGCCATCTTAGACATAATAATTCATAGCCAAACAAAACATTTTGAGAAGGAGAGATTATGCCTTACTCACATTCGTGCCTAAGCAACAAATAATAATTCCACCACATGACCAGGGTCTCATTTCTCTACCTCATCTCTGATTTCACCAAATCCTAACTTCGTATCATACCAATGAGTCCTGCAACCTAGAATTCAACCTCGTGAAGGTAATAAACCTCACGCTCATCATAAAGGATAGTTACCTCAAAGCTAGCACACAGGCCATAGGGAAACGCATCCCCTATGCTCAACACAAGTGGGGAATCACCCCTAAACTAGCTCACCGGCCATAGGGAAACGCATCCCCTACGCTCAACATATATAGGTAATCATCCTAAGCTAGCACACAGGCAATAGGGAAACTCATCCCCTACGCTCAACACAAATGGGGAATCACCCCTAAGCTAGCTCGCCGGCCATAGGGAAACGCATCTCCTATGCTCACGCATCATATAGCATTCTAGGTCTACAAGCTCACTCAATACAACCGAACTAGGATAGGTAATACTAGATCAATGGTTTACAACCAACTTTTCTATTTCAAAAACCCCTACATGCAACATTGCTCTCAAGCCTCTGTCACAACCTGAACCGGGGTTCACATTACCAACCAACATCTCAAATTTCACTTCCAACACATAAATAACTGGGCTTAAGCCTTAATCAAATACTATCCATATTTATTTACCAATGATCTAGTAATTTTTTCCTTTTCAATTCAAATATACATAAATGCAAATTTTACCAAAATAGCATATCAAATATTTCCAATTGCTACTTACCTCTCAATCGACCCAAGGTCGAAATACTTCACTTTAATGGACGAGGATAGCTTGAATCCTTACAATTGAGAGAGCGCCCAACTTTTTATAACCTCCAAATTCAATTTCTAGCACGCGCGAAAGTTCCAATTATTTAATAATTACTTAGATAAATCAAAGCTTACTTCCTTAACTTACTTGGCCCTAAATGACCATTTACAAGAATTCTGAACTTTAAGGCTTACCAAATACTGTAAATATAAGCCGTTGGAACAATGCTCGATACCACCCAATTGAATAATAATAGCCTTCAATCCTAATGGTAAATCTTAAAGTGAGATCCATAGTCCAAAAATCAACCAAAGCTACTCATCATAAAACCTAAATAAATTGTTAACAACTAAATTTCCAAAAGCCATAACGCTTACCCACGATTTCAAGAGCCAAACCACACCGTAATAAGTCCTTAAACGCCCAAATAACTTCAATAAACCCGCTGTCCACACACTGGTTTGCCGGAAATTACTTTGATTAGCAAAAATTAAGAACAAAAAGGTGCAGAAATGAAGAGATAAACAGAGAGGGAGAGAAAACAGAGAGGGAGAGAAAACAGAGAGGGAGAGTACGTGAGGGAGAGGCGGACAGAGAGGGAGGGGGCGAGAGGGAGGGCGGACAGGAAGGGAGGGAGAGAGCGAGACAGAGAGGGAGGGAACGGGAGGGAGGGAGCAGACGAGAGGGAGGGGGACGGGCAGAAGGGGGAGGGAAAGGGAGGGAGGGAGCAGACGAGAGGGATGGAGTCGGGCAGAAGGGAGCAGACGAGAGGGAGGGAAGGGAACGGGAAGGAGGGAGCAGACGAGAGGGAGAGGGACGGACAGAAGGGGGAGAGGGAAGTGAGGGAGGGAGGGACGACAGAAGGGGGAGAGGGAAGTGAGGGAGGGGGCTGGACAGAGGAAGATGGAGGGATAAGGTTGTCTGCATTTTTTTTTTTTTTACATATAATAATAATAATAATTATGATAAAGATAACTACAAAAATAATAATAATAATAATTATTATTATTATTTAATTTTTTTAAATTATTCCATAATTCAAAATACCAAAATTTAAACCGGATGTTACAGAGGTAGATTTCTTGTAACCAAATAATTGACCATATTAGCATACCAAGGAAACATACCTTTGAGTTGGAACAAATGCTCATCTGGAAAATCACCATTGAATGGTAGATCATCTTCTTCTCTTACCAATCTACTCAGGTGGTCTGCAACAGAATTCTCTACTCCTTTTCGGTCTTTGATTTTCATGTTGAACTCTTGAAAAAGCAAAATCCATCGAAGCAACCTTGGTTTCGATTCTTTCTTTGCCAAAAGATACTTCAAAGCTGCGTGATCAGAAAACACAATAACTTTAGAACCATATACATAAGATCGAAATTTATCTAAAGCAAAAACAATGGACAAAAGCTCTTTTTCTGTAGTGGAATAATTGCACTGAGCAGGATTCAAGGTTCTTGAAGCATAATAGATGACATGACTTTTCTTGTCAACTCGTTGGCATAGAACTGCTCTCACTGCATAGTTGCTTGCATCACACATGATTTCAAAGGGCAATTGGCAAAATAATTTTTGAGAAATCCTTGATAAACCTGCAATAAAATCCTGCATGTCCAAGAAAGGAACGCACTCCCCTAACATTGGTAGGGTAAGGTAAGTTTTCAATAATATCCACTTTCGCTTTATCTACCTCTATACCCCTAAAAGATTTGATGCCCTAGTACAATGCCTTGGGTGGCCATAAAATGACATTTCTCATAATTTAAAACCAAGTTAGTTTCAATGCATCTTTTCATAATTTTGGTCAAATTATCTAGGCATTCATCAAATGAATCTCCATATACAGTAAAATCATCCATAAATATTTCAATGTATTTCTCAATATTTTCAGAAAAAATACTCATCATGCATCTCTGAAACGTACCTGGAGCATTACAAATACCAAAAGGCATTCACCTATAAGCATAGGTCCCAAAAGGACAAGTGAATGTCGTCTTTTCCTGGTCTTCTTGTGCAATAGGGATTTGATAGAAACCTGAAAAGCTATCAAGAAAACAAAAGAAGGGTTTGCCAGCTAATCGTTCTACCATCTAGTCAATGAAAGGTAAAGGAAAATGATCTTTTCTAGTCACTTGATTAAGTTTTCTAAAATTAATACACATTCTCCAACCATTTTGCACACGCATGGGTACAAGTTCATTATTTTGATTCCTTACCACAGTAATTCCAGTTTTCTTCGGAACGACATGAATTGGACTTACCCACTCACTATCTGAGATTGGATAGATGATACCTGCATCCAACAACTTGAGTATCTCTTTCATTACCACTTCTTTCATATTTGGATTCACTCTTCTTTGTGGCTCCCTTGATGTTTTGGTATTGTCGTCAAGTAAAATTCGGTGCATGCAAATTGATGGACTAATGCCTTTTATGTCGGCCAAAGTCCATCCAATTGCAAGCTTGTATCCATTGTGAGTCCTTTCGAGATGATGACAGGCAATGTATCAACTTCACCCAAATACACGTATTTAAGGTGATCTGGCAAAGCTTTCAACTCCAATTTTGGTGCCTGCAAGATAGAAGATAACATTTTGTTAGTTGAAGTATAAATTTCAGCATTTTAATTTACTGGTTCTAATAAAAATAACTTTTCTACACCAATTTTATCATCAATTCCTTCTAAACTAGATTGTCCATTTGATTCATGCTCATGCCCGACATTTTCCTCTGTGAATACATCTTGTACAATCGAATCAATCACATCAATATGACAAAGAGAATGTTCATCATTAGGATATTTCATGGCATCGAAAATATTAAATTTAACAATTTCTCCATCAAACTCTACCGAGAGAGTACCCTCATCTACATCAATCTTTGTCTTAGCTGTTTTCATGAATGGTCACCCTAACAAAATTGAAGCAGATTTTGATGGTGAATTACTACCCATTTCTAAGATGTAAAAGTCAACAGGGAATATGAGTTCATTAACCCTCACTAAGACATCTTCAACAACTCCTAGAGGGTGAATATAAGAACGATCAGCTAACTGTATTACTACACCAGTTTCTTGTAAGTCATTTAATTTTAATTCTTGATAAATAGAAAGTGGCATGACATTAATGGAAGCTCCTAAATCTAACATGGCACGCTCTATTTTCTTATTACCAATAATACAAGGCAACGAAAACATACCTGGATCCTTACACCTTTCTGGCATATTCTTTTACAAGATAGCCAACACATTCTTACTTACCACAACTTTTTCCTTTTCTTTTGTTTTCCTCTTCCTTGTGCACAATTCCTTCAAGAACTTTGCATACTTGGAAATTTGCTTGACGGCATCTAACAATGGGATATTAATCTCTACCTTCCTAAATGTATCAAGGATCTCCTTTTCATGTTCATCTTCTTTTGGCTTTGCTAACCTGCTAGGAAAAGGAGGTAGTGAAGTATGTGAAGGAAAAGATAGAGGAGGATCAAGTTTTACCCTATTTGGTGTTTTAAAAGAAGTTTCTTCTCCTTCTTTTTCCTTGCTTAGTTCTCTCTCCTTAGGTGGAATCTCTCATGAGGGAATCTTTTTCCCACTTCTTAGCATAATTGCACTGACATTCTCCCTTGGATTCACCTCTGGTTGTGAAGGAACTTTCTGGAATTTTGAGCTTCCAATTTACTAATTGATGTAGCCAATTGAGTAATTTGGTTGCCCAAATTTTGCATGTCTGGCCTTGTCTCCTGTTGAAATTGAAGAGTACTGTTAGCTAAAGTCTTAACAACATCTTCTAAAGACATACCTGAGTTTCAAGTCTGAGCTTGCATAGGAGCTTGTGGTGGTCTACCAAAATTCTGAGGAGGTTGTCTCTGTTGTCTACCAAAATTCTGAGGAGGTTGTCTACCAAAATCCTTGATTTCTATAGCTAAAGTTTGGGTGATCTCTCCATCCAGGATTGTAATGGTTAAAGTAGGGATCATACTTCCTTTGAGATTCACCAAAAAATCCTCCTATGGCGTTGGCTTCTTGAAAGGAATCTTGTTGTAGTTGATAGCACACTTCTGTAGGATGTCCTGGAAATGAGCATATTTCACACACCTTTGTTGTTTGCAATTGCCCTACAGCCATTTGACGAACCAGAGTAGTTGGATCAGAAATTTGATTTTTAAGTTCACTTACCTCTTTAACTTGTTGAACAGCTCCACCAACGCTGGTCCCAAATTGCTGGGAATTCTCTGCCATGTTTGAAATTAATTGTTTGGCTGCTTCAGGTGTCTTGTTTACTAATGCTCCACCACTTGGTGCATCAATCATGCTCCTATCCATTAGCAACAGTCCCTTGTAAAAGTACTGGATTAGGAGTTGGTCAGAAATTTGGTGGTGGGGAAAACTAGCACACAATCTATTGAATCTCTCCTAGTATTCATACAACGTATCCCCAGTGATTTGTGTTATGCCGTAAATCTCCTTCTTGATGTTTGCAGCTCTTGATGCTGGGAAGAATTTCTCCAAGAACAATCTCTTCATCTCATCCACGTCCTGATCGAACTGGAAGGTAGGTAATAGAGCTAATCTTTTGCTTGATCCTTTAAAGAAAAATGAAAAGCTCTAAGATTGATTTGCTCTTCTGTGACACCGTGGGGCTTCATTCCGGAGCATACTATGTGGAATTCCTTCAAGTGCTTATGAGGATCTTCACCTGCACATCCACGAAAAGAAGGGAGTAAGTGAATTAAGCCTAACTTAAGTTCAAAATCACCTGCAATAGTAGGAAAAGTAATGCATAAAGGCTGTTGATTTAAATCAAGTGCTGCCAGCTGCTTGAGAGTTCTCTCTGCCGTGTTGTCTGCCATCTCCTCTTGAAGTTGATCTTGAAATGTAGATGTGTCACCACTATCAAAATCTCTATTGGCTTCCTCTCTAAGACAACGTTTTCTTTCTTTGGTCTCCTTTCTCAGTCTACGTGCTATCTTCTTGATTTTCAGGATTGTACTACAATTCATTATTCGAGAAGAACGACTCATACACTGTAAAATAAACAAACAAATTAAACAATGAGAAACTAAAATAGTTCCCTGGCAACGGCGCCAAATTTTGGTCGGGTTGTCGAAGCCCTCCAAAATATTTACTGATTCTCTAGATCTAACTTGTAGAAATAGTAGACCAGGTCGAATCCCAAGGGAACCAATCGAATTAATTTCTCAAAGTTAATAATAATAAAAATAAATAAATAAATAATAGGGGGGTTTGAATTGTTGAACAAAAATTGTAATTAAACAATAAATAAAGAAAACGAATAAAAAAAAAATAAATTTTATGAAACTTCCAATTCAAGGGTATAAATTTCATTCAATTGTAATCTTGATCATGTTGGGATTTATGCCCTAAAGCCTCGTAATTAATAATTTTGATTATTTTTTTTGCAATATAATATTATCCATTATATGAAAAATCCAAGGTTATTAGTGTAATCTTGAACAGTATGTGGTTGACATACGAGAGGATCATGTTCAAGAAATAACCTAAAGGATCATAGTATATGGATAAGGTTGGGTGCCTTATCCTGGTAACACTATTGATACGGCCCACTTTGTAATAGTTACAAATGATTTGATCCAAATCATTCATGTGGAGACATGTGAGTGGGGGTATCTTATACAATGAGTTTGTATAAGACTGGACCACGAAATATTTAATCTCTCTTTATAAATCCGTTAATTGAGAAGATTAATATTTCATCAGGATGGTCATATGCGACTCGATCTTAATCCTGAGTGAGTTATGAACTCCTGCCTGTGAGGGTCTGTCCTTTGATTTGCATGAGTGAGAGTGGCTTTTGTAGCCGATTCAATATGCATACCATTTTGGGGACTTGACCAAATAGGGAGCTGGGAACATAATCTCACAAGATGGAATTCACTCCTTTCCATATAAGGTAAGTAGATGAGTAGTTCCCTTAAGTGCTGATTTCGGGACTTGAACAATGGGGCCCCACCCTCTCACTGGCCCGAGAGGGACTTAGTTTATAATTAGATTATAAACAGATTGTTCATTAGAGGATCAATGGTACTTAAGGTGCAAGATGTAATTATAGGGGTAAAACAGACTTTTGACCCAGCTGTAATTACGAACAACTCGTGAAGGATCGACTTGTATGTAGTGATTATATCAATGGACACAACTTGTCCTACAGTGCATAAGAGTGCAACTTTAGGTCTATAGTGGAGTGATCCTAGAGTTAATGAATGAAAATTGATTAATTAAAGAGTTTAATTAATTAATTTTGTATCATTGGAGCTTATAATCTGTAGGTCCATAAGGTCCACTTGCTAGCTCATAGAAACACTCAAAAAGATCAATTTAGTTGAAAGAAAAATTTGAAGTGTTCAAATTAATATTTAATATATTAGATATATTAAATATAAAGGAGGAAACTATATTTATTGTATTTGATACATTAAATATTAAAATTTGAAATTTTCAAATTTAATATTTAATTTGAAGTGTTCAAATTAATATTTAATATATTAGATATATTAAATATAAAAGAGGAAAATATATTTATTGTATTTGATACATTAAATATTAAAATAATTAATATATATTTGATATATTAAATAAAAGATATTTATAGAATTTGAATAAGATTCAAATAAATAAATATTGTAGGAAATTTGAATGAGATTCAAATAAATATAAGATATATTTTAATATATTAGATATTAAAATATAATATTTTAATTATGGCAAATATTTTCCCTTGGTCTCTATAAATAGGACCATTGGGTTGAGCCATTCTTCATAACACACATCTCCTCAATAGAGAGAATTAGAGAATTCTCTATAGACCTCTTCCTCTCCAATCCCTTGGGGATTTTCTTTCAAGAGGCTCCCACAAGCCTTGGTCCTGTGTTCGAGTCATAGTTAGGAAGACTTTGTGGAAAAGATAAAGATCCGCCAGAATATTCTCCATAATATTATTTTCAAGATATTTATTGCTTAACCTTTGTATTTTAGTTTAATTCTACATAAATCAAAGACGATTCCTATGTTTTCGCTGTGGGTTTAATTCGATTATTCCCTTCAATTGGTATCAGAGCCTCTTTGAGTTTTATTTAGAATTAAAGTTTTGTGATAGTGGGTATTTTAATTTATCATATATTTGATATATTTGTGGTTTGCAATTGATTGTTTAGGCTATTTGGCATTAGATTTATTGCTTTGATTAGATCATTGTAAAACCCATAAGGGTTAGGATTTCATGTATTTTACTTGAATGACTACGATAGCTGAAAATTTCGATTTTATGGGCTGAAGAAGTCAACAGCGAAAAACGTTAAAAAAAAAAACGTGAAAAAAAAAAATTTATGATTCCTAAATCCTAAATTTGGAATGGTCCAAACAAGGAAGATATTGAAGACCAAGATATGTCTTGGATTTAAATTATTGTAATTTAAATTATTTTCAATTTCTTAGGATATGCCAAATATGCCGGTCAATTTTGCTATTTTTCATTTAATTATGCATGAGATGTATGTTTTAAATTGTTTGATTGTTGCATAAAGTATGCCATTTAAATTTAAAATCCCACCATAGGTTAAGCATGATCATGCATCTTATCTTATTTTTAAATATAATTGTTATATTTGAAAATTTTGATTACGTTGTTTCCTAATAGAATTAAGATTAATTTGTAATATAATTGTTATATTGGAAAATTTGATTAGGATGATTCTTAATAGAATTGAGATATTTTCTTAATATGCTTATATTTTCTATATCTTTGAATATAATTGTTATATTTGAAAATTAAATTAGGATATTTTCTTTCA
The DNA here is from genome assembly GCA_033996785.1 of Trichosanthes truncata. Classification (NCBI taxonomy): domain Eukaryota; kingdom Viridiplantae; phylum Streptophyta; class Magnoliopsida; order Cucurbitales; family Cucurbitaceae; genus Trichosanthes; species Trichosanthes truncata. Next base: position 74,744,035 of record JAWPNB010000003.1, read on the forward strand.
TAAATGAAATCCATGTTTTCCTAATAGGATTAGGATACATCCTAATGAGATTAGGATTTTCTTAAAATAAAGATATTTCGAATTCATGCTTTAAATAGTTTAAAATTTGAATTGAATATATCTTTATTTGTTAGAATTTAGGATAATCTTTTTATTTAGTTTTAAATGGTTTAAAATGGTAGAATTTCAAGATTATCCATAGTTTAAGTTTTTAATTTAATTTATCTTCTATTTCTCTAATAGAATTAGAATAGAATATCGAGGATTATCTTTTAATTTAAAGGGTTTAAAATGATGGATTTTTAAGACTATCCAAGTGAATTATTTTTTTAATAAGATTAAAAATATTTATGTTCATTAATCTAATAATTAATAGTTAATTAAAGATTAATGAATTTGAAAATAAAAATTAACTATAAGGGAACTCTGTCTATGGAAGGTTCTGTCTAGACTGGGGTATTTAAGCTGACCGAAAAGGGAACACCTCTAACTGGGAACCGACCTGGGAGTTGAATTAGTCAAATTTTATTTATTTTCACTAAGCATGCTCATAATGTTATTATTATTTTTTAAATAGTTTAAAAACTTAGTAATTCACATTAAAATCAATCTATCAACATAAGGGTTATGAAAGGTAGATTGAGAAGCTTAGATAAATGATATTAGCCTAATTTTTCTAAGTAATTTTTTCTAAGTAATAGAAAACCCTATTTCAAAATACTTAGTGGGAGAAGGACACATGTCAAAAATCCAACGGTCTCTATTATTGATTCACAACGTGAGATTCATGTGGGGCCTCGTGGCGGCTTTTGGACCGTCCTCCCTACGGAAGGTGTTTGCATGGATCAATATCAGGGTGAATTTTTTGAGAAAGTATATAGTAAGTGGGAGAAGGAAATGTGTCAACATATCCTACGGTCTCCATCATTAATTTACATCGTGAGATTCATGTGGGGCCTCGTGGCGGCTTTTGGACCATCCCCCTACGGAAGGTGTTTGCATGAGTCAATATCAGGGTGAACTCCTGAGAAGGATAGGATTATGGTTTTGTTTCCAATACTTGACCTACCCTACGGCGGCACTTGTTGGGATAAAACTACGGGATCTAAAATTATGGGTCACACTTACAAATGGCTCATTAAAGTTGTTAATGATGTCTTTGACCAAACTAATGGTAACTAAATATTATAGGAATAAGAGTTATTCTGGTATAATATTTGGTTGAGATTGTCTCAGTTTAGTGAAGGAATACTTGACCTACCCTACGGCGGCACTTGTTCTAACTCTCTAAAGTACCATAGCATTAGAAATGATTTATAGGGTTCATTTTTTCAAATTGTTTGATTTCTATGCTAAAATTGAATCGATAATTATTTGCATGATGTTAAATTATATATTTTATATATTTCAATATTATGTCAGTTTCTCTCATAATTTTTAATTTTATTACTGATAAGTTAAAATTGAGAAATTTTATTACTTGGAAAAGTAATATTAACACTATAATGGTAGTGTAAAATTTTGAATTTGTCTTTATTGAGAAATGTTCTCAAAACCTGTTGCTAATGCTATTCGAATTGTTTGTGAAGCACATGATTAATGAATCAAAAGTAAACGAGATAGCATGTACGTATTCTCTTAGTTGAAATGTTAGATGTCAAGTTTAGAAGATAAAGAAAATGACAACAACATATGAGATGTTGAAGTCAACATAAGCTAAATTTAGAAAATTGTCTAAATGATCTCAAAATTAAGTATTACAAAAATCCAAGTAAAGAAACCAAATGATTGAAGCTATATAAAAGGAAATAGTTCCTAAATTAGCTAGGAAAATCATAATAAGAGGAATTTTTGAAATGCCTCTAGGAAAAAAAATATAAATGAAAGTAAATTTGATTTACTAGATTTTTGATGGAATATAAATGCCACCTAGATAGTCGATATAAGATCTACTATCAAGATTTATTCTTCATTACATTTAATATGTAATTCTTGGAAAATACTTAACATGTAGAATAGTTTCTACAAGTTAGCACCATAAAGCCTATCTCAGTTAGTGTAGTGGGAGACATTAAGATGTCATTAAGTAAAAATTGTTACATAATGCTGAATATGGTGTTTTTAGTAACCATAACAGAAATTCAATTTCTCGAACTTTATTACAAAAATGTTCATATAGTATGAATTACTTTGAAGTATGAATGTTTATATTTTCAAAATTGTTTGAAAATACATTCAGCTGAAAATAAGAACAATTTGTATATATTAAAAATGTTGACATATACTATACTACAAAATACTGAGATATTCAGGATTATAGAATCCAAAATAGAAAGACATTATTTTCTCCTAAAAGATGATACTTGACTTTGGCTGTTAATGTTGATTAACATCAACTTGAATAGAATGAAAAGACTAGTAAGAGGCAATTCTCTAAAAAGTTAGTTAATTACTTTACATGTCTGTAGATCTTGCCTTTCATGCAAGATAATCATTGGACCTTTATTAGATGGGCTAGAACGCCAAAGAATATTTTGGGCTTACACATTCTGACCCAAATGGTCTAGTGAATGTAAGAGTCAAATAAAGTCATGAATATTTCATCACTCTAGTTGATGATCATTTAAGGGATAAGTATCTTTACCTAATACAACATAAGTCTAAATTTTTGAAAAGTTCAAGAAAATTAAGACTAAAGTTAAAGTTTAAAAATCGATTAGATAATTAAATCTATCAAGATATTATGATCAGATCATAATAGAAAGTACATAAACCTTATGTACTAAAACTAATTGATAGAAAATTGGTTTTTATCACAATTATCTTAATACCAAGTACAATTTTGTGAAATTGTGCTACAAGAGGAGAAACAGAACCTTGTTAGACATGGTCACATCAGTAATGAGTTACACACCATTACCATACTCCAGTTAGGAAATGCAATAGAGATTGCATGGTGAACATGATTCCCTCTAAAAGTGTCTACGTGACAATTTTAAAGATTATAGAAGAATAGTAAAGCTGGGGTACAACACTTCACCATTTGGGAATGTTAAGCTCACGTGTTGAAACAAGCCTAAAAAGCTTGTATATGTTCAAAGATAAGCCTAAGTGTAGGCCACCCCTAAGGAGTATAAAGTGGTCTTTTATGTAGTTCTAAAACGAATAAGGTATTTGTATGACAAATATCAATTTTATAAGAAATGTCAAATAAAAGACTACAAACCTTTAATAAGGTGAGATAGTGTTAATAAATTGGTTCCAAGTGAAGCCACTAAATAGTTAACAAAAGTTGTTAACAATTTAATTATATTTGAAAGTCAAATAGATCCTAGTCATGAATTGGATAAGCCTCATCGTAGTGGGAGAGTTATGAGATGACTCAACCTTTACAAGGACTTAATTGAAGTCCAAATTGTCATGTTAGATGACAAAGTTGAAGGTTTATTACTCTCAAAGTGAGACTAATGGCAAAGGGTTAGAGCTAATAGGAGAAAGTAGATTAAGAGTAAACTTTCTCACTTGTTGTCATACTAAAGTCTGTAAGTATTATTTAATTCATTGTTGCATATGGGAAATGAAAATGAATGTTTATAATTCTTTTATGAAAAGAAATATTAGATAATGCATCTACACAAATCAATCAGATATGTTTATTTTCAAAGATCAAAAGCAAAAGGTTTGCGAAATAGTAAAAGTTTATTTATGAAATAAATTTTACCATTAGATCTGTGAATATAAGGTTTGATAAAAGTATCAAAATCTATGACTTTGGATAAATATTAATGAAGCTTGTATAGACAAAAAAATCATTAATTGCTTAGTGGATTTTTCTCATGTTTTATGTTGGTGATATTTTTACCCATTATGAATGATGTAAGATGTCTAACATAAAACGTTGATTAAGTAACCAATTCCAAATAAGTGATTTGGAATGACTCAGTATATTTTAAATGTCCAAAATGAAGATTTTGAGGACAAAATGTTAACTTTGTCTCAAACATCTTATATTGACAAAATTGTTGTCAAATATTTGATTTTTATGTCTAAGAAAGTGTATCTTAAGACACCTCAAATGTTGAGAGTATATGATATGCATAAATGAGACTGAACATTTAATATACAATTGGTTAGCATATATCAGTTAAACGAATGGTATGACCATTGAGTAGAAAATTAAAAACTTTCTCAAATTATCTATGGATGATGAGAAATTTTTGTGTATGGAGTTAAAGATTTGATCTTTACAAGATACACTGGTTCTTGCAAAGATTTAGGAAATCTATGTAAAAATAAATATTACCCTAGGTGGTGTAGTATGGTATATAAGTTAAATTGTTTTGCTTGTGAAGCAAGAAAAGAACTTGTATGACTTAAATAGTTCCTTAAAGATCTGAAAGGTGTTTCAGATATGATTTAGTCTATCCTCTTTATTATGATAATACTGGTGCAAAGACTAATATTAAGGAAATTAGAAAACACCAATGTATAGGGAATCATATCGAGAGAGAGAAAGTATCATGGTAGTGACCAAGATGGCTTTTAACGGCAATTCTTTGGATCTATATAAAGAGACTCTCCAGGCTAAAGTGTTTGAGGGTCACCTAGAATGTCTAGGATTACGAGACATGTCTCATCTTTGCTAGGGCAAGTGGGAGAACATGTTGGGTATAGAGTATGCCCTAGGATACATGTCTCGCAGGCTTTAGTGCAAGTGGGAGATTGTTGGGATTTATGCCCTAAAGGCTCGTAATTAATAATTTTGATTTTTTTTGCAATATAATATTATCCATTATATGAAAAATCCAAGGTTATTAGTGTAATCTTGAACAGTATGTGGTTGACATACGAGAGGATCATGTTCAAGAAATAACCTAAAGGGTCATAGTATATGGATAAGGTTGGGTGCCTTATCTTGGTAACACTATTAATACGGCCCACTTTGTAATAGTTACAAATGATTTGATCCAAATCATTCATGTGGAGACATGTGAGTGGGGGTGTCTTATACAATGAGTTTGTATAAGACTGGACCACAAAATATTTAATCTCTCTTTATAAATCCGTTAATTGAGAAGATTAATATTTCATCAGGATGATTATATGCGACTCGATCTTAATCCTGAGTGAGTTATGAACTCCTGTCTGTGAGGGCCTGTCATTTGATTTGCATGGGTGAGAGTGGCTTTTGTAGCCGATTCAATATGCCTACCATTTTGGGGACTTGACCAAATAGGGAGCTGGGAACATAATCTCACAAGATGGAATTCACTCCTTCCCATATAGGGTAAGTAGATGAGTAGTTCCCTTAAGTGCTGATTTCGGGACTTGAACAATGGGGCCCCACCCTCTCACTGGCCCGAGAGGGACTTAGTTTATAATTAGATTATAAACAGATTGTTCATTAGAGGATCAGTGGTACTTAAGGTGCAAGATGTAATTACAGGGGTAAAACAGACTTTTGATCCAGCTGTAATTACGAACAACTCGTGAAGGATCGACTTGTATGTAGTGATTATATCAATGGACACAACTTGTCCTACAGTACATAAGAGTGCAACTTTAGGTCTATAGTGGAGTGACCCTAGAGTTAATGAATGAAAATTGATTAATTAAAGAGTTTAATTAATTAATTTTGTATCATTAGAGCTTATAATCTGTAGGTCCATAAGGTCCCCTTGCTAGCTCATAGAAACACTAAAAAGATCAATTTAGTTGAAAGAAAAATTTGAAGTGTTCAAATTAATATTTAATATATTAGATATATTAAATATAAAAGAGGAAAATATATTTATTGTATTTGATACATTAAATATTAAAATAATTAAAATATATTTGATATATTAAATAAAAGATATTTATAGAATTTGAATAAGATTCAAATAAATAAATATCGTAGGAGATTTGAATGAGATTCAAATAAATATAAGATATATTTTAATATATTAGATATTAAAATATAATATTTTAATTATGGCAAATATTTTCCCTTGGTCTCTATAAATAGGACCATTGGGTTGAGTCATTCTTCACAACACACATCTCCTCAATAGAGAGAATTAGAGAATTCTCTATAGACCTCTTCCTCTCCAATCCCTTGGGGATTTTCTTTCAAGAGGCTCCCACAAACCTTGGTCCTGTGTTCGAGTCATAGCCAGGAAGACTTTGTGGAAAAGATAAAGATCCTCCAGAATATTCTCCATAATATTATTTTCAAGATATTTATTGCTTAACCTTTGTATTTTAGTTTAATTCTAAATAAATCAAAGACGATTCCTATGCTTCCGCTGTAGGTTTAATTCGATTATTCCCTTCAGATAATAGGCTTAAAAAGAAGAAATTTTCAATTTCAATTTCTCTAATTTCAAGAACTTAGTCAATTTATTCGGAAAGTCGCAATAAATGTAAATTCTCCTAATTTAATTGATTTTAACCCAGCATCAAAATCAAAACTTACCATTTAATCAATTGGGTACGATAGCGTTCCATATCGATTAAATAATAGCATTAAAAACAATGAGAAAGACTAAACCAAAACTAACTAATTGAGATAGCTACAAATTAATTAATTTTGTTTCTTTGTTTCCCTAGAGTCTATTATGCAAGCTATGTAAGATGGAAAAGCCATAATTACACACACATAAGCCAACCTCTTGCTACATATTTTAATCAATTGTGACAATTACGGATCACAAAATCATAGATAACAATAAATCAATTGAAACTAAATTAAGACGTCAATTTAATTCAATAACGATCAATCATAAAAATAGGAATAAGAAACAAAGAATTTTTGAATTAAAGACAAAGTTTCAATTTGGCCCAAAGCCTCACAAAATTACAATTGAAAATTAAATCACCCTTAAATCAGAAATTAAAACTTAGCCACACATGGTGGAAAAGCAATAAAAACTGTAGAGGGGAAGCAACATAAAAATAAAAAAAGAAACAAAATTCAAAGAAGAAAAAAAAAACTCACTGCACTACAAAAAAAACAAAAACACACTTCACTCTCTAAACTTTTGTTTTACAAAGAAAACTAAAACTCTTCCTTGCTTTTCCAAAAGCAAGAGGGCCTCCTATTTATACTTGGAGATGAACTAAAAATAGCTTTTCCCTTCCCAAAAATTATGGTTTGAAGAAGAAGAATATCCATCCATTTCAATATGAAGAAGTGGCCCTCCACATATTTCTCCTGTACAAAGAAAAACAAACTTCAAGTTTGTTATATTTATTTATTTTTAATTTTTATATTGCTTTCTGTTTTATTTTTATTAATTTTCATTTTTATTTAATTCTTTTCCTATCTTTCTTTATTTCTTCTTTTTCTTTCCATTTTCAATTTTTCAATTTTATTTCATTCCTTTTCCAATTTCATTTCTATTTATGAATTTAAACTAAAATATGCCTTTCAGACTAATTCTACCAAATATTTGGCAATTTACCACCTAAACTAAATTAAATACAAATTCCACAATTAAGCACAATAGTCAATCAAAATAGAAGGAAATTAGACATAATAAATGTGATTAATTAAGACTTATTAATATTATGTCATTTTCCCTCATAATTTTTAATTTTATTACTGATAAGTCAAAATTAAGAAATTTTATTACTTGAAAAAGTAACATTAACACTATAATGGTAGTGCAAAATTTTGAATTTGTCTTTATTGAGATATGTTCTCAAAACATGTTGCTAATGCTATTCGAATTGTTTGTGAAGAACATGATTAATGAATCAAAAGTAAACGGGATTAGCTTATACATAGTCTCCTAGTTAACATGTTAGATGTCAAGTTTAGAATATAAAGAAAATGATAACAACATATGAGATGTTGAAGTCAACATAAGCTAAATTTAGAAAATTGTCTAAATGATCTGGAAGATTAAGTATTACAAAAATCCAAAAAAAGAAACCAAATGATTGAAGCTATATAAAAGTAAATAGTTCATAAATTATCTAGGACAATCATAATGAGAGGAATTTTTGAAATATCTCTATGGGAAGAATAATGTAGATGAAAGTAAATTTGATTTACTAGATTTTTGGTAGAGAATAAAGAACTCCACCTAGATAGTTGATATAAGATCCACTATCAAATTTTATTATTTATTACATTTAATATGTAATTCTTGGAAAATACTTAACATGTAAAATAATTTCTTCAGACTGGCAACATGAAGCCCATCTCAGTTAGTGTAGTGGAAGACATTAAGATGTCATTAAGTAATAATTGTTAATTAATGCTGAATGTGGTGTTTTATTGCCATAAGAGAAATTCAATTTCTCAAACTTATTACTAAAAGGTTCATATAGTATGGATTATTTTTATATTTCAAAATTGTTTGAAAATACATTCAATTGAAAATAAGAACAATTTGTATATGTTAAAATGTTGATATATATCATACTACAAAATACTGAGATATTTAGGATTATAGAATCCAGAATGGAAAGACAAATTGTTTTCTCCTAAAAGATACTTGACTTTGGTAGTTAAGGTTGATAAACATCAACTTGAATAGAATGAAGACTTGTAAAAGGTAATTTTTTAAAAGTTAGAGTTAATTACTTTACCTATCTGTAGATCTTGCCTTTTATGCAAAATAATCATTGGGCTTTTATTGGATAAGGCTACAAGACCAAAGAATACTTTGGGCTTACACATTCTGACCCAAGTGGTCTGGTGAATGTAAAGGCCAAATAAAGTCATGAATATTTCATCACTCTAGTTGATGATCATTCAAGGTACAAGTATATTTACTTAATACAACATAAGTCCAAAATTTTAAAAGTTCAAGAAAATTAAGGCTAAAGTTGAAAATCGATTAGGTAAATCTATCAAGATATTATGATCAAATCATAGTGTAAAGTACAAGTGAAACGACCCTAACCCATACGACTCTTTAAAGTTGAAGCACGACTGGGTTACCTCGCTCATGCCCGAAATTTCGGCAGCATGACGATGTAACTACAAGGAAACCAAAATTTTCAAAGACATAAACACACTTCTAATACTTAGAAAGACTACTCAGCATCCTCCAAACTACGATACAACATGTTGAGCTCACCCAACAAACACAGAAATCAAAGAACTACTAATCAAAATGCCGAAACGAAGGATATTTAAGCTTTACAGACCAACACACTACAACAAAGAACAAAGATACAACACTAGATACTAGAACAGGAAATAAAATTGGTGAAGTCTCGATAGCCTCGTCACGTCATCACCTTCGACACCCGCCTTGATAATATGCACCATCTGCAAAACAAACAAAGTAGCAAGATGAGTATAAACATACTCAGTAAGTAACCCACTTAAGGGTCCAAAGTTTCAAATTCATACAAATGAGGGCATCGCCCTAACTCACATACCCCAGCTCAATCTCAAACATTCACTTTATTCAGTTATATGCCCACTCGCCTTTGGTATTACCACTAGTTATACATGCGAGTCATGCATACTAGATGGATCTAATACAAAGAAAGAAGACAAGTCTCACGTTTATTACTCTAGGGGCATCGCCCCTATGTTAGCATCATCTCCACTCTGGGAAAAAAATCGCCCCCTAACTCACCACTCTAGGGACTTCGCCCCTACGCTAACAACATCAACACAAAAGTTGTCATGGCATGCATATCTCCTTCTTAACCTCAACTCATCGTCCAGCCAACTACCACTCGCACACCCTACCTGAGTCTACCCCAGAATGGCATTGTCTCGAGCACTACCAACGAGCCATGTAACTTAGGTTGACTATGGCCATGAAAGAAAGCACTCTCTCGCCTACACACAATGAGGGAAATCACCCCCTATGCTAGCACACAGGCAATAAGGATCGCAATCCTTACGCTCAACACAATGGGGAATCATTCATAAGCTAGCACCACGGTTGATAATTCTCAGTTATGAGGATTATTTAACCCTAAAATTAAGTTGTTCTTGCCATTTTTGCATATTTTGTCGAATAACGAGCAAGGTAAAAATAGTATTTATAAGATAAATTCATGCAGGCTTGTTGGAGTATGAAAAAAGAAGAAATAAGTTGAAAAAATAAAGGAAAGTTGGCTAAATTGTTGTTTTTGTGCAGATTTGAAACAATGAAGAAAATGCAAATGAAATGCAATTGCATTTTCTTGAGAAGGCAAGGTGGTGAACAAGAGGGAAAATGAAATTGCAATGCAATTGCATTTTCTGGACTTATCCTTCATTACGGAAATCACATAAATATATCAAGATCTACGGGATTTGCTCGATTTCTGGAGAATTTTTAGCCTAATCTCATGCCCAAACATTGACCCATGATTGAAGGAGCACAAAGATGGAAACCCTAGCCCTCAATGCCTATAAAAATTAGGAAAATGAAGCAAAACGTGACTGGGTTTTGTTCTGCTCGCCCATAGTCTGAAAGTCTCAATTTTTCTGTCATTTTCTTTAGTAGTTCGTCTTCATCTTGCCCTGTAATTTTCGAGGTTGATCCCTCCTCAACGAAAGTTAGAGGAGGTGAAGATCCATTTTCCTTTGAATGGGTATTTGGATCGATCAAGCAAGGAAGCTAATGGGTATTTGAATGGGTATTCGTTCTTGTTTATGAATAATGTTCAAGTTTAGCTTTCTGCACCTTTTGTTTCTTTAGTTCATTTTGTCTTTCATCTACTTTAACAGACCAATGTCCAATTTAGTATTCTTATTCTTTACTTATTGACAAGTGTTACTTTGAAGATTTTGAGAAGTTTTAGTTGTTAATGCAAGGCTATTTCCCATACTTTTTGAATTTCATTTTCATTTACAATAGTTGTATTTTTTTTATAAGTTGATTATGAATTTCTTCTTATTTAAAGCTTTATTTTTCTCTTCTTCAATTATGAACTAAGTCTTTCTTTGGGATTCAAGCATGTGAATGCCCTAAAGATAGGAATAAATGCCTAATTGTGAGAGCAACCTTGCTGCCTCTATAGCTTGTTTGCTTTTATTGATTTAATTGCTTATTATTAGTCTAGATTGATCACCTAGATTAGTATACAAAAATTGAGTCTAATTCTGAAAAGGTTAGATAAAAAAATTGGTTTTCATAAAAGCAATAAAGGAAAATAGCCTAGACATAGGAATTTATTTTTGACCCTAGACATAGGGCAAAACCTTTAAAACCAAAAGAATTGTGTTTCAAAATTAACTAAGTTCGTATTAGCCATAGAAATATAGGTTTAATCGCTTAGCCTCCTAAAGATACTTCATAGAAGGTCGAATAGGTGTTGAATTCGATTTACAAAGCTTAAGTGTTGAGTCAAAGGATTGCAATTGCAATTAGGCCGCAATTTCTTTCAATGGAGCAAAAACACGTTTGAATCCCTTTTTTTTTATCATTTTTATTTATTCTTTTCCAAACCAACAAAAACCATCCCACTTATTGTTTTACATTGGTTACCCACAATTGCAATTTAAAAACGTCTTTGCTTATTCTCTTGAATTTTGTTGCATTCATTCCTTGTGGGATCGATACTCTGGAATACTTCCAGTTTTATATTACTTGCATCGGCAGTGTGCACTTGCACTGAACTGGAGCTTTGTTTTAATTTACAAATATTTTCTTTAAGCCCCACGTTTCAGTTCGATCAAGTTTTTGGCGTTGTTGCCAGGGAACGATATTACTAACAAAATTCAATTTTTTTTAGCACAGATTGCAATCAGATTACAATTGCAATTATCCTCTTTCTAAGAGAAAGCCCAATTCTTGTTCACCTTATTTTGCAGATTAAGGGAGAGCAATTGCAAAAGGAGAAAGACACAACTTAGGATTGAATTGCTTAAGATAATCAACAAGATGGAAGACATCATTGAAACATTGAGTGCACAAGTTTCATCATTAAGCTACATGATGGAAACTTTGATGATGAGAAATTTCATAGCTCCTACTAATCATATCCCTTCTATTTCTTGTATTTATTGTAAAGGAAGTCATTCATTTGATAATTGTCCTTATAATCCTGATTCTCTGTGATATGGATTTCTACCAAACTTTGAAAATCAACATCAGTACCAGTGCTTCCAACAAGGATAGATAATTCCAAAAGATCTAAGTATCAAAGAACTCGCGAGGGAATACATGGCAAAGAGCGATGTTGTGATGCAAAGCCAAACCACAATTTTACAAAATTTAGAGATCCAGATGGAACAAATTGCAAATGATTTGCAGAACAGGTCCCAAGGAATTTTGCTCAAGAATACAGAGGCTTTCAAACAAGAAGAAAAAGAAGAATACGAGGCGATGACACCAAGTAAATTCAAATATGAAGATCTCAAACTCCCAGTAAAAGCAGAAAGTGCTCCAACACTTGAAAACACTAAAGAGCCAGAAGAGAGAGAATAGATTAAAGAAGAACCACCTCAAGAAGAGAATGAACCACCCAAGGAAGTTGCAGCGAGCTGTGCAGTTGCAATTTCACAGCAAATGACATCCAAAGTGTTCTCGAGACTAGAATGCCCTACTTTGACTTATTGCAGCTTGCAGGAAACGCTAAATGAAGAAGAATGAAATAAGTAGAGCATGAAGGATGACAATTTGCATAATGTGACACAAGTTTCAACTACAATTTCTACTTTCAAAGGCACATGTAAATCTCTCGAGCAATCAAGACCCGTTGTGATTAAAGCACCTCAACCAAGACTGAAATCTCGTCCATCATCAAGACCTAGGTGCAAAATGAAGGAACACAGTTGCGGTCTCCCTACTGGAATAGGATAAGTCTATCTTTTTGTTCATTTTCTTTAAAACAAAAGAAAAAAAGAAAAAAATAATTTAAAAAAAAAAGAGAGAAAATTTCAACTTATGGAATTCCAATCAGAATGAAGAAACTTGATTTAGAAAATCTCTGTCTAAGGAGAATCCTGTCAAGGCTAAGGTATTTAAGTTTACCGCTAAGGGAACACCTCTACCTGGGGATTCACCTAGGAGTTTGATAAATCAACTTTAAGTTCAAAAATTGAAAATTTCAAAGAGTTAACTATGGCTTAGGAGAAATTGTGTGAACGTTTTGATGCTCTACTTTTGAGTTTCAGGTGAAAATAAAAAGAGAAGAAAAATAAGAGACCAAAGGAAAATATAAGAAGAAAGAGCGAAATGAAAGAATTGCAATTACAATTGCGAAAGCAATTTGCAATTGTAAATTCAGGAACCTCAACCAAACACGACATATTGGGAGTTCGACAAGGAAAGAGTGAAGAAATAACTTTCCATGCTAAGGAAAATGACCACTTTTCCAGATTTCCCAACAATTCTTCTTCAAAACTCCAAGATCCCTGAAGAAAGTAATGGCAGCAACAACACATTTTTCTCTACATAGGGGAGTTTCTTTCTGACCTATCTTTCCAACTTTTGTTTTTTGTTTCTTTCGGTTTAAGATTTAGTTAGGTTGTTTCATGCTTTCTTTGGTTATTTTCTCTAGAAAAAAAAAACCCAACAACAACAACAACAACCACAACAGTTGTGAATGCTTTCAAATTGACAAACAAATTCCTTGTCTGATTTCTTTGAGTTTTGTTCTTGTTGAATACCCTTAATGATGAAATTTTGGACTATGTTCAGTTCATTAAATACTTAGAAACATTATGTAGATGCTTCCCAAACAACCAATTTCATGATTCTTTGTCTTTATAAAACACTAAAGCCTCAAGCTCACCTACGTTTGTACACTGAATCGCCTTAGGAGAGTCTAGCTTAGATGTTTTGCAAATCACCCCTTGTGCTATCCTTGGTCAATGGGGACATTGACCCATTTTAGTTTGTGGGGGGGGGGGGGGGGGGGTGAGTCATTTGTAATATGCTTTTATTGTAACAGTTGCTAGAAAAAAAAAAAAAAAAGAATACTCATCTTTCTAGAGTGAACTGAATAACCAGGGGTAGTCATGACACCCATGATTTTCTTTGCATGAAAGGTTAATTTAAGAAGTGAGTATGTGAAAATAGCGTTGATGTGATAAGTGCTCGTAGCTAGATACTTTCACTAAAAAGCGTTAGTAAGCTAGAGCGAAGGCACAAATGACAAAAAGGTCCCCTTTGAAAAATAAAAAGAAAAAAAAAGAAGTATGCATCCTAGCAGTGAAAAACAAGTTGGCGGGGGGGGGGGGGGGGGGGGGGGACATTGTTAATTGAAAAAAGCATTTAAAGTTAGATTATTTAGCAACTAAGTGAAACTTGATGAAAGGTAACAGGTAGTATGAATCCAAGGTGAGATTATGGGATGAAAGTGTTTTGTTTAGACAAGGGAGGCATGGAAGTTGCATGTAGTGGAAGCATCCAAGTAAAGTTAAAGTGTTATGAGCATGAGACCTCTCCTGAGAGGCGTATTTTTCAAAAGAATTATTCTTAGAATCTACTATGACTTGTGTTATGTCTCTATATTTATTTTTCAATTGCTTGAGGACAAGCAATAACTTAAGTTTGGGGGTGTGATAATTCTCAATTATGAGGATTATTTAACCCTAAAACTAAGTTGTTCTTACCATTTTTGCATATTTTGTCGAATAACGAACAAGCTAAAAATAGCATTTATAGGATAAATTCATGCAAGCTTGTCAGAGTATGGAAAAAGAAGAAATAAGTTGAAAAAATAAAGGAAAGTTGGCTAAATTGTTGTTTTTGTGCAGATTTGAAGCAATGAAGAAGTCATGATTTCAGTCCCCTAAACACGCTAGAAGTCATGGCGCCTCTTATCCTTCCACTCACTTTCAGACCCATCTCAAGCATGTTAAACACAACCCGTCGTCCGAACTACTCTAAACACAACATCATAGGCAAAGATCCTGAATTTGATATGCCCTTCAGATGTTCTAGATTAATAGTCGTCTAGCTTAACAGTCGAGCTTTCTGTACTCTATCAACCAACCGAGCGTTTCGAGCATACCGAACTTAAACTCGGACCACATCCAACTATTCAGTTTAGGTCAACTTTCTCTTACAGTTACGCTTATAGAGAAACTATATTCAAGGTCATACATGCATTCTAGGGCTCATCACAATAATCAAGTTCTAACAAGTTCATTCCAAAACATATAAATATGACCGAGACCCCTCGAATACTATAATAGCAACACGACTATAGCAACCTACTCAATTCAATCGTTGCCTTCCTTGAAATACTATGCTCTAGCACATATTAGAAAGAACCATAATCACCAGCATCCAATCACAAACCTCAAGCAAAACTCATTCAACTACAATCAACTTAAAACTTTAAGCCCCTATTTCTATAATAGCTACAAAGTTAGGCCATTTTCAGCTTAATCAACCTCCACATCGATCCACTAGATAAAACATTCTTCATAACACCAATATTCAAGCACACTTTCGCATTTGACAAATTCTCAAACATACATTAAAGTCAAAATAAGGAACTTTAAGAGGCTTAAATCCAAATGACTACTTACCATTTTTCTCCAAGGTTCAAGACGGCCCGAAATCGAATTCTTGATCTTGAATCGTCAAACAAGGCCTACACGTTATGGGTACATTTCAAAACACCAAAATAGCCTTTCAATTAAGTTTTACAACCCATAAACTACCTTGAAACATTTTTGAAACACTTACTCACAACAAAAGGAGCATCACCCACAATGAAATGAACTGAAGCTAGCTGGTTTTGGTTCCGAAGGGTCCCAATTCATGTATTCGATATCTGCGAGCTATGGGTAATCTAAAATAGAGTCCAACAAGTCATGGGTTGACCCAAAATTACTTCAACAGCATCAAAATCAACATTTAAACTCATAATCCACCACAAACTAATGTCGGAACACTTACCTATTTCGAATGAAGATTGTACACGGCTATACGAACACCGAGCTTGATGAAATTTGATAAGCCTTAGTATTAAGGCTTATTTAACTCCCAATTGCTTAAAATAGTCTTGTTTTGACTTAAGATCATTTGAAAATAGTGGAAGATTGCTTGAATTTAAGGAAGAAATGAATGTGATGACATTTGGAATAGAATTTTAAGTAAATTGATATTGTTTGCAAAAATTGTGGAAATTGCAAAATCAATTTGCAAATTCGTGATTTTGCAATTGTTTCTGGAGCAGTGAATGTAAAAATTGCAAAATCGGATTCTGCAATTCTGGACAGCAGAAAATTCAAGGAAAAACGAAAAATTTCTACGCGAAACCCATTTATGGAAAAGCAAATTACCACTTGATTTGGTGGAATTGGAGCACGATTTTTGGGCAATCTTCAACCCTAATGAAGGCCTATAAATGGGGAAGAAAAGGAGGAGCTAAGGAATTGGGATAGAGAGGCGATTTTAGAAGTCAATTTGGTGGGTTTTTGTTACAACGTTCATGCTCTGTTTTTTCGTTTTTTTAATTTTGTTTTTAACCGATTCTGTCATATTTTTCTTCAAATTCTACTTGTATTATGGAGAGTATAATCGTTGTTCTTCCTTTCAATTTCTTCTTGTATTCATTTTAAGTTTTAATTCAATCTCAATTTCGTGGGTTTTATTCAAAAATAGTACTCTGTTTTCTGCACACTTTTTCCTCTGTTTCTGCCCAATTTTCTTCCTCAATTTTCTGTTTGCTATCAAGTTTAGTTATATTTCTGTATTATATACATTTTTGTAATTTCTATTTACATTTTGGTTCATTCTGGTTTTGCTTAGGAATTCAACATTCTATTTTCTATTTTTATTCAATTTTCTGATTTTGCTGAAAAGTTTATAAACCATTAAATTTAGAAGAAAAAGGAAGAAGATGGAATTGGCCATTGAAGCCTCTGATTGTTGATTTGAATTTAAATTTAATTTAATTTGAGAATTTTAGACATCTTGAGTTTGAATGCTCATATTTGTGTCAATGTTTATTACCGTAGTTGTTTATTTAAGTGATACTAATTAGAATAGAATTTTGTGTTAATTGGCAATTTACTCAACTTTCTAATGTGAATTTTTCTTTAAAAATTAGTGGTAAGATTTTTATCTTTAATTTGAGCTAAAACTTCTTAGGGGGTTCAAGGATGTGAATTCCCTAAGAAGTAATTGTAGCCTAAATTTCAATAAAAACCAAGCCTACATCTCAATTGTTTGCTTGTGTTGAATAAATTTCCGTTGAGATCCTAGTTTGATCAACTAGGATAGCAACTCAAGCTTAGATCTAATACCAACGGGGTTAGTGATAAGCAGATTTCGCACAAGTAATGGAGAAAAGAGCTTAGACATAAGTCAATCCTTACCCTAGACATAGGGATTAAGGACTCCAAAACCCATAAAATTGTTGAGCCAAATGATCTAAGATAGAAGGACTATAGACATATAAGTCTCTCACTTAGCCTCCTAAAACCCTAAATTCAAGGTGAATAGGAGAAGCAATTTTGGTTTACAATTGAGTGTAGAATAAGTTGAAATTGTAATTTTGGTTTGCAATTACAACTTAGGGCAATGACATTCTTGAGCCCCATCCTTTATCCAAATTCCTTTTGCAATTTCATTTACTAAGCTTATCTAATTTGCTATCCAATCTTGCCAATTCTAGATTCTGCAATTCAATTCTGCAATTTTTCTTATTTCAATTATTGTCATTTCTAGATTTTACAATTAGATTATGCAATTTTTCTTTTTACCAACACACCAACCCAACATTATTTTTGCAATTTAGTTTTCAAAGTTGCAATTTTCCTTACATTTTGCTTTACGATATTTTTGTTACACCGTTCCCTGTGGGATTCGATACTTGGTACTCACATACCATTTTATATTACTTCGATCGCGTGCGCTTGCGTGTAACACCAATCAGAATTCGACTCGAAATGCTCCTCCTCCTTGTTGTCTAAACAGAATGGAGAGGGAGAGAAACTGAGGTGTGGCCAGTCGAACTACAAGCGGTCGGTGTCGGTGGTGAGGCTGCTGTCGGACAAGCTGGGCATGCACAAACGGAGGAGACAGCGTGGTGCGTGAAGTAGATCAACTGGCGTTGGTCGGCAGATATGGGTGACGCGCGGCTGAAGCTATGTTCAATGACTGGTGCGACGGGAACAACAGGTTGGGCTGTCGACCAGAGGGAGAAAGAGATCGAACGGAAAGGGGGAGAGAGAGAGAGAGAGTGATCAGTGGGGGTCTTAATTTCGAGAGAGAGAGAGAGAAAGAGTGAGATAAGGAGAAGGAGAAGGATAAGAAGAAGAAAGGATAAGGAAGAAAAGAAAAAAATATAAAATATAAAAAATGTTTTTTTTTTTTTTTTATTTTAACCACTTTTCCTAATTCCAGAATTGCCCTTAAACCAACTTTTCCATTCCATATTTGCCCCTTTCTTAAATTCTCAATTTCAAATTAACTCCAAAAATCCAAAATACTTATGTAAAAAAAAATCATTCCAATTCATTTGATTCCAAAATTTTGAAATTAGTGCTCCTGAATAAATCGGGCGTTACAACAAGAACCTTACGTATTAAGACTAATTGATAGAAAATAAGTTTTTATCCCAATTATTTTAAATACCAAGTACATTTATGTGAAATTGTACTGCAAGAGAAGAAACAAAATCTTGTTGGACATAGTCACATCAATAATGAGTTACACGCCATTACAAAACTCTTGTTAGGATATGCAATAGCGATTGTATAGTGAATATTATTCCCTCCAAAAGTGTCTACGAGACAATTTTGAGATTATAGAATAATAGTAAAGTTGGTTTACAACACTTCAGCATTTGCGAATGTTAAGCTTACATACTGAAACAAACTTAAAAACAACTGGAATATATATGTTCAAAGATAAGCCTAAGTGTAGGACACCCCTAAGAAGTATAAGATGGTCTTTTATCTAGTCCTACAACGAATAAGATATTTGTATGACAAATATCAATTTTATAAAGAATGTCAAATAAAAGACAACAAACCATTAATAAGGTGAGATAGTGTTAAGAAATTGGTTCCAAGTAAAGCCACTAAATAGTTAACAAAAGTTGTTAACAATTTAATTACATTTGAAAGTCAAATGGATCCTAGTGGGAGAGTTATGAGATGACTCAACCTTTACAAGGACTTAATTGAAGCCCAAATTGTCATGATAGATGACAAGTTGAAGGCTTATTGCCCTCAAAGTGAGACTAATGGCAAATGGTTAAACCTAATAAGAGAAAGTAAACTGCGAGTAAACTTTCTCACTTGTTTCCATACTGAAGTCTGTAAGCATTATTTAATTCATTGCTGCATATGAGATATGAAAATGAATGTTTAGAATTCTTTTATGAAAAGAAATATTAGATAATGTATCTACACAAATCAATCACAGAGATTTATTTTCAAAGTTCAAAAGAATAAAGATTTGCAAAATAATAAAGGTTCATTTATGAAATGAATTTTACCATTAGATCTTTGAATATAAGGTTTGATAAAAGTATCAAAATCTATTACTTTGGATAAATATTAATTAAGCTTATATAGACAAGAAAATCATTAATTGCTTAGTTAATTTTTCTCATGTTTTATGTTGATGATATTTTTACCCATTATGAATGATGTAAGATGTCTAACATAAAAAGTTGATTAAGTAACCAATTCCAAATAAGTGATTTAGATTGACTCAATATATTTTACATGTCCAAAATTGAGATTTTAAGGACAAAATGTTAATTTTGTCTCAAACGTCTTATATTGACAAAATTATTGTCAAATATTTGATATTTATGTCTAAGGAATAGTATCCTAATACACTTCAAATGTTGAAAGTATATGATATGCATAAATGAGACTGAACATTTAATATACAATTGGTTAGCATATCAGTTAAACAAATGGTATGACCATTGAGTAGAAAATTAAAAATTTTCTCAAATTATCTATGGATAATAAGGAATTTTTGTGTATGGAGTTAAAGATTTGATCTTTACAAGATACACTAGTTCTTACAAAGATTTAGGAAATCTATGTAGAGATAAATTTTAACCTAGGTGGTGGAGTATGGTATACAAGTCAAATTGTTTTGCTTGTGAAGTAACAATATGACTTGTATAACTCAAATAGTTCCTTAAAGATCTGAAAAATGTTTCAGATATGATTAGTTTATCTTATTTATTATGATAATAGTGGTGCAAAGACTAATATTAAGGAAATTACAAAACACCAACGTACAGTGAATCATATCGAGAGAGAGAAAGCATCATGGTAGTGACCAAGATGGCTTTTAATGCCAGTCGTTTGGATCTATATAAAAAGAATCTCCAAGCTCAAGTGTTTGAGAGTCACCTAGAATGTCTAAGATTATGAGATATGTCTCATCTTTGCTAGGGCAAGTGGGAGAACATGTTGGGTATAGAGTATGCCCTATGATACATGTCTCACCGACTTTAGGGAAAGTGGGAGATTGTTAGGATTTATGCCCTAAAGTCTCGTAATTAATGGTTTATTTAATAATTAATAATAATTTTGATTATTATATTTATAATATATTATTATCCATTATATGAAGAATCCAAGGTTATTCGTGTAATCTTGAACAATATGTGGTTGACATACAGGAGGATCATATTCAAGAAATAACCTAAAGGGTCATAGTATATGGATAAGGTTGGGTGCCTTATCCTAGTAACACTATTGATACGACCCATTTTGTAATAGTTACAAATGATTTGATCCAAATCATTCATGTGGAGACATGTGAATGGGGGTATCTTATACAATGAGTTTGTGTAAGATTGGATCACGAAATATTTAATCTCTTTTTATAAATCTGTTAATTGAAAAGATTAATATTTTATCAGGATGATCATATATGCGACTCTATCTTAATCCAGAGTAAGTTATGAACTTCTGCCTATGAGGTCTTGTCCTTTGATTTGCATGGGTGAGAGTAGCTTTTGTAACCTATTCAATATGTCTATCATTTTGGGGACGACTAAACTTATGCCCTGATACCCAACAAGCAAAATAGCGGATTTAGAGGAATTTTCATTAAAGAAAATGAATAAAATATAAATACATAATATTTTGTTATTTTAAACACCAAAATTTCAATAAATAATGTTTTATCAAAACAAAATCTCAGTCCTAAACCTATGGTAAACTCTAAAGCCTAAGCAAAAAGTTGTCCAAATTAAAGTAAAAGAGATAAAAAGAAAAAGTACTAATACAATAGATAAAAAAAAAAAAAAGATTGTGCTTGTATCTAAATGTAAAGATTGTTTTTTCTTGAGATCAACAATACGTGGAAGTGAATATTCAAATTTCTAACATTTTGACAAGAACATATATCTTAATTAGTTGAGCTATGCTCGAATTGACATCCTAATCATCTACCTTATTAAACCATAGAAAAAATAAGAAAACAAAAAATGACATTACCATGCCTGGAATACTTAAAAGAAGAAATGGAACATCAAATCAAATACATATACTACAATTTTTAATAAGCTTTACATTGAAAAAAAAGTGATTTACTTAAAATTAATAATAATAGATGAAAGAATCTAAAATAAACTAAAATGACAAAATTATACATAAATTTCACGAATTTAATGTGTATTTTAAAAAATGCTATAACTTTTAGGTTTTTACAATTATAGTGTAAATTCGACTTTTCTTTCATTATATCATATATTATATTTGAATGTTAATTAGATTTTGATTGTGCTTTTTTTTTTTTTTTTTTGTAAAACTTTAAATTTCTTATAATATTTAAAAATACATATTTCTATCATAAATGTGTAAATATCTCAAAACTAAATCAAGCAAACCATATTCAATCTAAATTAGGGGCAATTAGAAAAAGCAAATGAATAAAATAATAAAACAATATATAATTATAAATATTTAAGCATCAATGATCTATTCATTTCCGTAGAAAATAAGATCTATAAAAGGGAAAGGTAGAGGTAGTATGATTAAAAAGTCAAGACTAGGAAAACAATTTATTTATTTATTATTATTATTTTGAGTATCTTGGAGAACAAAATTTAAACATGCACACCATAAAACCAATTTGATGCTAATAAGAAACACTACCTTAAACAAATTGAAAGTGGATCCTCCATTTGCATCTTATGTTCATATATATCCATAGTAATTTACACTTAGAATAAGAAAAATAATGAGATTCTCCTAGTATAGAACAAAATATAGTTTTAAAAAAGTTTAAAAGAATTAATAGCTACTTTTTATACGAACAAGCTACACATTTCTTTTCAATGCTTCAATAGTTAGGAAGAACTTGTTGGATGACATTCTAATTAACTAAGAATTTTTGAAAAAAAAAAAACATGCAAAAACACAACTAAATATATTAGAGATATTTTATATAATTATTTAGCTTAGTACATATATGTTTGGTGGTGAATTCTTGTACGTTTTGTGCATATCAATCTTTTGATGCTTTGAATATTGGATTTGTTGGCCAACCTGAACTCAACTAGTAAATACATATATTTTCAACTAATAGGTCAAAAGTTCAAATCTCTCTACCCCACATGTTGTTAAAACTCAACTAAAGAAAATATTGAATTTTGTCTTTACCTTAGTATCCTGTTCCAAAGAATCTATAACGTTAAGTCAAATGTGAATGTTAAGGAAATGCAAGCAATGAGAATTAAGATATCTGTCAAAATCGAAATTGATTAACTCGAATGGACAAGTACCAAACGGGGTCTATGATTAATGATTTTATCTAATATTCAAATTATTCATTAAGATAAAATGCCAACCAAAAATGTGTCCATAACTCCATATACATTATCAAGTTTATTAGACTGTTTTACAACTACTTGACATGACACGAAATAAAAACGTAAAAGGAGGAGAGAGAAAATTGATACAATACTATACGGAAATATTTAACAAAAACCGAAAAAGAGTATTTTTGAAAAATAATCAAAGGCTCTTCTCAAAAAAATAAATCAATATTCAAAGGCTAAAAGACATTATGAGGGATCATTTGATGTTGGAAACAATAATTCGTTGTGTATAAGAATTGAGTAATACTAGCAAATTTGATTACAATTTAACTAGCAACAAACAATTACATTGTAAACAATAATACAAATACTGTATATAATAACAATTTCAAAACTCAAGAATAAAAGATAATAAGTAGTCGAGGCACGCTTACCAGCGCTGTCCTAAAGACAATTATTCGCTCTGCACAGGTTGCAAGCAGGCTACAACGATCGTCTCAGCAATATACAACGACTAACTCCGATAGAACAACAACCTTGAACTACTCGGATCTAGCAGAACTCTTGGATACTTGCTCTCAACTTGACTCAAGATTAAAGAGAAAAAAGAGAGGAGAGAAGAACCCTTCAATTGGAATGAGATACTCCAAAATGGAATGAGATGCTTCAAATAAAGAAACAAGTTACTATTTATAGGCTAGCAACTTAGTAACTCTCCAAAAATAAAATTAATATAAACAATATGAAACATACATAAAAAGTAACTCAATTGTGTAGTTACTTGTAAAAATTCAAACATAGCTCACAAATTTAACTTTTAAGTTAAATTTGTAAAAGAAACATCAACACATTTTGATGTTTCAAACCATTTTGAAACCTTTGAATTTCAAGTCAAGTAACAACAACATAAATGAAACATCAATTCATTTTTTATGTTTCAAACCAACACTTTCTTTCACAAAATTTTACTATAAAATCCAACAATCTCCCACATGAAAGAAAGTTTGAAAATCAAAACAAAATCGTTGAGAGCAAACAAATAAGCTATGCATCATGATAGATGTCTTCTGGACTTGAACATTCCTTAGTGAATATCCATCGAACTTACCGAAGAAATAGTGAGACCAGCTCTGGAAATATCATTCTCATTGGTAAATTGATACAATAGACATCACACATAACTCATCTTGTATCTTTGAGTTTTATATGTTTGTGTCCATTTTAATCATGGATAAAATCCTGAATTCATGAAAGCTTTAGAGAACATAAGTCATTTTAAAAGTCCTCATAGAAGCGACCCCACTTCTACTCTCATATAGGTGATATTGATTAAGAGTATTCTACCATTACTCCTCTTGTAAACAAGATATCAACATGACCTTAGCATCAACAGATCACACACTCTACAACATCATAGAAATTGGAAGAAACTATAAGTTTCTTAGTGTGTCAACTATAAATCATCCAACCAGTTTGCCTATTGAACCTAGATCTTGGGATCTCCAGTCAACTAGGTTAAGTTACCATCCAATAATTTATTTCATAGGCTTTAGCCCCATTTCCCTCGATGTATATGTTACTTGCTCTCTTGACAATCCTTTCGTTAAAAGATCTGCAATATTCTCTTTTGATTTCACATAATCAATGGAAATGATTCTATTAGATAGTAATTGCCATATCGAATTATGTCTACATGATTCAGGCTTTGCTACACGCAAGTGCACGTGATCGAAGTAATAAGAAACTAGAGTACTCTAGAGTATCGTACCTAAGGGAACGAGAATAAAATTTATTAAAATAGCATACAATCGTTGACAAATTGCAACTAAGTAACTGTGGGTTTAAAAAGTTTGTGAGGTGATTTGGCTAAAGGAAAAGTGTTTGAAAAAATAAATGGAAATGAAAAAGGGATTCAAGAATGCTAATGCCCTTTTGGAAAGAAAATGCAACAAGAAGATAATTACAATCGTAGCTAACTCAAGAACTAAGTAAACCGAATTCAACTCCTATTCGACTTTCTATGAAGTATCTTTAGGAGACTAAGTGATTAAACCTATATTTCTATGGCTAATCTAACTTAGATATTTTTGCTCACAACTCTAGTGGTTTTGGAGTCCCGCCCTATGTCTAAGGTCGATGTTTCAAGTCTTATGCCTAAGCCTTTTCCTCCATTGCTTTTGCAACATCCGCCTCCCTTAACCCTTTCAGTATTTAGTTTAGCTTGGCAAACAACACTAGATAGCCAACTAGGGTTTACCCAACATTGAACTCACCAAAAGCAAACAATAGTTCAAGAATTAGCTAGATTGTTTTCATCATAATAAAATTTACAAAAACAGTAAGCTTGAAATAATAGGAATTCATTTGAACAAAAGAGAATGAAGAACCATTTTTTCCAAAAGACCAAATCTAGATTCAATTAACAAAGAATTCAAAAATCAACTAACTTCAATAAGAAATTACAAGGAAAAAGTGAGGAGTATAGTAGATAAATGTCCTAAACTTAAATAACAGAATGTAAAAAATTACAATAATTGAAGAAACATAAACAACATTACACTTAATAACTCATTCCTCTCGGCTCAATCGAACAAGGTTTGCTCTTAACCACTACCAACATTCGTTGTTGTGGGATTGAAGAGAGTTTAGAGATGGAGATGTATAAGAAATTGCAACAAAATAGCAACTAAAATGAAAGTAAAAAAAATTGCAGTCGGTGAAGAAAACCCATAAACTAAAATGAAAAAATCTTCCAAAATCGAGCTCTCATCTCACGACTTTCTCCTCCAAATATATAAGGACTTCATGCTAGGGTTTCCCTTTTGGTTGATGGACAATCACAACTCATAATCTAGCTGAAATCGTGGGTAATTCTTGCTCAAAATCCAAAATCTGCTTTTTTTTCCTTAAATTCCAAATCTGTCCAGATTGTTGTTGCATTCCGTAAAAATCATGCATCAAAACATTAAGTAAGTGTGAATTTTTTTTCTTCTTTTGTTTTCTTTTCTCAACTTACTTAATTTAAAGGTCTTCCATCAATCATGTGATTAAATTCAACCACTTTTTATTTTTTTTTATCAAATAATATGAATAAAAATCACAAATATAACTAAGTTTAAAGGCCAAATAATCCTCATGAATGAGAATTATCACACCCCCAAACTTGAGTTATTGCTTGTCCTTAAACAATCAAAATCACAGTTATTCAGGTTTGAAATTCAACAACTAACCCAAATTCTTGTCAAAACAAATATCCTCTCATGAGACATCTCAAGCTTATAACACATGTTTATCACAACCAACTTTAATCCCACATTAGTCTTGACCTTAGCACGTTTCACCCATAATTCCCTAGAATTGTATCCATATTCTTCTAGTTTCATCTTGTTTACTTTATACATAGTCCATCTTTTGATAAACAGCTTGACTAAACAAAAGAAAAACTCCCCCAAACTTATTTATTTTTACTGCCAAGCTATTCAAACTTCTTTTTTTTTTGGAGGGGGTTCCTTAGTCAATTGTACTTTTGTTCCAAGTTACCGACACTTTGTGGTGAAGGTAGTTGACTACGAGCACACCTCACTATTTGAAATCATTTTTAACCTACTCATTTCCTGAATCAACCTTTCATGCAGAGGCAATCATGGGTGTCATGACTTTCCCTGGTTACTCGGTTAAGTCTTGGAAAGAGGAGTATCTCTTTATTTTTATTTTTTTCAAACTTGGTAGCCTTCATACAACAACTCATAACATGTTTACATTTCATGAATTGCAAAAAATGAATATACAACAATGTGGGGTCAACAAAAGTAATGTAAAATGTCTATCCCCCCCAAACTTAAGATGCGACAATGTCCACCTTGACTAGTTTTGATCTTGGGTGGTTGAGATGACCATACATATTAACAAGCTTAACAACCCTAGAATTTTAGAAACACAAGCTAAGGTAAATGGGTTGTGGGGTGTTAAGGGAAGTAAAGAAGTTATAAAGTTGGGTGGATAACTGAGGAGTGTTTAATGAGACGAGCCTATTCTAAATATCATCATTGAAGATTTTTTTTATTTTATTATTATTTAGAGGCACACGATTTCAAACTTAACTGACACATAACTTCAAACAACTTGGGAGTTAATTAAACATGACAAAATTCAAGGAACAAAGATAAGCAAGTTTAAGATAATAACATCAAAATCCAAACTATCATAGATTTAACAAGTAAAATTTAAGGTGCAAAGAATAACTCCCGTAATCATCGGAGGCTGAATCATCATCCTCTTGACATGTTGGATTGTCGAGTGAGTTTTCGGGGGAACTTTCGGGATGTCGGGTCCTTTTCCCTTTGATAGCATTGAGGGTGTGTTTGGTGAATTGCTGCATCCCGTTCTAAATCATTATGTTCTTTTCTCTCAACCTGGCTAATTTAGTCCTTGTTTCACTTTGGCCGACATAATGTAATAGCTTTGCAAATGCAATCTTATTCCTTGCTTTCTTTTCTCCTTTTCACCTGTACTCACAAGTAAATTGTTAAAAAGTTCTCGCCAGCTATTTTTTTTTTTAATCATTATTTCCTTTGAATTTTGAAGTTATTAAGTACTTCCCAGGTAGGTCCTCAGGTAGAGGTGTTCCCTTAGCGATCAACTTAAATACCTCAACCTAGACATGATTCTTCCTTAGAAAGAATTTTCTTAATCAACTTTTTGATTCACAAAAATAAAGGGTTTTTTTTTATATAGCTATTTACCAAGTAACAATACCTGATTCCTTTTTCACCCAATTTCTATTAAGGAAACAAAAACCTTATCTCTACTCATTCCTTTTCCCCAGTAGGGTTTAATCCTCTGACCATTTACTTTGAAGATGTTTCCTTTCTCGTCCTTAAGATCCACAGCCTCGTGTTGGTATACTTTTTCGATGAAAAATGGTCCTAACCACCTGGATTTTAACTTACCTGGGAACAACTTCAGTCTTGAGTTGAATAGTAGCATCTGTTGTCTGCTTGTAGGTCTTTATCTTTGATTCTTTGATCGTGCCATTTTTTCATCTTCTCTTTGTATAGCTTTGCATTTTCATAAGATGAAAGTCTCAACTCCTCAAGCTCGTTCAATTGTACTTTTCGCCTGATTCCTGCCTGGTTCAGATCTAAAATTCAATCTTTTTATTGCCCAATAAGTTTTATGTTCCAGCTCTAATGGTAGATGGCATGCTTTCCCAAATATTATCCTATACGGGGACATTCCCAATGGTGTTTTAAATGCAGTCCTATGGGCCCATAATGCTTCATCCAATCCTATAAGTTATGAAATCAGGTCCAAAGGAAGTAGCTTTCTTAGCTCTTTTGCTTCTTCTAGGTTCAAACTCAGTTTTTTAATCGTCTTAACCTTTTGAAGAGCTAGCCTCATAATTCCTTTTGACACCACTACTTCTGTGTCTTTCCTCTTTCAAAGATAAACTAACTAAAATAATTTAATTAATTAAAATAATTTGACTACTACATAAGATTGTAAAGTTAATTATTTTAAAAGCTATTAACTTCAAAATAAACTAACTAAAATAATTTAATTAATTAATTTATTAAATATTATGTCTTTAATTGACTATAATAACATGATTTTTACATTTTTATAAGAAAAAGAAGTTTGCCAAATTGTGGATTTAGAGAAAAAAGACGTATTAAATTTAGATTTATATGACAATGGATTAGTTTGGAGTTTATAATAAAATAATTTTATTATAATTTATATGTTAATGAAAATTTTAAAATATAATAATAATTTTCTAATAAAAGAGTAACTATTACTTTATAAATGAATAATTTGTTTTTAATATTATTATTAATACGAACACTTTTTGAATAATTATTCATAAAACCAATATTTTGTTAGTTTTGTAATTGTTTTTTTTCTAATACTTATCAATGTGTGAACAAAATACAAAAAAAAAATTATCCTTATAAATTTATCATTATAATTGCTCTAAAACATGAAGTTTAACAAGTACAAAATAGTTTTTGGATTGAGTGGGTTTGGTCAAAGCTGACACATCGATTTGTGAATTAATTATTACTGTTTGCAATTTTAACTAAATTCTTTTACTTATTTTTTATAAAATTACCATTAATTAATTGTTTATATTTAACTAATATATTTTATTAAAATTCTAGTGAATTTTAGAAGAGTGACTAAATACAAAATATGTATGGTAGCAGACCTAAGGAATAAAATAAGATGTATTGTAGTAAATCTCAGTTTATAAAACTGCCAACAAAATTACATAAATTTGGTTAAACTAACTCATACTCACTAATTTTAAAACAAAGAAGGAACCAAACACCCTGTGAAAGTTTAAGGTTAAAATATTATTTTGGTCAATGTACTTTAGGCTTCATTCCATTTTAGTCTCTATACTTCCAATAAAGTTAAAATTGGTCCTTATTGTTAGTTTATTGTTAATTTTTCTTTAAAGAATAGTCTCTATTAACCTTCCCTCTATAAATCTTGGAAATATGTTCAAACTATATCTTTTCTTGCATAAAAATAATTATAATTATTTAATCAGTTTCAATAACAATTAACTTCAAACTAATGGTAAGGAGTAATTTTAAGATTGATTTAAAATATAGGGACTAAATTTGGACATTTGAAAGTTCAGGGACTAAAATAAAATAAAATCCAAAATACATAGGGACCAATATGGTATTTTAACCAAAGTTTAAAGATCAAATGGAATAAATCTAAAAGTTCAAAATTAAAATAGAATAATTCTATCAATTCAAGCATAGCTCATTGGATAATGCACCAATTATCATCCTAAAAATCAATGATTCAATCCCCCACCCCAAAATTGTTGAACTAAAAAAAATATCCTAAAAATTTAAAATTAACCAAAATAGAATGTAAAATTCTAATTTATTTGTTTTAATAATTTATTTCATTGTCAACAAGAGCATAGCTCAACTGACATGATGTATATGCTTATGACCAAGAGGTCATGAGTTCGAATCTCCCCACCCCAAATGTTGTTGAATTCAAAAAATAATAATAATAATTTATTGAACTAAATGTTAATGTCAAATATAAATTTCAAATCTTGGACATGATGAGGCACTAAACAACCTCTTTTATTGTGTTTTCCCTAACTTAAATTACTGTCTTAAAAAAGCTTAAATTATTGAATAAAAACCAATCATTTAGGTCTCATTTGATAACTATTTGGGTTTTATTTTTTGTGTATGAAAAATAAATCTATAAACACAACTTTAACCTATGAGTTTCTTTGTTTTGTTATCTACTTTTTACTAATGTTTTGAAAATCTAAGTCAAGTTTTGAAACTAATGTTTCCTATGAAATTCACCTATGAAAGTAAAACTACATTTTACTTTTACCTATGAAATTCTTTGTTGTTTTGTTTTAGAAATTTAGCTAAGAATTCAAATATTTTCTAAAAAAAAATGAAAACCATTATAAAAAATTGTGAGAAAACAAGCATAGTTTCAAAAACCAAAAACCAAAAATTAAATGGTTACATGACCTTATATGTACTTTCTCATTCAATTTTAGTTTCAAATGTCGATATGAATATAACAAAACAAAATATTGATTTGAATCTCAACATTTGTAATATTAAGGCCCATTAGATAACCATTTTATTTTTTATTTTCTGTTTTTAAAAAGTATACTTGTTTTCTCACAATTTTGTTGGTAAGCTTTTCATCTCTTTTGAAAACACATTTGAATTTTAAGTCAAATTTGAGAAGCAAAATCAAGTTTTTAAGAACTTTTTTTTTTTTCAAAATTTGACTTGATTTTTTAAAACATTTATAAATAGTAGATAATAACGCAAGAAAATTATTGCTGAAAATTGGACTTGTTTGTCGGTTGGTCGGTGTCGATTTTGGGAAAGTCGACGCAGAAAATTGACCAATCGCTTTCCAGTAAATGAAAATTGAATGTTTTCTTAGGCAGTTTATTGTCGACTGACCAACCTGTCATTTCAGTCAGTTTGTTTGGTCAATTTTTGTTTTTTTTTTCTTTTCATATTTATTACCTACGTTATCACCTTACCTGTACTTGGTTTCCAGAGTGGAAAGAGTGAGTTGATAAGCCTCAGAATTAAGGCTTATTTAACTCCCAATTGCTTAAAATATTCTTGTTTTGACTTAAGACCAATTGAAATTAGTTGAAAGATTGCTCTAAATTAAGAAAGAAATAAGTATGATGGTAATTGGGATAGAGTTCTAAATAAATTAATCTTGTTTGCAGGAAATATGGAAATTGCAAAATCGTGATTCTGCAATCTGGAGCAGTAGAAAAGTTCAAAAAAGGAAAAAAAAATCTGCATTTAACCCATTCCGAAAATCTTCAATTACAGCATGATTTAGGGGATTTTGAGCACGAAATTTGGGCATTCTTTAACCCTAATGAGGGTCTATAAAGGGGGAAGAAGAGGAGGAGCTAAGACATTCGGATTGAGACGTTTTTGGAGTTGTTTTTATGGGTTTTTCTAGTTTTGCATCTTTGTTTTTGCAGTTTTTTTGTTTCACCTCTGTTTTACTGAAAGTGCTGCAAGTTTATTTCCTGCTTCTCCTTTGATTTATCCAATCTGATTCAAGTGAAGAAGGAGGAGTTTTGGGAGCTTATTTCGTGGGTTTTTCCTCTATTTTTCTGCAGTTGTTCTTTCTCTGTTTTTTGTTTCTTTTCTGTTTTACCGTAAGGTTGCTGCTATATTTGGGTTTGATTTCCTTCTGTTTTTTTTTAGTCCGATTCAAGTGAGAACTTGGGTTGTTAAGACTCAATATTTTCCTAGAAATGGTGAAGGATTGAGTCAATTAGAAACGGAGTGAGGTTCATAGAACAATCATCAACTTTATTTTTTTTTAATTCTATTTTCTGCTTTATAAAAGTTTCAATAAGTATTTGTATGTTTAAAAATTTATCGGAATTGAAGGGGGAAGGAAGTAGAATTAATTGATATTATTCTCTGTTTTTAATACCAATTGCAAATATTCTTAAAAATCTTGTTTATTATTTGCCCAATTTGCATTAAAAAAAACTATTGTCTTAAGTGTTCCAATAAGCAAGTTGTTTAGGATAGAAATTTTGCATTAATTCCATCAATTCCACTTTTCATTAGCAATTTATTTAACTCTCTAATATGAAATTTTCTTTCAAAAATTATTTGTAGGATTTTTATTCTTAATATGAGCTAAAACTTCTTAGGGGGTTCAAGGATGTGAATTCTCTAAGAAGTAATTGTAGCCTAAATTTCAATAAAAACCAAGCCTACATCTCAATTGTTTGCTTGTGTTGAACAATTTTCGTTGAGATCCTAGATTTATCAACTAGGGTAGCAACTCAAGCTTAGATTTAATACCGACAGGGTTAGTGATAAGCGAATTTCGCACAAGTGATGAAGAAAAGAGCTTAGACATAAGCCAATCCTTACCCTAGACATAGGAATTAAGGACTCCAAAGCCCATAAAATTGTTGAGTCAAATTAATCTAAGATAAAGGGACTATAGACATATAAGCCTCTCACTTAGCCTCCTAACAATCTAAATTTAAGGCTAATAGGAGAAGCAATTTTGGTTACAATTGAGTGTGGAGTAGGTTGGAATTGTAATTTTGGCTTGCAATTACAACTTAGGACAATGACACTCTTGAGCCCCATTTTTATCCAAATTCCCTTTGAATTTTCATTCACTAAGTTTATCTAATTTTCTCTCAATTATTGCAAATTCTAGATTCTGCAATTTTTCTTATTTCGATTATTGTCATTTCTAGATTCTGCAATTAGATTCTGCTATTTTTCTTTTTACCTACACACCAACCCAACCTTATTTTTGCAATTTTAGTTTTCAAATTGCAATTTTCCTTACACTTTGCTTTACAATATTTTTGTTACTCCGTTCCCTTGGGATTCGATACTTGGTACTCACATACCATTTTATATTACTTCGATCGCGTGCGCTTGCGTGTACACCGATCATGAGTCAACGGCAGCGTCAGATGCGAAGAGGAGAGGGTGAGTGGTGACAACAATGAAGAGGGGGCAGCGGCAAGGAGAATGCAAAAAGAGAGGGGAGAGGACAAAAGCGATGACGTAAAATGGAAAAGGAAAAGGGCAAGTCGGCAGTGACATTGAAGAGAGAGCAAATCAGTGCAGTGTCGAGGGGAGAGAGCGAGCGGTGACAATAATGAAAAGGGAAGAGATGGGAGGAGAATGTAGAGAGAGATAAGAGGGCAAGCGATAGCATGAGGAGAATGCAAAGAGAAAGATGATTAGGGTTTAAAAAATAGTTTTTTTTTTATTATATGGTTGATGCGTTTGCTAGAGCAATGTGAACAATTGTGCAAATTAGAGTGTCAATGTGCAAGTGTACACATCCTTTTTATAGCAAGTGGCAAGTAAAATGATCGTA
The DNA here is from genome assembly GCA_033996785.1 of Trichosanthes truncata. Classification (NCBI taxonomy): domain Eukaryota; kingdom Viridiplantae; phylum Streptophyta; class Magnoliopsida; order Cucurbitales; family Cucurbitaceae; genus Trichosanthes; species Trichosanthes truncata. The sequence goes on from JAWPNB010000003.1 coordinate 74,777,110, forward strand.
TCCTCGGAGACTATTGATCTTTCTACTGAACCCAAATTAGTTCTCAGTAACTCAGTTGGTAACCATTCAAAATTATCGATAGAGATGCAATAAAAGAAATCATAAATGCTGGAACAAAAGTAATGCTAAAGCATGCAAAACAGAGTAAAGATTCAGAAAACAGAGAACAATTAACTTGTACTTTTAATTAAAGGGAAGGCTCGGATTAGAGGTAAGTCATGCATTAGCTAAGTTACGAACTGAGTACACATTCATTCCATTCGATTCACTACAGGCCACACGGTATTCTCCCGAATCACCGAATATATGCTGTCGCAATTAAATTACTTCAGCACAATATACCCACTGTACTTTATGTGCGTTAGGCGAGTGGCTATCCCTAACCTACTCACTTAGTTAGCTACTAACCTAAACAAGAGGCTAACGTGGTTTTCAAGTTTTCAGCCCCTCCTATTCTTCCCAGAAATCAGAGGGACGATGTTCATAACGGCTGGCCAAGCGGAAACAAACTAAGAATAAAACCCCTTAAAAACCAAATCGAAGGAGAAGAAGTCTACTCAACTATAACATTAGCCAAAAACACTCATCCTCTAATCCTCACCTTATGGTGATTAGTTCATGCTACAGGAAAAACGGAAAAACAGTAGAAATGGAAACATAATGAAACTAAATACAGAAAACGACTAAATGACAGAAGAAAATATAGCAGGAGAAGTCGAAATGCTGCCCCAAGTTTCTTGCCACAGCATCGGCGTCTGCTCCGACTGGAAACCTTCCGTTTTTGGCAAAACTCCGATGAAGGCTCCCTTGGTCGAAGCTTCTCTCCTCTGCTGCTCCTTTCTCTTCTGGTTTTCGGGATCCTCACTTCTCTTTTAACTCCCCTTACCACCAAAAACGGCTGCCCCATTATAATAGTCACCCTTTATGAAAATGAGGGCTGATTAGACTTGTCCTTGCGACGTGGCGGGCTCTGGTTGGTTGAAAACGAGTGACTGGACTGACAGATTCCAGCTCAATTAATGAATAACAGCTCCCATGTGCGAATTTCGTATAAGCCTGAATCGCGAAATTTGCTCCAGCAATTAGTTGTAAAACTGCTGTTCTTGGCTTCTTGAGTCCTCATTAATTCATCCTAAATTAATCACATAAAAGACTTTAATTAAGATAAATTTGCTCTAATAAAAATATTACTATATCAAAATCAGTCCTAGAGCAAAATGACTCCAAGCTAGGGAATTTCCAAGATACAATGAGATAAAATATGGCAATTTAGTCCAAAAAATACAAGCATATAACTCTTAAATTAAGAGTTATCAAACCCCCAAACTTGAATCATTACTCGTCCTCGAGTGATGCTTCCTTCACCTGCACATGTCAAAAGCTACTTCTACTTGACCACTGAATTCTTATATGCATTCCCACCATTGTAGTGATGCTCTAGCATCAAACTTGCTCCATCAACTCAATACACACTGTCCTGCTTCAAGATTTCAAATTATGTTCTTTTGCACATGCCTAAGAATTAACTAGACATCTTTTAGCTCCAAAGCTTTTATCACTTAGAAGTTCTAATCCTCAAGCTCATTATGCAATCCCAAACCAAACTTACACAAGAGTGCTTCCTCTCTAAGACTAATCTTTTAAGCTAGCACAAAACTTGCACTTTTCTTTCTTTCTTTTTTTTTTATTTTTTTTTTATTTTTTTTTTATTTTTTTTTTATTTTTTTATTTTTTTACTACTCTCTTGGAGATCCTTGAAGTCATAGCCCTATTTCTTGGAATGACAACATTTTATGATGTCATTCACCCTAGCTTTCAGACTCATCACCTCATAGGCATAACACTCATTCCACTTCTTTTCTAAGACTGGCCCTCAGGTCACTTCCCTCTTGCTTCTCAGAATGGCAACATTTTATGATGAAGCTCACCTAAGCTCTAGGAGAGTTGTGACTATTAGGCTAACACTCATCCCTTGCTTCCTTTTTCTTTTTTTTCTTTTTTTTTTTTCAAAGCTTCTTCATGCAGCTTATACCTTCGTTCCAGAATGCTAACACTTTTTGGTGAAAACATCTAGCTACGAGCACAAGCTACACAGAGATTGCTCTAGCAAAACCCTCTTTTCTGAGCTAACCTTTTTTTTTTTTTTTTTTTTTTTAACAACCTAACAGGCTGGGTTTGCTTGCAAGGGAGAGGAGTGCATCTTAGGAGTAGAAGATGAGCGCTCCCTAAGAGTATATCCTAAAAAAAACAGGCAAAATCTTCAAAAATGCTCTACTTCAAAAATGTTCTAGCAACTTCAACACGGCCCCCCCAAACTTAAATCGCTCATTGTCCCCAATGAGAGAAAGTAAAGGGAAGACCCCCAAACTTATTTCAAGCTAGCTAAACAGACTAGAATTGGACAGGAAAGTAAACTTGGTATCCTTTGGTTGGGAATGAGCATTCCTAGACTTCTAAGGGTTAAAAGGAATGGCTCTATAAGAATCTATGTAAAACTAGGATTTCTTGTGCAAAAGATTCAGTAATCTCAAATGCTAAATCATCAGCAATCATCCAGCAGCTTTGAATACAGGAACAAATTTGACTAAGCAGAAGAATTCAAGGTACAAGCAGAGCACAGCTTAATTAACTGCACTTTCTAATTATGCTCCAGCAATCTAATTTCTTTAACACAGGTTTAGGCACGAACAATTCATTCAATACTTAATTTAAGAGCAAGGAGGCTAAAACAACATATGCTTACAATTACTATTAGCATAGGAGATCATGACTACAGAATTAACTAGGAGCAGCTTTTCTTCTTCTCAATCTAAGTCCTAACTTCTAAAAACGTAAACTTAAACAAAACAAAAACAACTACGAAAGCAGAAATAAACATAAGCAACAACTAAGTAAAGACAACAAAAGTAAACAGATAGCAAATGGTTAAAGGAAAACAGACTACATCCCTTCTCCTTCTTCTTCGTTTGATGTTGTAAGTCATTATGCCCTAGCCTTTGCATTATCAGCCTTTATCATTTCAACAGAATAAGAACACCTACAACAGAAAAACAGACTCAAAGCAAACATGCAGAAAATAAAAATAACTAAAATGAAAATAAACCAGAATGCAACAAACCATCCGCGGGAGCATTACTGATTTTCAAATTAATGTACCAATGCTCCCTCAAAATTTATGCTTCATCCACCCTCAAATATTTGGAAAGAGGCACAATTTCCTTGCAACTCCTTCTCCCAATAATGTTCAATTCGCTGCCCATTCACCTCACGGAAAAACTTTTTCAACTGTTGTTTTGATAAACCAGGGGGCAAAATTCCATAATCAAGATAGTTGGCAAGATCAGCACACCATGGTGTTCCTACTTCCTTGATGTGGGCTACTGTAAATAACTGTTCATCAGGGAAAGAATTTTTAATTTTGGGTTGCTGAAGCATTTGTTTCTGCTGCTCTAATTTTGGGAGGTGATTTGCAACTTGGTTCTTAGACTCCTTTTTGTCCTGCATCTCTAAATTGAACTCTTGGACTAATGGCTGAGTGGGTGGTGACTTTCTATCTACGAACTCCAAAGATTTGAAAACTCTTTTATTGCTAGAAATTTCATCGACGCTTTGTAACTCATGTGCTACACTGCACAATTCCAAATCCTCATTCATAACTTTTCCAAATTTTTGAGTATGTTGCTCTTGCATTTCCAATTCAAAACTCTCTTCAATCAGCCCTTCCGAAACATTAATAACTGCACAATCTTCGATTTCTGAAGGGTATTTCACAACATCAAACATATTAAACTTAACCTCTTGATCGCCCACATTCAATGTAATAATCCCTTTTCCAACATCCACCATTGTTCCTCCAGTAGCTAAGAAAGGTCTTCCTAGAATTATCGGGACATTTTTATCTGCCTCATAATCCAGTATAATGAAATCGGCTGGAAATATGAATTTGTCCACTTGTACCAAAATATCTTCAATCTTCCCTTCAGGATATGTGATTGACCTATCAGCTAACTGTAAAGTTACAGTGGTTGGTCTTGCCTCTCCAATGCCTAATTTCTGAAAAATAGACAATGGCATAAGATTTATGCTGGCACCTAAATCACAGAGAGCTCTTCCTACTTCTTTTCCTCCAATTGACACTGGTATTGTAAATGATCCAGGATCTCGAAGTTTAGGAGGAATAGGATTTGCAACTATAGCACTACATTCTCCTGATAATGGTACAATTTCATACTCACTTGGCCTCTTCTTCTTGGTGAGCATATCCTTAAGGAACTTCACATACTTCGGCATTTGCTCAAGAGCTTCTACCAAAGGAATGTTTATATGAAGTTGTTTAAAGATATCAAAGAACTTCTTGAACTGCTGATCTTGACTTTTCTTCTTTAATCGCTGAGGAAATGGTGGTGGTGGTGGCACAAATGCTGGACTCACAGTAGCTGGCTTCTGTGTTACTGCTGAACGTTTTGCTCCAGCACTGTCTTCTGCTTCAGCATTCCCAGTATCCTTTGTTTTCTCAACATCCTCTGTACTCTCAGCATTCTCTGTTTCTTCCAGACTCACATTTTCAGGCTCAACTGTGTCTTCCTCTGTCTGCACTGCTGATTCTTTACTTTTCTGCTTTTGCTTGCTCATATTTTCTGTTACAGCAAGAGGTCTTCCACTCCTCAACTCAATCGCTTGTACTTGTTCTTTACCTTCTCTTTTTGGAGTCTCAGTGTCTGAAGGAAGTTTTCCCTGAGGTCTGGCCTTCAACTCACTTGCTAATTGTCCCATTTAAATTTCTAAATTTCTCAAGGAGGTTTGTTGGCTTTGAATTACAGCATCATTCTTGGCCATATACTCCTTCATGAGGCTCTCCAGAGAGGTTCCAGGAATTGATTGATTAACAGGCTTTTGATGTGGAAACTGTTGATTTTGCTGCTGTGAAAATTCGGGAGGATACTGCATTCTTTGATGACTTTGATTTGCTGCAGCATTACTTCCTTGACCACTCCAAGAAAAATTTGGGTGGTTTCTCCATCCTGGGTTATAGGTGTTGGAATACGGGTTGTTCTGCCTCATGTTTTGATTTCCAACATAATTTACCGAAGCTGGGTTTCCAGGACAGAATTCAAACGTATGCGCTTCCCCACAGTAAACACATGATTCTGCTGTGACTTGATTAACTGAGGCAGCATTCTATGACACATTCCCCATTGACATGTTCTTCAAAATATTTGCCATGGAAGCAATTTGGGCACTTAATGATGATAATGCATCAACTTCCAACACTCCCTGCTTCTTCTTCCCAGGGTTGCTTCTTACATCTGCCCATTGAGAACTATTGGTAGAAATTCTCTCCAAAATCTCATAGGCTTCATTAAAAGTCTTTGAAAGCAGAGCTCCATTTGCTGAAGCATTTACCATGTTCTGAGTATCCAAATTCAACCCATTGTACAGTGTCTCCATTTGGATGCAATGTGGTAGACCATGGTGCGGGCACTTTCTTAGTAATTCTTTAAACCGTTCCCATGCTTCACTAAATGTCTCATCATCATACTGCCTGAATGCTACTATTTCAGCTCTATACTTGGCATTCTTCGTTGGTGGAAAATACTTTATCAAGAATTTCTCTGCCAAATCGTTCCACGAAGTGATAGATCCAGGTGGAAAAGTATTCAACCACGCCTTTGCTGCATCTCTAAGAGAATATGGAAATAATATCATCCTAAGTGCGTCTTTTGATACTCCTTGCTTCTTGAATGAATCACTCACACTTAGAAAAGACTTAAGATGCAAATGTGGATCTTCAGAAGGTAGGCCATGGAATTGTCCCACCGTTTGCAACATTTGAAACATAACTGGCTTCATTTCGAAATTTGCTGCTTCAATTTCTGGTCCAGCAATTCCAGGATATAATTCATCAAATGTGGGTACTGCATAAGCCCTAATAGCTCTTTCCCTGTCATTGGCTAAAAGAACAGGGTTCTCAGCCATATTTCCCTGATTAACTGGTCGATTTCCTCTCAATTCAGGTTGTGGTTGATTCTCATCGATAGCAGGTCCTACTCGGGGTCCAGGCGGTATAAGTGGATCTTGTCGTTCCATTAGATATCGCCTATCTCTTTGACCAGTTCTTTGAGCACTTCTCCTTAAATGAAATGTTCTCTCAATTTCTGGATCAATTCTAAATTCCAAGTCAGAAGACTTGTTCATACACCACTAACACACCTGAAAGTAAAACCAAACAGCTAATTCAGATTCAATTAAGCACCAGTTACCAAAAATCAATTTAAGTAAAAGAAAAATTGAATAGTCCCCGGCGACGGCGCCAAAAACTTGATGTGTTTGCTAGAGCAATGTGAACAATTGTGCAAATTAGAGTGTCAATGTGCAAGTGTACACATCCTTTTTATAGCAAGTGGCAAGTAAAATTATCGTATCCTCGGAGACTATTGATCTTTCTACTGAACTCAAATTAGTTCTCAGTAACTCAGTTGGTAACCATTCAAAATTATCGATAGAGATGCAATAAAAGAAATCATAAATGCTGGAACAAAAGTAATGCTAAAGCATGCAAAACAGAGTAAAGATTCAGAAAACAGAGAACAATTAACTTGTACTTTTAATTAAAGGGAAGGCTCGGATTAGAGGTAAGTCATGCATTAGCTAAGTTACGAACTGAGTACACATTCATTCCATTCGATTCACTACAGGCCACACGGTATTCTCCCGAATCACCGAATATATGCTGTCGCAATTAAATTACTTCAGCACAATATACCCACTGTACTTTATGTGCGTTAGGCGAGTGGCTATCCCTAACCTACTCACTTAGTTAGCTACTAACCTAAACAAGAGGCTAACGTGGTTTTCAAGTTTTCAGCCCCTCCTATTCTTCCCAGAAATCAGAGGGACGATGTTCATAACGGCTGGCCAAGCGGAAACAAACTAAGAATAAAACCCCTTAAAAACCAAATCGAAGGAGAAGAAGTCTACTCAACTATAACATTAGCCAAAAACACTCATCCTCTAATCCTCACCTTATGGTGATTAGTTCATGCTACAGGAAAAACGGAAAAACAGTAGAAATGGAAACATAATGAAACTAAATACAGAAAACGACTAAATGACAGAAGAAAATATAGCAGGAGAAGTCGAAATGCTGCCCCAAGTTTCTTGCCACAGCATCGGCGTCTGCTCCGACTGGAAACCTTCCGTTTTTGGCAAAACTCCGATGAAGGCTCCCTTGGTCGAAGCTTCTCTCCTCTGCTGCTCCTTTCTCTTCTGGTTTTCGGGATCCTCACTTCTCTTTTAACTCCCCTTACCACCAAAAACGGCTGCCCCATTATAATAGTCACCCTTTATGAAAATGAGGGCTGATTAGACTTGTCCTTGCGACGTGGCGGGCTCTGGTTGGTTGAAAACGAGTGACTGGACTGACAGATTCCAGCTCAATTAATGAATAACAGCTCCCACGTGCGAATTTCGTATAAGCCTGAATCGCGAAATTTGCTCCAGCAATTAGTTGTAAAACTGCTGTTCTTGGCTTCTTGAGTCCTCATTAATCCATCCTAAATTAATCACATAAAAGACTTTAATTAAGATAAATTTGCTCTAATAAAAATATTACTATATCAAAATCAGTCCTAGAGCAAAATGACTCCAAGCTAGGGAATTTCCAAGATACAATGAGATAAAATATGGCAATTTAGTCCAAAAAATACAAGCATATAACTCTTAAATTAAGAGCTATCAATGGTCGATCAGGTTGTTGGGTTTTACTATTCTTAGTGGATCGACTGATCGATTCCGACCGATTATGGCATAAAACTATTAAGATTAATCTAGAAATTTTCAAATACATGAATAGTTGGATACATGAATTACATTTAATTATGGACATGAATAGTTTGATACATGAATCATTAAGTACATTGATGAATGTTCATGTATTTGTGAAAAGTCGTGTATTAGTATTTAATATTGATGTCTTTTGATGTGCTTTCCTCTAGTATAAATATGTGTAAGATTTGTCATTTGAAATCAAGAAAATTGAAGTGAAGTTATTTACCAAAAACACAAGTTCTTGTTTCTCCAAAATTGTGTGTGAGTAAGAGAACAATTTTCTTCTCTTGTCTCTTGAGTTGTGTTGTGAGTATCTACTACGTTTCCAACAAGTGGTATCAGAGCAAAGATCAGAGATGTCATCAAGTGGTAACATGTTGCAACCCCAACTTCCAAAATTTAGCTGGAAAATTTTTAGTCAATAGAGTATTCAAATGAAAGTGTTATACGACTTGCAAGATTTGTGGGAAATTTTTCGAAAGAGGATATACTGAAGTTGAGAATCAAAACGGGCTCACTAATCAACAACTTACTGAGTTGAGAGAAAATCGTAAGAAGGATAAGAAGGCTTTATTCTTTATTTATCAAGTTGTTGATGAAGGAATATTTAAAAGAATTTTAACAGCTACTTTTGCAAAGGAGACTTGGGATATTCTACAATCCACCTATCAAGGAGAGGATAGGGTAAAGATGGTAAGATTACAAGCCCTCATATCTGAATTTGATTCCATAAAGATGAAAGAGGCCAAAAGTGTTGAAGATTTTTTTAATCGTATTCTTGCGATTGTCAACAATTTGAGATCAAATAGAGAAGTAATAGGCAATCAATGAGTTTTTGAAAATATTCTTAGAAGTATGCAGAGAAAGTTTGAGCATATTGTTGTTGCAATTGAAGAGTCGAAAGACTTGTCTACATTATCTTTAAATAGCTTGTTGGGTTCCCTTCAATCCCAGGAGCTTAGATTAAATCCATATGATGTTATTCCTCCTGAGGAAGCTTTTCAGATGCAAACTTCCTTTAGAGGAGGTTCTAGTGGAAGACGTGGTGGTCGTGGTGGACGAGGAGGTGGAAGAAACTCTGATAACAAAAATGGTGCAAATTATGAACATAAGCAAGAAAGCTCTTATTCACCTTGAGGAAGATGAGGCAGAAGAGGAAGAGGTTTTGGTAGAAACCAAAGAAATGATCGGAGCAATTTTTCTCACATTCAATGTTTTAACTGTAAAAAGTATGGACATTTTCAAGCAGATTGTTGGTCTCCGAAAAATAGAGATGGAAATATTAATTCCACCATGATGCATAAGGTGGAGAAAAATGATGAAGGAGTTTTATTTCTTGCATGTAGTGTTCAAGAAGATGATGTGGCGCCTACATGGTATCTTGATAGTGGTTGTAGTAACCACATGACGGGAAACAAAAGTATATTTGTTACTTTGGATGAATCTCTCCAAAGTGAAGTGAAAACTGATGATAATACCAGATTGCAAGTCAAAGGTCGAGGTGATATTCTTGTTAAGACAAAGAAAGGCACAAAACGAGTTGTGGATGTGTTCTATGTTCTAGGTCTGAAGCATAATCTTTTGAGTATTGGTCAACTGCTCCAGCGAGGACTTAAAGTTTCATTTGAAAATGGTGTGTGCGCAATCAAAGATCAGAGTGATGTTCTTATTGCCAAGGTAAAAATGACTGATAATAAGATGTTTCCTCTAAAGTTTACATATGGTCAAATATCTTATTTTAGTAGCATATTGAAGGATCCATCTTGGCTTTGACATTTTCGATATGGTCACTTGAATTTGGATCATTATCGTATCTATGCATAAATCATATGGTGAGGGGCATTCAAAATATCAATCACGAGTCAGATATTTGTGAGGTCTGTATACTTGCAAAACACCATCAGGATTCGTTTCCCATTGGTAAAGCTTGGAGAGCTTCCAAACCTCTAAAGCTTATTCATATAGATTTGTGTGGTCCCATGCGCACAATATCAAACGGAGGTAATCGTTATTTTATAACCTTCATTGATGATTTTAGCAAAAAGTTGTAAATTTATTTTCTGAAAGAGAAAAGTGAAGCATTTGAATGTTTTAAAACTTTCAAAGCTTTAGTTGAGAATCAAAATGACTATAAGATAAAAACTTTGAGATCCGAAAGCGGTGGAGAGTATATAGTTTTTGATGAATTTTTCAAGGAGCACGGTATTCATCATCAAAAGACTATTCGAAGGACTCCACAACAGAATGGAGTTGGAGAGAAAGAATAGAACGATCATGGAGATGGCTAGAAATATGTTAAAAGCGAAGCAGATGTCATATGAGTTTTGGGGAGATGTTGCATGTACTACTTACATCTTGAATCGAGCTTCAACAAAGAGTGTCTCAAGTATGACTCCTTATGAAGCACGGTATGGTGAGAAACCATGTGTTAGTAACTTAAGAGTTTTTGATAGTATAACTTATTCTCATATTCCAGATAAGCTAAGAGGTAAGTTAGATGATAAATCTGAAAAAATATATATATATATATATTATGTTGGGTTACAGTGAGAATATTATGCTGGGTTACAGTGAGAATTATAAAGAGTATCAGTTGTATAATCCTATGTCGAGAAAGATTCTTATTACTCGAGACGTAATTTTTAATGAAGAGGAATCTTGGAATTGGGATGTAGCTTGTGAAGCTGAAAGTCCATTTCATGTTAACATGGATGAAAATAAAAGTGCTCAAGATTTGGAGCAAGTATAGATTCAGGCAGATGAGTCATCTTTGTCACCAGCTAGTGATAAAGAAACTTCACCAAAGAGAATGAGAAATATTCAAGAAATCTATAATGCTACTAGCAGAATTGATAATTTTGCTAATTTTGCATTATTTTTCGGTGTTGATCCTATACATTTTGATGAGGCAATCAAAGACGAAAAATGGAAGATTGTAATGGATCAAGAAATTGATGCGATAAAAAGAAATGAAACATGGGAATTATTGGAGCTTCCTGTATACAAACAACCGCTTGGAGTGAAATGAGTGTACAGAACACAACTAAAGTCAAATGGTGATGTTGAAAAATACAAGGCAAGACTTGTTGTAAAAGGCTACAAGCAAGAGTATGGAATGGATTATGAAGAGATATTTGCCCCCGTCACCAAAATTGAGACCATTCGATTGATTTTGTCTTTGGCAGCTCAAAATAGGTGGAATGTTTACTAAATGGATGTAAAGTCCGCTTTTTTGAATGGAGACTTGAAGCAACCTCTAGGTTATGTGAAAAAAGGAGAATGAGAGAAAGTATACAAGCTGAAAAAGGCGTTGTATGGATTGAAGCAAGCTCCACGAGCTTGGTATAGTCGCATCGATAGTTTATTTTTGAAGACGGGATTTCAAAGGTGTCCATATGAGCATGCACTCTATGTCAAAGAAGATAAGTATGGCAAATTTCTTATCGTTTCATTATATGTCGATGATTTGCTGTTTACTGGAAATGATAAATTGATGTGTGATGACTTTAAGAATTCCATGAAAAGGGAATTTGAAATGTGCGATATGGACCTCATCCATTACTTTCTTGGAATTGAAGTAAATTAAAAAGATGGAGAAATTGTTATCTCACAACAAAAGTATGTTGGTGACTTGTTGAAAAAGTTCAGGATGGAAAATGCTTTTCCTTGTAACACGCCCATGGATGTAAATTTGAAATTGAGTAAAAATGATACTGGAGAAGAGGTTGATCCAAGTTTGTATCGAAGCTTAGTTGGAAGTTTAATGTATTTGACCGCAATGAGACCTAATATTTTATTTGTTGTAAGTATGTTAAGTAGATTCATGACAAGCCCGAAGAGAAGTCATTGAAAAGCAGGTAAAAGAGTTCTTCGTTACATTCGTGGCACCATAAATTTTGGAATTCATTACAAGAAAGTTTCAAAATCAGTGTTGATTGGTTTTTGTGATAGTGACTAGGGTGGTAATGTTGATGATCATAAAAGTACATATGGTTATCTTTTTAGTATTGGTTCGGGTGTTTTTTCATGGGCTTCAAAGAAACAACCCGTTGTGGCTCTTTCTACCACCGAAGCGGAATATATCTCTTTATCTGCAATTGGATGTCAAGCTTTATGGCTCAGGTAGATGTTGAAAGAATTGAAGTGTGTTCAAAGAAATGAGACTGTTTTATTTTGTAATAATGGTTCTGCCATTGCATTATCAAAGAATCCAATCTTTCATGGAAGAAGCAAATATATTAGAATCAAGTATCATTTCATCAGAGAGCTGGTCGATCAAATCAATCTTCGGTCCAATTTTGTACACTCCTAGTGAAAATAGTGTTTATTACCTTAATCTATACTATATAAATGGCGCTTGAGGGAGAAACTTTAGATTTTCTTTTTTGCCCCTTTTTAATTTGAAGACTTCCCATTATGGCCTTCTTAATTGAAGAATTTCCCTTCTGCCTTCAATTTGAATGAAGGTCGTAAAATCTCTACGCATGTAATCTCTAATTTGAATAAAGATTTTAAAATCTCTACGATCTCCAATCTTCCAACTAACTAATATTAAATTTTTTTTAATGATAATTAAAAAAATTAATAACAAAAACTAAAACAATATTTTTGGACCTATGTATTTTCGAGAATATATAAAATTATTGTGAAAGACTTTTCTTAAAATAAACTAATATTTAAAGATTTTTAATGCATATTTAAAAATTTAAGAACAAAAACTTAAAAAAAAAACAAATTGAACAATTCATTTTCGAAAATATATGAAATTATTATGAAATATATATATATATATATATATATATATATATATATATATTTATTTATTTATTTATTTAAAATACATTAATATATAAAGATTTTTTTTAATGCATATTTAAAAATAAAGATTTTTTAATGAATATTTTAAAAATCATGAATTTTTTTCAATAGATTTTTAATGCATATTTAAAAATTTAAGAACAAAAACTTTTAAAAAAAATTGAACAATTGTTTTTCCACAATACAAAATTAAAATAATATTTTTTTAAAATAAAAATAATATTTTTTTGAATAAGTATATTAACAAAATATTAGATTTTGATCTATTGTGATTAATATACATAAATTAATTGGCATACATTAGTCTATATATAGGACATCCACAACTAAATTCTTCCATGTCTTCCAAAGTGATTCCAAAAGCCATGTAGAGAAGAAATCAAATTTCTCCCTTTTTTATTTGATGGCTTATGGCTATATAAGCGTAATCTTTCTTTTCAATAAACTAGATCATTCGTATCCAGTTTTTTAACTCTCAAAGAAGAGACTTCGTTATGGTGATGTTAGAGGTCGACAAGTGAATGAACTCATCCTCCAATTGTTTTTGCAAATGGCAAATAAAAAGAGAGAGTGATTTAATGTAATTTACTTCTTTTTACGTGTTTATTAATTTATTAATAGATCTTCTCAATTTAGTGAGCTTTTGGAAACAAAAATAAATTGATCAATAGATCTCTTCGAAACTTGTTTCATAATTGAGGACCACGTATCTAGTTAATGATTCCCTTGAATTCGGAAAGATCATTCATTTTTTTAATTACTAGATAATTAATACAATTTTTTAAAAAAAAAAGAAAAAATATATTTTGGTTTAAATTCAAGTTTGAAACTTGGTTTAAATTAAAGTTTGAAATTAAACTTTTATAAACAAAATTAAATTTATTAATAGATTTTCTTAATTTAGTAAACTTTTGTAAACAAAAATAAATTACATAATAGATCTCCTCAGAACTTCTTTCATAGATTCAATTAGTAGATAATACGAAATTTACAAAAATAGAAAAAAAAAATTGTTTAAATTAAAGTTTGAAATGAAGTGGGTAATCAAATGATGCAAATCTATATATATATATAAAGTGTAATTCTTCACTTTTCATATGTATAAAACCCTATATTCAACTTTTATATGTATATTGCATTTTTAACATTATGAAACACTTGCAACGCACATAATATCCATAACTACTTTTCAAAAATTAAAAAATAAAAATAAAATAGTTATCAAATGGGTGTCCAAACTTTTCATTTGATTCTTACCAAACAAATCAACTATTGAAAAATCAAATATACACACAACAACAACTGCCTATTATTTTAATCTTTACTTTATGTCAATAACCTATCACATGTTTCGGTAATCAATAAATTTAAATAAAACCTAATTCCGTTACATAGTCTGAACCTAAACTCCACCGAATCTAGACTTTACTATTTTTATAAAATGGACGGCTACGTGTGGTGATATTATATCTTTTAAACCAAAATATTATTATTTTCTTTTTTTTAAAAAAATAATTTTGTATTAATTATCTACTAATTGAAAAAATCTTTTTTACAATAATCTTTTCGAGTTCAAATGAATCATTAATTAGATACGTGACTCTCAATTATAGAACTCTTCAATCTATGAAAGAAGTTTCGAGGAGATCTATTGATTAATTTATTTTTATTTACAAAAGTTCATTGAATCAAAAATATCTATTAATAAATTAATTTAAACAAAAATATTGTTTTTTTAGGTAAAAAAATGTTGTTTTCTATTTCAAACTTTAATAATAATAAATTAAGAATATGGAGTTTATTTTTTATCCTAAAATTGTAAGATAGAGAATTCAATCTCACATCAAATAAAATAACTTTTATAATCTGAATATTAATTGTTACCATATAATGTATTGAAAATTTCAATGACATTATAGTTTGGCTAAATTATAGAAAATGCCCCTGAACTTTGTACTTTGTTTAAAAAATACCCATGAACTTTCAAAAGTTTAATTAATACCCTTAGACTTTCAAAAATTCAAAAATACCCTTATCGTTAGTTTTGGATGGAAACCGCTAGTACTTTGTTTCAAAAATACCCCTGAATTTTCAAAGGTTTCATTAATACCCTTATCATTAGTATATGGACAGAAATCGTTAGTACCTCGTTTTAAAATACCCCTAAACTTTCAAAAGTTGTATTAATATTCTTAACCTTTAAAAAAAAGTTAAAAATGCACTTACAATTAGTATATGGACGAAAAATATTTATCTACACCCTATTACCTCTCTCTTCCATATATTCTCGTGATTTCCTTCAATCCATGACCTAACACTTCTCTATTTTCCTCTATTTTTACTTTTCTTCTTCAATACCCTCTTTACTTTCTTATTCCATTTTTCAATCTATAAAACTACCCCCTTCAATCAAGGTATATAAACTATAGCAAGAAGAAAATAGAATAATGGAACCACTAAGGGGCCTTATGACTTAAATGCTTTAACAAGGTTGTTCGTTAGTATTTTGAGTTAGTACGTTTGGGTTTAATAGACAAAAAAAGAGACATGTTGAGAATTCAAGTCATAATTTTGAGGACATCTAGTGAGAGGAAAAAGAAAGAAAACATATGCATTACCAAATTTGTAGCAGATGAAGATTTTATTAATCCTTTTTGCAGTTCAAATTAATCTATTTGTTGTGGTCAGTTAAGAAGGTTCCTGATGATTGAGAATGAAACAAATGGAAGAAAAGTGAGAGTATCTATATGAAAAAAATGAGGGTATCTATATGAGTTGTTTCCAAATTGGTTCTTTTCCAACTCAAGATAACTTCAAAGACATTGACAATTTAGATGTTGAAATTTTTTATATTTATATTTGGGCATGCTTAGAAATGAGAAAGTGTTCCTTTTGTTTATTTAAAATTTTAATATTTAAAAAGATAGGAGAAATGTGGGAAGTTTTAGATATTGAAAAATGGAAAAAGAGAGTAAGAGGGTATTAAAAAAAAAGAGGAAAAATAAAGAAATGTTAGGCCACAGATTGAAGTAAATCAGGAGAGAGAGGAAATAAAAGAGGGAGGTAATGGGGTGTAGATAAATGATTTTCATCCATATACTAATAGTAAGAGCATTTTTTTAACTTTTTTATTTTTAAGTTTAAGTGTATTAGTGCAACTTTTGAAAGTTCGGGGGTATTTTTAGAATGAGATACTAACGATTTATGTCCATATATTAATGGTAAGGGTACTTTGGAAAGTTTAGGGATATTTTTGAAACAAAGTACTAACAGTTTCCATCCAAATCTAACGATAAGGTATTTTTGAACTTTTTTTGAAAGTTTAAAGGTATTAATCAAACTTTTAAAAGTTTAGGTGTATTTTTTAAACAAAAAACAAAGTTCATGAATATTTTCTATAATTTAGCCTTATATTTTTAATAACTATTAATTGATTTTTTTATCATAAAATTTAAGATTTGTAGAAAGTATGAGCATCAAATTTAGACATTTAAAATTACATCAACTAAAATAGATTAAAAAGTGCAAAGGACAAAAATGATATTTTAATCAAAATTAAAACAAACACAATAACTTAAATGTCATGTCACATAATCTCCACGCAAGTAAGATTTGAAAGTTATTGGACTCGAATTTAATTGCTAGGCTATTGACGTCCTTTGGTTGACCTTGAAAAGGAAATGGCTGCTAACTGACAAAAACAATCAACATTAAGCGATAATCTTTTTTCTCTCTCTCTATATCTAAAATTAGTATTTTTAACAAAAACAACAATATTTTTTGGTTTCTAAATTTTTGAAATGCTATATATTTTTAATATCTATGCTTTCAACAGCAAATCCACAGTAGGTCTAAGGGGCTTCCAGCCGTTCTGAACTTTAGAAATTATCCTATTAATATTTAAAAATTCATACAAATTTGAGAAATGGTCTTTTGTC
This sequence comes from Trichosanthes truncata, assembly GCA_033996785.1. Lineage (NCBI taxonomy): Eukaryota > Viridiplantae > Streptophyta > Magnoliopsida > Cucurbitales > Cucurbitaceae > Trichosanthes > Trichosanthes truncata. Next base: position 74,793,693 of record JAWPNB010000003.1, read on the forward strand.
TCCGTAGCAATCTGGCCCCAGGCCCCTCACTGCTAGTATTCAAATCCTTTTTAATACTTTTTTTCCTGACATATTTTCGTATTCTTTTTAATACTTTTTTTTTCTTTGTGTGATTAATTTCATAACTAAAGTTTAAAATGTTAATGTATACGGAAATGTCGAAGTATCAATTTTATGAAAATGTTGATAGAAATATCGATAAAATGTCGATGTCGATGGGTATTTTTGGAAAAATTTTAAAAATAAAAAATTCAAAAAATATATTTAAATTAATAAATAAACATTTTACACTTTTTAAATGAATTAAAAAACTTGTTACAATATTATATTCATGTTAAGTTACATTTTCTTGCTATTTTTTTAATATTTCATCAATTTTATATGGTATAGTAGAAATGTCGATTTCTCCCTTAAGTCAATGTCGAACCCATGGACATGTGTAAATGTCGATGGAAATGTCGACATGTCTACAGAAATTTAATACTATGTTTATAACCCATGTTTTCTTACTTTTTTTTTTTTTAATATTTTGTTTTTATATATAATATATGTTTATAAAAGTTTATTACTTGTATTTTCGAATTCTTTTTAATACTTTTTTTTCTGACATATTTTCGTATTCTTTTTAATACTTTTTTTTCTACGTGTGATTATTTTCATAATCCATTTTTTCTTACTTTTTTTAAAAAATATTTTGTTTATATATATGGGACTTTTTGAAAAACTAAGGGTGTTTTCCAAAGTTATTAGACAGAACGAGTGAAGAGCAAAACAATTTACAAAAAATGGGTTTTTTTTTTTTTGTCTAGTTAGAATGCGTCACTTCAAGAGACGCATTCCAAGTTGAATGCATTTCTCAAACAGAAACAACTTGTGTCGTCTGACGGTATCTTGTGTCCTTCGATGATACTGCAGTCAACACCATTGAATGCGTCTGTGGAGGAGATGCATTCCATGTCTTTATACCAACGCCCTCAAACAGAACATTTTTAAAAAAAAAAATTAACTATCAAATCTACAACTTTTTTTTTTAAATTTTATTTCCTTTAAAATAAATGTTTAACTAAAGAACAAATCTACCAATCATTTTTTAATTTTTGTAAGGTTAATTTATCCACACACAATCATTCACCAATCATTTTTTTTAATTTTTTAAACACATTCTAAAAAAACTCAATAAAAATATTTTTTAATTATTTTTTTAAATACACTTACCAATCATTTTTTTATTATGTTTTTTTTTAAATGTTTCTTTCTCCTCTTTTGACCATGTCGCTTAAGGCAACAAGCACGAAGTTGCCACGTACAACCATCGCCATACCTTTTACACTTCACGGCCCACACTTTTTTGTTTGACTCAATTACGTCAAAATGTTGATGCCGAATGATGGAGTAGCTCTTTACAACATTCTTTAAATCGGTCTTCAATTAAAAAATCATCCCTTTAAGCAATGAATCAGACCCTCTAATTTCTTGTTCAATACCAGTATCAGGCATGGAATCAATAACATCCATATCTAACTGAGCGAAAAAAGGAGAAATGTTTTGCTCGCCATAAAGTTCAGCTACTTCTCCTTCACTGTCATCAAAATTGTCTGTTTCAACATCTTCATCATTCGTGGCAATAGGTGGCTCAAGGTTATCTTCATTTGAATCTTCCAATTCTTCATTTTTCAAATTTTGGATTATCAGACTATTTTCTATTTGTCTTATTTCGGTTGTGCTTACAATGTTTGGTTGGAAAATATATAGCTCTACTGTATTTGGAAGGGATGGAGCAAGGTTCATCATGAACCTAAAATCAACCTCACTTCGTAGTGAGATAGGAGCATAGAAAGTAGACCTTGCTATCCCAATATTGTCGTATCTAAAAATGACCTTTGTCCCTTCTTTCCTATCTATCAACAAATCATTACATAACTCATCCATAAATGTATCGAATTCAATGTCACGACTAGCACTCATTTGTATACATAGTCCCACATCATACTGTATACCGTTTGGCTCATGAACAATATTTCCATTCATATAACACGTAAATCCAACAACGTCCATTGTAGTTTGTAAATTAACTCTAATATTCAGAAAAGATTGTAGCAATAAATTTTTTGATATCAGTAAATAATCTAAGAGTTTAAGAGTTTAGGGTTAGGGTTTAACGTTATAATTTTTAGGGGTTTAGGATTTATGGGTTAATATATTTTTTAGGTTTTAGTGTTTGAAGATTTGAAGTTTATGGGTTGGTAGGGTTTAGGGTTCTGGAGTTTAAGGTTTTGTTTTTAGGGTTATTATTTTTAAGGTTTTAGGTTTAGGGTTTAGGGTTATTGTTTAGGGTTTAGGGTTTTGAAGTTTATGGGTTTTTAGGGTTTTAGGATTTAGGGTTATTATTTTTAGGGTTTAGGATTATTATTTTTAGAGTTGTAGGTTTTATGCTTTAGGGTTATTATTTTTAGGGCTTTGAGGTTTAGGATTATTTTTATGGTTTTAGGGTTTAGGGTTATTATTTAGGGTTTAGGATTTAGGGTTATCATTTTTAGGATTTAGAGTACTAGGGTTTTGGGTTTAGGGCTATTGTTTAGGTTTAAGGGATTTTATGGTTATGGGTTAATTTTTTTTTTTTTTTTTTTTTTTTGGTTTTAATATTTGAGGTTTATGGGTTGGTAGGGTTTAGGGTTCTAGGGTTATCCTTTTTAGGGGTTTAGGGTTATTATTTTTAGGGTTTTAGGATAAATGTTTGGGCTTAGGGTTTAGGGTTTTGAACTTATGGTTTTGGGCTTATAGTGAAGGGTATAGGGTTTTAGGGTATTAGGATTTTGGAGTTAATATTTTTAAGGTTCAACTTTTTATTCTTCTTTTTAGTTTGACTTCATTTTGTTAATAGAATTAATTTACTACATTTTTTTGTAATTTTTTCAAAGATTTTACAAAGATCATGATTAATTTTTTCAAACATTTTATACTTTAAGAATTTGTTTCTTTTGTACTATACATATTCTAACATTCTTAAAAGTACCTTGTATATGGCTACGTTTATTATTTTATTATTATTATTTTCTTTTTTACTTAGCATACTTGAAACTTGAAAGTACCATTTTTCTTTAATTACTTAAAAGTACTATTTTTCATTAACATACTGTTTTTCTTTAATTATATATACTTAACATACTAATAATATTATTAAAATATACAATATTAATAAATTTAAAAACAACCCTGATTTTGTCTTAACATTAGGTTTTTCTTTAATTATCTATACTTGACATACTAATAATATTATTAAAATATACAATATTAATAAATTTAAAAATAATTGTCTTCAAATTGGGTATAGGGCTTTTAGGGTTTTAGGGTTTAGAGTTTTAGGGATTAGGGTTTATGGTTTGAGTTTAGGGTTTAGGGTTTTAGAGATTTATGGTTTAGGGTTTAGATTTTTAGGATTTTAGGGTTTTAGGAAGTTAGGGTTTAGATGCTAAGATTTTTAGGGTTTAGGGTTTTAGGAATTTAGGGTTTAAATGCTAAGATTTTTAGGGTTTAGGGTTTTAGGGATTTAGGGTTTTAAGGATTAAATGTTAATATTTTTAGGGTTTAGGACTTAGATGTTAAGGGTTTTAGGGTTTATGTTTTTAGATGTTAAGGGCATGTTTGGTAGGCAATCTAGATTATGTTTTATGTTTTCAAATTCACTGAGTTCAGTGAATATGAGTTTGGTAGACGTACTTTTGAAAACTGTTTCTGGATTCTGTGATTCAAATAGTAGAAATTCTGGAAACAACATTTTTATGTTTTCATTGTATCCAGATTTTGAATTCAAAAATTTAAATTGCAGAATTACATTAGAAAAGACCAAATCTTTAATAAATATAGTATTCCATGTAATAAACTCAATTTATTTTTGTTAAATTAAAATATGTATAATATAATATATTATAAATTATATGATATTGTAAAATAATAATTATACAAAATTTATAACAAAAATCATGATAATAAATTAATTAATAATGGATTATATTCAATTTAATATTTAGTTTTGCAACTACAACTAGTTAATGGTCTATAAATATATTATAGAACACATTTTGAACAATTGTTTAAATTGGAATCCAATTTCTAAATCTACTACCAAACACATATCTGAAAACATGAAATACAACTCTGTTTTCATTGAATCCCTTGTTTTCAAAATTCTATTTTCAGATTGCCTACCAAACAGACCCTAATATTTTTAGGGTGTTTTTAGGGGGTTTAAGGTTTAGGATTTAGGTTTTTAGGGTTTAGGGGTTAGATGTTAAGATTTATAGGGTTTAGGTTTTTAGATGTCATTATCATTTAGGGTATATGTATAGAAATGAATTAACCTAATCTGAACTAAAAAAACATAAATTAGAAAATTAGAAAGAAAAAAAAAACAACATGCACTAGTCTATTACACAACAATATATATCACAAAATAATAACTGTATATAACTATATCTGTAATTATTATAATATACTAAATCTTAAATAATAATAATCACAACAATAATATTATTATATTTTGCATAAAAATAATAAAACTTTTACATGTATGTATTGAAACTTATTTATAATTTTTTCAACTTATTTATAATAAAACTATTACACAATTTTGTCTTCTATTTAAACTTATTTATAATTTTTTCAAACATTTATAATATTTTGCATGCCTCTGATTTTTTTGCTTCATTTTGTCAATACATTTCATAATTAATTTCTTCATACATAACCCTTTTTATAATTATTTTTATTAACATGTATACATACAATTTTATCATACATTTTTGTCTTCTATTTAAACATACTTATGATTTTTTCAAACATTTAATACATCTTTTGCATGTACTTTTTTGGCTTTATTTTGTTAATGCATTTCATAATTCATTTCCTACATTTTTTATATACATTTTTTTCTAATTTTCTAAAACCTTTTTTTTTTTTTTAAAAAAAAAGATCTAAACTGTATACACATTGAAGGGTCAATAAAAAAAAATTAGACTTTACATTACTACTTCTTTAGAAGATTTGGTTTCTATGTGTTCGTTATTAAGAAAAAATAGTTGAAAAGATTAAAAAAAAAACATAAGAATAAAAATACTTGAGTTAAATCATGCATGTTGACAAAATCAAACACATACTGTCCAAATTTACAACTATTTAGTTATAGGAAACAATGAGTAGAAAAAACACACACACACAAAACCCGAGGAAAAAACACACACACACACACACACAAAACCTGAGGAAAAAAATGAAAAGGAAGAAGAAAGAAAATCGAATGGGAAGGTAGAAGGAGAAAACCCGAGGAAAAAAAATGAAAAGGAAGAAGAGACTCGAGAATATGTGAAAAGATTGGAAATAAAGGAGAGAATATGTGGGGAAAAAAACGGTTGGGAGGGGGATTTTGTTGGGAGAGGAATGTGTTTTTTGCTAAAAACACATTCTCACCAAACCCATTAAACCCACTGATCAGTCAACCGGTCACGCCTCACTAGTCGTCAGTCGTCAACGTTAGGTCTCGTCAGCAGTCGGCGTTGCAGCTAATCTCTGTAGAGCGTTTTTTCGATGAGAATGCATCTCTTTAAGAGACTCATCCTTACTGCTGCTACCCCCTCCGTCATCTCTTCGCCGAATAAGTTTGGAGAAAGGATGTTAAGAGCAATGCATCAGTTTGAAAGGCGCATTGCAAAGGGACTACGTTTGTCAAATAGATGCACCCATATAAAGACAAAAATCATTCTTATTTTTGTAAATAGTTTTTCAATCAGCTCGTTTTTTGTAATATTTTTTTTTATTATTATTAAAACTTAGCATATGTGTCCCTATCGTTACTTAAAAGAGTAATTAAAAACTAACCAGACAAGAACTCAAAAAAAAAAACTAACCAGACAAGTTGTTTGTGAATGTGATGTTGGGGTTTAAAAAATCACATTGATGGAATTTTTTTTATGCAATTTTAAGATATCAATTCATTCAAAAAGAAATTTTGACTTATGACCAATTTTATTTTAGAGTGTAACCGATAATGCACATTGGGTTCCATGACTCCTACAAGGAAAAATTATATCCGAATAATTTATCGCAAGGAAAAACTATTTAACGAGGTTGCCACAATATGGGGGCTAACGAAGTTGCCATAATATGGTTGCCCCTTAATAATCTTTAGATACAAGTCGAATAATAGTTCAACACAAGTTGAAAATACAATTTTTGTATTCTCTCTCCTACATTTGATGATGTAGAATCACTAGTCATATAGTTGTGTCCCCGTAAATAATTTCTTCGAAGAGAGGCATCTTACTATTGAATCTCTTGAATTAGTTGGAGGAGAGAGAGACTTCTATTGAATCTCTCTTCTTCTCACATTTTCGAGGAAGTCTACACATGGGTGAGAATTGATGCATGGACGATCTTCAAATTTAGGGCCTAAAATCTTGTCTTCTCTAGTAAGGCCAAAATCTTATATTAAAAGTAAGACAAGTTTAATTCTTATAATTTTTAAGCAATTTTAAGCTTTCACACTCTTTTTCCTTATCACATTTAAAAAAAAAAAAAAAAAAAGGCAAAAATCAATTTATACCCCTAAATTTTGAGAGTTGTATCAAGAAAAACTCTAAACTAATAATTGTATCAATTTAAACCATGAACTTTCATAAGTGTATCAACACCCTCTGCTATATTCAATTTGAAAAACGTTAGTTTACATGTGTGCCAACTTATAATTGTATCAATTAAATTTCCTGAACTTTCATAAGTGAATCAAGTGAATCAACTTATAATTTAACGATTTTCAAATGGAATGCCTCAATTTTTGAAGAAGTCTACACAATATGAGAATTGATGAATTGATGATTTTCAAATTGAAGGCCTAAAATGTGATCTAGATTTAATTAACTTTTTGACCTCTCCTAACGCTTTTGGGTGCCGGAAAGACCCAAAACTTGTAGTGTTAGTTGAAGGAGACTTCTAGTGGAAGAGTTGCGATTCCACATCATGTGAGTGGAGGTCGTGAAGAGTTAGTATGAACAATAACCAAACAAACAAAAAGCCAGTCTACCACAAATTTATGCACCACCAAGGGAACCACCTTGTTTTTAGAGTGCGACCACAAATAATTTTTATAATTTTCATTGGTAGTGGGATGTTTTGTAAGGTTTAATTAAATGATATGGATATTGAGACAGTAATGAAACTTTTAAGAATACAAAGACTAAATTGAAATGGAAGTTAAGTGAGGGCCAAAATTTCAAAGCTATTTAATTTAATTTTAAAAATCTGACTATTTTTCTAAAAAAAAAATGTATTTTAAAATATAGAAAATGCAAAATGAATAAATGAATGAATAAACAAACATACTTTTCAAAAAGAGAAGTATTCTCAAGTAGATATTGATTTCTTTTTTTTTTTTTCAATCCATATTGATTTCTAAATTAATTTAAGTGGATTGACTTTTTCTTTGCACGTAATTACTTGGTTCAATAATTATTTGTTAATTACATGGATCAATATTATTGGGCTGTTTTTGTTTTTTTTTTTTTGTTTTTTTTGAAAGAATATTATTGGGCTGTTGACTTGTATAACACCGCGTCCATAAATGTCTCCCTAAACTTTAGGAATCTGATGTAGGCATGTCATAATATTCCGTGGAAAAATAACTCAAGGCCCCAAACACATGATAATTAATTACAATAACTGAATTTTATATTAAAAGTAAGACATAAGTTTAATTCTTATAATTCTTTTAAGAAATTTTAAACGCTCACACTCTTTTTCCTTCCAACATCTAGAACACGTAATAAAAAAATTTAAAAAAATCAAAAATCAATTTATACCCTTAAACTTTGGGTTATATGAATAAAAATTCTAAACTAATAATTTTATCAATTTAAACCCTGAACTTTTATAAATTTATCAATTTACACTCTCTATCAAATTCCGTTTGAAAAATGTTAGTTTACACGTTGTTCACACGAGATTTCAATAAACAAATTTAATTCGTGGAATGAACTTGATTTTATTGAATTTGAAGTAGTGTTACAATCTCTAAAGTATGATCATCTTATGCTTTCTCTCAAAATGTAGAATTTGATCTGAGGGCTGACAAGCTTGTTCTTAAACAGAGGGAGATTGAATCTTCAACTTGTAGTTGGTGAAGAGACGATTAATTTGTTGAAGCCTTTCAATCGTTGAATCTTCTGAATTCTGAATCTTCTCAATTTTCTGGATTCTCTGAATGAACTTGAAACTTTTGAATTTTGACTTTTGGAGACTCTGAACTCTCTGATTGAATGCTCTAGATTCTGACTCCTCTGAATGTCCTCAAATGTAGGGTGGCCTACTCTATTTATAGAGTTTGATGGACCTTGTATGGACTTAGACTTGGTTAACTTTGGACCCAACTTTGGGCTTTAGCTTATTTGGGCTCAATCCAATCTTTTTTTAATAGACTTTGATTATCTAAATTTAGTCCAATCCATTTTTTAATGATCTCGAGCTAAATTAACTTCGAGTCTAATTGCCATATGGCATAACTTGATTGGACTATCTTAAGTTGCCCGATGGATCAATATTGGATAGGTGACATTACTTGATTTGTAAAATTTCCATGTCTTTTAATTTAATTTTAGGACACGTGTAAATTTGTAATTGGTCTCAAAATTTATTTTATCATTAATTTAAATTAATGATGTGGCAATTTTTGATTGGCCGAAATTTTTCATTCAACACAAGTGTGCAAACTTATAATTATATCAATTAAGGGATTTAATTGATAGAATTATAAGTGATTTACTGATGACAGTTTAGAGATTTAATTGACGGAATTATAAGTTTGCACACGTGTAAACTAGCATTTTTCAAACGGAATCTAACAAATGGTGTAAATTGGTAGATACAACTATTAATTTAAGGTTTTTATTGATACAACTCCAAAGTTGTGAATAAATTGATTTTTTCCCTAAAAAAATTATTTGTCTTCAAAACTTTCTTAAATATCTCATTTTGTATTGACATTAATTTTTTCATACTATATTTAATATAAAGGTTAAATTATCAAAAATATCCCTGAACTATGTGGTTGGTTTCAATTATACCCCTGAACTTTATAAAGTTTCATTTTAACCCTTGAACTTTGAAGTTTATTTCAAAAAAAAAACCCTTGAAGGTTTTTTCCATTAAATTTATGGAAGAAAAATAACGTATTTGCATAAGTTTTGATTTTTTTTTCAACGTATATGTTCAAATATGTTCACATAAGCAATAATATAATGCAAAAACATCATTTTCCATCCATGAATTTAACGAAAAAATACCTTCAAGGGTTGTTTTGAAACAAACTTCAAAGTTCAAGAGTTAAATTGAAACTTTTCAAAGTTCAGGGGTATAATTGAAAACAACCCCATAGTTCAGGGATATTTTTGATAATTTAACCTAATATAAAATCTTAGGTCACGTTTTTTTTCCTTTTTCTAGTTTAATAAAGAGTGGGGTGTCAAGCCTTGGACATGCTATTTTTAGAGGGGAAAGTAATATATTGACTAGTTAAGTCAAATTCACATGGGTTATGAGTTTCTATTAAATAACATAATTTCATGAAAATTTATATTAATTTTAGGGAAGAAATCAATTTATACCCTAAACTTAGGGGTTGTATAATTTATAAAACTCCAAGCTAATAATTGTATCAATTAAAGCCCCAAACTTTCATGAGTGAATCAATTTAGACCATCCATTAGAATTTCTTTTTAAAACCGTTAATGCATGCTGTTGACACATGTACAAGACTTCTTTAAATGCAATAATGCAATAATTAATAATTTAATATAAATTAGAGAGAAATGTTGAATCAAATAGATAGTAGCAAATTTTCATTAATATGAGTAGTTTTTCATCTTATCGCCTTCCTCAATTTTTCTCTACTTATTTAGAAATAATTACGTAAATGTAATAATTTTTCTTGCTACTGTGGCAGGACTTTGAAAGAGTAATAATTTTATTAAGGTGATTTTGGGCGCTTATTTTAAATAAAATCAAGTGCAAATAGCTATAAATCATTAACGGATGATCTAAATTGATTCACTTATGTAAGTTTAGGATTTATATTGATACAATTATTAGTTTAAAATTTTAATTGATAAAATCTCCAAAATTTAGAGATATAAATTGATTATTGCCCTTAATTTAATTACAGAAATTCGAGGTCAATAACAAACCATTTTTTATGCAAAATTTGGAATTAAAGCCGACTGTTTGGAAATGGAAATAGGGGTTGAAATTTGTACACATAGTTTTCAAGAGTTTTAATGTTTTTTTTTCGTACTTTCCTCATAGGTTCCACACGTGGTAGAATTTTACATCCAGGACAATTTCAATTTGTCAATTTTGATGGAATTGGCTGAAAGATTCGAACTGTATTACCAGTAATTTGATATGCTTTTGACAGTATACGTTCGGTATATATTTGTATTCTATAAAAAATATATATTTCAAAATAATAAAAACTTGAAAATTTATAAAAGCCACCCTTAGCTTAACTATATATATATATATATATATATATATATACATACATATATATATATATATATATATATATATATATATTACTCCTTAAAATTAAAAATTAATTAAAAAATTGTTGTAATTAAATTCTATCTTCAAAACTCGATTAATAGATTTTTTTAGTACAAACTCAATTAATAGTTAAGTTTAATTGTAATAAATTTTTAAGTTTAAAAGTATAATTATAAAAGCTTCATAACTTATAGAGGTGGTTTAGGCCCGTTTGATAACTATTTAATTTTTAGTTTTTAGTTTTCCAAAATAAATCCTATAAATATTACTTTCACCTATGATTTTTTTTTTTTTTTTTGGTTATCTACTTTTTACTTGTATTTTCAAAAACCAAACTACGTTTTAAAAACTAAAAAAAAGTAGTTTTCAAAAACTTGTCTTTGTTTTGGAATTTGACTAAAAATTCAAATGTTTTGTCAAGAAAGATGAAACTCATTGTACATAATTGTTTTTGGAATTTGACTAAAACTTCAAATGTTTTGTTAAGAAAGATGAAACTCATTATACATAATTGATGAGAAAACATGCACAATTTTCAAAAACCAAAAATGAAATGGTTATTAAACGGGACTTAAGATTTAAGATTTATGGTTTAATTATAACAAATCTTAACCGTTTGTGTGTGGTTTACACATTTTTCATGTATGTTTATTTGCCAACATGAGCTTATCTTAGCAGTTTGTGCACTAATACCTTTTCTTGAAGTTGAAAGTTAAAAACTTTAAGGAATGATATAATTGTTCAAACTGGAAGCTCGAAAATGCATCGTCAATTCTTATCTTTTATGGGTGACTTATTTTTCTTAAAAAAATAATAATATTAGATTAACTGAAATACCTGTAAAATATTTTTTTAAAAAAAAATAGAGATTCCTTTAGATTTCATGAAAATTCTTATCAAAGTCACCATTACAAAAAGAAAAAGGAAAGAAGTGGAAAAAAAGGTTTGGCGTTTGAAATGTAACTTAGAATTAGGTAATGAAAACAATAATTAAATAACACGATTGTGAAAGATAATAGTCATAAATCCTTTGCGGGGAAAAAAAAAACAATAATAATAGTCAAAAGTTGTGTATGTTTGTTTTGTTATTTTTTTTATTGGGAATAATAGTCAAAAGGTGTTATCTCAAATCATGTTTACATTTACAATTACATCCGTTGTGTTTTTTTCTTCTTGAAGAGGTTGGTTTTTTTATTGAATTAATTAATTAATTTTTGTGTGTACATTGAAGGTGTTGGTGTTTAGATTTGATTTGAAACATAATGAATAGATGCTTGCCAAATGCCAACGTAACGCTTTACCTCATACCCTTTTATTTTGTCACAAAATAATTTTGCCAATCTTTGCAAAAAAAAAAATTAATTTGACCAATTACATATATTCATTTTATTTTATTGTGAAAATGAGAGGTTTGAATTCTTGATTATGTGAATTGGTATCTATCATTGTTACTTGGATTATTTCAATGGGATGTTAGAATAAACCCACCAAATTATTTCTATATTTTAAGTCATAGAACATAGAAATTACATTAATGGAAGAAATTCATAACTCAAAAAAAAGTTTCTTTTAAAATCCAAAATTCAATATTCCATTTAAGTTCAAGAGAATAAACTGCAAAAATATATTAGGGTACATGAGTCCATCCCTAAAATATATCATTAGATGTTCTACTCATGATTGAAAGATCACATTTACCTTGAGTTTCTTTCTTTTGGTGAAGATAACCTTCTCTTCTTATGAAGTATTATCATGAATGTAGATCATAACCTCTAATAAGGCCAATAGTCATGAACGTAGATCATAACCTCTAATAAGGTCAATAGTAGTTGATCAGTTCTTAAGAAATATTCCTAATTTGACTTCATATTTAATTAGAAATATCTAATGATAATATTTTATATATTATTCTCATGACAATAGAATAATTATACACTCTATACTTATGTTTTTTTTTTTTTTGAATTCAACAATTGCAGAGTGAGGATTGAATCATCAACCTTTGGATGATAATTGATGCCTTATTTATTAAGCTATGCTCAAATTAGTCATATACTAATGTTTATACTTTATTAGATCACTTTTTTTTTGTCAAATTAAAATAGATAGCATTGTCAACTTGAGCTCAATAGTTATGCCATAAATAACTAATTTTCTTACAAGTTAGAATATTCGAATATCTACCCCACAATTATAATGTTGGACTGAATTACAAAGGTGGTCCAGCCCATTAAATCTCCAAACATAAGACCACCCACTCTATTAATTGACACAGGGCTAGAGGAAAACAAGAAGGCTGAATCATAGCTAGTTACCAACTTACCAATGTTACCATCCAGCAATAATAGCTAAAACAGTTTTCGAAGTGTTTCACCTAGTTATAATTTTGCAAACCCCAATTGTATTATAATTAAGAAATGTAGTATTGCTATTCTATAAAATATATATAATGGTAATGTATAATTTTTTTTTTAAGACTATGAAAAGGTAATGTACTAGTTTTTTTTTTTTTTTTTTGAGTTCGGTAGTGTACTAGTTGCCTCCACTTACTTGATGTCTTATTTTCAAACAAAGATCTATGTTTTACTTCTTCTCTAGTATAAAATGAACTTGATTTTATTTATATTTGAGTAGTTCAATCTTTAATTTAATTCTCTAGTTCTTTCTATCAAACATAAAATTGTCTCAACAGTGGGACAATTTGTTTTCGAAATGGAATATTCAGCTTCAATTTATTGAAGAGTCAATCAATGCCTTATGGTTCTCAATTCTTCAAAGAGTTTTTTTGGTCTTCAAAGTCTTTTCGTCTTCAAGTCTTTGGTCTTTAAGAAAGTCAATGTACTATTAAGTTTGTAACATTTTAGTCTCTAACATATAAAATCTTATTAAGAAGTAATTGAGTTTCTTATATATATATATAGATTGAAAAATCGCATGAGGACCAAATGTGTAAATAAATTACCCATAATTAAATTGTTACATAATAAAAATCCATTGAATAAAATATTCATAATATTGATTAAATCATTACAAATTTAAAACAACATAAACTAAATCATTGCCTTTTAAAATTTAGGACTAAATAGTTACAAATTAAGATATAAAACTAAATCTTTGCATACAAAAGTTTAAAATCCAAATCAATATTTTAGTCTCTAACAGTTAAATTTTCCCATTAATATATTGTGAAGTGTTTTGAGTCTTTGACCTTTGGAAAAAGTACAAGAAAAAAAAAAAAAAAACAGAGATAAAAACAATCATAGAGAATCAAACAGCTATTAAAGAACCAAAAACGACTTTAGAGGCCAAATATTAGCTCCATTTCTGCTGTCTACAAAAGCTATCCCAAATTTTCAATTCTCATTTCTCCATAGCCAAAATCTTCTCTTCTCTGTGCAGCTGTGAATGTTTCTCTCAGCCTTTCAATGTTGCGCACTAAAAAAATCAGTTCCCTAATTGGACTCATCAAAGACAAGGCCTCTCAAAGCAAAGCCGCCTTTCTGGCCAAACCCAACATTCTCTCCTTCCAACTCGCCCTCCTCCGCGCCACCACCCACGACCCCCACGCGCCGCCCAGCGAGAAGCACCTCTCCACCCTTCTCTCTCTCGGCAAAGCCTCACGCTCCACCGCCGCCGCGGCCGTTGAAGTCTTAATGGACCGCCTCCAAAGCACCCAGAACTCCGCCGTCGCCCTCAAGTGCTTAATCGCTGTCCACCATATCGTCAAGAACGGCGGCTTCATTCTACAAGACCAGCTCTCTGTTTTCCCCTTCACCGGCGGCCGAAATTACCTCAAATTCTCCGATTTCCGCGACAGTTCGAACCCGATTTCTTGGGAGCTTTCCTCTTGGGTCCGATGGTACGCCCAATATATCGAAACTGTTTTGTCCATTTCGCGAATTTTGGGGTTTTTTGTTGGTTCTTCGAGCTCAATGGAAGAGAGGGAGAGAAAATCAGAGCAGATTTCGGGGATTTTGAACTCCGATTTGCTCAAAGAGACCGAATCCTTGGTGGGTTTAATCGAAGAAACTACGAAAAAGCCTCACTGTTTGCATCTGAATGGAAACGGACTGGTGGATAAGATCTACGCCTTTGTCGGCGACGATTACCTGTCGGCTCTGAAGGAAATTTCAATCCGAGTTACTGAGTTTCACGAGCGGCTCAGTTGCCTGAGTTTCGGCGAATCGGTCGAGTTGGTTTGTGCGTTGAAACGGCTCGAGGATTGCAAAGAAAAGCAGTTAATGGGTATGTCTGCAAAGAATGAAATTTTGATGGATGGGTTTTGGGGTTCGATTCGAGAGACGAAGAACTTGATTGGGGAGTCCAAGGAAAATCGAGACGACGGTAAATTGGCGAGGACGAAGAGCAGAATGAGCGACTCGGGCCGGTTTATGGAGCGGGATAATCTTTATCGCGACTCAGTCCGGTTCAGTTCGTCGCGGTTTGATTTCATCTGTAAAGGGGTTCCGGTTCTAGGTATAAAGGAATCGTACTTGCTTAAATAATTTTATCATTTTGAAGAGAGTGCGTTTTTTTTCCTTCCCTAGACTTTTAGGGGGCGTTTGGAGCACCGTTTCGGAATCGGAACCCTGGAGGGTTTGTTCTGGGGGTTTGAAAGCCTGGGAATCAAAACACAGTGTTTGGGGTGCAGTGTTCTGAAGCCTGGGAATCAGAAAACAGTGTTTGGGGTGCAGTGTTCTGAACCCTGGGAATCAGGAAACAGTGTTTTGAGTGCAGTGTTCTGAACCCTGGGGTTGTGTAGTTTTTGTTTTTTCTTTTTTCCTTTGCTACTTTGGTCTCTTTTTTTTTTCATTTCCTTATTTTCTAGTGGCAATCTTTGGTTAGTTGTAGAATCCTTTGTGTAAGTTGGGTAATTTGGTTAGGTTTATGGCATGTATAAAAAAACAGTTGTAATAATTTATTATTTTTTACAAAAAAAAAATGTGAGTTTCCAATGAAAAATAATTGCTTTGTCAAATATCAAATTTGGTTAGGTTTATGACAAGTATTAAAAAAATATTTGTAATAATTTATTGTTTTTTACAAAAAAAAAATGTGAGTTTCCAATGAAAAATTAACATACGTCGTCAAATATCAAATTTGGTTAGGTTTATGACAAGTATAAAAAAAACATTTATAATAGTTTATTGTTTTTTACAAAAAAAAAAATGTGAGTGTCCAATGAAAAATAATTACTTTATCAAATATCAAATTTGGTTAGGTTTATGACAAGTATAAAAAAAATATTTGTAATAATTTATTGTTTTTTACAAAAAAAAAAATGTGAGTTTCCAATGAAAAATAATTACTTTGTCAAATATCAAATTTGGTTAGGTTTATGACAAGTATAAAAAACAAAATATTTGTAATAATTTATTGTTTTTCAAAA
This sequence comes from Trichosanthes truncata, assembly GCA_033996785.1. Taxonomy (NCBI): domain Eukaryota; kingdom Viridiplantae; phylum Streptophyta; class Magnoliopsida; order Cucurbitales; family Cucurbitaceae; genus Trichosanthes; species Trichosanthes truncata. Next base: position 74,809,669 of record JAWPNB010000003.1, read on the forward strand.
AAAAAATATGAGTTTCCAATGAAAAATAATTACTTTGTCAAATACGAAATTTGGTTAAGTTATGACATGTATAAAACAAACATTTGTAATAATTTATTGTTTGTTACAAAAAAAATGTGAGATACCTAATTTAAAAAAAAAAAAACAATGGAAGAGACGGGAGAGAGATAAGAAAACGTGATAATGAAAATAGGTGCCAAATGAGGAGTAAACCAGTGTGTTGGAAATCAAACCCCCCCATTTCACTATGCAAAACCATGGGGTTGTGTTTCAAAACCATTGAGTTTTGAACACAGTGGTCCAAACAAGGGTTTGGGTTTGGATTCCAAAACAACCCAACCCAACCCATTGCTCCAAACACCCCCTTAGGGATTGTTTGAAGCTTTGAATGATTATAATAGGTTATAATAATTTGTAAATTTATATAATTTATATTTAAAATATAGAGTTATTTAGTTTAGATTATAATAGCATGCGTTTGGAGTGTAGAATATTTCACACACTATTATAATTTACGTCCAAACAGTTTTTTACTACTTTTGTAGATAGTTTTTGTTTTTTTTATTTAGAATTTCTTTTCGACTTATATTAAAGTTTTGTAATTTAATGCTGGTCAAAATACATGGTAATTTTTTGGTGTATTTATGGTGTATATAAAATTAATTTTAACGATACTTTTCGTATACTCGAAGATACTATAATAAAATATTGGGATTTGTAGCCAGTCAAAGTCAACTTTCTCATCTTCTGGTTTTGTTAAGGAAATTCAATTCAATTCCATCGAAGGGTTGGGCTAGGCCCGAAGGCCCAACCTTTTATTTAATCTAATTACTGTATAGCACAGTTTTGCCCTATTAAAAATGAGAATAACAAGAAGAATGACAAAATTTAAATACGTGTTTTAAAAAATGTCTAATTTTTATTTTTACTTGAAAAATGTCCAAATGATTTTCATTCAATTTTAAATTGAATTAATAAATGTCAAAAATTCTCTCAACCAAAAATCTGAATTAATACAATTATCTTAGAATTAATCCAAATCTAAATTTTAAAATCACAAAAACCCTATCTTCTTTAAAATATCTTAAATCAACAACTAATTATGGATTCTACAACAAAAAATACATACTAATTAAAATCTTATCAAAATAATAAATTAACAAAAATAATTTGATGGATAAAAACATAATTACGAAGAAAAAGAAAACAATACCCTCAACCGAAAATCTGGATAAAAGATAATATAATTATCCTATAAGAAATTAAATCTAAATTTTAAAATCAAAATAACCATATCTTCTTCAAAATATCTTAAATCAACAACTAATTATGTATTTTACAATAAAAAATACATACTAATTAAAATCTTAGAAAAATAATAAATTAACCTACCTAGAAAAATAATTTGATGGATGAAAACACAATTACGAAGAAAAAAAAAATGACCTCAACCAAAAATCTGAATAAAAGATAATATAATTATCCTATAATTAATTCAAATCTAAAATTTAAAAACACAACAACCATGTCTTCTTTAAAATATTTTAAATCAACAACTAATTATGTATTCTATAATAAAAAATATACACTAATTAAAATCTAAAAAAAATAATATATTAACCTACCTAGAAAAATAATTTGAAGGATAAAAACACAATTATGAAGAAAAAGAAAAAAAAAATGCCCTCAAACGAAAATTTGAATGAAAGGTAATACAATTATCTCATAATTAATCAAAATTTAAATTTTAAAATCAAAACAACCATATCTTCTTTAAAACAACTTAAATCAACAACTAATTATGTATTCTACAATAAAAATAAATACTAATTAAAATCTTAGAAAAATAATAAATTAATCTACCTAGAAAAAAATAATATGATGGATAAAAACAAAATTACGAAGAAAAATAATTTGAACCAAACAAAACTAAAACAATCTAATGGCAACGTAAAGAACATAAATATAAATACCGGGTATTCATAGATACTCAAACCAAACATGAATTGACATTTGCATAAGAATCCAAACTACTGAAAATCAAATCATACACTACAAAAAAGAGATAAAGGTTAAATCAAGACGCATTGTATGCAAAATATAGAAAACAAAAATAGGCATTGTATGCAAAAATATAGGAAGCAAAAATAGACATTTCTTGAATACTTTTACTATTCCCAACCTTCAAAGACATAGTATTTGCAGAAGTGTTATCAACTCAGAACCTACTCTGTTTTGAGCTTGCCCATGATGCTAATTTTGGTATCTTCCCACATCGTGATCGAATCGAGCAAAACCTAAAGAAATCTAGGTTTTTCCTTATTAATCATTTGAAAATTTTGAATGACGAGAGCTTTTAGAAGATGAACTTTGCATTCAAGGCCATAGATCGCCTCCAATTCTGAGCATCAGCGGACAATGCTTCAAAATCTAGATTCTTCAAAGGGATGAAGGTAAAGGAGATCTTGACTTCTTTACTAATAGGTTTTACGTTAGTTGTTTTTGTTGTTTTGGTGCTTAGGAATCCAGATCTTGACTTCTTTACTAATAGGTCTTACATTGGTTGTTTTTGTTATTTTGGTGCTTCGAAATCCAACAATTGATCTCTCTCTGTGTTTTACAAGAGCTAGATCATTGGAAAGTTGTGCACTAATGACAGTTCTAAAGTTCAGGTTAGTATTTTCATGTGATGAATATTGAAGAAACTTTATACAGTCATTTGATTTCTTTAGCTATAGATCCTGCCAAATTTTCAAGTATTAATATTCAAGCCTAGCTATGAAACCCAACATAGAACACCTAGAAAGAAAGAAAGAAAAAATAGCAATGTAAATAATTTAAAAATAAAATAATAAGAATCTATTTTAAAACTAAGAACACGATGTTGGAATAGAAATTTTGGCCAATGAGAAATTGCCATATCATTATTTAAAGTTGGTGACAAAATTATTTATTTAATTAGGGATTAATCAGATGTGCAAGCATCCCTAAATTAAATTATGGCAAATTCAAATATGTAATTGGGTTATATTTTAGAAAAAGCACAAATGAGAGGCCCTAATCCAGCAAAGTCCCAGCTCAAATGTCTAAGCCCAAAGTCAACCCGACCCAAACTAAAGGTTTAGGCCCAAGGCCAACCAAGTTCAAGCCCATTTGGAGCATGGGGAACTCTATAAATAGAGAGCTTCCCCTCCATTTGAAGTGTTCAGAAGTTGAAACTCTCCAGAGAACTTAAAAAGAATTCAAAAACAAAGATCAACCTAAACTCTTGAAGATCAAACACTCTCTAAACTAGAGCCTTGAAGACTAAAAGACTTTCAAAATCGAGAATAACCTGCAAACCCCTCAAGACAAATCTACATTTGAGAACAAGCTGCAAAGCCCTTGAGACGAGTTCACATTCGAGAACAAGCTGCTAAGCCCTCGAGACGAATCCACATTCGAGAACAAGTTGCAAAGCCCTCGAAATAAATCAACATTCGAGAACAAGCTACGAAGCCTTTGAATCAAAACTACGTCCGAGAACAAGCTGCAAAGCCCTGAGACAAATTACACCTGAGAGAGAAAAAATTAGATGATAAATATTAGAGATTGCACTCCTTTAAACTCAAATTAATACAAATTAAATTCATTTACACGTGTTCTTATTTCTTTGTTGAAATCTCGTGTGAACACACGATCTACGAATAAAAAAATAAGATAATCTAAAAATATCCAAACATTCAAAAATTAAATCCAAGTAAGCCAATAAAGTGAATTTTGAATAACCAAAAGATTCGAAACAAAATTTAAACCCTAGATATACTATATATAAAACACGGGTTACAGGGGCAGAATTGGAAATTTTAAAAATTTCTTGCCACATGATCTATACGTGTAGACATTTTTCAACTAATTCCAATTTTTTGACATTTTTCAAAACCACCTCTCCGATTTGGTCATACGCTCTGATTGCCCTTAAAAATGTGGATTTTTTTTTTATTTAGATTAAATTGAAAAATGTGATTCATTTCTGTTTTTTAACATCTTCGAATTTAATTTCAACGATGAAACTATTTTAGGACTTTAATTATGACTTTCTTATCTTGGTTCAGGAATAATCTATTTTGGTTGGAAGCTATGTTATTATCAATATTTTATAGAGAAAAGTTGAGTTTTGTTTATAGGAAAAAAATTGAGATTGTAATGTATATAAGAGAAAGAACAGGATGGGAATGTTTAACTGAGATAAGTTGAGATTAAAACATATATATGAGGAGGAAAGGAAAAAAATAATAACAAAGGAATGTAAAACAAACAAATACCCATAAGATGAATCAAGATTAGAGTCTTCATTTTTTTTTTTTTTGAAACAGAAACTGCATTGCAACAACCAACTACACCTCCCTCTCAATCAAGAGGGTAAAGTCCGCTGGAAATCTATCTTTCCAGACCAAAGAGCACCCTGAAGAATATGCCAAAGCAGCAAGATTATGGGCTGCTTTGTTCTCATCTCTAGGGATATTACAAAAAATAATAGAGCTTACACCTGTAGACAAAGATAGAATATCTTCCACAAAGATAGATACTTCCAATAGGTCAGAGTCAAGATGATTTAGAAGATGAATAACCTCTCTCGAATCTGACTCAACAATCAGCGGAGGGAGGCTCTCACCACTCCAGCCCATCAGTTCCTTAAGACCTTCCAATATTGCCAACGCCTCAAGGACCTTCATCGGCCAATTTTGCTGAACGAACTTGTAACCACCTATCATCACCTTGTCGTTCCCATCTCTGGCCACCCAACCAATGCCTCCACAATTCCTCGAGCTCGACCAAGTAGCATCTGCGTTTAGTTTCCAAGCTCCTGAAGGTGGGGCTTGCCAACCCCGGTGACTAACTCTAGGAGCAGGAGGCTCCGATGAGCCCTCTACCGAACCATCCATTGATTCCAAGCCACCTTAATCGAGTGGATCAGATCTTGGATCGATGGGCGACGTGAATTGAATCTGACATTATTTCGCAGTCTCCAAATGCACCACAGGATGATACATACTTTTTCCAGCTCTGCTCCTGACGTGGGCTATCTCAAGCAGTTCGAATAGTCAAGCGGAGTCCACAATAGCAGACCAACATTAGAAGGGAGAAAGAAATCCCACACTTTCTTGGCAAACTTACACTCCCACATGAGATGAGAAGTTGTTTCCCCAAACGACCTGCAAAAAGAGCACCTCACATCAATATCAATGCCTTTGTTAGACAGGTTAACCACAAAAGGAATGAGATCCTTTATAATTCTCCAACACGAAATTTTAATATTGGGCATCACTCTCAATCCCCAAAAAGTCTTCCATAAACCAGACAAATACTTCACCTCAGATTACGAAGCCAAGTTAGCATGAGAAAGAGAAAAACCTAAATGATAAGCACTTTTTACCGAAAACTTCCCTTTTTTATCAGGGTCCCAGATAATCTCGCCGTCTCTTCGGCAGCTCCTGAGGGGAATTTTAGAACATTGGCAGCATCATGAGGCAGGAACACTTCGTTTACTCGAGACTCCTCCCAATTCCCATCAGGAGTAATCAGATCTGAAACACGTTTGCTCGTGTAGGATGCTTCCACCACTGTAGGTTTGAAGTTTCCTTCATTAGGGATCCAAGGGTCTTCCGAAATGTACACTTGTCTGCCATTCCCAATCCTCCACCGATATCCTTTCTTGAATAAATCTCGCCCCCACAATATACTCGTCCAGGTAAGAGAATGGTTAAACCCAAGCTTTGCTTTAATGAACTCTCCATCCTTAAAATATCGCCCCTTGAGGATTTTTGCCAGGAGACTGTTTGGGTTTTTAATGAGATGCCAGCTATGCTTTGCCAGCATAGCTTGATTGAAAATCTGGAAGGTTCTTAACCCCAGGCCTCCCCTCTTTCTTGCTGTAAGACAGGCGATCCCAACTCCTCTAATGTATCTTCTTACTAGCCTCTGAGGAGCCCCACCAAAACCGATTGCACATAATCTCTAGATCTTTGCACAGATTGTGTGGAAGTTGGAAGCAACTCATTGTGTAACCTGGGATTGCTTGGGCTATGGCCTTTATTAGGATCTTTTTCCCTCCCATTGAGAAAAAGCTCCCCTTCCAACCTTGGATAGCCTTCCACACTCTATTTTTTACCTTCTGGAACAATTGAGACTTATTACGAGCATTCTAAGCTGGTAGACCAAGGTACATCCCAAAAGACTCCCCATGTTTTACCCTTATACAATCTTCCAACGCCTGGATCTTTTCTTTCTTCACGTTTTGACTGACTATAAACATAGATTTATCCTTGTTTATAGATTGTCCTGAAGCTGCTTGAAAGTCAAAGAGGACGTCCTTGATTGTCTGACATTCCTACACATAATCTTTAAAAAAGAATAGACTATCGTATGCAAAAAAATAGGTGAGTAAGAGAAGCACAATATTTATTAATCTTGATACTAGATAAATTAGAGAGAGAGACTTCCCTGTCAAGGCGCGGCAACAAACCTTCCGCACAAAGAAGAAAAAGGTAGGGGGGAGAGGATCGCCTTGCCTCAACCTTCTCGACGGTTTGAAACACTTACCGGGCTTGCCGTTCATCAACACAGCAAAATTGACAGATCGGACACATTTCATAATTAGTGAGATCCATTTTGTATCAAACCCCAACCTCGCCATCACTTCCCGAAGGTATAACCACTCCACTCTGTCATAGGCTTTGCTAATGTCGGTTTTCAGAGCTACCCACCCAGACTTACCTTGTCTTCTATTTTTGATCGCATGAAAAAACTCAAACCCAATGAGGGTGTTATCAGTGATATGACGACTTGGGACAAAAGCAGATTGATTTGGGGAGATCACTATATCAAGCACCTTTTTCAACCTATTTACAAGAACTTTAGCTATTAGCTTATACACCACATTGCATAAGCTAATGGGTCTGAACTCCCCCATCTCCTTTGGTTTTTTGCATTTTGGGATAAGAGATATAAAAGATTTGTTAAGCACCTCGTAGTCCATATCCTTGTTCAGAACATTCAGGAAAATGTCCACTGTATCATTTCCCACTATTTCCCAGTATTTCTGATAAAAGAGAGCGTGCATTCCGTCGGGACCTGGAGCCTTTGTTGGATGCATATCTTTGAGAGCCCTTTCAACCTCAGCTCTAGTGGACTCCTTGATGAGGTCTGTATTCTGAGAGTTCGTCACCTTATGCTCAATATGCCCTGTTATCTTTTGGATGGCTGTCAGGCTAGGGTTGGACGAAGAGAATAGCTTTTTAAAGTAGTTCGTACTCAGTTTCTCCAGAGCCCCGTTGTCTCCCTGCCACACGTCTGTCTCATCGAACAGGCCTTGGATAAAGTTGGCCTTCCTTCGATGGGAAGCTTTATGACGGAACCATTTGGTGTTCCTATCTCCCTACTTCAACCAGTCTTCCCTCGATCTAATTTTCCAGTACCTCTCTTCTTCCTCAAGGAGTTTTTCAAGTTCCCCTTAAGAGTCTTCATTGGAAGGTTACTAATTGTAGACTAAATTGAATTATGGAACTTGTTAAAGATTGAATAAGTTACTATTGTTAAGTGAAGTAAGGATGCACATCAGTTTGGTCGGTCGGACTCAAATTGATGAAGAAAACTATTTGGCCGTTTACGTCCATTAGAGATCATCAAATTTGGCAATTGGTTAGTTTTGGCTAAAACCAATGATTGAGCCAAGGTGAGAATTTTTTGTGAAGTATTGAGAGAAGAAGAAAAAAAACTAACTGTGTGAGAAGGAGACAAATAGGTGGGAGAAGAGAAAATGAGAGAAGAGACAAATAGGTGAGAGGGAAGGGATGAAGAAATAAAGGGAGATGAGAGAAGGAAATGTAAAATTAGAAAAGATTAGGGTAAAAATCAATTTAATTGTATCAATTTAGACCTTGAACTTTCATAAGTATATTAATTTACACTCTTTGTTGGATTCCATTTGAAAAAAGTTAGTTTACACGTGTGCAATCTTATAATCATGTCAATTAAACTTGAACTTTCATATGTGAATCAACTTATAATGGACAATTTTTAAATAGATGGTTTAGATTTTTAAAGAAGTCTACACACGTGTGAGAATTGATGTATGGACGATTTTCAAATTGAGAGCCTAAATTGATCCACTTATGATAGTTTAGGGGTTTAATTGATAAAATCATAAGTCTCCATATATGTGAACTAACGTTTTTTAAAAGAAATCTAATGGAGGGTGTAAATTGATATACACTTATAAAAAGTCAGAGTTTAAATTGATATAATTATTAGTTTAAGATTTTTATTGATACAACTTCCAAAATTTAGGAGTATAAATTGATTTTTATCGAAAAAATTATTTAATATATAAATTTACTCCCACATGTTGAACTCAAAAACAAATCTTACATAAACTCAACATAATATCCAGGAATAGGCAAATTAAAATTTTTTAATCACTATTCAATCTTGCCTATTTAGGATTTTAGCATGCAATTCTATAAATATCAGCCTGCATCAGTATTATTTGAAGTTATGCTTACTTGAGTAAATACTTGCACTCTTCTTAATTTTCTCATCAAACTTGTCATTTTATACCTAATTTAATCATCGAGTAACTTTTTACAAGCACTATGCCAATGTTGGCTAATTCATTCTTTTTAGGAGTGATCATCGGTCAGTCGACGTCAATTTTGGGCTCAAATCGACGCTGACCACCAACATGTCGGTCTTGATCGGTCGACAGCCATCATTTTTTAGAGTTATTATGGAACCGATTGACAAAGTGCACACAAAGATCAGTCGATTTCGTCAGTTTTGGGAGTTCACCAAAGTTGTTGAGAAGAGAATGAGGTGGTGTTTGGTCAGCGGCGATCTGGACGTCAATGAAGAGAGTTTTGATTAAAAAAATGAAAAGATTAGACAAAAAGATAGAAGACGAAAGAGAGAGAAGATAGAAAAGAGGAGAAAGGGAGAAGGAAGAAGGAAGCATTGCTACCATGGCAGATCGGTGATGGACGCCCTCCAACCGTCCGATGATAGAGTTGTTCTTTTGATGAAAAGAAAAAGAAGAGAGAGAAAAGAGATGATGAGAAATGGAAAAGAGAGAACAACGGAAGAAAAAGATGAATAGAGAAAGAGTGACGTGTTAAAAGAAAATTATAAAAATTATATATATATACATATGTTATGGGATGATCGAATTGGGCGTGAAACCAGCTATTGGGTGATGGTATTGAGGTAATAGGTAATCATTACATGTAAAATGGATCAGACCAATAGCTGGTTTTATGCCCAATTCAATCATCCAAATAGCATATATATATATATAACCAATGACATACATGTCAGTTGGGTCGATCGATTTAAGCCTTTTTAGACTGCCGACTGGTCAGTTTTGCTATGTGCAAAACCGATTTGACCAACTAAAGCCTTAAGCCAACCGATCGAAGTCAGTTCGGTCGATCTTGGTCGATCAGCTCGATTTTTCAATCTATGTTGCTCACCCCTAATTCTTGTAGGTAGTTGGATGTAGGGTGTTCTTTGTAGGTGATGGCCTTGCTAGAGTGATGTGAAATTATGCAATATTATGTTGTCAATGCGCAAGTGTACACATTCATTTTATAGCAAGTGGCAAGTAAAATTATCGTATCCACAGAGACTATTAATCCTTCTAATTATCCTAAATTAATTCTTAGTAACTCAGTTGGTAACCATTCAAAATTATCAATGGAAATGAAATAAAAGAATTCACAAACGCTGGAACAAAATTAATGCTAAAGCATGCAACAACAGAGTAAAGATTCAGAAAACAGAGAACGATTAACTTGTGCTTTAATTAAACGAAAGGCTCGGATTAGAGGTAAGTCATGCATTAGTTAAATTACAAACTGAGTACACATTCATTCCATTCGATTCACTACAAACTACACGGCATTCTCCCGAATCACCGAATATATGCTGTCGCAATTAAATTACTTCAGCACAATAAACCCACTGTACTTTATGTGCGTTAGGCGAGTGGTTATCCCTAACCTACCCACTTAGTTAGCTACTAACCTTAACAAGAGGCTAACGTGGTTTTCAAGTTTTCAGCCCCTCCTATTCTTCCCAGAAATCAGAGGGACGATGTTCATAACGGCTGGCCAAGCGGAAACAAAATAAGAATAAAACCCCTTAAAAACCAAATCGAAGGAGATGAAGTCTACTCAACTATAACATTAGCTAAAAACAATCATCCTCTAATCCTCACCTTATGGTGATTAGTTCATGCTACAGGAAAAACAGAAAAACAGTAGAAATGTAGACATAATGAAAGTAAACACAGAAAACGACTAAATGACAGAAGAAAATATAGCAGGAGAAGTCGAAATGCTGCCCCAAGTTTCTTGACCCAGCATCGGCGTCTTTCCGACTGGAAACCTTCCGTTTTGGGCAAAACTCCGGTGGTAGCTCTCTGGTCGACACCCTTCTCCTCCTCTGCTTCCTCTCTTCTGTTATTTTGGGAACCTCACTTCTTCTCCTCCTCTCCAACAACAAAAAACGGCTGCTCCATTATAAAAGTCACCCTTTATGAAAACGAGGGCTGATTAGACTTGTCCTTGTGACGTGGCGGGCTCTGGTTGGCTAAAAACACGTGACTAGACTGACAGATGCCAACTCAATTAATGAATAACAGCTCCCACGTGCGAATTTCGTATAAGCCTGAATCGCGAAATTTGCTCCAGCAATTAGTTGTAAAACTGCTGTTCTTGGCTTCTTGAGTCCTCATTAATCCAACCTAATTTAATCACATAAAAGACCTTAATTAGTATAAATTTGCTCTAAAAAATATTACTATATCAAAATCAGCCCTAGAGCAAAATGACTCCAAGCTAGGGAATTTCCAAGATATAATGAGATAAAATATGTCAATTTAGTCCAAAAAATTACAAGCATATAACTCTTAATTTAAGAGTTATCAAACCCCCAAACTTGAATCATTACTCGTCCTCGAGTGTTGCTTCCTTCACCTGCACATGTCAAAAGCTACTTCTACTTGGCCACTGAATTCTTAGATGCATTACCACCATTATAGTGATGCTCCAGCATCAAACTTGCTCCTTCAACTCAATACATACTGTCCTGCTTCAAGATTTCAAATTATTTTCTTTTGCACATGCCTAAGAATTAACTAGACATCTTTTAGCTCCAAAGCTTTTATCACTTAGAAGTTCTAATCCTCAAGCTCATTATGCAATCCCAAACCAAACTTACACAAGAGTGCTTCCCCTCTAAGACTAATCTTTTAAGCTAGCACGAAACTTGCACTTTTCTTTTCTTTTCTTTTTTTTTTTTTTCTTTTTTTTTTTTTTTACAAACTACTACTCTCTCGGAGATCCTTGAAGTCATAGCCCTATTTCTTGGAATGACAACATTTTATGATGTCGTTCACCCTAGCTTTCAGGCTCATCACCTCATAGACATAACACTCATTCCACTTATTTTCTAAGATTGGCCCTCATGTCACTCCCCTCTTGCTTCTCAGAATGGCAACATTTTATGATGAAGCTCACCTAAGCTCTAGGAGAGTTGTGACAATTAGGCTAACACTCATCCCTTGCTTCCTTTTTCTCTCTCTCTCTTTTTTTTTTTTTTAAAGCTTCTTCATGCAGCTTATACCTTCGTTCTAGGTGCTAACACTTTTTGGTGAAAACATCTAGCTACGAGCACAAGCTACACAGAGATTGCTCTAGCAAAACCCTTTTTCTGAGCTAACTTTTTTTTTTTAACAACCTAACAGGCTGGGTTTGCTTGCAAGGGAGAGGAGTTCATCTTAGGAGCGGAAGAGGAGTGCTCCCTAAGAGTAGATCCTAAAAAAAATTAACAAGCAAAATCTTCAAAAATGCTCTAGCAACTTTAACACGACCCCCCCAAACTTAAATCGCTCATTGTCCCCAATGAGAGAAAGTAAAGGGAAGACCCCCAAACTTATTTCAAGCTAGCTAAACAGACTAGAATTGGACAAGAAAGTAAACTTGGTATCCTTTGGTTGGGAATGAGCATTCCTAGACTTCTAAGGTTTAAAAGGAATGGCTCTATAAGAATCTATTTAAAACTAGGACTTCTTGTGCAAAAGATTCAATAATCTCAAATGCTAAATCATCAGCAATTATCCAGCAGCTTTGAATACAGGAACAAATTTGACTAAGCAGAAGAATTCAAGGTACAAGCAGAGCACAGCTTAATTAACATGCAATTTCTAATTATGCTCCAGCAATCTAATTGCTTTTACAACAGGCTTCGACAAGAACAATTCATTCAACATTTAATTTAAGAGCAAGGAGGCTGAAACAACATATGCTTTCAATTACTACTAGCATAAGAGATCATGACTTACAAAATTAAAACTGGGAGTAGCTTTTCTTCTTCTCATTCTAAGGTCCTAACTTCTAAAAACTTAAACAAAACAGCAACGACTACTAAAGCAGAAATAAACACAAACAACAACTAAGCAAAGACAAACAAAGGCAGACAGATAAGCAAATGATTAAAGGAAGACAGACTACATCCCTTCTCCTTCTTCTTCGTTTGATGTTGTAATTAATTATGCCCTAGCCTTTGCATTATCAGCCTTTGTCATTTCAACAGAATAAGAACACCTACAACAGAAAAACAGACTCAAAGCAAACATGCAGAAAATAAAAATAACTAAAATGAAAATAAACCAAAATGCAACAAACCATCCGCGGGAGCATTATTGATTTTCAATTAAAGTACCAATGCTCCCTCAAAATTCTTGTTTCAACCACCCTCAAATTGTTGGAAAAAGGCACAATTTCGTTGCAACTCCTCCTCCCAATAATATTTGATTCGCTCCCTATTCATCTTATACTCTTTTTTATCCTTATCAGCACACTGCCAGGGCATTTCCTCATCCATAACTTGTGATATTTCTAGTAATTGCTCATCTGAAAATGCATCATGTATTTCAGATTGTTGGAGCATTTGTTCTTGCAACTTGAATTTGGAGAGGTGATCTTCAACTCTATTTTTAGACTCCTTGTTGTCTTGTATCTCCAAATTGAACTCCATAATTGATGGCTGAATGGGTGGTGACTTTCCATCTATTAACTCCAAAGATTTGAAAGCTCTTTTATTGATAGAAATTTCATCGACGCTTTCTAATTCATGTACTACATTGCACAATTCCAAATCCTCCTTTATAACTTCTCCAAACTTTTGAGTATGTTGCTCTAGCATTTCCAGTTCAAAACTCTCTTCAATCAGCCCTTCTGAAACATTAATAACTGCACAATCTTCGATTTCTGAAGGGTATTTCACAGCATCAAACATATTAAACTTAACCTCTTGATCGCCCACATTCAGTGTAATAATCCCTTTTCCAACATCCACCATTGTTCCTCCAGTAGCTAAGAAAGGTCTTCCTAGAATTATCGGGACATTTTTATCTGCCTCATAATCCAGTATAATGAAATCGGCTGGAAATATGAATTTGTCCACTTGTACCAAAATGTCCTCAATCTTCCCTTCAGGATATGTGATCGATCTATCCGCTAGCTGCAATGTCACAGTGGTTGGTCTTGCCTCTCTAATGCCTAACTTTCGAAAGATGGACAGTGGCATGAGGTTTATGCTAGCTCCTAGATCACAGAGAGCTTTTCCTACTTCTTTTCCTCCAATCGACACTGGTATTGTAAATGATCCAGGGTCTCGAAGTTTTGGAGGGATAGGATTTGCCACGATAGAGCTACATTCTCCTGATAATGGTACAATTTCATACTCAATTGGCCTCTTCTTTTTTGTATGCATATCCTTAAGGAACTTCGCATACTTTGGCATTTGCTCGAGAGCTTCTACCAAAGGAATGTTTATATGAAGCTGTTTAAAGATATCGAAGAATTTCTTGAACTGCTGATATTGATTTTTCTTCTTTAATCGCTGAGGAAATGGTGGTGGTGGTGGCACAAAAGCTGGACTCACAGTAGCTGGCTTCTGTGTTACTGCTGGGCATTTTGCTCCAGCACTGTCTTCTGCTTCAGCATTCTCAGTATCCTTTGTTTTCTCAACATCCTCTGTACTCTCAGCATTCTCTGTTTCTTCCAGAATCACATTTTCAGGCTCAACTGTGTCTTCCTCTGTCTGCACTGCTGATTCTTTACTTTTCTGTTTTTGCTTGCTCAAATTTTCTGTTACAGCAAGAGGTCTTCCACTCCTCAACTCAATCGCTTGTACTTGCTCTTTACCTTCTCTTTTGGAGTCTCAGTGTCTGAAGGAAGTTTTCCTTGAGGTCTGGCCTTCAACTCACTTGCTAATTGTCCCATTTGAATTTCTAAATTTCTCAAGGAGGCTTGTTGGCTTTGAATTACAGCATCATTCTTGGCCATATACTCCTTCATGAGGCTCTCCAAAGAGGTTCCAGGAATTGATTGATTAACAGGCTTTTGATGTGGAAACTGTTGATTTTGCTGCTGTGAAAATCCCGGAGGATATTGCATTCTTTGATGACTTTGATGACTTTGATTTGCTGCAGCATTACTTCCTTGACCACTCCAAGAAAAATTTGGGTGGTTTTTCCATCCTGGGTTATACGTATTGGAATACGGATTGTTCTTCAACATATTCTGATTTCCAACATAATTTACCGAAGCTGGGTTTCCAGGACAGAATTCAAAAGTATGCGCTTCCCCACAATAAACACATGATTCTGCTGTGACTTGATTAACTGAGGCAGCATTCTGTGACACATTCCCCATTGACATATTCTTCAAAATATTCGCCATGGAAGCAATTTGAACACTTAATGATGATAATGCATCAACTTCCAACACTCCCTGCTTCTTCTTCCTAGGGTTGCTTCTTACATCTGCCCACTGAGAACTATTGGTAGAAATTCTCTCCAAAATCTCATAGGCTTCATTAAAAGTCTTTGAAAGCAGAGCTCCATTTGCTGAAGCATTTACCATGTTCTGAGTATCCAAATTCAACCCATTGTATAGTGTCTCCATTTGGATGCAATGTGGTAGACCATGGTGCGGTCACTTTCTTAATAATTCTTTAAACCGTTCCCATGCTTCACTAAATGTCTCATCATCATACTGCCTGAATGCTACTATTTCAGCTCTATACTTGACATTCTTCGTTGGTGGAAAATACTTTATCAAAAATTTCTCTGCCAAATCGTTCCACGAAGTGATAGATCCAGGTGGAAAAGTATTCAACCACACCTTTGCTGCATCTCTAAGAGAATATGGAAATAATATCATCCTAAGTGCGTCTTTTGATACTCCTTCTTCTTAAACGAATCACTCACACTTAGAAAAGACTTAAGATGCAAATGTGGATCTTCAGAGGGTAAGCCATGGAATTGTCCCACCGTTTGCAACATTTGAAACATAACTGACTTCATCTCAAAATTTGCTGCTTCAATTTCTGGTACAGCAATTCCAGGATATAATTCATCAAATGTGGGTACTGCATAAGCCCTGATAGCTCTTTCCCTGTCATTGGCTAAAAGAACAGGGTTCTCAGCCATATTTCCCTGATTAACTGGTCGATTTCCTCTCAATTCAGGTTGTGGTTGATTCTCATCGATAGAGGGTCCTACTCGGGGTTCAGGCGGTATAAGTGGATCTTGTCTTTCCATTCGATATCGCCTATCTCTTTGACCAGCTCTTTGAGCTCTTCTCCTTAAATGAAATGTTATCTCAATTTCTGGATCAATTCGAAATTCCAAGTCAGAAGACTTGTTCATACACCACTAACACACCTGAAAGTAAAACCAAACAGCTAATTCAGATTCAATTAAGCACCAGTTCACTAAGAATCAATTTAAGTAAAAAGAAAATGATACTAGTCCCCGGCAACGGCGCCAAAAACTTGATGACCTTGCTAGAGTGATGTGAAATTATGCAATATTATGTTGTCAATGCGCAAGTGTACACATTCATTTTATAGCAAGTGGCAAGTAAAATTATCGTATCCACAGAGACTATTAATCCTTCTAATTATCCTAAATTAATTCTTAGTAACTCAGTTGGTAACCATTCAAAATTATCAATGGAAATGAAATAAAAGAAATCACAAACGCTGGAACAAAATTAATGCTAAAGCATGCAACAACAGAGTAAAGATTCAGAAAACAGAGAACGATTAACTTGTGCTTTAATTAAACGAAAGGCTCAGATTAGAGGTAAGTCATGCATTAGTTAAATTACAAACTGAGTACACATTCATTCCATTCGATTCACTACAAACTACACGGTATTCTCCCGAATCACCGAATATATGCTGTCGCAATTAAATTACTTCAGCACAATAAACCCACTGTACTTTATGTGCGTTAGGCGAGTGGTTATCCCTAACCTACCCACTTAGTTAGCTACTAACCTTAACAAGAGGCTAACGTGGTTTTCAAGTTTTCAGCCCCTCCTATTCTTCCCAGAAATCAGAGGGACGATGTTCATAACGGCTGGCCAAGCGGAAACAAACTAAGAATAAAACCCCTTAAAAACCAAATCGAAGGAGATGAAGTCTACTCAACTATAACATTAGCTAAAAACAATCATCCTATAATCCTCACCTTATGGTGATTAGTTCATGCTACAGGAAAAACGGAAAAACAGTAGAAATGTAGACATAATGAAAGTAAACACAGAAAACGACTAAATGACAGAAGAAAATATAGCAGGAGAAGTCGAAATGCTGCCCCAAGTTTCTTGACCCAGCATCGGCGTCTTTCCGACTGGAAACCTTCCGTTTTGGGCAAAACTCTGGTGGTAGCTCTCTGGTCGACACCCTTCTCCTCCTCTGCTTCCTCTCTTCTGTTATTTTGGGAACCTCAATTCTCCTCCTCCTCTCCAACAACAAAAAACGGCTGCTCCATTATAAAAGTCACCCTTTATGAAAACGAGGGCTGATTAGACTTGTCCTTGTGACGTGCAGGGCTCTGGTTGGCTGAAAACACGTGACTAGACTGACAGATGCCAGCTCAATTAATGAATAACAGTTCCCACGTGCAAATTTCGTATAAGCCTGAATCGCGAAATTTGCTCCAGCAATTAGTTGTAAAACTGCTGTTCTTGGCTTCTTGAGTCCTCATTAATCCAACCTAATTTAATCACATAAAAGACCTTAATTAGGATAAATTTGCTCTAAAAAATATTACTATATCAAAATCAGCCCTAGAGCAAAATGACTCCAAGCTAGAGAATTTCCAAGATATAATGAGATAAAATATGTCAATTTAGTCCAAAAAATTACAAGCATATAACTCTTAATTTAAGAGTTATCAGTAGGTAATAAAGGATTCTCCACCTATCTCGAACCAAGTGGGAAATTCTCGATTAGGCCAAGAGCGAGAGAGTAAGTGGGAGAAAAAATTCTTCGTGAACTAAATGGGGATGAGAATGGAGAATATATTTTTCATCCCTATCCTTACCAGTGGCAGATTCAGAATTTTTGTCTGGGGGGGGGGGCTTAATATAAAATTCAATAAAAGTAATTTACAAGTAAATAATTCCAAAAATTTAATAAAATTCATAAATGCACTGCACTATTAATTTCGTACATCACAATTGTCCTCTACGAGATTTCATAGTTTGAAATCGTTGCATAATAACTTCTCTATCTATCTTATCAAATAAATCTTTCTCAACATATGCTATAAGACTATCATTCATTCATTGGTCTCCCATCCGATTACGCAGCTGAGTCTTTACAATACTCATAGCAGAAAATGCCCTCTCTACTGTAGCTGTTGCAACTGGTAAGATCAATGCTAAGGTGAGCAACCGATAAACTAATGGGTAGACTTTATCTTTAGCTGTCATCACCATTTTAAGTGCAAGATCACCAATACTTGTTAATTCAAAAAACATATTATCCGAGCGCACATCAATGATGTAATTTTGAAGTTGATCCTCAAGAGCAAGAAGTTCAATAGTTGAAAAATCTCTAGGATAAAGTTGGGTAAGACAAATAAGTTTTTGTCTGTCAAAAGCAGCAAATGAATTGCTCGGATTTAGGCATGTCACACAGAGAAGTAGTTCAATACTTGTTTCAATAAAACGATTATTCAACTCTTGAAGTTGCATATCAATAACTGTATAAAAAACCTCAACACTGTAATGGTGCATATTTGTGATTTCTTGAGATTTTCGCCTTTGTCTCCCTCAAATAAAAAACACATCATCCATCTTAAGTATTAGAATATCATGTTTATCACAAAAATTTGAAACTTCATCTAGCAATGAATCCCAACCTGATTCTCTCATTAACTGTAATATTTCTTTACAAATCTTGACCAAATTCATTGCATTCACAATATCTTGATCTTTTCTCTGTAGTGCTTGAGACAAGTCATTTGTTATTCCCAAAATAGTTTTTATAAGATGCATCTGAAAAACAAAGTCAAACAACTGAATTGAATTTATTAGAACCTTTGCTTCATATTTTTGTTCAAAAGTTGTCCCATCATCCACGATTGTCTTAAGTACATCACAAACTGATGAGAACATTGAAATAAAACTCAGTAGAGTATTATAATGTGACCCCCATCGTGTATCTCCTTGACGTTTAATCATTGTTTCCTGATTTAATCCTCGCCCACTTGGCAATTCACCATTATCCAAAGCTTCAAAAGCTATAGCCTTATGTTTTTCTCTTAAAGTATCTCGACGTTTTGCTGATGCTTCAATAACATTGACCACATTTGCAACTAAAAAAAACATACCAGTGATCTCTACATGATTTTTTGCAATAGCTACTAAAGCTAATTGAAGCTGGTGAGAAAAACAATGAATGTAAAATGCACATTCATTTTCTCTCAAAATTAACGCTTTCAATCCATTGAATTCTCCCTGCATATTGCTTGCTCCATCATATCCTTGTCCTCGTAAACTAGCAATGTTTAATCCATGTTTAGAAAAAAAATCCATCAATAGCTTTCTTTAGTGATAGAGAACTTGTATTAGTAACATGTATAATACCTACAAATCGTTCAATCACATACCCTTTGTCCACATATCTCAACACAATTTCCATTTGCTCCTTTGATTCATCAATCAAAATTGAAAATAACTTATCACCTATATCTCTTAGGATTCCATCAACAATTTCTATTGCAATACAATTCACAACGTCTTTTTGGATATCTGGTGCAATCAGTTTCAAGTTTTCAGGAGCATTTCTCAAAGAAACTGCTTCAATATCCTTATTTTGGTTGCATAACCATCGTAAGAGCTCAAGAAAATTACCTTGGTTCTTTGAATCTTTAGTTTCATCGTGTCCACGAAATGGGAGACCTTGTCGTAACAAAAATCGAGCACAATCAATGGTTGAACCTAATCAAGTTCGATATTCAATTCTTGCTTGGTCAGACATCTTATTAAAAAATGTTTCAATTTGTTGTTTTTGCTTCAAAAGAGCTTCACATTTACCCCAAGCTTGGTTATGTGCACTATTTGATCCTCCAACATGAGCTTGTAATTTTTCTTTTTTCTTCCAATTTGAAAATCCTTCACCAACAAAATGGTCACCTCCAGATTGTTCTCCAACTTCTAATTTGAATAAATAACAGCACAAACAAAATGCAGCATCTTTTGAAATACTATATTCCAACCAATTAGGATATTCAGCAAACCAGACTGGATTAAATTGTCTTGACTGTAACCCAAATTTCTTCAACGGAAAAATATGATTTCGAGGCTAACAAGGTCCTTTATGTAAATATGCTCTACGAACTTGGTCTCGAATATTACAATTGTAATCAAGAATCCTAATTCTTAGACTAGGATCTGATGGTAAATCTTCTAAATTTACTTCTGTGAAATTTCTATCAGAACTACTATTACTTTTCTTCTATGGATATGATGACTCCATCGATTTTCTTTTGTAATACCTTTCCATTTAGATTTTAAATTAAACCTACAATATATTAATAAAAATATAGAAAACTGAATATACACGAGTAATTAAAACATGAAAACTAAATATATACGAGTAGTTGAAACATGAAAACTAAATGTATACGAGTAATTGAAACATGATCCAAACTAAATGTATACAAGTAATTGAAACATGATCAAAACTAAATGTATACGAGTAATTGAAACATGAAAATTAAATGTATACAAGTAATTGAAACATGAAAACTAAACTAGTAATTGAAATATGAAAACTAAGTGTACCTTAGAAAATTTTTCTCCAAATTCTTGACGTCTTGGAAAGTACCAACAACAATTAGATTACAGAGATGGCAAATGCATATGTGTATAATTGAAAAAGTTTTTTTTAGGTTTAAAACATTATAGGTGGTGGCTATACCATTTAAAATTTGTGAAAAATAAAGTTAAGTTTAGAGAATTAGGGTTTGAAATCTCATCAATATATTTTCTTCTCTTTTTCCTTTTTTGTTAGATTGACATATTTATATAAAGTAATTTTTAAGAAATAAAACTTGAACATATATTACAAAAGAGATATGATTTTGACTTAAAAGGAAAAAGATTAAAATAAAGAAGGATGTTAATTTACACTAAATAAGGAAAATTAAATATTTTCAATTAAAAGGGAAAATAAGGGCGGAAAACAAACTGTAAAAAATAAAGAAAATTAAACATTTGCAATTTGAAGGAGTGGAGCTCGAATCGGAACTCAGGGGTGCTCAAAATCAAGAGATAAAATTAAATTCCAAATTGACAAAGGTGAGGCTCGAACCTAGGAACTTAGGGACGCTCAACATCAGGGGGGCTAGAAGCACCTCAACCATTGAGCCATGCAAACTTTTCTAAATAATAGTTGGATTCTATTATTGATACATTAAACTAAAAAAATGAGGGGGGGCTCGAGCCCCCCTGGGCCTTAATTGAATCCGCCCCTGATCCCTACCTCGTTCCTCGATCCCAACCCTTGTTTTTTTAGGATAAATTACACTTTTGGTTCCTAAGGCTTGAGTTTGATGTCTATTTGGTTTATGATGTTTTAAAAGTGGCAATTTAGTCTCTGTAGTTTGGAAAATAGTTCTAAATAGTTCGTTGACCATTAGTTGACTAATAGAAAGATGATTTAGTAATTACTCGTCGAAAAAATTATAGTATGATAGTAGGAAAATTTTTCCTACCTCCTCCCTTGCATGGTTGCCACCTAGCTATTTTTTAAAACTAAATTTTGGTGTGAGCCACACCAATTTTTTAGCATCCATTTTTTCATTTTCATTTTATCTCTCCCTTCTCATCCTAAAAAATGGCAGCATTGCCAGAGTATCACTTTAAAATTTTGAAGGTTAGACTTGGATTGACGTAATTGACAAGAGATTAGACTTGGATTGATCTCAATGCTCATTTATGTTCCCCTTTTGGTATATATATATATTTGGTTTACAAAAACTTCATCAGCACTCAATTATTTACCTTCACTATTCATCACTTTTTCATTTTGAAAAGACTTGGCTCAACTATTCAAATCTCACATTGGATATGTTATCTTCTCAATGAACCCAGGCTGCTTAATGACTCATGTTTTGTAGATTAGCTACCTAATAATTTTTAAAACGTTTGCAAAAAAAAATCCACTCGTTTTTTTATTCGTTTTTTCAACATATTAATTTAAACATCTAATATATTTAAAGCTAATTATACTTTTAAATTATAACTATTTACATAAAGTAAGTTTTTAGAGATGACTTTTGAGAATAATACTTTTTGAGTGAAAAGACACTTATAAGAAAACCACTAATAAGTATTTTTTAGAAAAATACTTTTAGCTAGGTAACCAAATACGATAAAAATATGAGTATTTTTAATCAATTAAAAATACTTTCACAATTTCAAAAATCATGCTAAAGTCAAATTCATCCTTATAAGTTATAATACATGAATAGTTATTTAGCACAATATTGTTTTTGTTTTCTTTTATTTATTTTTTCTAAACGTGATCTTAAGAAACAAGTTTTTTTTATAATAATAAAAAATAAAAAACATCTTTTTTTAAAATTTTTAAACACCACTTTCTAAAAAGACCCTAATATTTTGGCCTATGTTTATCTAAATAAGAATAAGATATATCCTCCCAAGGCTATAACTTTATCATTCTATGTAAATACTAGAGAAGGAGCAAGCAGGCCGCTAGACAATCCTCTCCTTTGTTCAAATTATATTTGGCCCAAGTGAGGCACTAGTACTCCCAAAGGATTTGTTTAGTAAATTAAAGCCTCCACTTCTCCTAGTAATAATTGGTTTCTCATTTTTATTTTCTAAAATTAAAATAATTATCAAACTTTCAAAACTAAAAATTAAAAAAAAAAAACGTAGGAAACAAAAGCAAAAGAGGCCACTAATAAAAAGAATCCAACTTTTTTTAAAAAAAAATATTATAAAATGGGATCAACTTTGGATCATTTTTATTATCCATTCATAGTACTACATCGTGTGAAGGTCTAAAATATGAGTAAATTATCTTGCAATTTCCATAGTTAATGGCAAGCAGGAGCGGATCCACGAAGGGACCAGAGGGGACACGTGGCCCCCTCACACACACACACACACACACACACACACACACACACACACACACACACACACACACACACACACACACACACACACACACACACACACACACACACACACACACACACACACACACACACACACACACACACACACACACACACACACACACACACACACACACACACACACACACACACACACACACACACACACACACACACACACACACACACACACACACACACACACACACACACACACACACACACACACACACACACACACACACACACACACACACACACACACACACACATATATAAAATGGAATGAAACTCAAAGTACATTAACCAAAATGGTATTTTTATTTTTTTGTTTTTCTTTACATTGAGATTGATTATGGGTTTCTTTTACTTTTTTTTTTAACTTCCAATTTTGTATCTAATAAATTTTCGAATTTTTAATTTGATGTCTAATAGATCCCTAACCTATTAGACTCTTTAAAGTTCAAGGATCTATTGAATATAAATTTGAAAATTTTAGGGACTAATTAGACATAAAATTGAAAGTTAATGAACTTATTATAATCTTTTTAAAATCAAAGAGCTATTAGATACAATCTTAAAAATTTAAGAACCAAACATATTATTTAACAAATTTAATATTAAAATATATAAACATATACCAATATAATGCGTTAGCCCCCCTGACATTAAGTTCTGGATCCGCCACTATCTAAAACTATATTTATATGAAGTTTAAATTACATGTTTAGTCTCTAAACTATTAAAAAGTGTTAGTCTTTAAAATGCCAAAGTTAGGATATTTCAGCAGTAATTGGCATGTACCATCGACCAAAAAGTCAGATGTTCGAATCCCCCAATTTTCAAATGTTGTTGAACTAAAAAAAAATTGTCTAATAAGTCTTTAAACTTTCAATTTTGAATAAAATAACCTTTTAATCTTTCAAAATGTCTAATAAGTCCCCGAACATTCAACCATTAGATTTATGATATATTCAAAAGATTTTAAAATTAATTGTTCTATTAGACATAAAATTTAATTTTGTGTCTAATTGGACCATAAACTTTCAATTTTGTATTTCATAGATAAATGAATTTTAAAAAATATTGAATAAATTAGTGACTTATTAGACACAAAATTACAAGTTTAAGTACTTATTAAACACAAAATTGAAAATTCAAGAACCTGTTGAACATTTTTTAAAGTTTAGTGACAATATAGACATAAACCTGAAAGTTCAGGAACTAAACTTATAATTTAACCTTAAATGAATTTATGTCCCCTAAAGTAAATTCATGGATCCACCACTGATGGTAAGTTAAGAAGGAAAAAATAATAATACGTCAAAGAGGAGAAAATTAGAGAGGAAGAAGTGTGGAAATTGGACTAGTACAAAAGGAAATTGGCTTTTTTTGTTGAGAAAAACAAAAAGACATAAATTATTAAAGATGGATGGTTTTTTTTTTTTTTTTTTTTTTTTTTTTTGGGGGGGGGGGGGGGGGGGGGATTTGGCGACAAAGATCTTTGGTGGGATATTTATTGTGAGAACTGGTGTTTTCGTGGTTCGGTCTTATATAAATTTATTATATAAGATATCCTCACTCATATGTCTCCACATGAATAATTTGAATCAAATCATTTGTAACTATTACAAAGTGGGTCATATCAATAGTGTTACTAGGATAAGACACTCAATTTTATCCATATACTATAACCTTTTAAGTTATTTCTTAAACATGATCCTTCTGTATGTCAACAACATATTATTTAAGATTACACTTATAGTGTTAGATTTTTCATATAATGGATAATATTATTTTGTAAATAAAATAATCAAAATTGTTATTAATTATTAAATAAATCATTAATTACGAGACTTTATGACATAAATCCCAACACAATGGCCCAATGGTCTTTGGCCTTCTCAGCCTATGGTGACCCCCTTGGGGATCAACCTTTTGGCCTTAGCCTCTTTGGCCATGGTTGATCCCTTCCTCATCCTAGGGTGACTCTTTTAGGGGTCAATCTTTTGACCTCTCTTTAACTATGGTTGATCCCCTCCTCAGTCTAGGGTGACTCCCTTGGGGTCAACCTTTTGGCCTTGGACTTCTTTGGCCATAGTTGATCCCCTTGAGGGTTAACCTTTTGGCCTTGGACTTCTTTGGCTATAGTTGATAAATCTACCCTCAACACAAAGCAACATCTAACTATATTGTTGCCATCAGTTTTGGCAAGTCGTGTTCTCTAAAGGATTAGTTATTTTTCGATTTTGGTTTTTTAAAGTTATAGAGTTTTAGGGTTTGTTTCAAAGACATATTTTAATTGGAAAAAAAAATAAAACGGTGGTATTTTATTGTTTCCTTTTATTATTTGTTACATTTAGGTTAAATAACCATTATATTATATGGTTTGTGTTTGATTTAAACTTATGATCATCTGGTGGTTTCAAAAGTTTAATTATAGTTTTTATATTTGATTAAACCTCACCTGTCATCTCTAATGTTTTCAAATAGTCTTTTTTAAGTGGTATGTTTTCTTTAGATGTAGTAAAGAGATAGGATGAACTAATGTTTTAGATTCACTATATTAAGGTTTGAGTTAGTTGAAGAAATAGAAAAAAAAAAAATTAGTTTTTCAAGTAGAAGGTAAAACTAGTTGAACAAAAACAAATAGTGTCTTACGATAAGTATATATCTTAAAAAAGAAAACCCGAATCCCACCAACACCCACACTCCTTTAATTTCTATACAGCCTATTTCCTTTTGAAACTGAATACCAAACTCAATCATCTATCTTTGCCCAAACTAATTCCTAACACAATTAGCTAATTTAATCTTCAAGCATATCTTATATGAATCACTATTCATGACTTTTTCTACCATGTTTTGTAACGCTCCGCGTTATAAAATCAAGCTATTTTAGAAAATTATACTAAATTATTCGTTACAGTCCTAATTTTGAAAAATTGAAAATTTTCGTTTAGCCTTTAAGTTGGTAAATTAAAATTTCTAATAATTTTAGAAAAAAGAGATTTTTAGTTAAATCTTTAATTCCTAAAGTTTGAATGTTTAATTTTAGATTCTATCTACAAAATTCAAGAGAAACCCAAATCCTCAATCATTTAGGATTTTTCAAATATTTAAGGGGCTGTTTGGGGCAAGGGTTATAATAACCTGTGTTATAATAACTTGTGGAGTACCTGCACCCCAAACACAGACTATTATAACCCTAGACTAAACAACTTTGTATTTTAAACAATATTATATTATTTCACAGACTCTTATAACCTATAGACTATTATAACTCATTCAGTGCCCCAAACAGCCCTTAAGAGTTTAAAATTGGAAATTTCTATAGTTCTAAAATATTTCCTTGTTTCTTATGGGTATTTTCATTTTGGAGGAATTAAAAGAAAAGGAAACTAAAGAGGAAAAAAAAGAAAGAAAGAAAAAAAAAACCCTAAGTTCTTCTTCTTCCCCATCTCTCTCTCACATTTGTGCACCAACAAGACCCATCTCCCAACTATTCATCTTCTTCCTCATCTTCTTCATCTTTCTTCTCCACTCAACCCACGAGCAGGCCGTCGGCAGTCATGCAAAGACCCACGTGGCAGCAATACCTTCCGCGCGAAGTGACCCACTCGTTCTCCTTCGTTTTAACAAGGTTTGTCACATACCCATGCCAAATAAACTTTAGTTTTGGATTACCCATATCTTAAACACCTTTGATTTGTAATTTTAGCTTGTTTGGACTCCGAATAGCCCACATTCGTAGCTGTTTACTACAAAACAAAAAGGAATTCGCATGGGTCTGCTGGAAATCCCTTTGATTTCCAGTAGACCCATGCGAATTCCTTTTTGTTTGACGAGGTTTGTCACGTACCAATGCCTTATCTGCTTTAGTTTTGGATTACTCATGCCTTAAACACCTTTGGTTTGTAATTTTAGCTTGTTTGGACTCCAAACAGCCCACATTCGAAGTCATTCACGGCCAAAAATGGGATTTCCAGCAAAGTTTCAGTCTATTTGGCACTGCTGGGTAAGTTTTAACATGTTATGGACCTTTTGCAAATTCGTTTGAGTATTGTAGCATTAGTTCTAATATGTAGAAACCTTTAGTTTGCAGTTTGGGATCGATTTGAACACCTTCGAACAGCATACAACAAGCAAAAAGGCTCTTTCGGTACGTTTTAATGCGTTTTGGACTTTTAGTAAATCACTTTAGGTGTTCTGGCTTAGGTCCTAATGTGTAGGAACCTTGTGTTTGCAGTTTTGGGTTGATTCGAACACTCTCGAACACAATTCAACAAGGCATTGGGCCTGTTTTTGCAAGGTTAGAACCCTTAAACTCATACGGACTGAATTAGAGTATCTTAGATTAGTTTCTAATGCTCAGATACTTTTTAATTGTAGTTTTGAATACTTTCAACCGCGACCCATAATTCGAATAGCTTCAATTTGATTTACCCAGAAGCCATCGGAGTTGGTTTAACAAAAAGTAGTTGATTCGAACATTGACCAGCAAGGTTTTGGGCCATCTTAGTGAGTTTCAGCACGTTTCATCCCCTTTTGAATCCTATGAAAGGTGCTGTAAATTTGTTCTAACCCTTGAATAACTTTGGTTGTACTTTGGATTGGTTCTAAAGCGTTCGCTTTAGCGATTCAAGGCCATATCTACGTAAATATACCCTTCTTTGAGCTTGTGGTAGTTATTTAAAGGATTTTTGAATTAAGTATATCCTCTGAAGCTTATTCTCTTGGTTTAGGAACCCTTGGAATATTTTTAAGAGCACTCTAGGTAAGTAGGATTCTACCTGTAAGGCATATTTGCTTGTGTGCTAGCATGCTGTTTGCCAAATTTCGTTATATTATGATTTATATGATTATTTCACTTGAACCTCCATATGTTCTGAGATTTTGTTGTGCTTAGTTGATACTTGGAATGTTTGTGGTGGTTACTATGTTCTAATGACCTTTTGTGATGAACATGTTGTCTTGTGGGGATTTGTTTGATCTTGTGATATGTATGTACGATGAGTTGTTGGCTTGGGTTTCCAAAGCATGTTATGGATGTGTCTATAGATTTGGCATGGTTTAAGAAGCATAATGTAGGAATCATAAATTTCGATGAGTTTTTAAAGGTCGGATAACCTTGTGTGTGAAAAAGGAAAGTTGGGTGAGTACCAGGTGCCTCAGGTAAAAATGGTCGAGGGTGGTATGTCATAAGAGGACTTAGAGTAGTCTCGATGGCCTTGTTTTAAGATAGTTAGGGTTGGTGCGCTAAATCTAGAAAGGCAAGTATGTGAGATCCTTGAGAACATTGATGGCCTTTGATGAAAAATCAGTTGGGGCCGACAGAGAACGTCGGTGGCCCTGGATGTAAATAGTTGGGGCCTGCAGAGAATGTCGGTGGCCCTGAATAAAATCAATGAGGATCAACATGTCTCAAAGGGGTCAGTCTTAGAAAGCCTTGTGAGAACTAAATAATGGGCATTGAGTGAGTTCGATGTTTGAGATTAAGTGAGTTGACTTTACATGAGATGTTAATTCATGGGTCTAGCATGTTGTGATCGTTATTTAATTTCCATGTATGATGAACATGCCTAATGTTGAATTCGTTGTGTATAGCATTATGTTTGCATTGTATGTTGGTTGGTGGCTCCTCATGTGTGAGCTACTTACCAGTACGTATTATGTACTGACCTACCCACAAATTTTGTAGGTGATGATGATTATAACGAGCCTGGTGGTGCTGAGGATGAGACTTGAGAACAGAAAGACCATAGCTAGCTGCTTTTTATTTAGTAGTTGTCTTTGTTAAGCTTGGTTTAATTGAATTTCTTTTATAGTTGGGTTGTTAGTCTAATTTCTGTTGTGACATCTAGTTTGTGGACTTGGTGTCATTGCGTCATTCTTTTAGTTGAGTTTTCTTTTTATTGTAGTTGATTGCATGTGAAAGCAATTTTGTTACCATTAGTGAGTTGGTTTGGGTTTTGAGTTTTGTCTCATGTGGAAAGTTGGTAATAGGCCTTTGCTAGGATACTTTACCTTTATGGCATAAGTTTGCATGAAGTTAATAAAGTAGTCGTGTTCTTTACATAGTTAGCTTGATGGTTTGTTTATGGTTCCTTAATAGTCGTCCGAGTTGGAGTTGGGATGTTGTTTTATTCTGATTCTCTAGTGATTATCGAATTGAAATTAGAACGGTTGTTGGGTGATACTGAATATAGAAGTGTTATCTTTTTGACCAACTGGTGTTAGGAAAAATTTTGATATTGTTGTAGTTATGTCGTTATGGTGCCGAAATTTTTGGGGCATACCGGTCGTAAGTTAGTAGCGTTCCCTAAGTTAGGTTAAATTTTGGTGGCATTTCATGTTTAAAGAAAATGTATCTGTTGACACGTGATTTCAACAAAGAGAAATAAATGAGACACGTGTAAATGAATTTAATTTGTATTAATCTCAATTTAGTGGAGTACAATCTCTAATGTTTATCCTCTGATTCTTTCTCTCTTATGTACAAATGTCTCAAGGGCTTTGCAGTTTATTCTCAAATGTATACTTGTTTTGAGGGCTTTGCAACTTGTTCTCGAGTGTAGATTTGTCTCGAGGGCTTTACAGCTTGTTCTCAAATGTGGATTTGTTTCCAGGGCTTTGCAGCTTGTTCTCGAATGTGAATTTATCCCCAGGGCTTCACAACTTGTTCTGAAATGTAAACTTGTCTCGAGGGTCTGCAGCTTGTTCTCGATCTTCAAAGTCTTCTAGTCTTCAAGGCTCTGATTCCTAGAGTGTTTGATCTTCAAGAGTTTAGGGAGTCTTCTGATCTTTATTTCTGAATTTTTTCTAAATTCTCTGCAGAGTTTCCACTTCTGAAACCCGAAATGGAGGAGGGAGCTCTCTATTTATAGAGTTCCTGGAGGCCTCCAGGTGGGCTTGGACTTGTCAATCGGATTGAGCCTGATTGACTTTGGGCTTAACCTCTAGACTGAGCCTGGCTGACTTTAGGCCTAGCCTTTTGGACTTTCATCTAAAATTAGCCCAAATTTCACATAACCCAATTGTATATTTGAATTTTCCATAATTTACTTTAAGGATTCTTGCCATTTTAATTAATCTCTAATTAAATATAATTTCGTCATTAATGTTGGGTAATAACATGACAATTTCTTATTGGCCAAAATTTCTATTCCAATAGTATCAAATACAAAAATTGTTAAAATTCAATAACTATGAGATTTTTCGAGAGATTTGAGCAAACTTTAGAAGCTATAATTAAATGTTTAAAATTAGTTCAAACTATAAGGACAAAAATAATAATTTAACTTAAATTGACTTTTCATATATGATCGTTAATTATTTGTTAAGTCTACCTTGGTTTCAATATATAATATTTATAAAATAAGAGTGGAGAGATGAAATAATCCAAGACTAGAGATATCGTTCCAAATAGTCTTTGAAATTAAATAAATAGATAAGAAATTTAAAAGGTTAATCCATAAAACAGTTTTAGAAAACACATCGAAATAGCCTCTTATTTTCATTAGAATTTATAGTCATTTTTCATTTTGGTTATCGTTTTTAAAATTGTCTAATTCTAACATAACATATAATTCAATTGGTTTAGACATGTGTCTTCAATCAAAGAGGTCAGAGAAGCTCCCTACACATTATCGAACTCAAAAAAAAAAAAATGGTTACTTGAATGAGATATATGAGTCATGTATAGGTCATATCACGTTTTTTACCAATATGGATTAAAATTTTTAGGTTAAATTACACATCTGAACTTTGAAGTTTGTATCTATTTAGTCCATGAACTTTCAAAATTACAAATTTAGTCCATGGACTTTTGAATTTTTTAAAATTCACGGGTCTAATAGACACAAAATTGAAATTTTAGGGTTCTATTAGACATAAAATTCAAATATATATATAATAGATTAATTAATTTTTAAAATTTTTGAATTTGACAGGGATCTATTAGACACAAAATTGAAAGTTTAGAGACTTATTAAACACAAAATTGAAAGTTTAAGGACCTATAAGACACTTTTGAAAGTTTAGGAACTAAATAAATACAAACCTCAAAGTTCAAAGATTTAATTTTTATATTAAGAATTAAATGTAAAATTGAGAGGGTAAAAGTAAAAAAGAGATGAGGAATAGTAGTCAAATAATTAGTTGCAGGAAAAGTCACTTGTTTTCAACGAGCACAGATGATGGTTTAGTTGCCGGGAAATTTCAAGAATCAGGACAAGTTACGATGCTCTTCCTTTTAAGTTTTGGTCTCATCCATCTTCGGCATGTCCAATAATTATTGTCTTTGGAGGGCTAAATTTTTGTATAAAAGAGAACAGAATTTTTATATTCAAACCTTTTATAAGTTATCAAATATGAAAAGATAACAGAATTTTTATATTCAAACCTTTTATAAGTTATCGAATATGGATATATAGTTGATGAAGTCAAAATAATAATAATAATAATAAGATGAGTAAATAAGATATTTATTATCACACAAAATATCGATATAGTTGAATTTTTCACTTCTACAATTGTTGGAACAAAACAAAATCTTGTAAATTAAATATAATTATAATTTATTTCTTATTGAGTTTGGCTTCAATTTAATTTGTTTATTTAGTTTAAAGAGACATTTACTTAAATGGTATAAAATAAAGGTGTCTTTTCAAATATAGCATAAGTTTAAAATTTGTTAAAATAGCATAATTCAAATTAACTTAAACTCAAATGGAATGTAAAATACACTACCAAAAGTCATATTTATACTATATTTTTAAAAAAAATGAAAAGTTGTGACATCTTTTAAAACAATATATTAATTTTATACTATAAAGTGAAATTTTTATCTAGTTTTTTTTTCTTATTTAAATTTGATTTGAATGATTACGTTAAATCTCACAACATCATTGGATTGAATAAATGTTGATAGTTTTTTCTACGTGACACATCTTCTTTTGACAACATCTTAATTATCTCCTCTTTGCCACATTCAAAAAAAAAATGTCTCACATCCAAACAAAATTATGGAGACTAAATTGAAGATTTCAAAATTATGGAGAGTTCAGCTACATGTTAATTTAAAATACTATTAAATTTCTTTTTTGTATATTTAGTTATTCATAAAAAATATTTTTTAAATTATACTTCAATGTATGAAACGTTATTTATTTCTACATCCAATTTTTGTGCTTGGATAGCAGGAATTATTAGTGTTTATTTTTTTACAATCTTGATTTCTTTAGCTATTAAGAAATCATAATGAGCAGGAAGAGTCAAATATAAAATCAATTGAGAATGTTATTCCTTTGATATTGTTTACTAAGAATTGTCTAGAATCATAATAAAAGAATTATTGATGTTAACAAGAAATTGTCAGAAATCGAAACAAAAATCTAACATAATATAATTACTAAAACACTTCTTTTATATTTTTAACTAATTAAAATGTATTACTAAAAAATGAGTTAGTGTGATTTTAATTAAAATAATAATAATCAATAATAAAAATTTAACTATTTTTTAGTATTTTCTATTTATGAAAAAAAAAAAAAGACAATTGCACACTAGTGAGTTTTCAACGTGGAAAAAATATAGAATGAGTTTTCAAAAGAGAGAGAAAAGGGAGAGGACTCATGTGGGAGGGTAAAAGAGAATGAAGAACAAATTGTGTAAACTAAGGGGCTGTTTGGCGCGCTGGTTTGGAATCAGAAACCCTGGGGTTCTGGAACCCTGGGGTTTCTTGGCTGGAATCAGAAACCCTGGGGTTTCTGATTCCTGTGTTTGGGGTTCAGGGTTGGGTTGGGCTGGGTTTGTTTAGTTTGTTTTTTTTTTATAATTTTTCAAACTGTTTATTATTTTTAAAAAAAAAATCTTACACTGTTTTTTTTTCCTACTCCATTTTTTTAACTTCATAATTTTTTTGGTGTGTTACATACCAACTATTTAACCAATTATGTAGAGCAATTGTTACAACTATAGTTCAATTTGAATTATACTATGTGTAGTTTGTATAACTATATGCTATTTCATTCACTCCACTCATGATGACATAAAATTGAAGATTATGCGTAGAAACAGATAATTAATAGGTGCAATGTAAGAATGGTATTGCCAATGGTAAAGTAAAACCAAAAATTAGAACTAAGATCTAGTACTAAAAATATCATAACACACATTCCAGATGAAATGACAAGAAAGTAGAAGTAGTTGTCCAAACACAAATGTAAGTCATAAGAGTGGTAGATGAAAGTGATGAAAAGAGAGTCAGGTTTTAGGTGCTTTCCCCAAAATTTTCACGTAGTAATCATACTTCCAATCTGGGGTGAATGTAAAGAAGGAGTTCAACATCATACTATCCGAGAGAATAGTCTTTGCAACAGCCATTCAGTCTTGCCTTGTCATCCCTGGGATCGCCTTTAGTTTTGCATATAGCTCGTCCACGCTGACCCTTTTAAAATATTGCCTAGGTGGTTGGGTCGCTAGGGTGATTGTTGGAGTGGTTGTTGGGGTGGTTGGATTGATGAGGTGTTTGGGTATGCCGAGGTGGTCGCCGGTGGTGATTGCACGATGGTCAGGTCGCCGGAATGGTCGTTGGGTGGTTTTCAGCAGTAGTTGTCGGGTCGCTGGAGTGGTCATCAGGGTGGTCATGTCGCCGGGGTGGTCGCTGGGTGGTTATGGCAGTGGTTGGGTTGTTGGAGTCGCCAGGGTGGTCACCAGGTGGTCGTCAACAGTGGTTTTGGGTGGTTGGGTTACCAGGTCGTCGGGGTAATCGTCGAAGTAGTCATCAGAGTGGTCAGGTCATCGGAGTGGTCACTAGGTGGTTGTCTACGGTGGTTGCTAGGTGGTCAGGTTTTCGAGGTGATCGTCAACTATGGTTGTCTGGTGATCGGGCCATTGAAGTGGTTGTTGTCGGTGGTTCGGGTAAGTCGGGTTGTTTGAGTGGTTGGGTTATCGGGGTGTCTAGTTGTTGGGGTGGTCGAGTCGCAGGGGTAATCGTCAGACTGGTCTCTCGAAGTCTCATCACAGTGGTTGTCTGAGGTAATCGTCAGCGGTGGTCGGGTCACCGTTGTAGTCGTCAGAGTTGTTGTTATCGGTGGTTGTTGGGTGGTCGCCGGAGTTGTCATCAGAGTTGTTGTCGAAGTAGTCGCTAGAAATGGAGAATGGTAAATGGAACTGGTCTCTAGAGTTCTCATCGCAGTGGTCGTCGGAGGTAATCGTTAGCGGTGGTCGGGTCGCCGATGTAGTCGCCGGAGTTGTCATCGGAGTGGTCACCGGAGTTGTCATCGGAGTGGTCGCCGGAGTTGTTGTCGGAGTGGTCGCCGGAAATGGAAAATGGAAAATGGAAGAGGAAAACATGGCACAAACCCCATGGGGTTGCACTGTTGTAACCCATGGGGTTGTGTTTCAAAACCAAGGGTTTTGAAACACCTTGTGCCAAACATGGTTTTGGGTTTGGAACCCAAACTCATCCCAACCCAAACCCATGGGCCAAACGGCCCCTAAATGGTTTGAGCCCCGGGCAATAAGGAACAAAAATGAGATTTATCACCTATTTTGAGGGGAGGGGAATGAGATTGTCCCTTTTTTTTTTAAAGTAGTGATTTTCAAATTTGGTGTCGGACCCACCTTTTATTTCATTTCTTGATTTGGTAAATACTTTCAAAGGGCGTTATTTACACGTAATTTCAAAAAAAAAAATGAGACACGTGTAAATAAATTTATATTTGTATTAATTTGAATGTAGTGGGTACAATCTCTAATTTGTTCTTCCGATTCTTTCTCTAAAATATACATTTTTCTTGAAGGCTTTGCAGCTTGTTCTCGAGTGTGAATTTGTCTCAAGGGCTTTGTAGCTTGTTCTCAAATGTAGATTTGTTTCGAGGGCTTTGTAGCTTGTTCTTGAATGTGAATTTTTCTCGAGGGCTTTTGTAGCTTGTTCTCAAATGTGGATTTATTTCGAGGGCTTTGCAGCTTGTTCTCGAATGTATATTTGTCTCGAGGGCTTTTGTAGCTTGTTCTCAAATGTGGATTTATTTCGAGGGCTTTGCAGCTTGTTCTCGATCTTCAAAGTCTTCTAGTTTTCAAGACTCTGATTCAAAGAGTATTCGATATTCAAGAGTTTATGGAGTCTTCTGATCTTTGTTTCTGAATTTTCTCTAAGTTCTCTGGAGAGTTTTCCCCATCTGAACCTTTGAAATGGAGGAGGGAGCTCTCTATTTATAGAGTTCTTGAAGGCCTCCAAGTGGGCTTGAGCTTGTCAGTCAGACTGGACTTGGTTGACTTTAGGCCTAGCTTTTGGACTGAGTCTGGTTGACTTTGGGCTTAACCTTTGGATTGGGCCTGACTGACTTTAGGGTCTAGCCCTTTGGACTTTCGTCTAAAATTATCCCAATTTTCACATAACCCAATTGTATATTAAGATTCGCCATAATTTAATTTAGGGATCCTTGTCAATTTAATTAATCATTAATTAAATATAATTTCGTCATCAATGTTGGATAATTATGTGGCAATTTTTGATTGGCCAAAATTTATATTCCAACAGATGTTATGAAGATTTGTATTCTCATTCTTTGATTATTATTTTGATAAGTAAATAGAGGCTAGAGTATTTAGATAACTCTTTTATGTTGTCATGCTAAAAAAATACTCTTTTATATAATTTTTTTAAAAAAACAATTTGATATACTAAAAGTAAAATACAATTTTAACATCTCTACAAAATTTGACAATTTTCAAAGATGAAAAACTTAATTTTTAAAAATCAATACAGACAATTTTTATAAATTAAGGGCAAAATTGAAAATTCCCTGATGGTTAGCTTCTTTTTCATATGATTTTGAAAGATTTTAAATTTGGATGAATTTTAAATGAATTTTATTGTTTGTTATCTTATTTTTATTTTAAAAAAAAATCCATATTAAAGTAGTCGGATTCTATAAAATTTCTTAAAATTTTAATCTAAATTACTGATTAGCATTGCCATATTTTAATTTCCTATTAATAAATCAAAATTAAAAATTCATATTAGTAAGTTTTTATTTTATTTTATTTTCTTTTCTAATAAACCTCCAAACAAGAAAAAAAGACAAAAAGAAAGAAGAAGAGGGAAAGACAAAAACCGAAATAGAGGGTAAAAAGTTAGAGATCATTTTACAGATTTGGGCTTAGGGTATGTTTGGCATTGTTTTTGAAGACTATAAAAGTGATTATAAAAAAAATTTAATCGATTTTGGTGTTTGATAAAACTGATTATAAATTAATTTATATAAAATTACTTTTTCAATTACGTTGATTTGCAGAAGCTATTAATAGTAGCTTTTCAATTTAGCTTTTCTAAAAATTTTGGTGGATTTTCTAATTAATTATTTATCCTTCCATATCTCCACCTTGTTGAGGTATGATTCACCGTCAATCTTCCTTTTTAATTTAATCTTATTTACATATCTAACTCAACATATAAAATTTGTTATGACATATTTGGATTTCAAACATTTAATTTAATTTATTGTATGACTATTGTTAGATTATATTATTGACAGATTTAATTATGTCATTATCATTCTGTTTAAATATATATTGGTGCTTGTAAACTTGCATATAATATATTATTAAGTAAATACAGCTTATAAGTGAAAGAAATATAATATATATTTCAATGATTTTATACTTATACATATATGTAATTTATTGGACAACATTCAATGCTAAAGAATACTTTATATCAATTTGAGAGATATGTTTAAGATCTGAAACTTGATTTTAATTTCTTAATTATCTAGATTAATTATTGCTTAATTATTACCGATTTGATTATTATCTCTATCATTTCAAAGAAATTATTTTAGCTCAATAAAGGTAGGTGTGAGGGTTGAACCTTCAACCTTAAAAAAAGGTAATAGGAAAAAACTTGGGTGCTGCCTGGGCAGCACCCAAGTATGGTAATGCCCACTTTCTTACCATTGGATTTGAAAATTTTTTGTTTTTGTTTTTGTTTTTTGTTTTTTTAAGGAAAGTGTCAGACTTTGGGCAATCAGATTAACTTCTACACTTTCAAATGATTATTTTTTTAATTAAAGTATATATTTAATATGCATGTTATTGTTAATTTAAAATATATGTGTTAAAGTTCTGGAGGCAGCACCCAAGTATGGTAATGCCCACTTTCTTATCATTGAATTTGAAAATTTTTTGTTTTTGTTTTTGTTTTTTGTTTTTTTAATTAAAGTGTCAGACTTTGGGCAATCAGATTAACTTCTACACTTTCAAATGATTATTTTTTTAATTAAAGTATATATTTAATATGCATGTTATTGTTAATTTAAAATACATGTGTTAAAGTTCTGGAGGCAGCACCCAAGTATGGTAATGCCCACTTTCTTATCATTGAATTTGAAAATTTTTTGTTTTTGTTTTTGTTTTTTGTTTTTTTAATTAAAGTGTCAGACTTTGGGCAATCAGATTAACTTCTACACTTTCAAATGATTATTTTTTTAATTAAAGTATATATTTAATATGCATGTTATTGTTAATTTAAAATACATGTGTTAAAGTTCTGGCCATTTTTTCAACCAACTACTTTGAAAGGTCCATGTAAATAGACCAATTAAAAATATGTCAATTTATTGTACAATAGAAGCCAGCTTAGCAGGTTATCAGCGAGTTAGTTGGCGGTAGCAAATTCTCTATCAAGTTGCATATTAGCATGGATGATGGGCGTAAGTAGAGATGTCCATGGGGCGGGACTCCACCCCCATTTCATTTTCTGCCCCTACAAATTTTTTTATTTAATTTTACAAGAAATGGTGTGGAAAATCTCCCCAAGAATAGAATTTTCCGTGAGAAATAGTTCTCTATTTATAATTTTCATTTTTTAAAATTTGATCAAATAATTTTTTTTAATTTCTATTTAAATTGTTAATTCTTAATAAGAAATTTCTATTATTTAAGAGAAATTTTTTTGACTCCTTTAAAAAAATAATATTGAAAGAAAATTTGGATTTATGGTTTATTATTATTATTATTATTATTATTATTGTATATAAGAAGAAATCAAGACGGGTTGGGGAAAGGGGCGAGGACGGGTTAGGGAACGGAGCGAGGACGGGACGGAAAAATTTTCCGTCGCCACCCCATTTAGCTAATGGAGAAAAAATCTTTCCCACTCCCTCCCCCATTCCGTGCCTAAACGGGAATTCCAGTTAGAGGCGGGTCTACTCAGAAAAAAATGGACATCTCTAAGCATAAGTAAGGTACACTCTTGCAGGGCATTGCACCATCCTAACACGTTACATACATAGAACTAAGCCATGATTGTTACCCATTTGAAGGAGACTCATTATTATCTTAAAAGAGCATCTCACTCGATTCTCCAATTTGATTGATATTATGGGATATATCTTGCCAAGACCACGCTAATGTCCAATATTTTTTCTTCATTATTGCTCTATTGTTAGTCAATACTAATATATAATAAGTCAATTTTTTAAATTGACATTTCGCTACAAAACACAGAGAACTCAAGCCTTTTCTAGGTAAACCAATTTATTTATTTTAAAAAAAGCAAACACTTATAATGTTTTTAAAATTTTTGGAATGCTTTTGACGCATTACATTGGCTGATGCATTGACTAGGATTAGAATGTTGGGTGAAAGCAACTTGAAATGCATAGAAATTAACTCAGTTTCTAACTTTTGATTAAGAAAGAGAGAGATTAATGAATAACGTGTGTCATATACCACTATTATAGGACTTTTTTTTAATATTATTTTGTAAACACATTATAATTTCAAATTACATCAATTTTTAAACATTTTTAAAATAACCTCTCTTATAAAACTATTTTTTTTTCCGAAAAAAAATTGTTTTTAAAAAACTTATTTTTCTAAAATATATTATTTTTTAAACATATTTTTAAAATATGCTACATATACAAAATGTACCCCTCAATTTTGGCCCTTATTTTAATAATGCCTCTAAACTTTAAAAAGTTGCATTATTATTCTTGACGTTTCAAAAAGTTTCAAAACTACTCTTGTCATTAGTAGCTTAAACGAAATACTCACATGATTGTTAAAATCTTAACATCAACCTGTATTACATGGAAAAACAAAAGCAAAATGTGGAATATCTGGGCAAAATAGTGTAAAATATTGTTGAAAAAAAAAAGGTTCCATCCCTTTTAAAAGGTGGATTGGGGCAACAAAAAAAAAACACAAAAGTTTATTTGTGTTTCAATTTATTTGTGTAAACTTTGTTGTCCCCATTCCTCCATTCTTTCACTTTCTTGTTACTTACTGCCTATAAACTTGCATTTATTTGTGTACACTTGAGCTGCTGTCAATTACTTCTTCCAAGTTTTGGGGTTGCTGTAAATTTACTTTGTTGTTGGTTTTTGAGTTGTGATGTTCATGTCGGCCTAGGTTTCTTTTTTAAAGAAAATTGCAGCCACCGGTTTTCTGATATACATACTCGTGCTAGAGAGTGGAAACGACAGAGAAGAGAGAGAAAGAAAACAGAAAAGAAAAGCATTCCGTACATATTCATCTGTCATCCTTTTGGAGGTCGATTCATAGTCCGATCGAGCTGAAATTTTGACAGCGTGTTCCTGATACGAGGGTCTTCAATCTGAACTGTGAAGATTTCTTTTTGAGCTGCCTATAGTCAGATTTGCCGTGGATAGTTGAGTTCCACTTTGGGTGAGATCTTTCTTATTTGTTCTTTTGGAATATTGTCGTTTGTTGCCGAGATATATTATCTAGAGATATCTATGGTTGTATGCCTTTAGTTGGTATTAGGGAGAACTCGTTGTGACCCATTATTGATTATAGTAGAGTTTTTGACTTCGGTTCGTGGTTTTTTACTCCTCACCTTGAGGAGGTTTTTTCACGTTAAAATTGCTGGTATTCTGTGCTTGATTATTATTATTATTGTTATTTCTACTTGACTAATTTCCTATTAGGTTCACACAAGAGATAATTGATCTCTAAAATATAGTGTTTATCCCAACAAAGTGGTATCATAGCGAGGTTGTGATAAGTTAAGTATCTTGTATTGAATATGGAAACTAGTACAAGTAAGATGGTTACTCTAAATGGCTCAAATTATCAAGTCTGAATGTAACGACCCTAACCCACACGACTCTCTAAACGCAGAGGCATGACTTAGTTACCTCGCTCATGCCCGAAATTTTGGTAGCATGACGGCGTAACTCCAAGAAAATTAAAATTTTACAAAGACCCGATAGGAACAAAACAACACTTCTAAACTTCAAAGCACAAACTTAATATCCACCAAACTACATTAAGATATGCTGAACTCAACCATTAGACCCAAGAATCTAAGAAACTCTAACTAAATACACGAAAACTAAAGAATATTTAGAAATTTACAGACCGACACACTATAAGCATTAAGATATACAATTGAAAGCTAAAAACAGGAAAGAAACGACGATGGAGTCTCCATAGCCTCGCCAAGTCGTCACTTTCGTCACCCGCCTCGAGGATGTGCACAATCTGCAAAGACAAACAAAGTAGCATGAGTGAGTATAAACATACTCAGTAAGTAGCCCACGTAAGGGCCCAAAGTCTAAAACCATAAACAGACGAGTTCCGCCCCAACTCATAGCCTCCGTCTCAAATTCAGACTCAATATTCACTTCAGTTAGCTTGGTGTCTACTTACCTTACTTCAGGCTCAACCCCTCTAATATTACACGTGCTATACCTGCGAGTCATGTATTCTAGGCTGGTCTAATGCAGAGAATGAGAACAACTCTCACGCCCATCACTCTAGGGACATCGCCCCTATGCTAACATCAACATCACTCTCATCACTCTGGGGACATCGCCCCTATGCTAGCATCAACATCACTCTCATCATTCTGGAGAAATCGCCCCTATGCTAACTCTCATCACATCCTCTCACCATCACCGCTCGTTGTCTCTCTTCTCTCCTCGAGCATAGTTGTCCTTCCTTTCTCATTTCACAAATCTGGCAAACTCGAAATCAAACGAAATCGACCAACCAACAGTAGGATCGATCAGTCAGTTTCATAGTCCCTCTCAAAACCGACGTGCACCGACCGATTAAAATTAAATGGTCAGTTTTCGACGTCGGTTTTGGCCCAAAAATGATGCCAATCGACTGATGCTCACCCCTAGTTGTGAGTATTGTCTATTCGACAATATCAAAGGCTGTCAAGGCAGTGGTATTCGATTGGTGCTTAAATCGGTAAAGGATTTGAGGTGATTTCAATCCATAGAAATTAAATTGGTATATTCCTTTTTGTACATTGTTATTTGCGACTTAGTGCTCCCAAATAAAATTCCTATAAGTTGGTTCTTAAAGTAGATGTAGACCGAAAAGTTGAACTACTATATATCTTGGTGTCATTATTCTCTCTTGCTTGTTTATTTATTTTGTTTTCTGGAATTGCATTGATTTAGGCAAATTCCAATTCGGTTTTATAACAATAATCCTTGATCTTTTATAAATGTTTCAAAACTATCATTAGATCAGAGTAGAAAATCATTATAATATTAGTTGAAAAGTCGACGTGTCCAGATACCATTCTTTCAAACTAGCGTCCAACAGTGACCTATAGAAGCTATTTAAAATACATGAATCAAATAGATATAAACTTGTAATTTAACTCACTTTCTCTATTCATACACAGAAAGAGACAAAGGAAAAGGAAACTTTATGCACATTGCTCTAGTAGAAGGTATCTCTGACTATAGAAATGGAAGACTTCAAAAACACATTAATTAAAAAAGGAAAAAAAGGAGGGTTTAAAGAACAAGTGGGCTTGAAATAATCAAAGATTGAATAATGAAATGTACGAAAAAAGAGAGACACAAAATAGCTGATGATTATTTCCCTATTGCCAACGTGCCAGCCACCGATATTTGGCTACACCTAATTTACTCCAAAAAAATCCAAATAATATGACGAATGAAACATAATTTTTTATAATTTCATAACGCAGTTGGGACCTCAAGCTGATTGACGTCTTACTTTGCCAAAACCCGAGGCCATAGCGTGTACTTTTAAACCCATCTATTTTGGATTACTTGTTCAGCCAATCCTGAAGTCTTTTAAAACATTTTTAGCCGCTAGTTCCATTCACGGACATTATTAGCTTGATATCTTTTTATACGTTATCATTAAATTTTTAACAGCTAAAAGAAAAAAAAAATAGAAATGGAGAAATTGAAACATTTTTACTCTCTCCTAACTGTCAAAATTTTAATAATGGTATGTAAGAAGATACTTACATCGATGTGTAGCTAAGTACTATTCTTCATTTACCATGTCAATTATTGCCATAGAAATTTGGCTCAAATCTCAATTATCTCTCTCTTGGTCTCTTTTCAATCTTTGGCAAATTAATAGTGTCACTTGATCAAAGTAGTTTGACTTTCCATTTCATTTTCACGGTTCTTTCCAAACCAAACATTTTACCTTCCAATTCTCATTTTCCTTTCTTGCACAATTATTGCATTTATTAATCGAAAATTCCCAACTAATTTGAGACCATTCCGTTATTGGTGTTTTGGCTGAGGATTTTTTAAAATATAAAGAAAAATTATCCACGTGCATATATAGCCACCGTCGGGTTCTACATATTTTGTCCACTTACGATCTCCCAATCACCTCAATTATCTAAGTAAGCCGCTATCTAAACACTATCCAATATTTTATGAAAAATTCTAGTGTGATGTCAAAGTGAGTCGTAGTCTAGTCCGATGAGATTAATAAGAAGTCATATCCTAACCAAAGTGACACAAAAAGTCAATAAGTTGTAACTCGACTATGGTTAGATCAAGAAACTATTTGTGAGTCTGAGTGCCTAGCTCAAGTGAGACTAAAAGTCACACCTAACTCAAGCGGAGTCTCTAGCCTTGCCCTAAGTGAGATAAGTACCACCACTCCAATCTAAGTGAGATCAATACTTACTAGTGTCTAGCCTATGTGGAGAACGTAACAACTCAAGCAAGACAAAAGTATGTAGTCTAGTACAAACACCCAAATTAGCTTAAGAGCTCAATAGGAATATGAGGCATTAATGAGGTTACATCTACTCATTCAGCAACCTTGTGGTGGGTGTGCCTTAATTTGGTCCAACCATAAGATGTGGTCCGTGTAGGGTGTCCTGTTATGTTGTGCTCACATATGTTGTTATCATAAACACGTTCAAAATAGTTTTAACTTTTAAATTCATGAAAAAATTAGTGAGAGAAAAAAAAAAAGTTCAACATTTTTCGTTTATTTCTTTCTAAAGAGTTTATTACATCGTCGGTGTAAGAAAGGTGAATTTTTTTTTAGCACAACAAATATAGGGTACGAAGATTTGAACCTCTAACTTAAGGAAAGAAGTACATCAATTAGTTTCACTACAAGAATTTTGGTTTCTCCAGACGTTTTTTTTTCCGACGCCGCAAATGTCGTCGGTAGAAACGACTTTTCCCGACGCCACCTAAACGGCGTCGGA
Organism: Trichosanthes truncata; assembly: GCA_033996785.1. Taxonomy (NCBI): domain Eukaryota; kingdom Viridiplantae; phylum Streptophyta; class Magnoliopsida; order Cucurbitales; family Cucurbitaceae; genus Trichosanthes; species Trichosanthes truncata. Next base: position 74,852,724 of record JAWPNB010000003.1, read on the forward strand.
AAAAGCACCTTTTCCCAACGCCATGTTAAAGTGCGTCGGGAAAGGTGACCCTTTCCCGACGCCACTTTAAACGGCGTCGGGAAAAGTACCCTTTCCCGACGCCATTTTAAACGGCGTCGGCAAAGGGTGCAATTTTCCTTACATCATATGAATTGCGTCCGCAAATTGGAAAAAGGTCACCATTTTCCCGACGCCGTTTTAAAAGGCGTCGGCAAAGGGTCACCCCTTTCCCGGCGCCTCTAACATGGCGTCGGGAAATGGTACTTTTCCCGATGCCGTTTAAAGCGGCGTCGGGAAAAGTTTCACTTAGAAAACCCTAACCCCCTTTCTTTTTCTTCCCTCTTTCTTTCTCCCTGTTCGATTTTTTTCTTCTCCTCTGCTGCAGCCACCATTGCTTGCACAGCCACCCTCCTCCAACATCATCGCCGCCGCCGCCCGCCTCCATCGTCTCGCCGCCGCCGCCACCCATTTTTCCGGTAGGTTTCCTTTTTTTTTTTTTTTTTCCCTTTTTCTCCCTCAACATTTGAATTAGAACAAACTCTTATTTTTTTGGCTATCTAAAATCTTGATAGAAGTTTGAGTGCTTTGAGATTTTGTTTATTTGCTTTTGTATTTATTGATGGCAATTTTGTAATGGTTTATGCTTTTGTGTTTATTGATTTTTTGGTTTTGGCTATCTAAAATCTTGATAGAAGTTTGAGTGCTTTGATTTGTTGTTTATTTTCTTTTGTGTTTATTGATGGTAATTTTTTAATGGTTTATGGTTTATGGTTTTTTTGTTTGTTTGTGTGTTTTTAGTTTTAAATTGGAGAATGGATTTCTTGGTGAAATATTGTTTAATGGATTTCTTGGTGAAATATTGTTTGGCAAATGATTTGATTGTGGTTTGATTGAGCATTTTGGGGGCGTGTTGTTTATTGTTGTTTGAATTGGCATTGATTATGCATTGGTTATTGTAATGGGAGGTTTGTTTCTTTCTTGAATTTTTGTTTAGGAAATCTTTTGTTTTTTAGCCTAAAAGCTTTGGTGACAAATAAAGAAATTAAATCAATGAGTTAGTGAGATTCGAAGTGAGATTTGATAAGTTAGGCACATTTTTTTAAAGGTTAGTTTGAGTGAGTTTGTGGGGTGTGAAATGTGTAATAGGTGGTGAAGTGCTAAGAGATTGTTTTGGTTGTAATGCTCCTAAGTTTAAGTTTAGTTTTGAGATTGTGTTCATAAGTTTAGATAAGTTAGTTAAGTCTAGTGGTTTTGATTGTTTTGATCCATTTAAATGGATGATGTGTGCTAAGAGATTGTTTTGATAAGTTTAGTTGTTTTTTTTTAATTAAATGATGTTAGTATTCATTTTAATGTTAAGTTTGTTAAGGTATATTGTTTGTTTTAATTTGATGAGTTAGTATTCATTTTCATGATAAGTTAGTTAATTTTTGATGTTATGTTCATAAGTTTGACATGTTAGTTGTTTGTTTTAATTTGACTAGTTTATTTGTTATGTTAATTGATAAGTTAGTATATTGATCTTGTAGTGATCATATAATTAATATTAGGTTTTGTTTTTCATAGATACTTCGAGGTCGATGTTATTCTCAAAGGCTCGGGAAAATGGTTCCAACGAGATGCCTTGAGGTTTGTCTCTCCTTTTTTCTCATGAACTTTTTACTTTTTGGGGCAAACCCATATGCATATATATTAGCATCTTTTGCCTTGATTTTATACTTAGCTTTGTCAATTACTTTGTCTCACATAATTCTTGTTTGAATCAATTGGTTCTGCTTTGATTTGTCGTTGAAATATTGGGACGAACTGACATTTTGTTTTTTTGTTGGTGCTTCGGGGTTGATGTGCATGCGAGTAAGATTATGGACGAGATTTAGGATGCATTTACGAGAAATTTTGTTTTTCCTAAGTGTTTTTTGTAATTTTAGTTTTGTTTCTAATTTTATATAAACAGAAATTGTATGAACAAATTTTGTTGTTTGGTTGATATAAAATTTGGCATAAATTTTGTTATTATATTTGAATGAAATATGGAATATTTTGTTTTATATACATTTATTATCAGGTAAAAAAAATGCATTACAATAATATTCGAAAGAAAAAAAAATGAGATTTTAAAAAAATAATATTAAAAATCAATACCAGACTTTTGCCGACGCTGGAATAGGTGGCGTCGGCATAAATCACTTTTGCCGACGCTAATTTTTGCGCGTCGGCAAAAATGACTTCTGCCGACGCCCTTAGTTAGCGTCGGCAGAAGTGGGTTCTGCCGATGTCACCTATTTTGGCGTCGGCTAAACCCTCTCCCAACCGATCAATTTCGACGCCCCTGGCGACGCCCATTGTCGCGTCGGGAAAGCCTTTCCCGACGGGTTTTGTGACTTTTTCCGACGCTTTCGTGCGTCGGAAAAAGTCCAAATTCTTGTAGTGTTTAAAATTCTTTTACTTTTAAAATTTATGTGTAATGTAAGAAAATTTGTGGAGTTTTTTTTTAGTTAATGTTTTATATAAGCCTCGTTTTTTATCTGAGGCTTGTAATGCTCCTTTTTTATATGTTCAGTTCGTATTACTTATATTTGAAGAAAAATAATTATAATAATTCATTAGTGTGTAATTGTGTAACTTAAACTCTTTTTATTATTATTATTTATGGTTGAGTTCAACAACATTTAGAGGTGGAGGATTCAAACCTATGACCTTTTAGTCGATGGTATATGCCAATTAACGCTATTATGTGGCATGTAACTTAAACTCATAAATATTATAAATATTAAGGCATACATTCAATAAATATAGGATAAGGTTTTGAATATTATTGCAAAAAAAAATTCAAAGAAGTAACTATAATGGTAAATGCTAATTTGAGTCTATATATAGCTCCACTGGTTAATGTATATACTATCGACCAAAAGTTAGAGATTTAAATCTCCCACCTCATAGGTTGTTGAACTAAAAATATATAATTTTAAATCCAAATAAGAAAAAACATACAATAATAAAATATTACTATGACTATAAACTTTTTTCTTTGAGTTCAACATATGAATTGAACTTTTATTTTAGAGATATATAAAAATTGGTATTTAAGTCTTAATCCTTAATTATTAATTCAATATGTGATTAATATTTTTTTAGAAAAAAGAGTCATATTTGTTATTATTTTTATAAAATTATATATATGTACAAACATTAAAAAGAACCACCCAATCAAATTTACTTATATTATCATTTTGCGTGTCTTTTTTTTTTTTTTTTTGAGTACTATCATATTGTGTTTATCATTATCATAAATTGCATATTATTATTTAATAAAATTATTGATTTTATTTTGACCTACAAATTGTATATTAAATATTAAAAAACTAAAAAGCACAAAATAAATTAACATTATTCTTTTTTATAAATAAAGTCTTTAAGAATTTTTTATTTTCATTTTGCCTTAAAGCAATAGATAACGAGACAAAACAATTATGAAAAGAAAATTCTATTTGTTATTTAGCTAAAAAAAAGGAGACATACATTGATCATCAAATAACTTTTGCTTGGATAAAGAAACAAGGATTAGAAAATTAAAAAATGAGAATTTACTAACATTCTTCTCTCTCTAAAACTTTTTAAACTTTTTAAACTTGACATTATTAAAATAGCTGGTAGATTTTGTAAACCCAAAAATTTACTAACATTCGCCATAAAGTGAGTTACTAACTTTATCACTTTAGTAAATTTTACAAAAACATTAATAAAGTACTATTTGTGAATTTTGGTCAACATGAAAATAACTTAGCAGTAATTGACATGTAACTCATTCTCTTGAGATCGAAAGTTCAAATTTTCGCACTCCACATTTGTTGTACTAAAAAAATCTCAAAAATACCAAATGACTCATATTCTTTTTCCTATATTGTATTTCTAATTTTTCAAAAACATTAATGAAGTACTATTTTTTAAAATCATTTCTTGCTTATAAAAATGCATCATAAATATTTTAGAAAAAAGGTACAATAAATTTATTCACATCATTTTAATATATATATATATATATATATATATGTTCAGGTAAATTTAGAGAACACAAAATAATACATGATTATTAAACACAATTACATTCAATGAAAAAGATACAAGAAATAATTATTAAATACATTTTTGTTCTTAAATATTAGGTAAAATATTAAAAAACGAAAAAGAAAAAAAATAGGACCGACAGGCCTGTAGAATATTGCAAACTTTGCCATTAAAATTCAGTGTATAATCATGTAAAATGTTTGAAAAATGAAATAGGAGAGAGATTATTGAGAGATGTACATATAATTTTTTTTATTTTTAAAAAAATATTTATTCTCAAAAAGTTGAAGCTAAAAAATATTTTGGCTACATATAACTTGGCCTCCTAGGATTACAAAATCCACTCTTGTCATGAGCTTTGTTATCCAAGCTTTTTAAACTAATCAATACCAAATATCCTACAATTAAGCTAGGAAATCTTTCAAACACCTAGTATGTTTTAAAAAGTGGTTGATTTAGATAATAATGACAAGCCAAAGTGAATTTAACTCAACGGTAATTGACATGTACTCCCAACCAAGAGGTTAGGAGGTTTGAATCCCCTTAACCTCCATTATTGTTGAACTAAAAAAATAATAATAATGACAGTAAATTATAAGTATACGACTATTTGAAAGAAAACTCAATTCTATTATTCTTCGTAGAGAGAATTCAATCGAGAGTACCAATCTTGAATCGTTTAGAAGTGGAAAAGATCATAATCATGATAAGTTTAAAATACCAATACCACTATTGATACAAAGTCACATTCAGGTAGAAATAAAAAATAAAACTATTATAACTCATGGTGGGTGTGGGTGTGTGTGTGTGTGTATATATATAAACCTATTGCCCCTAACACAACTTGGTTAATTTATGATACCCAAAGTTTCTACTTCCCAATTTACATTATAAAAAAAAGCATAGATTTGTTCAAGAAGTGAATGACGAGTAGAATTCCATCAAATAATTTGTATTCATCCCCCATGTCAATAAAAACACAGTAATGCGCAGCCTTCTCTCTCTCTGTCCTTCGTGTAAAATATTAAATAAACAAATAATAATATTTTTGGGGATAAAAAACAAAAAATAAAATTAGTGTGTAGAAAGAACACGGTCTCATCATATTTTATAAAAATAAAATTATTGTTTATTGAGCCTTATGTATACATATTCGCATTTCTATCAAGACTCTTTGTCCCTTCTCCCCATTCTTCACAATAAAAAAAAAAAAAAAAAAGACATATTTCCATTTCATCATCCTTTTTTTCGGACACTAGCAAAAAAAAAAACTAATGGTGTTAGGTTTAGAATATGCGGTGTTCCAACAAGATCACTCGATTGGCTATGGATGGAAGGATCTGCAACCAATGGGACGAGGCGAAGTTCTTCGGAGCTTCGTCTACGACAGATTTGGAGAAGAAGACTACGGTGGCTCCGAGTTTTTTAATATGTCCAATTGGGGTTATTCTAATTTACAAAATTATTCTGCCTCTGTTATTGGATCCTTGCCGGAAAATGGTTACGGCGGAGGATCTTGCTCGGTGGAGGCTCCGGTGGCCAAGCGAGGGCGGCGAAAGCGGCGGAGGACGAAGATTGTGAAGAATAGTGAGGAAATTGAGAACCAAAGAATGACACACATTGCTGTTGAGCGCAATCGGAGAAAGCGAATGAATGAGTACCTGTCCATGCTGAGATCCATGATGCCTTCTTCTTATATCCAAAGGGTACGTAATATTATGATTTCTTTCTGAATCATCTTTTTTTTTTTTCCTTCTTCCATCGAATATTTTCGTTTTTTATAGATCGATCTCTAAACTTATTAATAGCGGTGGATCCAGATAATACATTTTGAGGGGGATAGGATTAAATAATATATTTTAAGTTCAAAAAATTATTATAAAAATATAATCAAAATGATTGGTAATAGAAATATTTTGTACAAGTTATCTAACTAAGTTTGTAATTTTCATAATCATGTATGTGTATGTGTAGATGTCATGTTCGTATACAGAATTGCTACTTTATCACCAACCTAAGTATTATAGTTGTGTCTAACAAGTCCTTAAACTTTAAAGTGTCTAATAAGTTCTTAAACTTTCAATTGTGTATCTGATGCGTTTTTAGCCTATTAGATTTCTTTTTAAAAAAAAAATTAGGGTCTTATTAGACACAAAATTGTAAAGGCTTGGCTTATTAGAGGCAAAATTAAAAAGGTCAATGTCTTATTACAGTACTATGCATTTTTTAAAATATTGAATAAGTCAAAGATCTATTATAGACACAAAAAAATTTGATACTTTAGGGACGTCTTAAACATTTTAAAGTTAAAAAATTTACTAGACACAATTGAAAATTTAAGAACCTATTAGACACAACTCTAAAGGTTAGAAAACTAAATTTATAATTTAAATCTATATTAAAAATGAAGTTAACCTATTTAGATTTTCGAAAGAAAATCCTAAAAAAGGACATAGTTATATATTTTAAAATTCCATTAACATTTTCTTAAAAACAAATTTTACTAATATTATTCCTAACTTACTATTTTATTATTGTGTTTGTATAATTTCCCTGCTTTGAAAAGAGTTTAATGGATTTCTGAATTTTCAGTTTTTTATCTGGTAATTCTTTATTTTAAATTTCTTTGATTTAAAGCTTATGTTGCAGTACATCCAAATTTGGTCGGAATCAACCTACCATGTAACTTTTAAATAATACAATCAGTATGCCAGTGCTCAATCTAGAATTTTTGTTTAGGGAGGGCTTCACTTCAAATTTCGTAAAAGTAATTTACAAGTAAACAATCCAAAAAGATCATAAATGAAATTTAACTACTAATTTAATTTATCGCAATTGTCCTATTCATATTATGGGATTGATTTTTTAACATAACAAAACAAAAATTAATTTTTTTTTATCCATTTTCATAAATGTTTGATATTAAAAATAGAATTTAAAGAAGGGATTAAAAAAATTATAATATTATATATTTGTAAGGTTAAATTATTACAAGTTTAGTCCATAAACTTTCATGGTTATGTCTAATAGATCCCTTAATTTAGGTTTACAAACTTTATTTAAAAGTTTAGAGAGTTATTAAAAGGTTTTTAAAGTTCAAAGACTTATTAGACACAATAAAAATTGAAAAACTATTTGACACTAACTAGATTTAGGGACTAAATTTGTAATTTAACTTATTTGTTATTATTTTATATTTATAATTGATTTATACATAGATTTTTTTTTTAAAAGGAAATATAGCCTGCAATTTAAATTTATAGAATATAAAAAGTCAATTTTTAAAATAGTTTTTGTATATATTTTTAAATGAATAAAGTAATCATTTTTTTGTTACATTTTCTTTTAATATATAAATATATTATATAAATAATATAATAGTGACAAAAAGAGGTTAAAATTTGGTGGAAACGCTTACAAAGATTCAAACCAGGGACATTGGAAAGATTTCAGGAGTGGCTGGAGTGCTTATGCCAACCGAACCAGCTTCCAATTTTGGTGAAATGAGCGAATTTATAGATACTAATATAAATAATTGGGAAAAATACTTTTTTAGTCCCTAAATTTTTAACAATAGGTGTATTTAGTCCTTAAGTTTTCAAAATGGACCTTTTTAGTCACTGAGTTTAGGGAAAAATACATTTTTGGTCCCTGAGTTTTAGAAATATACTTTTTTAGTCCATGAATTTTGAGAAATAGGTTTAAAAGGTCCCTCGTATTATTTTTTTTAATTTTTTTTATATAAAATCAATATTCTTTATTAATTTTTAATATTAACGATTTTTTAAATTAAAAAAAAAAAAGCTCTTTTCCCTCTCTACCCCATTCTCTCTCCTCTCTCCTCCTTCCACCTTCCTTCCATTTTATTCATCATTTCCCCTTCTTCCCACCATCTTTTTCTTCCTCTCCCCTCTCTCTCAATACATCAATCAATCTTCATAAAAAAGATAAAAAAAAAAATTTCACCGTGAATCTTCATAAAGGAGATGGTGGGGAGAAGGAGAAGAGACAAAGAAGATGATAGGAAGGTGGAAGGAGGAGAGAGGAGAGAGAATGGGATAGAGATGGAGGAGAGATGAGAGATAGAGAATGGGTAGAGAGGGAAGAGAGATTTAATATTAAAAATTAATAAAGAATATTGATTTTATATAAAAAAAATTAAAAAAAAAATAATACGAGGGACCTTTTAAACCTATTTCTCAAAACTCATGGACTAAAAATGTTTATTTCTAAAACTCAGGGACCAAAAATGTATTTTTCTCTAAACTCAAGGACTAAAAAGATCTATTTCCAAAACTCATGGACCAAACGCACCTGTGGTTAAAAACTCAGGAACCAAAAAGGTATTTTTCCCTAAATAATTTTAGGGTTCAGGGGCTCAAGCCCCCTGGGCCTGAGGTGGATCTGCCGTTAAGCATGCCACGATCGACAGAGTTAAGAGTAGAGATTCATTAGTCTCAAAATTGAAAGTCTAGAAACACAAACGGAGATGGAGTCAAATTTTTTAATAAGAACAGGTCAAAATCTTTTAAATTCTCAATTTTTTTTTGTCGACCCTTCAAAAACTCAAGAATAGTAACAATAGTCTTTTTTTTTTGTCAATCCAAACATAATTAATTGAATAAGGCACTAATTATTATCGCAAAAGTCAATGGTTCAATCTTACCCCTGCAATTGTTGAACTAAAAAAAATATTAATTTTCCTTATATATCATCCAAGACAGTGAAGAGATTTATTAAAAACTTTTCACAAATACACAAATCATACTTGTAATTTAACCTAAAAATGCTTTTCATCTACAGGGAGATCAGGCATCGATCGTGGGAGGGACGATCAACTTCGTGAAGGAGCTAGAACAGCTTCTGCAGTGCTTAGAGGCAGAGAAGCAAAGCCAACAACAGGCAACGGATCATCGATGGACGACCAACCAGAATATTTGGTCGAACTCCAATAATAATATTTGTTATTCCGGCGAGGATTCAGGGAAGTCGGCGGCGGCGGTGAAGGTGGAGGTGACGGTGATAGAAAGCTACGCGAATATAAAAATGATGGCGGAGAATCGGCCGAAACAGCTTCTGAAACTGGTGGTGGAATTGCTTTCTCTTCAACTTTTGATTCTTCACATCAACGTCACTACCATTCGCCAAATGGTTCTCTATTGTTTCAGCGTTAAGGTAAAGAGAAACAAAACAAAACAAAAAAAGAAAACTCTTTTTATTAAAGGATTATTCCTGATGAATAAATACAAATTCAACTTATTGTTTTTTTATCAAATAAAAAATAGACCACCATAGGTAGAAGTAGAACTAACTATATTTTAAGATAAAAGTTTTTTTTTTTTTTTTCTTTTGGTTGAGATTAACAAACAAAGTACGTGGCTAAAATGAGCATAGTTCAACGATAATTAACATGTACTCTTTTTTTGAAATAAAAAATTTAAATTCTCATACCTTACATTTGTTGTATTCAAAAAACCAATAAGAATAATAAACAAAGCGTGTGTAAATTTAGTCTAAATATGAGAATTTTGCACTTTGATCTTAATTATTATTTTTAAATTTTTAAATTTTAGTATTTTAATTTCTATTAAATTATAAGTTTAAACTAAATAAAAAAAAGATTAAATTACAAATCTGATCTCTAAACTTTGAATATTGTGTTAATTTAGTTTTAAAGGTTTCAAGTACTTCTATCAATTTTGAATTGTATCCCAATACAGTACTTGATCTGAGTAATGTTAACTAAATTATTGCAGATGGTTCAGTTTTATTATTTTTCTTATAAAAGAAAGTAAACGATTTTACCAAGTGGCATATGCAACGTAACACAAGATTCCCTCTTTTTGAAGTAACTATCAAACTCTTTTATAAACAGTGTCATTTATTTTGTTTGCTAACATTTTTCAATCATTTTAACTAAATTTTGATTAAATTATGAATTTAGTCTATAATAAAATTTCAAAGTTGTGTCTAATATATCCAAAAACTTTAAAAAAATGTAATAAATTTTTGGACTTGTAATTTAATCCAAAATTATATTTATCATTAAACCAAAAAAGTAAAGACAAAAATTGAGGTTTGAAAAGAAGTAAGAAAAATGAACAAAGTTTAAAAAGACCAAGATGATTGTTAGACAATTAAGATAAAAATCATTTGCTAATATTTCATTGAATTATTTGAATGGCAGATTGAAGATGGTTGTAAACTGAGCACTGTGGGTGAGATTACTGCAGCTGTGAATGAAATGTTCGAACGGATCCATAAGGAAAAGTTTGACTAGTTTCTTCTTTATTCTGCCAATATATAATTTCAGTATTATAGTTTTTCTTTTTGTTTTTTAAATTTCTCTCTAGTTATTTAAAAAAAAAATGTTACTCTCTAGTCCTTCAATTTACGTAGTTCTACATATCTGTATTATATTAAATGGCAGAAGGTTAGAAAAACAGTTTTGAATATTTTATTTTCAACTTTCCAAGGGTGATTTCCAATAATGTCAGCTATTTAATTCTTTCCCATTTGATTGATGCCATCATTTATGCATTTATTTTTCTTGTCATATATAGTGCTTTTATGAATATATAAACAAGACATTTTTTTAGTTCAACAACATTTATGGGTCAGGAGATTCGAATCTTGATCGAAGTCACATCTCAATTACCGCTAAATTAAACTCACTTTGGCATATAAACAAGACATTAGTGTTTAAAATTGAACATGATTTATTCAATAATTCATAATTCTAAAACGCGTTTATCTTTGAATATCTTTGGATTAAATAATATTAAATATCAATTTATATATTTGATCTATATTTGTTGACGCCGCTAGTGTCTACTTTGGCATATAAACAAGACAGTAGTGTTTAAAATTGAACATGATTTATTCAATAATCCATAATTCTAAAACGCGTTTATTGATCTTTGAATATCTTTGGATTAAATAATATTAAATATCAATTTATATATTTGATCTATATTTGTTGACGCCGCTAGTGTCTATTAATTAGTGTTTGGACAAAATAATAAATAAATAAATAATTACATCACTAAACTGTTGATTTTATATTCTAAAAAATACTATTCAGTACCGACATTATTTGTGAAATATTTATTGGATTAAAAAATGTTGATTTAATATGATATTGTGACACAAATCACATGAAAAAGAAGTAGGTTAACCTCTAATCTAATGCATCTTTTAACACTTATTAGTATTATCTTGGCAAGAAAATTAGAAGACATTGGCTAGCTGTGTGATCATGGGTTGTATGTCAAGTTGTAAGGTTTAAGAGTATAGGGCTTGAGATCATAGTAGCTTACCCCAAACACATAAGAGCTGAGATGTTTGATCAAGGAGCAACTTTGGTTGTCCAACATCATGTGAACTTTGTTGAGAGGGCTATTGTTAACATGTCCATGAATTACAAAAGCAGAAGAAAAAAAAAGCTAAAATATAAGATCAAAATCTAGGGTGTTCAAAAAATCTAATCACTCAGATTGGGGATTAACACAATCCAATTTATACAGTTTGGGTTGAGTTAATTATATATTCTTGTATTGGGTTGAATTGAGTTTAACTAAATGAAAATTTCATAAGTTGGGTGTTGGATCACGAGTTCACCTAATTGAAATTAGTTTGAGCTGAACGGATCCCATTCAACCTTATTATTAATTTTTAGGTTAAATTACAAGTTTAATTTCTAAACTTTCATGATTGTGTCTAATAGGTCTCTGAAGTTTTAAAAAATATCTAATAGATCTATGAACTTTCAATTTTGTGCATAATAGGTTCCTAAACTTTAAAAATGTCAATGTTCGCACGAGATTTCAACAAAGAAATTTGATTCGTGGATATGAACTTAATTTTATTAATTTTTGTGAAGTAGTACAATCTCTAATATTTGTCATCTGATTCTTTCTCTCGAATATGTAAGCTTGTTGAATTTTTTTAGATTGGTCTGTTGGCTTGTTGATTTTGAATCGGCCTATTAGCTTGTTGATCTTGGATCGGCTTGTTGGCTTGTTAATCTTGGATCAGCTTGCTGGCTTGTTGATCTTGGATCGGCTTGCTGGCTTGTTAATCTTAGATCAGCTTGTTGGCTTGTTGATCTTAGATCGGCTTGCTGGCTTGTTAATCTTAGATCAGCCTGTTGGATTGTTGATCTTGGATCGGCCTATAGGCTTGTTGATCTTTCAATCGTTGAATTTTTTGAATCCTGAATCTTGGGTCTTCTGAATTCTCTGGATTCTCTGACTAAACTTGAAACTTCTGAATTTTGACTCTCAGAGACTCTGAACTCTCTGGCTGAATGCTCTGGATTCTGATTCCTCTGAATGCCTTCAAATGAAGGGTGATCTTCTCTATTTATAGAGTTTGGTGGGCCTTGTATGGGCTTGGGCTTGGTTTACTTTAGGCCCAACTTTTGGAGTTGGGTTTATTTAGGTTTAATTCAATTTTTTTAATAAATTTGAATTATTTAAATTTGGCCCAATTTCTTTTTAATGATCTCGGACTAAACTAGTTTTGGACCCAACTGCTATGTGGCATAACTTGATTGGACTGACTTAAGTCATCCAATGGATCAATACTAAACATGTAGCATTATTTCATTTTCCAATTTTTCATGTCTTTTAATTTAATTTGAGGACACACGTAAATTTGTAATTGCTCCCAAATTCATCAATATATATTTTTATCATTAATTTAAATTAATGATGTGGCAATTTGTGATTGGCCAAAATTTTTCATTCGTGTTTCAGACTTGTCAATTTTGTGTCAATTAGGTCCATGATATATCCAACATTGAATTTTGTGTCTAATAGAACATTTAAAGCTTTCAATTGTATGTTCAATCGGTTCGTGAATTTTTTTTAAATGTCAAATAGATCAAATACATATTAGACACAAAATTAAAGTTCATGGACTTATTAGACACAAAATCGAAGTTTAGTGACTTATTAGACACATTTTAAAGTTAAAGGACTTACTAGACATAAAATTGAAAGTTTAGAAATCTATTAACCACTCTTTGTAGTTTAGGGACCTATATGACACAAATTTGAAAATCTAAGGACCGAACTTGAAATTTAACCTAATTTTTACAAATATATTTATTTAAATGATAAAATTATATATACATATATTTATTTTAATTTTATTCATTCAAAAATTATTTTTAGATTATTTATTTACCAACAACTTTAAAAATAAATTTCTTACGGTTTTGAAATATAATTTTTTATAATATAAAATAAAAATTTCAGAGTAATAGATGTGTTTTAGATATTAGCATAATACTTATTTTTAAAAAATTAAAATATTTTAAAATTGGGTTGAGTTGAGTTCAATATTTAATCAAGATTATTTTAGTTGAAGGACTTTTACAATCTAGACAATTGGATTGGGTCTAAAACACACACCAACCCAATCTAATCCATGAATACCCCTAAACGAATAATAGTATAGAAATTACCAATCAATGACAAAACTTGAAAACTGACCTTATATCGAAATAAAATTTTAAATTCTCAACCCTAAATTCTAAACTCTAAACAAAATCTAGACAAGAATCTTAAACCCTAAATCATAAATCTTAAACAAAAATTAAAACATGCAAAGGAAAAATTGAAGAAGATAACATCTCTAAACAAAATCTATACAAAAATCTTAAACCCTAAATCATAAATCTTAAACAAAAATTAAAACATGCAAAGGAAAAATTGAAGAAGATAACATCAATATTTAAATGCAGAGATTAGAAAAAATGAAAAGGACAGTAAGAAGTAAAACGTACCCTTGGCTAAAATAATGCATAGAAAAACGGAGGAATATGAATGAAATAACATGGGGATGAAGTGGACTAGTTAAGGTATATATCCAGTGGCGGATCCAGGATTTTTGTTTAGGGGGGCTTCATTCAAAATTTCATAAAAATAATTTCCAAGTAAGTGATCCAAAAAATTCATAAATGAAACTTTGTGTTTCTCATCATTTTTTTTACAATGAGTTTCATATTCTTAAGAAAACATTTGAATTCTTAGCCAAATTTGAAAACACAAAAACAGGTTTTTGAAAACTACTTTTTTTAGTTTCCAAAATATGGTTTGGTTTTTGAAAACATATGTAAATAGTAGATAACAAAACAAGGAAACCCATGGTTGAAAGTAGTATTTATAGACTTAATTTTCAAAAGCAAAAAATAAAAAACTAAGACCCGAATTGATAACCATTTGATTTTTAGTTTTTGGTTTTGAAAATTAAGCCTATAAATACTACTTCTACCTATGGATTTTCATGTTTTTTTATCTACTTTTTACATATGTTTTAAAAAACTAAGCCAAGTTTTGAAAACTAAAAAAAAAAATAGTTTTCAAAAACTTGTTTTTAGAATTTGGAATTTGGCTAGAAACTCAAATGTTTTCTTAAGAATGATGGAAACTCTTATAGAGAATATGAAAATCATTGTAGGAAAATTATGAGAAAATAAGAAAAATTTTTAAAAATCAAAAACCAAAAACTAAGGCACCGTTTGATAACCATTTGATTTTTGGTTTTTGGTTTTTGAAAATTAAGCTTGTTTTCCCTCAATTTCTCTACAATGGTTTTCGTCTCCCTTAAGGAAGTATTTGAATGCTTAGCCAAATTCTAAAAACAAAAACAAGTTTTTGAAAACTACTTTTTTTAGTATTCAAAACATGACTTGGTTTTTGAAAACATAGGCAAAAAGTATATGACAAAACAAGTAAAACCATAGGTGGGAATAGTATTTATAGGCTTAATTTTTAAAAACCAAAAACCAAATGGTTATCAAGCGAGGCCTAAATGATTATCAAACGGGGCATAAATGGTTATCAAACGAGGCCTTAAATTTTGTATACCATACATGTCTCTAGTCAATTAGACATTTCTTAAAATGCATTTTGAAGCTCACTAACCTATCAAACACAAAATTAAAAGTATTTCTATTTTTAAAAAATCAAGAGTTTATTAAACACAAAATTAAAAGCTTAAGTATTTTATTAAACAAGTTTACAAACCTATTAATCATAACTTGATAATTCATATACTAAAATTGTAATTTACCATATTTTCATTAAAAAAGAAATTAGAATTGCCTAAAACAAATTATAATAAAAACCCTCTTATATATATTTATTCTTATTAATAATTATTAGGATGTTCATGAGTGCAACAGAGGCAGAGATGACTTTCCCATATTCGTCTACACCTCACATTTTATTATTATGTTATTTATTAATAATGAATTTGATCACACCAATTTAATTAAAAATAGGAGAGGGAAAGAGAAAAATTTAGAAAATTTGAATTCAAAAAAAGGAAAAAAATTATTTTCTATTTGTGGACATTGTGAGAGATTTCAAAAAAGAAAAAAAAATTGATTGCATGGGAATGGTAGGTTTTCAAAAGAGAAAAAAAAAAAGAAAAGAGAAAAGGTAAATTATGTAAAATTAAAAAAAAAAAAATGTTAAATGAGTCCATGGAATAAGTAATGAGATTGATCACTTTTTGGAGGGAGTAAAATTGTTAATTGTTTAGGAAGTAATCCCAATTTTGGAATCGATCTCACACTTTATTGAAATGAAAATTTTCATTCCCATTCTTTAATTTGGATTCATGGAAAGTAGGGACCCTCGTAATTATAATTATATTATATTATGTGAATGAGCACATTGGAAAAAAAAAAAAAAAGGAAAGTAATTTAAAAAAGGTTACGTAAGGAGAAGTCATAAGCAGTAATTCTTCTACTACCTACTAGATTGTGATTTGTGAAACACAGTCAGCGTCCAAGACCCACGAGTCTTCAGTAGCAAGAAGAAGAAAGGAGAAGACGAAGAAGAAGAAGACGAAGAAGACGACGAAGAAGAAATAGTCATCCAACGCAGTCATAAGCCAAAGCGACTCTCAGCAAGGAACTCCAATAGGTTCGTGTGTTGTTTTTTTTCTTTTCTATCTTGTGAAAATACGACTCTTTTTTTCCTCTCCTCACAACCCTCTCTCTGCTTTTTAGGGTTTTCTCAGTCTCTTTTCGATGCCACGATGAATTCTTCTTCCTCCACCGCCTTCCGGCCACCGGATTCTTCCTTCAGATGTAATCGACCTTCCAATTTACGGTACCTGCCGCGTTCTCCCAACGAACCCGACTTTCCTGTGAAATTTCATAATTTTTCTGGACAACGAGCTTCCCCAAACCGCGCGAATTTTGTTATTGACCTCGTCTTGGAGCATCGTCGGGCTGCGAAGTGTTCTGTTGACGTTTTAATCGCAAAATGCAACTCCAAGCAGGACAATTTTATTGTCCCTCAGGCTGGTCCTGTTGTTGCCTTTTTGTATTTCAAGCAGTGGGTTAGTGCGCTCGAGGCTATGGTGGGGTTCTGGGAATTGCGCCTCGATGGGCTTCATGATTTCACTCCCATTCTCAAACCTAGGATCAATTTGCCCTCTGATGCCGACGAACTCCATGACCGACTTCGGAACCTCTTTGCTGACCGTATCGAACGTCTCATGGATGGCGAGAAGGTCCGAGATTTGCAAAAGAAACACGATCGTGTTATGGTTGAGATTGATCGAATTTCGAATTGCCTTCGGAAGCCCCTTCGAATTGCCACTCAGTTTGAACTCACAGAAAAGAAGAAGGGGCTTATTGTCGAGAAGGAATCAATTATGAGGAAGATGGAAGAGTTTAAGTCTGCCATGCGTTACATTCTGGATTATGTGGAAGGAAAGAAACTGGAATTATCAGATAGCGAGGACGTGAGAGTTTTTACATTTGATGGGACAATTAACTGGAACCGGATTCATAGCTTGATTTTGAGAGAATCCCGCAGACTTGAGGATGGTTTGCCCATGTATTCTTGCCGCCGGGAAATCCTTCGGCAAATTCACAGTCAACAGGTCCCCTGTTCTTCTTCAGCTCTTGATTTTAATTTCACCCTGAAATTTTCATTCTTTGTATTTGTTTGATTGCCGTTAGTTATTGGAGGTAGAGAGCTATAGTTTATCAATCCTGTTTACCATTGCATACGCATGCAACCGTTGTTTCAAGAAAAAGCCACCGCTGGGTTTGTGATTAATACTTAGGTTCCAAATGAAACTTCAAAGAAAGAGTTTGTTAAGTATGCGAAAGTACACTTAAAATGATTAAATACTTGCATTGATCACAATCACAGGCCACGTGCATCACGAGTACTGGGTAAGAAATAAACGTGCTATAGACATAGTTTGGAAAATAGTTTTATTCTTTACATGAAAGAAATGACACAGCTCATCTTCCTTCTGGAGATGCAACTTGCAGTATGATTTATGTCTCCAGTCAGCTAATGAACTTGCCCCTTGATGGTTATTTGAAGGGAACTCTTTGAAATGGTATAACATTCATAAACAATGGGTTGATGAGCAAACGTTGTGAACTTCCTCAATTGCAATCTTTTTACCAAATTTAGTTTCTGTACAGACATGGACTAATGAAGTTCTTCTGATTATCATTTCATTCATAATAAGTGTGATTCTCAAGTAACTTCTAAATCTAAGTTAATCCATACACCACTGTATATCATTCATTTATGTATGATTATTCTTATGTAGGTAATGGTATTGGTTGGAGAGACTGGTTCAGGAAAGAGCACCCAATTGGTTCAATTTCTTGCTGATTCGGGACTTTCTGCTTCTAAGTCAATTGTATGTACACAGCCTCGCAAGATATCTGCTGTCTCCCTTACCCATCGGGTGAGGGAAGAAAGCCATGGGTGTTATGATGATGATTGTATAAGCTGTTATCCATCATTTTCATCTGCTCAACAATTCAAATCTAAGATAATATACATGACGGACCACTGTTTACTGCAGCACTATATGAATGATAAGAAGCTTTCTGATGTTTCCTGCATTATAATTGACGAGGCTCACGAAAGAAGTTTGAATACTGATCTCCTTTTGGCATTACTCAAGAGTTTACTCATGGTGAGGATTGACTTGCATCTTATTATTATGTCTGCAACAGCCAATCCATACCAACTATCGAAGTATTTTTTTGGTTGTGGAATCTTTCATGTTCCGGGGAGGAACTTTCCTGTTGATGTTAGATATGTTCCTTCTTCCGATGAAGGTTCTTCTGGTTCTTGCATTGTTGCTTCATATGTTACGGATGTTGTAAGAATGGCATCTGAGATTCACTGGCAAGAAAAGGGAGGGACTATTCTTGCCTTTTTGACTTCTCAGGTGGAAGTAGAATGGGCATGCGAAAATTTTAATGCTTCTGGTACAGTTCCCTTGGCATTTCATGGTAAGTTATCCTTTGATGAGCAACTTCGTGTTTTCCAGGACCATCCTGGAAAGAGAAAGGTTATTTTTGCCACAAATCTTGCAGAGACATCATTGACGATTCCTGGGGTCAAGTATGTTATAGATCCTGGTTGGGTCAAAGATAGCAAATTTGAACCTGGAAGTGGTATGAATATTCTTAAGGTCTGCAGAACCAGCCAGAGTTCTGCTAATCAGCGAGCTGGTCGTGCTGGTAGAACAGAAGCTGGAAGGTGTTACAGACTGTACACAAAGTCTGAGTTTGAGTTAATGTCTCCTAATCATGAACCTGAGATTCGTAAGGTTCATCTGGGTGTTGCAATATTGAGAATTCTTGCCTTGGGTGTAAAGAATGTGGATGATTTTGACTTTGTGGATGCTCCCAGTGCTGAAGCTGTTGACATGGCCATCAGGAATCTCGTTCAATTGGGAGCTATTACACTAACTAGTAAGGTTTATGAATTAACAAATGAAGGTCGTAATTTAGTAAAGTTGGGCATTGAGCCGCGCCTTGGCAAGTTGATTCTTAGTTGCTTCAATTGTCGTGTACGTAGAGAGGGTGTTGTACTTGCTGTTTTAATGACAAATGCTAGTAGTATATTTTGCCGAGTTGGTAAAGTTGAAGATAAATTAAAATCTGATTGCCAGAAAGTTCAATTTTGCCACCCTGACGGTGACCTTTTCACTCTGCTCTCAGTTTATAAACAATATGAAGCTTTGCCTAAGGAGAGGAAAAACAAATGGTGTTGGGAGAACAGCATTAATGCCAAAACTATGAGAAGATGCCAAGATGCCATCTTGGAATTGGAACGTTGTCTCAAACAAGAACTTAACGTTATCATTCCAAGTTATTGGCTTTGGAGTCCGCTGAAGTGTACAGATCATGACAGAAATCTTAAAAAGTGTATACTTGCTTCTCTTGCTGAAAATGTGGCCATGTTTACTGGTTATGATCGACTGGGTTATGAAGTGGCTATGACTGGACAACATGTTCAGCTACATCCTTCTTGTTCTTTGCTAATATTTAGTGAGAGACCCAAATGGGTGGTGTTTGGTGAAATTTTGTCAATAACTAATGAATATTTGGTATGTGTAACTGCTATTGACGTAGATGCTTTATCTACACTTTCCCCTCCTCCTTTGTTTGACATATCTCATATGGAGAAACATAGGCTGGAGGGACGAATTTTTAGTGGCTTTGGCAAAACTCTGCTTAAAAGGGTTTGTGGGAAAAGCAACAGTAATCTTATTTCTCTTAGATCACAGGTTCGAAAAGTTTTCAGTGATGACTGCATAGGCATTGAAGTAAATATTAATCAGAATGAGATTCTGTTGTTTTCAAGATCAGAGAACATGGAAGAGGTGTATCATTTTGTAAATGAAATTTTGGAGTATGAAAGGAAGTATTTGTGTAATGAATGCATGGAGAAATGCTTGTATCATGGAAATGGTGGCTCACCTCCTGTTGCTTTGTTGGGTGCTGGTGCTAAAATAAGACATCTGGAGCTTGAGAAGAGATATTTGACTGTTGATGTATTTCATTCAAATGTGGATGCCATTGATGATAAGGAGCTTTTTATGTCTCTTGAGAAATCTGTAGCTGGTACTGTTTGTGCTATTCAAAAAGTTTCAAGTTCTGGACAGGATGATGATGACAAAGAAAGAAGGCATAGAATAACGTTTCTTACTCCTGATGCAGCTGAAAAAGCTTCTAAGCTCGATGGTGATTCCTTTTGTGGATCCTTGGTGAAGATAATTCCTTCGCAGATAACTGCTGGATGTGATAATAAACTATTCTCTTTTCCTCCTGTCAAAGCTAAAGTCTTTTGGCCTCGTAGAATGAGCAAAGGATTTGCAGTTGTTAAATGTAACATTTATGATGTTGGTTTCCTTCTTAATGATTTCTCTAACCTGCTGATTGGAGGAAGGTTCTTACGTTCTGAACCTAGCATAAAGTACAATGACTGTGTTACTTTAAGTGGAATCGACAAAGAGCTTTCTGAAGCTGATATTTTAAATGTTCTGAGGTCTGCAACAGACAGGAAAATTTTGGATCTTTTTCTGGTTCGGGAAAATCCTGTTGATAATCCTCCAGTCCATGCTTGTGAAGAAACTCTTCTGAAAGAAATTTCTGCTTTTATGCCTAAATCGAACCCTCATGTCAAATGTTGTCATGTTCAAGTTTTTCCACCTCAACCCAAGGATTTTTACATGAGAGCTGCAATAACTTTTGATGGAAGATTGCACTTGGAGGCAGCAAAAGCTTTGGAGTATTTGGAAGGAAAAGCACTGCCTCTATGTTTTCCATGGCAGAAAATAAAGTGCCAGCAGCTATTTCATAGCACTTTATCCTGCACTATCCCCATATATAGGGTGATAAAATATCAACTGAATTCCTTACTTGAAAGCTTCAGGAAGATAGATGGTATTTTCTCTATTGGATCTTTTCTTTTTTTAATGTTAGATTATGTGTGGTATTTTCCTACTTTTTTCTCAATGTATATATATACTTGTACTCTTTATTTCTGAACAACTTTGGAACTGTTGGTCAATTTTCTATCGAATCTTATAATCCTAGCACTCTAATGTTTGTATTTATTACATGGGTCCTTTAACATTTCATACTCATAAAAGTCTTGGTAATCTACATCAAAGTCGGCATGCCATTTTGTTGGTAATACTATATTGGACATAGATGAGGTTTATTTGTTGCAGATTTGCGTTTTAGCATCACTCCTGCTTTTATTTTCTACATTTATCATAACTGTGTCAGTGTCAACCCTTCTTGAAGTTGGGGTAAACTTGAATGATTAAAGATGATAGCTTGGCTTTGGTCAGATTCTGATGACCTTGAATCTTCATGTTAACCAGGTGTGGAATGCACTCTTTCTCAAAACGTCAATGGTTCCTACCGAGTGAAGCTATCTGCCAATGCCACAAAAACAGTAGCCGAGCTGAGACGACCAGTGGAAGAGCTTCTGAGAGGGAAGATTATAGATCATGCTAGCGTGACTCCTACTGTTCTACAGCATCTGACCTCTAGAGATGGCTTTGATCTAATAAATTTACTACAGCGGGAAAATGGAGTCTACATTCTCTTTGACAGGCAGAGACTTAGTCTTCGAATTTTTGGTGCTTCTGAGAAGATAGCTGCAGCTGAGGGAAAGTTGATTCAATCCCTCCAGACACTTCATGAGAGCAAACAACTTGAGATTCACCTTCGAGGCAAATCTCGGCCTCCCAACCTCTTGAAGGCAGTGGTTGAGAAGTTCGGCCCCGATCTCAACGGCCTTAAACAGAAGTTTCCTGGAGCTGGATTTACATTAAATACTCGGCATCATATTTTATCTGTCCATGGTAGTAAAGATTTGAAGCAGGAAGTTGAAGCAATCATTTATGAGCTTGCAAAGATGAGTGGTGGTTCAGCCGGGAGGCCTGATGATGCTGATGCTTGTTCAATTTGCTTATGTGACATTGAAGACGACAGGTTTGAACTTGAAGCATGTGGACACCATTTTTGCCGACAATGCCTTGTGGAACAGTTCGAATCCGCCATCAAAAACCAGGGAAGCTTCCCAGTATGTTGTGCCAAACAGACATGCCGGTCTCCCATTTTACTTACAGATATGAGATCTCTGTTGTCGAGCGAGAAGTTGGAGGAATTGTTTCGAGCTTCATTGGGAGCTTTCGTTGCTTCTAGCGATGGTGACTATAGATTTTGCCCGTCTCCCGACTGTCCCTCAGTTTACCGAGTGGCCAGCCCCGATGCGTCTGGGGAACCATTCATGTGTGGAGCATGCTTCTCAGAAACTTGTACTAGATGCCATTTGGAGTATCATCCTTTCCTATCATGTGAACAGTATCGGGTGTTTAAGGAAGACCCAGATTCATCGCTGAACGAGTGGCGCAAAGATAAAGAGAACGTCAAGAACTGCCCTGTGTGCGGGTACACGATCGAGAAGATAGACGGGTGCAACCACATCGAATGTAGGTGTGGAAGGCATATTTGTTGGGTGTGTTTGGAGTATTTTGGTAGCAGTGATGAATGTTATGGGCATTTGAGGAGCATTCATATGGCCATCGTTTGATCCTTATTACTTTTGTGAATTAATTAGGTTCTTAGGCGTAAATAATACACAGGGTTCCATCTCACCCCAATGGGAAAGCAAAATAGTAGAGGTATGTGTGACATCTCATGTATATAATTATAAAATATATTTAGCCAGGCATTTACCCTTGTTTTTCAAGTAATATAAAATGTATAAATTATCATATAGTTTTCTAAATTTTCTTTCCAATTGGTGTTCTCAATTTGTACATTCTTTATTTAATGGTTTAGCTTTCTCTGTGTATGTGTTGAGGTACATAGAAATTTTCATTTTTATTCGTTTCCATCAATTTTAATTTTAAATTTCGTTAATTTGTACCCCAAACATGAAAAAGTGATAAAATTAACACTTGCTAGTGATTTTTCAGTTTGATTTTCAATAAATATCAAATTGGAAAATTACTCCCTAGGTAACCTATGAACTACACAATTCAATTAAGAACCATGTGCTCAACAATAATTGACATATTTTTTTTTTCATGAAATATATTTTTTTTCATGAAGTAAGAGGTTCAAATCTTCATACTCCAACATTTGTCATACTAAAAAAAAAGAGTTAAAACTAATCTCTAATTTAACAATAAAATGCCAAAATCTTGCCAATAAATATCTAGCCCCCAACAACAAAAAAAAAAAAAAAAAATCAGCTCTCACAATAATATTCAGTAAACAACATTAATGTCAATAATTAATCAACAATCTTCTTCTTCAAAAAAAAAAGATATTAAATATCAATGCTTATTTAGGTTTAAAATCGAATAATGAAACTAAAAATATAGCATAATGGATTAAAATATTCTTACATCAACTTGAGCTCAAAGGTACTCATTCCAATCTCCACCCCCATATTTGTGATTAGAAAAGAAAGTATATAGTTAAAATTGACTGTTTTAAAAAAAAAAAAAAAAGTTAAAATTGATTTAGTAAGAGTAGAGATGTCCACGAGTCGGGGCAGGGCCGAGGAATGGGTTCCCCGTCCCAGACCCAGCCCCCATTTCATTCTCCGTTCCGGCAAAATTCCCCATTTAATTTCGCACAGATTGGAGTGGGGATTTCTCGCAGGAAATTCGCAGGGATCGGGTCCCCTACCGAAAATTTTTTCTCTTTTTTTTTTATTTATTATTATTGTTTTTTTATTTATTCTCAACCATAATAGAAATTCTTTTGAAATGAATAATTTTCAATATAATTTGAAAAGGTTATAAAATTTTCTAATAACAACAATATTATAATGTTGAAACAACTTAATTTTTAAAAATTCAAATTTCAATATTACAACATAATCTTTAACCTTTTTTTTTTTAATAAAAAAAATAGTCTTCAACTAATTCCTACTATAGTTTTTTTTTTAAATTTTCTACTATATATATATATATATATATACACACTAACTAATTGAGGCGGAGTCGGGGACGGGGAATATATTCCCCGTCTCCATCCCCGTTTAGCAAATGGGGAGAAAACTCTCCCCACTCCCTCCCCTATTTCTCGTGTAATCGGGGATTTCTAGCCCCGTTCGGGGCGGGTCCCCACGGGACCCCGGGTTTAATGGACATCTCTAAGTAAGAGAAATAGAAGATTAAAAAAAAAAAAAGAAATAAATTTTCGCAATAAATTCATGGTTGGAAAAAGAAAAAAAAAATAAAAAGGGCAAAAAGGTAATATAGTTAGGTGTTGATAACAAATGGATCTTCATCAACATTACATGTATAGCCCAAGAGAAAGCCCACTCCCACAACACTCAAGCAAATTGCCAAAGCCCAAACCCATTTCATTCCTCCTCCTTCTTCTTCTTCTTCTTCCTCCTCTTTCTCCTTCTGCAACTTCGAAACCCTAAGCTCCAACAATTTCAGCGACTGTTTGTAACAGAATATCAATCTCGCCTCATCTTCCAAAGCCCTACCTATACAATCCCTCTCCTCCATCAATTTAGCCGCCTTTCTCTCCGCTTCTCTCGCCCTCGTTTGCGACAGTCTCAGAGCCTTCAACAGCTCCAATTTCTCCTCCATCCCCCCCGATTCCACTTCTTCCCGACCTCTACCTCTCGCCACCCACGCCATCGCCGCTTTGTCGGACGCCGTGAATACCTTCTGCGGAGGCGGGAGATCGCAATTCCGAATTAGGTCTTTGTGGGAAAATTCGAGCAGCATGTCGGTGGAATCTAGGGCTTTGGGATTGGGCTTGAGGTTGTTGTAGATCGTCGACGGCTTCATGATCTCGGAATTCTGAAGGAAAGGGATTGGATTTTAGAGAGGGGGATGATGGGGTAGCCAAAATGAAAGAAGAAATCAGAATAGAGAGAGAGAGAGATTGAATTGACAAAAAGTATTTATTGGGAAAGAATTCTTTGCTTGCTTCTTCTCATAAACTTGCGGTTTATTTTCGCTTCAAGACACTGATTCCTCTCAAAAATGGCCTTTTTTTTCTTTTTAGGGCAAAATACATTTTTGTCCTCAATTTTGCGTTTAGCTTACTTTTGATCCCTCAGATTTTAAACTCAACGAATTTACTTGTAAAGTTTGCATTTGGTAGCACCCTTGTCCCTCCATTAACCTTTCCCTTAATTTCTAATGGAGAGCTGTCACCTATTTTTTATTAAAAATTTTTTTTTTTAATTTTTTAATTATTAAACTTTAAAAAAAATATTTTTCTTTTTCTTTTTTTTTCTTTTTCTCTCTTCTTTCTCCTTCTTTCCACTTCTTTCTCTCTCCTCCTTCCATCTTTTTCTTCCTCCAATACATGACCACTATCGCCTCCAATACATAGCCACCGTTTCCACCTCACGACATCACCGGCATCCTCCTGCTGCCGACTGCTATCAACTTTTTTTTCCTTTCTTTTTCTCTCTTCCCTTCTTCTCTCTACCACCGTCGCCCACCATTTACGAAGGGCTTAAATGAGGGCCATTCGTTTTCGTTTCAGATCTAAAAACGAAGGATTACATTTTCGTTTCAAATCTAAAAAATGTGGGGCTTCGTTTTAGATCTGAAAAACGAGGGGCTTCATTTCATATTTGAAAATGAAGGGCCTTGTTTTCGTTTCAGATATGAAAACGAAGGTCCTTCGTTTTCATTTCAGATATGCAAACAAGGGCCCTTCATTTTCGTTTCAACCTGAACTCCTTTTCTTTGTAAATGGCGGTCAACAACTGCTAAGAGGAAGAAGAAGGAAGGTGAGGAAGAAGAAGGGGAGAAAATAAAAGAAGAAAAAATGAAAAAGAAAAATAAAAAGAAGTGGTGTATATATATATATATTTTTAAGTTTAATAATTAAAAAATTATAAAAAAAATATTTTTAAAAAATAGATGTCAGGTCAGCTCTCCTTTAGAAATTAATAGAAGAGAGGGACCAAAGTGCTACCAAATGTAAACCTCTGGAATAAATTTGTTGAATTTGAAAACTCAAAAATCAAAAGGAAAGCAAACGCAAAACTAAGTGACCAAAAAAGTATTTTGCCCCTCTTTTTTTTTTTTTTTTTTTATTATAAGCAAAGTCTTTACTTTAATCAAATCCCGTCAGCACCAGTGTGGACAATCTAAATTTAGTTTAAAGTACCTATTATCATTACAAATTGTTAATGCTTTGAACTTAACTTTATAGTTGTGAACTAAAAAAATATATATAGTTCATCAACATTTGGAAGTGGGAGATTGATTTGAGGTACATGTCAATTATCTAATGGAGAGTTGACGTGGTATCTATTTTTTATTAAAAAAAATATTTTTTTCTAATTTTTTAATTATTAAACTTAAAAAAACATTTTTCTTTTTCTTTTTCTTTTTTTTTTCTCTCTTCTTTCTCCTTCTTTCCACTTCTTTCTCTCTCTTCCTTCCATCTTCTTCTTCATCCAATACATGGCCATTGTCACCTCCAATACATGGTCACCATCGTCGCCAATGTAAATCGTCTTTTTTTATATTCTTTCTCTCCTCTCCACCACACGTCTTCATCACCGGCAACCTCCTATTGCTGATTGCCATCACCTTTTTTTTCCTTTCCTTTTCTCTCTTCCCTTCTCTCTACCACCGCCGCCCACCATTTACGAAGGGCTAAAACGATGGCCATTCGTTTTTGTTTCAGATCTAAAAACGAAAGATTTTTTTTCCTTTCAGATCTAAAAAATGAGGGGCTTCATTTAGATCTGAAAAACGAGGGGCTTCATTTCATATATGAAAATGAAGGGGCTCGTTTTCGTTTCAGATATGAAAATGAAGGTCCTTTGTTTTTGTTTTAGATATGCAAACAAGGGCCCTTCATTTTCGTTTCACCCCGAACTCATTTTCTTTGTAAATGGCGGTCAACAACTGCTAAGAGGAAGAAGAAGGAAGGTGAGGAAGAAGAAGAGGAGAAAATAAAAGAAGAAAAAATGAAAAAGAAAAATAAAAAGAAGTGGTGTATATATATATATATATATATATATTTATATTTATATTTAAGTTTAATAACTAAAAAATTATAAAAAAAAGTATTTTTAAAAAATAGATGTCAGGTCAGCTCTCCGTTAGAAATTAATAGAAGAGCTGACGGAGGGACCAAAAGTGCTACCAAATGTAAACCTCTAGAATAAATTTGTTGAATTTGAAAACTCAAAAACCAAAAGGAAAGCAAAACTAAGGGACCAAAAAAGTATTTTGCCCCCCTTTTTTTTTTTATTATTATAGACCAAGCCTTTACTTTAATCAAATCCCGTCAGCACCAGTGTGGACAATCTAAATTTAGTTTAAAGTACCTATTATCATTACAAATTGTTAATGCTTTGAACTTAACTTTATAGTTGTGAACTAAAAAATATATATAGTTCATCAACATTTGAAAATGGGAGATTGATTCGAGGTACATGTCAATTATCTATGCTCACACTAAGAAAAGTATAATTCAAGTTGGCTAAAACAATTGTAAGTCCAAATCTCTATTTAGTTAGTTTAAAAAGACAAATTTATTAGAATTTGAATGCTTGAAGTTACTATTATGATTCATAAATATCATTCAACTGTTTATAAGTTTGAAATTCCTACTTATTTTAATTAATAAAAAAGAATTCAGTTTATAAATAACCACAATATGGAACTAACGCTAACAAATGGCCAAAGTAATATGATTTAAAATTTAAGAAACGTCAAATGGACAGATCTTTCAAGTAAGATTGGTCTTCAATATACGTACATATTTTTTAATGTAAGATTGGCTTACTAAATTGTGTTAGGTAAGTGCAATTGTACTGGAAATTAAATATATATCATTAAACTCGTTTGTTTTCAAACTCAAATAGTTTTTTTTTATATACATTTCAAAAAAAAAAAGTTTGTTTATATCGATTATAATTTAAAAGAGATCTCCGCAGAAGTTAGAAACTTTCTCCAGAGATCTGTAAAAACAAACCTTCTAAAATTTTGTGAG
Organism: Trichosanthes truncata; assembly: GCA_033996785.1. NCBI lineage: Eukaryota > Viridiplantae > Streptophyta > Magnoliopsida > Cucurbitales > Cucurbitaceae > Trichosanthes > Trichosanthes truncata. Next base: position 74,880,610 of record JAWPNB010000003.1, read on the forward strand.
TAATAGATGTCACACATTAATATTTTCTTGTTAACAAAAGATAATAAAGTTAAAATAAATTTTGGTCGTGTACTTTAAAACTCATTTCATTTTAGTCATTGTATTTTTAAATGTCCAAATTTAGTCTCTATACTTCCAATAAATCTTTAAATTCTTCTTCATTGTTCGTTTGAAGGACTTTAAAACTCATTTCATTTTAGTCATTGTATTTTTAAATGTCCAAATTTAGTCTCTATACTTCCAATAAATCTTTAAATTCTTCTTCATTGTTCGTTTGAAGGTAGTTTTTTTTTTTTTTTTTTTTATCACATTTAGTAAAATAATAATAATAATTTCCATTAAAAAGAAGACACAACGTCATCTTTCCAAAATTTATAGATTGAAAGCTAATAGATTAATTTTTTTTGGAAAAGTTAACCATAAAATAATAGTAAAGACTAATTTTAAGATTTATTGAAGACACAAAGACTAAATTTAGACATGAAAATATAAGGACTAAAATAGATCCGGTCTCAAACTACAAATACCAAAATAATATTTTAACCCAAAAATAAAAAGTGATATGGCCATAGTCTAGTCTTCATTCTAAAAAAAAGGTTTTCCTCAACATAGGCCAAAGCAAAAGCCCATTAGGATAAGCTCTTGCTCCAACTTCCAAAAACCTTGGTGACTATTTGTTCCAACTACAACAAATTCCACCCCCAAAGGAACACCATCAATCTCTTCCATGACCACAATCAACTTTAGTTAAATCATGGTTCTCTTTCTATGGGCATTCTAAACTTCAAAACCAATCTCAACAATAATAGGGCCATTCTAGACTTGGGTTTGTGCGGTTTAGTCGTGAAAATATATTTCTATTTCAACGGCTAAATGAACACATTTACTTAGTTTGACCATCTACAATTTGGTCAATTACTTTAATGTGTTGACTGGTCGAATCATGTATAATCATTGTTATGGGTGCAATTGAACTAAAGAGGTAAACTCGAATTACAAGGGAATCTTGCAAGATAAGATTAATCTTTTCAAATCAAATTCCTAAATAGAAGGGGAAATCTTTTATATTCTTATTTGAAAAGGAATATGAAAGTCAAAGATCCTATAAATACACAATTTTGACTCAAAGAAAGGGAGTTCAACTTAACCCTCATTCTCTAAACTCTAGTTTGTTACACCTAAATTCTCCTTGCTAACTTAAGCGTCGGAGCAGGTGTAGCAAATGCCACATCAATGCCTAGTTTTTTCTCTTTTGCAAGTCACCTATTTCTCCTAAATTACAAATTTACACTTGTTGTTACGTGAAGGTCATATGAGATTTCTCCTGGCTAGATTTTGACAACAACAATAATTATTATTTTAGGGACATAGCTAAATGGAGTGCGGAGAACAATTTTACACAAAACTCTTTCATATTAGAAGAGAGTCTTTAATTGGTTCTCTTGAGCACTCTTATGAGTCTTGGACAACATGAAATCTATCTTCTTGCAATTGTAAGAAAGAATGTATGTTGGGCAGTGAAATAATACTAGATTGTCTTTGTCTATATTTGAATTTTGAAGATTGGTGGGACTGGAAGAGATAAGAGATAGTTACAAGGATAAAACAATAATATTACCCAACTACAATTACAAATTTCTTATGACTTAGGGTCCGATTGATAATCATTTAGTTTTTAGAAATTGTGTTTGTTTTCATATCATTTCTCTACAATTGAGTTTCATTTTTCTTAAGAAAACATTAGAATTCTTAGTCAAATTCCAAGAACAAAAACAACTTTTTGAATATTACCTTTTTTAGTTTTCAAAATTTAGCTTGGTTTTTGAAAATAGATGTAAAAAGTAGATAACAAAACAAAGAAACTCATAAGTGGAAGTAATATTTATAGGCTTAATTTTCAAAAACAAAAAATCAGATGGTTATCCAACAGAACTTTAGTAAATGGTCTAATTATATGTAATTATTGTATTCATAGAAGTAACTCATCAAAGTGCATGTAACAACCGGAAAAAAAAAAGAATTTTTATTTTATTTTATTTTATTGATTTTTCTAAAACCTTTTTGAATTAGGATTTTTTTTTAAAATTAGGAGATAAATCTTTATTTATTATTTATTTTTTTTCAAAAAAAGAGAAGATAATCTTTTAAGGGTTTTGATTAGAGTTCTTTTAAAAAGGGTCTCTTAAGCCCTAACCTTTTTGACAAAACCTTTTGACGGCAAAAAAGAGAGAAAAAAGAAGACGTTCTATAGTTTCCTCTCTAAAGAAAAAAAAAGCATTAAGTTTTCGTCCATTCTATTTTTAAGTTTGTTTTCTTTCTTGGAAAATTTTGGGTTTTGTTTTCATTCTTGATTGTTTAGAATGAAAAGATTCTTAAAATCTTTCGCCCTAAAAAGTTTTTAGGTTTTTGGTTTGCTTAATTCTTTATCAAAGTTTTTCATCTTATGGATTTTGGATTAAACTGAAGGTTTGATAAAGGAAAATTTTCCAGAATTTTCCAACTTTTATTTTCTTCAAATTTGGGACTGTTTTTGTAATGTTTTTGGGTTCTTTTTGTACAAGAAAGTTTACCAAATGATTGTTTCTTTAAAGTGTGATTTATAGCTTTAATTTCTACATGAAAACATTATGTTTTTATGGTTTTTAAAGCAGTTTTATCAAGCTTTTCATATCTGGAATTTGGGTTAAAAAGTGACAAATCTTGATTCTTTTGATGTTAAAATCTTGGAAAGTTTCTAGGTTATTTGTCCATAATTTATGATAGTTTTAAAGGTTTTAAAAATTGTAGAATTGAAAAATTGTTTGGTATTTTATTACGTATTAAAAATCATTGATTTTATCAATTTTAATAAGTTTTAATTGGATTTTAAAGTGTTTTTAACCTAGTTTTTCAGTGCTATTTTTTTTAGTCCAAGAACCTTATTTTCCATAACTTTTTATGCAAAAATTTGTTTTGAATGGAAAAAAAAATGGGTAGATAAGATTGTCTATATTTTAGATAAGCTTTTCGACCTTTAAGATAAAATTTTGGTTTTTGATCAGTGTAGTATTGGATATGTTTGGACTTCTAGGAAAAGTTGATGATTGTTCAAGAAAGTGGACAAGATCTGGAATTGAGATTGAGATTGAGAATTGTAGGATTATCGATCAAGGTAAGTAGTTTCCACATCCCTTCCAAAATAGCAATTTTGGTACAATTATATTTTTAATATTGTTTATTTGACAAATGTTTGAAAGAATGTTTTGTATGATTTGAAATTGGTCGAAATTGTTTTATATGCTTTAAAGTGTTTTGCTATTTAAAAGTATGTTTTCCGTTTTGGATAATTTGAAATAAATGTGTTTTGATTGATTTTGAATTGAAAGTAAGTTTGTTTTGTTGGAACAAACTTTATTAAACTTTATTTATCTAAGGATCTATGCATAGAAGTACATATAATTTCCCTAGATCCATAAGATCGTATTGTCACACCTTCTATTGTTGAACCTGCGAGGTTGTGGTCTTCCTCAACTATGCAGTTTAGACCAGATGGGCAATGTTCTCTCTATTAGATGGGAAATAGGAGACTAAAGAGGCATAGTATATTGGGGACCATAACCCTGTATTTATAGACTGATTCTAGGGTTTCCCATAATCCCCTAGGATCAGTGGGCCGGTATCTACTCAGCAGGCCACACCACTAATTGGAAGTTTATGGGCTCTAATTAGACCACTTATTTTACCCATGAATAGCAGTACATATAATTTACCATTTAAATTTGTTACCCATTTAAGAATAAATATAATTAATTCCAACATGTTTTGGTTTTGAGTTTGAATTGTTGATTTGATGAATCTTTATGAAATTGTTATTTGAAACTACATGTTTTGTTTCAAATGTTTACAAAAGAATTTTTGATCGATTTGATAAGGCTATCCAGATATGCCAATTTTCTGTTTTGGGAATACTTTGCTTATTTGTGGTAGTAGCCTAAATTGAAATTGATGGAATTGTTCTGGCTTATTTGTGAGAAGACATATTTGTGGGAAGACACATTTGTGGTTTGGCATTCCTTTGAAATGAAGATTTGTGTTATTCACTCACGTGGTCTCACACTTAAGTAATCATATTGATTGTTCTGGTCGATTTTATTGACATCTCTTACTGATTGAAGCTTATTTTTGGGAAGGCACAATTTGTGGTTTTGCATTCCTTCGGAATGAAGATTCATGTGTGTGTTTCACTCACATGGCCTCACACTTAAGTAATGGAATTGAATGTTCTGGTCGATTTTTATCGACAACTCTGATTGAATGTTTTGATTGATTAATTGGTGTTACCGACGGGTAACCATCATATATGTTCTGAAGGCTACCCAAATAATGCATATTCCCACTCTGATATTTGAAAGTAATGATTGATTGAAAGTACTGTTTGAATTGAAAGTTTCGATGCTTGAAGGTTTGGTTAAATGAAAGTTTTGTTCAATTGAAAGATTTTTGTTTTTCGAAAGTTTTGACTGAAGATTTTAATAGTTGTATTAAAAGTTTTGCAAGGATATTTATATTTTGTTTATAATTGTTTTAAAAGAAAATGACCGAATGAATATTTGATTTTTGATTCAACTATTGAAATGATTTGTTAAACTGAATTTCTATATTTTGTTTTGAAGAAAATGAAATTTTGAACTTGATGTTGAAATTGCTTATTGAGTATTTCTGTACTCATTTTTGTTTTTCCAAAATGTTTTCAGACGAAAGATCAAGTGATAGTCTCGAAAGAAGTGAAGTTTAGCACTCTGGCACAAGACTTAGAAAATTGTTGTTATGGATTCAATAGTTTCTTTTAGAAAACATTTGTAAGAAATTACTTCAGCTAAATTTGTTTAAGTCTATTTTAGTTTTGATTGTTACGCTTTCACATTATTGTTAGAATGACCGTATTAGAAAATTCGGGCTGTTACAGTGCAACTTCAAATTTATGGTTGAGAGTAACTTTAGGGTTTGTAAGAATTAATTAACTGAATAATTTGATTAATGAATTCGACTCATTGCAACTCAAAAGTCTATTGATTATAAGGTGTCTTTGTTAGCTTATGCTATACACTATAATAGATTTATTAAATGAGAAAATATTGTTAATTCAAACATAACTCAGTAGACAATGAATCAATTATCATTTCAAAGGTCGATGATTCGATCTCTCACCCTGCAATTGTTGTACTAAAAAAAGAAAAAATATTAAATCATATTAACAATTATTAATAAATTATTAAATAATGTAGTTAATAATAAATAAGATTTTTTATTAATTAAAATGAAAGAAACGACAATTGGGTTTATGGAACCCCACAACGAGTGGTTCATGTGACCAATAGAGAAGTTCATATCAACACATCATGGTCGGTGATCACCATAATGATTTTATAAGATAAGATTTGTATATTCATCAATTAGGAGATTTCAAAATGGAATCTCATCCAATTTTGAAGTTTTTAAAGGAAATTAGTTCTCTATAAATGACAAGACCTTGACTCTATTCGCAAAACTTGTGAAAAATCACAACTCTCTCTCACCTCAATAAATTGCATCATTAATTATTTAACATAAGTTTAAATTTATTTTGAAACTTGACATCTAACCTATTATACATATACTTGTACATAATATATCCACACCGAGTTTTATCAAATAATTTTTTTAAAATTTTGTAACTTGGATGCAAGAGATAAGATGATAAAGGAACAAACAAGTCCTAATTACCTTATTTTTGTACACTCTAGGTTCTAACTTGATACGAACTCTACTCTTAAATAATGGCCTTGAACACTTTTGGTTATATGACTCCCAAGCACACACATAAGACAATGATCACTAATACACATATATAGACCTAAAGGAAAAAGTCAAGGAGGGACTACCTTTGACGATCAACACCAAGTTATAAAGAAAACTAGTTCCTTTACCCAACGATTTGAGACAATCCCCAAGTTTTATATGTGATTAATCCAACTTGTTTGTTTCTAATTAGCTTGCAATCAAATTCATGAATTGCCAAAAAGGTAAGACTCACGGTTTGTTGGAGCTCAAAGAAGAAGAGAACACTCTCACTCAAAGTTTTATTCAAATTTATACATCATTCAACTCTTACAAATGAAGAACAGTTGGCTTGTGTATGCTAACATGAGAACCCTAAAATATTTAGGTAAGCTAAACATGGTTAAATTTTAAAATAAGCCTGCTAAAGCTATTAAAACACTTAAAATGAAATTTTAGGCTAAGGGAGGAGAGTGAACCCATACAAAATGAAAGCTTAAAAAAACAAGTTTCTAAATAAATCCTTAAAAATATTGCAACATAAATACAAAACAAAAACATACATATTTTTTTTGGGACTTTTCATCTAGTCAATTCACTCATAGCCATCGGCGGATCTACAATAGGCCTAGGGGGGCTGAGCCCCTAAACTTTATAAAATATTTTATTAGTATATTATAATTCACACTCAATAGAATAAAGCTGTGTTGTCTCAGTGGTATGAGAGCCTTCTAGCCCCCCTTGCCTCTTGAGTTTAAATCCTGGAGAATGCAAATTTTGTCTGCGAATTATATATATATTATTGTGGCTTTCTTTTTCTTTTAATTTTCTTCTATTTATATATTATGTTAATTTCATTGGTACAATTTGGGCACTTATATTTCAAAAAAAAAAAAAAAGGATTTGTGCACTATTTTTCTTAATATATTATATTTAGATTAAAATACTATTTTAGTCATATACTTTGGATTTCATTCCATGTTAGTCCATGTACTTTCAAATATCAAATTTTAGTCTTTGTACTTTTAATAAAGTTTAAAATTGGTCTCTATTGCTAGCTGTTAACTTTTTTTTTTTTTTTTTAAATAGTCTCTATTAGCCTTCATTTTATAAATTTTGAAAATATGTTAACATTGTGTCTTTTATTGCATGAAAACTATTATTATTATTTAACCGATTTTGATTAAAAAAAATTGAAACTAATGGTAGAGACCAATTTTAAGCTTTATTGACAGTACAAGGACTAAAATGGAATGAAACTTAAAATACAAGATCAAAATACTATTTTAACCTTATATAAGAGGTATTATTTTCATTGATTTAAAAATATATAGAAAATTGTTCTTTTAATCTAAAATAAATAATTTAAATCTTTATTTCTTATATATTTGAATGGTAAGTCACCTTTTATTATTATTTTTTTAAAAAAATCTACCTATAAAGTATTTACCATTTACAAAATATAAAATATTTAAAAAAATATTTTTAAATGTTAGTAAATTATTTTTAAATAAATAATTCTATAAGAAACTATACTATTATTAAAAAATTATAATTATTATTTTAAGTTTCATTTTTTATATATATTTATATAAAAAAAGATCCATATATTTTTTATTGGACAAACTAATATCAAAATATATCAAGGCCTTGACATAAAATTCTAATTTTTTTTTAAAAGCCGTGACATAAAATTTTGAATTAGTACTAATACCAAAATATATCAAGTCCTCCTCACATAAATTTCTAGATTCGCACGCAGCTCTCTTCCTTCCATAGTTTATTCTTTTTGCGTCAAACACTCCATGGTTTGCATATAAAGATAGGGCAGACTGTGAACAAAAAATTAAAATTGGTTCATGATCCAATTTCAATTTGAATCCCCTCTCAATTAGATCAACAAAAATACACATGATTTGGATACAACCCTTCCCTTGAAAGGTAGGATTGGTCGGGTTGTCGAAGCCCTCCAAAATATTTACTGATTCTCTAGATCTAACTTGTAGAAATAGTGGACCAGGTCGAATCCCAAGGGAACCAATCAAATTAATTTCTCAAAGTAAAAGAAAAAAAAATATATAATAATAATAAAAATAAATGGGGGGTTTGAATTGTTGAACAAAAATTGCAATTAATTAAATAATGAATAAAAAAAAACAAATACAAAAATCAATTTTATGAAACTTCCAATTCAAGGGTATAAATTTCATCTAATTGTAATTTTGATCATAGGCTTTATAAAAAAAAATCAATTTCTCAAATTCAAGAACTTAGTCTACTTATTTGGAAAAGTCATAACAAGTGTAAATTCTCCTATTTTAACTGACTCTGACCAAGCATCAAAATCAAACCTTACCATTTAATCAATTGGGCACGATAGCGTTCCATATCAATTAAATAATAGCATTAAAAACAATGAGAATGACTAAACCAAAACTTAACTAATTGAGATAGCTATAAATTAATTAATTTTTGTTTCTTTGTTTCCCTAGAGTCTATTATGCAAGCTATGTAAAATGGAAAAGTCATAATTACACACACATAAGCCAACTCTCTGCTACATATTTTAATCAATTGTGACAATTACGGATCACAAATCATAAATAGCAATAAATCAATTGAAACTAAATTAAGGCGTCAATTTAATTCAATAACAACCAATCATAAAAATAACAAGAAACAAGGAATTCATGAATTAAAGATAAAATTTCAATTTGGCCCAAAGCCTCACAAAATTACAATTGGAAATTAAATCACCCTTGAACCAGAAATTAAAACTTAGCCACACATGGTGGAAAAGCAATAAAAACTGTAGAGGGGAAGCAACATAAAATAAAATAAAATAAAATAAAAACTCTAATAACTAAAGAAATGGAAAACACCCTTTTTTTTTCACTCTTTAAAATCTTGTTTCAAAAGAACACTAAAACTCTCACCCTCACTCTGGAAAACAAAGAACTCAAGTCTCCTATTTATATTTGAAGAGAGACTAATAATAGGCCTTCCTCTCTCCTTTTTTACTGCAAAGAAAACGGCTTGCGCCTTGAGAATCGTCCGCCTCATTTAAAAATCTCCTCCGGTTGTTGCAGCTTTTTGGTAAATCGAAGACTCAAAATCTCTTCTGCCTAAAATCAAGAAAAATTGGGCCTAATTATGACCCATTCACGTTTCTTCTTCTTAAAAAAAAAAAAAACATATACATAAATATGTTTTTATGTATTTAGTTATTTATTTACTTTTCAATTTTCTGCTTCCTTTTATTATTTTATTTTTATTTTTCCAACTTTCTAGATTTTAATTTTCAATTTAATTTCTAAAAATACTTTTAAGCTAAATTCTACCAAAATTTTACATTTCACCCCTTAAATTAATTTAAACACAATTTCCATAGTTAAGCACAATATTCAATTAAAATGTAAGGAAATTAGACACAATAAATGTGATTAATTAATACTTATCAAGGATTAATTTTGGTGAAAGAATTAAGGAAGGTTTGAAGAAATTTGGCTAGCGACAAGGGGTTTACAATCTCTATAGCTATAATTGAGCTCTGGTTATACAAATATAGAAACGTCTTTGCCTTCATATAGTTGTCAAATTTTACCTTTTAAATCAGTGGGAGCCATTAAGAAAAGTTTGGTGACATTTCATACTCATCTCAATTGTCAAAATGAACTTATAAATCTATCATATCTCTTCAACAATTATGTTAAATTTCCTATTCACATTTGGCCTTTGAACATATACATTATGTACTGTGTGGAAGAAAACATGTATAGTTTAGCCTCGAGTTGGGTTTGAGTTTTCACATAGATAAAAATTATCCATGTTTGGTACATGGTTTTGAAATTTTAAAATCTAAATTATTAATTGTATCAATTAAAACTCTACAATTTTATTAGTAAATCAATTTAGACCTTCCATTAAAATTTTGTTTTAAAATCGTTAATGCATAACTTTCACATGAGTATAAGACTTCTTTAAATTCAAGGATTGATGTAAATTAGAGAGAAATACTGGAATCAAATAGATAGTAACAATTTTTCATCTTCTCATCTTCCTCTACTTTTCTCTACTTATTTTGAAAGAATTACATGATAATTTTTCTTGCTACTTTCGTAAAACTTTGAGAGAAGAAGAATTTTATAGACAAAATATCTTTTTGGTCCCTCAGTTTTGCGTTTGGTTTCCTTTTGATTCATGGGTTTTCAAACTCAACAAATTTACCTCTGAGGTTTGCATTTAGTTACACTGTTGATCCTTCCATCCAATTTTTTGTTAATTGCAAATGGAAAGGTGACGTGGCACCTATTTTTGATTAAAAAATATTATTTTATAATTTTATTAATATTTTCTATTTTCAATTTTAAAAACATTTATTATTATTTCTTTTTCTCTCTCTTCATTCTCCCTCCTTCTTCTTATTTCTTCTTCTTTCTTCAACACAACCACCGACTATCGCAGCCACTGCCAGTTGCCGCCGCCCGCTGCCATTTTCGTTGTCAATCACAACCGTCGCCAACCCACCCTCGTCGCCACTTGTTACCGACCACCCTTGTCGCCATTCCCATTCTTCTCTTCTTCTCCTCCTCCTTCTCTTCTTCTTTTTCATCTCTTTCTTTTCTTCTTCTTCTTTTTTTTCTCCTTTCCCCATTGTTTTCTTTAAAAAAAAAAAAAAACAGTGCCGACCAGATCTAGAACGCCCAAATCTAGTCGTTCGTTACAAATCCAGGAATGAACATGTCCCAGATCTAGAACGAACGCTCAGAGCATTCCAGATCTAGATTTTTTTTAAGAGAACAATGAGGAATGAGAGAAAGAAGAGTAAGAAGAAGAGAAGAAGAAAAAAAGAAGTACAATGGAAATTTCATATTTGGATCGTGAAGTTCGGGTCTGATTTGGGTGGGTCTGACTGAAACGAAAGAGACTACAGGCAACGACACAAATTTATGAATCAAAGGAATTAAAGATTTGATGGCAGCGAGCAACGATTGTCGGCAATAGGCGGCAGCGATGGTCATATATTGGAGGAAAAAGAAGATGGAAGGAGGAGGGAGGGAGAAAGAAGAGAAAAAAAATTTAATAAGAAAAATGTTTTTTTTTAAAGTTTAATAATTAAAAAATTAGGTGTCACGTCAGCTTTCTATTAGAAATTAACATAAAAGCATACGGAGGGACCAAGAGTGGTACCAAATGCAAACCTCATGGATAAATTTGTTGAGTTTAAAAACTCAGAGACCAAAAGAGGACCAAACGCAAACCTAAGGAATCAAAAAGGTATTTTGCCCTAATTTTATTTAGGTGATTTTTAGCTAATTTTAAATAGAATCAAGTGAAAATAGCTATAAATCACTAATGGTTGATCTAAATTGATTTACTTATAAAAGTTTGGGTTTAAATTGTTACAATTATTACTTTGGAGTTTTAGTTGATAGAATCTCCAAAGTTTAAGACTATAAATTAATTTTTGTCCTAAAGATCATGATTTCAGAGGAAGTCAAGTTTTTTAGTGTTAACTATTCATCTCAATCCTACTTAATTTTAAAATCTAAAAACCCACCTAACAAATATTAGACAAGGACAATTCACATCACTCAATTAAAAGAGAAATCTCACTCTTATTATTACTTTACTATTCTATTATTCAATTTCAAAGACGATATTCAATGTGGAGTGTTTCACTAAAAATGTTTTGTAACATTTGGGAATAGAAATTGAAAATTTTAAAATATTCAGAACAAACTTTTGAAATTTTGTTTTTATTTTTATCTACTTAAGAGCTAAGTTATTTAGTAAAATTTATAACTTTTGATAATGCATTTTATCAACAAATTATTTTTATGATAGATCATATCAATGAATTACTATTTTAACTGATCAAATGTCAAATAGATAACGTATTACACCAACTTAAGCATAACTCAACTGATTTAGACATATATCTTCGACCAAGAGTAACTCAACTTATTTAGACATATATCCTCGACCAAGAGGTTAAAGGTTCGAATCCTCCATTCCTATATGTTGTTGAACTAAAAAGAAAAAAGATAATTTTTTTTTAAACGGAGGTAGTGGATTCAAACTTCTAACATCTTAATCAAGAGTACATACTTTATGTCAATTGAATTATGTTCATGTTAGCTTTGAAACTGACTCATTGATTAAAAACCTTGATTAAATCTTGATTAACTCTTGCCTTATTAGTTTACTTTCGAACTTATAGTTGTTCTTTCCCTAGATTTTAGGTTTTGATTTATTTTTTAATATATATATAACTCATTTAATTGCGAAAAGTATATCCTAGTCCTTGACAGAATCAGCTGTCTTTAGCTCGTCCATGATTTCACCTAAGCTAAGTAGCGTGAACAGAATGCTGGCTTTTTTTTCTTCTTTTTTTTTTTCTTTTTGAAAACAGAAGGTTGAATTTTATTTTTTATTTATTTATTTATTTATTATTATTATTTTTTGAAGAAAGAAGGTTGAAAATTTTAAAATATCGTAAATTCGACATTTACATTTAACAATTAAATAGGCCCAACGAACTGGAACCAACCAGTCATCATAGCTTGATAACCAGCCCAAAACTAAGCCCAATTTTAATGTAATTTCAAAACAAAATAAAAGTTTAAATCTCTTGGTCTATTAGGTTTTCTTATTGTTTATTATTCATTGTGACATTCTTTAATAAAAAAAAAATTGAATAATGTTGATTTTTTTAATACAATAATGTTGATTATTTGATAGATAGTTAATTGATGTTTGCTATTCTATTAGACAATAAAAAAAAAACAGATTATTTAGTTGGACTTTTAATTGAGAATAAATTAATTTTTTTATTAATTAAAAATAAGATAAATCAATTGGGGGTTAAAGAATATGCGATGAGTTTTCAAATTTATCTCTATTATTTTTTAAGTTTCAATTTTATCTCTAATATTACAAAACTTTAGAAAATCTTCATACTGGATAATGTGTTTAACATTGATTAATAAAACTGTAAACTCACATTTGAAGTGTCTTGTAATAACAAGTTAGTGCATGAGTTTATTCTAGTGATCCCAGGGAATAATTGAAGAATACAATAGAAGAATACTTTTGAAGTATACTGTGATAATAACCCTCACACTGGATTAGGTGAATTCTCTTGTGTTGAATTCGTGCATCAACAACTAAGCTTTCTTTAATTGTTGTAATTAAATATGATGTTGCCATATTTTTTATATACGCTTAAAATTTAATTAGTAGATGAGTGACATGATTGATGTATTTCAAAAGAATAGGTTGTTAGTTAAGCAAATTTTCTTTACTTCAAATTATTACTAATTATTATATTATTAGAAAAATTATATTAAGAATCAAAGAGTAAATTAACTATTGAAAGATATCAATATATATGAAAGGACCCTTATTGATGAACATTTACATATGTTCATAAAACATATTCAAGATTTCAACACATGACTTGACCCTACATAATTGGACAATATCAAACACCAAGACGCTTCAACACATGACTTGGCCTATATAACGAAGAGATTTGAGAAACAGTAGAACAATGGTTGTTGGGTCTAGACTTTAGTGCACATTTGTCACTTGGTTTATTTATGGGTTTATAAGACAATTAATGATATGGCATAACTGTTTCAATAGGCCATGCCGGTCGATCCATGAACAAAATGTATAAGTTTTGTAGGAAGAACATGAAGAGCAACAACTTCTAATATTCATCCACTAAGGAAATTAAATTTTAAGCGTATATAAAAATATATGATAACTTAGTACTCACATGTCATATTTAATTACAACAATCATGAAAAGTTTAGTTGTTGAGTGTGAATTTAGCATAGGAGAGAATTCACCTCATCCGCACGATCCTAACGAATAACAGAAGAACAATATTTGTAAAACAACAATATTCACACTTGTGTGGTGTTTGCCAAACACATTTTGATATCTAAATCAAACTAAGATTTGTGTTAGCGTAGCAAGAATTGAAGTTTTGTAACTTACCTCGAGTATGAGTCTTCTTCTTTCTATTTATACTGGATTTGACCTAGGGTTCCAGCCTTTCCTCTTCCTGTGGTGTCACACTTGTGATTCCTAGGTTTCAGATTGAATCCTTAATTCTATTGAACCAGACCAGTCGAATTGACCCAATGAAGTGTTGGCCTTGTGGGCTCAGCACTAGCCCTTGGGTTGCCTGGATTGGTCAGTATAGGTCTGGTTGCCCAGCCTAGGTTGAGCCTTTTGTTGTTAGGGCCTGATTGGATGTGGCAACTCCTGTGTTGGGTCTTGATTTTCATTGGGAGGTTTCTTAGTAGTTCATTTTATTATTTTAGGTTTAATAAGCAGTGATATGATTGTTGTTCGAGTGTACTAGAAGTTGCAATAAGATTGCAATGTTAATTAAACTTTTATACTTGGTTGGGGTTAGTTTGCCCTAAGTGTGCTTATGAAGGTGAGATGAACATGTGAATTGTGAACAAAATTCTCTCTCTTTTTTTAGTTCAACAATATTTGGAGTGGGGAGATTCGAACTTCTGACCTCTTGGTCTAAGATACACGTCAATTACTGCTGAAATATGTTCACTTTAGCCAAAATTCTCTCTTGTTGCTTCTTCAACCTCTTACTAAAATAAAGCTATTTATAAATTTAATCACAATAGTTTGTATCAAACATACAAAATATATAATACATCCCTGTATCCATATGTAATTCTAAATGAATATCATCCTTAGCTTTATTTCATAATCAGTTTTAATAGTGATCAGTCTTGTCCTTAGTGAATTTTCTTAACCTGCGCATGGTGAATGTAGAATTCACATTAAATTCAAACCACCCTAAAATCTTGGGTACTGTCTTATTCTTGTTGATTCTGGTTTTATTATGAGTCTATACAATTTTCATCTTCATAGATCAGAATAGATTTTTTCTTTTATTTCCTATGGTTTGGACATAGTTTCAACTTAGTCTTATTCTTGTTGATTCTTGTTTTATTAGGAGTCTAAACAATTTTCATCTTCATAGACTAGGATAGTTTTTTCTTTTATTTCCTATGATTTGGACATAGTTTTAACTTAGTTGTTATAGTTTGAGCTTAGTTTCAGTAGCAACTATGCTTTTAAATGTTTCATTTTGATATATGAATTTAGTAAAACTTCAAAAATCATTCATGTTGTTATCATATTGACACTTTTTTTAAAAAATTAAGTAGCAATAAGTTGATATTTTCTGTATGGGCCGTAATGTGTTAATTAACTATATTATGGTTTAGAATCGAGTAAAAAAATATAAGATAAATAGGTAAAATTTTCGAGTGGATTAAAGACAATTTAACTACGATTAAGGTTTAACAAAACCGTAAAGACTAAACTAAACTTTTAAAACTATGAAATTAAATTAAAACTAAACTTAAATCATAAAAACAAGGTTTTAAATTTTAAAACTATCGAAGCTAAATTAAAATTATGTCCAAACTATATAAATCGAAAGTATAAATTATAATTGTTAAAGTATTCATATAATTAAATTTATCATAACTCATTCGCTTAAATTTTTGAGTTGATTGATAATTTAACATAGTATTAAAGTATAAAATTTTGTGTTTGAGCTCCTTAACGTCATTTCTTTATCAATCAATGTTGATTTTTACTTGAGCGTTCCACAAATTTTTAAGGTCATAAGTAAAGGGATTGTTCCCGTGTAAATATAATTAATTAAATTTACCTCACAACGTGGAAGGAGCTGTGAAAATTACAGTGTCGTCCACGGAATAACAAAAGAGGAATGAGACAAAAACCAAAAGTGAGATATAGAGACAAGAGAGACATCATTGACTGGACATTTTAAAGGCAGACTTGTTTGTTTGGTGACGGGTTTAGCCCCCTCCTCCCACGGATAAGGACTTTCTCACATATATCTTCTCTCAATTCACACTTCCACCAGTTCAAATTAAAATTCAACTTTTCACACACACCCAAGAGGAAAAAAAATATTATTTATTTCTTTGGGAGGCAATATTCTATAGTGTGGTCCAAAAGTTACTCTGTTACTTCCAAATAAAAAAAATTTAAGTAACCTTCTTATTGGTAGAGATGTTTCTAGAAACAAAATTAATGTTCTAAAAAAAGACAAATGAGATCGTTGTGCTTTAAAGTAAAATTCGCACGTGAATTGTTTTAATTTGATCGAGAAATAATGTTATTTGATTCCTCTAATTCTAAACGTGGCAATTAACTCTTCAAATCTTAATATTATTTTAATTGGTCCCATTTTTTTAGAGATTGAATATTTGTTTCGAAGTCATTAATTTGCATAGTTCAATTTAAACAAAGCATAACACATAAAAAATTAAGGGAGGATGCAATTCATATATAATATTAACTAATTTTTTTTACATATTTTGAAGTTATATTGTGGTTGGAAAGATATATTGATGTAACTAGATGAAGTAGAAAATCTATTGTCTAACATATCATTATAAAATCAATCTACTTAAGAATTATTATATCATTTTTTCTAATTTTATGTGTCTTTGTACACGAATGAACTATTATTATTGAATCTAGTAAACTAATGTTTACAAGAGAAGAAAGTTGGAGTTAGAAGATAGTAAAAAATTATAACAACCAAATTAATTAGTGATTGGATATATAAGGCAAATATGAAGGCAAGATGCTTAGAATGCTAAAATATGGTATTTATTACCTAGACTTGAGGGAGTAGGTTCCTTTGGAGTGGATTAGATTGAGTACCTTACCACTAAAGTTAGCTTGGTACATATAGGCTTAGGTCGGGAGTTGACCACAAATATAGAAGGGTGCATGACTTGACACGGTCTAGAGGTTGTGAAACATAGGTCATAGGCAGCTTCTCAAAATTGTCTTAATCCTACTACATGATAAATTTAAATTCCATATAAGTTCAAATATCCTTTTAGGTAAATAAAGAATTTGATTATCGAAATATACTTTTTTTTTTAATTTTATCTTTAATGTTTTTTAACGTCATCACTAATACTTCAAAATCTTTAAATCAAATTATTTATTCAGATAATTAACTAATCTTGTTTGAATTATGTATTGCAAATATATATGGTAAAAAAATTTAAGATTGTTCCAATTTAATTGATTTAACTTTCAAATTTTAACCATTTTCTACAAGTTATGTTCAAAATTACTTGCCGACCAATGAATTTTAATTGAACTTTTAAGTTTTAGCCAAATATAGAGGAGTATTGAGTATCAAAACATTAATGACACAAAATAAGATTAATTAATTAAGAATTCATTTGATAACCTATTTTCAAAAAAATAGACTCATCCCTTGATTATTTCTTTATTTCATTACCTACCTTTTAAAAATTCCTACCAATTTTTAAAATGAAAAAAGAAGTAGCTTTCAATAATATTTTTTCCTAATTTGAAAAAGACCTCCAAAGTATTCTTTTAATAAGTAAAAAAACAAAACAAATAAATTACAAATAAATAATTTTTATTAAAAGAAATCGTGGTAATTGGTCAACTAAATTTTGGTCTTCATCAACAGTTTCCTTGGAAAAACCATGGGAAATCTGAAAAGTTGAAATAGACAGTTTTGTTTTTTAAAAATTCTTTAAAAAATAGAAAGAAAAAAAAAAGTTGCTGTCAATTGAAATGTGGAAGAAATTGGAAAGTCGCTTTCATCTTTACTGAAATTTCAGCTTTGGTATTGTGTCGTATCCTCTTGGTGGATGGCAAGAAATTTCACGATTCTTTACATCAAAATTTTAATTAATTAATTAATTAAGTAACGATTGACAAATGGCTTCCCTACGTATTATATAATAATTATCACTTTGGTCTCCGTCCGTTTTCATTTCGGCGTAGCTCAGCAGCCGTTTGAGCTCTCAACTCTACGTGTGGAATTACAAGATTCTCCATTCTAAGTTTCTAATTTGGCCCATCACTCTAGGGTCATTTTTGTCCACCCACCTCGCCAACATGTTGTGTAATTTATTTCAATTTTAATGAATCCAATTGAGATACATGGAATGCATTTCTAACTTTTTTTAGTTCAAAGATCAAACTATCAATTTTTAGAATGGTAATTGGTATTTTATCTATTGAGTTATGTTCGAATTGACTTTTTTCATCAAGAAATTATTTCTTGTAATTAGAAGAATTTTGTTACATAATTGTTGTGAGTTTTGGTTGAATAGTTAAGCTAGGGTAACTAGGAACACGTCAATAGGATTGGAGACATGCATGTCAAAGGATAGAGAGAAGCTACTTATAAAACAAGACTATTGGATATGACATCACATTTTTTTTCAATTCGTGAGTTCAAATTAGGAAAACTTGATTGAGGAAAGAGATTTTATTGCTATAATGCACGTAGCTCATAATGATCTACTTCTCATAGGAGGGATGCAGTGATCGTGGTTAGAACATTGTATTCAATGTGCTAGGAAGGTGCCAAACATGATGTTATACAACTTTTTTGTTGTATGTCAATAATGTTAATATGCATTTTTGGTCTGACCATATATATTTAAGATATGCATAGCCATGTTAGATTGTACATTGGATTTGACATGATACATTTAACATTATTGTTCATGTCGTATGTTACCTATTAATTGCAAGATTTGATTTGCTATCACCAATGGACTCATAGATGATTAACATTTAACATAAACTTGCCTCAAGAATCTCATCAATAAAGGCATGATGTCCTGTGAGGCTTTTTAACCCTTCCTTTGCATAGGGGCCACATTGGTATGGTTTGAGAGTGAGCTTAGTTCCTAGGCAGACCTCGTTGTGCTCAATCAACTTGGGTGAATAGATTTGCCTTCATTTTAAGTGGCTTTTTAGTCTCACCTATGGATTAGAAACTACCTAGTTTCACTTTCTTCACCTGATTGGATAAGTTGCTACCTAGTAACTATTGCTCAATCAAGGTGCGGATTTGAACAACTCTTTAGTCTCATTTCAATAGTTGGGCTAATTTGTTCTTAGAGCATGTTTGGGATTAATTTTGATATGATTAAAATCACTTTTTTGGTATTTAAAATCATTCCAAAACATGATTTTAATTATTCAAAATCAATTTTTATAGTATGAAAATCACCTTTAAAAGTGTAAAATCAAACATTAATTACGTTGATTTTGAGTGATTAAATACATGTTTTTAAGTGATTTTTTAGCATATCAAAAGTGATTTTAACTATTTCAAAATTACTCCCAAACATGTCTTTACTCGATAGGACAAATCACTATTTTTATGATTTTATGAGGTACTAAGAAGGGATCTAGGAAAATTCATAGGATGAAGTGGAACAAGCTTTGCCTTCCAAAAGACTTGGGTGACCTAAATTTGAGGGGACCCCAAGGGTTTAATAAAGCTCTCCTTGTGTAGGTTTTTTTTTTTTTTGAAAAGAAACTACATTAACCAGACGAGGAATAACCATCCTCAATAAGAACACAACGAACCCAATTGAAAAATTCTGAAAGCCAAACAACAGGGTCTACCTCCGAAGTGGAGGAAGACGGCCAAACAGTAGGCTCCAAAAAAGCTGCACGCGCTATGTGGTGGGCGGCGGAATTACAAGATCTGGGACAATAGGTAAAGGAGACATCGGCCCAAAGAGAGGCCAAGGTCTCAATTTCATCCAGGATAGATTTAGTTTTCGAAATATCCGTATACGGACAGCGGAGAGCAGCCACAACCTCCTGAGAGTCAGATTCCACAATGATCGAGGAAGAAGTGCTAAGGCTCATGCCTTGTGTAGGTTTAAACCCTCATTTATTGGTTTCTAGATTGTTGAAAGGAAAGTATTTTCAGAATTTTAAGGCTTTTTAACTTTCCCACTTGACTTCTCTTAATGAATCTAAGGTGGATTTATTTGTAACCATAGTTAACTGTGCTGTTGGTTAATGAAATATTCTTTATTCTCAAGATTAAATAAATAAATAAAGTAATGATGGGGTTGTTTTATATTATTACTTTATTGTTTGTTATCTAAAAATTCTTGGGTTAATAGATCTAATCTTAAACCTTATGTGTAGGTGCTAGAGATGTCCATTTTTTCTGCAAGGACGAGGCCTCATAGGGACCCACTTTAATAGAGCGAGAAATCTCCGTTTAGACGGGGAGTGAGAGAAAAAAATTTCTCGAAAGCTAAATGGGGACGGGGAATATGTATTCCCCATTCTCCTTTCTCCAGCCCATTTAATTTTTTTCTATTACGAGGTTTAAGAATTTTATCTTTAAATAGAAATTTTTTTTCTAAAAAATTAACTACTTAAATGATGATTTTTTGTGAATAATTAACAATATAATTGAAAATTAATAGATATTTCCCATGGAAATTTAACTATTTGAAAATTTATCAAAAAAAAAAATTGATTCAATTGAGATTGAAAAAAAGAAAAAAACTAAATGGAGAATAATTTCCCGCAGGGAACTCGATCCTCGCAAATTCCAAGCTGAAAATCCCCTCCTAGATCTCCTCAAAATTTAACGGAGAATTTTGAGGGGATGAAAATTAAAATAGGGGCGGGGACGGGGACGGGGAAGCCATCCTCGTCCCCACCCCGTGGACATCTCTCTAGATGCTCATCTACCATCAATATTTTGTGGCTTGCAAAATGGAATAAATTGCTCTCAAAGATTCAACTAATACTAATGTTGTGTTTGTCAAAATGATTCAAAACAACTAAGTCACATGTGTGATAAATAAAATATGTGAGGAAAAAATTGACAAGAATTTTTGTATCATGTGAATAAAACATACTTCAAATTATCATAGACTAATATTTACAATGAAAGTATTTGATTATTGTTAGAATTGTTGAGAAGGTGGGGTAAGCTCCTAATCAAATCATAGGACATTATCTAGTAGGTAGTAGGGATGATAAATTTTAACTCTTTCAAAAGCTTTTTTTTAAAGAGGATTATTAAAGATAATCCTAAGTCATAGGATGTTTACTATGTGACAACAAAAGTTTCGGTTGAGCACATCTGGTCTAGTTATGGTGACTTTATGTCTCAACAAACAAATTATGTTATGATTGCGGTAATTAAAAGATAGATACTTGACTTTCAATATGGAAGTATTATTTATAATGGAAGAAATGTCATGTACAAATGTTTAACATTGGGTCATGTCCCATTATTCTAAGATCCTCTATGGATTTCTTGATTTAAAAAAAAAACTATATGCTCTGACTTAGCTAGATCATTGATGGAGGGATTTGTTAAAATGGTGTGTAGGGACATTACATATTACTAAGTAAAATTTTATATTATATGTTTGATTTAAATATACTTACAATTATATATAGCATGCTATTTTTCCAGAAAGATCAATATATATTGTGGATAAAGTGCATATATCATGTAGAGGATATAGTTTCATAAAGGATAAAATACCAAGAAGAGAAGAAGTTCATTGACTGTCAATCAAAAATTACGAGCAAGTTGGTAAAATACTATTCAAGTCATTCCATTCGAGAAAGTTAAAAATAGAAGTTTTGAATTCTACGCCAACTACACTCTACTTTGGATTTTTTTTTTTTTTTAAAGAAAAAAAAGGGTTGATAGAAAACTTTTAAAAGGTAATTCCAAAGAGGATTTTAAATTAAACAAGTTGTTATATTATATATATATAAGGATTAAATGGAAAAGAAAGGGAATATGAAAGCAAAAGCAAAAGGGGCAAAAGGAAAATGATTGAGGTACTTTTGCCGCATAGGGAGAACCCCAACATAGTTTATGTGTGTGACAACAGTGGAGCATACCACCCATTTCTAAGCCTACTTCAAAAAGATTCTTTATCTAAATATCTTAATTTTCTTCTTTAAAAAATTAATTTGGTTTAAATTATTATATTAATAATTTGGTGGATGAACAAATCAAAAAAATATGAAGAGAGAGAAATGCATTAAAATAAACCAACGTGTGAAACAACTGTCCTCTCGGCGGGGTGGGTGAATCAAACAATTTTTAAATACATAAATGGAAAATTCGGAGTCTTTAAATTGAATTTCCACTTTCTTTTAACCAATGAAAAATGGCCCCATAGAGAACTCAAAAGGAAAATAAAGAAAATAAATGTAGCCACATCTTGACTTGGGGTGTATCGAGCAAAAGAAATTACTTTAAAAAGTTAGAGATAATGTGTTGATCATTTTAAACCATATATGAAGAATTTCAATTTTATATTTTGAATCTGTATCGAATCATTTCGAGAGCAAATAAATTTTAAATATGCAGATAATAATCGTTAAAAGATTATCAAATTGTGATAGTTACATTGAATCATTATTCTTGTTCGAACATTGTTTGTCATTAATTTTTTTAAAAATCGTACATTTTAATTTAACTTAATTTTGGTTCTAATAACTTACGAATCATAGTTGATAAGGAGGCTAAAAATTTTGATGGAATAAGTGGGTGGATTACATTTTAGATCTAATTATTTTTCTTCCTTTTAAATTCATGTATCAATGTATTAGAAATTTCAAAAAAATATATTTATATATAATACTATTTATTTATAACTTGTTAAAGAAGAAAATCTTAATTTCTTTGGTGTCAATAATACTTTAATATTTTTATTGTCATATTTATAAAATTATATATTCTTACATACACAACATAATTATCAACATTATCAATTAACTCAACTTATTAAAGCATTAACATTATCAATTAACTCAACTTATTAAAGCATTATAACTTATATCAAAAGATCCAAAAAAATAAACATAGCCATCAACATTCACATAGTTATATCCACGAAATATGATTTAATAAGTTATTATTCTCATGACATCATTGAAAAAATAAGTTTAAGAGAAAATGTTCTTTAAAATAAAAATATTGGGTTATGGCCTTAAGTAACTAACAAAAGCATCTTTTCAGGTTTCTCTCATTTTTTTTATCTTTTTTTTTTTTTTAAATACCAATAGATATGTCATTAGTGCAAGGTTTATAATACCGATATCGACAGAAATATCGAGATCTCAATTTTATAGAAATGTTGATGGAAATATCGATATTGATGAATATTTCTATAAAAATTATAAAAATTCAAAAAATTCAAAAAATATTTAAATTAATAGATAAACATTTTATACTTTTTAAATAAATTAAAATGTTTATTATTTATATTATATATATGCACATTAGTAGCATTTTGCTGTTGTTTTTTTTTTTTTTATGTTTCATTTATTTTTTGATGATATAATAGAAATGTTGATTCACCCTTTATGTCAATGTCGAACCCATGAACATATGAAAATGTCGACATGTGTCCAACAGAAATTTAATATCTTCCATTAGTGAAATAATCATTGCTCTAGTTGATATAATTGTTGAGCTATATAGTTTATAAGCATTGTGTTTATTTATAGACCTTTTTCTAAATAAAAAATCTAAAATTTGGATTAGATTTATCGTTTAGTGGCCCACCATAAATATCAACTCAGAGAACATACGTGATACTTTATTTTGTGAAATTGACATTGACGATAAATTTAATGGAGTGATAAACTAGTATTTAATAGTATGAGCTTTTGCCTGATCAAGTGAGAGACTTGAAGTCATTCACTCTAAAGGAATTGTAGGCCGATTGGTGGGATAAGTCAACCTTAATCTAAATGGCTTTTAGTCTTAAACATATGAAACTGACATGAGTCTTAGCTTTTATGAGGTTCAAATTTGTTCTCGTTCAAGCTACAAGACTAATATCGCGTCTTCATATGCTCTATGCTGATATTGTCATTCTATCATACACAATAACAATATCACCATAACTATTCATTCATGGTACC
This sequence comes from Trichosanthes truncata, assembly GCA_033996785.1. Taxonomy (NCBI): domain Eukaryota; kingdom Viridiplantae; phylum Streptophyta; class Magnoliopsida; order Cucurbitales; family Cucurbitaceae; genus Trichosanthes; species Trichosanthes truncata. Next base: position 74,904,226 of record JAWPNB010000003.1, read on the forward strand.
CACAACTTATATGAGATAATCCTAGCAAGTCATAGTTGAATTTATGATTGATGAGTAAAGTTTAAAACTCTCGATATGACTCAATATGCAATTTATAATCATAATCATAGCACACTTCAACTCTTATATATATATATATATATATATATATATATATATATATACATATATGATCATAGAAAAATCAGCAAAACTACTTTCTCCACTACATTGAAACTCTGTCGAACTCAAAACATAAATTAACGTAAGCATCGAAGTATGAGGATTGAAAAAAATGAAGTACTCCCTCTACTACTTTTAGCGTGGATCTTACATTCAAGTACAATACCAATTAGTTATTCATCTAAGAATAAATTAAATAAATAAATAAAAACAGAAATTGAAAAATAGTGCATAAAAAAATTAGAGAACCAAAAAAAGAAAAAGATTTATTCGGTGTTAGTATTAGGATGGTGGTAAAGGCATTGCTTCCTTCTTGATAGAAGATGTTTATTTTCCCCTCGGGGACAAGGGTGGAAAATCCCCGTTAGGTGGAGAGAGAGTAGGAGGAAACTTTTCCCCATTAGCTAAACATGGACGGAGATGGGAAACCAGACCCTGTCCCAGTCCCAACTTCTTTAATTTTTTTAATATATATATATATATATATATATATATATATATATATATATATATATATATATATATATATATATATATATAATAAACCATAAGTTCAAACTTTTATGAAATATTATTTTGTTTTCTAAAGAAATTAAAAAAAAAATCTCTCTTTAAATGGAAAATTCTCATTAGGAATTAAATAATTTAAATAGCAATTAAAAAAAAATAAAAATCATAAATAGGAAATAATTCTCCGTGGGAAACCTGATTCCCACGAATTCTCTGCAGGGAATCCCCGCTCCATTCCCTGTGAAATTAAATGAAAATTTTCGCAGGGACGAAGAATGAAATGGAGGCAGAGATGGAGATGAGAAAGCCATTTTCTAGCTCCGCTCCGTCTCATGAACATCTCTACTTCTTAGAAGCTCTCTAAATCTTAAAAAATAAATAATAACAATAATAATTTTCTTTTTAAAAAAAAGTTCCAAAAGATGGGATGAGCTGTTGCCAATCACAAGGCTTCTTAGAAAGGCCACTATTATTATTTATTAATTAAAAACTCAACTCTAATGCTCCATCCATTCATCTCAATGCTTTTTTTTTCTTTTTTATGCCAAATAAATTATAAAAAGAAAAATTTAAGTATATATTTAATCCTAAATTTTTATGATTGTATTTAATACGTCTTTAAATTTTCAACTTCAAACTTAATAAGTCTTTAAAATATAAAACTATTTAATAAACTTCTAAATTTTCTAATATATCCATGTCATATTTAACATTTTTTTAAATTTACAAAAATTTTAGACATAAAATTAAAAGGTCAAGAACTTATAAAATAGAATTCAATCTCGTGTTTGACAATTCTATACTTTTACAAAAATGTTAAAATGATCTATTAGACCCAAAATTAAATGTTTGGTAACTTATTAGATACTTTTAAATGTTCAAAAATTTGTTAAACACAAAATTAAAAGTTTAAGGACAAACTTTTAATTTAATATAAAAAATTATTTTGTCAATCCGAGCATAGCTTAGTGGATAAGCCTAAAGCATCAATATCATCTCAAATGTTAATAGTTTCATCTACTAATATATATATTAAGATTAAATAACTAAACTATATATATATATATATTAAGATTAAAGTACTAGTTTACTTTTGAATTTTAAGTTTGAACTTTTAAAAGTGCCTAATAGGTCTTTGACAAATTCAAAATTTTTAAACATTAATTGATCAATTAGATATAAATTTAAATTTTATGTCTAATGAAACCCTAAATTTTCATTTTTGTGTCTATTAGATCTATAAATTTTAAAAAATTCAAGTTCAAGGACTAAATTTGTAATTTTGAACGTTCATAAACCAAATAGATACAAACCTTAGTTCAAGACTAAATTTGTAATTTCTATGAAAAAAAAATTGTCAAAATAAGCTTAGTTCAATAGTAATGGACATGTATCTTCGACCAAAAAATTCGAGGTTCAAATCTTCTATCACAAATATTGTTGAACTAAAAAAATGTTAAAATACTATTTTGATCTCTCTACTTTGAATTTAATTCTATTTTAGTTAATATCAATTTTAAGTTTTATTGAAACTAGAAAATATAAAATTGGACATTTGTTTTTCAAAAAAAAAAAAAGTTGGACATTTGGAAGAACGTTATAGACACTAAAATGGTATTAAAAATAAAAATAAAAAAAACTATTTCCTTTTTTTCTCTCTCTATGGTGACGGTGACGTCTTTCTCTTTCATGATCATGGGACCCGCATTCACATGCCTACCTTGGGGCCCACACCTTTTTTTTTGGTAGCACAGCTTTGAAAGTGGGTCCCACCCTTTTTTCTTTCTTTCTTTTTATTTTTTGTTTGTAATGGGTTTTAACATAATATGTGAAGTTGCGTTTCCCAAACCTCTCTCTGTTTCCCCATCCCATACACTGCCTCCACTCTGAGGTGCAAACATTCACACCAATTTTAAATTCTCCCTCTCTAAAATAAATTTTCTATTTTTTTATTAAAAACAAAATGCCCTCTTCTTTTTTCTTTTCTTATTTCAAAATTTTGCATTACTTAATTCTCTCTGACAGTGGAATAGAATCCCTTGTTTTCTCATTATCTTCCAGCTTTCAATAATATATATTCTCTGTAGATATAGAATAGGTTCAAATATTGGTTCCTACACCTTGGACTCATTTTATTCTACTTTTAGTTTTAATACTTTTAATAAATTTTAATATTAATCTTTATTATTAGTTTAGGATTAATTTTTTTATCAAAATTGATAAAATAATAATAATAATAATTTTTATTCAAAAAAAGATACAATATAAATATCTTTCCAAAATTTATAGAAAGAAGGCTCATATAGAGACTTTTTTTTGGAGAAGTTAACCTTGAACTAACGATACAAACTAATTTTAAAATTTATTGAAAATACAAGTACTACATTTAGAAATTTGAACGTTCAAAGATTAAAATAGAATGATTCTCTAAGTATAAGAGCCAAATGATAATTTAACCTATAAAATATTGTGTTTTCATCACCTTTTCTTTACAAATTTTAATTTCACCAAAAGGAAAGTAAAACCATTTGGCTACACATCTATGTGGGTATCTTCCTACACACCACCATTCAAAATTTGACAACCAGGTGAGAGAAAATAAAAAAGTTCAAATTTCTCATTTTCTATCTTTTTTCTCTCATAGCTTTCAAAATTTTAATAAAAGTTTAATGGTAGTGTGTATGAAGATACTTACGTGTGTGGTCAAGTAATGTTCGAAAAAAAAAAAAAAAAAAAAAAACCTTTCTGCTTGTCAGTTTCAATTAAAATGTCTGACAAAAATTAATATATTGAAAGTAGATTTTTTTTTACAACAAATGTAGAGATATGGAGATTTGAACTTTCAACTTCAATGAAAGAAGTATATGTCAATTACCTTTGAACTATGCTCACTTTAGCATATCGAAAATAGAATTAAAACATTATAAAACTTTAAATATTTTTAACTATTTTGGACATCATATTTTTAACTATTTTGGACATCATGTTAACTTTGCCATCATTTGTTTAATAAATGAATTTCATGAATTCATATATGTGGATTCATTGGTTCATGTATGTTGGTCGAGGCAAAATTGACGAGTGAAAATTAAATAGTAATAGAAAGGACTAAAATGATTGTTTTTAAAAATTTAAAAAACTAAAAAAATAATTTGAAACATTAGATTAATGAAATAATCATGAAAATTTAGAAATCAAAATGATATTTAAGCCGTCGTTTGATAACTATTTAGTTTTTTAAAATTAAGCTTATAAATACTGTTTACACGAGATTTCAACAAAGAAAGAGAAATGAGACACGTGTAAATGAATCTAATTTGTATTAATTTGAATGTAATGGAGAACAATCTCTAATGTTTATCTTCTGATTCTTTCTCTCTTATGTACAAATGTCTCGAGGGCTTTGCAGCTTATTCTCGAATGTATACTTATCTCGAGGGCTTCGCAGCTTGTTCTCGAGTGTAGATTTGTCTCGAGGGCTTTGCAACTTGTTCTCGAATGTGAATCTGTCTCGAGGGCTTATGCAACTTATTCTCGAATGTAGATTTGTCTCGAGGGCTTCGCAACTTGTTCTCGAATGTGGATTTGTTTCGAGGGCTTTGTAGCTTGTTCTCGAATGTAAATCTATCTCGAGGGCTTTTGCAGCTTGTTCTCGAATGTAGATTTATTTCGAGGGCTTCACAGCTTGTTCTTGATCTTCAAAGTCTTCTAGTCTTCAAGGCTCTGGTTCAGAGAGTGTTTGATCTTCAAAGGTTTAGGGAGTTTTCTGCAGAGTTTCAACTTCTGAACCTCCAAAATGGAGGAGGGAGCTCTCTATTTATAGAGTTCCCTAGGTGGGCTTGCTCTTGTCAGTCGGACTGGGCCTGGTTGACTTTGGGCTTAACCTTTAGACTGGGTTTGGCTAACTTTAGGGCCTAGCCCTTTGGACTTTCGTCTAAAATTAGCCCAAATTTCATATAACCCAATTGTATATTGGTATTCGCCATAATTTAATTTAGGGATCTTTACTAATTTAATTAATCCCTAATTAAAATATAATTTCGTCATCAATGTTGGCTAATGACGTGGCAATTTCTGATTGGCCAAAATTTCTATTCCAACAAATACTACTTTCACCTAGGAATTTCCTTGTTTTATTTCTCACATTTTACATATGTTTTCAAAAACCAACTCAAGTTTTGAAAACTAAAAAAAGTAGTTTTTAAAAAGTAGTTTTTGTTTTTGAAGTTTGGCTAAGAATTCAAATGTTTTCTTAAGGAAGATGAAAGTCATGGTAGAAAATTGTAGAAAAATGATGAGAAAACAAACATAATTTTCAAAAACTAAAAATTAAAAATAAAATGATTATCAAACCGGGCCTAAGCTATTAATTTATCATGCAATGTCTTTAAAAAAAGGTAAGAATTTCAACTTGACAAGCATTAATAATTTTTTTTCACTAATGGTCGGTGAATATTACTAATATATGTCAAATGATTAGCATGACAAATTATTAAGATAATATATCAATTTGGTTTAATTAAGTATTTTCTAGTCAATTCGAACATAATTTAGTGGATAATACATCAATTATCATTTTAAATGTCAATAGTTCAATTTCTTACCTCTACAATTGTTGAACTCATAAAAAAAATTATCTTCTATATTTGATTGATTTTTTTTTAGTTCAACAACATGTGAATGTAGGGATTTGAACATCTTTTGGTCGAGGGTATAATGTCTTAACCAATTGAGCTATGTTCAAGTTATTTTTTTTTATACTTGATTGAAAGAACATTTTTGTTTATAATAATATATATATTGGCTAAATTTCAAATTTAGTCCCTAAATTTTTAAGTTTGTGTCTATTTGGTCTCTAAACTTTAAAATGTGTCCAATAGATTTTTGAATTTTCAATTATATGTTTAATAGGTATCTGAATTTTCAATTTTTTGTCTAATAGGTCTTTGATATATGCAAATTTTTCAAAAAATTAACTATTATATTAGATATAAAATTAAATTTTATGTACAATAGGATCCTAAACTTTCAATTTGTGTCTAGTAAGTTCATAAATTTAAAAAAAAATATTCAATAGGTCAAAGACCTATTAGACACAAATAAAAATTTAGGGACCTATTGGACACAAAATTAGAAGTTTAAAGACCTATTATATAATTTTTAAAGTTCAGGTACCAAATAGACACAAATCCAAAAGTTCAAGGACATATGGACATTTTTTAAAGTTCAAAGACTAAATGATACAAACATTAAAGTTTCGAGAATAAACTTGTAACTTAACCTAATATATTTTGAAGTTGTTAATTTGAATATAGTTTAATCAATTATAACATATAACATCTATTAAGAGATGAGATGCGGACAAATAGAGCATTAAATGGTAGTATCGATTAGATTTATAAGCGGGAAAAAAGGAATAGTATAAAATGAAGGGAAAAAGGTGTAAATTGAAATTTAGAAAAGGGCACGAGCAAAATTTCCGATTTCCAGGAGGCAGAGTGGTCCCATCACCGTACACGTGTACATGAAGGATGTCAGAGTATACATACGCAATCACTAAAGCTCTAACAGCAGAATATCACACACGGAAGCGCCCATGTGCACCTCCCCTATCCGCTCCATTTTCAATCAATTTTTTTTTTAAGTTAAAAATATATGGAATGAGAGATTTTAACCTCTTATTTAGAGATTGCATATTTTATGTCAATTAAACTCTATTTATGTTATATAGTATGACGCAATAAATTTAAGGTTAGGCCATGAAGAAAGAAAATTCATCCCAAAAGAGAGAGAATTCTAAAAAAAAACAAAAGTTCTATTTCAGAATATATTTTTAAAAGCTCCCTTACAATTGTAACAAATGACTATTTAAAGCCTTACAACAAAAATAACCTAAAACTAATTAAACATCTAAAATACTAATTAAAAACTAATTAATCTAAAATTAACTAATAATAACTAAAACTAGGCTAATTATTCAATCTTGTCCTACATTATGGTCTCTCCATTTTCAATCCTCCAAACCATTCATTTCCTCTTTAAATTATAAGGTTGGTTTGTCAAAATTTTAATAGAATTTTAGACTTTTTTTATACGTAAGTTGTTGAGTTATATAAGTATCTAATAAGTTTATAAATTTTTAGACCCCGTTTGATAACCATTTGATTTTTGGTTTTTGGTTTTTGAAAATTAAGCTTGTTTTCCCCCAATTTCTCTACAATGGTTTTCATCTCCCTTAAGGAAGTATTTGAATTCTTAGCCAAATTCTAAAAACAAAAATAAGTTTTTGAAAACTACTTTTTTTAGTTTTCAAAACATGACTTGGTTTTTGAAAACATAGGCAAAAAGTATATGACAAAACAAGTAAAACCATAGGTGTGAGTAGTATTTATAGGCTTAATTTTTAAAAACTAAAAACCAAAAACAAAATGGTTATCAAACGGAACCTTAGTTTTATGTTTAACAAGTTAATGACCTAGTGGACATAAATTGGAAGTTTAAGAACTCATCGATCAAATTCACAATTCAAAGAACAATTAGACTCGAAATTGAAAATTTAAGAATCTATTAAATATTTTTTAGAGGTTAAGAAGGTGTGAAACACAATCTTAAAAGCTCTAAAACTAAAATTTTAATTTAAACATATTTCTATAATTTAATTTCTTCACCCTCTCCTCTCCTATCAGATTCTTTTAATTATATATTTAAGAAAAACTCTTAAAATAAACAAAAGACCCCAATATCATATGAAAGGGGTTGAACTAATTGAATGAATGTGATCCAATTTTAGTGGGTGTACCATGTAATTTGTTTAAGATTAACGGTTGGTTTTATATGGAAATATAGATTAATTAAAGAATTGGAGAGAGAAAGAGAGGAAATATTAGAAAAGAAAATAAAGAAAGGAGAAAAAAGTGGTTTTGTTTGTGTGTATGGAAAAAGAAAGGGAAGGAATAAAAATAAGGGGAGGTTGGGTTGGCTTGACTTTTAAGGCTAAAGTTCTTTTTTTTTTGGGAGAAAATTTAAAGTCATAAAGTTGGGGGATGTTGGGGTGCGTTAAAAAGCTGCTGTTCCCAACAGACACGTATTTCTGGGAACCAATCATCTCACACTTCCTTTTCACCCTTTTTTTTTAATTACAATTCTCCTTTTCTCCTTTATTTTCTTTTCTTCACCTTTTCTCTCACCTGAAATCATAGTATTAACATTTTTATATGCCCATAAATTCAACGTGAGCGTAAATGGTAAATTGTCATTTTCGTTATAATGTAAAAAGTCGATGAAATACTAAAAAGACAGCAACAAAAAATTATTAATCTGAACATTATATTAATAATAAATTTTTAACTCATTTAAAAAGGATAAAATATTTATTTATTCTTTTTTTTTTGTTTTTATTTTCTTCTAAAAATATTTATCGACGTTGACATTTTATCGATATTTCTATAAAATTGAAACTTTTACATTTCCATCGATATCAACATTTTAAACCTTGCTTGAAACACAATAATTCTCTATATATATTTTATATTTCCCATTCATGGTTCAACTTTTTAAGTTAGTCATGTAATGAAAAAGAAAAATAAAGAACCATTTCTATGCTATGCCTATACACTTGATTTCGAGAGTCAAATTTAACTTAAAAACTTAGGTCCAGTTTGATAATGATTTGATTTTTTTTGTGTGTAAATTATGTTTTTTTTTTTTCACAATTTATTTACTATGATTTTCACCACTCTTAAAGAAATACTTGAATTCTCAAACAAATTTAAAAAACAAAACAAGTTTCTAAGCCCTACTTTTTTAAGTCTTCAAAAATTGACTTGAATTTTGAAATCATTTTTAGAAAGTAGATAATAAAATAAATAAATTTATAAGTGAAGTAGTATTTATAAGTTTAATTTTCAAAAACTAAAAACTAAAAATCAAATAGTTATCAATAGGATCTTAATTGCATTGAATTGAATTCTAGACTTGACTATGTGGTAAAGTTAAATCCCTTTCCCTTGGCTAGGTTGGTTTCCATTTTTGGCTTGTTATGGTGATCTTGTAACTAAATGACACTATTCTTGTGGGTATATTCTGCTGGATTTAGGGGTTTTGATGTTGGGTATGATTATATGAACAGCTCGATTTTTGTGGTTATGTTTGATTTTTTTTTTTTTTTTTTTGGTTCTATTTAAGAATTTCATTTTGTTGATTCAATTATGTATGATTTATTAATTGGTCTATAGCCAATTTCTTAATTTAATTTTTAGGATTTTTTTTTAGTTTAACGATGTGTGGAGGTTGAGATTTAAAACTTTAACTTTTTAATTGATGTTATAATATCTTAATTAGTTAAATTATGCTCATATTGACTGACTGATTTTGAAGAGGTATTCAAGTTTATGATTCAATTTCATAAAATACAAAGTTTATGATCAGAATTGTTATGACAGTTTATAAAAATTGGTTAAAAATAAAAATGATAAAAAGTTCTCTTCTTTTTGTGAAAAAAAAAATCAATTTTTGCAAATCTTTAAATTGATATCCACTAATTTTCTCTTTTAATTTTTTTAGAACTTTTTTTTTTAATCTGAGAGCTGTGTTGGCTATTTTATTGGGAAAGCACCATACTTTCTGATCATGCACTGTTCTACAAAGACAACCAACTTTTTTTTTTCTTTCTTTCTGATCGACAGGAGGGACAAAATAGAAATTAAAAATACTATTTGTTGAGATTTTATTTCATTTTAACGTATGTACTTTCAAATATTTAATTTTAGTATTTATATTTTTAAATAAATTTAAAATTAGTCTTATAATAAGTTTGAAATTAATTTTTTAATCAAAATTAGTTAAATAATAATAATAATTTTAATACAATAAAAGACACAACGTGAACATATTTTTAAAATTTATAGATAGAAAATTAATAGAGACTAATTCTTTTTTAAAAAAAGTTAACAACAAATTAATAGTAAAGACTAATTTTAAGTTTTATTGAAAGTACACGGACTAAAATTTAACATTTGTAAGTACAAAACTAAAATGAAAACAAAATTCAAAATACAGGGACCATAACTATTTTAATCTTTGATAAACTATTTTACGTTCCTATATTTAAATTGAAATTAAGTTCAGTTAAAAAAAAAAAGAGATTAAATTCATTTTTCAATGTTTTTAACAACTTAAATGCATCGATTAAGAATCTTATTGAGTGGCATGGAAGACTTAATTCTTTTAATTTAATTTGTGCCTATTCATTAAAACTACTCAAATTCTACTAGTATGTTTAAGTTAAATTACAGTAACGTGAACATAGCCTAATTGGCTTCAAACATGTACATTCAATTAAGAGGTCAGAAGTTCGAATACCTTATCTTACTCTACATATTGACAAAAAGAAAAAAATTAAATTAAAAGTTTAGCTTATAAACTTTGACAATTATATCTTTGTACCTCTAAGTTTTTTCTTTTAAAGTTTAAGAACACGCGAAGGTGAAAATTTGAACCATTGATATTTTGGTCGAGAATATAATGTCTTAACCAATGGAGCTATCTTAAGTTGGCCTTCGTATCTCTAAATTTAATTTGTGATAGTGTATTTTCTCTAGACATTATTGTTAAATCACCAATCAACCTAAAAACTTGATAGATTATGGTAAATTTAATCTTATATCAATAATTTAGTACTTATCATTGTTAACTAAATGATGATGTGTCATACTTATTAGAGAAATGCTAGTTGATCTAATATATTCATCTATATAAATAAATAAGAAAAGTTGTTAACTATCTTAATTAAATTAAAACAGATAAATTGATGAAACGGTTGAAATTATCAATTGAAAATTGTGGGAAAAAGTATCCAAAAATGTTGATCGACTATTTTTTTTTTTGAGTACATATTGATCGACTATTTTTTAATTTAATATGAAAACGAATTAAAATTATATAGAAATTTACTAATCTTAACTTTATAGTCATATCACTTTCATATCTTTTGTCCGTTCTTATTTTATATTTAAGGGCAAAGTGGGAAATTTCTTGATTTCAATCCTAAGTGGATGGAATACAAAGGTTTTTTTTTTTTTTCTTTTTCTTCTTTTCATTTTTAGAATACTATAACATTATTTAAAATCTATTTCCGTTCTATAAAAAGAAGTATAAATAACTATTAAACTATGCTTACGTGAGCAGGTGAAATGCAAAGTCAACAGACAACATGAAGAGAAAAAATAGCATCTTATTAATACGTTATTTTATTTTAGCTATTATTCTTTTAAATATTCAATTTATTTTTCAAATTATATGAATAGAAATTTTACTTAATAATTCATACTCTTGTGTTTTAAATAACATACATGGGATTTTTTCTTTTTCCTTTTTACAAATTTATAAATATTGCTTAAACTTTTTGTTAAATTCAAGACAAATTTTAAATAAATTTGACTAAAACATAATATTTCAAAAGTATAACCACTAAAATAAAAAAGATGTGAATGCTTAGAGATAGTTTTAAATTTTTGTTAAATAATGAACTGAAAATTAACAATAAGGATTATAAATAACTTTATACAGGAGAATATTTGAAAGGTGAGAGACCAAAACAAAATAAATGTGAGGTTAAATTATAAATTTAGTTTCTAAACTTTAATAATTGTGTGTAGGTTAAAAAAAAAATAGTCCATGTACTTTATTTTGTAACAAGTTAGTCCATGTACTTTTAAATTTGTAACAATTTAGTTCCAAAATTTTAGTACATAACAATTTATTCCCTGTACTTTCAAATTTGTAACAATTTAATCCCTATTATAAAAAATTTCATCAAAATTAAATGACGATTTTTATTATTTAACAATTTAGACTTTGTAGCTTATAAACATATTAGGTCCCTAATTAGTTCATTGATCTACCTATGTTAGAAATCTCATTAAATCTTAACAATAATTTTCGCGATAGGGACTAAATTGTCACAAGTTTTAAAGTACAATGACTAAATTGTAACATACTAAAGCTTATGGACTAAATTATTACATATTTTAAAGTACAAGGACTAAATTGTTACATACTAAAGTTTAGAAATTAAATTGTTACAAGATTGAAAGTATAATGACTAAATTGTTACAAATCAAAGTTCAAAGATTAAATTGTTACTTTCATAAAAGTTTAAGAATTAACAGTGATTTTTAACTTTGTGTTTATATATAGTCCATTAACTTAAATTTTTTTTAATTACATCTATAATTTTTTTTATTTTGATTATAATTAATAAAGTCCATGAAGACTAAAAAGATGATGATGATTTGGTACCACCTGACAATTGGTGGCACAAAAAAAGTAGCATAATTCAACTGCACTGCATATATACCAATTTTAGCATAGTTCAACAACATTATATTTTTTGAATAAAAAGAATTAGCTACGTATATAAGAAAATGGTAGATTTAACCAATATTTGAAACCTTCTATCTCATTCATCTTTTTTGCTAATCAACCATTATTTTATATATTTGGTCTCCTCTCTTATCACTCTGGCCAAATTTTAATTCATTAGTTCAATAACATCTCCCCTCAACACAATTAAAATAATCAGTTAAAAACGGTAACTTATTAAATTCAAGATTAAAAATTTAGACTCCATTTGATAACCATTTGATTTTAGATTTTTTAAAATTAAGCTTATAAATATCCCTTCCATCTAATGTATTAAATTTCCATCGACATTTCCACACGTCTATAGGTTCAACATCAATATGAGAAGTGAATCGCATTTCCATTATATTGTAAAAACTTGATAAAAAAAATAGCAATAAAATGCAACTAATGTAAATATAATATTAATAATAAGTATTTTAACATATTTAAAAAGTTCAAAATGTTTATTTATTAATTTAAATATTTAAATATTTTATAATTTTTTTTAGAAATATCGATCAACATTGATATCTTATCGATATTATCATAAAATTGAGACCTCAATATTTTAAACATTATTTATATTTATATTTTTCTTTGTTTTATTATCTACTTTTATTTTGTCAAAATATAGGTCAAGTTTTGAAAACTAAAAAAAATAATTTTTGAAAATTTATTTTTGAAATTTAACTCAAAATTCAAATGTTTCTTAAAAATATAAAAATTATTGTAGGAAAATGGTAAAAAAAACAACCACAAGTTTACAAAACTAAAATCTAAATAGTTATTATACATTACGTTAGAGGTTAATTAAATTCTTTTAAATTTAGTGATTAAGTTTGTAATTTAACTTAAGTAGGAAACTAAAGACACAAAAAATGGAACTTAAAACTTTTTTTTTTCTACCCGATTTCTACATATCTTTGCAGTAGACAAAGTTAGATGGAAGTTGTAAAGTTTTGTTTGGACGACGGCAAAAGAGCGAACACTATGATTATTTTTCCATTACAGGATTTTTCTAACCATTATTCATTTTCTCATTTTCTTTTTTTTTTTTCTTCCTTTTTTGGTTTTAATTTTTACAGCGTAGATTTCAATTACGATCTCATCATTTTCCCTCACGAACTCAGGGAAAAAGTAAAAATTAGCCCAAATTATTTTTCATCTCCATAACTTTTCCCCAATCCGATCATCATCTTCGTCCCACCAATCTTCAAATTTCGAAATCTACTTCCCATTTTTATTTTCTCTCTTAAATTTCGCCTTATGCCGCCATGGATTTAGCTCCACCAGTGCAGAGTCGGAGCTTGCTCATCGGAGAAGAAGTTACAAGCCTCCTCTCCGCTGAAGAAATTATGCTCCTCCATTTTCGGACACATCTGCATTTGTTGTTGATACCCCTTCTGATACTGCAAGTAATTCAGCGCCGTCGTCGCGCAGTTCAGTTTCACGGCGGCGGAGGGACACGGAGATGCCGCCCCTGTCATGAAGTGGTGGTGGTGGTTCTGCAGCACCCCCGGTGAAGAAAAGGCCACCGTGGGACTGTAATCTTCGTTCAAAATTGCGCTCGAGTCGCTATCGGATGACCCATCTTTGAAATCGGGGAACAATGAGGCCTCTTCCGTCGGTGCCTCTTCCCCTTCTCCGCCATTGTTGTTGAAGCTCTCGTAATTGAAGTCTTCGGACTCACTCGCCGGTGGAACAGAGAACTGATCGGTAATCTCCGGCTTAATTTGTTCAATCAGAGCATTCTCAGAATCGGCCGCCACCACCACCATCTCTTCCTCCACCGAAAGATTGCTCTCTGAGTTATCTTCTTGAAGCTTCCCTTTCAGTTCCCGAATCTGCAAACACCAATTTACAGTCTCCATTAATATCATCACATTTCTCTGTTCTTCGAGAAAAGGGGTTTGTATTTTGTAAATTGTAATTGTTGTACCTCTTTGAGGAGAGCTTGATTGTCCTGTTGGAGAGTTTCATAACTGAGTTTGAGATTCTCATAATTGGTTTTGAGAACGCCATAATCTCTTTCTAATTGCTTGGTTTTCCATCTGGCTCGACGATTTTGGAACCAAACAGCCACTTGTCGAGGCTGCAACCCAAGTTCTCGAGCAAGCTTCACTTTCCTCTCTGGTTCGAGCTTGTTTTCAACTTCGAAATTCTTCTCTAGAGCCTTAACTTGCTCCACACTTAGTCGTCTCTTCTTCTCTGACACACGTCCAGATTCTTCAACGCAACCTTCTTCATCAAACCCATCCAGCATCGACTGGAATTCCGTGCCATAAACACGGTTGTTTCTCGGACTGTGTTCTTGATCTGTGACACAAAATTCGGAGAGAATTAGTGAAAAATAGATCGAATCTTGCAAAGCCCAGAAAGGAAAAAAGCAGAGTAGTAAACAGTTTGAAAATCGCAAAAGAGTGATTGATTGATTGACCATTGTGAAATTGAAAAAATTAAAGTTGGAGGAGACAGAGAAAAAGAAACCCACATGGGTATGTCTGAAAATTACAAGTACAAGAACAAAAGGAAGGGAAATTTTGATGATGGTTATAATTTTGCTTTTGGAAAAAGCAGCAGCAACGTAAAACCTGAAGTTGGGCAGATGGACATGAGTGCACCCAAGGAATCTGAGCTGCTAGCTGCAGGCCTCTTCATGATTGGGAATCAGCACAAAATTAAACACACAGTAGAGTCACAGAAAACTTAGAAGAAGATGATGTTGATGATGATGATGATGATGAGATGGGTTAATTGTTCTTCCTGTTTATGATTGTTCTGTTTCTTTTGTTAAGTGTCTGAATAATGGGAAGAAATTGAAGCATCACTTCAAGGAAGCAATGAAGGCAAAAGTTCCATGTCTGGTGAAAGAAAAAGAAGAACAAATTGTACAGTGTTGTTCACAATTACTGTACAAAATATTCCATTTCCCTGAATCATCATCATTCTTCAACATTGCTTCTCCCTCAGAACCCATTTAAAATTCCCACTCCAAAATAG
The DNA here is from genome assembly GCA_033996785.1 of Trichosanthes truncata. Taxonomy (NCBI): domain Eukaryota; kingdom Viridiplantae; phylum Streptophyta; class Magnoliopsida; order Cucurbitales; family Cucurbitaceae; genus Trichosanthes; species Trichosanthes truncata. The sequence goes on from JAWPNB010000003.1 coordinate 74,919,301, forward strand.
GAAGCTTGTTAGGCAAAACCCAGAAGAAGAGTAATCAAATTAAGAAAGAAAAAAAAAAAAGAAACAAGTCTCACTCAACTTCTCTCTCTACATCATTAGATTAAATAACAAATTTGAACACTAGAGATGATCATCAAGAAAAGAAAACAATGTAAAACCAGAAGAGAGAGAAAGAGGAGAGAGAAGTGGGAGGATGAGTGAAGCAGATTTCACAACCCAGGTAGGCTTCACACTTTCTCTCTCTTTAAATAAATCAAACTTGGGTTACAATCTGACTGGGGTTAGGTATTGCTGGAGTTGGCATTGGCAAATTGCCAAATGAAATGAACTCTAAATTGCCATCCAAATGCAAATGCAAATGCAAATGCAAATTTCTTCTCACCGTCTATAGCCTGTACACTTCTTTTTTTTCTTTTTTTTTTTTCCCTTCTTTTTCATCAATATAAAAATATTAAATGTGAACAGCTCGGCTCGAGCTTGAGAATTTGAGCCGGTAAAGATTTGGTTGGCGTCAGCGTATCGGGGGGCCCGTCACAACGGAATTGTCTTCCGCAACTAATCGACAATCCCGAAATCGTGAATAAATTGCTTTTTTATTTTAATGTGGGGTATGTTTCTTTTACAAAATATCCAAATTACCCTTTTTTTTTTGGAGGAATAGTATCCTTTTTCCATTTTTTTAAACTCTTTTTAAAAAATATACTTAATTTCTCTGTCTAATTTTATATAAGGTAAAAGTATCTCTATGCTAAAATATAGTTCAATTTATATTTAGCTAAATTATGTATTGAATATTTGCACCTATCTTGAGTTGTTCGTACTTTTTTTTTTTTTTTTTTAAATTTATTTTTAAATTTTAGTTATTGTATTTTTTTTGTAATATCTTACCATTAATTAGTTTCAACCATTAGAGGCTCTTTGACCGGTTAAGTTGGGTTGAGTTGTATTGGGTTTTTAAGCTAACCAAACGTTTGGCCCGTTAACATATTTTATCACCGTTTTTATTTGTGAACTCAGTGGGGTTGAGAACAGTAACCCTATTCTCTCATGCATTTTTGTTCCCTTTCTCACCCTCACTACTCGGCGACCTGAGGAAACTGACAACGACTTTGTCCGGCAACTGCGATTACTGTCGACTACCTTCTCCGGTGATCGTGGCCACCATCACCTACCTTCTCCGATGATCAACGACAATCGTTGGGGACCATTGATAGGGCCAACATAGTCCTATATTTTATGCCTAAATCATGTTAGTTTAGAGGTTTTAATGTAATTAATTGACCATTTTGTAGGGATTTGAGCATAAGGCACATTTCGGGGGATTCTACGTCAAATCGCAGTTCCAACGCATCAAACCGAAGGTCATTTGGACACCCGAGCGAAGAGTTAGAGCAAAAATGACCAGTGCTGCGCCCTGGGTAGCGTTTAGACGCTGTCTAGAGCGTCTAGACGCTCCGTCGATTCCTATAAATAAAGTTTTTCGTCCTTTAGGTCATTTGTCTCCCATTTTCAGCCGTCATGAGACCAATTTAGGCTTTATCCTATCTGTTTTTTAGTAGTTTAGGATAGATTAGGAGTTTTTTTCCATCAAACTTCGGTGTCGGGCTACATCATCACGATGAGCGGCTAAGGTAAGTGTTTCAATTCATAGGTTGATGTAGCCAATTGCAATGTTGTGAGACTTGTATTTTAATATAGTTTTCTTACAATTGCAAATAAGATTTTGATTCTTATGTTTATTTCATAAACATGTATTTTTGATTGAATTGACGTCTCAATCACTTTATATGTTTGATTGCTAGTCATGATACATGATCCATAATTGTCATGTTGATTGAACCGGCATCGTTAGGATTATTACATGTGTATGTTTTATGGGTTTCCATATTGCATGACTTGCATGTTTAATTCTAGGAATTAAAGAAGCATTTTGATTAGATTAAAGTTATTTTATCTAATTAGTTGTCTTAGTCCTTCCAAAACACTTAATGCCTTTACCCAAATAATTTGGAACGGTTTCGTCAGAATTGTTTAGGTAATTAGCGTTAACCTTGACGTTTGTTAGAGTTAATGACTTTAGGGAATTTGTTACTTTTGGGGTTTCTTAAAAAGTTGACTAAGTGCTTGCATAATTAAGTTACACATTTTGTGTGCTTATGATCAATTTTGCAATTGGATAAAACCGTACATGTGAATTGGATTTTGGTAAGATTTAATTTATCTTTATTTTATTTGCTTATGTTTTATTTTATTAATAAAAATACAAAACCCCCCTATTTAATTATTTTCTCCTTTGCAAATTTAACTTGAGAAATTAATATTTGGTTCCCTGAGATCGACCCGGTCCACTCAATGCTACAAGTAGTTTAGGATCGGTTTATAAATTTTAATTTGACGAGCCCTTGACCAGCTGATCGCTATGCTTTGCTACAACACGCAAGTGCATGTGATCGAAGTAATAAAGAAACTGGAAGTATTCCAGAGTATCGTACCCAAGGGAAAGGATTTTAACAAAATCTTATGAAGACGACACAAATTTGCTTACAAAATGCAATTGGGGTAACCGAAGATGTAAAAATTTAAGAGGTTGGTTTGTTAACAAAGAATGAATGAAAATTCAATGAGTTAAAAATAAAATAGGGATTCAAGTGATTCAAGCACCTTTGAAAAAATGCTATTCAAATGCAATTGCAATCATAGTTAACATGTGAGAACTAAGTAAACCGAGTTCAACTCCTATTCAATTTTGATTCAAAATCTTTAGGAGACTAAGTGAGTAAACCTATATGTCTATGGCTAATCTAACTTAGATACTTCGCACACAACTCTAGTGGTTTGGAGTCTCGCCCTATGTCTAGGGTCGATGTTCAGAACTTATTTCTAAGCCTTTTCCTCCATTGCTTTTGTGACATCGGCTTTCCCTTAACTCTTTCGATATTAAGTTCAAGCTTGATGAGCAATCACTAGTTGACCGACTAGGTTTACCCAAATCTAAATTCAACAAAAGCAAACAAAGTTCACATGCTAACTAGATTGTTTATGCTTTAGAGCTTTTACATTTTTCCTTAGGGCTTTCACTAACTTGAACCCCTAAAGAATATTTAGCTCATTGTGGAGAAAATGAAAAGCCAAAAATTATTTGTTAAAAATTTCATAGCTAACAAAAGAAAGAGGTAATTAATCTCAAGGAAAACCTAATTGAATGACCAAGTAAGAATGCCCACTTAGAAAATCAAAATTCCTAAATATGTTACTGGAATTCAAATTTTGTTTACCAAAAGAAAACCCACGGGTAAATAAGAAATTGAAGAATTTTGACTATAGAATTTAACAATACTCCTCCATCCCACCACCTACAGGATTTAGAACTTAACCCAAGCAAAAATCCAAAAAATAGCTCGACGGACTCAACATGCAAAATAATACCCAAAATTCCTTAATGTGATCGAATCAAAATTCGTTCAAATACTTGAATCTTAACCTCTTCAACATTCATTGAGGAGAGATCTTACTTCGGGAATTAAGGAGTAACCAAATCACGAGCTAATAAAAAGAAAGGAACAGAAAAGGAATTGTTGGCTTGCTATTGTGTTGAAGGCAAACAGAAAAACCCATAAACATAAAGTGCAGAACTTGAATTCCTCGTTGAATATAGTTAAATTCAGAAATCTATTGAGCTAAACTGTAAGAAAGAATTGCTAAAACAATCGAGAATCGAAACAAAACATAACTAATAAAAATAATCAACTTAATTGTGCTGCTATCGAATAGAAAACAAAAGAATAAAACCCAAAGAAATCGAATTCTCTCCCAGGAAAAAAAAAACGCTCCCCTCTTCTTTGACTTTCCTTGCTTTTTAAAGATAATTCGAGCCTCCTCCTTCCATCTTTGGCTCCTTAATTATTGGGTAAATTTTGGACGTGATATTCAAGCAGGAAAATTCTCCATAAATTGAGCAAATCACGTGAATCTTGGTGAATCTCTGCGAATTCCGTTCTTGATTTGTAAGTCCAGAGAATGCAATTTGCATTGCAATTGCATTCTTCTTCCTTGTTCTTCACCCTGCCTTTCAAAGGGAATGCAATTGCATTCCCATTTGCAATGTCTTCACTTCTTCAAATCTGCACAAGAAACATCAACTTAAGCCAACTTTCTTGCATCTTTCCACTTAATTCTTTTTTTTATCAGATTCCAACAAGCTTGCATGAATTTATTTAAAAATGTTATTTTTAGCTTGCTTGTTATTCGATAAAATATGCAAAAAAAATGGCAATAACAACTTAGTTTTAGGGTTAAATAATCCTCATAAATGAGAATTATCACCAGCACGCTTCAAATTTGGCATCATTACCGGGGAACCACTATTAGTTTCTCTTTGTTAAATTTGATTTAAAAAAACAAAAAAAAAATTCTTTCTATTTTTATTTTTGTCTATTCATGTTCTTCCATGGTAGCAAACCCTCAACATTATTGGACATTTGATAGTGTTGCGTTGTACGCTGATGAGGTTAGTGAGCTTAAATATCAAATTTCTGATTTAACCTCAGTTCTTCAAGTGGCAGTAGGGAGACTACAAGCAGTGGATACATGTAAAATTTGTTTGTTCCAAGGACACACCACTGAAGCTTGTCCTCAGTTGCAGCGGTATTTCATGCATAACGCCTACACTATAGGAGGATTTCCTAGTCATCAAATGAACTACGAACATTACAATCCCCATCTTGAATGGGATCAATCTAGCTTTGGCTATGGATACTAGGAGGAGCAGCCGAACCAATACTATCAAACTTCAGACTCAGGTATGTCTTTAGAGACTTTAGTGCATGAACTTGCTAATACCACTCTCCAGTTTAAGTAGGGAAATCTCCAGTTTCAGTTGGAAAATATTCAGTTTCAAGAGGAAACGCGAGCTGGGATGCGAAGCCTTGGTGATCAAATTACTCAGCTAGCTGATTCAGTGAGGAGTCTGGAAAGTGTACAGAAGCAACACTCTTTTGACACCATTGAGGAAAGATTTTGTGCGGAAATCGACATAGACAGTGACAAGGAAGTTTTGAATTTCGAACCATGCCAAGAACAGATAATTTGTGAGATTAAGGAGGAGTCAGAGCTTACACCCGAAGAGGAGATTCATGTGATAGAGTTGGAGGCTGAAAAGTCTTCGCTTGTTCTATTCCCTTGCATCTTTCTTGATTTTGAATGCCTTTTCTTTATTCTCACGAGTTTGTAGAGTCCTTTATTTCTTTTGAGTCAGTTGAGTCAGTTGAGTCTTACTTTTTGCCTTTCATTCCTTATATAAAAAATAGAAAAAATAATGATTTGTTTGGTACCCTTGAGAAACAGGAAAGCCTTCTAAACTTGGAAAGTTACATTGATTCAAGCAAGAAGGGACCGAAGAAAGTAGAAGAATTTTACGTACCTTGACACGTGCCACACGACAAGTCGAGCAATCGACTATAAAAATTTGCGCTTCCTGAAGGCAGCTAGGCTTGAAAATTTAGTTACTTTCCTTTATTGCTTTCTATTTTTGTTTTTCCTAGCTTAGCTTATTTTGCTCTGTTTTGTAGGTAACAAATTGACATTTGAGCAGAAGAATTATCATTTTTGGAGATTTCCGTCGTGCCACCACCCACCTACGTGCTGAGTTTTCATGGGAGGTTTTCTGTTCCCTTTTCTATTTGTCCTTTCATTTTCACTGATTTTTGTACATTGAGGACAATGTAGAATTTAGGTTGGGGTGGAGGTTATTATTGTGCTTTGATGATGTGTTTAGCATGATTGGTTGAGTCTTTGAGCATCTGAGCTCGGACATATTTTTAGGTTTGATAGTTACGCTTATATATTGTCCTTGAGCACCTGAGCTCGGACTGTTGCTCGATTATGTTAAACATGATTCTTGTGTGATTTTTTTTTAAAAATTTTGTATGAATTATGAGCTTGAATGCTTGATGATGTGTTTGTTTGTTGCTTGATGATGACAATTGATGACATACATGGTATGTTGCTTTAATTGCATTAGCTGAAGTATATGAATGCTATCCTACTTTGAGTCTTTTTGTACCTAACTTTCAAAATTTTCTAGTCTTTCCTACACGATCTGAACACGTTAGCCTTTCCTTTAGTAGTCTTGAAGGCTTAGGGTGGGATTATAGAGCTTGTCTGTCTGTTGTCACCCGATAGGTGTAGGGCTAGTTGTTGAGTGGAAAGATTGATAGCTTGTAAAACGTTGCTTAGGAGAAGTAAAAATGTGATTTGCCTAGAAAAAGAAAAAAATAAAGAAGGAAAGTGTGCTTGAAAAGAAGATCATTCTTGAAAAAAAAAAAGAAAAAGAAGAAAATAAAATAAGCTTGTAATGACTTCAATGAATCAAGGAGTAAAAAGAGCTATCCCTGTCGTGATCAGTTAGGCCATCCATTGAGCGAGTGCTCTGGATACAGGTCCCTGCCACATGTGTGTGAAAGCTAGTGCCCTTTGGCATTTAGAGTGATACAAGTTTATCCCTCGGGTTTGAGTTCAGGCACCTAGTAACCTATTACTTGTTTGATGGTTTGGAAGCTTGGTAGCTAGTCCTAGTGTCAGTGTAGGGGGAAGATGGATTGAGAGCTTTATAGACCTTTTTCGGGCTTGTAGAGACTACTTTACGAGGCCGCACACACGTGGGAAAGAATAGAAAGAGTTTTTTAAAAGTGTCTCAAAACATGGATAGTGTATGTCTACTTCTCTTTTGTGGTTATTGTGATATTCTTAAGTATTAAAATTAGAGTCTCGTGCATGCAATCACTGATTCATATCTTTATTATTTTTGTTTGGGTCTTACTCGAGGACTAGCAAGATTTAGGTTGGGGGTTATTTGATAGGGCTAACATAGTCCTATATTTTTATGCCTAAATCATGTCAGTGTAGAGCTTTTAATGTAATTAATTGACCATTTTGTAGGGATTTGAGCATAAGGCACGTTCCGGGAGATTCTACGTCGAATCACAGTTCCAACGCATCAAATCGGAGGTCATTCGGACACCCGAGCGAAGAGTTAGAGTAAAAATGATCAGTGTTGCGCGCTGGATAGCGTCTAGACGCTCTGTCGATTCCTATAAATAGAGTTTTTCGTCCTTTAGGTCATTTTTCTCCTCTCTGTTTTTCAGTAGTTTAGGATAGATTAGGAGTTTTTTTTTCATCAAACCTCGGTGTCGGGCTACATCATCACGATGAGCGACTAAGGTAAGTGTTCCAATTCATAGATTGGTGTAGCCAATTGCAATGTTGTGAGACTTGTATTTTAATATAGTTTTCTTACAATTGCAAGTATTCTTTGATTCCTATGTTTATTCCATAAGCATGTATTTTTGATTGAATTGACGCCTCGATCACTTTATATGTTTGATTGCTAGTCATGATACATGATCCGTAATTGTCATGTTGATTGAACCGGTAGCGTTAGAATTATTACATGTGTATGTTTTATAGGTTTCCATATTGCATGGCTTGCATGTTTAATTCTAGGAATTAAATAAGCATTTTGATTAGATTAAAGTTATTTTTATCTAATTAGTTGTCTTAGTCCTTCCAAAACACTTAATGCCTTTACCCAAATAATTTGGAACGGTTTTGTCAGAATTGTTTAGGTAATTAGCGTTAACCTTGACGTTTGTTAGAGTTAATGACTTTAGGGAATTTGTTACTTTTGGGGTTTCCTAAAAAGTGGATTAAGTGCTTGCATAATTAAGTTACACATTTTGTGTGCCTATGATCAATTTTGCAATTGGATAAATGATTTTGGTAAGATTTAATTTATCTTTATTTTATTTGCTTATGTTTTATTTTATTAATAAAAATACAAACCCCCCCTTTTTAATTGTTTTCTCCTTTACAAATTTAACTTGATAAATTAATATTCGGTTCCCTGAGATCGACCCGGTCAACTCAATGCTACAAGTAGTTTAGGATCGGTTTATAAATTTTAATTTGACGAGCCCTCGACAAGCTCGCTTTAACCATATATGACAAACCGTCCATCACCAACGATTGCCGAACTTCTAGCAACTACCATCGGCAACAATTTTTGGCGCGACGACACTACGACGACCCTTTTGGTTGTGGTTGGGTGGTCATAGTGTTTTAATAAAAGTCATTCTTTATGGTAATTTGACATTATTAAAAACATTTTGAGTATAAAGCAAACCACACAAACTTTGTATAAAAACACTTTTGAGAAAATATAACTAAACATATTAGTGTTTTTATTTTAAACTATTTTTATAAAAAAAATGTTTAAAATAAAATGAATTTTTGAAAAACACTTTTTTAAAGGTTCAACCAATCACACTCTGTTGTCGTTTGTTGATATCGTTTGATTAGGAAGAAAAGATAGAAAGGAGGAAACAATTTGGACTGAGTTTAGAAAAAAGTATTCATGTAGCCACCACTTGTGGCTAAAATATCTATCAACCATTTTGTTTGAATTAACCATTTTTTTGGATATTGTATGGAACATAGATGTGGCCCTTTGTTGGGCATTTAAATTTTTTTTGTGAACCATGTATTGTTGGCCTACTTATTTTTTTGTGCATATTCCACTCATATATTCTACTGATGTAAAAGCATATTGTAATTTGGTTGTTGGTATGAAACAAAACTATTTTGTCTATCTCAAGTACAAATGTTACATGCAGAAATTGTAAAACATTTGTGAATTTTTTAAGTTGACATCTCAATTGAATGTTAAAAATTTGGACAAATATATGTCTAATTGAATGGTTGAACAAAAAGTTAAGAAAACAAAAACAACCAACAGAAAATCAGACTTCAGAACTTCAGGTTAAAAAAATCTGCACCAGAAACCCCTGACTTAATAACTCTAGGTTAAATAACTTTGCATCTTAAACACAGACTTATCCAGACTAAACAATTATACACCTAAAACACAGGTTTATTAACTCCCTAGGCAAATTAACTCTAGACTTCATAACTCAACTATGTGCTCCAAACAACTCTTTAGTTAGTAGATTTGATGTCTCATAAGAGATTTTTTACGTACATTAATTTTCAAATGTGCGCATAACAAAGCAATTTTACATTTACATGCAAGTAACATTATATCTTAAGGTATTAATTTTACAAACTCGTTTAAGTTTTAGTTCAATTTAAGAAAATTTGAAAGCTAAAAGTGACTGATTGAGCTTAGTATTAAAACAAAAAGTGGTTTTCTCCCAAAAATATAAGAAAGTTTCAAATGGTCTCTTTTTTTTTTTTTTTTTTTTTTTTTTTTTTTAATTAGAAAAAAGCATAACCAAAACCAATCAAGAAACGTTACTGATAATTCTCCTTCATGAGGATTATTTGGCCTTTAAACTTAGTTATATTTGTGATTTTTATTCATATTATTTAATGAAAAAATAAAAAGTTGTTGAATTTAATCACATGATTGATGGAAGACCTTTAAATTAAGTAAGTTGAGAAAATAAAACAAAAGAAGAAAAAAAAAATTCACACTTAATGTTTTGATGCAAGATTTTTTCGGAATGCAACTATAGTGCAATTGCTATGCAATTGCAATCTGGACAGATTTGAAATTTAAGGAAAAAAACGTAGATTTCGGGATTTTGAAGGAAAACTGACCCACGAATTTAACAAGATAATTAGCCATGATTGTCCATCAACCAAGAGGGAAACCCTAGCATGAAATTCCTATAAATATTGAACAAAGAAGCCGAACAAGAGGAGCCGAATTTTGGAAAGAAAATTTCGTGGGTTTCATTGCCGACTACAGATTTTTATTCAGTTTTGAGTTGCTGTTCTAATATTTTCTTCTAGATCTAAGTTCAGAATCTCTCCATCAATCCCATCACAACGATTGTTGGTGATGGTTATGAACAAATCCTTGTTCGATTGAGCCAGAGGGAGAGATTTTTAGAATAATTTCATTTATGTATTTTAAATTATTGTCATATTTTTCGTTCTGCTATTTTAGTCTCAGCTACTGTTTTTTTTGTTTTCTCATATTTCTCTGTAATTTCCATGGAAGTTATTTGATCTTTAAATTCATAGAAATTTAAATCCAGAACTGTTATTAATTTTTGAATACTCAGAAGTGAGTTCCTCACCCTTGCCATTTTCAATTTTGTTACTCAAAATCTTGAGATTTAGAATTCTCAATGTTGTAATTTTTGGAAATTGAATACTCAGATTTGAGTTCCTTACCCTTGCCTTGTGAAGTTTTATTGAAATTAAGTGAAATTTAGAATTTCTTAGTTCTTGAACCCGGATTTTTTTTTTTTTTTTTGAAAAAATTGATTGTTCTCTTCATTTTCTTTTGTTCCAATGAATTCCTATAATTCTAATTTACTGTTTTTTTTTTGTTAATTTTATTATGATGAGCTAATTTTCCTTCGGGTTTCAAGTTTGTGAATGCCCTAGAGGAAAGATGTAAAGCTCGAGAGTAAAAACAATCTAGCTAATTCTTGAACTATTGTTTGCTTTTGGTGAGTTAAATGTTGGGTAACCTAGTTGGCCATCTAGTGTTGCTTGCCATGCTAAACTTAATACCAAAAGGGTTAAGAGAAGCAGATGTCACAAAAGCAATGGAGGAAAAGGCTTAGACATAAATCCTGAAACATCGACCCTAGACATAGGGCGAGACTCCAAAACCACTAGAATTGTGTGCAAAAATATCTAAGTTAGATTAGCCATAGAAAGTTAGGTTTAATCACTTAGTCTCCTAAAGATACTTCATAGAAGGTCGAATGGGAGTTGAATTTGGTTTACTTAGTTCTTGAGTTAGCTACGATTGCAATTGCCTTCTTGTTGCATTTTCTTTCCAAAGGAGCATTAGCATCTTGAATCCCTTTTTCAATTCCATTGAACTTTTCAAACAATTTTTCTCTTAGTCAACACACCTCACAAATCATTTTCACCCATGGTTACCTTAAGTTGCAATTTGTCAACGATTTTGTGTCATCTAAAATTCATTTTATTAAAACTCGTTCCCTTGGGTACGATACTCTGTAATACTTCCAGTTTCTTATTACTTCGATCACGTGCACTTGCGTGTAGCAAAAATCCTATCAGTTACTCCATCCCAAGAATGGAGGATACAACATTAGCTGGAAAACCCTATTTCCAGACCAAAGAAAGCTCAGAAGAGGAAGCCAGATTTGCCAACTCATGGGCAACTTTGTTTTCCTCTCTTGAAATTTTACAAAAGGAAACCACCTCAACAGCCGAGGCTACGAACAACGCTTCCTCAATAAACAAGCCAACTTCCGACAAATCAGACTCAGACTGGTTCAAGAGGACCACTACCTCCAGAGAATCCAGCTCCACCTCCACAGGAGGAACGCAGGAACGCAGCACGGAATTGAGGCTTTCCAGCCCCTCCACCACAGCTGCTGCTTCAAGAACTTTAATCGGCCACTTATGAGAGATGACTTTACAACCGCCGATAATAGGAGAACCCAAATCATCACCAACAACCCACCCCGGACCACCACGATTCTTAGAGGGCGACCAAGAAGCATCAGAATTTAGCTTCCACCGGCCCATACCGGGAGGCTTCCAACTCCCCAGAGCCAGCGACGGAGGACTCGGGCAATCCAGACCAGTGCTAGACAGATCAGGATCCAACACCCTCCCATAAGCCATAAAAAGCGACTCCTCGTCAAGGAACTTATTGTCGAAATGGAGGGAGTTCCTGAAAGACCACGTGCACCACAAGAAGGACACCACTCTACTAAGCTTCCTCTTCGACATCAGCCTCTGCAAGCAGTCCCAATAATCAACCGGAGACCATCTACCCCTGCCCATCGCAAATGAATCAACGTAAGCGGGGAAAATGTGATACCACATCTTCTCAATTACCTTGCACTCCCATAAGATGTGACTTGTTGTTTCCAGCGCAAACCTACAAAAAGGGCAATTTAAGTTTGGTCCCTATCTTTTCTTGTTGCATGTCTTTTTAACCTTTCAATTTCATTTTTTAGGTTTTGTCTAGCAATGTTTACAAATAAAAATAATCTTTATATATCAGTCTTTTGTTGACACTTGCAAATAAATGCCACTATGTTTAATTATTGTCATGTCAACTTTATTAACAAAATGAGGTCTTTACTTTCTATCCTTATATTAAGCCAAAGTGAGCTTAGCTCAACAATAATTGACATGTACCCTCGATCAAGAGATCAGATGTTCGAATTCTCCCACCTCCAAATGTTGTTAAACTAAAAAAAACAATATATATTAAAGTACATATTGAGAGTGCAACCAAAGTTTCACATTGACTAGATAAGGGGACGATCATGAGTATATAAGTGAAGGACAATATCTTTATTGGTATAAGGCTTTTTGGGTGAAACAAAAAATAAAGTCATGAAGGCTTATATATGTCCAAAGTAGACATCATCATACCATTGTAGAGATATGTAGAGGTTCTTTGTCCCCTATTAATACAAGGCTTAAATGTGCCACAATAAATTTTACTTCTCTTTTTAAGTTTAGTATACACAAATATAAAAAATAACCATAATTAAGTTTCTCAAATGATCTATTTATAACAAGTTCATTATATATGAGAATGGGTTAAAAGATGTCCTCAAAACAAACAAATTAAAAGAGACAAAAGAACAATTTCTTTAATAAAGTTTAGAAGGAAAATAACCTATAAAGAAAACAATCACATGAATGTTAACATTGAGCATCTTCCATTTGGATTCCATGTTTGTGGGGTCATACGGATCATGAAAGTCACTTTGAGAAATGATAAACATGTAGATGGAAGTTAGCTTAATCTTCAACATATAAATTCTTTTACATTTCAATGTAATAAATACATAAATATAAAACTAACAACATAATAATGCAAAGTTTAAATTACACAATGCAAAACTGTTAATTGTTTTATTTTTAAATTCTCAATTAAAAAAGACTTATTTAAATTTTAATTTTATAAAAAAAAATTTGGAAAGTAAAAGTTTTATTTTTAAATTCTCAATTAAAAAAGGCTTATTTAAACTTTAATTTTATAAAAAAAAATTAGGTAAGAGTTAAATAAGTCATTTTTAATTGAGAATTTAAAAATAAAACAAAAATATTATAATTTTACATTAGGTAAGAGTTGAAACCATGCACTCAAGAATACTTGAGTGCACATACAACACCTACACAATTACATATGTTTGTACATGTCGTCTCTTGAAGAGATGATCTACTCATGTTAAATTTCTTTTTAAAACCAATGCATGTCGTCTCTTGAAGATACGATCTATACATGTGTTACTATTTTTTTAAAAAACGAGTATAGGTTGTCTCGATCGTCTCTTGAAGAAATGACCATTACTGCATTTTTTAAAAATAACACGTGTATAGGTCGTCTCTTCATCTTTGGAAGAGACGACATTCGTACACCCAATAAAAACTATAATATTCTTATAAATAGTTTGAAAAATACCATATTTTTATAATAAGTTTCGAAAACTACAATATTAATAATAAAAAAAAAGACCGGTTTGAATCCTACCCCAATTGTTGTTGAACTAAAAAAAACCAATAATGTGCATTAAACTTTTATAACTCTCTTTATTAGTGGCAGAGACCCTTGATAAATTTTTAAAAACATGATGAAAAATAAATATAAATTATTATTAAAAAAAAAAAAGAGTTTCTAGTAACAGCCATGTCAATATCAGGTCATATCAATTGTCTAATGTGTGATGTTTTGTCACCTATATTACCAAGCAAATTACAACCATGCATTCTTTTTTTGGTTGTTTTTGGGCACAGAACCATTGCACGTAATTAATGGCATTAATCATCGGAATGGATATATGCAATAATGGAAGTAGGTTTTTTTAAATGAATCGTTTTTTGTTTTGGGACAAGAAATGAATCTCAATTTGATTAATCTTACTTTTGTAGTTTTATGTTCATATTATACAGTAAAAATGTTTTCAAATTATACTTTTAATTTTCTGAGCTTTGAATTAATTTCACTTTCTTGAATTTAAGGAGTAATAACTCTATCATCTTTAAATTATATGTTTGATGGTACTAAACAAAACTGTCTCCTATATTTGAAAGCAACCAATGCTTCTCTTAGGGAAAGCTCGCTAAATTGCAATCATACATCAACAATTAAATGATAAAATTGTTAACTTCAATGTACCTATGTTGTTGCTAAGAAAAATAGTCTACAAATGAAAAACATTTATTTATATGATTAATTGATATTTTAAAAAGGGTAAAATATAATTTTAGACGTTTATGAGATTTGAACTTAGTTTCTATTTAGTCTTTAGGTTTTCAAAACTAACATTTTTGACTATTGAGATTTGAATTTAATTTCTATTTGGTGCTTAAAGTTTTAAATTAGAGTGACATGTATTTGGTCTCCAAATTTGAATTTGATTTCTAATAGGTCGTTGAAGTTTTGAAACTAGAGTTTAAGTAGAGTTGTCCTATGCTAATATGTATTTTTTTAAAAAAATGAGTTGGATAACTATTTTTTTATTTTTTTTTTTATACTTGGGGACCCATTAAAAATCAATTTCAAACTCCATGGATTAATTAGAAATAAATTCAAACTTCAAAAACTAAACATGTCACTTTTGAAATTTCAAGAACCAAATAGAAACTAAATTCAAATCTTAAGTGCTAATGGAAATAAAAATGTTATAACTTCTTATATATATATATATTAAATCGGTTAGGGATCTTAAAAATATTCTTATATAGTATATTATATAAAAAAAAAATATCAAGAGCTAATGAGCTTATAGTTTAAGAGTAGAAAACTATAAAAATCAAACTAACTCAACTTTTGATTCAATAATATTATTGATTTAAATTTTTATAATTGCTCAAGGATAATATTATTGTCCCCAACTTATTTTTAGTTCAGTAAATGTAGAGAACATAATAAATATGTTAAGTACATCGCTAAGTGGAAATTATAATTTTTGTATGAACAAATCTGACCCATTTGTCTATTTTTGACTCCTAAACTCATATATAAGAGGTCTATCTAAAAGCTCTTGTGGACACCATAATGATGAGTGGTATGTGTACCAAGGGCTTTTCAAACCTCTATGGGCTTTACCCATGGGCCTTAGCCACCTTTCTCAAAGAGTTCAAAATCTCCCCTTAATCCCAGATCTAATTTATTTAATTTAAAGACTTTTTATATTATATTTTTTCAACTAATTATTTCATACATTAGATATATGAGTCATCACAAGGGTAACAGATTTATCATTTATGAGTTTGGTAACAAAATGGAGACTCACAAAACCTGATTCACAAATATCTATAGTAGTTAGTACTTGTTGGATTAATATTTTAGCCACACAGTCAATAAATACATTATTTTATTATTCTAGATTCATCGTTTAAATTATTCAGTTAGATGAGTACATACTGTATCTAAAAGCCGATGAAGCTCCTAATCTTATTAGGATACTTGTCCAAATATAGTTCCTCAATTCATCTAAAATGGAGATTAAGCATTGCTTGTTAATTATCTGCTTAAACTCATGAAAACATGCAATATTTCTCTTCGGTATCTATAATTATAGATTCATCCATATCTATAATTTATCATGTATGTATGTATGTATGTATGTATAGATATACATACATACATACATACATACATATGAATTTTATCTTTAAATATAGGTTTAAGAATTTTCAACCCACATGTTGTTAGTACTAAAAAAAAAATATCTCAAATACTTATCTTCTTTCATTGACCAATTATCAAAATATATCTACAAAGTTTGCAACTTGACAAAGTTAAAATTTTTAAGACCCTTGGAAGTTTTTTTTTTTTTTTTTTTTTTTTTTTTGAGTTCAATTAGAGTTGAAGAATTTGAACCTCTTACTACTTGCCTGAAAATTCGAGGGTACATGCCAATTGGCCAGACCCTTGAAAGTTGGAGCTCTTATAAAAATATGTTCTTTCAATAATTTTCCAAAGGTCAATCCTAATATGCTAATTTTTTAGCACTTTATTGATCCACCTATATTGTTTCTGGTAAGATATTATTTCTTGCCAAAAAAAAAAAAAAAAAAACTTATTAATTCACGTGTGTCATTCTATTAATCTGTAAAAGAACTAAACTATTATTCGAGTAGTTTTTTTTTTTAGTGACCGTGCACTGAAGATTCTGAAAGCAACCAAAACCATTATTGAATTTGTAGTTGGAAGTCTTGATACACAATTTCACAACCCTTCCAAATAAAAGAGTGTGGCATGAAAATAGAAATATGATGGGTTTAAGAGATTATTTTTGTAGTACAAGAACCACAAAATCAAATTTGCAGCTTGTACCCCTTAGATCAAGATCCAAACACTGTTTTGCTTGTGTTCTTAGAAATAATCTTTGGGTTGAATTTAAATGGCCATACAAAAACAAAGGTTAATATCATTTTCTTCAAGCACTTTAAGTGCTTGATCTATTTTAGTTCATATATTTTAAAATGTCTAAATGTAGTCCTTGTACTTTTAATCAATTTTCAAATTAGTCTCTACCATAAATTTATTCAGTGGCGGATCTAGAACTTTACGTAAGGAGAGCTTGATGTATTTGAATATTAGTTTGTTCAATAGAAATATGATTGATATTTTTTAGGTTAAAATATAATTTTGATTCCTATGTTTTGGACCTCATTCCATTTTAGTCTTTGTACTTTTAATAAATCTTAAATAAATCTTAAATTAATCCTTATCATTAGTTTGAACTTGAAGTTAATTTTTAGACTTGGTAAAATAGTAATAAAAATTTTCATTCAAGAAATGACACAATGTGAATATGTTTAAAAAATTTATATAAGGAAGGTTAGTAAATTTTTTTTTAAAAAATATTAACAATAAACTAACAGTATGAACTAATTTTAAGATTTATTGGAAGTACGGGAACTAAATTTGGACATTTAAAAGTACAAAAACTAAACTAAACAACTTTTAAAGTATAGAGACTAAAATGGTAATTTTACCTATTTTTATATAAATATATAAAAATGAAATTTGAAATAATAATTGTAATTTTTTGTTTTATAATAATGGTAGTTTCTTATAGATATAATTATTTAAAAATAATTTACTAATGTCTAAAAATATTTTTATTCATTTCCATTTATATTTGGTATTAAGAAAAGAATTGATTTTAAACGAAAAATTAAAGTATAAAATATAATATTATATAATTGTTATTATTTTATATTTGTATGCTTTGTACATAGAATTATTTAAAGGAGATGTGGTTTACTATTTCAATTTATAAAAAATAAAGATATAAATTATTTCAAAAGAGTAGGCCCCGTTTGGTTCATGATCAATTTTCATTTTTATGTTTTCAAAAACAAGAAAATACAAGAAAAACGATGAAAATGCATTTGGTTCAATTATTTTCAAAAACGGTTTTAAAAAACAACTCCGAAAATGGCTATTTTTGAAAATGATAAATTTTTGTTTTCTTTGTTTTTAAAAATTATGAAAACAACAGATACACTCCTCAAAAAACACGATTTTCATCAAAACAACATAATTGAATATTATAATTTATCTTTTTTCTTCAAAACTCATAAGCATATCTCTATCTACAAAGGGAATCTATCATTAAATTTTTATGAATAATTTTTTATTACAAAAACCACAAAAAATAAAGACCAACAAACCAAAGTTATTGAAAATATTTATAAATGTTTATACTATTGATTTAACTAGCACAACGTTGCATAAACATTAATCATTTTCGATAAATGGTTTTTTTTTCTCTCTTACTAGAAAGAATTTCTTTTCCTTTTTTCTGGTTGGAAAAGTTTTATTCATTTTATAAATTTTATCGCTTGTATTTTAAGAAACCAAATTTTTTTGAACCATCTCTCATTCTGTTATCTTTGCTACCTCTACAATCTTCCTTTTCCATTTCTGCAACAATAAGATCAAATTCACTATAGTAAGAAATAATTTTATTAGTTTTTTCTTAAAAAATTGATTCTATGAAATATATATTAATCTTTTCCTACATTTTCAAATTTCAACCAAACATAGTTTTCAAATTTTGAATTCAAATTTAAAGTTTTTAAATTGGAATCAAACGTGTTTTCAGATATAATGAAAATAAGATTTTTTTTTTGTTTTCAGTTGAATTCTTTATTTTCGAAAAATATTTCTGGATCACAAATCAAACGGGATCGTAGTTTTCTATATATTTTTAAATCAATAAAAAATAATAACCTTTTATAAAAATAAAAAAATGAGTATGTGTGTTGCACGCGCGTGTATTTAAAAAAAAAAAAGGAAAAACTAAACAGGTTTTTTCTTTAGAAAATGAAAACGGCCTTTGTTACCACGCTTTATCCTGGTTCGATCCCTTGGAAGCTCAATTTTGAGGCAAACTTTACAGTGTTTACTGTTTACACATAAAAAAACTAAATCATAAAATAAGCTCTCCAGGAAAAAAGTTATGTTCTAGAGGTAAAACTTATGCCCTGGAGGATCGAACCCAGGCTGAGGGAGGGGGATTGGGGGTGATTGCCACTGAAGCCAACTACAATTTTGGAATTTTGGACGAATTAATAAACTATCTTGTAAGGCCAACTGTAGATCCGCCACTGAATTTTAACTTTTTCAAAAAAAAAAAAAAAAAAGTCTCTCTTAGCCTTTCCTCTTGAAATTTTGGAAGCATTTTTGCCTTGTGTCTTTTCTTGAATGAAAATTATTATTAGGTTAAAAAACACTTTTGGTCCCAGAACTTTCATAAAAGTAAAACAATTTAGTTCCTAAACTTTAATTTATAACAATATAATTTAGACATTGTACTTTCATGTTTGTAACAATTTAATCCAAGAAATTTAGTATGCAACAATTTAGTATTTATACTTAATTTCATATTTGTAACAATGTAATCCCCACAGGGAAAAATTCCATCAAATTAAATTTAAGCGTCAATTTTTATTATGTAACGATTTAGTTTTTGTAGTTTATAAACACATTTGGTCTCTAATCAATTTATCGATCTATATATGTAAGAAATCTCATTAAATTTTAACAATTTTTTTTATGATAGGGACTAAATCGTTATAAAATTTATAAGGTACATGGACTAAATCATTACATATTAAAGTTTCAGGACTAAATTGTTACAAATTTGAAAGTATAGGAACAAAATCATTACAAATTGAAGTTCATGGACTAAATTGTAGCTTTGATGAAAGTTCAAGGACCAAAATTATTTTTTAACCATATTATTATTATTATTTTACTAAACTTGATAAAAATTAATTCCAAACTAACCGTAATGACTAATTTAGATGAAATTTAAACATTTGAAATTATAAAAATTAAAATGGAACGGGATTCAAAGCATAGAAATACCATTGAAAATCACAATATAGATATTGCAGCAAGGTGGGTGTTTAAGCATGTGAATTATTAGAAGACATGACTTTGAATAACTACCAATGGCCCAATAATGAAAGATAAAAGGAAAAAAAAATCATTTTTGGCCCTAATGTATTAATTTCAACCTTAAATTTTTAATTTCATCAATTTAAATCTCAAACTTGGTAAGTTGTATCAATTTTAACCCTAAACTTTCAACTTCATCAATTAAAACCTCAAACTTGAATAAGTGTATCAATTTACACTCTCGATTAAGTTTATGTTTCAATCATTGTTAGAAAGGTTTCTCATACATGCCTAAAGCCACATGTTGTTATGTACTTGTTTGTTATTTTTTTTAATAAAAAAATGTACCAAAAAAATAACTAAATCATTTCAAATTTGGTCACTTCCATCCTCAAAAGACTATGAACCTGACTCTCGAAAGTAAGACCCATACGAAACGATTCCCCCTCACCTTCAATGTCAATACCGACAATGATGAGTGTGAAGCAGATCCAGGCGGTGATGTCGGTTGAAGGCGGCGACGATCGTGCCGACTTCAGTGGTGAGGAGTTTGAGCTCGGCTAAAATGCGGGAGAGAATAGGGAAGGTTGTGGTGGACAAAGCAACGCCTATAAATACAATGAATTGGTCATAGTCGACCTTATTGGCCCCATCGACGGTCTTACGGAGAATTAAGGTGGCATCGATGTTGGAGAGGAAGGGAACAAAGATTTCAATGAGGGCGATTCTAAAAGCCCCACGCCCATTGCAGCAGATAGAGGGAAAATCGAGCTCGAGGCCGACGAGAAATAAAAAGAAAAACAAACCAATATTGGCGACCGATTCGAGAATGGGAATACTCCATTGATGGATAATCAGGTAGAAATAATCTTTGTTTCTACTAATTAAAGTCTATGGACCGAGTAGAATCCTGCCCTAAAATTGAAAAACCCTCCATTAATGAAATGAAAAAAGGGTGAGTGTCACAACCCGCCCCAGATTAATTCTACTAAACCTAGGATGAGCTGTGACGACAGTAGACCCCAAATGTGCAATGGAATCTATTGCCAAATCTTTATCTCTTCTCTCATTATATAACTTTATCTGTGGAAATTCCATGAACAACGCAGTTAAGATTTCTCTTAACTTATAATATATGATATGCAATGACTTGACAAGACTGGTGGCAGATTTTGATTAACTAACTCTGGTTGAAACTCAAGAGCAACCTGATGGAAAAATTAAAAACAAAAGAATGAGCTAAAAAACCCAGTGAGTGGTGATTCTATAAAAAAATAAATGTTCAAGAAAAATTATTCTCTTACTAAACAGAAGTTCATAACTCTGTGGAATAATGTAAATCATGAATAGTTTAAAAACCTTCGAGATCATTTTAAGACATTAAAATCCATAAATTAAACAACTCTTGAAAACATGAACAACACAACAAAGATTACAACTCTTGAGACAATAACTCTTGAAACATAAGCACATGTTAGTAAAAACATAGATAAGAAAATCCGTAATTACAGCTCTGAAAAAAACATAAACATAACTTGTAAAATTCATCACCAAATATGTACACAAATCTCTGTCATACTGCGTAGAGTAATCTAAATATGCACAGAACAATCTCTGTCATACTATGTATTAAATCATCTCCAGATACATAGCAGAACATATCTTTGTCATACGTGCACGTAGAGCAAACTCTAACATCTGTAATGCCTCAGGTCCAGGATTTGGACCAGGATTCGGAATCCGAATTTGGCACCTAATGGCCCCGACATTCCACTGCATCTCTTGCAGCCTGAGCACGCGAGCATACTATGAAAACACATTCTCATAGCATACATGGTAACCACCATAGGTACAAAGATCTAGTGGTTTGAAAGCCACTTTTAACATAAAAGTCTTAAAATCACAAATCACTCTAAATCATAAAACTCTTCTCAACTCTTTCCGAAAATCACGCTCTTTCTCTAAAACATCATTGCATAAATTCGAGAAATTTCTCAATTAATATTTTACATTTAAAAATTCTCAAATGATCATCAAATCTCTCAATAAACATTAAAACCCTTCTAATTTCTCAAATAATCATGAAATATCTCAAATACTTCTCTAAAACGATAACTCGAGCTAAAATCATAAGATTACTGGAACTTCATAAAAAGTTTCTAAAAATCACATAACAACTACTCTAAAATCATATCAAATTATTGAATACTTGAAATTCCATAATAATAATTCAATAATGAGAACATTTCGTAGAAATCACTCATAGAACAATTATCGTTGACACCTCAAATTGAGAGTTATTTCAATTTCTATTCGACTTGAAATTTCAATTACCATATCAATACTCATCTTCCAAACACAGTGATTGAAAAATCATAACATCAATTAAATATCAACTAGTCCAATTTATCACTCTTAAACATCACCATAATTAATCCAAACTTCAAATCACTTCTTCTCTCTTATCCATTTCTTAGTAAGTATCTCTTGTCCTTTTCTATAATTAAATATTATAAAGAAAATACTATCTTTCTCTCTCCCCTCATACACCATCTTTTTTTTTTCTCCATAATAAAATAATGTCTTTTTTTTCTTCCAAAACAACTCTGTCATGCTCATATACATTCCCCATCAACTTCCTCTCTCTTCATTTAAACCCAAATGTACCATCATCACATTTCTCTATTTTTATTTATTTATTTTCTCTTTCTTCTCCTTTTCTCCTATCTTCATCTTCTTCTTCACAAACTCTCTCTGTGTTTTTTTTTTGTCTTATCAACAGCTCATCTTCTTCTTTTCTTTTAATTTTGTGACCCACTTGTGTTCCTTATAAAATATCTAAGAAAATTCTTTTTGATTACAATTGCTAATCTTTCTTTTCCCCTCATTGAGCAATCAAATCCCCAATTAACAAATCAATATTACAAAACCCATGATTAATTTCTTCCATTTCCTACATAACCGATTAACTCCATAATAGAACCTTAGCCTCACTCTTATTTGATTTTAAAGTATCAGAAAGGAAAAGGAAGTTTCACAGAAGACAGAAAACTCAAAGAGAAGCAGAGAAGAGAGGATAATTCCTTTTGTGTATTTTCTTCTAATGAGTGAAGAAAAAACTCTTACCTTTTCCGAGAGAGTTTTTCCTCTATTTAACAAGGGATACAAGCAAAAAACACAGAGAGAGAAAAATAGGAACAATGATAGGTAAGGTTAAGGTCAATCAATAACCAAACCTTCCCATTAATACAATAAGACCAACAAGCAACCCAAACAGTGAGAAGGTACAACAACACAAGCAGATAACAGTTAAGATACTTCAACAGCCTCCCTCAAACGAGGCGACAAACAGACTTGAAGACCGAGTTTGTCTCGAAGTGCCAAGAACGGTTGTGGAGATAACGGTTTGGTCAGACAATCAGCAACCTGATCCTGAGAGCGAACATGGCGAATTTCAAGGTGATTCGCAAGAACTTGGTCTCGAATAAAATGAGCATCTATCTCGATATGCTTAGTCCTAGCGTGGAAAACTGGATTGCGAGCAAGAGCGGTGGCGGAAAGATTATCACACCAGGAAATATGAGGAGCTGAAAGAGAGACATGAAGATCAGCAAGTAAGGACCGAAGCCACACTATTTCACAAGCCACATGGGAGAGAGCACGATATTCGGACTCAATGCTTGATCGAGCAACGACAGCTTGTTTTTTCGATTACCATGATATTAAGGAGGAGCCAAAAAATACACAGTAGCCACTCACGGATTTTCGATCATCAGGTGAGGAAGCCCAATCAGCATCGGAAAAACTGGTAAGAGTAAGATGAGTAGTAGGAGAAAGTCGAAGGCCTAAATGCAAGGTGCCCTGGAGATATCGAAGGACTCTTTTCAAAGCACACCAGTGAGGCAGGCGAGGTGCATGATTGAACTGACTGAGTTTATTCACGGAAAAAGCGATATCAGGTCTCGTATGTTGAAGATACTGGAGAAAACCAAGGGTGCTGCGATACAATTGAGGATCATTCAACGGATCACCATCAAATTGAGACAATTGATTGCCAGCAATCATGGGAGAAGGGGCTGGTCTCAAGTGTCTGAGATTGAGCCGCATGAGAAGGTCTGTAATATAGGTGGACTATGAGAGAACAAGACCCTCAGCCAAGTGATGAGCTTGAATGCCGAGAAAATAATGAAGTAAGCTCAAATCTTTAATTGCAAACACAGATTGTAACTTATGCAGAACGATACCAAGTAGGGAAGCCGAGGAGCCTGTGAGGAGCAAGTCATCAACATAGACAAGTAAAAAAACAGTGCTCTGACCCGAGTGAAATATGAAGAGTGAGCTATCAGCAGTGGGTTGAGTGAACTGCCATTTGAGGAGATAGTATTTAAGTTCTTCATACCAGGCACGGGGAGCCTGTTTAAGACCATAAAGAGCCTTGTGAAGTTTGCAAACATGATGAGGATAGACTGAATCAACATATCCAGGGGGTTGGGTGGTATACACTTCATCCTTGAGAGTACCATGTAAGAAAGCATTACTGACATCAAGCTGTCGAATCTGCCATTTCCAGGTGAGAGCTAAGGTAAGGACTAACTGGATAGAGGACGGCTTGATGACCGGACTATAGGTCTCACCATAGTCGATGCCCAATGCCTGAAGATACCCTTTGGCTACAAGTCGAGCCTTGTAGCGTTGAATCATGCCAAACTCATCACGCTTGATTTTATACACCCACTTAGTGCCAACAAGATGCTGAGAGGGATGAGGTGGAACTAATGTCCAGGTGTTGTTATGCTTCAAAGCTAAAAATTCGGTATCCATGGCCTGTTGCCAAGATGAAGAAGTGATAGCATCTCTGAAATGAATGGGTTCTACAGCATTCCAGTCCACAGCAGGGGCAAGTTGTGTGAGACAGCCAAAAAATTGGCGAGGGTTGTGAATTCCCGATTTAGCTCGAGTGGTCATAGGGTGTTGGTTATGTGCGGTGGTGACGGGTGGAGGTGGTGATGAAGCTAAGGAAGATGGAACAGGAGAGAAAGTGGGGGAGATAGGTGGAGAAGTAACCGAGGGTGATGAGGGAGACAGAGGGTTAGGTGATGGAGAAATAAAAGTAGTAGGAGGAGAAGTCGAGGGCAATGAATAAGGTAAGTTGGATGGTGAGGGATTAGAAGACAAAGGAGAAGTAACTAGTGGTAGAAGAGGCAGCCAAGTGAAAGCAGATTCTGAGGTAGAGGGAGATGTATCAGGCTCGGGGGGAAAAAATTGAGGAAAGGGAAAATTATTTTCATTGAAATGTACATGTCTGGAGGTATAAATGCGCCCTGTGGAGCTGAGACACCGATAACCTTTATGATAATCACTGTATCCAATGAACACACACTTTTCAGTGTGAACATTTAATTTATGTTGTTGGAAAGGCCGAAGATAAGGGTAACAGACAGCACCAAATATTCGCAGATGATCATACAGAGGGGATTGTTGCTTGAGAATCTGATATGGACTGTTATTATCAGTCACCTGAGATGGCATTCGGTTGATAAGATAGGATGCCGTATGGAAAGCCTCCCACCAATAGCAGAGTGTCATCTTAGCTTGAGCTAACAAAGCAGGACCGGTTTCAACTACATGACGATGCTTTCTTTATACTCTTCCATTCTGAGGTGAAGTGTGTGGACAAGAGATTTGAACAACAATGCCTTGTTGTTCGGCTAATTTAATTAGAGGTTTGAACTCGCCTCCACCATCACACCGTATGCTTTTAATTGTAGTTCTATATTGTTTCTCAACTAAGTTCTGAAACTGTTGAAATACCCCGTATGTTTCCCCTTTATGTCTCAAGGGATACAACCAAGTATATCTACTGTAGTCATCTAAAAAGGCTATGTAGTAAACATATCCATTAATAGATTGAATAGGAGCAGGTCCCCATAAGTCCACATGAATTAATTCCAAAGAAGTAGATGCTCGAGAACTTGATAACGTGAAAGGTAATTTGTGAACCTTGCCAAACTTACATGCCTCACAAAAAGTAGTCTTTTCATTTTTCTTAACAGAAGCTTTACACAATTCTAGAACTTGACTCAAAATTTGAGGAGAATGATGGCCTAGTCTTTGATGCCATACATCTTTTGTACAAGATACAAAAACATAATTTTCAAAATGATTTCCTTCATTCATCAAGTCTTTGCATTCGTTTTCCCTTGAGATCTTCAGAGGAGAAGTATCCACAAAAAAATTTCTGTTCAATGCTTTCTTTTCTTCTGAGGCATTCCCTAGTACTTCCACCAACCGATACAGACCTCCTTCAAGTTTCCCTATCATCCATGCCACTTTGGACTTCTTTTCCTTAACAACACAGAATAGATCATTGAATTCAATGACTACATCATTATCTTTGGTAAGCTTAGAAACACTAATCAGGTTCTTTTTCATCAAAGGCACATACAAAACATCTTTCAAAACTAGAGACAGCCCTTTAGTGTTTAAAAAAGATGTTCCTAAGCATTTGACAGGTAACTTAGTACCATCTCCTACCATAATGTTATTCATTTTAGAGTACTTACCTTTGAGGCTCAATTTTCCAAGGTCTGAGGTGACATGGTTGCTAGCTCCACTATCCAAGTACCAAGCTGAGTCTTGTAAGGTTTCTGGATATGCCATAAGTGCAGTTGGAGCAGAGGTGGTACTTGGAACAACCGTTGGTTGACTGGACACAACATTAGCAGTACTCTGACCTTCAGTTTTGTCATAGCGGTGATAGCAAACAGCAGCTATATGACCAACTTTGCCACATATCTGACATGTAGGTCGGTTGTTCTGTGAATACTGAGAATATCGACCTCTCCCTCTGAATTTACCACTTCTGCCAGTGTTTGGATATCCACCTCGAGATGAGTAAGAGGTGATATTGGGTTGCACTTGACTTTTTCCCTTGTCAAACGTAGTTAGATTGACTGAAGGTTGAGACATAGTGACAGTTCCTTTTATGGTTTGGAGAAATTCCAATCTTCGTTCAAAGGACAGCAACTCATTTTGCAATTTCAACCAAGACAATTCCTGAGTTCTTAGTACAACCACGACAGGAGTGTACTCTTCATTTAATCCAGCAAGCACATGAGAGACAAAGCTTCTGAGTTCCATAGGATAACCAGCAAGCTGAATGTTATCAAAGTATCTCTTCATAACACCTAGATAATCTTCCATTTTCATACTTCCCTTGCGAGTTTGCTGTAACATCTGTCTATTAAAATATTCTTGAGAACGAGAATGAATTCCAAAGTAGTCTAGGATCGCTTCCCACAGTTGCTGTGAAGTGTCACAGCCCATGACTTGTGTTGCTATTTCAGGAGTCATGGAGTTGTAGAGCCAGCCTACAAGTAATTGATCAGCTCTGTCCCATACATCATACTCTGGGTTTGGTAGAGTTAACCCTTCTGGTTCATCCTCACAAGGTGGTATAATTATAGAAAGTTCAGGGCATGGAGTCTTACCATTCAAATGACCACCTAGCTTATAGCTTTTCCTTTGGGACTTCGACTTGCACCTTTGGAGTTTCTCGAAGAGTAACTACGGGAGTTACTTTAGTTGAATCAGACGCAGTCATTGAAACCGTGGGATTAGTCTCAATTTGGGAAGCAGAGGGTTCAACCATTAGATGCTCTGATACCAAGAAAGGAAAAGGAAGTTTCACAGAAGACAGAAAACTCAAAGAGAAGCAGAGAAGAGAGGATAATTCCTTTTGTGTATTTTCTTCTAATGAGTGAAGAAAAAACTCTTATCTTTTCCGAGAGAGTTTTTCCT
Source organism: Trichosanthes truncata (assembly GCA_033996785.1). NCBI lineage: Eukaryota > Viridiplantae > Streptophyta > Magnoliopsida > Cucurbitales > Cucurbitaceae > Trichosanthes > Trichosanthes truncata. The sequence continues at coordinate 74,946,500 of JAWPNB010000003.1, forward strand.
TTATTTAACAAGGGATACAAGCAAAAAACACAGAGAGAGAGAAAAATAGGAACAAGGATAGGTAAGGTTAAGGTCAATCAATAACCAAACCTTCCCATTAATACAATAAGACCAACAAGCAACCCAAACAGTGAGAAGGTACAACAACACAAGCAGATAACAGTTAAGATACTTCAACAGTATCTATGATAGATTTACAAACAAAGAAAAGAAAACCCATATAAATCTTCTCTTAAAACCCATTCCTCTTCATGAGTTTCCTTGAAAAACTTACCAAATTCCATTTCTGATCTTGACCCCGTGTTATTCAACCTTCAGCTTCAATCTTCAAGCTTCAAATTTCTGAATCAATGATAAAGATTCCTCTTAACTCTCACCCTTTGTGAAATCTATCTCTCCCTCTTTCTCTTTTTTTTTTTCTCGAAAACTGCTTCCTCTTTCTCTTTCTCTCTTTTTTTTTTTTCCATTCCTTTATTCATTCTTTTTGTTTCTAAAACTAATACTTATCAAACCACCACTCTTCCAACCCAACACACACACGTGTCTTGCTAATTCACATTTTTTTTTCTTTTTCATAAATAATCCATTTTTTTTTAATAATAAAAGATATTTTTCTTTTGTTTGTTTTTTTTTTCTCTAATTTTAAACAAACTCTTAAGAAAATTGCATCTTACAACAAGTCAACTCTAATTTTCTTCAGCAATTTTATTCTTTTAAAAAATAACAATTTATAAGTATTTATCATAGACCAACACGTGACTTTGAACATGTGTGAGAAACCTTTCTAACGCGGATTGCAACAGAAACTTAATCAAGGGTGTAAATTGATACACTTATTCAAGTTTGAGGTTTAAATAGATGAAGTTGAAAGTTTAGGGTTAAAATTGATACAACATGTCAAGTTTCAGGTTTAAATTGATGAAATTAAAAATTTAGGGTTAAAATTGATATCACCTACTAAGTTTAGGGTAAAAAATGATTTTTTTCTAAAGATAAATTATGAAGTACTTGAAGCTCCTACTCGTTAGTGTGGACCAAGGCTATAAATAGGCCAATTATTGTGTCAACAATAGAAATTTCTTAGAAATCAGCTGCCTAATTAATACGAGTTTTAGAAATCATGAAAACTTTACAGTAATAATAGAAATATAATGCCTGGACTGAGTTGACTCTGAAGTCATGCTCCTCCATAAGTACATAGAAAAATAGACAATTTCTTTTTAAGATATCATTAGGTTTAGAAATTGATTTGATGGAATAAAGAGGAAACATTTCAGCAGCCAACATTGAAAAATAAGGGGAGAAGTTTCGAGGTAAAGATGGTATATATATATATATATAAACATTATGATTTAATCTCGCAGGAGAAAATTATGAGTTTGATTAATTATTTTTATCATTATCATTATTATATCGATAACTGTTAATAGGTGAATGTCATAACTTCAAATATGTACATTAACATATTGATATAGGCATGTATTGAAACCTAAAAGCTAGTTAGTTGAGTATTAAATGGTATAGAGTTATATTGCGGGATTATTAGATTTCAAATATATATGATTGGATTGTTGCTCAAAATATATCTATGTTAGCATGTAAAATACACAAATTTGAGGTCACATAATTTATATGTTAAAGAATTGATGATAAAATTAAAATCAAGAACTAAAATAATCTTTTTTAAAAAGTTAGAAATTAAGATAGATATTTTAAAAGTTCGACAAATAAAATAAATTTTAGAGTCTAGGAACCAAATTGAGACTTACAATAAAATAAAGAATGAAAGAAAAAAACTAAAGTTACTTTCCTATAATGTACTATATATAAAAAGGAGCTATACAGAAGAAACTTTTCCTTTCCGAATTGCCCCTTTCCCTCCAACTTTATTGTAATTGTTTTTAGTTTTCTCAAATAAAATAAGTATCAATTAGTTATTTTTTTATAAGAAAAAAATAAAATAATACCAGAGAGAAGAAACTTTATACTTTCAGTTAGTGTATTTTATCATTTATTTTCATAAAATTAAAAAATATTTATTTATTTTTTCTTTAACTAAAATATATTATTTTAATATATGTAATTGGAGAAACATTTTAGTTTTTTACTAAAGTCATAAATAATTATGACAAGGTGAATAAGTTGTAATTTAATTATTTTTATCTTTAAAAATAATTTTAATAAACAGTAATATACTTTATTTCACAAATTGGTTATTAGTACAATTTGAAAATTATGTTTAATTTTTTATTTAAAAAAAAAAAAAGAAAATATGTTTACCTTTTGTTTTATATATCCAATGAAATAATTTTTAGACTTTATCATAAAAAATTATTTTTAAATGTAAAAGAACACTTAAATCACACACGATGCTAGCTAGTATGTATAATATATAACATTTTCTAAAGGTCTAAAGACCGTCTTTGAAGAAGGGGAAAAATGACTTCGGTAAGGTAAGACATACTTATCTTATTTGTTTATTTTTAATGCAAACTTATCGTTATAGCTTTACAAGTTTTAATTATACGATAATATGTTTTGATGATAACAAATCTTTAAATTATTAATGATTTTAGTGTTTTAAAGTGTTCACAATGTAGAGCTCGAAAAGAGGATTTCAACGCACTTTGAATCGCTCAAATCGGATGTCAAACGGGAAAGTTATGGCCAAAAGAAGATTGAGAAGAAAATTATTATTTTGCAGTGACGCAAATGAATAACATTGCGACACGTGTCTCTATTTTTTTTTTTTATCGTTGCAGCCCTCCTTTAATTCATTTTTATTACCTTTTTTACCACTTTTTTCTCCATTAAATCTCCACCTTTCATCAATCATAGCATAAATCTAATGGCTCAAACTTATTCCATAACTCTATTTAAACATCATTTTCCCTCGCATTTCACAACTCTTATCTCCCAAAAATTGTTGAAATTTTCTCTCCAACATTCTCTATTATTGATCATTCTTCAAAGCTTCATCGTTTTCTATTTTTCTTGTGAGAGAATTTTATATGAGAGATTAGGTTGTTTCTTTTGAGTTAAAACTTGTAAACCTATTCTTTGTGTGTCTTTAATTTATTTCACTATTTTAATTGGGAATTTATAACAAGGTGTGGATGCACCATGGGATTGAGTGAGTGGTTTAATCTTGAACAAAAAAAAAAGATTTGTAGTGGTTTAATCCTAAACTTGAAAAATGATTTGTAATGGTTTGATCATGAACCCGATAAAAGGATCTTAGTGATTTGATCCTGAACCCATTAAAATGATCGATATAGGTTGGATTATGAACTTGCACAATGATCAATTGGGGGGTTGACTTTTGAACCCGTAAAAAGAGTGACCAGTCGATTTGGTTCTCACCTTTAAGGGATTGTCGTAGTAAAATACCCAAGAAGACGTCTTGGGGAGTGGAGTAGAGATTTCTAAATCACTATAAAAATCTCTGGTGTTATTTTTCCTCTCTGCTCTTTTAAATTTTTATTGTCTAATTATTTATTTGCGTAGAATGCATGTTTAGAAATTTTTCTATATATTTCTAGAATTTTTTATAGTGCTTATTCGATTAGTTTTTATTGAGCTATTTAAAATTTTGTAAGCAACTCTATTCACCTCTCTCTAGTGTTTCATACGATCTTATACATATTAATGATTTGTTTATGATTGAGAGAGATTATAGTTTTATAGTTTCAAGATTTGATCATATCACAATATTCTTAATATTGCAGCCGTGGACGCAAGTGTTTATTGGGTGGACCATCCAATAAATAACATTTGCTCAAATGTTTCTTTTTATGCAAACTTATTAATTATTTTGTCTATGATTGAGAGAGAATATAGTTTCAAGATTTGATATCACAATCTTAATATTGTAGCAATAGACAAGTGGTATCAGAGCCATGCCCTTGAGCCGTGATCGGTAGAATCCTCGGGTGTCGGACAAAGGAGGCGAGCCCCGAAGGCATAGTCATGGTGGAAATCCGTGCTAGAGAGCTCTATCGGATAGGCGGTGTGCTCCGGGTAAAGGAGTTTGGCCTGGACTGGCGGTATGCTCCAGTAAAGGAGTTGGCCAGGATAAGAGCTAGACGGATAGATGACTATTTGAGGGGAGGCTCGGTTGGTACTTTGTTCGAGGGGAGGATTGTTGGGAGTGCGACCAAAGTCCCACATCGGCTAGATAAGGGGAAGATCATGGATTTATAAGTGAGGGACACTATCTCCATTGGTATGAGGCCTTTTGGGAGAACCAAAAGCAAAGCCATGAGGGCTTATGCCCAAAGTGGACAATATCATACCATTGTGGAGATATGTGGAGGTTCGTTGTCCCTAACAGTAGACACAAATGTTTTCAGGTGGACCACCGAAATTTCTTATTTGTCTAAGTTATTTCTTATTTTTCATTTCTTCATTATTTAAAATACTTGATCTCACAAAATAAATTCTCAAAACAATATTATTTCTAGTGAAGAACCATCAACTTCTAGAATGATATGATTGGTGTCTCATCTACTTAACTAAGCTGAATTGGCCCAATCTTCAAAACAATTGTTTATTTATTATTATTATTATTATTTTGAGTTCAAAAACAGTTGTTAATACTTTGATATGCATTATTGCTTTCTTTTCTTTTCTTTTTCTTTTCTTTTTCCGGCAAAAGCCAACCTAACTTCTTAAGACAAATTAGTAAATTAATAGATTATATTAATATTTTTTTAATAAAAATATACCACACAGTAGTTCGCAGATTTAGTACGACCGAATTTATAGTTCTTTTCTTTCAAAATTGATGTTAGAATGCACATTGAGCTTGTGAATTTATTTTAAGTTAAATTATATTTTTGCATGTGTATGAATTGAATTCAACATTTTGACAGAAATAGAAATATAAATGATACATATATGTATATTTTAGTTTTGTCTAGTCACAAATGTCTTTAAACTATAATGAGTTTTTAATTAAATTGGTTTTTCAAGTACAATATATTTTCATGATTTTGAAACAATAAAAATATTATTAAAAAAAATAATGTTATATTTAGAATTTTTAAAAAAAAATGAAGGAAAAAATAGAAAAATTGGAGATAAAGAGAGTGGAGAATTTGCGTATTAATATGGGAAGCATTCAATTATTAACATATATAAGATGATTTCCACTTAGAGCAACAAAAAGAGTAGAAGCAAAATAAAACTCAGTGCTCTGGAGTTTCTTCTGCCCACTTCCTAATGTGTAAGCTCGCTTTCTCGGCCTGAAAATTAAAACATTTTAAATCCAAAACACAAGGGAATCAGAACTAAAAATTAATCAATAGTTTCATAAACTAAGTTAAATCACAAATTTATGCGGGTGTCTATTTAGTCGTTAAATTTTTTTTTTTTTTAAAAAATTACATCCCTTAGGCCCATTTGATAACCATTTAGTTTTTTATTTTTAATTTTTAAAAATTAAGTTTATAAATATTACTTCCACCTATAGATTTCCTTATTTTGTTATCTACTTTCTACATATGTTTTCAAAAATCATGCTAAATTTTGAAAACTAAGGCCTTGGTTGATAACCATTTGATTTTTTATTTTGGTGTTTGAAAATTAAGCCTACAAATACTACTTCCACTTGTGTGTTTCTTTGTTTTGTTATCTACTTTTTACATATGTTTTCAAAAACCAAGCCAAATTTTAAAAATTAAAAAAAGTAGTTTTCAAAAACTTGTTTTTGATTTTAAAATTTGACTCAAAATTCAAATGTTTTCTTCATAAAGATAAAACCTATTATATAGAAATGATGAGAAAACAAGCACAATTTTCAAAAACCAAAAACCAAAAATCATATGGTTATCAAACGGGGCCTATAAAAAGTAGTTTTCATTTTTTTTTATTTTTGAAATTTGGCTAAGAATTCAAATGTTTTCTTAAGAAAGATAATACTCATGGTAGAAAAATGACAAAAAAACAAATACAACTTTTAAAAACCAATAACCAAATGATTATCAAAGTCTGAACTTTTGATTTTTTATTTTCACAAGTCTCTGCTTCTAGTGTTGTTATTTAAATGTTGACTTGACACACTAATTAGACTGACAAACAAAACAATGTGGCATAGTATATTAGCTAGATAAAATAAGAGTAGTCAAACCAAAATTTATTTGACACAAGTGAGTAGAACACATTTTTTACTAAATTTTTTTGCCTCTCACACTTTTTTTTTTTTTTTTGAATTCAACAACATTTGCGAGTGGGGAGATTTGAACCGATGACTTCTTGGTCATAAACTCATACTTTATGCTAGTTGAGATATGCTCTTGTTGCCTCTCACACTTTTATTTTATCTAGTTGACCTACTTTGTATCAAATGTTATCATATATATTTTGCAAACTCATTACTCATTAGTCCAACTAGCATGTCACATCAACATTAAATAATGGTATTAACGACGGAGACTTATTAGAATGAAAACTAAAAGTTTAAAGACTCAATTAAAAGCTTTTAAAAGGTAAAGCCTACATAGAAACAACTATCAAAGTATAAATACAAGCATAACACAAAGTTTTCTTAAAGTTTACCTCTTTATCCCAATCGCATCGAATGGTCATAATGCACAATATCAACGTTTGAATGGCGGTTCCACCAAATATCATTCCAGCCCATATGCCCTAATAAAATTTCATCCAACACATCATTAATTAGTGAACCCAACATCTTATACTATCCAAATTTCACTTTTCTGTACAAAATTTGATACTTTGCTTAAGTTCCAAACACAAAGGAAAACAAATTAAGTAAAAAAAAAAGAATACCATAACTCCTTGGTTGAAGCCCCAACCCATCAAAAAGCCAAGAGGCAATCCAATTAGGTAATAGCAACCTAAATTCACATATGCAACATATGATTGCCACCCCGAACCAACTGCCACGCCTGCCAAAATTATCCAAACCCACAAACAAAATTAATATTTCCACAAAATTATATACTATTTCATCAAATACACAGTTTGATTCATTATTAGTGATTTTCCAAAACAAAAACAAAATCAAATAGTGAACAAGTTTATTTTTCAATAAATAAATAAATAAATATATATATATATATATATATATATATATATATATAGAAAGAAAGAAAGAAAGAAAATCATGATGAAATGAACTTAAAAAACGGAACAAAAAGCAACGGTTAAATCATACCAGAAAGAATAGGCTGAACACTGTTGAGTAGGATGGTGAAGGCCAAGAGGATCGAGAGCTTCTTTACTTCTTTTAGTACTACTTCACTAGAAGTGAATATCATAGAAATTTGAGTGTCAAATATCAGAATGATTATCCAGAAAAATAGCCCAATTACAACCGACGTTCCAACTGCCACCTTTGTTGCAAATTTCGCTCCTTTTCCATTTCCAGCTCCGAGCTCATTTGCTACCCTCACTCTATACATCAAATTTTTAAAAAAAATACATCAATTTACACTTTAAAAACTTAAACATGTGTTCCAATCTCTAACATATTCAAATACTATTTTTATACCCATCAATATTTTTTAACAAACTACTATATGTTGTAACTCAATTAATTAAACACATGACGTGTCTCTTCCAATTAGTTATATGTTCAAACTCCCTACCTCTCCTTTGTAATATATTATTGTCAAAAATTCAAAAGATATAAGTGAATCATGGAGTGAAAAATAGCTTCAATCATTGTACTATACTTTAAAGGTATGAAAAGGCTAAACCTGTACACTTCAAAAAGACAAAAAGAAAAAAAAAGGCTAAACCTATTCATATGTATAAAAACCACCTTTTGTTTTGTTTTGTTTTGAGACATTTTTCCAATAAATTATTAGAAAGGGTGACTTTTCACTTTAATACCACTACCAAACACCATTTACATCTTTTCTTTTAGAGACAGTCTCCTTCCTATTTCTCCTTTCTTAAAACTTTTCTCTTTTTTTTTTTTTTTTGAAAAGTTCGTAAACCTAGGTAATAGCCATTTTCAATTTTTAATATCATGAAATGAATTACTGCTCCTAGACTAAAAGGCTACATAATACATGATAAACCTGTTACATGCATCTTACAAATTTAATAAACGTGATGTGAGTTTTAATCCTTTTTCAAAATTAAAACAAAGAAATTTCAATGACAACCCAAAGAATCTCGTTTGGTCCACAAGAAAATGAATTTAAAAGAAAAAAACGAAGGAAAGAAGAAATTGACGAACGTGAAAGCATGTGGGCTCTATTCATGCATGCAAAAACTCCCCACCAAAATGGACGACCGACGATCACACATCTAATTCAATTTGAACCAAACACTTCTTCAATCACATCACCACAAAATTCTAGAAACCCTCCCCCACCTTCTAATAAATTATCCACTCTTTAACCAAAGTTCTTTTTATAATTTTTAGGTTAAATTACACGCTTACTCCTTCAACTTTTAAGTTTGAGTCTATTTGATCCTTCAACTTCAACAAATGTCTAAACTTTTAAGTTTGTGTCTATTTGATTCCTAATAGGGCCCTAAACTTCCAATTTTGCATTCAATAGATCCCTGAATTTTCACTTTTGTGTCTAATAGATCTGTGATATTTTTTAAAATTCATGGACCTACTACTAAACATAAAATTAAAAGTTTGGGTTCCTAGCTATTAAACATAAATTCAATTTTATATCTAATAGATCAATTATGTTCTAAAATTTTCGAATATGTTAGCGACCTATTAAATACAAAATTGAAAGTTCATAGACCTATCAAACACAAAATTCAAAGTTCAAGAACTTAGAAATTTTTTGAAGTTCAAGAACCTTTATTTAAGCACAAACTTAAAATTTTAGGGTTTAAACATGTAATTTAACCTAGTTTTTAAAGGCGTTATAGAAAGTTTCGGAGAAAGAGTTTCAAATCTATATATTTTTCTCCTCTTGAAATTTAGCTAAGATTTTAGAACACATCATAAAGGAATATATTTACAGATACATTAGATTTAATCCAATTATTCATCAGCAATGACATACTAATACCTGACTTTGTTCTAAAAAAGAAAAGAAGTAAATTTTAAATTTTCTTCAGCATACCATTATTATATAAAAACTAGATAAGGATTGTTTGGGAGGATGCTCTTTGGCACATGGGATGACAGAGGATTTAATTTACAAATAAATAGTAAAATAAAGATTAAAATACCATTTTGATCCCTATATTTTAGAATTTATTCTATTTTGGTTATTGTACTTTCAAATGTCTACTTTTAGTCTAGGTACTTTCAATAAAGCTTAAAATTAGTCCATACTGTTAATTTATGGTTAACTTTTCTTTGAAAAATTAGTCCATATTAGCTTTTCTTCTATAAATTTTGAAAATATGTTCACATTGTGTCTTTTCTTATATTAAAATTATTATTATTATTAAACCAATTTTGATAAAAATAAATTTCAAACTTATCACAGGGGCCAATTTTAAGCTTTATTAAAAGTATAAAGACTAAAATTAGATATTTGAAAGTACATAGATCAAAATAAACAAAAACTCAAAAGTACAAGAACTAAAAGGATAGAAATCGAATTGAGCAAACAAAGGAACAAGAAAGGATACAAAGGGAAAAGGTTAAAAGTGGAGGGGCAAAATAGTAATATTACCCGGAACCGACGAAAAAGCCCAAGGGAATCATCATTTCCCAGCCGTTGATTGTCATACTGTTGAAAGAGAGCAGTGAAATGTCAGTTTTGTGACAAAAATGCACAGAACAGAGTGCACAAATTGAAAACGCAACTCTTTAACTCTGATTGTTGTTTTTAATTTCACATGTTGTGTTGCCCTTTGTTTTAGGTTTATATTTTCTCCTAAATCATGTATGGTCAACTTTCTTGCCCCCGCTGTCTGTCTTGCCTATTTTAATACTTTAAATTTGTATATAGAATTACCTTGTCGCTATCGTTCATTTTCTATTGGTCCTTGGATGAGAATTCATGTACGATTGAAACTTTGACACTTAAATTATTGTATGTAACTTCAAATATCATACATATGAACATTTTTTTAATATTAATATGAGTATAACTTTGTAGATAAGATACCAATTACCATTATAAAGATCGATGATTTGATTTTCTATCCCATAATAGTTGAACTAGATAAAAAACAAACTTTTTTTTATTAAATCAATGCATCCTTAAGGAATAAAATAGAGTTTAATGACTAAAATGATGTAGGCATTAAAGTATAAAGTATGTATATCAATTGCATTTAAAAAAGCTTCTGGTCAATATCAATAACTTTCATAATCGTTTGATAGAAATCTAATGTAATACACTTTTTTTTTCTTTTTTTTTTTTGGAATTGCTTTGCTAATGTAATATACTTTTTGTTCAATTAATTGACCAATAGAATAGATAACCGAGGGAACAAATGTTTGAAGCAGTGATGCGCCATGTTTCAAAACAAACCAAATTTTCTATTAAATAATTAATAAAAAAATTCAAACAAGTATTTAAAATAATATTTTATGTAAAAAAATAAAATGTTTAAAAATTGAGTACTAAAATAGAATAAATATAAAAGTTTAAACCAAAATAAGTTTCAAACCAACTCGTTATTTAATCCTTCAATATATATTTTTTTTCTTTTTTACTTTTGTTTAAAGTATTAAAATTTTAATTATAATCTTTCAATTTACATTGAGTTTCTATTCAACGATTTTATTTTTCAAGTAACAAAGATATTTCGTTTTCCCATTTTATTATTGATATAAGGAATAAGTATAGATTTTCATAAAATTGAATAACAATTCAAGAACTAGAGTCAAAGTTTATTCAAGTAGTATAATGAAAAATAAAGCCAACAACTCATATCCCAATATATACATACACACACGTATATAATATGAAGATTGATTGTCAATGTCATAACTGGTCCCTTTTTTCTACAAAAACAAAATAAAAACACTGGTCCCTTTTTTTTTGTCCAAACCTATTACGACAAAGATATGCTTAAAGGACAACGACCACATTTTTCTTTTTGAGTTCAATAATATGTGAGGTGTGAGATTTAATCTTCTAACTTCTTGATCGAAGGTATATGTTTTATGCTTGTTGAGCTATGCTCATGTTGGCGACAGTAGCCACAAAAAAGACTCCAATCAAACAAAATTGAAAAAACAAACAAAACATTTCAATGTAATAATTATTTCATCAAAATGCTTTCGAAATGGGAAATTTTTATATGTAAACGCAATTTAAATAAATTTTATTCGAAAAAAAAATAATAATAAAAAAAAACTTTTGAAAGTCGAAAAAGATAATTAGTGGTTGGATTTAGTTCCAAGTAGCAGCGATCAGCGTTATGGCAACAAGTTTTGATTGCAATTTGCAACCTCGTAAGTGAAGTTGAGCAAGAATAATATTTGGTTCAATCATACCAACCCTAATTTTTTTTCCCAAAGGTAGACCAACCCTAAAGTTTTGCTATTGTATTTTTTTTCCTTGATAAAATTATAAGCTAAATTATAGAAAATACCTGAATGTTTTCCTTCATTTCAAAAATACTCCTATTATTTCAAAAGTTGCAAATTATCATTGACCTTTCATATAGGTTTCAGAACTACCTTTAAAATAGAAATCCGTTAGAATATTGGATAGAAAATCAACGTAGTAGTAACTAAGACGTTTGCTTTGATTAGTCTAAAAAAACGACATTGAGACACGTCGACTTTTCGTCAAACATTCTAACAATTTTTCTATTCGAATAGTAGTTTTGAAACGTTTATGAAAATGTCAAGCATAATATTGTAACTTGTGAAAGAATAAGAGTATTTTTAAAACATAGGACAAAGTTCATAGATATTTTTTCTATAATTTAACCAAAATTATATGGAAAAAACTTGGGTGCAACCTAGGCTGCACCCAAGTGTGTGCTGCACACTTTTCAACCATACAAAACTAATTTTTGGTGTGTATTTTTTTTTTTTTTAGAAAATCTTGTGACGGTAAGGTGGGCAGCATCACATTTGGGTACAGCCCAAACTGCTTCCAAGTTGTGCCCAAATTATATTACCTAAAATGGAATAGTAAATAAAAGAAAAGGTTGGATTTCTTACCATACAGACAACGCATCCACCGCAAGTTTAGCATTCTCCAGATTCCCAGTCATCACTATCAGTATTCTGTAATACCAATTCTCCAAACTGCAGAACAAAACATTTCAATAACTCAAAATCAAAATCAAAATACGTTAATGGGCATCAATGAAAAAGAAAAATGAGTAAGAGAGTAAAAAGAATAGTAAAAACCAGAGCATGAGGCCAGAAGCAGCAGACAATTTGACGAAGTCCCATAGCCCAGAAAAAGCTTCAACGGAGAAGCCAGACCAGGTGAGAGGGCAGCCGCCGGAGACGGTGTAAATCAGAAGCCCAAACACCAAAACCCACCACGAAAGGTTGATGGTAACGGCGGTTCCGAAGAGGCCAAGCTTAAGTCCATAAACAAGCAACCAGCTGACCAAAACGTGCACCGCCAGCGCCACCAACGAAACATAAGCAATCACCGCCGTCTTCAGCTGGCTCTGCAGGAACCTCTGTAACGGAAACTGAAACGCAAAGCTGAAGTGCAGAGGCACCATCAGCACCGCCACTTTCCCTGCAAGCTCCGCCAAATCCGACGGCTGCCCCAGAAGCTTCAAAGCAGGCGTTGCAAATAAATAAATCGGCAAAAGAAAAATACAGCAAATGAATAGAACAATCCATGACCGCTGCATGTATATCCCCAACATGTGGAATTTCTTCGCTCCGTAAGCTTGCCCACACAGCGTCTCTAAAGCGCTCGCCATCCCCAACTGAAACCCCCAAAAAAACAGAAAAAGTTACATGAGAATTTTCCATGGGTTGTATTGGTATGCAGGGAAGGTGTTCGACGAAATTACCAAGAGACCAAAATCGAAGCCGACGATGACATTATTAGCGATGGACATTGCGGCGAGTTCCAGGTCGCCCAAATGGCCGGCGAAGGCTTGGGTTATGACCAACATGGAGTAGGAGGCGACGCGGCTGAAGATGGAAGGACCGACGATGTGCCAGAGCTTTTTGGACTCGACCCAAATCCTTGTTGAAAGGGCTCCATTATCTTCTTCCTCGATTTGGGGCTTTGATTGCAGAAGGGGTACGTTGGCTTCCAGTTCTGCGGTGTTTGTGGGCATTTTTTTATTTTTTTGAAGAAGCCGCTGATTCCTTTGCCAATGAGAGAGATTGGGAAAGAGAATAAATAAAGAATGGAAAGAGGCGGTGTGCAGTGTGAGTTAGATTGGCGAGCTCGTGAATGGTGATGCCTCAACGATGACGGCTGACTGACTGCTGAGGCTGCGTGTTTTTTCGGCATTAAAAAATATATATCCAAATATTATCGGAAAACAATTTGACCTTTTCCATAGCCCACCACCTCTAGTTTTCCAAGTTTTCTTTCTTTTTCTCTTTCCTTCAGCATTAAACTAATAAGTATTGTTAAAGATATTTACTTGTGAAAATACCTTTTTGATCCTTGTCGTTTAAGTTTTATTCTATTTTGATCTCTATACATTCAAATATCTAATTTTAGTTATTATACTTTCAATAAATCTTAAAATTTATCCCTATAATAAGTTTAAAGTTAATTTTTATCAAAATTGATTAAATAATAATAATAATTTTAATATTAAAAAATACATTATGTGAACATACTTTCAAAATATATAGAGGAAAAGCTAATAAATACTATTCTTTTTAAGAAAAATTAACAACAAACTAATAGTAAGGACCAATTTTAAGCTTTATTGACAACACAAGACTAAAATTGGACATTTGAAAGTACAAAGACCAAAATGAAACAAAGCTCAAAGTACATGGACCAAAATAGTATTTTAACCTATTTACTTTTTAGTTACATTTCAAGTTTAGTTAATGAATTTTTAAGTTTATATCTATTTGATCCGTAAACTTTAAAAAGTGTTTACTATGTCTTTAAATTTCCACTTTTGTGTCTGATTGGTCCTTTAAGTTTAAAAAGTGTTTAATCAGTTTTATGTCCAATAGATCTCTGAATTTTCAATTTTATGTCGTCCATGACCTAATTGACATTTTTTAAAATTCACAAATCTACTAAATACAAAATTGAAAATTTAGGGTTCCATTAGACATAAAATTCAATTTTGTTTCTAATAGATCAATTAATTTTCAAAATTTTTGAATATGTTAAGGACCTATTAAAAAAGAAATTGAAAGTTTAAGGACCTATTAGACACAAAATTGAAAGTTCAAAGATCTATTAGATACTTTTAAAAGTTTAAGAACCAAATAAACACAAACTTAAAAGTTCAGGGACTAAACTTGTAATTTAACCCTACTTTAAAAAAAAAAAAAAAAATTGGAGGTTCAAATCTTTACTCCAACATTTTTTACTAAAAAAATTTAATATGCTCTAAAAAGTTTATAATAAACTCCTAATTTTTTAAAATTGTGTATATTTAATGTTGTATATTAAAAAGTTTCTTATTAATCTCTTAAATTTTTTATTTTGTCACATATATTGTAAGGACCTAGCTGCCTTTTTTGTTTTTTTGTTTTAAACTAAAATTTTAGTTATGGAAAGGAAATGAAAAGAAAAGGAATATATATATTGAAAGGAAATTTTTGGATTGTACACGTGTTAGATGTGGTGTTTGACATGTGGCTGAAGTTGTTTTTTTTTTAATTAAAAAAAAAGAAATAAAAGTAGCTCATTGGAATTTTTACTTCTTGCCTAAATCGTAAAGAAAGAGGGAGAATGAAAATTTGGAGAGAGGAGGGGAGGTTCAGAATGGGAGTTACAAGGGACTTCAATGGGGAGGTCCAACATCAAGTATTTGGAGCTTGGAGGAGTTATGAAGTGATTTTGGTCTAAAGATTTCATATTTGATAAGTTCTCCTAAGATCCTAGAAATATTTCAAGTAACTTAAGTGAGTTTTTCTTTTTGTTTGTAAAATCATGAAAATGAATGGGTTCCAAGGAAGAGGATTTTTATGGGTTTTTTTTTTTTTTTTTTTTTCCATCATGTAAATCTTAGTATGGATGCTTCAATCCATGAGGGTGGAGACTAGAGCTTGATTTGTGGTGGTAGGTAATTAGATTAAATTGGAAGAAAAGTATTGTGGGTTGAATTGGTAAATAGCATCGGGAGGAAGAAATCAGAGAAGGAAAATGATTTGTTGCAGAGGAGAAATGAGAGAAAAACCTCTATGTTTATAAGTGTACTGCTATTTGAAAAAAAAAATAGAAAAGAAGAAAGAAGACATTAAAACAAAGGAGAGGAGATGAGAGTTTTTCATGGGTTTGAAGGAGAAGAAGAAAGAATAGAGGAAAAGAGAAGAAGATGTAAATGGGAAATAAGTAAATTAATTATTATTGGGATATGGAAAAAGAAAAGACATGAGACAAGAGTAGTACAAAGGATTTAATGAAGAGAGAGGTGTGGATTGGAGGTATATCACGTGGGATTGGAAAATGGATATTGGGGGAGATTAAATATTATTTTATTATGGGAAAAAGAAGTGATGTGTGAGGGAAGAGAATGAAATATTAATTAATGGAAGGAAAAGGACAAAAATGTACCTTGAAAATGTGTAATTTGAATATTTGATTAATTGGTGATATTAAAGGATGATTTTAATGGTTAAAATCAAAAGTTTGTTTTTATTTCCTTTTTGGAAATAATTCATAATTTATGCTATGGTCATTGGAATTTCAGGTTTAACATAAATTAGAGAATAACTTGTGAGCCAAACACTATCGATAACAATTCTGTGAGTGGTTTATTTTATGAATTATTTTTATTATTTGATTATTATTATGAATTTTCAAGAATTCTATAATCATGTGTGATTTTAGAGAAACTGCTAAGAGATTTTTAGAGAATTGTTATGAATTTCTAAAAATGGTATTGAAATTTCAATATTTTATGCTTCTAGTTGAATTTATTATTTGACAAATATTTGAGATTTTATGATCAATGAGATGTTTGAAGAGTTTTAATGTTTATTGAGAAATGTATGAGATTTTTGAGATGTGGTCTTAGAGAAAATATGACTTTGAAAATGTTTTATATTATTTGAGAGATTTGATGATTATTCGAGAAAGTATAAAGGTTTAATATTATTTCAGAAATCTCACAAGTTTATGAAAGGCTATTTTAGAGAAAGAATGTAATTTTAGAAAGAGTTTGAGAAGTTAAGAGGTTTATGCTGGAAGTGGTTTTCAAACCACTAGATCTTTGTACTCATGGTGATTACCCGAGATGCTATGAGAATGTGTTTCCATAATATGCTCGCATGCTCAGGCCGCAGGGGATGCAGGGGAATGTCAGGGCCATTAGGTGTCGAATACGAATTCCGAATCCTGGTCCAAATCCTGGTCCTGAAGCATTACAAATGATAGAGTTTGCTCAGCGTGCACGTATAATAGAGATATGCTCTGCTATGTATCTGGAGATTACTCGATACATAGTATGACAGAGATTGCTCTGTTGTGCGTATTGAGATTACTCTACGCCAGTATGACAGAGATTTGGGTACAGATTTAGTGATAAATTTTACTAGTTATGTTTATGCTTTCGAGTGCTGTAATTACGGATTTTCCTATCTATGTTTTTACTAACATGTGCTTATGTTTTAAGAGTTTATTGTTTCAAGAGCAGAAATCTTAGTTGCGCCATTCATGTTTTCAAGAGTTATTTGTTACACATTTTTAACGTGTTAAAATGATCTCAAGCATAAACTACATTGTTTGCACGTACAGAGATTTGATTTATGTTTATTATGAAAAGTGTTTTATTAAACATTATTTTTTTATGGAAGCACCACTCACTCGGCTTTTTAGCTCATTCTTTTGTTTTTAATTTTTCACCAGGTTGCTCTTGAGTTTCAACCAAAGTTAGTTAATCAAAATCTACCACCAGTCTTATCAAGTCATTGCATATTATATATTGTAAATTAAGAGAAATCCTTACTGCGTTGTTCATGGGATTTCCTCAGATAAAGTTATATAATGAGAGAAGAGATAAAGATTTGGCAATATATATATTCCATTGCACATTTAAAGTCTACTGCCATCACAACTCATCCTAGATTTGGTAGAGTGAATCTGGGGTGGGGTGTGACATATATAGATTTCTATTATTAACTCGTTTAGTTTAATATTTTTGTAGCATGTTGATATTGATTGAATTATATAAAGATTATTAGTGTCGTGAGTTGATTTGGACAAATTCAAATCTTTGGTAGCATAATTGTTAAACTAAGAGGGTTAATATAGGACCTATTTAGAAACTTTTTAATGTATAGACACTATACAAACACAATTTTGAAAGCTTAGGACCTATTGAAAACTTTGTCAAATATAAATATTAAATATATACAACCTTAAAAGTTTAAGTAACCAAACTTAAAGTTTAACTCTTTTTCTTGCACCTAATACATTATTTTAGTCCCTAAAATTTGCATAAAAAATTGTCTTTATTTAACAAATAATTAAAAAGCGGAGTCCTTTCTTTCATTAGATATCTACATAAACTAAGGAGTCGTTTGATTTAAGGTTTCATTGGATGCCCATAGGTATTAGATGCTTGGAAATAAGATGTCTGAGAATAATTAGTGCATGAGAATAAAATGACTGTGTTTGGTTTATATGAGAATGTTATCAGATTTTTTTTTTTTATAAACAAATAATATTTATATTTGTTGGGTGAGATTAATATATAAATTTCATGTAATTGTGATACATTAAATAATTAATTAATATTCCAATAACTAAATACAATTCAATTAATTATATAATTTAATTAATGTGCTAACAATATAGTTTAATTAATTATAAGTGTTGACAGAGAAGTTTTGGCCAATTTCCAATTGCTACGTCGTTATTCCAAATTAATTATGAAACTACAAATAATTAAATTTGGGACCAATAATAAGTTGACATGTGTCCCAATTTTAATTTCAAGACAAAAATTGACAAATCTTAAATTAAAATGTCACATGTCTTCATTTGACCAAATAATTAAAGTTAATTTAGTCAAATTGATTATATAGATTTTGGGTCAAAGTTAGATAAAACTCAAATCCAAATAGTTAGGCCCAAAGCCAACAAAGTCCAAGTCCAAGTCCACATGCCCATGGAAAACTCTATAAATAGAGGAGCTCTCTTTCATATGAGGGTTCAGAAATTAAACTCTCCAAAGAATTCAGAGGGAGATCCTTGAGGTCCTTAGGTGTTAAACACTCCCTAAAGTCCTTAAGCGTCAAATACTCCATGAAGTTCTTAGATGCTGAAAACTCATTGAAGACCAAAGATTCTTCAAGACTTGAAAACTTAAAGACCCTAAAAATTGATTGAAGCTTCAACCTCGAGAACAAGCTGCAAAACTCTCGAGACAAATTTACATTTGAGAACAAGCTGCAAAAGTCTTCTAGACAAAGTCTCATTCGAGAAAAAGTTGCAAAACCCTCGAAAAAAATCCACATTCAAGAATAAGCTGCGAAGCACTCGAGACAAATCTACGTTCGAGAACAAGATACAAAGTCCTCGAGACAGATGTACATTTGTAATTCAACCTCGAGAACAAGTTGCAAATCCCTCGAGACAAATTTACATTCGAGAACAAGCTGCAAAAGTCCTCGAAACAAATTCACATTCGAGAACAAGTTGCAAAGCCCTCGAAACAAATCTACATTCAAGAATAAGCTGCGAAGCACTCGAGACAAATCTACGTTCGAGAACAAGATACAAAGTTCTCGAGACAGATGTACATTTGAGATAAAGAATCAGATGAACAAATTACATATTGTACTCCACTAAATTGAAATTAATATAAATTAAGTTCATTTACACGTGTCTCATTTCTCTTTTGAAATTACGTGTGAACAATAAGTAATAGATGAAGTAGTATAAATATGTTATGTCAATATTTTGCAAGTTTGTTTTATGAGAGATAAGAATGTCTCAACCACGAAATAATGCTCAAGTAGACAATTACGCTCCACAAATGATGTGCAAGTTTGTTTTATGAGATTGATCTAATAATTCTTATATAATTATAATATATTATTAATAAGACAACCAAAATTAATTCCAAAAAAGGACATACTTTTTTAAAAGATAATAATTAATACTTAATTGATCATAAATAAACAATGAATAATTAATTATAATGATTAAAAATAAATCTTTACCATAAATTAATTATATTTGTAATTAATTGATTAAATATATTATTAATTAATGAATTAATATTTTCATACTTGATTTTATAAAGGGGGTTTTTGTACGGATGACCCATTTTTCAATGGGTTAATGCGATCAGATCTGTCATCCCAATTTAATGCAATATGACCCATTCTGATGTGGCAACGCGCGCAAAATTACGGGGTTTTTGTACGAATGACCCCTTTTTCAATAGGTTAATGGATATGACCTGTCATCCCAATTTAATAAAATATGACCCATTCTGACGTGGCAACGCGCGCAAAATTACTCAGAAGGGCAGTATGAGATCGGCTCGCTTGTTCACGCTTTTGGATAGGGTAACGCTCTCGCTGATGATTCTCATTCTCGTTTGCCACGTCAGCAAAATTTCTCACACGATGACTCGTTCTCACTCTCGTTGTCGTTCTGCTCGCTCTCGCACTCGAACATTATTTGCTGTCACTCGAACACTGTACTCGTTCTCGTTCTCGCGTTTAACAACATTTTTCGTTAATTATTGTGCCCAGGTTTTCTTTTAGTTTAATGTGAATCCATGCAGGACATCAAGAACGTTGCAAAATATAAAATTTCATTTTTCGAGTTTTGGGTTCATACAAAGAAATTTTAAAAAAAAAAACAACAAAACAAGAAAAAAGAAAAACAAGTCAGCCGACACCCCACCCGAACCTACTCGGAGTCGGATGATGATATTATCACTAGTGGCAGCCATCTGTCCTCACTCCTCCTCCTTTTTTGCCTAGTGGGGGTGCGGCTGGACTCTTCGTCCGCAAAAGGGGATTTGTTTTTCTTGTTTCTTCCGTCGCCACCATCCCTAGGCATGTTCACATAACATGCTGATGGGGCCGGATGGGGTGCGGGCAGATGGGAAGTAGGTGGTGGTGGTGGTGTCTAGCAAGATTGTTCTTCATTCAGCCCATTAGCCAGGAAGTCCTCCAAATCGGGCTCTTCCGCTGCTTCGGTGGAAGACATGGTTGTCGTGGCTGGGGTGGGCGGTGTTGCAGGGTCTGACTCCTCCGACAACAGAGCAGACGGGTATTCGAGAAAACTATCATCGGATGAGTAGTCCATTTTAGTGAGTGTGTTTAGTGTGTAAACCATGTTAGGGTTGGTTTATTAATAGACAAAAATGATTGAAATGCCAAAGGTCACCATTAATGGATTGACACCACTGAAATGCCAAAGGTCACTCATGATTATCGTAAAAAGGCGAGCGCGAGAACGAGAGCCCAACTACAAGAGCGAGAGCGATAATAGATATAGCCTGTAGGTCTGTCATACAAGTTGGGATATTGTATTGTAGCATCGATAACACTTGTTCTCGTTCTCGTCCTCACTCTTGTAATTGACTATCGCTCTAGCTCTCGAGAAACGGATTGATGGATTGACATGTCTGCTGGTCACCCTTCTGTCTACCCAATCACACGAATCACGAGCATGCATGATTACCGTGAAAAGGCGAGCGCGAGAACGAGATCCCAACAACGAACTGCAAGAACGAGAGCCCCACAACGAACTATGAGAGCGAGAGTGAGAGCGATATTAGATATCCAATAACGTAATCATCGCTAATTCTCTTTCTCGTCATTCTCGCGCTCGTAGTTGACACTCGCTCTTTAGTTCCCTTGTTATCTCACGCTCTCATTTCAGTGGTCGTTTAATCCTCCATTTCGAGTCATCATTTTAAAAAACAAACGAACAGTATTTCTCTCACTTCTTCTTCTACTTTACATTCGAAACTCACTCTCTCTCCATCGATAAAGGTTCATCACCGCCAGATTAATTTGTCACTGCCGTTCATCTTCACCAATGACGCGTTCTTCCTCTAAAACGGTAAGCCTAAATCGACCAATTCCTTCGTTTATTGTTTCGTTCGTGGCTGTTCTGGTTTTGTGCATGTTTGCGATATAGGGTGAGGTTATGGTTGTAACTACTTCTGTGCATGTTTTAGTTCATAGTTTGTGGATTTGATGGAGGAAGTTGCAGAGCTAGAGCAAGCGTACAGGGACGAGAGAGATAGAGCAAGAGCGAGCTTGCATGGACGAGAGCGATAAAGCTAGAGCGAGTAGTTAGGGTTTTGATTTGAAATCTACAGATTTGGTGAGCGAGAGCTATATAGCTAGAGTGAGGTTACTGGAATGAATGCGTGAGTGAATGCTATAGCTATAGAGCTAAGGTTTCTGCTAACGAAAGCTTAGGTTCTGTGAACGAAATGAAGGACGTGAACGATAGTGAGAGCAAAATTACGAGAGCGAGAACGAAACTAAGAGCGCAAGAACGAAACTACGAGAGCGAGAGAAAAACTACTAGAGCGATAACGAAACTAAGAGAGCGAGAACGAAACTACGAGAGCGAGAATTAAGTTTTAAAAGGCCATTCCATTTTGTTTGTTTGTTTTTTTCTTTTTTGTGTTATGTTATTCTGATTGTTTGTGCAATTGATGCAGTGCCGAGATGGCAGCAGTTCTGAGAATCTCCAAGGAGGATTGGTTCCCTGGTCAAGCTTCTAGCCTTTCCCACATAAGTTCTACAAATAAAGTTGTCAAGGAGAAGTTGACCCTTGGGCAGTTGGAAATGTTCAAGATTACCGTTTTTGGGCGGTTCGTGGATATGGACTTAGTCTTCAATAGCCCGTTGGTACATCACATCCTCTTGAGGGAGGTTATTGACTGTCGGGATGATGCAATGAGGTTCGACCTTAATGGTACAGTTGTGCAATTTTTGAAGGCTAAATTCCTCTTAATGACTGGGTTGTGGCCATCACCCGAGGGAAGACACGAGGCAGGGGTATCAAATGAAGCCCTACGACCCAAGTACTTTGATGGCATGGGCACTGAAATCCGCCTGGATACTTATGAAGCTACATATAACGAATTGCAGTTTGAGAAAGACGAGGATGCAGTGAAGGTGTCCTTGATTTACTACACCGAGCTGGCCATGATGGGGAAAAATAAATCAAATATCGTGGTTGATAGGTCCCTATATCGGAAAGTTGAAGACCTGGAATACTTCAATATTTTGGACTAGGGGAGCAGACTTTGGGATAGGACATTGCGTGGACTTAAGGCAGCCTTGAGGGATAAGGTTGCAATCTACAAGTTCAAGGTCCGGACGAATAAGAATTATATTGTTAAGTATAACCTCCCTGGATTCCCTCCTGCTTTTCAGGTATTTCACTCTATATACTAAGTTAAAATTAGCTTGTTATTTGTATGTTGCATATTGTAAACTAACTATGGTTATTTGGTTATAGGTGTGGGCGTATGAGACGCTTTCGTCAGTAGCAAGTCGCTTGGCGACTCGACTAAATAACGACGCAGTGCCTAGCATGATGAGATGGTCATGCTCCCACTCTGTTTCATATAGGGTGTTGGAACGAGATGTATTCATTTCCCCTAAGGTTAGAATGCACTTATTTTGGTATTACACAACACAACGTGGTTTCATGTAGTTTTATTATATTAACATCTACTTGTTTGTGACAGACGGTGGTCACGTCGGTACTGGTCATGTCAGAGGTTGAGCAACAGTACCGCGATACTCAGGTCGGTCAGAGGGTCCACAACGACGATGATGACGACGACCGAGAGTTTGAGATGAATTTCGAGGGTCAGACCGAAGAGGGTCATGTAGGTCCTCATATCATAGAAGAGACCGGTGAGGGTCATCCTGGAGAGCGACAACCCGATCCTCAGATTAGGGAGGATACCAGAGAGGGTCAAACTGATCCTCATACGAGGGACGAGACTGATAGTGATCGATCCTCTCCCCATTTGCTAGCTAGACACGAGGGTTCATCTAGTTTAAGTTATCTTCGGAGCATCGATTCTCATGTCTATAGGGTAGAGGAGTCAGTGGAGGAATTGAAGTCGCAAATGGGAGAATTGAAGTCGGAGGTGGGAGAGGTGAAGTCTCATTTGATCACCATATCTATGTTACTTAGCAGAATATGCAAGGTATGTGACACAATATGTATACAATATTTGGATTATTTTCATGCTTTCGACTAACTATGGTTATTTGTTTAACATAGGATGCGGGCCACAAATGGGTTGAGTCACCAAACATACGTGTCGATCAGTCAATGGAGGCCACCATCCCCATTTCCGCCACCACCGCTCCACCCTCCCCATTCCCGCCACCACCACCACAGAGTCCACCATCCTCGTTCTTACCACCGCCACCAACGAGTCCACAATCCTCGTTCCTACCACCACCACCGAGTCCACCACCATTCCCACCGCTACCACCACCAACCCCATTCATGCCACAACCACCAAGTCCATTATCCCCATCTTCATCTCCCTCCCCATTACCACATCCACGGCGACCTTCACAGACCTCATTATCTCAACCTCACGTATATCCGACACCCCTGACTCGGTGATCGCGGCCACCCTACAGAGCCTCAAGTCAATCACCTCCATCGACTACGACACCAGTGACATAGTTATTGTTGACATGGAACCCACTGGCCTCGCTGACTCCATAGTGGTGGCCGACTCCACGGGCCTCGCCATTGAGGATGTTGATGTCACCGTTCCCATTGCCAACGAGAGCCCTACTGGCTCGATCGCATCTGATCCTGATCTTATCCCTCGGAAGGGTATTCGGAAGAGAAATGCATCGGAATGGTATACTCCTTCAGGCCCAACAAAGAAACTAGAGGAGGAGCCACCGAGACCACAAAAGGATAGTAGATATCCCCTTCCTGGTCTAATTACCACCTTGCATAAGCTGTTGGTCGTTTACAATCCGGCACACGGTGTTGACTCCCGCGTGTTTGACGCGATGATGCGGTGGATCCAGGATCCGAGCACGGACGTTGAGGTTCGATCTGACATCGGTACCACGGCGACAGGAATGGAGAAGAAATTCTTTAGAGACTTATTAACACCAAGCTATTGGGTCGAGTGCGATGTAAGTACCTTTTCTTTCTTAGTTGGTTTAGTATTTATTTATGTATAGTTTCACATGTAGTGACTAATTGCTTCGTTCATTCAGACTATAAACACGTTGTTCATGTTAATCAAGAGGAAGCTATTCGCTCGACCGGATATGTGCATACATCAATTCACTATATTGCCTACGGGGATCATGGTATGTATTGTCTTTTGCAAACTAATTTAAACTTGCAAACTAACTCACATTTAAATTTGCGTTGGGTTTGGCTTTTGCACGTGTTGGCTTTTGCAGACCCATTTAAATTTGTGAACCAAAGAGAGCATATACAATAAGATTATGAAAAACAGCTACTCAAAGCCGCGTTGCTATGGGGATCAGAGGATACGTATAGCGAGTACATGAAAGGAGTTCATGACGACTATAAGTCTGCTTGGCAGGATGTTGACTTCGTGTACTGTCTCGTTAACATGAATGAGCATTGGCTCTTGCTGGCCATGGACATGAATAGGGGCCAGTTGTTCGTGTACGATTCATACCCTAAGTACATCGACTTGGGGCGCGTCAAAAAGTTCCTGGAGCCCCTCGCGCACACTATACCCTCGATGTTATACTTCTGTGATGTCCCTCGCGCCAAGTCAGGTATGTGAACAACTGCGTGGCCTATCTATCGTGCAAAGAACCCCAACATACAACATGATTCATTAGACTGCAAGATCTTCTGTGCTAAATGGTTTGAGTACTTGGTGACAGGCGCAGATACGTCCGGACTTATACAAGAGCGGATGACGGAGTAGAGGACCCAGAATGCATGTCAACTGTGGTCTAACACATAGTCATTTTGATGGCATTTTGATTGGGGGATGAGTTTTTTCATTTTATGGTACATAAATGTAAGTTCATTTTCTGGTACATAAATGTAGTTCATTTGTTTTTGCCTTCACACGAATGGGAGCACATCGCAAGCGAGAGCGAGCGAGTGTGCAACTACGAGAGCGAGAGCTAGCACAAGAGAGTTATATAGCACGAAAGCGAGAACGATATATTACGAGAGCGAGAACGATAGAGCACGAGAGCGAGAATCGGTTTCACATAGTAGTTCACAGAGAAATCGGTTTCACATAGAATCGATTTCACAGAGAAAATACGAGAGTGAGAACGATATAGCACGAGAGCGAAAATGATATAGCACGAGAGCGAGAACGATAGAGCACAAGAGTGAGAATCGGTTTCACATAGTAGTTCACAGAGAAATCGGTTTCACATAGAATCGGTTTCACAAAGCAACTACAAGAGCGAGAGCGATATAGCACGAGAGCGAGAATGATATAGCACGAGAGCAAGAACGATAGAGCACGAGAGCGAAAATTGGTTTCATAGAGTAGTTTCGCAGAGAAATCGGTTTCACAGATCAACTATGAGAGCAAGAGCGATATAGCACGAGAGCGAGAACGATAGAGCATGAGAACGAGAATCCATGTTTAATATAATAACATAAACGATAGTGAGACTACGAGAGCGAGAATCGGTTTCACAGAGATAAAAATATTTCTGTTATATTAATTAAATATAGTATACAGATAGAAACATATGTACTAATCCGATTGGTTGAATATGTTGGTTGACAGAGGTTGATTGCATGACTGCCGGTTGTGTCCAACATTACCACACCTACCACATTTTCGTGTCCGAATGTGTTCGCCTGCAGAAGGGATTCTTTGTATCCTTCTCCGTCTAACTCGAGTAACTCTCTTCGATGGAAGTATTTGCATCTCCACATATCCTGGTGGTTGCGGCCATTATGATACCTGACCAACTTGGTATATAGGCTACGCATTTACTGCCTGAAGAGCTTCAACAATATAGCACTTATTACATAGGCTAGATGGTGTGATGTTGCATTCCCTAGCAGCAATAATAGCATGGGAACATGGTATTTCGTACAAGTCGAATTCTTTGCACGTGCATTGTCGAGTTTGAGATTAACAATACAATCCAACCGACCGTCTCTTACATGGCATGTGTAACAATCAATTGGGTCAACTCAGTATCGTCTACCTTGATCGCAATCTTTAACCATTCGTTGCTCAGCATAGTCGGACATCAATGTAGTGCGCGAAAACCAATAGTTTCGCCTTTCATAAAACCACCCCTGTAGATGTCCTCTTATAAAATCGAGCAACGGAACGATGGGGAGCAATCGTGCTTCTGCAGTCAACAAATTGAAGCACTATGCACTGTTTGAAGTCATATTGTCATAACGTTTATTTCTCTGAAAACATCGTGCCCACCGTTCAATACCAACGCTCTCCAAATATCGGGATACAACACCTCCACGCAAGTGCAGAAGTTGATCCCAATATATCTTGAATTCTGAATCGCGGAACGCCTTGGCGGCATTCTTGAACAATTCTGTTGTCGCCTTGTCCTTGAAATTGTTCAACACATTGGACTTAAGATGATAGGTGCACACTCCATGAAAAGCTATGGGGAATACAGCTTGAACACTATGCGCATTACTCGCGTGACGGTCTGAAACAATAACCAAGTTCGAGGAGTCTCCAATGGCCATCTTCAATTTCGTCATGAACCATGTCCATGACCGATCATTCTCATTGTCCACGATCGCATATGCCAATGGATAAAGTTGATTATTTCCATACCTCTCTACACCAACCAACATGCATCCTTTGAACTTTCCCTTTAAATGGGTCCCATCAACAATGATGATATCTCGCATGCGCGCATAACCTTTGATGCAAGACCCCAATGCCATGAATGCATATTTGAAATAGAGGGAGTCTTCAAGTTCTACTTCAAACATAGTTCCTGGGTTAGCAATTTTCAGTGCTTCTCCATACGCATGAATCATGGTGTACGAGTCTTCTGGAGTCCCCCTAACAAATGCATGTGTCATTTCCCTAGCACGTCATGCTTTGTCGTAACTTATATTCACTCCATATTATTGCTTGACATCCTCAATGATGTGCTTTGGCTTATTCACACGACCGACTCCCTCAAACTTATTTTTAATTATGTGTCCGATCACTTCAGCACTCGCTTGCCGATGGTCGTGATTTAACAGTTCAATGGAGCATGTGTGTGTGTTCACATACTTGTTTATCTTAAACATTTTAGTTCCCTCCATCTTCACCGCCTGGAGCCTCCATGTACAAGCTTTGTCAATGCATCCCACAGTGTACAAGTCCTTTGTGGACTTCTTTACTCTAAACTCAAAATTTTTGCTCATGGCCAGCAGCGACAGTCTGTTCTTCAAGTCATTCTTACAAACAAACAACTCACCAACCTCAATATCAACACTAGGAGCATAGCAAGACGAAGATGGACCGGTCAAAGAAGTGCTCGCCAGTCTAACTTGAGAATGGGCATAATCATGTACCCTTGGAGTTGGAGTGTGCCTTATCTCATTCTCAACAACTGGACGTTGACTTTGGACTCCTTCGTTTCGACTGGCATGCATTACTCTATGTAAGTCCCATGCTTCATTTCGGTCCATGTGATGATCTTCAGAACTATGGTGAGTATAATATGAATCCTATGGGTTATTGTTGTCGGTTCCTAGGGACACTCTCGTCTCATACAATAGTATATCTGCCTCCTCTGTATACCTGCCTATTGATTCTAAATTTTCCTCATCCTTACCCTCGTTCTCAACTATCACATGAGAATTGTCGTCATAAGCTTGCTCATCCAGCCGCATGTTCCCATCATTCTTTTGTACGGTTGTTATAAATACTTGCAACCTCGAAACATTTTCTTGAAAGAGGATAAATTCAACATCACGATCATTCCTTATGTACATCGGAGGAGATTGCTCTTCCAACTGCACCTTCACCCTCATTATAATGTCAAACATCACCGGACTAATGCTTGTAACTTCATATATCAGACCTTTCAACTCATCGTATCTGACATTGCTTGGCACAACTGCCCCTGTTAGCAAACCTCCAATATAACAGTCATCAGTCTCATTCCAACTGTTCATCGTGTTACCAAGTATCGCTCTCGCTCTCGCGCATTCATGATCGCTCTCACTCTTGAACTCGCTCTCGCTATAATACTCTCACCCAGTTCAACCTGTATCGCTCCAATGCCATAGTAACCAAAGTTCTAAAACTAAAAAAAACTTTCAAAACATAACACGTTTATACCATAAGACGTTTGTTCAATGTTTCAAAACCCTAAAACATACAACGTTTGTTCAATGTTTGAAACGTAGAAAGATGTCTTCCAGAAATATAAAACAAGTATTTGAACGTACCTATTTTTTGAATGTGGATTGGTTGATGCTCGGATGTTGGTTATACGCGATGAACAGTTGAATGGAGAAAAAGTTTTAAAGAAGAGTAAGTTTGAACAAATGAGAAAACGAAGGAAGCCAAGGAATACAATAAATTATGTTTGTTAGACATAAAACCATAGTAATTTCTTTAATTTATTTATTTGAAAGGTTTATTGGGAAATGTTGATGTTGAAAGTAGGTGTAGAACTGATTAAGGTCTTTTCTTTGTCAGTATTTTCGGTGGATAAACCACAGTGTCTGTACGGAATTGACATAAAAGAACGACAACGAGCGCGAGAACGAGTACAACGTTCGAGTGACGGCAAATAACGTTCGAGTACGAGAGCGAGTAGAACATTGGTAGAGTGACGAGTGAGAACGAATACTGCGAGAACGAGTCAACGTGTGCGAGAACGAGAACGAGTCAACGTGTGCGAGAATGAGAACGAGTCAACGTGTGCTTGATAATTAACAAAAAATGTTGTTAAATGCGGGAACGGAACGAGTGACGTAAAAGAACGACAACGAGAGCGAGAACGAGTACAACGTTTGAGTGACGGCAAATAATGTTCGAGTGCGAGAGCGAGCAGAATGACAACGAGAGTGAGAACGAGTCAAAGTGTGAGAAAATTTGCTGACGTGGCAAACGAGAACGAGAACGAGAATAGTCAGCGAGAGCGTTACCCTATCCAAGAGCGTGAACAAGCGAGCCAGTCTCATACTGCCTTTCTGGGTAATTTTGAGAAAAATTGTATGGATAACTCAAATATTAGAGTCCAAATGAAATTTGACTCGCGTTCTAAAATTAATGAGTTATAACATTTTGATGATGTCAGCAACTATATGAAATTATGTTATTGCCCTTGATGTAAAACAAAAGATTTTTCCTCTCTCTCTTTCCCTCTCTCCATCCTCCATCCCCCTCATTTTTCCTCCCTCCTTTCTTCTCTGCAATTATTTTTCTCCTATGTCCCTCCCTCTCTCTCTTTGATAATTCTCATTTATGAGGATTATTTAACCCTAAACTAAGTTATTTTTGTCATTTTTGTATACTTTATTGATTACCGAGCAATCTAAAAATAGCATTTATAAGATATATTCATGCAACCTTGTCGGAGTATGATAAAAGAAGGAATTAAGTGAAAATATGCAAGAAAGTTGTCTTAAGTTGAGTTTTTGTGCAGATTTGAAGAAGTGAAAACATTGCAAATGGAAATGCAATTGCATTCCCTTGGGAAGGCAAGGTGAAGAACAAAGAAGAAGAATGCAATTGCATTCTCTGCACCTATCAAGTCATTACGGAAATTTCCGAAAATTCACCAAGATTCACGCAGTTTGCTCGATTTATGGAGAATTTCAAGCCCGAACTCATGCCCAACCCTTGACCCATGATTGAATGAGCATATAGATGGAAACCCTAGCCCTCAATGTCTATAAAAATGGGAAAAACGATCCAAAACGTGGCTGGATTTTCTTCTGCTCGCCCACATTCCGTAGCAGCGTTTTTTCCTTAGAGAATTCGATTTTCTGGGTTTATTTTTCTGTTTTTACTTTCGACAGCAGCAACAATTTGATTCTCTTTTGTTTTAGCATTTCATTCTTGCAATTTAGCTCGATTAAATTCTGAGTTTGAACCTTTCTTCAACGAGGATTTCAGACTCTGTTTTTTTGTTTCTTTTTGGTTTTAGACAGTAGCTTTTATTTCTTTTTCTGTTCTTTTTTTCTTCACTTCATTTTATGTCTTTCTTATGTTCTTCACTTCCAATTTCCCGTAGCTTCAGTTTCAATTTAAAGGGTAATGAATTAGTTAAAGAATGGGTAATGAATGGGTAATGTATTGTTCTGTTCTTCACTTCCATTTTTCATTTTCTGTTCTTCAATTTCCATTTTCCCGTAGATTTAGTTAAAGGGTAATGAATGGGTGTTTTTTTTTTGAATTTCAATTTAAATTTCCTTTGTGAGTATTTTGGGTTATTGATTTAGATTCACAAATTCTTAGTAATTTGCAGTTTGTTTTACTCTAATTTTAGAATTTTAATTTCAGTATTGTGGTTATTAATTATGAGATTTATAGCAATTAATTTTTGGGTTTTCATTTTCTCCATAATGAGCTAAATTTTCTTTGGGGGTTCGAGTTGGTGAAAGCCCTAAGGAAAAATGTAAAAGCTCTAAAGCATAAACAATCTAGTTAGCATGTGAACTTTGTTTGCTTTTGTTGAATTTAGATTTGGGTAAACCTAGCCGGCCAACTAGTGATTGCTCGTCAAGCTTGAACTTAATATCGAAAGAGTTAAGGGAAAGTCGATGACACACCCCAACCCAAATTACCCTAACCAACCTAAGATGTGGCGTGCCGACATTAGATCCCTACTAAACTATGGAATCCAATGTCAAACTTTACAAAATAAATCTTAGTTTTGAAAATCACAAGTGGCTAGCCAAAACTTTGTTAACACCAAATTTTATAAAAATTTCGGCAGAGTTTCCCCTGAAAACTGAGTAAAACACACCTGAAAGAAATATATACACTCCAAAATTAACATGTTCAAACTCCAACCACCATTTCAGAAATTCAACACAATCCCACGAACTTAAAAGTAGATAGATATGTGGGTTTCAAATTACAAACCAATGGAAATCCCAAAATGGTACTAAGTCATTCAAAACGTATTAGCCACATTAGTTACAAAAGAAGCATTTGTATTTATGTACATACAAAATGGTACGCAAAATATCAGGTCCGGTGGCAGATATCGACTTCTGTAGGCTTGTTAGAAACTCAATCACTACCTGGAGGAAAAATTTAGGAAGAAAGAATGAGCTAATAGAGCCCAGTGAGTGGTAAGTTAATAGGAAAAATAATCTCTCGACAAAAACCTTTTATATTAAAAAGGAATTCAAAGTTCAATAAAACTTTATATACTAAGCACAATCTAAATACACAAGATAAATAAAACATCATAGAGATTTGCAGCAATAACTCTTTAAAGAAAGCACAAAATAATAAGCCAACAAAACTCATCACCAATCTTGTACCCAATTCCTGTCATACTATGCATCGAGTAATCTCTAGATACATAGCAGATCAAATTTATGTCATACGTGCACGTAAAACAAACTCTAACATCTGTAATGCCTCAGGTCCAGGATTTGGACCAGGATTCGGAATTCGGATTTTGCACCTAATGGCCCCAGCATTCCCATGCATCCCCTGCGGCCTGAGTACACTAGCATACTATAGAAACACATTCTTATAGCATACGGGTAATAACCATGGGTACAAGCTCTAGTGGTTTGAAAACAATTTCTATATAATAATCATCGTAAGTTCTCAAACCCCACACATTCTCAAATTGTGGTTCCATAACTTTAAGCCATAAGTCAATCATGATTCAAAAATCAAGTTATTTCTAAAACTCACAAATACTTGATTTCACCTCAAATAATTTGAACTTTTTGCCAATTGGCTACAATCAAGAGATTTCCATAAATTCACCTTTCATAAGCTTAATTAATTCAAATAATTAAGTCATTGTAGCTAAATTTCAATAAACATAAATCTCTTCAAATTCAAATATGCTAAATCATGAATTCAATTTAGTGATCATATATCACTTTCTTATCAAATTAGTAAATCATCAATCTCAATAATAAACAATTTGTGAAATACACGTAATTTCCTCCAAATTTTCAAATAACTAAATCATTTGCATTAATATTAATTGCAATTGAT
Organism: Trichosanthes truncata; assembly: GCA_033996785.1. Classification (NCBI taxonomy): domain Eukaryota; kingdom Viridiplantae; phylum Streptophyta; class Magnoliopsida; order Cucurbitales; family Cucurbitaceae; genus Trichosanthes; species Trichosanthes truncata. The sequence goes on from JAWPNB010000003.1 coordinate 74,978,684, forward strand.
TTCAAATCTCATAAAATCTCATCAATTACTAAAATAATTGAAATACTTTATAAAATAACCACTCACAACTACTACGAACGACGTTTGTTTGGGTCGTAAATGGTTCCAATCTCCGCTTGCCCTGAAATCATAATTTGTCAACATATTACTAACCTCTTAATGCCAAATTAAAGTGTAACAACACTAAATTATCCAAGCCTTTAAATTTCTCCCTAACCCAAGAATTAACAATTCTTTTCATCATCTTACTCTTCAAATTACCAAGAAATTGAGACCATAACCCAAAATAAAGTTTCCAATAAACTCCATTGTAATCCTTCTCCATAAGAAATCTCATTATTTTCATTTCTTCTTCTCCATGAATAAATTCATTGGTTTTCTTTCCCTAAAAAGTTTGCAATTTCTACATACAACTAATCCCCTTCAATCTATACTTTGATAAAACTCATGACTTTCATCAAATTTCCTTCTTTTACTCAATCATCACCACCATCTTAGTTTTCAAGCTAGTTTATGGAGTTTCCAACTAAAGGAAGAAAACCCATAAGGAAACCCTCCAAAATAGGTTCTAGAACTCATGAGAAACCTTAATCAAAAGTTAGAAAACTTACCAAAAGCTTCAATCCAAGGTTGTGAGAGGTTCTCTTTGTTTATTTTTTTTTTCCTTTCAAAATAGCCCAAAAATCACACTCTTCTTCACTTTCTTCCTCTTCACTTTCTTCCTCTTCCTCTTCCTTACGTGATAGCTTCTCCAACAAAAGTCCTCATTTTTGTTTTATTAAACAATAACTAATAAAGCCACATGTTTTTATTTAATAAACAATTATATTTATCCCACTTTCTCTTTCTTTAATTTCCATTATTTAATTAATAAAAAGAAACCAATCCTTATCTTCCAACCAAAAACCATAAATATCCAAATATTTAATTTCTCAATTTTCATACTTTCCAATTATATACATATTTTCCAAAATGTAGAAATAGGTGTAACAGCCGATGTCACAAAAGCAATGGAGGAAAAGGCTTAGAAATAAGTCCTGAACATCGACCCTAGAGATAGGGCGAGACTCCAAAACCACTAGAGTTGTGTGCGAAGTATCTAAGTTAGATTAGCCATAAACATATAGGTTTAATCACTTAGTCTCCTAAAGATTTTGAATCAAAATTGAATAGGAGTTGAACTCGGTTTACTTATTTTTCACATGTTAGCTATGATTGCAATTGCATTTGAATAGCATTTTTTTCCAAAGGTGCTTGAATCACTTGAATCCCTATTTTAACTCATTTATTTTCCATTATTTTCTTTAGCCAAAAACAACCTTCCTTAAATTTTTACATCTTCGGTTCCCACAATTGCATTTTGTAAGCAAATTTGTGCCGTCTTAATAAGATTTTGTTAAAATCTGTTCCCTTGGGTACGATACTCTGGAATACTTCCAGTTTCTTTATTACTTCGATCACGTGCACTTGCGTGTTGTAGCGAAAGCATAGCGATCAAGTTTTTGGCGCCGTTGTCGGGGAACGACATTTTCAATAAAATTTATTTTTGGCACATAAATTGTGAGCAGATTGCAATTGAATTGCAATTGCAATGCAGTTGCAATTCTTCTATTGCAAGAAGCCCAGTTCTTATTCACATTATTTTGCAGGTTGAGGGAAAGCAATTGCAAGAGGAGAAAGGCACAACTTAGGATTGAATTGCTTGAGATAATCAACAAGATGGAAGACATCATTGCAACATTGAGCGCACAAGCTTCATCATTAAGCTACACGATGGAAACTTTAATGATGAGAAATTTCATAGCTCCTACTAATCCTATCCCTTCTATTTCTTGTATTTATTGTAAAGGAAGTCATTCATTTGATAATTGTCCTTATAATCCTGATTCTTTGTGTTATGGATTTCTATCCAGCTTTGCAAATCAGCATCAGTACCAGTGTTTCCAACAAGAGAAGATGATTCCAAAAGAGCCTAGCATTGAAGAACTCATGAGGGAATACATGGCAAAGTGTGATGTTGTGATGCAAAGCCAAACCACAATTTTACAGATTTTGGAGATCCAGATGGAACAAATTGCAAATGATTTGCAGAACAGGTCCCAAGGAATTTTGCTCAACAATACAGAGACTTTCAAGCAAGAAGAAAAAGAAGAATTCGAGGCGGTGACATCAAGTAAATTCGAATATGAGGATCTCAAACTCCCAGTAAAAGCAGAAAGCGCTCCAACCATTGAAAACACTAAGGAGCCAGAAGGGAGAAAAGAGATTAAAGAAGAACAACCTCAAGAAGAGAATGAACCACCCAAGGAAGTTGCAGTGAACTATGCAGTTGCAATTTCACAGCAAATGACATCCAAAGTGCTCCTGGTACTAGAAGACCATACTTTCAGGAAATGCTAAATGAAGAAGAATGCAAAAAGGAGAGCATGAAGGATGACAATTTGCAGAATGTGACACAAGTTGCAACTACAATTTCTACTTTCAAACGCACATGCAAATCTCTTGAGCAAGCAAGACTCGTTGTGATTAAAGCACCTCAACCAAGATTGAAATCTCGTCCATCATCAAGGCCTAGGTGCAAAATGAAAGAACACGGTTGCGGGCTACCTACTGGAATAGGATAAGTTTATCTTTTCATTCATTTCCTTTTTATTATTAAAAAAAAAAAAAAAAAAACTTATTTCTATCATTTTCTTTTTATTATATAAATATATATATATATATATATATTTCTATCATTTTCTTTTTAATAATAATAATAATAAAAAAAAACCTTATTTCTATGAATTCCAAAATGACTAAGCAATTTCTGTCTAAGACAAAATTCTATCTAGGCTGAGGTATTTAAGTTGACCGTTTAGGGAACACCTCTACCTGGGGATTTACCTGGAAAATTGTTTAAGAGATTCAAACATTTAAAAAGAAATAAGAAAATTAAAAAAAAAAGAATTTTAAGGCATGAACTTTTTTTCGAGCCTGTGTGAACTTTTTGACAACTTTCTTTGGAGTTCAGATAAAAAGGGAGAGGGAAAAATCAAACGTCAATCCAAAGGAATTGCAATTGCAATTCAATTGCATTCACGAAAAATGAGGCAAAGCCGAGGGACAAGAATGCAAATGTTATGCAATTGCAAAACGAAGCAAAACATCCAACATGCCAAAAAGATGATGATTCAACCTCCAATGATTAGGGGAGTTGTTCTTTGCACCTTAAATCCTACTTCTTAAATCTTAATAGTTGAGATTGTGATGTTGTTGTCTTCAGTTTTTTTTCGTACTTGTCTTTGCCCCTTGCATTTTGTCATGATGATTTGATTAACATCCAAATTGTTTGAAGTTCATTGTCAGTTATGTTTGATCTCTCGTTTTTGGATGTCTCCTAAATGTGTCTCAAAGTTTAAAAATCCTTGATGATGATATTTGGAATAGGCTCGGCTCATTAAACACTCATTTTATCTACCCAACTTTATGACTTCTTTGCTTTCCTTAGCACTCCACCACCAATTTCTCAAAATTTGTTCATTTTTTAGAAATGTTTCTAAAAAATTTAGAAACAAGAAACATGATGGTTTATAAACATGTTTGTTTCTTAAAAAATGAGAAACGATAACAAAAAATAGAAAACAAAAACGTTATCAAACGAGCCCTAAGAAGCTTACAATGGGTTAGACATCAAGCTTTGAATTAAGATTTACATTAAATAATTAATATAAAATGGTTAACAATAAGGACTAAATGAATTTTGGTTAAATTATCATTTTAGTTCCTATGATTTATGTTGGAATTTAATTTTTTTTCTATGTGGTTTTAAAAACTAATAATTTGAAATAATTTGATTCCTATGATTTAGTTATATCTCTTAAAACATCTTTGAACTAATTAATGTTCACAATTTTCTTATCTAATACATTTTCTTTGGATGCCAAGTCACCACTTTCTCTATCATGTTTAAAGAAACACATGACCACATAAGAAAAGTATTAACATTTAACTCAATTATATGAGCTAGATTGAGACTTTAAAATTATTGAAACTAAATTCAAATCAAATACAAACCAGACTAAAAATGGTAATTAACCAATACATTTTTTTAATGCAATGGGCAAAGAGAATATTTAAAAATTAAAAAAAATTAAGGAAAAAAACATTTGCTTTCTAAATTGAATTTATAACCAATTAATTATAGATCCACGATAAAAGCATATCTTACTAATAAAGGCATCCCTACATTCTTTAAAAAAGTCATAGGTTCAAATCTCTACTCTAATTATTTGTGATATATATATATATATATTCTTTAAAAAAAAGAATAATTATAGATTTTTGCTTGAATAGCATGAAATGACATTAATTAGAATCAATCCAAATATAGTTTAATAGGTTAAGTATTTATTATCATCTCAAAAGTATAATGATTTTGTCTTGGTTATGGGATTGGCACCAAAGCCCATGGGCCTGGGGCCACACAGACTTGTTCTAGCCCACGAACCCGTTAAGGAAAGATCCCCTTGGTTGGCCTCTGAGGTCGAGCTGAGGAGAAATGCCAACTACCAAAAGGACGATGCGGCTTATCGAGCAAGGTGTTAACTGAGTTGAGGCACGTATCCCTCCTCTTCATAATTCTGGTCGACTCATTGTACGACTCTGACACACATGGCGAGGTACACAAATGAGGTATGACTTTGACACACAAGAAAAGTATAAATAAAAAGAACTCATCCCACTAACGAGGTATACAAACTATCCTAGAACAACTAGATACTATTACGATTTAAGCATCGACTTAAATATTAAAGCATGTTAGACACAGCACCACATCAATAGGAAAATAGGACAAACCAGCCTTTAAACAACTTACCTACACAGCCGAGCCAATGTGATCCTGTCAGAATCTCTCATCAACCATCCCTACACCACAAGGGGGTGTTTGGAGCAATGGGTTGGGTTGGGTTGTTTTGGAATTCAAACTCAAACCCTTGTTTGGGCCACTGTGTTCAAACCCCAATGGTTTTGAAACACAACCCCATGATTTTGCATAGTGAAATAGGGGGGTTTGTTTGATTTCCAACACACCGGTTTGCTCCTCATTTGGCACATGTTTTCATTATCACGTTTTCTTATCTCTTTCCCGTCTCTTCCATTATTATTTTTTAATTGGTATCTCACATCTTTTTTGTAACAAACAATAAATTATTACAAATGTTTGTTTTATACATGTCATAACATAACCAAATTTCGTATTTGACAAAGTAATTATTTTTCATTGGAAACTAACATTTTTTTTTTTTGAAAAACAATAAATTATTACAAATGGTTTATTTTTTTATACTTGTCATAAACCTAACCAAATTTGATATTTGACAAAGTATGTTGATTTTTCATTGGAAACTCACATTTTTTTTTTTGTAAAAAACAATAAATTATTACAAATATTTTTTTTATACTTGTCATAAACCTAACCAAATTTGATATTTGACAAAGTATGTTGATTTTTCATTGGAAACTCACATTTTTTTGGTAAAAAATAATAAAATATTACAAATACTTTTTTTTAATACTTGTCATAACCTAACCAAATTTGATATTTGACAAAGTAATTATTTTTCATTGGAAACTCACATTTTTTTTTTGTAAAAAACAATAAATTATTACAACTGTTTTTTTTATACATGCCATAAACCTAACCAAATTTCGTATTTTACGAAGTAATTATTTGCATTTCCAGTAACAAATTTCTCATTCTTATACTAATTAAAAGGTCCGTTCAAAAGTACTACAAAAAATTACCCAACTTACACAAAGGATTCTACAACTAACCAAAGATTGCCACTAGAATATAAGGAATTAAAAAAAAAAAAAAAAAAGAGAGAGACCAAAGTAGCAAAGGAAAAAAGGAAAAACAAAAATTGCACAACCCTAGGGTTCAGAACACTGCACTCCAAACACTGTTTCATGATTCCCAGGGTTCAGAACACTGCACTCCAAACACTGTTTCATGATTCCCAGGGTTCAGAACACTGCACTCCAAACACTATTTTCTGATTCCCAGGGTTCAGAACACTGCACCCCAAACACTATTTTCTGATTCTCAGGCTTTCAAACCCCCATAACAAACCCCCCAGAGTTCTGATTCCAAGGGTTTTGATTTCGAAATGGTGCTTCAAACGCCCCCCAAATGTTTAACTAGAAAAAGAAAAAAGAAACAGCATGAATGGAAGAATTGTAATTATATTATTATTTATTCATAGACGTGATTGGCAAGGGTCAAATAATTGAAATAATATCACGTCATTGATGTCATTATCAACCAATCACTAATCCTAGATTCCTAATTAATTTTGTCGACTTCATTTTTCTTGTTTCTTCGAACCGCATGTGCCAATGCCAGCAAGAGTAAACAATTTTAAATTTAAATCTCCAAGATTATTTAAAATGTGGAAAATTAAGGGAGTGTTTGGAATGGAATTCAAAATCAAATTTTTGTGTTTCCAAATAAAACACGATATGAAGAAAGGATGTCTGGTGGAGAAGTTTTTGAAAACAAAATCTAGGTACAATTAATACTTGAAAGCAAGATTTTGAAAATACCAAAAACAACAAAAGGTCATTTTCCGTATCTGCAAAACTGCTCAGATCTTCAAATAATAGATGACTCACGAGGTTTTATTATTTATTTTAATATTTGTGATATTATACTTTTGAAAAAATAAATCTCACCTTGCACTCGTTGAAGAAGCAAAGCTAGTCTCTAAGTTCAATACAAAATATGAGCACAAATCCCTAACTCAATCATCAATTGTAAATACGTAGTTGAGCTCACTATTTCATTAAAATCAAATAATTTAACAACTGAGAAGTTTTAATTAGATATGATAGTAATAGTACAAGCGTTGCTATCCCTCCATCAACTCAATATCTTATGAAAGGATGAAGCACACTGAGAGACAACTCGACACTTTGTTAGAGACAAAGTGATAAGTTAGGAACTCGGGATCGTATAGGTTCTATAAAGAGTAGGCAACATATACATCAACAAAGACAATGAGTAACTCCAAAGGTCAAGCCCACTCTCAAGTTTGAGAGAGAATGTCAATACAAATGAGTAACTATGGCCCATTTGCACTCGCCCATTAATCTAAGTTAGAGCCTACAAGGAAAAAAAAGCCCTAGGACTTGGGGCTTACAGAATAACAAAGTAAATGTAGACATCTTTTATAAATTTAAAATTTTGAATTATTGAGTACTCTTTTTCTTAAAGTTGGAGGATCAAATCCTCATACTCCAAATTTGTTGTACTAAAAAAATATATTGGATAGCCCTATAAATTAGCTGAGAAGACTTTACACCCAAAATTTCCCTTTCTTTAGCTATATTTTGTGTAAGTACTTTTTGTGAAAGTGATTAAGTGCCTTATTTTTTATAAAGGTTAAAATACCATTTTGATTCCTGTAATTTAGGTTTTATTCTATAATTTGGGTTTCATTCTATTTTAGTCACTGTAATTTCAAATGTTCAAATTTAGTTCATGTACTTTCAATAAATCTTAAAATTAGTCTCTACTGTTAGTTTGAAGTTAATTTTTTAAAATCAAAATTGATTAAATAATAATGATAATTTCTATGCAAGGAAATACACGATGTGAACATATTTCCTAAATTAAGCTTTATTGAAAGTACATGAATTATTATTATTATTATTTTTCAGTTAGAACAAAGAACAAAAAAGGAACAAAGTTCAAGCAAAATTAAATAAAAGCTGAGCATCAGAAATAACAATGGACTCCACCCACTGAGGGGTTCTTCAACCCAAATCTGTGTGTTTTTTGACCTCTGTGCATGGCAAGCAAGCTGGTGGGCTGGCTTATTACACTTTCAAGTGGAAAAAATAAAGCCTTCAACTATTCCACAATGTTGTTTTTGATGAAGAGCATCGACAAAAGGTTGTAATTCATTCGCGAAGGTATCCTTTCTTGTGAGAAGTTTCCAAAGGATTAGAGAATCAACCACTGTCCATAAAGGATGAAGGCCTGCTTCATGGGCTTTAGATACTTTTGGTCAACACTAACACCTCTGTTAGTTCTACCATTATTGACATATTTTGAAAGTTTTCCGTAGTAAGCATCGTTCTACCATAAGCATCTCGAACTATGACTCTCAAGCCTACTCCCAAATTTAGAGAGATTAAATTTAGACATTTAAAAATATATATACTAAAATAGAATGAAATCTAAAATACAAAAATAAGAATGTTATTTCAACCTTCAAAATTGAACAGATATTTATGAAAAGACACCTTTAGTTGGTAGCTTAGAATTCCCATTTTCCAAAAGTAATTAGAAGACCAAAAACATATCTTACCATTTGAAAAAGATTGCCATCATTTGACAAATTAAAATTTGACATGGTTTGAACTCTCAATTATGGAGATGAAAATGATGTCATCCCAGACGCCACAATTTTCCAATAAATATGCTTCTCGTCAATGCTAATTATGACTTTTTTTGGATTTGAATTAACATCAAATCATCACCCCAAAAAGAAAATATAATGGTAATAATACTTTTTTAAAAAAACAAAACAATATGGGTTTTTTTTATTCTATTTTAATATCTAAATTTTGATTTTTTTTTTAAGGGTTTGTTTAAATAAATATTAAAAAAACGAACAACAAGGATTAAAATGACTTTTTATTCCCAATTCCAAAAACTAAATCGAAGTGTCTAAAGATGAAAGACTAAAATAAGTTCCCTTGTCCAAAAAAAAAGTCTTATGAGATTGTTTTTTTTTTCAACCTTATTTTATATCAGAATTTTCCACTCTACTCCATGGATCTGAAAAAATTATTTGATCACTTTATTAATAATATGGTATTATGACCTTCACAATGTGATGTGCTTTTCAATACTTTTGAACAACTTTTTTATTTCTTTTTTATACATGAAATTAATATAAATTTATCTGTCACATTGTTTCAACTTACATAAATAATTCGTCTTAACTCTCGTTAACTTATCAAAAATTAAAATGAATTGGATTAGAAATAAAAATCAATCCGAAGGAAAGGAAAAAGGGACTTTTGCCATTCCTCCATACACATATTTGCCAAAATTCCAAAAGAAAGCCAATTAGAAAGGGAAAGAATGGAAATCTATCTTTATTCATAATCCGATGTACACGACAATATTCATCTACAATAACCACGTGTCCCACACATTAAAAATAATGAATCACCGAAGAAACAATAATCAAACTCCAAATCCACCTATCAAACCAACGCAGAAACATACACAAATGAAAAGGAAGAAAAAAAAAAAAAAAACACTACAGAAATATCAAATTTAATTAAATTAAACAAACACCAAAATGGATCTCAACCCTCCCAGCCATCAAATATTCCAAAGATCCACCGCCGGCCGGCCGACCGACCCACCCTGTGTTTCAGAATCCCGATTCCGTCAACAAAACCGTCTAAGCAAACACCATTGCCAAGAAAGCTCCGGCCACAGCACCGCCGACCATGACTCCCCGGCTAACGGTGGCTGCGCCATTTCCTCCTGGTGGGGGTGGTGGCGGCGAGCTGGGTCCAGGGCCGGCAGCGGGGCCATTTCCTTCCGATGGTGGTGCCGGCGGCGAAGCGGTGGATGGAGACGGAGATGAGGCCGGACCCTCCTTTGGTGGCGGAGTCGGAGAGGAGTTCGGTGATGTCGGCGCCGGAGATGTAGGCGGTGTGGCTGGCGGTTGGCTCGGCGGGGATGATGGTGGTTGGCTCGGAGGCGGGATGGCCGGTGGGGGGGTTGCCGGAGGTGGGGTGGCTGGAGGAGGGATGGCAGGAGGTGGGGAGGCAGCCGGCGGAGGAGTAGACGGCGGTGGAACGGCGGGGGTGGTGGGTGGCTGAGCCGGAGCACCACCGGGAGCCTGAGCCATACAGGAAGTAGCCAATAAGGCGAAAACCATCAGAAAATGAAAACCCATCTTCATTCTCTCTACCAAACAAAAGATAGAGAGAGAAAATTTCAGAAGAGAGAGAAAAAAAAGGTTGTAGAGAGAGAAAATTAGAGAAAGTATTGAGTGGGAAGTTGAAATGAAAAGCAATAGCAGCGATATATATATAACAAGAAGAAAGAGAGTAAAGAAGAAGAAGAAGAAGAAGAAGAAGAAAAAAAGAGAGTGGTGAAGGGGAAGGCTTCAAAGACAGCCTTGCTTTGTCTTTCCCCAATAATGCTTGAGATTCCCCAAATTCCTTTTTTAATCATTTGCCCTTATAATAAAATCATAATAATAATTACACACACAATTTGCACATTAAAAAAACTTACTCCTTTCTATGCCCATCACAGTATTACCTTTTTTTTTTTTAATCAATGAATACTTTTTAATCATAAAAGGTCACAAAGTTTATAGGTTTTTTTATTACACTTGTTCAGGAATCCCATGTGGGGAAGGACTCAAAGTCATATAACGGATATTTCGAGGGTATTGTGGTAATTTTGAATTCAACTTTCAACTCGATATTGGTGATGGTAGATCTGGCCAATTATGCTTAAGAGGTGGTAAACTTGGTCAAGTCAAAACATTTTTACTTGGCCTTATTTTAATATTTATTGCGGTATTTAATAGTGAAATTTTTTCGTGTTTTAATTTTTTTTTTTTTTGAAGACACGTTTTAACTTTTAATTGAATGGGTGTTTTTGAATTTTTCAAACGTGGATGTCGCGTTTCAAAATTGACTATGAAAGTAAAATGGTGTATTTATTACTATTTTTACTTATTTATTAATGATTTCATCTACGCTTATGTCTTGTAGAAGTTTTGGGTCAGGTTCATATTTTTATTTTCTATTTTTCAAAAATAAGTTTATAGCTGGTTAAATTTATTCATAATTTTGAAAATCTTAACTGAATTTTAAACGCTAGACAAATGGAAAGAAAAATATCTCGTTTTTCTGAATTTTAAAAATGAAGAAAAAGATTGTTAGTAAGAGAAATTAAAATAAAATTCCTACTATACCTCAAGTGAAATTGTTTTCATAAATATATATATTTTTTGAGTTCAGTGGATGTGAAAATTCACATCTTGGTCAAGAATACATATTTTATATCAATTGAGCTATGTTCATATTGACTTTTCATAAATAAATTCAGTTGATGACAAATGAAATACATGAGAAAAATTTAGGCCAAAATCACTTTATTTATAGTTTCTTTTGTTTTTTAAAAAAAAAATTCAACATATTTTACAATTTCTGTATCAAGTAATCTACTTTTAATAAATAATATTTGAAATTCTAGCAAGGGGGAGATTCATTAGTAATTTCCACGAAATGCTAACAACACGTTTTCTGTTTTTTTTTTTTCTTTTTGAAGTTCACATTCACAACACCGATTCTAACCTCTTAATTTTAGCATTAAACCTGAATAAACATTATATTAATTTTGATTCCCAATCATCGGCAATAAAATTACGCGAATGCCCTTACGGAGGACACGTGTCAGGTTATTACAGGGGCAAGCCAAGTGGAATATCTTTGGTTAATTAAAATATTAGAAGATATATTAGGAAGCTTGTTGTTGGCTTCACAGTCTGTCTGCTGGGCATATTGACATTTTCTCAACAACTATTTGGCGTGATTAGTGATATGACGGAAATGCCCCTAACACCCTCAATTTTCCACATTGATATCCAGCCAATTACAGCTACTACGTCCAGGGTGGATCACCAAACGGGAATATTTTTTCAAGATAATAACGTGGACACGTGGCACACACCCATTTATTTCGTTCATTGGGTCCACTTCGGCTTGTTTCTCTACAGCGAAATCCAACTATTTCTTTGTACTTAATAAAGTTGTGTGTGTAATTTCCAACCAAGAAAAATAACTTACTATTTGATTTGGGAAAAACGGTTGGAAAGGGAGTAACATTATTGTTTTTTTATTTTTATTTTTCAATGTTGAACTTTTTGTTTGTTTGGATTGTTATAGAGCATGCATAAACATTAAAGAAATTTAGTATGAGTCTAAATAATCTACTACAGTTAGAGAGTTGGAGTTTTTAAGAAGACGATTTAAATATAAAATGTTATGTTGCAAATATAGCAAAAAAATTAATAGTTAATTATAAATACAACAACTACTTTTCTGATTTTCAAATAGAGCAAAAAACGGAGATCATACAATTCAAGAAAGTGTGGAAAAGTAGGTCATGCCCTTAAAATGTATGATTTTGATATATTACTGATATACTTCATATTAGGTATATCAATTATATCTATTTTTTTAGAACATATCAGTTATATTTGTTATATTCCTAAAATGAAGTATATCATAAATATAACTGATATACCTAATATGAAGTACATATCTGATAAAATTGATGTACCTAATAAGTAAAAGAAAATTACGTATTTCTGTTTTTCATTGACATGGTTGGTTGCCTTAATTAACCATGTGTTCTCAATATTAATGTTAGTTGAACGAGGTCAACACTAGTTATTGTAGGAATGTTCTTTTGAAGAGAGTTTTGTGATTGTTTCTCCATTTCAGGCTTTGGTAGAAGTCTTTCATTTATTACTTCCATATTAGATAATAGATTATTGATGGAAGTCTCTCAAAAGAAAACGTAGAAAAGTCAGTTACACCCTTAAAATGAGCAGGTTTGCTATATCACTAATATACTTCATATTAGATATAAATAATAGTTATATCAGTGATATACATAAAATGAAGTATATCACTCATATACTTGCTATATTAATATATCAAATACATCACTAATATATTTCATATTAGATATATTAATGACATGGTATAAAAATGATATACTTCATATAAGGTATATTAGTTATATCAATGTCATACCTAATATGAAGTATATCATTGATATACTGTTTTATTAATGTATGTAATATATAAGTGATATGCTTTTATAGCTAATGATTTACTAAATCAACTTCTTTTTATTTATATAGTTTTCAATCATCTCTCTCGTGCTTACTGTCAAGCTACTTTCCAATTTTTATTAAAAATTTAATGGAGGAAATGGAAAACAGATTGGACAAACTAAAGGAGATAATAGAGGAATAAGCACTGCTCAAGACCAAAGAGAAAGGGAATATGGAAGTGTAGGCTCAATTTGTTTAAAGAAAAAAAAATACAAGAAGTGAAAAGAGTACAAAAGAAAATTTTGGGTATATTGACTAATGGAAGTAATACTAAATGAAAGACTTCTCCAAAGTCTGAAATGGAGAAACAATCGCAAAAATCTCTTCAAAATAATAACCTTCCAACAATGAGTTTGAACTCCTTGATGCTAATATTAATATTGAGAAATTATGTCAACGAGAAAAAGAAAGAGTTAAGGTCAAACTTTGCGTGTACATGTGTGCGCTCGCGTGTGTGTATATGGGTGTGCGTATATGCGTGTGTATTATTCTAGTTTACCTTATCTCTTTCTCATTGACATAGTCAACCACTTTCTTAATGATAATGTTAACAACCCTCCAATAACAAATCTTGAACTCCTTGATGCTAACATTAATATTAAGAAAGTAGTTGATTATGCCACCAACTATGCCAATGAGAAAGAGAAAGAGGAAGAGTAAAATTGGAATAATTATACCAATGTGTGTGTGTATATTTAGAAATAATGAGGGTAAACTTATAATAAACAAAAAGACAGAAAAAGTTCGATTTCAAAAAATTATTCTATATTCGCAAAACCAAAAAGTTGTTGCTAGCTATATTTAAAAATGTGGTGAATTTTGTTGTCATATATTTGATCTTTAGAATTATTTTGACAAACACTACACTAGCTAACACATTTAATTGCCCAACCATGTAGGATCTACTTTACTTACAAATCCAACTGCTATATCATTGGGAGTTCATGCATCACAAATGCAAACGTGAAATATTTTGTTGCGTCGTACATTTGATCTTTCGAATTATTTTGACAAACACTACACACTAGCCCATTTAATTGCTTAGGGTCCACTTTCTTGCCAATCTAATTATGTCTTGTACTTACATTTGGACAACTTAAATGAAATTTCTTTCAAAGAAGAAAAGAATTCTACGAGATTTCTTCAAAATTCCATGTTAGGTAAAATGGTTGGATGTCGAAAGTTACAATTCGCAATCAATTTCCTCCGCATTAATCCAAATTACTTGAAGTTGAAAAATTATATTTGACCTGGTATTTCAAAATAACGATGGATAACCTTTTGCTGACGTCACGCCGAGAGCAACAATATGATAAAACCCCGCGAGAGCGAGAGCCATCTTCAACCTTTTGACCAAGAGCGAGAGTGCGAGAAAAACCTAACGAGAGCAAGAGGCCATCTTCAACCCATCTCAACATTCTTCTCGCATACGCCATTTTCAACCTTCTTCTTCCCCTTCATGCACGCTGGCGGCAACCCACTTCAAATCTAGGTATTAAATCTGGAATCCATTTTCAAATATGGTTGAAGATGACCTCTTGCTCTCTTTGGGTTTTATCGTACTCTTGCTTTCGGTCAAGAAGGTTGAAGATGGCCTCCTGCTCTTGTTGGATTTTATCGTACTCTCGCTCTCAGTCAAGAAGGTTGAAGATGGCTCTCACTCTCGTTGGATTTTATCATGCTCTCCTCTCGGTGTGATATCAACAGAAGGTTATCCATCGTTATTTTAAAAGACCAGATCATCTATCGTTTTGGCTGCAAAAAAAAAAAAAAGGTTATCCATATAAAACAACCAAGAATTTGTGCAAAAAAATTTGAAGTATAAATTAAAACTAGAGAGTTACACTCCAAGAAAGAAGAGGTGGAGAGCTAGGATGAAAATATCAATGTCCATATTGATATCGATAACTTAGATTTACCAATATATCAACGGACCTTTTTAAAAAAATCACAGATATGAAGAAAATTTATTGAAATTTTGTAATTTTTTTTAATAAAACATTAACAAAAGCTTATTATGTTCTAAATAGTCATTGTAAGCTTATATCATTAACATATATATTGATATAAAAATAGATAGTAAAATGATGTAAGTCAAGAAAATAACAAAAATTTGATTAATTCATTAATTAATAAACATATGTCAGTACAAAATAAATACATCATTTAACAATAATAAGATTTTTTTTGAGTTGTAGATAATCATTAATACATTGTTGATAAATGTATAAGAAAGACAGTGAGGAGGGGTGTATCAAGATTACATTATCTTATAAATTGTGAGGTCTCTCTACATTTTTCCAAGGTGGGATCCTCAACATGCCCCCTCAAGATTGTGCCACCGAATACCCATTTGGGTTTAATGGACTCTAATACCATATCAAGATTACATGAGGTTCCATCTCAAAACCAATTGGCAATGAGAGGAGTAGCCCATATATCTTATAAATTGTTAGGTTTCTCTACATTTTTTCAATGTGGGATCCTCAACAGGGTGAGACAAAATTTTAAATTTTAAACTCATGGTTATAGCTTTTTAAAGTGAGAGAAATCAAGGTGTGTGTTGGTAGTAGGGAAAGAAGAAAGGCTACAAAATATCAAAATATTGCAAATAGTGGTAAAAATTTTAGTAAAATGCTGGTAGAATATTAATAAAATATCGATAAAATATTGCAGAATATTTTGACAGTCAACTTCAAGGAAAAAAATATTAGCAAAATATTCATAAATATTATCAGGGATATCGATGATATATCGTCAATATTCTGTAAATATAACTCCCCCTTTTTATCGTTTTCAAACTGATGATTTTACTGACATATCGTTGATATTTAGGTCAGTATCGACAATATTTTCATCCTTGGTGTGTAGAGGCATCGATCATACCTCTCTCATGGCATGACTCAAGTTGTTTGAGGCTTACGAATTACCCTACGCTATAGTGCAAGGAGGCCATGCTCTACCAAAAGAGCGCAACGACATATTTTGTCATCATACACCTAACTTCATCATTGAAATCACTTTGACAAAGACTACCAGCGTTAGTTAAATATCATAGTCAATTCTTTTTGTTTGGCAGGTCAATGGATATTTGATAGTCATCCTTACTTTTTTTTTTTATTTTATTTTAAATGGTAAATAAGTTTTAAAATTAAAAGAAGAAAAAATACCATGTTTTAAAATATATATTTTTTTATTTTTCAAAATCTCACTCTTCCTCCTTGACACTTTCTCTCTAACATGTCTATCTTTTCAATGGACATTTTTCTGTCTAAATTTTTTTCCCTAAAAGTTTTGGTCCTCTCTCTCTCTATACATAATTTTTAGGTTAAATATACTAATAAGTAATTCTCAATTGAGTCATTTGGTGTATTTAGCCTAAATTCCCTTCAACTTTTCTTTACTCCTTTTTCACTTATATTTTTCTCTCTTAGAAATTTCTCTTTTTTAACCTTTCTTTTTCTTTTCCTCTCTCTAACTCAAACATCTCTCCCTTACTATTTTCTTTATTATTTTTATGTACAACATTTTTTCCTACTTGCCTACTGACCTCATGCCATAGCACAAGGAGTTCATGCATCGCAATGCAGGTGCAAAATATTTTGTTGTCATACAATATTTGATCTGTCGAATTATTTTGACAAATACTATACTAGCTACCCTTTTAATTGTCTAAGCTACGTAGGGTGTCCACTTCACTTGCAAATCAATCAACTACCATGGCATGCATGTACTAGGAAATTCATGCATCACAAAGTTGTGTGAAATATTTGATGTTTCGAATTATTTAGATAAATACTACACTTGCTCATTTAATTGCCCGGTCATATGTAGGGTCCACTTCGCTTGTAAATCCAACCATGTCTTGTACTTACACTTGGACAAGTTTTTATGAAATTTCTGTCAAGTAAGAAGAGAACTCTACAAAATTTCCTCAAAATTATTCCATGTTAGGTAAAACAGTTGGATGTGGAGAGTAAAAATTCACACGCATTAATCTAAATTACTTCAAGTTGAAAATTATATTTAGAGTTTTTTTTTTGTCTCAAGACATTTCTATTTTTTTTTTTTCCATCTTTTTCTTTTTTTTTTTTGTTAGGATTGTGGAGTCTAATAACCAAAGAGTTAGTAAAAGAAAAATTGAAGTACAAACTAAAACCAAATAGTTAGAACTTCATGAAGATGGCTCTCATAGAAGCTTTTAAGTCTCTTTGAATTGGGGAGCCAAAGAAAAGGTGGAGGCATGACGTGACATAAGCTATTGGAGGTATCTTACTCACTTATGAAGGACCCTACGCAATAGTGCAAGGAGGCCATGCTCTATCAAGAAGACGCAACATATTTTGTCATCATACACCTAACTTTGACAAAATTACTTTGACAAACACTATACCGATGTTAGTTGAATACCTTAAGTTTCGTTTGAAAATTATTTGGTTTTTGGTTTTTGGTTTTTGAAAATTTAGCTTGTTTTCTCATCAATTCTTTACAAATGGTTTCATCTTTTTTAACAAAATATTTGAATTTTTAGCCAAATTCTAAAAACAAAACAAGTTTCTTAAAACTATTTTTTTTAGTTTTCAAAACTTAGCTGGATTTTTGAAAATATAGGCAAAAAGTAAATAACAAAACAAGAAAACCATAGATAAAATTAGTATTTATAGTTTTAATTTTTAAAAACAAAAAATCAAATAGTTATCAAACGGACATTAATTAAGTATTTTTGTTTTATGACATTTGACGGTCATTCCTAACATTTTGTGCATGGTAAATAAGTTTTAAAAAATAAAAGAAGAAAAAAAAACATGTTTAATCTCAATTTTCCTTCTTGACATTCTCTCTCTAACATGTCTATCTCTCCAATTGACCTTTTTCTCTCCACCTTCTTTCTTCTATAATTTATGGCCCCCCTCTATATATAATAATTAGGAGTAATTCTCAATTTGGTCACTTTGTATGTTTATCCTAAATTATATTTTCCCTTTTAACTTTTCTTTTACCTCTTTTTAACTTATATATAAATCTCTCTAAAACATTATCTTTTTTAAACTTTTATTTTCTTTCCCTCTCTCTAACGTAACTCACACAAATACCTCTCCCTTCCTATTCTCTTTTTTTTCCCTCTTATTTATCTCTCTTATTTTTCTTTCCCTACCACAAATACCCCTCCCTTATAATTCCCTTAATTTGTTTCTTTATATAACTTTTCTTTCCCTCTCTCATACTTATCTTTTGACTATCTCATTCATTTCTAGTTCCATCTAACTTTTTTTTCTCTCTAGAATCCCTCTCTCTAACTTGTCTTTATCTCTCCAACATATCTCCATCTAATTTTTCTCTAAAGAAAAATATTAACTCTTTTCTTTTTCTCATAATTAAACAGATTTTTATTTTTGTTTTTCTTTTTCTTTTTTAAATAAAGGAAATTAGTTGAGAGAGCCAATTAACATAATAACAAAGGAGATTATAGAAGGCCAAAGAGATATTATTTTAAATACATGAATGCAAGTCAATCTCTTTAGGTGGTTAAGACATTTCTACCCCTAAAGGATCATAGATTTGAATGCTCACCATGTATTTGTGACATAATATTAAAAAAAAAAGTTTATATCCTAAGAGGCTTTTTACATGAAATTCTACTCGAGATTAAAAAAAAAGGCATGCAATACCCACAAGTGCATGATCTTCCTATTGCTCTTTAGATTTGAGGGGTGATAAGCGTCTGCGGATTTTGAGGTATCCAAATTTACCAGCACCAGGAGAAGAACCATCAAAAACATATGGCAAGAACCCTGTTGCTCCTTTGTATCTCTGCTGAATCTGAACCACCAAAACTCCCAAATTAAATAAACTTTTCTATTTGAACAAATAAAATTGAGATATCATATTGTAAGAAATGGGCAAGAGGATGGATTTGGTCCTCCAAAATAAATAAATGTACATTTTCTTAATAATGATTTTATTCCAAAGTTTGTTTGGTTGCGTTACATCTAAAAATGATTTTACAAATATCAAATAACCATGAAGTGATTGACCAACAAATCACTTTAGAATCCATTTTCAGAGAATCAACCTTAAAGTGATTTTTCAAAAAAAAAAGATTTCAAACCAAATTGATTTATTTCAAAAGTGAAATTTATTTGTAACCAAACACTTTAAACTTTTAAAGAAAACACTTTCAACCCTCAAAAATCACTTAAAAAGTTAATTCCAAAGGCACACTAAGTTGTAGAGACCTAACAACTCATGTACAATTTAAACAATCAATCAAAGCAGAGTTAAAAAAGGGAAGTGATGTGGGAATATGGATAAAAGAGAGAAAGTGGAAGGTGAGAAAGAAGAAAGAGACCTCGATGATTTGGTGGCTGCTGCCTAAGGAGTTACGACCCATAACGCAGACGGTTCCACCGGAGCCCCCACCAGTAATCTTTGCTCCATACAAAGTCCCATCTTCGGATTTTGATAACTTGGAGTGTTGCATGTCTTGAACCAATTGGACTAGCCTGTCCGTCCCATCCGACCCCAGCCCACATGCACTGTAACTATAATGGCACTGCACCATAACATGCATAATCCCCAATTACCAATTTTACCTTCTTTTTTTTCTTACCAAGCATCTTTAGAATGACAGCCTTAACTTTCAAATTGAAAAAAAATAACAAAAAGAAAAGCAGATGGTACCTGATACAGCAGTTCTCCAAGAGAAGTAAGTTGGTAATCAGAAGTTGAAGAAGTGAGCAGCGCTTTGAAGGCCTTCAAAGCCAAGCCATAGCCAATATTCAACAAACACCAATCAATCAATCAATCAAATTATAAAACTCAAATGCAAATGCAAACCTTGACACGGAAATTCTCATAGATAGGATGACGAGCAGACGCCCTGACTCCATAAATCCTCTTCGGATCTATCACCGTAACGGCGTCGTTGTGATCCGAACATCTCTCCACAAAAGCCTCCCCTGTTATCGTCTCTGGCAGCTCCTTCACGTACATCGCTTCGTACCGGTGAGGCGGGAGATTGCATAGGTAATCTAAGGAGGATTCGGCTTCCAGTAGTTCAATGCCGTCGTCCTCCAAGTCGTCGTGGCTTACGCCATTGGCGAGTGATGAGGATTTTGATAACAACTCCGATGCTCTCGACTTTATCATTTTCCGCCCCATGAATGCTCCGATTCGAACTGAGCCATAGTCCGCTCCACCAACGCTGCACCACCAATGAATTAATGAGCTTTAAAAGAATTCGAACAAAGGGATATACCAATCCAATTAATCAAACTTTCAGCTGAACTTTGCAACCAACATAAGATAACATTATGATAAACATGTGGTTATTTTATTTGTCCACTGTTTGATGTGTTTTTTTGTTTTCTGTTTTTTTATTTGTCTTTTGAAAATATAACTCCTTTATTTTTATTTTTATTTGGTTTTGTTAGTACAATTTTCTAATTTTTTAATTCCCATTTTATATTTATGTTTATGAAATATTGGGGGAGGAGGATTTTCAAGAAAGATGAGTTCAAGAGAAAACTAAGGTAGACAGTAGCGAATCCATAACTTTATGTCGGGAGGTTTGATATATTTTGATATTATTTTGTTTAATAGAAATATCATTTTGGTCCATATACTTTAAGTCTCATTCCATTTTTGTCCTTATACTTTCAAATGTTTAAATTTAGTCCTTGTATTCAATAAATTTTAAAATTAGTCTTTATCACCAAAATAATTTATAGAATAAATGTTAATGAAAACTTTTTTTTTGAAAAGTTAACAATAAACTAACAATAATAACTAATTTTAAGATTTATTGAAAGTACGAGGATTGAACTTTGGACATTTGTTACAAGGACTAAAATAAAATAAGTCTCAAAGTACAAGTTCCAAAATGATATTTTAACCTATTCGTTATATAAATTTATAAAAAAGAAAATGAAACTTGAAATTATAATAATACTTTTTTGTTTGATAATTATTATAGTTTCTTATACGATTAATTATTAAAAAAATAATTTACTAGCATTTAAAAATATTTTTATTCATTTTTATTTATATTTAATATTAAGAAAAAAAATGTCAAATTTGAAGAAGAAATTAAAACAAAAAATAGAATATTATTATTTGTAAATTATACATACTTGTAGATGAAATTCTTTAAAGGAAATGTGACTTACCATGTAAATTTATATTAAAAAGATAAAAAAACAAAAAGAAGAAATAAACAGTCAGCACATGTATAAAAAAATATTAAACAAAATTATTTTTCTCTTTAAGGAAATAATTTAAACCTTTTATATATAAAAAAATATTAAACAAAAAGAGAAAGAAGTAAACAGTCAGCGCATATATAAAAAAATATTAAACAAAAAAATAGAAGAAGTAAACAATAATCGTGAACTTTCCAAGGCTCGGAAGGTCTTTGCCACTAGGCCATAATTGAATTTTGAAAATTTATTTGACATTTTAATACTAATAGCTTTTATTTTAAAGTTCAGGGGCTCGAGCCACTGGGCCTACTGTAGCTCCACCGGTAAAGGTAGAGAGGTGGAAAAGAAAAAAAAATATTTGGAAAAGAAATAAAGTATTTTGAATTTATATCTAATAGTCATTTAGGAAAGAAAATATGCAATGAGGCCACCACGATATAAATTTAAAATACCTTTGTAGTTTTTTCTCATATATCTAATGGTATAAAATTATTAATTACCTCTCTAATTTTTTTGTTAAGAAAAAGAGAGTTATGGATATATGCTTTAGAGAAAGAAAGAAAATTTACCAAAAAAAAAAGAAAAGTTCCAGAGAAAAAAGAATTAGGGAGAAAAATATTCTAAAGTGAAAAAGTTGCTGAGAAAAGAGATAGATTAAAAAGTTAGAAAGGTATGTTTTAGAGAAAGAAATAAAATTTATAGGAAAAAGTTAGAAAGAGGAAAATATGTTAGAGAGGTACAGAAAACCTTAATTTATAGAGAACAAAAATAGAGGAAGGAACAAAAGTTAAGAGAAAAAATTAGAGAGAGAGAAATTTAAAGTAAGAAAGAGATAGGTTAGAAAGAAAAAGGCAAGTTGAAAATAGAGGTATGTTAGTTAGATAGAATATGTTAAAAAAAAAAGATAACCTATAAGGAAAAAAAAGTGGATGAACAGAGGAAAAAGAGTGAACTTTTAGAATAAAAATAACAACTTAGTCACCATTTATTTAAAAAAAATAGAAAATGAAAAATCAAAGTAGTAGGCAAAAAGGTGAAAATAAAGATACAGAACAAAATGAAAAGATACCTGTGTCGAATTCCTGAATCGATTCCCCAAAATCGAATGTGAGCGGGTATATCAACCAGGCCAATCACCTCCGCTGGCTGCAAAACAAAACAACATCCCAAAATTCAAAATTCCAGTACACGTTATTATTCTGTCAAAACATGATATGCTTTTTCTTCTTCTTCTTCAGCTTTAGCTTTAACTAGCAGATGATTGGGTTAGATTGAAGATTAGATACCTGGCACACCATTGCTAGCAGTTTATCGGCTTCCCCACAAGCTGAAGTCATCTGGTCCATCACTCCACACGGTGCTCCAACTATGTGATTCTCCACCTAGTAATTAACATTTTCAACATTTCATAAAAACCAAGGTCTATATGGCCAGAATAATTGAACAACATCAAGCTCAGTTCAAGCAACTTCATACTTTTTGACAGAGCAGCGCCAGATCTCTAGGACTGATACTTAATCCTGCAATATTTATTTTCCCATTCCATTCATTGTCAAATGATTGTTCCAGTAAAAATAATGGTTTTAGATCTTACCATGAGCAGCAGCTATGGCAGACATTGAAGCAACCTCCACCGAGGCTGATGACGATACACCCTTCCCTTCTGGGACTGTCGACGAAACCTGTTGAAACAGAAAGTCCATGTCGAATATTGGAGGAATCTCCGAAGTTGAAACTTGAAAGAACACTTTTGTCTAAAACCATTTCTATTGAGTAATATGTCAAAAACTCCCTATTACATATCAAAGAGGCTATTCACATAATACATTATGTAAAAGTTATAATAACACAAATTGTTTTGCATACCAGCAAGCTGATGCTATCTTCAAAACGAACGCCCAACTCCTTCATTAAAACCAATATGGTGCCTGCAATGTATGCTGCCCACTTCTGTGCAGGATCTTGAGCAAAATATTTCCTTGCTTTCTCATATGACATCAGCCTCTCCCCATCCATGAAGTCCGACAAGTCCATGTCGAATGTCGGTGCACGATTACTCAACTCTGACCCATACGACACCTGATCAAGTAGAAAATAATAATCGTCAGAAAAGAAAGGAAGATTTAGAGTTTATATAAGTCCTTGGTAATTAATGTTACAACATACAATTTGAAGAACGGGTCCTTTGGCGTTCTGGCGAGCCTGAGCGTGTTTCCAGAGGCGGTGTTTCGTAGGATGGTTTCTTTGCACAGCTACATGGCATGCTTCTCTTATAGGCATCTATAGCGGCAGAGAGGGAAAAAAACATGTTAGAATCACTATTATAAGGAATATGCAATTGGAGATTGATATCACAATTATTAATTTCACATGTTTGGGTGAAAAAACTAAGATTTTGAAACACCAATAATTTTTCATCTTAAGTTAAAATTCTAGTTTCTAAAAATTAGTCTAGATAAAAAACACATAATAATGTAAAATAATTTGATTAAATTGGAAAAAATATCAAATTTAGGTTATGCAAATTATAAACTTTTGTTATTAGAATATTTGAGACTACTGTAAAAATCACATATGTTCTTTTAACTGTTGAATTTAAGAAAAAGCTATACAAAGTTGAAAATTACATTTTCTGTATTTTGAAAGGCATCCAAATAAATTATAATATAGGAGTGTTAAAAGTACAACTTTACCTGAAGAACAAGACTTCCCGAGTAGTCAGCAATGCCTCCCATGACATCCAACCTTCCTGGAGCTCTTGTCACAAAAATGTCTTCCTGTAGACACAAATATATATTTGAGTATTCCTATTTTATCCACACCAAAAAAAAATAAAGAAAAAAAATGACGACAACAAAATTGCAACCGCCCAATTAAAAAGCCCAGCAGCAGCCTTCCGCTCCCTCATTTGGCGTTTCTCAGCCTTTCCCGAATCATATACTGAGTTCAATTCAGCCAGGCTCTTTAAGAAACTCATTGTATCGGAAAGACCTTGAACATCTCCATGAAGCACATCAAAGTCTTCCATATATCTATTAAAAGTCACGATCATACAGCAACACAAATTAGATTCAAGAACAAGAAGCTATCTGTTTTCAAGATAAACTACTTCATTTCAAGCTCAAAAAGTTCTCACGATTCCATATGAGAGCCTCTCCCTTCCACTGATAAAGTTGGCGATTTGTTTGAAAGACCAAGTTCACTTTCAGCATTGGCATACCAATCTGGAATGCATAGATCTCGTCCCGGGACCCTTTGGAGTTGATAACCAAGAACTATAGCATCCCTCAATCTTCTTGCTCCACTAAACTATAGTTTGACAGTGAAAAATGAGGATAAGAACACAAGATGTCTTATGCACCAACCATATACAAACAACAAATTTCATTAGCCTACAGAAAGAAAGGCCATTATGAGCGATATGTGTGACCTTATCTGATGCATAGTTTTTTCCACTGGCTGTCTCCTGCAAGATATGAGCTGCAACCTAAAATTTCAAAGAGTGTATTAGCAAATAAAACAATCGCACCACACAGATGTAAAAGGAGAAGCTTCAACTTCATCTATGGAAAAGAGTAAACAAACCAAATAGAATCATGGACAACTGCTACAACATGGTGATACGATGTGTAGAAGACTATACCTCACCACCATTGGTGCCACACTCATAGCAAGGCTTCAAACTAATTGCGCGTTCGAGATATGGTTTCCAATGACCTGTGAGTAAGTCCCTTCTTATCATCTCAACTCCACTTTGATAATACTGTTCATGAGACGATGAAGTAATTAGATTATCAACAACCAGGTTACAGGAGTACAGATTAGAAGACAACAATTCAATTTCACCTCAAGCATATTCCTCAGAAATGGTTCTTCATTAAAATAATCACGGCGAACAAAGACAAAAGGTAACTTGAATGCCAATGCTTCACTGACAGTTCCATATCCAATTTTTCCTGAAAGAACAGGAAGAATATTAATCTACCTCTATTCATCCGATTCAGCTCAGGGACCAGCAAGTGACGATATTATTTAGAACTCACCAAGCATACAATCAGAAGCAGCTATTAGATCAGGTGTATATGCATCTTTTGCAAGCTTGATGAAATTTGGTGGAAGTTCCTCTGTTTCAGAAGCACCACAAACCTGAAACGAAAGTCAAAAGGCCACAGTAAATTTTCGTGATTATAGTATCACTTGATTGTTTAATGAAAATTCTAGAAATAAGATGTTGAAAAGATACCAGACAAAGCCAGCCGGGAGGTAAGTATTCCTCTTTCAACTTCCAGCCTGCAGGCTGCCAGTGAGAGAGACAATAATAAGAAGGGAAAAGTTAATAAGACTAAGTAATGATAACCATAAAATCAATCCTGAAATAATTGTAAAAATTATATGGCTACATTTGAAAGTTTATCTAGCTCAATAACGCAAGCTATTTATACTGTCTTTGCAGGCATCTCAATTTCAGGAAAGAAAGCAATGAAAGCATTGATACTGAGTTACTTCAATAAGTAAAATTGTTGTATAATTTAGAACTTAACGAACAATATTCCAGAAACGATCAATAAAGGTGGAAAACGAATAAATTTGACAGACCTGGCCCCCGAAGTTGAGGATAACTAACTTTGTATCTTCTCCAATTCCAAGCTCCTTCCTCACCTAGAATAATGAATCAAGACACCATTAATGACTTAAAATGATCAAGAGATTTAACGTAACTTCAGAAGACAGTACCTCCTTGCGCTGTTTATGAAGCCTTCTAACAACTAGAGGTACATCAACAACGTCACGAAAAGCAGGCACTGCAAAAGGTGGATGTGTGGTAAAATTATTAAATAAGGAACCAAAATATGTGATTTGGGTTAATAGTCGTTACAGAAAATGAGACAAATTGGTAGGACATAAATACTTGGGCAGTATCCTGGGAGGCGGATCAGGAACTCGCAATGTGAATAATCCTCTGCAATCTGTAAAGAAAATAACAAGTTAAATACGAGAAATGACCAATCAAGGGCTACTACAAGGAGATTACAGATTGTTAAATTATAAACATTATTGCCTCAATTATCCTACTACATAGACTGAGGATGAAAGAATATTGTCATTGTAATTTTATTTTAAACTCACTTAGTGAAGATATTGTTCCCAAGGAATTCCTACTGAGAAAAAACATCACATCCCAAAAAAAAAAAATGATAACATTGAATGATAAATTTATATTACCATTTCACTTTGTAAAATCAGCGTAAGTTCATTCAATGAGTAAACTAAGCCTACGAAATTAACAAGAAGGTAGTGATAAAACAAGCGCATATTCTTTTAACATAATTCTGATCAGTATGATCAAGGCCTCATTGGATAAGCTTTTTTTTTTCTTTGACAATCTTACATCACGTATTAATGCAGAAAGAGAACAATTCACCTGCCAGACTATAGAACGGTGATGATGTCCTGCAGCCATCACATACTCCGCATAGATAAAATCCCAACTGCAGATATCAACTAATGATCATCAGCTAAACAAGAGAGTTTTGGAGCAATGCAAGATACTGCCAAACCTTTAAACTTTTACTACCAAGTGAAAAAAGCATTAAATTTAAGAGAGGCTTGCGGTTCTGACTAAAAAGAAATAGATAAACAAATAAGAGTTACCTAAAGTTTGTGACACAAACAGAGCGAATTCCAGCATCAGCAGCCGCACGGCAAGCAACTGGTACAACATCTGAAACCTGCTTATCATGGCAGCAGAAGTAAATCCGCCAAGCCTTTTTTATATTAAATATGCAGTTTAAAGCAAAAGGATCTCCCGCAAAGGTTGTTTGATGGTAGATACTAGATAGATGATAATCAACCAATTAACAGATTACAATGCACCATCATAGTGATACCATTCAGTTTTCGTAGCAGTTTTTAGTATGCCTACTACGAGAAGAATTTACCACTAAGTCAGCTTTGATCGAGTTGAGCCACTCTACTTCAGTTGCCAAAATAGAAGCACGAGGCACCACAGCTGTCTCATGATACTAATATATCAAAAAAAGGGAAAAAAGATCATTAACACATTTAGAAGGAAAAGAAAAGAGGGCCAGTAGAAACGGATCAAAGTTTAATGAAGTAGCCGGTAGCTCCAATGTATTTATTTTCTCTTCTTAAGGAATCAGGGGACAATGATGGAACCAAATAAATGGTGAGAAGAAAAACAAGAAAAGAAAAATGAAATATTTCTCCATTCACCTTCTCCAATGATGCCAAGCGGTCCACTGTCAATGCATCTGCTTGAACAGCTCCACAATCCAACAATACCTGATAATTAATGAGATTTGTATAACCACTACAAAATGATTTTCGCATAAGGATTGATTGGTTTGCATATGCAATTTTAATGGTACTGATTGTTAGAAGCAATGACATGGTCATTCATTCAAAATTGCATGAACTTGCAATGGATAACAGTCATCTTATGACATGAAATTTACAATCTCCAGAGCAACAAGAACCTTTTATTCATGAAGAATTGCAATGATTTCATGATCCCAAGGTGCCTATGCAGTACACGAACAGAATTTTTGATAGAGAAAATAAAATAATAAAAGATATTGCCAAAACATAGTAAATAGAAATACTGGAAAATTTATATAAAAAAACAGTAATTATTATAAATATTCGGAAACGCAAAACACAAGAAATTGATCTAACATCAAAGAACAAAAGAAAAAAAAAACTGAAAATCAAATCAAACTTTTTTTTGAATGGAAAATCAAATCAAATCAAATCAAACTTTGATCAAAGAAAAAAAACTCTTGAACTAGCATTGGAATTGGAATTACCTTTCGTATGAATAGCCGAGGAGACTGAATTGCAGAAGTAAAAACGAACTCAGGAGCACCGCTGACCACATGAACATCATGCCCAGCAAGTATAAGATGCCGCACAACCTTTTCACATAAGCATTACATCAAACACCTTCCATTATCAGCATATGATCGCCAGAGTAAAAGCAAACAAACCAGTTTTATCAAAACAAAAATGGGAAACTTTTCAATTCCCATACCATCATTCCCTCAAACAAGTTAAAACGAAACAAACCCGTAAAACAAAACCCCCCCAAAAAAAATCGAAATTCAAGAGGAACCTGCGAAATAAACCCAGAATCAAAACAAAAATTCATCGCTGATTTAGCTTAATCAGAAAACTTCGATATTCAGAAGTCAAAACTACAATTTTTCATCGATATCCCTCACTCAATCAGAATTCAACCAGATTAAAAGGAAAAAAAGTTGATTCTAAACATGATCAACGGAATTGGATGAACAAAGCTGACCTCAATAACACGAGTAGCGTGGCCAAAGCCATGGCCAGTGACATAGTAAGCGAAAACCAGATGATTCCGGGACGCTGAAACAGCCTCGGCCTCCGTCTCAATCCTCATTTTCTTCCTCTCAATCGAACAACCAAAAATCCCACTCCAATTACTGCTAATAAAACAGGAAAAAGGAAAAAAAAAACGCCTCGAATTGTATTTCCCAAGGGAGGAAGAAAAGGAAAGAAGGAAAAAGACGAAGGAGACGAGCTGTTTAATGTTAATGGAGGTTTTTTGGGTTAAAAATGGAGGATTTTCCCTGAAGAGGAAACCGTATGACTGTGAGTTTGTTTTCGTCTTCGACTGGGACCGTTTTTCTTTTCTTTGTGATTCTGTGTTTTGGCTTCTGCTTTTGGACTGTGTTTTTTAGGTATTTAATTAATTAAAAAAAATAAATACTGTTCGGATAAGAGAAAAAAGCAGTTTCGTTTTAGATTTTATCTTTTAATTGCGTAAGCTCCACGTCACATTAAGTGGACTAACCAATAATTTTCTGGTTTCTTCTGCCAGAGTCCTACAAATGGGGGATTATGGATTAGCAAAATCCTATTTAAACAAACTTGTTTTCTGTTTCAAAAAGAAAAGTGGAAAAAAAAATCAAATTCGACTTTATCAATGATTATCAGATGTTTTTTTATATTTATAATTAATTAAAATATAGTAAATATGCTACTAAAATTAGGATACTATTCTTCAATTTTATTTACTTATTCAAATTTCAACATCAATTTTATTTACTTATTCAAATTTTTTAAAATCATTGTTCAAAATTTCTAAAATGATTTTTCATAACATATTAAATCAAAAATAACGTATAAAAATTATCCAAAAATCATAATAGATAAATATTTGTATATTCCATCAAAATATGGCCAAAAATATCCAAAAATCATCACAAATATAGCAAAAACTCATGCTATAAAAAAATATAGATTATCGATCAAAATATGTCTGTCAAAACTCACGCATAAAAAAATAAAAATATGTCAAGCCAAAACTCACGTATAAAAAAATATCGATCTCAATCTCGGTAATGCACACAAGTCTTAACAAAAATCACAGACAATAACCTCGAGAATGAATCCCCTTTTTTTTTATGGGTTTGTCCAACTAAAAATGTGAGATCATGGACAAAATAACCTTCCAAAAAACATATAAGAAACTTTTTAATAAAGCCATAAAAATAATTATATGTTTTAATGTTCTTTATAAAAAATAATCGAAATTAGAAGAGTGAAAAAGCAAAGCATGGAAAGTAAACTAAAAAAGTAGATGGGTCCCATGTAATATTCTTGGATGTAATCAGATTGAATAACGTGGGCCATCACGTGGGACCCACAATGTCAAATTGTCATTTGATTCGTTATAATGTAAACGCACTCTTAATTTCATCAAATTGGACCCTAAACTTAAATAAATGTTGGAATTTTTATCATCAGTTCAAATTATGTTAATTCATCCATTAATTTTAACAAAAAAATACAATATAAAAATCTTTTCAAACTCATTAATTTTAATAAAATAAAATTTTATGCAAAAATAAGTTTGACCAATGCACAAATTAACCATTAAATAACTTTGCCAAAATTCATAAATTTCAACAAAAATAATTTTCTCTAAAATGTTATCAATTTCATTTCGTACATATGTTTTATAATTCATTCAACACATAAGAGAAAATTTCTTTTAATGATATTTGGAGCAAGAACTTACTAAAGGGTTAAAACTGCAACATTTATCTAAGTTTGAAGTGGAATTGGATGAAATTGAAAGTTTAAAGTTAAAATTGATACAATTTGACAAGTTTAGAGTCAAAATTAATTTTTGACCAAAAGAAAATGAAGTAAACTTATGTTTATTTTTCATTAATAGATTTTGAATTTTCTAAATTATTTTTGAAATGTCAGCCAAATTTTAAAAGCTAAAAATAGTTTATAAGAACTTACTTTTCCATTTCAAATAAATAAAATATTGGAAAAAAAAATTAAATTTTCCCCCTAAATTTTTAATTTCATCAAATTGAACCCTATACTTAGATAAGTGTTACAATTTTTATCCTTTATTCAATTTCTACTAATTCACCAACTAATTTTAACAAAACAAATATAAAAATGTCCATATACTCCCTAATTTCAATAAATAAAGATTTGCACAATTAAGTTTAATCAATGCACAAATTAACCATTGAATAACTTTTTCAAAATTCACAAATCTCAACAAAAATTTAGCTCTATTGTAGTTTTTCTTTGAAATTTTGTCAATTTTATATCATACATATGTTTAGAATTCATGGAATGCACGTGAGATTTTAATGATTTTTTAAACGAAAATTTATCTGAAGGTTGAAATTGTAACATTATTTAAAGTTTAGGATTAAAATTGCAACACTTTTCTAAATTTAGGATGTAATTTGATGAAATTGAAAGTTTAGGGTGAAAATTGATTGCAAGATTAGAGTAAAAATTGATTATAAATAAATAGGTGTTTTTCTTTTGAAAGAGAAGATTTTTTTTAAAAAAAAAAAAAAAATTGGTTAACATTTAAAAAATGTTTTTGAGAAGTGAAAAAGAAATAACTAAAAACAAAATCGTAAATAAAGGGAGTACACTCTCTATTTCAATCTATAAACCATGCATAAAAGTCATTTGTCTTGACTAATAATTTTCTATTTCAATCTCTAAACCACATCTCTGTTTTGAATTGTCAACCTGAGTTTAGGTTTATTAAATACCTCCACTCTAAAAAAAAAACTCTCCGATGAATTTATTTTTTTAGAATATGACATAAAGAAAAATGAAATTTAAACTTATAAATTGCACTAAATTAATAATTATAATATTTTTTTTTTCTTTACAGCTTTTATTATATAAAAAAAAAAGTGTAATTAAACCTACAAAAATGCCAAGGGGAAAAAGTGTAACTTTGAGATGTTGCATAAAAAATTTGTACATGAAAAATGTTGAAAGTTGGAAAGCTATAAAAATCTTCATCTCCTCTGAAAATTAATGAGTTTGATAGACATTGCAAAGATTGAGAAGAAAAGGAAGATGAAAGCAAAAAGGACAGCCACTAAAACTCCAATCATACTAAACTTACTTCCAAATATTGTTTCAGAGAGCCCTCAAATCCAGGTCCTACAATTATAGTCTCTACATCACCAAGCTGTGAACTTATAATACCCCTTAGGGGGCGTTTGGAGCACCGTTTCGGAATCAGAACCTTTGGAATCAGAACCCTGGAGGGTTTGTTCTGGGGGGTTTGAAAGCCTGGGAATCAGAACACAGTGTTTGGGGTGCAGTGTTCTGAAGCCTGGAAATCAGAAAACAGTGTTTGGGGTGCAATGTTCTGAACCCTGGGAATTAGGAAACAGTGTTTTGAGTACAGTGTTCTGAACCCTGAGGTTGTGTAGTTTTTGTTTTTTCTTTTTTCCTTTGCTACTTTGGTCTCTTTTTTTTCCTTTCCTTATTTTCTAGTGGCAATCTTTGGTTAGTTGTAGAATCCTTTGTGTAAGTTGGGTAATTTGGTTAGGTTGATGGCATGTATAAAAAAACAGTTGTAATAATTTATTGTTTTTTACAAAAAAAAAATGTGAGTTTCCAATGAAAAATAATTGCTTTGTCAAATATCAAATTTGATTAGGTTTATGACAAGTATTAAAAAACATATTTGTAATATTTTATTATTTTTTACCAAAAAAAAATATGAGTTTCCAATGAAAAATCAACATACTTTGTCAAATATCAAATTTGGCTAGGTTTATGACAAGTATAAAAAAAATATTTGTAATAATTTATTGTTTTTTACAAAAAAAAAATGTGAGTTTCCAATGAAAAATCAACATACTTTGTCAAATATCAAATTTGGTTAGGTTTATGACAAGTATAAAAAAAACATTTATAATAGTTTATTGTTTTTTACAAAAAAAAAAAATGTGAGTTTCCAATGAAAAATAATTACTTTGTCAAATATCAAATTTGGTTAGGTTTATGACAAGTATAAAAAAAAAACATTTACAATAGTTTATTGTTTTTTACAAAAAAAAAATGTGAGTTTCCATTGAAAAATAATTACTTTGTCAAATATCAAATTTGGTTAGGTTTATGACAAGTATAAAAAAACAAAATATTTGTAATAATTTATTGTTTTTCAAAAAAAAATATGAGTTTCCAATGAAAAATAATTACTTTGTCAAATACGAAATTTGGTTAAGTTATGGCATGTATAAAACAAACATTTGTAATAATTTATTGTTTGTTACAAAAAAAAAAATGTGAGATACCAATTAAAAAAAACAATGGAAGAGACGGGAGAGAGATAAGAAAACGTGATAATGAAAATAGGTGCCAAATGAGGAGCAAACCGGTGGTTGTGTTTCAAAACCATTGGGTTTTGAACACAGTGGTCCAAACAAGGGTTTGAGTTTGAATTCCAAAACAACCCAACCCAACCCATTGCTCCAAATCCACCATCCTGGAATACTCTGATTTACCACCAAAAAAAAAAAAATAATAATAATAATAAAATAAAAAGTTAAACTCGCATAGGTTAATTTATAAATTTGGTCCTTGAACTTTCAGGTTTGTGACTATTTGGTCTCTCAATTTTAAAAACTGTCTAATAGATCTCTGAACTTTCAATTTTGTGTCCATTACGTTTAAGTGTCTAATTTGTTCTTAAACTTTCAATTTTATGTCCAATAAATCTTTGAATTTTCAATTTCGTGTCTAATAGGACATTGACATATTCATCATTTTCTAAATTTCATAGACTTACTAGACACAAAATTGAAAGTTTAGGATCCCATTAGACATAAATTTTAATTTTATATTTAATAGATCAGTTAATTTTTTAGATTTTTTAATATGTTAGGAATATTGGACCTCTTAGACACATTTTTTAAAAAGTGTCTAATAAGTCTTTAAACTTTCAATTTTATGTCTAATAGATCCTTGAATTTTTAATTTTGTGTCAAATAGGTCATTGACCTATTTGAAATTATTATTTTTAATTCATGAACCTATTAGAAACAAAATTAAAGTTTACATTTTAAAGATTCAACGATCTATTAGGGACAAAATTGAAAGTTGATGGACATATTAGATACTTTTTAGGGGCCGTTTGGTTCAAGGTTTCTTATATGCCTGGAAATAAGATTGCTGGGAATCATTGATTGCTGTGTTTGGTTGTGCACTTGGGAATGCTAATTTTCATAATAATAAATGATATTTTTATCTTTTTATGAGATTAATTTTACAAAATTTATATAATTATCATGCATTAATTAATGAACTCTTCAACAAATAGATGTAAATTAATTGATCATAATAGATATATAATTTGAATTAAATAAATAATTGTAAAAAGTTATAATTTGTATACTAAATTATTTCAATTAATTAAATATATTAAATAGATTACTAATGTATTAAAGTTTTAATAAATACACAATTACATTAATTTAGTTTATTTTTATAAAGGAAAAAAAATCAATTTTACCTGTAAACATGTCACCATGTATCAATTTTTACTCTATACTTTTAATTTTTACCCATAAACTAATGAATAACTATACCAAAACTCACAAATTTTACAAAATGTAGTTCTAACATTGTTTTTTTTTTTAAATCTAATCAATTTTGTACCAACCCATGTCTTGTATAATTCATTGAAAACATATGAAAATACTTTTTTTAACAAATTTTTAAAAGAAAACTTATTGGATGATAGAAACTGCAAAAAAATTTTAAGTTTAAGGTTACGATTGCAATATTTATCTAAGTTTGGGTAAATTTTAATGAAATTAAAAGTTTAAGGTAGAAATTGATACAACTCGAGAAACTTAGGTGTAAAAATTGATTTTTTTTTTTTTTATAAATGAGAATTCATTGTGTATATTTTTAATTAATCAATTAGTTATAATTAATTTATTACAATTTTTTATTAAAATTAAATAATTAATTAGGTTAATTCAATATATTATTATAAAATAATTTTAATAATTATAAAAATTAATCTAAATTAATTAATTTTAATAGAATAAATAAATATATTCAAAAGAAAGATGAATATTAACAAAAATAAGAGAGAGAAAGAGGAGGGCATAAAGAAAACCCATGCTTTTATAAGGGTATCAAATACCCTTACTCATGAGTATACAAAACCCATAGGAATAATTCATTTCCATACCCAAGCCTCCAAACCTTGTACCAAACAAGGGTATCCAAAGCCCTTGCCCATGGACCAAATAGATAAAAACCAAACTTTAAAGGTTGAACTTATAATTTAACCAAAATTAGACACATTTTAGGAGAAAGCACGATTATTACTTACCTGTGCTAATGCATAAATAATTGGAGAATACATTCCAGCTGCTTTCTCACGTAAAATACAGTTCTCTCAATCGAAACAATTGGTTATACAGAAGAAGCATTATTCACTCCAAGGAATAAAAACATGCAGCATAAAGAGCTCCCATAACAACGAACAATATATTCTTGAGTTGAACCCCTTCAAAACAATATTCATAAAATGAAATAATTAAAATGTCAAAAAAAGATAATTCTAGCCAACAACACATAAAATGAATAGGTTCAAGCACATAATTAATCAGCAGCATAATGACACTAGAATATATATATATATATATATATCATAACCCAATACATTAGTTATTAGGAAAAGAGAATTAACTATGAGTTTACAACATTAGATGAGGAGATTAATTTTACCTTTTCATACCAATATCCCAAAAGACTAAACCAAAGATCAATGCACTAATGATGGTGTGAAACATAATCTCATGGCATTATAATGGGGACTTCTCCAATAGACAAGTGTTTGCTTCCAGAGGCAAGTCATAAATTGGGACAATCTGTCTTGAGAGTAGAGGTTGAATCAAACTTCAAGGCTTCTCCTCCACCATCACCTGGAACACTATGATGCTTCATGGAAGCTTCAACACTCCTACAAAAAATACATCACAAAATATTTTCATTTTCATTTTAAAACAGTAAAAGGAAAAAGAGAATATGAAAATTAGTACAAAATATATATATTGTAATATAACAACACCTGTATTGCTCTGAGTTCTTGTATATGTTTGCAAAATCTTTACCAATTCTCTGCTCAGCAGCAGGTGTTGTGACCTCTAGCATCCAAGTAGCTGGATTATAGGAATTTGGTATTGGAGCTACTCCAATAATTCTCTGGAAAATAATAATTAATCTCGACACAAAACTGACAGTTTAATTAGATTAAAATAGTACAATTTGATCTTACCTCAAAATAGTCAATCATTGTCTGCGAATGCATTCCTAACTTTCCCCCATATATAACTCTTCCCCCTCGTTTCATAAGAAGTAGCTGCACAATATTAGAATGTTAATCATAAAAAATCATTCAGAACTAATATCCCAATTATGTTGCTGTGTATAACTAAGATTTATATCATCATCTAATTTAATCTAACCTCATCAAATGCCTCAAATATGTCGATGCTAGGTTGATGAATTGTACAAACAACAGTTCTTCCAGTATCAACTGCATTACGAACAGCTCGCATTACAATGGCAGCCGCTCGATTAGCATCAAGTCCAGAGGTTGGTTCATCCATAAAGATAATAGAAGGGTTTGCAACAAGCTCCACTGCAATTGTTAAATGTATATCATTTTGCTCCACATATCCTGATATTCTAGCAAAGTACTTTGCTCTTTTGGACAACCTGATATATTCTAATATCACCTTCAATATATCCACCAGCTTTTCTACCAGCAAGTACATCCATTAATGTTGTTTTTCCTGCTCCACTTGCCCCAACTAATGCTGTAAGAACCCCTGGTGAAAACACACGGCTCACATTTGATAACAGCTGCAACTTCTTTTCGGGTATACCTTTTTGCTTCATTTCCTAAAAATATATTTAAGACAGTTTTTTAGGAAGATAAATAAAGAGGTGGATATATGAATGTGAATAGGAAATTTAAACCTTATAATAGCTAACCTTTGGAGTATCCACAAAATAATTAACATTGTGAAAAGTCATCGTTAATGGTTGGAAAAGGAAGAATCATTCCTTTTTCTTTCTTGCTTTCTGCAACCGATGTTTCTTCACTATCTTCTGAACCTTAACAAACAAAAGAAATGTTAATAACAAGATTAACAAGGCCAATTCAGGCATAAAATATATTTATGACTTACCATTGACTTTAGTAGAGTTGACTTTGATGCCATCATCAAGTGGGATTATAGTTTGGGCTTTTCTTAAAGCTGTAGAAAATGAAAGTACAAAAGGATTATTTAACAAACAAGTTTTTAAAAACTACTTTTTTTTTAGTTTTCAACTTAGCTTGGATTTTGAAGACATTTATAGAGATAGATAACAAAACAAAGAAACCCAAAAGTAGAAGTAGTGTTTATAAACTTTAATTTTCAAAAACTAAAAATAAAAAACCAAATGGATATAAATAAATGGAATTTCAAGTTGTTATTAACTTACGGTGGAGGTAAGCCAAAGCCAAAGTCACCACAGCACTGTAAACCAAAGCATAAATCAATAACACACCAACACCAACCAGTACCAATGATCGCTACTAGGCATGCTATGTGAATGGAGAATATTGTATCCAACAGTGTCATTTCCAAAAGCAGATTTCTGCAAATATTTAATTTCAATTATAAAAGAATTAGTATAATCTCATTATGTACCAAAGTCAATAATATAAAACATTAAAGTTAATACAAAAAAGAATGCATGTATGAGGACTACATTCATACCTCCATCCACCTGGTGGCAGTAAATTCATTGACAGAAATTGCCTGTTGGCCATAGGACATGGAGACACCCAATAAGCCCATGACCACCATGGCTTAATCATTGCTGAAATAATATAATGTCCAAATTAGAAAAATACAATCTTAATTTCATGACCTCCTATATATTGTTAGCAATTTACCAAAACACAGATATGAATATAATAGCTTTGGGTACGATAAATCCACCCGGCAGAAATATAATACCATATCTCTTGTTATGGAGGCCATCATACGAAAAAGACCTAAAGCCATTTGATGAACTGAAAAGAGTAGAAACATGAAGCGAAAGAACCTGAAATATATAATCATCATTTTAAAATAAGTTAAATGAGTAAAAGATAGTAGGTTAAATTACAAGTTAAGTTTGTGTCTATTTGGTCATTGAACTTTAAAAAGTATCTAATAAATCCTTAAATTTTCAATTTTGTGTCCAATAGATTACTGAATTTTTAATTTTGTGTCTAATAGGTCGTTGACCTATCTAATATTTTTTAAAATTCACGAACCTATCAGACACAAAATTGAACACAAGTCCACACAACGGCTTCAAGTATGGAATAAGGCACATGCAAAATATAATCCAACTACTAATAGACCACGTCCACGCAGGGTGAAACAAATTATCTCTTTGTTTGTAAAAAACAGGCAACCGAGATATCATAAGAGGTAACTCAGTAAATCCATTAAACATCGATCATATGCACCAATCCATAGAATAGGCACGACAAATAAAGGTTTCCATTGTTTTCATATGTGGGGTGTAACCTTGTTCGTAAAAACTGATAAGGACAACGGACCTCCACATATCTCCACAATTGTATGATATTGTCCACTTTAGGCATAAGCACTCATGGCTTTACTTTTGGTTCCCCAAAAGGCCTCATACCAATAGAGATAATTGTCCTCACATATATATCCATGATCACTCCCTTCTCTAGCCAATGTGGGATATTTGTTTGCACTCTTAACAATCCTCTCCTCGAACAAAGTACCACAATTGAGCCTCCCCTTGAACAAATCCGTCTACTCCGCAACGGGGATCACGCACATTGTGGGACATATTTTTTTGGCGTCGATCACCTATCGCACCATCCACTTCCTCCCCCTCGAACAAAAAACTACTCCTCTACCAATGCTCAACTTGATAGATTTACTACTTGCTTGCCGCTCCAAACACTTTTTGTTCGACTATGGGATTCATCCACAATGTCAACATGAGGCTTCATTACTCTGTTCCACTTTGAGGATTCCTCCGGCACACAGCTAGGTTTAGACCATGGCTCTGATACTAATTGATAAGGACAACGAACCTCCACATATTTCCACAATGGTATGATATTATCCACTTTGGACATAAGCCCTCATTGCTTTGCTTTTGGTTCCCCAAAAGATCTCATACCAATGGAGATAATTGTCTTCACATATATACCCATGATCACTCCCTTCTCTAGCTAATGTGAGACATTTGTTTGCACTCCTAACAAAAACATTGTGCATGTCACAAATCCAACAAATGCGATCGACCTGGAAGAAATAATATTAAGATGACAAAATTCACAAGCTTGTAGAATTTTTAAGATTATTAAGAATAATATGTATAGGATTGAGAGATAGATATAAATACCTGACATGTCCTGAAAATGTAAAGAAAACTATATGTCGGCTAATCAAAAGCAATTCTCGAGCAAAGCAAGCTCTAAAAAGTTCCCACTTTGACGCAGCAAATTTGGTTTTCGCTAAAGCAGAAGGATGACTTTGAGATTATTTATCATATGGAAGATTAAGGGTTGACTGACTCCAGAGTCTTCCCAAACTTGGAAATTTTGAATGCTTCAGCAAATTCAGAAGCAGATATAAATGTATATGGTCGAGAAGGATCAGCCCAATATTGGGCTTGATCCTTTTTCGATGTGACCTGTTCATGAGGCATATTAGTCATGTATGTAAGAAAATGTCAATTAATTTTAAAATATAACTTGATAATTGTTGAAAATAAACTTGATTTTGGGTAATTAGTATTTGGGCCTAGTCTAAATAAAAGCCCAATTTCTAGAAACATTTTAAGTTCTAGAATATTCTAGAGAAATCTCTTCTTGAAGATATTTTAGAGTATAATGTAGAATTCTCTAGAATGTGAGAGAAACATTGTAATTGTAAAGAACATTCTAGAGAGTCATTTGTAACCACTAGATTACATATGTGTTGGCAAAATCAAGCCAAAAGCTAGAAGTGACCAATAATACAAGTAGCCTCTTTCTCAAAAATCTATCTTTCAAGTTTAACCTCCAATCTCCAAAAGTTTCTTTCCAACAAAGTGGTATCAGAGCTTGAAGATCCTTTCTAGATGATGGCAAGTAACAACATGGTCCCATTCCAAGTCCCAGTGCTCAACAAGAGCAACTATGATAATTGGAGCATCAAGATGAAGGCTCTCCTTGGATCGCAGGATGTATGGGAGATAGTAGAGAAAGGACATGCCGAGCCAGAGAATGATAGTAGTCTTTCTCAAACACAAAGGGACAGTTTGAGAGACTCAAGAAAGAGAGACAAGAAGGCTCTCTATCTAATCTATCAAGGATTAGATGACGATGCTTTTAAGAAGATTTCAGAAGCAAAGACGGCGAAAGAAGCATGGGAGAAGCTTCAAATATCGTACAAGGGAGCGGATCCGGTCAAGAAGGTACGTCTTCAAACTCTAAGAGCTGAGTTTGAAACTTTGCATATGAAAGAAGGGGAAGTCATCTCCGATTATTTCTCTAGAGTTTTAACGGTCACCAATCAACTTAAGAGAAATGGTGAAAGGCTCGATGATGTAAAAATTATGGAGAAAATACTAAGATCATTAGATCCAAAGTTTGAACATATTGTTGCCATAATCGAAGAAACGAAAGACTTGGAGGCTATGACCATTGAGCAACTCTTGGGTTCGTTGCAAGCATATGAAGAAAAGAAAAAGAAGAAGGAAGGAATTGTAGATCAATTACTCAAGCTGCGAGTTGACTCAACTATTGGAGGAATCAGTCACAATGGTAGAAGCCAACGAGGACGAGGTCATGGTGAACATCGAGGACGAGGAAGAGGTCATGGACAAGGTCAAGGACGAGGTTGGAGGTCCTATGAGGACGATAACAACTTCCAAAGAGGAAGAAACTCAACAAGAGGTCGTGGGCAAGGCAACTCAAGATCAAGGTACGATAAGTCAAACATTAAATGTTACAATTGTCAGAAATTTGGTCATTATGCATCTGAATGTAGAGCTGCTAGCAACAATAAAGTTGAAGAGAAGGCAAACTACATTGAAGAAAGAAATCAAGAATGTGGCACCTTATTGATGGCTTGCATGGAAAACGAATGGAACAAAGATAATAGATGGTACCTAGACACCGGGGCAAGTAACCATATGTGTGGAAGAATAAGCATGTTCGTAGAACTTGATGAATCGGTGAGCGGCAATGTAGCTTTTGGAGATGAATCCAAGGTAGAAGTAAAAGGAAGAGGTAACATTCTTATCCGATTGAAGAATGGTGAGCATCAACTTATTTCAAATGTTTATTACGTACCAAACATGAAGAGTAATATCTTGAGCTTGGGCCAACTCTTAGAGAAAGGTTATGATATTCAATTAAAAGATAATAACCTTTCTATAAGAGATAACACAAGTAACTTGATTGCAAAGGTGCCAATGACAAGAAATAGAATGTTCGTAATCAACATTCAAAACGATGTAGCAAAATGCCTTAAGATGTGTTACAAAGATGCATCTTGGGTTTGGCATCTTCGCTTTGGGCATCTTAATTTTGGAGGATTAGAGTTACTCTCCAGGAAGAACATGGTGAAAGGATTACCTTCCATAAGCCACCCTGATCAAGTGTGCGAAGGATGTCTACTTGGAAAGCAGTTCAAGAAAAGCTTCCCAAAAGAGTCAAACTCAAGAGCTCAGAGGCCACTGGAACTCATACACACGGATGTGTGTGGTCCGATCAAGCCAAGCTCACTTGGTAAGAGTAATTATTTCCTTCTCTTTATTAATGATTTTTCAAGAAAAACATGGGTGTATTTCTTGAAGCATAAATTAGAGGTGTTCGAGAATTTCAAGAAGTTCAAAGCCCTTGTTGAGAAAGAAAGCGGTTTGGTAATCAAAGCCATGAGATCTGATCGTGGAGGAGAGTTCACATCAAATGAATTCCAAAAGTATTGTGAAGACCATGGAATTCGACGACCCTTAACAGTGCCGAGATCCCCCCAACAAAATGGAGTGGCAGAAAGGAAGAATAGAACCATTCTGGACATGGCAAGAAGCATGCTTAAAAGCAAAAAATTACCAAAGGAGTTTTGGGCAGAAGCAGTGGCATGTGCAGTCTACCTATCCAACCGATCTCCAACAAGAAGCATATATGGAAAAACGCCACAAGAAGCATGGAGTGGAAGAAAGCCTGGGATTTCCCATCTCAGAGTCTTTGGAAGCATTGCTCACGTGCATATTCCAGATGAAAAGAGAAGTAAGTTGGATGATAAAAGTGAGAAGTACATCTTCATCGGTTATGACTCTAATACTAAAGGGTACAAGCTCTACAACCCTGATACGGGAAAGACAATCATTAGTCGAGATGTAGTATTTGATGAAGAAGGCGAATGGGATTGGAGACAACATGATGAAGACTACAACTTCTTTCCATACTTTGAAGAAGATGACATGGAAGAAACAAGGACAGAGCAAACAAGAGAGGAACCTTCTACCCCACCAGCTTCACCAATTACAAGTTCTCAAGAGAATGAAAGTTCAAGTGAAAGAGTTCACCGCTTCAGAAGCTTACAAGAACTTTATGAGGTAATTACAAATCAAGATAATCTTACTCTCTTTTGTCTTTTTGCCGATAGTGAGCCCATGAACTTCCAAGAAGCTGTGGAAAACAAGAATT
Organism: Trichosanthes truncata; assembly: GCA_033996785.1. Classification (NCBI taxonomy): domain Eukaryota; kingdom Viridiplantae; phylum Streptophyta; class Magnoliopsida; order Cucurbitales; family Cucurbitaceae; genus Trichosanthes; species Trichosanthes truncata. The sequence goes on from JAWPNB010000003.1 coordinate 75,020,914, forward strand.
GGAAAAGCGCTATGGATGAAGAGATCAAGGCGATCAAGAAGAACAACACATGGGAGCTAGTCTCACTTCCAAAAGGGCACAATGCGATTGGTGTGAAGTGGGTTTATAAAGCCAAAAAGAATGCTAGAGGAGAAGTCGAAAGATATAAGGCAAGATTAGTGGCGAAAGGCTACAGTCAAAGAGCCGGCATCGACTATGATGAGGTATTTGCTCCCGTTGCTAGACTAGAAACAGTTAGATTAATAATTTCATTAGCAGCTCAAAACAATTGGAGAATCCATCAAATGGATGTGAAATCTGCTTTCCTTAATGGAGTTCTTGAGGAAGAAGTCTACATTGAACAACCTCAAGGCTATGAAGTTGAGGGAAAAGAAGACAACGTTTTAAGGTTGAAAAAGGCACTTTATGGGTTGAAGCAAGCTCCAAGAGCTTGGAATTCCCGAATAGACAAGTACCTACACGAGAGAAACTTCATCAAGTGTCCATATGAGCATGCACTTTATATCAAAGTCCAAAATAATGATGTATTGATTGTGTGCTTGTATGTAGACGACTTGATCTTTACAGGTAATAATCCGAGCATGTTCAACAAGTTTAAGGAAGAGATGACGTTTGAGATGACCGACATCGGGCTCATGTCGTACTACCTAAGTATTGAAGTAAAACAAGAAGATAAAGGCATCTTAATCACCCAAGAAGGCTATGCTAAGGAGGTGATCAAGAAGTTCAGGATGGATGACTCTAATCCGGTCAACACACCAATGGAATGTGGAATCAAATTATCAAATCACGAGGAAGGAGAAAAAGTGGATCCAACACTCTTTAAGAGCTTAGTTGGAAGTTTGCGGTATTTGACATGCACAAGGCCCGATATTCTCTATGCAGTTGGAGTTGTCAGTCGCTATATGGAGAAACCGACAACTACACATTTGAAGGCAGCCAAGAGAATTCTTCGGTACATCAAAGGTACGATAAATTACGGTTTGTACTATTATGTTTCAGATGATTATAAGCTCGTGGGATACAGTGATAGTGATTGGAGTGGAGATATGGATGACCGCAAGAGCACGACTGGCTTTGTGTTCTACATGGGAGACACTGCCTTCACATGGACATCAAAGAAGCAACCAATTGTTACTCTTTCTACATGTGAAGCAGAATATGTAGCTGCTACCTCATGCGTTTGCCATGCAATTTGGCTAAGAAATCTGCTAAAAGAGTTGGGTTTGTCACAATAGGAGCCGACGAAGATTTTTGTGGACAACAAGTCAGCAATTGCTTTAGGTAAGAATCCAGTTTTCCACGATCGGAGTAAGCACATAGATACGCGTTACCACTACATTAGAGAGTGCATCGCAAGAAAGGATGTGCAGCTAGAGTACGTGAAGACTCATGATCAAGCAGCTGATATATTCACCAAACCACTTAAAAAAGAAGATTTCACAAGATTGAGAGGTTTGCTTGGAGTAACAAAATCAAGTTTAAGAGGGGGTGTTGAAAATAAACTTGATTTTGGGTAATTAGTATTTGGGCCTAGTCTAAATAAAAGCCCAATTTCTAGAAACATTTTAAGTTCTAGAATATTCTAGAGAAATCTCTTCTTGAAGATATTTTAGAGTATAATGTAGAATTCTCTAGAATGTGAGAGAAACATTGTAATTGTAAAGAACATTCTAGAGAGTCATTTGTAACCACTAGATTACATATGTGTTGGCAAAATCAAGCCAAAAGCTAAAAGTGACCAATAATACAAGTAGCTTCTTTCTCAAAAATCTATCTTTCAAGTTTAACCTCCAATCTCCAAAAGTTTCTTTCCAACAATAATAACATTACCTCTTGTAAAAAATCAGCTACACAATATCATCAAATAGTTCAAATGTTTCAGGAGCAGGTTGTAGAAGAGCCATCATCACTGTAGCCTCCATTTGATGAACAAAGTTTTCCAAACATTTTACTATTTGATAAGTTGTTGAGCAATCAAGTCCGGTAGATATCCGTTTTTCTTGGCCCAACAACCATTTCTCCTACAACAAACAAAAGTTTCCTTTAATAACATTATGAGAACGTGAAGTGAAAGTACAAAAACGTGTCAATTAATAAATAAATTAGGCAAAAATTCAATTTTTATTCCTACATTTGTCCAGATGTATCAATTTTCAACTTAAACTTTCAATTTTATCAAATTGGATCTCCTAAACTTAGACAAGTGTTGTAATTTTTACCTTCTATTCAATTTTCGATAATTCACTTACTAATTTTAATAAAAAGTAATGTAAAAATCTCTTTATAAACTCACTAATTTCAATAAAATCAAGCTTTAAAATATTAAGCTTGAGTAATGTAAAAGTTATTATCCATTAAATAATATTGCAAAAATTCGAAATTTAGTTGTATATTGTCGATTGTCTTTGAAATCTTATCTATTTTGTACCATATATATGTTTTAGAATTCATTGAGTGCATATAAGAATACTTTTTTTTAACGATTTTTCAAACGAAAACTGATTGAAATTGTAATATTTTTTAAAGTTTAGGATTAAGATTGCAACACTTATCTAAGTTTGAGATGCACTTTGATAAAATTAAAAGTTTATGATAAAAATTGATATAACATGGCAAGTTTGGGGGTAAAAAAAAAAAAATTCCCAATAAATTATTTTCACTACATATGCAAAAACTAATTTCACAAGTGAACAAAAACTTGTGGTAACTCTTTTTCTTTGGCCGTCAGAGATGCCCCTAACCATGTCATTACCAACTATCGTTTAATTTCTGAGCATACATCTAGACCAAGCACTTTTAATACATAATCAGCTAAAAACACTGTGCTTTTTACCACCCACAGAAGATGCCTGAAAAAATTATCATACCCAGAGGAAAACAATAATTAGAAAATGTGTGTTACAATACCATATATAATTAGTGTTATATTAAATCAAATGACAACCTTCATAAATGCATCTATATTTGAACTAGGCCGTATTTTCATTTCTTTCTCCAAGTAAACCAACTCTTTTATATACCCTACAAGAAAATAGAGAATATTAAATATAGTTAACCTAACTTGATAACAATCATATATATATATATATATATAAATCATCGCAATATCCAAACATAGAGTTTGTGTTGATCTAGACAAACCTAGAAAGCCTTCACTTGCACCTTGGCATCTAGCTGCAAAGTCAAAAGTTTCTCGTACAGTTAGATCCGCTAGGTGATTGTCTGATTGGCTTATGTATGCAGAGGTTCTTTGAACGCAAAATTAATCAAGATTATGTCCATTGTATGTAATTGTACCAGTTTTCGGAAAGGTAAACAATGACAAGATGAACAAGTATACATTAATTTAACATCTATATATAGAGAGAGATTAGAAGAAAAAAAACATGCTAATATTTTGATTATTAGAACTAAGCCATACCAAAAACTCTTCGCAAGATTAAAATTAAAGGCAAATTACTGGTAATTAAACTATAACGTCAGAGACTTTAATTTAATTTTCAATTCACCTGTAATTAATTAAAATGGTATCATAAGTTTAAATTTTGATTGAAAGAGTATGGGAAGTATATATACTTTTTAGGAAAAAGATATTTACTTGCATGAAAATTTTTATATCTTATATAATGTTGAAGGAAAAGTAAAATGAATCTTTATGGTATGTGTGCTCTATGATATGTAGAGATGTCCACGGGACGGGGCGGGGTAGGGGATGGCTTCCCCGTCCCTGCCTCCGCCCCCCATTTCATTTCCTGTCCCTGCGAAATTCCACATTTAATTTCGCAGGGATAGGGGCGGGGATTCCCCGAGGGGAATTCGCGGGGATCGGGTTATTCACAGAAAATTATTCTCCATTTATATTTTTTTATTTATTTTTAAAATTTTGATTAAATAAAATATTCTTTTAGAAAATTTATAATTAAATTGTTAATTACTAATGGAAAAGACTTAGACATAAGTCTTGGAATATTGACCCTAGACATAGGGCGAGACTCCAAAACCACTAGAGTTATGTGCGAATATATCTAAGTTAGATTAGCCATAGAAATATAGGTTTAATCACTTAGCCTCCTAAAGATACTTCATAGAAGGTCGAATAGGAGTTGAATTCGGTTTGCTTAGTTTCTTGAGTTAGCTACGATTGCAATTGCCTTCTTATTGCATTTTCTTTCCAAATGGGCATTAACATCTTAAATCTCTTCCTCATTTCCATTGTTTTTCAAACAATTTTTCTTTTAGTCTAAACACCTCATAAATCTTTTATACCCATGGTTACTTTTAGTTGCAATTTGTCAACAATTGTGTGTCATTTTAATATATTTTATTAAAACTTGTTCTCTTGGGTACGATACTCTAGAGTACTTCCAGTTTCTTATTACTTCGATCACGTGCACTTGCGTGTAGCACCAATCAAATATAAATATTATATTATATTCAAATTAATCACATTAAAAATATAAAATCATAATAGAAATAGAAAAAACAAAACTAATATAAGAATGCATAAAAAAATTAATTAATTAAATTCATTATAATATCAATTTAATTCATACTATTTTGATTACACGTGCAATGCACGTGGTAAAAAAACTAGTTAATAAATGTGTCAATTAATATTAGAACTATGCATCCATTGGTTCCTCTAGTTATTTATTTGGACACCAAAACCTCTTTGTAAGATTAAAATGAAAGGCAAATTACTGGTAGTTAAACTATAGCAGAGACTTTAATTTAATTTTCAATTTGCATGAAATTTTTGATATCTTAAATAATGTTGATGGAAAAGTAAAATGAATCTCTATTGTATGTGTGCGTGTGATATGTCAATATACAAACATGATAATATGAATTAGATGTAAACTAAAAGAATCATTACTGTTAGCATTGATTCAATAAATTTCAAAAAAAAAAAAATATGTCGGCATCTTATTTTTTTTTCATTAAAAAATGTAAATTAATAAAATCTAACTCGACATTATTCAAAAAAAAAATAAAAATAAAAACTACCTCAGACAATTTTATTTTTTGTTTCATAAATGTATTTAATCATCTTTTTTTAATGTTTTTATTCTCTCAATTCTAGAAATAATATAAATTTATTCTCGTCAATTCTGAAATTGAGATTTTAAATTATATTATTTTATGAATATTTTACAATTTTGTTAAAGACTTGTTTTTGTCAATTTTAAAATTTTAATATACGATTTGTTTTCCAAGCTTAACAAAAGTTATAATATTTTTTTGTATAATTTAAGATTTTATTTTTCTAACTAATCAATGTAATGAATTATCTAAAGTTTGATTAATTTGAAAATAATATATATTCTTTGAAGTTTTAAAACAACTAAGTTAAAAATAAAATATCAAATATTTATGCTATTTTAAAATAATTAAGTTCAAAATGAATGTATATTTTTTAACACCATTTAAAATGAATAATATCATACGTATACTTTGTTCAAAATATTATATATTTATGTTATTTATTGTAATAATTTTATTTTATTAAGTTTGGAAGGAGGAATTGTTTATCTTTTTACTTTGAATACGATTAATTTGAAAATCAAATATTTTTATTTTAATACGCTAACCTTTTTAAATACTAATTTCTTACATTATAATACATGATAGTTTAAAATATGTTTTTCTTATCTTCAAATCATAAAATTATATATATTTTTGAGCTAATAATAAAAAAAATAAGCTTAAAAAAGATAAGATTGTTATTTGTTATAAGTAATTTTAGTTTAAACTTTTAAAAAATTGTACATGACATGTGGAAGAACTAAGAAGTGAGATAGAGATATTTTTATCAATTAAAAAAATTGTTATGCAGTACTCTAATTTACACTAGAATTTCAATTTAAATAATAATATCATGTCTAAATTATGTTTATATAATTTATATTTTAAAAAGGATAAAAAGAAAAATATTTTTGTTAAAAAATTTATTAAAATTATAGAATAAAAATAAAAATATTTTTGTTAATAATTATTTATATTTAATTATTATTAGTAATAATGATAGAAAATTTTGTAAATTAAGATACTTTTAAAAATTATGTAAAAAAATGGGGAGAGAGAATGAGGTAGGAGTGAGGTGAGGTAAAGAAAAGATGAGAGAAAAAAGTCGTGGTACCCTTAATGGATATTTGAATTGAAGTTAATAAATTGTGGCACCTACAATGGGAGAGTTGGAGTAAGACTTAATAAGTTTGTGGAGCCTACAATTGGGTTTAAAATGTCATTGGGCCAAACAAGGAGTTGAGTGTTCCTCAATCCAAACAACACCATAGAGGTTATCCTCTCTCTCTCTCTTTCATAAAAGACGAAAGTAGGGGCAATGATATATGTCATATTAGAAACTCTTTTGGCTATTTGAATTGATACTTTTACATGGTATAAAAAGATTGTTAAAGATCATAAGACGACTATCGTACAATATACTTTGAATCAAGAAGGATGAAAAATGAGCCACGCCAAGAGCATACAACCATATTTGAGGAAAGATCACAACTAATTAGAAATTACTTAATTAGGGAGGCTGGTTTAAGAGTATTCTTTATATGAAAAATATAATAATTAGGTTAAATTACAAATTTGGTCCCTATGGTTTAGAGAAAGTTAGAATTTAATTCCTATGGTTTTAAACGTTAGAATTTCGCCCTTATAGTTCAATCAAACTTCATAAATAGTCCTTATGATTTAATAAAACTCTCATAAATAGTCCCTACTGTAGAGACTATTTAGGAGGATTTTATCAAACCATAGAAACTAATTCTAACATTTAAAATCATAGGAACTAAATTCTAATTTTGTCAAAATGTACTGTAGGGACCAAATTTATAATTTAACCTAATAATTATTATTTTTCATATATTTAATATAAAATAGTAATAATAAGTCATCCAAATTATTATCACTACTAGAATTTTTAGATTTTCCGACGCTTGCCATTTTCATCGGGACTTTTTCCGACGCTTGCAAATTTTATCGGCAAAAGTTGGCTATCCCGACGACAATGCTTCCATTGGGAGAAATGAATTAAGTGAAACGCGCATTTCACTTCTCCTAACGCTTTTTAGACCTATGTCGTTGCTTTTTTTTTTGTCGAAAAAAATCACGAAAAATAAAACTCTAACCCTCTCTTCTTCCTCTTCTCCACTCATTCTTCTCTTCTTTTTCTCTCTTCTTCTTCCTTTTCTCTCTTCCTCATCTTTTCTTATTCTTCTCCATGTTCTTCCCTATTCCTTAACTCATGCCCTCTTTCTTCCATTTTTTGCATTTTTCTTGTAGGTTGCAGTCTGATTCTGGACATTTTGAGGTGAAAAACTTTTGAAGTTCACTACTTTTTGCTTTTCTCATCGTTTAGTTCCATTTTAAGCTTGTGGGTTTTATTTCCGAAGGTATTTATTTAATTTTAACTTATATTTGTCTAGTTATTTTTAGGTTTTCTCTCTTTATTTAATTTTAACTTATATTTGTCTAGTTATTTTTAGGTTTTCTCTCTTTCTCAATACTTTTTGTTTTCTTTGTTCACTAGCTTGGATTTTCTTCTTGGTTAAGCATTTGGAGGTATATAGAATTCTTACATTGTGTTTTTGTTAGTTTATTTAAGATTTAAATTTGGTTATTGAGCCTTTTGAAGTTAAAAAAAAAATATTTTGAGTGTATTATGTGTTCAAAGTGTAATTTGGAGAATATTTGTGTGATTTGGAGGTTATTTATGTGATTGATGTTTGATTTGGAGCTTATTTTTGGATTAAAGTATGATTAAATTGTGATTTTAAATTTATTGTGTGAGTTAGACACATTTTTTTAAGGGTTAGATATTGGATAAGTTATTGGGATTTTAAGTAAGAATAGATAAGTTAGGAACTTTTTTTAGGGTTAGTTTGGGTGAGTTAGTGGGATGTGTGTGACGTGTATTTGAGTGAGTTTGTGATATTTGAAGTAAGAGTTTCAATAAGTTGAAGTACGCTTAGGCACATTTAAGACACATTTGTAGCATTAGGGGTGAGTTGTGCGCTTTAAGTTCACTTTAGGCATTTTCTAACTTTCTTTGAGAGTCAAAATGACACTTAAACTCTTTTTATGCACTTGTTGACAACTTTGGAGGTTTTGAGGAGTAGAATAGACTTTTTTAGGTCGTTTTGAGTTAGTTTTATGTCTCAAAGTACGCTTAGGTACCTTTAAGACACTTTTGTAGCATTAGGAGGTGGGTTGTGTGCTTTAGGTTCACTTTAGGCACTTTAATTTTTAGCTTTCTTTGACAGTCAAAATGACACTTAGACTATTTTTAAGCACTTGTTGGCTACTTTGCAGGTTCCGAGGAGTACAGTAGACAATTTTAGGTCGTTTTGAGTTAGTTTTTGGCCTCAAAGTATACTTAAGGCAACTTTAAGACACTTTTGTAGCATCAAAGGGATGGTTGTGTGCTTTAGTTTCACTTTAGGCACTTTCTAAGCTTCTTTGAGAATCAAAATAACACTTAGACTCTTTTTAAGCACTTTTGACCACTTTGTAGGTTCCAAAGGGCAAAGTAGACACTTTTATGTTTTAAGTTAGTTTTTGGCCTCAAAGTATGCTTAAACACCTTAAGACACTTTTGTAGCATCAAATGGTTGGTTGTGTGCTTTAGTTTCACTTTAGGCACTTTTTAAGCTTCTTTGATAATCAAAATGACACTTAGACTCTTTTTAAGCACTTTTTGGCCACTTTGTAGGTTCCAAAGGGCAAAGTAGACACTTTTATGTTTTGAGTTAGTTTTGGCCTCAAAGTATGCTTAAACACCTTTAAGACACTTTTGTAGAACATTGGATGGTTGGTTGTGTGCTAACTTTAGGCACTTTCTAAGTTTCTTTGAGAGTCAAAATGACACTTAAACTCTTTTTAGCCACTTTTTGGTCACTTTGTAGGTTCCAATGAGCGAAGTAGACACTTTTACATTTTGAGTTAGTTTTTGGCCTCAAAGTATGCTTAAGTACCTTTAAGACACTTTTGTAGCATCGAGAGGTTGGTTGTGTGCTTAAGTTTCACTTTAGACACTTTTTAAGTTTCTTTAAGAGTCAAAATGACACGTATACTCTTTTGTGCTTTAGTTTCACTTTAGGAACTTCTTTTATTTTTTGTTTTGTATTAAATTTTTTTTTTCAGATTTGCAGTTGTGTAATCTTGAAGACCTATTTTTCAAAAATACTGACGAAGACGAAGATTGAAGCCTTCAAGATTAATTGTTTTCTTTTCGAAGTATTTGTTTTCTTCTTTCGAACTCTAGTACATGTAGAAATTGAACATTTTGTAATCAAATTATTGCATTTTAATACTAGTATTTTTTGTTTTAAAATGATACTATAATGAACTATCAAGTAGTATAGAAATAAATAAACAAATAAAAAAAAGAGAAAAAATATATTTTTCGGGGTTTTGCCAACGCACATTGCGTCGGCAAAAGTAGACTTCTCTCGACGCATACACTAGTCGTCGGAAGAAACTTTTTTTCGACGCAACTCATTGCGTCGAGAGAAGTCTGTGTTTACCGACGCAATGCCATTTTCCTCGGAAAGTAGCTTTCCCGACGTCTATATGCTGACGAAATATTTTCATTGGCCGAGACTTTTTCCGACCCAATATAGACTCTTCCCGACACTTTGTTGCGTCGGAAAAAGTGAAAATTCTTGTAGTTTGAAAGAAAAAAAAATGAACTTTTTTTTAGTTCAACAATATTTGGGGTGGAAAGATTTGAACCTCTAACCTCTTGGTCGAAGGTACATGTCAATTAGCGCTTATCATATACTCTCTCAAGCGCTCTTAAACACATTCAAGTGCACTTAGGCCAAACAACTAAATTGAGAAATTACTCGAGGGGGCGATACAACATGACTGGCAGTTTTATATTGTTGGATACAACATGATTTAAGAGTCTACTTGCATGATGTTGAATAACGTGAAACTTAGGAGTAATTGCATGTTTTATTTGCCTTCATTACTGTGATAAAATGAAAACTCGAGTAAAGAAAAAACAATGATTGCATGTTTTTAAAAGGCTAAGGGCAAAAAGAGATACCTCTACTGTGATCAGTCAGGCCATCCATCGAGCAAGTGCTCTGGATAAGAGTCCCTACAGTGGATGTGTGAAAGCTAGCGCTCATCAAAATAAGCAAAAATCTAAGTTTGAGGGTAGGCCTACCCCATGGCACCTTAGTTTTGTGTTATCCTTTTGAGTGTAGGGAAGCTTGAGAATTGGTCTTAAAGTCAGAAGTAGGGGGAAAACGTGTTGAGGATCGAATAAAACCTTCTCGGGCTTATAAAAACTTAGATAAGAGAGAGCTATACACACACACACATAAGGGATGAAAGGATTAGTTTTAAAATTTTCATTGATTGAATGTGTTTGATTGTTTTCTTCTATTGCAAATGTTTTGTTGCCTAAAGCATTGAGATTAGAGCCATTGATATGCAACTGATTATTCATAGGATTGTTTAGTTCTACCTTGCTCGAGGACTAGCAAGATTTAGGTTGGGGGTTGTGATAGGACCTATAAAGTCCTATTTAATTACACTTATTTCTTGTTAATTAGAAGGATTTTATGTGTTTTATTATTATTTTTTAGGGATTCGAGCAATTCACGTGTTTTGAAGAGTTTGCACCATTTCGTAATTAATTCGGACAAAATTGGAGATGATTCGAGCAGCTGAATTTCTATACCAAATTTGACCGATCATATCATGATATTTCGAGATGAAAATATATTCAAATTTGGTATCAAATCGAAGCTTATTGAATTATCTTTCCAACGGTATAAGACTCATTGCATTCCAATTAGTATTATGAAAGTTATGGCATTTTGAGTGATTACTGCTCCTGCTGGAAAACTGTTGTAGCCGAGAATATTTTGTACCAACTTCCGTTCCTATTATCTTGCTGCTCACATTTTAGAATATATCCAAATTAGATATCATTTTAAAGATCTCGGAATTATCTTTCCAACCATATAAAGATCAACGAGATCACGTTGATCCAAGGTTTGGAGAAGAAGTTATGGGCAAAATAATGAAGACTGCGCAATCTAGAAACTTTCATTATTTTCAACATTCTATGTTTGTTTTGAGAATTTAGGGAAGGATTTTTGAGTTTTAGATGTATTTTCTAGCATTTTACAAGAGATAACATTATTTACTTTATTTTATTTTATTTTAAATATTATTCCCTAATTGTTTTGGGAAAATATTTTTCTAGAATTTAGGGTTTCTTACTTGTGTAAGTTGTCTACTTCAAGGCTATTTACTTGTGTATTTTCTTGCTGTCCATAAGAAGGCTTAAATAGCTTTGAAGTAGACAACTTACACAAACCTTGGATCAACGTGATCTTTATATGGTTGGAAAGATAATTCCGAGATCTTTAAAATGATATCTAATTTGGATATATTCCAAAATGTGAGCAGCAAGATAATAGGAACAGAAGTTGGTACAAAATATTCTCGGGTACAACAGTTTTCCAGCAGGAGCAATAATCACTCAAAAGGCCATAACTTTCATAATACTTATTGTAATGCAATGAGTCTTATACCGTTGGAAATATAATTCAATAAGCTTCGATTTGATACCAAATTTGAATATATTTTCATCACAAAATATCATGATATGATCGGTCAAATTTGGTATAGAAATTCAGTTGCTCGAATCACCTCCAATTTTGTCCGAATTAATTACGAAATGGTGCAAACTCTTCAAAACACGTGAATTGCTCGAATCCCTAAAAAATAATAATAAAACACATAAAAGCCTTCTAATTAACAAGAAATAAGTGTAATTAAATAGGACTTTATAGGTCCTATCAGTTAGGCACTTTTTTTAGGGTTAGTTTGGGTGAGTTAGTGGGATGTGTGTGACGTGTGTTTGAGTGAGTTTGTGATATTTGAAGTAAGAGTTTCAATGAGTTGAAGTACGCTTAGGCACATTTAAGACACTTTTGTAGCATTAGGGGGTGAGTTGTGCGCTTTAAGTTAACTTTAGGCATTTTCTAACTTTCTTTGAGAGTCAAAATGACACTTAGACTCTTTTTATGCACTTTTTGACAACTTTGTAGGTTTTGAGGAGTAGAATAGACTCTTTTAGGTCGTTTTGAGTTAGTTTTTTTGTCTCAAAGTACGCTTAGGTACCTTTAAGACACTTTTGTAGCATTAGGAGGTGGGTTGTGTGCTTTAGGTTCACTTTAGGCACTTTAATTTTTAGCTTTCTTTGACAGTCAAAATGACACTTAGACTACTTTTAAGCACTTTTTGGCTACTTTGCAGGTTCCAAGGAGTAGAGTAGACAATTTTAGGGCGTTTTGAGTTAGTTTTTGGCCTCAAAGTATACTTAAGGCAACTTTAAGACACTTTTGTAGCATCAAAGGGTTGGTTGTGTGCTTTAGTTTCACTTTAGGCACTTTCTAAGCTTCTTTGAGAATCAAAATGACACTTAGACTCTTTTTAAGCACTTTTTGACCACTTTGTAGGTTCCAAAGGGCAAAGTAGACACTTTTATGTTTTGAGTTAGTTTTTGGCCTCAAAGTATACTTAAGGCAACTTTAAGACACTTTTGTAGCATCAAAGGGTTGGTTGTGTGCTTTAGTTTCACTTTAGGCACTTTCTAAGCTTCTTTGAGAATCAAAATGACACTTAGACTCTTTTTAAGCACTTTTTGGCCACTTTGTAGGTTCCAAAGGGCAAAGTAGACACTTTTATGTTTTGAGTTAGTTTTTGGCCTCAAAGTATGCTTAAACACCTTTAAAACACTTTTGTAGAACATTGGATGGTTGGTTGTGTGCTCACTTTAGGCACTTTCTAAATTTCTTTGAGAGTCAAAATGACACTTAAACTCTTTTTAGCCACTTTTTGGTCACTTTGTAGGTTCCAATGAGCGAAGTAGACACTTTTACATTTTGAGTTAGTTTTTGGCCTCAAAGTATGCTTAAGCACCTTTAAGACACTTTTGTAGCATCGAGAGGTTGGTTGTGTGCTTAAGTTTCACTTTAGACACTTTCTAAGTTTCTTTAAGAGTCAAAATGACACGTATACTCTTTTGTGCTTTAGTTTCACTTTAGGAACTTCTTTTATTTTTTGTTTTGTATTTAAATTTTTTTTTCCAGATTTGTAGTTGTGTAATCTTGAAGACCTATTTTTCAAAAATACTGACGAAGACGAAGATTGAAGCCTTCAAGATTAATTGTTTTCTTTTCGAAGTATTTGTTTTCTTCTTTCGAACTCTAGTACATGTAGAAATTGAACATTTTGTAATCAAATTATTGCATTTCAATACTATTATTTTTTGTTTTAAAATAATACTATAATGAACTATCAAGTAGTATAGAAATAAATAAACAAATAAAAAAAGAGAAAAAATATATTTTCGGGGTTTTGCCGACGCACATTGCGTCGGCAAAAGTAGACTTCTCTCAACTCATACACTAGTCGTCGGAAGAAACTTTTTTTCGACGCAACTCATTGCGTCGAGAGAAGTCTGTGTTTACCAACGCAATGCCATTTTCGTCGGGAAGTAGCTTTCCCGACGTCTATATGCCGACGAAATGTTTTCATTGACTGAGACTTTTTCCGACCCAATATAGACTCTTCCCGACACTTTGTTGCGTCGGAAAAAATGAAAATTGTTATAGTTTGAAAGAAACAAAATGAACTTTTTTTTAGTTCAACAATATTTGGGGTGGAAAGATTCGAACCTCTAACCTCTTGGTCGAAGGTACATGTCAATTAGCACTTATCATATACTCTCTCAAGCGCTCTTAAACACATTCAAGTGCACTTAGGCCAAACAACTAAATTGAGAAATTACTCGAGGGGGCGATACAACATGACTGACAGTTTTATATTGTTGGATACAACATGATTTATTATGCACCCAATGGTTTTGAGGAAGTAGCCACAAGATGGCAGCTACAACTGAATATATAATTTTTCTAGCTCACAAGTGTAGATATTAATTGTACTTAAAGTTAATTTGTAATTTTCTATATTAAGTGAATGGGAACACTTGTTTCCAATAAGATGACTTTGTGTCATTCTAAGAATCTCATTGAAATATGTAAAGGTTCATTAAGTTAATCTATTTTCTTAGATAGCTATTTTCTAGGACATTTATGTTGGCATCTCTAGATCAATCCTCTCTAAGCACCTATAAATAGAGGTATTCTCCAACCCTTATAAGTAATCAAGCAATCAAACTCCGATCGAACAAAGTACCATAACACTCCATCAAAGAAATTTCTCTCTATATCTTTTTTCATTCTAAAATCTAGCCTACTTTTCTTTTATTGCCTCCGACATTAATCCGACTAAGGCTAGGACTTTCAAGTACTCCATAATCTAACCTCAGCTGGGTAGCTGACAATACACATAACCTCACTTAAATCAATCATTCATTAGGCTAAATAGCTCCTTCCTTGTTTTGGTAAGACGCAAAGTGACTCAATTTAGACAACCCATCTCATGTCTCACCTAAACTAAGCCACCAAGTACACAAAGAGTTCATCAATGTTTCACACTTGCTATTGTCTTTTTCACAACTATACAGTTAGTGCTTAGAAAGTAAGAATTAATTACATGGACAAAATAGTCACATCCGCATTCACATCAATGTTTGGCAACAGTACTCTTCACACTAGTCTTCTGTTGCAAGCAACCGTTTGTGTGAGGTACAATAATATTATTGATGGGGGCAGTGGGTTTGGGTTTGTGGTTTTATGTCAGCCATAAAGCCATAGCCATAGGTAAATAGGGAAGCAGCTAAAAAAGCACACAAAGTTTAGAAGGCCAAATTCTGGTGTGAATAAACAGTACTACGTACGAAAGAGAGCAGCAGCAGCACAGCCAGGCCAAAGGGCCAAGGGCGTTGAAATTGCAGGCTGGTGAAAATGACAAGACCACCCACACGGAGGAGGAGAAATTTACGGGCAAAACAATGGTTTTGATTTTGACGACAACAACAACAATTCTATTATATAATTTTCAAAAAAAAAAAAAAAAGTTTCTATCATATCTCTGCTCTCTCTTATTTACCTCTCAACTCAAATGTTTGCAGCCCATGACAGAAAACCCAGTTTCGTTTTGTCTTTTTCTGCTTGTATTATGGTGTATTTCCTAAATTCTCCGACGTGGATCGTGGATCCGATCCTTTTCACCCACATCAATTTTAAATACTAACCTCTATTTCATTTTTAATTAGTTTGTTGTTTTTAAAATTTATGCTTCTTCCTCACAATATTATGTGGTATGTTTTTACTATTTATGTAAACACGGTTGAATTCTTAGCCAAATTTTAAAACCTAAAACAAGTTTTTAAAAATTACTTAAAAAAAAAAGAAAGAAAGAAAATGGCTTAGATCTTGAAAAGATTTTGAAAATGCAGAAGACAAAATAAAGAAACACATAGATGAAATAGTATTAACAAGCTAAAATTTCAGAAATAAAATGATTATCAAATGGGATCCACATTTTTACAATTTTTTTTATTAAATTAACTATATATCATCTATTCGATAAAGTATATTACTAATATATCTAATATAAAATATATCACTAATATACTATTTTTATATCATTGATAAATTATATCACTAATGTATCAACATAAAGTATATCATTGATATATAGTTTTTTATGTCATTGATAAAATATGGAGAAAAACTTCACTTGCCATTTTTGCTACCTAGACACATGGCCCAACCATAGGGCGTCACGTGTCATTTTTTTGCTTTTTTTTTTTCCTTTTTCTGGCTTTTATCTTTTCCTTTTTTTCTTTTTCAAGTAAGGAATATATATTCCTATATGTCTATATTCTAAAATCTCTTCAATCTATCACTATAAATAACATTTTTTTTTTCAAAGTGAACATAACTAAGTAGTAATTGGTATTTACCCTTTGACCAAGAGGTTAGAGGTTCGGATCCCTCCACCCCAAATGTTGTTGTTGAACTCAAAAAAAAAAAAAATTAAAAGAACATATTTTTTTTCTTTATTAAAATCTTTAACAACATCACTATCATTTTTACTTTTTAATATTTATTTTTCTTTTTATTTCTATTTCTCATCTACACAATATCGTTTATTTTCAACTAATCAATTAAAAATTGAAAGTTTAAAATAACAATGTGAGAAAGAACAACGGCTACAGGGAAAAAAAGTAAGTTCAATTTTTTTGGTATTGTTAATTTATATTTAAAAAAAACAGTGTTGAACGTGGCATCCTGTAGTTGGGCCACGTGTCTGGGCTACAAAAATAGTTGCATCCAACTTGCAGCCAAGTTTTGTTCTATAATATATTAGATCAATTAATTTTTAAAAATTTTAAATTTGTCAGGGATCTATTAGACGCAAAATTAAAAGTTCAAGGACTTATTAAAATAAAATAAATAATATTTAATTTTAAATTAGTTATAGTAAAGAAAATATCTAATTTTCAAATTAGCTACACAAAAAAAAAAACGAAAGTATATGTATGATATTAATTTTGAACTTGGTTATATTAAAATAACTTAAATATATGTTATTTTATTTTTAATTTAGTCATTTTAAAATAACATATAGAATGTATTTTATTTTAATTTAATCAAATTAAAATTAGAGAAACTATGTACACTTTGCTCTATATGTAATTCTATACTAATTTCATTTTTTCCATAAACAATGTAATTTTTTTTTCTCATTAACTACTTTAACTTATGACACCTACCAAAATTTATGAAAAATTGAAAAAATACTTGAAAAAAAAATGTTCATTCCTCAATGTTTGAACTTTTTGTCAAATTACTTTGTAAAATATACTTTCAAAATTCTAAAACTTTAACAATACCCTTCTTACTTTTAACTTATTCATTCTATGCTTTTGATAATGTTATTTAAATTGACTTCACCATAAATAGAGTGAATGACATAGATTAGAGTTACATAGACTACACATGGTATAATTCTAATTTAAATATGGTTGGGACAAAATCTTTTAAATATTGATATGCAATTTTTCACACAAATTTTGTCAAAATATTGATATGCAATTCAAAAACAAATGATTAGGTCACAAAAAATGAAAATTAAAAAAAAGCATAAAAATGTCTTAAGAAAAATAAACAGACTCATTCTAACCTAACGCTGCACTTCAAACACAAGTTTCAGCAAATCAGATAAACTCAACATTGCACACCAAACACAGTAATCAGGAATCTCAGAGTTTCTGATTACGACACAGGATTTCCATAATTTCTGATATTTAGGGTTCTTAATTCCACGACAGCGTGCCAAACAACCCCTTAATAGCTTGGTTGATATTATTGGGTGGTATCATATAATTGAACACGCATGGTTTTTTGTACCGGTGTACTTGTTGTCAAGGTTCAATTTGCGTAATCATTTATCTGTGCTTTTTTATTTGTCCTTTGAAATATGGTCTCCCTTTTACCATTTCTTTTCTCCTTCTCTGCAACCATCACTTGCAAATTGTCTCTCTGTGTTAAACCCATCATTCTCATTACAAATAATTGTAAACAAAATTACATTTTTAGCCCTTTTTTTCCTTTCTTTTTTGAGTTTTGCTTTTCCCTCTTCTCTCGAATCCAATTGTATCTTTTGCCTCTTTTTCTGGATAAAAAGAACCAAACTTATCTAAGATAACATTGAAAGCTTCTTTTTATTTTTTTAATGTTCATAAAGTTTGTTCTTTAGATGCCAAATTATTTGGTCGGTCTCTCTCCCTCTCTTTTGTCAAGATAAACTATTAATGTATTTTGACTTTAGTAACAAAGACTATTATGTAAATAATTTTTTATTAGTGCAAGGTAAAGGAAGAGTTTGTATATTTAACTTGATAAGATAGGTAGGCGTGCAACTTAACTTGTCCGTTGGAGCAAAGTAGAATGAGCACATTGATCTAGGTCATAAACAAAGTAAGGTAGAATGAGTACATTGATCCAGGTGAGAGAGTTCGTCTCTTAGTGTGATGCAATGACTCAAAATAGATGTTCAGCTGAATCTTGATATAGAACCACTTTAGAGATCGTTCTCTTTTAAGCTAGCCAATAAATGAGTGACACACATCCCTAGAGATTTTAGGTCACTACTCTAGCATGTTAAGACTATAGCTACAATGATCATAAAGTTGGATAGGCTCATTAGGTTAGGGTGAGTTGGAGTAATGATATTACTCTCTTGGTCCCCACCTTCTACTATTTTTTTTTTAGTTCAACAACTTGTGGAGTGAAAATTCAAACTTTTGACTTTTTTGGTAGAAAAATATAATATTTTTACCCGTTGAAATATACTTAGGTTGACTTCCTCCATTAGCTCTACTTGACACTAGTTCTAACATGACTTGAGCATGAGGTCATAGTGTGATGGCAAGCATCACACCGCTGCTTATGATTCATATATTTTCAAACCATATCTTCTCATTTCTATATACATTCTATAATTCAAGATATGGTTCAAATAGTACTGTTAGATATGGACTATATTAAAGCTCAAACAACACTTTTCCTTTCTTTTATTTTATTTTTTTTTTAAAAAGCAACAACAAAATAGGGAATGAGTCGAATGACTAATATATGTTTTTCTTATACAAGGGGACAATGTTTTGTTGTTTTTATTATTTTTTGTTCTGGAGATCCTTCCACAAGATTCACTTCTCCCATTTGACAGAAAATTCTCTTCTTCTGAACATAACGACGTGGGAATGCAGAAACCAAAAATCAATTTTAAAAATTTGAAATTACTTTTCTTTATATAAAATTCATATTCAAAATCAACCAAACAATGATTTCCTTCATTTGTCTTTATGTGATGTTTGATTCGGACATTTGATTCATTCCCATCTCTGTCCTAAAGATCAAAAGCATTTCCTTCTTTTCATGCCTAAATAATTTTATTACACAATAAATAAATTATCTTCACATCACACCCTAAACTTTTCCCCTTTTTTCCGTTGTGGTTTTTTAAATTTAAATTTTCTATTTAATGCTCAAAAAGTTTTAAATGTTTTTATTTTAATCTTTAAATTTTAAATAAAATTATTAATTTAATTTTCACTATAATTTTTTCATTAATAATTTTTTTAAAAAAAAACAAAATAGATCTATGTTAAATAATCCAAAAGAATAACAATAAGTTTAGAAACAAAATTTTAAAAGTTTTAAAAAATTACCTAATGTGATGGACTTGAAAGGGAAAATTTTCGATATTATTGAGAGTACTATACTCTTTTCCATTTATTGTTTGCCCCGTCAGTATTCTTTTAAAGGTTATGTGGGGTCCATTAACATTAAAGAAATATTTATAAAGGCAAAATTATAGTGTGAACAAAGAGAGTATGGTACTCCCATAGTACAGAAATTTTCCTGAGTTCAACTCCTTTAAATATTAGTAATTTCACTATGTTAAAAAATTTAAATTAAAAGTTTGATTCTTAGACTTTTAGGGTTGTGTTTAATATGTCTTTATACTTTAAAATGTTTCTAATAATTTACTGAACTTTCAATGTTGTGTCTATTTAGTCCATACATAGTTAAAAAAATATTCTAATAAGTCATGAATTTTTAATTTTTTTTCTAACAGATCCTACATTAACTTCCCCACTTTAACATATATGCAGTACACTAATTATATTATTTAAAGATTATATAGCTTGTTAATTCTAATTCCAAATAGGTCTTTTAGTGGTGTAAGCATTATACTAAAACAACGTGAATGAATAAAAAAACCTTATTAGACACAACTATACAAGATTGAAATTTTTCAATGATCTATTTAAAAAAAAAAACATTTTAAATCATAAAAACTAAATAGATGCAACCTTCAAAATTTGATGATGCATTAGAAATATTTTAAAATAGGTTGAAATACTATTTTGGTCTATGTGTTTTGGTCTCATGTCATTTAAGTTCAAATACTTCCAAATGTTCAAATTTTGTATGGTAATTTCAATAAATCTTAAAATTAGTCTTCTTTATTAATTTTTATTGAACTTGGTAAAATAATAATAATAATTTCATTTCTAGAAAAGACAAATTGAAAATATGTTTTCAAAATCTATAGAGGGAATAATGTTCATGGAGATTTTTCTAAGAAAAAATAACAATAAATCAACGGTAATGTAACGACCCTATAGGCTCAACACGCTACCTAAGAGTCATTACTAAGTCACGTCGCTATATTACCGAAAATTTCGGCAGCATAACGGCGTTACTACGCGAAAACCCAAAAATTTGACCCTTACCTGATAAGACATAGAAAAACACACTTCTAAGATTTTCAAACAACCTCCTAGCATCCAACAAACTTCTCAATATGATGCTAGGGTTCAAACAGCAGAAACCAAGTGAATTCAAACATAGAAAGCCAAATACACGTGCACGATTTACAAAGAAAGGTTAAAAGACTTTGAAACATCCTCCTAAACATTTAAAAACTCGACATGAGTTCTATGTACATCCAGAAACATAAAAGAAGCGGAATAGCGATCGCTCGGCTCCCATGACTCGAGTAGCTGATCTCCGGTCACGCGCTAGGGCCGATCTTAGCCTTACCTGAAAACATTTTAAAAGGAAAAGGGTGAGTATTAACGAATAATACTCAGTAAGTAACTCATAGTTTCAAAGTAAGAGTTTCAATCGCATGCAACATGTCATTTTGAATCATAAAACCATCGTAAACCATCGCTTTAGTAGGGGACCTAAAATTCGTTTTATAAACCATGTACTTTTCCTTGCGGCTCTCGTGAACGATTAAATTCTCCCGAGGGCCTCGTAAATAGTCCGAAGACATAATTTTCCATCGAATAGAGTCCTCCCCTAACTCTGAGAGTTGAGCTCGAAAGCTAACATACATCGTGGAGTCCGAAGACTCAGCCCGAAGGCTACCATCGTGGAGTCCGAAGACTCAAGCCCGTCGGCTACCATCGTGGAGCACTCTCGAACCCCGGGAGCATAGAGAATCCGAAGACTCGGGTTCCCTCATAACCCACATAAAACTTTTGGGAGAATTATCGTCACGGCCTTACATAAATCTTTTCATGAGCACACAACACATGCATGAGGTCCCGCTCGTTTTAGAACATACTCATGAATGCATAAGTCAAGGCAATCGCATTTCAAAGACATACATATCATTTCCATTCTTTTTAACATGAAAACTTAAATAGAACTCATGGAACTAGTGTAAAAGGAATATACATGTAAAACACTTTCTTTCTTAAATACTTAACACGGAAACATAAACTTCAAAGTAAATATAGGGCTAGCTCTAGGTTTCGAAAACTTCTTTCGTTGTGAGATCCCTTACCTTAAATCTTTACTTACTAAAATACCCTTTCTCCACTAGTAATGAGCTTCTCGAGTCCCCACTCCAAGTACAATCCAAGGTCCTCGACAAATCACCTAAAAAGTGTCCTAAACAGGTCTTAAACCAACCGAATTACGCTAAAACGCATTCTAACATTAATAACTCGACGAAACGGACCAAATGGCAAAATTTACCCAACTCCGGTGAACGGCAGCGCGTGAAACTCCGGCGACGGCGCGTTGGCTTAACGGCGGCGGCGGGTGAGTCAACCTATTGGCGCGTGGAGGTTCGTTTCTGGTGTGTTGCAGCCCGATCTACAAGAATCCGAGGTCGTTTTGCTAAAAATCAATCAAACTCGAGCTCAAAACTGCCTTTAATTGTGATGGGTAACCTTGTATTGATGCCGGAAAACTTACCCACTCCAAAACGATGCCAAAAAGCGGCTGTACGAAAGCCGGACTTGCAGGAAAACGACTTCGGAGACACATCCACGCTGCTGGTCGTGCAAGCCGAGAAGGAGAGAGGGCTGTGACGATCGGCGGCGGCGACGGCGTGCGGCAAGGATGGAGCTCCGGCGAGCTGCTCCCGGCCGACAGAAGAAGAAGAAGGAGGGGCCGGCAATGGATGGGTGTTCGGCGGAGACGTGGTGCGGCGAGGGGAGTCGAACGGCGGCAGTTCTTCCTCTGCGCGGCCGGGGTTCACGCGAGAGAGAGGGAGAGAGAGAGAGAAAAGCTATCGGGAGGAAGAAGAAGGGAAAGAAAGAAAAATAAATAAATAAATAAAAATAAAAATAATATAATAATATAAAATCAAAAATATCTTCTCTATAAATGACCATAATACCCTTTCCTTTTCCAAAAATCACCAAAATACCCTCAAAGCAATTAAATTCTTAATAAAACTTTACCAAAACAACATTTTAAATTTACCCAAAACGTCTCGGGTGTTACAGGTAAAGACTAATTTTAATATTTATTGAAAATATAAAGACTAAATTTGAATATTTAAAAGTACTTAAACTAAAATAGAACGGTTACAAAGTAAATGATATTTTAATGTTTAAAATATCAACTCCAATGACCTTAACAATAACACTGTACTTTAACTTAATGCATTTTTTTTTTTGGGAAAAAATCATTTTTGACCCCTAAACTTTGCATGTTGTATCAATTTTAACCCTAAACTTTTAATTTCATCAATATAAACCTCAAATTTTGCAAATTATATCAATTTAACCCTAAACTTTTAATTTTATCAATTTAAACCTCAAACTTTGCAAATTGTATCAATTTTAACCCTAAACTTTTAATTTCATCAATATAAACCTCAAACTTGAATAAGTGTATCAATTTACACATTCGTTTAAGTTTTCGTTTCAATCACCATTAGAAAGATTTCCCACATATGTCCAAAGCCACATGTTACTCTATGATAGTTACTTATTTGTTATTTTAAAAAAAATAAATTTACTAAAAGAATAATTAAACAATTTCAGATCGAATCACCACCATCATGAAAACCACGAACTCGACTTTCGAAAGTAGGACTCACACAAAATGAATATTTGTGTGTATCCATCACCATTGGTGTCGATACCAATGACGACAAGTATAAAGAAGATTGAGCTCAGCTAAAATGCGGGAGAGAACAGGAAAGACGATGGCAGACAAAATGATGCCGATGAACACAATGAACTGGTCTAGCCGACCTTGTTGGCCCCGTCCACAATCTTTCAGGGGATTAAAGTGACATTGATGCTGGAGAGAAAAAAGACAAAAATTTTAACGAGGGTGATGATTCTGAAAGTCTCACGTCCATTGTAGTGGATGGAGGACAAATCAAGCTAAAGGTCGATGAGAAATTAAAAAAAAAAAAAATTGGCAAACGATTCAAAAAGGAGAGTACTCCATTGAGAGAAAAAAATGTTGCAAATAAGTTCTGTTTCTACTAAAAGCCGATGGCTTGAGTCGAATCATGTCTTACAACTGAAATACCCTCAATTAATTAAATGAAAAAAAAAAGTAGCAGAATCAGATAAGATAAGAAATAAAAAAAAAAAGTGAAAAAAAGTCATGCTCTAAATTGAAAGACATTATGGAGAGTCTACTCAAATTTTAATTTTTTTTTTAAAAAAATAACAAATATGTACCTATTATAGAGCAACACGTGACTTTGGACATTTGTGAAAAACTTTTCTAATAAGGATTGAAATGGAAACTTAACCGAGGGTGTAAATTGATACACTTATTCAAGTTTAAGGTTTTGCATTGATGAAATTAAAAGTTTAGGGTTAAAATGGATACAATTTGCAAAGTTTGAGGTTTAAATTGATGAAATTAAAAGTTCATGGTTAAAATTTATACAACATGCAAAGTTTAGGGGTCAAAAATTCTTTTTTCTTTTTCTTTTTTTAATAAAAAAAAGCATAAATAAACGGTCAAATCAAATAAAATAAAAATATTCGTCCTAAATCCCTTCCATTTCATGCATAAATGTGTGAGAACAATTGTACCGGCACCGGGTAGAGCCGGTGGGTGCAATTGACAGTAATTAAAACCTTCCTCCTTCCTTTTCCATCGCAGAAACCCCAAATGGAGTTCGAGGATCACGAAGAAGAAGATATGGAAATAGAAGCACCAACAAACTACAACAACAACAACAAACCACTTCTCCAAAGCCACCCACTTTCCCGGCTCAACAAAAACCCATCTCCGGTCCACTCGAACCGCCCTCTCCTCCTCTCCAAGCCCTCCTATAACTACAAAGAGTGCTTAAAAAACCACGCCGTCGCCGTCGGCGGCCACGCCCTCGACGGCTGCGGCGAGTTCATGCCCGCCGGCCCCGACGGCTCTCTCGACGCCCTCAAATGCGCCGCCTGCAACTGCCACCGAAACTTCCACCGCAAACACATTATCCAGGCCGCCGCCGACGACGACGACGGAGAATCACCACCGTTTCTGTTATCCAGCAGACCCAGCTCGCAGTTGGTTTCGTACTGGCGTTCTCCCGCTGGGTACCTCCACGTGGCGCCGCAGCGGCGGATGCTGGCGCTGCCGTCGCCTACTTGTGGTGAGGGCGGCGGCGGCAGGAAGCGGGTGCGGACGAAGTTCACGGAGGAGCAGAAGGAGAAGATGTTGGTGATGGCGGAGAAGCTGGAGTGGCGGATTCAGAAGAACGATGAAGCGGCGGTGATGGAATTTTGCAATGAAATCGGGGTGAAGCGCCGAGTGTTGAAGGTTTGGATGCATAACAACAAGAACACGTTTCGTAAGGAATCGGAAGAAAACAAATTTTCGTAACCAACTCGCAACTGACTCTCTCTCTCTCTCTCGAAAGTTATTTGGATATCGTGATTCATGATGATGATTATCTGATGATGCTTAGTGTTTGGTTAATTAATCCATTTCTTAAGTTTTTTAATATTTTGTTTTTGGGTTTTTTTAGAGAGTGTGTTTGATCGTTGTGTAACTCGAGATTAAGAAATTAATCTTATGTTTAGTATGTGGGTTCCATGTTATAAGTTTAATTTGTTAATCTCATGTGCTGTATATGGATCTTATGTTAATTTGTTGCATAAACCCAAATTTATAAATCTCACATTTTTATATTATATTCTATAATTTATAAATCTAAATATAAATGACAGGATTCTAAGTTTCATAATTTATTATTTTATAATGTTTTAGTTTTGGTGTCAACCTATTTTTTGTTTAGTACAACAAATGTGGGGTTTGAGAATTTGAATCTCCGATCGCAAGAGAAAGAGTACGTGAACTATCGCTAGCTATGCTCATTTGGGCAATATCGACCTAAACATAGATCAATTAGTTAATACATTATAATTTTGATTAAAACGTAAGAGGTTCAAGTCACTTTGCTTATATGTTGAGGAAAAAGAGTGAGTGACTTGATAATAAACTTTTTTTTTTATAATTAATATATGATTTTTAGATTTTAAAGATATTAAGGAAAAGTGATATAGGAAGTTGTTATTAGATTACCATTTTAGGAATGACTTTTAAGAATTTCATTATGAAACCATAAATACAATAATGAAAAATAGAATTGTTGTTTTTAAAAGTCAATAACATTTTTCATCATTATTTTTGTACGACAATTAACATGTTTATTTGTCGATCTGAACATGGCTAATCTGGTTAAATTAAGACATGTATTCTGGATCAAGAGGTCAAAAGATTCAAATCCCCACCTCCATAAATGTCGTTGAACTCAAAAAAAAGTTACATGTTTAATTAACTTTAAAAAAAATTAACATGTTTATTTATTCTAAAAAATAGCTGACGTTTTTATTCTAAAATAGTTAGAGCTAATTTTTTAAAGTCCCGCTTGATAACCATTTGATTTTTAGTTTTTAAAATTGTACTTGTTATCTTATCATTTCTCAAAAATGAGTTTCATTTTTTCTAAGAAAATATTTGAATTCTTAACCAAATTCAAAAAATAAAAAATAAGTTTTTGAAAACTATTTATTTTTGAAAATATAAGTAAAAAGTAGATAACAAAACAATGAAACCCATAAGTGGAAGTAGTATTTATAGGTTTAAATTTTTTTAAAAAAAAAATAAAAAACTAAATGTCTGTCAAAACGGGCCTAAATAATCAACAATATATACTCTTCTATAATATATATTAGATTTTTCTAATTTTAACTTGCTAGTCATACGAATGTGGGTAGAAATCACATTTCTCTATTTATTCTTATTGCTAATAATTTAAAAAAAAAATTAATATAATTATTTAGATAAAAAAAAAAAATAGTTAATCTAATATTATTATTAATTTTTAAGCCCCCCACGGTATAAAAAGTTTTTGTTTCAACCTCAATAAGTTAATAGATACAATCTTAATTATGCTTGGAATGAGAAGTTTTTTCCCGAAAAACAAAAAACCATTTTGTTAGGAAAATAATATTTGTGATTTTTTTTCCTCAAGAAAATTTTCATCATAGGTCCTCCTAACACTCGTCATGAGAACTTTTCTTGGCAAGAATGTAAGAACCTATTTCGTAGGCAATTTGAAAATAGAATTTTGATTAATAAGGCTCCGTTTGATAACCATTTGGTTTTTGATTTTTAGTTTTTGAAAATTGTATTTGTTTTCTCACCATTTATATACAATGACTTTCATCTTCTCTATAATGGTTTCCATCTTTTTGAAAGAAAATACTTAAATTCTTAGCTAAATTCTAAAAACAAAAACAACTTTTTGAGAACTACTTTTTTTAGTTTTCAAAACTTGGCTTGGTTTTTGAAAACACATTTAAAAAGTAGATAAGAAAACATGGAAAGCTATAGGTGGAAGTAGTATTTATAGGTTTAATTTTTAAAAACTAAAAACCAAATAGTTATCAAACGGGGGCCTAAGGGATTCAATGAAAACAAAGTTGTATTTTATGTTTCCAAATATGTGTTTGGTAACAGGTTTAGAAATTAGATTTCAATTTAAACAAATGTTCAAAATGTGTTTTATAATATATTTGTAGACCATGAAACTATAGTTTCAAAACTAAATATTATGTTGAATATAAATCATTATTAAATAATTTATGAACATGTTTTTTGTTATAAAATTAGGATAATTATTATTTTACAATATCATATAACTTATAATATATTATATTATACATATTTTAATTTAACAAAAATAAATTGAGTTTATAACATGAAATACTATATTTATTAAAGTTTTTATCTTTTTTAATATAATTCTGCATTTTAAAATTTTAAATTCAAAATCTGGAATACAATAAAAACATAAAAATGTTGTTTTAGAATTTTCACTATTTGGATCATAGAATTCGGAAACATTTTTTGAAAACACATCTGTCAAACGCATATTTACTGAACCCAGTGAATTTGAAAACATAAAACATAATGCATATTGCCTACCAAACATGTCCTAACATTGTCAATATTAGCGCTCGTGGATATTCAACATTTAGAAAACGTTGGTTAATGTAATTTAATGTATTTTTAAACATCACCTCACTATTTTGCTAACATCTTTAATTAAAAAGAAACATTTCATCCGTATATTTTAATTGTTTATATTGTCTCATATCAAGTATTTATATTACATTTCAAATCTATTTCATGCTCGATATAGTTCTATACTATTAAGAAAGTGTTGTACACATGATTTACTTCTAAAGTGATTCAAGTACACAATTTATTCTTATATGACACATTAAAAATCATATTTCTAACCTATGAATATTGAATATTGATATAGTAATTTAAATTTGTCCATTGTTTGTAAACTAGATTCTTTAAATAACATTATTTTCTTTAAAAACATTCCAGAACCAGGCTAACTTTATTATATTTATACATGCTAGTTTGAGCATAGCTTAGTGAAGGGAAAGTAAGTCAACACTTTTCTAAGAAAGAGCAAAATTTTATGTCCTGACTTTTTATATATATTTAAAAAAAATGGAAAAAAATAAGCAAAATATAGGAAAGCTACAAAATGTATATACTTTTTGAATTCCAACAAACTCCTCTAAACTAAGAAGAGGTGATAAGCCTTAGAATTAAGGCTTATTTAACTCCCAATTACTTAAAATATTATTATTTTGACTTAAGACCATTTGAAAATAGTCGAAAGATTGCTTCAATTTAAGAAAGAAATAAATATGATGGCATTTGAGATAGAGTTCTAAATAAATTAATCTTTTTTGCAGTAAATATGGAAATTGCAAAATCAAATTACAAAATCATGATTCTGCAATCTGGAGCAGCAGACTTGGGAATGTGGAAATTGCAAAATCAAATTGCAAATTCGTGATTCTGCAATTTTTCTGGAGCAGCAGAAAAGTTCAAAAAATGAAAAAAAATCTGCATTTAACCATATTCGAAAATCATCAATTCTTGCACGATTTGGGGGATTATGAGCACGAAATTTGGGCATTATTCAACCCTAATGAAAGTCTATAAAAGGAGAGAAGATGAGATCCGATTAGAGGGAATTTTTTTAAGGAAATTTCGTGGGTTTTCTGGAGAATTTTGCTAGTGGGTTTCTGTCAACATAATGCTTTGTTTTCTTCAGTTTTCTTCCACTGTTCTGCCAAGAACTTCTGTCCAATTTAAGTTTCTGTTTTATTTTTTTCCTTCAATTTCTTCTTGTATTACTGAGAGTTGCTAGCAGTTCAAGTCTCTGTTTTTAGTTCAATTTCTTCTTTGTATTAAGTTTCTATTTTAGTTCAGTTTCTGTTTTGTGAGTTTCTATCTAGTTATTCCTTCGTTTTCTATTTTTTTTTGTTGTTCTTCACCGAGAGCTACTGCTATATTGGTTCTATTTTTGCTTCAATTTTTATTATTTTTATGAAGGTTATGTTTTTGCTATGTTGGTTCTATTTTTGCTTCAAGTTTTCTATTTTTCCTCTATTATGATGGTTATTATGTTGGTTCCTTTTTTGCTTCAATTGTTATTTCGTGGATTTATTTTTCGATCTGAAGTTCATGATTTAGTTTTCAGTTTTGTTTGATTCAGTTTTGGATGGCAAAATGCCTTTAATTCCTTTAAATCTTTGTTGAATTTAGCATTTTAATATATTCTTCTAGTATGAATTTTTATTCTAAAATTAGTTGTAAGATTTTTACTTTCAATTTAAGCTAAACTTCTTAGGGGGTTCAAGGATGTGAATTCCCTAAGAAGTAATTGTAGCCAAAATTCCAATAAAAACCAAGCCTACATCTCAATTGTTTGCTTGTGTTAAACAAATTTCCGTTGAGATCCTAGATTGATCAACTAGGGTATCAACTCCAGCTTAGATCTAATACCGATAGGGTTAGTGATAAGCGGATTTCGCACAAGTGATGGAAAAAAAGAGCTTAGACATAGGCTAATCATTACCCTAGACATAGGGATTAAGGACTCTAAAGCCCATAAAATTGTTGAGCCAAATTAATCTAAGATAGAGATACTATAGACATATAAGTCACTCACGTAGCCTCCTAAAAACCTAAATTCAAGGTGAATATGAGAAGTAATTTTGGTTTACGATTGAGTGTGAAGTAGGTTGGAATTGCAATTTTGGCTTGCAATTACAACTTAGGGCAATGACATTATTGAGCCCCATCTTTATCTAAATTCCTTTTGAAATTTTTAGTTTGCTATCCATTATTGTCATTTATCGATTATGCAATTAGATTCTGCAATCCTTGTCATCTCAATATTGCAATTTCTTGATTCCGCAATTAGATTTTGCAATTATTTGTTTTACCAACACACCGTTCCAACATTATTTTTGCAATTTAGTTTTCAAGTTTGCAATTTTCCTTACATTTTGCTTAGCAATATTTTTGTTACACCGTTCCCTGTGAGATTCGATACTTGGTACTCACATACCATTTTATATTACTTCAATCGTGTGCGCTTGCGTGTACACCGATCAAGAGGGCAACAACCTCTCTCTCTTTCTTTCTTCGCTTTGTTTTGTCCATGATAAAGTGGATAAAGATACTTATTAGGCTATTACCTTTCTTGTAGTTGAAAGTTTGTAAGTCCATGCCCACATTGTTGTATTAAAAGGAAAAGAAAGGTTAAATTATAAGTTTAGTACCTAAACTTTCAGAATTGTGTAATCCATAAACTTTAACAAGTGTCTAATAGGTATCTAGACTTTTAATTTTGTATTTAATAGGTTCCTAAACTTTAAGAAGTGTCTAATAGGTACTTAAATTTGCAATTTTGTGTCCAATAAGTCTCTATATTTTTAATTTTGTGTCTAATAGGACCTTGACCTATTCAATTTGGACCTACTAAACACAAAATTGAAAGTTTGTAGTCATATTAGACATAAAATTCAATTTTATATCTAATACAACAGTTAATTTTTTGAAATTTTGAATATTTTAGGGACCTACAAGTTCATGTACTTATTAGACATTTCTAAAGTTCAAAGACGATATAAAATTCAAAGTTCAAGAACCTATTAGAATCTTTTTAAAGTATTGGACTTTTTAGATACAAACTTAAAAGTTCAACTACTAAACTTATAATTTAACCAAAAAAAAACTTTCAACTCTAATTTCAGTTGTTATGGTCCTGTTCAATAATCATTTGATTTTTTGCTTTTAATTTTTGAAAATTAAGTCTATAAATACTACTTCCACTTATGAGTTTTCTTGTTTTGTTATCTACTTTTTACCTATATTTTCAAAAAATCAAGTTAAGTTTTGAAAACTAAAAAAAGTAGTTTTCAAAAACTTGATTTTTTTTTTTTGGAATTTGGCTAAGAATTCAAATATTTTCTTAAGAAATATTAAATCCATGGTAAAGAAATGATGAGAAAACAAGCACAATTTTTAAAAACCAAATGGTTATCAAACCAAGTCTTTGTTATAAAAAAAAAGAGGCTAACACCATAAATGGCTATATTTTATTACGTGTTTTGAAAAATGGCCACACGTTGAATTTTTTTTTAAATGGTGAAACAATTTATTATCATTTTAAATGGTATTTATTAAATGACTCTAATAATCCCTAACAACTTTCATATCTAAGATACTATAATTATCATGTAATTATAATAAATCTAAAATCTAAATCTAAATATTGGAATTCTAAAACAAATCTAAAATCAAGAAGATAAAACCGAAAAAGATAAATCAACCTAAACCACTTAAACATAGAACGATAAATTCAAACAACTTTCATATTCAAGATACCAGAATTATCTTGTAATTATATCAAATAAAAAATTCAAATCTAAACAAACCTATCCTAACAAAATCTCTTAAATCAAGAACTATTTAGTTAATCAAAATAACCAAAAAGATAATTTGGTACATGATTTTAAATTAACAACCACCAAAATTACTTAAAAATTGAATTTACATAAAAAAGATTCTAATTGAATTTACCTCGATTCCATTCTTTATCTGGACGTTTCTTCATTCGCGAAAACTACATGCATTCAACCCCAAAATTCAAAATTTGCTTTCTTCTTCATTTCGAAGAAAGGTAACAAATACTTCATACCTACATAATTACAACATAATTTACACTCTAATCAAAATCATTGGAAAACAGAAAATCAAAATTACATCATAATTAATCTTCATAATTTTGAAAATGTCAAATTTTAAAAAAATATGTTTTAGACATTTTAATGGGTTTTAGAAAAACTTGCAATTCAGTGCATGCAAATGCATTGTATTTGCCAACCCGAAGAAGAACGAGCTAGACTTGGTTCTCGAGGGGAAGTGATTGGAAACAAAGGCAAAAGTTGCCGCTTCAATTCCCTAAGAGTGGTGGGTGGTTGGTAGCGATGGGAAAAAATAAAACCTTTTTTCTTAATGGCTTTAGCCTTCGCTTCATCATTGAAACTGTATTATTATTACCCCAGTTCACTCTAATGGAAGATTCCACCACTAAAGATGAACCGAAAAAGTAAAAACAAATAAAGGAGGGATGCTTCAAACTTATTCCTCGACATTTCTGAGTGAGTTTATGCAATTTTCTAGGACCAAAATGCTTCAAATAGTTCTAGAAGTTGGAAAAGGCGAAGAGAACTCCAACAATGGCTACGAAACAGCAGTGGCTGTGGCAGAGATGTGAGGGTGTTAAAAAACAAGCGGTGAAAGGTGAGGGAGGAGTGACGCAATTCAAAATACGTATGTCGATAACAATTTTAAAAATAAAATCAAGTATTTTAAAAAATCGTATATTACAAATTCGTATCTTGATAAATACAGTTATTTTAAAAAATCATAAAGAAATATCAACACATTTTAAATAAATAGATGTAGAGATATGAACAATTTGAATTCAGAATCTTGGTTATTATGTTTAGATATAGAATAACCAAAAAGAGAATATCTAGAACAATGGAGTGTTAAAAAAATAACCACCCAAGTGCGCTACACTTAGAGATGTTCATTTTTCCCGCGAGGACCTACTCTTAACGGGTGGGGAATCTTCGTTTAGGTGGGGAATGGGGGAAGGAGTAGAGAAAAAAATTTCCGTTAGCTAAACGGGGACGGGGACGGAGAATGCATTTCCATCCCCGTCCCCGACCCCAACCCCGTCTCCACTCCGTTCCCATTCTTGCCCCGATTTCTTTAATTTTTTTAATATATAATAATAATAATAATAATAATAATAATAATAATAATAATAATAATAAAACATAAATTCAAACTTTTATAAAATATTATATTGTTTTTCTAAAGAAATTAAAAAAAATCTCTTTAAATATAAAATTTTGTTAGGAATTAATAATTTAATAGATTTTTTTTTAAAAAAAATATTTAATCAAAATAAAAAAAATGAAAATCATAAACAGAAAATAATTATCTACGGAGAACCCAATCCTCGCAAATTCATGTGGAGAATCCTCGCCCCATTCCCCAAAAGATTTAATGGGAAATTTCGTGGAGACGGAGAATGAACTAGAGGGCGGGGACGAGGACGATGACAGAAAATCATTCTCCGATCTCTCCCTGCCCAGCGGATATCTCTAGCTACACTAGTGGCCATAAATCAAACTTCTGGATCGCCATATTTCAAAGGGCTGACTACGCAAATGACCATTTTTTATTTTACATTTTGAAAAATGGCCAAGCCATCTTAATTTTTTAAAAATGTCCAAATCATTATTCATAATTTTAATTAGTAATTATTAAATGACCAGACTACCCCTAACCACTTTCATGACTAAGATTCACTAATTATCGGGTAATTAAATTTAATTTAAAATTAAAATCTAAATTTGAATAGATAAATTCAGTAGTTTAAACAACAAAAGTTGTTAGGATTCATAAACCAAATAAAAATTCAAAATTCAAATAGATTATCTACAATTTAAACAAAAATACACAGCAATTAAAAATTGATTGCATAACAAAAAGATTAAAATAATAGTTAAAATAATAGATTAACAAACCAATAAAATGGCATGCAATATGAAATAATAAACTAAAAAATAAAATTAACCCAAAAACAACGAAGATTAACGTATTTACACATTTTTTTAAAATATAATCCGATATTTTAAGAAGATACAAGGTACAAATATAATAAAATATAAATAGATTCGGTTTCTTTATTTTAGAGTTTAAATTAGATAGTTTGTTATACCTAAACCTACCATTGTCATTTATCTCTTGAGCTGTGTATGTGCATGAAATAAATATAGAGTAAAAATCAACTGAACAAAATACCTAATTCAAACAGATTATCTACAATTCAAACAAAAATACACAGCAATTAAAAATTGATTGCATAACAAAAAGATTAAAATAATAGTTAAAATAATAGATTAACAAACCAATAAAATGACATGCAATATGAAATACTAAACTAAAATATAAAAGTAACCCAAAAATAACGAAGATTAATGTGTTTACACATTTTTTAAAAATATAATCCGATATTTTGAAAAGATACAAGGAACAAATATAATAAAATACAAATAGATTTGGTTTCTTTATTTTAGAGTTTAAATTAGATAGTTTGTTATACCTAAACCTATCATTGTCATCTATCTCTTGAGCAGTTGTATGTGCCTGAAATAAATATAGAGTAAAAATCAACTACATAAAATACCTAATTCAAACAGATTATCTACAATTCAAACAAAAATATATAGCAATTAAAAATTGATTGCATAACAAAAAGATTAAAAAAATAGTTAAAATAATAGATTAACAAACCAATAAAATGATATGCAATATGAAATACTAAACTCAAAAATAAAAGTAACCCAAAAATAACGAAGATTATCGTATTTACACATTTTTTAAAAATATAATCCGATATTTTG
Source organism: Trichosanthes truncata (assembly GCA_033996785.1). Taxonomy (NCBI): domain Eukaryota; kingdom Viridiplantae; phylum Streptophyta; class Magnoliopsida; order Cucurbitales; family Cucurbitaceae; genus Trichosanthes; species Trichosanthes truncata. Next base: position 75,055,031 of record JAWPNB010000003.1, read on the forward strand.
AGAAGAAACAAGGTACAAATATAATAAAATATAAATAGATTCGGTTTCTTTATTCTAGAGTTTAAATTAGGTAGTTTGTTATACCTAAACCTACCATTGTCATTTATCTCTTGAGCTGTGTATGTGTCTGAAATAAATATAGAGTAAAAATCAACGGAACAAAATACCTACAGAGAAATACACCGTACATAAAAAAAAATAAAAAGTTTGAACACTACCACGAACTCATCTACCTCTTGAGCTGTATATGTGTCTGAAATAAATATAGAGTAAAAATCAACGGAACAAAATACCTACAGAGAAATACACTATAAATAAAAAAAAAAAGTACGAACACTACCACGAACTTGGATTTTTATCAATAAGAGCAGCATAACAGACATGAATAATAAGCAAATAGAAGGCTGCAGGTGGACCATGAATAGAATCAAAGGCAAGTTCGCGACCCCTCTATGCCTTCCCCATCAATGGAACCAACAACCACCTTGTCCCCGACTAACACTCTGCTTCTTCAGCACCACTTTCACCACGCATAGCAACTCAACTCCAAGCCTCGAAGATTCCTACGAATCACCTTCTAAGCTTCCAAAAAGCTCAAAATCGTTGTTCGAACTGTCAGAAAGTTGAGAAGTACGCGACTAAACAATTACGTGCATGAAATTGGCTTGTGCAGTAGCGACGGTGCCAATGGCTTGAGATTTGAGATTCGGAGAGAGGAGGATTGTCTTAGGGAGAGAAAACTGGAAAAATACCGATGGTTTAAGATTCAGAGGGAGGAGAGAGGAGAATTGTCTTAGGGAGAGAGAATTTCGGAGAGTGGAGAAGGAAGCAATTGAACAATTACGCTTATGAAATTGGCTTGTGCAGCAGCGATGGTTACTGGAAAAATACCAATGGCTTAAGATTCGAAGAGAGGAGGGTTGTCTTGGGGAGAGAGAATCGAAAAAATAAGTATAAAGATACTAACTGCAATGTAAATCTTTCAAAATACAAATTAGATATAATTTAAATAAAATAGGAGAGAGATATTTAGATTTGAAGAGATGATGATTGTCTTGGGGAGGGAGAATTTCGAAGAGAGGAAGATTTTCTTGGGGAGAGAGAATCGGAAAAATAAATATAAAGATAATAACTGCAATGTAAATATTTCAAAATACAGATTAGATACAGTTTAAATAAAATAGGAGAGAGGGAGATTTAGTGTACAAGAACAAAACGGAGATTTGAAAAAAGAAACGCCACACATGCACATCACGTGTGGCCATAATTAAAAAGAAAAATCGGATGGCCATTAACCAAAAAACTAGGGGTGTACAAATGAACCGATAACCCGAACAACCCGACCAACCCAACCCAAATTATAAGGGTTGGGTTGGGTTAGATTTTTTTTTGGGTTGGGTTGGGTTAAAATTTGGTAGAACCGAAAATTCGGTTCGGTTCTCGGGTTGGGAGAATTTTGGCTCGGTTCAACCCAACCCGAACCGAAAATAAGATTTTTTATTTTTTTAATATATATATATATATATATATATATATATATATATATATATAAGTAAAAAATAAAACCCTAGCCGCTCAGTCCTCCTTACTTCACGCACGCCCAACACTCAAAGTAAAAAAGCTCTCTGCCCATCTCTTCGCACTTCGCAGTCTTCACTTTAGCTCTCTGCCGCTCAGTCCTCACTTCAGCTCTCTGCCCATCTCTTCGCAGTTCGCAGTCGCATAGTCGCTCACCTCACAAAGGCAGTCGCCACTTTCCCTTGCCCTTTCGCGAGCTTTGAGGCGATTCGCGCAAACTTCAGATCGCGATAGAGACAACCTTGCTGGTTTCAGAGTTACTACTGCAAGCAGATTTGGACAAAAAAACATGTAATTGGCTTTGATTTTGCTCGGCTGAGTCGAACGGCCCGAGTTGATCAGTGGTACTAATCTTTTCGCCACTCAGCTGCTTCAGAGTTTCTGGAAAAGAGTCATTCAGCGAAGGCAGCTTCGCTGTAGCATCTGCGGCCGCTTTGATGAGATAATGTATTAGATACTTTTGTTTTTAGGTTGAATATTCTAGATTTTTTTTTTTTTTTTTTTTTAAGTTGAATCTTTCAGATTTGAGTTAGGTTGGTTGGGTTTTTCCAGATCTGGAGGTGATAATTTTGAACTCTAAATCGATTTTGAGTTGTTTGTTTTTGTTTTCTCTATTGTTTTGATTTTATTTTGTTTCTGGAAATTTTGTGTTCATTTTACTGTTTGAGGAGAGTATCAATCAAGTTTGTAGATCTGGAGGTGATAATTTTAAACTGTAAATCAATTCTGATTTGAAGTTCTCTCTATTGTTTTGATTTGATTTTGTTTTTGGAAATTTTGATATTGTTTCTGGAATTTGTGTTCATATTACTTTTTGCACAATGAGAAAAAAAAAATGACATCTAGTCCATACAAATCCAGTTGAGAAATGTTTTTAATCTCGCAAGACTTCTTAATTTTCTACTGATTGATAATTTCGTTCTGAAATGTTTTTAAAAATTAAATATATACAGACAAATTTAAATTTAAATTCAAAATTCACCATTGAAAAAAAAAAAAACAACCCGATGACCCAACCCGACCCAACCCGAAAATATATGGGTTGGGTTGGGTTGGGTTGCTCCCATGCATAGGGTTGATCGGGTTGGGGGATTGACTAACCTGAATTTTCGGGTTGGTCCAAAAAATCCCCCTAACCCGATCCAACCCAACCCGTGTACACCCCTAACCAAAACAACGCATTTTTTTTAGCCATTCCTAGAATTTTTCCTATTTCAAAACCACTTTTTTTTGGCCATCCATACAATTTTTCCAAAAAAGAAAAAAAAGCCCGAGAGGTAGGCCTAATCCTGACTTGAGCCCAATTCCCTTTGCTTCTCATCTACCCCAGGCATGGGCCGGAGCCAGAGCGGGTCAGGGAAATCAATTCAAAAGGGAAAAGAAACCAATTTGATTGTGTTGTACCGCCATTTTCATCTCTGCTCATTGCTCTGCTTTACAGTGTAAGCCTTAGCCTTATGGCCATGGCCAGCAACGACCTATTCTCTTCTTTGATTTCAGACATCAAGTCATACTCTGGCAAAGACCCTCTACTTCCATGGCTCCGGTATCCCTTCAACCAATTACATTCCCATCTCTCTGTTTCTTTGTCTCACAGCTTAATCCTTTCTATTTCGTTGCAGAGGAATTCGGAAAATGAAAGACTCGTTGCCTTCTCACGTTTTGAACGACAAGCTTCCTCGATTCTTACAGAAGTGCACCGAGAAGTTCGAGTCCGATCGGCGTTATAGGGACGATTTGCGGTATCTTCGCGTTTGGTTGCAGTTGGTAACTTGTTAATCCATCTGGGTTGTTTCTATTTTTAATAATTTTTCTAGGGTACTGTTTGGATTCTGTGAAATTTGGAGCTTAAAGTTATGGAAGGGGAAGTTTTTGTTGGGGTCTTAGTCTGATTGTTGCTAATTAGTGTAGTTAGAATTTGATGGTTATAGCTTATAGTGGTTGATTTTGGAATTCAATCCTGATTACCAGATGGATTATGTGGATGATCCAAGAGCGCTGTTGAAAACCATGGAAGAAAAACGGATTGGGACGAAATTTGCTTTGTTCTATCAAGCATACGCCTTGTACTACGAGAAGCTTAAGAAGTTTGATGATGCTGATAAAATGTATCACTTAGGAGTGCAGAAGTAAGTTTTTTATTTGGAAGTTTGGATTCGTTTTTAAATTTATACACCATTTTTTTGAGAAGAAAATTATTTCTCTACTCCCTTGGCCGCCCCCAAAATATTCCCCCACAGGTGCTGGACAGTTTTTTATGTAATGAACATTGAAAATCTTAGTTTGTATAACATAAAATGCTGGTTATTTTGCTTATTAGTACCATTTTATGTCTTGTTCTTCTATACGTGTGTGTGTGGCTTTATACTATGACTAGTGTGTATAGTTTGTGCTATTGGCTCCTGTTCTGTGAACCAAAATCAACTGAGTTATACATATTTTATTCAGTGTCTACAGAGAATTGATGATTTAGAGATGCGTGTTTGAGAATAGTAAATGACTAGATGTGGTTTTGCCAAAGAATTGCACGAGGTATCTGAGAATGCATCTGGTGGTTTTTTTCACGAAATTTGTCTATGAAAATTTTGATAGACTAAATAATTTTGCAATTTATCTTTACATGCATGATAACGCCATGTCATTCTTTAAATCTCAATAATCATAGTTTTTTTGTTTTCGATAGTCGTGCCCATTAGATAATGGTATTGGTGGATGACCATGATTTACAATACTCTTACACGTCCCCAGAACTCAATTTCAAGGGACAGTCTCAAGAGGAAATCCTCTTAAACAAGCTAGAGACTAAATCTAAGGGCATGTTTGGAATGACTTTTTAAGTGCTTTAAAACACTTTTTTTGTAACATTTAGAACTCCTTTTTAAGCCAAGAAAGTCATTCCAAACAGACTTTAAATCTGTTGAAGTAATGAGGCTTAACTGGGACGACAGAATTGATATGGGCATACATGTTTTTTTTTTGTGCAGAAGTTAACTTTCCAGTTTTCACTAGGATGTTATTTAAGGGCCAAAACTGTTCTTTTGATAGAATAAAACACTCTTTGTTTGAATAAGTTTATATGGTTTGTGGAATGCCTATTTCAAGAACATATATGATATATCTCATGCATTAATGGTTTTTTTTGGCTAATGACTCTAAGAATTCCTCTCATGAGATTGCCTGCAGTGTTATTCGAAGTAAATGCAGTCATGATTTGCTTGTCGAAGTTATCTTAGTTCTTAACCTTTTGCTATAGGTGGATAGATTGTTCTATTTTGTGAATTCAAGCCACATTATTACATTTTTTCATTCTCTTGGACCGAGGTGTGAATAACATGGCCTTTTTCTATAACTTTGTAATTAACTTTCATATCTGCATCGGTATCATTAAATCTTCTATAGAAGGACCTGCTATTGGTGTTAAGAAATTAAGATGGAACAATATATTTTGATTGTTGTACAGGCTTGCTGAACCTATTGATGAATTACAAAAGTCATACGACCAGTTTCTTCATCGCATGAAAAGACACAATTACAAGAGAATTCAGGTGAGCCTTTTTTAAGTATGTATTTCACTTGCTGTCTGTGGTAGTGAAAATGCAGTGAACTCTCTAACGAACAGCAGACATCCTGCAGCATCAGCAGGGAAGAACTTCAAGGAGGCATCTGTCTGAGAAAAGCACTTCAAATCATGGTGATGCTGAGGTGAACAACAATGAGGTTCAAGACAAAGGAATTTTTCAGAATGGACCTATAGCTGTAACATTAATTGATAGTAGAAATGAGACTGAGAAGATGCCTCAAGATTCACCAGAGAGAGAAGCAGACGAATCCAGGATCTTTAAGAGCGATGACACGGTTGTTGTGAAATTTGTAGATAGTGCTATTTACGGGAAATCTGAAGCAGAAGATGCTTGTCACCATGGTTTGGTGGAACCAACTGTCAATATGAAAGAGGCAATGAATGCAATAAACAGTATGTTTTCTGAGCCAATAGAGATGGCTCCTATTGGTAGAAGATCACATAGAAACCATTCAAAGAAAGATTGCCACTTAAATGGTGGGTTTGAGGTGTTTGTTGATGAGAACTTTGATAAGATAACTGAACTACAAAACCAGACGGGATGCACAGTGCCACAGCACGGTAGTATAACCGAAACTCACCAGCCAGAACAACCGCCTTTAATGATTTTTGTCGATGATGAAGCAGGTGGTGAGATTGGCAACACAAGCTACGAAAAGGATCGATCGAAATCAAGTGAATCACGGGATGTTATGGGAGGTTCTACAGCATCTTCTTCACATGCTAATACATTTGTGTTACCTTGTGTGAACAATCTTGAAAATGTTGATGATTCTGATGTGCAAGATCCTATTCAAGCAAAGTTTAGAGAAGATACAATTGTCTGTAGGTTTGTTGGTACTGCCATTTCAAATGAGCCAGAGGTGGAGAACATTTGCCACCATGGTTTGGTGGAGCCAACAGTTAACCTGAAAGAAGCCATGGATGATATCAACAACATGTTTGGAAAGCCCATAGAATTTGTTAGGACTAGGAGATCCAAGAACCATGAAAAGCCACCAGAAGTGCAAAGTGATTTTGGTGGGTTCTCAATACTTCCTGATGATGAATTAGAGCCTGTACAGGCGCCACCAGTAAAGTCATCAGGAAAATCAAGAGATTGTGATTTGTTTGAGCCAACAGTGTTTACCAAGGAGGCCATGGATGATATAAACAAAATGTTTGGAATGCCTCTTGATTTTTAGGAACCATAGGCTATGTTTCTGGTTGGAATGTCAGCTTCTAATGGAGATGTGTTTCTATAATGTGTACCGTAATTTGGAATATGTAGATGTAATTTGGAATATGTAGATTTTGATTTGATGGATTTCTCATAACTTGTGTATTATAAATTTTTAAAGTTTAGAGTTGAAATTTATCTTGATTTGAGCTTGAGTTATAATACCACTGTATTTGGTGATGAATGAATTTATGCCATTTCCAAATTCCGTTATGAATTTTGAAAATTATTATTAATATTTAAATTTATAGAATGTTATTAGATTAGAAAAAGATTTTGTTGATGAGAGAAATTTGAGTTTGATTCTGTTGATGAGAGAATAACACAAAAAGAGGGTAACAACGTAGAAAATAATTGAAGCATGAAAAAAATAATACATACAACACCATAAAATTTAGATTGAGATTTATGAGCCCCATTTGATGACTAATTAGTTTTTTGTTTTTGAAAATTAAGCTTGTTTTTTTTATAATTTCTTTATAATAGTTTTCATCTTTTTTAAGGTTTTCATATTTTTTTAAATAAACATTTGAATTTTTAGTCAAATTCCAAAAACTAAAATAATTTTTTGAAAAATATTAAAAAATTAGAGAATAAAATAAAGAAACTCAAAGGTGAAAATAATATTTATAGGTTTAATCTTTAAAAACCAAAAACTAAAATACAAATTGTTATCAAACGGGCCTAAATTTTTTTTTGCTATTTTTCAAAACCCTCATTTAAATATGGACATAGTGAAATTCCCCTCTTTATAACCTATTACCTAGGCCCAGCACCCTACAGCCCATTCCATTTCTTTCATTTATTGTATCCAACTAAAAGTAAAGAACCCTAAATTTAGACGATAGCAAACGCTGCCTCCCTCTCCTCCGCTCTACTCCACTGCCGTCGACGCCACTCAGCCTCTCCTGCGGCACCGCCGAGGCCCTTCTCCCCCTCTTACGCGTCGCCGTCGCCGCCCATCCCCCTCCCTCACACGCCGCGGAGGACGGCGCCTCCTCTAACGAGGTAAGGTAATAAACTTCTCAATTTTCCGCACAACCTAATCAAACTCAAATCGATCGAACCGAACCGAAAAACCGAGTTCGTTGGTTCGGCTAAAATCGACTTTGCGTAAAGTTAACGTCGGACCACGATTCGGTTCTCATTACTCCAAAACCGAAATCATCGGTCGGTTTCCGCTTTAAGAAAAACCGAGTAAACCGAACCGATGTTCACCGCTTATAGAAAAAAATTATATGCATTGCAACGGTTGAGCATCTTTCAGCAAAATTATTTGTTTTCCCGGTAGTTTATGTACTGGGTTTATGATCATACAAGCTTCAAATTTCATTTGCTACTTTTAAGTTTTTTTCTTTGAATTAGTCTTAATAAACTTATTTTGTCAGGTAAAAGCCTGGTTTCTTGTTATCCACACCTATGGCTTTCATGCTTTTTCTCAGAATTGATTTTTTCTTTTCTACAGGGCTGTTTTGAATCTTTTGGGAAAATGAAGAAAATGATAGCTCTGGGTTTTGAGGGTTCAGCAAACAAGATTGGTGTTGGGGTTGTGACTTTAGATGGCGACATTTTGTCAAACCCACGTCACACCTACATAACCCCTCCTGGCCATGGCTTTCTTCCTCGTGAAACTGCACATCACCATCTTCAGCACATTCTTCCATTGGTTAAGTCTGCTCTGGAAACTGCAAAAATTACCCCAGAGGATATTGACTGCCTCTGTTACACTAAAGGGCCTGGCATGGGAGCTCCTCTACAAGTTTCTGCTGTTGCTGTGAGGGTTCTTTCTCAGATTTGGAATAAGCCTATTGTTGCTGTTAATCATTGTGTTGCACATATTGAGATGGGAAGGATTGTAACTGCTGCTGATGATCCTGTTGTCTTGTATGTTAGTGGTGGGAATACTCAGGTGATTGCTTACAGTGAAGGAAGGTATAGAATCTTTGGGGAGACTATTGATATTGCTGTTGGAAATTGCTTGGATCGGTTTGCAAGAGTTCTAACACTATCCAATGATCCAAGTCCTGGATACAATATTGAACAGGTGTTATTGGAGAATGATAATTTAGATTATTCGTTATTCCATTCATTCATTTCGTTGGATTATTGCGAAGGAAAGGATGTCGAAGCTATAATAGCGTAAGCGAGTCTGAAAAGGAAACTTTTACCTGGATTGGAAAAAACTTAGATAGGTCTTATTCAAGGAAACTCTTTGCTTCCTCTGTTGCACGTAAAACTTTGGTTTCTTTTTTATATGCATACGTAATATTTGAAGAAGCAATTTATACTGAAATGTCATAATCTTCAAGGTGGGAGAGATATTTTAAGAGAAAATGCTCATTGTTTCCATTTATTAGTTCAGGAATGGAAAAAGAAAATGCCAACTTATTTGTGCTTGTGTGACTTCGGTTGCTAGTTCCATTTATTTTACAGTGGTTAGCTGGAATTTTTATGGTTGGAGGATGTGTGAACATATGAAATTCTTCTTTTCTCATTGAAGTTGATAAATGTACTAGAAGGGTTCATTTATTGCGTCTACTTTTTATGTAACAAGATGTTTTTTACACCCTTAAATGTATTAAAATATATTTTCATTGGTTTAAGATCCAATCTGTGAAAGACGCCAGTGTCTTCAGGTTTCCCTGCTTGCTAGTTCCATGTTTCAAATGGCTCAATGTTTTCAACAATTTGTATGACGATTTAAAATGTGGTGGTTGTGAATTGATTCTTGTTCTTTATTTATGATGAAATAATTTATTTAAAATGTGTTTTAGCTTGAAATCATTATTCAAATCTTCAAGTTTCACTAAAGAATTTCAATTCTACTAAAGAATCACGAAGACATATCTATGCATACATACATATATGTATATATATATAATCAATTATGTACATAAATGCTTACTTATATATGCACATACATACATGTAAATACATATACCCATGCACACCTCCTTTTTCATTCCTTTTTTTTCTTTTTTTCTGAATCCTAACAAATGTTTGTGCTAAATAATGTGTCAAAAATGGTTTCTTTGATTCATTCTATTGATTTCCTGTGTCCACAGCTTGCAAAGAAGGGAGAAAAGTTTATTGAACTTCCATATGTGGTCAAAGGAATGGATGTATCATTCAGTGGGATATTAAGCTATATTGAAGCAACTGCTGAGGAGAAGCTAAAAAGTAATGAGTGTACTCCTGCTGACTTGTGCTACTCTCTGCAGGTAATGTATGTTTACTATGTTAACAGTGTGTTTTGTTTCCATTATTGGATAAACTACAAACCTTGGGCCATTCTGTAACTAAGCTGAGTTTGTGAATTGGGCTGTTCTCTTTTATAGATGATCTCAAACTTTTAGCTAACTTGTAGAACTGTTGCACTCTGACCTTGCCATTCTTCTGTAAAACGACTCGCAAATACTATTCCCATTGACTTTCAACGCGCTGTTCTGTATTGTAGGAAACATTGTTTGCTATGCTTGTGGAAATCACGGAACGAGCCATGGCTCACTGTGACAAGAAAGATGTTCTTATAGTGGGTGGCGTAGGTTGTAATGAGCGCTTGCAAGAGATGATGAGAATAATGTGCTCTGAGCGAGGTGGAAGGTTATTTGCAACAGATGATCGTTATTGTATTGATAATGGTGCAATGATTGCATATACTGGTCTTCTTGCTTGGGCACACGGCATATCAACACCATTGGAGGAAGTAACGTTCACCCAACGGTTTCGAACCGATGAAGTACATGCTATCTGGAGAGAGAAAAAGGATTTGAGTCATGGAAATGAGCTCATGGAAGAAGGCATCTAAACCCATCTTTATTCTCTTTGAGATATAATAGTTTATAACTTGATATGGCGATTTAGATGTTTTGTAAGCTTAGTGTAACTGGAATAATTCTATTTGGATTTTCCATGGCTCTTTAGATGTTGCCTGAAGTTTTATAGATAATAGCATTATTGAAAACTTGGGCAAATGTTCTTTAGGATTTAACTTGTAAATGGTATTTACAGGTCCAACATGAATAGAAAACAGCAAAAGAGAGTTAACTCTGAAGGTAAAGATCTCACTGACATAATGGATGATGAAGGTGCAAATTAATTCAGCATTTGCAGCTCTTTTCTTTTGGTGTATTGTGCACTTTTGTCCTTTTGTATTCTAGAAACACTATTTTTGAAACAGATGTTCTTGTTACTATAAGTTTTGTAATCTCTCTCCCCCTCACTCTCCCAATTTTTCCTCTTGTCCTTGTAATTTTGATGGCCAATGGAATGAACTAATGTATTTATTTGTAAAGGAGGGAGCTTGTTTTGTACACTAACTTATACTCAAATTTTGATTTTAACCCTTAAAGTGGGGAATGAGTTTTGAAATAAAAGGGAATGGGTTCAATCAATGATGACCACTTACCTAAGATTTAATATCTTACATGTTTTATGTCAACCAAATGTAGTAGGGTCAAGCAGTGGTTGGCTTGTGAGATTAGTCTAGGTGCGTGTATGTTGGCTTCAAGGTTTAAAATGTCGATGTCGACAGAAATGTCGAAGTCTTAATTTTATGGAAATGTCGATGGAAATATCGATAAAATGTCGATGTAGATGGATATTTTTGGAAAAAATTTAAAAACAAAAAATTCAAAAAAATAATTTAAATTAATAAATGAACATTTTACACTTTTTAAATGAGTTAAAATACTTGTTACATTATTATATTCACAATAAGTTACATTTTCTTGCTATTGTTTTTAATATTTCGTGTACGGTAGTGGAAATGTCGATTCCTCCCTTATGTCGATGTCGAACCCATGGACATGTAGAAATTTCGATGGAAATGTCGACATGTCGACGGAAATTTAATACCCTGGTTGGCTTTGACACTCACTGATATTTAAAAAAAAAAAAAAAAACATTTAATAGTTGCAAAAAAGTTAAAAAAAGAAAAAACATAAGCTACTCATTCAATCAAAGGCTAAGTTATATCTTGCCAACTTAAAAATTGTGTAAACTTTATTGAGTTATACTATAGTTAAAATGTGGTATATTAAAGAATTATCTTTTGTTATATTTGTAACAATATTTAGTTGTACAGTTGGATAAAAATAAAAATAAAAATAAAAAAACCAAAAAACAAAGTGTCTGGTTCGATTTATCGGTTTAGGAAAAAACCAAAAAACCCAAACCAAATTTAGTCTTTTGATTCTCCAATTTCCTAGGAGTTAGAGATGTCCACAGGACGGGAAAGGCTTCCCCGTCTCGTCCTTACTCCTATTTCAATCCTCATCCCTGCAAAAATTTCCATTTAATTTTGCTAGGATTGGGATGAAAATTTCTCGTGGGGAATTTGCAGCGATCAGGTTACTCAGAATTATTCTCTGTTTTTTTGTTTTTTTGTCTTTTTTATTTTTAAATTTTTTTCTCATCTAAATAGAAATTCTTTCCATAATTCTATGTTTAAATGGACAATTTCCAATACAATTTCCATCTAAAGAAAAAAATTGTAAAATATCCTAATAAAAACAACAATGTTTCATATACAAAAATATAATTAAACCGTTAAACCACCATAATTTTAATATTACAATAACATAGTTTCAACTTAAATATTACAACAATCATAGTTTCGAAAAGTCTTCCATTTAAACATTACAACTCATTATAATTTTTCGCTAACATAAGCATGACTCAAGTGACATAAAGTGTAAATCTTCGATCAAGAGGTTCGAATCTCCCGCTCCTTATTTCCTGGGAACCTCAGTTCGGTTTGAGTCAGTTTTTAACATAAGACCGATCGAATCGGTTCTCGACTTCCTTTGCCCGAACGAACCGACGTGTTATTTCTTCTTAGGTCTCACATTTGCTCCGTCCTCTCAGTCTCCCTCTTTCAGTCTCTCTTTCGATTCGGATTGACTTTCTCGACAGTCGACGACGTGCTCGCCTCGCCGCCTCCATTCAGTTTCTCTCTCTCGTGATCGACGGCGTTAAGGTTAGTTTTCAGGTCACCGGCGGCTTTTTTAATAATGGGTCTGCCGAATTTCCCCTTCTCATATAATTTTTCTTATTCCCTTATGGTTAGTTGTTTCGTTGTTTTTGTTCATCTCAATCATTCTGGAATCTTTCTGGGTTTTCGTTGTTTTTGTGCTATGGTTTCTGAAATGTCGAATTTTTGAGAACCCCAATGTGTTCGTTTGATCTTAAGTATGTGTTACTGTGAATGGGTGTTTACTAAACAGTCTGATTTTTGAGCTCGCTAGATCGGCTTTGCGTGCTGCTGATTCTTCACGATTGTGCCTCAACTGTTGGAGTTTTTGGTCGATTGTTGAACTGGGTTTTCGGGTTCCGCTCTAGTGTTGTGAAGTTTTCTTTTGGGGTTTAGGTTTTTTTGGTTTTGGTTTTGTTCGCAACTGGGGTTTGTTGTTTTCCGTCTATTTTGTCAAAGCGTTTTGTTCGATTTATCGGTTTAGGAAAAGAAAACCGAAAAAACCCGAACCGAAGTTAAGTCCTTTGATTCCCCTATATGTATTTCCTTAGAAAATTCACTCTATTGTTTACAAACAAACCACAGAAGCCGACACTAGGGCGTAGAACGGCGCCGGAAAATCGCCGAAGCCGACACTAGGGCGTAGTTTTAAGCATCAGAGTTTGATTTTGCTGCTCCGAATTCTGTGAATTTGGTAAAAGATTCATTCCGAATTCAAGGGATTCTATGGGGAAGCAGGACGAGCCTCTCCATGTCAGTTCCAAAGCGGAGCTGAAGCGAAGAGAGAAGCAGCAGAAGAAGGCCAAGTCTGGAGGGTTTGAGTCCTTAGGTCTCAGTCCCAATGTCTTCAGGGGAATCAAGCGCAAGGGCTACAGAGTGCCCACTCCAATTCAGAGGAAAACCATGCCGCTCATTCTTTCCGGCAACGATGTGGTGGCCATGGCACGGACGGGCTCGGGTAAAACTGCTGCTTTTCTTGTGCCTATGTTGGAGCGGCTTAAACAACACGATCCTCAGGGTGGTGTTAGGGCTCTCATTTTGTCTCCTACAAGGGACTTGGCGCTTCAGACTCTCAAGTTCACCAAGGAACTCGGAAAATTCACAGGTCAGTCCAATGCTCTTAATTAAATTTTTGGGATTTGAATGTGTATTGGCATGAATCACTTCGCATGTTCTTAAACTGAAATAACGATTGGAACATATTTCACTTCACAGGTTTTTAAACGTTTTATGTTATTGTTAATGTATTGAGTCACAATTCGACAGATGCCAAACATTTGAAGAACGTCTCTATTGAGTATATATTATATAACGTTGGAGGTTTCTTTTAGGTAGAAATTTGTTTTTGTTACTTGGTTATTACAAGCAATTTTGGTTGTAACTAAATGTGTGGGCCTTGAACGTAGTTACTACTTACTAGGGTTGCTTTCTGTTTTACTTTCTTTTCAAATAAGAAACAAAGTGGTTCATGTTATACTCTTTCTTTATGCAACTCTGCTCAAAGATGAGAATTTTTTTTAGATTAAGAAAGGACTCAAGAACAACAGAAATTAGTGTCATTTGTAAATTGTGAGTGACAAAGATGAATGCCTATTCTCCTTGCCTTGAAACCCTCAATAAGACCTATCTCTATGCCTTTCGTGATCAGCTTGCTAAGGACATTTACCTCAATAGTGAAAAGAAAGGGGAGAGAGGATCCTCTATCTGATACCTCGAGTAGCAGAGATTTTCCCTTGGACTTACCATTAAGTTGAATAGGAAAGTTTGCTAGCTTTTCTGTAATAAAATTTCTAGTTGGTTAATTCATTAGTAACCTCTTTCAAATTGGTGCGTTAGGAAAATTTCAAGTTGGTCTTTGTTAGGAAATTGAATACGTTAATTGGTCAGGCTTTACCATGCTAAAAAATGGGATACTATGGATTATAAATACTTTTATTCCTTTTCAATGATAAAAGTAAATTGGTCCGCCATTGTATATTTTAGTGTCAGGGCTAATTTCTTCAGTTGGCAAATAGCTTCTTTTTTTTTTTTCTTGAGGAAATAGATAAGATATTTCATTGATGAATGAAATTACATAAAGGAAGAGAAACTTCCAGCCATCCCCGGTGGATTACACAATGGATTTCCAACTAGTGACTAGGGTGGAGATGTTATAAGCTTTAAAGAGTTGTGAGCATTTACACCAATAAAAAGCATCAAAGAGTACAATATCCATGAACTTTCAAAAGGAGAGAACTTATTGTTGAAGACTCGTTTGCTCCTTTTGCACCAAAGATTCCAAAGAAAGCCCTATTAATGGCACACCATAGAATCTTCTTTATCCCATTGTACGACGGGTATTCAAACTGTTTCACCTGAAGGTCTTCCCTTGACCTCTCAGACCTCGACTAAGAAGGTAGAGCTTCCGGTAAGGGCGGTGGGGGAGGAAGGATTAGTAAAAGAGAGGTTAAGAATCTTACGTGCACTATAAATTATGATGGTAGAAAGGCTTTGGGTTAGAGTGGTTTCTCAATGAAGGTCATTTCCTAGAATGTGAGAGGTCTTGGGGGGAGGGATAGTGTCGGTTAGTTAAGGATGTCATTTATGTTGAAAACCCAGACATTGTGATTTTGGTGGAAACCAAGAAGTGTGTGTTTTGTAGGGCATTTGTGAAAAGCGTGTGGGGTAGAAGGCAAGTGGGGTGGGCTTGTTTAGAGTCTGTGGGAGTTTTTGGGGGTATCCTTGTCCTTTGGGATAGTAGTCTTTTGCGGCCCTTGGAGGTGGTTAAAGGGGTCTTCTCTATCTCTATGTCCTTTGCTTTCAAGGGTGATGTGGTGGGATGGGTGTCTGGGTGTGTATGGTCTTTCTCGATCCAAGGGTAGGAAGGCTTTTTGGGAAGAGTTGGGGGGTTGGGTTGTGTGGCTCTTGTTGGTACGCAGGTGGCTTTAATGTGGTCCATGGTCCTTTGGAAAAGTCTCCGAGGGGGAGGGAAACGAGATCTATGAGGCTTTTTAACAGATTCGTTGAGAATTGTGGGCTTTTTGACCCTCCTCTTGTGAATGGGAGTTTTACGTGGTCCAATGCTATAGCACAGAGTCGGATTGATAGGTTTTTGTTGTCTAAGGGTTGGATGGACGCCTTCCTTATTGCTAGACAATCCTTAGGACCAAGAATTACCTCGGACCATTGGACGTTGTTTTTGGATTCTGGCTCCTCGAGTTGGGGTCCTTGTCCTTTTAGGTTTGAGAATATATGGTTGGATCATCGGTCCTTTAAGGCTTCCCTTCCTTTGTGGTGGCAGGAGGAGCCGTCTGGCATGTGGGAAGCGGTTCATGGGCAAGTTAAGGGCTCTTAAAGATAAGTTGAACCGTGAGGTTTTTGGGGATGTAAGAATCAAAAAGCAGAAGGATTTGGGAAGACTTAAAACCATGGATAGACTGGAAGAGGAGGGTGCTTTGAGTGATGCTCTTAAGGAGGAACGTCTCTTAATCAAAGGGGAGTATGCAGAGTTGGTGAGAAGAGAGAGTTGGTGAGAAGAGAGACGGTGAGCTGGAGATAGAATGCCAAGGTAAGATGGGTATGCCAACACCGCTTACTTTCATAGAGTTGCTAGTGGTAGACGGGGTAAAAATTTTATTGGCCCTCTGGAGAATGATCAGGGTGAGACGTTGCAAAGGGAGAGAGAGATCGAAGAGGAGATTATTTCTTTTTACTCTTCCCTTTATGCCCCTCTTGTTCAACCTAGATTGTTTTTAGAGGGTGTTGATTGGAGTCCCATTTCTACTGCTGACCGTTCAGAGTTGGTTGCCCCATTTGCCCTTGAGAAGATAAGGAAGGTTGTCTTTGGTTTCGATAGGACCAGAGCTCCTGGTCCTGATGGGTTTTTGATGGCCTTTTTTTCAGGATTGTTGGGAGAATATTAAAGGGGACATTTGGAAGATTTTTTGTGAGTTCTATGAGAGGGGTTTTGGATAGCTCCTTAAATGAAACTTTTGTCTGCCTAATTCCTAAAAAGGAGATGGCGAGGAAGGTTGGGGACTTTAGGCCAATTAGTCTGGTTACGAGTGTGTATAAGATTATTGCAGATTCTCAGGGGGCTTTTATTACAGGTAGACAAATCTTAGACCAAGCCCTTATTGCAAACGACGTTATTGAGGATTATAGGGTGCGCAATAAGGAAGGGATTATTTTCAAGATTGACTTTGAAAAGGCTTACGACCATGTAGACTGGAATATCTTGGATAAAGTCTTGGCTAAGAAGGGTTTTGGGTATAAATGGAGATCTTGGATTTGGATTTGTGTTCGATCTGTCAGGTACTCTATTTTGGTGAATGGGAGACCTAAAGGTAGGATCTTGGCTTCAAGAGGGCTTCGGCAGTGGATCCTCTCTCGCCCTTTCTTTTTTTTGCTGGTGGTGGATGTTTTGAGCAGGATTATTTCGCGAGAGATTGAGTGTAGGGCTTTCGAGGGTTTTCAGGTTGGGAAAGATAATTTGCCCATGTCTCTCATCTCCAATTTGCTGATGATACTATCTTTTTTTGTTTCGGTAAGGAAGAGTCGTTCTTCACTTTGAATAATTTGTTAGCTTTCTTTGAGGCCATTTCTGGGTTGAAGATCAACAGGGGCAAATGCAGTTGTTGGGTGTGAATTGCGAGCTAGGGAAGTTAGAAAGGTGGGCTGCCTTAGTCGGGTGTGAAGTTGGGTCGTTTCCTTCTTTGTACCTAGGTCTCCCTCTTGGGCACAACCCTAAGTCTATTTCATTTTGGAATCTTGTTGTGGGGAAGGTTCGTAAGAGGCTTTCATCTTGGAAGAGGAGTTTCTGTTCGAAAGGGGGAAGACTTACTCTTATTCAATCAGTCTTGAGTGGGATCCCCACCTATTTCCGTTCTATCTTCAAAGTCCCTGTGTCTGTGAGTGAGGGTCTGGAGAAGCTTATGAGAGATTTCCTTTGGGAGGGTGTTGAGGAGGGGAAAGGGGCTCACCTTGTTAATTGGGAGGAGGTGACTAAACCTGTGGATCTTGGGGGGTTAGGTATAGGTAACTTGAGATCCCGTAACAAGGCCCTCTTGGGAAAGTGGTTGTGGTATTTTCATCTTGATTCTTCTTCTCTTTGGCATTAAGTTATTGTGAATAAGTATGGATCGTCCCCTTTCGAGTGGACTGCGGGTGGAGGTCGAGGCACGTCTAGGAACCCTTGGAAAGGCATTTTTGAGGAATATCCCTCGTTTTCTAGCTTTGTCCATTGTTCCGTGGGGGATGGGAGGGATACTTTTTTATGGGAAGATAAGTGGTTGGAGGATAGACCCCTATGCTTAGTGTTTCCTCGCCTTTAATGAAGAGTCATTCAATGGTTGATGTTTTGTCAATGGTTGATGTTTTGTCTCATCCTGGGCCTTGTCCCTCGCCTTCGTTGGGTTTCCACCTTCCTTTGTCCGATAGGGGAACGGTGGATGTCGTCAACCTCCTTTATTTGTTGGGAGAGTTTCGTTGTGTTTCGAGGAGGGATTTTCACTGTTGGAGCCCTAGTATGTCTACTGGTTTTTCGTGTAGGTCCTTTTTTCTTTGCCTTGTTAATCCCTCTCCTCTCTCCTCCCCAAGGGATTCTATCTTTGCCTCATTGTAGAGGGTGAAAATCCCAAAGAAGGTTAAGTTTTTTGTTTGGCAGGATTTGCACAGAAGAATTAATACCTTAGATATGGTGGTGAGAAAAGTGCCTTCCTTAGTGGGGCCATGGTATTGCATTCTTTGTAGGAAGACCACCGAGGATATCGATCATGTGCTTTGGAGCTGTGAGATGGCTTATGATGTGTGGAGCCGTTTCTTGGCAGAGTTTGGCTTTGTTATTGCTAGACCGAGGGATTTTCAAGAGATGATTGAGGAGTCCATCCGTTATCCTCCTTTTCGGGAGAGGAAAGTTTTTGTGGTAGGTTGTGGTGTGTGCTATCTTGTGGGGGCTTTGGGGCGAAAGATACAACAGAATCTTTTGTGGCTTGAGAGATCTCCTTGTGATGTGTGGTCCCTGATTAGGTTCTATGTTTCTCTTTGGACTTCGGTGGCAAAACCTTTTTGTAATTATACAATAGGTCTTATTTTGCTTGATTGGAGGCCTTTCATGTAGGTCGCCTCCCTTTTTTTGTGGGCTCTCCTTTTTTGTTTGCCCTTGTATTAATTCATTTTTTCTCAATGAAAGCTCGGTTTATTCTAAAAAAAAAAAAGAGCCCAATAAGGCATGGCAAGGGACCATCCAAAAGCTTCCAACATCAAATTTCAGCAGCGTCAGACAAAAGAGCAGCCAATAAAGAGATGGAAAAGCGATTCTGAATTCTCTTTCATAGAACACACCATTGGAAAGATAAACATCAACAAATTCCTCCATAGCTAAGCGCCCAAAGGAAGATTTTGATTTTCTTTGGGCAAGGACCCTTCCGAATGAAACCATACAAAGGGCTATTTCTTTCATTTCTGCCAACAAGATTGTCCATTAAAGATTTGACCTTGAATTTTTGAGAAGGTTCTAAGGACCATAGCGAGACATCTGGGTCCTCTTTAAAGATCACTAAGGAAAGATGGTGATGTCAAAAAAAGTATTGACGAAGATCATACAATATAGAAGTTGTTAATTTATTTAGATTTGGATATAACATTTTCTGTTCACAAAAGAAAGAAACAAACGAGGGACTAAGTTAGGTGTTTGACCCTAATGACAATGGAGATTACAAGAAAATGTCAAAATTTTCAAACTCAAAGGTAATTTGAACTTGCTAGATTTTGGAATTAATTTTGTTTTAGAAGTAGATTATGTACCTGCAATGACATATAACGGAAAGCTTGAAGAGTAGCCGTGTTAATGTTTTTCAATTGGTTATAAAGTTATGCAATGTATCATTGATTCTCCTAATTTTAATGCTTTGTACTGGTGTAAATGTTCACACCCTTTTAAAGATCATAGTCTTTCTACTTTAATTTGTAATTGGCAATCCTTTTTGTAATCCAACTTGAGTGCTCATTTCATTTATCAACGAAATTATCAATTTCTCTCTAAAAAAAAAATTAATTCTCCTAATTTACAGAGATGATCAGATTTAATTATCATCTATAATTTGCTGCAGATCTTCGAATTAGTTTATTGGTAGGCGGTGATAGTATGGAAACTCAGTTTGAAGAATTGGCTCAAAATCCTGATATTATAATTGCCACTCCTGGAAGGCTGATGCACCATTTGTCTGAGGTTGATGACATGACATTGCGCACAGTGGAATATGTAGTTTTTGATGAAGCTGATTGTCTCTTTGACATGGGTTTTGCTGAGCAGTTGCATAAAATCCTTGCACAACTGAGTGAGAATCGTCAGACCTTACTTTTTAGTGCAACCTTACCAAGTGTTCTTGCAGAGTTTGCGAAGGCTGGTCTTCGTGATCCCCAGCTTGTGCGCCTTGATGTAGACACTAAGATTAGCCCTGACTTAAAGCTTGTCTTTTTTACTTTGCGTCAAGAAGAGAAAAATGCAGCATTGTTGTATTTGATCAGAGAGCAAATCAGTGCCAATCAACAAAGTTTGATTTTTGTATCCACTAGGCATCATGTGGAGTTTTTAAATGTTTTGTTCAGAGAGGAAGGTATTGAGCCGTCTGTATGTTATGGTGAAATGGACCAAGATGCTCGCAAGATTCATATATCAAGATTTAGAGCAAGAAAAACAATGTTCTTAATAGTGACTGATGTTGCAGCTAGGGGCATTGACATCCCATTGCTTGATAATGTTATCAACTGGGACTTCCCTCCAAAACCTAAAATCTTCGTACACCGAGTTGGACGAGCTGCAAGGGCTGGTCGAACTGGTGCAGCATTTTCATTTGTGACTTCTGAAGATCTTCCCAACCTTTTAGATCTTTATCTTTTTCTCTCAAAACCTATAAGAGCTGCACCTACTGAAGAGGAGGTCTTACATGATAAGGAGGGGGTAATCTCTAAAATAGACCATGCAATTGCAAGTGGAGAAACTGTATATGGACGTCTCCCTCAGACAGTTATTGATCTTGCTTCTGATAGAATTAGAGAAACTATTGATTCTTCAGCAGAATTGATTTCTCTGCAGAAAACCTGTTCAAATGCATTTCGTATGTATTCAAAATCAAAGCCTCTACCTTCAAAAGAGTCTATCAGAAGGGCAAAGGACTTACCTCATGAAGGGTTGCATCCAATCTTCAAAAATATACTGGAAGGTGGTGAATTAATGGCATTGGCCTTCTCAGAGCGCTTAAAAACATTCAGGTCAAAGCAAATAGCTTGTTTTCCTTTTCGGTAGTAGGTTTAACATTTCTACAAAAATTAATCTTGGCCTGGTAAATCATGCTTGTAACAATTGTTTATTTGCACCAGGCCCAAGCAGACAATACTAGAGGCTGAAGGAGAAACTGCTAAGTCAAAACATCGACAGGTTTGTTTATGCGTTTTGTGACTTTTCTAGCTTGTGGCCGTTGGTTAAGTAATTTGGTAACAGTCTGTTGATGAATCTATAATCCTTCTTCTTCTTTTTTTTTTTTTTTTTTTTTTTTTTTTTTTTTTGTTCTTATTGTATATAGCCATATAGGTAATGTTTATAGGAACTAACATTTTGTGTTGATGAAGGTAGAATGACAATCTCGGGTTGATGTGTTAAATACTGTTTATGCGTTCTGTTGATGAGAAAGAATTTTATTGATGAATAAAATGTAAATAAGAGGAAGAAAAACCCTGAAATAAGGCCAAAGGAGTTATGAAATAGAATCTCCTATTGACATTGATGGTTGATATAGTATAATTGCAAAAATGTTTAGCAAAAGAGCTTCAGGTAGAAGAAACAAAAATGATGGTTTCCCAACGATCTTTTATGTTCTAAATATTTTCCATCGCTTCTGCTCCCTTCAATTCATATTTCTCACATAACAAGAACACAAACATTTCACACATAAAGATTTCAAAATGTCATCTTAAACCTCTGACCACAATGGATTTGGTGGGGTGAATTCTTAGGTTGTTCAAAATATGTGATGACTTGAGAATGTCCAATTTATTTAAAATATTTGTTTGGTTTGAATATTTGAACCCATCTGAATTAAGTTGTTCCGTGATTCTCCTGAAATCAGTTTGTGTCAAACTGAAAAAACTTGAATTTTGTTAATTGAAAAACTCTCTTTTACTTTGATTGACAACGTCCTTTTTCTTGCTTTATATTGGTGTAAACATGTACCTCCCTTTAACAATTATAGTCTAAGCACTCTCATATCCAATTAGAGAAGTTTTTTGTAAATTCATTTGGATGAGATTTCTCCCTTTTGTACATCTACCATTCATATCATCAATGAAATTGTTTCCTATCCAAAAAAAAAAAAAAACTCTCTTTTACTTTGAGATAAGATTGTTTACATATTTGTCTTGTTTAATTTCATTTTGTATAATAATAAAACTTTTAGATTTTTTGCTTTCCTCATGGATGGACGTCGAATGATTTCTTCAATTATGGCACTGTTGCAGGGTCCTAGTCAATGGGTTGATGTAATGAAGAGAAAGAGAGCTGTTCATGAGGAGGTCATTAACTTAGTTCATCAGCAACGCTCTGCTAAGCATGTGGAGGAGGTGGACTTTCATCTCCTTTGGATTATTCGAGTTTCTTTTCCTAATGTTAAATGTTCATAGTGAGTAGCAAAAGCTTATTGTTGGGCTTTTGACCACGGAGGTCTGAGCTTCCTTGTGAAGATCTGCCCGATAATGATTTATACATAATTTGAAATTTATCATGTTTAAGTTTTTCTTTTCAAAGACTATCTTGCTATGCCTAAATTGTACTTAATATTTTCAGGAACTCCCATTGGAAAACATTTCTCCAAAGAGTAAGGAGAAGAAAGGTATGCCATTCTCTCTCTTTCTCACCCCCTCCCCACGGCAACTGGAAGAGAGACTGATGTCATTCCATCTAAAGAGTACATATGTGATGTGAGCATGGAATGCCGTCCAAATCGGTTGAAAATTATTTTCTTAAAAAAAGGTCTAGCTTTCATCAAAAGAGCACATATATGAGAGTTCATTGTTACCTAAACGCTCATATTCCTTTTTCAACCAAACTCCTTGTTGAATGACCATATAGGCATTCTGCTGAATGTATTACACTATTACTCTTCAATCTAATTTGAGTTCCAACGAGATTTCATGCAAGTTACAAAAATGCGGAGGGGGATGTAGGACAAAGAGGGTGAAATCGAATCAGATGAATGGCGAGAGTTAGAAAATAATGAAATAGGATTTTTTTTCTTTTTTCGGGGGTGGGGGGGGGGGGGGGGGGGGGGATTTTCTAATTTGAGTTGTGTGCCTTGAAGACAATATCTTGAGGCTTAAACTTGTGGTACAGGTACTTTGCTGGAGCCTTGTGCCTTTTATAGGATAGGTTATCCTTGTGATTTTTTTTCAAGGTCAAAGAAGCTCTCATTAAGTTTAGCTGTTTAGGGTAACAAGGTATTAGTTCTAGAATTAACTAGAAGGTGGCTTAGATATCCTCTCTTCAAGATTTTAATGAGTAAAGTCTAAATACTTTCTTGATGGAAAGTTGGCAGCAGCCAGATTATTGCTCTCTGGAACAGATTTTGCCAAATTAATTCTAAACATGCTAATAAAATGACCTTTTGCTCTCTTAACTGATTGAATATTTTTCCGGGTTTTAGGACCTCGAGGATTAAAAAGAAGAAAGACTACAAGTTTCAAGGATGAGGAGTTTTACATAAAGTCAGTACCAACAAATCATGTAGGTCTTTTGCCATTTACTGGCCTTTTTCATTGTTAGAAAACTTCGATTATGACAGTTTCTTACGATGTTGAAAAATGTACATAGAATCAACTTGCTGACTCTTATACCTGCGTTTTGATTTGACCCAGCACACAGAAGCAGGATTAACGGTAAAAGGCGATCAAGGTTTTGGGTCTAACAGGTACTTCACTAGTACATAAAGGAGTATCACAGGGGCTGTTCAGCCTGTCATTTGAAGAACGTCTTTGACTGTTTTAATTTATGATTGTACCTACAAATTTCCTTAAATAGTAATATCATAAATATTTCATTGAAGAGAAGGGAATTGGGTTTATGTTTTTTAACTCTTCTAGTATTGCTCTATATATTACTTATTCGATAACAGTTAATAGTGCATCTCTTTTAGGTTGGATAATGCTGTTTTGGATCTAGTCGCTGATGATAGTTCTGGCATGAAGAAACACAAATCTGTATACCATTGGGATAAGGTAGGTACCAAACATCTGAGTTATGTGGATACCTAGCATGAGTAACTGTAGTTCTTGTTATCCCTAAAAGATTTAATCGATATAACCTTTTAAAACTTTCTGGTGACAGAGGGGCAAGAAGTATGTGAAGTTAAACAATGGGGATCGAGTCACAGCCAGTGGAAAGGTGCGTTCTTGACTCTTTTACCAATTGGGTGTTGGTGTTAAAAAATTCTCTCAAAATTGTTTCTAACTTAAAGTTAGGATTGTCTGCTTGCCTATTAATACATTTTTTGGATTTCTATCAAGTTTCAATTTTTGCATCTCAATTTCTGGTATCTTAGGAATATCTTAATGAAGCTATTTTCTTCTATAAATTTCACAGATAAAGACAGAAAGTGGTGCAAAAGTAAAAGCTAACAAGACCGGCATATACAAGAAATGGAAAGAACGATCACATAATAAGATCTCTCTCAAAGGAACAAGTAATGGAGAACACGATGGTGAAGCCATGAACACTGCTGGTAATAGACTTCTTCCTTCATCCTTCATCCTTCATCATAAGTTGTTCTTGACTTTTCATTCACTTAGTTTTAGTATTTCAACATATGTGAAAGGAGTAAAGAAAAGGGATGGGAGAAACGTTTTGTTGCCTTTCAGTTTACTTATTTGTCTGTTAAATTTGGTGCAGGAAACCAACGATTTTCGGGAAATAAAAGAAAGTTTGGGTCAGGCAAGAACAAGCATTCAGTGCCTAATGCTCATGTGCGCCCTGAAGTTAAAAATCTCGAGCAAATTCGAAAGGAACGACAGAAAAATGCAAATCGAATTCAACACACGAAGAACAAACCAACGAGGGGTAAAAAATCTGGTAAAAGAGGAAACAAAGGAAGGGCGAAGTAGGAAGGAAGAAGAGCTTTGTTTTACTTCTCTCCCAACTTTCCCAAATACTTTGATTGATTGTTCTGGAGGTCTCTTAAGAGGGAAGATTTTCTATCCACTTCGTTTTTAGGAGACTTCGAAGTTTTGACTTCACCTGCTAATTTCAGAAGTACTTCTCACATTGATTATATTGTCTTATACCGATATAATAGAAACTATAAAGGAAAATTTTGTATTTTCCATGCCTCCCTTTGTGTATCTTATAATTATTTGGGGCTGTTTGGGGCAAGGATTATAATAACTTGTGTTATAATAACCCATGGAATACTCTACACCCCAAACACAGACTATTATAACCTCAGACTAAACAATTTTGCATTTTAAACAGTATTATATTATTTCACAGACTATTATAACCCACAGACTATTATAACTCATGTTATTATAACTCACTCAGTGTCCCAAATAGCCTCTTTATGTTCAATGCTTTGTTGTCTTTTACTTTTTTTTTTCTCCTGGGATTTAGTAGTTCGAGATCATATGTCGTTCCTCATGACAAATTATAAGGCTGGTTTCTTTTGGCCTATTTTGAAATACCTTTAAATGTAATCATACCTTTATTTGAGTTCAATTTTAAGAAAGGTGACTAGTGTCTTATCTATTTAGTGATGCTCGAGATGGTAACATAATCCAATGTTTTAAACTTTTAGAGATAGGTAAATCTTGTTTTTTGAATTCTAATATATTTTTTGGTTGGGTCTGTGGTCGTATTGTAATGGGTTAACTACATGAATAGCATATTTGGAACCAAATTTTACACAAATGGCACGTTTTGTTATTAACATTGGCTTTGTTACTTTTCAAGCCAAATAGAAGCCAAATCTAGAGGAACATTACTCATTTACCCCTCTATTTATTGCTATATATATATATATATATATATATATATATATATATATATATAAGAAATAAAATATATGGATACTTTCCATAAACGTTAAAACCTATATCATTCCCTTCAAACACCATTAATTTTGTATAAGAAATAAAATAGATGAAATATTTTCACGATTTTCCTCCTAAAATCTAGGGATTTTAAAAACTAGACAACCCTTTCCATTATCGACGGTTTCATTCTTCATACGTAGGGGTATATATATTATATATCTGAGAATATAGTAGGGGTATATATAATATAGATATGAGAATATAATAGGAGTATCATGTCATCCCAAACATATAAAATGATTACATGATGATATATATACCTCAACATATATATTTATGGGTACAATATACAACACAATATATATATAGGAACCCATTGAACATTATATATTACATACAGTAAATATAAAATGGATAGATCATGTTATGACATTATAGCTATATAATGTAAGGTTATCTCAAAATTAATAGGATTATCACCAATACAAAACATATGATGATTATTTACCTATGTTTATATAATATATGTATGTGAATATAATTATGCTTATTGCCTATATATATAGAATTATATACATATGTATATATAATATTTTCCATAACCGTTCTAGAATAGATTTGAAAATTAAATCTCTATCCCAATGGAGATGAGAGCATAAATAAGTCTTGAGCCTTTTTCCCCTTTGTATATTTATCAATTTATATTTGAAAGCGTGTTACATAAACAAAGAGTTAGTGTGTGTCTATATAGATATTATATAATGTAATGAAGAGAGTAGTTATATATCTATTACGATGTAAGTAACGTATATATTTAACATGCTATGTACATATTAATGAACAAATTACTAGGTATATATCTATTATACTATGCAAATCAACATATTTTTGTTACTGTGTTGGTCTAGTTAGGTATCATATATATGCTATGTATATATTAATGAAAAAATCAGTATATATATATATATATATATATATATATATTATGCCATAAACCATGTGTAGGTGCATGAATTTTTTACCTATAGAAAATATAGGATGATTATATATAGACATTATGCCATAAACCATGTGTAGGTGCATGAATTTTTTACCCATAGAAAATATAGGATGATTATATATAGACGTGTATATATGATATATAGGACTCAATATATACCATTAACATTATATGAGAATATAGTCCATAGTGTATATCATTTTCTAATGTAAGTTAATCTTGAACTATACAATTGTTTCATACATGATTATATATATATGATTATATATTATATATCTTATTCTTCGGTATGAACAATATAAATGATTGAATATATCAAAACAGAGAGACAAACTTCTTCTATTCATTCATACTTGATTATGTACCTTTATTACATAGAAAAAAATTAATTGTTTCGAAAAAAAAAAGAAAAATAAATTAACCTTATAAAACTTCAAAATAGTGAAAAGAAAAATCAAACGAAAGATACAGAAACAAACAAAAAAATATGTGAAAACAAATGAAGGAGAATTGACAGCAAAAACAATAAAATCAAAGGAAGTGACAACGAAAAAAATAATAATTTGTAGACAAAATTTAAAAAAAAAGAAAAAAAAAAGAGAAAAAGATTATGTCAGTACATCTAATGAGAATAATTGAAATACAACAAAAGCAATTTGAGGAAGAAAAAAAATAAAACCTACTCATTTTCTTGACAAAAATCGAAAGGCAGTAACATAAAGCTTTAATTTGGTGGAAGAATGGAAAATGTGGAGATTGAAATGTAATTAATGGTAAAGTTATTTACCTAAATTTAATGATTTTATTAGGAAAGACAATAACAACATTATTATAAAGAAGTGCAAAAATTGATGTTATTAATGGAAATTTAAAATTAAAACATAATTTGAATATTAATATATTGGAGAATAAAAAATATTTATCAATCTAAAATATATCTTTATGTAATTAATGGTAAATTTATTTACCTAAATTGAATGATATGGTTATGGAAACAATAAATAATAATAATAACATTATTACAATAATGAGAAAAAATCGTAAGGGCATCAATGAAATAAAATGTTCTCATAAATGTGAGCCATGCTAGAGCTGATTTTTTTTTAATAATGCGTCATTTATGAAATATATAGGTGAAAACGTGCTCTTTGCCATAATTTTCCTATTGTAATCGATGATTTTGTCTTGTCATTCTAAATTTGTCCAAAATCAGTATACACTTTTCATACATCTATTTATGGGAAATGTTGAGAAAATTAGAAATTAACTCGTGTTTCAATCTATTAAATCAATTTTGGTATACGTAAGACTTTTGGGGCTATGCAGGCCATCAAGTCTCATTCGTAGTCAGAATATTGAATGTGTTAACGGCCACGAGGTCTGTGATTCGAATCCCTCCAACCTCTATTGTACTAAAAAAAAAAAAAAAAAGTCTCATTCGTAGTCAGAGTACATATAAACATTAACGTATAATAAATTATTTCCTCATTGAGGTTCCATCAAACAATTCTTTATTGAGGTTCTTCAAACAAACAAACATTGACGTAGGATAATTGAAGGCTAAATTATAAAAAATACTTTTAAACTTTGTAATTTGTTTCAAAAATATTTATGAACTTTTAAAAGTTTCATTAATACCCTTAAACTTTCAAAAATACCCTTACCATTAGTTTTGGATGGGAACCATTAGTACTTTGTTTCAAAAATACCCTTGAACATTCAAAAGTTTCATTAATACCCTAAACTTTTAAAAAAAAGTTCAAAAATTCCCTTACTGTTAGTATATGAACAGAAATTGTTAGTACCTCATTTTAAAATATCATTGAACTTTCAAAAGTTGTATTAATACTCTTAACCTCAAAAAAAAAGTTAAAAAATGCCTTTACCGTTAGTATATGGACGAAAAACATTTATCTAAACCTCATTCCCTCCCTCTTTCATTTCTTCTCTCTCTTGATTTGCTTCAATCTATGACCTAACACTTCTCTATTTTTTTTCTTTCATTTTCAATACCTTCTTCACTGTCTTCTTCCATTTTTCAATCTCTAAAACTACCCATTCAATCAAGGTATATAGACTATAGCAAGAAGAAAGGAGAATAAAGGAATCACCAAGGGACCATAGGACTATCCATATATATATTAATGATAAAGGTATTTTTGAACTTTTTTTTTAAAGTTTAAGGGTATTTAATGAAACTTTGAAAGTTTAAGGGTATTTTTGAAACAATGTAATAACAGTTTCCATCCAAAACTAACAATAAGAGTATTTTTAAATTTTTTTGAAAGTTCAAGGATATTAATGAAACTTTTGAAAGTTCAGGGGTACTTTTCAAATAAAGTACAAAGTTCAAGGGTATTTTCTATAACTTAGCCATAATTGAATAAACATTGGGTTGACTTGTATAAACTATGTGTGTTGAAAATTTTCCAAGAGCTTGTGATATTATTTTAAATATTTGAATATGAATAAAATGATTATTTATTCTGATGCTACTAATACTTTTATAAGTTATTGGATGCGATCTTAAATCAACTATGTAATGTTTATATATGAGGTTTTAATATTCTTTTTCGTACTAGACATGTGGGCATGAGACCAACTTGAGTATAGCTCAATTGATTAATGCTAGATATCTTTGATCAAAAGGTCTTCAAATTCTCTTTCCACGTGTTGAACTAAAAAAGTGTGAGGGTGGGATTTAAACTTCTAGGGGGCGTTTGGAGCACCGTTTCGGAATCAGAAACCTTGGAATCGGAACCCTGGGGGGTTTGTTCTGGGGGGTTTGAAAGCCTGGGAATCAGAAAACAGTATTTGGGGTGCAGTGTTCTGAACCATGGGAATCAGAAAACAGTGTTTGGGGTGCAGTGTTCGGAACCCTAGGGTTGTGCAGTTTTTATTTTTCCTTTTTTCCTTTGCTACTTTGGTCTCTTTTTTTTTTAATTCCTTATATTCTAGTGGCAATCTTTGGTTGGTTGTAGAATCCTTTGTGTAAGTTTGGTACTTTTTTTAGTACTTTTGAACGGACCTTTTAATTAGTATAAGAATGAGAAATTTGTTACTGGAAATGCAAATAATTACTTCGTAAAATACAAAATTTGGTTAGGTTTATGGCATGTATAAAAAAAAAAAATAATTGTAATAATTTATTATTTTTTACAAAAAAAAATGTGAGTTTCCAATGAAAAATCGACATACTTTGTCAAATATCAAATTTGGTTAGGTTTATGACAAGTATAGAAAAAAACATTTATAATAGTTTATTATTTTTTACAAAAAAAAATGTGAGTTTCCAATGAAAAATAATTACTTTGTCAAATATCAAATTTGGTTAGGTTTATGACAAGTATAAAAAAAATATTTGTAATAATTTATTGTTTTTTACAAAAAAAAAATGTGAGTTTCTAATGAAAAATAATTACTTTGTCAAATAACAAATTTGGTTAGGTTTATGACAAGTATAAAAAAATAAAACATTTGTAATAATTTATTGTTTTTCAAAAAAAAAATGTGAGTTTCCAATGAAAAATAATTACTTTGTCAAATACGAAATTTGGTTATGTTATGACATGTATAAAACAAACATTTGTAATAATTTATTGTTTGTTACAAAAAAGATGTGAGATACCAATTAAAAAAAAACAATGGAAGAGACGGGAGAGAGATAAGAAAACGTGATAATGAAAACATGTGTCAAATGAGGAGCAAACCGGTGTGTTGGAAATCAAACCCCCCCTATTTCACTATGCAAAACCATGAGGTTGTGTTTCAAAACCATTGGGTTTTGAACACAGTGGCCCAAACAAGGGTTTGGGTTTGGATTCCAAAACAACCCAACCCAACCCATTGCTCCAAACACCCCCCTATTGTCAAGTAAAAGAGTAGACATCTTAATTGTTGAGTTATGCTCATGTTGACATAAGATTTTAATAATTTATGGTATATAAACGAAGTTGAGTATTTAATCTTAGTAATATTATCAATACAATTTACTTGGTAAATGTTTCAAGTATTTTATTTGGAACATTCGATAAGAAAGTGTTGGACTATAATATATCTTTCATTACCTTGTACAAAAATGCCAAGAAAACAGATGATCATTTGTGGCTTGATATGAATCTTGAGTTGAGTATGTGTGACTATAGCTTTTTTTATTAACATAAGTGAGGATGATAACCATGTATGTTTAATACATTAATGTGAGAGATATTGAAAAAAGAATGTAGGGTATTTTGTTCAAAATTCTATTTTTTAAAGAAATTTATAAAATATACATAAAAACAAAAAAATCTCAATCTTAGAATTCATGAGAACAAATATTTAATAATGAAAATTTGAAAAATTATAGAAAAAAACTGTACAAAAAAAAAACTAAAATCAACTTAGATTTCAGAACTTCAGGTTTAACAAATCTACACTACAAACACAGACTTTAGAACTCCAGACTAAACAACTTCTTATCCCAAATACAGACTTCCTAACTCTCAAGACTTCTTAACTCCCCAGACTTACTAACTCCTACTCCCTACAACTCTTTGCCCCAAACAGATCCTTATGGTTTTCGAGAAGTTTAATGACTTATCGGACACCTTTTAAAGTTCAAGGGCTAAATAGACACAAATTTGAAAGTTCAGGAACCAAATATATACAAACTTGAAAGTTCAGGGACTAAACTTGTAATTTAACCTAAAAATAAATAAGACTAAAATCGTGCTTGAAGCGTGATTTTGTTGCAAGGTGAAGAAAATGTTATACAGTGACTCATGTCTCAATTAGCCACAATGAATTGTCCTAGTAGTTAATAATGGCCAATGTAAATGATAGCCACCTACTTATGATTTAATATTCTACTAATTTTCTTGACAACCAAATGTAGTAGGATTAAATGGTTGTCACGTGAGAATAGTAGAAGTGCATGTAAATTGGCTCAAACACTCACGAATATTAAAAAGAAAATTTTTGTCTCCAAGACATGTGTTGACAGAGAAATTTTGGTCAATCCTAAATTGTCACGTCATTATTCTAAATTAGTGACGAAACTACAAATAAATAAATTTGGGACCGATTATAAATTGACATGTGTCTTAAATATAATTTGAAGACAAAGATTGGCAAATTTTAAAATTAAATGGTCTAAAATTAAAAGGCCACATGTTTTCATTTGACCAAATAATTAAATTTAATTTGGTCAAAATTGGGTCATGTGAAATTTGGGTCAAAATTAAATAAAACTCAAATCCAAATGATTATACCCAAATTTAGCGAAGCCCAAGTTCAACGGTTGGGCCCAAAAAGCCATTGTGGCCCAAGCCCACATGCCCATGGAAAGCTCTATAAATAGAAGAGCTCTCCTTCATTTGAGAGGTTCAGAAATTAAACTCTCTAGAGAACTCAGAGATAATTGAAACTCTTTGAAAACCAAAGACGCTTTAAAAACCAAAAGACTTGAAGACTTTCAAGACCAAAATATCTTTGAAGACAAGTCAAAGACATTTGAAGCGATCGTATCTTCAAGAAGATCAACAAGCCAAGGGCCGATCCAACGATCAACAAGCCACAAGCCAAAGGTCAATCCAACAAGGTCAACAAGCCAAAGGCCGATCAGAAAAGACCAACAAGCGCGCTCGAGAATAAGCTTTCAGCCCTCGAGAAATTTGTATATGAGAGAAAGAATCAGAGGAATAAATTAGATATTGTACCATACCCACAAAATTAATACAAATTTAAGTTCATTATATGTGTCTCATTTCTCTTTCTTTGTTGAAATCACTTGTGAACATCATGCAACTTGGCTCGAACGCTCACAAATATCAGAGGAAAAAAAATTATTAATACCTCTCAAAGGAGAATCGAAGTCAAAAATTAAAATGATTCAACCTTAAACACTATTAGTTTTTTTTAATACAATAAATGGGGTATGAAGATTTGAACCACCAAAGAAAAGAGTACATGTAAATTACTGTTAAGCTATCACTTTGACTAAACACATCTTACTATCTTAAAAAGGGGCTAAGGAGGAGAATCAATTTTGGACTATTTTGTCCAAATGATAATTCCATAATTCCAAATATGCCCCTTCATTAATATTATTCCTCTATTGTTTTTATATTAAAATATTAAATTAATAAGAAATTATTTTATATACTTAATATTTAAGTTATGAAATAAATAGCCACTATCAAATAGCATGTAGTGGGCTCAACTTAAATCTTATGTGTGAGCTCCAAGCCTCCAATTATTCATATTTGAAATTGAATGAATGTAGTGGGAGATAAAAAAAAAAAAAACTGAAAATCAGCCTGTAGTGGGAGAAAGGAATGTGAAGAGGTAAAATATAAAAGTTTTAGATTCATTTTATAAAAATTCAAAGATGGCCTTAGGGAATTTAAAATGAAATTTTGGAATTTCAAAAAGCATTGAAACTCTTCAATTTCCTACAACAAAAGAAAAAGGTTATTGTCCTATCTCATTTTTAGAGGTCGAAAATAATTAAAATTACCTTGATAATTTATTAAATCTTACCCTAAACTAATTATAATTGATTGAAAATTATATTGAGTTAATGAAAATTTAAATGCACTAATAATGGTTGATAAATGGAAGGAATGTAAAAAGGTGTGAAATATAAAAAGTTTTGCATTTATTATAGAGTTTTCCATTCATCCACTAAAGGCAAGGAAGATATAGAGTTTTCTAATCATCCACGTTTAAAGCACATAAGAAAATAATATATTAAAGTGCATTTGAAAAAATTAAACTTTTTCAATTCCATAACAAACTTTTTCCAATTCCATAACAAATAATAATAAATGATCCATTATATTAGATGTCTACCAATTCTCTATAAATAGTTCCATGCAAAGAAAAACCTCATTACTAAGTCGATTGATTTAAGGTAAGTCTCAATCTTATATGATTTTTCTTACCTTCATTTTATTTTAAAATTTAAATTGTTGCATTGCATTATATTTGCAAAGTTATTTTAACGAAATGTAATTGTCGTATTTTTTTTGTTACCAAATCGGTAAAGCATCTCTCTCGATCTTATAATTTTTTTGGGTTAAATTGTTTTTATTTGTAAAGCAAATCATGCTAAGCATACAATTATTGTGTTTCTTTAAATTTGTATAAAATTGATTCTTCTTTTTTTGATAGGTTGTAGGTTTGAATTTCCACCACATATATGATATAATATTCTAAAAAAATAAGGTTTTTTTAACCTACAATTTAGAATTATAATAGTCTATTTAAATTTTATTTTAAATTTCAATATAATACCTAAATTGGCCTTTAAATATTTTTAAATTTAAATAATCCTGAAGTATAAAGAGTGGAAATATCAACACTGTTACACCACAATTAAATACCTACTTTTTTAATGAATGGGCTATTAATGCCAATCACACCGAACGTGACTTTTTTTTTCTTTAAATTAGTAAAAAAAAACCCCACATAACTTAATATTAATGTTAAGATTAAAAAAAATTATTGTGCATAAGTATTATGAAATTTATCAAACATGATGTAACATCATAATTATTTTAACAATTTAAATAAGGTAATTGAGTAATAGTGGCTCTCAATCTCTTAATATTCTCACACCCCATTTACGTATACATATTTAATTTGAGTAATTAAATTTAATAACTTCGACACCTTTTAGCATTCCCACACTCTAAGAATATACATGCATGTTTTCTTTATTATTATTAAGCTACAAAATAAACCTAACTACCATATTTCAAAAAATAAAAATAAACCTATCTACCTTAAGAATCAAAACTTTTGTTCTTATAACTAATGGCTCTATTTTCTCAAAAAAAAAAAAAAAAAAAAAAATTGTTTGGACCACCTTCTAAATATTTTCATGCATTTATTGAGAGAAAAGAGTAATTATTTTCCTTCCTAACAAATTGATTGATTTTTTTTTTTTGAGTTCAACAAATTGATTTATTCAAGGCATATACTAATGTTATTATTCATTTTGTCTTTATTTTATTGTAAACTTAAATTGTTGCATTGTATATCATTTGCAAAGTCATGTTAATTAACTGAATGCAACATTTTGATTTTCTTTTGTACCAAATCAATTTCACGTCTCTCTCAATCTTATGACATTCTTTTGGTACCAAATTACTTTTATTTGTAAAGAAAATAATGCTAGGATTATAAGTATTTTTTTTATGTGTTAATTTGTATGAGATTGATTCAAGGTTTTTTTAGACTACATTTTTTTAAATTGTGATAGTTTATTTACATTTCATTTATTTTTAATTTCAACCATTGTTGGATCCACATATTGCAAATATTTTTTAAAAAAATATTTTCCAATCTAATTATATTTCAGAGTTGTGGTTGCAAAATTGTAGGCGTAATAGAGTATTTGCTAAAGATAATTTTTACAAAATAATTGGAGTTTCAAATTAGGTGTTAGTGGAAAAATTTGTGTTGTGAAGTACCAAACTAAGAAAGAATAACTTCTAGAAGCACTGAAATTAATTGTCATGTGGATGAAAGAAGTAATCTTCCAATTTATTTACTTATTTATTTTTATAGGTTTATGATAAATAAAAATTTAATACATCTCACATAATTAACCTGCTATTATACATATATAATATATAAAATTAATAGAAATGTCACGTGCAACGCACGTGCTAAAAGACTAGTAAATTAAAGGTTAAATTACAAGTTTAGTAATTGAACTCTCATGTTTGTGTCTAATAAGTTTCTGAACTTTAAAAAGTATCTAATAGGTTATTGAACTTTCAATTTTGTATCTAATAGGTTCTCAAATTTTCAATTTTGTATCAAATAGATCTCTGACATATTCAATATTTTTTAAAATCAACAAACCTATTAGATATAAAATTGAATTTTGTGTCTAATAGTACATTAAACATTCAATTTTGTGTCCAACCGATTCATGAATTTTAAAAAAAGTATATCGAATAGGTTAAAGATCTATTAGACACAAAATCAAAAGTTCAAAGACTTAATAAATACAAAATTAAGAGTTTAAGAAATTATTATAAAATTAAAAATTTAAGAACCTATTAAAAACTTAACCTAAAAGTTGAAGACTAACCTAAATCGAATTCTGTATTTGATTCAGTCTCTATCCATTAACCGTGATTGGCAATATCCACAAGCCTCGAAAATCTACGCTCACCCGGATTAAAGAATCATACTGCGATCCAATCAATAAGGAACACGTAACATAATATGAATTCAAAAGTACAATATGGCCCCTACATGTTTTCCGAAAATTTGAAGTGTCCTACACATCAATGCGGTGGCAAACGGGGAATGTTCTGTTTCAATAGGCTTTAATGCGCCTGATTATTTCCCTTCAAAAGAATAACGGTGACGAAAGATCTCTAAAACCCATCATAAGCGACCCCAAAACAGACCAATGACATGCCGCCACGTAGTAATCAACCTCGTTTAGTTAAATGGTGGACATGACTGAAAATCTTAGGGGCCGTTTGGCCCATGGGTTTGGGTTGGGATGGGTTTGGGTTCCAAACCTAAAACCATGTTTAGCATAAGGTGTTTCAAAACCCTTGGTTTTGAAACACAACCCCATGGGTTACAACAGTGCAACCCCATGGGGTTTGTGCCATGTTTTCCTCTTCCATTTGTCGTTTTCCATTTCTGGAGACCACTCCGACAACAACTCCGGCGACCACTCCGATGACAACTCCGGCGACCACATCGACCCGACCACCGCTAACGATTACCTCCGACGACCACTGCAATGAGAACTCTAGAGACCAGTTCCATTTACCATTCTCCATTTCTAGCGACTACTTCGACAACAACTCTGATGACAACTCCGACGACCACCCGACAACCACCAATAACAACAACTCCGACGACTACAACTGTGACCCGACCACCGCTGAGGATTACCTCAGACAACCACTGCGATGAGAACTCGAGAGACCAGTCTGACGATTACCCCTGCGACTCGACCACCCCAACAACCAGACACCCCGATAACCCAACCACTCAAACAACCCGACTTGACCGAACCACCGACAACAACCACTTCAATGACTCGATCACCCGACAACCATAGTTGACGATCACCTCGAAAACGTGACCACCTAGCAACCACCGTAGACAACCACCTAGTGACCACTCCGATGGCCTGACCACCCTGATGACTACTTCGGCGATTACCCCGACGACCTGGTAACCCAACCACCCAAAGCCACTGTTGACGACCACCTGGTGACCACCCTAGCGACTCCAACAACCCAACCACTGCCATAACCACCCAGCGACCACTCCAGCGACATGACCACCCTGATGACCACACCAGCGACCCGACAACTACTGCTAAAAACCACCTAACGACCATTCCGGTGACCTGACCACCGTGCAATAACACCCGCGACCACCTCGGCATACCTAAATACCCCATCAATCCAACCACCCCAACGACCACTCCAACAATCACCCTAGCGACCCAACCACCTAGTCAATATTTTAAAAGGGCCAGCGTGGACGAGCTATATGCAAAACTAAAGGCGATCCCAGAGATGACAAGGCAAGACTGAATGGCTGTTGCAAAAACTATTCTCTCGGATAGTATGATGTTGAACTCCTTTACATTCACCCCAGATTGGAAGTATGATTACTACGTGAAAATTTTGGGGAAAGAACCTAGAACCTTACTCTCTTTTCATCACTTTCATCTACCACTCTTATGACTTACATTTGTGTTTGGACAACTACTTCTACTTTCTTGTCATTTCATCTGGAATGTATGTGTTATGATATTTTTAGAACTAGATCTTAGTTCTAATTTTTGGTTTTACTTTACCATTGGCAACACCATTCTTACATTGCACCTATTAATTATCTGTTGCTACGCATAATCTTCAATTTTATGTCATCATGAGTGGAGTGAATGAGATAGCATATAGTTATACAAACTACACATAGTATAATTCAAATTGAACTATAGTTGTAACAATTGCTCTACATAATTGGTTAAATAGTTGGTATGTAACACACCCAAAAAATTATGAAGTTAAAAAAATGGAGTAGGAAAAAAAACAGTGTAAGATTTTTTTAAAAAATAATAAACAGTTTGAAAAATTATAAAAAAAAAAAAAATAGACTAAACAAACCCAGCCCAACCCAACCATGCACCCCAAACACAGGTTTCAGCAAACCAGCCCAACACAACCTTGCACCTCAAACACAGGAATCAGAAACCCCAGGGTTTCTGATTCCAGCCGAGAAACCCAAGGGTTCCAGAACCCCAGGGTTTCTGATTCCAAACCAGCGCGCCAAACAACCCCTTAATGCATGAGAAATAAAATTATCACGGACGTAATCGAAAATTTGATGCAAGTTTAGATTAAAAAATTCAAACATTATTTGCAGACATTTAAAATGAAAATGTAATACAAATTCATGGTGAACTTGAAGAATTTTAAGTAATAATTAAAAAAAATTATTTTATATATTATTTTTAGAATTTATGTAGAAAATTTTCCCACGAGAGCAGAAATTATTTAAAGAATATAATAATTTTTTAAAAAAGATAAGCAATCCTATTTTCTAATATTCTCAATACAATTAAATGTAAACAAAAAGAAAAAGAAGATAATACTAACAAAGCCATAAAATTACTCAATACTGTTGTGGGTGAAATTGGACTAAACTGATAAACCGGAATTACAAGGGAATCTTGCAATATAAGATTAACCTTTTCAAATCCAATTCCTAAATAGAAGGGGAAACCTTTTATATCCTTATCTAAAAAGGAATATGGAAAACAAAGGTCCTATAAATATGTCATTATGACTCAAAGAAAGGGAGTTCAACTTCAACCCTCATTCTCTAAATTATAGCTTGCTACACTCAAATTCTCCTAGCTAACTTAAGCATCGGAGCTGGTGTGGCAAATGCCACATCAGTGCCTAACTTTTTCTCTTTTGCAGGTCACCTCTTTCCCCCAAATTACAAATTCATCGTGGTTGTCACGTGGAGGTCAGGTCGGATTTCTCCTGTCCAAGTTTGGCAACAAAAGTTGGCGCCGTCTGTGGGGAACGAGAGTGCTCTACCTTGCATATCTAAATTGAAAACAATAAAGAATGAAGACATGGGGGCTTAGAATGGATAAAAAAAAGAAATAAAATCAGATGTTGCTGAAGCTTCTTCGAGATTCATGGCCGCAAGATTCCGTTAGAAATTCGTACAACTATGCTTGCAAGTTGTAACTGACATTCTTGATAATGCGCTGGAGATAGTTCAATTAAAGGAGGATGAATTGCAGAAGATGAAAGGAGGGTCTTCAATTTCTTTATGATTGAAGACTATATATGAGTTCTAAGGGATTTCTTGACATGAAAATTCATGATTACAATTGGAGTAAATTTCAAAGCATTAATCTGAATGATCTCTACAAGAATAAAAAAATATTAGGAAAAGTCCTCATTGATTAGGATGACTGAATATAGGGGATATATCTCTCTATCAAACAAAAAGCAAAAGAAGAAAAGAAGTTGGGGGCTCACCAAATCAACATGGCCAAGATTATCCACACCTCTTAATTCAATTCAGAAGGATAATTTTGGAAACTCAATATGGAAGAAGATTGATCAACAGAGGAATTGTAAAGCAAGAACTCCTCAAGATGTCAAAATATGGAAATCGAAGATTTAAACAATTAAATTTGAAAAACGAGACTACGAAGCAAATTTGGAGGAAACAAAGCAAATTTTGAGGAATCAACTTTGAAGGTTTCTGCAAAGTTGCAAAGTCACAGATAAGTTTACTTCAAACTTGAAACTTTATAGTGCAATATTTAAATTCAATAACCAAATTATGCATGTCATAATTATTTTGTTATGATCTTTTGTCTATGTTATAACATCTTTATGCACTCTGCATTTTTGAATTATTTAAATGTCATTAGCATGATAACATCAAAATAGCAGTTTTTGTGCTCTAATAAAGAATTGAACATCATGAGTTATTAAAAGTGTCATGACATATCTATAGAAAAAAATTTATTATATGGAATTCTAGAAGTCTTGAAATTGCTTGCATGATATAACAAGTTATTCAAACAGCAGACCACTTCATAAAATTCCATATTTTCCTTACATAAGTGGTTGAATATATTTCATTCAGCTAAATCAGTATTTCATCTGCATTGAATTGCCTAACTCTCAAACTAGAGGGTGATTTCATATGATATGAGAAAATATCATATTCATGAAAATTATATTTTGGAAAATTATATTTTGAATGCAGAATAATTGATGGAACATTCCAGATTCCACCTATTCAAAAATACACTTATGCAAGCAAGAAGCTACAAAGGCTACTAGATGGCCAAAATTCCCTCCTACGGGAGGTCGGGAAGTCCAGAATAGTCCCTACGGGGTTTGATGGCAATCCCACTTAAATTTGAGGACGCCCTCGAATTTACATATTCTCTCCAGGAAAACGGCACAGATCGCGAATCCAGAGGAGAGTCTTAGCCCCCAAGAAAGATCGAAATGTTCCCTACGGGGTTGGACGACAATCTTGGGGAGATCCAAGGAGAACCTTGGAGTCCTAAATTTTCTCCAGGATGTGGACGAACACATATCCAGAGGAGAATCTTACCCACCAGGAAGAGACCGACCTACGGGGTTAGAAGGCAATCCTGGGGATGATCTGAGAAGCAAAATAAGCGTCACGGAACCCTAAAATTCCTATAGGAAACAGAGAAACCAAGACGCGAGATAAGCGTCATGGAACTCTAAAATTCCTACTGAAAAACGGAGAAACCGACACTCTAGGAGACTGAAAATCCTCACAAGGATTGACAGCAATAACTAGAGATAATTCGAGGCAGACCTCGAAATGTCAACAATGACTCCAAAACTTAATAAGCTACTCCTAAGTCAGGCTCCATACAATTACTCCACACGCTCCTAATCTCGTATCCTAACTAGGGAGTGGGGGCTAATGTTGTGGGTGAAATTGGACTAAACTGATAAACCGGAATTACAAGGGAATCTTGCAATATAAGATTAACCTTTTCAAATCCAATTCCTAAATAGAAGGGGAAACCTTTTATATCCTTATCTAAAAAGGAATATGGAAAACAAAGGTCCTATAAATATGTCATTATGACTCAAAGGAAGGGAGTTCAACTTCAACCCTCATTCTCTAAATTATAGCTTGCTACACTCAAATTCTCCTAGCTAACTTAAGCATCGGAGCTGGTGTGGCAAATGCCACATCAGTGCCTAACTTTTTCTCTTTTGCAGGTCACCTATTTCCCCCAAATTACAAATTCATCGTGGTTGTCACGTGGAGGTCAGGTCAGATTTCTCCTGTCCAAAATTTGGCAACAACAAATACTAATAATAAAATTAGTACTACAACAAGAAGTTATAGAAAAAAATTATAAATTTCTAATGAGACTAAAAACTCAACACTTTAACAATTTATCAGATCTAAAATCTAAAATCCATATCCATAACTTTTTTTTTTGTGCTACAACCCAAAGAGAGAAAATATTGATTTTATTTAATTTGTTCCTATTTAATATTCGTTTTAAAAAGCTTAAACATTATATAGCTAAATTTATTTTCTTTTATAAACAAAATAATTCAATATATAATAAGTCCTTTTTATTTTTTCAATCAAATTACGTGCGAGTACAATCGTACCCCACACACAGGCATTTTGGTAAATTGAGTAAAAATCCTAAGCCCTCGCATTTAAAGTGGAATCGACGAACCCTAATTCTCTCCCCAACGCGTTTCATACGCGCCAGCAAACTCACTCAGCCTTCCACAA
Source organism: Trichosanthes truncata (assembly GCA_033996785.1). NCBI lineage: Eukaryota > Viridiplantae > Streptophyta > Magnoliopsida > Cucurbitales > Cucurbitaceae > Trichosanthes > Trichosanthes truncata. The sequence continues at coordinate 75,096,258 of JAWPNB010000003.1, forward strand.
AGGCGACCTTCCTTGTATTCGAAACCATGGTCAGTTGCATTTAGGGGTGTGCGCGGCTCGGTTCGATCCAATTTTGACCGAAACCAATACCCAAACCTCACTTCTCAAAAATAAAAATCCTGTTTTTAAAGAGGAAAATAAAATTTCATAGTTTAGGGATATTTTAATTTTAGATAAATCGCAAGTGTAGTCTTTTAACTTTCAAACTTCTGTTTAAAAGATTTTTTAATTTAAACTTTTAATTTTATGCCTAATAGGTCCGTATTGAACATTTTTAAAAATTAACTAACTTACTACATATAAAATTGAATTTTACAGTTAATAGGATCTTGAACAACATAGAATAGATTAAGGACCTCACAAGATAAAAAAATTTATGACCTATTAGACACAAAATTGAAAGTTTAAGAATCTATTATAAAAATATTACTTAGTGAATGATACACTAATTTAAATGATATACTAATTATCATCTAAAGAGTGAATGATTTGATTTCTTACCGTGCAAATTCTATTTAAATGGTTAGAAACATTGATGTTTATAATATATTAGTCCCTAGCTCGTAAATATTTTATTTTTGTCATTGAAGTTTATATAAAATATCCATTATCAATAGATATTAATATAGACAAAGTTTTTTTTTTTTTTTTTTTTTTTGAAAAACATAGTCAAGTCCTTGAATCTAGATGTAATATGTTAAGTGCTGGGGTTCTAAATTTAATTTAAAGTATTAATGAGAAATATTAGGGCTAAACAGAGAACCTTTTAGATACCAAAATATTTAAAAGGTCTTATGGGCTGCAACAAAAGACGTGGAAGTGAAGTGACGAAAGGAACACAAGTATGAAAGTTTAAGCTTCATTGGATAATTATTTGGTTTTTTGTTTTTAGTTTTTAAAAACAGTGCTTCTTTTCTCACAATTTCTTTATTTTTCTATAAAAAGCATTTGAATTTTTAGCCAAATTTCAAAAATAAAAACAAGTTCTTAAAACTTTTTTTTTTTTTTTTAATTTTCAAAACTTGGCCTGGATTTTGAAAACATTTATAAAAGTAGATGACCAAACAAAGAAACTCATGGTAGTAGTGTGTATAAGCTTAATTTTCAAGTACCAAAAACTAAAAAACAAATGGTTATCAAACGGGACTTTAGTTTTTAAAATTTAGCTTAGATTTTAAAAACATTTGTACAAAAATAAATAAATAACAAAACAAAGAAACCCATAGATAGAAGTAGTATTTTTAAGCTTAATTTTCAAAATCCAAATGATTATCAAACCAAACTTTAGGATTCATTTCATTAATCCAGCCGTGGCTATGACTCCAAAATTAACCATGAAAGAAACAACAAATTCGACCATGAGCACTCTGAAGCTCACTCAACCAGCTCGGTGCTATAGGTTTGAAACCCTGCCTTTTATACTCAAATGGTTGGGGTTCCTTAGCTTTGTTTTTGAGCTCTCGTTCTTGCCCTAATTCACTCCCAATTGGAATATGTTTCTTTATGAAGGCTTCAAATGGTGGTTGAGGCACATGGGATTTCATGCTTTTCAATAAGTTCTTGTAGATCAACAATATTAATTATCTATTTATGCATGTTTATGCAATATATTATATTTGGTGTTTATGGTTTCTTTTATGTTACAATCTTAAAGGGCTTATTTGTTCTTTGTTTTTGTTTTTTTTTATGTAGTACGATGTTATAGTGATGAATAAATTGTTTTCAGCAGGCTATATCTCTTTATTTTTGTTCTAGTGATTCAAATTATTATTATGAATGAGTGGAGAAGATACACAGTAAATAAGTAAAGACAATTTCTCTATTGATATGAGATGACTATTGAGTATGAACCCAAAACCAAACTCTCAATGTGTGTATTGTCTATAACAAATGAAAGGTAAAGATCATGAAACAGAGATTAATTAACATCATTTATACACACGATTGGATTATAAATCCGTTGTTACTCTTCCGACAAATGGACCGAATATTCAAGATCTTCTGTGATTTGTTGTAGGTACCTCATTTTCATTACAGTAAACTGGGGTAGAGGGGACACAACCCCTTCTGTATTTAGAAATTTCTTAGTAGCATATGAAATCAAATTAAGATTAAGGTATTCATACAATCTTATTATGCAAAATTATATTTACATCAAGTATCGTCATTCCTATAAATAATATGAAAATATTAAAACTGTCCAACAACCGAACATGTAATCTCATTCCATTTTTTTGTTGAACTCAAAAAAGAAATCTCATTCCATTTTTTTTTTATTTGGACATGTATTATCATGTCGCAACCAATATTTGAAAGCTAGTTATTTCATTCTCATCCAATTATCAAGAAAAGACATCAAATAATACAATGGAAAAATTAAAATAGAGTAAATACATCTCTAAATTTTGAACTTAATTTCTATTTGGTCCTAAGTTTTTAAAACTAATATTTTGGTCATGAGATTTGTTATTAGTTTCTAATTGGTCTTTAAATTTTAAAAAGTGACATGTTTGGTTCTCGTTGTTTGAATTTAATTTTTAATTAGTCCCTAAAGCACTTTAAAATTGGTTTTTAATTGGTCTTTGAGTAGAGTTGACTGTTAGTTAACCAACTCATTAAAAAAAAATACAAAGTCTAATCAACATATGTTAACTACCACCTTACCTCACCAAAAAAAAAAAACCACATCATCATTTCCTTAAGTCAACTAATAGTTAATTCACCAATTAGAAATTAATCTCAAACTTTAGGGGACCAACTAAAAACTAACTCAAACCTACTAAACGGTCACTTTTGAAATCTAAACATATAATAGAAACTAAATTCAAATATCAAGAATCAACAGTGTTAGTTTTCAAAATTCAGATACCAAATAAAAATTAAATTTAAATTATACAAACCAAAATTGTGTTTTGCCTATTAGGATATCAGAAACAAACAGTTATATAATAAAAAAAAAATGAAACAAAGTTGTCGCTTTGGCCGAGTGGTTAAGGCGTGTGCCTGCTAAGTACATGGGGTTTCCCCGCGAGAGTTCGAATCTCTCAGGCGAAGGTTTTTTGTTTTAAAATTAGCTTTCATTCATTCGTCCAGCTGTAACCCTCTACTATAATAAGGCTTAAATTTCCAAAATTCCAATTTCGCCACTCTTGGCTCTGCGCCTTCGGTAGTTGGCTTCCGCTCTCGCCTTTTCCATTTTCTATTCATATTCTTTTAAAATTGAAATTTTATAATAGTATCTTAGTATGAGTAATTTTATCGGTATTTTTGATATCGATGAAACATTTTTTTAAAAAATTGAGGAAAAGAAAAACAAAGGTAGGCTTCCATTTAAAGAGTTATTATGTGTGACTTCAATGAATTATAAATATAGACATGTTTAATTGATTATAACTGATCTTGTGTATGTATTGATTGGTTAAATTACAAATTTAGTTTATGAACTTTCAAGATTGTGTTTAATAGGTCTTAAATTTTGAAGTGTCAAATGGGTCCCTAAGCAGAAATTATTCGATGAAGCCGTCACAATGTGACTGACAGTTTTTTACAGTTGGACATAGAAAGACAAGTATCTCGAATTTAAATCCAGTAGTTATTAGAGACATGAAAATTATTGAATCCACATCCAACGGTTATTTGGCGGCCTCATTGAATAATTTGTCGTTCCTAACAATGTGTTTGGTTAGTAATATGAAAACAAGAGATTCAATTAAAAACAAAGTTCTGTTTCATATTTTCAATATTTTTTTATGTGTTTGGTAGCAAGTTTAGAAATTGAATCCCAATTTAAAGGGTTTGTTACTAACTAAATATTATGTTAAATCTCAACTATTATTAATTAATTTATGAACATGTTTTATGTTATAAATTTTGTATAATTATGATTTTACAATATCATATAAATATATTATACATATTTTGATCAAAAATAAAATTAGTGTATAACATGAAATACTATGTTTTTCAAAGTATTTATTTTTTTAATATAATTATGCATTTTTAAATTTCAAATTCAAAATCTAGATACCATTAAGACAAAAAAAAAGATGTTGTTTGTAGAATTTCTACTATTTACATCATCGAATCTAAAATAGTTTTAAAAACAAATTGATCAAACAGATATCTGCTGAATCTATTTAACTCATAATCTAAAATTCAAATTGCATACTAAATAAGCCCTAAACTTTAAAAATGTGTAATAAATTTATGAACTTTCAATTTTGTCTAATGGGTCAAGGACCTATTAGACATTTTTTAAATTTAGGAACATATGACTTAGACACAAATTTTTTTAAAAAATCATTGTTCTATCTAAAACAAAATTCAAGTATTATGATGAAATTAGAGGGAAAATGTAATTGAAGCCTAATAGAGGTTAAAAGTTGTCATACTTATTCAAATTTAAGTTACAATTTAATAAAACATTTGGTTAATTATATCTCTAAAATAAGAATGGTTAAATTACAAGTTTAGTCCTTGAACTTTTAAGTTTGTGTCTATTTAGTCCCTGAACATTAAAAAGTAACTAATATGTCCCTAAATTTTCAATTTTGTGTATAATAGGTCATTGAACTTTAAAAATGTCTAATAGATCTCTGATTTTGTGTCTAATAGGTCTATGGCATATTCAAATTTTTTAAAATTAACTAATCTATTAGATATAAAATTGAAATTTATGTTTAATAGAACTTTAAATTTCCGATTTTGTGTCTAGTAGGTTCATGGATTTTAAAAAACATCATATAGGTCAAAGACCTATTAGACACAGAATTGAAAATTTAGAGACTTATTAGACACAAAATTGAAAGTTTAAGGACTTATCAGTCACTTTTTAAAGTCCATGGACCAAATAAACACAAATTTGAAAGTCCAGTGACATATTAGACACTTTTTAGAGTTCATGGACCAAATAGACACAAACCTAAAAGTTTAGGCCCCGTTTGATAACCATTTGGTTTTTAGTTTTTAGTTTTTGAAAATTGTGCTTGTTTTCTCACCATTTCTCTACAATAACTTTCATCTTCTCTACAATAATTTCCATGTTTCTTAAGAAAACACTTGAATTCTTAGCCAAATTCCAAAAACAAAAACAAATTTTTGAAAACTATTTTTTTTAGTTTTCAAAACTTGGCTTGGTTTTTGAAAACACGTCTAAAAAGTAGATAAGAAAACATGAAAAATCATAGGTAGAAGTAGTATTTATAGGCTTAATTTTTAAAAACCAAAAACCAAATGGTTATCAAACGAAACCTCAGGGACTAAACTTATAATTTAACCTATAAGAAATGTATTCATGAAAAAAATTGCTTTAAAAATCCTTTTTGCCTTAAGGTTTCTTGGAAATAAAAGTTTACCCACTAAATGCTTGACGGCAAAATCGTTCACATAGGCTTTCCAGAGGTAACAAGTACAGGGCCAAAATGGGTTCTTTTCTAAAATGTAAAATAATCAATAGATTTGAATAAATTTGGTTGATTTCAATATATTCAATTTCAATCAATTTAGGGGCGTTTGTCTTTTCTGAGTTAAGTTGGGTTTTAAACTTAACTCACCGTTTGACTCATAGAGAAATTAACTCCCTATAAAATAACTCAACTCTATCGACTTGCTACAGTGTTAGGATATTAACTTCACTAACTTGTACAGTAACCTATTAACATATTTTATCACCGCTTCTTCAATGACCGGCAACCATTGTCGGCGACCTTCTCCAGCGACTGGTGGCCACCTCCGATGACTGGCAACCACCGCCAACGACCTTTTTCTACGACCGACGACCATATGTGGCAACTGACGGCCACTGCCGACTACTTTCTCCGACGATCGACGACAATCGTTGGCGACCATATCCGAAAATCGACGGTACCTTCTCCGACGACTATCACCAGCAACAATTTTCAGCGATCAACGGCACTCCCATGGTTCAAAATAATATGAAATACTCATGTACTTGTTGGTCTGACTCTCTGCTCCAACAATCTTTCTTCGGACTTACGAACTCGACTCATTGTTGGCCATTACTTATATTTTGTGAACCATAATTATGTTTTGTGAATCATGTAAATAGGCCCTTGATAACCTACTAATTATTTTGTGAATATTTCACTTCTACATAACACTAATGTTGAAATATATTATCGTTTTCTTGTCATCTTAAAAAAGTAAAATACTAGCATTCTCTTTTCCAAAGATGTTCAATTTAGTATTTGTGTTTAAACAAATGTAAATAAATAAATAAAAACGTAATGATCAATGTGTTTAAAATCCTCATAATGAAGACCTTATTAGTAATTAAAAAATGTCATAATAAGGTCCTCATTTGTAAGTTTCAAAGAGGTTCAATATGTGTTTAAAAAATGAAATCTTAGATTTCTATATTTTGATAGAAGTTCAATTTGTGTTTAAAGGAAAAAAAATACAGGTACATTCCATTTTTTTTCAATTCATCAATTGTTGCAACATTTGATTTCTATAAATTGAAAGAAGTTTAATGTGTAATGCAAATATTTGATTTCTATAAGTTGAAAGAAGTTCAATGTATAATGCAAATATTTGATTTCTATAAATTGTAATAAATTCAATACGTAGCAGAAAGAGAAAACAAGGCTACATTGTCTATAGTTTGGAAGAAGTCAATTTCTAAAAAAAAAAATAAAGAATTATGTTTTTTTTTTAAAGATCAATGTTGAAATTTTTTTTTTTTTTTTTTAAGTTGACATTTAAATTCAGTGTTGGAAAATTGAAAAAATATGTTTCTAAATGAATGATTGAAAAAAATAAAAATAAAGAAAACAAAAACAGTCAGCTAACGTTTGATAACGTTCATGTTTCCTGTTTCTTGTTCCTGTTTCTCATTTTTCAAGAAACAGACATGTTTGATAGACCATCTTGTTTCTTGTTTCTAAATTTTTTAGAAACGTTTCTAAAAAATTGGCAGATTTTGAGAAACTTCAAAAAGTAATTTTTCAAATTCTGTTTCTGTTTTTTTTTTTTCAAGTTTCATGCATGTATTCCTATTTTTCTTTTTACTCATCTCTCCCCTCTCTCTTCTTTCTCTCTCTTCCATTCTATTTTTTTTTTCTTTTAATACTTTTTAATCTTTTTGTTTTTTTCTTCTTTTTTATATTTATTTTTTGATTTATTTCTTTCTATTAGTTCTCTCTCTTTCATCATATTTTTTTTTCTTTTAATAGTTCATTTTTTTTCTTTTTTCCTTTTTTCTTTTTTCTTTTTGTTTATGTTTTTCTCTTCTCTCTTATTTTCTTATTTTCTTTTACTTTACATTAACGAGCTTATAGTTATTATTTTTTATTTAATTCTCTATTATTTTTCCTTTTGGTAAGATTTTATTTTTTATTAAATAAATAAACTAATAATGTATTTCATGTTTACCATTAAATGTAAAAAAATATATATATACATTCTCTCTCTTTTTCTGATTTTACTTGCATGTATTATTGGCTAATGCATTTTTAAAGAAAAAATAAAAATAAAGTTTATTATTAAATTAAATAAATTTGGGTATGTTCGATTGTCTAACCTTAGACAATTTACAAATTCGTCTAATTGAACTAACTCTTGTAAGTCAAAATCGTTCAAGGTGAATTGATTGAAGTGACAAAATAACATTGCAAATCAAATTTAAACAACATTTGAAGGATAAAATTTATTATTATTATTATTATTATTAATTAGGTGTTGAGCCTTAATAAAATACTATAACCTCTTTATAATTGTTTTATATTTATTTTAATGTATGTTACATGTTTTATTATAGTATATGTACTAAATTTTATTTTTACCAAAAAACAATAAACAATAAACAAAAATAGTTATCAAACATGTTTCTGTTTTTAGTTTTTAAGAAATAGAAACAAGAAACGAAAAACAATAAACGAGAAACGAAAACGTTATCAAACGAGGCCTAAAATTCTTCAACTCAAATACTCCCTTGGTAGTCAATTTTGGCATTTCAATCAACTTCAATTTTGGCATTTCAATCAACTTTCTACCGTATTTAAGAAATTCATATCAAAACTAACCCAATTAGGAACTGGAACGCCTATAATATTTTGCGTGATGTCACCCACTATAATGGATTAGGAAAAGAAAATGCTTGATTCTTTATTCAAAACTTCGCAAATGTCTTATGATGATATAGTTTGAAAAATTTAATTGTTAAGGCCCCGTTTGATAACCATTTTATTTTTTATTTTTGATTTTTAAAAATTAAGCTTATAAATACTACTTCTACCTATGATTTTACTTGTTTTGTCATCTACTTTTTACCTATGTTTTCAAAAACCAATCCATGTTTTGAAAACTAAAAAAAGTAGTTTCTAAAAACTTGTTTTTGTTTTTAGAATTTGGCTAAGAATTTAAGTGTTTCCTTAATGGAGATAAAAACCATTGTAGAAAAATTTGGAGAAAACAAACTTAATTTTCAAAAATCAAAAACCAAAAAACAAATGGTTTTTAAACGGGGCCTAAACTATTATTCGAAGTCGACAAAAATATCAATGATAGATATTTCTAAAAAAAATTATAAAAAATATTTAAACTAACAAAGAAGCCTCACTCTTTTTATAATTTAAATTTTTTATTATTAATTAATATTAAACCCATAATAATGATATTTTTGTTATATTTTATCGATTTTCTATAATATAATAAAAATATTAATTCACCCTTTATGTCAAATTAATAGACATGAAATTTAAAACAAACCCTAATTCACAACCTTCCAGAAACAACGAATTGGCCCAACCCATCCGTAGATTTATAGTTTGTGAAAAGAATTTGATTAAAACTATAAGTTTTATTACTTTTAATATTGATTGAAATTGAAAGTATAGAGACTAAAATTAGAGTTTCTAAAAAAAAAAAAAAACAAAAATTAGACATTTGAAAGTAGAAAAACTAAAATAAAATGAAACTCAAAATGCCGGACCAAAATGATATTTTAACCAAAGATGTTTGAAAGAAACAAAAAACAAGTAGGTTGAGATTAACATCAATTGGGCCTTCTCTCCAACTCATTGTTGTGGCTTACCCAAACAAAATGATTGAAATTAAAGTAGGCCCAGAAATCTAATTCACTGAAGGAAAAATTCATCAATCTCATCCTCTATTCTTATTGCATGAGTCTATAACTATGACCTCCTCCTAATCATCCACCCTCTTCTATTCTACCCATTCTCATTCAATAACAATAATAAGATTATTTTTTAAAAAATAAATTCGACACGTAATTTCCCTTGTTCTTATTTATAATAACTATATGTAAAACAAGATTCTATCAATGTAATATGTGCTCCATTGCAATCATCTATATCATATATGTTCATCGGCACATCCAGCTATCTACGCAAAGATAACTAACTACCCAAGTATAACACACAAAAAATTTTCAACCAAATCAGTCGTCAATCTGAACCAATAACCTGCTCCTTTACCTCATCAATCTTGGCAGCCAATTCATCTCTACTTTCCTGACAGATTGCAACAAAAGACATTATTAGCTTATTAGTGATCACATATTTTGTAGGAAAGAAATACAGCAAACAACTTTAAGCAAGTACCTTGAATAACAAAAAGCGAGCCGTGAACCACACTGTATAACCAAACCCCACAATTTCCAACAACTTGGGAACCTAGATTCCAAGAACGCACGGTTATAAATTTTCCTAAAAAAAACTTTACCAATTGATGACCCCCTACAATTTACTCATGCAGTTCTAAGGAAATACAAACTCTTATAGAGATAATGTAAGAACTACTCACCAATGGGATGGAATCAACAGCACCAACAATGGCCGAAACCAACCAAAGGCCGAAAAAAGCACCACCGCCATAGAGGACAAGACTGTATGTATCAACAGACTCGAGCTGCGATCAAAAGTAACCATCAAAGCTTTCATAGGATGAAGCAATTGCAAACCGAAACTGAAAACATTACAAGTACAACATCTGTTATTTGAAAATGGTGTTTCCAAATTGACAGAGCGATAAAAGTTCAAATTTTTATAGGAAATACTGATTTCCATTTTGAAATATCAAATTTCCTATTGTGATTGAAGACACGGAAACTTTGATGGACAACAAACTATTATAAGAGAAACTTGTTCTTTTGAGGCACGTGCCATATAAATAAATCTATCAGCAAACATCAGAACATTTAAGTCACAATGCAAACTCAAAAAGAATCAGAAAGAACAAATTTTTAAAAGATTTGAAGACAAGAAATACAACGAGTAAAAATCAATTAGAGAAGTTAGGTTGCTCGATTAACCGCTCAGGTCGACATAATTGTCGACGTTTCATGTAGCATTGGTATATACTATCAAGTTTGATGATATCATCACTGCAACTAACTTTGACAAAAACAATACGAGAAATGAAAGAAATACGCATGGGGGCAAAAAAAAAAACCCAAAATATTTTTCAAAGAAAAAGGGAAAGGTAAAACCCCCCAAAAAAAATTATAAAAAATAAAATCCGTCAAAGATACCCAAGGAAGGCATTGAACAGTGGAATCTAGCCATAATCCAAACCACGGGAAGATATTGAAAGCAAAGATAAATAAATAAATAAGCAACAAAATCAAAAACCAAGTGATCCAAAAATTTGAAAAGAGTATCAGTAGCTTTGCAGTAAATCATTCATTTGTTGAAATGAAACAAGAGAGTATAAGGCATATTACTTACGGATTAACACATTTAACTTGCAAACACTCACTATAAATCACATGGCTTCAATAAAAGTTCTTACTTTAAGATCCTTCAATAATTCAAACGCCTGTTCTTGCGCAGCCTCAACTGGTTCTTGTTTAGGTTCTACAGATGGCGCAATTTCATTGTACGCGACCTTCTCAGCAGAAGAAGCATCTTCCACGGTAGCTGAAGACGCAGAAGGAGAATCCTCCACCGTTAGCACAGGCGCATCCTCAACTGGTTCTTCTTCAGGTACTTCAGATGTCGCAATTTCCTCGGATGAAAGCTTCTCCGCAGGAGAATCTTCCACAGCGACTGAAGAAGCAGAAGGAGAGTCTTCCAAGACTGTCACGCTATCGCGTTCTTCAGTAATTAATGGACTAGATCCATTTGAATCATCAGAGGCTGCTGCTCTCGGCAGTGAAACAGAAAAATGACGATATCCTAAGAAAGAATTTAGAACAAGAAAAAAATCTTTAAAACCACGTACATCCAAAGGAAATCGAGAATCAGCTCATCGTCATACCAGAAGAATCGTCTGAATCGATAAAGAACAATGCAGGAAAAGCAAAGCAGAGCATAAAGCAATCCAAAAATAATAAAAAACACAAACGAAACGCACAGAAATTCAACTGAAAAGTACAACAGAACACCACAATGACAACCTAGGGATTCGTTTTCGATCGCACACTGAGAATGTTATGAATTGAGAACATACGGAAGTGGATGCCGCGAGCAGAGCGCGAGGCTATGGCCATTTTGAGAGGAAGAGCGTGCTTCGGACGGAGCTGGGGGTGGTTTCCTGCGAGAACAGTAGAGAAAACGGGGAGGTCAGAAATGGCTCGGGACGCACAGAGCTCCATCGCCATGGCCGGAGAAGGGAATCGGAGAAGTGGTGGTTGAAATGGAAGATGAAATGGGGATGGTGGTGGAATGAGTGTTTCTTATACATTGGAAGAGGCTAGGGTTCCATGGGAGATGAGAGCCATATATAGCGTCCCAGTCCAGATTACTCTGTTGGCCCATCACTTGGATGGTGTAAGGTGTTCAAGAGCTACGGTTAGATTGAGTAAGTCAAAGATGGCTTTTGAATTTCGAATGTATTTGGAGAATTAATAATTTTCAAATATAGTCCAACGTTTATTTAGTGACATTTTAGATTCAATTTTAATTGTATGAAGTGCAAAGTTTTTGGACAATTAAAAATTTTCTACCATAGTCCAACGTTTATATAGTGCCAATTTGACTAATTCTTATTTGTTTAATAGATATTATGAATGGAGACATTAGTTCTCAAGGTTAAAATGTTCTTTGTCACTAAAAATGTCGAAGTGTCAATTTTATAGAAATATTGATAAAATGTTGATGTCAATGATATTTCTAAAAAAATATTTAAATTAATGAATAAATATTTTTCATTTTTAAATAAGTTAAAATACTTATTATTAATATTATCTTCACATTAGTTATATTTTGTTGCTATTTTATTTATATTTTATCAATTTCTTTTCGATATAATGTAAATGTCGATTCACCACTCATCTCAATTTCGAATCCTTGAAAATGTAGAAATATACATGTCGAAGGAAGTTTAATACATTGAGTTTTTTTTTAGGTGCAGGATTTTTTTCTTTTTAATTCAACAATTTGAGGTATACTCAAGTTGGCACATAGATAAAGGATTTGACGTTGAACCCTAAGGTAGGTAATCAAACTCAAAAAAAAATGAAGGTGATTCTATGTTAGTTATTACTGCATAATCTTAACTCCTATGATAATAACAAAGCACATCTAGGTTGGTAGCTCGACATTAGTAAGTAATTATATTTTGTTCATGCATGCATATTTTTTAAATTCATAAATCGCTTAATTTTTTATAATTTATTATATAGTATAATTTAATCAAAGAATACACAAATTTAAGCTTCCAACCTAAACATAAATTTAAAATTGTTATCATTTATTCTTCTACACAATCTCATCATTGGATATACAAATCCAAGTCTTTAACCTCCCATTGCACACCACCCCCCCCCCCCCCCCCCCCAAAAAAAACCCAATTACACAAATTAAAGCTTATTAAAAAAATAATCCTTGAATTTTGTAGAATAATTTGTAAAATAGAGATTAGACAATAAAAACCACCTTTGTCATATCATGATTCTCATGTTCTATTCGCACAGTTATTTTTCCTCAACAAAGGTATTTGTATGAATTCATGGTCAGTTAAAAAAATTAAAAATATATAAGAAAATATGTAAAGCATGTTGAAAACTGAAAAGTAGGGATGTAAACCCTCTCAATACTATATGTGTCCAAAACTTCACTCCTCTTTGTGTCTGTGTGGTTTGCTTTGTTCTGTGTGCTAGAGATGAGTGAAAGGCTTTGTTTGTGTCTGTATGTGGTGGCTGTGTTTTCTGTGTGCTAGACAGAGAGAGGGATGGGTAAAATGTTTTGGGCAGAGATATCTCAGAAGCATCATAATGGATATTCCATTTTATCTTCAGCAGTGAGTATTACAGGACAGTAGATAATTATAAGCAAAAAAGCAATGATCAAACACCACACCCAAATAAACTAATTCTTTGTAATAATGATAATTTTACATAATCAAAATAAACTAAAACAAACATGGATTTATCAGCCCTTGACTAGGGAATGTCTTATATTAAATGTATCAGCCCTCTTCATAATTTGCATTTCTGCAAGAATAATTAAATGACCAATGTGTTCTGAGATACAATGAATAAATACTGTGCAGCAAAGCTGCAAGAACTTGGTTTCTTTCTCCTCCATGTTTCCTTTATTATCAATGAATCCTCTCAAGTACTAATGCTATACACTTACCAATTTCTCTCAGTATTATTTATTCTACCAAAGGCATTGGCCTGAATTAACAAAAACCAAAGAGGAAAAAACCTGAAGCTAGCCGCCTGCTCCCTCGCTTCTCTGGAACCCTTTGTTCCTTCAGTCTCTTGCATAAATTAAATGAAGATTATTAGATAAAATCTGGTTGACCTGTCGAAGTTAGACATCGATGCCACATTCGGCTATTCGGGTCCAATATTCTGGGATACGAAATCACTTCGGGAATGGGAAGATAGACGTAATGTGTGTTACAGATTCCTACTGTGATGCCGCTATATCCTGCAAACGCGCCATGGACCTGTCATCGATCAAATAAACCCATCCGTGGGATAGTTAGTCCAAGAAATCCTTGATATAGATAAATGATAAGGGGTAATACCAAAAAGAGTTTCGAAGTCTGAATGAGGCAATAAAATGCGCCCCACACCTTCCACAACCTTTCTAAATCCATCTTTTTTTTTTTTTTTTAAACTTCTAATCAAATAAACCAGAAAACAGCAAACGACCAACTTGCCAGGATACTTCGAAGACAAAAGAAACTATACAACCTACCTAAATTGCAAATTACTCTCCAGTTATCCGCAATGTGTGTGTGAGTGAGAGAGAAAGTCGGGAGAATTTGAGGCACATAGTGAAGTAAGCTGGTTTTTAAAAGAACTAGAGAGGAAGAACGAGAAGCAATAGGAGAAAGCGATGTCCTTAGTTTAAAGACAAGGAAACCTTGTGGAAGAGAAAGTATGCAAAATGGAAAGAGCCACGGGCAACGGAGGCCCAATTGATATAAAAATTGGAGCTATCATTCATCGTAAGACCTAACAAATAACAGCAAAGCGCTACAACAGATAATAATGTATATCATTTTCTTTCATGGGTTTGGTCCTATGCTTCTTTCTGTATACCTCTCCTTTTTTCATTGATCTTTTAGTTGTATGCAGTAAATCCCTTTTTTCATGATTAATAATTTTCCAGTCTCTCAAAAGAAAGAAGGGAAAGAAAACTTCAATGAGGTAACAACCACCCTTGATGGTAAACAAGGAAATTATTAATGTTGTACTCTGGAGGAAGAGAAAAGGGACTCACTGCATTCTGCCCCAATACCGTGCACAAAATCCCATCAGATGCATTTGCACGACATGCACGGATCATATATGTCGGATCAATATACTTCACATCAACTGGAGTACTAATCTCCTTGAAGTATTTCTTCACCTGCAAGAAGGGGGTCAAAAAATGGTAAGATATGTTAATACACCAGTAGAATAATCCAGATTAAGTTTCCACTGCAGGAACAACAAACAAAAAGAAAGTTCTGGCTTTCCTCATCATTTTGAATAAAATTCCACCTAGTTAACATAAAATTTAAAGCCAACTTCTTTGGTTTAATGCTATAGTGGCAACTTTGTAGAAGATTTGGTTGGAGAGTAATCAAAGGATCTTCAAAGAGCAGTCGAATAGTATCGAGGGGACTTGGGATTCTATCAAACTCTTTGCATCCATCTGGTGTTCTTTCTCTAAATCTTTTTGTAATTACGACCTTGTGCATATTTCGGCTAATTGGGAGTCCTTTTTTGTAACCCTTTGGCTGTTGTGGGGATAGCTCATCTCCCCTTTTTGTATATTCTCTCTTTTGGCAATAGTTTTTTCGTTTCTTATAAAAAAAAATTAAAGCCAAAAATGCCATACTGCTCACAAGTATTATGTATTAATGTAAGAAGGGCATCTTAGATTCTCTCAAATAACACGATGATTAATCTACATGGAAGTAAATTTACAAACCTCTTGTTGAATATATACGCCAAAATCACTCAGTACAATGTTCCCAGATGCATCGGTAGCATTTGTCTTTTGTAGCAAATTCTGCAGTTAAAGCGGAGCGTCAGTATTCAACTCTAATCATTTATGATAAAAAAGAGTCAAAAAGCAATTATAAAATTCATAAAAGTTTATGCAGTCAATGAAGTTTGATTTATGAAGGATAAAAATAGCAATACCAACTTACCTGCCCTGCTCCCTCAGCCACACAAACCACAGCAGACCCCTTTGTCTCTATCAGATATTTCAAATGGAGTAGAACACCATGGGGCCCATGTAGTTGGAAAGGAACCTAAGAACCATATGGTGATATCAGTGTGGCATCGAGAAAATAGAAACTAAATGTCAAATTTATATTTTGACACATACCTCAGGGACCAAGCACACATCAATCTGCCCACTGGCAAGTGCTGCATGCATTGCTATAAATCCACTGCTGCGACCCATCAATTTCACAATGCCAACTCCATGGTAAGCACTGTGTGCCTACACCAAATTATTAACATAATGTCATTGATCATCATATGACAACTTCCAGAACGGGGAAGGAAAATAGCACTATAATACTATGAAAGGAGAAAGAATTCAAGGACGGACCAACATGCACATGAACGCAGCAGTAATGATACAACAATAGAAAGCAATGTACGTTACCTCAATGTAGGCAGAGTTTATTGCTCGTTGTGCTTCTTCAACAGCAGTATCGAAACCAAAAGTTTTATCCATCAATAAGATGTCATTGTCTATAGTTTTTGGAACACCAACCACTGCCACCTTTAACCGTCTTTTCCGACACTAAACCAAAAAACATAGTTAGAAATGGTGTCATTTTTTTCCTAATAAAAAGCAGAGATGTTTTATAATAATCAAAGACCAGGTAAAAAAAAATTTAAAAACTAAGAATAAAAAGCATCAAACTCTTGCTAAATGCAAACCCACACTTTATAAAAGTGGAGTGAAGGCTGAAGAAAGATTCAGAGTGATTCTAATCAAATTCATGCATGTTTGGAATTGGTTTTGTAACATCTATACAATGCCTATAGGGTCCATGTTCTTGAAGAGTGAAAGATTCCAATATACCACACGCTTGTGAGTTGTGAGGTGAACTTAGAGTATTGAAAAAACATATAGTTAGAGTATTCCAATATACTACCAATTTGTGTGGTAAACTCAATTTATCATTAAATTGTTTAGGGTAATTTAAAATGCAAAATATAGATCATCAAACTTTACAATAAACCTTTAAAAAGAAGATAATATTGATACGATAATAAAATTCACAAATGCTTGCACTGCACGTCAGTAGCAACTAGTATATAAAATTGTCAAGTAAGAGAAAGGTTATGACATACCTCATTGTGTATCGCATTAGCTCCAGCATGTGTGCCATTTCCACCCAAAACAAAAAGCATATCAATTCCCCTTTCCTGCAACACAGTCAATATATGCCTCAATGATTTTCAAATGGTCAACTCCCAATAAAAAGTCTACGTTATCAAACTAAGACAATCTGTTTGAGACCTTCAAGCTGTCCACAATTTCGCCAATGCCAGGACCTCCACGTGAGACTCCTAACAAACTCCCACCAGAAAGATGAATGTTCTGAACCACCTTTCTGGATAGCTAGGAATGAACACCATCACAAAGTCAATTAAAAAGCTTCAGCATAGGCAACTTTTTCAACCATATTGTCATGAGAGAAGTAGTACTGTTATAAGACAAGTGGTTCTACAGAAAATATAATTCTATGTATGCAGAAAAGTAACTTACTGGCATTTCAGTCAGTTCTTTGTCAGAGAATCCACGATATCCAAAGGGAATCCCAACTATCTTCTTTACGCCATAAATTTCAAGTGTGATTACGATCTGTAAAAGAATGCATATTCTTTGAGAACGTAGGAAGAAATGCTGAAAACCTCTCCCGAGACAAGCTAAACATATAAAATCTAAAGAATGCATATCCTTTGAGAAATAAAGGACGTAATAACTTCTAAACATGAAATTTACTTAATATCATAATTTCACCCAAAAAAATTATGCAATTAAAGTTAAAAGTAAAATATGATATAAATGAAAATAACCTGTCTGATAAAATCACTAAGAGTATAAAAAATAAAAAAATAAAAAAATAAAAAAAGAATGGTTAACCTGTCTGATAACATCATTAAGACCAGGACAGAGTCCCCCACAAGTCACAATTGCTGCTTTCACTTCTTCTGGTTTAAAGTATATTTTCTCTCGAGGCCCAGCACGATGAACCCTGTACGTAAGAATTGTCAAATTATGCATGGACGTAATCAAGGATCTAAATGCATGAGTTAATTTGAGAAAGAAAATATGCAAGAAATTCTTTTCCAAATTTGTGAAGCCCCATTATCCCCTTGGCCGGCTAAACAACCCATAGTGTCTTAGCACTCTTTTCTTTTCTTGCCCTGATTTCTTTCCCTTTTTCTTAAATTAAGGGTCCCTACTACCAAGTAATTCCCCTTCTTATTTAGCCACAGTTTCAGTTCACCCTCCATTTATCTATCATAATTGAACTTCAAGCATTTATAATCTTATAAGGTTCTAGAAAATTAACAATATCTTCAACAGTTCTGAAAAAGAAAGTCAGTATTAAAACTTTCAGCTCAATTCTACCAATGCAGGCATGCCCTACAATTGCTAATAGCTATAAATTGAAAGAGATTTTACCATTGTTCTACCCAAGTACAATTGGGGTCAATGCACTCGGCACCAGCAGACGTAGGTGATGAGTAATTTATGACCTGGGCATTGGACAATAAAACCAAACTTCAGAGTACATTAACTAAACTTCTCAAAAAGAATAATACAACTGCATGTCATCATAACTTTGGCGAGAAATTTTCATGTCAGCCAAATTATAAAGAACAACGACATGTCGGGAGTGTTTAGAATATCTTAAATGATCATCCAACAGCTTAAGCTTCGTTTCTATTCATAACATAATTAATGATCAGGAAGAATAGGGCTGAAACTAAAGTGAAAAGAAAAGGGGAATGGTTAACGAATTATGTAAAAACCTTCAACACGCTGTTAAAGTAAATGAAGACTGACCAAATGGTCCAAATCAACTTTCAAAAAGGTTTCCACCGTAACAATGACAGTGAATATACCTTGAGAAGTACGCGATCGTTATTATTTATGTATCCGTGCCACTCTTCATCTGACGGATAACCTCCAGCAAAGACGTCCGAAACCGGTGTCCTGCAATTCCAATCCATACATACACATAGTAAACATCGACATTCAAAGCCAAACTAATCCACAATCCAAAAAAGGAATCAAGAAACCCGACACTAAACGAGAAAAGGCAAAAACACAACCAAAAGCAAAGAGGGGGAAAACAAAAAGAGAACAACACCTCATCTTGAGACAAAAAGTAGAAGGAATAGGAACAGCATCTCCGAAAACGTCGGTAATGTGCGGGAGATTGAAGCGCTTTTCAAAGTCCGCCTGATACTTCAATTTCCAATCAGGATCACTAAAATCAATCGCTGTGTTCTTGCGCCCATCCTTAACATCAACAGAGGCGCGGACTCTCCCAAAATGCTTCCTCGAACTCAGGCTCAAAATTTTATCACTACTCAAACCAAACAGTCCATGGGAACAGCGCGATACCTGGTGATGGAAACCGACTTTGGGACCGATCGCGTGCGAGATAGAACCCATCAAACGGTGATCGGCGAGAACAGTCGAAGAACAAATCAGAAGCAAAGCAACGTCTGTGGAAGAGGATTGTAGAAGTGAGGAGAATTCGAGGTTGAAGAAATGGAGACGATGAGAGTTAGGTAATATAGAATTGGTTTTTCAGAGCTACAGTATGGAAAGGAGAAGACGAAGTTCGAGTCCGATACGAACTCTGAACAAAAGTGACTGTCTGGTTTTCCCGTTTTGACTTGATTGCCAGATTGCATTTTGACCTTGCTTTTCACCTTATATTACAATACTGCCATTCCAATTCGATGATTCGCATTTGGCCGGCCTTTTTAATTCCTTGCGAGTGTGCGTTGTTTTTTCTTTTTCTTTTTTTTTTTTGAAGGGTGTGACTTGTTATATATTGTATAAAGTTAACTTATTTTATTCCTTTTCTGTTTTTTGTTATTTAGTTTCGAAATATTTTTGTTTCAACATTATTCCTTGCAATCTTATTCTTCAACTTTTAAATAGGCACTTTTATCTCCCTCCCTTTTTTAAGTTCTAGAGCATTTAGGGTAGGAAATTCGAATCTCATATGCCTTTATCAGTCGATTACGATAGTACATATTTATTTCAATTCAATATTTGACTAGTCATTATATGACATATTATTTTAAACATTTGGAAGTAAGAGGATTCGAACTCTAACCTCTTGATCGAGAGTACATGTCAATTACCGTTGAGCTAAACTCACTTTGGTGGTCCACACCATTCTTAAATATTTCTTAACTGGTATGAAAAAGTTTCCATACTACCTACTACTATAAATTTTTCCATGATTCAATGTGCAAATAGCCTATCATCTTTTATGACAAACAACAAATGGTTTCCATACTTAGAAATTTTTCCATGATTCCATTATATCTTGAAAAATGTGCATATAGCTTATAAATATAATAGTTGTTGCAATTAAACTCTTAAGATAATGGTTTTTTTTTTAGTTCAGTAATATAGGAATGAGAGATTCGAATCTTTAATCTCTTAGCCAATGATATATATCTAAATCAGTTGAGTTATGCTCATGTTGACAACTCTAAATATAATAATTGCTGCAATTAAACTCTAAACTCTAAATTCTAAATCACTCATAGATTAGGCAATTATTGTCTCAAATTTGTAAAATTGTTTCAATTAAACTCAAATCCTAATGAATTATATAACGACCCGGTTTAATTAATAATAATTTTGTAACGTTAGGGGTAACTGTTAAGATTGCAATGTCTTGGGTGACACGCTTTACAATTCATGTGTCTGTGCGTTTCTTTCCAAATTTCTCTTTTAATTGATTATTTAAATTTTGTATAGAAAATATTTTAATCTTTATTATTAATCTAAACTAGATCATTTGACAAAACCCATATTAACGCGTCTTTTTGTTTATTTATTTGATAAATAAGTACATGGGTTTTAAAATACACCAAACAGGTAAAGGATAGTAACTAAACCAAAAAATTTGAATAGTAGAGATTAAAATAAAATCAATACAACTTCATATGAAAATTCAGAGTCAAGATAAAATTAAAATCAAAACCCATTTGTAAAAATAATAATAATAATTCTATAAACAGTATAATTCAATTTTTACAACTTGTATATCATGATTGAATGAGATGCATAAATATTTTTTTGCATTTGCCCAATAAATAAAATATTAGAATTTAGAAATGTCAGAAACGATGTTGTCCACATAAGTATTACAAATTATACTTAGCATACACCCAACATTCACATCGGCACTTTGTGATTCTAATGAGGTGATGATGTGTCAACTCTTTATGATATGTTTACGAAAACTTCCAAGTTTGTTTATCCATGGAATTAATCCAGCGATCTAAATTTAAATTTAATGCCCCATTTGATAATTATTTGATTTTTAGTTTTTGATTTTTGAAAATTAAACCTATAAATACTACTCCCACTTATGGTTTTACTTGTTTTGTCATCTACTTTTTGTCTATATTTTCAAAAACTAAGCCATGTTTTGAAAAATAAAAAAAGTAGTTTTCAAAAACTTGTTTTTGTTTTTAGAATTTGGTTAAGAATTCAAATACTTCCTTAAGAGAAATTAGGGGAAAACAAGCTTAATTTTCAAAAATCAAAAACCAAATGGTTATCAAACGGGACCTAAACTTTTCAATCTTGATATTAAATAAGTGATAAATTAATATATTTTATTAGTTCGAGATCCTGTTTGTAGTTAGTTGTTGACATTTAATAGGTAAAATAATCTATCTTTGTCCATTTGTCACTTTTTGTGTATTGATATTTGTTGATGTTGGAATTTGGATCAATAGTGAATTTGTATGAAAAGGAAGAATCAAACTAATACCCTGCAAATAAGAAAACTATGCACCAGTGTGGTGTCAAGCCACCTACACTCTGACACTCTAGTCAGTATTGAGTTTGTAAATAGCTCAAACAAAAGACTAGAATTGTTTGGGCGGACCTTTTCAAGTTGTCATATCCCATTATTTATAGAGAGTACCTAATAGAAAACGATGCTGGGCTGAAAATATCGCCATGATTTTCGACATCTCCCAATCTGAGGAATGAATGAGGGCCAGCTGTATGCGAGCTTAATTCTGACCCTTTTAGTCGTAAATGTCATGTAAAGGTTGAATCTGTGCCTATGCCAATTCTCCTAGGTTGGGTCTCGCAGATTCGGATCGACTCATGCAAGGTCATCTACAACCTTATTGGGCAAGCCCAGTAACTCTATTGGAGAGCTAAGGCCCAAATGGGTTTGGCCAAATTGGTCTATAGTCGACCCTCATGGGGATCGGCCACATAGACTAGGGGCAATAAGAAGAATGTCTAAATTTAACCTACCCAACTTAAAAAATGTCTAAATAAGTTTCATTTTGCAAGTATATCTAAAACAGTTTTTTCCTAAAATATACTAAAAGCATTAGGATGAAAATACCCCTATTGTGGATATTTATGAGTTTATCATACCTAAAAGTGTGGCTAACAGAAAGTTCAGAACAATGTTTCGTCCACATTTGGGATTTCTCATTTAAAAAAACTTCTTCTCAACTTCTGGTGCACTTAATCCAAAACCAATGCAAGTCGAAGAGGCCATCAGAGTTAAACTTCAAGATTGGAGGAAAGATTCTGAGTTTTGGTTTAAGAGAATTTGCTTTAATTAATGGGGTTAAATTGTGGTCCAAACATACAAATTGACCGAGAGAAGATAAAGGGAGACGAAAAACTTAAAAATGATTACTTTGAGGACGAGGAGAATGTCAAGCGGTCCTTTTTTAATATGGCTTTCAAGGTCAACAAAATGGCGCCAGAAAACAACATGGTGAAAATGGCACAGTTATACTGCTTGGAGAGCTTCCTACTCCCGAGACAAGAAAAGGTACATATGGAGACCGACCATATCCTCATGGTTGACGACGAGGAATTATTTAATTCTTACCCATGGGGGCGCGTCGCATTCCAACTGTTGGTCAAGTACATGAAAAATGCATTAACAAGCCAAGGTAGTAACGAGGTCGGCATGAGAGGATTCATCTATGCTCTCATGGCTTGAGCATATGAAGTTATACCCACCCTAAGCGCAACTCCAACATACTATGCAAAAAGAATCAACAATGCAGCCTCGCAAATCATAAATTGGGAGGCAAACTCACAGCCGGTGTGGAAGGACCTACATGCGAATGTTTTAAACTTGCCAACTGTATGTATTTAGATCTACCCCTGTTACTGTATACATTTGTACCTAAAATGTATATATTTATCACTGACCCAGGTTTGAACATTTTCCCAGTTGGAAGTGATGCCCCTAGAACCGCAGAATAGGAGATACAAATGTCATACTTCGCACCATTCATGAAAGAGGAACTTGTTGCCCGTGGTCTAGGCAACCCCGAACGGACACTTGGAGATGAGGCTACATTAATTGAAAATCCCTTTGTAGGGTCATCCTCAATCGAAAACTAGTTGGGAATACTCATAAGGAAGCAAGATGAAATGAATGTCAAGCTAGACGATGTTGTTACTGCAATAAACGCTCTAATGAACTACTTGAAAGACACTCACGAAGAGAATGAGATGGCATGCTCCAAATTCATGATGCAAGGAGACGTAGGGACGGGTGTAGAGCATCTTACCAGTATGAAAGTATAGATGAATAATTGCTTCCATATGTAGGTACTTCAATTAATTTATGTATGAAATTACTGATACCTCGCTTGATCCATTGGTCACTACTAAAATACAAGGATCCTGAAAAAGGAGATGGTGATGAACTGAAGGATAAGGCAAAAAACCAAGACAACCATGGACAAGAGAAACATGTGCACCCATCTCGAAAAGAAGACGACGAAGATCCCCCCGACGGAGGGCCACCATGCATAGAAATTGGTATAGGGCGTGGTGTGGTGAACCAACCAACCAAACATGTTTCCGGCGGCAGAACTAATACCCAAGTAATAAAGGATGACCAGGTACGATGCTCCCAAGTGTTGGTTAGTCTAATATTTATAGTTATTTAACTAAAAATGCATCTGTAGGTAAGCGATGACGTGGACGAGAAAATCAACCAAGCAACCATGTCAATCGATGAATCTAAAATCATGGAAAAAATGATAAGAGACAAAAAGGGAAAGGGTATTACGACTATGGATAAACCTTATTTTATAGAATCATTATACTAGAAAACAGTACTCATTGTTATTATTAATTAATATAACTCTACTTGAATTTTGGCAGGATGCATGTATGATCAATTGTCTTGCATCAAATGTCATGCCATTGAGATGGGTTGGAAATGTACGTGACTATGGTTTTTTAAATACATCTACCCATCAATCAGTGTATATTATGTGTGTATAACATATAAATTGTGTTGTGCATACCAAAGGACAAGGGGATTAAGTCCAATGAACTATTGGGGAACATTGTGCAAAGATGCGTTGCACTGATAGAGGTATATATCATTAACTTATAAATTAACACCACATTCTATGCATGATTGGTTAACACACTATAATGTATATATGCAGCTTGACCAAAATGTGCCTCATATTGTGGCGATACATCCAGCTGGTGGGGGCAGTGTAAAGCCTACAATAATATTGTTGATGCAATGCGAGGGGCATGGGTGAAAAATGCAACAGAAGATCTCCCTGTGCATTTCATGGCGTCGTCGTTGTACTTAAAGCTCTATTTGATTGTTATTGGTTATCTGCTTTTGCACTAGAATGTGAATGCAGAAAATAGATTGTTTCCTCTACTTAGATGGTAAATACATTAGTGCTACGATATTTTACCCTTGATAGCCTATACACAATTATTTATCCCCAGATATACATACACATTTGGGATAAAACGGGGTATAAAGTTATATACTACTAATTGCTGAAAATATCCATAAGTAACAATATTGTACCCACCAATCAACTGTTAATTCATAAGATAACAAACCCCAGCAAGACTTATACATACTAATAAAAAAAATCACCTCAAAATGGGGTTACTACAGCGTCTCCGATTATGACCTACTTGTCTACACCTCTCACACTTTAGTATACGTTTTCTTTCCCTATGAGACTTGATCCTTCTTTTCCTTGGTCTCCCAGCACTTCGTTTTTTATTAGGCGGCTGAACTAAAATGTCATTATCTATGGGTGGGCCAATATCATGATAAGACATGTCAATCAGATGCACATCCCCACTATAAAGCTTCTGAACAATCTCGATACGGTAAAACTCATGAACATGAGTGTACGGGCAACCCTCTCCAGCAAATGGCAAGACATGCATGAGGGCATGGGATGAGATCAAGGTCCCACCATTTGCACGTACATGTGCGATCATTAATGTTTACTTCGAACTGCCCATGTTGGTCGTGAACTTCAAATTCGACCTGATCTATGTGGTAAATCTGCATATTGACAATAGGTATATATAGGTAAGTGCACATGAAATAAAAACAGAAACCCATCATAAAAATACGTACATCCATCGTATGACTATCCTGTAGGGACTCTCGCAAAACCTCGGTAGCATATGATGTTATATCTAAGGTCTAAGTGCTTGTGTGGGTCCTCCGTTCATAGAACCATCGTTGCAAAAAATCCCTAATGAATTCCAACAAAGAAATGACTAGTAGATCACAAGCTTATTTTAAGTGCGAATTAAGACTCTCTGATATATCAGTTGTCATCATTACATATTGTTTCTTAGGTGAGAACGCACGCGCCCACCTAGCATACCCTACGCCATGTAATTCACCCCTGATAGACGGGAAAATTTGTTCCATCCTCCTCATATAGTACTCAAACTCGAGAACGATATACGATTTTGCACACTCAAAGTACAAATCTTCGATGACCTTACCTCTATGTCATGGTTTAATATTTTGTAGCAAATGATAAATCTAGATAGCATGGTGTACCGAATTATTGTTGGGTTTTGTGTCCTAAAACTCGTGGTTTTGTAAACTGAATGTATATTCTATTTTACTATAAAGATGTTATTGAGGTTTATTCAGTAAATGTGTTATTGAATAAAGTGAATTGTGTATTCTATAACCCAAATCCAATGAACTAAGAACCCTTGGCTATAGTATGTATACTTGAACTTTATGTATGACATAAAAGTGGATCAAGTTCGAGTAATAGCCAAAATGGTCAATAGTATAAGGATAAGGCTGGGTACCTTATTCTGGGGACACTATGGACGCGGCCCACTTTGTATAGTACTAACGATGTGATCCTGAATCGTTCATGTGGAGACATGCGAGTGGGGGCGTCCTATGCAATGAGTTTGCATAAGACCGGACCGCGAAATAGTCACTTAGACTTTATAACTCCGTTTACTGTTTTAACTGACTATATTCATACGATGACCTAGGTAACTCGATCTTAATCCTGAGCGTGCTATGAACTCCTGTTTATTTGGGATTATCCTTAGATTTGCATGGGTGAGAGTGGCCCGAGATCGCCGACTCAATAAGCCTCCCATTT
The DNA here is from genome assembly GCA_033996785.1 of Trichosanthes truncata. NCBI lineage: Eukaryota > Viridiplantae > Streptophyta > Magnoliopsida > Cucurbitales > Cucurbitaceae > Trichosanthes > Trichosanthes truncata. The sequence continues at coordinate 75,122,347 of JAWPNB010000003.1, forward strand.
TGGGGATAAGACCGGATAGATAGTTGGGAACATAGTCATGCGAGATGGAATTCACTCCTACCTGCTTTAAGGATTAGTAGAGAGGTTGTTCCCTTAAGTGCTGACTCCAGGTCTTGAACAATGGGCCCACCCTCTCATTGGCCCGAGAGGGATTCGGTTTGTTGGTTGGACCACAAACTAATTGTTCATTAGAGGATCATTGGGACTTAAGGAACAAGAAGTAATTACAGGGGTAAAACGGTTTATTTGACCCAGCTGTAATTACGAACGACCTGTGAAGGATCGACTTACTAATCATGGTTATATCGAGTGGACAGAAATATATCTACAGTGAGGAGAGTGCAGCCATTGGGCTTTAGTGGAGTGTCCCGGTGGTTAACGAATGTTGATTAGCTAGGCTAAAGAGTTTGGCCGGTTAATCTCGTATCGTTGGAGCTCATGATCTGTAGGTCCATTAGGTCCCCTTACTAGCTCAGACTAAGCCTTGGAATAATTTGAGAGAAAAGAATTTGAATTGTTCAAATTCGGTTTTGGGAGTAAACGTTAATTATATGCGATATACTTAACGTACTATAATTTAATTATGAATTAAAATCACAAGGAAGAGAGAGGAACATATTTAAATGTGATTTAAATATTTGTTCGGTTTAATACGTGAATAGGGATTCATGTACAAATGATTGGTCATAAAAGAGAGGGATTGGTCTAATTATTTAATTAATATTTGATATTAAATTAAATAATTAAATTAATTAATTAAATGGTTTAATTGATTAATCAAGTTTTTTAATTAATTTTGATTTAAACTTGACTAATTCCAACCAAGTGTTGTCTTCCAAAGGAAGACAAATGTTGTCTTCAAAAGGAAGACAAATGTTGTCTTCCATAGGAAGACAAATGTTGTCTTCCATAGGAAGTCTAATGAGGTTTCATTAGTGCCTATAAATGAGAAGAAACACAATGGAGAAAGGTGATTAGAAAAACAAGAGATTTTTGTAGAAAACTCTCTAGCTTTTTTATCTTTACTCATTCTTCTCCCAATTTCTCTCAATCAAAGATCCCACAATCCATTCCAAGGGCTGAGAATAGTAGGGAAGACTCTAGTGGTGGTCCAAGTATTGTTGGTGATCCAAGATTTACAAAGAATTTGGAGAATTTGAGCTACAAAGGTATGTGTTCATACTTTCTGGTTTTTTTCCAGTTTTGAGCATGTTTTTGTTTGGTTAAATTGATGTACTTTGAGTGCTCGAGATCCGAAATTGCTTCCGCTTTCTTAATATTAACCCCTTCAATTATATACCCTCCTAATACCGTTACCTATACTAGTGTGCCGATCAAACACAATCACTACATCGGGTTCGCCAAAAACTGCTTTTAAATTTCAGAAGAACCACTCCCACGACACATCATTCTCAGAGTCAACAATGGAAAATGCCAATGGGTACATCTTTGAATTTTCATCAAATGTGCATGTTGTAAGAAGCGTGTCGCTGAACTTACATTTTAGATATTACTGGTAAACAGTGCTCCACCCATCTATTGATGCTGCTAAGCTCATGAAGAAAAAATGGAACCTATCATTCGCATCAGCCTCCTAAGCAGTGTATGTCCATGACAGAATGTTGTAAGTTTCAGTATATACATTGATTGTAGCATTTTAAAGGATGTATAAAAGGGTATATACCTAGATTTTTTGCAATTAAATTGGCTACAAACCTAGAAATGAGAGCATAAGACTCTTCCGGGAATACGGTTTACAGTCTTCTCTCTCCCCCTCCATGCTTTATCATAACTAGTATTAACGTCGTGATTCTTCCGGGCATACGCCGTTACATCTTTGGGAGTACAATGCATCCTATTGTTCATTCTTAGAATAAGTTCAACGTACTCGCTAACCATGGTTGCGATCACATGTCGGTGGTCATTGCGCACGATGTCAATACAGCATGTGTGCTCATTGACAAGTTTCCTAAGAACCCACAATTCCCCACCCCTCAAAACTGAAGCACAAAGGTCCCACAATTCCCCACCCCTCAAAACTGAAGCACAGAGGTACCATTTGCATGTGTCGCCAATACACCGGATAATGAATTGTCTCTTGCTCGATTTTAATGTTTTGAATTGAAAACTTTGTTTTATTGCAAGGGTATATATAACCTTCTTCAGATCATCCTTACACCCAAAAACGCACCCCTAAAAAATCCCACCCCCTTGTGTTAGGGCGACAATACTTCTAGGGTCAACGAACATGAACTCTTTCGCCTGTTTGTTTGAACCCTCCACCAATGCTATGGTATCAACCTCCATAACTAGACAACAATCATAGTACATACCCTCATATACTCCTGTAAGCATCTAAGCTACGTCCCTATCCTCAGCAAGGTCTATAATCAACAGCTTATTATCCCCATTCTTAACAAGTGAGAGACGTAAAATCTTATTGGTGACATCAAGCTTAATCTGGGTTGCAATAAATTCAAAGAGTTCCAAAAGAGTTGAGACATCTCCGACTACCACTGAGCTTGACTTGTAATCCTTGTAACCATCTTCCTTATCCCAAACACCATCAAACAAGATAGGAATGCTGTGGGAAGCCATTTCTGGTTGATACAAACCTGCAAACGTGTAAACCAATGGCAGAATGTAAGGATCTCTTTTGGAACGTGGACGATGGATCCCTTGCAGTCTTCATGCAAACTCCATGGAGAAAATCAGTACCCCTATGGAAGACGCTCGACCCCCTGAGGATAATGTTTTCTTCACACTCCCTCCTAAAAAATAGGTAAACAGAATTCCAAATATGAAATATTTTTATCCATATTTCATTACCGATTTTATTTTTATAGATAATAGCCACAATTTCCCTATAGGCTATGGGGGTCGGCCAAATTGGTCATGGGCAAGGTTCATTTGGACCTTGACCTTTCGGCCCCGAGGTCGGCCTTCTTGACTTTGGCCTCGGCTCTTATGAGGCCGACTTTTGGACTGTGTTCGTCCCTCATGGCCTTCCATTGTGCTCACTATTGGCCTTGGCTCTTGGTGGGCTTCGAGTACGACCCAGGCGAGAATTTCACCCGCAACCAATGCTTCTTTAATTAGGTTCATACAATTTTATCAATTTTTTTATCTGTGAGCATTTTTTGCTTGATTTTTCGTGTGTTTATTAGTTAAATATTGTAAGCTAGTTTTATAGGTTCTCTTATGGACAAATTTAGAGTTCAGTTTTATTGAAATACAAGTTCAATGTTTACATTAACTCATCCAATCAAGTAAAGATGAAAATTTTCTATATATTTATAATTATAATGAATATCTAAATTTATAATATATCAAAAAGTATTTTTTTTAGAATAATATATCAAAAAGCCACTGTCTTAGAAAATATTTGTAAATTATAACGTCACTTTGTCAAAATTTTAATTGACCAACTATATCATTGCTGTTTAATCACTAATTGATCCTAAGTGTTCACTACAAGAAAATCATTTTTAACCTATTAGTAATTAAAGTATTACATTAACACTATAAGATTAAGATATTACAACTTCATTAGATATAATTTATTGAAAATGAAATTAAATATAATACATTGCATAAAGAGTTCATCAATAAATTAATGAATTACACATGTTAATGTATCTCAAGTATTGACGTTATTGTAATATTTTGAAATTAACCCATAACAAAATTTATTTAATTTAGTGTTACTTATTTTAATTCAATTTAAACGGAGCAAAATTGGTATGTAGATTTAAAAATTATTCAATTGAATATATAAAATAAAAAGTAAAAAACATTTTAAAATTATATCAACAATTAGTTTTTAAATTAAAGTATAGATTAAATCATACAAATGTTTTACTACAAAACACAAAAGAAATAAGAAAATTGCTGAACCGTTTACACCACTGAATTAGCCCCAAAAACAAACGTGATCTTTTTTTGCTTTTAATTTGGAAAGTGAGAATCGAAATTTCTATTAGTTAACATTTTTCAAAACTAAATTTAACAACCACATAAAGACCTAACCAATTAAATATACTTGAAACTCGACCACAAAAATAACAGAGAATTGAAACACACACAACTAGTCAACAATATTAATTTCTAGTTTAATTTGATAAAATTAAAACTTTGATGCTAAATTTGATACACCCATCTAAATAAATAGACAAGTAATGAATTTTATTCTAAACTGAATTATAAACTTGTACATATATAAGCCCAAATACTAAGCTAAATGAACAGGATGAGATATTACTCTCATTTTGTGGTGCAGATAAACACGAAAGGAACTGTAGACACTATCTATATGTTAAAACATTCCGAGCCGGCATTAATCACAAAACAAAGAGCCCATTTCTACACAACCTAATGACAATTGACAAACACTTCATCCAAAGCACTTCTTTTAAAAGCACCTCATCAGAGCCTTTGGCAGAGTTTCCTCCCCTTGTGCTTTAGAAATTTGGCCCAGCTGCGAGAATCTCATCTGTCAGCTTGCTGTCCTCGCCAATCTTGTAGTTGGTAAATGTCTCAAAGTTCTTCTTGAACAAGCCACCCAGCTGAAGCAACATATCCTTGTACGCCCTTTTGTCGGACCACTGCATCGCATCTCATAAACGTTAGAACCTTGAAATCGATTCTTTAACTCGTTTTGGAAGAGAAGGTTAACTTACAGTGTTAATTGGATCCAAGATTTCTGAAGGCACTCCGTCGATCTCGGTGGGAATTTCAAGCCCAAACACTTCAGTTTTCTTGTATGTCGCATTCAGAAGCTGGCCAGAGTGAATGGCATCGATGATCTTCCGAGTGTATGGTAGCTTAATGCGGTTCCCTTGGCCATACCTGTTGGATCAATAATATGTATATAAGCTTCTTATTTAGAGAATGTTTTTAACGAGTGTTAAATATTAATGCATACCTTCCACCTGACCAACCCGTGTTGACAAGCCATCCGGTGGCGCCGTGCTTCTGCATCTTCTCGGCTAGCATGGCTGCGTACTTTGTTGGATGTAACATTATAAAAGCAGCCCCGAAACAAGCCGAGAATGTTGCCTGTGGCTCTTTGATGCCATCTTCTGTGCCTGCCACCTATTCACAAACATACAATCCAACCAAATGTTTAGCTTAATGTTTCCATTCTACACATTGACATGCCTTTTATTTATATGGAAGATGGAGTGTATATTTACCAGAGCAGTGTAACCACTGATGAAATGATACATGGTCTGTGCCAGGCTCAGTTTGCTCACCGGTGGAAGCACCCCGAATGCGTCACATGCCAATAGGATCACATTCTTTGGGTGCGGACCAACACATGGTATTTTTGCATTTGGAATGTATTCAATTGGGTAAGCTGCCCTTGTGTTCTCTGTAACAAGATAACCAAACACATAAGGAAGAACCCAATGCAAGTGGGTGAGTGTAGCATCTCTCTTTTCCAATAATACTTTTCAAATTTATAGTGACGTTAGGCTATATACATCTAAAAGTACTGTTGAAATTTCTCATAAAACATTTTCAAGTGTTTGCATACCTGTAACTGATTTGTCGGTATAATCAACTTCTCGGGTATGCTCGTCAAACACCACGTTTTCAAGCACTGCCAACAACCCATGAAACAAGTCAATCACATCACGATGTAATCAGCAAAAAAGATTAGCAAAATCAAACAGAAACAGGATGATAAAAACATTACCAGTTCCAAATATGATGGCATTCCAGATGTCTGGCTCTTTTTCTCTAGAGAGATCGATGCACTTGGCATAGCAACCTCCTTCGATATTCGACACGCCATTATCACTCCAACAATGTTCATCATCGCCAATCAGATACCTATTATGGTCTGTTGACAACGTCGTCTTTCCAGTACCTAAAACAAAATCAACAAGTACTGAGGACCTCAAAATTGCAGCCAGAAAGCAAATCGTGCAATCCAGTTAACCCTTAAGATCAAAAGCAAACAAATAATATGCTATGGATGGATAGGGTAAAAGGGCACATATCGTTATGGCGTATATCGGAGACATTCTCATCTGGCTCCAATGATACTATACCTGAGAGTCCAAAGAAGAGAGCAACATCTCCATCTCTTCCCATATTGCAGCCAGAATGTAAAGAGAGGATTTGACGCATAGGCATGAGATAATGCATAACACTGAATAGACCTTTCTTCATTTCCCCGGCGTATTGAGTGCCGAGGATGACCATTTCGCTCCTAGAAAGGTTAATATCTATGCTAGTAGATGATGTCATGTAGTGAGTGTAACGATTACACGGGAATTGCCCAGCATTGTAAATAGTGAAGTCCGGAGTACCGAAATTCTCCAGCTCTTCAGGAGAGGGTCGGATACACCTGTCACCGACCCAGTTATCGAATTGCACACTAAGCTAATATACCATTGTACATTTTTTTTATATACCGTTTATTCATCCGCGCGATAATGTAACATATGAACGTTAAGGAGACTTATCTGGCAAGGCTTAGGCTTAGGACCTTTGTGGAAGGGACAAGAGAAATATATACTGCTGATAAAGTCAAGTGTTTAGTAATTTCACTTACATGTTGTGCATAAACAGTGAATGGTAAGCTCTAGCAGAGACGATGCGAACTTTGATCCTGTTCTCCAGGTCCCAATTCAAGAACTGGTCATTCACAAACACCTGCAAATCACAATTTTACTTTAGAAGCGTTCATGCAATTGAACATAGAAAGAGACAACCACTATTCAAAAGGGCAGGACGAACAAATGAACTACAGTCATAATGAATAGCTCATCAAAGACTTCAATATCAATTTTGATTTTAGGGTTTCAAGGAACCATTCATCAAAGAAACAGAACGCCACTGAATATTTAGATACTAATATAAAAAGTAACCTTGTCCAATGAGTTGAGGTAATCAACAGCCCTTTCTCTGTTAACCATGAAAGTATGCTCGTCCATTTCAATGTTTGGGGAACCCCTGAAAGCAAATAAAACTGTTCATATCAATATAATGTTAAAGGGAAAGAAAACCAAATAGAAACAAACAGAAGAAGAAGAAGAAGAGAGATAGACCGAAACTCACTTTCCCCACCAAAGATCGTCCTCGGTGGTTTCATCTCTGACAACTCTTTTATCTCTCGGAGATCGACCGGTTTTCGCACCGGAAAGAGTCGCCAACGCACCAGTCGACGTGATGAATGATCCTTTCTCATACTTTATCGCCTGCTCATAAAGCTCTGCAAACAGTAAAAGCGCTAAGATATTTAGCTTCCCTTTTGTTCCTGTCGTCTTTTAGAAAGGTAATAAATAATTGTGGGGCAAAAAGAACGTCTTAAGCACAAATTCCAGATTCCAATCTGGACCCATAAAATATGGGCAGGCCGATAACTGGATGGCCCTTGAAATAGACGAAACCTTCTGATCTGCCCTGAAATGGAATGAAAATTGAAAGCCATGGAGAAACGGACAAACAAGAAAATGAACCTGCAGGGGAGAGATTGTAAAGAACATGTGTGAACTTCAGAGAGCTGTCGCTGACGCTAATTGTTGGCGCGTGGTAGTCGTGGTGCACCGCATGAGCTCTGGGGGTTTCTGATTTCCTCGCCGGGTCTCCCTTCACCAATTTTGGGCCGGTTTCTCTTGTCAATGATGCCAATGAAGCACTGTTCCAACAGAAATTTGCATATTAGAAATCAAACAAGAAGAAATCCCTGCAGAAAATTAAACCGTCGATCGGTTCAGCTTTAGGAAACGAATCTTACATACCCGACCCGATTACGCATAAACAAAATTATCAAATTCAAAATAGATATTATTAAGCGTCGTTTTCAAAGCATGTTTAAAATGGGAGGGATGATTGGTCGTTGCGACATGTGTCAGTGGAGTACGTGAAAGTAATGAAACCTGATGGACTGAAGCTGCTGCTTCTGCCGCTCCTCTTCAGAGAGCGCAGCGAAGGCTCCTTCAGTGCCCTTAATGGGAGTGGTAGGGGCCGATTTCTTCCTCTGCAATGAGTGCAACTCGTCAATGGTCTGCGCCTTCACAGGTGGCCCACTATCGTCGTGACAGATCCCATTCTGTTTCTTCTGCGTCTGAATTTTCGACAGACCGTTTCTCGCCGATCCATGGTTGGCGAAACTGAACTCTGCGTTTCCGTTTGCCGCCATTTCTTTTCAACCTAATCAAACAAAAATTCACTGAAACACACACAAGCAAGAAAACAATCACCAAATCTCCAGATATCAAAATCACGATCGTTTTATTCTTATTCTTTGGGGATTGACCGATATATTATAGAATCAATTCACATAAATCTTTATTTTCAATATTCAAGTTCCAAGTTCTTCCATCTTTGAAGTAACTTTATTCGTTCCTTTTGCATGGTTTCGACATAAAAAACGGAAGCTCCTTGGCGCCATGATCGAGCCAACAGAGCTTAACAAAACTTATAAAGATAGAGAGATAGAGAGAGAGAGAAAGAGAGATGAACCAGAGATTGGGAACTGCGAAACGAAAATGGAGAAGGAATGAGCGAGAAGCTAATTCTGGAGCGAAAGACAAAGGGAGAAGAAACTAGAAAGCGCTGGGTTCGACCATCAAAGTAGAGAGATTGAAGAGAAGAAACAAACAATACGAAATGGATGTGAAGAATGAAGTTCATAAGGCTGCCTTTTAAAGGCTTCATGAGGAGCCGTAGCTAACCAGAGTTTAACCAGAGTTGTGGGGGGTAAGTAACCATGGTTAGTTTCTATCTCCGAATTTTCATAAGAGGAAGTTCGAATGGCCCATTAAACGAGAAGCTAAAGGCTAGAAGAGGAAATCCAGTGGAATCTAATACCATGCCGGTCTCCGGTCTCTTGCATCTAGCGGCTATTAATGAATTGCGAAAAATTCTTGCATACCTCTTCCCCATTAAACTTTGGCCTAGATAGATTTATTCTATCGCCCTTTTTTTTTAAATATATATATATATATACATATATATTTCTTCGACATATATAAAGATTTTAACTTTTTCTGTAAAAAAAAAAAAGAATTGAATTTTTTAATTATTAATTTAATTTCTATTCCATAACATTGTTAAAATTGTCAAAATGTGCATAGCTCAGTAATAATTATCGTGTACTTATTCCCTTGAAGTTTGGAGATTCAAATCTTCATACTTCATATTTATTTTATTAAATAAAATATTGTTAAAGTTGAATAATGAAATGATAACTGATGTTAAAAGTTGTTTGAATAAAAAAAAAATCTTTTATTTCTAAAATTTGTGTCATATTGAATTGATGTTTTGGAAATTATAGTCTCTTTTTTTCTCTCTCTCTCTTAAAATTCCTTCTCTTTTTTTTTCTTTGAGTTCAACCGCAAGAATATGAATTTGAACATCTAACTAAAGATGTGTCTTAATCAATTGATCAATTGAGTTGAATAGAGTTTTTAAGCTAGATAAAGTAGATATTTAATATTAAGTTAAATTACAAGTTTAGTCTTTAAACTTTCATGCTTGTATCTTGTAAATTTCTAGATTTTAAAATATATCTAATAGACATAAGATTGAATTTTGCGCCTAGACATTAAGCTTTCAATTTTGTGTCCAATATATTCATGAATCTTTTAAAATATTGAATAAGTCAAATATTTTATTAGACACAAAATTGAAAGTTTATGGATTTATTAGACACTTTTAAAGTTTAGAAACCTATTAAACACAAAATAAAAAGTCAAGAGACCTATCGTTGAGAATCTCAAATCGAAAAAATGAAGAAACATCACAATCTTTATCAGATACATAGGGTACTCTTTTCATTATTAATTGGTTTTGAGATACAACCTCATGTTTCTCTAATATGATATTAGAGTCTATGATACCCATAATGATATTCGATCTAAAAATTGAGATCTAACCCAATAATTGTGAAACCAAATAGATATTATCTTGAGGGAGCATATTAAAGATCTCACATCAAAAAGATGAAAAGACTTCACAATTTTTATCACATACATAGATTATTCTTCTCATTGTCAATTAATTTATTTTAAGGGATTGAACTTATAATTTATTCTTAATATTACAAAGATTTAGCTTATATATAAATAATAATAATAATAACATCACGTTATTTAAGTGGAAAAGTACGTACGTCAAATTTGAAAATTGTGAACTTCGAAACACTTCACGATGAATTTAGACAAAAGTTATTTGAATTGTATTGTATAATTTTTTGTATTCGTTTTTCCATTGCATTTAAATATGCCTTCGCTTGCCTTTCAAGATAAAATGTATTGTATAAGTAGGATTTATGAGCTGTAAGAATATTTAAAGTGAAGTTTGAGATATTTTTAGAATTACAAGAAAATGTTTTTAACCAATTGAAATAACTATACAAATTTATTGCATAATTAAAATTGATTTAAAAATTTTAAAAATACTTTAAAGTGCCTTTAAAATAAGTATTTGAATAATACTTTTCTGTTAACTTTAGTATAGTAACTAGTTAAAATATTGTACATATGTCTTAAATGTCGAATGTTTGAGTTTCCACTCCTATATTCAACAAAAAAAAATTATCAACATGAACATAATTCAACTAACATAAAGTTTGTATTATCGATCAAGAGTTTAAATGTTAAAATCTCTCACCTCACATATTATCAAAAGTAAAAAAAATAACGATAAAAAACTTACATTTTTTTTAAAAGTATTTAGCAAATTAAACATTTTTTAAAGTATATATATATATATAATTAAAAAAATATACGAAGAAGATAAAGTTAAAAAAATATATATACGAAGAAGATAAAGCTTACACTACCGATTGACCGGAGTCATACATCTTATGGTAGTGTACAGTAGTTTCGTGGTCCTTCACGTAGACGATTGGAATTCCTTGTGTAGACCCCACACGTATGAGGAAAAATTGGAAAAGAAAATATTTGATATTGATGTCTCCAAATTGAAAAAATCGAATTTAAATCGAAGTTCAGTTCCGGACTGACCGTCCACTGGCTTTGGCAATAACTTTACGAAAGACGGGCTAATTTTTTTTTATGTTGAGATAATTTAGAGCTGGAAACGAAAGACGGGATAATTTTTTTTATGTTGAGATAATTTAGAACTTACTTTCCAGCCTGTAAACCGTCAAGTTAAAAAAAGAAAAAGAAAAAGAAAAAGAAAAAGAAAAAGAAAAGAAATAAATCCTGCGTCTGGTCGCCGCACCATGTTAAAGTCGGAATCTTTGGAAAATTATGTCGCCCCACTAACATTTTCTTGGGAATTATGGTTAATAATTGTCTTACAAATTACCAATACCGAATTATTAGATTTCATTTTCATTGAATTAACTATTTTTTTTCAATGAAGCATCAATTATTATCTTAAATATCATAATTCGATTTCAACCACTATAATTGTTAAATTCTTATTTACTTCATAGTTCGATTTCAATCACTATAATTGTTAAATTCTTATTTATAGGTTGAAGTTCAAGTTCTTTTAATACGACAAATGTGGGAGCGAGAATTAGAACTCCTATTTCTAAAAAAAAAAGACAATGATAAATAGAACTCCCAAAAAATAAATAGATGTCTAAGGCATTGTTTGATAACTATTTAGTTTTTTTAAAATTGTATTTGTTCTCTCACATTTCTCTACAATTGATTTCATCTCTCTTAAGAAAATATTTGAATTGTTAGTAAATTTCAAAAACAAAAACAAGTTTTTAAAAACTACTTCTTTTAATTTTCAAATTTTGACTAGGATTTTGAAAATGTGTAAAAAGTGGATAGCAAAACAAAGAAGTTCATAGGTAGAAGTAGAGTCACTGTTTGTAAACTTAATTTTTAAAAACTAAAAACATCATAGGCCTTAACTATTGAGTTATGTATATATTTATTTTTTTTAAAATTTTATTTAATTATTATAGTCTCTTTTTAGACGTGTTTTGCAATAAATTTAAAATCTTGAAATTATTTTTGAATTCGATAATACTTTTATTTTAGTTGCCTGCAAATAATTGTTTTATTTATTATTTTTTCTTTTGAGAAAATTGTTTTATATTTATATCATGCTTTCCATTTAACCTTAAATATTTTATAAGTTTTAATTTATCTTTCATACATTAATATTTTTTAATGTCTCTATCATTTTTTGAATAATATATCTCTATCATTTAAATTATAATATTTTAATAGCAATACTAGCAAGTTATTAAATGAACTTTTAAAATATTGAGGGTGAAATTTTAAAAAAAATATAAACATTTAATGTAATGAAATTATGCATTTAGCCTTAAAAAGTATACCCACATAGTCACATACAGCCAAAATCAAATGCAATTTAATTTGGGTGTTTTCCACGTTAGGTTTTGACTTTTAATGGATCTTATATTGAAGCCATATTTCTTTCAAACTTCAATAAATAATAATTTCGTTAACCTTTTTTTACTAAAAAAAAAAAAAAAGAAAAAAAATCGTTTACTTTTTATCACAGAGTCGTCATGGAAATACATTTTGGAGATAAGGATATCTTTGAATTTATTTGTTATTGATTTTCTACTTTCCAAATTTTTGTTCTCAAATTTTCAATTATTTGTTTATTGACTAAAAAATTACAAACATTTACGATAGTCTCTTTTTTGTTTTTTTTAGTACAACAACAATATTTGAGGATGGGAGAATTCAAACTTATGACCTATTGGTCAAAGATACATGTCAATTATCGCTGAGCTATGCTCACTTTAGCATTTATGATAGTTTTTTAAATCCATAAGTTTAGGATAGATGAACAATTTTGTAACTTTTACTGGTATATTACTAGGAATTGAATATGATAAAGAAATATTTACATAAACAGCTTAATGTAAATGTGTTTTCTTTTTAAATAGTAAGCATTTTTTTTTGTCAAAGTGAGCATATATAGGTCAACAATAATTGGCATGTATCTTCAATTAAGAAGTCAAATGTTGTTGAACTTAAAAAAAATTAAAAATAAAAATAGCATAATTAAAACCTGACCTCAAATTTCAAATATAATATAAAAATAAAAATAAGAAAAGTCAAATTTAATTCTATATTTGTAAAAAATGAAAAGTTATAATATTTTGAAAAATACATATTAAATTTATGCTATCCATTGAAAGTTAGTGAGAAATTAAAACATATGTCTATCTATGAAAAGGGTTATTGAGATATAACGTATCTTATACAAACTAGGTGAGAGAAAGTATATTTAAGAGAAAAATTAGTGAGAGAAAGTGTATATAGAAAATGAATACTAAGTGAATCAAAATTTTAGTAGACTTTACCTAGGGATTAGGATGAAAATTTTAAGAGTATGTGTAGAGATTAGGATGAAAGTTATTTGTATTATCATAAGGAATAAATTAAAGATAAGGATACAATATTCACAAATAAATAATAAAAAAGGACAAAAGTCTTGGAGAAGATTAGTATATTGTTATGTGACCATATCATACTAGTACTTAATTTGAATTGGTAATAAGTGTCTCATTTATTAGCTATGTTCAGATTTTGGCATCGCCATTCCTATACTTAATTTAGAGTGTTAGCCACAAAACAAACAAAATGCTATAATGATATAGTTAGAATGTTAGTGTTAAAGAAAGAACAACCTCATAATGTATAATTAAAAACTCCATGAAAAGTATGTGTGCATGAAGAGAATGATAAAATTATATGATATGTTGTAATGAAACTTATAAATTATAGGGTTGTTAAAGAAAGAACAACCCTATAATGTATAAACTTAGAAATCAACTAGGGATTGTTTGGAGTGTTAATTGAATTATAATAGTCTGTGAAATTATATAATATATGTTTAGGATGTAAAGTTATTTTGTTTGGATTATGATAGTCTGTGTTTGGGCGGTGCAGAGTTATTCATAGACTATTATAACACAGATTATTATAACATGCGCTCTGCCCTTAAAGAATTTTAGAACAATTATTTGGAAGTTATTTTTACTAATAAAAGGAGAGTAATTTTGTTTATTCAATTTCTAAACATTTTAATTATAACTAAATGCATCAAATCTAAAAAAAAAAAAAACCAAAAGAAAAAAAATATAGGCAAGGTGTTAAATATTGATTTTGATGGAAATGTCTGGTCTAATATCAATTATACGGAAATGTGCGGATGGAAATATTTAATTTCTGTATATTTTTAGAAAAAGTATATTTATATAAAATTCATAAACAAATATTTAAATTAATCGATAAGTATTTTTATTCATTTTAAATAAATTAAAATGTCTCCTTATTACTATTTTTATCTATATTACATTAGTGGTATTTTATTGATTATTTCTCATATTTCATCACATTTTTACGATACAATGAAAATGTTGGTTTACTTTTTATGTAGATATCGAACTTATGTACATGTTGATGGAAATTTAATACCGAACCTATCAAATACTTGTCCATCACATTTTTACCTCACATGACACAATACGTCTTTCTTTCACATTTACCTCACATGACACAATACGTTTTTCTTTTTTCTTTTTTCTTTTTTTTTTTTAGTTCATCTCGTTTGCTCTTTTATAGCCAAAAGAATGTGTGTGTTTTTTTTTTGTGCAAAGTGGTTCAAACTGTGTGACATTGTGTCATGCTGTAAACAAATCAAGATAAGACCTCTTACACTAAGGATGTGTTTGGTTCCCAGGTACCAAGTGAGAAGTTTGGGTTTAATTACCCTAACCCATGTTTAGTTCCCAGTTTTACAAATCCATATACCCAAGTTATTTAACCCCCCGTTTTCTCCTCATTTTGCTAAACCCCCTTATTTACTTTTACCCACTTTTCTTCTCCCAATTCTCCTTCCCTTTTTCTCTCTCCTCTCTCTTATGCACAGTACCTATTTACCCACTTTCCCTTCTCCCAATTTTCCTTCCCTCATTCTCTCTCCTCTCTCTTCCATTCTCACATTTCTCTTCATTTCACTCATCACAATTTCTTTTCTCTCTCCTCTCAAGATTTGTTCTCTCTCTTCTCCCTTTCCATTAACCCCAAGATGTTCTTCACCTTTACAATCGACGATATGACTTCATATCATACAATATTATTGTTAAATTTTTGGAGCGATTGGAGAAATTTGTGCTCTGTTTTCCAGATTTGAAGAGAAGGATATAGTGTACGAGATGTTCATCGTGAAGAAACTTATTATTATATTTTAAAATTTTTATTAACATATAAATTATAATAAAAATTATTTTATTATAAATTCCAAACCACACACGTTATATAAACCTAAATTTAATATGTCAATTTTCATTTCATAAAATAAAATCAATTTTTCTAAATTCACAACTTTCCTAAACTTATTTTCTTATGAAAATGTAAAAATCATGTTATCATAGTCAACTAAAAACATAATATTTGTAAAATTAATTAATTAAACTATTTTGGTTAATGTATCTTGAAGTTAATAGCTTTTAAAATAATATTATTTAAAATATTTTAACTTTATAACCTTATGTATTAGTTAAATATAGAAAGTTAAAGTTCAATAGTAATTTTGATGATAAGTAGTAAATAACTTTTGTTAGCACAACAAGTTATAAATCATTAAATAAACAATTGATAACATTTTCTTTATAGTTAATTTTATGTTGGATATATTTACATAAAAAAATTTGTTTATATTTATTCACGCTTTGGTACATAGTATGAAAATATTTTTATGAACAATTAAATATTTATTCTATAAAATAATTATTGGAAGAAAATTGAGTTGATATATGTTTTAAAAATATTTTATTTATTATTAAAATAATACTCTCTAATTTCATAATAAAGTTACATTTTAAATATAATTTAATATATAGTTTTTATTACTTTAATTAAATAATTTCTATTATTTATTACAAATTTTAAATTTACCAACCAAATACATTTTTAATAAACTTAGTTTTAACAAATTATAATTCAAACACAGACTTAACAAACCCAGATTTAACACCATCCAAACACTGGTTTAACAAACCCAGACTTAACAAAACTATTTTCTGTACCATCCAAACACTGGTTTAACAAACCCAGACTTAACAAACCTATTTTCTGTACCATCCAAACACAGACTTAACAAATCCAGACTTAACAACCCCATGCTTAATAAACCCAGACTTAACAAACCACCCAAACCTGGGAACCAAACGCCCCCTAATTGATTTCTTTTTTCTTTTTTCTTTTTTCTTTTTTCTTTTTTTTTTTTTAAGGAATTATAGATTTCTTTTAATTAAACAAATCCTATTGTAGAATGTTAGAATTCCATTAGAGAGAGATAAATCGGTGGCTCAATCTAACTGTTTATGTATTTTAATACAAACTTCAAAATTCTCTTTTATTTGTAGTTGCTCTAACAAAATGTAATAACTCTAATGTTTTTTTTCCCATAAAAGTCATTTAATTAAAGTTAAATTATAGATATGCCCTATGATTTGGAGAAAGTTAGAACTTAGTCCCTATGATTTTAAAAGTTAAAATTCATCCCTATAATTTGATAAAATCATCGGACTATTTATGAGAATTTCATCAAACCATAAGGATGAAATTCTAACTTTTAAATTCACAGAGACTAATTTCTAACTTTTTTCGGACTACAAGGACCAAATTCATAGTTTAATCTTTAATTAATCTAGATTAAGTTGGACATTTGGAAACCTTAGATATAAGAGAAAAAAAAAAGTCAAAATGAGCATAACTCAATAGTAATTGACATGTACCTTCGATCAAGAGATCAGATATTCGAATTCTACTACCTCAAATATTGTTGAAGGATGTGCTTTTAGTCATGATATTGGTGTTGCATTTATGGCAATTGGAGGGCTTGAGTAAACCGAATAAAAAAAGCCTATTGATATATGGCTCTTAGGCAGCCAACCGCAATGTTGACCAAAAGGAGGAAAGAGAAAGAGAAGAAAGTAGGGGTGATTTTTGATCTTTTTTATTTTTTAGTTCAACAACATGTAGGGGTAGGAATTCGAACCTCTAACCTATCTATCAAGCTATGCTCATGTTGACAAAATGATGAAGGTGTTAAAGTCTCAATTTTATGGAAATGTGTTGATGAAAATATTGATAACATTAACAGATCAATATGAATATTTATTATTAAAAATGGTATAAAAAACGTAACTTATAAAAACTATTAGTATTTATGAATAAATGGTTCATATTTTTTTTTAAAATATTAACATCATAAATATAGAAGTGAACATTTGAACCTTAGGCCTTTTAAAAGAGGTGAAAATGCCAAGCTATATTTGGACTGACAATACGTCATATTATATTGAACTATTGATTAATGAATATTATGTTGAAATATTTTTGTTGGCATTTTCTTTAGAATATCACGTCACATACAAATGCAAAATAGTCGAATTAAAGTTTAAACCTGTGACCTCTTAAAAAAATTAAGGACTTTTACCACAATACTTGGGCTGAAATTTCATGAGACTCGAATTTTGGAGGATTTCCCTAAGTTGTTACTATAGGGGATTAAAGTTTCAGAATAAATTAATAATGGGCATTTGTAACTCTAATGGAAAGTGGAAGGAAGAGATTGAAAAGATCTTGGTTTAAATACAACAATTTAAAGAGTTGTTGAGAATATAATATTCTAAAAAGAAGTTGTTGAGCACGCTAAACCCTAGTTTTGACCATATTAGATATGTAATAAAGTCAATTAAGCATACTATACTCGTGAAATAATTATGAGAAGAAAATTATTAGGATCTTTTTTCAAACTATGATGGCTTTTTAAATTAAAAAAAAATAAAAATAAAAGAAAATAAACATATGAGAGCTTTCCCCTAGCTTTGCGGCAACAACCCATTCTCTTTGAGGTAGAAGTTTTTGTTGCTTTTTTTCAAACATGGATGTGATCAAGGTTGGTAGGATGAAAAAGATGAAGCTAATCAAAATGAAGCAAAGGAGGTTGATCCCACCGATATGAGAATGGATCTATGGTAGGTAGGTTGAAGAATGGTTCGATTGAAAAAATCGCCTCAACAGAATTAGTAAATGTGTTGAGGGCTTTGTGAATGTCGTACGAAGTATTTAGGGGGTGTATGGGGCTCCAATATTGGTGGGTTTGAGTGGGCTATTTTAGCCCACTCCTTGTTTGGGTTGCAGGTTAAAATAACACAAGGTAAGAGTTTTGATTACCCTCGTTTTGCTACAGTCCCCACTGTTCATAATCAGTGGTTATCTTGGTTTCTCGAATGATCTCTCCCTCTCCCTCATCGTTTCGTGGTTTCGTCTTCTCCGTTTGCTCTCCCTCATCGTCATTGTTTCTTCACTAGTGTAGTTGGCTTTATTGGTTTCTTCTGCTCCATTTTGCTCTTTAGATCTACGATTTTTTAAGTTTTCAAATCTATACTTTTTACCAGAACTGAAAGTCTCTCCACTCCCTATTCCCTTCGAATGATCTCTAGATCAATGGTTTCCCTTTGAACGGTCTCTAGATCTATGGGTTTTTAAGTTTCCATATCTGTGTTTTTTACCATATCTGAAAGTCTCTTGATTCCTTCTTTCCTCTTCCACATCCTCCATCACCCCACCTCATTCTTTTTGCCACTTCAAAAAGAGTGATCCATCCTTTGCCGCTTCGTTACCATTCCATGTTTTTGTGAGGCTGCACGTTTTATTCGATAATGGAGGTTGGGAGAACGCTAGGTAGGGGACGCACGGATCGCTCTTTTGAAGCTTGATAGGGGGAACCAACTTCGAAGATATGTTTTCTTTTCCTTTTTACCCGGCCAATGGTGAGTCCAACATATTTCTTCATCTTATCTGTATTCTATTCTCTGATTTACCGTTGTTGCTAACCATTGTTGGACAATTGCATAACTGATTTTGCTGTCTTTTTTGTGAGTTGTATCAATGTTTGTTTATTAATCTATTTTTTTATGTGAATATTGTACACTTGCATTGAATATGGTCTATGTTTCTCAGTTCTATTTTTATATATTACTTTCATTCCATGGTTTGTGTAGTCCTAATTCTCACCGTATCTTTTCTCTTATTATGTTTATGTGGTGTTATAACGTATGTTCTGTTTTATTGTTGATGTTCATGGTACTATGGAAATTTCAAATACTTCTCACTTAATATTTATTTCGTTTGTTCCTAAACCCCACCATATGTTGTCTGTAATGTGAGTTTTTATTGTGTTATACATTTGGTTTTGTTGTTTTTTGTTGATATTCTTGTTAATATGAGAAATTCAAATACTCCCCATGAATGAATTTCATATCTCTGAGGCCATTTTTTCCATATTTTTTTTGGTCAATACTCGTTCTGTTTGCTCTTAAAATCTCACCATATGTTGTATGAGCATGTTGAGTTTATGTTCTTTTTTCTTTTGGTTTTGTTTTTTATTTTGTTGATATTCATGTTACTATGAGAAATTCAAATACTCCCCATGAATAAATTTCATATCTCTGAAGCCAGTTTGTCTATGCTTTTGTTTTTGTCAATACTCGTTTTATTCTGCTCGTTTTGTATTTTTTTTATCACTTTGTTGTATTTGATGTTCAGTCATTGTTTGTGGGACAACCATGTTCTCTGAAATTCCATTTCTATGAATGAATTTCGTGCAACATCTCTGAGGTCGGTCTGCATTAATCCAACTTGTCATTATTGGAAGATATATTGTTGTAACAAATTTTATTGTATTATTGTTACAATATTTTTGTTTTCTGTTTCATATCTTCTGTAAATTCTCCTAGGCCTACTTATAAATAGGCTACTTGTATGTTCAAGGAAGATATCAAAGATAGATCATTCTCCTAACCTTGAGTCTCTTCTTGGTATCAGAGTATGTGACAAACGTCCTTGTTTGTTTTTTGCCCTCATCCAATGGCTGGAACATCTTCCTCCCCCATTCCTCTCACTATCGCTGCTTCCACTCCGCATTATCTTTTATCTAATATATGCAATCTAGTTCCTGTTCGGCTTGATTCCACCAATTACGTTCAATGGAAGGTTCAAGTCACTACCATTTTAAAGGCCCATGCTTTGTTCGGACATATTGATGGTTCTACACCTCAACCTGATTAATTTCTTTCTCTTGCATCTACTGCCCAATCTACCTCTCAAACGCCGACAGGGAGGTTAATCCTGAGTATCTCCAGTGGACATATCGTGATTAAGCTCTTATTACTCTCATTAATGCCACACTTTCTCAGTCTGCATTTTTCCATGCTACTTCAGCGACATCTGCCAAGAATTTGTGGCAATCTTTGGAGACCTGCTATTCGTCCAAGTCTCGATCTAATATCTTGGCACTTTGTTCAGCTCTTTATACCGTACAAGAAACTTCTGGCGAAAACATTAAGCAATACTCACGGCGGGTCAAAGATATTGTCGATAAGTTAGCCGCTGCATCTATAAATGGTTTGTCGGCCGATTATGCCTCTTTCCGTACATCCATCAAGACTCGCAACATGCCCATCACTCTTGGAGAGTTCGAGGTGTTACTTGATGCCGATGAGAAGTGTCTTACGAAGATGACCCACATGGCTGAACCAAGTTCGACAGCAATGGCTATTTTTCCGACGGCTTTTGGCCAGAACTTCTGTGGCAGACGAACTGGAAACTCACGCAGCCGTTGGGGAAGTTCTTCTCTTTTCAGTCATGGACGTGGAGAAACGAACCCTAGCCGCAACGCATCTTCTCCGTTTTTTACTGGACTTATGCAAACAGATGTCTTTGGGCCTTCACAACCCTTCGATTTTGGGCCTTCTCACCAACCTATACAGCCCATTTAAGAGGCCTTCAGTCAGTCATCTGGTTTTGGGCCTTCTCAGTCATTTGGTTTTCAGAATATAACTCGTACCACCATTGCATTAAATAAGGTCATTTTTCATTCCAACTACCTTTGAAAGAAAAAAAATTACTTAATGTTGTATTAATATTGTTGTCTTATCTCACTAGTGCTCCTAAATTTGTTAGGTGCACTAATAAATGTACCTAACCCTTTGCTAACGACCCATATCTTCCATCCTTTCTTCTTTATATACGACCTCATACTTATCCTACCACTTGAGGAGAACTCCACACTCACCTTTCATGCTCTGATCAGTGAGTTCTTTCTTACCACATCTCTATCCACTTCTTTCATATATGCTTAACTATTTCATATTTCTGACTCCCTTATTAACATATCTTATTCCACATGTATAGGGGTATACTTACTGGAAATCAAAGCCACATTCGTTGCTCGTTCGATCATCACCACCTAAAAAAAGGTCATACTTTTATTTACTTGCATGTATTTTTAGTGAATGAAATTTCTCATATGTTTACAATAGTTGAAGATTAGTACTAATTTTTATTTTTTCCTATTTTTTGTAGGGTAAAGTAATCCATTCCTTATCCTTATTTGAGGTTATTAATTTAAAGCTGAGGATTGTTTCATTATGCATTTGTATCACACGTTATGACACTATTTTTTTCTTATGCATTTGTTGGACACATTGAGACACTTTAATACGTTATGTATTTTTCTTATGGTTGCAAATGTGTATGTTTGAGATCTTATCATTTGAAACATATTTTTCTGTATTTTTCTTATGCTTGCAAGTAAATAAAAGTGACCTTTATTTTCTTATCTTATACATGGATTGAATTATCTATGATGCTAGCTATTTTAATCATTAGCCAAGCATGTGTGTATTTTGTAGCTAAGTAGTTCAATAATTTGATGACCTCCTTGGATTGAAAATAAGAAAGGAGGGTTCAATAGAAAATATGATGCTTTGATTTATATAAGAAATGGTAGCAATGCTTTTGTGCATCTCAAACTCAAAAATAGTCAAATTGTGGAACAATTTTTTTTTATTTAAAATTTGGAAAATTTAAAACTTGATATAACATTACTTGTGAAATCCAGAAAATGTCGGAAAAAAAAAAAAACTGTCACCCTAAACATAGCCTTCAAACTCTATGTTAAATAATATGCACCTCAAACACAAACTATTATAATCATGCACCCCAAGTACAGACTATTATAACTTTATAAACTATCATAACCCACATACTATAATAAACCATAGACTATTATAACTAATTATGAACTCCAAACAGCCCCTAAAAGTTTTTATTAAAAACTGACGTCCGACTGTGTTGGTGAAAATCTATTCTACATCAAGCTTCGTTGTGATAAGAAAAGAATAATTATTATGGAAGTCCGCTTCGCTTGCACAAAATTCTCGTTCTTTTAGAAAATCCCAACTACCTTAGATCTCCTAGAAAAAATAGTATTTAAAAAATCACTGTGTATCCAAGTACACAATGTACCCCAATGGGATTGACTAACGAAAAAACAACTACGGTTCTAGGCCATGGCATGGGAGAAGTGCTTCAAAATGAGAAGGACAAGTGGTAGGAATGGTTTCTACGGGTTCGGGTGAAGATGAATACCAATGGAAAAACACTAGATTGATACCAAATACGAACGACTCCCACACTTTCACTACAAGGGTGGAATCATTGGACACTCGAGTGCGAACTGCAAAAAGAGCAACAAAATACCAAAACTGATCAAAAACAATTTGGACCCATATGATTGTAGGTTGAAGTTCATGTAAACAAACAGAACCCTAATGAACAACGAGTTGTGGGTTGACTAGTGAAATGTTTGGGAGTGATTTTAAAATGGTTAAAATTACTTTTGTTATGTTTAAAATTACATCGAAACATGTTTATAATCATTCAAAATCAAATTAATGTTTGATTTTACACTTTTAAAGACAATTTTCATGCCATAAAAATTGATTTTGAATAATTAAGTATGTTTCAAAATAATTTTGAATACGATAAAAGTGATTTTAATCATTTCAAAATCACTTCCTAGTTTAATTAGCTTGGTTATTTACAAAATATTGAACACCTCATTTTGTTGAAAAACCAAAAAAGTTTGATTCAGTTCATTTTATTTTTTATAAAAATCAACCAAAACTAACCCGAACTGACATTATAAAAGCAAAAGAAACCCTAGCTACCGAGACCCACCTACTTCTTTTTTATTCTCCTTATACCTCTATGTCTCTCTCTCTTAAAAAGTTTGTGCATCGTATGTTGACATCCATTTCGATTGTATCATCTGGTGTCGTTATCATTGTTGCCATTTAATTTTGTATCTAATTGGTCACTGACCTATTCAACCTTACTTAAAATTCACGTATAGCTTGGGATGATAAAAATATAATCTTATATCTAATAGGTTAGTTTTTTTTTTTTTTTTTGAAAAAATAATGTGTTAATGGCCTATTAGACTAAATTGAAAGTTCAATAACTTATTAGATATTTTTTAATGTTCAATAACCTATTAGATACAAAAGTTTAGAGACCTTTTAGACACAACTCCGAAAGTTTAGAAACTGTAGTAGGCACAAACTTGAAAATTTATGAATTAAAGTTGCAATTTAACCTATAAAATTATTACTATAGTTCTTGCTATTAGGTTCAGAATCATGCTTGATGTGTAGTTTCTGATAACCAGAGTGCTATTATACCGGGTAGACTAAGCAAAAATCAAGTACTTAAATTGTGTTTTGTTTTTTTTGAAAACATTAAATTTAATATTTTAAAAGTTGTAGAACTAAACACGATGAAATTTTTGGTAAGTAAAGTGTAAGGTTTGTTTGGTAGCATAGGCGGATCCACGAAGGGGTCAGAGGGGGTATATGTTTATTATATATAGGTTAAATTATCAAAAATATCCTTGAACTTGGTTTCAATTATACCTCAAAACTTTAAAAATTTTCGTTTTAACCGTTGAACTTTGAAGTTTGTTTCAAAACAACCTTTGGAGGCTTTTATTCGTTAAATTCAATGGACGGAAAATGATATGTTTGCATTTGTATTGTTTCTTATGTGAACGTATACGTTAAAAAAAATTAAAACATATGCAAATATGTCATTTTTCATACATAAATTTAATGAAAAAAGCCTTCAATGATTTATTTGAAACAAACTTCAAAGTTCAAAGGTTAAAATAAATTTTTTTAAAAATTTAACGGTATAATTGAAACCAACCTCATAGTGTGTGCGCGCACGCGCGCGCGTAAAATAACAAAGTGGTGGTTTGGTGCCTTGGTTAGATGGGGGGCATGGGCACGCCTATCAGAATCTTGGAAGGCTTGTATTCGAGATCTGTTGCGTGCTTTATTGATAAATTTTTGCTTCAATTTTTTATTTTATCATACATAACGATAAAAAATGGGAGGAAGTTGTTTAATTTATTTTTCATCTAAAAAAATAAAAAAATATCTCTTTACTGTTAGTAAATTATTGGATAAAAGAAGTTAATTCTATTTAAAAAATATTTAAGTAACATTTATTTTTTTGCTTATATATTCATTTAGGTAACTTTGTAATGGTTTATTACAATTTTTTAATAAATAATACTTAATTTAAATGTTATATATTAACATATATAAATTATATTTATACGAAGCTTAAATTAAAAGTTTAGTCTCTATAATTTCAAATTTGTGTTTAGTCTTATAGGTTTTTAAGCTTTCAATTTTGTTTCTAATAAGTCTTTCAACTGTCAAAATGTTTAATAAGTCTCTCAACTTTTTTTCAACTTTGTATCCATTAGATCTCAAACATATTCTATTTTTTAAAAAATTTACTATTCCATCAGTCATTAATTTTAATTTTGTGTCTAATTGACCCTAAACTTTCAGTTTTGTATCTAATAGATATGTGAATTTTAAAAAATGTTGAATAGGTTAAAGACTTATTAGACACAAAATTAAAAGTTTTGGGACATATATTAGACAAAAAATTGAAATTTTAAGGAGCTATTAGACTTTTTTTAAAATATTAAGGACCTACTAAACACAAAATTAAAAGTTCAGAGACTGATTATGAACTTTTTAAATTTTAGAGACCATATAGACAACTTGAAAGTTTAGAGACTAAACTCACAATTTAACCTTACATGTAGTTGTGCCCCCTCTGACATAAATTTTTGGATCCGCCATTGTTTGCTAAGTAAAGGTCGTGCATCCTTATTTAAAAAAAAGGGGGGCTAAACTTCGTTAGAAATATAAACTTTGCATGATTTAGAAATATATACCAAATGGGAGGTAGAAGATGCATTTTCCAAATTGATACTAAGAAATAGAAATATATATGGAACATCCTAAAGTTTAAATTCAACCATTTTATGTTTCAGTTGCATTTTCTCAGGTCCGTTTGATAACATTCTCGTTTCATATTTCTTGTTCCTGTTTCTCATTTTTTGAAAAACAAACATGTTTGATAATTGTTTCTGATTCTTGTCTCTGAATTTTGAAAAAACGTTTCTAAAATTGAGCCAAAATTTGAGAAACTATGAGCAAGAGTTTCCCCTGCTTCTGTTTCCGTTTTTTCTACAACCGTGCAGTCCGCCCCAGCTTGGTTTGTTGGGCTTTAAAATTGCGAAATCAAAGGCCAAGTGGGACCTACAACCCTTGCACATCCATGCAAACACCACTCTCTAGGTCCCACATTGTCACATCCCTATTGTGTCGTTTTCTTTTGCTTTTTTTTAATTGCATTAAATTGAAATTATATATGGAAAATTTGCACAAAAGACTCATTTTCACGTGCATCGATGCCATTTGACCCGTATGTTGAAATTAATGACATATGACCATTTTCGTACTCTGCATCTTGTCCAAATTACCGTGAGAGCACCGTACTCTCATTCTTGTTCTAACTCTAGCTCTCTAGTTCTCGCTCTCGCTCTAACTCATTTTCTCTCTTGCTCTAGCTCGTTCTCGCTCTCGCTCTAGCTCATTCTCGCTCTCGCTCTAGCTCGTTCTCTCTCTCACTCTAGCTTGTTCTCGCTCTCGCTCTAGCTCGTTCTCTCTCTCACTCTAGCTCGTTCTCGCGCTCGCTCTAACTTGTTTTCTCTCTTTCTCTAACTTGTTCTCGTTCTCGCTCTAGCTCTAGCTTTGCTACTCTATCTCTTCTCTGACATAATTTTTTATTGTCTTTTTTTTTATCCAGATTTTCAACCATTCATTTGAGCGAGAGCGAGAGCAAGAGAGCTAGAGCGATAGCGTTTCCGCCTACAAGAGCGTGAACAAGCAAAACCGCCTCATACTACCCTCATGTGTAATTTTGTGCGCTATGTCACGTCAGAATGAGTCATATTTCATTATTTTCAGAACGCATGTCATCAATCATTAAAACGTTGGAAAACGGGTCATCCGTACAAAAACCCCCATTATATATTTATATTTACCATTTTTAATATTTAATTTTAAATTTTATTATCAACTTTCTCTTTCAACACGAGGCTAGGCCATTATTGAAATTAATAAAGAGTGTGGATTCTACTAACATTTTTTGTTCATAACAACAATAAAACCATTTTAAAACTAAATTATATAAAATTACTCATATGAAGACAAATCTTTTTTTAGGTAAATTAATATTCCTTCGTAACTAAATTAATAAGGTTACTAGTGAATCAACTAATAAAAGGTCTCAAAATTCGACTTTAAAAAATATTCAAAATTAATCTACATAAATATATTCAAAATTAATCAAAATTTGTTCAATATTTGAAGGATAAATACAATTTTATTGTTTTTTTTTTTTATTTTGCATCCGGACTTATTTGTATTAGATACTCTAAACTATTTATAATTGCTTTATATATGTCTTTTAATGAATGTTATCTTTTTACACTATACATACTAAATTCTATTTAAACTATTAAAAAAAAAAACAAGAATTAGTTATCAAACATGTTTCTTTTTCTTTTATTCAAGAAACAAGAAACAAAAATAGTTATCAAACATATTCCTATTTCTAGTTCTAAAAGAATAGGAAACAAGAAACAATAAATATAAAAAGTTATACGAAACTTAAGTTACAAGTTGAGTCTCAATAATTTCAAATTTGTGTTTAGTCTTATAGGTTTTTAAGTTTTCAATTTTGTTTCTAATAAGTCTTTTAACTGTCAAAATGTTTAATAAATATCTCAACTTTTTTTTAACTTTGTATCCATTAGATCTCAAACATATTCTTTTTTTTTTAAATTAACTATTCCATCAGTCATTAATTTTAATTTTGTGTCTAATTGACCCTAAACTTTCAATTTTGTATCTAATATATATGTGAATTTTAAAAAATGTTGAATAAATTAAAGATTTATTAGACACAAAATTAAAAGTTTTGGGACATATATTAGACAAAAATTTGAAATTTTAAGGAGCTATTAGACTTTTTTTTTAATATTAAGGACCTATTAAACACAAAATTAAAAGTTCATGGATTGATTAGGGACTTTTTAAATTTTAGGAACCATATAGACAATTTGAAAGTTTAGAGACTAAACTCACAATTTAACCTTACATGTAGTTGTGTCCCTTCTGACATAAATTTTTGAATCTGCCACTGTTTGCTAAGTAAAGGTCGTGCATCCTTATTTCGAAAAAGGGGGCTAAACTTCGTTAGAAATATAAACTTTGCATGATTTAGAAATATATACCAAATGGGAGGTATAAGATGCATTTTCCAAATTGATACTAGGAAATAGAAATATATATGGAACATCCTAAAGTTTAAATTCAACCATTTGGTTTTTGGTTTTTGGTTTTTGAAAATTAAGCTTGTTTTCTCTCAATTTCTCTACAATGATTTTCATTCCCCTTAATGAAGTATTTGAATTCTTAGCTAAATTCTAAAAACAAAAACAAGTTTTTGAAAACTATTTTTTTTAGTTTTCAAAATATGGCTTGGTTTTTGAAAACATAGGCAAAAAGTATATGACAAAACAAGTAAAACTATAGGTGGGAGTAGTATTTATAGGCTTAATTTTTAAAAACCAAAAACCAAAAACCAAATGGTTATCAAACGGGGCCTATATGTTTCAGTGGCGTTTTCTCATGTCCGTTTCATAACATTCTCATTTCCTGTTTCTTATTCCTTATTCCTGTTTCTCATTTTTTGAAAAACAAACATATTTGATAATTGTTTCTGATTCTTGTTTTTGAATTTTGAAAAACGTTTCTAAAATTGAGCCAAATTTTGAGAAACTATGAACAAGAGTTTCCCCTGCTTCCGTTTCCGTTTTTTTCTACAACCAGACATGCAGTCCGGCCCAACTTGGTTTGTTGGGCTTTAAAATTGTGAAATCAAAGTCCAAGTGGGACCTACAACTCCTGCACATCCATGCAAACACCACTCTCTGGGTCCCACATTGTCACATCCTGTTTTGTCGTTTTCTTTTGTTTTTTTTTTTAATTGCATTAAATTGGAATTATATATTTATATTTACCCTTTTTAATATTTAATTTTAAATTTTATTATCAACTTTCTCTTTCAACACGAGGCTAGGCCATTATTGAAATTAATAAAGAGTGTGGATTCTACTATGTTTTTTTTTTTTTTTTGTTTATAACAACAATAAAACCATTTTAAAACTAAATTATATAAAATTACTCACACGAAGACAAATCTTTTTTAGGTAAATTAATATTTCTTCGTAACTAAATTAATAAGGTTACTAGTGAATCAATTAATAAAATGTCTCAAAATTCGACTTAAAAAAATATTCAAAATTAATCTACATAAATATATTCAAAATTAATCAAAATTTGTGCAATATTTG
This sequence comes from Trichosanthes truncata, assembly GCA_033996785.1. Classification (NCBI taxonomy): domain Eukaryota; kingdom Viridiplantae; phylum Streptophyta; class Magnoliopsida; order Cucurbitales; family Cucurbitaceae; genus Trichosanthes; species Trichosanthes truncata. The sequence goes on from JAWPNB010000003.1 coordinate 75,150,982, forward strand.
AAGGATAAATATAATTTTATTGTTTTTTTTATTTTGCATCGAGACTTATTTGTATCTAAACTTTTGATAATTGCTTTATATATGTCTTTTAATGCATGTTATCTTTTTACACTACACATACTAAATTCTATTTAAACTATAAAAATAAAAGAAAAAAAAAAACAAGAAACAATAATTAGTTATCAAACAAGTTTCTGTTTCTGTTTCTTTTATTCAAGAAACAAGAAACATATATAGTTATCAAACATATTAATGTTTCTAGTTCTAAAAGAATAGGAAACAAGAAACAAGAAGTATAAATAGTCATTGGCCCCGTTTGATAACGTTCTCGTTTCTCGTTTCTTGTTTCCTGTTTCTGTTTCTCGTTTCTTGTTTTTGTTTCTTAAAAACTAAAAACAGAAACATGTTTGATAACTATTTCTGTTTCTTGTTTCTTATTTTTTGGTAAAAATAAAATTTAGTAGATATACTATAATAAAACATATAACATGCATTAAAATAAATATAAACAATTATAAAGATGTTATAGTATTTTATTAAGGTCTAACACCTAATTAATAATAATAATAATAATAATAATAAATTTTATCCCTTCAAATGTTGTTCAAATTTGATTTGCAATGTTATTTCTTACTTCAATAAATTCACCTTGAACGATTTTGACTTACAAGAGTTAGTTAAATTAGACGAATTTGTAAATTGTCTAAGGTCAGACAATCGAACATACCCACATTTCTTTAATTTAATAATAAACTTTATTTTTATTTTTTCTTTAAAAATGCATTAGCCAATAATAAATGCAAGGAAAATCAGAAAAAGAGAGAGAATGTATATATTTTTTTACATTTAATGGTAAACATGAAATACATTATTAGTTTATTTATTTAATAAAAAAATAAAATCATACCAAAAGGAAAAATAATAGAGAATTAAATAGAAAATAATAACTATAAGCTCGTTAATGTAAAGTAAAAGAAAATAAGAAAATAAGAGAAAATAAAAACATAAACGAAAAGAGAAAAGCAAAAAGGAAAAAAAAACAAAGATAATGAACTATTAAAAGAAAAAATATTATGATGAAAGAGAGATAACGAATAGAAAGAAATAAATCAAAAAATAAAAATAAAAAAGAAGAAAAAACCAAAAAGATTAAAAAGTATTAAAAAATAGAATGGAAGAGAGAGAAAGAAGAGAGAGAGGAGAGATGGGTAAAAAGAGAAATAATAATATGCATGAAACCTGAAAAAAAAAACAGAAACAGAATTTGAGAAACTACTTTTTGAAGTTTCTCAAAATCTGCCTTTTTTTCTTTTTTTTAGAAACGTTTCTAAAAAATTTAGAAACAAGAAACAGAATGAGTTATCAAACAGGTCTATTTCTTGAAAAATGAGAAATAGAAACAAGAAACAGGAAACAAGAACGTTATCAAACGAGCCCTAAACATATTCCTATTTCTAGTTCTAAAAGAACAAGAAACGTGAAACATGAAACAATAAACGGAAATGTTATCAAACGGGAATTTTCTCACTTTTCAACTTTTTAGGTTAAAAGTATTTTTGATCTTGAACTTTCATACAAGTAATAATTTAGTCCATAAACTTTAATTTATAACGATTTAGTCTATGTACTTCAATTTCGTAATAGTTTAGTCATTGACCTTTAGTATATATCAATTTAGTATGTGTACTTTAAATTTTGTAATGATTTAGTCTCTATTGTGAAAAATAGTGTTAATATTTAATATAATTTCTTATATATGTAGATCAATAAACTGATATAAAAATCAAATGTGTTTATAAACTATCAATACTAAGTCATTACATAACAAAATTTTGCAATTAATTTTAATGGAATTTTTCACAATAGGAATTAAATTGTTACAAATTTTAAAGAAGAATTAAATTGTTACATACTAAAGTTGAGGAACTAAATTGTTGCAAATTTTAAAATGCATGAACTAAATTATTACAAACTAAAATTTATAGACTAAATTGTTACATATTTCAAAGTATAGAGACTAAATTATTGCATACTAAAGTTCAGACTAAGAGACCAAATTTTAACTTAAAAAATGGACCAAAACTGTTTTTGAACTTTATTATTATTATTATTATTATTATTATTGTGCTATGTTTTAGAAATGTTTTAAATTTTATTTCATGGATGAAATTAAGTGGTGTTTTCTTTATTTTCTTTTTTCTAAGAACATTTTACCTTTTAGTACCAACTGAAGAATTATAAGAGAATGAACAAGTTACAAGCCCTTGTGGTCTTGAAAGAAGCCCAAGCCCAATTATCATACCTGAGATTCACACCCAAGCCCAGTTACAGGCCCTGGTGGTCTTAATCTGGTACCACTTCAACAAAAATATTGAGATCTCAGCCACACCCAAACTTATGTTTAATTATTTATTTGTATATTTTTTTTAAATGCTTTTGACGGTTAGAGATACGAACATAGTTCCAATCTATTAGAAATAAGAGGAGATTCATCATTTATATAAGTAATGACAATATTTTAATTGGTATGAGACTATATAAAAGTAAATCTGTGTGAGTTTCGACTAATAGTATATCATATCATAACATTAGTGAAAATATAAAAATACTCATCGTGTTAGGAATATGAAAAACTAAAGCCATAGTGTTGATACCCCTAAGCTAAAAGACGTGTGCATGCCAATATTGATGGGTATATTTGTATTGGGCTCAAATTGTGATTTTTGGCCCAATTGATTTTAGGTTTCAACAGCAGGCACATATACATATTTTTATATTTGTATTGTTTGCGAGATATATGAAGACGAAACGTGGTGACCTTTCTTCAATCAGCAGCTATTGGAAATTTTTTAGTAAAGTGTATTTGGGTATGTGGCAATGGGCATTATTAGAGAGAAAAGAGTGTTTCACTTTTCTAGGTTTGAGGGTTTTTCTTTATTGTTAATCTCAAGCTATTGAGATATGATATTTTGAAGGCAATAGTCATTTCCCATATTGAAAGTTAATTTATAGTGCAGAGTTGAAGGTTTCTTATAATTTTCTATTATAGTAGAACTTGCAATTACAGAAAACTAGATGTAGTCTCGAGTTTGGGGCGAATTAGTATAAATTTTGATGTTCTTCTTTTCCCTATCTATTTTATATTTTTGCTATGATTTTAACTTGTTTGGTTTGTCTTGTAGAAGGGGAGAAATAATGTAGTAGCATTATTATTATATTATTATTTTTCTCTCAACACATTGTCCTAAAGTTAAAAGCATTCTACACTCATGCAAGACCTTAGATTTTCTAACCCAAGCATAGTTCAATGTTTAAGACAACTGTCTTCTTTTTTAAGGTTGAAGGTTTGTTCTCCATCCTCACATTTGTTGAGCTAAAAACTAATATGTATGTATGTATGTTCTATGTGGATGTATAGGTGTATGTATATCCAAAAATAAAAAGATATGAAATTACTAAAAAGGGTCTTCGTAATTGTAGAGTAAACAAAATAAATAATAGGTTAAAATATTATTTTGGTCATTGTACTTTGGATTTTATTTCATATTCGTCTTTATACTTCCAAATGTCTAAATTTAGTTCATATACTTTCAATAAAGCTTAAAATGAGTCCATATTGGTAGTTTATTGTTAATTTTTCAAAAAAAAAAATAGTCTCTATTGGTCTTTCCACTATAACTTTTGGAAATATGTTTATATTGTGTCTTTTTTTTTTTTTTTTTTGCATGAAAATTATTAAAATTATTATTTAACCAATTTCGATAAAAAAAAAATTAACTTCAAACTAACAGTATAAACTAATTTTAAGATTTATTAAAAGTACAAAGACTAAAATGGAATGAAACCTCTACACAAACCAAAATGATATTTTAACCTAAATAATGATATCCACATTGACTTCTTTTTTTTTTCTTTTTTTTTTCTTTTTTTTTTTTTTTTTTTTTTGCTTTTTTGTTAGTTCATAAACATACATGTGAGAGGAGTGATTCAAACCTTTGAACTCTTAATCAAGGGTCTTGCCTTAATCACTTAAACTATATTACGGCAGGCAACTCATATAATCATTAATTAAGCCAGTGTTCTCTTAAATATCAAATATTTGAATCTCTATCTCCCAATTGTTGCACCAAAAAAGAAAGTCTTTAAAAATAATAATTAAAAAGAGGGGGGAGAATCAAATTTGACCATAAACTTGTGAAGTTGTATCAATTTAGACCCTAAACTTTCAACATCATCAAAGTGGACCCTAAACTTAAAATAAGTATTGTAATTTTTACATTCGATTCAAATTCTGTTAATATGCCCACTAATTTTAACAAAAAAAAATAATGTAAAAATTTTCATAAACTCATTAATTTCAATAAAATAAAGTTTTGCACAAACATAAGTTTGACCAATGTACAACTTCACAATTAAAAAAGAAACTTTTCCAAAATTCGTAAATTTCAACAAAAAAAAATAGCTCTAACATCGTTTTTATCTAAAATTTTATTAATTTCATATCGTATATATATTTTGTAATTCATTGAATGCATAAGATAAAACTTTTTTAACGATATTTGGGATGAGAACTTATTAGAGGGTTAAAATTGATTTATTTTTTAAAATTTGAGATTAAGATTGCAACAATTATCTAAGTTTGAGATGTAATTTGATAAAATTAAAAGTTTAGAGTTAAGACTAATACAACTTGATAAGTTTAGGAGTCAAAATTGATTTATATATATATATATATATATATATATATATATATATATATATATATATATATATATATATATATATATATATATATATATATATATATCATTATCCGGTCCGGAAGCAAAGTCTTTGAAATAAACGTCGACATCAGAGAAAAAGGTACCATCTTAAATGACCTCAAGTCCTCGTCAAAATCACTACGTCTTCCAATCAAAGATAGTGAAATATCTTCAGAATTATAAATAGATATTGACAAAATATCTTCTCTATTTGTAAATCTCAGGTTAAAATATAGTTTTTATTTTTAAAATTTAATTATTGATTTTAATTTAATCCTTAATTACAAGTTTCTATTTCTCCCATCATTCAAATTTTAATAAATTATAGATTTATTTAGTACTGTTAAAGTTAGATTTTATTTTTCGAGTTCAACATTAAAATTTGAATTTTATATGTGTATAGAAAGAGAAAGATGTTTACGCGTTGTTTCAAAATAATAATAATAAGTATAAGTATACACTTTACTTGCGTATAATTAAGAAAAAGAAGTATGTTTTTTAGTCAAAGAGGAAAAGTATATAAAATTTGAATTTTGGGGACCAAATTAGAGGGGGAATAATTTTTAAGAACCAAATTTCTGTAATATAAATCTCATTATACAAATAGGAGTGTATTTAGATTGACTTTTCAAGCATTTAATTTGAAAAAAAAAATCATTTTCATAAGATATATAGTGTTTGACAACTAATTAAAATGATTTTAAAAAAAATGAATTTGAGAAATAAGCTATTGTGAGTTAAACACTTGAATTCAAATTCTAGAAAAAATGTTTTTAAGTGTTTAATTGAAATTTTCTTCTAAATTTTCATGATTTATAAAAATGACCAAAATATCCTCATACTACCTTCACTTTCTCATGACCGCCGCCGCCCACCACAAGTCGTCATTGCCCACCGCCACCTCACTATCGCAGAAGACCACTAGATTCCGCCGTTGTCCACCACCACCGTCACCGTCAACAATCACCACCGACGACTGTCGCCGTCCATTGTCACCTTGCTTGTTGCCGCCCACCATTAGCGACCACTAGATTCCACTGCCACCTCACTGCCAACAATCAGTCCACCGACCACAACAGGGGTCATAGTGTTTTGAATACAATTTTGAAGTTATTAGTTTATAGTATTTAATAGTCGTCCTTTATAGTAGTTTTACATTTGTAAAATCATTTTGAGTGTAAAGCAGACAAAACTTGTGAATAAAAATACTTTTGAGAAAATGCAACCAAACATATGAATGTTTTAATTTTAAACCGTTTTTATAAAAATATATATATATATATTTCAAAGAAAATGCATTTTTAAAAAATATTTTTTTCACAAGCAATCCAAATAGGCATGTGCATATAATGAGATATTTTGTACTTATTGTTAATAATAATCCTATCCTATCAACCATAGTCTCTTATCCATATTTATTTTATATTTTACTTGCAAGATCTTATAATGAATGAAACATATTAATACAAACACCATCAATTTAACAATTTATAAGTATGCCAACAAGAGCATAGCTCAACTGACATAAAATATGTACTTATGACCAAGTATAGGTTCGAATCCCCCCACCCCCAATTGTTGTTGAACTAAAAAAGAACAATTTATAAGTACAACATTCATTGAACTCATATTCCACAACTTAATTATAAAAAAGTAGATAACAAAATAAAGAAATCCATAGGTGGAAGTAGTATTTATAGGCTTAATTTTCAAAAACAAAAAACTAAAAACTAAGGCCCCGTTTGATAACCATTTGGTTTTTGGTTTTTGGTTTTTGAAAATTAAGCCTATAAATACTACTTCAATCCATGGATTTACTTGTTTTGTTATCTACCTTTTACTTATGTTTTCAAAAACCAAGCCATGTTTTGAAAATTAAAAAAAGTAGTTTTCAAAAACTTGTTTTTGTTTTTAGAATTTGACTAAGAATTCAAATGCTTCCTTAAGGGAGATGAAAACCATGATAGAGAAATTGAGAGAAAACAAGCTTAATTTTCAAAAACCAAAAACTAAATGGTTATCAAACGGGGCCTACGGGGCTATTTGAGGCGCTGAGTGGATCATAATAGTTTGTGGGTTATAATTGAAGGGAATAATCGAATTAAACCCACAGCGGAAGCATAGGAATCGTCTTTGATTTATTTAGAATTAAACTAAAATACAAGGGTTAAGCAATAAATACCTTGAAAATATGGAGATTCTTCTGGCGGGTCTTTATCTCCTCCACAAAGTCTTCCTTGCTATGACTCTAACAAAAGATCAAGGATTGTGGGAGCCTCTTGAAAGAAAATCCTCAGGGGATTAAAGAGGAAGAGGTTTAGAGAGAATTCTCTAATTCTCTATTTGAGGAGATGTGTGTTGTTCAGAATGCACAATGGCTCACCCCTAGGGTCCTATTTATAGTGGTCTAGGGAAGATAATAAAATAATATATTTTAATATCTAATATATTAAAATATATTTATCTAAACAATTTGAATCATATTCAAATCTTTTAAAATTCTCCTACGACATTTATTTCCTAATTTGAATCCAATTCAAATTTAATAAATCTTTTCTTTAATGTATCTAATATACATTAATTATTTTCATATTTAATGTATCAAATATAATAAATATATTTTCCTCTTTTATATTTAATATATCTAATATATTAAATATTAATTTGAACACTTCAAATTAAATATTAATTTGAACATTTCAAATTTCTCTTTCAACTAAATTGATCTTTTAGTGTTACTGTGAGCTAGCAAGGGGACCTTATGGACCTACAGATTATAAGCTCCAATGATACAAAATCAATTAATTAAACTATTTAATTAATTAATTTTCATTCATTAACTATAGGTCACTCCACTATAGACCTAGAGTTGCACTCTTATGCACTATAGGACAAGTTGTGTCCATAGATATAATCACTACATGCAAGTCGACCCTTCACGAGTTGTTCGTAATTACAGTTGGGTCAAAAGTCCGTTTTACCCCTATAATTACATCTTGCACCTTAAGTACCACTGATCCTTTAATGAACAATCTGTTTATAATCTAATTATAAACTAAGTCCCTCTCGGGCCAGTGAGAGGGTGGGGCCCCATTGTTCAAGTCCCGAAATCAGCACTTAAGGGAACTACTCATCTACTTACCCTATATGGAAATGAGTGAATTCCATATTGTGAGATTATGTTCCCAGCTCCCTATTTGGTCAAGTCCCCAAAATGGTAGGCATATTGAATCGGCTACAAAAGCCACTCTCACCCATGCAAATCAAAGGACAAGCCCTCACAGACAGGAGTTCATAACTCACTCAGGATTAAAATCGAGTCGCATATGATCATCCTGATGAAATATTAATCTTCTCAATTAACGGATTTATAAAGAGAGATTAAATATTTCGTGGTCCAGTCTTATACAAACTCATTGTATAAGATACCCCCACTCACATGTCTCCACATGAATGATTTAGATCAAATCATTTGTAACTATTACAAAGTGGGCCGTATCAATAGTGTTACCAGGATAAGGCACCCAACCTTATCCATATACTATGACCCTTTAGGTTATTTCTTGAACATGATCCTCTCGTATGTCAACCACATACTGTTTAAGATTACACTAATAACCTTGGATTTTTCATATAATGGATAATATTATATTGCAAATAAAATAATCAAATTTATTATTAATTATTAAATAAATTATTAATTACGAGGCTTTAGGGCATAAATCCCAACAATAATAATATGTGGAGCTATATAATTTGTGTTTAGAATGCTGAGTTATTTAGTCAGAGTTATAATAGTTTGTGTTTGGAGTGCAGAGTATTTCATAGACTATTATAACCAATGCTCCAAACAGCCTCTAAATGGTTATCAGACGGGGCCTTAACTTTCGTGGTTGTAAATACAACAATTAGACAACGTAATGATGTGGATACATATATGAGGGATATAAACTAGTCATATAAATAGGTTTTTTTTATAAAAAATAAAAAAAAATGTAAGAACCAAAATTTAATAAATTTAAAAGTTTAGAGACTATAATATAATTAAAAATTTTAAAATTTTAAAATTTTCACATTTACATTTAATTTTAAAATTTTTAAAATTTTTCATTTTAACTTCTCAAATTATAATAAATTTCAATTAAGTCATAGTTTTTAAACCCGAGAAAAGAATGTCACTCACATTTTTGTTGCATGTACACATAAACCATCCAAAATTTTATCACAGAGTTCTTTAAAATTTGTTGCTTCTTTACTTCTTTATGTATATATAAATGGATAACAAAAGCAAATTTTAGTTAGCTTAGTGGTTTAGGCATTTATTATCATATGGAAGGTAGATAGTTTGATTCCATCCTTATATTAGAAATTAAAAATTTTGAAAAAAAAAATCTTATAGATTAAGGGTATGTTTGACCTACTATTTCAAAAAAAAAAAAAGTAAGTAAAGCACTGGTTATAAAAACATATTTAAAAAAAAGAAAGTTAAATATTTCATTCAAAAGAACTTTAAATACTTTTATTTATTTTTAGAAAATTTCAAATCCATTATCAAAAATTGGTGTGGTGTGTAGCAAACACCACACCAATGTACAATTCCTATTGTTTTGCATGTGCGAATCATGTGGAATTGATCCTACCGAATTTTGGCATCAACAGAAAGCATTAGTGGTTAAAATATGGTGGAAAGGTACAACGACAACACAAATGGGCAAAAGGAAGTGTCAAGTGAGGGAGCATTTTTTTTCAAAAAAAAAAATTTACATGACCCAAAATAATAATTTCAAAGTAATTACTTTGCCATGTTACTCTTTAAATCAATTTTAAAGAAATTCATGTCATAATTCTAGCAAAAAATCAAATTTGAGCATTAGAGAAACTTCGAAAATAAAAGTGTAACATTTTGAAATATTGAGACCAAAGAAAAACTAAACTCAAAATGTATGGACCAAAAGATTTTTTCTCTCTCTCGAAAATGAAATACATTCTTTAATTTTAAATTCAATCTTGTCTACTCCAATCATTAATTTATAAATTTAAAACTAATAAGAAGATAATTTTAATTTCATAAAATGTAAATATATTCTTTCATTCAAATTCAACCCCAATCCACAGTTGATGATTTTTTTTTTAGAAGAAAAGTATTATTAAAAAGCCAAAAAAGACTAAGCAAAGGGGAAATCCTCTTTGGCAAGAGAGACAAGCCAAGAGGGGAAATTGTCCCTCCAAAATTACAGGAGTATTATGGAAAAGCCAATTATCCGTGGGAGGGGACTTGCTTATACGTATCATTTGAATAATATCTACATCCTCTTGAAGAAGACGAAGCTCCTTCAATTTTGGAATATTCCAAGATCGGGAGGTCCAAGTAAGAAGCCGAAAGGAGGGCTCTCTAGGAACCCAACAATCCTGAAAGGCTAAAATAATATTCTCTTGCAATTTTTCAAAGAATAAATGCACACGATTACCCACTTTCCCTAGTAATGTTGTTCGTGTTACGAAACAAGAACAAGAACAACACTAAGAAGAAGAAAAGCAAAATAGAGAGGACGAGAAGGTTGAAAGCAAATTCTATTGTCAATTGATTTGTGTGTTTCTAAAGCTTCACATACCCCATATATATAGTGTTACAATGTGTAGGCTACAAGCAATTTAAGACTATAATTAGCTAAAAAGTAAGAGAGTCTCATATCTATTCTAAGGGAGAGAGAGAGTCGTGGGGGAGAATGAGTTATTGGATATCTATGTTATGAAAACATTTGTAACCGTCAATGCTAAAAAGGGAGAGAGGACCATTTGTTTTCATTTTTCTCATTCACATATACTTTTGCAGGCGAGGAAGTAATTACATTAGATTCCACTCGCTATTCACAATTAATATTTTAATTTGCTGAATTTGTATTTATTTGGTCTCTGAACTTTAAAAAATGTCTAATAAATCTATAAACTTTCAATTTGTGTCTAATAAATCTTTCAACTTTTAATTTTATATTCGATAAGTCCCTAACATATTTGAAATTTCTAAAATTAATTGATCTATTCTATATAACATTGATTTTTTTTTCTAATAGAACCTGAAACTTAAATTTTGTACCTAATAGATTTTTGAATTTTAGAAAATGTTGAATATGTCAATGATCTATTGGATTCAAAATTAAAAAATCAATAACCTATTAAACATTTAATTGAAAGTTTAAAGACTTAGTAAAAAAAATTAATTTGGAGAGCTATTAGATACACAATTAAAAGTTCATAAACCACTTTTTAAAGTCCAAAGACCAAATAGATACAAATTTGAAAATTACTAAACTTGTAAATTAAATTAAATTAAAATATAATTGTGAATAGGGACGGGAACTGTTAAAACAGAAGCATACGACAAACAAGAAACACAGAAAAAATAAAGCAATACACAGATTTACGTGGTTCACTAATGGTGTGTTAGCTATGTCCACAGGCAGAAGGAGAGACTATTTTATTATATTGAGAAGAAACTGAGTGCAAAATATAGAAATATCTCAGATAAGAGTTTAAATGGTTTATAAATGGCACTCACCTTAATACATAATAGATCCAAAAAATCCAAAATTACGAAAAATAGATTCAAGACATTTTTACATGAACCTATGTAATTTAGTTCCTCGCCTGCAAAAGCAACTGTGAATGAGAAATATGAAAACAAATGGTCCCTTACCCTTTTTGATTTGAGATTTTCTGTACTAACCATATTATTGGGTCGAGTGGGTTATGTTGTCTATTTATTCTTAAAAGAAACTGCCTTGAATTAGAGTGTTTGGAATAATTTGTGAAAAAAATGTTTTTTTCTAACAAAATTAATTTATCTATATATGTTCACACGTAATTTCAATAAGAAAATAAGACACGTGGAATGAACTTGATTTTGTATTAATTTTATGTGGGTGTAGTACAATCTATAATGTTTATCATCTTATTCATTTTCTATCATGTACAAATATTTCGAGGGTTTTGCAGCTTGTTCTCGAACGTAGACTTATCTCGAGGGCTTCGCAGCTTGTTCTCAAATATGGATTTTTCTCGAGGGCTTTGCAGCTTATTCTCGAGGTGGATTTGTCTTGAGGGCTTTGCAACTTGTTCTTGAGGTTGAAGCTTCAATCAATCTTTAGGGTCTTTGGTCTTCAAGGAGTGTTCAACGTCTAAGAATTCAAGGAGTGTTTGGCACTTAAGGACTTTAGGGAGTGTTCAACACCAAATGACCTCAAGGATTCTCTCTGAATTCTCTAAAGAATTAAATTTATGAACTCTTCAAATGAAGGAGAGCTCATCTATTTATAGAGTTGTCCATGGACATGTAGACTTGGATCATAATGGCTTTTAGACCCAACTATTGGACTTGGGCTTTGTTGGGCCTAATTATTTAGATTTGAGTTTTATCTACCTTTGACCCAAAACGCATATAACCAATTTGACCAAATTAATTTTAATTATTTGGTCAAATGAAGACATGTGACATTTTAATTTAGGATTTGCTAATTTTTGTCTTTAAATTGAGTTTGGGATAATTTGAAATAACGACGTAGCAATTGGGGATTGGCCGAAATTTCTCAGTCAATAATATACACTTTTAAAAAGTTAATAATTTAAAATGTGTTTAATATAGCTTATTGAGTAATTTTACGTGATGAAAAATGGTTCTAATAAATCTTGATAAATAAAATGTGCTTCAATAAAATTGGATTAATTTAAAAACCTTTTTTTTTTAATAAACACTTGATAGATGGATTATCAAAAAATGACTTTAAAATAATTAATTGAAAATCCTCAAAATATGTAATAAAAATAAAACTAAATTTATAATTAATAGAATCACTTTTAAATATAGTGCAACTAAACAAATTTACTATTTAAAATGATTTTGAAAAAAATGTAAGATATAATAACATTCTTATTGAAAATATTATTTTCAAAAGTGTTTAAATTATAAGTTAACCCAAGCATACCCTTAATTTACAGGTATATAAGACAAAAAATTTAAAGTTTAAAGTTCTATTAGACAAATAAAAATTAATTTTTATGTTTAATAGATCAATTAATTTGAATGACAACGAGAGCATGAGAGAACGAGCACGAGAGAGCGAGTACGAGTACAACATTCGTAAAAGGCTCTCTTGAGTGACGATAAATATTGTTCAATGTGAGAGCGAGAGTATAAGAGAATGAGCGCGCGAGAGCGAGTACTACATTGGTAAAGTTTGATTCGAGTGACGTGTACTGTGAGAGCGAGAATGAGTCAACGTGTGCGAGAGTGAGTCTCCGAGGGCGAAAATCTTGAGAACGAGCGCACGAGAGCTAGTACGAGTACAACATTCGTAAATGGCTCTCTCGAGTGATTGCAAATATTATTCAATGCTAGAGCGAGAGTATGAGAGAACAAGCGCGCGAGAGCGAGTACAACGTTGGTAAAGTCCGATTCGAGTGACGTGTACTGCGAAAGCGAGAACAAGTCAACTTGTGCGAGAGCGAGTCTCCGGGGCAAGAATCTTATAAGCTCCAAAATATTTTGTTAACGTGGCAAACGAGAGCGAGAACGAGAATGGTTAGCGAGAGCGTTACCCTGTCCGAAAGCATGAACAAGCAAGCCGGTCTCATACTGCCCTCCTGAGTAATTTTGGGCACATTGCAATGTCAGAATAAGTCATATTTCATTATTTTAGGATGACATATTAGATTGCATTAAAACGCGAGAAAAAAATGGTCTTCCGTACAAAAACCCATTTACAGATGTATAAGACACAAAATTTAAAATTTAAGAATCTATTAGACAAAAAAAATCAATTTTATGTTTAATAGATCAATTAATTTTAGAAATTTCAAATATATTAGGGACCTATCGAACATATTTTTAAAGTTCACGAATCTACTAAACACAAAATTGAAAGTTTAGAAAATTATTAGATCATTTTTAAAGTTCAAAGATTTATCAGACACAAACTCGAGAGTTCAAGTACTAAACTTGTAATTGCCAACAAGAGCATAGCTCAACTGACATAAAATTTGTGTTTATTACCTATATGTCATGGGTTCGAATCCCCCACTCCCTTGTTGTTGAACTCAAAAAATATATATATATATATATACTAAACTTGTAATTTATCTTTTAATTTATTCACCAATTGCTCCTAGTTCGTATAAAAACTCATTACCATCCTTTAAACGTGGCAAAATTACCAAGTTTATTTGAAACACGTGTACCTTTGGCAATTAAACCAATTAGAAGTATTGTTGATGTCTGGTGGTATTTTTTTTTTTTTTTTTGAAACAAACAACCAACACCAAATCATAATCAGACTCTCTCGAAAATGTGAGATAAAATATCTGCTAAAAAGAAATCTTTTCAGACCAAAGAGTTTTTTAAAGAGAATGTCAAAGCCGTTAAATTATGGATAGTTTTGTTCTCTTCTCTATAAATTTTATAAAAAATACAACTATCAATAGACAATGCAAGATGAAAAGCTTCTTCAATAAAAAGATCAACTTCTGACAAGTCCAAATCAACTCGATTTAGGAGATTAACCATTTGTAAAGTTATCTTTTATCCATTAATCTTATTTGACGTTACATAAAAAAAAAATAAAATAATAAAAAAATAATAAAAAAAAATCTTATTAAAATCACTGTTTTTTTTTAAAAAAAAATTTAAATGATTGAAAATTTGCTAACGTAGATGCGAAGACTTATCTTCTTCTACCGTTTCTGGGTACGCATCCCAAGATTCACAAGTTTGCCCACGTGGCATACTTTGACCAATTTTTTTAGGATAAAAAATAAAAAATAAATAAATTGTAGTAACAGTACAAAAAAGTCGATACCTATTCTCAATTATTTCATCTTCGATCGTCTAACTCTAAAAAAAACCAATCGAATGCAAAATAAAAATTAGTTGGATACTACAGGCATTATACGTGTTTTGCAATGTATATATAAAAGTTTAATGGAAGATCTTATACGTATGAAAAATAAAGAATTATATTTTAATAGAATTTTTTATTTTGATTAACATCATTTGATTACTAACTTATTTTTAAACTTTAATTTCAACCAAAATATATATATTTTTTAATTTTGATTTGCATATATTGATTACTCACTTAATTTCAAATTTTAATTTAAACCAAAATATTAATTTTTTTCTTTTTTTTTTTAAAATTTGTATTCTCTAGTAATTGAAAAAAATATTTTTTGCAATGAACTTTTCGAATTCAAGGAAATCATTAATTAGATAGTGGTTTTTCATTTTAGAACTCTTCGAAATTATGAACAAAGTTTTGAGGAGATTTATTGGCCAATTTATTTTTGTTTACAAAAGTTCAATGAATCGATAATATCTATTAATAAATTAATTTTAAAAAATATTAATTTTTTATTTCAAACTTTAATAATAATAAATTAAGAAGTATTGAATTTATTTTTTTATCATAAAATGGCAAAGATAGAGAATTCAATCTTCCATCAAATAAAATAATTGGAAATTATTTTTTAATAACTTTTAGAATATGAATATTAATTGTTACCATAATATTTGAAATTGCAATGATATTATTTAATAACTATTAGTAATTATATTTAAATATAATAAATTACATAAATAGGAAAAATGTAAAACTGTGATCAAACTTTCTTAAATCCTAGCCTACTAAACTCCAATTTATCCAAAAAAAAAGAAAAAAGAAAAAGAAACAAAATAAATAATAAAATAATACAATTACATCACATTATCTGCCGTTTTATACTTCTGCTTCTCCTTCTGCCTTAAGGAACAAGAGTTGCAATCGTTTTCTTCTCCACTCTCTTCAATATATGCCAAGGATCAATAGATGAATTGGTATGTCTTTACAAATTTGAAAAGAGCAAAAGAAAACTACAAAAGTAGTAAATCACATTAAAATAATCCTTCTTGCCATTTGCCAAAAAAAAAAAAACTACAAAAGCACGCAAGCCATAAATTACATTAAATCACCTTATTTCTCTGTCAAGCAACAAAAAAAAAACTACAAGATACGCAAAAAAACAGTAAATTACATTAAATCACCCTATCCTTTATCTGCCATTTGCAAAAACAATTGGAGGGGGAGTTCATTCACTTGTCAACTTCTAATATCACCATAACGAAGTTTTTTTCAATAATAAATTGTTTGAACCTCGAGAATTGGAAAATTGGATATGAATGATATGGTTTATTGAAAAGAAAGATTAAGCTTGTATAGCCATAGCCATCAAATGAAAATGGAAGAAATCAAAATTTCTCCTCTACGGCTTTTGGAATCACTTTGGAAGACATGAAAGAATTCCGTTGTGGGATGCACTATATATATAGAGTATTGATGATGTATGACACAATATATCAGAATCTAATATTTTGTTAATATACTTATTCAAACAAATCTTATCTTTATTTTTTAAAAAATATTTCAGTATTATTTTAATTTCATATTCTCGAAAAACAATTGTTCAATTTTTTTTTTAAAGTTTTTGTTCTCAACTTTCTTTCATAATAATTTCATATTCTCCAAAACACATAGGTTCAAAGATATTATTCATAATAATTTCATTGAAAACGCATAGGTTCAAAAATACTATTGTAGTTTTTGTTATTAACTTTTTCAATACTCATTAAGAAATCTTTAAATATTAGTTTATTTTTTTTTAAAAAAAATCTTTTTAAATATGTAGTACATATTGTTTAATATATAATAAATAAATAAGTATTGTTGTATCATTTTAATATTCAAATTATTCAAATGTGCATTAGTTAGTTGGAACTAGAAGATTTGATATAAGTATTATTTTATCATTTTATTATTCAAATATGTTTAATATTAGATTTTTATCATTTTTTTATTCAAATTATTCAAATATGCATGAATTAGTTGGAAGATTAGAGATTGTAGAGATTTTAGAACCTTTATTCAAATTATATATCACATGCGTAAAGATTTTAGAATATTTGTTTAAATTGAGGGCAAAAGGGAAATTTTTTAAATTAAGAGTGGCAAAATGGGAAGTCTTTAAATTAAGGAGGGGCAAAATGAGAAATCAAAAGTTTCTCCTCTCAAGCGCTATTTAGATAGTATATATATCAAATATGTTTAATATTTGTTTAATATTAGATTTTTATCATTTTATTATTCAAATTATTAAAATATGCATGAATTAGTTGAAAGATTGGAGATTACAGAGATTGTATAACCTTTATTCAAATTAGAGATCACATGCATAGAGATCTTAGAATATTTGTTTAAATTGAGGGCAAAAGAGAAAATCTTTAAATTAAGAAGGGCAAAATGGGAAGTCTCTAAATTAAGGAGGGGCAAAATGAGAAATCAAAAATTTCTCCCATCGAGCATCATTTTGATAGTATAGATGTGTGTAATACTGAGAAAAATAATTAATGGGGGAGAAAAGAAAACTTCTTTATTTAAAGAAAAATATCGCTAATTCCCTCTTTATTCTTTTTGTTTTTCTTTTAAAATAAAACTTTCAATCACAGTAGAAATTTTAATTGTCAATTCAAATATAACTTAGTACATAAGACAACAGCTACTATTTCAAAAGTCGATGGTTCGATCTCTACCCTCACAATTGTTAAACTGAAAGAAATATTGGAAAACTTGACTCGTGAGAAAGATGGATTTAAAGATTTTAGGTGAAATTTGATGTATTCATTTTTTAAAGAAAGATAAATTTAAAGCAACTTTATTATTTGGATTTTTGACAAAAAAAAGGAAAATTTTCGATTAAGAGTACCAATTGGGAATTAATCTCACTCTCTCCCATTCGACGTCACAATCAAACAAAAATGAGACTTCTAATCTCGGGAAGGCTTTATGAGGAGAAGTTATTCGGTGAGGCTGCCACAATGTGGCTGGCAATTTTTCACCGTTGGATGTGGAGAGAGAAATATCTTGAATTTATATTCAATGGTTATTAGGGAATATGAAAATTATTGAATCCATATCCAACGGTCATTATGAGGCAGCCACATTGTGGGGTTGAGGTGATGCCCAAAGTCAAAATAACAGGATGGAGAATTATAAACGACCTTATCTGTACCTCTAGCAATTTAGTGAAGAAATGAATTAATTCTAACCCTTTTTGTTCTTGTTGTAGGGCTTCAAGGAGACGACCAACCACTTGATGTGGGAATGCAGGTACGAAAAAAAGAGGTGGAATCTTTACTTTCCTTCTAATATTAATTTTTTTTCAATGGGCAGGAAAAAGTGGAAGATGGAAGATGAACGTGGATGCAGCCTAATCAGATAAGCTTAGCATAGCGGGTGTGGGCTGGGTTGTTAGAGACTAGAATGGTTGCCCTATCATCGACGGATGCAAATCTTTTTCTTATAAGTGGGCAGTGAAGGTGCTTGAAGAGAAAGTCATCGACGAAGGGCTAAAGCAGATTGATCTCCTTAGAAGGGTCAAAATCCCCCTTATGGAAGTGGAATCAGACTTGCTAGAAGTGGTGAACCTCCTTAATCGCACAGAGGTGGACTTGTTTGAGGTGACTAATTTTGTTGAAGAAGCTCTTCATATTGCTGGTTGTGTAAATATTTATTCTTTTTGTAAAATTTCTAAAGAGGAGAACAAAGTTACCCATAATCTCGTTGCTTTGGCATATTCTTATGAAACTTCTTTAGACTGGAAATACTGCTTTCCAGCAAGAGTGCTTTCCCTCATTCTTGAGAGGGCTTAGTTTTAGTTGTTCTTTGGTCTGTTTAATACATTTCAGGTTCAAACAAAAAAAAAATACCTATGACGATCTTTTCATTCATAGAACTCAAGTAAAGTATAAGTAAAGTATGTTAGAATTATCAATACATTAAATCTTGATGATTTATTGCCACATTGTATATTATAAAATAAATAGCAAACATATCAAAATTTTGATTTTGAGAATCAAAATTCAAATTGTTAAGGCCCTACTTGATAACTATATGATTTTTGGTTTTTGAAAATTAAACTTATAAACATTACTTCCACCTATTAATTTCTTTATTTTGTTATCTACTTTCTAAAAATATTTTCAAGATTCAACTAAGTTTTGGAAACTAAAAAAAAATAGTTTTTAAAAATGTTTTCAGGATAAGACAAGGCTTGACGTACAACCTTCGTACACAAAATAAACATTAATGGTCCAAGTGTAGACCGATCGAGTGGCAGAGGTGTCCCCCCTAGGTTCATTGTAAATAACATAACTCACCTCATACTCAGATACATGATATTACTCTTGGCTCAGTTCAACACTACCTCAACCCAAGAGCTAACTTAAGCATTTGAGTGTGTTGGGCACAACACTACATCAGTGTGAGTTCTCTATAGAGGTCATCACCTTAGCAGAGTCACCTCCACCTTGGATTCGACGTTAACAAAGTTCACGTGTGTTAGAATTACACATCAATATGTACCTACACTAACATAGTAATTCATATGTGTTGAATATGCATACATTATTCATTGGCCAAACAACTAATGACAAAAAAGTTATGATAACAATCATGATTTTTTAAAAGTTTAATGACTAAAATAAATGTTTAAAATGGTTTATAGGTTAAACTATAGTAAACTTGAAATCTAATAGATTGAACTTAATACTAATATTCAGAGAGAAAAATGAAACAAATATTGAAAATTCAAGTACCAAAATGAAATGTAAATATATTGTTTTATTTTATAGACATAGTATTTTGTCATTGAACATTCCATTATCATTGATTTTTAATGAATTAGCTCAAAATTGAAGGTGGCATGTTTTTTTTTTTTTTTTTGTTTGTTTGCAAATTAATAAATAGTTTTTCTATGCAGCAAGGATTTGAAACTGCAAAATTATAAAGTTAGAGTAAAACAAGATGTTTATTACAATTGTCATGGTAAAGACTATAGACTATAATAGCTAGTTATATGTTGTACTAAAAAAACTAGTTATATATGAAGGGGTAGATTTACCAAGGGTCCAAGGAGGCTCGAGCCCTCCTTAACTTTCAGAATATCAACATTATATAATAGGCATATGGTTAATTATAATCAAAAGTATGTGTTGGTTTGGTGGTACCGTACTCAAGGCCCCCTTCAACAAAAAAAACCGACGAGTTCAAGTCCCTTTTTTAATAATTTTGTTTCATATTATATAATATCAACGAAAATTATATATCATTTTTATTAATTTAAAAAATACATAAAAATTATTTAAAGCAAAAACCTAAGACTTCTATATTGTAAATTATATTTTCTTTAAAAATTTATATGCATATCTAAAAATATGAATATATATATATATATATATATATATATAAAGTTAAGACTTTTATACGGTAAATTATATTTTCTTTAAGAAAATTATATAAATATCTAAACATATGAAAATAAAAAATATATAATGGTATAATTATTATTTGGAGTGAAAAATTGAATCTCTAATTTTTTGTTCGAGAATAGTTAGCATATATGATGCTATAATATTTATTTTATTTTATTTTTTATAACTTTGATTTTTTTTCTGATATAAGTATAAATGAAAAAATAATAAAAAAATATTTTAAAGTTTTTAGTAAATTACTTTTAAGAAGAAACTATAAGTTTTATATATTAAAAAAAATCTAATTATTGTTTTAGAATTTGTGTTCGATTATATAAATATATCTAGGTAGAAAATTCAGTTATATATCAATGTGTTCAAAATTATCTTCATACGAATTTACGTCCTTCTGACATAAAGTTCTGGATCCGCTGTATATATGTAAGTTGTATAGATAGTACAATTTTTTTTTCAAAATTTAATTAATAAAGCAACTTATTTAAAAGTCAAACAATCTTATTAAGTTTGTCAATTTTGTTTTTCACAATAATATGTGGGGAGGACGTGAACCTTTAACCTTCGAAATATATATCTTTATCAATTGAATTATGTTTAAATTGACATAAGTTTGTCGAAATTTTGTACTCGTTTATATGAATATTGCAAAAATACTCAGCTACCTACATTGATGTACTGGTTAATAGGCCAATGAAAAAAATAAATGAGAAATTAAATGCTATATATTTCACATATAAACTTTATTGAAATATCTAGATAATTAACTAGTCACAACGCTTTTTTCTTCTTTTAAATCAATAAATAAGGAACCATTCAAAATTGTTTAAAATTAAGAAATCTTTCTCATTCAAACGTGAATTGTTAGAACCACCCTACATAGACTCGAATAAATTATGAGAAAATATTAGGATGCACAACTGCCTCTTTATCAAATAATTACGTTACCAAATGAAAAATAAATGCATATATAAGGTTAAAAACTATTTAATAGTTTTTTTTATTAGTTGAGGTATACAAAGGTCTCCCGCGCTACAATTTTTTTTTTTTTTTGGTTTAGTTCAACAATATATGAGAATTCGAATCTTTGATTTCTTAGTCAATAATATATATGTTTAAACCAATTGAGCTATATTTAGGTTGGCCATACTCTACAACATAAATATTCAAAATCAAACCGACTGCACACAAACTATTATATACAACAAATATATATGATAATCTTATGTTAGTTGACTCAGACACACGATTTAAAGATATCTTATATAGTACCATGATTATTTTTTTAAAAATTGTCCTACAAAATTTTCTCATATTCATACAAGATTTTTGGGATTTGATCTAGAAAATCACAATATCTATCTGCTAATAACCGCGTAGCCATAGATTGCATATTGAGAGACAAATTTTTATGTTATGTATTTTTGGGCAAAATACACTTGGAAGTTTGAGTTTGTTATCTATTTGATTCACGAGGATTCAAAAACGGATAATTTTAGTCTATGAAATTTAAAAATTTGTCTTAAATGGTCTTTGAATTCAAATTAGGATATGACAATAGTGGATTAATTATTAGATTTACCAACTCGACAAATTATATTAATTTTATATTTTTTTGGTGATATGAATAGGTGAGTTGGCATCTCATTCATCATTCTCTCTCTTCTTTTCTTGTTCCTTCCCTTTTATCTTTCGTCATCGAATTTCGCAATGTCGCCGTACCCATCCTCTGTTGCCACTGCTTGTGGCCACCCATTGCCACAGCTCGTCGTTGTGTTTGTTGCTACCGCTCATTGTCTTTGCGGAAGATCTTTTTCCAAATGAAAGAATATTTTCTAGCCTTTGCAAAAAGAAAAAGAAAAAAAATAATAAGATATGGAAGAACTTTAAGTTTTGTCTTCCAATTAGAAATGGAAGGGAGAAGGGAGAAGGGAGAAGGGAGAAACTTCTCCCATCTATATTCCTATTGTTCTTCCACGTGGAAAAAAGTTATTGGCAGATACAACGGGGTGGCGATGACGAATGTGGCAACGGTGAACAACAATAGACAATAGCGATGAGCAGCGATAATGGATGGGTACGTTAGCACTAACAAAGTTCATTGGAGAAGGAAAAGAAGAAAGGAAGACGAGTGGATCGAAGAAACAAATGAAGGATGTTTAGTAGAGAATCTAAAAACATAATTTTGAAAATAAGAGATTCAACGAAAACAAAGTTATATTTCATGTTTTTAGATATGTGTTTGGTAGCAGGTTTAGAAATTTGATTCTAATTTAAACAATATTAAATTAGTTGTAGTCGCAAAACTAAATATTAGGTTGAATATAAACCATTATTAATTAATTTATGAACATGTTTTTGTTATAAATTTTGTATAATTGTTATTTTACAATATCATATAATTTATAATATATTATATTATACATATTTTAATTTAACAAAAATAAATTGTGTTTATAACATGAAATACTATATTTATTAAAAAATTTATCTTTTTTTTAGTATATTTATGTATTTTAAAATTTCAAATTCAAAATCTAGATATAGTGAAAACAGAAAAAATGTTGTTTTCAGAATTTCCACTATTTGGATCACAAAATTTGAAAATAGTTTTCGAAAACACATATGCCAAACGCATATTCACTGAATTCAGTGAATTTGAAAACATAAAGTATAATTTAGATTGCCTACCAAACAAACTCTAATTAATTGTCATATCATTTTTTCATTATCTAACTAGTGGTCAATTTAAGCTCAATAATCATTTAAAACTATTTTCAAAGTTTTAGGGACTAAAAGTGTCCATTTTGAAATGTTAGAGACCAAAAGTATACTTTGTTCTATAATTTTATATATAATATTTAAATTTTGAAAATGTGGAGTTAAATTACATAGAAAAATTTGAAATCTTATTTAGTTATGTTTTAATCTAAACGAATTATCTTCATTATTTGTTCCTTGCTCACCAACCACAAAAATTTCACATATATTTTTATTTCTTTGCGTTTCCATTTAACGTCAGTCATGAGATAAATCATATTATTACTTTTTTTTTAAGATAGATAAATGATAACTAATGATAATTTTTTTTAAAGATAGTTAATCATTACTTATGGCTACAAATAGCAAATTAATAATTTGATCAATTTATGAAATGGTTTCCAATAAAAGGAAAAGAGAAAAAAAAAAAGAAAGAAAGAGAATTTATTATATCTTCAATATGACAAAACATCCTTTCATATTTAATTCACATGAATTGAAATTCAAAATATCTACTTTTTTAAAGAATATTAGGTTTAAATACTATATCATCACGTATGCTAAAGTGAGTATAAATAAGCAATAATTGATATGTGTTCATTTTTTTAAAGTGAGAGGTTTAAATTCCTATACTCCACATTAGAAGCACCCCGTGTAAAAAAAATAAAAAATTCAAAGAAATTGAAAAGTTTTGTGAACGCGCGTTGACCAGATATTCTACCTATGCAACAAAATGAAAACCCTCAACGAACAGCAGCTACACAGATCTCTTACTCACTCCACACACATATCTCTTACCCACGCGAACCTTCGGTGAAGATTGACCCGACGAACCGACAACGAGACGAAAACCCACTACGGCGGAGAACTCGAGACGAACGACGAAGCAACCTCGGTGTAGATCCGGACGAAAACTCACGACCACGAGCAAAGCAACAAAGGGCGGATGAACGGCTGCTAAAATGCTGATGAACATCGAACAGAGACCTAGAGACACAGTGCTGAGCGTGAGAGTGAGAGAAGAGATGGGGGTTGGGGAGAGAGAGTATTGCTATCGTGCGAATAGAGAAAGTGAGGATTGCTGTTGTGCAAATAAAGAAAAAAAAGATAATTTTTTTTAACAAAAAAACACCTATGATGTCGAGCTTTGCCAGCCATCATAGGGCACCTACAATGTCGGGCAATGCTCGACATTGTAGGTATTGTAATTTTTTTTTAATTTCCGCGCGTTTTCATTTTGTCCGTCATCGTTTCCCAGGCGCATTTTTTTTAAACGTCATTATTTCCTTGTTTTGTAGTAGTGGATGGGCAACGATAATGGATGGGTACGTTAGCATTAACAAAGTTCATTGGAGAAGGAAAATAAGAAAGGAAGATTAGTGTATCGAAAAAACAAATGAAGGATGATGGATATGCCAACTCGCTCAACATGTCGAGTCAACAACCTCAATCACTCTGTTTGGGGCACTGAGTGGGTTATAATAGCATGAGTTATAATAGTCTGTGAGTTATAATAGTCTGTGAAATAATATAATATTATTTAAAATGCAGAGTTGTTTAGTCTGGGGTTATAATAGTCAGTGTTTGGGATGCAGAGTACTCCACAGATTATTATAACACAAGTTATTATAACCCTTACCCCAAACAGCCCCAGGGTATGTTTAGTAAGAGAGATACCAACTCGCTCAACATGTCAAGTCAACAACCTCAATCACTAAGGGTCTGTTTAGTAGGGAATCTGAAAACATAATTTTGAAAACAAGCGATTCAACGAAAACAAAGTTATATTTCATGTTTTTAGATATATGTTTGGTAGTAGGTTTAGAAATTAGATTCTAATTTAAACAATTATTCAAAATGTATTCTGTAATATATAGACCATGAAACTAGTTGTAGTCGCAAAACTAAATATTAGATTGAATATAAACCATTATTAATTAATTTATGAACATGTTTTTTGTTATAAATTTTGTATAATTGTTATTTTACAATATCATATAATTTATAATATAATATATTATACATATTTTAATTTAACAAAAATAAATTGTGTTTATAACATGAAATACTATATTTATTAAAAGTTTTATCTTTTTTTTTTTTAGTATATTTATGTATTTTAAAATTTCAAATTCAAAATCCGGATACAGTGAAAACAGAAAAAATGTTGTTTTCAGAATTTTCACTATTTGGATCACAAAATTTGAAAATAGTTTTCGAAAACACATATGTCAAACACATATTCACTGAATTCAGTGAATTCGAAAACATAAAATAGAATTTAGATTGCCTACCAAATAGACCATAATTAATTGCCATATCATTTTTTTCATTATCTAACTAGTGGTCAATTTAAGCTCAATAATCATTTAAAACTATTTTCAAAGTTTTAGGGACTAAAAGTGTCCATTTTGAAATGTTAGGGACCAAAAGTATACTTTGTTCTATAATTTTATATATAATATTTAAAATTTGAAAAATGTGGAGTTAAATTACATAGAAAATTTTGAAATCTTATTTAGTTATGTTTTAATCTAAACGAATTATCTTCGTCCTCGTTTGATAACCATTTGATTTTTGGTTTTTGATTTTTGAAAATTAAGCTTGTTTTCTCCCAATTTATCTACAATGGTTTTCATCTTCCTTAAGGAAGCATTTGAATTCTTAGACAAAAACTAAAAACAGAAACAAGTTTTTGAAAACTATTTTTTTTAGTTTTCAAAACATGGCTTGGTTTTTTAAAATATAAGTAAAAAGTAGATAACAAAACAAGTATATACATAGGTGAGAGTAGTATTTATAGGCTTAGTTTTCAAAAACCAAAAACCAAAAACCAAAAACCAAATGGTTATCAAACGAGGCCTTCATTATTTGTTCCTTGCTCACCAACCACAAAAATGTCACATATATTTTTATTTCTTTGCGTTTCCCTTTAACGTCAGTCATGAGATAAATCATATTATTACTTTTTTTTAAGATAGATAAATGATAACTAATGATAATTTTTTTTAAAGATAGTTAATCATTACTTATGGCTACAAATATCAAATTAATAATTTGATCAATTTATGAAATGGTTTCCAATAAAAGGAAAAGAGAAAAAAAAAGAAAAAGAAAGAGAATTTATTATATCTTCAATATGACAAAACATCCTTTCATATTTAATTCACATGAATTGAAATTCAAAATATCTACTTTTTTAAAGAATATTAAGTTTAAATACTATATCATCCCGAATGCTAAAGTGAGTATAAATAAGCAATAATTAATATTTTTCATTTTTTTAAAGTGAGAGGTTTAAATTCCTATACTCCACATTAGAAGCACCACGTGTAAAAAAATAAAAAATTCAAAGAAATTGAAAAGTTTTGGTAAAGAAAATACAAATTATAGAGAAGTACAGGCACCAATGAGCGAGTCAAGGGGTATTTTAGTAAAAGCAGAGACAAAAGTGTGAATATTTGACCCACATACATTTCACATGCGCAAGAGTTTAATCTATCCACGTTTAAAATTTAATGAAACCTTTGTTATTTTAAACGATAGCATCACAGTTAATTTGAAAAATTATTTGTAGGGACGATGTTAAATTTATCCCGAGATCATTAAAATTTTTACCGTAGAAAAAATCTGGAGATCATTTATTTAAATTACCATTTTTAAAGATAGACGGCCTCTTAAATTTCATAACAATTATTTCCCAACTAACTTATCGATTGATTATCACAATATTATATATATATATATAATGAAAATCTACTTTCGTAAGGAAAAAAAAACCCATTTTTAATGGGGCTGAGGATGTTTCTTCGAAAAGGGACTTGGAGCAAACCGAACTAGTTGAGGCCATTACGGTAAGGGGTTTTAGCATTTAGGAAGCAATAATTCTGAGGCAAAAATGGTGGCGAGTTTTTTAGGATGAAATGGCGGATGACGATGACACATTCAAATGTTGATGCAGAAGCTAATAGGTGCCAGAACAAGCAGCCAAGGTCTGGATTACGACGACTTCCTCCAAATTTGGGAAAACGATTCGCCTATCACTAACTCGCTTGAGATACCAGAAATTTCGGTAAGGTCAGCTACAGCTTCCCTGGATTTGAAGTTATATATGTGTTAGATATTTAGATTCAGAGGCCATTGGAGGAGGGAGATATATCAGACGGGGAATTCCTTTGGTTGGAGGTCTTTTCTTTTTATTTGTTCTTCTTTTAGATGCAGAGAGGGCTGAGATAGATAGAGAGTTGAGTTTCTCATGGGGTCGAGTAACATGTGATTAACAGCTAGAACAAGTGATTATATTGTCGAAGTTTAACTGTAGTTGTTAGCCAAAGGTACAACAAATGAATCTCATACATGGGTTAAAATTTTCATTTAAGATTATGGGAAACCTACTTAGCTGTAAGCGTTTTGGGGTGTAATTTTTATTTGACCTTATTTGTACATACCATGTATTTTGAAACATGTGTTTATGTTCTTAAGGATTTGACTGCTACTCTATGGATGAGGTATCTGGGATATTCGTATTGTGAATGGAGGAGGGAATTATAATGGTAGGAGTTAGGACCATGAATTTAGAATTTCCCTTTTTGTTATCAAGCTAATCTCCGGTGTTTGACGTCATTATAAATTGTAGATGGTATGGCAATGGGCAATTCTTGTTCAAATCGCATTCTTATCTTTTTGTTCTACTTTTGAGAAGTTTTTAGTCCGTGTGTTGAGCTCATTAGTTAAAAGGAAAGCCAAATCCAACATGTGAATGGGTCAAAATCACACTGATATGATGACTAAAGTAGCATTTATAATAGCGAAACATCTTTCCAATTGCTAGTCCTTTACAATATTTGGCCTTACTGTTTTATAGTCTTTATGTTTTGGATTTAATCTAAAAAATACAATTGTTGTACACAGTACCTCCCATACCACACTCATCCCTCTCCTCCCCCTAACAAAAGGGGGAAAAAAAACAACAAAGAAGAGAAAAAAGGAAACGAAAAAAAGAGGAATAATAGGAAAAGCTAGAGAAAAGGGAGGCAACACAATTGTGAATGATTTAGCTTATTTTCTTTGACTTGTCTTTGTATTGTGAATTTATGATGAATTTTACCATGTTTATATGTTCGTCATGTATGATCCATCTTTCCCCATGCTCTCACTCCCTTCAAATGGCTTTTGCATTTATCGTGAGACTATTGCTTATTTCTTATAAAAAAAGAGGAAAGAAAAATGTCTCATGAGATTGTCTGTAACACTTAACCACCACAGATTAATTCAGTGATTAAAGAGGCAAACTACAAATCTTAATGTCTATAAATTCATGGGTTCAAATCACATTGGCCCAATTATTTAGGACATAATACTCTATAAGTTTCCTAACCCCAAATGTTGTATGGCCAAGCAGTTATTCTGTGGTATTAGTTGAGGTATGTGCGAATTGGCCAAAGATGCATGATTACCCGGAAAAAAAGATTGTTCCTTACATTTTCTTCTACAAATGGTCATTTGTATATAGTAAATTATCTAAACTTTGCACTTCTCACTTCTCTTTCTTTAGTATCTTGAAAGATAAGTCCTGCTGTTTTTTTTTTCTTTTGACCTTGTACGTATCATGACCAACCGAGGCTCCTTTTTTAACACTTTGGTCTTGTGGGGATCTCTCCCTCTTGGGCTACAGTCTCTCTTTATCAATATAATTACCAGTTTCATATTAAAAAAAAAAGGTCATTGTGCTTTCTTATTCATTTTATGGCTATAGTTTATTGATTAATTTGAATTGTCTTCTTATCTTTAAGTTTAGAAGATACTTCCATTGTTGACAGTCCCTCAGTGGAGGAAGTTGATTTTCAAAGATGCCATCTCTTCAGTTGTTGCATTTAACCAAGCATCGTGACAATATTCTTGCTTCAAGGAGGTATCACTGGTTTCACTACTTCTCTGTATTGTGAATCTATTTTGCAACTGAGTTGATTTCATTATTTTGGTTCTTCGACAGGTTCTGTTCTCTTATTAGCTCTCATGTATGGTATTTGCCTATTCTCTTGTCTACAGAAGAAAGAATATTTATTTGTTTGGAATTTGTTTCTTAAACTGTGTGCAATTTTGTGTTACCGAAGGTGTTTGTTCAACTGTATGCCTAAGAGTTCCACTATTCCAACTGTAAAAGCATAGAGATGAAGACCTAAATTTCAAAGTATCATTATATTTATGACCATGCAGGTGGAGGTGAACGTGAATTATATGAATGGGAATAACATTATATCTTGTTGACACCAGGAAAATTTTGGTGTCAATAACATCAAATGCTTCTGGAATTTCTGTAGTATGCTTCTTAAATGCTGTAGTAATCAAAATTTAATATGTTGCTGTAGTTTAAGGCAGTCTATGTATTTGCTTCTCTGTATTGAGATTATTTAATAATCTAGTTGCAAACTGTGCAAGTTTATGTTACTTTTTAGGTGAGAATTTTTTATAATCTTGTTATATTTCTTGTGATGTTTGGAGTCACTAATCAATATCCACTTCTCTTCTCATGATGTATCTATCATTTTCTATGTACCAAACCCATCTCGTTACTTATTATGGAATTTGTTTCACTTGGTCTTTCCTATTAGCCATAGTTGCTATTCGAACTTCAGAATTGGGTGATCCATGAATGAACTGTCATTTCTTCTTGATAGGAAAACTCTGCTATTTGCCACTGGCGTTGTTCTTGTTGGTGGGACTGCTACATATTTGCAATCACGGTGCCAAAATAAAAAATCTTCATCTTTTGACCATTACAATGGGCTTGACAGTAATGAAGAGAGGTCTATAAATTTGGCAACCGAAGGTAGTAAGATCAAGAAAAGCACAAGGAAGACTGGTGGACTGAAGTCACTTCATGCACTTGCTGCTATTCTGTTGTCTAAGATGGGCAAAAAGGGTGCTGGGGATCTTTTATCTTTACTGGGTATAGTGGTAAGTGCAACTTATATATGCTCACATGTGATGTGATGACATGTTGTCAATCTATTTTCTTCTTTTTCTTTTCTTTTCCTTGGTAAATTCTTCTTAGAGTTAATTAAAACAAGCTTATGTAACCTGTGTTCTGATAAATCATTGAGTGCAAGCTAAATATTTCCGTCTCTCTGTCTCTGTCTTTCTCTCTCTTACATGTAAAAAAAGGAAAATTCAGATACTTTTTAGTGAAATCAATGTTTTAGGTTGAATTATGTTGAACAAATATGGCTTGGATCACGATGGTTGGTTCACTGCTAATCCTGTGAGAATGAGATCATATTACTCCTGGATGTTGGTGATTCTTTGTAGAAAATTTTGTGCCAACCATTTAACATAGAGGTTGGCAATAGGAGAAATACAAGCTTTTGAAATCCTGGTTCAGCTGATAACAGACCTCTTAAATCCATTTCCTCCAAACTTTAATAAATCTCTATTGAAAAGGAGGGGAGGGTAGCCAATTTGTTGGATGCATAGATAAGGTAATGGAATCTCAATTTTATTCCCTCTTCTGATAATTCTTTTGGAAGAATTTAATTTGTCCTGGTGCTTCCTTGGAATACCTTAGTAGCTATTGAATGGCTTCTAGTGGATCATCCTTGAAGAGAAAATCTCGCCTTTTGGTAGAAAGGAACAGAAGGAATTTTATGAGAAATTTGGAAGGAAAGGAATCACAAAATGTTTGACAATATTGCTAGAGATTTTTTTTGGGGGAGAAAATACAGGTGAGGTACTCATGGGCCTGTCTCTCAACGTTTCTCCCGTGGCATTTAAGGATGAGAGTAATCATGGGTTCTAGACATTGTAGGATTGTGAATAACTCATTTTTTATTTGTTTAGTGAATGGTTATGATGGTGGCAACTTTAAATTGCAGGACAAGAGGGAAAATGCATCATTTTATGTTAGGTTAAGTTGGCAGAAAATGAGATAGTTGGAATCCACATTCATATCTGTTTTGCAGTCCCTAATTGATATGAAGTTCTTTAGCAAAACTTGATATGAAGAAGGTACTTGCTGTGTGCAGAAAATCTCCAATTGATTTGTTGAAATCTCAACCTTATCAAATGAAAGGATCAAAAGAAAGCATGGTTCTACCTATAGGGGTGAATAAAGAAGAGTGCAGATTTTCTAGAAGGCACAGAATTGATTTCAAGGAGAGGATGGTGCCAGAATAACCTCAAATGTAGTAGGACCAAAGCTTGGTTTGGGGAGTGAGGGGGAGGGGAGATCTTTTGCTCAACTAGTGACTGTTACTTGGTTGCTGCCAGGGAAGACTCGGGTGAAAAGGGAGGAAAGGGGTTTTTATTATTGATTGGGTGTATACCATTGTGATTACCAAGTTGTGTTTTCATGTTGATTGGTGTGCCATCTTGAAGGCATTAAGAGGAGTCACAAATTAAGGTTGTATGTTTGAAGGCATTAAGAGGAGTCACAAATTAAGGTTGTATGTTTGAAGGCATTAAGAGGAGTCATGGATAAGGATTCTCTGTGAAGTCTTAGTAGTGAGTAGTGATGACTTGGAGTTCAATTTTCCAATTGTTAATGGGCATGAAAAGGTATCTGATGAAGCTCTTGATGGTGAAGAAAGCTCTTTGTTCTATTTTTCAAGAAGAATTTAATTCACCCTTAAAGAAGCCGTCAGATGAGTCTTCTTCTCCCCCCTCTTATCAACACAATAGATAAAAAGGAAAAATTTCTTCTTTTCTAAAGGATTGTGGCATTGAAATCTCTGAGATCATTTCTTGAGGCTGGGCTTTTGGCCCTTGGTTTTGTTCTTTTCTCCTTGGAGTGCATATGTCTTGGGCTAGGCTAAAGTGGTTGTCGTCGTTTGTTTTGCTCATCGGTTTTCAGTTATTGGGTGAAGTTGCTTCTTCTTGTGGTTTTCTTCGGAGTTGAGTTTGACGTTGATAGGGGATTTTGCTTGTTTGTTTTATTCTTTGGCTTTGTGGTGTTCGTGCTTTTCTCCTTGGCCGTTGCTGCTTTTCTTCCCTTTCTGATGTGATGTTTCAAGCTGGTTTGTGCGGTTTCTGTTTGAAGCTTCAGTGATTTGAGGAGCTTCCCAGTAAAGTTTCTGCTTTTGTTGGAAAGCTCTCTAAGAGTTTTTCGTGCTTTTATCTTCTAGTTTTGGAGCTTTTGGTTCGTTGGCTGTTCTTTGGTTCCTTTATTTTGTTTTCTTTGTTTGGTTTCTTTTCAGGTTCTTGTAATCCTGTTCTTTTTGTTTTTCCTTTGGGCGTTATGCTTTTCCTTTCTCCCCCTTTGGGAGTTTGTATCTTTGAACTTTTTTTCTTCCTTTTCATACATCAATGAAAAGTTTATCTTGTTGAGAAAAAAAAGATGGAATTATAAGATTCATGGGAAATTGAAGGTAGCCCCTTGATATGAGAGATGTATTAAGATTAAGGGTTTTTCTTTGTCCGTATGGAAAGAGGAGTAAAACGAGTGGAAATAAATGTGGTGAGTATATGTTAAATCATAAGTCTCTTGTTTCATACAAAAAATAAAGAAAGAGAGAGAATGTATTTCTTATAATTTCTTTGTGATGAATGATCTGTATAATGTCTGTTGGAAACACTCTTTTGGTGGTTTTATGTGTTCATGCTTGTATTTATCACCTATGCAGGTATTACGAACTGCTCTGAGCAATAGACTAGCAAAAGTACAAGGATTTCTTTTCCGTGCAGCATTTCTTCGACGTGTTCCATTGTTCTTACGTTTGATTTCAGAGAATCTGCTTTTATGTTTCCTTCTCTCAACTCTTTACTCTACTTCAAAATACGTGACTGGGATCTTAAGTCTGCATTTCAGAAAAATATTAACACGACTCATTCATACTCACTATTTTGAGGTACTTTTGGATACAATTTGTTGAAGCAGTGTTATTGATCAAATGTTTACTCTTTGTATTAACTTCTGTAGATTTTATTACTATGTCCTGCATATTTTATTAATGTCATTCTACATTAGTATCTTTATTGTATCTTTCGATGAAGGAGCATTTTTTACTTCCTCCACTTTTTTAAGTAGAAGAAGATTCTCAAAGAAGGGATGGGATGTTTGGTGGTTTAATCTAAACATGAGCAAAAGAGATCATAAAAACACCCTCCAACTACTCTATATAAGGAAAAGTTCATAATTAAAAACTCTTTTTGGTTGGAAGTCTAATGAAAGGAAAGCTTATAATCATCTCAAATGCTAGATAAATCTCATACAGCAATAGGATAAGGACAGACCAATTTGAACTTTTTTCAAATCTTGCAAAATTCTTTTTCCATAGGATAAGGGTAGACCAAATTGAACTGGTTGGAGTCAAAGGTGAAAGAATATGGAGAAAACGCATGGTGCCCTGGGATTACTAGGTGAAAAGGTGTAGAGTGGAGCAAACAGAGATCTGTGTGAGTATTGAGGATAATTCAAGAGGGAGTGACGCTGGTGACTTTGGGGAAATGTAGATTGAAGATCTTTGGCATTTCTATTGAGGAACTAATTATAAAGTAATTGAACCAGCCAACTAATCGCAAGCTAATAATAAACCAGCAAAAAGTGATCAACTGCTTGACAATTGAGGATGCAAACATAGTTCCACGTTGGTTAGAAGAGGGGAAAATCGTAGGTATATAAGTAAGGGCAATATCTCTACTTGTGTAAAGTTCTTTGGGTGAAACCAAGTGCAAATCCAGGCTGGCTTGGACTGAAAGTGGATAATATCATATAATGGATAGGTTCATGGTCCTAACTTTGGCAAACAGCCAGCAAACAAATAGTAGTAAACTAATGGCAACTAAGTCATAACTACTAATAGGAATAAAACCATGTCTTATCCTAGTCCTAGCTAATGCTACATTTGAAGAAAAGACACTATTTCTTATTGTGATATTGATTTTGCGTTGCAGGTATCAACTATTAAAATGCAAAAATTGAAGAGTTCATAGTAAAATAGAAACTCAATGCATGATCTCTAATTTGAACTCAATAGATTAGTTTAAGTCAAAGACAAACTACAAAAGAAAGTAAATAAAAATCGAGATAAATAATTAATTTCTAAATTCCAATAACCAGCTATGTATATTATCAAAAGTATCATCCATTAACGTTCCTTTAGTAGAAGCATATGCTAATTGATTGTGAGATAAAATGTTAGAGGCATACTGATTACTCAAATTTCTTGTTTTTCTTTAACAAAAGTGTCAGTTAATTTATACATTTTTAGTTCTATCATATTGCACGGGGATTATCAGCAATACTAATAGCTGCCTTGCTATCATGATAAAGTTTCATTAGATTACCTTTGCCAACTTCAATTCATGTAATATGATGATATGAGCCTTATAAATTCACAAATCCTCTAGGCTAGAGTACCAAATTCTGCTTTAGCATTTGATCTAACCCCGACTGTTTCTTACTCCATTTTTTTAGATAGGAAAATTTCATTGATACAAATGAAATTACGAAAGGAGCGCCAATGGAGTTACAAAAAAGACTGATTGTTCTCATATTATCTTGGGTTGTAATGCTAGGAATGTTGTTTTCAATACCTGCCAATGTCACATTGATGAAATGCTTTAAGATCTAGATTCCAATTGGTCGTCTTTTATGGTAGCTGAGCTAATTACCATTTATTCTTCTTTTCTTTTGTGTTTCAGAATATGTCGTACTACAAAATATCGCATGTTGATGGTCGAGTGACCAATCCTGAACAACGTATTGCAAGTGATATACCTAGGTTTTGCTCAGAATTGAGTGAGCTTGTACAGGATGATTTAACAGCAGTTGTTGATGGTCTTCTCTATACTTGGCGCCTTTGTTCTTATGCCAGCCCAAAATATGTCCTATGGATTTTGGTAATCTCTGCTGTTGAATTTTCTTGTTTCAATGTCGTTTGCTAATGCCTTTCATTTGACATGTGAGATTGTAGATATTTTCTAGAGTTCAGTTTAAAAATTTTATCTTCAATACTGAAAAAAGATGCTAATTTCCAGGGCTATGTAGCAGTATCTGGAACTTTGATTCGAAAATTTTCTCCTCCTTTTGGGAAACTAATGTCTAAAGAACAACAATTTGAAGGAGAGTATCGCCAACTTCAATCTCGTTTAAGAACCCATTCTGAAAGCATAGCCTTTTATGGTGGAGAAAGAAGAGAAGAATTTCATATTCTGCATAAGTTTAACACTCTCGTTGAGCACTTGAAAATTGTCCTTCATCAACATTGGTGGTTTGGCATGATTCAGGACTTCCTAGTGAAGTATTTTGGTGCCACTTTTGCTGTTATTTTGATTATTGAGCCTTTCTTTTCTGGTCATCTCAGACCTGACTCTTCAACTTTAGGGCGAGCAGAGATGTTGAGCAACCTTAGATATCATACTAGTGTTATAATCTCATTATTTCAGTCTCTTGGAACTCTATCTATTAGTTCAAGACGTCTCAATCGTCTCAGGTATTATTTAGCAATACATTGTTTTGGTAGATTCTATACTTCCCGTTTTTAGTTGAAGTATTTATTTGCCTCAAAGCAACTATAAAACAGCCTTTGCATGACATGGGTGATGGACGTCTGGATGAAAGTAATCTTTGTTATTAGGAGCAAGTTAACCCACTTCTCAAGTTATTTATTTATTTGGTTTCATTCTCTTTCATCTTCTTTATTGCAGTGGTTATGCTAAACGGATTCATGAGCTGATGATTGTATCCAGAGAGTTGAGCGTTGAATCTTCTCAGCCAGCAACTGGGGGTATGAATTGCTTCAGTGAATCAGATTATATTGAGTTTTCTGGAGTTAAGGTATGATGAATTAGCTGAGATTAACTCCACATATAGATACTGTGCATTTCATCTTAAAATTGAATTTGCTACCAGGTTGTCACTCCCAGTGGTAATGTCTTGGTGGATGACCTGACTCTTAAGGTTGAACCAGGATCTAATCTATTAATTACAGGTACTCCTTCCAACCAATGGTCATCTTGCTTAGTGTTGATTCTTTATCCATTTAATCTGTTTTGTCTGTCTCGCCTTCTTAAGTTATAGTTTCAGTGGCTCGTTCCTTTGTTCTAGGAGAAGGCAGAATCTTCTGTGGCTTTTTTGTTTTTTTGGGAGGAGAAAGAAGAATAATCCTTTCAGTAATCGTTGCATTATTCACCTGAGTACTTTGCTTCTATTCTAATAGCTTATATTCTCAGTAACCGAGAGAGCAGATATTTGTTAAACCTTAATTTTAATAGTTATGGGATGTTTTATTGCTATTATGTTCCAAAATAAATCAGATGCCAAATATTTTCTGACACGCTGCTGCTGATGTTTGGAATAATGAAAATTGTTTTTTTCTGCTGAAGGTCCAAATGGTAGTGGAAAGAGCTCGCTTTTTCGAGTTCTAGGTGGTCTTTGGCCTCTGATTTCTGGCCATATTGTTAAACCTGGGGTTGGCTCTGATCTTAATAAGGAAATCTTCTACGTTCCTCAGAGACCATATACTGCTGTTGGCACCCTGAGGGACCAGTTAATTTACCCACTAACTGCAGATCAAGAAGTTGAACCACTCACGCATGCTGGAATGGCAGAATTATTGAAAAATGTTAGTTTCTTTTTATGGTATTTCTTTTGTATTATAATCTTCGACTTTAGTGATCATTACATTACTTTTGGCACTGATTGTTTTGGAATTCTGTTGCTTACGGTAAAGGTTGACCTTGAATATTTGCTGGACCGTTACCCACCTGAAAAAGAGATAAACTGGGGTGATGAACTATCTCTAGGAGAGCAGCAAAGGTTGGGAATGGCCAGATTGTTTTATCATAAGCCTAAGTTTGCAATTCTTGATGAATGCACAAGTGCTGTCACAACTGATATGGAAGAACGGTTTTGCTCTAAAGTTAGAGATATGGGAACATCATGCATAACGATCTCGCACCGCCCAGCCTTAGTTGCATTCCATGATGTGGTACTATCCTTGGATGGTGAAGGAGGATGGAGTGTTCATTATAAACGGTTAGATTTCAGCAGTCCAGCACTGTCAACTATCTGTTTAATGTGAAAAATACAGATATTTATTCATTCTACTTCCTTGATAACCCAGGCAGGAGGTTCCACAAGGAGGGATCAATTCCATGAAACCTAAGACAGATCGTCAAAGTGATGCAGTTGTAGTCCAGCAAGCATTTTCCAGTCTTGAGAAGGTTGAAAAGTTGTTAGAACTGTGTTCCATTGGTTTATATTGTCTTCTCCAGATAATATTGCTGCATGGGAAAAACTCACGATTCTTCCTTTTCTTTTTGGTTGTTGTTTAGGCGTCTAGTTTCTCTAAGTCAGATGCAGGATCATACAATCCAAGGGTGATAGCAACCTCCCCTCCTGCAGATAGTTTTGTTACTTGTCCCATTGTTCCTCAACTTCAAGGAATTCCTAAAATATTGCCTCTGAGAATAGCTGCAATGATCAAAATACTGGTTAGTCTCTCATAAGGTTGTACTTACGAAACTCCCATTTATATAGGCTGCCAATCGACCAACTAGTAACTATAGTAAACCTAAAAATAACTGTCAACTGTACTCAGCTAAAAAAACAGTAAATCAACAAGCTAATCACTGAAAACTACTCGGACTACTTAAGTATTAAAAAAAAGATTGGAATTGGCTCAATGCTCACTGCATCGAGAACACATTAAAAAAATGTAAACTAAAATGAAAATAGATTAAAAAAAGATGGAAGGCAAAAAAAAACTAGATACCATTAAGAACAGAATAAGCTCAAGTTTTGCTGTTCTAAATGAGAGATCAAAGGGCCGTTAAATATGCTATCTTGCAATTTATGAGCATTACTCATCATTGATCTACTTATTCTACAGGTGCCCACATTGTTTGATAAACAGGGAGCACAGCTGCTGGCAGTTGGTTTTCTTGTTTTATCTAGAACATGGATATCAGATCGCATTGCCTCATTGAATGGTAAATTTGTGTGTCATTGTTGAAAACATGGGTTATTTTATAAAATTTTCCATTTCATTGGAGGAGAATCAATTTCCACAGGAACCACTGTAAAGTATGTTTTGGAGCAGGATAAGACATCCTTTATTCGGTTGATTGGAGTTAGTGTCCTGCAAAGTGCAGCTAATGCAATTATTGCTCCTTCTCTAAGGTAATTTCGGATTCCTTGGAGCACGCAATAAAAACCTGAGTCTTGTAATGAAATTCTTCCAAGAAAGATCTTCAGCCTTTTCTGTGCTAATTTTCTTTATAGAGATAATCATAACACAAAACTGAAAGCCATCAGATGTTCTTATTCGTTTGGCATTGCAGAAATCTCTTTCAATTTTTTTATCCAATGTCAATTACCTTGTCATGTGCAATATTTACATGCTCATGCATATATATACTTGGTTTGTGTTATATTTAACTCTAAATATGTTACCTACCCAAGTAGTCCATATGAGTGACTGAGTGAGTTTTTTGGGAGGAGCAAGCTTGTTAACAACAGTTGTCATTTGTAGATGCCCGTCCCTTGAGACATCAGATAAACTTTTTAAGATTCCTATGATTAGGATATTATATGATATACCATTACTTTTTAAGTTGGAGCATATATGTTTATCATGCCCAACTTGTTTTTTTTTGATAAGAAACATCAAGAACAGGTATATTCAAGAAAATAACCAAAACAACCTAAGGGCCAGGGGTAGAGAAAACCCCTCCCCAAAAAACTATCTCAAAAGAGCCTGCCAATCATTCATGATCATTAACAAGCTATAATTACAAAAGACCTTTTTGTGTAACAAAATCCACCAAGAGGTCGTATTTTGTACATAGTTACAAAAAGAATTAACATTTAAAGACTTGTCCTCAAAAGCTCTGGCATTTCTTTCCTTCCAAAGAATCCATAAGGTAGCTCTGAAGGCCGAACCTGCTACCACCTTGGCTTTCCACTTTAAATTCCAAGCATTTAACCCTTCAGTAAGCCAATCATCCACCTTTCTGGGATAACAAAAGGAAATTCCAAGAAGCCCTGCTATGTAGCTCCAAGTTCTGTAGGCATACTCACAATGTAAGAATAAGTGGTCAAGCGTTTCCCCTTCTTTCAAACATAATATGCAACCCGAAGGGGATAGCGTCCAACCTCTAAACTTCATTTGCAATCTGTCATCAGTGTTTAAACTATGAAAAGCCAGAGACCATAGAAAAACCTTCACTTTCTTCGGACAATTGTGTTTCCAGATGAGATTAGAAATTGTCGAGGGCAATTTGATAGCTCTTCCAGATAGCCTTAAGAACGCCGACTTGCTGGAAAAAATACCTGATCCTTCCAATTGCCAAACTATTTTATCTGGATCCAGACCCAATTGAATCGAGTTCAGTTCCTCCACCAAAGCCACCCAGCTGGTAAACTCTCTGTCCAACAAACCTCTTCTGAGGCCAAGGTTCCATGTTTGATTGCTAATATCCCAGCAATCATAGATAGTAGCTTCTTTTTTGTCTGAGATCATGTATAAATCAGTAAAACGACTCATGAACGGTTCATGATTGCACCAAACATCTTCCCAAAATCTGATATTTTTTCCACATATCGCTTGAAACTTAGCGAATTTCTCAAAAAAGGGGTAGTTTACCGCAATGTCCCTCCAAGGACGATTCCCTTCTTCCTAGTTAACTCTCCAGACTTCCAATCAAGATGCGAGACTCCATAGATGCTGGCTATGACTTTCCTCCACAAAGAAGACTTCTCTTGAGTGAATCTCCACAACCATTTAGTTAACAATGCTACGTTTCGATTTAAAAGAGAACCTACCCCGAGGCCACCATGGCAAATAGGCAAAGCTGTCCATTCCCATTTCATGAGATTACTACTAGGTTTGTAGATACCTCCGCTCCACACAAAGTCTCTAATCATCTTCTCCATAGCCTTAACCACCAACTTAGGGGCTTTTAACAAAGAGAAGTAATATATTGGCAGACTATTTAAGACTGACTGAGCCAAAGTTACCCTTCCTCCTTTAGAAAGAAGAAAACATCTCCAAGCATCCAGCTTAGATCTGAATCTATCGAGTAAAGGTTGCCAAAACACTCGCCTGTGATGATTCCCTCCCAGGGGGAAGCCCAGGTAATTTACCGGCATCTCCTTAATTTGACACTCAAACTTTGAAGCCCAAACCTCCAAATCTGCCCCGCTAACATTTATTCCAATCAAGGAAGTTTTGGATCTATTCAGCGAAAGCCGCGATCCGACCATGAAGAGATTAAGAATCTCCCACCATCTCTCGAGCCACAAATTATCAAAGGGACAAAACACTATAGTGTCGTCAGCGTATTGTAGAATAGACACCTCAACGTTATCCTTCCCCACCATAAGCCCTTTCAAAACCAGTTTCTCTACACAAAAGTGAACCAAGCGACTCAGAGCGTCCCCAACAATAGTGAAGAGAAAAGGCGAAAGAGGATCCCCTTGCCTTAATCCTCTAGAAGCCATTATCTTACCTCTAGGTCTCCCATTAATCATCACTGAGAAATTAGTATTCACAAGGCAACCTTTGATCCATCTTCTCCAGGAAATCCCAAAGCCTTTGAGTTCAAGGATAGCATCTAAGAATTCCCAGCTTACCATATCATGCCCAACTTGTTACATTGATAATCTACCATGGCTCAATTTAATGGCTTTTTGAAGATCTTTTTCCAATTTTTTTGTACATATTCTATGGATGCCAAACTTTGTTGTATTTTTTCACCAACAAAATGACAACAAACTCTTATATGTCGTACTTTCCATTCATTAAATTTTGTTTCTAGTATCTTATCTAAAGAAAACAGTCTCAGTTTTATTTATTTAATTCAAATTTAATCACTGATATCATGGTAATTAACAGGCACTTCACTGCAAGGCTAGCCCTTGGTTGGAGGATTCGGTTGACGAATCATTTGCTGAAAAACTATACGAAGAACAATGCATTTTACAAGGTACATGGGTTATTGGGGTTTTCCACCCAGAATAAATTCTCTAGTTGTAAAAAAGTGTTCATTCAATCAACTAGCTTGCATATTTGGCTTCACAAATGTGCTATATTCTGATGCCAGATGAGCAATTATTTAGTCATATCAATAATAATAATAATAATAATAATAATAATAATAAAGCAGTGTAAAGAGCTTGTTTCAATTCTTTTGCTGCACATTCACGTTTGAGTTAGGCTACTATAAGTTTGACCCTTAATATAAAGAGTTAAAGACTATCTCTAACGTGAATTCTGTTGCTTCTTGTAGGTCTTTTATA
Organism: Trichosanthes truncata; assembly: GCA_033996785.1. Lineage (NCBI taxonomy): Eukaryota > Viridiplantae > Streptophyta > Magnoliopsida > Cucurbitales > Cucurbitaceae > Trichosanthes > Trichosanthes truncata. The sequence goes on from JAWPNB010000003.1 coordinate 75,192,086, forward strand.
TGTCTAGTAAAAGTATTGATGCGGATCAGAGATTAACCAACGATCTCGAGAAGTTGACAACTGACCTGTCTGGGCTAGTAACTGGGATGGTGAAGCCATCTGTTGATATTCTTTGGTAAGTGAAGTTTAGCAGTGGAATAGAAGAAATAAGGACTTATTTCTCTGTATGGTTTGGGTAAACAGAGTACAAACGTCTTTAAAGAGAACTCAAGCTAAATTCATTTGGTAACTTGGAACAGGAAGAAGAATAGAAGGAAACCTAATGCCCATGTAAAAGGAAGAAGTATTTACACATTTACAACTCTATTGTTCAATAGTAAAGGTCAAACAGGTTGTCTAGGCCTAATTTAATATTTCAACACTCTCCTCAGGAGGGGTTGTAGATGACTATTAAAATCAACTTGTTCTTCTAATTTTCAATGTGGATTTGGGAAGTCCTTTGGTAAAAATGTCTGCAATTTTAAGATGGGTGGGAATGTGATAGGGTTGATTTTTTTTCTTCAATATTTTCTTTAAAAGAGTGAAGTCTATCTCAGCGTGTTTTTATGGTCAAGATGAACAGGATCCTTCATAGATAGTAGTTTGGTTGTCACAATACATTTTTATTGAGCTTTTAATGCTTTTTTATTGTTATCCATGAGTGTTTGGGCTAGCTTATAAGCACCTTGAATTAATCTCATGGGATAATCACGTAAACCCTACAACATTTGGATTTTAGGAAGCTTGTAGGATTTTAACATTCGGAGTAGGTGGTGTCACCCTACTTTTCCTAACCAGTGGCCAGGATTCAACCTAGTCTCCCAAAGTCCCTTAAGTTCTTCCCGTGGTTGTTAAGTTTAGGGGTTGAATATGAACGAAAGAATTCAGATAAGGAATTCAAGCTTCTTCCTTAATACAAATTGGTACAACCTTTGTAGAAGAACCTTGGAGATCGTTATCCACCATTTCCCCCTTTTTTTACTGCTAACCTCTGGACCTTGCCTTTTCTGAGGCCAAGAAGGAATTTGAAACTACTATTCTCCACAATTTTCTTGTACTGACTCCTGAGTAGGATTAGAGAAACACTCTCAATTTTTATTCTATATAGGTCAAGTCGCTACTCGCTACCAACACCAATATGAGTAGGCTAAAATGAGTGACGGTCACTTTTCCTACCGAAGATCATGGAGTTTGCCTTTAATTTCAAATGCCAGTATGAGTAGGCTAAAATGAGTGACAGTCACTTTTCCTACCGAAGATCATGGAGTTTGCCTTTAATTTCAAACGATTTTGAGGAATTTTCTAGATAAAAAGGTGTCTCCTAGTGCATACCGTAAGCAAAGACAACTATATATTTTTAGCTATCCATACCAATATACTTTGGGTCAGTAGATTTTGGTATCTTTGTTGCCTGGAGATGTAGTCAGTCATCTTTTCTCTCACCACATATGAACATCACGAAAGATTGAGCCCATTGTGGGTAATTTTTTCCATTGAGGGTATGCCTGATGATATTGAGCATCAACGCAGCAACCACAATTATGTTGATTACAGCTGCTTCATTTGAGTTGCTTCAGTTGCTGGGCGAGATTTTCTCTCCATATTCCAGTTGCCTCATTAATGCCTAAGAATCGTTGACCAAAATTTCTCTTATACCATGAAGTTTGATAGTGGAATAGTAAGAAATACAATATTCATATAAACGGAAAGAATTACACACTATTCAGAACGGGCCTACTTTAATCTTTCAACATTAAGGTTCTTAGTAAATAACAAACTGTGTTATTTGCTTCCTTGTCTAGTAAATTAAATTTTTTCTGTTCTCTGCTGCTACGTTTCAAGGTTCACTTGGAGAATGAAGATGTTGACAGGTAGGAGAGGAGTTTCCATTTTGTATGCTTATATGTTGCTAGGCCTGGGTTTTCTAAGAACAGCTGCTCCTGATTTTGGTGAACTAACTAGTCAAGAACAGCAACTTGAGGGAACCTTTAGGTAACTGGTTTATTTATTTTATTTTTTATTTTTAATTTGTAATGTACTGCTGCACGTTGAGGATGACTCACAAGATCATGGATAAATCAGGTTTATGCATGAAAGACTCCGTACTCATGCTGAGTCTGTTGCTTTCTTTGGCGGTGGTTCTCGAGAAAAAGCCGTAAGCTTTCTGAACTTTGCTTTCTGTTGTCTAAATGCAAGAAAGCATTTTATTGAAGGTAATGGAATTACAAAAAGAAGCTGAAGGAGTTACAAGAACACTTTCTGGTTAGCTTATATGGAGTGATGGAGTTATTATAAGGAAAATAAAAATATGGGCTATTTTGGAAATCTATTTTGAGAACAGGTTTTTGTTTTTATTTTCAGAACTCATTTGAATATAGTTTTTTACTTCTGTTTTCAAATAATAATTATGATTAAATGACTTTTAAAAGCTAAAGTTCTTGTGCATATTGAGATCACTATTCACACATTTGTAGTTTTGAAAAAAATAACAATTTCTATTTTCTAAAAAGCAGGTCCTTTGTGAGAACGTTCAAGAAGAAAACAATATAAAAAAATAATTTTGAGAATAATTATTGAAACATGCCTTTTTTTAAACCAAAATTTTGTTCTAAAGACAGATTCCTAATGCTGCCATTTTTGTTTACCTTCATAGCAAGGTTTACCAAAAATTTTAGATCAGAAAAACTGGGATGTAAGATGTTCCACAATTAGTTTTCCTGATTTTGATGTGCTGCTTGGGAGACAACTTTCGATTATATTAGTTTACCGCCAATCTGAGAAAGCAAAAAAGAAAATTGCCAGGAGAAATTAGAAATTCTGATGGTCTATTATATTTCTTAAAACTATAAAATGTATTTACTATGTTTAAATGAAACAAAAAACAATGCCAATTTTAGGCTACAAGTACCGAAGAACTTGGGAGCTTAGAAGTAGGACATGCCACTCAAGCTTTGTGGATTGGAAACCCTCTTTGTCACAGAGTTTATAGACAGAAATATGAAGACAAACCAACTTGTCATGTGAGCAATAAAAGGAAATCATTTGGGAATGTTAGAAAGGGAAATAGCTCTAACATTTTTGAAAACCAAAAGAGATGAAGATTTTGTACTATGTTCAGTTGAACCTAGAACATATAATTTATTTCTTTTGGTTTAAAGCGGCATTTCCTTGGTTTTCTTTGTTACGTAAAAATTCTGGGCATAAAAAATGTAGCTAATAATAATATGTTACTAGCTTCAGGCACTGCTTTTGTTTTGTGTCTTTATTATGTTTTACGTTTTGGTCTATCTTCATCGGCAAGTTGGACTCAGTATACATGTTTATGCAATATATATTGTGCATGCTCACTCCTGCACGCTCTTGCTATCGAACCATTCACTGCTTAATGGATAAGTAGGATCCTATCTGGCTTCTGCTCTTAGTTTTGAGATGTATTCCTTACTAGAATGAGTTCTTACATTAAGGGATCATAATTTCTACTCTAATCACAATGAGTTGGATCATGATCAGCATTAAAATTTATTTTTCTTATTACTGAGCAGATGATTGAGTCTAGATTTAAGAAGCTTGTGGACCATTCATTGTTGAATTTAAAGAAGAAATGGCTCTTTGGTATACTAGATGATTTTATCACAAAGCAATTACCTCACAATGTGACATGGGGTTTGAGCTTGTTATATGCCCTGGATCATCAAGGTGACCGAGCCATGACTTCCACTCAAGGTAGCTGACTGTCACCTGGCATTTAATTGTAAAATTGAACACGCATTCTCTCTCACCATAAAATTTTCTCAGGTGAGCTGGCACATGCACTACGATTTTTAGCGTCTGTTGTATCTCAAAGCTTTTTAGCTTTTGGCGACATTCTTGAATTACACAGAAAGTTTCTTGAGCTGTCTGGTGGTATCAATCGAATATCTGAGCTTGAAGAGCTCCTTGATGCTGCACATTCTGGTAAATTTTACTCACCTCATCTTCAATTAGATTGCCAATGTATTGATATTCTGATTTCAGTTATTTTATTTATGCTAAGAATGTTTTATAAGTTAAATGCCATATGATGTCCTTTGATGGCAAATTTGGTGATAAAAGTAACTGGTGACCAATTGAAAGATTTTAAACAATTTTTTTTTTTTATAAGAAACAAAAGAATATATTGTTCCATCGTTTGTAAAGTAAACAATTGAATTAATTTTTGTTGGATAAGGCAAATATTGTTCCATTTATCATATTTTTGTTTTTCTAGCTCCTTGCAACTAATGCCTGTGATCTGACTCACATTGCTTTTGTAGTTAAACAATAGGAAATTTTAATTCATTCTTACATTCTAATAAGTTTCAGAAAAATTGAATGAGCTTGCTGCTAGTTGATTAAACAACTTAACTAATTCTAGCTGTATATTAATGGTAACTATCTCATCATCAGTAATTAAGTTGACTCTCTCATGAAAAACATTAGCAATGAAAGAATTTTATTTGCCTGGCAGATGTGCCTCTGTGGAAAAATCCAAAGTTCTTATCCCTTCTCTGGACCATTAAAACTCACACTTTTGCCTCCATATCATTCTTTCTTTAGAAATCTGGCTTTGGAGCTAATTCTTATGTGACTTCCAACAATTTATCAGCTTCACTGCAACCAGCCTCCTCTTTTATGTTCAGATCACAAAAGTCTATTTCTTATCATAGACGTTGCCAAAATGGCTAATATTCCAGAATTCGAGGATATCATATTGTTCTTACTATATCTAATCTATTGTAACAAAAATTGTGTGAATGTTGGTTCTTTAACTAATCTTTTGTGGCAAAAGTTGCCTGTTGGACTGTATGTGATAAGGTTTCAGACTATATAAGATACAGCTGAAGGTTTTTTTTTATTTTTTTATAAATTTAATTAGGGTTCACATACTGATTATGTCATCCAAATGTTTTATATTTTGTTCATACGCTATATTTTGGTAATTATTGAGAAACAGACAGGCGGAATATGACTTTCTGTGTAGTTAGTACTCTTATCAATTTAAAACTGGGCATTTCTACTTCCACTAGTGAAAACTTAAATTTTATTGTTATATTTATTACTGGAAAAATTGCAGTTACTAGAGGATCAACGACCCATAAGAGGGATTTTCACTCAGAAGATGTTATTTCCTTCTCCAAGGTGGATATCATTACCCCATCACAGAAGATGTTAGCAAAGAAGCTGACCTGTGACGTTTTACAGGAGAAAAGCCTGCTGGTTACTGGTTAGTAAAGTTTTTATTTTGGTCTATTCTTAATCTGTTATTTTTGTCTCACAATGTTTCTAAATTTTTTAGGTCCAAATGGGAGTGGAAAAAGCTCGATTTTCAGAGTTCTTAGAGGTCTTTGGCCAATTGCAAGTGGGAAACTCACTAAACCATCACAAAATATCAAGGAAGATCAATGGGGTTGTGGTATTTTTTATGTTCCTCAGCGTCCCTATACGTGCCTTGGAACACTGAGAGATCAAATAATATATCCCCTATCTCGTGAAGAAGCAGAGATGAAGTCATCAAAATTGTATGCCGAAGGTAAATTTCTTGCACATTTGCACTTTGCTTTTAAAATGGTTCAAGTTCTATAGTATTAGTTTATTGTGCATTAGTATCTCATATTGGAGTTCTCTAGTGTATGCACATCTATGAAGCATGAATATTTTGCTTGGGTAACTCATAACTGTTTATATTTAACATTCGTGAGGCTTGTGTCAGACACTCATTAGATGTCTCAGATACTTGGAAATTAGAATAAAGTTTCAGATTTTTTTAAAAAATCAGTGGATATAAAGGGAAATATAAGGAGCATTTATGATTGTACGTGTACCAATTGGTGTTTTTCTGAAGCAGTTTAGCGCATTTAGTCATCTTGAAGATGTAAGGGAGCTAGACTCGGTATTAAATAATTATCACTTTAAGAATCTCAACTCTCCTCTAGACAGAGTCTTCATTATCTCTTCTTTTATGTGGACAACTTGAAAGGAAGAGAATATAAGTTTTGAGGATATGGAGAAGCCTGTACTTTTTTTGTATATTACATATATCAATGAAATACCCGTTTCCTCTCCAAAAAAAAGGGTTAAATTACAAATTTAGTCTCTATGGTTTGGAGAAAGTTATAATTTTGGCCCTATAGTTTTAAAAGTTATAATTTTGTCCTTATGACTTGATAAAACCTCATAAATAGTCCCTATGATTTAATAAAAACCCTCATAAATGAGGTACCTTAGTATAGATTATTTATGAGGGTTTTATCAAACCATAGAGACTAATTCTAACTTTTAAAACTATAGGGACTAAATTCTAACTTTCTCAAAATCATAGGTACCAAATTTGTTATTTAACCAAAAAAAAAAGGATAAGGAGAAGCCTGCAAGACATTTGGGATGTAGTTAAGTTTGTTGTCTCTAATGGATGTTTGTAGCCGAATTATCAATTTTTCTATTTATGCCAAATAGAGAGCCTCTAAAACCAGACAAGATCATAAGACATAATAAGGTACAAAATATAGTGACAGGTCATTTTTTTATAAAGTAGGACATGCACATGGCATGTTTGTTAATATATTTATTTTAAAATTTTCGTAGTAAATATTTGTTTTCAAGAAACTAAACACGTTCCTAATGGTGCAATGAGCAATATATTTGAGAAAAATAAATCCAAAATTAAACCAACAATTTTCTAAATGATTCAGTAAATATGAGAAAAGAAATTTAAAATCAATTAGTTTAAGGTACTCATATGCTTCAAAAGAACAAGTTTGATACTTGTACATTTACTCTCAAAATTTATTATTATCACCTATGCTTCTTTATGTTGATCAACTTTTTAGAATAAAAGTAAGTGAAATATTGAAGAAAAGACTTAGCATATGGGTTCAAGTGTCCAAAACATGTGTTCACAAGTGCATGTGTAAGCGTATGACATGTATTTAGAGGCTGTTTGGGGCCCTGAGTGGGTTATAATAGTCTGTGGAATTATATAATATTGTTTAAAATGCAGAGTTGTTTAGTCTGGGGTTATAATAGTCTGTGTTTGGGATGTAGAGTACTCTACAGATTATTATAACATAGATTATTATAACTCTCGCCCCAAACAGCCCCTTAATGTGTTATGAACTGCTTATGACTGTTAAAAAACTATTTCAGGAAATTGGTTTCATTATGACTGATGGCTCTGAAATGGATGTTTATTGCTAAATATGGATGAAGTGAGTTCGTAGTTTAGAAAATATTTGCTAAGAGCTTAAAAAAAAACCATTCTGGAAAAGATTTGAATTTTAATGTTCAGAAATATGCCATTTCTTTTCAATTATGGCCCCCTTTGGGCTCACAAGAAGTAGTTGAAAAACTTATGTTTTGCTGATTCCATTCAATCTCAATCATGTGTCATTCAGGTGAAACATCTGTGGATAATGTTCTGGATGTGCATTTGGGAACTATTTTACAGCATGTTCGGTTAAATTATCTTTTGGAAAGGGAGGAAGGTGGTTGGGATGCAAATTTGAATTGGGAAGACATTCTTTCCCTTGGGGAGCAGCAGAGGTTAGGAATGGTGAGTGACCCTCAATTTATTTCATGTGTGAGCTTAAATATTAACTTTTAAGAACTTGCATACGGATGTCTTAATTAAATTTATATTATGTTTCATTGAAAGGCACGCTTGTTTTTCCACAATCCAAAGTTTGGCATCCTTGATGAGTGCACCAAGTATGTTGGCCAACTTCAATTTCTCCCTTACCAAGTCTACATATGTTTTACGTTACATGATCATAACTAATTACGTCTATTTTTAACCAGTGCTACTAGTGTAGACGTTGAAGAACACCTATACAAGGTTGCAAAGAGCTTGGGCATAACAGTGGTTACTTCATCACAGGTGGGTGTTCTTTCGTGTATATTGATAAATATACCACGAGTGGAGATATCAAAATATCTCTATTCAGTTCAGAACTTAATTGAATGGTCTACTTGAGTTCGTTTCCTTTTGCAACATTCAAGGCTATACAGTTTTTTAAAGAACATTTTAGTATGACTATTAACCCACGAGTGATATTTTGAGAGTTCCTCTTACTGTTTCCTTTTCATATTTTTCTCAGAGACCTGCTCTAATACCATTCCACTCATTAGAGCTACGACTTATTGATGGAGAAGGTAACTGGGAACTTCGTTCTATTGAGCAGTAAGGTATACGTAATAGTCCAACTGAATTTGCTTAGATTATTTCGTCATGACAACCTCTTTGTGGAGCACCATTATGAGAAAAAAAAAATGGTTCTCTATTACATATATAAATATAAATATATTTTTTTTTGGTAAAAAGAGGGTCGTCTATAAATAATATGCATACAAATGGTGTATCATATAGCTCAGGAGCTGAGAAGGGAAAAAACCATTTATTGATATCTTGCACGGAACTGTTACGATATCAGGTAATAAGATCTGAGCACACAAGCAGGTCATAGTTCTGTAGGATAGAGAAATGATTTGTACAGGATTTATCATTTAATTCAATTAGCTTGTAAGATTGGATGGATTATCATATTTTTATGGTCCCCACGGAATAAAATGGGGAAATGATGATATTTCGAGTTTTTTCAACGATTATCGAATGATTCTTGTGGCCCCTAGATAGGAGTTTTACAGCAGCGAATAACCTCTATACCCCTCACGCCGTAACGTTTTGCACAAATGGCTAGTGAGGAGAGCTCTAGCGCAGTTGGAGATCGTGTTAACTTCGGGTTTTTCTTTGAAATATGCAATGCAACAATAACCCAAAGTTCTTGCCAGAAGTTTTGTACTAGTATCCCTCAAAAGGCTCAACGCAATCCACGGTGGTGACAGTACAACCTTCTTTCAGTTTGGCATTGGCTTTCTTTCTTTATTTTATTTTTGACTTGTTTGGCCTTTCTTTTCTTTTCTTTTTTCTGACTCGTTTTTCTTTTAATTAGATAAATTTCAGTTGCTTTCTTCTGCGTCTTCTGTAGATGTTATCCTTTGCCCTTCTGTAGCAGTCTTTTATCAATTATCTTTTATGATGAATAGTGGAGGTATTATTATGTTCCTTCTGAACAAATATGGCACGTTTGTGTTTAAATTTAAAAATGGAAATTCGATTTGTGTTATGCTGGAGTCATGAGCACTTTTGTGTGTGGACGTTTGAAATTTAAAATTATTTTCTCATTGCATCTAAAGATGAAATATGCATAGATATATAGATAACGCACGAATGTAGATACATATACTAGCAATGTTAGAACATTCAAAATTCAATTGAACTATAAGGTCGACATCCAAGATTCCAATTTTCTAATTCTCTTTCAAGTTTATAGTTGTTACTTTTTTTTTTTTTTTTGGAGAAATTAAGTCACTGCTAGGGTGCGTGGTAGTTAATTAAGGCTAAATGATAGAAAATATTCTGGACTTTGAGTTTTGTTTTAATAATATCTCCTAACTTTAAAAAGTTTCATTAATGCTCTTTACCTTTAATTTGTTTTTGGTTTTAAAAAGATATTCTTGACCTTTAAAAAACGTTCAAAAATACCCTTGTTATTAGGAGAGATGGAAAATTTAAAATTGTAATGGAAAACATTATATTATAATGAAAAATCAGCTAACTATGAGCATTAATATCCTTGACCTTTAAAAAAATATTAAAAAAATAACTTAAACCCCCCTATTCTCTCTCTCTTTGTTTTTCCACACTTTCTCATATTTAGAGCTCTTCACACTTTCAAATTTCACTTTCCATTCTCCATTTTACATACCTCCATCCAACAAAAAATGATGCTCACTTGAAAATAAAAAATACGTCACTATTTGGTCAACAATTTGCTCGATGGAGGACCCTTTAATGGGTTACAACCAAATTTTGTAAATAAGGTCCTAGATTGATGCTTGAATTTGGTATGAAGTAAATAAATGGTGGATTAAACATGATGACACTATTATACCTTGAATAGAAATTATGTCATTCGATTGTTTAAATCCCCAAAACATGAAATGTCATTCTCTAAAACTAAAAACAATCTCGAATAAATATTATGGACTTTCAAACATCAAAATCACGAAGAAAATAGATGTCTAAAAACTATTGGCAAAATTTCTTGAGAATGCATGGTGTCTGTAAATTCAAGGGAAGCAACAAAAAACATAGTGGGCATCAACATTTGTATGTATGGAGCAGTGGAAGCATATAATAGCATGCAATAGAGTGAATGCCAAGCTACTATATGGAAGGATCTTCAAAGCATTTGGAACAAAACTTTTGTACAAGCCAATGACTTTGTGATGTACAATGATACCTAAATTGGAGATGTAACCAAGATGAACTTTCTGACAAATTTCAATTCTCGTATATCGACCAAAAACTTATGCTCATTAATTTTACTTGATGGAGGTCTGTAAAAATAGAGGAGAATGGAAAATGAATTTAGAGTATGAAGAGCTCTAAACTAAAGTAGAAGAGCTCTCAAGATGAGAAGTGTGAAAGACTAGAGAGAATAGGGGTTAAGGGTATTTTTGAATGTTTTTAAAGGTCGAGCGTATTAATGCCCTTAATTACTCTTTTAACTAGTTTTTTGTTACAATTTAACGTTTTCCATCTCTTCTCCTAACGGCAAGAGTATTTTTAATGTTTTTTAAAGGTCGATGTTATTAATGAAACGTTTAAAAGTTCAAGGGTATTATGGAAATGAGGTCCAAAGTTCAAGAGTATTTTCTATAATTTAGTCATTAATTAATAATAGTTGAGATTCAAACTAATATTTAGATGGTAACTATAATTATTTTTATGGTTTATAAATATATTATCAAATTCATTTTGAACAATTGTTAAATTGGGATTCAATTTCTAAATCTGCTACCAAACACAAATCAAAACACTAAAAACATAAAATACAACTCTGATTTTCATTGAATCTCTTGTTTTTAAATTTATATTTTCAGATCATCAATCAAACGCACCCTTATATTTTTACCACGTTAAAAAGATTGTACAGTTTCTGCTAATTAATGTATGGGAAAATTTTGAAAGCAATATTGTTCTTTCAACGTCTTGGAAGGTGAGAAATTCCATTATTTATCCACTATTTATCGAGTCAAAGATGCATCAATTAGAGCTCCATACTTCATTGTAATTCAAAAAAAAAAAATTAGTATTCTATTTTTGTTATTAATCTATTACTAGTCGTCAATCTAAGCATAGTTCAATTGGTTAAGACATACCCTCATCCAAGAGGTTGGAAGTTCGAATCTCTACCTCCACATGTTGAACTCGAAAAAAAATGTTGTTAATCATTTATTAGAAAATTTTAAATTTGTTTCATAATTCAACACAATTAATTTATTGTCAAATTTGAGCATAGCTCAACTGGTAAACAGTTTAAAACATATATCCTTAATCAAAATATTAGAAGTTCAAACTCCTTACCCACATGTTGGAATTAAAAAAAAAAAAAAAAAAAAAACCCTAAATTTCTTACAATGACCTTAAATTCTTATCTACAATGACTAAATTTATAATTTAACCATTATTTTTTAATGTAAAGTTCATAGTTTTGTATGAAGTGTGGGGCACCGCCAACCACGTGTGAATAATAAGTTCGAAATTCTAGCATTCCGGAACAATGATTTGAGATTTAGGTTGCATTAAATTAATTTATGTAAAAGTACTTTTTCAATTACGTTTGTTTGCTTTTCATTTAGCTTTCTTAAAAATCTAGTAGATTGTAACAAACTATTTATCCTCTCATACCTCCACGTTTTTCCTTTTTTTTTTTTTTTTTTTTTTTTTTTTTTTTTTTTGACAATACATGAGATAGGAATTTGAACCTCTGACCTCTTGGTCGAGAATGTACACTTTATACCAATTGACAATTTATGAGGTGAGAGATTTAAACCTCTGACTTCTTAGTCGAGAATGTATACTTTATACCAGTTGAGCTATGCTCATGTTGGCATACCTCCACGTTGTTGAGGCATGATTCACCATCAATTCTCTTTTTTATTTTAAATTTTATTTGTTGCTTCTATATTATTGTTAATTCAATTGAATTTATTTGTTCTTACTTTTTTATTTAAATTGAAATAAATTTTTTTCAATATGATTTTTTTATTGCAATTGTTTTTCTTATCAAAATATAGAAATATCTAAACTAAACACAATATTATAATTTATATCATATGAAATTTAAATTAATTATCTTATAAAAAACTTTGAAATTAAATATCAAAGCAACATTATACATTATTGAAATAATATGCATATTTTGGTTATTATAGTTAAGCTGTAATAATTTAGTATTAATTTACCAAACATTTTAACCTTTTTTTATCTTTAAAGTTGAAACTTACTAAACACTAATTTACTTTGTATCACACCTAATTTTTTTTAAAGGCACAACTAACAACAATTATTTTAGAAGCTATTCTAATTCCAAACTAAGCCTTAATCTCTCAACATTTGAAGGACTATGCGAGAGAAATGTGTGCCATGAAAAAGATTGATTGTGTTTGAAATAACTTTTGAAAAAAAAAATTGATTTTTAAACGAAATCAATTTTTTTATAAGCATCTTTGAAAAAATTAATAATTTAAAGAGTGTTTAGTATAACTTTTTGAGTAATTTTAAATTATCAAAAGTGCTTTTTAAAAATATCTCAATAAATAAAAATTTCTTTAAAATAAATTTTATCAATTTAAAAACTATTTTTGAAAAAATACTTGAAAGATAGATTATCCAAAAATGATTTTAAAGCTATTAACCGAAAATCTTTCAAATATGTAGCATGAAAAAACAAAAACATATTTGTAATTAATACAACCACCAAGTACAACAAAGAAAAAGTTATTTAAAGCACTTTTTAAAAAATTGTAAGATATAAAAACATATTTATTGTAAATATTCTTTAAAAAATGTGTTTAAACCAAAGGTTTTCCAATTTCCAACATAATTTTTTTTATATTGCATGAGTGTGGAACTTTTTTTTTAATAAAAAAAGATAAATGTGTGCCTTGGAAAAGATGGACAAGAGACGACATGTTGCCATCTGTCGTAAATTTTAAAAAAAATTACCAAGAGACGACCTATGCAAGATTTATAACAATTGTTCTAGGTGTTTTAGTGGAGATGTGTGTATTCTAATATGTTAGGGGACATAGGTTTGAGCTCAATGTAACGCATGTTTTTGTTTTTTTTCCTCTCCATTTTTCTCTCTTTTTTCCTTTATTTTATTTCTTTTAAAATTATACATAACTATAGTTTTTTTTTAATCCATAACTATTGTTTCTTTTAATATTTTAATTAAGTATTAATTATTTAAATATTAAAATAAAATTAATATTACTCCAAAAAAATATAAGTAGTTAAGTTTAAGGGAAAAAAATCAATTTATAACTATTTTCATTTGATTTAATTTTCTTTCGTACTTACATTTGATTTAATTTAAAATTAACTTAAAATCACCTAAATGAAGTTATTCTTCTCCCAAAGTCTTATCGAAGAAAAACTATCATTCTCTAACAAAAAATTTCTAATATGATTGATTTTTCATTCTCTCGTCTCTCGTCTTTTTTAATAATGTGATAATTTTTCTTACTGTTTCGATAAGACTTTGGGAGAAGAATAACTTCATTTAGGTGATTTTAAGTTAATTTTAAATTAAATCAAATGAAAGTACAAAAAAAATTAAATCAAATGAAAATAGTTATAAATTGATTTTTTCCCTTAAACTTAACTATGTATAGTTTTTTGGAGTAATATTAATTTTACTTTACTTTAGAAAAAGATTTAAATAATTAATACTTAATTAAAATATTAAAAGAAACGGTAGTTATGAATTCAAAAAAAAAAAAAAAACTGTAGTCATGTATAGTTTTTAAAAGAAATAAAATAAAGAAAGAAAAAAATGGAAGGAAAAATAGGCAAAGGAAAAAAAAAGGGCAAAATGCACTTTTGGTCCCTCAGGTTTTGAGATGATGTATATTTAGTCCCTAAGGTTTGAAAAGACACTCTTTAGTCCACCAAGTTTGCAAAACCATTCTAAATGGTCCCTGACTTAACTTTAACCTAACGGAATGCTGATTGGACCGTTATGTGATGACGTGGATGGGATGACAAGTCTATATTTGCTGACATGGATGGAATGACAGATTTATTTCATTTGATTACTTGGCAAATTAATTAAAAAATCAATTAAATGAAGTAAATTATTATGTTAATTTTAAAATAGTTTAAAATATACTAAATATGTGCCCTGTTTTGTCGATATCTTCTTTCCCATTTTGTCGATTTCTTCTACTGCACAACAAACCAATCGCCCCTCGCCGTTGTCGCAGCCCATCTCCGCCAATTGTTCCCACACAAAGTGGAGGTATTCTTAGTTTTGTGCTTGGGGTTTGGAATTGGAGAAATAGGGAGGTTAATGGCAGTCACGAATGGTTGGGGGGTCAGTTGAGGTGAATAAGGATTGTGCAGCGGCGACTGGCTGCAATGAGATGGTGAACGGCGTCAGGCTGCGACGGCGATAGACTCCTGGACGGCGAGTGGCGGTTGGTTTGCTGTGCGGCAAAAGAAATTGACAAAACAAAGAAGAAGTAGTCGAAAAAATAGGGCACATAGGAGATTGATAAAAGAATTTAGAATATTTTAGTATATTTCTTCCATCATTCTTCTTTGAAGTCGCCGTTGAAGTCAGACCATTCCCTCATTGAGTACAAGTTGTTTGAATTCAGCCTTCAATCGGTGGCAACGAGTTGCTAGACGGCGAGGGCGATTGGTTTGCTGTGCAGCAGAAGAAATCGACAAAATGGGGAAGAAGATAAAGACAAAATAGGGCACATATTTCAGTATATTTTAAACTATTTTAAAATTAACATAATCATTTACTTCTTTTAATTGATTTTTTAATTAATTTGCCAAGTAATCAAATGAAATAAATTTGTCATTCCATCTGCTCAGCAAATATAGACTTGTCATCCCACCCATGTCATCACATAACGGTCCAATCAACATTCCGTTAGGTTAAAGTTAAGTTGGGGACTATTTAGAATGATTTTGCAAACCTGGGGGACTAAAGTGTATTTTTCAAACCTTAGGGACCAAATAGACATCAACTCCAAACCTGGGGGACCAAAAGTGCATTTTGCCCAAAAAAAAACAAAAAAATGCATTACATTGGGCTTGAACCTATGCCCTCTAAAGATATTAGAATACTCAAATCTCCACTAAACCATCCGGAACGATTATTATAAATTTTGTGTAGGTCATTTCTATGATAATTTTTTTTTTAATTTACGATAGATGGCAACATGTCGTCTCTTCAAGAGACGCCATGTGGCGGACGTCTTCTCTTCAGACGACCTTCAGCCACCTAACTAAAACTATAATATTTCTATAAATAGTTTGAAAAATACTATATTTTAATAATAAGTTTAAAAAACTATAATATTAATAATAAAAAAAATGTCCCGAAAAAGATTGATGATCTGTTTGGAATAATTTTTGAAAAAAATGCTTTTTAAACAAAATCAATTTTCTTATAAACACTTTTGAAAAAATTAATAATTTAAAGGGTGTTCAGTATAAATTTTTGAGTGATTTTAAATTATCAAAAGTGTTTTTTTTTATTTTAAATATCTCAATAAATAAAAAGTTCTTAAAAAAATGTATCAATTTAAAAATTATTTTTAAAAAATTACTTGACAGATAGATTATCCAAAAAATGATTTTAAAGTGATTAAAGAAAAAAAAAACATATTTGTAATTAATAGAACCGCTAAGTGCAACAACAAAAAAAGTTATTTAAAGCAATTAAAGAATTGTAAGATATACAAACATATTTTTGTAAATATTTTTTTAAAATGTGTTTAAACTACAAGGTATTCTAATTTCCAACACGTCTTTTTATATTGCATGAGTGTGTGTGCTTCGTATTTGGTTAGGCAAAGTTGCTCAAGTGAGCATGAAAGAAAGAGAATTTTCAAGAATAAAGATTTCATATTTAAACTTCGTCTCAATATTACTAATCACGTTTTTTTTATCGTGTTCAAATTCTTTCAATGAAAAGCAATTTCATATACTCAGGGGTAATTTGTTTTTAGGGAGTCAGAATGTTCGACATCTTCACATGTCTAAAATTTTAGATGCCTAAAAATATAAATGTTCAACATCTTTAAATAACCATGTTTGTTTGGTAGAAAAATTTATAAGGATGTTCGAAAATATTTAGACAGTTATGTTTGTTTTGCAACATTTCTGTATGAAAATGTTGTTAAAATATTTATTATTCCAACAATACCCTTATCTATTTTAGATAATTTATATATTAATTTAATATAATTTGAGTTTGTATAACATTTTTGTCTTAAATTATTTAATCTTTTGTTTTTATCAATTCAGTTTATAATAATTTTTTATGTGCTTTTGTAAAAACAAGTTAATTTATATTGTTTTAATATTTTTATAAAGGATTTAGAATGAAATATTAATTTAGATTTTAACTTGAAATACTTGAACTTATTTTGAAATAAGATAATTATACAGTTAATAGGGTTTTTTTTAGTGGATTATATTTATACATTATCAAGATAGATGTAATTTTAAGATATAATATTGATTTGTGGTTTTTTTTTTTTTTAAAAAAAAAAAAAAGAATGATCATAGTTGGAAAAGTAAAATAAATCAAAATTTTCATTTGGAAATAATTTGAGCTATATATTATACAATTTAAATAGAGTTGATTTTATATGTAAATGAAATATATAAATATAGTTAATTTCATAGAGTTGTTTATTAGTGAACGAATACACAAATTTATTTTAATTATAAAATTGAAAATTTGAGAAATAAAGAAAATTGATAAAAGAAAATATACATAAAAGTATAATGAAGGGCAAAAAGGTTAATAGGTGATTCTCTCAATATGAGAATCTTAGAAACTCATGCATCATGAGGACATCAAAATCTTTTTAGATGCATTCTGTATGAGCATCTTAGGATGACCGAGCATCTCAAGATGTCTAGACATTTTACATTACTGCCAAACAAACGAGGTAATCCAATACCCATCCCATGGAAATCTTGAGTTCCACCAAACAAATAGCCCGACCAAACAAATAGCCCGTTAGGCCTTAACATTATCATTTATGACATGTCAACCTAAACACAACTCAACTAGTGAAATATATAACCTCAACCAAGAAGTTAGAGGTTTGAATCTTCCATCTCCACATGTTGAATCTGGAAATCTAAAAAAATGAAGGTGATATGACATTCCACTTTTGATAAATTTGTCTACTCCAAAAAGAGAGAAATTGCAGGAGACCAAATCCTAATTATACTATAACTTTAGAAAAGGTACAAGTTGAAGTTCATTTATTTATAAAACTATCGTGAGCCTCAACAAAACCTCCCTTAATAATACACAATACAAGTAGGAAATCCAACAGAGTACACAAGAAAATACATCAAGATGAGGACATACCAGTTATTGAGCTTTTCCATGCCCAAATCCTACACAATGTACATAGCACTTGTTCTCCATATTCAAAGTTCAAACAAGCAAGCAAACAAACAGACAGACAAGGTTTAAAGAAAAGCAAGATTAAGATGCCTTTAAAGCAAAGTAACTTTCCTGAACAAGAGGGGTACCTCAGGCATCACCATGTCCGATCAACTCGAGAAGCATTTTCCCATAGTCTCCAGAAGTGTCTTTGGCAATGGCACGATCCAGAGGAATGCTGTTCCTGCGATAATATTCTTCTTTGATGCGCTCCAAATCGATTTCAGCTCGAGAAGCAATGACCCTAGCAAGAGCCCACTCATCTGTCCCCAACTTATTGATCGCCAACCGAAGGATTTTTGCAAAGTGTCTTTCTGGGAAGGTCAAAGACTTGATTGTTGTTCTCAGTAACTTCAGGTACTCGTCATTCGGATCAGCCTTCAAATCCTGAAAATATCCAGATTCATTTGACTTAGCTACCCTCAGCTGTATGTGCACTATGGAAAATTTTCAATAAATTATTGAACTATAGTAAACAAAATGACATATCTCATTTAGCTAATAAAATTTATAAGTTAGTAGTCAGATGAATTTTTGTTTCATATTAGAACATAATCAACTGGATTTTGATGTGAGTAATTTAATACACTAATTTTTTGAGATGTACCATTATTATTATGTTTCAATCAAAATTTGAATCTTATTCAATAATTATTGAGAATATATTATTAGTGATTATTGTACTTATGTAAATTTGAGAAATGGTAATTGTATGTATAAAAAAATATAGTTCAGTATACATTGTCATTTTTTAAATTGGCTAAAGGTAACCGAACATTTAGAATGAAGAACAAAACTGATGCCACCACAATGAGAATTATGTATAGTATTTACTGTACTTCCCCAAGGCATTTCTAGTTAGGGGTAATATACTGATTCAAAAAAAGAAGCTTTTACTCTTCTCGTCTGGTGATGCATGTATTTAAAGTAGTCTAGAAAATGCAGGGCTTCTATATGTAAAGAAAATCAGGAAAATCAAAATTAATACTCAAATCTTGAAATGGCTGTGCTTTTGGCAAATGTGTACATGTACCTTGTTGATGGCATTGCCATACTCGTTATTGTAGTGGTTAAGTGTTGCGAGTAATTGTGCTTTGCTCCTTGTCGTCAGAATTCTAATTAGTTCGTCATGATTGTATTCCTTCTCTGCTATCTTCTCATGGAGTATTTTGGCCTCTGATTTTGCTAAAATTTTGTTCACCTCATCTCCCTCGTATCGGAGTGAGGTAATCAAGGGGACCAAAAGCTGCATAAAGTTTTAGTCAGGGTGAGTTCATCAGCAAGTAAAGTTACAGAATCAGCTAAGAGAAATTTCAGCAAATTATGTCCACAATTATAGCTAGGAAATATCATTCACCTCAAGCATGTTCTTGGGCAATCTCCGAGTTTATTAAACTCCATTGAAATACACATGTTTGCTGATATTGCTTAAACGTTTCAAAAATTATTGCTGTTACCTTGCGGATATCTCCAGATGTATGATATGCAACATCTTCTTCAAGAGATTTCTTGAAAC
Source organism: Trichosanthes truncata (assembly GCA_033996785.1). Taxonomy (NCBI): domain Eukaryota; kingdom Viridiplantae; phylum Streptophyta; class Magnoliopsida; order Cucurbitales; family Cucurbitaceae; genus Trichosanthes; species Trichosanthes truncata. The sequence continues at coordinate 75,211,154 of JAWPNB010000003.1, forward strand.
GGGCATGATAGGCCTGCCTCACCTTGAATAGTTCAAGTGATGTTCGAGTGCAAGCTATTTCCACAATAACCAAATTGTTTGCGGTCAACCTTTTTGTTGCTTCATTAACCATAAATGCGTCACGGTCTGCAGATTCCAATGTCCACAAAAGTACAATCCGCTGTATGAACCACAACCAAATTCATGAAAACAGAAAGGGGTGAATAAAATTCTGACAAATTCTCTTGTTCTGTACAAATACTTGTGCACAAAAACTGCATTTGAATCCAAGCAATCGCAAATTTCAATAGATGAAATATGCAACAAAATCTTGCCTCAAAATCACTCGAAAGTTCCTTGTCTAGTTCTTTAAGAAGATCTTCACCATATGTCTCAGCATAGGTTTTCCGAATTAAACTTCTTTGAGCTGCATTTCTGTGGGCCAAAATGGATATGATCAAGCCCTCGTTCGTTCCCCATCCTGCACGTTGATAGACCAAAAGTCACAAATAGTTATTCAACGGAATGATAACCAGAAAACACAGGACATCTAAACGAAGATCGGAGAACCATTAAACTCTACAGATTGCAGAAATAAAATAATAGGCAACTGCTAGACAATTTCATCGGAATTCTGTCTGAAGTAATTATTGTGCATTGAAGCATCTAATAGATAAAGAGACCAAAATACAGATCAACCAACCACCAAACGGAAACACAATCAAGCTGAAAGATAGATAAACAGAAAGAATGCAATCAACATTTCTAGCAGATCAGAAAATCGAATCGACGTAGCTTCATTTCGATTTTCGTTTACATGATCACTCACCAAAAACGAACACAAAGTTTGATCAGACTTAACAAAAGCTTCACAATCATCAATCAAGATGCAATAAAACCTCGATCCTCAAACATCGACTCGAATGAGGAAAAAAAACTGAACAAAATCAAAATCGATCGGAAAGCGATTAGAATTGCAAACCTTGACTAGACTCAACAAAACTCCACAATCATCAATCAAGATGTGATCAAACTTCAATCAATCCTCAAACATTGACTCGAATGAGAACCAAAAAAAAGAAAGAAAGAAAAGAAAACTGAACAGAATCAGAATCGAACGATTAGAGTTGCAAACCTTGGAAAGCTTTGCGAAGCTGCTCACAGTCTTCCGCAGGAGAAGGAACATGCTCCGGAACTTTGATGGTCGCCATTTTCACTAACCTTCCCTGATTGTGCTCTGAAACTCTGAGAGTGTTTGTCTGTGAAAATCAGATTTGAATGGAAATTGATTTGAGCGATGGAATGGGGGCCCCATTATCAATAAATAGCCGTGGAATTCATTGTAATGTTGTCACGTCCAAATTTGGATTGCGGGAAAAAATTAAGAAAATAATTTATTGTGATTCATGTCAAATTATTGTCCTTGATTATCGGGAGATTTCTAAATAGACGGATGGATTGAGCGCCACCGTATCACCGACGAGAATAAATATCAACTCAAAAAAAAAAAATAATAATAAAAAAAAAACGCTCCACCAAATCAGCTAAAATGAAAAGTCAATTCTTTCAGAAGTATTGAACAAAACCTTATGTAGGCTCTTTTTAACTCTGGAAAGAAAAAGAAGTTTTTAATTACTTTTTTATGTTATAAAATGTTTTTAATTAAAAACTTAATTCTATAAAAATTTTAAAGCGAGTTTGGATTACGTTTTAATTTAAAGTGTTTTTAATGCAAATAGGGCATAGCTAACTGACATATCGAATGTGTTAACGACTGCAAGGTCTATAATTTGAATCTCTCAACCCCTATTGTACTAAAAAAAATTGTTTTTAAAAAATACATTTTTTTTATAAAAACTATTTAAAATTAAAACACTCTGAAGCTGTTTGGGGCGTGAGTTATAATAGTCTGTGTTTAGGGTGTACTTGTAGAGTATTCCACAGATTATTATAACTCAGACTAAATAATTTTGCATCCTAAAACACATATTATATAACTCCGCAAATTATTATAACTAAAACTATTATAACTCACTCAGCATCCCAAACAACTCCTCTATGTTTTTTACATTTTCTCAAAAGCGATTTTATATTTAAATTTGTTTGATTTATTCTAAACTCAAAATATTTATACTAATGTCAAATTAATATATATGAAGACTATTAAACATTATCAACTAATAAGTTCAAATTTGTATGTAAAAACACTATGACCAACTAACTACTATCGACCACACATGAGGGAGGTCCCTGTAGTGGTCAGCAGAGTGATCACCGGCAATAGGCAATGATTGCCAGAGTTGGGTGGTGGTAGTGGCGATGGTCGTCGGAGTGGTCGATAGAGTGGTCAACGACGGTGAGCGGCAGTGACCATGGTGGAAGTGAATGTGCAGTGTGAGGGTATTTTGGTCATTTTTATCTTATTTCTCAAATTCATTTTTTAAAAGATCACTTTAAGTGATTGTCAAACACTACAAATTTTATTAGAATGACTTTTATAAAAATAAAAAAATATAATATAATAATAATAATAATAAAACTTGAAAAGTTAAACCAAAGGTTAAATTATCAAAAATACCTCTGAACTATGGGCTTGGTTTCAATTATACCCTTGAACTTTGAAAAGTTTCATTTTAACCCTTGAACTTTGAAGTTTGTTTCAAAACAACCCTTGAAAGTTTTTTCCGTTAAATTTATGGACGAAAAATGAAGTATTTGCATATGTTTTGATTTTTTTTTTCAACATATATGTTCAAATATGTTCACATAAGCAACAATATAAATGCAAAAACATCATTTTTCATCCATGAATTTAACGAAAAAAAGCCTTCAAGGGTTGTTTTGAAACAAACTTCAAAGTTTAAGGGTTAAAATGAAACTTTTCAAAGTTCAGGAGTATAATTGAAACCAACCCCATAGTTCAGGGGTATTTTTGATAATTTAACCTAAACCAAACAATCCTTATTTTTTTAAAAAGAAACAAGTTTTAAAAGAGGCAAAATATACCTTTAAGTTCAGTAACGACCCTACTTTTCCTACTAGACTTTCTAGGGGCGTTACTACATGCATGCTAATAAATTTTTTTTAAAAAAAACTTACATAATCTCACAAAAATGAATAAACTTTTACCTCGGGATCCCTTTAAATTTGTTTCAAAGTGTAAACATAGATTAAAACATTTAACAATGGAGTTAATTTTCATAACACGTCTACTAAAAAGATATTCTAAAAATGCTAAAAAATTTTTTGAAGAAATTGCGGAAGGAAAACTTCTATAAGTCACCCATGGCCTCTGCAACAACTATCATGTCATTCGCCTAGGATGCCCTTGCCCTTACCTGAAAAGAAAAACATTTTTTGAAAAGGGTGAGTATTAAGATACTCAGTAAGTGACCTCACTATCGGAGTCAAGATATGCAAACACATACAAAGTGATTTTTTTAAAAAACTTTTTTCTCTAGTGGGACCTAAAACATTTTCATAGTGGAAACGTTTCTCTTTTAACTTTTCTCTTCGGCTTAATGTGGACAATTAACTCAACCTAATCTTTCCTTTCCATTTAACCTTTTCAGGTTCCTTTTCAATTTAACATTTTCAGGTTCCTTTCCATTTAACATTTTCAGGTTCCTTTTCATTTAGATGTACATCTTTAAATTTATGGGGGTAATTGCCACAGCATTCGAAATCATTTTATCATGAAAATTCACATGTATGCATGAGGTCCCAAAGCATTTTAAATTTTTCATTCCATGATGCAACACAAGCAACATTCTCATATCATTCATCACAAATCAAAATCATAAATCATGCATAGCATTCATGAAAATATTTGGCAATCTTACATGTAAAAATCCATTTTCATATGAAATAAAGCATTTTAAAATTCATCAAAAATCATAAATAAAACGTGTATAAAACTTTTCATTTTGAGTGTAAATTTTTATTTCAATTCAGTTCCCAACTTGCATTTAAGCATACCGGCATAAAGTTCCTTACCTTGGCCAATGTTCAAGAAAGAATCCTCAAACCCCTATTTCAGAAATCCCTTGGCAAACCTACAAAAAATCCCAAAAGATCATGCTTGACATTCATAGTCTTTAACTCCAATTCTAAAAATCACCCTAAGATGTTGGTTTAATAACTCCACTTATCCCTAAGTAACTCATATTTCATAGACACCCTAAAGTCCAAACTACCTCCCAAACTTAGTAAAAGAATTAGGAGATAATAAATTTTTTTTCAACACAATCCAAATCTTAGAATTGAAGCATAGCATATACTCAAGGATTTGCTTGATTTTAGAATGAGAATTTTACCTCAACTCCTACCCCAAAACAGAACCGAACCTTGCTGAATAGAGGACGATTTGATTCAATTTCGTTGAGCCGACCTCCACATACGATGGGTATTCTAAAATAGAGCCCGAAAATCAATGGGTCAACCTCCAAATAACCAAAACAGTGCCCAAAACCAAAATTCCAATATGAAAACCATAAGAAAGTAATACGAAACCCTTACCCACGCGAAAACAGAGGCAACCCATGGCTGTACAGTACCGAAACTCGCCGGAAAAATAGCCCAAAACGCATTGCAAACCTGTCGGGTACATAGATTTGCAGCAACGGCGGTCCGGTCTCTCGACTTGCGTACAACACGCGGTTGGAGACGCTTCGCGGAGGCGGTTTGAGCGTGTGGCGAGCAGCAGTTTGTGGATTCAAGAGGCAGTCGAGGGTTTGCGATTTGGGAGAATGGCGGGGGCTCGTGGTTCGGTGGTGGTCTGCAGTCCGTGTGGTGGCTGTGCGACGGTGGGGCGGCGAGAAGCTTGCTAGAAATTTTTTTTTTCCTTCTTCTGCAAGAGGGGCTGTCGAAAAACAAGGGAAGAAGAATAAGAATGAGGAAGATGATGACTTGGCTTGAAGGCTTGGCTTGAACTTAGGATTGCGTGCAATATAAAATAATAGAGAGGAGAATTAGGGCTTGGCTTCTACATGGGCTTGACTTGGGCTTAAATTCACCCAAATTACAAAAATGCCCCAAACCTCAATTAAATATCTTTTTCCCTTCTTTCTTCCCAATTTACCCTCCAATCCTCTAATTTCAATTATGCAAATCCCAAAATTCAAATTTCAATACACAACTTTAAACATGAAATTGGCCTTACAATTAATTTAAATTTCAAAATCAAAACTCTAATTAATACCTGAAAGTGTGGTCGTTACAAGTTCTAACTTTTGAGGTTTTTAAATTTTAGTTTTTATGATTTAAAGAGTTTCAATTTAATCTTTACGTTTTGACATTTTTCAATTGTACTATTTTCTGTTAATGAATTTAAAATTAGTTGATCAAAAATTTACATGACCCAATAATTGGTGGATTGATAGTAATTTAAACGAGAATTTAGGCCACCTAAAAGAAGAAAAATTGAAATTTCTATCAAACATTTTAGAAATTTGGAATAGGAATTAGAATATTTCTTCTCTTCGGTGGCCTAATTTCTATTGTAAATTTTCATCAATTCACAAAATATCATGTCACGTAAGTTTATCGTCAACTAATTTTAATATTTGTGAATGACAATAGTATAATTGAAGAGTGTTTAAATGAAAAAAAAAAAAAAAAAAAAAAAAAAAAAAAAAAAAAAAAAAAAAAAAACCAACAAAGTCTAGATTGAAAAAATATTAGGGGCAAATTGCAAAACCACCCCTAAAGTATAATGGTTATTGCAATTGCATCCATATCCCGTTTGATAACAATTTGATTTTTTTGTTTTTTGTTTTTGAAATTTATGATTGTTTTCCTGCAATTTCTTTAACATGGTTTTCACAGTTTTTAAAGAAACATTTGAATTTTTAGTTAAATTCTAAACACAAAAACAAATTTTTAAAAACTATTTTTTTTTTAGTTTTAAAAAATTAGTTTGATTTTTTAAAACATGGGTAGAAAGTAGATAACAAAGAAAGAATCTCATAGGTAAAAGTAGTGTTTACAAACTTAATTTTCAAAAATCAAATAGTTATCAAACGGAACCTAATTTTTAATTGTAAAAATTAAACCCTCAAACTTACACAATTATTAAAATTAGGCCCTCAAACTTTTAATTATAAAAAATAAACTCCTTAACTTATATGGAGGAGGTAAACCATCAAACTTTTGACTTTAGAGATTAAAACCCCTTTTAAATTCCCTAAACTAAAATATATAAATGTAGAATTTAAGAGACTTCCCTAAACTAAAATATATATTTAGCCTAGTAGTGTATAACAATATTTTAAGATTAAGAGACCAACAAGATATTTGCTAGAAACACTATAAAATTGAGCCAGATTATTATTATATATTTAACCAAGAGGCTATATAATTCTCTATTTTCACTCTCAAACCAAAAGGCTATATATATTCAATATCCTCAATTTTGTTCTTAACGTATAAAAAAATTCTTAATGAGGTCATTCTATTTTTTTTTTTTTAAAATTGTTAATATTTGTTAATAAAGATTGGAAATATCATCAAATTATTATTTTATTAATATATTTGGACAAATGACTATATTATTTGGACATGCCACTTCAAAAAGTGAATTATGTTGATGGACATATTAGTTTTTTTGTATCAAGTAGTATTCAAATGACATGTCTACATATCCAAATGTGTTAATAAAATAAAATTTTAATGAGGCATAAACTTTTTGTTAACAACATTTTTTTTTAAAAGGACTTAAATAAAAAGTTTTAGTACGTTAAAGGATGCAATTGAGACTTTCAAAAAGTTGAAAATTAAATTGAGAATTACCTAAGCATAGAGACTACATGATAAATCTTATCTACCTATACTAAAATCATTAGGACTTTAACGCTAACTATAGATTATTTTTTATTTTAATTTAATTTTTTTCTAGACTTTAAAATTAAGTAACTACTTTCTAAATTATAAACAATCAACAAAATCTTTTCATTTCCTATTTTACTACACTCAATTCTATGTATTCCTCTATATGTAGAATCATTGAATTTTACAGAAATTGTTGTAACAAATTTTCTATTATTCGTATTAACAGCTATTTTAGGAGAAATGTTTTTATGCGGTGTTAATGATTTAATAATTATGTTTGTAGTTCTAGAATGTTTTAGTTTATACTCCTAACTTTATACAAATATAATAAGAAAGATAGGCTAATACAAAATATTTACTCATAGGTGGACAAGTTCTATTTTGGTCCATGGTTTCTCTTGGCTATATGATTCATCCAAGAGAGAGATCAAGATTCAAGAAATAACAAATGGTCTTCTCAATACACAAATGTACAGTTCTCTGGAAATTCCAATTATTTCACTTGTATTCATCATTGTAGGAATTTGGTTCAAACTTTTTCCAAAGGAATACAATTCATTCAATCAGTTCCAACCTCTCTATCTATCTCTAAGACATTTGAATTTTTTAAAACTTTATGGATATACAAAAGAGAAATACTACCCTACTGAGACCAAAACATAACTTTGATTTGTTAACATAACAATTAAAACATATGTTTCCTTTTACAATTTATCACATATCTTTATTCAATTTTAAAATATATTATCTAAAATAATATCTCAATATATAGCATTGGCTTGAGAGTGAAAATAGAGAAAATGTGGAATTGTTTTTTTTTCTTTTAATGTATATATTTTGCAAAAGGAAAAAAAAAGATTTCGTTTTTGCACCTTAAAATCCAAGATGATAAAGAAACTTTATTCAATTTAAATGATATCTATATTATACATAAATAGGACTGTACTTGACACTTTTCTTCAAAGTTGAAGATAAATTGTAACGCCCCAGGCCCAGGATTTAGACCAAGATTCATAATTTGGATTCGGCACCTAACGGCCCCAGCATTCCCCTGCATCTCCCGCGGCCTAACAACGCTACCTACTTGTCTTGAGCTGCTTGCAAGATTGAAGACTGTCCCCACAAACCAACATATGTCCTTTCAGCATGTTTTGTCCTCACTCACATGCTTCTTAGGAAAATTCTCAGGAGGTCACCCAACATAGGACTGTTCCAAGCCAAGCATGCTTAATTTTGGAGTTCCTATGATTAAGTCACCGAAAATGAAGGTGCACCTTGTTGGTATAGGTAGTAGCTATCAATTATTTTAAGTCTTTCTTAATCATGCCTTGCATAGCCTCAGGATCCCTCTCATTCAGATGTAGTCTCGGTTCATTCATGTACCCCTCATGACCTCGGGAGTAACATGCCCACCAGCTTCCACCTTGGTTCCTCCCCGAACCACCTCTTACTAGGAGATGTTCTGCTCTGATACCATCTGTAACGCCCCAGGCCTAGGATTTAGACCAGGATTCAAAATCCGGATTCGGCACCTAACAATCCCAGCATTCCCCTGCATTCCCTGCGGCCTGACCACGCTACCGACTTGTCTTGAGCTGTTTGCGAGAGTGAAGACTGTCCCCACAAACCAACACAAATCCTTTCAGCATGTTTTGTTCTCACTCACATGCTTCTTAGGAAAATTCTTAAGAGGCCACCCAACATAGGACCGTTCCAAGCCAAGCATGCTTAACTTTGGAGTTTCTATGATTAAGCCACCGAAAAGGAAGGTGCACTTTATTGGTATAGGTAGTAGCTATCAATTCTTTTAAGTCTTTCTTAACCATGCCTTGCATAGCCTCAGGATCCCTCTCATTCGGATGTAGTCTCGGTTCATTCATGAACCCCTCCTGAACTCGGGCGTTACATAAATTTTCTATTCTCATTTTGTACTCTAACTATTTAGCTGAATATACCAAATGTTCTCTAATGTATCAATGTAATTTTCAATTTGGTTCTTAATCTTTTTAAATTTTTAAATTTATTCTTAATGTATTAAAAATATTTTATCCCGTTTGATAACCATTTAATTTTTGGTTTTTGAAAATTAAGCATTACTTCCATCTATGAATTTTCTTGTTTTATTATCTTACTTTTTACCTATATTTTCAAAAACCAAGCTAAGTTTTGAAAACTAAAAAAAGTAGTTTTCAATTTTTTTTTTAATTTGGCTAAAAATTCAAATGTTTTGTTAAAAAAGATGAAACCTATTGTAGAGAATGGATGAGAAAACAAGCATAATTTCCAAAATTAAAAAACTAAATGGTTATCAAACAGAGCTTAAATTATTACTTTGTCATCATATTTTGGCACATGATCATTTCACTTGGATGCTACTTGACACATAAAAACCAACCCGCTTATCATCAAAATCCAACCCACCCATCAATAAAATCCATTTTTTCCAAGTGGCATATCTCACATGTCTAAATATGTTAATAAAATAATAATTTAATGACACATAAATGTTCTATTGAGAAATTTTAATTATTTTTTTTTACAAAATGACCTAATTGAGAATTTTTAATACACTAAAGGGTGAAATTGAAGTTTAAAACAATTAAGAGTCAAATTTAGAACTACTTAAAAGATTAGGACCACTTGGTATATTTAGTCCATCCATTTTTAAAGTGTTCATATTTTATCCTTTATTTCTCTAAAATAAAAACATAATATTGTGTAAGATTAAAAAAATATTTTAATAGTTGTAATTGGATGAGCACATTTTCACTTTTCAACAAAAAATCAATCAATCTGACGTTCTGTCATTGTAAAGAAAATGTATTTTCGAACAAGAAAAGAGTAAAAAATGGCTCCACTGGGGATCCAACCCAAAATCTCTGGTTCCGTACACCACCTTATCGACTAGGTCATGAAGTCTTTTAATATAAAATTGAATAAAACCTATAATCAACTATAATCTTTCACGAGCAACCACAGAATTTATAAAGTAGAGCAACCCTTCAGGCTTGATTTGTTTCTCTCTCTTCTTTCTTTATTTTCTTCTTCTTATTCTTTTTTCCTTTGCTTAGTTTTACATTTATAATTTTTTTTTTCACGTGACCAGAAAATAAAAGAAACGATCTGAAATTCAGTTATTCGCGAAGAGTCTGGATCGAAATCAAAAGAAATTGTTTGACAAACACTCATGTTTCCACTTTTAAAATTAAAAAACTCATTTTTTTTCCACTAGGTAGATTGTTTTATTTTCATTAATAATAGTAATTGCAACTAAATTTATAACCATCTCCATTCATAATGATACACAATGCTATTTAAAACCAAAATTATAACTCCCTCTATTCATAATAATTTACCTTGCCTCTTCATATCTATAAATGTTTTATTTTATTAAATTATTTTAGATGGCAATAGTTAGTTTAATTATAAATCATTTATATTTTACTATATATTTATGTAAAAATAATACAAATTTTATCATTACAATGAAAGTATAGAACCTTAAAATATTATAATATATAATTTTACTTATATATATATATAAAGATAATAATGTATAATTTACTTTTTTATTATTATATTATAGTATAATACTCTAAACTATCAAATGATTTATTTTTTCAGAAATTAAATATTATAACCATAATATTAATTATCTTTTAATTATGATACTATAATATTACTTAGTTAGTGAAATTAAACATATAAAATTTATAATTATTAGAAAATAATTATTACTGATATGATTTGTAAAAGTATAATGTTAAATATTCATTAAAAAAAGTGATTTACTTAATAAAATTAGCGTGGACTTTAAATTTATAAAAGGTTCCTAAATTTATTGTGTATTACAAATGGATACATTTATTTTGCTATTTATTATTAGTGTTATTATAAAAATATAATGTTAAATGTACTATCAAAATATTATTAATAATGAAATAAGTTAAAAATGAACAATAATATATAAAATATCTCAAATTATTTTTTTTAATACATCTCAAATTAATATTGGTTTATATACAAAGTTATGATTTTTTTTACAAGGATAGATATTATATGTTAATAAAATATGAATTATATCAGTTATTAATTAATATGATATAATTTATATATTAATAAAAATTAAATTAACTTATGTATTTTTCATTTGTAAGTGCTTAATTTTATCATTAATTTCATCATCAAAATATTAATTATTTTTTAAATTATTATTAGACCATTCTTTAATTTTCTTAATTATGATTTCAAAAAAAATCTTAATTATTTTCTTAATTTTCATAAAATAAAGTTTTCAATTTGTTGTGAAAATGAGTGGAATAGAAAAATTTAATATTGAAGAAAATGAAAAAATTATGAAACTTTTAAAATTCCAAAACTCTAATGTACCATAACTCAAACAATAAGGTAAAAATGTTTAATTCTTTTTTTTTTTTTTTTTTTTTTGTATATGGAGGTAAAATCTTCTAGCTTTTCTCATGTTATTTATTTAATCTATAGGGTATATTTAAAATTTAAAGTACATTTATCTCATCCCACATTCTTAAATTTAATTAAATTGAATGTTTTGAATTTTAAATTATATGAAAATAGAATGGACGACTTTGTATATTTTAATATTTTGTTAATAATTCTTAATTTATTAGAATACTTTGATTTATTAGAATACATTATATGTTTTTATGTCTGATTTTGGAGTTGCATATTTAGAAATTAATGTAAATTTTATATTTAATTTACTATTTATGAAGAATGATGTTAAATTGAAAATGATTAGTTTGTAATTTATAAAAGGCACAAGGGTGTCTAAAACAAAAAAGGCACAAGGATAAGATGGTCTAAATGAAATTGACATATTTGTAGTTGATTACAAATAAATGTTTAAAGTTCATATGCAAATAATTTAATTAAATTGAATGTTTTGAATTTTAAATTTTATGAAAATAGAATGGACGATTCTGTATATTTTAATATTTTGTTAATAATTCTTAATTTATTAGATTTATTAGAATACTTTATACGTTTTATGTCTGATTTTGGAGTTGCATATTTAGAAATTAATATAAATTTTATATCTAATTTACTATTTATGAAGAACGATGTTAAATTGAAAATGATTAGTTTATAATTTATAAACATCACAAGGGTAATATGGTCTAAATGAAAATGATATATTTGTAGTTGATTATAAATAAAGAAGGGTAGAATAGTTTAAAAAAGTTTTTTCAAAAACTTGCTTTTTATGCTTTTTAATTAATTTAATTTAATAGATAATGGATAATAGATATATTTTACAAAAAAAAAAAAAAAAACAAGAAAACCCTAATTAAGGGTTCACGATTTTTCTCAGCCAAAACCAACACCAACACCAACACCAACACCATTCATGCCGCTTCAGTTCTCAACACCATTAACTTCTTCTTCTTTCTTCCCTCTCACTCTCTGTCTCAATTTCTTTCATCCTCACCGCCCAGCCCACGCCAATCACCAACAGCCGGCCAATCGACGTCGCCGCCATCCGCACCCATCGCGCCGGTCTTTTTTTTTTTGGAATAACGAAAGAGTACAAGCAAAGCGCTCACACTCCACTCAAACACAAAGATAAAAATCTCCTTGCAGAACAGGTAAGTCTTTCTCAACAAAAACATGCAAAACCTCTAGGTATTGTTCTGTCCATATTCCTTCAGCAGCCGTCTCCACTGCCAAAATCGGTTTTTGAAATCTTTGTGAATGGATGAATAAAGATCGGTCTGGGCAAATCTTATAAATTTTTAATTGGAAAAAAGGGGTTATAATAAAAAAAATTCCGGTTATAACCGAACCAGGGCGGTTCGGTTCGGTCCATGGTTCTAAAACCAAACCGAATCAGGAACACCCCTGCTTAGGCTTAGAACGCCTCTAGAGAGTTGGAAATTAGCCTGTGAAAGCAAATTGAAATCAAGTTCAACTAAGTCATTCATGCGTATTTGCCCATGTTCAAAATATGTTCATCTCAAGTTGTTCACTACCATCGCATTTCGAGAAGAGCGTGCTATACTTCCTTGTCGGTGTTGTTAGTGGAAGACCATGTGTTTGATGAAAGTCCAGTGGCTCAAATTAAAGTTTTTCCTGAAATTAACGTCACAAGAAACTGTTCAAATGTTAGGAGGAAGGGGAAGCTCTTTCATTCAATTGTTCGGGTGCTAAAATCTTTGAACTGGACGGTTGCCAGGCAGATAAGATTCTCAACAGCCGTGAAACGTTATGGGTATTTTAACTCTCTATATGCATTTAAAATTATGGTTCATGTATTTGCATTGGTGGGAATGCGGATGGAAGTTTACTCTCTTCTTAGAGATATTGTTTGCCACACTAGGGAGTCTGAGCAAGATTTATTTGCATTGCTCCCATTTCTTATGGACTCAAATTATGATGTGGAAAAGTCAAGTATTGTGTTTGACATGCTTATAAAAGTTTTCTCTGGCAATTCAATGCTTGAGAATGCTGTGGATGTGTTTATTCAAGCCAAGAAAATGGGAATTAAGCCAGATATTTCGTCATGCAATTTTTTGCTCAAGTGCTTGGCTGAAGCAAACAGAGAAGATTTTGTTAGAAGTTTGTTTGAGAATTTGAAGACTTCTGGCCCAAATCCTAATGTGTATACCTACACAATTATGATGAACTTCTTTTGCCAAGGAGTAAATGGGCGTGATGTCAACATTGAACAAGCAACCTTGTTCCTAAAGGAATTAATGAGCAGTGGTGAGAGACCCACTGTTGTAACGTACAGCATTTACATCCGTGCACTGTGTAAAGTTGGTCCTGTTAAGTCTGTTTTAGACTTCATTCAATTCTTGAGACGCAAAAACCAACCTCTTAATGCTTATTGTTACAATCCAATTCTTTATGAATTTTGTCTAGAGGGTAAGACAGAGGAAGCTTTGAAGGTTTTGCAGGAAATGAGGGGTTATGGAATACTACCAGATGCATATAGTTATAGTATTTTGGTTGATGGGTTTTGCAAGAGAGGGGAAATTGAGAAAGGTCTCAACCTGATTGAGGAAATGGAACTTTGTCAATTAAAACCATCCCTAGTCAGCTATTCGTCTCTGATTTATGGTCTTTGTAAGAGTGGATTGATGGATGACTCCCTAGATACTTTTCGTAGACTTCAGAAACTTGGTTACAAATGTGACTTGATTGTTTATGACATCTTGATTAGAGGATTTTGTTCTGATGGTAATATGGATAATGCTAACAAACTTTTGGATGAGATGGTAGACAATCATTTATGTCCTGATACGATGACTTGCAATTATATTGTTGATGGGTACTGTAGAGAAGGGAACTTGGAGAAGGCCCTGAAATTTATGATTTATATGAAAGATCACGGTATTATGCCTAACTCATACACCTACAATATAATCATGAAGAGGTTGTGTGAGGAAGGAAGACTGGAAAAAGTGTGGGAGCTTTTCCCTGTAATGCTTAAGCGGAATATATTTCCAGGGGTTGTACATTATAGTACTCTTATAGATGGTTTTGCAAAGCATTCTAATATGAAAAAGGCATTAATGCTCTACGGAAGAATGGAAAGACTAGGAGTTACACCCAACATTGTCACCTTTACTATTATTATTAATATGTTGTGCCATAGAAATGAAACATATCGAGCATATAGATTATTTAATGAATTTATTGTAAAAGGTAAGACTCCAGATAATATTTTGTACACTTCTATGATAGCTGGATTTAGTAGAACTGGAGACATGAAGAAGGCATGTGCTTTGTTTGAGAAAATGTCAAATGAAGGATGTTCACCTACTGTTGTTACTTACACTTGTTTAATTGATGGCTTCTGCAAGTTAAAACGCTTGGATCGTGCAAGTTTTTTGGTTGATTATATGAAGAGAACTAATCTTACACTGGATGTAATAACTTACACGGTTCTTATTGCTGGATTCCTTAGACTTGGAAAAATTGAAAAAGCACATGATCTATTTGCTGAAATGAGGGCCGATGGTATAATTCCAGATGTTACTTTTGAAAAGCTCGGTTTGGCTTCTGGCATTTATAATTAGTAGTTGGAGAGCTGAGAAAATGCTTTTACCGTGGCTAACCTGGTAAAATTATCTCTCTATTTCTCTCTTTCTCTAGTTTGTTTGTTGATCAGAATCACTATTGTGCTTATTCTCATGCATGAAATATGTATGTTTATCCCTTATGTGATAACAAATCTCAATCCCTATCTAGCCTGAGCTTAGGTTAAAAGACATCCTTACTCATTGGAATAACAGAACACACATATTACTAGTCAGTCTTTAAACATCATTCAAGAGATGATGTGATGATCAGAACGAATGTTACATGTACACAAGCAAAATCCAGGTCATGCGATTTGATTCATATTTCATATCTTTTTTTTCCCCAGATTGTACGCTCGGAATGTGGCACTAACCTGACCATTAAAGAATGAGAGTCCTACCAGTTTGATGGAGGACACCATGGAAATGTTTCTCATTGAAGCCAAGTGCAGTTCCTGAGAAAAGAGGAAATAACACAATCTACATCCAAAGAGAGGAAACAAGTTACTTGGCCGGGATTCAACCTAGTCTCCCAAAGTCCCTTAAGTTCTTCACGTGGTCATTAAGTTTAGGGGTTGAATATAGAATTCAGATAAGGAAGTCAAGCTTCTCCCTTAATACAAATTGGTACAACCTTTGTAGAAGAACCTTGGAGACCGTTATCCGCCATTTCCCCCTTTTTTTTTACTGCTATCCTCTGGATCTTGCCTTTTTGAGGCCAATAAGGAATCTGAAACTATTATTCTCCACAAACTTCTTGTAGTGACTCCCGAGTAGGATTAGAGAAACACTCTCAATTTTTATTCTATATAGGTCAAGTTGCTACCAACACCAGAAGGAGTAGGCTAAAATGAGTGACAGTCACTTTTCCTATCGAAGATTGATATGAGCTTGTCGAAGGCTCAATCAAATACAATTTATAATTACTGATCTAAAATTAACTACTTGTAGTAATTAATAGTGGACTGAGTCGAACCATAGGGAACCGAATAAATTGAATTTCTATTATTTGGATTTCTTATTGACACGTACTGACACATACAAGGGGGATTAAACATGAAAGAGACAGAAGGACTGAAAGTAGTAAAGATAAAGACAACGATCTCACCTCAGGCACCGATTTGGGGTAAAACCAGGCAACAATGTAATTTTTGATCACAAATGACCAATACGAAATCTAATCAACAATTTATCACCTAATCGACCTTGACGGAAAAGCCGCTTAAAGCCCCTAAGTAAGCTTAGGTCCCCTAATCTCAATTAATCCAACCTAGCATTGAGTTAACAACCTAACTAGCCCTAATTAGCTGGGCACGATAGTGTTCCATACTAATGTTGCTAGCCGCTTTAAGTTCTAGGGTTTGATTCAGACAAACTAATTAAACTAGGCATGCATTCCTAAGTTAACTAATTTGTTCTCTTGATTCCTCGGTCCTATCGTGCAAACTACATGGAGAAGAAATTCCCTACTATGCAAACACGAGTCGGTCCTATTGCTACCTTAAGCTAGCAATTGCAAGCCTATTCGATGTGAATAGGTTGTCAGGCTATCTACGAACATGCTCATAGTATAGTCGTTAAGCAAGAATCAAGAGATAATAAACATGCTAATCGATATTTGAGCTACCCATTACTTTAAACTAGCCCAAATCACATACTCGATGCGTATAGAGCATCAATCTAACTATGAACATGCAAGTTATTAAACTAAGATAAAGGAGCAACAAGCTACTGTAAAACATAAAGAATTTAAGCATAAATCTCACAAAAAATTACATTGTATCGTTGTTTACAACCCGAATTGGCATCGAAAGCCTAGCCGAACATTGAAACGATGTAGCCTGACATCGAGGTTTGATGAAAAACTTCTAATCTATCCTAAACTAATGAAAAACAACGAAAATAAAGTTTAAAATGGTCTCATGACGACTGAAAATAGGTGACAAATGACCTAGAGGGTGGAAACATGCTTTTATAGAAATCGACTTAGTGTCGAGATGCTACAGGCAGCGTCTCGATGCTATCCTTAATTGGACCAATGTTGAGGGTGGGCTTGCCGTAGCTTCGAGCAATGCTCACTATTATGGTATCTTGATGTTGTCCTGCATCCATGCGTTCTGTTCTTCAGCAGTGTCTTGACGCTTCAAGCAGCGTTGAGACGCCCTCGTCAGGGGCCTTTTGGTCATTTTTCTTCTGTTCTTTACTCAGTTGCTCAAATGACCTCTGGAATTGCTCGTTTTTAACCCTGATTGGATGCAATTGCTCCAAAATGCTTCTCTTGTTCGAATACCTACAAAATGGACAATTAAACATATTAAAACCTCCAAACTAACACGATTTAGGCATACAAATATAGGACTATTTTGGTCCTATCAAAGATCATGGAGTTTGATTTTAATTTCAAACGATTTTGAGGAATTTTCTGGATCAAAAAAGGCGTCTCCTAGTGCATCCTGTACACAAAGTGAACTATATATTTTTAGCTTTCCATACCAATATACTTTGGGTCAGTAGATTTTGGTTTGT
Organism: Trichosanthes truncata; assembly: GCA_033996785.1. Lineage (NCBI taxonomy): Eukaryota > Viridiplantae > Streptophyta > Magnoliopsida > Cucurbitales > Cucurbitaceae > Trichosanthes > Trichosanthes truncata. Next base: position 75,228,550 of record JAWPNB010000003.1, read on the forward strand.
TAATTGTCTGGAGATGTAGTGAGTCATCTGTTCTCTCACCACATATGAACATCACGAAAGATTGAGCCCATTGTAGGTAATTTTATCCATTGTGGGTATTCCTGATGATAGTGAGTATCAACCCAGCAACCACAATTATGTTGATTACAGCTGCTTAATTTGAGTTGCTTCAGTTGCTGGGCGACATTTTCTCTCCATATTCCAGTTGCCTTATTAATTTGAGTTTCTACTTCTGTTTTCAAATAATAATTATGATTAAATGACTTTTAAAACCTAAAGTTATCATGCATATTGAGACCACTATTCACACATTTATAGTTTTGAAAGAAGTAACAATTTCTATTTTTCTAAAAAGCAGGTCCTTTGTGAGAACGTTCAAGAAGAATACAAGAAAAAAAATAATTTTGAGAATAATTATTGAAACATGCCTTCTTTTTAACCAAAATTTTGTTCTAAAGACAGATTCCTAATGCTGCCACTTTTGTTTACCTTTATAGCAAGGTTTACCAAAATTGTAGATCGGAAATACTGGGATGGAAGATGTTCCACAATTAATTTTCCTGACTTTGATGTGCTGCTTGGGAGACAACTTTCGATTATATTAGTTTGTTGTCCAGGGTAAACTATCACCGCCAATCTGTGAGAAAGCAAAAAAGAAAATTGCCAGGAGAAATTAGAAATTCTGATGGTCTATTATATTTCTTAAAACTGTAAAATGCATTTACTTTGTTTAAATGGAACAAAAAACAATGGCATTTTTAGGCTACAAGTACCAAAGAACTTGGGAGCTTAGAAGTAGGACATGCCACTCAAGCTTTGTGGATTGGAAACCATCTTTGTTACAGAGTTTGTAGACAGAAAGATGAAGACAAACCAACTTGTCATGTGAGCTTCAAGGAAATCATTTGGCAATATTAGAAAGGGAAATAGCTCTAACATATTTGAAAACCAAAAGAGTGAAGATTTTGTACTATGTTCAGTTGAACTGACAACATATAATTTAATTTTTTTGGTTTAAAGCGGCTTTTCCTTGTTTTTCTTTGTTACGTAAAAATACTGGGCATAAAAATGTAGCTAACATGTTACTAAATTCAGGCAATGCTTTTGTGTTGTCTTTATTATGTTTTACGTTTTGGTCTGTCTTCATTGGCAAGTTGGACTCTGTATACATGTTTGTGCAATATATATTTGTGCATGCTCACTCCTGCATGCTCTTGCTATTGAAACGTTCACAGCTTAATGGATAAGTAGGGTCCTATCTGGCTTCTGCTTTTAGTTTTGAGATGTATTCCTTACTAGAATAAGTTCTTACATCAAAGGATCATAACTGCTACTCTAATCAGATGATTGGGTCAAGATTTAAGAAGCTTGTGGAACATTCATGGTTGAATTTAAAGAAGTGGCTCTTTGGTATACTAGATGATTTTGTCACAAAGCAATTACCTCACAATGTGACGTGGGGCTTGAGCTTGTTATATGCCCTGGATCATCAAAGTGACCGAGCCATGACTTCCACTCAAGGTAACTGACTGTCACCTAGAATTTAATTGTAAAAATGAACACACATTCTTTCTCTCACCATAAAATTTTCTCAGGTGAGCTGGCACATGCACTACGATTTTTAGCGTCTGTTGTATCACAAAGCTTTTTAGCTTTTGGAGACATTCTTGAATTACATAGAAAGTTTCTTGAGCTCTCGGGTGGTATCAATAGAATATCTGAGCTTGAAGAGCTCCTTGATGCTGCACATTCTGGTAAAAGTTTCTCACCTCATCTTCAATTAGATTGCCAATGGGTTGATATTCTGATTTCAGTTATTTAATTTATGCTAAGAATGTTTTATAAGTTAAATGTCATATGATGACAAGTTTGGTGATAAAGTAACTGGTGACCAATTGAAAGATTTTAAAGTAAACAATTGAAGTAATTTTTTTTGGATAAGGTAAATATTGTTCCATTCATCATACTTATGTTTTGTTATCTCCTTGCAACTAATGTCTGTGATCTGACTCATATCGGCTTATGTAGTTAAACAATAGGAGATTTAATTCATTCTGGTTTTTTACATTCTAATTCTAATAAGTTTCAGAAAAATTGAATGAGCTAGTTGACAGTTGATTAAACAACTTAACTAATTGTAGCTGCATGTTAATGGTAACTATCTTATCATCAGTAATTAAGTTGACTCTCCTCTCATGCAAAACATTAGCAATGAAAGAATTTTATTTGCCTAGCAGATGTGCGTATGTGGGTAAATCCAAAGTTCCTATCCCTTTTTTTAGCCATTAAAACTCACACCTTTGCCTCCATATCATTCTTTCTTTGGAAGTCAGGCTATGGAGCTAATTCTTATGTGAGCTTCCAACAATTTATCAGCTTCACTGCAACCAGCCTCCTCTTTCATGTTCAGATCACAAAAGTTTATTTCTTATCATAGACGTTGACAAACTGACTTATATTCCAGAATTCAAGGATTTCACATTTTCTTACTATACCTATATCTATTGTGACAAAAATTGTGTGAACGTTGGTTCTTTAACTAATCTTTTGTGGCAAAAGTTGTGTGTTGGAATGTATGTGATAAGGTTCAGTTCACATCCATAGGGCTATGCTTAAATCCTTCAATTCAGAATATATAAGATACAGTCGAAGGTTTTTTCTTTTTTAAATTTAATTAGGGTTCGCATACTGATTATGTCATCCAAATGTTTTATATTTTGTTCATACGCTATATTTTGGTAATGATTGAGAAACAGACAGGCGGAATATGACTTTCTGTGTAGTTAGTACTCTTATCAGTTTAAAACTGGGCATTGCTACTTCCACTAGTGAAAACTTAATTTTTATTGTTGTATTTATTACTGGAAAAATTGCAGTTACTAGAGGATCAACAACGATTTTCACTCAGAAGATGTTATTTCCTTCTCCAAGGTGGATATCATTACCCAAGCACAGAAGATGTTAGCAAAGAAGCTGACCTGTGGCGTTTACCAGAAAAAAGCCTGCCGGTTACTGGTTAGTAAAGTTTTGTTTTGGTCTATTCGTAATCTGTTATTTTTGTCTCACAATGTTTCCAAATTTTTAAGGTCCAAATGGGAGTGGAAAAAGCTCAATTTTCTGAGTTCTTAGAGGTCTTTGGCCAATTGCAAGTGGGAAACTCACTAAACCATCACAAAGATATCAAGGAAGACCAATGGGGTTGTGGTATTTTTTATGTCCCTCAGCGTCCCTATACGTGCCTTGGAACACTGAGAGATCAAATAATATATCCCCTATCTCGTGAAGAAGCAGAGATGAAGTCATCAAAATTGTATGCCGAAGGTAAATTTCTTGCACGTTTGCACTCTGCTTTTTAAATGGTTCAAGTTCTATTGTATTAGTTTATTGTGCATTAGTATCTCATATTGGAATTCTCTAGTATATGCTGTAAGGTATCCCTTACGTCTTTTGATTATTAGAAGAAATGCTTGCCTTAAGGCAATACAACTCTCACTAAGCCAAAGCTTTCCACAATGAAAACATGAAAACGAAGAAATAACAACTAATAATATATATATTCTCTTTCCCCTAAACCCAGTGGTCCCCTCAAGCTTACCCCCTCCCTCAAGCGCACAAATGGCTCTAACTAACTTATCTGAGGTCCTTTTCCACTCTTGCCCCTCCTCTAATAATATCTCGTAATTGGAGGCCTAACATCACTCCTGGTCTGCGCAAGAACCTTGTCCTCAAGGTTGAAAGAAGAAAACTGTTGCTGCATATATTTGATTGATTCCCAAGTTAACTCATGCTTCAGTAATCCTTTCCAGCTAACCAACACTTCTTTCTCTCCAGTATATTCATTTGTACGATCGGCAAAGATCTCATGAGGTTCAGCCACCCATTCGAATTCATCCGTGAGTAGAGGGCTAACTTGTAATTCCTGGTGATCGCCTAAGGCTCGCTTCAACTGAGAAACGTGGAACACCAGATGAATGTTGGCTTTTTTTGGCTGTTGCAACTTATAGGCTACTAGGCCAATTCTCTATTCAATGCAATAAGGCCCAAAATATTTGGGAGTTAGCTTCTCATTTCTCCGTTTAGCTAAGGATGATTGCCTATAAAGACGAATCAGATGCACAAAATCTCCCACTTTGAACGAGGCTTCCGTCCGTCTGCAGTTTGCAAACTTCTTCATGCGGTCTTGGGCAACTCTCAAGTGTGACTTTAACACATCTAAAGTAGCATCTTTGTCACTCAATTGTTGGTCTAACGTAGCATTAGTAGTTTTCACATCTCCATAAGACAATAATGGGGGAGGAGGGCATCCATAAACCGTCTGAAATGGAGTTATACCAATAGAAATTTGAAATGTTGTGTTGTACCAATACTCAGCCCAACATAGCCATGTAGTCCATTTTCTTGGGCGTTCGCTACAAAAACATCTAAGATAGGTTTCTAAGCATTTATTCACTACCTCAGTTTGACCATCTGATTGAGGATGATATGAAGTAATCTGGCACAACTTGGTCCCTTGAAGACGGAACAACTCATTCCAAAAATGATTGATGAAGATTTTATCTCGATCAGAGACAATTGAACGTGGATAACCATGTAACTTCACCACTTCTTTGATGAACAATTCAGCAACTACTTTGGCTGTGAATGAATGTTTGAGCGATAATATGGTTAGCCTTGCTTAAACGATCCACCACCACTAACACAACATTTAATTCATTAGACTTTGGCAATCCCTCAATGAAATCCATGGAAATATCTTTCCATACCCTCTTTGGAATATCCAAGGGTAATAAGAGACCAGCTAGTGATATGGCCAAAGACTTGTTTCTCTTACAAATCAAACATTCTTCCACGTACTTCTTCGTGGCTGCTTTCATTCCCTCCCAAAACAACTCACCAGTCAACCTCTTATAGGTGCGTAAGAATCCCGAATGTCCACCCAAAACAGAGTCATGGAACGTATGCAGTATAGTAGGGATTAAGGAAGAAGTTTTTTAGAGTACTAACCTTCCTTTATACATCAAACGCCCTTGAGATAAAGAGTATTTGGCTACACTGTCCTCATCCTCTTTCAATTGCTGGATAATTTTACTAAGTTTAGGATCATTGTCCACCTCATTTCTCACCACATCCACATTTAAAATGGAAGGGACCGATAACAGCGCTAAGTGAATCCCTTGTGGTAAATGTGAAAGGGCATTTGCTGCTTTGTTTTCTTGGCACGGGCGGTATCTCACTTCGAAATCATAACCTAGTAGCTTAGAAACCCATTTTTGATATTGAGGTTGCAACACTCTTTGTTCGAGGAGGAACTTGAGAGCACATTGATCAGTCTTTACGATGAACCTCTGCCCCAACAAATAAGGACGCCATCTTTGTATAGCTAGCACTATGGCCATTAGTTCCCTTTCATAGATCGACTTGGCTTGTGCCTTAGGCGATAAAGTATGGCTGAAAAAAGCAATAGGTCGATGCTTTTGAGATAAAACAGCTCCCAACCCCGTGCCAGATGCATCGGCCTCTACCACAAATGGTTGGCTGAAATCGGAAAGAGCAAAAACTGGCAGCGTGATCATGGCTTGTTTTAGACTCTCAAAGGCCGTGGTAGCTTGGCTGGTCCAGTGAAAAGTGCCTTTCTTTAACAATTGGGATAAAGGGGCAGCAATTTCTCCATAATCCTTTACGAATAGCCTATAATACCCCGTAAGGCCTAGGAAGCCTCGAAGTTCTCGTATATTTTGGGTAATTGGCCATTCCACCATCGCCCTAACTTTTTCTTTATCAGCTTCAACGCTAGATGGAGATATCCAGTGCCCCAAGTACTCTATCCTTTCTTGTACAAATTGGCATTTTGCTCAGTTGGCATATAATTTGTTGTTCCTCAACATATCAAAAACAATTCCTAGATGATGTAAGTGTTCATCATAGTTAGTGCTATAAATCAAAATATCATCAAAGAAGACCAAGATGAACTTACGTAAGAATGGTATGAAAATCTGGTTCATCAAAGCATGAAATGTGGACGGAGCATTTGTTAAGCCGACTGACATAACAAGGAATTCATAATGGCCCTCGTGTGTTCTAAAAGCCGTTTTCTTCACATATTGATCATGTACTCGAATTTGATGATACCCCAACTTTAAATCGATCTTGGAGAAAATGCTCGATCCATTCAATTCATCCAACAACTCCTCTACCACCGGAATGGGGAATTTGTCTAGTATTGTTACGTTATTGAGTGCTCGATAATCAACGCAGAACCGCCAGCCTCTTGTTTTCTTTTTAACTAATAGTACTGGGCTTGAATAAGGATTGACTCTTAGGCGAATGACTCTAGCTTGGAGCATTTCATCAACTAACCTCTCAATTTCAACCTTCTGCACCTGAGGGTATCTGTAGGGTCTTACATTTACTGGAGAGGCTCCTTATTGCAAATGGATTCTATGGTCAACATCTCGTTTTGGTGGAAGATCGTCCGGTATTTGAGAAAATATCTTCGTACTCAGTAAGCAATTGCACCATTGATGTTGGTAATTCCTCCACCATTACGATTCGGCAGCGAAAGCGTCTGTGGGCAATGCTTGTAATGCTTTGAATTCCACCAGGAAACCTTGGTGTTGCTTTCCTCCTACGACTTCAGCATTCTTTTCAAAGACACTTTGGTTTTTCAACGTGATAAATTTTCCATCCCCTGTTTCTATCTTAAACATCAAAGATGGCCAATGAACCCTTGTCTCCCCGAGAGTATGTAACCACAACATTCCTAAAATCACATATACTCCTCCCAATTCCAGGGGCAAAAAATTTTCCACTGCTGTCAATTCCCCAAGGTTGATCACTACTCCCTTACAAATGCCCTTCCCCTTGATGGCTCTACTCGTTCCCACTATGATCCCATAATTGGTTGTATCTGTCAACGATAATTTTAGTTTTTCTACCAAACCTTGAGCGATGAAATTGTGGGTAGCACCACAACCAATAAGAACAACAACCTCCTGTTTATCAATCAATCAACGCACCTTAATGGTTCCTGGTCCCATCACTGAATTTAACAAGAGCTCAGTCGCATCTCAAATTCTTCACCGTTAGGTTGCACGACTAAAGTTCTCAGTTCTTTCGCTTTACATTTGTGACCCACCGTATATCATTCTTCGCAGCGGAAACATAGTCCTTTTGCCTTTCGAGCTTGGAATTCCCCGTCAAACAATCGTTTCATCGTTCCCTGTCTTTGTGGCACTGCAGTGGAACTACTCATCAACGTTATTGTACGCGTGGGCACTAATTTTGAGGGTTTTGTGGCTTCTTTCCCACCACTCCCGTTCGCCTTAGAGTGCGGACCTGGGCTTCTCACCGTCGAGGGTATGGGCTTTAAGGCGTCTTCAAGGGCCTTCTCACGGTCTTCCACAAGTAAGGCTATCTTCATCATTTCAGCGAGCCCAGCAGGCTGCCAACACAGAACATCTGCTTTAATCACTGGATCTAGCCCATTCAAAAAAGTATTCTCCAAAACTTCGTTAGATAGATGGGGTAAAGGGGCCATTAACAGTTTGAATAACTCACAATATTCAGTCACCGTTGATCCCTGTTTGACGGCCAAAAATTGACCTAAAACACTCCCCTTCTTCGTTCGACAGAATCGGTCTAGCAGTCTCATCTTCAAGTCCACACAATCTTTGAACGGTTCTGGTTCTTCTTTTCCACAATACCAATTCAGTGCTACTCCTTCAAAACTAATCACAACAATGATAAGTTTCTCTGAGTCAATGAGTTTGTGAATTTGAGAATACTTGTTAGCTCGAAATAACAACAAATTGGGATCATCTCCTCCAAACACCGGCATCTTAACCTTCTTGAATTTGATCCAGTCACCGAAGATTTCCTCAGTTCTATCGGGATTCGGTTTCTCATCAGCTACTTCATGACAATCCGATGTTACATCCGATTCAACCCACTCCTTTTGTTTTTCTTTCAAGCTCTCCTCAGCTCCGGACAACATCGATTAGGAACGCGTGCCGGCAATTTCAGCGGCTAAGGTTGTGAGGGATCTTTTGAGTTCTTGACTCTGATTAGCAAAAGCTTTTTTCATATCATCTCCTTGAATAGTCAATCGCTATACTAATTTCGACAAAGAGGACAGTGTCTCCTCCATTCCAAGTATCCTCATTACTTTATCTTGCACGCTGACGAAGTCGGCTTTGAACGTTCAAAATCTTCCTCCACTCCATCAATCCTCTCATCAAGCCTCTTTTGCGCCATTTAACCCAGCCTACTCAGGTTGAACTGCTCTGATACCAATATGTAAGGTATCCTTATGTCTTTCGATTATCAGAAGAAAACACTTGTCCTAAGGCAATACAACTCTCACTAAGCCAAAGCTCTCCACAATGAAAACATGAAAACGAAGAAATAACAACTAACAATATATATATTCCCTCTCCCCTAAACCCAGTGGTCCCCTCAAGCATACCCCCCTCCCTGAAGCGCACAAATGGCTCTAACTAACTTATCAGAGGTCGTTTTCCACTCTTGCCCCTCCTATGATAATATCTCGTAATTGAGGGCCTAACATATGCACATCTATGAAGCATGAATATTTTGCTTGGGTAACTGTTTATATTTAACATTTGTGAGGCTTGTGTCAGACACTTATTAGATGTCTCAGATACTTGGACATTTGAATAAAGTTTCAGATTTTTTTAAAATTCAGTGGATGTAAAGGGAAATATAAGGAGCATTTATGATGGTACGTGTACCAATTGGTATTTCTAAGCATTTTAGCGCATTTAGTCATCTTGGAGATGTAAGAGAGCTAGACTCACTATTAAGTATTTATCACTTTAAGAATCTCAACTCTCCTCTAGACAGAGTCTTCATTATCTCTTCTTTTATTTGGACAACTTGAAAGGAAGAGAATATAAGTTTTGAGGATAAGGAGAAGCCTGTACTTTTTAGAATAAAAATAAGTGAAATGTTGAATAAAAGACTTAGCATATGTCAAAACATGTGTTCACAAGTGCATGTGTAAGCGTATGACATGTATTTAATGTGTTATGAACTGCTTATGACTGTTAAAAAACTATTTCAGGAAATTAGTTTCATTATGACTGATGGTTCTGAAATGGATGTTTATTGCTAAATATGGATGAAGTGAAGTTCGTAGTAGTTTAGAAAATATTTGCTAAGAGTGCCAAAAAAAAAAACCATTCTGGAAAAGAGTTGAATTTTAATGTTCAGAAATATGCCATTTCTTTTCAATTATGGCCACCTTTGGGCTCAAGTAGTAGTTGAAAATATTACGTTTTGCTGATTCCATTCAATCTCAATCATGTGCCATTCAGGTGAAACATCTGTGGATAATGTTCTGGATGTGCATTTGGGAACTATTTTACAGCATGTTCAGTTAAATTCTCTTTTGGAAAGGGAGGAAGGTGGTTGGGATGCAAATTTGAATTGGGAAGACATTCTTTTCCTTGGGGAGCAACAGAGGTTGGGAATGGTGAGTTACTCTCTATTTATTTCATTTCACGTGTGAGCTTAAATATTAACTTTTAAGAACTTGCGTACGGATGCTTAGTTAAATTTATATTATGTTTCATTGAAAGGCACGCTTGTTTTTCCACAATCCAAAGTTAGGCATCCTTGATGAGTGCACCAAGTATGTTGGCCAACTTCAATTTTTCCCTTACCAAGTCTACATATGTTTTACGTTACATGATCATAACTAATTACGTCTATTCTTAACCAGTTCTACTAGTGTAGACGTTGAAGAACACCTATACAAGGTTGCAAAGAGCTTGGGCATAACAGTGGTTACTTCATCACAGGTTGGTGCTCTTTCATGTACATTGATTACTATACCACGAATGGAGATATCAAAATATCTCTATTCAGTTCAGAACGTAATTGAATGGTCTACTCAAGTTCGTTTCCTTTTGCGACATTCAAGGCTATACAGTTTTTTCAAGAAGATTTTAGTATGACTATTAGTCCACGAGTGATATTTTGGGAGTTCCTCTTACTCTTTCCTTTTCATATTTTTTTTCAGAGACCTGCTCTAATACCATTCCACTCATTAGAGCGATGACCCGTTGATGGAGAAGGTAACTGGGAACTTCATTCTATCGAGCAATAATGTATATGTAATAGTCCAACTGAATTTACTTAGATTATTTCATCATGACAGCCTCTTTGTGGAGCATCATTATGAAAAAAAAAGGTTCTCTATTATATCTATAAACATATATATATATTTTTTTAGGAAAAAGAGGGTCCTCTATAAATAATATGCATACGAATGGTGTATCATATAGCTCAGGAGATGAGGAGGGAAGAAGCCATTTATCGATATCTTGCACTGAACTGTTACGATAGCAGGTAATAAGATCTGAGCACACAAGCAGGTCACAATTCTGTAGGACAGTGAAATTATTTGTACAGGGTTTATCATTTAATCCAATTAGCTTGTAAGATTGGGATTATCATATTTTTATGATCCCCCCACTGAAGAAAAAGGGAAATGATGATATTTCGAGTTTTGTCAGCGATTATCGAATGATTCTTGTCGCCCCTAGATAGGAGTTTTATGGCAGAGAATAACTTCTATATCCCTCACGTCGTAACGTTTGCACAAATGGCTAGTGAGGAGAGCTCTAGCGCAGTTGGAGATCATTTTAACTTCGGGTTTTTCTTTGAAATATGCCATGCAACAATAATGCAAAGTTCTTGCCAGAAGTTGTCCTAGTATCCGTCAAAGTTATCTTAGGTGGTAACAGTTGAACCTTCATTCAGTTTGTCATTAGCTTTCTTTCTTTTATTTTATTTTTTTGACATGTTTGGCCTTTCTTTTCTTTTCATTTTTTTTGACTCGTTTTCCTTTTAATTAGATAAATTTCGGTTGCTTTCTTCTGTGGATGTTATCCTTTGCCCTTCTGCAACAGTATTTGATCAATTACCTTTTGGGATGAATAAGGATGTATTCTTTTGTTCCTTTTGAACAAATATGGCATGTTTGTGTTTAAATTATAAAATGGAAATTCGATTTGTCTTATGCTGGAGTCTTTAGCACTTTTGTGTGTGGACGTTTGAAATTTGAAATTATTTTGTCATTGCATCTAAAGATGATACATAGATATATGGATAACGCACAAATTTAGATACATACACTAGCAATGTTAGAACATTCAAAATTCAATTAAATTATGAAGTCGACATCCAAGATTCTAATTTTCTAATTCTCTCTCAAACTACTATGAAAAAAATGTCTTGTATGTGTATTTATTACGATGCTTTTTTTTTCCAAGCCAATGAGTGTAGTTTTCAAGTTTAGAATTGTTTTCTTGGAGAAATTAAGTCCCACTTTTGCAAAAAAAAAAAAAAAAGTCCCATCTAGGGTGATTAGATTTTTTTTTTTTTTAGTTCAACAATATGTGAGGTGGGCGATTCGAATCTTTGACTTCTTGGTCGACAATACATATTTTATGTCAGTTGAACTATGCTCATATATTTAGGGTGGTTAGATGTTTGGTAATAAAATTGAATGATACATTTTTATCATGTATTTAATGATTATTGCTATCATGTTGGCAAGATTATAGCAATGATTTCTAATTATTTATTGTTTTTTTTTATAATATGTGAGGTGAAAGTTCGAACTTTTGATCTTTTGGTCAAAATATATATTTTATGCCACTTGAGCTATGATAATGTTGGTGACTTCTAATTATTTCTATTATTTGGTTGATAATGATGTAATTCAATTAGAAACTTCCTATACAGCAACTTTATAAAATTAGTAAGAAGCAACCGACTGGATTTAATCTCTCTACATTTAAAGGACCGTGTTAGAGAAATGTGTCCGATATTGGTGTAGGAAAAAGATTGATGGTATGTTTGAAATAACTTTTGAAAAAAATAATATTTTTAAATAAAATCAATTTTTTTACATCTTTGGTTATCAAGTGGGGTGTCTAAAAATCTTTTGAATATGTAGCAAGAAAAAAAACATATTTATAATTAATAGAGAACCACTAAGTGCAACCAAAAAAAACGTTATTTAAAGCACTTTTAAAAAAAAATGGTGAGATATAAAAACATATTTATTGAAAATATTCAACACAAGTCTTTTTGTATTGCATGAGTGTGGAACTTGATTATTACTTTTCTTGTGTGCTTCATATGCTCAAGCGAGCATGTAAGAAAGAGAGAAATTTCAAGAAAGAAGCTTTCATATCTAAACTTCGTTTCAGTTTTACTAGTCACTTTTTTTTTAGCATTCGAATTCTATCAATGAAAATCAACTTTTTGAGATGATATCATCTCGAGAGAGCAATTTCACATAACCCTTAACGTTATCATTTATGAAGGTAAGATGACATGTTAATTTGAGTATAACTCAACTAATTGAGGGTAAGGTTAGAAGTTTGAATCTTCCGTCCTCACATGTTTTATGAAGGTGGGATGACATTCCACTTTTGATCAATTCCAGGAAAAGAAAAGGGAGAAATTGCAGAACAAGTCCAAATTATCTATAACTTTGAAAAAGATACAAGCTCGAAATTCATTTATTTATAAAACTATTGTGAGGCTCAACAAAAACCTCTCTTAATAATACACAATACAAGTAGGAAATCCAACAGAGTACACAAGAAAAGACATCAAGATGAGGACATCCCAGTTATTGAGTCTCTATCTCACTTATACGTAAAAAAAAGGAAAATTCAGATACTTTTCAGTGCAATGATCAATGTTTTAGGTTGAATTATGTTGAGCAAAACATGGCTTGGATCACGATGGTTGGTTCAACTGCCAATCCTGTGAGAATGAGATCATATTACTTTTCGATGTTGGTAATTCTTTGTACGAAAATTTTGTGCCAATCTAATTTTCTTTGGATTAATGTTGTCAAGTCTATCTTTTCGAGCTATGGATGAAAAGAAATCAAAGAGTTTTTCACAATAAGCAACTTCTTTGTTTGAAAGATTTGAAGTTGTCCGTCTCAAGACCCGTTCATGGAGCTTTCTCTCAAAACCTTCTGCTGGATTTTCTCTTCAAGATATTTCTCTCAACTGGAATGCTTTTTTTATTTCCGTCGTAGTGTTTCTATTATTGTTGTCTGATTATGTCTTTTGTTCATCCGTTTGGCCTTTGGTGTATTTGCTTCTTAGTTTGATCTTGTTACTTTTGTTGTTTTCTTCACTTTCTTTCATCGTGATTGGAGTTTGTATCTTCGAGCATTAGTCTCTTTTCATTATATCCCTGAAAAGTTTCGTCTCTATTTTTTTAAAAAAATTTGTGCCAATCATTTAAACAGAGGTTGGCAATAGGAGAAATACAAACTTTTGGAATCATGGTTCAGCTGATAACAGACCTTTAATGAATCTGTATTGAAAAGGAGGGGAGGGTAGCCAATTTGTTGGATGCATTGATAAGACAATGGAATCTCAATTTTACTCCCTTTTATGATGAATTTAATTTGTCCCGTTGCTTCCTTGGAAATAGCTTAGTAGCTATTGAATGGCTTCTAGTGGATCATCCTGGAAGAGAAAATCTAGCCTTTTGGGAGAAAGGAACAAAAGGAATTTTATGAGAAATTTGGATGGAAAGGAATTACAAAATAGGGTTAACTACATGGATAGCCCATTTGGGACACCATTTTACATAAATAGCACATCATCTTATTTATATCAGCTTTGTCAAATTTTAAGCCAAATAGAAGCCAAATGTAATATCATATTACTTATTTACCCTTGTATATTATTTATAATTATAATAAATTAAAATTTTAGATTTTTTCCATAACCGTTGGTATTCTTCCCTCCAAACAATAATGTCCACGATTATACTCCCAAAAATTAGGGATTTTGATTTCAAAATATTGAACTTCTCCATAAACCCCCAAAAAGTGGAGAGTGATTTGAATCGACGACTAGTGTTATCGATAGGGGTTTGCGAAGGGGAAGAGTTCGATGGCACATCTAAACGGGGAGACTTCTACGGCGGATCAAAGGGTTATCGGGGTAAGGAGATGTCTGGCAAGGGTTATCAGCGTTAAAAAAAAACAGGGGGTTATCGGTGAAAGTTATTCATTATAACAACGGGTAAGTTTTTTTTTTTCAAAATCTGAGGTTTTTTTTTGTTATTTAATATTTTCGAAACAAGTTGTCCTTCATCTTGGGTTGCCGGCATTAGGGGATTCACGGCGTGTGTGGGGTGCTGGCGTCAAGGGATTCACGACGTCAGTTGGTTCCAGCGACGATAAGGGAACCTTATATATATATATATATATATATATATATATATATATATATATATATATATATATATATATAATCGTTATGTATGGGTTTATATGTTATCATTAGAGTATATATTATGTTTACCATGCTTATATTTCGATGAATGAAAAATTATATTCGAATAATCATTTGTATTTGCTTGTAGCTTGTAAAAATAAACAATTTTATATATTAATATAGCTGCATTTTTTAGGTTAATTTGTTATGAACTCCCTGACTAATTGAATGTATAATTTTTAGATTAATTATACAAGGTATATAACTTATAATCATATTATAATAGTTATAATATAACCTTTCACTTTTATATTCTGGACTTATATAATATAATATAACCGTACATTGTTATATTATGGATTTATATGATATCATATAACATTTCACTTTTATATAATATAATATAATCGTATATTGTTATATTCTGGATTTATATAATATAATATAACTTTACACTTTTATATAATATAATATAACTGTACATTGTTATATTATAGATTTATAATATAACCGTAGATTGTTATAATATAATGTTTCATTGGTATATTTTTTATTTATATAATATAATCTTAAAACAAAATGTGTGAATATTCTGGGTATATATGATATGATCTTATATTGTTTATTTGTATATATTATATAAGTATGAAAATGGTATATACGATTGCTGCATGTCAGAAATTAAATTTAATATTTCCTTTAAGATTAAAATGTTATCTAATTTTGAATAAGTATATATGAGATCTGAGTTGTTATATGGATGTTTAGAAATTTGAGTATATAAGTTTATATAATATATATTCCTTTAATATATTTTATCATTCATTGAGATATATTTCATTATCAATGTTTATAATATATTCCAATGACCGTTGTAAACCATGCGTATGTCAACAAGATTATAACCTATGCATAATTTAAACGTATTATATACCTACGTGCATATTATATATATATATATGAGAACATAAATAAGATTAACATGACATCCCAAATATATAATGTGATTACATGCTAATGTATATACACTATATTTCTATGTATATATTTATGTATAAACTATACATTATAGTATACATTTACCATGGTCTATTTTCTGAGGACACAATTTGATTTTCAAAACGACAATATACATGGTGAAGATTCTGACAAAAAACACAAATTACAACCTATGTTTTGAATAAAGTTAACATAACATAAATAACAAAATAGAAAATACATGAAAAATCTTGGTCTATAACAAATATACATACTGTTAAAATGGGTTTGTAATACAAAACATAGGTTGGATAGTGAAAATCAACCAAATATAATTTTAAAATAAAACAGAACATATACAAGAAAACGTAAATTAAAATAAATAAACAATATAAAAGAACCATCCATATTGCTTTGTTGGTATAAAATATAAGATTTAAATTAAAAAAATCAAATGAAAAATAAAGAAGAAGGAATGAGGAAGAAGACGTACTCATTTTGGAGAACAAAAATTGGTACACAGGATTTGAACAAACAATCAATTAGCTTCGGACGCCAGTAGAGAAAACCAACCAAATAGAATAATTGTAAAAAAAAATTCTTAAGCTAAATGTTATTAATGGTAACAAAAAATTCTAACATAATTCAATTAGTAAAATATTGGAGAAAAAATATTTACCATTATCAAAAATATCTTCATGTAATTAATGGTAAAGTTATTTACCTAAATTGAATTATTTAATTATGGAAACAATAAATGTTAATTATAACAATATTATAAATATATGCAAAAACTGTAAGGGTACAAATGGAATAAAATGATCTCATAAATAGGAGTTATGCTAGAGCTGATAATTTGTATAAAATGAGACATTTATGAAATATATGGTTGAAAACGTGCTCTTTGGCACAATTTCCCTACAAAATATTATATAGGTCATTTGAAGATCTAATTTACACAAATGTCTATTTAGGGATTTTCTTTAGCTTCGAACGGTGAATGACAACCGGGTCTCTTTTCGATGAACAACATTGCACCTGCAGGGACAAAGAGTTGAGGTTCTCAAAGAGGTGAAGGTGCACCGTACGTATGGGGTGGACATCAACAACGGTGGAGTTGTTGATTCATTTGCAAACTTTGTATGGAACCTGTTGTTGTGAAGGCATTCAATTGCTTTTAACTCGTATAAAGAGAAACAAATAATAACCATATGAAGCACTAAGGGTCTGTTTGGGACGTTGAGTGAATTATAAGTCTGTGAAGTTAAATAACTCTTCACCTCAAACACAGACTATTATAATTCAGACTAAACAATTCTGTATCATAAACACATATTATATAACTCCATAATCTATCTAGCTCATTATAACTTACTCAGCACTCCAAACAGTCTAAATGTTGACAAAATTGTGAAGAATCCCAAAGTTATTTGATTGAGTTAACTCTGTTTTCCAATTGCTTTAATGCTCCATGATGTGCTGTTATTCATGTTTCTTTCCCCTCCGACTTTTTTCGCACTGTCCACAGGGCTTGATTTCATTATATACTATGCAATAATGGACACAGTAGGTTTATATCTATTACTATGTAGGCACGTAAGCCTAATTTGAGACTGATTTATTTTGAATACTAGTTAGATTTCGTATATATATTTAACATGCTATGTATATATAAATAAACAAATCAGTAGGTATATATATAACTATTATACGATACAAATCAATATATATTTATTACTGTGTTGGTCTAGTTTCAGGTATCGTATATATTTAATTTGTTATGTATATAATAATGAACAAATTAGTATATATCTATTATTGTGTTGTTCTAATTTGACTTTGATTTCATTTGAGACATACTTAGGTATTGTATATATTTAACATGTTATGTATATATTAACGAACAAAATAGCATGTATATATCCATTGTATACTATGCAATGAAAAGAGTAAAACATATTGCAAATTAACATGAGTGGGTATGTATATAGGACACATTTTGAAAATGTTATTTCTTTCTCATATATATTTAATATTTTAACTATAATTTATTGAACAAATCATTGATTCTATCTTGCACATTCTGTAGTAAATTAAAGTTTTTTTTTTTTTTTGTGTGTGTGTGTGTGTGTGTGTGTGTATAGTTATTATACACATCCAACCTTAAGAAGTAAACATATTAGAAGAATCCAAATTACATATGTTCCCAAACTATTGAATTATATTAATCAACGGCATTTCTTTGTGAATAATAATTTCAGAACCTTAATAATATATATATATATATATATATATATATACACACACATACTAGTGACATCATATGAAAATATGGTACATAGTATATATATTTATCATTACGTATTAATCATAGAAACATAAGAATCCAATATGAAATGAATGTACCATAAAATATATGAAATAGAGAGAAGGAAATTGATATTTTAATGACCATTCTGTATTGAAAAAAATGTACATAGTATAGATTTACCATTATGTAATCTAAACCATAAAACATAATAACAATGTAATTCAATATGAAAAAAAATATACCAATATAATATATACAAAACATACATATACTTCATTATTACATACTCTTCTTACAAATGCTATAACAAAATTATATGTAACAAACTTATTAATTGGGAAAAGAAATAACAAACAAAATAAAAGAAATTGCAGACATAAGAAATGAAACAAAATTTAAATACAAACATATCAATGAACAATGAACAATGGTGGTCTATTAAAAAAACAATGGTGGTGGGAAAAAGAAGAAACAAAAGTAGAATAAGAACATAACTTTAAATTATTATTATTATTTTTTTTTTTTTTGGAGAAAATACAGGTGTCACTCATGGGCCTGTCTCAATTTTAAACTAAAATAGGAGAGTTCGTTTGAGAGTCTATGAAAATAGACAGAGCCTGAAACTATTTTTTTTATTATTATTTTGCTTTAAAAATTAAATGTATTTTTATTTTGCACCTTAAACTCGTAGTCCTAGTCTCATAGATAATATTAAAATAACACACATATAATAAATAATTTTTCGGAAAAAAAATATAGACAAAAACAACGACTCCACTGGGGATCGAACCCAGAATCTCTGGTTCCGTAGACCAGCGCCTTATCCATTGGGCCATGGAGTCAAACTTTTGATTAAAAATTGAATACATTTAATTATAAAATATAATTTCCATGTTTCCTTCGCTTACAAGTTCATGATTCACCTTACCTCACCCATTCACCAAACTTCAGCGTAATTTCGCACAAACACAGGTCCACGAGCAACCCACAGAGAATTGATAAAGCAGAGCTAAGACTTTCTTTGCTGGTCTTTTTGTAGAGAGAGAGAAAAGGATTTTGAGTTCTTATGCGACAGAATCAATGGCGGAGAGGAGGAGGATGATCTAGTGGGAAGCAAAGAGAATCTAAATGTTAATGGAGAATAAGCTGAGCTGAGGATTGGGGATTTTGCTGCAAATTAATTGATTCCTTCTCTTTTTATTTGAAATACGATAATGGGTAAGCAACAATCTTTGCGCAGCAAAGCAGTTCATTTTGTCTCCGATATCACCACCGTCCTCCTCAACCCAATCTCTGATAAACCTTCCGCGAGGACCTCTGCTCATCCTCAAGCTCATTCGCCTGTGAGTTTGTCTCTCTCAAGATGGACTAGGTTTTCAATTCTTGCTTTGTTTGCTTTGTTATTCTTTCTTCAGCATATCTTTCATGGACGGGATGACTCTGTTTTCATTTGGTTTGACTAAAATCTGTGATTGTAATATGCATTTTTTTGGACTAATTGCTGGGATGCGAGGAGGAATCGCGTTCCATAAGTGAATTGGCTAACTTTGGTTCGTGACTCATGAGAGCCTTTGTTTGTTTTAATCGTTACTCGTTGTACATAAATGTAGGGCAGAAGGTTAGATTCCCCCTGTTTGAATTTCACTCTGCTACTGACAATTAACGCATTTTTCTTGCAATCGAAATTTTCTCTTTAGAAATGTTTGTTAATGGAAATTAACTAACGTTTGAAACTTTCACTGTAAGTGGGCAGTCATGTCCAATCTTTAACTGGGTTGGCTTTTTTCTTCTAGGAAGATGGGAGCGACCTTAAAGACGACTGTGACCTAGGGTCAGCTAGTGAACAGGGTTCTGAATTTTCGGATGATGGCCCTGATACATCTTCATTTACTGCATTCCTGTATTCCCTCTTGTCGTCCTCAGAATCGCGGGAAAACTTGAACTTGGACGAAAGAATTGATGATCAGGCAGAGGCAGCCAGCCAACCAATGAACAATGCTGCAAAAGAAACTCTTATGAAGAAGAGCTTGTTTTCTAGGGGGAGACAATCGCTTGGTAGAGCTTTTCATCTTGCTGCAAGGATCACTGGCTACCGAAATCAGGAGCGGAAGGGCGATGTTGAGATGAAAGTTAATAATGATGCTAAATTTTCTGGAATTGAGATGATGGAGAAGTCAACTGTAGAAGAGGTTACTTCATCAGTTGATATCCCTGATGTTTCTGAACCTTCACTACTTCTTTCAGAAAAAACTAGAAGTGTTCTTTATGCTTCACTTCCAGCTCTAGTTCAGGGGAGGAAATGGCTTTTGCTATACAGGTGAAGAACTCAAGTATTTTATTTTGTAGATTATAGATTATGTTTCTGTAGGAATTCAATTATGTAGACTCTAACATCTGCTTCTTAAATATATGATGGTTGTGCAATGCAGTACGTGGAGGCATGGGATATCTCTTTCGACTCTATATAGGAGAAGTATGCTTTGGTCTGGGCTTAGTTTACTGGTAACTAAGTTTGATTTTTCTATGGACAAGTTAGCTCTGACATGTATCTTTAACTATGTCTGTAGAATGAATGTAGCATATAGTTATTTTCCTTTAAATAAAATTGTAGAGTTGTATTATTTCACTGATTGGCATCTATGACATATACACCTTGAGGATTCCAATGCCAATTCATATAAATATTACATATATGTGCAGTTTATGTCAGACAATGCATCACTTAGGCATAATTTACTTAATTTACTTCTAGGTTGTTGGGGACCGTAAAGGTGCAGTATTTGGCGGCTTGGTGGAGGCACCTCTAAAACCGAGCAGCAAGAAAAAGTATCAGGTGTTTCTAACATATCTTTACTTATCTTATTGAGGAAGTCTGTTGCAATTCACCTTATTAATCATGAATCTTGAACAGGGAACAAATAATACTTTTGTTTTCACAAATATACCTGGCCATCCTGTGATTTATCGCCCCACAGGTACTTACAATCCTTGTTTAATAGTTCATTCTCCAGAAGTCACTCCATACCAATCCTTAGCTTGTTATTTGTGAATTGACATTGGTTTACTAGTAACAGCAGATCCAGCTTGTTAATCACATTGGCAACTATTGCCAATATCATAAAATAATTATGCAAATTTGCTATGAACTTGAGTTAAACATTGGTTGGAATATAAGGTAAGAAAACATTCCACTGGATATCATCAGTGAGCTTATGAAATTAAATACCCAAAATAGTAGATGCAGTATTGATCTTTTAGTAGCTATAATATTTTGCAATGTCTTCTGTTTCTCTGCCTACTCTCGAGATGAAATATTCTAGGAAATGCAAAAAATTATGCTTTTATCCCGGTTGAAAGTATTGTCACCTCTTTATCTACTTCTATTGGAAAATTTTGGATATTCTTTTTCTAGTTTTAAGGACTAGTCTGCAATTTTTCTCAATTTAGATATTGTTTGAATATTTTCCAAATCGTGAATGCAACAGTGTTCATGTTGTATAGTTTTGTTTAAACAACCTAGTTTACTGCCGTACTTTGCCAAGTATATTGTCCAAGTATAAAGAGAGAGACAAGGTATTTACATGATCTGAATCTTATTAGGGACCTATTCTAAGATTGCTAATAATCCTCAATGGTTGCTGCGTTAAAGTTTACTTTCTTATATGCTCTTGTATTCAGTCTCATGGAGGCAAATTTTAAATTGATTCAACCAGGTGAAAATTACTATTTCACATTGTGCTCCCCCAACTTCTTAGCCATCGGCGGTGGCAGCCATTTTGCACTCTATTTGGACAATGACCTGTAAGAACACTGATATTAACTGTTCCCTTTTAATTATTTATGTGGTGGGAACATGTCTTTTGAAGTCATATCAATTATCTGAAATAAACTTGCAACTTGATCATATGCTTATAAATGTGTTCTTGGATTTAAGATTGAATGGATCAAGCTCTACGTCGGAGACGTACGGGAACCCTTGTCTTGCAAATACTGAAGAATTTGAAGTGAAGGAAGTTGAGGTGATTGTAGAACATCTGAGTTCTCTCACATGCAAAATACATCCATAGTTTTTAAGCAACCTACCATTGATTCTAAGACCAGTTTTCTAAATTGTGTATGTAATGCAGTTGTGGGGCTTTGTATACACCTCAAAGTATGAAGAAATGCTTGCTTTGAGCAGAACCGAAGCACCCGGGATTTGTCGTTGGTGAATGATTTTCAAATACAACCCCAACCTCAACTATACCCGAACGAACCGACATCCTGTGGATCTCACAACCATCTTGACATGATTATCTGATGATTAAGGCAGATGAACTAATTAAACAGATGAGAAGGTTGAATGTATGTATCTGAATGCTTTCTCCAGATTTGTACATAAAAACCTCACACTTGTACATATAAAAAGGTGAGTGTTGTTTTGTAAACAGCCAGTTCTGCTGATATTTCTTTTGACAAAGGTGTAGTTTTGCTTTCCTTTCTTCTATTTGTTATGCCTAACTTTGTTTAAAGTGAATTGTTTTGTTGGGATATCATATTCTGAGTATATATTCCAGGAATGATTGCCCTTTTGCTTCTCAATGATATATTATAGTTCATTTTTCAGCAAAGTTGCCTCTTTTCACTTATATTACAATTTGGGCCCTCAATTAACCAAAAAAAAAAATGGTATATATTAGGTGGAGATTTTTTTTCCTTCTCTTTTTTGGAGTTCAACATCTAGGGGTGGAAGGATTCGAACTTGACCTCCTGGTCGAAGGTATACATTTTAACCAGTTGAACTATACTTAATAAAACGTGTATATATTTGGTTGAGATTTAGGTTAGCAAAGTTGTTCGATCTTTTTTTCTTAATAAGGTAACACGTGCATTACATGTGCAAATATGTAGTTATTTAAGTTAATGACTCAAATCATAAAATTCAGATTTATCTTCTTTAAGATTTCAATGTGCAATAATTTAACAATCTGGTCAACAGAAAATTAATAATATGAGTTTATGGCCAAAGGAGATTCAAAAGAAGAGTAGGAAGAATTTTTCTCCGTTATTGACATTGTTAAAGTTAGTCATCATTTTCTCATCCTTATCGTGTTCTTCAAATATAAAATATGATAATTGGATATCAAGATTATCTTTTAATTATCAATTGAAGCAAGTGTTAACTATCCCTATTTTATTGCATTATTAATCACAATAAAAGCACATCTTTAATTAATTAAATAATGAATAAGAAAACAATTAAATATGTAATAATCTTTTCATGAGAAGCATTCAAGTTCATTCATTTACTATTTTAAAGAGGTTAAAAGTTCAAATCTCTCTATCTCAATACCCTTTATGTTGATGAACTCTAAAAAAACCCATAATATTATGGAGTATTTTATTTTGAGAATTTTTGAAATATATTTCTAACTTCCTGAATTGGGTTTAATATTATTTCCTACATTAGTCTTTTATTTAAATTTTAACGTAAAGGTATTAAAAAAAACAATAATAACGTAAAGAAATATTATCTTTTTAATATGGAAATTTTGAAAAACTAGAATTTTCTTAACCCAAAAAAAAAAAAAGAAAAAGAAAAAGAAAAAGAAAAAGAAAAAGAAAAAACCTTACTTTCAGAAGAAGGAAATCTTGATTTATCTTAGAAGCATTTTCTAAAATTAGAGGCACTTACATAAATAATATAAATTAATATATTTTTTCAAATATAGCAAAAGATTTAAAATTCTACAAAAATAGCGGGATCCAAATCAAACTTTCACAATAAGAAAATTCAAACTTATGGTTTATTTGAAAAAAAAAATAAAAGAAATTGTGACTTTTTTTTTATGAAGATAATTTTTAGGAAGAAAATTATTTCTCGACTTCCCTATTGTAAGTAATATATTAGTTAAAATTGAATTTGAATTTTGCCGTACTTCCCTTTTGTAAGTAAAAATTGAAAAAAGAATCTTTTGCTTTTTCAAGATGTTTGAAAATCTATGTTTGCTCCAAATCTTTATGTAGACAAATTTTTTAGTTTATTAATATCTATAAAATCTTTTGCTTTTTCAAAGTTGTTTGAAAATTGTACTTTAATTTTTTTCAAAGTTGTTCAAAAATTGTACTTTCATTAATTATAATATAAATGCATGCAAAGAAAGATGTAATGCATTAACAATTCCATTTGTGCTTGAACCAAAAAAAAAAATCTCATTTAATGTGGGCATCTGATTTTACTCGCTCGCTGCAGTTTTCAATTTTTCCTTTTTTTCCTCTCAATCTTTAGCTGTTTATTTGTGTGTATATATTTTTTAATTATTTGTATTTATACACACACAAGGTTTAAAATATCGATGTTGAAGAAAATGTCGAAGTCTCAATTTTATGGAAATGTCTATGAAAATATTGATAAAATGTTGATGTCGATAGATATTTCTGAAAAAAAATTTAAAAACCAAAAAATTCAAAAAAAATATTTAAATTAATAAATGAACATTTTACTCTTTTTAAATGGGTTAAAATACTTGTTACAATATTATATTCAATTAATTTACATTTTCTTACTTTCTTTTAATATTTTATCAATTTTTTACGATATAGTGGAAATGTCAATTTATTCCTTATGTCGATGTCAAACTCATGGACATGTGAAAATATTGATGGAAATGTCGACATGTCGACATGTCGACAGAAATTTAATACCATGCACACACACTACGTATAGCTGTACGATTAATTGTTTTTTTCTTTTACGAAGGACAATTTTAATTTGTGAACTCAAAAAAAAAAAGTATTTTACCCCTTTTCAAAAAAAAAAAAAAAAAAAGTAACCCCCAAAAAAAAGATTGAGTTATAATTCAGACAAAAAGAATTCTCTGAGATCAACTCTTTATTTACTATCTCAATATTAGCCAAAAGGGGCTAAACCTTTATACACGAAGAATCCCAAATTGGGAAGAATAAAGAATAAAGAACAGGACAGACGGCAAGAAACCACAGGGCAAGACAAACCGAATTCGTTAAGGGAACCTTCTAGAAAGACTTGTGACATGGCCTTGCTGACTGTGTGAGACTTGTTGACATGGCTTGCTTGACTTGTTTGACCATAGTCCTCAATAGATTGCACTGTAGTAAAATTATAATATTTTCTTTTTTCTCCTTTGTGTTGAGATAATTTATGTAGTTCTATTACAGTCCGTTTAGATTACAAATATAAAATATATATAAAATATCTAGGAGTTAAAAATCTAGGAGTTAAAAATTCAATTAATTATAACCCAAGGATAAAAATAACTCATACATGTGTTTGGATATGGATGGTAATTAATATGTGAGAGTTTAATTATTACTTTTCTCTCTCTTTTCTCTTCTCCATTTTCCAAAGAAAAAAGTTTCAAGTAAAAAAAACTCATCTCCTACATGGATAATAAAATCTCATGGTTCATGGGTTATTTTTATCTATGGGTAATAATTACTTGAGTTTTAAAAAGTAAAGATCAATGAAACAAACATTGATTTTTTATACTATTGCCAAAACTCATCTCAAAACCAGTGAAACAAACAAGGCCTTAAAAACATATATATAATTTACGTATTTCTTTTACAGGGGAAAATTAAAATCGAAAAAAAAAAACCGACAAAACCGATCATAACTAAGGTTGGTTTTTTTTTTTTTCCTAAAAAAAATACATAAATTGCACATTGGATTGGATGCATTTCAACTTCTTTTTTAAGTTTTATAATTTAAAAAATAATTCAACTCAATTTTTTTTTTTAAATAATAATAACTTAATTGTATTTTTAAATTCTAAAACTTCTTTTGATAATGTTTCTATGTTTTGTTTTGAAATTTGTTTTTTAAATCTTAACCGATTTGAAAAATAAACAGTGAAATGTTTAAACTAATTTTTTAAATTATAAAATCTTGATTAAGAATTTATTAACAATTTTAATGTTATTTTAAAACATAAATATTATTTTAATTTCATTTAAAATAATGAACTTTTTTAGGAGAGTGGAGGATTATTTAATATAAACATTGATAACTGCAGATTGGACATTTTAATTTATATGAATGAAAAATAAGTTTAATAAAGTAATGATGTTTTCAATTAAGAATCAGGATAAAATTGTCTAAAAATAATTCTCAAACAGCTAACTAATAATGATAAAGATAAATGACAGTATAAAAATGGTCAATCCTATGCTTTATAATGCATTAGAACTTAGAAGTTCAAATCTTCATTCCTTAATCCCAACCTTTGATGGATTTAAATATTCAAATTGTCTGGCATAATTTTAGCTTTAAAATTGTTCAATTGACATACTATTTCCATTACATTTTTATTGCTTCAAAAAGAAAACTGTCAATTCAATTTTAATGTTTACATATACGTATATAATTAGATATTTTTATTGTATATATCCTTTAGATGACAAACAAAATTATATACAATGATTTATAATTATTGTTTTAATATATTAATGAACAAGTTAATAAAAATATATATCAGTAAATGATATATGAGAAAAAGACATTGAAGAAGAAATTTAAGTAATTTGAAAAAGAAAGACTAGTCTTGCCCAAAATAATAGTAAATTTAACCCAAGCTAAAAACATTTCCAACATGGCATCTAGCTCAGCCCAAATTAAAAACAAAAAATAGTGTACATGTCTATTTTTACACCTTCAAATTGAAAAATGACCAAAAGCTTACGTTGCACAAATGGTCATCCAAAAGTTACTTGCTGGAAAAAACTTGCTTATATCCAAACGAAGTCACAATAAAATGAATTGGAAACATTTGAAGATGGTTGGTGATGAAGAACAATTTAGAAATTATCCATGGAGATAAAAATGTGCTATAACCTGGTAATGAATTATAAGAACGCAGTAAAAGTAAGTGATTTACTAAGATGTATTTTATCTCATCAATTAAAACTGCATGAAAGCGACATAAAGTTTACCTCAAGAGAGATTCAAAGGTCTTGTTCCTGTTGATGGCCAAGCTTTATTTACTATGAAGCCAGAAATGCAAGAATCTAAAATTTCTTTTGATTCTCCCCAAAAGCTATTACATCTCTTCACATTATGACAGTAGAAGCAAAGAGTTGACAACACATAGTGAAGAACGTCACCCATAGAAAATAAGATCAAATCTAAATTCAGTCTATTCTAATGAAACAAAACTAGAGAAGAAACAGAACCTTTTGTTCTTCCGAAGTCCCAATTGACAAGTAGATAGTCTGATCACACATGAGACCGATTATCATCTCCAGTTCTGAAAGATTAAGCTTTAAAGTGTACCTCATCAGATCCTCTCTCTCATTTCCTATTCTTCCTTCTTATTATTAGCTTGCGAGGGGTCATCTGGTTTTCCAGTAGACTGGTTTATACTAGCTTTTGCCTCGGCAAGAAATGCAGGATCCGGTTCATGTTTACTAGAGGGTTCTTTCATTGCCATTATAATATAAATAGCAATGACAACGTTGACTGATATGACAGCAAGAAATCCACTCAAGAGTGTTAGAGAATGTGCATTCAATTGTGTTGAACCTGCTCAAGAAGAGTATTTACTTGGAAATTTAATCACACACAGGCAAATAAAAGAGAAGAAAAGACAAGTTAATGCCAAGCAACGAAAAGCGCAAGATCAAAACTATAAAAATGAACAAAAAGCCATTAAAAAATAATAATTAGACAATACCCATACCAACAAATATGTAATGTTTTTGTTAAAAAGAAAGCACGTTATCTAAAAGGACCTAGTCAGAGGTAGAGTACGATTGATTTGTTAATGACCAGCAGTTATAAGTAAAGAGGGTGGTGAGGTGGGAGGACAACTAATATCAAGAGAGCTTTATATAAGTTCATTGAGGAAGGAAAAAGAGAGGGTTCAAGGTTTCCGCATTCTTCGAAATGTTTTAACAATTAACATTTCACATAAAAGTTGTTGCTATACTAACAAATTCAGAGCTAGGAAGAATATGGGGTTTAGAACATGTAGCCAACCTGAATATAGTTCAACTGGTTTAGGCATATACTCTCGACCAAGAGGTTAGAGGTTTGAATCCTCCCACCTCCATATGTCGTTAAACTAAAAAATGTGGGGTCCAGAACGTGCAATTAAACTTCCCTAGAAATATATTTCATCAATCAATAATTGAGCTCTATGACCAGTAGCCATGGAGATGTAAAGATGACATACTAAACCATGCCTCTTTAAGTGCCATGGAAATGTAAAGATGACATACTAAACCATGCCTCTTTAAGTAACACCATCCAGGCAAGACCAAAATGCACTTATTGTACTTATCGGCATGCACTAGAATATTGGAAAAAAGAAAACCTAAAAAAGACTGGGTGGTTAGTGTCAGGCCTCCAATCACAAATGCATGTAGAATAAGGATTGAAGTTGGAAGAACTCTAGTAGTTACTAGGATTGGAACACACCATGGAGCATCTTGCTCAAGATGTAGCTTAGAATTTTGCAGTGTTTTTTAAAGCTCACTAAGGCACAATAGCCTCTAGAGGCTTAGGCACAAGGCGCAAAAGAAAACGTGGGCTTTTTTTTATGAGGTGCACTACATATAAAAAAACATGTAACATAAAGAAGAGAAAGCATGATTGGGAATATGGAAAAAAAAAAAAAAAAACAAAAACAAACAAACACTAATTTTTATTTATTTATTTTTTTGATAGGAAACAAAAACCATTTCATTGATATATGAAATAAGTACAAAAGAACTATTAAAGGTAATTACAAGAAGCATCTCCAATGAGATAAGAGTGTTGATAAACTATAATTACAAAAAGGAGGAGAATGGTAACTCCAATATAAAGCAAGATAAGGTGTAGATTCTATGAAAATGTGGATATTTTGAGACTTATCAGAGAAGATGCAAGCGTTCCTTTCCAACCATAAATTCCAATAAAATGCATATAAGAAGTTACACCACAAAATCTTCTTCTCCTTCTTGAACGAGTGCCCAATAAGAAACAAATTGATAAGAGAAAAGATGTCACCTGGTCTAGTAATGTGCCATCCAAAAGCATGCTGAAGGAAAGCCCAAAAAGCTGAAGCAAAGGAACAATTACTAAAAAGATGTATTTGTGACTCTTGATTCTTTAAACACATGTGGCAGCAACTAGAAGATAAAGCGACCCAAGGGGACTTGTGTTGGATGATGTCAGATGTGTTGATACAAGCATGGCTATGCTCCCAAATAAAAAAAATTAACTTTTTTTGGCATGGGACCCTTCCATAACCAATTATAGAAAATAGAATTTGTCAAATTTCTAGTGGATGTCAACTTTCTGATTAATGATGCAGTAGAGAAAACGCCACTTTTTTCAAGAGACCAAATCCAATTGTCCTCTCCATCATTACAAGCGAAGGACTAAAGGAGATGTGATAAAGATGCCCATTCCTCTGTTTCTTCTTCATTCAAATTCCTTCTTAAGTGTAGGTTCCAAACTCCAAATGTTGGGTTCCACAGGTCGGCGACAAAGGCCTTCTTTTTTAGGGAAAGATGATAAAGAGAAGGATAATTTGTTTGAAAATTTGATGATCCAAGCCAAACATCCTCCCAAAACAATGTCTTATCCCCCTTCCCGACCTTAGATACATTGTTTGTGTAAACCATGTGTTGCATCTTGTCAATTGCTTTCCAAGGACCTTAGGATGTGCGAAGGGTAAGCCTACTTGGCTTGAGATTTAAGGGAGAAAAGTCATATTTAATAGCAATAAGTCTTCTCCAAAGAGCATCCTTTTCTTGGGAAAAGCACCAAATCCATTTTGCCAAAAGGGAGATATTCTTATTGTGTATGTCATATATCCCCAAACCTCCTTCCTCAATGGGAGCTTGAATAAGAGACTACTTTAAAAGGTGACTGCCTTTGTTACCTTGTCCTCCCCTCCAAAGGAAGTTCCCGTAGAGTTTCTGAAATTGCCTTTGTAACCTTTGTAGGAGTAAGAAAAAGAGAGAAAAAGTATATAGGCAAATTTGCAAGAGTAGCTTGAATAAGAGTGTGCCTTCCCCCTTTTGAAATGTTCGATGAGCCCCAATTATGCAAACGCTTCTCAAATTTTTCAAGAACCAGAGTCCAAAAACAAGATGATCAATAATTACCATTTAAAGGGAGACCCAAATAGCTAGTAAATTTTAATTAAGAAAGAAGAAAAAACCCTAAAGGCAAGGATTTTTGCATTTAGAGTTAGTAAAATATATTTTTTTAAATTAATTAAGAACCCCTGAGGTGCAGCGCCTTAAGGCTTCACAGGAAGGTGCATGCCTTCTTACATGCGCCTCGCCTTTTCAAGGGAAGGCAAGGCGTTAGACCTGCACCCTACGCCTAGATGCATGCCCCAAGGCAGTTGACTAGAGATGTCCACGGGGCGGGGCGGGGCGGGGCCGGGGAATTCCCCATCCCCGCCCCCGCCCCCCATTTCATTCCCCGTCCCCGCGAAATTCCCCGTTTAATTTCGCGGGGATCGGGGCGGGGATTCCCCGCGGGGAATTCGCGGGGATCGGGTTCCCCGCGGGGAATTTTTCCCCATTCTTTTTTTTTTTTTATATCTTTTTTATTTTTTAAATTTATTCTCAACCATAATAAAAAATTATTTCTAAATGAATAATTTTCAATATAATTCTATTTAAAGTAAATGTTATAAAATTTCCTAATAAAAACAATAATATACCATAAGTAAAAATACTATAATGTCGAAACAACTTAATTTCTAAAAATTCAAATTTCAATATTACAACATAGACTTTAATTTTTTTTTTTTATAACGAAATAGTCTTAAACTAATTCCTACTATAGTTTTTTTTTTAGAAAAAAATTCTATTTATAGGTAATAATATATATATATATTATTAATCGGAAAATCGGGGCGGGGCGGGGAATATATTCCCCGTCCCCGTCCCCGTCCCCGTTGGGAAAAAAACTTCCCCGCTCCCTCCCCCATTCCCCGTGTAATCGGGGATTCCCCGCCCCGTTCGGGGCGGGTCCCCGCGGGGCCCCAGCCCGCGGGTTAAATGGACATCCCTACAGTTGACGGCTAAAAATCTTTCAGGGGAAAGCAACAACATTAGCGACAGATGATAGCATTTATGCCAATTAATCTTACCAGGAATCAAAGTGTGGTTAAAGCCATATAACAATGTGATGGGAGTTATCCACATAAACAGTGATGCAATGAAGAACTTCATAATGACGCTTGCCATTGGTACCTTCAGTTTGTAAACAATGTCTGGAAAGAGAAAGTTGTTAGATATATAATTTTTTTATTAAAATACGAAACAAGAATAAGAATTTCAAAGCCTTCAAACGATTTTTTTTTTAAGAAAATGAACATCAAATTTAATACTGAACAAAAGGTCACCAAACCGTACCTTAAATGAAGTTTCTCAATTGGACTTGCATTGCCATGGAGGACACCAAATGGATTCTAGAAGACTTGAGTTCAGCCATACAGCAAACAAGTTCTTATGAAATCTTTAGGGCATGGAGATGGATTTCAATTTCTCTACATGGAAAAGGAAGGCGTGTAAGTAAATGAAAGATGAAGACAGAGAACTAAACCTAAAAAGTAGAAAAAATATGACTTTACTAAAGTGAGCTCTTTGTTCTACCCTCTTCTTTATTCTTGCACACGTGGAGATTTAAGGGCAAGCAACAAAATAGACGGGTAAAATCACACACTTTGAAGTATGAAATAAAGTAACATAAAATTTAGTAGATATTCGGGCTTTTTGGTATAATAGTGAATACCGCGCAAGTTAATTTTTAAATTCAAAGTTAATATATTGATTAGAATTTAGCTTTAAAACTAGGTTTTGATTCATGATTTAAAAACATAACACCAAAATACATTTCATAACCTTCATTGTCCTGTATACCAGTAGCAAGCGGATACGTGCAGAAAAATGGAAAGGCAGCAAAGCGTTCACAAATTTAAAGACGTAATTGTGATCTACAGATGAAATAAAACAAAAAAGAAAAGACGCAAGCATGAAAGGAAAAGGCAAAAACCATCGAATATGCATCCATAAAGATGAAAAGCCGCAAAGAGATAAAACAAATACAGTTTAGAAAGAAGCAGAATAATCCCACAAATGAACCATCCACGGACAAGAAGTCTCGATTACAAATCCCGTATACATAATTCGTAAATGCAAATCACTGAACATTCAATGACCTTACCAGATGGCAGATTTTGACCACAGTTAGGGCTTCGAGGTTCCGAATTGAGGCTTCAACTACAGTCGCACTTCGGAAAAGCAAGAAGAATGAGCGATAAGAGATTCTGACGAGCAAAAATCAAGATGCTGCTGAGGTGGGGCGATTTCAAAGTGGAACGAGGGATCAGGAGCTATCGACTAATTCGACTGTCGAGAGATGGAGGAAGAGGAAGGGTTTGTTCCATGAGCTGGGGAATAGTGAATCATGTAAAAGCTATCGATTTTCAATATTATTTTATTTAGAAAAAAGAAAGGCCAAATTATAAAAAGATAAAAGGATATTCCAAGGTTTAAAATGTCGATGTTGACGAAAATGTCAAAATCTCAATTTTATGTCGCAGATATTTCTAGAAAACTTTTAAAAATAAAAAATTTTAAAAAATATTTAAATTAATAAATAAACATTTTACATTTTTTAAATGAGTTAAAATCCTTGATACAATATTATATTCACATTAAGTTACATTTTCTTGCTATTTTTTTTTTAATATTTCATTAATTTTATATAGTATAGTGGAAATATCGATTCCCCCCTTATGTCGATGTCGAACCCATGGACATGTGGAAATATCGATGGAAATGTCGACATGTCGACAGACATTTAATATCATAAGTATATCTAGTGGTTTCTAATTCTTCCTACAATTGTTTAAGAATTTGACATTTTCTGCTAACTAAATAAATAGTGTGACATCTAAGTTTATCATCACTTAAATTTAATATTCGCCAATAGATAAAGGAAAACAATCAAGATGTTTAAAAGTAAGGAAATGAATTAAATAAACTAAATAATAAGAACTAAATTTATAAAATAAAATAAGGGGAAAAAAACACTTTGTTTTGTTTAGATCCACAGATGATAAAGATTCAGTATAATGCACCATGCAAAAAAAAATTAAAACTAAAAAACATAGTATATGTCTAGACCAGTTGAGTTATTGATGTAGTAGAACTAAGTTAATCTTAGATAATTAGGGCAATTCTTTGATTAATCATCTTTTAACTATCATTTAGTATATTTGGATTTTAGTTTGCTCTCTAATTCCCTATAAATAGAGGGCTTCTCTCATGTATTCGAGACAATTCTCATTTTAATAAAGATTTGGTTTAGATTCTTGGAGAATTAGCTCCTTAATCGGCGAGAGAATGTGTTGGAAATGTGGTGTTGAAATGGATCCTGCATTTTTTATTGGCAATGAAAGGAAATGCTATTTACATTATAATGGCAATGAAAGAACCCTCTAGTAAACACGGACCGAATCCTGCATTTCTTATCGAGGCAAAAGCTAGTATAAACCAGTCTACTGGAAAAGCAAATGGCCCCTTGCAAGCTAATAATAAGAAGGAAGAATATGAAATATGAGAGAGAGAGAGGCTCTGATGAGGAACACTTACAAGCTTAAACTTCCAGGACTTGTGAGATGATAATCGATCTCATGTGTGATCAGACTATCTGGTTGTCAATTGGGACTTAGGAAGAACAAAAGGCTTTGTTTCTTCTCTAGTTTTGTTTCATTAGAATAGACTGAATTTAGATTTGACTATTTGCTTCCATTGTCATAACGTGAAGAGATGCAATAGCTTTTGGAGAGAATTAAAAGAAATTTTAGATTCTTGCATTTCTAGCTTTATAGTTCATAATTAAACATAATCCTAATGGTTTCAATCTCGTGTTAACAAAGCTTGGCCTTAGTCCAAAGAAGGCCATTTATCTACTCATACTTTCAACAAGAACAAGAACTTTGAACCTCTCATGAGATAAGCTTTATGTCGCTTTCATGCAATTTGAATGGATGAGATAAACTACATCTTAACAGTCAACAACTACTTACTATTTTGCAGTTTTATTCTCCTATTTTGTAGTTCTTTGATCCTTCCTGTTGGTATCTGTTAAAATAACACATTAAATGACGACATTCCTATTATGGTTGTGTTTACTTAAGTTAGGTGTCGTTATTTTCAATCTTTTGGTCTGTACATAGCAGACTTCCTATTTTGTAGGTTTATTCACCTATTTTGTAGTTCTTTGATATTTCCTGCTGGTACATGTTAAAAAAAACACATTAAACGACTGTGTTCCTATTATAATTGTATTTATTTAAGTTAGGTGTTGATGGGGGAATTACAAATAATAGATGAAAATGGAGTATATATTAAGAAACAAACATGTAAACAATCAGGTTAAGGAGCCGGTATCTCGCTCTCTTAAGGAGATTCAAGCCCTCTGTGGTGTATATTTATTTATCAACCACCGGTGTAGCAATTCTTCTCTAGCATGTTCCCTCCATGATACAACAACCCAACTGAAACGTTGTGTAGCTCAAACTACTATGCACCATGAGGTTGAGCTCAAAGCTCCACAACAAAGAACATCATTCTTTTGGCCAATTGCTCTTAAAAGAGCAAAAAAGATAAATATGAGAAAGTAGAAAGAAGAGAAGATTGAAATTGTTGTGTAGTGAAAGTGTTTGTGAGAGAGGTATGTATTGGATTTTTTAGATTTAAAAAATAAATACATAATTAAATTTGTTAAACTCTTAACATCACAAATACGTTTTTCTCTTTAAAAGAATAAAAAACTCAAATAGCTAATAACTCAAAAGAAACTCATATTTAAAAAACTATTAAATATTAAAATTGTTACAACATTCTCCTACTCATTTTAATATTTAATATAATCAATATCAATTGACCATAAGAAAGATAATTATGCATCATAAATGTGTGACTCTGCATTGAATATTTACTAGTGAAATAATGATCTCTACTCCAGCGTTAGTAGTAGTCTCCAACTTGAACTCTAACACTTAAGGGGAAATAGAGAACTATTATCCACACATAATTATCCAAGTGTTGACATGAGCTTTATTGGTTAGCACATTATGGTCTTGTGTTGATCCCATAATTTCATGAGTTTATTTAAGAATAAGCCTCATATCCTCGTAGAGAGCGACCCCACTCTCACACTCATATAGGTCAAATCTGTCAAGGGTTGCTTCTATAACAACGACACCTCACTTATAAGAGCTACAAATTTTATTAAGAATTTATTGAAAAACTCAACCCTCCACTACGTTATAGGATAAATGCACTTGCATCATAGGGATGAATCAATATATAAAGATAGTGCATATTTACGGCCACCTTATAATTCATTTTTCCCTTTGAACCTAGTTCTCAGGATCTCTAATCACTAAGTGGGTATCCTTATATATGGCTTATGACAATTATAAGGGCTTCAATCCCATCCTCCCAATGTGTTTTAGACTTTTTCTCTATCCAAGGCCTTTATTAATGGATATATAAGATTATCATAAGATTTAATGTAATTCACATTAATAATCTCATTACTCAAATAGGATCTCATAGTACTGTGTTTTCTTCTTATAGGTATGGATATACCATTATAAAAACAGTTTTTTACTCTACCAATTGTGGCAGTGTTATCACAATTTATCAAAATAAGAGGTATTCGTTTCTCCCACATTGGAATTTCATATAGTAAATCTCTTAGCCAACTTGCTTTCTCGCTAGTTGAAGATAAAGCAATAAGCTCTACTTTCATAGTAGAGTTGGCAATAATTGTTTGTTTTTTAGATTTTCAACAAATAGCACTACCTCCCAAGGTAAAAATATACCATGTAGTAGATAAAAAATCAATTGACAATGATTCCAGTCAGCATTAGAACATCTTTCAACAACAACATGATATTTTTTATAAAGTAAGTCATAGTCTTTTGTTCCCAATAAATATTTCATAACACGATCTATGTCATGTTAATGTTCTTTACCTAGCATACTCGTAAACCTGCTAAGAACTCCTACTATATATGTAATGTCAGGTATAGTGCAATCAGTTGCATACCGCATGCTACCAATCACAGTAGCATACTCCTTTTGATTAATTACACCACTTTTATTTTCAATGAGAAACAAGTGAACACTCAAATCAAATGGAATAGACACATGTTTACAATCAAAATAATTGTGTTTTCTAGTATTTTCTCAATATAATGCGATTGGTCAAGAAAAAACTCATATGAGGTTTTTGTTATTTTCATACCCAGAATAAAATTAGCCTCACCAAGATCTTTCATGTCAAAATGGCTTCTCAATAAATTTTTTGTTTAATTTATAACAAAAATATTTGAGCCAAAGATCAATAAATCATCAACATATAGGCTAATAATAACATGTAAATCTTCCTATGATTTATAATAGATGCATTTATCACATTCATTTGGTTTATAACCATTATTTAGCATGCAATAATCAAATTTCTCATGTCACTGCTTTGGAGCTTGTTTTAAGCCATTTAGGAATTTAGTAAGCTTACGCACTTTGTTCTCTTGTCCAAGCTCTATAAAACCTTTAGGTTGGTTCATATAAATTTATTCTTCTAAATCACCATTTAGAAAAGTTGTTTTCACATCCATTTGATGAATATTCATATAAAAAATTGTAGCAATTGCAATTAACAATCTAATGGATGTAATTCTCGTAACTAGAGAAAATGTATCAAAGAAGTCTAAGTCTTCTTTTTGTTTAAAACATTTTGCGATAAGTCTAGCTTTATACTTATCTATACTACCATCCGGTTTCAGTTCTTTTCTCATGACCCATTTACACCATATAGTTTTACAACCTAGCGGCAAATCAACTAATTTCCAAGTTTTATTAGAAATTAGTGATTCCATTTCATTATTCACAGTCTCTTTCCAGAAAATTGCATATGGACAAAGCTTATTGCAAAGAAATTGGTGCTTCTTGAATGTTATAAACATAAAAATTAGAACCAAAATCTTTTACAGTTCTAGCTCTTTTAGTCCTCCTTAATTCAACTTGAGAGTTGTTTTCATTATTATCACTAGGAGTAGAAGAACCAAACTTAAAGGAATTTTGTTTACAACTTTGACCTCCACTATTCCTTGACTTAAAATGTTCTTCATGAAAATTTGTATCATGAAAATTTGTATCACTTGATTCAAAAATCAAGTTATGTTTATATATAAATGAACGAATCTTTTTTAATGTTTTTTTTTATATAATTACTTTTTAAAATATGATTTAAATAATTCAGTCCCTAAGCTTTCATAGTTATTTTATTATTTTATTTTGGTCCCATTAAAACTATTTCGATACTTGTCATTTATAAATTATTTAATATTAATTTAACATTAGCACTTGTAAGAAGGGCAGGCTTGCAGCGTGGGACGAGTCAAATAAGAAGGGCAGGCTTGGCTAGGTGGTTCTTCCATCTTTGCTGGTTTTCAACTTTGTAATCGGAATTGGCCCATTAAAGCTCTAGAAGGTGCGGCAAGGGCAATTCTGTTGGGCCTGAAATCTCTTCGCCAGTGTGCTGGGATTTCTCGAACATCTATGATCAGATCATGGAATCAGATTGCTCGGATATAACCAACGCCTTGAATCGACCGGCCACGGATCTGTCTGAAACCAATAATTTTCTTGAGGAAATAGAAGATGAAAACGGCACTCTGTGATGTCGTTCGTTTTGAGAAATGCCCTCAGTGTCTTGCAATCGGGTGGCTCACTCTCTCGCAAAAGCTTCTTTAGCTTCTTTGAATCCAAGCTTTTTTTTTTTGTAATTCTCAGTCCCTTTCCTTTAATCTGAATGAGGAAGGGATTTTTTGGATGGATTTTTACCCAGATTGGGTTTCCTCTGTTCTTCATGAGAATTCTAGTGCTCTTTGGTCTTTGGGTATTATTGAATGGCTTTTCTCAAGAAAAAAAAAATCATTGTCTAGTAAACAAAAAACCATATCATATATTTAATGTCACAAGATCTTGTAACATAAAGATAATTTATGATAGCTTAGCTAGAACTAGCATGTATTATCTCTTTTGAAGTCGGGGGTTTGAATTTTCATTCTTCTATTTATTGTACTTAAAAAAAATAATTTATGAGATTAAAATCATTAGGACTAAATTGAAATTAATTTTAAATTACAGGACTAAATTGAAACTTTAAAAATAATAAAGATGAAATTTGTAATTTAACCGATAATCTTTTATGTATGATAGAAAAATGGTAGATATTTATACATATCTTTTTTTGAAAAAACAATGAAGCTATCTCATGATAATTATAATGATCCGAGCCGAACCTTTTTGTGTTCTAAATGATAATTTATTAGATTAAAATTATTAGGATTAAATTGAAACTAATTCTAAATTACATGGACAAGCTGAATATATAATTTAAAAAAATGGCAGATATTTATACACCTTCTAAAAAATAATAATAATATGAAGCTATCTCATGATAATGATCCGAGCCCAACCTTTTTGCATTCTATTCCTCCACCTGCCTCCTTCACAGTCGGCTTCTTACATCACTCTTTCTCGATCTTGAAGAAACTCGGCGATGGAGATCCAAATTCTCTGATTTTCAGGAATCTCAGAACTGCTTCATCTTTTTACCTGGTACTGTTCAATTTTTTGTTTGCCTTTCGCTTGAATTCGTGCTACTGTACGATCTTTACGATCTTCACATGCTTGTTCTTCTAGCTGTGTTAATTCATATCAATTTCTGTTCCAGATTTTCGTTGAAGAATGTTGTTCAAATCAGTTTTAAGAGTACGGAATTTTGTTTTTTCTGTTTTTTTTTTCTTTTTCGACCTCATGCGGGGTAGCTGATTTTAGCCATCTCTTCGGATTTTTCGTCAACCTCTTCCGGATTTTAATACCCTAACCAATTCGAATTACATAATTATCTCTAATTGGTTGTTCACTTTAATTCTGGGCTTCTGAATCTTTGTTTCTTTCGGATTGAACTGAGTTTTTATCCGAAGATCCGGACTATTTATCGTTGATATCATTTTTTTGAATGAAGAATTGCTTCCTTTTGGGCTCCGATATGAAATTCTGGCTTATTTTGAGACACATGCTTAATTTGCAGGTTTTTCCCCCGGCGGCAGGAATAATTGACTTCGGATATTGGAGTTAGAGTGAGATGGGCCCCTTTCTATTTGATAGGAAAAAATACAGAAAAAAGATTGACCTTTATTTGCTTGAACTTTTTCCATTGATTGCTTTGTAATGGTCTTAAGGAACACTAAATATGATGCTTAGTTTTAAAGTTTTCTTTTCTTTTTGTAGCTTTTGTATGACGCGATTGTTCTTTTTTTTACCTTTGTAAAGGGAAGGTGTTAATATTTGATGGATGATTGTGAAATTCGGCGCTGGGATGAGCTTCACCCTGATGCATTGGGGCTCATATTTAGGAATTTGTCACTCCAAGAGATTCTTGTTGTAATCCCTAGGGTTTGCAAATCATGGAGAAAAACAGTGTTGGGGCCTTACTGCTGGCAGGAGATAGACATTATGGATTGGAGCTTACTTCGACATCCCGATACCGTCAACAGAATGCTTCAAATGTTGATTACAAGAAGCTCGGGTTCCCTTCGCAAGCTCTGTGTTAGCGGTCTCCCTAACGACTCTAGTTTGTCCCCGATTGCAGAACAGTGAGTCCAATAGTAACCCTTTGTTCTTGTCTACTTCTTTAATGCACTGTTGTTTCAGCTGCTCCAGTTTTATACTAACTGAGATTTATCTTCCATATTTGAAGATCATTGTTTAGAAATTATATCGTTCGATCAAATGACTGCTAAAACTGACTATCTCTGTTTCCTTAAGATGATAAATATCTTGGTCTTTTCTTTAAGCGATGCACAATTGAATGGCTTAGTTTGGCAGAAAAAGAGTTCTACCGTTCTTTAGATGGAAAAAAAAAATTGAGCGTTCCTTTTTTCAAGTTTTGGGTTTCAAACTTGAGGATCAAAGGATTTAAAATGTCTAATTTAGAGAAATTTGGAGGGAGGGTGAAATAAGCCTAGGAGTCTTTTTCTAAATTGAGTCCACAGCCTCATATGCTTGAATGTGTCTATCTTCTGTACATTAATATCTTACATTCCTGATTGACAGTGGCAAAGCTCTTCATACTTTACGACTACCAAGAAGCGAAATAACCAATTCCATTGTAGAACAGGTTGCGGAGAGATTTTCTGCTGTAACTTTTTTGGATTTAAGCTTTTGTAAAAACATCGGAGCATCGGCCCTTGAGGCGATTGGGAAGCATTGTGTGAATCTCACATGGTTGCGAAGAGTTATGTGCCCATTTGAAGCCATTGACAGGTCTTCTCAAGATGACGAGGCCCTTGCAGTTGCATCAACAATGCATAAGCTCAAGCACCTCGAGATAGCCTATTTACTTATCAATACCGAATCAGTGCTAAAAATCCTTGAGAACTGCTCAGAGCTCGAATATTTAGATGTACAAGGGTGTTGGAATGTGATACTAGATGAGAAGTTCAAGAAGTTCTCGAGGGTGAAGTTGGTCGGTCCGTTAGAAGAATATTCGGAGACAAACGGATGGGATGATTTATCAAGTTTCTCAAGTTCTTCTGGCTACCTGGCTTGGGATTTTGTGGCTGGTGAATTAGATGACCAATTTGAAATGCTGGAGTTTTTTGGAGAAGATTACAGAAGTGTGGATGATGAGGGATTTTATTATGATGATGACGTGGAGCATGTTGTCCCTATGTAAGGCATTGGCTGCCATATCAATGTGAAATCCAACTGTGTACATGGTTTGGGTTGATCAAAATCAATGGCTTCCATTGCAGTTTGGTTTATAGGTTTGGTTGGTGATTCGTTTTCGTTTTTATGTTTTCGAAAATAAAAAACAATACTAAGAACAACCACGAAAATACGTTTGGTATCTTGCTTTCAAAAACGAATTTTAGAAACAACTCCTAAAATAGTCTATTTTGTTACAATTTTTCATTTTTCTTCAAAACTCATAAGCTCATTTCTATCTATAAGGATCTCTTGCACATATCTATAATTATACCACTGATTCAATTGGTCCAATATCATCAAATCTAATAAAAAAAATTTCTTTTCTTTCTCTTTTTGAAAAGGATTTATCGACAAGAATTTCTCTTCTGTTATAAATTTTACGACTCATATTTCAAGAAACCAAAAATTCTTTCTCACTCCCATGATCTCCCCTTCCACTATTTCTAATATATTTTTTTCTCTAGTTAGCAACAATTTCAAATTTACTATAATAAAAAAATAATTATATTAAATTGATTTTTTAAATAATGGATTTTACCGAATATATATTAATCATTTTCAAATTTCCAACCAAACACAGTTTTCAAATTTTGAATTTAAATTTAGAGTTTTTAAATAGGAACTAAACATTTTCAAATATAGTGAAAATAAGGAATTTGTTTTTGTTTTCTACAAAATTCTTTATTTTTTACAACATAATTTTAGATCACGATTCAAAATGGGACCGAAGTTTTTGGAAGTTATTCAAATTCTTGGTTTGGTAGGATAGGACTAAAATTTTGAAGTGTAAATAAATTCATAAAACTGAACATGTGAGAGATCGAAAGTGTAAATATAAAAAAAGATATATATTTGCTAATTAGTCATTTATAATATCAGTAATAGAATTTAAATTTGAAGAATCATTACGGGAAAAGATATATATTTGCTAATTAGTCTATTTCCATTTATGCATAAGCTGCTAAGTACAAGATTAGAATTTTTCAGAAAAAATCTTTTTTAGAACGTTGTTTAAATAGCATTCTCAACAACTTGAATTCATAAAGCTACAATATTGGTTGAGAGCATATCTGATTGGATCAAGCAGATTTCTCAGCTGCTTCAGCTGCTGCTTCTTCCTCTCGCAACTTCTTCAAAGATGGAGGTGGTCTGACGACAATACTTCTCTTCCACTTTCTGTCTAGCTTTCTTGATAGCCTTTTCCCCACTCCCTCTTCAATCTCTCTTTCACGTTTTACAGTTAGCATCCGAGCAATCTGCCATTGGTCAAACAATAACAAACTAATGGCTCAAACAAAACTCCAAGTTTTGTGGATGTATGAGAGACTGCGAAATGAAAGTTGTTAGGCAAGTCCAAAAATTGGATGTATAGCGTCAGCTTAAGCATAATTCAATTGGTTAAGGCATATACTCCCGACCAAAAATTCACCCATTCGAATCCCCATCCCACGTGTTATTGAAAAAAAAAAAAAAAAAAAAAAAAAAAAAACACATGGGATGTATAGCCATGATGTTGCAAACCAAAAGTATGAGGAGATAAAAGAAAAAGAATAAGGAGAGAGAAACCATATATAATATAAACTTCCGGACTGTCCTATTGAATTAAAAAAAAAACAAAACATGGGATGTATAGCCATGATGTTGCAAACCAAAAGTATGAGGAGATAAAAGAAAAAGGATAAGGAAAGAGCAACCATATATAATATAAACTTCCGGACTGTCCTGCATCAGCATATATATTAGTCGATCTCCGCAAATATTATGCTGCTGAGAAGGTTATTTTGCACCCATTTTATTGATAA
Organism: Trichosanthes truncata; assembly: GCA_033996785.1. NCBI lineage: Eukaryota > Viridiplantae > Streptophyta > Magnoliopsida > Cucurbitales > Cucurbitaceae > Trichosanthes > Trichosanthes truncata. Next base: position 75,270,759 of record JAWPNB010000003.1, read on the forward strand.
CCGGGATCATCAAGCCCCACACCTATATTCATGATCCACACTACCAATGTTCGAGCAGGCTAGACAGTAAGGATTTTAAGTACTAAGCTGTCAAGTTGGAGTCTATAAACCAACACTTTAGGCCCCGTTTGATAACCATTTAATTTTTTATTTTTGGTTTTTGAAAATTAAACCTATAAATACTATTTCCACCTATGGTTTTCCATGTTTTTTTATCTACTTTTTAGATGTGTTTTCAAAAACCAAGCCAAGTTTTGAAAACTAAAAAAAGTAGTTTTCAAAAACTTGTTTTTGTTTTTGTTTTTGGAATTTGGCTAAGAATTCAAGTGTGTTCTTAAGAAAGATAGAAACCATTGTAGAGAAGATGAAAGCTATTGTAGAGCAATAGTGAGAAAACAAACATAATTTTCAAAAACTAAAAATCAAAAACCAAATGGTTAGCAAACGGGGGGGCTTAGTTGTATTCTTTCATTTTACAGGAACGCAACTTATTCAAAGAAATTAAAAATATATACATTTTTAGAAATATATATCATTTTTATACAAGAAGGTGATAGGAATGGTATTAAGGGTATATTAGTAAATAGTTAGGGAGTTTGTTAGCTATCTTGAGCACTCTCACTCAAGCCCTAAACCAAATCACTAAATCAATGCCTCCCTTCTCCCTAACCCACTCCCTCTATTTATAACCAAATACCCTGACAAATTCTCCAACTAATTACTAATATACCCTTAATACTATTCTTATCATAAGGAAATTCAAAGTTGATAAGTTTATGCATTTATATGCTTAAAAAATGAGTTTGGTGTCTTTCACTCTTAAAATTTATTATTGTTGTCTTATATTATTATGTGTCTATTTAGTATATTTAACAAGTGTTTGATCCGTGTTTAACAAATGCTGGACTTATATTGACTTTGTACAACTAGTGTTTTTCAACACATATCTATTGTGCTAACCAGTGTTTGATACATGTCCAACAAGTGTCGGAGTGTCCAAGTGTCCGACACGTGTCAAACACTGACACGCTAGCCAAACTAAAGTATCCGTGCTTCTTAGCTTGACACGACAAAACTGTGAGAACGGAAAGTCTTACCACCAGAACAAGTCTATTACAGTGTTACGTGAATTCCTTTTAAAAGAAAAGGTGCAGTTTTACTAAATTCGTAATGTGTAAATAAAATTTTTGCTGTTCAACAACTTCTTATCATTCAGGACTTTGGTTTAGTGCCACAGTGAGAGGCCCAGCAGACAATTCCGACATCCATATTATGCACTAAGCATTCAGAAGTTTTGATAGAAAAGTCATGAGATGGCTACATATTGTTCAAATGCAAATAGGTCTCTCTTATACATTCAACATTGTAATGCTTCGGGGATCAGAATAGGCTTAGCTTATCAAATAACTAGCTTCATATAAAGATAAGTTGAACCCAAATTGAATTGTGATTTCCACATTTATAGACTCATTCATGCTTCAGGCATTTTGGAAATCTTAAATAAAATGTTAGCATGAAGGCATTGAAGAGTTTTTAGAAGATAGTGCTATGCTAAACGTATCAAAAATGTATAATCCATGAGAGAGCTATTTCTGATAAGGAGTTACATTTGGAGTTAATCTTAGTCGAATTTGAAGTTTTTAGTGCCTAGAAATACCAATTTCAATTACATTTCCTGACTCCAATTCGATTTCTAAGTTTCAGAGCAATTCTAACTGGCTCCCTAATTGCATTGGGTTTTTCTATCTCCCTTCAAATGTAGCTTCAGTAACCTTTTCTCAACATGGTGAAACATAGTTTTGGTTAATTTTTCTGGATTGTGAACTGAAATTTGAATCCTAAATAGATTCCTTGAATAAGGGTATGGTTCTAGATTTTTTTTTCTTTTTACTTTTCATATGCTAATTTGCTACTCTTCTTTCATTTTTGGCGGCAAACAATAGCCAATAATCTTAGATTCCAACAGCTACAAAACCCACCATTAAAAGCCATTGAGCCCCAATATTTAATCCTACCAATAAATTTAGTACAAAATAAGCAAAAATGTGGAGGACAGGAGACGGTAGAACTTAAAATACAATTCACACAGATTATATGTTTAAGACGGACATAAAAGCCACATTTCAATTGAACTCAAAATTAATTAAGAATCCGACAACGAGGAAAAAGAAGTACCCGTTTGCGCATGCGGTGGAATTCACTGGACTTAAACTCATTGCGAGCAGATTTCTGAAGCCGAAGCATAAGAAGCTCACCCTTAAGATCGACGACCTCTTCGTTTATTTCCTCAGTAGTTTTCGCTCTGATTTCCTTCAATTCCTCCTCCCTCTTCGCCATCATTACCACCGACGAATTGCGGCCTCCGTTACATGCCGTTTTAGGAGGAACGTGAAACGAAAATGGGAAACGGATTTGAAGGCCATTGAAGGAGGATTTGGAGGTCGAGCTAAGAACTTTTGAAGGGAGCGAAACGCTCGAAGACGAAGCAATTGAAAGGCTTATCATCTTCAGAGTCTGTATGGTTTCGCTCAGTCACAGCGCTTTTGTTCGAAGAAGAAAGCTCAGCTGCGATTGAAGATGAAGATAACCTCTCGCCCTTTCTTTTATTATTTTTCGTTCCTTTTTTGCCCTTTTCAATTGACCCCATTTACGGAAATAACCTGGTCCTCACTTCGCTGTACATGAGAAATTTCGTTTGTTAAGCCTAAGATCGGAAAATTATGGCCCCGTTGGTTAACCATTTGGCTTTTTGTTTTTAATTTTTGAAAATTAAGTCTATAAATACCACTCTCATTCATGAATTTACTTATTTTGTTATCTATATTTTACCTATATTTTTAAAAATCAAGCCATGTTTTGAAAACTAAAAAAAGTAGTTTTCAAAAACTTGTTTTTGTTTTTAGAATTTAGCTAAGAATTCAAATGCTTTCTTAAGGGAGATGAAAACCATTGTAGAGAAATTGAGAGAAAACAAAGCTTAATTTTCAAAAACCAAAAGGTTATCAAACGGGGCCTATGTAATCTTTATTTATTTATTTGGTAAAATAGACTTGTGGTTAGGATTTGAACTTAGTTTCCAATTAGTTCTGAGTTTTCAAAACTAACTTTTTTTGTTTTTGATATTTGAACTTAGTTTCTATTTAATCATTAAGGTTTAAAAAGTGAAATGTTTGATCTCGAAGTTTGAATTTTATTTTTAATTGGCCTCTAAAGTTTGGAATTGTTTTCTAATATGTTCCTGAGTATAGTATATATAATTTCTTAATCATTTAAAAAAATACATATGAATAAAGTCTAGTCAGCATATGTCAATTAGCATGTCATCATTCCGTTAGGTCAACTAACGTCAACTTACTTGGATATTATTTAAAAACTAATTTCAAACTTCAGGAACAAATTAGAAATCAAAATTAAACTTCGATGACCCAATATGTCACTTTGAAACATCAAGAACCAAATATAAACTAAATTCAAATTTCAATGACCTAAAGTGTCAAATTTGATAAACTTAGTGACCAAATAAAAACTAAGTTCAAATCTCATAAATCAAAATATATTTTGTTCTTATTTATTTATTGAGTTCAACAATTTGGAGTAGTAATCAAGCCTTTAATTTAAAAAAATGTAATGAGTGTCTTATCCACTAAATTGAAGTCTTTTATCAAGTTTGTATTTGAATGGTAGAAAAATATAACTAATAGAAACTTGAGTCACACAAACTTTAACATGGTTGTGTGGTTGGTGCATATCTACTTTTTAGTTTGAATCTTCACCATGTAATTGTGTGAGGTAAGAAATTTGAGTCATAATAATATATATTTATTAGATTTGTTATTTATAATGAAAAGATGTTAATATTTGTAGGTTTTATATATAAGTTTATTTATTTATTGAAATAGATGTTTCGAGTCAATTCAAGCATACCTAAGATATCTCTACTAGTAAATATGGTGCAACAAAATATTTAAAATACCTTTAAAATAATCTAAGATATAGAAACATTTTTATTGACTTGTCAAAAAAAAATATTTTTATTGGAAATATTTTTTTAAAAGAGTGCTTAAATTAAAAGGTATTCCAAACATACCTAAATTGTGGAGGCCATGTAGATAATATCTAAAATATTTTGCTATTTTTTCAATTCAAAGATGTAAATATTGTTCTAGGTAAAATTTGATAGGGTTCGAAACCAAGCAATAAAAGGAAGCAATCGGCCAGACCCAACCCACTAGGCTTGGCCCAATCCCATTTGGGTTGAGTTCTAGGTCGATCCTAGAGTCCAAGCCCTAGCCCAACCGTTGGCCCCAAGCCTTCCTAACCATCCTTGAATTCAATTGAATGACTAGACCCAAGGAGGATGGTCTAACGATGGGAGAGTTTGCCGAGGAATCCTAGTTCAATCTTTATAAAATGAACAAGAGACCTTCAACCTAAGGTATTGTAACCTTTGGCAACTATTCACACAAACCCTAACTAACTTTAGCATTAAGGGGGTGTTTGGAGCATTGTGTTGGGTTTGGATGGTTTTGGAATCTAAACTCAAAACGTTGTTTGGGCCACTGTGTTCAAAACCCAATGAGTTTGAAACACAACCTCATGGTTTTGAACAATGCACTCAAAACACTATTTTTTGATTCTCAAGCTTTAGAACACTGCACCCCAAACACTGTTTTCTGATTTCCAGGGTTTCAAACCCCCCATAACAAACCATTCAGAGTTCCAATTCCAAATGTTATGATTTCGAAACGGTTCTCCAAACGCCCCCTAAAGTGCATTTGACAAGTCACCACATTGGTATGCAATTAAATTGTTTTTTCCTATCTTTTGTCCGAACTTTCAACTAGATCGTGTATTGACATTCGATGTGGATCGGATTCACGTATCAACAAATATGATAATCAATACTAATTTCCAAGAAATTTTAAACAAACAAACATATAAATATACTAATGTTTTACCACGTGCAATGCACGTGTATTTTTTAATTTTGAAAAATTTTAAATTTTTAATGATTTAAGTAAAATGTTAATCTTATTTAGTTGGTAAGATTTTTTTATTTTACATGTTATATCTTATGTGAGTATAATATTAGAAGTAACTAACTTAATTATTATTTTAAAATTTTAATCTCAAATGTAGTAAGAAGTTTAGAATTTTATAAAAGGTATAAAAAACACAAAAATAACTTAATCAAAACTCAACTTAGATTCAAATATAATATTATTGTTTTTTAATTGATTCAAATATCATATTAAATACATTAAGATATGTAAAATTTATGTTATATTTCGAAAAAGCCTACAAGTTGTAACATTTAACAAAAACATATTAAATTTAAATTATGGAGTGAATTTTTTTTTAATTACTAATTTTATATTCATAGAAATCTCAAATAATTTATTAGTCAGTTTTCAAATAATAAACCAATCTTTTATAATGAATTTTTTATTAATTTATTTTTTTTTTAAAAAAAGTATGTCAGATTATTCTATAAATAATTTGGTCATATAAAATTTGAAATTACAAAAATACATGCTTTTAGTAGGATTGGTTAATTAAATTTAAATTATGGAGTGAAATTCTTTTTTTTTTTAATTACTAATTTTATATTCATAGAAATATCAAATAATTTATTAGTCAGTTTTCAAATAATAAACCAATCTTTTATAATTAATTTTTTATTAATTTTTTTTTAAAAAGTATGTAAGATTATTCTATAAATAATTTGGTCATATAAAATTTGAAATTACAAAAATACATGCTTTTAGTAGGATTGGTTAATTAATCATGTTAGTTTATGTAATTACAACTAAATTATTTCATGGTGATTATAAAAACTTAATTTGTAATTGTTTGTTAATTGATTGAAATTTGAATTCTTGCACAAAGATAATTAAATTGTTGGGTTACAAAATAATTAATATTTTATATTTATTTAAATAAAATTAATAAATAGAAAATATATTTAATAATGTTAATTAAATTCTATATTCATCTCAAATGCTTACAAACTCATTAAAGAATATTAAAATTTCAAATATAAGGAGTAAAATTAAATTGAATACTTGTAATTTCAAATCTATGAAAATGGAATGAAATTATAATATTTACAATCATTTTAGATGTTTAAAAACTTACTAAAGAATGTTAGAATTTCAAATGTATAGAATAAAATTAAATTGAATATTTAGAATTTCAAATTTATGAAGATGGTATGAAATGCATGTAATATTTTATTAAGATTATAAATTATATTTTGTTACAATTTATTAATTTATTGAATTTATTCTTAATTTTAGATAATACTTTATATTGAATAATCAATTCTAAAGAACTTCCATAATTTATCGAGTTGTATTTGAATTTTTTTAGACAGTAAATTAATGTAAATATTGTGTAAAATTATTTGTTTGTTTACTTAAGCATAAAAAAGGGTGGGATGGTCAAATGAGAAATGATATATTTGTAAGTAACTCATAAAGAATGCAAACGTAAGACAATGTGATATAATATTTAAAATCATGAATTTAACATTTATATATTTGTGGACCTTATTTCTCCAAGTTGAGGGGGTCAGTTTTTCTTTTTAATTTCAATTTTTTTACATTAAGGATAGTTTCGATATTATATAAAAAAGCAAGTTTTTTTTTTTAGTACAACAAATAGGGGTAGGGAGATTTGAAGGAGTTCGTACATGCCAATTACCATTGAACTAAGCTCATTTTGACAAAAAAAAAAAAAAAAAAGCATGATTAATCTTGTTCAAACAAAGTTTATTTTGAAAACATTTTATATTTATTTATATTTAAATATCACATTTGTATAAAAATCAAATAGCGAATAATAAATTCTTATTAGCTAATTTTCATTTGTTTTTTTAATCAGTCAATATTTAAATTTTTACTTAAGTTATATTCTGAATAGTCTATATTGTGAATACATTGTATGTTTTTTTTTTCATATTTCAAACAATATTTTTTTGAAAAAATATAAAACAACTATTTATTTATTATGTTGAGAAGAACATATTTATTTAGCTATATTTGTTTCAAAAAGAATATTTATTCAGTTATAGTTAATATAGTTTAATACACTTTAAATTATAAATTAAAATAATATATTTATTTTTTGTTGTTATTAATATTGCAAAATATAAGAGAAAAGTTTCTAAAAAATTATGCTAGTTTTGAATAAAATTAACATGTGAAAAATCAAATTAATAAATGATGGGCAAAAATTAATACACTATAAATTATAATTTAAAATAATATATTTATTTTTTGTTGTTATTAATATTACAAAATATAAGAGAAAAGTTTTTAAAAAATTATGCTAGTTTTGAATAAAATTAGCATGTGAAAAATCAAATTAATAAATGATGGGCAAAAATTAACATTAAATATTCTAAAAAGTATTATTATCAAATATATATAGAAAATAAATGTAATAGTAATGAAAAGGAAAAAAAAAATTAATACCATCAATGTTAGATTATAAGTGAAAATATGATTAAAAAAACTTATTTGTAACTTTCAATATATTTTTTCTTTAAATTGTTATAAGAATAATAGGAAATAATTTAATAAATATATTAAATTATAAAATAACTTGAAACTGTCTCTAACTAAAAATAATCTTGAAAAAAACAAATAAAATTGAATCGAAGATTTAAAATAATAAAAAAAATATTAATACCTATAGGAAAAAAATTGATACCTAAAAAAACCTTGAAAATAAATAACAAAACAATTTTTTTAAGAAGAAAGTACAAACAATAAAACAAAAGAAACAAAAGACATATCCTTATCCACTAGATAAAGTAGCCATGAATGAAGATAACCCACCAACAGATGAGGAAGAAGCGCATTGAAAGCTTACCGAGCGATCCCATCTGCCACTAAGTTCTATCTCCGAAGAACAAATAACAAATAACAAATTGAATTAAAAGAATTGTAACATGCAAAGTGTTTAGAAAAAATAACAAATATTAATTATAAAATAACTTGAAAATGTCTATAGGAGAAATAGATACCTATGTTTGAGAGCATTTTGTTGAAGCATCTCCGTGTCTCATTAGTGCATAACACACTACTTTGCATTAACACAAAAAACTTTAGAAACTTAGAGATTGGATTAAAGAGGAAGAGAAACAAACTAAGAAGAGGCTCGAATTGTAGAAAAATGACAGGAAATAACTTTTTATATAGTTGTAGCTAGGAGTTGTAGAAGATTTTAAAACTCTTGAAATTCCATTATTAAATTAAATATAATTAAATGTAAAAATCCATTAACTATAGAATTAATTTACATAAATTAAATCAACAAAACCTTTTATATTATAACTTTTCATATTCTAACTTTTTTTTTTATCTTTATACTTTCATTTTAAAAATTATTTATTATGCATCAAAATATTATATTTTTGTTTTAAAAGTTTGATTATATATAATTTATTTTTAAAAAAATATTTTTAATTTTTAATTTGTTTTTAAATACCACGTTTATATAAAATTTCATTAAATATAATTGATAATAAATTATGTTAAAAAATTCATTAAATTTACGTTTTCCCATTGCTAAATATTTATTTTTTTTATGAAGATCCACTACATTTTCTTTTTAGAAAATTAAAGCTCCATACATTTAAGTTATTAATTGGTTTGAAAAATATTTAAATATTTAGAGAAATTGCACTTGTTACCATTTTTATTTTTAATAATTAATGTTAGTGGCATGCTTGTAAATTTAGAAATTAGAGTAGGTAAAATGATTTAGTTATATGAGAAAAAAAATGTAGGTTTTATTTGTATGTGAGTGGATGAGTTTTTTTTTAATCTAAAAACCTATTTATCATATTTGTATGCCAATTTATGTGGGAGATAGAGTATTTGGATGGATGGAAGAATAGGAGAGAAGAAAGTAAAATTGAGAGAGACCTAGAGATGAGTAAGAAAGAGAAAACTAAATATAATTAAATTAAATTAAGTATAATTAAAGTTAGTGACTAAGTAAATAAAGATAGAACTTTTTATATTCCAACTATTTAAATGTCATTACTTATAATTATTAGTAATTAATTATGATGACATGCTTTGTAATTATAAAATTTCATAAAGGGTAATGTAGTCCAAAAAAGTTTTTCAAAGATTGTGGCTTTTTAATAGATTATAGATTATAGATATAGATATAGATTATAGATAATTAGCATTAACAAACTTGATGTAATCTAAATAACAACAAGATCAAGTCCACACACCTAAGACTTAGTTTGAGATTGGTGTAGCTTTTAAATTAATTACTATCAAGTGTGTTTTTAAAAAAATCAGCTTTCATATAAAGTAAATTAATGTTTGGTAAATTTTAGATTTAAACATGGAAAATCAAGTTACAATGTTTGGTAAATTAATAATAAATTGTTGCGAAATAACTATAATGACCAAAATATACATTTATTTCAATTAAGCACGAGCTTGTATTAATATTTAACTTCAAAATTTTTATAAGATAACTAGTCAAAAACACGTGCGTTGTGTCACGGTCGCAGCTCTTCAACCGTGCGGCACTTGCTCTAACTCGGCGAGCAAGTCAACCTTGCCCAAAAATGGAAGTTGCGGAATACTTCCGTATAGGGTCTAGCCTCCCATCGAGTCCCGGGAGAAAATGTTTTAGAAAACCGGGAGAGAGAAAGTGTTTTGAAAGCTTTTGAGAAAACGTTTGTTCATATAAATGTTATAGGCAATAAGCGAGAGAAGGGTCAACAACAGCTTAGATTGCATATAACTCCGGGTAGGAAGGATGGACAACTAGTCATACCCCCCTATAGTACATTCTAGGATTTATGGCTATGACAGGCTTGCACATGAAAATGGCGAGGAGTCATACGGCCACAAAAATACAAGTAAAGCTAACTAGAAAGCAATAAGACATACATATGATGAAAGCATGATAAAAAGGGGTTGAGATGGGCATGCGGCCACGGGCAACACGCCCTGGACAAGCATGACCGTGACATTCTCCCCCACTTAAATGGTTGACGTCCTCGTCAACCGTCCCCCCGCTCGAACTCTGCAGCCACACGAGCGTCTTCTCTTCAGGTCTTGTCAAGGCGGTCCCAGCGGACCTCTGTGTTCTGTCCTCTTTTCCAGTCTTCGAGGAACTTCTTCATACTTTCGCTTTGGTTCGCTCCTTGAGGTGCCCTCTCGACCAAAGCTTCAAAAGAGTTCTTCAAGGTGATTGGTGGGATCGACGATTTTTGTCCTCCCGACGGACTGTACCATCTTCGTTCGACCCATTCTCTTGTACTCACTGGTTGTTCTTTTGTATTCTTCCGAGCAACTTCTAGCTTCGGTTTAAACTCCACAGAGGAGTTATAATTGTGCTGATTCTTTCTTCTCCAAGGCTGATCAACGTCACGGGCCTTGGTGTTGCAATGTCCCTCCTGACCCTTATTCAACTGAAGGGCTGATAACAATTTCGCCCCATTTGGCTGTCTTAGCTTCGCGGGTACCACGGTGGGGTTAGATCCCGTGATGACTAAACTTTCTGCCAGCGGCATAGGGATTACCTTGTGTTCGAGGAGAAACTCCATCCCCAACACAATATCAAAATCGTCCATCTTGACGACCACGAAATCTGCTTGCCCAGTCCAAGCATCGAGTTTCACTGTCGCTCTTCGCGCGACACCCAAAATGGGTAGGGTTGCGGAATTCACAGCTTTGATCTTTCCCACGTCTCTGACCCAATGTAGGTTCAACCGACGTGCTTCTGCTTCGGTCATGAAGTTGTGGGTCGCTCCTGAGTCGACCATGGTATTTCTTGTGGGTTTCCCATTAATCCACGCGGCGACATACATAAGACCACGTGGAGTGGTTTCTTTGCTTCCTTCCACCTTATGTAAGGCGGACAAATATTTCAATGCTCCAATGCGGGTGTCGCCCCCATATTCTTCAGAGGTTTCATCCTTTGCCCCTGAAGTACTTGCCAATGAGGCTTGGAAGGCATTGAAGGATGCTAGATTCTTGCATTCATACGCACGATGGGCCCCTTTACATATGTAGCAATATGGAGGATTTTGGTTGTTGTTATTCTGGTAATGTGGCCTTCGCCACGAATTTCCCCCATTCTGTTGGGACGGTCTAATATCTCCTCCCCCACTTGTCATCTGGCCCCCTCCCCCACTCTTTGGAGAGTTGGGCCGAGAATTTCTACGCTGCCTACTCGGGGAAGTTTGGCTTTGTCTCACACCTTGAGATTGCTCGCTGTATGTTTCGGTGGTGAGATCAAACAAACGTTCTGCGGCCCCATAAGCTTCTGATAAACTCTGCACCTTCTGTTCATAAAGCTTGGTTTTTGCCCAAGGTTTCAATCCTTCCACAAAGCAAAATACCTTGTCTTTCTCTGACATATCTCGGATGTCCAACATTATTCCAGAGAACTGTTTGACATATTCTCGAATTGTCCCTGTGTGGTTCAATTCTCGTAGCTTACGCCTTGCAAGGATCTCAACGTTCTCTGGAAAGAACTGAGAACGAAGTTCTTCTTTAAGCCTTTCCCATGTATCTATGACACATCGTCCTTCCTGAATATCCATGTATCGGGACCTCCACCACAACTTGGCATCATCCGTCAAGTGCATCGTCGCTAAAGTAACTTTTGATTCTTCGGACGTTGTACTCGTGGCCCTAAAGTATTGTTCCAAGTCAAAAATGAAGTTTTTCAGGGCTTTTGCATCTCGAGCCCCACAGAAGGGCTTTGGCTCAGGCACTTTCACCTTGTTCAACTGAATTACGCCCCCAGTTGGGGCTTGATTTCCCACCGCTCTCATGGTGAGATTCACACGGGCGCTCAAGTCTGCTACTTCTGCCCTCACTACATCGATGGCAGCTTTTACGTCCTCAGATAGTTCAGACACCATATGAAATATTGTTCTTTGCGCGCCGTCTAGACTTTCGACGCACTCCTCTAACTGGGCAACAGAGCCCGACGAGCTATCCCCACGCTCGAAGCCAACAGGTCTTGTGGCTCTATCTTCCAGGGCCTCAACCCTGACCATCAACTCTCTGACGGGCATCCCGTCTAGGCGGCCAGCTACCGCATCAATTGTGTTGGCCTTCGCGGCAATCTCATCCAGGCGAGATTCCAAGAACCGAACACTATCGGGGACTTCTCTTAGGCGGAGCATTTGCTCTTCGAACTCCGACAATCAATCAACATGGGCCTTGCCCAATTCTTCTGTCACCGACATGATCGCAATTTTTCATTCAGAGGAGCCAACTAGGCTCTGATACCACTTGTCACGGTCGCAGCTCTTCAACCGTGCGGCACTTGCTCTAACTCGGCGAGCAAGTCAACCTTGCCCAAAAATGGAAGTTGCGGAATACTTCCGTATAGGGTCTAGCCTCCCCTCGAGTCCCGGGAGAAAATGTTTTAGAAAACCGGGAGAGAGAAAGTATTTTGAAAGCTTTTGAGAAAACGTTTGTTCATATAAATGTTATAGGCAATAAGCGAGAGAAGGGTCAACAACAGCTTAGATTGCATATAACTCCGGGTAGGAAGGATGGACAACTAGTCATACCCCCCTATAGTACATTCTAGGATTTATGGCTATGACAGGCTTGCACATGAAAATGGCGAGGAGTCATACGGCCACAAAAATACAAGTAAAGCTAACTAGAAAGCAATAAGACATACATATGATGAAAGCATGATAAAAAGGGGTTGAGATGGGCATGCGGCCACGGGCAACACGCCCTGGACAAGCATGACCGTGACACGTTGCACGTAGAATTTTGTAGTTTTAATTTATATTAAAAATTGCATATATCTATCTATGTTGTGTTAAGTTAATTTTAAGAGAATATGAATTTAAGAATTGTAATAGATTATATGTGTATTGAAAGAATTAAAAATATTTAGATAGAAAAAGAATAAAATTGTAAGATTGCACATATCAAAGAAGAATTTCTTTATAAACAGTATTTTTGGTACAATTCGAAGATAAATTATTATTACCTATTGGTTTGATCCAAACTTTTGTTGTCTTCATTGAAATTCCTCTTGATGGTGCAACATAGAGTTGTCCATGAGAAAACACATGTTCAGAAAGATATATTCCAACATTAGGAATTTTTTGTCCTTGTGCTTTGTTAATTGTCATTGCAAAGCATAGCCAGATAGGGAATTGTTTCCTCTTGAACTTAAATGGATATCCATCATCATTTGGCGGGCTTAATGGTATTCGTGGGAGAAAAACTTGTTTTCCCGCATGATCTCCCGTTGCTATTTCAACATGTATAATATTTTTGCCAAAGGATCGACACACCAATCTTGTCCCATTGCATAATCCGTTGGAAGAATCTAAATTTCTCAACAACATAATGGGACAATTCACCTTCAATATAAGTTTATGCGGTGGTATTCCATTTGGTAGTAGGAAATTCAAGAACTCTTCCTAATAATAAGCATTGGAGTCATCCATTGCCTGATCAAAGCTGATGAAAGTTCTACTTTCTCCTGAAAAAAGCTTTATCAGTTCTTCATTTAAACTATCTACATGGTCATTTATTGTTGCCAAGATAGCTCTATCCGTTATGTAGTTTGCTGATCCAACGTGAAGTTTTAGATCTGGATATATGTTGCTTATGAATTCCCCTTTGGAACCATCTCCAGAATTTGTAACTACAATTTCTTCGGGCAAGTTAATGATATCAACTCTAATAATAGGTTCCTTTCCATCCCCAACTCGCAAAATAAAATCTGCAAATTTTGTATCATCAAATGCTCTCATATTCTTTTTTAGTTGAATTTTGTGCATTTTATCCCAGAGATATGATTTTCTCAAACTAACTGCAATTGTTTGTTGTCTTGTTCCTTTAGGAATCACTGGAAGCACCTAGCGAAAATCTCCTCCGAAGACAATTACTTTTCCTCCAAATGGATGAGGACAATCCATTATGTCTCTTAATGTTCTATCAACTGATTCAATTGTATATTTTTTTGCCATTGGAGCTTCATCCCAGATTATTAGTTTTGCCTTTCGAATTAATTCAGTCCGTGCACTTTGTTTTGCTATGTTGCACATTGTTGTTTCATTTGCTTCCAAGGGAATGTTGAACCTAGAATGTGACGTTCTTCCTCCTGGCAAAATTGACGCTGCTACTCCAGATGTTGCAGTTGCCAAAGCTATCATTCCTTTTGACCTTACCGTAGCTAAAAGTGCTTGATGCAAAAAAGTTTTTCCAATTCCTCCAGGGCCATCTATAAAAAATGTTGCACATCTATCTTTATTAATCGTTTCAATGATCATATCATAAGCAATTTTTTGTTCATTGTTCAACTTTAATGATGCTTGGATATCTTCTTCATCAATTGTAATAGATTTTTCATCCATGATCTCCTTGCTAGAAATGTTTTCATGATCATAAATTTCTTCATCTATCTAAGGTAGATCAAATTGTGCAACATGTTTTCCCATTGACTCTAAAAAGGAATTCAAGCCTTTAAGGACTAATTGAATTTGTTTGACAGTTGTGAAATTGTTGTTTACCTTATAATCTTCAGCCATATGCTCCCAGTAAAGATTCCATAATGTTCTAACGTCTGTTGGCTCGCAATATACCAGTAAAGTAGAAAAAAGCCTTCGAAATGCATGTGACATTTGAATAATTGCAGCTTCATCTAAACACTCTCTCAAACTTGGATCAGATTCCATCAATCCTCTTTTTTGTGCCGATTCTTTAAATGTAAGACATTGTCTTCCTTCGACTGTTAGCAAATGTTGAAAAGATGTTGGACCTACAACATGATTTAACAAAAGTCTGAGGTAATACCTTTCTCCTTCAATTGGATTTGCTCCATTGATTCTAGATATAACATATCTTATTTTACGGGGCGTCCATTCTTTTGCACTTCTATCCCATACATAGAATTTTGGAAAATCTTTGTAAAGCAATTTTCTAGCATTTTCATGTGTTTGACACATTTTGAAATATTGTGTCAACATTGTTTTTGAAGCACATTCAAATCCAATAAGCCATTGTAAATTTTGATTCTCCCAATATGAAACCAAATGTTCATTTGGAAGATGTAGTTGTAGATTTATAACTGAAGGATACATTTCATTGAGCATAAAGTCAAAAATTCTCCACAGTGCTTCTAGTGCTGAAACCCATCTTGCATCTTGAAAGTCTTGTATCTCATTGACAAATTTTTTGTCGTCATCCTTTCTTATTGAAATTGCTACTCTGTCATGACCTTTATATATATATATTTGTATAGATATTTGACTGCCTTAATTGCCGAACAAATTTCAACATTAAGGTGACAATTATATCTTGCAAGAAGATATGGATTATAAGGAGCAACCCAAGCATTATCTAAGATTACATTCCTAATATTGATCTGTAAATAAAATAAAAGAAGTATAAATATATCAAATTATTTAAAAATTGAATATAAAAAAAAATCTAATACATTTAATTAGACACTTACTTGTGTTCCATAATTTCTTCTTCGATATATAGGATATGCATCTTTTCCTTGCATAGTTTTTGAACTATAAGGCATTGGATAGTGGAAACGACATTTTCCATTAACCATACATGGACTACTTTTTTTCAAATCTCCGCATGGTCCATGAAGCATGTGTCTGATTACTAACTCATGGAGAAGAGGTTTTTCATCTTTTTTTGGAATTTCAGCAGAAACGTAGCTATCATACTGATCAACATTTGTTATCTTGTAGCCACTTTGAAAAATAATTAAAATATGAGCATGTGGCAATCCTCTCTTTTGAAATTCTATGACATAAACATATGTTGCAACATTTCTAAAAATTTGTTTTTTGAAAAGTTGATCTTTAAGATCCTGGAGTTTTGCTCTAAAAACTCGAGAAGTGAGATCTGGTCTATCTTGTGGATGTTGTCCCGGTAGAAGCTCATTTCGAATTTCTTTCCAATATGAATTCCATGTCATTGTAATAAATAGATCAGGTTTTCCAAATCGTTGTACTAAGGTCATTGCATCTAAGTATCTTCGTTGCATATCTCTTGGACCTCCAACAAAAGAACCATGTAATACTATTCTCTTTCCTATTTTATCACCTCTTGTTTCTCCTGCATTAACAACATCTATCAACCCTTGATACAACTCATATCTTATGTGAGATTGTTGTGTTCTAAAGAAATCCAGTCTTGTTGTTTCAAGTTTTATGTACATATCAACTGCATATTGTTGTAACAATCTTCCGGCCAAAAGAATAATTTGTGGCACTTCCCTTATTTGGAACTTGAAACAATAATACTCTCTGTAGGAAATTCTTTTATGTCGTTTCTTTGATATTCCTATCAATCAGTTATGTTATAATATTAAAATATGTAAAGAATTTTGCTTCTTGAGAAAGAAAAATATGAAAATTTAGTACATTACAAAAATATTGAAATTTAGTATGATACCTTGACATTCTCTTTGAATAATTTCTTCTGGTATTCTAAGGGTTGGAATCTCTTGATTATCATTTATGAAATCTGATCGGAGACTTTCATTTCAACCAGTGCATCTATTTATTTCTTGGTGCCATCCACATTCTCCTCTTGGAAATAACAATGTATATTGTAGTGAGTCATAACAACTAAAATAATGTTTTATTCTATGTCGATTTCCAGAATGTGCATGGACTACAATGTCTCTCTCAAAGGTACATTTTCTTTGTTTCCTTCAATCCATATTGCATCAACTTGATCTATAGTGGGCGTGTTATAGACTCGTTGATCAACCTTCACATTACTTGCAATATGTATCTGAATGTCTTCAAATGACCCAATGTCCTTCAAGGATCTAAATATTTGAGTATATGGGTTATTTTGTAGGATAATCATTAACTTTTCTGTAATTGATTCGTCAAGACCTCCATCTTGTAGTATCTTCATTCTATTTGAACTTCATTATCGGTATCATAAAAATATAATTGGAAGTATTTTGGACGGTCCTCTGGTAGAAGTGATGGAAGATCATGATATATCTGTCCTTGGGCTCTAAATGTGTAAACTTCTTTTCTTGACGAAGCCAAGTTTTTGTCCAAATTAACCCCAAAAGAAGTAAAAGAGAAAATACTATTATATGCCCTTATATTCTTTCTAAACTTGATTCCTTCTTCAAGTTGAGACATACACAAATTAAGCAATTCATCAGGATATTCGCTATAAGTAAGTTTAACTTCTCCATTATAGCAACAAAATGTTGGTGTCTCATATTCAAATCGTTTTGCATTGCAAAATGCACATAGAGGCATCGATTTGAGTTCATGAATGACAACATCTTCATCATTTGAAATTTGATCTGTTATCAAATATAAAACTTTTTTTTTCAATTCATGTATTTTGAATTTAAAATGAATAATAATGTGTAAAGTGATTTTAGTAAGCATACCGCTCGTCGTAGTTTCATGTAGTTCTTCTAGGGTAAACGTATCGTCCTCGTTTAAAACTTCATTTCGAATCCGTTTTTTCTCTCGTGCTATCTTCTTTGCATGAGAAGATCTTTGAATTTTAACTCTCCGTTCTTCAATCGATAGTTCTGCATACCTTTTTCTCTTCCTCTCATTTTCAGTCATTTTTTGTTTTCCTATGAATACAAATAACTAAAATAAGCTACTAAATAGATGAAGTCTTATTTCATTTATTGATTCTCATGAATATAGCATAATAAGATTGTCGTAGAGCTTATGCATAAATAGTTAAATTTTATATTTTAATTTTTTTATTTGTGGAACTGAAAAAAATAGTTAAATAATGTAAAATAAACAAATACTGTATAAGTATTAATTAATTGCAAATGATAATATGAATGGTTTTAATTGCAATAATGCATTACATATGTTAAAATTTATAATTTTAAAAATTATACGTAAATCCTACCAAAATTTTAAACATTTTAAAAGGTAGTTCTTTAAAAAATCAAAACCAAAAGTTTTAAAGTGATTAAGTTAATATTAATTTAATTAATAATACCTCAAAAACTCAAACCACCAAAATAAATTCAAAAACATAGTAAAATTAATTATAATGAAATTCTAAAATAATTCTGCTTAATACACGTGAAACGAAATAATCATGTAATTCGTAATACAATTAATATAATTAGAAAATATATTGTAAAATATTAACTATCTACCTTTTGCAGAAGAAGATTCCCCTTCTATGTTGTTCATCGAAACCTGGCATTAAAGTTGCACTACAATAATAAGCATTCTCCATTAAGCCAAATATCATCATATTTGAAATACATAATAAACTAAATAATTAAATTTTGTTACCATATCTAAAAGGTCAAATTTTTTATAAAAAAAAAGTAAAAAAATTGTTCATATTATTGTTTATTTTTTATACAAGGACCATGTTATACAAGGACCATTGTTCATATTATTATTTGTTTGAATTATCATTGTTCATATTATTAAATGAGTGTACAAGATATGAATTTTTTAATTTTTTGTTGTGTTTAAATATCCAACAATTAAGGAAGACTCATTTTGTAAAATGAACAACACTAAATCTAATTTTTGTTAAAACATGGTGTTGAAGTGACCAATGAATCATAACTTTTGTTAAAACTATTTTATTTGACGTAATAAACCCTAACTACAATATTCTCATTTTATATTTACAACTTTGCTCACATGAAGAAAAAATAATATTTTGAACAAAAGAGAGGTTGTGAACTTAAAAAAAAAAAAAAAAAAAAAAAAGAGATAATGAGTATTATTTACTAATTTAGTTACTCGAAAATCTATAATAAAGTACATATATCATTCTATCAAATGTAGATAAGTTTTTCTAAAACCAAAACAAATTTTTGTTGCCATATTTAAAAGGCAATATATATATATATATATATATATATATATTAAAAAATAAATGATTGTTTGCATTATTCATTAGGTGTAAAATAGGAAAGAAATTATTTTTGTTATGCCTAAAATTATACAAATTTTTGTTGTCATATTTAAAAGGAAATATTATTATTTTTTATTTTTTAAAATAAGTAATTGTTTGCATTATTCATTAGGTGTAAAATAGGAAAGAAATTAGTTTTGTTATGCCTAAAATTATTAAATATAATTTTTGTAAAGTTTTCATTTTAAACATTTTAAAACATGGTTAACAAAAAATAATATATACGATATCAATTGAATAGGACTCATGGATTAAATGTGAGCTTTGTAGTTTTTTTTTTCAAAAAAAGTGAGTTTTGTATGAATAAAATCTAACATTATAATGCTATTGTGTATTTCTGTCTATGATATGAAGAAATAAAATATAAATCATGATTGTAAAATTTGTGAGAACATGGTATAAAGATTAAAAGTTTAATAATATCAATTTACCTACACTCGAATGAACATGCACTTGTTGTTGTACGGTGGTTCCAAATGTGAGGTTGAAAGGGAATTATCCACGGGGGCCTTAATAAAAAATGTATGGCATAAATATGAGAATCCAACATATAAATAATCACAAAAATGTTAAGTAAAAGATTACCTAATCACGTAGATGGTTAATCACAAAAAAAGGAATTCGAGATATTAGTGTTATTTCATAATCTACTAATTGTGAAAATTCATAGTATACTAAATATGAATTTGTTCAAAAAATAAAACTAAATTCGAAATTCTTTTAAATTCGGAGAAGAAATGTTTTTAGACCTATCATACATTTTGTTGCTATATCTAAAAAGTCAAAATTCATATTAAAGTTTGTGTTGCCATACCAGAAAATTCAAAATTCAAAATCTAAAATAAAATTTGTATTGTCATATCAAAATAAATTCAATTTGTTGGCATATCAAAAAAGTAAAAAAACAAAAAATGTTTTTTTTAATAATGAGTAAAATAATGGCTCACATTGTTAATTAAGCTTATAATAGGAAAGAACATTATTTAAGGCAATAAAAGAAAATTAATTTTGTAAAATTTCCATTTCAAAGTCTTCTAAATATGGAATTTACGTAGATGTTAATTTATAAAAAAAAAAAAAAAAAAAAAAAAAAACTTAAGGTGGAGATGTACAAGTGGATTAGTCTATTTTATAGAGTTCAAAAAAAGTGTTGATTTCAAACGAAAACAAAACAAAACATGTTGAATGTTAGCATTAAATTAATCCATTATCAATTTTCAATATAAAATATCTTATTTACTTTTTTTTGGAAGACTTATAATTTTTAATATAAAATTTCTTAGAAAGTTACCTTAAAAAGACTAATTTATTCTTTCAAAATTGGAAAATAAATATTTTTTAAACCTATATTTAATTTTGTTACCATATCTAAGGATCCAAATTTTAAAAAAAATCAATTGACTCACATAATTAAAACATCCAGTAATTAAGGAATACTAATTTTGTAAAATTTCCATATCAAACACATTTCACCCTAAATCCTAATTGCAACATATTCCTAGTTCTTTTTATAAGTGGGCACATAAGATAGAGAAAGACAATGACGTTATAGTTCTAGGGTTGTACATGTATGAGTTGTCTGTCATTGGAGAGTTCTTTGTAACCCTAGATGATCATTTTTTTGGGCAACAAAGTTGTAGTCTAAAGTATTTCAATCTACCAAATCTGAGATTGAAATGAGGTAAAGTTTATTTGATTTTCAAGAAAGTTTTGTTTAGAATCTTTCCAATTTCTATTCATTTATGTTTTGGTACTTGGTATCATTTTTCTCACCACATAAATCTACCTTGGGTTATTGTACTCTATGATGATATCGTGTTATTTTTATTTTGGTAAAATAAAAAAAATCAAGCATGATTGTAAAAAATTGCAAAGTAATAGAAATTATAAATTAAATAATTTGATTTACCTCTAATCAGCTGAACTTGAACTTGTAAACGCCAGATAATTTGGAACCATAGAAGAAGAAGCTTTTTCGATGGAAGAAGTTCTTTGAGCAAAGAAAGGTAATATGTAATGGTTTTGTTAATTATACTTATAAAATGGATGTTTTAGATGAGGAATGATAGAGAAACAAAATATGAATTTATTACGATAGTATTAATATTTTCTCCTTCATACGTTTTTTATAATGTTCATTTATGAGTAATAATATATTTTTCAATATTCATAATTTTGTATTGTAACAGTGCATTAAAGTTTTATTAGTGTAATTCATTAACTGTGCATGATTTTAGTTTTTTGTTTTGTTTGATTTTATTTATTGTAACAGTGATTTTATTTATTTTTAATTATCAATCATTTTATATTTTTTTAGGGTTCCTTTGTCTTTATTCAGATTGCTATCTGACAATTTTAACAATACATATTTTCTCTTGTTTATTTTCCATGTTTTTATACCTTATTTTTTTCCAATATTGTGAAAAATGCATTTTTTTTAACAATCCAATTATATTTTACTCTATTGAACTCTACTTATTTTATGTATGCTTTTCAAATTTTCAACTATCGAAATTTAGGTTGTTAAATAAAGAAAATGTATTTTTAAAACTATAATGAAATGATAAAGAATTAGAATCTAAAATGTAATGAGGATGAAAAAAATCATGAAAATTGTTCTAGTTAGTTTAGAATTCGGTCTGATTGGTGGTACACTCATGGTTGTTTGGATATAAAATGTAAATAATTTTTTGTGGATACATGAATGATGTTCTTGGAAGATCGCATTTGAAATTGCAATAGATTTACTATAAAAATTTAATGGATTGGGTCATTATTAAGTATTTTGCACCTTAAATAGTTAATATTTGAAAAATTATTGATATGTAAGTTTTTTTTTTTTTTTTTTTAATTTCTATTCACAATTTCTATATAAAGGAGAGTATTGTTTTTTGCATTTTGAAGGAGAAACTTAATATGAAATTCATTCTGAAGCAAAAAAAAAGTGTAGTCATAAAGGGTAAAACCATTGCATGAGTTAAAGATAATGTGTAATTGAATAACAACTGTGAATAATAAGATAGACAATGATAAACAATTGTTTTACTTGTAAGAAAGATTATTTCTCTACTTTAATTTTCTTCTTAATATGTACAACTTCTTCAATTTGTACATTACAATCTCCCTCTTGGACTTCATTCATTTCCTGGGCAATGAAACATCATCTTGCTCTATCTGCTTCATTTCTTTTGTCTAATCGAATGAGGAATTTGTATTTCTTGCCTTCCATTAGTGTCAAATTTCGATAGATTTTTGAATGTTCCTTCTTCATCTGCATATTCAATTGAACAGATAAATAAAAATATTAGCATATCTATACAATATCTTAATATAATAACAAATATAAATATAGTTTGAATATATATTTACCTGTAAGATTTCTGTAGCATATTCAGAAACATCGCATCCTACAAAAATTTCTGTTGCCTCAAAAGCAGTTATTTGTGCATCCATTTCTCCATCAGAAACTAAGATTTTGAGCATGTATTTTCTAATGAATGTTACATCTTTGTTGCAATTGCAACAATAAGTTGTCACATCACTATCATTTGGATACACTCTTTGACCGCATATTTTACATTTTGCAAACCATGGTTTTTCTTTATTAGATATATTGATAATAGATGCTATAAACGAACAATATGTAACATTTTCCATTCCTTCAATTATATTTTTGATACCAACTACTTTAGCTTCTTGCATTCTTCTAGAAGGATTCATGTTGGACTTCTTTGTATAATCAAGTAGATTTTCCCTCTTGCACGATATGTTGCTATGTTGCTTGTAATTGCCTAATTAAATATGAAAAAACATAATTTAATATACCTAGCATCTAGCTCCTTTGCATTTGGAAGGTTTGGATTGATGAGGACAATACTGGTCACAGTTGTTGCCAAACTCACTTCTCCTAAAAATGAACACCAAGAAGGCTATGAATTTACTATTACTTTATAATAAAAAATGGCACACATATTTGTAATTATAGTACATACCTTCATAAATCTCAACTCTAACATTGGTTGCAACAATAGTAGGATTCTTTCTAAGGGCTTCTTCCATTTCTGAACCTTCATTTTCTGCTAAATCACCCCATAATGTGAACTTAATTGTCGCAGAACTGCAAAAGGAACAATTGTCTGAATATATATTGGAAAAATTAATGTAATTAATATGAATGGAAATCAAAATAACATGTAATATTTATTTAGATTACCTCTTATCAATGAGAAAAATATCTCTTTTTTTTATGCTCTTGTTATTTGAATTCTTCATTTTGATTTCTGCTATGGGTCTTATTGAAAAAACAATTCATGTGAAATCTATTCATAGAATGGAAATAAGCTAAAGAAATTATGAAGTTGGAAAAAATAGACAAATCATTTAAAGACCAAATTTAAACAATAAATTTACGCACTTATTAAATTTCCCTTATCAACCAATGATGTAATGGTTGAAAATTCAATGAAATTGAACTTCAACATATCTAAACCAAGAGTTTCTTCAATTTCTTCAACCTCTGATGATGAAGATAAGCTGATTTCAATCTCATGATTAACATTTGGGTATTTGTTATTCACCGATTTTACGTTTCCATTCTGAATGAAATAAGATTTATTTTTTTTCCATATTATTTCCTATTTTTTCAATTACTTCATTGAACATGACAACTTGTATTTTTTTCTCCTGCAAGTACAAAAATGTAGAAAGGTTACGAATAAAAATAAATAAATAACTTTAGAAATTTAAATTCATAGATGAAAGTAGTAAAATGAGTTTCATTTAAAAATCTACCTCTTCATCTACCAAAACGAACTTCAAGAGATTGAGATTCTTATCTTCACAGGATTGAATATTTCCTTTTCGAAGAACCAGCACTTTAATTCTCCATGTTTTGTTGAAAGGCTTCAACTCTCTAATAAAACAGTATGACCCAAGTGCATACATTTTTGAAATTTTGAGGATTCGTAGATTTTCAAATGGTAGAAAAAGTTGCTAAGTTTATTGTCCCCTTCATGTTTAAATATAGAAATTTACAAATGTTCATATGAAATTGAATCAACATGATCATAAATGTTTTAAAAGTCAGTTTAATTTCCATAATGAATTTAGGAATTTAAATGACTTTAGAAATTCTAAACCATAATTAGGATCTACATGATCATAAATGTTTTAAAAGTCAGTTTAATTTCCATAATGAATTTAGGAATTTAAATGACTTTAGAAATTCTAAACCAACCCACGATTTGTATTCTACATTAAATGCCAACAATCACTTTTATTCTCAATTAAATTAAAAAAAATCCACGTTTTTCCCCTTAATTAGCACATAATTAGGAAAATTGTTTCCAAAATTAAATAATTATGAAAATTTTGAATTTAAAGGACAAAAAAGCAACCCACGATTTGTATTCTGCATTTAAAAATTAAATAATTATGGAAAATTTGAATTTCAAGGACAAAAAAGCAACCCACGATTTGTATTCTACATTAAATGCCAACAATCATTTTTATTCTCAATTAAATTTAAAAAACCCACATTTTTCCCCTTAATTAGCACATAATTAGGAAAATTGTTTCCAAAATTAAATAATTATGAGAATTTTGAATTTGAAGGACAAAAAAGCAACCCACGATTTGTATTTTGCATTTAAAAATTAAATAATTATGGAAATTTTGAATTTCAAGGACAAAAAAGCAACCCACGATTTGTATTCTACATTAAATGCCAACAATCATTTTTATTCTCAATTAAATTTAAAAAACCCACGTTTTTTCTCTTAATTAGCACATAATTAGGAAAATTGTTTCCAAAATTTAATAATTATGGAAATTTTGAATTTGAATGACAAAAAAGCCACCAAAGTAATAGTGAAAATGCCTATAACGAAAGGGCGAAGTTGGTATAAAAAGTTGTTCCCTATTGTGGCATTTATATATACTATAGATATAGATAGATTATGTAAAATTTTATATATTTTAAATTACAAATAAAATTTTTGTTTACTTTAAATAATTTGATAAAATATATAAAAAAATTACGTCAAACAAAATTTAATTTTAGTTTAAATAAAAAAAAAGAAAAATAATTAGAAGCAATAAATTAAATTTAAAAATAATAAATGATGAGATGAGATAAATTGTGAATAATAATATTTGAAAACTTTTTATTGTATATAAGATATGGAAGGATAAAAAAAGAATTTAAAAACTTCCAGTTACGCCAGATTTGTATGGAAGCAAAATCCAAAAGCTACTAAAAACTTTTGCAAATCAACCTCAATCAAAAGTGATTTTATTTAAATTATTAAACAATTAATTTTAGCAAACACAAAAAAAAGTTCAAAATTCTTCTAAAATTACTTTTAAGCTTGCAAAAACAATTTCAGATGGGGCCTAAGACAATGATTAGAGTTGAGCCAAATTGATTTAATTTCAAAATGAATAATTTATATCCAATTTAATGTACTCGAATTCAATCAAACATTGACTTTAATCGAATTTGTACCAATATTTAAGCCTAGAGGCAAAGATACAAACTATAACTCTTTAATTTAAAAAACAAAATCGCTATCAATCGACCAAATCAAAATTAAACTGAACTCCAAAAAAAAAATTCAAAATTCAAAATTCAAAATTAAAATATAATTTTAATAGATAATGTTCAAATTTCAAAATGTCACATAAAAAAAAGTTAAAATATCATTTTGGTCCCTATACTTGTAGACTCATTACATTTTTTTTTTAATTTATTAAACTCATTATATTTTAGTCCTTATACTTTTAAATATCTAAATTTAGTCCTATATTTTCAATAATTCTTAAAATTCGTCTTAATAGTTAGTTTGAAGTTAATTTTTATCTAACTTGATGAAATAAGAATAATAATTTAGTTAAAAATAATTTTTGGTCCCTAAACTTTAATAACAATTTAGTTCCTATACTTTCAATTTTGTAACAATTTAATCCATGAACTTTAGTATGTAATAATTACCATACTTTAAAATTTGTAATGATATAGTTCCTATCATGAAAATTACTGTTAAGATTTAATGGAATTTCTTACATAGATTAATAAACTAATTAGGGATCCAATATGTTTATAAGGTACAAAACATAAATCATTAAATAATAAAAATTGACATTTAATTTTGATAAAAAAAAAATTACGGTGGGGATTAAATTGTTACAAATTTGAAAGTACGGAGACTAAATTGTTACTCAAGAACTAAATTATTACAAATTTGAAAGTACAAGGACTAAATCATTACAAACCAAAATTGAGGGATTAAATTGTTACTTTCATAAAAATTCAGAGACCAAAAATGATTTTTAACTTAATAATTTTTCTTCAAGATAAGACACCATATGAATATAGTTCAAAAATCTATAAAGAGAAGGTTAATAGAGACTAATTTTTATTACAGAATTAATCATAAACTAATGATAATGACTCACTTTAAGATGTATTAAAAAGTACTAGAACTACATTTTAAAAAAATATAAGGACATAAATAAAATGAATCTCAAATGGAGGGACCAAAATGATATTTTAACCAAAAAAAAAAAAAAAAAACAAATGCAAAGGGGAAAGCGGAAAGGGAAATCTCAAAAAGCCAATTTCAATTTTTGATTGTTGGAGTTTAGTTCGATCCACGTGGCTTGTAAATGTTGCACTTCGGTTTTGGGAAGCCATCGATTGTTTAATACCATACCAGACCTTCCCTCTTTTCCTTCGTCTCCTTTCTTCGTGCTTCCACCGAAACCCTCGTCCCATCTTCCTTCACTCTCTGCAACCAGAAATTCGACGAACAAACCAGGAACTGAACTCAATCACGCTCGCAAAAACCCTAGAAATTTCAACTACGGAAGCCACGACCCTGTCAATTGAGAGATTTTTCTGGTTTCCTTTTTTATATGGCGAGCAATTTCTTGATTAAGATCTGAGTCGCGTTTGATTCTTTGATTTCGACACGCGGATGGGTGCTACGGGCTCAAAGCTCGAGAAGGCTCTCGGTGACCAGTTCCCTGAAGGCGAGCGCTACTTCGGCCTTGAAAATTTTGGCAATACTTGCTACTGTAACAGCGTCTTGCAGGTTTTCTCCTTGTTTATGGGTTGCATGATACTTCTCCCTTGAATTGTAATTGTTCCTTTTCCGAGGATCGTCGTTGGTTTTTTGCTAGGGTTTTGTTTATTTATCGATGCATCCGTCGCGCGCGTTTTTTTGGTATTTAAGGGCTAGAATGGCGGTCGATGGATTTGTTCCTTGGGTTATGAGTCTGATGGATTGGATTTTTTAGCCATTGCTGTATGTGTTTTCTTTGGTTTCATTAATTATTCATTTGATTAAATAATGATCGTGGTTTTGACATTCTTCATCATTCAAGTAATTGGATTTCTAACTTGTGGTTTCTATTATGAGAGATTATTTTAACCTAAAAGTAGGATTATAGGTTCTTAGTCGGCAGGGTAAGATTTCCCTGTTCTTATAACTTTTCCTTGTGAAATTACTTGTTAATTGTCTTGGGCATCGACGCTCTTGCCTCTTAAAATATTTTCAGTATTGTAGGAACAAATGGAAACGATACTGAATTTTCTATCATTCATTGACTGCCTCTTATCTTTTTAAAATTCTATATTATTTTATACATATCATGAGTACTTCTTCATCTCATTTTGTTTTACATATGTTTTACGAAATGCACTGTACACATTCGCATGCAGATACCTTGGTTTGGGGTTTGGTTCTTCCAATTTCTGGAAATTTAAAATTTAATACCATCTATGAAATTATTGGTTTCATGTGAAAAAAAAAAAACATTTGCCTGCTGCATACTTGTGTTGTTCAATGTGTTTACCATTGGATATACTCAACTGTGAGAAGTTGATTCATCACTTCATGTTTTGATTTTCTTATAAACATGTATGCCTTTCACTTTTTCCAACCGCGATTGTTTTTGTTCTCTTTTGGATGTATTGAATGGGTCTCTGGTGTTGGCCCTTTCAGAGTTTCATTAGTTCTTTTTTTTTCCCCTCCCTTTTTAGGATGTCATGTTATCCCTTAAATTTAAGTGGGTACTTTCCTCTTGGCTTATCTTGTAAATGATTATTCATGTATTAGACAAATCACCTTCCTGGATCAACTACACTACTTTTAGTTGAAATTATAGGGATGCCATATTTTTATTTTATTTTATTTTATTTTATAAGTACAGTGATTTATTATCATGCTGTTAACTTGTGTGAATTCAATTATTCAAATGTCAGTATGTTCAAAGTGAAAAGTAGAAAAATGGTCATATTTTAATTTTTACAATTTTAAAAGAAGATGTTCGTTTATTCAGAAGTTTTGATCTAATAATGGGATGGGATTTTAGGAGTCTT
This sequence comes from Trichosanthes truncata, assembly GCA_033996785.1. Lineage (NCBI taxonomy): Eukaryota > Viridiplantae > Streptophyta > Magnoliopsida > Cucurbitales > Cucurbitaceae > Trichosanthes > Trichosanthes truncata. The sequence goes on from JAWPNB010000003.1 coordinate 75,299,091, forward strand.
AACCGAAGATGGTATTTAAGTTCGTGACTGCTATGAGTTTCCATATTTATATTTTACAGACATGTCAAATGATACTTTAGATTCTTTTATTTTCTATATCATCTTTGCTCAGGTTGATGTTAGATCCATGTAGATGTAAATTTTTTTCATGGTCTTAGAGATGTTTTGTTTAGAACTAGTTATAAAAGCATCTGCTTAATATCCAGCTTGATATTTTCTTTGATTTATCAAATAACTCTCTGAAATTTTCAATGGTATCTCACTCACCATTTTTTTTATATGCAGGCACTGTATTTTTGTGTTCCTTTCCGGGAGCAATTGTTAGATTACTACTCAAATAACAAAAGTATTGGAGATGCTGAAGAAAATCTTTTAACATGCTTAGCAGATTTATTCACCCAGGTAATTTTTTGGGGGAGGAAAGTGGTGTATGTTTTACTTGGGTTCGTTGCTTGTTCTTGCCTGACAGGATTTGTGTTGTTTCTGCTTTGTTGTAGCTTTATTGTTTATGTTTGCAGATATTATTCCATAGAGACTTTAAAAATCTAAATCTAGCATAGAAGATGATTCTTAGAGCATACTGATGATTACGTCTGAAGAATTTTTATAGTGTGTGTATATATATATATATATATATTTAATTGCAAATTAACTTCTTCTTGAAGCACTTTTCTTGCTCGTTCCAAGACATTTTGTTCATACTACAAACGATAGTTAAGAATTTGTATGGAAATACAATTTCAAAACCATATCCCTATTTTACTAAAAAATAGCTAGTACGGTATTTATTTAATTATATTTGTTACTTATAGAAGTAAAGACTCAAAGAGTAGGAGGTTAATAGTTCTCTTTGTACAAGCTTTGTTGTTAAGAACTTAAAGACTATATGAGTATTTAAATTGTTATAACTATGTATAGATTTTGAATGAGGTTCTTATTTCTAATGAGGCTATCAAGGGCTACCAAGCTTGTAATTTTGAAGGAGTTAATTTGAAGATTGGTTTTGTACTCATTAGATTGATCGGGGCTTTTTGGATAAAGTCTTATGAAAGAAGGAATTTGGTTCAAGTGGAGATCTCTAAGTTAATTACTCTATGCTAGTTAATGGGAAACCTGGGGGAAGAATTTTAGCTTTTAAAGGTATTAGGCAGGGAGACCCCTTGTCCTGTTTTCTTTTCCTTGTGGCTGTTGACATTTTAAGCAAGTTAGTGTCAACAGGAATGGGTAATGGTTGTATTGTGGGATTTCTTGAGGGGAGGGAAAAAAATCTATTGGTCTCATCTTCTTGATATGATGTAGAGACACTTTGCCCTCTTTTCTTCTGTTATACCGTCTTTATTCTTTGAAGTTTGTATGTGCCTTCTGTCCTCCCCTACATCATATCATGAAAATGAGACCAATAAATTTTTTCCCTCCCCACATGGAATCCCACAATACAACCGCTATCCATTCCTGTTGACACTACAAAGAATAAAGATGACCCTAGTCCGTATAATTTTTTTTGCCACCTGCTGTCCAATAGGAAAACTTATGATGTTTCTGCATTCCTTTCTTATGTGGCCTGTTTTTTTATGATGTCTTGAGACGAAGAATTTCTGTGGGTTTTTTTTTTAAATCCTTTGGAAGCATTTTCTTGTAGATCTTTTTTGTTCTTTCTTTTGTGTGATAGATCACCCTTCTAGCCACTCTTTATTTCTCCCGCTGTGGAAGGTCAGAATTCTCAAGAAGAACCTTTTTTTTTTTTTTTTTTTTTGCTAAGTAGGTCTTACGTGCATATTCAATTTGGGTTTTTTTTGTTTGAATACTGTCAACTTATGTTTGGTTTGTAATAAATATTACCTTTTTATGAACCAGAAATTGAGCTTGAAGCTATTTGCTAGGAGGTCCTGTTTCACCTGTCATTATGGGATAAGGGAGGGCCCTTTAGTGTGCAGACTTTTTTGCTATTTGTGGATTATTTTGCTTGAGAGGAATCGAAGAAGTTTTAGAGATGTCGAGTGTCTTAAGCTAGGTTTTTTGCCTCTCTATGGGTACAAGAGTTCTGTAACTATTCTTTATCTCTTGTTTCTAACAACTGGAGCTTTTTAATGAACTCTAGTTCAAGTTTTTTTGTTTAGGCTCCTTTCATAATGGACGTTTTTTTGTATGATAAATTTGTATTCTTTTATTATCTCGTATTTCTAACAACTGGATCTTTTAACTCTAGTTTTAGTTTTTTGTTTAGGCTCCTTTTATAATGGATTCTTTTTGGTATGGTCAATTTGAATTCTTTCATTAAGATAATGAAATTTAAATAAATTTGTATATGCTTCCTTGTTAAGAACTTAAGAGGTCTGCTCTGATTGTCATCAGTTTCTTATTCTTCACTGGTCCATAAAACAAAAAGAGGTCATGTTGGGAGTCTGTACGTATATATTTACTTTCACTACAGGTTGGGCTGTCTTCTTGTAGAATTCTATAAAGACTGTAATCTTACAAATTGGTTAAATTTGTCTGTAGATTTTTTTTGCATATCCTTATGTAAATCCTTTACTGAAATTCCATGTTTCTATCCTATTTGGTTTCTGAGATCTATCGTTCACCTTGTGATCTTAAAGAAGAGCTTTTTCTGTTGTTAGGTTGGAATATAATAATATTTTTTTCACTTCTGATTGCAGATAAGTTCACAAAAGAAAAAAACTGGTGTCATTGCTCCAAAGCGCTTTGTTCAGAGATTGAAAAAGCAGAATGAGATTTTCCGTAGCTATATGCACCAAGTACGTTCTGAATTTTGTTTTTGAATCTCCCCACTTTGATTCTTACAATAACACGGACTCATTTTTTGTATTTTTCGTTCACTTCATTTTCCTCTCCTTTCAAATTCATATATGAAAATAAAAATTTCTATTCATATTCATCTCATCAATTTTGTACTTAAAGAAATGTGTTCAAATTTCCCCCACTTCTGTTTTCTCTTAGTTGGCAACTGCTTATGTAGGATGCTCATGAATTTTTGAACTTTTTGCTCAACGAACTTGTTGACATACTGGAGAAAGAGGCACATGCTACTAAAAGTGATGCAGAAAGTTCGTCACCATCTGAAAAAATTGCAAATGGTCCTAAGACTGGTCTGGCAAATGGTGCTCAAAAAGAGCCGTTGGTGACTTGGGTGCATAAAAATTTTCAGGTGATTTAGTTAGCCATTTTGATTACATGCTCCCTATCCAACTTAGTATTTTCTTTTCCCCTCTGCCATTGGGCATGGAATATGTATATTGTTGGTGAGAAATACTAATAAGATGAATGTTATTTCGGCCTTCCTGTGTCTGCGTGTTTGCATGCCTTTGCTTGCTAGTACGTCAAAAGTATGTTAAAAGGCAGCTCTTTATTTGGATATAACTAACTCACTCATGTTTTCATTGGGTTTTTTGTTTTTAGTGAAAAACCCACAGGCCATCTAGTACGACCCTGTCACTTGTTCTCCCCAGCCCCACTCCTCCCTTCTTAGGAAATATAAGAGAATTACTAACTTTGTTCTGATTTTCAAAAGAGAATTAGAAGCCTACTTATAGGCTCACTCGACCATCTGGATGTTTCTAATAATGAATGCACCTTAGAATATATAAGACATTTGATTCCAAGTAAATTTATTGTTAAGACTTCACTACCAAAATATGAAACAGCCTATGGGAAAGTGGACAACATCAATACTCTTAGACGCAAACCACAAACTCTATTAAAGACCCGATCTTGAATACAGACACCTAACCATTTCCAAGATAACGCTATTTTCTAGGGAGATCCCAATAGAGTCTCCGTTCACACCATGCCAAATTAGTATTCGAGCCTTGAGAAGTAACTTTGTTCTGTGCATGAAAAACTTCTAGTGGTAGTCAGACTCATTTACAATCTGTTTTTCAGGGTTTACTAACTAACGAGACAAGGTGCTTGCGGTGTGAGACGGTTACAGCAAGGGATGAAACTTTTCTTGACTTGAGCCTTGATATTGAACAGAACAGTTCAATAACTAGCTGTTTAAAAAATTTCAGTTCCACTGAGACATTGAATGCCGAGGACAAGTTTTTCTGCGACAAGTGCTGCAGGTAGGTTTGGTATACATGGTTCTTTTTTGCTGCCAGATGCTTTTTTTAGTTTCTATAGGAACTGTCATTTATATCAAGTACTTTATGGAGGCAGTTTCCAAAGTAGCCAAGTGCGCTGCCTATTTGATCCTAGCCAAGCAATGAAATTAAAGTTTTAGGGCTGGTTTAGAATGATTTTTCAAGTGCTTAAAAATACTTTTTTAACACTTAAAAAACTTTTTTTTTAAAGCTTTTGGAAAGTCGTTCCAAATAGGCCTTAGTTGGGTTGTGGAATTCTTTTTCTTGAGAAATCTGCCTTATTCTAATCTCATGTTAATAGTAGGGACTGGAACATAATGATACATCATATTCCATACCAGTGATTTGTGTGCGTGGATCCATATGTTGATATTGATTGTGAATAATAGTGTAGTTAATATCTTTACCCCCCACCCACAACAATTAAAATTAAGTAATAAAAACCAAAAAGGGGAATGCTGAAAGATGGACTCATTTTGGTGTGCAGTTTGCAAGAAGCACAGAAGAGGATGAAGATTAAGAAACCACCTCATATCCTTGTTATTCATCTGAAGCGGTTTAAATACATCGAGCAGCTTGGCCGCTACAAAAAGCTGTTATACAGAGTTGTTTTCCCTCTCGAGCTGAAGCTTAGCAACACGATGGAGGACGCGGATTCTGAGTACTCTTTGTTTGCTGTTGTGGTCCATGTTGGAAGTGGACCCAACCACGGACACTATGTTAGCCTTGTGAAAAGCCATAACCACTGGTTATTTTTTGACGACGAAAATGTGGAAATGATTGATGAGTCTGTTGTGCAGACATTCTTTGGATCCGCACAGGAATATTCTAGTAATACTGATCATGGGTACATCTTATTCTACGAGAGTATTGGCACCGGCAACAAGAGCTGATATATGGAGAATTCCCATTTCATCAGCCGTCGGGTAATTTATAATTCGACTCTTGTTTTTTTGGCTTCTCATGTTTATTAATGTTATTATTACTTTTTTTTTTTCTTTCTCTTTCCCCCCCTTTTGCCTTTTATAACCATTGGGAAGAGCTGTGAAATATTATTGATGTTATGGACTGTGAAAAATGTATACATGGTCGGTTGCCAGTTTGGCATATATAGTGTATGGCGGCAGCTTTTCTTTTCTCCTTTAAATAAGTGAAAAGAGAGCAATGTATGATATTTTCTAAATGTGATTCTCTGATGCTGGGGAGTAATTAACTGACAACAATGCATGGAATTTCTCATTACAAATCCGATTGGCTATTGCCAAAGTAGACCTCAGTTTTACTCAGAAAAAAGAATGAATAAACCTACTTTCTACTATAGTTTACGGTAAATCACAAGTTTAGTCTTGAAATTTTAGAATTAGGTCTTTGAATTTTTAAGTGTATAATGATTTAAAATTTCAATTTTGTTTTCTATGGTCCTTAATCTTTCAATGTTGTGTATAATAGATTTTTGTTCCATTTGAAAATTTTAAAATCCACAAATTTAGGATCTCGATCTCTTACTTTTGTGTTTAGTAGTAGGGGTACGTTGGTCAGTCAATGTTGGTTTTGTTAAAATTTCAGTTGGAGATTATTGGTTTTGGGAGTCTGTAGAATCAACCGACAGACTTCAATTGTAGCTTCTGGAAGACAAAGAAAACTCAGTATCGCTGCTGTAAGAGGAAGATTTAAAAGCAACAACTTAGAGAGAGAGTTGTGCTTGAGCTTTAAGTTGGATGGGGGAAGGGGAGGAGAGGCTAGAAGTGAGAGGTAGGGTTTTTTTTCTTAAAATTACTCTGCCATCTAATCAAGATTCTTCTTCATCATTTTTTTTTAAATGTGAAAATTTACCTTTGAACTTGTCAAGTTGTATAAATTTTCACTCCAAACTTTTAATTTCATCAACTTGCATCCTAGATTACTTAGATTTAGGTAAGTGTTGCAATTTTTTACTTACCGTTTAATATTTGCTAATTCACCCATTAATTTCAACAAAAAAAAAAAGTAAATTTTTTTATAAATTTGTTAATTTCAATAATATCAAGTTTTATGCAAATTTTAGTTTGATTAATGTACAAATGAACCATTGAATTAAAAAATATTAACAAAAATTTAGCTCTAAAATCGTTTTTCTTTGAAATTCTATTAATTTTCTACCATACATATGTTTTATACTTTATTGAACGCACATGAGAATACTTTTTTTAACAAACTTTTGAAAATTTATTACAAGGAAAAATTGTAACACTTTTTTAAGTTTAAAGTTAAAATTCCAACACTCAAGTTTGAGTTGGAATTTGATGAAATTGAAAGTTTAGAGTGAAAATTGATACAAGTTTAGAAGTAAAAATTGATTTTAAAAATCTATATAGATTGTTGGTTGATTAGTTGGATGAAAATCAATTTTCCAACTACATTGACTGGAAAATTGATTTTATGAAGCCAACCAACTTTAGTTCAAACTGACTAACCAATGTCGGTTTGGTTGGTTTCAATTGCTTTTGTCGATGATTTGAATTTGAGTGATTCTTCTCCCGTTAATAGGAAAATAAATTTTTAAAAATATGTAAAAAGTCAAGGACCTAGACACAAAATTAAAAGTTCATACATTTTTTTAGTTCAAATATTTATTTCATAGATCTATTAGATATTGAACAAAATTGAATGGGTAGAAATTTATTAGATACTTGTTTTTCATGCACAATTTGTAGCTCAGTTTTTCCATGCATCCATTTCATGATGACAAATCTGGACAAAAAAAGAAGTGAATGTTGTTAATTTAACTTCCCATGTTTCTACCTAACACTTCAAAGGATTTTGGTTGTGCTTCTTTACAAGCTAAAAATAATACAATATCTATCCATTTTTTCATCTGACTTTTGGAAACAAGGTCAAAAAGACAGAAAATTATAAAAGATATAGTAGCCAAGGAACTACTTTATGCTACCAGCTCCCCATCAACTTGCCTTTGTTTAAGGTTTTTCCTTTTTTTTTCTTTTTCTTTCGACTAAGTGGACCTCCTTTCATAAAACAATGTCAAAATGCCTGACTTAAATAGCCACTTTTGAGTGGTGCTTCTCTTGTTCACTCATAGAAACTCTTAATCAATTTGTTTTGCTCTATTTTGAAGCATTGTTGGCATCAAAGCTGCCACAACAAACGTCAATGGCAACAGGTGACATCATCGACGGAAGACTTTTGCATTAAGTGATCCATGAGCAATGTGTCTATTTTTGGATTCAGAGTTAGATACTAACTCCTAATCTCCCCTAGTGTTTTATATTCTTTTGTTGATGTGTCTTTGAATTCGACTTTGGTTAAAGGCTTCTATTTCTCTAGTGGCAACTATTTCTTCATATCAGAAGAAGAATAATCTAATTCAACACTTTCAAGAGTTGAAGTTGAATAGATACGCTCAAATCTGATGATTTTTCCTTGTTATACAAATGACGACTCTTTATTCATCCATACAAGCTTCTTGTGCATGACTTGATAGAACAATGTCAATGCCCTTTCTAGATATCTTTTCTTCTCTGCTATGGCTTTTTGCAAAAATGAAAATGAGTACTTGCTCACATTTGAACTAAGGACAGGAGTGAAATTTATATATTTTTTAATTACTATTACTTCATTTTCAGAAAGATCCAGATTACTGGTAACAGACCAGCCACTGAACCACATGATAAACTGTAATAAAGAATGGTATGAAAACTTTCAGAATAAGGACCTTTTATTTTGACATCCAGTCCCTAAATTAAATTTGTGAGTTTTCAAAATACTATAAATATAAAAGGTTAAATTATCAAAAAATACCCCTGAACTATGGGATTGGTTTCAATTATACCCCCAAACTTTGAAAAGTTTCATTTTAACCCTTGAACTTTGATATTTGTTTAAAAAATACCCTTGAAGGTTTTTTTTCATTAAATTCATGGTCGGAAACTGATGTTTTTGCATTTGTATTGTTGCTTATGTGAACATATTTGAACATATATGTTGAAAAAAAAATCAAAACATATGCAAATAAGTCATTTTTCGTCTATAATTTAACGAAAAAACCTTCAAGGGTTGTTTTGAAACAAACTTCAAAGTTCAAGGATTAAAATGAAACTTTTAAAGTTTAGGGGTATAATTATAACCAACTCCATAGTTCAGGGGTATTTTTGATTATTTAACCAATATAAAACATTGTATATGAACAAAGAGGATACTGTTTGAGGGGAAGAGAGAAACCTTATAGTATTTCACACTATGATAAGATCTTAGGTTGCAGTAGGCATGAAAGCATCGTCATCCAATAGGGCTTCAATGTCAATGAGATCATCAAAATAAGCTGTGTCATCCATATTGTCTAGAACACCATCTTTCACCTGAATAGATGAAAAACACCTTTCATTAGTAAACTAAACGTTATGAAAAGAATTTTAAAGAATATTCAATCAGTTAAAAATACTTTTCATTAGCTTAAAAGTTACACTACCAAACCAAAATATAGAAACTAAAAATATACTTTAATCATACTAATTTTTTTTTTATAGAAATACGAATCAAGTTTAAATCTTATTTTGGTTCCTAAACTACTTTTCTTGTTTTGATCTTAAACTTACAAATGTTTCATTTTAGTTTCTCACTTTTCAATGGTTCTGATTTAGCCCCCAAACTTTGCATAAAGAACTGTTTTAGCCATTACCATTAATTTTTCATTCATCAATCAATAATGGACATAATTTCATTTAAAAACTTGACACATAACCTACTACATATAACTTCAAACATTTGCCTACATAGACATTTATTAGTTAAACGGATGAACAAAACATGCGTCAACGTCAAGTTTTTTACTAAGTACTTTAAAAAATTAACAACAATAACAAATAGTTATTTATACAAAGTTCAAGGACAAACGGAATGATTGAAAGTTTGAAAACCAGAATAACTAAAATAAAATTTAAACCTTCCCTCTATTAATTAAAATCAGTTAAGATTTACCAATCACAACGCAAGTTTTGGTATTACCTTTATTTCTTGCAAGTTCGTGACAACATTTAACAGCCTGCGGTATTGATCCCTTGCCTCAGGATATTGCACCATCGACTTAACTCTGGCAAGGGCCTTTTGCAACCTTTCTTCTGTTTGCTTTCTGCCCTGTTTTAAAAAGTCATCATCATCCTCTGTCGCCGATGAATTTTGCTTGCTGGAGTCCTCAGCTGGTGCTTCTGGTTTAAACCCTCGTAAACCACTTCCTTTTCTTCTCCAACGCAAAATAACCTTCTCCAGAATTCCCACTGACCACACAATTTTCCGATAGTTCTTTCGGACCTGGTGGCCTCTTACATGGGCCTTTAAATGAAAAAATAACGGTTATTAACCGAACAACTGACTTTGAAGATGACACATTTCAAAGACAAAAATAATAAAAGAAAGGTTAATTACAAGTTTGGTCTCTGAACTTTCAAATTTTTGTCTATTTAGTTCCTGAACTTCAAAAAATGTATAATAGATTTATGAACGTTCATTTTTGTGTTTAATAAGTCTCTGAACTTTAAAAAGTATCTAATATGTCCTTAAACTTCAATTTTATATCTAATAGGTTTATAAATTTTAAATTTTGTGTCTAATAGATCTTTGACCTATTTAACATTTTTTTAAATTTACGGACTTAAAAGACACAAGATTGATAGTTTGGGTTCTGTTAGACACAAAATTCAATTTTATACTTGATAGATGATAGATTAGTCAATTTTTAATTTTTTTTTTTAAATTTCAAAGACTTATTAGATAGAAAGTTAAAAGTCAAGGATTATTAGACATTTTTAAAGTTTATGGACCTATTAGACACAAACTAAGTTCAAGGATCAAACTTGTAATTTAAGCTAAAAGAAAAGAAATAACTATCCACGAGTCAACCCAAGAGATAGTTATACTTCTAACATACCTGAATTTTAACAATCCTCTTCCGGATCGTCAGGAAATCTTTTCTGCCCTTCCAACCACGGAATTTGTTTTGAATGTAAATGGCAGCAGCATGCTCATCATGTGGTTCTGGATTACGTCTCTTCACTACTAGAAATGAAAGAGCCTGATCATTCGACATGTCGAATTTATCGTTGTTATGGTTCGACTCCAATTGCTTTCTTTGGAAGGACTGCACCCTCATAACCTCGTGAATACGAGCAGCAGCTTGGGTGGCATTGGATATGGCAGCTAATGAATCCTTCAGGGACAATGTATGCACATCATTGCCCTCGTGCGGAGTGGCAACACGCTCAGCAGCTGTTTGTACTGCTTTTTCTCCACAATTGTATGCAGCCTTACTTTCTTGATTATCAAAATTCAGAGATTCCAGGTGGGCGCTTAGAGCACATTCTGCAAGATAACCAGCAATGCCTTTGTGCCCGTTCAAGGAGGCCAAATCGGCAGGAGTTCTCCCAGATGGATACTTGGGGCTTGGATCTGCTAATGCTCCAGGAGCTGCACCTAGAGAGATGAGGGCAGCAACTGTACGCTCTCTGATTCACGCACACACAGGAAAAAGAATGAGTTGATATTCGATGAAAGCTCAATCCACAAATTCTATTTATTATTATAATTTGAGTTTGATGGATCTTTCCTTATATCAGACGTTATTACTATGTGAACTACAGTTCAAAAATCAAAGCCTATCAAGTCCATAATATTTAGGTGCAGTTCCTAGTGATTTAGTTGCTAGGTGTCACTACCCAAAAATCGAGTATGGGTCGAGACTATCAAATGAGTGCGCATGGACTTGGAGACACACCATGGATACATGAAAGCATAATTTTTCTGAGAGCAGAACGCACCCAAAAGATGTCTTTGGTACATTATGGATTTTCTTAATCGCAGCCCTGAGGATGGAAGAAAATTGAAGAAAATAAGCGGGCAATTTTTCCCGAACAGCTTGAGCCAAAACGTCTTTCCGCGGAAAAAGTAGTGTGTCCATTTAGAAAATCTCGTTTGGATATGCTCTAAAACCAGCGTCCAAAAGAGGAAAGGACTAAACAAGCTTACCTCCTAAAGGCATATCCAGATAATTAAGAGGTAGAGAACTTGCTTCGCACCCTGGATGGACAACAAACTCCAGTTCTTGAGGCTTTGTATAAATACCTACTACCAACAATTTATTGAGTTACTTGTTGGGAGAAAACTAATATAATAATAATAAAACTAAAATACTACTTCTCCCCTGTTATACCTCCTGTTAGACGACCTCTTATTACTAAAACCTACGTAAGGAGGGGTAGTTTGGGAAATACTTCTAACGATAACTAATTTAGCCGTTGCTGTACGGCCTTTTGTGTATGTTGCAATTTAGTGTTGTTGCTTTGCTTTTGTTTGGGGTGTTTTGGGTAATAGGTGAATGAACTAAGGAGAGTTCCACCCTCGCTAGGGGAATTGTAATTGGTCATTAAGCCTTTTTGGTGATATTGAATACACCTCTACATGAAGGATTCCTAACATCCCCTTCCACAGAACAAACCAAAGTCCAACAAAAATATAAAAGAGATAAAGAAAAGAAGAACACCGGAACCTATACTGGTTCGCCCTAAACTCGGGACTACATCTAGTCTTCTGTAACTGCAGGTTCTACTATAATGAGAGATTACAAGAAGCCTCAAACTTGCGCTACAAGCTAACCTTCAATAGCCCAACAAAAGCTATTGACTTTCAAGTACCACAACATGGTAGTTTGGGATAAACAACAAATAAAACATCCTAAAACCTACAAGAGAAAACACTATTTTTCTCTCTAAAGATTCCTCATTGCCACTAAACACAAATCTCACTTGTACACATTGTATATGCTTTATCGAAAATCAAAAGGCCACACCTTGTTCTCAACAAAATACAAATACTGTATTTTTCACTAAAATTGAAGAACACTCTTGAAAAGGCAGGCACACAGTTACAAGCTTCGGCCGTAAAACCAAAAGCCAAAGCCAACTCTCGGTAACCACTCTTGGTAACCTGCATATATATGTGTTTTGTGTGTGTGTGTGTGAATGCAAAATCTAGCCCACTATGGGCCTAAAACTAATTGGGCCGTGAGCTTCGATTGAGGGTACAAAAAAAAATTCATGCGCATTTCCTTCTTTTAGATGAGGATTTTCAACACCAAAGTGGAGTTGTGTCTCCACTAATCCTAACATTACTTTTGGGGCAAGAGGAGGCCTAAAGCTTTGATTTGATTGAAGATATTATCAATTTTAAATTTACTATAGGAGAAAAGAATATCATCAACAAATTCTAAAACCTGGAATTAGGAGAAGCTATTAAAGGAAACTACCACAATGTGGCTAGTAGTTTTACACTATTAGATATATGAGAGAGAAATTATAAAATGCATTTTGAACTTGTATCCAAGGGTTATTAAGAGGCATGCTGATTTAGAATTTGGATCCAACAGTTATTAGGAGGTAGCCACATTTAATAATTTTTCCTAGAATCAGACCATCTTCCTTTCCTTTATTAAGGATACAACTAGGACAACTAGCCACCAGCAAGAACGAGAATGGGGAGGATCACCTTGAAAACCCTGTAAATGCACAAATCCTTCCCCTAGGATGACCATACATGATAATAGAAGAGAGGTATTATAAATGCAACCACTTATCAACCTTCTCCACAGAACACCAAAGCCAGCTTCTAGGATGCTATCAAGAAAATTTCAATCGACTTGATCAAAAGACTTTTCATTGTCCAATTTCAAGATAGCTTCCTTCTTCCACTTGCAACATCACATATCCACAACCTAATTTTCTACCAATATAGAATAACAAAAATGGTTAATTGATTAAAAAAGGCTGATTCGGACAAAGATACAGTAGCCGGAAGAACAAACCTTAATCCAGCCACGAAGAGTTTAGCAAGAACTTTGTATATGCTAGTAGTCAAGCTAATTAGTCAGAAATCAGAGACTGTAGTGACACTAGAACTCTTCAGGATTAGAGTAATATAGGTCTCAATAACATAGGAATTGACAATCCCCTTCTCAAAAAAGTTGTCTCTCAAAATCAAACTTAAGGTGATCCACCCCTTCTAAAGAGTTTTATATAAACTCCATTTGTCCTAGGGGCATTATTTAGCCCAAATCATCCAGACCTCCAAGTTCCTCTTTGGTAGCCTTTCAAGTTGAGCACTTTTAGTTGAGGCAATAGGACTGAAAAAGGAGCTTGTAGGAATTCACCTAGAATCAGCATCTTTGGTATATAGATGGACGGAAAAGAAGCCATAAACTCAACTTCTTTATTCACACCAGGCTTAGGCCCCTCTTATTAACCACTTCTATAATGATAGATTTGCTTTCCTTTTCTAAAAAACATAATCTAAGGAAAAGTAGAGTCCTTGAACTCTTCTTTACTCTATTTGAACTTACAATTTTTGCTCCAACCGTTTCTCTCTCTTTTTTTTAATTGAAAAATCAGCATTCATTGAAATGAAAGAATACAAAAGGTCACAAGAGAATAGCCTAGAAAGAGACGTCAAATAGAAGAACAAGACCTAAAGATAATTACAAAAATCCTTTGAAATAGATACCCAAATGGAAGCATAACAATTTGACACAAGACTGAACCCCTTTCCCAAATCTCACAATATCATTGAAAATTCTCCTATTTTTCTAAAGCCAAATCTCCCACAAATGGGCAAAGAAAGAAAAACGACAACGGACATGACCCTTATCATGAATGGGTGGAAGGAAGAGCACCTCCATTTGGGTTTCTTTTTCTTTGACAACACTAGACTTTGAAGCATCCCTTATGTTGGTTTATGAGATTAATTCTTTCCTTATTTGTATTTATTTGTTATAATTAAATTGTAATTATGTGTTAAATTCTTTCCTTTTATACTTTAGAGTTTTCTCCTATTTAAGATAGGTCTCTTGTAACCCTAATTGTATGAGAAATAGACATATTCTATTCCATCATTATTGATATTTTGAGCATGGTATCAGAGCAACACAAAAATAAAAATTAAAAAAAACCCTAATTATTCCTAATCTTAGCCAAAGCCCTAGCCGTCGCCGCCATTCACCTGAGCCCTAGCCGCCGTCGCCGCCAGACCCCACCGTAGATCCACCACCAGACGTGAACGGACGCAGATCAGCCGTTCAACTCAGACAGACGCGCGCAGACAGACCCACGCAGTCACGACCCGCTTCGCTACCGCGACCCGCGTCCGTCCGTCCGACCTGCTCATCTCCGGTCGTTTCTGTCGTTCCGTCAGGCATCCTTCATCCCTGCCGGTCGTTTCTGTCCGCCGTTCAACGTCTCCGGCCGCCGACCCCTATTCGACAGACTTACTCTGTTTTCCAGGGGATTTCTCTGCTTTCTTTTAGTCTGTTTTTTTTTTTTTTAAGGCTTGGTTTGGGTATTGTTTTTGGATTTCATTGAGTGTTGTTTGATAGGGTTTATCTCTCTTTGAATTAGCAAGATGTTTGAAGACAAGCCGTTGATAGCTAAGGTCTCTGACACACGCAATCATTCCAATGCCAAATTACTACCATCCGACTAAATGGGAATAATTTTCTTCTTTGGTCCCAAAGTGTTCGGATGTATATTCGCAGACAAGGAAAAATTGGCTATATTACTGGAGAGAAAAAAGTACCTAACCAAGATGATCCGTTGTTTGCTACATGGGATGCTGAAAATTTCATGGTTATGACGTGGTTAGTCAACTCTATGGATGAGAGGATAAGCCGCAACTATATGTGTTACTCGACTGCAAAGGAATTATGGGACAGTGTAAATGAGATGTATTCTGACCTGGGAAATCAATCACAAGTATTTGAGTTGAAACTCAAGCTAAGAAAAATTCGTCAAGGAGAGAACACTGTTACAGAGTACATTCACTCACTGAAAACAATCTGGCAAGACCTAGATCTATTTGATACTTATGAATGGGAGTCAACTAAAGATCAAACTCACCACAAGAAAGTTGTGGAGGATAGCCGTATTTACGAATTTCTTGCCGGCCTCAATGATGAGTTTGATGAGGTTAGAAGTAGAATACTTGGTAAGAATCCTCTCCCATCTATTAACGAGGTTTTCTCTGAAGTTCGCAGGGAAGAAAGTCGTCGCAATGTTATGCTTGGCAAGAAATCTGTTAGCACTGTCGAAACCTCCGCTATGGTGGTTGAGGCAACTGCACCTAAGGCTTCTAACCAGCCAACCAAGCCTCGAGTATGGTGTGATTACTGTAATAAACTTCGACACACTCGTGAGACCTGTTGGAAACTCCATGGGAAGCCTGCAAATTGGAAGAGTACTAAGCAAAATGAGAAGAGTAACACTCAATCCATTGCCAATGTTGCTGACTCCAGTCAACTCACTCAAGAGCAAATTGATCAACTCCTGAAACTGCTAAAGGTCACTTCGTCATCCGGTAATCCTAGTGTTTCCTTGGCACAAACAGGTAATTATCCTTTCGCCCTATCTTGTCTTAATTCCTCTCCGTGGGTTATAGATTCCGGAGCGTCTGACCATATGACCAGTTCCTCCCACCTTTTTTCCTCATATTCTCCTGTATATTGCAATGAAAAAATTCGAATTGCAGATGGTAGTTTCACTTCTATTGCAGGAAAGGGAACTATTTATTTAACTAGGAACATTACCCTACAATCAGTCCTTCATGTTCCCAAATTAGCCTGTAATTTATTATCTGTTAGTAGAATTTATAAGGATGATAACTGTCGCATTACCTTTTTTGACACTCATTGCGTCTTTCAGGATCAGGACTCGGGGGAGATGATTGGGCGTGCTAGGATGCTTGATGGTCTCTACTATTTTGATGAATCGCCAACTAGTGATAAAAAAGTTCAGGGCTTGAGTAGTGTTAGTTCTCTCTCTGTTAAAGAAACAATCATGCTTTGGCATCGTAGGCTAGGACATCCTAGTTTTTTCTATTTAAAGTATTTGTTCCCAGACTTATTTAAAGGAATTGATTGCTCAGTTTTTCAGTGTGAAAATTGCATCTTTGCCAAGAATCATCGTACCACGTATCTACCAAAGCCTTACAAGACTTCCAAACCTTTTTACTTAATTCATAGTGATGTTTGGGGTCCGTCTAAAGTTTTGACTCATAGTGGAAAACGTTGGTTTGTTACCTTTATTGATGATCATACTCGTTTAACTTGGGTTTATTTGCTAACAAAAAAATCTGAGGTCAAAGATGTTTTCATTCGCTTTTACAATCTGATTGAGAATCAATTTCAAACAAAAATCAGTATCTTACATTCTGATAATGGGACTGAATATTTTAATGAATACTTAGATAATTTTTTGAAGGATAAAGGAATTTCTCATCAATCTTCTTGTCGGGATACCCCCCAACAAAATGGGATTGCTGAACGAAAAAATCGACATTTGCTTGACGTTGCTCGAGCTATTATGTTTTCTATGCATGTTCCTAATTATTTGTGGGGAGATGCAGTCCTTACAGCTGCATATCTCATAAATCGTATGCCTTCTAAGATCTTGTCCTTTAAAACACCTATTGATCAATTTAAAATTTTCTTTCCTACTGTTCGCTTGTATTCAGATTTACCGTTAAAAGTCTTTGGGTGTATTGCTTATGTTCACCTTCCTAATTTTTCTCGATCTAAACTTGATCCTCGGGCAGTTAAATGCATTTTTCTAGGATATGCATCAAACAAAAAGGGTTATCGGTGTTTTGATCCTCTAACCAAAAAATACTTTGAAAGTATGGATGTCTTATTTGTGGAAGATCAATCATTTTTTAGCCAAAATTCTCTTCAGGGGGAGATCTCTACCGACTTGGAAGAAAATTTCTGGGACACTTCTCCTCTCCCGAATATCATATGTTCTGAAATTCCTAGTCCTTATATGCCAAACATGGAAAATTCTGTTTCAGGGGGAGAAATACTACAAAATGATCTTACTGATCGAAATCCTGAGCTTCAGGTTTATACTAGAAGGGCACAAACTCAAAAGAACAGAGATCAGATAGTAGACTTATCACAGAACCAATCTAATGCCTTGACGAATGATACTGAAAGTTCAGGTAATCCCTCTTCATCTGATGTGTCTGACCTTGATATTCCTATAGCCCACAGGAAAGGTGTCCGTAATTGTACCAAATACCCTATTGCAAATTATCTTTCTTATCATAGACTGTCTGATAACCATAAAGCCTACACCTCTAAGATAACCAACCTATTTCTTCCAAGGAATATACAGGAGGCCCAAAATGATCCAAAGTGGAATTTAGCAGTTATGGAAGAGATGAATGCTCTCAAACAGAATTGCACCTGGGAGATAGTAGAGCTACCAAACGATAAGAAAACAGTAGGGTGCAAATGGGTGTTCACTATAAAGTGCAGAGCTGACGGTAACATTGAACGATACAAAGCCAGATTAGTTGCTAAAGGCTTTACATAGACCTACGGAATTGACTATCAAGAAACATTTGCCCCTGTGGCTAAGATTAACTCTATTAGAGTGCTCTTATCTATTGCTGTTAATTCAGACTGGCCTCTTTATCAGCTAGATGTCAAAAATGCATTCCTCAATGGTGATCTTGAGGAGGAAGTATTTATGGACTTACCACCAGGCTTTGAAGTGGATCTTGGAGTTAACAAAGTATGCAAATTAAGGAAATCTCTATATGGCCTTAAACAGTCTCCTAGAGCGTGGTTCGAGCGTTTTGGAAAGGCAGTCAGAAGTTATGGTTTTCTTCAAAGTCAAGCAGATCATACCATTTTTTATAAACATACTGAAAACGACAAGATGGTTGTTTTAATAGTGTATGTTGACGATATCATTCTTACAGGTAATGATGAGGCTGGATTGAACAGTTTGAAGAAAAAACTTGCAAATGAATTCCAAATCAAAGACTTGGGAATTTTGAAGTATTTCCTAGGGATGGAATTTGCCAGGTCAAAAGAGGGTATTCTTGTCAATCAAAGGAAATATATCATTGATTTACTTGAAGAGACAGGTTTACTGGGTTGTAGGACAGCAGAAACTCCTATTGAACCAAACTTAAAACTGCAAGCTGCAACAGAGAAAGAGATAAAAGATAAGGAAAGATACCAAAGACTTGTTGGAAGACTTATTTACTTATCTCACACTCGTCCAGATATTGCTTTTGCAGTTAGTATGGTAAGCCAATTCATGCATGCTCCAAGTCCAACTCACTTTGAGGCAGTTTACAGGATTCTGAGATATTTGAAAGGAACATCAGGAAAGGGCATACTTTTTAAGAAACATGACGACTTGCGTGTTGAAATTTACACTGATGCTGACTGGGCAGGTAGCTCCACAGATAGAAGATCCACTTCTGGTTATTGCTCCTTTGTTGGGGGGAATCTGGTTACCTGGCGAAGTAAAAAACAAAGTGTTGTAGCTAGAAGTAGTGCAGAAGCAGAATTTAGGGCCTTAGCTCATGGCATTTGTTAAGGTATTTGGATAAAACGACTACTGGAAGAATTAAAATTCATCCAGATGACACCTGTGCGTGTTTACTGTGACAATAAGGCAGCTATCTCCATAGCCCACAATCCTGTCCTTCATGATAGGACAAAACATATTGAAGTTGATAAACACTTCATAAAGGAAAAGATTGACACTGGAGTGATATGTATTCCCTATCTCCCTACAACAGAGCAAATTGCTGATGTGTTAACTAAGGGACTTCCAAAGTTACGATTTGACAAACTAATTGGCAAGCTGGCAATGGAAGATATCTTCAAACCAGCTTGAGGGGGAGTGTTGGTTTATGAGATTAATTCTTTCCTTATTTGTATTTATTTGTTATAATTAAATTGTAATTATGTGTTAAATTCTTTCCTTTTATACTTTAGAGTTTTCTCCTATTTAAGATAGGTCTCTTGTAACCCTAATTGTATGAGAAATAGACATATTCTATTCCATCATTATTGATATTTTGAGCACCTTAAGATTTCTACCCAACAGCTTTTCTTCTTGACAGAGGGCTAAAACTCTTCTTTGACATCCAATTTCTCAACATCTTGGACAAGAATAAACTTCTAGAATGAATATTACCAAAATGATTTTCTGTTCTTCCTTTTTTTTCTTTTTTTTTTTTGGATAAGAAACTTCATGATTTTCAGAAAACCAATAAGAATAGCTTTGAGATCTTTTAACTTCTGAACAATGGAAAAGCTTGAATTTACAGGTACACTATCCAAATTCCTCATTCAAGATTGCATCCTTAAAGCATCATAACCAAAGTTCAAGTTCTTTCAACTTTCCATTTATAAGTTATTTCCTTATTTCAACAAAAGATTCCAAATAATACTATGTCAACATGTAAAAGGACTTTCAGAATTCCCTGTTCGTATAGTTATGAAAGACAAGCAGATGCAGCAAAAAAAAAAAAAAAAAACTAATTTAAGGTGCTCACCTGCCAAAGAATGCAGCCCAATGTAGTGCTGTCCATCCATTTGCATCACGAAAATTGACATTTATACCAGCAACTATTGATGGTAGAAGGGCCCAATCATAGTTAAGTGCAGCAGCAAAATGTAGCACACCTTGACCGTGCTCATCTAGTACGCTAGGGCCTTTCCCACCTTCCCTTACTTTCTGCAATAGCCATACATGTAACTTCTCTTTAAGTAGCTTTTGAAGCAGTAACTCTTTTTCTCTTTCGAGGGAAACATTCTCATCCCGTCTAGGCTTTATCAACTGATCCCATTCACTATTGTCATCTTTTAGCAATTCGCTGATTTTACTGAAGTCGGATCTGTCATCAGAGCTATTGGGATCAGCAATCAAAGTGCCCGAACAGCTCAGGCATAGCAGTTTTACAAAACGCAAAGCAAGTGCTTCATTTATGTTGCCATTATGATCGTACATAATATCCACATCTTGAATGCACTTAACTCGGTATTCAAAGTCTCGCACTTCACTACAAGCTAATCTATTGGAATGTGTAACATAAAAGGGAACCTTCCCAGCCTTGTGTATGGGAGTAAAACATCGCAAGACGCCATTTGCTATGATTTCAGCTGGTACTTCCACCTCACCAAACATGCAAGACCATTTAAGATTTTCTACTTCTTGTTGACTCTTCAAGAATCTCCCTGATATCAAAACCTATAAAATAGGCCATATCAAATGAATGGGGAAAGGAAAAAATTCCTATCTAATCACTGACAGATAATATGGACCTGAGATATCGATAACTCTATTTGATTTTGTCTCTAAAAAAGACAAGATTCAACTTGATTTACAAGAAAATATCAGAAAATATTTGAAAAATAGCTTTGTAGTACCTTGATTTCAGAACCTTCATATGCCCAGCTTGGCGAAAAATCAATAATGCTAAATAGCTGTTCATGGGCGAGGGAGGGACTGAACATGTATGCATCCAGATGCACTTGAGAAGAGATGCTAGAATTACCAACCTCATTTTCTACACTATTCCAGTACGCTCCAGAATTGGACTGCATGCTTGCCTCCTTCATATCACCTAGTTCTCTACTCATCCATTGATTAAAACTATCACTCTTCCTCAGAGCTTTAGCAGTAATAGCATCCAATAAAGGATGTTTTTTTCCGAAGTTGGATTTCCCCTGCAATATTACCTTTCCATCAGAGATTGAGTTTTGGTAACATTCGTGCCTCGTATTTGGGAGCACTTTTTGGAGGTATTCTTGCATTGACTGATCATTTTGCGTCTCTGGATCCATTTGGGTTGACTGATGATATGATTGAAAATTCTTTCAAAAAAATTTGAAACCAGAACCCAGAGGGAGAGAACTAACGTCAGTATAGTTTATCAATGTTTATCAAATTGTTTTGGAACCAAAAGCATGAAAATATTTTGTAGTTTGATTGATGATATGATTGAAAATTCTTTGAATAAGGTATGCTTCACTTAGTCACATTGGCAAAAAATACCAAGTCGATATTTTATTCCTTATATCTTTAATTGATGATATTAAGGACGCAGGAAGCTTGGTTTCTTGTGATCATGCCCCTATTTTAATAGAAACAAGAAATTTGAAGTGAGGTCCAATACGTTTTCTTTTAAGTGGTTACAACATCCTAGTTTTTCAAACAAGTTGAAGAATAGTTGGCGGAAGACTCAATGGTTGGCTGGGATTTAAACTGCTTTAAAAGCAATGAAACTCGAAGGTAGAGCAGAAAGAGCAGACAAATCGAATGTAGAAAATCTTAAGATGGTGAAGGAAGCAATTATTGGTAAAATTGAGGCATTTGAATGTTTGGAGGAAAATAGATAATGTCTTCTCTAGAGAGAGAAGGAATAAGTTAGAAAGAAGAGCCTATTTACATTTGCTTAAATGAGGAAAGACACGTCACAGATAAGTAAAATCCAATGGCTCAAAGAAGGTGATGAGAACACAATTTTTATTTTCATAAATTGATAGCAGCAAAAGAAAGGAAAAATTGTAGTTTTGAGTTGGTCTCTGAAAACGGCTTTAATTTAGTTTAATATTCTTCAACAGAACCCGAAATTCCGGATTGATACCTTTCTTCGGTAGTCTATATAGAACGAAGGAAGGTACCAAGATTTAATCCTATTGGCATTGAGTGGCAACAAATATCTATTGATGAATATGAAGTATTAGCGGCTGTGAATGACCTGGGTAGATCAAAGGCTCATAGGCAGATGATTTCACAAGTACATTCCATAAAGAGTTTTAGAATGTTCTCAAATTAGACATTATGGAAGTATTCCATGATTGATTTCAAAATGGTCCCTAACTTCCTTTTATTACTTTGAACTGCGACTCTTCCTCTTCCAAACACTTGCCCCAACTCAAAGTGTCTACAAAGTTTTCAAACAATTTTCACCTACACTCTAGTCAAAACCATGTTGTAGCTTTTCCAATGGTACCCTTTTTGTTCGTCTTCCATTCGTTTGTGTAATTGTGATGAGAATAATATTTAGGATTTTACTCCCACTTGATGTTTTAATTACATGCATAGGCAGAAGGTATCCATCCTAGGGCATATGACCAAAAAGAGATTTTGTTCCATTTTTCTACCTCAAGAAAAAAAAGGGGGGGGTTGGGGGTCAATTCACTGTGAAAGAAATAATCAAATGCTGATACTATAAAGTACTTTTCCAATGGTGCGCTTTTGAAGCATTATTCCATCTAATACTTTGAAAATCCATTACTGAATAAGTTACAAAGAGAACTAACCTGACAATCTTCATGGGCATGTAGGTGATTATTAAACTCCGTCTTTTTACATTTATCAGAGAAGAGCAACCCCAATATCTCATCACCTTGTTTTGGAACATCGTCTGAAATTTCGGGTTGAGATGCAGAAAATGATGGCTGCAGATGGGATGAATTTATTCCAGTAGCACCACTTTCCAAGATGTTCTCAGAAGAAAAGTAAAGGTTCTTCTGGGGCTCGTAAACTAATCCAGCACTATTGCTGTCTTTACTTCTATCTGATGTTGTCGGAAAGCCATTCCCACTAAAAGCTGTAAAGTTTTCTTGATAATTACCTGACAACAATTCAGGGTATTAACATTAGTTGCTAGGCTATGTTATGTGAAATTAGCAAATACTGTAACAAGGATTTTTTTTTTCAAATAAAAAGAATTAAGGAAAAGTAATGAGCAGTCTACCTGATAATGATATAGGATAGTTCGGATCACAGAGCTCAGCACTAGTACTCTCCATTTTAGGCCATTGTAATCCAAGAAAAGAATGGAAAATAGTACTTTCTTGGTTACTATATTCTGCAAAAGATATAATGTTAACCAGTAGAACATTGTTAAAGCAACAACAAAAATACCCAAGAAATGATTTCAATTCCCGGCAGTGGTTGATTCAGACTTCATATACAATACAAGCACCTGATTCAGCATCTTCATATTCTGATACCTGCGCACTGTTGAGGCTAATTTCAGTAGTTTGTGGAAGTATTTGACAATTAGATGGATGAAAACTAGAGGAGTTAGCAGCGTCCTTTTTGGAATGGCTCATAGTTTCTTCAAATTCTTGAGAAAAGAGAACAGCTTCAGTCCCCCTATTACAATTGAAATTTGCTCTACTGCACTGATGACATTTCAGCAAACTCAAGGTCAAGATAAGCACTGAACAAATGACAACATTTGAGAGGGAAAATAACATTCTTTTTTAATGAGACAAGACCACCGAGGGGTATTTATAAGGTGGGCAAGAAGCCATCATCCATTTAAATCTATGATGACAGTAGAGTACTGATCACCCGTACGAATTCATAGAAGAAAAATATGTCAAGATGAAGTGCTTGTCAATCCTCACCTTCATAAAAGTGGTCGGATACTTTGGCAGGCAATTTTCTTCACTAATTTGGAACATTTGAGAGAGAAATATGATAATTTTCAAGGGTTTAGAGGAGTCTTAGGATGAGGTTTTGAGTGAGATTTACTTCAATGTCTCCTTTTTGATGTTCTCTTCAAATTCATTTGTAATTATCTGATAGGAATGCTATTATAAGGGTATATTAGTAAATAGTTAGGGAGTTTGTTATGCTATTTGGTTATAAATAGAGGGAGTGAGTTAAGGGAAGGGAGGCATTTAATTCGGTGAGTTTGGTTTAGGGCTTGAGTGAGAGTGCTCAAGAAAGGAGAGGGTTCAAGTTCCTCAAATTATTTAGTTTATCTTACTGTGTTGTTATCTTTCATAATTCAATACATTTGGGTTCTATCATTATTCTTTGTGTTTTATTCTAAACAACTAAAGCATTATTCATAATTGTTTTGATTTTGTCCTTCCCTCCCTCAAACCCCTACTAGTACACACTTTAATGATATAGATTGGGCTAGTTACCCTAATCACAAAAGCGCTAAGCAGATATTGTACCTTTGCTGCCCATATAGGCTCCGTTTGATAATGATTTCGTTTTTAGTTTTCCGTTTTTGAAATTTGTACTAGTTTCCTCAAAATTTCTTTACTACAGTTTTCAAGTTTCTTAAAGAAACATTTGAATTCTTAAACAAATCCCAAAAATAAAAACAATTTTTTAAAAACTAATTTTTCAGTTTTCAAAACTTGGCTTGGATTTTGAAAACATGTTTAAAACGTAGATAACAAAATAATGAAACTAATAGGTAGAAATGGTGTCTATAAGCTTAATTTTCAAAATCCAAATGGTTATCAAACGGAGGCTTAATTCCTTGGTCCTAATCTAATCAAAAGATTGTCTAAAGGTTTAAGAATGAATCAAAGTACCAAGGATTGGCAAATGCAGGACTAAACTTACAGGGGATGAACCTATCATTCGTGAACTTAATTTCTCTCGATCTTCTACTTCCACTCTGCTATGTGACAATGTAACTTGCATTGCTACAAATTCTTATGCATCAAAGAACCAAGCATATTGAAACTGAACATCATTTTATTCCCCAGAAGGTTCTTGATAAGAAGCTCCTTAAAGCATGTCCCCTCTAAAGATCAACTAGCCTCAGTGCACGTGGATCATATTTCCAATTACGTAAATCTTCTAATCCCTTCTACCTTTTTCTATTTGTGCATTCTAAATCCGTACAGTTACCCACAAAATGGCCAACACACCCAAGAACCACAAAAACTACCTCTACCCACATTTACGAATGAAGGGGAAAAAAGGCTGATATGCAAGGTCAATTCCAGAAATCTAGAAGACCTAGCCAAATGCAGGTGAAGAAAAAACAACGCAGCAAAATAAGAGCATACGTTCCTTAGTTTTCAAAATGTTCGTACATGAATACATTCAATCATCAGTACTTGTTGGTACTCATCAAATGCAATAAAGATTTTTTTTTTTAATATGGCCAAGGTTTGGACAATATCATCAAAATACACCTGATATGTATACAATTCAATTTCATGCTACTGATTTTCTTCATCCACCATATATACTTTGAAATTATAATACGAATGCTAATTGAAAAAGTGTTAAAAAATTTGATAAACAAACCTGCACTTCTAGATAGTGGACAAGAACTATGTGTGATAAATCCCTGCAGAAGCCATAGATAAGGGGGAGGTAAGCAAACAAATATATAGCCGTTAAAACAAACCTACTAGTGATCGAGCTACAAGTTGACAGTAGCAAGGCCGTTCAAAGGAAACTCTGAGTGCGTAAATAGCATGCTATTATTGTTGACTCACTCTTCCAACATCCAATAAGTGCGCCTCTGAAAATTTTCATTTTCTTCCCCATGGGCATAGTAGCAATGCAGCACATACACACTTCCAGCCTAAACCAAAGAATTTAATTGTTTTCTATTAAGAAGCAAAGATTGCTCCGAATATTAAACTAGTAAGATTAAACCAGATTACATTGCCCAAAAAAGTTGCATCTGCATTTTTCAAGCTTTCAAAATTGCCTCAACAGTGAGCGAAAAGGGAAAGACATAGCAAATGCATCTCTCCAGCTAATTACCTTGAGCCTCTCGTGAGCTTCCTTTACCACCTTTCCATCCTTCTTCTTCCTCCAATTATGTCCATCCTTGCGGAAGTATCTTAACACCTTTCGATCATAAAGAAAAAGTGAACCACCTGTCAATTATATAGAAATCAAGCCAAGATGCAAGTGAACTTCAACCTTAAAGCAAAATGAAGTAGAAATGTAATTGGGGTAAAAACTACTGTCTTGAAAAACATATCCTTTCAATGTGCATAATCATGTTCTCTTTGCAAACCCATTTAGTAATAGTGTGGGACACCCATGAGAATATAATGCTTGAGTATCTAATCTCTTAGAAATCTTGGAATAGCAGTTTTTGTTCGATAATATATACTAGAGTCCAGGATGAATTACTAGTGTCGTGGAATCTCAACAGTTTAGGAGGATATTATTTCCTTTCTGTCTGTTAATCTGTACCTTCAATCATCATTTTTATTGCAATATTCACTAGTTTCTTCATATGTAAGTAGTTCCCTTCTTGTTTGTTGCCCATTATGACCTTGTACGGTCACACATTTCCTTATGAAGCCTAGGATCATATGTACTTGTGAGTAAGAAAATTAATTTTAACAAAATCAATTTTAATTATAGCATCAGAGAATGATCTAAAATTTACAAAATAATTCATGATCTAATTCCTGTAATTGCCCCTACCTAAGATTAGTTAGTTAGCTAGCTATAATACTTGTAGTAGCATATGTTGTTACAACAGATGATAAGGAAGTTTGTCGGTCAAATCTACCATATTTGTATTAGAGCTCAATGACCTCTAGGGACCATGGAGCCATGAAGCAACACTCAACATGACGCACAATGCCTTAGAAATGGGTTCAAGCCACAGTAATCAATCAACTAGTTCAGTAGAGAACCTATTGAAAGACTGATGTAGCTGAAGCACTTGCTGGTCCAAGTTAACCAAATACCAACTGATGCAACAAATATTGAAAACATGGACGCATCAATTTGGCAAATGAAATGTTTGAGAGCCTAGACAGGGAGTTGCAGAATTTGACTGGAAAGCCTTTCAACCTAGAGGCCTGAGGCATCAGAATTGGGAAGAGGGGTAAGCCTCCATTGGTGCATCAAATGAGGCAATTCTGCAATATTCTACAACTGTATCAAGAATATGATTCGAGAGAGTCCTACAGCAGTGGAGAAGTTTTGGATATTGGGCAAAGAATGCAGCAAGACAAAGCCCCCAACCAATATATAGAGATTATATAATGAAGGTGGATCTTCTGGCTATCCGATGCTAGACTGAATATGGAGGAGTTCTTGATTGGATGAGGAAGATAGAGAACCTTTTTTTTTCTAATGTATGGAGATTCAAGGAAAAGCCGGTGCTTCCATGTAGAGTGATCAACTTCGAGTGCAGCTGACAAAGTAAAGTCCTATGCATTCATGGCCACAGCTGCTAGGCTCATGCAGGAAAGATTTGTACGGTCGAATAATGAGAAAATATATTACAAACTATATTAAGATTGCAAGCAAGGATTTGAAGCAGGATGATTACACTGAAGAGTTTTACTGCCTAAATGCACAAAAAGATCCTTTCAGAAATTGAATTTACGGCAAGCCGCATTCCTCATTGCAGGTATTTGATAGAAACCAAGTAATACCTAAGACATGTTTCGAAATCATGCCCTTCTATACAATTACGTCAGGCCCACGGGAAGCTTTAAAGTCGTTCTTGACATTATGTAGAAATGCAATAATAATGCTGGAAATGTTCAACTACCTATGATACGTAATTTAACTATAGATCAAAATAACACTTAGGAAAAACATACTTGGAGGCATATTAGCAGGCTCTGAAGCAATAGGAAATTTTTCGTAGTTTTTGAGAATTTCACATATTTCAGCCGGGCGCAGCCACCGATGCTGTGCTTCAAAAAGGATTTGTTCAATACCTGTATTTCATCACGTAACAGACGTCAGCATAAATAACAATATGAGAGGGTAAATCAACCACTACTTCCGTCAATTTCTTATTCCCATACAGAATATGTATATATATAACCAGCAAAAATGTATTTGATCATAACTTATCTTCACCGACTAGTATCACGGTCTAGTGTATGGAGATAAGCGAATTTGGAACATCCAGAACTTTTTTAAGGACAGTGTAGTGGACAAAACAGCTCGAAAATGGAATAACCGAGCTCAAAGCATTAAGAAAAAATTTCAAATTATGTTCGTAAGAAGTTTTCAGGCAGAGTTTCAGAGAGAACAAATCACCGGAAAGCAAATCGTCCAGCTCAGTCAAAACACTCGCGGAAAATTTCCGAAAAGAAATGAATCAAATCAGGCTGTAACATTCACAGAGAGAATCAAGAACTCAAGCTCAACTTCTAACCTATCGGATTGGCAGGAATGTAACGCCTGCTTTCAGCCATGTTCTCGAGCTCGATTGACGACGACTACGAACAAAGCAAAGCCCGCTCTCGACACGCAAAAAACCGCAGCGGAGACGATTGCAGAGCTCGATTGCGAAGCTAATCATCTCCGAGAACTTTCCATTGTGTGCGGAAAATGGAAGAAGACAATGAATTTCAGTGGAATTCAGTCAAAGCATTTGCCGACGACCGAGTCAAGGCTTTTGACGCAAAATTGAGAATGGTTGGTTCATAATATTGATTGCCATTGCTTTTTCCCTCCTCGTCTTAATCGATTTTCAATGCCATTGATCTGAAGTCTGATGATCAGATCATCGCTCGTTAGCAAGTCGTTGCATTAAATTTTACAACTATCAGAGCATTTAAATTGTGCAGTTGCAAAAACCAATCACTATTGGGGTGATGCTTGCACGTGTTTATGCTTATACATTGCTAAATATACAAAATAGTCCACTTTTAGATCATTCTTAATTTGTTTTTAATCTTTTAAAATTTTCGATTTTCTCAAGATGTATTATAAAGGTTAAAATAATATTTTGGTCCATATACTTTTAGCTTTGATATAGTCTCTATACTTTCAAATGTTCAATTTTAGTCTTTATACTTTCAATAAAGCTTAAAATTGATTTATATGATAAGTTTGAAGTTATTTTTTATCAAAATTGGTTAAGTAATAATAATAATTTTAATACAATAAAAGACATCACGTGAACATACTTTTTTAAAGAAAAATTAATCATAAACTAATAGTAGAGACCAATTTTAAGCTTTATTGAAAGTACATAGACTAAAATTTGATATTTAAAAGTATATGAACTAAAATGAAATAAAGCTCAAAGTACATGAACCAAAATAATATTTTAACCTATTATAAATTTATTCTCGATTTTTCTACCCAAAAAAAAACACAATAAAATAAAATTTTAAAGATAATTTAATGTATCGAGATTATTGTGTTACATGTCACCCTGTCGCTACTTACCCCTAAAACTCAAAACAATCATTAACTAAAAAAATAAATAATAATAAAATGATCTACCAAACGGTGCATGCTTACATTTTCCTTTTTTAAATTCAACAAGTTGTTGCATGTTGGATTATGACCTCTAATCATCTGGTTAAAAGTATGTTTTAATCAATTGAGCAGATGCATGTTTACGAGTTCAAATATGTTATTAAAATAATAATTTATTAACACGCAAGTCTTTTGTTAACAAATTATTTTTTACATAATGACCTAATTGGATTTTTTTTTAATGCATTACAGGTAAAATGAAGTTTTTTTGAGGTTAAGGACCAAATGAGAATTATCTAAAAGATTAAGAATCATCTAGTCTATATTATTTTCAACATGATATTTATTTGTTTGACTCCGTTTGAATTACTTGCTAATTTAAATACTTTTTAAAATAATATTTTCAATAAAAATGTTATTATATACTTTTTTTAGATTATTTAAATAACAATTTTGTTTAGTTACACTATATTCAAAAGTAATTATATTAATTATAAATTTATTTTTATTTTTTATTACATATTTGGAAAATTTTCAATTAATCACTTTAAAGTCATTTTTGGATAATCTATTTAATAAGTGTTTGTTAAGATTTTTTTAAAAAACTACTTTTGATCACATAAAATCACTCAATAAAACCACTCAATAAGCTATACTAAACACATTTTAAATTATTAATTAATTTTGTTCAAAAAAAAATCACAAATTATTCCAAACACACTAGTAGTATCTAAAACTTTAAAAAATATTGATTATCTTATGCTAACACAAGCAATGAAATTCAAAAAGGGGTAACTACATATATAGACCATTTGAAAACCCAATTTACACAAATGCCTAGATTTCATAAAATTTTAAGCTTTGTTAATGGCTCAACTGATTGAAGTCCAAGCTTGAATTTACATATGTGCCCATTATGTTATTTTGTAATTAATATAATAAATAAATAAAATGGGAGATTTTCCATAATTGTTGGTAGCATTGATTAGGTTATTTTGTAATATTTAATGTAAACTTGAAAATTAAAAAAATAATAAAAATAAAAATAAAAGGAGAGATTTTCCATAATTTGGTAGCATTGATTGAGTTATTTTGTAATTAATGTAAATTTAAAAATTAAAAATTAAATAATAAATAAAGGGATAGATTTTCCATAATTGTTGGTAGCATTGATTTTTTTATAGTATATGCTTTATATTCTTAGTATGATTTACATGCTCAATGAAAAACTCTAGTGTATATCAAACTGAAACTTCATTATCTCTACAAATCAAGAATCTTGTTTTTTTTTTCCTTCTTTTTGTCAATTTGTAAACTAAATGTATGCCCTAATGAGTTTGGATTCAACATTGAAACGATATTATATGCCCTAATAATATTTTAGTATATTATTCCGATTGTGAGTATATTTATTTCATATGTTGGGCATACTTTGGTCTATTTATTTCGTATGTTAGCATATATATTATGTTATATAATATATATGCTAGGTTATATTGATTTAATAATATCACGTATATTATTGTGTTTGTATATATATACACCAAGTATATATTTGCAAGCGACATGATAGTGGTGATAAACAAATACATTAGACATATTTACAAATGTCTAAATATACAAAGTGTATATGTCGAAATTCGTATTATGTATATTTACATAAGATTAACAAAAAGAAGTTACAACATGGTTACAGTGAAAAAAAAAAGGGTTACAACATGGTTATAATAATATGCAAAAACAATGAAAAAAAAAAAGATAAAAGAAAATAATGAGTTGGAAGTTGACGGCAAAAGAAACCCCATGAGGAAGAAAACAAAAGAAAAAATTACTCACTTGGTGGAAGAATCAGAAATTGCTCGCAGTCGATGGAGAGGTTTGGTTTGGTTGTGGTTTGAAATTGACGGCAGTGGCAAAGATTTGGAGATTGAATATTCAAATTCCAAAATAAAGGGTTGCAGTATATTAAAGTTAATAAATATATGATATGTACTAAAATCATTTACTTTAAATGAATAATATCATTATGAAAAAAAATAAAATACAATAACATCATAAATAAGTATATGCAGAAAATTAAGTAATGCTAAAGTTGATTTTTTTTTTTTTTTTTTTTTTGCTAAATTGACATTTATGAAATATAGTTTAAAATAGCCCATTCCGCATATTTTCTGATTCAAAAATCATCGAGCATAGCATCCTTGGCTACGCATGTGTTAGACAAATGGTCTATATTGCAATGTTCAAAGGTTAGTCAACGAGGAAGCCCAAACAAAACTAGAGTTAAGCCCAAAAATCAGAATGGAATTGCTTAATGGAGTATGGATTATTCGAGTGACAAATAACTGTTGTTTATTAGAGGTGTTCAATGACCTGAAAATTTTGATTAGCCTAATCTACATAATTTATATTAAGTTGGGTTGATTTATAACTTATAAGTTTGTTTGGATACAATTTGTGGGCTAAATTAGTTTGGGGATAATATTAACTTGAATTTATTCTTAATTAAATTATGTGTTTAGTTTTATTATGGATTCCTTTTAATTTATTCGGTAAAAAATACATTTAGTCTTTGATTTAGTTATGGTAGTTTAAAATTAGTAACAATTTAGGCCCCGTTTGATAACCAATTCATTTTCTGTTTTTAGTTTTTGGTTTTTATTTTTTAAAAAACAGGTGTGTTTAATAACTTGTTCATTTCTTGGTTTTTAGTTTTTTAAAAACGTTTTTAGAAATGTGAAGAAAAACTGAAAACGGAAAAAAATAGTTTTTGAAATTAATTTTTTGTTTCTGGAAAACGGACTGCCTCCCTGCCTCGTTTATAACCACATTGGAAACACGGAATTGCCTTGCAAAAATTTCATATATTGCAATTTGCATGTATTATTATAATAATAAAATAATAATAACATTTATTATTATTACTACTTTTGCACAAAAAAGTATATGTCTTTTTAGGGTATTTTTTATTAATATTGTAGTTTTTTAAAGTTATTATAAAAATATTGTTGTTTTGAAAGTATTTATAAGAATATTGTTGTTTTAATTAGCTGGCGGATGGTCGTCCGACCATGTACACGTGTTCGAGATGGTCGTCTCTTGAAGAGACGACCAAGTGTACGTGGCAGATGGTCGTCTCTTGAAGAGACGACCATCTCCCACATTTTCGTTTTAAAAAAAATGCGTAGATGGTCGTCTCTTCAAGAGACGACCATCCCAGAAGTTTTAATAATTATGTCAGTTGGCATATTGGTCAGCTGACTACTCTAAGACATAAGGGGCCTAGGTTCGAGCATTGTGGAACGCAGTTTTCAACTATTTATTTCTTTTTTTCCTCCGCTTTCTCTCTTTCTTTTTTTCCTTCCGTTTTTTCTTTCTTTCTCTTTTTCTTTCTTTTATTTGTTTTATTTAAATCAAATAAGATATCTTCCATTTTTTTAATATTTGAAGTAAATTGAATATTCTATTGTAATTTATTCTTTTTTTAAGAAATTGAAATTTATTTTATGTATTAACTATTTAAATATTATATTGCAATCGACTTTGGGAGAAGAACAACTTTGTTTACATCATTTTGAGTTGATTTTAAATAAAATGATGACGTTATTCAAAATTATCATGTAATTTTTTCTAAATAAAAATAAAGAAATACGAGAGAATGAAAAATTACTCATATTAGAAAAGAAAATATTTAAATAATTAATACTTAAAATAAATTTCAATTTCTTAAAAAAAAGAATAAATTACAATAGAATATTCAATTTACTTCAAATATTAAAAAAATGGAAGATATCTTATTTGATTTAAATAAAACAAATAAAAGAAAGAAAAAGAGAAAGAAAGAAAAAAAAACGGAAGGAAAAAAAGAAAGAGAGAAAGCGGAGGAAAAAAGGAAATAAATAGTTGAAAACTGCGTTCCACAATGCTCGAACCTAGGCCCCTTATGTCTTAGAGTAGTCAGCTGACCAATATGCCAACTGGCATAATTAATAAAACTTCTGGGATGGTCGTCTCTTGAAGAGACGACCATCTACGCGTTTTTTTTTTTAAAACGAAAACGTGGGAGATGGTCGTCTCTTCAAGAGACGACCATCTGCCACGTACACTTGGTCGTCTCTTCAAGAGACGACCATCTCGAACGCGTGTACATGGTCGTCTCTTGAAGAGACGACCATCCGCCAGCTAATTAAAACAACAATATTCTTATAAATACTTTCAAAACAACAATATGTTTATAATAACTTTAAAAAACTACAATATTAATAAAAAATACCCTGTCTTTTTACGTTTTCAAAGTGAGTGGTTTTAAATATATTTTTTGTTCAAACTTATTATTTTATTATTTTAAGTTTATACAAATAAATACTAATATTTAGTCTCTATCTTGTTTTATATATTTTTTTGAAAAAAAAAATTTACCCCAAAAGCTTTCAACCAGTATTTTGACTTCAACTTTTAATTTCATCACAAATTTAGCTCTAATATGGTTTTTCTTTGAAATCTTTTTATACCATATGTATGTTTTATAATTTGTAAAGGCATATGAGAATATTTTTTAAAACTAATTTTCAAATGAAAACTTATCAAAGATTAAAAAAAATTGCAACAATTTTTCAAGTTTAAGGTTAATGAGGTGCAATTGGATGAAATTGAGAGTCCATAGTAAAAATTGATATTACTTGACAAGTTTAGGGATAAAATTGATTTTTTTTTCCTCTTATGTATATTAGATGAAAGAATATTGTAAAAATAGTTCAGTTTTATTTTTATAAAATATATAAAACTAAAAACAGTCATCAAATGTTCTTTTGATTTAAAAAAAAAAAAACAAAAAAAATAATTATCAAACATGTTTTTGGGTTTTTTTTTTTTTTTTAAAAAAAAAAGAAAACCAGAAACAATTATCAAACATGTTTTTGGTTTTCTGTTTTTAAAAAATAGAAAACTAAAAACAGTTATCAAACATGTATGGTTTTTGTTTTTGAAAAACTAAAAACCAAAAACCAAAAACTGAAATGGTTATCAAACGGGGCCTTAGTCATTGAATTTTAGTACGTAATGATTTAGGCCGTAGAATTTAAAATTTGCAATGATTTAATTAATTTCTATTTTGAAACATTATGAGGCTGTTTGGGGCACTAAATGGGTTATAATAACATGGGTTATAATAGTCTGTGAGTTATAATAGCCTGTGAAATAATATAATATTATTTAAAATGCAGAATTGTTTAGTCTGGGGTTATAATAGTCTGTGTTTGGGGTACAAAGTACTCCACAGGTTATTAAAACACAGATTATTATAACCCTTGCCCCAAACAGCCCCATATGTTATAATTTGAATTTGAAGTTTACAACCACATAGAACTTACAAATACAAAAATAAAGGTCAATATGTATAGTAAAGAAATGACGAATTAGTGAGATCCAGACGGTTGTCAATTCTAATCCACGATACATTTTAACAAAATCTTTTTATACAAGGACTAAAACTTTATGTATTAAAGTTTCATAGCTAAATTATTACAAATTTTAAACTAAAAATAAATATCAAACTCTTAAGTGAGTGGATATGCATTTTTCTTGTTATAAAACAAAATATGATATTGAAATGCTTTTGTTAAATCTTTAAAATATGTAAATATATACTTTTTTTTATACAATGTAAATATATACTTAAAGCCAACGTTTTAACTATTTTTTAAATAAAATGTTGAATAAACAATTTAAAGAACTCAAAATAATACAACTCAAATATTTCATAATTTTGTGTGGGGGATTTTATAGTTGAATAAAATTGGATTAATCATCTTTTCTATTTCACAAGCATCTTCTTCTAGTTGATGAGAATTGGTTAATGGAAAGAGTCTTCTTTCTTTTTTTTTTCCAGTTTGGAAAGAGCATTCCAATAATGATAAGTTTATAACATGTCGATTTCAATTATTGATACAAGTAAATAATTTGAAAAGACTACTTATTCAAAGGTCGTGGCACAAATCTCCAAGTGCTTTGAATAGAAGAATTGAAACTTGGTTCATTGGGTTTTTCAAAGGTAGAATTAAAAATTTAAAAAAAAAAAAAAAAAAGATATTGGTGAGCTTTTTTTTTTTTAATCAATCGGCAACAGAATTATTTTCGAGGTTTCTTAATGCCAATGCTACAATTTGTTTTTTTTTTCATATATGACAATCTAACACAAATTAATAGCAAATATGGCAATATAGTACAATCTAAAAGTATTTGCAAATATGACAAAATTTTAAGTCTTATCCAATCATCTTATTTGATAAATCTATCAATGATTGAGGTTTATTAGTGATAGACCTATCACTAGGTCTATCAATAAGTTAGTGATGAACCAATCACTGATTCAGGTCTATCAGTGATGGGTGTCTATCATTGATTGTGTGCATGCTCGTTTTATATTATGTTTATTATTGATATACTATATCAATAAAATATAATAAATGATATATAAATGATCTTTTACTTCATTTACTATTAGATGATTGTTAGGTATACATCATCAACAAAATAAAAATACTATATCTACCAATAATATTTAACTTTTGTTTTCTATCTATATGCTCATTTGTTATTAGGTTTATCACTGATGCAAAATTAAAAATGGTATATCAATGATATTTAAAATTGTTTTCTATCCACATTTGTTATGAGGCCTATCGTTGATTTATCATATCAATAGATTAAAAAAGATAGATTTATGATATTTAACTTTTGATTTCTATTAGTGATTGTTTGCATACTTATTTGCTATTAGGTCAGTTGAAGATATATCATATAAAAAAGGAAAAATGTATATATTATTAATATTTGGATATGTTATCTATTAATAATCATTTGCATGCTCCTCTACTATTAGATACATCGTTAATAACTATATCAATAGATTAAAAAAAATGTATGAGTAATATTTCACTTAATTTTCTACCAATTGTTATTTGTATGCTTATTTTCTATGGGTGTATTACTGATATACCTTTCGATAGGAACAAAAATGATATATATATAAGTGGCATTTAATTTTCATTTTCAACTTTGTGATAGTTAATATGCCTATTTGCTATTAATTCTACCACTGATATACCATATCAATAGGATTAAAAAGTGTATATCGATGATATTTGACCCCCTTTCTTTTTCTTTATTTTAGTGATTGTTTACATGCTCATTTGGTCTATCATCAATATATCATATCAATAGATTAAAAATACTAAACTAGTGATAACTTCATATCAAAAACAAAAAAAATTGATAACAAATGGCTGTAAATTACTAATAGCAATGTATCCCTAATATACCATTTTATATGTCTATCAATGGTAGATGTGTCTCAAAGATAGACAACTATCATTGATAGGCGTAGAAATGGTTTATAAATAGGGGTGTTCAAAAAACTCGATGACCCGAAAAACCCGATCAACCCAACCCAATTCAACGGTTTGGGTTAGGTTATCAACTTGTTTGGGTTGGGTTGGGTTCAAACAAATGGAAACTTTATGGGTTGGGTTGGTTTGTGGGTTCACCAAAAAGGAGTTTGGGTTGAACCGAACCAACTCGAACTTCTTATTAATTTAAAAAAATAATTTTTTTACTTATATTACAACTATATGTACATATATTTATTTTAATTTTATAATTATTTTTAGATTATTTATTATTCAACAACTTTTTAAAATAAGTTTTTGAGTCGTTGGAAGGTAAAAATTCATGATATAAATTGAAATTGAATTGCTAATCTTAATTCAATATTTAAAAATAAATAAATATATATTTTATATATCAATACTTAACTTTTTCTTAAAATAAAATTTTGAGTTTATAACCCGACCAACTCGAACCAACCCAACCCAAATATTTCAGGTTGGGTTGGGTTGGGTTCATTATTTAATAAGGGTTGTTTAGGTTGAAGAAATTTGCAACCCGAATAATTGGGTTGGGTCTAAAATGTACCTCAACCCGACCCAACCCACGAACACCCCTATTTATAAATGATAAACATGAAAATGTTCTATCAGTGATAAACATAAAAATAGTTTATTAAATACGTAGAAATGATTGTTAATAAACATAAATATAGTCTATCAAACACGTAGAAATGATTGTTAATAGACATAAAAATAGTCTTAAAAGAAAACTATCATTGATGGACATATTAATGGTCTATTAGCAATAGGCATAGAAATTGTTTGTCAGCAATAGACATAAAAATTGTTAATTAGTGATAGATGTAGAAATAGTGATAGAGATCAATCACTGATAGACTATAAAAATAGTCTATCCGTGATACAGTCAATCAGTAATAGACTTGAAAATTTTAAAAATTGCCATATGTATAAAATATTTATTTTTGTAACATATTTACAAATATGGTAATTAAGATCCCGTTTGATAACCATTTGGTTTTTTATTTTTGGTTTTTGAAAATTAAGCCTATAAATACTACTCACACCCATGGATTTACTTGTTTTGTGATCTACCTTTTACCTATGTTTTCAAAAACCAAGCCATGTTTTAAAAACTAAAAAAAGTAGTTTTCAAAAACTTGTTTTTGTTTTTAGAATTTAGCTAAGAATTCAAATGTTTCCTTAAGGGAGATGAAAACCATTGTAGAGAAATTGAGAGAAAATAAGCTTAATTTTCAAAAACCAAAAATCAAAAATCAAATGGTTATCAAACGGGGCCTAATTTTGCCACTCATTACAATTGTCCTTAAAAAATGCTCATGGTACAATTGGTTTTAAAAAAAATGTTAATGCTACAATTTTTGTTCAAAAGGAAGAAGGCTGGCGTAGTTTGGATTATAAGGGATTCTAAAGGAGAAATTTTGTAAATGGGGCACATGAGTATATCATAGGGGTTGGAGCTGCTAGGAAAATTCTTTTAGCACAATAAATATAACATTTCCATTTTGAATAAAAGAATTTTCACAATTTTGAAATGAATCTATGGAACATTTGGTTTAAGGGGTCATTGTCTTATTGAAGGATGGAGCCAGGAATAAAAGATGGACGAGTTTATCTCATATTCAAACAAATATCTTCATATATATATATATATATATATTTTTGAGTTCAACAATCGCAGATAGAAAGATATTGTCTAGAATGATAATTGATGTCTTATCCATTTAGCTATGCTTGAAATTTCGTATGGACAGTATCTCACTAATTCACCACTTTAATTTAAAGTTAGAATATAAAATTTTGTTAGTGAAATTTTTAACCTCATCCCTATATTTTGGTCGCATGTTCGGGTGAGGGATGACCTAGCCCTTTCTTCTCTCCATTGATTTAGCTTTTGTTTTAGTTTTATATTTTATGTATATTATTCAATTAGAAAAAGAAAAAGAAAATTAGATGAAGAAGAAAAAAATCAAATACCTGCATGAAAGGAATGCCACTTACACTACTTCCGTTCTCATTCATTTTTTCGTTTCAATTCGTTGTCATTCCTATTTTTATGAGTATACGACGTGTCTAATAAAGTGAAAATCAATTGAAGTGAGTTATGACAAAGATGAATTTCTTTAAAAATATATTAAGAGATAAAAATTCAATTTGTACTCCATTAACTTAGGTTAGATTGCCAAAATGAGTACAACTCGACAGTAATTAGTAGGTACCATTGACCAAGAGGTAAGAGGTTTGAATCCCTTATTCTCAAATGTTGTTAAACTAAAAAAAAAAAAAAAAAACTTAAGACTATAATGAGTCAATTTTAACTTTAAACTTTTAATTTCATCAATTTAAGAGCTTTAAATTATAATAAATATTATCATCAATAACTCTTCAAAATTAAACTAGAAAGTTGATATAGCTTGAAAATATTGATACAACTCGAAAATGCTAAGTCAGAAAGTTGGCTCACGAATCAACTAACAAAAGACATAAATTTCAACAAACAAAACATCTAACTTGGTGTCACAAAAAGTTCAAACTCAATTATCAAAATACTCAAACCTAGCCATAAAATCAAATAAATAAAATTATTCATATGGAGTAACAAAGTGTCTAAATCCAACTAACTAAAATCATCCAACAGAAAATAGTTTTGTCCAATCATGAAAATGTGCATAGCTAGTTACAAATTGTTATTATTACTTTAAAAAAAGAAACTTAACCAATCGAGGGTTTTACTTGCATCTGTTTTATTGTAAAATTTATTCCGTTCCAGAGTTTAAATTGATAAAATTGTAATTTTAAAGTTAAAATGAAAACATATCAAACCCTCTCCTCACTGCTCAAGGCTAATTTTTAAGACAATGATATTTAAATAAATAATGACACAAATTAGGGTAATTTTGAAACTAAATATTTTTAAAATGTATAAAAAAAAAAAGAAATTACAAATGTAGGGCATAAAAGAAAAATAATATTTAAAATAGGGTACCTAAATCGTATGCATGGTACACGATTTACGTGTGGTTACACACTATCGCCATTTTTCTCTTCGTTTGTTTGTTGGGTTTGTTCGTCTTTCTCAGATGAATTTTGTTCTTCGTTCTTCTCCTCCTCTAGTTTTTTCTCTGTATCTTCAGTGGGTTGCTCTGTTTCTTTCTCCTTTTTCTTGGGTTCGTCTTTTTCGAAGAGATTGTTCCCGAGAATGGCTTCTTCGAGTTTGGATTTAAGTTCAGTTAAAGTTTTTTTCTCAAACTCCTTCAGATTGAAGAGATGGTTGCTTTCTTCCTTGTACGAAGAGCTCTTTTCCATGGCAGTCGGCTTCAAAACTTCATCCTCCACAATCTTAACGGTGATTTTTTCTTCTTTCTCTTCCACAGACTTCTCCTTCTCTTCTTCAACAACAACCTTCTTTGGCTCTTCTGAAACCTCCACCGCCGCCATTGAAGCACCTTCAACCTTCACAACCTCCACAGTCATGGTGACTCAAACTGCAAACCAAAAACAAAATTAACAAAATCGAGAGGAGAAACATAGTAAAAAAAAGCACAAAAACGATAAACCCACGTCTTTGATTTTGCTACCGAATCAAAATTCTCTTTCCCTCGACTCTGAAACGACTTGATTCGATTTTGATTTGATGAATTAGAAGTGTAATGGATGGTGGGGTGTTTTAGGGACCACCAAAGCGTGTATATGGTACACGGTTTTTATATGGAAATCATGTACCATATACACGAGTTACCTGGCAGCCACTTGGCGCGTCGGGTGGCGCGATGTGGCATGAAAATCGTGTACATGGTACACAAGTCTGCTCTTCTTCGTGTATTGAGCCGCGTTTCATTAACCTATTCATGAACACATGCCGCGACTTAGTTAAATCATGGCCCATATACACGATTCATCTATCCTAAATTTGAGATTATTTTCAAAATGACCATATTTGTGTTATTATTATTTTTTTAATTTACATTATTTTTATAAAAAAAAAATCCCTCAGATTTGCGAGGACAAAAAATTGTCGGTCTATTTAGGTCAAAAATTTTAAAAAAATAAAAAAAAGCCCGGCATTCCGTGAGGTTCGGTTGCGTTGGCTTCGGAGCGAGGTTAGGACTTAGGTAAGGGGGAGCCTGAAACAGTTTGGCAACCCGTGAACGTTAATTTTGATATAGACATTTGTTTGTTTGATTTGTGTGAGCGTAGCGTTGATTGTTTTCTTCACAAAACAACCACGGGTCTTTGGGCTTCACATGCGCAATACAAACAAATCCCGTAACCCTTCTTTTCCCATTTTGCCCCTTCCCTTTCCCACTATTCCCCGATTCCCCCCTATTTCCAACTCACGTGAAAAGTTGTCGCCCGATCTCTGGACCTCGCTGGGACCCACCCATTTGTGCCACATTTTGACAGTTTTCTATTCTAATTTTGGTCTTGTGATTTTTCTGAGTTTTTATTTATTTATTTTTTTTTTAAGCCTTGTTTTGCTCTCTTAATTAATTATCATTGTTGTATTGGTGCTATTAAAATTTTGTTTTTTCATGTGGAAATGAAGAGTGTGGATTTATATAAAATTACAAGGAGTCAGTTCTTGTTTTTTAAGAGCCCATTTGGTAGTGTTTTTTTTTTAATTTTTGAAGGAAAAACAAAAACAAAAATGTATTAGCTCATGGTTGCTTGTTTATTGTTCTCTTTTTCTCTTTTATTGAAAAATAAATGAAATTATATTTGGCTACAATTTATTGTATCTTGTTGTCTCACATTATTTATTACTAAAATTTAATTTTATTTGAAAATAATTTCTATTTTTTTTAGTATTATGTTATTTTTTGTGTTTTACATTTATTATGCATTTAAGAAGTCAAAATGATAAAGTAATACTTTTTATCTTATGTTTTTAAAATTTTTAAAACAAAGTCAATTTATTTATGATTTCTGAAAATCTTTGAAATAGAAAACAAAAAAAAAATATTTTTAATATCTAAATAGTGTATGCATTTTTAAAAAAATCTCAGAAGAAATAAAAAAACAAGAAATAAAGGTTATTTTATTTTATTTTTTATTTTTAAAGTATTACAATTGGATGAAGCTGGCTACAAATTTTAGGAGATTACAAATGAATGACCAACTAAGTTATGATTAGATTGGCAAAAATAGGAAACAATTACCAAACTCATATATTTTTCAAATCTAATAATAATAAATTTGAAAACAAAAAACAAAAACAAAATCTAAAAATAGTTACATATAGTTTTCTTGCTTTTTAATACCATAATATTCAAAAGTTGAGACAACCCAACCATTTTTGTAGTTTTTTTTGGCAAAAATCAATTTATACTTCTAAGGGGTTGTATCGATAAACACCCTAAACTAATAATTGTATCAATTTAAACCCTAAACTTTCATAAGTGTAATCAATTTATACATTCTGTTAGATTTTATTTGAAAAACGTTAGTTTACACGTATGCAAACTTATAATTCTATCAATTAAACCCTTAAATTGTCATAAGTGGAATAATTTAGGCGCTCAATTTGAAAATCGTCCATGTATCAATTTTGATCACACGTGTGTAAACTATTTAAAAAATCTAGACTCTCCATTTAAAAATCGTCAATTATTTTAAATGTATGGTCTAAATTGATGCACTTATGAAAATTCAAGAGTTTAATTGATATAATTATAAGTTTGTACATGTGTAAAACTAACATTTTTCAAACGGAGTCTAGTAGATGTGTAAATTGATACATTTATGAAAAATTAAAATTATTGCAATTATTAGTTTATGATTTTTATTTATACAACTTTTTTATTGTCCCTTTTTTTAAATGCATTTTTAAAGTAATTATTATTTAATAATTAATACACAAGTGAAAGAAATGTTATATAACAAAACGCCATCGCATTGCTAAAATAATGAGGAAAGGGCATTTTGGTCAAATAAACAAAAGCATGGGCCGTCGTGGTCGTCGCCGTCGTCGGCAAGCAGTGGCTGCTTGCCAAATCGCGCCAATCAGAAAGAATTAAAAAATAATAATAATAATTAAATTTATTAAAAACAAAAAAGAGAAAAAAGAAAAAAAAACGCTCCGAGTCCCGATTCCGATGCAACGTCTATATCTATCGCCCTTCTCTCTCTGTTCATTTGAGTTTTCGATGGCTTTTTAATGGCCGAGGCCACGGCTAGGGACTCAATCTCTACCTTCGCAGCAGCAATGGCTGTTAATCACTGTCAGGTAAATGGTATTTTCCATTAGTTTTTAGTCGACATTTTCAGTGCCTGCTAGCAAATCACCAAATGCAAGTTTCAATTAGCCCTTCTTGCTCTCGATTTCCTCTGCACTGTAATTTCAGGCTCGATAATTTGGTTTCTCCGTTCGTATTTTACTAATTTCTTTGGTGCTGGAGTTTTGTTTGATTAGAAATGAGAATCTGGAGACTCGTTTTCGTTTAAGCCTTGTGATTTTATCATTTATGTATGCATTTTTTTTAGGCGCTGCTTTTGATAATGCATTTGCCTTTTTCGTCTCTTTCCAGGCTGCAACTTTGTCGAATGGAGTTCACGTTCAAGAAAAACTAGCGAAAGTCACTAGACTCGACGAGACGGAGCGCCATTGTTCTTTAGGTATTTTTCTTAATTACAATTTTTAAGTTCAGTAATCGGCAGTTTTAGACTTCCAGATGCATGTTACTGATAATTAATTGTCATCGCCGTTTCAGAAATTTTGCCAATTCTCTTTGAGAAGGCTTCGTTCCCCTTTCAAAATTCTTCGGTAAGTTTTCTTTTTATGGTGTATTGCTTTTCCACTATATTTTGGTGTTCTTTCTCTCTATTAGTGGTAATAACTTGATGGAGCTCAATTTTTTCTTCTTTTGGACATGGCGTCTGAGACGAGAATACAGGTACAGCTAGGGCAGATGTAGTAATTCAAGAATTTTATGAAAGTAGCCGAAAAGAATAATTTTAATTAGAATAAAACTAGCAAATAATACATTTAGATTGAGTAAATCGGTTATTAGTTATGACAAATACTTAATTGATTTACTTGAGTGAAATTTTGGTTAGTCAATTATACATCCAATCA
Organism: Trichosanthes truncata; assembly: GCA_033996785.1. NCBI lineage: Eukaryota > Viridiplantae > Streptophyta > Magnoliopsida > Cucurbitales > Cucurbitaceae > Trichosanthes > Trichosanthes truncata. The sequence goes on from JAWPNB010000003.1 coordinate 75,342,505, forward strand.
CTGACTAGCTAACTTTAATTTCATCAAATAATTATCTACAATTATTGTCTTTATTTTTCCATGTTGATTACCTTTTGTTTTTAAAAGCAGCGTTGATTACTTTTAAAATAGTAAATTATGGTCCAAATTTTTTAATAGTTTTTCATTTAAGTATATATATATATATATATATATATATATATATATATATATATATCTTTAAAAACGCAAAAGAAAACCAACCCATCCACCTCTCACTGCAAATTCCCTTACAACTAAGGGGCAAAGTCTTCTACTTTTGTTGTACTCCTTTGCCCACAACCATCAGTGACCAATCAGATTATTGTCCTATTCAAACATTTTTGGCTTCGCCCCGCATTTTCCCGTGTAGTCTATTTCTATTGAATTTATTTGTATTATATGTAATAAATATATAGATCTCTTGAATTTTATTTTTTATCTAATAAAAAAAGATAAGTTTGAAAAAGAATCATATTTACTTGTGGCTGTCATTTTCTTTTGTCCTATTTGGCCACTGAAAATACATCTCTGCTTCTTCGGTTCTTTTTTTTTCTTTTTGGGAAGAAATTTACCTTAGTTGATGATTCACACTGTACCAATTTTTATTTTTAGAACAGTTATGTATATGTTTTGAGAATTTCTTTTAAGTAATCTTTATCTGTTCAGGCCCGTGATTCCTCTAGCTTTTTAAGGACCGAGGAATTCAACAACAGTCCAGATTGTGATCCACATTTAGCTTTCCTCAGCTTCCTGGAAGTTACCCATCCAAAAAGTAAGATGTCATTGGAAACTTCAGATACCCGCTTGACTTGCCAGAACGTTATTGACATACATGTGAATGGTGGAGATGCTTATTCCTCGTGCATAGTAAATATTGATATTGACAAGGACAAGCTCAAAACACCTAAATCCTGTGAAGGAACTTTTGAAAGTTTGAAAACTGAGAATACATTGGTGGTAAGCGAACTCATTTATCATATAAATTTTAGAGTTGGGTTTAAAAAAAATTAAGACCAAAGATGGGTTCATGATCCTAAAATATTAGTTTTGGCAGCGATCAACTTAACTCCGCCAGACGTGTATGATTTAGAGTTACATACTGAAATGGTTTTTCTTGTGATCTTCTGTAGTTTGACATACTATTTCATCTCTTACAGCGCATAGAGAAGGTATTGCAGAGACAATCCAGCCTTAAAATGGGGGCGAAACTTGTGCATTATTTGTTAGACCATGGACTAATGTTACTGAAGTTCTCATCTAAAGGTATGATAGAAAATCCTTCACCAGGGTAAATACTTTTTCTTTTTATTTTCTTAAAAATTATCATGGTGGGTTGGGGCCAATTTGACTTATCCCAATTCCCAAGAGACAAATGCCTAACTCGAGAACACCTAGGTTCAAGAAGCTCATGAGATATTTAATATTTTGAAAGGTTGGACCATTGCTTGAGGTCTCCTCAAGGATATTCAGGATTTAAAATTTTGTCTTTTATGATATGATATCTAAGCCTGTCCATTGAAGAATAGATGACATTTCTCTTCTGATCATGATTTGATCCCCTCGTTTTGCGTCCGAACACTCAATTGTTTGCAAAAGTTGTCCACTTCCATACTTAAAAATAATCAAGATTTTTATTTTCATTTTTCAAATGTGCAAGAGCGGTCAAACTTGCTGATGTATTGAATGTTTAACGTTGAACTCTGAAGTTTTCAATTTCTTGTGTGATTCAGCAGAAAAATCAGGGACTGAGAGGGTTCACGATACGCCAAACAACAGGTGGAGAAAATATAAACGTGCTGCTTCATTTGATTCAAGAAAGATTGTTATTCTCTTCTCGGTATTGTGAGTACCAAATCCCAAATCTTGTTAATTTAAGTCCAATCCCAGTACTGAGTAGAATTTCGGGCATTTAAGTAGCTACACACCATTACAAAAGAATACAATTTATCTTTAGAAAATCCAAAACACAAGTGGCTTTTACTACAGTGCTAATAGCTATTGATCCTTTGCAATCTATATGGTTTGAACATATCCTTTCAATAACTTTGTCAAATAATTTTCACTTCCAATAACATATCCCATCTATTAAGTCTGCTGACACTTTCAAGAAAGTGCCTTTAAATATTTAGAGTACTTTTAGATATTCTTAAATCTTTTGATAAGATCTGGAAATTGTTTTTTTGCACTTTGGAATATTGTCCTTTTTTTCTTTTCTTTTCTTTTCTTCTTTTTCTTTTTCTTTTTCTTTTTTCTTTTTTCTTTTTTAAGAAAAATATGATTTTTTTGATATCAACTAATCATCCTTGTAGAAAAACAAGATCCAATTGGTTTAGCAAGGCAAAGACTATCTCATATATAAGAAAGTGATGCCACCCTATTTTTTAAATAAACCCAAAGTAACACTAACAATAAGGATTCTCTAATATTATACTTTGTTTTGTTTTATATTATTTTATTATTTATCATTACAGGTCAAGCTTGGGAACCTTGATATTGATATATTTGACTCTGAGAGTAAGGCAGCAGAGTGGAGATGGATCTGTTGCTATGTAACAGTTTTTGCTCTCTGGTTTTGTATCGCTCTTCCTTTTTGCCTTTCTACAGTCTGTTAAAATAGTTGGGTTTTTATTTTTATCTCCTTATAGAACATATTTTTAGGCATGCGACTGTTATATTTGTACATAAATGTCTTCCACTTTATACTGCCTTAGGAATTGATCACACTAGTGAATGTTTTGTGACATTGGGATGAACCTCGTTGGCAAAGAACATCAAAATCCTTGATGGAATCTCAATTTTATAGGAATGTTGGTAAAAATATTGATGTTGATGAAAAATTATGAAAATTAAGAAATTTGTAAAAGTGATTTCCATCAATACTTTATAATTAAGAAATTTGAATGTTTTTTCATAATATTTTTTTGTTGATATTTCACAATTAAGAATATTATAAAACGAGATTTTTTTTTTCAATAAACCATTGTGCGACTACCAAGAACCTCAAGCGGGGAGAAAACAACCGAAAAGTTTTTTCTCTTTTTTAAGTTCAACTTTAAAAATATGTGAGGTGGAAATTTGAAACTTTGACATTTTGGTTGAGGTTATAATATCTTTGATCTCATTTATGTCAAATAAACTTTAATTAAGTCGAAACTAACTGAACCAAAAAGATGTAGTTTGATCTTTCTTTTTATCCAATCGATCGAGTTCTGGCAATTTTAAATTGTTACAAATCTTAAAGTATAGGGACTAAATTATTACATACTAAAGTATATAAACTAAATTGTTACAAAAATGAAAGTATGAGAACTAAATCATTGCAAATCAAAGTTTAGGACCAAAAGTAATTTTTACCATAATTATTCAATACAAACGCACCAAATATCGTCAAAATATCGGTGATATTTCTAATATTTTAGCGATACATGGGTAAAAAAAATTTACCCCTCATTTCAATTTTAGTATCTCCAAACATTTGATATATTAGTTGATATCGCCGATATTTTCATTCCTTATGACATTATAATCTCAACCAAAAGGTCGAAGATTCAAATCTCCACCCCACATTGTTAAACAAAAAAAAATATGGCTAAAATACCATTTTGGTCACTATACTTTGAAACTCACTCCATTTTAGTTCATATGCTTTTAAGTGTCCAAATTTAATCTCTATTCTTTCTATAAATCTTAAAATTAATTCTTATTGTTAGTTGAAATAGATTTTTTTCATCAAAATTGGTAAAATAATAACAATAATTTTCATTCAAGAATAGACACAATCTGAATATATTTTTAAAATTCATAGCAAGAGGGTTAATAGAAACTGGTTTTTTAGGAAAGTTAACTAAAGACTAGCCATAAGGACTAATTTTAAAGATTGAATAAGAGTACAAAGACTAAAATATAACAAGCCTCAAAATATAGAGACAAAATGTTATTTTAACCAAAAAATAAACATTTGTCAGTATTTTTTTTTTTTTTAAAAAAAACAAATGTCTCGTTTAATAACTATTTTGTTTTTGGTTTTATGTTTTTGAAAATTATGCTTGTCTCCTCACAATTTATTTTTGTAAGCTTTTCACCTTCCTCAAAAACACATTTGAATTCTAAGCCAAATTACAAAAACAAAATCAAGTTTTTGAAAACTATTTTTTTTAGATCCTGTTTGATAACCATTTGATTTTTTATTTTTGAAAATTAAGCTATAAATAATACTTCCACTAATGGGTTTCCTTATTTTGTTATCTACTTTTTACATATGTTTTCAAAATTCAAGTCAAGTTTTGAAAACTTAAAAAAAAAAAAGTAGTTTTCAAAAAGTAGTTTTTATTTTTAGAATTTGACTAAGAATTCAAATGTTTTCTTAAAAATGATGAAACTCATTGTAAAGAAATGATAGAAAACAAACACAATTTTCAAAACCAAATAGTTATCCAACATAACCTTAATTTTTAAAATTTGGCTTGATTTTTGAAAAAGTTTTAAAAAAGTAAAACTAGATGTGAAAGAAGGGTTAATTTTCAAAAAGAGAAAATAAAAAACAAAATAATTATCAATCAAGTAATAAAAAAGAAAAAAACAAAAAACAAAATACAAGAGGAAAAAAAGAAGGGCACGGTAAAAAACATAGTGTTAGTGGTACTTGGTACCCAGTCAACAAGGTTGCATTTTCCTTAAAATATTGGACACCTGACATATAATCCACACATATCCATTGGTTCAGTCGTTGTAGACGTAGATGAAGAAAATATGGGCATATCATACCCAACATTCCTCATCTCCCTCATTAATGAGCACAATATCAACCTCCCACCAATGTCTCTGATATTGATACAAGAAATGAATGAGCATTTCCATGGACCCCCTCTAATGAATGATCCCATCGCAGCCACATACTTGCTTCTCTTGCATTTATTCTCCCCTTCTACTGGCCCTCGTTTCGAACCAGATGAAATCCATCAGAGAGAGAGAGATCATAACAGGAGATACATTGAGTCAGAGAGAGAGACAGAGAATAGGAACCATGAACTTGAAGTCTCTTACTGGAATGCAAAATCCTGGGAGCGATTCGGACGGAGCTGAGCAGGTTCACGACCAGAGGATCGTGATTCCGAACAAACTCATCACCGAAGCTGATTGCATCAACAGGAAAGATCCAGCATGGTACACAACCTTGAGTTCATTTTAGAATCTTAAGGCATGGAATGGAATAGGGCCTTCTTTCTGAAAATAAAATCTCTGGTCGTCCCTTTGCAGGTTTATCACCACTCAGATCCCAACAGATTTGACAGTTCAAGTTCAAGAGATCAGCTTCAATGTTCACAAGGTAACTAACTATATGCAAGTAAGCTCAAACTTTGCTTCATATTAAACATGAAATGCAGCAAAAGAGTTCTTGAAGCCAGACTTGAACAACAAAACTAAAAGAGACATTCTTTTCTATTTCTCAATTTTTTTCCTGATATAAAATTTCAATGTATCAGCTCATTCTAGTTGCTCAATGATAAATGAAAGAGGCTCTCACCTCCATCTTTCTTGGAACAGTACACATTGATTTCGAAATGTGGCTACATAGGCCGAATGGAACTTCAATCATCAACCTCTACTCAGAGTTACGACCTAAAGCTTGAAAACTTCCCAGGTGGACCAGAAACATTCGAATTGATTCTCAAATACTGTTATGGTTTCCCAGTAGACCTGAACTCAAGCAATGTAGCCCCATTAAGATGTGCATCGGAATTTTTGGAGATGACAGAGGAATTTGAAGATGGAAACCTCATCTCCAAGACGGAGTCCTTCCTCACATTTGTAGTCCTTTCATCATGGAAAGAATCACTGACTGTTCTCAAAACTTGTCAGAGTCTCTCTCCATGGGCTGAAAATCTTCAAATTGTGAGACGATGCTGTGACTCGATAGCTCGGAAACTCTCTAGAGAGAACATAATAGGAGATACAGACAGTGAAGAGGGGTGGTGGTTAAATGATTTAACCACACTTCACATAGACTACTTCACAAGAATTCTAACTGCAATAAGAGCCAAAGGTATAAAGCCAGAGATTATAGGTCAAAGCATTGAGCACTATGCAAGGAAGTGGTTGCCAGGCATTGGAATGGAACCAGGACTCAGAGAATATACACAGGACAAAAATGACCTGCAAGTAAGTATTATGAGTGGTAGGAAAGATGGACTGGGAATTGGATACAACAAGGAACATAAAGCTATTATTGAAAGCCTGCTAAGCATACTTCCTCCTCAAAGAGAAGCAGTTTCGTGCAAGTTCTTGTTGCAGATGCTAAAGATGGCAAGGGTGTATTCTGCATCAGCAGCTTTGATTTCAGAACTAGAGAAAAGAATAGGAATGGTGTTGGAGGATGCCAATGTTATTGATATTTTAATTCCTAACCATACAAATAATGACCAAGGAAACTTGCCAAAGTAAGTATTGTTCTTAGAAGCTCAGCACATACCAATTAGAAGTCTTCAACGCCTATCAAATTCACTAACTGATATATTCTTTGATTTTTTATCAATGACTTGCTCCTCAGTACACAAGAAGAACGCAGTATGCATGACATAGAAGTAGTGCAAAGGCTCCTAGAATATTACTCACTGTTTGAACAGCAACAGCAACAACATAGAATTGGGAACTCTAATGTGTGTAAACTCATAGACAATTACCTAGCTGAACTTGCAAGAGATCCAAATCTCTCTATCACCAAGTTTCAAACTTTAGCCAACTCATTGTCAGAAAATGCAAGGCATTGTCATGATGGATTATACAGAGCCATTGACACCTACCTCAAGGTTGCATATTGATTATCTTGTTCTTAATCATTTTCTCATTTGCAGAAATTAATACCTGCTTGGAAGGATAGAAGAAATTTCACTTTAGAGACTTACAGACTATTCTCCTCTGCAGACTCATCCTTTACTATCTGAGCATGATCGGAGAAAGCTATGCAAAATCATGATCTGTGAGAAACTATCACTCGATGCGTGTGTGCATGCTGCACAAAATGATCGACTGCCTCTTAGAACTATAGTTCAGGTGACATTATATAAGCCCTATACTTAGCACACTTTAGTTAAAATCCCAGCAACATATCTACATTATAGAATTTAATTAAAAGAGCTAGCAAATATAAGGAAGTGTAAAGTTATAATCGCATAACATATATTTATGGTCAAAGAATTAGTTGCAAGTTTAATGTGCCACAAATAGAAAAAAGATGAGGCTTTACTTGAACTTGAACCCAGACATTCAACAGATAGAAGAATCAGAACATACAGGCCACCCATAGGTTCGTGAATGGCAGACAAAAAGGAATTTGGCTTATCAAAACCAGCTGCCCTTATTTCTCGACAAAGAGAAAAGGTACAGCATATCAAATCTCCACCTAAGGTTAAATTTTAGATCATTAACAAAAAGCAGATTGTATCAGCATCTTCACTGAGCCCCATTCCCAACTCCTCGTATATTATTAATAATAATCCTTCTATGCATTCTCCCTTTCATAACACTACTAGAAAAGACCTATTTACGTTCGATTGTAAAACTAGTACAATTGGCATTAGGAAGAATGTATTCACTGCTTATCGGCAGTCAGAACCAGAAAATAACTAGAGATATATAGGAGGACTGCAATATTAGATTCCTACATCTTTCCATTTTATATAATCAGAGGCAGTAGCCAATAGGCCAGTACCAAAGACCATCTACAACTAGTTTTGAAAGTTTTCACAATAAACAACCATCTAACGATACACTAAAACAAATCGCAGAGGTCCATCTCACTCAATAATTAGAGTCCTAGCTCTTGGAAATTAGGACATACAGGTAGTTGGTCAACAGTTTGAAGTTCTAACTTCTAAGTGGTAATCACAATACTTCTGAGTGAATATGCAGGTTCTGTTTTCAGAGCAAGTGAAGATGAGGTCAGCGATGCAAGAGAAAGAGAAAGCACCTAGTAGTGATAATTCAGATCAAGATGGAAACCATTTATCAACAGACAGAGAGATTAAAAACCTCAAGGCAGAACTTGAGAGCGTGAAGGCACAGATGGCAGAGTTGCAGAGTGACTACTCAGAGCTGCAACAAGAGTATGAAAAACTAAGCAACAAGCAGAAAAATGTAGCAGGATGGGGATTTGGTTGGAAGAAGATAAAGAATTCCTTCCACACGAGAGTTGATGGAGATGAACCTTCCCATCAGAGACCCAGTCGGACTAGTTCTCGAATGAGCTTAAGACATAGATTATCAATGTCCTGAAGTATTGGAATATGAGAATCCTCTAAAAGCTAAATGATCCAAAGAAGTTGCTATTCTACTTCACTTGTGCATGATTGTATTGTAGCTGTAAAAAGATACAACTCCAGGTTTTTTATATTGTTCATCTTGCAGAATGCAGACAATATATATTTTCTTTTATTTTTCGTTTTCATAAGAATATCTTTCACCAACAACAAGAAAAATGATAGAAGAGGGATTCTTTTTTTTTTTCTCTTGAAAAGTCGTAAGGTAGACAAATGACAATAGCAGCTAATACTCTCTGCAGTGAAAAACGAAAATTTATCAGAAAAATTACTTCTATGCACTCAGCTTTTCATACAGCATGTGGTGGCATGTATAAATTCATTATAATCACAATATTGCTATCGCATATTTGATGGTGAACCCAGTACACATTCTTGAATTATGTAAGTAGAATCTACATAATACGTGGGAATAATACAAATACAACTCTAATGTCTTTATTGATTTAACCAACAAAACAGAACTTCCTCCAGCAAAACGTCCCATAAGAGGGCTAACAAGAGTTCATTTCATAATTAGAAAATTATCATTAAGCTCAAAGCCGTAATCAACCTATTACACTATCATCGTTTAGAAAAAACAAAAAATCCAAAGCAAATCACAATTACGAAGTAACAGGGATACATTCTTCAAACTACCTACCAGACCTCATGCTACTCCAAGGAAACTTAGTTGATGGTTCAACAGCTTCAGCGCCGCCAATTCGTCGGCGACCTCTATCAGAATAGCCCTTGTAAGCTTTAAATCCCACTGGCTCCTTCTCATGCAGCCAATGCCTCTTGGCCTCTCCCTCCTCAACAATGCTGGACTTAGACTGTTTATTCATATTCCTCTTGTCCTCCTCTATAATCCGGATCGGGTACACGTCCGGAGAAATTGACAAGGGATTCCTGAGAGTAACATAGGCCTTCTTGTAATCAGGCTTTGCGATCAAAAGCCCTCCACGCTTCTTCTTCTTCCCTTCCATGTTGAGAGTTCGAACTTTATCGACCTCAAAGCCGTAGAGGCTCTCGAGAACGCGCTTGATTTCGATTTTGGAAGCAGAGGGAATGGTTTTGAGAGCAATTTCAGTGATGTTGGTGAAAGAGGTGGGCATAAGAAGCTTGATTGGAAGATTTGCGAAGTGAACAACTCTTCTTCCGAGTCTGCTTCCCATGTTCTTGGCCTTCTTTGCTCGTGCAGTTCCTCTCAAAAGCGTCTATGGGAAGGATTGAAACCGAACCCTGCAAAACGCCGAACCACTGGGAAAGGGAAATGGAAACGAAAGCTTTGCGTTGCTTTCGATAAAGAATTGGGCTGGACCGCGTTCATGCACCGCCCACTGAAGCCCATCAAAGCCCATATATGTAAACAAAAAACAGAAAAAACGAAAAGAGGGAAAACTTCGAATTTATTTATTTTAGGTTTAAATTTCACTTTGTCTTGGAGTTCTAGGATTCTTGTATTTTATTCTCCAAACTTTCAAAATAACTATTTTAAGTCAAAACTTTTAAAGATAATTGTTTAAATTTTTATTGTTATTGTGTTGTTAATTATTTAACAAATAAAATAATATGATTCAAATGTGTATATTAATATGTTGATGCAGGTATGTATTGAAGTCTCATAAATTTACTAAACAAGTGAGTAAATTTTAGTTGGCAAAACCGTGACAACCAAAATGACTACTTTTTTTTTAAGTTTAGACATTAAAATGTAAGTTTAACTTCTATTTTAATAGTAAATTAGAAAGAAAATATTTTCAAGGTTAAATTATAAATTTAGTGATGTCAAAAATTAAAATAAATACATGGCTTAAATGATTAGGTTTTTATATATTTTTTTAAAAATTACACTAAATTTGTAGATATTTACTAAAAATGAATCACATGCAACAATTTCTAAAAAAAACGACATTAAGATTAGTTGTAGACGTAACTTTACTTTAAAAACCAATCTAAACATAACTTAACTGAGTAAAACATATATATATCTTCAATCAAAAGGTCACAGATTCGAACGAATTCCTACCACCATAACTTTCCTTTAATTATTAAATTAAAAACCAGAAATTAAAAAAACAAAAACAAGAATAACCTTGCTTCCTTCCTTTCAACGTGCAATAAAGGATAATATCATATTGGTCGCAATGAACAATCACCACTAAATTCTTGATAAAGACCTCGATACATTTGAAGTCCTAATTGTAGGTCAGGAAAGAGATGATAAACATTATCCCATACAAAAAATGAATAATATTAAGTTCCATGCCCAAAGAAATGAAAAGCCCCACAAAAAGTGCATCTTCTAACTCTACAGTCAGATTGGGAAGAATAAGAGGGTAGGGTTATTATATAAATCAATCCACCAGAATATGTCTGTGTTCAAATATTCATGATCAAAGAGTTATCTTTGATTTACATTTCTTCCTATCATTCAAGATATTGTTGACAAAATTGTACTAACATTGAATTACCTACTACACTACAACGTCCATGTATCAATACTTCGAATCAGCCAAACGAGCGAGTAGAAATTGCACGAGCAAGTAAAACCGATCATTTCTGATCTGGCTTTACTTCAATGGAAGTTATCTCCTACTGCTTACAGCTTTGCCTTTGCTCAAATCTGAGAGTTCCTCGATCAACTTCCTCTCGTCGCTGCTCAACTTCTTTGGGATTTCGACCTGCACGCGAACTAATTGATCTCCCCTCATGTTCCTTTTATTTAGGAGAGGAACTCCTTTCTTCGACATCACAAGTGTTGTATTTGGCTGTGTCCCGGCAGGGATTTTCAAATCAACCATGCCATCTACCGTTGGAACCTTAATGGTAGTACCTAAGATGGCATCAATGTAGGACACTTTGCAAGTGTACAATATATTGGTATCGTCACGTTTTAGGACGGGGTCAGGCGTAACGTCGATAATAACAAAGAGATCCCCTGGAGACCCACCTCGTCTTCCTGCATTTCCTTCATTTCGAACTCTTAGACGGCTACCAGCATCAACACCTGCTGGAACTTTTAAACTTATCCGCTTCGTTCTCCGTACTCGCCCATCCCCAGAACATGTGTTGCAAGGGGTGGATATTTCCCCAGCTCCACCACATGAAGAGCAAGTCATTACCTGCTGGAAGACACCTAAAGGAGTCCTTGCTGATGAGATGACCTGGCCTTGGCCGCCACATGTGCTACATCTAGTTGGTTGGGTTCCAGGTTTAGCGCCAGATCCTTCACAAGTCCCGCAGCTCTCCAGTCTGCTAATCTCAATCTCCTTTTCGACACCAAAAACAGCTTCCTTGAAGTCCAACACAAGATTGTAATACTCATCTTGTCCATCAACTGCTCTACTCTTTGAACCTCTGCCTCCCATGCCCATACCGCCCATGCCACCCATGCCACCCATGCCCTCGAATAAAGACTCGAAGAGATCAAAAGGATTACTGAAATCCTGAAGGAGCGTAAACGAACACAGGAGTCAGGGCAACAGAAACTTCATTAACATATTTTTCATATTTCCATCAGAGAATTACTTACCCCCATGCCCATACCAGCACCTTTAAGGCCAGCCTCTCCATATTTATCATAGAGTGAGCGTTTTTCATCATCGGACAAGACCTGAAACAAGAAAATTCCTGGTATATTAGCGATCATAGGTCGCAACTCCAAATTGATAAATATAAACACAAATATGAGCTACAAGACTCTTACTTCATAAGCATTACTGATTTCCTTGAATTTTTGTTCAGCCCCAGCATCTCTGATAGAACAGGAAATAACCGGTTATAAAATACATGTTATCCAAATACGCTGAACTACTGCTGAATAAAAATTAAGATCGGAATAACAAGATTAAAGTGGGGATCTTGTCATGTCTGTTACAATCTGTAGTCTGTACTATTGCATAGTTTTTTCATCCATAAAAAGAAATTAACTTACTTGTTCACATCTGGATGGTAACTCCTAGCAAGCTTCCGATAAGCTGAAGAACACAAAAAAAAAAATACCAATAGCGATAAGATAATATATAAAGGATGAGAAATATCTAGGAGCATTACTTAAGTAAATGAAATAAGAAACAAATAAAATATACGTAGAAAAAGTCTCAACTGCAGATTCATGTCTTGAATGCCTTGAGACCAAGAACATAACCCCTATCATTTGCATCTACTGGGCTTAAGCACCAATATATCATCTTTCACAGTTTGAATACATTAACTATTCTTTTTCATAGGTGGCACTCATTCTTTCTAGAAAAAACTAGTTCTTATTTTGGAAGTACCTCATCCTTTCACCCTTGCATACTCTAAACAAAACTTTTTCTTTCTCATTGACACAAATACAAATGCACACAAGGGTTCGCTCAATGTGAAACAATATGTATAGTGTATATTCCTCGAATAAAATCCAGAATCAGATAGCCATTCTCCCTAGTGTAGGACGTGATAGAATTATGATGGGTGATTATTAGGAGCATATAAGTTATTAACTGGAGTGTGAGGTAAGTTCGTTAGCATGAGGGATTGTGAGAAAGCTTCTCGATTGCTTAGTAATCCTTGGTAATTTTTTTTCTTTTCATTAGCAATTTCAATAAAATATCTCAATCGATGTCCTTCTCAAATTCTAGTTCCTATCAGGACACTGAAGGAATCACAGAATAAATTAGATGTTTTTATGCATAAAATATTATGGCCATCAACAAGCAGTGAAATACAGCCCAATAACAATAAAAGCATACAAATAGGGGTGTTTAAAAAAAATATACACAAATAAACAAGATCAAGCTCAAACAAAAAAAAAATTCAACGGAACAAGGATGAAGCTAATGACATGTTGACAGGATAAATGCCACCTGATCCAATGAAGACTTGACAGAATCGACTAAATTATAAAACTCGACACGGAAATGTCAAGTTATTATGTATAAACAGTGAAGGTTCTTCAAACTCTATCAATCTGATTATTTAACATTTGATGAGTTTATTTACCTTATCTAAATTCTAAATGCAGGAGAGATCACCAACACTCAATGCAATGACTAGAAGAAACTCAAATCCTAAAGCAAAAATTCAATTTATCACAACCATTTGTGATTTGTGATTTAATAATTTGTTGCTACAATTAGGTTCAACGTACTGCTACCTTAAATCTGTGTAAAACAAAAATAAAAATAAACATACAAAAATATCAAAACATCAAAACCAAAAAATTCGATAAACATCTGAGTAAAAGGTAAATACCACTTTTAATTTCAGATTTACTGGCGTTTTTGGACACCCCAAGGACAGAGTAATAATCCTGCAAATTAATAAATGAGCGTTATTTTTTAAATAATTGCAGAACAAACTCTCTCTCTCTCTCTCTCTTTTTATTTCACATTATTATTATTATTATTTTGGTTGGGGTGGGGGAGGGAGAAACAATAATTGTACGCACACTATCTGCTCTGACCACAAGCAACCCGCCCTTCCGTCGATGTGAAGTTTGTGAGGATCTTGTGTCAAATAGAACACTCAAGGAACCCCGAGAGAAGAAGCTTGAGCTTACTGCTGCTATGTTGCTGATCCTGCTTGTGACATTATAATGTCAAAAAATAAATATCCTTGTGCATTTATTACTCAAATTATATGTGGTTGTTTATAAAAAATTATATGGGCTACTTCGACAGGTATTCACAAATGACTCAAAAAAGACGATATGGGAGTAAATAGTGATAACGAATCTAATCCTTACACACACCATCTCAACTCAGGAGAACAAAAAGCAAAGCTCATCCCCAATAAAAGGCTATTAAATCTTGATTTCTGACCAAAATTCTATTTTTTTTTTCTTTCACATACTTTGATAGCTCAAAATTAGAATCATCTTTACAAGTTCAGGAAAATTGTTTGGAAATAAATTTCCACTTTTGTTTTCAAAACTCTATTTGAAAATTCTAACTGAATGACTTGTAAAAGTTTATGTTATTGAGTACATTACAATCACTATCCACACATCCATAATTTTTGACGGAATAATAACTTTAAAAAAATAAAGCTATATCCTAGTACAAACTAAAAGGAATCCAATACACCGTTCAAACACATTTGCAAAGAGAACTTCTGTTCTACAAAAAAGAAATTAAATAGAAATCCAATACACCGCTCAAATAACACAGTGTAAGACTTGAGAGATCAGAAACCAACTAGACTAGTTAAGTAATTCCATCACCTCAGAACAAATTTTTTGTAGAATCTAACCAAAATGGCTATCTCATTTCAAATTTTCTAGTGATCTCCTAGGAAGAAGAAATATGCACACTGGGAAACCTCTCTAGTGATTTACAGCTACAAATAGAAATTGAAAAGGAAAAGATGGAGAGGGAGCATGAAAAACTTACCCATATTGGATTGGAGATATCTTATTTGTTGAAGGTCTTAGCATGCACTGAGGACGAATTCCCCATTGAGCAATTGATGTACTTCCACAAGGTATAATGGCCATTGAAACCATATTGAGCAATGTAGGAGATAATGAAAAAGCTACTTACTCTTGATTGGATTCTGCAATTTAACAACGTAAACATGAATTCTTCCACTAGACACAAAATATTTCACATTACCCAAGCATTAAACCAACGCAAAAGACAAATAACAAGTTCCAATAAGATTACAAGATTTAAGGCAAATCTTAAATGGAGAACAATTCTTGTAGCAACTAATATCATTCTGCGTCTATAACACCAAATCTTCATCATAATCAAATTATCAAAAGCACGAAAGAACAGGAAAAATGAACTCCATTACCAATTTCAGTCTCACATAACACAGTGAATACAAGTAGTGTTGGAAAAAAAAAAACTCCAAAACTGGACGTAATCACACATATGAGAAGAGTAGTGAAGAAACTTTATCTTTATAAAAGCCAATACTCGAGACAAAACTTTCTTTAATTCGCAGCATCACATTCTCTTCCTTTTATGTACATTCGTACAAGACATTCCTTTCTTTCCTCTCTCCACTAAAAAACAATCTTACGTCGGACACGTCAATGTAGGCCAATCCTCCAAAGTCCGAGGAACGAAACGAATAATCATCCATACTCACTTCAAACACATGACTCATTCCAAAGGAACAGAAATGCAGACTCGACCTAGAAATGCTACGCAAAAACGCTAAACTACTATCTCATTAGGTTTTTCTCAGGCAATACAGAACACATCAATAGAGACAAAAAACAATACCGATATCAGAAAAAGCAAAAAGGAAGAAAAAACAAAAAACGGAAGAAAAAAAACAGGTAATAGAATTGAAGAAATCAAAACGCTAGCCTACAAGAAAACTTAGGAACTGATACAAAAAAAGTACAAAAAGCTAGTTTATGAATCGCTTGAAAAAGTTCTTGTTCTTGAAGTGCTAAAGAACAAAGAAGTTAGGGCATGTGAGTTGAAATTAATGGAGAAAAAACCTGTTTGATACAACGCTTCTGCTTTGAATCTGAGTGGTGTGGCTCTCCGAAATGTTTAGAGAGAGGGAGAGGAGTGGTGTGGAGCAGAAGAAGCAGAGAGCGGCCTCCACTGTTGCAGGCGAAGAGGAGGGAGATGAGGTTAGCGACTTCTGGAGTAATTTAGAGGAGAATTGTCGACATTTCTTTTTCTTTTTCTTTTTATTTTTATTTTCTGAGTGCGAGGCAGATTTTGGCCGTTGGATTGAAGTGTCAACGGCGTGATATCAAGGCTTGGGGAAGCTTGCGCTTGGTTCTTTTTGTCTTCCCTTTTGGAATTTAACTTGTATTAAAAATACAGGTTTCTTTTTCTTTTTTTTCTTTTTTTTTCTTTTTTACCCCCGTGTGGAACCCCTAGATTTAGGATGATTTCAAATCAGTTATGATTTGAAATCATTTCACACGTTTGGATGAATTGTTTATAATTTCAAATCTTATTTTTCTAAAAAAAAAAATTATGTTCCGAATAGGTTGGATTTGGTAGGATTTTAAATTTCAAAAAAATCTGTTTCCAATTTTACCCTAACTCATACGATAGTTTCTTCACGATAGTTTTTCTCTATTCAACTTCATACTATCGATATTTTTTCTATATTCAAACTCAACGCCATTAAAGCAAACTCAAGGTTATGATTCTATTTTGTTTATCCATTGTATTTTGTTATTTTTTAACAAATTAATAACAATAATTTCAATTTTTTCATTGCAGCTTTTACATTTTCAACAAGTTTTTTTTTATAGACAAGCAAACTAAAAGTGATTTTTTTTTTTTTTTTTTTTTTTGCTTTGTTCATCTTCTTAAACATTTATTTATTTATATGATAAGAATAATATGTTTTTTTCCCTTTTTATATATATTGACTCAATCTATTTTTTTTATGTATATTTTTTTAGTTTTATGTTTTCATGCATTGGGTTGAAGAAGAAATCAACAAAAAAAAACGATTCTTTTGAATTTTTTTTTCTCCATAGCTGGACAAAACAAACCAAATTTCTTTTGATGGATTTTGTTTAGATTCAGCTGGTTCAATCTCTTTCTTTCTTTTTTTTTTCATTTAAAATAAGACATTTGTAATTTTTTTATTTTCATTTTTAATAATAATGATAACATTTGTAAATTTTAATTTCATAAGTTGATTTGTTTTGATTATTGGTATGTTTTTCACGATGATATGTATTTAATAATGTTATTTGATATTAAAATATTTTGTTATTAATTAAAATAATCTCTTACAAAATTCATAAGGGCATAACAACAAAATATTATACTTTCTTTTCATTTCTCGTGAGCATCCAAATAAGAAATTTTAATTTCGATGATTTCAAATCAATCTAATTCCAAACGCAAATAAGAATTTGAAATCATTTTCATCTTTTTAAATTTTAAGATTTGAAATCATTTCTTACCAAATTCATATGCCAAACAAAGCATTAGAGTTCAAGTGAGGGTGGAAATTTAATTCTCAGACCTTTTGTGAAGATATACGTCTTAACAGTTATATTGGCTACTAAAAATATAGGTGTTGTTTAGAAATTATTTTCAAAAATATTTTTTTATTAAATAAAAATTCTGAAAATGTATTTGAATAACTTTTTCTTTAAAAGGTTAATTTTTACAAGCCATATGGTACAGAAAATAATTTTAAAACTAATTTCTATTTAATTAGTTATATATGTTTAATGTCTTCAGAAAAAAAGTTATATATTTTTTATTTAAGTCATTTTAAATACAATAAAGATTCTACTAAATTACAAGTTTAGTCCTTATGTTTGTCCATTTAATCAATGATTTTTTAAAAAAACTTGAATTACATACATTTTTTTTTTATAAAACATCAATTACATACATAAACTTTTAATTTTTATTCTAATAATTTTTTTCCACTGAAACAAATATAAGGATGAAAGATCGAAATGACAGCTATAAGAAAAGTAATAAAACCATTTTTTAAAAGTTCAGTTCAGCAACAGGTATAAGCTGCTAAAAAGAGAGGGAAAAAACCAGGTAGAAGAAGCAGAAATTCAAACCTAACTTTTTACCTAAGAATATAGTGGCTTAATCAGTTATGCTATGCTCAGATTGGTCTATGAATAATATTTTCCTATTAAACTATGCTGGGATGGGTCTATAACTGTATATATGTGACATACTTTAACTAATGATGATTAAACTACAGAAAATTGAATCAACATTATGTGGCACAAAGTAGGCCAGCTAAAAAATTCAGTAAAGAGAATATATTTTAAACTGAATTTTATGTCCACCCATCCTTAATTCATCCAACCGTATTCTCCCATAGACCATACAAAAGTGTTAAAGAGGGAGCTCAAAACAATCAAACTTTAGGTAATTCACATCAATTTACAAAGTCATCTAAAAGTACAATTATAATCGTATAAGAAATGGAAACATATAGAGGACAGAGTTGCTACCTCTGTTAATAAATGAAATATGATGTTACCAACTGAGAGAATTTTCAAAGAAACAACTTTGATCTATACATGAATCCACATTCACTACCTTTCATTAAAGATTCAAAAATAAAAAATGCCTTTGAGATGGGTGAAGTGTTCTTCACCGTAATCAAGCAAACAGAAATCTGACAAAGAGAAAAGAAAGCAGAGGATGGTGAAGTCTGTCAATTATAATTTATGTCAATCCCTTTTTGCTTAAGGTACTCTTTGGCCTCATCAATGTCCTACACAAAAGGAACTCAAGATGAGATGTTTGTACATATCTTTCACTCTCAATAATGATGGATATGGAAATTCAAAGAACATTCCGGAGCATTCAATTTCAGTAATGATTGATATGGAAATTCAAAAGAACATTCCAGAGAAAGACATTTATTTTTATTTTTATTTTTTTTTAAGTTCAACAATTGTTTGGTGGAGGATTGAACCATCGATCTTTAAGATGGTAATTGGTGTCTTATCCATTGAGTAATGCTCCTATGATATGAAAGGCCAAGTGAGAATAAGAGGGAAGAAATACCTGCTGTAACAATAGTCCTTCTCTAGGACAAGTTGGAAATGTCATTAGACCAATTCCAACCATCAATAGACCATAGCATCCCAGGGAGACAATAAAATAGATGGGTAGCTGGAGTGAAAGACATGCACAGTATGCACCACAATGAGTGTAAAATGATGAAAATAAATATGAAGGATTTAAGAAAATAATGGCTGAATATTTAACTCACCAGCCAAGCATGGCCATGTGGTAATATAGATGTCTCCAAGAGACCAATCCACAGAGCTGATATGGCCATCAATAATGTCAAAATCTTGACTATATGCTTCATTGATTGGTGGTGAGAAAAGTAAACGCCAAAATCTCAAACTCAAACAAGTAATGGACAATTACATCTGTCAAAACAGATCGTTATTATTAACTAACTAGATCAGACACTGAGCAGCTAACTCTCATTCATGCACTCTATATGGCTAAATATGCATTCTCCACATAACTTAAGTTGTGATTCAAATTCATTAGATATTCTCTTCATAGCCCACTTAGGGCAACGTGCACACAATGCACATTGCCAATTATAGAAGCATTTTATGATATTGATGATAA
Source organism: Trichosanthes truncata (assembly GCA_033996785.1). NCBI lineage: Eukaryota > Viridiplantae > Streptophyta > Magnoliopsida > Cucurbitales > Cucurbitaceae > Trichosanthes > Trichosanthes truncata. The sequence continues at coordinate 75,361,862 of JAWPNB010000003.1, forward strand.
AGATTATTTTTAACAATTTTATGTACGATAAAGATTTAGAAGGCTAATATAACAATGTTATGATCAGATGAGTTTTTCTGAAGCTTGTAGCATGTTACAAAAATATAAAGCAACATAATTTTAGATACTTCATCAAAGCAAAAGCAAGCACAGCAGCTCTGATGCCAAAGTCGACAATTACTCTTTATGAGAAACGTGATAAGTGCAGTGTTTAGTGAGTGTTTAGACACAGGCCCCTCACTAAACACTAAACAAACTGGCAACTGATCTTTTAAACTGCCAAATTGATACTAATATTCATGCCTCACACCCTCAACTCCGTTGTATGGTTCATAAGTTTCCACAAAAATGAAGCAATCTATAAGATTCCATCGCATTAACTAAGTGTCTTTTACTCAAAGGCCCACTTAATGGCAAATCCAACTAGTGCAGAAGACAATGTCAATTAGTCCATTTTTGGTGCATCAATCAAAAGGTTAAAAAGGAAAAAACTTCTTTGCTAGAGAAAATTAAATTTCAAAACAACTTCCACTGCCATCAGAAGGGATTTCATAAAAGATTATTTCACTGCTCAGAGTAACACGTTACATGAACTCAAAGCCCTTGCGCAATGTCCCAGCATCATTTGGCAGTTCAGTGAATAATTAACAAAAAGTGTAAACGCATTGAGAATTTTAAATGAAAATAACACTCAACATGCCTGGTAACACCAAACCACCAATTACCTATTCCTTATTTCGTGATTATTTTCTTGCTGATCGACACATATTTCAAAATAACATCCACAGCCATCAGAGGGGATTTCATAAAAGATTATTTCACTGCTCAGAGTAACACATTACATGAACTCAAAGCCCTTGCGCAATGTCCCAACATCATTTGGCAGTTCAGTAAATTATACACCAAAAAAAATGCAAACGCATCTAGCATTGTAAAGGAAAATAACATTCGACATGCCTGGCAGCACTAAACCACCAATCACCTATTCCTTGTTTCATGATTAATTTCTTGCTGATCGACACATATTTCAGTCAAACAAGAAGATCAAGTGAGAGAGGAAGAGACTTATGAAGGAAAAAGACTTACCCAAGCGTTGGCCGCGATTGGATAGAACAGATCTAGTGGAGATTGTCGGCCGGCGACCGGTAAACGACTGGAAAAAGATTAGAGAGCAGACGGAGAACCTAGTGAGAGGGCAGAATCGAGTGAGGGAAATGAAGAAATGCGAAGAAGAAGAGGAAAAAAAAACCCTAGCAAGAAGGAAAACTGTGAGGTCTAGGGCAGGACGCCGGCATTGAGCCTAAAACGTAGAAAAACGGGGCTTTTCTCCGTGAAAATTGAGGGCTTTGTCGTAAATCGCAATTATAAAAATGGCACTATTTTTTTTCGTCTGAAAACCAAAACTTCAATAAGAATTGCAATAATGCCACAGATGTTTCTCTCCTTTTTGGGCACATCTAAAAGCTTTTTTTTTTTTTTTAGGGAAAAATATCTTTTTAGTCCCTAAGTTTTCAATAATAGGTGCATTTAGTCTCTGAATTTTCAAAATGGAAATTTTTAGTCTCTGAGTTTAGGGAAAAATACCTTTTTGGTCCCTGAGTTTTGGAAATATACATTTTTAGTCCATGAGTTTTGAGAAATAAGTTTAAAAGGTCCCTTGTATTATTTTTTAAAAATTTTTTTTTATATAAAATCAATATTCTTTATTAATTTTTAATATTAATGATTTTTTAAATTAAAAAAAAAAAGCTCTCTTCCCTCTCTACCCCATTCTCTCTCCTCTCTCCTCCTTCCACCTTCCTTCCATTTTATTCATCATTTCCCCTTCTTCCCACCATCTTTTTCTTCCTCTCCCCTCTCTCTCAATACATCAATCAATCTTCATAAAAAAAGATAATTTTTTTTTCACCATGAATCTTCGTAAAGGAGATGGTGGGGAGAAGGGGAAGAGACAAAGAAGAGGATAGGAAGGTGGAAGGAGGAGAGATGAGAGAGAGAAAATGGGTAGAGAGGGAAGAGAGATTTAATATTAAAAATTAATAAAGAATATTGATTTTATATTAAAAAAAATAATACGAGGGACCTTTTAAACCCATTTCTCAAAACTCATGGACTAAAAAAGTTTATTTCTAAAACTCAGGGACCAAAAATGTATTTTTCTCTAAACTCAAGGACTAAAAATGTCTATTTCAAAAACTCATGGACCAAACGCACCTATGGTTGAAAACTCAGGGACCAAAAAGGTATTTTTCCCTTTGTTTTAATAGTTAACCAACATGTACGGTTGGGATACGAAATTCTAATCTTTTGTAAACCTTAACGAGATAATTATGCTCGTGTTGGCAACAAAATAAAATTTATCAAATGTCAACGAGAGCATAGCTCAACTAACATATTGAAAGTATTTATGACTATGAGGTTTGTGGTTCAAATCCCCCAACCCTTATTGTACTCAAAAAAATAAAATAAAATTTATCAAATAAAGTAGCACAACGAAAATATTTATAGATATAATAAGAGTTTGGTTAAAGACACTTTTGGTTTATATATATATATATATATATATATATATATATATATATATATATATATATATAATTTATTTATTATTATTTGAAGTAATAATTTAGCCTCTAAAATATTGATTGAAAGTACTTCTTTTAGGAAAATTTGTACAGATGACCTATTTTTGCATGCCAAAAGAGAATTTAACCTAGTTTTTAAAATTAATGATATATGATTCATTCTGACGTGATAATGCATAAAAAATTACTCAAGAGGACAGCTTGAGACGCTCATGCTCACTTTCGCTTTCGAACGAAAACGCACTTCCCCTCATCACTTCTGCTCTCGTTCTCGATTGTCACGTCATAAAAAATGTTTTTTTTTCTCACGACTCTCGCTTGCACGACTCTCATTCTCGTGCTCCGGATTCGTATCTCGCTCTCGCTTTTCTCTTACTTAATTTTTTCTTCTCTCTTTCTTTTCTCTAGATGTTCGACTACTCATTACCACCACTGATGCTTCCTCTCAAGCTCTCACCCTCTCTCGTTAGTATCTCTCGTCTCCTTCATCCCTCCCTCTCGTCTCTTACTCTCAGTCCCGGCTCTCATCAGCCTTTCTCGCTCTCATTTTTTTTCCCATTGTCTCTCGCTCTCAATCACCTCTCTCATCAGTCACTCTCGCTCCTTCCTCCCTCCCTAGAACTGAGAGCTAGAGCGAGAGCATTTTGATCTCCATCCCTAGAACCGATCCTTTCTTCTTCAATCTCGCTCTTTGTTCTTGTGATTTTGAGCGAGATTGCAATTTTCATAGCGAGAGTATGCTGCCCTCATGGTAATTTGGATGAGTTGCAGAGTACGAAAAATGTCATATACCATTAATTTTACAAACTGTGTCAAATCTCGTTTGGACACACAAAAATAAATCATCCATACAAATTCCTGCTTTTTTTAGGGGAAAAAAACTTAATAAACATTTGGCCTTTTGTTAATTGTTACAAATTTTAAACTATAAAAATTTGGGCATGGGTACCCCGGATATAAGGGAGCAAAGCTCCAACTCTCGATTATCCAAAAAAATTACAACTTTATGTAGTAAAATGTAAAGTTTAAATTATTGTAAATTTAAAAGTATAGGAACCAAATTGTAATAAATTAAAATTTAATAACTTAATTGTTTCTTCAATAAAAGTATTGGGATTATAAGTACTTTTTAAGCTAAAAGCCTAAAAGATTATAATGAGCTTGGATAATACAAACAACATAATTTTATTTTTGATTACGCTTAAAATATCCTGTACTAACGAAGATTTTGTTGCTATTTATATAAAGAAAAAACTTGGGTGCAACCTAGCGCATTTTACAACCACACAAATCTAATTTTTAGTTTTTAGTTTTTAGTTTTTTTTTTTTTTTTTTAAATTATGTGGTTGTAAGGTGGGCAGCACCACACTTGGGTGCAGCCCAGGCTGCACCCAAGTTGTGCTCTTTATATAATCAAGATTTTCCTTTCTTTCAACTAATAGGAAATTACGTTCATAGCTCAAAATATTTTTCTCACAAAACTTATTTTGGGCATGTATCAATGATGAATCTGATAGTAAGTTAGTTACTATCATAATGTTAATTAACGATTAAATATTTATTGATAATTGCTATGCTTTATCTTGGTTGATGTATGAATTAACAACCAATCCGATGAATAAAAGCTAGTGCAAAAAAAAAAAAAAATTGAATACTATTAGAGTCCTTGTACCTTTAGCTTTTGTTCATTTTGGTCATTATACTATTAAAATGTCTATTTTGATTATTGTACTTTCAACTTTTTCTCATTTTAGTTATCATTCTTTCAAAAAGTTTGTTTGGTCACTTTTAAAAAGTAGTCATTTTGGTCCATTTTTACAAAATTCTATATACAACAAAACCGACCTATTATACAAGTTTATGACCACATTTCAAAATTTTTATTGAGTGTAGTATTGTGCTAAATTATAACAAAAAAAAAAGATTAAAAAAATAGACTCAAACGATTATTTTTTTTAAAGTACAAGAACCAAAATTAACGTTTTAAAAAATGTAGGAACTAATATAGATAGCTGTCAAAAAGATAGAGACGAAAATAGACATTTGAAAAATATAAAAATTAAAATAAACAAAAGTCAACCAAAATAGTATTTAAACAAAAAAAAAAAATACTATTATAATTCAATTCATGCTTCTCTCTCTCTATAAATATATTCAAACTATTGTAAATATGACACATGTAAATGCCCATTCCACATGCCCACTTAATATCCATGCCAAGTGGCATTTTCTCCATAGCCAAAGTGTCTTCTATGTGTCCAACAAAGGTCATAGATTGGTGTCCAAATGTACCACATCATGCTCTCCAAATTGCCTATAAATAGTGGTTTTTGGTGGATAAATAAATATATAGATATTTGAAAAGAAACAAATAACCTCTCTAATTTCATTTGCTTTTAATTTGCCATAAATCCCTATTTTTGTTTATATTATATATATATACTCCACTTGTATTATTTGTTTATATTATATATATATACTCCACTTGTATTATTATTATTATTATTATTATTATTATTATTATTGTTATTATTATATTATTTGGTAAAGTTTTGGTGCCCGGTTTCGCCTCTCAATTTTACAACACGTTATCAGCACGAGACTCTGTCATTTTTTCCGCTAAAGGTAAGTCTTATAGGTAAGCCATTTTTACGCATTTGGTTTATGTTAAATTTCTAATATGAATATATTATTATTTTTTATAGTGTTATTATAGCAAACCTTACAAAGCTAGAATTTGCGGCCCTGGATATTAATGGAAATAACTACTTGTCATGGGTCCTTAACGCTGAGGTCCATTTAGATTCTATGAATCTTGGAGAAACAATTAAAGAAGGAAATGATGCATCAAATCAAGAAAAAGCAAAAGCCCTGATCTTCCTTCGCCATCATCTTCACGAGGGATTGAAAATGGAGTATCTTACAATAAAAAATCCCTACGTTCTATGGCAAGGTTTGAAAGAAATGTACGATCATCAAAAAACAGTTATTCTTCCAAAAGCTCGTTATGATTGGATGCACCTGAGGTTGCAGGACTTTAAATCAGTAAGTGAGTATAATTCCGCACTCTTCAGAATTAGTTCAAAATTAAAATTATGCGGAGAAAAGATTACTGATGTTGATATGTTAGAGAAGACATTTTCCACTTTTCATGTCTCGAATATGCTCCTGCAGCAGCAATATCGAGAGAAGGGTTTTGCAAAATATTCTGAACTTATCTCATGTCTTCTCGTTGCTGAACAAAATAACGAGTTATTGATGAAAAATCACGAATCCCGACCAACTGGAGCAACACCATTCCCTGAAGTGAATGCTGTGAATTTTAATAACCGTGGTCGAGGTCGTGGTCGTGGTCGAGGTCGGGACCGCGGTAGAGGAAGAAATACCTATTTTCATGGTGGGCATTATAATTTTAAGAAACCCACACGAAGTGATGATCATAAAGGAAAGGCTCCACAAGATAGAAGTTCGAAAGGTGATGAACATAAATGTTTCCGGTGCGGAATGACTGGGCACTGGTCACGTACCGTCGTACGTCAAAACACCTTGTTGATCTCTATCAAGCTTCCCTGAAGGAAAAAGGAAAAGGAAAGAATGTGGAGGTAAATCTTGCCATTCAAGAAGATGATGTGTTTGACCCCTCCAATATGATGCATCTTGATGTAGCTGATTATTTTGAATCTCCTGGAGAGAGAATTGATGCAATCAAACAAGTAGAGGATGATTTATATGAAAATATATAATTAAATACTGTTTAGTATGTTTTTTTTTTGTTGTTTTGTTTGTATATATATTTAAGACTCTTTGTAATCGTTTTTCTTTTCTTTTCAAGGAAGAAATATGAACAATTTCAATATGTTGAGTAACTCGAAAATGAGCAATGAGGATTTATGTCTGGCAGACTGCGCAACTACGCACACGATACTCATAAATAGAAAATATTTTACTAGATTGACAATGCTGGAAGCAAAAGTCAATACTATATCAGGTTCTGCAAATCTGATTGAAGGTTTTGGAAAAGCAAACTTTATTTTGCCTAGAGGAACAAGATTTACAATTAATAATGCTCTGTTCTCTAGCAAATCAAAAAGAAACTTATTAAGTTTTAAAGATATACGTGAAAATGATTATCATGTTGAAACTGATTGTAAAAATAATATAGAGTGTCTCTATATAACATCTATTGTTTCACATGAAAAACGTATATTAGAAACACTGCCTGCTTTTTCTTCTGGATTATACTATACTCATATACGAGTAATCGAAAGTTATGCAATAATGAACCCGAAGTTCATGAATCCAGAAATATTCAGTGTTTGGCATGATCGATTGGGTCATCCAGGGTCGATAATGATGAGAAAAATTATTGAGAATTCACATGGACATCATTTAAAAAGCCAGAAGATTCTTCAATCCAATGAGTTGTCATGTGATGCTTGTTCTCAAGGGAAATTAATTATTAGACCATCACCAGCTAAAGTGGAGATTGAATCACCTGCATTTTTAGAGCGAATTCAAGGTGATATTTGTGGACCTATTAACCCACCAAGTGGTCCATTTAGATATTTTATGGTATTAATTGACGCATCCAGCAGATGGTCACATGTATGCTTATTATCAAGTCGAAATCTTGCATTTGCAAGATTACTTGCTCAAATAATTAAGTTAAAAGCACAATTTCCTGATAATACAATTAAAACCATTCGACTTGATAATGCTGGTGAATTTACATCCCAAACTTTTAAAAATTATTGTATGTCAATTGGGATAAGTGTTGAACATCCTGTAGCTCACGTTCATACACAAAATGGTCTAGCATAATCATTTATAAAACGTCTGCAACTAATTGCAAGACCATTGCTTATGAAAGCTAAACTTCCTACATCGGTATGGGGTCATGCTATTTTGCATGCTGCATCACTGGCACGTATTAGGCCAGTAGCTTATAATAAATACTCCCCAATGCAATTAGCTTATGGCCAGCAGCCAAATATTTCCCATCTAAGAATTTTTGGATGTGCAGTATATGTACCGATTGCTCCACCACAACGTACTAAGATGGGTCCTCAAAGGAGGTTAGGAATATATGTTGGTTTTGATTCCCCATCAATTATTAAATATCTTGAACCCCTGACGGGTGATGTATTTACTGCACGATTTGCTGATTGTCATTTTAATGAGACAAATTTTCCAACATTAGGGGGAGGAATTAAGAAGTTGGAAAAAGAAATTACATGGAATGCATCGTTATTATCTCATTTAGATTCTCGTAGAGATCAATGTGAACTTGAAGTTCAAAAGATAATTCATTTGCAAAATATAGCAAATCAACTACCAGATGCATTCACAGATACTAAAGTGTGACTAAATCATATATACCAGCTGCAAATGCTCCATCAAAAATTGATATCCTAAAGGAACAAGTTGTCAATAATGAGTCTGGAGCACGCCAGAAGCGTGGTAGACCAATAGGTTCTAAAGATAAAAATCCTCGAAAAAGAAAAGTAGTTGAGAATCAAAATGATTCAATAAAAGGTATGGATGTTCCAGAAGAAATCCAGAATACAACTACTCAAAAGAGTATCGGTGAAAATCAAACGCTTGAGGATAATAATGAAATTTCTATAAACTATGTTACAACAGGAAAGAGATGGAACCGAAATGATATCATTATTGACAACATTTTTTCTTATAATGTTGCTCACGATATTATTCATGAAAGTGACGATTTTGACCCAAAATCTATCAAAGAATGTCAACGTAGAAAGGATTGGCCGAAGTGGAAAGAAGCAATCCAAGCAGAGTTAAACTCACTTTCAAAACGTGAGGTTTTTGGACCAGTAGTCCCAACACCGGAAAACGTCAAACCTGTGGGATATAAATGGGTATTTGTAAGGAAAAGAAATGAAAAGAATGAAGTCACAAGATATAAAGCGAGACTTGTTGCACAAGGATTCTCGCAAAGGCCTGGTATTGATTATGAGGAGACATATTCTCCTGTGGTGGATGCAATAACGCTAAGATATTTGATTGGTCTGACTGTATATGAAAAGCTTGATATGCATCTAATGGATGTAGTCACGACGTATTTATATGGATATCTCGATAATGACATTTATATGAAAATCCCGGAAGGATTTAAAATACCAGAAACATATGAATCAAGTTCTCGGGAATTGTATTCAATAAAGTTACAGAGATCATTATATGGATTAAAACAATCAGGACGAATGTGGTATAATCGCCTGAGTGAATATCTGTTGAAAGAAGGATACCAAAATAATCCAATATGTCCGTGCGTTTTTATAAAGAAATCTCAGTCAAGATTTGCTATTATAACTGTATATGTTGATGACTTAAATATAATTGGAACTCCTGAAGAGTTATCCAAGGCAATAGAATATCTTAAGAAAGAATTCGAGATGAAAGATCTTGGAAAAACAAAATTTTGCCTTGGTTTGCAAATTGAACATTTAGCAGATGGGATATTTGTTCATCAATCAACTTATACAGAGAAAATCTTAAAAAGATTCTATATGGATAAAGCACATCCATTGAACATTCCAATGGAAGTTCGTTCACTGGATATAAAGAAAGATATATTTCGACCTCGAGATGACAATGAAGAACTACTTGGTCCTGAAGTACCATATCTTAGTGCAATTGGTGCACTTATGTATTTGGCTAATAACACAAGACCAGATATTGCATTTTCAGTAAATTTATTAGCTAGATATAGTTCATGTCCTACAAAAAGACATTGGAACGGAGTTAAGCATGTACTCCGATATCTTCGAGGGACAATTGATATGGGTTTATTTTATTCTAACAAATCAAAGTATGATCTAGTTGGTTATGCAGATTCTGGTTATCTATCTGATCCACACAAAGCTAGATCTCAGACAGGTTATCTATTCACATGTGGAGGAACTGCTATATCGTGGCGATCAGTGAAACAGACTATAACGGCCACTTCTTCAAATCATGCTGAAATCCTCGCTATTCATGAAGCAAGTCGAGAATGTGTATAGCTAAGATCGATGACACAACACATTCATGAGACATGTGGCTTGTCTTCAAGTAAACCTCTTCCAACGATGTTATACGAAGACAACACAGCATGTATAGCTCAAATCAAGGGAGGATATATCAAAGGAGATAGAACAAAGCATATCTCACCAAAGCTCTTCTATACTCATGATCTTGAAGAAAATGACGATATCACTGTACAACAAATTTGTTCAAAAGATAACCTGGCTGACTTATTTACAAAGGCATTACCAACTGCAACATTCGATAAATTAGTATATAGCATTGGAATGCGGCGACTCAAAGACTTTAAGTGATGTCTCCATGAGGGGGAGTGAATATATTATAGTAAACTATATAAAATATGTACTTTTTTTCCTTCACTAGGGTTTTTTTTTTCTCCCATTGGGTTTTTCCCTAGTAAGGTTTTAACGAGGCATATTTTATATAAATGGGCATTTAAGGGGGAGTATTGTAAATATGGCACATGTAAATGCTCATTCCACATGCCCACTTAATATCCATGCCAAGTGGCATTTTCTCCATAGCCAAAGTGTCTTCTATGTGTCCAACAAAGGCCATAGATTGGTGTCCAAACGTACCACATCATGCTCTCCAAATTGCCTATAAATAGTGGTTTTTGGTGGATAAATAAATATATAGATATTTGAAAAGAAACAAATAACCTCTCTAATTTCATTTGCTTTTAATTTGTCATAAATCCCTATTTTTGTTTATATTATATATATATACTCCACTTGTATTATTTGTTTATATTATATATATATACTCCACTTGTATTATTATTATTATTATTATTGTTATTATTATTATATTATTTGGTAAAGTTTTGGTGCCCGGTTTCGCCTCTCAATTTTACAACACAAACAACGGATAACTAAATTCATAAAACTTGCAATTTTACAATTTTTGAGCTATTAAAATGATTACCTAATTTTAGATTTCAAATTTTCCTTTTAATGTTTTAAACATTTCAAACTTAAACACAAATTATTTATTTATTATTTTTATAATACAAAAACTCTTAATTAGCAGTTTCCGTAATAACATTTAAAAATTGAAGATACAAGCATGGTATTAAATTTCCGTCGACATGTCAACATTTCCATCGATATTTCCATATGTCCATGGGTTCGACATCGACATAAGGGGAGAATCGACATTTCTACTATCTCATACAAAATTGATGAAATGTTAAAAAAATAGTAAGAAAATGTAACTTAATGTGAATATAATATTGTAACAATTAGTTTAACTCATTTAAAAAGTGTAAAATGTTCATCTATTAATTTAAATATTTTTTTTTTGAATTTTTTGTTTTTAAAATTTTTCCAGAAATATCCATCAACATCGACATTTAATCGATATTTCCATCGACATTTCCATAAAATTGAGACTTCGACATTTCCATCGACATCGACATTTAAAACCTTGGATACAAGTATAATTTTTAAAACTTTGTAAGCAAATAAAAAGTAATTACCTACATTAAATGCAAAATTAAATACAACAAAATTACTAACCAGAATTAAAATAATAATGATGATAATAGATTAAGGGTAAATTTGAAACTTTTAAAACATTAATAACAAAAGTTCTAACTTAAATTCATTTTGAATTCAAAAAGTATAAATAAATAAATAACTTAAATTCATTAGCTTTAGCTTAAACTAAGATTTAGAACAAATAAAAAAGCTTTAAAGTACACAAATAAAAACAAAACAAATACAAAATATACACATATACAAATATAATTTAACCAATCCAAAAAACTATAATTATCCAAATGGACAAAAGTGTCGTTTTGAAAAATAAGACACCTTACCGTAGCTTAACTATGTTCAATTGGTTTAGACATATACCTTCGACCAAGATGTGAGAAGTTCAAATCTTCCACTCTTACCTGATGTTGAACTAAAAAAAGGATGGACAAAACACCTACAAAGTTTATTTACATAATTTTTTGGTTAGTTTCAGTGATTTGTCACACCAAAACATTACAACATGAAACCTCTCTACATGAAGAAGCTACCCCATGGAAGGAGAAGGAAAGCAGCCAAAAGTAGGCACCATCTACTCTCTGCAAAATTACCCATTTAGTACATTAGGTATAGGTTTCCAAATATTCTCAATATTGTATAAATTAAAGTTATATAAAGTACAAAATCTCTTTCAAATTGTTTTCAGAGTTTTGTTTTTATTTTAGGATTCGACTAAATTTTGAAAAATATAAAATAAAATACTTATCGAAACAATGTTTGATTTTTTAAAATTGGCCATAATATTAAAACCTTTTTTTACGTAGATTGCAAAACAAATAAACACACTTTTTTTAAAACAAACAACAAAAAAAGAAAATCATTTTCAAACTAGCCATTCATTTTTAAAATACCGAGTACAAATTTGAAAATAATTTGAACATGTATATTACAATACTAAAAAAAAAAATTTATTCAAAAAAGTCTAGTTGTTAAGAGAATAAAATTATTATCCTATGACAACTTCTGCATTTTAACATACTTTCGAAAAATAAAACATAAATAAATATTATACACTAAATTGAAAATCCAAGAACTTATTGGACAAAAAATGAAAATTTTAAAGATTTATTAGATACTTCTAAAAGTTAAAAAACCTTTTGTTTACAAAATTAAAAGTGTATGGACTTATTATATGCTTTTTTAAGTGCATAGACTAAATTCTTAATTACATATTGTAAAAAAAAGAAAAAGGACTAAATTCAAAATTTAACGTAAATTAAAAATAAAATTAATGAAGTACCCGTTAGTAAAGTATTTCAACAAAGGATTCCCACTTTCCCAATATAAAAGAATAAGCATCTGATCCCCCTAGCTATCTCGAACTAGGCATCCACCATAAATATTTTTTTTTATAAAAAATTAAACAAAAAGTTAAAATAATAATAATAGTAAGACATTTGAGATTTTTTCCTTTCCCTATAAAAAACTTCTCTCTCTGGTAAAATAAGAACAAAGAATGGGTAAAAATATATATCGATAATTCTTTTTTGTTTTCTTGGACAAAATATATCCGATTTTTTTTATTAATATTGTGAAATTTCAAATTTATTATAAAAATATTATATTTTCTAAACTATTTATATTAATATTGTTGTTTTAATGGCGTGGAGAATAGTAGTCTCTTCGTCTGGATTTAAAAATAAAATAAAATTGGTGGATGGTCGTCTCTTACAGAATTTTTAATAATTATGTCAGTTGACATATTGGTCAGTTGATCACTCTAAAACATAAGGGGTCTAAAACATAAGGGGCATAGATTTGAGCATTGTGGAATGTAGTTTTTAACTATTTATTTCTTTTTTTCCTCCCCTTTCTCTCTTTATTTTTTTTCTTCCGTTTTTTTTTTCTTTCTTTCTCCTTTTTTCTTGCTTTTTTATTTGTTTTATTTAAATCAAATAAGATATTTTCTGTTTGTTTTTTTAATATTTGAAGTAAATTGAATATGCTATTGTAATTTATTCTTTTTTTAAGAAATTGAAATTTATTTTAAGTATTAACTATTGAAATATTATATTGTAATCGACTTTAGGAGAAGAACAACTTCGTTTACGTCATTTTGAGTTGATTTTAAATAAAATGATCACGTTATTCAAAATTATCATGTAATTCTTTCTAAATAAATAAAGAAAAATACAGAAATACGAGAGAATGAAAAATCACTCATATTAGAAAAAAAAATATTTAAATAATTAATACTTAAATAAGTTTCAATTTCTTAGTTTTTAAATAAAATGATCACGTTATTCAAAATTATCATGTAATTCTTTCTAAATAAATACAGAAAAATACAGAAATACAAAAGAACGAAAAATCACTCATATTATAAAATAAAATATTTAAATAATTAATACTTAAATAAATTTTAATTTCTTAGAAAAAAAGAATAAATTGCAATAGTTGAAAACTGCATTACACAATGCTCAAACTTAGGCTCCTTATGTTTTAGAGTAATCAACTGACCAATATGCCAACTGACATAATTATTAAAAATTCTATGATGGTCGTCTCTAAGAGACAACCATCTACCAATTTTTTTTTTTAATCCAAACGACATGGTCATCTCTTGAAGAGACGACCATCTATATGTGAGAGGATGGTCGTCTCATCAAGCCGCGTATAGATGGTAGTCTCCTCCCTCGACGACCATCTTTCACGTCATTAAAAAAATAATATTAATATAAATAGTTTGAAAAATATAATATTTTTATAAAAGTTTGAAAATCCGCACTATTAATCAAAAAAATCCAAATATATCAATAACATTTAACATTTCATCATTCTTAAAAATAAAAAATAGTAAACTAATTGACAAGCTCTTGCTGTTCATGGTTTTGAAAAAAAATAATATAAAAGTATCAATTGATTTATAACGAAATTATATCAAATCAATAAAATAATGGTAAACCTCAAATTTTATTCTTCTTTTTATCTTGGTGCATAAATTTCCAAATACTCTTATTCAGTTCTTGAAATTTTCCTAACAAGTCATTTTAGTAGCTGTTACATAATTATAAATCCACGTGGAAATTTAAAAATCAACGTATTATATATAGCTTCAAACATCTGAGATATATGTTTATTAAGATATATTAATAATCACTTGTGAAGGTTGTAATTTCAAAATAATACCTCCCATATTTGAATTGTAATGTTGAAAAATGAAAAGTATATTCACGAAGTAAATGAACAAATGACAAGTAATGTTAAGTTTTTACTAAATTACTGGAAAATTAATGGTCATAATTAAAATATATTTTATATAAGATTTAGACACTAGAACAAAATGTCAAACGGATCATAACTCAACTGTTTAAGTTACGTACTCTCATCCAAGAGATCAGAAGTGCAAATTCTCCTATCCATATCTTTTCGAATCCAAAAAACATATATGCATACAAGAATAAAATATTTAAAAATATAGAAACTAATTAAAAAAACATAAATGTAAGAAAACTAAAAATGGTATTTAAATTTAGGCTCATTGACTTTAAAGTTTGATATATATTTTATCAATTTGAGCATAGCTTAGCTTCCTAGTTGGTTAAGGTACATATCTAAAATTATTACTTTAAAAGAAAATTCAAAACTAAAATATAGATGTTTAAAAATTTTACAGAAAAAAAAAATGAAATTGATGATATTAACAAGTTGCCTAATTTTTAATTTTGTATATGTTTTGTTCTAGGTTAAAATATTATTTTGGTCATGTAAAAAGATAAAAATTGTTTTAAAAAAAGTAACAATAAATTAATAGTATGGACTAAATACGTGTTATATTTACGTTTTTATAAGTTCAATAATTGTTATTTGGTACTTGTTAGGATGAAAAAATAAATTAGAAAAAAACGAGTGGCTGCAACTTACGAAACAAAACTGCAACCGGAGAGGAATCAGAACTCCAGAAGAACTCCTGAGTGAGATCATTACTATTGCAGTCAGTCGTCGTATTGAAACCTTTTTCACACACACAAACGAACGAATTCTCCGGCGGAGCAAATCCACACGCGCCGCCGCTCATTTCGCAGCCGTTACATTTAGTTTCCACCGCACTACTCTCCAGTGCTCCATATCCGTACTTCAATTCCACTCCGTACTCCCACCGCATCGGATCCGTCTGATACTCTCCGAGCGACACCACCGACGAGAATCCGTCGCACTTGAGCTTGCGCAGGTCGAGCTCGCCTTTGCCGTCGAAGTTCGCCGGCGAGTACACGCAGCAGGAGTTCGTCGGCGGGAAGAGCGGCAGGCCGAGGTCGACGACGGCTGGACAGGCGTAGATCGAAGCGCAGAGGTGAGCGTACGACAAATCGCACACGGCGGAGCCTCGAATCGAGAGGGAGGCGGAGGGAGATTCGCAATCGAGGAGAAGGAACACCGATGAGCCGAGTTGGAAGGGGCCGGTCCAATCGATACCTAGGGTTTGCGATTCCTGCATCTTAGAGCAGGTCGACATGGAAGGCGGCGAGATGACGACGGTGGAGTCGGAGTATGAAATCGAAGTGATCAGATAGTCGCCGGTGTGAGTGGAGAGGAGGAGGCGGTTGTCGGCGGAGCAGGTGACGTGAGAGGAGAATCGCGGCGAGCCGCAGCCGTAGCCGGTGCCGAAGGGGTACTTGACGGTGAGCGCGCCGCATGTGCTCCGGCAGGGAGGGGCCACGGCGGCGGTCTGGTGGCCGGAGATGGAGATTGAAGCGAGAATGTGGAAGGTAAAGATGAGTAAGCGAAAGAACTCCATTGTTGAGAGCCCTGAGGTCTACAGAAAGATTCTGGGTAGAGAAAATGGTTCAGTGCCAAAAAAATGGAATAAAGTAAGAAAGTAGAGGGGAAAAAAAGAGAATATGTTTAGATAGGGAAAAATTAAAATGCTTGAAAAAGGAAAAATATTCCGACCTGCCGGATTCGAACCAGCGACCTAAGGATGGCTATTTGGAATTATCCAACTACAGTCCTCCGCTCTACCAACTGAGCTAAGGTCGGCTCTTGATACATTAGTGGTTTAAAATAAGATGTAATACAAATAAAAAAATAAAAAATCCGTGATGATTTTAATTGTTATTAATTATGTGATGTAAATTTAAGTGGGTTTTGAAATCTATACCCAATTTACTTGTGGTTTCAAATAATTGTTCATATAGACTTTTGCTTATCACCGAAGAAAACTAACAAATGACTTTTATATAGAGTTTATGGAGTAAAATAAAATTTAAACACAATTTTTTAATCGATAAATGTACACTAGTTTTGAGTAATTGAAATTTGACTGACAACTAGAATAGATGAAGTTCAAGAATTTAAAGTAAACATATCACTATATAGAAAGTGATTAATTTGGTATAGTTCCATTACAATTTTTTTTAACTACATATCCCATTATTAAATCCTCTTCCTTCTTTAATTTGGGTTGAATGTCGATACTAAATTATCAATTCATCTCATCATTCTCCGTCTAGATTTTTATTTCACGTTTTTAAAGAGCTATGTATTTACTCAAGTTGGAGAAGACCCATATTTTTATACTCCAGGATAACATTTACAAATTTAAATCTATAAATCAAATAAATGTCATACAAATTCAAATTTCTATATATAATTTAAATATAAATTATACAAAAGCATGCTTCTGAAGTTTAAATTTCATAAATTCAGGCTTAATAAAAACAGCGAGCCAAAGCATCCATAAGACATTCTCCCCATCACATCTCAAATTCAGTTGTTGTAGGTCACAAAGATTTTCTTCTGTAAATGATGACTAATAATTGGATGACTTTTTCTTTAATGATTTTTTAAAAATATACTCTATTTCCACAATTCAATAACATGACTAATTTTAATTCTTCCATACTAAATAATAAAAAAAGTTACATTAATTTAACCTACATTAAAAACAATCAATTGCTAACTTATACGAGAAGACAAAATATATATATATATATATATATATATATATATATATATATATATATATATATATATATATATCTATATATTTTCATGCATATTTTAGGACAACTATTTCAATAAAATTATATATTAAGGTGGACCTAAATAATTGTAGATTTAAGGCACCTCATTTGGGGCGTCGAGTAGGAGTGTTAGTAAGGAATAAATTATGACATACATGGGATTTGCACGTGACAATTTGAAGCAAGAAATCAGAAGCTACAAATAGATGAGTTTGATGGAGAAATGTTGGGGTGGGTGGTAAGAAAGGCTTTGATGTGTTTGTACATCTCTTTCGGCTTCTCTGCATTGATCGCATGCCCAGCTTCCTTTACAATAGCTAACTCTGCGTTTTCCCCCAAGTGCCTGAAATTCTTCCAATAACTTTTGAATGATTTTGATTATAAATTTTGTATGATTTTTGTTGCATTTCTTAATTTCAATATTTAATTTTTAGGTCTGAAAATACCTTTTTAATCTATGTGCCAACTCCAAAGGAAATACTCTGTCTTGTTCTCCCCATATTATCAACGTAGGCTGCATTGGCATATTTAAAGAAACGTTGATATAAGTATAACATTAGAATATAACTAAACCAACAATATATTTAATTAATTATACATGCATTTTATTTTTTCTGATGTCTAGCTACATATAAAAAAGGTGTTTTCGATTTTATTATTATTTTTTTTAATAAAATACTTTGAACTACTTTCTCAGGACGCGCTTAGTATTCTAAAATGTTGACAAGTACTTTTCTTTAAAACACTTTCTTTTATTAACTTAATTTTTTCTGCACAACTCTTTTCTACTGATGTCTCTCATCACAAAAACTTTTTATTGCTATCTTTCAACTTTATATTATAAAGTGATGCAATTGATTGTTTATCGAATTCTCCCTTCAAATATCTTTTGTTGCTCACTTTTTGTCTATACTTTTCATCTTTCTGCCAACTTGAACATAACTAATCGATTAAGATTTGAATTCTCCCACCCCACGTATCATATAAATACTACTGCACTAATATCTTCATCTTTCCAATCTCAACACAAATTTTCTCATTAATCTCTCTATTTACACCAAATTTCCTGCGCTAATCTCTTTCTATACAAAAACTTCTCCTACGATCAATCTTCTCAATGAACACATTCTTTCACTTATTTGAATTTATCTTTTTATAACTTTCATTATTAACAGTTTGATATTTATAACAATATTTGGCAGATAAATAATAATCATTAACATTAGCAAGTAATTTTTATTGAAATACTCGGGATAAAAACACATTTTTAGAGCAATTCAAGCAAAGACACTTTAAGTTCCTCCCGTGTGATAATAATTTGATTTTTAAAAATTAAGCATATAAATACTACAAACCTATAAGTTTCCTGATTGTGTTATCTATTTTTTACTTATGTTTTCAAAAACCAAGCCAAGTTTTGAAAACTAAAAATGAAAACCCTATTTGATAACCATTTAGTTTTTTATTTTTTATTTTTAAAAATTAAGCCTATAAATACTACTTTCACGAGTTTTCTTAGTTTGTTATCTGTTTTTTACATATGTTTCCAAAAACCAAGTTAAATTTTGAAAACTAGAAAAAATAGTTTTCAAAAACTTGTTTTTATTTTTGGAATTTGATTAAGAATTCAAAAGTTTTTTTTAAAGAAAGTATTAACTCATCATAGAGAATTAATGAGACAACAAGCATAATTTTCAAAAACCAAAAACTACGGCCACCATTTTATTTTTGGTTTTTGAAAATTAAGCCTATAAATACTACTTTCATCTTTTCCATGTTTTCTTATCTACGTATTACATATATTTTCAAAAACCAAGCCAATTTTTGAAAATTATAAAAAGTAGTTTTCAAAACTTGTTTTTGTTTTTAAAATTTGACTAGAAACTCAAATTTCTTTAAGAATGATGGAAATCATCATAGAAAAGATGAAAATCATTGTCGAGAAATTGTGAGAAAACAAGCATAATTTTTAAAAACTAAAAATTTAAAATCAAATGGTTATCAAACAAAGCCTAAATAGTTATCAAACAAGGTCTAAATAGTTATCAAACGTGCCATAGTTTTTAAAAATTTGATTTTGTTGTTGGAATTTAGCTTTTCTTAAAATAGATGAAACTCATTATTAAAAATTATGAGAGAAAACACCATTTTCAAAATTCAAATGGTTATCAAATATAAGAATCTTTCAAACCTTAATGATCTTGGGAAGATTAGATAAGTTCCTGTCCTTGAGTATTTCTTTAATCAACTCTTCTTTCTCCTGCTTGTACTCTGTGCACATCACCTATTAGCAAAAACACAATGCAACATCATAAAGGAAACTATTAGCAATGCAACCCACCTAAAATATAGAACAGAAAAACAGATATGAAACTGATTCAGAGTCGTTTTCAAAATTATTTTTTGGTTTGCATGACAATAAAAATTCAATGGAAACATGTTGGATAACTGTATTTTAGAAGTTCCATTAATTTTTTCTCCATTAAATTCGATCTCATGAGTTTATTCTCTAGAACAACATGACAATCGTTCGTTCTACGAGTTTTTTAATTTGAAAATGATGGTTTCAAGAGTAAAATAATTTCAAATTTTGAAAATACTACAATCATTGTTCTTGAAACATGATTAGTCCTGCAATCCTGATCAGAATAATTGTTTTAAAATCTGATTCGTTATGACTAAAATTATAACTTACCCTTTTGTTATAGAAAACTGTTTCTGTGAACCATTCCTAAATATGCAAAACTCAATCCTAAATCAATTTTCTGTATGATTCCCCAATTTGTCAAACAGACGAAATCCGAACGAGTAAAACAAGAAAAATTCAGAACCACAACCACTCACATCGATGAAATCGTCGATTATACAAGTGGGCAAAATTCGAGCAGGCTTGACGAAGGTGAGGCGGAGGAGTTCCTTGAGCTTCGCCGGCGTTTGAGGCAGCAAAATACTAGCGGCCTCGTCGACGTTCTTCACGACGAACATCCCGTCGGCCATATCCTTCTCTTCCAAGCAAACTCCGGCGCAACAGAGCACCAATTTCTCCAATCGCTCCGGAAATTGAACGGCCATACTGTACGATACGAAGCCACCGTAGCTAATTCCAACGACATTCACCGTCCGAACTTCAAACGAATCCATTAGACGCATCATACAGCGAGCCTGAAACGATTCGGACCTCTCCGGCCGAGTCGTGTACGAATTGCCGAAGAAAATTAGGTCAGGAACGTAGACATTGAAGAATCGAATCAACGGCGATATGAACTCGTTCCATTGCCACATTGCGTTGGCTCCAAATCCATGAAGGAGAAGCAAATTAGGTTTCGATTCTCTTCTGGTTTTGGGCGCCCAACAGTGGATGATCGTTCCATCGCCAAGATCGGTGGTGATGGATTTGAGGCCTGCTCTAGAGAAAGAGAACCGAAAACACGAGTCCATGGTGGAAGAGAAACTAAAACAAGTCGCCATTATTGGATTCAACAACTCGGAATTTCTCAATCAATTCAGAATCTGCGAGAAAATCGAGGAGAATGTAGAACAGCGAACAAATTAACAAGCTCGGAAAGGGGGGGAAAGTAGAAATCCTTCAGGAATTCGAATTGAGGAATCTGGAATAGGAACACGTAAAGAATTTCTAGTTTCTTCCAGAGAAGAGAACAGGAAAATTTCTCCCCGTTCCGGGGAGATCTTGAAACCGTGAAAATGGTGAAGGAAATTGAGATTAAATAATTGGATGCTCGTTGGCCTTTTGCGCCAAACGATAAAGACGACAACGAAAAAGTTTTCATTCTCCAACCACAAAGGCCTGCCACTGCAAAAACCGCGCCTCTCAAGAGATGCCACTTGTTTTGAATTGTTTGAAGATTTAAAATGGAGATATAAAATTAAATGAGATAGAATAATTGTGTCCTTTAATATCAAATTTTCGTATATTTTAAAAATGAATGGTCGAGGATGGATTTATGGTTCTAACTTTGTTTCGTGTTTATTGTTATACGTTTTCTTAAACCACTATTTGTTAAGGTATCTATTATTTTCGAGTCTCCATCTTTCTATTTGTTGTACTTGAAGAAAAAAAACGTTTTCTATTATGGGTAACCTTCACCATTGATAAACTTAATGACATGGATGGATTAGCTGGATAAGACTTGACCAGTAGTTAGGCTTGTGGCAAAGAGCCTGGCAAGAGAGTCGAGCTATAGTTAGTCCAATCAAAGGAAAGAGTCCTCCAAGCCTAGCAATTGAGCCAATGTGGGAAATCCAAATACTAAGTTAACCTAGGGAAAAACTATAATGCCACTAAATATCCTGGGTATCATAACTTCGTTGCGGGTATCGAATAATCGAAGAGATAGTAGCAAGAATGGTGGATTAGGCGTGATAAACTATTTAGAGCTCCAAGTGACTCTGTTAATGAAAAGAATGAGAGAATTCACATACAATGTACATAATTCTAAATTCACTACTTTACATAAACTCTGGTGCGATTTAGGTATTAAAGTGTGTTAGGTAAGCACCATAATAGTGTGCAAGCATAGATTATTGGACTATTAGTTGAACTTGGTCATTTACTGAGTCAAAATATTGCATCAACACTATTTATAAATTGTGTAGTTATGCAAGATTTATAAAGTAGCTTACTCTTAGATGATTATCTATAAATTAAGAATTGTGTGATAATGTCGATATACATACAATGTTTTGTTCTTAAATAAATATATATGAATTGTGTTAAAAGAATGCGTGGTGTGAGACATACAACCTTCAACCTTAGAATGTACAATTGCCTAGACCATGCTATGGTCGGGTTGGCTTTATGACTTGTGTTGTTATTATTGTTGATGCCAAAATCTAGCTATAGAAATCTCACCTGACCCCCACGTGCTTCAACGGTCAATTTGTTTATTGGGGAAAGAAATGACTTGCAAAATAGAGAAAATTGGGCACCAGTGTGGAGCTTGTCGCACCAGCTCTGATGCTTAAGTCACAGAGGTAAAAGTGTAATAAGCCAGGATTTAGAGAATGAGAGTTAAGTTAAACTCCTGCCACACCAGCTCCGCTTAAGTTAGAAAGGTAAAAGTGTAACAAGCTAGGGTTTAGAAAATGAGTGTTAAGTAGAACTCCCTTTTTTTGAGTCATAATGACATATTTATAGGATATTTAACCTAGGTTTTCCATATTCATTAGGATTCAAAGAGGTTTCCCTTTCTATCTTGGAACTGGATTTGAAAAGATTAAGCTAGGCACCGGGGTTCTCTTGAGTTTGTTTCTTCTTTGGCTCTTACCATCTTGATTTTTATCGACTTTTGAAATATTTGATAAAGTCCAAATTTCACACATAACAATTTTTGTGGTATTTATAAAAAATGATCGTGTTTTTGAATGACTATCTATAATGAAATGCAATATATTTAGGAAAAAAAATCATTGTTATACCAAAAACAAAAACTATTCGTATTAAATTATCAATTATTATTCATTGATATTTAAATGTAATTCATTTGTGGTAAAAATATATACTTATAAAAAAATGAAAATATAATTGGGTTTTATATATATACACACAAAATAATTATTGTTATTTTAGCTCAACAATATGTAGAGATGAGGATTTTTTTTTTTTCCTTAGAGAATGTAGAGATGAGGATTGAAATTTTAACCTTTTAGTTGAGGTGATAATGTGATGCCTCAACTACTTGTACTTAAGTTGACAATAATTATTAGGTTAAGTGCTCAAGTACACATTCAAAATAATATATATATATATATATAATTTACAGCTACAATCAACCTACTACTAATTGTATGATAATTTAACACACATACACAATTTTGTTGTACTTAATAAACAAATAAATTGTCTAGGTCGTCAAGGTGAGCATAGCTCAGTGGTAATTGACATGTACCATTGATCATGAGGTCAATGATTCGAATTTTTCCACTCTCAAATATTGTTGAACTAAGAAAAAAATTATCATGATAGTTAGAATGTTGATTGGACTCTAATAATGTGACAATTTTAACTTAGGTGGCAAATAATTATAGTTCTACCTTTTTTTTTTGCTAATTGGAACAACTGATGTGCTCATCTCCTCCCTTCTGTATCTTTTCTCCCTTATTCATTCCTCCTCTCTTCTACCACAACGAGCTTGCTACCTCTGCCATTGTTCATCAATCGTTGTACTGTCATGTTGATCGTCAAACTTCCCTTGGGCCAATCCCTCATTCTAGATTTGGAACGAAATGAGTGTTCTAGATTGCTGAGCTTCTCTCTCTATATTGTTGTGTCGTTTGTCATCATTCATGATCGAAAGGTTCAATCATTCCTTGATGTGAAACAAACAAAGCGTTTCAAATCTAGAAGAACGATCCTCGATCTGAAACAAAAAGGGTGGGGTTCATTCCTTGATTTGGAATGATTGTGGTTCATTCACGAATGAGGTTTGTACTAACCTTTTTGAATTTGGAAAGAGCGGCATCGAGGGAAGTTCGGCGGGCAACGTAGCAGTGGATGAACAATGACCAACATCGAATGGCGACGACAAAGGTAGCTAGCTCTGCTAAATAAGAACAAAGAAGGAAGAAAAATGGAGAAAGATAAGGAAGTGAAAAGGTGGCTATCAACCGTGCCAAATATATATAAAACTCCAAAATATTTGCCAACTTAGCTAAAATTTTTACGTCATGAGAGTCTAATCAACATTTTAACTATCATGTCGGCATTTTGTTAGGTCAACTAACGATCAAGGACTATGAGAACTATGTTTTAAACCTTAGAGACCAAAATGTCCATTTTAAAACTTCAATGAACCAAATAGTCACGAAGCTTAAATTTCAAGGATGAAAAGTGTATTTTTCTCTAAATAATATTATAAATATCATATATACATTTTTTGGACAAATAACATGCATATAATGTAAACTTTTTAATGTTGGACTTAAGGATTGAGCCGTGAGTTGGTCCAATGGGCCCAAACATGACTTAAACGAGCCAGACTGTGAGTTAGCCCAATTCCAAATCATGTGTTAGATGTTCATTTAAAGAATTGGTCAAATTTTTATGGCAAGAATATATATATACATATACTTTAAATTGCAAAATCATAGCTTGATCGCAGTGGCAAATGATTTTAGTACCAAACTTTTGCTATTAATATTGATGAATTGCTCACAGCTCATTTTAGGTTTTTGACTAGCGAAAAGTTTTAATAAATTTACGTATAAGCGACTTGGAAACGTCAAAATCCAACCATCAACAACCCATTTTTGCTTGTAATCATGTAACGATTGACCACTAATTATGATTGCATTTCAAAATCCTTTGGTCAAAGTCGGCAGGTATAGCTCCACTATTTTACCTCTTTTGCCTACCCATTTACCACTATTTTCATATTTATTTATTTCTTAAATCAAATTTGCCATCATTTTATTCAATTACATTGATTTTTCTATGTTAGATTATAGTTTTATGTCTACTGAGATTTTTTGTGGCAATCTGGATAATATATATTATTTTTTGGGTATGCATATTAGATATCTAAGAATTATATGTTTGAAGTTTAAATGTATGAGATCATAAATAGGGCAAAATACCTTTTTCATCCATGAATTTTCAAACTTGACATTTTAATCCTTGACGTTTGAGTTTAGTAGTATTTGGGTCATTCTGTATAATGTTTCATTATTTTATCGGGAGCTGATGTGGCATTTTTTAAATTAAAAAATATTATATTTTAATTTTTTAAAATAAAAAATATTATAATTCTTTCTTTTATTCTCTCATCTTCCTCTCTCTCCCCACTTTCTCACCTCTACCACAACCACCGTCACTCTCAAAACGAAGGTTCTCCTTCATTCAGATATGAAACGAAGATAAACCCATTTCATTCCAAATATGAAACGAAGAATAAACCCATTTCATTCCAAATATGAAACGAAGGTGGTCTCCTACATTAACCAGACTTCTCTCGCTCAGATTAAAGAACGTTTTGAGAAGACAAATTTTTGAGAGGCAACAAACACAACACAACACAGAGAAACACAAAGAACAAAAAGAAATGCTAGATAAAGGGGAAACTTCGATTTCATTGGAATCTTCTCTCCTACCATGATTTCTTCACTAATCTCCCCATCTCCCTCCCTCAAACCCATATTTTCTAGACCTCCACCAAAGCCATCTCTCTTTTCCCAAGCCCATCCTCTGTTTAATTTGCACCATCCAAAACCCCAATTCCTTCGAAAACCCATTGACATATTTTCATCAAAATGCTCGTGAAGAACAACCCAAGCCGTGTTTTGTACAAAGAAGTGAAGAGAGAGAGGAATCGGGGAAGAAGAGGGTTTCCTCTTATGTTTAGCCTTTAAATGTTGCTTCTATGTGGGCTTGGGTATTGGGTGTAGGGCTCTAGGTGCTTTCCATGGCTGGCTCTAAACTTTCACATGGCTTATTTCCTTAATCTCCTCCTTCATTTCAGAGAACCTTTGTTTTTGATTTCTCCCCTGTAAATGAAAAAGAAAGAAGAAGGAAGAGGAGGAAAAAGAATAAGAAAAAATGAAAAAAAAAAAATTTGCACGACGGCGAACAGTGGCAGCAGATGAAGGAGAGTGGCGGTCGTGGCAGTGGAGGTGAAGGTGGGGAGAGAGAGAAAGAATAAAAGAAAGAATTATGTTTTTTTTATTTACAAAATATTAAAAAAAAAATTAATATTTTTTAATAAAAAAATGCCACATCAGTTTCCGTCTAGTGGAGTAACGAAAAATTAGACAGAATGATCAAAATGCTACTAAACTCAAACCTCATAGACTAAAATGTCGAGTTTGAAAACTCATAGACGAAAAGAAAACAAAACGCAAAATTGAGAGACTAAAAAAGTATTTTGCTTGTGTTTGAGATCTGTAGGGTATTAATGTATTTAGGAATTAAACATCTATTTATTTTAAGTATGTTGTGTATGGAAGTCAAAATTAATTGATTAGATATAAAATATTGAAATAGTTGTAAGAATTAATTAAAATTTTTAATTAATTAAAAATTATATTTTTAATAAAATACATTTATTTATTGTGTGTGTGTGTGAAATTAATATTAAAATTTAAAATTTTAATTAAAAATGATACTTTAATACTACATCATTAATTTAATTTTAAATAATATTTTAATTAATTAAATAATAGTATTAGATAATTAATTAATTAAAATATCAACTCTACTACTTTTCAAGGAGAGAAAAGTAAAAGAAGCATCTTTTATCTCTCAAATGCTGGATGTTAATATCCAAGGAAAAAATATAATCTTCTAGAAGGTGATAAAAACCCACATTTATATATATATTTTTATCCATGGATAGTTACTATCCAAGTTTAGCAAAACTAAAATCCATGTAACAAACAAAAATAATAATTATTAGAAAAAAAACCCCCACATTAATGTTTTGCGAAACAAACGGGCTGTTAAAAAAAATTTAACTACACTTTTAAACTTTAAATTGTAATTTTAAGTAATAACTATTATTAACACCTTAAATGAATGATAATATAATATGTTTATTAAATAAATATTGATTGGTTTGATAAGTTAAATGTAATAGGTAAATGATAGAGAGAATTAGATTGAAGGAAAAAAAAAGTTGCAATTGAACGAAATAAAGCAACATAATTTTTAAATAGCAAAGTTGCAATTTAACATATTTTATTTTTGAAGTAATGTGTTAAATCCCTCTTATAAACCATGTAGCTCTATTTCGATCGAACTGCCCACTTTTTTTTTCTTTTTTCTTTTTTTTGCCATTTATTTGCTAAATCAACCAGAAAACTTTAAAGTTTAAAGGAATGAATAAAAATCTAACCATGAAGACTCAATTTGTAACTAATCTTAATAAAATAAAGATGTTAACCAGCTCCAAATGTTCGTATCTTGTGTGTGTGCGAGAGTAGATAGAAATATTTTTGGACTAACAATATTTTCATATTTTTGTTAAATTTCCAAAATACTATAAATTTGATTTTAAAATCCAAAGATATAAAATATAATAATTAAACATGACAAAAATGTACTAAATATTCATTAACTATCATATTGTTCAGTATCAAAACAAAATATTTGAAGATTTAAAGATTAAAATAAAATAAACATAAAAATTAACCAAGGGCTAAAAAGAAATCTACACCCATATAAAATTATGATTTTAGAAAATTAATATTACTGCCAACACGAACATAGTTCAACTGTTAAAACATACACTCCTTCCTTCTAAGTTAGAATGTTCAAATCTTCACTCAATATAATATATGTTGTACTAAAAAATGATTAACGTCACTAGAATATATATTTTAAAGCTAAAATAGTTAAAAATAAAAATAAAAATAAAAAAGTCTAAAGTTTAAATCCTCTATTAATAATGATATCCAATTGGAATATGTTCCAAATTCTTTTGATTATTTGGTTTTATTTTAAAAAAGAAGGCAGAAAAGAAAAGAAAATAAAAAAGGGAAGGGGTTGAGCATAATCCCATTGTATTCTTAAATAAAATTAATCAGTGAGATTCTTTACTTATTCTTAAGATTGATTTTAAAGAATTAATTCTCGTTCTTCAATTGTCATTGTCTTTTTTTTTTTTTTTTTAAATTCAATAATTGCAAGGTGAAGATTGAACTATCGACTCTTAATGATAATTGATATCTTATCCAATAAACTATGTATGGATTGACAATTAGTTATCATTATCTTGAAAATATGAGAATTAGAGAATCATTTTTCACATATCGGTTATTTATGTAATTTTAAATTTTCAAATATGTCCCTAATAAGTATAGTTTATACTTTATTTAAAATAGTTTTTGCACTATAGAATTAAATAAATCACATTAAATTAATTGTATTAAAATAATAAAGGTTATTGAAATCTAAATCCAAATTTTAAAATGTAATTACAATTTAAAAAACCTATGCTTTACTTTTCGGATTGGCTAAAATTAAAAAATAACTTTAAAAATAAGATAAAAATTGCTATCAAATGAAATCTTAAAAAAAAAGTGTTAATACATAAGGGGCAATGTACATAACTTTTTTTAGCATATATATAAAAATAATTAGAAAGAATATTTCTGTCCCTCCCAATGGGTTCCGTCCTTACTCCTTACGCATGGAAGAGGAGGAAACCCTTATCCAGCCAAATATTTACTATTTTTTACTATGTTATTTAAAAATAATATTACATTATAAACAGGGAAGGGAATTTCAACAACTCTTACGAACACTAAGAATTGAATTATAATTAGATCAACTATTAGATGTTATTAATAATTTAGTATATATTGGGACTAATATTCTTAAGGGGGCATTTGACTCCCTAACTTGAGTTGGGTTTTAAACTCAACTCACTGTTTGGCCCATTTAACTCTCCATAAAAAAACATCAATAATTTACTACAGTGTTATGATATTAACTTTACAGACTTGTACAGTAATTCCAGTGGCGGAGCTACAGTTGGCCCGGGGGGCTGAGCACCCCCTGAACTTTAGGAAACCTATGTAATTGTATTAAATATTTCATTGTGATTATCATGTACAAGTCTTGGCTTTGATGGCACAAGTGCCTAGCCCCCCTTGTGTGTCTCTTGCATGCGCCCGTGTTCGAGTCCAACTGTTGGCATTTTTTCATTTTCTTTTAGCTTTTTACTACTTGCACGCCCAAACCTATAAATCAGCGTTTTTTAGTTTTTATATTAATAACGTTAATACTTTTTTGGATTTTTTTAGTACAATACTTCTTTTGATTACAAGATATATAATATATATATATATATATATATATATATTTTTTTTTTTTCATTTGAAAGAAATCATTAAGAAATTTTCAAAAAATATATATATATATTAAGAATTTTATTTTTTTTTTATAATCATTGCTACATCTCCTTTAAATAATTATATGTTAAATTACAAGTTTAATCTCTGAAGTTTGAAGTTTGTGTTTATTTGGTCATTAAATTTTCAAAAGTATCTAATAAATCCTTAAACTTTCAACTTTGTGTCTAATAAGTCCCTGAACTTTCAATTTTGTGTCTAATAGATCCCTAACAAAGTCAAAATTTTTTAAAATTAATTGATCTATTAGATATAAATTTGAATTTTATGCCTAACGAAACCCTAAAATTTCAACTTTGTGTCTAGTAGACACAAATTTTTAAAAATTCGAAAGTTCAGGGACTAAATTTGTAATTTTGAAAGTTCAGGGACCAAATAGACACATACCTCAAAGTTCATGGTGTTGGGATTTATGCCCTAAAGCCTCGTAATTAATAATTTATTTAATAATAAATAATAATTTTGATTATTTTATTTGCAATATAATATTATCCATTATATGAAAAATCCAAGGTTATTAGTGTAATCTTGAACAGTATGTGGTTGACATACGAGAGGATCATGTTCAAGAAATAACCTAAAGGGTCATAGTATATGGATAAGGTTGGGTGCCTTATCCTGGTAACACTATTGATACGGCCCACTTTGTAATAGTTACAAATGATTTGATCCAAATCATTCATGTGGAGACATGTGAGTGGGGGTATCTTATACAATGAGTTTGTATAAGACTGGACCACGAAATATTTAATCTCTCTTTATAAATCCGTTAATTGAGAAGATTAATATTTCATCAGGATGATCATATGCGACTCGATCTTAATCCTGAGTGAGTTATGAACTCCTGCCTGTGAGGGCTTGTCCTTTGATTTGCATGGGTGAGAGTGGCTTTTGTAGCCGATTCAATATGCCTACCATTTTGGGGACTTGACCAAATAGGGAGCTGGGAACATAATCTCACAAGATGAAATTCACTCCTTCCCATATAGGGTAAGCAGATGAGTAGTTCCCTTAAGTGCTGATTTCGGGACTTGAACAATGGGGCCCCACCCTCTCATTGGCCCGAGAGGGACTTAGTTTATAATTAGATTATAAACATATTGTTCATTAGAGGATCAGTGGTACTTAAGGTGCAAGATGTAATTACAGGGGTAAAACGGACTTTTGACCCAGCTGTAATTACGAACAACTTGTGAATGATCGACTTGCATGTAATGATTATATCTATGGACACAACTTGTCCTACAGTGCATAAGAGTGCAACTCTAGGTCTATAGTGGAGTGACCCTAGAGTTAATGAATGAAAATTGATTAATTAAAGAGTTTAATTAATTAATTTTGTATCATTGGAGCTTATAATCTGTAGGTCCATAAGGTCCCCTTGCTAGCTCATAGTAACACTAAAAGATCAATTTAGTTGAAAGAAAAATTTGAAATGTTCAAATTAATATTTAATTTGAAGTGTTCAAATTAATATTTAATATATTAGATATATTAAATATAAAAGAGGAAAATATATTCATTGTATTTGATACATTGAATATTAAAATAATTAATGTATATTAGATACATTAAAGAAAAGATATTTATTAAATTTGAATTGGATTCAAATTAGGAAATAGATGTCGTAGGAGAATTTTAAAGGTTTGAATAAGATTCAAATTGGTTAGATAAATATATTTTAATATATTAGATATTAAAATATATTATTTAATTATCTTCCCTAGACCACTATAATAGGACCCTAGGGGTGAGTCATTGGGCATTCTTGATAACACACATCTCCTCAATAGAGAGAATTAGAGAATTCTCTCTAGACCTCTTCCTCTCCAATCCCTTGGGGATTTTCTTTCAAGAGGCTTCCACAAGCCTTGGTCCTGTGTTAGAGTCATAACAAGGAAGACTTTGTGGAGGAGATAAAGACCCGCCAGAAGAATCTCCATATTTTCAATGTAAGTTTTTGCTTAACCTTATATATTTTGTGTTTAATTCTAAATAAATCAAAGACGATCCAATACTTCCGCTTCGGGATGAAAAGTTCATTCCTTCAATTGGTATCAGAGACTCTTTGAGTTTTATTTAGAATTAAAGTTTTGTGATGGTGGGTACTTTAATTTATTATATATGTGATAAATTGTGGTTTGCAAATTGACTGTGGCTATTTGGCATATAGATTTATTTACTTTTGATTAGATCATTTGTAAAATTTCAAGAATTTTATATCCTTCGCCGGCGAGATATCGTGTATTGATGGGTTACAAATTATTGTGTGTTCATGCGAATACAGTTAGAATTTCTTCATGCGAACATGTGACCCTTATCATTATCATGAATTTTTAAACAATTTTATATATCAAATTGATTGTTTGGGTTCAAACAATTTGTCTTCATGCAGACAGATAAAATCCACTTTATCATGAATTTTTGTAAGTGCAAGCAAGCTTGATACTTTACTGTTGCAATCAATCGGTGTTGAATGCCCAGTGGGCTTAACGAAGACCATGCGCATGATTGATATATATATATATATATATATATATATATATGGTGTTCTATTTTGTCTTCTTGTGAAGTTGCATAGTTGCATGATGTTTTTTTTTTTTCAAAATTAATGTTTGATATATTTTGAAATTGCTGGTCCATTGTTTGATATTCATGGTAATATTAATTTTGATCCTCTTTGAATGGTCTCATTATCGACTCCAATTGTTGGAGGCAGTGAATGAAAATTTAAACGACGGCCATTGCAAGATTTTTTCAAGATAATTTTAGGGTTTCTAAACCCTAATTTTGGTGGATCTCAAAAGAAAAAATATTGAAGACCAAGATATATCTTAGATTTAAATTATTGTAATTTAAATTGTTTTCAATTTCTTAGGATATGCCAAATATGCTGGTCAATTTTGTTAAGCTTAATTTAATTATGCATGAGATGTATGTTTTAAATTGTTTGATTATTGCATAAAGTATGTCATTTAAATTTAAAATCCCACCATAGGTTAAGCATGATCATGCATCTTATCTTAATTTTGAATATAATTGTTATATTTAAAAATTATGATTAGG
Source organism: Trichosanthes truncata (assembly GCA_033996785.1). Lineage (NCBI taxonomy): Eukaryota > Viridiplantae > Streptophyta > Magnoliopsida > Cucurbitales > Cucurbitaceae > Trichosanthes > Trichosanthes truncata. Next base: position 75,393,932 of record JAWPNB010000003.1, read on the forward strand.
TTGTTTCCTAATAGAATTAAGATTAATTTTTTTTAATATAATTGTTATATTGGAAAATTTGATTAGGATGATTCCTAATAGAATTGAGATATTTTCTTAATATGCTTATATTTTCCATATCTTTGAATATAATTGTGAATATTCCACTCCTACATGACACTAATGTTGAAATATATTGTCTTTTTCTTGTCATCTTGAAAGAGTAAAATACTGGTATTTTCTTTTACAAAGATGTTCAATTTAGTACATGTGTTTATACAAATGTAAACAAACAATGTTCCTTTGAAAAAAAAAAAAAGAAACAGAATACGTAATGGTCAATGTTTTTTTTTTTTTTAAAAAAAAAAACTCCTTCATAATGAAGACCCTATTAGTAATTGAAAAATGTCATAATAAGGTCCTCATTTGTAAGTTTCAAAGAAGTTCAATGTGTGTTTAGAAAATGAAACCTTAGATTTCTATATTTTAATAGAAGTTCAATTTGTGTTTAAAGAAAAAAAAATGTAGGTACATTTCATCAACATTGTGTAATGCAAATATTTGATTTCTATAAATTGAAAGAAGTTCAATGTGTAGCAGAAAAAGAAAACAAGGCTACATTGCCTATAGTTTGGAATAAGTCAATTTCTAAAAAAAGAAAGATAAAAAATAATTTTTTTTAAAAGATCAATGTTGAAATATATTGTTTTTTTTTGAAGTAGACATCTAAATCCAGTGTTGGAAAGTTGGGAAAATATATTTCTAGATGAATGATTGAAAAAAAAAAATAAATGAAACAAAAACAATCAGCTAAAAACTAGTCTACTTTAAGTTACAAAAACTGCACTAAATACCCATGGCAACTTAACTCAACTCTGCACCTCAAACATAAACTTTTTGACTCAACTCAATCCAACTTTGTACCTTAAACACAAACTTCTAAACTCATTGAGAAACTAACTATGTCCAACTAAACTCAACTTTGCGCGTCAAAGCTCCCTAAGAGATTTTAGAGGGGCAAAAGTAGAGATGTCCACGGGGGCGGGGCGAGGTCGGGGAATGGATTCCCCGTCCCCGTCCCCGTCCCCGCCCCCCATTTCATTCCCCGTCCCCGCGAAATTCCCCGTATAATTTTGCGGGGATCGGGGCGGGGATTCCCCGCAGGAAATTCTCGGGGATCAGTTTCCCCGCGAGGAATTTTTCCCCGTTCTTTTTTTTTTTTTTTTTTATTATCTTTTTTATTTTTTAAATTTATTCTCAACCATAATAAAATTTATTTCTAAATGAATAATTTTCAATATAATTCTATTTAAAGTAAATGTTATAAAATTTCCTAATAAAAACAATAATATACCATAAGTAAAAATACTATAATGTCGAAACACTTAATTTCTAAAAATTCAAATTTCAATATTACAACATAGACTTTAATTTTTTTTATAACGAAATAGTCTTAAACTAATTCCTACTATAGTTTTTTTTTTTTAAAAAAAAAAATTCTATTTATAGGTAATAATATATATATATATATATATATATATATATATATATATATATATATATATATATATATATATTATTAATCGGGGCGAGGAATCGGGGCGGGGCGGGGAATATATTCCCCGTCCCCGTCCCCGTTTAGCCAACGGGGAAAAAAACCTCCCCGCTCCCTCCCCCATTCCTCTTGTAATCGGGGATTCCCCGCCCAGTTCGGGGCGAGTCCCCTCGGAGCCCCGGTCCCGTGGGTTAAATGGACATCCCTAGGCAAAAGTGATTTTTAAAAATCTAAAGTGTTTGGTAACAAATAAAGATGATGGTAACAAATAAAGATGATTTTTAAAACAATAAAATTGGTTTTAAATCATATTTGTAAGCACCACTTTAAAGTTAATTTTCAAAAAGTGATTGACCAAAAATCATTTTAGAATAACTTATTATAATTTTGCATTTGCAGAGTTGTTTTTAGATGGAATCAAACAAACTTGTGATTAAACCCATTTTTAAGAAAAATGTAACCAAACAAAGAAATATTTTAATTAAAATCATTTTTATACAAAGTGTTTTGAGATTTTTTTTTTATTTTTTATGAAAGCTTTTAAATTAAAAGGTATGCCAAACTCATGAGAAGTTATTCAATGAGACAGTGTGATTGATTGTTTTCTACATTGAATGTTGGTGAGGAAAAGTATAAATTATAGTTCCACTATGCATTCAAAGGTGACAGCGACAATAAATAATTTTTCTAAACTCACCCTTGCTTCTTTTTTTTTAGTTCAACAAATACAAAGGTATGAAGATTTGAACCTCAACTTCAAAAAAATGTATACATGTCAATTACTGTTGAACTACACTTTAGCTAAACTCACCCTTACCATATCCTACTAATTAATGTATGAAAAATAAATTTCAAATTTACGTATCACTTTACTACTTGAATATCACCTAAGTTATGTATGGAGTTTTTTTTATAATATATTATTTTAAAAACTTTTTATTAAAATATATTAATTTTGAAACTATTTATTTTAATATTGTAGTTTTAAATTGTCAATGAAGAGAAAAACTCCACCCATCCAGCTCCATGTCATCTCTTGCATTACGACATGGCAAAAATTTGCCAAGTCGGATGTTGTCTCTTTAAGGGACAAACTTCATTATGTGATTTAGAACTACAATATTTAAATAAATAGTTTTAAAATTAATATATTTTAATAAAAAGTTAAAAAAGAAAAGCTCCAAAGTTATGTCATCGAAAATCTTTTTTTTTTTTTTAAGACTGGCTAAATATATCACCTGTTTATGAAAAATACAATTTTTTGAAAAAAAATATTTCTGTTGTTTTAAAATTTTCAAAAATGTTGTAAAATTGAGAGGCGAAACCGGGCACCAAAACTTTACCAAATAATATAATAATAACAATAATAATAATAATAATAATAATAAACAAATAATACAAGTGGAGTATATATATATAATATAAACAAATAATACAAGTGGAGTATATATATATAATATAAACAAAAATAGGGATTTATGGCAAATTAAAAGCAAATGAAATTAGAGAGGTTTCTTTTCCAAATATCTATATCTTTATTTATCCACCAAAAACCACTATTTATAGGCAATTTGGAGAGCATGATGTGGTACATTTGGACACCAATCTATGGCCTTTGTTGGACACATAGAAGACACTTTGGCTATGGAGAAAATGCCACTTGGCATGGATATTAAGTGGGCATGTGGAATGGGCATTTACATGTGCCATATTTACAATACTCCCCCTTAAATGCCCATTTATATAAAATATGCCTCGTTAAAACCTTACTAGGGAAAAACCCAATGGAAAAAAAAAATAGGGATTTATGGCAAATTAAAAGCAAATGAAATTAGAGAGGTTTCTTTTCCAAATATCTATATCTTTATTTATCCACCAAAAACCACTATTTATAGGCAATTTGGAGAGTATGATGTGGTACATTTGGACACCAATCTATGGCCTTTGTTGGACACATAGAAGACACTTTGGCTATGGAGAAAATGCCACTTGGCATGGATATTAAGTGGGCATGTGGAATGGGCATTTACATGTGCCATATTTACAATACTCCCCCTTAAATGCCCATTTATATAAAATATGCCTCGTTAAAACCTTACTAGGGAAAAACCCAATGGGAGAAAAAAAAACACTAGTGAAGGAAAAAGAGTACATATTTTATATAGTTTACTATAATATATTCACTCCCCCTCATGGAGACTGATGCGTTTGCTAGAGCAATGTGAACAATTGTGCAAATTAGAGTGTCAATGTGCAAGTGTACACATCCTTTTTATAGCAAGTGGCAAGTAAAATTATCGTATCCTCGGAGACTATTGATCTTTCTACTGAACCCAAATTAATTCTCAGTAACTCAGTTGGTAACCATTCAAAATTATCGATAGAGATGCAATAAAAGAAATCATAAATGTTGGAACAAAAGTAATGCTAAAGCATGCAAAAACAGAGTAAGGATTCATAAAACAGAGAACGATTAACTTGTGCTTTAATTAAACGAAAGGCTCGGATTAGAGGTAAGTCATGCATTACCTAAGTTACGAACTGAGTACACATTCATTCCATTCGATTCACTACAGGCTACACGAAATTCTCCCAAATCACCGAATATATGCTGTCGCAATTAAATTACTTCAGCACAATATACCCACTGTACTTTATGTGCGTTAGGCGAGTGGCTATCCCTAACCTACCCACTTAGTTAGCTACTAACCTAAACAAGAGGCTAACGTGGTTTTCAAGTTTTCAGCCCCTCCTATTCTTCCCAGAAATCAGAGGGACGATGTTCATAACGGCTGGCCAAGCGGAAACAAACTAAGAATAAAACCCCTTAAAAACCAAATCGAATGAGAAGAAGTCTACTCAACTATAACATTAGCCAAAAACACTCATCCTCTAATCCTCACCTTATGGTGATTAGTTCATGCTACAGGAAAAACGGAAAAACAGTAGAAATGTAGACATAATGAAACTAAATACAAAAAACGACTAAATGACAGAAGAAAATATAGCAGGAGAAGTCGAAATGCTGCCCCAAGTTTCTTGCCCCAGCATCGGCGTCTGCTCCGACTGGAAACCTTCCGTTTTTGGCAAAACTCCGGCGGTGGCTCCCTAGTCGAAGCTTCTCTCGACAGCTCCTTCCTCCCTTCTGTTATTTCGGGAACTTCACTTCTTTCCTCCTCCTCTCTTCAACAAAAACGGCTGCCCCATTATAATAGACACCCTTTATGAAAATGAGGGCTGATTAGACTTGTCCTTGTGACGTGGCGGGCTCTGGTTGGTTGAAAACGAGTGACTGGACTGACAGATTCCAGCTCAATTAATGAATAACAGCTCCCACGTGCGAATTTTGTATAAGCCTGAATCGCGAAATTTGCTCCAGCAATTAGTTGTAAAACTGCTGTTCTTGGCTTCTTGAGTCCTCATTAATCCATCCTAAATTAATCACATAAAAGACTTTAATTAAGATAAATTTGCTCTAATAAAAATATTACTATATCAAAATCAGTCCTAGAGCAAAATGACTCCAAGCTAGGGAATTTTCAAGATACAATGAGATAAAATATGGCAATTTAGTCCAAAAAATACAAGCATATAACTCTTAAATTAAGAGTTATCAGAGACATCACTTAAAGTCTTTGAGTCGCCGCATTCCAATGCTATATACTAATTTATCGAAGGTTGCAGTTGGTAATGCCTTTGTAAATAAGTCAGCCAGGTTATCTTTTGAACAAATTTGTTGTACAGTGATATCACCATTTTCTTCAAGATCATGAGTATAGAAGAGCTTTGGTGAGATATGTTTTGTTCTATCTCCTTTGATATATCATCCCTTGATTTGAGCTATACATGTTGTGTTGTCTTCGTATAACATCGTTGGAAGAGGTTTACTTGAAGACAAGCCACATGTCTCATGAATGTGTTGTGTCATCGATCTTAGCCATACACATTCTCGACTTGCTTCATGAATAGCCAAGATTTCAGCATGATTTGAAGAAGTGGCCGTTATAGTCTGTTTCACTGATCGCCACGATATAGCAGTTCCTCCACATGTGAATAGATAACCTGTCTGAGATCTAGCTTTGTGTGGATCAGATAGATAACCAGAATCTGCATAACCAACTAGATCATACTTTGATTTGTTAGAATAAAATAAACCCATATCAATTGTCCCTCGAAGATATCGGAGTACATGCTTAACTCCGTTCCAATGTCTTTTTGTAGGACATGAACTATATCTAGCTAATAAATTTACTGAAAATGCAATATCTGGTCTTGTGTTATTAGCCAAATACATAAGTGCACCAATTGCACTAAGATATGGTACTTCAGGACCAAGTAGTTCTTCATTGTCATCTCGAGGTCGAAATATATCTTTCTTTATATCCAGTGAACGAACTTCCATTGGAATGTTCAATGGATGTACTTTATCCATATAGAATCTTTTTAAGATTTTCTCTGTATAAGTTGATTGATGAACAAATATCTCATCTGCTAAATGTTCAATTTGCAAACCAAGGTAAAATTTTGTTTTTCCAAGATCTTTCATCTCGAATTCTTTCTTAAGATATTCTATTGCCTTGGATAACTCTTCAGGAGTTCCAATTATATTTAAGTCATCAACATATACAGTTATAATAGCAAATCTTGACTGAGATTTCTTTATAAAAACGCACGGACATATTGGATTATTTTGGTATCCTTCTTTCAACAGATATTCACTCAGGCGATTATACCACATTCGTCCTGATTGTTTTAATCCATATAATGATCTCTGTAACTTTATTGAATACAATTCCCGAGAACTTGATTCATATGTTTATGGTATTTTAAATCCTTCCGGGATTTTCATATAAATGTCATTATCGAGAGATCCATATAAATACGCCGTGACTACATCCATTAGATGCATATCAAGCTTTTCATATACAGTCAGACCAATCAAATATCTTAGCGTTATTGCATCCACCACAGGAGAATATGTCTCCTCATAATCAATACCAGGCCTTTGAGAGAATCCTTGTGCAACAAGTCTCGCTTTATATCTTGTGACTTCATTCTTTTCATTTCTTTTCCTTACAAATACCCATTTATATCCCACAGGTTTGACGTTTTCCGGTGTTGGGACTACTGGTCCAAAAACCTCACGTTTTGAAAGCGAGTTCAACTCTGCTTGGATTGCTTCTTTCCACTTCGGCCAATCCTTTCTACGTTGACATTCTTTGATAGATTTTGGGTCAAAATCGTCACTTTCATGAATAATATCGTGAGCAACATTATAAGAAAAAATGTTGTCAATAATGATATCATTTCGGTTCCATCTCTTTCCTGTTGTAACATAGTTTATAGAAATTTCATTATTATCCTCAAGCGTTTGATTTTCACCAATACTCTTTTGAGTAGTTGTATTCTGGATTTCTTCTGGAACATCCATACCTTTTATTGAATCATTTTGATTCTCAACTACTTTTCTTTTTCGAGGATTTTTATCTTTAGAACCTATTGGTCTACCACGCTTCTGACGTGCTCCAGACTCATTATTGACAACTTGTTCCTTTAGGATATCAATTTTTGATGGAGCATTTGCAGCTGGTATATATTATTTAGTCACACTTTTAGTATCTGTGAATGCATCTGGTAGTTGATTTGCTATATTTTGCAAATGAATTATCTTTTGAACTTCAAGTTCACATTGATCTCTACGAGAATCTAAATGAGATAATAATGATGCATTCCATGTAATTTCTTTTTCCAACTTCTTAATTCCTCCCCCTAATGTTGGAAAATTTGTCTCATTAAAATGACAATCAGCAAATCGTGCAGTAAATACATCACCCGTCAGGGGTTCAAGATATTTAATAATTGATGGGGAATCAAAACCAACATATATTCCTAACCTCCTTTGAGGACCCATCTTAGTACGTTGTGGTGGAGCAATCGGTACATATACTGCACATCCAAAAATTCTTAGATGGGAAATATTTGGCTGCTGGCCATAAGCTAATTGCATTGGGGAGTATTTATTATAAGCTACTGGCCTAATACGTGCCAGTGATGCAACATGCAAAATAGCATGACCCCATACCGATGTAGGAAGTTTAGCTATCATAAGCAATGGTCTTGCAATTAGTTGCAGACCTTTTATAAATGATTCTGCTAGACCATTTTGTGTATGAACGTGAGCTACAGGATGTTCAACACTTATCCCAATTGACATACAATAATTTTTAAAAGTTTGGGATGTAAATTCACCAGCATTATCAAGTCGAATGGTTTTAATTGTATTATCAGGAAATTGTGCTTTTAACTTAATTATTTGAGCAAGTAATCTTGCAAATGCAAGATTTCAACTTGATAATAAGCATACATGTGACCATCTGCTGGATGCGTCAATTAATACCATAAAATATCTAAATGGACCACTTGGTGGGTTAATAGGTCCACAAATATCACCTTGAATTCGCTCTAAAAATGCAGGTGATTCAATCCCCACTTTAGCTGTTGATGGTCTAATAATTAATTTCCCTTGAGAACAAGCATCACATGACAACTCATTGGATTGAAGAATCTTCTGGCTTTTTAAAGGATGTCCATGGGAATTCTCAATAATTTTTCTCATCATTATCGACCCTGGATGACCCAATCGATCATGCCAAACACTGAATATTTCTGGATTCATGAACTTCGGGTTCATTATTGCATAACTTTCGATTACTCGTATATGAGTATAATATAATCCAGAAGAAAAAGCAGGCAGTGTTTCTAATATACGTTTTTCATGTGAAACAATAGATGTTATATAGAGACACTCTATATTATTTTTACAATCAGTTTCAACATGATAATCATTTTCACGTATATCTTTAAAACTTAATAAGTTTCTTTTTGATTTGCTAGAGAACAGAGCATTATTAATTGTAAATCTTGTTCCTCTAGGCAAAATAAAGTTTGTTTTTCCAAAACCTTCAATCAGATTTGCAGAATCTGATATAGTATTGACTTTTGCTTCCAGCATTGTCAATCTAGTAAAATATTTTCTATTTATGAGTATCGTGTGCGTAGTTGCGCAGTCTGCCAGACATAAATCCTCATTGCTCATTTTCGAGTTACTCAACATATTGAAATTGTTCATATTTCTTCATTGAAAAGAAAAGAAAAACGATTACAAAGAGTCTTAAATATATATACAAACAAAACAACAACAAAAACATACTAAACAGTATTTAATTATATATTTTCATACAAATCATCCTCTACTTGTTTGATTGCATCAATTCTCTCTCCAGAAGATTCAAAATAATCAGCTACATCAAGATGCATCATATTGGAGGGGTCAAACACATCATCTTCTTGAATGGCAAGATTTACCTCCACATTCTTTCCTTTTCCTTTTTCCTTCAGGGAAGCTTGATAGAGATCAACAAGGTGTTTTGACGTACGACATGTACGTGACCAGTGCCCAGTCATTCCGCACCGGAAACATTTATGTTCATCACCTTTCGAACTTCTATCTTGTGGAGCATTTCCTTTATGATCATCACTTCGTGTGGGTTTCTTAAAATTATAATGCCCACCACGAAAATAGGTATTTCTTCCTCTACCGCGGTCCCGACCTCGACCACGACCACGACCTCGACCACGGTTATTAAAATTCACAGCATTCACTTCAGGGAATGGTGTTGCTCCAGTTGGTCGGGATTCATGATTTTTCATCAATAACTCGTTATTTTGTTCAGCAACGAGAAGACATGAGATAAGTTCAGAATATTTTGCAAAACCCTTCTCTCGATATTGCTGCTGCAGGAGCATATTCGAGACATGAAAAGTGGAAAATGTCTTCTCTAACATATCAACATTAGTAATCTTTTCTCCGCATAATTTTAATTTTGAACTAATTCTGAAGAGTGCGGAATTATATTCACTTACTGATTTAAAGTCCTGCAACCTCAGGTGCATCCAATCATAACGAGCTTTTGGAAGAATAACTGTTTTTTGATGATCGTACCTTTCTTTCAAACCTTGCCATAGAACGTAGGGATTTTTTATTGTAAGATACTCCATTTTCAATCCCTCGTGAAGATGATGGCGAAGGAAGATCAGGGCTTTTGCTTTTTCTTGATTTGATGCATCATTTCCTTCTTTAATTGTTTCTCCAAGATTCATAGAATCTAAATGGATCTCAGCGTCAAGGACCCATGACAAGTAGTTATTTCCATTAATATCCAGGGCCACAAATTCTAGCTTTGTAAGGTTTGCCATAATAACACTATCAAAAATAATAATATATTCATATTAGAAATTTAACATAAACCAAATACGTAAAAATGGCTTACCTATAAGACTTACCTTTAGCGGGAAAAATGACAGAGTCTCGTGCTGATAACGTGTTGTAAAATTGAGAGGCGAAACCGGGCACCAAAACTTTACCAAATAATATAATAATAATAACAATAATAATAATAATAATAATAATAATAATAATAATAATAATAATAATACAAGTGGAGTATATATATATAATATAAACAAATAATACAAGTGGAGTATATATATATAATATAAACAAAAATAGGGATTTATGGCAAATTAAAAGCAAATGAAATTAGAGAGGTTTCTTTTCCAAATATCTATATCTTTATTTATCCACCAAAAACCACTATTTATAGGCAATTTGGAGAGCATGATGTGGTACATTTGGACACCAATCTATGTCCTTTGTTGGACACATAGAAGACACTTTGGCTATGGAGAAAATGCCACTTGGCATGGATATTAAGTGGGCATGTGGAATGGGCATTTACATGTGTCATATTTACAATAAAAAACACATTTTAGCTACTTTTCTTTATAATTTTGAAAAAAAAACCAAAATTACTATTTGAAAAATGACAAATATCCTTTTCTAGAATCTCTCCCCAATTTCAAAAAGATCAGGCTCTTAGATAAGCCATTTTGGTTCAGAAGTCCAAACAAAGACAAAACTATTTCATTTGAGTCATGATTGTTTGCATCTCTCTTTTCTTTTTATGACCAATTATTAAACAAATAAATACAAACAATTCAATATATAGTGTGATTCTCATAATGCATTTTATATAATATTTTAATCTTTGTCTTCTCTAATTCTTTTTCATTGATTTTAATTTGCCCTAATGTTTTAAAATTTTTAATTCTATTTTACCTTTTCGTTTTTTAAAAAAATTATTTGTTTGTTATTTTCAGAAAAAAAATTGTAGGTATAATTACAACTTTTAAATCATTTGAGGCAAAATTGAAACAATTAGGCCGTATTTGATAATCATTTATATTATGAGTTTTTCTGTTTTCTATTTTTAGTTTTCTATTTTTGACAAACAAAAATCATACATGTTTGATAACTGTTTTTTGTTTTTTGTTTTTAAAAAATAAAAAATAAAAAATATTTGATAATTATTTTTTTATTTTTTTTAATCAATCCTGAGTTGGTTTTAACTTGTTTTTATTTATAATAAAAAATAAAATGATTCTTCTATAATACTTGTTTGTAACTAATATTTTTTATGACTACAATTGCTTTCAATATTTAATAGTACTACTAAACAAAAAGACAAATAACTAAATAAATATTCCTACAGGGTAGGCATAACAAACGCCATAAAACAATAATAAAAAAACAAAATTTACTTTAGGAATATGAAAGGAAACTTAAAACTATAATTTAAATTTTATTAATCATTATAAAAAAAAATCTAGTTTGATCATAAAATTTTATACTTATTTTATTGTAGTCCAGGAAATTACAACAAGAAAATAGAAATGTCTAGATTTAAACAAGTTCTCTATAATGATAATGTCAAATAAAAAATATAAAAAAAGATCTTCGTTGCATTTTTTTTTTTTCCAAAACGTAATATTGAAAGATTGTTTGATTAGAATATTAGATTTTTTTTATTACTTTGCAATTCCTCATATTATGCGATAGTTTGAAATATTTTAATTAAAATTACTTATTTTATATATGCATATATTTATTTATTTATGTGTTGTTTAACAAAATGTGAGATAAGATATTAACTAAATATAATTTATTTTAATAAAATTTAAATTTAAATTTTTTTAACATATCCAAATAAGCTTAATTAAGAAAAAAAAAAGGAAGAAAAGTTCAATTCAAAACAGAAAATAGTATGATTTTTTTTTTAAAATGATAAGAAAAGCTTATTTCATATAAATAGGATATTCATAGAAGGGTTACATTTTTCAAAAGCAAAGAAAAAAAAAAGCATTACTGAAAACTGAAAATGGAAACTAGTTTTTGAAAACGGAAGGCTCCGTTTGATAACCATTTGATTTTTTATTTTTAGTTTTTGAAAATTAAGCTTGTTTTCTCTCAATTTCTCTACAATAGTTTTCTTCTTCCTTAATGAAGCATTTGAATTCTTAGCCAAATTCTAAAAACAAAAACAAGTTTTTGGAAACTACTTTTTTTAGTTTTCAAAACATGGCTTGATTTTTGAAAACATAGGTAAAAAGAAAATAACAAAACAAGTAAATCCATAGGTGGGAGTAGCATTTATAGGCTTAATTTTCAAAAACCAAAAATCAAAAACCAAATGATTATCAAACGGGGGCCGAAATTTTCTGTTTTCAAAATTCCTTTATAATTTTAAAAACGTTTTTATAACTTAAAAAACCAAAAATTGAATTTGTTACCAAACATATTTGATTTTCAAAAACTAAAAACCAAAAATCCAAAACAGGAAATTAAGGCCCCGTTTGATAACCATTTGGTTTTTGGTTTTTGGTTTTTTAAAATTAAGCCTATAAATACTACTCTCACCTATGGTTTTACTTGTTTTGTCATATACTTTTTGCCTATGTTTTCAAAAACCAAGCTATGTTTTGAAAACTAAAAAAAGTAGTTTTCAAAAACTTTTTTTTGTTTTTAGAATTTGGCTAAGAATTCAAATACTTCCTTAAGGGAGATGAAAACTATTGTAGAGAAATTGGGAGAAAACAAGCTTAATTTTCAAAAATCAAAAACCAAAAACCAAATGGTTATCAAACGGGGCCTAAATGGTTATCAAACACTTTTTAAAATTTACAAAATGCTCAAATTTAATACTATTGTAATAGTATTTACGCATTCACAGGGGCGGATCCATGTTGTAACATTGTAAATTGTGTTATCTTCTTTCTAGTTTAGTCCTCCTTTTCTACCTCTCCCGCATGCAAGGAGAAGGTTGGATAAGAAAACCTCTCATTACACTATGATCTATAATTGGCGATGCATCCCTCATAATATTAAGCACAAAGTGGAAAATCATATGACAACACTAGAGATTGTTTACTAAAATTTAAAACTTTTTTGAGGAATTAAACTAAATTAATTCAATCTAAACTAATCAAAATAAGCGCCCTAAAATTTCTAGAAATATATAGGAAATTTTCTAAACATGCATTCCACACAAATAAATAATTAGATGAAGAAAATTTAAAAGAGCAAATAGGAAGAATAACACATGAGATTTTTATAATGGTTCAGAAATCCCTACTCCACTCCCCAAGACACATTCTTGGGTATTTTATTGCGACGGTTTCTTACGGGTGAGAACCAAACCGATTTCCCACTCTTTTTAAGGGTTTAAGAGTCAACCCCCAACCGATCCTTTTGCAGGTTCAGGATCCAACTTATATTGATCTTTTTAACGGGTTCAGGATCAAACCACTACGATCATTTTATCGGGTTCAGGATCAAACCACTACAATCCTTTTTCGGGTTAAGGATTAAACTACTCACTCAAAATCCCAATGTGTACCCACACCTTAATACAAAATCCAATTGAAAGATGAAATTAAAATAAAGACTCACAAAGAAACTCCACAAAGAGTAGGTTTACGAGTTTTAACTCAAAAGAAACAATCTAATCTCTCATATAAAATTCTCTCACGAGAAAAATAGATATGAATGAAGTTTTGAAGAATGGATAACAATGGAGTATTGGGAGAGAACCTTGCAATAAGTTTGGGAGAGGAGAGATTGTGAAAAGAGAGGGAAAAAGATGTTTAAATAAGGTTCAAAATTAGGGTAAAATTTAGGCCATTGGATCTAAGTTAAATAGATCAAGGGTAGAGGAAATTTGGGAGGAAAATGGCAAAAAAATGATTAAAAATAATTTTAAAAATGGTTCCAACGGTCTTTAAAAATGGCCACGTGTCACAATATTATTCGTCCGCGTTATTGCAAAATAGCAATTTTTCTCAATCTTATTTTGATCATAACTTTCTCGTTTGAAGTCCGATTTGAATTATTCAAAATGCGTTGGAATCATCTTTTCGAGCTCTACACTGTGGATACTTTAAAACACTAAAATAATTAGTAATTAAAAGGTTCGTTATCATCAAAACATATAGTAGAATGATTGAAACTCGTAAAGCTAACACAAAGGTTGTTTGGTCCCTTACTTTCGGACTTATTCTATGTTAGTCCATGTATTTTCAAATATTTAAATTTAATCTCTATACTTTCAATAAATCTTTAAATTTATTCATATTGTTAGTTTATGGTTAACTTTTCGAAAACCAATTTGGTCTTTGCTGAAGGAACGAACACTTCATCCTGCAGCAAAAGCATTATATCGTTTTTATTTTACTTAGAATTAAACAAAAACTAAGGTTCCTTGTTCAAACCAACGGCGATGACTAATTTTAAGATTTATTGAAAGTACATGGACTAAATTTGAACATTTAAAAGTATAAGGACTAAAATGAAATGAGTTGCAAAGTACAGTGACCAAAATTTGTGTGTGTATCCAATAGTCGATGACAGTGTACCGAACACAATGAAGAATAAAATTGAGTGTTGAGATACTTGTCATTTTCCTTTAGGGCTTGTTTGGATTGCAAATATAAAATATTTGAAAGTTAAAAACCTAGGAGTTAAAAACCCAAGTAATTATTATCCATGGATAAAAATAACTCATGCATGTGTTTGGATATGAATGATAATTAATATTTGGAAGTTTAATTATTACTTTTCTCTCTCTTCTCTCTTCTCCATTTTCTAAGGAAAAAAGTCCCAAGTAAAAAAAACTCATCTCCTACATGGATAATAAAATCTCATGGTTCATGGGTTATTATTATCCATGGATAATAATTACTTAGGTTTTAAAAAGTAAAGATCAATGAAACAAACATTGGTTTTTTATACCATTGTCAAAACTCATCTCAAAACCAGTGAAACAAACGGGGCCTTAAAGGAGGTGTAAGCAGATGAAGTGGTTTATTTTTAGATAGTTAGATTTACATATCATTTATTAGAAAAAAAATTTATGTTTAATCTTAAAGACTTTTTATCTTTATCCATAGGCTAAATTATAAAAAATATCCATGAATTTTGCCATATGTTTCAAAAGTATCCCTATTCTTTAAAAATTTGCAATATTGCTATTGTCCTTTCATAAACGTTTCAAAATTATCTTGGAGTAGAAATTCGTTAGAATGTTAGACAGAAAGTCAACATGTTGGTGACTTGGAACAACGTGACAGTGACTAGGATACTTGCCTAGATTAAGTTTGAAAGATTGGCGTTCCACCATGTTAGCATTTTCGTCCAAAATTTCAACAGATTTCTACTTCAAAAGTAGTTTTGAAACATTTATAAAAAGTTAAGGATAATATTAAAACTTTTGAAAAAATAGGGGTGTTTTTGAAATATAACAAAGTTCAGAGTTTTTTTTTTATAAATAATTTAGCCTTATCCATTTAAATCATGAATTTGAGTGAGTGATGAAATTTGCACTCTTTTAACCCTCCCAACTGTGAACCACTATTCTGGGCCTTTTGTCACATGCATCTCATATGTATTTCATTAATTATTCAAGTAGTTGGTGATTTTATAGCTTTTTTTGGTGCTGAAAGGCATAAACTTAAAGTTAAAATTTAAATGGGTAAAATTTAAAGTTAAAATCAACATCAACTAACACCATCTTTCTTAATCTTGAAAGCAAATTAAGAGTGAGTTTGTTTATCACTTTTGGAGCTAAGGTTTTTTTAAGCATTTTTTGGAGGAAAAAAAAACTAAATAAGTATTTATTCTTATAAAAAAAAAAAACTTTAAAGAGTTAGATATGACTTTTGAAAGAGTGAAAATTCTTTTAATCAATTAAAAATAACTTAAATTTTTTTTTTATTGGTGTTTAGTTATATACATAAAAAAAGAGATTTTTGTAGAAATTTTAAAAAATGTTTACAAGGTATATACCTCACAGAAAGTATTTAATTAGTGCCTCATCTAAAAGTGTTTTACAAAAAAGTGCTTCATTTAAAAAATATAATTATTCCAAACTTACTTCTAAAATATTTTAAAAATCTTTCAAAGCACTTTACGCATGTAAATATGATGATAAATCTGATTTTTTTTTTCTAAAGAAAGGTTAGGAAAAGAAATACAATAAATAAATTAGATTTTACATATCAAAGTACCACCAAGAGCTATAATTAATATTTAAAAACAAGGATCATCGTGTTCATATGTGATGATTTAAACAATGTAAACACTTTGAACAACTTGAATGCTAAGTGTAAGTAAAGGGATTTGGGGCAAATCATTGAGGCTTTGGCTTTTTGGGTTGGCGTGGAGAATTTGCTAATAAAACTTCTCCATAGGGGCAAGGATGATTATAATTATATTGCTGGAATCATGGAAATAGATAATTACAATATCTATGAAAACCCCAATTTCAAAACAAATTAGTTTGTTATCATGTATAATGGATAAGTAATAATTCCCCTCCCCCCAGATAATTTTACTTCCTTTTATGATATATATATAGTAAACTAAGGTTGCATTTGAGATTGATTGTAAAGAGCTAGCGTTAAAAATGATTACAAAATAATCTTAACCACTTTTTATATTTGGTAAAATTGTTTGTTAATAAATATGTTAAAATCACTTTTTAAAACACACATTCATTAGTTGCAACAATGACAAAAAAGTTTGGCCCAATTGCAAGCGTATATTCTCTTATCCCTTTGCAAATATAGTAAAAATAATCGGCCCAACCCAAACGAAATCTGCAAAATGTCCAAAATAGCCATTCATTTAATCCCGCATTTTTGCAATATAAAGTATATCAACAGTCTATTAGTGATGTACTGTTGATATACCTAATATGAAGTATATCAATGATATACTAATAATATACTTTATTTAGGTATATCAATGAAATGAAATTTTTAATATTCAATATATCAATAGTATATCAAAAATACATAATATGAAGTATATTAAGAATATATCAGTAATTTATATTCAATATATCAGATATATCTAATATGAAATATATCAGCGATATACTACTGATATAATTCGTATATAAGATATACATAATATAAAATATATTAGTGATATACTATTGATATACTTGATTTTAACTCTTGACTTTATTAATGAATTTTGGTCACTACTTTTTTGTTGATGTACTGTTTTTTAGTCGATACACTTGTATAGTACTATATCAGCAGTGAATGAATGATATATTACTAATATACTTCATTTTAGGTATATTATTTCACGGATATACCTAATATGAAGTGTGTCAATCGTATATCAGTGCTACATATTCATTATATTAGATATACTACTGATATATTCTATTTTAGTTTTTGACTTTATCAATAACTATTCGTCGCTTGAAGTGATAAAACATATCACTGAATGAAGTATATAATCACTTATGTACTATTGATATACTCAATGTTAGGTATATAAGTGATATACCAAATATGCAAAATATCCTTAATATGTTACTGATATACTTCATATAGAGTATATCATTTAACTGATATACCTAAAAAGAAGTGTATCATTAGTTTATTAGTAATATACTATTAATATACTTCGTTTTGAGTATATATCAGTTGACTGATATACCAAATGTAAAGTATTTCAAAAAAAAAAAAAAGATATACCAAATGTAAAGTATATCAGATATACTATTCATATACCATAGTAGATATAAAGTATATTAGATATACTACTGATATACCCACTGATACACCAATGAAGGTAAAAATGGAATAATTAAAAAACAAAAATCATATTTGAAATTTTTTGCTATATTTGCAAATCTCTAAAGACCATGGCTAAATTTAGAAATATCCTAATATTTTTTGCTGCCCATTACAATTCTCCTTTAAAATATGTTCCTACTAGCTTTTAAAAGTTTACCTCAAAAAAAAAAAAAAAATACTAGCTTTTAAAAGTAGATTGTTGTAGAATATGTCACTTTTAACAGGTTTTAAATTTCATTCTTCAATAAATTAAGAATGATTTTATATATCTTTCTCACACAGTTAAATTTCCTATTTTTTTGAATTGATTAATTGAATGCAACTATTTGTTTAAAATAATACCATATATATATATATATATATATTACAACTATTTCTCTTCGTATTTAATAAATAATATAAAGCAGAGAAAATATGAATTTAAATTGAAAGCATATTTATCTAAAAAAAATTGAAAGCATATAACATTTTAAATAATTATATAAAAAATTATAAATTATTAAAAAAATGAAAATTTTGGTTGTATGTCTATTTTAGTCATTATAGCTTAATCACTACAATTTCGTATTCATTTATCAAACACTGCAATCTACTTATTTAGATTTAAAGTTAAAATTTGCTGAACACTAATTTAGTTCATACTAAAGTTAGTTTTTTAAAAGTACAATTGTCAATCATTATTTTGAAAGCTATAACAATCTCAAACTAAGCCTATATCATATCTATGTGTTCTATTATTATTATTATTATTATTATTATTATTATTATTATTATTATTTGTATGACACTGAATTGCAAGAAATTAGATGAATAAAAAAATTGAGATGATTATTAAAGATATTGTCAACCTTTCAACCCAGTTGTATTTTCTCAGTGCCGCGATTATGCAACATTCTTGCCCATAAAAAAGCGAGATTGACGGTAACAAAGAAGTTTGTGAGTTTGGTCTGAGAACACAGTCTGTTCGAAATAACTTGGGAAAAAAAAATACTTTTGGAACAAAATTCATTTTTCTTTAAACATCTTTTAAAAAATTACTATTTTAAATTGTATTTACAGCGTATTGAGTGATTTTAAAAAAAATGCTTTTTGAACAAAATTGATGTTTCTTTAAACATTGTTAAAAAAATTAATAATTTAAATTGTATTTAGTATAGCCTATTGAGTGATTTTATGTGATCAAAAGTGGTTTAAACAAAATCTTAATAAATTAAAGTGCTTTAAAAAAAGTTGGATTAATTTAAAAATATATTTTTTTAATAAACACTTAAGAGATGGATTATTCAAAAATGATTTAAATTGATTAATTGAAAAAAATCTTCAAAATATGTAATAAAAAATAAAAATAAAATTCTAATTTATAGAACTATTTTTGAATATAGTACAATCAAACGAATTTGTTATTTATAATACTTTTGAAAAAAAATCTAAGATACAATAACATTTTTATTAAAAATATCTCTTTTAAAAGTGTTTAAATTAGAAGTATTTCAAACTGACCTAAAATTATATTCATAGGAGTTTGGTTTGAGAAAGTTCTATAACACATGCAACTTGTTTGGTAGAGGAAGTAGGGCAGTTGCCCCTCCTCCCCTCACCCTTTATTTTATTTTATTTGTTTTAGTTTGCTTTTGTATTATCTCTATTTTAAGTTATTTATTTGTATAATTCATATATGTTTTTGTCCATTTGAGTGAAAATGACATTACAAAGATTCGATATCTTACTTCTATAATATATTACATTACCATCAAAACAAAAATTTAAGTCAATAAGATTATAGTAAATTTATTCATTTTTATGTCTTTTTTTGGACAAACAAACAACACCTTCATTACAAAACAAAATTATACTTCATGGGCTACCGAAGAATTTGTAAACTAATTACATACAGTCGACCAATTCGAAATTTGAGTAATTCATAACTGAATTTATTCATTTTTCATGTATTTTTAACACTTTTGATGAGAATACTTAATATTTAATTAAGACAAAAAAAAATCTTATAGGATTCTCAATTATTGAGAGTTCCGAATATGAACATGGTTGAAGAAACTTTTTCTTTCTTTGAAGTTGAAGATTTGAATATTTACCTCACATTTGTTGAATTAAAAAAAAAAAAAAACTACTTAGAGAGTCGTATTTTGTAAAACTATAGTTAGTTGTATAACTATAACTGGTCAGACATGAAAGTTGTGTAATTATAGTATTAAATTACATTATCCACAGTAATTTCTAATAAGATAGTGAGTTTGAAAGACTCAGAATTTTCACTTCCACTTATCCCAAAAAAAAAAAAGGAAAAAGAAAAAGAATTTCCACTTCACATGGAAACATGTCAGACGACTCCGACCTCACCGCGTAAGAGTTTGGAGGAGGACTTCAGATTCGAAGAAGAAATTTAAAAAAAAAAAGAAAAAAAAGAAAAATCCGTCAACCATCTACAGGCCCGAGTCCATCGCTGTGGGGACCACATAACTGCCAGATCAGCATTTCGCCACCATGAAATGGACTGTAATGAATAAATAATAAAAATGCCTTGAAAATTTAAAAGGAAAAGGCACTTATTTTCCAACCTTTATCCAAAAAAAAAAAAAAAGAATAAACAAATTAAATAAAGAGCCAAAGGACAGAAGCTTTAACAATGGCAGAAGATTTGCTGAATGTGCAGCAGCTTCACTTCACGCAGCGGCAGCACTCAGACGAATTGGTTTCCAGCTAATATTCTACTTCTCTGAGCTTCTTCATCTTCCTTTGTTGGCTCTTTTTTCAGCCTTTTCTAGTTCTTCCTCTGTTGATTTATAGGTCACGAATCTTGAGGATCATTCCCCTCTTTCCGCTGCCCCAAATCTACTTCTCCCTTTCCTCAGGTACTTGTTTTTGGATCTTCTCTTTATCTTTTGGCACATATTCATATTTCCTTCATCCTTCTCTTCTGGAGTTTGTTGATTTGTGGTTTGATTTTTTATTCTTGGCTGTTTCTCCTTATTTTTCCCCTACATTTCTTAGTAATTGATAAGCTGCGATGAGAGTGATTTCGCTTGTGGCAGAGCGAAGTGCGGAACGGTTGAGAGATAGGAGTTGGAGGATTAGTTTGATGAGTAGTTGGACAATGAGAAATTTCAAAATAGATGTACTTAATTTGATTTCAAAGTCAAAAGATGCGTTTGGTTTCATATTAGTCTTTTGGATTTGGTTTCAGAGTTTCTTAAGTTCTTAAAAAGTATTGTACGAAGTCGTAATGTTTAAATATTGAGCGTAGAAGTATGAATTTCATATATTTTTGGTTTAATATTACTTAAGTTTAAATATTGAATTAGATTATTTTTGAAATAATAGAATTTAAATTCATAAAGGAGTTATTATATTGATCAAACTCATTGATGTTGACTAAGTTTTTGGTTTTTTAGAGTATGAGAATAAAAATTAACAAAGAATTTTGAAATAAAAGCATGGTGTATTTACAATTTTTTTCCCATGAAATGTTGTTTTCAGAAATGTAATTCTGGTTTCTTGTGTCTCTTATATACGAGTTGAGGCTTTCCCGATTTGATTGTAACTTTGGCTCGTTCTGGTAGTATCCATAGACACTAATTTAGTTGACTGAGCAGCCATCGAATTTGTAGTTCCAGCGAGTTAAACTGCCACGCTTGTAGTCTGGTCTATCATTTTTATTGCGGCCTTGCCTTCTTGAAGGACTTGTTGGCATGGCAATGTATCATTAAATATCTTGTACCAAGTAATTTAAGAAATATTACCTTTGGATAATCATCTCTATTCCAATATATTTGACTTAACTTGATGGTTGTTTTTGCAGATATAGCATAGGAATGGCTCAATTCATCCTTTTTGCATGAATTTCATGACGTCGACCAATGAAAATGATGTTAGTTAGGATGGGAGAACTCTATCTTACAATTCTAATACTGGCTTGCTTTCATAATTTTGCGCTGTCTGATTATCAAGGTATGAATTGCATCTCAAGATGTCGTTTAAAAATTGAGATGTCTCTTGTTATATTGCTGCTCATAGGCTTGTATCTTGAATATCTGATCTGTGATGTGGAGTCAAAAGTTGTCCATCTCATTAATCTTCACGATGTTTGTAGATTGTTTTTATGTTCTGGAGTGGCACAATTTATGTAGAGATTAAAAGTTTGATTTCTTCCTCTTGGTTGGCTAGGACAAATAAAATGCATATGCAAGTTAAATGAGAGTGGTTTGGGACATTCTTCAATGCAGTTGGAGTTTATTTTTTGAAATTATGTGTATCGCTTAAGTTGATAAGAGAAATGTATCTGATTATTTTTTCACACTTTCTTATGATATGAACAGACTATTTTTTTTGTCACGTGGAACACTCATTTTCCACCATCTTCCCTTTTTTGCTTTATGATTTCTTTGTGGGATTGTATAAAAGATATTCTGAAGTTATCAACAAATGTAAATGCCTTTTTTTCTTATAAAAGAAAAGAATGTGATTTAAAAAAAAAAAACAAATGGTTTAATAATGTAATATTCTTTTCAATTTCTGATTATATCTAATTGTGTAAATTTATTAATAATTGCTATTGTATTGATATACTCTACTTGTTTCACTGCTTGATGAATGTTGTTCTGCTCCCCTCCAGGTGATGCTCTCTTTGCATTGAAGAATGCATTGAATGCCACAGCAAATCAGCTCACAGATTGGAACCAAAATCAAGTCAATCCATGTACTTGGACCAGTGTTATATGTAATGGAAACAATGTGATCTCTGTGTAAGATATACTTAAATGTACTCATTCCCATATTTTTCTCTTCCATGTTGCTGTATCATACTTTTTACTTGCCAATATAAAAGTTTCCAAGTCTGGAATTTGCTTACGTTGCATTTAACTTTCTCAGATCCTTGTCAACAATGGGATTTACTGGAACCTTGTCTCCAAAAATTGGAGTTCTTAAATCACTTTCAACCCTGTGAGTAGTATGTTCTTGTGTGCATAAGAACTTGCATCCTTGAATACTTCATGTTGCGCGATTTAAGCTGGATGTTTGATTATACTTTTTTGGATTTTATCTTGTTGTGTAATTTCATTGTTATATATTCATTTCTTCGTGAAAGTAAGTTTTAATTCTTCAAAAAAGGTGCTCAGACTTACGTAAGGTCATATTGGATAAAAACTTCATTTTGTTTGAGACACAGAGTATTGTATTAAATTTCATAATTGGAACTTGCCTTTTATCATTGATTTACCAAAGAAATTGTAATGTAAAAGATCAAATGTCTTCAACCAACTGAGAAATACTATTATCATTAAAGCACTAAGCTTGCTTAATAGCTGCCGAACTGTGTTCTTATTATTGAAGTTCCTGAAATTTACCAAGCCTAAGATTTTACTCTCTAGGAAGGTATAATTGCTTGCGTCACTTAGTCTGACAATTTCGTTTATGTAATTCTAGTTTCAGGAAAGGGTTAGAAATTAGATATGCTTATCTCTGATAACCTTAACTTTTGAAAAGCATACTACGATTTATTGGCCATTAAATTTGCAAACTGGTTTTTGAAGTACATCTACTTATTGGCAATGAACTGTAGGGCATCTTCATTAATATATATTCATCTACTACAGGATTTTGCAGGGAAATCACATAACTGGAGAGATACCAAAGGATTTTGGAAACCTGACAAATTTGGTCAGTTTGGATTTGGGAAATAACAGCCTAACTGGCCAAATACCATCGTCCCTGGGTAATCTTAAGAAACTACAGTTCCTGTGAGTAGTTGGCTCCAAATGATCTGAAATTTTAACGATATTTTATGAGCGTCTACAATGCATATTGTTTATTTTCGAGATAATGAGTCATTATTATCATTCAAGCAGAACTTTGAGTCAAAATCGTCTAACTGGGACTATTCCTGAGTCACTTTCAAGCCTTCCTAGCTTGATAAGTCTGTAAGTTGTCCATTGTGCATCTGAGATTATGTTTGAAAAACTTCAGACTCTGTTAAATAAGTGTTCTTCAGTTCTTAATTTCTTGATTATGATTCTCCTACAGTCTTCTTGACTCAAATGATCTCAGTGGCCAAATTCCGGAGCAGTTATTTCAAGTCCCAAAATTCAAGTATGTATAACTTTTGAATACTGTCAAAATTCTTAATTTCTAATCATTGTGCACACATGCACACTATTTAGTCCACATGCACACTAGTTAGTCTAGGCTTTCTTTTGGTTCATTTTGTTGGGTTGTCTTTTTGTATTCTTTCATTTCTTCTCGATGAAAGCTTGGTTTTCTATATTAAAAAAAAAAGATGTTGCTGATGATGGGTGATCTTATAGAATTCAGAGTCTAAGAAGTCTATAGACCAATATTGCTAAATTGGAGAACTTGTTCAATAGTTGCTTTGAAATCATAGTTAAGAATGGCAGCGCTACCTTTTTCTAGTTGGACAATTAGCTTGATTATCTTGGTTAGAGAAAATTTGATGATTAGGCCCTAGGCTGTTTTACCAGATGATGTTGAATTGTTATGTTTATCACAGCTTTTCTGGAAACCAGTTAAATTGTAGCGGGAAGTCTCTTCATGCCTGTGCTTCGGACAGTGCAAACTCAGGTTATTGGATCAGATTTACCTTGGGCTTAGAGAACAGTTTTTCCTATATTTTGATTACTTTGTCATTCCCTAATTGGAAGCAAAATGTGAAAGTTTCTCATCTTGTCAGGTGCTTCAAATAAACCTAAGGTTGGCCTTATAGTTGGAATTATTGCTGGGTTTACCGTTGCTCTTCTTTTGGTCGGTGTATTATTTTTCTTGTGCAAAGGTAGATATAAAGGCTACAAGCGCGAAGAGTTCGTAGATGTTGCAGGTAACTGTTGTGGCTATTATTGAATTATTAATATGGATTATGCAAGCATCTCTTGAGAAGGCAAGGTTTCAAGGATAGCATATCAATTTAATTATTTTATTTTATTATTGTTTCCACAAAAACTTTTATGCCAAATTTTCGTAGTATTTTAATGGAATAAGAACCTATCTAGAAATTAAGCTGTTTTGTTTCTTTTTTTTGTTTGACATTTGAAGCATAGGCTATCTTATGAATTATCATATCAATCAAGATCCATGTGTGTATGTATTTAAATATTTCATTTATCAATTCTCTTCATTTTAGTAAGGCTAAATTATAAATTTGGTCTCTATAGTTTTGAAAAAGTTAGAATTTAGTCTCTATAGTTTTAAATGTTTGAATTAGTCCTTATGGTTTGATAAAACCATCATAAATAGTCTTAGGACTATTTATGAGGGCTTTATAGGGACTATTTATGAGGGCTTTATCAAACCATAGAGACTATTTATGAGGTGTTATCAAACATAAGGACGGAATTTTAACTTTTAAAGCCATAGGGATTAAATTCTAACTTTCTCCAAGCCATAGAGACCAAATTTATAATTTAACTTTTTTATTTTTAGTTTTATATTTAAAAGTAATTGAAAATAAATTAATGTATTAATTCATCAATAAATGATATATATATATATATATATATATATATATATATATATATATATATTTGAGTTCAACAATATGTAGGGTGGGAGATTCGAACTTTTGACCTTTTAGTTGAGGGCATATGCTTTAACCAATTGAGTTATGTTCGCCATTAATAAATGCTATATGGTAGTTATATATGACATTTATTTACAAAATAAATTTCTGCTAAATTATATAATATATTAACTTACATTCAATCACATGCTAATTAAAGTATAGTCATATTATACCGTAATTAAGTGTACTTAGATTAAATGAAAATTTTAATTAGGGAAAAAGTTGATAGTCAATTAAATTTACACTAAAGTTATTTGCTTTACATTGAAATTACTATAATTTAAAATGTAATTTGTAATAAAATACTACATTAATATAAATTAATTTAACATACAAAATTAGATAAACTTTTAGACTTCGAACCTTTGACCTTTTGCTTGAGGTTAAAATGCTTTAACTATGCTTAGGTTGACCAAAATGAGTTAAACTAATAGTATAGTATGGATATTGTTTTTGTCAAAAGAGAGATATTATTGGAATCACATGTCATACATAGCTCCTACTAGACAAATACAGTCATCTAAATATTTTGAAACATTCTCATGACATTTTCCAACAAAATAAACCCTCTTATTCAATAATAACAGAAATTCAGTCTCTCAAACATCTAGATGTTTGGTTTCCAGATTCTCAACCAATAAACGACCCCTCAAAACATGTTTCTTTGTAATTGCATACTAAATTGTTTTAGATCACTAATAAAATGCCATGTAGTTGCGAATTAAATATATTTTTCCCAATTAGATTGATAAAGAACTAAGGAACTAGTTTATCGTGTTATTAACTGTTTGATGTCTTAATACAATCTAAAGTTTTTGCCTCACTTATTAACTTAACCATCGCCAACATGAGCATAGTTCAACTGACATAAAACATGTACTACGACCAAAAAGTCATAGGTTTGAATCCCCTATTCCACATATTTAAAAAAAAAAAAAAAACCATCTTACATTTTGCAAAAAATGGAAAAAGAAAAACAGAAACAACCATCTTATGTCTTAAATGAAATACCCCCGGTAATGAACTGGAATTTTTGTTTATGCCAGTAACTTTGAGCGTTGTTTTCACCTGAATTTCCAATTAGGTGAAGTTGATCGAAGAATTGCATTTGGTCAGCTGAAAAGGTTTCTATGGAGGGAACTACAGCATGCTACAGAAAACTTTAGTGAGAAAAATGTTTTAGGACAAGGAGGCTTTGGGAAGGTGTACAAAGGGGTGCTTGCCGATGGCACCAAAGTTGCAGTGAAACGGTTGACTGATTATGAAAGTCCGGGGGGAGATGCTGCTTTTCAGCGTGAAGTTGAGATGATCAGTGTAGCTGTTCATAGGAATCTGTTGCGGCTGATTGGGTTTTGTACAACTCAAACTGAACGCTTATTGGTGTATCCCTTTATGCAGAATTTGAGTGTTGCCTACCGTCTGCGAGGTATAAGGTGTTTTGGTTGTTTTTGATATTACATTTGCAATAGTTACTCTAAACAAAAAAATTGCACTAAATAAAATTTTCTATTTGAGAAAAGTTACTTCCATGTTAACATATCACAAACAAGAGTGCATGATACACATTATATATGTATATATTAGATGCTTCATTTTTTTTTTGTCAATTAACTCCTTGTCGGAATTGCAGCACGCTAATAATCTGTAGGTGAGGAAATGTGAGAGTGGAGAAGACAATTTGTAGGTAAACTGGTTGAGGATGTTATATTCAAGGAAAAGATGTGTGTTCTATTAGATAAATATAGGGTTCTATCTCAAAATTTTGGCAATGAGAGGAGTAACTCATGTATCTTATAAATTGTGAGGTCTTTTCATATTTCAGATGTGGGATCCTCAACATGCCCCTCAAGATGGTGCCTCTTTGGGTTTACTATTCTTGGATTGGATTCCAATTTTTGGACCGAATACCCGTTTGGACTTTATGAGCTCTTATACCATATTAGATAAATATGAGATTTCATCTCAAAATCAATTAGCAATGAGAAGAGTAACTCACGTATCTTATAAATTGTGAGGTCTTCTTCATCTTTCAGATGTGAGATCTTCAACATGTTCTATTAATAAAACTGAGGTTTAAGAGATTACTTGATTGGTCAAGTGCTTCAGTAGATATTGGATGTGGAAGAGGGAAAATATTGGTTGTAGACTATTTATTTTATGATTTCTGTATGTGAATTTGTGAAGCATGAGCACTTGTATCATTTTTTTAATTATTGTGGTTTTGTAATTTTACGAAAAACTTACATTCTTATAATAGAAGACATTGTCCCCTGGTGTGAAAATGCACTCAGTGTTGCAAGACTTATCATCTTGTGTCCTTAGAAGCAGCATCATTTTGATAGGAATACCAATAGGAATGTTATTAAGGGTATATTAGTAATTAGCTTAACGGGTTGTTAGGGTATTTGGATATAAATAGAGGGAGTGGGAAAGGAGGAAGTTAGGCAATTGTTTAGTTGGATTAGAGTTTGAGTGATATCTTAAGAGGGGAGGTTTCAAGTTCCTCGAATACTTAAGAAGTTATATTGTAATTCCGTTATCTTTTATATTTTAATACATTTGGGTTTTAATACATTTGGGTTCTATCACATTTGTCATAGTCTAGATAACAACCAAATGGTCTGACTTGTTCATATTCTAGATAAGAATCTTGCAGCTTCTGCAGGGGCCAAGCTGGAAAAGCTTACGAGAAACTTTATGTGAAAGGGCGTGGAGGGTGGGGGTTCTCATCTCTTGAATTGAAAGGTGGTCTTGAGATTGTGTTTGGGATGGATTGGGAATAGGTGAAATTACTTGTAAAAGCTGAGTAATTTTAGGTAAGTGATTGTGGTGTTCTCTTTAGAATTTGAGGCTTTTTAGAACAAGATCATTATGTGCAAGTACGACTGTCGTTCCGATGAGTGGGATTAAACTTTTGTTTTCAGGAGCATCATTAGGGACCCTTCGAAGGCTAGGCTATTATTTTCACACATCTTCCTATTTTCCTCAATTTTGTGAAGTTTTTGGCAGTTGATGGTAACTGTCCTTTTCTGGGAGGATCTTTGGATGGGAAGTTGTACCCTTTAGTCTTGGATTTGACAGGAAGTTGATCTTTCCTCTCATTTATCCTTTGTGGGATTTTTGGTTTCAGTCTGGCTTCTTTGACTGTTGAGTTTGGTCTTTCTGAGTCTCGAGGCATTTTTTCAGTAAATGTCTTGTTCTATTGCTTTGTTCATTACCCTGCTGATATTCCCATTATTTTTGCTAAGCTGTGGAAGGTGAAAATTCCTAAGGAAATTTTCTGCTCGGAATGTGTTTTTATTTTAGGAAATGCATTGGAAGTTCTGAATCATGTCCTATGGTTTTTGTCCTTCTGCCGCAAACATTTGGGCTAAGTTTCTTAAGTGCTTTGGGCATCTCTTGCTTTCAATTGGTACTGACATTCTATCCTGTTTTGGAGTGCGCTCATTTCAACATATTCCTTCGGATGCCTTTGATAAAGCTTTTTAGCGATTTCTCACTTTTTCTTGATAGCTAACAACTAGGGCTCGTTCTTGTAATTTCTTTTGTCTACACGTGTTTGTACTTTCATTTGGGACTGTCATTCTATCTTGCTTTCATTTAGCCAAATGTTATTGTAATGCCATACTGATAAAGAATTGCTACTTTTTTCCACTGATTTCTTTGGTAACCTCCAATGCAGAACTTAAGCCTGGGGAAGCTGCTTTAGATTGGCCTACTCGAAAACGTGTGGCATTGGGCACAGCTCGTGGTTTAGAGTATCTTCATGAACATTGCAATCCAAAGATTATTCATCGAGATGTTAAGGCAGCCAATGTATTGCTTGATGAAGATTTTGAAGCAGTTGTTGGCGATTTTGGCTTAGCAAAGTTGGTTGATGTTAGGAAGACTAATGTCACCACTCAAGTTCGAGGGACAATGGGTCACATAGCACCGGAGTACTTATCAACTGGAAAATCATCAGAAAGGACTGATGTTTTTGGTTATGGTATCATGCTTTTAGAACTCGTTACAGGGCAACGTGCAATAGACTTCTCACGCTTAGAAGAAGAAGACGATGTTTTACTACTCGACCATGTAAGTAAATCTCGTCTAATCAGTATCACGATTGAATACGCTTCCTCCTTATGATAAATTCAAGTTAGTGTCATTATTATGGCTTAAACACAAACTCTGGCACAATGTCTATGCTAAAAGAATCAAGTCCATGTATTCTTAAATTACCACATCCAAATTCTCCTACTTTTTGGCTCATTTTCACTCCTTGGTTGCTAATTTTGTAATTCATATTGGCTATGAAGGTTAAGAAACTAGAAAGGGAAAAACGACTTGATGCTATCGTAGACCGAAATCTAAATAACTACAACATTCAAGAGGTGGAGATGATGATTCAAGTTGCATTGCTGTGCACACAGCCATGTTCCGATGACCGTCCAGCAATGTCGCAAGTCGTTCGGATGCTCGAAGGAGAGGGATTGGCAGAGAGGTGGGAAGAATGGCAGCATTTGGAGGTGACTCGCAGACAAGAGTATGAGAGACTGCAGAGAAGATTTGAATGGGGAGAAGATTCTATTCATAGACAGGATGCAATCCAGTTGTCTGGTGGAAGATGAGGTACCAAACTTAACTCCAACTCTCTCTCTCTCATCTCTCTAGATACGAGACCATTACGACAGTTATTTTTGTTAGGTCAGTTTGATGTGGGCCATCCTTAAAAGCAAATTATACAAACTTAACCAGTTAAGAAATCCTTGCCTTTCCATCTCCCAGTTTGTAAATTGTCAGTGGCTTTTGCTTTCTTTCATTTCTTGGCTGTGCATCTTTTTGTAATCTTGTTTCCCCCAATTTAACATTTGCTGTGGCTGAACTTTGTAATACAGCCAAGTCAACAAAGTCATCATATTCATGTTTGGCAGATTGGTACAACATTTTTCATGTTATAGTGATCACTTTTTATTTTTATTTTAAATATATTGTTTACTTCCATGTAGTCAAATTTTAAATTTAGTTATTGGACTATGATGATTAGGTCTGTCCAGTTATTAAATGTTAGAAAGCTTTATTACTTTTTTAAATTTTGAGTTGTGGTTCTATATAGTTTTTGTAGCTTACACTGCTACTAATTAAATGATAGTGTGACGTGGTTATTGAAAAAATGTTTTATGATTTGACATGATGTGGAAGATAGATGATAAAAAAAAAAAGAAGAAGAAAGTTGGATAAAATCAACACGAAAACTAAAAATGTAATTTAACACACAAGGGTATGAAATTAGACAAATTATTCAATAAGGTTGCCACAATGTGGTTGTCGCTTAATAACTGTTAGATGTAGATCTAAAAATATATCTACTTTCTAATAACCATTTGATACAAAAGTGAAATACCTTTACAATTTCTCACACATTCAACGGTGCAAAATTGTCAATCACATTGTGGCAGTCTCCTCAATTTTTAGAATGGAAAAATTATATATGTGAAAAGTTATTATGTAAATTTTGCTCCTCTTTAAAAAGTGGTTAAAATACCATTTTGATACATGTACTTTAGGTTTTATTCCATTTGTTTCTTGTATTTTCAAATGTCTAATTTTAGTCATTGTACTTCAATAAATCTTAAAATTAGTCCATATAATAATTTTATTCCTAATTTTTTCAAAAAACATTTAGTCTCTATTAGTTCTTTCTTTATAAATTTTAGAAACATATTCACATTATGTCTTTTATTGCATGGAAATTATTATTATTATTTAACCAATTTTGTTAAAAAATTAACATCGAAAGATTAATTATAAGATTTATTGAGAGTATATGAACTAAAACTAGACATTTGAAAGGATCATGACTAAAATGGAATAAAATCCAGTACAATGACCAAAATGATATTTTAACCTTAAAAAATCTATTGCTTGGCCCCGAGACATTAGTAGCACCCTTTTTAAGTAAGGTAAAGTTTGCATTTTTGTCATTTAAAAGAAAAAAAAAACTTCCAAGGTGACAAATTCCACAATAGTTGAAGTAAAAAAGAAAGGTAAATGATTTTTTTTTTTTTTTTTAGGTTTAACAATTACAAAAATGAGAGATCCAACCATTCATCTTTTGGGATAATAATAATTATTTTATCTACTGAGTTATGTTTAAATTGGCACAACATATTAGGTACACGTTACCTTAATATACCAAAAAATAAAGCTTTTTGTTGGCTATTTAGTTTAAAATGACAAAAAATGTTCAGAACCCATCTATCATTTTTATTTAATCTTTTTACAATAAAAATATATTATTTAATTATATGACAAAAAATCTCAAAATATTATAATAAATTTGTAATCTATTGCGAAGATGATTCCTTAATAACTAAGTGTTATATTTTGTTAAAACAAACAAACAAAACCATTGTTATTTTGATAATTATCTTATTAAATTATAGATAAATTATAATGAGTGAGAATATTGATTAATATATTTGCAAATTTGTTACCCAACAAATAATTTGTAAGTATATTACTAACCTGCCCCTCCCCCATTTTAGTAAAGTATATCATTGATATACCTATAATATATAATACATTACTTATATACCATTTAAGTAATAAAGTATATTCTAGTATAGTTATTAAGTATATCACTAATATATTAATTTTGTATGATTGAAAAATATATCACTAATATATCAATTTAAAGTATATCATTGATATACCATTTTTGTATTATTGCTAAACTATATTATTGTTATTTCTAATATAAAAGTATATCACTAATATATCTAATATAAACTATATTACTATTGTATGTTGCACACCTTGCCCTAGATTACCTTATCAATCTAGGACAAACTGTGACTATAATAGACTTCGATTGTGCAATAGAGTCTATTGTCAACTCTCTCTCTATAGACATCTCATGTACAGATGGTAAATAGTAATCAACAAACTGAATTGAAACTCAAGAGCAACTTGGTGGAAAAATAAGAATAAATGATGAATTGAAAAGCACATTGAGTGATAGCTCATAATAAAATAACTTTAGGAAAAACTCTTTTCATGCAAGACAGGAATTAGAAGCTTTGTGAAACCAACACAAATCATGAATAATTTAATAACTCAAAGAAAACTATAACAACAATTCTTGAAAACATGAAGGTAAACTTGTAAAACTTATCACCAAACCTGGTCATATTGGCGCAGAGTGATCTCGATATGCACAGTAGAGAAGCTAGTCATACTATATATGGAGAAACTTGATGTATATAATAGAGAAACTGGTCATACAATGTATCAAGTAATCTTAAGATACATAGCAAAGAAAACGTGGTTATACTATACAACGAGTAATCTCAAGATGTATAGTAGAGAAAACATGGTCATATGTGCGCAAAGAACACTCCAAAAGGCAAAGCACCCCGACGCACGACCCAAAGCCTATGTGTGTTCCTGAGTGGGTCCCAAAGACCTCATACATATCCCACGAAAACACATTCACGTGAGTGTATCGGAAAATCACCATCTACACGTGCCTTCAACCACTTAACCCTTAAATTTCGGCTGTATATTTTCTTTTATGTTTTTTTTATAACAAAAGCTAAAATGACTATTTTGTCCTTACATATGTATATGTTGATAAGCACATTTTTATATTTGTATCATTTTTGCAAAATATTTATCATTCGACAAATTTTCTATTATCACAAATGCCAATAGATTATAAGTCAATTACAACTTTAGTCTCTGAACTTTTAAGTCTGTGTCTATTTGATCTCTAAAGTCTCGATTTTAAAAAGTGTCTAATAGATCCCAAAAATTTTAATTTTATGTCCAATAAATTATAAATTTTTAATTTTATGTCTAATAGGTCCTTAACCTATTTTTTAAAATTCACAAGTCTACTAGACATAAAATTATTGAAAGTTTAGGGTCCCATTAAATATAAAATTCAATTTTAAATATAATAGAACACTTAATTTTTAAAGATTTTGGGCACATATTAGACACTTTTTAAAATTTAGGGACTAAATAGTAAATAGAAACAAACTTAAAAGTTTAGAGACTAAATTTGTATTTTAACCTAAATTATATAATCCATCATAATTTCAAAAATGATTAAAAATATTCTGAATATGAAAGAGTTTAGTTGAGTTTTTTTGTTGGCTAAATTATAAAAAATTAATACCCTTAAACTTTGTCCATTGTTTTAAAAATACCTCTATTCTTTTAAAAGTTGCAATGTTACCTTTCACCTTTCATAAATGTTTCAAAACTACCATTGAAATAGAAAAATTGTTAGAATGTTGAATAAAAAGTCGACGTGTGCCGACGTGTCTATATATTGTTATTTCAAAGTTAATTCAAACAAGTTTTCTAGTCAACATCACGTGTTTTAGGTCATCTTCATGTTGATTTTTCGTCAACATTTTAACAGAGTTTTACTACAAAAATAACCTTGAAACATTTATGAAAGGTGAAAAGTAATAATGTAAATTTCAAAAGAATAGAAATATTTTTAAAACCAAGGACAAAGATGTATTTTTCATAATTTACCATTTTTTTTCATTAAAGCAAGTCAAAGAAATTTCAATTCCCAAGGAAATATGTACGACCGCCCCGCTGGCTGCACATTCGAAGAAGAAACAATAAAGAAATACTGATTATTTTTTTCTTTTTACTAATGATTATTTTTTGAATAACTGGCTTTGGCATGTTGGCCATGGTTCCTTCCTTTAATCCGATTTGGTATCTTGCAAAAAAAAAAAAAAAACACACACACACACACACAAAAATAAAAAAAAGGAAAAAGTTAAAAAAAAAAAAATCGTGAACGACCCACAGCTCCAAGTCCACGGATATGCCAGGGGCCCACAGAACTGGTTGGTGAGCATTTTTTTTAATGGAGCTAGGTGAGCATTTTCCTAGCGTGAAATGGACTGTAATATTATTATATATTACAGTCTTTTTTTTTTTCAAGAAAAAAAAAACAAAAAAAAAGAAAAAAGAAAAGAGGACTGTAATAAATAATAATAATTTGTTAAATTAGTAGTTTTCTTTTGGCTTGTGAAATTAGAAGTTTGGTAAATTTAAAATTATGTTATGCTACGTACTTGGAAGAAGTTTCTTTACCACCCTCGTTGAACTTTCAAAGAAACAAAGGAAAGTAGAACTTTTTGATAGATTCTCAAGTTTCCTTTGACAACTTTATTTATTTTTTTATTTTCTTTCTGTGTTTAAGATGTTAGCTTATAAATAAACCCTACTTTCACCTACTTATTTTATTTTTGTTTTGTCTTCTATTTTTTAAAAATATTTTTAAAATCTAAGCAAAATTAAAAAAAATAGTTTTTTTTTTTTTTTTTTTTTTGATTTTTGAATTTGGCTAAGAATTCACATATTTGTTGCAAAAATAGTGAAAACATACTATAAAAATTAAGGAGAAGTAGACATACTTTTTGAAAATAAAAGACTAAAAACGAAATGATTATTAAATGAGGCCTAAGCTTTTAGTATTTAGTATACTTTGAAAAGTTTTTAATCAATTATTGAACTTTTATAGTATGTTTGGTTCACTGTTTTGAAAGTGTGGAGTATGAGTTAGTTTAATTGAACCCACGTTTGGTTGTCAGTTTTGTAAACTTGATAGCGCACATAGTGGGCTATTTATAAGGCTCAATTATTGCTAGTTTTGATGCTTAAATGACTATTTTTACGTGTATATTTTGTAGAAATCGAACATTTGAAGCTAAATAGAGATTAATTGGATACAAATTGATGAAATCAAGCATAGAGAGGAGGCATTGAAACCTAAGAGTCGAGGAAGTAGCGTTGAGATGCTATTTGGAGCATTTCAACGCTTGTAGATGCACTCAAGTGAGAAAACTTGATGGAACAACATTGAGACGCTACTTGAAATACACAAAAAAGAGTTCTTGCATTTTATTGTAGCAACTAGATGTTGTTTATAGCGTCTCAACGTTGCTTGTAGTGTCTTGACACTCTCGCCGGTAGTGTCTCAACCCTGTTTGTAGTGTCTCAACGCTACTGTGTTGTTTTTTATTTTTATTTTTATTATATATAAAGTAGGGTTTATTTGCCCCGCAAAGGGGAATTTTGGGGGAGAAAAATTGGCAGTTCATGTCTTTTTTTACCAATTTGGAGTGCAATGAGACCATTACAGAGCTTAGAAAAGGGCTTTTCAAGGCTCGAGATTCTGGAGATTGAGTGGGGAGCATAAAATCTACACGACAACATTTATTTCTCCTCATTTCTCTTGACTTTTTGCAACCTTTTTATATAATTTAGTATCAAACTTTGTTGTTTAGACTTAGTTATGAGTAGCTAAATTTCATATTCTTAAGGATTGATGTAGACATTAGAATTTTATGGTTTAATTAATTTAATGTTTTGTTAATGCTTGTTTTCCATTCATGTATTTATTTGCTTAATATTTTTGATCTACTAGCCATAGAATGAATGTTTTTGTATCTGAATCTTACACTTGGGAGAGAGGATGTAGATTACAACTATGCATGACTAAAGTAGTTCTAAGATATGAGATTTAAGATTGCTTTAGAAGTTGTAAAATGAATTAGACTTCAGGCCTTGCATGTTAATGAATCTAAATAGAAATATTGGGTTCTTAATATGTGTTGGGATTGTTGGGAGTGCGACCAAAGTCCCACATTGGCTAAATAAATGGAAGATCATGGGTATATAAGTGAGGGACAATATGTTCATTGGTATGAGGATTTTTGGGTAAAACCAAAAGTAAAGCCATGAGGGCTTATGCCCAAAGTGGACAATATTATACCAATGTGAAAATCTGTCGAGTGTCGTTGTCCCTAACAAGTGGTATTAGAGTCATCCCTTGACTTAGCAATGTCGGTAGAATATATCCTCAGATGCTGAACAAAGAAGGCGAGCCTCGAAGTGTTGAGATTTATGTTCTAAAGCCTCGTAATTAATGATTTATTTAATAATTAATAATAATTTTGATTATTTTATTTGCAATATAATATTATCCATTATATGAAAAATTCAAGGTTATTAGTGTAATCTTGAACAGTATGTGGTTGACATATGAGAGAATCATGTTTAAGAAATAACCTTAAGGGTCATTGTATATGAATAAGGTTGGGTGCCTTATTCTGGTAACACTATTGATACAACACACTTTGTAATAGTTACAAATGATTTAATCCAAATCGTTCATGTGGAGACATGTGAGTGAGGGTATCTTATACAATGAGTTTGTATAAGACTGGACCACGAAATATTTAATATCTGTTTATAAATCCGTTAATTGAAAAGATTAATATTTTAGGATGATTATATGCGACTCGATTTTAATCATGAGTGAGTTATGAACTCGTGCATGTGAGGGTTTGTCCTTTGATTTGTATGGGTGAAAATGAATTTTGTAGCCGATTCAACAAGCCTACCATTTTGGGGACTTGACCAAATGGGAAGTTGGGAACATAATCTCACGAGATGGAATTCACTCATTCTCATATAAGGTAAGTTGATGAGTAGTTCCCTTAAGTGCTGATTTCGAGACTTGAACAATGGGGCCCCACCCTTTCACTGCCCTGAGAGGAACTTAGTTTATGGTTGGATCATAAACAAATTGTTCATTAGATGATCAGTGGTACTTAAGGTGCAAGATATAATTAAAGGGATAAAACGAAATTTTGACCTAGCTGTAATTACGAACAACTTGTGAATTATCGACTTGCATGTAGTGATTATATCCATGGACACAACTTGTTCTATAGTGCATAAGAGTGCAACTCTAAGTCTATAGTGGAGTGACCCTAGAGTTAATGAATGAAAATTGATTAATTAATTAATTTTGTATCATTGGAGCTTATAATTTGTAGGTCTATAAGGTCCATTTGCTAGCTCATAGTAACACTAAAAGATCAATTTAGTTGAAAGAAAAATTTGAAATGTTCGAATTAATATTTATTTTGAAATGTTCAAATTAATATTTAACATATTAGATATATTAAATATAAAATAGAAAAATATATTTATTGTATTTGATAGATTAACACATTAAAATAATTAATGTATATTAGATATATTAAAGAAAAGATATTTATAAAATTTGAATAAGATTCAAATAAAGAAATAAATATCATAAGAGAATTTAAAAGATTTGAATAAGATTCAAAAAGATTAAATATATGTATTTTAATATATTAGATATTCCAATATATATCATTTAATTATGACAAAGATTTTCCCCAGATCCCTATAAATAGGACATTTGGGTTAAGCCATAATAACACACGTCTCCTCAATAGAGAACTAGAGAATTCTCTCTATACTTCTTCCTCTCCAATCCCTTGTGGATTTTCTTTCAAGAGGTTCCCACAAGCCTTGGTCCTGTGTTCGAGTCATAGCAAGGAAGACGTTATGGAATTCTTAGAACACAAGAAGTAAAGAACTGCAAGAATTTTATCTACATATTTAAGTCAAAGTATATTTTGCTTAACCTAAATTATTTTTCATTTAATTCTAGAATAAAATCAAAGACGATCTAATGCTTCCGCTGTGGGATGAAGAATTCATTCCTTTCACAAAGGCATAGTCATAGTGAATCCGTGGTTGAGCTTTCGAATGCAGTGTGTTCCAGTGAGGAGTTGATAGCGTGATGTACTTTAGTGAAGAGTTGATAGTAATTTGCTCGAGTGTAATTCGAAGGGATGACTATTGAGGGGAGGCTCGAGGTGGTAGTTTGTTGGAGGAGAGGATTGTTGGGATTGTTGGAAGTGCGATCAAAGTTCCACATTGGCTAGATAAGAGGAAGATCATGGGTATATAAGTGAGGGACAATATCTGCATTGGTATGAGACCTTTTGTGTAAAACCAAAAACAAAGTTATGAGGGCTTATGCTCAAAGTGGACAATATCATACCAATGTGGAGATCTGTCGAGAGTTGTTGTCCCTAACAATATGCTTGAGAATTAATTGTGCTCGGGAGAGACATTTATGACCTTAGAATTTTTGACTTATGGAATATTGCATGCTTGTTATTTGCATTGAATTTAATTAATTCATAAATCTAATTGATAAAATCAACTCCCTCAAACACTTTTTTCATAAATTTTTCTCGCTTATTTTAGTTTTGTTATTTTTTATTTAATCATTCATTCAATATTTATCTCTAAGTAAAATCGAACTGTAAGTATCTATGGTACTTGTGAGCTAGAAACCCAATCCTGAGAACGATATCCATAATTATTTACATCACTATATTAAAATTTGACCCATACACTTGCTGTTAGGTGAATTTTTGAGCATTAAAACCCATATTTGTTATAGTACATTTTATTATACTCCTCATGTTTGCTCCAGTACTTACCCTTACTCTTCAAGTTTGCTACAATATCTTATCCTTTCTATTTAGGTTTGCTATGATACATATTTTGTTTTTAGTATCTCTTCTAAAATGTATTAAATTTTTAATAAAATACATTAGTTAAATTAAAAATTAATTAATGATAATTTTATAATAAATAAGTAAATAAATTTAGTTAAAATTCAAGTGCAAACAAAGTTCCACATTGGTTAGGGAATGAAGTGATCATGGATAAGCGAGGATAATTATTTCCATTAGTATAAAGTATTTTAGAAAAAAAAAAAAAACTACGAAAATTTATATCCAAAGTAAACAATATCAAACAATTGTGCAGATAAGTGGAAGTGCCATTAAAGAAGGAATTGATGACACTCAAAATCCCACTAAAAAAAACGGCCACAACTCTCACATTGGCTCCACCATCGTCGAAGCTGCTGAACCCGGTGCCATATATAAGAAAAATTCCAGTTCGCCGCCGTGCAGTTTTGGGTGGAAGTAGTCTTAAAAGTCTTCTTTAATTTATATTTAACATATAGTTTTTATTACTCTAATTAAATAGTTAATATATAAATTATCTGTTATTTATTATAATTTTCAAAATTTAAATTTACCAATCAAATACACTTTTAATATACTCTGTTTAACAAATTAGAATTCAAATCTGGACTTAACACAATCAAATACATTGGTTTAACAAACGTAGACTTAACAAACCTATTTTATGTATAATCCAAATGCAAACTTAACAAATCTTGGTTTAATAACCTCAGACTTAACAAATCTCCAAAACTGCGAACCTCACTTACATTGAGCATAAATACTTTCAGCGTGTCACATACATTGAAACTAATGACCTTAAAAAAAGATACTTACTCGACTCTAAGCTTATTAGATACTTTTTAGGCTAAATTATAAAAAATATCTTTGAATTTTGCCATTTGTTTAAAAAAATACTCATATTTTTTCAAAAGTTGCAATATTACCAAAAACCTTTCATAAACGTTTCAAACTACCTTTGGAGTAGAAATTGTTTAGAATGTTGGACGGAAGATCAATGCAGCGGTGATGTGGAATGACAATGACGGTGACTAGGATGCTTGTCAACATTCTAACGGTCTTTCTATTGCAAGGATAATTTTGAAATGTTTATAAAAGGTTAAGAGTAATATTGTAACTTTTAAAAAAAAATAGAGGTATTTTTGAAACAAATGACAAAGTTCAAGGGTATTTATTAATATTATTTTTTAATAATTTAGCCTACCTTTTCAAATAGGAGAACTAAATAGTTGCCCCCCAAAGTCTAAAAATCAATTAAAAAAATTTTAGGCCCCGTTTGATAACTATTTGATGTTTTAAAATTGTGATTGTTTTATCACAATTTCTTTATCATGGTTTTCATCTTCTCTATAATGATTTTCTCCTTCTTAAGGAAACATTTGAGTTTGTAGCCAAATTTCAAATATAAAAATAAGTTTTTGAAAACTATTTTTTTTAGCTTTCAAAATTTGGTTTGATTTTTTAAAACACATCTAAAAAATAGATAAGAAAATATGGAACTCATAGGTAGAAGTAGTATTCATAGACTTAATTTTCAAAAATAAAAAACAAAAAATTGAATGGTTATCAAAGGGGCTCTTGATAAATAAATTTCAAAAAAATTACATAAAGTACTCTACTTTGTTAAAGCATTGTAATTAGACTCATAATTTTTTAATGTCATTGCAATCGGCCAGAGACTTAACAAAGTAACATGATTGGAGCATTACACGCTGGAGTTGACCGGTGTCTATTAAAGAGCCTTAATTTTCCATATTTGATCCAGAAACAAACAAAGACAATAAACAAACGCAAGCTCTCGCAAATGGCGGAAGACTAATTTGCTGAATCACTGAATGTACTGCAGCTTCCCTTCAGGCAGCAGCAGCATTCTCTAAATTTCTTCTTCTCTGAGCTTCATTTTCCCTGATCCTTCTTCTCGCCCTTTTCCGCTTTCCAATTTATCCTCCTTTGATTTTACGGTTTACGAATCTTGAGGATCATTTTCCTCTTTCCGCTGCCCCAAATCTAGTCCTCTTTCTCCGCAGGTACTTATCTTGGATCTTCTCTTATCTTTCAGTACCTCTTCCTATTTACATCTCGTTTCTCTTCTGGAGTTTGTTAATTAGTGATTTTCTTTTTTGATTCTTGGCTACTTCTCTCCCGTTTGATTCTTGTTCCACATTTTTCAATCATCGAATGATTTTTCAAGCTTGAGGTCGTGAGGACGACGACGGATAATGGGAATATGAGTAATTTCAAAAATACAAGTAGTTAACATGACTTTTGTTTAATTGTATTCTGACTCTATTATATTCATCAAAGTCGAAGTTCAACCTGAAGGTCAACTTGAGAACTCTTGGGAGAAGTGTTGACTACCATGAACTTCAAACGCCTTCCTTTAGGTATGTATGTGATCAAGCAATTTCGTGGTTATCCTTTTGAGTACTATTCTCAAACCATCACTTAAACTTCAATTTTTATTTATTTTATTTTAAAAAAATTTTCAATTTTAATTTTTTTAGTTGACTACATGTATTCTGGGGTTTTCATAAAATATTATATTTATAAAAATTGTTAATTGTAATTAAGTTTTTTTTTTCTTTTTTTTTTTTTAATGTATCAGAAGAAAATTATGATTAAAAAAGAAATTTTGAAATCAAATCACGAATCACGATGTTTTTTCCAAATATAATATTTTTTCCAAGAAAATTTATTTTCAGAAAGATGAAATTCTGGTGTCTCGTATCTCCTATATAGGAGTTGAGGCTTTCCTTCTTTTGTTGGAACTTCGTTCCATTCTGGTATATACCTAAAGACGCAAATATAGGACAAATTATTGAACGGAACCTTCACAATGTGGCTGCCATATAATCACCGTTGGATGTTGATATTTCAGAGTAATTTTGAACATAACAAAAATGATTTTTTTTTTTTTGAAATAATAACAAAAATAATTTTAACCATTTTAAAATCACTTCAAAACATTCTCTTAGCAAGGGTAGTGGTACTAGGTATTCTGAAATTGCAAATTAGCTGACTGGAGAATTGCCTTGCCATTTCTTCTTCATTTTGGAGATAGAAAGTAAATTTCCATCATAACGAAAAGTATTTGTAATTATCGTAATGGAGATTAAGAGTAAATTTCCATCATTATGAAAAGTATATTTCAATCAGACCCTAACAAAGGAGAGAGTAATTATTTACCAGCCCTAAAAAGCCAATCCAACAGACACCAACCATGATCTTTTTCTTATAAGACAATTTTGCGTTCCAGTTCAAAGGTCAAATAAGCATTCTATGTTGGACATTAATATCTTATCCTAAATCCTAACTAATCGTTCAAATGTTCAAGAACTGCTCTGCTTATAATCTGATCTATCTTTTTTTTTTATAGTGGCCTTGCCTTCTTGAAGGATTTGTTGGCATGACAGTG
This sequence comes from Trichosanthes truncata, assembly GCA_033996785.1. Taxonomy (NCBI): domain Eukaryota; kingdom Viridiplantae; phylum Streptophyta; class Magnoliopsida; order Cucurbitales; family Cucurbitaceae; genus Trichosanthes; species Trichosanthes truncata. The sequence continues at coordinate 75,435,928 of JAWPNB010000003.1, forward strand.
TATCATTAAAAATCTCGTTCCAAATAATTTTGGACGTATTACCGTGCCAATATATCTGACTGAATGGATGGTTGTTTTTGCAGATATAGCAATGACTCAATTAATCTTTTTTGGATGGATTTCATAACGTTGCACGATGAAAATGATGTTAGTGAAGATGGGAAAACTCTATCTTACAGCTCTAATTCTGGCTTCCTTTCATTATTTTGCACTGTCTGATTTTCAAGGTATGAATTGCATCTCAAGGTGGCCTTTGAATATCGAGATTCTCTTATTATACTGCTGCTCATAGGCATTTTTCTTAAACATCTGGTCTGTGACAAAAAGATTGTCCATCTCATTAATCTTCATGAAATTTGAAACAGTATGTTGTTTCGATTCTACACACTTTATGTGGTTCTGGAGTGGGTCAAATTAAATAGAAATTAAAAGTATGACTTCTTCTTGATCGGCAAGGACAGATAGTGTATATGCAAGTTAACTTGGTATAGGACTTTCTTCCATGCAATTGAAGTTTGGTTTTTGCAACTGTTTATGTATATAGCTTAGAGCTGATAAGCGGAATGTTTCGAATTCTTTTTTCATATTATCTTTTGATATGATACTTTCAATTCTTCTGTCATATGGAAGACACCTTTTCCACCGTTTTCCCCTTTTTTGCTCATTTCATGTGGGATTGTAGAAAAGCTAGTCTGAAGTTATCAAGAAATGTGAAAGCCTCTTTTTCTTATACAAGAAACAAATTTGAAAATTTTGTGAGATTAAATCGTTAAATAATGTAATTTTCTTTTCAATTTCTGATTATATCCAGTTGTGCAATTTATCTGTAATTACTATTGCACTGATATTCTCTAATTGCTTGACCACCTGATGAATGTTGTTCTTCTCCTCTCCAGGTCTGGCACTCATTGAATTAAAGGAAGCATTGAATGCAACAAGTAGTCAGCTCACAAGTTGGAACGCAAATCATATCAATCCATGCAGTAGTTGGTCCAATATTCTATGTAATGGAAACAATGTGACTAATATGTAAGACATAGTTAAATGTACTCATTTGCATACCGTCCTCTTCCTTTTTGGAATAATCTTGTGAGTAGTCAGATGATCTGTATATATATATTTCTTTTGATTGGACAGATGATCTATATATATGACTGTTTATTTAATTGTATCAAAATTTTTACTTGCCAGAATAACATATTTCGAGTCTGCTATTTGCTTATATTACGTCTAACTTTCTCAGATTCTTGCCAACGATGGGATTTACTGGAACCTTGTCTCCGAGCATTGTTGTTCTAAAATCTCTTTCAACCCTGTAAGTAGTGTGTTATTTTGAGGACAAAAACTTGCAGCCCTAAATACTTGATGTTTGTGCAATTTAACTGGATTCTTTTATTATACTCCAAATTCTGGATTTGATCGATTAGTGCAATTTCATTGTTCTATTTTTTTTTCTTAAAATATAAATAAGTTTTAATTCTTCAAACCTGGTGCTTAGACTTATGTTGTTCGAGAAAGAGTTCTTTATTGCATATGTATATATAGCATTAAAATTCTGTAATTGGAACTTTCTTATATCATTTATTTACAAAAGATCCAACGACTACTACCAACTGAGATATACTATTATCAACAAAGCACTAAAAGCTGTTTTCTTATGATTGAAGTTCCTGAAATTTACTACGCGTAAGATTTTATTCTCTAGAAAGATCTAATTGCTCGCATCACTTAGTCTGACATTTTCTTTTAATTTTCTAGTTTCAGGGAAGTGTTGGACATTAGATATCATTATCTCTAATAACCTTAGCTTTTGAAAAACATATTATGATTTTTTGGAAGTTAAATTTGGTACTCAAAATTGGTTTTTGAAGTACATCTGCTTATTGGAAATGAACTGTAGAGATTCTTCATTAATATATATTCATCTATTGCAGGAACTTGGAGGGAAATAACATAACTGGAGAGATACCAGAGGATTTTGGAAACCTGACAAATTTGGTCACTTTGAACCTGGAAAAAAACAGCCTAACTGGTCAAATACCATCGTCCCTGGGTAAACTTAAGAAACTACAGTTCCTGTAAGTAATTGGCTTCAAATGATCTCAAACTTCATAGATATTTTATGAGCGTTTGTGATGCACCTGGTTGGTAGTTGAGATAATGACTCCTTATTCTCATCCAAGCAGAACTCTGAGTCAAAATCATCTAACTGGGACTATTCCTGAGTTATTTTCAACCCTTCCCAACTTGATCAATCTGTATGTTTTCTGTTCTGCATGAGACTATTAGTGGAAATTTTCAGATACGGGGATCTATGTGTTCTTCAATTCTTAATGTTTTGATTATGATTCTCCTACAGTTTTCTTGATTCAAATGATCTCAGTGGCCAAATTCCGGAGCAGTTATTTCAAGTTTCAAAATTCAAGTACGTGGAACTTTTGAATACTATCAAGGTAGATATCTAAACACTTTACACACAGACACACTTATAAGACATTTTGACTGTTCTTGCATTAGCTAGATGAAATAAGACTAAGGAAACTTGGTCGTGAGTTTGTGGCTGTAAGGCTTGTAATATGTGCTTAATTTTCATATCAAAATCTTTCTTGTCTCATTTTAAGAAAGGTAAGGAGGAATGGGTATATATTCTCTTTACCCTCAACAAAGACCTTATGATTTTTTTTTTCTTTTAATCAATAAGGGTCCAAAAACTTTAGTTGGCAGGCTGTGGTAAATTTATTCTTTTCATATATTCGCAACAACGACCTTGAGCCTCAATAATAGAAATCTCTCTTATGAGAGGGATAAGAGAGTTTATTAGTTGGATACCAGTGGTTACTTCACAGTTTAGTCCCTCTTTTCTCTCTTTGGCTTCATGGGACCCTGTCTTTCTTGCCGTGTTTTGTAAAAACTTGTTCAAACTAAAGGTTTCTTAAGATGCGCGAATAATTTTTTGTGGTAGAGCTCTCAGTGGTTTGAACACTAATGAGAATGTTTAAATTAGAAATCACTCTAACTACCTTAATCCAAACTGGTGCTGTCTCAGGTAGTCAAGAAAATACTAACCATCTCTTTTGCTTGTTCCCTTTTGTGGTGGTTTTTTGGTTTAAATTGTTGGATCTTTTTAATATACGTTGGGGATTCCCCAGATGTGTCTTTAGGTGGTTCAAGGCCTGACTGGTCAGAATTTCAAAAGTTGCTAGTAGGTGCTGTGGTCAAATGCCTTTTGTGTTCTGCTTCGGAATGTTTTGGCTAGAGCATAATAGAAAAGATCTTTAAAGAAGAGGAGAAGACTGCTTATCTAATTTGGAACATTATTACTCTTTTTTTTTTTTTTCTTTTTTTTTTTAATAATAGAAACAATTTCATTGATGAATGAAATGGAGAAAGCTCCAAGCACCAATAGGTGAATTACAAGAAAGACCACCAATTAGATATAAAAAAAGATAAACTGAAAAGATCAAAAGGTTGAACATTTTTACACCACATAAATGCATTAGAGAGAACATTATCCATAAGACAATCAAAAGGAGAGAAAACATCCCTGAAGTGTCAACCATTTCTCTCAATCCAAAGATTCCAAAGAAAAGCACGAACCATAGCAAGCCAAAGAAACTTCTTCGCACCTTTGAAAGGATGACCCACCAAAACGGAAGAAAGAAAGTCAAATATATTATTTGACATTGGCATTGACCATCCAAAAGCATCCAAAATACACCACCAAAACTGCCGAGCAAAAGAACAATGCACAAACAAATGGCCAGATTCAGAATCCACATTACACATGAAACTCCAGGAGGGAGAAAGAGTCATATATAGCATTGTTCTTTGTAACCCGTCAGTAGTATTAACAGCTCCCAAAGAAAAACCTTAATCTTCTTTGGATAATGGTCCTTCCAAATCACAGAGTAAATGTCCCTTAACTTCGAATCCTCAAAATCGAACAAACTGTCTGTTAGCGATTTAATAGAAAACCATCCAGAAGACTCTAAAGGCCAAAACCAAGAATCAGGAGTGTTCAAAAGCCTAACCTGAGACAACAAATGAGATAGAGAAGCCCATTCATTTGGTTCCAAATCTCTTAAATTGCGTCGAAGCTTTAGATCCCAAGTTGAACCAATAGAATTCCACATTCCTGCCACAGAAAGATCTGGATACAAAGTAAGCCGATGACGTCGTGGGAAAGCAGTAGCAATAGGACCACAAATGAGCCATGAATCAGTCCAAAAAGCCGTATCACAACCATTCACTATACGTCTGATAGAACGACTAGAGACCAAATCTCGAAATTTACAAATGTACCTCCATGGGGACCTATGAGAGGTATTCCAAATATTTGGAGGCCAACTGTCTGTCATGTCATTACTATAATACTTTGCAACAATAAGCTTCCTCCAAAGTGAATCAGGTTCATGTGTGAAACGCCAACTCCATTTAACCAAAAGACCTGAGTTACAACAATCAAAATTACCGATGCCAAGACCTCCCATAAGACATTATTACTCATCATTCCATTACTCATCATTCCTCTTCTTGGTGTTCAAAATCTAAACTTATATTTTTTTCATTATTCTCTTTCTGTTTCGATGACAGATTAGAGACTTTTTTTTGTAGCTCAATGGTACTTGGTTGTGCTCTATCTATGAATGAAATTTTGGTTTTTATAAAAAAATAATTTAAAAAAGAACGGGAAAGTAAATACTAAGAGGAAGGATGAAACTTGGCTAATCTCTTCTCTGTCTCTACCCCCATCAATGTATGTCTAAAATTCCTTTCAGACCCTACCACAGGGTTTATGTGTATACTTTCCCTACATTTATCTAGAGAACCTTTTACTTGTCCTCTAAGTTTCTGGCTGCATTACGGATGTCCTTCAGTTTCTATGATTTTCTACAAAGAACACACCAGGCTGGGCTTGAGAAGTTAATTTAGGCATATTTCTGCTACCTCTCTTCCATGTTAAGACCCTCGCGGTGCGCTGTCGAGAAATTTTTTTTGACTTTTTGAGTCCTCTGCCTTTCCATGTTGCTCTGGAAGTCCTTTTAGTCAAGTTCATTTTAGTATCTATTAGGAAAAAGAGGAATTTAATTGAGAACGCCTGATGGCTCCAGCCTACCTTCTGTCTTCCCATCTCTTGAGATTAGAATCATCCAATATTTCCAGCAGTTCCCTGAAATATCACCCACTTCCTCCTCAGCCAGATTTTTCCTAGCCAAAATTCTCCATGATTTGGTATTCTCCTTCCAAGCATCTTCAGTGTCATGTCTTTCGGTTCTGAAAGCCCAGAAAACTGGAAAATAGTAGCATTTATTTGATTTAACATCAAGAAACTGGGGAGTATCTTTCGGCTCTGACATGGCAAAATATACCGATTATGTTTATCCCTCTAAGGATGGGTCCAGAAAACTCCACATCAAGGCATTATACGTGTAGAAATCTATATTCTCCACTCAAAACAAAAATCAGTACCAATGTTTTCGAATTAAGTGCTAAAGATGCTAATTAACTCATTCAAGGAGGTCTCCACTTCTAAAATTGAGTTTTCTAGAAACCCGTACTTTCCAAAAGTTCACTCTAGGAGTTCAGCAAACAAAAAAATTCCACCTCTTTTTCATTTTATTTAGCCATTTAAACATGCTATTATGGCAACAAAAAGAAAAAAAAGGGGGGAGAGAGAAGAGAGAGAGATAGTCCCTATAACCAAAAGTTCCTAAAAATAGCGATGTTATCAAACCCATATATATGATATAATATGACATTGGGAAACCAACAACTAATGAACTAAATCTAAATACAAAGATAATCATTAACCTAACCAATATGAGCATAGCTTAGTAGTTAAGACATCTACTTCTTCTTTTGAGGTCGGAGGTTTGAATCTCCACTCCCACATTTGTTGTACTAAAATAACAAAAATAATTAACTTAAGAAACTCGAAGCTAACATTCAAAATCTGAAGCATGATTAATCAATAAATGTAAAGTAATACTATGTTGCTTAGACCATAGTAAAACTTATCTTCAAATTTCTCTTGCACATCAAAAGAAAGTAGCCAGAATCATAGCATATAAATCACTATCAGAATTACTAATTTTAAATAGATCTTATATTGCAATGTAATTACTATCGTCTTCATCATCCCTTCACTTATTTTGACCTTCCAAATATTTTGAATTCTTTTGTTTTTGACAGTTTTTCTGGAAACAAGTTGGATTGTGGCAAAAATTCTCGTCATTCCTGTGCGTCAGACAGTACAAATTCAGGTTATTGGATCAGATTTACCTTAGGCTTAGAGGAAATCTTTTCCTTCGTTTTGATAACTTAGCCACCCCTTAACTGGAAGCAAAATGTGAAAGTTTCTTCATCTTGTCAGGTGCTTCAAATAAGTCGAAGGTTGGCCTCGTAGCTGGACTTATTGCTGGGTTAATTGTTGCTCTCCTTTTGGTCGGATTATTGTTTGTTTTGTGCAAGTGTAGATATAAAGGCTACAAGGGCGAAGACTTTGTAGATGTTCCCGGTAATTGTCATGACTATCATCGAATTATTAAAATGGATTAGGCAAACATCTCTTGTGAAGGCTAGGTTTCAAGGTTATAGTGTCAATGTAAATATGATTGAATTCTTGCCACATACACTTTTATGCCAATTTTTCGTAGCATTTGCATGTAATAAGCACCTGTCTGGAAATACAACTGTTTTGTATTTGTTTTTTGTTTTGACATTTGAAGCATAGACTATCTAGATGCTAGTTATCTAAATTCTCTACAAACAAATGTTCCTTAAAGCCTGGTCCTCTATAGTACCATACTGAATTGTTTGAGATCATTATAAATATGCCTTGTCGTTGCATATTAAATATATTTTCCCCAATTGGATTGATGAAGAACTTAGGGAACTAGTTTTGCATGTTTTTAACTCTTTGATGTAAGTTTTTTCCTTGTCAACTTATTCACTTAACCATCTTATGTCTTAAATGAAATTACTGGATACTTTCAGTGATCCATTAGTAATTGTACACAAACACGTACCAATTCCTCATATGAGCATGCACTAGCTGGAAAAGGGAATCAAAATTCCATACACCTTCCCCCACCCCCACCCCCACCAGAATTGGAATTTTTGTTGATGTAAGTATCTCTAAGTGTTTTTTTTCCTAATCTTCCAATTAGGTGAAATTGATCGAAGAATTGCATTTGGTCAGCTGAAAAGATTTTCATGGAGGGAACTACAGCTAGCTACAGAAAATTTTTGTGAGAAAAATGTTATAGGACAAGGAGGATTTGGAAGGGTTTACAAAGGGGTGCTTACTGACGGCACCAAGGTTGCAGTGAAACAGTCAACTAATCTTGAAAGCCTTGGGGGAGATGCTGCTTTTCTGCGTGAAGTTGAGATGATTAGTGTAGCTGTTCATAGGAATCTATTGCGGCTGATTGGGTTCTGTACAACTGAGACCGAACGCTTATTGGTATATCCCTTTATGCAGAACTTGAGTGTTGCCTACCATCTTCGAGGTATCCAGTCTTTTGGTTGTTTTAGATCTGAAATTTGCGAGATTTTCTGTAAAAAAAACTAAAATATATTTTTGCTGTTTGAGCAAAAATATTTCAATGTTTACAAATTACATTATACATTAATAATCTGTAGGTGGGGAAATGAGAGAGTGGGGAAGAGAATTTGTGGGAAAACAGGCTGAGGATGTTATATTCAAGTAAGAGTCGTGCATTCTATGAATAAAACTTAGGTCTAAGAGATCAATTGAGTGGTCGGGTGCTTGAGTAGATCCTGGATGTGGGCAGAGGGAATATATTGGCCATAGACTTTTTCTTTCCTATATGTGAATTTCTGAAATACGAATGCTTGTATCTTCTTGAATTGGAAGGTGGTCTCAAGATCGTGCTTGGGGCGGGTTGGGGATAGGTGAAATTACTTGGTAAATTTAGCCATCTGGTTGTGACATTCCCCTTAGAGCTTGAAGCTTTATAGAATAAGATTGTTGTAAGTATATCATTTCAATGAGTGAGATTCAACTTTCATTGTTGCATAACCCTGATTTGTCTTTTGAGTGTTGAGGCATTTTCTCTGTTAATTTCTTGTTCTAGAGCTCTGTTTATTGCCCTGCTGCTGTTCCCATTTTCTCTGCTAGTTCTTTATTTTTTATTTTTACTTTTACTGTTACTCTTCTCAATGAAAGCTGGTTTCTTATTTAATAAACATGTAAAAAGGTCTTGCAGAATACCCAGCATACAAGTTACCCATTTAATTCACGACATGGACTTTAGCCAATTGTTCTTGTAATGCCTTGTTGATAAAGAATTGCTACTTCCTTTAGCTAATTTCTTTAGTAATCTCCCCTATGCCAGAACTTAAGCCTGGGGAACCTATTTTAGATTGGCCTACTCGAAAACGTGTGGCATTGGGTGCAGCTTGTGGTTTAAGATATCTTCATGAACATTGCAATCCAAAGATTATTCACCGAGACGTTAAGGCTGCTAATGTATTGCTCGATGAGGATTTTGAAGCTGTTGTGGGCGATTTTGGCCTAGCAAAGTTGGTTGATGTTAAGAAGACTAATGTCACAACTCGAGTTCGGGGGACTGCTGGCCACATAGCACCGGAGTACTTATCCACCGGAAAATCATCAGAAAAGACCGATGTTTTTGGTTTTGGCATTATGCTTTTAGAACTTGTTACAGGGCAACGTGCAATGGACTTATCACGCTTGGAAGGAGATGATGTTTTACTGCTCGACCATGTAAGAAAATCATGTCAAATCAATATCTCCATTTGAATCTATTTCTTCGTTATGACATATTCAATTAGTGCTACTATTACTATTCTTGGTTAAACATGCTTAAATTTCTATGCTAAAAGAATCAGGACCAGAAATCACCAACTTTGTAGCTCATTTTCACTGCTAATTTTCGAGTTCATCTCTGTCCTGAAGGTCAAAAAATTGGAAAGGGAGAACCGACTCAATGCCATTGTCGATGAAAACCTGAATGACTATGATATTAGAGAGGTGGAAATGATGACCCAAGTTGCACTACTGTGCACGCAGCCATCTTCGGTCGACCGACCGACAATGTCACAGGTCATTCAGATGCTGGAAGGCGAGGGGCTTGCAGAGAGGTGGGAAGAATGGCAGCATTTAGAGGTGACTCGCAAACAAGACTATGAGAGAATGCAAAGAAGATTTGCATTGGGGGATGATTCCATTTATAAACAGGAACCTATCCAGTTGTCTGGTGGAAGATGAGGTACCAAACTTAAACTCTCATCTCTCCAGCTATGAGAACATATATATGATTAATCTTTTTAGGTGAGTTTGATTGGGGCCATCCTTGAGGCATTTTGTTAGCCAATTATTAAATCCTTGCCTTCCCATCTCATAGTTTGTAAATTTTAGTGGCTTTTGTTTATATTTCTTGGCTGTGCTTTTCTTTGTAATCTTAATTTCCTCAATTTAACATGTGTTGTGGCTGAAGTTTGTAATACAACCAAGTAGTGATCATAATAAAATAGTTTTTTTTTTGGTCGATTCTAAACTTATATGTTTATTTTAAATTACAAATTTAGTCGTTCAACTTTGATAATTATTTTTAGGGTAAGGTACACTTTTGTTCCATGAGATTTGAACTTAGCTTCTATTTGGTCTCTATGTTTTTAAAACTAACGCTTTGGGTCTTTGAGATTTGAATTTAGTTTCTATTTGGCCATTGAGGTTTCAAGAGTGACATGTTTGGTCTCCAATGTTTGAATTTGATTTTTAGTTGGTCCTTGAAAATTGTTCCTAATTGGTCCTTGAACGTAAAAATAAAAAATAAAAAGTAGAATCAAACTCATTTAAAAATTATGTATAAGTCAAGTTAGCATATGTTAAATGCTAAGTCATCATTTCATTAGGTCAACGGTCAACTTTACTCATGAACCATTTAGAAACCAATTTCAAACTTGATGAATCAATTTGAAATCAAATTCAAACTTCAAAGATCAAATAAAAATTAAATTTAAATTTCAATGACCAAAAGTGTTAGTTTTGAAAATTCAAGGACCAAATCGAAACTATGTTCAAATTTCAAGGATCAAAAATGCATTTTACCCTTATTGATATTTAGTTTTTAACTATTTAAAAGTCTCAATTACATCTTTCAATTTTAAATTCTAATTCTATGGAGCGATTTGCATGATAATGTGACATACTTATGGGGCAAACTTAGGCTAATGTGATAGGATGCAGAAGATGATAGGACAAAACACCACAAAAATAAAATTTCAAAAAAAAAAAAAATCCAAAAATATGAAATAATAATGGTTAAATTACAACTTTGGTCCTATGATTTGGAGAAAGTTATTTTTGAAGATTTTATCAAACTATAGGGACTAATTCTAACATTTGAAACTATAACGACTAAATTCTAACTTTCTCAAAATCATAGGAACCAAATTTGTAATTTAACCAAATTATATTTTATCACATTGGTGTTAAATTTTTAAGAAATTCTTTGATTCAGTTATTTGTATTAAGGTTCATTATGCCAAAAGGTCACGTGATATACCGCTCAAGCATTTTCGTTGACTGCTCACCTCTAATTCAGTCCTTTCAATTCAGATTCGTCAAATTTGGGTTACAGTTACAGACTTACAGAACAATATAACACTTCTTCTTTTCGAATGTTCAAACAATTCGTATTACAAACTCAAAGTCCGCTGGATAGCCATTTCGTTTTTCATTTTTGATTTTTGAAAACTGTGCTTGCTTTTTCACAATGATTTTTGTCTTATCTATAATGGTTTCTATATTTCTTAAGAAAACATTTTAATTTGTAGTTAAATTCTAAAACAAAAACGAAGTTTTTGAAAACTAATTTGGCTTGACTTTTGAAAACATAAGTAAAAAGTAGATAAGAAAACATAAAAATTCATAGGTGGAAGTAGTATTTATAAACTTAATTTTCAAAAACTAAAAACCAAAAATCAAACGGTTATCAAACGGGATCCAAACAATTCATATTACAAAACTTTTATCTTATTAATTATCAGAGCAACCACCCTTTTGACCTAAATTCTGAAATCTTTCACATGCTATTGTATTCAATGTATTACACATAAAATCGTACAATGCTTATTAAATAGCATAAGACTAAGAGCCTGTTTGATCATATGCAATTTAGATTATGTTTAAATATTCAAACATATATGACCTTCAAGTAGATTTGGTCTCCTAATTAATTGAGTTATGTGCAAATCAAAGTATATAATATTTTATAATAGGAGAAATTTTTATTTACCAGAAGAATGGTGACCTTAAAAATCTAACAAATTTTATTGTTTATAAACTAGTGGCCTTGAGGTGACTTTTTTAGAAGACATTTGGAGTGCTTCTCCTATAAGAACTATTGAGAGAAGTATTAATTTAGTGCTTTCTCTAAAAGCACTCTAACTACCTTTTAAGTATTTTTAGAATGTTCAAAAATCACTTCTTACAATGTAATCAAACATTATGAAATTTTTTTTGTAACATGCTTTTATTTGATTAAAAATATTTTCTATCATTGAAAAATTATTCCAAACGGACCATGATGTACGGACTACACGGGTAAAACATAAGAGAATCAAAGGCAAAGAAGGGTTGTTCAAAGGGAAGGTAAAAAGGGCAATGTTCTCGTGAGATATATATTGAATGTTTGTGTTCCAAGTTTCATTTGCAAAAAAGAAAATTTGTATGACCTTAATTATGATATTTTATTTTTTTGGAACTCAACTATATGATAATATGATTGCATGCATGACGTTACTTTATTCAAACAAATCCTCCTCTTTCTCTCTTAATTCTATGCAGTCTTCAAAGATATTTTTTACGGATAGATTATAACTTAATGCAAGTTTGACTCCATTTTTTTTATTTTTATTTTTAATGCATTTAGTCACCTTCTCATCCACCTTCGCTTGACCAGTTTTGAATTTTTTATAATATTATGTATTCGAAACACTCGTATCTCAACCTTGGTCAATCTTTCTTTTCTTTTCTTTTTTTTTTTTTACAACTTGTGGTGTGAGAGATTCAAACATTTGACTTCTTGATCCATAGTATATACTTTATGTGAGTTAGGCTATGCTCACGTTGGCAGTTAATTCCATTTTTTTAAAATCATTATTATGAAATTATATTATATATGCTTCATGTCTCCAACCTTAAATCATTTCAATTACTATTGGTTGTATTGTATTCCATTTCCCAAATTTTCTTCCAATTATTTTGTATTCCATGTCCCTGATGTTAAATCGCTAATAAACCCAAAAGCTTAAGCTGATAGGTTATGATAAATTTAATTATTTCAACACTCTAACACTCCCCCTCACCTGTGGACTTGAAAATTTGTGAAAGGCCCAACAAGTAGAAATCAATATTAATTGGGAGGTAAACGACTTTACAAGGATTTGAACTCAGGACCTTCTGCTCCGATACCATGTTAAATCACCAATAAACTCAAAAACTAAGGCCCCGTTTGATAACCATTTGGTTTTTGATTTTTGGTTTTTGAAAATTAAGCTTGTTTTCCCCCAATTTCTCTACAATGGTTTTCATCTCCCTTAAGAAAGTATTTGAATTCTTAGCCAAATTCTAAAAACAAAAATAAGTTTTTGAAAACTACTTTTTTTAGTTTTCAAAACATGGCTTGGTTTTTGAAAACATAGGCAAAAAGTATATGACAAAACAAGTAAAACCAAAGGTGAGAGTAGTATTTATAGGCTTAGTTTTTAAAAACCAAAAATCAAATGGTTATCAAACGAGGCCTAAGCTGCTAGGTTATGATAAATTTAATAATATCAACACTCTAACACCTGAATCTTGGCCGTAATCCCAACTTCGGACTCAAAACCCTCATTTTTGTAAATTATTGTTATGTATATTTTTCTCTCTTCTCAATTTTGACCTTGGCCTAGCTCCAACACCAACACCAACACCAACTCTCTCTCTCTATATTTTTAATTATTGTTATGTATTTCATATCCCTATTTTGATCCTAACCCTAGCGGTGACCTGACCATTGGCTTAAATCACATATATAACCCATTTGTCTCGTCTTAAACAATAATCTTCTTCATCTTCATAGTTGAGAATTTAAACATGGGACATAACTATATTGTTTATCAAAGTAGTTGAAATGAAAAAGGCATTATTTATTTTGGGAAAACACCTCCTACTTCTATCACAAAAATAAAAATAAAATAACAGAAAAATTAAAAGAAAATAACAAAATATAAGAAATATAAGAATTTACGTGGAAAACACTACAAATAGAGAAACTTCATTATGTTAAAAATTATAACAATCACACAGAATTATCTCTTCCATCCCAATTAAAAGAAAAAAAAATTCCAAAGCTTTGTACCACTTTTTTTCTACTCTCAAACAAGAGAATACAAGAAGGAAATTTAACTAAAGTTAGTACACCAAAACTTAAAGTATTTTTAATTGGAACGATTACAAAAGAAAGCCATAGGTCCTAGGAAAAAAAAACCCTAAACTTTAAACTCACTGACACCCTTCCCTACTGACATCTCTTAGGAGATGTGTGTGAAAAAGACTAATAAAACTTTGACGAATAAAGAATTGATGTCATGCATGCAATAATAGGTTTGACAAGAAGAATGTATATTCAAAACATATGGCAAAAAACGTTATCCACCAATTGGTCCAAATAGGAAAAATAATACATTTCACAAGACACATCACCCTTTATATCTAATTACCATTCAAACCCTAAATTTGCGTTCTTAAATTTTGAATAACCTTTTCAATATTTGATTCTTATGAAACCCGTGAATCTTATTCATCCTCCTACAATTTCCATCTATATATACCAACATCATCACCTTCAAGTCTTCAACAAACCCAAGAATCTCTACAAAATTTCCAAACTTCCTTTTTCTTTTTTAAACATCATCTCTCTGTAAATCTACAATAAAAGTACATTTGTACTAGGTTTTCCAACAACCATGTCGGTTTCTTTAGAAGCTTTGGCAATGGCGGGGATTGATTCCAATGAGTGGGGTATGAATGCTGAAGAATGGGAAAGAAATGAAATGGAGGATGACGTTCCGCCGCATTTATTAGCCGACGAAGACGAAGACGGAGATGGAGACGACGGCAAAAACTTAACTAGGACTGCCAGTAACTATAAGTTTTCGGACATTTTTTATAGTTTAAGCAGAACCATAGAGAAGAGGGCTTCTATTGGGGTGAGCTCAGTGAGAATAATGGTGAGAACTATTGTAGGGTTTCTGATGGTGATGGCCATGAAGATAATAATTAGTGTACAGAGATCCAAGTTCTAACAAATAGTGAAGGATATGTTGGATATTTTGCTTCCAATTTTTCTGTACCGATGCTGTCGGAAACGATCACCACTTTCTTTTTTAAAAAAGATTGAACCACGTTCGTTAGTTATTAAACTAATGTAAGGTAGATTTTGTATTTATTTAATTTTTTTTAGAATATAGTATGAGAATGATAGGAGTGAGTTTTTTTTTTTGTTTTGTTTTGTTTTTTTGTTTTTTTTTTTTTTTTTAAAGTTTAACAAATGTGGGTTGGGATCAAACCAATTACAATGTTAATCGTTTGAGTTATACTTAAATTTAAGATGTGTTTATTATTATATTTTAGTAAAATATTACCTTTTTAATCATATTACTTGATTGGTTAACTTACTAACTTTAGTTCATAAATTTTCAAGGATGATGCGTCTAAAATATCCTTAAACTTTTATGAACCTATTGAACATAAAATTAAAAATATCTTGAATTATTAGACACAAAGTTAAAAATTTAAGGATTTATTAGATACAATCTTAGAGTTTAGGAACTAAACTTATTTTATTCTTAGTTCATTTTAGTTTATATACTTCTAAATTTTTCATATCTACAAACAAATTTAATTTGACGGAGAGAAAAAGGTATTTGTACTACGCTGCAAAAGGGGTCAAGAAGTTCCTTCGGGGACATTTGATAAAACTAGAACGATACATAGAAGATTAGCATGGCCCTTGCGCAAGGATGACATGCAAAAGGGGTCAAGAAAATCCATAAGGTCATAACATTTTTTTTTTATACTTTTCGATTCGACATAATGCTTTAAAAAAACCTTATCAAAATTCATATTTTAAAACAATTGAGACTTGTCAAAAGTCCTATCTCCTTAAACAAAGTTAAGGTTTCATTGTTGGTTTATATGATGCACGCAAGTAGAAGAGAGGTACATGAATGAACTGACACCACATCCAAATGAGAGAAACTTAAAAGAATTGATAGTTACTATCTATATACCGATGCACATTTTCTTTTCAGTGACTCAATTATAAGAACTCAAAAGTTAAGTGTGTTTGACCTGAAGTAATCCTATGTTGGATGACCTCCCGAGAATTTTTCTAAAAAGCATGTGAGTGAAGACAAAACATACTACTGAAAGAATCTGTATTGGTTTGTATGGAGAGTTTTCACTCTCACAAGCAACAATTGATCAAGATAAGCAGGTGGCGTGTGGCCTTAAGTCGCAAGGGATTCAGGGGAATGTCGAGAGGCCACCAGATGCCGAATTTGAATTTTGAATATTCCTAATATAAATCTTGGGCCTAAGTTGTTATAGTTTACTTACCACATCAAAGCATAAAAATTATGATAGAAGCATACATATTAAATTAAAGGGTAGATTTGCATCAATTATATTCCTAACTTTGAACTTTAAAATTGTTTTAAAGCTACTATATCATTAACTTTTCCATTAAATGTTGTGAAAATTATGTGTTGTCGTAGTGATTTGTAAAGTCATGGTACAAATGAAAAAGGTGTGGTAGGTTTCAATTAAGCCCTTGAATTTTAGGGTAGGTTTAAGTTATCCCTTTATTGTTCAATAGTTTCATTTTAACATGTGCTTTTGAAATTATTTCAAAACAATCATTTCACAGTTAACTTCCCTAGTAATATGGAGATGTAAATGAAAAAAAAAAATTGAAGAGTCTTAATCACATTCGAAATGACATCACATAATTTAAGGAAGTGGAAAACAAATTTTGGAGATTAATTAAGGTCGTAAAATATTATTTTTCTCCTCTCACGATAAAATAATTTTTAGGAAAACAAAAATTTTGAGGCGGGGTAAAGTAGACCATGAAAGATGGATGAAATTTGTTGCCTTTTATCTCACGATCAATTAACAAAAATTAAGTTAGGACATGAAAGGAGACGAGAAAAAAAAAAAACAAAGAAACCCAAGACACTCAAACATAATAACCATTATTTCTGGATGGATAAATTTCTTGCTCGAGGATGAAAATTCCTTATTCAACCTCAATTGTCTTCTTTGTTTTTCTCTCTATTGTTCCATACACGTACGGTTTCTATTCCTACTCTCTTCCACAATTTTTTTTCTTCTCATAAACACATTTCTCTCACAAGGAATGAAACAAATTTCAAAATTAAGAGTTAAAATGAAAGTTTCGAAATGATAAGAGGCATATTGAAACCTACCAACAAATTTAATAGTATAATTGAAACATGCCAGTTTGTCACTATTATACAAATCACTATCACGTCATGTTTCTATCATTATTTTAAAGAAAAAGTTAATAAAAAAGACAGTTTTGAAACAAATTTAAAGTTTAGGGGTAAAACTGAAACTTTTGAAAGTTCAGGGACATAATTGAAATCTACCCTAATGTTCAAGAACATTTTGTATAATTTAACCTAAATTAATTGCAATTAATTAACACTTAGTTGAGGTTGAACTTTTCTCAAAAATTATACTTAACACAATAGGAAGAATTCTCGACGAGATCTCCATTTCTTGCGAAGTCCCTAAAACCTATCTTCATTTTTTGAATTATGGGAATAATTTTTGTTTGGGAAAAAGTCAAAACTCTTGAAGACACAAGAACTAACTAACGTCATGCATGTAATCATACTAAACCCTCCATATATATTGCTACGAACTAATGACATTTTTATAACTTTTCAAGAATATATATCCAAAACAAACGCTATCCTCCAATATAATTCGTGCAAATAATATTAATTGCATTCACGAGAACATCCCCCATTATTAGCTTTATATCTGACCATTCAAACCCGAAGTATCACTTCTCAATTTTGAACGAACAACCTTTTTCAATCTTTGATTCTTATGAAACTCGTGAACTTTATTATTCAACCTTCTTCAAAACCCACGTCTTGATCTTCAAATTCCATGTATATATAAACCAACATCATCACCTTAAACAAACCACCCAATTAATCTTCAAGAATCTCTACAAAAAATTCCCAAGCTTGGCTGCCTTTTCTTTTAACCATCATCTCTGTGTAAATTTACTACAAAGTTCGTTTGTACGAGGTTTTCTAATAACCATGTCCGTTTCTTTAGAAGCTTTGGCAATGGCGGGGATTGATTCCAATGAGTGGGCTATGGATGCTGAAGAATGGGGAAGAAATATCGAAACGGAGAACGACGTTCCGCAGCATTTATTAGCCGATGAAGACGAAGACGATGAAGACGTATCGAGTACTGCCAGTAACTATGCGCGTTTCCGGCCGCCGGAAACATGACGGGGCTAATGGTGTGCACCGCTTTCCGGCGATGATGTGCCATTTTCAGAATGATCATGGACAAGAGAGCTTCGAATGGCCTGAATTCAGTGGGAATATTAGTGAGAGCTATTGTAGGGTTTGTGATGATAACGATGAAGATAATAAGTGCACAAAGATCCAAGTATTAACAAGAAGTGATGGATATTGGTAGTTTGCTGTCGGAAACGATTATTATTTTTTTCTTTCGTTTTGGAAATCAATGTTTTGGATTGTAATTGAACCAAGTTCGTTAATTATTTTTTTGGATTGAAGATTTATTGACTTTCCGTCAAAGTTGATATAATGATGGATTGAAGATTTATATAATTGTTTGGTTTTTATAAGTTTAGTCAATAAACTTTCAAGTTTGTGTCTAATAGATACCTAAACTTTAAAATGTGTATAAAAATTAAGTTATAAACTTTTGAAGTTTAACGACTAAAATTGTAATTTAATCTAATTATTATTATTATAAAAATATAAAATTACAATTGTAGGGTAGATTTAAACCTTTAATTGAAATATATATTTTAATAATAAATTAAATTTATTATTTAATTATTATATTCTTTTTTCTAATTAAATTGTTTAATTAGGAAATATATTTTAATAATGAATTAGACTTATTATTTAATTATTAATTGGTGAAAATAATATTAATTGCATTCACGAGAACTAATGATATATATATATATATACTTTTCCTAATTAAATTAGTTAACTGAGAAATATATTATGATAAGAAATTTACTTCACATTATCTATTTAGGAGAGAACTTTTTCCTACCAGAAAAAGAAAGCTCCAAAAGGCCTATAAATTTAGAACGACCCTAAATGATAAATCAATTAAAGAGTTCGAAATAAAATAAAACTTCCTCAAATAAGCACCCAGAAAGCTTTGTGATAATAATGACCATTTCTTTAGAAGCTTTGGCAATGGCGGGGATTGATTTTAATGATTGGGGTATAGACGCTGAAGAATGGGAAATAATCCAAATGCAGAGCGACGTTCAACTACATTTATTAGCCGACGAAGACGAAGATGATGAAAACGTAAAAGTAGTGTCAGTAACCATAAGTTTCCGGCCGCCGTATTCTTTCGCAGATGGTGGTGGAAGATGGCAAATGATCTATTGCAAATGTGTGGGCTTTTAAAAGAATAACAAAGAATGAATGTGATAAGGACAACGGACCTCCACATATCTCCACAATGGTATGATATTGTCGACTTTGGGCATAAGCCCTCATGGCTTTGCTTTTGGTTTCCCAAAAGGCCTCATACGAATGAAGATAATTGTCCTCACATATATACCCATGATCACTCTCTTCCTTAGCCAATGTGGGACATTTATTTGCACCCTAACAATCAATCCTCCCCTCGAACAAAGTACCACAATTGAGCCTCCCCTCGAACAAATCCGTCTACTCAGCAACGGATCACGCACATTGTGGGACATATTTCTTTGGCGTCGATCACCTATAGCACCATCCAACTTCCTCCCCCTCGAACAAAGAACTACTCCTCTACCATGGCAGCTTGATAGAGTTACTACTTGCTTGCCGCTCCAAGCACTTTTTGTTCGACTATGGGATTCATCCACAATGTCAACATGAGGCTTCGGCTTCGTACTTCGATCCACTTTGAGGATTCCTCCGGTACACAGCTAGGTTTAGACCATGGCTCTGATACCAATTGATAGGGACAACAGACCTCCACATATCTCCACAATGGTATGATATTGTCGACTTTGGGCATAAGCCCTCATGGCTTTGCTTTTGGTTTCCCAAAAGGCCTCATACCAATGGAGATAATTGTCCTCACATATATACCCATGATCACTCCCTTCCCTAGCCAATGTGGGACATTTGTTTGCACCCTAACAATCAATCCTCCCCTCGAAACAAAGTACCACAATTGAGCCTCCCCTCGAACAAATCCGTCTACTCCGCAACGGATCACGCACATTGTGGGACATATTTCTTTGGCGTCGATCACCTATCGCACCATCCAACTTCCTCCCCCTCGAACAAAGAACTACTCCTCTACCATGGAAGCTTGATAGAGTTACTACTTGCTTGCCGCTCCAAGCACTTTTTGTTCGACTATGGGATTCATCCACAATGTCAACATGAGGCTTCGGCTTCGTACTCCGATCCACTTTGAGGATTCCTCCGGTACACAGCTAGGTTTAGACCATGGCTCTGATACCAATTGATAAGGACAACGGACCTCCACATATCTCCACAATGGTATGATATTGTCGACTTTGGGCATAAGCCCTCATGGCTTTGCTTTTGGTTCCCCAAAAAGGCCTCATACCAATGGAGATAATTGTCCTCACATATATACCCATGATCACTCACTTCCCTAGCCAATGTGGGACATTTGTTTGCACCCTAACAGAATGTCACAAAAATTCAAGATTAAGGCAAAGATATTCACACAAAGCAACCTCAGTAACCAATATTAAATAATTAAGAAGGTTATGAGTTTGCTAAAAATCAAATGATAAAAAGATGGAATCCAAACATGCTTTTGTCCCTTAGAAAAGAATTGTGACATAAAATGCAATTGCAATCTTTATTGATCAAGCACCAAGCAATGTAAACTGGGTTCAACTTCTATTCGATTTTAAGGAAAAACCTTTAGAAGCCTATGTGATTAAACCATATGTCTATGGCTAATACAAACTTAATTTAATATAAACACAACCCTTGGTCTTAGAAGTTTTGCCCTATGTCTAGGGTCAAAAACAAGTACTTATGTCTACGCCCTTTCCTCTATTGCTTTGTATGAACACGTAATCTTGTTTAACCTTTTCAATATTAAATTTGATCTCTGTATGTTCACCTAGGTGATCAAGCTAAATTCACAATAAGAATAATAATCGATAAAAGCAAATAATGTTATGGGATTGAGCAAAGTTACTTTTACATCTTAGGCCAAGCTTTCAATCCTTAGGGCATCCACATATTCGAATCCCAAGGATGGAATTAGCTCATGATGGAGAAAATAAAGCAAAGACTCAAAGGCAACTAATTGAATTTTTCTTCTACCATTAAAATTGATGAAAGTAAGCATTCCCACAGAAACTGAAATTGAATAATAAAAAAAAAATACTTCTACAGATATGAAACTTGAATGAAAACAGAGGATGGAATCAACTATTAACCGAAATTCAATTAACAATTGTTCAACACAACCTTTTCCATTCCAATTGACTCAACCTCCACCAATTTTAGGAATGATTGGTCTTAACGATTCAAGAATCACTTAAATCGGATTGGACAAACTGAAAAATGCAGAAAAATTTCAGATTATGGTAGAACAATAGCAGCCCATTGAACAACATGAAAAACAGAATTTTGATTAACTAAAATGTAGCACAAATGAAGAAATCAAACTAACAATGAATTGGTATTACAAACCCTGTCGGTATTATAAGAAAAATTCGAAGAAAAATGGAAAACAAAAGCTACAACTCCTCAGCTAAACAACTTCTAGCAAGGTCTGAAAAAACAGAGTGCAGAAAAAAAACAATGAAACCCACGAAAATTGACTCCTAAAACACCTTCGAAATTCGAAAATTAATCCTTCGAGCTTCTTCCTTTTGTAGATCTTCCTAGGGTTGAAATTTGCCAAAAATCGCGCTCCAATCCCTCAATTCGTGCGGAAATAGATTTTTCCATATATGGGTTTCTTCGCTTGCGCGGGCTTTTTAATTTCCATAATTTCTCTGCCCAGAATTGCAAAATCAGATTTTGCAATTTCCATAATTTTTGCAAAAAAAGATCAATTTACTTAGAATTCTATTCCAAATGCCATCACATTCATTTCTTCCTTAAATTCAAGAAATCTTCCACTATTTTCAAATGATCTTAAGTCAAAACAAGAATATTTTAAGCAATTAGGAGTTAAATAAGCCTTAATTGTAAGGCTTATCAGTAGCAAAAAAGTTCTGTCCAGCCCAGTACGAATTCGTTAAAAGTCCATAATAACCCTCCCGTGTCTTTGTGGTACCAAGTACATCAACAGTCTATCATTGATTTTTTTTTTTTTTTATAAAAGAAACTTTATTAAGCATGTGCGTATAAGAGAAACATACACCAAAGCTATAGAAAGTTTTGCCAATTTAAGGCTATAGTAGAAACTGGGTAATTAGAAAAGAGGGAGCTTTTGGAGGACCAAGCAACTGCCACCAAAATTATATTTTCCTTTAAAGAGAAGGCTCTAGTACAATCTTTCATGAAGAGTTTCTTGTTTTTCTCCAACCAAATGTTCCAGAGGCCTGCCCGATGTTGAACCAAATAATGCTACTTTGGGAGGCCTAAGAGGGGGCGAGGAGGATAAGTTCACGACAAACATCGTCGACCCTCTGCTGGAAAGGTCTTTGTAACGCACTTGGTACCAATAAAAGGTTCTAGAAAGAGAAGGCATTTTTGCAATGCAAAAATAAATGGTCCATCATTTCAAAATTTTTCCCACACAAAACACAACAATTGGGACTTAACGCCATTGAAGGAAACTTTTTTTACATGCACCTTAATAAAGTTCAGATAAAGAAGTTGCATTTTTGAGGGAGGAGTGATTTCAAAAGAGCTGTGTGGATTTTATCTTCTTTTGTATTAGAAGACCAATTCTCAAGATCCTTTGCTAGTGCCAAATTTGTGGTAGAGACAGAGAATATCCCTTTCTTATCTGGAATCCAGAGAAGCCAATCTGAACCTTTTGATGGAGAGGTGATATCAAAACAGGCTGCAATCGATTGCCATGCCGAAGATTCTCTCTCCAAAAGTAGCCTTCTTGGTTCGAAGTTCCAAGATCTAAAAGAATTTGACCACGCCTGTAAGATCTTTATAAGAGCTGAGGTGGGGAAATCTAGGGAAAGTTGTCCTGAGGGGGCGGTCTCCCTGCCATACATTGTTCCAGAAGACTGTTTGTCCATTACCAATGTACCATCTTAGATTAGAGTTGAAAAAAGGCCACATGTTTGAGATAGCTGGCCAAGGGGCTTTTGAACTTTTTGATCTAATAGGTAATGGGAGCCTATCAGAGAGAGAGGGAAATGTCAAATACTTAGCTGTAATGATACGCCTCCAAATCGCATTGGGTTCATGTAAGTAAAGCCACAACCAAGGCCACCGAAATTTAGAGGTTTGGTTAATTACTTGATCCCTTTGGACTAGGTGAGCACCTTCATCCCTGTTACAACCCTCCCAAATAAAGTCCCTGATAAGTTTGTCCATTTGCTTTCGGATGCCTCTTGGTGCCTTGAATACAGATAGAAAGTAAGTACGGAGATTACTAAGAACAACTTTAGATAGCTTGATTCGGCCACTTTTGGACCCAAATATAGTGTTGCCCACTTTACAACCACACAAATCCAACTTTTGGTTTTTTTTTTTTTTTAGAAAATCTTGTGGTTGTAAGGTGGGTAGCAGCACCCAAGTTGTGCCCCCTTGCAAATCACACGTAATTGCATGGGTTGTGGGTTTTTTTAACGTTTCGTCAAAAAAGAGTTTTGTGAACTTTTCTAAACTGAAGTTTTATGACAGAAATTCTTTTAAAAGACCAATTTTCCTTCTTTTGAAGTATAAAGGTAACTGAAATTTGTCAGAGAGTTTAGCTACATATAAAATCTTTTGAAAGGGTGTTGTATTGTATCCTAGAAATGGAGTGTCAAATGACAGGTAGGACACGTCTTCTCTAAGCTTCAACTAAATAATAAGCTTCAACCTAAATAATAAGCTTTCTAAAACCTTTATTTTACTAATAAATATTTTATATTTGTTGGCTGTTGTTTTTGTTCTTTTTACAATATTCCTACTCATTTGTATTTTAGCATATCTATCCAACAATCTCAAAGAAGACGTTACTAGGAATTTTATTGGGTGTGTTTTGCTTCTAACTCATGAGTCTAAGTACAATTTATGCGAAGCTAATTCACTAGACAAAACTTCAATGTTAGAAACAACATTAAATTTTGTCTCACTACTTTAATTAGGCATTTAATCTGTCATTCTTGTTAGTGAAAATGGAAAAGACAAAATCTATGAAATCTTTAAAGCTAGTGATTCTTACGTACTCAAGTAAAACTACTAATACTACAATGGATAAACATCTCGAAGAAAATGATATTTTATTTCATGAAAATATTTTGAGTGTTTTGTCTTACAGTATTTATAAAATATTTTGTTGTTCAACTAAAATATTCATAGAATTATAGAAAGTTTTAGAAAAGAAGTATGAATCACACGAACTAAGCTTTTAAAGGTATGCTATTGAAAAAGGGGATTGATTTCTAAAATGGTTTGGATGAGAAGTCTGTGTGTGACCATATTTATGAATTTTAGATTATATTATCTTTTTATTTAAGAATAAAGAAAATTGTGTTGGATGATATTGTACTGCTGCTTTTTTTTTTTTTAATTAAAAAAATTAAAACTCAGGCCTACAACTTTTTTTTTTTTAAAAAAAATAGCCCTAATAAATTCACGAGAACAATAACAAACCAAAAGATAAAACTACTAACTAGAAAAGGTTAGATTATCAAAAATATCCTGAACTATGGGATTGGTTTTAATTATACCCATGAGCTTTGAAAAGTTTCATTTTAACCCTTGGACTTTGAAGTTTGTTTCAAAACAACCTTTGAAGGCTTTTTTTCATTAAATTCATGGATAGAAAATGATGTTTTTGCATTTATATTTGTTGATTATGTGAACATATTTGAACATATACGTTGAAAAAAAATCAAAACATATGCAAATACGTCATTTTCCGTCCATGAATTTAAATAAAAAAAAAAGCCTACAAGAGTTGTTTTGAAACAAACTTCAAAGTTTGAGGGTTAAAATGAAACTTTTCAAAGTTCATGGGTATAATTAAAACCAATCCCATAGTTCAGGATATTTTTGATAATTTAACCATCAGAAAAATATGGTCCTCGTGGGCATGTGGCAAGAGGAATTACATGGCAAAAGATTGCTTCCATAGTGGAACTTCCAGTCCACTCATTCATCATCAAATGCAAAACCACATGTCAATGCGGTTACTATACAGGCTAAGCTGTCTCAATTTTCTCATCAAATAGGGTATCATATCAGTAATTTCGAGTTAAATTTAGTATTTAACTCAAATAATTGGTGATCTTGTTATGGTGCAAATATTCATTTGTTCAAATTATTTTCTTTATACCAAAAATAAAGTGCTAGATCTATAACAATGAGAAATAGGAATGAGGCCCTCATAATGGGAGAAAGAATAAGTTTTATTAAAATTTGTCTTTTGGAATGGATCTTCTGTTAAGTACCGTTCTGCATGTTCCAAAAATCTTTAAAAACTTAGTAAATATTTTCTAGTTAGTAGAAAAGTTTAAGTTGTCTTTAATTAGATAAAGCTTTCAATCCAAGAATTAAATTTTGGGGTGGAAAGAAGGAAATGACAGACATCCGATTCTCAACATACAACGAAGACAAAATTTGATTTGGAAATTAAAATTAGATAAAGCTTTCAATCCAAGAATTAACGACATGCATGTAATCATAGTAAAACCCTCACTAATGACATCATAATAACTTTCCAATTGGTTGCAAATAGGAAAATTAAATTCACGAGAAAATCACCCTTCATATCTGACCAATATTCAAAACCCTAAATTAGTTCTCTGATCAATTTTGAACAAACCTTTTTACTAGTTGATTCTTATGGAACCCGTGAACTTATTCAGCTTGATCTCCTTCAAAATCCACGTCCTGGTCTTCAAATTCCATGTGTATATATACCAATATCATCACCTTAAACAAACCCAATTACTCTTTCAAGAAGAATCTCTAAGCCTT
Organism: Trichosanthes truncata; assembly: GCA_033996785.1. NCBI lineage: Eukaryota > Viridiplantae > Streptophyta > Magnoliopsida > Cucurbitales > Cucurbitaceae > Trichosanthes > Trichosanthes truncata. The sequence goes on from JAWPNB010000003.1 coordinate 75,461,389, forward strand.
CTTCCTTTTCTTTAAATTAAACATTATCTCTCTGTAAATCTACTATACAAAGCAAAGTACGTTTGTATTGTACGAGGTTTTCTAATGACCATGTCGGTTTCTTTAGAAGCTTTGGCAATGGCGGGGATTGATTCCAATGAGTGGGCTATGAATGCTGAAGAATGGGGAAGAAATATTGAAATGGAGAACCACGTTCCGCCGCATTTATTAGCCGATGAAGCTGACAACGAAAACGTAATGAGTACTAAGTTTCCAGCCACCGGATTCTTCCACGGCTTCCGCCGGAAAGATGACGGTGCTGGTGGAGTGTACTGCTCTCCGGCGATGTTGTGGCATTTCAGAAAAATTATAGAGAAAAGAGCTTTGAATTGCCTGAGCTCAGTGGGAATATGAACCACGTGTATTTAGTTATTTTTGGATTGAACACCGTAAACTTTTCGGCACAATTGTTCGATGAAATTGTAGTTATTGTTCACCTTGGAGAATATTATGCGATGAGGCCGCTACAATGAGGTTGGTAGTTTTGCTTCCTTGGATGTATAAGAGAGAAATTATAAAAGTATCTCACTCTTGTATCCAGCGGTTATTAGAGGACAGCTAAATTTTAAGATCTAAATCCGACGGTTTTAAAAAATGTGGCGGCCTCATTGAATAATTTACCCATAATGTGGCTGCCTCTTTAAAACCGTTGGATATAGATCTTAAAATTTTTCTACTCCATAATGGTTGTTGGATAAAAAAACAGAGGTACTCTTACAATTTCTCACTCGTACATATAGTGATGCAAAACTGTTAGCCTCATTGTGGCAGACTCCTCGAATAATTTCTCTACTTTGAGATTGTTGTAGTTTATAAAATAATTGTTGTCAACCATGCTTTTTTTTATAAAAAAAAAATCAATTGTAATACGAAGTAAACTAGTATTTGGTAAGTTTCAGTTTTAAAAATGAAAAAACATATTAATTAAAGTGTTTAGTAAATTAATACTAAATTTTTGCAACTTAACTATAAGTAATAATCAAAATAGGCATAATATGTCAATAATGCATAATGTTTGATTGACATTTAATTTCAAAGTTTTTATAAGATAATTAATTTTAATTATTGTGTTTAATTAGTCTAGGTATTTTTATATTTTGATAACAAAAAACCAATTGCTATATAAAACAATCACATTGAAAAAATGTTATTTCAGTTTAAAGAACAAAAGTAAGAAAAAATAAATTCAATTGTTTTTTTTTTTTTTTTTGAGTTCAACAATTGTGAAGGTGGGAGATCAAACCATCAACATTTGAAATGACAATTGGTGTCTTATCTAATTAGTTATATTCGAATTGACTAAAATTTAATTGAATTAAAATAAAATAATTGAAGCAAAAAATTAAATTTAAAATAAAAGTTAAGGATTGATGGTGAATTACGTCTCAACAACATGTAGCATGAGAGGATAAATAGTTAATTAGCAATCCACTACATTTTTAAGAAAACTAATTTGAAAAGCTACTATTAATTAGATTTTGCAAATAAATGTAATTGAAAAAGCATTTTTATTAAAATTTATTTATAATTAGTTTTATCAAATATTTTATGGTAGTTCTCATTTGTAGCCTAGATATCAGTAACCCATTAAGGAGTTGTAGGTTTGCACATAATTTGTACAATTATCATTTCTCAAGACTTCATGTAAAATGTCCAACGTGTATAGATAGCATTTCCAGATTTTTTTTTTCTTTTTTTCTTTTTGACAATGCATTTTCAGAATTCAATCTATTTTCTCTAAATATCGGTCGATATATAAACATTTTTCCAAATTATTATGGACCTATGGCTATGATATACTTTCAGTAAAATTGAAATTTACCTTAGATATAACAGATTATAATTAAGAACTGTCATGTCACCATGAGAATTAAAAGATTGATAAGTTCAAAAAGAAAAACAGGATGTTGCATTAAAAAAGATATACTATTAGAATCAAAACCTAAGAAAAATAACTAGCAAAGTCAAGTTGCAAAATTGGAAATAAAGGTTCAAATCCTCCTATAGTCCCAGCTATACCAATATTTAATTTGTAAGTTTTGTCAAAAGAGTAAAAACCAAAAATCAAGACAACAATATCCAAAACCAAAACCTCTGAACTTAGGTTTCTTCTAAGAAGAATTTGGTCATGACCCACAAGACTAAATGCTATTGAGTTTATTTCAATGCTTTCACTATCTCAATGAGTCAAGTTTAGCCTAATTTTTCGTTTGACAATTTTGCTAGTGTGACGCCTTGCAACTTCAAGTACAATTAATTTTCATTTTATGTTTATATTTGTGGTGAACGTTTAAATTCTTTGCTTAAAGTCGTTTCGAGGAGTATCGGAGTTTAGTGGATAAATTTAAGTAATTAAGTTTTATAACTTTAACGAAGGATATTCGATTTAGATCAAATCTCTTAAGTTTGGAAACTCGCTTTGACCCAAAGATTTGGTCCTAAATCTCATAGAAAATCTAGATTTTTGTTTGGAAGATAGACTTTAAATAGCCCTAAACCTCTTATTTTATTTGTTTTAAATAGTGGGCTTTTTGTTTAAGTATGAAGGAAGGATAATTTTTTTTCTTTTCTTTTACTTTTATTTGTGCTAAAAAAATATATATAATAATAATAATAATATAGCCCTAATTTCTTTTTTTTTTTTTCTCTTCTTCTCTCCCCTTCACGCCGACAAGCAGCTCCTCTCATCACCATCCCCTTCGATTTCTTCTTCTTCCTCCCCTTCACGCCGACAGCTCCCTCCCATCACCATCCCCTTCGATTTCTTCTTCTTCTTCTTCCTCCCCTTCACGCCGACAGCTCCTTCCCATCACCATCCCCTTCGATTTCTTCTTCTTCTTCTCCCTTCACCCCCGACAGCCTCCCTCCAGCCATACATACTCCGGCGACGCGAAATCAGCAAGCTCCGGCGAGGACTAAACGGCGTAGAGGCTCGAGAATCGTCTTCTTCGGCGTCTTCAGACAGCAACGGCGGTGTGGGAGGCGTTTTTTCGGTGAGGTCCAGTGTTTCTTGCGAGCATGAGACTTCATGCGGCCCGATCGAACGAGCGGCGACGTGGGAATTCTACCAACAGCGAGAAAAGGACAGTGCAACGAGCATTCCAGCAACTTTGTTTCTTTTTAACAAGGTTTGGCCATGACCCATGCTAATTCGATCTTGATTTTGTGTTACCCACTTCCTAATAACTCCAAACCTTCATGTTTAGGCTTCATTGCACACTGTCCAGCACGTTATTAGACTCCATTGAACAGTTTTCAGCCATATTCGGGTCTATTCGATCAATTTGATTCCTTCCGAACACCAACCAACAGTAATTCGGACTTGTTTGGAGTAGTTCAATTGGACTTAATTTAGAGCACTCGAGTAAGCTCAAAGTTCTCTTTAGGAATACCTTGGAATATCCTAGGAACGGAGTAAGTAGAATTCTACCGGTTGGGTTTTGGTTGTTGATTGTTAGCATGTTGTGTGTATTCTAAATGCTTGTTTATGTATACTTTATTGCAATGAATTGTTCTATGATTCTAAACGTATTGAGTATGCCATGATGAATTGTTTCTTCTATGATAAGCATGTTGCCTTGTTGAGTTCGAGTATTCTAGCGAAGCATAACGAGTTATTGGCATTGGTTCTGAAAGTATGTTATGGTTGTTTGCATAGTTTTAGCATAATCATGAACTAAAAGCATGATGCGTAGGATTCATGCATTCTAGTGAGAATGAGTGAGGTTAGTGGACCTTAGATGGGCTAACAGAAAATGGAATGAATACTAGTGTGCCTTGAGTAAAAATGGTCAAGGGTTGATGTGGTTAAGTCATCATTTGCCTTGGGTAAAAATGGTCAAGGGAGCGATGCACAGTTCAAGGCCTTGGGTGAAAATGGTCAAGGGTTGAACGCTGAGCACCGTAGAGAGTCGTTGAGGCCCTGGGTAAAAATGGTCAGAGGTCGGCAGGTCTCGAAAGGATTAGTCTCAGGTAGCTTGTGAGGGCTAAACAGGAGTGGTTTTAGTGACTCGATGACGTTTGAATGAGTATGATGAGCTTGGGTAGTGATTCCATATGCATGAGACAAACAGGGTACATTTGTGAGTATAACTCAGTGACTTAAACATGTTGCATATGATGTTTGTGTGAGTTGCATGTCTAACTTATTATGGAAAGCATGATACTTGCAAGCATGTTGTCTTGTTTTGTATGTTGATTGTGTCCCTTCAGGTATGAGCTACTTACCAGTACGTGTTATGTACTGACTCACTACCAGGTTTTGCAGGTGATGACGTATGCTACGACCCTGGTGATGCTGAGGAGGAGGCATAAGAGAAGGAAGGCCATAGTTGGATGTTTACCCATAAAGTAGTCGTTCTAGTCGATTTTAGTGTAACCAAATTATGGTTATAGTTGTCTTGAACTTGTGACTTTAGTACTGTTGTTCTTTTCCTTTTTAGAATAGGCTATTGAACCTATTAGATTGTTTGAATTATAGGTTGTGAGGCTTGCGTTATGAGGTTGAGTGTTTTTGGTAGGTTTTATTTTTGAGTTGGAATTTATGATAAAATTGTTAGGTTGCCTATTAGGTTGTTTAAATTTTGTTTTGTTTTGATATGAATTGTCGGGGAATTCCTGAACTTTTGGTAGTTATCTGATTGGAGTTTGGGATGATTATCTGGTTATCTGGCTATGGAAGTGCAATTTTTTTGTCTGACAGGTGCTAGGAAATTTTTGGGTAGCTCATAGTTACGCCGTTATGCTGCCGAAATTTTTTAGGCATACCGGTTGTAACTTAGTAGCGTTCCCTAGAATAGGCCAAATTTTGGGGTCGTTACAGCTAGAAACTTGAAGGAGTGGTAAAATTTAAACCTCCTCAAAACTAAATTAGAAAATTCTTTATGAATCAACTAATCAATAGATCACATAATTTCCACCAATTCAACACTCAAAATTAGGCTACAAAAATACTTAAACTCTATCGTAAAAATATCAAATTAAAATTTAACCACAAAATTAAGCAAAAGAAGCATCCAAACTTAGTAATAAAATACTCAAATCTAGCGAAAAGAAACATCCAACATGGTTAAAATTAATAATCAATACTCACAAAAATAGTTTATCTAGTCACAAAAGTACTCGTAGCTTATTCATAAATTATAAAAACTAGACTAAATATAGGTATTAGTTTTGCCAATTTGAGCATACTGATGTAATATACAATTGACCTCCATCCCACAAGTTGTTGAACTCTAAAAAAAAAAAGGTGTGGGTCTCAGTTTCACTATTTAAAAGAAAAAAGTTTCTATTGCATATCCAAAAGTTTAATTTAGGGTTCAATGAAATAAAATTGAAATTTTAAAGTTAAAATCGACTCAATCTAACTTAGTATACAAGGATTTTTTTTTATTAATATCGTAGTTTTTAAAACTTATTAAAAAATATTGTAGTTTTCAAACTATTTATATTAATATTGTAGTTTTAATTCGTTGGCAGATGGTCGTCTCTTAGAGACGACCATGTACACACGTTTGAGATGGTCGTCTCTTGACGACCATGCCTCACATTTAAAAAAAAAAAAAAAAAAAACAGCTAGATGGTCATCTCTTCAAGAGACGCCATTTTTTGCATTTTTGCCACGTTGCGCGGACTCAAATACGGTTGTTTGGGCTTTTTTTTAAAAAAAAAAAGGTGGATGGTCGTCTCAAGAGACGACCATCACAAAACTTCTAATAATCATACTAGTTGGCATATTGGTCAGTTGATTACTTTAAAACGTAAGGGATTTAGGTTCGAGCATAGTGGAACGTAGTTTTCAATTTTTTATTTCTTTAATTTTCCCTCCGCTTTCTCTCTTTCTTTTTTCCTTTTTTTTTCTTTCTTTCTCTTTTTCTTTCTTTCTTTTATTTGTTTTATTTAAATCAAATAAGATATCTTCCGTTTTATTTCTTTTTTTTCCTCCGCTTTCTCTCTTTCTTTTTTTCCTTTCGTTTTTTTCTTTCTCCTTTTTTTTTCTTTTTTTTATTTGTTGTATTTAAATCAAATAAGACATCTTCCGTTTTTTTAATATTTGAAGTAAATTGAATATTCTATTGAATTTATTCTTTTTTATAAGAAATTGAAATTTATTTAAGTATTAATTATTTAAATATTTTATTTTCTAATATGATTGATATTTCATTCTCTCATATTTCTGTATTTTTTTTTATTTATTTAGAAAGAATTACATGATAATTTTGAATAACGTGATCATTTTATTTTAAATCAACTCAAAATGACGTAAACGAAGTTGTTCTTCTCCCAAGGTCGATTGCAATATAATATTTAAATAGTTAATACTTAAAATAAATTTCAATTTCTTAAAAAAAGAATAAATTACAATATAATATTCAATTTACTTAAATATTAAAAAAATAGAATATATCTTATTTGATTTAAATAAAACAAATAAAAGAAAGAAAAAAAAAGGAGAAAGAAAGGAAAAAAAACAGAAGGAAAAAAAGAAATAAAAAGTTGAAAATTGCATTCTACAATGCTCAAACCTAGGCCCCTTACATTTTAGAGTGATCAACTGACCAATATGCCAACTGGTATAATTATTAAAGGTTTTGTGATGGTAGAGACGACCATCTACTTATTTTTTTTTAAAAAAAAAATCGTGGCAAAAATGCAAAAGATTGTCGTCTCTTCCATCTAACTGTCTTTTTTAAATAAAAAAAATGTGAGGCATGGTCGTCTCTTGAAGAGACATCTATCGCGTACACTTGGTCGTCTCTGAAGAGACGACCATCTCAAATGCGTGTACATGGTTGTCTCTTCAAGAGACGACTATTTGCCAACGAATTAAAACTACAATATTGATATAAATAATTTGAAAACTACAATATTTTTATAATAAATTTTAAAAACTACAATATTAATAAAAAAGAAATCCAGTATACAAGGGTAAAAATATTTTTTTTTTCTTTGATTTATTTTCACTTGAAAATCATTCATTATGTTTTGACCTCTTTTTTTTTTTTTTGGGAGCCTCTAATTTAGTCGGCAAATGGCAACTTGCATCCGTTCCTGCAGAAAAGATCGATGTCGCTCAACGACTGGACGCAGCCATTGCAGACCTTTAAAAAGTAAGGGTTTGAAAATAAAAACTGAAAATATTATAACTATTAATTATTAATAGAATAGAATAAGGTACCCGCTTTTGGTTGGTGGAAATTTTGGCTGTATATCTGTTAATTGTGGCGATTTAATTTAATATGCAATGTAAAAAATGATTAAGAAAATTGAGCTTGCAAGTTGCATTGCGCAATGGAAATGTGGTCAAAATTTTGCAGCCAAGATTTCGATTACTAGAACCAAACTAGCTAGAACAGTTTGAAGGAAATTTGCAATAAGTAGTGTATTTTCTGGTTAGATTTTTAAAAATATGGCATTTATGTTAGTTTTAACTAATATACTAATTACTTAATTAGATTGTCAATCAGAGGATGATTTAAGCATATACCATCAACTAAGAGGTTAGAGGTTTGAATCTCTCATCCTCACAAGTTGTTGAACTCAAAAAAAAAACCACTTAATTACATTGATTCGTATATTTACCATCAATCAAATATAATGTCAATCACGAGTTTATCAACCTAAGCTTAGTTTAATTGGTTAAGGGTATATATTTTTAGGAGTTTGAACTCAGGATCTCCGGTTTTGATATCATGTTAAATCACCAATCAACCCAAAAGCGTAAGCTGATGGGTTACGGTAAATTTAATTATATCAATACTTTAGTATATCCCACCCCTACATGTTATTGAAATAAAAAAAGAAAAAGTATCAATCACAAATTTGTTAATATACTTGATGTGAATCAAAATTCAAATCCAGTCATTTTTGTAATTTTTTGGTTGGGTATGCTATTTTTTTAATTGAACAATTAAAGTCATTTCTACTCTACCACCAAACCCAACATAGAAATGGCTTTCAATATGTGGGTTATGTATGGGTTATGTAGAGTTAAAATTTACTAGTATTTTTTGTTTAAAAGGATGGTTTCAATTAATTTTACATTCCATAGTTATCTAAATTAAGGTCTCCTTTCATAATAATTCTATTTTTAGATTTCTATTTTGAAAACAAAGTGTTTACTAAAATCTATTATTTATTTTCTAATTTTAGAAACATTCTTAAAATCTTAATTCATTTTCAAAATAAAAATCTTTTGAAAACTTAAAGTAACAAATTCCAAATACTAAATTAATGTGGGATTTTTTCATTAAACTTATAAATTATACAGAAATTTACATCAAACACATGAGACACGCTTTATAAATTAAGCAGATATTATCCTAAAAAAAATAGTAGATATGTCTTGATAGTCAAACATTTTTTTCAATAAATATAATGTACATTGCAAATAATTGATAACTACTTTGGATATGTTTTCAACTATTTTATTTAAAAAGAAATGCCATTGTGGGATATGGAATCCGTTTATGTCTACTCTTTATTGTTTCATTTTTTTTTTCAACAATAGAACTTTAGACAAAATACATTTTGGATCTCTCAAATTTGAGTTTGGCATCTATTTGTCCATGAAATTTTGAAATAGATATCTTAATCTTTTGAGGTTTGAAAAATGGTTCTAAATAGTCCCTATACTCATTTGATCATTAGTTGCTAACGATAGGATGATGTAGCAATTATATTTTGCTGATGTGGCATTGGTAGAATATAATAATTTATTTATTTTTGGTGACTGAATAATGACATGGCCTTCTCTCTCACTCCTTTCCCTCTACTCCATCCTTTCTTTTTCTTCCTCTCCTCTAGATTTGGATTTGGAATGTTGATGATGGAAGGCAGATTAGCAATGGCAACGAGAGGAGGGCAACACATCGGTGATGGCTGGCAAGGAAGAATAGGCGACTGGCGATGAGGTGTGCGCCAGAGAAGAGAGAAGGAGAAGAGGGAAGAAGAGAGATAGAAAGGTCATGTCATTATCCATTTACCAAAAAGAAAAATGTTATCCAATTACCAAATATAACTGCCACATCAATATCCTTCCATTAGTCAAATAATGGCCAAATGAACTCGAAACAATTTAAACCATTTTCTAAATTTCGAGGATTGAAATGCATATTTTGAAACCTCATAAACTAAATAGCCTAGAGTGCATCAAACTCAAACCTCAATGACTAAAAATGTATTTTTGTCCAAAACCTTTTTACGAATGGAGGGTACTCTAAGCTAACTCAATCAACTACATCAACTCTAAAAATTTAGAGTACAAAAACATGTTTTCAGCCAAAGTGAACATAACTCAATAGTTATTGACATGTATTCTTTTCCTTGAGGTCGAAGGTTCAAATCATTATACCTCACATTTGTTGTACTAAAAAACGTTTTCATATTTAAAAGACAATTTTATTTCAAAAGAAAAAACTACTATTGAAATATAAAGAATTTAGGACAAAATACACTTTTGGTCCCTAAGGTTTCCGCTTGCTTCTATTTGGTTCCTGAAGTTCCAAAAGAAACACTTTAATCCTTTAGATTTGGAAAATAATTCTAAATGATCCCTGAAATCATTTGACCGTTAATCGACCTGACAGAAAAATGACGTGCCGGCAAAAAGATTCAATCCTAAAATAGCTTATTTGGTTGTGTTGTAGTTGTACGGTAAACTTTCTCAACCACTCAAATGAAAGCGTTCTCTATATATATGGCTCACCTAAGTTTCCTATATGACCCAAAAAAATTGTTTGTGATAGGATGACCAATAGCATGACTATGAGCCAAAAAGGTTGGTACCAATAAGGATTTTTTTGTCATGTCTATGTCGATATGACATCAACTAAAAAGTACTCCTCGGTGTAGACAACATGCCTTCAAACTAGCTTTCCTAACCCTACTCTTTTTTTAAGTTAAAAAATATGTGAGAGTAGAAATATTCAAACCTCTGACTTCAAATTAGTTGAACTATGCTACCCTACTAAATATAGGTTATATCAAGAGGGTTTAATATCAATAATTTAATAAATTTATAAAGGGTAAGTTTTAAAATTAGATGTTTGAAAATCTAATTGTACGTAGTACATACTAACAACCTATCAATTAAGAAAAAATTTGTAATATTAGGCTCATTTTGATAACCATTTCAGTTTTTTATTTTTGATTTTTTTGTTTTCTATTAAATCATCAATCAACCCAAAAGCTTAAGTTGATAGGTTATGGTAAATTTAATTATATCAACACTTGAACACTTCTCCTCACTTGTGGGCTTGAAAATTTTGTAGAAGACCCAACAAGTGGAAATCAATATTAATTGGAGGTGAAACGAATTTACAAAGGTTCGAACACATGACCTCTTGCTCTGATACCATGTTAAATCACAAATCAACCCAAAAGCTTAAGTTAATGGATTATGGTAAATTTAATTATATCAACACTAAAACACTCCCCCTCACTTGTGGGCTTGAAAATTTGTAGAAAGACCCAACAAGTGGAAATCAATATTAATTGGGGAAGAATGACATTACAGAAGTTCGAACACAGGGCCTCTTGCTTTGACATTAGAAAGGTTCCCGATTAATATTGATTTTCACTTGTTGGGTCTTTCTACAAATTTCCAAGCTCACAAGTGAGGGGGAGTGCTAGAGTATTGATATAATTAAATTTACCATAACCCATCAGCTTAAGCTTTTGGGTTGGTAATTTAACATTTTCTGTTTTTGGCTTTCAATTTTTTAAAAACAAAAATCATATATGTTTAATGATTGTTTGTTGTTTTCTGATTTTAAAAAATAGAAACCAAACTTGTTTGATAACTATTTTTTATTTTCAGTTTTAAAAAATTAATTAGAAAGATGAAGAGATGTTTTAGAGAGAGAAAACTATGTGGAGACATGAAAATAAAAATTTAGAAATATAGATATAAAAAACTTTGAGAGAAAGGTTAAATTTTAGAGACATGAAAGAAAATATTTAGAGAGAGAATATTAGTTAGACTTCATAAAAAATATTAGTTAGAGAAAAATGAAGAAAAAAAAGTTAGAGAAGAAGAGATAAATTTTAGAGAGAACAAAAATTAAATAAAAAGATAAATTTGTTTAGAGAGATTGTATGGTTAAGAGTAAAAGATATGTTAGAGAAATATATATAAATTAGAAAAATAAAGAAAGATTGTAGCAAGAAAAAATTTGGTGAGATTTTTTTTTTTTCGAAAGAAAAGTTAGAGATATATTTATTCGAGAAAAAGAAAAGTTATGGAGCAATTTTAGAAATAGATAGGTTAAGAGAAAGAAAAGTTTAGAGAGAAATTTTTGTGAAAACATTTGATTTTTAGATAGAGAAATTGGAGAGTATGTTAGAAGATAAGAGAAATGAAAGTTAAATAAAGATAAACATTTTAGATAGATTAAAAAAAAGTTATATAGAGATGAAATTTTAGAGAAAGAGAAATAAAAAATTAAATTGAGATGAAAATTTTACAGAGAAAAATTTAGATAGGAAAAGTTTTAGAGAGAAAAAAGTTAGAAAAAGAATTTGTTGGAGAGAGGAGATATGTCAGAGAAAAAAAATGAACATTAGAAGAAAAGTGAGTATTTGAAAAACATAAATATGTTTTTAAAAACTTTTTTTTTATTTTTGAAATTTGTTTCTAATTTCAAATACATTTCTAAAAAATAGAAAACAAAAAACATAATTGATTATCATACAACTCTGTTTTAAAAAAATGAAAAACAAAAATAAAAAATAGAAAACGAAATAGTTATCAAACGCTCCCTTAGGGCCGTTTGGTTGGAGGTTTTGTTGGGTGGGAATGAGCATAGGCAAACTAAACTCATGTTTGTTACACAATTTTCCATAGTTTACGTGGAAATAACTTATTTTTAGGCATCATCTTTTCCTCTTGACAATGGTTGTCTTTTACCTTTTACAAAAGTGTGGTTTTTCTTTTGGGGCAGCAAAAAGAATATCTAAATTTAACCTCTCTAAAAATGTCTAAACAAGTTTTAATTTACAAATATGACTAAAATCGTTTTTAACTAATTTCTACTAATTGCATTAGGACAAAAACACCCATGCTAGATATTTATGAGTTTATTCTACCTAAAAGAGTGGCTAACAAAAAGCAACATATTGTAGAGAGAAAATTACAATTAAAAAAAATGCTACAAAAAAGGAGAGTTGTTAGTTTAATTCAAATAAAAATCTATAAGGAAGGCTACAAAAAGGGAGTGCATCAAGGAAGAGAAATCTTCTCAATTAGAACAATTTAACAACCTTGAATTTAATTTAACAATTCCAATCAACCAGAATTGAACTAGAACACTTGAATAGAACAAAAGACAACTAAAATTGATAAATTATGCATATGAGAGAGAAACTTTTATGAAAATGATAAACTCTCTAAACCATCTAACTTAATGTATATATTGTAACATACATCTCTGTTTTGTCTAATGTAATAAATGAATAGAAATATATGTAAATACCCACTCAGCGTGAATTTAATCTAACACTTCTAATCAACATGAATCGAACTAGAATACTAAAATAGAATAGAAGACAGCTAAAAAATGGATAAATTACACATATGAGAGAGGATCTGAGATGAAAATAATGAACGCTCTCGACCATCTAACTTAATGTATATACTGGAACATACATATTTGTTTTTTTAACGTAATAAATGAGTAGAAATATGCGTAAATACCCACCCACCGTGCAATAACAAACAAATAATAATAATAATCCCCACCCACATGCCCCATAAGAGAAGGTAAATAGGTGTAATTATTCATCTGGCGCCATAAATGCTCTACCTAAAACTTTCTCTCCTTTCTCTAACTTAATGTATATAATGGGATATACATCTCTGTGTTTTTTTAACATAATAAATGTTGAGATTTATACCCTAAAGCCTCGTAATTAATGATTTATTTAATAATTAATAATAATTTTGATTATTTTATTTGCAATATAATATTATCCATTATATGAAAAATACAAGATTATTAGTGTAATCTTGAACAGTATGTGGTTGACATACGAGAGGATCATGTTCAAGAAATAACCTAAAGAGTTATAGTATATGGATAAGGTTGGGTGCCATATCCTGGTAACACTATTGATACGACCCACTTTGTAATAGTTACAAATGATTTGATCCAAATCGTTCATGTGGAGACATGTGAGTGAGGGTATCTTATACAATGAGTTTGTGTAAGACTGGACCACAAAATATTTAATCTCTCTTTATAAATCCGTTAATTGAGAAGATTAATATTTCATCAAGATGATCATATGCGACTCGATCTTAATCCTGAGTGAGTTATGAACTCCTACCTGTGAGGGCTTGTGCTTTGATTTGCGTGGGTGAGAGTGGCTTTTATAGCCGATTCAATATGCCTACCATTTTGGGGACTTTACCAAATAGGGAGTTGGGAACATAATCTCCAAGATGGAATTCACTCATTCCCATATAGGATAAGTAGATGAGTAGTTCCCTTAAGTACTTATTTCAGGACTTGAACAATGGGGTCTCACCCTTTCATTGGTTCGAGAGGGACTTAGTTTATAATTAGATTATAAATAGATTGTTCATTAAAAGATCAATGGTACTTAAGGTGCAAGATGTAATTACAGGGGTAAAACAGACTTTTGACCTGGTTGTAATTATGAACAACTCGTGAAGGATCGACTTGCATGTAGTGATTATATCTATGGACACAACTTGTCCTATAGTGCATAAGAGTGCAATGATAAGCCTTAGAATTAAGGCTTATTTAAGTCCCAAGTGCTCAAAAAAACTCTTGTTTGTCCTAAGATTAATTGAAAATGGTGGAAAATTGTTTGAAATTAGGAAAGAATGAAATGTGATAGCAATTGGAAGAGAGTTCTAAGTAATGTGGTTCTTTTTACAGGAATTTCGGGAATTGTCAAATCAAATTGCTAAACCGTTTTGGCAATCCTGGGCAGAGCAGGAATTTCGGAAATTGCCAAATCAAATTGCTAAACCGGTTTGGCAATCCTGAACAGAGCATATATGGAAAGTCTGCAACCGCGTGAATGACGAAACCCATAAATGGAAGAGGAAATTTCGCACAAATCAAGGGAATTGGAGCGTGATTCTTGGCAAAATTGAACCCTAAAACGATCTACAAAAGAAGATTGAAGAAGCCGGAAGAAGGGAGACGATTTTCGGGGGTCAATTCGAAGAATTAGCTTCTGGGTTTTCGGTTTTTGGACAGCCTCTGTTCTTGTTTTTCTGCTACTGTTTTAGTCATTTTCAATTCAATTTCCATCTCGATTTCTTTTAGTTTGTATCACAGAAACTGTCAATTTACTTCTTGTCTCGATTGGTTGTATTTTGGTTAAAGCTCGGGTTTGCTTGGTCGATTTCAAGAATTATTTCGTGGGTTTTTTGTTTTTTCGCACTCTCTGTTCTTCAATTTTTCTGCTGTTTTTGGTCATTTTATTCAAGTTCCACCTCAGTTTTTCTTCAGTTTGTATTACAGAAGCATGGCTTGAACTTTTTCTAATCTCATTTGATGTATTTTGAAGGAATTTTGAGTTTAATTCCAAGTCAAGTTTATGGGTTTTTCTTAAATTTTTCAATGCTCTGTTTTTTTTCTTCTTCGTTTTTAGCTTCTGTACAAATTTTAAACTTAAGTTGGTAGAAAGCCTTGGCAGAAGGGAGGAGACAAAGAAATTACATAGTTGCCCTTGTCACATTGGCTTAAATTCTATTAGTTATCCTTGCTTCAATTCCTAAGAATAGCCAAATTTCATTTTATAAGTTAGTGTTTTATTTAACTAATTCGCATCGTTTTCCTATGAACTCTTTCTTAAAAATTAGTTTTAGAATTTTCATCGAAAATATGAGCTAAAACTTCTTAGGGGTTCGAGGATGTGAATTTCCTATGAAGTAAATGTAGCCAAAATTCCAATAAAAACCAAGCCTACATCTCAATTGTTTTCTTGTGTTGATTTAAATTCCGTTGAGATCCTAGATTGATCAACTAGGGTTTCAACTCAATCTTAGATCTAATACCGACGGGGTTAGGGATAAGCGGATTTCACACAAGTAATGGAGAAAAAGAGCTTAGACATAAGTCATTCCTTACCCTAGACATAGGGATTAAGGACTCAAAGACCCATAAAATTGTGAGCCAAAAATTATCTAAGATAGAGGGACTATAGACATATAGGTCTCTCACTTAGCCTCCTAAAAAACCCAATTTCGAGGTAAATAGGAGATGCAATTTTGGTTTACAATTGAGTGTGGAGTAGGTTGGAATTGCAATTTTGGTTGCAATTACGACTTAGGGCAATGACATTCTTGAGCCCCATCCTTTATCATTTCATTCTTTAAGTTCATCCAAATTGCTATTTCATATTGCCAATTTAGATTTAGCAATTTAATTCTGCAATTTTTAGTCATTTCGCGCATTGCCAATTTAGAATCTGCAATTTCAATTTAGCAAATTCTGTTATTTCCAACATTGCCATTCTGTATTAGCAATTGGATTTAGCAATTTCGATTTTTCACCAACAACCTATCCCAACTTTATTTTTGCATTTTTACTTTTCCATTTGCAATTTTCCTTACACTTTTGCAAAACAAAACCTTTGTTACTTCGTTCCCTGTGGGATTCGATACTTGGTACTCAGATACCAATTTATATTACTTCGATCGCGTGCGCTTGCATGACCACCGATCATGCAACTCTAGGTCTATAGTGAAGTGACCTATAGTTAATGAACTAAAATTAATTAATTAAAGAGTTTAATTAATTAATTTTGTATCATTGAAGCTTATAATCTATAGGTCCATAAGGTCCCATTGCTAGCTCATAGTAACACTAAAAGATCAATTTAGTTGAAAGAAAATTTTGAAATGTTCAAATTTAATATTTAATTTGAAGTGTTCAAATTAATATTTAATATATTATATATATTAAATATAAAAGAGGAAAATATATTAATTGTATTTGATACATTAAATATTAAAATAATTAATGTATATTGGATACATTAAATAAAAGATATTTATACAATTTGAATAAAATTCAAATAAATAAATATCGTAGGAGATTTGAATGAGATTCAAATAAGTATAAGATATATTTTAATACATTAGATATTAAAATATAATATTTTAATTATGACAAATATTTATCTTTGGTCTCTATACATAGGACCATTGGGTTGAGCCATTAGACACAACACACATCTCCTCAATAGAGAGAATTAGAGAATTCTTTCTGACTTCTTCCTCTCCAATCCCTTGTGGATTGAAGCCTTGGTCCTGTGTTCGAGTCATAGTCAGAAAAACTTTGTGGAAGAGATAAAAATCTGCCTGAATATTCTCCATAATATTATTTTCAATGTATGTTTTGCTTAACCTTAATTTTTATTGATTAATTCTAAATAAAATCAAAGACGATTCAATGCTTCCGTTGTGGAGTGAAATGTTCATTTCCTTCAATAAATGAGTAGAGAAGGTAAATAGGTGTAATTATTCACCTGAGTACGTCATTAATGCTCCACCTAAGAAACCCTTCACCTTTCTCCTTGAAAAATGAATTTGAATACCTAAAAAAATCGCATGCACTGAAACTCTTAGCCCTACTCTCAATTCAATGTAATTATTCTTACCCCTGATCTCCTTTGTTGCACTGACGATCGACGATGAAGTAAGTTTCCAAACTCATTCTTTTGTATTCCAGTTTGCTCACTACTTCCTCTCGCATTGAGGTCCCATGGTGTAAAAGGTACCAAGGTCAGTGTCCCTCTCTAAGTCTTGTATTCTTCAACCAAGATTCTTTCCGTTCACCGAAAGGGAACTAAAAGGTGCATTCCTCCGATTACATTCTTCCATTTTTTTTCCATTCTTTTGAATTCACCCAAACAAAAAACATATGATTAGATATGTATATATAAATTATTCACATTTTTTCCATTTTTAGAATCTAATCCCATAAATTTAGGGATTTTTTTAAAGCCTTTTGAAATGTCTCTACCATACAAATCGTTGTGGAGATTTAAAAAAAAAAAAAAAAAAGATATTGTGATTGAATTGACCTAAATGTAGATCACTACATACTAGAGGTAAAATGGGGATGATTTTTTATTCTCACTCTTTCCTGAAAAATCGATTGCCATAATTCCAAATATGAAACATTTTTATATTTTTTTCATTATAGGTATTTATTTGTAGACATTACTTACAATTTCCCTTTTCTTTTTGTACATTCTCCCTTTGTTTTTTATTTTATACATAATTTTATTTTGAATATAGTTAATTAATTAATTAACTAATTGATAATGATTTACCAAAATTAATATATTTAATTATCCAATTTAATAAATCAATAATAATTTATTAAAATATTGACTTAATTTATTTTTGCAAATAAAAGTTTATTAAATAAATGCAATTACATATATACTGAAATTATTAATCAATTAGGTAATCATATTTTTAATATATTTAATTAGTTAATTAAAATTAGTTAAATTAAGTTAGTACAAAAATTCATTTCTCAATAATTATAATTAATTACTTATTGATTATTTATAATCAATTAATTATTTCTTGAGATTAGTTTTGATTAGTTCATTCATTATTAACCTATCATAATTTTAAATATTTTTTTAATGTCTTATATTAACATTCATTATTAAAATATATTTCTTTATATTATTTAATTAAAATTAATTTATTTAAATTAAATTTATAATTAATAATATAGAACTATAATTAATTAAAATTAATTAAATATTCTATTGTAATAAATAAATAATTATATATTTATTTAATTCATTTTTGTTGATAAAAAATTGCTGTAATTAAAAATATTAATTAATTAATTTTAGTATTATTTAAATTAACTTAGTATAGGTATTTATTTTTTAGTAGTACTTATGATTAATTATTCAATTAAAATGATTATTTTATTATTAAGTAATTAATTTTTTAATACTGTGAATTAATTTTGATTGTTTTATTAATTAATCTATTAATTTATATAAGGGTACTATGATTAGTTTCATAAAATAAATACAAACATAATTTGTTCTCATAAAATCTTGAATAACGTTTTCATGCACACAACCAAACACAATAATCTTTTATTCTCAGGTATATTATTTTCAGGCATTCTTTATTCTCGAACATCTATGAAATCTTAAACCAAATGACCTCTTAGTGTGTAGTTTTCTTATTCTTTTCTTAAAAAAATGAAGAACAAATTCATTAACACCAATATTTCTAAATAGAAGCATATATAGTTGGCAATGTTTTCCCACTACTTTTTTTCACAATGATGGTTTGGTCAACTCCTTTTGCTTTTACTTCTTCAACAGTGTGTACTTTTTGAAGATAAACAAAAAAAATTAATTTGTATAATGTTGTAATTGAAAAATATTAAAGGAAAGGTAAGACATTGATAATTGAGGTGCTGACTTTTGGATCCAGTGGTTGGTTAATGTAGGCTTCAAATTTCTTGATTTTTACTAACCCAATTTGGAATTAAATTAATTAATAATTTGTGGAATTTTTAATCTAATGAAGCATCTAATCCTTTCAGCCTAGGCTGTTTCAGGTGTGAACAAAGGGAGATGAAGAGCAGACTTTGCCGTCATTTAATTTAATCATTTCAGCCATTTTTCAAACATCTCTCTTATGTGAAACCTAAAACTTTATATTATTAGAAAATTGTTACAAAATTCAAAAGGGCATAAGTTGTAGTAAATTCAAGGCACAAATAAAAAATAAAAGAGAGTTGAAAAAATTAAGCAAATATATTAGAAAAAAAAAATATAGAGGGAAAAAATAATTGAAAATTCTATTTTGATCCCTAAACTTTCATACTTATTCCATTAGCTCCTGAATTTTTAAACATCCAGTTTCAATAATCCACTATTAATTTGTTAATAAACTATATGATATTGGCACGCCTTATATTCATTGACCTAATCAATAGATATGTCTTGCACATGAACAAGGTATATGAAACCACATGTAGTAGGTTGGGTATCAAGTTTCCAAATGGATTTAGGTTGTTTTTGTTAAATGATTAATAAAAAAATAATAGTAAGCACTAAAACAAATTTGTATCCAATGTTTAGGGACTAAAGCAAAACATAATTTAAAAATTTTAAGATCAAAAGAAACTATTTGAGAATTTAGACATCAAAACATAATAAGTATAAAGTTCAATAACTAAAATAAAATGGGTTAAAAACTTATATGTGGAAGACACTGTACATATGGAAAGCTCTTTTGAATCTACTTGCAAAGGCATTTGTGAGATGCGTTTGGACATCTACCTTCATGCAAAACAAAACATATGAATTTGAACAAAACAAACTGCCCAAAAATTATTTATGATTTTATTTTTTAATAGTTTTTAAAAAATTCATTGTCATGCATCACCTCAACAAAAACTAATTGTAGACAAAAAGTGATCAATTTTTGTTTACTAGTTGAATAAAAACATGCAATTTTACTGTTTTCTTGGAGATGGTTTGGTGAGTCTCCCCACTAAAAAAAAAACTAGTCCTGGATTTTTGTCTTCAGTGTTTTGTTCTTAAAAAACAGAAATATAATTTCTTTTTATTTTATATAATTTTGATATTGGGAACATTTGAATATTGGATATGATACTAATTTATTTTAATTTATTATGAAACAAGCTTAGCTTTGGATGACACTTTTTCTAATTTTGAAAATTTAGCTAACTTTAGAAAGGGTAAATTTAAAAAGTTATTAGGAAACATTTTCAACTATTTTTTAAATCAAAATGTGGGCTAAATTAAATATAGTATAATCAATGAGAGATTGCAACAAGTAAAACATCTAGTGGAGAAACAAGTATTAGAACCTTTATCTGCAAGAATATAATGGTAAGAGGAGAAGAAAGACAACAAGGAAATAATGGTTTGAAGAGATGGATATAGTGTGTATTTCAGGTTGAATATTGCTAGCTTTTGCCCTAAGAAATAGATTTTAAGAACATATCATTGTTGTTTGGTGACAAAAGAACTTGATCTACAAAGAGGAGAGAGACATTTATGAAGCATGTCCTAGTTGACATTCATTTTGTGTTCAACTTGTTTCTTTCTATTAAAGTTTTTTTTCCCTTTCTTTTTTTTTTTACTTTTTGTGGTGTTTTTACTTTTTGTGGTGTAACACACTTTTAAGTAGAACCTTGTTGTAATTTGTAAGAAGGTTCAAGGATATTAGACACTACCAAGTTCATTTGATTTTGGCTAATTTTAAGACGATTAATTTCATTGCTTATTTAAGTTTACCATAAAAATGCTATAGTTTTAGCTGCTACAAATCTTTGATTGGGGTATCACCCTTTTAAAAGGTTTCAATTAGATAAAATTAAGTACATCAAAAAAAAAAAAAGATTATTTTGATACCAACATTCTAATACTATATTTTCCAGTTCGTTTTATATATATATATATATATATATATATATATATATATATATATATAAGATGAAAGTTAAATTATATGTTTAATGTCTAAACTTTCAAGTTGTATCTATTAGAAATAATATTATTTTATATTACATTAGACACAACTGAATAGTTAGTAGACTAAACTTATAATTTAATTAGAAAAAAAAATCAAAAAGCTATAATATTTTAACCTTACACAAATCATGGTTATTTTAGAGAACAAAGAAAAGCTGTAATTTACATATATTAATGGATCCCATATACATATTGTACATATCTAAAGTCTCAACGATTTGATTACTTCTCATATGTTTAAGAAAAGAGAAAACAATTCTCAGAAGAAAAAAAAACATAAAAAACAAACAAAACAAAACAAACCAAAACAAAGAACTAGGGATCGATTTCACTAAACAAAGAATAATCCTCGAAGATCAGCACGTCGACCGACGGAGCTGATTCTGATTCTGAGTTAGCTGCCACGGCCGGAAGCGGTGGCGGAGCATTTGAAGATGAAGAAGAAACCCACATGGAAGCTCCGCTTTGGCTGCCAGAAACTACCGCCATATGTGGTCGCCGGTGAACTTCCGTGGACGTTGGATCATCAGAGACTCCATAGAGTACCTCCAAGTCCGGCAAATGGGAAAAAGGGGGAGACATGTTCCGATCACATTGGAGCGGTTGGAAAGTGTGTGTAAAGGGAGAAGGTGGAAGTTGGAGAAGATGGTGTAAATATTCTGTTAACAACATGAACAAAAAAGGATTAATTTTCCTATTAAATGTTGTTTCTTTTTCGATTAATATTAATAAAAGTAATACTTGTCTACACATAGATAAGTAAAATGATGTTGTATTTTTATTATCGGTCTATTCCTATTGCATTTAATAAACAAGTAGACTTCATGAAAAAAAATTAGCCATTAAAAATACAACATTAAGAGCTCTTATAGATGTAGTGTGGTTTGTAGGCACAAGAGTAGAGCTACAAATTTTCGTGGGAAGGAAATAAAAATTTTCATCTAAACTTTTTATATATACAATCTTTCAATTTAAAAAAAATTTAAATAGGCAAATTGGAGAGAAACTTTCTGGGGCAAAATTTTTAATCAAGAGTTTATATACACTCTTTCCATTAGGAAAGCAACTCAAATTCTTAAGTCTTGTTTGATAATCATTTGATTTTTAATTTTTGGTTTTTAAAAATTAAGTGTGTACACTACTACTGATGAATTTTTTTGTTTTGTTATCTATTTTTTACTAAGGTTTTCAAAAACCAAGCCCAAGTTTTGAAATTTAAAATAAAATGAAAACTTTGTTTTTGTTGTTGAGATTTGGCTAAGAATTCAAATCTATGAAAACCATTATAAAAAAAAAGTGAAAAAACAAACACAATTTTCAAAAATCAAATAGTTATCAAATTAGACCCTAAACTTTTTTGTATAATTTTTATAATCCAAGATCGATTCGTGAGGGAGTAATTGTCCCTTCCTTCCTTTTTCGCTCTTACCTAACGTAGACAAGTGGGTAAATTTTTAAACCTATAAACTAGGAAAGTGTTAAAGAATATGAATAAAGAGGATTAAATTCACCTTGTAAGGTGGCCATTTGAAGAGCTTCAACTTGGTGTTCCAATGGAGGAAGGTCAAAAAGCAGAAGACTTTGGAGATCTGGGAGAGGAAGATGGGGAGAGATGGTATTATTGAAAGTTGTGGGCATGTGAGTAATGGGATCAAAACCCATTTGAATGAGCTTTTTCTTGAGATGGGTGTTCCAGAAATTTTTTATCTCATTGTCTGTTCGTCCTGGTAGGTGGCTTGCAATTACAGACCATCTTCAAGCAAAAACAAGAGAGATTATAGAAAGAAAATTAAGAGAAAATATTGGATATTCTCATAAATATAGAAAAATGATTGATGAAGAGAAATGAATATTATGTTATATTTTATTACTTGTTTCCAAGGATTGAATGGAGATTGAGAATGGTTTGTTGTTCTTCTTCAGAAAACTTTCCTCTCTTGATATCTGGCCTAAGGTAGTTTGTCCATCTCAATCTACAACTCTTCCCACATCTGTTAAGCCCTGAGGACAAAAAAAAAAAAAAAAAAAAGCCAAATGAGGATAAAGAAAATTATGAAAACAAAGTGTGATTCTCTGCCAACATGAAACGACTCGTTGCCAGTCTCGATAGAAAAATGGGAGGGAGAAAGAGATAGAGACTGGCAAGGCGAAGTCGACAATATAATTTTCACATATATATGACAAAGTTATACATTCGAACTTTTCATATGTATAGATAATATATCTTTCAATTTTGAAGATTTGTCCCTCTTCTTTTCCTTCTTCAGTCTGCTCTCTCGAAGAGAGATTATATGAATTACCAGCGAGCTTGGGGAGGGCTCGCCAGCTGCCATGGCCATGTTGTGTAATAAAAGAAACAAGTTTCTCATCTTCTTCAGGAGTCCAAGGACCTCTTTTGAGGCCAATTTCATCACAAGAAGAAGGAGATCTTCCCATCTTCTAACTTTTTGATCTTAATCCACTTTCATCAAGACCTCAAAACCTATTATGTTTATATAGGAGATCATGTAACTTACCCATTTCTTTCTTTTCTCCTTTTTTACCTTTTCAAGGCAGAAAAAGAGAGGCTGCTGCTGAATTAAGTGGTGGCTCCCCACATGGAAGCAAAATGTTTTTGTTTTTTGTTTTTGTTGATCTAAATGTCAATGGTATCCCTTTTTATCTACCTTTCCACAATACCAACTGCATTTCTCTATTTTGGCTGAGTTGCTTCCTACTTCCTTTAAGTTGACCCTTGTGTTTATATACTCTTTCTGAGCTTACAAATGAAAATTATTGCATAAAAACCATTTGATTTGTGGTGCAAATAATCGACGCTTTTTCACCTATTTGATTTTTGTACACTTGTTTGGATAAATCTGTCCGTAGTGGTTTTACTTTTGAGTGTTTTGTTAGTTCAATCTTGATTAATTTATGGGTCGAGTGTTCTTCATGAGTGATTTTCTAATTTAATTAGTTTGGAGGAGTATCAATTTCACCAATTACTTAAGTTTAATTCGATTTGATGATATTGAAGTTTAATTTTAAAGTTGGCTCATTAAGTTAAGTATGGAAGTAAAATATGAACTTTTCTCTTATTTTTTTCAAGTGATTAAAACATTTTAGTTAATCTATCGGTAGACCTAATTAATATTTTTTTAATCTATAAAACTGGATCGCACCAGAAAGCGAGTAGGAATTTTGACATGTAGAGGGTTCTCCTTGAGAGAGAAAGAATTAGGTGATATCACTTCAACAATGCATTACTTTTGTCCTTCATTATTGGAAAAGGAGGAGGAAAAGAATTGTAGTATGTCAGCCAAACAACTAATTAGTTGCTTGTTTTGCTGGGTTTCTACCCAACACATCTCAACTTTAGACTTATTTATGTAAATGTTTTTCACTCCACATCAAATGTCCAATTAATTATTACTTATTAGGTCGCGTCATTTCATCTAAATTTTATCTAATAGAGCAGCACATCAATATTCTGTCAATTAATATTAATTATAGAGGCTAAAGATAACCATAATTCAAATATAAGAACCTGATTGAAACTTTTTAAATTTTAGAAATTAAAGAAACTCTTGTAATTTATCCTAATTTTTATATTGAAATATAGTTTGTTGGAAATGACTACAATGGGTCTTTGGTCCATTACAAGTCTTTACAAGAAAAAGTGGGTGTTGTCCTACATGGAAAGATTTTGAGTTGAAAAGTGGGTTTCTAGAGCATCTTGAGAGGCTTGCAAAATGTGGATAGAGTGGTAGTAAAATCTCTCCCCACACGCGTGCATCACCTCTCAATCTCTTTCTAGTCTATTCATATTTTGAGCAACGTTATTTTGATTCCAATCCTCCGCTAACGAGTGCACGTTCGAGGGGGTGTTGTGTTAACCTTGGAGAGCAACCGCAAATTTGCTTTCAAGGCAGTGATATCCCACGACACAACAACGATTACATTCTAGTTTTCTTCGACAAGATAGTTATATTTGCCATCAAAGTTGAAACTTGATAGATATGTTTGCTTAAAACTTTCCCATGACTTCTACCTACACAGAGCCAACATATAATTTTAATGCGATTAAGTATCTAAACTTAGAGAAAGATGTAAGTCTCTCATTTTCCGTACACCAATTTTTTTAGGTTAGATTAGGGACAAAGCATAGCTTAGAGATGGGACTGAATTTTTATATCAATAAAAAATAAAGATGTGAGTTTACAAAAAAACAGCTGCATCTTTGTTCATATATGAAACCTTTGAAATAGAATTCAAAATTTAGAAGAATTATTGATAGATGGAGAGAAACAAAAGACAATGTTTGATGGATTCGATAAGACTATTAATAGATGGACAACCTTTTCTTGGACTTATCATCTACATCACATGTATTATTTTGATGGTAAAACAAGAAAAGAGTTAAAGGTAAAAATGTCAGTGTCTCCAATTGAGATGCCAATAGAGTATCAATGATTGCTTGTAGTACATGTATAGATACCTAGAAGAAGGTGGCTCTGGTGGAAATGGCTTGAGATACTGTGAGAGTACTAGTATAGTATAGTATGGGTTTTATGTATGGGATTAGTAGTATATCAGGAAGGGATATATTGGGAATTAGCTAGGGGTGTCTTGGTTATAAATAGGAGTGTTAGGGTCCTTAGTTTGGGGGGAATGATTTTAGTAGAGTGTCCATAGTGGGACTTTGGGAGAGAGATAGCCCTCTCGAAAGGCTATTGTTATATTGTAACATTCTTTGATATTGCAATATATTAGTTCCTTTGTGTTCTTCGTATTTTCTGTGTTTTTCTGTGTTTGGATACCTAACAAATTGGTATTAGAGCACGTTCATCCTGGAAAATGGCACAAAAACAACTAGAAGAGAGAATAGGGAGAATAGAGAAGGATGTGGTTGAAACGAAGAAGCTTTACAGAGGATAGCCAAGAGCATGGATCGATTAGTGGCAGAAATAGTGAATCAAAGAGCAATGATGCCTGAAATCTTCAATGGCAAGGTTCCATTCACTTTCGCAATTGTTGAAAGCTCTCCTCATAAACGAAAAATGGAAGAAGAAAAGGGAGAATCGTTGGAATCAAGGATTGTCTATGGAAATGAAACCTTTCAGTGTAAGAGGGATGGAGAAGGAACTAGAAGAGGTAATGTGATTCGGTCTGAGAAATGCAAAGTTCGGTCAAGTCTTCATAAACAAGGGAGAAGGAGAGTTGCCAAATGCTGCCGGAGAAGGAAGGCGAAGCCGGTGCGACAATTCAAAAATAAGGAGATCAGAGAAAGGCAATTGGGAGGAGACCGACATGTATTCAGTCGGAGTTCGAAAACCACGCGCGAAAGGGCTGGAATAGTCAACATGTCGAAGGCTAGAGTTCGAGGGTGGGATCATCGACCATTAAGGGGGAGGGAAGGTTTCGGTACCGACAAGGTTAGAAAAAAAAAAAAAAAGAAGAAGTGAAAAGGCCGATAAGGCCGTTTGCGAAAATGCTAGCATGTGTGGTCAGAGAAGAAACTTCGAGGAAGGTGCCAACGCAAGGTTAGGGGGATTGAGAGAGAGGGACCAAAGGAAGACTGTCATGAAGAAATTAGAAAAAAGGTGAGAGAAATGCCTATCGGAGGTCATTGTCGTCGATGACTAATATGGTTGGAGATGAAAGCACGGTGGAAGGCTAAACGACAGAGGAGGGGAAGATTTCGGTGGTTACTGCTAGGGTTACATTGCAGAAGAAATCCATTAGTAGGGAAGGGGTTGAATGGGCTTAAACAAGCCCAAATTGATAAAATAGATAAGGAGCATAATAAGCTATTTTCTAATGGGCTGATCTTGAATAGATGGGTTGAGGCCCGTTCCTTTTCAAATAAGGTTTGTCAAATGGCCTTACAAAGTGGTACTTGGACCATATTGTACTTTATTTTAAACCCGAAACCCGACCCGACATGGAAAGGCCCTGCCCATGTGAAAAACCTAACCCTAACAACCATGGTGATTTGCCCTACACTCACGCAACCAACCATATCCTCTAGGCAAGCTCACACCGCCAGCCATCACCACCACCTGTCGCCACCCATAACTGCTGATTGTCACTACCAACCATCGCTGGTCGCCACCGCCAATCACAGGTACCATGGCGACTTCCCATGGACGCCTACGAAATCCACCGCCACAAGCCTTCTTGTTCGATTGTCCCTGTCGACTCACACCCTCGTTTTTGGATTGGTCCAACAATGCCCACTAATGCTGCCGATCACCAATTTCAGTCAACACCTGCTGCACATGGCCGATGAAGCACTGACCAGCTGGGTGCTTCTTATTTTTCATTTTGTTTGAAAGTTTTGGGTTATTGGTCGTTAAAAAAAAAAAAAAAAAAAAAAAAAAAAAAAAAAAAAAGAAAAAGTAAAGTTTTGGTTGATCGTTGCCCATTTTGGATTGTGTTTTGTTAAGCACACCTTGAGGGACAATGTGTCTTTGAAGGGCGGAGTATTGTAAAAGTACTAGTATAGTATAGTATGGGTTTTATGTATGGGATTAGTAGTATGTCAGGAAGGGGTATATTGGGAATTAGCTAGGGGTGTCTTGGTTATAAATAGGAGTGTTAGGGTCCTTAGTTTGGGGGGCATGATTTTAGTAGAGTGTCCATAGTGGGACTTTGGGAGAGAGGTAGCTCTCTCGAAAAGCTATTGTTATATTGTAACGTTCTTTGATATTGCAATATATTAGTTCCTTTGTGTTCTTCGTATTTTCTGTATTTTTCTGTGTTTGGATATCTAACAGATACCTTCCTGGGTTCAAGTTTCTATAGGAAAAACTTAATAGTTTTGAAATAATTAAGAGAGAGATGAACCATCATAGGTTGGCTAGCTTAATTGTAAAAAAAATCATGTAAATAATAAAGAACATAGAGAGAATAGGTTGAAGTCATGGTGACTACCTATTGGTAACCAAACAAAAGCACTAATCCTTAAATTTATTTGGTATATTAAATGAAACTATAGCTTTCTCAAAATATCAGATTGTGCTTGCTTATCCTTATTTAAAAGCTTTATTATAATGACAAAATGCATTTTTGTTCTATGCAATGTACATTCCTTCAGCCCCAAAGTCAAAGGTTCGATCCTTCACCCCTAAATTTGCCTTGCTCCAACCAGCATATTAGATAGTATATGTATCTATGTAACTTCGGATGAATTCACTCCTTAACAAACCAAGTCCCTTTTTTTATCTATTTAAACTCATATCGTGAAAATTGTGGTGGGAAACAAATCAATAGAGGCACATTTCTCATTTCTCAACTAAGAATGAACCCGTAAAATTGCAGTTGAGTAACTCGACTGATTCAACCTAATCATATCATAAAGATTGTTAATCTAAAAACCCTTTTTTTTTAAAAAAAATTACCCTCCCAAACATCTACATACATTGGCTATATCCCACTAATTTTTCAAATACATGCTGCTAGTAGTAGGTACTCTACCATGACAACCACAAATAATCTTATATGCTCAAACCAAGCCGCTGTCACAACTCAAAGTCACCCATCAGAAACTCAACCCACTAAATCTGCATCTTACACAAGCTCATTTAGGAAATCTTTTCATCATGATTTCATTTCATCGCTCGAAAACATGAGGCAATGGCAGTTCAAATGCAGAACAGCTCACTATAATCTGCTCTAAAAGATCTTGGGTTGCTGAGATACTCTCTATTCAAGTCCCTCTCACCCAGCTAAGGGTAGTATAATTTTGTTACACTCTTATATCTTACTAACTGGCTGAAGAAATTTAAGGAAAAACAAATGATCGAAGCTAATCCAACATCAACCCTAATGGCAAATGGCTTGACTATCTCAAGATTCTCAACTAGAAAGAAGAATTGTTTTCCTAATCCATATTTGTACAAATATATTGTTGGTGGTCTTCAATATGTAACTAGTACCAAACTTGAGCTAGCACATTCAGTGTACAAAGTTGGCCATATTATACCCTCACTAACTAACATTAGAAGGCTGTCAAGCAAATATTACAAATGTTCTAGAGAAAAAATAAATAAAAGCGCAAATCTAGCTTTATATTCATGAACAGAACATGGCATTCATTTTGTTCGACCTCATTCTCCAAAAGAAATAGTTTATCCGGCATCTGAACTAGTGCTAAGTGCTAGATGCAATTACCAAATCATTTTTTGCCTTAAGCTTTCATTAGATGGCATTACAAACTCAATGTTGTGTCCTCTTAAGACATCTACACTTGAGAGGTGTTTAGAAAGCTCATGCGTTTAAACTTGCAGTTGGATATTCTGTTATGCAGTAAGTGAATGAATAATAATCTCAGTTGTGCTTATTATGATCACTCTTTGAACTCTCTCCAATACTTTTTACTCATAATTCATCCAAATTAAAGATTACTACGAGATTCGAGCATATATACAGAGGGAGAGAGAGCCTGAAAATCATATTCCTGAGAGCTATAGTGCTGATGCATCTATATATAACAAGAAAATGTATCCAATTTTGAGATAATGTTTCCTTCATACAAGTATAAAAATCTCAATGGTATGAAAAATGACAATAATATTCCTCCAATCCAAGTTGTCAGTCAAGTGGCAATTCACTCAAAGGCAGCAAGAAAAACAGCCAGGCCAAGAAAGATTTCAAAAAAATCAACAAATTGAAAGGGAGAGAATTTGCTAGAATTCCCAGTTTTGTATACAAGATTCACATAGCACAATCAAAGCAAAATAAACATATGTCGTCTATTTAAATTTCTCTACTGTCTATGATGCAACCTGCTCTATTAACCGAACTAAACCTTGAAAGAAATTTTCTTTGCTGTTAAGAAAACTTGGGATTTATCAGAAGTAGAGATGAAAAACTTACATCTCAAGAGCTCAATCTTCTGTAGATGAGATTTTGACGGTGTCAATCCGCTCATCCTCCGCCAAAATCGACCAATTCGGCGACTGAACTGCTCGCAACCAGCGAAAATCATCTACATTCTCCCAATTTCCTGTCTCCTCGCCAAGCCTCGCTTCTCTGAGATCTTCTTCAATCCCTTCGTAGCTCACACGATACGGCGCGAATCGAACGCTGCTGCTATCTTCAATAATTGGCCTACTCCTCACTCTGAGATAGAAATCGCTGTTCTTCGCATTGTGAATCCGAATTTGATGGGAGGCCATCGCAAATGTACACCCCTCAACATCATCGATTAGAATTGAACCCATTACAGGTCCCGTATAAACTTTGCAATTTCTTAGTTTATGAATAAATAATGCCCTAACGCTACCGATCAATCTGACCTCGCAGGAACTAAGACCCGAGATGGTGAACTCCCCAATATCTGATCCCTTGAAATTCTTTACCAGAACCTCGCCTTCCTTGTCTCTGATTCCTGGAGTATCTCGGGCGATGTAACTCTTTTGCTGCTGCTTGTTCGTCAGCATAGAATCGGCATTTCCATGACCTGCATCTTTCGACTCTGATTTTGGGTCTTTCTTCGTGCCTTTGTTCTTGAATGAGAATTTCTTTTTAGGTAGCAACTCGGAAGTTAAATTCTCGAGGCTTTGCTTCAATTCCGAAATCGATTTGAGCGAAGCGCGTACCTCATACGAGGGCAAGAAGTAAGAGGTTTCGGCAACGAGCTTCTCGAGGTCGGAGATGGAGGCGGAAATCCCATCGAGGTGAGATCTGAGCTGAGTGGATTCCGGCAGCGTGAGGCGGCATTGGGCGAGTTCCGACTCGATGGCGCTCTTGGAGTCAGAAAATCGGACGAGAAACGACGATGTGGAAGAGGAAGAGGAATCGGACTCGGATCTGCGGGTTATGGAGTTCTCTAAGCGAGTTTGATTGCGATTGGCGAGGCGTTCGAGGACTGAAGCTTGCTTCTTTTGGAGGTTCTCGTCTGAAGGATCAGAAGGGCCAGCGTCGTCCGCCATGAATGGGAGCTTCAGTTGCAGGGGACTACACCCAATCTATCAATTTCTGGAATATTTTGGCTTCTAAGGGTAATTCGGGAAGAAATGGGGCATTTTGACCCAAAAATTTATTGTTTTGGGCTTTTAATAAAAAGTACATCCCTTCTAAATTCCAAAAAAAAAAAATACATATTTATGTATATATAAATATATATATATACACACACAGATTCCTTCTCCAACGTAAGAGCATATACTTTGAACGTAGAAGTCAAAAATTCAAAATTTTCAAGATTCAAATTCTCCTTGAATATTACTTTCTTTAAAATAAAAAAAAAAATCCTGAACATAACTCTAATCAAAGTGTATGGCTCACCAAGAGGTCAAAAGTTACACTCCCTAAGCTATACTTCGAGAAGAAAAACATATCTTCTATTTCTATAAGACATTTTGCCTCATTACCCTTTTATTTCAAAAATGGCAACACTATGTTAAATAAAATCTTACTATATTTTATAATTTGTTTTATTAGTTTTAATTTTCCAAACTTCCAATTGTTCTGCTAAATTGTTTAGACTTTTCAATTATCTGTTTTATTCAGTTAATTTTGAATAAAAAAGTGTTCCAATATTTTTCATTAAATTCAGATTAATAATTTAAACTGAAATTCATATATGTTTTTAAATTAGAGTAATAGAGTTTTTTTTAAGGATATTACACCAAAGAGTTTATATATATATATATTACTCCAATCTAAACTTTAAGATCATATTGGCACAAACCACGTTAAATTAATTAAACTTTTTTTTAGTTCAACAAATGTAGGGAGTAGAGATTAAACTTTCAACCTTGGAAAAGTAATATATGTCTTATTCACTGCTAACTGTCCATTTGAGTTTCTTCAAGAGTTAACCTCCCTGCTCATACGTTCCAGACTTTCATCATACTAAAAGGGAAACGCATATCAGAAACTTCTAACATGTTGAAAGCAGCACAAACTAAAATCTGATTCCAAAAAAAAAAAAAAATCCTGAAATTATATAAACTATGAAGGGCCTGAAACTGACTACTAAGTCCATATAATTCAGCAATCAATATCCAAATGTCATCCAGATAAATTAAATTACATAAAGAGCAAGAATTGCTCGATGAACTTCTTGTCCTAGGCTGGTAGAAGTCCAGCCATGGCACCAAGTGGCCTTCGAAATCTGACGATAAGTCGGGGGAATTGATTTGGTCGGTCTGCTGATCGGTATCGGAATAATGAGCAGAACCAGTATTCCCCCTGTTAGTAGCATGATTCTCAGATTAGGAACGCTATTTCAGCTACAACAATACTTGTTCTGAAGTTATAATGGCCTCATGTTTGAATGTTAGATATAACAGATGACCGAAACGACTCCTCGTCTAGTATCAGAGGAGGCATACTCCACGATCCGAATGGATGTGCTGATACCTTACCACCTGATTACATGTCAAAATGCTTCATATGTCTTCATATGTCAGGAACTAGTTCTTTAAAATGTTAGAACTCAATTACCTTCTTTAGTGGCCTCTTCACATCTCCTTTGGTAAAGTGAGGATAAATGAGGATCCAAAGCTTTTAATAATCTGTCGTATTTTTCCTCAGCCTCGCTGATATATGTTGCCTGAAAATGACTACCACACAAACTTAGTAATGAGGATCACACAAACTTTGACAATGGTGTCTATTTAGACCTTAAATTTTTAAAAATTCCAATTAAATCTACTAACTTTTAGCTTTTCAACTGTGATTCAATGTAGTCATTTCCATTAACACTATTAACTAGAAGTCGATGGTGTATGTCTGTTGGATAAACACCTTATTTTGTCAGATAAATGACAGGAGGAAGTTGACAATGGGGCGAAAATAAAGAGGCATGTATAGTGTAATCTTGTTTTGAAGCAACCTATCAAATCTCTTTGTGGACTATATCACCTTATTTTGTCCAACTGTCCATTTTCTTTGACCATTTATTTATCATGTCATGTTATATTAGCCTACAATATATCAGTAAACATGTCATGTCATTGAATCATTATTTACTTAACGAATGTTCACGGCAGAGAATACCTATAATCAAAATTTAAAGTTCAACTTTTTATAGTATTGGGGCTAGATAGGCATAACCATCAGGGTTCAAGACTAAATGTATAATTTAACCTAAAAAACGAAGTGCTACAAGTTCAGATGGTTGCTACATTATCCCCAAGACCGCTCCGAACTTCAAAGTCAATGAAGGAGCAGAAACTAGAATTGATGAAATCAACCATATAAGCATCAAGACCACCTTATAATATCATAACTAGTCTTATTTCATAAAAATAAAATTAAAATTAAAATTGGCTAAGGTTCATGATTGTTAGAGCTAATTCAATAATTGGATGCTCATCCTATGTCCCATGTAAGAAAGGCTTTATTACACCCTCGATACCAGATCATGCAGCTTCAGAAATCAAACAAATTATAAGAAATGAAACATAAAGCTAACTTTAGCACTCACCAGCGCAGTTGGAGCTGAAGCTCCATATATCCGGACAAACATGCGCAGAACATTGAAACTATTCTCTAGTACATCATCCTACATGAAGATCATAGCTCTTAATTGCAGCTAAATGGGTCAAAAAAATATATTAGCAAATGGGAATCCGTTTATTATAAACTCACCTCATAATCGAACCTAATAGAAGGTCATTGAGTCAACCCAGCATTCATGTGAAATCAGAGTTATGCTTGCCAAATGATGAAATGAATATATTCAAATGAATTAATAGTAGACAATCAATTCGGGAGACAAGCAAAGGTTATGAGCAGCATTCCAAATGGGAGATTGTTTAAAGAGAATGCGTAAAATTTCACATCATGCAATACCAAGAGTGCTTGGAAGAAATTTTGTTTCATGAATAGGAGGAGAAACGTGGGTAGTATACTTACAAATCGTCAGCTATCTCAACTAACAACTCTGAGATTGATAGAAATTCCATGTGCAAGTCATTAATCTTCACAAAAGCTTCAGCAGAACAAAATCAAACTCGGAAAACAAACAAAATAAAAATATTTGCAAAACTAACACATCAGTTAAAACAAAAGAGATAGTATTAAGAAAGCACAATTAATTTAATATTGACAAAGCTAAAGAAACACTGGAATACAGTCCATATGGAAATCCCCAGATATTGAAGTTTTACATCAGTAGAACATTAAATTTAAATATGAACTTGAACAGAATGCAATATTATCTGTAGTGCTAGAACATACAATGATATATTATCTCTAGTAAGTAATTCAAGAAAAGTTAGATTATTAAGCTTATAAAATGAAGAATTAAATCAGATAACAACCACATTCAAGTTGGAAAGATAATTACCTTCTCTCCTCTCAACTGATACAAAAGAAGATTCAACACTCTATAATCAAATGATTTCAGATGAACAGCCTGCATTACATCTTCAACAGAGACCTGAACAAAACAGTTGGGACCAATCACGTGCACAAGGAGTCCCTACATGAAATAAATAAAAATAAATTAAGACTGCGGCAACTACCTTCCCTTTCCCCACCAATGCACCGCATAGGTCCCTTTCCAATGCCCAGTACTCCTCTCCACATTTTAGTTCATGGATCAATCTTAGCATGGAACAAATAGAAAAAACAAAGTCAATATTATTATTCAAAGGAAGTCCCCAACTTCTCATGTGGCTGAAGAACATATTTTGGAGCAAATTATCAAACCTGTCTGTCACTAAGCCATGCGATTTAAGGAGATTAATAAGAGGTTGAAGTGGATCGGATTTGATAGCACTGACAAACTTAGTGTCCCTTTCATTTGCTTCCTAGTTCTCAGTGGAAATATAAAATATGAAAGTTTGTCAGTTAAATGCACAAGTACTTATGAACCATGTTCCACAATATCCAGTATTAACACCTGAGAATCTCCAAAAGTGAATACACCAGAAATTATCTTCTCGTTCAAAGTGTCCAGCTGCAGCATGAAGATCAAATCACTAAGCACAAACAAAACAGAAACGAAAGCCACTGAGATCATAGTAAAGACAAGACTGGGTTATAGAGGTACTACTACTTCAAATAAGTGTACTCATATTCACCCCACACACACTCATTGTTGTAGTTTTTGAGGTTGAGACTCGAGCAAAATTCAACTTAGTTTTCTTTTTCTTTTTTTTTTGGGGGGGGGGATATGAAACAAAATTCAATTTAGTCAAGAACCTTTTCTAATTCTTATTATTCTATCCTAGATTTTCTTGGTTCATTTTTTTACAATTCTGGCATTGTGTGTGCTTGGCTAACAAAGGCTAGCACCAAGCCACACACTTATGATCCAAAAAGCTTGTTTTTCGGTTGCCTTGTCCATAAATAATTGGCTCATATGCTCTGAGGCAAGGGTCTTAACCCATATGGTTCCACAACCATAAAATAATAACTGATTGCTCCATGAACTATTGATAGGATCTAAGTAAGAATCTTGTATAAAGGATGAAGTTTATGATCTCCAAATATATTAAATCTAATTTGGTCTCCTTTTCTCCATCTAACTGAGAGAGCTTCTCAATCTAGTGTATTTAGTTGAGGAAGATCTTTCCCATATACTATGTTAGATGTTTATTCTGATATATAGTAATGTTTTTCTATGGATTAAGGGTAGAGCTTTTGTATCTATTCTTAGTTCTAAAAATTTAATATGTATGATTATGAGGTTTAAATTTCAGCTTTAGGTTTAAAGCATATAGTTTTCAAAGTTTTCGTTCTTCCTAAGGCTAACAGTTTTCATTTTCTAACACTTTGTGATATTATTTCCAAACAAAAAATAGTTTAAAAACTGGACCAAGTATGAATCACATAGGTGATTGCGTGCATCTCGTAGAAGAGTTAAACGTCCTCCAACCTCCATATTTATCATTGAAGAGCTATTTTTTTACTGCAACATTATTCTTGAAGTTTATGCACTACTAATTTTTCACCAAAAACAACTAATCTAAAAGATAGTGTAGGACGTCACCTGATAGATGTAACTTTCTGTAAATGAAAGAACAGGAAAATATTTGAATACAGACTGAGGCTTGTTTACATCCATTCCGTGAAACATGAAATAAGATCTGAACTGCAAAATGTATTTTAATGTCAGCTTGTTATATGGCAGAATCGTGACAGCCTAGGATTGCTAATGTTAAAGATTCTAGAAATAAAAGAATAATTCTTAAAGGAAAAAACAAAAACCCCGGAAAGGAAAGCATTATAGCAATCATATTCCTTGAGGCTTGAATTAAACAAGAACAAAGGAGAATGATTCTTTTTTCATTGAAGAGAGGGTCCCTCAATTGAGACAATTAACCACTTTGAAGACCATGCTTTCGAATCTTCACTCTGATTCAGACATCAATAACTAGACACATTCTCTCACTTCTCATTTTCCACTCCATGTAACCAGCTTCTAAACCTGAAATTCCAATGTGTGGAGAGGGAAGACCAGCAATCCGCTACATAATCAGTAAGAATGAAACCTTAGGCAAGCACCTCAAAAGCCCCTCAGTTGAACCAATTAACCTTCCAAAACCTTAACTTTTCTCCATTAACTGATTTACAAGAGGAATATTGCCATAAAAGAGACCTGCACTCAGCTGATTTGAAACCCCTTAGCTTTGGAATAAAGAGGGGGCAGCAGCAAAGAACTGAACCAACCGAACCCATCGAGACCATATTGGCTAATATGACCATATGCTATAAGAGGTATTTTCCAACGAAGTCTCCAAACCCCTTCAGCAAAGAAAGCAAGATTTTTATGTTTTAAGAAAACATAAAAACATAGCCCACTTCACTAATGGCTACCTCTCTCACAACCCACCCCCTCCCATAGAAGGAAGAAAGCCATTAGTGAAATGAGCTATCCTCTTGACTCTTAATCATGGTCAATAATCAAAGGGCTTTTACCCACCAGGTTACAAGATTCTGACCTTTGGAAGATACATTTTGTTCGAACTGCTTTTAAGAACACTGACAGATGAACTAGAGGAGATAGGACGTCAAACCTTCATCTTAGGAAGTTTCATATTGGAATAGCCGTTAATCAGAGACAAGAAAGACTTCCATCAAGCTCCCATTGAACCAAGGTTCCATCTTTCCTGCCATTGTTTTCTAACTTCATTATTTATAAAAGGAGCCTCTTTCTTTTGAGGTCCTTTCAACCCGAAACACACAAGACACAACCAGAGGTCTAAAGGTTCCAAAATAACTTAAGTTTTCTGCATCAACAAGTAAAAGCCTGTTCCAAAGAAAAGGAAAAATAATTTTTGTGACCACCCTCCAAAATTTTCACTCCACTTTTCCTTGAACATAACATCTACATCGATGCTAAAAACCTTCTATTCAACTATAAACTTTCAAACTGGATAACACCAATATGCAATGCTCCAATGTGGAAGAAAAAAGGTTAAGGATAGGTATACTTGCTGAAGATAAAAGGACTCGAGAACCAATTCTTTCATGCTGAGAAGAAGTGCTCCACGACCTCACTCAAAATAATCCTCCCGTCTCTCCTGCATTCTTTTTTACTTCTAAACTACTTTTGCAACAAACAATGAGGTAGGTAATGCTTTGGCAAAATGTGAATCGAGTACAGAAGAGCATGCAATAGAAAAGCAGTAAATTTTAAATATTGGTTTTTGAATTATTTGATTTATTAGTAGTATCCGCGGGGCACACTATGGCAAATTTTTAATATTCGATAAAAAAAATTTATACAACGCACTTACAAAATCTTCAAGTGTAGAATTTGCACGCTGCATTGCATCCAAGCCAACCATTGCCATTTCCCCACAATTGTTCTGGAAAGAACCAAAATCCAGCTTATTGTCACAACAAGGCTGCAAAGTGTTTTCTACCTCCTTTCCTCTATAGCCTGAAATAAATTCAACCAGGACAAGCGATCATTAGTAAGGCCTCTACCTTCACAATAAATAAATAAATATCCTTCTCCAAAAGTATGTATCAACCTATGCCTTAACAAACAACTATAAACAAAATCATTCTGCAACTTTTCTTAGTTTGTTAACCTATATCACCTGATCATTTAGATCATAAGAATAGAATACCTCCATCACTAAGCAGCAATGATGCTTCGCCAAGAAACTCTTCTGAAAACTGTAAAACAAAAGAAAAATTGATTGCCAGTGTAGATTTAAAGTCCTCCCAACGGTTACATACACGAATAAGATCAATCAAAGTCGTCATCTGCGGCTTTGCTTACACTCACCTTCTGCATGTATTCTGAAACCAAATCGAATTTATCGTCAAAGTCAAGCTCTCCACACGGTTGCACCTAACATACAATTTAATGTGCAAACAAACTCACATCAATACAGCAATTCGTCAAACACCTATTCTGCAAGTTAGTTAACGACAGAAGGGTAGGGCACAAAGAAGAAATTCAACACTCAAAATTACAATGGTGGGATACGACTCAACAGACAAAAAAGAGAAAACCAACACTTCAAAATGGGAATGTTGAGATAAACAAATGTCGCGATTCAACATGGCATATCGCATGAACAAAATCCATATACCATTCAAGTAAAGTAACGTAATCGTTCTCAAATTTGTGGGGAACTGGAAGAATAGAAAATTTTCATGCTCGGCAAGAAATTTAAAGAAAGTAAAACAGAGATGTCTTAACGGAGAAAGTACCAAAAGGAAAACGAAATTGGCAAGGAATCGATTGGAGGAAGATGAGGAAGTCGTGGCGATTCCGCGCGACTCCATTAACGTAATGAGTTTCTGAACTTGTTCTAGCTTCCTTAGTTCTTCCATTGCTTTCCGACTGCCTGTCTCTGTTCTTCTCACCCAAAAAAATGAACACAATGGGGAAGCCTGAAAACATCACCGGCCAAGTTCGAAACGAAGCTAGCGCATTGAAAAAATGTTGCAAGTTTTACCAAGCTTTCATTTTGAAAATATATTAAAAAAAAAAAAGGGCAAGACTTGGGTGCTGCCCATGCAGCACCTAAGTACTGTGCTGAAGGGGTGAATATTAAGAAAGCGAAAGCAATTTTGGATCTTGAACACTCTAATTACATCAATTTGATCAAACAAATAGTATACTCAAAGCTAGAAAAACAGAGAATAAGAACATTACCTTTGTTGTTCAAAATTCTCCTAATCCTTGGCCAATTTCTGATCACGAACACTTCGTGGACCTCCCTTAGGATCTTCCCTACTATCCTCAGGCCTTGGAACGGATTGTGGGATCTTTAATTGAGATAATTTTTTGAGAGAGAGAACAAAGGTCTAAAACCGAAAATTATACAATTTTCTGCAAAATTCTTAAAATTCTTGTGTTTCTTCTCTAATTAAAGCAAACCAAAAGCTTCATTAAGCTTTGTGAAGAAGACAACACATGAATGATGAGGATTAAACAAGAAGGAGGTGGCCAATTTTGGTTAATTTGAAAAAGCACAATGCTTAGTCATCAAAATGTGAATTTGGTCCAAAAATTCATTCTTAATGAATTTGAATTTCTTTTAATTTTAATTTAAAATTAATATTAAATTAATTTTAAATTAAAATCAAATTTTAATTAATTAAATAATTTAATTAATTTTAAATAATTATTTAATTTAATATCAAATATCAAATTAAATAATTGGACCAATCCCGATTTCTCAAATCGAATGTTCGAACATGAATCCCTATTCATGTTTTAAACCGAACCAATATTTAAATCAAATCTAAATATGTCCACCTCTTCTTTATCATAGTTTAATTCATAATTAAGCTATGAAACGTTAAGTATATCGAATATAATTAACGTTTTCTCCCAAAAATCGAATTTGAACAATTCAAATTCTTTTCTCTCAAAATGTTACAAGGCTTAATCCGAGCTAGTAAGGGGAACCTAATGGACCTACAGATCATGAGCTCCAACGATACGAGATTAACTGGCCAAACTCTTTAGCCTAGCTAATCAACATTCGTTAACCACCGGGTCACTCCACTAAAGCCCAGTGGCTGCACTCTCCTCACTATAGATATATTTATGTCCACTCGATATAACCATGGTTAGTAAGTCGATCCTTCACAGGTCGATCGTAATTACAGCTGGGTCAAATAAACCGTTTTACCCCTGTAATTACTTCTTGTTCCTTAAGTCCCACTGATCCTCTAATGAACAATTGGTTTGTGGTCCGACCAACAAACCGAATCCCTCTCGGGCCAATGAGAGGGTGGGCCCATTGTTCAAGACCCGGAGTCAGCACTTAAGGGAACAATCTCTCTACTAAACCCTAAAGCGGGTAGGAGTGAATTCCTTCTCGCATGACTATGTTCTCAACTATCTACTCGGTCTTATCCCCAAAATGGGAGGCTTATTGAGTCGGCGATCTCGGGCCACTCTCACCCATGCAAATCTAAGGATAATCCCGAATAAACAGGAGTTCATAGCACACTCAGGATTAAGATCGAGTTACCTAGGTCATCGTATGAAAATAGTCAGTTAAAACAATAAACGGAGTTAAAAAAGTCTAAGTGACTATTTCGCGGTCCAGTCTTATGCAAACTCATTGCATAGGACGCCCCCACTTTCATGTCTCCACATGAACGATTCAGGATCACATCGTTAGTACTATACAAAGTGGGCCGCGTCCATAGTGTCCCCAGGATAAGGTACCCAGCCCTATCCCTATACTATAGACCGTTCTGACTATTACTCGAACTTGATCCACTTTTATGTCATACATAAAGTTCAAGTTTACATCTTATAGTCAAGGGTTCTTAGTTCATTGGATTTGGGTTAAAAGGACGCAATTCACTTTATCCAATAACATCTTTACTGAATAAACTTCAATAACATCTTTATCGCAAAATAGAATATACATTGAGTTTACAAAACCACGAGTTTTAGGACACAAAACCCAACATGTGCTGCCCACATCACAGCCATCCATTTAAAAAAAAAAATCAAAAATTGAAAATGAATGGTTGTGATGTGGGAAGCACAACACATGGCTGCTGCCTAGGCAGCACCCAAGTTTTTTCCAAAAAAATATTCCCATATACTTTCCATGAATTATAAAAACATAGATATAGGACAAAATTGACAATATTTTAAGAAAAATCACACTAGAGCTAAAATGTTTATTGTTAAAATTAGTTGATAAATAAGCAAAAATCGAATAGAATGTAGAAATGAAATTGAAATTTTAGAGTGAAAATTGATACAGCGTGACAAGTACAAGTTTAGAGGGTAAAAATTGATTTTCTTTTCCAAAAAAAAAGTAAAAGTCAATTTATCCCATGAACTATTCCAACTCTAAACTAATAACTCTATCTATTAAAACTCTAAACTTTAATGAATTAATTAATTTAGACCTTCATTAGAAGAAGAATAATGTTATTTAGATAATTTTTTAGCTAATCTTAAATTGAATTAAGTGAAAATAGTTACGAATCACTATTGAAGGGTTTAAATTGATTTACTTATGAAAGTTTAAGGTTTTAATGGATATAATTAATAGTTTGAGGTTTAAATTGATTCAACCTACAAAGTTTATGATTATAAATTTATTCTTCAAAATATATGTGTGTGTGTATGTCTTTATACTTTTACCTTTTATTTTATTTTTTTTGTCTATTTTGGTCTATATTATAGCATATATTCTATTACATTCTCTTTTTAAAAACTAAAAATAAAAAAGACAAACAAAGATGCAACCAAAAAAAATATAATTAAAAAAAACACACACACATGGAATTTTTTTAAAAATTATCGTCAATGGCGAACGTTTTCAATGTCCATCATTATTTTCAATCGTGAATTTTGAGACTGTCATTAAAGATTTAATTTGTTGTGTGATACAAAATTATGAGAAATATTTCAACAAATATATTGATTGTAGTGTTTGTATTGAAAATGTGATCGATAAAATGAGATAAAAAAAGAAACAAAGACTAAAATGGTTACTTTTAAAACGTACATGGACCAACAAGCAGTGCATGAAGTGGACTTTAATGGAAAAATTATTCAAGGAGGGCACTACATTGTAGCTGATAATTTTGTACTGTTGGGTGTTGGAGAGAGAAACTGTAAAAGTATTTCAATTTTGTATCAAATGGTTATTAGAGGCATAGAGATTTTCAAATCTATATCCTACGATTATTAAGGGACAGCCACATTGTAGTAATCTTATTGATTTTCATTTTGAGGACATTATTTTGTTGTGTATTTTTCTTTTGCAGATATCTTATTAGTTATCACTGACTCTAACAATTTAGAGTACCTACTTTTAAAATATATAAAATGAGTATTTTTTGCATTAAAAATATTGGTTAATTATAAAGTAGTTAGATCTATTTTTACCCCAAAATCTTAAAAAGTATCATTTATATATCTAATTTTTTATTTTTTCTATTTTTTATGGAATAAACCACAATCGCATTTGCAATGTTAACTAAACGACGATGTAAGATGTTTATTAGATAAATATTGATTGATTTGATAGGATATAATAGATGAATGACATAATGAAGTGAAGTAGACACAAATTTTTTAAAAGACAAATAGACACAACTTAGGCCCCGTTTGATAACCATTTGGTTTTTAGTTTTTGGTTTTTGAAAATTAAGCTTGTTTTTTCTCAATTTCTCTACAATGGTTTTGATCTCCCTTAAGGAATCATTTGAATTCTTAGCTAAATTCTAAAAACAAAAACAAGTTTTTGAAAACTACTTTTTTTAGTTTTCAAAACATGGCTTGATTTTTGAAAATATAGGTAAAAGGTAGATAACAAAACAAGTAAATCCAAGGGTGGTAATAGTATTTATAGGCTTAATTTTCAAAAACTAAAAACCAAAAACTAAATGGTTATCAAACGGGGCCTTAGTAAAATAAATTAACATGTGCAACATTTCTCATTAAAGTTTGTTTTAGTATTCTCAATTTTTTAGGGTTGAGCTTCAAAGCTTCCAGTAGAGGTAGCTTAGGTCATCAAGAAAAAGGAAACAGTGGGTTATAATTCCTTACTTTTATTTTCTAGATGAAAGTTTTTCTTCACCTTGATTTTTCAAAGTTCATATGTAAAAGTATAATTTCATACATGTAAGCCAATATGAGCATAGTTCAACGGTTAAGATATATTCTTCTTTTCAAATCGTCATCTGTACATTAATTGTATTAAATACAAATCATATGTGCAACTCCTAAAATTTAGAGGTAGTTTTATGTTAATTGTAAATATTCTTGGTTGGTTTGGAGGTAATAAAAGGTAGCAACAATTATTGCATATGACTAGTTCCACGATGTTACCTACTAAAGTACTTGAAAGCCAAGAAAAATAAAAAAAATGGCAATTTAATACCCGTACCACATTACATTATATATCTTGCGAATTTCCAAATCAATTTTCCTCTGACATCAATCCAACGATTACTACATATGACTAGTTCTTATATTTTAACTTGTATATCAATTTGGTCTTATATTTTTATTAACGTGAATATAGTTCAACTGACGTAAAATATATACTATCAACCTCAAGATAAGAGATTTGTAACTTTTAAAACAATATAATTATTTTTTAAACCAATAGCAAAATTCAGAGCTATTTTTTATAATTTAGCCAAAATTTTAATGTTATCCATACCCTCAATTTAAAGCTTACCCAACATTCATACTAATAATAAAAATATAACAAAAATACTAACAAGGTGTTTGGATTGAAGAGTTGGGGGGAGTGGGGTTGGGAGAAGTTAATAACTCCCCAAACTCCTTGTTTGAC
Organism: Trichosanthes truncata; assembly: GCA_033996785.1. Classification (NCBI taxonomy): domain Eukaryota; kingdom Viridiplantae; phylum Streptophyta; class Magnoliopsida; order Cucurbitales; family Cucurbitaceae; genus Trichosanthes; species Trichosanthes truncata. The sequence continues at coordinate 75,504,666 of JAWPNB010000003.1, forward strand.
CCAAGAATAATTTAACACTTATGGTGAACTCCACAAATTTATTAACTTCTTCTTCAACTCTCCATTATGGGTCTCACAACTTTTCTATCTCATTTTCTCTTCACCTTATCTCACTCCTACCTCTCTCTCTCTCACCCTCTCTCATTTCTCTCTTTATTTTTTTTACATTTTTTTACATTATTTTTTTAATTTCTTAATTTGAAATTTTTTTCTTTAATTTTTATATAAATTTTCTCACCAGTATTACTAATTACTACTTAAATATAAATAATTATCTTTATTTTTATTTTTATCCTATAATTTTAATAACTTTTTTAACAAAAATATTTTTCTTTTTATTATATAATTTTATTTATTAAATATAAATTATATAATAATGTTTTAGATATGATACTATTACTTAAATTGAAATTTTAATATAAATTAAAATACTACATAACAATTTTTTTAATTGATAAAAATTTTCACATCTCACTTCCTCCACATGTCATCTACAATTTTTATTTTTTTAAAGTTTAAACTAAAATTACTTATAACAAATAACAATCTTATATTTTTTTAAGCTTTTTTTTTTTAATTAATAGCTCAAAAATATATATAATTTTATGATTTGAAGATAAGAAAAACATATTTTAAACCAACTCATATTACATTTTAGGAAATTAGTATTTAAAAAGATTAACGTATTAAAAAATTTTGATTTTCAAACTAATCATATTCAAACTAAAAAGATAAACGATTTCTCATTCCAAACTTAATAAAATGAAATTATTACAATAAATAACATAAATATATAATATTTTGAGCAAGTGTATGTATGATATTCATTTTAACTAGTGTTAAAAAATATATATTTATTTTGAACTTAATTATTTCAAAACAACATAAATATTTGATATTTTATTTTTTAAGTTAGTTATTTTAAAACTTCAAAGAATATATTATTTTCAAATTAATCAAACTTTAGATAATTCATTATATTGATTATGATTAGTTAGAAAAACAAAATCTTAAATTATGCAAAAAAATTATTTTATTAAGCTTGAAAAACAAATCTTAAATTAAAATTTTAAAATTGATGAAAACAAGTCTCTAACAAAATTGTAAAATATTAATAAAATAATATAATTTAAAATCTCGATTTTAGAATTGACAAAAACAAATCTATATTATTTCTAGAATTAAGAAAATAAAAACGTAAAAATCTTGAAGTTTATTTGAATCCCTTTAAATCAATGGATTGAAATCTTTTCGAATCACATGTAATATTTAAAAAAATATTGTAAGACTTTCTTTTATTTAAAAATTATCCAAGACAAATGAATAATTAATGCAAGAGATATTAAAAAAAGAATGTGTGGTATTTTGTTCAAATTTTTTTTCTTTAAAGAAATTTGTAAAATATATATAAATTAATAAAAACAAAAAAAATCACAATCTTAGAATTTATAGAAACAAATTCTTAATAATAAAATTTTGAGAAATTGTAAAAAAAAAAAAAAAAAACTAAAATCAACTCATAAAGAACTCTAAGTTTAACAAATATGCACCCCAAACACAGACTTCAGAACTCCTATTTCTTGCAACTTCTTGCCTCAAACACAGATTTCCTAACTTCATACTAAACAACTCTGCACTCCAAACACAGACTGCCTAACTCTCTAGACTAAATAACTCTACACTCCAAATATAGACTTTCTAACTCTCCAGACTTACTAACTCACACACCCTGCAAATTCTTGCCCCAAATAGCTCCTAAGTTAAGTCACTTATGGAGGTAATAAATAAACACTTTCATGGTATGACCTATTATATTTATTAAGGAAAGATTTAAAAGGCTACAATAGTTTTTTTTTTTTCTTTTTTTATAAGTAAAAAAAAGCCACAATAGTTTTTAAAATACGAATGTGGTTCAAGTTTTCAACCAAAAACAATGTCCTTAAAAGTTCATATTCATATTTTTCAACTACCCGTCATAAAGTTCATTTTTCTTTGTTTAAAAAACAAAAAGGTTCATTTTTCTTTATCTATAAATAACTTTTTCTATTTAAAAAAAATAATAATAAATAAATAACTAAAAACTTGTACATACTTCTCTTACTAATAGTAACATCTGATAAGCTTAAATAAATTTGTCACCTGTAGGAGCAATAAACAAAATTTTTAACATACACCAACTTAAAACAGGGCAATTTAACCTATGCTATATGATCACAGACTGGCCATTGACTACCCTACAGTTCCTTCTTACTTCCCCCGGGCGGCCAGACTGCAAGTCGCCCATCTTCAGCATACCCTCCACAAACGCCCTGAAAAATGCCATTTGATTTTTGCTAAAAAGCCTAACATACCTTCTAGTTTCAGCAAATGTATAAAGAGTTTCATCAGAATTCAAGAACCCTCTCCCGCCAACCAAGTCCTTGAAGTATTGATTGTCAAAAACATCAGGTGTAGAGTCAAGGTTCACTGTGACATTTTCATCCCCACCTTGAGGGCATCGCTTGAAGAGCTCTTCTTTGAAGCACGGCTCGATGGCTGGGTCCGGCCACCCGGTACCTGACTGGTTGTAGAGCCGAAACATGACGGAGAAACACCGCCCTTGGCCGATCGAGTGCGATCCCGAAAGAGAAACCAGGTCTTTAACAGAGAGGTTGTATCTGTTGAAGAGGTCAATGAGAGAGCTTGCATTGGCTCTTGGACTTGGCATGATCTGGTTTGAGTCCTCTTGGCTTGCTGTTAAGCTGTCCAGCCTGCCCAGTCTCACTGCCCAGTTGGGGCCGCCCGTCTGAGAGACAAACATGATACACGTCAGACAAACATGATACACGAAGAGATATCATAATAAGGATAAATTATTCAATTAGACCGCCACAATGTGTCTATCTCTTAATAACCGTTGAATGCAAATCCAAAAATATGTCCATCCCTAATAATCACTGAATACAAAAGCGAAATACTTTTATAATTTCTCTCTCACATCCGACGGTTTAAAACTGACAGCCACATTGTGGCGACCTTCTCAAATACTTTTTCTATAATAAGGGAATATGAATGTTTTGGAGAATTCTAAATGAGAGGATGCCATTGGCGAAGTAGTTGGGCGGATGGGGACCAGTTTGTTATTGAATTTTTGGCAGCTTTGCTGGCGGAGCCTTTAAACTATGGAAGTTACTTGTTTATGCAAGGTTACTGTACAACTCTGCTTTACTAGTAAGCTATTGGGTAAGTTACCAATTCAGTACAAGGTGTCTATTTACTCTCTTGAAACTTTTCAAACAATTTATGATTCACTTTGAATTGTAATTCTATATAATTCTTATCAATATTGCTATAAATTAAATGAGGATGTGTAGTTTGAATTGTAATTCTGTGACCCTTATAATGCTATAGACTAACGGACCATGTCTTGTAGACAAATATAGTTGATTTGATAAACAAGGAAATGAAAAAATAAACAAAATAAAATACCGCATGCTACTATTCTCTTCTTAAGACAATGTATCAAATCACTTTTTATATATCCAATCAGTCTAATTTGTCAAAACTAATTGAAATTGCTGAAACAAACCTAAAACCAAAAGCTTTATAAAAATGACCGGACTTTTCTAAACATGTTTTTTTTTTCTTTTTTACTATGTAAAATTGCGTTTGTACCCCTAAGTTAAAAAAACATCAAATGTCCAAAATTTATGACTCCTCCCTCATCTCTATCTTCTTCTTCTCTCTCTTTTGGGTTCTTTTCTTCTCTCCTCTCCTCTCTCATCCCACCATGGCTTGAGCACCAATGACTAAACTTCAATGCGCTCGTCGTGTTCATCTAGAATCAGTTACGACTATTTTTAGTTAAAAGGGTCGAACAAGCTACTGCACCTAGATCTCAAGAAATTACGTGAAATTTAAAAAAAAAAAATCATCCAATTTAGTCAACTGAACTCAAAGTTATGACCCCTTAAAGTTTAAATTAGATTATTTTGACTTTTTGAGGCATTAAAAGTCAAAATCCTTTAAATTTTTGTTCAATTTATCAACATGGTTGGAAAGAAAATAAAAAAAGTATAAAAATCATTTAGCCAAAACGTATTTGTATCAAGGGAGATATGACCAAAATACGATCGCACATTGCGCACGATTGTGCGCTACAATCGCAGCGCATGCGATCGTAGTGCACAATCGTGCACGTGCCACAATCGTAGTGTGCGATCATATTCTGGTCATATCCTCTTTGATATAAATCCATTTTAGCTAAATGATCACTAGTTTTTATACGTTTTTTCATTTTCTTTCCAATCGTGCTTATAAACTAAGCAAAATTTTAAAGGATCTTATGCTTCCAAAAATCGAAATAATCTAATTTAAACTTGAGAGGTCATAACTTTGAGCTCAATTGACTAAATTGGGTGACATTTTTTTTTTATTTCACGTAACTTTTTGAGATCTACATGTTGGATTTAGGTCATTTCCAGCAATTTTCCCAAAAACTAAATCAGCAAATGTTTAGTTGAGGTTAACAAAGATTACAAAGAATTAGTTCAAACTACAAGACCCCAATTGAAATTTTACATTTCAGGACTAAATTTATAGTTAAGAGTTGGGAGTTATTTCTTTCTTTTTTTTTTTTTCTTTTTGGTGTGTGGAAAAGCAGTTCTGTTTTGTGCGAAGGATTTTGCAGAAGTATTCACAGTGAAAAATCAAGCAAACAACATAAAAATCAGGGAAACAAATCTCCAAAGAAATTTCCTCTCATCCAAACCGAGCCAGAAGAATCGAAACTACTTACCAGAGCAACGGCGTCTCTAGATGCCATGATTATGATATCTGCACAAGAGACGATTCCAGGACAGACCTTCTCCAGCGCCTCTTTCACTTCATCAACGACTTCGTAAGATCTAAGCGAATTAATGTTCGAGAGAGCGAGTTTCTCTCCGAGCATCGTCGGCGTATCATCCAGCAACATAGAAGCATCACAGCCCTGAATTAACAAAAAACAAAAGAAACGCCGATTCAGAAGCCAAACAGAAAAAACGGCAAATCGAAAACGAAAACGAACACAGAGAGAGAGAGAGAGAGAGCAAAGTGGAAGAATTACATTGACGAAGCAATCGTGAAACTGGAAGCGCATAACGGAGGCAACACTCCGAGGCTCTCTGATTAGAGCTTTCTGCATCACAGTCCGGACGATGGATTCAGCGTGAGGGCATGATTCGGCGTAGTAATGGGGCCGGAGTTTGGCCGGAGAAACAGATGGGAAGTGGAAGAAGAGAAGCAGGAGGAACAGAGGGAACATGCTATTGGCCACTGGTTGCGTTGGGAATGTAATTCTTCCAATTTTTCGCCAGAAAGCTGTTTGGCTACTGAACTTTTTATAGCAGCACAATCGCACGCTTTAAGCAATTTCTGGATGACAGCTCTGTGGGCGAAGTGTGGGTAATAATTCTGATTTTTTGGTGCTCCTTTGAGTTAATTCCACTGTCACAACCAATCATACTCTTTCAATCAGAGCATACATCTGCCAACTTGAGATGGTTAAGGTATATACTTTCGGTCGAGAGATAAAAGTTTCAAGTTATTCATCCTCGTATTGTTAAGTTAAAAAAAACAAAAAAAAAAACCCAATTATACTCTTGCCGTGTTTTACAATTATACTCTACTAAGGAATGTTAAAATTGGTCGATGATAAAGTCAAGTCAGTGAGTGAGTAAAAATTAAGATAATAAATTACGCCACTAATAGAAGGAAAAATTGAAAATTTGCCAAATTTCTTTAAAATTTGGAGTAGCAATGACAAACTTTTTACCCTTATGCAGACTAGTTTATTCTCTAGATTTTTGTCCACTTACTAAATATTTTATATAAGCTTGCCACCTTATAAGAGTATAATTGGAAAAGTGTTAAAACATAAATGACTAAATTAAAAAAAAAAAAAAACACTAAAAAAATTTAGGGACTAAAACATACATTTAGCTATAAAAATATTACATATGGGAAAGAAATCTATTTTTAATTGAAACTTGAATGTGATAAAATTTGTAATACTTGTCAAATGTGATAAAAAAGTTTCTAATGACTTGATCATTCAAGTTGTGCACAATCATCTCAGTATCTAATTTGAATTCAATTTTTATAAAAGATTGTTCATTATTAATCTGACATAAAACTAATATCTTTATAATCTCCTTATTAATTTCGATGAGAATCCTTATGTAAAGAGAATATTTTAAAACCTCTTGATAAAATAAAATAATTTTTTATATTAAATTATCTAATATTCATAGATATAAATTCAAAATAATTGATGCGGATCAAATTATTCATACAATATTTCATAAGTCTAAACAATAAAATTTTAAATTTAAATATTACCATTTATAATCAATAAAAAAATATTATTAATAAATAATCATATATATTTAAAAAGAAAAACAAACGGGACAGGGCAGGGACAAGAATTCCACGTCTCCATTTAGCTGAACGATAAAAAAATTTCTCACTCACGTTCACGTTCCCATACATAATTGGGAAAGAAAACCACTATTGTAAAGAAAACCCCTATTGTAATTTGTAGCTTAAGAATCTATTCCTTGTGAAATAAAATTTATTCAAACTTTTCTTTTTAACAAAAAAAAAAACGAACATTTTTGCTTTAGAAATTCAATAATATATCTTTTAAGAAAAAAAAATTCAAATGTTACTTCTAAGGTTGATAAGTTACATCAATTTTCTCTCTGAACTTTCAATTTCATCAAATTAAACTCTAAACTTACAAATTTGTTGTAAATTTTACCCTATCAATTTCATCAAATTAAACTCTAAACTTACAAATTTGTTGCGAATTTTACCCTATGTTAAGATTTCACTAAATTCACCCACTAATTTTAATAAAAAGGAAAGTAAAAATCTTTTAAAACTCATTAATTTCAACAAAAATCAAACCTTGCACAAAATCAAACCCTCGACAATTTTAGTGTGCAAGGATAAAATAAATCATTCAATTGCACAAATTTAAACAAAATTTCAGCTCTAGGATATTTCTTTTTTAAACTTCACTACTTTTGTACTAGACATATGTGTTTATATTCATTAGATGCACAAAAAAATATTTTCATTGACAATTTTTCATAGAAAGTCTATCAAAGAATAAAGATTGCAACATTTATCAAAGTTTGAGGTGCAATATGTTGAAATTGAAAGTCTAGTATAAAATTTGATACATCTCGCCAAGTTAAGAGTAAAAAATGATATTTTTGACACCTATCAACCCTTTTTAAATCAAATATATCAAAGAATAAAGATTGCAATATTTATCAAAGTTTGAGGTGTAATATGTTGAAATTGAAAGTCTAGTATAAAAATTGATACATCTCGCCAAGTTGAGAGTAAAAAAATGATATTTTTGACACCTATCATCAATTTTTAAATCAAATATAAAGAAGAAAATTTTCTACATATTTTTTTTATAAAAAAAAAAAGGTACTTCTAATTGATTACAAGAAGTTAAATGATATAGGTGGAAACATGAGAAGAGATTTTAGTTTTGTGGAAGAAAGTAAAGTTTGTTGCAAGTAAAGGGAGCATAGCCAACCAATTGGCAAAGAGAATTAAATGGGAAGTGGGGTGGGGAGGAACCATAATTCACGCACTCACTTCTTGCCCTCTTATTCGTAGCATTGATAGTGATGTGATGTCCACTTTCAAGATTCCTTTCGGCCTTATCCTTAATTTCATGGACACTCTCATCGAGAGTCTAAGATATGTAGTGCAAAAAGCCATGATTCTATTGCCATATGCTTTTATTTCATAGGTTAGCAAGTAGTAACTCATTAAAAAAAAAATATATGTATACCTTTCTAACAAAGGATAAGTACTAACTTGAACGGTTAGATGGATTGTAGATTCAAATTTCCTTCTTCTCGTTTGTATTGTAAGCACTAATTTAAAGTTTTGTATATAGTTTTAGGAAAAATTGTAAAAACCACTACGAACTGTAAGTCATGTTTGGGACGTGAGTTATAATAGTCTGTGAATAACTCTGCACTCCAAACATAGACTATTATAACTCAAACTAAACAACTCTGCATCCTAAACACATATTATATAACTTTTCAAACTATTATAATTCATTCAATGCTCTAAACAGCTCTAAGGGATTGTTATAATCACACCATCGAATTTTTAATTTATCATTCCTAAACTTATGAAATTGTTCCAATTAAATCCTTAAAAATTACAAATTGCACAAACTACCTATGAGCTATAAATGTTGTTTCAATTAAACTCTCGAACTATAAGATAGCTATTGTTGATACATGAATTCGGCAAACAAGAGCATTTGCCCTAATCCTCTTGATCTCAACGAACAATTGGAAGAATAATACATGCAATATCATCTTGCACACGCACACTAATGTAGTGCTCACTAAACACCCTTGATACCTAAGTTAGATAAGAGTTTTTTGTGTTAGCATAACGAGAATTAGAGTTTTTTTAGCATACCTCATGGGTGAGTCCCCTCTTTCTATTTATACTAGATTTGACCTAGGATTTTTGGTCTTTCCTTTTCCTGTTAGCGGAAGTCTGGGGTGGACTCGTTCTTAAACCATACCAACTAACTTGATCTAGTAAGGGGTCAGCCTCATGAGCTCAACACTAGGCCTTACATAACCAAGGCACGGTTGCATGCCCTAGGCGTCGCTGTATCAGGGCATGGTCCACAAGGGTGCAATCAGCTCAGGTGTGATTGCATGCCTTAGGCATGGTCTGCTAGGGTGCGGTTGACTCGGGACACAGTCGCCTCAGACGTGGTCGATCTATGGTCCAACTTGTATGTTGTGTCGTTGGCTTGCTTTAAGATCTCTCTCTCTCTCTCTCTCTCTCTACACACACACACACAATCGGGTAATATTGAAAACTACCTGGAATGATGGAGTATATATGAACATTTTGATGAGTGATTATGAAATAATCAAAACATTGAAAAGAATATTTGTGTTGTAAAATTGAGAGGCGAAACCGGGCACCAAAACTTTACCAAAACATATAATAATAATAATAATAATAATAATAATAATACAAAATATGAAATATAAAAAGAATATATATATATATATATAGTATAAACAAAAGAAAGTGGAGATTTATGGCAAATTAAAAACACAAAAATTAGAGAAAATGGGAGGAAAATTTGTGTATTTTCTTTTCCAAAAATCTCTCTATTTATAGGCAATTTAAGAGAGGATGATGTGGTACATTTGGACACCAATCTATGGCCTTTAGAAGACACTTTGGCTATGGAGAAAATGCCACTTGGCATGGATAACAAATGGGCATGTGGAATGGGCATTTACATATGCCATATTCACAATACTCCCCCTTAAATGCCCATTTATATAAAATATGTCTCGTTAAAACCTTACTAGGGAAAAACCCAATGGGAAGAAAAACCCTAGTGAAGGAAAAAGAGTACATATTTTATATAGTTTACTATAATACATTCACTCCCCCTCATGGAGACATCACTTAAAGTCTTTGAGTCGCCGCATTCCAATGCTATATACTAATTTATCGAAGGTTGCAGTTGGTAATGCCTTTGTAAATAAGTCAGCCAGGTTATCTTTTGAACAAATTTGTTGTACAGTGATATCGCCATTTTCTTCAAGATCATGAGTATAGAAGAGCTTTGGTGAGATATGTTTTGTTCTATCTCCTTTGATATATCCTCCCTTGATTTGAGCTATACATGCTGTGTTGTCTTCGTATAACATTGTTGGAAGAGGTTTACTTGAAGACAAGCCACATGTCTGATGAATGTGTTGTGTCATCGATCTTAGCCATACACATTCTCGACTTGCTTCATGAATAGCGAGGATTTCAGCATGATTTGAAGAAGTGGCCGTTATAGTCTGTTTCACTGATCGCCACGATATAGCAGTTCCTCCACATGTGAATAGATAACCTGTCTGAGATCTAGCTTTGTGTGGGTCAGATAGATAACCAGAATCTGCATAACCAACTAGATCATACTTTGATTTGTTAGAATAAAATAAACCCATATCAATTGTCCCTCGAAGATATCGGAGTACATGCTTAACTCCGTTCCAATGTCTTTTTGTAGGACATGAACTATATCTAGCTAATAAATTTACTGAAAATGCAATATCTGGTCTTGTGTTATTAGCCAAATACATAAGTGCACCAATTGCACTAAGATATGGTACTTCAGGACCAAGTAGTTCTTCATTGTCATCTCGAGGTCGAAATATATCTTTCTTTATATCCAGTGAACGAACTTCCATTGGAATGTTCAATGGATGTGCTTTATCCATATAGAATCTTTTTAAGATTTTCTCTGTATAAGTTGATTGATGAATAAATATCCCATCTGCTAAATGTTCAATTTGCAAACCAAGGCAAAATTTTGTTTTTCCAAGATCTTTCATCTCGAATTCTTTCTTAAGATATTCTATTGCCTTGGATAACTCTTCAGGAGTTCCAATTATATTTAAGTCATCAACATATACAGTTATAATAGCAAATCTTGACTGAGATTTCTTTATAAAAACGCACGGACATATTGGATTATTTTGGTATCCTTCTTTCAACAGATATTCACTCAGGCGATTATACCACATTCGTCCTGATTGTTTTAATCCATATAATGATCTCTGTAACTTTATTGAATACAATTCCCGAGAACTTGATTCATATGTTTCTGGTATTTTAAATCCTTCCGGGATTTTCATATAAATGTCATTATCCAGAGATCCATATAAATACGCTGTGACTACATCCATTAGATGCATATCAAGCTTTTCATATACAATCAGACCAATCAAATATCTTAGCGTTATTGCATCCACCACAGGAGAATATGTCTCCTCATAATCAATACTAGGCCTTTGCGAGAATCCTTGTGCAACAAGTCTCGCTTTATATCTTGTGACTTCATTCTTTTCATTTCTTTTCCTTACAAATACCCATTTATATCCCACAGGTTTGACGTTTTCCGGTGTTGGGACTACTGGTCCAAAAACCTCACATTTTGAAAGTGAGTTCAACTCTGCTTGGATTGCTTCTTTCCACTTCGGCCAATCCTTTCTACGTTGACATTCTACGATAGATTTTGGGTCAAAATCGTCACTTTCATGAATAATATCGTGAGCAACATTATAAGAAAAAATGTTGTCAATAATGATATCATTTCGGTTCCATCTCTTTCCTGTTGTAACATAGTTTATAGAAATTTCATTATTATCCTCAAGCGTTTGATTTTCACCAATACTCTTTTGAGTAGTTGTATTCTGGATTTCTTCTGGAACATCCATACCTTTTATCGAATCATTTTGATTCTCAACTACTTTTCTTTTTCGAGGATTTTTATCTTTAGAACCTATTGGTCTACCACGCTTCTGGCGTGCTCCAGACTCATTATTGACAACTTGTTCCTTTGGGATATCAACTTTTGATGGAGCATTTGCAGCTGGTATATATGATTTAGTCACACTTTTAGTATCTGTGAATGCATCTGGTAGTTGATTTGCTATATTTTGCAAATAAATTATCTTTTGAACTTCAAGTTCACATTGATTTCTACGAGAATCTAAATGAGATAATAACGATGCATTCCATGTAATTTCTTTTTCCAACTTCTTAATTCCTCCCCCTAATGTTGGAAAATTTGTCTCATTAAAATGACAATCAGCAAATCGTGCAGTAAATACATCACCCGTCAGGGGTTCAAGATATTTAATAATTAATGGGGAATCAAAACCAACATATATTCCTAACCTCCTTTGAGGACCCATCTTAGTACGTTGTGGTGGAGCAATCGGTACATATACTGCACATCCAAAAATTCTTAGATGGGAAATATTTGGCTGCTGGCCATAAGCTAATTGCATTGGGGAGTATTTATTATAAGCTACTGGCCTAATACGTGCCAGTGATGCAGCATGCAAAATAGCATGACCCCATACCGATGTAGGAAGTTTAGCTCTCATAAGCAATGGTCTTGCAATTAGTTGCAGACGTTTTATAAATGATTCTGCTAGACCATTTTGTGTATGAACGTGAGCTACAGGATGTTCAACACTTATCCCAATTGACATACAATAATTATTAAAAGTTTGGGATGTACATTCACCAGCATTATCAAGTCGAATGGTCTTAATTGTATTATCAGGAAATTGTGCTTTTAACTTAATTATTTGAGCAAGTAATCTTGCAAATGCAAGATTTCGACTTGATAATAAGCATACATGTGACCATCTGCTGGATGCGTCAATTAATACCATAAAATATCTAAATGGACCACTTGGTGGGTTAATAGGTCCACAAATATCACCTTGAATTCGCTCTAAAAATGCAGGTGATTCAATCCCCACTTTAGCTGGTGATGGTCTAATAATTAATTTCCCTTCAGAACAAGCATCACATGACAACTCATTGGATTGAAGAATCTTCTGGCTCTTTAAAGGATGTCCATGTGAATTCTCAATAATTTTTCTCATCATTATTGACCCTGGATGACCCAATCGATCATGCCAAACACTGAATATTTCTGGATTCATGAACTTCGGGTTCATTATTGCATAACTTTCGATTACTCGTATATGAGTATAGTATAATCCAGAAGAAAAAGCAGGCAGTGTTTCTAATATACGTTTTTCATGTGAAACAATAGATGTTATATAGAGACACTCTATATTATTTTTACAATCAGTTTCAACATGATAATTATTTTCACGTATATCTTTAAAACTTAATAAATTTCTTTTCGATTTGCTAGAGAACAGAGCATTATTAATTGTAAATCTTGTTCCTCTAGGCAAAATAAAGTTTGCATTTCCAAAACCTTCAATCAGATTTGCAGAACCTGATATAGTATTGACTTTTGCTTCCAGCATTGTCAATCTAGTAAAATATTTTCTATTTATGAGTATCGTGTGCGTAGTTGCGCAGTCTGCCAGACATAAATCCTCATTGCTCATTTTCGAATTACTCAACATATTGAAATTGTTCATATTTCTTCATTGAAAAGAAAAGAAAAACGATTACAAAGAGTCTTAAATATATATACAAACAAAACAACAACAAAAATATACTAAACAGTATTTAATTATATATTTTCATACAAATCATCCTCTACTTGTTTGATTGCATCAATTCTCTCTCCAGGAGATTCAAAATAATCAGCTACATCAAGATGCATCATATTGGAGGGGTCAAACACATCATCTTCTTGAATGGCAAGATTTACCTCCACATTCTTTCATTTTCCTTTTTCCTTCAGGGAAGCTTGATAGAGATCAACAAGGTGTTTTGACGTACGACAGGTACGTGACCCACCCAGTCATTCCGCACCGGAAACATTTATGTTCATCACCTTTCGAACTTCTATCTTGTGGAGCCTTTCCTTTATGATCATCACTTCGTGTGGGTTTCTTAAAATTATAATGCCCACCACGAAAATAGGTATTTCTTCCTCCACGGTTATTAAAATTCACAACATTCACTTCAGGGAATGGTGTTGCTCCAGTTGGTCGGGATTCGTGATTTTTCATCAATAACTCGTTATTTTGTTCAGCAACAGAAGACATGAGATAAGTTCAGAATATTTTGCAAAACCCTTCTCTCGATATTGCTGCTGCAGGAGCATATTCGAGACATGAAAAGTGGAAAATGTCTTCTCTAACATATCAACATCAGTAATCTTTTCTCCGCATAATTTTAATTTTGAACTAATTCTGAAGAGTGCGGAATTATACTCACTTACTGATTTAAAGTCCTGCAACCTTAGATGCATCCAATCATAACGAGCTTTTGGAAGAATAACTGTTTTTTGATGATCGTACCTTTCTTTCAAACCTTGCCATAGAACGTAGGGATTTTTTATTGTAAGATACTCCATTTTCAATCCCTCGTGAAGATGATGGCGAAGGAAGATCAGGGCTTTTGCTTTTTCTTGATTTGATGCATCATTTCCTTCTTTAATTGTTTCTCCAAGATTCATAGAATCTAAATGGACCTCAGCGTCAAGGATCCATGACAAGTAGTTATTTCCATTAATATCCAGGGCCGCAAATTCTAGATTTGTAAGGTTTGCCATAATAACACTATCAAAATAATAATATATATTTATATTAGAAATTTAACATAAACCAAATGCGTAAAAATGACTTACCTATAAGACTTACCTTTAGCGGGAAAAATGACAGAGATTCGTGCTGATAACGTGTTGTAAAATTGAGAGGCGAAACCGGGCACCAAAACTTTACCAAAACATATAATAATAATAATAATAATAATAATAATAATAATACAAAAGATGAAATATAAAAAGAATATATATATATATAGTATAAATAAAAGAAAGTGGAGATTTATGGCAAATTAAAAACACAAAAATTAGAGAAAATGGGAGGAAAATTGGTGTATTTTCTTTTCCAAAAATTTCTCTATTTATAGGCAATTTAAGAGAGGATGATGTGGTACATTTGGACACCAATCTATGGCCTTTAGAAGACACTTTGGCTATGGAGAAAATGCCACTTGACATGGATAACAAATGGGCATGTGGAATGGGCATTTACATATGCCATATTCACAATAATTTGAAACTTGTAAAAGGTAAAATTGTGAATTTTTGTACCGTTCGAGGGAAAAAATTATAGTTTAGCCTATTCTATGTCACTTATATTTATTAATTTGGAATCCATCAGATAGTTCTGTTTTATTGTTTTTTATTTTTTTTGTATTAAATTACAACTTCGTCTAACAGGTTCTTAAGCTTTAAAATAGATCTAACAAATCTTTATAATTTCAATTATATATATAAAGTCCATAAATTTAAAAAATTGTATAATAGATTTTTAAACTCTTAGCTTTTTGTCTAATAGGTCCCTAAACTTTCAATTATGTATCTAATAGATCATTGACCCATTCAATATTTTTTTTTAAATTTATGATCTATTAGACATAAATTTAAAAGTATAGAGTACTATTATACACAAAATTTAATTTAATGTCTAATAGATCCATTAATTTAAGAACAAAATTTTTGAATATATCATAGATTTATTATACACAAACTTGAAAATTTAAGGACTTATTAGACAATCTTAAAATTTTGAGTCATTTTAAATACAAAATTGAAAGTTTAGAGACCTATTAAACTCAAACTTGAAAATTTATGGACTAAACTTGTAATTTAACATTTTGTTTTTATAGTCTTTAAATAGGGGGTTTTGTATGGATAACCCGTTTTTCAGCGCTTTAATGACTGATGACATTCTGAAAATAATGAAATATGATCCATTCTGACATGGCATAGTGCGCAAAATTACACATGAGGGTAGTATGAGGCGATCTTGCTTGTTCTCGCTCTCGTAGGCGGAAACGCTTTCGCTCTAGCTCTCTCGCTCAAATGAGTGGTTGAAAATCTGGAGAAAAAAAAGACAATAAAAAATTACGTTAGAGAAGAGCTAGAGCATCAGAGCTAGAGCGAGAGAGAAGACAAACTAGAGCAAGAGTGAGAACGAGGTAGCGCGAGAGTGAGAACGAGCTAGAGCAAGAGAGAAAATGGGCTAGAGCGAGAGCGAGAACAAGCTAGAGCAAGAGCGAGAGCGAGAAAGATCTAAAGCAAGGGCGAAAACAAGCTAGAGCAAGAGAGAAAATAAGCTAGAGCGAGAGCGAGAACTAGAGAGCTAGAGTTAGAACAAAAATGAGAGGACAATGCCCTCACGGTAATTTGAACGAGATGCAGAGTACGGAAAGGGTCACATGTCATTAATTTCAAAACACAGGTCAAATGGCATCGATGCGCGTGAAAGTGAGTCATATGTGCAAATTTCCCCTTTAAATAGGAAAAGTTACACAAATCACCCATGAACTATGAGATTTGTTACAATCACACCATTAAACTTTTTATTTGATCAATCAGCCCTTGTACTTTGTTAGGTGTTGCAATCACACCCACGGATTTTTTATTTCATTAATCAGCTTCCTATACTTTGTTAAGTGTTGCAATCAACCCCTATTACTTGATTAATTTTAGGGTGCTAATTGCAACAATTAACAAAATACAAGGGGTTAATTGATCAAATTAAAAATTTATGGGTGTGATTGCAACACTTAACAAAGTACATGAGAAATGATTGATCAAATTAAAAATTTAAGGATGTGATTATAACAAACTTCATAGTTCATGAATAGTTTATGCAATTTTTCTCTTTAAATATAAACTCTGAAAACGTATTTAGAAATTGAAGGAAAAAAATATAGAATATTAATTGAAGTTTCAGAAAAGAAGAATTGAAGAAAAATTGCAAAACATTAATTAAAAGTTTTAGAATTGAAGGAGAATAGTAAAGAAAATTAAAAATGAATATGAATATTTAGGAGCATATGTTAAACAACCTTGGTTTGGTACGATTCCTTTTTTTTTTTTTTCCTCTCTCTCTCTCTTTCCTTTTCCTTTTGACGCAGTTGACAAAATTTGACCCGGATGAAAGAGAATTTTGGATAATTCATTTTTTTGAAAGTTAAAAAAAAAAAAAAAGGAGCAAGGAAACACAATAGAAAATTAATGGAAAAACAATCAACAAGGTGGATACAAAAAAAATAAAATAAATTTACAAAAACGAGAAGAATAATCAATTAATGAAAAATATGAATAATTTATCGAAAAACGGGGTCATCCTTACAAAAACTCTAAGATCAAACAGAAACATTGATAGCAAATGTGAGAGGAAGTCGAGAGAAGATGTGTAAGTCGATCTCAAAAATTCAAAAGTTTCAAAACATAATGTAAATGTCAAATAAAAAGTGATAAAATCATATTTCAAATTTGATTTCAAATTGTCAACTTGTTGTACTAAAGAAAAAAATATGAAATTATCAACTTAAGCATAATTCAATTGATTAACCACACACGTTGGAGGGTTTGAATCATTACCCTGTTATTGAACTAAAAAAACCTAAAAATTGTTTACCAATTATATAAAAGATATAATGGACAATATACGAAAGAGAATTAGGAGTTTAAATTGTGGATAACCATTTGTGTAATATCTAAAACTTCTAGTCATTTTTCAATTTGGTACTAAAAAAATAGTCATTTTTCATTCGGAGACTATGAATATGGAACCCACCGTAATTTTTCGAAAGAATTTTTTTTTACCATAAACTTTCAATTTCATCAATTTAAACCCTAAACCTAAGCATTGCAATTTTTACCATTTATTCAAATTCTGCTAATTCACCCGTTAATTTTGACAAATAAAAATGTAAAAAACTCCAAAAAGTCACTAATTTAATGAAAATCAAGTTTTGCACAAAATTAAATTTAATTAATGCAAAAAATTGACTATTAAATAACTCCACCAAAAATCATACATTTAAGGAAAAGAAAGTCTAAATTAAAAAAAAAAAAAAAAAAAAAAAAACTTTGAACTTTGTCCTTTGTTTAAAAAATATTTCTATTATTTTAAAAATTACAATATTACCCTTGACCATTTATAAATGTTTCAAGACTACCATTAGAGTAGAAATCCGTTAGAATGTTTGATGAAAAATCAACATGGCAATGACTTAGAACGACGTGACAATGACTAAGATGCTTGCTTGGATTAAGTCTAAAAGAACGACATTCAAACACGTCGACTTTTCGAAATTTATGAAAAAGGGACAAGGATAATAATTACAGAAGGTCAAAGGTAATATTGTAACTTTTGAAAGAATAGAGCTATTTTTTACACAAGGGACAAATTTTAGGAGTATTTTTATAATTTAGCAAAAAAAAAAAAAAAAACTAGCTCTAGTGTTTTGTTTGTCTAAATCTTCTAAATTGCATAACAAATATATGTTTTGTAATTCATTTGGCTTAAAGAGAATACTTTTTTCAATGATTTCTTGAATGAAAATACACATTTGGTCCCTAAAGTTTGGAGTTGATGTCTATTTGGTCATTGACGTTTCAAAAGAAACATTTTAATCACTGAAATTTTCAAAATGATTCTAAATGGTCTATGATTTAACTTTAACCTATCAAAATGGTGACTAAACCATCATCTGCTGATGTGGATATCGATTTGGTTTAATTACTTGGCAAAATAAGCTGAAAATTAATTTTAAAATTAAACTCTTATAAATTAAAATGGTAAAATATTCCAAATCTTCTCTTCCTCTCCAATAATCCATGCTATTAGCCCTAAAAAAATTTCTGTTGCAGCAGCGTCGCCATTCGTAGAAGAGTTCCATAGCCCCGTGGTTCGTCAAAGAGCTTCACAGTAGATAATAGACACTGCTTTTAGAAGAATTTCATAGGGCTCCCACCACTTAAATGTAGAGTGGACAATTTATATGCACCTTTGAGTTTCAATGGAGAACAATTCTTTAATAATTTTCAATCATTATTTTCCAGAACGATACTAATTAGACAAAATAAAATGCCAGTTGCTGAAAACAATAAAACCTTCGCGATTATCTCCATTTCTATGGGAAAATGCTTCATTCATGGGGAGACTTCACTTGTATTTAGACGTGGCGGCATCTTTAAATTGCTTGGAAAATCTTGTTTGAATTTTGGAATTTCTTTCCGAAATTGGGATTAAGAATTAGAGGGTTAATTATCAAAAATACCCCTGAACTATGGGGTTGGTTTCAATTATACCCAAAATTTTGAAAAGTTTCATTTTAACTCTTGAACTTTGATATTTGTTTCAAAAATACCCTTGAAGGCTTTTTTTCATTAAATTCATGGTCAGAAAATGATGTTTTTGCATTTGTATTGTTGTATATGTGAACATATTTAAACATATACGTTGAACAAAAAATCAAAACATATGCAAATACGTTATTTTTCGTCCAAAAATTTAACGAAAAAAACCTTCAAGAGTTGCTTTGAAACAAACTTCAAAGTTCAAGGGTTAAAATGAAACTTTTCAAAATTTAGAGGTATAATTGAAACCAACCCCATAGTTCAGAGGTATTTTTTATAATTTAACATTTTTTAAAGTTTAAGGTGAAAACTGCAACAGTTATCTAAGTTTAAGATGCAATTTAATAGTCAAAGTGTGCTTAGCTCAATGGTAATTGACATGTATCCTACTCTTAAATGTTGTTAAACTAGAAAAATATGTTATTTGATGTAAATTAGATGTAATTTGATGAAATTGAAAGTTTAGAGTAAAAATGTGCATTTTTCCAAATTCCTCCAAAAGAAACTGTACTATCATCATCATCATTGTGCCTAATGGCCTGCTGAATGTTGTTGGGCCGTGAAGTGGAGTAACTTTTAAGGGCCCAACAATTCCGATTCTCTGCAGTTCTACGCATCGAACGAGGAGATTTCTAGAAACGAACACGGAATTGCGAGCGAAAGAGAGATGGAGGAAGAAGAGCACGAGGTGTACGGTGGAGAGATCCCAGTTGAAGGGGAGATGGATGGAGACGTCGACATGTCCGTCCACGACGACGACGCCGTCAAGGTTGCCAGTCGTTCCTTTCTCTTTCTGTTTCTCTCGTGCTCGAGAGAAAACCAGACGAAACAATTCTTGTGATTCGGCTCCTTTTGTGAATTGTGATCGTGTGTATGTGTTTCAGGAGCTTGACGAGATGAAAAAGCGCTTGAAGGAGATGGAGGAGGAAGCAGCGGCTCTCCGAGAAATGCAGGCCAAGGTTGAAAAGGAAATGGGAGCCGTCCAAGGTAGTTTTCTTATGGCTACGTGTAACTGTTTTCGTTTATTAAGCCTTTGTAATGGAATTTTATTTAATTCTTGGATTTTTCTGAATTGAATTGGTTTCGTTGCTGTGATATTGTTAGCGAGATGGAAGAAACTATGATTTTGGGCTTGAAATTTTGATGTGTTGTTGTGATCTATTCTACTGGTTTTACCACTTATTATGTTTCTTGTATTAGAATTGTGCTTCTTTTTTTTTTGGCTCATGTATTATACTATGGTTATTTGAATTGTTTGCTTTTGAATTATTATCGTTTCTGAAATGGATTATAATTTATGAAATTAACATTGAGGATTTTATCATAATTATTACTTTCTTTGATGTAATACTTCGATAGTTCCATTACGGTAGTTCACCACCTATCATTATAGTTACTGTTGCCTCGACATTTTGCTACATAATTTTTAATTTAAATTTTAGAATATGTTTAAGCATGGATGTTTAATTTTATGTAACCTACGGAAGCAATAATCGCTTGTTATTTGGTTTGTTTAGCTGATATGGCAAAATAAATTATGATTATGGTTTTTGACAGAATCCAATATTGAGTTATCCAATCATGTTGGTTGAAATTTTTTTAAACTGGGTGAATTTCGAAGTATGCTAGCATAGTTAGTTTTTTTCTGTAGTTTTTCTCCAATTTGACCTATTATATTTATATCTATGATTGTTATGTTTGATGCAGATCCTGCTGGTACATCAGCTAGTCAAGCAGGCAAGGAGGAGACTGATTCGCGATCAGTATTTGTTGGCAATGTGAGGAGAAAATGTCCCTACAGACGTTCTTTAGATTTGAGAAAAACTTGTTAGTTGTTTGATCTTTGAAAAAATGTTGTTGAAATGAGGAATTTATGCAAAAAAAATTCAAAAAGAAAAAGAAAAAAAAAAAGATAGAAAGAAAGAAAATTGTGAATGATGGTTGGAAGACTGGTTTAACAGGAAAAAAATCAGTGAGAAAAATGAAGAAAAAAGAAATCTGAAATATCAAAAACCATTAGTGAATTGTTGCATTTAGAAAAAAAGGGGATTCTTTCTAGTTGAACGTATGCTGCTGAAAGGCATGCGTTCTGGAGGCTGGGACTGTTGAATGTGGAATAACGATGTTGATGGTTCAACTACAGTATGCTAGGGGACAACTCAAATGTCTCCGAGGAAGCAGAGGCAAGTCAAGGGCATGCAATTTTAGTTGCAGAGCCTTGTCAATGCTCGCAGCATTGTCGTTTGTGTCTCACAAATGGCCATGAAGGAGGAGGCGAGGGTGTAAGATAATCGCTTTTTTGTGGCATTATTTTTCTAGAATGTGCTTCATTTGACCCAGTTAGACCAACAATAGGATTTAAATGCATGCATTTCACCTTAACCAGTGACCTCTGAAAAGAACTATTGAGCCTTTTCTTCATATTTAGAAAATATTTAGGAGTTTTACTTATTAATCTAGACTTTTCCTTTTAGTTAGAAACTCATCCTGTCATCTTCCTGCAGAGAGTCCTTATTTCACGATGTGAACTAATAAGATCAATGTGGGAAATCCTCTATGTTGAAGAAGAAACACCTCATTCTCAATCATATCTAAAGTAGAACTAATAAGATTAATGTGTCTACTATGTTATTCTTATGCCTCTAATTGACTGGCACTTCATTGTTACATGTTCATCTAAACATATGATTTGAATCATCGTGGTGATTTTGGTTAGAGTTGTTTTCCTTGGCACAGTATATGATTCTCTTCCCGCCTCATTGGAATTTTGTTATTTCTCAATGTTGCTCTGGTGTGTCTTATCCCATAACTGGTTGATTTGGTGTGATAAAGTTTGCTTGACTCGTCTTTTTTCTTCTTTACAAAGCTTTTTGATGTATAACTTCATCAAGCAGCCTAACAATTGACCAAACAATTAAATCATACTGAAAATGTATTTTGTATTTATTTTAAAAGCTAAACCACAATCATAAAACGTTGTTCTTAACCATAACAACATTCTAACTTAGTTATTGCTATCTGATCTTTTCTCAAATGAATTACTAATAAATTTATTCAAAGAACAGAAAAACGTAGAATTTTTTGTTCATTGTTGATAGCACTTTACCATTTTATGCTCAAAGCTCTGCTTCAATAATCAAAATCCTTGTTTGAAGGTTGACTATGCATGCACACCCGAAGAAGTGCAACAACATTTCCAATCCTGTGGTACTGTCAACAGAGTGACTATTTTAACAGATAAATTTGGTCAGCCGAAGGGTTTTGCCTATGTAGAATTTCTTGAAGCTGAAGCTGTTCAAGAAGCCCTCCATCTGAATGAATCTGAACTGCACGGACGGCAACTTAAGGTATCTTTCTTGAAGGAATTCTTTCATTGTTCTCAACGAATGCTTGGTTTTTCACAGAATAGAATCTTTCTTGAAGGAGAAACCTTTCTGGTTCATTGGTTTGGTATGAATGTGGATATCATGCAATGTTTGGGAACTTCATTATCACTCACTTTACTATTTGCTTGCTTACTCCATTCCAGGTTTTGCCAAAGAGAACAAATGTTCCTGGGATGAAGCAATATCGTCCCCGGCGTTATAACCCGTACATGGGATTTAGGAGGCCTTATGTACCACCATATTTCTATTCACCTTACGGCTATGGGTACGGTTTCTAGAGTCTTAATGTTGCATTGTCATGGAACTCTTAATTTTGCTAATTGATTGATCCTTCAATATCCCATTGCAGGAAGATGCCCCGGTTTCGAAGGTCGATGAGATACATGCCCTACCATTAGATGCTAAGATTGTTCAGGTTTGATAAGGGTTGTCCTGAAAGAGTTGGTACTTGCTTCTGATCCTTGAGAGAATACTGAAAAGGTGTATGTCTATATGCACAATATCTGTTATTGCTTTTACTATCTTGACGGATATTTACAATAATCAAATACTTTGCTGTTTCAATAAGTTTTTGCTCTATGACCCGTTCAGATACACTGTCCAGTTTTAAGTCAATTCAGTTTTAAGGTAACGTTTGAGAATAATACTTCGAAATACTTGTAGGAAAAAGTTAGCCCATTGTCTCAACTAAATTAAACGTATATGCATGTCTGTGCTGAAGAATTTGGAAATAGAACCACCCCTAAGGTAATATGGGCAATACCTTTAAATACTTATTATAGGAAAAAAATAAACCCATTGTCTCAACTAAATCAAATGCATATGCATGTCTGTGCTGAAGAATTTGGAAACGGAACCATAACTAAAGTAATATAATATATATATATTTTCGGTAAGTTCTTTTTAATTATATTTGTGAATATCATAGACAACTTGCTTGTACTTCAGTTAATCTAGTGAGACACCCTACTACATTTTTACTTAGAAAATTTATAGGATATTAAATCTTAGGTAAGTAGCTATCATAATATGAACTCATTTCTTCTACATTGTTTATTATTCAAATTGATACTTATTGATCATTATGCCAACCTACGGTGATGGTTGCATATCTGGTAAGTAAAGTAGGTTTTAACTTCCAAGTAAATTAGGTTCATTTGAACAAAATAATACTATAATGGTTAAAATATACTAGGTAATGATTTAATCTTTGTATTAAAAAGATTACCGGAGGATTAGAGTCCTAAAAAAAGCACTCAGTTTAATCTTTTTTATTATAAATTTAATTATAAAATATCTATATATTAAATTGTGACAAGTGGATTCTTACCTTTCAAAACTATCCCATTGTTGCCAATTGGAGCAAGGCTTAACTCATTAAAGCGTTATAACATCAGTCATTAGTCAATAGGTTTGAATTTTCTTGAACTAAAAAAATTTATCCAATTGCTATATATACACACGTGTACATATACATCTGTACACGTGTACATGTATATTTAGTATAATTTAGATAGATCACTCATTAAAAAAACTAATTATAAATGTAATAGGAAAATACAAATAAATCAGTGGTTACTGTTAATCCATATAATTATTTACTATGATCACATGAAATAAACCCACATAGATTATTATTATTTAAGTCTATTAACGATTTATCCGTTTGAATAATGGCCATATTTGCAATAATTATTTAAAATAATGTACTCGTCATTACTTTAAAAAAAAAAAAAAAAAAAAAAAACAAGAATGCATTTTTTTTTTTGAAAAAACTATCCATTAAAATTGTTCAAATCATTATAAAAAATAGGTGAAAATATCATTTTGGTCTCTAAACTTTGGGTTTCATTCTATTTTAGTCAATGTACTTTCAAATGTTCAAATTTAGTCCATGTACTTTGAATAAAGCTTAAAATTGGTCTATATTGTTAGTTTTATTGTTAACTTTTCTATAAAAAAAATTAGTCTCTATTAACTTTCTCTCTATAAATTTTAAAAATATGTTCACATTATGTCTTTTCTTGCATGAAAATTATGACTATTATTAAACCAATTTTGATAAAAATTAACTTCAACATAACAATAGGGACCAATTTTAAGTTTTATTGAAAATATAGGGACTAAATTTGGATAGTTGAAAGTTCAGGGACCAAAATTGAATGAAGTCTAAAGTACAGGGACCAAAATAGTATTTTAACCTAAAAAATATATACATACCAAGCTACACATATATTTTAGTTCTTAATGTTTGAGTGATTATTGTTTAAAAAATTTCAATTTACTCTCTCACGCTTAAAATTTTTTCAATATGCCATTTATGTAAATGAATGTTTGTTAATTATAAGCTTACATGACATGGACTTAGTGAGTTGAGGCAGATTTAGAAGAATTAGTCAACATGAGTATAGCTCAATTGGCATAATGCTTGTACCTTGACCAAGAATTTGGAGGTTCGAATCCTCCACCCTATATTTTATTAAAAAAAAAAATTAAAGGAATTAGACCACTTGGTTAAACTCTTCACAACTTATCAATGGATATGAACCGTTTGGTACAAGTAGTTTATAAGTATGGGTGTGGATGTTCTTGTTTGGGCTATTGGAATCAAGTGAAAATATCAAAATTTCCCCTGAAAAATTTAAGCCTAAACTCTCAATTTTATCAAATTGCACATTTTTTTTCTTTAGTACAATAAATGTGGGGTATGAGAATTTGAACTCCTAACCTCAAGGAAAATGAGTATATACCAATTATTGTTGAGCTATGTTCATCTTAGCCATCAAATTGCACCTTAAACTTTACTAATTGTTGACATATTTACCTTAAACTTGAATAAGTGTTGTTGTTTTAACATATAATAGATTTTAATTTGAAAATTTGTCAGTAAAAATATTCTCATGCGCATTTAATGGATATAATTAAGAACATATATTTAATATGAAATTAATGAAACTTTAAAGAAAACAATACAAGAGCTAGATTTTTGTTGAAATTTGTGAGTTTTAAAAGATTTATTCAATTGTCAATCTTGTGTATTAATCTAGTTTAAGTACAAATCATTAAAATTTGTGGTTGAATTTAGAGAAATTGAACATAGAGTAAAAGTTGCAATAAATGTTTAAGTTTAACGTTCAAAATTTGATGAAATCGAAAGTTTGTGGTGAAAATTGATATAACTTGCTAAGTTCATAAGTAAAATTGATTTCTTTCCATTAAAAAAAAATGTTAAAATGTAAGGAATTAGATTAAAAAATTTTAAGTTATAGGAACTAAATTGAAAAAGAAAAAAAAATACCCAATGCCTAAAACATAAATTTAGCCTTAATATCAAATACCAAAATGTTAGAGCTAATATTGGCTAAATTCTAAAAAATACCATGAACTTTGTCATTTGTTTAAAAAATATTTATATTCTTTTAAAAGTTGCAATATTACTCTTGGCTTGTCATAAACGTTTCAAAACTATCTTTAGAGTGGAAATTTGTTAGAATGTTGGATGAAAAGTCAACTTGACAATGACTTAAAATGATGTGGTAGTAACTAAGACACTTACTTGAATTAAGTTTGAAAGAACTATGTTCTGCCTTGTTAACTTTTCATTCAACATTTTAACGAATTTTCTACTTTAGAGTAGTTTTGAAACGTTTATACATTATAAAAAAAAAAAAAAAAACAATGTGGTAGTAACGGAGATGCTTGCATAGATTTACTTTTAAATATATTTCCTTTATTTCATTAGTTTCCTTAGACCCTTGACTGTCACCTGAGGTACCCATATCATATTCTCACCAAGTTCATAAGTCTCTTGCTGAGAGTGCTAGTTCTTAGGAAACTTGACCTATTGGTGATGGAGTAATGGGGAAGAAGATGGAAAAGGAAAAGTCATATCCTATAATGACTTTGTCGACAAAATAATTATCATCTTTTCTAGAGTTGATGAACCCGAAAAACGGAAAAAGTCAAGAGAATCATAAAAAAGAAATGAAGTTCATTGTAGCTTACCATAGAACCAAGTGAAATAGCGACACTCAGCCACTGAAACCATAAAATCAATTGAAAGAGACAGTCGGGGGATAAAATTGAGGCAATCGTTGAAAATTTGAAGAATGGGCTTTGAATTATTATTGATGGAAATAGTAGTGCACAACAGAGAGATGTTATTTTTATTTTGCAGAAATTATGTTTTGCAACCAAGTTGATTGAAAAAAAATCCAGGTATTTACCTTTGTAAAGTCAACATCTAACATTTTACATATATATATATATACACACACCATGTATTTTTTATTATATACCATGTTCATTGTTAAGGACCTATACTTTATTAAGTGTCTAATAGGTCTATGAAGAAGTGTATATTTTATATAACAAGTATTTACTATTATATATCACAAAGACCTATAGAAGTGTCTAATATGTCTCTGAAGAAGTGTCCATTATATACAACATGTATTTACTATTATATACTACATTCATTATCAGAGACCCATATTTTTGAGAAGTGTCTAACAGGTCTGATTTGAAGAAGTGTCTATTATATACAACATGTATTTATTATTATATACCATATTTTTGGTGTTCAATAATTGTAATAGTTATAATTATGTCACAAATTATCGATTTTTTTTTATCAGTATTGATCCCAAAGGGGTTTCTATGTGTTTTATTCGTTTTTTAGTTATAATTTTCACAAGCATCCACACCAATAATACTTTTGAATTGGAATCACAAATTATGTATTTTCATCAATCACATAGATTTTTATTTAAATTAAACTATGCACTCCCTTTTTGTAAATTTTTATTTAAATTAAACTAACAACACTCTCTTTTTGTAGCATTTTTTTTTGGAATCATAAATTTTTTAGTTGTAATTTTTTCTCCTTAATGTATTACTTTTTGTTAATCACTCTTTTAGATAGAATAAACTCATAAATATCTAGTAAAATATTTTCATGCATTAGTTAAAAACAGTTTTAGTCATATTTATAATATTTATAATGTAATGGTTGTCCCAGGGGAGAAGGGGCCACAAATAGGCCATTCCACCAACTCGAGCTCACCGGTCTCTCTCTCTCTCTCTCTCTCTCTCTCATGCTTGAAAATTGTTACCGATGTCCATTGTAAGTACCTAAGCGACCAAAAATCTCCATCGATGGTTACAATGCTACTACTCATCTTCATTCCAGAGAAGAACCATTAAACATCTTCAACAAACTCAAATTCTCATCCCTATTTCTCTACAAATGTCATTGCCTTCTCAAAATCTCTTCAGCTGTTCGACCCGTTTGAAGGTTTGTTGCTTCACCAACTCCCTTCCCAGAAGCAACACTTCGTTCTCTCTCCCGATTACATCTCGATTCCTCACGAACCTCCATCAATTCCAGGTTCATGCGCATAAGCTAAAGAACCCTAGCAATTCAACGTCCCGCCGGAGTTATTGTCAATATGGCATTGGAGTTTTTGAATCCGAAGACGTTGCGCAGAGCGACGACAGGGGCGGTGATTTCAATTTAGAATCGGTTCTTTTATGCTCTGAATTGATTTCTCTGTTTTCTTCGGCTGTTTTCTTGGCTGTTTTTGTTGTGAATTTTTTGGGTTCGAGTTCGAAGAAGGCGCTTTGGGTATTGGTGGGAGATAAGGGTTTGGTGTGGGGGTTTCCTTTGCTAGTGGCTACGGTTGGTCTTAACTCGTGGATTCGAAGGCGGCAATGGAGTCGAATATGTGGGCAAACAGCGAGCGGTTCGTTGAAGGTGAATTTGTTGCATAGGATTGAGAAATTAGAGGAGGATTTAAGGAGCTCGACCACTGTGATTCGGGCCTTGTCTAGGAAGCTTGAGAAGTTGGGCATAAGGTTTATGGTCACACGAAAAACTATGAGGGATCGAATTGCTGAGGTATTCTTATCTCTTTTTTTTTTGTTTGTGCTCTGTGTTGGTACTCAAAACATGTTGCTTTGGTGGATAATAACTGGTCATAGGTGGAAACATATTCATAAAAGGAGAATTGAATTGGTTGATTCTTCTTCGGGTTTAAACCTGTTTAATCCAGCCTTCTTGAAGAGAATATAATAAGTTTTGACCTTTTTGTTTGGTTAAAGCTGAAATGCATTCGGCATTTCCAATCATGCTGAGTTTCTGGCGATTTAGTATACTTCGAGAGATTTAGTAAAGATTCAAGCAATGTGAGCTAACAGTATCAATGATGAGAAATGGAGATTAATCTATAAGCTCATCATCTCATTGTTGAAAATTAAACATGTTCTAACTCTACATACATTATACATATACGTGAACAAATATTTAATCAAGTGTTTATGTATATAGTTTTTAAGATGGATTAATTGTGGGTACATATATATGGATTCATAGTATGGAAATTATTGTATGGTCTAGATTTTTTTATTGGGCTCCTAACAAGTGTGTGGAGAAGAAAAGAAAGAGAGTTTGAGAGAAAGTGGTGAACTAAGTTTGTAGTAGAGTCTCGATATAAGTGGCTTTGTTTCTTCTCAAGTAAGTCTTATTTGATTACTTTTTATGAGTGGCCCTCACGCGCTTCCAATGCTTGCTATGTCTAACTTCAATGAAATTTTGAGCGGATGTTTTGTTTTTCTTATGGTTATGTGTTTTTGTGTGTGTCCATTTTTCTTTAACAATGAGTGTGAAATCTGACTTTTAAGTTTTAACCAACTCTTTTCCACAAACCTCTAATTATTTGTACGCTATTAAAGACTGCAGTTTTAGCTCAAAGAAATTCTGAGGACACCCGAACTTTGGCTGCGCAAGAAGATATTCTTGAAAAAGAACTCCTTGAAATGCAAAAGGTCTTACTAGCCATGCAGGTAAAAGTTAAAATGATTATTAAAACCGATAAACAAAAATCTGTAGTTATTTGAAATTTAATACCCTTTATATATGTTGTATATTGGATGGATGTATGAGAGAGGATGAGGGTTTCTAGGCTTCAATGTGTTATATATACTGATTTCACTATTGATAGGCAACTATAGACAAGCTATTATAATTTGAGGAATTCTTAATTTTGTCTTCGTACTAATTTTATTACAGAATCTTCTGATACATAGCGATAAGTTATTAAATTATATATGCTCTTGAGATAATTTTTCTTTCTTGCGATTCTGATGTTAGTCTTACATGAAAAGCAGGTTGATCTTGATAAGATTTCATTGTTTGGTGTGTCAATTATGCACTATCTTTCTAAGAATGAGGTTAAAGGATGAAGTTTGCTAAAAACTGATTGGAATTTCTGCAATGAGTTCATGTGTAGGAGCAGCAGCAGAAGCAACTTGAGCTGATTATTGCAATAGGAGAAAAAGAGAAGCTGATGAAAAGCAAACAGGCACTTGATCAAGAACGAACAAGAATTGAAAGACACAATTCTGCCAACGAGGAGTCAAAAGAACTGGAAGCTTATGAAATCTGAGTTAGGATCCTCATCAAAATTGTCCCATTCATTATCACTGTTTTTTGTTGTGATTTTAAGCTAAAACTTGACTCTTCCTTAAATTTATAATTGAAAAAAGTAATAAATTAATTAATAGAAAGGTAAGGAGCATCCAAAACTTATCAGGTCTAAGCTTTCACTAAAACTAAAGACGACAAAAATCTGACTGAATTGCGGCACTTCACGGTTGGTGGTTATAGTCATGTAGCTTTCACTAG
This sequence comes from Trichosanthes truncata, assembly GCA_033996785.1. Classification (NCBI taxonomy): domain Eukaryota; kingdom Viridiplantae; phylum Streptophyta; class Magnoliopsida; order Cucurbitales; family Cucurbitaceae; genus Trichosanthes; species Trichosanthes truncata. The sequence goes on from JAWPNB010000003.1 coordinate 75,534,448, forward strand.
GACTCAAGGATTCTAGCAGGAATTGCTTTTGTTTTCTTCCTACCTTCTTTAATATGGGATTTCTCTGGTTGGTGAAAATAAGGGTTTGATATGCCACCTCTTAGAGCCGTAATCACAACAATAATATAATAATTGTTTCATATTTCTTTTAGTCTTCTCACATGCAGCCTTTTGAATGCGAACTTGACTACGGGACAATCTGAACACCATTCAACTAGTTAATGCATATGTCCTCAACTAAAGGTCAAAGGTTCGAATCTCTTATCCCACTTGTAGTTGAACTAAAAAAAAAAAGCAATATGGCTACAGTAGAGGTGCATCGTTCATTATAGATTGTTTTTCCATGACACTAAAATGAAAAAGCTAGACAGTAAAGGTGGATTGTTTCTATAATTATGATCTTGTGGCCGCTGCTTCAAGTTATTGATTTGGTTGTCTACCTATCATATCTTTTGTGGGAGGGATCTTACTGGAGAGAATGATAGAGATATAAAGATGATGTCTGAGCCTTTTGAGCGATGATATGGAGTTTGAAATGTTTATAGAGCATGATGAGAAATGTGAGTTGTTTAATAGTAGCAGTGAAGAGGTAAACCAGTTTAGTGGGTTTTAGAGTGAACATGTGGATGATTATGAAACGAAGAATGTAGACAACCACATATTCTGGAAGTGACAAAAGAAAAATGCAGGAACCAATGGGAATGTAAAGAAGGAAGAACAGTCAGTGGAGTGACTTGTTGGATGGCAATGAGCTATGAAGCAAGTTCTTGAAGACATAGCTTTATAAAATGAAATTCACTCATTTCCAATATGAAAATCAAATGAAGATCCTGGTGTTGGTTTGAGTCATGAACAATAGGCCTCACCCTCTTGATAGCTCAAGAGACAGCTTTCAAGATCTAATTGTGTATGCGTTGTTCATTGGAGGATTAATCGAACTAAAGAAGCAACGAGTAATTATAGGTGTTAAATGCAATCACCTAGTTATAACTATAAATCACTCATGAATACTTTTTTATATGTGGACGTAGTATTGTTAGAATACATGAGAACAACCTTGAATTTCTAGTGTAGTAACTTTGCATAGTTATGAAAATTTATTATGATCTAATAATTTAATTAAGACGAGTTGATAATTTATAGGTCTATCAATCACTAGAAACGTGGAGTTCATTGTGAATACGAGTATAGCTCAGTGGATACGACACCAATTATCATCCCAAATGTCGATGATTCGATCTCCCACCCTTGCAATTGTTGAACTAAAAAAAAAAAGTGTTCATTTGGTAATGTATCTTGTTTTTTTTTTTCTCGTTTCTCATTTCCTATTTTTTAATAAAAAAAAATAGAATTGCATTTGGTAACTATTTCTTATTTCTACACAATTTAGGAAACGTTTTTGAAAAATGAGAAACGAGAAACATGAACAATTACCAAATGTTTTTATTTCTTAAAAATTGGAAATGAGAAACAAGAATGTTACCGAACAACTCCTCATATTCTAGCAACTCGTAATAATTTAATTGGAAGAGTTCAAACTAAGCTAACTATTCCATGGATAAGACCCATTACTATTATTGGAAGAGAAACCCAAGGGACATAGCAATAGCATGTGGGAACTCAAGAGAAGGATGAACTCCATTTGGGACCAATAAGCCTTAGGCATGTAGGATAGGTTATGGGGCCACGTAGAAACCCACCTATAGTGTCAAAGGGCAGTTCATAAGTCCTATTAGTAGGACTACCCAATTGAAGTTGGCAAATAAGAAAGATCTTTTTCCCAATGTATTGTTAAGACTGTGCCCACTCATTTGGAGGTCCCATGAGGGGTCATATTCGAGGAGTCTTGATAGAGGCCGTTCATAATCTAGATCTATAAAGAAAAAGAAAGTAAGTTTTTTTTTTCATCAATTGAAAAACTTGTAAGGATTCAATTGTTGATCAACAATCTCTTTTGTTAAGTGTCAACTTGTATATAACTTAACCGATTTAGGCATATATTTTTGACTAAGAGGTTAGAGGTTTGAATTCTCCCACCCCCATATGTTGTTAGAAAAAAAAATATCTTTTGTTAAGTCAAAGATGAAGCAATTGTTCACAACCATTAAGTGTGAGAGTAATCTTAATTTGGGCACGTTGCTAATGGTATTAGAGCGAAACCTCTCCCAATACGATGTGATTCAAGGATGAACTAAGATGAAAGCTGGTGGGTATGTGAAGCCCAAAGAAGGGTACATGAATGAACAAAGATCACTTCTGAATGAGAAGAATCTTGAGGATTTGCAAGTAGAGTTAAAAAAAAGACTTAAGAATTGATAGTTAATCTATACTAACAATGTGCAATTTCTTTTTCGATGGCTCAATCATAGAAATTTCAAAGTTAAGCGTGCTTCACTTAGAGCAATTCTATATAGGCTGCAACTTCCTGCATGAAGTTGAAATTGCCAATTAACCAACACACGCATGCGTAACATTCACACACCTAACGTTCATAGCATGCACTCACACACAAACACACAAATGCACACACATGCCTAACATTGACACACGCTTAATATCACTACAAGGATTATGACTTTTCCTGTTGCTAAGCCAAAAAAGTGTATGAAAAAGGTTATCTCAATGCAAAAAATTTCGTTGACAGTTCTCCGTTGGCAAAGCTTTTGCCGATGCCAAAATGATTTTTGTTGGCAAAGACTTTGTTGATACTACTTCTTTAGCGTCAACAAAAGTGGCTTTGCCGACACTAAGGAGATAGTGTCAATATATGTGGCTTTGTCAATGCTACCTCCTTAGCATCGGCCGAGCGAGGTAGCGTTGGCAAATGCACATATGCCGACACTATCTTCTCAATGTCGGCATATGCAGGACTGTTTATGGTTTTATGAAAAACCATCAACAATTTTTATGTGTCAATTTTTTTTTCTTTCAAATGTCATTATAATTTGAACATTTTTGTACTTAAAAATAATTGTACATAAAATAGTGATATAAATGAAATTTTATATCAAACAAAATTTGTTTGCAGAAAGATTGAGTACAAAATAAAAATAAAATTACAAGATAAATAAACCTAAGTAATCTAGGAAAAGCTTCATTCTCATCCGCTTGATATTATCATAATATTGGAAAGTAGCGCATGTGAGAATAACATTGACCCAAAGCACTTAAGACAGATAAGGTTTTTGGTTTTTGAAAATCAAGCCTATAAATACTACTTCTACCCATACATTTCCTTATTTTGTTATCCAGTTTTTACATATGTTTTCAAAAACTAACCCAAGTTTTGAAAACTAAAAAAAGTAGTTTTCAAAAACTTGTTTTTGTTTTTAGAATTTGGCTAAAAATTCAAATGTTTTCTTTAGAGAGATGAAAGTCATTGTAGAAAATTATAGAGAAATGAGGAGAAAACAAACACAATTTTCAAAAACCAAATAGTTATTAAACTTATCAAAACTTATAAGCATAAGATCAAAACTTAACTAACTTATCAAAACTAATAAACATAATGACCAAATTTAACTAAGTTTTTAAAACTAATGAACATAACATCAAAATTAATTAAGTTCTCAAAATTTTAAAACATAACAACTAAATTTAACTAAAACTTTTCAAAAATTAAGAATATAACAACAAAACTTATCATGAATTCACAACTAAACCCATTGAATAAAACAAACAACTAAACTTAACAAAACATGAACATAACGTCAGAACTAAAGTTAACTAAACTTACGGTAATGAAACCAATATAAACAGGTAAATCAACTTCCATACTTTTGTACATCTCTTAGCATTCATTCACCCCCTATACTCACAACAACCCCTCACTCACCCCCTATGCTCAAGACAATCAAAACAATTTTCTCACCTACCTGCATGCTATACTCTAAACAATCAAAACGATTCCTCACCCACTCCATATACTCAAAACAATCCCTCACCCACTTCCTTATACTCAAAATAATAATAAAAAAAATATCTCGCCGACCCTCTATACTCAAAATAATAATAAAAAAATCTCACCACCCTTTACACTCAAAATAATCTCTAAGCACTCACCCGTCGTCTATACTCAAAACAATCTCTAAACACTCATCCACCTCCTACACTCAAACAATTCATTGGCTACCATAATTGTAGGATAGTCATATACAACAAGAATCAATAACGTGCCTAAACTATTAAATGCTAAAACTCTATGCACCAAACTTGTTTAAATTAACCTAAAGAACATTTTGGAACCTTGATTAAAAAACCAACAATGTGCCTAAAGAAGACTAAATGTGCCTAAACCCACTTCTAACCCATTCAAAACTACTACCTTGTGTTCTAAAGTAAAGTAGTTAAAACTAGTTTAGGCGACAATTTGTAACTTTAAGGCACTAACAACATGCCTAACACTTTGTATACCAAACTAGTTACGTTATAGATCTAAGAAATATAAATATATTTAGACCTATGAGTGAAAATACAAAATATTATTAAATACAATTTTCTAAACTTCAACTAAACTTGAACATTTCACCCCACATAAACTTGAACTAAAACTTCAATAATAGGTTCCATATCGAGAATTAGTTCTCTTCTAACTTGAACTTGTTGTAAAATTGAGAGGCGAAACCGGGCACCAAAACTTTACCAAAACATATAATAATAATAATAATAATAATAATAATAATAATAATAATAATACAAAAGATGAAATATAAAAAGAATATATATATATATAGTATAAACAAAAGAAAGTGGAGATTTATGGCAAATTAAAAACACAAAAATTAGAGAAAATGGGAGGAAAAATTGGTGTATTTTCTTTTCCAAAAATCTCTCTATTTATAGGCAATTTAAGAGAGGATGATGTGGTACATTTGGACACCAATCTATGGCCTTTAGAAGACACTTTGGCTATGGAGAAAATTCCACTTGGCATGGATAACAAATGGGCATGTGGAATGGGCATTTACATATGCCATATTCACAATACTCCCCCTTAAATGCCCATTTATATAAAATATACCTCGTTAAAACCTTACTAGGGAAAAACCCAATGGGAAGAAAAACCCTAGTGAAGGAAAAAGAGTACATATTTTATATAGTTTACTATAATACATTCACTCCCCCTCATGGAGACATCACTTAAAGTCTTTGAGTCGCCGCATTCCAATGCTATATACTAATTTATCGAAGGTTGCAGTTGGTAATGCCTTTGTAAATAAGTCAGCCAGGTTATCTTTTGAACAAATTTGTTGTACAGTGATATCGCCATTTTCTTCAAGATCATGAGTATAGAAGAGCTTTGGTGAGATATGCTTTGTTCTATCTCCTTTGATATATCCTCCCTTGATTTGAGCTATACATGCTGTGTTGTCTTCGTATAACATCGTTGGAAGAGGTTTACTTGAAGACAAGCCACATGTCTGATGAATGTGTTGTGTCATCGATCTTAGCCATACACATTCTCGACTTGCTTCATGAATAGCGAGGATTTTAGCATGATTTGAAGAAGTGGCCGTTATAGTCTGTTTCACTGATCGCCACGATATAGCAGTTCCTCCACATGTGAATAGATAACCTATCTGAGATCTAGCTTTGTGTGGGTCAGATAGATAACCAGAATCTGCATAACCAACTAGATCATACTTTGATTTGTTAGAATAAAATAAACTCATATCAATTGTCCCTCGAAGATATCGGAGTACATGCTTAACTCCGTTCCAATGTCTTTTTGTAGGACATGAACTATATCTAGCTAATAAATTTACTGAAAATGCAATATCTGGTCTTGTGTTATTAGCCAAATACATAAGTGCACCAATTGCACTAAGATATGGTACTTCAGGACCAAGTAGTTCTTCATTGTCATATCGAGGTCGAAATATATCTTTCTTTATATCCAGTGAACGAACTTCCATTGGAATGTTCAATGGATGTGCTTTATCCATATAGAATCTTTTTAAGATTTTCTCTGTATAAGTTGATTGATGAACAAATATCCCATCTGTTAAATGTTCAATTTGCAAACCAAGGCAAAATTTTGTTTTTCCAAGATCTTTCATCTCGAATTCTTTCTTAAGATATTCTATTGCCTTGGATAACTCTTCAGGAGTTCCAATTATATTTAAGTCATCAACATATACAGTTATAATAGCAAATCTTGACTGAGATTTCTTTATAAAAACGCACGGACATATTGGATTATTTTGGTATCATTCTTTCAACAGATATTCACTCAGGCGATTATACCACATTCGTCCTGATTGTTTTAATCCATATAATGATCTCTGTAACTTTATTGAATACAATTCCCGAGAACTTGATTCATGCGTTTCTGGTATTTTAAATCCTTCCGGAATTTTCATATAAATGTCATTATCCAGAGATCCATATAAATACGCCGTGACTACATCCATTAGATGCATATCAAGCTTTTCATATACAGTCAGACCAATCAAATATCTTAGCGTTATTGCATCCACCACAGGAGAATATGTCTCCTCATAATCAATACCAGGCCTTTGCGAGAATCCTTGTGCAACAAGTCTCGCTTTATATCTTGTGACTTCATTCTTTTCATTTCTTTTCCTTACAAATACCCATTTATATCCCACAGGTTTGACGTTTTCCGGTGTTGGGACTACTGGTCCAAAAACCTCACGTTTTGAAAGTGAGTTCAACTCTGCTTGGATTGCTTCTTTCCACTTCGGCCAATCCTTTCTACGTTGACATTCTACGATAGATTTTGGGTCAAAATCGTCACTTTCATGAATAATATCGTGAGCAACATTATAAGAAAAAATGTTGTCAATAATGATATCATTTCTGTTCCATCTCTTTCCTGTTGTAACATAGTTTATAGAAATTTCATTATTATCCTCAAGCGTTTGATTTTCACCAATACTCTTTTGAGTAGTTGTATTCTGGATTTCTTCTGGAACATCCATACATTTTATCGAATCATTTTGATTCTCAACGACTTTTCTTTTTCGAGGATTTTTATCTTTAGAACTTATTGGTCTACCACGCTTCTGGCGTGCTCCAAACTCATTATTGACAACTTGTTCCTTTGGGATATCAACTTTTGATGGAGCATTTGCAGCTGGTATATATGATTTAGTCACACTTTTAGTATCTGTGAATGCATCTGGTAGTTGATTTGCTATATTTTGCAAATGAATTATCTTTTGAACTTCAAGTTCACATTGATTTCTACGAGAATCTAAATGAGATAATAACGATGCATTCCATGTAATTTCTTTTTCCAACTTCTTAATTCCTCCCCCTAATGTTGGAAAATTTGTCTCATTAAAATGACAATCAGCAAATCGTGCAGTAAATACATCACCCGTCAGGGGTTCAAGATATTTAATAATTGATGGGGAATCAAAACCAACATATATTCCTAACCTCCTTTGAGGACCCATCTTAGTACGTTGTGGTGGAGCAATCGGTACATATACTGCACATCCAAAAATTCTTAGATGGGAAATATTTGGCTGCTGGCCATAAGCTAATTGCATTGGGGAGTATTTATTATAAGCTACTGGCCTAATACGTGCCAGTGATGCAGCATGCAAAATAGCATGACCCCATACCGATGTAGGAAGTTTAGCTCTCATAAGCAATGGTCTTGCAATTAGTTGCAGACGTTTTATAAATGATTATGCTAGACCATTTTGTGTATGAACGTGAGCTACATGATGTTCAACACTTATCCCAATTGACATACAATAATTATTAAAAGTTTGGGATGTAAATTCACCAGCATTATCAAGTCGAATGGTCTTAATTGTATTATCAGAAAATTGTGCTTTTAACTTAATTATTTGAGCAAGTAATCTTGCAAATGCAAGATTTCGACTTGATAATAAGCATACATGTGACCATCTGCTGGATGCGTCAATTAATACCATAAAATATCTAAATGGACCACTTGGTGGGTTAATAGGTCCACAAATATCATCTTGAATTCACTCTAAAAATGCAGGTGATTCAATCCCCACTTTAGCTGGTGATGGTCTAATAATTAATTTCCCTTGAGAACAAGCATCACATGACAACTCATTGGATTGAAGAATCTTCTGGCTCTTTAAAGGATGTCCATGTGAATTCTCAATAATTTTTCTCATCATTATTGACCTTGGATGACCCAATCGATCATGCCAAACACTGAATATTTCTGGATTCATGAACTTCGGGTTCATTATTGCATAACTTTCGATTACTCGTATATGAGTATAGTATAATCCAGAAGAAAAAGCAGGCAGTGTTTCTAATATACGTTTTTCATGTGAAACAATAGATGTTATATAGAGACACTCTATATTATTTTTACAATCAGTTTCAACATGATAATTATTTTCACGTATATCTTTAAAACTTAATAAGTTTCTTTTCGATTTGCTAGAGAACAGAGCATTATTAATTGTAAATCTTGTTCCTCTAGGCAAAATAAAGTTTGCATTTCCAAAACCTTCAATCAGATTTGCAGAACCTGATATAGTATTGACTTTTGCTTCCAGCATTGTCAATCTAGTAAAATATTTTCTATTTATGAGTATCGTGTGCGTAGTTGCGCAGTCTGCCAGACATAAATCCTCATTGCTCATTTTCGAATTACTCAACATATTGAAATTGTTCATATTTCTTCATTGAAAAGAAAAGAAAAACGATTACAAAGAGTCTTAAATATATATACAAACAAAACAACAACAAAAATATACTAAACAGTATTTAATTATATATTTTCATACAAATCATCCTCTACTTGTTTGATTGCATCAATTCTCTCTCCAGGAGATTCAAAATAATCAGCTACATCAAGATGCATCATATTGGAGGGGTCAAACACATCATCTTCTTGAATGGCAAGATTTACCTCCACATTCTTTCATTTTCCTTTTTCCTTCAGGGAAGCTTGATAGAGATCAACAAGGTGTTTTGACGTACGACAGGTACGTGACCCACCCAGTCATTCCGCACCGGAAACATTTATGTTCATCACCTTTCGAACTTCTATCTTGTGGAGCCTTTCCTTTATGATCATCACTTCGTGTGGGTTTCTTAAAATTATAATGCCCACCACGAAAATAGGTATTTCTTCCTCTACCGCGGTCCCGACCTCGACCACGACCACGACCTCGACCACGGTTATTAAAATTCACAACATTCACTTCAGGGAATGGTGTTGCTCCAGTTGGTCGGGATTCGTGATTTTTCATCAATAACTCGTTATTTTGTTCAGCAACGAGAAGACATGAGATAAGTTCAGAATATTTTGCAAAACCCTTCTCTCGATATTGCTGCTGCAGGAGCATATTCGAGACATGAAAAGTGGAAAATGTCTTCTCTAACATATCAACATCAGTAATCTTTTCTCCGCATAATTTTAATTTTGAACTAATTCTGAAGAGTACGGAATTATACTCACTTACTGATTTAAAGTCCTGCAACCTTAGATGCATCCAATCATAACGAGCTTTGGAAGAATAACTGTTTTTTGATGATCGTACCTTTCTTTCAAACCTTGCCATAGAACGTAGGGATTTTTTATTGTAAGATACTCCATTTTCAATCCCTCGTGAAGATGATGGCGAAGGAAGATCAGGGCTTTTGCTTTTTCTTGATTTGATGCATCATTTCCTTCTTTAATTGTTTCTCCAAGATTCATAGAATCTAAATGGACCTCAGCGTCAAGGATCCATGACAAGTAGTTATTTCCATTAATATCCAGGGCCGCAAATTCTAGCTTTGTAAGGTTTGCCATAATAACACTATCAAAATAATAATATATATTTATATTAGAAATTTAACATAAACCAAATGCGTAAAAATGGCTTACCTATAAGACTTACCTTTAGCGGGAAAAATGACAGAGATTCGTGCTGATAACGTGTTGTAAAATTGAGAGGCGAAACCGGGCACCAAAACTTTACCAAAACATATAATAATAATAATAATAATAATAATAATAATAATAATACAAAAGATGAAATATAAAAAGAATATATATATATATATAGTATAAACAAAAGAAAGTGGAGATTTATGGCAAATTAAAAACACAAAAATTAGAGAAAATGGGAGGAAAAATTGGTATATTTTCTTTTCCAAAAATCTCTCTATTTATAGGCAATTTAAGAGAGGATGATGTGGTACATTTGGACACCAATCTATGACCTTTAGAAGACACTTTGGCTATGGAGAAAATGCCACTTGGCATGGATAACAAATGGGCATGTGGAATGGGCATTTACATATGCCATATTCACAATAGAACTAAACTTTTTTTTTCTTTCACTAAATTGGAGGCAGAACGTGTGGCAGTGGCAATAGCAGAAGTGGAGAAGAAAAAAACTGAAGAAGAAGAAAAAAATGAAGAAGAGGGAGGAAGAAAAAGCTAGAAAGGCAGTTAGGGTTTTGTAAGTGAAACTTATTCCGACTTTTTTTCTCCCGACTCAAAAAAAGTTGTGGGGAGAAATGGATATGTCGACGCTTTTAAAAAATTGTCGGCATAGACCGAAATTCTTGTAGTGTATTGCAAACCTTTATATATATATATATATTTCATGAGCGTCCAGGCTGACTTACGTATACTTCGACTAATCTCACGGGACAACCGCCTGACCTTACTAGATTTGGTTGTCAAGACGAAACATGTAGGATATTGAATTCTAAGTATGTTGTCACCATGGATTGAACTCATTTCCTCTAAACCCTTTATTATTCCTACTGTAAAGCAAACCTTATTCCAAACAAGTACACTAAAGATGCCAATGCCACCATGTCCGACTTTGGCAGAATTATGTCAATATGAGTCTAGTTCAACAATTAAAGTATTTACTCTTTTTTTTTTAGGTCAAATGTTCAAATTTCTATCTCACACTTATTGTACTTTAAAACTCCTTAAACTTTAATAGTTTTATTTAGTCTTTAAAGTATAAAAGGCTTTGTTGATTCTCAAAACTTAAAATTTTAATTCAAATAAATTCCTATCATTAACATTGTTATTTAGAATATTAATATGACATATTGATTGAACCAACCAGTGATAACTTTAATTGAACCAACAAGTGATGCTATATTCCTCGAACATGCCACATTAATTTTTTTGGTCAACATTCTCTTATTTCGCATCTTTTATACTAAAGAGACCATTTGGTTCAACATTTCACTAGATGTTCATGAATAACTTTATGTCTGAGAATAAAATTGCTAGAACCAAATATTACTTTGTTTGTTTCTAATGAGAACGTTATCAAATTTTCACAAGGATAAATAACATTCACAAGATTAATCTTTTAAATCTTTTATAATTATGATATATTATTCCTAAAATAATCAAATTAATTCCAAAAAATAAATTTAACTCAAAAAAATCCAAAAAACAAATAATTTTTTAAAAAATAATAATTAATTAATAAGTGATAATAAATAACCGATGAATAATTAATTAATACTTACAATAAATTAATAATAATTCTAACTAATTGATTAAATACGTTATTAATAATTTAATTCATGAATTAATATTTTCGTAATTAATTGCATCAGCTTTCATTAAAAATGCATCCGTGTGTTATGTCATTTTTATATAAAATCAAGTATATATTTTAATAAATTAATTTATTACAATGGAATAATTAAGTTAATACATTATTATCAATTTTTTAATTTAATTTTATTGATTATAAATTTAATTAAAATGTATTAACTAATTTAATTTATTAGAGAAATGAGATTGAGATTGATCACATTTTTTTGGAGGAATGAGATTGGTCCCCTTTTTTAGAGGATTATTCCCAATTTAAGAGTGGGTCCTACATTTTATTCTCATTCTTGATTTTGATAAACACCATCAAAAGGAATGAAAATTTTTATTCTCATTCATGGTAAGTAATTGGGGCCTTGGTTTTTGAAAATTGTGTTTGTTTTCTCACAATTTCTTTATCATGGTTATTATTTTTTTTAAGGAAACATTTTAATTCTTAGCCAAATTCAAAAAACAAGTTTTTAAAACTTTTTTTTTAGTTTTTAAAATTTGGCTTGGTAAATAACAAAATAAAGAAATCCAGATGTGGAAGTGGTGTCTATAAGTTTAATTTTTTAAAAAATGACATTATAATAATCATGAAACGTTTTTTTTTAGTTCAACAATTGTGCGGTGAGGATCGAACCAATAAACTTTTATATACAATACCACTCTAACTAGTCCAGGTGAAATAAATCTTAAAATTTGGAAATTAAATTAAGATTTAGATTCTTTTTTCTTTTTCCACCTTAATTTCTCTGTTTTTCAATTTTCTATTTTGGAAAAACAAATCAATTTTTTTCCTAAACTTCCCAACAATTTTTATCCTAAACTTTCAATTTCATCAAATTGCACCCCAAACTTAGATAAGTGTGACAATCTTAGGATTTTTTTTTTATTAATATTGTAGTTTTTGAAACTTATTATAAAAATATAGTAGTTTCCAAACTGTTTATATTAATATTGTAGTTTTTATTAGTTGGTTGAGAGACGACCTTAGATACGCGGCCAAGAGACGACATTTGTTTTCTTGGTAGAAGGTCGTCTCTTGAAGAGACGACCTACACTCGGGTTTAAAAAAAATATTTGCCACATGTACATTCACTCGAGTTAAAACTGGCAGTGGGAAAAAAAATTATCAGAAGGCCGTCTCTTGAAGAGACGACCTTCAGTCGGTTTTTAAAAACATGCCACATGTACACTTCATGTGTAAAAACAAGCGGAGGGAAAAAAAATTAGCTGAAGGTCGTCTCTTGAAGAGACGACCTTCATTCGGGTTTTTAAAAAAAAAATCGCCAAGTGTACAGGTCGTCTCTTGAAAAGATGACCATTGTTCACAAAACCAACACCCCCCATTTCTCATTTTAACAAAACCTTCCCTCCATTTTCTTTTTAACAAAACCCTCCCTCTTCCCTTTCATTTTCAACTCCTAGCAGACAAAAAAAAAAAAAACACAGCAACCCCACAACCCCCATAAGTTGATTTGAGCTTTTTGTAGTCCCCACTTAAAATATTTAGTCGTCATTTGAGGTAGCAAACTTGTTCTTTGTCTGCATTGGAGGAAAGATAGCATTTTGTGGCCGTTGGATACACAAACTTTATCACATTTGAGGACCACCAAATTTATTTGGATTTTTGAGTTTTTTTTTAATCGTTTTCACTAGTTTCAAGTGATTTTAGCTCTTTTTATTGTAGATATGTTGAGAGTGATTATATGATTAGTTAGATTTGTGTATTGAAATGCAAACAACTTGTTGGATTTTTTTAAAAAGATTTTGTTGGATGTGTGTATATTTTTTTAATATTTGTTGGATGTGTTTTTTTTTTCAAGATTTGTTAAATTTATGTTTTTTTTTCAACAATTTTTGTTTTATTTTTCATGTTGTTGTGTTTCAACTTTTTTCAAAATATTGGTTAGTTATATAATTTTTATAAAGATTTTTTTTAGATGTATTTTAAAAAACAAGTTGTTGGATGTATATTTTTTTTCTCAGATTTGTTGGTTTTTTTTAAAGCACTTGTGTTGTTGAATTTTTTTTTAAAAGATTGGTTGGTTTTAATTTTAATAAAAATTTTGTAGATGTATATTTTTAAAAGATTTTTATTTATTTTTATTTTTTTATTATATTAATTACATATTTGAATTTAGTTTTGTGTCACCGGATCAACTATGCATGTGCTCATACAATATAGATATATGTTTGACCTTCTTAGACCCGACTTGGTATGAGTCCAGTAATTTATTTTACTTTTGATTTTTTTTGTAAGACACTAATCGTCGATATTTTGATATTTTAGATGATTTGGGAGCCGTACACCGATGTCATGCCTACATTACCTCATTATTGTAGAAATGGTCATGATATCTGGCGTTCGTTAACTCTGATCATCTGTTTTCATATTATTGAATGACATCTACCAAATATAGTGATGAGGCAATTTGAGATGAAACAAGCTATCCTAGAAGTGTGCAACATTGACCTGAACCTACATGCCATAGACCTCCGACATCAGGATTAGTTAGTTGTGCTGGTACCGTACGTGGAGCGATGACATATGCGCCGACAACTCATAGTTGATGCTCCTCCAATTGATGCATATGGTCATACGACTCCAAACTATATGAATTGGTATCAAAATATTACAATGTGCTACATCACTCGTGAGGGAGCGTCCTATGGTCAAACGATACATGTTTAATTTAATTTTTAAATTTATATTTACTTTAAATTATAAATTTATTTTAAATATTGTCTAATTTTTCTTATCATTTGAAGAGGTCATGCTTTAGACAAATTCGAGATCTCTCACAAAATTTAGAGATTCTTCGTTTGTGCGACAGTGGGGAACAAAATATGGACCAGTTACATTATATGTATAACATTCCTATTGCTCCTCCTCCTGGTCCTAAACATAGAAGACGTGCTCAAGGACAGAACATTGCTCAACAAGAACACATTGAAGAAGAAGAGAAGTTGCCCCGAGCTGTACCAGCTGAGGTTGATCAAGACGTTGACTCATATGCCTCCCATCACTCAGACGCAGGACAATGTAGTTCCACTCCGATGATGATGATACCGACTCCTGGTACACGATATCTTCATACACCAGACATACATGCTTTTGAGGCTGGTCCCTCATCATCACATGTTGGTCCCTCATCAATCGGTCCCTCATATGTTTAAAGTTGAACGATCTATTGACACGAAATTTAATATTCGAGGAACCTATTAGATACTTTTTAAAGTTTAGGGACGTACTAAATACAATCCTAAAACTTTTAATTTGATCATTCACCCCCTAAACTTATGAAAATTCACAATTAAGTCCTTAAATGTAGCAAAATGCACAAACCACTTATGAATTACAAATATTGATACAATCAAACTCTTGAATTATATAACATTGTTACAATTTCATTAACTCATATTTTTTAACTCTATTAATTTTGAAAAGTATTGTATTAACCATTAAATTTAGTTATCAGATCGATGTTGAATTACCATATCGATTTATGAAAACAAAAAATTGAAACAAACGGTGTGGGTTTCATTATAACAATTATATAGTTAGAAGATTTGATTGGAACAACACATTTAGATGTTTAATTGCAACTGTAGCCACCTATTTTTGCCCGACTTCTTTTTATAAAATTGATTGCTAGTTTATATATATATATATATATTTTAATGTTTGTTATTAAATTTGCTCATTATTGGAATGTCTTCACTTTGATATTTGTTAATTTTACCTTTTTTTGCCCTTATTTATTTATTTATTTATTTCTTTTAAGTTGGAAAAGCCATAATCTTTTGGATAAAAACAAAGTTTGGTTAAATGAGTAAGTTTGGTATTTTGTTTTGCTTGACCAAAAGTTGTTGGTCCTTTTTGGTGCTAAGTTCCTTTTGGCATATTTTCAAATTGCAAAAGCTTGTTCATTGGGTTAATACACAAAAAAGGAAGTTGTTTGGGCTTTTTATACCTCTCTTTCCCTTCTTCAAAGAGGGGGATCTCCATCCATACACCAAAAAAAAACCCTAGAAGAAGCTCTTCTTTTCTCAATTTTTTTCTCTCATCCATAACACAACACACCACTACATCCATCTTCTCAAAAAAAAAAAAAAAAAAAAACCCTACAAGCCCCATATCCATATACACATCCAAACACATATCACAACCACACATGCATTGAGAGGTAGAAAAAAAAAAGGTGAGCTTTCATTCAAAGCCAACAAAAGTCTATAACACAAAAAAAAACCCTAACTTAGTTGGAGGTTGCATTTTAGTAGGGCTTTGTCCCAAGGATCCGCGCCTCAAACAACAAGCTAGTCGGTTGTTCTTGTTCTCAACTTCTAGTTCTTCGTCTCTATCTCGACATGCCCTGAAAAACAGTAGTTGAGTAAGGGTATTAAGAGTTTTTACTTTTACTTTTATTGTTTCTTTTCTCCTCTTAATTTTATTACAATGTGAATCTTTATGTATCTTTGTTTTACATTATGCCTTAGATCTTTTGTTTGATGCCACTGATTTTTTATTTTTTATTTTTATGGTTCATCTTCCCTACCTATCTACCATTCTTTTCCATGTCTTCTCCTTCTTGGCTCTTAAGTTTGGTACTAAAAAAATGAAAACAAAAAGAACAAAAAAAAAGAAGCAACGTTGTAAAATCAAAAGAAAATGTTGTCTACATACTTGTGAGTGAGAGACTCTTGTTCTGATTAGAAAAAAAAATAGAACAATGGTGAGAGAGGATATGAAGAAGAAGAGAAGAAAATAAAGGAGTTTTGAGAGAAGAGAGAATAACAAATGAAAGTAGGAGAGTTTTTTTAAAAAAAAAGAGTGATGTGTGGTTAAAAAAAAGGAGAACTTTTGTTTTGTTTTAATTTTATTCATTAGTTTTACTTTTTATTATTATTATTATTATTATGTATTTTTTAGATGTGCATTTCCTTGAAGCTTGACAAGCCTTTTATTATTATTATTATTATTATATGTATGTATGTTGGATTGCGCGAAGGTTTTCAAATCAAGTTCTTTTTTTGTTTGTGTTGTCACATCAAGCACAATGTACTAGACATGGTATGATTTTCAATTTTTTTTTTAAATTTTTGTACTTTTTGTTTGATTTATTTTTTAATTATCTACTTGTCTCAGTTTTCTTATTTATCCAAGATTGATGTATTATTTGCTTATCTCATTTGCTTTAATTAGATGTTACTTTCTAATTATCATTATTTATATTAGCATGTTTACCACATTGTTATTTTTTTTATATGTGCATGTTGCGTTATAAGGTGTATTGTACTAATCTTTTTAGTCAATTTACCTTTTTGTAAAAAATTTCCTACGACGGAATCTAAATGTTTGGGAATTCGATTTTCTAGTTTTCCTGATGTGAGAAATCGATTATTTAGAAGTCTAAGATCGATTCCAACATGTTTTTTTTAAAAAGAATATGTTAACATGCTTGTTTGCTTATTTGCTATGATTAATTTATTATGCTAGCTTAATTTATATTTAAATTGTCTTTATTTGTTGTGTTTAATTACAATTTTCTTGGTTATTCGTAATGTTTTCCAATCTCTTTTTAATTCTATTCCCTTTTTTATAAAAATTATTTCCAAATCTTTAACATGGCTCTTTTTGAGTTTATAAAAGTTTTATAACCAAAGTGCTATTTCTAAAGTCTTTTGTAATATCTTTCTAAAAAAAGTGGTTTTTCAAGGCCATTTTTCCTAAAAATTCCTACGATGGAATCTAGAAATATTTGGGAGTCCGATTTTCTAGAATTCTTGAGGTAAGGGATCATTATCTTTGGGAGTCCGAGATTTTGGTCCCAAGAAAAAATGTATTTAATTAAAACAAAAATTTGTTTTTTTTTTTAAAAAAAAAAAAATTTCTTTTATAAAAGGCTATTCTATGACGGAGTTGAGAAATTGGAAAATTTCTCATACTCTCGAGGTAGAGAATTTTTCCTAATTCTTTTTGGAAATATTTCTAATATAGTCAAATTGATTGGATATTTATCCACTTATTTTATGGGATCATGACTTCAAATATTGGAGAAATTAGAGGTAAAATAAGACATTGTTTTAAAAATCTTTTGTTCCCTAAGTGAGCTTTTTCTTTTAAAATCTTTTGCAATTCAAGATTAAAATTTGGTCACCGTTTTAAACAGGTGTTGTGGGGTGCTAACACATTCCCCATACACAAATAACTTTCGAGCCCAAATCTAGTTTTTGCATACTGTTTTTTTTCTCTTTTTTTCAAAAAAAATTGTTGTCTTATTTTGGTGCCCAATCACACCATAAAAAAGATTGGTGGCGACTCCTTTTTAAAACCTCATTTTTCGAGGATGTCGGCTGCTCCGTGTCGCAGGTACGTGACGACAGCAACAATGCCCCAAGTTTTAAGAGTTGATTGATTAAATTGAAGATTGTAATTGTAACAACTCCTAGAGATGGTTTTTGCAATTTTTTCTTTTATTTCTAAGTAAATAATCTCTATTCATAAATGTGTAATTCTTTGTGCATCATTAGTTTATTATCAAAATTTTAAACTAAACTATTAAAATAAAACAACAAAAAAAGCATGTCAAGGTCGTCGTTTAAAAAGCCATTGAAGGCCGTCGCTTCAAGAGAGACCTTCTACCAGGTGAGCAAAGTTCGTCTCTTCAAAAGTCGGCCTTCTACCACGCAAGTGGAGGTCGTCTCTTGAAAGAGACGACCTCCTAACACGCAAGTGTAGGTCGTCTCTTCTACCACGCAAGCAAAAGTCGTCTCTTCGATCTTTGCTTGCGTGGTAGACGAGACGACCTTCAGCCAGCTAATAAAAACTACAATATGAATATAAATAGTTTGGAAACTACTATATTTTTATAATAAGTTTCGAAAACTACAAAATTAATAAAAAAAAAAATCCACAATCTTAACCCTAAACTCTAAAAAGTGTTGCAATTTTAACCTTCTTATAAGTTTCTGTTTGAAATATCTTAAAAAAAAATCTCATATGAATTGAATGAATTCTAAAACATACGTATGATACAAAATTGATAAGATTTCAAAGAAAAACGATATTAGAGTTAATTTTTTGGGCAAATTTGTGATTTTTAAACAAAATTATTCAATGGTTTATTTGTGCATTGATCAAACACAATTTTGTACAAAAACTTAATTTTATTGAAATTATTAAGTTTATAAAGATTTTTACATTGCTTTTTGTTAAAACTAATAAAGAACATTTGCTATGCACATGAAATTATTCTATATGATATAAAGTAATATATATATATATATATATATATATATATATATATATATATATATATATATATATATTAGAATTGTTTACGTAGTCGTATCATTTATATAGTGCTAATAATATGGTCATAATTTTTTTTAGACATCATAATTTATATTTCTACCATATAAGTAATAAAGTAAGTAATCATTTATTCTTTTAAATTAATAATTTATAATTAAGATCTCTTTTGATAATCATTTGATTTTTAAAAACTGTCATTATTTTCTTTCTCTACAATAAGTTTCATATATATTTTTTTTAATGAAAATACTTCAATTCTTAACCAAATTCCAAAAACAAAAATGATTTTTTTTTAGTTTTCAAAACTTGGTTTGATTTTTAAAAAGGTACGTAAAAAAAAGTAGATAACAAAACAAGAAAATCTATAGTGCTAACAATTTTTTTGTTTTTTGGTATTTTTCTTAAAGAAATAATATTTTCATATTTCTAATGATTCACTGAGTAATAGACTTTTAATAGTTGTGAGGATTTATTAATTTTTCTTTCAGATGAGCTTTTAGTAATTAGAAATTCCATATTTCAGACCACATTGGAAACTTCCTTATTTGAGCGAGAATTGAAGATGTCATTTACTTTTATTTCCCCTCTCTTAGTTTCTGCACAGTTTTTCCATCACACGCATATGAATTCCATATTTCACACAACATATTCATATTTCACACAACATTTGATTTCATAATGAAATGTAGATTTTTTTTCTTTAGTTCAACAACAATTGAAAATTTAGAAGGTTCGAACCTCTCACTATTTAGTCGAGGGTACATGTTAATTACCGATGAAACCTAATACTGAAAAAAGGCCCTAAGCCCTAATTGATGATTCTTCTTCTCCACCCCCGTCCATCTTCATCTTCTTGTTGCTGCCACATTCTCCTATATTGCTGCCACATTCTCCTATAACTATCGAAAACTTTGTTCGGAGATTAGATCAAGCTTCCAATTATGACGACTTAGGGTTTCGGTGAGCCTTAACTTTGGAGGACGACAAATGAAGCGAATTGGTTGTTTCTACAATCAAGTCCTAATTGATATTTCTTCTCCCCCCACCCACCCTTTCATCTTCTGTGT
Organism: Trichosanthes truncata; assembly: GCA_033996785.1. Lineage (NCBI taxonomy): Eukaryota > Viridiplantae > Streptophyta > Magnoliopsida > Cucurbitales > Cucurbitaceae > Trichosanthes > Trichosanthes truncata. Next base: position 75,554,369 of record JAWPNB010000003.1, read on the forward strand.
GCTCCATGCTAGCTTCCCATCCTTCTGTCTTTTTCTTTTTGGTGATTGTTCCTCCAACATGTTTGCTCTTCATCTTCGGCTAACTTTTAAGCAATTCCTCTGTTTTCATACTTCCTCATCCTTTTCTCTTCTTTTCAATTTGTGTTTACTACTTGTTGATGGTGTCCCTGTCCACCATTTGTTGCCGCTTGCCAATCGATCAATTCCTGATTTGACGCCCAATGGATTGGTTTGTAGGTGGTTCAATGATCGGTGTTGTGTCATGCAAGCGTATGCGATCAAAGTAATAATAAAACGGTATTTGAGTACCTAGTATCAAATCCACTGGGGAAGCGTAATTGAAATTCTTTTTATAGCTAATTAATTATTAAGAATATTTAAAATTGGAGTTATTTAAGGCCCAAAATAAAGAAGCGATGCCTAGAGAGAAGATTTAACTAGGAAAGCAATAAAAAGGGATGTAGATACCAAATTAAGGGGATGTTTAGGGATCGAACACAATTTAGGTTGGACTTATGGCAATTGGATCTATCAGTTAATTAACAAGCTTAATTGCATAAACCTAGAGCTAAATCGGTCAAAATCTCATGTCGGTCTCATTCAAACACGCTTAATTAATTGTTTGCCTAAGTGTCCTTAGCGCTAATTGTTTAATTAGTTGGAATAAGCCCACTCATAATTAGTCTCACCCGTCAATTGTTACTCCTATGTCACCTCAGCAATTTAAGGGTGTTAGTTGGATTAATTTAGTCCAAATTTCCTCCGTCGAGGTCAATTAAGACTAAGTTCAACTAATTATTGGCCAAATACATAGAAGCATTAATAACAACCCAATCAAATGCAATTAATCAAGAAAAGTCAATTATCACAATTAAACCATAAATTCAATCCTAAATGTGCTCTTAATCCCTAAACAAATAAATTTATCCCATAAATGTCATTAAAACAACACAATACAACATCCTAAAGTCCCTAGATGCATAAAACAAAGAGAAGATAATGGGGAAGAAGACTGTCGTTGCAGAACTCTTGAATCTTACCTCGAATTTCGCAATCTTGAGCCTCGAACACTGCTCCTGAACTCTCCGTCTCGAGCTCCAAAGGTCCCAAGGAAGCAAGTTATCGAAATTAGGGATAAAAACCCTCAATTGGTCTCCCCTTTTCCGTAGAGAAAACGATGGCTTTATACTGGAATTCGACATAGCGTCGAGACGCTGTCCAAAACACATAATTTTAGCATGCGCGCGCTTAACGCTACGGACAAAAATCGACTTCTTTGCGCCTTTTGAGCGTCGAGATGCTACAGGGTAGTGTTTCGACACTTGCCTTTAGGTTTGAGAGCGTCTCAATGCCATTTTGAGCGTTGAGACGTTGTTCTCTCAGCCAACAGCAATTGTGAAGCTTCTCTTCGCCATACTTAGCCCCATTTTGGGTTCTTTTAAGCTCGACATCAAACCCAATGCTCCAAATTCATCAATTCCGATCTCAAGTGCTCGGTTTCTTGAAATAAGCAAAATAATCACATAAAAGCTCACAATTATAGTGTAAAACTAGCTAAAATAAGCCATAAATATAGCACTAAATTAATTCTATCACTCAATGCCTCAAGGATGGCTGTAGAGTCCAACATGATGGGTTATATAGAGAGGAGTGTTGTGGAAATGGAAAGGAGTCGGACCTAATTGAATTTCACTTACATGCCCCTTGGTGCATTTAAGAAAAATTGTTCATCTCAAGGCTTTACTCAATTAGTGTTGCCTTAATTAATATCGTATGAGTTCTTATGAATTATTTAGAAATTGTGTAAAAAACAATTCTATAATTAATGAAGATCTATGAAAGGTGAAGAGTTTAGGTGGAAATGTAAAAGTTAGAAAATGTATAATTAATTATAAAAAAAAAAAAGAAAATGTATAATTTTGTTTTTGAAAAATTATCTTTTTAATTACTGAGTTTTGAGTACTAGGGTTGGTTAGTTCTTGAATTTTCAAAATAGACTTAAGTTTTTAAGAATAGGTTTAAATGGTTCTTCATCACTAACAGAACCGTTAAATGGTAACGGAGAGCTGACTGGACTTTTTATTTGCTTACGTGGCTTGATTATTGTGCTAAATTGGATGCTGACTCAACTCTTGTTGAAATTAATAATAAAAAATTGACATGACATAATTTATGCTCTGTTTGGCAGATGGATTTAGTAAGAAATGATTTCAAATTCCAAAATTTTAAAAAATAGAAATGATTTCAAATTCCTATTTGCATTTGGAACTAAATTAATTTGAAATCACTGAAATTAAAATTTCTTGTTTGGATGGTCACGAGAAATGAAAAAAATATAGCATTTTACTATTATGCCCTTATGAATTTTGCAGGAGATTATTTTAATTAATAACAAAATATTTTATTGTCAAATAACATTATCAAATATATATAATCATGAAAACATACCATTGATCAAAACAAATCAACTTATTAAATTAAAATTTACAAATGTTATCATTTTTGTTAAAAATGAAAATTAAAAAAAATTGCAAATGTCTTAATTTAAATGAAAAAAATGAGATTGAACTCAATCAAATCTAAACAAAATTCATCAAAAAAAGATTTGATTTGTTATGTTTAGGAAAAAAAATCAAAAGAAGCAAAAAAAAATTTTTGTTGATTTTTTCTCCAACCCAATGTATGAAAACATAAAACTAAAAAAAATATTCATACAGGAAAAAATTTGATTGCATCAATATATTAAAAGGAACAAAAAAAACATATTATTCTTATCAAATCAATAAATTAAAAAAAAAAAGTTTAAGAAGATGAACAATGCAAAAAAAAAAAAAAAAATCACTTCTAATTTGTTGGTCTATAAAAAAATGGTTGAAAATTGAAAAATTGTATTGAAAAGATTGAAATTATTGTTATCAATTTTTAAAAAATAGCAAAATATAATGAAGAAACAAAATAGAAATCTTGAATTTTCTTTAATGGCGTTGAGTTAGACTGCCAAATATGATGTATTTGAAACATGAATTTTTTTTTAGAAAAACAAGATTTGAAATTAATTTTAAATCTCTCATTTTTTTTTTACATACAAACAGATAAAATGATTTCAAATCGACATCACAGATCAAGGAGTAGCAAGGGTTAGCCCTAAATTAATTAAACCCACCTTAAACATTTTTCTTTGCTAGCAAAACGCAAAACCCAGCTCGCAAATCGCAAAACTCATCGGCGTTCTTCCACAGGCGAATCTTCATTTTTGACCGGCGAAGCTTCGATTCAGCAAGCTTTCTTTGACCAGCAAGAGGATCGTTTCCAAAAAGCGTACAGACAAGCGATTCCCTTTGTGTTTTTCGAATATTCAAACCTTCGAAACTTCATTTAAAGGTAAGCACAAAATGTTTCCCTAATTTGTTTTCCTGCTTAGGGTAATTTTTTTATGGATTGAACCCGATTTTTCGTTCCAACCTTGAAATTACACCATAAAAATTTTTAGAATCGTCCCTGACGAGTACACTGTTGCGGCATTGCTTAAATCCCGTTCGAATCTTTGTGATTATAGGCTTGGTCAGTGTGTGATTGCTGAAATTTTGCGTCGTGGGTTTGAGTGTTTTGGGTCTATTCGTATTCGGGTGGTTGAGTTTTACGTTTGCGGTGAGAGGATGGAGGATGCGCACAAGGTGTTTGATGAAATGCCTCATAGAGATGTGGTTGTTTGGAACTTGATGATCCGTGGGTTTTGCAAGATGGGAAATGTTGGTTTGTGATTGTGTCTCTTTAGGCAAATGAATGACTGTAGCCTTGTTTCTTGGAACACTATTATTTCCTGTTTAGTCAAAATGGACGTGATGTTGAAGCTTTGGAACTGTTTCAAGAGATGGAAGAACATGATTTTGAACCAGATGAAGTGACTGTGGTCACAATGTTGCCTGTATGTTCTCGTTTGGGGCATTTCATCAAAGAAAAATGTTTAAGCTGTGTTTTGCGATTTGCTAGCAAAGAACAATGTTTAAGGTGGGTTTAATTATTTTAGGGCTAAATTGTGTGATGTAAATTTTTTATTATTAATTTATACAAAAGCTGAGTCAGCAGCCACTTTAGTACATTCATCAAGCCATGTAAGCAGTTAGTTATAGGAACCATTTAAACCTATTCTTAAAAATTTAGGAACTAAAAAGGTTTATTTTGAAAACTCAAAGACCAAACACAACTAGTACTCAAAACTCGGAGACTAAAAAGATAATTTTCTCTTTTTTTAGTTCAACAACGTTTGGATGTGGGGAGATTCGAACCTCTAACTAAACTTCTGATCTCTTAGTCGAGGATACAACCGCCAAGCTAAATTCACTTTGGCAAAGAAAATGTATAATTAATATTTAAAAGATAAACGACATAATGAGAATTTTTAAAAGTTTTAAGGGCAAAATGGGGAGAGAAAGTTTCTCTCCCCTATAGTGCCTTTTATAGTAGGATGCTTTTTATGTATTGTAGGATTAGAGGGCGATTTAGTAAAACTAAAATAGAAAGCAAAAAGTGTAATATTTGTCTAAGTTTAAAATCTAATGGGATGATCTTGAAAGATTAAAGTCAAAATTAATACAAGTGGTAAAAATTGAATTTTCCCTTGGATTTAGAGATGTCCACGTCCCCATCCCTGCCCCCATTTGAATCCCCATTTAGTTTTTTTTTTTTTTTTTAAGAATCAAATAATTCTTTTGATAAATTTTCAAATAATTAACTTCAATGAAAAATATTCATTAATTTTCAATTACATTGTTAATTATTCATGAAAAGTCTTTATTTAAATAGTTAATTTTCTAAAAAAAGAAATCTCTATTTAAAGATAAAAATTTTAAACCTCATAATAATTCAAATTATCTAATTAATTCATACGTATAATTCAAATGTTTAACTATATAATTTAAACATATTTAATTATCTAAATCATTAATATATATTTATACACATATATACATATATATTAAAAAATATAAAAAAAAAATAAATAAAGAGATCGGGGAATGAGATTCTCCATCCCCGTCCCCACTTCCTCCTCCATTACCTTTCGTTCTAAGCGGAGATTCTCACCCCATTAAGGATCTCGATCCCTGCTGAAAAAATGGACATATATGCTTTTAAATCTTCCTCAGCTGATTTCTCAATAAATAATAAATTCAATTGCATTATCGCTGTGGACCAAAAAAAATAAAACGTCATTCGCGTGTGGCTACAGAAAAAACAGATAAAATAAAAGCACGTGGTAGTGGTACACAGATACAATATTAACCCACCGATTAGGTTCCTTCGAACCGCCCATTGATTCCCTTACACGATTACTCAACATTCCACTTTCTCATTCTCAACCTCTCTGCTACAAAAATTTCTTCATCTATTTCCATTTCAATTCGAAGATAGAGAAATGTCGTCGGTGGTGGAGTTCGCGTCGTCGCAAGATCAGGAGCGAGAAGGAGGAGGAGGAGAAACGACCGAACAGCTCGATTTGAATCCGACCAAGAGGATTCTGCAGCTTCCTCGTGAGTCGTTTCTCTCTGCGGCCGTCTCTTTGAAGAATCAGGTTGGTTCCTTCTTTTGTTCTTCTCTACCGGAGCTCGTCGTCGTTTGTGAAAACGGTGTAGATTAGAACACTTTGCCCTAACGGTGTCTGAACTGAAATTTTCTGCTCTCTGCGCTTGAATTTGTTAGGTTGTGGAGGTCACTTGGAAACGACGACGTAACGATAACATCGGCGTTGATCCGACGGCGTACGGCGGCCTCCTTGGAACGGCGTTAACCTGCCTGAGATCGTACGAGGCCACCGGTAACCTCCAGGACTTGCGCTTGTGCTCCGATATCGTCGACACCTGTACTGTCGCAGCACGTGCCTCTCACAGGTGATCACGTGACCTTGCTTTCCCTTTCTCTATCTATTTCTATATGATGATTATTAGGTCGGTTGTTTTGTCTTCTGTGATACTCTTATTAAATTATCACTTTTACAATCATAGTAACAAAAAGGAAACTAAACGTGAAGTTGATAAAAAAGAGAAGAAGAAAAAAAGAAGTAGAGGACGAAAACAGGAGTTTCAGTTCAGCTGAAAGTTTGTGGATTAAAATTAAATTTTAAAACAATTTTGAAACCAAAAAGATGAAAAATCATAGGAATGATATTTTTGTAAATAAATGATGAGGATTTTTTTTTTTGGAAAAGTCCTGCAGTTATTGTCTTTGATATTCATGGAAATCTTTTATTCAAAAAAGTTTCATCTTTTATTCACCATCTGTTATTCTGAATAAACTATAATCATTTTCTTTAGCCGGTATTCTCTCCATTTGTAATATAAAAATCAGATATTCTCCCAAATATCAAATCACGGAATATTGTGATTTAATATATAAACAAAAGCTTAAAATATGTTTTTTTTTTTTAATGGGAGCTTAAAATATGATATTGGTATTTTTCTCAAGAATCTTGATTTACAAAAGCTGTTGAGAATAACTATTATATTTTCCTTCTATGATAATTTTTTTAATTTTTTTAAAATCTTTTTATATCTTATCTCTAACCAAATTTTTAAAAAATATTTTTCTTTATAATTTATCTCATCTCATCATTTTTATTTTTAGATTTAATTTATTGCTTCTAATTTATTTTTCTTATATTTTTTTTTATTTAAACTAAATTTAGATTATTTTAAAATATTTTTTTTATAAATAATTATTTTTCTTGATATTTTTATCAAATTAGAGTACACAAAAGATAATTTGTAATTTAAATTTTATAAAATTTTACATAATTATTTTATAAAATACTAGTTCATACTTAATTGAAATATATGTTTATTGTAGTCATTATAACTATTTCACAACAATTTAGTATTAATTTATCAAACATTATAACTTGACTTTCCATGTTTAAATATGAAATTTACTAAACACTAATTTACTTCATATAACAGCTGATTTTTTAAAAGAAAAGTCGACAACAATTATTTTAAAAACTACAACAATCACAAACTAGGCCTTAGTCATTTTACTTAGTGCTTTCTATAAATTTAAAAAATTGTCCTTATTTTAGTGTTTTGTTAACTTTTTTTATAAAAAAAAATATAGAATTTGTTTGAAATGACTTTTTCAGTACTTAAATAAGAGTTTTTAATTATTAAAAATATGTTTTTAAACATTTGGAAAGTCATTCTAAATATACCTGGTATTTATTATCATTCTCTCTATAAATTTTGGAAACATGTTCAGTCTCTTTTCTTGGAAATTATTATTATTATTTAACTAATTTCGATAAAAATTAATTTCAATCTATCCATAAGAATTAATTTTTAAATTTATTGGAAGTACAATGACTAAATTTAGACATTTAAAAGTATAAATTGAATGAAACTCAAGAAACTAAAATGATATTTTATCCTAAACAAAATTGAAATATTTCCAGACAACTTCTGGACCCAGACGCAGTACAACGGGGTGCTTTGGGATAAAAAAATTTGGAAAAAGTCCGATGCCACAAATATTGTAGTGTTCAGAAATAATTTTTAGAAAAGACAATTTATGTTGTCAATTGTCATATTAAAAATCTCTAATGACGCGGCCACTGGACTGTCTTCCGTCTCTATTTTAAATTATCTGCTCCTAAAACCCTTTTTTTTTAAAAAAAAAAAAAGAAAAAAGAAAAAACTCCTAAAACCCTTTTGAAAAACAAAGTGTAAAAATTAATCTGTCACACAATTGTCTATTCATAACTTCTATCTGTTTCTGGGAAAGATTGTACGAGTAAAAGTTATGTTTGACTATGCCATTTTTAGGTTTAAACGTGATTTATTTTTTTCAATATTCAAAATGGGAGGATGAATAAGTGAAATAAAATATTTCTTTTAAGACATGATAGTATATAAGGTGGGTTCATTCTTGTGAATTTCTTTAGCCAGTGATATTATTGTAGAAACAGTAAGAAGAGTATATATGTGTTTTTCTTCACACAAAAAAAAGAGAGAACTCTGTGCTTTAATTTTGTATAAATCTCTTTTCGAAAAGTGATGAGATATTGATTATTGAATTGTCTTTGATAGTCTTATTTTCCATATATATATATATATATATATGAATGAAAATAATAATATTACTTTTTTTTAAAAAATTGTCAAACATGAAAGCTCTATTACTCACGTGACAACTTTTCATGAAGATAATATCTTCCCGACATCTGAAAGATGTCACAATCTTGGTAGCATATTTGTGAAGATGGGTAATTAGAAGCTATTTTGTAATTCTTTCAAAAAAAGTAAAAAGAAAAAAAAAGCTATTTTGCAAAATAAATAAATAAAAGAAATAAAAATAGGTGATTGGAAATATGGAATAGAACTAGAAGCCAGTGGTTTGAGGCGCATGCGCATATATTCTTTTTATTATTATTATTATTTTTGGAAAGAAGTTGAGCCATATAATTCTTGGAAGAGTTTGATGTGAAATAATTAATTATTATGTTAAATAATAAATATTGTTTTCCACAGGCACTTGACGTTTTTGTGTGGTAGAGCAGGAGTCTATGCTCTTGGCGCCGTGGTATCTCATTACATGGGGGACCGCCAAAGGCTTGACTTGTTCTTCAATCTTTTTCTGCAGGTCTGATCTCTTCTTTTCTCTATTTAATTATTATTATTTTTTTCCATTTTCCTTGTAGAGATGCTAACAATCAAAGATGTCCTTTTGTCTTCGACCTTATACTTTTAGTCTCTTTTTATTTTAGTTTATGTATTTTTAGATGTCTAAATTTAATCCATGTACCTTTAATAAATCTTAAAATTAGTCGTCGTTGTTAGTTTGAAGTTAATCTTTATCAAACTTAGTAAAATAATAAAAATAATTTTCATCAAAGAGAAAAGACACAATATGAACGTACTTTCAAAATTTATAGAAAGAATGTTATTTTCTTTTTGGAAAAGTTAACAATAAACTAACGGTAAAGACTAATTTTAAGATTTATTGAAAATACGGAGACTAAATTTGGACATCTAATAGTACATAGACTAAAAACGGAACAAGTCCTAAAATGACATTTTATCTTTTTTTTTTTTTTTTTAAATTACAATCGGAGGTGTCCTCGACCCTAAAGTTACTTTTATTTCTGTCCACGTTCCATATAATAGTGTTTTGAGAAATTATTGTGGGTTTCGGAAATTATTAGTTTTAAGACTAGAGATTCTCCATGATAATTTTTTTATTAAAAAAAACAATTAGATATGAATTATAAATTTACTAACATAGTAGAAAAATGAGTTTGGTTAATTAGCTTTTATAAAAGTATTCAACACTTTTCATAAAGTGGAAAGAATTAATAAATAATCGTACAGAATTTGGATGGATGTGGCAGTGGGGATGTTTGGAGTAGGAAAATAATATCCAGCTTGTAGAAGGCAAGTCTCCGTGGAGGTTTTCGTATGCATAATGGTCCAAATTTTCATCTTAACAAAAACAAGAAATTGATATTTTTTTGTCAAGAATTTTCTTTTTAATGCTATTACAAATATAAGTAATATGTGTATAATGTATGTTAGAGGGGAAAAAGAAAAAGAAAAAGAAAAATATCTATGAGACAGGAAGTATATACAAAGTTCATTCATAAATCACGTATTACAAATTTCTTAATTAGCTTTCATCCTACCCGATTCAAGTGAATGAGAAGCTGAGCCGATCAAAGAAGGCTGAATAAAAATTAAAATTCCAAACAGACAAGGGGAAGAGCTAAAGATAAAAGCTAAAAAACTTACAAGGTACCACCGAGAATTTGACTAGGATTTTCATTTTGTAGACAGTGACATAAAATGAAGAAATTTTTTTATAGTACAACAAATGTGGGGTATGGAGAGTTGAATCTCCGACCTCAAAGAAAAAGTACATGTCAATTACCGCTTAAAAAACATAATTATTTTCTCAATAGTTTATTTTAAAAGATTAATTTTCATGTGAAACTGTTGGAGGACAAGGAAGAAGAGATAGTTGTTAAATGCATGTTGATAGAGAAGGAGAGAATATGAAACAAGAATGCTGCCAAGCATTTTTTTTTTTTTCTTCCCGTTCTGTGTGAAAAAGCTATGAGAGTGTCCTAAAATATTTTGTAACCTTTTATAGGCGGCACAAGAGAAAGCCCTGCCAATTGGACCTGAGGAAGGAGGTTTTGGAATGTCATATGATCTGCTTTACGGGCGAGCTGGGTTCTTATGGGCTGCCTTGTTCATAAATAAGCATCTTGGAGAGCAGAGGTTACCCCATGATCTTCTCATGTCTGTAGTTGATGCTGTATTAGCAGGTGGCAGGGCAGGCGCATCCGATAATCCAGACTGCCCTCTGATGTACCGATGGCACGGGACGAGATATTATGGTGCAGCCAACGGCCTCGCTGGTATCATGCAAGTACTTCTCCATTTCCCACTTTCAAAAGAGGATACTGATGATGTTAAGGGGACGTTGAGATATCTGATGAGCAAAAGGTTTTCGCATAGTGGCAACTACCCCTCAAGTGAAGGAAACCTCAGGGACAAATTAGTGAAATGGTCTCATGGGGCAACTGGCATGGGTATTACCCTTTGCAAGGCTTCACAGGTTTGGTCCATTTTTTTTACATTTGTTAAGTTCTTACTGTGGTTCAATGCTCATCCAGCGCTATTTGGCATCGTGGTTTATAGTTCCTTTTCCGTTGTTCTGTCATCTGTGTAGGATGTGATACAGGTTTCTTAGTCTTGATTATCCATGGGGAATACATATATATATTCTCTACAAAGTAAGAAAGAAATCGTAATCTTTACTAAAAAAGTAGTACTCGGCCTTCATGTTTGACCATGTTGATTAAGGGTTAATGTAATTGCATAATGCTGATTCCAATATTTCTTTTCATGGGTCAGCTTCGCTGGAAAAGGGTTGGATTAATTTAATAATTTACTTCAATCTGGGCTTGTTAATAAGGAATCAGTTTCCTCCCCATTTTTCAATTATGAACTGGATTGCAAAGCTTTATATTCCTGGAATACAAAGGAGGTAACTGAAGTTTTGATTATAAGTAAAAAGAAGTGAATTGATGGAGCTCTCTTACTAAAATTTCAGGTTTTCCACGAAGACAGGGAGTTCAGGGATGCTGCGATTGAAGCAGGGGAAGTAGTATGGAAAAATGGATTGGTCAAGGAAGTCGGACTTGCAGACGGTGTCGCCGGGAATGCGTATGCCTTCCTTTCCCTTTATCGCCTTACTGGAGAGTGTGTCTACGAAGAAAGAGCCAGAGCATTTGGAACCTACTTGTATCATAATGCTAGCAAGCTTGTTGCTGCCCAAAACCACGTTGGAGGTGACCGTCTTTACTCGCTTTTTCATGGTCTAGCTGGAACTGCTTGCCTTTGGTTCGATCTGCTTGAACCCGAGAAGTCGAGGTTCCCAGGTTATGAACTATAGTTCGAGCTCAACTCATATGGTAAGTACCTCCTTTCAAGTATGAAAATGTGTATATTATGTCACTGATGGCTTGATGTTTTGATGTCATGGACCTGATAGTTTTAACCATCTAAAAGCAGCATTGCCAATCCATTGTGCAATGTGTAGGATGTGTTATGGCAACACACCAATTAAAGTTGTACAATGGAGTTTTCAAGTATGGAAAATATTTCAAGGCGCTTGTTAATTTCTTGGCCTCAAAGTTTGAGCTATGTGATGGTGAATGTGATCTTTTAAGACTTTCATTTCTTGGCCTCATACTCTTGGATGGACTATTTTGAGGTGCAGGATTTGCCCCTTCATGGACTTTCCTATACAACTCATAGTTTAAGTTAGAGGTGCACAATTAACAAAATCTATGAGATTGACCAAAACTCAAGTCGATTAGTTTGCTTTTATTTTGTTTAGATATAAAATCGACCATGGTTGGTCAGTCATAAACGGTCTAAGCCAATCAAACTATTTTTTTTTTAAGAAAAAAAAACCTATTCCACCAAAAATTATTCAATGGGACACTCTTCTCCTATTTCACAGTTCAAACCAATTTCGTTTCTCAATTGTTGACACAGAGGTGGTTATGGTGCATGGAACAACTAGGGGTGTAAATGAGTTGGGTTGGGGTTTTTTGGGACTAATCTGAAATTTAGGTTGGTTGGGTTGGCTACTCATCAAGGGTTGTAACCCAAGTCAACTCAACCCTATATTTTCTGGTTAGGTTGGGTTGGGTCGCTAGGTTAATTTTTTTTTTAAATTTTCTTAATTATTTAAAATAATTTCTGCTCGAATTAATAACTAAAATTACATAAAATTCAAATATCAAATTTTAAAATTCATAACATTTTAATCTTAGTTACAATCCTAGATAAAAAAACAATAGAAGTTAACAAATAATGTAGGGTTTCGTTTCACTTTCATATATATATATATATATAGATATATCTATTAAATAAAAAATATATAAATTTTGGGTTGGGTTGGGTCAACTCGAGCCTAAAAAATGTCAATTTGAGAAGCGATCCGAAATTTTAGTTCTCCAAAATTCTAACCTAACTCAAATCGAAAAAAAAAAAAAAACCAACCCTTATGTTTTGGATAGTTTGAGTTGTCGGGTTATTTGTACACTCCTAGAAATGACTAGATTGAATGGTTTGAGAGCTAAATGGTTTGAATGGTCTTAGCATCCATCTAAACTTGATTATAAGATGGAAAATACGTGAGATGTGAATTGTGATGAAGGAATACCTTCTAATTTTAAGAAAAAAATAATATCAATAAAAATGTTATTATATTTTATATTTTTTCAAAATTATTTTAAATACCAAATATGAAGGTTTTTAATTAATCATTTGGATAATTCATATATCAAGTGTTTATTAAAAAAAAAATGTTTTTAAATCAATCCAATTTTTTTAAAGGACTTTTTTATTTATGGTTAAATAATTTTTTATTCTTATGATTTTGAGAAAGTTAGAATTTAATCTCTATGATTTGATAAAACCCTCATGAATAATAAAAGACTACCCATGAGGGTTGGATCAAACCATAGAAACTATTTTTTAGGTTTATCAAATTATAAGGATGAAATTCTAACATCTTTGTTCTCTGTTTATTTTTTTCTATTATTTTATTTTATATATATATATATATATATATATATATATATATATGTAATGTTAATGATTTAGACAATCAGATATGTTTGAATTATGTGGTTAAACACTTGAAAATATTATTTTTTTTTTATTATTAGATTTAAGAATTCTTTAAATAGATATTTTTTTTTGGTAAGAAATTAACTATTTAAATAAAGTTTTCTAGTGAATAATTAACAATCTAATTGAAAATTAATGAATATTTTTCATGAAAAACTATTTAAAAATTTATTAAAAGAATTATTCGATTTAATTGAGATTAAAAAAGAAGTGTTGGGAATATATATGGATTTTTTTTGTATTGTGCCCAAATTATGTTTCTAGGCCCATTTATATGGGTTTACGTTTACAGCAGCAAAAAATATATAGGGGTTTCTACATAGATAGTCCAATTAGGAGACCCATATTTCAATTTTGGCCTAAACCTACCATTTTTTACAAGTTTAGCCCATGTGTCATAGTTTTTTACACAAAAGTCAACATCCATTTACTATTAAGCCCTTTTCTCTAATATGGCAATTATTATAAAAATAAAAAAAATGAAAATTTAGATATGGAATGTGAACAGTTTTTTTTCCAGTTTTTTTTTTTAAATTAGAAAATGGCGCTTGTTTAAAATAGGAGTTTTCTAAAACGAAATAACCCCATTTATTCCGTGATTTTGGCCAAATAAGAAGAAGAAACCCGTGAAGAAGAAAATCGGTGCAAGTCCCTGCATTTACGAATATACCGCTGGTATATAAAATAGTATATAATGCAACGGTACCATAATTAATAATATCATATAATATATACTGTGGTATACATTAAATTATTACTTATGCTATATATTGAATATACTATGGAATGTTTGAAAGTCTAGTACATTTATATCAAAATAAATGAGTTAATATATGTAATCATGGTATATAAACAATATATAATGCAATGGTACTATAATTAATAATATAATATATACCATGGTATACATTAAATTATTACTTATGTTATATATTGAATATACTATGGAATGTTTGAAAGTCTAATACATTTATATCAAAATAAATGAGCTAATATATGTAATTATGTTATATAAAACAGTATATAATGCAATGTACAATAATTGATGATATAATATATACCATGGTATACATTAAATTATTAATTATGCTATATATTGAATATATTATGAAATATTTGAAAGTCTATTACGATATATGAATATATGGCTCAATATATATCATGATATAATATATACCGTTGTATATTCTTGTAACAAATGAGGAAGTAGAAATCTATATTCTACAGTGAATAAAACATATAAAATTATTGGAAGAAAAAAAACACATAGGATTCGGCAGTGAATAAAACACATAAAAACACAATTTCATACCCATTGTTCAGACGTTGATAAAGATGGGAGTTGTGTGACAGTATAATCGAGGAATAGATAACTTGTTGGGGAGTGGATGTGTGACGGATGTTGACAAATATGGCGCTTGGATGTTGGGAGTCAAAATCAGAAATGGGGAGAAGGGACTGGAAACGAGAAATTGAAAAAAAAATGGCTTTTGGAAGTTGAAAAATACAACAATGCTAAAATCATGGTAAATTAAGGGAGACAAATCGCTATAATTATGGAATTGGGAATAAAAACAAATAATTTTTTTAAAAAAACTACCTAATTACTATAGTTTTAATTAAAAAGAGAGAAACGAAAATAGAAGGGTATAATAGACTAAAATTGCACATTAAATCTAGATGTGAAAATATTCAAATCTTTGTACATTTATGAAAATACATATTTTAAATCTAATTATGTGTGTAAAAATTCCAAATATATATGTATTATTTCCGCTGAAATGTTTACCGTGAGTATGGCCTTTTATTTTTGTGTTTCCTATTAACGTATATAGTGTGTATATGTTTAGTGAGCAGCAGTGAGTTTGTGAGAGAATTGAGTGTATTCTCTTGTCGCGTTGAGGGAATGTTATTCGTTGTTTATCTCAAGCTATGGTATTTGAAAGTCAATAGCTATTGTTAGGCTATTGAAGGTTGTTTATAGAGCAAATTTGAGGTTTATTGTAATCTTCTATTTTAGTAGAACCTACAGTTGCAAAAGACTAGATGTAGTCTCGAGTTTGGGGTGGATCAGTATAGCTTCGAGTGTTGTCTCTCTTTTCTTTATCTATTTATATTTGTTATTTGTGACTCTAATTTTGGTTGGTTTTATCCCATTAAGTGCGAGAAATAATATTATAGTTTTATCGCTTCTGCACGCATATTATTATATTATTGTTTTCTCCCAACAAGTGGTACCAGAGCCTTTAGTTCAGGAGTCATGGGATTTGTGGAGCCAACAAGTTTCAAGGGATTCATGAATTTCGATGGAAAAAATTTTGGGTATTGGAAAATGATGTATCTAACCGTCAAGAAAGTGCACAAGGCACTTAAAAAGAGACTGAAAGGAATGTCAGATGATGATTGGAAAGTCATGGATGAACAAGTAGTTGCAGCAATTAGGATGTGTTGGTCAATAGACGTAGCTAGTCAGGTGGCTGGCGTAATAACTACAATTGAGTTGATGGAAATGCTTAATGACAAGTATGAAAAATCCTACACTAATAATAAGATCTACTTGCTTAGAAAAAATTTTAATTTGCAAATAGTTAAGGATACTTCAGTCAATTCCTAAATTAATGAGGTTACCACTTGGATTAATCAGTTGAAATATCTTAAGATAGAATTTACTGATGAGGTTAATGTTATTCTGTTATTAACATTTGATAATTTTCATTTATGAGGATTATTTGACCTTTATACTTAGTTATTCTTGTTATTTTATGTGTGTTATTAGATAAAAAAGTTAGCAAAAAGTTGGTTTGAATCGAATTATTATTGGAAGCCTTTTACATTAAGTAAGTGGAGAAAAGAAAGCAAAAGAAAATGAAAATCATATTTACTTGATGTTTTTGTGTAGGAACTTGAAGAATGTAACAAAATTGCAATTGTGATTCTGGCAAATCTGGAAAACGATTGCAGTCAAAATTGCAATTGCATATCTGCACAAATCTAGAAAACGTACCAAACATGGGACCAATGTAATTTTGGAGATTTTATGTCATTATTCTCTACGAATTCAGCAAAACAAGTTGACTAAAGCTGCACATGAACAAAAATGGAAACCATACCCATAAAGCTTATAAAATAAGGAAGATACGGAGGCAATGGTGTGCGGGTTTTCTCACTCAAGAAGAATATCTCATTCTACTGTTTTTATTTTTATTTTGTTGCTATTTTTTTGTTCGTTCAAAACTTGTGAAGCTCCAAAGCTTAATCCTACCTCAACGAAAGTTAGAAGTGGTAAACACCCAATCGCCTTTGAAGAAAGAATGGTTGTGTCGATTAAGTAATGAGTGAAACGAGTCTCTTTATTTGTTCTTCACGTTAGATTTTGTTTTGTTGATTTTATTTCATAGGAAGTTGTAGTTGTTGTTTATCTTTTCCGTTGTAATTTCTTCTTTAAGTAAAACCGTTGCTGAAGTTTGTTGTTAGTTTTTGGGATTATTTGTCTTATTAATAAAATCAATTTGCTATTGCACTTGATATTCTGGAATTTTCTTCCTCTTCTACTGCTTTACTTATGAATCTTTTGACCTTTAACCTACTGTTTTTCATTCCCTCTATGATGAGCTAAATTTCTTTTAGGGGCTCAAGTTCGTGAATACTATAGAGGAAAGATGTAAAGCTTAAAAGCACAAACAATCTAGTTAACACTTGAAACTTTTTTTTTTTTGGTTGAATTAACGTTGGGTAAACCTAGTTGGCCAACTAGTGTTGCTTGTCAAGCGGATGTCACAAAAACAATGGAGGAAAAGGTTTAGAAATAAGTCCTAAACATAGGATGATTCTCCAAAACCATTAGAATTGTGCGCAAAATTATCTAAGTACAATTGGTCAAAGCATATAAGTCCAATGACTTAGCCTCCTAAGGATTTGGAATCAAAATTGAATAGGAGTTGAAATCGGTTTACTTAGTTTTCTAGTGTTAGCTACGATTGCAATTACATTTTTAGTTGCATTTCTTTTCAAAGGAGCATGAGCAACTTGAATTCTCTTTTTCATACTTATTGGTTTTTTTACTATTTCTTTTAACAAAAACAACCTCTCAACATTTTTATATCTTTGGTTATCGTAACTGCATGTTGTAAACAAATATGTCATCTTCATAAATTTTACTAAAATTCGTTCCCTTTGGTACGATACTCTGAAATACTTCCAGTTTTATTACTGCAATCAACAGTGTGCACTTGCACTAGACTAGAGCTTTGTTTTGAATTAAAAATCTTTTATTAAAGCCCCACGTTTCAGTCGATCAACATCTTTACCTAATAGTTGGGAAACGATGAAGGCAATAGTGTCTAATTCGACTGGGAACAATACTCTAAAGTTTTCAGGGGTTTGTGATTTAGCTTTAGCTGAGGAAGTCTATAGAAAGGGTAGTAGTATAGAGTCTACTGTAGGATCAACTTTGGTTATGACTAAGGGTAAGAAGAAGACTAATGATGAGAGTAAACCGAGTAGCAGTAGGAAAAAGTGAGGTTATAGGAATAAAGAGGTAGTATGTTTTTACTGCCACAAGAAATGTCACTTCAAAAATCAGTGTAGAAAAATGAAAGAGGATCAGAAAAAAGAATCATGAAGCAAATGTAGCACATGATGCCTTACTTTGTGTTGGGAGTAACATCGAGAGTTGTAGTAACTCATTTGATTGGATTTTAGATAGTGCAACTACTGTGCACATAGATTTAGATGGGAGTTTGTTTACATCCTTCACAAAAGTACGTCATGGTCTAGTGAGGATGGGAAATGGTAGAGCCTCAAAAAGTAGTGGGATTGGAGATGTTAGTCTGAAGGTAGAGTGCGGGGATAAATTGGTATTGCGTAATGTCAAGTTTGTGTAAGTATCAAGATGAATCTCATTTCTACTTGCAAGTTAGCAGACGAGGGCTACAGATGTGAGTTTGGCATAGGCCAATGTAAACTCAAGTTAGGATCTCATGTAGTGGCATGGCCATAGGAAATTTGTATTGTATAAATGTCGATTGAATGTTGCCAAAAGATCAAAGTGACAGTGGATGCCAGTTTCGATAGCATGAAAAGACCTTAGGTCTACTTCTTTTAACAACCTCTAAAGCAATCATAAATCTCCCTATCTTAGAACTATCTCGGTCATACATTTAAGCTCTAATCTAAACCACCTCTCTCAAGCGTAAGATTCAAATTTCACAAAATTCGTGATCAAGAGATTAAAAGAAAAACACGCATAAATACATGAATGGAATTGCAATAAATAAAGGCATTGAATTAACTAAGTCATAATGTCAAATGGCTACATCAATCCCTAAGAACTATAAATTTAGCTACTCATAACCAATTTTAAACGACAAAGTTCAATACTAAATTTCATATATCAAGGAAAAGGAGAAAAAACAAATATCGTCGTGTCGATTTTCTATTCCCATGTCAATCTCCACGATCTCAAGCTTTAAAAATTCCATTTCTAAGCTCTCTAATACCAACAGTACTGCAGCTAGCTCAAAAGCGGATGGATCAACAATGGTAACTCAAACAGGCTCCGAAGGAGTATAGCTTTGTTGGGGGTGAACTTACTGCTCCTGGCTTTCCTCATAGGGGTAGACAGGCATCTTTTTTGGTTCAAAGTCGAGGTAAACGACTGATTCTTAGTCAACTCGGTTAGCTTCCTCTGCTTCCGGAGAATTTGGTAAAAAAAACGTGTAGTGTGCCAACTTTTCCCTCTAAAATTCTTTCCTTTGCGGCGTCATACAAACCCTACTTTATATTGTTTATAAAAGAAAACAACAAAACATGTTAGTAGAAGAGAAGCTTTTTCATTTATTAAAAATACAACACTAAAATTTTTAGTGGTTGACAAAGTTAAAAGAAAGTATTTTGTTTTAGAAGTTGAAAGTTTTGGAATGGTCTACAACTTCATTGGATAGTCTCAAATAAGAAGCTCTTGAAACCAAGCTAAATCGAACTATTCTCATTTCATTCAAGATTCAAGAATAAAGACATCTTTGACAAAAAAAAAAAAAAGGAAAAATCATAATAAATACACAATGTAAGCTCTACTTGTATGAATTTACAGTTTACAAAAAAAGATGAAAAAAGAAATTTTCAAAACTGCATCAAAGATCACAAAAGTTCATTCTGGTGATTGTTCCTTCTTCTGCTGAAAACTCCTTCTCCTCATCAACAGATCCCCAAATCTCCTTATCAATGCCTTCTTCTTCCTTGAATTCCTATCACCTTCCAACTCATCCAAATTCCCCTCTTCCAACTGATCAAGATCCTCACTCTCATCATTCAGCATCTCCCCATCATCACCAAACTGAGACAACAACAGCTTCCTCTCGTGCAGCCTCGCCGAGCCAGGCGAGTCAACATCGTCGAAAATCGACCCTTTAAGCGTCTCCTCCATTTCAGGCTCTTCCTCTTCCCCTTCCTCATCAACCTCCTTCTTCTTCTCTGGTGTGAGCCTCAACTCCAAGAAACTAAAACTGAATGCCTTCCCTAGCCTTTTCCCAAATGTATCTTCCTTGTCTGCTGGAGTCAGAGTCGGAGTCGGATTTGGACTCGGACTCGGACTCAGACTCGGACTCAACGGTGGCTTCCACTTCGTAGTCTCCTTCTCCACCTGCTCCTTTCCTTCTTCCTTGCTCTTGCTTTCTTCTTTGCTCTTGGTTTCCTCTTTACTATAGTTTTCTTCTTTCTTATTTGCATCTTCTATCAGTTGCTTCAGCTCCTTAATGTCCTCCAAAGCTGCAGCTTGGCTGACTTTGAGTGTCTCATTCTCACTGCTCACAAAATCCAATGCATTTTCCTTCTCAGCCAAACAATCTTTCAGCTGTGAATTCTCTTCAATGGCAATCCCTGCAGCTTCCTTGGCCACAGTGGCTTCATTCAAGGCCTGTTTTAGAATGTCCCTCAATTTCTTGATCTCTTCTTTTGATGTCATGTTCTTCAATTCTGCTAGCCTCAGAGCATCCATCAAACGGCGATTCTCTTGTTGAGCATTAAATCTGTCATCTTCAGCTCTTCTTATGCAATCCACTAAGCTTGTTTCTCTTCCACTCCATGCCAATAGAGACTCCTCTGCTTCCAATCTCAGCCTCTCCACAGTGCTTTTGTACAAATCAGCCTCTCTTCTTGCTTCTTGTAACAGAGATTTGTACTTTTCCTCTGTGTTTTTCAATGTCATTTTCAAATTCTCTGCTTCTTCTCTTGTTTGCTGTAATTCCTCTTCGCTTGTGCTGTGTTTCCCTTTCAAATGATTGGCTTCTGTTGCTACCTCTTTCAATGCCAGTGCTAGATCGTCCATGGCTTTCTTGTTGTTCTCCTCTGCCTCTGTGGCTAATTTTAGCTCGTTTTTTAGCAGACCCAGGTGGTGTTTTGTCGATTCGAGCTCGAGTTTTACGCTTTCGAATTCCTTTTTCATTGGATTGTTGTGTATTGGGAGTTGGTTGTAATGGGTGATGGAAGAACATTTCTCGAGTTTTTCATGTAGTGTTTGGATCTCTAGCTTTGATTCTTCAAGTGAAATCTTTGTCTGTTCGAGCTGTTTTGTCTGTTCTGCTAATAAATCCTTGGTTTTCTCTTCTGATTCTTTGGAATTTTGGTACGTTTTTTCGAGTTCTTCGATTCTTATTTGGGTTTGTGATTCAGAGCGTTTCAAAACAGAGAGCTCCTCTGTTAGCTTTGCCAAATTAGAACTCTTCTCTGCCAATTGAAGCTCCAATTCCTTAGCCTTTTCCATGGCGGATTCTCTTTTTCTCTTCACAGATTCCAACTCGGAACTGAGCTTTGTATTGGCCTCGTCCGCCATTTTATTCATCTCCTTCATCTGTTGAAGCTCTGATGAATCCTTTTCTTCTTCCTCTGCCACATAGATTTTCTCATCTGTCTTCTCCATTTGTTGATGCATCTGAGAAACTCTAATCAAATTCTCTGTGAATTGGGCAACAAAACACAAAACAAAACAAAACCCAGTTCCTCAAGAAATCAATTTTTTTTATACAATCAAAAGAAACGAAGAATCAAAATCGAAGAACAGGAAAATTCAAGGAAGGAGAAAGGGTCAATGGCTGAAGATTTTGATTATTTAAAAGCAAAGGAAAGAGAAAGGGAAACTTACAGAATCGGAGTTGTTGAAAGAACACGCAATTCCATTCAGAGAAGAACAGCTGAAAAAGCGAGAGAGAATGTGGGAATTGAAGATTTGTGTGTTTGGTTAGTGATTTTGAAAATTTGAGTAAAATTGGGAGAAGAAGATGAATTGAAGAGAAGAAAATAGGTTTGAGAATGAAGGAAAATCCGAAGTTGGCGGGTGTTCCAGTAAAGGAATTATTGGGCTTGAATCTTTGTCGATGGTGAAAATTTAAGATGAGAGAGAGAGACGAAAGGGATTGGATTTGACGTTGTCAATTCTACCTTTCTGTAATTGTGGTAATGGTTTGGGTGCTTGTTAATTGTTTGTTTAATGTTTAGTTTAGGTAATAAAATGATGATATTGTTAAAATATATGTTTAATGTTTAGTTTAGTTTTTAGTATTTTGCTGTTTTTCAAATTTTGTAGATGTTTTAATTTAGTTGAAACATGTTTTAATAATTTTTTCTAATAGTACTATTTATGTTGGTGAGTGTTAAATTTGGCAATGAAAGGTTTACATGATATAATGCTTAGTAGGTTGGTAGAAATTTTGAAGAGGATTAGATTATCATTAACAATTTTAACTTTCATTGACATGAAGTGTAATTGTAAAGGTTAAAACATAAAGAACTAAATTGAAAGCTCTTTTTCGAAAAAGACTAAATTGAAAAAATGTACTCAAACACCCAATCATGTTAGTTTGAGAATGGTACATATTTAGTCTTTAATTTTTTTAAAAAAATAAATTTTATTACATTTTGAAATATCAATTGATGTAAAATTATACTTATTTCTTAAAATTTCGATGGTGTGATATGATAAGTGAAGGAATTTGGAAGATTGATTAAACATGTAATTGCACTCTACTATTTGTCCAACCACTCTTTTAAATCTAATTCATCAATTATTGTAGCCAATGAAAATTGAGAGGCTAATGATAGAAAATGTAATTTCACTTAAAAATAAGGTTATATTATAAGTGTACTCCTTGAAGTTTTAGGTGTCGGAATTTATGCCCTAAAACCTCGCAATTAATAATAATTTTGATTATTTTATTTGCAATATAATATTATCCATTATATGAAAAATCCAAAGTTATTAATGTAATCTTGAACAGTATGTGGTTGACATATGATCATGTTCAAGAAATAACCTAAAATGTCATAGTATATGGATAAGGTTGGGTGCCTTATCCTAGCAACACTATTGATATGACTCACTTTATAATAATTACAAATGATTTGATCCAAATCGTTCATGTGGAGACATGTGAGTGAGTGTATCTTATACAATGAGTTTGTATAAGACTAGACCACAAAATATTTGATCTCTCTATATAAATCCATTAATTGAGAAGATTAATATTTCATCAAGATGATCATATGCGACTTGATCTTAATCCTGAGTGAGTAATAAACTCCTGCCTGTGAGGGCTTGTCCTTTGATTTGCATGAGTGAGAGTGGCTTTTGTAGCCGATTCAATATGCCTACCATTTTGGGGACTTGACCAAATAGGAAGTTGGGAACATAATCTCACAAGATGGAATTCACTCATTCTCAAATAGGGTAAGTAGATGAGTAGTTTCTTTAAGTGCTGATTTCGGGACTTGAACAATGGGGCCTCACCCTCTCACTGGCCCGAGAGGGACTTAGTTTATAATTAGAATATTGTTCATTAGAGGATCAGTGGTACTGAAGGTGCAAGATGTAATTATAGGAGTAAAACAGACTTTTGACCCAACTGTAATTACGAACAACTCGTGAATGATCGACTTGCATGTAATAATTATATCTATGGACACAACTTGTCCTACAGTGCATAAGAGTGTAACTCTAGGTCTATAGTGAAGTGACCTATAGTTAATGAATGCAAATTAATTAATTAAATAGTTTAATTAATTAATTTTGTATCATTGAAGCTTATAATCTATAGGTCCATAAGATCTCATTGCTAGCTCATAGTAACACTAAAAGATCAATTTAGTTGAAAGAAAATTTTGAAATGTTTAAATTAATATTAATTTGATGTGTTCAAATTAATATTTAATATATTATATATATTAAATATAAAAGAGAAAAATATATTTATTGTATTTGTTACATTAAATATTAAAATTTGAAATGTTCAAACTAATATTTAATTTGAAGTGTTCAAATTAATATTTAATATATTATATATATTAAATATAAAAAATGAAAATATGTTTATTGTATTTGATACATTAAATATTAAAATAATTAATGTATATTTGATACATTAAATAAAAGATAAATATCGTAGGAGATTTGAATGAGATTCAAATAAGTATAAGATATATTTTAATATATTAGATATTAAAATATAATATTTTAATTCTGGCAAAGATTTACTCTTGCTCTCTATAAATAGGACCATTGGGTTGAGCCATTAGACATAACATGCATCTCCGAATTAGAGAATTCTCTCTATACCTCTTCTTCTCCAATCCCTTGTGGATTTTCTTTCAAGATGCTCCCACAAGCCTTAGTCATGTGTTCGAGTCATAGTTAGGAAGACTTTGTGGAAGAGATAAAGACATGCCAGAAATATCTCCATATTTTCTCCAAGTAAGTTTACTTAATCTTATTTTTTAGTTTAATTTTAAATAAAATCAAAGACGATTCAATGTTTCCGTTCTAAAGTGAAACGTTCATTCCTTCATCAAGTACGTGTTTAATAGGTCCATGAACTTAAATAGTATCTAATAAGCTCCTAAACTTTGAATTTTGTGTCTAATAAGTTCATGAACTTTGAAATTAACTATTAGATACCTGAATTTTCAATCTTGTGTCTATTAGTCCTTGACATATTCAAAGCTTTTTAAAATTAACAAATTTATTAGACATAAAATTGAATTTTGTGATAGGATCCTAAACTTCTAATTTTATGATAGAATACTGGATAACTCCTCAGCGAGGATTCCCCGTGGGGAATTTGCGGGGATTAGGTTCCTTGCGAGGAATTATTCCCCGTTTAACTTTTTTTTTTCTTTTTTTTAAGAATCAAATAATTCTTTTGATAAATTTTCAAATAGTGAACTTCTATGGAAAATATCTATTAATTTTCAATTACATTGTTAATTATTCACCAAAAATCTTAATTTAAATAGTTAATTTTCTATTAAAAAAATATCTATTTAAAGATAAATTCTTGAACCTCCTAATAAAAACAAAACAATATTACATATCAAATTATCCAATTAATCCATACATATAATTAAAATGTTTAACTATATGATTCAAACATATCTAATTATTTAAATCATTAACAATAAACTTTTAAATGACATATATATACTTATACACATATATACATATATATATTAAAAAATAAAATAAAAATATAAAAAAAATTAAACGGGGCGGGGAACGGGGAATACATTCCCTGTCCCCGTCCCCGTTTAGCTCGTGGGGAATTTTTTTCCCCCACTCTCTCCCCCATTCCCCGCCTAAACGGGGATTCCTCGCCCCGTTAAGTGGGTCCCCGTGGGGAAAATGGACATCTCTAATTTATTGCTAATCGATCTTTTCCATGAGAGGTAGAATTTGATTCTCTAAATGCCATTCGTCTTATAAATGGTCAAATGGATGATCTGAAGGCGGTCCAGAACTTTGTTGGAGAGGTGAAGGAGATGTCTCTTAATTGGTCTTAGATACGGTTGTTATACACTCAACGTTGCAAGAACGGAGCTGTGCATAAATTAGCTCGGAGGGCTCATAGTTTACAGCTAGATGAAGTTTGGTTTGAAGAGCCTTTTGGACCAATTTAGAGTTTATTTCTTCGTGATTTGTACCTTATTGTACTCAAAAAATAATAATAATAAACTTCCAAATTTTTATATAAAATTGAATGTACAGACTAAACTTATAATTTAACTATGATAAAATGATAACATATGACTTACCACATTCAACCACTTTTTTTAGTATAATAAATGTTAGAATATGAATTTGAACTTTCAACTTTAAAAAAATGAATAAACTTTTTAACCGGAGAACTATGTGACCATTCAACCATTAAAGAATGGAAAAGAAAAATATGATTTTGTTGAAAAAGAGAGAAGCGCCAAATTTGGCTGGAAGCAGCCGGCTGAGAGGGGTGGTTGGAAGGCAACAATAAACTGCCTCATAACTAATTTTCAACTCTTTATCCCAATTGGATTCCGCGGATATATCTGTGTTTGTGTGAATATACTAATTTTCAATTCTTTATGATTTGCACATAGTTTTCAACTTATTTCCTACAATTTCGAAATAAGCAGACCAAATTGAATGAATCTTAAAAAATTAAGGGAAAAAGAGAAGGTTATATTTATTTAATCAAATAAAAATGTCCATCTAAAAAATCCAGAATCCACCCACTATATAAAACTTGATCGTAATGAATCACCACTGTTATAAAAAATATATATATATACAATTTTAAAATGAATTTATCATTTAGTAACAATAAAGGGATCATTAAAATTTTTGTAAAAGAAAAAATCAAGTTGGGCTGGGCAACTATTTTTGTTTATATTCAAATCAAAGGAAATTAGCATCTGCTTTCGAAAAAGACCTTTTCCTGGCTGCAATTTAAGGAATTTTCGACTTTCAAAGGAACTATTTTATGACCAAACGATTGTTCGGTTTATTAGTTTCCGATTTCTTAATTTAGATTTTTTTTTTTTTTTTTTTTTTTTTAATCACTAGAGTTTGTTGATTTTGTATTATGAACTAGAAGGTCATGTTGGAGGAGGGCTTTAATTTTATGACTTAAGTGTAAAGTGGCATTTGGAGGATGAAGATATTTGTTTATCATTTAACTTTCAAAAATAATATAATAAATGTTGTGATATAGACTCGTTCTTCTTGACCATTGACACAACCATTCAACGTCAAATTATTTCTTTGAAACAGATATC
Source organism: Trichosanthes truncata (assembly GCA_033996785.1). Taxonomy (NCBI): domain Eukaryota; kingdom Viridiplantae; phylum Streptophyta; class Magnoliopsida; order Cucurbitales; family Cucurbitaceae; genus Trichosanthes; species Trichosanthes truncata. The sequence continues at coordinate 75,580,636 of JAWPNB010000003.1, forward strand.
CAAACAGAAAGAAAGAATAGGAAAGGACAATGGAAAATTATGTTCAATTTCAAAATGAATTTGTTCACACGTAATTTCAAAAGAAATGAGAGACGTGTAAATAAACTTTGTATTTGTATTAATATTGTGAGGTGTACAATCTCTAAATTTAATCATATGATTCTCTCTCTTGTACGTATAATACTCGAAGGCTAGAGCGCTTGTTCTTGAGATTAAAGATCTTGAAGAATCTTTGGTCTTCACAGAGTGTTCAGCACCTAAGCACTAGTCTTGAACAGTCTATTCAGCACATAAGGACTTGTCTTGACTTCAGGGAGCATTCAGCACTTAAGGGCTTTTGCCGTATTTGCTCTCAATTCTCTCTAAGTTCTCTGGAGAATAAAATTTCTAAACCCTCTAAATGGAGGGCAGCTTCTCTATTTATAGAGCTCTCATGGGCATGTGGGCTTGGGCCTTTTAGGCTTTTGGGGGTTGGGCTCCGCTAAATTTGGGCCTAGCCCCTTTGAACTTGGACTTTGTTGGATTAGGATCTCTCATCTCGATTTTGTCTGAATATTGACTCAAATTACATATGTATTTAAATGCGTCATAATTTAAATAAGAGATTCTTGCAAACTTTTTTAATCCCTAATTAAATAAATAATTTTTTCATTAATTTTAACTAATGACATGGCAAATTCCGACTGGCCGAAATTTCTATTCCAACATAATTCATCTAAGAATTTACTCCAATTGTTGACAAATTCTTCAATTCCAAGCATGATGAATTTTCTAGATTTTTTTAAATCTAAAAATAATGACAACTTGAATAACTTGAGTATAAAAACCCGATAGAGATATTTTGTATTACATATGATGTTATAGGTGAAATCGGAACACAAAGATAAAACCCAAATTGAAGAAAGATCAAAAGCAAAAGGCCCAACATAAGACAAAAACAGACTTGAGCACCAAACGGACCGGACCACCAAGGAAGGAGGAAAGGTGAAACTCACATTGTCGGCCCATGATAGGCAAGCACTCGATTTCTCCCGATCTAGCTCATTTCGATCCACTTTCTTCCTAAAATTCCAAGGAATCTACGAAAACCCTAAAGAGGTGTCGTATAAATACCATTCTTAGGGCTCTTGATTCTGGAGACTCTTGCTACAATACCCATCTTAGGGGTCCTGGTTCTAGACACTTTTGCTACAATACCCTTCTTAGAGGTCTTGATTCTGAACACTCTTGCTACATTCCAAAAACTCTCGAAGCCTGTGTGGCAAGTATGAAAGAAATAATCAAATTAAGGCCTAGCGAAAGCGTCCGAATCCATTTGAGTTTATTTAGAATTAAATAGTAATAATGAGGTTAAGCATAATACATACCTTACAAATATAGAAATTACTCTCTTGAACTCTTCCAAAAAGCTTTCCATGCTATGGCTCGAACAAAACCCCAAAGAGATTTGTGGAAACCTTCTTGAAAATAGAAAGAGGGAGTGATAGGAGAATTTTCTAGAGTTTCTTTCTCTTATTGAGAATGCACACAATGGCTCACCCTATGATCCTATTTATAATAGCCTAGGGCTAATAATTAAATAATATATTTTAATATCTAATATATTAAAATATATTTATCTAACTAATTTGAAACTTATTCAAACTTTTTTAAATTCTCCTGCGACATCTATTTCCTAATTTGAATCTAATTCAAATTTAATAAATATCATTTCTTTAATGTAACTTAATACATTAATAATTTCTTTGATATTTAATGTACCATATACTTAAATTATGTTTTCCCTAATTCAATATATCAAATATATTAAATTTTAATTTGAACAATTCAAAATTTTCTCTCAACGAAATTGATCCCTATTTGTTCATATGAGCTAGCAAGGGGACCTTATGGCCCTACATATTATAAGCTCTAATGATACAAAATTAATTAATTAAACTCTTTAATTAATCAATTTCCATTCACTAACTCTAGGGCCACTCTACTATCGACTTAGAGTTGCACTCTTATTCACTGTAGGACAAGTTGTGTCCATGGATATAATCACTACAAGCAAGTCGATCATTCACGAATTGTTCGTACTTACAATTGGGTCAAAAGTTCATTTTACCCCTGTAATTACATCTTGCACCTTAAGTACCACTGATCCTCTAATGAACAAATTTTTTAGGATCCAACCATAAACTAAGCCCCTCTCGAGCTAGTGATAGGGTGGGGCTCCATTGTTCAAATCCCGAAATAAGCACTTAAGGGAATTACTCATCTACTTACCCTATAAGGAAATGATTGAATTCTATCTTGTGACATTATGTCATCAGCTCTCTATTTTGTCAAGTTCCTAAAATGGTAGGCATATTGAATCGGTTACAAAAGTCACTCTCACCTATTCAAATCAAAAGGACAAGTCCTCACAGGCAGGAATTCATAACTCACTCAGGAATAAGATCGAGGTGCATATGAACAACATGATAAAATATCAATCTTCTCAATTAACGAATTTATAAAGAGAGATTAAATATTTCGAGATCTAGTTTTATACAAACTCATTGTATAAGATACCCCCACTCACATGTGTCCACATGAACGATTTAGATCAAATCATTTGTAACTACTACAAAGTGAGTCATATTGATAGTGTTACCAGGATAAAGCACCCGACCTTATCCATATGCTATGACTCTTTAGGTTATTTCTTGAACATGATTCTCTTGTATGTCAACTACATACTGTTCAAGATTGCACTGATAACCTTAGATTTTTCATATAATGGATAATATTATATTGGGCATAAAATCATTAAAATTATTATTAATTATTAAATAAATCATTAATTACGAGGCTTTATGGCATAAATCCTAACAAAATACCACACTCGTGCCCAGGTTTTCACTTGTTTCGCAAGTCAAGGGTGAGCATCGGTCGGTCAGCGTTGATTTTGGGTCAAAACCGATGCCGACCACCAACATTTCGATTTTCGACGGTTGATTCTAGTTAATTTTAGAATGTTGCTTACACTGACCGATCGACCACATCATCAATCGGTCAGGTTTGATTGGTTTTATGCTTAACGAATGAAAAGAGAGTGAGCAGAAAAGAAGAAAGAAAATATGAGGGGAAGAGAAAAAAGAAGAAAAGAGAGAGAGAACAAAAATATTTCCATTTTCTTCTTTCTTTTTAATTAAAAAAGTTTACAGATATTTCCATTTTTGAGTCGATTATTTCTTTTAAGGTTAAATACAATTTTGGTCCATGTACTTTGGATTTTGTTCAATTTTGGTCCATGTACTTTCAAATGTCAAATTTTAGTCCATGTACTTTCAATAAAGATTAAAATTGGTCCTATGATAAGTTTGAACTTCATTTTTATCAAAAAAATTTAAATAATAATAATAATTTTACTACAAGAAAAGACACAATGTGAACATACTTCTAAAATTTATAGAGGAAAAGTTAATAGATACTATTTTTTAAAAGAAAAATTAACAATAAACTAAAATGTAGGGACCAAATTTTAAGCTTTATTGAAAGTATAGTGACTAAATTGGACATTTGAAAATACATGAACCAAAATGGAACAAAGCCCAAACTATAGGAACTAAAATAGTATTTTTAATCAAAAAGAAAAAGAAGAAGAAAAGAAAGAAAGAAAATGAGAACTGAAGGAAAGAAGAAAAGAGAAAAAAAGAAGAAGAAGAGAACAAAAAAGAAAGAAAAAACAAAAGAAGAAAAACAAGGAATGGAGAAGAGGGAAGATGAAATGAAGAAGAAATAAAACTATTTTTTATAAATATGATTCAGCCTTCCGGAAGACCATCATGCGGGTCTTCCAAAGGAGTAGGGGTGTATAAATAACCCGATAACCCGAACAACCCAACCCAAATCATAAGGGTTGGGTTGGGTTATACATTTTTTCGGTTTGGGTTGGGTGGTTGATTTTCTACAAAACAGAAATTTCGGTTCAGTTCGCGGGTTGAGATTTTTTTGGTTCGATTCAACCCGAACCGAACAGGATTTAAGATTTATATATATATATATATATATATATATGTAAATTGAACATGAACCCTAGGTCTCTAACGTCGCAGTGCTCGCGTCCCTCGCTCCTCTCTCACTCTGTTTCTCTCAGATGCCGTAGTGAACCCTAAGATCTCATGCCTTCTCCTTTATCAGACTATCTGAAGTCTAAACTTCATCTCCTCCTCGTCGCTCTGAACACTAAACGCACATTCGAAGTCTTTAATTTTCTCTCTCAAACTGTCACTTTCTCTCATTGTCGCTCTAAACAACACAACTGCTGAACGTCGTCGCCCACGCTCAAGCTAATCGCTGCCGTTGATGGGTTTCTCTAATCATCGTTGCCCAAGGCCCCAAATCCGGTGTTATGTATATGAATCTTGTTCTGATTTATATTTTTTTTTTTTAAATAAAACTTTGATTTTGTGTTATCTTGTTTTGAATATGATGGTTGTTTTAATTTTATTTTTTTTAAATAAAGCTTGTATTTCTTTGATATGTTGGTTTCTTTGACTAATTTGTTGATTGAACTAATTGCATTTTGTGTTAGGGTTAGATAGAAAGCTGAATTTTGTGTTAGGGTAGATGTTAGCTTGATGGAAAGATTTTATCTTGTGTAGTTTCTTTTTTTTTCTCTGCTTTTTCTTCAATAAGAAAATGTCTTTTGAACAATTGTATGTCAATGTAAAATTGTTCAAAGATGAGGGAAATGTTTGAATATTTGATATGTTGGGTTAGATAGTGTCTTTCTGATACATTTAGTGTGTATGATTCCCATCTTTGCATTTTCATTTGCTTCTTAAATTTTGATGTTCTATACTTTGGGAATTTGAGGTTGGATGTTCTGGGTTTTGATGTTTCTGGATGATGGGATCTCTTGGAAAGATTAATGTTGAGTATTTGAGTTCTTTTTATTTCGTTCCGTTGGCTTTTGGGAGTTGCATTGTAAATTGTAGAATTTGTAGTTTCATTTTACTTTTTAGAGAGTGAAAGCAGTATTTTGAAAAAAAAAAATTGAACAACCCGGTGACCCAACCCAACCCAATCCGAAAATAGAGGGTTGGGTTGTGAACTTTATTCGGTTCTTTCGGGTAGAAAACCCGGGTTGGTCCAAAAATTCCCTCAAACCCAACCCGTGTACACCCCTACAAAGGAGCAATATTGTGCAGCAACATTAAGCCATCTACCAACGCGCGTTTTTCATTTTTTTTAATGGCAATAATCGGTCAATTTGAACCCTTTTTGGGCTCGCCGACTAACCAACAGTCGGTTTTTCTATGGGCAAAACCGACCTTCGACCGACTATGGCTTTAAACTAATTGATCGAAGTTAGTTTTGGTTGGTCAGCTCAGTTTGTCAGCTTAGTTTTCTCACCCCTATTGCAGGTCACATTCTTCCCCTTTAATACAAATTTTATCGTTGTTATCAGTCAGGTGAGTTCCCTTTGTCTGGATTTTGACAACAACGTACAATAATATGGTAAAAAGGCCTAATCGCATTATGCCTTTTTATGATATATATATATAATGAATTAATATTCCAATAAACAAATACAATTCAGTTAATGTACCAACAATATAGTCTAATTGGCATGTACTCATTCCTTTAAGCTCAGATGTTCAAATCTCAATACTCCATTTGTGTTGTACTAAAAAATAATATAGGTTAATTAATTATAAGTAAAAGATAAACTAGACAATAAACATGCTACGTCAATATTTTGCAATTATGTTTTATAAGAGGTAAGAATGTTTCAACAAAAAAACAATACTCAAGTAGGAAATTACACCCTACAAATAATGTGCAAGTTTGTTGTATGCGATTTATCTTATAAATTTTATATAATTATGATATATTATTAATAAAATAATAAAAATTAATTCAAAAAAGAATATAATTTTTTCAAAAGGTAATAATTAATAGTTAATTGATCACAAATAACTCATGAATAATTAATTATAATAATTATCTTTCTCATAATTTAATAAATTTGTAATTAATTGATTAAATATATTATTAATTAATGAATTAATATTTTCATAATTGATTTTAGGCTAAATTATAGAAAATACTCCTGAACTTTGTACTTTATTTCCAAAATACCCTTGAACTTTGAAAGTTTCATTGATACCCTTAAACTTTAAAAAAAAAAGTTCAACAATACCTTTACCGTTAGTTTTGGATGGAAACCGTCAGTATTTTGTTTAAAAATACTCCTAAACTTTCAAAAGTTTCATTAATACCCTTAAAACTTCAAAAAAAAAGTTCGAAAATGTCATTATCGTTAATATATATGGACAGAAACCGTTAGTACCTCGTTTTAAAAATATCCCTGAACTTTCAAAAGTTACATTAATACCCTTAACCTTTAAAAATAAGTTTTAAAATGTCATTACCATTAGTATATGGATGAAAACCATTTATCTACACCCCATTACCTCATTCTTTTATTTTCTCTCTCCTGATTTGCTTCAATCTATGGCCTAACACTTCTCTATTTTTCCTCTTTTTTTTCTCTTTCTTTTTCAATATCCTCTTAGTCTCTTTTTCCATTTTTCAAGCTCTAAAACTATTCTCATTTCTCTTATCTTCTTAAATATTAGAACTTTAAATAAACAGAAGGAGTTCTCTCTCATTTTTAAGCATGTCCAAACATAAATATAAGAAATTTCAACACCCAAATAGTCAATATCCTACCTTGAGTTGGAAAAAAAAACCAATTTGAAAACAACTCATATAGATACCTCACTTTTTTGGTATAGAAACTCTTATTTTTCCACCATTTGTCCAATTCTCAATCATAGGGAACCTAGCTTCTGACAACAAAAAATAGACTAATTTGAATTGTAATGCATATATTTTCTTTCTTTTCCCTCACTGTCTTCAAAAATATGACCCAAATTTTCAACATGTCTTTCTTTTTGTGTATTAAACTCAAACGTACTAATTCAAATTACTAATGTACACCTTTGTTAAAGCATTTAAGTCGTGGTCCTAAGGTCTCTTGGTGGTTCTATGATTATCCTTTCTTGCTATAGTCTATATAGCTTGATTGAATGATCTAATTTTAAACATTGAAAAATAGAAGAATAGAGTAAAGAGAGTATTAAAAAGGAAAGGAAAAATAAAAGAGAAAAAATGGAGAAATAAGAATAGAGTAAAGAGAGTATTGAAAAGGAAATAAAAAATAAAAGAAAAAAAATAATGAAGAAATGTTAGGCCATAAATTGAAACAAATCAAGAAAAAAAAAATGTAGGTAAATGTTTTTCGTCCATATACTAACTATAAATGCTTTTTTTTACTTTTTTTTTTGAACTTTTTTTTTGGTACGTTTAAAGGTATTGATGAAATGATAATTCAGCAGTACTTACACATAAAGGTATTTTTAAACTTTTTAAATTTAAAAATATTAATAAAACTTTTGAAAGTTCTAGAATTTTTTTTAAAGAAAATACAAAGTTCAGAAACATTTTATGTAATTTATATGTAATTTATGCTCGTTTTATAAAAATAATCCTAAAATAACAAATTAATCAAAATTAATTTCAACGAAATAAAGGGTAGCGAAAGAAAGAATAAAGAAAACCCACTCTTTATAAAAAAAAACAGAAAACCCTCCATTAAAAAAAACCTGATGCTGCATCAGAATACGTACTGCCCATGCTCAAACTAAACTTTTTTCCAAACAAGGACCCATTACCATTACCCTTCATCCAAATGGCCCCTTAGAACCGTGAAAATCGTTGATTGATTAAGCTAGCCGTCAAACCAGCACACAGCAAAAATGACTTGACAATAAGCCTGCTCATAAATTATCGCTCTCTACGAATTTCATAGCCATTCATGTTTACGACTTTACTTCAAAATTTCAAAGAGCTAGGCTATGCCATATCCTCCTCAAACTAGTTAACTAATCAAATCTTGGCTTACAGAACCCTGCACTCTTTTTTTTTTTTCCAGTTCCTCTGAAATACCGAACCATATGAAACTTAATACCATAAGTTCATTTTGTCACTTTAGAAATTTGAAAACCAATTCAATAGTATTGTAAGTTGAATCCCTATAACCCAGGCTGGCTATAAGGCTCGAACAATTATATTCAATTAAAAATCCTCAAATCAAAGCCAAAATATATTCGCAAAATAACAGATTTCATGAACTGTGAAACTTACAAATCTAAACTAAAGATTAGATGTGATAGGTTATATCCAACAATATTAGTTTGGCTGCATACCCCAAAACACAATTCAATGAAATACAGAATTAAGCTCCTCCATCCTTTAAAAAGAACAAAAAACAAGAACAAAATCATCCACAACTAAACATTACCATGCACAAGCAAAGCATTATGCCTTTTTACCATATTCACTACAAGTTTTCTAGTATTGCTATCTACCAACGTCGCTAAAAACAAAAATAAGAACCATCCATCCATCATCATCAAATTAGGTCTTTGATCACCTCCTTGCAGCCAATACCATCCCACCAAACAATGCATCATCATCTTCTACGCACGTTCACCTCGGATTCTCCGAGCCAACTGGATATCTTTAGGCATTATGGTAACACGCTTAGCGTGAATGGCACACAGATTGGTGTCCTCGAACAACCCAACAAGGTAAGCCTCAGCAGCCTCTTGCAAGGCCAGAACAGCATGGCTCTGGAAACGCAGATCAGTCTGTACCAACACAATTAACGCAAAACTTTAATTACTAGAAGCCCACCACACGTGACGAAAGAGATTGCCACACATAAATAACATACCTTGAAGTCCTGGGCAATTTCACGAACCAACCTCTGGAAAGGCAACTTCCTAATCAAGAGCTCAGTACTCTTCTGGTACTTACGAATTTCACTGCACGACTCAAAATGTAGTTGAAAGTAAATCATTTATTCGTTGCAACCTATAGAAAAACACAATCTCCCAGATGGGAAAACGAAGAAGTTAAAGACCATGTGAACTCACCGAAGAGCAACAGTACCAGGACGGTATCTGTGAGGCTTCTTCACCCCTCCTGTGGTTGGGGCGGACTTACGGGCAGCCTACAAATACAAAAACACAAGTACATTAGAAAGTTCGTAGAAATAAGAAATCAATCAAATTCAACCACGGAATTTCACTTAAGAAAATTGAATAAAACCTTTGTGGCCAGCTGCTTCCTGGGAGCCTTTCCTCCAGTAGACTTACGAGCAGTTTGCTTAGTACGGGCCATCTGCGGAGTAAACCCCAATTCCAAATTAGTCACAATTAGACCTTACCCAACTCGAATTTAAGTCACGCATGTGCTTTTATCTAAGCGCCACCATTAAATCGCACAACACTATCATCTAATTCCTCATATCTAGTTGATAACCAATTCCACTTCCTAACAACAACCGGATTTTCCATGTCCTCACAAACTTTGAAACAAACAGCACAAAAGGCCTAAGGAGGAGATCACAGCATCGGAGGAAAGTTGAGAACGAATGAGAACCCTAAAACATAGGGAAACTCGAAGAGTTCTAATATCTCAAACCTAACTCTGTAAACACAATCAAATGCGGAGAATGACGAACAAGGAGATGTATCATCGACGAAAATAGAAAGATCATGCAACAAATCCCATAATCGAAAGAAGAAAACCAAAAAGTCTAAAACCCTAATCATATTCCCCAGTAATAAAATCCAAAAAAAAGAAGAAAAAATCAGGCATACCTCGTCGCTTCGCGCTTCTTCTTCTTCTCTCTCGGACAGATCCCTCTTTCCGTCAAAGAAGCCAAAAGTTCAACAATCAGAGCAGTTAGGGCGTATTTATAGCGTGGTATAAGAAGATAGAATCTGAGGATCGAACGGTTAAGAAAGCATATCCGTGTGTTTTTTCGGTGTACGAATCTAACGGTAAATGAGGGCGTGAGTTGTGTTTTCTCGAGTAGGGTGAACGGCCAGGATGTGACCTCGAGAGGGAAGACGAGGATCGTGAGGATACAATACTCGTGTCCTATTGGTTGGAATTGCGACAAATCTGTGGCTTTTTTTTTTTTTTAATCTTTTTGAGGGATTGCCCAATTTCAAGGGTCCTTTCGATTTTTGAATTTGTCAACATAAATGTTAGGCAATTTGGTGTTTTTTGTTTTTTTGGTTGGGGGAAACGGGAATTGCAAAAAATGTACCTATCAAATCGCGCCATGTAGGATTTATCCAGTTTTGGTGACTGGAACTGCAATATTTTTTCTTTAAAAAGAATCACAATAATTTCCAATATTAGAGTTAATTTTATTTTGACCTTTAAATTTTCCTTAACTTTGAATAGACTTTTTAAAAGTTTCATTTTAATTTTTTAACTCTAAAATTGTTCCAAAAAAAATTATTTTGAGAGTTTTATTGTTATAATAAATGACAAAAATTGACCCCGTCAGAGATTGCAAGAATTAAAATACTTACATAATTGTTATCATTCATTTCAATTCAAGAAATATCATTGACATCATTTATAACATTATTCACAAAATCAACTTTACGCATTAATTTACATAAATAATATTGTAATTTATATTATGTACCATATCAATCTTCATTTATCATTTTAATGAAAGAAACTCCAAGAGTGTTTCTTTAAAAATAATTTCAAATTTCAACGGTTAAAATAAAATTTTTCCAAAGTCTAATTTTTTTTTAATCTATAAATTTTATATAAAAAATTATTTTAATCATAGTCAATAATTTTTATAAATATTTAGTAAAAAAATTGACAAAGTATTTTTGAAAAATTATATAAATAAAAAAAATTCATTAAAAATTTCAATGAAGGTAGGTAAACTACGAGCATTTCACATTTTCTAAATGGATTAAAACTTTTCATTAAAAAATTTAATTGATTTTTTTTTTCATGAAATCTAAAAAATGTCAATTCACCTCTCTTCATGTCACCGAAAATTTAATATCCTTTATAGAAAGGAAACCAAATATCAAAAAACAAAGACAAACAATGGAAGCCTTCATAGCACTTAAAAGAGTTAAACCTTTCAAGCAAACAAGTTCAACATATGATTTAATCTTAGGCAACAAGAACTTCATGACTTGGAAAATGCTTCTTATAACATTCCAATATTGAACAAACTCAAGTTACAAAGACGAAGTCAAACTTCTCAAGATTTGACACTTCTGTATAAGAGTCCTAGAAAGCGATTATACATTCCCCATTTGCCAGCATCTACAAGTAACTCGTTTCATTTCTCTGCTTTAATTTCTTTTTTCCCTTTTTTTTTCACAGAGAAGGAAAGAAATTGATCGGGGGGGGGGGGGGGGTTGGGACTAAATGAATCTTCAAGGCTTAATAGAAACCTACAATAAATTATCACACTCTCATCTAACTAAACAGTAAACCCACCTTGAAACTTAAGAAACCAATAGGTTGCTCGTAAACATTAAAATGGAAGGCAACCACCATCACACTACTTGTGTTTCATAAATTTTAGCTTCAGAACAAACACCAATTTGTGATCCTACTGTAACGCTCAAGAGGCCAATGGTGTTATGCTTCGGTTGTGAAATGACCTTTGAGGAAGACTTTGAACTCAAGTTCGGGTGTTCGCAATATCTAGATTGTGATCATACTTCATGGAAGTTAAATAAATCAGCAACGTTAAGGTGCTTTGCGAAACGGCGAATTGCTGAGCAGACAACTCCAGAATTCGAAGCGACGGAGTCGGGAAGACAAGGCAGGCAAACAGGAAGGTCGTCGTCTTCTTTAGTACGGAAGAAAGATAGCACGGACCGGCAGAATATAAATCTGGAGATAATGAAACAAAAGAAAGAGACTTGTGACTACATTTACATGGCTAGAGCATTCCACATGATTCAGGCTTTCATAAAAAGATGCCCGTGTACATACATATAGTATTGTATAAATAACATAAGCAAGTTGACTGGAAAATACCTGAGAATGAGACGGCGTAAAAAATGATCAGACAAAACTTGGGCCCAAACGATATTTAAGCTAGTTGATGTACAAAGAATTATTTCCCACTCGGAAAATGCGGAGGAGATTATGGTCTCAGCATCATTGTAAACATCCTATAAATAGGAACAAGTCGTGGATTAAACGGAAGTCCCGAACATATTTGAAGAGGAAGTCTTGAATCGTATAATGAACTTACTATATCCAAATTGGCCGAGGACAGACCAACCATTTCGCAAAATGCAGGCAGAGGGGCAGTCAAGAAAAAAGTAAACTGACTTCCTGATTGAATTGTATCAACATTTAAGGGATTCTTGAATGCAGGCCTCAAAGGTGAAAGAAGTATGGCGGCACTCTCTCCTCTCTCTGCGCCATGTAGAACCTGAAAATCAAATATTGTTTCCACTTGAGCAGTCAGAATGACCGGAGAGTAACAACATGACTGAGTGTGTAAGATTTAAGAACATTCAATGAGGTGAATTCTATGATAGTCCTGCGAGACTTATGGTTGGCCAAATAAAATTTCACTACACAAGCAAAATGCATCACAGGAAAATTGACAAATTGAAATTGACTTCTTCTTGAAGCAATGTATCTTTAAAGACCACATTAAATTCACTCTAGACCAGACAGGTCCATCAACATGTGTCAGTAAGATATTGGTGAACTAGCTTCTTTGTGTAAATGAAAAGATTCATACTGAAAGTGCAACATGAAAGTTGCAAGCAATGTTTGGCTTCAAACATCTGTCCTTTTATACAAGGAAAACGGATCAATCTAATGCATCTGACGGTCATATTTATCTCATCTCATGCTCAAAGCCGTGATAATCACGTATATAGAGCTGAAATGATGATACTGAAGAGAAATGAGAAATATCCACCTATCAAGAGGAAATTTAATTTTCAATATAGTAGTATGAAGCAAACCATGATGACCTGGCAACACTTGTAAAAGTTTTGACAAACCTGCCTTGAATGCATGGCTGTTGTTACTGTCAACTATCAAGAAAACAGGTCTACGTGTAAAAGGTATTATATCACCAGGGTATAGAACGTTTGGACCTGGAAAAAAAAATCTAAGTCATCAATAAAATTGGAAACAACAAAGAGTTGAAATGATTGAGTATCCACATAATTCAATAGCAAAGACCATTGAGAGAGAATATGAGAGGACTGTACCTCCATTACCCCTATGCCCAAACCACAAATACTCATCATAAAGGTCGCCTGATCCTGGCTTCTCACTCTTACAGGATTCAGGCAGAGCATTACAATTTTCTCGTGAGTTCTGGGTGATGACTTTACTTCTCACAGATTTTCTTGATTCCCCATAACTTGACATTTGATTGACACTGTTTTGACAGCATTTTCCTGCACAAATTGTCAATGAATGTCAATAAATAATAGTAAAACTTAAAATGAAAAGATCAGATCACTTTCACTTGAATCGTTGATTATAGAAGGACATTAACCTGCTGCAGATAGATAAATCAGCATGATACTATCTGGAAGGAGCTCCTCACAAACTGTAGCCATGACCTGCTCATAAGCCAAGAAGCTCAATTGAAAGTTCTTATTATATAAAAAGACAACAAAAAGAAAATAGCAGGCAGAGCAACCACACGCTCCATCTGTCCAAAAACATGATACAGAGCAGGCATTCTCAGAACAAAAACCTTGTCCTGTTCAGAAATTACCTACTGATAGTTTTAATTAACTAATTATGTAAAGAACTCAACTCAGAAAGTTTCTTTTGCAAGTTTCCAAAAGGTAGATAGTGAGTGTACATTATTTGATAGTCATTGGTGATTTTGATTAGTACAGGGGTAGGTTACTATGTGAGTAGTGTATGGGGATAGATAAGTTTATAAGAGGGAACTGTTAATTACCATTGGTTTTAGAGAAGTGAAGTAGGCAAATATTGGACATGAGACTTTAGAGGAGAATAGTCCTATGGAAAGACTATCAACTCTTATATTTTCCTTTGCACAATATATACTGATTCCTATTAAATTGGTATCATAATAATCGTTCTTGGAAGTGTTTTAAAAAGGCCACTGAGGTGCGCACCTAGGCCTGAGGCAGAGTCCCTGCGCCTTGCTTCAAAAAAGCGAGGCTCCCTTCATGAAGCACGCTTGAGGCGCACGGCAGTGCTTGTGGTGTGCCCCTAAGCACCTTACTTTCTACTTTCTTTTTTTTTAAGTTTTCTAAATTGTAAGGAAAAAACTCAAGAATATTCTTCAAAAAATAATCATTTTTCCCTACAATCTAGAATAAAAGTTCTATTTTCTTAAACTTTTCATCATCATATTATTTGTAATACTATTTTTCTTCATATATATAACATTTATTTACATTTTTCCATTGTATGCCTCATAAAAAAGCCCGCACTTTTCTCTACACCTCACGCTTCCCGGAGGGCTATTGCGCTTTAGTGAGTCTTGGCCTTGGTTATTGGGAATCTAGATCTTGGAACACTGGGTGAGAAGTGAAGAAACTTGAAGACCAAGGGGCTCAATCCACATTGAAAGAGGGAAGCACAATTCAAAAAGGCCACATAACAACAGTGCAAGTAGCACGAACAGCAACGAATCAATCTTGAACAAATGAAAGCCACACCAAGTGCCTATTTTTCATAAATAGAAGGTGGTGGAAGCGGTGAAGAAGATATGGACAATATTGGTAGACAAAATTCCAAAGGAGTGGTTTTACCGAGCCAACAGAAAATTAGGGCTTCAAGGGTAGATTTTGGTAACCAGTGAGTAGAAAACTCGGTGGCATTGGCTACATAATAGAATATAATGTAATGGATAAGAAGAAAAAGGTTGATAGTTCCGAATGCTACTACATGGGCTTGAGAGGTTCTGGGCACTAAATTTCATGAGTGGGCTGAGAGTGTGACTGCATCAAGACCTAGAAACCCATAGAATAGAAGGCCAATTTCCACTTTCAAACATAGATTTGATAGAGTAGGGAAGAGGAAGCTCCAAATGGAGATGGGAATCTAGAGAAGATGCACAGCCTGCTTGGGAGGGTACCTTCCGAAGATGTAAAGATGATTGAGAAATGCAAGAGTGAAGAAGCTGGTATACTTTCTTTGCAAACGTCGAGGTCACTGCTATCATGTCAAACTCTCCACGTCAAACATTACAACACTGACGTTAGAGGGGCTAAAGTGGTATGACTAGCAAAGATTTCTATGCCAAAAAAAAAAGTGCTTTCTCTCTTTTGCTATGGATACCTGAAGCCACAATGGCCACTAAGAGGAGATTGGGGATATCCTAGTACTGTAATCATTACCTAGAGGACAAGGTAATAGGTAGGCAGCGGGTGGTCATAACTGATATGCATTGGAGTTTAGGATGAAGATTTTAGTTAGTATGTAGATAGATATGGAGAAGAGTTGGGGCTGATTGTAGTTTGTATGACTTTATTAGAGGTAATTTTTAACCAGAACTCCAATAACTGAGGATGGGAAACTAGAGGAGATGGGCTGAGACACTGTGCTTGAGTACCATCCAAAAGTGTGAAGATACTGAGAAATGTGGAGTGAACACTAAAGAAGCTGTTGATAATTCCCTTCACAGGCTCCAGCACAACAACCATCGAAGCAGAATTTAGTCGCAAAAAAAATGGTGATTTCTCCCTCTGACGTTGGATAGCTGTAAGTCACAATAGTCACTATGAGAAGATATGACATATCTTAATTTTGTATTCATCACCTTCATGACAAGGTGATACTTGGACAGCGGGTGGTGATAGGAATCGGAATTTAGTCAGCATGAGGCCATGAGAGTTAGTTGGTATATGGGTAGTTATGCAGCATAGTAGGAGTTCGTTAGCATTCATTATTAGAGGGAATTGTTAATTGCCAGAATCATACACAAGGGAAAGGGAAAGTGGGAAAGGTAGGTAAATATTTGGGTACAGAACTACGAGATAAAGATCCCTCTCTAGATGCTATCAACCTTTGTATTTTCCTATCATTATTAGATCACATGCGAAGCTAATCCAAGATAATAAGTGCAAGCAGAACGAATTCAGAGCTTCAGAGCATCATGTAAAAAGCTATAAGGCATAACTCATAATCAATTCAGAAGAGTAATAAGACAATATCTGGAGATCAGAGCATCTGAGGAAATAAAATGCAGAAATCGCCCAACTTAAAAATTAAAAATTGATCAACAATCGCTGAACAATCGAGAAAAGGCTAAAAATTGAATAAATTAAAAACTCTACCATGCAACTGAAGCAGTAACAATTTCATGAATAAATCAAAACTTACAGCTATCAAATGAGTCACAGAAGGCCGATAGAGGATAGCTTTCTTTGGATTTGGAGGTAAAGATGGATCAGTCATATCAGTAGCTAAGTTAATATCAATTATTCCAGACGCCCCAGAATGATCAATGGTTGCACCATTTTCATTTGGTTCAATTGGATGCTTTTGGTAGAAGAAACCAGGCTCCCATTCGAGACATTGCAGCATTCTATAAGTGTCTAAAGTAATTTCCGCAAATTTAACCTGAAAGTAATAGTGCATGGAGTCAGTAAAATTTATAAACATTCTTCCCCTTCAAGATTAATATTAACTCTTGCGACAGAAAAAAACAATAGATAATTAATTCACCTCATTTCGGTGGTAGCTTGTCAGAACGGCATCTCGGAATTTAAGAACCCTCTTTGCATGGAAACGAGCCACAAATGGAAGGGATGACTGATGGGAATCAAATGAAGCAGAGTAACGCAGAGGTCTGACATTCACTGAGACTGTTGCTACTTTCATGAAGCAGAAAATTTCTTGTACAACTAGCCTCCATTCTTTAAAGTCAGTACCCTAGAAGCAACAGTTAACGTGCCTCAGTTATGCAAGTGAAAAGCTGTATTGATATCCTTGTAAAACTTTCCAAGTGAAGAAGATATCTATACTTTCTAACCAGATAAAGTGAAATAGAAAAGAGAGCCTATATATCGGATCAAGCAGGGGTGTTAAAATCATTTTCATTCTTCAAAGATTACACATAAAACTCTGTGAAGTATGAACATGACCCATGTTTAAATTGAGAAAGATCTCTAAAAGCACACAAATGTTTAATACGGCAAATCAACCGTGATTCTAATAATAATATGGAGACCTCGTATTGACCTCAACAGTCATAATAAGAAAATCTCCCAAATATCTTATATTGGTAAGTTCAATTCCAAAGCCGCCCAAGTACAAGAAAAAATTACTCCTCCACTGTTCGCATTTGTTGCGAGTGTGATTAAATTTCTTGATACAGCCCTTTCAGATATAAATTATCTCAGGGACATAAAAATGACAAATAGTGCAAGCATATTATAAACGTTTCTATACTATGTTGGGTTGGGCAGCTGAGAAGAAGCCAAATGAAAGGGGAACAAACATAAATTTGCTCTTCAATTCAACGAAATGACAATTGAGTTTCTAAATATTATTTAAAATTATGATAAAGAAAGAAAAACAACCGAACAATCTATGCTATACAAGGTCTAGACAGCATTCAATCAGAAGCCAAACCAAGAAAAAAATAAGCTGGATCGTGAAAAAAAAAATCTCCAAAAATAAACAAGCCGTCAAAAAGGTCCATCAGCTACTGAAAACATTTAACATAATCCAAAAGTTCAGTTATAATTATCGAGCAAATGAGAAATTACCCGAAAAGCGGCCTTGCTATCATCCACCAGAGCCTTCAGTCGTTCGGCGAGGACCTGAACCGTGTCCGTGCGGTTCAGAAACAACGAAACCAGCAAAAACCTCGCGTAAAACCTCAGTTCCTTGAACCTTGCTCCCAGATCCTTCCTCGAATTCTTCGATCCCTCAAAATAGCTTCGATTAAGAATCGCTTCATAGAAAACATAGGCTTCAATCAAGAACCTGGCCTCACTGGTTCTCATATAATGCCCAAAGTAAAGCTGACCGATCCGGCTAGCGATCTCGCCAATTTCCGAGCGGTTGAGACCAGATTCAACAAGCTTCGGGCGGAATTCCTGCTGGAACTTCCAGAGACGCATATAAGCCTTGAAAACCTTATGAAAATAGTGGTGGTTGTCCACACGGCCGTAAGCCGGGACGTCTTGGACCCTAGCGAACTTCCGGTTCGCGCTCTCCACCAGAGCTCGGAAGGTCTTCGCAACAGAGTCGTTGTCGGTCATTCCGGAGGTCTCAATTCCCAGACCGGCAGCCACAATCTCCGGCTCTCATCGAACAAAAACAGAACAAGCGAAACCGCAAAGTGAACTATCAGAGAAAAAAGAAAGAAAGTGAGCTTCCTTCAGAGCAAGAAAGAGACAGTGCCGCGCGCGCTAGTATGTGTACGTGCTTATACGATTCAGAGCAACGGAGAGAGAAAGACAAGTAGTTGGACTTTTTGCTTGGGGACTCGTGTGGAGTTTGGTTCTATTGTGGCGTCATAAATCAAACTACTTTTTCTCTTCCGTCCTTCTTCCTCTCCTCCGCTTTTACTTTGCCGTATGAAACTGAATTTTGATTTGAAATCCGGCAAAAGGGGGTTGCAGAGGCGGCGGAGAGGGGCCGGAAAAGGCAGGAATTTTGGCGGCTATGGCGGAGAAAGAAGAAAAGGATGAGAGAAGTGGGAGGTGTGATTTTTGTGCACTGCCATTATATTTTGTCATCTCGAATCGTGGCCGTTGATTTATGCCATGCAAGTTCTGATCCAACGGTCACATACTGAACCGGACTTCTGGGCCTACTATTTCCCACGTCGCTGTTTTTTTGCTCTATCAGTCAATTCATTACATGGGGTCACAATTTTTCTCCTCTTCTTTTTTTTTTTCCTTTTTTTCATTTGCTAAATATAATGGTTGTATTGTAAATATGACAAGTAAATGCCCATTCCACATGCCCATTTATATCCATGCCAAGTGGCTTTTTCTCCATAGCCAAAGTGTCCTCCATGTGTCCAACAAAGGCCATAGATTGGTGTCCAAATTGACCACATCATGCTCTCCAAATTGCCTATAAATAGTGGTTCATTTTGGATAAATAAGATATGCATAATTGGTAAAAAAAATCTCTCCAATCTCATTTTTCTCTCCCATTTTCTCTAATTTATTTGTTTATTTAATTTGCCATAAATCTCCACTTCTTTTGTTTATAATATATATATATATACTCTCTTTTATATAATAACACTTATATTATTATTATTATTATTATTATTATTATTATTATTATTATATGTTTTGGTAAAGTATTATTATTATTATTATTATTATTATTATTATTATTATTATTATATGTTTTGGTAAAGTTTTGGTGCCCGGTTTCGCCTCTCAATTTTACAACACGTTATCAGCACGAGACTCTGTCATTTTTCCCGCTAAAGGTAAGTCTTATAGGTAAGCCATTTTTACGCATTTGGTTTATGTTAAATTTCTAATCTAAATATATTATTATTTTTGATAGTGTTATTATGGCAAACCTTACAAAGCTAGAATTTGCGGCCCTGGATATTAATGGAAATAACTACTTGTCATGGGTCCTTGACGCTGAGATCCATTTAGATTCTATGAATCTTGGAGAAACAATTAAAGAAGGAAATGATGCATCAAAACAAGAAAAAGCAAAAGCCCTGATCTTCCTTCGCCATCATCTTCACGAGGGATTAAAAATGGAATATCTTACAATAAAAAATCCCTACGTTCTATGGCAAGGTTTGAAAGAAAGGTACGATCATCAAAAAACAGTTATTCTTCCAAAAGCTCGTTATGATTGGATGCACCTGAGGTTGCAAGACTTTAAATCAGTAAGTGAGTATAATTCCGCACTCTTCAGAATTAGTTCAAAATTAAAATTATGCGGAGAAAAGATTACTGATGTTGATATGCTAGAGAAGACATTTTCCACTTTTCATGTCTCGAATATGCTCCTGCAGCAGCAATATCGAGAGAAGGGTTTTGCAAAATATTCTGAACTTATCTCATGTCTTCTCGTTGCTGAACAAAATAACGAGTTATTGATGAAAAATCACGAATCCCGACCAACTGGAGCAACACCATTCCCTGAAGTGAATGCTGTGAATTTTAATAACCGTGGTCGAGGTCGTGGTCGTGGTCGAGGTCGGGACCGCGGTAGAGGAAGAAATACCTATTTTCGTGGTGGACATTATAATTTTAAGAAACCCACACGAAGTGATGATCATAAAGGAAAGGCTCCACAAGATAGAAGTTCGAAAGGTGATGAACATAAATGTTTTCGGTGCGGAATGACTGGGCACTGGTCACGTACCTGTCGTACATCAAAACACCTTGTTGATCTCTATCAAGCTTCCCTGAAGGAAAAAGGAAAAGGAAAGAATGTGGAGGTAAATCTTGCCATTCAAGAAGATGATGTGTTTGACCCCTCCAATATGATGCATCTTGATGTAGCTGATTATTTTGAATCTCCTGGAGAGAGAATTGATGCAATCAAACAAGTAGATGATGATTTGTATGAAAATATATAATTAAGTATTGTTTAGTATGTTTTTGTTGTTGTTTTGTTTGTATATATATTTAAGACTCTTTGTAATCATTTTTCTTTTCTTTTCAATGAAGAAATATGAACAATTTCAATATGTTGAGTAACTCGAAAATGAGCAATGAGGATTTATGTCTGGCAGACTGCGCAACTACGCACACGATACTCATAAATAGAAAATATTTTACTAGATTGACAATGCTGGAAGCAAAAGTCAATACTATATCAGGTTCTGCAAATCTGATTGAAGGTTTTGGAAAAGCAAACTTTATTTTGCCTAGAGGAACAAGATTTACAATTAATAATGCTCTGTTCTCTAGCAAATCGAAAAGAAACTTATTAAGTTTTAAAGATATACGTGAAAATAATTATCATGTTGAAACTGATTGTAAAAATAATATAGAGTGTCTCTATATAACATCTATTGTTTCACATGAAAAACGTATATTAGAAACACTGCCTGCTTTTTCTTCTGGATTATACTATACTCATATACGAGTAATCGAAAGTTATGCAATAATGAACCCGAAGTTCATGAATCCAGAAATATTCAGTGTTTGGCATGATCGATTGGGTCATCCAGGGTCAATAATGATGAGAAAAATTATTGAGAATTCACATGGACATCCTTTAAAGAGCCAGAAGATTCTTCAATCCAATGAGTTGTCATGTGATGCTTGTTCTCAAGGAAAATTAATTATTAGACCATCACCAGCTAAAGTGGGGATTGAATCACCTGCATTTTTAGAGCGAATTCAAGGTGATATTTGTGGACCTATTAACCCACCAAGTGGTCCATTTAGATATTTTATGGTATTAATTGACGCATCCAGCAGATGGTCACATGTATGCTTATTATCAAGTCGAAATCTTGCATTTGCAAGATTACTTGCCCAAATAATTAAGTTAAAAGCACAATTTCCTGATAATACAATTAAGACCATTCGACTTGATAATGCTGGTGAATTTACATCCCAAACTTTTAATAATTATTGTATGTCAATTGGGATAAGTGTTGAACATCCTGTAGCTCACGTTCATACACAAAATGGTCTAGCAGAATCATTTATAAAACGTCTGCAACTAATTGCAAGACCATTGCTTATGAGAGCTAAACTTCCTACATCGGTATGGGGTCATGCTATTTTGCATGCTACATCACTGGCACGTATTAGGCCAGTAGCTTATAATAAATACTCCCCAATGCAATTAGCTTATGGCCAGCAGCCAAATATTTCCCATCTAAGAATTTTTGGATGTGCAGTATATGTACCGATTGCTCCACCACAACGTACTAAGATGGGTCCTCAAAGGAGGTTAGGAATATATGTTGGTTTTGATTCCCCATCAATTATTAAATATCTTGAACCCCTGACGGGTGATGTATTTACTGCACGATTTGCTGATTGTCATTTTAATGAGACAAATTTTCCAACATTAGGGGGAGGAATTAAGAAGTTGGAAAAAGAAATTATATGGAATGCATCGTTATTATCTCATTTAGATTCTCGTAGAAATCAGTGTGAACTTGAAGTTCAAAAGATAATTCATTTGCAAAATATAGCAAATCAACTACCAGATGCATTCACAGATACTAAAAGTGTGACTAAATCATATATACCAGCTGCAAATGCTCCATCAAAAGTTGATATCCCAAAGGAACAAGTTGTCAATAATGAGTCTGGAGCACGCCAGAAGCGTGGTAGACCAATAGGTTCTAAAGATAAAAATCCTCGAAAAAGAAAAGTAGTTGAGAATCAAAATGATTCGATAAAAGGTATGGATGTTCCAGAAGAAATCCAGAATACAACTACTCAAAAGAGTATTGGTGAAAATCAAACGCTTGAGGATAATAATGAAATTTCTATAAACTATGTTACAACAGGAAAGAGATGGAACCGAAATAATATCATTATTGACAACATTTTTTCTTATAATGTTGCTCACGATATTATTCATGAAAGTGATGATTTTGACCCAAAATCTATCAAAGAATGTCAACGTAGAAAGGATTGGCCGAAATGGAAAGAAGCAATCCAAGCAGAGTTGAACTCACTTTCAAAACGTGAGGTTTTTGGACCAGTAGTCCCAACACCGGAAAACGTCAAACCTGTGGGATATAAATGGGTATTTGTAAGGAAAAGAAATGAAAAGAATGAAGTCACAAGATATAAAGCGAGACTTGTTGCACAAGGATTCTCGCAAAGGCCTGGTATTGATTATGAGGAGACATATTCTCCTGTGGTGGATGCAATAACGCTGAGATATTTGATTGGTCTGACTGTATATGAAAAGCTTGATATGCATCTAATGGATGTAGTCACGGCGTATTTATATGGATCTCTGGATAATGACATTTATATGAAAATCCCAGAAGGATTTAAAATACCAGAAACATATGAATCAAGTTCTCGGGAATTGTATTCAATAAAGTTACAGAGATCATTATATGGATTAAAACAATCAGGACGAATGTGGTATAATCGCCTGAGTGAATATTTGTTGAAAGAAGGATACCAAAATAATCCAATATGTCCGTGCGTTTTTATAAAGAAATCTCAGTCAGGATTTGCTATTATAACTGTATATGTTGATGACTTAAATATAATCGGAACTCCTGAAGAGTTATCCAAGGCAATAGAATATCTTAAGAAAGAATTCGAGATGAAAGATCTTGGAAAAACAAAATTTTGCCTTGGTTTGCAAATTGAACATTTAGCAGATGGGATATTTGTTCATCAATCAACTTATACAGAGAAAATCTTAAAAAAATTCTATATGGATAAAGCACATCCATTGAACATTCCAATGGAAGTTCGTTCACTGGATGTAAAGAAAGATATATTTCGACCTCGAGATGACAGTGAAGAACTACTTGGTCCTGAAGTACCATATCTTAGTGCAATTGGTGCACTTATGTATTTGGCTAATAACACAAGACCAGATATTGCTTTTTCAGTAAATTTATTAGCTAGATATAGTTCATATCCTACAAAAAGACATTGGAACGGAGTTAAGCATGTACTCCGATATCTTCGAGGGACAATTGATATGGGTTTATTTTATTCTAACAAATCAAAATATGATCTAGTTGGTTATGCAGATTCTGGTTATCTATCTGATCCACACAAAGCTAGATCTCAGACAGGTTATCTATTCACATGTGGAGGAACTGCCATATCGTGGCGATCAGTGAAACAGACTATAACGGCCACTTCTTCAAATCATGCTGAAATCCTCGCTATTCATGAAGCAAGTCGAGAATGTGTATGGCTAAGATCGATGACACAACACATTCATGAGACATGTGGCTTATCTTCAAGTAAACCTCTTCCAACGATGTTATACGAAGATAACACAGCATGTATAGCTCAAATCAAGGGAGGATATATCAAAGGAGATAGAACAAAGCATATCTCACCAAAACTCTTCTATACTCATGATCTTGAAGAAAATGGCGATATCACTGTACAACAAATTTGTTCGAAAGATAACTTGGCTGACTTATTTACGAAGGCATTACCAACTGCAACCTTCGATAAATTAGTATATAGCATTGGAATGCGGCGATTCAAAGACTTTAAGTGATGTCTCCATGAGGGGGAGTGAATGTATTATAGTAAACTATATAAAATATGTACTCTTTTTCCTTCACTAGGGTTTTTCTTCCCATTGGGTTTTTCCCTAGTAAGGTTTTAACGAGGCATATTTTATATAAATGGGCATTTAAGGGGGAGTATTGTAAATATGACAAGTAAATGCCCATTCCACATGCCCATTTATATCCATGCCAAGTGGCTTTTTCTCCATAGCCAAAGTGTCCTCCATGTGTCCAACAAAGGCCATAGATTGGTGTCCAAATTGACCACATCATGCTCTCCAAATTGCCTATAAATAGTGGTTCATTTTGGATAAATAAGATATGCATAATTGGTAAAAAAAATCTCTCCAATCTCATTTTTCTCTCCCATTTTCTCTAATTTATTTGTTTATTTAATTTGCCATAAATCTCCACTTCTTTTGTTTATAATATATATATATATACTCTCTTTTATATAATAACACTTATATTATTATTATTATTATTATTATTATTATTATTATTATTATATGTTTTGGTAAAGTATTATTATTATTATTATTATTATTATTATTATTATTATTATTATATGTTTTGGTAAAGTTTTGGTGCCCGGTTTCGCCTCTCAATTTTACAACAGGTTGCTATTTTTTTAATTTATTCTCAAATGCGATTTTTAGTTTGGGTTGTATTCTTTTATTATGGATCCTTATCGTTTGAAACATTTTTGTTATTATTGAAATGTCACATTAATCTAATATGGTAGGTTATTTGTGGAGTTAATAAATGAGTCACTTGACTTGATTAATATATTATTTTGACTTGGGTCTAATATACCATATTTTAGTTGAAAAATATGAATTTAGGTCGGGTTTAAAATAATTTTTAGATTGAAATATTAAAAGATGATAGAGATTATGGCTAATTTTGTGTTGGAGTGCGACCAATAATGTTTGTTAATTTTTTGTTAATCAACTAATGATAATGGCATTTTGTAAATTTTAATTAAATTATAGAGATGTTAATAAAAAGATTTTAAAGTATAGGAACTAAATTGAAGTTAATATTAAAGTTGTACCTTCAATGAAAATTTATATTTTATTCTTTAGATATGTAGTTTTTCCATTCTAAGTCTTTACTATTGCTAAACTTCAAAACCTATTAACAAAAATGATTGTGTTTAATGAGTTAAATGCATGAACTTGTATATGATTAAAAAAAAAAAAAACTTACTCACTTTACACGAAGTAACTTATAATATTTTACCTAATTTGATACATTAAAAATGTAGAATAGGAATATAACAACTAAGAAAAATATAACTACAATAAAAATTAGAATAAGACAAGATTAATTATTGACAATAAGTTCATTGAATTATGCATGAAAGTGAAATCAATTTGCAAAATAAAATGTATTAATTTTGTTTCTCAATCTGTGGAATTTCGTCTAATTATTATTTATTAGAAAACTCATAAGAAAGTGGAGTATATTTTAAATGATACATAATTGGCTGTAAGTAAAAATATTGAGATATAACATTAATTTAGTAAATTAATCAATGTAAATAATATTGAATGGGATTTTCAGTGAGAAACAAGTTGTATTAAATTTGATGTTTAACATTCTTTTGTGTGGGAATAAGTATATGATTAAGAAATGTTTTGCACGAGATCGTCGCTGTACAAAATTGGAAACCAACTTTTATTAATTTTATGAGAGAGATTTTTATACGCCTCGTATATTATATTGTTTTTCTAATAATATATTTTATTGGGTTTTTTTTTAGTAAAATATTTTATTGGTTTTAAAATATACAATTCATCTCATTTTAATATTTAATATTCTCCATGGATTTCAGTCCATTTCATTGGTGAAAAATAAATTAATAAATGTTGATCTTTAGTTTTTAATTTTTTTTAAAATTAAACCTATAAATATTACTTTTACTTATAATGTCCTTGTTTTGTTACCTACTTTTTACATATATTTTCAAAAACCAAGCGAAACGTTTTGAAAAGTAAAAAAAAAATAGTTTTCAAAAATTTGTTTTTGTTTTTTGAACTTGACTAAGAATTCAAATGTTTTAAGAAATATGAAATGCATTGTAGAGGAATGATGAGAAAACAAATACAATTTTTAAAAACTAAAAACCAAATGATTATCAAACGAACCTAAATTTTCATGTTTATTATAATTTGATTTCTAAATTTGTAACATTTTAATTCCTATCAATATATGTTGTCATCAATTTAATGGATGGATGACATGATTTATGTGTGTTTATATGTTAAGCTTAAAAAAAGATATGTAACGTAGATTTGACAAGTGGTTTTTCACAAAGTACTTAAGCCAAAGTTTGTAGACTCTATAAACTATTGTTCCAAGCACTTTTGTGATTTTGACTTTTAAACCAAAAGAAATTTATATGTTATTCTCAATAATATAATGATTTTGAGTGAAAAGTGCTTTTTTGACATGTTCAAAATTACTTTCAAACATAATTTAAATGAAATCATATAGTGATGAAAAAAAATTGATCGTTCTAGATCTGAAAGATAGAAAATATGGACTAATAAATTTGTAATGGTGAGGCTTTTCAATTCAATAATAAGGTTGGTTTGGAAGGTTTTACAAAGATATTGCAATTGATAATGGTTTTGTTTTTTTTTTTGAAAATACAATTGATAATTTGGGATAACCTATAATTTATCTTTCATTTTCAAGTCCAAATCAAAGATAATGAAATAGATTATAGCTCAATTAATGTGATTAAAAGGTCTTTGGATTCTCTGCAGCAGCTGGCAGAGGTAGACATTCTTATTGATGTAGGGGAGGAATTAATGATACCAAATAAAGAAAATGCTAATTACTTTGAGAATTGGACCATTGTTGATTTGAATTTAAAAGGAAATTCAAATGGGTAGGAGACTATTTGAGAATTGGACCATTATTGATTTGAAATTAAAATCAAATTCAAATGGGTAAGAGACTAAAATTAGGAAAGGGTGGCTAGACAACAACTAGAAGATATTACAAACATTGATGGTGAATCAAGTTTAATTTCCAATCTTTTAAAAGAGTGTGAAATTTTCTAAATTATGTGGAAGAAAGCATTAAAATAATGGATGATATGGGTGTATGGTTGAGACAAATGATACGTCCGAGATTATATTAGAATTGGTAGTAGTTGTATACAACGTTGTCCGTAGCAATTAAAATAATATTTCAAATACCTCATACTTCCTAACACTAAAAAAGTAATATTATTTTTAATATTGTACATTTTGTTTATCTAAAAAAGAGGGGCGATAAAAGAAAGATTCGTGATCTTAAGAGAAGATTGCTTTTCAAAATAATTTTTTTGGTGTTGCAAAATTATTTCCTTGTCAAATTATCATAATCTTACTGGTTTTTATGGAGATTTAGGGTAGAAAATGAACATATTATTCATGAAAGCTTATTGAAAGATAAAAGGGTTTGAGTAGCTTACCTTGGATGTTATAATATGGTCTCAATGAAATTCTACCATATTCTTAAAAGAGTGGTGGAATTCATATGTTACTTGGAGGTGGTTTATCAGTGTGGCTTTTTACTAAGGATCTCTGCTTTGTTGGACCACAATAACACCATGGACAAATGAAAGAAAGGCTCATATATAATATTCAATTTTGATTATGAGTTATCAATCATTAACACCATGATTAAATTATAAGTGATATGACTAACCCAAGAAAATATGTGTGGATAAAAGTTAAGGGAGTGTGGACTAAAATAATTTGATAGGGCATATGGACACAATGCATTTTAGACCAAATTTCTTAGCCCCTTATTATATAAGGTCTATCTACTCTTTTATGTCAACCGTAGTCATTGATTCTGTCAAAAGATCACTCACTAATCCAATTAACAAGCTATATATCAACATTTGAGTAATGGTTATCAATGACACAGGCTTATTAAAATGAAAATTAAATGTTTTGGAATATAATTGAAACTTCTTAGAATTCAAAAACTAATGTCAACTTAAGCATAATTCAATTGGTTAAGACATACACGATTCTCGACTCGACCAAGAGGTTAGAGGTTCGAATCCTCCCACCCCACATGTTGTAACTAAAAAAATTTGAGAAATTAATGGCTCATTTAATAATGTTCCCGTTTTTCTCTCTCTTTTTTTTCTTACTCATTTTTACAAAGAAAAAGAGAACTGCATTGCATTTGGTAGTTGTTTCTTATTTCCTAATTTTTTTTTTGAAAAAAATAGAAACATATTTGGTAATCATTTCTTGTGTCTTTTTCTATGAAATTCTAAATAAAAAATGTAAAAAATTTATGAAAATTGGATTCTAAAATTAAATATTCAAAATTATCATGTTATATTTAGTTTAGACATCTTTCCTGCATTTTATAAGTCAAAAATGATAAAATGTTGTTTTTATTCATGTATTAGAAAAATTTGAAACAACAACAAAAAAACAAGAAACTTAGGCCCCGTTTGATAACTATTTGGTTTTTGGTTTTTGGTTTTTGGTTTTTGAAAATTAAGCTTGTTTTTTCTTAATTTCTCTACAATGGTTTTCATCTCCCTTAAAGAAGCATTTGAATTCTTAACTAAATTCTAAAAAAAAAAAACAAGTTTTTGAAAACTACTTTTTTAAGTTTTGAAAACATGGCTTGGTTTTTGAAAATATAGGTAAAAGGTAGATAACAAAACAAGTAAATTCATGGATGAGAGTAATATTTATAGGCTTAATTTTCAAAAACCAAAAATTAAAAATTAAATGGTTATCAAACGGGGCCTTACTTTTGTTGTTTTCAAAATTTCTACACAATTTTAAAAACGTTTCTTAAACTTTAAAAATAAGAAACAGAAACAATGGTTATGTTTCTCAAAAACTAAAAACTTAGAAATATTACGCAACCACGTCTAAATAAATATGATTATCACAGTTGAAATAATTGTTAAAAAATGTAATAAATTAATGAAACCATGAGAAATCGCTCTGGCATGCATGCAGGTAAGCGTCACAAAACAATGTCGTTTTCGTGTTCTTTCAATTTATTTTTTCCTAAAACCAAATCGATCATATTAAATAAATAATATACGAAGGCCAACGAAGGAAGAAAGAAAGGCTTCGTGGATAACAGAATAATGAAATATATGCAATCAAATAATTCATTATGAAATTATATATATTTTTTTATTTTATATGAGTGGGTGATAATATGACCTGTTTGGTTGACAGTATATTTTAAATCTGGAAAATTATTTTTCAAGGGTCAGCCACCAAACGCTGCGCTGCACATTCTCCATTTTCTAATATTTATTTACAAGAATAAAAAAAGAACTGATTGGTCGGCATATAATACAGAAGAATAGTTCGGTAGTTGTTGACGAGAATACAATAATTGAAATGAAAATGAACTGTTCATATTGGACACTGCCACGTGCGAGTATTGACTTGGGAGATGACTGATGATTTGGAAAGAGAAAATATTTGGTTTAAAATTCCGCACGATCGTCTCAATTTCGTTAGTTTATCGAGTACATATGTCCATGAATTGGGTTGAGGTGGGTTGAGTTGAATTGAATCAAAAGATTTCTAAAGTATGATCGGACAAACACACATTTAATTTTATATTGGGTATAGATGACTTAAAAGAATCTTAAAAAAATCTGAATCGATCGATGTCGTTGGAAATATATAAATGTAGAAGGGAGTTTTTGAGTAATTATTTTAAAATTACAATGAAGGTGGAGTGGTCCTGGTTGTCATGGTTGATGTTGCAATTTTTAGTTCAAGAGTTGTTGTCTCCAACGTTTGATTGAGGAAGCATTCACTATAAGGAAAGAATTACATCTTACTATTGAGTTTATGTGAAACCTCTAATAGTTGAAAATGGTTTCTTCAACGTTTTTAAACTTGATTTCAAGAAAAAAGCAATCGTGGTTTGGAGATGAGCTAGAGAAATCTAAGGGATTGTTGAATTTTTGTTTACTTTTTAGAGATGGAAATAAAGTGACATACAAGCTAGCTAACTTAATAATTAATTCATAGATGGATAGCAATTTAAAGAACAATTATATGTTTAAGTCTATTTAAATGCATGAAATGAAATAATGGCATAGAACAATAATAACAATAAACCAAATTTCACATGATGTTGGAATTAATTTTATAATTAATTCATAAATGGATCTCAATTTAAAAGAACAATTTTATATTTAGATCTATTTAATGTAACATATTAATTGGTCTTAATTATGGGCCTCATAGACATCTCTTTAAAAAATGTAGCTTATTGAACATAGATAAGCACATTGAGAGAGAGATCATGAAAAACAACTATACATCAAGTTTGCTTAGTAAAAATTATGATTCTCAATATAGAATCAACACATCGTCCATTTTTTGGTCTATGTTGCATATTTGAAAAAAGAAAAAATAATATAAACTCATTCAATTCTCTCTTCATACTCTTCAAATTTATATGTAGTATATCTTTTTAGAAATAAGAGATCATATAGGAAAAAAAATCTATAGCACAGATCCAATTGATTCTATTATCTACTAATTATTTTGGTTTTGTTCTAGATAAAGTTCTCAACTTGATTGTTCTTGGGACATAAAGCTTGCTTTTTTTAAGATGAAAAAGCTTGCTATTCATTGTCAACCAAAAAAAACTTGCTATTACTAATTTTCTAATAATGAATATTCAAGATTGTTTTGTAGTTTAATTGCTCACTTTTTAAAATAAACTTGTCTAATAATACTCTTTGCTTTTTAAATTTTCTTTTAACTGGATGATAATTCAAACAAAGATAAGTAAAAAAAAAAAAATTAAATCCCCTCCCTTTCAATAAATAACTAAAATCAAGGAGAAAATCTTTTGAATACAAGTCTAAGTTTGTACACTCATCTATAGATGATAGAACATACAGGTCTATATGTAGGGAAATTGAAAATCAACCACGCTTTTTCTTTTTCTTTTTCTTTCTTTTTTTTTATAACTTAACTAAACCCTTTAGTCTTATATATTTATAAACTACTCTCCAATAAATTGTAAATTTGGTGAATTATATTCTATATTCTAATGTTTTAAAAATAATTTTAAAACATTCCTACATTTTTTAAATTTATCTTGTTCACTACAAGAAGTAGAATCGGCAATACATATAAATAATTCAACCAACACATGAAATAGGCTACATGTATCAATTGTTCTACTTCTATTAAACTCTTATCTGATTTATAATTTAGAAATTAAATTAGAATAAATAGAAAAAAGACATTTATATTTTCTACATAGTGAAAATAAATTGTGTACATATTGATCTTTTCAAAAAAACAAAAAATTGTGTATATATTGATGGGATGGACTGTTTAAATGACCAATGTGTACTAGAACAGATGTGTTTTTATTAATTATGCTATTTTTATTAAAGCTAATTATTATATCTTAGGTTGACTTTTAATAAAGGCAAAAAAGTGAGCAATTTTTTTTTCACGTCACCCATCCCCATTAAGATTCGACCAACAAAGTTGGTCATCTTCCAATGTGAATGCAAGTAGTCATAGGATCTTTTTTTTTTTTTTTTTCAGATTATTTAATTAGTGAATAATTTCAACTTTAAACCTTTTTCTTTATTTTTGAGTTCAACAATGTATAAGATAAAAATTTAAACTTTTGTTCTTTTGGTTGAGGTTATAATGTCTTACTAGTGAGTATGCTAAAAGTGACAACCTTGATCATCATTAAATTAAAATGTAATTTTAAAAAATCAAAATGAAAAAAAAAAAGAAGAATTAGAAACTAGGCATGAGGGACTTTGGAATGTATAGCTTAAAATTGAGTAGTTTGAAGTTGGGATGCTTTGTACTTGGACATGAATAAATTTAAGCGCTAGAGGGATGTGGAGCAAAAAAATTGGTGGAAGAAATAGGAAAAATACTTCCTCAATGATTTACTTTTTTGAACTATGTCATGTCATATCATATTAACATTCATTAGTCTAATCAATATATCACACTATTTAAATTATAAAATTAGTGAAGAGACTTATTAAAATTATAAAAAAAAAAAAAAATTCAGAGACATAATTTAAAAAGTTTGGAGACTAAATAAACTCAACCATCAAAGATTAAAAGCCTGTTTGGATTAACTTTCTAAATGTTTATTTTTGAAAAAAAAAGTTATTTTAATAAGATTTGTAGTGTTTGGTAACCGCTCAAAATGACTTTTAAAAAAATGAGTTTGAGAAATAAGTTATTTTGAGTGAAACATTTGAAACCAACTTTTAGAAAAATGGTTTTTAAGTGTTATCTCTCTCAAATTTTCATGATATATGAAAATGACCAAAATACCCTCACACAATCGTCGACCACTGCTAGTGATCATTTTTGACGACCACCACCGACTACCCCTCCGACGACAACTGCTAACAACCACTCCGACGACCACCGCTAGCTACCACGGGGGCGGTGGTTGGCCGATGATAGTTAGCAGGCGGTCATAGTGTTTTTATATACAAATTTGAACTTATTAGTTCATAACGTTTAATAGTCGTCCTTTATGGTAATTTGATATTAGTATAAACATTTTGAGTGTAGAACAAACCAAACAAATTTGTGTATAAAAACACTTTTGAGAAAATGTAATCAAACATATGAATATTTTAATTCTAAACGATTTTTATAAAAAAAAAAATGCTTAAAAATACATTTTTAAAAAACACTTAAAAGATAATTCAAACGGACCCTAAGAACTAATTTGCAATTTGACTAAATTTTATCAAGCGAAAAACACTTTAGAAGCAAAACACTAATAACTTTTATAATAATCTTCTAAAAGATCATCTAAAAGAAAAAAAAAACATTAATAATGGTCCATGAGCTTTGGCAATTTATGGAGGAGTCATTTTCCTTGCACTTTATTAGGTGGAGACTTTTTCTCTACTCTCCAATTTTGTATCCTTTGTGTGGGACATCTTAAATCATCATCACCCTCCTAATTAAATTCATTCTCTCTTTCACCTACTTACTCCAATAGTAATATTCCCTTCTATGTTTATATAAACATTTCAATTCTATTATACAGTCCTATGCTTTCCTACTTAATTCTATTTTATTGTTTAACTTTTAATTATGTTTTGTTTTATTTTTTTAATAAAAAAATATTTTATCTTTTGTTATTAATTTTTTCATTAATCATTTAAGGGAATATTTTTGTCCTTCAAGCTAACACTCTGATGCATTATACGTGGCTTCAAAACTTGTTTACTATAGTTTTGTGTTAGATTTCTAGCATATATGTTGCACGAAAAATCAGGGTAAGGACTAAAATGGGCTTTAATTAAAAATTCTAGGTCTAAAATAGATTATTTAAAAGTTTTTTAATCAAAAGAGAATTTGCATAAAAGTTCAACAACCAAATCTGAATTTGAATATTTATTTTAGAGGAACTCAATAAAATCGTATTTTAATTTCCTTATCAAATTTAAATTAAAAATCTATCATGCATTACATTTAACTATTTTGCTATGCAAGAGGATTAAAATAGTACATTCATATGGTTAAAAATTGTATAAGTACATTTTGTCGATTTGTTTGAGATGAAAGAATTTCTAGTATTACGGTAGTGTGAAATTTTTTTTTACTACCTTCATTCATTGTTTGCCATAAAAGAAACATTTAAGAATTGTGTAGGCCCATGAAATAAAATAATATATAATTTAATGAGGAGTGAAATATTGAATTGAAAGAGTATGTACTACCGTTACTACTAAAGATTTTCTCCTTCAAGATAGCTTATTCATGGTTGTAACAACTAAATTTGAAGAAAATTTGAGAACCAAATCTATCATTGTAGCTCAAGTGATATGGAAGAGGTTTTTATTACATCAATCCTCTTATACAGAATATACACATTGGTTTTAACAATTAGCATCAAATAATTTATAATGTTAAAACTTCAATCATCTAATAAACATGTAAAAGAGTAACTTATCTTAAAGTAAACATATTTTTATTCTAATTATTTAGTTCCAATAATACAACGATCCAAATAGTCCAAAAATTCTTATCTTTAGGATACCCATCAATATTTTAAGAATCTTGAAGATTTGAAATCTTACATTTTATTTGACAAAGCTCACCATTGATTTTTCTTAGAAGAGACATGTTTTGTTTTCATGTCTTCTTCTTTTTTTTTTTTTGGCACCCACTTACTAAAATTTACGTAAAGTACTCACAAGTTTTATTACAACTTTTTCTTTTTAGTTCAAAAATTGTAGGGTAGAATCAAATCATTCATCTTTAAAATGTAATAGATGTTTTATATGTTAAATTAGACTCGAATGGACTAATTACAACTTTCTTACTTTTTAATTTACTTGTTAAATATAAATATATGAATACTCTTTTTTAGAAGTCCATGTATTTCGTTTTTTTTTTTTTTTTAAATTAACCCATCAAAAAATAGATTGATATGACATTTAAAATTTCAAATCTTGCATAGAAATGACCTTATTAAGGTGTAAAATTAAGAAATTCGAGAAATAGCCAAACCAAGATCTGATTGGTATCAAATATACTAACAAATTGGATGTACCCTACAAGAATTTTAAATTTTTTCGACACCAAAAAACGGTTGGAAAAAGCCCAAAAATGGTCGAAAAAAGTTTTTCTAACGCTAGTAGATCCACGTAGGACCAGCTTTTGTCGACCAAATATTGATGGCATTGGTAATTCCAGGAAATGCCGACGTTAACGTTTGGTCGGCATTTTCAAGAAATGCCGACCAAACAAAATTTGGTCGAAATTTTCAGGAAAGGCTGACCAAACTCAATTTGGTCGGTGTTGCTTATCTTGGTTATTTTATTAATTTTAATAGATTTTTATCTAGATTTTCACTATAATTTGAACATGTGTTACCTAAAACAAATTGTACACAAAATAAATCAAATAATATTTTATATTAAACCAAATTTGATTACACTTTGTTCATATAAGATAAAAATAAAACTTTAACACAAATAAACCTAATCTAGAAACAAAAGTTTAATGAATATAAGAAGTTCTCATCGTTTTCATGTAATTTTCGGCTTGTTTTCAAAAAAATGTTGATTCAACCCACCAATGAAAAACAAAAACATTAACATAAGATCAAAACTATAAACATATACAACTAAACTAACATTTCAAAAATAACAAACAATAATATCAAAACTTAACTAATTAAGGTGCTGTTTGGGGCGCTGATTAGGTTATAATAACATGCGTTATAATAGTATGTAGAGTTATATAATATTGTTTAAAATGTAGAGTTGTTTAGTCTGGGTTATAATAGTTTGTGTTTGGGGTGCAGAGTACTTTATAAACTATTATAACTCATGTTATTATAACCCACGCCCCAAACATCCCGTAAGTTACAAAACTATATAAGCAAAACACCAATTTAAGAAAGCAACAAAGTTAATCTAACTTTACTAAGTAAACCAAAGTTACAAAACTATATAAGTAACTTTTCCTAAACAAAAAACACAAATATGTACATTTACCTAAAATTTAACTTATAGACATCTAACACTAACGAAGTATGTATACCAATGAAATCATCTAACTTATAACGAATTATAAGGAACTAAAACAATCCAACTTTAAACTTAGAAGGTATTATGTTCGCAACTAAACTCATTGAAACTTAACGGAAAAAAAAAAAAGAAAAAAAAATTAACAAAACCAATCAAAACTTTAAACTAACTTCTAAAGTTACAACCATAAACATAACGAACTAAAATGATCAAAACAACTAAATTAATCTAACTTTACTAAGTAAACAAATAATAAACTCATCAAACTATAACGAACTAAAACAATCAAAACAACTAAGTTAATTTAACTTTACTAAGTAAGCAAATAATAAACTCATTAAACTATAACGAACTAAAACGATCAAAACAACTAAATTAATCTAATTTTACTAAGTAAACAAATAATAAACTCATCAAACTATAACGAACTAAAACAATCAAAACAACTAAATCAATCTAACTTTACTAAGTAAACAAATAATAAACTCATCGAGCTATAACGAACAAATCTTTATAAGCATAACACCAAATTTAACAAAACCAACCAAATTAATTTACCTTTACTAAGTAAACAAAAGTTACAAAACTATATAAGTAACTTTTCCAAAACCAAAATTACAAACACATTTACCTAAAACCTAACTTAGACTTATCAAAAAAGTTACAAAACATATACGAGTACTACCTAAAACTTCTCAATGGACATAGATAGATAGCATCTAAAACTCAACAATCATGAACATAAACTCAAAGAAACCAAATAATCAACCCATCAAAATTATAACAAACTAAAAGAATCAAAACTTTATAAGCATAACACCAAATTTAACAAGACACAACCAAATCTAACTTTTCCAAGCAAACCAAAGTTATAAAATTACACAAGTAACTTTTCCAAAACAAAAATTACAAACACATTTACGTATAACTTGACTTAGACTTGTCAAAAAAGTTACAAAACATATAAGAGTATTACCTAAAACTTCTAAATAGACATAGATATCATCTAAGATTGATTTAATATTATATGGACTACAATTGAAAATAAATTTAAATCACCATAAAATATCATTGTTTTAAAAAAAAAAATCCAATAGAAAAAGAAACTGCCCACTACAAGTTTCTCAAAATTTGGAGTGATTAATGTTTTTTAATATAATTACAAGACGAGTTAAGGCTCAGTTTGGGATTGTTGTAACCTTTAAAATAATTGCTGACAATTATGCTTTTAGGAAAATCAGCTGTCATATGAAGCAGATTAGTGTTTAGTAAATTCCAATTTTAAACATAGAAAAGCAGATCACAACGTTTGGTAAATTCAAACGAAATTGATGTGGTTTAGCTATAATGACTATTCACACGAGATTTCAAACGAGAAAGGAGACACGTGGAATGAACATGTATTTGTATTGATTTGAGTGTAGTAGAGTACAATCTTTAATGTTTATCCTCTGATTCTTTCTCTTTCTCATGTACAAATGTCTCGAGGGCTTGACAACTTGTTCTCAAGCACGTTGGTTTTTTCTGATCAAACTTCCAGCTTATTGATCTTGTTGGATTGACCCTTGACTTGTTGATCGTTGGATCGACCCTTGGCTTGTTGATCGGCTTGGAGGATTGGTCTTTGGCTTGTTGATCTTTAAAGAATTTGTCAAAAAATTTCTGATCTTCAAAGAGTGTTCAGGACCCAAGTGTAGGGATTTATGTTCTAAAGCCTTGTAATTAATAATTGATTTAATAATTAATAATAATTTTGATTATTTTATTTACAATATAATATTATCCATTATATGAAAAATTCAAGGTTATTAGTGTAATCTTGAACAATATGTGGTTAACATACAAGAGGATCATGTTCAAGAAATAACTTAAAGGGTTATAGTATATGGATAAGGTTGAGTGTCTTATCCTGATAACACTATTGATATGACCCACTTTGTAATAGTTACTGATCGCTATGCTTTGCTACAACACGCAAGTGCACGTGATCGAAGTAATAAAAAAATTGGAGTATTCCAGAGTATCGTATCCAAGGGAACGGGGTTTAATAAAACGAATTTTAGTTTGCACAAATCGTGACAAATTGCAATGAAGAGTAACCGTGGGTGAAAAATGATTTGAGGGTGTGTTTTGACAAAAATAAAATTATTTGAAAATTCAATGGAAATGAAAAAGGGATTCAAGTTGCTAATGCCCCTTGGGAAGAAAATGCAACAAGAAAGCAATTGCAATCGTAGCTAACTCAAGAACTAAGTAAACCGAATTCAACTCCTATTCGACATTCTATGAAGTATCTTTAGGAGACTAAGTGATTAAACCTATATTTCTATGGCTAATCTAACTTAGATATTTTTGCACACAATTCTAGTGGTTTTAGAGTCTCGCCCTATGTCTAGGGTCGATGTTTCAGACTTATGTCTAAGCCTTTTCCTCCATTGCTTTTGCGACATCCGCTTCCCTTAACCCTTTCGGTATTAAGTTATAGCTTGGCAAGCAACACTAGATGGCCAACTAGGTTTACCCAACAATTAACTCACCAAAAGCAAACTAGAGTTCAAGAATTAGCTAGATTGTTTTTACTTTCGAGCTTTACATATTTCCTCTAGGGCATTCACAAACTTGAATCCCAAAGAAAATTTAGCTCTTCATGATGGAATAAATTGAAAACAGTAAATTAGAATTGTAAGAGTTCATTAAAAGAAACTCAAGGTAAATAATGCAATCAAATTGCAAATGCAATGCAAATAAGTAGTTTAAAGAAACAACCCAAGGATTCAAAATACCAATTAACTCACGGAAAATTGTATTAACTTCGCTGAATTAAAAAATTGATCTTCTAAGATGCCAAAAACAGAAGCTAATTGCTGAAAACCACCAGTAGCTCAGAAGTAAGAAATTTGTAGGCAAAAATTCATATTCCAGTAGACTTCCAAAATTTCAAATATCAGAAAGTAAAATTGCCAAATACTTAAATTGAGAAGCTGTAATCGAAATTTCATAACATAAGGTAAAGTTGCTAAAATTACAAAGATAAAACAGTGGCTATTCTAGCCCAAAATACAGAAATTCAAAGTGCGAAGAACAAAACTTCCATCCTTCCTAAAAACCCATTATCCATAACTCAATCGAACAAAGAAATTGTCCATAACCATACCCAATTCTTAGGTATATGGGATTAAGAGGAATTCTGGAAGTTTTAAGAGGAGAACAATAAAGAAATGAAACCCAAAAATTGAAAAGCTGCTGCTGTCGGTGGAAACAAACCCAAATCGAACAAAATTTCTTCTCCAAAAATCTCCACCCTCTTCTTCGGCTTTTCCTTAGTCTTTTATAGGAACTGTGAGCTAGGGCTTCATCTCTTAATTAATGGTTAATCATAGCACACCAATTTGCTGAAATCATGGGTAAATGTCGCTCAAAATTCCCGAAAATCTCGTTTTTTCCTTTACTTCCAGATCTGCCGAAAATGCAATTGCCTTGCAATTGCATAGTTGTTGCCTTTCATCAAAAATCTGCATAAAGACATTAAATAAGTGTGAGATTTTGCCTTTTTTTTGTTTTCTTTTCTCAACTTACTTAAATTAGAGATCTTCTATCAATCAAGTGATTAAATTCAAGCAAATATTTTTATTTTCATCAAATAATATGAATAAAAATCACAAATATAACTAAGTTT
Organism: Trichosanthes truncata; assembly: GCA_033996785.1. Classification (NCBI taxonomy): domain Eukaryota; kingdom Viridiplantae; phylum Streptophyta; class Magnoliopsida; order Cucurbitales; family Cucurbitaceae; genus Trichosanthes; species Trichosanthes truncata. The sequence goes on from JAWPNB010000003.1 coordinate 75,619,942, forward strand.
AAAGGCCAAATAATCCTCATGAATGAGAATTATCAGTTACAAATGATTTGATCCAAATCGTTCATGTGGAGACATGTGAGTGGGGGTATCTTATACAATGAGTTTGTGTAAGACTAGACCATGAAATATTTAATCTCTCTTTATAAATTCGTTAATTGAGAAGATTAATATTTCATCAGGATGATCATATGCAACTTGATCTTAATCCTGAGTGAGTTATGAACTTCTGCTTGTGAGAGCTTGTCCTTTGATTTACATGGGTGAGAGTAGATTTTGTAGCCGAATCAATATGTCTACCATTTTGGAGACTTGACCAAATAGGGAGCTGGAGACATAATCTCATAAGATGTAATTCACTTCTTCCCATATAGGGTAAGTAGATGAGTAGTTCTCTTAAGTGCTGATTTCGGGACTTGAACAATGGGGCCCCACCCTCTCATTAGCCCAAAAGGGACTTAGTTTATGGTTGGATCATAAACAAATTGTTCATTAGAGGATCAATGGTACTTAAGGTGCAAGATGTAATTACAGGGGTAAAACTGACTTTTGACCTAACTGTAATTACGAACAACTAGTGAAGGATTGACTTGCATGTAGTGATTATATCTATGGACACAACTTGTCCCACAGTGCATAAGATTGCAACTCTAGGTTTATAGTGGAGTGACCTTATAGTTAATTAATGAAAATTAATTAATTAATTAAAGAGTTTATTTAATTGATTTTGTATCATTGGAGCTTATAATCTGTATGTTCATAAAGTCCTCTTACTATCTCATAGTAACACTAAAAGATCAATTTAGTTGAAAGAAAATTTTGAAATGTTAAAATTAATATTTAATTTATTAGATATATTAAATATAAAAGAAGAAAATATATTTATTATATTTGATATATTAAATATTAAAATAATTAATGTATATTAGATATATTAAAGAAAATATATTTATAAAATTTGAATAAGATTCGAATAAATAAATAGGAGATTTGAATGTGATTTAAATAAGTATAAGATATATTTTAATATATTAGATATTAAAATATAATATTTTAATTATGGAAAAGATTTGTCTTTGGTCTCTATAAATATGACCATTGGATTGAGCTCTTAGAGATAACACACGTCTTCTCAATAGAGAATTAGAAAATTCTCTCTAGACTTCTTCCTCTCCAATCCCTTGTGGATTTTCTTTTAAAAGTCTCCCACAAGCCTTGGTCATGTGTTCGAGTCATAGCCAGGAAGACTTTTTGGAGGAAATAAAGACTGGCCAGAGATATCTCCATATTTACTTCAAGTAAGTTTGCTTAATCTTATTTTTTTAGCTTAATTTTAAATAAAATCAAAGACAATCTAATGCTTCCACTACGGGATGGAGTGTTCATTACCTTACACCAAGGACTTCAAGGAGTCTTGTCTTGAAGAGTCTTCGGTCTTCAAAGAGTGTTAAGCACTCTAGGACTTCGAGGAGTGTTCGATCTTCAGGAGCTTCTGGAGTCTTTTGAGCTTTGTTTCTGAATTCTCTTTGAACTCTTCTTTTGAGATCTTGCACTTCTAACCCCTTCAAATGGAAGGGAAAGCTCTTTATTTATAAAATTCCTTAGGGCCCCAAGTGGGCTTGGGCCCGACTATTGGACTGGGCCTAGTTTGTCTTGAGCCCAAACCCCTTTGGACTGGACTTGGTTTACTTTGGGTCTAGACTTTACTAGATTAGGGTCTCCCATTTGGGTTTGGTCTAAAATTGACCCAAACTTCATATAACCCAATTGCATATTTGGATTTTCCATAATTTAATTTAGGGATACTTGCAAATTTAATTAATCCCTAATTAAATAAATAATTTTGTCACTAACTTTAAGTAATGATATGAAAATTTCTGATTGGCCAAAATTTCTATTTCAACAATGACCAACGTAGACATATTATTTTAGTTATTTTTATATTGATATTTAATATCAAATTTAGTATAAAATAATTATTTAAAAATATATATGATTAAATTGCAAGTAACTTTTTATAATGTAAATTATTTGATAAAAATCTAAGAAAAACAATTTTTATAAAAAATTGAATCAATCAAAATTTCGTTGATATAGGAGAAGAAACGTAAAAAAAATATAGAAGGATAGATTTGGGATTTTTAAATTTTAGTTAGAAAAGATAGCAAAAGGAAAGTTGAATTCATAAGCTAGGATGAGCGTGATTTTTATCATACGACTAAATTGAAAAAATGATTTTAGATAGATTTAAAAATAATTAGATTTATTAAACAATCTAAATGGTCAAGATTCTTCCCTAATCGCTTTTTGCTCTTGCAAATGCAATTCCAAATGGGGCCTAAATCTATTAGTCTTTAAATCTTCATGCTCACTCTAAAGCAATTCTGAAATCGGACACCCTAACCCACTACGCATAATTTCAAACATTAGTCCATTATAGAACATAAACTTAGAACATATAAAAGTTTAGCAACAAAAAGAACATAGAAGTTATTAAGATAAGAAAAGAACTTAAAAAGTTAAAACTAAGCCTTTGGCAATTGGCTAATACTTATTATTTTTTATTTATTTATTTTTTGGCAAAGGGGCAATTGGCTAATACTTAATAGAGAAGGTGCAAATTAAAAAAGTGGCAATGGGGGAAGTTGAAGTTGAAGCCACGTGTGGCATAATGATTGTGTGAGAAAAAAAAAAAAGAACAAAGCAAAGAGTTAAACTTTGGAAAAGGAAAGAGAACCAAAAAGAAATTAGATGCCAAAATGAAAGGATCCTATGGGCCTTCAAAAAGGAAAGTGGGAAGAGGAAGCCTTCTCATTTCAGGTTGAGAATCTTCCAATTCCCTTCTCTCTTTTTATTTTTTTTTTAAATGCAATTTGAGAGTCAAAAAAGAATATGAAATTTGAGGCCTTCCTTCATTCATCCACACCGACCAAAAAGAATAGGGCCTCCTCTAATGATGATGATGTTGAAGAAACAACCTTCTACACTTAAAAAGAGGCCTTGGATTGTGCCTTTTTCTTTGTGGCTTTACCTCTCAATATGCCCATTTGGATGTTTACTTTTGGATGGATTTGATGACCTCTAAAATAGAAACATTTACTTGAGAGAGATTCAATTAGTAGTGTTTGTTTTTTAGCTACTTTGTGAAGTGTGTTAGAAATGATCATGAAAGAAAAAGGAAAAGAAAAGTTGTAAAATGAGCTATGTCTAAAATAAACTTTTTGAAAGAGTTTGATCGGATTAGTTTAGACTTGTGAAGATAGTTTTACATTAAATTAAAGTTTGCTAAAGAATATGAGAATATAATTATTTGGTTGATAAGAGCGTCGTCTTGTTGTTCTCAACTAAGTAGATCAGGACGTTACATGATGTTGTTGTTTTTGTTCCATGATACTTGGTTGAGACATATGCCCTATAAGTCTGAGCTATGAACATCTAACTCAACATTGTATGTGTTGTCATGTAATTGATCTCTTACGATAGTTGTATGATTGTGAAAGGTTGTGTTGAGCTAGGAGACAAAGAGATGTTTGTCTAATGATTTTGTTTGTTTTCACCTAGATGATTAGATTTATATCTTGCTTAATTTCCTCACTTTTTTTTTTTAATTGCAAGCACAAATTTTTCTTAAAGATTCTTTTGAATACCTTAAAAGCAAGAGTGCACAGAAAACTATCATGTGAATTGTGCATTCCTACCATCTTAAATAACTTGAACAATTAGTGAATGAAATTTGATTATTGCTTAATTTTCATCTCATAAAAAAGAATTGTTCAATCACACAAGTACAAATACTTCTATCTCTAAATGTGATTCAAGAATACTAAGTGTAATATTTTGAACTAATTATGAAATGATATAAACTAAATTAGGAGAGATATATACACACACAATCAATATATTAAATTTTCATTGACATGTCAACATTTCCATCAACATTTCTTTATGTTCATGGATTCAACATCGACATAAGGAGTGAATCGACATTTCCATTATACCGTAAGGAAATTGATAAAGTATGAACAAAATAACAATAAACTGTAATTAATGTGAAGATAATATTAATAATAAGTACTTTAACTTATTTAAAAAATGTAAAATATTTATTTATTAATTTAAATTTATTTTTTGAAATTTATTTTTTTAAATATTTTTCTAAAAATATCCATCGACATCGACATTCCATCGATAATTCTATCGACATTTCTAAAAAATTAAGAACCCAATATTTCTGCGACATCGACATATTAACTCTTGCACACAACTATATTATATTATATATATGTGTGTATAAATATATTAATATATCCATGAATATGATTTTTTTTTCTTTTTAACAAACGTTGTACTAATCCAATCGAGCCCAAAGTCCAAAGTTTACACGTGAAGAAAAAATGGGTCCATCTAGAGATATCCACGGGGCGGGCGAGGACGGGAATGACTTCCCCGTCTCCATCCCCGCCCCCCATTTGAATCCTCATCCCTGCAAAATTTCTCGTTAAATTTTGCGGGAATCTGGGCGGGGATTCCCCACGGAAAATTTGTAGGGATCAGGTTCTCTGCAGAGAATTATTCTCCGTTTAGTTTTTTTTTTTAAGAATAAAATAATTCTTTTAATAAATTTTCAAATAGTTAACTTCTATGAGAAATATCCATTAATTTTCAATTACATTGTTAATTATTCACCAAAAAATCTTAATTTAAATAGTTAATTTTTTATTAAAAAAATCTATTTAAAGATAAAATTCTTGAACCTCCTAATAAAAACAAAACAATATTACATATCAAATTATCTAATTAATCAATACATATAATTAAAATGTTTAACTATATAATTCAAACATATCCAATTATCTAAATCATTAACAATAAAATTTTAAATGACATATATATATATATTAAAAAATATAAAAAATTAAACCGGGCGTGGAACGGAGAACGAGGACAGGGAATACATTCCTCGTCCCTGTCCTCATTTAGCTTGTGGGAAATTTTTTTCCCCCACTCCCTCCCCCATTCCTCACCTTGTTAAGGCAGGTCTCCGTGGGACAAATAGACACCTCTAAGTCCATCTTGCTGCAAAGGATCCCATAACTAGTTTTTTTTTTTTTTTTTTTTTTAAAAAAACCATAACTTGGAGTTGTTGGAGTAAGTAAAAGGATATCCATTATTAAAATGGGTACATTTTGGTGGTTACCATTATCAATGATTAATTATTTGGCTATTCGATAACTACTTTATTCTTTCTTTCTTTCTTTCTTTTTTTTCAATAACGATAATTATTTTATTCAATTCCAATAATTTATTCTCTTCATATTGTGAAAATAATAATAATAATTTAGTCCCTTCAAATTAAACTAAATTGAGATTAAACATTCATGCACTGAAATAAATAAATATATTTTAGTTTAACATGTGAAGGTGAAGTTGTGAACCTTTGACCTCTTAATCAAGGAAATATACCTAAATCAGTTGAATTGTGTTCATTGGATAAATATAAATTCATTAATATAGGTCTCATTTGATAATCATTTAGTTTTTAGTTTTTGAAAATTAAGTTTATAAACGCTACTCTCACTATTGGATTTCTTTGATTTGTTATCTATTTTTTATAAATGTTTTCAAATTCTAATTAAGCTATGTTTTGGAGAAAAAAAAAGTAGTTTTTAAAAATTTATTTTTATTTTTAAAATTGGGCTAAGAATTAAAATATAATCTTACCAAAGATGAAAATCATTATAAAAAAATTGTGATAAAACAAGTCCAATTAAAATTGATATAACTCGTTCATAATTCCATTTCAAGTGCATTAATCGGACTTGACATGTTGGCCCATTGGATAATAGCTAGGCCCTGGCCTAGGTACCTGGCTTGACTCATTATGTTAAAATTGAAAAATTATCTCAAATAGTCATTTTTAGAGATGCATTTAAGAAATAGTCACAGTGGTAAGTAAATTATATAAATGGTAATTTCATCTATTTCATTATTTTTTACATATTTATTGTGCTTGTTTTGGCTCTTTTTCCTTATCAATCAATGACATTTAATAAATGATTGGTCCAATAAATTAAAACCTTTCATGGTAAGTTTTTTTTTTTAAAAGTTATTTAACAATTTATTATTATTGAATTATACATCTATTTTTATTGATGTTTTAAAACCGTTTTTCTGCCCCTTTTCTCTCAAAGTTTTTCCACGTTTGTGCACCATTCTCTTACCATTTAGTCGAGAGTGTATGTCAATTATCGCTGAGTTATGCTTACTTTAATGTTTGTGCATCTACCATTCTTCATTCTTACACATTGTCATTGGTTGAATGTCCTCATATAGTATTTTTTTTTATATATATAATACAATGAATATTTTTAACTTTGAATGATGTACTTGAAATTAAGAAATATAGATCAATCCAAGCCTAGCTCAATTGATATGCCACCAATTACCATCTTAGAAGTTGGTAATTCAATCCCCCACTCTCCAATTGTTGAACTCAAAAAAAAAAAAGAAAAGAAAAGAAATTAAGAAATATAGAAGATATACTTGAAGTCTTGAACATAAGACTATTGATATACATGATAACTTACATTACATTAAAAAAACTGATTTTGACACAAAATTATTTTTTTATACATATGAGAATGATCTTTTTTAAGCAAATAATTATTGAGGACGTTGTTAATATATTTAATGTTCATATAATTATAGTTGGTGCTTCAAGTATATATATATTATGTTTATTGTTAATCGATGAAAAAATGTTGGTATGTATAAAGTATAATATATATATATATATATATTAGTAATATTATATTTTATATTTATACATTTATTGTTTGTATTTCAAGTGTATATTTATTATGTATATAGTTTCCAATTTTATATATTTTCTTATTTGAAATTGCCAAACACGAATCAAGGGAGTTATAATTATATGGAAAGTTAAGAAATCGTAACCGGATTTAAACCACAGACCTCATGGTCGTTAACACATTTAATATGTCAATTGAGCTATGTTTTCTTTGGCATATGCTTTTAATGAGCTAGTGACATCTTCATTAAAAAAAAAAGATATTTACTCTTTTGAAACAATTGTAAAAAGATGTTCATTCATATCGATAGCCCAATTTTTAGATTGAGCTTGAGTCGGCTAATTAGATAATTAAATTTTTTATTCCTTTTTTAGAATAAATACTATTTAGTTTTTTTTTTTAATTTACTATATTTATCTTTTCCATTCAATTTTATTTTAAACTTTTTGGTTATTTTTGTTACTTTTATTCCATCAGATTATTGACGTTATAAATCTTTTTATTCGATTATTAGTTTTTTATCGTTTTATTTTTTGTATCTTAAAAAAATATAATAGAGAGTTTACTTAATTTTTTTTTCACTTATAGTAGGTATATTGTTAATATATTTATATACATATACATATATATTTGGATTAGCCTAGTTAAAAGTCTATTGGACCAATCTAAATATGGCCAACATGTGTTGGCCTAACCTTAAAAAAAATGGTTTACATCCAATTTCAATGTAAGTAACAGTTAGAAAAAAATAGCCAGCTAAAAATCAAAGATATTCAGAATTATGGTTACCATGATTTTAGTGGAACAGATTGAATTGTTTTTGGTTTATTTATACTCTGGCATATACCTGTATTTACAGTCAACACACACCACCCAAAATAGATTTTTTTTTTTTTTTAAATATCTTGAGTATTCTCTCACTGTCTCTCACACTCACCCCGAGATTTATGCATTTTTAAAATTCATCTTATTTTTCAAATTTCTCCATTTCAAATCATTCATCTAAATCTTAGATATCAATCTCCTTTATTTATTTAATTTTTAATAAAAAAATCATCCTCCAGAAATCCGACGAAAACTGTGCTTGAGTAAATAGAAGAAAAAAAACACATAAAGTAAGTTGTGGGGAGGAAGAAATCAAACACATTTGATTTTCAGAAGCAAAAACAACAGTAGATAGAAGTACATATATAACTTTGAATGTGATTGGTTGATGATCCATTTTCTACCGGATCCTATCACTGGAGGGAAGACAAAATGGAGCATAGGAGGTTGAGGGGAGGTGAATCGAAGCTGAAGACTGAAGGAAATCGAATGGATAAGAGGTTTAATTTCAAATAGAATGGGTTGTTTTGGAAGATAGAGAGTTTTATACAGTGTGAGTTGCTTAGAAAGATGAAGGAATTTTGATTAGGGATTGCAACGGGGCGGGGTGGGACCGGGGATCCATTCCCCATCCTCGTCCCCGTGGGGATTTTTAATCTTATCCCCAATCCATTCCCCATTTTGGGGAATCAAGGTCGAGGTTGAGGAATCCCCAATTAGGGGTCCTTGCAGGAAAAAATACTCGTTCTTCTTTTTTCTTTTTTAATTGTTTTTTTATTAAAAATTAATTAATAATTAATAATTACATTAAAATCATATAAAAGTTAAGTATTTTAAAATATATATATATAATGTTATTAATAATATTATATTATATATTATTACAAATAATTATAATAAATATACTTTTTTTAAAAAATTAATAAAATAAATTATTTGGGGTGTGTTCGGGGACTCAAAAATGATCTTCGGTTTGACCTCCATGCTCGGTCAAACTAGGGATTCCCTGTCTCATTCGGGATGGGGACATGCGAGACCCGACCTCACGGATATTTTTGTCATCCCTAGTTTTGATTGATTCATTAAATGATAGCATGTAATTATATTCTCGATTTGGCCTTTTTTTTAATCGATGAATGCAATAGATGGTTTAATTAATGTTTTTTAAATCTTTCAATGTTGTTTATTTTACATTGGCAAGTTAGAGTTACTTATTTTCGTGTTCAGCACGCTTGTGTATATATTTCAAAATACTCATATTTAAACCTACCATCATTGTCTAATTACGATTATATACGCACAATAAAAGCTATCCATGACATTGTTCAGTGTGTTTATATGTAACTACCATTATTGATCTTAGAAATTGTTTTCATAAGTCTCTATACACATTTTAGTCGTTGAATCAGTAATACCATTATAGTAGAGTAGCAATTAATTTGAATTAATGTCATAGATTATCATTTTCTTGTTCAACAGACGGATGTATATATTCCAATATACTCATATTTAAACCTACCACTATGTAATCATATGTCTAATTACGATTATATACGCATAATATAAGCTATCCAAGATATGGTTTTACCATGTATCTAAGGTATCATTTTTATTTGTGTGTTCATATGTAATTACCATTATTGATCTCATAAATTGTTTTCATAAGTCTCTGTGTACATTTTAGTCGTTGAATTTGCAATATCATTATTCTAGCAATTCATTTGAATTAATATCACAAATTACTATGTATTCTTGCTTGTTAAGATTTTTTTTTCCTCCACGTATTTCTCTGCCTTAATACGCTCCATTTTTTAGTCATTCATTAGGTGGATTAAAAGTATAAATCTAACCATAGTATTTTCGCCATAGCACAACTTTAAAATTTTATTAAAAATTACGTTTAGTCATATTTACAAAATCTAATATATTTAACTATTTTTCGAGTTATGTTATTTATAATTAATCAATTCTCTTGTTGTCTTTTCAATAAATAGATGAGTTGGGCTTTCGTTTAGCCAATCAAACTTGAATGGTCCGACTCGTCACGTAAGATTTCTTAATTTGCTCAAACCCCTCTATCGTTGAGGAAGGGGCAATAAGGAAGAAGAGGAGACAATGGTCCCCTTTGCTTGTTTATGTTAAGAAAATTATACGAACACATTAATTTTTTTAAAGTTTTCTCCCTACATCCCCTAATTTTCAAAATATTTTGTGATAGATGTAGACTACGCATCCTACAAAAGTCTACTCTTTCCTTTTCTTCTTTTTCTGCATACAAAAGTCCTTGGCACTTTATCAATAACTTAATTGATTAATATTGAAAACCAATAAAAGTTTGGGAAAAATACCTTTTTAGGCTCTGAGTTTTTAACAATAGGTGTATTTAGTCCATGAGTTTTCAAAATGGACTGTTTTAGTCCATGAGTTTAGGAAAAAATACCTTTTTGGTCTCTAGATTTTGAAAATAGACATTTTAGTCCCTGAGTTTTGAGAAATAGGCTTAAAAGGTCACTCGTATTATTTTTTTTAATTTTTTTTATATAAAATCAATATTCTTTATTAATTTTAATATTAACGATTTTTTAAATTAAAAAAAATCTCTCTTCCCTTTCTACCTCATTCTCTCTCTCATCTCTCCTCCATCTCTACCCCATTCTCTCTCATCTCTCCTCCTTCCAACTTCCTCCCGTTTTCTTCATCCTTTCCCCTTTTCCCCACCATCTTTTTCTTCCTCTCCCCTCTCTCTCAATACATCAATCAATCTTCATAAAAAAAGATAAATGATTTTTTTCACCATGAATCTTCATAAATCTCCAAGATTTCTTATCATTTTCTACCATAATCTTTCTTCAATCCCCAAACTCAAAAGACCAAAAAAATGGTCGATGCTACTCCAAAATCAAAGCCACCGCTACTGTCGCTGCAACGTATTGAGAGGAGGAGGGGAGAGGAAGAAGGAGATGGTGGAGAGAAGGGGAAGAGACGAAGAAGAGGGTAGGAAGGTGGAAGGAGGACAGAGGAGAGAGAATGAGATAGAGATGAAGGAGAGATGAGAGAGAATGGGATAGAGATGGAGGAGAGATGAGAGAGAGAATGGGGTAGAGAGGGAAGAGAGATTTAATATTAAAAATTAATAAAGAATATTGATTTTATAAAAAAAATACAACGGACCTTGTAAACATATTTCTCAAAACTCATGGACTAAAAAGGCTTATTTCCAAAACTCAAGGACCAAACGCACCTATGGTTGAAAACTCAGGGCCAAAAAAGTATTTTTCCCTATGGAGGTGTTTGGTTCCCAGGTATCAAGGGGGGGGGGGGGGGGTTTGGGTTTAGTTACCCTAACCCATGTTTGGTTCCCAATTTTACAAACCCATATGGCCAAGTAACTTAACCCCCGTTTTTTCTTCTCATTTTGCTAAACCCTCCTGTTTGATTTTCAGATTTGGTGCAGGTTTGTACAGTACCCACTTTACCCACTTGATTCTATTCTCCCAATTTTATCTTTAATCATGCTTTTAAAATGCATTAAATTTTTAATAAAAATATATTAGTTAGATAAAAATAATTAATTAATGATAACTTTATAATAAATAAGTAAATAAATTTAGTTCAAAATTCAAATAGTAATAATTAATTTATAACCGATATGTCGGCTTTGCTATACTTCATGTTTTAGAGAAATTATAATTATGTATTTATAAGAAGGAATTTTTTTGTATTTTGTTCCTACATCGACAAATATTAGAAAAAAATAATTGCAAAACTAACTAAATATTTATTTTACAAAATAATTATTCAAAAAGTGTTCATATTAACAATAATATTAAAAAATAAATTCTTCATTTACAAAGTAATAGTTCCTAATTTATAAGAAATTTATTATTATATTTTAAAAAAATTAGTAACATATAAATTATAATAAAAATGATTTTATTATAAATTTCAAACCACACACGTTATATAAACCTAAATTTAATATGTCAATTTTCATTTGATAAAAAAAAAAGGCCTATTTCTCTAAATCCACAACTTTCTTAAACTCATTTTTTTGTGAAAATGTAAAAAGCATGTATTATAGTCAATTAAAGACATAATATTTGTAAAATTAATTAATTAAACTATTTTAGTTAGTGTATCTTGAAGTTAATAACTTTAGAATAATATTATTTAAAATATCTTAACTTTATAACCTTATGTATTAGTTAAATATATAAATTTAAGTTTAATAGTAATTTTAATAATAAGTAGTAAATAACTTTTGTTAGCACAACAAGTTATAAATCATTAAATAAACAATTGATAACATTTTCTTTATGGTTAATTTTATGTTGAATATATTTGCATAAAAATTTTGTTTATATTTGTTCACACTTTGGTAAATAGTCTGAAAATATTCTCATGAACAATTAAATATTTATTCTATAAAATAATTATTGGAAGAAAATTAAGTGGACAAATGTATTAAAACTATTTTATTTATTATTAAAATAATACTCTCTAATTTCATAATAAAATTTATATTTTAAATATAATTTAATATATAGCTTTTATTACTTTAATTAAATAATTTATATTATTTATTACAAATTTTAAATTTACCAACCAAATACATTTTTAATAAACTCAAGTTTAACACATTAGAATTCAAACACAGACTTAACAAACTCACATTTGACACCATCCAAACACTGATTTAACAAACTCAAACTTAACAAATCTATTTTATGTACCATCCAAATACAGACTTAACAAACCTAGACTTAACAATCCCAGACTTACTAAACTCAGGTTTAACAAACCACCAAAACCTGCGAACCAAACGACCCCTAAAAGTTTAAAGATAGACATCGTATTAAATTTTCGTTGACATGTCGATATTTTCATATGTCCATGGGTTCGACATCGACATAAGAGAGGAATCAACATTTCCACTATACCGTACAAAATTGATGAAATATTAAAAAAAATAGTAAGAAAATATAACTTAATGTGAATATAATATTGCAACAAGTATTTTAACTCATTTAAAAAGTATAAAATGTTCGTTTGTTAATTTAAATATTTTTTTGAATTTTTTGTTTTTAAATTTTTTCTAGAAATATCCATCGACATTTCCATAAAATTGAAACTTCGACATTTCTATCGACATGACATTTAAAACCTTGAAGATAGACTTCTCAATTCTCATTATCATTTTTTCAAGTCTTTCCTTTTTTTTAAAAAAAAAAAATAATAATAAGTCTCAATTTTATGGACTTGATTCCTCCAAAACCCAAAAACACAAGTACCAAAATTAGGTGGATTAGCATTAATAAATGTTGACTCTTTCAACAGTAGCTTTGTTGAACTGCCAAAAGCCCCAATTACGATTGATTGCGATTTTCTTTTTTTATTTTTTTTTTCAGTTTTCTTAACCTAAACAAACTCTCCCTCTCTCTCTCTTCAACCTTTTTTTTCCTTAAAAAACCAAATAACAGAAACAAAAATCTGTAAATGCAATGAAGTTATGAACCAATTTAGAACAAAAAAGAAACTTAAATTAAAATAAATAAAAAAAAAAACTACTAATTCATTTACTAAATAAAACTTCTACAATCGTCCAAAAAGGGGGAAAAAAAACTTATACAGAATGAATCTAACCCAAAATTTCCCTAGAAGAAACTTTGGGCTGCGAATGAAAATACAAGGCCTTCGGCCGAACCAACAACCTCGACCAAAACCCACCTTTCTTCTTCCCTCCGCCGCCGCCGCCAACCCCGCCGGCGGCCAAGACCCCAATTGAGCCGCTCTTCTTCAGCCTATCACCAAACAAATCCGCCGCCGTCGACCCGATGACCATATCGGAGGCGTTCCTGCGGTGGTGGTGGCGCCGCCGCCGTGGAGAGTCGCCGGAGAAGAAAAATTCAGAGGACTGAGGAAAGGAAGAGGAGGAAGAAGAGAAGCTGGAAACAGAATCGGAATAAATTGAAGATTGATTATGGAATTGTTGAAGCCTTTCCCGGAGACAAGAAGGGCAAATTCCGGGCAAGAGTTTGTGATTTGGGTGCCTCTTGCATTCTTTCGCCGATTCCGATTTCCCCATCGATCTTGACTCTCTCTCTCTCTCTCTAGCTTTTTTGTTTTTGTCTCTCTTTGGTTGTGAAGATTTTTGGGGCTGTGAATTGGAATATAAAAGGAGAGAGAGAAAAGGAGACAGAGTGTCGTGTGAATTGGTTTAAAACTTAAAAATATATGGTTTATTATTTTTAATGTCGGTCTTCTTTTTCGATTTCTTTTTTTTTTTTAATCTTATTAAATAGGTTACCATTTATTAATAATTAAATGTTTTGTTGACTCTAAAATAGTAGTGCTACTGTTTTTTTTTTTTTTTTTTATAAGAGTTAGTAGTAGTAGTGCTACTGTTAAAATACCAGTAAATTAAATTCAAATCCTCGCCTTTCATAATTATGATGTTTTATACTAAAAATAATAAAACAATATTTTTTAAGTTTAAATATTTTTAAAAACTGCATTAGTTCCTTCGGGGAAAAAAAACTGAATTACCATTTAAATTTTTATGATTTGTGTTTTGCTTTAATTTGGGTCTTAAAAGTTTTTAATTTTAAAGGCCATTTTGACATGACAAATTAATTTTAAAAGTTTTTAACAAGATTACAATTTATGAGGACCAAATTAAATCTTTAAAAATATAAGGATTGAATTGAAATCAAACATAAATTTTGAGGACGTGTTGACCCATTAAAAAACATTATTCATCCACATTGACCATTCCTTTACTCATAGCAACTTACTCAATCAAATATAAGCTTTGTTTTCTTTAGAAAAATAGAGTTTAACAATGTAGAAGTGAAATTTGAATACATGATCTCTAAGATAAATGTATAATGACTTAATCAATGAGTTGTGTGCAAATTAATTGACTAAGTTGTGGATAGAAAATAGTCCTAAATAAAAATGTTAGTACATTAAAAAATATTCACCATAATAAAAAAAAAAATTTATTTTCACAATATATATATATTTTTAATCTTCCATGATATTAAAAACCCGATTGAAAAATCGAACATATAAAAATCCATAAAACAATTAGAAATGAAATCGAGACATTGCTACTTATTCAACCTTATTTAGATAACATATTAGAAAATTCATCAATCACTTAAAAAACACAATCGAATTCTGACCTAGCAAACGAACGAATAAACAATACGAGTATAGTATAGTTCACTAATACTATGTGTCATTACATAATCTTTCAAAAAAGTATACCAATATAAATAAAAAAAAAAGGTTAAATTACAAGTTCATCTCCAAAACTTTCAAACCTGTTTCAAATAAGTTCATAAACTTTAAAAAATATATAAGAGATTCCTGAACTTTCAATTTTGTGTTGAATATGTCTCTAAATTTTAAAAAGTGTCTAATATGTTCTTAAACTTTCAATGTTATGTCTTATAAATTATTGATCTATTCAATATTTGTAAAAAATTCACAAATCTATTGGACACAAGATTAAAAGTTTAATATCATATTAGATACAAAATTCAATTTTATGTTTAAATTGATTTATTAATTTTAGAAAATGTTAAATATATCATAAATTTATTAGATACAAGATTGAAAAGTTTAGACACCTATTAGACACAAATATGAAGGTTCAAAAATTGGACTTGTAATTCAACTTAAAAAACAACACAAGATAAAATAGTCAATCTAAACAGAGTTCAGTAGATAAGACATTGATTTAAAATATGAGAGTAAATTATATATTTAACCAAATTATAAATTTATAATTTGTAGTAAAGTCGGTTTGGTTGGGTCGTAATTGGTGGGGGGGAAGACCGTGTGACGTACGAAGTGTGTGTGATTCGAAGCATCCGAGAATTATAGTTCCCAAGTTTGTATATTAGTCTTTAATTTTTTTTGGTTTGAAGATGGAAATTTAATAACTATTTAATGTTTCTAGGTATTGAATGACAATAATTGAAGAAATACGACACGTGGGAAGGAGGAAGTGATAAAGAAAAGTAAAAAAAAAAAAAAGATGAAATATTGGAAGATAGAGAAAAGAGAAAACAGCGGGATTCAAGGAGGTGCGCACGTTGGGAGAATTAGAAGGGTTCAAAACTAAGCCACGTACGAAAACGACGTCGGCGTAAGTCGTAAGTCGCAAAGCATTGATTTGAAAAACAAAATATATAAAATCACGGCTTTCCAGGAAGGTGAGGGACAAAGGCATTCTTGTAACACGTGGGATGCCTTGACTCGTGCAAAAAAACATTATTATTTTTTTATTTTAAAATAAGCGCGTGAAATAAACTTGACCAAAATTACCATTTTGGTCATGACCGCGGTCTGCATCAAAATTTGTACGACGTATTTTTCTCTTTTTTTTTTTTTGTTATAAGTTATAGTCCCTAACTTCTAAGTTTTATATCTATTTGGTAAAAAGTGTTCAATAAGAAAACTATTGGCATTTTTAAAATTTAAAGACGTATTTAAGATACAAATTTGAAAGTTCAATGATCTATTATACTTTTTTTTTTTTGAAGTTTTAAAACTTTTTAGACACAAACTTAACAATTGCGGGGTGGAGAATCAAACTATCGACATTTAAGATAGTAACTGGTATTTTATCCACTAAGTTATGTTTGAATGAACAATTTAACTTATTATTTTTAGAGAATCATGATTGTTTATTATAGAATATAGTTGTCTTTATATTATAGACTACTCTAGATTAGTAGTTATGGGCTTGAATTTCGTAGATTATGGATTTTACATGATGTCTTGCATGGCCAAAGCCCACTCTAGAGGTTGAGTTGTTTCCCTCTCTTAAAATAAGGGAAATTAGTGTAGGTATATTTATTTAGATAGGAAACAAAAAGATTGAGAGTACTAAGAAAAAAGACCTTTTGCGGGCTATGGCTTCTCTCTCTGGAGTTGCCTGATGAGCTATTGTGGGTAACACTAGGTTGCGTTGGGGGGATCATTCCATTGATCACGTCTGGAGAAGCTTTGGTCCCCGAGTTCCTTCTCGGCCATGAAGGAGTCAAGCTTCTACAAAAGATGGAAAGTCTCCAACTCACTGAGAAGGAGAAAGGAAAGGCGTGGATGTTGAAGATAACAATACTGACGAGTTTGGAAAGAATCTCGAAAAGACAGCAGCTTGCAAAAATTTATCTGAGAAAGTGATTAACGTGGAGGCTTTTAGAAAGTTAATCCCTAAGATATGGAGCGTAGAAGAAAAGGTCAGAATAGAAAACGTGGGTCAGAATATCTACCTCTGCACCTTCAAAAACAAAGTGGTGAAAAATAGAGTAGTTAAAAACGGACCATGGATATACGACATGGCTCTCCTCCTCTTTGAAGAGCTTAGAGGGATCAACAAGCTCTCCTCTTTAGAGTTTATGTACGCATCTTTTTGGGTTCGTTTTCACAAAATGCCTATAATTTGCTTTACCAGGAAAAAGGCAATTGATCTTGGGAATCAGATTGGAGAGTTCGATAGCTACTTATGTGTTCCCTGTGCCAGAAAAAGCGGAGGGCTTCTTTTGTTCTGGAATAGTGAAGCTAATATATCCATTAGCTCATTTTCTAAAGGAAATATTCTTGCAATTGTCAAAGATAAAAAAGGATGGTGGCGCTTCACTGGCTTTTACGGTATCCCAGTGGCCGATAAAAGAGGGGATTCCTGGAAGCTGCTTGAAAATCTTGGTACATTTTCGAATTTTTCTTGGGTGATTGGGGGTGACTTTAATGAAGCTTTCTTTGATAAGGAGTAGATTCATGGCAGAACTAGAAACAGAAGCAACATGGAAGCCTTTAGGGATGTGGTTTATAGGTGCAGTCTCATAGACCTTGGAAACTCCGAAGATAAATTCACATGGATTAAAAGTAAAAAAGACAAGAACGCCACTAGAGTTAGACTCGAAAGGTATTTTGTTAATCCTTCAATGCTGGCTAAGGTTTCTAAGGTTCAAGTTGAGTATATTTTGTTATCAAGACTGCAAAGTACTACCCACCCCAAACTTAAAGTTTATAGTGCTCTCAATGTAACATAATCAATTATACAAATAAGGACAATAATAGAATGAGTGAATAATACTGGTCTGATAAGATGAGAGATTGTTCCATGAGAATTCCTTGAATTGGTTAGGAGGTTACTCAGTACGATTGAGGTCCTACAAAATGGGAATGAGGTTTACTTGGCACTCTTTTTCAAAAACATTTTACACTAGAAAAGAAAAACAATAAACAAAGTAAATAGGCTAGGGAAAGAAAAAGATTAATTTGCCTCCCAAGAAGCGCTTTATTTTAACATCTTTAGCTAGATGAGACTCATGTGGTTTGTTATTTTGGATCGTCCAAGAAGATGCTCTCCAATTTTTGTTCCATATCTCCACAATACTGCTTCACTCATTGGATATTTACTTTGAAAGTTTCTCTGTCATTTGTTTATAGTTTGAGTGCTCCATGTAAGAAAACATCCATGACTATGAATGGTCCTAACCAACGAGATTTTAACTTATCTGGAAATAAACGTAAACATAAGTTAAAGAGAAGTACTTGTTGACCAGGTAAAAATGTTCTTTTATTTAATTTTTGATCATGCCATCGAGTTGTTCTTTCTTTGTATAGTTTGGCATTTTCATAGGCTTGAGCTCGAAATTCCTCAATCTCATTTATTTGCAGTAACCTTTATTCTCCTGCTTCTTAGAGATCGAAGTTCAACTTTTTGATAGCCCAATAAGCTTTATGTTCTAGCTTCACAGGTAATTGACATGCCTTTCCAAACACCAAATGATATAGAGATCTACCAATTGGAGTTTTGAAGGTTGTGCAATACGTCAGTGCTTCATCTAATTTTAATGTGCTGGACATGAGTAAAGCTTACGACAGAGTAGAATGGACCTTTATCAAGAAGATTATGGAGAAGATGGGCTTCGAAGACTCTTGCACTAACAAGATCATGAACTGTATGACTTCGGTGAAGTTCTCAATTCTTATCAATGGCAACCCTCATGAGGAGTTCAAGCCCTGTAGAAGGCTTAGATAGGGAGACATGCTTTCTCCGTATCTTTTCTTTCTCTACGCAGAAGGCCTCTCAGCTTTACTCAATAGGGAGGATTCTTCCTATTCTTTCAAAAGTTTTAAAATTAATAGTCACTACCCCTATTTCGCACCTCTATTTCGCTGATGATTGTCTTTTGTTTTGTAGGGCTGCCAGAGAGGATTGCGAGAAGGTCAAAGAGGCTTTGTACATCTACGAAAGGGCTTTAGGCCAAACTACAAACCTCAACAAATCGTCCCTCATGACAAGTCCAAACATTGGAAGAAACAAAGTGATCGAGATTAGCCAGACCCTTGGAGTCAATCAAACTCAGAACCTGAGAACCTATCTTAGAATGCCTTCACTAACAGGTCGAAATAAATGCCAGTTGTTCCAGAGGTTGAGAGATAGAATGTGGAATTGCTTGCAAAAGTGGAAGAAAAAGTTATTTTCTTTGGGGGGAAAGAGATTTTGATTAAATCCATCGCTCAAGCCATCCTCAATTACACGATGAGTTGCTTCAGGATCCCCCAAAGAATCTGTGACGAGATAAACCACATTTGTGCTAGATTTTGGTGGGGCTCAACTAAGGATAAAAGGAGAGCCCATTGGATTAGTTGGAAAAATCTGAGTCTTAGTAAGGAGAGGGTAGGCATGAGGTTTAGGGATATGAACCTATTTAATCAAGCCCTCATTCATAGCATAGCTGGAAAATTTTGAGACACCCAAACTGTTGGGTTTTATGTCCTAAAACTCGTGGTTTTGTAAACTGAATGTATATTCTATTTTACTATAAAGATGTTATTGAGGTTTATTCAGTAAATGTGTTATTGAATAAAGTGAATTGTGTATTCTATAACCCAAATCCAATGAACTAAGTACCCTTGGCTATAGTATGTATACTTGAACTTTATGTATGACATAAAAGTGGACCAAGTTCGAGTTATAGCCAGAAATGTCTATAGTATAGGGATAGGGCTGGGTACCTTATCCTGGAGACACTATGGACGCGGCCCACTTTGTATAGTACTAACGATGTGATCCTGAATCGTTCATGTGGAGACATGAAAGTGGGGGCGTCCTATGCAATGAGTTTGCATAAGACCGGACCGCGAAATAGTCACTTAGACTTTATAACTCCGTTTACTGTTTTAACTAACTATATTCATACGATGACCTAGGTAACTCGATCTTAATCGTGAGCGTGCTATGAACTCCTGTTTATTCGGGATTATCCTTAGATTTGCATGGGTGAGAGTGGCCCGAGATTGCCGACTCAATAAGCCTCCCATTTTAGGGATAAGACCGGATAGATAGTTGGGAACACAGTAATGCGAGATGGAATTCACTCCTACCTACTAAAAGGATTAGTAGAGAGGTTGTTCCCTTAAGTACTGACTCCGGGTCTTGAACAATGGGCCCACCCTCTCATTGGCCCGAGAGGGATTCGGTTTGTTGGTTGGACCACAAACCAATTGTTCATTAGAGGATCAGTGGGACTTTAAGGAGCAAGAAGTAATTACAGGGGTAAAACGGTTTATTTGACCCAGCTGTAATTACGAACGACCTGTGAATGATCGACTTACTAATCATGGTTATATCAAGTGGACAGAAATATATCTACAGTGAGGAGAGTGCAGCCACTGGACTTTAGTGGAGTGTCCCGGTGGTTAACGAATGTTGATTAGCTAGGCTAAAGAGTTTGGCCGGTTAATCTTGTATCGTTGGAGCTCATGATCTGTAGGTCCATTAGGTCCCCTTACTAGCTCAGACTAAGCCTTGGAATAATTTGAGAGAAAAGAATTTGAATTGTTCAAATTCAGTTTTGAGAGTAAACATTAATTATATGCGATATACTTAACGTACTATAATTTAATTATGAATTAAAACCACAAGGAAGAGAGAGGAACATATTTAAATGTAATTTAAATATTTGTTCGGTTTAATACGTGAATAGGGATTCATGTACAAACGATTGGTCATAAAAGAGAGGGATTGGTCTAATTATTTAATTAATATTTGATATTAAATTAAATAATTAAATTAATTAATCAAGTTTTTAAATTAATTTTGATTTAAATGAAACTTGACTAATCCTATATATCCAACCTAGTGTTGTCTTCCATGGGAAGACAAGTGTTGTCTTCCATGGGAAGACAAGTGTTGTCTTCCATGGGAAGCCTAATGTTGTCTTCCATAGGAAGCCTAATGAGGTTTCATTAGTGCCTATAAATGTGATGAAACACAAAAGGATTGAGAAAATTTTCTTTGATAGTTTTTTTTTAAAAAAAAACTGTCTTGAGCTCTCTTCCTTTCTCTCTAAAAATTCTCTTAACAAATGATCACACAATCCATTCCAAGGGCTGAGAATAGTAGGGAAGACTCTAGTGGTGGTCCAAGTATTGTTGGTGATCCAAGATTTGCAAAGAATTTGGAGAATTTGAGCTACAAAGGTATGTGTTCATACTTTCTGGTTTTTTCCAGTTTAGAGCATGTTTTTGTTTGGTTAAATTGATGTACTTTGAGTGCTCGAGATCCGAAATTGCTTCCGCTTTCTTAATATTAACTCCATCACAAACAGCCTCCTAGCCAGGTGAAGGGAATAATCGAATTAAACCAACAACGGAAGCATTGGAATCGACTTTGATTTTATTTAGAATTAAACAATAAAAATTAAGGTTAAGCAAAACATACCTTGAAAACAATATGGAGAATATTCTGGAGGGTCTTTTTCTCCTTATACTCCAACTCCAATGAGTTGAACTCCAAGACTTCCACAAAATCTTCTTTGCTATGACTCGAACAAAGGATCAAAGAGATTTGTGGGAACCTTCTTGAAAATAGAGAGAGGGAATGAGAGAATAATTTCAAGAGTTCTTTTATTTTGTGAAGAATGCACAAAATGGCTCACCCTAGGGAACTATTTATAGTGGTCTAGGAAAAATAATTAAATAATATATTTTAATATATAATATATTAAAATATATTTATCTAACCGGTTTGAATCTTATCCAAACCTTTCCAAATTCTCCTACGATATTTATTTCCTTATTTGAATCCAATTCAAATTTAATTAATATTTTTTCTTTAATGTATCTTAATACATTTATAATTTCTTTGATATTTAATGTATCATATATATTAAATATGTTTTTCCTCGTTTACTATATCAAATATATTAAATTTTAATTTGAACATTTCAAAATTTTCTCTCAATGAAATTGATCTTTATTTGTTCATATGAGTTAGCAAGGGGACCTAATGGACCTACAAATTATAAGATCCAATGATATAAAATTAATTAATTAATCAATTTTCATTCGTTAACTTTAAGGTCACTCCACTATAGACCTAGAGTTGCACTCTTATGCACTGTAGGACAAGTTGTGTTTACGGATATAATCACTACATGCAAGTCGACCCTTCACGAGTTATTCGCAATTATAGCTGGGTCAAAAGTCTGTTTTACCCCTGTAATTACATCTTACACCTTATGTACCATTGATCATCTAATGAACAATTTGTTTATGATCCAACCATAAACTAAGTCTCCTTCGGGCTAGTGAGAGGGTGGGGCCCCATTGTTCAAGTCCTGAAATCAGTACTTAAAAGAACTACTTATTTATTTACCCTATAAGGGAATGAGTGAATTCCATCTGGTAAGATTATATTCCTAGCTCCCTATTTGGTCAAGTCCTCAAAATGGTAGGCATATTGAATTGGCTATAAAAGTCACTTTCACCCATGCAAATCAAAAGACAAGCCCTCATAGACATGAGTTCATAACTCACACATGATTAAGATCAAGTTGCATATGATCATCTTGATGAAATATTAATCTTCTCAATTAACGAATTTATAAATAGAGATTAGATATTTCGTGGTCCAGTCTTACACAAACTCATTGTATAAGATATCCTCATTCACACGTCTTCACATGAACGATTTGGATCAAATCATTTATAACTATTACAAAGTGGGTCGTATCAATAATGTTACTAGAATAATGTTGGGTTTTGTGTCCTAAAACTCGTGGTTTTGTAAACTGAATGTATATTCTATTTTACAATAAAGATGTTATTGAGGTTTATTCAGTAAATGTGTTATTGAATAAAGTGAATTGTGTATTCTATAACCAAAATCCAATGAACTAAGAACCCTTGGCTATAGTATGTATACTTGAACTTTATGTATGACATAAAAGTGGATCAAGTTCGAGTAATAGCCAAAATGGTCTATAGTATAAGGATAAGGCTGGGTACCTTATTCTGGGGACACTATGGATGCGGCCCACTTTGTATAGTACTAACGATGTGATCCTGAATCGTTCATGTGGAGACATGCGAGTGGGGGCATCCTATGCAAAGAGTTTGTATAAGACCGGACCGCGAAATAGTCACTTAGACTTTATAACTCCGTTTACTGTTTTAACTGACTATATTCATACGATGACCTAGGTAACTCGATCTTAATTCTGAGCGTGCTATGAACTCCTGTTTATTCGGCATTATCCTTAGATTTGCATGGGTGAGAGTGGCCCGAGATTGCCGACTCAATAAGCCTCCCATTTTGGGGATAAGACCGGATAGATAGTTGGGAACATAGTCATGCAAGATGGAATTCACTCCTACCTGCTTTAAGGATTAGTAGAGAGGTTGTTCCCTTAAGTGCTGACTCCGGGTCTTGAACAATGGGCCCACCCTCTCATTGGCCCGAGAGGGATTCGGTTTGTTGGTTGGACCACAAACCAATTGTTCATTAGAGGATCAGTGGGACTTAAGGAACAAGAAGTAATTACAGGGGTAAAACGGTTTATTTGACCCAGCTGTAATTATGAACGACCTGTGAAGGATCGACTTACTAATCATGGTTATATCGAGTGGACAGAAATATATCTACAGTGAGGAGAGTGCAGCCACTGGGCTTTAGTGGAGTGTCCCGGTGGTTAACGAATGTTGATTAGCTAGGCTAAAGAGTTTGGCCGGTTAATCTCGTATCGTTGGAGCTCATGATCTGTAGGTCCATTAGGTCCCCTTACTAGCTCAGACTAAGCCTTGGAATAATTTGAGAGAAAAGAATTTGAATTGTTCAAATTCGATTTTGGGAGTAAACGTTAATTATATGCGATATACTTAACGTACTATAATTTAATTATGAATTAAAATCACAAGGAAGAGAGAGGAACATATTTAAATGTGATTTAAATATTTGTTCGGTTTAATACGTGAATAGGGATTCATGTACAAATGATTGGTCATAAAAGAGAGGGATTGATCTAATTATTTAATTAATATTTGATATTAAATTAAATAATTAAATTAATTAATTAAATGGTTTAATTGATTAATCAAGTTTTTTTAATTAATTTTGATTTAAACTTGACTAATTCCAACCAAGTGTTGTCTTCCAAAAGAAGACAAGTGTTGTCTTCCAAAGGAAGACAAATGTTGTCTTCCATAGGAAGACAAATGTTGTCTTCCATAGGAAGCCTAATGAGGTTTCATTAGTGCCTATAAATGAGAAGAAACACAATGGAGAAAGGAGATTAGAAAAACAAGAGATTTTTGTAGAAAACTCTTTAGCTTTTTTATCTTTACTCATTCTTCTCCCAATTTCTCTCAATCAAAGATCCCACAATCCGTTCCAAGGGCTGAGAATAGTAGGGAAGACTCTAGTGGTGGTCCAAGTATTGTTGGTGATCCAAGATTTACAAAGAATTTGGAGAATTTGAGCTACAAAGGTATGTGTTCATACTTTCTGGTTTTTTCCAGTTTTGAGCATGTTTTTGTTTGGTTAAATTGATGTACTTTGAGTGCTCGAGATCCGAAATTGCTTCCGCTTTCTTAATATTAACTCCTTCAAATAAGCCACCCAACTTTATCCATATATTACGACTCTTTAGGTTATTTCTTGAACATGATCCTCTCGTATGTCAACCACATACTGTTCAAGATTACAATAATAATCTTGGTTTTTCATATAATAGATAATATTTTATTGTAAATAAAATAATCAAAATTATTATTAATTATTAAATAAATTATTAATTATGAGGCTTTAGGACATAAATCTCAACACCAGGGCCCTTAGGGGGAAGGACTTTAATGATGAGGACTTTCTAAAAGCCACTCTAGGGAGCAACCCTTCCCTCACCTGGAGGAGTATAGTTTGGGGTAGAGACCTTTTCCAAATGGGTGCCAGATGGAAGGTGGGAAATGGGAGGAGAATCGTTATCGATAGAGACCCTTGGATTGACAAGGTTGGAGGCCACATCCCTTTGCTAGAGATGTCCACGGGGCGGGGCGGGGCCAGAGAATGGATTCCCCGTCCCCGTCCCCGCCCCCCATTTCATTCCCCGTCCCCGCGAAATTCCCCATTTAATTTCGCGGGGATCGGGTTCCTCGCGAGGAATTTTTTCTTTTTTTTTTTTGTTTTTTTTTTAAAATTTATTCTCAACCATAATAAAAATTATTTCTAAATGAATAATTTTCAATATAATTCTATTTAAAGAAAATGTTATAATTTTCTTAATAAAAATAATAACATACCATAAGTAAAAATACTATAATCTCGAAACAACTTAATTTCTAAAAATTCAAAATTCAATATTACAACATAGTCTTTAATTTTTTTTTATAACGAAATAGTCTTAAAATAATTCATACTATAGTTTTTTTAAAAATATATATAGGTAATAATTAATATATATATATATTACTAATCGGGGCGGGGTCGGGGTCGGGGACGAGGACGGGGAATATATTCTCCGTCCCCGTCCCTGTTTAGCCAACGAGGAAAAAAATCCCCCCGCTCCCTCCCCCATTCCCCGTGTAATCGGGGATTCCCAGCCCCGTTCGGGGCAGATCAGGGCCCCGAGGGTTAAATGGACATCTCTGGGCCTTTGCTGATAAATGAAGAGTGGAGAAACAAAAGGGTCGTCGATCTTATTGCAGCAAATGGGGATTGGAATGAGAGTCTAGTTAGATCTATATTTACGAGCGACGAAGCCGAGGAGATTATTAGCACCCCCCTTGGATGCAGAAAAGCTAGGGACAAGATGATTTGGAGCCCAGACGTAAAAGGCATTTTCTCAGTAAAAAGTGCTTATCATTTGGCTACTAATCCAATGTTAGATTTTTAAATTTAATATTATCATTAATGGGCCAGTTAATTAAAAGGTAATTTCTCAAGTTAACACCCTAATGGAAGGTGTATATATAAAGATTAAACCTTAGGGATTGGTCATCTCTCTGCCTAATGATGTAGAAGTTTCTCTCCATCAAGAAACCTAATCAAGTTTTAAAGGAATGCCAAAAGAGAGATACACAATCCTCTTTTATAAGATCAATATCATGGATCGATACACAATCCTCTTTTATAAGATCAATATCATGGATCAAGGTATGTTCCTCTAACTCATGTTATATTGAAAATCATCTAGTTCAAAGATCTTGGCTTTTATTGAATTATACAATGTTAGAGTTTTATTGTATAATCATGTAATATAGAATTTACAGCTGGTGCCCAAAAAGCCTCTTCCTCGGATCATTCTTATACTAATGCTTTTTGGAAATTTTTTTGAAAAATTGAATCTATCCCTTGAGTAAAGATTGGTGCTTGGAAGCTGCTAAAGAACCCTATTCCCTCTAAAAGTAATATTCATTCTAGAGGAATTGACATCAATTGCCTTTGTGAAAAAAAGAGGAGTCTTCAAGTCATTTAATGTGGTCAAGTACGTGGTCAGCTGAGGATGTTTGGAGGTGGCTGTTCGAAAAGCTTGATGCAGAGGGTAGATCGAAAGCGGTCATTATTATTTGGAGCCTTTGGCACTATCGGAATCAGATCAATCACAACAAAAAAGCAACAAATATCTAGCATATTAAGCAGATTATCGATAAAGCTTTTGAAGATTCTAAAATTTGGGAAAGAGAGTTACTGGTATTGCCTAGACCTGAGACCCATGTGAGTCAAGATTGTTGGAGGCCACCGCCGGCGAACTGTTGGAAGCTAAATTTTGACGACTCTTGGTTTGAAGATGAGAGGAGGGGTGGGCTCGGCTGGATAGTTCACGACTCTCGTGGGTCTCTGATTCTAGCATGCTCCCGTCCGATTGTTAGAAAGAGCTCCATCAAAGTCTTAGAAGGAATCGCTATCCGGGAAGGGCTATCTTATATTGCGTCGTGGTCTTGCTTTCCCCTTTCCCCAATCCTGGTTTAATCGGACTCCTTTCAGGTTATCAAAACCGTAAACAATGAAATCCAAGATTGCTCTGAATTCACATTGCTTCCGTTCTCGCAATGTGGTTGCTCACCTTCTTGCTCAATTGAGAATTGGTGATTCTGTTTTTTTCTGTAACGAAGAGTCTTCCAATTTGGAAGATGAATTGTCTTCTTGGCTTTTTTCTCTCCCGAGGAAAGTGTCCATGGCTCTTAATGAGGACCTGGTTGGTTGTTCGTTAGTTCCGTGATTAATGCATTCTGTTTCAAAAAGAAATAAAAAGATCGACAAAACTTTCCAATATCTTAAATTGTGCCCCCTGAATTTGAGAAGTCCATATATATATATATATAATATTGCATATTTTCCATTTTTACCCTTAGACCGATTCCAGGCAGTTTCATAAATATTAAAACTTCAATTTTGAAGACAGAACTTCTTAGATTTTTTTTTTAAAAATTTATAATTGATTTTGATTTTAATTGGAAGTTATTTTCAGCTTTACTTGATTTGATTTCTAATGTTTCTATCATGTTATTATTATTTTTTTGATGGACTTACATTTTAGATTTAATTTGTTTTTTCATTTTTTAAATTATATTCGACTTTTAAATTTTACGTATGATTTTCAAATTTTGTTATCGTAACATTTTTCATTATTTATAATTAGACTGATTAAGAGCAATTCATAAAGTATACTGGAGGGTTATTTTTTTTTAATGATTATTATTATTTTTCTTAAAGTGTGTTGTATTTTTAAATCTATACTTTTGATGGTGTCAAAAAAAAAAAATCTATACTTTTGATATATTCACTATATATTTCTAAATATTTATGACATATTTTCTATCTGTTATATGTTTTGTACCACTCAAGTATGTCTATATCTTACTAATTTTTTTAGTTCAACAATATATGGAGATGTTTGATAAAAGAAATAGAGGAGAAGACATAGAAGAAGTTGTTGCAGAGACAATCACTGAGGAATAAGGTGCAGCAGTGGCATATTTGGTTGCTAACGTTGAAGCCATGGAAACGTAGGAAATTTTTTTTTTCGGTATGCTCTGAATATACCATTTAAAATAGAGAGAAAGATTGAATCTTATTACATGTATTTTCTTCATTGGATTGTATTCATACAAGAGAGCCTTCTTGTATACATTGGATTGGCTTAAATTAAGGTAAAACTTTAAGCAAAAATATTTACAAATTTTACAATTAAAGAGTTAAAATTATGGTAAGGATAATGGTTTTGATATGCCCTAATAGTAGAGATTTGAACTCTAACTTTTTGGTTGAAGATATATGTCTTAATCAGTCGAACTATGCTCAAGTTGACCTATATCTTACTAATTAATATGCTTTATTTTGCTTGTTTATTTAGTATATGTTATTATTTATCATACTAAAAAAATGTTATTATTTATCACATTTATATGTAACAATATACTCAAAATGTATTTCTTTCAAAGAAAAAAAAACTGAAAATGTATGTCATCAGAAAAACAATTATTACATATATACCTTTATACGCATGATATATATACCTTTATACGCATGATATATATATATATATATATATATATATATATATAAACTAGAAATGTTGTTTAAAAAATATTAATTTTATTTTCTCAATTTTTAAAATAAACTAGAACACATTGGTGGGTCTTAGTTGTCCAATAAAACTTCTTTAACATATCCCACAAAAATAAGAATATGATAAAAAAATGTTTTTAAATAATGGTCATTCTTGTAGTTACCCAACATAAATAACCGAACTCATTTATTATTTAGGTCATGGACGATGTGTTGTCTATTTTTAGGTTTGTTTTTTTTTTCTTGAGTTGAACAACATTTGGGGATGGAAGAGTCTTACTTCTAACCTTTTAGTCAATGTTACATGTCAATTATTGTTGAGTCATGCTCACTTTGGCGTCTATTTTTAGGTTTTATTTAATTTAATTAAGATTTAAAATTTTAGTTTCCAACATATATAAAGTAATTTTATGAGCATGTGAAGAGACCTAATGAACGTATAAATTCGTGAGTTTTAATGTTATATATTAACTTAAGGTAGGGGCCATTTGGTTTAAGGTTTCTTACACGCTTGGGAATAAGATGCCTGAGAATAAGATTGTTGGGAATAATTGATTCCTGTGTTTAGTTGTATCGTGGGAATGCTAATTTTTATAATAATAAACAATATTTTAATCTTTTTATGAGATAAATTTTATATAATTATGATGCGTTAATTAATGAACTCTTCAACAAATAGATGTAAAATTAATGGATCATAATAGGTGTATAATTTTAATTGAATAAATAATTATAAAAAGTTAAAAAATTTTATGCTAAATTATTTCAATTAATTAAATATATTAAATAAATTACTAATTTATTAATAGTTTCAATAAATACACCATTACATTAATTTAGTTTATTTTTATAAAAGAAAAAATTCAAGTTTTTATCCGTAAACATGTTACCGTGTATCAATTTTCACTCAAAACTTTTGATTTTATCAAATTAAACCCTAGACTAAGTTAAATGTTGTAATTTCTACCATCTATTCAATTTTCACCGATTTTAACAACAAAAAAAAAACAATGAAAAAATCTCCATAAACTCACTAATTTCAATAATATCAAGCTTTTCAAAATTTTAAGTTTGATTAATCTACAAATTAACTAATGAATAACTTTACCAAAACCCACAAATTTTAACTAATTGTAGGTCTAATGTTGTTTTTCTTTGAAATCTTATCAATTTTGTAACATATATGTTTTATAATTCATTGAAAGCATATGAGAATACTTTTTTTTAATGAAATTAAAAAAAAACTTATTGGAGGATAGAAATTCCAAAACTTTGTAAAGTTTAAGGTTAAAATTGCAATACTTATCTATGTTTGGAATACAATTTGATGAAATTAAAAGTTTGGGGTAGAAATTGATACAACTTAACAAATTAAGGGTAAAAATTGATTTTTTTTCCCTTTTTATAAAGGATAATTCGTTGGGTATATTTTTAATTAATCAATTAGTTATGATTAATTTATTACAATTAAATAATTAATTAGGTTAATTAAATACATAATCATAAAATAATTTTTATATAATTTTTTTATAAAAAT
The DNA here is from genome assembly GCA_033996785.1 of Trichosanthes truncata. Lineage (NCBI taxonomy): Eukaryota > Viridiplantae > Streptophyta > Magnoliopsida > Cucurbitales > Cucurbitaceae > Trichosanthes > Trichosanthes truncata. The sequence goes on from JAWPNB010000003.1 coordinate 75,649,985, forward strand.
TAATTTTAATAGAATAAATGAATATATTCAAAAGAAAGATGGATATTAACAGAAATAAGAGAGAGAAAAAGAAGAGCATGAAGAAAACTTATACTTTTGTAGGGGTATCAAATACCTGTATTCATGGGTATACAAAATTCATGGGAATAACACATTCCCATGTATAGTCAATCCTCTAAACTTTGTACCAAACAAGGGCCAAACAAGGGTATCACAAGACTTTGAGATTGTTCTATGATATATTGTAGAACATATATTATTTTCATAAATATAATTATTACATGCAAATTAACCTTCCACGAGTGGTTTTTGAATATGTTGCTAAAATATACTTGTGTTGCCTTTATATGTACATCTTTCTTCTCAAAAGTATCAATGATCTTGTAACGAATCCCAACATGTTATTTTATAGATTAGACCATAAATTGTTAAATAAGTTTGGTTTAAGTTTAGGTAATCTATTTTAAATATATATACACAAAAAAGAATGTGCATGCTAAACATGGTTTATACTCTGGGGCATATCAGAGAATTAGAAGAATGCAGGAGCCAAACATAATTTAATAAATAAATACTTATATTAAAAAAAAACAAACGTTTAGTATTCCATAATAAAAGTAAAAAAAGAAAAAAAGAAAAAAAAGAAAAGGTAATGACTAAATTATAGTTTAAAATTTTTAAAGTTACAAGAAGATGGTCATTATAAATATTTATTAATTCGTATGTTTAAATATTAGACAGTTAAAATAATTTCTTTCATTTCAATAATATGAATATTATTAAGATTAAATATTTACTTCAAAATTTAATTCAAATAGTTATATCAAAACTAAAACTAAAACTAAACTATTAAAAAAAAAAAATGAATTAAAGTAATAGCAAATATATGTATATATGAGAATCAAGTAAAATATATTAATAAGTGTCGAATAAACAAATATAATGTACATTAAATGTACTTTAATAAAAACATATTGGCCTGAATCACCTGATTGATATTTATAAAATGAGTTAAATTATTAAAACAAATGAATTTATTCTAAAATTAAATTTAAATAACAGAATTTTGGGAGGCCCTAGTCTTCCTATGGTCCACCTCTGCTTATATCATTTTTAGTATCACTTCGTTAACATTTCTTTTTTTAACTTCAACAAATGTGTAGGCAGTCCGAAATTATAGGTTTCTTATTCACTAAATTATACTCAAATTGACAAAATTAAATTAATTAGAGTTAGATGTATAAACATATGGAACAATCGAATTAGTTTCTATATCTTTAGGCCCATTTGGATTCGTGAAAACACTCTTTTATCCTATTTTGACGATAACACATTTATACTAATAGTTAAATGTGAGTTGAGTATTGAAATTTATATTTTAGTACAAGTTTAGTATTGAGTTAAATGTGAGTAGATGAACATTTTCTTATTTGTTAAATGACTCATATGGATCTCCACATATACCTTTGAAAAGGAATTTTGCTTGCAGAAATCAAATAATGGGAAATTGTGTCTGATGCTCATGACCTTTGTGAATCTCACGGGGCTTCCAAACTCACATGGGTTTTCTCATCTTTAATGGAATGGAAAGAAGTATGTATTTATTTAACTTTTGGTTAAAATAAAATTTAATTCTTAAATTTTGATGGTTGTGTAATTCAATTAAATTTTTTGAATTTTTTTTATTAAGTTGCTGTAATTAATTTGTGCGTACTTGGGAGTATACTGAAAATTTTACGGTTTGCTAATTCTTCATAAGTTGGTAATTCTTTTTAAAAATACTTTTATATCAATAAAATAAATGAAAATACAATATAAATATTGTATAAAAAACAAATTTGGTCCCAAAAGTTTTGCATTGTGTTTAATAATTGCCTAAATTTTAGTTTATAACAAAAATTTTAAAGTTTAAAGAAGTAAAGGATACAACTCCAAAATTTTGGAACCAAACTTATAATTTAATAGACACTAGAGAATAATTTTTGTTGTAAAAATTTAGATTAAATTACTGTTGGGATTTATGCCCTAAACTCTCGTAATTAATGATTTATTTAATAATTAATAATAATTTTGATTATTTTATTTGTAATATAATATTATCCATTATATGAAAAATCTAAGGTTATTAGTATAATCTTGAATAGTATGTGGTTGACATACGAGAGAATCATGTTCAAGAAATAACCTAAATGATCGTAGTATATGGATAAAGTTGAATGTCTTATTCTGGTAACACTATTGATATGACTCACTTTGTAATAGTTACGAATGATTTGATCCAAATCGTTCATGTAGAGACATGTGAGTGGAGGTATCTTATACAATGAGTTTGTGTAAGACTGGACCACGAAATATTTAATTTCTCTTTATAAATTCGTTAATTGAGAAGATTAATATTTAATTTGGTTGATCATATGCGACTCGATCTTAATCTTGAGTGAGTTATGAACTCCTGCCTATGAGGGCTTATTCTTTGATTTGCATGGGTGAGAGTGGCTTTTGTAGCCGATTCAATATGCCTACCATTTTGGGGACTTGACCAAATAAGGAGCTGGGAACATAATCTCATAAGATGAAATTTACTCATTCTCATATATGGTAAGTAGATAAGCAGTTCCCTTAAGTGCTGATTTCGGGACTTAAACAATGGGGTCCCACCCTCTCATTGGCTCGAGAGAGACTTCATTTATGGTTGGATCATAAACAAATTGTTCATTAAAGAATCAGTGGTACTTAAAGTGCAAGATGTAATTACAGGGGTAAAACGAACTTTTAACCCAGCTGTAATTACGAACAACTAGTGAAGGATCGACTTGCATGTAGTGATTATATCCATGAACACAACTTATCTTACAGTGCATAAGAGTGCAACTCTAGGTCTATAGTAGAGTGACCCTAGAGTTAATGAATGAAAATTGATTAATTAAACTCTTTAATTAATCAATTTTCGTTAATTAATTAATTTTCATTGATTAATTAAAGAGTTTAATTAATTAATTTTGTATCATTGAAGCTTATAATCTGTAGGTCCATAAGGTCCTCTTGCTAGCTCATAGTAACACTAAAAGATCAATTTAGTTGAAAGAAAAATTTGAAATGTTCAAATTAATATTTAATTTGAAGTGTTCAAATTAATATTTAATATATTATATATATTAAATATAAAAGAGAAAAATATATTTATTGTATTTGATACATTAAATTGTTAAAATAAATGTATATTAGATACATTAAAGAACAAATATTTATAAAATTTGAATAAGATTCAAATAAATAAATATCGTAGGAGATATGATACATTAAAGAACAAATACTTATAAAATTTGAATAAGATTCAAATAAATAAATATTGTAGGAGATTTGAATGAGATTCAAATAAGTATAAGATATATTTTAATATATTAGATATTAAAATATAATATTTTAATTATGACAAAAATTTGTCATTGGTCTCTATAAATAGAACCTTTGGGTTGAGTCATTAGACATAACACACATCTTCTCAATAAAGAATTAAAGAATTCTCTTTACACCTCATCTTTTCCAATCCTTGTGGATTTTTTTTTTTCAAGAGACTCTCACAAGCTTTGGTCATGTGTTCAAGTCATAGTTAGAAAGACTTTGTGGAGGAGATAAAGACCCGTTAGAAATATCTCCATATTTACTCCAAGTAAGTTTGCTTAATCTTTTTTTTTAGTTTAATTTTAAATAAAATCAAAGACGATCAAATGCTTTGCTGCAGAGTAAAACGTTCATTTCTTCAATTACAAGTTTCGTCTATGAATTTTCAAGTTTGTATCTAAAAGGTCTATGAACTTTAAAAAATATCTAATAGGTATCTGAATTTCAATTTTAGATCTCAATAGATCTCTAAAGTTTCAAATTTATTTTAATAGATATTTGGCATATTCAAAATTTTAAAAAAATTAATTGTTCTAGTAGATATAAAATTAAATTTTATGTCTAATAAGACATAAACTTTCAAATTTGTGCCTAGTATGAATTATAAAAAATGTTAAATAGGTCAATGACCTATTAGACACCATATTGAAAATTTAAGGACGTTTTTTTTGTTTTTTTTAGTACAACAAATACGAGTATTTGAATTTGAACCTCCGACTTCAAAGAAATGAGTACATGCTAATTACCACTAAGCTGTGCTCACTTTGGAAAAATTTAAGGACCTATTGGACACAAAATTGAAAGTTCATGAACTTATCAGACACTTTTTAAAGTTCAAAAGATCTTTTGAATGCAAAATTGAAAGTTTAGACTTTATTTGATAATCATTTAGTTTTTTAAAATTAAGCTTATTAACATCATTTTAACATATGAGTTTTTTTTGTCATCTACTTTTTACAAATGTATTCAAAATCCAAGCTAAGTTTTGAAAATTAAAAACTGTAGGCCCCGTTTGATAATCATTTGATTTTTAGTTTTTGGTTTTTGAAAATTAAGCTTGTTTTCTCTCAATTTCTCTACAATGGTTTTTATCTCTCTTAAGAAAATATTTGAATTCTTGGTCACATTCCAAAAAAAAAAACACAAGTTTTTGAAACTACTTTTTTTAGTTTTCAAAACTTAGCTTGGTTTTTAAAAACATAGATAAAAAATATATATAATTAACAAAACAAAGAAAACCATAGGTAGAAGTAGTATTTATAGACTTAATTTTCAAAAATCAAAAACCAAAATTCAAATAGTTATCAAACGAGGCCATAGTTTTTTAGAACTTGTTTTTGTTTTTAGAATTTGACGAAGAAATCAAAACTTTTATTAAGAAAGATGAAAACTATTGTAAAGAAATTATAAGAAAATAAGTTTAATTTTCAAAAATTACAAACCAAATGATTATCAAATGAAGTCTTAAGAACTTAATAGACATTTTTTAAAGTCCAAGAAATAAATATGTACAAATTTAAAAGTTAGATGACTAAACTTGTAATTTAACTAAAATTATAATCACGTAGTGTGAAGTTGCTTTCGCAGGGAGGGACATCTGTTTTTCGTATTCACACAGTTCTGTTCTGTGCATGCTTTCAAAAGGATGTGCGTGGGCAGTGCACTGCGCACAGTGCCTTCTTTAAGGGTTAAATTGAAATATTTTTAATTTACCCACTATAAGTCAGAGGGCATTAATTTTAATACACCGAAAATTAAGGGTCCTTTCCATAAAAGGACAGAAATCTAACCAGCAAAAAAAAAAAAAATTCAGTTTTTACTTTTGAGGTTGCCCAGGTTAATAAATTTTTATCCTCAAATTTCAATTTCATCATATTGAATCTTAAAGCTCTGATATGTCTTTGCCAATTCTATCTGTTTCTCAATTTCCGTTACATTCCTCTACTACTATCGAAAAAAAAAAAAAAGAAGTAAAAAGTTAAGTTTAGACAAATTAATGCACAATCTATTTCAAAAAAAAAAAGCACAATCCAACCAAAACTCCCAAATCCCAATTTAAAAAACAATAGCTCTATTATCATTTTTTCTTGAAGTCCTTATATATTTTATTTCTATGAACGTACATGAGATTCTTTTTCATTTAACAATTTTTTAAAACAAAATTTAATAACTGTTGAATATTTTACATCGAAAAGATAAAGAGAGACCTCATAATTTATAAGATACACAAGCTACTATTCTCATTGATAATTGATGTTTATCTAATAATAACAAATAAAAACAAACAATGTTCATTTGTTCAAGTCTAAAGTAAAAATTGGAAACCATGATGAAAAATGCTATTGTGTTTAAATTGTTTTGTACCTTGACAAACTAAGGTACACTGAAAAAGCCATCTAAAAAGTCAATAAACATCTTCCATTAATGTACTTGGGAAATTTGCTTGCTTTATTGTATGGAATTTCAATTTTCTTTCTAAATACAATTGAGCAACGAAGGAAAAAATAATAATAATAAAAGTAATGGAGAAATACACTAGTTTATACATATTTCACCAAGGCTACACTCTATCTTTTGCAGACTCTATTGGTTACAATAGAATTGATGAAAATTATCCATGAAAACAATAGAGATCAGTCACGTGTGTAGGCTTGCAAGAATATACATCACTTCTTACAAAAATCACACAAAAAGAGTTTTTTTGTGTCTCTCTATTTTTTTTTTCAAAATAAGACTCGGAGCCATTCATCAAAAACAACTATATCTCAACTACCTAGATGGTGGAGATCTAATTTAATAAAAATCTCACTTAAAAAAACTTAGAGGCAATATTCTACCATTCTTGTTTATTGTGGCACAAGCTCCCTTTGCATTATGCATAAAACACCACAGTTTCATATAATGACATATTTCTTAGCATCGTAGCGTAGTGCTACAATCCAACACTGGAATAGTTATGAGAACATGCAACTTTTCAGGTGCTTTTTGTTTCTTAACTTTAAGTTCGACACTGAGATAATCCACTACCTAAGTATATATCTTTTAACAAGTTTAAGTTAGATTCAAACCAAGTCTATTAGATGATTAAAGTTCAAACCAACTCATCAACGTACAACAAGAAACTAACTTCGATAGTATAAATGTAGATCGAGGAAGTCATTTGATTGGCTTCTTTAATTTTGTGTACCTTGATGGGTTGATGGCTGAAAGTAGACAAACAAAATAATCTTATAAGTTATTATTTCTCCAATAGTATTTATTAAAAAAAGCATATATATATATAGATAATTTATATCTTTCTTTTTTTAGTACAATAAATGTAAAATATTGAACTTTAAATAAGGAGTAAATCTCAATACTCATTTTAACAAAACATTTATGTCATGTCGTTATATTCATTGTTCATTAATATTAAATTAATTAAAACTAATGTCACATAGACATACGTAAACGTCACATCAATGCTCCATTAATCTGGCTTTGATCGCAGTATATATTTTAAAACTTAGAAATTGAATGAAGTTTTTTTTTTTTGCTTCTCTTGGAAAGGAATATAAGGTCCAATTGTTACCAAACTGGTGAAAAAAAACGAGTATTATTAGAATTTTGTTAATTATGTCCGTGCCCATGTTGAAAAGAAAATATACAGAAATGATGAGAGAGAAAGACGAAGTGATTTGACTTTAAAAGAAACCTAAACTGAAGAGAGAAGATTCATAGACTTTAAAAAGCTGGCGTAGGGGTAGGACGTAGGAGGCAACCTACAGCATTTTACAGAGTAACAGAAAAAGCAGTAAATTTTCTGGAAAGCAACCAAAACCCAACACACTTTACTACCCTTAACCCACCAGCACCCACCCTCCTCCTTAATTACCTCCCCACCACACAAAATTAATTAACCTTAACTTAACGAGTTTACTCTCGAGTTTTGTATTTATTTGATTTTTGAAAAATTCGATTTCTATATTTTTAATTTTGTGTCTAATAGGTCTTTAAAAAATTTAAAATTTTTAAAAATTAATTGATCTATTAGATATAAATATGAAATTTATATCTAATGAAATTCTACAATTTCAATTTTGTGTCTGGTAGATCCACAAATTTTAAAAATTTCGAAAGTTAAGAGACCAAATTTGTAATTTTGAAAGTTCAATTATCAAATAGACACAAATCTCAAACTTCAATGACTAAATTCGTAATTTAATCAATTAATTATTCAACGTTACCTATAAGTTTGTCTAATTACCATTCAATACACGTTTAAAATTGGTCTCCTTTTTATGAACTTGAGAGCATGATAAAGACATCAGTGAGTTTTTTTAGGTTTTTTTTTCCTTTCTATTTTTTGAGTTAAAAATAAGTAAGAGTGAGAGATTTGAACATCTGATCTATTGGTCGAAGATATATGTTTAATCTATTAAACTATATTTAAGTTGGCTACTTTTTTTTTTAGGTTAAAAGTTTAATCTCTCAATCCTACACTTGTTGTACTAAAAAATTGTCGTCTCTTCAGTAACTTTTAAAATGCAATTTTAAAACTCTCTCTTAGGTATTCAATTGTGGAAAATTATTGACTACATTATTATTCCATGATTTCTCACACACCTATCTACTTTCCTCCACATACCACAGTTTTTCTTTTTCAAAGTAGTTGCTACAATGTGGTTGTACCCTAAGAACAATATTTGGAGAAATTATTTAAGGAGACTATTTTAATATGACTAACAGTTTTGTATAGTTGGATATTTGAATCTAGTAATTATTAAAGGATATGAATATTTTCGAATCTACATCTAATAGTTATTAAGAAGCAACCATATTGTAATGGTGTCATTGGATAATTTTTTTCCAATTTTTTTCAACACTTACTACATACCTTGAGATTCTTACTAACTTTTTGATGCAATATATTTTTATTAGTTTATTTCTATAACATTTAATAGATAAGTGAATTCTACTAAAATATTTCAGCCAATAAAAATAAAATCTAACGATTTAATGCAAGTTTAAAATTTATATCTTCACTAATAATCGACTCTACATATAGTTTCGAAATACATTACCTAAATCCATCTAATAACGCAAAATCACCCGTCACATTGTTGCTATATTCTCGAGTAACTTCTCCATCCAATCTTAGGGATCCGAGCTCCTCCCTTCTCCAAAAAGTCAATTTCCCCCATTTACCCTCAAGTCCTTCGAATTCCCCCAATATCAAATCAGCCCCCAATCTCTTTCTCTCATAAAAACACTCTACTCTAGAAGAAGATCAAGAAAGAAGCTCAACGACAACCATGGAGGAGAGAAGCAGAGGAACAGGCGGAGAAAGAGAGCACCGCCGCCGCAGCACCAGCCCCTACAGAGCCAAGACGGCGGCGGCGCCACCTCCCATGAAAAAAGTCCAAGTTTTTTACTATCTCTCAAGAAATGGCCGTCTCGAACAGCCCCATTTCGTCGAAATCAGCCTCTTCCCCAACCAGCCCCTTCGCCTCAAAGGTATGTGCACATACATTCCAGACGACATGTCGTTTTGTTTCTCTTTAACTGTTTTTTTTTTTTTTTCATTTCGTGACGACAGATGTTATGGATCGGCTCACCGTTCTCAGAGGCAAGGCCATGCCCTCTCTCTATTCCTGGTCCTGTAAGAGGTAAGAAAAATGGATTTGGTTTGGCTTCTCTATTTTGCAAGACGACACGTCGTCGGCTGTGTCTCAGTGTTTTTTCTTTATTAATTTAGGAACTATAAAAGTGGATATGTGTGGAACGACTTGTCGGAAAATGACGTTGTTTATCCTGCTGAAGGAGCCGAGTACGTTCTCAAAGGCTCTGAACTTGTAGATGCCTGCTCTGGTGAGAGATTCTTTTTTAACTTTAAATTTTATTTTATTCTCCACTTTCACTATAATTTTACATTACCTAATTTGCTTTCATCATTAGTTTTTTTAACGTAAGCTTCAATAATTATTTTATTTATATATGTTTACCTAAGTTTGTTGAAGCTATCCTTCAAAAAAAAAAAAAAAAAAGTTTGTTGAAGCTACATGTTATAGCTTATAGGTAGGTAGGCGTATGTTACAACATGTATTAAAATTTTTGTCAAATGATTAATGTAAAAGATTATAATAGTTTAAGAATTAAATAAAATATTTTGAAATTTTAAAATTAAAAATAAAGCAAGTACAGAAGTACTGTATTAAAATACATGTGTAAGTACGAGTGTCAAGTTTTTAAATATATTTAGGGTCTTGTTTAATAATAGTTTAAAATTTAGTAGTAAATTCAATTGTTTTTGTTAAATTATTAATATGATTTTTTTATAAAAAAAATTTGATCTATATGATATTGAAAATTTTAATTTAATTTCTATAGTTTGGTTAAATGTCATAAATAGTTCTAGTTCTTATACTAGTTTTTAGCCACTCAAAATTTCATCTTTTTTTTAAAAAAAAAAATTTAGCCTTAAACTTTAGTACAAAACTTATAATATAAATAGAAAATGTGTCATATATTCAATAGGGTAACAAGCAACTATAGTAGGAATGTTTTGTGAACTTTGACTAAATCATCAAGACTGAAACTTTTAAAACTATTAAACTAACATGAGAATAACTCAAGAATTAAAATATATAATTCTTTTTAAAGTTTGAAGATCAAGTACTCACCTAAACCCTTGTTAATATATATATATATTTTTAAAAAAGAGACATAAAACTTAAAATATAGCGACTAAAATGGAACTACGCTCAAATCATAGACGCTAAATAGATAGTTTTACCTCCAATTTTTTTAAAAAATACAAACAAAACATTTGAAATGAACACAAAATAAAAGTAAGATTAAAATACCATTTTGGTCTCTATATCTTGAGTCTCATAAACATAAAATTAGTTTTTATGATTAGTTTATGAAGTTAATTTTTATCAAATTTGGTAAAATAATAAAAATAATTTTTATTAAAGAAAATACATTATCTAAATGTATTTTCAAAATTTATATAAAAAAAGTTAATAGAAATTTAATTTTTTAAAAAAAATTAACATAATTTTAAGATTAGTTGAAAGTAGAAAGACAAAACAATCTAAAATCGAATAGATCTGGAAATGGAAGGGTCAAAATAATATTTTGACCTAAAGATAAATAATTGGGTGTCTAGTAAGACCACATTAATGATTAGAAAATAATTTATTATTATGAATATTATTTTTTTTGGTACAGAAAAATTGCAGCAAATTCACTTTAGCAGCAACAACAACAGGCAACCGGTTCAACTTCAAGAACTGAACCTCCCGAGTAAAACTCGGAAACAGCAACTCGCTCCGAGTCCACTCAGAGAACTCGACGACCACCCAGATTCCGATTTAGACTACGACGAAGTCGAAGACTACGAATACGACTACGTAGAGAAACCGATTTACACCACTTCAACCACCCCTCACTCCCGCTGCTCTCGCGGCGTCTCCACCGAAGAACCCCCCGGTCCAACTCGCCCTCTGACTCAGACCCCCACCGAGTCAACTCGCTTCGACTCGTCCCGCCTCTCCACTTCCAAACGCTTCACTTACGACGACGACGAAGAACTGTCAGCGCCGAGTCGGAACTCGGTCCTGCTGCAGTTCATAGCGTGTGGCGGGTCGGCGGGTTCGAAGGGGAAAACCGGGGCGGGTTCGAGTTCGAGAGAACCGGTGAAGGAGATGGGGAGAAGAACCGAGAGCCTTGGGAGAGGGGTTGTGTGTAAAATGGCCGGAAAAAGGATCGGAGAAGAGGAGATGATAAAGTATATGTCGGAGAATCCGAGGTTCGGGAAGCTGCAGACGGAGGAGAAGGAGTATTTCAGTGGGTCGATTGTGGAGTCCATTAGAGAAGTTCGCCATGTCGTGGAACCCATGCTCAAGAAATCCAGCTCCTATAACGAAGAAAAGTAAGTGTGCATTTCTTGAAAGAAAAAAGAAACAAAGTTGAATTTCATATTAATAATATTCCATTTAAAAAATAATAATTTAACAACTTATATTTTTGGTTCAAAACACAAGATGTATTTTGGGTTTCATTTATTTTTAGTTTTTATGCTTTCAAGTGTTCAAATTTAGTCTCTCTATTTTCAAAAAAGCTTAAAATTAATAGGTTAGTTTGAAATTAATTTTTATTAAAAATTGTTAAATAATAATAATAATAATTTTCATGTATTAATAGAGACTATTTTTTTTTAAACTAACCGGAGGAATCAATTTTAAGCTTTATAGTACAATGACTAAATTTAGATATTTGAAAGTATTAAAATTGAATGAAACTTGAAGTACAAGAACTAAAGTGATATTTTAACCTATATTTTTAAATTTTAATAATTAAAGTCTTGTTCGACAATAATTTTGTGGCTAAATCAATCACTTAATCCCTCATATTCATTTTTTCTAATTTTGTCTTTATTATTTTAAAAGTTTTAATTTAATCACTTGCATTCTCACATTTTTTAAAATTATATCCTTAACATTGGTGAGTGTTAAAATTGGACGATGATAAACTTATATAACATGATATTTGATGTATTGACAAAACTTTTTAAGGAAGATTTGGTTTATTTAAGGGGGATAATTTTTTAGTTTCTTCTCAAAACTTTTAAGTAGTCGGCAGAAATTTCATTCTCTTAGGTAGCTTAATAATTGCACAAAAATTCTTTAAGTTCTTCAAGTGTCATTCTATATAAGTTTATTATCCACTAATTTTAACATTCACGCATGTCAAGGGTATAATAGAATTTTTTTAACAAGTATCAAGCTTAATTGAAGTTGATACTTTTTAAGTAATATGGACTAAATTGAAAAAAATAAAATAAAAATATTTAAGGGTTAAAACATATATTAAGCTTTATTTTGTCTTGGGCTTTTTTTGGTTAGATTCATAGTATCTACAAATGTCTACATATTTAGTTGCTCATTTTTTCGTGAGGTTACACATACAAAAACACATCAAGTAGTTTAATTTTTTTTTTTTTTAAAAAATTATTGTAGAAAACAATAAATTGAAAAAAATAATCACTAATTGTATTTTAAAAAAGGTACCAAATAGGTGTTCTAAGAAACAACTGAAAATGTTAATACGAACATAGTTCAGCTAGTATAAAGCATGTACTATCATCCAAAAGGTAAGAGGTTCGAATCTCCTACTCTACATTGTCATAAAAAAAAAAAGCAACTGAAAATGGAAATTGAGTTGTTGATTATGACATATTATTCAGGAGCAAAAGAGGAGAGTTGGGAGAAAAAAGGGATGAAGATGAAGAGAAGAGGGAGGAAGATAATGGTGGGATCAAAGGAAGATGCATTCCTCGAATGATATCAGCAGCCTCAGCCTCAGCCTCATCAAAGCAACCCAAGAAGCCTTGAAACTCACTTTCACTTCCTCACCAATTTTGGGTCTCTTTATGCCTTATATTTTAGCACAAAACACAGGCCCATTGCTTTGTCCAAGTTCATATGGAAAATATGCTTAAAATATGGTTGCATCTACTCAAATCTCTGGCAAACACTTTCTTGTTTCTTCCAAATTTTTGTATTTGCTAAAAGTTTGCAGTCAATGCTTGCTTTTTTCAAGCACTCACATTTTCAAGATTGTAGTTGTGTTTTTGTGTAGATGTTTTGTGAGAAATTTTTTTAGGGATAGAGTTATCTTGATAAAGGGTGATTGCTAATCTAGTAACATTTGGATTTGATACTACAAAGCAAAAATTTTAAGTAGTTGATTGATATAATGGGTTTTATTTTATTTATTTTTCAAGCATGAACTAACAATTATTGTTAAAATGTATTATTATTGTTGTTATGGGTAAAAGAAAAAAACACTCTTTCACATATCAAGTCGAGGGAGGAACTGGTCGAACAAACAAGTCGAGGTGACATAGTTTGGTTGACCAGGATGGGCAACAAAGTCCTTGGCCTAAAAGTCCCAAACCAAATTGCTTGACTGGATGTGGAGTCGACTCATATTGGGCATACCCGTGCCTAACACCTTGTGTCAAAGAAGGCTGGCGTGTCAAACACTGTAGATATAGGCATGAATCGTTTGGATAGCAAAGCTAAGTTGTACAATTTGGTTCTCTATAAATAGCAGAACCCACTTCATACCTACGTATGCAACATTACTCTTGCTTAATTTAGCATGCTCGGTCAAATACTAACTTAAATCTCAAAGCATATTGAGGATAACACCACACCGAGGTTAGACTTTTGTGTAGGACTCTTTCCTCAACTCGTCCCTCCAACATAGATTGAAGTCTAATGAGGTCGACATGTCACTAGAAATCCGTATCAATAATTACTATTAAAATAATGCATTGATGGATTTGTGGAGATCAAAGTCAGGGGAAGCGGAAAATGAATTAGATTGAGAAGCCCACAAGAAATGTCCACAGGGCGAGGCAGGGACGAGGATGGCTTCCCCATCCCCGCCCCCCATTTGAATTTCCATCCCCGCGAAATTCCCCGTTAAATTTTGCAGAGATCAGGTTCCCTCAGGTAACTATTCCACGTTTAGTTTTTTCTTTTTCTTTTTTAGGAATCAAATAATTCTTTTGATAAATTTTCAAATGGTTAACTTCTATGAAAAATATCCATTAATTTTCAATTACATTATTAATTATTCAACAAAAATCTTAATTTAAATAGTTAATTTTCTATTAAAAAAATATCTATTTAAAGATAAAAATCTTGAACCTCCTAATAAAAACAAAACAATATTACATATCAAATTATCTAATTAATCCATACATATTATTAAAATGTTTAACTATATAATTCAAACATATCCAATTATCTAAATCATTAACAATAAAATTTTAAATGACACACACACCGCCTTAACGGGGCGGGGAACGGAAATGGGGAATACATTCCCCATTTAGCTTGTGGGAAATTTTTTTAAACCAAACCTCCCCCATTCTCTGCTTAAATGGGGATTCCCCACCCCGTTAAGGCGGGTCTCCGTAGAGAAAATGGATATCTCTAAGCAGGGTTAAGGATTGGGAATTTGACACTCATATTTCCAACATCATGCAATTGTACCCCGTTGGAAAATTTCCTGTTAAATTTAAATGTAGCCAAACATCAACAAAAACAATGCTCACTCTCGTAATTTTCATTTGAGTTTCGTCAACATTCCTACTTTGCTCCAAACTTCGTATCATTATAGTTCATCAGGCTAACTAATGGTTTACGAATATACTATTAATTTAATCTCTAATTTTGCTAATTTTGCTAATAATTTATATATATATATATAATCCTTGCCGCCATTATTTAAAAGATTTTGAATAAATAGATAAGGAATAAAATAATATTAAAAATAAATAGAGAAAATCATTCTTAAATTGATTAGGTTAAGTTGTGGTTCATTATAAATTCAGTTGAGAGGCAAAAGAGAAGACTTTGGAACAATGATAAAGAGACGGGATTGGAGAAGGCAAAGATGAGTGATTATGGACGACATTGTGTTTCAAATTCTCTCATCTTTTCTTATTGAGTTTCCTTCTTGTTCTTAGATTTTAATTGTTTTTATTTTTAAACCATGTTGAACTAATCCCTTCTTTTAAAGGGTTGATAGATCCTTTTTAATTTTATATAATTGATGCTTTTGATTGTGAATTTATTTTTTTTTTCATGACTGTTTGGATTATTATGCTTTTAATGTTTCTTTCCTACTGGCTGTAAGGTGAATTGATTGGTCGACTTAGTTCAAATCTTAATAATTACCTAGGAGGCTTGGTTGAGTTTGGAGACCTACAAAATCGTATGAGACACAAAAAAATTATTCTTAATCAATTTCATGAGAGAGAATAATTGAGAATTAATTGGCATGATTTTATAAATCAATTACGTAAAATCAAATTTCTTGAAACCTTTTTATCCTTTTTATTTTATTTTATCTTTTTTAGAAAATCTCTATACCCTTTTAAATTGATTTATCTAAATAAAGTTAGGGCCAATCAATTACAATATTAGATTTCTATTCCAATCTTGGAGAACAACAACTTTTTTCTCATCATTTATATTAAAATTTGACTCGTACACTTATGGTACATAATTGTTGCAACAACTAGCACCATATTATTTTATTGGAATTTGTGTCCTTAGATATGTAGTGTACATATGAGTGGATATAGTTTAAGATATGCAACTTAAAGAGTCTATAGTATGGTTAGGACTTAGAATTTTCCTACTTACACTATTGATATGTCTTTGTAAATATTATTATGATTTTATCTAAATAATTTATGTGGAGATACGTGAGTTGAGATATCATATCCAACGTGACTGTATAAGATTTTACTACGATTTTTTTTATAAAATAATTAAAAAAAATACATATATATTACTCAAATGATCATTTACCACTTATTCTCAAGGAAAATTTAAATTCAAGAAATGAGTAAGTTGTTCGATTTTATTTTAAAACAATTAATTTTAAATTGCCAACGTTGAAATCTTTGATCATTTAACACTTGGATGATCATTTACCACTTATTACTTTTTAAAATTTGAAATTATTTTAAATCTTACAAGAACTTAACTTTTGTTGTGGCATCAAATTGTTTATGTTTTATTAAGGAATTTCTCAACATGATCAAAGCATTCGTTGATTATTAGCATATTCTTTTTCGTTGAATATTATCACTTGAATGATCATTTACCACTTATTACTTTTTGAAAATTGAAATGATTTGAAATCTTTCAAGAACTTAATCTTTATTGTGACATCAAATCGTTTATCCTTTATTAAGGAATTTCTCAACTTGATCAAAACATTCATTGATTATTAACATGTTCTTCCTGGTGATAGAATGTAGGGAATCTACGCTAGGTAGATGGTCATTATAGTTTATCATTATAAATTTGACTCAATCTTTTTACCTTATTTATGAAGGATGAGAAAGAGGCCTCCATTGATCACAAGTCTCCTTAGTACTCTTTCGATTGATAGAATATTATAACGAAACATTTGTTAGCTCAAGAAAGTATTTGGTTCAATTTTCCATTCATTTGAAGAATCCACTATTGGGCCTACTTCTTGTGCTACAAGCAAAGACACAACAATTCGTTGTCTCACAAACTTTATAAGTACTTGATTTAATTAGGTCCATCTTTTGAGCACTATTCAAAAAAGAGAAAACTTGGGTGCATCTTGAGGTTGCACCCATCTTTTTGCAGCCCACTCAGTTGTCCATCCATAGTGACAAGCTCTTTTTTCTTTTTAAAAAAAATATATTTTTTTAATTTTTTCTACTATGTGGTTGGAGTGGACTGCAAAAAAAATGGGGGCAACTCAGGATGTATTCAAGTCTTGCTCATCGAAAAATTTTTACTTCCTCCTCTCAAAGTCAAACCATATATCATTATTTCTTGGAAAGGAAGAATAAACTCAATTATTTCCACCATTTTTTAATAGAGTTCAAGAGCAACTCTTATAATGTTAGTACTTCAAACTTTAATTTTATTGAGGAAGGAGAGATTCTACCGTTATACTCATCCACATGGCATGGTTTGATTAATCTTGATAAAAAATTTCATCTATGAGATGGTGTGCATCAGAGAAAATTTCTAGTACTACAAAAATATCTTTTCTCTTTGTTCATATTATTAGTTTTAACTTTATAAATACTTTTTAAATTCTAATGGATCTCACATCATTTTAAAATGAAGCTAATATAGAGACAGTAAATAGAAGGAGTAGTAAACATGAGCATAAGATTTAGTGGTAATTATCATGTACTATTTTCTTTAAAGTCAGAGGTTTAAATCTCTATACTCCACATTTATCGTAATCAATAAACAAAAAAAATAGGAGTATATATCCATGCTCTCGTACTACTAGAATTTTCATGTGTGCACATACTAGAGATGTCCACGGGCCAGGACGGGGACGACGTCTCCATTCCCATTTAGTTCGTGAATTTTTTTTTTTCCTCACTTCCTTTTTCATTCTCTGCCTAAATGAGGATTCTCTACCCCATTGAGACAGTTCCTGCAGGAAAAACTGATACCCCTAGCACATACACGAAATATATCTCTCAAAACAATATCAACCATTAGATATGAAAGCTCTCATCTCGACCGTTAATGGGAAAAAGAATCTCCAAATGGACGACAAGATCCGCAGCTGGCGCGTGGACTTGTCGCCCTTAATTTTAAAGCAAAGCTGAAAGAGATATTAAAAGTCAACATCCGACTATTCCTGCATTGGATCTGCTAATTCCAATTCCATTTTTTAGCTCTTTTATTTAGCTGTTTCACATGCACACACAAATCTATTACTTCAAAGTATACGGAGACTAATATTTTTTTTTTCCTCTTTTGAAAACCTTTTTCTTTTTTATCTCAAATTTTAAAGAAGAGGAATAAGGGTTCTAGAAACTACCTTTTAATTTGCAAAATGATTACGTCTTAACCATCTTTTCTACATAAATTGATTTTTTTTTTAATTTTATGAAAATGGACGTGACTTGCTAGAATTATCTTGTATTTATCATCAAAACAAAATATAACGTATATTTCTAGTCACTTTTACAACTCTCAAAATTTACTAACAAAAACTTTTAGAAAGTTCCAATTAAAAATAGAGACCACCATGATTTGTTTAAATTATTATAGTGAACAAACTAACACAAATGGTTAAAATCTATGAACTAAAAATATAATTTAATCTAATTTTAAAAAATGCAAAGTTAGATTTCTTGACTTGACTCAACATTTTTTACTTTTTACCATTTGATTAAGTTGGGCTCAACGAATTAAATATGCATTGACCTTGTTTACCCTTTAGTTAAGATGAGTTCTAGGAATTAAATACTCATTGACCTGTTGATATTACATAAATTAGCGGCTCAACATACATACAATTGATTAACCGATCTTTCCATAAAAATATTGAAGAAATATATAAAAAAAACGGTAATAATATATATCATTAATATAGACGTAAATAATAATAATTGGAACTTTTTTCATAGAACGTTAAAAAAAATGATTCGTTTTCAAGAATATCCAGTCTTTCACATTGTATTAATCCTTTAAGTCATAAACTCATGGGTAGTTAAAAAAATTAGCATGTTTGAAACTACTTAAAAGACTATTTAGGACCGGTTTCAAATGGCTATTTAAAGGTGTGTTTGGATTGACTTTTCAAGTGTTTACTTTTTTAAAAAAGTCATTTTCATAAGATTTGTAGTGCTTGACAACTACTCAAAATGATTTATTTTTTTTTAAATGAGTTTGAGAAATAAGCTATTTTGAGTGAAACACTTGAATTTAATTTCTAGAAAAAATGTTTTGAAGTGTTTAATTTGAAATTCCTTCTAGATTTTAATGATATATAAAAATGACCAAAATACCTTCACACTACCGTAACTTTCTCATGGCTACCTCTGTCAAATACCACCGTCGCCTGTAACCACCACCGGTGAACACCAAATTTCTCAGCCTATTACCATTGGCAACCGCTGCCAACAATCGGATTCGACCGTTGTCCACCGACACCGTAGGCAACCACCATCGACAGTCATCTCCGTTGCAGGCAACACATACTAGCGACAACTAGATTTTTCCAACTACCACTGGCCACCATTGGATTCCACCGCCACCTCATCGCCGACGACCGTAGTAGCCGACAACCACCAATGACCATTGGTGATCCCGCCGACAACCACCACCGGCGACCGTCGCCGACGACATACATATTGATGACCACTGGATTCCGTCACCTACCACTGGTGAATGCCGCCTCCCACGACCGAATTCTGCCGCCGTCCATTGCTACCTCACCGTCGATGACTGCCATTGCCCGCAACCACCATTAGCGACCATTAAATTTCGTTGTCGTCTGTCGTCACCTTACCGCTGCCACTCGTTGTCGGTTACCACCAGATTTTGCAGCCGTCCACCGCTACCTCATCGATAACGACCACTTCGTTGACCACCGTGGCCGATCATAGCGTTTTAAATAGAAATTTGAAGTTATTAGTTCATAGTGTTTAATAGGTCATCTTTTATAGTAATTTGATATTTGTAGAAGCATTTTGAGTGTAGATCAAACCAAACAAACGTGTGCATATAAACACTTTTGAGAAAATGTAACCATACATATGAGCGTTTTAATTTTAAAACATTTTTTTATTAAAAAATGTTTTAAAAAAATGCATTTTTTAAAAACATTTTTTTCACAAGCAATACAAACAAGCCCTAAAAACGTCATTTTTAAATACTTGAAAATTCATTTTAAACGAGCTCTAGAAATTTTGTAAATTAGGGAGAACAAAATCGCAACGATAGCTAATAATTAAGGCTCAGTTTGATAACTAAGTTTTTTGTTTTTGATTTTTGAAAACTATGCTTGTTTTTTTATCATTTTTCTACAATAGATTTCATCTTTCTTAAGATTTTTTTTTTTGAATTCTTAGCCAAATTCCAAAAACAAAAATAAGTTTTTAAAAATTACTTTTTTTAGGCCCTATTTGATAACGATTTGGTTTTTAGTTTTTAGTTTTTGAAAATTAAGCATATAAATACTATTCCCACCTATGGATTTATTTGTTTTGTTATCTACTTTTTACCTATGTTTTCAAAAACCAAACTATGTTTTGAAAACTAAAAAAAATAGTTTTGAAAATTTTGTTTTTGTTTTTAGAATCTAACTAAGAATTCAAATGATTCTTTAAGAGAGATGAAACCTATTGTAGAGAAATTGGAAGAAAACAAGTTTGATTTTCAAAAACAAAAAATAAAAAATAAAATGGTTATCAAATGGGGTCTTTATTTTTAAAATTTAGCTTGATTTTTGAAAGTATATGTAAAAAGTAGATAACAAAATAAAAGAACAATAAGTAGAATTAGTATTTATAAATTTAATATTTAAAAATAAAAAATAAAAAATTAAATAGTTATCAAACTAAATTTAAATTAAATGAAATAAACAAATGAAATGAATAAAGAAGAAGAAAGATGATATGATGAAAACGATGGAGGTGGTGAGTGCGGAAGTGAAGGGGAAAAGCACGTTGTGGCATTAATGGTTTTCACACAAATCAAAGTTACCCAATTGGCTTTTAAATATGACCAAACAAATCTCTTCTCCTCATTTTCTCGATCTCCTTGGTTGGTCCTTACACAGTTACAGTTATGGCTGCTGCTAATCTTTTTTGGATATTCATTGGCGTTTGTTTTGTGGTGGCAGCGTCGGCGCAGCCTCTGCAGAAGCCTTTCGTCGTCAATGGCTGCGTCTACTGCGACACTTGTCGCTGTGGCTTCGAGACCAACGCCTCCATTCCCATTTCTGGTATCTATATTCCTTCTCCTTAACAATACCAACTCCCTTTACTCCGCCTCCATTTGTTTTGATTTTATCAGTTTTCTTTAGAATTATATAACATGTAGGAATTATTTTTTTTAAAGTTATTTTCAACCAAGTTCTTCGAAGTTAGAATAGCTTATGGGAGTGTCGATACTGGTTTTGGGCATAATATGTGTCCATGAAAATTTATCATTTAAAGGTCAATTGAATATCGATGGTTTTGGAATGTTCCTTAAATTTCAAGTTTAGGGAGTGTCGATATTGGTTTTGGGCATAACATGTGTCCATGAAAATTTATCATTTAATTTTGATCAATCGAACATCGATGGTTTTGGAATGTTCCTTAAATTTCAAGTTTAGAATTTTTATGTTTGTGTCTAATTAGGTGTCTAAACCTTAAAAAATGTCTAATAGATGATTTCTAAATTTTTAGTTTTGTATCCAATAGATCTCTAAACTTTTGAGAGTGTGTAATTTATCATTTATTTTTGGTCTATTGAATATCGATGGTTTTGGAATGTTTCTTAAATTTCAAGTTTAGAATTTTTATGTTTGTGTCTAATAAGGTGTCTGAATCTTAAAAAATGTCTAATAGATGATTTCTAAACTTTTAGCTTTGTATCTAATAGATCTCTAAACTTTTAAGAGTGTGTAATAGATTCCTAAACTTTTAATTTTGTGTCTAATAATTGATTTCTAACAAATTCGACATTTTTGGATATATTAAACACGAAACAAGATCCTAAACTTTCAATTTTGTATACTATTATCCATGAGTTTTTAACCATGTTGTATAGGTTAAAGACCTGTTAGATACAAAATTGAAAGTTAAATGACCTATTAGGCACTAAATCGGATGTTTAGGAACCTATAGTTGGACATAATTAGATACAAATTGAAAGTTTAGGGATCTATTAGACACAAACTTGAAATTCAAGTACTAAATTTGTAATTTAACTTAAAATGCATATAAACTAATTGATTGATGGACCAACTACTAGTTTAATTGGTTGATTTTGGTTGAAACTAAGGCACTGATAATTAGATCATTTCAATAATCCTTACTAGTAATTAGATCTGGAGACAAACAAACAATTTTTAGCTCAACTAGCTAAAATCCAAACAATTATAAAAGATTCCAAATGAAGAAATAGAAAGAATAAACTTGAAAGGTGATAATGGTTCTTAGTTCAAAACCTCAAATGAAATGAAACAGGTGCAAAAGTGAGACTAGAGTGCAGAGACAGAGCCAAATGGGTGTTGAAGTTCACCAAAGAAGCCATCACCAACTCCAAAGGAAAATACACCATTGCTGTCTCTGAAGACCACAAGGATGAGAGCTGCAAGGTGGTTCTTGTGAGCAGCCCTCACCCCACCTGCAACCAGCCCGACCGAGGCCGAAACAGTGCCACAGTTATCCTCACCAACAACAACGGCCTCACCAACAACGTTCGCTATGCCAATGCCATGGGCTTCTTAATCCAACGCCCTCTCGCTTTCTGTCCCTCCCTCCTTAAACAATATCTCGACTACGACGAGTCGTTGTGAAACATCTTTCACCATTCCTGTATCGTAACGGTCTCGAAAATATGTTAGAGATAGAAATCTGAAAATAAAATCGTTATCAAATTAGAAGGGTGGGATTTTCAGCTTTTGATTTACTTAATGTATGTTGTTTAGTTATTTTCTTTTTACCTGTAATTGTTGTTTTGGTTACTTTGGACAATGGAGAGGATGTTTTTTAACCACTTGTTAATTAGCATTTCCTTGAAAGCTTTTTAGTATGTATTTGTTGTTATTTTTAATCTCATACTTTAGTGATAGATATATTATATAGTAATTCAATCTATTGCATCTAAATTACCTATATTTTCAGTACTACTTAGATTCAATTCGAACATTGCTACTCAATAAATAAAACATCTAATATCTTTTTTAAGGTTAAATGTTCAATTCTCTACCTACATCCGTTTAACTATTAAAATTCATCAAATTAAATCTTTTCACAAACTTGAGTTCAAAGTCATGTCATATATTTATATTCTCGAATTCAATCATTTTCTTGATCCAAAATCTAGATGCAATTTTATTTTTGTTATGAGAAAAAGAACAATTTCACAATACATTCATTCTAAATATGTAGTAACAATTCATAATCAAATGATCCAATACATTAATTCTTAAAAAGAAAGTATAGATATATTATTCCCAACAAAATCCAATTTGACTTTGTATAACACTACCAATATTGGTAGTAATAATTAATAAGGACAAATTGCAAAAACTACCCTTGAAGTATGGTGGTTGTAATTACAATTGCACTCCTAAATTTTCAAAGTATAAAAATTAAACCCTCAAAATATGTTAAATGTAAAAACTAAACCCTCAAACTATAATAAATGTAAAAATTAAATCCATTTTACTCAATTTATCAATCATATTTTATCTTTTCTCTCTCATCCTCTACCTCTCCGTCCCTTGGTCATTACCCTCCCTCCCAACCCCACACTCTGTCTACTTTTCCTTTCTTTCCTTCTTTTCATTTTACTCTATTTAACTCCAACTTCCAAAATTTAATTTTGAGTAATTATCTATCTTGTTCAATTCAACACATCATATTTTGAATGAAACATGAGAATCGTACTCGAAAGAATTATGTACAGGAAAGTGAAAGTTTTTAATTAGCAATAGTTAACTACCGGACCATGGCAATGGCATCATACCCCCAAAGCTTATCAGACAAAAAACCACCTCAATTTTTATATTGATCAGATTAATGAAAAATTATTCGGTGAAGCTGCCACAATGTGACTGATAGTTTTTCACAGCTAGATGAAGAGAAAGAAGTATTTCGAATTTATATCTAATGACTATTAAGGAGCATGAAAATTATTAAATCCACATCCAACAATAATTATGAAGTATCTATATTGTGACGGTTTTATTGAATAATTTGTCTAGATTAAGGCCAAATTTTCACCGTTTATTGAAAACTTTTTAGAAACAGAGAGAGAATACAAACAATCAGCTGAAGTAGTACTTGTAACTTTACTCAAAATTTTGAATACAAACAATCACCCATTTTACTCTATTTAACTCCAAAATTTTCAAGTTGGAGTTAAATGGAGTAAAATAGAAAGAGGAGAGAAAGAGAGGGATGAATGAGAAGAGAAAGAATAATTAGAGGATGATTAAGATGTTAGGAGTGCTAACAAAATCCCACATTGGCTAGGGAAGAAAGAAAATTTATAGTATATAAATGAGGACAATATCTCTATTGGCATGAGACTTTTTTGAGAGATTTAACAATATCACATTATCGTAGAACTCTTTAACATAAGAGAGGAGAATGGCTAAAGGAGGGTTTTTTTACAAGGGGTCTAACTTTTACACTTTAAAGTTGCAATTGTGGAAGTAGAAACCAACCTCAGTTTTGCTAAACTACCCAAAGTCCACTTCTACCTTTTTTTTTTAGCTAAACTACCCAAAGTCCACTTCTACCTTTTTTTTTTAAAAAAAAAGGAAAAAGAAACAAAAAAACAAAACCCGAATTAAAACATAAAGAACTCAAAACTTCTTCTTCCTTCCACATCAAAACTTGAAACCCAAAATCTAGCAAAATTCTCGTTGTTCATTCTTCAGTCCATTCATATCTCAAATCCCAAATGGAAGTTGCATCTTGTTGGCATCCCAAATCCTCCGCGGGACTCGCATTCAAATCCATACTCTCTCTATCCATCTCAAACGCCTCGTCCACCGCCGCCTCTCCGACGCCGCCTTTCCAATACCCACTGCCGTAATCCTCCACCGTGCTGCTGCCCGACCCATCTCCGGCGTCGTCGATCCTCGCCTCGTTGCTGCTCGGCTCCGCCCTCGACAGCTCCCAGTTCATCCACTCCACCACGCTATTCAAATGCGATTCGATCGACTGCTCGTCGGAAAATTGCCCCACGCCGTCGGCTCTGTAAATGCACTGCGTCTCGTGCTCTGTTCTCGTGTTCTTGTCTGCGAACCCCATCGGTACCTCGCTCTGCGGGCACCATTGGTTCTGACAAGCAAACAGCGCCGAATCGGCTACGGCTTCTCGTTCGAACATACACTTTCGTTTCGTAATAATCCCACCGGTGCCCTGTTCTGCTCTGTTTGGGTGTTCTTCTTCTTCTTCTTCGTCGCATGTGATTTTGAGGCTTTTTTTGGTTAATTCTAACAGGACTTCTTCTTGATTCATGACTTTAGCCCAAGTAAGCGTCTCTTTCGCCGTCATTTTCGCCTGTAAATTCTTCGATTGCCGAACCAATTTCCTCATGTTGTCCAAATCAGGGGACATATGTTTAATCACCGCGGCGAGGACACTGATTTTCCAGGCCTTTTTCAGATCGTGGGGCTTTTTATACGGCGGAACGCCGTACCCACAGGCGGAGCCTTGTTCCCCCCACCAAAACTCCTTCCCCGTCGGCCACCACGGTGGCGCCAGACCCTTCTCCAGTGGGAATTTCCTCTGCGGCGGAATACAGTGCTGCATCAGAGCCGACAGAATCGACCCTAAAGTCGTGTCCTGTAATTCCTGGAGTAGGTGCAAAAGCGATTCTTCATCGAGCCCTGTTTCTTCGATTACTTTCGGGAGGAATTTCGATATGGCCATCGGAGCATCTTGTTCGAACCGGATCTCGTCCCGCCACCACTGACGGAGGCTCTCGGAGGATCCGGTGACCGGTTTCCCCTTTTCCGGCACGATCCCATAAACAAACCCTTGTGCCTTACAAGCCTCCATTATCTTAACCATGTACTTAAGGATCGAATCTTGAGCTCTGGCCATTTTCTTCCGGCGAGAAGCTTCTTCTCTGGCCGCCGATTCAGGCTCTTCATTATCACGCTTCTCTTTCATTTTCTTCAACCTCTGTCTGTCTTTCCACATTCGTTTCTTAAGATCATCGTAGCTAATTTCCTCTTCCTGTTCTTGTTCGCCGTCCCCATGGTGGGTGTCTTGGATTTCTCCATGGAACTCCACCATCATTTGTTTTCAGAAGGGGTTTTAATCGAATTTTCAGATGCGATGAATTGGGTCAGTTGTTGGGAGGATTATATATAATGCAAAGATTGAGGGAATGGCGGTGGTTTGTGGTTGGGGACAAAGTTACCATTAACGAGGAGTGAAGGTTGACTTTGGAGGTTTTTGAGAGACTTGAGGGATTATGAAACAGAGGAAAACAGAGAGGGAAGGAGGTGTTGGAGATGAGTAATGCGTGCATGTTGGACACGTGTACAATTTCATTGCATCAGCAATGTTCTTTTGCTCAAACCATATCCTATCTTCTATCTTTAAGTAATTAATGTGCGTTTTTTGGGTTTTTTAGAGAAATAAAGGTCTTTTTTAAACATATTACAAAAAACGAGTATAAAAGCAAACGTTTTACAAAAAATATGGATTTTTTTTGTCTTTATTGGAATGCGTCTCTTGACCCTCCTTCCTTCTGTTTCAATTTGAACGAAAATAAGATTTTTTTAGATTAAAAATAATTATTTAATAAACAATCAAATCTACCAAATCATTATTTAACAAACCATAAAATCTCACCAATCATTTATTTATCTATTTTTTTTAAAATAAATATTTAACAATCCAATCATTCAACAATTATTTTTTATCATTATTTTTCACTAATCATTTTCTTAATTATTTCTCAAAAAAAATTATACTTTGCCAAAATACACTTTTCAATCATTTTTTTATTATGTTTTTTAAAAAATATTTATTTTTTCTTTCTTTTTTTTTTTTTTTTTTTTTAATTTTGGTTATTATTTTTTGAAATACATTAACCAAACGTTTCATTTTTTTAAAATAAGAAGCCTTTCTTTTAAACGTAAGTGATATAAATTAATTAATAAATTAAAAAAATTATAACTAAAAAGACAAATAATTTATAAGTAAATAGTTCCATTTTCTAAAAGTAGAAATTTGGAAGAAAAAAAAAATCTATCCTATCCGACTAAAAGTACAATTATTATTATTATTATTATAAATATAAACAATGCTATATACACTTGTTATTTAAAACAAAAATTAAAGACAGAATGATTTCCCCCTTGCGTGCAGTAGTGGTTTGGTAACATCAATGCACCAGAGTAGTGAGAGGACCAAGTCAAGAGGTGAATGCGTCTATGCTAATGACGCATTCTGCAATCTGACCGAATTGTTGACCGAAAATGTATGGAATGCGTCTCTTTTACATACGCATTCCAATAAATACAAAAAAACTACCCTATTTTTGTAAAATGTTTCGGTCTTACCCCGTTTTCTGTAATATGTTTACAAAACAACCCTATTTCTCTAAAAAATCCGCATTTTTTGGGAGTCCGCACTTCACTAAAATATTTTTCATTCAGAATTTTATGTTCTCTAAAATTCTTGGGGATGAAGTATTTATAGTTTTCTTTCTTTCTTCCCATTTTTTTAATTGGGTCTTTGAGTGAGTTTGGTTCGACATGTCTAACCCTATGCTTATCTCGTAGATTGAATTAGGTTAGATATACCTTACTCCAAACTTATTCCTCTAGCTCCACAATTTTTTTTTAGTTCAACAATATTTGGAGTGGAAGATTCGGTCGAAGGTACATGTCAATTACTATTGAGTTATGTTCACTTTAGCTTAACTCTACAATTTTTCAAACCTTTTTAGCTTACACCATAAACTACATAGGTCTTCTAGACTTATGTTTCCTATGAACTCCACAATTCAAAAGACTTAAAGAGCTCCAAACTCGCATCCCAAACGGCAAGAGTGTAGAACCAAGGGAGATCAAGGGAATGTATTTTTATCCATGAATTTGATGAGGTATATCAATTTTTACTTCAAACTTTTAATTTCATCAAATTAGAAAAATCTTTATGCGTGTTCAATAAATTATATAACTTAGGCTTGGTATAAAAGACAAACAGTGAAGTTGAATTTTTATTGAAATATATAAGTTTTGGGAGATTTGTTTGATGATTGATTTTCATTATGCTAAATTTTGTGCAGAATTTGATTTTCATTAAAATTAGTGAATTTTGGATTTTTTTTTTCTCCTATATTTTTAGTTAAAATCAATTGGCGAATGTGGTGAAGATTTAATAGAAGGAAAAAAAAATTAACATTCATCTTAATTTAGGTTTAGTTTGATAAAATCAAAAGTTGGCGTGAAAATTGATTAATCTTTGTCAAATTCAATGATAAAATTTACCTTTTGAAAAAATAAGTTATTATGTATGGTTTATAATCTTTGTTTTTAGTTCAAAGACATTTAGGGTGAGAGAATTCGAACCACTGACTTCTTGGTTGAGGATACATGTCAATTACCATTGAACTAAGCTCATTTTTACGTATAGTTTATAATCTAAAAGCATTTTTACCCACTTTGTTGATTAATTTGATAACTTTTTCCATATTCTCATTACAAGCAGTTTGATCAAGCATATGAACTACAACAAGTGCCTCCTAGTAAAAGATTAAAGAAGAAACAAAAAAAAAAAAAAAAAAAAAATCCCTTTTATACATGTTACTTTGAGACATAATAATTTTGAAAGAGTATTTTTGGGGCCCCGTTTGATAACTATTTGATTTTTGGTTTTTGGTTTTTGAAAATTAAGCTTGTTTTCTCTCAATTTCTCTACAATGGTTTTTATTTCCCTTAAGGAAACATTTGAATTCTTAGCTAAATTCTAAAAACAAAAACAAGTTTTTGAAAACTACGGCCCCGTTTGATAACCATTTGGTTTTTGGTTTTTTGTTTTTGAAAATTAAGCCTATAAATACTACTCCCACTTATGGTTTTACTTGTTTTGTCATCTACTTTTTGTCTTATGTTTTCAAAAACTAAGCCATATTTTGAAAACTAAAAAAAGTAGTTTTCAAAAACTTGTTTTTGTTTTTAGAATTTGGCTAAGAATTCAAATACTTCTTTAAGGGAGATGAAAACCATCGTAAAAAAATTGAGAAAAAACAAGTTTAATTTTCAAAAATCAAAAATAAAAAATCAAATAGTTATCAAACGGAGTCTGGCAACTAAATTTAGGCTATTAATCCGCAGCCGCAGGCTTCAGTGTTTAATAATTTGTGGTCGTCAGATTACTGAAAACATGTCGCTCACGTCGTCTTTTCTCTTCTGGCCAAAAGGAAAAAAAAAAAAAAAACGCTTTCATCAAGCTTTATACAGCTGCTCTAACTTGCTTCTCTCTTCTTCAATTCCTCTTCCCAAATAATTCTTAAAAGAAAAAAAACAGAGAGACAATTTTCCAGGTTCCATGTAGTCGTTTTTTAGTACCAACTGAAAAATATAGATTAAATTATAAATTTAGTCCGTATGATTTTAAAAAAAAGTTAGAATTTAGTTTCATAATTTTAAATGTTAGAATTAATTTTTATAATTTGATGAAACTTTTATAAATATCTCTACGGTATAAAACTCTAATAAATAGTCCCTAAAATTCTCATAAATAATCTTTATCGTAAGAGCTATTTATAAAGATTTTATTAAACTATAAGTACTATTTATAAGATTTTATCAAATTGATAGAATTCTAATATTTAAAATTATAGAAATTAAATTTCAACTTTTTCTAAATTAGAGAATTTATCCAAATATGTAGCCTTAAGAGTTTAGCAGTTTAGTAGTTAACACAATTGTTTGTTTTTTACTTGTATTATTTATTTATTGTATTTCTAAAGGGTGAATTTTGAAAAGCTCTTGGTGATACCGAAGAGCTAATATTTGTTTCGTTTGAAGCGGTGTCAATTTTTAAAACTTTTTTCATTAAAGTGATTTTAATTTATGGTTGGTTATATTTTGCGAAAGTGATTTTAATCACAATTTTGTTTATTTGATATTTGCACAAAGTGATTCTACAAATGTTAAATTATCATAAAAAGAAAAGTAGAAGAGAAGAAGCTTTAAATTTGAAGTCAATTTTGTAATTTCAACGTTATTTGGGTTTTTCATTGGGATTTTGAATTTTTTTTTAACTTTTTTTTTTTGTTTTATATAATCACCTTTAAATTGATTATTGATAAAATGATTATTAACCAATCTATTATTTAAAAAGTGATTATTTTTTTTGTTGCCAAACACACTAGATTTTTTAGAAAAACATTTTTAGTTCTCATAATCACTTACAAATTTAATTCAAACACACCATTTCTCAGAAATAAAATATTATAGTCTATGCATGGTGGAAAATTTCGGTCGACATGTCGTCCGGGGGGATGTCGTTTCCCCCCCCCCCCCCCATTTCGACGACATGTCGTCCATATTTCGAGTTTTTATTTTATTTTATTTTTTTTACAAACATGAGAACAGGGTTTTTATATTATTATTATTATTATTATTTTCGAATTTAATCTTTTCTTTGTTAATAAATAATAAGTAATAGCCTACGTCCACAGGTAGAGGGAGAGAGAATTTTATTATATTGAGGAGAAATTGAGTACAAAATATAGAGAGCAATTAGATAAGAGTTTAAATGGTGTATAAATAAAGCGAGACCCCCGTACTTGGTCATTCGAAGCGCTAGATAATAGGTTCAAAGCATTTCTACACTCCAATTCCAATTATCTTAATTTCCCTCCAATTCTCTCAAATTCCCTCTAATTCTCTTAAATTCATTTCAATTCTCTCAAATTTCCTTCATAGTTGTCTAATTGAATATAAAATATTATATATATTTAGTTATATGATGTTAAGACTTAAGAGTAATCAATTATACTATAATTGAGTAACGACTCACAATTAAGGTTTCATGAAATAATTTTAATAATTTAAATCAATTTCCATATTTTTTTTTCAAATTCCTACTCGCATCGACATTTCAAATTTTCAATTGACATTTATATCTAAATATTATCTTAATTTTTAGATGTGATGCTTAAAAATAGTCCATTATAGTTTAATTAAGTCAAAATCTAAGTTTCATTGGCTAATTCAAACAATTTCTATCAATTTCCACGATTTTCGTAAATTTCCACCGAAATTTCCATCGACATTTCCATAAATTTTGGACCTCGACATTTCGAACCTTGAGTCCATGATCATATTATTAATATTTTTGTATTTCCCTTATAATCATTTTTTTTTCTTTTTTTGAGTTCAACAACATTTGGGGATGGAAGATTCGAACCTCTGACCCATTGATTGATGGTACATGTTAATTACCGTTGAATTATGCTCACTTTGGCCCTTATAATCATACTTAACATAATACTTATCACTATTATGTCTCCACATAAATGGTATAAATAAGATCATCACCTATAACAATAGTAGAGGGGAAAGACATCAAACTTTATCAATGTTGTTATTAATTTTTTAGGCGACTACTTTGATTGAATTCTTTTGTATGTCTTTTGCATATTTTATTTTTAAATGTATCTAATGTCCTCGAATTTATGGCAATGGATATGCACGCAGAATATAAATTACAATCAAACATAAAACAAATAGTTATTTCATTCATGAATCAAATGTTTATACAATTACATTACTTGAGGGCAAAAGCTTTGATATTCTTTGCTCATCGTTATCATATACATATTCATAGTCTAGTTTGTCAAGCAAAGAATATTACCATTTCCTATGACATATGTACCCACACTTTCCATGATCTAATATCAACAAAAAGTTATGTCATACTCTAGTGTAGAATTGAAATATTGTGAATTATTAGCCAATTAGCCAATATTGTTGCAAAATTATGTGGGTTGAAATAGTGTCTTAGAGAGCTCAAATTCTTGACTAGTCTTTTAGAAAGCTCAAATTCTTGATTCTAACACACATGTTTACTTCTCTATAACATTGTAATGCTCCCCCAACATAGAAATTGATCATTCTTTATTCATGAAAAAGGTTCATTAAAAACCAACTATCACTTTTGTTTGCCAATCCGAACATAACTCAGTGAATTAAGTCACCAATTTACTATCTTAAATGTTGATGGTTCAATTCTAAACAACTTGGAAGTCGATCTTAGAATCAAGCTCAAAGTATTTCTAACTACTTATCACCTTTAAGGGACGATGCAATGTGATAATTACCACTTACCTTTTTTTTTTGACAATATATGGAGTGGAAGATTTGAACTTCTGACCTCTTGATCAAGGATACATGCTTTATGCAGTTGAGCTATGCTCGTGTTGACTAATTACCACTTACCTTATATCTTACCTTAATTAATGTGATGAATTTATCTAATTTGTTATTTCTCTTTCGAATATATTAATCTTATCCAACTATCAAACACTTTATTGAATTGAAAAATCTTTCAGAATATTCTCCTCTCCCTAGCTTTTAACTCAAACTTTAAAAGGAAATAGTTTTAAATAAATGAAATTCACTAAAACCCTAATGAGTTGAATTGTAGATGAGTAGATTATTGCTATACCCATAAAAAAGTTGCATCTTTCCCTAATTGCTTTGAACCCTTTTTCACGTGCCTAGCTACCAAAAAACATGTCTTCTTTAACAATAATGTCTTTCATCAACAAATTATTTTGGACCTTTTTTCCCCATTTTTCTTTCTTTCTTTCTTTGTCTGTCCCTTTTAACTATTGGCAATTTAATCATTATAACTCTTTTAAGTGTCATCACCGAGGAAGATGGAACCCAATATTACATTCTAAGAAACCTAATTCTTTTAGCTCTACGATAATTTTGTTTTTAGTTTTCTACTTTTACAAAATTAAACCTATGAATTAGTTTGAATAATTATTTAGAACCATTTAAGTGTTTTCACTCTCTTATTTGATCAATATACTTAAAAAAATAAATCAATTCAAGTATAACTAAGTGGGATAAAGTACCAATTACCGTTCCAAAAGTTATTGTTGAACTATATATATATATATACTTAAAAACAATTCTTTATATATTTTTCTTGTTTACTTTTTACTTTTTTTAAAAATAAAAAATACATTTAAATCTTAGTCAAAACTTGAAATCGGATATAGATTTGTTCAAAACTACTCTTTTAGGCATCGTTTAATAACCATTTGGTTTTTGGTTTTTGGTTTTTGAAAATTAAACCTATAAATACTACTTCCACCTATGGTTTTACTTGTTTTGTCATCTACTTTTTACCTACGTTTTCAAAAATCAAGCCATGTTTTGAAAACTAAAAAAAGTAGTTTCCAAAAACTTGTTTTTGTTTTTAGAATTTGGCTAAGAATTCAAATGTTTCCTTAATGGAGATGAAAACTATTGTAGAGAAATTGAGAGAAAACAAGCTAATTTTCAAAAACCAAAAACCAAATGGTTATTAAACGGGGCCTTAGTTTTCAAATTTTGATTAGGATTTCAAAACAATTTTCTGAAGAACAAAACAACTTTTGGTATATTAGCATGATTTTAAATACAGAAAACCAATCACCATGGGTTTGGAAGAGCTGAAATATACTATATAGAAAAAAATTTGATAAAAAAAAGGTTTAGGTTAAAAAAAACACATTTTGTCAATGGTCCTTATACTTTCATTGGAGTTAAATTAAGTTCATATATATGTTTTTTGAGTTCAACAACATTTAAGATTAGGAGATTCGAACCTCTGACCTCTTGGTCAAGGGTACATACTAATTACGGTTGAGTTATACTCTCTTTGGCAGTTTATAAACTTTAGTATGTAACAATTTAGTTCTTATAGTTTAAAATTTGCAACGGTTTTAATTAGTTTTTGTAATTTAAAATTTCTAATGATTCAATTCTTATAGTAAAAAATTGCATAAAGCTAAAGTATCGATCCTTAACATGTAACAATTTAGTAACTTTAGTTTAAAACATATTTTGTCTAGAACAATCTATAAATCTACATAAGATATCCCATTACATCTTAAGAGTGACATGAACTAAATTGATATGTACTAGAAGTTCATAGATTAAATCGTTAATAATTCATGTACTAAATTATTATTTTTTTCTTTAAGTTCAACAACATTTGAAGGAGATGATTCAAACCTCTAATCTTTTAGTCGAAGATATAATATTTTAACCAATTGAACTATACTTAGGTTGACTCATGGAATTCAATCAAAATACACAAGCTTAATCGTGTTTTATAACTTTAAAGTTTAAAACTAAAATGAAATATCAATAAATTTATTTATCTATCATAATAAAAAATTGGTTAAACTATAAATTTAGTTATTAAACTTTCAAGATTCTAGTTCGTGTCTAATAAATTCTTGAACTTTAAAAAGTGTGACATAAACTTTCAATTTTATGTCATAATAGATTCCTGAACTTTAAAGTGTCTAGTAAGTCCTTAACATATTTATTTTTTTTAAAAAAAAATTAACTGATCTATTTAACATAAAGTTGAACTTTTTATCTAATAAAAATATAAATTTTAAATTTTGTGTCTAATATATCCGTGAACTTTAAAAAAAATATGAAATAGATCAAAGAACTATTAGAAACAAAATTAAAACTTCAAGGATCTATTAGACAGAAAATTGAAAGTTTAAAGACCTTTTGATACATTTTAAAATTTATAGACCTATTAGACAGAAAATTGAAAATTGAGAGACTTATTAGACACATTTTAAA
Organism: Trichosanthes truncata; assembly: GCA_033996785.1. Lineage (NCBI taxonomy): Eukaryota > Viridiplantae > Streptophyta > Magnoliopsida > Cucurbitales > Cucurbitaceae > Trichosanthes > Trichosanthes truncata. Next base: position 75,684,284 of record JAWPNB010000003.1, read on the forward strand.
ATTTAGAGACTAAATAGACAAAAACTTAAGGGCGTGTTTGGGAGGTAATCTGAATTCTGTTTTATGTTGTCGGATCCACTGAGTTCAGTGAATATGTGTTTGGCAGATGCGTTTTCAAAAATTGTTTTCGGATTTTGTGATCCAAATAGTGTAAATTCTGAAAACAATATTTTTATGTTTTCATTGTATCTTGATTTTGAATTTGAAATTTTAAAATGTAGAATTATATTAAAAATGATAAAAACTTTGATAAATATAATATTTCATGTAATAACCTCAATTTATTTTTGTTAAATTAAAAAATATATAATATAATATATTATATTATATGATAATGTAAAATAATAATGATACAAAATTTATAACAAAAACCATATTCATAAATTAATTAATAATGATATATATTTAACATAATATTTAGTTTTACAACTACAACTAGTTTTATGGTCTATAAATATATTATAGAACACATTTTGAAGAATCATTTAAATTGGAATCCAATTTTTAAATTTAGTACCAAACACATATTTGAAAACGTGAAATACAACTATTTTTTCATTAAATTTCCTTTCCAAAATTCTGTTTTTAGATTACCTACCAAACAAGTCCTAAAAGTTTAAACACTAAACTTGTAATTTAACTTATAAAATTTAAAAAGAATAAAGATGATTATTATTGTTAGTTTTTTTAAAACTAAAGATGATTATCCTTACGAAAGAAGAAAAATGTACAAAAAAAATTGACACAAATCTTTATAACAATGGAAAAAGTAAACATTCCTTTCCATGTCAATAAGTTGTCATCCTGTACCGGATGTACCCAAGATTCGCTGCCATAACTCAACTTATAGTAAATTTCCAGACTGCAATCTCAATTACAGAATTAATAAAAATGTCTTTAAAAACTTTAAAAAGAAAAAAACTTTTCATACAATAATAAAAAAGCAGAAAAAGAATATTCAAAATTCAATCAGCTCTGTTCAAGAAAGAAATAAAAAAAAAGTTTCATCTCTCTTCTCCTCTCTCTCTCATTCCACTAACAGCAGCAGAAAACAGAGCTCCATTACTGTGAAAAATGGTGTAGTTAGCTGGCAAAAGTTGCTACAGAACAAAACGCCATTTCCCTAAAAACCGGACTTTAAGGAGCCGTTACACTTTCTCTTGTGAAAATCAAGGGTAATTCCGTCATCTACTCACCTTTTCCAATAAATGCAGCTACTCTCTCTTTCCTGACACCAATTTCCTTTGTTGTGTGTAATGTGAAAGGTTTTCGCTTTGATTTGCTTTAGTTTTTTATTTCTAAAATCTGTTTTTTTTTTTTTGTCGTACCCATGAAAAGGAATGGCCATTATAATTGTTTAACTGAACAGTGAAGTATGTATGTTTTCTAATTTCTTCTGTTTTTCTCTTTTCTTTTGAATTTTTGGTGAAAATCTACACATTTTTCGAGGATTTTTCTTCCTATGGTGATTGCAGCAGATTCCCTCTCGGCTACCATTTTGTTACCTTTCTTGCTTTCTTCCCTTGTTAGGTTTTTGATCTCCATTTTGCTTCATCATTACTGCCTTTCCCTTCTTCATCTCTGCAAAAATCTTCGTTTCAGAGGCTCATTGAAGACTGGTCATCTCAGGCTTGTTTTGTTTTAATGTTTTTGATTTCGTTTTCTTCAAGTTTTCCATTGATGGGTTTGATTTTATGAGTTCGCTCAGTCTCTGCTCTATTCTGGCTTCGCTCTCTTTCGTGCTTGAAAACAAGCTAATCCTCTGTTTTTTCTTACTCTGAATGTAATGTGAAGGGAGCTTCGACTTCTCACACCCATTCCCTTTTCTGGGTCTTGCCCCTTTCTTTGCGAACACGCTTTCCTCTGGTGGGTTCTTGATTTCGTGGGCGTTTCCGCGTTGTTTGTTGAAAAGGGGTTGCTCTGTCTTCTCGAGGGTTTTCGCTTTTTTTTGCTCTGTTTTCTCGAAATCGATTCATCTTGATGCTGGTGAGTTTCTTCTGCAAATCGAGGTGGGAAGCCATTGATTCTGAAGTGGGTGTTCTGGTAATCGAAATTTCATGGCTCCGACCTCGACTTCATGAACTGTGTCGCTGAAATTTTTGGCGAGAAATGGGTGGTTCAAACTCCAAAATCGAGAACAACGAAGCCCTACGACTTTGTAAGGAACGAAAACGGTTCATCAAACAGGCCATCGATTCGAGGTATGCTCTAGCCGCCGCCCATGTCTGTTATGTTCAGGCCCTTAAAAACGTCGGCGTTTCTCTCCGGCGATACGCCGAGGCTGAGGTGTTGATCGAGTCGTCTCTGTCAACGTCGGCCACCGAGCTGGACAAAACGCCGTCGCATTCCTCTTATCCATCGCCGTGCCCGTCGCAGACCGCCGATGCTTCGGAATCACCATTGCGAGAAAGCCCCATTTCGCCGCCGATAGCCACCATTAGTTACATGCTTGCCGGAAGTAGTGCCCCTCTTACTGTCAAGGTCCGGCCGAGTAGCCATAGTTATGCTTATGAAGAATCAGTTGCTTCGCCCTTGCCTCCACCGCCCCCGCCGCCTCATGAGTCGGGATCTTCTTGGGATTACTTTGATACCAATGATGAAATTGAGAGCTTCAGGTTTCTGGGGACTGGTGGGATGGACGTGAACTTTGAAGATGAGAGAATGTGGAAGCAATTCAAGGGAGAAATGGCTGACGCCGAGGATGAGTTTCTGGAAGGAACTGCAAAATCAGAAGCAGAGCAAAATGCTTGTGAAAATGGTGGCCATTTGAGTCCCTCTGGGGTTTTGGAAGAAAGAAATTCGGAGATGGCGAGACGGGAAGATAAAGAGCTTAATTCAACGAGTTTGTCGAGCAAAGTTCTGCTCGAACAATCTGGTTCGAGAGGGATGATTAAGTTGGAGAAGAGTTTGTGTACTGAACAGGAAGATCCTTCAGAGTTCATTACTCATAGAGCTAAAGATTTTCTTTCCAGCATTAAGGAGATTGAGCATCGGTTTCAGAGAGCTTCAGAATCTGGGAGGGAGATCTCTAGAATGCTTGAGGCCAATAAAATCAGAGTCGGATACCTCGAAGCAAATGGTACATTGACGAGAAAATGTCGATTATCTGCTTCATTTGCTTGGGTTATACGTAGCCATGTATGTGTATTTGATTTCTGTTGACTTAATTGTTCATTAATTTTCATTGTTGCATCTCAACTCTTGCAGGAAACATATCTGGTCTTGCTTTTTTGGACCCTTTACGTCGTTTACGACTCGTTTGCTGTCCTGCAAAGCCTGCCCTCTTTTCGAATGGTAAAATTTTTGGATGAAAGCCCTTTCCTTGTTCCTTTTTCTGTAGTTGATTCTTAAGAAATTCCGAATGTATTTGCAGAACCTCATAAGACAAAAGTGATTACATGGAAACGGTCAACGTCGTCGCGGTCATCTTCATCGAGAAATCCTCTTGCTGCAAAAGATGATGTCGATGACAGTGGAAGCGAATTTGTAGAAGAGTTCTGTATGATCTCTGGAAGTCATTCCTCTACCTTGGACCGGCTTTACGCGTGGGAGAGAAAACTCTATGACGAAGTCAAGGTATGACTTCGAGTCCGCTCATTCTTGTGAATAAAAAATATCAGATTCTCTAACATGTTGCATTCTAGCATAAATTTTATCATTCGTGAGACAGATCTATGATATGTATTCACTTCGCGGTTTCACTATCATCAGAAAGAGTTTCTCATATAGATGATATCTTGATCCGATTGTTTTGGTCACTGAAATCTAGGCATAAGATTTAGTACATGGTAATCTCATTGAATAAGGCTTGTTTGTCCGTTCGTTTCACTCTTACTTTTAGGCAAGTGAATCCATTCGAAAGGAGTATGATCGTAAGTGTGATCAACTTCGATACCTATTCGCAAAGGATTACAGTACACAAGTTATCGACAAGACAAGGGCCGTTGTCAAGGATCTGCACTCCCGCATACGAGTTGCAATCTATTCTGTCGATTCGATATCAAAACGCATTGAGAAAATGAGGGACGAAGAGATGCAGCCACAACTCATAGAACTCATTCAGGGGTAAGAAGGATCTTCTCTTCTCCTTCACAATCAAAACGATAATGTGATACTGCCCATTTTGCAGCTGGTTGTTATGCATATTTCTCTGTTTCGTCAATAATTTTTGTTTCAGCGCAGGTTGATCAGAATGTGGAAGGCGATGCTTGAATGCCATCATGCACAGTACATAACGATATCGTTGGCATATCATTCAAAGAGTTCTGCCATGGGTACACCTCGAGCAGACGCACAGAGGCAGATAACTGTCCAACTTCAGCAAGAGATCGAATGTTTCGGCTTAAGCTTTGCAAACTGGATCAACAGCCTTGCATCATATGTTGGTGCTCTGAATGGTTGGCTACAACACTGTATTTCACGGGAACGCTCGAAGAGCAGAAGGCCTTTCTCTCCTCGTCGTGTCATTGCTCCGCCTATCTTCATCCTATGTCGCGATTGGTTTACTGGAATCAAAGAACTTCCATCTAATGAACTTAGTGATGCCATCAGAGCCATCTTGGGAGAATTGCACTGTTCAATATCCCAACAAGCAGAACTACAGAGGAAACAGAAGCTTGTTGAAGCAAACACTGGGGAAGAACCAGAGGGGAAAGACGACGAGAACAACGATACTGTATCTTCAAACTTAAGTTGCATACATTCGAGTTTAACAAAGGTTCTCGATCGGCTAACAAAATTTTCTGAGGCCTCGCTCAAAATGTATGAAGATGTTAGACAGAAAAGCGAGGCTGCGCGTACAGCATATTTGAATTATAGGCCTCGCTCAGAATTATAACCATGTAAATTAAGGGGGGAGAAGTACAAATATTTCTCTAGTTTGGGTGAGATTGAATATTTGTACAGTTTTGAAGAACTTGCAGAGGTTCTGTGATTGCATGATGTGATGATGCTCATTTTATTCTGCTTCCAGAAATCCTGTTGATTTCTTGAAAATCTGTTCTAGCTGTTCTTTTTTCCTCATCTTTGTGAGCTTAGGCAAAATCAATTTATTAGGATTATGGGATCCTTTTATATGATATAAGGACGATTGCAAATGTATATATTGGTTTATTCTTCTATTAATTCTTGCCGAAGTGAACATAGTTCAACGGTAATTGACATGTACTTTTTTTGAAATCGGAGGTTTAAATCCTCTACTCACATTTATTGTACTACAAAAAAAAAATTAATTTTCCATCACCACATCTTGAAGATTTAAAAGAATTTGGACAAAATTAAAAAACAAAAAATGCTAACATTGAGAAACAGTATCCATACATTTAGCTTAAATTTAAATACTAATAATAACAATATACTAAGTATTCTAAGAAAACAAATTTTGTTATCTATCAATTTAAATGGTATTTTCACTTTTTCAATAAATATCCATTGATATCACTACTTCATTGTTGACAGTTTCATGGAGATCTCGAGATTTTTCAAGACATGGGAGAAAAAGAAAAGAATAAAGACAACATGACAATTGGTATCCCAGAATCATCTGAACGTAAGCTTGCCTTCAAGAATTGCTACAAAGCCAATAGTTTGTCAGTGATCAGAATTCTAATCTGAGGTTTTGATAGCCTAACCACCCGCCAATGGCCTCCAAATTTGAATGCTATCTGTATCGGTTGGCAATCAGAATCCGACGTGTTGTGTGTATTGGGAGTAAGCATTCGACTGCATCGCGATAGGTGCTCGAGTGACATGATCTGGAAGATCAAATGCATCGACAAGTTCTTTTGCAATGTTTCTCACTTGGAAACATAGATATTCAGTGAGCTTATGAATAGCCTGCAGGGTAGAAGGAAAGTTAGCAGAAGAATTCAACTTGACTAAAAGAGTTATATGATATATACGCCATTTGATGCTGGCCAAAAGTACCTTTGCTTTGTTGGGAGCTACGTAGTCAACATTTCGGTATGTTCCAATGTCATTCCAGATTCGATCCAAGGCATAAAGGTCGCATACGAGTTTCAGAGTAGCCTGTGTATTTGGATCGGGGCATCTGATGTAAAAGGACAAATCGTTAAACTTCAGAACAGAAACCAATATGAAGTAACTGCAAGTGTTGGAATGAGAGGAACCTTTGTACAGCTTCGATAAACTGAGCGAGGATTGCAGATTCGATATGGGATTCTGCAAGTGTCAGGAGGTGATTCAGGCATCTATTCCAGGCACCAAAGCTGCCAAGGGTTTTAGTATGCTTGCGAAGGCGAACAACCACGCTTTGAAGTAATCGAGACGTTCGATACTGTGACAAGAACACCATGAAGAATAAGGACTCTTTGAGTTTGAACATTAGAAGCATTTTCATTTTTGGGAAGCAACTGTTATTATACTCACTTGGAAGGCATCTAGCTGAAACTTAGGATCTCGCAGATGGTCCGCACCTTCCCACCTTGCAGTGACGGGATTCGGTTGAGACAGATATGTATTCATGGATTCTCGCAGGTAATTCCATGTAACTGTAAGTGTCCCGCCTCGAAATTTCTCCTTGTATTGCTTCAAGAGGTAGGCTGCGACCTATACAAAAAGTGAAAGTTCAGCTCTAGTCAGGCATCCAACGGTTCAAAATGCCAGAAAGATTCTTTACATCATACAGATGAGCCTAATAACAAATATGAAGAGCCTAGAATGAATTAAATTGCAAGATTGATTGGCACTAAACTTAAAGGTTGAATTATAAACATATAATCTAATGAAAAACAATGCTCAATAAGCAATAGATTATGTTAGCAAACCTGTTGTAGAAGAACAGTATTGTCCCCTTCAAAAGTCTGGAAAATGTCATGATCGTTCCTAAGGGTACCAAAGCGATTGACTGCAGCGTATCCATGGCCGCCACAGGCTTCCCTGCAGGTACTCAATGACTTCGCTGTGTATGATGTAACATAAGCCTTGAGCCCTGCTGATAATGCGTGCACATCTCCAACTAGTTCTTCATCATGAATCTTCTTCATCTGTGCATACTTCTCCACCAGTTGCAGAGTAGCAAATTGGAAGGCGTAAGTTGAAGCCAGCATTGGCATTAGCTTGTGTTGTTGAGATTGGTAATCCAGAATACTGACTTCAGGCTGCTTCGGAGGACCGAACTGCTGGCGTAACAGCGAATATCGGATTGCGATTGTAGAAGCAATCTTAAGGACACCAGCTGAAGAATATGCAAGGCCAACCCTTCCACCTACAAGTTCTCCTAATGTGGCAGCAAATCTTTTACTGATAGTTGGTAGACTACTCTTATACTTCCCATCATGGGATACCTCTCCGAATCGGTCAAGGAGATTATCTCGCGGAATTCTCACTGAACGGAATCTCAATGCTCCATTATCCACCCCATTGAGGCCTACCTTGTGGCCACAATCATGTATTTCAATTCCTGGAAGTGTTTTATGAGACTTAAGATCTCTTATTGGAACAATGAACGCATGGACGCCCATATCAGCAGTCTTTTTAGAATCATGAGTTGGCAATACCAGCTTAGCGAAAACAGTGGCGAACTTGCCATGAACTGCAGCATTGCCAATCCACCATTTGATGGCTCCATCATTTGGTGTATTGATAATGAATTCATCCGTGATCGGATCGAATGTAGCTGTTGTTTGGAGTCCCTGAACATTTGAGCCTTCAAAGAATTAAAGGAAGAGATACAAATTAAATTACTGAACAAGAACTAAGATACAAACTAAACCCAGTAACTGTTGAAAATAAGAACAAATATGTAATAAATAGTGCAGGGAATAGTTTAGAAAACTTGTTTAGTGAAACTTATATTTGATTTGTTGGTTTATGATTGGTAAAAATGAGTATTTAGCATAAAAGTAGTAATTTCATAAACCTAGAACGAGTAGTAAATTTAGTGTATGATAAGTAAACTTTCCGCTAAACATGAGCTCAACTTCTTAACTCGGAAAATTGGAAACAAACAAGAAAATTTAAATTTTACTTACCATGATGAAGTTCAGTCATAGCAAAGCAGCCAGGATAATCCACATTGTCAATACCATTGAAGAATTTGTCTCTGTGCTTTTTGGTTCCTAAATTGAGAACAGCGCCACCCCAAAGACTGCAAAATGAAACATAAAGATACTTCCATGAATAGAACTCAATTTCAAGCCAAAATCAAGTCTAAATCAAGTTTCGCCATCTAATTTCTTCATTTCGATTAAGGCAAGGCTGTTGTTTAAGCCCCAATATATATTTGTTTGTTCCTATTGAGAAACAGATTTATGCAACTAATTAAATTCATGGTCAGCACATTTTGTTCCCACAAACTTAACTTTCGTCTCTCACCAAAGAAAGGAATTAGTTGTTGCAGTTACATCCAATGTTTAGAAGAGAAACATACAAAATTTTAGAGAGTAACTTTGCTAGTGAGAGGAAGAGAGATTTTTTTTGTAGAAAGAGTATTAGAGAGAGAGAGAAATTTATCCAGAGTTATTTACTTTTTTTTTTAATGAAAAAATCTATTTTTGCCATAAACTTCACAAATTCTTTCATTTTTATCCAATTAAACCCTACACTTAAACATGCTTTGCATTTTTTTTTTTGCTTTTTTTTTTTTAAAGAAAGTGTTGAATTTTCAACACTATGTTCAATTTATAACAAATTCGTTCATTAGTTTTAACAAAAACTAAAAGAAAAATGGTTAAATTATCAAAAATACCCCTGAACTATGAGCTTGGTTTCAATTATACTCCCAAACTTTGAAAAGTTTCATTTTAACCCTTGAACTTTGAAGTTTGTTTCAAAATAACCATTGAATGTTTTTTCCATTAAATTTATGGACGAAAAATGACGTATTTGCATATGTTTTGATTTTTTTTTCAACGTATATATTCAAATATGTTCACATAAGCAAAAATATAAATGCAAAAACATCATTTTCCATCCATGAATTTAACGAAAAAAACATTTCCATGGTTGTTTTGAAACAAACTTCAAAGTTCAAGGGTTAAAATGAAACTTTTCAAAGTTCAGGAGTATAATTGAAACCAAGCCCATAGTTCAGGGGTATTTTTGATAATTTAACCAAGAAAAATCTATTAGAACCCACAAATTTCAACACAACTTAAGCTTTACACAAAATTAAACTCAATTAATATACATATTCACAAATGAATAAATCTTTCAAAGTCACAAATTTCAATAAAATTCCAGCTCTAGGATCGTTATTTTTCTAAGCTTTATAAATTTCATACTAGACATTTATATTCATTAAGTTTAGTTAGAAAAATTCTGGTTGATAATTTTTCAAATGATAATCTATGAAAGAAAAAAAAATTAAAACATTTGTTCAAATTTAAAATGATCGAAATCTAGGTGCAAGTTGTGAAATTAGGAGTAGAGAAAAAATCGATTGATATGTTTCCTTTTCTTTTATAAACTCGGTATTGGCGGCCAGTGTAGGGTTTTTTTTGGCAAAATATTAGAAGAGTAGTTGTCCACATCGAAAAGGTGCAAGAAAGTGATGAGCTCTAAGTACTATAAAAGGAGTCTATGACTTTGATTTCAAATCATCCCAATTTGAAATATTTTAAGCTTGATATACTAACTCTAGTTAAGTGAGTGGTCTAAAGCTTTGAGAGAGTGTTTCTTTGTAATTGGGGTCGAGAGAGAATTCTGTGTGATTGTAATAATTTTTCACATATTGGAGTTTCTTTCTATCAGTAGTTTTTTCTCCAATTTTGGAGTTTTCCACATTAATTCTTGTGTTTCTTATTTTGATGTTTGTTTTAATTTCTCAGTTATTTTTCTACTTACTCCTGCAGTTGTAGTGAGAGGTTTTTATCCCAACAAGTGGTATCAAACTTTTAGGTTCGTAATTTCTTGAGTTACTGAGTATGTTCTATGGTTGCAGCACTGTCTGAACTTTCACATCAGAAATGATTTCTTGAAACGAGCTACAGCTAGTTTGAGTTGTTCATTATTTGCAAATTGCTAAGAGTGAAAGCAAATATGGCAAGCTTTATGAATCCAGTGAAGATTGATGTGGAAAAATTTGATGGAATGATGAACTTTGACTTGTGGCAAGCCCAGTCCAAGATGAGTTGATATAATTTGGGTTACACAAAGCTTTGAAGGGAAGATCGAGTAGTGGTGCTTCTGAAAAGTTAAGAGGTGATGGTGGTCCAATGGAGTCTAGTGGTGGTTCCAACAGGAGTTCTAAGAAATCCAGCATGAGTGATGAAGAATGTGATGAATTGGATTTGAGAGCTGCAAATGCAATTAGATTGAATTTAGCTACGAATATTCTTGCAAATGTGCATGGAATTTCGATAGCCAAAGAGCTTTGGGAGAATCTTGAAGTGATATATCAGACAAAGAGCATCTCAAATCGGTTGTATCTGAATGAGCAGTTTCACATGCTGCGAATGGAGGAAGGTATGAAAATCTTAGATCATCTGAGTATTCTCAATGACATCGTCTCTGAGTTAGATGTGATCGAAGTGAAGATAGAGGATGAGGATAAGACACTCAAGTTTATCTTGTCACTTCTGCCTTCTTATGAACACATGAAGCCAATCTTGATGTACGGGAATGAGACTTTAAATTTTGCTGAAGCTACTAGTAAACTTTTATCAGAGGAAAGAAGGCTGGAGAGTGGTGGACGTACTTCACATGAAGATTCAACATTGGTAACTAGCAATTAGAAGAAGAAGAAAGACTTTGTGCAAAAGAAAGGTTGTTAGGAATGCGGACAATCTGAACACATGAAAAAGAATTTTCCTAACAAGAGCAAATTCGTAAAAGGGCTTTGGGTCAGATGTTGACGTGGTCTCTTTCGTTAAGGGAGATGATGATTTCCTCTAAAGAAAGACAAAATTCATCCTCATGGTATGTCCGCTTTACCATGATAGATGATGTGATGTTAGTGGTTCCACAGGTTTGCACACGGACATTGGCTTGGCGATTATGTAAGGTGTGTGTGGTGGAAGTTATGTCAATGGCTGAAAAACTTTCAAGTGAGCTAAGTAGGTGGAAGTTGCACCATAAATTTCAGCAGGATTTATCAATATGTGACAAAGAAGAAAAGTCTTGGAATGTAACATTCCAAGTGATCTACTTTTATGGTGGAGTAGGTTATAATTCTTTGAGCTGAGGATTATGATTGTTGGTAAAGACAATAATGCAGCAAGAGTTGTGGATTCTTCAAATATCTTGCCAAAATGTAGAATTTGTAGGGTTTTTGGCAAAATATTAAAAGAGTTATTGTCCCACATCGAAAAGGTGCAAGAAAGCGATGAGCTCCAAGTACTATAAAAGGAGTTTATGGTTTTGGTTTCAAATCATCACAATTTGAAATACTTTAAGTCTGGTATACTAACTCTAGTTCAGTGAGTAGTATAAAGCTTTGAGAGATTGTTTTTTTGTAATTAGGGTTGGAGAGAGCATTATGTGTGATTGTAATAAATTTTCACATAGTGAAGTATTTTTTCTAGCTGTGGTTTTTTCTCCAATTTTGGAGTTTTCCACGTAGATTCTTGTGTTTTTTATTTTGTTGATTTCTTTTAATTTCTCATTATTTTTCTGTTTATTCTCGCAATTGTACTTGGAGGTTTTTTCCAACACCCAACCCCACTATAGTCAAAGCTAGACTTGAGAGTTAGAGATTCGAATCTCTAATCTCATGGTCGAGAGCATGACTAGGATAATGAATACATAGATAGTAAAAGAATATTTCCACCCACTTGTTAACTAAAAACGAAATATAATAAATCTAAAGTTTGAGACTAAAATCATATTTTAACGAAATTCTTTCAAAGACATTTTAAATTACATTGTGGGTAAAGTAAAATAACACTAATTTAGTAATCACCATGATAACCTTCTAAGTAAAATAAAAAAAAAAGTTAATAAAGTATCTAAACACCAAAAAATAAAAAAACAAGAAATCAGAACTCGATTGAGAATTTAGGTTCAATTAAATGAAAAAAGAAAAAAAAGTAGAAATCACCTGTATTGGACGCCCATTTTGATGGCGAGAGAGACATCGACACTTCCAACAGCCTCCATAATGGCGAAATACTTAGCCGGATCTTCATTCACATACCTAAACGGCCTAATTCCGGCCTCCCTCACCAAACCGACAAGTTGATTCATACAGAGCTCCCGATGATCGCTCATGGAGATCTCCACCGGCGTCTGCAATTCAGGCCTCGAATTGAAGTACTCAAACACTCGCTCTTGAATCTCCCTGTGTTTCCCCCTTATGTACAGTCTTAAACTCGCCATGTTGACTTCGATTTTCGCCTTCGCCGCCGCGCACGTTACCATCTCCAGCCGGTGCGAACCGTTGCCGGAAAGGGGAATCGGAGTCAGGTGCAAGGAGAGCCGTTCGATTCGCCGGGAAGCTGCCTGAGATTCATCCTCCGCCTTCCGATTTGGTTGTCCCGCTGGCGCTGATGCCATATCTCCGACGGTCGCAAACCAGAAAAGAGAGAAACAGAGAGGAAAACAAAGAAAAGAGAGTAGACGAACCGGGGACGGTTTCGCCGATTACTTAAATAAAGCGGCGGCGAGCTGACGTGGCGTATGTTAAATATCTACGTGGCGAATTGTGATTGGCTGAGGTGGCTGGCAGTTAAACTGGCGCGTTTCCCAACGCATTTGGATGACGCTTGACGTAGAAGTTTTAAAGATAGATGAGATTAGTGACGCTGACATTGCATAATATCTTTTGTTTATTATCTTTTATTTGAGATTCCTTTTACTTCCTGGAAATGGAAATAATAAAAAGGTTGAATTATATAAAATACTACTGACATTTGATAAGGTTGGATTTTTTGTACTTAAAACTTTGTTCAAAAAATATCTTCCAAGAGTTATTTTTGTTAAAATAAGATAAAAAATTAACGCGACAATTAATATATAAAAATTAAAAGGCATATATGACATCATTTACAATAATATTCATGTAAATTAATGTAGTAGTTAATGTTTAAAAATTGATTATGCAAATGATTTCAACAATATTTTTTAAGATGAAATAAATGGTAACAACGATCTAATCTTCTATATAGTTGTAAACAATATCACTTATGTCTTCTAATTTTTACATATTGACTACACACCAATTTCTATTATTTATTTTAACGGAAAATATATTTTTTGGAAAAATTTCAAAGTTCATGGGTATTTGTGGAACAAATTTTAAGGTTCAAAGGTAAAAATAAAATTTTTCAAAGTATAGGGGGCATAATTAGAACCTAGTCCAAAGTTTAGGAATTTTTGTATAATTCAACCTAATAAAAATCTTTATTTACATTGATTTGTTTACTAAAATGTAGAAATAAAATCAAATCCCCAATTTGGAATTTTTTTTTTTTTTTTTTTGAGTTCAAGAACATTTGGGAGTGGGAGGATTCGAATCTATGACCTCTTGGTCATAAGACCATACTTTACGTAAGTTGAGCTATACTCTTGTTGGCACTAATTTGAGAATTTCTGTCTTATAAAAGAGGTAATTTTATTCCTCTTCTAAATCCTCATCAATCACATCTTCATTGCTTATGGGGTCACATATCATTTTTACCATGTCTCTCTTATCTATAAATGAGATCCACAATATTGTTATTAATTAGTATACAATTTTTTTCTTTCTCTCTTATTTTCAATACTAATAATTTTTCTTCAAATAAAAAAAAAGGAAAATTGCACAAATTACCCCTAAACTATGGGGCTTGTAACAATTACACCCTCAAACTTTTAATTTGATCAATTGCCCCCCTAAAGTTTGATAAGTGTTGCAATCAACTCCTTAGGTTAAATTTGAGTAATGTAGAGGAGGGGCAAAATTGTCATTTAAAAAAAGTTTGGTCTCTTTCTCTTCTTCCTTTTGTCCTCCATTTCTCTCTCTCCCTACAAATTCAAACTCAAACTATTCCCATATTTTTTTCTTTTGCATCTCATTCAACAACATTCTCAATAAATCATTTTCAATGAACTACTCCTTCCAATCTCCATAGAGTCCTTTCTGCTTTGTATTACCTCCATTAACAATCCCTCCACTTTTTCCTTTCAATGCCTTTATCTTTCTATTATATTTACTTGGAAAAATCATCAACATATCCAAATTAGGGCATCATCCAATTCCAAACTAAACCAACCACTATGATTGCAACAACAACATCAAGAAGAAGAATCTGAACCACCATGGTTTCATTTTAAAGAAAAAGCATATAGGAACATTTGAATCAAAGTGAGCAGCTGTAGAAACCTCCAGATTTGGCACTGAAAAGTTGTAAGGCAACATTCTCAATCTCATTCCCACTCTAATCTTATCTATCGCTTGCATTTCTTCCATTTTCGCAACCAATGTCCTTTTCTTCAACAAATCCTCTCTCTCTTTTACTATTCCCCAAAACCTCTCTTCCAATCCAAGTTTGCATGCTTAACTAAGTGTTCTTCATTTTCAAAACTTCCCTTATTTTTTCTCTAATTTTTGCGAGTAATGAAATCCTCATTCTTCTGGGTTTCATCTCATTTGATTCCAATGTACTGATTGAGTCGGAGTATTGAGCCCTCTTCTTCTAATATTGGAGATTAGTAGCTTATAGTGTAAGTAGGAACTGTTGTTGTTGATTAAGAAATTTCGGTTAATCTCCAATTGCCACGACATTATTCCAAATTAATGATGAAACTATAAATAATTAAATTTGAGACCAATTATACGTTGACATTGTCCAAATTTAATTTGAAGATAAAAATTGGCAAATTCTAAAAATTAAAAAGTCACATGTCTTCATTATGACAATTTGACCAAATAATTAAATTTAATTTGGTCAAATTGGGTTATATGGAATTTAGGTTAAAGTTAAATAAAACCCAAATCCAAATGGTTAGGCCCAAAGCCAACCAAAGCCTAAGTCCGTGGTTGGGCACAAACCCACTAAAGCCCAAACTCACATGCTTATGGAAAACTCTATAAATAGAATAACTCTTCTTCATTTGAGGAGTTTAGAAATTAAACTCTTCAGAGAATTCAGAGAGAATTCTTGAGGTTCTTAGGTGTTAAACACTCCCTAAAGTCCTTAGGTACCAAACACTCTTTGAAGTTCTTAGGTGCTGAACATTCCTTGAAGACCAAAGACTCTTCAAGACTTGAATACTTCAAGATTCTAAAGATTGATTGAAGCTTCAATCTCGAGAACAAGCTACAAAGCCCTCGAGACAAGTCTACGTTCAAGAACAAGTTGCAAAGCCCTTGAAACATTTGTACATGAGAGAGAAAGAATTAGAGGAACAAATTAGAGATTGTACTCCACTACATTCAAATTAATACAAATACAAGTTTATTTACACGTGTCTCATTTTCTCTTTTGAAATCTTGTGTGACGGTTTTCCTCATAGGCTGCTATTGTGAATGCTTGATAAAGGACTTGTCGAAGGTCCTATCAAGATTAAATTTATAAAATCGGACCTCTAAATATTTTGCAATAATAGTGGCTAGGGTCATCCACAGGGATTGGAGTTCTTAGAATAAGTAAGTACCATAGCTAATTATGCCTAATTTTATTTAGAGAAACAAACTTTGGAGTGATCAGAAGAAATAAAATCTAAACTACTATTTACAAGGTTGGAGTCCAATTTTTGAGAAACATAATGGTTGATTAAATCAAACACAACTTTGTAGATAAAGAATTGATTTCATGCAATTAATCTTAAGCCAAGAATTACTAAGTGATCAATATCCTCTCTCGAGCTCAATTGAATTCATGCCTAATAATAAATCAACCACTCGGTCTATTTCTATTACTAAACATGGCATTAGACAATTCTCTTAACGCTTCTAGAATTAATTTACTCACTCTCGTGCAATAAACTAAATCTAGTCATGCATCTATTATTCTATGGATAAATTTACTCTCTCGAGCTAAATCTAGCCTAACATGCAAAATCATGGCCAAAGGTTTAAGCAATAAAAATTGAGATACATAAAAGATGTAAATACAATCATTCAATTACAAAATCAACAAAAGTCTAAAACATACAACCATTATTGTCTAAATACAGAGATAAATAACATTATAGTCCATAACAAAACTCCTAAAAACCAAAAGAAAAGTAAAGGGCAAAGAGAATAAACTAAGGTCGCGTGCCACACTCGTCCCCGACGTGAAGTCCACGATCTCGAGCTTTGAGTTTCCTCCTTGGCTCTCCAAAATTCTCCTTTAGGCCTTTAGACAGTGTATGAATCGATTTTAGGGTTTGGTCTCTAAAAAACGGCTCCCTTTGCTGGAATGAATAATTTCTCTTTTATAGAGTTGAGACAACGTTGCAACGCTGTCCCTTCGAATTTTATAAAAAATGGAAAAATAAATTTGGTTGGCGTTGCAATGTTGTAAGTAGCGTTGCAACGCTATGTCTGCTGGTCTCCAAGGCTGAAATGCTGCTGAAGTGGCATTGCAACGCTACAGATGGCGTTGCAACGTTATATTCTCGGGTTCACAAGCTTGTTTCCTTCTCTTCAGCACTTGGATCTTCAATTATAGCTCCAATTTGCTCCATATTTATCCAAATACTTCTCAAAACTTCGATTTTGCTCCAATTGCTCGGTTATGTTAATTATACATAAAAATGCATGAAAGTACACACAATCATAGCAAAAAACTAAGCCTAGAAATAGCACACTTATGCATGCTATCAATGTTGGTGTTGAGTATTTTAGCGGTTTTTTAGGTCCCAACCACTGGGTTATAAAGATCTTACAAGAGAGCTAGCTTCTATCGTTCAATTTGTTTGGCTAGAAGAATGTGCATCTGACATTTGTTGACCTGTTACGAGAGAGGAGGTCAAAGAGGTGGTATTCGGGATAAGTAGTGGTAAAGCCCTTGGGCTTGATGGTTGAGTGGGTTTCTTTAAGGCAACTTGGAGTGTGGTGGGAGATAATTTATGCTTAGCAGTTCATTTTTTTATACTTATTTTCTTCCTCTGGGGATTAATGCTACATCTATTACCATGGTGCTTAAGAAACAGAGTCCAGATGAATTAGGAGATTTTTGTCCCATATCTTGTTGTAATTGAAGGGAATAATCTAATTAAACCGAAGCGAAAGCGTAGGAATCGATTTGAGTTTATTTAGAATTAAATAATAATATTATGGTTAAACATAACATACCTTGAAAATATGGAGATTCTTCTGGCAGATCTTTATCTCTTCCATAAAGTCTTCCTGGCTATGACTCGAACACAAGACCAAGGCTTGTGGGAGTCTCTTGAAAGAAAATCCATAAGGGAATGGAGATGAAGAGGTTTAGAGAGAATTCTCTAATTCTCTTTATTAATAAGATATGTGTTGTATCTAATGGCTCAACCCAAGGGTCCTATTTATAGAGACCAATGGAAAATCTTTTCCATAATTAAAATATTATATTTTAATATCTAATATATTAAAATATATCTTATATTTATTTGAATCTCATTCAAATCTCGTACGATATTTATTTATTTGAATCTTATTCAAATTCTATAAATATTTTTTATTTAATATATCAAATATACATTAATTATTTTAATATTTAATGTATCAAATACAATAAATACATTTTCCTATTTTAGATTTAATATATCGAATATATTAAATATTAATTTGAAGTGTTCAAATTAAATATTAAATTTGAACATTTCAAATTTTAATATTTAATGTATCAAATACAATAAATATATTTTCCTATTTTATATTTAATATATATAATATATTAAATATTAATTTGAACACTTCAAATTAATATTAATTTGAACATTTCAAAATTTTCTTTCAACTAAATTGATCTTTTAGTGTTACTATGAGCTAGCAATGCGACCTTATGGACCTACAAATTATAAGCTCCAATGATACAAAATTAATTAATTAAACTCTTTAATTAATTATTTTTCATTCATTAACTATATGTCACTCTACTATAGACCTAGAATTGCACTCTTATGCACTGTAGGATAAGTTGTGTCCATAGATATAATTATTACATGCAAGTCGATCCTTCACGAGTTGTTCGTAATTACAGCTGGGTCTAAGTCCGTTTTACCCCTATAATTACATCTTATACCTTAAGTACCACTAATTCTCTAATGAACAATCTATTTATAATCTAATTATAAACTAATTCCCTCTCGGGCCATGCGATGGTGGGGCCCCATTGTTGAAATCCCGAAATCAGCACTTAAGGGAACTACTTATCTACTTACCCTATATGTTGCAGAGGTGCTCTATTTGGACATTGATGCCTTCTGCTCAGGGGTCATGGTGTTGGAGGTCGATTCTTCGTCTTCGAGATTTGTTTCGCCCCTTCATTCTGTATTCTATTAGCAATGGTCAGCATTGTCATGTTTGGTTGGATCTTTGGTTAGGAATTGGCTCCATTTTGCCTCAGTATAATGATCGTGTGATTTTTAATGTGGGGAGCACTTTTCTCGCTCTGATGTTGACTTCTTACTTCCTGATGGGACTTGGGTTTAACTGCGTGCGAATGAATCTTTTGCCTCTAGTTATAGCAATTACACCTTGTATGAAACGTGAGGATCAATCGGTGTGGATCCATGTCGATCTGGCCAGTTTTCAGCTACTAGTGCTTAGGATGCTATGAGACCAAAATGGTCGTCAATTCCTTGGGCTAGGCTTCTCTAGTTTGGAAGGAACATTCCTAAGCATTCTTTCACTACTTGGATGGCAATGCGCATCGTTTATTGACAAGGGACCATCTTCATAGATGAGACGTTTCTGTTCTAATCGATTGTTTTCTTTGCTTGACTATGGGGAATCTCGTGTCCATTTATTTTTTGAGTGTCCCTTTAGTCGACATGTTTGGAATGGTGTGCTGTCTTGGGAAGGTTCAGGTCATTAGTTTTTGTCTTGGCCCACATAGTTAGACTGGGTTTTTCAAGTGAGTAGAGGTTGGTTTGGTGTGCTTTCATTTATGGCTTGGTTGTCATCGTTATGTATGGAGGGAGCATAATTTTTGACTTCATGAGTCGTCTATTTATTCTCCCTAGGCTGTCTTTTGTACCATTCAAGTTGATGTTGCTGCTTGGTGTTCCACTTGGCTGAGCGGGCAGTCGACTCCTCCGTCTGGTCTGCCATGGGTCTAGTTTTCTTGATATGATTGTTGTTTGGCTCAAGTCTATTTTTGCTTAGTTATAGCTTTTTTGTTTTTTTTTGTTGATCTTTTCTCTTTGTGCCTTGACCTCGGGCTGGTCCCTTTTGTTTTGAATATATCTACCAAGTTATAAATTTTATTTTGCCTTTGATTTTTTATTACTTTTTCCTTTTTTTGTTATAGATAAAACTAGAGTATGGGAAATTTGTAAGTATTCTTTAATTAAAAGATAATATATAGTTTTTTAAAAAAGTAATATGATCAATTTGTAAATAAATGTAATCTATTTTAATGCATAATTGACATTTAAATTAATAAAAATAACTTTTAAAATAAAAGAATAAAAATCGAGAAAATTTAGAAGATGAAAAGATAGAATATAAAAAGTTTTGTTGATTTAATTTCTATAAATTAATTCTAAAATTAATGACTTTACATTAAATTATATTTGATATAATGTAATTTTAAGGGTTCTGCAACCTTCTTCAATTCACCAAAGTGAGCATAGCTCAACTGTAATTGGCATGTATTGATAATTCTCAATTATGAGGATTATTTAACCCTAAATTAGGTTGTTCTTGTCATTTTTGTATATTTTGGTGAATAACGAGCAAGTTAAAAATAGTGTTTATGAGATAAATCCATCAAAGCTTGTTGGAGTATTGAAAAAGAGGAAAGAAGTTGAAAAGGAAATGAAAATTAAACTAATTTACTGTTTTTTTGTAGATTTGGAGTAAGTACGAAAATGCAATTGCATTCCATTTTCGAAATGCAATTGCATTTATTTGGGAAAACAAGATGGTGAACAAGCACAAAAATGCAATTGCATTCCAGAAGTGAAATGCAATTGCATTTTCTGAAAAATTTTGGAAACTGCGGGAATCACTAAAATTAACAAGATTTGCAAAAATTTTACCCTATTTAGGAGATTTTTTCGCTCGATTTCATGCCCACAAGTTGACACAAGATTGAAGACGAGCAAGGATGGAAACCCTAGCCCTCAATACCTATAAAAGAGAGAAGAACAAAGTAGAAAAGGAGATGGATTTTATTTTTTCAAACAGCAGTTTGAGTCATTGTTTTTCTGTCTTTCTTACAGCAGTTTGTTGTCGTTGGACTCTATAATTTTTGAGTTTTATCCCTCCTCAACGAAAGTTCGAGGAGGTGAAGATCCAATTGCCTTTGAAGGTGTATGTGGTTCGATCAATGTAAGGAAAACATTTGTCCAACATTGTTCTTCTGTTTTTGTTCATTTTTATTTCTATAGCTAGCTTCTATTTTAATCTAAATTTTGTAGGTTGTTGAATTTTAGTTAACCATTGAGTCCTTGATTTTTGTTCTCTTTTTTTTTTTTAATGAAAAAATCAGTTGATTTGTGGGAATTACATCTCCACAAGATTTTGAATTTTCCATTAAGTGTTACTACTATCCTTGAAAATTTGGTTTAAAAGTTAGTTTAAAAGACAATGAAAGTATTGTCCTTGAATTTTAGCACTGTCCTTGAATCTTCTTTGTGAGTATTTTGAGTTGTTGGATTAGTTTTACATCAAGGTATTCTTAATAAATTTTAGATTGGTTTGCCTTATTATCTTGGAATTTATTTCTCTTATTTCGGTTATTAAGTATGAGTTATTTAGTAATAAAATTGTTGTTTTTCATTCTTTCCATCATGAGCTAATTTTCCTTTAGGGATTCAAGTTAGTGAATGCCCTAGAGGAAAGATGTAAAGCTTAAAAGCATAATCAATCTAGTTAACACTTGAAACTTTGTTTGTTTTTGTTGAATTAACGTAGGTAAACCTAACCGGCCAACTAGTGATTGCTTGTCAAGCTTGAACTTAATACCGAAAGGGTTAAGGAAAAGCAGATGTCACAAAAGCAATGGAGGAAAAGGCTTAGAAATATGTTCTGAACATCGACCCTAGACATAGGGTGAGACTCCAAAACCACTAGAATTGTGTGCGAAATTATCTAAGTTAGATTAGCCATAGAAATATAGGTTTAATCACTTAGCCTCCTAAAGATTTTGAAGGAAAATTGAATATGAGTCGAATTCGTTTTACTTAGTTTTCTTGTGTTAACTACGATTGCAATTGCATTTTTGGGTGACATTTCTTTCCAAAAGGGCATAAGCAACTTGAATTCCCTTTTTCTTATTCATTGATTTTTTCACTTATTTCCTTTAGCAAATACAACATCTCAACATTTTTACACCATTGGTTACCACAATTTCATTTTGTGAACAAATTTGTGTCATCTTCATAGATTTTGTTAAAATTCGTTCTCTTGGGTATGATACTCTGAAATACGCCGGATTTATTACTTGCAATCGACAGTGTGCATTTGCACTAGACTGGACATTTGTTATGAATCAAAAATATCTTCTTTAAGCCCCACATTTCAGTCCGATCATGTATCCTTGACCAATAGGTCAGAAGTTCGAATCCCCCTACCTCTAAAAGTTGTTGAACTAAAAAAAAAACCTTCTTCAACTCCTAGCTACAATTATATAAAGAGCTATTTCCTACTATTTTCTATAAAAGCTCGGGTCTCTTAATCCATTCTCTCAAAGTTTATAAGTTTGTATGAATGAAAGACAAAGATGCTTCAACAAAATGCTCACAAACATAGGTATTAATTATTTTTCAAGTTATTGTATTATTAATATTTGTTGTTGTTTTAATTTAAAATACTTATGCACATGTTACAATTTTTTAATTCAAGTTTTAGAAAACTTTTAGTCTTATTGATCCTTAAGAGGATTGTTCACTAATTTTCTCATATATAAGGCAATGTTGTAAAATTGAGAGGCGAAACCGGGCACCAAAACTTTACCAAAACATATAATAATAATAATAATAATAAGAATAATAATACTTTACCAAAACATATAATAATAATAATAATAATAATAATAATAATAATAATACTTTACCAAAACATATAATAATAATAATAATAATAATAATACTTTACCAAAACATATAATAATAATAATAATAATAATAATAATAATAATAATAATAATAATAATACTTTACCAAAACATATAATAATAATAATCATAATAATAATAATAATAATAATAATAATAATAATAATACAAGTGTTAGAATATAAAGGGAGTATATATATATATATTATAAACAAAAGAAATTGGAGATTTATGGAACATTAAAAACAAATGAAATTAGAGAAAATGGGAGAGAAAAAAGAAGATTGGAGAAATTTCTTTACCAAAATGTCTCTATATATTTATCCATCAAGAACCACTATATATAGGCAATTAGGAGAGCATGATGTGGTCCATTTGGACACCAATCTATGGTCTTTGTTGGACACATGGAAGACACTTTGGCTATGGATAAAATGCCACTTGGTATGGATATCAAATGGGCATGTGGAATGGGCATTTATATTTACAATACTCCCCCTTAAATGCCCATTTATAAAATATGCCTCATTAAAAACCTTACTAGGAAAAAAAAAAACCCAATGGGAAGAAGAAAAAAAACCCTAGTGAAGGAAAAGAGTACATATTTTATATAGTTTACTATAATACGTTCACTCCCCCTCATGGAGACATCACTTAAAGTCTTTGAGTCGCCGCATTCCAATGCTATATACTAATTTATCGAAGGTTGCAGTTGGTAATGCCTTCGTAAATAAGTCAGCCAGGTTATCTTTCGAACAAATTTGTTGTACAGTGATATCGCCATTTTCTTCAAGATCATGAGTATAGAAGAGCTTTGGTGAGATATGCTTTGTTCTATCTCCTTTGATATATCCTCCCTTGATTTGAGCTATACATGCTGTGTTGTCTTCGTATAACATCGTTGGAAGAGGTTTACTTGAAGACAAGTCACATGTCTGATGAATGTGTTGTGTCATCGATCTTAGCCATACACATTCTCGACTTGCTTCATGAATAGCGAGGATTTCAGCATGATTTGAAGAAGTGGCCGTTATAGTCTGTTTCACTGATCGCCACGATATAGCAGTTCCTCCACATGTGAATAGATAACCTGTCTGAGATCTAGCTTTGTGTGGATCAGATAGATAACCAGAATCTGCATAACCAACTAGATCATATTTTGATTTGTTAGAATAAAATAAACCCATATCAATTGTCCCTCGAAGATATCGGAGTACATGCTTAACTCCGTTCCAATGTCTTTTTGTAGGACATGAACTATATCTAGCTAATAAATTTACTGAAAATGCAATATCTGGTCTTGTGTTATTAGCCAAATACATAACTGCACCAATTGCACTAAGATATGGTACTTCAGGACCAAGTAGTTCTTCACTGTCATCTCGAGGTCGAAATATATCTTTCTTTACATCCAGTGAACGAACTTCCATTGGAATGTTCAATGGATGTGCTTTATCCATATAGAATCTTTTTAAGATTTTCTCTGTATAAGTTGATTGATGAACAAATATCCCATCTGCTAAATGTTCAATTTGCAAACCAAGGCAAAATTTTGTTTTTCCAAGATCTTTCATCTCGAATTCTTTTTTAAGATATTCTATTGCCTTGGATAACTCTTCAGGAGTTCCAATTATATTTAAGTCATCAACATATACAGTTATAATAGCAAATCTTGACTGAGATTTCTTTATAAAAACGCACGGACATATTGGATTATTTTGGTATCCTTCTTTCCACAGATATTCACTCAGGCGATTATACCACATTCGTCCTGATTGTTTTAATCCATATAATGATCTCTGTAACTTTATTGAATACAATTCCCGAGAACTTGATTCATATGTTTATGGTATTTTAAATCCTTCCGGGATTTTCATATAAATGTCATTATCCAGAGATCCATATAAATACGCCGTGACTACATCCATTAGATGCATATCAAGCTTTCATATACAGTCAGACCAATCAAATATCTTAGCGTTATTGCATCAACCACAGGAGAATGTCTCCTCATAATCAATACCAGGCCTTTGCGAGAATCCTTGTGCAACAAGTCTCGCTTTATATCTTGTGACTTCATTCTTTTCATTTCTTTTCCTTACAAATACCCATTTATATCCTACAGGTTTGACGTTTTCCGGTGTTTGGACTACTGGTCCAAAAACCTCACGTTTTGAAAGTGAGTTCAACTCTGCTTGGATTGCTTCTTTCCACTTCGGCCAATCCTTTCTACGTTGACATTCTACGATAGATTTTGGGTCAAAATCGTCACTTTCATGAATAATATCGTGAGCAACATTATAAGAAAAAATGTTGTCAATAATGATATCATTTCGGTTCCATCTCTTTCCTGTTGTAACATAGTTTATAGAAATTTCATTATTATCCTCAAGCGTTTGATTTTCACCAATACTCTTTTGAGTAGTTGTATTCTGGATTTCTTTTGGAACATCCATACCTTTTATTGAATCATTTTGATTCTCAACTACTTTTCTTTTTCGAGGATTTTTATCTTTAGAACCTATTGGTCTACCACGCTCCTGGCGTGCTCCAGACTCATTATTGACAACTTGTTCCTTTGGGATATCAACTTTTGATGGAGCATTTGCAGCTGGTATATATGATTTAGTCACACTTTTAGTATCTGTGAATGCATCTGGTAGTTGATTTGCTATATTTTGCAAATGAATTATCTTTTGAACTTCAAGTTCACATTGATTTCTACGAGAATCTAAATGAGATAATAACGATGCATTCCATGTAATTTCTTTTTCCAACTTCTTAATTCCTCCCCCTAATGTTGGAAAATTTGTCTCATTAAAATGACAATCAGCAAATCGTGCAGTAAATACATCACCCGTCAGGGGTTCAAGATATTTAATAATTGATGGGGAACCAAAACCAACATATATTCCTAACCTCCTTTGAGGACCCATCTTAGTACGTTGTGGTGGAGCAATCGGTACATATACTGCACATCCAAAAATTCTTAGATGGGAAATATTTGGCTGCTGGCCATAATCTAATTGCATTGGGGAGTATTTATTATAAGCTACTGGCCTAATACGTGCCAGTGATGCAGCATGCAAAATAGCATGACCCCATACCGATGTAGGAAGTTTAGCTCTCATAAGCAATGATCTTGCAATTAGTTGCAGACGTTTTATAAATGATTCTGCTAGACCATTTTGTGTATGAACGTGAGCTACAGGATGTTCAACACTTATCCCAATTGACATACAATAATTATTAAAAGTTTGGGATGTAAATTCACCAGCATTATCAAGTCGAGTGGTCTTAATTGTATTATCAGGAAATTGTGCTTTTAACTTAATTATTTGAGCAAGTAATCTTGCAAATGCAAGATTTCGACTTGATAATAAGCATACATGTGACCATCTGCTGGATGCGTCAATTAATACCATAAAATATCTAAATGGACCACTTGGTGGGTTAATAGGTCCACAAATATCACCTTGAATTCGCTCTAAAAATGCAGGTGATTCAATCCCCACTTTAGCTGGTGATGGTCTAATAATTAATTTCCCTTGAGAACAAGCATCACATGACAACTCATTGGATTGAAGAATCTTCTGGCTCTTTAAAGGATGTCCATGTGAATTCTCAATAATTTTTCTCATCATTATTGACCCTGGATGACCCAATCGATCATGCCAAACACTGAATATTTCTGGATTCATGAACTTCGGGTTCATTATTGCATAACTTTCGATTACTCGTATATGAGTATAGTATAATCCAGAAGAAAAAGCAGGCAATGTTTCTAATATACGTTTTTCATGTGAAACAATAGATGTTATATAGAGACACTCTATATTATTTTACAATCAGTTTCAACATGATAATTATTTTCACGTATATCTTTAAAACTTAATAAGTTTCTTTTCGATTTGCTAGAGAACAGAGCATTATTAATTGTAAATCTTGTTCCTCTAGGCAAAATAAAGTTTGCTTTTCCAAAACCTTCAATCAGATTTGCAGAACCTGATATAGTATTGACTTTTGCTTCCAGCATTGTCAATCTAGAAAAATATTTTCTATTTATGAGTATCGTGTGCGTAGTTGCGCAGTCTGCCAGACATAAATCCTCATTGCTCATTTTCGAGTTACTCAACATATTGAAATTGTTCATATTTCTTCATTGAAAAGAAAAGAAAAACGATTACAAAGAGTCTTAAATATATATACAAACAAAACAACAACAAAAACATACTAAACAGTACTTAATTATATATTTTCATACAAATCATCCTCTACTTGTTTGATTGCATCAATTCTCTCTCCAGGAGATTCAAAATAATCAGCTACATCAAGATGCATCATATTGGAGGGGTCAAACACATCATCTTCTTGAATGGCAAGATTTACATCCACATTCTTTCCTTTTCCTTTTTCCTTCAGGGAAGCTTGATAGAGATCAACAAGGTGTTTTGACGTACGACAGGTACGTGACCAGTGCCCAGTCATTCGCACCGGAAACATTTATGTTCATCACCTTTCGAACTTCTATCTTGTGGAGCATTTCCTTTATGATCATCACTTCGTGTGGGTTTCTTAAAATTATAATGCCCACCACGAAAATAGGTATTTCTTCCTCTACTGCGGTCCCGACCTCGACCACGACCACGACCTCGACCACGGTTATTAAAATTCACAGCATTCACTTCAGGGAATGGTGTTGCTCTAGTTGGTCGGGATTCGTGATTTTTCATCAATAACTCGTTATTTTGTTCAGCAACGAGAAGACATGAGATAAGTTCATAATATTTTGCAAAACCCTTCTCTCGATATTGCTGCTGCAGGAGCATATTCGAGACATGAAAAGTGGAAAATGTCTTCTCTAACATATCAACATCAGTAATCTTTTCTCCGCATAATTTTAATTTCGAACTAATTCTGAAGAGTGCGGAATTATATTCACTTACTGATTTAAAGTCCTGCAACCTCAGGTGCATCCAATCATAACGAGCTTTAGGAAGAATAACTGTTTTTTGATGATCGTACCTTTCTTTCAAACCTTGCCATAGAACGTAGAGATTTTTTATTGTAAGATACTCCATTTTCAATCCCTCGTGAAGATGATGGCGAAGGAAGATCAGGGCTTTTGCTTTTTCTTGATTTGATGCATCATTTCCTTCTTTAATTGTTTCTCCAAGATTCATAGAATCTAAATGGATCTCAGCGTCAAGGACCCATGACAAGTAGTTATTTCCATTAATATCCAGAGCCGCAAATTCTAGCTTTGTAAGGTTTGCCATAATAACACTATCAAAAATAATAATATATTCATATTAGAAATTTAACATAAACCAAATGCGTAAAAATGGCTTACCTATAAGACTTACCTTTAGCGGGAAAAATGACAGAGTCTCGTGCTGATAACGTGTTGTAAAATTGAGAGGCGAAACCGGACACCAAAACTTTACCAAAACATATAATAATAATAATAATAATAATAATAATAATACTTTACCAAAACATATAATAATAATAATAATAATAATACTTTACCAAAACATATAATAATAATAATAATAATAATAATAATACTTTACCAAAACATATAATAATAATAATAATAATAATAATACAAGTGTTAGAATATAAAGGGAGTATATATATATATATTATAAACAAAAGAAAGTGGAGATTTATGGCAAATTAAAAACAAATGAAATTAGAGAAAATGGGAGAGAAAAAAGAAGATTAGAGAAATTTCTTTACCAAAATGTCTCTATATATTTATCCATCAAGAACCACTATATATAGGCAATTAGGAGAGCATGATGTGGTCCATTTGGACACCAATCTATGGTCTTTGTTGGACACATGGAAGACACTTTGGCTATGGATAAAATGCCACTTGGTATGGATATCAAATGGGCATGTGGAATGGGCATTTATATTTACAATAGGCAACAATTAATCTTGAATTTTTTTTTTGGGCCATTATGTCCTTTAATCTACTTTTACATTTATCAAGCATGCCATTTTCAAATTTATCTAATTTTATATTTTAAGAATCATACTAATTTTAACAAAAATATATATGCTATCTAATAATATAATTACTTTTTTTTAAATATTTTTTAAACAAAACAAATCTATATATAATATATGTATATTAAAAAGGGAGAATCTTTAAAAGAATAGTTTTGGACTACTATACTTTTACTATAGTTTTAAATTTCCAATCAGACCATTGAAATCATTATTAATCATCAATGAATTCTTTAAATATTATAATTGAACTCTCTCTCATTATTTATTTATTTTTTAAAACAACTAATTAATTCAATCTTAATCGGTTAGTGACGAAAATGTCAATGGCCAACTAATGAATCTTTATTTATTAATTATATATGTGGGGGAATTATAGATAATAGAAGAAAATTTAGTAAATATTGAGAAACAAACATGTAAATAATTAGGTTGAGGTGCAGGTATCTCGCTCTCTTCAAGGAGATTCAAGCCCTCTGCATTGTATATTTTTTTATCAACCAGTTCTTCTCTAGCTTGTCCCTTCTAGGATGCAACAGCCCAGCTGAAACGTTGTGTAGCTCAAACCACTTTGTAGAAAGAGGTTGAGCTCATAACTCCACAACAAAGAACACTCTTCTTTTGGCCAATTGCTTTTAAAAGAGCAAAGTAGAGAAATATAAGAAAGTAGAGAAAAGAGAAGGTTGAAAATATTTTGTTTGAGAGTGTGGTAAGAGAGATATTTATACATGAATTTGAGATCTAGAAATTTAATATATAATTAATAAGTTTTTTAACCTTTCTTCAAATAAAAAAATAAAAATATTATTTTCTTTAATATATAAAAATAAACTCTCTCATTTAAAAAATAAAACTCATAATAAATAATAAATATCAAAATGTTACAAAATATATTTATATAACTTTCATATTTAAATAAAAGTAAATATGATATACCTTAAAAATATTAATTTTATTGGATAAATTATTTTTCTTTTGATTTTTGTTTATAGATAAAATTATAGTAAAAAGTAAATTATATATAATAAAATTTTGGATAAATGTAATATTTTGATGCATAATTAATATTGAAGTTAATAAAATAATTTTTTAATTGAAAGCATGAGAAAGTAAAAGGTTAGAATATAAAAAGTTTTGTTGGTTTAATATCTATAAATTAATTCCAAAATTCTCCTAAAAATTAATGACTTTACATTTAATTATAATTAAAATAAAATTTCAAGAATTTTTCAACATTCTTCAACTCCTAGCCATAAGCCTACAACTATATAAAGAGTATTCGCTTACTCTTTCTGCAAAAAACGTGAGTCTCTTAGTTAGTTCATATGAATTACAAAGTAGTGGTAAGCACCAATGAAAGACAACATGCTTCAACAAAATAACTATTAAGATTCCAACCATTGATGTGCGTAAAATGTATAAATAAATACAACATCATTATACTTTGAAAGCGAAATATTAGAATGATGGTGATAGGAAATGACTAAAGATTGTGAATAACACAAAAAATAAGGAGGTTGATAAACAATTTAGAAGCAAAGAGAGAACACAAACAACAATTATCCAACAACATAGAATAAAGGAGAGAAATTGCAAAAAAGAGCAATGACAACAACAAACAAATTAAGCAAATGACAACAAGACAAACAAGGTACTAATGAAGAAAATGATTTTTTTTTTTTTTTTTTTTTTTTTTTGCAAGAGTAAGATAGAGAGCAACTTAAGAGGGAGGGCATTTGTCGACAACAGTGGAGAGATTAGATCTGGAACGATATTTTAGAAAAATGTTGTTAGGGTGTTGATAACAAATCATCTATCTATGTATATGATATGCGCTAAAGTGTAATTATCTTAGCAATAATTAGTGCAATATTATATGCAAGTGTACACATGAGCTGTAGCAAACAGTAAGTACATTATCGTAATCCACAGAGATTAGAAAGTTTTCGACTCAACAAGAATTAATTCTCAGCAAACTCAATTAGTAATAGAGAATAGGTTCGAGAAATGCTATGGAAAAATAACATGCTTAACTTAAAAGCTAAAGGAGAGAATAAAGCAGAGCAAAATAGAGTAAAGAGATGACGCGAAATGAACTTGTATTATAAATGAAACTAGTTCAGATTAGGGAGATGTTTGCATTGGTTTGAGTAAAGTGCTGCAGCAAAATCTTTGTTCTCTTAACCCACATATAGCCCTCACAGAATCTTTCCAGATTTTCAGATGTTACGATTTAATTCCCATTAAATCTACTATTACTCAACTGCTAACAATGTGCATTAGATGCGTGATTATCCCTAACCTCCCCACTTAGCTAGCTACGAACTCAAACAAGGAGCTAATGTGATTTTAAGTGTACGACCTCCCCTATTTTTTTCCAAAACTCAAAGAGACAATACCCAAAATGGTTAGCCAAAAGAAATCGAGCAGTTGCAATAAAAGCCCTCAAAACTAGATTAATTAAACAAAGAATGCTAGTAACTTGTCTCAAAACATTAAATCCTCACCTTGAGGTGTTTAGTTCATGATACAAGATGAAAAGGCAATAAAACAGTAAAAAGCATACATTTTGCTCTAATGTAAATAAACTAAAATGCCAATCTAAGGGAAGAAGAAGAAAATGAAGAAGAACTCTTTACTGGTGTCATTTCCACAGCTTCGACGAAGAACTTTCCTCTTTCAGCAAGCTCTGTCACAGCTTCCTTGATTTATGTTGCTTCCTTCCTTGAGATCTACTTTCGAAAATGATTGCTGCTGCAATTTAAAGCTCTCCCCAAATGTAAAACAAGGACTGATTAGACGTTCCCAAGCACGTGGTGATCTCCCGGTGGCTTCTGCATCCGATTTGACATATTTCGTTCCAGCTCAGTTTAATGAATACGTCACACGTGCTAATTCCACACAAATTTCGGATCTAGAATTTGTTCCAGCAGATAATATCACATCAACATCAATCATTCTTTTTGTCCATACTTTATCACTTGGCTTTACCCACTTTATCTTCTTCCTTTATCTGAAGGGAATAATCGAATTAAACCCACAGCAGAAGCATTGGAATTGACTTTGATATTATTTTAGAATTAAAATATGAACTTAAGGTTAAACATAAACCATACCTTGAAAATAATATGGAGAATATTTTGACGGGTCTTTTTCTTCTTGTACTCCAACTCCAATGAGGTTGAACTCTAAGACTTCCACAAAGTCTTCCTTGCTATGACTGGAACAAAAGACCAAAGAAGTTTGTGGGAACCTTCTTGAAAATAGAGAGAGGGAATGAGAGGAGAATTTCAAGAGTTCTTTTCTCTTGTAAAGAATGCACACAATGACTCACCCCTAGGGTCCTACTTATAGTGGTCTAGGAAAAATAATTAAATAATATATTTTAATATATAATATATTAAAATATATTAATCTAACTAGTTTGAATCTTATTCAAACCTTTTCAAATTCTCTTACGACATCTATTCCCTTACTTGAACCTAATTCAAATTTAATAAATATTTTTTTAATGTATTTGAACCTATGTCAACCACATACTGTTCAAGATTACACTAATAACCTTGAATTTTTCATATAATGGAGAATATTATATTGTAAATAAAATAATCAAAATTATTATTAATTATTAAATAAATCATTAATTACCAGGCTTTAGAACATGGCTTTAGAACATAAATCATAACATTTTCTTCTTCCAAAAAATACCTAATTCAATCAATAAGGCACATAAGAGGCATATAACTCTCATAGCATGCACAAATCAATAAAGACTAGAAATAGGAAAATTCTAATAGGAAAATATGTACTATTTCTCCTAAAACTACCAAACTTTAGCCATAAAGGCTCCTATAACTCTTATTTGAAGAGTCATCGCTATACTATCTAAATGGCGCTTGAAGAAGAAACTTTTGTTTTTTCCTTTTACCCATTCTTAATTTTAAGACTTCCCATTTTGCCTTTTTTAATTTAAAGATTGTCCCTTCTGTTCTCAATTTAAATAAAAGTTCTAAAATCCCTATGCATGCATTCTCTAATTTTCCAATTAACAACATATTTGAATAATAAATATCATATTGCCCTTTTTTAATTTAAATAAATACATAGTTTGTCTTAATAAAATAATAAAACAATGCATATTTGAAGCCTAATCTCTAATTTTCCAACTAACTACATATTTGAATAATAAAAATCACATTAAACAGTATCATATTGCCCTTTTTTTAATTTAAATATATAGTTTGTTTGAATAAAATAATAAAACAATGCATATTTGAATAAATATATTACCCTTTATAGTTTAAATAAGTGGTCTGTTTGTATATAAATTAAAATTCTTATAAAATCTCTACCCTTCTCTACTAAAAAAAAAACTACACATCACGATTTATTAAAAAAAAGAAAATATTATATTTTTATAGACAAATTGATTAATATCACTAATCTATTCAAATTGACCATATCATATCTACATATTTAAATACATTAAATGTCATAAATTTTCTATAGTGCGACCCACAACTGAATCTTCCATGTCTTCCAAAGTGATTCCAAAAACCATGTAGGGGATAAATTTTGATTTCTCCATTTTCATTTGATGGCTATAGCTATATAAGCCTAATATTTCTTTTTAAAAAACAAAACCATTCGTATCCAATTTTCCAATTCTCAAGGTTCAAGCAATTTATTATTGAAGAGACTTCGTTATGGTGATGTTAGAGGTTGACAAGTGAATGGGCTCCCCGTCCAATTGTTTTTGCAAATGATAAATAAATAGAGTGATTTAATGTAATTTACTGTTTTTTACATGTTTTTGTAGTTTTCTTATTGCAAATGGTATAGAAAGAGGGTGATTTAATTTAATTTACAGCTCACGTGTTTTTGTAGTTTTTCTTTCTTTTTTTTTTTTTTCAAATGACAAGGAGAGTGATTTACTATAATTGACTGCTTTTATAGTTTTCCTTTTCTCTTTTCAAATTTGTAAATGTACATCAATTCATCTATTGATCATTGGCATATTGAAGA
This sequence comes from Trichosanthes truncata, assembly GCA_033996785.1. Lineage (NCBI taxonomy): Eukaryota > Viridiplantae > Streptophyta > Magnoliopsida > Cucurbitales > Cucurbitaceae > Trichosanthes > Trichosanthes truncata. Next base: position 75,717,400 of record JAWPNB010000003.1, read on the forward strand.
AGGTGGAGAAGAAAACAATCCCAACTCCGGTTCGTAAAGGTAAAAGAAGAAGTAGAAAACAGCGGACAATGTGATGTAATTGTATTATTTTCTTTTTTCGTTTTATTTATTTTTGTTTCCTTTTTTTTGAATAGAATTGAGTTTCTAGGCTAGGATTTAGGAAGGTCTTATCACAGTTTTGCATTTTTTTTTTCATATTTATGTAATTGTATTATATTTAAATATAATTACTAATAGTTATTAAAATATAATGTCGATGCAATTTCCAATATTATGGCAACAATTAATATTCAGATTCTAATAGTTATTTTATTTGATGGGAGATTGAATTCTCTATCTTGCAATTTTATGATAAAAAAATAAACTCATTACTTCTTAATTTTTTTTATTATTATTAAAGTTTGGAATAACAAATAATATTTTTGTTTAAATTGATTTATTAATAGATCTTTTCAATTCAGTGAACTTTTGTAAAAAAAATAAATTGATCAATAGATCTCTTTGAAACTTCTTTCATAAATTCAATGAGTTCTAAAGTTGTGAACCACATATCTAGTTAATCCCTTGAATTCAGAAAGATCATTGCAAAAAAGTGTTTTTCAATTACTAGATAATTAATACGATTTAAAAATAATAATATTTTGATTTAAATTAAAGTTTGAAATTAAGTGGATAATCAAATGATTCAAATTAGAATAAATTTTGGTTCAAATTAAAGTTTGAAATTAAACTTTTGTAAATACAAATAAATTTATTAATAGTTCTTCTCGATTTAGTGAATTTTTGTAAATAAGAATAAATTAATTGATAGATCTCCTTGAAACTTCTTTTATAGATTCAAGGAGTTCTAAAATTGTGAACCACTATCTAATTAATGATTTCCTTGAATTTGAAAAGTTCATTGTACAAAAGATCTTTGCATTACTAGATAATACGAAATTTAAAAAAAAATGGTTTAAATTAAAGTTTGAAATTAGGTGGGTAATCAAATGATGCAAGTCAAAATTAAAAAAAAAAAAATATTTTGGTTTAAATTAAGTTTAAGATTAAACCTTTGTAAACAAAAATAAATTTATTAATAGATCTTCTCGATTTAGTGAACTTTTGTAAACACAAATAAATTAACCAATAGATCTCTTTGAAACTTATTTCATAGATTCAAGTTCTAAAATTGAGAATCACTGTCTAATTAATCATTCCCTTGAATTTGAAAAGTTCATTGCAAAAAGATTTTTTCAATTACTAGATAATATGGAATTTAAAAAATAATAAAACAATAATATTTTGGTTTAAATTAAAGTTTGAAATTAAGTTGGTAATTAAATGATGCAAATCAAATATATATATATATATATATATATATAGTATTGTAGTTTAAATTAAAGTTTGAAAATAAGTGGATAATCAAATGATGCAAATCAAAATATAAAATAATATTTTGATTTAAATTAACGTTTGAAACTAAGTAGGTAATCAAATGATGCTAATCAAAATAAAAAATAATATTAAAGTGTAATTCTTCATTTTCCATATATAGAAGACCTTACATTCACTTTTATATATACATTGCATTTTCAACATTATGAAACACGTGCAACGCACGTGGTATTCAACTAGTTATACACGAATGTGCTATTGGATATAATTGTTTCTTATCTTTTAATTCTTTTATTAGATTTAGAATACTAATATACCCACTAAAAATTATGATTTTTATTTATTTATATTATGTATGATTAAAATAATAATCTTTATCCTAAAAGAAATTATATCAATCTGGAGATGATAAAGCTTCTTGCAAAGAAATTGGTGATTCTTGAATGTTATAAACATAAAAATCAGGACCAAAATCTTTTATAGTTCCAGCTCTATGGTAAGGTTGTCGAGGCCTACCAAAATTAAACTGGCTTCCTACTCTAGCTTGTAGAATTAGTGGACGGGGTCGATTTCCCAAAGGAGCCAGAAATTTTATTTCCTCAATGTTAAATTTCAGTAAAAAGCAAAACGGTGGGTTTTGAAAATCTTAACAAAATAATAATAACAAAACACTTAAAATGAGAAAAAAAAAAGAGTCAATTCTTACCAAGTTCCAATTCAAAGGTGTGGTTCTACTCAATTGCAAACATTGATCATAGGCATTCGAAATATTTTAACTTAACAATGCAAGTACTTTGTCAACTTATTAGGAAACCCCAAAAAGTGGCAAATTCCCTAAGGTCATTAACTCTAACAAACGTCAAGTTAATGCTAATTACCTAAACAATTTTTGACAAAACCGTTCCAAATTATTTAGATAAAGGCATTACGAACTTTGGAAAGACCAAGACAACCAATCAGGTAAAACAACTTTTATCTAATTAAGAATCTCCTTTAATTCTTAGAATTAAACATGCAAGCCATGTAATATGGAAACTTACATGACATACACATGTAATAATCCTAATGCTACCGATTAATTCAACATGACAATTATGGATCATGATCATGACTAGCAATCAAACATGTAGAGATTAAGGAGTCAATTTAATCAAAATACATGCTTATAAAATTAACATAGGAATCAAAGAATACTTGCAATTGAAAGAAAACTAAGTTAAGGTTCAAGCCTCACAATATTGCAATTGATTACAATCGACCTCTGAACTGGAAACGTGAAATCTAGCCGAACATCTCCATAGAAAACCTCGAGTTCAAACAAGCACGATTCAATACAATAAACTCTCTAAGAAGTAAAGGAAAAAGGTCTGAAAAACTCTCTCAAAACTTGTGTGCAAAGAGGCAAAAGTCCCTAACCTAAAGTGAAAAAGTGCTATAAATAGGGCTTAGGCAGCGTCGAGACACTAGGGTAGCGTCGAGATGTTGTCCTCTCAAATAAGGAAAGAAAAATTGCTCGTTCGTGTGGTATCTAGCAGCGTCGAGCATGGCGTTGAGACGCTGCTGGCGTCGAGCAAGCCACACCGCAGCGTCGAGCAGCGTTGAGTAGCGTCGAGCATGGCTCTCTAACAAACGTCAAGTTAATGCTAATTACCTAAACAATTTTTGACAAAACCGTTCCAAATTATTTAGATAAAGGCATTACGAACTTTGGAAAGACCAAGACAACCAATCAGGTAAAACAACTTTTATCTAATTAAGAATCTCCTTTAATTCTTAGAATTAAACATGCAAGCCATGTAATATGGAAACTTACAAGACATACACATGTAATAATCCTAATGCTACCGATTAATTCAACATGACAATTATGGATCATGATCATGACTAGCAATCAAACATGTAGAGATTAAGGAGTCAATTTAATCAAAATACATGCTTATAAAATTAACATAGGAATCAAAGAATACTTGCAATTGAAAGAAAACTAAGTTAAGGTTCAAGCCTCACAATATTGCAATTGATTACAATCGACCTCTGAACTGGAAACGTGAAATCTAGCCGAACATCTCCATAGAAAACCTCGAGTTCAAACAAGCACGATTCAATACAATAAACTCTCTAAGAAGTAAAGGAAAAAGGTCTGAAAAACTCTCTCAAAACTTGTGTGCAAAGAGGCAAAAGTCCCTAACCTAAAGTGAAAAAGTGCTATAAATAGGGCTTAGGCAGCGTCGAGACACTAGGGTAGCGTCGAGATGTTGTCCTCTCAAATAAGGAAAGAAAAATTGCTCGTTCGTGTGGTATCTAGCAGCGTCGAGCATGGCGTTGAGACGCTGCTGGCGTCGAGCAAGCCACACCGCAGCGTCGAGCAGCGTTGAGTAGCGTCGAGCATGGCGTTGAGCCACTTCAAGACGATGCTCCCTGGACAAATTTTGTAATTTTGCTCTAACTTTTCACTCAGGTGTCCGAATGGCCTCCAGTTTAGCTTGTTTGAATCGTTATTCGACATAGAGTCTCCAAACACACCTTTTTCTTGAATCCCTACAAAATAAACAATAAGTGTGTGAGGGTAATGAGAATGTCATGAATTAGAGCTATAGAATAGCACATTTCAAGTGCTATCACTCTTTTTACCTCCTTCATTCAACTTGGGAGTTGATTTCATCATTATCAGTAAGAGTAGATGAACCAAACTTAGAGAAAGTTTGTTCACAACTTTGACCTCAACTATTTCTTGAATTGAAATGAATTTTTTCTTCATGAAAGATTGCATCACTTGATTAAAAAGTCACATTATGTTCAATGTCAATAAATATATAGGTTGTACTATGAACTGCATATCCAAGAAAAACACAAGTGGTAGCTTTACACCCTAATTTAGGTCTTTTTGGATATGTTAGCCTCACAAAAGCTAAACATCCCCAAACTCTTAGGCCCCGTTTGATAACCATTTGGTTTTTGGTTTTTGGTTTTTAAAAATTAAACCTATAAATACTACTCCCACCTATGATTTTACTTGTTTTGTCATATACTTTTTGCCTATGTTTTCAAAAACCAAGCCATGTTTTGAAAACTAAAAAAAGTAGTTTTCAAAAACTTGTTTTTGTTTTTAGAATTTGGCTAAGAATTCAAATACTTCATTAAGGGAGATGAAAACCATTGTAGAGAAATTGGGGGAAAACAAGCTTAATTTTCAAAAACCAAAAACCAAAAACCAAATGGTTATCAAACGGGGCCTTAGATATCCCAAATTTGGCTTATATGCTTTCCACAATTGAAAAATGTGTAATTTTTGTCTTTTTATGTGGCATTCTATTTAACACATGGCAAGTAGTCAAAACCGTTTCATCCCAAAGATTAAAAGATGCACTTGATTTTAATAGCATAGCATTAGTTAAACCAATCAAGGTTCTATTTTTCCTGTCAGCTACTCCATTAGAAGCAAGTGAATATGGTGGGGTAGTCTCAGGAATTATTCCCAATGATTCAACATATAAATTGAATTCAAACGATTCATATTCTCAACCTCTATCACTTCTAATTCTTTTAATTTTTCTACCAAATTGATTTTCAACTTCGAGGAGAAATTTTTTAAAGTTCTCAAAAGCATCATTTTTATTTTTCAATAAATAAACATGAGTATATTTTGAAAAATTATTAATAAAAGTGATAAAATATCTATTTTCTCCTCTAGTTAAAATTTCCTCAAATTCACTCAATATAACCAAATTTTCAAATAAATGTAATATTTTGATCATGTCTGATTAACATTTAAATTAATAAAATAATATTTAAAATAAAAGTATAAGAATCTAGAAAAGCTAGAAGATGAAAGGCTAGACAATAAAAAGTTTTGCTAATTTAATTTCTATAAATTAAACATAAACTATTACTTTACATTTAATTTATTTAATAATGGAATTTCAAGGGTTTTGCAACCTTCTTCAACTCCTAGCCATAACTATATAAATACTATTCTCTACTCTTTTTCTACAAAAACTCGAGTCTCTTCTTCTTAGTTTGTTTCTCTTTCTCTCTGAAATCATTTTTTAAACTAGGAATTAATCCAAGACTACTCATCACCCCCACATATTTACTATTTATGTGACACAAACGAGTATGCCAAAAGTTTAAAGAAGAGAGCATATAAACCGAACTGGTAAATGTTTTATTAATATTCTTAATGTTCAATTTGAACATTCCACTACAAGCATAACCTTTTCCAACAAAAATTTCCTTTTTTGTTATCACATATTGATCAGATTCCATAGTTTGTTTAAAGTCAGCCTTATTAAGAAGATAACTTGACATTAAATTCTTCCTCATGGAAGGTGTATAAAGCACATCTTTCAAAATTATAACCCTTCCAAATGTGAATTTTAATTCAACCTCACAAGTTCCCATAATTTGAGTAGTATGGGAATCACCAAGCATTATTGTTTTAGGCTCCTTAAAAGGAGTATAAACTTTGAACAAATCTTTGTCATAACAGACATGTCTATTGGCTCCATAATCAGCCCACCATCCTTCAACACTTTGAACCATATAAATATCAGTTATTATAGCCACAAATGGTTCTTCGGTAACATTAGCCTGAGGTATTGGTTTATGATTTCGAAATTTGCAAAATCAAGTAATATGCTCACTTTTGCCACAAACAAAGAAAACTGCTATTAAGTGTTGAGGATGTACTTGATTCTTATTTACTTGACTTGGATTTTTCTTGTTAGAAAAATGAGGTTTATTGATCGGTGCTACACACAAGTGCACGTGATCGAAGTAATAAGAAACTTGAGTACTCCAGAGTATCGTACCCAAGGGAACGAGTTTTAATAAAATTTATTAAAATGGCACATAACCGTAGACAAATTGCAACTAAGTAACCGTGGGTATAAAAAAGTTTATGAGATGTTTTGGCTAAAGGAAAAGTGTTAAAAAAAATCAATGAAAAAAGGATTCAAGATGCTAATGCCTCTTTGGAAAGAAAATGCAACAAGAAGACAATTGCAATTGTAGCTAACTCAAGAACTACGTCAACTGAATTCGACTCCTATTCGACCTTCTATGAAGTATCTTTAGGAGACTAAGTGATTAAACCTATATTTCTATGGCTAATCTAACTTGGATATATCAGCGCACAACTTTAGTGGTTTTGGAGTCTCGCCCTATGTCTAAGGTCGATGTTTCAAGACTTATGTCTAAGTCTTTTACTCCATTGCTTTTGCGACATCTGCTTCCTTTAACCCTTTCGGTATTAAGTTTAGCTTAGCAAGCAACACTAGATGGCCAACTAGGTTTTACCCAACATTGAACTCACCAAAAGCAAACAATAGTTCAAGAATTAGCTAGATTATTTTTGCTATCGAGTCTTACATCTTTCCTCTAGGGCATTCACAAACTTGAATCCCCAAAGAAAATTTAGCTCATCATAATAAAATTAACAAAAATAGTAAGCTTAAAATTGTAGGAATTCATTGGAACAAAAGAGAATGAAGAGAACAACCAATATTTCAAAATAAAAACAAATTCAGGATTCAAGAACCAAGAAAATCTAAAGTTCAACTAATATCAATAGGAAATCACAAGGAAAGGATGGGGAAAATAGTAGCTAAATGTTCTGAATTTTAAATGACAGAATGGAAAATTTACAATAATTGAAGAAACATAACGAAATTAAACTAAAATCCTTCCCTCTCGGCTCAATCAAACAAAGATTTACTCTTAACCACTACCAACATTCGTTGTTGTGGGATTGAAGAGAGTTTAGAGACTAGAATATAAAAGAATTACAGCAGCAACTTATGAAAAATAAAAACTGTAGTCGGTGAAGAAAACCCAAAAAAAACCAAAACGAAAATCTTCCAAAATCGAGCTCTCTTTCTTCGGATTCTTCTTCAATCTGTATAGGGACTTCATGCTAGGGTTTCCCTCTTAGTTGATGGACAATCACAGCTCATAATCTAGCTGAAATTGTGGGCAATTCTCCCTCAAAATCCCAAAATTTGCGATTTTCCTTAATTTTCAAATCTGTCAAAATTGCAATTGCAATACTGTTGCATTCCGTAAAAATTCTGCATCAAAACATTAAGTGTAAATTTTTTTCTTCTTTTATTTTTTTTTCTCAACTTACTTAATTTAAAGGTCTTCCAACAATAATGTGATTAAATTCAACCACTTTTCTATTTTTCATCAAATAATATGAATAAAAATCACAAGTATAACTAAGTTTAAATGCAAAATAATCCTCATGAATGAGAATTATCATTTATTATTCTTTTTCATATAACTGTTCTTGGGCTTTAAATGACTATTTTTAGAAATCTGACCGTTAGGTAAATTATCATTAGAAGAGATTAAATTTACCTTGGTGGAATTTTCATTGCCTTCTTGAATTAATGCATTTTGCCCTCTTGCCTTTTCCTCCACATGAATGCGAGTAATTAGCACTTTTAAAGAATTTTTTTTTTGCTTATGATGCATATATTTCTAAAAGTCTCTCCATGATGGTGGAAGCTTGTCAATTATGTCGGCAACAATAAGATTGTCTCCAATCTTAATTCCTTTAAATGTTACTTTAACTACTATCGTCTGAAAATCTTGTGCTTGCTCTACTACAAATTTTCCATCTATCATTTGGAAGTGAAAGAAGTGACTTGCAGCATATTTTTTTCGCGCATGCTTCTTCAGTGTCATATTTATTCTGCAAAGCTTTACATATTTTCTTGACATATGTGAAAGTTATATCATAATAATCATAAAAATGATCAACAAGACAATTTAAAAGATAGTACCGACATTTGTACTCATCTTTCTCATACTTATCAATTTTCTCTTGGTGTTCCATGAACTCTTCAATACTCGTGTTTTCAGTATCAATCTTCTTTGGATTTTTTTTTTTTTTTTGTGAGGGCATAGGTCACTTTGAGAAGATTAAGGTAGAACAACATTTTTCCCTTCTATCTCTTAAAGTGTACTCCTTTAAATCGAAAAGACTTGTTGAGATCTCCAACATTCTCATTAGACTTCTCAATTATAGACTTCATGATGAATCTCTTTAAAATTGTTGGGATAATTACAAATAATAGAGGAAAATGGAGTATATATTGAGACAAATAAGTAAACAATCAGGTTGAGGCGCATGTACCTAGCTCTTTTTAAGGAGATTCAAGTCCTCTACGGTGTATATTTATTTATCAACCACCGGTGCAACAGTTTTTCTCTAGCCTATCCCCTCCAGGATACAACAATCCAACTGAAATGTTGTATAGCTCAAATCACTTTGCACTATGAGGTTGAGCTCAAAGCTCCACAACAAAGAACACCATTCTTTTGGTCAATTACTCTTATAAGAGCAAAGAAGATAAATATGAGAAAGTAGAAAGAAGAGAAGATTGGAATTGTTGTGTGTTGAAAGTGTTTGTGAGAGAGGTATTTATAAGATTTTTTAGATCTAGAAAATAAATACATAATTAAATTTGTTAAACTCTTAACATCTCACAAATACGTTTTTCTTTTTAAAAAAATGAAAAAACTCAAATAGCTAATAATCCAAAAGAAACTCATATTTAAAAGAATATTAAATATTAAAAATGGTTACGACATGTTATATGTTATAGTGATAGTCAAAGTGAGCATAGCTTAGCAATAATTAACATGTACTCTCGACCAAATGTTGTTGAACTCAAATATATATATATATACCATTTAAAGATTAATTGAGAATTTGAGTTTATTTTTATTTATTATTTATTTTATATAGAAAAGTTAACAATAAACTAATAGTAGGGACTAATTTTAAGATTTATTGAAAGTATAAAAATTAAATTTAGACATTTGAAAGTATAGAGACTAAAATGAAATAAGACCTAAAGTAAAGGGACTAAAATGGTACTTTATATATATATATATATATATAGTAGGATGGATCAAATTATGTTTTAGTAATAAGTATTAGAATAAGTATGAAAATAATTATATTATGCGGAGAATCTGCCTAACATAGATTGAAAGGAAACTGGCTTTTAAGTTGAGACCTTTGAATAACATTTTAAATTACATTAATGCTATTTGGACACAAATTACAGTCTTGAACATAATTTTGCTTGACCTATCTTATCTTCAACTAAAACATGAAGATTTAAATACAACGACAATCCTTACCTCAGAGCTACGACCTAATGGAATATCATCATTCATATATGATGATTTTTTTTTCTTTTTTAAGTTTAACACGTGGGAGTCCTAATATTCTCTTGTATGATTGTATCCCATGTAGTCGGAAAAATTTCCAGTACTACTAAGAGTATTATATTCCCTTCTATTTATTGCTTGTCACATCAATATTTTTTTTAAAAATAGAAATATGTATAAAGGCAAAATTATAGTGTGAACAAAGTGAGTATGATAAATTTAAACTCATGTAAACTTTCCCCTCTGCGGCTTGGCCACGTCACTATACTAGTTTTGAGGTGTTTGTGAGAGTGAAGACTGTCCACACAAATCAATGCATGTCCTCATTCACATACTTCCTAAGAAAATTGAATAGATGATAGAAATTACAACATTTAACTAAGGCTAGGGTTTAATTCGATGAAATCAAAAGTTTATAGTGAAAATTGATACACGGTGACATGTTAAATTAATTTTTTTTTCTTTATAAAAATCAACTAAATTAATGTAATTGTGTATTTATTGAAACTATTAATAAATTAGTAATCTATTTAATATATTTAATTAATTGAAATAATTTAGTATAAAAATTTTAACTTTTTATAATTATTTATTCAATTAAAATTATACATCTATTATGACTCAATTAATTTACATCTATTTGTTGAAGAGATCATTCATTAATGCATCACAATTATATAAAATTTATAAAATTAATCTCATAAAAAAGATAAAAATATCATTTATTATTATAAAAATTAGCATTTCCTGGTGTACAATCAAACACAACAATTAATGATTCTCAATAATTTTATTTCCAGACATCATATTATCAGGCATTCATTATTCCCAAGCATATACAAGTCTTGAACCAACTGGCCCTTAAGAGTCATTCAACAGAGAATTGCTCTAGGCCAAACATACTAAACTTTAAAGTTCCTATAAATGAGCTACTGAAAATAAAGGTGCACATTATTGGTATGAGTAGTACCTCTCAATTTTTTTAAGCTTTTCTTAACCATACTTTCATATCCTCAAGATCCTTCTCATTCAGATGTGATGATTCATTCATATACCCCTCCTCTAGTCAGGCATATACTTCCTAAGAAAATTGAATAGATGATAGAAATTACAACATTTAACTAAGGCTAGGGTTTAATTCGATGAAATCAAAAGTTTATAGTGAAAATTGATACACGGTGACATGTTAAATTAATTTTTTTTTCTTTATAAAAATCAACTAAATTAATGTAATTGTGTATTTATTGAAACTATTAATAAATTAGTAATCTATTTAATATATTTAATTAATTGAAATAATTTAGTATAAAAATTTTAACTTTTTATAATTATTTATTCAATTAAAATTATACATCTATTATGACTCAATTAATTTACATCTATTTGTTGAAGAGATCATTCATTAATGCATCACAATTATATAAAATTTATAAAATTAATCTCATAAAAAAGATAAAAATATCATTTATTATTATAAAAATTAGCATTTCCTGGTGTACAATCAAACACAACAATTAATGATTCTCAATAATTTTATTTCCAGACATCATATTATCAGGCATTCATTATTCCCAAGCATATACAAGTCTTGAACCAACTGGCCCTTAAGAGTCATTCAACAGAGAATTGCTCTAGGCCAAACATACTAAACTTTAAAGTTCCTATAAATGAGCTACTGAAAATAAAGGTGCACATTATTGGTATGAGTAGTACCTCTCAATTTTTTTAAGCTTTTCTTAACCATACTTTCATATCCTCAAGATCCTTCTCATTCAGATGTGATGATTCATTCATATACCCCTCCTCTAGTCAGGCATCACATGCCCACCAACTTTCGCCTTGGTTCATCATCGAACTACATGGCATTGAAGGATATTCTGCTCTAATACCATATGTAATGTCTTGGGTCCAGGATTCATACCAAAATTTTGAATCCCACACCTGGGGCATTACAATTTGGTCTTAACCAGTTAAGCTATGCTTAAGTTCGCATTCACATATGATTAATGGAAATATCAACGATAATAAAAAGAAAAATGATTCATTTATTACTTTTTAGCCTATTTAATAAAACATAAAGTTTATATAAAAAATAAAGTACGTGTTACATTGATACCCACATCTTGGATATCCATGAGTCGAATGACCTCTAACACAAATTTCTATTATTTCCATAATCTCATGGCATATGATAGAATCTCAATCTCAAATAATTACAGAAAGAAAACTAGTAGCTTTCTGGCAATTAATTTCTTCGGACTATTCTCTATCAATGACAAAAAAATTGGATCTCTCGACCCTCCTCTCCATCTAAAAATTAACCAATGTCTCTGTTCATCACCTATTCTTCTGAGACCTTGAAAAAAGTGTAGGATAGAATCAAATTGTTGATGCCGTCCATTTTTGGATCAGTTTCAAACTCAGGATCAATGTAAAAGAACACCTGCAGAATCAGGTCACAGATCAGATGATTTGCCTAAAAACTCGACTCGAAAAAAGAAACAAACATACACTTACAGGCATGTCAATCTGCTCCCCAGGAAGGAGGCGCTGCTCCTCGAAGCAGAAGCATTGTATTTTATTGAAGTAGATTGCAGCCTGAAACAGAAAAAGAGTCTCATTCTTTATGATTTGGATGAGTTTTAGACAAAGAAAAGGACATAGGTTTATATTCAGACAGCCTGATAAGTTTAAAGCAAAATATTATCTCAATGAAAGTTCAGCAAGAAAAATTTTAAGAGCTAATGCTTATTCTCCTCCGATTTCTTGTGGACTCAAAACTCAATGCTTAAAAGATATAAGTTCCGGGAACAAGAGATATCAGAGTTGGCAGGAGCCACGTGACAAAATAATTCAATTAACCATAGGACAAGATAGAAAAAAACCAACGAGTCAAATGCCGTCCAAGAAGCTGCAAACATCTCACAAATTCAAACTCATAACTCTACGATTATCATTTAAATTTTTTCTACTTTTCTCCCTCAACAATCTCTATAAAACTACTTTGACAACATTTCCCCCCTAAAGGATTTTAGCTTCCAATCTTTAAGAATGGCACCAAGGATTTGAATAAAGAAGAAAAAATCTTCCACCAACTGTGGACAATTCCACTCCATATCAAACACCTATAAGATTTTTTTTTTTTTTTTAATAAAGTTTTTGAGAAACGACTATAAGATATTTGCATATGGAGACAAGAAAAGATTTTGATTTTCCTCTTCTTTTTGACATATGGATTGCCAACTTGGGGAAGGAAGAGCAAATTGAAATGTTGCCTTTGGACTCTCTGATTACTCATTCGTGTCTATCATTCATAAATCAAGAGTTCAAGATAACTTTTGATTTTCCTCATTCATGTTGATAGTAGAACATAATTTTTTTTAAGTATATTATATTTTAAAATTAATATGGAGAATAAATAAAATAAAATAAAAGAATAAAATATATATTTTAAAAATAGTCCTTTCTAAAATTTAAAAAAAAAAAAGGATAGAAACAGTTTTAAAAGATTAATCTACAAGCAGTTTCTAACAACATTTTTTTTAAAAAACCCAAGCCACCCCATATAGATTGCCCTAAGTTGAATCTACACTAACATATGAATGATAGAACACCACAGGAGAAGACCAGTGACTTGAGAAACAAATTGAAAAAGTCATCCTGAATTTTTCTTTTCAATGAAGATCGAACTTTATCAATCATCTTAAAACTGTTCACTTTAAGCACTAGATTTGCATAAATAAAGAAAACAATCTTAAAAAATTTCTCCTCTAATGTGGCACCTATAATACAAAATTAAAGATTTCATAGCATACAGTAGTTCAAATTTATTAAAAATGTGGTTTCGACAATACAATGATGGGAAACTAGTTGTTACCTTCATAGGTGTAACATTGTACGTAGACACACCAGTAATTGGAGTTGAACTTCGATTTTCAGCAGTATAGAATGCAAGTGCACTTTCTCCAGGTTTTACCCTCACCTAAGACAACAGATGAAGTTAGTTCTTACTCTATTGGAAATTTTGTTTTCTTTCAGGGCATGCGTATTTGTGCCTTATTGTTTTTGTTTCATGCACTGATGTGCCAGGAGATAAGGACAACATATGAATGATGTTACAGCACAAGTGTGTGCACACATACATACAAGCAGATGTGTCAAGATTAAGGCGTTTGTGTGCAGGATATGAGTGTGCGTGCATGCGCGCGTGTTTTATATATGCATCAGCAAAAGGAAGCACCTCTCTCTGTGTAGGGATAAACTTCCAAGGCATTCCATCAGCTACGTCAGCATTAAACTGCACAACAATATCCCTAGTAACAAATGAAAATTTATCAGGCAATAGAGGAATTAATATTATATTAATTAACCATATTCAAAATCTATTGAGTACTTAACCTTTACCATAACATTATATAATAGTGAGATGTAATTATAAAAAAGGTACTATTAATGAATATCCCAATGCCTCATTTCCCAGGTAGGATATGAATATATATTTTATCTTTCAAAATTGAAACAGAATTTTTCATTGTTGAAATGAAAAATTACAAAAAGTACCAACAGATCACAAAGCACGAAATATCTGAAGCATGAACTAAAATACAAAACTCAGAACCCAAACTCAAGAAGAAAAAGTAAGTAAGCCTAAGAAACTTAAAACAGCTATCAACTCTAAACCATTAACAAAGACAAAAACAAGATAGATGGCAGCAACTCCACTTCTCCAGAAGGAGCTTTCTGACTTCATTCTGTTGGCAACTTTGTAAAACAAAACACAAGACTGCAGAAAACTTGATGGCACGGACCGTCTTAACCTCAAACAGCACCACTAGATGGCATAATGAAGAGCCTTTAAGGACCACAAGCTTTGAAGCCCAGAACCAGCAACAAATCTAAAATAGCTAGGACATGGACTTTTATATAAAGTAAAAGTAATTTAGTGAATCATCTTTTTGTAACAAGTGAACCTCAAAGTATCTTTCTTCCAGATAAATCCATCCACCTAGATTGACTCCATCAAATTGTGGTACTTCCAACTCTCTTTAAGACTTATCTCCTTCTAGGACACCTGTCTTCCATCTTCGCCCCTTTCCACAGCATATCTTAATGGCTGTTTCAAGCCCAAGGAATTCTAACTAAAACCAATATCAATAGACTCACTCTTAAAATTGCCTACTAGGAAAAAAGCAAGGAATTTTGAGAGCGGCAAAGAATCAACAAAATAAGAAAAACTCCTTGGAATGCGTTTGATTGTTGAAACAGTTTATATCATCCACCACCGTATTAAAGTTGTTAACTTTAAGACTCACTCTCTCAAAGAGTGTAATAACCTTGAACAAGTTCCTTATCAAATTCCCCGAATGGAATAACAAGGGGTCATTCACATAGTTGAAGATAATTGACATAAATTTGGACTTTGCCAATGACACATTCTTCTATAATTGGAGCGCTTGCCTATCCAATCCAACAATTAACTCAAAGCACTGGCAACAACAAGAAAGAGGGGAGAGAAGGAATCTCATTATTGGAGCACCTTAGAAGGTTGACGAAGTGTGTGTCCACTGTCCATTTAGAGATGCAAGAAAGAATAACCTTCGTCAGCTCATTGTCCAATTACATATTTTGTGGATACAGAAATCTTTCAATCATTCAGTCTTGCAACATTTTAGTAGGTTGGCAATGCTTACTAAGAAAAGGCAAGACCCTTTCCTTGTGTCTATGCTTACTTTTGATAGGTAATTATTCTATCCGGCTACTGTGGTGGATAGCTACAATTTGTACTTCAATTTTTCTTCAAGAAAGTATAGTTTCTATATAGAAAAAGTAATAATCATAATGAAGAAGAAACGAGGACTGTTTTGCTTGTCTAAAGCATTATTGATTAGGTAAGGTATTGCAACATAATGAGAATTGTAAAAACCAAACGCACTCAAAATCATATTTCATTTACTAGCCGGATTTATTCAATTTCCATCAACTTCTTAACTTCTACAATTCCAAACCAGCTTGCAACTGCTCTACATAAAAGATACAAAGAACAAAAGTAATGCAATAATTGTACTAAGATTGAGAAGGGAAATTACATTGGGCAGGAATAAAATACTTCAAAAAATAAAACCAATCCAAGCATTGCCAAAACAAAAATATGTTAAAGAGAATTCAAACCTTGTAGTTACTGTTCCATCTTTAGCATGGCGAGCAATCTTTTCTTCTACGCTCTACATAAAGAAAATCCTTTCTCAATTGAAAAGCAAAGAAATGAGTAACCTGACACGATAACAAAAACTAAAGAAAAATACCTCACGGCGCTGAACAGTGCCCCCATAACCAGTAGCTTGGCAGAACCTCCTATATAGAGGAACAGCCGCATAACTACATCCCACCATGGCAAAAACCAATGCTACAAGGTATAAAAGCATATTTTTGGACTTCCGTTCCATAGAAGCTTTAGAGTAGCTGCGTTGAATATTGTACAAGGAAGAATGCCTTCCAATATAACGAGTAGAAGGAGGTGAAAACCAATGAGACTTGTGAAATGACTGTGAATGGAAACCACGTCCCAATTTCAAGCTCCATATATCTAAGCCAGAACCTCTTTTATAAACATTACGAGTTCGACTAAAATTATAAGTTGATTGCGGTAGAAAATTGGATGTCAACCTGCACCAAAAAGCCTACAGTGACCATATGCCAACAAAAACAGTAACTAATCCACAAGATGTGATAGTTGAGATAGATCCAAAAACACACTTTCTGGCAAGCATAAGTAATCAAATAATTCAAGTCACTCCATAAGGATAAAATACCCGAAGTTAAGGACCATAAAGGATTAGCCAAAAATAGGATGATATAACATAATTGGATGAGATCCAAGGACGTAAGTTCTCTAAGATTTAGAGATAAACGTGGTGTACTGTATAAGGCAATTAAAAATTTCAGGATATGCATAATTAATACAGTCCATAGGATATTAGATTAGAAAGAAATAATAGACTTGTCAATGGAAAAGCTGAAAATTGGAGGGAGGTGTTCAACGTAGCAAAATTCCATTTATCTTTTCAGGTTTCTATTGATAGAGAATATAGTAACTATACTCCTTTTGTAATTAACGCACGTTGGGGAGGGCTTTTTGTAGAATTCTGGGTGGTCAATCTAGTTTGTAATTATGCTCTGTGGACTATTATATCTTTTTGAGAAGAGAAACAATGTCATTGATAAATGAAATAAAAGGAATTTAAACACTCCTAAACAACCTAAAGGTGCGTTACATGAAAGAGTTCCAATTATAGAATAAAGACGAAAGACTATAATCAGAAAAAAGGCGTTTACATTTACACCAATACAAAGAATTAAAAACAAACAGCTCCATGAAAGCCTCAAAATTGGTGACATCTCTAAAAATTCGACCATTTCTTTCACACCAAAGAGACCAAAAGAACACCCTGTTAAAAGCCAACCACAAGACTTTCTTTGGACCTCAAAAGGGATCATCCACAAAAATCAGAGCTAATAGATCAAACATATCATGCGGAAAAGCCAAACTCCATCCAAAAGCTTTTAGAATAGTAGTCCAGGAATCATAAGCCAAAAAGGTGTCCTGGAGTCTCATTGGCAGTCAAACACATAACACACCAAACAGGAGATAAAGAACAATGCGGCATTCGTCGTTGTAATCGATCAGCCATATTAACACCTCCATGACTCAACTCCCATAAGAAAACCTTTATTTTCTTTAGATAAATATCTTTCCAAATAATAGAATAAAGGTTGTTTGAAGTTGGACCATTGGAATGAATTAAATCTGCCATTAAAGAGCTAACAGTAAAAGACTTGGAAGGATCTAGAGGCCAAATCCAAAATTTCAGCTTCATTGGGATTCCTCCGAAGACCTAGATCCCAAGTAGCATGAGTTGAATTCCAAAAAGAAGCAATTTTCTCACTCAGTCGGTTTGATAATCTGTACAACGTTGGAAAAGCAGTAGCTAAAATCTCACCATTCAACCAAACATCATGCCAAAACATTGTATGAAGCCCATTTCCAACCTTTTTTTGAATTCAAGTGCGAATAATAGCAATAGTGAGACTAATTTGTTTCCAAGGAGATTTTGTAAAACCTCTCAATATTGGCGTCAGCCATATACATTCAGTATCCAATTAATAATATTTAGCCACAATAAGTTGTCACCAAAGAGCAATTTCCTCATGAAGAAACCGCCAAATCCATTTAGTCAAAAAAGTCTCATTTCTATGTTTTAGATTACCAATCCCAAGACCTCCCATAAATTGGGGAAGTTGAGTTGTCTTCCAATTGAGATTGTGCATACCCCCATCCAGTTGTGCACCTTCCCAAAAAATATCACGAAAGAGCTTTTCTATAGAAAGTCACTTTTGATGGAAGATGGAACAAAGAGAGGTAGTAGATTGGCAAATTAGAAAGCGTAGCTTGAATAAGAGTATATCAACCTCCCTTGGAGATAAAAGCATATTTCCAATTATGCAGTTTGTGATGAATTTTCTCAAGAACATGCTGCCAGAAATTTGGACTTTTTGGATTCCCACCCAATGGAAGACCAAGAGAAGTAGAAGGCCAAGTGCCAATTTTGCAACCAAAAATTCCAGCTACTGTTTCCATATCCTCCAAAGATGTATTAGTGCCCAAGATTTCACTCTTTCCAAAATTGATATTCAAACCCGATGCTGATTCAAAAACTTTGATAAAATTCAATAAATTAACCAAAGCAACTGAATCCATCGTAGAGAATAATAAGGTATCATTTGCAAATTGTAAATGGTTTAAGCAAAATGAAGAGGTACCAATGGGATGAGTCAATGTTTTGCCCAAAGAAGCACCATGAGATAAAAGATGGCTAAGGCAATCCACTACAATGATAAAAAGAGAAGGAGAAAGCGGGTCACCTTGTCAAATGCCTCTAGTTGGAATGATCTTATGTAACAACCCGAATTTTCCAATACGGTCATTCTAACAATAATGCGGAAGCGTAACAATCAAAACTAAAATAGACTTAAACAAATTCAGCTAAAGTAATTTCTTACAAAGGTTTTCTAAAAGAAACTATTGAATCCATAATAACAACTTTCTAAGTCTTGTGCCAGAGTGCTAAACTTCACTTCTTTCGAGACTATCACTTGATCCTTCGTCTGAAAACATTTTGGAAAACAAAAATGAGTACAGAAATACGCAATAAGCAATTTCAACATCAAGTTCAGAAATTCATTTTCTTCAAAACAAAACATAGAAATTCAGTTTAACAAATCATTTCAATAGTTGAATCAAAAATCAAATATTCATTTGGTCATTTTCTTTTAAAACAATCATAAACAAAATACAAATATCCTTGCAAAACTTTGAATACAACTATTAAAACGTTCAGTCAAAACTTTCGAAAAACAAAAATCTTTCAATTGAACAAAACTTTCATTTAACCAAACTTTCAAGTATCGAAACTTTCAATTCAAATAGTACTTTCAATCAATCATTACTTTCAAATATCAGAGTGGGAATATGTATTATTCGGGTAGCCTTTAGAACATATATGATGGTTACCCGTCGGTAACACCAATCATTCAATCAGAACATTCAATCAGAGTTGTCGATAAAAATCGACCAGAACATTCAATTCAATTACTTAAGTGTGGGGCCACGTGAGTGAAACACACACATGAATCTTCATTCTGAAGGAATGCCAAACCACAAACTGTGTCTTCCCACAAATAAGCTTCAATCAGTCAGAGATGTCGATATAATCGACTAGAACAATCAATATAATTACTTAAGTATGAGGCAACATGAGTGAATAACACACACATGAATCTTCATTCTAAATAAATGTCAAACCACAAATGTGTCTTCTCACAAATAAGCCAGAACAATTTCATCAATTCCAATTTAGGCTACTACCACAAATAAGCAAAGCATTCCCAAAACAGAAAATTTGGCATATCCAGATAGCCTTTATCAAATCGATCAAAAATTCTTTTGTAAACATTTGAAACAAAACATGTAGTTTCAAATAACAATTTCAATAAAGATTTATCAAATCAACCATTTAAACTCAAAATCAAAACAAACTTACTTTCAATTCAAAATCAATCAAAACACATTTATTTCAAATTATCCAACAATGGCAAAAATACTTTCAAATAGCAAAACACTTTAAAGCATACAAAAATAATTTTGATCAATTTCAAATCCTACAAAACATACTTTCAAATATTTGACAAATAAAAAATATTCAAAACATAATTGTACCAAAATTGTTATTTTGAAAGGGATGTGGAAAACTACTTCGATCAATAATCCTACAATTCTCAATTCCAAATTTTGTCCACTTTCTTGAACAATCATCAACTTTTCCTAGAAGTCCAAACATATCCAATACTACACTGATCAAAAACCAAAATTCTATCTTAAAGGTCTAAAAGCTTATCTAAAATATAGACAATCTTATCTACCCAATTTTTCTCATTCAAAACAATTTTCTGCATAAAAAGTTAGGGAAAATAGGGTTCTTTGACTAAAAAAAGGGCATTGAAAAATTGGGTTAAAAACACTTTAAAATCCAATTAAAACGTATTAAAATCAATAAAATCAATGCTTTTTTTAATACGTAATAAAATACCAAACAATTTTTCAATTCTACAATTTTTAAAACCTTTAAAACTATCATAAATTATGGACAAATAACCTAGAAAAATTTCTGCTCATAAAACAAAATTTTCCAAGATTTTAACATCAAAAGAATCAAGATTTGTCACTTTTTAACCCAAATTCCAGATCTGAAAAGCTTGATAAAACTGCTTTAAAAACCATAAAAACATAATGTTTTCTTGTACAAAAAGAACCCAAAAACATTACAAAAACAGTCCCAAATTTGAAGAAAATAAAAGCTGGAAAATTCTGAAAAATTTTCCTTTATCAAACCTTCAGTTTAATCCAAAATCCATAAGATGAAAAACTTTGATAAAGAATTAAGCAAACCAAAAACCTAAAAACTTTTTAGGGCAAAAGATTTTAAGAATCTTTTCATTCTAAACAATCAAGAATGAAAACAAAACTCAAAATTTTTCAAGAAAGATTCAATCAAGAAAGAAAACAAACTTGAAAATAGAAGGAAAGAAAACTTACTGTTTTTTTTTCTTTAGAGAGGAAACTATAGAACGTCTACTTTTTATCTCTTTTTTGCCGTCAAATAGTTTTGTCAAAAAGGTTAGGGCTTAAGAGACCATTTTTAAAAGAACTCTAATCAAAACCCTTAAAAGATTATCTTCTCTTTTTAAAAAAAATAATAATAATAATAAAGATTTATCTCCTAATTTAAAAAAATAAATAAAATCTTAATTCAAAAAGGTTTTAAAAAAAAACCAATAAAATAAATAAAAATTCTTTTTTTTTCTTCGGTTGTTACATCTTACCTCTAGGCCTTCCATTAATAATAATTGAATAACTTGCATTAGAGATACAACCATGGATCCATTTTCACCATAGAGTCCCAAAACCTTTCATTCGAAGAACCATGAACCACATCTAAAAACTCCCAATCCCCCTTATCAAAAGTTTTTTCAAGATCTAACTTGATAACCACACCTTGTTTATTTGAGCTACGCCTATCATCTACTAACTCATTTGCCATCATAGAAGCATCAAGGATTTGTCGGTTTGCAACAAAAGCCATTTGATTTCAGCAATCGTAGTTGGAAGAACATTCTTTAAGCGATTAGACAGGACCCTAGCTATAATCACTTTGTAGCTTTTAATGTATCAATGAAAATTTCGTTTTCGTTTTTTAACAAAACTTTGAACTTAGCATATACATAAAGAATGATACATTATTAACATTTGTAAGTCTTCCATCGACAAGTCACACCACCTACTTATATGGAAAGCCCAGAATTTATTTTCATCACTTTTTATGAAAGTAATCACTTGGATTCTATATTATAAGTTCTTAATAGGCAAGAGAAGACTAGTTAAGAAAGAATAGCACAAGTCAGTTTAGGCAAGAGTGTCCAGGCTAGCTTGCACGCACCTCAACTAATCTCCCCGAACAACCGTCTGACCCTACTACATTTGGTTGACAGGAAACACGTAGGATATTAAATCTTAGGTAGGTGGCCACCATGGATTGAACCCATCCCCTCTTATTTCCCCAAGGCCCAAGAAGGATTCACTATCAAGATGTCAAATCAATTCAATCATAGCGAGAAGGAACACTCCACAGAAATTCATCCAATATAGAAGGCAATAGTTGAGCAATATAAATATCTTGACGGTGATCAACATTGAAAGTGTATCTTTCATTAAGGGAAAACCATAGTCCCAGGAAAAACTTACGATGCATGAACATGTGAACTGAGATTACCATTGTGAGACCAGATGTAATTTGGACACTGTAACCCATGATCGGCCTCATGACAGGATGCTACTGTTGCAAAGCTCAAATGTTCTAACGCACCACTTCCCAGAAAAGCAAGTGCTCCAAAGGACTGCATCAAACAAGCAGATCCATTGTCATCATTCTTTGAGATAAGGATGAGAAAGATGGAACCTTCATCTATAATCTATAATCTATAATATATTAAAAAGGCACAATTTTGAAGAAACATTTTTGGGCCATTACACTACATGTATTACACGTGATAACAGAATGGTAACAAAAAAAAGCAACCCCAATATATACTTTTCCCAAATTTAATCACAAAGGCATTGAAACAATCTCTAAAAAAACAAGGAAGTTGACTAATTCATGGAAGGTCCCCTTAAAAAATAACCTATTAGAGCCCATTTTTAAAACTCCTCGATTATGGAATGAAAAGCTTTGTTTCTTATAAAAAATATATATATAAACTAGTTTCTTTCGAAGTTATATTTTCTCTCATTAGACATTACTACATTTCACAGCTTTGTGTTTGGCGGACTCAAATTCAAATTCTTAAAACCGTTATATATTTCAAATATAATCATTAAAGCTGTGCTGCTTGATTTGACAAATTAGTTCTCTAGAGAAAAAGGAAAGAAAAAAGGCAAAGTAAGTTCTTACTGTAGATTGGGTCTTAAGCTTCCTCCTTAGTAACTGCCCGATCATTCCTCCGCCAGCCATTTTAGTCAGTATTTTTATAAGTTGGCTCCTGCTAATTGTTGCATCTTTTTGGACAGAAAAGGATAGAGAAGTCTAGAGAAGCTGTCTTTAGGGTAACCTCTGCCACTCCAAATATCTGACGGAAATAAGCATAAAAAATCATTGTTGCAAAAATTGGGCATTTTACCCATGTTGAACAGTATGATGGTCAAAGAGAAATGACAGAATTGGAAAGAGAAACCCCAAAAACAGTTCACATGTCTTAAAAGATGGTTTGTTTTCATC
Organism: Trichosanthes truncata; assembly: GCA_033996785.1. NCBI lineage: Eukaryota > Viridiplantae > Streptophyta > Magnoliopsida > Cucurbitales > Cucurbitaceae > Trichosanthes > Trichosanthes truncata. The sequence continues at coordinate 75,740,349 of JAWPNB010000003.1, forward strand.
TGGTGGTTGTTGGTTCAGAAAACTAAAGATGGAAAGTAGTTTGTTTATTGATCAGCAGAAACTCAAAAGATCACAAATAGGTACAACCTCATATATTGATGTTGTCTGGTTATATGAAGTTGAGAACTTCAACTGAAATTAACAAGAAAATCTGTTATGAAATCTGTTTACAAATATGTTGTACTGATCCAACTAGAATACTTGGCAAAAAAAAATCACTAGTTAAGAAACTACATTTTGAATATAAAGAACTATAACCCCAGAATCTCAATAGCAAATCTAATTTCAACATCAGTCGCCAATATTTACTACGACACCATATTAATTCCATGTTCACCATAATTAGAAACACCAATTTCTAAAACAGAAGAAGCCAGCGATACAAACACAAATTTCCAAAAACCCAACAATTTAAAAAAGAAATAAGCCGAAAGGGGATGGCGTACCTGAGTTTCTTCTTCTCAACCAATCAACACAATGGCTCGTAAACGAAGGTATGGTACAGGATCAGAACCTGAGAACAAAAGTATCCCAAAAACCGGATGAAAACATCAAAAAAATATATCGCAATATGAAGAAAAAAAAAAGAAAGAATGAGAGAAGCCTCTTATTGATCGGTTTTAGGACTCACGAAATCATCCTAATCAAAATAGGAGATCAGAAAACCCGGAACCATTCTTCAAAATTGTGAAAATGCTCTTCTTCTGTGGGTGAGAGATAGACACCAAGCAAGATAGAATTCAGTGAAATGAAATCAAGCAGAAATCAAGAGCGAGAAACCAAGCCACAAGTCGATGAGAGAGAGAGAGAGTCTGCCACTGAGAGAGAAGCTGAAAATGTAGATGAACCGATCGGTCCGATCCAATCCATTTTAGACGGATCAAATGAACCGGCTGATTCGATTTTTAAATTAAAAACCGAATTAAACCGCTTGGAGGTTAGGAACCGGACCGAATCAAAAGCAGTTCGGTTATGTATGAACCAGTTGTGGGCCTGCTTGTGCGGCCCAATAATGTAAGTGCCCCACGTTCTTTGTGAAGGTCATATCTTAGTTGGGCCCATGAAGGGCCAGAAAGTGTTCTCATCTTGTAGTTTTTCTTGTATTTTAGGACTTTTTGGAAAGTGGAATTTGATTGTTTTGTTGGATTACTAGTTTATATTGATTTATGTCAAATAGGTCTTTAAACAGTAAAAAGTGTCTCATAAGTTTTAATTTTGTATCTAATAGGTTCTTAAACTTTAAAATATGTCTAATAAGTCTATAAACTTATGATTATGTGTCTAATAAATCATTCCGCTTTCAATTTTGTGTCTAATAGATCTTTTAACTTATTCAAAAAAAATTATAATCACAAACCTATTGGACAAAAAATTCAAAGTTAAATGTCCTCATTTTGTCTCTAATAGATTCATTAATTTTAAAAAATGTTGAATATGCTCGAGGTCTATCTATTAGACAAAAACTTGAAGCCATGTTTGATAACCATTTGGTTTTTGGTTTTTTTGCTTTAAAAAATTAAGCCTATAAATATTACTTTCACCTATGGGTTTCTTTGCTTTGTTATCGATTTTTATATATGTTTTAAAAAGGAAACCAAATTTTGAAAACTAAAAAAAGTAGTTTTCAAAAACTTGTTTTTATTTTTGGAATTTGACTAAGAATTAAAAGAAAAATGAAACTCATTGTAGAAAAATGATAAGAAAACAAGCACAATTTTCAAAAACCAAAAACCAAATGATTATCAAACGAGATCTTAACGGGCCATTTGGATTGAGGGTATGGGGATGAGAATTAGATATGTCAATTTTTCACGCGAGGACCCGCTTTAACGAGGCGAGGAATCCCCGTTTAGGCGGGGAATGAGGGAGGGAGTGGGAGAAAAAATTCCCGAGAGCTAAATGGGGACGGTGAATGTAATCCCCATCCCCGTTCTCCACCCCGTTTTTTTTTATATTTTTTTATTTTATTTTTTAATCTATATATGTATATATGTGTATAAGTATATATATGTCATTTAAAATTTTATTGTTAATGATTTAGATAATTTGATATGTTTGAATTATATAGTTAAACATTTTAATAATATTGTTTTGTTTTTATTAGGAGGTTCAAGAATTTTATCTTTAAATAGATATTTTTTTAAATAGAAATTAACTATTTAAATTAAGATTTTTGGTGAATAATTAATAATGTAATTGAAAGGATATTTTCCATAAAAGTTAACTATTTGAAAATTTATCAAAATAATTATTTGATTCTTAAAAAAAAAAAAAAAAAAAAAGAAAAAGGGAAAGAAATTCCCGCGGAGAATCCGATCCCTGTGAATTCCCCACAGGGAATCCCCACTCCGATCCCCGCGAAATTTAACGGGAAATTTCACGGGAATGAGAATTCAAATGGGGGCGCAGGGACGGGGAAGCCATCCTCGTCTCCACCCCGCCTCGTGGACATCTCTAATGGGAATACGGGTGGGAATTAGTAAGGAATATAGAATCCATTGTTTGGTACGAAGTTTTGAGGATTGACCATGAGAATAAACTATTCCCATGGGTTTTATATACCAATGAGTATATTGATATCCCTGTAAAAGCATGGATTTTCTTCATGCCCTTCTCTTTCTCCCTCTTATTTTTGTTAATATCCATATTTCTTTTAAATACATTTATTTATTCTATTAAAATTAATTTTTATAATCAACCCAATTATATAAAAACTATTTTATAATAATGTATTGAATTAATCTAATTAATCATTCAATTATAATAAATTAATCATAATTAATTAATTGATTAAAAATATACCCAAGGATTCTCATTTATAAAAAGGAAAAATAAAATACCCCTAAGTTTGTGAAGTTGTATCAATTTCTATACTAAACCTTTAATTTCATCAAATTGTACCCAAAACTTAGATAAGTATTACAATCTTAACCTTAAACTTAAAAAAATGTTGTAATTTCTATCCTCCAATAAGTTTTCAATGAAGTATAAAACATATGTATGGTATAAAATTGATAAGATTTAAAAGAAAAACAAGATTAGAGCTACATTTTGTTAAAATTTGTGAGTTTTGATAAGGTTATTCATTAGTTAATTTGTGGATTAATCAACCTTAAAAAATTGAAAATCTTGATATATTGAAATTAGTGAGTTTATGGGGATTTTTACATTATTTTTTGTTAAAATTAGTAAAAATTGAACAAATGGTAGAAATTGCAACATTTAACTAAGTCTAAAGTCTAATTTGATGAAATCAAAAGTTTAGAGTGAAAATTGATACATGACAACAAGTTTATAGGTAAAAATTGTGTTTTTTTCCTTTATAAAACTAAACTAAATTAACGTAATAGTGTATTTATTGAAACTATTAATAGATTAGGACTCTATTAACTATATTTAATTAATTGAAATAATTTAGTATAAAAAATTTAACTTTTTATAATTATTTATTTAATTAAAATTATATATCTATTATAATCAATCAATTTACATCTACTTCTTGAGGAGTTTATTAATTAATGCATCATAATTATGTAAAATTTATTAAATTAATCTCATAAAAAAATATATCATTTATTATTATAATAATTAGCATTTTTAGCTGTACAACCAAAACAGCAATGAATATTTCCCAACAATCTTATTTCCAGACATCTTGTTTCCAAGCATTTATTATTTTCAAGCATATAAAAAATCTTGAACCAAACGTCCCCTAATAAGAGATTTGTTTAATCTTTGTTGGACATTTAAAGACAAAATTGAAAGTTAATAGACCTATTAAATACTTTTTAAAGTTTAGAAATTTAATAGATATAAATTCGAAAGTTCAAGACTAAACTTGTAATTTAACTCTTTTTTTTTTTTTTTATGTGAGAGGTCTATTTTTTTCCACCCTGTGTTTTTCCTTCCTCCTCCATTGGATTCCATTTTTTTTTTTTTTTTTTTATAGGAAACAGATCCTTATTCGTTGGATTCTATGATCAAGATCATGCTTTCGGGGTTGAATCCTATTATCTCATGTAGGGATCGAGTTTTTGTTTTTGGTTTTTAATTCTGATGCTGATAGATTTGGGGTCGGTTCAGTTTTTCTGAATTTTTTTATTATTTTTTCTTAAGTAATCTGTTTAATTCCTATTATCCATGCATCTTCAATTGTTTTGCACGTTTAAGAGAGGACTTTCTAAATTTGAATTTTTTTTTTTTATCTATTATTCTCGCTTATCTTGTTTTTCTACAGTTGAATGTAAAATCTCCCTTCCCAAAATTTACCGTCCTCATTTGGGTTTTTGTTCGAAGTGAAAGTTCTGCTTCTTCGGTTTTAGGCCCAACTAAAAACCGAACCAAAATCCAATTAAGTGCATAACTGGGCCTTTTCCAGGTTTGGATATTTTGGGCCTTAATCAAAACCTAGAGAGAGAAAAACGAAGACTGAGATGAGAAAGAGAGAACTGAGACAAGAATGGGGGCGGCTGAAACTGAAAGGGAAGTGATTTAGGGTTTCTAATAGGGGTATTTATGTAAAGTCGGTTCGGTTCGCTTTTCTATGATTTTTCATTAAAACCGAACCGAACCAAAAATACTCGAGTTTCTGTTACTCAGTTCATGATTACTGATTAACTTATTAGGACTAATTAATTTTAAATTATCAATTATCGACAATTCCCTGGATTTCCCTTTCTCTTTCCCTTTAGGTAACAGCCCATTCTAAGCAGGAAGAGGCCCAAGACATGATATGGGCTCGATGAGCCCACTATTTGGCTAAAACACTTATCTTTGTGACAAAATTTCGACAAGAACAAATGTCATGGAAGTTTGTTTGCTTGTTTTTTTTCTTTCAAAAAGTTGGAAATTTGAATCTTCATGGAACTCAAAATATATATATTCATTTAAAAGCCAATTCGTATAATGCTAAAATTTCAATTATCATAACCAAAAAACTATGTAAGAACAAAATAGAGATGTCCACGGGTTAGGACGGGGACGGAGATGGCTACCCCCTCCCCGTCTCCCATTTGAATCTCCATCCTTGAGAAATTCTCCGTTAAATTTCGTGGGGATCGGGTTCCCCGCAAGGAATTATTTCCCTTTTAAATAGTTAATTTTCTATATAAAAAAAAACAATATTACATATCAAATTATCTAATTAATCCATACATTTAATTCAAATTTTTAACTATATGATTCAAACATATCCAATTATCTAAATCATTAACAATAAAATTTTAAATGATATTTATATACTTATACACATATATTCATACATATATATATATTAAAAATATAAAAAAAAATTAAACGGGGCAGGGAATGGGGAACGGAAACGGGGAATACATTCTCCATCTCTATCCCCGTTAAGGTGGTTCCCTACAAGGCTCCGTACCACGGAGAAAATGGACATCTCTAGAACAAAACCTTTATCTAAGGAAGTCTTAATTTTTAAAAATGAGCTAGTTCTTAAAAAATATATTATAACACAAAAACATTGTTAGCAAACAAATATGATTTTTAAAAACAAAAAAGGAAAAATACAATTGCTATAAAAATGGACTGAAAGAGAAATTTTTTTTTTTTTTTTTTAAATCTCTCTTTTCGAAATTTAAATATATTTTGAAAAAGATAATAAACTTGATAGTAAACACAGACTCATTTTTCAAAGACACATGAAAACAAAAGACATGGACTAAAAATATAGGGTTTTTTTTTTTTTTTTTTTTGGAAATGCATTTTGGCATTATTTATAATTACCAAATATTATTGTTGGGCTGTAGAAAATAGGATTTGGACAATTATTCTTGAAAGGATGGACTGAAGAAGACATGGGCAAAAGAGGTCAGAATGAGAATGCCATTGATTTGACTCTAATCTAACCCATCCTTTGATGTATACAACACAACCCAACCCACTCCCGTTTACCACCATTCAACATGCCCTGCCCTGCCCTTCCCTTCAACCCTTCCCCTTTCCTTCAATAATCTTGCCCTCAATCTCTTTCTATCCGTTCGAGATACAAACATAGTTCTACATCGTTTTGAAATAATAAAAATCTTTGATATGAAAGCAATGGTGAAGCAAAACTAATTTCATTGTTTAGAAAGATGAATAATATTTAAATCAATTTGAGCATAGTTCAACAATAAAGATACCAGTAACCTTTCTTTTAAGTCAAAAGAACAAATCCTCACCCTAACAATTGTTGTGATGCCCAAGTAGAAGAGGAGAACATGAATGAATCGAGATCACATCCGAATGAGAGGAATCCTGAAAATATGAAATAAATATGATTAAGAAAGACTTAACATAATTGATAGTTACCATTTATACTAATAAAATGCACCTTCATTTTTTCATGACTCAATCATAAGAACTTCAAAGTTAAGTGTGCTTGACTTAGACCAATCTTATGTTGGGTGATTTCTTGAAAATTTCTTAGAATGCATGTGAGTGAGGACAAAACATGCTGAAAAAACTCGTGTTGGTCTGTAGAGACAATCTTCACTCTCGCAAGTTGCTTAAAACAAGTAAGGTGACATGGTTGGGTTGCAAGGGAGATGTAGGGGGAATGTCAAGGCTGCGTGCTGAATTCAAATTATGAATTCTGACCTGAGGCATTACAATTGTAATGCTATATATATTTTATTGTAGAAATGCCTTAAATCTATTATCTAGCGTTCTGAATTACCAAGCATAAGGGTCCAAGGGCTAAACACCCTGATTTTGGGGGTTTGGGGGCGCAACGTGACCTCCGATGGGGGCTCGGGGGCAACGCACGCAAAACTTAAGTTATATGGAGATTATTTTTCAATTTTTCGTTTTGCGTTTTTTTGCTAGGCCTATTATGTTTAGGGTTGAAGAGTGGTGCTATATAGAAACCTTCCAACTCTTATCTAGATAGATCATCTATGTATTTTGTACTCTAGTGCTCCTCAAAATAATAATATTGTTTATCTCTCTGCCCGTGGATGTAGCTAACACACTATTAGTGAACCACGTAAATCTGTGTGTTGATTTTTTTGTTTTTTATTCTTTGCTTGTCGTTTGTTTCTTTCCTAACATATTTTTTTTAAAATGAAGACAAATTAGGAAGAAATAGACTTTTTGAATTTAAGACAAAACTAGAGGCAATTGCATAATTCCTTCCTTATTTTGCTTCTACCCTCTAATAGTAAAGACAATATCCGTATTAGTATGAAGTGTTTTGGATGGAATATAAAAACAAAATCACTCAGTATACACTCAAAGGAGATAATATTATACCACTGTTAAGTTACAAACCAGTCCCTCACCTACTGTCTTTTGACAAAATGAAAAAAAAAACCAAACATATCTTTTTCCACCGGAACAAAAGGTGGGTTTTGCTCATAATCTAGTCAACACTGACTATACTCTCATACCCCTCTCCCTTGTGGGTCCCAACTCAAAAATTAAAAATATATATTATTGATCACTCATGAGTTGGGTAAAATTTGTATTCTTGTGCTTTTGTTTGGAAACAGGATTATTCGAAGGCTGTTTAAGGAAATCTATTATACAACTCCTTGATGAGCTAAGCTATTCACCACTGTAAAGCATAAATCAAATTACATCTTAATCTTTACCTAAAACTTAAACCAGTTCCATCTAATCATTAACTAGACTTTTAAAAAAAAAAATCTTATGTATGTGACCAAACAGTAGTTAGGTTTTCCAAGTTGATATTTTGTTTTTATGTCTTTTACAATTTTTCAAACCTACCTTTCTTCTCACACACTCAACTATGGATGCATTTGATGGTCAATCATTCAATTTATGGAATTGAGTTACACCATGTTGTTGTTGGTGATGTGAATCTAGACAACATTTGTATAGATGTAAGACATATTTTGGATGGAATCTAGAAAGAAAAAAAAAAAGAATTTAGGTCAAAAAGTATAATATCAAATTATTGTTATTGCGTGAGTAGACATTGAACCATTCAAATAATAGCGATTATAATGAATTTTTAATTGCTAAAATATTTAAAATATAGAGACTAAACTATAGATTAAAATATGCTTTTTAACCAATTAGTTTGCAAAATGTTTATATTTTAAAGTAAAAAAAAATTAATAAAAATGGGTGCCCACATGTTTGAATGAAAGAGAAAGTCCATGGGTTGAAATGGTAGATTCAACCTTTGAATGACTCATTGGTCAAGTTGATTGAATGAGTGGTTTTTTGAGTATACGACATGTTCTCCTAGTGATGAATATGATGGGAGAGAGAGTGAAGGCTAATTTCTTTGACCTCTTTTTTACCAAACTTCCAACCCTCAATTTGTCCAAAGAACAAAAGTTCTCTCGTCATCATTCAACAAAAATCTTCTTACCAGCCACCATTAAAATTTTGATGGCTATTTAGTTTTTTTTTTTTATAAAAAAAATCTATTTTCTCTATTTCTTTTTGTATTTATCTCTTACTTGTCAAAAACTCGATGGTAGTCAATAGAAGATTCTTACAAACGAGTTAGTAGGTAAGTATTTCAAAAAAATTCATTCTAGAAGACGTTGATATTAGTAATATATGTTCCTGTTACTTTGAACCAAAACATTGTTTAAATGCGCCTTTTGAGTGTTAGACTCACCTAAAACACTTCAAAACATGTACTTATAGTAGTAACTACGCTCACAAAAGTCAACCATCTCAACAGTTAGCGTACTTAGTAGTAACAAATTATAGGGCCTTTTAAGTATCAAACTCACCCAAACAACTCATAAATGTACTATAGGTGCTTAACTCACCAAAAATACCCTTAAAGATCTACTTAGATGCCAAATCCAACCAAAAAACAAAAGCTCATGTAATGGAGAAATTTTTTACAAAACATTTCTTGTTTATGCTATTTTCCTACTTCCCATCATATCAAATCATCTAACATTTATCTAATAAGTATGTCATCTCAACAGTTAATTTGGTTACATCGTTAACAACAGCTTATGTTGTTTTCCTACTTCCCATCATATCAAATCATCTAACATTTATCTAATAAATATGTCATTTCAATAGTTAATTTGGTTACAACGTTAACAACAAAAACTAAGTAAAATCACACCTCAAAGTTCAATAATCTAATTCAAACTTTATGAAATTTAAGGACCAAAATAAACACATTCTCAAAGTTTAAATAATAGTGAACATAGGTAAATAATTGTTTTTTTTTTTAAAATATTGTTTTTCATATCATATTTAAAATAAATTATCTTTACGAATCAAAACCAACTCAATCTATATGTTTTTTTAAAAATATTGTTTTTACATGATTGAGTTTCATCAAATCCAATCATATAATAAACATTGTTTAAATCAGACAAATGTACGACCAAAACAAAAATTGTATTAGCCCAAAATGTCTTTTAACGCGCGACCCAGACAAAATATACAGATTTCTAATTATAATGTTTGAACACCATATTGCATATTTACCTACTTCAGCATGTGAATATCACTTTTTTCTCATAGTATTATAGAATGGCATGCACATGGATGTTTGTGAACAAGATTCAATATATTTAACATAGAGAACTAGAATCTAGATTTCCTTTTCTTTTTTTTTTTGAAAGGTAGATTTGCCTATTTCTAGATAGATGATGAGAATGATCAATATCTCACGAAATATATATATATAATCTGTCTTTATTTGTTTCTTTTGTTTTTTGCATAAAACTATAAAACTATTGAACATGTGGTTGTTAATGCTCCGTTTATAACTACTATATTTTAGCCAATATGAACATAGTTCAACTGACATAAAATGTGTACCCTCAACCAAAAGGTCAAAGGTTTGAATCTCTCACCCTACATATTGTTGAACTAATATATATATATATATAACCACTACATTATTCTAGTAATTTTTCATTTTTTTAAATAGACTTTATTTATTAACCATGACTTGCTTTATATATACCTTTTATACATGGTTCCAATATTTTATTCATATATTTGAAAAATAAAACAAATAAACCAATCTGAGCCTAACTCAATTGATTAAGATATATATCCTAAACCAAACGGTCAGAGATTCAAATCCTAATCACCCCACATGTTATTGAACTCAAAAGAAAATGAAATAAAACAAATAAACAAATAAATAAATCATTGGTTAAATTATAAGTTTAGTCTCACTTTCAGGTTTGCATCTATTTGGTCCCTAAACTTTAAAAAATATCTAATAGGTCTCTGAACGTTGAGATTTGTATTTATTTGGTCCCTAAACTTTAAAAAGTATCCTAATAGGGCCTTAAACTTTCAATTTTGTGTCCAATAAGTCCCTAAATTTTCAATTTTATATCTAATAGGTATTTGACCTATTCGACTATTTTTAAAATTCATGGACCTATTATTAAATACAAAACTAAAAGTTTATGGTTCTATATTAGACGTAAAATTCAATTTTATATCTAATAGACCAGATAATTTTTAGAATTTTCAAATATGTCAATGACCTATGAGACACAAATTAAAAGTTCAGGGACGTTTTAGACATTTTTAAAGTTTAGGGACTTATTTGACACAAAATTGAAAGTTCAGGAACTTGTTAGATACTTTATAAAGTTTAGGGACCAAATAGACACAAACTTAAAAGTTCAAGGATTAAACTTGTAATATAACCTAAATCATTTTTAGAAATTAACCTAACCCATATGTTTTAATATTTTAGTTTTACAAAATCCGAACATGACTCAACTGGTGAAGGCATATGTCTTCGATCAAAAGGTCAAAGGCTCAAATTTCTATATATATATATATATATAGTTTTATTATTAGTTCATTCGAATGGATGTTAGGAATATAAAATATGTCACGCTTTTTTATGCACATTCATTGTAGTCAAATATGTCGACTTCGATCAAAATATCAATATCTATATTTCCATATAAATGTTAGAGAATTCCACCAAAATCAAGCCCTTCTACCCTCTTTTCACATTTGGCTTAGAAGCTAATATCTTCATAGTCTTGATCTAACTTTTTGTTTATAATGTGCATATGACGTAGACAATGAGCTAATATCTAGGCTTTCAAAAATCTTGACCACAAAAAAAGTAAGAAAAAAAATACCAAATAAGACCCAAAATAAATCAATACGTTTTTGTGTGTCAATACATTCCATTCTCAAAGAAAATCTTCTCTGTCAAAGCCAACTAGTAATTTGTTTAGTAGAGCATGCGACAAGGACAAATTAGGTTAAGATATCTAAATATTTTATTATTTATTAAAAAAAAAAAGAACAAAGAAAAATCTCCCTTACAAAAATTGTTATAGGGTGCAGCGGAAATCTCACATTGGCAAGAAGTGCAAAAGAATGAGTTATGATGTAAAATCAATCTCCTAATTATTATGTGACTTTCTAGATAGAGCTAGAGATAATTTCTTGTTGTTGATTATTTAGCTTCAAAAGAGTAATAAATTTTCCCAAAGTAAATTATATTTTTTGTCTTTGAGTTTTCATTTCTGTGTCTTTTTTTTTTAGTTCAACAATATGGGAGTGGGAATTCAAACATCCGACTTCTAGGCTAATGGTATAATGTTTAACTGAGTTTTCAAAACATATTATTTAGCTCTTAGAAAATAGAAAAGGGTAAATTATATCTTTAGTCTTAAGTTTTAAAATGTACAATCTAGTCTTCAATGACACAAATTGAAACCAAAGTAAAATCCCATTAACTAAAAGTATAATTATACTATATCAATGCGGAGATATTAACATAAAAATATTACTAAGTATTGTATAACATTTTTTTTAAAAAAAAAAACTTCTATTTTAAAATTTCGAGTATAACATTTAAAAAAAAAAAAAAAAAAAACTTCTATTTTAAAATTTTGACAGAATATTGCCTACATTTTTCAAATAATCATAACCTAATACAACTCTAGATTTTGAGCCGACCGTTTGTTGATTACTCTTTAAAATAAGCTAATCTTCAAAATGTCTAAAGCTAGAAGAAGACAACACAACACATATTCATGTACTGAAAAGTACTGACTACATTAAGATATCAAATCCCCGCCCCAAACTTATAAAACGAGATTTGGATCTATGGGCATGGAATCAAATATGTTCAACGAGAAAAAACTAAAGGCTCTAGCTTTTCAAGTGGGGACGTGGAAGAAATCATAATCTTTGTAAAATTTTATGGGGAAATTAGAAAAAGGCCAGGGAAGGCTTTTATATTACTTAAACTCTAATATTGAAATAGTAGAAAACGTGAGGAAAGTTGAATGAGAAAAAAGTAATGGGGGAATCATGCCCAACTTGGAAGAGAATCCCAAGTCAAAATGTGCATTTTTTTTTTTCTCTTTCTCTTGAATGGAAGTCACCAACTTTTTTTGAAGGGTCATTATAAATCTTGACCCTTTCGCAAAACCCCCTTCTTTTTTTCTTTTCTTTTCTTTTTTTTCACTTTATATATTTTCGCCAACCAATTGGTTTCATTGTATTTGGACTTTCCTATGGGAACTTGATAATAATAATTGGGAAATGAATGAGTTACACCTCCCCACTTTCTTTTGAACTTGAAACTCTTTTTTTTTCTCTCTTGTTGAAATATAAAAGAATATAACAGATTGATACAAATTTATACTGTAGTTTACATGAATGGTAGTTCGTTTTAGAGGTTTTTTAGAAACTCTTTCCTGTATCTAAGAAATGATTTTTTTTTTAAAAAAAAAAAAACAAAAAACAAAAATCAAGTTGTCGTAGAATCATAGGTTTATGAACAGTAATTTTAATATGCACAATATCATATAACGTCGTGAGATTTTTCTTCAATGTAATTATTATTTAATCAATATTAATTAGCTACGTACTTACCCATCAAATGTTTTTTACTTAGCTTTTTGACTTAGATGTCCCTTGTGTGCCACTTGTTATAACAAATGAAAGCATCAATTTTTAATTCAATCAATGTACTACATTAACTTTTAAATGATAGTATTGATGAAAAAAGCTCATTAAAATTAAAAATAACAATTTAGATATGTAATTGAAATTTTCTAAAAATTTAAACACTAGACCCATATAGCCATCCAATTTGATTATTCAACCTAATGATTATTATTATTTTAATGAAATATTTCTTTTAATACATTGGAGATATCTAGCCGCCCATTAGGAAGCTCATCACTTTTTTTTTTTGGCTAAATGCTATTTTACTCGAGATACTAAATCTTCAATCATTTTACATTGTTTTTTAATTGTTTTCTTAAGATCTCTATGGTATAAAAAAGCTAGTTTGTTTTATTTTTAATTGTTTTCTTAAGATCTCTATGGTATAAAAAAGCTAGTTTGTTTTATTTATAAAATTTTAGGTTAGATTAGAAATTTGGTCTATAAATTTCGATTGTTTTGTTTATTCATCTCTACGATATGAGATCTTGATTTTAATTAATCTCTATCATTAATATTGTTATTTAATTGTTAACATAATATGTTGATCAATACCGCGATTTGACATGATGTAATATAAGAAAAGAGGGTGGAATTTTCTAACTAGAGTAGATGAAAAAAATATACATTTTAAATTGATATTTTTCTTTGAAATTGGGATTATAATAAGAATGATAGGGATGCCGACAACGTGGAAAGTCCATGATATCTATCTATCTGGACCTTAGTAGGAAAATGTGCCACTTTCCTTAAAATTACCAACTGTTTTCAGTTGCCATTGGTTTTCCTTTTTCTTTTACAAGTAGATAGGGATTTGCAAAAGCCAAAAAGCCAAAAAGCCAAAAAGAAGTAATTAGGGGTTTTCTCTCTTTTAAATTTTTCATTGTATTCATCAAATCTTCAATCAAGCTTCGTCATACCTTTTCCCTATTGAAATGATATCACCAAAAGAAAAAAAAAAACAAAAAAAACAACTTTTTCTTTAGTGTATTTTTCCATAAAAAGGAAAATTAAAAAAAAAAAAAAGCCTTTTGATGAGATGTTTAATTTACAAGTTTGAAAACGACACACTAGAGATAAAAGAATAAATTTTAAAGGCCTTAAATTTATGTAGTATATGTATTTAATTTATATCTTTGCATTTTGTAAAATTTAGTATATACGAGACAAACTTGAAAAATCTAAGTTTATAAAGTTTGTGAAACTAAGAAAATAATTAGCATATGGTTCCATGTATCAAATATAAGCCTTGTGTTTTCATATTCGATTAACTTGTAAATTTTGTCTCAATACTTTGAGTATTATATTTACTTAGTTTCTGAATTTTAAAAGTTTTTACCTCCCTACTATTAGAATTAAATTTATCTTTAGTCTACATCGTTAATATTTGTTTAGAGAATGTTAACATGATACACTCTACTAGATATAATTTTAATGAAATATCATGGCATGTGACATGCAACTTGATTTTTTAAAAAAATAAAAGACATGGAACATTATTGATGGATTAGAAATTAAATGAGATATAAATTCCAATAAGGTTGAATATGGTTTGGAACAAACAACTAGGACAGTGAGTCAATCACATGAAACATTAGAGTTAGAACGTAATGCTTGGTTTGTGTTCTCCTTCAAATTTATAATTTTCCTAATTATTGATAGAATCACGTTAGCACTCTATCTAGGAATTAAAAATGAAAATAATTGTTCAAAATCTAAAACTAACTAACATACTGTTCAAAATACAAAGAACCTATATTCGTAATTTAATCTTTGATTACAAGTTATACAAACCTAATTTAGGAATGAAAAAAAAAAAAGTTAAAAAAAAAAAGAGGCTCCTTTACATAAGGATAAAGGAAAAAAGTCAAAAAAAAAACGCGATTACACGAAAGGTTGGGAAATGATCCGCTGGAAAAGGGGAGAAACACCGTAAGCATGGACAAGAAAAGATATTGCTTTGAATAACGTTGACAGATTTTAGATGGGAATTGCCGACTGTGATCAGATGTTGACACTAGGTGCTGATGATGATGTGTCCGTAGAATTTTTTTTTTTTTAATATATATATTTTTGGAGAGATAAGTATTTCAATTTTTATTAAATTAAAGAATGGAAGTATCCAAATGATGGATATTGATTTCATTATTGCCTTTTAGCTAGGGATAATAATAAATTGTAAAAGGTGAGAGGATTTGGAAATTGAAATAGTGTAATAATTTAATGGAAGGTTATATCAAATTATGATTTGAACTCTTTCAAAAGTTAAGGAACCAATAGAGATAACACTCGTTTGTTAATGCTTTCATTTTTCTTGATTTTAAAATAAAAAAAAAAAGAAAGTGGTTGATAACTCTTTTTTTTTTATTTATTTAGAAAATCAACGTCTCATTCAAAACATTTTTATTACCTTTAATTAATATTTGATAATGTGTGCAACTCTGGAAAGAAGATAATGAAAAATATAATATACACACTTATATGTCAAAAACAAAAAAAAAAAAATAGAAAGTTTCTAATCATATCTTGATTTCTCATAGAGGTTGAAGTTTTTAAATTAAAATTAGAGATTAATTACTACATTAAAACGTCTTATTGAAGTTAATATTTAAGATTTCTATCATTACACGTCATTTGATTACACACAAATCTCACTTCAGCAAAATTTATCATTTTTGTTACATACATACGGACAAAATTGATCCTTTATATTATCAAATCATCTTTTTCAAATCATGACGTTATCCATAATCACACCATTTATGTATGGATATATAGAGATTGTGGAAAAGCTAGCTTATTGTGTATGAATTATTTTCATTATAAAAATATAAAGGATATAGCTTATAAGTCGAGGGATATCTCCCCATCATCATAGCCTTTCAGAAAAGGGAGATATAGGAAAGAAAAGATAAGCTTAGAGATTAAAAAGAAAACAATGGATAAAAAGGGGGTAAATCCAATGACCTCAAGGGTTAAATGATAAAAAGTCATATATTGCCAATACTATGCTGCCAAGTTGCTACAAAGTGTGGCTTATCTTGTCAACGTTATCAATACTTTTTAAAGGCTTACCATTTGCACTTTCTTTCCCATTTTCTAAATTTGTTTTAATATTATCATATTTATAATTCAATATCAAAATTTTGTTCACCATCTAAATTACAATGTGTTAAAATATATGAAGAGAATAGAAGCAATGGGCATGTCCTTGTACACTCAAACGCACTGTTTTATATGAAATTCTCGCTTATATACACTAATGTTAAGTTAATTTTTTAAGTAATTATACGACGACAATCACATTATATTTTATAAACACGCTACAAATATTCGTGATATTGTTAAGAAGGACATGAAATTAAATTTATTGTAACCTATCAACTTAAAATTTTAGATTTATTCAGTAAAGTTTAATATAATATTAGAGTATGAGATCATGTATTTGAACCTAACCAATTAACTTAACTTATTGGGTTTAGTGGTAATTACCTACCATGACAGAGTATTTAAAAAATAAGATTCTAGGAATCCCAATAACATGATTTTTGTTTGGTTAATCATTCTTAAACATCTTGCATCAAAGATTAAATTCCAAAGCTCAAATCAAATTCACAAGATAATATTCCTTAAAATTTATCAAATACCAAAATTTTATAACATAAAGTTGTGAGAGAAAAAAGGCAAAAAAGAAAAAATCAATAGAGAGAAAGTTGGTGGCACCATGTGATATGGTATTCTTTATAACATTCTATATGATAATGTACAAAAAGTATATATGCCTCATATCTTGAAATCAAGCAACGGTTCAATTCGGTTCTTTTGAACATATACATGTATAGCTAGCTTTCGGTGGGGGAATTGAACATGCAATAGTGCCTTATGAATAAATTTGGTCACGTGCCATGTTCAATCAAATCTCTAGGTTTTTTTCTTTCTTTGGAAAAAAATATATTTATACCCATAAATTCTGGAGTTGTATCACTTAAACCTCAAACTAATAATGGTATCGATTAAAAGCATAAACTTTCACGAGTGGATCAATTTAGACTCTTTGTTAGAATTCCATTTTAAAATCGTTAATGCATAACGTGTATAAGACTTCTTTACGTTCAAGGATTAACATAATATTAGAGATATATGCTAGAATCAAATGGATAGTAGTAGTTTTATTGATATGAGTGGTTTTTCATCTTCTCATCTTTCTCTATTTTTCTCTTCTGATAGCACTAATTTAGTGTTATATTTATCCTCATTTTTAGGCTAGTTTTGTATAGAAAATGTGAGTTTTTGATGTATATTTATGTTGATTTTCATAAAACACATTTCAAGGAGATTAAGTGAAATAGAGAGATAAGAGTCAATTTGGAGCAAGAAAGAAGTCAAATTTGAGGCTAAGGATGGAATTGAAGTCATTTGGGCAAGTTGGATCTGTGTCAGAGCGTCTAGATGCCATATTGTGCGTCTAAACGCTCTATAATTGACGTTGGGCTCGAAAGGTAGTGTTAATATGCTACCCTGTGGCGTCTTGACGCTTGGAAAACGCGGAGAAGAGTTGTTCTGTCAGTAGCATTAAAACGTTACGCTCAACCTCCCTACGTAACCTCGCACGCGCTTAAGTTATACAGTGCGTTTTGACAGCGTCTCGACATTATCACGATAGCATATATATATCCGACACTTTCTTACTCGAAAAATGGGAGACAATTAGGGTTTTAGAGGTCCCTTTTGCGGATTCTTACCATTTTGGGAGTTGTGAAGGCCTAATTGGGTGATTTGGAGCGTGGGTCGAGGTTCGTGGAGCACGGAGTTCAAGGCAAAGTCACAATTTTGGGTTCTACGATCTTCTTTTCTACTTTATTTCCATTTTAGAATTTGTATAGGTTGTTATTATGAGTTTGTGTACTATTTTATTGAATATGTGTGGCTAAACTCATTAGTTTAGGGATTTGATGAATCTATTTGGACCTTATTTGATGTTTAATTGAACCTTTGTCATATTTTGACTCTTTGATATTCATTTGTGTGGGATGTGCTTAATGCTTCTAATTTATCGACCATAAATTAGCTTATTAATTACTTAATCGGAACTTGAAAGAGAATGATTAGGTGAAGAATTAATCTCGCATGACATTCAGAACTCGCCTATGTGACATAGGATCAACGGTTAAGTGAGGCTAATTATGAGTGAGCTTTATAACCTAATTAATTAATTGACGCTAGAGTCACCTAGATTAATTAGATTAATTGGGAAATTTTGAAAGAAACCAAAAGTAGAATTCATGATTTTAGGTGCTCTAGACTTATGAGTTAGAAGAGTTGATAAGTGGTGTAGTCACGCATTAATGTGGTCCAAATAGTGAAACCAATCCAATAAACACCTTTTCCCCTGTTAGTTCTCGCATTATTTGCATGTTTTTTTAGTTTAGTCTTTTCAAAATGCTATTAACTCTTTCTCTAGATAATTTCGAGCTTGATTACTTTCAATAATCAATCTATTCGTAAGCACAACTCCCTGTGGATTTGGTACTTGGTATAAATACCGTTTTATACTACTTGAACACGTGCGCTTGCAAGTATGTGGCAACATCTATTGAACAATTACATGATAATTTTTCTTACTAATTTTGTAGGATTTTGGGAAAGAATAATTTTATTTAGGTGATTTTGAGATGACTTTAGATGGAATCAAGTGAAAATAGTAATAAATCACAGATGTTCTAAATTGATTCCACTTATAAAAGTTTAAGGTTTAAATTGATACATTATTGGTTTGGGGGGTTTTTGTTGATACAACCTCTACATATTAAAACTAGATCAAATAATTGGATACTTGAAACTTATACTGAAAATTAGTAGCCAACTTGCATAATTCAACTGATTAAGACATATATCTTCAATCAAGAAGTTAGATATTCAAATCTCCACTCTCATATGTTATTGAAGTAAAAAAAAAAAGATGGAAATTAGCACGAGATCATATATATATATATATATATATATATATATATATATATTTAAAATGACAAGTTATCTTGGAATTAAAATAGGAGCATTTAAGTAAATGTGTGCAAATGACACAGAAATGCAACCCACTTCGATCTAAACATCCCCTCATTGGAGTTTACAGCCCTTGAACCAAGATCCAGAGACCCACGATAATACCCACACCAAAGAAGAAAACACATGTCAGCGCTTTTTGTCTCACAACCAAGACCCATGTAAAACGGTGACCGACGAAGTCGAAACCCATGGCTTGCTACTTCATTTTCTTCCTTGTGCGAATGCGCTGTGTTTTTCATGCTATGCAACTATTGTACCTTCCCTCTCTTTCTATCTTCAAATCGTGGACTGCCCTAAGAACAAAGAAGATGGGTTAATTTCAAAATTGCCCTTTGTACACATTTACTTAAATGCCCCTATTTTAATCCAAGATAGCTTGTCATTTTAACAAATCTCCCTCATGACAATAATATCTTAAGCCACCAAGCTGATTCTCTAAATTTCTCTATCATTCTGGCTTTATGTTCAACTTATTTAATAGGTATTTAAACCTATGAGCAGTGAGTACCTTGGTTAACATAGCTAACAAATTTTGATATGTATGAACTTTGACCAGTTCAATTTCATTCTGAGCAACTGCATCCCTTATGAAATGAAATTTAACATCGATATGTTTAGATCGTTCATGGTGAGATGGATTCTTTGCAAGATGAATAGCACTCTGGCTATCACAACGGATGATAAAAATAAACTCTTGTGACAACAACTCACCAACAATCTGCTTCAACCACATTGCTTCTTTAACTGCTCATCCAACATAAATATACTATGATTCAATGGTTGACAAAGAAACTATTGGCTGTAAAGAAACCTTCCAACTGACCACATTACCATACAAGCAAAAAATGTGACTGATGACTTGCTAGAGTGATATGAATGAGTCGGCAATATTAGGATGTCGATGCACAAGTGTACACATTCATTTGTAGCAAGCAATAAGTAAATTATCGTATCCATAGAGACTAGTAATTCGCTAATTTACCACAACTTGATTCTCAATAAACTCAATTAGTAACCATTTAAATTCATCAAGGAAACGAAATAAAATAATTCAGAATTTGCTGGAACAAAATAAATGCTAAAACAGAGATAACAGAGTAAAAATGCAGAAAACAGAGAATAACTAAACTTGTGCCTTGAGTTAAATGGAATGCTCGAATTAGGGGTGATTGTCCGTTTTAATATATTCTACAGCTTAGATACATGATCAAATCTCTCAATCCACTACAGCTCACGTGGTATTCTCCCGAATGACCAGAAATATGCTGTTTCATTCCCATTACTCCAGCGTTAACTAACCTACTGTATTTGCGTGCATTAGGTAAGTGATTATCCCTAATCCCCTTACTTAGCTAGCTACTAACCCTAACATGGGGCTAATGTGGTTCTTAAGCAATTAGTTTCTCCTATTCTTCCCAGAAATCAGAAAAACACTGCACAAAATGGTTGGCCAAACGAAATTGTGCTTAAAAAGTAAAAGCTCTTAAAAACCAGATTGAGCTAAAGACAATGTATTAAGCTGTAAAGTAAATCAAAACATCCAACCCCTAATCCTCACCTTGGAGGTGATCAGTTCATAATGCAAAGAAAACAGAAAATATTTCGGAATAAAGACATAATCCTAAACAATGCGGATAAACTAGAAAGAATAAGAAGAAAAAGAAGTCGAAATGTTGCCACAAAAAGGTTGGATCAACATTCGACGACAGCTCCAGCAGAAATCCCTTCCTCTTTTGGTAATATCCCGACAGCCTCTCTTTTTTGGATTGAACTTTCCGTTTCCTTTGTTTTCTCCCGATTCCCCAGCCTCTCTTCTTCCTCTTTTGTAAAAAACGGCTGCCCAAAACTTAAATACCACACTTGTTTTTCGCAAAACGAGGGCTGATTAGACAGGACTAACGACGTGGCAAGCTCCCATTGACTGCAATAGGCTGAGTCATCTGACATTTGCCAAATCATTTAATGAATAAGTCTTCTCACGTGCGAAAGTTGGATTGACCCGAATTGCAAGGTTTGCTCCAGCAAACTGTTGTAAAACTGCATGCTCTTATCTTCAAAACTCCTTCTTAGATTAACCCCTAAATCAATCATATAAAACTCATTAATTATGATAATCTTGCTCTAATAAGAATTTTACTACTTCAAAATTAAACTTAGAGTAAACTAAAGCAAAGCTACGGGATTTCTAGAATAAACTGAAATAAAATATAACAATTCAATCCAAAAATAATAACACATAACTCTTATTTTAAGAGTTATCAGTGACCTAATAAAGATCTTCTTTTGTCAAGGTCTGTAGCATAATCTGCATCTACGAAGCCTTTTAACAATTTTGATTGATCACACATGTTCCCAAAACACAGTGATACATTTGTAGTACCTTTTAAATACTGAATCACCCATTTGACTGCATTTTAATGCTCATTTCCAGGATTTGACATAAACCTACTTTATCATGCTCATTGAGTAACCCAAGTCGGGCCTAGTACAAATCATGAGATATATTATGCTTCTAACAGCATTACAATAAGGAATATTTTACATCTCTACTTTTCTTGAGCAGTAGTAGGACACTGAGACGAAGAAAGTCTAAAATGAGATGCTAAGGGTGTCGAAAATGCCTTACAATCAGACATATTATATTTGTCAAGCAGTTTATGCACATAGCTCTCATGCAAAATGGTTAACAAACCTTTCTGCCTATTGGTTGACTGAAAACATGTAGGCTTTTAGAAGAAAACTTTTGAATAGAAAAAGCCTCAAGTCTAGTGCAAGTGCACACTATCAAACAAGTAGTAAAGGAAATATTCCAAAGTATCGATCACACAAAGAACGAATACCACAAAATCTAAAATTAAAGCAAAGATGTTCACACAAAGCAACCTCGGTAACCAATATGGACAAATCGGGAAGGTTGTGAGTGTACGAAAAATCAAATGATAAAAAGATGGAATCCGAACATGCTTTTGCCCCTTAGAAACGAATTGTGACCTAAAATGCAATTGCAATCTTTACTCAAACACTAAGCAATGTAAACCGGGTTCAACTTCTATTCGATTTTAATGGAAAAACCTTTAGAAGCCTAAGTGATTAAACCATATGTCTATGGCTAATGCGAACTTAGTTTAATGAGAACACAACCCTTGGCTTTAAAGGTTTCGCCCTATGATCGATGCTTTTCGCTACAACACGCAAGTGCACGTGATCGAAGTAATAAAAACTGGAGTATTCCAGAGTATCGTACCCAAGGGAACGGGTTTTAACAAAATCTACTGAGACGACACAAAATTTGTTTGCAAATTGCAATTGTGGTAACCGATGGTGTAAAAATGCTTGGGAGGTGGTTTTTGCTAAAGCAAATAAATGAAAAGTTAATAATTAAAAAGAATGGGATCCAAGTTGCTTATGCCCCTTTGGAAAGAAATGCTACTTAAAATGCAATTGCAATCATAGTTAACACAAGAGAACTAAGTAAACCGAATTCAACTTCTATTCAATTTTGTTTCAAAATCTTTAGGAGGCTAAGTGATTAAACCTATATTTCTATGGCTAATCTAACTTAGATAATTTAGCGTACAATTCTAGCGGTTTTGGAGTCTCGCCATATGTCTAGGGTCGATGTTAAGGACTTATGTCTAAGCCTTTTCCTCCATTGCTTTTGTGACATCGGCTTTCCCTTAACTCTTTCGATATTAAGTTCAAGCTTGACAAGCAATCACTAGTTGGTCGGCTAGGTTTACCCACATTATTTCAACAAAAACAAATAAAGCCTCAAGTGTTAACTAGATTGAATATGCTTTAAGCTTTACATCTCTCCTTTCGGGCATTCACTAACTTGAATCCCTAAGAAGGAATTAGCTCATTATGGAGAAAATGAAAATCCAAAATGCAATGGCTATAAATCTCATAATTAATAACCACAATACCGAAATTAAATTTCTAAAATTAGAGTAAAACAAACTGCAAATTACTAAGAATTTGTGAATCTAAATCAATAACCCAAAGTACTCACAAAGGAAATTTAAATTGAAATTCAAAAACACACATTCATTACCCTTTAACTAAATCTCCACCAAACTTCAAATGCAGTACAGAGGCAGAAAAATCACAAACGAATTGTAAAACAAAAGTTCCAAGTAAATGCTTGTGATAATTAAGCCAAAAATTCTGAAGCTACAGGAAAATGGAAATGAAAATTTAAGAAATTACAATCTTAATATTAGAGATAAAGGAAATTGAAACTCATGATCCAATGGTTCATACAAGAAAATTGGATAAAGCAGAGATAACCTTTATAACTAGATTCAAGCAGAAAATGAAAAATTAAAACAGAATGGAAAAACAGAGTAACAAAACTCATAGAAATTCCTTGCTTTGATCAATCCAATTACCCATTCAAAGGCAATTGGATCTTCACCTCCTCTAACTTTCGTTGAGGAGGGATCAACCTCGGAAGTTACAGAGCGAAGATGAAGAGAAAAACTGCTGTAAATTGACAGAAAATGAAGAACAAAACTGCTGTCCGAAAATGAAAAATAGCAGAAAAATAAACCATAAAACATAGTATGAAATCGATCTCCTTCTTCTTCGTTTTTTCCTCCCTTTTATTGATATTCCGAGGCCTTTTCTTTCCATCTTGGGGCTCCTTAATTATTGGGTAGCCTTTGGGGCATGACATAAGGCTGGAAATTCTCCATAAATCGAGCAATCTTCGTAAATTTTGCAATTCTCCCGTGATTTCCATAATGCTGGATAGGTGCAGAACATGCAATTGCATTGCAATTGCATTTTCCCTCTTGTTCACTACCTTGCCTTCTCAAAGAAATGCAATTGCATTTCATTTGCATTTTCTTTATTTCTTCAAATCTGCACAAAACCACAATTTTAGCCAATTTTCTTGTATCTTTTTAACTTAATTCTTCTTTTTTCATACTCCGACAAGCTTACATGAATTTATCTCATAAACGCTCTTTTTTAGCTTGCTCGGTAATCAATAAAGCATACAAAAATGACAGAAATAACTTAGTTTAGGGTTAAATAATCCTCATAAATAAGAATTATCACCCTATGTCTAGGGTCAAAAACAAGTGCTTATGTCTAAGCCCCTTTCCTCTATTGTTTTGTATGAACACGTAATCTCATTTAACCCTTTCAGTATTAAAATCGATCTATGTATGTTCACCTAGGTGATCAAGCTAGATTCACAATAAGAATGATAATCAATAAAAGCAAACAATGCTATGGAATCGAGCAAAGTTACTTTTACATCTTAGGTCAAGTTTCCAATCCTTAAGGCATCCACATATCTCAATCTCAAGGATGGAATTAGTTCATGATGGAGAAATAAACAAACATTAAAAGGAAGAAAATACATAATGCTGTGAAAAGAAGGGAAAACAGAAATTGGAAAATAAATAAGCAGTGAACTTAAAGATGTTGTGAAGAAATAATGTTGAACTTTATTAAAATCAAACTTGTTATGAAGTAAAGACCTACAAAGATTAAAGACAAGAACTAGAAGTAAACTGAATTCAAAGAAACATAAGTTAAAGTGCTGGAAATTTAAACTAAAACTGAAACTGAAGCTGCTGGAAATTAAATTAAAACAGAAAACTGAATCTTGCAATTACAAGGGTAAAGTTGAACTTCAAGGAGAGAATTATCACCCCTTCAATCAATCTAAACTCAACTTCTTTTAAGGAGAGTAAAATATTCACAACCCTAGACCTTCGACAGGGCTGGATTGAAGTTTGGGTGACGTTTATTCTCCTTTTAATATAGAAAATAGAAAACTAAAGTGTAGAAAAATAATGGGTCTTCAATCGAGTATGGCGGATCGTGGGCTACTCTTTTGTGGTTTGAATCTTCATATTTATAGCCTTCAAATGCTAGGGTTTGCTCCTTGGATGTTTAAGGCAAGAATTGAATCTTTATGAGCTTGATTCTTGGAAAATATCTTCAAATATCAACATAAAATTGAGCTTCCAGATTTTTTCCTTAATTTTAGGAATTCTGTCTCCCAGGTGAAATTGCAATTGCAATTGGAGTCTCAATTCTGACAGTTTTCACTTTTCTGCATAAAACATCAAAACTTATTAAAAATCAACTATTTTCCTCTTATTTTCTATTTCTTAGCTCAAAACAATCTCTTAACTAATTTTGGCTATTTTTTCATTAATTTACTATATTTATTAGACATAAAAACGTGCATTTATGCAAATAGTTTAAGTAAAAAAAACTAGAAATATGTAAAATATTAGCATTATTACCTATCTCTCTTAATATTCATGCCTAAGATTCTTTTCAATGCACCTAAATCTTTTATTTCAAACTCACTACTCAACTGTCTCATGAGTTCACAAATTTTAGCATAATCCTTAGACACTAGTATCATCATCTACATAAAGCAATAGATAAATATAAGTACCTTTCAGAGATAGTTTCCAGTACATGCATGCATCATATGAGCTCCTGTGAAACCTCTGCTTTAGAATGAAAGTATCAAACCAAATATACCACTCTCTTGGTGACTGCTTACAGTTCATAGATGGACTTGTGAAGGCGACAAATCATATCTTCCTTTCCCTTCACTTCATAGTTCTTAGGTTGAGCCATGTAAATTACCTCCTCTAATTCTCCATGAAGGAATGTTGTGGTGACATCCATCTGTTCAAGAAATATATCATAATGAACAACAATAGACAAAATTAATCTAATGGATGAATGCCTCACCACTAGAGAGAAAACCTTATGAAAATTAAGTCCCTCATTTTGAGTGTAGCCCTTGGCCACTAGCCTAGCTTTATACCTAGGCTTAATGTTACCTCATGTACCTGACTTGATTTTATAAATCCATTTTGATTGAATGAGTTTCTATTTAGGAGGCTTTGGAACCAATGACCACTCCTTATTCTTACGCAAAGAGAACATTTCTTCTTCCATTGTTCCTTCAAATCAGACGCAATAGCCTCTTTGTATATAATAGGTTCTACCTCAATACTATTAGAAGCAAGAAACTAGGTCAGCAAAATCATACCTCATAGGAGCCTGTCTCTGAGCTCTATCACGTGCAAGCTAATAGTTCTGTAAGCATGGTTACCTGAACTTTCCTTAGTGAAAGCTCCATCATCAATCAAAATCCTCTCCTGCTGAGACTTTCCCCCATCATATTCAGACCTTTTTGAAGACTTTATTTGTGAAACCAGAGGCGACTCATCACTAGATTCACCTGAAGTACCTGATGGTCATGTTTCAGAATCAATTTTGACTTCTGTTTCAACATTCTCAACTGACTTCTTTTTTGGCTGGCTTTTAATACAAAACGATCTCTCTTCTTCATTAAAAGTGACATCTCTACTAACAATACATTTATTCCTATCCTCTTCAAAGCACCAAAGCTTATATCCTTTGACACTTGGAGGATAGCCTATAAATATACATTTCAATGCCCTCTTGTTTAGCTTTCCTTCCTTCACATGAGCATAAGTTGAACAACTGAATACCTTGAGATGATCAAGACTTGGAGCTTCTTCTTTCCATACCTCTTGAGGAGTCTTGAAGTCTATAGTAGAAGACGGACTCCTATTAATGTGATAACAGGTAGTTTAGGCAGTTTCTCCCCAAAACTTCAAAGGTAACGAAACATTAGACAAGAGACATCTAGTACGCTTCATTATTGTTCTGTTGAACCTCTCAGCTAACCATTCTGCTATGGAGTGTGTGTAATAGTAAAATGTCTCGTTATTTCCTCATATTTGCAAAGTTTGTTGAATTTGTGATTCACAAACTCTAAACCAAATGTCAGTCCT
Source organism: Trichosanthes truncata (assembly GCA_033996785.1). Classification (NCBI taxonomy): domain Eukaryota; kingdom Viridiplantae; phylum Streptophyta; class Magnoliopsida; order Cucurbitales; family Cucurbitaceae; genus Trichosanthes; species Trichosanthes truncata. The sequence goes on from JAWPNB010000003.1 coordinate 75,767,123, forward strand.
CAAATACTTTACCTTTATTCCTAATTGGTTCTTAGTATGCTTCTTCCATTCAAAGAATTTTTCCAAAGGTTCATCCTTCTGTTTCAATAGATAAATTCACACCTTCCTTGAAAAATCATCAATAATAGACATGAAGTACCTTGAACCTCCCATACTAGGTACCTTGTAGGACCCCACAAATCTAAGTGTACATAACCCAATATGCCTTTAGTTGAATGCTTCCATTTTCCAAAATTCACCATAGTAGACTTCCCCATTATGCAATGATCAAAAAATGGGAGTTCGATGTTTTTAACTCCTCTAAGTAAGCCTTATTGTGAAAGAGCTAGCATACCTCTTTCACTTACATCAGCCAACCTCCTATGCCATAGTATAGACATATCAGTTCCATTGCTAGATGCAACTGCAACGTTTCCTATAATTGCAGTACCTTCCAACACATAAAGATCATTCATCAAGGTTCCCTTCAATTCAACCAAAGACCCTTTAGAAACTTTCAGAACTGTATTCACAGATTTATAAGAATAACATGATCTATCTAATTCACCTAATGAAATTAGATTTCATTTGAGTTCTGGCACATACCTTACATTTGTAAGCATTCTAATCAAATCATCACGTGTTGCAAGCTGAATTGAGCCAATTTCTTTCACATTACAAATGTCATTATCACCTAACAAAACTTTTCTTCCACTAACTTCTTCAAAATCAATCAGATAGTTTCGCCTGGGAGTCATGTGAAATGTGCAACCAGAATCCATGATCCATTCATCTTGAAAATCTCTACTGGACACCATCAAGACCTCTGCAGAATCATACTCATATGTTATATTAGCTGCACTGGATTCACTCTTCTTGTCATTAAAAGCTTCTTTGTTCTTGTTCAAAGGACAATCTTTCTTAAAATGCCCCTCCTTACGACAAAAGTAATATTTTTTGCCTTTTCCTTTGGACTTAGACCTACTGCTAGATTCCATTCCTTTCCACTTCTTCTTTTCAGTTCTCCCCATGACCATAAGTAACTCTCCTTCCCTGCATTCCTTCTTAATTTCGAGATTTCTTGTTTTCAAAGCATCCACCACAATATCCATGGTTAGAGAATCACTTCCATATTTTCTGGTTGCTTTAACTTCACGATATGTATCTGGCAAAGAATTAAAAAGAATGATTGCTTGATTCTCATCTGACATCTTCTCGTCGATGTTATTGAGATCGACCATAATCTTTCGAAAATCATCCAAGTTCTCTTCCAAGCCTTTATTATGATCCATCTTATATCCAAAAAACATCTCTTTTAGATATAATTTATTTGGCAAAGACTCTTGGTCAAATAAAGGCTTTCTAATTTCTTCCATAATTCAGTTATGGTAGTTGCCTCATCCACTTGCCTAAGTACTTCATCCAAAAGATAGAGTATAATTGTCTAATAGGCAATTTCATCCATCTCTTTTCATTCATCTTTTGTGAGTGTCATCGGAAGGTCCTTTTCATCATACAAGATCTTTATTGTTTTTTATCCTTATTTTTCTACCAAAACTTCAATAAATAAGAAGGGAAAAAATATTCTAGAGCTTCTTAATCTCCCAATCTTATTGCATATCTAAAAAAAAAAATCTAAAATTAAACTCCTAAAGATTTAGGAGAATCAATTCGATTAAGTACTTGAGTTTCTTTAATTTGAAATTGGGAATAAGATAAAAAATTAAATTCCCATACCTTGAAATTAAAGATTTAACTAAAAGCCTTCTTTTCTAAAATTAGAGAAACTTAATTTATTGGACTTAAGGGACTATATTCGAAATTCTAATTTTCCAAATCAAAACTGTAACGAATAACTGGGTCTAATTATTCTAAAATAGCCTAATATATAACACAGGGCGTTACATCTGAAACCCGAGACCCACGCCCCTACTATTTTGAAATAGAGACTCACGGCAATACCCACACCGAAGAAAAAAACCCATGTCGGCGCTCTTTGTCTCACGACCAAGACCCATGCAAAATGGTGGCCGGCGAAATCAAAACCCACGCCCTGCAACTTCGTTTTCTTCCTCGTGCGGATGTGCTGTGTTTTTCGTGTTGTGCCGCTATTGTACCTTCCCTCTCTTTCTATTTTCAAATCGTGGACTACCCTAAGAACAAAGAAGATGTGTTAATTTCAAAATTGTCCTTTGTACACATTTACTTAAATGCCCCTATTTTAATTCCAAGATAACTTGTCATTTTAACATATATATATATATATATATATATATATATATATATATATATATATATATATATATATATATATATATATATATATATGTGTATATGTATGTATAACCCTCATATTGAACTCATGAACCATGGTAGTTAAAAGCAAACTCGTGAACCATAATAGTTAAAAGTAAAAAAGAATTCCACATCAATGACTAGAAAGAAGTCCAATTATATATTATATTAATCGAATAAAAGTTTGGATGCATCATGAATATTACTCTAATTTTGATGCTTATATTACAGAATAAAATATAACAACTTGATTTACAATACCAAAAACAAAAGAGGAATAATGAAAAAATAAAAATTGGAAGGCAAAGATTTCAACTTTTTTTATTTTTTCTTTTTGGTATTGGGGTCCCATGAACCGACCCCAATCTCTCTCTCTCTCTCTCTCTCTCTCTCTCTCATGTGTATCATTAGAATATTCTCAACAATTTGCTAAAGAAAATAGATACACTTTGGCATATGATTCTTCTACACACACAGGTTTTTGAATACCTCAAGTAGACCCACATAAAGTCAACATTAACATTTAAATTAACATAAAATGTTTTCAAAACTTTGCAATTAAAGAAAAATGGAGAAAGAACTGTATCTAGAATCTCATATGTTATTCTTTTTTCTTTAAAAGAAATATTTAATATATCATTCATGCATGCACTTTCATATACTTCAAGAATAATATCACATATATATATATCAAGAATTTGTATCCTCTAGAATATGACCTTCAAGGTTCTATCATCAAATCTTATTGCGAAAAAAGAAAAGAGAATTCTCAAATAATTTATTGAAAAAAAAATCTCCTTTTGTTTGATTAAATTTGTAAAATAACAAAGAAGTCATTGTTTGATATGAAAATTCTTTAAAATCTATTTTAGAAATCTCTACATCAGAAGGATAGTGATATCCATCTCAATAAATAATTAAAAATGACAATAATTATTGGAAGAAATAAACAAAGTTACATAAATACATTTTTAATATTTATACATTGGCTTTGGACGTTCTTATATTTTTCTTAAACAATTTAATTTCTATACTTAAAAAGAATGTTTTTATTTATTCATCCTTCAAGTACCACCATTGAAATATGTGGCAAAAGTTCTAACATTTGACCAATAAAGTAAAGTTCAGTTTAGCTTGACAAGTGTCTTTAGATAAGTCAAGTTGTCTTCATTTATTTTCATTTTGAATGTTCACTGATGTCCTCACTTGAATTAACCTTTAAGGTTTGAACTTAATTTTAATTTAGTCTTTATGATTTTAAAATTTGATCATATAGTTGGGTTAAATTTCACAATATATTTCTAAATCATCTTTTATTCACTTGGAAAATTCACTCATTTCTCTCTATTTTTTACTCAATTGTAAACTTCAATATATAACCAATTAACTAAAATAGAAAAATTAAACATATTGTCTCATTTCTATGTAAATAAAACATGTCACATATTCAATATAGTAACGACAATGACAATTTATAAAATTTGACTAAATTATAAAAATTAAATTAAAAATTTTAAAACCATAAAAATTAAATTTGAAATTAGGCTCAAACTAACGAAACTAAGATTGTACTCAATGATAAGATCCAAATTTGTAATTTAACACATATATACACACATACAATACATGTACGGACACACATGCACATTGAAGATATTAATCAAAATTACAAAACTGAATTATTTTTTATATTTACATGTTAGCGGATTTTTTTTTTGACGAAAGAGACAAAAAAAACATAGGGAAAATTTAGTGTATATGGACTTAAGATGCATAGTAATTAAAAGAAAGTTAAAATACCATTTTAGTCTCTTAACTTTGGATTTTATTCTATTTTAGTCATTATACTTTCAAATATTTAATTTTAATCTTTGTACTTTCAATAAAGCTTAAAATTGATCCATACTCTTAGTTTATTGTGAATTTTTCCTAAAAAAATTAGACTCTATCAGATTTTCTTCTATAAATTTTTAACAGATGTTTACATGGTACCTTTTCTTGTCTTAAAATTATTATTATTATTTAATCAATTTTGATAAAAAAATAACTTCAAACCTATCATAGTGACCAATTTTAAGCTTTATTAAAAGTACATGAACTAAAATTGAACTTTTGAAAGTGTAGATATCAAAATAAAATAAAACTCAAAATGCAAGACCAAAATGGTATTTTAAAGAAATAATCGACTAAAAAATGGAAATATTTGTAAACTTTTTCTAATTAAAAAGAACGAAGAAAATGGAAATATTTGTAACTATCAAGAGAGGGACACAGAGTGGGGCAGACAGAAACAGAAATTTTTTTATTAAAAAAAAAAAAAAATGGGGAATGAAAGCGAAGGAAGGCCCGAAAAAAATAAAAAGACAAAATTTTTAATAAAGAAAGGTGGGGCCAGGCTCTCCTGAGGTGGGGTCTACAATAACATTATGGTGGACATAAGGATCAGGATTGGTGGGCTCCCACACGTGTCACACATCCAACCAATCAACTTGAATTTTAGTGGGTCCCACTCGAATGACGCGTGGCTATTCTTCGACTGGGCCCACATATAAACCGAAAGTTAAAAGTTTTATCGCTCGAACTTCCAAATATATAATGTACAGTTGGTTGGATGGCGGTTAGTTTTGGGGGTTTCAATTTTTTAAGGGATCTTTTTGTCGAGTAGTGTTTGGTTGCATGTCACAGTGTATCCCGGAGTCGGAATAAAGGTATTTCTATTTTTCGAATTGGATGTGGACTCGACGGGAAGAGGGAATTGGTCAAACTTTGTTCGAATTTGTGGCTTATTAGTGGTTTAATCTGATTAAGACATAATTTTCTAGATTCAACTATTTCCTTTGTTATTTTTGTCTAGTCAAAACTTTTAAAAGTTCTATTTATTCTATGATAATATATGTTGTTGTATTCGATTATCTGTTAAGAAGTTGTATCTTGATTAATAGGTTAACAATTATATGAAAAAGAAAAGTGAAAGTTTGGAGGAAAACTATGTATTGAAATGGCGTTCGTCTAACACCATATAATGTCTAAGTCAAATAGGGAGTTGATGTCGGCTAATTAAAAAAGAAGAGCTCAGGTATATCTATAATCAACTAAGTTCTTTTAGAGGAAGAGCAATGATTACTTTGTTCATCTCTAACCTATTAAGAAATATCTATGATTTGGTCTTTACTTTTTAGGATGGGTGTCAATCTATGATTAGCTGTGGGTGATTAAATTTGAGAGGTAGGTCTTCCACTTTTGTTGTTGGGATGGATTTATTTGAATACCTAGCCAAGCTACTATTTTGAGGAAGATTGTTGAACTCCCAAACCTAAGCAACCTAGGTCGGTGTGCTAATTTACTACTGTGTACTGCGATGCTTGACAAACAATTTTGATTGACCAATGTGACCTTATTGATTGATGCAAGATAGGTATATAATTATACGTGAGATTTCACCCATAACATGGAATATGAGTGTTTGTGCTTACTTTTGTTTTTTTTAAAATCCTTGTGTTTTCAAATTGGTAGTTATGTCACATATATGTAAACTAAAACTTCGCACTTCAAAAATAATTGCAATTAAACTAAATTATTTAATGGGTTAAAATAATCTACATTGCTTTCCGTTGACTCTTAAGCGGCCTTGATTTTTATGTTCAAGTTATATAATCATTGTTTAAACATGAATAGTGGTCCAAGACGCACCTTAGCTCAACTCATATTTAACTCGACCAAGTGGAGACATATCGATTTCACTTCATATCTTCATGCAATTAAGCCCCTGCAAATTACTCTAATAGTTTGGGTATAATAACATGTCTTTGCTTTAGGACAATGATCATAGTGAATCACATAACTCTCTAATACAATAATAATCAATACCACATGACCAAGTAGAGACACCTTGATTGAACGTCATATCTTCATGTAATTGAGTCCTTAAAAATTATTCTCTCTTACTTGTTTGGGAATTGATTGGTCATGATTGATACCCCACAATTAAGTCGTCGGAAAAACTTTAAACTATTTCTATGAATATCAATGAACAGTGAACACTTTTGCATACAAGTTGAGGACATTTGTGCCATCATGTCCATACACCTCTAGTTATCAACAATCATTGGCTCAGCTCTACAAATATGATGTTGACTTTTGATCTCATATAAAAATATTATGTTATGATATTGAATTCTAAAATACTATCTAGATCATTAGAACTTTTTGACTAATAACGTACATACTAGTGCTCTTAATCTTTCACGTCTTCTATTTTTTGTGTTCTAGTGCATGCCAATAGAATTCAATCCTCTATATAATAATAATCTTTTAACTTTTAATATAACTCCTCCCAATTTGAACTCTAACTTAGTAAATGAATTTGTACAATTACTAAATATTTAACATTTAAAATCAGTTAATTTGTTATAGAATATAATAAACATTAAAGTCTAATCATACATGCAAATCCAAGTATAAGTTTCAAATAGTTTATTCTAAACATTCTTATTGAATCTCTCTCACTTAGTTTAAATATAAAATCCCGGACCTACATCGAGGTATTGACGGTGATTCCCAAATATCACAGAACAAAATTTGATACGATGAGATAGAATGCAATAGAAACAAAGACATAGGGAACGAGTTACCTACTCTTAACGGTGAAAGTGAACCCTTTCATTCCAAATTCTTTAATTCGGAATGAATCAAATCTCCTCAAGTAGGATTCGAACCTATGACCAATCGGTTAACAGCTGACCGCTCTACCACTGAGCTACTGAGGAACAACGGTAAATTAGGTCTCATAGAATTCAATTTCTGTTCTCAACCCATGACCAATATGAGCTCAAGGTTTCCTTCGTAACTCCCGGAACATCTTCGTATATATATATATATATATATATATATATATATATATATATATATATATATATATATATATATATATATATATATATATATATATATATATATATATATTAAAAAGCTACAATCTTAAAAAAATACTTTTAGACCATTGTGTCCCTTTATTAATTTATGAATTTACTAAGTATGCCATTTAAAATTTTAAATTATTAGAATGTGAAAAGTTAGGAATAGAAATGGTTCTTATTTATTTCTAATCATTTATGATTTTATATTTAATTCAAATTAATAGTAGAATTTCAAAAGTTTTCTAACCTATCAATCTCTATATGTGTATATATGGAGTTCTCCCACTTTTTTATACAACAATTATACTATTTTGAGGAAATTAGCTACCCATGTGTAGACCCAAAATAGCAGTGAAAAAGAGATCATCTTAAATATGGTTGGAAGACTGGTTGGAAAATACCACATGATCAATTGATGATTGGGGTTAGATTGAATTTCAAATTGTGAATGATATACCATGGAATTGGAGGAAGAAACAGACGTTTTAACTTTCAACTGACATAAGGAAGGATTGGTCAACAACAACATGCACAATTTAAACAAGGAGATCCAAGGGAGCACGAAAATGAGAGTCCAATTTTACATGAGGTTTTGAGAGTCTCTATTAATGAAAATGATGAAAGTATCAGATTGAGGACTAACTAGGAAGTGGGAATCTTCTTTTTTTTTTTTTTTTTTTCCTTCTTCTACTCTTTTGGAGCATTTTCTCTATAAACAAACAAAAAAAAATCTAGCTCTCTTTGTTAATTTGTTTCTTTTCATCTTTTGATTTGTTCTTAAATTTTTGGGATCTAGTAGTGTCATGTAACACAATGATAATTATCATTATTAATTATCATTATTATTAGAGAATAAAAGCAATCATCTTTGAACAATTTTTTTTTACCATTACCTTACAAAAAAAAATCTAAACCATCTTATATTTCTTATTTTTCATGAATTACCAAATATGCCTGTTATTTTAAGACCATATTTTTCTTTTGAGTCCATCATGAATTACAAATACAAACATTTTCAACTTTTTTTTTTGCAACCATACTACTTCTTTTATTCTCAAATAATAATTAATTGATTAATAAATTTCACATACAATTTACATTAATTCAAAATATAACAACTCTATACACATTATCATAAGCATTAAAACTAATTATTCAATATAAAGTATTTATCAAAATAATAATAATTAATCTAATGAAATAATAATTTTTTGGGAAATACATTCCTTGCAATCGTAATAAAAAAAAATTGTTTTTATTTGAAAACTTTTTAAAAAAGATATTACAAACTACAAATTTGTTTTAAATACTCAATTCAAATTTGTTTTCTTTTTTTACGTTTAAATTTTAAATATTTGAATGGTTATAAAATTTAATTAAAATTATAAAATTCTTATTCTATTGAATTGTTTAAATTTAAAACAAATAAAAGAAAAAATCTACATAGTTGCATTGGAACAAATTTATTATACATGTGTAAGTTTCAACTTGGTAATTATTAGCAAAGGGTTACAAATTTAGTTTTAAAAATCAATCATTAATAAATAAAAAAAAGCACACCTATTAAAATTTCAACTGATGAAATAGTATAAATGAAGTGGAGATAAAATTCTTTGTACATGAGACAATCACTACAATTGAGCTTTGGTGTAAGTTGTAGTTATGTCATGTCAAAAAATTAAAGAATAAGCTAGCACATGAGTTGGCTAATGAAACTACTAAAAAGGAGACGAAGGAAATGTAGGATGTCAATTTCCACCATGGTTCTTGCACTAAATAAAGAAGATGGAGTAAAAAGTTTTTTTGTTATATTAATTTATGTTCAAATTTATTTTTGTTAAACAATGTAAAATATTTAACATTTTAATCATTACCTACATCACTAACCAACTGGAGCAATACCACTTTAATGCCAGTTTCACGTGTGCAATTAGATCTCAAACCAATGGCTTTATGACTCCTTGGACTTCTCTCCTTTTTCTTAATTTTTTTAAAAAAATTAATTCTTCTCCAAAGATTCTTCATTGTTGTTGGACTAGAAAATAGAACTGTAATTCCTCCAATCAAATATTTTCTTTATGAAAAAATAATTTATTATGAAATGAAACCTCCTATATTGAGGTGTTGTCGAACATGGAAGAAAGTGATCTAATTGCTTTTTCTTAGATCAAATTGGAATACTTTTTTTAGTTACTACTACAATTCGTTATAATTTAAATTTTAGTTATTTAGGCTTGGTAAATGATTTATTTACTTAACTTGAATTTAAGAACAACTAAACAATGACATAAATATAAATTAAAAGTGAAAATTTTAAGAATTTCACACCTATTTGACTAAAGTTATTTATAGAATAATCTTAAATTTCAAAACTCATTTTTTAGTTTTGATTTTTTAAATATGATGATTATTTATTAATACATATTGTTTAACTTAGGAAGCCTAATCAAAATTTGTTTTTAAAAATATGAAAATGTAGTTCTTTATTTTTCAAAATCAAACTTAGCCATTGACTAAGTAATTGAAATATAAAAACATTCGAAGAATAAGTAAAAGAAATTATATAATAACATATTAAAATATTAATTTTGATATAATTATAATTAATTACAATATTTTGTCCAAATTATTGTAATACACTAGTATATATAAAAGGAATGAGGGGAAGAGAGGGCCACCAGTCCAGCACGAGTGAATCATACACGTGTGCTGAAAGCCGTCATGAATTGACACGATGGCAGACGTATTCGTGGCGGCCTAACGCCATACTGCCTCTTCTACTTTTTTTTTTTTTTCTTTGGCAAAAGTCTGCTATTTTTGTTTTGTATTCTTCGTCATGTCATGTTAAATGTCAGGGATCCCATCCACTCAATTCTATATAAATGTTTAATTCAAATTTATTCAATTACGTTTGTAGAGGACAACGACTCTCTACATATTTTTATATCGATATTATATTATTTATTTTAGACATAAATCTTTATGATTTTGTTATTATGTTTTACTTAAAAATATCTCATATCAATAGAAATAGTATTCCTCACTTATAAATTCATGAGATATGGGACTTTGGTCGCACTCCCAATAATGTTAAAATATAATTTCACTCTCTATACTTTGTATCTATATCTAATATAGTCTCTAAAGATTGTAATAATATATTTCTTTTTTAGTATAACAAATGTGAGGTATGGAGATTTGAACTTTCGATTTCAAGAGAAAGAGTACATACCAATTATTGATAAACTATCTTTACTTTAGTAGATTGTAATTATATATATATATATATATATATATATATATATATATATATATATATATGAGGCTTTAAAAGTAATGGAATATAAGAACATAAAATTCTGAGTGTATGGGACTTTGGAAGTAAAGAGGCATTATGTTATATAAGTATTTTTTAGAGTGTTATATTTCAAATAAGAGGATAAAGATTCAAACTTAAGACGATAAAAAGAAAGATATTAATGTCTTGACTAACTGAGTTATGTATAGTTTGTAAATATTTTATATTTTTAAAATTTAAATCTTCATTTGGTCCCTTAAACTTCATACTTGTTTTAATTTTAATATTTAAAGCCCCGCTTGATTACCATGTAGTTTTTTGGTTTTAAGCCTATAAATACTACTTTCATCTATAGATTTCTTTATTTTTTGTTATCTATTTTTTACATATGTTTTTAGAATTTGACTAAAACTTCAAATATTTACTTAAAAAAGATGAAACTCATTGTAGATAAATGATGAGAAAACAAATACAATTTTTATAAATCAAGAACCAAAAACTAAATGAAACGGAACCTAAAATATTTTTTTTTTATTTTTTGATTTTTTTTTATACACATGACTTGGGTTTTATAACTAAATTTTCATTTTGCGTGTGACAAAAATTTAAGCCACTCGTTTTAAAATTAAATATCAAATTTGATACGTATGTCTTAAAAATTAAATATAAGTTTGTACTTGATAAAAAAAAAATACAAGTTTGTGTAACACTTCGGATTAAATCTACCGCAGAGATTTTAATAATAAAGCCAAAATGAAATTTTGAATTGTGAAATATTATTTAAATTATTAGTCTATTTTGATATATATGTATATATTAAAAAAAAAACGAGTTGGATTGGATGTCTTTGTTTATGGTTAGACGTAGATTAAAAATCTGCGTATCTCTTAATAATCGTTGGATACAAAATCAAAGTACTTTTTCAATTTTTCTCTTATATATTTAACGGTGCAAAACTATCCGCCTTATTCTGGTGGTCTCATCGAATAATTTCTCATTCTAGACACAATCTAAAATAACCATTTTACTTTGTATTCGACATTCCATTCTGTTAAGTTACTTATGCACATTTAATTTTGATTTGGATAAGTAGAGTCTTTCAAGTTCAAAAAGAGGTAATTTAATTGGACCTTTGAGTGTCTCGAGAGATACAAACAAAGGTAAGACAAATTCCAATCACATTCCAATATCACAATATAATTCTAAGATGTATGATACATGAACTTTAATTAATGAGTAACTAATCTATGTATATACATGAACTTTTATGCAAATTATTAGATGCAAATGCATCCAATATCATCATATATGAATCTCTCCTTTTATTTTTCTTTAATTTTTTGTCAACTTGAACATAACTTAGTAGATAAATGACACTACTTTTCTTTCTTAAGATTGAAGGTTCGATCTCTCATCCCAACAATTGTTGTATACAATATACTATAGTACGAATAAAAATAATTTTTTTTTAAAAAAAAGCTTGAGAATGAAAATGTATTGAAATAAATCTATAGTTCAAACACACATAAATGAGATTGAAACGTAATATTTATTATAGAAACCAAGACTTTTAAGAATCTCCTTTTGGCTGTCCCTTCTCCTTAGGCTCTGCAAGCCTCTCTCTTTCTCTCAATCTCAAGAAAGAAAGAATGAAAGAAAAGAAATAAAGAATGAGGAAGTTGGTTTGAGGAGGGCTAGATACAGAGAATAGAATGAAGCTTTAAGAGGACGACTTGTCGTTTCATCTTTTCAAGTTTTAACCACATGCACTTTGCTGCCTCTGCTTTATCTTCTTTCCTCTAATGATGGTCTATATTTATAATATGAGACGACATAAAGACAACCTTCGTACCACAACACAAAGTAGTTAACTAGGTACATGCTGCTTAAAAAACTTTTGTGTTGTCACATTACAAATTATTTCATACCAATTCTCATTTTTAGCTATATATATATATATATAAAGCTTGGTGCATAAGATTGTCGTATACGCCATACGTTTGTATAGAACTACACTTTAAATCATCGAGTTCCAATTTAAATTTGCACGTTCGTAAAGTTTCTTTGTTGGCTTGTTATGAGTCCATTTAAGTTTGAAAGGAAATTTGAAACATACAAATTTAGGCTTTAATTTAATGGTTCATATTTATTAGATAAATATAAGAGGGAAAGTGATCTAAATGCAATAAGTTGATTAGACACATAACCTATGACCCATAGATACTCCATGCTAGCTCCAAGCTTAGACATATGACTCATGAATCATGAATAGTCCATAGATAATATGTAAAATTAATATTAGATATGTCAGTTTATGAAAAGTCCATATACTTAGATATTTGAGTTAGGCGTAACTAGGAAAATTGAGTGTTTAACTTACCCAAAATGAGTTATTCATTTAATTTATTTTAAAGGTCAAGACAAGTGCATATAAAAAAAGTATGAATAGAGAACTTTTGGTAGAGTTTTAATATGAGAATACTAAATTAAAAGTAGTATCTTTAAATGGCCATGAAAATCCAATTATGAAAAATTTGGCTAAATGTTAGGGATCCCCAAATTGCTAAAACCAATGATCTTAGCTTAGATTATAGAGGCTAAAGATATTGTTGAAGCATTACAAGTAAGATGGTACGAAAAGTAGTTGAGTTAAGTGGCTAAAAATAGAGGAAGAGTTGAAGAGGATTGTGTCATATGCTAAGTTGAACATATTTAGACAAAGACATGTCTCGTTAAAGACTTCGAAACCTTCACATATCTTTATAATAGTATGATATTGTCTACTTTGGACATAAATCCTCATAGCTTTGCTTTGAGTTTCACCCAAAATGTCTCATCTATATCAATAGAGATAATTGTCTTCACTTATATTCCAATGTGGATCTCTCCTTTTCTTAGCCAATGTAAAATTTTGTTCCCCTCCTAAGTCCTAACATGTCCTAATAGAAAAATAAAGTTGAAAGTCAGATTAGTTTGACCTAACTCTTTAGATAATAATGACATGCATTCACATATGAAAAACGTTATTATTTAAGTTGGACAATTGACACTCTGCTTCATCTAAAGAGTTAGTTAGACAGTAAAATGTTGTATTAAGCTATTAATTTAGATTCGTCCCTACATATAAATTACTAGGAAAAATTTAAATAAATAAATAAAACAGACTTTTTTTAAACTATACTTTCTCAAGTTCTCAAAAATATTATTTAAAAAAAAAGTCATGATGTACCCTTAAGCAAATTAAAAGTCTATAACACCCACATATACCATCCTCCCTGAAAGAAAATTTAAAATAATAATAATAAAGAATATATTAAGAAAATCAACAACAATAATCAAAGAATAGAATCTGTCTTATTGTGGTTCGAAAGATCGAAAAAGTATTTAAACAATATTTGATTATATATATAAAATGCAAGTGGTTGTTTAAAGTAAAGAAGAGAGAGAGAAAAGCGCTGTTTTGAAGTCCAAAAAGAGAAGAAAAAAGAAAGGAAAAAGGCATAAAATTGAAGCAGATGGGCAGGTTGTTTTGGTGAGGAATTACAAGGGGCGTTTTTCTAATGTGTTGGGAGTTGGTATACAATCGAAGTTGCTTAATAAGGAATGTGTTATTTATTTATTTATTTATTTTGATAAAAAGGAATGTGTTGAATATGGCTTCAAATACATACCAAAGGCCATAAACTCTCTCTCCCCCACACACCCAATAAACCATGGGTCCGAAACCCTTCAAACCCATTACACACACCTACCCTAAATACAATACTTTTACTTCCACATCCCTTACTAAAGTTTTGGAAACACTTTTAGCACTATCGTAATAAATACTCCCTCCCGAACTAAAGTAAATAAATGGGTGAATTTGACATAATAAAATAATATACTTATTTACTACATAGGTAAATACTAGTAAAAGTAATGCTAGATATTTTTCCTTAAAAACACATACTAACTTTCTGATGTGGCTAACCATAAGCATAACCTTGCCGTTAAAATATCTACACTCTTACATTTGTTATACTAATTAAAATAGAAAATCTAATGTAGTTTATTGTTAAAGTTTATTTTATTTAATAGATAAATAAATTTCACTAGTATTTTTGATTCACAACAAAAAGTTTGTAGTTGACTACATGTATTGACTATATATATTTGAATAAAATGTATTGACAAATATTGTTCTTGGGAAAAATGGTTAGTATTTTCGTAGTACTCACTTTTTTTTTTTTTTTTTTAGTTTAACATATAGGATTGGATTTATAGTTGATGATATATATTTTGACTATTTGAACTATGTTTAAGTTGATGATTGTTAAAAAAAAACACAAGCACAACGCAATAAATAAGAATAGAAGGATATATAGTAAGAAAAATTATTCAATATAGGAGCCAATTCAGAACACATTCTTCTAGCTTCTTCGAAGAATTTCTTCAATGTTGGGGTAGTAGTGGAAAGTAATTAGTGTCCCTCTCGATGAAAATCCACGCGGCAAGAATTGTACAGTAAGTTGACTGCGACCATGGAATGTCGGCCACGTGGATTAAACCGTTAACATGCGCCGGTGGGACGGACGGGGAGGAGGTGCTGTAACGGTGACGGCGGATTGCGGTGGTGGGCCCCTTCCCCCTAATGTGGACCCCACCCTCTGTTATGTTATGGTGGTTTATGGGTTCTTCATCTCCTCCACTACCCCTTCTCCCTTTCCCCACTATAAATCCACCCTTCACCTCCCTCTCTCTCTCCCATCATAACTCTCTCTTTTCTTCTTCCTCTGTTTTTTTTTTCACTCTCTAAAAATCTCCCTTTCCTAATTTTCTCCAAATTGGGTCTTTCAAAGGTTCAATCTTCCTGCAAAAGATTTGAGCTTTTTTTTTTTTGTTTTTGAAGCTCCCAATTTGATAAACGAGAAAGATTTTAATTTAAACAAGAAAAGAAAAGAAAAGAAAAAAAACAGAGTCGTCGTCGTCGTTGTCGTTGTTGTAATTGAGATGACGAACCAAAATGTGGTAGTTTCCGATTCCAAATCCGTCATCAACATGTCCATCACCGTCGCCGTTTCCAACTCCTCCATTTTCGCCACCACTGCTCAGAAACCGCCGGCGGCTCCCGGCGGCTACATCTCCATTTCCCGTAAAAAAATCCTCAAGGACCTTGATGTTAATGGCGCTTGGATTGAATCAATGAGAGCTTCCTCTCCCACCCATGTTAAATCTCTTCCCGCCACCGCCGCCGCCGACGACGACCACCATAACTCTTGGATTGTGAGAGCCCTTCCTATATCTTTTTCACTAATTCTTCATTGGGTAAAACTGAATTTTATTTTTTGCTGTTAATGGAACAGCTTCATCATCCTTCGGCACTGGATATGTTCGATCAGATTATTGAAGGGTCCAAAGGGAAACAAATTGTGATGTTTTTGGATTACGATGGAACTCTTTCTCCGATTGTTGAGGACCCCGATAAGGCCTTCATGTCGGAAGCTGTAAGTACTCTCCCAATTTCGTTATTGATTTCTGTGTTTTTTTTTTGTTTTTTGGTTTCTCTCTGTTTTTACTCACTGGTGTTTATGGGTAACTTGGGTTCAGATGAGGAAGACGGTGAAAAAGCTCGCCAGATGCTTTCCGACCGCCGTCGTCAGTGGTAGATGCAGAGACAAGGTACTTTTTTACCACATTCAATTTGCTCCATTTTCAAATTAAACCCATCTTTATATATATAATTTCCGAAGAACTAACACTTTTTTTGGTCCCATCTCCGCCGTGGGCGACGAAATTGAAGGTGTACGGATTCATAAGACTGGCGGAGCTTTACTACGCCGGCAGCCATGGCATGGACATTAAAGGCCCAACTAAAACCTCCAAATGCAAGAAAGCTGTAAGCCACCAAACTCACCAAAACTTATAAAAGATTAAATTTTTCGCAACTTCTCAACATTTTTTTAAAAAAAAAATAATTTCAAATTGAGTAATGATTTAACATAGTACTGAAACAGATTAGTAAAACGGTCATTTTTTTTTTCTATCAATTAATATTGATAAATCCGAGGTCGTTTTTTCAGGATAATCAAGGTCTTCTTTTCCAACCTGCGAGCGAGTTTCTTCCAATGATTGACGAGGTTCGGATATATATATTTAAAAATTAAGTTTTGGTTGAATTAGACAAAGATTTAGCCAACAGAATTCTAATGAAAATTATAATTTTTATTTTTGTCAGGTTTACGAACAGCTGGTAGAGAAAATGAAATCAACTCCAGGGGCAAAAGTGGAGAACAACAAGTTCTGTATCTCAGTGCATTTTCGCTGTGTTGATGAAAAGGTGAAGAGAAGAGAAAGATGTCATTATTACATGACAATAATTAGTGTCATTATTATTATTATTATTATACACTCACTTTTTTTTCTTATTATTATTCTCGAATTTCAACTCCCAAACTCATCCTTTCGTTTTCTTTTTTGCCCTTTTTTTTTCTTTTTTTTTTTTTTTTTTTATATTTATAGCAATGGAATAATTTGGCCCAAGAAGTTAAATCAGTGGTTAAAGAATACCCAAAGCTCCGACTAACCCAAGGAAGAAAGGTCCTTATTCTCTCTCCTCTCTCTCTCTCTCTTTCCATCTACAGAGCTTGAAAATATAATATGAGAGACAAAAACTTATAACTTCTTGTTATGATTTTACAGGTACTAGAAATCCGTCCGACCATCAAGTGGGACAAAGGGAAGGCCCTCGAGTTTTTGTTAGAATCGCTAGGTTTGTCTCTCTCTTTCTCGAGAAATTATTCAATATGATCGCTACAATGTGTGTGGCTAGCTAGTTCTCAAACTCTCTACTTCCACTTCCTGTTGATGAAATGAAAAATTTTGAATTATCAGGATATGCAAACTGTTCCGACGTGTTTCCTATTTACATTGGAGATGATCGTACAGATGAAGATGCATTTAAGGTATCTAATGTTTTACATGTAAACAATGTTAACCAATGAAATTAATTAATTGTGTGGGTGTGTGTGTTTGTTTTAAGGTTATTGTAAAGTTACTTTTATTAATCATTTTACTAAAGACTTGGCTAGTGGGTTTCTAATATGGTTTTTCTTCTTTTTGGCTGCTTTAATATATAGGTTCTAAGGGAAAGAGACCAAGGCTTTGGCATTCTTGTGTCTAAAATTCCTAAAGACACCCATGCTTCCTATTCTTTGCGAGAACCTTCCGAGGCAAGTTCCACGAACCATACATCGTGTTTTTTTTAAGAGACGATTTTGAAAAGATACAGTTTAAAATACATTAACAAAAAGTATCTATTTTTCTTTTTAATAATTATATTCACACTTGTGGACGTTTTTTTGGCACTATTTTTCGAATTTATTTGCATGCTTTTAAGATAGCGAGATCAATTCTTTATTATTATTATTTTCTCATGGTTTTTGAAATGTTGTTACAGGTTATGTACTTTTTGCAACGTTTGGTGCAATGGAAGCGACCATCTTTACTAAGAAGACATTGCAGGGTTTGAAAAGTAGAGAGAGAAAGAGAAAGAGAAAGAGAGAGGAAAAAAATTAAAAGGCCACCCTGCAAAGAAATGTTTTGTTTTGGTTGTGGGGTGGGGGGAATTCAGTAAATTATTGATGTAATTTCCTTTTTCTCTTGGGGTTAGTAGTTAAAAAGAAAAAAGAAGGGAAATGGGAAAAACAAAAATTGTAACCTTTTCCTTTGGCCTGAGTTCCCTTCGGCTTCTACTACACATCTCTGTAAACTAACTGTGTTTTAAGACAACAAAAATAGTATTGTAACTTCAATATTTCTCTCTCAAGCTAGTCGTCATGGATATAATTCTTACTTTCACAATCGTTTGATATATACGATGTAAAAATAACAGCTACATTCCATCAATTATATTAAAAATGGGTAATGTAAAAGGATAATATGAAGGGAAAAAAAATAGAAACAAATTAATATTTTTTTCATTGGATAGTGGGATAACTCAAATTGTGTTTGAATATTCATAGTAAAAACTTGGTTAAATATTTTAATGTTTTTTCTTCCAACTTTTTAGAGTAGTTTTTGATATAGGAGCCAAAAGTTATGAGATCTTAAAAATATCCTAAATTAGTTAAAACACATTTTTAGAATATTGAGAAATCCCATTGGGTACACTTATTTAAAATAGCTGAATGTATATAACAATAATTTTTTCTTAAAATATGGCCAATTGTTAGATTAAAAAAACAATCTATAAAAGAAATAAATAAAAACACAAACAAATAATTTTTTTTAAAAAAAAATCCAATTTTAGAAGATTAGTCAACAAATTCCACAAGAACAATAAAATTAATTCAAGAAACCGTTATCTAGTTTCTCCCAAAAACAAGCTCACGGCTTTAACCATTTCAAAATCATGAGTCTTGTAATTCGTTTTTTGGATGGTGCATAATCAATATATAGTATAAAAAGTGAGTTTCATGAACCTGAATTTACGTATTGTCTGCACAACTAACACGTTCATAATTTGAAATAAATAAACTCATACACCAAATATATAGATTAAATAAACTTGACACTTTAATTCTTGAGCTACACAAATCTAACCTATGACCGAAGTACCCGTCAATGCTTAGAGGAGAAGACAATGTCAGCTTTTTGTTTACAAGTACTGTGTGATGTAACTCTAAATTACAACCACAACTTTTGATCTCTCTCTCTCTCTCTCTCTCTCTCTCTCTCTCTCTGTCTTTAATGGCGAGAATGTTCTGCAACTTAACAGAGTTTCATTAATGGAAGGCGATGGACATCTCAACGTGTAAAGAAAAGTTGGGGTTCTATATCTATTTGGAGGCTTCTCAAAAGTGATTGAAAATTGAAATTAAAAATCTATCTTTGACCCTTGAAGGCGCCGTCTGATTGTAAGTGATGGCCTCCAATAATAACTTTTCCTTTCTCAGGCTGCCTTTGGAAAAAGAAGATGCACTTTTGCAGACACCATCATATGGTTCTTCCCCTATCCATGTACCAAAACCAAAATGTAGTGTTACTTTTTCGTAGAATTTTCATGTGGTTTTCTTTTACCTGGCTTGATTTTGACCCTTTTAAAATGTCTACTTTCGTCTTTAGATTTAAGAAAGTAATAACACAAACTAATAACAATTTTAGTTTTAGTTCTTGTCGTTGTTTTGTTCAGATCTGTTTAACAAATAGATAACATGATTTTCAATGTTTATGTTATTAATATATTGATGTAGAAAATGTATTGTGAAACACTACATTAAGTTGGTTGAGATGTTTGTTAATTTAGTGGATAAATATTATAGTTTTTTTTTAGTTCACCAACATGTGGAGTTGGAAGATTCGAACTGTTGATCTCTTGGTCGAAAATATATGTCTTCACTAAGTTGAGCTCAAATTGGAAGGTAGTTATTTAAGTTGTAAAATAATAATAAATACGAAAAATGATTATTTTTTTAAAATTTAAGAGACTCAAATAGTTGTTTAAAATTTTAAGTTTATAGATTATAATGAATATTTTGAAAGCTTAAAGATCAAACTAAAATAAATATGAAAGTTTAGAAATGTGATTTAAACCTAAATTTTCTTGACATAATGAATGTACTAAAACATTATTAAAATGACATGAATTATTTTTAAGGCCATTTCACTTCTTTATGTAAAGTTTGTCATACCGATGATAGTTTCTTATAAAATGTATCTTACCTAGATCATTAATAATTAGTTTTGTGTAGCCCTATAAGTTTGTATAGACTAATATTTTGGATCACCACCTTAAGTTATTTTCATTACAACCAAGGCTTTAATAATTGTTTGTGAGAGGTCCCTGTTAACTCCTTTGAGAAAAACCTCTTCCATAATACAAAAAGTATTTGTAACTCCCCTTTACTTAATTCTTTGACTATAAAATTCTAGTTATTGTTTAGGTGAGAGTTTCTAAAGAAAGAAATTGATCGTGAGCTTTTAGAGTAAGCATAAACTTTAATAATGGTCAACATCATTAATCCCTTAATAATGGTCGTCTAATTATGGAGGTATAATGAGGGACCATATAATAATAGAATCATTATGAAATTCCATGATTTATGGAGAAATTCTTCACTGATGCAACCTTGATTTTAGTGATTGATAATACCCCTTGACAAGTTGTTCATTTTGGAGAATCTTGTACGAAAAGGATTATTCCTAATTAATTGGCTTGTATTTAATGAGCTTTTTGCTGTGGTTGGAGGTCGCTAGTTCTGCATAAAGATACTGCACTTAATTACTTTCAAACAAACAAATAAAAAATAGATGATAGTACACTTAATTATCATTATATTAAAGAAGAAGCCTAAAAAACTACAATCTCCCTTGTCGTCTGTCGTGTTACTAATATTTTAACTAATTGAATTGTATTAGCTAAACAAATTCATATTTTATATACCATTTAGGATGAAGAACCCTAAATAATAAAGACAAGTATTCCTTTCCGTTTGGTAGGAAAAGAATTTTTTAAAAAAACAAAGCATCTCACACGTTTTACCATTGCAATTCGCATATATAGGTCATGTTTCAATAGCTATTAATTGGGTATATTCTAAACATACATGAATTATTTCTAACCCTAATTGGTTAAAGGAAAAAAGAGCAGCACCCATAACAAGAAGCGACTAATTAAATTATTGGCTATGTACCAAATTATTGGGGCTATCATCCTCAACAGAAAAACTTGAGGATGGAGATCAATTGTACTATATAAAGGTCTCGACTACAGTGAAAAGGGACATAACCACTCTCATACCGTTGGCCTTGGCCTAGTGACCATTGGAACAGGTGATAAAAAGTGATACAACTTCAAGAAAGTTAGTTTAAATTTTATGATGGCCACTTACATAGGATACGTAAAATTTAACAATTTTAATTTTTTTTTATTATCCAAATGACCAAATGTACGATTATCAAAAGGTAAGAAGTACTATCTAGGGATGTAAACATCATCCTAACAATAGTATGATACCATCTACTTTAAAACACTAAGCTCACACTTTTTTTTTTCTTTTTTATTGAGTTCAACAATATGTGGAATAGAGAGATTCAAATTTCTAACATCTTGGTCAATGGTATATGTCTTAATCAATTTAGCTATGCTTTAGTTAGCCAAAGCTCACACGGATTTAATTTTGGGTTCATCTAGAAAGCTTTCAAACTAATAAAGATAAAATTCGTATACAAGTAATTGTATGTATACTGTCCTTAGTTATATACACACAACACGATGTTCCCCAGTTTTTAAATAATTGACGTAGGGATTGTATTTGTATCCAAACAAAAAGACCATATGTATATATAGAAACTTTTATTATTGTTTGTTAGATAGGTAAAATACAGATAATTAGAGGAACATGCATGCGGTTTTGATCTTTTTTTGGTAAGAGAAATAATGGAAGGCTGAAGCATATTAAAGGAACCAAAGAGACGTTGTGGTCAAAGAGCATTATTAATGAATTGAATGGGTTAGCAGTTGACATGCAGTGGTGCTTTTCAATTTGCACGCACTCCAATGAACCAATGAACCAATTATTGGTGCCAACACATGCAGGGATGGAAAAATTTCTAGTACTACCGTAATATCGTTTTCCTTTTGTTCACACTATATTTTTTGGTTTATAATTTCTAGTACTACCGTAATATCGTTTTTCTTTTGTTCACACTATATTTTTTACACTATATTTTTTGGTTTATAAATAACTTTTCAATGTTAGTAAATCCCACATAATTTTTGACAGACCCCACATAATTTTAAAAGATGTGGCCAACAATAATTAGTATTATGGAAAATTTTTCACACTTCGGTAGCACTATTTTTCCTTAGCCTAAGGCTATAGCTAAAATACACAAAAGCCACATCTTTGCAAACTATGCTCTAATATATGGTGCCATGGCGTGCACTCTGAAAGAGAGACCCCTTTTTCTTTCTTTGTCGGCTCCCATCTCATACACACTCACATATCCATGTTTACTTTTTAGGTTCAATTATCATCACTTTGGATTTAGAAGATTGTGTTTAATAGATCTCGGAATTTTAAAAAGTGTCTAATACATCTATCAACTTACAATTTCGTGTTTCATAAGTTTTTGAACGTCGTTAAAACTGTCTAATAGATTCTTGAACTTTAATTGTGTCTAATGGATTCATGAAGTTTATAAGAACTAGGTAGATCTATCAAAACTAATTTCTATTTGTATCTAATATGTCTTTGCCTTATTTGACATTTAAAAAAAAAAAAAAAATTCACGGACCTAGTTAGACTACGTCCTTTTAATTTGATTTTTAATAAGTATGTGAATCTTGGAAATTTTGAATATGATAGGGATGGTCTTAGATGATGATGATGATGATGATGATGATGATGATGATGATGAAAAAAAAAAAAACCATTGAAGATTTAAGGGCCTATAAAGTACAACTTTTTTAAAGTTTAGACCTATATTAAACACAACTTTAAAAGTTCAATGAACAAACTTGTAATTTAGTAAACTTTTTGTGCTAAGTTTCAACTTTATTTTGGTTGTTTAACTTTTCCTTTCCTTCTATTTTAAAACACAATCACTTTAATTGTTAGCATTGAGCTTCAGTCAATTTTTCAGCTCCCTCTTTTTTTCTCCACTTCTCTTAGCGTAATAGGAATGCTTTTTCTATAAAAATAACCAAGTTGTATTTGAAACACCCTAATGCCAACTCTACCTGATATTCATCGATCGGTCACAAATATGGTTTTAATACATGCTCGCCTCATCACATTGATGATTGTATATATATATATAAGTCACATCATTTGTTTGTTCAATAATTGATGGTAGGATAACGAAAATGACTAAAATAATTATTTTTAAAAGCTCATGAACTAAAATAGATATTTTGAAAGTTTAAAGTTCAAAATGAGATAAAAGTTCAGAGACTAACCCAAAATTTAATTTTTTTTTATATATAAAAGGATACAATATTAAAGTGAATGATTAATTAATACAAAATGTTTTTAAACCTAAATATTAATAATAAAAAATATTACTTGATTTAAAAAGTGTGAAATGAGTTTTATTTGGATTTTTTTTATCAACTTCCATTAATGGTCCATTCAATTTGATATTTTCATTGACATTTTTGTAAGAATTAATGAGACATCCACATTTGTATCCAAATTTATCTAAAAATATATAATTCTATCTATCTATATCGATATTTAAATCTTGGTTAAATGGATGGCTATGGAGCAGCAGTGTCCTCTTTTGTGGACAGCTGTGAAGGACTAACTCCTCAGGGTATTTAATTAACACTTTTGTGGACAGAATTATGTGCTAATTAAAGGGCTCATGAATTTAATATTCCCATTTGCTTTTATTTTATTCTATTTGAAATTATTTGTACGTATGAAATAAAATAATTGAACAGGATCTGCAAATCTACTCGAAGTACATGAATATTAATACAATAATTCTTTATTTTAATTAAGCATGCCTTATGTTTTCTGGGAACTAGTTTGGAAGTTGGTTTAAATATTAGTTTTTATTTTTGTACTGTCATTTTTAAAAAATTGTAATTGGATGATGGTAAAAGAGTAATGTGATTTTTTTATTCATAAAAACTAATATTTAAACCCAATAAAAAAATCTTATTAAAATAATTTTATTATATCCCATTATCATTTTCACAGTAGCAATCAAAATAGATTTTTTTAACAAAATTAAATATTATATCGCAAATGAGAGAGTGAGAATTTAAGTCTATGACCCATAATAAGCTAGTAGATTAATTATACAATATTTGATGTCTTATATGTAGTTGAATATACATTGACACAAATCAAAATGAAGATTTTAAAATTCAAGAATGAAAATGAGAAAATACATACACACAAAAATTTATAGCCTAAAATTGATGTCGAAAAGCACATCACAAACCAAAATATAAAAAGAAAAAAATATTAAAATACAAAACCAAATCTAACCTTTAAAAAAAGAGTAACATGAAACAAATATATAAATTTTCATAATGGTTGGGCCATAACATAGCTGTAAGCCATGCATTGCTTCCTTTCTTTGAAACTAAGGATTTGCAGACACCCTTTTCGCAGACAAATGGAAACAGAAGATGGGGAATAACATAATAATAATCAATCAATAGTTCTTTTAAAGTTTTTGTTTTCGAGATACCCAAATTCAAGTTCTTGAAAAATCCGAAATCAGTAGGCCATCCAGCTTTCAAGGACAAAATAATAATGATAATGATAATAATAATAATGATAATAAAAAAAAAAAAAAAAAAAAACTAAGTGTCAAAATTATTTATATGTTTTTATAAGACAAATTTTGCCTAGATATTTCTTTTATTCTCCCAACAAAAGCTGTTTTATTTGTTGTAGAAACAACAAACATGTTCACAACACCATGGGAGGAGAGAGAGAGATAACAACACACCTCATAATCTAACATGATCCCCACATGCAATGCAAGAAGACTTTAATCATGAATTATTAATGTTAATGGGATCGACGGCTAAATACGTGAAATTATATTACAACTTGAACTTATTCATTTTTTTTAAAATATTTTATTGATGTGTTGAAAATTTGAGTTGATATTTCAACATCGACACTGTTGAGTCATTTAATTTATGAAAATATCGATGAAAATATTTCATTCATACATACATGTGACACGCGAATAAAACACAACAACTCGATAGGAAGATTTGAAGCAACCCGACCTGAGGGATGGAGGGAATCTAGTTGATTATTGTTAATATTATTTTTGTTTGGCTTTTATTATGGAGTTTCTTTGTCACTTGGTAAGGAGACTGAGCAGAAAAATAAGCTTTTTAATCTTTTGGATGGTTTCGTGAAAGAGAAACCCACCATTGAAGAAGGGAATCTATGGTTGAATGAGGAGTTGGAATCCACTTAAAAGGAGGGAGTTTTTTCTTCTTCTTTTAATTAATTTATTAACTTATATAAATAATGTGAAGAAGAAGGGAGGGGAAAAAAAAAAGAAGATAAAGAAAGAGACATGGATTTTGGAATGGAGACACAAACATGGCTCCAAGGCATATTTAAAAACAATGTCTCTTTTTGGACGTGGAAAGATGGAGTCCACTTGATTGAAAACCATCATTGATGCAACAATTTAACCCTAAAATCACTCTCTAAATTTGTCAATTATTGGTGTTGTGAACATGTGAGAGAGAATTGTGATCCTTTTTTTCCCTCTCTCTCTCTCTCTAGTCAATGGCCAACCCAACTCTCATTTCTCACCACCCAATTCTTTGCCACACTTCTTTTACACCACCAAAACAAAGATCTCAAGACAAGTTTTATATATTTTTGTTCCAAACTCAAGTTCAATAATATATATATATATATATATATATGGTCTCATAAAGATATCTAAAGAATTATAAACCTATGCCTTAGATGTGGAGATCGTACACACAGACAGTCCCCACTTTGATTTCTGATTCTATTAGCATTTTTGGTTTGATATATAGAAGATTTATTCAATCATATCTTTTAGATATCTGCGAATTAGATTGGTAATTAATGGGTTTTGTACTTTGTGAGTTAATTACGAAGTTGACTCTAGTAATCTTATTTTGCGGATGTATGTTTTTCAAATTTTATATCTGTAGAGATGTTAATCCTAACAATAAGAAACATTTGGGAATACTTCATTTTAAGAATGGATTTGTGAAAGTGTGTATACCTTTTTCAACTTGTAACAAAATATTAGTAATTATTAGACCCTAAACTTAAAATGTTTGAACTTGACCAATGAATAATTTGTTTTGTGAATTTATCATGACCATGGTTTGATCTATAAATTAGAGCAAATCAATAGACAAAGACCTTGCTGCCAAGGAAAGTTTACTAGCAACAAACAGAACTCTTTACTTTAGCCCTAATATACCAACAAATTAATTCTTATGTAATTAAATTTGGTAGTTCCTATCTGAATAGAAAAGTTTGATTGCATGTCTGAGGCTGAACCTAATTAGTTTTTCTAATTGTAGGTCTGTTAAAAATGTTTGACACATCTTGTTTTTATTTGTTAAGTCTTGTAGTCTAAAATTAGACATCAATACATAGAGTGAGTTTCATGATGTTTGCCAATTGGGGTATTCTCACAAATTATTGTTTAATCTAATTATCACTATAACTTAAAGCACTAGATCATGTGTAAACTTGTTGAGGACCTACCTCAGTGATATCATCCTCTAGCAAATAGTTTTTGGATAAGTTTTGTGGATAATTTCAACAGATCATTTAGCTTTATTCATTTACTTGAGTGTAAAATTTGATCATTTTAAAGTCAAGCTTAAAATAGCCAAGAAGCCAAAATAAAGTCTCTTCAAGATAACTTGGGTGTGGATTATAGATGATATCATTTATAACATTTATATGATCTCCCTTCTAACTAAGACAATAAATCCCTTATACAAATATTAGTCAGTGAAATGGTTTGTTGAAAAAAGATATCAACATATTATTGAAATGGGCCTCTTACCTTTCTGAAGAAAGAAAACATAAACTGAAAAGTATTGGTTGAAAGACTTTTAAACTGTGTTTATCTTTGTCAGGACTATTGAAAGACTTCCCACCTCTCCTATTCTTTGAAAAGGCCTTTCCCCTTGGGCAATAGACCCACAAGAGATAACTTCATTATGAATTTCTAATTTTTTTCTATTGTATTCTAGGACAGTGCAAGAAAACCCAAGAGAGAATTTGGATAAAGCTAGAGAGTTTGTAATGTTATATATTGAGACTTGACAACTCTAAGAAAATAGAGTACCTTTAATGGACAATTGCAAAGTTTTTCCTTTTTATGGTAATGTTAGTATTTTCATTTTGCTCATTTGGGGGAGCTTTGGCATTGTTATGCTAATTAAGGAAAAGCTAGCTACAACACACTACTGGAATTGTGTTGGTTGAGCAATGTGAACACATGGAATATCTAGCTCTAATAGAGGATAAAATGGATATAGTTGACACCTACAATATACAAAGAAGAGGAAAAAAGAGAGCTATATAGCAAGTCTTTTACAAGATTATTATTAGCCAAAAAGCTTCACACAAGAAGAATGTATACCCTATAATGAAAACTTATCTTCTTAGATAAAGAATACATTCAATAAGGTTGATTTTAGCCCTCAGTGCATACTACCACTTAGAGCTACCTAAAACACATAGATGCGAAAACAACATTCCTATATGGAGAGAACCTTAGGAAAAATTATATCACGACGTTTTAGCCATTTCATTCATCTACCCAGTTCATGTCATCACCTGTTACAATGTTGGCTAAAAACAACGACACACAATAAAGAACTCCATTTATACAGACATCATTGAATATTACAGCAACAATATTAATTCCGCCATTTATAAACATGTCATCTACATTCATAACGAGACGATGTTTGCAGCGTTCCCCTATGTAAGTGTTATCGTATTATTACAAAGATGGGTCAGTAATGGGATAGTAGATCAACAAAAAAGATACCCTAAAATGAGTTTAGAGACTGAAATATATAGTAGACTAATTAACCAGTTTGGTTGGTCCCCGCAGCAGAGGGTGGAGCCACGCCATGAAATGGGTTGGAGCCATTATGGAGCGACCAGTGAATGAGAGGTGGGTGCGTGATGGGTCCGATCTGCCAAAGCCCCACCAGAAGTCACATGGACTCCCACGTGACCCAGATGCCATTGCTATGGGGAACAATCGTCACAGTGCTTATGTGCTCATTGCTCATTGGTTGCCACAGTCAGTGAGCCCATCTTTGGATTGAGAGAGATGTTGATTGAAGTAGGAATATATTTTATTATTACAAAACTTGGCCTTCTTTCTTCTTCTTCGTCTTGTTTCTTAATTATCTTTTCTTTTTATTTGATTTCTCTCTTTCTCATTCCAAGAATATCGTACCAAATATGGCGTTTTTCTCTTCTAAGAGAAGTCACATTCAATGGTACAAAATTATTTCTTGATTCTTAATTATACAAAAATTCTCTCTTTTGTTGCTGTTATGGTTTTGATATGATGTATTGTGCTTTTGTTAATTCTATTCGCTTTTTTTTTGAGTGTTTGTAGGGTGTGTTTGATATGACTTTCTCCAAGAGGAGAAGTATTTTTAGTTCATTAAAAGTATTTCTTTAATATATATATAAAGAAAGAGTTAATGTTTGGTTACATCTTACACACAAAAAAGATGTTGAGAATTTTGAAAGAACTCAAAAGCAATTAACCCTTTTTAGAAGATAATTATGCGAATATTTCTTTTCCATAAACATGGAAGAAGCATTGATTTGCTTTTCAGTATTTTTGAAAATTTCAAATCATATCACATTTATGATTATCTAATCAAATATAGTTAAATTAATTTTTTTTTAAAATGCTTTTAGTTGACTACAAGCATTTTTCACTCAAAATTTTCATGTAGGGAAGTAATATAAAGTTTTTTAAAAGAAAAATTCAAGAACACTTAAAAAGTTCTCTTTACAAGAAACTACTTACAACTAATTTTTGTAGGGAAGTAATATAAAGTGTTTTAAAAGAAAAATTCAAGAACACTATGAAAAAGTACTCTTTACAAGAAACTACTTTCAAGTAATTTTTGCTCGAGCGAGAGACACTTTTAAAACAACTTTAAGAGTGAAGAACAAAGTATCAAATGATTGTAATTAAATATATTCTTGCTAAAAATACTTGTTAGGGACAACGACCCTCTACATATCTTTACATTGGTATGATATTGTCCACTTTGGACATAAGCCCTCATGGCATTCTCTCACTTATATATTGTTGGGAATGCGACCAAAGTCTCCCACATTTGCTAGATAAGGGGAAGATCATAAGTATATAAGTGAGAGACACTATATCCATTAGCATGAGGCCTTTTGGGTGATTTCAAAAGTAAAGCCATGAGGGCTTATGCCCAAAGTGGATAATATCATACTAATTAATCCGCGTACTTTTACGTTCTCGCATATCAAGTAATATAAAACGGTATTCCTACTGAGTATCAAATCCATAGAGATTGACTTTTAATTCAATTAATTACCACAAATACGTTTACTTAACTTTATTTAGAGAACAAAAGTTAAAAAAAAGATAAACTAACTAACAACAAAAAAAAAAAAAAAAAAAAATGGAAGACACATACACGAAAGATAACTTGGAAAAGGATCAATTACTAAGCTAACAGACAATTATAAATGAATGGACAATGAACTCATAAGTCTAGAAGCTCTAAAGACGTGGAATCTCCTCTCGATTTCCTCCACTCTCAAGTAATAATTAACTAACCTAGGTCTCCCTAACGCTAGCTAACTCATTCAAGGCATTAAGACTCTTCATTACGAACTTCTAATGTCTATTTATTAACCCCGACTGTCACTCAGGTAAATAAACACTAGTTATGCAATTGGGTTATTGTCTAAGTTTCTCTCCGTCGAGTTTCTACTTAGAAAACTAGTCAATTAACCAATGTCCAACTAATTAGGCATCACCAACTACAATTAGTTAACTATTAATCTTGTTGTCACTCGAGTAGCTAATTAATTGCGCATTAAACTAAACTAAGTATTCTCTATCAAGCTCTACTTAGGAATACCTCAATTAATTAAGGAATCAATGATTAAAGGCATTAAGCAACAAAAGCACATATGATTCAAAGTGCTAATAGTTATAAAAATCCATAAACTGTGCAATTGGTCTAACAATTCCAACAATTAAGCATCTAAACAATTAAATACAATAAACCCAAGTGATTAAGGACAATGATATATAAATTCAGTCCAAACAACACATAAATCCCTAATCTTTCAACCTATACAGTAGCTAAAAGTGAAAGAAAAATGAAGAAAATGCAAATGGAAGGCTGATCCTGCGTTCTCGAGTTGATCTCCTCGGTCCTTGAGCTCTGAATCTCCAATACAGCTCCAATTTTCTCACAAAAAACTTTCAAAACCTCTCAAAATAGCATGGAATCGAGTTTAGGGTGTTTTTCCTCTGTTTGGCCTCCCAAAATCGAAGAGAAGATGTAGTTTATATAGCAGAGATCAAGCAACGTCTAAAAAAACACGTTCTTTGTTGGTATCGTAGCGCCTAGGCACTGCCTAAAATCGTAAAATTCAATACCATAGCACCTAGGCACTATCACTCTGCCTTCCCACACTGTCTGTGGCACCCGGGCGCTGGTTTGGGAGCCTAGGCGCTGTATTTTTTTTTTACTTTCAACTTAAAAAGCTTTGAACTTTGACATTCAAAATGAAATCTTTCTTGCTCAATATTTTATTAATTATCTCTTCTCTTCTTGAATCTTCAATAAGGCTCTAAAAAGCTCCAATATCCATCAAAATAATCTTGAACACTCGATTTTGCTCTGTTAGCTCGGTTTCTACAAAATCAAGAGAAATACACATCAAAGTTCACTAATTCAATATAAAACTAGCCAATAAATTGGCATAAATATAGCACTAAATCAGTGTTATCACTAATGTGGAGGGTCGTTGTCCCTATCATATATCCATGATCTTTCTCCCTTATCTAGCCAATGTGGGACTTTGGTCACAATCCCAACAATACTTATTCTAAATATATTCTAAAAATACCCTTAATTAAGTAATACTTTTTCTAGAACGACATATACAAAAAAAAAAAAAGTGACTTAAAAATACTATTTTTAAAAGTTATTCCAAACTCACTCAACTCACTTTTAAGCCTCTTAAAAATCTTTTAATCAATGTAATCAAAACCCATAAAATTAAAAAAAAAATTAATCAATGAAAAGTATCATTGAATTATTGAACAAACTCTAAGTATTAGAATCATTCTTCTTTTATTACTTATTAGCCTAACCACTTTCTTTGGAAAAGGAAAAGTAATCACAATGACGTGTGAATTTTAAATGAAAGGATAGCATTTTTTTTGTGGTGGCATTTTTGTTATTTATTATTTAGAGATGTCAATTTTTCCTACGGGGATGAGGCCCAGCGGGTACCCGTCTTAACAGAGCAGGGAATCCTTGTTTAGGTGGGAAATGGGGGAGGGAGGGAGTGAGGAAAAAAAATTCTTCGCGAGTTAAACAGAGAGGGGATAGGGAATGTATTCCTCGTCCCCATTCCATGTTTCCCGTCCCGCTTAATTTTTTTTATATTTTTAATTTTATTTTTTAATATATATATGTATATATGTGTATAAGTTTGAATTATATTTTATTGTTAATGATTTAGATAATTGGATATGTTTGAATTATATAGTTAAACATTTGAATCATATGTATGGATTAATTAGATAATTTGATATGAAATGTTGTTTTGTTTTTATTAGGAGGTTTAAGAATTTTATCTTTAAATAGAGATTTTTTTTATTATAGAAAATTAACTATTTAAATGAAGATTTTTCATGAATAATTAACAAAGAATTGAAAATTAATGGATATTTCTCATGGAAGTTAACTATTTAAAAATTTATCAAAAAAATTATTTGATTCTTAAAAAAAGAAAAAAAAAACTAAACGGAGAATAATTCCCCGCGGGGAACTCGATATCTGCAAAATTTAACGGAGAATTTCGCAGGAATGAGAATTTAAATGGGGGGCAAGGATAGAGATGGGGAAGCCATCACCATCCCCGCCCCGTCCTGTAGACATCTCTACTCTATGCCATGAAAATAAAGATAAATTGCATAATATTGTTTAATCTAGCTAAATGTTAGATATGAAACAATTTAAGACAAAAAAAATGTTAGTTATAAAACTTTTTTTTTCAAAAAGTATCTATTTGAAAATTGAGTTGATCTTGTACGTGTGTGTAAAAGTTCATAGAAAAGCTTCAATTAAAGAAATTATTAGAAGAAGATTTAGTTTTGAAACTACTACTTTATATTTCAAAATTAATATAAAGGTATCTTTAATTACTATATTCTCTCTACTAACTTGAACATAGCTCTAGTTGGTTAAGGCATATAACACTTGATCAATCAATATAACAATAACTCAATTGTTTAAGCATATTCTCTCGATCAAAATATCAAATGTTTGAATCCCCTTATCTCCACAAGTTCTTGAACTAACAAAAAAAAAAAAAAAAAAAAAAAAAAAAAAAAAAAAAAAAAGAACTTTGACCAATATTGAAGTATAAGAGGTTTGAATCTTCCACTCTCCCTTTCCATGTTGTTGAACTCAAAATATATATCTTCTGTCTATCAACTCTCTCTCAAGGTCTAACACACCGAAAACATCTTTCTGAACTCAAAAATGAAATTCTCTCTCTTTACTTTCATAAATATTAATAAAATGATAAAGTATGAAAATTATGCAGAAATTAAAAAAATGATTTTATGATCAAAAGATCGTTATCTTAACATGTTTATTTTTTATTTTTTTTAAATATATAAAATAAAAAAGTTATCATATCATATGTAGACAATTTCTCTCTTGAAACTTCTATTATGAAAATAACTTTTGAATAAAAAGTTATATGAATAAAAAATCTGTAATTGAAAATGATTTTGATGAGTTTCTTTTTTTCACCCTCTTTTTAAATTATAACATTACAATGTTGTAGAAGACTTAAAAGAAAGGAGGAAGAGCAATTACCCTTACAATTTGCCTTAATTTCTTTTTAAAGAAATATGTAAAGGATTAAGATTTTAAAGTTTTTCCTCTTTCCTCCTAAAAAAAGTTAGAATCCAAATATTATATATAGATAAAGTTAGAAAATATAAATTTCCTCTCCTTACAACTTTTTTGCCTTCACCCGACAGTGTGTGGAGATGAAAATTTGAAGTAATAATTTGAATCATGGATTTGTAGGAAAAGTTGTTAAGGGTGAGTTTAACATAAAGACTTTATAGTTCTAAACACTTTTTCTTAAAATACTATTAATAAAAATATTTTTAATTCTTACACATTTTTTTAAAAATACTTTTAATAACCAATTTGTTTACTTGTACTATACATGCTTTTTTTACTACATATTTTGAAGATTTTTAGTCAATCACACTTTAATGCCACTTTTTAGATATAACCATCTCTTAAGTGTTCTTTTAAACATAAATAAATAAATAAGTTTTTTTATTTTTTAAAAAATTCCTTTTATTTATTAAGAATTTCGTAAAAAACACTTTTAATCATTTAAGCAACTATACTAAACACACTTTAAATTAATAATTTTTCTAAATGTGCTTAAAAAATTGTTTAATTTAAAAAGTGTTTTTTTTTTTCAAAAGCTACCTCAAACACACACTAAATTGAGCTGCTAAAGTTAGCAAGTCTATATATGGAATAAATATTTGTGGAATCAAACAAAGTTTTGTAAGAACATTGGTATATGAAGGGTTGGTAATAGCCAATGCCTCGTCTCAATAAAGCAAAGCATTTGGGTTTGTTTCTTCCAATATGCTAAATTAGTACTTTCAATATATATATATATATATATATATATATATATATATATATATACTTTATTTTCTTTTCTTTCAATCAAAGTACCATTTCATTTCATTTGGAATTTTTTTCATCTTCAAAATATGCCAATTTGGTACTTGTGAAAGTATTAGACACGTCTTCTTTCTTTATTCGATCTCTATTTGTCATCACTACTAGTTATTCTTTTTGTATCTAACTATTAAACTTTGAATCTATCAACCCACTTTTTTCCCCCTTAATATAATCGTGATCATCATCAAATGCACTTCTTGTAATGATTCAATTGCGCAAGATTCGTACTTGTTCTTGTATTTTTGTTGCTCTTTTGTCCAAATAGTTTTGTTGTTTTGCATTGTTAAATTTTTATTCTTTTCGACACCAATTATACCATATTTTGAGTATTCTTAGCTAAACTGCTTGATAGTGGTTTAGCAATGAATGAACTATAAGTAATCTGATGAATATAGTATTGTTTTAAATAAAAATTGTTAATAAACTAGTAAATATCAATAAATTCTACTTTAATATATTTATTTAATCAATGAAGAATTAGAAAAGCAATAGAAATAGCTAAAATCTAGGTGAAGAAGAAGTTTAAGACTTTGATTTCACTAGTTTACTAACCCTTTTTATGTTTATTTTAATTAACAAAGTTTGTTCCTATGTTGACTGTGAATTCCTCTAAATTAATCACTGATCTTTTTTTAAGTATCAGCAAAACAAGATAATACAAATTAATTGTGAAGTTTGTATGTTCATGTAAAATTTAATTTAAAACCTACTAAAAAAGTATTAAGCATAAAAAATTTATGAAAGTTGCAAAAAATGCATAAATATTTCCGTCCTACTAATAGGACTTAAGGCTAGTCCATAAATTAATATAATAAAAGACTAACAAAAGATGCTCGATCGATATATATTTTCTAATTTCCAAAATTCAAAAAATTATCACTCTTACTTCTTTTTTTTTTTTTTTTTAGAAACTAGACAAGCATAAACCAACCAACAGACACCCACCAACCACCAGCATTAAACCACACCCTCCCTACCTGAGGGAGACGAAAGCAAAACAGAAGGAGGAGAGCCCTCCCACAAAACAACTCCCCTAGAGCCCTCAATAGTATTCAGCATAGCAAAGGCAGCCAAACTATGGGCCAGAGCATTCTTGCTTCTGGGAATATGCCTAAAGAAGGGATTAATTGCCTTTTCCGCAAGAATAATAACATCATTAGCGAAATTTCCTGCTTCCGTGAGGTCAGACTGTGAATTGGAGATGAGATTAATAGCCTCCAAAGAGTCTGATTCGATAATCAAAGAGTGATAAACACGGCCTTTCCTGCATAGGACGTCGTGCAAACCTTCAAAAATACCTTTAAGCTCCAGAATTTTGATCGAACTCTTTTGAAGAATCTTTTTTGCACCAGCAATAATCACCGATCCCTCAGCATAACGACAAACCCAGCCACGCCACCCACACCTTCTTTCTTGGACCAAGCTGCATATGTATTCAACTTCCAGACATTAAGAGGCGGCGGGGTCCAAGAGATCTCCATTGAAGAGCTAGGTGAGCCTTCAATCAGCAGGTTTGTCTTCTCCTCCTTAAACCAGTTTTCATAAGCAGCTTCAATAAGGACAAAGAAAGAGCAAAGATCAACTTGGCCGTTATTGAACACAACCTGATTCCTTTGGATCCAAATCTCCCAGAGGATAGATAAAACTTTCCCCAACTCTGTTTTGGGGAACTTCTCTCTAATATAGTCCCAATAATCCAACATCTGCCATCTACCCCTGCCAATCATAAGGAATTATGTCTTAGAAGGAAAATACTTACTCCAAACTGAACGAGAAAATTTACACTCCCAGAAAAGATGGCTTAAAGATTCCTCGTGGATCCTACAAAATGGGCACACAACATTAGCTTTGACCCCTTTAGAGGTCAAATTAACATTGGTAGGAATAAGATTATTAAAAATCCTCCAACACCCAATTTTTACTTTAGGAAGAGCGTTTGAGAGCCACAGATCTCTCCATCTAGGCTCAACCGACTGGATACTGGAAGAGGACTCCTCATTTGCTCTCAACAAAGTCATGCCAAGGTGGTACACACTTTTGACAGTGAATATGCCCTTGCGATCCCAATTCCAACTAATCTCATCCTTCCCTCTAGAATGGCTTAAAGGGATGTCCAGAATCCCTTCCGCATCCAAGGGGATAAAGATATTTCTTATATAAGATTCGTTCCATCCGCCTTCAGGGGTAAGAAGACTACTTACCCTCTTACCCTTAATTTCCTCAGATAATACCACAGGCTTCCCATTGCCCCCACTATGAATCTAAGGGTCCTCAGCAATATTGATATGTGAACCGTCTCCCATTCTCCATCTGAAGCCTTTTTGGAACAGGTTTCTCCCCCAAATAATGCTTCTCCAAGCATATGAGGGAGAGTTTCCAAGCTCAGCCTACAGGAAATCCTTGCTAGGGAAATATTTACCTTTTAGGAGCCTTGCAAGGAGGCTTTCCAGGTTCTTTAGAATTCTCCAACTAGTCTTAGCAAGCATTGCTTGGTTGAAAACCTTTAGATTTCTAAAGTCTATACCACCTCTATCTTTACTGATACACAAGCGGTTCTAACTTCTCCAGTTGATTTTTCTCTTGCTTTCAAAAGAGTCCCACCAAAAACGTGCACACATCCCATCAATATCTTTGCACAGCTTATTAGGAAGCCTAAAGCAGCTCATGTGGTAGTTGGGAATAGCCTGCGCCACAGTTTTGATGAGAATCTCTTTCTCCCCATATGAAAAAAGTTTCTCCTTCCAATTTTGAAGGGTTCTCCATACTCTGTCCTTGACCCGTTGGAAGACACAGTTCTTATTTTGGTGAGTTTGAGAAGGGAGCCCCAGATAAACCCCTATCGACTTAGCATAAGGGACTCCCAGCCATTCCTGAATTTTGTGATTTGTTCAAACCCCACATTCTTGCTGGTCATGAAGAGAGATTTGTTGGGATTGATTTCATGGCTCGAGCCAGCTTTTTCATAAATTGTCAACGCCTTCTTCAATGTCTCACAATCCTCATGCGAAGAATTGAAAAAGAAAACACTGTCATCAGCAAAAAAAAAAAGATGGGTTAACGGGGGGCAATGTTTATTAACTTTAATACTCGATATATTAAAGAGATATTCTTCCCTTTTCAAAATGGCAGACAGCCCTTCGGCACAGATCAGGAACAGATACGGAGACAAAGGATCCCCCTGTCTCAAACCTTTAGATGGCATAAACTCCTCAGTTGGGGTGCCATTCACCAGCGCTTGAAAACTTACAGATTCGACGCACCTCATCACCAGCCTGATCCAGTTCTCCTCCAACCCCATTGGCGTTATGGCCTCCCTCAAATATCTCCACTCTACTCTATCATAGACTTTGCTTATATATGTTTTAAGGGCCACCCAGCCAGTCTGCTCTTTCCTTCTATTATTAAGAGCGTGGATACATTCAAAGCCCATGAGGACATTATTTGCAATAAGATGCCCAGGAACAAAAGCCGCCTACTTCGGGGAAATGATATCATTTAGGATCCTCTTAATTCTATTTGCCAATGTTTTTGCAATAAGCTTATAAATGACATTGCAAAGACTAATGGGACGGAACTCCTTCATTGAGGTAGGATTCTTACATTTTGGGATTAAGGAAATGAACGTTCTATTAATGGGCGCAATATCCTCCTCACCATTTAGCACATCCAAGCACATTTTAACAATATCATCTCCGATAATATCCTAATATTTTTGGTAGAAGAGATCGCTCATCCCATCAGGGCCCGGCGCCTTCACCGGGTGCATACTTTTAAGGGCAACCTCGATTTCCTCTCTAGAGTAGGCGTCGTTAAGGTACGTCTGCTGATCTTCCGATACCCTATTTTGAATACACTATGTGATGGTAGCAATGGCCGAATGACTAGGTGTCGATGTTGAGAAGAGCTTCGAAAAATAATCCAAGGCAACCCTTCCTATCTCTGCTTGATCCTCCACCCAATCCCCATCATCCGTAAAGAGCCCAGAGATAGAGTTAATCCTCTTTCTGAAGGAGGCTTTGTGATGAAACCATTTGGTATTTCTATCCCCCCATTTCAACCAGTCTTCTTGGGATCTTTGCTTCCAGTACCTCTCATCTTCGTTTAGCAGGGAATTTAAAACATGTTCAGCCTTGATCACCTTTTGCCTCCATCATGTAGACTTATCACTGTAAAGGCTAGTGATCACACTCTCTTGTCTTTTTATAGTCCCTTTGAGGGATCCGTTAAGGCTCTGTTTGTCCCACATGCTAAGATTCACTAGGCACTTTTTTAGTTTTATCTGGAGAGAGGAAGGGTCGACCCGGTCCCCCTTAACCCAAGAGGAGTCAACAATCACCCGGCTCTCCTCAAGACTAGACCAGGCTTCTTCAAACCTCAAGAGTCTCCTACTTCTGGCACTACCCTTCTCTGAATCCCGTAAATCCCAAGAGGCGACAATCGGTCTGTGGTCTGAGTTATAAAACTTCATATGTTGAACAACCAGATCCCCACAGAGGTTGAGCATGTCACTATTAACTAAGAACCTATCAAGCCTTTCCCAGATGAGCGTCCCAGACAGAGAGCTATTTGTCCAGGTAAAGATGTCCTCTATGAACCCTGGATCCAGCAAGTTAGAATTGTTCACCGTGTCTTTTAAACTCTTGCATTTGACGGTTGCTTCTCATTCTACCACCTTCCTTCTCAGAGCTATCCAAAATCTCATTAAAATCCCCCCCCCCCCCCAGAATCCAAGGGAGATCCATACAATCGTCAAGTCTTTCAATGAGCCTCCAAGTGTGTTTTCTCTCATCAGTCTTCGGGTTACCATAAATACCAGTGCCTCCATTTCTTTTCATTGGTCACAACGATCGTATCAATATGACCTCGGGAGTAGGAGCAGATGAACACATCAATGTCCTTTGACCAAAGTAGGCCCAGATCCCTGCTTTTCCCCACACTAAGGACGTTAAAACACCCTTCCAAATTCAAGTCACTTCTCAATTTGTCTTCCCGCAACTCTTTCTTCCTTGTTTCAGATAAAAAGACTATTTGGGGATTTAAGCTCTCGACCAGATGTCGAAGCTCCCTGAATGTCCGAGGATTCCCCAACCCCCGAACATTCCAGCATAGGATTTTCATGACTCCCGACGGGGCGGGCAACCAGCCTTCGCTGATCCTTCAAGTGACAAAGTATGAGCCACACACAATTTTTTATGGCTTACTTCCGTCGGATACTCTTCCATCCCCCGTTTCTTTCCTGTCTCCGCTTTTTCTTTAGACTCTCTGCTACAATGGTTGTTACGGGCTTGGCGTTTCCAAGCTCTTGTTTTACTAGCAGCCTTTTTAAGACTATGTGGCCTAATCGTCCCCCCCATTGATTTCGTTTGTTTTCCCACTGTACGTTTATCTAAAGGCCCCATGGCTTCCAACCCCTTTATCTTCTGGCCCAAGGCCTTTTCTAGCCCAATTTCTTCCACCCTTTTTCTTTGGCCCAATCCCTCTTGAAGCCCGGGTCCACTACCACTTTCAGCAGGAGCCTTTTCTATTTGGTTTTCCTTCATTGTCTCTGTACTTGCGCCAACGGTCAGCTTGCTAGTTAGATGAGAGAGTATAGCCTTTTCTGCCTCCGTTTTTGTAATGATTAAACTTTCTTGAAACCCACCCTGGGGGCTTATGTCACTAATCTGAACACTTGGAGCCGCCACTCAACTTTGAACCCTTTGGGTATTGTGCTTCAGTTCAGCCATTTGCTTTCCCTATTGAGTTCCCGGCGACGACACCGGTAAATTATTCCGATTGAGTATGTGACTTTGCTCTGTCACCAAGTTCGAATCATTTACCCCATTGTCTCCTTCTCTTTCACTTGATTGTTGTGCTTTACACCATTATTTGTTTTTCCTTGTATCCCTATCTGCCACTGAATCGCTACTTCTTCCTTTCCCTTCGCTTTTACCAAGTCCTCCCCCGTATGCCTGATAGTTGTGTCTCAACCAAGTTCCAAACTGTAATTCATCTGCTGCATTTGCTGACGAACTGTCACAATCTTTAAGCCCATGTCCTATGAGGCCGCATCTATAACAAAAGTCGGGCAGTTTTTCATACGTGACTGGTATCCATCGCTCATCCATCACTCTTACTCTTGTCTTTTGATTTGATTGTCAAAGCAATTTCATCAAACAACCAAGAACTTTTCTCGTTGTTCAAGAGGGGCAACATAACAAGATCAAGTCGTTTAACAGAACCATCTTAGAGCGTTGAATTTGATCTCATACCATCAATTGCCTTTATTTAAGAAAATTAATTTTGTTGTTCATTTCAAATTTCTAAAGAAAATTTATTATTATAATTAATGTACATGTAAATTAAAGAGAGACAGAAAGAGAGCATGTATATTTAAGTAGGTTTTATATAAAAGATAATGCTTACTAAAACCAGCCTTTTTTTTTAAGTACAAAAACCAGCCTTGATATATATTATGATAAATGATATATCATAAAAATATGCTTTTAAAATGGAATTGAAATCGTACTATTAAAAAAAAAAGAGGAATGGAATTGAAATCTCTCAGGGAGCAAACAAACCCATGTGCAAAGTAGAATACATCTGTTGACAATTTTGGGGAACCTCTTTCTAAATTTCCCACATTAACAAAATTCTAAACTGTTATTTCAAAAGAAGAAAAAAAAGACTGTTCCACTTTCTATATTATTCTTCAACATGTCACACTTTTAAAGTTTCTCTTCTTTCAGCACTACCTTCATTAAAGCAATATTCTTCACTTGATTTACTCAAATTAATTATAAATATCATAAGACGATGATTCATTTTATATAACATTAGTTTTGATCCAACTACTTGACAAGTTTTAAAGTCCTTCAAAATT
Organism: Trichosanthes truncata; assembly: GCA_033996785.1. NCBI lineage: Eukaryota > Viridiplantae > Streptophyta > Magnoliopsida > Cucurbitales > Cucurbitaceae > Trichosanthes > Trichosanthes truncata. The sequence continues at coordinate 75,808,000 of JAWPNB010000003.1, forward strand.
TAAGAAAGATTCTAATCTTAACATAAGCTTTCTCTAGGTTTATAGACAATTAAATAAGTAAGGAGTTTGGTTAAAAAATGTGAAAAGAACAAGCAAATAAATAAATAAGCCACCCAAGAGAAATAGTAGTAAAAAAAGGCTAAACATTATATTTAATATTTATAAACTTATATGATTCTAGCTAGAAGAATATTAATTAATGGAGGAAATGGATTAATTAACTCAATATATATATATATTAAGTTTGTGAGATTAAGTCAAATAGGTTACCAAACAAAGTAAAACCTCTAAATTGAGAGAAACTTTCTAAATTGCTCTAATATTTTGAAGATAAGTTTACTCTTACAAGAAAAGATATACATAAGCGAATTTATTTCATATCACTAAATTAACAACTTTTGACTAATGTAATTAACTAAATCAAAACGAACTAATGATACTTTAACTTTAGCCTTTTAAGTGTGGTAGGACTTCCATAAAAAAAATCTTTTTTATAAATCTTCTCAAACTCCCAATGGAAACATTTTTTTTAAAGAAATATAATCCAACAAATATGAATTAAAAATTTTCACTTGATGGTTGAACTATCAGTCATGATATATATGACTTCATCCTAAATAGTAAAATAACATTATCTTCAAGCAATATCGTTTTAAATTACTTATTTATAAACAGTGTAGTATGAATTATTAGATAAACTATTTATTAATACCACGTTATAAATGATTGAAGATAAATTTTTAAATCAGAATCTTCCACATTAGATTTCCCTTCAAATTCATTGCCAAAGATATTTTCATCAATTTTAATTATCTCTTCCCAATGATGGTTAAAATTATTTTCAATTTTTCAAATTAAAAAAAAAAATGTGAAACAAATTGCACCATATCCATCAAGGATGAGGGCCAATGGTTTGCAAAATGGACTTTTTCTTTCTTACTTAGTGGGAATCAGTTGGGCTTAAGAAAGATCCAAACTGATGTGGCCCATATCCTTTTCATCCACAATGCCACTCAACTTAAATAAATGGGCTTCTCAAACTTATTTTTTAGGAAAATTATGCGAATTAACATGTTCTTAATCATATATTTCATAAATGACCATTTTTTTTAAAAAAATATTAGTTTTATTTTTTTATACCCTTAAATAAATATTAATAATATTAATGTAATTTATATTAATGATATTAATGTGATTTAATGTTTCCATAATGAAATCATTCAATTTAGGCAAATCATTATACCATTAATTATATATATATATATATATATATATATATATATATATATATATATATATATATATATATATATATATATATATATTCTTTGTTATAATTTTAAATATTTTATTCAATTTAGGCATATCATTATACCATTAATTGTATAGATATTATTTTTTATAAATTTGAATATTTTATTCTATTCTTTTTTTTAGATTTGTGCTCCAATTGTGTTCAAAAAATGAGTTGTTTTGCCAAAAAGCTCAATTTTCATATAACGCCAAATTTTGAACATTACTAATTTTTCGTCCACTGCTAGAAAAGAGTTGTTTTGCCAAATTTCTTTTTCCTCACTCATTTTTCATTCCAACAGCAAATTATCCTTGTTACAGTTTTTATTCCGGTAGCAACTTCAACCTCAACCACTTGAAATATAAATAATGTTTCTCCATGAATCACTTTTTTTTATTGTCAATTTGCTTAGAACACATATTTTATTATATATTGTTTGCCATAAACTCCACCATATATATCGTTTACTCATATATATTATGTTCATTATTATTTTTCATTATTTTTTCCTCGAAATTATATATAAACTTTTATAGTTAGATATATTATAAAATAATGAAATTGTACATGGTATATGTGTTATAAACATAATTAGTGATATGAAACATTCTTGAAAATACTCTACGTCGAATATATAATATTAAGTATACTATAAAAAACAAATATACATAGAAGTATATTATATATACGTCTGTATATAATTCTATTATATTTTATGTAGGCAATAAGTATAGTTATATTCAAATACATATATTATATAAACATATGTAAGTAATCATCATATATTTTGTATTGGTAATAATCCTATTAATTTTGAAAAAACCTTACAATATATAGCTATAATGTCATAACATGATCTATCCATTTTATCCATATTGTATGTAATATATAATGTTCAATGGGTTCCTAAATATATTTTGTGTTGTATATTGTACCCATAAATATATATGTTGAGGTATAGAATATATACATCAATATGTAATCATTCTATATGTTTGGGATGACATGATAATTCTATTATATTCTCAGATATATATTATATATACTTCTACGTATAAAGAATGAAATCGTCGATTATGGAAAGGGCTGTCTAGTTTTTAAATTTTAAAGGAAAAATCGTGAAAATCTTTCCTCTATTTTATTTCTTATACAAAATAAATGATGTTTGGAGGGAAGAATATAGATTCAACGGTTATGGTAAGTATTCCTATATTTTATTTCTTTTATATATATACATTTTTATATTTAGCAATAAATAGAAGGGTAAATGAGTAATGTTCTTCTAGATTTGGCTTCTCTTTGGCTTAAAAAGTGACAAAGCCGATATTAATAACAAAATGTGCTATTTATGTAAAATTTAGTTCCAAATATGCTATTCATGTAGTTAACCCTATTTTTTACTACCACTTTAGCACATTAGATGATTTTTTTTAATTCAACAATATATGAGGTGGAATTTTAACCTCTAAACTTTAGATCGAAAGTACAATACCTTAACCAGTTGAGATAGGTTCAGGTTGGCATATTTCTATTTTACACTTCCATTTTAAAATTTGATCATATCATTTTGGAATATAAAAAACGGTTAAATTCTATATTTGAATTATATGATGTATATTTCTCTTTCCATTTTTGTGTCTACTAACTTGTATAATCATATAATAATATTAGGAAATCACGAGCATGTGTTAACCGCAAGGCTCTGATACCATCTCAAGGAAAATGAAAAAAGAATCTCTGATTAAGTTTGTATTATCTCCACATATAATTGAAGAGTAAGGTGTCTTATTTGTACAGAGAGCATCTGACAACAGCCTAAATAATTAACAAATAAAGGAGATTTAAAAAAGTTAATATGAGCATAACTTTATTAGCATAAAGTATGTACTATTGATCAAGAGATCAGAAATTCGAATCTCTCACCCAACATATTGTTGAACTCAAAAAACAACTAAAGATGCACTGTTCATGATCCCACATATACAAATGGGCTCTCATATTTTATTTTAGAGCTGTTATAGTTTGATAACCATTTCATTTTCTATTTACTGTTTTTGTTTTTCATTTTTAAGACTCATAGTTGTTTGATAATCAATTCTATTTTTAAAAAACGTTTTTTAAATTAGAAGCAAATTAAAAAAAAAAAAGTAGTTTTTAAAAAAAGATTTTTATTTTTTAAAAAACTCATTTATCTTCTAATGCTCATTTTTTCGTCATTGACATATGTCTCCAACAAATTCTTTTTTCTAATTTTTTTTTCTCTCTAAAACTTTTTTATCTCTAAATTTTTCTCTGTACAAAATTTCTTTCTCTAAAATTTTCACCTTGATATAATTTTTTATTTCTCTTTTTCTCTCTAAAATTTTCTATCTCTATTCTCTACATAACTTTTTTTCTCTCTAAAATGTTTATTTTTATTTAACTTTTATTTCTCTTTCTCTTCTAACAGACCTCTTCAATTTCTCTGATCTTTAAAAATCAAATATTTTCATTTTCCCCAAAAATTTCTCTCTCTCTAACTACTTATCTATTTCTACAATTTCTCTCTAATTTTTCTCTCTCTAATAAATATATCTCTAACTTTTCTTTTGAAAAAAAAAAAACTCCCTAAATTTTATTGCTACATATTTTCTTCATTTTTCTCATTTGTCTTTATTTCTCTAACATCTTAACCTTACTATCTCTCTAAAATTTCTCTTCTTTTTTTTTGGTCTAAAATTTCTTTGTTTCCCTCTGATTTTTTTCCTTTTTCTCTACCTAATATTTTTTTTATGAAGTCTAACTAATATTCTCTCTCTAAAATATTTTTCTTTCATGTCTCTAAATTTACTATATTTAACTTTTTTCTCGAAAATATTTATATCTATGTCTCTAAATTGTTATTTCAATACATATTTTTATATATCATCTCTTCATCTCTCTAATTTTTTAAAAACTGAAAACCAAAAATCAAGGCCCCGTTTGATAACCATTTAGTTTTTGGTTTTTGGTTTTTAAAAATTAAGCCTATAAATACTACTCCCATCTATGGTTTTACTTGTTTTGTCATATACTTTTTGCCTATGTTTTCAAAAACCAAGCCATGTTTTGAAAACTAAAAAAAATAGTTTTCAAAAACTTGTTTTTGTTTTTAGAATTTGGCTTAGAATTCAAATACTTCCTTAAGGGAGATGAAAACCATTGTAGAGAAATTGGGAGAAAACAAGCTTAATTTTCAAAAACCAAATGGTTATCAAACGGGGCCCAAACAATTTTGATTTTATGTTTTATTTTAAATGGAAAACAATAAACAGTTATCAAACATGTATGATTTTTGTTTCTAAAAAACAGAAAATTGAAAAACCAAAAACGAAAAACTGAAATGATTATTAAGCGAGGTTTAGTAATAAGACTACCGAAAAATACGGGTTGAGAACTATCATATTTTTAAACTAAAATTTGAAACTATATTATATGTTTCAAATTTTACTTGGTTTGTCAAACTTTTGCCTTCAGGTTAAAGCCAGGGATTTAGGTAAGAAAGGGCAAAAATTTACAATTTAATCTCTTTATATATATAAATTTTCCATTCTAGAAATTTAGGAGGAAGAACAAAAAAAAACGCTAAAACTTTCTTAACTTTTATATAACTTTTTTTCTTAAAAACTCTTTAGGGGCGTTTGTTTCATGGTAATCCAAGATTTCCATAGATTGTGCATCTGAATTATCTCGTTTGTTTTGTAGGGATGTATGTGTTATCAATTTAAAGGTTAACAAGAACATTATTGGTATAACACATAATCTTATGACATTCCAATACATAAATCATGCAAAACAAACATGGTTATCTAAATATTCCCAGACATCCTTATAAATTTTCCTGCAAAACAAACATGGTAATTTAAAAATGCCAGACATATAAGATTCTAGGCATCTAAGACATCCTAATTCCCTAAAAACAAATGACCCCTTAAGGTTAAGAGCACGACTGAGATTGCCTTTGGACTGGTAAAAAGTAATAATGAATGAATTTTAACTATTTAGAAGGTTTGGTAAAATTGGTTAATTATTAATTTAGGGGGCGATTGACATGTAGAGTTGAGTTGAGTTTGACAGAGTTAATTTGTCAGTGAGTTCAGAAGTCTGTGTTTGGGATGCAGAGTTGAGTTGAGTTGTCAGAGGTATTTCGTGCAGTTATTTATAACTCGAAGTAGATTGATTTTTAGCTAACTGTTTTTGCTTCCTTTATTTTTATTTTTTTCAATGAATCATTTAGAAACATATTTTCCCAACTTTCCAACACTGAATTTAAATGTCCACTTCAAAAAAATAATATATTTCAACATTGATCTTTTTTTTAAAAAAAAACATCATTTTTTATATTTCTTTTTTTAGAAATTGACTTCTTCCAAACTATAGGCAATGTAGCCTTGTTTTCTCTTTCTGCTACACATTGAACTTATCTCAATTTATAGAAATCAAATGTTGTATTCTTTATAACAACAAATAACAATTGATGCAATAAAAAAAAAAAAGCAATGTCCCTGTATTTTGTTTTCTTTAAATACAAATTGAACTTCTATCAAAATATAGAAATCTAAGGTTTCATTTTCTAAACACACATTGTACTTTTTTGAAACTTACATAAATGAGGACCTCATTATGACATTTTGTCAATTACTAATAGAGTCTTCATTATGATGGGATTTTTTTTTAAAATATATTGACCATTACGTTTTTTTTTTTTTTTTTTTTTTGCAAAGGAACATTGTTTGTTTACATTTGTTTAAACACATGTACTAAATTGAACAGTTTGAAAAAGAGAATGCCAGTATTTTATTTTTTCAAGATGGCAAGAAAACGACAACATATTTCAACATTGGTTTCATGTAGGAGTGGAATATTCACAAAATATTAGTAGGTCATCAAGGGCGTATTTACATGATTCACAAAACATAATTATGGTTCACAAAATATAAGTAATGGCCACCAATGGGTCGAGCTCATAAGTCCAAAGAAAGATTGTTGTAGTAGAGAGTCAGACCAACTAAGTACATGTGCATTTCATATTATTTTGAAATATAGGAGTGTCGTTGGTCTTTGAAAATTATTGCCGGCAATAGTCGTAGGAGATAGCATCGCTGGTTGTCAGATATGGTCGCCAACGATTGTCGTCGATCGTCTGAGAAGGAAGTCGGCAGTGGCCTTCAGGTGCCACATATGGTAGTTGGTCGTTGGAGAAGGTCTCCGTCGGTGGTCGCCAGTTGTTGGAGGTGGTCGTTAGTCGCCAGCGGTGGCCGCCGGTCGTTGGAGAAGCGATGAAAAAATATGTTAATAGGGTTTTACTGTAGAAGTCGGTGGAGTTAATATCCTAACACTATAGCAAGTTGGTAGAGTTGGGTTTTTTTTATGATGAGTTAATTTCTCTATGGGCCAAACGGTGAGTTGGGTTTAAAACTCAACTCAACTCAGGTGCCCAAACACCCCCTTATAGGTTAAATTACAAGTTTAGTTTCTAAATATTTAGGTTTGTGTCTAATAGATCTTCAAACTTTAAGAGATTATTTGGAGCGTGGGTTATAATAGTCTATGAAATATTTTGCACCCCAAACACAGACTATTATAACCAACTAAATAACTCTGCATCCTAAACACAAATTATATAACTCCACAGACTATTATAACCCATGAACTATTATAACACAAACTATTATAACTTATTCAGCGCCCCAAACAGCCCATAAGTGTCTATAAGTACTTGAAACTTCAATTTCAATTTTGTATTTAATAGATCATTGACATATTCGACATTTTTAAAAATATGAACAAATCTACTAGATATAAAATAGTTTTTTTTTGTTTTGTTTAATGAGACCTTAAACTTTCAATTTTTTGTTTAATAAGATTCCTAAATTTAAAAAAAATATATTGAATAGATCAATAACCTATTAAACATAAAATTTGAAGTTTAGAGACCAATTAGCCACAAAGTTGGAAGTTTTGAGACTAAAATTAAAAGTTTAGAAACCAATTAAACACAAAATTGGAAGTTTAGAGATATATTAGACACACTTTCTTAAGTTTAAAAATCTACTCGACACAAAATTGAAATTTGGAAGACCTATTAGACACAAACCTAAAAGTTTTGGGACAAAATTTGAAATTTACCCTAATTTATCTAAAATTACTTTCTAATTTGCTCAATTTGCAAGATCTTGTATAGGCGCTTTTAAAATCAATTTTAGTGTCACCTCCGGCATGTTTGAGAGTGCTTTTGAAATGACTAGAATAACTTTTTTCATATTCAAAATCACTCCAGAACATGCATTTAATCATTTAAAATCAATTTTGATGGCATGCAAAATCGCGTTTTAAAATGTAAAATCAAACATTGAAATGATTTTGAATGATTGAATGCGAGATTTGAAGTGATTTTAAATATAACACTAGAAATTTTATCCACTTCAAAATCACTCCCAAACATGCAACAATATTTAAAAAAATCATTATATCATTCCCTATATCTTTCTTTTCATGTTTTTGTTTTTTTTGTTTTTTTTTTGCGTTCTATAAGTATGTTATATATATATATATATATATATATATATATATATATATATTTCCCTTGTATTTAAATTACATTGTAATTTCATGGATTCAATTTTTTTTTATAACAATTTAAGTAAATCAATATATCATTCCCTATATCTTTCTTTTCACGTTTTTTCCTTTTATACGTATGTTATATATATATATATATATATATATATATATATATATATATATATATATATATATATATATATATATATATATATATATATATTTCCCTTGTATTTAAATTACATTAATTTGATTGATTCAATTTTTTATAACAATTATTTTTCTTAAACTTTTATCAAATAATTTAGTGTAAATAAAATAGTTTTTAATTTAAATCATATAGAATTTTAAACAATTATTTATAATAAATTTATATATTAAATGTCAATATAAAAATAATTGAAATAATATTTCTACTTGGATTATTATATCTAAATCACGATAGTTTAGTATTAATTTACCAAATATTGCCACCTAGTTTTTCAAGTTTAAAATTGAAATTTATTAAACACTAATTTACGATCTTTCTAAAAGCACACAATTGCCGATAAGTATTTTAATTGCCACAACAATTTCAATCTAAACCAAACTTTACAAGTATGGTCTTTGAGCTTTCAAGGTTAAATCAATTTAGTCTATGTACTTTAAAATTTTTATAATTAATATTTAAACTATCATAGTTGTTCATATTTGGTCTCATACTCTATAAGTTTCTAATCTTAAACTTTTATTTTTGTAATTAATAACTAATAAGTCATCGTTGTTAACTCCAATCAATTTAATATATTTTTTTTAATTTTTTGAGATCAATTTAATACCTTTCAAGGTACATAAATTAAAGACTAAATTATGTAAAATACCTTTAAACTTTGGACTAGCTCTTTTGAATAATATTCTTAAACTTTAAAAAGTTACATTAAGACCACCCTGACCTTTCAAAAAAAAAAAAATACCATTGTTGTGTAGCAGTTGAAATGGAATACGAATACCTTGTGAAATCTTAATAGTAGCTTGTATTACGTGGAAAAAAGAGGAAACGTAGAAAATCAAGGCAAAACAGGTGTAATTTTTTTTTTTTTTTTTTTTGAAAATAAGGTTTCATCGTTTTAAAAAAGGGATTCGGTCTGTCAAACTAAAGAAGACAACATACTAACAAATTTGATTGATAATGGAGCAGCAGAGATTCGGTCGACAATAGACGAAGAAGATTATTAGGCCGAAATTGGAACTTACGTTTCACGATAAACCAACAAAATTGATATTTGGAGTCTTCAATATAAAGAGATGATACTTTACGTGATATAAAAAAAATTAACACCAACAAAGTTAACCCAAAACCAACACCAACACCAACACCAACAAAAATTAATCCAAAACCATCACCAACAAAGTAAACCAAACACGCCCTGGTCCAATGGCCGGCCCAAGTCCGACCCTAGCTCGATCCAAGCTCGGCCCAAAGTTAATGTTTGACCAGTTCGGCTCATTCCAGTCCATTCATTCATTGGATTAGATATGGATCACCTTTTTGAAGAGCATGCTAGCTCATGGGACGGCCCGTTTGGGCCATATTTAGATTGACCCGTCGGACTTATCATTGGGTCAATCTTAATATGAATGTGTATATATAATTTCTTATATATTATATTTTATATATTTGAAAAAAATGCTAAAAGAAACTTTATAATATCAATAATTTTATTAAATAAAAGTAATAAAAACACTAAAATTTTAAAATGATGTTACATAAGAAATATAATTTCAATACATTTTAATAATATTTAGAGGCTGTTTGGGGCGCAGAGTGAGTTATAATAGTTTGTGAGTTATAATAGTCTGTAGAGTTATATAATATATGTTAGTCTGTATTTGGGTGGAGAGTTATTTAACTCCACAGACTATTATAATCCAAACTCAAATAAGTCCTTAGTAGTTAAAGAAATTTTAACAAATATTTTTTTAAAAAATAATTAAATAATTAATATTCAATGGACTAATTCAATTGGCTGGTCTAAGTCCAACTCAAGCTAGATCCAAATTTTGATCTAATGGCCAAGTATCAAACTTTGATCCAATAAGCTAAATTTAAAGGCTGGACTATGAGCTTGATTATTGAAGGTTGGACTGGCTCGGCCCAAACCCAAATAGTGTATTAGGCCCGTGGTATTGGACTTGGGTTGAGTTTGGAGTTACACTTTTTAGGGTCGGGTCGGGTTGGGCGGTATCAATGATGAGGTGAGGGTGAGACAAAGGTGTCCTACGTGTGAAACCAAAGGTCAACGAACATCCTCAACGTGCTGTCCTCATAGTCCCCTCCTGAGATGTTCCATCCCATGACGCAGCGCTGACCTTTTGTTTCTAAATATTTTGAGATCCTCATTCCCCTTCAAGACCGAGTCTCTCGCTCCCTCCTTTTTGTCTTTTCCCTCTTCAACCAATTCATTTCAAAACTCAAAATTATACAATTTAAATTCATAACAAAAACCCCTTTCAATTAAACTTTTCATTTTTTTCCCCATCATTCATTTCCATTCTCCCGAATAACTCGAAGATTTTTAACGACAAATTTCTCAGTTTTTCTTTTTCCTTTTTGGAGGAAAAAAAAAAACAAAACAAAACAGCGAGACTCTGTCTGAAGGAGAAGCCACTCCAGGGGGGAGCCATGCAAATCAGCTCCTGGGGTTAGGCCCTCTCTGTATATTACTTATATATACTTTTTCATTACAATCGGAAGTTTTTCAAAATTTTCTAATGCTGGGTCTGAAATTAAAACTCCATTGCAAATGGAAGACTCTGTGATTTTTTGATCTTCTTGCGGAAGTTCTTGGGGGTGGTTTCGAAAATGGAAGACGACATGTCGGACAAGAAATCAACCTGTGGCCTTTTGAACGCCGTGTTTGGTCGGCGTGGATTTTGGCCGAGAAGAAGCGCCTCAAATGCTTCATTGGCATCAATGAATCCAAATAACGACGACTTCCTTAAAACGGTGAGCAGCCCCAATTCCAAGCGCCGACGCGGCGGCTCCGACGAGGCGTCGTTCATTCAAGTTCAGGCGGCTGAATCGAGACCGGCGAGCAAGGTGAGTCCGAACCAGCAGAATCAACAGAGGGCGGTGTATTCGAATCAGCAGAGAGGAGTTCCGATGAGCAACCAGAATGAGGGTTGTAAGGTAGCGGCGCCGCCGAGCAGAGTGGCGGTGGCGGGAAATGGGTATGTGGACCAAGGAAGAAGGGTGCCTAAGGAAGCCATTGGGATCTCCGGCGAGCTCGAGCTCATGATCGCCGATCACCAGAAATCGAAGGGGACTAATGGGTCGCTTGTTCGGGCCTCCTCCAGCAATGTCATGCTCTTTGGAAATTTGGGTAATATCATCAATATGATCTTTAGCTTAAATTATCTTTATTTCCATTGTTTACCCCCTTGTTATACTTTTAAAAGTTTCGATTTAGTTCTTAGTTTGAAATGTCTTTGCATCGGGTTTTTATAGGTGATATAGAAATGATGGATTGATCTTTTTGTTTTTTTTGTTTTTAGTATAAAGTATGTTTGAAGATAAAATGGTCGGTTGTGTTTGGGCAGACTTGCTTCTCAATGAAAATTCGGTTTCTCATTAAAAAATAAAATAAAAACAAGAACAAAGAAAGATGGTCGAGTTGGTTAAGCTAATACCCTTGTGTATTTGAGTTGAATACGATCTTCACAAATGTTGTCAGCTATCCATGTTTAAAGAGAATGTGTCATGGCAATAGTAGAGCCGTTTTAGGAGTGATAATAGTAGAGATGTTTTAGGAGATTTAATCAAATTATAGAGATTAAATTGAAACTTTTGAAACAATGAGGAACAAATTAAAACTGAGCACAAGACCAAAATGGGGCGATTGAACTTTTAAGTATTCATTTTTCTTATAACTGCAAAATTGTTTCCAATTAGATACCAAATTAGCCTTTAAATTAATCTATAAGAGATTGATGCAAGTTTGAGGCTCATATAACAAGATCAACGGTCTATGCCTATGAATTCAGCTGTACTTTCAATTTTTTTAAAAAAATTTGATGATTAATGATTTGTTTGTTGAATAAAGTTTGATTCTTTTAAGGATGAATGTCACTATTTTCACAGGTAACTTGAGACAAGGAGGGGGTGGAGGAGGAAATGCATACAATGTGGTTGATTATGTGCCCAAAACAGCAAGAGAAGAGACTCCAGTAGCAAATGGGAAATACCAAAATGGTGGGATGGGGAATATAGCCAAGGGTCAACCAAAACAGAGTGTCGAACAATCGAGTTCTCTTTGTCGAGCGTTGTCGACTCGAATGGATCCCGAGCAATTGAAAATTATGGGGAATGAAGATTACAAGAATGGAAGATTTGCAGAAGCCTTAGCTTTATACGAAGCTGCAATTGCAATTGACCCGAATAAGGCGTCGTATCGAAGCAATAAAAGTGCAGCTTTAACAGCTCTTGGCATGCTTCTTGATGCAGTTTTTGAGTGCAGAGAAGCCATTCGAATTGAACCACATTACCACCGAGCTCATCATCGACTTGCGACATTGTATCTTAGGTATTTGCAACCCCTTAAAACTTCATTTAGCAATACAATAGCCTATACAAATCCTCAATGTGTAGGAAACCGCACTTATCTAAGTAAGTTTGTATAGTTCTTGTGACTTTTCGTGAGATTTCTGCATCGATTTTGAGAACACATGGGTGGATATCGGAACCTCATCGAATCTAAAATATCTGCGTTGTTCTTTAATTGAGAGTACAGATTAGGAGAGGCAGAAAAGGCAATGTATCATTACAAACAATCGGGACCTGAGGCCGATCAAGAGGACTTAGCAAAAGCCAAAGCTGTTCAAGCTCATTTGAACAAATGCACCGAAGCGCGACGATTACGAGATTGGAACACCCTGATTAAGGAGACTGGCTTTGCAATAACATCTGGGGCAGATTCCGCACCGCAGGTGCTTAGTTATTAGTTGTTTACAACACTAAAGCCTCATTTGATCATGTTTTTGCTTCTAGTTTCTGTTTTAAGTTGAACAATGCATACTCTAGAATTGTTCATGAACTAATTGATTCTTGTGGATTATTTGCAAAAGATATTTGCTTTGCAAGCTGAGGCCTTTTTGAAGCTTCACAAGCACCAAGATGCTGATGAAGCCATATCAAGAGGTCCAAGCTTTGAAGTGGATGCCTGTACTAAGTTCCTCGGTCCTGTTGGTAATGCCAATTTACTGCTGATTCGAGCTCAGGTCGACTTGGTTGCAGGCAGGTTCGTGTTTAAATATCGAGTGTTTTGCAAACATATTTTAGACATTCAAGTGCAACTAGCTGCATTAATTTTGAGAACTATATATTAGCCTTACCATTAAAATTAAAATATTATTGTCCATATGAGCATAACTCAATGTGAAAGAAGCTCGTGAGTTTGAATCTCTACTCCCACATTTGCAGTTTCAAGGAAAGAACTTAAATATTCTTGTTAACGAACTTTAGGGCTATGTCTTGAAATTGCATTTCCAATGAAGCCCACGGCGCGGAGAGAATGTTAAATTTCTAAAAGAAAATGTTTAACAAATTGGCATGAAGTTCATCTTGTTTGGCAAACATGAACATGCCTATTATGGATGCTATATCATGGTTCTTAAAATGGTGTGTGACTACAGATTTGATGGGGCACTGGAGGAAGCACAGCGGGCTGCTCGGCTTGACTTGAACAACAGAGAGACTAATGTAGTGATGAGGCGGGCTCGAGCTGTAACAGCTGCTCGATCGAATGGCAATGAGCTATTCAAAACATCAAGATTCTCAGAGGCCTGTCTTGCATATGGGGAGGGACTTGAGCATGATCCATACAATTCTGTGCTGCTGTGTAACCGAGCTGCTTGCCGGTCCAAACTTGGACAGTACGAGAAAGCGGTTGAAGATTGCACGTCAGCCCTCAACGTTCGCCCGTCGTATGGCAAGGCTAGACTGAGACGAGCAGATTGCAATGCCAAGGTACCTTATAATCTTCCTCCCTCCCTTCAATTCATGTTTTCGTCACATATTACCAGATATATAAGTTCTTCTGATGTGATATCACGCAGTTGGGAAAATGGGGAGCTTCAATACAAGACTACGAGTTCTTGCTCCGAGAAACTCCCGACGATGAGGAAGTCAGTGAAGCTCTCGCCAAAGCTCGGATGCAGTTAAAGAAGCAGCAAGCGTAAAGTATAGCGGACCAAATTGATATATCAATCATAATCATGTGTATCGACAAGGCACAACCCTTGCCTTGTGTAGATGTTAAAAAAGGCCACCATTGTGGCCAAGAAGCACCAGGGGCTGAAAAGTTGTAAGTGTAAAATGGAGGTTTTAAAGAGAAATGAAAGGCCACATAGTGTGAAGTACTGAGGATATGAACTGTAATTTCTCAGCAGAAGTTGGTGCCTTAGGATCTGGCTTTTGGCCAACTTATTTCTGTATAGAGGTCTACTTGTAGTTTTGCTCTTCTTAATTTTTAAGTTTGAAACCATACTCTTTGATTAAGCTACTTTTTTTTTCCTTTTTTTGGGTGGAGCACTCGTACAATAATTGTATTAAGCACTGCTTAAATAATTATTTAGGGTCCACAAAATGTTTTGCATTTCTTGTTTCCAGTTTCTTAGAAAAAGTGTATTTGGTAACCTTTTTATTTCTTTTTACAAATATATTTGTTGAAAAAAAGAAATGAAAAAGAGAGTGAAATCTAACCGACGAAAGAAAACTAACTTCCAATTGAAGTAATATAACAAAAAATGGTACAAACTTCATAGACAATTTTAGAATGGACCATATTTTATAACCACTAACTTGAAACTTATAAACAACATGCATGAAAAGGTGGAAATTATAAAGAAGGTTAAAGTTACTAGTTTAGTCTAGTAGATACAAAATTAAAAGCTTAGAGACTTATTAGACAGTCTAGAGACTCTTCTTAAGCACCTTTTAAAGATCAAGATCTTATGAGATATAAAATTGAAAGTTCGGAGATCTATTAGACACTTTTTTAAGTTGAGATATTGAACTTGTAATTTAACCTAAAAGTGACTTAAAAGTATTAAAAAAAACTGAAGATTAAATCAAAAGAAACTTAAAAAGACAAAAAAAATTGAAATGTTAAATATAATTTAAATTAAAAAGAGAAAAAAAATACATAACTCAAGAGAAAAAAACTTGTTTCTAAAGCCCTATTCGATAACCATTTAATTTTTTGTTTTTGAAATTGAAGCCTATAAATATTATCTCCACCTATAGATTTCATTGTTTTGTTATCTACTTTTAGATTTCATTGTTTTGTTATCTATTTTTTTTTATCTATATTTTCAAAAGTCAAACCAAGTTTTCAAAAGCTTGTTTTTGTTTTTAGAATTTGGCTAAGAATTCAAATGTTTTATTAAGAAAGATGAAACTCATTGTAGAGATTGATGAGAAAACAAGTATAATTTCCAAAAACTAAATGATTATCGAACGAGGCTATAAACAGTTATGAGCTAAAAGTAAATGATGAGTAAAAAAGAAGCTACCCACACTCTTAAATCAAACTCGTTTGGTGTTTTTTTTTGGTTTCAAAACAATTATAAATCGAAAGTAAAAGAACAATAAAACCCAAAAAGATGAAGATCAAAACCTACTTATTTAAAAATTGTGTCAAGAAAAACGTAGGTTAGAATAAAGAACGCAAAAAAAAAGTCCATTAGTCATAGTCATTTGGTATTGGGAAACATGTAAGATATTAAATACTAGATATGTGGTCACCATGGATTGAATTCATTCCCTCTAAGCCTTTTATTTTTTCATGACCCGACCCTTATTTGATCACTAGGCCACTAGGCCAATCTATGATGGTTTATATAGAAAAATAACAACCTCATTATTCATAGTTAACCATCTCATTAAAATTATAATGTTTCAAATTGATACTAAAACTAAAGCAAATATATTAAGGTTTAATTTAACCTATTATATATTATGAGATAATCCCAAAATAAACAGCAATATGTACCATTGCAAACAATATATAGCTAAGAAGAAAACATATATACGTAATGAAAATTACTATTGATATATACCTTAGCTAATTTCTTCATAGATTAGGATTGAAAATTAACTTGAAGGACCAAGAAAAAAGAGGTGCATTCATGTCAACATCCATATGGTTTTAGAGCACATAATTAGAAAAGAGCTAATTGTTGGCCACCTTATTGGACTTTGAGATCAAATGCATAGCCTTCATGTGGTGAATGGCAGAGGAAGGATCGAGGCTTTTGGGGCAGTTGGCTGTGCAATTCTTTACGGTTCTACATCTATATAGCTTTGTCTGGTCTTCTGCTATTGCTTGCAATCGTTCCTTCTCGAACTCGTCCCGACTATAATTTCAATATTAATTCAAACCTCATCATCAATAAAATTGTTATCAAACAAATCCATTAGAGTTTTTAATTTCATTAAAATTTAGGATCTATCCCAATGATATAATATTGGATCATTAATAGTCTCAAAAGTGTTTAAGTTATTTGGTCAAGATTTTATTGATGAATTAGTAAAATTAACACAAAGTTTACACCTCCTTTTCTTTACTTTCTTGTTTTTCTCTCTTCCTATATATATGCACACATATACATATACACATTTAATGTTCTTCCCATTCTATATCTTGCATGCTTCATAATGTAAGTGACTAAAAACATTGTAATCCCATTTCTTTTTAAAAGTTGAATAAAATGCAATCTTGGAATCACAGCTCCAAGAAAACAAGATTTGTGTAGGGAATGAGACCAAAATTCCATATTCATATGATACCATTGTGGAGATTTGAAAAACAAAACCATATTCCCAAAATTGACAATAACACACCATTGTAGAGATGTAAAAAAGGCGGTTGTCCCCTAACAATTGATATTATAGTCATACTCTAAAATTTAGTCATGTCGATAGAATCCTTAAATATCGAACAAAGAGGTTGATAATTCTTAATGACTTGGTCATGTGGAGATGTGCTATGGAGAAGAGGAGTTGACCTAGATAAGAGTGGATGAATAGATTGCTATTTGAGGGGATGCTCAATGGTCATTTGTTCACAAAAGAGGATTGTTGGAAGTGTAACCAAATTCCCACATTGGCTAGAAACGGAGAAGATCATGAATATATAAACAAAGAACAATCTCTATTTGTATGAAACTTTTTACGTAAAACCAAAATCAAAGTCATATGAGTTTATACTCAAAGTGTACAATATCATACAATTTGTAGAGATATGTGGAAGATTTGTTATCCCTAACCATTTGTCTTTTGAAATAGTCTCTATCTAGGTTTAGAGTACGTAGGAAAATTTGGGTGGGGATAGAGGAGCGTGAAAAATGAAGATAATTAAGAGCAATCTCGACGTCTCTCTCCTATATATATTTTCAATAATATCATTGACAAATAATGAGAAAGAAAAAGAATAAAATGAATAATCCTACCTAGTTTCATAATCTTGCATCAAGCCAAAATGTTTCAAGACAACTGATCAAAAGTATGCCAACATAGTTAGAATGTATGACAAACTTATAATCCATGTACCTCACAAATGGTTTCAAATTAAAATGGAACCAATGAAAGATTTTGACAAGTTCTGTTAAGTACTGTAGGAGGTAATATATCTAGTATGATCATCAGACAATGATTCAGCTTGAATTTAAAACAAAGAAGAGAAAATATACTTTTAGTTTTTATAGCTAGTCAGAAAAGAGAGTGATAAACAATCATAACAGCAATAAAGATAGATAAGATCAAAATAAAATGCATAAAAATGCAACAACTGCCATAAATTTTTTTTGATTGTGTATTCTTGTTTTTCACTGTGTCCCTATTTCAACTTATTTCCTTCAATTTCTATAGTGAAGTTGGATCAGTCTTGGCTTGTTAGCTAGGTCTTAGATGAATAAATAAGACAATTGAATGGAAAAAGTGATGTCTATCAGTTTGACTCACCTAACATGTTTCACCTTACCTAGTTCAATATCCTTGTAGCTCTGTCTAGAACAAAAAAAAGTTCAAGATGGCTGGTTGCTTGTCTAATGGGATATGCATTTAAGATGTCCAAGTTATTATATATATTTGGTATGTATGTTTAGCTTTTGTCTATTTTAATTCTTGTGCTTAATTAGGAGGGTTCACTTTGATTTCTATATAACTTCACATTTTGGTCGCTTTTTTATCCCACTTTTTCCTTGAAATATTGTCAATAGCTTTGTATTAAGAGTTTTCAATGTGTATAGAATTTTCATTAGAATTTTGCAAATAGAAATTAAAATGATCACTTTTCAAAAGTAGGAACTAATTATGAACATATTTAGAGTATATTTGATCAAAATGTACAAAAGCTAAAAATACAAAGACAAAAATGATGCTTTAAAATTACAAGGACTAAAATAGATAATAACTAACGGTACAAGGACCAAAATATAATTTAAACTATCAAATTCAAACCAAGGCTGAAGCATATTTTAAAAAAATGAGATCGCCTTGCTGGTTAAAGCATATGTCATCGACCAAAAAGTCAGAAGTTAAAATCCTCTCCTGCATATTATTGTGAAAAAAAAAAAAGAAGAAAAGAAATCTTTTTAAAAATCCCAATTTAAAAAAATAATAACAAAATCGAAAGCTACATTTTATCCTTTGAAAATGTCCATTCCACTATAAGGAGAACACTAGTTTGAGCATATAGATTTAACCTCACACAGAATTAAGTTCTAGCTCTTTTTCTTTCTCCCTTTCAAATCTTTAGCCGTACAAATTAAAAGATTCAAAGCCTTCAAATTTTCACTTGTCCTTTAAATTAAAATTCATGGTTGGGAAAGTATTGAAACAAAAAGTTATTGAGAGAAAGCTTACCTATCAGAGATCCATCGATAGGCATGGAGCAAGGCAGCAGGGCCAAGAAACTCTTCTGGATTCCACCAATATGGAGGACATGAAGCACTGCAACAAGCACAAAGAATACACTCATACAACCCATCTAGCTTTTTCCTCTCCGCCGGAGATTGCCTGAACTCTCGCCCGTCCTTCGGCGACCTTCTGGTCTTCAGCCATGGCTCGATCGACCTATACATGAATGAACTACACAACTAAGGGGAAAAGAAAAATGATGAATGGTGTTATAAACATTTTCTAACAAATTACTTGGATTAATTAAGAACAATATATGATAAGGATTTTGAACAAAAAGATGAGTTAAAATTACAAATTTTGGTTTATGAAAAAACGATTCGAACCTCCGATCTCTGGGTGTAGGTTCACGTTTCAGTTAGTTTTTCTTCCTTTCTTTAACCCCACCCACCAAATGCCTAAATCCGTTTGAACTTAATATGCCACAATGACATAAAAACAATAAACGGATAGAATTAACAACATGGATCTATTATAATATCTACTCCATCTTACTAGTTCAAACATCAATTCATAATGGATTTGAGTATTGCACGAGAGAGACTAACGAATTAATCTAGGTATATTTGGAGTTAACTAGACAGAAATCTTGAAGTTTCAAGAATTATATAAAGTTTTAAAAGTACAAAAATTAAACAAATAGATGCATCATAAATAAAATTCATGAACCAAACTTATCATTTAATTAAGGAAAAAGATACAAATAAGAGAGATGTATGTCTTGATTTTTCAAGATAATCATTTGAATTCATAAATAATGATTATTTCATTTGAGTATATAGAATACACACACATATGTATAACAAAAAGTTGATGATATAATTACTTGTATTGGTGGTAGAAGTTGGTGAGATCAACAGCAAGATCTTTGATGACAAACATATGGGGAAGAGGGGTTATAATGGTGGGTTTGGAAGTGTCAGCATCAATAGGTTTGAGGCAGGCAACAGTGTTGGCTCCATCAATGTTCATGGCACATGATCCACATATACCTTCCCTACAAGACCTTCTGTAGCTCAAGCTTGAGTCTTCCTCTGCTTTTATCTTTTGTAATGCATCTAAGACCTACATCACCAAACACCACAAATTCTCTCTAGTAGTTCTGGGTTAGTTTCAATTTGATCCCTATCGTTTTAAAAGTTTCAAATTGGTCCTATAGTTGGGTCGTATCCCACAAATTCCCTCTAAACCATCTTTTATCAACTTAAAAATTCACCAATTTTCCTTCTTTTTTATTCAGCCCCTTACCTGGCCTTTATCTTGAAGATCGAAATTTTGACAATTTTGGAGTAGTACTATTAGATGTATAAGAGATAAACTATATCACGTGGTTATTAAGAGGCAGTGTTGCCTCATTCAATATTAAATATATACTAAATGGAAACTTTTAAAATTATAGTGAGGAATCTATGACAAAATATAGGAACTAAGTCAGAAACTTTTGAAACCAGAGCCAAAACCAAATGGAAACTATGCTAGGACACTCCAAACCAAACCTATAATTGAGTCCTTTATTGAAAAATATATATATATTAAATAGCCATTAAAAGAAACAACAGCTTTGAACCCTATGCATGGTATAAATAAATCTAGCAGAGCCTAGAATTGTACTTTTAGCATGCCACCATCTGAACAAACAGAGAGAAAATTTAAAAAAAAAATAGTATAGTACCATTGGGCCACATTTAGAGAGATCAACAAAGAAAGACTGAAGGAAAGGCTTGTGGTTGGGATATTGAGGACTCCACCTATATATTTTAAACTCCTTTTGATTGAGATTAAGCTTCGTCTGTATTTGACCATGAGCTTCCATGGCTTCTACTGCATGTCGCTGAGCTGCAGGATGATGGCCTTCTAATACTCCAAACTTAGCCACGGCCTTGTTGTAGCCATGGCGGACGAACCAGCTTTTTAACATATGTATCTTACCTTTCCTCTTTTAATTTTTCTCTAAATTTGGTTTGAAAATGGAAGAGTTTGGTTTATCACTCACAGCCACAGCTTTGTTTTTCAGACGGTGTGGTAATTTGCTTGGATAACACGTGCTCAAGGCTTCGATCACACTTGTAAATATGATGTGCCACTTTCAAAGTTTGAAAATTATTTTTTGGGCCTCGTCTATTGTTATATGGGCTAAGCCCATTTTGAGAAGCCCAATTAGGATCGCCATGGATACCTTTATTTTTACTCTCTAATTCAGCTATTAGTACAACACTTTCTTTAAATACTATTTTGGTCTGTACTTTGAATCTCCCTCTATTTTAGTTTCTGTAGTTTCAAATGTCTAAATTTAGTCAATGTATTTTTAATAAATCTTAAAATAAGTTCTTATTATAAGTTTGAAGTTAATTTTAATTAAAATTACTTAAATAATAATAATAATTTCTAAATTTATGGAGAAAAAGGTAATAGAGACTATTTGTTTTTGGGAAAAATTAAGGATTAAGATTAAATGAGACCCAATGTAAAGAAACCAAAATGATATTTTAACTTAAAAAAATTCATATATCTCAAATATAGGGAACCAAATCTTTAAAGCAGCGCTCAAACAGGTACATTAAATCTTCAACAAGGTCGGACGTTCAAATTTCTAGGTGCTTAAAATTAAATAATTATCCTCTATCTCCGTCTAGGTGCGAATCTACTAAGGGGCCAGGAAGGCACGTGCTCCCCTCAACTTATCGATCTTTCTTCTTTTCATATCCAATGAAAATTTTGCTTTTTAATTAGTATTATCTCAAATATAGTGTCCCTATTGCTTCAAAATTAACACAATGCCCCTATTGTTTCATTGGCATCAATAGTCCTTTGCAATATTCAAGGCTTGAAAAATTGGACAAATTATTCAATGAGATCGTCACATTATAATAATCGTTGGAGGTGGATCCAATAATTTTCATGTCCCTTCATATACATTGGAAATAAATACAAGGTACTTCTCTTTCTTTATCTAACGGTGAAAATCTATCGGCCACATTGTGGCGACCTCACCAAATCATTTCTCTTGAGTTTGAGATTTTTTGTTCTCAATTTTTAATGATTTTCATTCATTTATGGGTACACTTATTTTCATCATTTAATTATTTTGGCTTATCTTTTTTTCTTCAGTTCAGTTGTTTTAATTGGTTTTTTGTTCTCAATTTTTAATGATTTTCATTTATTTATGGGTACACTTCTTTTCATCATTTAATTATTTTGGCTCATCTGGCTTTCTTCCCAAATTTTAGTTCAGTTTTTTTAATTGGATAGTTCTCTTTAGTAAACTATTTTTTTAAAAAATTTTAATTGCATAAAGATTATAATCCAATGAATGAAAGAAACTCATTTAAAATTAAAAAAAAAATACTAAATAATTCAAATTTAATTCTATTTATGGTATATTTATATAAATAATTCAAATGATACTTTCTATTTAACAAACTAATTATTGGTTATAGTTTGATAATTAATATTACTTAATTTGAGTATGTTAAATTACAAGTTCAATCACTGAACTTTCAAGTTTGTTTCTATTTGGTCCTTGAACTTTAAAAATGTCTAATAAATCTCTAAACTTTTAATTTTGTGTTTAATAAGTCATTGAACTTTAAAAATGTCTAATAGGTCATCGAACTTTCAATTTTGTGTCTAATAGATCATTGATATATTCGAAATTTATGCCTAATGAAATCCTAAACTTTTAATTTTATGTCTAGTAGGTCCGTAAATTTTTTTAAAAAATGTTGAATAGGTCAAGGACCTAGATACAACATTAAAAATTAAGAGACTTATTTGACACAAAATTAAAACTTTAAGGACATATTAGACACTTTCTAAAGTTTACGAACCTATTGAACATAAAATTGAAAGTTCACAAAATCTATTAGATACTTTTTGTTGAAGTGCTAAATAGACACAAACGTAAAAGTTTATATACAAAACTTATAATTTAACAAAATGAATTAGTATCAAAATAAATACGTTTCGCATCAATATGTTTAAAACTATAGTTAAAAACATATTTGTGCCCCTCCAACCTAAAATTTTGGATCCGTAAGTATAGACTCCCTCCCTAGTCTTCTTTTTCCTATCTCCTCCCCCTACACTCTCTATTTTGCACTGACACCATCTATTTTCCCTTTTTTATTTTTTTATTTTCTGCATTTGTTTCTTTTTTCAGATATATATATATATATATCTCTCACAATTGTCACGTTTCCATTTGCAAGTTATCTCTCTCCCTCCCTCTTTGTCGTCTTCTTTTCTTCTTCTTCTTTCTTTTTTCTTCCCTTATTTTTCTTTTGTTTTAATCTCTCTCTTTGGTGCCACTTTCGATCAATATATATATTTTTTATTCTTCTATTGCTGCCAAAAATGCCACATCTTCATCTTCTTCTTTTTTTATTTAATTAAATCCTTTTTTCCCCTACCCCATCTCTCTCTCTTTTTCTTTTGCAGCAGCATGATGCATAGTTTTCAACGCACTTTATTTCTTTGTTTTTGCTGTCATGGAATGGTAGGTTGCTATGCAAAGTAAATATTTTATTTGTACGGTAAATACAATTTAAATGTTATTGTTTAGTAAAAATGGCGCATATTACTTTTCAACTATCATTTGTTATAATCACATGAACGAATTTTTAATTTGATCAATCAATTTCGATTCTCTGTTAAATATTACAATTGCTAGTAAATTAAAGATTTTCTATCATCAAATTATATAGTACAATTAAAGTTTATAAAGCTATCAATATATTATTTATACATTTGAAATTTTACTGTTTAAATACTATGGATTGTTAGCAAGTTCTGTAATTTTCTTTTAGAGGTGTATATGGATTATTTATAGCAATAAAATGCTAATGTTTATAGAGTATAGGAACTATTTACAATTTTGAAATTTTACTGTTTATAGATCATATCTATTGTTAGCAAGTTCTGTAGTTTATTTTTAGCATATATTGTTTATTTATACCAATTAAATGCTAATATATATTGGATGTATGGATTATTTATACAAGTTATGAAATGTTTTCTTTATACAGCATATGAATTATTTATACATTTGAAATGTTATTGATATTTTCGTTTAATTATTTCACAGAATCACAAGGATGAGATTTAAGTTCCAGAGTTTATTTTAAAATATTATTATTATTTAAACTTATTTTAATATTATATATTTTTAATCTATTTTAGATTTTATTTTATTTTCAAATATGTTATTTTACTTCTTTCGATTTCTAACATCTCACCTCTTTTTTTTTTTTTTTTCCATGGGAGCCAGTTACATTTTATTTTTTCATATCTTTTAATTTATCTCTCTCTTAATCCATACAATCACTATCTCTCTTCTTTTAGTTAAAATGACATATTTGTTCTTTTACCCATTTCTTTAATGTCTACATCATCAAAAGAAATAAATTAGTAAATATTTGAAAGAGCCATGTAGTTTTGTAAATAAATATCATACATGGTGTAGATATGTAAATGTCCCTTTAAATAAAATATCATTGAAATAACAAAGTTAAATTACAAATTTAGTCCATATAGTTTGGGCTAATTTTCAATTTAGTCTAATACTTTTAAAAGTTTCGATTTGGTTCCTATAACTTGGTCAAACTTTATAGATTGTCCCTATTGTTATCATATTGAATAAATAATATAGTTTCTATTTATATGGTAATGAGCTTATATTTTCTAATTTTGTTGATTGTGTATTAGCTACTTGTATTAGAGTTTAGATCTAAATAAATAATAGAGGAAAATAAGTGGAATTTTGAGGAGATATAAAACAGTTTTAGGATGCTTTATGAGATTTAACAAAATCATAGGGATCACTAATCGAAGCTTTTATAATCATAAAAACCAAACTAAAACCGAGTCCAAATCATAAAGACTAAATTAAAACTTGTAAATCTACTAGGATCAAGTTGAAATCATAAGGATTCCATTTAATTTAATCAGATGACAACTAGAAAAATGATCAGTCACATTTGAAACTTGACAACTAGAAAAATGATTGTAAATATAACGAAGTTAGAATATAACTAAGTGAATTATAGTTCTTTTTTGGAGTTGATCAACAAGAGGATTTGAACTTTGACCTTTTGATCAAAGATGTATGTTTTACCTAGTTGAATTATACTCAAATTGGTAGTGAATTATAATTATTGAACATGTAAGTTAATTTTTTGTTACTTAGTTACCATCAGATAACCATAAAATGTTATATTTTTAATTTTGTATTAAAAAACGTATTTGCAGATATTTAAAAATAATAAAGATAAAAAAGATAAAGAAAAAAAAACCATTTAAATTTCCCTTTATTTGCCGTACAAAAGCTTTTACATGCTTTTAAGTTTTCTTTTTTCTTTTTTTCTTTTTACATGAACGAATATGTACTTTTAGGTTACTAAATATTAAGAAGCAAGGTCATATAGAGATCTACACCAAAAATGTATTTGAAATCCGAACATATTCTCACAACAATTAGGTTGAAAATTTCCAATTAAACATATAATTAATAACAATATTTCTATTGGTATGAGATATTTTAGAAAGAGTATAAAAGTAAAATAATGTGACACGTGAGCTTAGACTCAAAGTGAATAATATCACATCATCATGAAGATACAAAAAAAAAAAAAAAAAACTCATTAGCCTAACACAACAACTATCAAACATGTAATAATCTTTCTATTTTCAAAGAAACAAAAACGAGAATTGACCAAAATACTTTTCCTTTTGGGGAGCGGATAAATAACTTGAATCAAATCCATTTTTGAATGATTGAACTTTGGTTCTTATTTATGAATGCTTCTTAGACTTTAGTTTGTTATAGCATGTATATGACCAAAACATTGAGGAGGCGTTTGGAGCACCGTTTTGGAATCAGAATCTTAAAAGGTTTGTTTTGGGGTTTATACCCTAAAAATCATAAAACAATGTTTGGGGTGCAGTGTTCTAAAACTTAATAATAAAAAAACAATATTTGAAGTGCACTATTCAAAATCATAGGGCTGTGTTTCAAATTTATTGGGTTTTGAACACAGTAACTCAAACAACGTTTTGAGTTTGGATTTCAAAACTATCCAAACCCAACACAAAGCTCCAACGCCTCTTGAATTGTTTCAATCACAAGCACAATTAAGGAAACAAGATACCCAACAATACATGGCTCACCCACTTTGTCTTATGTGAATGTTGTTGAGCAAAAGTTTTTGGCGTATTTGGTTTGGTTGCTTTTTTTTGGTGAACACCAAGCCCTCACACCTCCCAATGACAATAATCTTTACCAGATTCAACGCCCCATGGCAAAATTGCATCAACTAACAAAAAATATATATATTAAAATTAAAATCAATGAGAAAAAGATGTCCAAATTTTGATGATTAATTGGTTTTCTATTTTCTGTTTTTATTTTATTTTTCTATAAAAATAAGTTTTTTGGCTAACCCTTCTTTTTTTAAAAAAAAAATCATACAAACGCTTTTTTTAAAAGAAAAAAAATCTATGAAGTAATTTTGAAAGAAAAAGATTTGGTTTTTGAAAAGGAGAACTGGTTTTTTGTTTTTCAAAACGGCAATGACCGCTTCTTGAGGGAGGGGGGGGACCTGGGGGGAGGCGCGGATCTCATGTAATTATTCTCTCCTTTTTTTTCTCCTTTTTGAATTTGTTTTCATATTTTTCTTTTGATGATATTTTTTATTTTATTTAAATATAGATACTCAAACTTTTATTTAATATTTCTAATATATTATTCTAATTTTATTCCAATAAACTATGTATAATTAATATCTTAACACATCACAATTTTTTTTTTGAGTTTAACAATTATGGAGTGGACTCGAATCATCGAACTTTGGGATTATAATTAGTGTCTTATTTAATGAACTAGCCTCCAATTGGCTTAAAACATCACAATTTAACAAAAAAAAAAAAGCTCAAACTATCATATGGTAAGAAAAATTTCTAAGTAGCCCAAATAATTAAACATATTGGTCAAAAAATTAATTTTTTTTCTCTCTTCTAACATATCTCTATAAAGAAAATGTATCGGTTGGACATTTGAGAGAGAAAGATAATTTTTTAGGGGCTGTTTGAAGCGTGAATTATAATAATCTGGGTTATAATAGTATGTGGAATACTCTGCACCCTAAACACATACTATTATAACACAGAGTAAATAAGTATGCATCCTAAACACAAATTATATAACTTCACAGACTTTTATAACCCACAGACTATTATAACTCATTCAACGCCTCAAATAGCCTCTTAAAAGATAAAATTGGAAAAAATTTAGAGACTAGATTTTCTTTTTGGTGAGGTTTTAGATGGAAAAAAGTTAGATAATAAAGGGAAAAAAATGTTGTAACTTCGTTATTTCTCTTTCTCTGGCTAATATTCTTTATCTTGCGTATACCTCGCTCAACTCTTTTTCTCTCACTAAATCTTTTCTCAATCTCTAAAAAATTTCTATATTACTTTTCTCTCTAAAAAAAATGGATCTCTATCTCTATCTCTAAACTTCTATTTTCTTATAATGTAGCTCTCTATTAACTTTTTTGAAAACAAAAAACCAAAAACAATTATCACACACGTTTAATTTTATGTTTTTCAAAAACAAAAAGAAAACAACTATCAAACACGTATGATCTTTGTCTTTTAGAAATAGAAAATTAAAAACAAAAAATAAAAAAACAAAAATGGTTATCAAATAGAGTCTAATTAAGTAATGATGAAAACTATAATTTGCAAACAAGATGTTTAAATGTTAGACCACTATTTTGTTTCATTAAATTACAAATCAACTAAGGGTTAGAGATCCAAAACCTACTATTTGAAAGTTATAATTCTTTGACTAGTTGAATTACACTTAAGTTAATATTCAATAACATTATTACGTAAAGATTTCATTGCAAAATTCTATATACCTCAAAGATAAAGTCGAAACTTTTTTTTAGAATATAACGTTACAAATATAAGAGATGAAGAATTGAAATTTCAACATATGAAAAAAAAAATCAACATTTTTACCATTTCAAGCATATTGATCAAATCGAAAAAGAAGTTGAAACTTTTGAATCAATAGAGATAAAAATTGAAAACAAAATAGCAGATATATAGGGAAGAAATCAGGCTCTAAAGTTCATTGTCATGATTTTGTTGTAATGATTAAGAAAGAATTTGGAGAGGGAGAGAGAGATGAAAAGGGACCAAATCAATTCATTGGTTGAGAAAAATGATGTGTGTAGTGTTGGTAAATGCATCCTTATGAAGTACAATGCAGGTGCAGGTCCTGTCTAATCCCTTCCATTCCAATAGATTTGTGGTTTAATTCCCTTCACTCTTAACTTTCATCTTAACTAATCAAACCCTAATCTTAATTAATTTCTAATTGTTTTGAAAGGTTTTCATTTAGATCTTCAGATGTTTTGATATATTACTATTTAAATCTCATATACTAGAAGGAAATGTATTGTGTATTTTGACTTAACACAAGAGTAATGATTGATAGAGTTGAAACTTTTGATGCTAGAGTCAAAAATGGAAAAAGAAAAAAAAAAGTCTATTGAAAATGACATGTATGACCCAATATAAAGCTTATTGTTAGAGCCAAGAAGGGTGCATTGTAAAAAAAAAAAAAGAAATGGCATGTTATTGTGTTATATTGTGTCCGACGGAAGTGACTTATCATTGATATGATTAAAGTGAAAACTATGCCTTGAAAACATGTAAAGCACAAGAAGAAAGAAAGAATATATTAACATTGCTTAAAGAAAATGTGGCTAAAAACTTTAATTTTAAAGTTTCCCTGTGAAAAAAAAATCTCCCCATCCCTCTTGAAAAGTTTGTTCATTGCTCCTACTTGAAAGAAAGTAATCTTCTTTTTTCCAAACTGTAATGATAATATACAAAATGTAACATGATGGCCAAGGTATATGTTTTTTTTCAAAGGGCTAGCTAGTTTGACAAAACTAAGGTGGTCGTGTCGTGCATATGGTCGAGCTGGGTAAGAAATTAAATGTTGTGTACAGTTTTGTTTATTCCCCACATCTTGCAAGCTCAATTGTAGAGGCTACATAAAGATTGTCAGATCACATCTTTAGAGGACTTTATCCAATAACACTTTGAGCTTTTTGGACATTTGTGAATGGTAGTACTAATATCATTCAATAAAATGAAGCATCAATAATCATTTCGCCCTAGAATGAAGTGTCACTTCATGTCTTTTTTCAATGTTTATGTTTTTTTTTTCCAAATGGCAAGGGCATAAGATTGTATTTTTGGGGAATCTGCCATCAATTGGACCATTGAAGAATCAAAAATTCTTAAAGATCTAATTGAAGTCGTTTAATCAAAATGAAGTTGTTCTTTGAAAGTTTAATATATTCCCTTCTTCTTTCCCACTTTACCTCGTTTGAAAATATGGAGTTGGGGAATGGATTGATACCACCTTCTATGTCATTTTTTTCAACATTACTTTGTGTTTGTTTTGTCTCCAACAATGCTTTCTAGACATGCTATGACCTAGCATTTGGTTTCCTGGGAAAACACAATTATCTAAAAAAAAAAGTACTTATCAACCCATCCAAAAATAAAAAACAAAAATCTATAGAAATGGAGTTAGATTCAAAACTTAGCTTGTAATTTGTTTGTTTGTTTTTTTTTTTTTTTTTAAATTTTAATTTGAATTCAAATAAATTGAATATTTATGGATTAAGTTAGTTCATAGTTTAAATTCAATCAAGTTCCTACTAGAACCTTCATGAAACTGTTATTCAAGCAATTTTAATTACATTAAATTGATCTACTATTTTAGATAAATCAAAACTCCTTATCATTTAGTATTTTAATTCAAAATGTTAAATTATATTTTTCGACATAAATGGTGTTGGAATTGCGACCAAAGTCCCACATTGGCTAGATAAAGAGAAGACCATGGGTAAGAGAGGGACAATATCCCCATTGGTATGAGACCTTTTAGGTGGAACCAAAATAAAGTCATGAGGATTTATGTCCAAAATGGAGAATATCATACAATTATAGAGATATGTAGAAGTTTCGTTGTCTTTAACAAATGGATGAGTCATTAAAGTATTTCTGGTCATCATAAACTCTTCTATATGAACTCTCTGTGCCTAAACTTACAATTCAACTTGAGCTTCTTTTAAATAACTAATAGACCTCATCTATTATTGGGGTTATACTTATAAATTAAAATTCATATTGTGATTCTTGATCGAAAGGGAAAATATAAATGAGTCTACTAGTAAGAACAATACTTTTTGGTTGTTGATGTATGAATTTGGCTTAGGAGAATCCGTCTAATTTGCACCATCCAAACAATAAAAGAGAGAATAGTACTTACAAAACAATAAATTAAACTGCACACTATGGAAGAGCACGAGGCTGACCAGAGGGTCAGCCAGCAAAGGAGTTGGAGTCCATCCAACGCTCCTATCTGAAGAACATTGAGTTAGTATTATGGGACCAAGCTGGGGGTCAGACAGAGGGAAAGCTTGATTAATTTCCTTAAAAACATTGTTGATGTGTTCGCTTGGCCAAATGAAGATATTCTTGGGATTAATCCTGAAGTTATGGTACATGGGTTGAATGTTGACAAAAATTTTAAACCTATGAGATAGAAACGTTGAGCGTTCAACAAAGAAAAGAATGAGATAATAACTAACTAGATTAGTGACTTACTTAAAGCTAATTTTGTTAGGGAGGTTCATTACCCCCAATGGCCCTCCAATGTGGTCTTAGTCAAAAAAACCTAACGGAAAGAAGATGATGTTCATTGATTTCACTCATATGAATTAATAAAGCATATCCTAAAAATGGTTTTCCTCTACCGAAGATTGATCAATTAGTAGATATCATAGCTAGACATGAGATGTTGAGCTTCACGGGTGCCTACTCTAGGTATAATTAACCAGGTCAAGATGCACATGTCCGACCAGGAGAAGATCTTGCCTGTCACGAGCCGAGGTCCATATTATTACATTATAATGCCATTCCGTTTGAAAAATATAGGAGCCACATATCAAAGAATGGTAAATATAATGTTTGCTCCACTAATCGAGAAAAATATGGAAGTGTACATAGAAGATATGTTGGTAAAAAATGAGAAAGTTGATCAACATGAAGTCTACCTAATTATGGTCGTCCAAAGCCCTGCTTAAGTATAGAAGGAAGTTGAACCCAAGCAAATGTGCCTTTGGAGTTACATTAGGTAAATTTCTTAAGTTCATGGTTCATCAACGAGGGATAAAGGTTACCTAGATAAGATCTTAGCCATATTAAAGATATTGTCCCCAACTAGCTTGGACTGAGGCCATGCCCTAGCCCATAAGACTTAGGGCTAAGTCCATGGGCGCGAGGTCTGCGTGAATCGATTTCACCTTAAGCGCAGCCTAAGTGTGACTAGATTTCCCTAAATACGCAAGTGATAAGACTTGAAATTAAGGCTTATTTAACTCCCAATTACTTAAAATGTTCTTGTTTTGTCTTAAGATCATTTGGAAATAGTTGAAAGTTGCTTGAAAATAAGAAAGAAATAAGAATGAAGGCAATTAAGATAAGATTCGAAAAAAGTTAAGCTTATTTGTAGGGAATTTGGAAATTGCAAAACCAAAATTGCAATTTCTTGAAAATGCAATTTTGAGCAACATAAGAATTTAAAGAAGAAAAAATCTTGCACACAACCCATATATGGAAAGCCTAAATTACCTCACGAATTAGGGGATTTGGAGCACAAATTCTGGATGATTCAACCCTAGGGAGGATCTACAAAGGGCGAAAGAAGAGAGTCGGCAAGCACGTTCGTTTCTTTTTGGAAAAAATTGCTCGTGGGTTTTTGTGAAGAGAATACTCTGTTTTTTTTTCTTCAATTTTTGTTCCTCTGTTTATCGAGAGAAGTTTTCCTGTTTAAGTTCATATTTTGTTTAATTTTCCCAAATTTTATTCTTCTGAATTCTGTTCATGGGTTTTTTCTTTAAAAGATAGTCTCTGTTTTTGTTCAATTTCTTCTTTGTTTTATTGGAACTTTGGTCAACTTAGCGTTGTTTCAATTCAATTATGTTCTTGCGTAATAGTTACTTTTTTGATTCATAGGCTTAGTGATTCTGTCAGTTTCAAAAGTAGAGGAAGAAGAACTGAATTACTCTCCTCTTGAAGCTTTTGAATCATGAGTTGTATTCTGTTTTAATTTGAATGAGAACACTTGGAGCCTTGTTTTGCTGTTTACGAGTTGTCCAGCTTATGGCATATCTTCTTGGATGAGGGTTGCTAATGGAAATCGATTTTTCTCTAACTTGTTAAATGTTGTTTTTAGGTCCAGTAATGAAACACTCTCTTCATGAAAGCATAATTCTGTGTGTGTGTGTGTGTTTTTTTTTTTTTTTCTTTTTTGGCCTTGTCTTTTAATGTTATGTTTTCCTTTTTAGTGCAGCAAAACAACTATCATTTCCCTTCAAGTTTAGCACACCAATTTTGTTTCCTTTGAGTTTAATTTCTAGAATAAAACATTAGTCAATTTGTTTTTACATGGAGTTGGTTTTAATGTTTCTTATAGAATTAATATGAGCTAAACTTTTTAGGGGGGAAGGATGTGAACTCCCTAAAAAGTAATTGTAGCCAAAATTCCAACAAAAACCAAGCCTACATCTCAATTGTTTGCTTGTCTTGAATAAATTTCCGTTGAGATCCTAAATTGATCAACTAGGGTAGCAACTCAAGCTTACATCTAATACCGATGGGGTTAGTGATAAGCAGATTTCGCACAAGTGATGGAGAAAATAACTTAGACATAAGTCAATTATTTGCCCTAGACATAGGGATTAAAAACTCCAAAACCCATAAAATTGTTGAGCCAAATTATCTAAGATAGAGGGACTATAGACATATAAGTCACTCACTTAGTCTCCTAAAACCTAATTTCAAGGTGAATAAGAGTAGCAATTTTGGTTTACAATTGAATATAGGATAGGTTGGAATTGTAATTTTGGTTTGCAATTACAACTTAGGGTAATGACATTCTAGAGTCCCTCATTTTTCTAAAATTTCTTTTGCAATTTTCATTTACCAAGTCTATTTAGTTTGCTACTCAATATTGCAATATTTTGATTCTGCAATTCAATTCTGCAATCTTTATCACTTTATTTTGCAATTAGATTCTGAAATTTTTCTGTTTTACCAACACACCATCCCAACCTTATTTTCGCAATTTTTAGTTTCCAAGTTGCAATTCTTACATTTTTCTTTACAACATTTTTGTTACACCGTTCCCTATGGGATTGATACTCAGGAATACTCCAGTTTTAATACTTGCATCAGCAGTGTGCACTTGCACTGGGGTTGAGCGTATTTACTTACTTTTATTCACCTAAAGTTCACCCGATCAGCAAGCCCACACGTTAGTAAGTTCAAGTCTAAAAGTTTCTTTGTTTGGGCTACATTCTTTTTGCCAGATGATCCCTTGGAACTAAACGAGGCAGCACCAAAACTACATCGACCCTACTTCAAGCAGAGGATCTTACTCTCAAAATGAACTTCATGTGTTTCGTTTGGGAGAATTAAAAGTCAAACCCACAAACTCCAATTTGAGAGTGGGAGCAACTGTTATGGGTAAAATTAAATCTAAAAATAAAATGGCTTATGAGGGGCCTCGAAAAGAAAGTTTCTAAAGCAAGTAAAGGCTCAACCCATAAGGTTGGGCTCGCTCGACTAGGGTTGAGGTTGAGCCCTATTGGGCTAAGGCTAAGCCTACTCGGTTATCTAAGGTGTAACACCTCGAGCTTAGGATTCTGAATTTGGATTCAGCACCTGACGACCCTGGGATTTTTTTATGAGGCCACGTTACCTATTTATATCGAGTCGCTTATGAGAGTGAAGATTATTCTAATAAACTAACACATGTCTTTTTAGCATGCTTTGTCCTCACTTTACATGCTTCCTCAGAAAATTCATAGGAGGTCATCCAACTAGGATTGCTTTAAGCCAAGCACGTTTTACTTTGAAGATCCTATGATTGAGCCACTGAAAAAAAAGGTGCACCTTGTTGGTATAGCTAGTAACTATCAATTCTTTTAAGCTTTACTTAATTAACCATGTCTTGCATAGCCTCAGGGTCTCCTCTCATTCGGATGTGGTGTCGGTTCATTCATATATCCCTCATAAACTTGGGTGTCACATAAGAAGCCAAGCTTGGTCCAGCCACCTAGTTAAAGAAAGAGGCACATGTCGAGCCTGAGCCTGATGACTCAAGGTATTGGGTCGAGCCCATGAGGTTGATCCCTCACTAGGTCAAGCTAGCCAATCTAGTTCGAGGATGGACCAACTCAAAGACTGGGAGTTCCATGACTCATGCGAATAGAAAGGGAAGATTAGAAATCCTAAGTCCAATTTGGTATAAATAGAAAAAGTGAGACTTACGTGTGAGGTACACTACACAACCTAATTCTTACTACACTAACACAAATTCTAGTCTAACTTAGACATCAGAGTGTGTTTGGAAAACACCACATTGGTTTACAATTTCTTGTTTTGTAGGTATTATTCTTCCTTTTATTGTTTGGATTGTGTGGACTAAGCGGATTCTCTTGTACCAAATTCTGTGCATCAATAGTGGTTGATTGGCAATAGAAGACCACTATTAAACTTTTTACAAGTGTGTTTTCAATGAAAAATGAAAAAAGAAAAAAAAAAACTCTTTTCTCTTTTTTCCTCTCGTCTATTGTTAAAATTTAGTGGTAAGCAACGTAAATAAGAGAATTTATTTTCTGTGTTAAAAACTTAATGTTGTATTTACCTTACTTTACCAACCAACAAGCAGCATTCAAGCGACGAATATATACTTTTCGTGGCAGGTAATTTGCCACGAAATTGGTTTCGTTGCAAATTTTTGTTTCCCTTTCTTGCAACTCTTTATTTTCGTCGCCAATGTTTTATAACGACACATTTTTTAAATTGTAAAAAATAATCATTTTAGATTAAGACTTGTTCTTATTTTTGTCACTAAATGTAGACACGTTTCTAAAATTTGTCACTAAATCTAAAAAAAATAAGTTTTTTTATCAATTTTATTTCTGTACTTGTCCTTTCCTGTAATTTATCTTTAAATTGATCGAGCATGTGTCCTGATAAACATTTTATATATCAAATAGAATAAGATGACACTTAATATTAATAAAAAGATAAGACGTGCAAAGTTAGTAATATATATTTACTACCCTTTTCGTGTAAAGTTGCAAAGTTACAAAATAAGCTAGAAAAAAATTAATGTTTAAGCTAGTACAATGTTTTCAAAATAAGTTACCAAGATATTATCTCCTAAAAAGGGTGGTAGAAAAACAGGCTTATTATGACTTCCACAAGCAATATGATTTGTTGCACATCAAATTTCAATTAAGAACTATAATGCAACCAAACCATTTTTAGAAACTAAAAGAAGTTGTAATACTCGTCAAATGAAACATAAGTTCATGCAAGTCAAAGATATGTGAGTTATGATTAAATAGATGCCCCATAACAACTTATAATCTTCACATAAACATACTAAAAGCCAAACTAGTTATGGTCCACTATTATTATATGCTAAAGGCCAGATTTCCATAATAATCACAAAATCCACCAATGGCACAACTATAAAGCTAAACAACTCTCGTCTCCTTTCAAACATAAGTTACATATTCTCAAAACATAAGTCAAAGTCAATTCTCAAACATAAGTAAAGTTACAACAGAAAACGTTAAATTTTCCCTCCCTTACCTCCATCCCCACCACATCCACTAAACCATAATTGTTGTGTTAAAGAACTTGCAACTCATCTCCCTCCTCCCCTCCCAAAAAAAAAAAAAAAAAATACTACATCGATTGAAAAAAAAACTCACAACAAACATAACAATCATAAAGCTCACTACTATCCCAACCTAATTAAAAGCTAAACAACCTTTTGCTCTCTCAAAAGATACAAGTCACATAATCTCTAACATAAGTCATAAGTCAATTCTCAAACGTAAGTAAACTCATAATAGGAAACATATTAAACTTCCCCTCCCCTCTAAACCACATCCACTTAAAAGAACTAGAACAAGCATAACAACCACAAAACCTACTATTATCACAATTTGAAAGCTTTTATTGCGACAAAACATCTGTTTTGTCATGACCCTTGCCATGAAACTGTCACTTTTGTCATTTTTTAATTTGTGACGAAATGCTTCCATATCGTCACTAATTTTAATCTATAGCGATATTTTCTATTTCATCGCTAATTTATTGTTGCTAAATCTAATATTTCTTATAGCGAAGAAGGAAAGGTATAAACCATAATTATCCATGTGAGCCTAGCTTAATTAGTTAAAGTATATATCATTGACCAAAAGATCAGAGGTTTGAATCTCTACCCTCATATTTTGTTGAACTCAAATAAAAAATAAAAGTATAAACCAAAATTGTTTTTTCCTACTTTAATTTCATGTAGTCTTGGTAATTATAAACCATAATTAGTCACAATAAATAACTAATTACCCACATCTATTAATTGCATATTTTCATATTTTATCAATATTATCTTGATACTACCCATATCTCATTTTGTTACCAATATTTTCATCTTCAAGAGTAAGATGTAATTAGATAACAAAATGACATATAATTGAAGCATCGTTGATTTTTTAATAAACAATCAAATTATCATCCAATTATAAACGAATGTCCTATTGAGCTAATGTTTAATTGGAGGTGGGGTCTCATATTACTGAGTTTTGAATTAGCACTTAAGAAAATTGTTCATCTGCTCTATATTATTATGAAAGAAAAATAAATCTCAACTTATGAGATTGTGTATTAAACTCTCTTATTTATGCATATTCCTAAGTATAGTAGGCATATTGAAAGAATTAAAGAAAAAAAAAAAAGACATCACTCAAGAATAAGATCAAGTTACGTATATTCAT
This sequence comes from Trichosanthes truncata, assembly GCA_033996785.1. NCBI lineage: Eukaryota > Viridiplantae > Streptophyta > Magnoliopsida > Cucurbitales > Cucurbitaceae > Trichosanthes > Trichosanthes truncata. The sequence goes on from JAWPNB010000003.1 coordinate 75,844,781, forward strand.
CCTACTATCATGTTCCAAAGATCAGATAACAAAAATATCATAGTTTTGTTTATGGATTTAAAAATATTAGATAGCTAATATATCCTGATTTAGTCTTATATGATCTCATTGTACATAACATTCTTCTCATGGATACTCTAAATGAAACTATTAGTAATAATTACAAAGTGAGTTATATTAACAATATTAAGGGCATCCAACTTTAACTATTTACAGTCTACTCTTCATTTTTAGCACTTAAATGTTGAAATAGCACGTGATTAGACTAACTAAATAAAATAAAGGCACGTGGGCAAAAAAACAAAAAATAGTAAGGCAGGTGGACTAAAATACATTTTAAATTTAACTTTTTCTTTCGCCTGATTTGCCCTTATTTTATTATGTAGTTTTACTTAATAGGGTCATTTTTTCAAAACAATAAAAAACAAAAAAAAACAAAAACAAAAAACTTAATCGGGTCATTCCTTACTACACCATATCAAATTATCATTTGTTTAGTTCAATAATCAACTTGTCCCATCAACATGTACTTGATAGTGTTAACAATAAAGGCTTATTAAAATTTTTAAAAAAAAATGAAACTTTAGAAATGTTTAGAGAAAAAGTCAATTTATACTCTTAAATTTGTAGGTTGAATCAATTAAAATCTCAAACTAATAATTGTATCAATTAAAATTCAAGAGACTGTTTGGGGCAAGGGATTGCAAGAAGTAAGAGTTAGTAAGCCTAAGAAGTTAGGAAGTCTGGAAAGTTAGAAAATTTGTGTTTGTGATGCAAAGTTGTTTAGTCTAAAGTTAGGAAGTCCGTGTTTGGGACAAAGAGTTGTAGGGAGTAGGAGTTCTAAAATCTATGTTTGAGATGCAGATTTGTTAAACTTGGAGTTTTGAATTATGAGTTGATTTTAGCTTCTTTTTTTTTTAATTTTTTTTCTACAATTTCTCAAAATTTCATTATTAAGAATTTGTTCCCATGAATTCTAGAGATTGAGATTTTTTATTTTTATTAATTTATGTATATTTTACAAATTTCTTAAAAGAAAAAAAAGAATTTTGAACAAAATACCCCACATTCTTTTTTCAATATCTCTCACATTAATTATTCATTTGAATTGGATAGTTTTCAAATAAAAAGAAACTCTTACAGTACTTTTTTAAATATTACATGTGATTCGAAAAGATTTCAATCTATTTAGTTCAAGATTTTTATGTTTTTATTCTCCCAATTCTAGAAATAATATGGATTTATTTTCGTGAATCCTAAAATTGAGATTTTAAATTATATTATTTTATGAATATTTTACAACTTTGTTAAAGACTTGTTTTCGTCAATTTTAAAATTTTAATTTAAGATTTATTTTTCAAGCTTAATAAAATAATATTTTTTTTGTATAATTTAAGACTTTGTTTTTCTAACTAATTAATGTAATGGATTATCTAAAGTTTGTTTTATTTGAAAATAATATATTCTTTGAAGTTTTAAAACTAAGTTAAAACTAAAATATCAAACATTTATGCCATTTTAAAATAATTAAGTTCAAAATGAATGTGTATATTTTAACACCATTCAAAATGAATATCATATATACTTTTGTTCATATTACTATATATTTATGTTATTTAGTTTAACAATTTTATTTTATTAAGTTTGGAATGAGAAATTGTTTATCTTTTTACTTTGAATATGATTAATTTGAAAATCATTTTTTTAATATGTTAACATTTTTAAATACTAATTTCTTAAATTGCAATGCTGATTAATTTAAAATATGTTATTCTTATCATCAAATCATAAAATTATATATAATTTTTTAGCTACTAATAAAAAAAATAAGCTAAAGATAAGATTGTTATTTGTTATAAGTAATTTTTGTTTAAACTTTAAAAAAAGATTGTAGATGACATGTGGAGGAAGTGAGATAAAGATATTTTTATCAATTAAAAAAGTTGTTATGTAGTACTCTAATTTACATTAGGAATTTCAATTTAAATAATAGTATCATATCTAAAACATTCTTATATAATTTATATTTAAAAAATAAAATTATAGAATAAAAAGAAAAATATTTTTGTTAAAAATTTATTAAAATTATAGGATAAAAATAAAAATATTTTTTTAATAATTAATTATATTTAATTAGTAATTAGTAATTAGTAATAATGATGAGAAAATTTATATAAAAAATAAAGAAAAATTTTTAAATTAAGAAATTAAAAAAAAAATTATGTGAATAAAAAATAGAGAAAAAAAGGAGAGGATAGAAGAGAGAGATGTATGAGTGAGGTGAGGTAAAAAATATATATATATAGGAAAGTTGTGGGGCCCACAATGGAGAGTTGATGGAGCAGTTAATAAGTTTGTGGGGGCCACAATAGAGAGTTGGAAGAAAAGTTAATAAGTTTGTGTGGCCAAAGAATTAAAATATCTTTGGGCCAAACACGAGTTGGGGGAGTTATTAACTCCCCCCCAACTCCACTCCCTCCAACTCCTCAATCTAAACACCTCCTAAAAACTTTCATAAGTATTGAATAAATATCGTCGGATGTGAATTTAATAATTTTCATGCCTTCTAATAACTACTAGATATAAATTCGAGGTACTTCTTTCTCTAATCCAACGATGAAAAACTGCCAACCACATTGTGGCGGTCTCACTGAATAATTTCTCTTCCTTTTCTAATACATGTGTAAAATTTCTTTAAGTATAGGAATTAACACAATATTAGAGAGAAATATTGGAATCAAATGAGTAATGGTGGTTATCATTAATATGAGCAAATTTCCATCTTCTTTTCTTCCTCTATTTTTCTCTACTTATTTATGAAGAATTACATGATAATTTTTCTTGCTTCTTTTCTTCCTCTATTTTTCTCTACTTATTTATGAAGAATTACATGATAATTTTTCTTGCTACTTTTGGTAGTATCCTGGGAGAATAATAATGTTATTTAGGAAATTTTGAGTTGATTTAAATTAAATCAAGTGAAAATAGTTATGAAACACTAACCGAATGTCTAAATTAATTCACTTATGAAAATTTTGAGGTTTTAATAAATACAATATTAGTTTAGGGTTTTAATTGGTACAACTTGCCAAGTCTAAGATATAAATTGATTTTTTCCATCAAATTTATAAGTTAACTGAAATTTAAAATCTAACGAATTTTAATTAATTTAACCATACAAATGAAACACAATTAATTCAAATTAACAAAAAATAATTAGATGCAAATTAAATTCTTCCCAACTTGAACCCTAAAAATTCTTCTCCTCCCATGTATTTCTTCCTCTCGACGTAGAAGCTATGAAGATAGATAGGCATTAAGCTTGATGGTGTTGCCACTGTGCCTTTTTTACTAGGGCTCTATTTTGACCGTCTTATTCGCCATTGAAGCTCTGGTCAGAGCTCCATCAAGCTAACTCACCTCCATCACTGAATCAAAATTACTGCTATTAGTCTTCCATATCCAGAAGAAAAAGGAAAGAACTTCAGTTTCTTGCTTGTTTTTTCTAGAACAAGAAGACGAAGAAGAGATGTTTTTTTTTCTTCTTTTTTATGTATGTGTTTGTGTGTTTTTTTTTTTAATTTTTAATCATTAGTTTTTTTTTTCTATTTAAGTTGTTTAGTTTCTTTTTCTTTTAGTACAATTTAAGTTGTTTAGTTTCACTAATTCTTTTTTTAGTAACTTACCACGTATGCAAAATCAAATACATATACACACTTTGATCCCTATTCTATTTTGATTTCTAAATTTTGAAAACATTCTGTTTTGATCTTTAAACTATGTGTTCAAAAAAAATTTCACTCTAATTTTATTGCTTTTTTTTTTTTTTTTTGAATTCAACGTGTGTGACTGGAAATTTGAATCTTTGACTTCTTAGTCAAAGATATATGTATACTTTAACTAGTTCAGCTATGGTTTTTTCTTTAAAACCTAGTTGAGCGAAGTTTAGGTTATGGTCATTGCTATGAATTTTAAATAACTATTTAATAGAAATCAAATATAGATACATAGTTTGTTTATTACCTTATCAATAGGTGTTGAAAGTTCGAGAGTATGACTTTATTAATAAACCAATCTATAGTTCGGGAGTGGTTTTTGTAATAATGATTTAAAAATATTTTTAATTGAATGAAGACATACTCATGAGAAACTTTTTAGTATAGCTAATATTAATGTATCTACAAAAAATGAAAAAAGGAAAAAAAAAAAGCTAATATAATGTGATTATTACTTTTGCAATATTAGATTATTAACTTCTTGTGAGAATGAAGATATGCTTAGTATAACTAAAATAACGCGGTTGTCACTTTAGAAGCAATATTAGTTATATAAGTAAGAAGAACTCAGAGAAAAAAAAAGTATAATAAGTAAGAAATAAATATAAAAAATATTTTTAAACATACCTCTAATGATTATGAGAATAATAACACATTGTGATGCCTACATAAAACAATTTTTTCATGATTCCTTTCATGGACCCACCACATGTTTTTATTTGTATATATTTTCCATTATCAAATTAAGATAAATTTTTTAAAGATTCTAATCCTATTTCAATTCCTAAACATTTATGTTATTTAATTTTGGTTCCTAAATTTAACTTTTTCTTTTAACTTTTAAACAATCTTCACACACTAATTTCATATAAATCAATTAGTTGAATCTTTTTTCTTTTTTCTTTTTTTGACAATTCATTTAGGTGTATCCTAATATGTGACTTGTAAATATTTACATGAACAAATGTATTTAGGAAGCCACATGTAATGAGTTAGATGTTAAATTTCAAAATAAAATCTACTCTATTCAAATGATTAATGAACAAGTAGAATATATAAAGTTTTGGAAACTAAAATAAGATATTTAAAAATTTAGAGACAATAGCAAAAAATATAAATACACAGTTCCTAAGACAAGAAAAAAGAAATGTATATTTCCTATTTTGGGCATGAGGTTTTTGATTTATACCATTTTGATCTTTGAACTTTCATAATGTTTATTTTAGTTTTTTGGACTATAAAAAAATAACATTCTGATCTCTAAATTTTCAAAATGTTGATTTTAGTCCTTATATGCACATATATCATTTTGATTCTTGCTATTATTCAATCACACGCCTAATATTCATTTATCCAATACTCACATCAACATATTAATACATATATTCAAAGTCATGTTATTTATATAAGTTAAACCATCAATAACAAAATAACAACGAAAACTAGTTTTTTAAGCTCAACCTTGAACCACACTTCCATACTAACTAAGTAGTATGGTTTCTTATTGCCCACTACTAAATTTGTACATATATTTATTTTTTATATAATAGAAAAAGTCTCTCTTCCCTCTCACTACTTTTCCCATTCCCACAGGTCATACACTTATTGGTGGGCAGCAAAAGATTCTTTGCTACCCGATCAACAAGAAAATTCTTAATATTGCTCATATACCCCTTTAAAAGTTTGGGACAAAATAAAAAGAGTTTAGGGATTAAATAAATATTCTTAAAAAACCATATAGCAAAGTAGAATAATCTTATAAAAACTAATAAGAGCTTTAAACCCAAATACATATATATAAATATAAAATTAAACCAAGTTTACAATAACTTAGGATATATGTAACGTGTATAGAAGAAAAGTGAAAGGTTTGCGATGTTACTTGTTTGTTAGGCTTAGGGTTTGGTTTCGTAGAGGGTAGATGGATATAGATAGAGCTAAACAAGTCCTTCAAAATAAATTAAATAAATAAAAACAGATCTTATTAGCTTCTTTATGGTTCTGATGGTTGCAACAAACCAAAGATGTAGATGAACTGAAATAATCTCATCTCTGATCTATTTCAATAAAGTTTGAGAGAATCTGCAAACGTTAAAATTTTATTTAATTTTATTTAATTTTCTTTTTATTTTCTTTTCCTCCTAACAGGTTCGAAAATGATAGTGGGAAAATATCAGAGGAGGAGGAAAAAAAAAAGTCGTCATCATCGTTTTCCCTCAATTTGCTCCCTCTACATAATTCAGCAGGAAGACTCTGGGAGAGATTCTCCACGTTTCCACAATCATACCACTAGATTTTCTTTAAATTCTTTTTTTTTTCTTTATAAGAAAATAAAAAAGAGAACAAATATTTTTTCATTCTGACTCGGTCAAAGCACTTTTTTTTAAGTTGAACCACGGATAGGAGTCGAGATTTGAAGATCTGACTTTTTGGTTGAAAATATATGTCTTAGCTAGGTGAGCTATGCTCATGGACAACAAAATGCCACCTGATTATATATAAAATATCATTTTAGTTTTTTTAGTTCAAACAACACATCATATAAGAGTCGGGGAGATTCAAACGTCTAATATCTTAGTCGATGATATATGTCTAAACTAGTTGAGTTGGTTTAGTTAGATAGTAAAATTAATAATATATTGAATTAAATTGCGATAAAAACAAAGTTACTATACGTGGGCTATCATTAACCTAATCTTGAAAAGCAAGAGGGGAGGAGGGGATAAAATTGTTTGGCATTTAATTAGTTAATTGATTTATTAATATAGTATTTATAGATGAATAGTGAATTAATTTAATTTGTGAGATACCTTTGGGAGTTTGGTTTTAATTGAGTTTGTGGGAGAAGAAGTAATAGTGACGAAAGGTTATGTCATCATCTTAATAGCTTTATAGTATTCAACTACCATCTACCCTTTTTTTTGGTTGCTAGCCCACCTAATTATTCTTTTTTTTTTAATTAATTATGGTTAAATTACAAGTTTAGTCTCTGAACTTTTAGGTTTGTGCCTATTTGGTCCATGAACTTTAAAAAGTGTTTAATGAGTCTCTGAACTTTTAAATTTGTGTCTATTTGGTCCTTGAACTTTAAAAAATGTCTAATAAGTTCTTAAGCTTTCAATTTTGTTTCCACTAGGTTCTTGAATTTTTAAGTTTGTGTCTTATAGGTCATTGACCTATCCATTATTTTTTAAAATTCACGAACCTACTAAACACAAAATCAAAAGTTTAGGTTTCTATTAGACATAAATTTCAATTTCATATCCAATAGACTAGTTAATTTTTAAAAAATTTAAATATATCAAAGACCTATTAGACACAAGGTTGAAAGTTTGGGGACCTATTAGACATTTTTAAAGTTCAGAAACCTATTGGTCACCAAATTAAAAGTTCAGGGATTTATTAGATATACTTTTTAAAGTATAGAGACCGGGTAGACACAATCCTAAAAGTTCAAGGACTAAACTTATAATTTAACCATCAATTAATCATATGCTTGTTCATGTATATTTTTTAGCTTTGGTTTAGACTCAACTTTATTGAATTTTTTTTAAAAAAAATATTATATTTAGTTCTTAAACTTTGCATAAAAAATTATGCCATGTATTTAATAAAAGTAACTTGTATTTTAAGTCAATCTAAAAAAATATAATATTTTAAGTCATATATCATGAATTTCATACATCAATCCGATCTGAATATAGCTTAGTAGATAAGATATTTGTTATATTTCTTAAAGTTGAATGTTCGATTCCTACCTCACATTTGTCCGAAAAAATGTTTTTTTATACTAAATTTATGTTTTATGTAATAAAAAAAAATCAAAAGCTAAGGAGGGAATAAACTTTTTTAGAAGCTTAGAAATTAAAATAAAAATATTTCAAAATATATGGACGAAAATAGAATAAAAGAATTTAAGAGAGCTAGAATAGCTTTAAAACTTTGAAAGGAAGGATGGGTGGGTGTGCGAAGTACATTTTAAATTCTACTTTTTGGTCCACGTACCCTCAATTTTATCCTGCTAGCCTCGTTTACACCACCTATTTGCCACACTCACATATTAATCTAATTAAGGTGTCATGCCAACATTTAAGTAACGAAATTAACTCTAGCTAGTTGTTAAATGAATTAAAATTAAAAATTTAGAGACATACTTAAAGTTTTCAAAAAGTTTAGAGATTATTAATAGGTTTAAATTATATTTTTGATCCTTGTACTTATAGCATTAGTTTATATTGGTCTCGATTGTACTTTCAAAATGTTCATTTTGATCAATGCATGTAATTTTAATTTTTGTTTATTTTAGTCCTTATACTTTAAAAATATCTATTATGGCCTCTATAGTCTTAAAAATTAACCATTTTAATCCATGTTTACAAAATTCTATATAAAATGAAAAACCTTTAATCCAAATCTATGGCTACACTTTAAAATTTTTATCAAATGTACTGTTGTGCTGAAATAGTGGGAAAGAACGATATAGAAAATAAAATGAAGGGACCAAACAGTTACTTGTTTAAAACTATAAGAACCAATACATACATTTCAAAATAAAAAAAAATGAACAAAAACTAAAAGTACAAAGACCAAAATAAACAAAAATGGTAAATTCATGAACCAAAATAGCCATTTTAGAAGTCGGGACCAAAATAAACAAAAAATAGAAGGTCTATAGCGATTATTATAATCCAGACAAAATAACTTTGCATCTTAAACACATATTATATAATTTCACCGACTATTATAACTCACTCAACACCCAAAACAGTATCTGAAAGTATATAAATTAAAATAAATATTTTAAAAGTACAAGGATCAAAGTAAACAAATACTATCGAGATGAGAATAGGCATTTAAATTTTTTCAATATATATATATATAACACCTCACCCATCTTCCCCATCTTTCCCATCTTCTATTGTATCATTTTCTTGCTTTCACACTGCGAATCAAAATCCATATACTTCTTAGATTGACCAATTCATCACTCTCTCTCTCTCCCATGGCTGCCCCACACTGATCCTTTATTATCTTTTCTTGTTTTAATTTTATTGAACGGCACAAGCAGGAGAAACAAACCAATCTTTTCCATTTTTTTTTTTTTTTGCTCTTAAATCGAGTGAAAAGCCTACAGCACTCTCTCTCTCTCTCTTTTTTTCCTTTCTCCCTTTTTCCATATTCTCTCTCTCCCTCTCACAGAAAAACCCTAATCCTCAACTTTTGTTGGCATAAAAACCAGAAGAAGGAAGTTGAAGAAGTTGAAGCTTATTGCACATCTTTCTTCAACCCCATCAAAATTAATTCCCAATATTGTCAGTTGGGTTTGTTCTCTTTCTCTCTTTTCGTCTATTTTCAAAACCCAAAAGCAAAAAAAAAAAAAAAAAACTCAGCTCTGTCCTTTGTTTGCAGATCATCCACTGCCTTTATTACTCAACCCCAGTTTATTTATTGCCTTTCTTCATACCCCTTCACTTATCAGTTGTTTTTTTCTTTTTCTTTTTCTCTCTCTCTCACCATGGATTCTGGGAATAGTGGAAGTATGCAGTCCTCTAGTGGTGGCGATGAGGAGTATGAGTCACGCTCCGACTCCATCACGGCTGCGTTTTTAACCAACCCACCAACCCACGGCGGTTCTTTCGCCGGAAACTTCCATCATCCTCCTCCTCCTCAATCATCCTCCTCCTCCGCTGCCATGTTTGATCATTTGTCCACTTTATTTGATCCAAGATCTTCACTTTCTAACCAAAACCCACTCCTCAATCTCGATATGGTTTGGTCCCGGACCGTGAGATCCGATCAGATTCCGCCGGATCTCGCCGGCCCACCTCCTAATTCTGCTGCCGCCGCCGATCAGAGTTTGTCATCAATCTCTAATTTTTCCGGCGTTCAGAATTTTTCTCACCCACCCGACGCTACTAATTCCTTCCGACCCACCGATCAGACCGAATTGCAGAATATTCCTAACAATTGCGGCAGTGGCGGTGGCGCGAACGTGGTTAGGAACTCGAAGAAGCGGCCGAGGGCCTCCCGACGAGCTCCAACGACGGTGTTGACAACAGACACTACGAATTTCCGCGCCATGGTCCAGGAATTCACCGGGATTCCGGCTCCGCCGTTCACCGCCTCCTCCTCCTCTCCTTTTACAAGAAACGCTGCCAGATTCGATCTGTTCGGCGGAGGCGGAGGTGGCGGCGCCGCCAGATCAGCCTCACATTTGGACGTTGTACCATCCACGCAGCCTTACCTTTTGCGGCCATTTCCCCAAAAACCGCCGTTTCTGTCTCCGTCGCCATCGACCTTCCTCGCCAGCGGCAATTTGCAAAACCCAATTTTTGACATCCACAACATGTTTCAATCGAACCCCAAATTGATCCCTTCGTCCAACGATCAGAATCTCAAAATGGGTATTTTCGAGGAGTTCGGTCTGAGTAGCCACGGCCATGGCCTCCCACCTGCCGGCCAAGCCTTACAGTCGACGACGAGAGACAACATCAACAACAACAACAACGGCAACAACCCTCCTCCGCCAATCTGGGTAGTCGGCGGCGGCGGCGGTGGAGAATCAAATCAACAAGGTGTTAATCTAAGATCTGGCAATGGAAATATCAACGGGAAATTGATCCGGTACGTCGCCGGCACTGCAAATTCGTCGGGATTTCTCGGCGATAAAGCGGCGGAGAATTTAAGGGCTAGAAGTGAAGGTATGGTGGAACCATGGATTTGTTCTTCTGATTAGTTGAAAAAGAAAAATCAAAGAAAATGGGAAAATGATGAGAGAAAGAGAATTACAGTAGAGAGAGAAATAGAGAGAAAGAGAGAGAGAGTCATCGTCGTTAATTAACCATCGCCATTATCAAACATAATTGAAACACCTCATTTTCTTGGTAACTATTATATTGTGTAAATAACAGATATCTATTTTTAATTATTTCCTCATAATTCATATATATTATTATTCTTGAAGATCATCAATACACCATATTATTTGGAAATTTAAATTAACCATCTTTTTTTTTTTCCTGTTCTTGTTTTGTTTATGAGAACTCATTGGATATTTAATTTCCCTCTCTAGTTTCTCTCTCCTTGAGAGGGAGTGATTGGAGGCGAAATTTGGGGGATGGCTCAGCCGCCACAATCTGTTGAGAGTTTGATTATCATATTCATTAGTTCTTCATTATTATTTTTCATCTTTCTATGATTCCATTTTTATTTTATGCAATTCATCATTTGTTATTATCTTTTGTGAAAAGATATGCAAACAATCGGATGCCTTTTTTCTTTCTTTTTCTTGTCTTTTCTTATCATTATTATTATTTTGCATTGAGTTATTTCTGGATTTTAACTCGGTTTTCGTGGTCTTAAAAGTTTTGATTTGGTTCTATAATATTTGGTATTCTGAATTTCTTTGGTATCAAATAGCAATCATGATTGTCTTATGTATGACATGTTTTCTTTGAACGTGTGATATGTTAGTTTTCCTTGAACAATGAACTAACATGTCAGGTAAAAAACAAAATTGTCAACATTTAGTACGTTATTTTTTTTTTTAGGGTAATAATTGGTACATATATATATAACCAAACTATAGGGTCGAATTGAAATTCTTGAAATTAGAGGACTAAATTAGAATTTATCGTAAAATTTTCTACCTAAAAAATAGGGTAATTGATTTATCAAATCAAACTATTCAACAAAAGTTGTTATCAAATGTGAAAGGAATAATTTTTTAACTTGCTTTGCTTATGGAATGCCATTCTCTACTATAAATGAATTGTTTTTCCATTTTGAAACATCTAATGAATAAGATCTAACAAAAACAAAATCAATATTAAAATAAAGAGGATTTTTTTTTCTTTTTTTCTTTTTTTGGAGTACATAGAAAGGGGTTTAGTTTTCCTTGGGATTTTGAGTATTGGGAATGGAGAGGGCCCCCATGTCCATCTGAAATTCAAATGTTAAAAGAATGGAAGGTGGGAAAAAAGTTAAAAGGGGTTTATGCAGGCAGTACCCTTCTCTCTTTTGAAACTGTTGCTGTTATCAAAACTTTATTTCCTTGCATGAAATGGAGGGATACCCAAGAAAGCCTTTAATCTCTCTCCTTTTTATATATGTATAAAAAAAATTACATTTCATTGATTGATATATCATTATCTTTTTCACTTCAATCATACCCATCCTCTTCACCTTTCAATTTAAATTTAGAATCATGAAAAAGAGGCATCATCACATACAAATGCCTAATAGTGCTGCCCTTTTCCTTTTACCCCCCCCCCCCCCCCCCCCCCCCCCCCCCAAAAAAAAAAATTAAATCTTTTGGTTGATAGTGAGTTTCTATAATTTGGGTCTTGAAATAAAGACATGTTTGAGAGTATTTTTAATCATCTCTAAAATATTTTTCTCATAGTTAGAAGCATTTTTCTATTAATATTTTCATATTTACTAGTAAGATTTGGTTGGTAATTAGAAGACACTTACAAAGAGCTTTTCACTTAAATATTTGATTAACCAAAAATTCAGAATGACTTGTTATCAAATATTTCATTCCTTCAAAACAATAGCTCCTAGTCCCTTTTTTTTTTTTTTTTTTTTAGAAAAGTTCAAATTGTGAAATCATGCGTGTTTAGGGTCCAAATGACCAATATCATATTCTCGTAAAAACATAACAAGTGTTTAGGGTCCAAATGACCAATATCATATTCTCGTAAAAACATAACAAGAGTACATTATTTGAAAAAAAAAATACTTTTACTGTATCAAAACTCATTCAAAACTTAAATATGACCTCTCTTAAGATTTGGGAATTACATTTGAATGTCCATGGGATTTTGTGGACTTTTACAAAAGGATGTTACCTTTTGATCATCCACTTTCTTTAAGAAAATCCCAACCTTTTTTTTTTCCTCTTCAAAACTAATGGCAACTCTTAGACATGGGAAATGGGTAGAGAGAGAGAATATGTGTGTGAGGTTTTCTTTTTACAAATAATAATGGTGATAGCAATGATGGTGTTTTCTTCTATTGTATAAACCCACAACACACACACACAAACACACATAAAGATAGAAAGAGAGAAAGATGAAGATGATAATGTCAAAGGCTGAAACAGTGAAAAGACAAACTGGCAAAGGCCAAGGCCAAAGGCCAAAGGGCATCTCTTGTAAAAAAGAAAAGAAAAAAAAAAGCCCTCCAATTTTGAGCTTAAGTTTCAAAAGATACAAGACTTTTGTTTGTCCCCACTGAAATACATGGCCCTGCTAAAGCCAAACCAAAGAAACAAGCTGACAAAGTTTTGAGATTAACAAAGGAAAGAAAACTTATCCCTTTGCATACACTTCCCTATAAAAAAATAAAAAAAGAAACAGTCAATTATGGCCTTATATTCCCTTCTACGGATATATATCTAATATTCTCAGATTTTCTTGTCTGCAATCACCCATTTTTGTTCTAAAATAATCCACTGTTCCCCTCCCTTCCCTTTCCCACACTTTTGCTTTAAAAAATCAGAGAAATTTTCTAATTTTTTATTTTTAAAAAAGTACTTTTCCAATCCATTATTCATGATCATGATTAACAGCTTGTTTTAAATATGTGTTGATTATAAAGTATGAAACAGTGTTGCTTTTCTAACCTTTTGATATAATTCAAACGTTGAGATTAATTGGACCGTCTTTAAAGATTGGACAATTGTATTGTTAGAAAATTAATTTCCCAATAGTTATAAGTTTCATTGATAACGATTTTTTTTTAATGTTTTCAAAACTTATGTTTGGTGTTTTCTTTGTTTTTTTGGAAAATTTTGTGCATATTGTTAACATATAAAAGAGGATGTTATAGAGTGAAATAAGGTATGTCAACAGGAAATAAATAGAAAGCAAACAAAACAACAAGATCAAAGATTACATAATCCAAACTTTAAAAATAGCAAAGCACAACCAACAAAAGCAAAAATAAAATCAATCAAAATGGCTTCAAGCTGACCCCACCATTGTTAAACACAAATCTCACAAGTTAGATGACCTCTATGTCACTGTCCTAAACAAGTTGAAGCAACATTTGTATTATTGATCAACAGGTCACCTATCATTGAATCTTATTATTGGGAGTGTGACCAAAGTCCCACATTGGTTAGATAATGGAAGATCATGGGTATTTAAGTGAGGGACACTAACTCCTTTGGTACGAGACCTTTTGTTTGAAACCAAAAACAAAACCATGAGGACTTATGCCTAGAGTGGACAATATCATACCAATGTGAAGATATATCGAGGGTCGTTGTCCCTAACACTATTGTTATGAAAACCATAGCTGAGTAATGTCAACAGAAATGTTGAAGTCTCAATTTTATAGAAATATCAATAAAATGTTCATATCAATAGACATTTCCAGAAAAATCATACGATAAATTCACAAGAACTTAATGACACAAAGTCCCATCCCATTGGGAATAGAGTTCTTTTTTCCATGGGACAAGACCTTGTAGGGATCCACACCCTGAATGGGGTGAAGAATCTCAAAATAGGCGGAGAACAGGAACGTGAGTGAGAAAAATTTCTCCATAAGCTAAATGGGGGCAGGAACAAGGAATATTCTTCGCCCCCACCCTGTTTGCTTTATATATATTATTGATTATGAATTATAATATTTAAATTTAGCGTTGTATGGTTTAATGACTTATATTGTATGGATAATTTAATATGTTTGAACTATTTTGAACTCATATGTATGAATAATTAAATAATTTGATATGAAATAATATTATGTTTTTATTAGGAGGTCTAAGAATTTTAACTTTTCCATGGATAATTAACCATTTAAGTGAAATTTTCCTTTAATACCCAATTTTTTCGAGATTTTTTTTTTAATAAAAAGATTAAATGGGTTTCTTGTGAATTTCCCGTTGGAAATCCTCACTCTGATCCTCACAAAAATTTTCGTTAACTTTTGCAAAGATAGATAATCAAATTGGGGGTGGGAATGAAGACAGGAAGCCATTCTTCGTCCCTGTCTTATCCTGTGAACATCCTTAATTGGCAAAAACCATCTAAGTGTGTGAACTGATAAGCACAACATACTAGAAAATAAAAGAGTGCTCAAGGATACAACTCCATAACCATAACTTTATATGTTTGGCTTATCAACCACTAAAGTTTTAGAATTTTATTTTTTATTTTTAAATTTTGATCAAGATGACAAAAAGTAAAATTTAAAGGAAAAAAGAAAAGAAAAGAAAAGAAATGGTTAGCAAACGACAAAACTTTTTAAAACAAAATAGTCAAACACAAAATTATGTTTAAGAATCTTAATTATTGGAGCCTTTTTAGAGTTAGGATGAGCTAGCATAAGTGATTTGATGTAGGAGGCTTGTCCAAGCTATAGGGTATGGGTCATGGGACAGAGAAAATATTTGATACTATCATATTGATAGGAATTTTCATATTGCTTCCATTTATTTTGAATTTTGTTGGTAGAAATTTATAAATAAATTTTTATATCCAAATGTTTTGGAGCCACAAATGAGACATTATAAGTCTCCTAATTTTCACAACGTTTGGATCTTTTCTCTCTCTAAACCAGACATCATCTAAAATTATGTTTTTTATTCACCTAAAAAGAAAATAAATAAAATATAAATTAATATTATAAAACTCCAAAAATAACTGACCAGAAGTTAGTAAAAGAGATTTAACATCAAATCACTAATTAGTTTATTATAAAAACAAGACCACTTATAAAGGAAAGCTCCTTGCAAATGGATAATTAAAATAATAATAATAAAGTTACTCCTTATAGTCATCAAGTAAACAACTGGAGGAGCTCGAGAGAAAAAAAAAAAGAGTAAACAACTTAGCATAGTTCAACAGTAAATTATCTTTTTTTTAGGTTGTTGTTCAAATTTTTATCCCCATATTTGTTGTATTTAAAAAAATTCAAATAAACAAGGACATAGTTTAATTATGCTTAGGAGTATTCTTTTTTCATGGGATCTACCCGTAGCAGGATGAGAGTCTTCGTTAAGGCGAGGAATAAGAGAGGGAGTGGAGAGAAAAAAAATTTCTATTCGCTAAACAGGGATGGGGACAGGGAATATATTCCTTGTCCCCATCCTCGTCCGTGCCCCAAATGCTTATATATATATATAATAGAAACCTTAAGTTTGAAAAATGTTAAGGTGTGATTCATGATGTCTCGTAATTTATTGATTTTTGTAGGAATCATGTGTTATGAACAATGATGACTAAAGGAGGAATTATTGAATATTTATTATGTTTGAATCATTCAAGACAATGTTGTAATATTTAAATTTAAAGTTTTTTTTGTTTAATAACTTGGATATTTCATATTTTATATGTTTGAACTTTGAACCATAGAGTATAGTTGAGCATTTGAACCATATTTTTAGATATTTATCTTAATTTGATATGCATATAGAATATTATTTTGTTTTTATTAAGAGATACAAAAATTATCTAATGGAGATTTTTCAAGAAAATTTATTTTTATTTAATTAAGATTAAAAAAACAAATAAGAATTTGATACCCATGAATTTCTAGTGGAAAATCCCATCTTAATCTCCATGAAATTTATTGGGAAATTTTGCAGGACAGCCTGCGAACGTCAGTATTTATACTCACCTTCGTAAACTAATTTCATTAATTTCAAGCGTATTAAACAACAACCAAGTATATTGAGCGCTAAAATATATATATTCTTAATATAACATTACAAATATTGTGCGAAAATTTAAAATTTTCATTTAGAATGAAGTTTTCCAATCCCTTAACCAATTATAATGATTTTTCTTTTGGTTGAACATCTTAACCAATATAATTGTAATAAAGCTTTAAGCATACTAGGGGTGTACAAATAACCCGGTAATCCAAGCAACTCGAACTACCTAACCCAAATTGTAAGGGTTGAGTTGGGTTAGATTTTTTTTCGATTTGGGTTGGGTTAAAATTTTAGAGAACCAAATTTTCGGATTAGCCTTTTTAGGCTCGGGTTAACTCAACCCAACCCAACCCAACCCAAAGTTTGATTTTTTTTTTTTGTTTTTTTTATATATATACTTATAAATGAATTATTTATGAACTTTTAATGTTTTTCATCTAGGATTGTAATGAATATTAAGATGTTATGAACTTTGAAGTTTAATATTTGAATTTTATGTCATTTTAGTTATTAATTCAAGTAAAATTTATTTTAAATAATTAAGAAAATTATTAAAAAAAAAAAAAAAAAACTAACCCGGCGACCAAACACAACCAAACCTGAAAATATAGGATTGGGTTTGATTGGGTCATTCAGGTAGCCAACTCGACCAACCCAAATTTTCGAGTTGGTTCCAAAAAACCCTCTAACCCAACTCAACCCGACCCGTGTACACCCCTAAAGCATACAACATCAATAAAACTTTTCATACCAAAATTTTGTGTGGGATATCAAAAACAATATATATAAATATATCTTCTGAACTTTAGGGTAAATTTTAATTATGTTCCTAAACTATGAAAAGTTTTATTAAACCTTTAAACTTAATTACAACACTTTTAATCCCTGAATTTTTATGAAAGTAATACTTTTAGTTCCTAAACTTTAGTTTGTAACAATTTAGTCTTTGTTACAAAATGTAAAGTACAATGACTAAATTGTTACAAACTAAGTTCATGGACTAAATTGTTACTTCTATGAAAGTTCAAGAACTAAAATTTACTTTTAACTAAAAGACCCCCTTTGGAGAGTTTTTTTTTTTGTTAACATGATGTGGTACCTGATGTGTGAAAGACATGCGTAACATCATTTATAATATTATTATATTTATAAAAATTAACGTGATATCTGATGTGATTTTTGTGAACGATGTTCAAAATGAAGTAAACAATATATTATGAGTTGAAATAAATGGTAATTTATATAGATATGAAATTGAATATTATAAATGATAATGTAACATATGTTTTTCAATTTTCACGGTAGGTGCCACGTTAATTTATGTCCGTCATGTTAATGGAAAAACTTTCTAAAGGTTTTTTTTTTAACAATTTCAAAGTTCGAGAGTTAAAATGAAAATTTTCAAAGAGAAAATGACATAATTGAAATCTATTTCAAAGTTATTCAAGGTTATTTTGTGTATATAATTTAACCTAACTAAAAAACACATTCAAACTATGAGTCCTTAATTTGTAATAATTTTTCTTAAAAAAACCAAAGATTTTCAATAGAATCATCTAAAAAAAACTTTTAGAAGTTTGAAATCAAATGGGATTCTTCCAATCTTCCATGATATCATTTTCCTTTTTTTATTTTTTATTTTATGCCTTATATGTTTTCTATTTTTCAAGAAAGAAAAACAAAAGCACGTCGAGATCTGTTTCTTGTTTCTCGTTATTTCTTTTTTTTTTTTTTTTAATTAAAAAATAAACTGAAGTGTCTTTGGATAATTATTTTTCATTTCTTGTTCTTTAAAAATTTGATTTTAAAGATAAAAATGTTGGCTTAAAAACAATATTTTAAAAATAAAATAATCAAAATAATGATGTTATCCTTTGATTTCTTTTTAATATTTATTATGCCTTTTATAAGTGAAAAAAAATGATTAAATAATTTTTTGAAAAACTGAAAATGAAAAGAAGAAACATATATTTCTTTTTGTCAAAATATTTGTAAACAATTTTAAAAGTAAGAAATGGAGAAACATAAATAGTTACCAAATTTTCCGAAAGCCCCTTAATTACTACAATTGCAAGTAATAACCCATGATTGGAATTAAGTGTTTTGACAAATAAGCAACTAAGGAGTTATTGGATGAAGTTCAACTTTGACATGATTGGAACCAATCCAAATTGACCTTTTGAAGCTACCGAAGAGCCATTATTTTACCGACATCCATATTATATAAATGGCACTTGAGGGGAGAAACTTTTGATTTTCTTTTTTGCCCCCTCTTAATTTGAAGACTTCCTATTATGACCTTATTAATTGAAAGATTTTCTCTTCTACTCTCAATCTAAAGGTTATAAAATCTCTACGCATGTAATATATAATTTGAATAAAGGTTGAAAAATCTTGATATTCAATTTTCCAACTAACTAATATTTAAATTTTTTTAATGATAATTTAAAAAATTAATAACTAAACCTAAAACAATATTTTTGAACCTATGTATTTTTGAGAATATATAAAATTATTATGATAGATTTTTCTTAAAATAAAATAATATTTAAACATTTTTAATACATATTTAAAAATTTATATGATCTTCAATCTTCCAACTAACTAATATTTAAATTTTTTAATGATAATTTAACAAATTAATAACAAAAACTAAAACAATATTTTTGAACCTATGTATTTTCGAGAATATATAAAATTATTAGGAAAGATTTTTCTTAAAATAAACTAATATTAAATATTTTTAATGCATATTTTAAAATTTAAGAACGAAAACTTAAAAAACAAATTGAACTATTCATTTTCGAGAATATATGAAATTATTATGAAATATATATATATATATACACACACACATTAATATTTAAAGATTCTTTTAATGCATATTTAAAAATAAAGATTTTTTAATGAATATTTTAAAGATCATTAATTTTTTTAAAATAGATTTTTAATCCATATTTAAAAATTTAAGAACAAGAATTTAAGAAAACAAATTGAACAATTCATTTTCGAGAATATATGAAATATATATATTAAATACATTAATATTTTTGAACCTATGTATTTTTGAAATTATCATGAAAGAAAGTTAAGAACAAAAACTTTTAAAAAAATTTGAACAATTTTTTTTTCAAGAATATGAAATTAAAATAATATTGAAATGCTTTTTTTAAAAAATGAAGATAAGATTTTTTTAAAAAATAAGTATATTAACAAAATATTTGATTATGATGTATTGTGATTAATATACATAAATTAAATGTCATACATCATCATTCTATATATAGTGCATCTCACAATCGAATTCTTCAATGTCTTCCAAATTGATTCCAAAAATTATAGGGGAGAAATTTTGATTTCCCTTTTTTCATTTGATGGCTATGGATATATAAGCCTAATCTTTCTTTTTAATAAACCAGATCATTCGTATTCAATTTTTCAATTCTCAAAGTTCAACCAATTTATTATTGAAGAGATTTCGTTATGGTGATGTTAGAGGTCGACAAGTTAATGAGCTCTCCCCTTCTAATTGTTTTTGCAAATTGTAGATAAAGAGAGTGAGTGATTTAATGTAATGTACTGCTTTTTATGTGTTTTGTGGTTTTTTTTTTTTTTTTTTTGTTGCAAATAGTAGAGAAAGAGGGTGATTTAACTTAATTTACGGCTTAAGTAGTTTTTTTCTTTTTTTTTTGGCAAATGGCAAGATTTAATGTAATTTACTACTTTTGTAGTTTTTTTTCTTTCTTTTTGAATTTATAAAGACACACCAATTCATTTATTGGTCCTTGACATATCGAGGAGGGTAGAGAAGAAAATGATTGCAACCTTGGCTCCTTAAGGCAGAAGGAGAAGTAAAAAACGGCAGACAATGTGTGATGTAATTGTATTATTTTCTCCTTTATTTTTATTTATTTTTGTTTCCTTTTCCTTTTTTGTTTTGGATAAATTGGAGTTTAGTAGACTAGAATTTAGGAAGGTTTGATCCAGTTTTACATTTTTTCTTATTTATGTTATTTATTATATTTAAATATAATTATTAATAGTTATTAAAAATATAATATAATTGCAATTTTCAATATTATGGTAACAATTAATATTCATATTCTAAAATTTATTTTATTTGATGGAAGATTGAATTATCTATCTTGCATAAAAAATAATATTTTTGTTTAAATTAATTTATTAATAGATATTATCGATTCATTGAACTTTTGTAAACAAAAATAAATTGATTAATAGATCTCCTAAAACTTCTTTCATAGATTTGAAGAGGTCTACAATTCAGAACCACGTATCTAATTAATGATTCAATTGAATTCGAAAAGATCATTGCAAAAAAGATTTTTTCAATTACTAGATAATTAATACGAATTTAAAAAAAAAAAGAAAAAAAAGAATATTTTGGTTTAAATTAAAGTTTGGAATTAAGTGGGTAATCAAATGATGCAAATCAAAATAAAAATAATATTTTGGTTTAAATTAAAGTTTGAAATTAAACTTTTGTAAACAAAAATAAATTTATTAATAGATTTTCACGATTTAGTGAACTTTTGTAAACAAAATAAAGTAACGAATAGATCTCTTCGAAACTTCTTTTATAGATTCAAAGAGTTCTAAAATTGAGAACCAATAACCAATTAATGATTCCTTTAGCTTGAATTCAAAAAGTTCATTGCAAAAAAGATTTTTAATATGAAATTTTTAAAAAAAATAGAAAAAAAATATTTCAGGTTAAATTAAAGTTTGAAATTAAGGCCCGGTTTGATAACGTTCTCGTTTCTCATTTCTTGTTTACTGTTTCCATTTCTCGTTTCTTGTTTCTGTTTCTTAAAAACTAAAAACATAAATATGTTTGATAACTATTTCTGTTTCTTGTTTCTTATTTTTTGGTAAAAATAAAATTTAGTACATATACTATAATAAAACATATAACATGCATTAAAATAAGTATAAAACAATTATAAAGAGGTTATAGTATTTTATTAAGGCTCAACACCTAATTAATAATAATAATAATAATAAA
This sequence comes from Trichosanthes truncata, assembly GCA_033996785.1. Taxonomy (NCBI): domain Eukaryota; kingdom Viridiplantae; phylum Streptophyta; class Magnoliopsida; order Cucurbitales; family Cucurbitaceae; genus Trichosanthes; species Trichosanthes truncata. Next base: position 75,866,250 of record JAWPNB010000003.1, read on the forward strand.
TTTTATCCTTCAAATGTTGTTCAAATTTGATTTGCAATGTTATTTCTCACTTCAATCAATTCACCTTGAACAATTTTGACTTACAAGAGTTAGTTCAATTAGACGAATTTGTAGATTGTCTAAGGTCAGACAATCAAACATACCCACATTTTATTAATTTAATAATAAACTTTATTTTTATTTTTTCTTTAAAAATGCATTAGCCAATAATACACGTAAATAAAATCAGAAAAAGAGAGAGAATGTATATATTTTTTTTACATTTAATGGTAAACATGAAATACATTTTTAGTTTATTTATTTAATAAAAAAAATAAAATTGTATCAAAAGGAAAAATAATAGAGAATTAAATAGAAAATAATAACTATAAGCTCATTAATGTAAAGTAAAAGAAAATAAGAAAATAAGAGAGAAGAGAAAAACATAAACGAAAAGAAAAAAGAAAAAAGTAAAAAAGAGAAAAGAAAAAAAATGAACTATTAAAAGAAAAAAAGATTATGATGAAAGAGAGAGAACGAATAGAAAGAAATAAATCAAAAAATAAAAATAAAAAAGAAGAAAAAAACAAAAAGATTAAAAAGTATTAAAATAAAAACAATAGAATGGATGAGAGAGAAAGAAGAGAGAGGGGAGAGATTGATAAAAAGAGAAATAATAATACATGCATGAAACCTGAGAAAAAAACAGAAACAGAATTTGCGAAACTACTTTTTGAAGTTTCTCAAAATCTGTCAGTTTTTTAGAAACAAGAAACAAGATGGTTTATCAAACATGTCTGTTTCTTGAAAAATGAGAAACATGAACAAGAAACAGGAAATAAGAACGTTATCAAACGAACCCTAAGTGGCTAATCAAATGATGCAAATCAAAATATATAAAAAAAAGAAAAAGAAAAAAAAAGAATAATATTTTGGTTCAAATTAAAGTTTGAAAATAAGTGAGTAACCAAATGATGCTAATCAAAATAAAAAATAATATTAAAGTGTAATTCTTCATTTTCCATATGTATAAGACCTTATATTCAACTTTTGTATGTACATTGCATTTTCAATATTATGAATACGTACAACGCACGTAGTATCCAACTAGTGAATTAAAAAATGATATATATTATTAAGAAAATTCATTTTATTTCATTGTTGGGTAAATAATAGAATTCCTTCAACTGCTACCATCTTTCAATATCATCATTCCATTCCAAGTATATCTCTTGGGAAAAAGTGTTTATTTTATTATTAAAAGAGAATTCATTTTAAAGGTTGAGTTGAAATTCGCTTTTAAAGGTTGAGTTGAATCTATTTATGTGTGTAATTACATAAACTGAATTTCGTTTGTTTTTTGAACAATGTTTTTTATATTTGTTTTGGTTAAATTATATATTTGGTCCTTATGGTATAGAGAAAGTTAAAATTTAGTCTCTATGACTTTAAAAGTTAGAATTTTGTTCTTATAATTTGATAAAATTTCATAAATAGTCTCTATTGAAGGGATTATTTATAAAGGTTTTATCAAATCATAGAGACTAATTATAATATTTGAAACTATAGGGACTAAATTCTAACTTTCTTACAATTATAGGGACCAAATTTGTAATTTAATTTTTTTTTAAAATTTTGAATATTCTAAGAAAACAATTTTAAATAACAATGTGATTATATAATAACATTTTCTTTATGAGTTTTTAAAAACTTTCTAAAGATATCAGAAATTTCCCAACATGTCAAACTATGAAATTTTAATTTCAGTTAACTTGAATATAATTCAAGTAGCTATATATATATATATATATATTTTATTAGTAAACCCCTAATTCACATTATAAAACTTTAAAAGAATAAGACAGGGCAAAGATAAAAAAATTCTTATTCCTCTAATATATATATTCCCAAATCAGAATTTCTTCAACACCACTCAGAAGAATATATTGTTTTTTTTCCCCTCTGTTTTCTTAAAATGGTTTTTTTTCCTATTATTATTCGATATTCCAATAATGTAGAATCCAAACAAGGTACGAACTGAAGTTTCAAATTATATACATGGCTGTATATCATTATTTTGAGATGCGTATTGTAAAAGCAAGCAATATCAAAGCTATTTTATGAGTATTGGGAATAATATACAAACATATCATCAATAGACCTAGCTACAGCCTTTAGAGTATGATTGCAAGATAGGAATATCAAACATATATTGCATTACAATCCTATACAAATTGCACTTTTATCATAATAACATATTGTTGAGTTGTGTAAAGCACACACCGAAATCTCGAAATCTAGGTCTGATTTTGCATCAAGCTCGCTTGTGAGTGCCACAACGCCATATATATAGGTAAGATAAAAGTGAAAAAAATGTTGAATTAGTCTAAGCAGATGATCTCTGCAACCAAAAGATAATAGAATCTCTCAAATAGCGAGCTGCTTTTGTAGGTACATGGGTACTCTACCAATTTACCGCTCGCCTTTAACTTAAGTGTCAAAGCATCTATATATATAACAAATACTATGGCAATGTTAGTTAAGTATTTTAGAAAATATTCTTATTTAGCAGGTGACTAAGACATTGATATATAGATTCTAACATCTAAATTAGTAATCTCAATTTTAAATTATGTCTAAACTTATATTCATTTAATTTTATTCTAGTTTTTGGACAATTAGAATTTTCTGTTTGGTCCTCAAAAATTTGTCCATTTTTCTTAATTTTGGCCCAAAAATTGTACGTCAACTTTAAAACATAATGTAACAATTCTTTCATTGTCCAAATGTCATACTTAGATAGATAGTGACTAAATATGAAGTCCAAGTAAAATTGGATGACTAACATTAAAATTTTAGAAGTTTGAAGATTAAAATATAAAGTGAAAATTAATACAAGGAGAAATTTCATTGTTATCCTATTTTTATCTCATTGAGTCAATTTAACTTTAAATAGTTAAATTAAATACTTTAAAACTAGATTAGGAATTTGTCCATGCAATTAACTAAAATATCATACAATTTGACAAATAAAACGCTTAGAATTAAGCTATAAAAATGTTATTCAAACTCAAAGAATCTTAGATTAAGTATTTTAAAAAATGTCCAAAATCAACGGCATAATGCTTAAATCCAACTAAAACAATTAGTACTCACAAAATAACTCGTCTTATCTAGCAATAAAATACTTTAGTTATCAACAATCTTAAAAAAAATAATAATAATTTAACTAAGGCTATTAATTTCTCCATTTATTTAAATTCAAGATATATTTTGATGAAATAAAAATTTTAAGATTAGAATTGATTCTCAACCTAACTATAACTCTAATGGTCATCATCAATGCCTTTCTTTACAGGTCATAGATTCTAATTTCCTCCCCACATTTGTAATGAAATATCCTATTAAAAAAAGGGTTAAAGATGGATTCATTTAGTGAAGTATAAGACTAAAAACTGATTTTTTTTTTTTAAATTTAAGAATTCAAATTGGAATTTTAAAACTTCAAGATTAGGATGACAAAAGAATAAAGTACAAAAATCAAATTTAAGCCTCATAAATTTTAAATTTTTATAAGCGATATCAGTGTAGCATGTGACATGTACATTATTTAGATAGTCACTACGCATACGTGTCCCTCATATATAATAAAATTAAACAGGAAATGCGAGTCTAAAGAATATTAATATTGAGGATAATTAAGCAAGTTTAGAGTCTTTATACATGTATGATTAGACACCACTAATGCTATATTCTTTTCCCAGAAGCATACTCCACTAATGCTATTATGTCCATTCTTTTCGATCCGTAACTTTTGACTTTGATGTATGTTTATACATCAAGAAGTATATATTTCCAAAGTATTAATTAATCATGCTTACATCTATATACCAACTAATGCAATTTAATTAACATACTTTGACATAGGTTAGAAGTGAGAAATCTTTTTTTGGTATATATTATTAATAAAAGATTAAATATGCTGTAACTCATCAGTCGAGTAGTTTTAAGATTTAATAGTGATTTAACATAGTAGACAAGGATGATCTTTTAGGTTCAAACTTTATGTTATATCATTTCCTTTCCAATTAATATGAGTAATCACTTGTTAGATCTTATGTTAATTTCCTAGTCCATAAAGATATGTAGTATTGTTCAAAATTGTTGATGCGAGAATCTGAGCACAAGTCTATGATAGCCCTGAGTTGAGGCGACAAGTCGTTTGGTTGAGTAGACCTGCAAGAAAGAGACTCACAATGGTGTGGTGTTGCGCTCAACACACTCTGATTCTTAAGTTAGTGCTTAGACTGAAATGGTGTCGAGCTGAGCTATAGTAATATTGCATACCTCTGTAGTGAGATGAGTACCCTCTATTTATGTTTTTCATTGCTGTCCTATTGTTAGCATATGGTAGTGGAAGTTAAGAAAAGGGGGCGACGCATTACCTCGATTCGGTTGATACTAAACTTGATAGGGTTGCTTGCCTTGTCCTCTTCGACCATACTTCCTTAACTTGGTCCCTCTTGATCGAAGGGCCTCACCAGTGGCTTAATCATGTGTACGATCCACGTGGCTTCAAGCAGCCTACGTGGATGGGGGCTCCAGATCCAACCCCTAACAAAAATTATTAATTAATCAACCTAAGTTTTTGAGTATAATATAGTAGGAGATCAGTCATGTTCCAAACTTAGCTATTTTCGGTGGTTCATTTTTGCAAAACGAGTTAGTGGGGCCATGAGAAAAGAAATGATATATTTTCGTTGACTAGGACTCAGCATATAGAACTCCAATATGACAATCCTTAGGACGATCATGAGATTGGGATAAAGAGCACGTTTGACAGAAAAGTACTATTCCATGTGGCATTTACAAAGAGCAACGTGTGGAGCTTTGGGGGTTTAAATTAAGTTTGTGGTAAAAAAACAGAAGATGACATAAAAGTCAAGACAGGGAAGTCCGTCCAACTTCCCAGTGGTCCTTAAAAGACCAGATTTTAGGGTATTATGAAGGAGACGACTGGTAATGTTTTGATGGGCTTTTTCCATTTTTCTTCTGCAACTTATCCTTTCTTTGCCTGCTCCCTCAGCTAGCTAGCTTTCACCCGCAACCGCCAACTTGGACCCTCAATACATCATGGGATCCACCAAATATTATTCTATGGTCCTTATTGAGAATGAGAGCTCTCCCTTTTCCTTCTTGAAGTTTGTTCGTACTCTATTAGAGCTTAATTCTTCACGTAGAATTTGAAAACAAATCATGACTAGATCGACCAGTTTCCGGTCAAATAAAGAAGAAATGGAAGATTCCACAATTGCAAAAGACGAACTTATTCAATCCTAGTTGGGTCCACTTGATAGCAGCAATCTACTTACTGTGAAAGTGAGGGACCCCAAAAATGTAAGCAAGTTTGCGTTGAATGTACGTAGCAGAGAATGATCGCATGAAATTATAATCCCAAAGAAAAAAAGATGGCCAAGATAAAATATATATATATATATTTAAATTTATTGGAAAATTAGGTTGGTCAATTTGATTTATCAACTATTTTTTTTTTCCACACGATCAATTTCGTTTACCTAGAATTAGGTTTGAATGGTCAACATATCAAAAGACACATACTATCAATTGAGAAATCAGAAGTTTTAATTCTCCACTCTCCACATGTTGAGCTCAAAAAAGAAAGAAAAAAAAAAGAGGTTTTGGAGGCAGATTTTCATTTTCTTAAACAAGTTGGTTTAGTTTGGTGTTAATTTTGATATTTAAGAAAAAAGTTACAACTGCATCAACCTACTTATATCAGGAGGGTTAAATTATTTCCAATAAATCTAAATACTCACTTCTTCTAACAATCTAAAGATTATTGAATTAATCAATCTTTATCTAAAGACTTGAAGCTCAAGACTAGAATGTAGAAAAGGATAGAAGGATAGAAGCTCAGACTATAAGTTCAAAGTCTTTATCGATTTTGGAGTATGCCAAAGTTTTTCTCAAACCTCTTGATTGCATCTTTATTGAATAGCAAACTTGACTACTCGAGAATTACTTGGAAAATCTTTCTTGACCAACTCTCTTAATTAAGGATGTTTTCATATTCTAAACACTACGTGCCTTTATTTATAAAACAGACTAATGAAATTCCTTTTTCCCACATGTAAAAATTCTTGGTTAAATTAAAAAATACCCTTGAATTTTGGGATATGTTTCAATTATGTCCCTAGACTATGAAAAGTTTCATTTTGACCCTTGAACTTTGAAGTTTGTTCCAAAAAATGCCCTTGAACTTTGAAATTATTTAAAAAAATATCTTTTTCATTAAAAATAAATAATAAAAATTGACATAGTAGCTGATGTGTAAAAATTAGAAAGTGTACGTGATATTATTTATATTTATATAGAAGATTAAAATCGTTTTTACCATTTATTTCATCTCAAAAGATACTGTTATGATCATTTATATAATCAATTTTTATATATCAACTATCACGTTAATTTACGTTGATGATGTTGTAAATGGTGTCACATATGTCTTCAAATTTTTACACATTAGTCATCGCGTCAATTTCCATCTTATTTTAATAGAAAAAAAAAATCCCCTCTCCAATGGTACTTTTTGAAACAAATATCAAAATTTAGAGTAGAAATGAAACTTGTAGGGGTATAATTGAAACCTACCTCAAATTGAGAGGTATTTTCTATAATTTGAGCAAAATTCTTTATCCTTTAATTGCTCTCTACATTCATTCGTACATATGGATATTTTCTTGTATTTGTGAGCTTAGGTTGTTGGTCACAAGTGTACATTTAAAACTTGCAAGTTAAGCTTAGGGTTGCATTAAATAATTTAAACTTCAATTCAATTTGATATTCGTAGTCTTAAAATTTTTATTTTAGTTTTATAATTTAGCTAAATCTCCTAGAATGTCCCTGTCATTATCAAATGATAATAGTTTATATATATATATATTTGCAGGTTCTCTTAGATCCAAGAGAGAGCTGGTTCTTTATTAAAAACAAAAAACCAAAAAAAGAAAAGAAAAAAATGGTTCTCAATGTTTTTTAAAAGAATAATACTTGGCTGCACATCGGTGTGTAGGTATCTTTCTACACACTACCATTAAATTTTTTACAATTAAAAGTGAAAAAGTAAAAAAGTTTCAATTTCTCTTTTTCTCCCTTTCTCTCTTCTAACTGTCAAAAATTTAATGATAATAGGCAAGAAGATAGGTGTAGCCAAAATAATGTTCTTTTGGAAGCCCTCATTCACAACGAGTATTTCATAGAGAGTTGACTATGAATTTTATTAATAGCTGGTTCGTTTTAATTCCTTGCAATGTTCCCTTTTTTATCATGAAGCAAAAGGGAGGCAACCAATGGGCCTAGTTTTGTTCATTTGTAAGCCCATCCAATTTAACCTAATTTTGGGCCTCATTTTTACTTTGGGGAATTGGACCGTATGGCCAAAATAAAAGGTCCGTTTTAAAAAACATCCAAAAATAAAAAGTGTGATTTATGGCTACATGTGAGAAAAACATACTTTATACTTTTCCCTTTTTTCCACCTTGTCCTTATAGGTTAGATCTGAGCTATATACTATTTTGAGATGAAACATATTGTATTTAAACTATAAATCTTGTAAATCTAAATTCTGAATCTTTTGCTTTTTATAAATCTTAACTTATTTAAAATTTAAAATTTTATCTTTCTAAGTTTTAAACTACATATTTATATTATTCATTTTTCTTGTTATTTTTCACATTTTTAAACGATTCATTGGGTAACTAATAATCTTTTTTTTTTTTACTAATGGATCACGACTCACGAATATTTGCTATTGACTTGCTTTACATTCTCCTAAATCACAGTATCTTATAATATTTTTTCTATTTTATTTCAAATATATTATTTATCGTATCTCAAATTCAAATCTAAAATTTAGATTTATCTCCCAATTACTTGTAACATGACGCAATCGGCAAGATTATTTTCTACTACTACAACATATACTGTGTTTCTGTTTTATATAAACAAATACTTGATTTGAGAGGGAAAAACAAAGTAAGGAAAAAGTTGAATATTCTTTCCATATAAAGCATTAGCATAAATGTAAAAGAAGGGAGAGAAATCAAAGATTTCTCAACGGTAAGAATTTTAAAGAGATTTGGAGCGATCTTAGATGATTTCCATATATGTTAAACAAGTCTCTTTTGTTATGGCTGGCTTGGTATTAATTGAGAGTGAATTAAGGGTGATTGGAGACTAATCATTCATGATATCTTGTTGACCGAATTGCTGCAATTATGTCAGATATAATGGAGGATGAGGTGGTTGCTGATCGTCTCAGACCCTCTTGTACAACATTAGAGTTTTGGAAAAGAGAAGGAGAAAGGTTTAAATGAATTGAAGAGTTTGCAAAAAAGATGTGTTTTTTAGTGCAGGGTATTTACATGATTCAATCTAACGAATATTTTAGTTGTTACAAGGTATTTGTGTGGCTTGGTCTAATGAATATTTAAGTTGTTTTTAATACAATGTATTTTGCATTGCTAAGTCTGACGAAGATTTTAGATGCTTTTAGTATAATGTATTTGTGTGGTAAAATCTAATACAAATTTTAGCTGTTTTTTAGTAGAAGGTATTTCGGATTCAGTTTGACAAAGATGTTATAAATTTTGGTTTCAAATTTATCATAGGTTTAATTTAGTTAAAATTATTTTTTTAATTAAGTTCAATTGGGCTTAATTAAAATTGGATTAAACTAAATTAAACAAGTTTGACCTTTTAAATTGTTCCCAAAAATAAGTGACTCAAACATTGTTTGGGCCCAAAATGGAGGAGTCCAAAGTCATTCAACTCATTCTTGATTTGGTGAAGCCCTTTTTATTAATAAAAACGTGCAGCCCATTTTGTGTATAAAAAGGATGTATGTATGGGCATTAGGATAGATGATTATGGATGTATGTGAGGGTACCATTCATTAAAAGAGAGTATTAGGCTTTAAAAAAGCAAAAAGAAAGAGAGGGGGAGAAAGATAGGCCATTCAGACGAATAAAAGAGAGAGAGTTTGCGATTCATTTTCTCCTCCTTCGTATACTGCTTGCCATCGAGGGTTTGCAGTAAGAGAGAGACTCTTGCGATAAGCCTTTCTTCCTCTCCTCCTTCGTATACCACTTGCAATTGATGTTGCTGTTCATGAGGGGGCTTGCGATAGGGGGGAGAAATTGATTTCATCCTCTTGAATGCAAAGCCTTGAGACTACAAAGGTGGTATAGTTATTTCTTTATTGATTTATGTTCTTTCTTTGCTTTCTTGGATAAATCCTTTTAGATCTATTCTTGTTCTTGTTTATGTTATGTATTTTGTAAGTCCAATTCTCTAATAATATTGACTAGCAAAGGCCAATAAGACCTTTTACAAATGGAGTAGGTCTATTGACTGAACCACACTAAATCCTTGTATTTTTCCCCTTTTTTTCTTTACAGTTTTTTTTTTGATTTTTTAACTCACTGTCTAACACTTATAATTCCAGAAAAATTACTCAAAATCACCTCTAATTTGCTTATTAAGGCTAAATACATGGGTTGTGATCTTGGTAAATCATCAATCAACCCAAAAGCTTAAGCTGATGGGTTATGATAAATTTAATTATATCAATACTTCCAAACCTCCCCTCACTTGTGGGTTTGAAAATTTGTAGAAAGACCCAACAAGTGAAAATCAATATTAATTGGGGAGGAAATGACTTCACAGGGGTTTGAACACAGGACCTCCTGCTTTGATACCATGTTAAATCATCAATCAACCCAAAAACTTAAGCTGATGGGTTATGGTAAATTAATTAATTATATCAATACTAATTTTAGTTCAAGGTATTTACTTTAGGTAATTTCCAACAAAGGGATGCTATGGAGATGGAGTAAATGAATTGAGAATATGGATCACACAAAGAAGAGAGACCAGAAAACAAACACCCCTTTTACACCATTAAAAGTATAGAAAATAGATGATTTAATGAAGGAGAGAGTTTGTTCATCAACAAAGAAGTGGAGGTGGATGGGTACAGTGTGTTTCCTGATTTTCGACGTTGCCCTAGTGTGAATACGATGACAAGTTTGTAGGGGTAGCGTGTTTACATGGTTATGGTGGAGAATCCCAAATTAGGTCTTAACTCTTTGAATACATAGTATTTTTCACGCCCTGTAATGGGACCTATAAAGTCTTATTTAATCACATTTATTTCTTATTAATTAGAAGAATTTTATTTGTTTTATTATTATTATTTAGAGATTCGAGCAATTCACGTGTTTTGGAGAGTTTGCAACATTTTAGAGTTAATTTGGACCAAATCAGAGGTGATTCGAGCAATTAAATTTCTATCCAAATTTGACCGATCATATTATGACTTTTTGAGATGTAAATATATTCAAATTTTGTGTCAAGTCGAAGCTTATTGAATTATCTTTCCAACGGTATAAGATTCATTATATTATAATAAGTATTATGAAAGTTATGATATTTTGAGTAAACACTGCTCTTGTTGGAAAACTTCTATACCCGAGAATACTTTATGCCAACTTCCATTCCCATTATCTTACTGATTAAGTTTGGAAATATAGCCAAATTAGATACCATTTTAAATCTCTTTGAAAGATCATTCCAGCCATATAAAGATCACGTCGATCTAATTCTTGGAGAAGAAGTTATTGACAAAATACTGAAGACTATGCAATCCAAAAACTTTCCTTATTTGCAAACTTCTATGTTTGTTTTGAGAATTCATGAAAGAATTTTCGATTTTTGGATGTATTTTCCAGAATTTTACAAGATAGGAAATTATTTACTTTATTTTATTTTATTTTGAATATTATTCTCTAATTGTTTTAGAAAAATATCTTTCTAGAATAGGGTTTCTTTCCTGTGCAAGTTGTCTACTTCAAGGCTATTTAAGCCTTCTTTTGGACAATTGTAAAAAGGGGCTTCTTAGTGTAATCTTTCTAGACAATAGTTTTTAGAGTTTTTTTTCCTTTTCCTTTACTTTTCTTTCGGCACAATATTGAACCAATGACGAACCTCGGCTACACATCATCACGATGAGTGGCTAAGGTATGTGTTTTGATAATTCTCATTTATGAGAATTATGTGGCATTTATACTTAGTTATTCTTATTATTTTATATGTGTTATTAGATAAAAAGGCTAGCAAAAAATTAGTTTAAATTGAAATATTGTTGGAAGCCTTTTAAATTAAGTAAGTGGAGAAAATAGAGCAAAAGAAAATGAAAACCACACTTGATGCTTTTGAGCAAGAAATTAAAGATTGCAATAGAATTGCAATTGCAATTCCATCAGATTTGGACTTTAAAGAAAAATTTGCAAATCTCCAAAAATCTAGGAATTTTATGGGATCTTGTCTCCATGATTTTAGCTGTAATTTTGGCCATAATTGTGCATCATTCAAGAATGAAACCTTAGCCCAAATCCTCTATAAATATGGGAGGAGAAGCCACAAGAATGATCATCATTTTTCTGCCGTTTTCAGCCTCAAGTGTCGTTGTTTTCACAATTTTTTGCTGTATTTTCTGTTGTATTCATGATTAATTACTACTATTATTATTATTTTTTTTGGTTACAGCTGATTGAGCTTCAAAATTCAATCATTCCTCAATGAAAGTTGAAGGAAGTAAATACTCAATTCCCTTTGAGAAAAGTGGGATTGAGTCGATTGAAAGAGAAGTAAGAGAGGCTCTTGTTTGTCGTTTTTCTTAGAATTTATTTTCTACACTATTTAAGTTATTTTCTTCTGTTTTAGGAATTTAGTTGTTGTATTTTCATTCATTTAGTTGTATTTCAAGATTCAAGCTAGTTGTTTAAGTTTCATTGTATTTTCAGCATTGAGTTCTTAGTTCTTAATAAAATTTTCAACTTGTTCGAATTAATTTTCTTCTACCAAGTTTTATTCTAGTTTATGTTCTTTAAGTTTTGGTTGAGTTATTTTTATTTCTACATTCTAGAATTTTATCTATTTTTTCTTTCATTCTCAGTTATGCATTTTTATTACTTTAAAACTTTGTTTTTCAATTTTGCTATGAAGAGCTAAATTTCCTTAGAGATTCAAGTTTGTGAATGCCCTAGAGGAAAAATGTAAGGCTCGATCGCAAAAGTAATTGAACTTTGTTTGCTTTTGGTGAGTTCAATGTTTTGGTGAGTTCAATGTTGGGTAAACCTAGTCGGCCAACTATTGTTGCTTGTCAAGCTTGAACTTAATACCGAAAGGGTTAAGGGAAGGCAGATGTCGCAAAAGCAATGGAGGAAAAGGCTTAGACATATGTCCTGAACATCAACCCTAGACATAGGACGAGACTTCAAAACCACTAGAATTGTACACGAAAATCTCTAAGTTGGATTTGCCATAGAAATATAGGTTTAATCACTTAGCCTCCTAAAGATACTTCATAGAAAGTCGAATAGGAGTTGAATTCAGTTTACTTAGTTTCTTGTGTTAGCTATGATTGCAATTGCTTTCTAGTTGCATTTTCTTTCCAAATGAGCATTAGCAATCTTGAATCTCTTCCTCATTTCCATTGTTTTTCAAACAATTTTTTTGTCTTTAGCCAAAACACCTCACAAACCTTTTTATACCAATGGTTACTTTAGTTGCAATTTGTCAACAATCTTGTGTCATCTTAATAAATTTTATTAAAATCTATTCCCTTTGGTACGATACTCTGGAGTACTTCTAGTTTCTTATTACTTCGATCACATGCACTTGCGTATAGCACCGATCATGTTTCAATTCATAGGTCGGTGTAGTTTAGTTGCAATGTTGTGAAACTTTGAGTTGTTTTGAATATTTTATTCTCTTAATCTAAGTATTCTTGTTTTGCTGTTTTAATTCTTGTATTTATGCATTTATCGAATTGACGACTCGATTGCATGTGTTTATTTACAAGTTTGCTATGCATAAAAATTATAATCCATAATTGTTGTGATTGATTGCTTAATTAAAATAGCAATAGGATTGGCTCATGTGTGTGTATCTAAGGCTTTTCCTAAAGTACATAGCTTGCATGATAGATCCTAGGAAACAAGAAATATTGATTAATTGGTTTGTGCTATCTCAATTGGTTAATCAATTTTAGTCCTCTCATCATTCTTAATGCTATTGCTTGATTTGTATGGAATGTTATCGTACTCAGTAAATTAAGTAATAAGTTTAATTGCAATACTTTGTTGGAATTAATAGACTTAGGGAAATAAAAATATAATTTAGCTTTTCTAATTAGGTTTACTAAGTACTTAGATTTAAAGGATTAATTTATTTGTGTAAGTCTATGATCGATATTGCAATTGAATGAACTACACCTATGGATTGGATATTGGTAAGATTTGATCTATCTTTGTTTTTATCTACGTATGTTTTATTTCATTTACAAAAAACACATCTTTTTATTTTCTTTTGCAAATTTAATTTGAGAAATTGATATTTAGTTCCCTGAGATCGATTTGGTCTACTTAATGCTACAAGTAGTTTAGGATCGGGTTATAAATTATAATTTGACGAGCTCTTGACAAACTTGTGTCACCTGCCCGAATGCATGAATCTATTATCATTAGATGTATATACTTCTTTTGACACATGAATTTTATGTTCTGTGATGCTCAATCCATGATCAATGTTAATTTCAATTTCATTAGTCAATTTTAGAATTTACAATATATTGTGAGATTTTAGTAACTGATTTTATCCTGCTTTCAAATGTTTCTTAATTTAAATATATCATATCTTTGTAAATTTTGATTCACCTAACTAACCATTTTTTTGCTTGATTTTAGGAATTATTTTTTAAGGATTATTTCGAATTTTGATTCACTGAAATAAATGATTGTCCTTGATTTGAGGGATTTATGGGGAATTGGTTTATTTTGATTTGAATTTTAGACTAGATATAATTAGAGGATAATTTTAGTATCTCGGTTATAAATTTTGTTAAGGGGTATTTTTATCATTTAAAAATGGGCCGGTTGCAAGTATGGCAAAAATTATTGGGCTAATTGCAGCCATGTCTCCAGTTTTTCAACTTTGCAAATATGGCCAAAAAATTGACCCAACCCAAAAAAAACAACTTAGAAAAGTCAAAAATAATCTTATTAGTGTTTTTTTGCGCTGTCCTAATATGAAGTATATCAACAACATATTAGTGATATACTGTTAATATACTACTGATATACGTAAAATGAAGTATATAAGTGATATACTACTGACAATGGCAGATTTAGAATTTTTGTTCAGAAGGGCTTATTTAAATTTCAGTAAAAATAATTTACAAATAAGTACTTCCAAAAATTCATAAATGAACTGAACTTCTTCAATAGAAAAGTATGATTTCGAGGTTGGCAAGGTTTTTTTTTTTGTAAATATGCTCTATGAACTTGGTCTTGAATATTACAAAATAATTCTAATTCTTAGACCAAGATTTGATGGTAAATTTTCTAAATTTGCTTTTGTGAAATATCTATTAGAACTATTATTACTTTTCTTCAATAGAGATGATGACCCCAATTTTCTTTTATAATATGTCTCCATTTAGATTTCAACTTAAATCTACAATATATTAATAAAAATATATAAATCAAAAAACTAAAACATAAAATAAGAATGATGAAAACTAAATGTATAAAAGTAATTGAAAAATGAAAACTAAATGTATACAAGTAATATTTGAAACATGAAAACTAAACATACCTTAGAAAATTAATCTCCAAATTTTCGACTTCTTGAAATTGCCAACAACAATTAGACTCAAGAGATGACAAATGTATGCATATAAATTGAAATGAGTTTTTTTTAGGTTCAAAACATTATAGTGGTGGTCACACCATTTAAAAGTTGTCAATAACAATGTATTTTTAGAAAATTACGGTTTGAATATTTCATCAATATATTTTCTTTCTCTTTGTTTTTTTTTAAAAATAAAATTTGAATATATTATTTTTCAAAAAAAAATTGAATATATTATAAAAAAGAACCTAAAAGGAAAATATTTCTTTTGGGGGCGAATATGAATAAAATGCAAAAAACTGACAAAGGTAAAGCTTAAACTTGGGTGTCAAAAGGGAGCTAGGGGCTTTTAAACCAACAAAGGAACATAGCTATTTTGTTATCTTAACTGTTTAACTTATTAATATTATGTAAATAAAAAAAAATTAAAGGGTGAGCTCCCTTGTTTTAACTGAATTCGCCCCTAACTACTGATATACTTTACTTAGGTATATCAATAAAATATTATTCTTAATATGAAGCATATCAACAATATATCAATATTTCATATTCAATATATGATATATACCTAAAATGAAGTATATCAATGATATACTATTGATATACTTTACTTAGGTATATCAGTGAAATGATATTCCTAATATGAAGCATATCAACAATATATCAGTACTTCATATTCAGTATATCAGATATACCTAATAATATATTTTACTTAAGTATATCAATGTAATGATATTCCTACAATGAAGTATATCAGTGATATACCGAATATTATATATCAATAGTGTATCAGTAATTCATAGTAAGTATATAAGATATACCTAAAATGAAATACATCGGTGATATATTGCCGATATACTTAATTTTAGGTATATCATTTCATTGATATTCCTAACATGAAATATATCGGTGATATACCGAATATGCAAAATATCCATGATCTGCTACTAATATACTTCATATATAATATATCATTTAACTACTATACTTCAAAAAAAGTATATTAGTAGCATATCACTATTAATGATATACTACAAATATACTTCATTTTAGATATATCATTTCACTGATATACTAACATTCAGTATATTAGATATATCATTGATATATCAAATATAGAGTATATCAGATATACTATTGATATACCTGCTGATACACCAATAAGGATAAAATTGGAATAATAAAAATTAGTCCCTACTCTTAGCTTATGGTCAACTTAAAAAAAAATGATCTCTATTAATCTTCCCACTGTAAAGTTTGAAAGGAAATTCACACTGTATTTTTCTTGAACGAAAATTATTATTTTTACTTTACTAAATTCAATAAAAATTAACTTCAAAATAACAAATGACTAATTTTAAGATTTATTAAAAATATAGAGGCTAAATTTAGATATTTGAAAGTATAGGAACAAAAATAAAATGAGTCATAAAGTATAGGGACTCAAAATGATATTTTAATGTTTTTTTTTTTTTTAGTAAAAAGTAATAATGCCCTCATATTTTATAATTTTCTTTTTCTAAAGCCTCATATATTTATAAATATTAATTAGAACTTACTACAGTCAACAATTGAGGTGGTGGCGCAGTTGGCTAGCGCGTAGGTCTCATAGCTTCTGAGTTATCCTGAGGTCGAGAGTTCGAGCCTCTCTCACCCCATTTTTGCTACCCATTTCTCTTTTGTTATTTCCTTTACAAAATAATTACGATCTTTCTTTTCATGAATCAACATAATTCATATTAGAAAATTAATTTTCTTAATAAATAAATTACCATTTAATTCCTACAATTTAAAATTTTCAAAAAAAAATAAATAATAATAATAATAATAGTTTTTCAAAAAATTCATTTTTTTTCGCAAAAAAAGTTAATACATTCATCTAAAATCTATCTTAGAGATACCAGTTTTCTAATAAATTACAAAACGTATAATTTAATTTTTTAGTTTTGCAAAATAGTTTCCGTTAGGCATTGTTTTTTTTTTTTTTTTTTTTTTTCATTCGCATAATAAATTACAATTAATTATCTTAGATATCTCCGCCAGTCTTCCAAAACATTCAAAAACTTAAAATATTTAATTTAATTTTTGAGTTCTGCAAAATAGTTTTCTTTAGTCATGTTATTGTTGTTTTTTTTTTTTTCATATGTTACAATAAATTACAATCAATTATCCATTTTCATTCTTAGCTGTAGGATATTAATTATGCATAAATGTCATAAAAATTACTTTTATAATTTTATGAGGATGATGATGCACCAATAAGACGAGTATAAAATTTGTTGGACCAAAATAATATCTAAATGAAATTATTAATTAAATTAAAAATGATAATCCAAGACAACTCTTCTTTGGTTAAAATAGTCCGTGTAATTTGAATTTCATTCTATTTTAGTCCTTACAGTTTTAAATGTTTAATTTTAGTTCTTGTACTTTAATAAATCTTAAAATTAGTCTCTATTGTTAGTTTGAAGTTAATTTTTATTGAAATTGGTTAAATATTAATAATATTTTTCATGCAAGAAAAGATACAAATGTGAACATATTTTCAAAATTTATAGAATGAGGGCTAATAGAGATTACCATTTTTTTTAAAAAAAGTTAACAATAAATTAACAATAGAGACCAATTTTAAGCTTTATTGAAGTACAAAAATTAAAATTGAACATTTGAAAGTATAGAGACTAAAATGAAATGAAATCCAAAGTATAAGGACCAAAATGGTATTTTGACCTTCTGGTTTTTTTGTACGCGTTACAATTTATTGTAATTGACAAAAAGATAACTACAACTGCAATGGCTTACATGAAACTAGTATGCAAAAATTAAAGTTTCTTTTTTTTTTTTTTTTAGTTTAACAACATTCGAGGTGGGGGGGGGGGGGGGGGGGAGATTTGAACCTTTTATATTTTGATTGAAGGTATATGTTAATTACTGTTGAGCTAAACTCACTTTGGCACAAAAATCAAACATTAAATCGTGGGTTTTGAACTTTAAGAATCAAATGTATAATTTAACATTTTTAATTTAATTAATAATTTTTATAAAAGTAATTTTTATGACATTTTACGCATAATTGATATCCTACATCTAGCAACGAAAATGGATAATTGATTACAATTTTTTTTGTAACCAATGAAAAAAAGAAAACAACAACAACAATGACGACTAAAGAAAACTATTTTGCATAACTAAAAAATTAAGCTCTGTTGGAATAGAAATTTTGGCCAATCAGAAATTGACACGTCATTACCCAACATTGATGACGAAATTATATTTAATTAGAGATTAATTAAATTAGCAAGGATCTCTAAATTAAATTATGGCAAATCCCAATATACAATTGGGTTATGTAAAATTTGGGCTAATTTTAAACGAAAGTCTAAAGGGCTAAGCCTAAAGTCAGCCAGACCCAATCTAGAGATTAAGTCCAAAGTCAACCAGGCCCAATCCGACTAACAAGCCCAAGCCCACCTGGAGGTCTTTCAGGAACTCTATAAATAGAGAGTTCCCTCTTCTATTTCAGGGGTTCATAAGTTGAAACTCTCTAGAGAACTTAGAGAGAATTCAAAAACAAATACTAGAAAATCAACACACTCTCTGAACTAGAGTTTTGAAGACTAGAAGACTTTGAAGATCGAGAACAAGTTATCGAATGCTACACGCAAGTGCACGTGATCGAAGTAATAAAGAAAATTGGAAGTACTCAAGAGTATCGTACCCAAGGGAATGAGTTTTAACAAAATCTACTAAGATGACACAAATTTGTTTACAAAATGCAATTGTAGTAACTGAGAGTGTAAAAAATGTTGAGAGGTTTGTTTTGTAAAAGGAAATAAGCGAAAAGTCAATAATTAAGAAAAATGGGATCCAAGTTGCTTATGCCCATTTGGAAAAAAATGTCACTAGAAATGCAATTTCAATTGTTGTCAACACAAGAGAACCAAGTAAACCGAATTCGACTCCTATTCAATTTTGCTTTAAAATCTTTAGTAGGCTAAGTGATTAAACCTATATTTCTATGGTTAATCTAACTTAGATAATTTTGGGCACAATTCTAGCGGTTTTGGAGTCTCGCCTTATGTCTAGGGTTGATATTCAAAACTTATTTCTAAGTCTTTTCCTCCATTGCTTTTGTGACATCCACTCTCCCTTAACTCTTTCGGTATTCAGTTCAAGCTTGACAAGTAATCACTAGTTGGCCAGCTAGGTTTACCCTCGTTAATTTAACAAAAACAAACAAAGTCTCGAGTGTTAACTAGATTGAACATGCTTTTAAGCTTCACTTCTTTCCTCTATGACATTCACTAACTTGAATCCCTAAGGGAAAATTAGCTCATTATGGAAGAAATAAAAACCCACAATTCAATTGCTATAAATCTCATAATTAAATACCAAAATTTAGAAATTAACTTTCGTAATAATGGAGCAATTCAACTGAAATTGAATAAGAATATGTTGACATGAATCTAATGAAGGAATGAACTTTTCATCCCGCAGCGGAAGCATTTGATCGTCTTTGATTTATTTAGAATTAAACACAAAATATATAAGGTTAAGCAAAAACTTACATTGAAATAAACATGGAGATTCTTCTGGCGGGTCTTTATCTCCTCCACAAAATCTTCCTTGCTATGACTCTAACAAAAGATCAAGGCTTGTGGGAGCCTCTTGAAAGAAAATCCTCAAGGGATTAAAGAGGAAGAGGTTTAGAGAGAATTCTCTAATTCTCTCTATTTAGGAGATGTGTGTTATTCAGAATACTTCAACCCAAGGGTTCTATTTATAGAGACCAAGGGAAGATCTTTGTCATTATTAAAATATTATATTTTAATATCTAATATATTAAAATATATCTTTTATTTATTTGAATCTCATTCAAATCTCCTACGATATTTATTTATTTGAATCTTATTCAAATTCTATAAATATCTTTTATTTAATATATCAAATATATATTAATTATTTTAATATTTAATGTATCAAATACAATAAATATATTTTCCTCTTTTATATTTAATATATCTAATATATTAAATATTAATTTGAACACTTCAAATTAAATATTAATTTGAACATTTCAAATTTTTCTTTCAACTAAATTGATCTTTTAGTGTTACTATGAGCTAGCAAGGGGACCTTATGGACCTACAGATTATAAGCTCCAATGATACAAAATGAATTAATTAAACTCTTTAATTAATTAATTTTCATTCATTAACTATAGGTCACTCCACTATAGACCTAGAGTTGCACTCTTATGCACTGTAGGACAAGTTGTGTCCATAGATATAATCATTACATGCAAGTCGATCCTTCACAAGTTGTTCGTAATTACAGCTGGGTCAAAAGTCCGTTTTACCCCTGTAATTACATCTTGCACCTTAAGTACCATTGATCCTCTAATGAACAATATGTTTATAATCTAATTATAAACTAAGTCCCTCTCGGGCCAATGAGAGGGTGGGGCCCCATTGTTCAAGTCCCGAAATCAGCACTTAAGGGAACTACTCATCTGCTTACCCTATATGGGAAGGAGTGAATTCCATCTTGTGAGATTATGTTCCCAGCTCCCTATTTGGTCAAGTCCCCAAAATGGTAGGCATATTGAATCGGCTACAAAAGCCACTCTCACCCATGCAAATCAAATGACAAGCCCTCACAGGCAGGAGTTCATAACTCACTCAGAATTAAGATCGAGTCGCATATGATCATCCTGAAGAAATATTAATCTTCTCAATTAACGGATTTATAAAGAGAGATTAAATATTTCGTGGTCCAGTCTTATACAAACTCATTGTATAAGATACCCCCACTCACATGTCTCCACATGAATGATTTGGATCAAATCATTTGTAACTATTACAAAGTGGGCCGTATCAATGGTGTTACCAGGATAAGGCACCCAACCTTATCCATATACTATGACCCTTTAGGTTATTTCTTGAACATGATCCTCTCGTATGTCAACCACATACTGTTCAAGATTACACTAATAACCTTGGATTTTTCATATAATGGATAATATTATATTGCAAATAAAATAATCAAAATTATTATTTATTATTAAATAAATTATTAATTACGAGGCTTTAGGGCATAAATCCCAACATCTAATTCAATAACTCAAAAGAAATCTTCAAAAAAACAGTAATAATACTTAATGAAAACTTCATAATTTATGAAGTTTAAGTTCCTTAAATTAACAGATTTGTTATAGAAAGATGAAGAAGAACAAAACCCAAGATTTATTGATTAATTCAACTTTTACATAAATTGGATTAAAAATAGAAACCAACTAAAAGAATAAAATCAAATAGAAACAGATGGATTAAACAAAACTACACCAAAAACAGAGTAATGATACTAACGAAAATTTCCTTGCTTTGATCGAATCACACACACCTTCAAAGGCAGTGGATCTTCACCTCCTCGAACTTTTGTTGAGGAGTGATCAAACTTGAAAATTACAGGGTAAAACGAAGCATAAACTGCTGGAAGAAAAAGGAAAATTGAAAACTACTGCTGTTGTCCGAAAAATGCAAAAACCAGAAAAACCCAAGCCTTTTTTGCTTCGATCTCCTCGTTTTTATAAGCATTGAGAGCTAGGGTTTCCATCTTTGTGCTCCTTCAATCATGGGTCAAGGTTTGGGCATGAGTTCGGGCTGAAAAATCTCCTAAAAATCGTAAAAATCTCCTTCAATCTCGTGATTTCCATGATTTTCGCAACTTCCAGATTTTCCAGAAAATGCAATTGCATTTTCATCAGCATTTTTGGGCTTGCTCACTATCATGCTCTTGCGAAGAAATGCTATTCATAATGCAATTGCATTTTTCCTTTTTGCTCCAAATCTACACAAAAACAATAAATTAGTTTAAATTCCATTATTTTTTCAACTCCTTTCCTTTTTTTCAATAGTCCAACGAGCTTTTATGAATTAATCTTATAAACACCATTTTTAGCTTGCTCGCATACCACAAAACACACAAAAATGACAAGAACAACCTAGTTTAAGGCTAAATAATCCTCATAAATGAGAATGATCAACAAGCTACAAAGCTCTCAAGACAAATTAACATTCAAGAAGAAGCTGCAAGCCCTCGAAATAAATCCACATTCGAGAACAAGCTGCAAAATCCCTCAAGACAACTTCACATTTGAGAACAAGTTGCAAAGCCTTCGAAACAAATCCACATGCAAAAACAAGCTGCGAAGCCCTCTAGACAAATCCACATTGGAGAACAAACTACAAAGCCCTTGAGACAAATGTATATTTGAGAGGAAGAATCAGAGGAACAAATTAGATATTGTACTCCACTACATTCAAATTAATACAAATATAAATTTATTTATACGTGTCTCATTTCTTTCTATTTTGAAATTACGTGTAAACAAATTGGCACGCTTAGTGGGACCATCTCTACCTCTCATCTCTTTCACTCAACTCAAGATATAAGTGAAGTGGTGACATTCAAGCAGACTTCTTCAATGACCGTTGTCACAAGCAACTTATATACAAATTATGTTACCCATAGTTGCTCCAAAATATTGAGGTTGCAAGAAAATCAAGCTTCTATTGTTGTGAGAAAAATAATGATGCTGACGGGGGCATCGACTAACAATAACTTTTCTGTTAAGTGTAACCCTTTGTTCAAACTTGATTATGACGTAGTGTCCATCATGATGACTGAAACAAACAATGGAAGTTCCTAATTAATCGCGCATTAAGCTAAACTAAGTATTCTCTCTCGAGCTCAACTTAGAAATATCTCAATTAATTAGAGAAACAATGGTTAAAGGCATTAAGAAAAAATTGCATAAATGATTCAAAACCCTAAAAGCAATAAACATCTATTACTTAAGAAATCAATCCAAAGTTTCCAACAATCAAGCATAAAACAGTGTTTAACAATAAATCCAAGTAAGTAGGAATTAAATCATATAAAATCATTCAACAAAACCCAGAAATCTCTACTTTACAGCCACAAAATTAACTAAAAATGAAAGGAAAAGGGAAGAAATTGCAAACAAATGGAGATCTCGTGTTTCTGAGGTGTTATCCCAAGAATCCAAGCTCCAAATCTTCAATACCGCTTCAATCCGCTCACAAATACTCCCAAATCCTCTCAAAATAGCATGGAGTCGTGTTTAGGGCATAAACCCTCGATTTGGCCTCTCAAAATCGAAGAGAAAATGAAGTATTTATAGCAGAGATCGACGCAGATCTGAAAAACAGCGTTTTGCTGTTATCGCAGCGCCTAGGTGCTGCCTTCTCTGCCTTCCCATTCTGTTTCGGGCGCCTGGGCGCTAGGTTTTGTTTTGTTTTGATTTTTTTTTTTCCAGCTTGAAAGTCTTAAACATGGACTTTCAAAATGAAAACTTCCTTGCCTAACATTTCATTATTTTTCTCTTCTATTCTTGAATCTTCAATAAAGCTCTAAAAAACTCCAATATCCATCAAAGTAATCTCGAACACTCAATTTTGCTCCGTTAGCTCGGTTTCTACAAAATCAAGAGAAATACACATCAAAGTTCACTAATTCAATACAAAACTAGCCAATAATTGGGCATAAATATAACACTAAATTAATGCTATCAATTTTGCATCGTATTTTGAAACCCATTTCAAGGATAAATGAGTTATAAAATTCGAATTCTATTTTCAAAATTTAAAATATTAGAAACTCTATTTTGCACAGTATTTTGAAATCT
This sequence comes from Trichosanthes truncata, assembly GCA_033996785.1. Taxonomy (NCBI): domain Eukaryota; kingdom Viridiplantae; phylum Streptophyta; class Magnoliopsida; order Cucurbitales; family Cucurbitaceae; genus Trichosanthes; species Trichosanthes truncata. Next base: position 75,889,714 of record JAWPNB010000003.1, read on the forward strand.
ATTTCAAATATAATGGGTTAAAAAAAGTTATTTAGTAGCAATTTTTAGTTTTATTTTAACCTTTTAAAAAATAGATTTGGTGGTCGGGTTGCTGGAGCGATTGTTGGAGTGGTTGGATTGATGGGGGTGGTTGGGTCACCAGTGGTGGTTGTAGGGTGGTCGGATCGTCGGAGTGGTCGCTGGGTAGTTGTCGGGTGGTCAGGTTGCTAGAGTGGTCGTCGGAGTGGTCATCGAGTGGTCGTCAACGATAGTTGTCAGGTTGTCAGGGTGATTGCTAGAGTAGTCATCAGGGTGGTCGGGTCACCGAAGTAGTCACCAGGTGGTCGTCGGCGATGGTTGCCAAGTGGTTGAGTTTTTGAGGTGGTCGTCAACGATGGTTATCAGGTCGTTGGGTTGTTGGGGTGGTCGGGTCACTAAAGTGGTTGTCGAATGGTTATTGGCAATGGTTGCGAGCAAGTCGGGTCGCCGAGGTGGTTGTGCCATTGTGATGGTTGAGTCATGGGGGTGGTCATTAGACTAGTCTTTGGAGTTGTCATTGGAGTGGTCGTCGGCAGTGATCGAGTCGTCGGTGTGGTCGTTAGAGTTTTCGTCGTTAGTAGTCGCATGGTGGTCATCTGAGTTGCCACTGGATTTGTTGTCGAAGTGGTCGTCGGAAATGGAAGATTGCAAATGGAAAAGGAAAACGTGACACAAATTCTAAGGGGTTGCACTGTTGTAATCCATGGGGTTGTGTTTCAAAACTTGGGCCAAACATGGTTTTAGATTTAAAACCTAAACATGGTTGAGTTTTTGAGATGGTCGTCAACAGTGGTTGTCAGGTCGTTGGGTTGTTAGGGTGGTCGGGTCACCGGAGTGATTGTCGAATGGTTGTTGGCAGTGGTTGGGAGCAAGTCGGGTTGCCGGGGTGGTTGTGCCATTGTGGTGGTCTAGTCATAGGGGTGGTCATTAGACTGGTCTCTGGAGTTGTCATCGGAGTGGTCGTCTGCAGTGATCGAGTCGTCGGTGTGGTCATTAGAGTTTTCGTTGTCAGCAGTTGCAGGGTGGTCGTCTGAGTTGCCACTAGAGTTGTTGTCGAAGTGGTCGCTAGAAATGGAAGACTGCAAATGGAAAAGGAAAATGTGACACAAATTCTATGGGGTTGCACTGTTGTAATCCATGGGGGTGGGGTTGTGTTTCAAAACTTGGGCCAAACATGGTTTTAGATTTAAAACCCAAACCCACCCAGACCCAAAACCATGCCCCAAACACTCCCTTAAGTTCGACAATATCTCTTTTTCAAAAAGAAATTTTTTTTGACAATATTCAATATATTAAATTTTCATCAACGTGTCAACATTTTTATATGTCCATAGGTTCGACATTGATATTTCTATTATATTGTGAAGAAATCGATACAAGATAAACAAACTAGCAACAAAATGTAACTAATGTGAAGATAATATTAATAATAAGTATTTTAACTTCTTTAAAAATATAGAATATTTATTTATTAATTTAAATATTTTTTTTGAACTTTTTGTTTTAAATTACAAATTTGGTCATTGAACTTTCAAGTTTTTATCTATTTGATCTTTGAACTTTAAAAAGTGTCAAATAGGTCATCAAACTTTCAATTTCGTGTCTAATAAGTCTCTAAATTTTTAATTTTGTGTCTAATAGGTAATTGACCTATTCAATATTTAAAAAAATTTATGGACCTAGTAGATGCAAACTTGAAAGTTTAGGATTCCATTAGACATAAAATTCAATTTTTATCTAATAGATTGGTTATTATTATTTTTTTTATAATATGTCAAAGATCTATTAGACATAAAATTAAAAGTTCATAGATCTATTAGATACAATATTTAAAGTTTAGAGACTTATTAGAAACTTTTTAAAGTTTAGGGACTGAATAGACTTACAATTAAACCCAAATTTTTTCATTGATCACATTTCCATAAACTATTGGGCGATATCTATGAAACGAATAGATGTATCATTTTAATTATTTCCATTTAAAAAGCAAAATCAGAAACAGTTGGAACAAATTTAAAACAGCGCCTCGGTCTCATCGTTCACTCATCCGCAAGGCCGAAGCGTGTAGGTTGGATTTGAGCTATTTTTCAAATTTCCCCCAACATTCACCTAAAACGTACTCTCAGAGTCTCATCAACCTCCATTTCCTTAGTCACTTTCTTTGAACTCTCCGCTCTTCTTTCAGAGCTTCCTCTTATCCCCAACAATGGCTGCCACTTCCAATTCTCTCATCTCCTTCACCAATACTCAATCCCTGAACAAACCCAGATGCCTCCTTCCTCCCACATCCTCTATTTCCCTCTTCAGATCTCCTTCTCTCTTTTTTCGCTTCAATAAGCTTCCCACTTTCCGCTGCTCTCTCAATGCTGACGCCCACGCCGATCCCATTCAAGAGAAAGTCGATGTTCCCATTGAAAAGAGTAAGCTTCTCTCTTTAATTTCAAATGGGGTTTTTGTTGTTTTCATGTTAGCTGATTTAATTCTCTCCTCAGAGTTTCCTGCTTTTCCTACTGTCATGGATATCAATGAGATTCGCAATATCTTGCCCCACAGGTATTTGTTAAAATTCCTTGTGTCTTTATGAGTGTTGTATGGGGTTTTCAAGATTCTTGTATTTCTTTCTAATGTATTGTGTTTTGTTCTGCTGTAGGTTCCCGTTTCTTTTAGTAGATAGAGTGATTGAATACAATCCTGGGGTTTCGGCTGTTGCTATAAAGAATGTTACCATAAATGATAACTTCTTTCCAGGGCACTTCCCTGAGAGACCTATCATGCCTGGTGTTCTCATGGTTGAGGTGATTTCTAAAGCTTTAAGTTGAAATTTTGGGGATTAAGGGGTATTGTTGAACTGTTTACTGTCTATTGAAATGAACTCTTGATGAATTGATGAATTAGAATTACTACCACCAAAAACTTTTAATACTTAGATAGAAATGGAATGGTGATTGATATTACGACTGGGATTTGGATGCAAGTGAAATATGCCCCCCCCACCTTCTTTAAAGAAAAGGGTTGCCTTTTTTTTTTCCCCTACTCTGATTGGAGACAAGTTTTTTAATACAGTTGGAGCATGTAAATTGAATGATTGAAGTTGTAAGGAAAGTTTATGTGATGTAGTGTGATGGGGGCCAATCTTGTGATCTTTATTTGAGTTTGTTAGTTGTTAATTTTTTGTTAATTGGTTTTCGTAGTTGGGTTGTTATTTGGCTAGCATCCTATATCAATGAAGGGTTAGTATCTTTTATTTGTTAGAATTTTGAATAATAATTAAGACTCTTGTTCGTATTCTTGGAGATTATTCTCTTAGATGCTAGGTTGCATCATTTTGGTATCAAAGCAAGGTCAAGTAGCTTAGTTAAGAATGATGGCAGCAAGCAAAAATCTAGTGATGGGAAATAAAGGTCACTATTTCGTTGAGCTTTTGATGGGAGTGCTTGAGATATAACATCGCCTCTTCTCTTTTGAGAATTTTGCCCAATTGAATGATGGCCATGACAAAGAAGCACGAGCTACATAGAAGCATTCAAGATACAGCGTATCAAATAGAAAACAACATAGTAGAGGGAGAATTAGAGGAGTAAGAAAAAAAAAGGAATTTTTTTCCTTCGTATTTGACTTCTCACCACTGACACATAAACCTGCCAGAAAATAACAACATTTGCGTAGCCATCTCTCGTCCACGGTAAACAACATGGAAAACGGGTCAGAAGATTAAATCCACCATCAATAATTTTTCTTGTTTGGAGTTTCAGATGAATTTGAGGAAAATTCTTGTGATTATTATGAGGAAGTTTACTTTCATGATTAACTTTGCTTGAACTAGAAGAAATAAATAACAGAAGGCTGGGGAATCAAATTGTTATCGTCCTAGAAAACTGGATTATTTCCGCCTAGAGTACTTTGACAATAGAAATGGTTCTAGGTTCTCAAAATTACAACCAGTGCTTTGGTAGAAATTCCGAGAATTCATTCTCTTCTTCAATTGGAATATGTTGCTCCCTATGGATCTAAACAATCTCATCTCGTCTATATTGTAAGGCCACCCTTTCAAGAATGATAAAGAAACCCTTTGACTCCATTTTATTTCAGCTTTTTTTTAGGTCCCTTTGGCTTAGAGGAGCAGTAGGGGTTTCAAAGACTAAGGAAGTGCCTTTTGGGAGCTTCCTTTATTTTTTCTCCTCTGTCTCTTTCCTGGTGTAAAAATTTAAAATGTTCTCCCTTTCAACAGTTATAATATGTTGGGGCTGGACATTCCTCTCCTTTTACAATTTCATTTTCATATCATCAATGAAATTGTTTATCATTATTAAAGAAAAAAGAAACAACAACTTCCACTAATGCTCTGACAAAAATTTTGATTCAAACAAGTCTGATGAAGAAATTGATCAAATTGATAAAATGCTAACTCCATTTCATGATAGACTTTCAAGAAACAAATGTATGGAAGGCGTGAAGATTAAAAAACATGTGATCAAAGAGAAATTCAAAGAAAAATCAGTTGAGAAACATTTTGGAATTCAACTTGCACTATTTCTGTGTCACTGTGATATTACCCAACCTATTTGTTCGAAGAGAACCTGCACAAGTCTGCCTTTTTTCAAGCTCCAGACAAGCTCAGAAATGTTTCTGAGTGTTGAACATGAACCAAATTCTCTTCTAATTGACACCTATCGATGGTAATAGATTGTGGCAATCAGGAATTTTTTGGAGTCAGAACTTCTCAAACGTGGTTTGACTATGCAAGGAGTTTTTTGCTAGTTTTCATGGCTATTCGGAGGAGGAAGCTTCTCACACAAGGTTGGAAGCCATGGAAGGGTTCTTTCTCGCTTTAGTGGCAATCAGATCATATAGGACCTAAGAGCATGGAGGATGAATTCCTTTAGCTTTTGTTGACTACTTTGATGAAGAGGATGAAATCCTATTTTGCTCGAGAATCTTTTTACTCATATGGGAAATGTTTCATTTAATGTTGCTTTTGATGCTTATTTTGTGAACTGTTTTCAGAAATGACTAATTGTTTGAGAAGAATTATCCTTGTGGTTGAATTTTTGCCAAATGAAAATTTGGATTGTGAAGAGAGTTTTTTGGGAGGTTGCCAGTAGACTTTTTTTTTGATAAATTAGCCTCTGTATAGTGGATTTGCAGGTTATTAATATATGGTGGGAATCTCAGTGTTAATACTTTGATGAGGCATTTAGAGAATTGGGTAAATCAATTCATTTTGGTCATTTCAAATTTTATAGCCCCGCCGTTGAGGAACATGCGCAACATTTAGTAAATGTTTTAGAGGTGGTTGTGAGTCACCAACTTATTGCCAACTGAATGAAATGTTCTTTTGTTCTTTACCAAATTGAGTAGTTTAGGACATATATATTATCTGACAGGGTATCTGCAGACCCTTCCAAAATTAAGACAATGGTAAAGTGACCCTTGCCTAAGTACATCCTGAACGTATGCGAATTTTTGGCCTTATAGGCTACTCCTGTTGCCAAGAAGGGAACTGTTGCTCTGGCCTTGACCAAACAAGTTAAAATGGATAGTTTTCACCAAAATCAAGAAGTTGAAACTGTGACTTAGAATTTGAAGGTTGCTATGAGCCTATGACTACGTTTCTAGTTTTTGCCCCAGCCTTTCATTATTGAGATAATGCTTTTTTAGGTACTAGACTAGGGGCTGTGTTGTTGCAAGGACTCGACCTTGACATATTATAACCACATTCTTCCCTTGAGATGAGACATCACTTCAAGGCAGTCTATGAGAGAGAATTGATACCCATTGTGTTAGCTTAGAAATGGAGATCTTATCTGCTTGAGCGCAAGTGTATCATCTGGATAAATTAGAAAAGCCTGGAAGTTTTGCTTGAGCGACGTATAGTAAGCAGGGACTATTAAGCATTGGATTACGAAATGTATGGGTTATGATCTTGACATTCAAGACAAACTCGGTTTAGGGCCTATTTGAAATGACGTTTCAAGTGCTTAAAAACACAATTTTAACCCTTAAAAAACTTTTTTTCTAAGGAGTTGGAAAGTCATTCCAAACATTTGTTACTGATGCTTTGTTATACATTCCGTTGAACCAAAAATTGAGACTATTATTAATCTAGGGTGAGTGGAATGTAGAGATTATTAAAGTTCCTACTGATTAAGATGAGGAGCTTAAACAAATAAAGCAATTGTTGTTAAACAAGAATAACATATTTCTTGGCTATCATTACACCAAAATCTTCTAGATTATAACGGCTGGTTAGTCATTTCTCATGACTCGCACACCCTTTATTTCTCAATGAATTTCACAGATATTTTAAAACTAGAATGAATTTCTCGCACAATCCAGTATGAACTTGTCAGGACAGAGGACATGTATATCCTTCTTTCATGAAGATCCCCAGATATGATGCTCTTCTTATTATGATATGTAACATACTTGCTATAAAGCTTTATCAATGCTCGGTTTGTAGGCAATGGCTCAAGTAGGCGGTCTGGTTATGCTGCAACCAGAAGTGGGAGGCTCTCGCGACAATTTCTTCTTTGCTGGAATTGATAAAGTAAGGTTCCGAAAACCTGTGATCGCGGGAGACACATTGGTCATGCGAATGACTCTTGTTAAGTTGCAGAAGAAGTTTGGAATTGCCAAAATGGAAGGGAAGGCATATGTCGGAGGCGAAGTCGTCTGTGAAGGTGAGTTCTTGATGGCCATGGGCAAGGAAGAATGAAAATTTTCCTGCTACCTCTGTTCGTATCGATGCTTGTCGTTTTGATTTGTTTCTTCTTTTTTGTCTACCTTTTTTTGAGATAAAAATTTGAGGGTTAGGATTCTGCCTTTCTAAGGAATAATTGTGTGAGATCATGATTCACTATTTATTTGTGGATTCCATTGAAGCAGTATAATATTATGGGCTTCTTCAGATCTTGTTTCAAACTTGCCTTTCCCTTATGAAACTCTACCAAATTTGTAAAAATATAGAGATTAAATTGTATCTAAAGTTAAAAATATAAGGGCTAAAAATATAATTTAACCCAAAAATCACTACTTAAGATAATTCTACATATTAATATCAAAATATCACTTCCACAAAAGTCAAGAGTAGTTGGGTCGATGTAAATAAATCAAAAGTAATTATCATAAGTGAAACTTTAGAATGATTATCAAAATGAATTTATTCAAATCTTATAATGCGAATGGTGTCACATTTTAGTAATCCAAGGGGAGAGCCCATCATTTTTGCTGCTTATTTTCTTTGTGTTAGAAAATGAAAATAATAATAATAATAATAAAGGAGCAACCATGTTGACTTTGGAGTTGCTTTTACGTGTAAAATATCGAAGTATTGTTGAGAATTTGGTGTTATATATATATATATATATATCGATCGGATTGTATATCAATTTATATATATTAATTTCTTTCAATAGAGATTTTCTTAAGATATTGTTCTTTTTATTTAAATCAATTGGTAGAATGAGATGGTTCCAAAATTTATTTTCCTTAAACTATGATGGTTTCATCTCAATTCTCTCTCCAAAAAAAAATAATAATAATCATAACATTATTTAGATTAAGACCTTCCTTTGAAAAGATAATTTTAACAAAGTGTGAAGAATTATTCTGACATAAAAATATAAGTAGATCTTTTAATTCAACCATATAATTTAAATGTATATATTTTTGAATTCAACAATGTGGGAATGTGTGAGGATTTAAATCTCTGATCTCTTAGTTGAAGGTATATGTCTTAATTAGTACTATGTTAGAATGACTAATTTATATATTTTATCCACATACTTTTGTTGAATATAGTGTTATTTAGTCTTTAAATTTGAAAAAAATTCAATTACATCTTCAAACTTTTAATGTTCACATTTGGTCCTTATCATGAATATCGATCAATTAAACGTATATGTGATGTTTTATTTCTTGGAGTTTGGATGAGGTGACATATATTTTATTGATTTAATAACAAATTGGATGAATTAGATGTGACACTTTGTCGTTTGAATTCTAAACGAGTGCTTCTTCTTCATAATCAAATCATAATCAAATCAAATATATTAGTACTAACTTTGCATATTCATTCAATTAGTTAGCATGTCAATGAGTTATCATCTCATCAAAACTTCATGAAATTACGTGTTGTATCTATGTTCTATTAATCGAGGGTAACAATATGAAGCATAAATCAAAGTTTAAAAACATAATTAAACTTTTAATAACTAACCTATACCTTAAAAAAAAAGTACAAGAAACCCTCTTCCACTCCTAGAGAATAAAAATAAAAAAAGAATCTTTAAAAATATTAAAATATGAACACAAATGTGAAAGACTAGAAAGTTCCACCATGGAACCAAAAAGGAAGCGAATAGTTATATGACACGTGGAGTGATGAAAAATAGTGGGACCCGCAAGACCACCCCAGTTACATAGCATGATCTAATCTAAATTGTCTTATTATTACCTTAATAATTCTAATTTTTTATTTGAGAAAAAAAAAAACTTTAATTAGACAATATGGAAGCTGAGACATTTGATAATTCATTCAATCTGTTTAAGTTTCTTTTTCCTCATTTGAGGGACCCAATAATTGACTCAAACCCATGCCCAATAATTGTCCATTTCCATAATCAGATAAGACTACTACAAAACTCAACTTTCTTCCCATTCTCAATTTCTTAAAACAAAAAATATTTATCTAAATTTTAAAATATTTATCCCGACAAAGAATTATAGATATCGTGAAAGTTCGTTAACAATTGTTTAACAAATTAGAGGCATTGTTTTTCGTATGAATAAAAGTCAATAAATGCACATATTACACACTAGTTAGGATACACTATTACATGATTTAGGATTTTGCAAAAGAAAAAATGTAGATTACATGATCTACAATATCGAAACTATAGGTTTCAAGGAATATCATGAAAAATGTTACATTCTTTCACGAAAAGTGCATAATAAGGTTGTAAATTGAACGAAAAAAAAAAGAAAAAAAGAAAAAAAGAAATGATCGTATTACATGTCATCAATGACATGGATGGTATGTCATGAATATGTCATTTGATCTTAACCAAATATTTGATAACTATAGTTGTCGTTCATTTGACAAATTTTGATATGTATAAATTGTCAGAGATCAAATGGTTGAAAATGACAGTGACCTCATTGGCTCATTTCGAAAATAGATCATTTGTTTGAGAAGTATGTTGTCAACATTTTACATTTAAGATGAGTTGATTCTGGCACTCATGATTTAAAAGAAAAGAAAAACTTATAAAAAACAACTGTTTGGTAAGGAAAATGTTAAATATATGTTAATTTATTATATTCTCGCTCCAATAGCTTGAACTTGGTTTCAATTCTATCCTTATGATTTTAAATGTTTCTTTATAATCCTTAAAGTTTAGTTATAAAAAAAATTAACGAAGCAAGCAAGTAAAATACATTTTAAACTATTAGTTTGAATTGTCTATATATATTTAAATATAGTTGATCTTCTCCTTTCGATTGTGTTGTACCAAATAACTATTTGTTAATCCAACTAGCGTGGTACATCAATATTTTAAGTAATAGTATAAAACTAAAGGACTTATTAAAACTAAAATTAAAAGTTCATAAACCTTAATTAAAACGTTTTAAAATTTATAGGTTAAATAGATACCATCATCATAGTTATGCATATTAGTTTTCTTGTTAAATAATTTATTGAAAGTTTATTTAATAACTATAACTCTAATATTAGCTTTAATTTTACCTAAAATTTAGGAATTAAAATAAATTTAAAATCTACATATTCACAACAAATTAAGAATGAGAAAAGTTTTGTAGTACTGTTAAAAAAGCAGAAGAATTCTATGGTCGACGAATCAATAAAGCAATCTTTAATGGGAAGAAAAAGGTTAAGAGTATGTGTAATTTGACTGGTTTACTTTGCGACAGTTTGTGTACACAAATAAAATAATCAGTGTTTTCTTATGGATTAAATTTCATACATCACTGAAATCCTCCTTGAATAATTGAATTCATTTTAAACTGTTTGTTCAAACTCCATATAATAAATTGCTTCAATCATTTAATAAAATAAATATCTAACCACACTAAGAAAATAATATAAAATTGCATTTTAATATACAAAATACAGTATAATTATGGAGCATAAGATTAAGATGTGGACTTGTCTTCTTCCATGTGATGAACCAACCAACGGCTCAGATTTGCTCTCATCATCCACTCTCTTTTTTAATTAAATTATGTTATAACCCCAATCATTTGCATTTGATTTCAACTTAGTCATTTTCAATTTTTTTTAATCTCGCCGACCTGAGTATAACTCAATTAGTAAAGACATATATCATAAACTACAAGAAGTAATGAACTAACTTTATAGAATGTGTTTAAGTATAATTAGATTGGCTAATCATATTAGGCTAACTTTGTTAAAGTTTGTAAATATAAGTTTGCCAACTTACCTTTTACCTTTTACATATATATCTTTTAGACTCCGTTTGATAACCATTTAGTTTTTTGTTTTTGAAAATTAAGCTTATAAATACTACTTCTACATATGAATTTTCTTGTTTTGTTATCTACTTTCTACATATGTTTTCAAAAACTAAGTTAAGTATTTGTTTTTGAAATTTGGCTAAGAATTCAAATATTTTCTTAAGAAATATGAAATCTATTGTAGAGACATGATAGAAAATTAACGAGCACAATTTTCAAAAACAAAAATAAAAAACCAAATAGTTATCAAACGGTGCTTTAGTTACCTGTTGGCCACCCCCCCAAAAAAATTGACCATATAAGATAAAACTATTCACATCCAAGGTCAGAGAAATTATTCAATTGAGAAGCTAGAAGCTTGAAATATAATAGCTGACATCTAAGGTATATCCTTTTAGATGTATGATAGAAAAATTTAGAACTATACTTCTTGAGCCTACACACTACATCTGACAATTAGTAAAAAAGAATTTTGAACCTACATCAAACGATTATTCTCGGGCTAGCTAAATTATTTAAATTTTGTCTTAGAACTACCCTAGTATAATTTTAAGAGATTTAACCAAATCTGAATGAAAACTTTCACTAAGAACCATAAATTAGACTCAAATCACAAATTTTTTTTTTGAAACGTCAAAGCACAAACTTGTAAATTGTAATATACCCTTTTTGTTTTTTTTATAATCATTCATTCCCTTTCATCCTCTTATTCCCACCCTTCTCTCTCTCTCTCTCTCTCTCTCTCTGAAGATGTTACTAGGGAAGCGTCCACGGCCGCAGATGAAGAGAACGGCGAGTGTATCAGGAATCGCGGTGGATCTCAGCCACGTGGAGGGTCAACAGCCGTCCGATGATCAAAATTCCGGCACCGGAGAAATTCCTTCGGCGATCACTTTCGTGTCACCCAGAGGCCGGAGAAATCTCTCCGCCTTTAACAACGGCACCGATGACAATTCTTCCGTTCGCTTTCTACGTACTTGTTCCTTCTGTCACCGCCGTCTCTCACCCGCCCGTGACATTTACATGTACATGTATGAATCTCTAAAATCTCTCCCACTTTAAACTCATAAGTTAGACATGTTTAATTAAATCCATTTTTCTTATCCAAACTCTATATTTCTCCAATAAATTGATGGTTATATGTATAAAAATATTACTTTTAACTTGAATATAGTTCAATTAGTTAAAGTATTATAACTTTCACAAAAAAATTAAAAGTTCGAATATTTACTCTTGTATAGTTTAATAAAAAAATTACTAATTTTAATATGACATCAGAGTTCAGTAGGGGATTTTATGTTCAGTAGGAGATACAGCAAAAATTACTAATTTTATGTTCGAATCTTTACTCTTGTAATATGACATCAAAAAATTACTAATTTTAATATGACATCAGAGTTCAGTAGGAGATTTTATGTTCAGATTTCAATTCATATCAATCATCATTACCAATTTTCAATTAAAAAAATTTAGCATACCCATTTAATTTAAGCGTTTTGAGTTGTGGATTATGAAGTTAATTTCTAGTCGTTTATGTATAGGGGAGATACAGCTTTTTGTAGCGCAGAATGTAGAGAGCGGAAGATGAAACAAGATGAGAGAAAAGAGAAGTGCACCGCCGCCGGTGGTGGCGGTGGTGGCCAGCGTAGCAGCGGTTTGGAAGGGTTTTGAGGTATTTGTTTGAATGTAAAAACCAAAAGAAAAGGAAAAACGTGGGAGTTTGTGCCATGGGAAAAAGAAAGAAGGTATTATGAATCAAAAGGGAAATTTGTGAATTTCATTTCATATACATAAAGATAAAGCTAACACACGTTTTTGTTTGAAAATATATGTGAATTTTCTTTTCGTTCAATTATTATTTTAGTTCTTCTTGTTTCAATTCCATTCTCTCATGGTTTTATAATACTTGTGTTTTAATTTGATTAAATATTTCAAAATATCTATAATTTCACTAAATATTTGACATTTTTTTTAATGAAGAATTGATATTGAGTTCAAAGAATCATTTATGTCAGACTTCTCGAAAGATTTACCAAGCAGTTAAGGACTAAATGATAATTTGACTTTCTTGTTTTTATCAATCAGTGTGAAGGTTTGCATGGTGTGTTTTTAATTTTGTAAGGTTTTGGAAATGAATAAAAGATGAAGGGAGTGGTTGAATTAGAGTAGGCCAAGAGACACTGATTGCCTTTGAATTATATGAATTAATTGTATGATGGAAAAAAAATCATTGAAGCTAAGATAGTAAGCCAAGGCCAAAATCAACGGGCAAAAGGCCCATATGTTTAATTTTAATTTGTCACTTTTTCTCTGCGGTGTTATTTCAATTTGTTGATTGATCTAGCGAGAGTGGGAATGACATAAATGAAAAAGTTAATCATAAGGTTTGGAATCAAAATTAGATTCTTAATCATGGTACTCACTATCATTGGAAATAGAAAATAGACATTATATATGTTCGTCAAACTATCTTTTTCATATTGTTTGTCACATATAAAGCTAATTAATTTAACTAAAATTTATCTTACAAATTACCTACTATATTAGGGTTTTGCTAATTAATGATGTTGAGATCTATTAGGAAAACTATTTTGTGTGATTTGTAAAAAGTGATGCATATTGATCTTAAGAGTGTATGCATGTCACTTTTTTTATTACTTTGTGTAATTTTTATCATTTAGTAGAACTTGTAGACTTTTCAGAAGACAGAATACAACCTATACCAATCGAACTAGAAGAATTTCTATTTACTTTATTTTTTTTCTTATTTTTCTCATACTATTATTGTTTATGGCACTTCTAGAAGGAAAATTTAGGATGGTACATAAATTTCAAATCCCAACGACTATATGCTACGTGTTGACAAGAATAATATAATCATTGTATTTGTCATGTCATGTACCACATCATCTCCATGCCATTACTTTTAAAATGTCATGACCACAACTTGAGTGTAGCTTGGGTTGCACCCAAGTGTTGTGCAGCCTCCAAGTATAGTGCAACCCACTTTACAACCATAGAATTTTTTTTTTTAGTTTTTTCTAAAAAAGAATTTGTGGTTGTAAAGTGGGCTTTTAGAGAAGTGGGCTTTGGTCCCTAATGGGCCACTGTGGGCTATTCATTTAATATAGGGCAAATATGACTATATTTGTAAATCTCAATTGCTGTATATTGGAGTATAAATACAACCTATCCCCAGCGACTTTGTACACTTTTTTTTGGGGTTTTCTATTGAACACAGAAACCTAATATTTGCTCTTGGTATCAGAGCTGCGGCCTCTAAACCAACCTTTCTTTTTCCCTTTTGTCTTCACTCCAATCAATCATGGATGTGCAACGAGTTACCGTCCCTGCAAATACACAAGATGTGATTATGTCAGGAGTGCAAGAAACATCAGATGGAGTAACATCAGTTCAAAGAATAGCACTTTTTGGCAATCCCTTCAACTCATCTCTCTCAATAAAATTGAGTGAGATCAACTACCTAATTTGGAAGTCCATGGCCCTTGTAGTGATCAGAGGACAAAAACTTGAAGGGTACATACTTGGTACAAAAGATGTGCCACAACGGTTTATCTCAACGAAAAAAGGGTTAGAAGTCATCAAGACCTTGAATATGCTCTATGAAGAACATGTAGCCACAGACCAAGCCTTGTTAGGTTGGCTATTCGGATGAATGGAGCAAAGTTTTGTTGGTGATGTAGTCTTCCTTGCCAACTCCAGAGATGTGTGGAAGGCGCTAGAAGAACGCTATAGGTCAGCAAATAAAGCACGAATCAGTCATTTAAAAGCCACTTTACAGAACACAAGAAAAGGTACGCTGAAAATGATCGAATACTTAACCCTAATGAAACAGACTGCAAATATCCATACTTTGGCTGGAGAACCTGTGACAGAATCCACCCTCATCACAAATGTGATCATCAGATTAGAAGCAAAGTATCTACCAATCACATGTCAATTAAATGGCAAAGCCAATCTCACCTGACACGAGACTCATGTTACACTGTTAGTATTTAAGCAAACACTCATACACCTAAATATAATATCCCAACACACAGATATTGGGAATGCTACAACAAATGCAGTATATGGAGGAAAACAGAACCAGAATCAAGACAATTACAATCAGTCAAATAACTACAATTAGAGAAACCAACAAACACAAGGCAGAAGACAAAACAAATGGAATAGTCAAGGAAATTTTAGAGGAGGAAGAAATAAAGGCAGAGGAGGAACATAAAATAACTTCACCAAACCCACATTCCAAGTTTATGGTAAGTATGGTCATAGTACAGCCGTTGGCCATCATCGTTTCAAAAAGGAGTATATAGGGGTCTCTCCAAACAGTGACGAAAGTCAGATGACATACTTTGCAACACCTGAGGTGGTTACTGATCTGTCATGGCATGCTGACAATGGAGCCTCTAGCCATGTCACCTTTGATCCTAATATGATGAACAAAAAGGTGGAGTACAATGGTAAGGATACTTTGAGAGTTGGAGATGGTAAACAACTCAAGATTTCCTATATTGGTGATACTACATTACCTTATACTCCTTATAATGAGCTTAAACTCAGAAATATCTTGCATGTACCTAAGATTACAAAGAACTTGATGAACATTTCTAAATTGACTCATGATAACAATGTAGTTGTTGAATTTAACTCTCTTTCGTGTTTTGTGAATGACAAGTTAACGGGCAAGGTTCTCCTACAAGGGAAGCTTAAAGATGGATTATACCAGTTGGAAGAAGTCAAGGGAAAGTTTCCTATTCATTTTGTTCCAAGAAGTCCAAGTGTTCAAGAGAATAGCTCTTCAACCTTTTCAAATTCATTTGCTAATATTGTGTCTTTAAATTCATCCAAAGAGGTTTGGCATATAAGGTTAGGCCATCCCTCAGTGAGAGTCTTAGATCTAGTAGTAAAAAATTGTAATAAAAAAATTTCTATTAATAAAGGCCTTGACTTCTGTGAAGCTTGTGAGTTTGGCAAGTTTCATTCTCTTCCATTCCCTAAATCTCATTCATAAGCCCAAAATATCCTTGATCTCATTCACACTGACCTTTGGGGGTCAGCCCCTACTGCTTCTACTAATGGTTTCCTTTATTATATTCATTTCATTGATGATTTTAGTAGATACACATGGATCTACCCTTTAAAGAATAAATCCAACTCACTGAATGTCTTCAAACAGTTTAAGGCCCTTGTTGAAAATAAATTTAACACAACAATCAAAGTTCTACAATCTGATTGGGGAGGGGAATATAGGATCTTCACCAATTTTGTTAAAGATTGTGGGATTGAATTTGGACACTCATGTCCTTATACTTCAACCCAAAATGGGAGAGCGGAGAGAAAACATCGACATATAGTAGAAATGGGACTTACCCTCCTAGCTCAAGCTTCGTTACCCTTGAAATATTGGTGGGATTCCTTTGCTACTGTTATACATCTAATAAATAAGCTACCCACACCAATATTAAATAACATTTCACCTTTTGAAAAGTTATTAGACCAAAAACCCAACTATGAATTCCCAAAAGTTTTTGGTTGTGCTTGTTATCCTTGTCTTAGACCCTACCAACATCACAAATTCAATTTCCATACAACCAAGTGTGTGTTTCTTGGGTATAGTGATAACCATAAATGGTATAAATGCTTAGCTCCTTAGGTCGAATCTATATTTCTCGTAATGTGAAATTCAATGAGTTGGAATTTTCCTTTAAAGATAAATTCATGCATATCTCTAAACCAACTAACTCCACTTCTCATGAGTCTAGCACAAATTGTTTACCCACAAAACCCATTAGTCCCATTGCTCCCATTGTTACCACACAATCCAACTGGAATGATCCTTCTGCAAGCTCCTCTTTGGGTACTAGCACATAAACTAGTTCTTCTACACGACAAAGAGTTGCTTCACACAACTTACATGGTTCTCCTAGTCAATTGACTCCACACTTGGCTAATATGGAGGGGGAAACTAATTCACCTCAGCTCTTACCAACAGAAGAAGTGGCCTTTGAGATGAGAGAGAACACTTTGGTGAGTTCAAATCCCACAGACATTGACTCTTCTACAACCAATAAGCACCAAATGGTCACACGAAAACAGTAGGCATATAAGGTACAATCTTAACTCCACTCTCTAAGTAAAGAACTTTTAGAAAGAGAACCATTTAACACTGAAAAACTTTACTTAGTGAAAAATGGAAGAATGCAATGCTAGAGGAATATGAAGCCTTAATGAGGAACAAGACTTGGAAATTAGTCCCTATTCAACCCCACTTGAAAATTGTGGGAAATAAATGGGTGTTCAAATTAAAGAGAAATCAAGATGGGTCACTACAAAGATACAAAGCAAGACTAGTGGCTAAGAGATTTCAACAAACTCTAGGAATTGATTTCAATGAAACTTTTAGCCCTGTAGACAAAACTCCAACCATAAGAATTATACTAACAGTGGTTGTTATTTATGGATGGGACATTAGGCAACTTGACATCAACAATGAATTTTTAAATATTGGTGAATTACAAGAAACAATTTATATGAGGCAACCAGAAGGCTTATAGATCAAAATCATCCCACTCATGTTTGCAAGTTGGAAAAGGTCCTCTATGGTTTAAAACAAGCACCTAGAGCCTGGTATGAAAATTACTTTGCAGTCTTGGGGTTTTGAAAATGCTAAATCTGACAATTCATTGTTCATTTTTTAGAAAGATGGATGTGCTTTGTGGCTTCTTATTTATGTTGATGATATAGTAGTAACATGGAACAGTAATGAAAGAATGAAGAAATTCATTGAAGAACTTAATGTAAAATTCTCTCTTAAGGATATGGGAGATTTACATTATTTTCTAGGAATTGAAGTAAAGAAAATTGAAAAAGGACTTCACCTAAATCAGGGGAGTTATGTTGCTGCCTTGCTAAAAAAATTGAAAATGAATACCTCAAGCCAGTTCCTACTCCTATGACTGTTGGAAAAGATTTACATGATAAAACCAAAGACCTGCTAGAAAATCTATAAGAATACAGAAGTATAGTGGGAAGCTTACAATATCTATGTCATACACGTCCCGATATCGCATTTGCAGTGAATCGATTGAGTCAGTACCTTGTAGCTCCAACCACGACTTACTCTAATGCCCTAAAAAGGAACCTTAGGTTCCTAAAAGGAACCATAGACCTCGGATTGAACATACAATCGGTTAGTAATTTCTCCATTTCAGCTTACTCAGATGCCGATTGGGCAAATGACCCAACAAACAGAAAATCAATTAGTGGGTTTTGTACATACCTTGGAGAAACGTTGATATCATGGTCTTTAAAGAAGCAAAACGTTGTGGCCAGATCTAGCGCAGAGTCCGAATATCGTACAGTCGCTCAAACCACTACCGAAATTGCTTGGATGAACTCGTTACTTAGTGAAATCAAAGTAACTCAACCAATGAAGTCGTTGATCTGGTGTGATAGTGTAAGTGTAGCAGCCATTGCAAGCAATCTGGTCTATCATGCAAGAATGAAACATTTTGATATTGATCTCCATTTTGTGAGAGAAAAAGTAATAAAGAAGGAGCTGGAAATTAGATACATACCAATGGAAGAGCAGACAACAGATGGGTTTACGAAATCTCTCTCCACACCGTCTTTTCATGTTCTTCAAAACAAACTTGGGCTGACTTTTCCACCCTCAAGTTTGAGAGGGAATGTTAGAGAAGTAGGTTTTGGTCCCTAATGGGCCATGCAACCCATTAAGTTATTGAAATATTCATGTGGGCTGTTCTGTATTTAATATAGGGCAAATATGACTATATTTGTAAATCTCAATTGCTGTATATTGGAGTATAAATACAACCTATCCCTAGCGATTCTGTACGTTGTTTTTGGGGTTTTCTATTGAATGCAGAAACATAATATTTGCTCTGAGCTGCACAATACTTGGGTGCAACCCAGACTGCACCAAAGTATTTTTCTGTTTGTCCATAAGTGATGAGTCAATGTTAGAAGTTTAATGTCAGTGTCATGTGGGATAATTTTTACTCTAATTTTTCTTTCTTTGTTAAAATTTTTTGTTTGACCTTTATTTGGTATATTCAGGATGCATTTTAAAAAACTAATCTTATTACGGTTGAAGTTTTTGTAAAACTAATCGTAATTATTTTATAAAAACACACATTTGCAAACATTTATGAAATCTCATTATCCATTGATATTTATTTTCTTTCCTCCAATAGACCAAAGGTGCCTTGCAATAGTCAATTTGAGCATAATTCAGTAAGTTAAGACATATATTATCAATCAAAAGATCACATGTTTAAATTTTCCAATCTCATTTGTTGTTGAAAAAAAAGGAGAAAAAAAATGTCTCACAATATCAAGTTTGATAACAAAACAACATGGAATTAATCAAGGGAAAATTCTAGATATGGCCAAAATGAATGAACGGTTTTGATCAATGGCCATTTATTATTATTTTTTTAACTTTCAATTATGTCCACATGTGGGCGCATATGTGGCGTCCTTTTTTTTTTTTTTTTTTTTTTAAATTCTCTTTTTGTCCTTATGTTGCTTCTCTCTCTTGATTTATTTAAAGTGTATCTAAACTGAAACCATAAATATTTACATTGAAATCAGAATCTTCATATCTATTTAAAATTTAGTATTTTTAAAAATTTTGTTTTGTAATATACATTTTTTTAAATCACCTTTTTTATTTTTGAAATTCTTATCGACATATTAATTGTTAAATTTATTTTCTTTTATTATTCTTCTTATTTTTACTCTATTTTCTTTAGGTCTCATTCCTTGACTCATATTTCGATTTGTTTCTTTCCATTTTCAGGTTTGTTTATGTTCTTTTTCTGTTTTTTGGTTTCATCTTCTTATTTTCTTTATTTTCCAAGTTTCTTGTAGCTTGATACCTTTTTTTAGGTTTAGATTTATTTTCAATCGATAAGTATATTGTATAAGGGCGTATCTGGGATGAAGCTAACCAATACTAGAATTTTAAGGTTGCTAATATCTTGGTTCGGTTTGATTGTAGTTTTTAGCACCTTACTGATTGTATTCATAACAAGCTTCATCTTTCTAGTCATCATGTTATTACTCGGTTGACTGTCTATTGGGATGACTAGAATAAATCTAGTATAATTAGAATTACTGAGGAGGTGTCTTTCTATCATTTTAGAGGGTATTGCTAATGATCTTCATGTTGTCATTGATTTTATTATGAAATTTCTGAATTAGATTGTTTAAATACGGTTGTCTCTAATTATAATGTTGGTAAAAATTTAGATCATGCTAAGAACAATGACGAGGACTTTAGATTTATTGAATTAATTGACTTTGATCCCCTTCATTTGATTTGTCCATTAAGGAGAATTCTGTCTTGAAAAGTAAAGTTGATTTGAAGAAAGCTGATCGGGCTTTTTGCTACAACATGCAAGTGCACGTGATCGAAGTAATAAGAGACTGGAGTATTCCAGAGTATCGTACCCAAGGGAACGGGTTTTAATAAAATTTATTAAAATAGCACACAACCGTAGACAAATTGCAACTTAAGGTAACCGTAGGTGTAAAAATGATTTGTGAGGTGTTTTGACTAAAAGAAAAATTGTTAGAAAAACAATGAAATTGAAAAAGGGATCAAGATGCTAATACCCCTTTGGAAAGAAAATGCAACAAGAAGACAATTGCAATCGTAGCTACATCAAGAACTAAGTAAACCGAATTCAACTCCTATTCGACCTTCTATGAAGTATCTTTAGGAGACTAAGTGATTAAACCTATATTTCTATGGCTAATCTAACTTAGGTATTTTTGCACACAATTCTAGTGGTTTTGGAGTCTCGACCTATGTCTAGGGTCGATGTTTCTGTAGTTATGTCTAAGCCTTTTCCTCCATTGCTTTTGCCGCATCCGCTTCCCTTAACCCCTTCGGTATTAAGTTTAGCTTGGCAAGCAACACTAGATGGCCAACTAGTGTTTAATCAACATTGAATTCACCAAAAGCAAACGATAGTTCAAAAATTAACTAGATTGTTTTTGCTATCGAGCCTTACATCTTTCCTTTAGGGCATTCACAACTTGAATTCCAAGTAAAATTAGCTCATTATAATAAAATTAACAAAAATAGTAAGCTAAAATTAAAGTAATTCATTGGTAGAAAAGAAAATTTGGAAATAAATTGAAGAATTCTTGCAAGCAAGCTTGTATGGAAAATCTATTATGCCAAAAGAATGCTTTGAAGCAAAATAGAAGACTTTCTAACTTTATTAAAATGCTAAAAAGAAGATACAATTAGTAGCTAACTTTAAATAAAAAAATAGAAACAAAAGATCAGAAAATAAAAATAAAAAAAAGCACTGTCGTTCGTGAAGAAAACCCAAAAATGAAATGAAGATTTGACTCCCAAATCGAGCTCAATCGAACAAGGATTTGTTCATAACCAACGCCAACTCTTGTTGTGATGAGATTAAGGAAGAGATTCGGGACTGAGATGTAGCAGAAATGATTACAAAACAGTAACTACAAAGCTAAAAATGAAAATTGCAGAAATGGGCGTGAGAAGAAAAACCCAGCCACCTTTTGCTTCATTTTTCCCATTTTTATAGGCATTGAAGGCTAGGATTTCCATATAAATCATCCTCAATCCATAGGCTAACTTCTAGGAATCAAATTAGGATGAGAATCTTCCAAAATCGTGCAGAAAATCCATAAAATTGCGTGATTTCCGTCATGTTCGCACTTCTAGATTTTTGCAAAAATGCAATTGCAATGCAATTACATTTCTGTTGCATTGTTTTCCAGATCTTCCAAAATTGCAAATGCAACGCAATTGCATTTCTGTTGCATTCTTCAATTTCCTGCACAACAATCAAGTAAGTGTGGTTTTTATTTTCTTTTGCTTTCTTTTCTTCACCTACTTAATTTAAAAGGCTTCCAACAATAATTCAATTTAAATCAACTTTTTGCTAGCCTTTTTATTTAATAACACACCTAAATTAGCAAGAACAACTAAGTATAAAGGCAAAATAATTCTCATAAATGAGAATTATCAAAAGCTATTTACTTTTTTGCTTTGAGAAATAGTTTTGAATTTAAGACGTTAAATCAAATGGGAAATCGCTTGTCCTTCGATCAAAGAAGATAATTGTGGTTGATATTTAATGTCTTCTCGTTTTCGGGATGGTAGTTTGAGAGTTGTTCGTAAATATATTGATATGCATGATTGTTCTATCGATGTTGTGTGAAGAATGATCATAGTCAAGCTACAACATTAATTATAGGGGAGTGTGTTAAGTCTATTATGTAGATTAATGATGATATTCAGTGTCGTCCTCGTGACATTATTAAATATAAGGGGAAGAAACTTGGCGTGAACATCAGTTATGGGAAGGCATGGAGGGGTCGTGAACTTGCCTTGGATTCTATTCATGGTCCCCCTGCAGCCTCCTACTCACTTATTCCTACTTTTTCTGTTGCACTTATTGATTAAAACCCAAGTTTGTAGTAGTGTACATACTTTTTTTTTTTTTTAATGTACGGTGTATTTCTTTATAGTTATTTTATTTCGTTGATTTTCCTTTGATTTGTGTATTTCTTTCAAGCACATACACAACTCAAGAGGTGAATGACGATGGTAGGTTTAGGTATTTTTTTATGTGTCTCTTGACTTTTATTCATGCTTGGAAACATTGTTTTCCTCTTATATCAGTTGATGGGACGACTTTAAAGAACAAATTTTTTGGCACCCTATTATCTGCTATCACTCTTGATGGGAGTTCTTAGATTGTGTCCTTAGCATTTGCAATAATAGATTCAGAAAATGATCGATCACGGACTTGATTTTTTCGTAATTTGAAAGCTGTTTTAGGTGAGCCGAAAGGTTTAATTGTAGTTTCTAATAGACATAAGAGTATAGCCAAAGGGGTTTGCACGATTTATGACACTACAGAGCATGGGTTGCGCTCATATCACTTATTGAAGAATCTTAAAAAAAAACATACACACAAGTCTAGACCAATTGATGATGCTTTCCACAGCTGTGCACGGGCATACACTATTATGAATTTTGAATATTATATGAGGAAGTTGGAAAACATAGTTCCATCAATTAGGGCGGAGTTGAAAGAAGTTGGTTGTGCTAGGTGGGCAAAAGCATTTTGTCCCAGAAGAAGATATTTAATGATGACAACAAATATTTATGAGAGTATGAATTAATTGTTCAAGCATTTGCGTGAGCTACCTATATCCCTCTTCTTGAAGGCATTAGGAGTCTCATTGAAAATTGGTTTTATGAACGACATACTTCTTCTAGCTTTCAACGAACTAAACTTTCTCCATGGGCTGAGGACGTTCTTCGTTTAGCCTTGAAGGATGGTTATACGATGGATGTTTGTGTTATTCCTTTCTTATATACTCTGTAATTGTTTCTTTGTATTTACTCTATTATGTGTCTTGTAACTCAGTTTTAATAATATTTGTTTCAGTTGTACCATATAAACAATTTTTGTTTGAGGTACACGACCGTAGCAAGTAGTACGAGGTTAAAATTCTTACTAAGAGTTGTACTTGTAGGCGTTGAAACCTTGATTTGATTCTGTGTGCCCATGCATGTCTTGCTTTATGCCAGAGGAACCTTGAATTTCACTCATATTCTCATGAGTTTTATCGGTCTCAAATCTAATTGAGTTGTATAGCAAAGATATACGTCCGATTATCAATGTGGATCAATTCTTGAATTTATTTTCTATGGATGATGATAAAATTCTTCCTCCGAATGTCAAACGACGTGCTGGTTGACCTCAAAAAAAAGAAAAGAATATTATCTAGGTTTGAGAAGAGGGTGACTATGAAGTATGGTCGGTGTGGGCGGCAAAGACATAATCGTAGATCATGCAAGAACCCTGAGATTGATTTCTAGTCTTTGTTTTTGTTTTTTATAATACATTCACTTTTTTTTTTAACATTGGTTTTTTTAGACAAGTTTGATTATTTAGGTATTTTCATTGTTTTGGTTTTTTTGCTATAAATATTGGATTCTTTTTTTATTGTTGCAAACATAAGTTTTATGATTAACTACATTTCCAATTCTTTATGTTGTATTACGCTGTATATGTTTAGCATTATTTTTAATGATCTGTTAGTGTTTTTTTTATCTTAAATCATGAAAGTTCAATTACAGTATACTTAATCTTTTTAAAATTTTTCTATTTATTTCCATGTTCTTTTCTTAACCCAATTTAACTTTTGTTTTTTTCTATGTCTGCATGATCTAGTTACTGTGTAATTTATATTTTTCTTTGTGTACTAATATTATATGTTGAACTCTAATTTGTAGGAAGTACTATGTAATTTTTATATAATTCATATTAAGAGTTGCTCTAATAATTTATATTCTTTGTAGTTGTTGAATACTTTAGGTTGACATATATTACTTATTTAAAGTGTAAGTTTGACAAGCTGAAAATTTTTAGAAGTTTAAATCAGTTTAAAACATTAACTAGCAAAATAAAATAAAGATACAAAATTTATCAAGCTGGAAATTTTCATAATACATAATGAACTCTTAAACAGAACTAATTTATCATAATGTTTCAACATGAATTCAAATTATAAATTAGATTGTCAACAATCCCAAAATACCATAAGATTCATAAAACAAAAGTAGAACAAAAAAAGTGTAGTCTATAGATTCAAAAAAGTCTAATTTTGAAATTAAAAGAGAAGTTCTAAAACAGTCTTGATTTTGCTGGATTTTTAATTAATCTTTTGTCTGGCTGAGGTGGAGGTTGAATGTAGGGCCATATGTCAAGGATGTGTTATGTGCATCATCTGTTGGTTTATATGTTCTTCGTAAAGCATCAATGTATATGCCTATTGCCTTTAGACCACTAAATGCATTCTTTTGTATGTTATGGTTGATCTAAACATTGAAAACAAAACTAATTAATATAACATTAGGTTATTTTGGAAAAAAAAAATTGAGGAATGAAATCACACTTTAAATAACATGACATAACATTACATAATATAACACAAGTAATTAACATAACATTCAGTTTGCATCCTTAATATGCTTGTATAACTAGAGTTTACATACCTCTATAAGTGCCCTTGTAATATTATTATTGACTTTCAAACCTCATCAGATTCTCTAATGGATGTTTTGGATTTTTCAGGACTAGATTTGTTTCCTATTCTTTTCCCTTTTCTCAACTTCAGACTAAACAAAAACCTGCGATATAATAATTAATAAAAAACAGGTATTCATTTCTTGTTCAATAAATATTTGTCAACTATGTATTGAGATTTTACCTTTTTGGGTGTAGTCTTTTTCTTTGTTTGCTTTCTTTCTACAACTTTATTTTCCTTGATGGTTGACGTGGATTCTGTCCTAGATTCAAATTCATCCTCGAAATTGTTTTCATTCTCGGATGATGTATTATTCTCGAATTCTTCCTTTTCTACATTACTTGTCTTTCCCTCGAAGCTGTCCTTAACCTATTTTTTGTATTCAATGTTTATAGTATTTACTTTTAGAAAGTAAGTTTACTCTATGCATTGACATACCTCTTGTTCTTCTGTGTTTTCTTCTTCCTTTTCTTCAACTAGCTTGTCCTTTTTCTTTGCCTCCTTTGATTTTTTTGATTCCTATATAATTGTTAATCATTGTAAATGCATGACTCATACCTATTTTTTTAATTATGTAATTGAAATCCAATTACTTACGGCCTTCTCAATCCCTTTACTCTTTTGTTTCTTTCTCTTTGTTTCAATTATGGTCCCCTCCCTTGATCTTTTCTTCTCATTCTTTTTCTTTTTGTACTCTTTTGAATCCCTTTCTATCATTGTGTCTATTGTGTCTTGTAGCAACAATAAAACATAATTAGTTTTATTTATTTATTTATTTTTAATTGTATAATTAGAGCTACTTTGAAACATACCTCTTCTTCACTATTTACAGTGATTGGTCCCGATTCCTTTTTTTTCCACTCATTATTCCTGCAGCACGTAAGCAATCACTTGATCTGGTTCCTTTTACCATACCTTCAAAGTTTTGTGCAAAATCTTTTAAATTGCAGTACTTTAAGTATAACAACTTAGGTAACTTAAAGTATAATATAATATAACAAAATCTATTTATATTTAAATATATTTTCTACCCCGTATCTTCCTTAAAAATTGTAAATAATATTTAAATAGTTATCTGTAAATACCTTGATGTTTGGTCCCAAAAGTCTTCATTGTCGTTTCTTGTTTTTCTTAGCCCGTGTTGTTGCTCGATGGGATTACTCTGTTGTTTACAGTATTGGAGTGTCACCATTTGCCATGGAAGCCAAGTTTTAAGTTTTAAGGGAAGAATGAAGGAGTATTTCTTACCTTTTTTCTTGAACGAGTTTGGAAAATCACTTTGCCGAATGAGCTTTGAAGCTTTGCCGAAGGAAGAGATGGGTTCAAGGAACCCTAGAAATACCTTAATCTCGATTGCTTGTTGAAGGAAATGAATGAACTAAGAAAGAACCCTAGAAAACCCTTCCCTCGATTCTACATTCAAGGAAAATCTCCCCCCAAAACGTTTTGTTTTTCAATTTTAATTACTTTTGTACAAGGCAGTGTGTAAATGATTATTGATTTGATTTTTTGGTTTAAATTATAATCTACCTTACATGCGATTTCATTGGCTCTTTAATCTTTTGTTTAACTATTTTTTGCTTTGTGGTCTATTTTTAATTGTTGTGTATTTGTTCCTCATTAGATTAATCTTGTTTAAATCTTTTTTATTTGTTGTTAATATATTTTGAATTTTGTTTTAATTTTAGATAATGTATCCCAATATCTTTTTCTGTTTAGATAATCTTTTTTATTTGGTTTTCTTTTAGATTTTAGATTTAAATTTATTATAATTACATGATAATTAAAGAATCTTAGATGTGGAAGTTGTTAGGGGTAGTTTGGTGATAATTCTCATAATTGAGAATTATCTAACTCATAAATTTAGGTTATGCTTGGTTTTATTAGCATTTATTTCATAAATGCATATAAATTCTAAGAAAAGCAGCATGAATTTACCAAAGTGAATTAAAACAATAAAATGGAAGGAAAAGAAGAGAATTGCACTAATAAAGTATTTTTGGCTGCAGTTTTGACAAAAAAGCACAATTGCCACACGATTGCTAATCAATTGCTATTGCAATCAGACAAGGAAAGAGCATATTTGAATATTAGAAGATTGCATAGTGTGGTTGATGGGCATATGAATTCAAATAAAGAGTTTTCATTAAGAGGGAACTCTGTTTAAGGCAGATCTTGTTTAGGTTGAGGTACTTGATAACTCTTAAAATAAGAGTTATAGGTTATCATTTTATGAGTAATTTGTCATAATCTTGCCTCATTTTATCATAGAAAACCCCTAGCTTTGATTTATTTTGCTCTTGGTTGCTTTGATTTAGTAAAATTTTTATTAGAGCAAGATTTAAATAATTAATGAGCTTATTTGATTAATTCAGGATATGCTTAAAGGTTGGATAATTATTGAGGAATAAAGACTTTTGAAGCAAAAGACAGCAGTTTTATAACCTTTTGCTTAAGCAAATAGGGTAGTTCAAGACAACAAAAATATAGCACGTGGAAAAATCAGCTCATTAAATGAGCTAGAAGATGTTAGATTACTTAGCATGATTCGGCCAATAGGAGTTCGTCATTTCATGGGTTTTGTCTAATCAGCCCCTATTGGCACAATTTTGTGAGGTATATATAGCAGGCAACCGTTTTTTGACAGAAGGAAAAGGGAGGAGGAGAGGAAATCAAGAAAACAAAGAGAGAAGAAGAAGAAAGCTTTCTAGAATAGGAGATGTTGGAATATTTCCAAAAGAGGAAGGATCTTCCATTGGAGCTGGTGCTGAATGCTACTTCAACCTTCTTAGGGCAACATTCTGGCTATTTCTTCTTCTTCCTTTTGATTTCTTAGTACTGTTTTACATTATGGTTGTATTTCGATTTATTTTCGGTATTTCTTGCTGATAATTCTCATTTATGAGGATTATTTAACCCTAAAACTAAGTTGTTCTTGCCATTTTTGCACATTTTATCAAATAACGAGCAAGATAAAAATAGCATTTATAAGATAAATTCATGCAAGCTTGTCGAAGTATGGAAAAAGAAGAATTAAGTTGAAAAGATAAAGGAAAGTTGGCTAAAATTGTTGTTTTTGTGCAGATTTGAAGAAATGAAGAAAATGCAAATGAAATGCAATTGCATTTCCTTGAGAAGGCACGGTGGGACTTATCAAGCAGTGCGAAATTCACGAAAATTCACTGGATTTGCTCGATTTATGGGAGAAATTCCAGCCTAATCTCATGCCCCAAGTCTACCCAAGAATTAAGGAGCCCCAATATGGAAAGAAAAGGCCTCATAATATCTATAAAAGGGGAGGAAGAACGAAGAAGAAGGCAGATCGGGTTTGCTGCACTCTGTTTTAGTGGGTTTTTCTGGTTTTTAGTTTTTGGACAACAAGCTGCAAGAGACGAGTTCTATTTTTTTTTTCCAGCATTCCAATCTTGTGTTTTTGCTATTTAATTCCTTCGTTGATCCCTCCTCGACGAAAGTGGATGAGGTAAAGATTCAATTTGCCCTTGAAGGAATTTTGATTCGATCACAGCAAGGAATTTTGTTAACATTGTTCTGTTTTTGTTCATTACCATTCTGTTTTAATTCTCCAGTTTTTGCTCAATTTTTAGTTATAGAGTTAGCCTCTGTTTATCCCATTTTCTTGTATGTTGTGAAGTTGAATAAATTAATGAGTTATGGGTTTCAATTTCCCTCACCTTTTATACAAGCTTATCAAATTCTAGATATTTTTATCTCCATAAAGATTTGAATTTCCAGTGGCATTATGAATGAAATCCTAATTTTTAATTGTTAACTCAGCACTGTTATCAACTTCTTTGTGGGTACTTTAAGTTATTAGATTAATTTTGCATTAGGGTGCCTTTGATAAAAATTCAATTGGTTTGCTTTAAAATTATTTACCTCATTTCATTTTATTAATTATGAATTTTATAATAAGTAAATTTTGGTTTTTCAATTCTTCCATAATGAGCTAATTCCTCCTTAGGGATTCAAGTTAGTAAATGCCCTAGAGGAGAGATGTAAAGCTTAAAATCATATTCAATCTAGTTAACACTCGAGAATTTGTTTGTTTTTGTTGAAATAACGTGGGTAAACCTAGCTGACCAACTAGTGATTGCTTGTCAAGATTGAACTTAATACCGAAAGGGTTAAGAGAAAGCGGATGTCACAAAAGCAATGGAGGAAAAGGCTTAGACATAAGTCTTGAACATCAACCCTAGACATGGGCGAGACTTCCAAAACCACTAGAATTGTGTGCAAGATTATCTAAGTTAGATTAGCCATAGAAATATAGGATTAATCACTTAGCCTCCTAACGATTTTGAAGCAAAATTAAATAGGAGTCGAATTCGGTTTACTTAGTTCTCTTCTGTTAACTATGATTGCAATTACATTTTCAGTGGCATTTCTTTCCAAAAGGGCATAAGCAACTTGGATCCCATTTTTCTTAATTATTGACTTTTCGTTATTTTCGTTAGCAAAAACAACCACTCAAGCATTTTTACACCATTGGTTACCGCAATTGCATTTTGCAAACAAACTTTGTGTCATCTTAGTAGATTTTGTTAAAACCTCGTTCCTGTTGCCTAGCAGCGTGTATGCAATTTTAGAATGGAAACACCCTAAATGTGCAAGTATACACAGTCTAATGCAGCAAGTGATAAGTATATTTATATTTCTCCTCAGGGATTAGACCATGAATTTTACCAAGTTTGAGCTTACTTTTAGTGATAAAAGGGGTAACCAAACAAAAACAACATTCAAGGGGGTTTTTAAAGAAATCAAACAAGCCTAACTTAACCAATATCAAGCTTAAAATAACAAGCAACAAAGCTAAAACAAGTAATAGCAGGTGAAATTACTTAGAGTTAAAAGCAGGCTTGGATTAGGGGTTTCTTATACTGTTTCAAGGACTCAATGCTGTAGCAAAATTTATACTAAATCACACCACACAGCATTCCAATACGGAATCTTCCCAGATTTCCTTAAATTGTAGCTAAATTCCCATTTAAACTACCCAAAATAAGCTTATTACTTGTGTGCACTAAGTGGGTGATTATCCCTAACCTACCCATTCACTGCAAGCTTAACTTGTAATCAGTCTTAGTGAGAATTGAAGCAATCAGTTTTTTATTCTTCTTCCCAAAAGTCAAGAAAACAGTAGATGAAAAAGGTTGGCCAAACGTAATTCATCTTAAACATTAAAAGCACTTCAAATCAGTGTTCAACAACATAAAACCACATAGCTTGAACCTTTCTACAATATAAGAGTTCCCTAATCCTTGCCTTAAACTAATTAGTTCATAATAACATAAATAAAACTCCTAAAAGCTACTGGAAACTCTATTACAACAATCAAGAAGAATGGAAAAGAAATAAAAGGAAGAAAACAATAAGAAGAGAGGAGAATTTCTTAGGTGAAAAGCTTCTAAAGGACTTCTCCTTCTTCCTCAGCTCATTTCCCCAGGTAGACAGCTTCCTTTTTAGCCCTTCCTCTTCCCCTTTTCGTAAAAGCTTCCTTTTTCAGCCTCCCCCTTTAATTCCCATGAGCGAAGCTTAAAATACCTCATCCTTTTCATCAAAATTAGGGCTGAATAGACAGGGAATAAAATATTGCAGCATTCTATTAGTCCAAGTTTTTCCAGCTTGGCTAAAATTGGACAGCTCAATTAATGAGAATCCTTGCACGCGTGAGATTTAGAGTTGTACTGATATAGATTGCTGCAGCATTTCAGCTCAGAAAGTTTCACTGTACTCATTTCTCTATTCATTAATTCTGCTCTTACCTAAAACACAAATTGCAACAAATCAGCTCATAAGTTGCAAGAATCCAAACATTAATCAAGGTTTCCTCAATACTTAGCCAAATAAGCAATAAAGCACTAAATTAGGGACTTAAGTAACCAAAAAGCTACCAAAATACCTCAAACAAGCAAGGTTTAGCAAGAGAATTCAAGTAAAAATAACTCTTCTATAAAGAGTTATCAGTTCCCTTGGGTACGATACTCTGAAGTACTTCCAGTTTTCTTTATTACTTCGATCACGTGCACTTGCATGTAGCAAACGTTGATCACTTGCACTTGAACTAATCACCTTAAGATGAGGATTAGGGGTTGGATGCTTTGATTTCTTTTTCAACTTAATGCATTTCATTTAGCTCAATTTGGTTTTTATGAATCTTTATCTCTTTAGCTCGATTCTGTTTGGCCAACCATTTCATAGTAGCGTTTCTTTGATTTCTAGGAGGAATAAGAGGAGTTGATGGCTTAAAAACCACATTAGCCTTGTGTTAGCGTTAATAGCTAGTTAAGTGAGGAGGTTAGAGATAATCACTTACCTAATGCACACATAGTACAGTGGGTTTAATTATTGTTGTAGTAATTGGAATGAAACAACATATTTCAGGTGATTCGGGAGAATGCCAGGTATGCTGTAATGGATTGAGAGAAATGAATATATATTTAAGTTGTAGAATCGATTAAAACAGGAAATTACCCCTAATCCAAGCCTTTTAATTAGCTCAAAGTATAAGTTTAGCCGTTCTCTATTTATTTACATTTCCTCTGTTAACTTTGTTTTAGCAATTATTTCGTTCTAGCATTTTCGATTTATTTTATTTCGTTTCCTTGATGAATTTTTTTGGTTACAAATTGAGTTTATTGAGCGTTAATTTGTGGTAAAGTAGAAGATTATTAGTCTCTGTGGATACGATAACTTACTTAGCACTTGCTACAATATCATGTGTACACTTGCGCATATACGATTATATTATTACTAAATTATTCACATTACTCTAGCATGTGTCAGTATTTAAGTTGACCGGAATACCTCTACCTGGGAACTCACTTGGGAGTTGAATTGATCAACCTTTTAATTTGCAATTCATTAAAAATATTTCTTATTTACTTAAAGTGCATGAGCTTTTTGATCTACTTTTGAGGTTAGTGTTCAAATACAATGTATTTGTCTACACCATTCATACATTTTGTTTTTCCAGACCTGAATTTTCTTGATGATTTGCACGAATTTTTGCTTCTTGTTTTGGTAGTTTTTCTAAATTTAAAATTTCATTTTTGATTAAGTTGTGTCGTTAAGATATTTTTTCTCTAGATTTTCCCTCATGATTATTCATTAGTATGGATTTAAATATTAATAGATTGATCCTTTTTTTATTTGATATCATCTTTATTTATTTTAGATACAAGATTTCAAATGAGGGTATTTAGTCAATTGCTTATTTATACATTATCTCTAAATTTAGTAATTGGCTATTTATCCAAATTGGTTTGGGCTTTTTTTCAAAATGGCCAATTAAATATGGTTGTTTACCTAGTTGCCCCATAATTTTACTATCCAAAAATAAATTATTGAATTTTTTTTTTTACTCATGAACTATAAATGTTTGCTCCAATAATAACTTAATAGATAAGATGCCAATTACCATCATAGAGGTCGATGGTTCAAATCCCACTCAAAAGTTGTTGAACTAAAAAAAGATAAAAAAAAAAAAGATAAATGTTTGCAATTTTTATCTTCTATAAGTTTTATGTAACCTTCACCAACTTTTAAAAAAATTCTACCTTAAATTCTCTGAAAATGTACTAAAACAAACAAATAAATAAAATCAAACCCTTACAAAATAAAGTTGAAGATGAAGTCCTAATAGATCAATATACAAGATCAATGTTGGAATAATTCTCTCATAATTCATTAATTTCTACTAAAATCAAATTTGAATGTCATCTTTCTCTCAAGCTCAATCAATTTCTAACTCGACCTTTTCTTTTATTCTATCGAGTATATAAGAGAATATTTCTTAACAAATTTTAAAATGAGTGAAGACATACCACATGCATAGTGGATGTAAACTTTACAAAATTCCAAACAGTTTGGAAATAAGTTTAAAGCCACATGAAAGGCTAATGGAATCCTTTTACTAGTGCTGGCCATCTTCTCAATTTTGGCCAATGTGGGAATGGACCAATTCCAAGAAGAACAAAAAGGTGGAATTTGGTCATGGACCTCCTTTGTATCCTCTTCACTCAAATTATTGGGAGAAATTGTAAGTAATGGCTAGAAAAAAATAGTCATAATGAAATATATCAAAAAACTAGTGATATTTAGAATTATGGCTACCATGATTTTAGGAGGGTAGAATGAACACTTTTTGTTCCATTTATACTCTTGGTACATACTCGTTTTCATAGTCCACCCCCACAAAATAGATTTTTTTTTTAAATATCCTCAATATTCTCTCATCTCTCACCATAACTAACTTGCTCCCTAAATTTATGCATTTTTAAATTCTCTTATTTTTGAAATTTCTCCATTTTCAAACACTTCAGCTAATTTTTTAACGTTCTTGAGTTTCTTTAATTTTTCAAGATGCAATGTTCACAAACGAAAACTGTGCTTGAGTAAATGGAAGGAAAAAAAATGCAGAGAAGAAGCTGCAAGATCATTTGATTTTAGAAATATATACCTAGAGAATGTGATTGGTTCAACGAGCTCAACTAGTTTTTATCGCAAGAGGCCAAGGGGAGATGAAACAAAGTTGAAGATTGAAGAAAATCGAATTGATAGGAGAATTTCAAATGAAATGGGTCGTCGGGGAAGATAAAGAGGATTTTTCGTCGTTTCTTTGATTTCCCAAGGTAGTGTCCACAAATGAAAATTGTGCTTGGGTAAATGGAAGGAAAAGAAACCCATAGAGGAAGTTGTAGGAATGAAGAAATCGATCGAACACATTCGATTTTCGAAAGTAGAAACAACAATAGATAGAAATATATACCTCGAGATTGACATTTGCATTGTAGATACTAATATATACAAGGATGTGGCAAGCCAAAAGGAACCAGTAAGCAAGGGGAAATACTAGCAATAGATGTCCTCTGTTGTTGGGTTGTTAAGAGGAACCAGTAAACAAGAGGAAATACCTAATCGAACATAATCGAGTCCAACAAGCATCTGTACATGCCTTAATGCAAGGTCGAGCTTTGTTCGCTAGTATTAATTCTGGCAAGTGGCTAATGATGACATTTTTACCTCTGTTAACAACGTGTGAGGTATTAATTTTTATATTCAATTTAATTTTTACACACTTAATGGGTAATTACACATATTTCCATTTCATTAAATTAGGACAAATGCATGGTCCAATATATACTATAAGTTAGATGCAAATTCAATAGCTCGTCATTTAAATCCTTGTGTTCTTCTATATAACCTATGCATTGTTATGCAAAATTAAAAAAATTAGTTCTTTTCTTTGAACTATCTTAACTTAATAATTTAGATTTAATTCAAGTTTGTTATATTTTGTAGGCTTAGAATCCTCTCCCCTTAGAATCCTGCTTTTTTGTAGGCTTTTATTTAGTTAATTAGGGAGTAGAAAATGTAGGTATGGATATTTTAGTCACAATATAATTATAAAAATCGTAATATAAATAATGTAAAAAAATATTTAGATATTTTTTCAAATATAAATAATTTTAATTATTTTTCAATTGGGGCTATCAATATTTAGCTATTCTTCTAGTTGCCCCAATTATTGGTGGCATTTTGTGATGTTAAATGTAAGCCTATTTGGATTCTTGGGTAGTACTAGTACCACACTTTAATGAGCCTTAACTCTTTGAATTTGACAATGAAAAAAAATTGGAAAAAAGACCACTTGACTTGACTGGTCTCTTGTTTTTTACTTTAATGCCACCAATTTGCATTGTTATTTCATTATTAATCTAGTTAATCTCAAGCATATATCATCTGTTAAGAAATTAGATATTCGAATCCTCCCACCAGATATGTTGTTGACCTAAAAGAAATATATATATTACTAACCTCTCGATTTTGTTTATTATGTCCAAAACATAAATCAATTCGTTGTCTCTACTGGAAAAAAGAGGGTAAAATTTGGTTGATGAGACAATGGAAATAGGCATAAGTCGAGTAGCTTTCAAGTTCCCTGTCAAGGTATTTTCATTCTAAACTTTTGAGTGATTAAATAAGAGGTGTACATGAAACTAAAGAAACTGAAAAAAGACCACACTAAATTAAGACATTGGACAAGTGGGTTATCTTTTTATATTCTTTTTAGGTGTTTTTATTTTTTATTAGCCACCAAGAAAAGGAAAAATTTAGTGAGGTTGTCGTATTAACCATTGAATGTGAATGTTCCTTAATAATCATCTCTCATCTAATGATGCAAGACTACTAGCCACATTGTGATGACTTGCATCGTCAACCGCATTGTAAATAGCCTCCCCGAATAATTTTTCAAGAAAAGAATAGCTAGTTCAATTGAATTTGAATAGTCAAAGTTTTAGGCTTTGGTAAAAAGCAAAATTGGACGGCAAACATTCCTATTAAGAAAAAAAACATCTATTGTTAAGACGTATCTGTTTTAAATCTCAAGTTTTCAATTCTACTTGATGAAAATGACGATTCAACTTTGATCTAATGTATGATAACCTTGAGAATCAACTCCTAGCATATGTTTATATGATCCCATGTAAATCTAGATTAGTTATTTTTAAGAAAACTATTCCATTTAGTTAAGTTTATATTTGAACTTCACTTAAATTAGAGCATATTTGGAATGACTTTCTAAGGACTCAAAAAAGTGTTTTTAAGTTTAAAAAAAAAGTATTCTTAAACACTTGAAAAGTCATTCCAAATAAGCCCTCAGTTGGATGAATCTAAGTCTAACTTAAGACTTTAAGAGGGTTTAAAAACATTACATTGCCTTACCAAAAACATAAAAATATGTATAATTCCATTACAGACATGGCTTGCCCAAGAGTAAGCAACTTCCCCAAGCCGAAAATAAAAAAAGGGCCCAAAGAAAAGAAACGAAAAAGAGGAAGGAAAAAAAAAGAAACCAAACAGAAACTAACTGCATATTTTCACAAACTTATAGAAGAAAACCAATTTTACTACCAAACTCAACGTTCTCAGACTTCACTTGTATTCCAAAATCATGTTGTTCTCAGGTGCCAACCCAACACATGCTCTCATTATATTCTCCAGCATCGCACGCTGCTTGGACAGAGCGTTCACCACCGGCGTACCTGGCGGTACCTGTTTTTCACCATTTTCGATTCAGAAATATGTACAAATCATCATCAAATGAAAGTACATGAATTCAGAAGGCAGTGGTTGTGTAAAAAAAAAAAAAAAAACTTACAAGAGGAGCCTTTGTAAGGTAACTGAGGATGGTGGCCACAGGATGGAAAGAGTGGAACTTTCCCTACAGAACACAATTCACTTGCATTTTAGATTCATTTCAAAATGGCAAACAAAAATGGTTTTTCCCATGTGAGAGAATCAGAACTGACCTCTCCTTCAGCCTTCAATTGTATGCGAGTGCTGAGTTCAGCAAGAAGAACCAAATCGAGTATGATAGGAGCGGCCAAGAGAGAGTCCTCGCAAGTGTTGTGCAACACTATGGTGCTTTTCCCACCCATGAATATCTCTGAGGTGTACTCATCCATGGCCCTCTTACTGTCCCCCACGTAAGGAACATACTGAAAATTTCCATTCCAAAACCACGGAGGATTTAACAAAATTTTAGTCCATCTCTATTCATAACTTTCAACAGTTCACTACATAATTAGACATTGTACACTTTTCTTTTTCTAATAACCATTGGTGTTCAACACCAACTTAGTAGCATTAGACAGTTTATAGGATATTTCATATCGATAAGCGATATGTATTCACAAAGATAGCTGGGTTTCATCTTCAAATAAGTATAGCTTCAAATTCAGGAAATTTTAATGATTATACCTTAATGACCACCACATGGTCAGGATGCTCGCCAGGCTCAAAGAGAATGCCATTGCTGGAGACCATGTCATCCACAACATTACTCTTTGAGATCTCCTTGGATCTGAATGTTTGAGGGGCTGATAGGTTCATTCCATCGTTGTTTCCCAGATGGTTGTAGCTCACTATTGATGTTGGCTGGCACCAAAGTTCACAACATATTTTAGAACACCCAAAATTTTAAAAGACTTGGAATAGATCTCAAAGTTTAATTAACAGAGTGGGGTACCTTAATACCAGCACCAACAAGGAAGTCTACAAGCACAGATTTCATCTTGGTCTGACCACTTTTAAAATCGTCCCCTCCAATCAAACTATTTCTATGAATGGCTAAGTCAATCAACCCTGTTAACAAGATCCCATGAATTTCAGTGAATTCTGCTTGATTAGGGATTGAAAAAGGTACAAACTCGAAAGTTTTATAAGGATTAAAAAAGGGTACCTGGGACAAAAGTGTTCTGTGGGCTACCATTGATGAAAGGGACATTTTCAAGGACACAAGCAATTGCATACAAGGTGGAAGGAGATATCTCCGACTCATTTTTGTCCACAGAAGCCAGAAGATTTTCCGTTGTGTCATTTAGCCCCACAATCACATTACTGTACCTCTCTGTGTTGGCAGTCCACAGCACTACAATTTTGTCCACCTTACTCTTCTCCTTAAATTCCCTAATAAATTACAACATAATCTGCTTATTAGCTAAAGATTTCGAAATTTTCAAAAGAATAAAACTGGATTTCTCACAAGCATATTGTCCTATTTAAATATATTTTCAGAAGATAAAAAGACAAAAAGTACAGCATATGATTTAGGGAAATTTTTGTCAAGATTTTGGCTGGTGAAAAAGCAACCCACTTAACTAGTATTCCTGAAATTATTTAAAGAAAAAGTACTTCACCTAAAAATCATCTCAAACTCACTTCTAGTTATCATATCTATTCTTTTTCAGAAAAAAGCATTTAATATGTAGCCAAATATTATGAAAAACTTCAAAATTTTGTTTTTTGACTGATATACTGAAAAGGTATATACCTAATATCCTTAATAATTTGCTGCACTTGTTCTTTCTTGGTGCCTTCGATAACGTTATTGGCTCGTGAGCCCTGATTCGCAGCAACAAAATCAGGATCAAAGATTCCAGGGAGTGGAACCATGGATTCCATGTAGGGTCTCAATTGCTTTTGCAGATCAATATCAAGGACCTTAGCTCTGGCCATAGCGTCAGCCAAGTTCATGTCACTTATGTCCCACCCTCCAAACACAATATCATCAGGATTAACCTGGCAGAGATTTAAATCATTTTGCTAAGTTAAAAATCATAACATAATTACTATTTCACAAACCCATCAATCTCCAATGTTTTAAAAGCAGATATTTACTGTTCTGATGTAATTACCATGGGTAGGAGGCTCTTAAATGGAGCATAAATCTCCTCGCCATCAATAGAGCCAACTCTGATGGAAGATGCTTGGGTTAAGGACCCAAAATAATTGGCTTGCTGAACTTTATCCTTGGTTGCCCAAGAGATTCCTCTGAAAAATAAGACCCATCATCCAATTTCAGAAACTATAACAATATTATATTAACAACAACAAGAAGATACACTTAGGAGCAGAATTTTAAACTATTTCTGCAAATAATTTGAGAATTCAATGGACAACAGAGAAGTTCTCTCTCCAAACAAATAATATAATACCAAAAAGTCAATTCCAATATAAAATTGAAGACCAGAATCGAGAAAGAAAAACTTACTCCCGGTTGGATATGATACCACCAGTAAGAGTAGAGCCATTATTTCCACCCCATCCAACGAGCATCATCCTATCAAATTCACAAGTTAGCGCACAAAAAAAAAAAAAAAAAAAGGAAGAAACAAGAAATCGTGATATAAAACAGAGGGAGGGATTAAAGAAAAACCAACCCTAATTTGGGAACACGAATATCAGTCTTGAATTCATATTGAACAGATTTGGGCTTGACAATCCACTGATAAGTCCCATTTCTGTTCTCATGAAGGAGCTCTGTGGTATCGTAATTGTACACAGAATGAATCTCATGATCGGTGTACTTAACATTGGGGGATTCGACCTTAAAGCTCTCGATGAACATTTTTGGCGACCGAACAAAATCCACCGAGGGCAAGAAGAAGAGGAAGAAGAAGAAGAAGAAAGAAGCAGGCTGAAAATAGAAAAAAGGGGGGAGGAAGAGAAAAGGTGTTCCCTCTTTCTTCTTGACGCCTCCTTTTTTTCCTTTTTCTCAATCTCTCAACGAAGCCTCGAAAACGTTGGTGCGGTGTTCATTGCCTGGAGCGGGAACTCCGGATTTATAGACGAAATAAGAAGGGAGGAATCGACACGCGTCGAAAGATGTGTAGGCGGTGTGAAGAGAGAGAGAGAGACCCCACTGGTGAATGGTGACGATGTTGTTCGTCGTCGCGCTCCATGAAAACGGAACAGAGCGTGAAAATGGCGGAATATGCGAAGGAAGGAGATAACTGTAAAAAGGGCACTTTTTTTGTGAGGGGTCCCGTATGGGTTACACGTCGAAGAAGAAGAAGAAAAGAAGAAGAAGGTCCAGAAGATGACGTTCACGAATGGACTCTGGAAGGACGTGGTCCTCGAGCTACCAGAACGGAACAAGCCATCGCATTCATGTGATAATTCAGAAGGTTGTGGTTACTCCTCGTTAGTAATTCAACCGCTAAATTATAAAAATAACCCTTTCGCTTTTAAAAGTGGGGTTTTTGTACGGATAACCCATTTTTCAATGGTTTAATGCGATCTGACCTGTCATCCAATTTCAATGAAAAATGACTCATTCTGACGTGGCATCGCGAGCAAAATTACCCAGAATGGCAGTTTGAGACCGGATCGCTTGTTCACGCTCTCGGATAAGGTCACGCTCTCGCTGAATATTCTCGCTCTCGGTCTCGTTTGCCATCGGATCGCTTGTTCATGCTCTCAGATAGGGTCACGCTCTCGCTGAATATTCTCGCTCTCGGTCTCGTTTGCCACGTCAGCAACTTTTTCATTCATAAAATATTCTCGCCCCCGGTGACTCGTTCACGCTCTCGCTGAATATTCTCGCTCTCGGTCTCGTTTGCCACGTCAGCAACTTTTTCATTCATAAAATATTCTCCCCCCCGGTGACTCGTTCACGCTCTCGCTGAATATTCTCGCTCTCGGTCTCGTTTGCCACGTCAGCAACTTTTTCATTCATGAAATATTATCGCCCCCGGTGACTCGTTCTCGCTATACGTCGTACTCGTTCTCGTTGTACTCGTTCTCGCTCTCACGTTGATGTTTCTCACAGTAATCGTTCTCACTCATCACTCAAAATTATCTGTATTGCTCGCTCTCGCAGTGAACATTATTTGCCGCCGCTCGAACGTTGTACTCGTTCTCGCAGTACTCGCTCTCGCTCTCACGTTGTCGTTATCGTTCCCGCTTTTAACAACATTTTTCGTTAATTATTGCTCCCAGGTTTGTTTGTTTCTTTTGTTAGTTTAATGTGAATCCATGAACGACGACAAGAACGTTGCAAAATATAAAATTTCATTGTCTGTTTGTGAGTTCATACAAAGAAATTTAAAAAAAAAAAAAAAAACCACCATTCCCGAACCTACTCAGAGTCGGATGATGATATTATCACCAGTGGCAGCCTTTTGTCATCAACTCTCCTCCTTTTATGCTTATCGAGCGTGCGGCTGGACCCTTCATCAGCAGAAGGGGATTTCTTTTTCTTCTTTCTCCGGTCGCCACCATCCTTAGGCACGTTCACAGAACATGCTGAAGGGGCTGGTTGCGGTGTGGGAGGATGGGAAGTAGGTGGTGGTGTCTTCTGGCAAGATTGTTCTTCATTCGGCCAATGAGCCAGGAAGTCTTCCAAATCGTGCTTTTCCTCCTCTTCGGTGGAGGACATGGTTGTCGTGGCTGGCGTGGGCGGGGTTGGCGGGTCTGACTCATCCGAAAACAGTGCAGATGGGTATTCTAGAAAACTGTCATCGGATGAGCAGTCCATTGTAGTGATTGTGTTTAGTGAATAAACCATTTTAGGGTTGGTTTATTAATAGGCAAAACGGAATGAAATGCCAACGGTCACCATTAATGCATTTACACCACTGCAAGTCACCCTTCAGTCTCCCCAATCACGAATAACGAGCATGCAAGATTACCGTGAAAATACGAGAACGAGAACGAGAGCCGGAATAGATATTACGCTCGTTCACGTTCTCGCGCTCGCTATGTAAATGACTATCGTTTTCTCTCGTATTTCATTAAAATGGGTTGGTCTATTAATTAATTAATAGGAATGGATTGACATGACTGCAGGTCACACCCAATCTCGAATCACGAGGATGCACGATTCCATTACTGAAACTGCGAGTGCGAGAACGAGATCCCAACTACGAACTGCGAGAACGGGAGCCCCACTACGAGAGCGTTAACAAGACGAGACTGAGAGCGATATTATACTTATTCATCGCTAATTATCGTTATCGCTGTTCTCGCTCTCGTTCTCCACCGTTCTCTCACGCTCTCGATTCAGTGGTCGGATGCATTAAAAAAACAAACAAACAGTATTTCTCTCACTTCTTTTACTGTACATTCGAAACTCACTCTCTCTCCGTCGATAGAGGCTCATCACCGCTAGATTGCTTTGTCACCGCCGTCCATCTTCACCAGTGACTCGTTGATTCTCTGAAATAGTAAGCCTAAACCGACCAATTCCTTCGTTTATTGTTTCTTTCATGGGTTTTCTGGTTTTGTGCATGTTTGCGATATAGGGCGAGGTTATGGTTGTTTTAGTTCTGTGCATGTTAGCCATTGTTTGTGGATTTGATGAAGTTGCATAGCTAGAGCGAGCGTACAGGGACGAGAGCAATAGAGCTAGAGCGAGAATTTATGGACGAGAGCGATAGAAGTAGAGCGAGTAGTTAGGGTTATGAGTCGAAATTGATAGATTTGGTGAACGAGTGCGTGAATACTATAGTTATAGAGCTAGGGTTTCTGCGAACGGAAGCTTAGGTTCCGTGAACGAAATGAAGGATGTGAGCCGTAGGGATAGCGAAACTACGAGAGCGAGGGCGCAACTGCGAGAACGAGAGCGACACTGCGAGAATGAGAGCGAGAACTGAGTTTCAATATGCCATACTATGTATGCTGTGTGTTTGTATTTTTTCCCTTCTGTGTTATGTTTTTCTGACTGTTTGTGCAATTGATGCAGTACCGAGATGGCAACAATTCTAAGAATCCCCAAGGAGGATTGGTTCCCCGGCCAGGCTTCTAGCCTTGCCCACATAAGTTCTGCAAATAAAGTGGTGAAGGAGAAGTTGACCGTTGGGCAGTTGGAAATGTTCAAGAGGATCGTTTTTGGGCAGTTTGTGGATGTTGAATTGGTTTTCAATAGCCCGTTGGTCCATCACATCCTATTGAGGGAAGTTGTTGACGGTCCGGATGATGCGATGAGGTTCGACCTTAAAGGTACAGTCGTGCAATTTTCGAAGGCCGAATTCATCTTGATGACTGGGTTGTGGCCATCACCCGAGGGAGGACACGAGGCAGATGCATCAAATGAAGTCCTACGGCACAAGTACTTTGAAGGCATGGGCACTGAAATCCGTCTGGATAATTATGAAGTTGCATATAAGAGATTGCAGTTTGAGACAGACGAGGATGCAGTGAAGGTGTCC
Source organism: Trichosanthes truncata (assembly GCA_033996785.1). Classification (NCBI taxonomy): domain Eukaryota; kingdom Viridiplantae; phylum Streptophyta; class Magnoliopsida; order Cucurbitales; family Cucurbitaceae; genus Trichosanthes; species Trichosanthes truncata. The sequence goes on from JAWPNB010000003.1 coordinate 75,931,884, forward strand.
TTGATTTACTACACCGAGATGGCCATGATGGGTAAGAATAAATCAAAGGCCGTGGTTGATAGGTCTCTATATAGGGAAGTTGAAGACCTTGAGTACTTCAACAGTTTGGACTGGGGGAGCAGACTTTGGGAAAGGACATTGCGTGGACTTAAGGCAGCCTTGAGGGACAAGGTTGCAACCTACAAGTTCAAGGTCCGGACGAATAAGAATTATATTGTTAAGTATAACCTCCCTGGATTCCCTCCTGCTTTTCAGGTATGTATTTCACTTTATATAATAAAGTAAAAGTCGCTTGTTATTTTTATGTCGCATATTGTAAACTAACTATGGTTATTTGGTTATAGGTATGGGCGTATGAGACACTTTCGTCAGCAGCGGGTCGCTTTGCGACTCGACTTAATAATGACGCAGTGCCTCGAATGTTGAGATGGTCATGCTCCCACTTAGTTTCATATAGGGTGTTGGAACGAGATGTATTCGATTCCCCTGAGGTTAGAATGCACTCATTTCGGTATTACACAACGTAGTTTCATGTAGTTTTATTATATTAACATGTACTTGTTTGTGACAGACGGTAGTCACGTCTGTACTGGTCATGTCAGAGGCCGAGATACAGTACCGCGATACTCAGGTCGGGCAGAGGGTCCATGACGACGACGACGATGACGACCGAGAGTTTGAGATGAATTTTGAGGGTCAGACCGGAGAGGGCCATGTTTACCCTCAGATCATAGAAGAGACTGGTGAAGTTCATACTGGAGAGCGTCAACCCGACCCTCAAGTTAGGGAGGATACCAGAGAGGGTCAATCTGATCCTCTTACGAGGGACGAGACTGAGAGTGATCGCTCATCTCCCCATTCGCAACCTAGACACGGTCGTTCGTCTACTTTAAGTTATATTCGGAGCATCGATGCTCGTGTCTATGGAGTCGAGCAGTCTGTGGATGAATTGAAGTCGCAAATGGGAGAATTGAAGTCGGACATGGGAGAGGTGAAGTCCCATTTGATCACCGTATCTATGTTACTCCGTAAACTGTTCAAGGTATGTGATACAATATGTAGACAATATTTGGATTATTCTCATGATATCGACTAACTTTGATTATTTGTTTAATGCAGGATGCGGGCCACGAATGGGTTGAGTCACCAAACATACATGTCGATCAGTCGATGGAGGCCATCCACATTCCAGCCACCACTACCACCTCGCCCACCGAGTCCACCCTTCCCATTCCTTCCACCACCACCACCGAGTCCACCCTCCCCATCACTAGCACCGAGTCCACCCTCCCCATCACTACCACCTCGCCCACCGAGTCCACCCTCTCCATTCCTTTCACCACCACCACCGAGTCCACCCTCCTCATCACTACCACCTCGCCCACCGAGTCCACCCTCTACATTCCTTCCACCACCACCACCGAGTCCACTCTCCACATTATCCCCATCACTAGCTCTCTCCCAATGCCCACTTCCACTGCGACATTCACAGACCTCATCATCTCATCCTCTAGGGGTGAGCATCGGTCGATCGGAGTCTGTTTTGGACACAAACCGACGCCGAAAATTGATCATTCAATTTTGTTCGGTCGGAACTCCTCTGTTTTAGAGGGGTTCGGGACGCCGACCGACCGACCACGCCGGCGGTCGGTTGGTTTTGTTCGGTTTTGTGACTTCAGCGAACTAAGAATGAAAATGTAAAAAAAAAGAAAGAAAGAAAGAAAAAGAGATAGAGAGAAGAAGCTAACTGAAGAAAAAAATGCAACTGCACATCCTTTATCACCATGAATAAAAAGAAAGAAATAGAAAAAAAAGAATAGACCAACCGAAAAAGAAACCTCCACAATGTCCACATCTCTTTTATCACCACGAAAAATCGAAAAAGAATAAAAAAAGAGAAGAAGATGAGAAATGGCCGGAGGAAACGAAGAGAAAAAATGGAGAGGAGGGGAGGAAATAGGAGAGAGAAAAGAGAAGAAAATGAAAATGCATAAAATAAAAGGAGAGGAAAGAGGAGGGAGATGAAACGTGAATGAGGGGAAGAGAGAGAAAAGAAAAAGCATTAATTAGTTTTATGAAAAAGTAGATATCTTGTCCATCAAAAGTAGACATCTTGTCTATCAAGTGTCCATCACGTGAATTGAGGTTATTTTTTCAAAATTTTACTATTATCAACGTACTGTTTTTTAATTTTCGGTCGGTAGGTAGGAATTGTGCTTTCCGGCCACCCCGACCGACCGAACTTCGGTTTTTTATTTTAAGAAAACCGACACCGACCGAAAATATCTTTAAACCGATCGACTGACGTCGGTTTCGGTCAGTTTTTCAGTTTTTCGGTTTGGTTTGCTCACCCCTATCATTCTCACGTATATCCGGCATCCCTGACTCCGACCCCCTGACTCGGTGATCGCGGCCACCCTACAGAGCCTCAAGTCGATCGCCTCCATCGACTACGACACTAGTGACATAGTCCTTGTTGACACTAAACCCACTGGTCTCGCTGACTTCACTGTCCTCGCCGACTCCACAGGCATCAGCATTGAGGATGTTGATGTCACCATTCCCATTGCCAGCGAGAGCCCCACTGGCTCGGTGGCATCTGAACCTGTTCTTCTCCCTCGAAAGGGTATCCGGAAGAGGAAGACATCGGAACGGTATACGCCTTCAGAGGAGGCAAAGAAACTGAAGGAGGAGTCGCCGAGATCGCGAAAGGAGAGTAGATATCCACTTCCTGGTTTTATTACCACCCTCCATAAGCCGTTGATCATTTACAATCCGGCGCACAATGTTGACTCCCGCATCTTCGACGCGATGATGCAGTGGATCGCGGATCCGAGCATGGATGCGGAGGTTCGACCTAGCCCCATTACCACGGCAACAGGAATGGGGAAGAAATTCTTTAAAGACTTATTAACACCAAGCTATTGGGTCGAGTGCGATGTAAGTACATTTTCTTCCGTAGTTGGTTTATTATTTAATTATGTATAGTTTCACATGTAATGACTAATGGCTTCGTTCATTCAGACTATAAACACATTGTTCATGTTTATCAAGCGGAAGCTATCTGCTCGACCGGATATGTGCATACATTGATTCACTATATTGCCCATGGGGATCCTGGTATGTATTGTCTTTTGCAAACTCATTTAAACTTGCGAACTAACTCACATTTAAATTTGCTTTGGCTTTTGCACGTGTTGGTTTTTTGCAGGCCCATTTAAATTTGCAAACCAAAGAGAGCATATACAACAGGATTCGGAGAAAGCAGTTGTTCAAGGCCGCGTTGATTTGGGGATCAGAGGATACGTACATCGAGTACGTGAATGGAGTCCATGATGACTACAAACGTGCTTGGCAGGATGTTGACTTCGTGTACTACCCCTCCAACATGAATCAGCATTGGTTCCTGTTGGCCATGGACATGAACAAGGGACAGTTGTTGGTGTACGATTCATACCCCTCGTACATCGCAATGGAGCGCGTCTCGAAGTTTCTGGAGCCCCTCACGCACACTCTACCCTCAATGCTATACTTTTGTGATATCACTCGCACCAAACCAGGTATGCGAACATCCGAGTGGCCCATCTATTGTGCAAAGAACAACGACATACAACATGATTCATTGGACTGTGGGATATTCTGTGCTAAATGGTTCGAGTACTTGGTGACAGGCACAGATACGTCCGGACTTGTTGATGCGTTTGCTAGAGCAATGTGAACAATTGTGCAATTTAGAGTGTCAATGTGCAAGTGTACACATCCTTTTTATAGCAAATGGCAAGTAAAATTATCGTATCCACGGAGACTATTGATTTTTCTAATGATCCTAAATTAATTTTTAGTGACTCATTTGGTAACCATTCAAAATTATTGAGGGAAATGCCATAAAAGAAATCATAAATGCTGGAGCAAATTTAATGCTAAAGCATGCAAAACAGAGTAAAGACTTCAGAAAACAGAGAACGATTAACTTGTACTTTTAATTAAAGGAAAGGCTCAGATTAGAGGTAAGTCATGCATTAGCTAAGTTATAAACTGAGTATACATTCATTCCAATCGATTCACTACAGACTACACGGTATTCTCCCGAATCACTGAATGTATGCTGTCGCAATTAAATTACTTCAGCATAATAAACCCTCTGTACTTTGTGTGCGTTAGGCGAGTGGCTATCCCTAACCTACCCACTTAGTCAGCAACTAACCTTAACAAGAGGCTAACGTGGTTTTTTAAGTTTTCAGCCCCTCCTATTCTTCCCAGAAATCAGAGGGACGGTGTTCGAAACGGCTGGCCAAGCGGAAACAAACTAAGATTAAAAGCCCTTAAAAACCAAACCGAAGGAGATGAAGTCTACTCAACTATAACATTAGCAAATAACAATCATCCTCTAATCCTCACCTAAGAGGGATTAGTTCATGCTACAGTGAAAACGGAAAAACAGTAGAAATGGAAACATCATGGAAATAAAAACAGAAAATAACTAAAAGACAGTAGAAATTGTAGCAGGAGAAGTCGAAATGCTGCCCCAAGTTTCTTGCCACAGCAACGGCGTTGCTCCGACTGGAATCCTTCCGTTTTTGGCAAACTCCGGTGAAGGCTCCTGGTCCAAGCTCTCCTCTGCTGCTCCTTCTCTGTTATTTCGGGATCAGCACCCTTTCTCTCAAAATGCCCATCTCCCCAACAACAAAAAACGGCAGGCCATTATAATAGTCACCCTTTTATGAAAACGAGGGCTGACTGGGCTTGACCTAGTGACGTGGCGGCCTCTAATTCGCTGGAAGCAGATGACTGGACTGACAGATGCCAGCTCAATTAATGAATACAGCTTCCACTTGCGAATTTCGTAAAAGCCTGATGCGCGAAATTTGCTCCAGCAATTAGTTGAAAAACTGCTGTTCTTGGCTTCGTAACTCCTCATTAATCCACCCTGATTTAATCACATAAAATGCCTTAATTAGAATAAAATTGCTCTAATAAAAATATTACTATATCAAAATTACTTCTAGAGCAAAATGACTCCAATCTAGGGAATTTCCAAGATTCATAGATATAAAATATAGAAATTTAGCCCAAAAATACAAGCATATAACTCTTAATTTAAGAGTTATCAAACCCCCAAACTTGAATCATTACTCGTCCTCGAGTGATGCTTCCTTCACCTATACATGTCAAAAGCTACTTCTACTTGACCACTGAATTCTTATATGCATTCCCACCATTATAGTGATGCTCCAGCATCAAACTTGCTCCTTCAACTCAATACATACTGTCCTGCTTCAAGATTTCAAATTATGTTCTTTTGCACATGCCTAAGAATTAACTAGACATCTTTTAGCTCCAAAGCTTTTATCACTTAGAAGTTCTAATCCTCAAACTCATTATGCAATCCCAAACCAAACTTACACAAGAGTGCTTCCTCTCTAAGACTAATCTTTTAAACTAGCACAAAACTTGCACTTTTCTTTTCTTTTCTTTTCTTTTTTTTTTTTATATTTTATATTTTATTATTATTATTATTTTTTTTTTACTACTCTCTTGGAGATCCTTGAAGTCATAGCCCTATTTCTTGGAATGACAACATTTTATGATGTCGTTCACCCTAGCTTTCAGGCTCATCACCTCATAGGCATAACACTCATTCCACTTCTTTTCTAAGATTGGCCCTCATGTCACTTCCCTCTTGCTTCTCAGAATGGCAACATTTTATGATGAAGCTCACCTAAGCTCTAGGAGAGTTGTGACTATTAGGCTAACACTCATCCCTTGCTTCCTTTTTCTCTTTTTTTTTTTTTTTCTTTTTCTTTTCAAAGCTTCTTCATGCAGCTTATACCTTCGTTCCAGAATGCTAACACTTTTTGGTGAAAACATCTAGCTACGAGCACAAGCTACATAGAGATTGCTCTAGCAAAACCCTTTTTCTGAGCTAACTCTTTTTTTTTTTTTTTTTTTTTAACAACCTAACAGGCTGGGCTTGCTTGCAAGGGAGAGGAGTGCATCTTAGGAGTAGAAGAGGAGTGCTCCCTAAGAGTATATCCTAAAAAAAAATAACAGGCAAAATCTTCAACAATGCTCTAGCAACTTCAACACGGCCCCCCCAAACTTAAATCGCTCATTGTCCCCAATGAGAGAAAGTAAAGGGAAGACCCCCAAACTTATTACAAGCTGGCTAAACAGACTAGAATTGGACAGAAAAGTAAACTTGGTATCCTTTGGTTGGGAATGAGCATTCCTAGACTTCTAAGCTTTAAAAGGGATGGCTCTATAAGAATCTATTTAAAACTTAGGACTTCTTGTGCAAAAGATTCAATAACCTAAAATGCTAAATCATCAGCAGTCATCCAGCAGCTTGAATATAGGAACAAATTTGACTAAGCAGAAGAATTCAAGGCACAAGCAGAGCACAACTTAATTAACATGCAATTTCTAATTATGCTCCAGCAATCTAATTGCTTTAACAACAGGCTTAGGCAAGAACAATTCATTCAACACTTAATTTTAATTTTAAGAGCAAGGAGGCTGAACAAGATATGCTTTTCAATTACTACGCGCAGGAGATCATGATTACAGAATTAACTAGGAGCAGCTTTTCTTCTTCGCAATCTAAGTCCTAACTTCTAAAAGCTTAAACCTAAACAAAACAAAACAACTACTAAAGCAGAAATAAGCATAAGCAACAACTAAGTAAAGACAAACAAAAGTAAACAGATAGCAAATGGTTAAAGGAAGACAGACTACATCCCTTCGCCTTCTTCTTCGGATGAGTCTTCGATATTTTCTTCTTCTTCAAACGGTTGGTCAGCAGATGGCGGCATCCAAGGGGTCAGTACTTCTTCTGGGAAAGCAGGAAAAGCAGGGAATGGCTTTTGGAAATTGTTGAGCAAGGCCTTCTTAATAGCGGAGTCTCTTCTTCGAGCGTACAACCAGAATATTTGCTGTTGCATTTCTGCATGCTCAATCCTCTGCAGCAATTGTTGTTGCAACTCCAACAGCTTGTCAACTCCTCTCAGAAGACCTCCAGCTTGATAGCTTCCTTCCCTTCTTTGCAGGCGCTGAATGCTGCTTGGATTAATGACACCCTTATCAAATAGTATGTCATCCTCAGGGTGTTTAGACACTCCCGCCCGATCACACAGCATTGTGATAGTGTTTGGGAAGAATAACTTCCCAACTTTCTTCTTTGCACAGCTCTCAATTTGCGCCGAGATAATCTTCCCCACATTCACGCTTAACCCCTTCAGAATTGCAAAAGTCAGTAGGATTCTAGCCATTGATACCGTCGAGTCATGGGTTGTCGGAATAAGGCGGAGCTTGACAAAGGCCAACCACACATTTGCTTCGTTGTTGAGATATGCTGCTTGGAAGGTTCTTGTTCCACCACTTGAAACCCTCCATTGAGCATTTCCTACTCCTACCTCCTTTGCTGCAGCATTTAACTGTTCCACAGAAGGAGCAGTGATCATCTCATTAAACAATGCGTGGGGGAAGTCCTCTAGATGGTATAGATCATTAATGGCCTCCGGTGACCAATCGACTGGGACTCCACGAACTATGGCCAAATACCCCTCCTTTGGGTCTAAATTTGCATAAAACTCCCTAACAACCTGCACTCTTGCTTCGCTCGGCTGCCTTGCAAACTGCTGCCAACCCAAACTCTCAATTTTTGAGCTTAAAAACTTCGGTAGCATGGTTAAATCAGAACTGAATCCTTTCTCCGGCAGAAATTCCTTCTTTTTCAGTTCATTATATTTCTTTTTCGCACTAGAGGAAATAAATCTTTCCCAAGGAAATTTTGTACCTTCTTCCACCTTTTTCTTGCCTTTCTTCTTCGCCTTGGCAGCCATTGCTGCAGCATCTTCCTCTTCTGGCTCCACTTCTTCTGTTGGAGTCTCCTCTGCACCAGATGCTTCAGCAATTCGCTTTCTTTTCTTTCTCTTCTTCTTGGACTTTTCTGGCGATTGTTCTATTATCGCTTCATCAGTCACTAGGCTCTGTACAGGTGGTTCTTCCCTCACTTGGGTTTCCTCATGCTTTTGCATTTTTTCTGCTTCAGGAACTTCTTCGCTTCCCACATTCTCTTCTATGTTTTCGATAGGTCTTTTCTCTTCTGCATGTTCTTGATCAATGACCTCTGTTTCAGCAACTTCCTCAGTTTCGACCAGCGGTTCTGGCGTTACCTCTTTCACAACCTTCTTCTTCTTTTTCTTTGGTGACTTCCTCTTTTCTTGCTCCGGAATGACCTCGGCTTCTACCGGTTCAGAAGGTTCACCTTCCTGAAGCTTTGATCGGCGCGTTTTTGCTGGCATTTTTCCGGCGAGAAGGATAGAATTTTCAGAGCTACAAAGTTCGGGTTGAGATAGCAAAGAGGATGGGTAAATCCAATGGCTAGGGTTCAATTTAAGGACAATGACTAGGAGGGCATACTGGTCTTTTCCTCCAGATTTTTAAATTCAAAATCCCTTAAAAATAGCCTTGACTAACGTTATACCCCTTGAGAATCGCTGACAGCCTCAGATTTGATCATAAACCCATATCGTTTTCCCCAGATATTTTTGCTGCCACACTCTCTGCATGCCTCTGTGAGATTAATCCCCAACCACTCAATTAAAAAGATTCCGAAAATTGCTATGTCTTTAAAGTTGCCGTACCAACTGCCTTTAATTCCTTAACCGAAAAAGGAATTTTCTCTGTCCTTCCTTTTTAAGAAAAAATCTGTTTCCCTTTTTTATTTACAACTCACAAAAGATAAAATAAACGATCTGCACAAAAAAAAAAACATTAAACTCCTAAAGTAAATAAAACAACAACTCGACTAACAAAAAAATTCTGGAGCGTAAAAATATGCAATAATACTCAATGCTCCAGCAAAATAATTGCTTCGTCATTCTTCTGTCAAACTCAGGGAAGCAAGCTTCCGCTGAATTTCTCCTCCCCAATAATGTTTGATGCGATGGCCGTTCACCTTGAATGTTCTGCCATCTTTCTCATCCTGCAAAGTTATTGCACCATAAGGAAATACCTCCACAATTGTAAATGGACCAGACCATCTAGACTTAAGTTTTCCTGGAAATAGTTTTAGTCTAGAGTTGAACAGTAAAACTCTTTGTCCTTTCTCAAAATGCTTCGGCAAAAGCCTTTTATCATGCCACAATTTAGTTTTCTCCTTGTATAGCCTGGAACTTTCATAAGCAGCATGTCTCATCTCATCTAACTCATTAAGCTGCAGCAACCTTAATGCTGCATCATGAGTATAGTCAAAATTCAACTTTTTCAAGGCCCAAAATGCTTTGTGCTCTAACTCTACAGGTAAATGACAAGCTTTACCAAAGACTAACCTGTATGGTGACATACCTAAAGGTGTTTTGTAAGCTGTCCTATATGCCCAAAGAGCATCTTCCAACCTATTGGACCAATCCCTTCTATTTGGATGCACAACTTTTTCAAGTATTCCCTTTATCTCTCTATTTGACAACTCTATTTGGCCATTGGCTTGTGGGTGATAAGGTGTTGAGACCCTATGCTTCACATGATATTTTGCTAATAAATTGCCAAGCAGCTTGTTAACAAAATGGGTTCCTTCATCGCTAATTAAAACTCTAGGTGTGCCAAATCGTGTAAAAATGTGCTTATGCATGAATTTCAAAACAGTTTTAGCATCATTTACAGGACAAGCCACAGCCTCAACCCACTTTGATACATACTCAACAGCCATTAAAATATAGTAATTGCCAAAAGAAGGAGGAAATGGTCCCATGAAATCTATACCCCAAACATCAAACAATTCAACTTCTAAAATATAAGTTAAGGGCATTTCATCTCTTTTTCCTATCATTCCTCTCCTTTGACAAGTATCACATGTTCTACTAAAAAAATGTGCATCTTTAAAAATTGTGGGCCAATAAAAACCTGATTGGAAAACTTTTGCTGCCGTGCGTTGCCCTCCAAAATGTCCACCGTATGGAGAAGCATGGCAATGCTCAAGAATTGATTGAATTTCACTTCCAAAAACACACCTTCTATAAATATTGTCAGCACAATGTCTAAACAAATATGGATCATCCCAAAAGTAAAATTTTACCTCATGGAGAAACTTTTTCAATTGCTGTTTAGACAATTCAGAAGGTAAAATGTTAGCAGCCAAATAATTAGCAAAATCAGCGTACCAAGGAACTTCATTGTCTAGCACTTCTGAGACTACCAACAATTGTTCATCTGGAAATGCATCTGTTATCTCAGGTTGCTGTAGCAATTGTTGATGCTGCTCCACTCTAGAGAGATGATCAGCCACTTGATTCTCCGATCCTTTCTTGTCTTTTATCTCTAAGTCAAACTCCTGCAAAAGCAACACCCATCTTATTAGCCTTGGCTTAGCATCTTTTTTCGCCAACAGGTATTTTAATGCCGCATGATCGGTATAAACCACCACTTTGGTCCCAATGAGATATGATCTGAATTTCTCCAGCGCAAAGATCACAGCTAGCAGCTCTTTCTCTGTAGTGGTATAATTCAACTGAGCTTCATTCAAGGTTTTGCTGGCGTAATAAATTGGATGAATGATTCTGCCATTTCTTTGCCCCAGCATAGCTCCTACTGCATAGTCACTTGCATCACACATTACTTCAAATGGCATACTCCAATTCGGTGCAGCAATGATTGGTGCGGAAACTAATGCTGTCTTCAAGGTGTTAAATGCCCTTACACATTCCTCAGAAAATTGGAATGGTCGATTGACTTCCAGCAAAGTACAAAGTGGCTTGGATATTTTTGAAAAATCCTTAATGAATCTTCGATAAAATCCAGCATGCCCAAGAAAACTCCGTACTCCTTTGACTGATGATGGTGGCTCCAATTTTTCAATGATCTCCACTTTTGCCTTATCAACTTCAATTCCTGCCTTAGAAATTTTGTGCCCAAGGACAATTCCTTCCTTGACCATAAAGTGACATTTTTCCCAATTTAACACCAGGTTAGTCTCTTCACATCTCTGCAATACCTTACCCAAATTTTCTAAACAGGATTGAAAAGATTCTCCAAATACTGAAAAATCATCCATAAATACCTCCATTATAGACTCCACCATATCTGAAAATATGGCCATCATACAGCGCTGAAAAGTTGCTGGAGCATTACACAACCCGAAAGGCATTCTTCTAAAGGCAAATGTTCCATAGGGGCAAGTAAATGTTGTCTTCTCCTGGTCTTGAGGAGCAATGGTGATCTGATTATACCCAGAATACCCATCAAGAAAACAATAATAAGCTTGCCCTGCCAACCTATCCAACATCTGATCAATAAACGGCAGTGGAAAATGATCCTTCTTGGTGGCTTTGTTCAATCTCCTATAATCCATACAAATCCGCCAACCTGTTACTGTTCTAGTTGGAATCAACTCATTGGCTTCATTAACAGTCACAGTCATACCTCCCTTTTTAGGAACACACTGCACAGGACTTACCCAATTGCTATCAGCAATTGGATAAATGATTCCAGCATCCAACCATTTGATCACTTCCTTTTTAACAACTTCCTTCATTGCAGGATTAAGCCTTCTTTGATGTTCAATAGTTCTGAAATTTCCATCCTCCAAATTAATTTTGTGCATGCAAAAGGAAGGACTTATACCTTGTATATCTGCCAATGTCCACCCAATTGCCTTCTTGTATTGCTTCAGCAATTCTAAAAGCAGTAGCTCATCCTTGGGTGAAAGATTTGCTGAAATAATGATTGGCAAAGTTCCTTTTTCTCCCAGATATGCGTACTTTAAATGTGTAGGGAGGGGTTTCAATTCTAACTTAGGAGGCACCTTGATTGAAGGTTGAATTGGTGGAGATTCTCTTTCTGCAAGCTCCAATGATTCAAATAACCTCCTATACCCAGGAAATTCTGCCACACTATTCACTTCAGATCTTTTGCTGCAGCTTTCTAAATCTTCTTCTGGAATCTCTCCAAACCTTAGATCATGCTGCTCCAGCAAATTAAGCTCAAACTTTTCTTTTATTACATCATCAAGGATGTGAATAGCTGAACACTGTTCTCTCTCCGCTGGGCATTTCATAGCATCGAACACATTAAATTTCACCTCCTGATCATCCACAGTCAATGTAATGGTTCCCTTAGCCACATCCACTACTGTACCTCCAGTTGCCAAGAAAGGTCTCCCTAAGATGATTGGTACCTCCTTGTCTGCTTCATAGTCCAGAATAATGAAATCCGCTGGAAAAATAAATTTATCCACTTGTACCAATATATCTTCAATCTTCCCTTCAGGATATGTGATTGACCGATCAGCTAACTGTAAAGTTACAGTTGTTGGTCTTGCCTCTCCAATGCCTAATTTCTGAAAAATAGACAATGGCATAAGGTTTATGCTGGCACCTAAATCACAGAGGGCTCTTCCTACTTCTTTTCCTCCAATTGACACTGGTATTGTAAATGATCCAGGATCTCGAAGCTTTGGTGGAATAGGATTTGCAACTATAGCACTACACTCTCCTGACAAAGGCACAACTTCAAATTCCATTGGCCTCTTCTTCTTGGTTAGGATATCTTTAAGGAACTTCGCATACTTCGGCATTTGCTCAAGAGCTTCTACCAAAGGAATGTTTATATGAAGTTGTTTAAAGATATCAAAGAACTTCTTGAACTGCTGATCCTGATTTTTCTTCTTTAATCGCTGAGGAAATGGTGGTGGTGGTGGCACAAATGCTGGACTCACAGTAGCTGGCTTCTGTGTTACTGCTGAACGTTTTGCTCCAGCACTGTCTTCTGCTTCAGCATTCTCAGTATCCTTTGTTTTCTCAACATCCTCTGTACTCTCAGCATTCTCTGTTTCTTCCAGAATCACATTTTCAGGCTCAACTGTGTCTTCCTCTGTCTGCACTGCTGATTCTTTACTTTTCTGCTTTTGCTTGCTCATATTTTCTGTTACAGCAAGAGGTCTTCCACTCCTCAACTCAATCGCTTGTACTTGTTCTTTACCTTCTCTTTTTGGAGTCTCAGTGTCTGAAGGAAGTTTTCCCTGAGGTCTGGCCTTCAACTCACTTGCTAATTGTCCCATTTGAATTTCTAAATTTCTCAAGGAGGCTTGTTGGCTTTGAATTACAGCATCATTCTTGGCCATATACTCCTTCATGAGGCTCTCCAGAGAGGTTCCGGGAATTGATTGATTAACAGGCTTTTGATGTGGAAACTGTTGATTTTGCTGCTGTGAAAATCCGGGAGGATACTGCATTCTTTGATGACTTTGATTTGCTGCAGCATTACTTCCTTGACCACTCCAAGAAAAATTTGGGTGGTTTCTCCATCCTGGGTTATACGTGTTGGAATACGGATTGTTCTGCCTCATGTTTTGATTTCCAACATAATTTACCGAAGCTGGGTTTCCAGGACAGAATTCAAACGTATGCGCTTCCCCACAGTAAACACATGATTCTGCTGTGACTTGATTAACTGAGGCAGCATTCTGTGACACATTCCCCATTGACATGTTCTTCAAAATATTTGCCATGGAAGCAATTTGGGCACTTAATGATGATAATGCATCAACTTCCAACACTCCCTGCTTCTTCTTCCCAGGGTTGCTTCTTACATCTGCCCATTGAGAACTATTGGTAGAAATTCTCTCCAAAATCTCATAGGCTTCATTAAAAGTCTTTGAAAGCAAAGCTCCATTTGCTGAAGCATTTACCATGTTCTGAGTATCCAAATTCAACCCATTGTATAGTGTCTCCATTTGGATACAATGTGGTAGACCATGGTGTGGGCACTTTCTTAGTAATTCTTTAAACCGTTCCCATGCTTCACTAAATGTCTCATCATCATACTGCCTGAATGCTACTATTTCAGCTCTATACTTTGCATTCTTCGTTGGTGGAAAATACTTTATCAAGAATTTCTCTGCCAAATCGTTCCACGAAGTGATAGATCCAGGTGGAAAAGTATTCAACCATGCCTTTGCTGCATCTCTAAGAGAATATGGAAATAATATCATCCTAAGTGCGTCTTTTGATACTCCTTGCTTCTTAAATGAATCACTCACACTTAGAAAAGACTTAAGATGCAAATGTGGATCTTCAGAAGGTAGGCCATGGAATTGTCCCACCGTTTGCAACATTTGAAACATAACTGGCTTCATTTCGAAATTTGCTGCTTCAATTTCTGGTCCAGCAATTCCAGGATATAATTCATCAAATGTGGGTACTGCATAAGCCCTAATAGCTCTTTCCCTGTCATTGGCTAAAAGAACAGGATTCTCAGCCATATTTCCCTGATTAACTGGTCGATTTCCTCTCAATTCAGGTTGTGGTTGATTCTCATCGATAGCAGGTCCTACTCGGGGTCCAGGCGGTATAAGTGGATCTTGTCTTTCCATTGGATACTGCCTGTCTCTTTGACCAGCTCTTTGAGCTCTTCTCCTCAAATGAAATGTTCTCTCAATTTCTGGATCAATTCGAAATTCCAAGTCAGAAGACTTGTTCATACACCACTAACACACCTGAAAGTAAAACCAAACAGCTAATTCAGATTCAATTAAGCACCAGTTACTAAAAATCAATTTAAGTAAAAGAAAAATTGAATAGTCCCCGGCAACGGCGCCAAAAACTTGATGCGTTTGCTAGAGCAATGTGAACAATTGTGCAATTTAGAGTGTCAATGTGCAAGGGTACACATCCTTTTTATAGCAAGTGGCAAGTAAAATTATCGTATCCACGGAGACTATTGATTTTTCTAATGATCCTAAATTAATTTTTAGTGACTCATTTGGTAACCATTCAAACTTATCGAGGGAAATGCCATAAAAGAAATCATAAATGCTGGAGCAAATTTAATGCTAAAGCATGCAAAACAGAGTAAAGACTTCAGAAAACAGAGAACGATTAACTTGTACTTTTAATTAAAGGAAAGGCTCGGATTAGAGGTAAGTCATGCATTAGCTAAGTTATAAACTGAGTATACATTCATTCCAATCGATTCACTACAGACTACACGGTATTCTCCCGAATCACTGAATGTATGCTGTCGCAATTAAATTACTTCAGCATAATAAACCCTCTGTACTTTGTGTGCGTTAGGCGAGTGGCTATCCCTAACCTACCCACTTAGTCAGCAACTAACCTTAACAAGAGGCTAACGTGGTTTTTTAAGTTTTCAGCCCCTCCTATTCTTCCCAGAAATCAGAGGGACGGTGTTTGAAACGGCTGGCCAAGCGGAAACAAACTAAGATTAAAAGCCCTTAAAAACCAAACCGAAGGAGATGAAGTCTACTCAACTATAACATTAGCAAATAACAATCATCCTCTAATCCTCACCTAAGAGGGATTAGTTCATGCTACAGTGAAAACCGAAAAACAGTAGAAATGGAAACATCATGGAAATAAAAACAGAAAATAACTAAAAGACAGTAGAAATTGTAACAGGAGAAGTCGAAATGCTGCCCCAAGTTTCTTGCCACAGCAACGGCGTTGCTCCGACTGGAATCCTTCCGTTTTTGGCAAACTCCGGTGAAGGCTCCTGGTCCAAGCTCTCATCTGCTGCTCCTTCTCTGTTATTTCGGGATCAGCACCCTTTCTCTCAAAATGCCCATCTCCCCAACAACAAAAAACGGCAGGCCATTATAATAGTCACCCTTTTATGAAAACGAGGGCTGACTGGGCTTGACCTAGTGACGTGGCGGCCTCTAATTCGCTGGAAGCAGATGACTGGACTGACAGATGCCAGCTCAATTAATGAATACAGCTTCCACGTGCGAATTTCGTAAAAGCCTGATGCGCGAAATTTGCTCCAGCAATTAGTTGAAAAACTGCTGTTCTTGGCTTCGTAACTCCTCATTAATCCACCCTGATTTAATCACATAAAATGCCTTAATTAGAATAAAATTGCTCTAATAAAAATATTACTATATCAAAATTACTTCTAGAGCAAAATGACTCCAATCTAGGGAATTTCCAAGATTCATAGATATAAAATATAGAAATTTAGCCCAAAAATACAAGCATATAACTCTTAATTTAAGAGTTATCACTTGTACAGGAGCGGATGACGGACTATAGGACACAGTATGCATGTCAACTGTGGACTAACACATATTCATTTTGATGTCATTTTGATGGGGGGATGTGTTTTTCACTTTTTGGTACATAACTGTAATTCATTCATTTTTGTATTTGTACAAAACAGTATGAATAAAATGTATTCTGCATTTACACGAGCTCGAATATGAGAACTTAAAGCGAGAGCGATTAAGCGAGAGCGAGATCTATTAAGCGAGAGCGAGTAGTCGAGAGCGAGTAAGCGAGCGCGAGTAAGTGAGAACGAGTAAGCGAGATCGAGATCGAGAGCGAGAATTATTTCTGTACTCTTACACATCATACAAACTAGTTCACTTACATACATAAATATACATAAAAATAATAGTATACAGAAAGAAGCATTTATACTACTCCAGTTGGTTGAATATTATGGTTGACAACGGTTGATTGCATGACTACCGGTTGTGTCCGACATTACCACACCTACCACATTTTTGCATTCGAATGTGTTCGCCTGCAGAAGAGATTCTTTGTATCCTTCTCCGTCCAACTCGAGTAACTCTCTTCGGTGGAAGTATTTGCATTTCCACATATCCAGGTGGTTGTGGCCATTCTGATACATGCTCAACTGGGTATATAGGCTCCACATATACTGCCTTAAGAGCTTCAACGGTATAGCACTTATTACACAGGCTAGATGGGGTGATGTTGAGTTCCCTAGCAGCAACAATAGCATGCGAACATGGTATTTCATACGAGTCGAATTCTTTGCACGTGCATTGTCGAGTTTGAAGATTAACAATGCCATCCAACCGACCATCTCTTACATGACATGTGTAACAATCAATAGGGTCAACTCGGTATCGTCTACCTTTATCGCAATCTGTGGCCATTCGTTGCTCAGCATAGTCGAACATCAATGTAGTGCACGAAAACCAATAGTTTCGCCTTTCATAAAACCACCCTGTAGATGCCCTCTTATGAAATCGAGCAACGGGACGATGGGGAGCAGTCGTGCTTCTGCAGTCAACGAATTGAAGCACTCTGCACTGTTCGAAGTCATATTGTCATAACGTTTATTTCTCTGAAAATAGCGTGCCCACCGTTCAATACCAACGCTCTCCAAATATCGAGCTACAACACCTTCACGCAAGTGCAGAAGTTGATCCCAATATATATTGAATTCTGACTCGCGGAACACCCTAGCGGCATTGTTGAACAATTTCACTGCCGCATTGTCCTTGAAATTCTTCAACACATTAGACTGTAGATGGTAGGTGCACACTCCATGAAAAGCTGTGGGGAATACAGCTTGAACACTATGCGCAATACTCGCATGACGGTCAGAAACGATAACCAAGTTCGGGGAGTCTCCAATGACTATCTTCAGTTTCATCATGAACCATATCCATTGTCGATCGTTCTCATTGTCCACGATCGCATATGCCAATTGATAAAGTTGATTATTTCCATCTCTCCCTACACCAACCAACATGTATCCTTTGTACTTTCCCTTTAAATGGGTTCCATCAACAACGATGACATCTCGCATGTGCGCATAACCTCTGATGCAAGGCCCCAATGCCATGAATGCATATTTGAAATAGAGGAAGTCTTCAATTTCTACTTCAAACATAGTGCTTGGGTTAGCAATTTTAAGTGCTTTTCCATACGCATGGATCATTGTGTACGAGTCTTCTGGAGTCCCCCTAGCAAATGCATGTGCCATTTCCCTAGCACGTCATGCTTTGTCGTAACTTATATTCACTCCATACTCTTGCCTGACGTCCTCAATGATGTGCTTTGGCTTATACACACGACTGACTCCTTCAAACTTATGTTTAATTATGTGTCCGATCACTTCAGCACTCGCTTGCCGATGGTCGTGATTTAACAGTTCAATGGAGCATGTGTGTGTGCTCGCATACTTGTTTATCTTAAACATTTCAGTTCCCGCCATCTTCACCGCCCGAAGCCTCCATGTACAAGCCTTGTCAATGCATCCCACAGTGTACAATTCCTTTGTGGACTTCTTTACTCTAAACTCAAAATTCTTGCTCATGGCCAGCAGCGACAGTCTGTTCTTCAAGTCCTTCTTACAAACAAACAACTCACCAACCTCAATATCAACACCATTAGCAGAGCCAGAAGAAGATGGACCGGTCAAAGAAGTGACAGACGGTCTAACTTGAGAATGGGCACCATCATGTGCCCTTGGAGTTGGAGTATGCCTTATCTCATTCTCAACAACTGCACCTTGACTTTGGACTCCTTCATTTCGACTGGCATGGATTGCTCTATGTAAGTCTCATGCTTCATTTCGGTCCATGTGATGATCTTGAGAACTATGGTGAGTATAATATGAATCCCATGGGTTATTGTTGTCGGTTCCTAGGGACACCCTCATCTCATATAATGGTATATATGCCTCATCTGTATACCCGCCCATTGATTCAAACATTCCCCCATCCGCAACATCGTTCTCGACTATCACATGAGAATTGTCGTCATAAGCTTGCTGCACATCCTCATCCAGCTGTATGTTCCCACCATTCTTTTGTACAGTTGTTATAAATACTTGCAACCTTAAAACATTTTCTTGAAAGAGGATAAATTCAACATCACGATCATTCCTTATGTACATCGGAGGGGATTGTTCTTCCAACTGCACTTTCACCATCATTATAATGTCAAACATCACCGGACTAATGTTTGTAACTTCATATATCAGACCTTTCAACTCATCGTATTTGACATTGCTCGGCACGACTACCCCTGTTAGCAAACCTCCAATGTAACAGTCATCAGTCTCATTCCAACTGCCACCGTATCGAATGAATAGTGATTTCCTTTCCATTCTGAAAAAAAAGGTAATAACTAATTAAAACCAATTCTCGCTCTCGTTCTCGCTCATTTTGTGATCGCTCTCGCTCTCGCTCACGCTCTCGTTCACGCTATCGTTCACGCTCTCGCTCACGCTGTCGTTCACTCTCCCGCTCTAGTTCTCACTATCGCTTTAATACTATCGCTCCAGTTCAACCAGTATCGCTCCAATGCCAATGCCATAGTAACCAACGTTCTAAAACTAAAAAAAAAACTTTCAAAACATAACACGTTTATACCATAAGACATAAGACGTTTGTTCAATGTTTCAAAATCCTGAAACATAAGATGATTTTTCATTGTTTGAAAAGTAGAAAGATGTCTTCCAGAAATATAAAACAAGTAGTAGATCGTACCTATTTTTTGAATGTGGATTGGTTGATGCTCGGACGTTGAACACTTGAAAGGAGAAAATGTTTTAAAGTAAAGTAAGTTTGAACAAATGAGAAAACGAAGGAAGCCAATGAATACAATAAAAAATTATGTTTGTTAGACATATAAATCATAGTAATTTTCTTTAATTTATTTATTTAAAAGGTTTATTGGGAAATGTTGATGTTGAAAGTAGGTGTAGAACTGATTGAGGTCTTTTCTTTGTCAGTATTTTTGGCGGATAAACCTCCAGTGTTCAGCGTTCGAGTGAGGTAGAGTGACGAGTGAGAACGAGGCAACGTGTGCAAGAACGAGAACGAGAGCGAGCACGAGTATAACGTTCTATACTCGACAAATAATGTTCGAGTGCGAGAGCAATTCGAACGAGAACGAGAGCGAGAATGGGTAGTGCGAGAACGAGTCAACATGTGCGAGAAAATATGCTGATGTGGCAAACGAGATCGATTTGCAACGTTCTTGTCGTCGTGCATGGATTCACATTAAACTAACAAAAGAAACAAACAAACCTGGGAGCAATAATTAACGAAAAATGTTGTTAAAAGCGGGAACGATAACGAGTCAACGTGAGAGCGAGAACGAGTACAACGTTCGAGCGGCGGCAAATAATGTTCACTGCGAGAGCGAGCAATACAGATAATTTTGAGTGACGAGTGAGAACGATTACTGCGAGAAACATCAACGTGAGAGCGAGAACGAGTACAACGAGAACGAGTACGACGTATAGCGAGAACGAGTCACCGGGGGCGATAATATTTCATGAATGAAAAGTTGCTGAGGTGGCAAACGAGACCGAGAGCGAGAATATTCAGCGAGAGCGTGAACGAGTCACCGGGGGCGAGAATATTTTATGAATGAAAAAGTTGCTGACGTGGCAAACGAGAACGAGAGCGAGAATATTCAGCGATAGCGTGACCCTATCCGAGAGCGTGAACAAGCGATCCGGTCTCAAACTGCCCTTCTGGGTAATTTTGCGCGTGTTGCCACGTCAGAATGGGTCAATTTTCATTGAAATGGGATGACAGGTCATATCGCATTAAACCATTGAAAAAGGGGTTATCGATACAAAAACCCCTTTAAAAGTTGTAATATTATTCTTAATTTTTCATAAATATTTTAAAATTATCACTGAACTGAAAAATCAGTTTAAAGGTTACACAAAATATTGGCGTGGCAGAATATCATAAAATGTCAAGATAATATTATAACTTTTGAAAGAATAGACATATTTTTTTAAACAAAGAGCAAAGTTCGTGGATATTTTTGTAATTTAGCCTTAAACTAATGGTTTTAAGTTTGAGTTTAGTTATTATTGGTCGTTATGAGTGGAGATTCTAACTTCTGATCTTTTTATCAAAGATATATGTTTAAGTTATGCTCAGGTTGACATATGACAATTTCATTCTTCTCCTACGAGTTTAGAAGTTCCAATTTATTATTTTTTTATCAAAATGAACAAATTGTTGCTCTTGTTATCATATGTGACACCTTTTCTATTTTTATGATAAATAAGCTTAGGTTGTGTATTTTTAATTTTGGTTCACTATGTTAGATACTGAGTTTAGATCTCACTTCTACATATACTAATTTATGCAATAGAATTAGACCAATAAAAATACATTACATTAGAAAATTAATAAAAAGTTCTACAAATTGGTGTGTAGGCAAGTATTATTCTAGCTTTATAGTGGTTAGGTTTTATATGAATTTAGAGTTTAAGGTTTAGAATTTAATTATAATAACTCTAGTAGTTTAAAAGTGATTCACTTCTTTAAATTGTAATTAATAAACTTATAATTAACAAGATTTAATTGCAATAATTTCATAAGTTATGGATGTAATTGTTCAAATTAAAAGATTGAGATCAAGTATGTAAAAGCTTCTATTCTATAGTAATAGCTTCTTTTTTTTTTTTCTTTTTTTTTTGTTGCATTTTTTCAAATATTTAAAAGCTTAGATATAAGAAAATATTAAAATATAGAAATCAAAATAAATTTTATTACATTCTCTTTCTTTCTTTCTTTCTTTTTTTAATTCACAAATTTCTTTAGTTTACCTTCGATTCAAATTTATTTTTCAAACTTGCACCTTGACAACAAAATAAATAACTCTTCATATAATCATATGAAATAAAACATTGAAAGTCACACAATATTAAGTTTATATTTTATTATTTCATTTTGAAAATTAAAAAGGAAGAGAGGGACCTACGGTTGAGGACAATGATGTCACTTTAGGGGGAAAAAAAAGGACCATGAAGTCCCTATTCCAAAATTGAAAGTATTGGAAAAAGGTTTTTAGTTTTCTTTTTCATCACAGCCCTATTTGAAATAGAAATTTCGTCATATTTTTTAAGTTACTCTCCACATGAATCTTTTTATACCTCATTTAACTCAGGCCTAGAGGTGACAGTCTTAATCGAAAACTGATCAAGCTGAATCGAACCAAACCGATCCAGTGGTTTGGTTCGATTTTTTAGAAGAAAATTGGACATCTTAATTTTTATTTTGACAAAAATGAAAAATATTGGTTCGGTTCGGTTTGGTTTTCGTCTGGAAAAACCATTAAAAAAACCGAATCGAACTGAACCGATGTATATATACCTCAAAAAAGCTATAAATCGAATCCCACTCCATTCATGCATCTTTTCATCCGTTTTCTTTCAATTAATTTTGAAGTAACAAAATGAGATTATTAGCTCTATGAATTCTTATTGAGGTTTGAGAAATTTTGGGGCAAAAAATATTAAAATAGGGGCTCGAACTAGGATGTAAAATAGCAAAAAAATTGTAAAAAAAAAAAGACCAAAAAATCGAGAACCGAATCGATGGTTTTGTCCTTTATTGGACATTGGTTCAGTTCCTCTTTTGCTAAAACCGATTGGATCAGTTCAGTTCTCGGTTTGACCTAAAACCAATGAAAATCGAATCGAGATCACTCATACTCAGGCCCCATCTCTAAAGAAAATTTTAAAACTCTTTTTCTACTTTTGTCTTTTTAATATTCAAGTCTAAATCGAGTAGAACATTCAAACTTACAATGAGAGATTAGTCTATCACTAAGGCTCCGTTGAATAACTATTTTATTTTTTATTTTTTATTTTTAAAAATTAAGCTTATAGATAGTACTTCTATGAGTTTTCTTGTTTTGTTATCTACTTTTTACATATGTTTTCAAAAACCAAGCACAAATTGTAAACTAGTTTTTAAAAACTAGTTTTTATTTTTGGAATATGACTAAAAATTCAAATGTTTTCTAAAGAAAGACGAATTTCATTGTAGAAAAATGATGAGAAAACAAGCACAATTTTCAAAAATAAAAAACCAAGTGGTTATAAAATGGGAATAACTATTATTGAGAGAATTTTTTTTTATTCTCAACTTTTTATTATTCATTAGACTGAAGAGTTTTATTTCAAGAGCATCATTTCCAAATTAGAAAAAAAAATTCACTAGTAAGTTCTCTTTAAAAAAAGAAAATATCATTATTATTTTTTAACTTTTTGAGTTTTACTAATTTAAGATTCTCATTTTTTTTTCTCCATTTCTCATTTTTTTTTTCACAGATATATTTGGTAATGGTCTATGTTTTGTTTTGTTTTTTTGAGTTTCGCAATGATCTATGTTAATGTTTTCTCAAAATGTTCTCGATACTGTATACAATTTTTAAAATTTTAGAAAATGGTCTCTTTGTTTTCGATGAAAATTTAATGCTCCGAGTAGAATTAAATTTTGGTTGCAAACGTTAGTTCAGATTATTCTTATTTGGATTCAACTTCTAAAATAATTTGAAGTAAATAAAATAATTAAAATTTGTTCAAGTTTTTCTTCCTGACTGTTTATCAATAAACATTATGAACATAGGCGGTTATTTACATTAGACTTTGAGCATTAAACGAGATATCCACTAAAATAATTTTCATCTAAATTTATACAAACTTTTCTTACCTCGTTGCAAATGAATTACTTTATGCTTATGTTTATGTTTTATCTCATGTTTAATAAATTAGAGGAAATGAACTCAATTCATGGTGGCCACCTACTTAAATTTTAATATCCTAGGTATTTTTCGACAACCAAATGTAGTAGGGTCAGACAGTTGTATTGTGAGATTAGTCGAAGTGCGCGTAAGCTAACTTAGACATTCATAGATATATATAAAAAAAAGCATGTTGGAGATTGATGTTTATTATAAGAATTGATGAGTAATATGCAACAATTGAAAGGATTAATGGGTAAGGTATATACCCTCAGCCAACAGGTCAAATGTTTGAAATCTTCCACCTCATATGTTGTTGAATAAAAAAAAAGAAAAGAAAAAAGATTGATTGCCAAAATTTCTACACCTTCACCAAATTGAAGGTATTAAAAGTTAGCTACCCTTGAGGATGTGCAGTCATATCGATTACAATTGATTATATGGATATATAATTTTTTTTAACAGAACCAATTCATTAAATAATTATATATATGGATATATAATTAACGACAACATATCTTAATTAGTTTATGTACTTTTTGATAAAATCAAAAGAAAATTCATGATTAATCAGTCAAATCCATGAGTTAGTCCCATATTTAGATGTTAGTTAGATTTTATTTTATTTGAGTACAACAAGTGAGATATGAGAATTTGAACATCCGACTTCAAAGAATGAGTACATGTCAATTACCGTGGAGGTAGGCTCATTTTGACTGGATTTTATTCTTTAGTAGAAATTTTTCACTTTTAACAATTTTTTAAATAGAAAATGGTCATGTCATGTTTACTGAAGTTTTTTGGATCAATATTGTATATTAAAAATAAATTAGGAAAAACAAAGCCATTTAAAACAATAGAGGAGAAAACGGAACGCAGGGGATGCGCTTCTTCCAAATACTCATCTACGTCCTCTTTTTTTTTTTTTAAGTCATTAATTTGTATTTTAAAGATTTTATTTCTTTAAGCCATCAAACATATTTTTTTTAAAGATTTGATATAGGTTTGATTTTTTTAAAGTCATTAAGGGATTGTTTAGGGTAAGGAGTTACTCAGAATAAGAGTTAGTAAGTCTGAGCAGTTAGGAAATCTGTATTTAGGATGCAGAGTTGTTTAGTATAGAGTTAAGAAGTCATTATTTGAGGGAAGAAGTTGCATGGAGTAGAAGTTCTAAAGTCCGTGTTTGGGGTACAGATTTATTAAACTTGAAGTTATGAAGTCTAAGTTAATTTTAGTTTTTTTGTACAGTTTTTTCTACAATTTCTCAAATTTTCATTATGAAAAATTTGTTCCCATGAATTCTAAGATTGATATTTTCTTTTATTAATTTATGTATATTTTACAAATTTCCTTAAAGAAAAAAAAAGAAATTTTGAACAAAATACTTCACATTCTTTTTTAATATTTCTCACATTAATTATTCATTGGTCTTGGATAGTTTTCAAATAAAAGAAAGTCATACAATATTTTTTTAAATATTACATGTGATTCGGAAAGATTTCAATCCATTAATTTAAAGGGATTCAAATAAACTTTAAGATTTTTATGTTTTTATTCCCTCAATTCTAGAAATAATATAAATTTGTTTTCGTTAATCCTATAATTGAGATTTTGAATTATATTATTTTATGAATATTTTACAATTTTGTTAAAGACTTGTTTTTGTCAATTTTTAAATTTTAATTTAAGATTTGTTTTTCAAGTTTAATAAAATAATTTTTTTTTGTATAATTTAAGATTTTATTTTTCTAACTAATCACTGTAATGGATTATCTAAAGTTTGATTATTTTGAAAATAATATATTCTTTGAAGTTTTAAAATAATTAAATTAAAAATAAAATATCAAATATTTATGCTTTGAGAATAATTAAGTTCAAAATGAATATATATTTTTTAATACTATTCAAAATGAATATCATATATACTTTTGTTTAGATTACGATATATTTATGTTATTTATTGTAATAATTTTATTTTATTAAGCTTGGAAGGAGAAATCGTTTATCTTTTTACTTTGAATATGATTAATTTGAAAATCAATTTTTTTAATACGTTAACCTTTTTAAATACTAATTTCTTAAATTGTAATATGATAGTGGGTAAAATAGTGTTATTTCTAAGCTTAGTTTTATGCTAGTTTTGCTATGATTGTGTGTACTTTCATGTATTTTTTATGTATATTTTGCAAAAACTGAGCAATTGGAGCAAAACTAGAGTTTTGAGATGTATTTGAATGAATTTGGAGCAAATTAAGGCCATAATTGAGTATCCAAGTGTTGAAAAGGAAGAATAAAGCTTTAGAACCTGAGAGCATAACGTTGCAACGCTACATCGACAGCCATTCAACATTGGAAACTAGAAGACATAGCGTTGCAATACCATCCAAATAGATATTTTCCTTTTTTACAAAATTCGAAGGGACAGTGTTGCAACGCTGTCTCGACTCTATAAAAGAAAATTTTCATTCGATCAAAGGGAGCCGTTTTAAGAACCTAGAACCCTAATTTTGATAAGGAGCACTGCTTTGGGACCTAGAGAGCAACTTGGAGAGCTAAGGAGGAGACTCAAGGCTCGAGATCGCGAGACATCACGTCAGGAACGAGTGTTGGCACGCGCCATCCAATATTTCTCTTTTCCCTTTCCTTTGTTTCCTTTAATCTTAGGACTCTTTGAGCTGTATTAATTTGAATATTTTTTAGATTCTTGGATGGTTGTAATTGTAGAACTTACATTTGATTTCGAGTTGTTATATATCGCAACGCTATTTATGCATCCTTGTGTTTATGTTCATAACTTTTGGCCAAAGTTAATTCCTAGAATTTGAGTTTTAACTTGAGAGAGTAGAACTTGAATTGAGATGTGGTTGCATAACTAATAATGGAGTATTGCATGAGAATGAATATTTTGTTATTAGATGTTGTTATAGAATTTCGTTAATGTCATGCATGAGTAGTAAAAATAGACCGAAAGGGTGATATAATACTTATGGATGAGTTCAATTGAACTTGAAAAAGTCAATCAGATAAATTAGAAATTCTTGGCCTATAGTGTTGCATGGTATAACTGTTTTTAGTCAAATTAAGTTCGGGCTTCATGTTAATTCAATCTCCAATGTCTCTCTAAATGGACTCCAACCCTATAAATATTTAACTTAGTTTTTATATCTCTGTTTCAATCTAAAGGTTCTCTAAATAAAATTAGGCTTGAGTAATCTAAGAACTTCAATCCTTGTGATTAACCCTGGCCACTAATATTGCAAAATTTTTAGATGTCTGATTTTTATAAATTTAATATTGATAGGGTCTTCGACAAGCCCTTTATTATAATACATGTTAGCTTCAATATATTTTTCTTATCTTCAAATCATAAAATTATATATATATTTTAGCTAATAATAAAAAAAAAGCTAAAAAAAAAAGATAAGATTGTTATTTATTATTATTTATTATAAGTATTTTTTTTAAACTTTCAAAAAAAAATGTAGATGACATGTGGTGTGGATGAAGTAAGATATGGAGATTTTTATCAATTATAAAAATTATTATGTAGTACTCTAATTTATATTAAGAATTTTAATTTAAACAATAGTATCATATTTAAAACATTCTTATATAATTTATATTTAAAAAATAAAATTATAGAATAAAAAGAAAAATATTTTTGAATAAAAAGAAAAATATTTTTCTTAAAATTTTATTAAAATTATAGGATGAAAATAAAAATATTTTTTAATAATTATTTATATTTAATTATTATATAGTAATAATGATGAGAAAATTTATATAAAAAATAAAGAAAACTTTTTAAGTTAAGAAATTAAAAAATTATGTAAAAAAATAGAGAGAAAAAGAAGAGGAGAGAAAAGAGAGAGAGAGACAGGAGTGATGTGGGGTGAAGAAAAAAGGAGATAGGAAAGTTGAGGGGAGTGGAGTTGGAAGGAGTTAATAACTCCCTCAAACTCCTTGTTTGGCCCAACGATATTTTAACTCCTATTGTGGGCCCTACAAACTTATTAACTCTTACTCCAACTCCCCATTGTGGGCCCCACAACTTTCATATCTCATTTTTTCTTCACCTCATCTCACTCATGCCTCTCTCTCTTCTCTCATCTCCTTTCTCTCTAATTTTTTTTATTTCTTAATTTAAAAAAAATCTTTATTTTTTATAAAAATTTTCTCATCATTATTAATAATTAAATACAAATAATTATTAAAAAAATATTTTTATTTTTATCCTATAATTTTAATAAATTTTGAACAAAAATATTTTTTTATTCTATTATTTTATTTTTTAAATATAAATTATATAAGAATGTTTTAGATATGATACTATTATTTAATTTGAAATTCTTAATGTAAATTAGAGTACTACATAACAATTTTTTTAATTGATAAAAATCTTCTTATCTCACTGTTCACATGAGATTTCAATACAGAAATAAGACATGTGTAAATGAATTTAATTTGTATTAAGTTGAGTTTAGTGGAGTACAATCTCTAATTTGTTCTTTTGATTATTTCTCTCTCATATACAAATGTCTCGAGGGCTGAAAGCTTGTTCTCGAGCACGTTTGTTGGTCTTTTCTAATAGACCTTTGGCTTGTTGACCTTGTTGGATCGGCCTTTGGCTTGTTGATCTTTGGTTTGACCTTTGGCTTGTTGATCTTTGGATCAGTCTTTGGCTTGTTGATCGTTGGATCAGCCATTAGCTTGTTGATTCTTTTGAAGATACGATCAAAGTCTTGGAGTCTTGTACGCTTCAAATGCCTTCAACTTGTCTTTAAAGATATTTTGGTCTTTAAAGTTTTCAAGTCTTCTGGTCTTCAAAACATATTTTGGTCTTTAAAGTTTTCAAGTCTTCTGGTCTTCAAAACATCTTTGGTCTTCGAAGAGTCTTCAATCTTCAATGAACATTTAGCACCTAAGGACTTGTCTTGGAAGGTCTTTGGTCTTCCAAGAGTGTTCAGCATCTAGGGACTTGTCTTGGAGGGAGTGTTCAGCACCTAATGACTGGTCTTGAAGAGTCTTTGGTCTTCAAAGATAGCTTAACACCTGAGGACTTGTCTTAAAGCGTTCAGTACCTAAGGACTTTAAGGAGGATTCAACACCTAAGGACTTTGGTCTTTTTTGCTCTCAATTCTCTCTGAGTTCTCTAGAGAATAAAATTTTTAAACCTTTCAAATGAAGGAGAGCTTTTGTATTTATAAAGTTTTTCCATGGGCATGTAGACTTAGGCTTTAATGGCTTTTTGGCCCAACCATTTGGATTTGAGTTTTATTTAACTTTGACCCAAATTTCATATGATCCAACTTGATCAAATTAAATTTAATTGTTTGGTCAAAATAAAGAAATGTGGCATTTTAATTTTATAATTTGTCAATTTTTGTCTTCAAATTAAATTGGGACACATGTCAATTATAATTTGTCCCAAATTTAATTATTTGTAATTTTGCCATTAATTTGAAATAATGACATGACAATTGGTTATTAGCCGAAATTTCTCTGTCAACACTCACCTCCTCCACATGTCATCTACAATTTTTTTTTTTTTTTTTAGGTTTAAACAAAAATTACTTAAAAATTTATATAATTTTATGATTTGAAGATAAGGAAAAAATATTTTAAACTAATCTATATTACAATTTATGAAATTAGTATTTAAAAAGGTTAACATTAAAAAAATTGATTTTCAAATTAATCATATTCAAAGTAAAAATATAAACGATTTCTCCTTCCAAACTTAATAAAATAAAATTATATAATAATATGAACAAAAGTATATATGATATTCACTTTGAATGGTGTTAAAAAACTATATATTCATTTTGAACTTAATTATTTTAAAATAGCATAAATTTTGACATTTTATTTTTAACTTAGTTATTTTAAAACTTCAAAGAATATATTATTTTCAAATTAATCAAACTTTTGATAATCTATTACATTGATTAGTTAGAAAAATAAAATCTTAAATGATACAAAAAAATATATTTTATTAAACTTGAAAAATAAATCTTTAATTAAAATTTAAAAATTGATGAAAACAAGTCTTTAACAAAATTGTAAAATATTCATAAAATAATATAATTTAAAATCTCAATTTTAGGATTGATGGAAACAAATGTATATATTATTTCTAGAGTTGAGAGAATAAAAACATAAAAATCTTGAAATTTATTTGAATTCCTTTAAATTAATGGATTGAAATCTTTTCGAATCACATGTAATATTAAAAAAAATATTGTAAGACTTTCTCTGATTTGAAAACTATCCAAGGCAAATGAATAATTAATGTGAGATATATTGAAAAAAGAATGTGGGGTATTTTGTTCAAAATTATTACTTTTTCTTTAAAGAAAATTTTAAAATATACATAAATTAATAAAAACAAAAAATTTCATCCTTAGAATTCGTGGGATCAAATTCCTAATAATGAAAATTTGAGAAATTGTAGAAAAAAACTATACAAAAAAAGTTAAAATCAACTTAGACTTTAGAACTCCATGTTTAACAAATCTACACTCCAAACACAAATTTTAGAATTCCTACTCCCTGCGACTCCTCGTCCCAAACACAAACTTCTTAACTTCAGACTAAACAATTATGCACCCCAAACACAAACTTCCTAATTCTCCAGACTTACTAACTCCTACTCTCTGCAACTCCTTGCCCTAAACAGCCCCTAAATGTTCTTAAAAGAGTTGATTTAAAAAATACATAAATGAATAGATGCATTAGCAAATTATTTTTTTTCCTTTTTTTAAAGGCATTAAACGTTTTTGAAATTTTTGATTTTTTTTTAGTAATTCAACATTTTGAAGTTGGGGGATTCGAACCTATGACATGATCTTGATCGAGAGTACATGTCAATTACTGTTGAGCTATGCTCACTTTGGTAATTTAAAATTTTGATTTTGATGTAGTATGATCAAACAAATTTATTTTAATTAAAATCATTTTTTAAACAAATTTACAGACTTCCTAACTCTAGACTAAACAACTCTTCACCCTAAACAGAGACTTCCTAACTCTCCAGACTTACTAACTCCTACTCTCTGCAACTTCTTGTTCCAAACAACTCCTAAATGCTCTTAAAAGATTTGATTTAAAAAATACATATAAATGAAGAGATACATTAGCAAATTATTTTTTTTCCTTTTTTGAAGACATTAAATGTTGTTTAAAATTTTGATTTTTTTTTTTTGAGTAATTCAACATTTGGGAGTTGGGGGATTTGAACCTCTGATCTCTTGATCGAGAGTACATAATAATTACCGTTGAGCTATGTTCACTTTGATAATTTAAAATTTTGATTTTGATGTAGTATGATCATACAATTTTTTTTTAATTAAAAGCATTTTTTAAACAAAATTTAAGAATTAAAAATTTTCTATTAAAAGTATATTTTTGGCAATATACGAGTAGATGTTTTGTTTTTATTGGGTGCGTCTTTTCAAAAACACATTTCAAATTTAGTGCTAATTGTCGTACATTAAATGAATGTGTCTCTTGAAGATGATTGTTTTTTACATATTTGATCGAGATTTGATTTTTTTTCAAGGCATTAAACTTTTTTCAAAGAATTTGATTTAAAAAATACATAAATGAACAAACACATATACAAATCATCTTCTTTTTTTTTTTTTTTTAAAAGTAATTAAATATTCTTAAAATTTTTTATCTAAGAAATGCTATAATTTTATAAGTTGTAACCCTATATTTTTTCTCTATTTTTTAATCATATAGTTTTGAAACTTAATTTAAATTTATTGAAAATTATGTGCCTACAATTTGTAAAATTATAAAAATGTTGATATATGCAAATTTATTTGATCGAGATTTGATTGTTTTCAAGGCATTAAACTTTTTTCAAAGATTTGAGTAAAAAAATACATAAATGAACAGACACATAAGAAAATGGGTTTTTTTTAAGTTATTAAATATTCTTACATTTTTTTATTTAAGAAATGCTATAATTTTATAAGTTGTAACCCTATATTTTTTTTCTTTATTTTTTAATCATGTAATTTTGAAATTAAATTTAAATTTATTGAAATTTATGTGCCTACAACTTGTAAAATTATAAAAGTGTTGATATAGGTAAATTTATTGTTTTTATTATGTCATTAGTACTTTCATATGCTTTTAATATTTTAATGATGCAATTTGCGCATAGATATGCTTTGTCACAATTTACTTTGGTCTGTCTAATAGAGCTCAATTAGTTAATAATGTCTCTCTCATATTTTGTACTAACATTATAAGTATAATTGCATAAGTTATCTGGCCAGACATTAGTATTTCTTTTTATAAATTGAAGATTCAAATCTTTACTCTACGGTCCACATTTGTAATCTTATACTATAAAAAATGGATTTTAATTTAAGCATTTTTTCAAAAAATACTCTTGATAGAAATGTTTTTAAATATTAAATTTTGTTTAAAAAGTCCTTTTTATTAAAAAATATATTTTTGATCATACTACATCAAAATATGTTTCTACACATCATAAATATATGGCTACAACTTGTAAAATTATAACATTTTTAAATCAAAATTAAAAAAAAAAAATTCAATGCCTTAAAAAAAGGAAAAAAAAATAATTTGTTTATGCATATCTTCATTTATGTATTTTTTAAATAAAATCTTTTAAGAACATTTAATGGCCTAAAGAAAAATCAAATATATATGAAATCTTTACAAAAATGTTTGATGGCTAAAAAAAATCAATTAAAAATGGATTTCCATTTAATGAGGTGACATTTAATGGCGTGTGAGTGACTGTAGTCTCAAAATGATACGTATTTGGAAGAAACGCATTCCATATGAATATGTATCTTCAATAGATGCATCTCCTCTTTTCCTAAATTGTTTTGGATGACTTTGTTTTTCTTAATTCTCTTTTTTAAATACAATATTGATCCAAAAAACCCCATGTTTACTTCACGTAAAGTTTATTGAGATCTCAATTTTCACTTCTTTATTTTCATCTGATTAAGATGATTTAATTACGTTGTTCTAGCATCTTTTAATAATTTCTCCTATAATGTTATTTTTTGTAGTTTTAGATGTTTAAGTATATTTTTAGCAAAAACTTTATCCCTGAGTTTGTTGTGTTAGTAGGTTTTAAAAAATGACTCAGATTGAAGGTTTCCTATTATCTAAGAGGCATATTTCAATCCTTCAGTTTATGGGCTAAAGCTTTCATTCTTCCTCCCATTTTATGTAATTATATCTTCATTTAGATCTCATTTTTGTACACATTGGATTGTTGTTAATTTTGACACTTTTGGCTGAGTCTTGGAGTGCACATTTACAAAGCTTGGTAGAAAATGCATCTACTAGAGTCATTTGCAGTTGTCATATGCCTTAGCTTAATTAGCATCTGCAAAACCTTGCCTAAAAAAAACTTCTTACCACATGTTTGATACTTTAGCAAGGATCTATGAGACTCCTTAAACTTCACAAGCATGTGTAAATATGGTAGGTGGTTTCTCACTTGTTAAACCATGTAATTAATATATACAACTGTATAAAAACATGGATGTTATAGGCTTATTATGAAGAATGAAGGAAGGGGTAGTTGCCCCCTCTTGGTTTGTATTAGATTAAAAAAGTTTTAAAAGGTTAAGATTTTAAAGCTACTTCCCTAATTTGCTCCCCTTCTTCCTCTTCAAATTTGTTTATAATTGGAACATTATAACGAAAATTTTGGGCTTCGCTCCTATATGTTATAGGCATTATGTTTAGGTTGTAAGAATGATTTATTTGTTAGTGGAAAGATATATATGTTGGCTACATTGAATACATATGTAGTCTCTTGATACTCAATGCTAGGATGAAAAACCAGAATTCAATATTCTATACATTACACCGTCTACAACCTGTTGAATATGTAGTTGCACAAAGAGATATGAATTACACAAATAAGGAAAGAAAAAATGAAAGGAGAAAATGCAACGGCCATAATACAATTGACCACTTAATTACAACTTTCCTTATGAATAAAAAGGTATAAGGAAAGTTGTATTGACTATAGATTCTTGGCAAAAACTGAGGCCAATGTGCTGTCTAATTAGTGAGGAAATAATTTTGGAATTCAACATAAATTGTGGAATTGTGGGGTTGTACTTTGCTTCATGGATTAACTATCACACAGCGGGATTTTTGGATTATTGGCTATGATCTCCAGTCTCTGTGATGGTTGTGTTGATTTCATAAATGTTGGAGATATTATCTTTATCAACAACATTAGTGGAGATTTCAATATTCTTCCTCAAGTTGAAGGGAGTTTCACGAACGCCCAGCTTGCATCTTAAATCCTTGAACGTGGATTTTTTGGAGAGGTTTGGTGAAGTTATCAACCAATTGATCTTTAGATGGAACATAACTTGTTTGTTAGCAGTCCGAGGCACACTTTTTTACGAACAAAATGATAATCCATCTCTATATGCTTTGTTCTGGCATGAAAAACTGGATTTGTGGCCATGTACAATGCACTCATGTTGTCACAAATGAATTGAGGTGGCTTGAGTAGTTTAACTCCAATATCCTTTAGTATAAATGTAATCCATGTTAAATCAGCGGCTGTGTTTGCCATGGAGTGGTATTTAGCTTCAGAGCTTAATCTAGCCACTGTAGTGAGTGGATCGGGTCGATCTCAGGGAATCGAATATTAATTTCTCAAGTTAAATTTGCAAAGGAGAAAACAATTAAAAGGGGGGGGTGTATTTTTGTTAATAAAATAAAACATAAGCAAATAAAATAAAGATAAATTAAATCTTACCAAATTTCAATCCAAAGGTACGGTTCTACTCAATTGCAAAAATTTATCATGGGCACTCAAAATATTTAAACTTAACAATGCAAGCACTTGGTCAACTTATTAGGAAATCCCAAAAAGTAGCAAATTCTCTAAGGTCATTAACTCTAACAAACGTCAAGTTAATGCTAATCACTTAAACAATTTTGACGAAACCGCTCCAAATTATTTAGATAAATGTATTAAGTTCTTTGGAAGGACCAAGACAACCAATTAGGTGAACTAACTTTAATCTAATTAAGATGCTTCTTTAATTCCTAGAATTAAACATACAAACCATGTAATATGGAAACCCACAAAACATACACATGTAATAATCCTAATGTTACCGGTTCAATCAACATGACAATTACGGATCATGCATCATGATTAGCAATCAAACATGTAAAGCGATCGGTGTGTCAATTCAATAAAAAATACATGCTTATAAAATTAACACAGGAATCAAAGAATACTTGCAATTGAAAGAAAACTACGTTAAGGTCCAAGCCTCACAATATTGCAATTGATTAGAACCGACCTCTGAACTGGAAACGAAAAGTTTAGCCGAGCATCGTGATAAAATTCTTCGAGTTCAACATGGTTCGATTTGATACAATCATTGTCTAAGGAGAAAAGGGAAAAGGGTTCAAGAACTCTCTAAAAACGTGTAGGCCAAGAGGCCAAAAGATCCATCCTAACCCTAAAGGAAAAAGTTGATTAAATAAGGTAGGGAAGCGTATAAACGCTTAGGACAGCGTTAAATAAGGCAGAGAAACGTCTAGACGCTTAGGACAACATCTAGACGATGCCTTCGCAAATAAGGAATGAATCTAGCGGAATCAAGGTAGCGTCTAGACGCTTGAAAATAGCATCTCGACACTAATAGCATCGAGGGTAACCTCTCTGTAGCGTTGAGCGAGCCTCGCTTCTTCAAGTTCCCAGCGTCTAGACGCTTGGAATAGCTCCTAGACACTATTCCTGCAGATCTTCAAGCTTCATATGGTTGTGGAGTGGCGTCTTGACGCCCAAAACAGCGTCTAGACGCTCTGTACTCGGCTCCCTTGACTTGGATGGCCTCTTTTCTCAGTTCGAATGCTCAAAATAGACCCGATTAGCTTCTTTTTAAGGCCGATTCATCCAAAGTCTTCCAAATAGCTCTGAATTTCTCAATCCCCTACAAAATACTCAAATAGACGCGTGAGGGTAACTAAACTAGCATGAAATAAGTTGATAAAATAGCACTATTATGGTGCGATCAGGCATCCTCCCTAATTTGCATCACAAAAGGCATAAAGATTTAGATAGCTATTTTTGTAAAAGGATATACCATACCTTAGTGTTTGATCAGTGTACACGCAAACGCACACGATCAAAGTAATATAAAATGGTATGTGAGTACCAAGTATCGAATCCCAAGGGAATGGTGTAACAAAAATATTTGCTAAGTAAAATGTAAGGAAATTGCAACTTTGAAAACTAAATTTGCAAAAATAAGGTTGGGGTAGTGTGTTGGTAAAACATAATAATTGCAGAATCTAATTGCAAGTTGAAGTGACAAAAAATGCAAAACTAAATTGCATAATAAAAAATTTGCAGTATTGACTAGCAACTAGATAGACTTGGTAATTGAAATCGCAAAAGAAATTTAAGATAAATGAGGGGCTCAAGAATGTCATTGCCCGGAGTTGTAATTGCAACCCAAAATTACAATTCCAACCTACTCTACACTCAATTGTAAACCAAAATTACTTCTTCTATTTACCTTGAATTTAGGTTTTAGGAGGCTAAGTGAGTGACTTATATGTCTATAGTCCTTCTATCTTAGATAATTTGACTCAACAATTTTATGGGTTTTGGAGTCCTTAATCCCTATGTCTAGGGTAAGGATTGGCTTATGTCTAAGCGCTTTTCTCCATTGCTGGTGTGAAATCCATTTTTCACTAACCCCTTCGGTATTAGATCTAAGCTTGAGTTGTTACCCTAGTTGATCAATCTAGGATCTCAATGGAAATTTGTTCAACACAAGCAAACAGTTGAGATGTAGGCTTGGTTTTTATTTGGAATTTTGGCTACAATTACTTCTTAAGGAATTCTCATTCTTGAACCCCCTAAGAAGTTTAGCTCATATTGAAAGTAAAAATCCCACAATTAATTTTTGAGGAAAAGTTCATATTGGGAAATTGAGTAGATTGATAATTAATACAAAATTCTATCCTAATTAGTATTGCTTAATAGAACAATTATGACAATAAATTTTGATGCAATTCTGGGCAATTAGCCTCAAGGATTTCTAAAATTCTCAATTTAATTTAAAGCAGAGAATCAAAGGTATCAATAGAAATCTCAGTCTTCTTCCTTCTACCTTTGAATATGATAGATCTATAAGTATACCAACAATATTGAAACTTGTATAAAAACAAAAGACAGAATCAAACTAAGAACAAAAGTCATTCAATAATTGTTCAATGAATCTTTACTCCATTCCAATCGACTCAATCTCTTTGCTATTTCTAGGAGACGATTAGTCTTGACAATCCAAGTACCACTTGAATCGGATTGGGTAAACTGGAGTAAAAACAGAAATTAAATAACTTGCAACAGAAATATAAAGATTGAAAAAGGAGGAACCCTATAAAGACTCACAAACAGAGGCTGGATTAAAACATAAACTTAATGCAAAATAGAATTCAAATGAAGAACAAGATTGTATTGCCAGCAACTCTTGGTAACACAAGAAGAAATTCCAGAAAAGTAAAGACAGAAGGGTGAAGCTCTCGGCATAACAGAGCAAAATTTTACAGAAAGACACAGCCTCGAGTTGGAAAAATCCACGAGCCAAAATTCTCTCCAAAAAATAAACTCCCCTAGCGCCTCTTATTCATCTGCCCTTTGTAGATCCTCCCTAAAGTTGAATTGTCTAGAGATTGTGCTCCAATTCCCCTAATTTGGGTGGTAAATTAGGCTTTCCATATATGGGTTTGCGCAGGATTTTCTTTCTTTTTTAAATTCTTTTGCTGTTACAAAATTATAGAATCTCGAAATTGCAATTTGGTTTTGCAATTTCCACATTTCCTACAAACAAGATTAATTTATTTAGAATCTTATCCCAAATGCTATCATACTTTTTTCCTTCTTAATTTGATGCAATCTTTCAACTATTTTCAAATGGTCTTAAGTTAAAACAGGAATATTTTAAGCAATTGGGAATTAAATAAGCCTTAATACTAAGGCTTATCAGTGTTCCCTTTAGATATCTTAGGATATGCTTGACCATCTTTAGATCCTTAAACTTAGGCTCTTGTAGGTGTTGACAAGCCTTATTTATAGCAAATGATATGCTGGCCTAGTGAGAGTTAAATACTGTAGTGATCCCACTATACTCTTATATTGGGTTGCGTCAATGCTCTCATTATCATTATTACTAGAGCTAGTGATGGATGTTGACATCGGTGTACTAAGTTGAGAGCCTTCCAACATTCCTGATTTGTTTAGTATTTCTTTGGCATATTTCTCTTGTGATAGCATGATTCCAATGGAAGTTTGGTGTACTTCCACACCAAGGAAATAGTGTAAGGGACCATGGTCCTTTAATATAAATTCTGATTTGAGTTGTTTGATGAATTCTTCAATATGTTTGGAGCTGGAACCTGTCATGATTATATCATCCACATAGACAAGCATAAGGGTAAGTACATTTTCATTTTTATATATAAAGAGTGAAGTATCGGAGTGTGAGTAAATAAGTCCAATGTGTAGGAGAAAGTGAGATAATCTCTCAAACCAGGCCCTGGGTGCTTGTTTCAAACCATATAGTGATCGATTGAGCTTGCATACGAAGTGTGGTCTTCTTGGATCCTGGAAGCTAGGTGGTTGAGACATATAGACTTCTTCCTTGAGAAAACCATGGAGAAATGCATTTTTAACGTCTAGTTGTCTCAAGGGCCAATTGAAAGCTACTGCTAATGCAAGAATAAGTCGGATTGTTGTTGGTTTGATCACACGGCTAAATGTCTCCTCGTAGTCAATTCCTTCTACTTGGGAGTATCCTTGAATTTGCCTTGTAACATTCAATTGTTCAATCTTCCTTCAATTTGGTTTTGAATATCCACTTTGATCAAACTATATTGACATGTGGTGGTGGAGCTACAAGGTTCCAAGTGTTGGTTTTCCTTTGAGGCTTGCATTTCTTCTTCCATAGCGACTCTCCAGTAGGGAATTTTTAGAGCAACTTTGTAGTGTTTAGGCTCGGTCTCTTGTGGTGTTAAGAGATTGTAATGTTGAATGTTTTTGTTTCTTGCTCCACATGATTCTTGATGCAAATTTGAGTATAGTAGTGGATTATTCTTGAGTTTTCTTCTTGTGATCACGGAATGAGTGTTTGTGTTCTCCAATGCTCTCTCTTTGGTTGGTTCAATAATTTGATTGTGAGTTGATGTTTCTGCAATAGGAAATGATAGATCAATAAATAGGTTATTGCTTATATCAAGAAGCGTAGATACCTGATGTTTATCAAGTGGTTGTAGATTTTTGTCAACTTGAGTGTTTGTAGCTGTTTGTGAGTCACTTTCTTCATTTGGTAGGTTGATTATTTCTATTGTTTGATATGGGTGCATTAACTCCTCAAATTGGTCTTCAGCTTCATGGTTTGGTTGATGCACTTGTGTGTTGTCATGTATAGATGTTAGGATGTTATTTTCTTGCTGATTTGTCTGAATCTCAGCATCCTTCTCTAGGGAAACTTTTATGCTCCAAATTTCTTCCTTGATATTAATGCCTTTCCATTTGTGACATATTGTTCCTCTGTAGGATTACTCCATTCCTACAATCCTGAAAATTCTGTAACAACAAGAGGGTTTTCTACATATTTAAGATTAGTAGTATTTTGTTTGTCAAAAGGGAATATTTTTTCATCAAAAACTACATGTCTTGATATATATACCTTATTAGATATAGGATCTAGGCATCGATATCCTTTATGTATAGGACTATATCCAATAAAGACACAAGGATAGGTTCTTTTTGAGAGCTTATTCTTTACATAATTCCTAAGGTATGGAAAACACTTGCAACCAAAAACTCCAATGCCACTATAATCAGGCTCTCTATTGAAGATTTAAAAAAAAAAGGAGTTTTCATATCAAGAGACTTAGATGGCATACGGTTTATCAAGAAAATAGCAATATGAAAAGCATCTACCCAATATTTTGGAGGTACTTTAGATTGCAATAAGAGAGATAGACCTGTTTCTACTATATGTCTATGTTTTCTCTCAACTACTCCATTTTGTTGTGGAGTGTGAGGGCAAGAGAGTTTATGAGAGATACCTTTTTGTTCAAACAAACTTTTGAGAGCCAAGGATGTGAACTCACCTCCTCCATCACTTTGAAAGACTTTTATCTTTCTTTCAAACTGATTTTCCACTAATTGTTGGAATTTGAGGAAACATGAAAAGAAGTCAGACTTCTTCCTTAATGGATAGATCCAACAGAACCTAGAGAAATCATTAATGAAACTAACATAGTATTTAAAATTTTGACAAGAAACTATAGGAGAAGGGCCCCAAAGATCGCAATGAATTTTATAAAGAGGAAAGTTACTAATATGATTGTTTTGCTTAAAAGAAAGCCTACAACTTTTGCTCATTTGACAGAAATCAAAAATAGTTTTGATTTTATTTCAACTGATAACATTTTAAAGTTGAGAATCACAAAGGTGTTTCAAGGATTGATCATTGAGATGTCTCATGCGTTGGTGCCATATGTTGTAGTTGGCTTTATTTGAACTGGTTGTTGTAAGGAAGGCTTGATGAGCTTGTTGATTTTGTTCATTCAAAGCATACAGTCCTTCTTGTTTGTGGCCTTTACCCAAGATTCGCCCTTGTTTGTCCTTAATAATAAAACCAGTAGTATCAAAGGTAATTACATAGTCATTATCCAAGGTAAGTTTGCTAATAGACATTAGGTTTTTCTTTATTTCAAGCACCACAAGGACATTTTCAAGTTTAATCTTAGAGAAATCAGTATTAACGAGGCATGTACCAGTATGTGAGATATTTAATCCTTTCCCATCACCTACATATAATTTATCCATACCTTTATAAGGTTTAATATGAGTTATCATACCTGAGTCATTTACTATGTGAGAAGTAGCCCCCGAATATGCAAAAAGTGTTTGGTCATTAGCATCATTCATGCTTAAGGCAGCAAGTGCTCTTGGTATTTCCTCACCTTAATAAGAATGGTCAAATTTGGTCTATTAACTTTTAAACTTATCCCATTTTATTCTTTCAACTTTCATGTTGTTTTAATTTCTAAATTTTCTTTTAAAACATTTACTTTGATTGATTTTTATCATTATTCAATAG
Organism: Trichosanthes truncata; assembly: GCA_033996785.1. Lineage (NCBI taxonomy): Eukaryota > Viridiplantae > Streptophyta > Magnoliopsida > Cucurbitales > Cucurbitaceae > Trichosanthes > Trichosanthes truncata. Next base: position 75,972,328 of record JAWPNB010000003.1, read on the forward strand.
TCAATGACTCAATCTTCATCTCACCCAATTCTCACTTCAATCGTTCTACATGATTTCAAATTTTCAATACATGTCAGTATACATATTCAAAGTCATGTCATCTTAGTATTAAATAATTGAGAGTAGAATGATCATCTCATTTGAAAGTTTGAAGGCAAAAACAAGTATTTTAAAAATTCAAAGATCAAAATCAAATAGATCAGAAAATTCAGAAATCAAAATGAAATTTAAACTTTTCTAATTTCCCTTTAATAGTTTCCCCATTAAAAATATTATGAAATTTTTTCAAAAGTTTTAATGCTAAAAGATGATGCAAGTGACAATGAATAAATTCAAATATGATCAATTTCTCATTTTTTGTTTTTCAGTAACAAATTGGTAATTTCCATATATGCACCCAACAATGAACTTATCATCTGGTTTATGCCAGTCCCTTTCAACTTCAAGTGGTCATTCCCTCTTGTCCTGATTTGTCTTTTTATCATCATTGGCTTCAAGTGGATTTCCAATGAACCTAATCATTTAATAGCGAGGCCTTCTACTACTTGTTCATTGGCCATGCATGGGGAAGTCTTATTCATTAACAATTTATGGTGGTGTTTAATTGTGTTGAATATAGTATACAAATCAAAATTGAATAGGAACACCGTTGGAATCTAAATCTATTCTTTCCTTTTGGATTTGTTTCTCCAAAATTTTGTAAAGAAAAGTAAGTTTGTTTTGTCCCTATAATTAACTAAGGATGGGTTAATTTCTAACTTTATAAACTTTCAATTGTATGTTATTCTTCGATTTGAACTCTTGTAATGTCATTTCATCTCTAATTAATATTAATAGTTCATGTGTTGAATTTTATGAATAAGATCAATGTATGAACTTGTAGGAGATGGAGAGTTGCCAATTTGAATATAGTTTAGTAGATAAGATATCTATTACTATTCTAAAAGTTTTGATGGTTCCATCCCTGGAATTGTTGAACTAAAAAAGAAAAAAGAAAAATAAGAAGAAGGAGAATGTTAATATAAATAAAATATTAAATATACCCTAATCTATTTTAAGCTTTTGGGTTTAGTACTAATTTAATCCTAAACTTAAATAAGTGGTGAAATAAAATTGATCTCTTATAAATCAAATTAGAAAAGTTCTCATTAACTAACCAATAAATTTCACGCCAACATGAGTATAGCTCAATTGATTAAGATATATACTTTCATTTAAGAATTTAGAGGTTCGAATCTCCCCATCATGCATGTTATTGAACTTAAAAAAAACACCAATAAATTCTACAAATTTACAAAATACTAATAATAAAAAAACACAAACTCAAACTACGAAAAATACAAACTCAAACAACGAAAATACTGAATCTAGTGCCAAAATCAAGCAAATTAAAAAAAAAAAAAAAAAAAAGCTCTAGTTCAACAACAAAAATACACAAATCCAACTAAAAAACATCAAATACAAAAATATAGTTTCTTCTAGCTCTAGGAAAGGACGTTGCTAACTACAAATCTTTCTAAAGACGGTCAATTCGAACATAATTCAGTAGATAAAACACCTATTATAATCTTTAAAGTCGATAGTTGATCCTCCCACACTTCATTATCATTGAATTAAAAAAAATTACAAAACCCATAAAACTTAATCAAGGATCTTAATTACTCCGCTTATTTAAATTCAATTTTGTTAGAGATATTTTCAAGCAGAAGAGCTCAACTTTAAGTCTTAAACCATAAGCATAACCAAGGCAATATCATTGCCTTGATTGAAAAAGTAAATCAACCCAACATCAAACAACAAAAAGGTTAAAAAAAAACAAAAAACTTTTCGTTTTAACTGTGGATGAAGTCTAAACCCATCAAATTAAAATGTAAAAGAAACTTGGGGAACCATCCCGAGAGAGATAGAAAGAGAAAGAGATTAAAAGACTGAAGAGGACCTGCAGGCAGCGATGGGCCACCAATTGCGTCTCTGGCAAACTCTCCTCCATGCCTTTGAGTGGCCGTCAAATATTCATTTCCTAATCCACATCATTCTCATCTCTACACTACCTCCAAATTAATTTATATTACACCTTTTTTCTAAACTACCATTTTAGCTTACTATTAATCTATTTTATGTCAATATGTTTCTTTTTCATTATTTTAATTCAAATCTACAACTGGCCGAAAAGAACGTACAACTTTATTAAGATAAGATTAAAGTTTTTTACTTGGTCGTCTTTTAAATGATATTATTTCTCTACAAAGCAGCCCCAAGATCAAAAGAGTTATAAATTCTAAATTTGTGTTGTCTACTATGAAAGAGAAAATTTAGTCTCTGCTATGGAATTGTTCTAGTACGAAGAGACTGTAGAGTTCTCCCTTTTCCCTTCATTCTAACGACTAAGTATATCATGTGCTGAATGATATATATCCTTTTTTAAACGCTTTTAGTTCTTTTTCGGATGGAAATGGTAATTTTTCTTTTGGGCAAATGCAAACTTCTATGGACTTAATTAAGCAGAACAATTTTCTTTACAATAACAACACACACAAAAGTATGTATGTTTTATGCAAATGAGTCCTTTCCTTTAGTTAAGCTTAGAAGGTAAGGATGAAAAGAGAGGCTCTTCTCAATGCTGCTCAACCCTCAATAGACAAGCTAAACTCACTAGGCCACGAGATTAAAGAGATGAAATATATATATATATTGATGCCTCTTAAATTCTCCAGGCCAAGGATGTCATAGGTGAGAATTCTTGTAATGAAAGAACTTAAAAGAAGCCAAAAACGTCTACGATCTCAGTCGCAGATCTACAGTAGGCCCAAGGAGCTCGACCCTCCACCCCTGAACTTTAAATAATATTATATTATAATTAAATAATTCACATAAATAACCAAAATTGTGTTTGGTTGATCTAGTGGCAAACGTGCTTCCAGCTCGGACCAAATAGACACCAATTCTAAATCTTGAGGACCAAAATTGTATTTTGCCCTATGTAATATGTGTGTATAAAATTTGACTCCAATATGAAATTCCAAGGACTCGAACCCAAGAGAAAACGTTTTATTTACAAAACGTGTAGATAACAACGTATTTACATAACCTTTTCTAAATAATAACACTGTAAATAAGGATATTAACAAAATACTGTACATAAAAAGTTGGTTTTTTTTTTTTTGAGTTCATATACTTATATTGATTAAAAATATACAACAAAGACGCTTTTCTTCTTCTTTTTTAATATTTCTTTTATATATATGTTTATAAAAATTATTATTTTATTGATTTAAAAATATATAGAAAACTATTCCTTTTTTTTTTAATCTAAAGTAAATAACTAGACCTTTATTTTTTTTTATTTAAATGGTTAACCACATTTACTTTAAATAATTCTATCTTTTTTTTCATCAAACCTTTAAAAAATTATTATGAGTACTACAATTTACAAATCTAAAATAATAACAAATAATATAATATTATATCTTTTGTTTTAATTTCTACTTTAAATTTGACTTTTTTTTCTTAAACTCAAATATATATGGAAATGAATAAAAATATTTTAAAATGTTATTAAATTATGTTTTAATAATTAATTCTATAACAAATTAAATTATAACTGTTATAAAACAAAAAATTATAATTATTATTTCAGGTTTCAAGTTATTTTCTATATATTTATTTAAAAAATAGGTTATAATATCATTTTGATCTCTGTATTTTGGAACTTGTTTTATTTTAGTCCTTGTATTTTCAAATGTCTAAATTTAGTCTCCATACTTTCAATAAATTTCAATATTAATCTCTACTATATTAGTTTATTATTTATATTTTGTTAAAAAAAATATCGCATCTATTAACCTTCCCTCTATTAATTTTGGAAACATATTCACATTGTATCTTTTCTTGCAAATTATTATTATTATTTTACCAAGTTCAATAAAAGTTAACTTCAAACTAACGATAAGGACTAATTTAGGATTTATTAAAAGTATAGGAACTAAAATTGGACATTTAAAAAAGAGAACCTAAAATGGAATGAAACTCAAAGTATAGAGACTAAAAATAATATTTTAATTTAAAAAATATAAGTCATATTTTTTATTGAACAAATTAATATCAAAATATATCAAACCCTCTCTGCATAAAGTTCTAGATCCACCACTGTATAATTCCCCATTGCCAAGTCCCTTTGTAGCAAATATTAGTGTAATTTTAGAAGACTCAAACTGCATGTAATTTGTTTTTAATAATATTTTATCTAAATTATGCCATATTTGTAGCTAAACCTTTAACCAAATAGAGGGCCCAAATCATACTATTTCTATTATTTTAGCCCAACTTTCATGTAAGTTCATGTTCATGTTTTGGCCCGTTATAAGTTTTGGATGGGAGCAACTAGAAGAATAGCTAAAATCTAGTAGTGCCACTTAAAAATAGCTAAATCTATTTTATTTTGGAAGAATGACTAAACTTTATTTTTAATTATATTTAATTAGTTTTTATATTTACTTATGGATGTAAATACCCCTACCTAAGATTTCTCATTTTTTAACAACCAAATGAAATCCTAAAAAACAACCACATCATAAGGAGGAGATATGTTGATTTTTTGTTAAACACAATTTGACAACTTGGTTTTTACAAGTTGATTTTACTCTACCACTTCCAATAAACAACATTAAACGATAACACTAAAATAGACCAGAAAACCATTAAAAATGGCTAGAAAACTCAAATTATAGACGGTCAGAGATGAAAATGGTGAACTCTTTAGACATCTTACTTACTGTATATACTGACACATACAACTTTATAATTTTTTGTAACGTATAAATAAATGAAAACATGTGTAAATACATATAGCCACCATGTTTAAACAAACGGAAAAGAGATTAAACCAAAGACAAGGCAAGACATAAATATCAGTATATACACAGGGTAGCCAGTGATACGTGCCAACTTTTGAGGGGCATATACATGGTTTTTTCTGAATTAAACTTGTTGTAAACCAAGAATGAATACATACGACTCTTCAAGTGTTCCCTTGACCTGATTGAATGCCTTCTCTCTCCCCTTCCAAACTTTGTCGTAACTAATGCTAATTCTCTTTAGTGCATATACAACTTTTTTCAAACTCTCTTTAGCCCCAAAGACACACCCCTCTAAAACACGGACATTCTGTGTCCCGTCACCACTACTTTCAGTGTTGAGCAACATGAAATTCTTCTTCTGTTTGTTTGTGTTTTCCCTTAAACTAGGGCTTGTGACGTACCTGTGGATACTAGTATCTACTCTTTCCACATCTGCAATGAGGCAGCAGTCATGGTAAATCCCGTTAGATACCCTAGCTAGCATCCATGCAACATCCCTATCATCGGAGAAGCTTATATTCATGCACTTATCTTCTTCATTCTTGAAGAGGGAGATTCCAGAAATTTTGTTCATGGCATCAAGACCAATGAAGTTTGTGATAGATTCCGTGAGCTTATAATTCTTGTAGATGTTTTCCTTCCCTAAGGGCCATCAAATAGGACTAAAATGTAACGCCCGACTTATTCAGATATTTATTTGTTCTAATTTTTGGAATCAAATTTGAATAATTCTCAAATAATTATTTATGATTTGGGTTAATTAAAATTTGAGAATTTAAAAAGGGTAAAATGGGAAAGAAAAGGTTGGTATGGGGGTATTATGGATTTTTGTTAAAGAAAAATCAATTTTCTTTCTCTCTCCACGCGACACCATCATCTCCTTCTTCTTTCTTATCTTCTTCTTCTTCTTCCTTATCTTCTCCTTCTTTCTCACACTCCTAAAAATCTCTCTCTCCCTCACCGAAATCCATCTTTCTCTCTTTCCCCTCCTGTCGACGTGCAGTCGCCCAGCTGCAGCCCATCCATCTCTCTCTCTCTCTCTATCTCCCTCCTTTCCTCGTTTCACCACCTGCTGTAGCTTTAGCCAGCCGCACCGCCCAGCTTCGTCAGCCATGTCGCTCCGTCTTCTACAACCTGCACGTTGTGCAACCGTCAGCTCCGCCGCCATTCGACTCACCGCGCAGCCCACTCCATCACGTCTCCGTCGCCGCATCTTGCAGGTTCATCTAGCCTAAGTCTATTTCAAATCATTTGGACCCATAAATTAAAAGCTATATTTTGGTTTGGATTTTTGGAGTTTAAAGTGACTTTCAAGTGTGAGTTTGGAATTTGAAAGTTAACGCATAATGTTTTGGAACATTATAGTGTGGTTTTGAATCTAGTATTCAAGATTTGAGATTTTATCTAAAATTTTTTGGATCATGATAGAACTGAAACGTGGTGGCTTTAAGAAAATATTTTTAGTTTTAAAACAAAGCTCCAATTCAGTACAAGTGCACATTGTGGATATAAGTAATATAAAACTGGAAGTATTTTAGAGTATCGATCCCATAGGGAACAGACACAACAAAATTCAAAAGATAGCAAAAATTGTTCTCAAATTGCAATTTCGGTAACCAGTGTTATAAAAATGTGGGGAGGTGGTGTTGCTAAAGAAATAAATTTAAAAAAACAATAAGTATGAAAAAGGGTATTCGAGTTGTTTATGCCCATTTGGAATGAAATGCTACTAAAATGCAATTGCAATCGTAGCTAACACAAGAAAACTAAGTAAATCGAATTCAACTCCTATTCAATTTTGCTTCAAAATCTTTAGGAGGCTAAGTGATTAAACCTATATTTCTATGACTAATCTAACTTAGATAATTTTGCACACAATTCTAGTGGTTTTGGAGTCTCGCTCTATGTCTAGGATCGATGTTCATGACTTATTTCTAAATCTTTTCCTCCATTTCTTTTGTGACATCTGCTTTCCTTTAACCCTTTCGGTATTAAGTTCAAGCTTGACAAACAATCACTAGTTGTCGACTAGGTTTACCCACGTTATTTCAACCTAAACAAACAAAATCTCGAGTGTTAACCATATTATTTGTACTTTTAAGCTTTACATCTTTCCTCTAGGGCATTCACCTACTTGAACCCATAGAGGGAAATTAGCTCATTATGGAAGAAATGAAAAATAACAATTTAATTTCTGTAAAACTCATAATTAAATAGCCGAAATAAAGGAAATAAAAACCCATAGTAGAAAGATGACCCAAGCTGAAATTTTATTAAGAATTAACTTGAATAACACAACTCTAAGAACTCACAAATAGATTCAATGAAAATTGTAAAAAAAACAGTAGCAACACTTACGAAAAATTCGAAATATCATGGAAATAAAGTTCAACATAACAACTTGTCTTTGATGTGAATAAGATGGGAATCAATAAACCTCAACACATACTAAAATCCAAAGAACTTACAAGAAGGATATGAAAAACAACAACTAGAAATAGAAAAAAAAATAAACAAAGCGTAAGAACAACTCGTGTATTCCTTATTTTGATCGAACCACATACACCTTCATAGGCGATTGGATCTTCACCTCCTCTAACTTTCGTTGAGGAGGGATCAAACTCGGAATTCATAGAGCTAGAATGAAGAAAAACTTGCTGGAAAAATGGTAGAAAACGAAGAACTAAGAACTGTGGGCGAGCAGAAAAACCCAACCACGTTTTTGGTTCATTCTTCCTTCTTTTATAGGTGTCGAGGGCTAGGGTTTCCATCTTTTCTCTTCTACAACCTACGGTCAACTTGTAGGCATGAAATCAGGCTGAAGAATCTCCCAAATCACACAAAAATCTCCATAAATCTCGTGATTTCCTTGATTCCATCATTTTCTAGATTTTCCAGAAAATGCAATTGCATTTTTCCCTTTGTTCACCATCTTGTTTTCCCAAAGAAATGCAATTGCATTTCGAAAGTGGAATGCAATTGCATTTTCGTACTTGCTCCAAATCTACACAAAAACAACAAATTAGCTTAATTTCTATTCTCTTTTCAACTTCTCTCCTCTTTTTCAATACTCCGACAATCTTTCATGAATTTGTCTAATAAACACTATTTTTAGTTTGCTCGTCATACAACAAAACACACAAAAATGACAAGAACAACCTAGGTTAGGGTTAAATAATCTTCATAAATGAGAATTATTAGATCACTTAGTAATTAGCATGTGTAGTACTTTACGAATTTGCCTAAGGTTGTGATTAGGTTTGCAACATCCCTAAATCTTGTTGTGGTATTTAGAGGGGTCGCGATCATGTGTATGTTGTTGCAAGTAATCAATTTGGAAGAACTTGTTGAGCTTGGTAATGGAATTGAACCTTGGAATGCTTGAGTGACTAGGATTGTCTACTACATGCATGAATGTGTGGATGTTTGATTTCAACTGAACGTTTGGGCTGGTTGAGTATGTTCTTTCAATTATGCACTAGTAAACTCCTCAAGTATGAGGCTCACATCTTGTTGCCTTGTCATGATCTTAGGTATGGTTGATATGTTTTCTTTGGAGTTTTGTGAATGAGTAAACATGCTTAAAATTGTGTTGAAATTAATCCAAGATAATAAGGCAACCTAATATGAAATATATTAAGAATACTTTGATATGAAATTACTCCAACAACTCAAAATACTCACAAAGGAGATTCAAGGACAGTGCTGAAATTCAAGAAGAACACTTTCATTGTCTTTCAAACTAGCTTTTAAACCAAATTTTGTAAAATACAGTAGTAACACTTATTGAAGAATTCAAAATCCTATGGAGATATAACTCTCACTATTCAATTGGAAAAATCAAGGGCTCAATGGTTACTCAAATTCAACAACTAACAAAATATTAAATTAAAACAAAAACTACCTATAGGAATATAAATGAATAAAAACAGAGGAGCAACATAGGATTGAATATTTTCCTTGCTTTGATTGAACCATACACACCTTCAAATGCAGTTGGATCTCACCTCCTTGAACTTTCGTTGAGGAAGGATCAAACTCGGGAATTACAGTGCACGATGACAACAAACTGCTGTAAAGAAGACAGAAAAAATGAAAACTCAAGTTGTTGTCCGACAGAAAAACCCAGATCCATTTTTCTTTATTCTCCCCATTTTTATAGGCATTGAGGGCTAGGGTTTCCATCTTCGTGTTCTTTCAATCTTGGGTCAACTTTAGGACATGAGATCAGGCTGAAGAATCTCCTAAAAATCGAATAATCTCCATAAATCTTGGTGTTTTCCGTGATTCCCGCGACAATTGAGATTTCCAGAAAATGCAATTGCATTTCAAAAGTGGAATGCAATTGCATTTTTTCCTTGTTTACCACATTTTTTTCCAGTTTTTGTGTAGATTTGGAGCAAGTACGAAAATGCAGTTTCATTCTACTTTCGAAATGCAATTGCATTTCGAAAGAATTGCATTTCGAAAGTAGAATGGAACTGTATTTTCGTACTTGCTCCAAATCTACACAAAAACAACAAATTAGCTCACTTTATTTTATCTTTTCCATTTCTTTCCTCCTTTTCAATATTCCAATAAGCTTTTGTGAATTTATCTCATAAACACTATTTTTAGTTTGCTCGTTATTCAACAAAACATAAAAAAATGATAAGAACAACTTAGTTTAGAGTCAAATAATCTTCATAAATGAGAACTATCAGCAGATAATGAGTTCACAATCGGTTTTGGACTACCTTTGAAACAAAGAACTTTTAAATGTTTGAAATCTAAAGTATAACTTGGTTGAGTAAAGTACTGAAGTGTCAAGGTAATGTGATGCATTTACTACAAAGAAGATTACTGAAGATCTCCAAAAGAGGGAAGCAGAATGAAAAAAAAAGGCAAAAAAAAAAAACAAAAAAACAAAAAAAAAGTAATTGTATCTTTTGAACCCTCAATATACTTTTGCAAATAAGCTTTTGATAAGTTCATTTTATATTTATTTATTATATCTTGTTTATGTTATTTTTTGTTAGTTTTGACAGTGCCTAGGCACTGTCCATGGCCCCTAGGCGCTACGTCGACTGCCTTAAGTATAAAAGATCATTTTTCAGTGGTCAAAAAGAGGGAGGAGGGAGATCTCGAGGCAGAAAATAGAGAGGAAGAGGCAGAAATTAGAGGAAAAATAGAAAACGCCACTTTGGAGGACCAGAGCAACCAAACGGAGCGAGAGTTACGCTTGGGAACTTGTTCAATCACTTGGGTATGTTTCTCTTTTCTCTTTTTTGTTCTCTTTGTTTGCTTGTTATGACTCCATTGACACATGTAGTTAGTTTGGTTAAATTTTACATTATGAACTAAGTTTTTCTTTCTAGAGCTTTGATGTAACCGATACTCGAACCCTACTCTTTCTTAGTTAATAGACAATGTTTCTATTTCAATTGTGGTTGTGAAAATTCTTCTGAACTTAATGCATGTTTAGATCTGGCCATTCTTTACATTGTTTTTGTGTCAATAATTTGAGGTTGAGAGATGAGAATTTGATGAACTCAATTGTTTTCCAAAATTTATACTTGAGATAGAGATATCCTTGTAAATTTTGTGGCAATATTAAGTTCTACGGGCTTAATAGTTGAATTGTTTGAATTGTCATAGAGATATAGGCAATTTACTGTTTAACGAATATCGTTATTGCTTGAGAAATAATATTGAATCTATAGGGTAGAATTTGTCAACAATCTAGAAATAAAAGAACACATTAGCTATTAATGAACAAAGAGTAGGAGGAGAAAATGGTGAAGTCATTGCTCTAGAGCTCTTACCAATTAAGTTTAATCCTCTATTTTTAGTCACATTTATTTTTCAAGCAAGTTAAAATTTATTCATCTTTGATAATTTGGTGCTTAGATAAAATTGAGGCTAAAAAATTTGGTAATTGGTAGAATTTACTCCCTGTGGAGAACGATTGTGCTATTCAATCACTGTATTACTTGAAACGATTTGTACACTTGTGAATTTGACCTACAGCTTTCAATGTCATAAGCAATCAAATTTTGTCTTTGGCTTATAGAGGAATGAGGAATTAACCAATATTTGGTTGAAGACTGAAAATTAGAAAGTGCATGTGTCGAGGAGTCATGCAGAGCATCCTAATTTTGTGACCATAATGATAAGGTTTGACATTCACATTTGATGATTTTCTCTCATGAAGTATATATAGACCTAGTTATTGTTTCTCAAAGCAAGTGAAGTAGAAAATAGTCCTTGCAATAGAAAAAAGAAAGAAAGAGAAAAGCAAAAAAAAAAAAAAAAAAAGAATAAAAATCAAGGACGACTATCAAGTGCGAAATGATATTTGAGACTTCGCCACTACGTTCCTTTAATGTTGAAGCAAAGAGATCGAGAATGTCCAGCTAGGTCATTTTCATTTATCGAGAAACTTACAAATCATATTTATTTTTTAAAAAAAACTGGACACATATGTTGGGGCAACCACTGACAGATGCAGCTATTGTAGCAAACACAAGAAATATGAAGGATGCCAAGAGACAAAATTACCATGTTGTATATCTTATACTCAGTTTGGAAACATGCAAGACTCTTCTCTTCAAGTGATGCGTGAAAGGCACATAGTCTAAAGAAATATTAATGGAAATCCATTGGAAGTCATCCAACTTGACATGAGAGGAACGATACTCCTATTGGACCATTTATTACTTGAAACTCCTAAATTGGGGCAGTGAAATATACTCAAAGTCATATGATCAATTATGGCAATAGTCATGTCATCATCTCCAAGACCTCAACTGGGGCAATAAAATATTTCAGGGGAAAAAAAGCTTTCTCAATGAGGATCAAAGCAAAATGATTACTGATAGATTTACATGGGCATGTCATTTCTAATTTGTTTCTCGAGAAGCCATTTAAAAGAGAAGTAGCATTATCAAAACAAAGATGACATTTTTTTTTCGGAGAAAATTGTCATTGTTGGCTTAGGGAGTCTATTACATCAAACTTGAGAAAGAGACCATTTGCTTGCCAACACACTTGACCAATCTATTGCAACATATGAGGAAAATCTTGGGAAGCTATGCCATTGTGTCTTAGAGGAACTGTCTAAGGAATGATTTCACTTTCATCTCTCTTTCGTTTATGTCCCAGATGCTCCCACATTTTTTCTTCTCCACTCATATATACTTTCTAGTCATCTTGTGTCAACCTTTGTTTGTGTCTCATACCTATTTCTTCAAATATTACTTTGAGAAATTATAATTCCTCATTCTCGTCGTCCACTCTTATCTTTGTTAAAAAAAAAACCTCATTCTCACCATGCTTGTTGTTGAGTGAGTGAAATAGTTAGACCAAATAAAATGATGCTATGGATTACTTTTAGCAGTCCTTCAAATAGCATATGAGACCATTTTTGCCAATCAAATCCCATCATGCCTATTGTGTATCGCCAAGCCTATCCATTAGAGCATAATGGCAACAACAAAGTGTAATACCGGGTATTTTTGATGTATACGTTTTGTTAGAGAAAAAATAGAGAGAGAAAGTGGGAGACAACTACCACCAATTCTCCATGTTTCTCTTCACAAACCCATGTGGGTTTCCTTTTATTTTTTTATTTTTTAAACCTCCATTTATTTCCTCACCATTTTTCCCACTCTCTCAAAAACTCTCCCGAATTCCCTCACTCTCTCTCTTTCCCTCTCTCATGCTCCCACACTTTCTCTCTCAAAGATCTCTCTCTCTTTCTCTCATTTCGCAGATCGCAAACACGCCCCCTTCTTGATTTTTTTCCTTTTCGGTTCTACCTTCCCTGTCGACGGCAAACCCATGCACGCCCCAACAGTCGCAAAGCCACATACGTCGCACGCTCTACAGCAGCGCGTCATCGTCGCCAGCCACGAACAGGAAGTCGCGCCAGGTCTGCACGCCGCCAGCCCAATCTGTCGCAGCACCAACCTCCGGTTATTGCACTGCAGCTTGACCCACAGGCCCGAATCGCCGGTTTCTACAGAGATGCTGGAATGCAACCTGCCGCCACACCCAGATCGCTACATGTTGTTGACAACACTTATCTCCCTCCCTCTCGATTTGCCTGGACATCAAAGAGGTGGTCCTTGAATCGTATTCTGGCATTGTTTCGTTTGGTTTGGGTAAGATTCCACCATTATTTTAAGGCCAATTTATTGAGTTTATGGGACGTTTACTGATCGCGTGTGGAGGCCGGATCGACGATTTTGAATTAAACCAACAAGGTTTCGGTATTGTACAATCGCTTCCCAGCTTCCTTTCAATTGGGCGAGCCATCGACATTGATTTAAGGTTGTTATATGGAATTAAAGGGGCTCGTTTATCTACTAAATGGCCATTTAAAATGACCTTAAACCATCAGACTAATTTTATATGATACCCATTTCAATTGGAGGCCATTTGAAACATTTTGGAGGCACTTTAAATCATTAAATAGAACTGTAAGATTAAAGTTTAGTGAAATTCTGATAAGGTGTTAACACAGTAAAAACTAAACATAAATTAGATTAATTGAAGGCATGTTAGGCCCCTCTATGAAATTTTAGGGATCGTTCTAAAAAATAATTGACCCTTAAATTGAATTAATTTGAAAGTTAACCAGAAGGCCAAAGTTTGAAAATTGGGTAATTTGCCATAAATTTTAAGGAGCTGAATTATTGCCCAGAAATTCGAAAAGGTGAGATTTTCCCACCTTATAAATCACTTCAGAAATTAAGATTTAAATTGAGTAAATCTTAATTAAATTTCTTGGATAAAATTATTAAATTTTTAATTGGGTAACTTTCAGCCAAGCTTTGAGCTAATTTATGGTTGTTGTATTATTGCTAGGGACTCTTGTTTTTTTTTTTTTTCTTCAGAAATAGGTCCTTGGTGCTTGGAATAATACTAGTTATTCTTGCTTGAAGGTAAGTAGCTTTTTGAACTGAACCCTTTTAAGTATTAATTAAAATTTTGGATCATGATTGGAATTATGTGAATTGTGGTAAGCATGCATGAGTTGTGATTATGGAGTACATGGTGATTGGTTGGCTCTAAAAATTATCTTGAATTGAGAAGTTCGTGGCATGGGCATTAGGGGCTCAAAATTATGAGCTAAGGGTGGTTGGCATGTGAAATTTATTTTTTGATTATCATTGTGCCTGAAATTCATAGTTTATAATCATGAACTGGTAGCTCTGATTTGTTGTGATTGTGAATTTAATCTTAAGGCCCTATTACTCTAACTTTTATGATGATGTGAAAATGTGGTTGTAAGGTATTGAGAACCTTGGTAGGGTTAAGGAATGACTTAGGACCCTAGGCTAGTGGCATCTACTAACCCACCTGGAGCATGCTTGTCAGGATGATTATGAAAGGCTAGCTAGTGGGTCATGTACCTTGATGTGTGATAGCATGGAGAGTGTGTCCTCCATTGTAGAGAGAAGCTCGTGGGTTGTGTATCTAGATGTGTGATCGAACTGAAACGTGGGTCTTAAAGAAAATATTTGTAAATTAAAACAAAGCTCCAGTCCAGTGCAAGTGCACACTGTCAATGCAAGTAATATAAAACTGGAAGTATTCCAGAGTATCGATCCCACAGGGAATGTATACAACAAAATTCAAGAGAATAAGCAAAGATATTTTCAAATTGCAATTGTGGGTAACCGGTGTAAAACAATAGTTGGGATAATTTTTGTTTTGAAAAGAAAATGATAAAATAGGGATTCAAATATGTTTTTGCTCTATTGAAAGAAATTGCGGCCTAATTGCAATTTCAATCATTTGACTCAACACTTAAGCTTTGTAAACCGAATTCAACACCTATTCGACCTTCTATGAAGTATCTTTAGGAGGCTAAGCGATTAAACCGATATTTATATGGCTAATAAGAACTTAGTTAATTTTGAAACACAATTCTTTTGGTTTTAAAGGTTTTGCCCTATGTTTAGGGTCAAAAACAAATTTCTATGTCTAGGCTATTTTTCTTTATTGCTTTTATGAAAACCCAATTTTTATCTAATCTTTTCATAATTAGACTCAAATTGTTGTATACTAATCTAGGTGATCAATCTAAACTAGTAATGAAAATTTCAATCAATAAAAGCAAACAATGCTATAAGATTAAGCAAGGTTGCTCTTACATATTAGGCCTTTATTCCTTTCTCTAGGGCATTCACATGCTTGAATCCCAAAGAAAGACTTAGCTCATAATTAATGAAAAGAAAAATAATGGTTTAAAAGAATCAAAGTGCATAACTAAAATAGAATTAATAAATACTTGAATAACAACTCAATAATAATAAAAGAACAACCAAAATTCTATTAATCAAAATAAATTCAGCAACTAATTAAATTCAAGAACAAAAGGGAAGAATAAAATAGTAGCTAAAAACTCAAAATTACAGCAGTAATTAAGTTGCGAAAATAGAAGCAAATAACTTAAATAAAACAGAAATTAAATTCTAAGAACGAGAAGAACACAACCCCTTTTTCACTTCTTAGTCAATCGACTCAACTCCACTTTTTTCAAAGGGAATTGAGCCTTCACTTCCTTCAATTTTCATTGAGGAAGGATTGAATTTCGAAGTTAAAAGGGGCTGAAAAACAGTAGCAAACGAAAATAAAAATAGCTGAAAATTAACAGCTGAAAATTTGACAACAGAAACTTGACAGCAGAAAATCGTGGAACAGCAGCAACCGTGGCAGAAAATGGCAGAAAACTTGATTCGTTCTTGAGGCTTCTTCTCCAATATTTATAGAGGAATTGGGCTAGAGTTTCCTTCTTGACTGATGCACAAATTATGGCTATAATCCCAGCTAAAATCGTGGAGACAATATGACACAAAATTCCTAGATTTTAGGAGATTTGCAGATTTTCCTTTAATTTCCAGATCTCTCAAAATTGCAATTGCAATGCAATTACATTTCTATTGTATTCTTCAAATTCCTACACAAAAACATCAAGTAAGTGTGTTTTTTTCATTTTCTTTTGCTTTATTTTCTCCATTTACTTAATTTAAAAGGCTTCCAACAATAATTCAATTCAAACCAATTATTTTCTAGCCTTTTTATCTAATAACACACATAAAATAACAAGAATAACTAAGTATAAAGGCCAAATAATTCTCATAAATGAGAATTATCAATGTGTGATAGCATGGAGGGGGTATCCTCCATTGCAGTGATTGGCCAGTGGGTTGTGTACCAAGGTGTGTGATGTCATGGAGGGTGTGCCCTTCATTGCAGGTGCTAGCCAGTGCAGCTTGAGAGTTGTGAACTTTCTTGTTGTATGCTAGTTGTGGGGGCGAAGCCCCGTGGTTAGGAAACATGGCTCTAGGGTATGGCAATGAGGCAATACCGTAGGTGGGGGTAGGTTAGGTGATCACTTAGCCCAAAAAGTGTAGAACTTGATTAAGATTAGAAGCTTGAGTGGCTCGTGGAAAGTTGACTAGTTGATGTGTTGGATTGCTAGCCTTGGATCTTAAGTGGGCTATGTACTAAGTATTTTTATACTCATTCGATGCTACTCTGTTTTTCCTTTTTAGGTGGCCAGTAGACTTTGGAGGCGCATGGCACAAGGCATTGGCTTGGATAGACTATGGAGGTCGTGTCCCCGTTCCCTATGATCGTAGAGTTGTTCTGCTTTTGAACTCCTTGTTTTGTTTTCAAGTTTATTATGCTTTTTGTTTTTTGGGTTGTAGTACTCTGATATTGTATTGAAATTTGGAAATATTTGTTTAAAGGTATTTTGTTGAAATGGGATCCCAAAGTACAACATGTTTTCTGTTCTTATTTGAAAGTTGTTTTAAAGCTTTCTTTTTCTTAGTTAAGTGAGCTTTAAGTAGCACTCTGGGTCAGGTCGTTACACAAAGCAATTGCAATCATATAAAAACGAGGGCATTCACAAAAAAGAAGAAGAAGATGATATTTCAGACAAGGACAAAGCTATATTTCTCATGATTTAATATCACTTGGTAGTCTATAAAGGAATTAGAGGCTAAGTAAAGTTACCTATCCTTTTTTAAAAAAAGACAAAGCAAAACAAAATGAAAACGCAAAAAAATGGAATCCTCTTTATAAAGTCACTTTTTTAATTGGTTTTCTTTTAAAAAAAAAAAAAGACAAAAAAAATTATGCATAAATCTTGGGGCAAATTATATATTAGAGTCCTTATTCGAAAGCATTTCATTCATAAACACATTTTGAAAAAAAGAGGCCAAAACATGTTGGATTATTTCTTGTCCCTAAAAAGATTCTTTAGGAAGTTACTTTCTTTTTGAAATTGGGCTTAAAAAAAAAAGAAAATAAATGTTTAAGAAGTTACTCTCTTCAAAGTTGTTTTTTAAGTAATCATGCATAAACATTGGGGGAAGTTTCCAGGTGGGAGTCTTTTTCATAAGGCTTTTTGTCAAAAAAAAAAAATACTAATTCATTCATAAGCACTTTAGTCATAAATGATTTGAAAAGTTCTTATCAGGCTTTTTTTTTTACTTTAACCATGTCATGAGATGCTTGTTTGGCGTCTAACCCTTGACATCTTTGCTGCAAAGGTGCTTGTTTGACCCCTAACCCCCAACGTATCACTTTGTTGAGATGGCGCTTGTTTATCCCTGGACTCCAGTTTTCTACTTTAATCATGCCATGAGGTGCTTGTTTGACCCCTGGTCTTTGACATCTTTTCTGCAAAGGTGCTTGTTTGACCCATGGCCCCTAACGTATCACTTTGCTATGATGACGTTTGTTTGATTATCACCAGCTTTTTTAAAAAATATTTGATTAATTAATGATTGATTCTTTTCCTTTTCATTGTTTTTAATTAATAAAAATAAAATAAAATAATTTTTACTCTTTTCGGTGTAGAGAGAATAAAATTTTGAAAAGAATAATGTTCAAGTCTTTCTTGTATGGAAAATTTTTTTTATTTAACCAATTTTTGAAAGAAAATAATTAAACCAAATATTCTTAAAATCAATTCCATCAATTTCAATTATTTGTTCCTTTAAAATTTGGTTTGATTTACTTTTTTCCTAAATGAGAATAATTTGGGATTTCTATAAATTGAAGGCCAAGATAATCTGTAGGGGGAGACCCCTTCACCCACATTTTCTCTCTTTCTCTCTCCTTATGTTTTTGTTAGGATTTGTACCCTAAAACTCATAATTTTGTAATTAAACATTTTCTCATTTATTAAAAAAATAGTTTATTATTTTATATTGTGTATAATATTATCCAATATTGTTGCGTGATTTTGTGACCATGCAAAGCCATAAGTGTACAGTGTCAAGTTTTAATATAGTGGTTAAGTGCAAGTATCGTCCACAGGAATGGTTTGTCTAGATTAATTGACTATTATAGTTACTAACACCCAATTTTATTTAGAAAATATTTATTTTAAGGAAAAGTGTCAAACAAAATAATTAAACGGGTTGAATCGCAAGGAGAGGAAACCTAGAGAATTGACTTCACCAACTAAACTAATGTTTTGGTTAATTAATTCAAGATTGATCATACAACACATTGAGCAGAAAGTTTAAAAGACTAAAATACTTTCTCAAGCCCCCACTTGGAATTCATGCAATTTTATAAGTCTAACATATCTATCTAAACTTTAATAAAATAACATGAAATTAAGCTATCGCCTATAATGCTTCTAAAAGAACCCTCCATTCTCATGCAAGGATTTACAATTAGATATGCAATTAATTGGTCTAGCCCTAATTAATTCTTTCACAAGCAACAATTAAAGCTAATAAAGCAAGTAAACTTTGGCCAAAAGAATACTAGCATTAAAAACATAAAAGCATACAACGATGTTGTAATATCAGTTCAAGAAATTAAACTAAAACACGTTTAGCGGCAACATCAATCCCCTAGATAAAAGTCTAGCCACTCATTACCACAAAACTTAAATCTAGACTTAATTCAAAATCCATAATAAGAAACTACAACAAAAGAGGAAAGAAAAAAACTCTAGTCACGCTTCGATCCTCGTTCCTGATGCACGTCACAATCTCGAGCTTCCAACTCTCGTCCTACGCTCCCAAGAATGTCGCTTGTCTACCCAAAATAGAGTAGAAATCGAGTTTAGGGCTTTTTTTCTCTACCAAAAACGGCTCTCTAGATCGATATGCAACTTTTCTTTTTAAAAACTCGGGACAGCGTTACAACGTTGTCCCGAAGGATAGCGCAAAATTGAAAAAAATCAGGTAGCATTGAGACGTTATACCGCAGCATCTCAACGCTACGTATTTGACAGAACTTTAGTGCGTGTTTCTGGCATTGCAACGCTGTTTGTGTTGGATCAAGGGCTTGAGCTGCTGCACCTTTAGCGTTGAGACGCTATACATAGTGTATCAACGCTATGCAATCAGGTCTTCTTGCCAATTCCTTCATTTGCTTCACATGGCCTCGAAATTTATGTTTCATTAGCTCCATATATACCATGGTATCTCCAAAATATCCAATTTTGCGTTAATTGCTCGATAACTGCAATTTCAATAAATTAACTCGTGAAAAACACCAAATAAGCTATAAAAACTAACAAAAGTAAAGCCTAGGAAAAGCACATTTTGTGTGCTATCAAATATTGTGTAAAATCTAAGGTTATTATTGTAATCTTGAACAATATGTAGTTGGTATACAGGATGATCATGTTCAAATAATAACCTAAAGGGTCTATAATATATGGATAATGTTGGGTGTCTTATCCTAGTAACACTATTGATACGACCCACTTTGTAATTGTTACAAATGATTTAATCCAAATCATTTATGTGGAGACATGTGAGTGGGGGTATCCTATACAATGAGTTTGTATAAGACTGGACAATGAAATATTTAATCTCTCTTTATAAATCTGTTAATTAAGAATATTAATATTTCACATGATGATCATATGCAACTCGATCTTAATCTTGAGTGAGTTATGAACTTCTGCCTGTGAGGGCTCGTCCTTTGATCTGCATGGGTGAGAATGGTTTTTTGTAACCAATTCAATAAGCCTACCATTTTGAAGACTTGAACAAATAAGGAGTTGGGAACATAATTTCACAAGATGGAATTCATTCTTTCCCATATAGGGAAAGTAGATGAGTAGTTCCCTTAAGTGCTGATTTCGAGACTTGAACAATGGGGTCCCACCCTCTCACTGGCCCAAGAGGGATTTAGTTTATGGTTGGATCATAAACAAATTGTTCATTAGATTATCAGTGATACTTAAGGTATAAGATGTAATTATAGGGATAAAACGGACTTTTGACCTAGCAGTAATTACAAACAACTTGTGAAAGATTGACTTACATGTAGTGATTATATTCATGGACACAACTTGTCCTACAGATCATAGGAGTGCAACTCTAGGTCTATAGTAGAGTGACCTATAGTTAATGAATGAAAATTAATTAATTAAAGACTTTAATTAATTGATTTTGTATCATTGAAGCTTATAATCTGTAGGTTCAGAAAGTCCTATTGCTAGCTCATATGAACAAATAAAGATCAATTTCGTTGAGAGAAATTTTGAAATGTTTGAATTAAAATTTAATATATTTGATATATTAAATGAAGAAAAACATATTTATTGTATATGATGCATTAAATATTAAAGAAATTATTAATGTATTACGATACATTAAAAAAAAGATATTTATTAAATTTAAATTAGATTCAAATAAGGAAATAGATGTCATAGGAAAATTTGGAAATGTTTGAATATGATTCAATTTTGTTAGATAAATATATTTTAATATATTAGATATTAAAATATATTATTTAATTATTTTCCCTAAGCCACTATAAATAGGGCATTTGGAGTGAGTCAGTGCATTCCAAATAAGAGAAAGAAACTCTAGAGAATTCTCCCCTCATTCTCTTATTCTATTTTCAAGAATGTTCTCACAAATCCTTTTAAATCTTTTGTTCGAGACATAGTAAGAAAGACTTTTGTGGAAGAGACCAAATATACAAGAAAATTTTCTTTTATTCAAGGTATGTTTATGCTTAACCCTAATATTATTATTTTATTCTAAATAAACTCAAACCGGTTCTAAAGCTTCCGCTAAGGTTTTATTAGATTATTTCCTTCAATTTCTATCTCAGCCTTTCAACTCTCATACAACTCTCCCTCTCTTTCATAAACCACCTACAAATCTCTCTCTCCAATTTCACATTATTACTGTCTCTATCTCCCTCCCCCAATCCCTAAAAAGAGGTTTTCTTTCTCTCTCCTAAAACCCATCTCCCCTCTTTCTCTCCCTCATTATATCTCTCTAACCAAACTCAGCCTCCTTTTATGATTATTTTTCTCTCTCAATCGCTACTTTTTTTTCTTCTCTACACAATCCTCAAATCAGCAACTTTTCATGGTGGCATATTCTTTAAACTCAAACTCTCTTGTGCGTGGTGGTAAATTTTCTTTTCCTCAATTAAACTCGAACGCGGAATAAATTGTTTTGTTTTGATTTTTCTTGTTGTGTAACATTGCCAATTTTATCTATTATGTTATTATTTATTTTTTCTATTTTTACACATTTAATAATTGTATGTGTATATCATGTTTGTTAAGTTTTTCCTCATATTTTGTTTAGATAATAGTTGTGTTGGTTATTGTCCTATTTAGATCATGCTCAATTTCAGTTTCCATTGGTATTATTAGTGTTTTAATTTCTAGCAATATATGTTTATTTGATTTGATCTTTAAATATCTTTTTCAAATTATGATTTTTAATACAAGTGTGTTTAAATGTTTGATAAATATATTTTTCAAAATCTTTTAACTTTAATAATTCCTTTTAAATACTTTTCAATGATGGAATCCAAAATACTTAGAATATCAATATTTTAGGTTTTTAAGGGAAGAAATCAATTTTTTGAGATGCCAAGATTTGATTTTGATATGTTTTCTTTAAAACAAAAGTGTTTAATAGAATTATTTACTTTTGTATTATTTTTTCCTTTTCTTTTTATTTTGTTGTCATTAAAAAAATATTTGATAAAATTTTCTTTCCTGAATTATAATATTTCAATATATGTGTATATTATGTGTAATCCATAAATATTTTAAAATATTTAATTCAATAACTTCATAAATATTTTTTTCCAACGATGGAACCTTAAACCTTTGGGAGGTTGATAATTTGACGTTCTTGAGGTGAAAAATTCATATATATCTTGGGATGCCGGGATTTGATTTTAATATTTTTCTTTTCAAAAAAGGTAAAAAAAAAATGTAAATGTATTTAATAAAGATTTTTTCTTTTGCATTTTTTTTTAAATTG
This sequence comes from Trichosanthes truncata, assembly GCA_033996785.1. Taxonomy (NCBI): domain Eukaryota; kingdom Viridiplantae; phylum Streptophyta; class Magnoliopsida; order Cucurbitales; family Cucurbitaceae; genus Trichosanthes; species Trichosanthes truncata. The sequence goes on from JAWPNB010000003.1 coordinate 75,994,460, forward strand.
TAGTTTTCCTTCTTAAAAAAAATTATTTTTCATAAAAATTAAAAAAATATTTTCATAAAAAATATAAAATAATCTTTTAAAAGGAAACTTTGATTTTCTTCAATTATTCCATTGATTTTATTTTCAAAATAATAAATCGTCTGAAATTTGTTTTCCATAAAATGTCACTTCTTGAAAATATAAAAATTAATGAAGAGATTTTTTTAAAAAAGAATTATTTACTCACATATGTTTTCAAAATTAATTAACTAAATGTTTTATTTTAAAAAAGAAAATCCTATGATATGGAGATTAAGAAATCAAGATGTTGATTTTCTAATATTCTTGAGGTGATGAATTTATTTTGGGATACCAAATTAAATTCAAATAAATTTTGAATGGCTTTATGCCACACATAATTATTGCTCATTATGTAATTTCGGAATAGTGATCAATAAATATGAGACATTTAAAAAATCAAAACAAAAACATTCTTTTTCTACAAAGGCCCTTTTCTTTAAAATAAAGAAACATAAAATTTCGTTCTTTGAACAAATGTTGTGGGGTGTTAATACCTTCTTCATACACAAAAGACCCTCGAACCTTAATTCTTTGTATTCGCAGACCATTTTAATAAACTTTGGGTATCTAGTCACACCCTCTAAATCAAGACTAGTGGGAGACTTTATTTTCCTCCTTTTGGAAACAACGTCGGCCGCTCTGCATTGCAAACTCGTAGCGACACCAATCCATCTTTATAAAGGTTTACTTATTTAAACATAGTCCAACTCAAACAAATTTATAACCCTAAACCTAATTTATAGATGTTGAGTTAGGTCAAAATGGAGTTAATTAGATTTTTCAATATTCTTAAAAATATTGAGAGAGAAAAGAGAGATGAATGGAATAAAAAGTGTCTAGATACAATGTAAGTAGATATATGGTTTAATTTTGTAAATGTGGTGGTGGGTTTAGTGGATGAAAGGTGATGATTTTTAATAAAAGATTGGGCGGCTTATAGATCCATTCATTCATGATTTTTCTCGCCCATCAACCAACTTTACAATGTGGGTTTAAACTTTTGAAAGTGTGCCAATAGGAATATAATTCAGCGGTAATTGGCATCTATTTCTCTCTTGAAGTTGGAAAGTGCACGGCATCCAATTTCAAAACCCTAATTTGAATGTTACCAAATACAACTTTTACCCTTTGCCAGCCACAGCAGCTTTTGAGGTGTTTTCTTTCTTTCAAGAGTCCATATTCGACTTAAGAAAAAGCCCCTTGATTCTTCTCTCTCCCAATTGCCAATTGCCCAATTCTCAACTCCCAATTCTCCTCGAAACAAGTCTAAATTCATTCACTTTCTTTTAGAGCCCTTTTGGTCCTCCCCTTTTCTTTTCTCTTATTAAAGTAATGGCTCTTCATTTTGCAGCCTTGAGCAATCCATCAATCAAATTATTTCAACGTGCTATAGGCCGTAATAATACCCCAATCTTGAAAATTTTAACCAATTTCATAAAAAATGGAAAAAAGTTATAACTTCTTTTTTGAAAAATATTAGTGAGTTATTAGGACAAGTTACACGCATATCAACTAATTTGATCGCAAGATAACACTCTACTTGTTGTTAGAAAACTTGTAATATTTTAATATTCTATGTAGGTGGCCATCATAAGGTTTGAATCCAAGTTAATTATATTTTTACTTTTTAGTTTCTAAGTTGTAGTTGTAGTTTCAATTGGTAAGATTTTAATATTCTATGTAGGTGGCCACCATAAAGTTTCAATCCAAGTTATATTTTTATTTTTTTAGTCTCTAAGCGTTGTAGATGCAGTTTCAATTTGGTCTTATATCATTTGACTAAATTTTGATGTCGTTGTTATTAGTGAAGAAGTACACAAACACCAAACATGATGAGTGATTTATAGATAATGGAAATGAGGTCCATGAAATAATGATATCTTGTTTTAATTATGTTTGGGGTTTTAGTTATTTGCATTGTTGAATAACATGAATTTTAGATTTGGATTTTAAGACTTGATTTTAAATGAAAAATGGAAAAAATGGTTAGGGCTAGTATTATTCTTTTTGGGGGTGAAACAAAAAAGGAAAATCTATTAGATTACCGTGAGTCCTTCTCAAGTGCAATCACAAATAATTTGGTATATTACTCCATAGTAATCATACATACGTTTTGACAAGCTTTAATCATATAAAAAGAATAATAATTAAAATTTTAAAAGTACAAGAACTATTTAAATTTGAAACTAAAACAAAAGCATTAAAAGGCTAAAATTATATTCTAACTAAATTAAATGAAATAATTTAAAGTGAGAGATCATAAATTTACTTATAAAGAACAACATATTTAATTCATTAGTACGAAAATTAAAGTATAATGTTGTCAAACCTTTTAGTTTAGTAGTGATACAATCAAATTCACTTATTTGTTTCTTATTTTATAATAAAATGAAATAAAATAAAAACAAAAAATTTATGTGAATTACACATTAGATTGGTGTTATTAACTTAGATACTAATGTCAACTTGAACTTAGCTTAACTAATTAAGAAATGATATGTTTGTCCTAAAGATTTGATGTCTGAATTCCCACCCCCACATTATTGAACTAAAAATAATTATACATTGATGGACTATAATTATAACAATTACATTGTAGGAGCGGGGGGTTTATATTGATATGATTAACTTTTATATATTTTAGTTCAACAAACATATAGGGGATACGAATCTCTAACTACTTGATTGAGGACATATACCTTAACCAGTTGAGCTATGCTCATGTTAGTTAATTAACTAATTAATTAGATACTAATTCGCTATATATTTTAGTTGGATTATACTATATAGTAATAACCACCTTATAAAAATTTAAGAATTGTTTGGGGTGCTGAGTGAATTATGATAGTCTGTATAGTTATATAATCTGTGGTTAGGATGCAGGATTATTTAGTCTGGGTTATAATAGTCCGTGTTTGGGATGCAGAGTACTCCACAGACTATTATAACTCATACCATTATAATTCACGCTCCAAATGGTTTATTATATTTTTCATTTTTCAATATGATATCTTCATCTCTCACATTATTTTAAGCAACGGTGAGCACAAGAGGATGTAAAGAGAGCTAGTGAAAAAAAATCAATGTATCCAAACAAAAACCCAATAACCCAAATCAAATTTGCTTCCAAATATAGCATTAATTTATTATTGGCTATTAGCTAGCCATGGCACCTTGGAGGCACCTGATATGTTGGGTAAAAGCATTTGCATCTGACAACCTTGCTTGATTCTTCCCCTTTACCCAAAAGTTGGCATTAATTTTGATTAAGAACTCTATGCTTTTGGGAGATTTCTCAACCATTCCAAGTCTTTATGTATTTTAATATTCATCATATCACGAGTGATGCATTCAACAACTCCAATCCTACTCTTATTCTTCATTTCATTTTTACTATATGATAAAAGTCTTTTTCTTTTCTTTTAGTCGGTTAATTAAAATACATAGTTTTGATTCTTAAAGTTTACGTCCATTTTTAATTAATGGGTATTTAAAATTTAAGAAGTTTCATTTTAGTTCTCTCAAATTTTAGTCAAATTAATATTCATTATTATTTTTCTTTAATTTAAGAAATAGGTTATAATGACTGTTTTATTTTCTTGTCCTTTTGACTATCCAATATGCTTTAGTAATGCTATCTCTCTTCTCAACTTTTAAGAGAGCGATCTATATATAATATGTCTATATTGTCATCTACATGTCATGAACATTATTAGTTATATATATGTGGATGTTAATCGATAATAAAATAGATCATGTCATTTTTTCATTAATTATTAATACAAATTTCAATGAAAAAAATTAAGTCTTGAGGGACTTATTGAACTTTTTAAAACTTTGAAGATCAAATTAGAAAGGATTCAAATTAATTCCATGATAGACACTTATTTAAGATATTAAAATTCTACTAGTTTATGATAACAAAATGTGTTACAAAGTCAATCAATTGTCATGTGAGATTAGTCAACGTGTATAGATAAGCTAAGACTATACACTCACAAATTTTAAAAAGAGAAGAAAATGAATTTAGTACTATATAATCTTTTAGTAACCAAAACTTCCTGTCAACCCTTTTTTACTCATTAATGGATTGTAAATATATTGAGATATATATATACACACACATAAACAATAATTTTTTTTTTATATAAGTGAACTATAATGATACATGATCTAATTAAAAAAAATTAATGAATAAATTGCAAATATTGCGCTTAAAATTTAGCCTACATGCACATAATTAATACTCTGTTATTTTTTTATCCCATAAATCCTTCCACTAAAAAGTTATACATTTTTCTATTGATGGAAAAGCTAATTAACATATGTGTGGTAATATCTGTAAAATGGTTGTATAGTTGGGGTATTATTTGTAGTTTAATCCATAACTTTTTAATGTGCATGTTAGCTACTTAACCCCCGTTTGATAACCATTTGATTTTTTATTTTTAATATTTACAATTTATGCTTGTTTTCCTACAATTTTTTTTATCATGGTTTTCACCTTTTCTTAAATAAATATTTGAATTCTTAGTCAAATTTTAAAAACAAAAAATAAGTTTTTAAAAACTATTTTTTTTTAGTTTTCAAAACTTGGCTTAGTTTTTTAAAACATGGGTAGAAAGTAGACAACAAAATAAAGAAACTTATAGGTAAAAAGTAGTGTTTATAAGCTTAATTTTTAAAAATCAAAAACTAAAAACTAAGGCACCATTTGATAACCATTTAGTTTTTGAAAATTGTATTTGTTTTCTCATCATTTTTCTACAAGTTTCTACAATAACTTTCATCTTTCTTAAGAAAACATTTGAATTCTTAGCCAAATTTCAAAAACAAAAACAAGTTTTTGAAAACTACTTTTTTTAGTTTTCAAAACTTGGGTTGGTTTTTAAAAACATAGATAAAAAGTGGATAATAAAACAAGAAAAACTATAGATAAAAGTAGTATTTATAGGCTTAATTTTTAAAAACCAAAAACTAAATTATTATTAAACGATGCCTAAATAGTTATCAAACGGGTCTTAACTTTTCCTTCGACATGACTATCAACAATGACACTTGTATTGTACTGTCTTTTCACAATTCCTTTGTAAAGGAATTCAAGCATTCAATTTTAGTCATCTGTTTTTCAAGTTAATTTTTTATTACCACAAAAATTACGCTTTGGAATTTTTTTTTTTCTTTTAATTTGTGAGAGGTCACTAAATTTGTTGATTCACTATATTTTTTGTTCTCATAGTGAAAATATTTTGTCGTTGATCCCTCAGTTAAAGAAAATATACATATGACACACACATATATATTATTCTAGTTGTGTATTTAGGTTTTTATGTTACGTTCACAACTCATTTTTTCTATTGCATTTAAACTTTCTATTAATTAAATACACCATAGAGATACAATGACAACCTAAACGAATTTTTATTCATCTATACCAAAATACCAAATTTAAAAATTTTTAAAAATGAAATACATACTATATGAAAATTAAAAGATCGAAATAAAATTTAAACTTAAAAGAATTATTTCATAAAATAAGGAATGTAGAGGCAAAAATATCCTTCCCTTTTCATATACGCTTCTACTTCTTAGTATTGAGAAGTTTCTCCCAAAAATAGAGACAAACCTTCCCTATTCTTATATTTTGCTATTAAATATTTGACGGATAGGATATAGAAGAAGAGAGAGAAAGAGACTCTTTTTTCTTTTTTAAAAAAAAATAAACACCAAAGAAGATAAAATAATTAACAGTTATATATAAATTATTGATTTTAAAAAATCTTTTTTTAGTACAACAAATACCAGGGTGGAGATTTAAATTTCAGACCTCAAAAAAAGAAGTGGATGTTTTAACTCATGAATTATGTTGGTTGACAATTAAAAAATATTTTTAAACATTTTTTAAGTGAAAAATGTTTTGAACATTATTTTGAAATTCTCTATTTTCCACATAAATGCCAATGTATGTTATACCTCACAATGAGGGATAGAGAAATTCACTTTAACTTTTGTATTCTATATAAAGTTGGATTCCAAGTAAACTTAATCCATTCAATTGAATTCCCATCACGTTGACCCAACCCAAACACTTGCGAGTACACTGTTTCATAATTTATCCTTTTTTTTGTGTGTGTGTGTTTTCTTACTGTCTCAAGTTTTTCCTTTTCTCTTTCTTTTTTTCTTTAATTTAATCAATGAAACAAGAAGTACATGAAAATTCTTTCATTCAACTTCATTCTTCTGTTTTCCCATTATATATATTTTTTAATCACAAAACTCTAATCGGATCAACAAATTATTCAATGTAGTTCTTAGAGTCCATTAAACTTTAATGGTTGTGTCTATTAGTAGTCATTTTTTTTATGGAAATTTATTATTCGTCCAACATTCTAACCGTTTTTCTATTTTAAAGTTAGTTTTGAAACATTTATGAAAAGTCAAAAGTAATATTGCAACTTTTGAAAAAATATGAGTATTGTTAAAACAAATGACAAAGTTCAAGAGTATTTTTTTTATAATTTAATCTTCCTACAAATAATGATATGTCATATCTATTGGACAAGCATTGACTAATTTGACACGATGTGTGATTAACCAATAATAGAAGAAAAAGAGTACTATCGGACAAAATAGAACGTCTTGTCCAACTATCTAGTTCCTTCTATCATCCATATGTTGTGTTGTGCGACAATGATTACAGTTGATGTTTGTCTAAATTGACATATCATATCATCATTTAATTGATAGTAGAGACTAAACTCAATTAGGGAAAAATAATTAAAAATTAAGGCCTCGTTTGATAACTATTTAGTTTTTGAAAATTAAGTCTATAAATACTACTATCACTTATGGTTTTACTTGTTTTGTTATCTACTTTTTATCTATATTTTCAAAAACTATGTCATGTTTTGAAAATTAAAAAAAATAGTTTTCAAAACCCGTTTTTTTGTTTTTAGAATTGGGATAAGAATTCAAATACTTCCTTAAGGGAGATGAAAACTATTGTAGAGAAATTGAAAGAAAATAAGTTTAATTTTCAAAAACTAAAAACCAAATGGTATCAAACGGGGCATAAATTTGTAGTTCAATAAAAAAAAAATTCATTTTCTTAACTTTATGTATATATATAATAAAAGGATGTGGAAGTGGCATCCCCTAATATGAAATAATTTCTCAAAAAATTTGAGTGCTTATATATGCTTGAGTTCTGTCAACTCACATTCCCCAATTGTCCTCAGCTGCGTCTTGGCCAAGCTTTCTCATGCAATTAACCTTCATAATCTCACCAACCTTGCAGCTTCTGACTCGCCGGAACTTCACCGAGCTGTGTCACTGACACACAGCTCTCCCAACGTTCCCCCAAACACTTCAAAACATGTCGGTCGCCAACGCTGACACATCTCCGACTATGTCGGAGGCCTCGACGGTCGAGGATATGCATGCTCTCGACATCGAGAAGAGTAGCAGCAGCCCTGCCGACAGGGCTCAGTGGGTGGCGAACCCACCGGAACCGCCGGGGCTATGGCGAGAGCTCATCGATTCCCTCCGCGACACCATTTTTCCCGATCCAACCAAGCTTTTGTCCCTCAAGAAGAAGACCGGAACTCCTCTGGTTGCTTCCCTTCTGCAGGCCATCTTCCCCATCCTCTCCTGGGGACGGAGCTACAATCCCAACAAGCTCAAGAACGACGTCTTGGCCGGGTTGACTCTTGCTAGCCTCTGCATTCCCCAGGTAAACGTCCTGTAAAATTTCTATTTCCGGCAACCGTTTCAATTATGTCGCCAGGTCAAGAATATGAATAAAAGATTAAATTTATCGTAATCTATCTACTTTTGGATCTCATGGTGATTTAACATAGTAAGTTTATGTTTGAATCAAGGTGACATAATTTCTTCTCCAATTAATATTGATAAGCACTTGATGCGTGCGGAATTCCAAAACATAAGTGGGATGATTGTAGATTAAATTTATTGTAACCTATCATCTTGAATTTTTTAGACTTTGAATCTCGGTTGTGTTATTTTCTCTCTAATTAATATTGATAATCGGTGTAAATTAACTTTTTTAAACTTATTATCTCAAGTTTTTGGGTCTAACAATGATTTAAACAAAGCAGGTTAGAATTCATAATATGTAATTTCGTTTTTAATCAATATTGTTAATCACTAGTTAGAAATTGTGCTAATTTTCCAAATCCGACCACAAGAAAATAGAAAGTGTAGATTAAACTTTTGGGTCGAGTGCAAATTTAACCATTACAAAATGAAATTTATTGATCGGACTTTGTTTGACGCAGAGTATTGGATATGCAAATCTGGCGAAGCTTGATCCTCAATATGGCCTCTGTAAGTTCTAAGATGAAGAGACTATTTGAAATGATTTTTCAAGCACTTAAAAATGGATTTTAAACAAAAAAACCTTCTGATTTGGAATTAGGAATTTGGATGGTCATGTAATAAGCTTTCTGGTATTGGGCTGTTTTTTTTAAAAAAAAAATTGTTGTTTGGGCAGATACAAGCATTGTGCCGCCGCTTGTTTATGCAGTGTTGGGAACTTCGAGGGAAATAGCGATCGGTCCGGTGGCCATAATTTCTCTGCTTTTGCCGGCGATGATCGAGAAGATTCAAGATCCCGCCGCCGACCCTCTTGCTTACAGAAACCTCGTCTTCACCGCCACTTTCTTCGCCGGAATCTTTCAGGCCGCCTTTGGACTCTTTGGGTCTGTGTTTCTTTTTCTCCCATTGTTTCACAGTTCTGAGTTTCACAACTGTTTTCGTATTTCCAAAAGTTGTTCTTTCTTTTCTCCTAAAGTTGTTTTTTAAATCATTAAAGCTGTTATTTGGAATTCTATTTTTTATCTTTTCGAGAGAATTGCAAAAAAAAAAAAAAAAAAAGCCACTGGTTGCAATTTTTTTTTTTTTTTTTGAAACTCACTGGTTGCAATTAAAACTCTATGGTTACAGTTCAGTTAAGGATTGGATTTTATTTTCAACACTTTCATAAGTGTGTGGTAGGGGCAAGAGAGAATGAGGAAGGAGACAGCCAATTGCTTTCTACAATAAATATTTGGTTCCGTTTTTTAAAATGAAACTTATAAAACTCATTTATCTATAGGTTAACTACTTTTTAGTTTTTAAAATTCAAGCTAAGCTTTAAAAATTAAAAGAAATAGTTTTAAATTTTTTTTTTTTTTTCAGAATTTGACTAAGAATACAAATGTTTAATTTATTTAATAAAAGTGAAAATCATAGTAGAGAAATGCTGAGGAAACATGCATAAATTTAAAAAATAGAAAACTAAAAACAAAATCATTATCAAACAAGCCTAAATCTTAAAACTTTTTCTTTAATTTGTCTTTTCCTAAATTTTCAAAATTAAAAGATTAAATATATAAATATATAACCTCTTGGGTAGTGGTATATATCATAACCATTTAAGTTATATTCATATTGGCAAATATATAAAAAGTTAGAATGTAAAATGTAAAATTTTGTCCCTTCTTATGAAAATTTCTAACTCCACCTCTATTAGGTATAATTCAACAATTTTAAAACATTTACTTTAAACAATCCCTATAATTCATTACTCTGTTAAGCTTCTTTTTTCTTTTAGTACAACAAATATAGGGTACGAGGATTTGAACCTCCAATCTTAAGAGAATGAGTACATGTCAATTAGAACTATACTCACTTTGATTTTATATATACATTTTTCAATATGTTACTAATGGAGTTATATATGATAATACGACTTAATTACAATAATTTTAAAAGTTCATAACAGGATAATTGTTCAAATAGACCATTTTTATAATTCGATTAAGTTTTTAAGAATAGTTCTACAAAACAAATGATTAAGAAAACATTATTGTGCAAATTAAAAGCAATTTGAAATTATAGAAATTGGGTTTGGTTTTGTTAAATATTTCAGGCTGGGATTTTTGGTGGATTTTCTGTCACATGCTGCCATAGTTGGGTTCATGGGTGGAGCTGCCGTTGTAATTGGGCTTCAACAGCTCAAAGGACTGCTTGGCATCACTCACTTCACTAACAAAACTGATGTCCTCTCTGTTATGGAAGCTGTGTTTGGATCATTTCATCATGATCCTGTAATTCATTCATTAAACTCACTTTTAAATCTCATTTTACTTCTAACAAAATTTACCCACACCCATCGATAAGTTCGAGCCTTTACTTATTCTTTAATGTGGTTAAACCACGCTAAAAAGTAAGTAAGTAAGAACTTCTACTCATCGATTTGTAGGTAAGTTTTCTTATTATTACGAACAAAATATTGATGTTAATTTTTTTTCCTCTTTACCTTTTAATTTTTTCTGCAGTGGAATCCCTTGAACTTCATCATTGGCTCCTCATTCTTGTCCTTCATCCTCATCACCAGATTACTGGTTAGTTTTAACTCAATCTTGAATCATCTGATTGTCCTTTTTTCTTTCTTTCTTTTTTGATTCTTTTTTATTATTTTTCAATTAAATTACACGTTTAGTTCTCAAACTTTTAAGTTTGTGTCTAATAAATCCCTAAACTTAAATATCTAATAGATCTCTGAACTTTCAATTTTGTGCCTAATAGATTCTTGAACTTTAAAAATGTCTAGTAGATCTATAAAGTTTCAATGTTGTATCTAATAAGTCTCTAAATTTGATCTTTTTTTTTTTTTTGTCTAACTGAACCCTAAATTTTAATTTTTCTATCTAATAGAACTGTAAATTTTAGCAAATGTCAAATAGATCAAAGATTTATTAGACTCAAAATTAAAAATTTAGAGATCTATTAGACATAAAATTGAAAGTTTAAAGATCTATTAGACATTTTTTAAAGTTCAATGACCATACTATAAACACAATTAAAAGTTCAACGACCTATTAGTAGACACGCCAACATGAGCATAGCTTAACTGGCATAAAGCATGTATTATCGACCAAGAGGTTATAGATTCAACTCTCCCACCCCACATATTTTAAAAATAAATAATAAATAATAAAAAAAGGACCTATTCGACACTATTTAAAGTTTAAAGATTATCAAATATACACAAACTTAAAAGTTTAAAGTCTAAATTATAATTTTTCAAACATTCTTTGTTTGAGCTTGTTTGATGGTTTCGAACTCTATTAATAGATTTTTTTTGGTTATGAAGTAGATAAGGGATGGAAGAAGTTATGTTATGAATCAAACAATAATAATCAAACAACTTTTCTTTTTTTCTTTTTGTCTTCTAGGATAAATGATTTTTCATATTGATTTTAGTTTGTGATTTAATTGGGGACGGCACTCGGCAGTGGAACAGCAGTAAAGAAAAAGACAAGTTATGACACGCACCATAAAAGTAAAAGATAGAATGAACCTACCCAGTTTTGTAGGAAAGTTCTAAGATCCTATTTTCATAACAATTTTTTTATTAGTTTTCAGTTTTTGAAGGATTATGATTGTTTCTTCAGTATTTTTTTATGTTTTTCTTCACTTTTTGGCAGGTTTTATTAAACCATTAGACCGATTCTAACTTTTAAAACTATAAAAAATAAATTCTAACTTTTTTTCAAACTATAAAAACTAAATTTGTAATTTAATTCTATTTTTTAAAAAAAAAAGTTTTGAATTTTTAACAAGTTTTTTTTTTTAAATATATTTTTAACAACTTTACCTATAAATAGATGCTAATAATATTTTAACCCCGTTTGATCATAATAATTTTGTTTTTAAAATTTATGATTATTTCCTTTCCATTTTTTTTCTATGGTTTTTCAACTTTCTTAAACAAACATTTGAATACTTAATCAAATTCAACAAAAGGAAAAGTTTTTAAAAATTATATTTTTTTTAGTTTTCAAAACTTGATTTGATTTTTTGAAAATATTGATAGATAGTAGATAATAAAATAAATTTATAGGCGTAAGTAGGGTTTATGAACTTAATTTTTAAAAAACAAAAACCAAAAATCAAATTATGATCATCAAATGAGACCTTAAAAAGTATTTGTTGTTTTCTGAAACTAGTCTTAAGGAGTGGCCCCTTCATCTTTTAGTTATAAAAAGAATAGGTAAATTATGAATTTAGTTCCTATGGGTATAATCGATATAGTTTTAGAAGTTCCAATTTCATCTTTATGATTGAAAGTTAATTAGTTTTAATCTATATTCAAACCTCATAAATTCTCTTCATCATTACCATATTAATACATTTATTTTATATAGCAAGGGTCTAAAGCTCTGGGGCTAGTTGACTGTAGGGTTCTAAGGCTCAGTCTAAAATAGAAGAAAATAGGTAGGTCATTGTTTGAATAGGTAAAATATAATTTGGGAACATTTTATAAGATTTAACCTAACTATAGAGTCTAAATTAAAAATTTTAAAATCATAAAAGCTATACTAAAACTAAACTCAAATCCTAAAGACTAAACTAAATTATAGGAGAACTTTTTAAAATAACAGGAGAACGAAATTAAAATTATATCCAAACAATAGAGATAAGAAAATTACAATTTTAAGTTTAAAAAAAAATAAAATTTTGAAAACATTATTTCCTTCTTCAAATTTGACTTTAGGTTTTTTTTCAAAAAAAAAGTATAAAAAACCAGCTTCTTTAAAAAAATAATAATAATAATAATAATAATAATAAAAAACCAGAAACAGCCATTAATAGTGTTTTGTAAAATGATCATCATTTCTTTTCCAAACGTATTAGCCCATCGAAGGCATCAACCTAGTTTAATAATTAAACATTTTTTTCTTTTTAGTCAAAGTTAATTAGAACTATTTCCCCCATCAAATAGTACTTACCTCTTGACCGGTCAGTTAACATCTCGTTCGGACCACCATTATGTTTTTTTACGACCAGAAAAGGGTAAAGAGAGATTTTTTTCCCAAGAAAGAAAGTAGTTGTCCGAATTTTTAATGGCAAAAATAGGACCAACCAATCAAAAAATTATTGGATGAGGCCTCCATAATATAGCTGCTTTCTTAATAACCATTGGATGTGGGAAAGAGAAACTATAAATGGGCATGTGGCACCCAGAATTGAGTTAAGTTGTGCAGAGTTAGTTTTTCAGTGAGTTCAGAAGTCTGTGTTTAGGGTGCAGAGTTGTGTTGAGTTGTCAGAGGTATCTGGTGCAATTTTTTGTAACTCGAAATAGACTGATTTTTAGCTAAATGTTTTTGTCTCCATTATTTTTATTGTTTCCAATCATATCTAGAAACATATTTTTTCAGCCTTCCAATACTTAATTCAAATGTCCACTTCAAAAAAAAAAACAATATATTTCAACATTGATCTTTTAAAAAATATATATCATTCTTTATCTTTCTTTTCTTAGAAATTGACTTTTTCCAAACTATAGACAATGTAACCTTGTTTTCTCTTTTTGCTACATATTGAACTTCTTTCAATTTATAGAAATCAAATATTTGCATTACACATTGAACTTCTTTCAATTTATAGAAATCAAATGTTGCATTCTTTATAACAACAAATAGCAATTGATGAATGGAAAAAAATGAAATATACCTGTATTTTTTTTTTCTATAAACACAAATTGAACTTCTATCAAAATATAAAAATCTAAGGTTTCATTTTCTAAACACACATTGAACTTCTATCAAAATATAAAAATCTAAGATTTCATTTTCTAAACACACATTGAACTTCTTTGAAACTTACAAATAAGGACTTTATTATGACATTTTTCAATTACTAATAAGGTCTTCATATATTATGAGGGATTTTTTTTTTAAAAACACATTGACCATTATGTATTCTTTTCTTTTTTTTTTTTGCAAAGAAACATTGTTTGTTTACATTTGTTTGTACTAAATTGACATCTTTAGAAAAAAGAATGCCAGTATTTTACTTTTTCAAGATGACAAGGAAAACAACAATATATTTTAACATTTAGTGTCATGTAGGAGAGTGAAATATTCACAAAATGTTAGTAGGTCATCAAAGGCCTATTTACATGATTCACAAAACATAATTATGGTTCACGAAATATGAGTAATGACCAACAATGGATCGAGTTCGTAAGTCTGAAGAAAGATTTTTGGAGCAGAGAGTCAAACCAACTAAGTACATGTGCATTTTATATTATTTTGAACCATGGGAGTGTCGTTGGTTGCTGGAAATTATTGTCGATGATAGTCGCCATAGACGATTCTGCAAGTTGTGCTAGATATAGTCACCAATGATTGTCGTTGATCATCGGAGAAGGTAGTGGCAGTGGTCTTCAGTTGCCGCATAAGGTCATCGGTAGTCGGAGAAGGTCATCGGTCGTCGGAGGTGATTGTCGAAGAAGGTCGCCAGTGGTGGTCGTCAGTCGTTAGAGAAGCGGTGATAAAATATGTTAATAGGGTTACTGTACAAGTCGGTGGAGTTAATATCCTAACACTATAGCAAGTCGATAGAGTTGAGTTTTTTTATAGGGAGTTAATTTCTCCATGGGCCAAATGGTAAAACCAACTCAACTCAACTTAGCAGGCCAAACGCCTCCTAAAAGTGTTTCACTTTTATATCCAATTGGTTATTAAGGACATACATATTTTTGGATCTACAAGAGAAAGTCACATTGTGACGATCTCATTGAATAATTTGTACAACCAATCAACATACAAGTATTATTCAACCAATAATGGTATATTCCAAAAAAAAGTTGAGTAAATTCTCTCGAAATATCATACCATAAATTTCACAAGTGGAGTCAGTGTCTCATAGTAAAATTCAGAGTCACCACAAAAAAACCCACATTCATTTCCGTTGTGTTTGAAATCAAAGCAATATCTTGACGATTGATTCATGAACTGAACTCATTGGCAGGGGAAAAAGTACAAGAAACTCTTCTGGTTAGCAGCCATAGCCCCACTTCTGTCTGTAATTCTATCAACCCTTATAGTCTTCCTGACAAGAGCCGACAACCATGGCGTCAAGATCGTCAAACGAGTCCCCGCCGGCCTCAACCCCATCTCCGCTCACCACATCCAAATCCACAGTCCTCACATCCCTCAAATCACCAAGATCGCCGTCATCATCGCCGTCGTCGCCCTCACGGTTCGTTCAATATTCATTTCTCTTTTCCCCCTCATCCTCACAGTTTCATTTCTCTCCTCGATTAGATTTTTGATTGATGTCGGTCCATTTCGAATTTCAGGAAGCCATTGCAGTAGGAAGATCGTTCGCCTCCATGAAAGGATACAACATTGATGGAAACAGAGAGATGGTTGCCTTAGGCTTCATGAACGTTGCCGGATCCCTCACTTCTTGCTATACCGCAACTGGTAATTTTTTATTCAACTTTTCATTCATTCATTTTAAGTTTGTTTTTGATTTGTAAGTCTACTTTTAAATTTTGTGTCTAGCCTTTTTAATTTTCTGTTTTTAATTAATTTCGTAATTTAACCACCGAACATTGGAGCCACTAAAAGTTTGGAGTTGTTCGAAATCAACCCATCAGATTTAATGGAACGTAACCCTTAATTAATATTAGCAAACGTCAACATGAGCTTAACTCAATTGATTGACACATACTTCGAAAAATATACAACTTTAAAAGTTAATGAGCTAGAAAAATTGACTTTAAATTTATCAAAGTTATCTTTATTTAGTCCTTTAAAAAGTTTATTCTAAACTTTGATGATGGTGTCTACTAAATCTTTAGATTTTAAAAAGTTGATCATTAACTTTTAAAATTATGTCTATTTAATCTCTATACTTAACAACGCAGGTTCTTTTTCGCGATCGGCGGTGAATTTTAGTGCGGGATGCGAGACAGCAGTATCGAACATAGTAATGGCAATAACGGTGATGATATCGCTGGAGGTGTTGACAAAGCTCCTTTATTTCACTCCCAACGCCATTCTTGCTTCCATTATTCTCTCTGCACTTCCAGGCCTCATTGATCTTCACGAAGCTTACAATATTTGGAAGATCGACAAGCTCGACTTCTTCGCCTGCCTCGGAGCCTTTATCGGTGTCCTCTTTATATCTGTCGAAATGGGCCTCCTCGTTTCGGTATGTTTATATATTCTCTCTTTTTTGTTCTTCCCTCTTTCATTTTTGCTTTCTGCTACCTCATTTCCATGGAAAACTTTTTAAAGAAGATATAAAAACACAATCCCATTATTAATGGGCTAAATATACCGGGTATTAAAAATTCTCAATCAGGGTTCTTCTATAAATTAACATAAAGGTTTTTTAGTACAACAAATGTGAGGTAAGTTTTGGATCCTCAATCAGGGTTCTTCTATAAATTAACATAAAGGTTTTTTTAGTACAACAAATGCGAGGTAAGTTTTAGATCCTCAATAAGAATAGATGTACTTTTAACCACTGAGTTCATGTTGGCATACTTAGAAATAAAGTTAATGTGTCACTAAATCACTGTCCTACTAACACACTTAGACATGTAGACATGTCACTAGGACATCTCACTTGAAATAAATGAATTTTGTTGAAGGACGGATTAGATTTACTGGTTGACAAGTTGAGTTTATATGTTTTAGAGGAAATGAATAATATGTTTACGTATCAAGATATGTTAATAAAATAATGATTTTATGATACATTAAAGAAGAATGTTTTTGTTAGAGAGATCATTCCTCTTTAAAGTAATTTTTTACTAAGGGTGGAGAAAAAACTTAATTTTGTCTATAGAAATGTATAATTTACGTATAAATATTTGTAGATGTAACTACTATATCATTTAGAGGTGTTTTATATCAAATCTAAATATAATTTAATAGATAAAATATCTATTATTATTTCAAAGATCAAATAGTTTATCTACACTCTTGTAATTGTTGTGAATTTGAAAAAAGAAAAAAAAAATGTCTTAGGCCATCGTCCTTGTTTTATTTATTTAGTTTTTAAAAGTTTGATAGGAACTTTAAAAAATTAAAAACTAGATTACGAAGAACTTATGCATATTAAACTAAAATTTAAACAAAATCCACTTAATAATAATAATAAAAAAAAAAAACGTGGTGTATGACATCAAAACAAGTTAAGTGGTCCGCTTGATTGGTGGAAGATTGGGTCATCGACTCATCATATCTTTTTTTTCCTTTTACTGTAGTAGAAGAATAATTTAAAGTTGGCATGATTTTTTTAAAATTAGTCATTATTATTAATATACTTTTTAAAGTAGCGAGTTAACTTTTTACAATAGTGAGTTGCCCACGTCACCCTACATCACAATATAATGTGCTGTTGTGAGCGACAGGCAATATTTTTGTAGATTTTATTAAGTCCAACTGTAAACTGTGTCTTTGATTTGTGAGTTTTCTGTTTGTTTTAGTAATTTAAAAAAAAAATCAATTATTTTTAGAACTTTTGGCTATGCTTCTTTTTAATATATGACATTAACAAAATTAAGGAAATAGTGATGTGGCATCTCCATTCGTTTAACTAATTGTCTATCATATCACATCACATTAACTTAGTCAAAATTAATTTAATATCCTTGACCAAAAAATTAGAAAATATATATTTTAATTGGTAAACTATGCACAAAATATTGACAATAAAATAGACATATTATGACAATAGTATGATCTTATTATTAATGTTGGTACTATATTTTTAAAAATCATAAATTAAATAGACAATACTAAAGAACTAATTTATAATGTAACTTATTTTTAAAACCATTTTCATAATTCTAATGAAATCTTAAAGATTAACAAAATAGTTTTTAAAATTATTGTTATGTTTTTAGAATGATTTCACAAGCATTTTTAAAAGTATGAGACTAAGCAAAAGAAATGGTTGGTACGTAAACAAGTTTAATTAGTTTTTTTCATAAAAGAATGTTGTGAAGAAAATCTAAACAAAAAATGCATACTTCTTTTTTAATCATAAAAAGATTTTAGCATTCAGTCAACAAATTCTAACATACAAATTTTACTCTCTATTTATTGTATAAATGCAGGTAGTGATATCATTTGCAAAGATAATACTAATCTCAATCAAACCTGGGACTGAGATTTTGGGGAAAATCCCTGGAACTGATACCTTTTGTGATATTCATCAATATCCAATGGCTCTCAACACTCCTGGAGTCCTCATCATTCGTGTTAAATCTGGCTTGCTTTGCTTTGCCAATGCCAACTTTGTCAAAGATAGGTAACGACTCGTTTGATAACTATCTATTGTTTTTGGTCTCTATTGCGTGATTTACAATATCGTATGTCTACTGGTCAAGTGGATCATTTTCTGTTTTTAGTCTCTGTTGCGTGATAAATAAATAAATAAATATATATATATATATATATATATATATATATATATATATATATATATTATATATATATATGAGAATTTTTTTTTAATTTCAATAAGATCAAGTTTTGCTCAAATTCATAATTCATTGAAAGAATATGATAATTTTTTTTAACGAATTTTCAAATGAAAACTTCTTAGAGAATAAAATTGCAACACTTTTTTAAGTTTAAGGTTAAGATTGTAACACTTATCTAAGTTTGGAGTGCAATTTGATGAAAATGAAAGTTTAGGGTAAGAATTGATACAACTTGACAAATTTAGAGGTAAAAATTGATTTTTTGTTCTTTTTTTTAGACTCTCTCTAGATCAAGAAGTCCGAGACTCACATGTTGTTGAATTAAAAAAATAATAAATACTCACATTGGAATATCAATCAGTTTTATATTCAATGTATGTTTATCTGTGATTTAGGATTACGAGGTTCATCAGCAGCCAAGAAGATGCATCAGCAAAGAGAATCATTCACTTCCTGGTCATTGATCTCTCCAGTTAGTTCATTTCTTCCTTCTCTTTCCATCAATCATATTTGGCTTTCTTTTCCTTATTTCTTTTTTTCTTTTTAGTGTAAGATATAGAAGATATTTCCATTGATACTTATATAGTTATTTTCTTTCTATGTAGATTTAATGAACATTGACACCTCAGGAATCGCTTCCCTTGAAGAACTGCAGAAGAGTTTGGCAGCCAGTGGAGTAGAGGTGTGGTTATCTATTTTTTAAAAAAACACCTTTTACCATATTAGCAAATTTTAAAGGTTGAATAATATATGTTATAGTTCAGTTTTTTCAATTTAGTCCATTATGTTTTAACATTTTTCAATCGTATATTTCTCGTATGTTAAAATTGATTTATGATAAAATTACATGACATGATACTTAGTGAGATATTTCAAAATTTTAGATGAGGAGTTAAGTGACCTAAGAGAATAAGGTTTTTAATTCCTCCTTCAAATTGAAAAAAAATATATATATATACTTTTCTTCTTTTAATTGGCTTAATTTCTCCTCTAAATTTTTGTCAACTCACTAAATATTCATGCATTTTGAGTTTATTATTGGCCAATTTTAACGTTCATTGACGGAAAATGTATAATTAAAAAATGTTAAAATATAAGAGATTAAAGACTAAACAATTTTAAAAACTTTAACAAGAAACTTCAAAGAACCCTTTTTTTTTTTTTTTTTGAATTTCAGATCACCATAGAACCAATTAGATCAAAACAATTTTGGTTCTGGCTTTCTGTTCTTGTTTAATTTGCCATTTCTGTACAGTTGGCGATTGCAAATCCAAAATGGCAAGTGATTCACAAGCTAAAGGTAGCAAATTTTGTTGCCAAGCTCAAAGGGAGAGTGTTCTTGAGTGTTGGGGAAGCTGTGGATGCATGCCTTTCAGCTAAAATGGGAGCCATTTAAAGCACCAAACCAAGTAAAACAATCACACTTTTCTCACTACCAATGTAATAAATTATACAATTACCAATGTTTCTCTGTGGATTATAATTTGTCCTATGTTATTGCTCTATGGAACTAAACAAATAAATGGGTTCTCACCAATTGACCCAATTGTTTCCTTTAATATGGTATTGTATGATGTGTTTGTAAAATATGTATAATAATAATAATTATGGGGGGAAATCCCATGTCTGATTTGCTGCTTTTTAACTTGAATTGCATGTGTTTTTCTTTGTTATAGAGTGTTAATTTGATCCTTTTA
The DNA here is from genome assembly GCA_033996785.1 of Trichosanthes truncata. Classification (NCBI taxonomy): domain Eukaryota; kingdom Viridiplantae; phylum Streptophyta; class Magnoliopsida; order Cucurbitales; family Cucurbitaceae; genus Trichosanthes; species Trichosanthes truncata. The sequence goes on from JAWPNB010000003.1 coordinate 76,014,518, forward strand.
AAGTTTACCCAATTTTACTTATTAATTGATCAAGTAGGATGCAAAAGAAGTTAAAGTATATAGAAATTTTTTTAATATGAAAACACTAATGTTGGAAGAACTATAAGATATTTTACTATGTAGAGTTCAATGACAAAGTTAAATAGACCTGCTTTAAGAATATATGATTATGTTTTATCATGAACTAAGAAGCACAGACAGAAAGTTAAATAGACCTGATTTAAGAATATATATGACTATATTTTATCATGAACTAAGAAGCACAAACACTTTAATTTGGCTAGCATGTCCGTGCCCGACACTTGTTGGACACATATCAGATACTTGTTAGCACAATAAATATATGTGTTAAGAAACACTAGTTTTACAAAGTCAATATAGATCCAGTATTTGTTAGACACACATATCGAGCACTTGTTAAGTATATTAAATAGACACATAATGATAATAATATAGGACAAAAGAATAATAAATTTTGAGAGTGAAACACACCAAACTCATTTTTTTAAGCATATAAATGCATAAACTTATTGGCTTTGAATTTCCTTCTTGTTCAAAAATGATATATATTTTTGAAAACGTATATTTTAATAAATGTGTCCTTGTTGTGTATGTATCTTAGATTTTTACAAAATGAGGAGTCATCGTGTCCATGTCTTCACGAGTTGTGTCTCGTATTCACATTTGTGCTTCTTAAATCATGAATTTTCTTGTGAACGTTTGACGCGAGCTTATCGAGAGCTCGTCAAATTACAATTTATAAACCGATCCTAAGTTACTTGTAGTATTGAGTGGACCGGGTCGATCTCAGATAACCGAATATCAATTTCTCAAATTAAATTTGCAAAGGAGAAAACAATTAAAAATGGGGGATTTTTTGTTTTTATAAATAAAATAAAACATAAGCAAATAAAAATAAAGATAGATCAAATCCAAAGGTACGGTTTTATCCAATTGCAAAATTGATCATAGGCACACAAAACATTTTAACTTAATTATGCAAGCACTTAGTCAACTTATTAGGAAATCCCAAAAAGTAACAAATACGCAAATTACCTAAACAATTTTGACAAAACCGTTCCAAATTATTTAGATAAAAGCATTAAGTGCTTTGGAAGGACTAAGACAACCAATTAGATAAAATAACATTAATCTAATCAAGATGCTTCTTTAATTTCTAGAATTAAACATGCAAGCTATGCAATTATGGAAATCCATAAAACACACACATGTAATAATCCTATCACTACAAGGTTCAATCAATATGACAATTACGGATCATGCATCATGACTAGCAATCAAACATATAAAGCGATCGAGACGTCAATTCAATCAAAAATACATGCTCATAAAATAAACATAAGAATCAAAGAATACTTGCAATTATAAGAAAACTACATTAAAGTTTGAGCCTCACAATATTGCAATTAGCTACACCGACCTATGAATTGGAACACTTATCTTAGCTGCTCATCGTGATGATGTAGCCAAGGTTCATCATTGGTTCGATATAGTGCCAAAAGAAAAGTAAAGGAAAATTGAGAAAAACTCTAAAAACTATTGTCTAGAAATATTACACTACGAGACTCTGCAGCTATCCAAAAAAAGGCTTAAATAGCCTTGAAGTAGACAACTTGCACAAGTAAGAAACCCTAAATTATAGAAAGATATTTTTCCAAAATAATTAGGGAATAATATTCAAAATAAAATAAAATAAAGTAAATAATTTTCTATCTTGCAAAATGCTAGAAAATACATCCAAAAATCGAAAATCCTTTCCTAAATTCTCAAAACGAACATAGAAGGTTGCAAATAAGAAAAGTTTCTGGATTACACAGTTTTCAGTATTTTGCCAATAACTTCTTCTCCAAAACTTGGATCAACGTGATCTTTATATGGCTGGAAATATATTTCAGAGAGCTTTAAAATGATATATAATTTGGCTATATTCCCAAACGTGATCAGCAAGATAATGGGAACGGAATTAGCACAAAGTATTCTCGAGTACGACAGTTTTCTAGCATGAGTAGTAATCACTCAAAATGTCATAACTTTCATAATACTTGGTGGAATGCAATGAATCTTATACCGTTGGAAAGATAATTCAATAAGCTTCGATTTGACACCAAATTTGAATATATTTGTTTCTCAAAATATCATAATATGATCGGTCAAAATTGATATAGAAATTCAGTTGCTCGAATCACCTTCAATTATGTCCGAATTAATTCTGAAATATTGCAAACTCTCCAAAACACGAGAATTGCTCGAATCCCTAAAAAACAATAATAAAACACATAAAATCCTTCTTAACAACAAGAAATAAGTGTGATTAAATAAGACTTTATAGGTCATATCAACGTTTCAACTATGATTTATGCCTTCACGAATTGTTCATTCAAGTTTCTCAAACCATTTATAATATTATCCACTTTGGGATTATAGTCCTATACAATTTTGCTTTTGGCTTCACTTAAAAAAAAGTTTATAGCAAAGCATATATCGTCCTTATACTATATACATAAACTTTTCTTACTTCTAGCTGTCGTAAGACCAAAATTGGTCCTCCCATAGAATTCTTGGCCACATAAATTTGAATGTTTGTTGGATTTCTTAAACCTAACAACAAATCAACCTAATATTTGTTCAAGCAAGCAATTATGTTTGAAGATATTTTTCTTGAAGTTTAAAAAAATGTCCAAGCATTGAACTTTTTAAAGAAAAACAATTTCAGTCCTCATTATTTTGCTATCAATTCATTGAGTTCGTTCTCTTCAATTTTGATTCTCATTCTTTTTCAAAATCATTCCTGACAAGTAAAACGCACCTAGAGTTTTTATTTTTGTCTATAAAAATCGGCCTGCAGAAAGGGGCTCTCCCCAGCACCAATAAACAGATTCCATTTTTCAGAATAAATATTCCTGAATTGTATTATTTATTTCAACACAAACACTAGAATACAAATTTCAGCAGCAATAATTATGAATCTCAATAGAAACTAACAATTGAAGGGCTTGTATTATCCATACATTAAACAGTTGTTAAACAGGAACAACAGGCCTAACTGCTTCAAGTGCTTTCTTAATTCTCTCCACAGCATCCTGCAATATACTGAGGGATTCAGCGTACGAAATCCGAATGCAGCTGTCGTCACCGAATGCATCCCCCGGAACTAGAGCGACCTGAAAAATCGACAGCCATATTGATTCACCTCTTGTGAAGATAATGAAATTACTCTGAAATTCTACTAGATATTTTCTCGTAGAAAGAAATGGTAGAGGGAAGATAGCTGTTTTATGAGTTTCATCAAGAAGCAGAATGGAAATTTGGATCGATTCAATCTCAAGAACAATGAGAAAAATAATAATGAAAAATGTGATGCTTTCGGATGAACTTTACCTGGCCCTTCTCAAGCAGATATCTGCAAAGTGACTCTGAATTGTTGATTACACCAAATCCTTCAACTTCAGCTCCGTAGTAAGAGCTGAAATCAAGGAAGAGGTAGAAAGCTCCCTACAACAAGTTAAAATGCAGATGTTACACTAACAGCACAATTATAAAAGAAAAGGCTGAGAAGGATCGGCTAGGAATGCTCGAAACAAGTGAAAGGTTGAAGTTGGCACCTGAGGTTCTGAAATCTTGACACCTGCAAGTTCACCAAAGCTTTTGACCAAATAATCACGACGTTCTCGGAATGCTTTCACCATTGTAGCAACTGCTTCCCCACCAGCATAACCCATTCCTAGAGCTGCAACAGCTGCTTTTTGGGATATGCTACTGGCGCCTGAAGTGGACTATCATAACAAATATACAGAGTAAGCTGGAGATGGAAAAAAATGTTCTGACAATTAATAATTTGAAAACTTAATCAAAGAAGTTAGTCCATCTAAAGATTGCAGCACATTTTCAAGCAAGAGGAAGTGAAACTATTGCATAAACAAAAATATCTCCCTATGAGATGCTCAACATATTGGTTCTTGTGGGTGAGGGGCATAATTCAATGACTCAAGTAAACTTGTGGATTTCCATTAGGCATTCAGTCCCTTCACACTTTATGTTGCCTAGAGGGTTCAACTATCATCCTTACATTAGAATTCTCAAACATGAAACATAAATTCTGTTAGTCCTTATATTAGTATCTAAGAAGCACGGACACGGACACGACACGACACGGACACGGCGACACGCCAATTTCTAAAAATGTAGGACACGGACACGTTGGGGACACGTTAGGGACATTATTATTTTTTATTTTTTATTAGATAATATTAAAAGATCAAACCCAAAATTCTTTTTTTAATTAACTATTAATATAAAAAAAAATGTGAATGAAAATTTAATTGGCCATTGAATTTAGTTTAAAATTTAATGTACATAAAACTCAGTTAAATCAACCACCAAAAAAAACCTAGTTAAATCAGCCCACTTAAACACAATAAAGACATTAAAAATCAATCTTACCCAATAAAGACATTAAAAGTCAATCTTACCCACTTAAACCCAATCAGCCCATAAGGCCCAAGCTTACCCATTAAAAGTCACCCAATCAGCCCACAAGGCCCAAGCTTACCAATTAAAAGTGCACAAAGTAAAATTTATTTAAAAGTCTGTAATTTAAAAGACTTAACCCTCATATCTCTCTTTCCCTCCGCCGTTTCTTCTTTCCTTCCCTCCCCTCCCCCCCCTTTCTCTTCCCCTCTTCGATTTTGCTCCCTCCCTCCCTCTCTCCCTCGATTCTACTTTCCATTCCTCTGTTTGATTTCCCTTCCTCTATCGATGATGGACTTCATCGCCGAGGCCTCTGCCAACGCCGCCTCCCTCCCCCGATTCTGCTTTCCATTACTTTGTTTTCTACATATGATAGGCTTCGCTGCCGACCACCTCAACGCCGTTGTTCTACCGCCGATCACCTAAAAGATTTGGGTATTTGAATGGAGTGTCCGTGGTGTGTCTTTGGCGTGTCCACCACGTATCCGAAATTAGAAAAAATAATAAAAAAATGAGACACGTAATTTTGCGTGTCGGACACGTGTCCGGAGCGTGTCCGAACGTATCCGTGTCTGACACTTGTCCGACACTGACACTTTGTGAAAAACGACGTGTCCGTGCTTCCTAGATTAGTATTATTGTATTTTTGTAAATATATTAATTGGGTTGTCCTTTATTGTCTTTTCACTTTCTCCTACTTAGGTTAACCTTGTACACTTGTATATATATCTCTTTAGTGAATGGAATAAAGTATTCCGATTCTCTCAAACCTTTAGCATTAACATGGAATCAGAGCCCTAGGGTTTTCTAGGGAAATATTTTGTCCTTCGGGATTTGTGACCATTAGGGTTTGAGGTTTAGAACATATTCTTTGAGGGCTTAGTCTTGCTGTGAGCTTTGTGCATCAAATCTGCCATCATCATAGCAGAATCTGCTGCCGGAATCCGTCACAGCCGCCACCAACGAGGTCTGTCAACGACTTAGTTTTTCGTCACCACCCGGTTCAACAGGAAGCCCAGTCGCCAATTAGGAGGTTCGAAAAATTCTGCCGGAAATACCCTGCGCGTGGGCCACACGTGCCGCCATAATATTTTCCACCAGTCTCACGCGCCGGCGCGTGCACCGCCGGTAGTTGCTCCAACTTGCGTGGGTCAGCTCGCCGTGGTGTGCTCTTTCATGTTTTGTGTTGGTTTGGGTCATAGAGTGTTCGGTTTATAGTGTTTGAAGTTATATAGTGTTTGGAAACTTTAGGGTTTGCTGTGATTCAGATTTTAATTCTAGTCGGTCTGTTTTTTTTTTTGAACTTATGGCTGAAAAGAAAGCTATCATGATGTCAGAGATGATTCCTATGGTGTCAAAGGTTACGGAACATAAGCTTAATGGATCTAACTTTTATGCATGGCGAACAAACATTCGTCATTATCTTCGAAGTCTTGATATGGATGATCACATCACCGCCAAATCACCACCGAATGATGAGACTAAGAAGACTTGGTTACGAGATGATTCTCGACTTATTCTACAGATAAAGAACTCCATTGAGAGTGAGATAATTGGGTTAGTTAATCATTGTGAATCCGTCAGGGAGCTCTTAGAGTACTTGGAATTCCTTTACTCTGGGAAAGGGAACATCAGTAGGGTGTTCGATGTGTGTAAGACTCTCTTTCAACCTGATCAAGGCGAAAAATCTTTGACGAGTTACTTTATGGAGTGCAAAACAACGTATGCAGAATTTAATGCTTTATTGTCTGTTAGTACTGATGTGAAAGTTCAGACTGCCCAGCGTGAACAATTATTCATTATGAGTTTTTTGGTTGGTCTTGGCTCTAAATATGATATGGCCAAAGATCAAGTTCTGTCTAGCTCCGAAATCTCTTCGTTGGAAGATGCTTATACTCGAATACTTCGTACTGAGAAGTCACACACGATCTTGCCATCTGAGTCTAATAGTGCCCTGGTTGGGCAGACTAGTGAGTATAAAGGAAATAGAGGGGTCGGACCTAACCCACCTAGAGGACATTCGAACAATCAGAGAGTAACTTCAGGAGATATTGTTTGCCACTATTGTCGTAAGCCTGGACATATGAAACGTGACTACAGAAAATTGCTAAATAAAGGCCCGAGGTTTCCGTATGCGCATGTCGCTTCTACTCCTGATAACCCTGACAAGTCTGTTTCGATTTCAGCTGAGAAGTTTGTTAAATTTCGCCAGTACCAAGAGTCATTAAAGGCATCATCTTCTACTTCCATTACTGCCATTGCCAACACAGGTAACACATCTACATGTCTTCTTTCCTCCTTCAAAATGGGTCATAGACTCTGGCGCTTCTGATCACATGACAGGTAATCCCAGTTTATTCTCTAACATTAGTCCGTCTAAATCTTTACCTAATGTTACTATAGCCGATGGCACCACCTCTCCTGTTTTAGGATCAGGCACTGTCAATCTTACCAACTCAATTTCATTGTCTTCTGTTTTAAGTTTACCACAGTTCTCCTTTAACTTGATTTTGGTTAGTAAACTCGCTCGCGATCTCAATTGTTGTGTCTCATTCTTTCCTGGTTATTGTTTATTTCAGGATATTTTTACGAAGAGGACTATTGGTAAAGGGCGTGAATCTGGAGGTCTCTACATTTTTGAACCACAAGTATCTACAGTCGTTACATGCTCTAAGGTGTCTTCTCCCTTTGAAGAACATTGTCGTTTGGGTCATCCATCTATTTCCGTCTTGAAGAGTCTTCGTCCTCAGTTTAATCATTTGTCTTCTTTAGATTGCGAGTCGTGTCAGTTTGCTAAATTTCATCGTCTGAGTCTGTATCCCCGAGTCAATAAACGAGCTACTGCTCCATTTGAAGTAGTTCATTCTGATGTTTGGGGTCCATGTCCTGTCGAGTCCAAGAGAGGCTTTCGATATTTTGTTACCTTTGTCGACGATTTTTCTCATGTAACTTGGTTATATTTAATAAAAAATCGTTTTGAGTTGCTTTCTCATTTTCGTAACTTTCATGCTGAAATTCGAACTCAATTTAGCGGTTCTCTTAAAGTTCTACGAAGTGATAATGCTAAAGAATACTTCTCTCATGCCCTTAGTTCCTATTTAAGTGAACATGGTATTCTCCATCAATCCTCGTGTGTTTATACTCCATCTCAAAATGGGGTTGCAGAACGCAAGAATCGACATCTCCTTGAAACAATGAGAGCCTTAATGTTTCAGATGAATGTCCCAAAATCTTTTTGGGCTGATGCTGTATCGACGGCTTGTTTCTTAATAAATTGCATGCCCTCTTCGATTCTTAAGGGTGAGATACCTTATCGGACTTTGTGCCCCAACCTCCCTTCATTTCCTCTTACACCCAAAATCTTTGGTTGTACTTGCTTCGTTCGGGACGTTCGCCCTCAACTCACCAAACTAGATCCAAAGTCCTTAAAATGTATTTTCCTTGGTTATTCTCGTGTCCAAAAAGGGTATCGGTGTTATTGTCCTAGTCTCGATCGTTACTTTGTCTCTCCTGATGTCACATTCTTTGAAGATTCATCTTTCTTTTCTCCATCTTCGGGTATGAGTAAGGGGGAGCATCACAATTCTCTCCTCGTGTGAGCCCTCTAGAGACTCATCTCCGTTTGTTCCTGTTTTTACTCACCCACCTATCACTCAGGTTTATTCACGACGGCCATCCTCTTCAGTTCCATGCCCTGTACCAGAGGCTTCTTCGTCATTGGATCCAGGAACAAGCGATGATCTTCCTATTGCTCTTCGTAAAGGTAAGCGCCAATGCACATATCCTATTTCCTCTTTTGTTTCATATAACCATTTGTCATCTTCTACCTGTTCCTTCATTGCATCCTTACAGTCTATCTCTGTTCCTAAGACTGTTCATGAAGCATTGTCTCATCCTGGTTGGCGTGCTGCGATGGTAGAAGAGATGACTGCTTTAGATGACAAATGTACTTGGGATTTAGTTTCTCTTCCTGCAGGAAAGAAGCCTATTGGTTGTAAATGGGTCTTTGCAGTTAAAGTCAATCCAGATGGGTCTGTAGCTCGGTTGAAAGCTCGCCTTGTTGCTAAAGGCTACGCACAAACGTATGGGGTCGACTATTCTGACACTTTTTCTCCTGTTGCTAAAATGGCTTCTGTCAGATTATTCATTTTGTTGGCATCCATTTATCACTGGCCGTTGCATCAGCTTGATATTAAAAACGCCTTTCTCCATGGTGATCTTGGGGAAGAGGTGTATATGGAGCAACCTCTAGGGTTTGTTGCTCAAGGGGAGAATAGCAAGGTATGTCACCTTCGTAAATCCTTGTATGGATTAAAGCAGAGTCCACGAGCATGGTTTGGAAAATTCACTCAGGTGATTGAAAGCTTTGGAATGAGAAAGAGCAAGTCAGATCATTCTGTTTTTTATAAGCGGTCTGAGAGTGGTGTTATCCTATTGGTTGTATATGTTGATGATATTGTTATTACAGGCGATGACACATTGGGCATCCAATCACTCAAGACTTTCTCCATAGTCAATTCCACACAAAAGATTTGGGAATGTTGAAATACTTTTTAGGAATTGAGATAATGAGAAGCAAACAGGGAATCATGTTATCACAGAGAAAATATGTAATTGACTTGTTGACTGAAACAGGGAAGTTAGGGGCTAAGCCATGTAGTACCCCGATGATGCCTAATTTACAGCTCACGAAAGAGGGAGAATTACTGAAAGATCCTGAACGATATAGGAGGTTAGTGGGAAAACTCAATTATCTTACAGTAACTCGACCAGACATAGCTTATTCAGTGAGTATTGTGAGCCAGTATATGTCTTCTCCTACCGTTGATCATTGGGCTGCAGTGGAACAGATTTTGTGCTATTTGAAGGCAGCTCCTGGACGTGGTTTATTATATAAGCGTTTTTTTTTTTTTTTGATAGAAAAACCACACTTTCATTGAGAAAAAATGAAAGAATACAAGGGCCTACAAAAAAGAAGAAGGGCCCACAAAAAACAAGGGAGCCGCTCACAAAAACGGGCTCCAATCAAGCAAAATAAGACCTAACGAATAATTACAAAAAAGCTTCAACACCGAGGCCCAGAGAGAAACATATAATCTAACAAGGGACCAAACATCACTAGCCAATCTTTCTGTGAGACCCCCAATTATTAATGTATATGCAAGGAAGGGTAGAGAGGACAATTCACCACTTAGTTAGTATGTCTGTTTAAGTTGTATTTATAGTTGTTGTTTTTGGTGGTTAGGGGTTATGTCTTTTGTGATGTATTACAGTGCCATCCTTGGCTTGTAAGGGAGAGACCCACCCTCTCGAAAGGTGGTTGACGGTCTACTGTATTTTTGTGAACTTAATACTACTAAGTAAGGAGGATCCTTACAAAGTGGTATCAGAGCAAGTCATCCTGGTGAACACAAGGAAAATGTCCCAGCGCGTATTAGAGGAAAGAATGGAGGAATCGGAGAAAAGTATGCAAGGGGTTCGGGACAAAATACCGGCCTTAGAAAAATCGGTGAAGGAAATAAATAGAAACATAGAAAGGTTATTTACGGGTATGGAAGACCAGAGGCAAGTGACAGAAGACAACCAAAAGGCCCTGGCAACGCTATTAGCAAGGATGTCGCAAGGCTCATCCCAACAAGAAAAAGATCTAAGTCACAAACGAAAAAACCCCGAACGGGAGAGGGGCTCATCAAGTGGGAAGGGAAGTGCAGAAGGAGTGCGAAGAGAGGAACCGCCGGACGATAGCGTGGCAACACGACATAAATTCAAAAAAGTAGAAATGCCTGTGTTTGACGGAGATCATCCCGACGCGTGGTTATTCCAAGCTGAGAGGTACTTTGACATTCACCAACTATCTGAGGCGGAAAAGGTGACAATATCCGCGGTGAGCTTTACCGGCGTGGCTTTACACTGGTTCAGGTGGGCGGAGGGAAGGACTCCATTTGAAGGATGGAGCGACTTACGACACAGAATGATAGACCGTTTCCGACCATCTCAAGAGGGATCGCTGTGCGCCAAGTTCCTCGCCGTCCGACAAGAGGGAACGGTGGCGGAGTTCCGGGCAAAGTTTGAGGTTCTGTCAGCACCTCTACCTCACCTGTCAGAAGAGGTCTTAGAGGGTACGTTCCTGAATGGCTTGACAGAGGAGGTTCGTACCGAAGTACTGTGCTTTGAACCCTTTGGTTTGGAAGCCATCATGAAGGCAGCTCAGAGGGTAGAAGACAAGAATCAGACCCAAAATGGGAAAGTTGGGCTGGGCCCAAATAGGGTACCCAAGATGAGCGAGCCCACTAGCACAACACTTGGAGGGGGAACAACCACGTCACCTAAACCCTTTTTCAAAGTAACCGAGGCTAACCCAGTTCGTACGATCACGCTGACAAGCCCTCAATCAACAACACGTCGAGATCTTCCCTACAAACGCCTCACTGATACGGAACTGCAGTCTCGAAAAGCAAAAGGTCTGTGTTATAGATGTGATGAGAAATTTTTTGTGGGGCATAAGTGTAAGGAAAGGAACTCAGGTTACTTGTAGTAAGTGACGAAGTGGCCGCAGAGGAAGCTAAGGAATTTGAAGACACACCGGATACGTCAGCCACGGACGACATGGAAGAAGTAGCCGAGCTTTCCCTCAATACCGTTGTGGGTTTTTCTACGCCTGGTACGATCAAGGTCCGAGGGGTCATTGAGCAAGAGGAAGTGATTATCCTCGTGGACTGTGGAGCGACTCATAACTTCATCTCGCACCGGGTAGTGGAGAAGGTAAAAATCCCTGTATCTGAGACTACGAATTTTGGCGTAATAATGGGCACCGGAACAGCAGTGAGAGGCAAAGGAATCGGGTATTCCGTCCTTTCTTACGAAGATTCATCCTTGTTTTCTTTGATGATATACTCATTTACAACCCAGACCTAGAGACTCACGAGAAACATTTAGATGTGGTCTTCAATGTGTTGCGAGAGAACTCTCTCTCTGCCCACTTCAAGAAATGTCAATTTGCAAAAGACCGAATAGAGTACTTGGGTCACTGGATCTCTGCCGAAGGAGTGGAAGCAGATCCGGAGAAAATTCAAGCCATGATCGAGTGGCCGAGACCCCAGAATGTCCGAGACCTACGCGGGTTCCTTGGGCTTACCGGATATTATCGGAGATTCGTACCAAATTACGGGGCAAAGGCGTTTCCCCTTCACCAATTAACTAGGCGTGATGCGTTCGAATGGAACGAAAGTACCCAAGATGCATTTGAGATTCTCAAACAGGCCATGATCACCTTGTCGGTATTGGCGTTACCTGACTTCTCTAAACACTTCGTGCTGGAAACGGATGCCTCAGGAACGGGTTTGGGAGCTGTTCTATCTCAAGAACAACAACCCATAGCGTATTTAAGCCACACGTTGTCACCCCGGGCACAAGCCAAATCGATCTACGAGAGAGAGCTCATGGCAATTGTGTTGGCCATTCAACGGTGGAGACCATATTTGTTGGGGCAAAGATTTTTGGTTAGAACTGACCAGCAAGCTCTGAAACACTTGTTGGAACAACCCGAGGTCCAACCCGAGTATCAAAAATGGATATACAAGTTGCTAGGCTACGATTTTGAGATTCAGTAACCTGGATTGGAAAATAAAGCAGTTGATGCTCTATCCCGCTTACCCCCGAGGGTGCATCTAGCGACATTGTCAGCCCCGAACATTTTGGATGTGGACACTGTGCGAAGGGAGGTAGAGAACGACCCCAAATTGAGTCTGATCAAGCGAGCATTAATAGAAGATACCACCAGCCATCCCAAATTCTCGATACACCAAGGAAATCTACTCTACAAAATCAGGTTAGTACTCTCGGCATCCTCCCTGTTGATTCCTTCGATCCTATACTCATATCATGATTCGGTATTGGGGGGCCACTCGGGTTTTCTGAGGACCTACAAACGGTTGACAGCGGAATTGTCTTGGTACGGGATGAAGGCGGAGGTGAAAAAGTATGTGGAGGAATGCCTAACTTGTCAAAGGAATAAGGCACTGACTATGTTTCCAGCCGGACTTCTTCAACCCCTTCCTCGACCTGATCGCATTTGGGAGGACATCTCTATGGACTTTATTGATGGGCTGCCGAATTCTCATGGCCAAGACACCATTTTGGTGGTGGTTGATCGACTGAGTAAATACTCTCATTTTATCCCACTCAAGCACCCATACTCGGCCAAAACGGTTGCTGACTTGTTTGTAAAGGAGGTCGTTCGCCTTCACGAATTTCCCCGATCCATCGTATCTGACAGGGACAAGGTATTTATCAGTCATTTTTGGGCTGAATTATTTCGATTACAAGATACGAGATTGCGCCGAAGCACTGCCTACCACCCTCAAACTGACGGTCAGACAGAGATCGTCAATAAATGCCTGGAAACGTACCTCCGATGTTTCTGTGGAGAGAAACCACGGAAGTGGTTGTTTTGGTTACCGTGGGCTGAGTTTTGGTACAATACGACATATCATGCATCCATCCAAACCACCCCGTTCCAGGTCGTTTATGGCCGGCCACCACCTCCGATCACCTACTATGGGGACCAGCAAACATCCAATGCCACCCTCGACCAGCAATTACAAGAGAGAGATTTGATTTTGACCAAACTCAAGGGGCAGCTTAGTATGGCGCAAGAAAAGATGAAGAAATTCGCCGATCGCAACCGACGAGAAGAAGAGTATGAAGTGGGACAATGGGTATTCTTGAAGCTACGACCCTACCGGCAGAAATCCTTAGCAAAGAGAAGAAATGAGAAGCTATCACCCAAGTTTTTCGGACCCTATCGGGTGATCGAACGCGTGGGCCCGGTGGCCTACCGACTTGAGCTACCCATAGAGGCAACAATCCATCCCGTCTTCCACGTATCTCAATTGAAACAGGCCATGGGCAGCACCACGCCCGTTGAACCGCAACCCCCTGTATTCTCGGATGATTTCGAGTGGGTAACCACCCCTCAAGACGTTATGGCCTATCATACGAATGAACACACCGGTGAGATTGAGCTCTTGGTTCAATGGGAGGGCCTACCTGAACACGAAGCGACATGGGAGACACTAGACATGATTTGTCATCAATTTCCAGAATTTCCCCTTGAGGACAAGGTGGTTATCAAGCCCGGGGGAGATGTGAGACCCCCAATTATTAATGTATATGCAAGGAGCGGTAGAGAGGACAATTCACCACTTAGTTAGTATGTCTGTTTAAGTTGTATTTATAGTTGTTGTTTTTGGTGGTTAGGGGTTATGTCTTTTGTGATGTATTACAGTGCCATCCTTGGCTTGTAAGGGAGAGACCCACCCTCTCGAAAGGTGGTTGACGGTCTACTGTATTTTTGTGAACTTAATACTACTAAGTAAGGAGGATCCTTACACTTTCCTTTCCCCTAAAGATTCTATTGTTTCTCTTGGTCCAGAGGCACCATACAATAGCACAAACCCCAGCCTGCCACAAAACCAGCCCTTTCTCTCGAAAAGGCGAGAAAAGAAGGAGCTCCACAAACAAATCAGTACAACTCAAAGGCCTGACGAAACTATAACCAAACTTGTTTAGAAGACAGCTCCAGACTTCACGAGCAAAAGCACACTCCCAGAGGATATGGATCAGGTCCTCATCAGCCCGCCTGCAAAGAATACAACAAAAGGGACCAACTAGAGAAGAACCATGAGTCATGATCCGATCAAGGGTGTTAACCCTGCCGTGCCAAACCTGCCACAAAAAGAACTTAACCTTCTTGGGAACCTTAACCTTCCACAGCGAGGAGAAGGCAGAAACTCTCGAAGGGCTCGGGTTAACAATCGACTGAAAAAAAGACCCACACGAAAAAACCCTGCGAAGGGCAAGGGCTCCAAAGACGAACATCCCCTCTCGTGGGACTGATCTGGACGTGATTAAGGATGGACAACAAGTCGACGACCTCAACTGTTTCCCTATCGGTCACAGCCCGACAGAAGCCAAAGGAAGGGGAAGGATGGGCTGCAGAGAGGGGCATATTAACATTGAATGTTTCTCTAATGCTGATTGGGCAGGATCTAAGGAAGATAGAAGATCAACTTCAGGGTATTGTGTATTCGTGGGTGGTAATTTGGTTTCTTGGAAGAGTAAGAAACAAAATGTGGTGTCACGGTCAAGTGCTGAATCAGAATATAGAGCAATGGCACAATCCGTATGTGAATTAGTCTGGATACGTCAACTTCTTATTGAATTGGGATTTGATATCACAACACCAACGAAATTATGGTGTGATAATCAAGCAGCTCTGCATATAGCATCTAATCCGGTATTTCATGAGCGAACTAAACACATTGAGGTTGACTGCCATTTTGTACGTGAGAAGATACAACAAGGTTTGGTATCGACAGGATATGTGAAGACTAGAGAGCAATTAGGAGATATCTTCACCAAGGCATTGAATGGAGCACGAATAGATTACCTCTCTAACAAGTTGGGCATGATGAATATATATGCTCCAACTTGAGGGGGAGTGTTAGAGTCCTTATATTAGTATTATTGTATTTTTGTAAATATATTAATTGGGTTGTCCTTTATTGTCTTTTCACTTTCTCCTACTTAGGTTAACCTTGTACACTTGTATATATATCTCTTTAGTGAATGGAATAGAGTATTCCGATTCTCTCAAACCTTTAGCATTAACAAATTCTAAGTATCCCTAGACCTTTGTCTGAAATTTTGAAGTTCTGGATAACCTGGATAACCACATAGAAACTATGTATACCCAATTTCCAGAGATGGAGATCCAAGATAGATCCAAAAGCCATTCTACATTACCTATTCCGCTGTGGGTTTAAAAGAAACTTCCTAGATTTCCCTTTTTCTACCTTTGCTTTCTAATAGTAAAAAGAAACTTCTATGGAAAAAACTAAGCTAAATAAAACATATAAAAGACTGCTCAGACTAGATATAGATAATTTAGTTCTCTGAAGATAAATATTTTCAAAATTGCCTTGTCCGTATGTAAGCAAAAAAAGCAGAAAGCAAAACAAAACGAATCAACATAATGCTA
Source organism: Trichosanthes truncata (assembly GCA_033996785.1). Classification (NCBI taxonomy): domain Eukaryota; kingdom Viridiplantae; phylum Streptophyta; class Magnoliopsida; order Cucurbitales; family Cucurbitaceae; genus Trichosanthes; species Trichosanthes truncata. Next base: position 76,030,047 of record JAWPNB010000003.1, read on the forward strand.
ATGCAATGACAAGAGTTGAGGACAATTGAAGATTGCATTACCAAGCTCAAAATTTTTAAGAGAGATGAGAAGTACTAAAGTTTTAACATACCTGACTCTGGATTTTTCCACATGCAGAAATAAAGTGTTTAGGACCAGCAAGATATCCAAGCCGCCAACCAGTCATTGCAAAGGCCTAAAACATTACACGTTCAAATGTTAAGCAATCGTATTGCAAAAATACGGAGATCAAATACGAACTTTCACATAGCTGGTAGTAGTAAAGATCAGAAAACAAAATTTCAATTACCTTAGAGAACCCATTAACTGTCAAAGTCCTTTCCCACATGCCTGGCAAAGATGCAAAGCTTGTGTGAGTTGCTGGAGCATAAATTATGTGTTCATATATTTCATCAGACAGCACCTGCAAAGAAAGTAAAGATAATTTAAGATCAAACAGTCCAATAGGTTACCTTCAGCACAGTTAAAGAAACCTCACCAGAAGTCTAGGATGTTTAGCAACAATTTCAGCAATCTTTTCCAGTAATTCCTTCGGGTAAACTGAACCTGTTGGGTTGGATGGAGAACAAAGAATCAGAAGCCTCGACTTCTCCGTGATCTTCGCTTCAAGAAGCTTTGGATCCAAAAGAAAGTTATCCTCAATACTCGTTGGAAGAATCACAGGAGTTGCATCAGCCAGCCTTGCCATTTCTGGGTAGCTTACCCAAAATGGGGCCGGAATAATAACCTGAGAGGAAAAAGATTTAGTAAACGCATCGCCAACATGGCGACAGTAAAACCACATATGAATATGTTCTAAATGGATCAGGTTCCTTTACACTATATTGGTAATACATGGCATATTGCCTCAATACTTCCCCAATAATAAGCAGAAGCTACTTGAATAATTGAATCAAATTATTGTTCCTCCTAATCATATCTCATCTTAACCGGCTATCAGAGTAGTATGAATTCATTCTATCCATATAAAAAGATCAAGAAAATCTTTACCTCATCCCCTGGAGAACAAACAGCAACAACTGCTTGAAGAATACTCTGTTTGGCTCCATTGCTGACCAATATTTGGTCTGGTGTATACGAAATCCCATTCTCCTCTAGAGACATAAAGAGTACTCAGAGCTTGCATCAAAGAAATGAAGCTAGTATACAACTCCTCAACCACATCTCTAAACACTCATCCCCTAAACACAACTAACCTTTCAGCTTATGACAAATTGCTTGGCGGACTTCCAACGTTCCTGCATTGGGCGTGTATCGAGTGTAACCATCTCGAATCGCATTTATCCCAGCCTAACATTCAAACGGGGGTGAAAAATCAACTACCACATGTAGAAATGTGAAAATATAATAGCATCAAAAGAAAACTTGGACATTGAACAAGGGAGTTTGGGTTAAGACTATACCTCAGCAATTGGGGCAGGTGTATCAAAATCAGGTTCACCAGCAGCTAACCGAATCACAGGCACACCGGCTTGCACAAGAGCCGTAGCCTGATCGGTTATGGCCACTGTCTTGGAAGGCTTCACAGAATTCACTCTTGGGCTCAAAGAGATGTCCACACTCACATGGTCAGAAGCATTCCCAGCCATTACTGGCTTCACTTTCTTAGTATACTGCAGAGACCTATCATCAAGATGGCAACGTTAAAGGGCAGAGAAAAATAGAGATAACAACAATTTCCCAGCAGTTATAGTCGAAGATAAAAACGACCCAACACGACGCAGCACAAGAATTCCACTTACAAACTACAAATTCATACCAACACCCATCAAAATAGTCCAAACAAGCAAACAGAAATCACCAATGAAAAGCTCAAAATCAGAAAGAACAAAAGGAAAAGAAGACATTAAGGAGGTAGCGCATACTTGAGGGAGGGAGCAAGAAGCTGGGAGGGGAAAGAAACGGATCCAAAAGCAGGGTCTGAAGCAGAATCAGGTCGGGGAAATTGGTATCCGAATCCGAGACGAGAAGCATTAGGTAAACTCTGCAAGGAATTTGCCATGCCAAAGAGGAAGGCGTCCTGATTCTGTAAGGGACAAGAAGAAAACAGGACAAGTAAAAGAAAAACTGGAAAAAGAGAGGGGGAACAGAGAGATTTAAGTACCGAGAAGCCGCGATGAGAGATGAAGATGAAGAAGAAGAAGAAGAAAAATGAGTTGGTAGAAAAGAGTCCAAAGCCAGAGGGGGAGTTGGTGGAAACGACGGCCGTCGGAAATTTCGACCCAAAGGCGGAGTTTGGTAGCGTTGAGTAGTTGCCGTAGTTGAATTCAGACGTCAAAACTCAAAATATATCCAACACCCGCGGTTCGGTTTGGTTCGATTCGGTTCGATTTGATTCGATTTTGTTTTTGACAAATTTAAATCGAACCAAACTTCTCAAATCGATTTTACTTAAAACCTATTAGGGGCTGTTTGGGGCAAGGAGTTGCAAGGAATAGGAGTTAATATGTCTGGGGAGTTAGGAAGTATGTGTTTGGGGTGCAGAGTTGTTTAGTCTGGAGTTAGGAAGTCTGTGTTTGGGGCAATGAGTTGCAGGGAGTAAGAGTTCTGAAATCTGTGTTTGGGGTGCAGATTTGTTAAACCTTGAGTTCTGAAGTCTAAATTGATTTTATATAGTTTTTTTTCTACAATTTCTCAAAATTTCATTATTAAGAATTTGTTCCCATAAATTCTAAGATTGAGATTTTTTGTTTTTATTAATTTATGTATATTTTACAAATTTCTTTAAAGTAAAAAAAATAATTTTGAACAAAATACCCCACATTCTTTTTTTCAATATATCTCACATTAATTATTCATTTATCTTTGATAGTTTTCAAATAAAGGAGTCTTACAATACTTTTTAAAATATTACATGTGATTTGGAAATATTTCAATCCATTAATTTAAAGGGATTCAAATAAACTTCAAGATTTTTACGTTTTTATTCTTTCAATTCTAGAAATAATATAGATTTGTTTCCGTCAATCCTAAAATTGAGATTTTAAATTATATTATTTTATTAATATTTTACAATTTTATTAGAGACTTGTTTTCGTCAATTTTAAATTTTTAATTTAAGATTTGTTTTTCAAGCTTAATAAAATATTTTTTTTACATAATTTAAGATTTTATTTTTCTAACTAATCAATGTAATGAATTATCTAAAGTTTGATTAGTTTGAAAATAATATATTCTTTGAAGTTTTAAAATAATTAAGTTAAAAATAAAATATCAAATATTTATGCTATTTTAAAATAATTAAGTTCAAAATGAATATATATATGTTTTAACATCATTCAAAATGAATATCATACATACTTTTGTTCAAAATACTATATATTTATGTTATTTATTGTAATAATTTTATTTTATTAAGTTTGGAATGAGAAATTGTTTATCTTTTTACTTTGAATATGATTAGTTTGAAAATCAAAATTTTTTAATACGTTAATCTTTTTTAATACTAATTTTTTAAAATGTAATACGGGTTAGTTTAAAATATGTTTTTCTTATCTTCAAATCATAAAATTATATATATTTTTGAGCTATTAATAAAAAAAAAAGCTTAAAAAAAGATGAGATTGTTATTTGTTATAAGTAATTTTAGTTGAAACTTAAAAAAAATTGTAGATGACAAATGGAGGAAGTGAAATAGGAAGATTTTTATCAATTAAAAAAATTGTTATGTAGTACTCTAATTTATATTAAAATTTTAATTTAAATAATAGTATCATGTCTAAAACATTCTTATATAATTTATATTTAAAAAATAAAATTATAGAATAAAAAGAAATATATATTTTGTTAAAAAATTGATTAAAATTATAGAATAAAAAAATAATTATTTATATTTAATTAGTGATTAGTCACAATGATGAGAAAATTTATATAAAAAATAAAGAAAATGTTTCAAATTAAGAAATTAAAAAAAAATAATGTAAAAAAATAGAGAGAGAAAGGAGAGGGGAAAAAGAGAGAGGTATGAGTGAGGTGAGGTGAAGAAAAAATGAGATAGGAAAGTTGTGGGGCCCACAATGAGGAGTTGGGGAAGGAGTTAATAAGTTTGTGGGACCCACAATAGGGAGTTGGAGAAGGAGTTAATAAATCTGTGGGGTCCACAATAGGAGTAAAATTATCATTGGGCCAAACAAGGAGTTGGGGGGAGTTATTAACTCCTCCCAACTTTACTCCCCCTCAACTCCTCAATCCAAACACCCCCTTAGTCAAGACTACAGTAAAGAGGGCGAAGTGAAAGCTCGATAAAGATGGAATTTAGTCTTTTTCTTTTTGAGACACCGAATTGAGCTTTTATAATTTAAGTTAGATTATACAAATACTACAGCTACTCAACTTTTAGAGTAGGTATCATCAATTATCTCTCTAAATTTTAAAATGTTTCATTTTTACTTTTTAACTTTGAGATTTATTTTTAAAAAATCCATTTCAGAGTTTTTCTGTTAAAATAAGATGAAAATTGATGCGATGACTAATGTGTAAAAATTGATTATGTAATGGTTTTAATAATATCATTTGCGATGAAATAAATGGTAACAACAATTTTAATCTTGTATATAGTAATAAATAATATCGTGTACATCATCAATTACCACATCAATTTCTATTATTTACTTTAATGGAAAACAATTTTAAAGTTCAAGGGTATTTTTTGAAACAAGTTTTGAACTTTAAGATAAAAATAAAACTTTTCAAAGTCTAAACGCATAATTAAAACCTACCCTAAAGTTTGGGGATATTGTGTATAATTTAGGTTAAATTATAGAAAATACCCCTAAACTATGGGTCTTGTTTCAATAATATCTCTAAACTTTAAAAAGTTTAAAAAATACTCCTGAACTTTCAAAAATATTCAAAAATACCCTTACCGTTAAGTTTTGGATGGAAAACGTTAAAGTTTCATTAATACCCCTAGCCTTTCAAAAAATTTTAAAAATACTCTTATTGGAAAAATGTTTCTTCTTCTTCTTCCTCCTCTCTTTGCAAATTATTCCTCCATTAAAATTAATGATAAATTTTTCTTTTCCTTCAATACAGAATCCCAAGAGTCTGACTAGATTCTTATGTTGAAGCTTCAAGATGGCTTTTGCTTCTTTCTTGAATTCTTCATATCCTTGACTTGATTTTGTTGATAGTTTTTCACTGCTATTTCTTCACCAATTCTACCCACCAACTTTTCCTAAATTCATTTTAGGCAAAATAAATAAAAAATATTATCATATAGTAGGTCTAAAACTTTTTAAATATTAAAAAAAATCACATATCAAACTTTTGATTAATTAACCTTGTAAACTGGATCAAACCCGTCTTCTTCAAGTTTATTAGCATTTGAAAGGTCGTAGCAATAATTTGACCAAATGAGCTCCAAAAACCCAAAATCTATAACTATGACATTCCGCCAAAGTGGCATACTTCAGTAATAATTGATATGTACTCTCGACTAAAAGGTTAGAGGTTCGACTCCTCCCACCACCAAAATGTTGTTGTTGAACTCAAAAAAATAAAATAAAATAACCATAACCTTCCCTCGTAACTCTCCAAAAAAAAAAAACTTACTCCTCTCCTCTTTCACCACTCATTCATCGTAATTGAAAGTCACATTAATCTCCTGCTTATCACTAACACACAACACAAAGAGAGCAAAAAGATGGAAAAAAATAAATTCTATTTTTTCATCTTGTGTTCTATTGTACACATTATTTATAAGCAAAATCTCGCATTAATTTTTATGGAGGAAGCTGAATTTATAGAGAGGGGAAGAAAAAGAAGAAACTTATCGGTTTCTAATATGGGTATTTTTTTTAATTTTTTTTAAAGATCATGAGTATTAATAAAACTTTAACATTTTCCATCTAAAACTTAATGGTAAGAATATTTTTGAACGTTTTTTAAAAGTCATGAGATAAAATTCTGAGTCTTTGAGCAGAATGCACAGTAGAGGGAATAAGGGAGTAAATGCCCAGTAAGGAGATAATCTTGTATTGATTTTTCTTGTATCTCAATACACGAAGATTACCTTCTATTTAAGAATGATTTTAGCCTCAAGGTCATAAAAGAGAAGTGACTAAACACTGGTTAGGTGAAGAAGAAGGAAAACTAACACACCTAACTTAAAGTACAATCATTCTACAAGAAAGCCCAAACAGTGGCTGAACATAAGAAAAAGACAGACTGTGAATAATTACAAATACTGTAGAACATCATGTCTTAACAGCCCCCCTCAAACAAGGCAATGGGAGCACCTGAAGCCCGAGTTTGTCGCGAAGAACTAGAAACTGTTGAGGCGATAACGGTTTCGTTAAGCAGTCAGCCACCTAATCTTGAGATCGAACATGGCGAAGATCAAGCTGGTGAGAAAGAACTTGGTCACGAATAAAGTGAGCATCTATCTCGATATGTTTGGTACGAGCGTGGAACACCGAGTTGCGAGCTAGAGCGGTAGCTGAGATGTTGTCACACCAAGCAATGGGAACGGAGGAGAGGCCAACTTGAAGATCGCGTAGCAAAGAGCGAAGCCAGAGGAGTTCACATGCGACATGGGACAAGGAACGATACTCATATTCGGTACTAGAGCGTGCAACAACAGCTTGTTTCTTGGAAGACCAGGAAACTAATGAGGAGCCAAAGAACACATAGTAAGCACTAACAGACTTCCGATCATCTGGAGAGGATGCCCAATTAGCATCCGAAAACCCGGTTAAGGACAAAGTAGGAGCTGGTTGCAATGTGAGGCCAAGTTGCATAGTACCCTGGAGATAACAAAGCACTCGTTTGAGAGCACGCCAATGAGGTAGTCGCAGGGCTTGATTAAATTGACTGAGCTTGTTGATAGAGAACGCGATGTCAGGGCGAGTGTGTTGAAGATATTGAAGCGAACCAAGGGTGCTCCGATAAAGTTGAGGATCCTCCATTAAGTCACCATCAAACCGAGAGAGTTGTTTGCCAGAGATCATGGGAGTAGGAGCTGGTTTGAGGTGTTGGAGATGTAAGCGAGTCAAGAGATCGTGTATATATTTGGATTGAGATAACACTAAACCAGAAGAGATGTGATGAACTTGGATGCCTAAGAAGTAATGAAGAGCACTAAGGTCTTTGATGGCAAAGGCCGAATGTAACTGGCGAGTAAACTGATCAAGGAGCCGTGTGTTTGAACCTGTAAGAATCAAATCATCAACATAAATCAATAAGAAAACAGTACCAGTGGCCGAGTGGTAGATAAAAAGAGAGCTATCAGCCTTGGATTGAACAAAACTCCATAGCAGAAGATAGGACCGCAACTCCTCATACCAAGCCCGAGGGGCCTTTTTGAGCCCATAGAGAGCCTTGTGAAGCTTGCAAACATAAGTAGGATGGCGTGAGTCAACATAGCCAACCGACTGAGCAACATACACATCATCTTTTAAGGTGTCATGTAAGAATGCATTAGTAACGTCCAGCTGCTTGAGAGGCCATTTATAGGTGAGAGCAAGAGTGAGAACTATGCGGATAGAGGCCGGTTTAATAACAGGGCTGTAGGTTTCACCATAATCAAGACCAGGAGTTTGCAAATAACCCTTGGCCACGAGTCGTGCTTTATAATGTTGAAGATTACCGTCAGCATCTCTCTGGATCTTATAGACCCATTTAGTACCAACCACATTTTGAGAAACATGAGGGGGAACTAGAGTCCATGTTCTGTTACGTTGCAAGGCCAGAAACTCACTGTCCATGGCTTTTTGCCAGCCAAGAAATCGAACTGCATCACGGTAAGAAGAAGGCTCCATATTAGACCAATCAACAGAAAGTTGAGAAAGGCCGCTAAAGGGATGCTTTGGTTTATGGATGCCAGCTTTGGCCTGTTTAGTCATAGGATGAAGGTTGTTAAGGAGAGGAACGGGTGGTTCGGGTAAGGTACAATGAGGAACATGGGAGCAAGGAGGAGAAGATAATGAAGGAAAGACCGGAAGTGGTATAGGAGTGAGGGAATGGGACTGGTGATTGGATATAGATGAAGAGGATAGGCAAGGTAATAGGGGAGGAACTGGAAGGGGGCGGTGGAGAAGGATGGATAGGTAATGAGGTTGTGGACACTAAAGGTAGCCAAGGAGAGACATGGTGAGATGAGGTTGTGGATGGGTTGGTCGGAGGTGAGGAAAAAAGGTCATGGTAGGGAAAAACAGCCTCATTAAAGGTGACATGTCTAGATGTGTAGTTCTGCCCGTGGAGCTAAGACACCGATACCCTTTATAGTGATCACTATAGCCAATGAAGATGCATTTTTCAGTATGAAAATCAAATTTTTGCTGCCTGAACGGTCGAGTGTAAGGGTAGCAAGCTACCCCAAATGTCCTCAAGTGGCTGTAACCAGGTTGCTATTTTTTGAAAATATGGAATGGACTTTGGTTGCTGATTACCGATGAAGGCATTCGATTGATGAGGTAAGTAGTTGTATGAAAGGCCTCCCACCAATAAGAAAGAGGCATTTTAGCTTGAGCTAGAAGAGAAATACCTGTCTCTACTATATGCCTATGCTTACGTTCAACTCGTCCATTTTGAGCTGATGTGTATGGACAAGAAATCTGGACAACAATCCCTTTTTCTTTGGCAATCTGTATGATCAATTTAAATTCTCCCCCTCCATCACATCTAATAGTTTTGATATGAGTTCCAGCTTGATTTTCAATGAGTGCTTTAAATTGTTGGAACACTACCTTAGCATCACTTTTGGTGTGCAATGGATATAACCATGTGTATCTACTATTATCATCCAAGAAGGCAATATAATATAGATAACCATTGACTGACTGAAATGGGGCTGGTCCCCATAAATCCATATGAATAAGGTCAAGTGGTTTGTGTGCACGAGAATCTGAGAGAGAAAATGGTAGTTTATGCACTTTACCAAATTGACGAGCCTCACAAAACACTTCTTTTTCATTCCTTGCAACAGAAGCATTACATTTAACCAAGATTTGACTCAAAATTCTAGAGGAAGGATGACCTAAGCGTTGGTGCCAAACATCCTTAGTACAAGATACAAAAGCATAATCAGTTTGATTAGACAAATCTTGAGATCCATGAATTCGAAAAGCTTCTAAGCTGGTTTTTATACAGTAAGCTTCTTTCCTTGCTTCCTTATTTCCATCATTCATCAAAGAGGCTTTAGTTCCAGCATCTTCTAGTCGATACAGCCCATGATCAAGTCTCCCGATTAACTTCACTTCCTTGGATTTCTTTTCCTTAACAACACAAAACAGGTCATGAAATTCAATTGTTACCTCATTATCCTTTGTTAACTTGGAAATACTAATCAAGTTCTTTTTCATGAGAGGAACATATAGAATATCTTGCAGAATTAACTTCATGCCTTTTGTGTGTAAAACAGTGGTGCCAATACCAGAAATTGAAAGTTTAGTACCATCACCAACCATAATGGACTTTATGCTAGAGTACTCACCCTTGACACTCATTTTCGCAATCTGAGAGGTGACATGATTACTGGCCCCGCTGTCTAAGTACCATGCATCATCTTGGAGAGTCTCAAGATAAGCCATAAGAGCAGCCGGAGTAGATGGAGAGGAGCTATTTTGAGTAGCAGTCACATTGGCAGAAGTTTGTTGATCCAGTTTTTCATATCTGTGATGACAGATTGGTGCCACATGTCCAATTTTTCCACATATTTGACAAGTCGGTCCGTTGTGTTGAGGATATGGAGAATAACGGCCCCTTCCTCTCCATTTTCCACTTCTTCCTGAAGAATTATAGCCACCTCGACTGGTCTGTAGGTTATTGTTAGGTTGAGTTGAAGTTTTGTTTTTGTCTGCAGCAACATAGTTGATCGAAGCCTGATTAATAGACAACCCACCTTTGAGTGCTTGAAGCTTATCTTGCCTTCTTTCAAACATCTTGAGTTGGTATTGCACTTCATGCCATGGCATGTTTTGGGTTCGTATCACACACACAATGGGTGTGTAGTCCTCATCCAAACCAGCAAGGATGTATGAGATGAGACTCTTCAAGTCCATCGAACTTCCAGCAAGCTGTAAATTATCATAGTAACTTTTCATTAGGTTCAAATACTCATCTATTTTCATACTTCCCTTCCTTGTTTGTTGAAGCATTTGGCGATAATGGTCTTCCTGTGAACGAGATTGGACTCCATAAAATTGTTGAATAGCTTCCTACAATGGTTGAGCTGTGTCATATCCCATTACCTGTGCAGCCATTTGAGGTGTCATTGAGTTGTAGAGCCACCCTACAAGTAGTTAATCAGCAACACCCCAGACATCATACTCTCGGTTCGGCACTTTTAATCCTTCAGGTTCGTCTTCGCAAGGAGGGACAATGATGGATTGTTCGGGACAAGGTGTTTTGCCAGTCAAATGCCCATCAAGTTTGTAACTTCTTAAGATGGGTAAGACTATACTTTGCCATAAAAGGAAGTTTTCCTGATTTAGCTTGATTAAGGTAACTTGGTTGAGTAGATTTATAAAAGGAGGGTTACCAACACAGACATCATTCGATCGTACCTGATATTTTTCCTTGCTAAACTCAGATTGAACTTTGGGCTGACTTTGTGAGGACATAGCAGTGGTTCTTTTTGCAGATTCTTCAGCTGCAGTTTCATTAGAGGCTTCAACATCATCTTTTGAACCAGATGGATTGGCCATGCTCTGATACCAAGATAAAATTCTGAGTCTTTGAGCAGAATGCACAGTAGAGGGAATAAGGGAGTAAATGCCCAGTAAGGAGATAATCTTGTATTGATTTTTCTTGTATCTCAATACACGAAGATTACCTTCTATTTAAGAAGGATTTTAGCCTCAAGGTCATAAAAGAGAAGTGACTAAACACTGGTTAGGTGAAGGAGAAGGAAAACTAACACACCTAACTTAAAGTACAACCATTCTACAAGAAAGCCCAAACAGGGCTGAACAGAAGAAAAAGACAGACTGTGAATAAGTACAAATACTGTAGAACATCATATCTTAACATCATGGATATTTTTAAAACTTTTTAAAGTTCAAAGGCATTATTGAAATAAAACTCATAGTTTAGGAGTATTTTCTATAATTTAGCCTATAATTTAACCTTAATTATACATGGTTCAATTCAATTTGTACAGTTGTTTAGATACCAAATTAGAAATCAAACGACAGATGATGGTTCTCTCAAATACTAAACCAAAGTAATCGAATTTAACCCAAAAGAAAAAGGCAAAAAAAAATCAAACCGATTCGGTTTCCTCAATTTGGCAGTTTTCCTAATCTACACATTGCTAAAAAATAGAAAATCAGTTTTACGTTTGGGACCATAACGAAAAGTATGTATAAATATATTATTTCATGTCAGATAAAGAAACAAATTGGTTGGTAAAGAGGATTTTTTTTTTTTTTTTTTTTTGAGTGGGTAGGTAAAGAGTACTACTATTTCAATTTTCTTGTGAACATGATTGTTTTATATATTTATAGTTCATTTAATAAGTATATAAAGTTGACTGAAAATCTATGGTAACATAATTTTTAATCTCTAGGTTCGCATGAGAGTGACCCTTGATGGTGTGCTAAATTTGATTTGATTTTTTTTTTTTTTGACAAAGTGCTAAATTTGACTTCTCTACCTAACTATATAAACTTAATTATATATATAGACAAATATATATATATATACACACACATCTCAAGAGTAACTAAGAATTTGAGTTTGATATGATCTATAAAATTGGTGAAAAGTATTTTTCCTTTTTTAAATTTTTTCGTAATATTTTATTCCAAACATGTGCAAAATAACATACTTACAGATCTTTAAAAATTTTATGTAGTTTGCATGTGCAATATGTTTTAGCATATATAGATTTTAGTCAAAATGAGTATAACTCAACGGTAATTGGTATGTACCTTTTTTGAGGTAGGAGATTTAAATTCTCATTTTTCTAAATTTGTTGTACTAAAAAAATAACCTATGTAGATTATATTTGAAAACAATTTTATATTTTATTTTAAAAGTCATTTTTAAAATCTTAGCCAATACATTTACTAATTGTTTCTCACAAGTCTCTATTTGTGTGCGCGCCTGCGTGGGTTAAAAGAAATATTTTTCAAATATCTACTTTTTCACTCTTAGAAATTAAATTTGATCAAGACTGCATATTATATATATATAATAGTAAATAAAATAATTTTGTAAACTATATATAGGTATTTTTAAATAATATATTTTAGCTATGAACTACTATGAGTTTAAGTCATGGTACTCAGTATCCACCTATCTACTATTTAATATCCTATGAAGTTGCCAAGAATTTGATACTTTTTTTTATTTGTATGTGTCATTTGGTTTGTGTAACTATCTACTCCATGTCATTTATTTATCACATTATGCCAACTAAATTAATATTAGCGCAATAGACACTTGTTACATAAAATCATACTTCAAAATTCATGATTTAAACTTTTAAAATAAGGACATAGTATATTTGACTATGCCCAAGGGCCAAGTTTAGTACGAAAGAAACGAAAAAAAAAAATAGAACAATGAGCAGACCTTCATCGAACAAAAGAGGTGGCTGAGTAATGATATATGGAGGATTTTATCATTTTCATTTTATGCTCTAACTTTTGACCTATAGAAATGTTGTTAATGTCTTAACATCTTGAGTGATGAGAATGATTTAAAGTTAACCTCATTTTAAAAAATTTAAATATATAATCTCTCAAGTTCGACATGTTTCAATTTGATACAATAGAAATCCCAAATGAAAGAAGAAAAAACTATCTAAAATTCTCTAGAACATCTAAGCAAAAAGAGGCAAAAGTCCTAACTCTAAAGTGAAAAGTACTATAATAGTGAAAAAATTTAGCGAATTCCATGCAGCGTCTTGGCCAGCCTCACCACAGCGTTGAGCTAGCCCTTGGTCTTCACTATAGCCAGCATCTAGATGCTTGGAATGGCGTCTAGACACTACTTCTTCGAGTTTTGACGCTTTAGTTGATCACGCAGCAGTGTCTAAACGCTTGAAATGGCGTCTAGACGCTTTTCCCTCGGTTCAATTGGCTCTTGGATGTCATCTTCTCTCAATTCGAATGCTCAAATTGGACCCAATTAGCTTTCTTTTAAGCCCGATTCATCTAAAGTCTTCCAAATGGTTCTGATTTGCTCAATCCCTACAAAATAGACAAATAAGCGTGTGAGAACAACGAAACTAACATGAAATAAGATTATAAACTAGCACTTTTACAGTGCTATCATTAATAAAATAAATGGCTTGCTTAGCGCTTGGAAGGAAAATGAAGAAGAGCTGGCTGAGATTAAAGTAGCACTTTTACAGTGCTATCATGAATAAAATAAATGGCTTGCTTAGCGGTCGGAAGGAAAATGAAGATGAGCTGGCAGAGATTACTACAAGATATTTCATCCAACTGTTCATCACAGATAAACCTCAGGAGTGAGCAGAATTTCTTGATTCCTTCCCCACATGAATAACAAAAGTAAAAAAGCATAACCCGAGAATGGGCACAAGAAATTTTAGCAGATAATTAGTGATGATACGATCAACATTTGTCTTCGATCTCTTAGCGGTGAGGATGATGTGAGATAGATAAACAAGACTTTTATAGCCCTCATTCTAGAAAATGAAAGAGTATCGCCCCATCAATCTGTGAAATGTAATTTATAAGATAATCTCTATATTAGTCTTTATAATGTGATTTACAAGATAATTTATATATTAGTCTGTAACGTGGTTTATAAGATAATCTCCAAGTCTCTGATCGATAGGTTGAAAAAAAAAGTTTTGGACTTCATTATCTCACCGACGCAATTAGCTTTTGTCCCTTGTTGGATGATCACTAATAAGGTATGAATGTCTCCATATCCTTAATAACAAAAGAGAGTGCAAACTAAAGTTAGACATGAGTAAGGTTTATACGATCAAGTCAAATGGGATTATCTGAGACAATTAGTAATGCTAAATATGGGCTTTTATACCATATGAATATTTTTTATAATGAACTATGTGGAATCAGTTTAACGTTCTTATTTATGGGTTCCTAACCAAAAAGAATTCCCACAAAAAAGAGAGCTAAGGCAGGGTGAATCCTATCTCTTTGTATACCTATTTCTTATCTTCATGGAAGCCGTCCCGCTCTCTTACATAGGGAGTGCTCAAAATTTCTCAGGTTTGTGTATTAATTACTTTTGTCCTTCAATAGTTTTTTTGTAATTTTTTTTGTAGATTGTCATACGATCAAAAGGGTTTTAAAGACTTATGAACTAGCTTATCTATGTTTATGGTTAGTAAGAATACAAAGTTTGACATGATGGAGTATATTAAACACAAGAACTTGGGATTACTTACACGAGAATTCTGGGGCAATAGTTACACTTCCCTTCACATACAAATGTCGGGCCTTTAGTTTTATAAAAGAAGAGTTTGTAAGGTTTTGCTAGAATTGGAAGGAACAAAAAAAATCCATGAAAGGTAAAGAGGTGTGATAAACGCAACAGTGCAAGTCATTCCTAACTATACGTTTGAGTTGCTCGAAGCTTCCAAAGAGACTGTAAAAAAAATTACAAACTTGTACGCTAGTCCTATAAATAATAAGTAAAAGATTCATTGGAGAAGTTGGAAATGACTCTGTACCAGTAAAGAAAGGGGATGGGGTTTAAGAATTTAACTATGTTCAATCAAGCCATGTTAATCTAACATAGAGTTGGCGCATTATAACAAAACCTAATAACCTCTGCTTACCAAACCAAACCAAATTTTTTTTTTGTGGTAAAGTACTTTAAACATGGTGATTTTTAAGGGGAGAAGAGGGAAAAATCCATCTTATGCTTGGAGAAAGCATCATGTGGAATGAGACATTGATGAGACATCTTATACTTAGACAAGATACGCTCAAAGACCAATTCCAATGCATGAGTCAATCTGAGATTCGGTCATCTCATCCACAAGAGGGGAAAATGGAATGAGACATTGATCCGAAGTCTTTTAGTCCCAAATGATGCAGATGCAATTATGAAAATCACGTTACATCCTCTGGTTACAAAAGTCAAATGGAGCCTTGATTGATGATCAAGGAGTTTTCACACCTACTATTTAGAAATGAATCAAGAGTGTTTGAATGAGGCTTCCTCATCCAACGAAGATTTACAAAGTAAGAGACGATAGAAATCTAGACATTTTATGTGATGACAAGATCAATTGGGCAATTAATTCAGATAGTTGGGATTGGACCTTAGACAAAGCAAATTATATGGACAATTACAAGATTGTTGAACAATCATAGTTTTGGAGAATTTGGAAAAAAAGAACTCAGGTGATGATCCAGTTTTAGAGGAACCAATATAATTGTCGACAGAATTTGGAGATCAATACATAAAATATTAAAAAGACTTTCTCACAACCGTGTGGGAGAGTAAACACATGTGCAAAGAGAGAATAAATGGCAGCTGACCTGGATTCCGAGAGCACAAAGGGATCTTCAACGACCGTGGCAAAGGTGCCTTAGGTTTTCTGTTTACTTTTGTTACTCTACTTTCTCAAAAAGAAAATGTGCATAATAGAATTATTGGACAATGTATAAATTGTAATTAATTATATATAAATGTATAAATATTTGGAAAAAATAGAATTCCAAAATTTATAATATATATATATATATATATATATATATATATATATATATATATATATTGTAGTCTAACTATCTACATACTTTTCTTCGTGTCATTTATATTTATCACATTGGACCAAATGAACTAACATTTGAGCAAAGTGTTGCAGAACTACATAAAATCAAGCTTCAAAATTCATATTATAATTAAAACTTTTTTAAATAGGACAAAAGAGACCAACTATCCTAAAGTGAATTATAACTACATTTGAATTTAACCTTGAAAAAGAAGAACAATGATCAAACCTTCATTGACTAGAGAAATAATTGAGTTATAACAGTTTCTATTGTGGTTGATTTAGTTGGTTTTATCATTTTCATTTTACACCTTTAAATCATTTTCATTCAATTGGATTTGAATCTTTTACTTATATAGATGTTAATAATATCTTAACTAATTAAACTATGACAACAATTACATTTAAAAATTAATCTATAAAAAGAATCTAAATCGCTAAATTAAAGCAACAAAATAAATCCAATAATTTTCAATTTAATTAAATAACTTTAAACAGTTAATTAACAATCTTGTCTCACAAAAAAAAAGTATACATATATAAATATATATACACACAAATGTAAAAATTTAATCCACGTTGAGTTGAGGCAACTTGTTGTCGTAATTGGCACTTCCATCACTTGGAGGCATTTGGTTCCCATTTGAAATTGCATCAACTTGCTGTTGTGACATCATTGTATTCATACAAGGCCCTCCAATTTCATGCTATCAACACATTAACATAAATTTCATTTTTTTTTCATGTAATGATTTATTATTTTTCAATTGAATTTTTACTATTATCACACCTCATTAAAATGCATTGATAAAATAATAGTGTGAATACAAAATACATATTAATATTCTAGGTTGAAAGCAAACCCTAAAGCATGTCTACCCTCATAATAAGAAAATTTATCAACTTTAGACCTAATCTGACTTGTAATAACTTTCGATGTGCGTTAACGATAAAGATTTGATGAGAAAAAATCAATATACTAGTTAAGGTGCTATGAAATTATTGTCTCAAATGAAAAAGTTTGTAAAATTGAGAGGTAGAATGAACCTTTATAGTGTCAAATGAGGTTTGTGGGATGAAGGAGGCGAGGAGCTGACTTGTGGTGAAGTTGTGATGCCAAGAAGAGTAGCCATCGTCGTTGGGGTTTCCGAGGTCACAGCCACCAATGTTGCATGATCCGACGTTTATGTTTGTTGCTTGGGATACTTGATCATAAACTGCGGTTGGATATTGACCACTAAAACCATATTTAGAAAAGAAAAATTAATTGTAATAATAGATAATCCAATCTAATTTAGATATGTCAATCAAGACGTATACATTTTCAAAAAAATGATGCGACAAAAATTAAATATACCTTTGAGGAATGGAAGATGACTCCGATGCAACACAAATTTGGGTCGAGTTCTGACCATTTTCGGGCAACCAATTGGCAACATCATTGTCAAAGGATGTTGGTATTCCCTCTTGTGATTCCAAATACATCTATTTACCAAATAAAATAGCTATTTTATTAAAAAAAAAAAAAAAAGTAGACAAATTATATTTTAAATATAAATAATATGAACTTTTATTACCTGAATCTGATTTGGAGTTTCGTAAGGAGATAAATGACTACTTAATAGATCTTTCTGTTAAAAGAAAAATTAAATTAAAACTATAATATATTCGAATATATCTAAATAAATCTTTAAAAAATAAATCGAAAGATAAAATACTGATTTTAATATTTAGAATAATATACTTAATTATAAATGACAAGAGTATTAAAAAATTTCTTGTGTATATATAAAATATGGATTTATACCTTCTTCCGGGTAATACGCGCCAAGGTGTCCAAAAGGTTCTTCTCACAGGACTCTATTTCACCATTTGATGTGAATGAAAGAGGATCAGGTTCGAATAACCTTTAATATAAAAATAAATAAATAAATAAAAGGAAAATACAATTGTTATTTTTCTATGAAATATGAAATTAAATCATTTAAAGCTCATTTCACCAATATTTTTGTCTGGTGCAATAATAAAGTTTATTTCAGTCAAAGTTCAAAAGTTAATAAAAATATCCTCCCAAACTTTTTTTTTTTTTTTAACGGTTAGGAATTTGATCAAGATTTCAAATAATAATAATAAAACTAAAATAAACTATTTTCCTAAACAATTTAAAAAATAAAAGTAAAAATACCTGAGCTGCTGCTCTGCAAGGTGTAGCTCATGTCTCAATGTACCAATCTCTTGTTGAAGCTCCTATGCAGTAAGCAAGTTTTATTATCTATAGAATTATATCTCAAAATTATTGTCAATTTTTACATTGAATTTCAAACATTTTACATTACTATATAATTTTTTCTTAATATTCTACTTTCAAAAAAATTTAATTTCATTAAAATGTATTGAATGAGTGAAGCTATGGCATTAGCATATGTTTTCATTGAGTTGAAACTACTTAATATTTTTATTTAAAATTAAACGCATTCACTTTACATATTATTGTTGATAACTTGCCAAACTAAAAATAAATATTGGGTAAAAAATGAACGAATAAATATATTATTTTAGCAAATGACCACTTCCTTAAAAATATTGTTTTTAAAATTCTACATCATCATTTTTCAGACATAAATAAATATTACTATTTACTTGGTGAATATTTAGATGGAGTGTTATTTAAATTATATGATTACCTCAACATTGGAGTTGCTTGATGTAGGACTGTTTGAGGACAAAGACACATAAAATCAAAAGACAACAAAAACAAAAAAAACCAAAAACAAGTTTAAGAATTTAATTTTTGAAAAGTAATAAATAGATAAAAACTGGTTGAAATTAAATAAAGATGGGAGTTGTTTTATACTTGGCAAGTTGAAGGGCGATATCATTCTCCGTCTTCACATTATTTAGTGTCCCAAGTAAAAACTGCATGAAAAATGGTTAAGACATAAAATAATCATTAAATAAGAAAGTTATTTCATTTTAATTAACCATCAATTTTCCTAAATTAAGAAGAAAAAAACTAAAAATACAATTAAGTTGTTATTTGGTGCATAACCTTTGATCATTTAAATTACAAACTCTTGTTTGGGTGTACCTTCAATTGAGATACTAAAGATTGTACTAAAAAGAAGTAAATAGTTAGACAAAATGGATTGGTATAATCTAAAAAAAAAAGATTGATACATTGCTTCTAAATTAGGATATGTCATATGTGCTCCTTGTTTTGTCTAATTATATACTTCTTTAATCCATTTGCTTTTCTCACTACCAAATCATCTAACATTTATGCAATAGACATGTTACATGAATTACACGAACGTAGAATTTAAGATTTAAAAATGTATTGAAACTTTTATAAGTAGAGACAAAATAGACATTAACTAAAAAAAAAAAAACCTAAATTTTAAAAATTTTGTCAAAACTCACAAATTTCAGGAAAAAAAATCAGCTATTTTTGTCTAAAATCCTACCAATTTCACACCATACATTTTTTATAATTTAAGAATATTTTTTAGTAATTCTTCAATAAAAAACTTACTGAATTGAAAACTTCTACCAGTTTGGATTCTATTTTGTTGAATCTATTTGATTCATTGAATATATTTGTTTGGTGAACTTATTTTTATTTTTATTTAGTTGGTAACTAAAGTTACCTTTTAAAGAAACAAAACTTAATTAAATCTGTTTATTTCAAATTACTAACCAAATACACCATAAACATATGGGCAACTTTTATCAAGATGATTAAGGTAAAGATATTACAACACTTCTAAATTGTAATTGGATGAAATTACAAGTCTATGGTAAAAATTGATACACCATTACGAGTAAAAGTTTTGATATTTTCAATATCATCTTAAACCTAATCTTCAAATAACTCCTAAATAATCCAAAAAAAAAAACTGAGTTTGAAATATAAATACCTCTTTATTCTGAACAACGCTGCATCCACAAAATGATTTAAAAAAATCAATGGAAACCCGTTATTTTCTCAAGAAAAAATCTCCAAAGAACAAATAGATAAAAGAAAATAATAACAACAATAATAAATGAATACCATCCTCTCTCATGATCAGGCAAATTTATGAAACGGGCAAGCACATCCTCAATTCTGCAGAAACAGATCATCAGAGATAACGAGTAAACATTTTATGATGGAAGGGAGGGAAGAGACGGACCTCCGGCGGCCGGAGAAGTGGCTGAGGCGGCCGGAAGGAGAGAACAAAATAAGAGCGATATCAATGTCGCATAAAATGGAGAGTTCATAAGCCTTTTTGATGAGTCCATTTCGGCGTTTAGAGTAAGTCACTTGGCGATTGGTGTTGTTTTCGATCCTCTTGATCTGCAACTTAACTCGCCCCATCATCTAACCATTGGATTAGAAATTTGGTGAAAATGCAGAGTGAGGGTTAATTAAATGGAAGACGACGGCCAAGAAGACGATGAATTCATTCCCACCTTGAATAGTGGAAGAGATTGTTTTCTTTGTTGGGAATCAAAAAAAAAAAAGAGTGATTTTAAAACTTACTCGGTCTTTGCTTTCAATTTTAACCTCACAATTATTAACTGTATTTTTCTACGTGTTTTGAATTTGACCACTTTCTTTCTTTCTTTTTTTGACAGATAAATTTGATCACTTCATTTATTATCAACTCAATCTTTTAAGGTTTAAATACCATTTTGGTTCCTATACTTTTGACTTTACTTCATTTTTATCCAATTTTAGTCCATATATTTAAGCTTAAAATTGGTCTCTATGATAAGCTTGAAATTAATTTTTATCAAAATTAGTTAAATAATAATAATAATTTTAATACAAGAAAAGAAACAATGTGAACATACTTACAAAATTTATAAAAGGAAAGCTAATAGACACTAATTTTTTTAAAGAAAAATTAACAATAAACTAATAGCAAAATCCAATTTTAAGCTTTATTGAAAATACATGGACTAAAATTGGACATTTAAAAGTACATGAGTCAAAATGGAACAAAGTCCAAAGTACATGGATCAAAATGGTATTTTAATCATCTTTTAATTATTTTGTTAGTTTTTTGTTTTTTAATTTTCTTTGTG
The DNA here is from genome assembly GCA_033996785.1 of Trichosanthes truncata. Classification (NCBI taxonomy): domain Eukaryota; kingdom Viridiplantae; phylum Streptophyta; class Magnoliopsida; order Cucurbitales; family Cucurbitaceae; genus Trichosanthes; species Trichosanthes truncata. The sequence continues at coordinate 76,050,787 of JAWPNB010000003.1, forward strand.
GTTAAATTACAAGTTTAGTCCTTGAATTTTTAGGTTTTGTATAATTGATCCTTAAACTTTAAAAAGTGTCTAATAGATCCCTGAACTTTAAAAAGTGTCTAATATATAGGTAAAACTTTCATTTTTGTGTCTAATAGGTCCCTAAATTTTCAATTTTGCGTCTAATATGTCATTAACCTATTTGACATTTTTTAAATTTACAGACTTACTAGACACAAAATTGAAAGTTTGGGATACCATTTGTTATGGGTGAAATTGGACCATAAGGACGGGATAGAAATATCACAGAAATTAAAGGTAAAACAGGGTTAAAAAGCCCAATATAGATCAAAACGAGTCGAAACAGAGATGGAACCAGATCAACGAACAGAAGAAAAAGGACTGGACTTAGGCTGAGGCCCAAGTCCCTAGTAGTCCCTTGGCTACCCCACCACAAGGCCCATTTTTGGGCCTTGTCTCTTCTCCTCTTGGCTCGTGCAGCTTCATCCAAACCGATCCAATCCAATCTTTTTTCGTCGTATTCCTATGAGGAATCCTTCAAAAAAAACCCTAGAATAAGAGTATTTAAGCTCTCTCTCGAGAAGAAAGAGTGGAAAGTTCATTCTAGCAGCCAAAATACTCCCAAAACCCGAATTCTCTAGCTGCCTTAAGTATCAGAGCCTGTGTGGCCTACACCACACCAATGTGCAAGTTTTTCTTGTCTCACAGACTGCTTCTTCCCCTCCAAATTACAAATTTACCGATGTTATCACGTGGAGGTCAGGTGAGATTCTCATGTCCAAAATTTGACAACAACACCATTAATTAGACATAAAATTCAATTTATATCTAATAAGTAAGCTAATTTTTAAAAAATTTGAATATGTCAGAGACCTATTAGATATAAAATTGAAAGTTCAAGAATCTATGAGACGACATTTTTGAAGTTCATGACCTATTAGACACAAAATTAGAAATTTAAGGACCTATTAGACACTTTTTGAAAGTGTAGAGACTATACTTGTAACTTAACCTTTCTTTTTTGTTATATAAGTATGTTAGTATAAAATCTATCTATACTAACATAGTTGTGATAATTGATTCAGCTAGTCATTCAATTTTTAAGAAGTTGGAATTACATCATTTTACTTTGATTTTGTAATTTTATGTAGTTTTTTCTGCTGCATTAGTGTTTAAATAATTACATGACAAGTTTATTAAATAATATTATCTTATTTGGCACAACTTAATAAAGAAAAATCATAGAAAAATGCACTTTTACATAATAGATTGACATGGTTTATATAATAAAAGGGAATCTATAAGTTGCTTCAAACAAATGATATGTTACGTATATGTCACTTTATTTTGTCTCACTTTTTTCATTTTTCTGTTTATCACATGGTGCCAAATTAGCTAATATGTATCTAATGAGCATATTAGGTAAAATTTATATTTAATAATGTTAATGACAAAACCACATAAAATCATATTTTATTATTCAAATAAGTAATTCAAACATTCCAAAATTTTAAGAATCAAATGAGCACAACCATCAAAATTCAAAGAATACATTTATATTTTAATTTAATTTAAATAATATAGCTATTATATGCATGTTATAGATTGTTTAATTCCCTTCAATTCCTTCTAAATTTATTTAATATGTAAAAAAAAAAAAAAATTAAAGTTTTTCATCTCTCTTCTTAAAGTCTAATATGTTAATTCCAATGAAAGATATACTTAAAATATTGCATGTTTTCTGAAATTAGTAGCATATGAAAATTTATATGATTAATAGATTTATTTTTATTATCAACCTCGTATTTCAATTTCCTATGTACAAACAATTTTAATATAAAAACTATATTAAAATAACTTACAAATTACCCGAATTTAGTAAATACATTTCCTAGGGAGAAAAATATGTTGACAACTCCACAATATTACTTTTTTAAAAAGAAAATTAGTTTGAATTTCCAAAATGTATACAATATATTTTTTTATTGATTTAACATGTCAGCCGTCTTAACACCTTTGTAAATAGCACGAGAAGAATCAATCAATACATTCTTAAAAAACAAAAATTAGTACAGCCTAATAAATATGAAGTATGGAGATTTAATTTAAATCTCTGAACTTAAAGCAAGGAATACATACATTGTTGAGCTAAACTTATTGGCAAGAATTGATCAATACACATTCATGAACAGAATATACCTATCGTTCCAGTATATTTATAATCTTTAAAAAGAACATGTGTACGTATTTACAAAGTACTGACAAGAATTAATCAAAATTAAATTTCAATCTCTCATTTAAAAAAAAAAAACATCTTTAATTTTTTACGTTCACTTTCTTCTCCCTTCTCTTGTCACAATCTTTCTCCCAACAAATGTGGAGTATGGAGAGCTTAAGCTCATATTGGTAAGAATTGATCAATACACATTCATGAACAAAACATACTTAATAATTTAACACGTCGGTCAAGCATGGTTAAATCCTCTTTTAGACGGTCGAATGAAAAATTTTGGCTAGTCACAAATTGTCACATTATTTCTAGTAAATAAATGACAAAATCACAAATTATCAAATTATGAACAATTATAAATTGACATGTGTCCCAAATTTAATTTAAAGACAAAAATTTACAAATTCTAAATTATAAAGACACATGTTCATTATGACTATTTCATCAAATAATTAAATTTAATTTGGTCAAATTGGATCATATGGTATTTGAGTCAAGTCTAAACAAAGTACAAATTCAAAAGTTTAGCCCCAAAATCAACAAAGCAAAATTTTATATGGCTAATAGATAATTTATTCTTGACGTTTGTCAAAAGAAAAAATCTATTATTAACGTCATATTTCAATTTCCGATGTACAAATAATTATAATATTAAAACTATATTAAAACCATTTACTTTTTTTTATGATAATATAAAAAAAAAAGTTTTAAAACCACAATATTTAAATAATAAGTTTGGTAAATAATATATTTTAATAAAAAATTTTAAAAATTACAATATTAATAAAATATTGATAAAAATATTAATAAAATAAAATAAAATAACTCTATTAACAACTGCACTATATTAGATTTTTAAAACAAAAATTAGTCTATATTCACAAATTTTATACAATATGTCTTTAATAATTTAACATGTCGGTCAAGCAAGGTTAAACCCTCCTTTAGATGGTTGAATGAAAAATTTTGGCTAGTCACAAATTGTCACATCATTTTTGGTAAATAAATGACAAAATCACAAATTATCAAATTAGGAACAATTATAAATTGAGATGTGTCCTAAATTTAATTTAAAGACAAAAGTTTACAAATTCTAAATTATAAAGGCACATGTCTTCATTATGACCATTAATTCATCAAATAATTAAATTTAGTTTGGTCAAATTGGATCATATAATATTTGATTCAAGTCTAAACAAAGTCCAAATTCAAAAGTTTAGCCCCAAAATCAACAAAGCTCAAATTCAAATGGTTAGGCCCAAAGCCAACAAAAATTCAAATCCAAATGGTTAGGTCCAAAGCCAACAAAACCTAAATTCAAATGATTGGGCCCAAAAGTCATTAAAGTTCACATACCCATGAAAAACTCTATAAATATAAGAGATGCCCTTAATTTGAAGAGTTAGAGATAAAACTCTCAAAACAAGGGAATTCAGAAGCAAAGAAGGTCAGAACCTTGAACCCTCCTTAAAAATCAAAGACATTTAAGAGAAGGCAGTTCAGAAAAATTGAGAACCTAGAGAATTCAGAGAAAACTCTCATGAAGATTGAAAACTCTCTTAAACTCCTAAGACTGAAGACTCTTTGAAGATCAGAAGGTTTCGAAAACCAAAATCCCTCTGGACCTGAAAGACAAGTTAAAGATTTAGTCTCAAGAACAAACATTAATTCCAACCCTCGAGTGAAACATACACCCAATAGAAAGAATTAGAGGAACACATTAGCAATTGTACTACACCCACACAAATCAATACAAAATCAAGTTCAATTCTACGAACTTCATCAGAAATCTCATGTGTACACAGACAAAAAAAAACTCCTAGACTACTTGATTACCATGTTTTATACATAGAGAAATAGATAGATAGATAAGTATATTTCATATTATGACAAGAAAAAATTAATTAATATTCATTCTTGTTTGTGTTGCTCGATGGATCATTTAGAATGACAGGAACAATGTTACTCGTCGAAAAGGTATTGTGGATGTTTCAACTTAGAATAATTGATGAATTGCCACTACATGGGTTATTTGGAATGACAAGAACAATGTTCTTACTCAAGGAAAAGGTATTATGGATGCTTTATATTGGTTCATGGAATTCATATATAATTTACCTGAAATTCAATTGTGTTCCTGATGTTGATGTTGCATGTCTCTTGGCATCCACAAGGGCAACAATTTGTGAAGGTTAGCTCCATTTGATAATTATTTGATTTTTTATTTTTTATTTTTGAAAATTAAGCCTATAAATATTTTACTTCTACGTCCACATATGGGTTTCCATGTTTTTTTTTATCTACTTTTTAAGTATGTTTTCAAAAAACAAGCCAAGTTTTGAAAACTAAAAAAGTAGTTTTCAAAAACTTATTTTTGTTTTTGGAATTTGGCTAGAAATTCAAATATTTCTTTAAGAAAGATGAAAACCATGTAGAGAAAATGAAAACCATTGTAAAGAAATTATGAGAAAACAAGTACAATTTTCAAAAACCAAAAACTAAAAACCAAATAGTTATCAAATGGGACCTTAGTTTTTGGTTTTTGAAAATTAACCTTATAAATACTACTTAGACCCATGAATTAAAAGTGTTTCCAAAATTCAAGTTGAGTTTTGAAAACTAGGAAAACTAATTTTTAGAAACTTGTTTTGTTTTTGAAATTTGTTGGTGAATATTTAAAATATGTTTGCAAGAATGATGAAAAATATACAATAGAAATTGAGAGAAAATAGGCATAATTTTTAAAAAGGTTAAAATAATATTTTGGTCCCTGTATTTTGGATTTCATTCCATTTTATTGTATTTTTAAATGCTCAATTTTAGTCCTTGTAATTCTAATAAATTTTAAAATTAGTCTCTACCTTTAGTTTGAAGTTAATTTTTATCGAAATTGGTTAAATAATAATAATAATTTCCATATAAGAAAATACACAATTTAAACATATTTTCAAAATTTATAGAAGAAAGACTAATAGAGACTATTTATTTTTTTTTTAAAAAAGTTAATAATAAACTAACAATAGGGACTAATTTTAAGCTTTATTGAAAGTACAAAAACTAAAATTAGACATTTGAAAGTATAGGGACTAAAATAGAATGAAATTTAAAGTACATGGACCAAAATGGTATTTTAATCTTTTAAAAACTAAAAATTGAAAGTAAAATGGTTATCAAACGGGACTTTAATAATATTGATAGTGCTTTTTCGAGTCTAAGAAATCCATATGTTATTGTGACAGTATTTTGAGATTGTAAGAGTTGTTTGTTTTTTGAGAATCTGGATATAATAACATTAAATATTCAAACATGTAGATGTCTGACATTTTAGATAACCATGTTTTTGTTTTGAAGAAATAATTTATAAGAACGTCTGAGAATATTTGGATAACTACGTTTATTTTGCAAATTTGTGTAAGGAAATGTCTTGAGATAATGTATTATACCCCTTAAGGTAATTTACATATTATTTTAATATAATTTAATTTATATAATATTTGAATTAAAAAACAATTATATAATATTTTAGTCTTTGTATTAATTTAATATAATAAATTTAGTATATACAAATAACTAAAAAAATCATTTCAATAGTTGTATTAGAAAGAAATTAAAATTCACTAAATACAGAAGTATTGGACAACTATTGAATAAGCAACATAAAAAGAATATGACACTTTAAATTTCAATGGAAATAAATCCAGATATTATTCCATGTAACTAAAAAATTATTTTAATCGGAATGGCTGGTCTCTTTTGTCGACTGGGGTGGCCTGTTCTGAGTTCATTCTTGTTGTGTTGTTGCCATTTGAGTTCAGTTAAGGGGGTGTTTGGAGTACCATTTTGGAGTCAAAATTTTTGGAATCGGAATTCTGGAGGGTTTGTTTTGAGGGGTTTGAAACCCTAGAAATCATAAAACAGTGTTTGGGTGCAGTGTTTTGAACCCTGGGAATCAAAAAACAGTGTTTGGAGTGCATTGTTCAAAATCATGAGGTTGTGTTTCAAATTCATTGGATTTTGAACACAATGGCCCAAACAACGTTTTGAGTTTGGATTCCAAAACCATCCAAATCTAACACGGTGTTCCAAACGCCTCCTAAGTGTAATTGAATCTACAATAATGGTTCATGCAATTCATATAATTTTCCTAGAAATTCGGGGAGTTTACTGTCGGTTGTTGGCAACCACTAGAGCAAGAATTTGTGAAGCTTAATGTTGATGGTGCTGTTTCGATTCTGAAAAATTCATCTGATAGGCAGTATTTTGAGACCATATAGTTTATACCATCGACCAAAAGATCAGAGGTTTGAATCATCTACCATACATATTATCAAAAAAAATAAAAGAATGAAAAGTTTTACGCCCTGTGTAACTTTTTAGTTTATGAAAATTAAAGTCTATAAATACTACTTCCCTTATAAGTTTCTTTGTTCTGTTATCTACTTTTTACAATAATTTTCAAAAACTTGTTTTTGTTTTGAAATTTGACTAAACATCCAAATGTTTTCTTAAGAAATATAAAATTCATTGTAGATAAATGATGAGAAAACCAGCACAATTTTCAAAAACCAAATGGTATGGCTACCGATTTTTCAAGGAAGAATGTGAATAAAAAATCATCTCCATTATACCTCTGCTATATAGCACTATCTACATTTAGGTCGATTCAACAACAACAAAAAAAAATCCTCCCAACGATTTATATAAGAGGACATTTAATTTCGAAAAGCCTCCTCAAAATCCCTAAAGTTATGGGATTGGTTTTTAAAAACAGACAAATGTGAATATATATATATATATATATATATATATATATAACCAATATCATAATCCAACTGGAACTATATATATATATATAACCAATATCATAATCCAACTGGAACTGATTGCGAAAGAGCATAATATTGGGTACGTAAATCACCAAGTTGTAAGGATCAACCTTATTTATGGAACAGAGAATCAGATCCCTTCCCTTCCAACCCCATGCCGCAAACTACAGACAGCAACTTCGAACGTCGTCATTGGATGCTGGATGGATACATTGCTTTGCTGCTTCCTTATCACTCATCTTTGAAGCTTTTGGTCGGTTTGTGATTGTCGTAAGAAACATAAGCCTTGATTATTGACTCGTACACCTAATGCCTTTCAAGTACTCAGCTTGGTGAGGAGAAGACGCAACTGCGCATGCTTGGGGAGAGTAATTTCCATAAAGCAGAGACACAATCGCAGCATTAATTTGAAGAAGGAGTACATTAATGGAGTTTATTAGTCAAAGTGTGATGTTGGCGAGGATTACTCAGTTTGCCTGGAGAGATTCTCTTTCCTTTCTTGATGAGCGGCAACTATTTGTTGAGATTTGAATTAAGGCAGTAGCTTAAGTATTTAACAATTGTTGTTGAGGTGGCAAGTGTTTATTGATAGTTGTTGAAGTGGCAATGGTATTTGTTGAGCTGGCATGCATATTCCTACTCATTTATTACGTTAAAGAAAAAATAGAGATGTATGTTGAGTATATACATTAAGTTGGAGAAAGGTGAAGGGGTTTTAGTTAGAGCATAAATGGCGTCAGGTAAATAATTACACCTATTTACTTTTCTAATGACACATTTTTCGTTTATTCTTGTACGGTAGGTGGGTAATTACGCATATTTCTAATCATTTATTACGTTTAAAAAAACAAAGATGTATGTTCTAATATATACATTAAGTTAGATGATCTAGAGAAGAGTTCATCATTTTCATCAAAGTTCGTCTCTTATCTGTGTAATATATTCATTTTAGTTGTCTTATGTTCCTAGTTCAATTCATGTTGATTGAAAATGTTAGATTAAATTCACGTTGGGTGAGTATTTACACATATTTCTAGTAATTTATTACGTTAAAATAAAAAACAGAGATGTATGTTGTTCCAGTATATACATTAAGTTAGATGGTTTAGAGAATTCATCATTTGCATCACAGTTCCTATCTCATCTATGTAATTTATCCATTTTAGTTGTCATTTGTTCTATTTTAGTGTTCCAGTTCAATTTTGATTGATTGAAAACTCATGTAATTTGAACATATTGAAATTAGTCCCACAGATTAATTATTGGGAGAATTTTAACAAAATGATTATTTGAATTGCTATAAAAAAAAATCCAATGTATTTCCCTAGCTCCTTCATGCACTACTTTTTGTTAGCCACATTTTAAAGTAGAATAAACTTGTAAATATTCAATATGGGTATTTTCGTCCTCATGCAATTAGTAAAATTAGTTAAAAACGATTTTAACCATATTTGCAATTTAAAACTAGACATTTTTCAAGTGAGGGGGGGTTAAATTTAGTCATTCCTCTTATTGCCCCATGAAGTTATGACCTTATATCGAGTTTACAATGTCTTAACCAATTAAACTATACACAAATTGGCATATACGTTTTAATTGTCATATTGTACTATACAATTCTTACTTTAACACATAATCAAAGTGTCACATAAGTGTGCCAAACTGATGTGAGAAGACAGGTTCGAAAATTGAAAAATGTTATTCAACCCCATCAGTTTTTTAATCTAAAATAATTTTAAATTTTCATTTCAACAAGATACTTTACGCTGGCTTAGATTTGAGAAAAGGTCAGAAAAGGCAAGAAAAGAAAGAGAAGAAAAAGTTCAAAAAGCCAAAAGAAGGCAAAAGTTGATTCTGTTGGTATCCTCACCTAGCAGTGTGAGAGACAAGAAAGCTATGCTTTTGCTCCAATTCTTTCTTATTTTCATTACCTTTATTTTATTTTTCTTTTTCTTTTTTCTTCTTTGAAACCCATTCAAATTTCAAATATATTATAAATAATTATAGATTACATTCTTCTGATTGATCTATTTTTAAATTATTATTTTCTTATCACTTCTATGGTCTACAGTTACACAACAAGAATATTGCATATATATGTTTTCATTTTCGTATTACCTCCTTCAAATTTTAAAAAATGTTTTAGCTCATGATTTTAATAAGCTAGAATATATACATACACATACAAAGTTTATGTTTTCTATGACATGTGTTTGGATTGTAAAAAGAAAAAAAAAACTATAGAAAAGCTAAGTTTGAATAACTTGTATGTAATTTGTAGATTAATTTATGTTTTATAAAAGTTAATATATAGTATGAAAGGTAAGTTTTCTAATATCCCGTGATTAATACTCTAAGTTACACAAGCCTAAATTCAAGAGCGCCAAACAATGAACTAGTTCATGAGCCAAACACCTTATTAGATAATAAATTTGTTTGTCAAGTCTCATTCTCATAAGTTTGCAAGTATTGAAATGAAATGGAAATAATCTCAAATTTTACAACAAACTAACACAAAAAATGGTATTTCTCAACAACAAAACAATGATGAACTCTCTTATTTCTCATCTCACATCTTTTTACAAAAAATATGAGATTTTTCTTGGCAAAATATTGTCGCTTTGGAAATTTATTAGGGAAAAAAAATGTCTTGAAACTTCCCAAAAAAGTATGATCCTTTCGGAAAAAAGAAAAAAAAAAGTAGAAAATATTTCCTTAGAAAGACCAAAATTTAACCAAAGTCAATTATTTGCATATGAACTACTTTAGTCTCAAATATGTTTTTCCAAGAGAACATCTTGCATCTTTTCAATTAAGTTCCATAAAACATCCCAATATTTCTCAAACAAATTTCAAAAACCACAATATTTTTATTTTACCAAAAAATCCACATGAAGAAGAAATTAAACTCTAAATAAAACAATTCAAAAACAAAAAAACATTGTAATGTTTCTTTTCTTTTTTTTTTTTTTTTGGGGGGGGGGGGGGGGGGGGGGGGGGGGGGGGGGGGGGCTACATGATGGAGCAAGCATTAGGGTTATCATCACTAAACATGGTAACAAAGGAAGGGTCTTCAAACTTGACAACAGTGGCATTGTCCTCTACATTTCTCACATAGCCAGGAGGGGCCTTCTTGTCATAAGCTGGAGCAGTGTAGGGATGTGCCACTAAATTGTAGGGCACATATGGCCAAATCTCTGCTTTTTTTCCTGTGGACTTTGCCTTCTTCAACACTTTGCTTGCTTCTACATACCCTGTCACTGTCACCTTCAGTTGCTTTCTGTTTATCTTCACAGATTTCACCCCTACAACACCAATAGCTCTTCTTAGCTTTAAAATTTTTGGCCAAAATGTAAAAAAAATTATTTTTGAAAAAATGGGTTATTTTGAGTTTGAGATAAAATATTACTAAAATTGGATAATGACAAACATAGTTCAAAATGAAAATAAACCACGTCTATTATATTGAGGATCCTACGTTGAAAAGATTGAAAAACTTCACATTAATAAGAAGCATAGGTTACTCCTCTCATTGCCAATTAGTTTTGATATGGAACCCCGTGTTTCTTTAATATGGTATCAAAGCCCATAAAACCCAAATGGGTGTTCGGTCCAAAAATTAAAAATTTACAATCCCACATTGGAAAGATTGAAATACTTCACATAGCTAATTGGTTTTGAGTAGAATCTAAGTTATGATTCAGTCAATTATCAATGGTCTATTTCATAAAATAGAATCGACAATATATATCTTAACCAGTCGAGCAATGTCTAGATTGGCTACAAGATATATACGTTGACGTTGTTATGGTGTATTTTGATTTACTTCTTCCATACATATAAACTTAAAATTGTAACACATTTCACACAGAAAAAAGAGAACTACGCTTTCAAGTAAGAAAGAAAAAGAATAATGTCAACGTGAGAGGTGGTTAAGGTATGTCTCCCCTTTAGAAGTCGTAGTTTTGAATTCTCATCGTTAGCAAAGAAACATGCAAATTAGAAACAAGAAAAGAAAAATGGAGAGAGCTGGGGAATACCTCGTAAGGAAGAGAGGGCTTTCTTGACTTTAAGTTCACAGCCATCGCAATCCATGGCGACCTTAAGCTCAACAGTCTGCAATTGGAGGTGTTTGTTGTAGTGTTTATGGCTAATGCACATCAAATAATGCTCAGACAGATACTCCAATGAACCACCAACGCCCATTCTCTATCTGTTCCACGAAATTCTCAGCTGACAGTATTATTGATTGAATTTATATTATTAGAGAGAAAGAGAGAGAGAGAATTAGAAGAAGAAAGAAACAGGGGAGGAAGTGGAAGTTTCGTGGTTAGAGAGCTTTAGAAAAACAGGGGATACGCTCTGCTTTCGCTAAAGTGAGATAGATTTTAAAAAGCCTCTTCTCGTCGGCTTCTTTGCTTTCAGACGTCTCTTTTGAACAATAGTTATTAGTGATCTGCGTCTTCTACACAAAAAGGGTTTTTTTTTTTTTTCTTCTTAAAGAATGTAGGGTTGGAGCGAAGGTGGAGATTCAAACATCTAACCTTTATAATATCTTCTCTAATCGGTTGAGCTTCGTTCAAGTTTACTAGACTAAAGGGTTTTGATTGGATGTTTTTATAGGGAGAGAAAGGTAGTGGGACACCTTAAGTCCAAAGAGAAAAAAGGAACTTTGAAACCCTAATTTCGTTTGTCTTAGGATTTTTGTGGTGAATTCTTGGTAGTAAAACCTTTGAAATTGTTGGACTTTAGTGTGCAAGGGAAAAAAAAAAAAAGCAATGTCTAAATATAGTAAAAATAAGTGTGAATAAGAATGATATTTGCCTCACTAGTAACTAGGAGCTCTAGTGACTTTATATGATGTAGGCCGGTTAGAGATGTCTATTTTTTCTGCAAGGCCCACCTTTAATAGGGCGGGGAATGTATTCCCCGTTTCCCATCCCGTTTAATTTTTTTCTATTTTTTATTTTACTTTTTGATATATATGTGTGTATATATGTCATTTATAATTTTATTGTTAATAATTTAGATAATTGGATATGTTTGAATTATATAGTTAAACATTTGAATTATATGTATGGATTAATTAGATAATTTGATATGAAATATTGTTATATTTCTATTAGAAGGTTTAAGAATTTTATCTTTAAATAGAGATTTTTTTTATAGAAAATTAACTATTTAGATGAAGATTTTTCGTGAATAATCAACAATGTAATTGAAAATTAATGGATATTTCATATGGAAGTTAACTATTTGAATTCTATCAAAAAAATTATTTGATTCTTAAAAAAAGAAAAAAAAAACTAAATGGGAAATAATTTCCCCGGGAAATTCCCGCATCGATCCCCCCAAAATTTAAAGGAGAATTTCGCGGGAATAAAGATTCAAATAGGGGGCAAGGACGAGGACGCCGTCTCCGTCCCTGCCCCGCCCCGTGGACATCTCTATGTAGGGTTTGTTTGGAATACCTTATAGTTTAAATATTTTTTTAAAAATATATATTTTCTATAAAAATGTTTTCATATCAATAACAATTTCTTTTTGTTGCATAGGTTAATTAGTTTTAAAGTCATTTTTTTATAATTTATCTCTCAAGTGTTTCTTCAAAAATAGATTTTAAATTAATTTTCTTTTTACAATTATTTATTTATTATTTTTTTTTTTTAAAAAACACGTTTGATCATCTAAAATCATTCAAGAGGTTATACTAAATGCACTTTAAATTATTAATTTTTTCGAAGGTGCTTATAGAAAATTGATTTTATTTTAAAAAATATTTTTTTTCAAAAGTTATTATTATTATTATTTTGAGTTATTTTTTCAAAAATTATTCCAAACACACTAGTAGTGTATTTTCATTAATATATTTCTGTTGCATTTAATAAATTAGTGGATGTCATACAAAAAATAGCCTCTAAAAACACACATCAAAAAGTCAACCGGAGCTACTACATACTCTCTTATGTGTAGGTAAGTATTTTTCAAAAAAAAATTACGAATGTAGCAAAAATTAGAAAAATATGGTAAATAGCTAATGGGTTTTAAAAGTTGTAATATTACCCTTGAACTTTCATAAATGTTTCAAAACTATCCATCAAGAAGAAATTTGTTAGAATGTTGGAGGAAAAATCGATGTTGCGGTGACCTGGAACGACATAGCGATGACTAAACGCTTGCTTGGATTAAGTCTGAAAGAAATGCATTTAGACATGTGAACTTTATGTCTAACATTCTAACAATTTTTTTATTCCAAGGTTAGTTTTGAAACGTTTATGTGAAATATAAGGGTAATATTGCAATATTTGAAAGAATAGAAGTATTTTTTTTAAACAAATGGCAAAATTTAAGAATATTTTTTATAATTTAGCCTAAACTATTTAATATGTAATTATACCAAGATTATTCCATGAAAAGTGCAACATTTTTTTTATTGATGCAGCACATTGAAAGTATGAACATAGATAAATTTGCAATGTCAAAATTCTTCTGCTATAAACTTAAATTTGCAATGTCAAAATTCTTCTGCTAGAAACTTCTCATATTTTTCTTTCATAAAACATTTACATGATTAATTTAATAGGTGGAATCTAATTCTTCAACTTTAAGAGCAGGAAATTATGTCCCCCACGATCTATTGTTGAACTTTGATTATTTTGGTGGTTGTCTGTGAATTTGGTGGTTGTTTGTGAATTTGATTTTGTTATGTATATTTTCGTTTTGCTTAATTTTTATGGAAGTATTTCTAGAACTAACTCCTCCCTCTTCACCAAAGTATAGTTCAACGCACATGTAAATCTTTCTTTTCCTTTGAGGTTGAATATTCAAATCTTCGAGAAACGTTTTAGGTTTAAAATAAGGAGGCACACAATTCTATGGTGGAATTCAAGTTTCATTCATGACCAAAGAAGACAAATATATATATATATATATAGCATACAATTATACAAAGTTATGGAAATAGAAAAACCCTAATAACCCATAAAGAAATAAATAAAGGCCCATAATAATGAGCCCAAGAATACAAAAAGACATAAAGAAATGAACCACAGAGAGCCCCAGTTCACGTATCATTTCAGAAAATGAATTACGATGATGTTTTAACTCTCCATAGTCCATTCCCTACCTTTGTTGTACTAAAAAAAACTAACTCATATCTCCTCATTTGATAATAGTTTTTCTTTTTAAAAAATCATTTTTAAAAAAAAAACAAGATTGTTATCTTTTTGCATTATTCATCTCAATGATATAGTTAGCAATACATTTTTAACTTGTTCTCATTGTAGATTTTAATAATACAACTTGAAATACATTTGTGTCAAAAAATATATAAAAATGTACACATACGAGAGTTTTGTGTTCAAAATTCTACAATATATATTAATTTGAAGCATAACTCAATTGATTAAGACATATACTTTCGATTAAGAGATCTAATGTTCGAATTCTCCTACCCCACATGTTGTTGAACTCAAAAATAGAAAAATAATAATAATAATAAATCTCACAATATAATTTCTTCTCCAATGGTTAATAATGATATTGATAGTTGGTCTTGTGCTCCTTCCTTTTCTTGTATTTTTTAGTACAATTCCTTTTTCTTGTATTAATAATAAAATCAACAATAGAAATGTTGAATTGAACTCAAGAAAGAAAAAGAATACAAATGTTGAAAAATGAAAATGTGCCATCGCAACCTCCAAGCATTGAAAAGGTTCGAATCCTAATTAGAATCAACGAAAAAGCTCAAAAGAAAATGTCCTTTCGTGTTCTAGAAACTTTCAAACAAGCAAAAGGAAAGAAGATATATATATCTCGAGATTTGGATTCTTCTATTGATTATAATTTACATAGATTTTATTTTATATTCTTATTTAAACGGTCTCTTTCGAATTTGAATTTCTAAATTGTGTACTAGAACTATTTTGGTGCCAAAAAGAAGGTTGACTATGCTAGAGCCGAGCCGAGCCGAGCCAAGCCAAGCCAACCTAACTGCTCACCAAATAAAACTTAGACTATGAAATAAAAATTGGTTAAATTACAAGTTTAGTTTTAAACTTCTATGTTTGTTTTTAATAGGTCTATAAACTCTCAATTTTGAATCTAATTGTTCTCTAAACTTTAAAAATGCCAAATATGTCTTGAAACGTTCAATTTTGTGTCTAATAGGTCTTTGATATATTCAACATTTTTTAAAATTAACAAATCTATAAACATAAAATTGAATTTTGTGTCTAATAGGACATTAAACAAAGATTTTGTGTCAAGCAGGTTTGTAAATTTTAAAAAATGTCTAATAGACACAAAAATGTCTAATAGGTCAAAGATCTATTAGACACAAAATTGAAAATTCAAATACTTATTAGATACAAATTAAAAGCTTTGAGATTTTATTAGATACTTTATTAGATACTTTTTAAGTTTAGGGACTAATTTGACACAAATTTGAAAGTTCAATAACTAAATTTGTAATTTGACCACAAAAATTTATCTAAATATATCAAATGATCCTAATCTTTTCAATAATTCTCAATTTGGTCTCTAACTCTTTACATTTCTTTTGTTTACCTTTAATATATATTAAAAATTCTCAATTATGCTTTTTCCAAAATAAAATAAATAAAAATTTGTTAACAAAAAAGTTGATGTATTATTAAATTATTGTTTATTACATTAACTAAATTATTGTTTATTAACATATTAAGACATTTGAACATGTCACTCAAATGCTATTTAACACATGAACTCAACTCACCCAAAAACAAAATGTGACCCACCAACAAAAAAAATGTTTGTTTCCATGTAGCACATCCATACCCTCATATCCAAATATATTAATAAAACAATAATTTAAGTCCAACTAGACATAACTCAACTAGTTAAAGCTTTAGATAAAATATCAAAACTTTGAATCTTCATCTACACATGTTGTTAAACTCAATAAAATAAATAAATAAAACAATGATTTAATAATATATTAATTCTCTATTTAACGTTTTTTTACAAGGAGCAAGGGCTCATTGAGAATGTTAAATTCATTAGGAGTAAAATTTAGAATTTAAAAAGATTTCTAGGCCAAATTAAAAATTATCTAAAAGATTAAAGGTCATTTGGTATGTTTAGCTAAAAATTTTTGATAGTTTTGTAATCTTTTTCTTATAAGACAGTAAAATTTCTGGCACCTAAACAAAGACAAAAAAAGAATAAAGAAAATAGATAAAGGGGAACAAAAATTACCTCCCATACGCTACCAACACCATTAAGAATGTTTTTTAAAAGGAATAAATAATAATAATTCCAACAAAACTTACCATGTTAGGTGAAAAATATAAATCCCTCTAAAAATTGACAGTAGAAGGAAAAGAAAACACATGTATGTTAGACCATACAACATCTATGAAGATCAATTTAGAGAAAGTTTTCACAATTCATAAATTATCTATAAATAGAATCAATAATTAGGCAGAGTTATTACAATTTCTGTAAAAAAAACAAATGGCCATTAAAGTGAACAAGTAGGAGAAATTGTTATTAGTTCATGTGAGTTTTCGGAGGAGCAAAAACATGCTCTGATCCACCCTGAATTTGGCACAGTGGAGGGGATCTCCCTTCAACATCATTTGGAGTCCTCCAAAAGATGCATAAACCTCCCTGCAAATACATCCATTCCAACCAAACAACATCAGAATTCGGATGTCAAAATGTATTTTATTAATTGAGTTGGAAATACACTATGTTTTTTATGAGATGAAATATGCACGTCTACCCCCTAAAACACAGGAAAAAGAAAAAGGAAAAAAATTACTCACACTTTAAAGCCCCGTTTGATAACTATTTCATTTTTCGTTTTTGATTTTTGAAAATTGTGCTAATTTTCTCACAATTTCTCTATAATGGTTTTCATTTTCTCCACGATAGTTTCCATATTTCTTAAGGAAATATTTGAGTTTCTAGCCAAATTCCAAAGACAAAAATAAGTTTTTGAAAACTACTTTTTTTAGTTTTTAAAACTTGACTTAGTTTTTGAAAACATATATAAAAAGTAGATAACAAAACATGGAAACTCATAGATGGAAGTAGTATTTATAAGCTTATTTTTCAAAAATCAAAAATCGAATGGTTATCAAATGGGGCTTTAAAAATTGTGCTTGTTTCCTTACCATTGTTTTACCATGAGTTTCACATTTCTTAAAGAAATGTTAGAATTCTTAGCAAATTTTAAAAACAAGAACAAATTTTTAAAAACCACTTTTTTTAGTTTTCAAATTTTTGTTTGGATTTTGAAAGCATGTTTAAAAAGTAGATAAGAAAACAAAGAAACTCTTAGGTGGGAGTGGTGTTTGTAAGCTTAATTTTCAAAAACAAAAAACAAAAAACCAAATGATTATCAAACGGAGCCTAAATGATCTCATTTGTAGTAACTTACCATTAGGCCCCAATTGTCAATAATTATGCTATGAAGAGCAAAAAGGAGATTACAATACACACCCTAACAGTTAGTGGAATTGGGTTCATGTACATCATGTAGAGAAAAGCATTAGCGAGAGATCATTAAGGAGAGATTACCCGCCCTCTCGAATTCGTAGCATACTTGTTGTATTCTTGTTTGTTTTCATTTTGAGTATCAAACCATATAGTATAGGGAGTTCACCTGACACTTACCTAACCCAAAAATGGTTTGATGTTATAGAAAATGTATCCATCAAAATGGGCAAATAATGGTGAGTCAACCTCTTAAATACCTTCTCCAAATTTATAAATGATCATTATTTCTTCTTTTAGCATTTAGTACAAATTTGAAAAAGGCACAAATAAGGGACGAAGTTATATATTTAGAAGATTTGACCCAAAAAAAAAATAGCAGATTCAAATCGTTGAGGAAAATCATGGAGATGCAAGTTCACTTACACTTTCAAGTCTGATCCTGAGCCTTCATCTGCAAGTTTGTACAGTTTCCCATGCATGATATACTCAAATTTATCTGCTAGTGATTTCTTCCCTTCCTGCAAAACATTAAGTTCAATTGAAAGATATTACTATTACTAGAGATTTCAATTATGTTCACAATCTTGACAGCTGAAGTAAAACAGGTTTGTTAAAGCGATTCTTATTAGCGCATCCTCGGCACTTCACATACTAAGGAACATTTGCATGATTTTTTTTTAGTTCTGTTTCTAGAACATAAAGTTGTTTGCTTATAACCAGTGTTCTGTTTTTTACTTTAATGAAAAGTTTATAGGAACCTTAAGGGCTTGTTAAGAATGACTTTTCAAGGGCTTGGTTTTTAAGTGTTAAAAAAGTATTTTTAAACACTTGAAAAATCATTCCAAATAGGCACCTAGTCCAATTATAAAAAGAAAAACATATATATTTTCTTCATAAGAGTTCAATTTAATGAACTTATGAAAGTACAAAAGGAGCGGATAACAAAAAAGAATGGTCCAAACAAAGTAGCTAACAAAACATAACAAAAGGAAAATTACAACACCTCTCATGACTTCTCTATATCCCTAAAGACTCTCCAATTTCTTTTGAGCCATAAATGCAACGAGGTAGCAAAGAAAGCCAATGGCAAAAGAACCAGACCCCTTTCCCGGGAGACTAACAAGGAACTCCCCCGACACATTGATCCTACAAAGACACTCAACTTGAAGAATTTGTTGAGACTGATAAAATACTCCTCCATGTTTTCAAGGAGCATATAGGCGAGTGTCTTCAGTCTTAAACAAGTCTATACCATCAGTCACAAACCTTGGACACGAGCCTTATCTCGCCTAAACAAGTGACCTTTCCTTTTCTCTCATTTCTTCTTAAGAGACATGGCTAGCACAACCTTAACAGAACAGAACCAATGGATACTTGCCTTGCAGTTCAGTGACCCTCTTTTCTAGTTTTTTTTAGACTGTTAGGTAAAATCCTTCTCCAAATTTTCAGTATCAGAGAGTTTATGGAATTATTAGTTGTTTCTTTTAGAATCTTTAAGATACATATGAATGCAGATATCAGCAGCAAAGTGTTTCTGTCGAAACATGAAACAAATGGCACAAGAGCCCCAGCATAGTACGAAATTCAATTAGACATTAAGGGGGAAAATATTACCTGACCACTATAGCTGGTAACAGGAGCTCCATCATAATTCAGCGTGGGAGACAGGACCATCAGAATCTTGTCACCTTCATCAATTGGATATATCTCTGTATTTACATCCAGCAGCATATACATGGAAAGCTTCTCACTCCGTCCTTCAATTCTAGAGACTAAAAGAACAATTTCACGCAGTCAATAAACATCATGTAAAATCATTCACAGCAAAGTCAAGATAGTGCAGAAGTTACAAGTCTACAAAAGAGACTTAGAGAGAGTTGAAAGACCAGAAAATTAGAATCAAAAGAATGAGAGAGCAGTAACAAGCGTGAGGAAAGTACCTTTATCATACTTTTTCCCGTCTGGGTTGACACACTTGACCTTGAAAATATCATCAAATAGAAGCTCCACCATGTTTATGCAGAATTTACTCCTCAAAATGCAAATTTGAGTTGGTGGGCAAGCAACAAATAATAAATATGGGGAGAAAGCCAGCAGAATAAGAATGAAATAGTAGAGGGGGTTGGAGAAAGTATTTGAATTGGGAATTAAAAAACTCACTCAGCTGAAACGCAAAATTACAGTAGAAAATTGATCAACGCAAACTCCAAAGCTCAAACCGAAAAACAACCAATACAAGAACTTCCAAGTCTGTCCAGGACCAGATTCTATTGAACAAGGAAGTTGACACTAAAAACAAAAAGAGTAAAATCGAAACTACCAGCCATGGAGGTGTAAGTTTTGAAAAGAAATTTGGCTATGACTATCCTAATTCTAATATCTGTGAATTTTTGTTTAATAGGGAAAATTGGCGTATGATAGATCACTTCGACTGATTCAAGATCAATAAATAAGGGAGATGCTCGAAAATTCATAGTGGGTGGTGCTTTGGAAGATTTGGGAGACTAGAAAACAAGGAAATTTTCAGCAGAGACCAAACAAGAAAAAACAACTCCATTCTTTCATTCGACAAGTCCTAAATCAAGTTTTTTAAGATTTTCAAGTGAGAAGAAATACCTAGATGGAAATTGGGCGAGCACCGATAATAACAAGAGAGTAGAAAACCACTGCAAACCGCTATGATGGAGGCGGCGCAGGAGAGAGCAGAAGAAAGACAGCGGCGGAGGCAGTGAGCTGCTGAAAGAAAGGAGGAGCCGGGCTGAAGAAGATGAAGAAGGAGGTGGAGAGCACGTGAGAGTGAGAGGAAGATGAAAGGGTTTAGGGTTTTTTTTTTCCTAATGATGAAGGGTTTAGGGTTCCCTCTTTCTTTTATGGGAAAATTACCTTTATCGTCCCATAATTTTTAGGAATATGTGTGTTTGGTCTCTAAATTTTCAAAACGTACTCTTTTAGTCTCTGAGTTTTGAGAAATAGGTTTAAAAGATCTCTAATATTTTTTTCATTTATTAGTAATTTTTTATTATTTTTAATGCCTTTTAAATTTAAAAAAAAAATTCTCTCCCCCACTCACCACATTCTCTCTCCTCTCTCCTCCCTCACCCTTTTTCTCTCCTTCTCCGACAGCATATTCTTCATCCTCTCCCCCTTCTACCTTCTTCTACTTCTTCTTGGTCGTTCAGAGCGGTTGAATATGTCAGACGAAGGTGTTGTTGGTGTCTCTTCCATTTGGATCTTGATTTCCTTGACTTGTTCAAAAAATAAAGACGGGGTTCGATTCTTCTTTGGATTGCTTCAGTTTCTTTAATTCCACATAACTTAGGAATGATTTTGTCATAAAATCGTTCATCTTAGCTGATTTGGCTATGTTCTGCAAGATTCAAGACTGGATTGAACGAATCCATTAAAAAAATTTGTAAAAATTGAAAGAAAATCGAAGAAAATACACCATAGCAAGCTTCAAACTTTGTGACGATCAACCAAAAATTCTTGCGGCCTGTTAACACTCAACAGAGAAGTATTTTCCATTAATTAAAGGGCTAAATGTTTTGTTTATGCTATTAGGAATAGCTCAAACGAACTCATAAGCACTAACAGATATAGAAATGTAAAACTCATTTTTTCTTTCAAGTTCTAATCACAAAAAAAATTGAAACATTAAAAAAAAGTAACAAAATTAAATCAATAAAAATGCAAAATTTGAGTTTTGAAGATGAAATGTATGTTTTGTTGCCATGGTGTATTTTGTTCAAGGAGTGTTAGTTTTTATTTAAATCGTGATTTGCATTTAGAGAGGAAGAAGAAGATGTTCTGGAGAAAGGGAGAAGAAGAAGAGGGAAGGAGGGTGGAGGGAGGAGAGAGGAGAGAGAATGTGGTGAGTGAGGGGAGAGATAATTTTTTAAAATATAAAATGTATTAAAAAAAATAAAAATTACTAATAAATGGAAAAAAAAAACATTGAGACCTTTTAAACCTATTTCTCAAAACTCGAGGACTAAAAGGGTACGTTTTGAAAACTCAGGAACCAAACGCACCTATACCTAAAAACTCAGGGACCAAAAAGGTAATTTTCCCTTCTTTTATTTATTTATATTTTATTTTAATTTTAAAAAAAAAACCATTTATACTTGTAAACTTTAGAAATTATAGATTTGCGCGCTGGTTTAGAATTAGGAATCTTAGGAATCAGGAAACTTGAGAATCCTAGGTTGGAATCAGAAACTCTCGAGTTTTTTATTACTGTGTTTGAGGTGTAGGGTTAGTTTTGGCTAATTTGCTGTGTTTAGGATGCAGGGTTGTGTTGGGCTAATTTGTTGTGGTTAGGGTTGTGTTAGGCTTTTTTTTTAACAATTTTTTTAAGCTGTTTTTTTTTCAGATCTTTTTTTTTACTTGATAATTGTTTGTTGAATTGCATATTAATATTTTAACCAATTATGTGGATCAATGGTTTCAAGCATAGTTAAATATAAATGTGCAGTTTGTACAAATATATTGATATATCATTCACTTAATTCATTATGATGTAAAATTAAATAACATTAGTAAGGACATATATTTTAAATAATTAATACGTGGGAAAGAATAATGGAGTTGCTGGAGTAAAGGAAATCCATAATGCAAATGAATGTCCGAAGTTCATAATATCATAATACATAAGCTGAAAGGAATGAAGAAAATAAATAGCAGTAGTTGTCCAAACACACAAGCTGAATTAAAACCAAGTAGTGGCTGAAGGTGATGAAGGCATCGAGTTGTCGTCCATGGGGGGGTCGGGTTCTAGGTGCTCTAACACTTCCACACAATTATCATACTTCCAATCTAAGGAGAATGCAAAGAACGGATGGGTACGAATCCTATGACAAGTAAGAAAGTATGATATGCTCTCTTTTCCAATATAGATAGTCTTGCTCAGCTCTTCCTTCCTTTTCCAGCCTCATTTCTCCATCTAAAGTGTCTCCTCTAAATACTTCATCTGAAGCCTTGAATTTAGGACTGATTGGACAATTCTGATTCATAGGCAACCTCCCATTGGTCCACTTAAGTACAACTGGCTCACTTTTGGACAGCTCAATTAATGAATTTTCTTGCATGTGCTAATCAGGTAGTTCTTTTAATAAAGAGATGCATCAGCATAGATTTTTGCATATCTCTCCAAATTCATCTCCCAACGTTATTTTTAAATCTCTTCACTTGAAGAAAAATTCAATAAATTAAGTCAATGTCTTAGAAAAAAGCATACCATTTTCACATCTTAAAAGAATTCACTCTTAACAACAAACACATATAGAACAAGGTTTTAACAACCAAAAATCACCAAAAGCACTCAAACAATCAAGTTTAATAAGAGATTTTTAAAGATGAATAATTCTTCTATATATTGAAGAGTTATCAAACTCTATTTTAGAAATTTTAAAAAAAAAAGTCTATTTAAGAAATTAGAGAATTTAAAATTCTATTTCACAAAGTATTCAGACAACTATTTTAGAAACTCTATTTTAGAAATTAAAAAATTAGAAGTCTATTTAATAAATTAGGGAATCTAAAACTCTATTTCACAAAGCATTCAGAAAAACCTACGTTGAAACTCTATTTTAGAAATTAAAAAATTAGAAATCTATCTAAGAAATTAAGGAACTTAAAACTTTATTTTACAAAGTATTCATAAACCTATTTTTGGCACTCTATTTTAAAAATTAAAATATTGGAGGTCTATTTAAGAAATTATGGAATTTAAACAAAATTTCTATTTTGAAATATATTTTTAAGGATAAATGAGTTGTAAAATTCAAAATATAGTTTAGAAATTAAAATATTAGAAACGTTATTTTGCACAGTATTTTGAAACATATTTCAAATATAATGGGTTAAAAAATTTGTTTAATAAACATTTTTAGTTTTATTTTAACATTTTAAAAAATTGACTAGGCGGTTGGGTCACTGAAGTGATCGTTGGGGTGGTTGGGTTGCTGAGGTGGTCGCCGATGGTGGTTGCACGGTGGTCAAGTCGCAAGAGTGGTCGTTGGGTGGTTTTTGGCAGTAGTTATCGGGTGGTATGTTGCCCGAGTAGTCATTGGGTGGTTGTGGCAGTGTGTTGTCGGGTGGTCAGGTCGCTAGAGTCATTGTCGAAGTGGTCATTAGGGTGGTCACCAGGTAGTCGTCAATAATGGTTTTGGGTGGTTGGGTTGTCAAGTCATCAGGTAATCGTCGAAGTAGTCATCGGGGTGGTCTAGTCATTGGAGTGGTCACTAGGTAGTCGTCGGCGGTGGTTGCTAGGTAGTTAGGTTTTCAGGGTGGTCGTCAACTATGGTTGTCATGTGATTGGGTCGTCGGAGTGGTTGTCAGATGGTCGTTATTGGTTGTTCGGGGCAAGTCGGGTTGGTCGGATTTTTGCTACACTAAAGTGCACATGATCGAAGTAATAAGAAACTAGAAGTATTCCAGAGTATAGTACCCAAGGGAATGAGTTTTAATAAAATTTATTAAAATGGCACACAATCGTTTACAAATTTCAACTAAAAGTAATCGTGGGTGAAAATGATTTGTGAGGTGTATTGACTAAAAGAAAAATTGTTGAAAATATCAATGGAAATAAAAAAGGGATTCAAATATGCTTTTGCTCTATCGAAAGAAATTGCGGCCTAATTGTAATTGCAATCCTTTGATTCAACACTTAAGCTTTGTAAACCAAATTCAACACCTATTCGACCTTCTATGAAGTATCTTTAGGAGGCTAAGCGATTAAATCGATATTTCTATGGCTAATACGAACTTAGTTAATTTTGAAACACAATTCTTTTGGTTTTAAAGGGTTTGCCCTATGTCTAGGGTCAAAAACAAATTCCTATGTCTAGGCTATTTTCTTTTATTGCTTTTATGAAAACCTAATTTTTATCTAACCTTTTCAGAATTAGACTAAAATTATTGTATACTAATATAGGTGATCAATCTAAACTAGTAATGAAAATTTCAATCAATAAAAGCAAATAATGCTATAAGATTAAGCAATGTTGCTTTTACATATTAGACATTTATTTCTTTCTCTAGGGCATTCACATGCTTGAATCCCAAAGAAAGACTTAGCTCATGATTAAAGAAAATAAAATAATGATTTAAAAGAATCAAAGTGCATAACTAAAATAGAATTAATAAATAATTGAATAACAATTCAACAATAATGAAAGAACAACCAAAATTCTATTAATCAAAATAAATTCAGCAACTAATTAATTTCAAGAATAAAAGGGAAGAATAAAATATTAGCTAAAAACTCAAAATTACAGCAGCAATTAAGTTCTGAAAATAGAAGCAAATAACTTAAATAAAACATAAAATAAATTCTAAGAACAGGAAGAACACAACCCCTTTTTCACTTCTTATTCAATTGACTCAACTCCAATTTTTTCAAAGGGAATTGAGCCTTCACTTCCTTCAATTTTCATTGAGGAATGATTGAATTTTGAAGTTAAAAGGGGCTGGAAAATAGAAGAAAAATAGCAGCAAACAGAAATAAAAACATCAGAAAATTAACAGCAGAAAATTGACAGCATAAAATCGTGAAACAGTAGCAATTGAGGCTGAAAACGGTAGAAAAACTAATTCCTTTTCTTGTGGCTTCTCCTCCCATATATTATAGAGGATTTGGGCTAGGGTTTTCTTTTTGAATGATGCACAATGATAGCCAAAATCACAACTGAAATCATGAAGACAATATCCCAAAAAATTCCTAGCTTTTAGGAGATTTGCGGATTTTCCTTTAATTTCTAGATTTGTCGAAATTGCAATTGCAATTCTATTGCATTCTACAAAAACCTGCACCAAAGTATTAAGTAAGTTTGACTTTTCTTCTTCTTTTGTTCTATTTTTTTAACTTACTTCTTCCAACCATAATTTAATTAACTTCAACTCTTTTCTTGCCCTTTGATCAAATAATATGAATAAAACCATAAGCATAACTAACTTTTGAAGGCCAAATAATCATCATGAATGAGAATTATCAAGGGTCGTCGAGGTGGTTAGGTCATTGGTGTCGAGTTGTTGGGGTGGTTGAGTCGCAGGGGGTGGCTGTCAGACTGGTCTTTAGAGTTCTCATTACAGTGGTCGCTTGAGGTAATCGTCAGTGGTGATCGGGTCATCGATGTGGTTGTCGGTAGTCGTCGGGTGGTCACCATAGTTGTCATCAGAGTTGTGTGTCGAAGTGGTCATATGAAAATGAAAAACGGCAAATGGAATAGGAAAACATGACACAAACCCCATGGGGTTGCATTGTTGTAACCAATGGAGTTGTGTTTCAAAACCAAGGGTTTTGAGTTTGGAACCCAAAACCATGGCCCAAACGCTTAATAGTTGTATCAATTTAGACTCCATTTCCATTTGATAACAATTCCATTTTTAGTTTTTCGTTTTTGAAAATTGTGCTTATTTCTTCGTAATCTTTTTACTGTGGTTTTCAATTCTCTTAAAGAAACATTTAGATTCTTAACCAAATTTCAAATTCTAAAAACTTGTTTTTTAAAATTATTATTTTTTAGTTTTCAAAACTTGACTTGGATTTAACATTTGTAGGAGGTAGATTTAAAAAAAAAAAAAAAAAAAAAAAAACCGTAAGTGGAACTAGTATTCATAAGCTTAATTTTCAAAAACTAAAAACAAAAAACCAAATAGTTATCAAAAGATGCCTAAATTTTAAACTTTCATAAGTCAATCAATTTAATCTCGATGATTTATACATATTTTCACTTTATTCTATTTAAAATCAACTCAAAATCATTTAAGTAAATTTATTTTTCTCTCAAAGTCTTAAAGTAGCAAGAAAAATTATTATATAATTATTCTTCAATAAATAGAAAAAAGAAAATAAAGCAAGAAAAGAAGATGAAAGACCCTTGAAAAATCACTACTACTTATTTGATTCTAATATTTTTCTCCAATATTACGTTAATTCTTGGATTCAAATTAATATGTCTTTATACATATGTGAGAATTATTCATTAACAATTTTTAAAAGAATCTTAGTAGAGGCTTTAAATAGAAAATTTAAAGATTAATTAAACACTTTTAAAATTACTTATTAGACAGAATAAAAAACTTTAGTAAAAATTACCTTTTTGGTCCTTGAGGTTTCAACAATAGGTGCGCTTAGTCCATGAGTTTTCAAAATGGACATTTTTAGTCCATGAGTTTTGAGAAATAGGTTTAAAAGGTCTCTCATATTATTTTTATTAAAATTTTCAATTTTTTATATAAAATTAATATTCTTTATTCATTTTTAATATTGAATGATTTTTTAAATAAAAAAAAATTATCTCTCTCCTCACTCCTCACTCCTCCTTCCACCTTCCTTCCCTCTTATTTGTCTTTTCCCTTTATCCCCACCATCTTCTTCTTCCTCTCCCATCCTCCCTCTCCATACATAGCAGCGGCAGTTACAGTGGTGACTTCGCAGTATTCGTTTCTTCCTCCTATTCTTCTGACAAGTCGTCGCGAGGCGACTCCCGCGGCCGATGCGTCCTATTCTGATTGGAATCACGAAAGTTCGAATTGGAGACGACGACATTGAATATGAGAGAGTGAATAAGCGATGAGAGATTAGAGTAATCTATGAATATTGATTTGAATTTGCAAGCGGCTTTGATTTTGGCTATGAATATTGATTTGAATTTGCAAGCGGCTTTGATTTTGGAGTAGAGGCATCGACCATTTTTTTGGTCTTTTGAGTTTGAGTATTGGAGAAAGATTATGGTGGAAAATGGTGAGAAATGCTTGGAGATTTATGAAGATTGATGGTGAAAAAAGAACATTTATCTTTTTTTATGAAGATTGATCGGCGTATTGAGAGGGGGGAGAGGAAGAAGAAGATGGTGAGGAGAAGGGGAAAAAGATGAAGAAAATGGAAGAAAGGTAGAAGGAGGAGAGATGTGAGAGAATGGGGTAGAGGGGAGAGAGATTTTAAAAAAAAAAATTAAAAAATCATTAAATATTAAAAAAGAATAAATAATAATAATTTTACAAAAAAAATTGAAAAAAAATAATAAAAATAATATGAATGACCTTTTAAACATATTTCTCAAAACTCAAGGACTAAAAAAGTTCATTTTGAAAATTCAAGAACCAAACGCACCTATTTCTAAAAGTTCTAAGGACCAAAAAGTTATTTTTCAGAAAAACTTAAGGACTATTAGAAATCTTTTAGGGGCCGTTTGGCCCATGGGTTTGGGTTGGGATGGGTTTGGGTTCCAAACCCAAAACCATGTTTGGCACAAGGTGTTTCAAAACCCTTGGTTTTGAAACACAACCCTATGGGTTACAACAGTGCAACCCCATGGGGTTTGTTCCATGTTTTCCTCTTCCATTTGCCGTTTTCCATTTTCGGCGACCACTCCGACAACAACTCAGGCGACCACTCCGATGACAACTCCGACGACCACTCCGACAACAACTCTGGCGACCACTCCGATGACAACTCCGGCGACCACTCCGATGACAACTCCGGCGACCACTCCGACAACAACTCCGACGACCACTCCGATGACAACTCCGGTGACCACTTCGACAACAACTCCGGCGAACACTCCGACAACAACTCCGGTGACCACTCCGATGACAACTCCGGCGACCACATCGGCGACCCGACCACCGCTAACGATTACCTCCGACGACCACTGCGATGAGAACTCTAGAGACCAGTTCCATTTACCATTATCCATTTCTAGCGACTACTTCGACAACAACTCTGATGACAACTCCGGTGACCACCCAACAACCATCGATAACAACAACTCTGACGACTACGACGGTGACCCGACCACCGCTGACGATTACCTCAGACAACCACTGCGATGAGAACTCGAGAGACCAGTCTGACGATTACCTCAAACAACCCGACTTGCCCGAACCACCGACAACAACCACTTCAATGACCCGATCACCTGACAACCATAGTTGACGATCACCTCGAAAACCTGACCACCTAGCAACCACCGTAGACAACCACCTAGTGACCACTCCGATGACCTGACCACCCTGATGACTACTTCGGCGATTACCCCGACGACCTGATAACCCAACCACCCAAAACCACTGTTGACGACCACCTGGTGACCACCCTGGCGACTCCAACAACCCAACTACTGCCACAACCACCCAGCGACCACTCCGGCGACATGACCATCCTGATGACCACTCCAACGACCCGACAACTACTGCTGAAAACCACCCAACGACCATTCCGGCGACCTGACCACCGTGCAATCACCACCGGCGACCACCTCGGCATACCCCAAACACCCCATCAATCCAACAACCCCAACGACCACTCCAACAATCACCCTAACGACCCAACCACCTAGTCAATATTTTAAAAGGGTCAGCGTGGATGAGCTATATGCAAAACTAAAGGCGATCCCAGGGATGACAAGGCAAGACTGAATGGCTGTTGCAAAGACTATTCTCTCGGATAGTATGATGTTGAACTCCTTCTTTACATTCACCCCAGATTGGAAGTATGATTACTACGTGAAAATTTTGGGGAAAGCACCTAGAACCTGACTCTCTTTTCATCACTTTCATCTACCACTCTTATGACATACATTTGTGTTTTGACAACTACTTCTACTTTCTTGTCATTTCATCTGGAATGTGTGTTACGATATTTTTAGAACTAGATCTAGTTCTAATTTTTTGTTTTACTTTACCATTGGCAACACCATTCTTACATTGCACCTATTAATTATCTGTTGCTACGCATAATCTTCAATTTTATGTCATCATGAGTGGAGTGAATGAGATAGCATATAATTATACAAACTACACATAGTATAATTCAAATTGAACTATAGTTGTAATAATTACTCTACATAATTGGTTAAATAGTTTGTATGATGTAACACACCAAAAAAATTATGAAGTTAAAAAAATGGAGTAGAAAAAAAAAACAGTGTAAGATTTTTTTTAAAAATAATAAACAATTTGAAAAATTATAAAAAAAAACAAACTAAACAAACCCAGCCCAACCCAACCCTGCACCCCAAACACAGGTTTCAGCAAACCAGCTCAACACAACCCTGCACCCCAAACACAGGAATCAGAAACCCCAGGGTTTCTGATTCCAGCCAAAAAACCCCAAGATTCCAGAACACCAGGATTTCTGATTCCAAACCAACGCGCCAAACAGCCCTTAAATGTAAGGACCTATCGATAAAGTTTAAATTGTCCAAAACCTTCGTCGTATTGGAAAGAGCATCCGTCCGTCGGCGACCCTTCCCCGCCGTCGTGTACTTGTTCCGCTACCTGGAGAGGGTGCTACTAAATCATCCAAGCCCTTTTCTTAAAGGAAAGGAGAAAGGAAACATCGAAGCCGCCTAATACTGGACTAGAGCCGCAGAAAGAAAGAACCCAGAAGCCCCGAATTCCACTTTACTAATCTGCTTCAGAATGAGCCATAACAAGCCTAGACGCTTCAAAAATCATCATCCTCACCGCGGACAATCCACTCGAGGCCATAAATTCATCGGGTAACGACATTTACAGTTACCCTTTTCCCCTGATTCGTCTTTTCTTTGATTGCTCATTTGCTTTCTTTTTGGTTTCCTCAGAGAGGACGAGTGTTTGCCAATCGACCCAGGTGCCTACTTTGTCTCACTGAAGTTTGCTTCTATATCTCTGATTTAGTTACTATTAATAGAAGCCATCGTGGTAACGAGATTTTGGATTTAGGTCCTTGATGAGTTCCTTTCTCTTGCAGCCAATGAAGAGGAGCAAGCGGGTCCGAAAATTCAGCTTGCCATGTGGGTGTGTGTTATTCAATTTGTTTTTCACCTTTTTGTTGCTGAATTCTCAACAATTCCTTGCCCTGCTGTTGTTACAAATGGGAATGAAAACTTAAGCTTAAAAGGCTGTATGCAACCTGAATTTGATAGTGTTTTATTGTTGATACAGGATTTTGGGCAGTGTGATGCAAAAAGGTGCACAGGACGCAAGCTTGCACGATTTGGCTTGTTAAAAGCAAGTACCTAATTCTCTCCTTTTCTTTTCATATTTTTAACTATGCTGCTCAGTTGCGCATTACTTGGTTCATGTGGGCATATCACCAAGCCATTTTAGGTATACCACAAGAATTACTTAATGATCATACAAATTGTCTTGTTTGATGTATTGGCTTAGTTCTATATGATCTCTCCTGGGAATTCTGAAGATACGTTTCGAATGTGATGATTGGTATCTATAGGAATATGATGTTTTGGGAACAGGAATGGTAGCCTAGAAAAATAGGTTGTATTGTGTTTACTTGCTAAAGGAAGTATAATGTTAGGTGACTCCGTTTCGATGTCCAATATGAGGAACTTTCCAAATATGTAATTCTAATTTCTTAGTTTGGTCTTACAATGCTTCATAAAAATAAAAATTAGAAGAGGAGCAATCTAAAGTTCTTTTGAGCGAGAATCCTTGAAACTCTTAACATTCGTGGTTTCTAATTGTAAACCAACAAATCAGGTTTAAATTATAAAAGTTGGAAAATCAGGGACTAAATAGAAATAGTGAAAACTGGGGGGGGGGGGGGGGGGGTGGGGAGAAGTACAATTTGCTTTAATCATTTTTAAGTTGTCTCATCAAATGAGGGTGGATGATTTAAATTTTATATGAATCATCTGATTCATGCTCGTTTAAGATTTTAATTAGAAGCACTCATTTTCTATGACATACAATTAATTGAGTTTTTTCGACATACAAAAAATTGCTCTAACTTCCATTGCATTCATGCAGGATTTGCGTGTTAACAGTGGATTTGGAGGCATTGTCTTGAGGTACGGTGAACAATTATGCTTCCTAGTGAAGTTGTAACTTGTTACCGAACACCACTAGGTTTATGATAATACTATCACTAGAAAGTTGTGTCATCTCATCTCTAGTTTTAGATTTTCATAAACAGCTTTCCAGAGTGTCAAGGAATTTTGAACTCGTTTACTGACTTAATGGGGAGGTACTATACAATATTGTTGGGTGTCCTGAATCACCTTTGACATTGGTGTTAATTTCAAGAAATCTGTTTGTTTTCAATTGTTTTCGGGATGGAATGCTTCTGTAAGTGAGGATCCGCTTGTTTCTATCGAGGGACTTGTTGCCCATCCACTAAAATTGTTGTGATGGAATAATGGCCGGTTTCAAAGAATATTAGGGAGTTGAGAGAGTTACGTTTCAAATAAAATGTTCAAGAATTGGTGAAGAGAAAAGCTTCTCTCTATTTCTTCTTTCTGAATATATTTCTCAATACCAAGACGATATAGTGACTGCACTATTTAAGTGCAGAGAATAATAAAGAATAAAAGAATTTTTATAATAATAAGACCTAACAACCTGGACATGTGTAGGCTATAAAATAGCCAAATAATAACAAGAAATAGTTCTAGACCCTTCTGCTTAAGAGGCTAGCTCATTTGCCACCTAAGTCTTCGTCAGCACACACCTCAGCCTTTGACCCTTTGACTAACTCCTCAACATCCCCCCTCAAACGAGAGGGTAGAGCAGTTAACCCGAGTTTGGAGCGCAAATATACAAATTGAGAGTGAGGAAGAGCCTTGGTGAGACAATCCGCAAGTTGCTCGGAGGAAGGAACATAATGAACCTCTAAACGTCGATGCAAAACTTGATCTCGTACAAAATGTACATCAATTTCTATGTGCTTCGTCCAAGCATGAAAAACAGGATTGGCAGCCAGTGCACGCCCCATATTGTCACACCATAAGATAGGTACGGAGGAAGATCGAAAACCAATTTCAGCAAGTTGTTGCTGAATCCACATGACTTTAGTTGAAGCATGAGCAAGAGCCCGATATTCAGACTCAGTGCTAGGCCGAGCAATAGCCACTTGCTTCTTTGAGGACCAAGAGACAAGTGTTGTGCCAAGAAAAACACAATAGGCAGCCACAGATTTGCGATCATCCACATTTGCAGCCCAATCAACATCGGAAAAAGCAGTGACACTAAGATTTGAGCTAGGCTGAATGAAAAGACCAGTGCGAGAAGTACCGTGTAAATAATGAAGAACACGTTTAACGGCTTGCCAGTGTACATCGGTTGGTACCTTTAGGAATTGACTCAGTTTGTTTACAATAAAGGCAATATCCGGCCTTGTATTTGTTAAGTATTGAAGTGCCCCAACTGTGCTTCAATATATTAGAGAATCAACAAGTAGCTCACCATCAAATAGAGAAAGGCCTTTTCCTACAACAGAGGGAGTTGGACTGGACTTGACATTTTGCATATTGACTTTTTCCAACAAATCATTAATATACTTGGACTGGTTCAAGTGAATGCCAGAAGGTAGATATGTGATCTGAATACCCAAAAAGTAGCTAAGTCTACCAAGATCTTTTAAGGCAAACGTGGAGTCAAGTTGGGAAATAATACTATCAACAAACACTGTACTGTTGCCAGTTATAATCACATCATCAGCATATAGTAAAAGAAGAACCAGTACCTCATTGCGATTATAGTAGTAAAGAGAAGCATCTGACTTGGAGAGACAGAACCCCCAACCCAAAAGACTACTTTTCAACTCATCATTCCACGCTCGGGGTGCTTGCTTGAGGCCATAAATGGCTTTGTGAAGTTTACATACAAAGTTCGGTCGAGAAGGATCCTCATACCCCGGTGGTTGGATCATATAAACGTCTTCTTTCAGAGTTCCATTCAAAAAAGCATTGTTAAAATCCAATTGCCTAAGATCCTAGCCTTTAGAGACAGCCAAACGTAAAACAATTCGAATTGTAGAAGGCTTGACCACCGGACTAAAAGTCTCAAAAAAATCAATACCTGGAGTTTGATGAAACCCTTTAGCTACTAATCGAGCCTTATAGCGCTGAACCGAACCATCCATACTTCACTTGATTCGATACACCCATTTGCACCCTACAATATTATATTGAGCCCGTGGAGGTACAAGGGACCATGTTCCAGTTTTAAGCAGGGCAAAGTGCTCAGCATCCATGGCGGACCGCCAATGTGGGGAGGTAATGGCATCATGGATCTTCGTGGGTTCTGTCATAGACCAGTCGGTAGAGGCAGAGGTGACAACCCACGCCTTAGGCTTGAAAATACCAGCTTTCCCACGAGTTATCATAGGATGACCAATCGGCGTTGAAGAAACCACAAGCGGAGACACATTGGTGGCTGGCAATGAGCCGAGCGCCAGTGGTGAAGGAGAACAAACGGTAGTGGGCATTGGTGGTGAGCTAGGGGTTGAAACAGAGGGCAAATTAATGGATGGTTGAAATGTAGGTGATGGGTCAGGTGGCGTGTGAGAGGAGGAAATACGAGGGGACAGATTGATCTATCGGATGGGGGGCTGAGTAACAGGTGACAGGACATCATGATGTGGCTGAGGACTAGTGGCCATAGTGGGAAGATTGTCAAACCATGTTAAAATGAAGGGGCAAACGTGGACGAAGTAGTTATGGGTGGTTAGGCCCTAAAACCAGATGAAAAAGGGAAGTCATCCTCATGAAACCGGACATGGCGTGAAACAAAGACCCGACCCGAAGCATTTAAGCAGAGAAACCCTTTATGAAGAGGGCTAGGGCCAATATAAACACATTTTTCAGTACGAAACCCGAAAAAGGGTCTGAGATGTGGATAACATACCCACCCGAACACTCTTTAAGTCTTCAATCTTAAGTTTTCGACCAGTCAACACCTCCATTGGTGAACGGCCCTGAAGAACAACAAAAGGTAAACCATTAATTAGAAAAGTGGCTGTTTGAAAAGAAAACCACCAGTACCGTAGAGGCATAGAGGCTTGTGCAAGCAATGTGAGACCGGTTTCAACGATATGCCGGTGTTTCCTCTCAGTTCGACCATTTTGAGCTGATGTGTAAGGGCATGAAACACGAACTTGAATTCCAAGATGAGAGCAGAGTTGTTGAATGGGTTTATACTCACCACCCCCATCAAGTTGTATCATTTTAACAGAAGTTTGAAACTGATTTTGTACAATGGCCAGGAAAGCTTTAAAGGCAATCAATGTATCACTTCTCTGTCTTAACGGATAAAGCCAAGTAAACCGACTACAGTCATCCACAAAATGTACATAATAGCGATAACCAACATTAGAACTGACCGGTGCAGGTCCCCACAAATCAGTATGCACTAAATCAAATTTTTCCTTAGCATGAGAAGTAGAGTGAGGAAATGGTTGAGCATGCATTTTTCCAAATTGACAGGCTTCACAGAAAGATAACTTCTCATTCAATTGAAAATTCAAAGTACAATTCCTCAAAACTAAATCCAGAATTTTCAATGATGGATGACCAAGACGACGATACAACAAAGACTTGGTCATCGTTACATTAACTTCCGCAGGAACTTTAGACAAAACAAAAACACTTGGAAAACTCAAAGAAACAACAGTGGAGGGCGTGTAACTTCTCGACTGAATCGGCCCATTATTTACTAGTAGTCTAGGAGAAGCAATGTGATGTAGACCATCTTTAAGGGTTCCCCTCAGTGGCTCCATTCCCGACATTTTGTCCTTAACCACACAAAAATCAGCATGAAATTCCACAAATATATGATTATCTTTAGCCAATTTAGATATGCTAACTAAATTCTTGGCAATATGAGGAACACATAGAACATTATTCAACTTCAGATTTCCACATTTGGAAGAAATAAATGAGTTACCCGTATGAGATATACTCAGTTCAGAACCATTACCAACCAAAACCAAATTAGTACCTGTATACTCTGTTTTGGGACTCAGATAATTGGGGTTGAAGGTAACGTGATTTGAAGCCCCACCGTCGGCATACCAATTTGGATCAACAATGGTTTCAGGTGACGCAACCGCATTATGGGCAACCATGACATTAGTATCTGCAATAGAACGATTACTATTCCCACCAGAGTAATCACGAGATTGGCCAGGATTATTGACTTGTTAAACCGGAAATAACAAACAGATGTTGTATGTCCAAGTTTGCCGCAAACCTGACAAGTAGGTCGATTATTGGAATTGTGGTTCCAACGACCTCTCCCTCGATTTCTTCCTCCACCACTACGCTGATTTCCAGATTGACTTCTTTGATTTTGTCCAGAAGGAAATTTAGTTTGCGCTACATTTACAGAGGAGGAGTTGGCAACAATCGGTACTTCATTTTTAAGGGAGAGCTGATATTCAAGTTTCTTTTCATACGACAACAAATTAGATTGCATATCAGCCCATGTTACTCCTGGACGGCTCTGAAAACTACCGCCACTGGATTATATTCCTCATCAATCCCAGATAACACCTGCGAAATTAGATCCCGTACCAAAATAGGGCTTCCAGCAAGCGCTAAACTATCAGAATATTTTTTCATGATACTCAAATAATCAAACATGGATGAAGAGCCCTTACTAGTTTGTTGGAAGATTCTTTTTAAATAATCAACTTCAGCATGAGACTGAACTCTGAAGAGTTCTTGAACAGCATCCCAAAGTTCCTTAGAGGTAGAGAAACCCATTACCTGGATTGCTATTTCAGGAGACATAGAATTATAAAGCCACCCAAGAAACAATTGATCAATGGTTATCCAAGACTCATACTCTGGATTTATAGCCTGATTTGTTCTAGCAATCAGCTCAGTACTTGTTCCTTCTTCTATTTGATTCAAATACATTGGAGGACACGGTTTCGTACCTAACAAGTAACTCTCTAACCTGTAGCTCCGAAGGATTGGCCAGGCAAGATTCTGCCATAGAAGGAAATTGCTCCTATCTAGCTTGACAGAAGTGATTTGATTCAGAAGTTGATTTAGAGGAGGTCCGGTAAATTTTCCAATTGTAGCAGTAGCGGAAACAAATGTTGATGGCTGGGACTCTTCGTCAAAAATCGAACTACTAGCGTTGGCCATTTGGGCTCTGATACCAAGTTACATTTCAAATAAAACGTTCAAGAATTGGTGAAGAGAAAAGCTTCTCTCTATTTCTTCTTTCTGAATATATTTCTCAATACCAAGACGATACAGTGACTGCACTATTTAAGTGCAGAGAATAATAAAGAATAAAAGAATTTTCATAATAATAAGACCTAACAACCTGGACACGTGTAGGCTATAAAATAGCCAAATAATAACAAGAAATAGTTCTAGACCCTTCTGCCTAAGAGGCTAGCTCATTTGCCACCTAAGTCTTTGTCATCACACACCTCAGCCTTTGACCCTTTGACTAATTCCTCAACAGAGAGGTTTCCTTAATTTGACTGGGTATTACAGAAATCTTGTTGCCAATTATGGTGCATTGCTTCCCTTTTTATCCTACAACTCAAGAAAGACAATTTCCACAGGAACACAGCTGCCACAATTGTTTTGGCACAATTGGAAGTTGCGATGTCATACATTCCTATGTTTAGATTGCCATATTTTTTCTCAATCTCTTCATCATAGGGATTAGATGCTTCAGGGATCAGAGTGGGGGTAGTGAGTATTTTCAGTTAGAGTTGATGTTCATTGTTTCAACGATGCATTAGTGATGACTATACCCAGGTGGACTGGAAATTTGTTGTCCTTAAAGTTCTTGTTAGATACAAAGATGGTGGATGGAGACTATGGATCACCAAGCTCAAAATATGATTAGCGAAGGAAGTGTCCTGGCTAGAGTTGAGATATTTGTTAGTGTATGTGTGGTCTATGAACAAGCTAAGTAATTTGCTTTAGGGCATGTTTGGGAGTGATTTTGAAATGGTTAAAATCACTTTTGTCGTATTTAAAAT
The DNA here is from genome assembly GCA_033996785.1 of Trichosanthes truncata. NCBI lineage: Eukaryota > Viridiplantae > Streptophyta > Magnoliopsida > Cucurbitales > Cucurbitaceae > Trichosanthes > Trichosanthes truncata. The sequence goes on from JAWPNB010000003.1 coordinate 76,088,066, forward strand.
TACTCCGAAACATGTTTTTAATTATTCAAAATCAATTTTTATGGTATGAAAATCGCGTTTAAAAGTGTAAAATCAAACACTAAGTTGATTTTAAATTATTAAAGACATGTTTCCGAGTAATTTTGAACATGACAAAGGTGATTTTAACTATTTCAAAATCACTCCTAAACATGCCCTTAGCCCTTGCTATTTTCTTCCAACCTTTGCTCATTTCAGACTGTATTTTGGATGACTTTTATTTAATTAATAAATCAACTTTCATTCAGATGTAGTGTGGGTCCCACTTATAGCCAAGTGATGTAACTTATGGAAGGGTGGGAAGGATGCAAGCTGAGGTATTATTTAGTAAGGATATACTACATGTAACAGGTATTTTCTTCTGGGTTAAAAGTTTTGGCGTTTGGGAGAGAAGGAGAGCTCTCGAGTCATGTCCAAACTATGTACCTCTCTAGTGTTGGTAACTAATTTTGAATCTATCGTATTGCTAATTATCTTTTTACCATAACCTGCTTTCACAATTTTATTTGTGTCCTGATGAAACAAGATGAACGGTAATGATTAAATTCTTACACAAAGGCTTATGAACTTATGGTCCCAATCTTTATCCTCTTCAATCTGAAAATTTTGGCAGTCCAGTGGGAGTGAATTGTGTCTCTAAAGAAGATCATAGTCTTCTTAAACAAAGAGGATTAGCGGTTGTGGATTGCTCATGGGCGCGTCTGGGTGATGTTCCATTTGTGAAGTTGCGTTGCTCTGCTCCTCGCCTATGTAAGATATTTGCTTCTTGAATATGAAAGTCTTGTGTTCTTTTTAACCTTGCTGTTATATGATTATTAATGTTTTCCTAAACTTCGATTGAGATTTCACTATGTTCAATGATGTGCATTTTCCTGACTGAACTCCAACTGATTGGGATTGGCAATGACAATAATTTAATTATATCATGGTTTCTTCTCTTGGTTCTGATTTTCACCTTCTGCAAATTTGTTGGTGCAAATGTTTGTAGTACCTTGGCTAGTAGCAGCAAATCCAGTGAACTACGGTCGACCATGTGAGCTATCTTGTGTGGAAGCATTAGCCGCCGCTCTAATCATATGGTACCACGACCTCTATCTCATCTCTTCCCATGTGTGGCAGTTGGTTTCTAACTGATTCTGCTGAGATTTACGTCAATTACCAATCTCATTTCATTGTACATCCTTTTGTCATATATTTGGTGTAATCAGCTTACATCTGATAATTGGGGGAAAAAAATCTCATTGTAGATCAACTCTTCATCTAAGATTTATAAGGTTTTGTATTAGAATATATTACTCTGCTTGAATGTTCTAATTTGTTAAATTTCTATAAAATGGTTTTATTAGTCACTTCACTGCGAGATGCAGAATTTTGAAGTTGTTTGCTTTATAATTTTGTCAGTAACTTTCCTTCTAATTTTAAGGTCACAAAGAAAAGTCATTGTTGACGCTAATGGAGTGACTGAAAAATGAAAAACTATAGATCTTGCCCGGGAACAATTCTCCTTTAGCAACTTTAGACTCAAGAAACTGACTAGAATATAATTAATGATCATTGATTGTTATTAAACAATAACACTCTGTTTATCACTTTTTAATGGATGTTTGAACTTAGTATTTTGTCCATTTTGTTTAACCATTTCTGTTGACCTGAACTAACAGTGGGGAAGGAGAAACAGCAGACCTTTTGCTTAGCAAGTTCAAGTGGGGCCATGCTTTTCTTTCCGTTAATAGGTATATTGCACTATTTATTTTATACCAATATGGCTAAACATATAATTTAGTCTGGTCGTTTTTCAATTTCGTCCCTAATCCTTTGAAAGTTTCTATTATTCTTTCCATCAAGTTTAAGTATGCTGGTTCATCCATAAAATTGGAAACCTAACTGTGTCATATGAGATAGAATAACTTATCTGATTGGAAATGACTTGCCATCATAAAAGATGGGCTCATTTAAATGTTACTATACTATTTGACGACAAGGACTTCATCGAAAGAAATTCTGGTCGTTGAAGACAGATTGAAATGTTTAAAAGATTAGGGGGAAATTGAGAGATGTCACGGATATTAAGGACTAAATTACATATTTAGCCTCTCAGCTTTCAAGTTTAAAAAGGAGTTCAAAGCTCGTAAATCGATATTATTTGAGCTTTTTCCATGTCAATGCTTGCTAATTTCTGTTTGTATATCACACAGGGAGCTTCTAAAACAATACTCAGCATGCGAGAATAGTGCTGATATTATTTCGGTCCAGAATGCTTGGTTATCACAACAAAGGCAGGTCCCCAAGGAACTGGTTAATGCAGAAGGTAATTTTTTGTTTTGCACGTTAATTTCAACCACCAAACCAACCAAAATCAAACCGAATCGATTGAAACCAACAATATCTAACCAAAACAAACCGACTGACTATTTATTCAAATTTACATTTTAGAAAACCGAATGATTTGGAAGTAGAGTCGTTTTCCAGCAATGGGAACGGCTTGTTAAGGTTTAACTTGAATGAGCGACGGTTTTGGATGTTGCAGGTGCAGAGAAGTCATCTGTGAGCAAAGACGACGAGGGTTCCGATGATTCGGACGATGGACTTCCACCATTGGAGAAGAATCTAAATCACTTGACCTTGCAGAAAGACAGTGATGAAGAAAGCGAGTAATAATTTATACAATAGAAGCAGAAGTTTAATGCAGATACCAAATGCACATGGAGAAGTTTAATGTAGGTTTCTTCTATTTGGCTTTGCTTTTTTACTCAATAAAGTACTAATTCAGTTGGAGTGTTGGTAATTTTGCTATTACTTTTGATTTGGTTTTTCTTTTTTTCTTCTTTTCCTTGTATTTATATTTATTTTTGTTCGTTAGGGATATATACGTGTACCGATGAAAAATTTAAAACCAATGACTTCGGTTCGGTTTTGAAGATTAACAAACTGAACCAATGTCCTGTAGGGGAGAAGTTGGTTTTGAATCAAACCAATCGGTTTCGATTTTTATGGTTTGAGATCTTTTGGTTGAAATTTTTGGAGGCGCACAAGATCTTTTACTGCCGGGGCCAGTAGCCGGAGAACGAGAGGGAGAGATTAAGCTTGAAGTCACCCCAAAAAGGAGAGAGATCTAATTCATATGATGATTTGTAAAGTTAAATGAAGTTAGTGATCAAATTGAAAATTGAAACTAGATCTAAATCATACAAATTAGATTGAAACTTTTAAAATCACATCCAACAAATTTAAGCTAAACTCAAACTAAAGAGGCCAAATTAGTAATTTTGTTATTTATTTATTGGTTACTGATTTTAGGGGAAAAAATATAACTTTAACTTAGGACTAGACAAGATCTTTTTCCATTTTAAACTTTCAATTTCATCAACCAAACGTTATTGTAATATGTTGACCTTCCTTTGTATTTTTGTTTTGATGGTTCCTAAAATTTAAATATCATATTTCGATCTTCAACCAAATTGATCAATAAATACATCATAATTATTAAAGTCACAATCAAATATATATTTAGGTTAAAATTTTATTAACAATAACAACTATTCTTCAAACTTTTTATTAGAATTTAAGAGAAAATGTGACATAATAGAAAACATCTAACAAATTAAAAAAAAAAAGAAAAGAAGAATCTAAAAAATGATGACTAAGATCATTATGGTACAAAGGCCGATAAAAATGGGAAGTCATTTGAAACTAGTATAAATTTGGGTGCAGGTTGGGTTGCACCCAAGTCTTGTGCTGCCCCATTTATAACCATAAATTTTTTTTTTTTCTATAGTTGTAAAATAGGCAGTACCAAGTTGTGCCCTTTGAAACTCATGTTTGTAATTTTTCTCTCTCTACCAAATAAGGACGTTTGAGTAACAAGTCTGCTCACCATCTTCGCTCACAATTTGTGGATAATTCTTTAGGTATGTTTGGCATTTTTGTTTCAAACACAAGTTTTGAAATCACCTTTTCATTGGTTGTGCAGTCATTCCAAATGTGTTTCCTACTTATTATATTACAACCTAGAGACCAAATATCGAGTGAAGTTTAATCTCGCTAGTTAGAGATTCTTGAGACGTATATCATGGTGACCCTTTAAACTTCAACTTATATTTACAATGTTCTTGCTCTTCTTACTTGTATTTGGACTTGTACTACTTCGAAAGTCCAAAATCCGCTATTTTTAGCTTCATTTTGCCATCACCTAAAGGAAAAGCAAGAATATTCTCTACCTGAGATCAGAAGTCAAAAAGCCTTTAGCATGGATGCAAGAAAGCCCGTTTAGTATCATTTGGAGATAATTTTTCACCTCTTGTTCTAGCAACTTCCTATGTGCTTTGATCAAACCAGCCAAAGTACCACTAGCAATGTACTCCAATATCATAGTGTAAATGTTGTTGTTGTCTCCTTTTTCAGTAATCGCATTGCCAATGCACTGTACAATTTCTGGACTTCTGGTGAATTTTTTCAAAACCACTTTTTCCTTAATAGAGATAGGATACATCTTGATATGGAGCAACTTTGCTTGCAACATTAGCAAAATGAGGTTTGATAGACATTCATAAGTACACAACACCATAAGAACCTCTCTCTATAAATTTGCCTTTATCCCAAATGGGAGATCGAAACATCTTATGTGATAAACTTCACCAATATCTTTTCTTTTTCATCCTGATTATTCATAATATTCGAGTTGCATGAATGGTATAACAACTTATCCGTTGTCTTCGATATGGACCCGGTAAAATTGAACTCTTTTGTGAAGATGTGGAGTACCAACGGCTAGACGGCAAGACCTTATGCACCTTAACTATAGCTTCATGCTAGTTGTTGGTGATCAGAGGAGCTGGAAAAGACGACGGGAGAAAGGGACGATGATAATCGTCAATGAATTTCTTTTGTGGTGGCGAAAGAGATTAATTGTGATTGCTTTGGTGGTTTGGTTTATTTATAGTTGTACGTAGTTCTAATTTCCTTATCTTTATCGGTTTTCGATTCCTCTTCCTAACATCCTATACTTTCTTTTTAATTTCAACACTTTTCGAAGAAGTATTTTGTATTTAAGTATTTTCAATAATGAAAGCAATGTTGCAACCATAACCAATAATGGAAGTAAGATTGTAACTACAACTTTTTGTGCATGCAATTTTACCAAACTATATTAAGGGTATGTTTGGGTGTAATTTTGGAATGTCCAAAATCACTTTTGACATGCTCAAAATCAATTCTCCTTTAAAATTGTGAGGTTTGGCAATGATAAAAAGGTGATTTTGGAAACATCCAAAATCACTTTAAGTGATTTCCGGTCAATCACTTGGGAGGTGATTCCCAAGTGATTTTGTCTTTAAAATGACTATTATTTCATATTTTAAAACAATCCTACTTTTTTTGACGGGTAAAAACCGTCATCTTTTATACAAATTCATTAATTTTCATAAAAAAGCATGTATTCTCAAAACCGTCACTATTGAGGTCATCCATCATTATTTAAAAAATGCCAATTTTCTCTCTCTAGAGTTTTTATAATGTATATCTCTTACTTTATTCTCTTTTTAACATTTTTATTCATTTTCTCACTTTTTTTCTCTCTAATGGTTTTAACTCTCTCTAACTTTTTTTATCTCTAAATTTTTTCGTTCATCTCTCTATAATTTTTGTATCTCTTTAACTTTTTTCTTTCTTATCTTTGACCTCTTGCTTTAACTTTTTGCTCTTGAGATTTTTTATCCCTGACTTTGAACTTTTTTTGTTCTCATTAAAGTTTTTCTCCCTAAAATTTTTATCATTCTCTTCAAATTTTTCTGTATATCTCTCTAAATTTATTTCTCTATCTTTCGATTTTTTCGCTCTCTATTAAATTTTTCTCTCTCTAAAATTTTTGTCTATCGATCTAAAATTTCTATCTCTCCATGTCTTCAACATGTTTTTCTATTTGAAACTTTAATTTTCTCTAGCTTTTTTTTTCTCTTAATTTTTTAGTTCTCTCAGTATAACTTTTTTCTACCACCTTCTAATTTTTTTTTAAAAAATTTCAAATGTAATGCTCTTTTTAGTAATTTGATGATTCTAAAATCACCTTTGAAAATAAACATTAATCATTTTTTAAAATACTTTTAATTAAATTTAAATCACTTTTACAAGAGTGGAACCAAATATTAAAATGATTTATAACTAAAACTTTTACAAAATTAATTATAATTAAATCACTTAGCTTAAAATATTTATTTTAAAGTCACTCTTAAAAATGCCCTTAATCATTGAAAGTCACTTTTAATTGTATGAAAATCACTATTAAAAGTGTAGAACCAAACATTAAAATGATTATATGAAAATCACTTTTCATAAATCAATTATAAACAAATCAATTGTGCTAAAATCACTATTTCTAAAATCATTCCCAAACATGTCCTAATTGGCCTGGTTAATTAAAAAGTAGTTGATTCAATCTACCTTAGTTGATGGACAATTACATTATGGTCATAATTGATTGTTGGCCTATCTTAGTTGTTGACTTCATCATGAAAAAACCAGCATTGTAAATTTAGATATGTAATAAGGAATATATAAAAGTATTCCCAAGACAAAAATTATTATAAAAATGATTTAAATTCTATTTTGGTTCATATACTGATGATTGAAAACGTGTTTGCTTTGATTGAAAACGTATAGTTGAGAAAATCTTCCAATCTTGTGCAAGTGCACACTGTCAAGCAAGTAATAAAGTGGAAGTATTTCGAATATCGTATCTCAAGGGAACGATTGTGACAGAATTCAAAAGATGAGTAAAGATTTCCTCGAGATTGCAGCCTCGGTAACCAGTGTAAATCAATAGTTGGAAGAGTTGTTGTTGAAAAGAAGAAATAAAAATGATAAATGAGCGATTCAAATATACTTAAGCTCATTGAGTGGAATTGCGGCCTATTATGCGATCGCATACTATATTCACTACACTAGCAAAGCGAATCAGATTCAACACCTATTTGATCTTTTCTTAAAACATCTTTAGGAATCTAAGCAATTAAGCCTATATGTCTATGGTTGATTTGAACTTAGGCCCTGTTTGTTTCACTGGTTTTGAGATGGATTTTGGCAATGGTATAAAAAACCAATGTTTGTTTCATTGATCTTTACTTTTTAAAACCCAAGTAATTATTATCCATGGATAAAAATAACCCATGAACCATGGAATTTTATTATCCATGTAGGAGATGGGTTTTTTTTGCTTGGGACTTTTTTCCTTGGAAAATGGAGATGAGAGAAGAGAGAAGAGAGAGAAAAGTAATAATTAAACTCCCAAATATTAATTATCATCTATATCCAAACACATGCATGAGTTATTTTTATCCATGGGTAATAATTACTTCGATTTTTAACTCTTAGGCTTTTAACTCCCATATATTTTATATTTGCAATCCAAACGGGCCCTTAGTTGATTTTGAACACAACCCTTTTGGTCCTAAAGGTTTTGCCCTATGTCTAGGGTCAAATACAAAGTCCTATGTCTAGGCTTTTTCTCTAAATTACTTTTATGAAAACATATTTTATCAACCTTTTGAGCATTGGACTAAATTCAATATGCTATTCTAAGTGATTAAACTAGACTAACAATGGAAACTAGAATCAATAAAAGCAAACAATGCTAGAGTATTGAGCAAAGTTGCTAGTTACATAATAGGCACTCTTCCATTCTTTAGGACATTTACATCTTTGAATCCTAAAGTATTGGTTCTATAATTTGGTTAAATCTTATCAATCATCTCTAAACTATTTATCATCTACCCAAAAATTCACCAATTTTTCTCAAATTTGTTACTTAACTATAAATTTTAATATAATCAACTGATACAACAAAACTTACCATCTCATCAATAAATACAAGTCACTTAATTAGTCTATTATAAAAGAAAACACTAAGGCAAAGGTGCTAAATTAAAATTAAATCTAAAAGACAAGAAATTAAACTTGAAGTATATGGACCAAATTAAACTTTTAAATCCACAATCAACCAATCAAAATTCGAACCAAATATGTTGTTGACCTAGTAGGAGGTGTTTGGCCCCTCGAGTTGAGTTGGGTTTTAAACCCAACTCACCGTTTGGCCTATGGAGAAATCAACTCCCCATAAAAAAATTCAACTCTACCGATTTGCTACAGTGTTAGGATATTAACTCCACTGACTTGTACAATAATCCTATTAACATATTTTATCACCACTTCTTCAACAAACAACTGCCACCGCTAGCGACCTTCTCCGACGATCGGAGGCCACCTCCCGCGACCGACGACCTTCTCTAGTGACCAACAACCTTTTATGGCGATCAGTGGCCACCTCTGACAACCGACGACCTTCTTCAGTGACTGACAACCTTCTCCGATGACTGACGACCATATACGACAACTGACAGCCACTGCCGACTACCTTCTCTAACGATCGACGATAATCGTTGGCGACTATTGGTGACAACAATTTTCAGTGACCGACAGCACTCCCATGGTTCAAAATAATATGAAATGCACATGTACTTAGTTGGTTTGACTCTCTGCTCCAACAATCTTTCTTCGGACCTACGAACTCGACCTATTGTTGGCCATTACTTACATTTTGTGAACCATAATTATGTTTTGTGAATCATGTAAAATATGCTCTTGATGACCTACTAATATTTTGTGAATATTCAACTCCTACATGACACTAATGTTGAAATATATTGTCGTTTTCATGTCATCTTGAAAAAGTAAAATGCTGACATTTTTTTCCAAAGATGTTCAATTTAGTACATATGTTTAAACAAATGTAAACAAACAATGTTCCTTTGCTAAAAAAATAAAAATAAAAATACGTGGTCAATGTGTTTTAAAAAAAAACTCCCTCATAATGAAGACCCTACTAGTAATTGAAAAAGGTCATAGTAAAATCATCATTTGTAAGTTTCAAAGAAGTTCAATATGTGTTTAGAAAATGAAACCCTAGATTTCTATATTTTGATAAAAGTTTAATTTGTATTTAAAGAAAAAAATATATAGATACATTGTCTTTTTTCCATTCATCAATTGCTATTTGTTGTTATGAAGAATGCAACATTTGATTTCTATAAATTCAAAGAAGTTCAATGTGTAATGCAAATATTTGATTGCTATAAATTGAAAGAAGTTCAATGTGTAGCATAAAGAAAAAACAAGGCTACATTGCCTATAATTTGGAAGAAGTCAATTTCTAAAAAAAGAAAGGTAAAGAATGATGTTTTAAAAAAAAAAAAAAAAAATCAACGTTGAAATATATTGTTTTTTTTTTTAAATGGACATTTGAATTCAGTATTGGAAAGTTGGAAAAATATGTTTCTAGATAATGATTGGAAAAAATAAAAATAAAGAAAACAAAAACATTCAACTAAAAATCAATCTATTTTGGATTACAAAAAACTGCACCAGATACCCATGACAACTTAACTTAACTCTGCATCCCAAACATAGACTTTTTTACTCAATTTAACCCAACTCTATATTCCAAATACAGACTTCTGAACTCACTGACAAACTAATTATGGGCAACTAACTCAACTCCGCGTGCCAAATTCTCCTTAAAAAGAAAGAGAGAAATAAAAATGAAGCAATGACCGCTTAATTTTCCTGGGCACATATAGAGATACTCATTTTTCCGTGGGGACCCGCCTTAATAGGGAGGGGAACCTCCGTTTAAATAGGAAATGAGGGTGGGAGTGAGGAAAAAAAATTCCCCATGAGCGAAACGGGGACGGGGATAGAGAATGTATTCCCAGTCGCCCAGTTTAATTTTTTTTATATATTTTTAAATATATATATGTATAAGTATATATATACCATTTAAAATTTTATTGTTAATGATTTAGATAATTGAATATATTTGAATTATAAAGGTAAACATTTAAATTATATGAATGGATTAATTAGATAATTTGATATGAAATGTTGTTTTGTTTTTATTAGGAGCTTCAAGAGTTTTATCTTTAAATAGAAATTGTTTTTTTTATATAGAATATCAACTATTTAAATAAAGATTTTTCATGAATAATTAACAATGTAATTAAAAATTAATGGATATTTTTCATGAAAGTTAACTATTTAAAAATTTGTCAAAAGAATTATTTGATGAAAGAGAAAAAAACTAAATGGGGAATAATTCTCAGAACTCGATCCCTCTAAATTCTCCGCGGGACATCTTCATCTTGATCCCTGCAAAATTTAACCGGGATGGGAATTAAAATGGGGGTGGGGACATGGAAGTCATCTCCGTCTCGCCATGTCCTGGGGCAACTCTATGCACATAGCTGAAGGGGTATTTTCGACATTTCGGAAGCAAAATATTGGATTTTAATCGGACAGGTCCCTCCCATCCTTTCGATGTCAATTTCACATCGAAGAAGCAAAAAACCCTAAGAAGCCCCCAACCCCTTCTCGTCTATCTGTTTTCACTTCTGCGCTAAGATTCCACTGCTAAATTTGTGTTAAAAACAACACATTTCCATTTATCTTTTGTCAAATTTCGTTTTCTTCTTCTGTTTCTTCTCTCCTCTTCGTTTGTTTTCAGGTTACGGCGACGAGTTGAGCAGTGGTTTCGGGGACCTATTTGTTTTTCATATATATATATTTTTTGGGAGTTGTGATATTAGAGTTTTCTGGGTTTTCTTGAATGGTTGCTGTGTTTTTGCCCTTTTAATCTCTAATGGTGGGTTTTGTCTTATGGAATTAGGGTTACAATTTTCCTTTCATTTCCTCCTCTAAGGAATTGTTGGCCTGTTCTTTTTCCCCCTGTCCGCAACGTGAAGCAAATACATCCGTGAGTCATTTTCAGGATCGTTTTTCTAATTTTCTTTTTAATCTTCAATCATTTTTTCGCGTCATTGGATATTTTTCTCCGATTCTTATCCCTCATGGGCTGTGTTCGTTTAGCTCTTGCATGTTTTGATGAACTCTCTCTCTCTCGATGCTGACTTTGCTTCCTGTCTTTTGCCATTCTTTCAGGTTTGAAATTTGAGTTTTGAATTTAGTGAGATGTCTTCCAAATCGAAATATCCGATTCTTGACAATCGACCGATTGATCAGTGGAAGGTTACGGAGTTGAAAGAGGAGCTTAAGAGACGGAAATTGACCATCAAGGGCCTGAAGGAAGATTTGATAAAACGGTTGGATGAAGCACTTCGAATTGAAAGTGAAAATGCCGAGGAAGAAACCAATGGTGTTGATGATGACCCTCCGGTTACGGATAGTGACAATAACCAAGAGCATGCATCTATTGTTTCTGAAACAACGAAAGAAACAAATGAAGATGCTAACATGATTGAGAAGGTGGATGGCGATGAAGTTCAGGTTGAGAAGAATGACAGTACTGCAGCTGTGGACGAAGGGATACTTCAAGATGGGGTTAGTCTCAATGGTTCTCCTAAGGTGGAAGAGGGGTCGGCTGTCAATGTCACTTCTCTGGAAACTAAAATTACCGTAACTGAAACTGGGGTATCTGAAGTAGCATTAAGTGTGGAAGGTTCGCAGAACATGGAAAGCAAGGATAACGAGGATCCAAGGCTCCAGTCGGAAGTTGAGGAATCGAAGCCCCAGCTGGATAGTGAGGATTCAAAGGCTCAGCTTGATAGTGAGGATTCAAAGCCTCAGCTGGAAAGTGAGGATACAAAGCCCCAGCTGGATGATGGGAATATGGAGCCCCAGGTGGAGAATGAGAATTTGAAGTCTCAACATGCAGATCTCGGGCACGACTCTTCTGCTCCAGACGACCAGGTATCTGAGGTCAGCCCTGTTTTAGGGTCTCAAGTAAGAACTGATTCTATTTCTACTGATTCTGTGACAATTAATCAAATGATTGAACTAAAGGAAAATATATCTGCTGACCATGTGAAATTAGAACTAGATGTTAAGCAGGAGATGGTGGAACCATCATCCAGCATTATTGTCCCAGATGCTGGCGAATCACATCCAATGGATGTTGAAGCGCCACCTGTGAACAAGAATGTTGAAGAGTCACCTGCAAACAGAGATGTTGTGGAGTCACCTGTGAACAAAGATGTTGTAGAGCCTTTTGTGAAAGAAGATGTCGTAGAGCCCTTTGTGAAAGAAGATGTTGTAGAGCCCTTTGTGAAAGAAGATGTTGAAGAGAAACATGATGTTAAGGACATGATTACTGATCTTCATAAGAAACAAGATGGTGTAGATGTGGGGTTATCTGAAAAGCTAAATTTAGATAGAAGTTCTGGGGATGATTCAATAGAAGATGCTATGGAGAATAAGACTGATTCGGGGAATAATCCTGAAGAAATGGGAGAGAAGAATGTAAAAAATGAGGGCCCTATATCCAAAGAGGAAAAGTTTGCAGACATTGCAGTGCGAGGCTCAACTCCAGACAAAAAGAATCTTGATATAGAGAATGACGTTTCATCTTTGCCTGCTGAAAAAAGAAAGATCCATGGTAATGATTACTTCTAGACCCTCTCCTTTCCCCCAAGCCTTACCGAAGCCACCGAACTCAAAGGAAACAAATAAAAATTGTGTAGTTTTCTCAGTCTAATTAAATCTTTAGGCATATAACATAAGCTGATTTTGTGAATTGAAATTTTCATTATAAATTTTTTGTCGTACATAAAATTTTCATCATAAAGCTTTGCTTGTTATATAATATTTTCTACTTATTTATATGCCAATTTAGTGGTGTTACTCTAGTTAGGGATAATGAAATATTATTGTAGCCATCCCTTTTTATTTTTCTATCAATAATGTTATATCAATTAGTTGAATTGATTTCTTCTTCTTCTTCTTTTTTCCCCTTTTTTGTTAGCTATTTGTAGGTTTGTAATTATTTTCATTTTCTGGCATATATATGCAGTTTTAGAGTGCACCTCAGTTACAATTATAAAAAGAATTATAAGAAGAGTGCATCTCAATGTGTTGCTTCAGTTTCTTGAAACTAAGTATTGGTTCAAGAAGTAATTGTGGTTAAGAACATTTCTAGCTTTCTAACAATGGAATTTATATATTTTTGGTTTTTGGATTTTTTAGTTGATATTTAGTTTGCTGCAATCTCTGCATTGGCTTTGGTGAGAGAAGTAGGTAGCTAAATGATGTTAGATGATGATGGAGGGAAATTTGATTTGTGTTGGCTTTCAGTGCTTGTTTGCTAATTGGTTATTTGTTGGGGGTATCTAATATGTTAATAGTTTTGTGGTGCAGAGTCATTATTGTGTTATGCTGGTTAGTTTTCTGCAATGTAGTGATGAATAAAGGGTACAGTATATAGTTATTCTGATTTTAAAAAAATGTTTTAGGAATCAATGTGTAAATCGCTTGATGTTTTTTCCTTTCCTTTTTCTTATTTGTACCTTTTTCGTTCATGAAGGATGTCTTCTGGTATGGATTCCTTAGACGGCCTTCAAATATAATGGGTGAATGTGTGGTTCATGACTCTGAAATCTTGTTTTCAGTTGAACTAGTATTTTCTCTGGCTATGGTAACAGAAAAATCTCAGGGATTTACGTTCATTTCCAGCTAAATGGACTGGTTTCTGTCTCCATATCTGTCCCCATATACAGATATCTCTTTCTCAGTAACTTTTGCTGGTCATTTCATGAAGCATCAGTCAAGATGAGTTTTGGTGATGGGTTGTCCCTGTTTCAGCCAAATTCTTCTCTCTCTCTCTCCATGTTAAAATGCTACCTTTATGTTTAATTTTAGTCTCTCTTCAGCAAATTTCAAGTTCTGTCCAGAATGGGAATCTGCTCTCTCTGTTTTATAGATACAAAGAAGTTGCTCATTATCAAAACAGGAGCAAAATCAATTGAGACAAAGGGTAGACCTGCTAATAGTTTTTTTTCCGGGCACAATTCTAAAAACATAGCATGTAGTGATTTTCCTAGCTAACCTTGTAAGATGAATTCTTGTTGTCTTTCCTACTCGCAGTCTGCAAACTTCATTCTCCGGGGATGTAAGTAGTAAGATTTTTTTGGGTATTCGAATCTCCTTAATCTTCCAAGTCAACTTTCATTTTTCTGTCTGTAAATTCAGTCATCAAAATCATGATTTACTTCCTCTAATCCAAGGTTCTTTGGTATATATGTCTAATGCGAGGAACGAAGAAAAAAAATTTCCAGTCATTCCTGTAATCAATGAGTTGTAGTGAGGAAAAGGTGTCATTGACAAATCACTTGGCAAGTTAACTGTGACAGGAGGCTGATTGTAGCAAGAGAAAGATAGATTTATGAAGGGGGAGTTAAATTATTAGTGTGGATGATTCTGTCACAAGTCCTTTTAGTATCTAGTGTATTCTTTTGTTCCAAGGAATTTTTTTCCCTTAAAAAAGAGATATAGTTACAACGGAGCCAAAGTGAAGGGGGTTGATTTTCATTTGCACCTTTAGGATAATGTTTGTAGAAGGGTAAAAGGGTAACCCCTAGGCAAGTAGCGAGGGAACAAGGAAGTTAACCACGACAAAATTTCATGAAGTCATATATCACTCTATTCATCAAGTCACGACGTTTTTGAATTTGTAGTTCATGTGATGTGGTAGACTGGTTAAGATCAATTGAAAGTTTAAACGGTACATTTGTTGGTACCCAAGTCTGGCTGTATTACACAGAGTGCCTCCCATGTTTTCCCTGTTAAACAGAAAAAATTGATCCTGCTTCCTTTTGCAATAAATGTATGAGCAACTTTTGTTCTGCAAGTCACCTCTTTGATTGTCTTGTTGCAAATATTTGGTCTGGCTCGACAGTAATTTTATTTTTTCTTTGGGGGTAAAGGGGGATGGGGCTTAAGTACTTGATGTGCTGTTTGATTGGGGGACATGAAATTCTTATTGATGATTGATGATTGATTCAATTGAAGAACATTATACTGCATTGAATTTTCCTCAAATGTAGATCAATTGTCTTGGTTTTGTTTTGTCTGATGAGATTGTTTGGCAAATCAAGCAGGGGTTGGAAATAATGAGTCCGTGAAGAGACAGCGTAGGTGGAATGCTGAAAACCTCAAAATTCCGGAGCCCCAAAATACTGCTCATACATCCACTAGTAATTCAAAGGACATTCTTCAATCCACTACTCCGAAACGCAACTTCTCCAGATCTGACTCCACAGCTAGTGAAGATCCATCAAAGGAACGTGTTGGTGAGTAAATTTGAAGATCTGACTATGTTTTCAGTTCTGGGCAACATCTGATTCACTCGTCTCTTTTTTTCCTTCTTCAGTTCCTCCATCACCAAAACCTCCCACAAATTCACTAAGAATTGATCGTTTTCTGCGTCCATTTACCCTCAAAGCTGTGCAAGAACTTCTGGGTAAGACTGGCAGTGTTACCAGTTTCTGGATGGATCACATCAAGACGCATTGTTATGTAACTGTAAGACTCTTTGCTCCTAGTTGTCAGGATCTAATTCTTCATGCTTATATGAGCTGCATAGTTTTGAAATTTGATTCCTGGACCCAACATTGAGTCTTCTAATTATTGCTTGGAAACGGCTGTCATGATGCAGTACTCATCGGTGGAAGAAGCTATGAAGACTAGAGATGCTGTTTACAACCTGCAATGGCCACCAAATGGTGGGCGCCTTCTTATAGCTGAGTTTGTTGATCCTCAAGAAGTAAAGATTCGAGTGGAAGCTCCACAGACTCCTACAACACCTGCAGCAGTTGCTCCACCGGTCTCTACCATGCCCCCACCCATGCAACCCGAGCCTTCACCCCGTCAACCAAGGCAGCAACATGCTCCGCCACCTTCTCTTCCACCACCCCCGCCCACAAACAACCTTCCTCAAGCAAGGGAACAGCTTCCACTCCCACCCCCGCCTGCACTTCCCGATAAAGTTGACACTCCTATAGTCACCTTAGACGACCTCTTCAGGAAGACCAAAACAACTCCTCGCATCTACTATTTACCTTTGTCTGACGAACAGGTGCAGGTAAAACTTGCAGCAGGAAGGGGAAAAGACATCAAGCAGTAAGTCGAGACAATGCCAGTGTTTAGGTGTTGTATCCTGGTTGATTGTTGCTGCTACCCTGTGGATTCGTTAGTGAATTTAGATTTTGCTAAGGTAAAAGGCATAGAGTGGCATGTTTGAATGTCTTGAGTGCTTGCAGGGAGGAATTTATCTCTGTTGAGCTGAAAATATGGGGGTGTTTTGCAATAGAATCTGATGGGTAGGTTTTTCTTGCATATTAATTAGGATATTGAGATTGACTTCTAAAAATGGATTACTCTGTATTTGGTTATGTAATCATGTTGTCCTGTCGGAACAAAAGAACCTACGATGAGTTAGATTTGTAGTATCATATGATGCCTTCCTCAAATTTCATGAACGCTAACCTCTTTGGATCTGATCAGCTACTGTGCTTTTGACTCTAATGAATGGACAGATTTCTTTTTGTTTGTTAGTTTCTTTACCTTTACTGTTCAAATGTTGTGTTTTTTTTGTTCTTGTATATTCTTTTTAGTGTTTTGTTTATAGGATTTGAATCTAAAGTAAAAATTCATTTTTGTGTTTAATTTTTGTGTTTTGTATTCAATAGATGGACCATTTGTTTACAGATTCAATGTGAGTTAACTACAAGTCTATTATTGTTCTGTAATTTAATTTAATGTTAGCAACTAGGATTAAGTTGAATTGTCAATATTGGCTTGGTCAAGTGATTGCAATATGTACGTTGAAGATACATTTTCTCCCCATTATGGACAAATTGAATCTGTCACAATGTGGTTGTTTCATAATGACTGTGGGATGTGATTCAATAATTTTTATACTCCTTAATAATCTGGAAATATAATTTTGAGGTACTCTCTCTTCCTCAAATAGTGAAAAACTGTTAGTCACATTGTAGCGGTCTCATTGAATAATTTCTTTCATTTATGAGTATTAGATTGCAATTGAGCGGTATTTGTATCTTTTTTAGGTTGGTCGAAGCAAGTAATCAAATTGAATCACTTTCTTGACCTAATGTTCAAGTGATGACTTAGAATGCCATGAGCTCCTTATCTTTGCCATCACTCCACCTCTCCCTTATTTTCTCATTTTTATAGTGTGCAAAATCAACCTTAATTAGTGCTTTGAAACTTTTTTTTAAGTAACAATGAAGTCATATATGGAAGCTAATATTTATTCCACCTAAGATTTGTCTCGCTAAATGGCTTTAGTACGAGCCTACACATCAATACATATATTTAAAGGTACATCATCTATGAGTTAAATAATTAATGATAGAATACTTGCAAAGATTACAATAGTTTTTAAAAAAAAAATTCAAAAATTCAAAAATAAATATTTGAAAGTCCAAAAACCAAAACATAAAAATAGAATGTTTTATAAACAAAATTATATGTAAATCATTATCTAGAAATTCTATCAAAATTAAACGTAATCATAGTTCTACTAGTCAAGGCATGGCATGAATAACCTCTAATAAAAGTCAGAGTAAAGTTAAAGGTTCAAATTCTAATACATGTAACTTTAAATTTTAATACAAAAAAAAAATCAAAGTTTAAAAAATGGCAGTATAAGGTGACGTTTTACACATTTGAGCATAGTTAAATTGATTTAAACATAGATTTTAATGAAAAAAAATCAAAAGTTTGAATTCCCACGTGTTAATCAAATAATAATAATAATAAAAGGTGGCCTTGTACGTTTCTTATTAATAAAAAAGAAAAAAAAAAGGTAAAAAAAGCGAAAAATAAAGGAAAGTGCCTTACATGGATCGCAGATGCGTTTAAGACTCCTAATATTTTCATTTCTTTGCGCCAAAAACGTCCCCAAAATTTCTTCTCCATTTTCTAAAACCCCCTTCTTACTTCTTCCCTCTCCCTCTGCAACTCTCTGTTTCCTTCAATTTTCACCTCCCCCAGCTGATTCCTCCTCCTCCAACACTCCTTCTTCCGATTCCATTTCTTCCTTTCAACATACCCAATACCTAATTTCCCATTTCCCTCTTATTGTACCCTTCCATTTCCCTTTTCTCTACATTCCCTCCACGCTCTCGCTCTTGCAGCTTCTTCTCCTTTGATTTGTTCCGCTCCCACTTTTCTGGCTCCAATTCGGTTTTCTTCTCCCCATTCTGGGTTTTTTTTGACCACCTGAAGGTGTGTGTAGCTGATTGGAGTTTCGAGATCTTTCTTGTTTTGGCTGCTTGGTCTCTCTCTCTCTAGGGATTTCTACTCTTCGTTTTTGTTATTGGTTTGACGGTGTAGTTTCGTTGCTTCTGTACTGGAATGAATAGTGTGTTCAGTGAGCAAATACTTGCTGATAAGCTGTCGAAGCTCAATAGCACGCAGCAGTGTATTGAAAGTATCCTTTTTTTTTTTTTTTTTTTTATAATTTGGCTGTTCTTCTGGAAAGTAATGCTTTTGCTGCGTTTTCGTTCTTGTTGTATCGTTTCTTATCTGTTTTTAGGTCGGGATATGACGTGGATTTGAAGGGTTGTGTTTAGTTTCCGTAGTTTTTGGTAGTCGATTCTATCAATTAGGTGGAATTTAAAGTTCTTATCTTCGAATTGATAATTTGATGCTTATTTTGTGTTGTTCTGGCCCACTTTTTCTACTGGCACTCATCTGCAGTGCTGTGTCTCCTTTTAATTTTTTCCTAGCAGCATCCTTGTTTCAAATTTACTTTTGAAAACTGTAGTTTCAATTTCGTTGAGATTGCCTTCTACCCTTCAAAGGTTGGATGGGGTTCTTATGGAATTTGGCTATCATACTTGATATATTGTTTCTTCTTGAAATGTTATCAATAAGGGTTTTTGTAATTACTCCCTTTGGTATTATTGCTTGCTAGAGAGTGTTTCTTAGTCCTGTTCTTTTGTTAGTTTGTGCCACCAGTGTTGAATTTGCTACAAAGGCTTTTTTGTTACCTTAACCATTTTCCAATAGCTTTGTCACATTGGTGTATATTTCATAGAGGCAAGGCTGAATTGGTTGTTGCAACATGGGATAAGCAGTTCCACAATTCAGAAATGGTCCAGAAAGTTCCTCTTTTGTATCTTGCTAATGACATCTTACAAAATAGCAAGCGTAAGGGAAATGAATTTGTTACTGAGTTCTGGAAGGTTCTTCCAGCCGCACTTAAGGATGTCCTTGAGAATGGTGACAACCATGGAAAGAATGTAATTTCCAGATTGGTAAGTTATTTTCTTTCCTCTTCTTGGATGAGTGGTCTCAAACCTAGTTGGTGATAACCGATAAAAATTGAAGAGGCAATTGTTGCAATTTATCAGGAGATACTCCTTTTTATTAGGTGTCTGAGATTGTTGTCTGTTATGTCTACTAAAAACGATAAGTATTGCAGATTTCTTGAGCATGAAAACGGTTCAAACAGTACTTCCAGGATCTCATTTTATGAATTTCTTCCTTCCTTTGAATATGTCAATCAAATTGTGCGTGCACATTCTTAGGTAGATATATGGGAACAAAGGAAGGTATTTGGATCCCGCACTCGAAGCCTCAAAGATGTAATACTTGGGGAAGAGGCACCTCCACCCCTAGAGTTTAGTAAAAAGCGCACTCGATCAGTCAGAATTGTCAAAAGAGATTCACGGTCAATTAGAACGGTGAGTGACGATTTTATCTTCAGCTTCTTTTTACATTTTTCTTTCTTTTGTGTGACACCAGAAATTATGCAAGACTCTGGTTTGATTCTCCATGGCTGCTCCCCTTTAATTTTTTTTTACCTTACAATGCCTTCGTAGTTGAGTTGACATTATACCATTAATTTGGGATGTAGAAATTGTCTATTGGAAGTGCAGCTGAAAAAATTGTATCGGCATTCCACCTGGTCCTAAGTGAATATTCTAATGAAGAAACTGAGATGACCAACTGTAATTCTGCCGTTCAACGTGTAAGGAAGATGGAAAATGACGTTGATTTTGCTTGTTCTATGGGTATGGCAACAATGATTTTATATTATTTTCTGTCTTGTCTCCAATTTTCTCCCTACTACTTGTGCATCTAATTTGTTTTGAAAGGAATTCAAATTTGTCCTTTTAAGTTGAAATTTTTAGTATCCCATGTTGCAATTGCCAAATTATATGGTCTCTGAGTTTCTATCACTATCCACCAGCAAAGAATCCCCAGCGTAAAAAGTTGGCCAAAGAACTGGAAGAGGAAGAAAATATTCTGAAACAGTGTATTGAGAAACTACAATCGGTTGAAGCCAGTCGGATGGCCCTTATATCTCAGTTAAAAGAAGCTCTACATGTTCAGGTATCTTGATCAATCATTTCTTAATGTCCTTTGTAGTTTGAACAAAATTTTATTTCTGTATTACATTATGAACTACTGACAAATTTGAGAAACTGGACAAACCAATTGTAGGAATCAGAGCTGGAGAATATTCGAACTCAGATGCAGGTATTTTCTTGAGTGAAATAAACTTGTTTTGCTTGTGCATGTAATTAGCATTTGATAGAACTTCGACATGAATGTTTATAGTTCCCTAATATGTAAGTGATTGACTGGCTATTTTTATGTTGGAAAAATGACGCTTTACCGTGGATACCTATAGTTTATGTATGAAGCTGATGGGTGCTGGCAATTGAAATTTCTTGGTACCATTACTTATTTCATTTCAAACTTCAAAAACTACAGGTAGCTCAGGCTCAGGCAGAGGAGGCTAAAAATATGCAAAACCGGCTAAACGATGAAGGTTATCTATCAAAACCTTCCACCATTGATTCAAATGCAAAAGCAGGACAGACTCCTAAGAAGTCTGCTGCAGCCATTGCAGCAGAGGTTGCTGACAAGCTCGCAGCTTCAAGCTCCTCTCAAATGATCATGACATCAGTTCTCTCCACATTTGCGGCTGAAGAGGCAAAGAACACTGGTCTAACAAAGACCAACAACGGATTGAATGCGTTCACACCGAAGCCCATGAGTTCCTCTGCCAATTCTATAAAAAAACCTGAAGCGTCAGTCGTGGGTTCAGACCCTAATGTTTACATGTCTATGCAGCCCCATCCTGCTCCCGCTAACCATTCATATCAATCAGTTATTGTGCCCCAACCAACGATGCAGAGCCAAACCCCCAATTCGCAAGCTCAATATCAGATGCTTCCCAACGCACCTTCTCAGCAATATTTGCAGCTCTCAAATGGAGTCTTAACCCCATATGGTTATGGTAGTCTTCCAAGCTCAACTCCGATGCCACCACCGCCTATGGGGCATATGGTTAGTCCGGTGGTGCCCTTGACCCAGCAGATGCTGCAACAGCCAATACCCTTAGCCCAACAGCCATCGCCTATGATACAAACACAACCAGTTCCTTTCACGCAGCAACCTTTAGCGCCTAGTTTCCGACCGCTTCAGCCACCTGGGATGGTATACTATGGGCATCCTCCCCCTTCTCAGTGAAAATTTTGTGCCAAAGGTATCTTCATTAGACAATGTCATTAAATTTTGTTCATGTACATTGGCACCAATGAGCTTTGATTTGGAGACAGAGAGCATTCCATTCATGGGCTTTTAATTGGGCTTATTATATAAAGTATTGAACCAAGCCCCTTTTTGGTTCTTAGCAGTCTTCTTAACCATTATTTACTTTAAGAGGGCCATTAGGTAAAGAGGTAAACATCCTTGAACATTTGTTACATATTTTAGCCTCTCAAGTAAGTTCAGTTTGATTCGATGAAGCTCGTGTAAATTTAGCATCCTGAGCATTGACTTACTGTACATTACTTTATCCTTGTCAGGTCAAGTTTTAGACAATACCACACTAGTCGTTGCACGTAGATCTCTGAATGTACGAGCCTGCGAACGAAGCAAGACCCAAATCATATTGAGCTGTGATGGTAAGGACTTGCGATTTTTAGTGCATATTTTGAGATAATTACATTAAGATCACTGTCTCTCCCTCTGCCCTACTTTGTGGGTGAAGATATAGAAAGTATGGAAATGATGTAACTGGTATGAGGCTACACTTTTGGGAGATCACTCAGCCCTATGATTTCTTAAATAGGTTCCATATGGTTCAGTTCAATTTTATGAGTTCAAAGTGACGACGACCATTGTACTGATAAAAGAAAGAGCAGACGACAGAGGACAAGCTAGCCCACACGAACAGTCTGTGTTCATCGTTGTTCAAGCTGTGAAGTGCTAGCAATGGCAGGCTAGTTGATTTGGTGACTACTGCGGCAGCCTTCATGAAAGTTCTGTAAGAGAGTTTCTTTAGCAATCAATAGGGTTTCTCTCTATGAGAAGATAAGAATATGGTTATTGGGACAACTTGATAATGGAAATTCAAAGGCTCAAAACATTAACATTGAGAGCTTGTGAAGCTCTGGAGAAAATGGGCCAAGCAGATCGCAAACTAAAGGAAAATGAATGAACTTAGAAGAGAGTTGATATTCACATTATAATTATCAAAGTAGTTTAACCAATCACAAGTAATAGGCAGAAATTTTGCTAAAAAAGAGTTTTACGGATTATGTTAAATTTTTTTAAAGGAAAAATGAATTAATAGTCATTATTATACTCTTGTACTTTTCTTAAGAGTAAGAAAATTTTTGGCAACTATTTTCTAGTCTTCCACTAGAAAAGAGCAATACTTGGTGTATTATCATTCTGGGCTGTACCCTTTTTTTTTTTTTTTTTTTTTTTTCTGTCTATCTAGTTGTCCATTCACAATTTGTCACGTAGTAAATTATTATTTTCTTCTTTTTTTTAAAATACTTTTAAATTTTTTCTACCGTGTGGTTGGAGTGGATTACAAAAAGATGGGTGCAGCTCAAGATGCACTCATGTATTGCTCTTTTCTAGTTCATTTTTTTACTTTTGAAGAAACATAGTGCATTTTATGACATTCTTATTTTTTGTTCTCTATTTTTGTTAAAGAAATTTCATTTGAAAACTAACTTTTAAAAATGAAGAGAAGAGCTCTAGATGAAATAGATATTAAATCACATGGATGGTCAAGTCTATGCATTGATCTCAAGAAGTTTATAAGGAAAAGAATCATTTTAAAATTGTAAACTAATAGTTGTATCACTTAAAACTTTAAATTTTTTTAAGTGAATTAATTTAGATTCTCTATTAGTGTGTCATAACTTTTTTCACTTGATTTAGTTAAAATTAATGGAAAACTACTTAAACAAAACTGTTCCTCTAAAAATCTAAAATAATAGTACAAAATTTTCAAGTAATTCTTTTTAAATAAATAGAGGAAGAAGAGGATTAATATCTTCTGAGTATAGTATTTTTCTATATTATTATGTAGTTTTTGCATTTAAAAAAGTTTTACACACGAGAAATGCATTAACGGATTTAAAATAAAATCATTAATGGAGGGATTAATGTAATTCAACTATGAAAATTTAGGGTTTTAATTGATACAATTTTAATTTATTCAACGTACAAAGTTTGGAGGTATAAGTAAATTTTTTTCCAAGTTTATAATAACTTACCTCTCACTTTGATCTGATGTAGTTTTAGTTTACTACTTTTTTTATAGAGTTTAACATGTGTGGGTGATGATTCAAACTTTTAACCTCTCAATTAACAATTTTAGTTTACTATTTTTTTTTTGATTTTTTTCCAAAATTGACATGTTTGTATATCCATTTTTTTTAAGTTACAGAGAGAAACCAAGACTACATATCAAGCTGAATTAGGTTAATTAACAAGTTTTTTTTTTTTTTTTGATGAAAGGTTAATTCACTAGGTTACGCAAAGCTAAATTGTGGTAACATTAAAATTATCAAACAACTACACATTGAATAAACCATTGACTTAATCCTGTAAGCCAATAGATTCAAAATAATCCTTAATCACTTTAATACCCATTAAAGTAGAGGTTAGTTATTTTACTATATCTTGTTCATTATAGTAAATAGACCCCCACTACTACTAATGTGCACACCTTACATATTTTATAAACTTCAAAAAGATAAACCAATAATTCTCGGTGACAATTATTTGATAAAACATCAATGAAAAGAACTAAGTACTGTTTCTATTTTTTGCATTCTTTTTGTCGTGTAAAATGTTTGTTTTTTTCAATATTCTTTCAAATGAGCTAGCTTTCCATATCAAACACTGTTTTAAAAACAAAAAAAAAAGTTTTCAAACCTAATTTTGTATTAAAGATAGAGGAGAACAATTGGTAGAGGTGTTAGTGA
This sequence comes from Trichosanthes truncata, assembly GCA_033996785.1. Taxonomy (NCBI): domain Eukaryota; kingdom Viridiplantae; phylum Streptophyta; class Magnoliopsida; order Cucurbitales; family Cucurbitaceae; genus Trichosanthes; species Trichosanthes truncata. Next base: position 76,112,194 of record JAWPNB010000003.1, read on the forward strand.
ATCATTTTGAGTCAATTTTTTGCTAGCTAAAACCAACCGCCAACAAGAATTGACCAAGAGACCAGTAATAGAGAAAACTAAACTGATCAACTGAAACTGACAAAATCTATTCGAGTGGAATCAACCTACCAGAATAGTTCAACCCGATCCAATCGATTTTGTCAAAATTTTCGGTTTACAACCCTAGTGATTCAGATGTGTTATTTAAGAATTGGGCGGTGGAGGGACCTCACAATACAAACAAGCAGAGCCACGCTGGTAGCCTTTTTGGGTTTGGTGGGTGGCTTAAATTCATATGATGACAACAACAACAATAATAATAATGTAAATATATATTATTCTAATGTAGCTTCACATGCAAGAACAAGCCACATTGGTTTTGGTGGGTGTTGAATATAATAATAATAATAATAATAATAGAACCCAAAAAAAAAAGGAAAAAAAACAACTTATTGGGGTAATGAAACTCTGTCAACCACAAATCTTTTGAGACAACTTGTAGGGTTATTATGTAGCAGTGGGTCAATTACAAAGCATTTTTTTTTTTTTTAAGATTATTTAACAGCTATGTTGGTGCCGAAAGTGAATGATGATTTAGTATTTGGTTTAAAAATTTCTTCATATGGAAGGACATGGTGGGCTCTTGCTGTTTCAGTTCTTTCTCCTTACAACAATACATGGTTTAGAGTTATGGACCAACACCATTTTTCACTTACAATCATTAATGTATTGATAATTGGTAACTTCATTCTAACCCATTTCTTCCTTTTCTTTTGGCTCTCGATTTGTGGGGGCGTTTATCATCGAGTAGGTTCAATCCAAATTTAGTTGAAGTTTTGTGGTTTTTTGAAGGATTGTTGTAAACGTATAGTTGGGCGTTGGGCGTTGAGCATGTGCTAGCACAAGTTTATTGGCATTGATAAGCTTGGTACTAGAGGTGTCGGCAGTGTTGTCGTAATTTTATGAATGATTACATTGATAAAATATTGATGTTTTGACGAATATTCTTATAAATAAAAAAAATTATAAAAATTATTTAAATTAGTAAATAAGTTTTTTTTTCCTTAATTTTTCCCGCTTAAACAATTTTAAACTTATTATTAGTATTTATATTCATATTAGGGGACTAATTGATGATATTCTTTTTTATGTTTCATTGATATTTATACAAGATATGGAAAACATCAATTGATCCTTAGTATCAATGTTAAATCCTTCGATTTATGGATATATCCATAGATATATTGATATATCGGTGGATGTGTATGTGTGATAAAGGTAGCAACAACAAATGTAGGCAACATGGAAAGATGTTTCTCAATGTTTAAGGCTTGTTCTGGGAGAAAATAATGGTAGAAAAAAACCCTTTTGTGTGTGATCACAAAAGGGTTTTTTCTTGTAAGAGGTGAGACATACTCTCTATTGTTCTTGTACTCCATCAATTCTAGTACCAACTTTCAAAGTCTACAAAAGATAAGAGACAACTCACCCGTTGGGTGACTCGTGTAATTTTAGTGTAGATCTCTATCCTTTTACTTTTTCTTTCATTGTTAATTTTATATTGATTAAATATAATTTTGGTCCTTATACTTTAAATTTCATTTCTATTTTAGTTTCTAAACTTTCAAATGTTCAAATTTTAGTTTCTGTTGAATGATTCTTAAAATTGGAAAGAGAATTTAGAACAAACATGAATTAATAAAATATACTTATTGTTATACTAATGAAGCCAACAAAACCTTAGTATCTTTATTATCTATCCTATCCTAAAATATTCTTAAAAGAATATAAAAAAGTATATGATAAAATACTAAACATATCCATAGAATTTCAAATGATTTATTAATAATGCATATCAAAAGCCTAAGGACCAAATAGGATCCTAACCCAAAGTCATAGACTAAATATCTAATTTACCTATCATTGATTTGATTGATGATCCACCTTTTGAAAATGTTTCATTTTTTTTTTTCGTTTGGTTAAGATTTGAAAAATATTTTAAAACGTAGAAAATAAAGCAAAGAATATGTGTGTAAACAACATTACTTTTCAAAAATTAAGAATTAAAAACTAAGACTCCATTTCATAACCATTTTATTTTTAGGGGTTATTTGGTAGACAATTTGAATTCTATTTTATGTTTTCAGATTCATTGAGTTCAATGAATTAATATACGTTTAACATATGTGTTTTAGAAAACTATTTTCGAATTCTATGATCTAAATAGTGAAAATTCTGAAAACAACATTTTTATGTTCTCATTATATTCAAATTTTGATTTTGAAATTCTAAAATGCAGAATTATATTAAAAAAAGATAAAAACTTTAATAAAAATAGTATTTTATGTTATAAACTCAATTTATTGTTGTTAAATTAAAATATGTATAATATAATATATTATAAGTTATATGATATTGTAAAATAATAATTATACAAAATTATAACAAAAAACATGTTCATAAATTAATTAATAATGATATATATTCAACCTAATATTTAGTTTTGCAACTACAACTAGTTTCATGGTCTATAAATATATTATAAAACACATTTTGTACAATTGTTTTAATTGGAATCCAATTTTTAAATTTTCTACCAAACACATATATGAAAACATGAAATACAATTATGTTTTCATTGAATCCATTGTTTTCAAAATTCTCTTTTCAGTTTTCTGTTTTTGAGAATTATGTTTTTAAATGCTACTTCCACCTATAATTTTCTTGCTTGATCATTACCTACTTTTTAAAAACATTTTCAAAAACCAAACTAAAATTTTTCAAAATAAAAAAGTAGTTTTTAAAAACTTGATTTTGTTTTTAAAATTTGACTTAGAATCAAATGTGTTTTTAAGAGAGATGAAAAACTTAAAAAAAATTGTGAAGAAGCGAACATAATTTTCAAAAATAGAAAACAAAAAATAAAATAATTATCAAACGGGTCTAAACTATTATCAAGCGAGATCTTATTTTCAAATTTAAACCAACATTTTAAAACTACTTTCAAATGAAAATGGATTGCAAGATTAAAAAAAAATTGTTAGTAGAAATTTTTAAAAAAAAAATAGTCATTGAATATATCTTTTAATTATTTTCTTGTACTACATTGAAACAAATTGCTGTAAATCAGTAAATGTCGTTGGCTTTAAATCAAAAAATTTAATTGAGTGATGAGTCAATAAAAATAGACATAAAGTAGATCCAAATTCGATTAATTTGACTTTTTTTAAGAATTATAAATTGCTTTAGTGGGTGGCACTATGGCTAGCAGTCCCACTTTTATAAGTCAACTTATGAGATGAAAGTTCCAATAAAATAACTTGCATTATTATGGAAGACATCATTAAAATTTGAGGCATTTCACATGGTTGGCTCCTAAATGCGTCTAAAGATGTCAAAATTAAAATCTCTATCTCGGTTCCCTCTAAATAGGATAATGATGAATCTCTTTTCGAATGGAATCAAGGTTAAGAAAAAAAGATATTAACCAAACCCGTCATATTCTATTCTCTCCACGACGCTATTGGATAAAATAGTTCTGAATTATTTTTCATTATGATCACTTTCAACCACTCTAGGTGAAAACGCATCTTACGATTTTGAATGTTTCTTTTTGGCAACATTGTAGTCCAAACAGAAGGTGAAATTGTAAATTACTTACGACCTTAAATAAAAGTTATCAAAACCTTAATTAGGTAACCTGGTCAAATGTTAACTCTCTTAATTAGTATAAGAACTTTTCTATAAAAAAAAAATAGTATAAGAATTACTTTGTCCCTTTTTTAAGTATGTTCAACAGTTGCAAGATTGAGATCAAATTATCTACTTTTGAAGTGGTAATAGATGTGTCTTATCCACTAAACTATGTTAGAATGACATTTTAAGCTTTACTCTTTTTCTATCTTCTTTAAAAGCTTGTACATCCGCTTAAAATAGTTAATTCTACATATATAAATAACTATAGAAAAAAGTAGAGTAAAATGTTATACTATCTTATTATAAATATAAAGCATATAAAAAACAACATTGTTAATTATGACATGAAACATTGGAAAGTACAGACTAGAACAATGAAAGAGTAGAGACCAAAAGACAACTATTCCTTTTCTCTTTTGGTTTTTGGACAGACATTTTTAAACACATTTACACAAACCAAGGAAAGAAAAAGCTTTTCAATTTTATAGACAGTAACTAAAAGAAGAAAAACAGTCCATGCAGGGCACAAAGCCACTTCATGTCCTGTTTTTGTAGCTGTCGGCAGCGGCTGCCGGAGCAATGCTTCCCGGGTGCACTTTGTTCTTTCTTGCAAGCAAAGAACTGCCACCGGAGCTGGCGGCGGTGGCAGCCTCGCCTCGGGACAATCGATCCGCTTCCATTCTCTCGAGCTTCTCCTTCTGTTGCTTCTGTAGGAGTTGAATTTTGGCGTAGGAAGCTCCAATGGATGACATGGTTTTTTTTTAAAAAAAAAAAAATGAAGAAGAAGAAGAAGAAGGTTGGTTTTTTGTTTTGGAAGTTTTTTTTTTTTTTTTTTTGGTTTTGGTGTGTTTAGAAGCTTTGAACTTGGTTGTATTTATAGGCCATGCATGCTTTGGCTTAGGGCTGTTCTAAATAAATTAAATCCCATGCTCCAAAACCAATATGGTTTCTTTCATTTTCTTAATCAATTCAACTGTCTTTGTCATAAAAGAAGAAAAGACTTTTTATAATCTCCATTTGTATATCTAAATAAAAAAAATGGAACCAAATTAAAAAAAAAAAAAGACTACATTGAGAACTGAGAAGTAGAAAAGATGTGATTGCAATAATAATATGACTGACACTCTTATATATTATTAGATGCATGGTTAAAATTATGTATTTTTTAAATTCCTTTTCTCATTCATCTGGATAAAATAACCGTGAATCAAATTGTTTTGTCATGTAGAATTATTTTTCTCTTATAGGTGAGGATGCAAGTTTTTTTACTTCCTCTAAATAATTAAATAAAAGAAGATCGATGAATATAATTAATTTTCTTTCTAAGGTTTAGAGGGCATGTTCTTTACACATGGATTAGGTTTTCTAAAACCTAAACTTAAAAACCTTGATCTTATATATGTTTAATATATGTGGGTTTTCTTATTCTAAGCTCTATTGAATATCGATTTGTTAACCCCCTTTATAAAATTATGCTTATAAAACCCTTCTCTTATACTACCTACCAACATTTACAAATCCTAAACTTATGAACACACTAAGCATAGGTTTTACACAAAACTTGGTGTTTCTGTAATTCATTTTTTTTACAAATGTAATCACGAGCTATACAACACCTAAGTTTCTATAATCCATTTCCTTATACAATCCAAAGACAAGCTACATAAATTTAGGCGTCCTATAATCTATTTTTTTGTCCAATCAAATTACTACACAAACTAAAATTCCTCAAAATCCCCAAGCCTTATATAAAGCTTTTTTATATAGATATCCCATATGTATAATATGTTAGATCAAACTAATCAAATCAACGTACTTCAGTTTTTAAATTTAAGGTTTTAGAAGGTGTTTGATTCATGAGTTAAATTTGTATAACTCAAAGTTAAGAAGTATGTGAGTTTGTTTATTATCCCAAAGCCGTATGCTTGCCGAATATTCAATCAATTATATAACCCTAGACTTATATAAACTCGCCTTCTATATACACTACATATAAACTTTTACAAACCATAAACTTAACAAACCAAACACATGAAAATATGCACAAACTCAAATGTCTATTATTTTTTCCATTCTTTTACACAACTCAAACTTACGCTACACAAACTAGATTAGACTTCTCAAATAGACTCCACAAACTAGACCACAATTTTCCTATCATCAAAATTGATTTTGAATAATTAAATTTGTATTCGGGAGTGATTTTGAATATGACAAAAGTGATTTTAATCATTTTAAAATCACTCCCAAACATGCCTTTAGCCTTATCAAAATTGGAAATTAGACGTAATGTCCTTTTCCTAATTGTTTCGTAAGAAACTGACTAATTCCAACTATTTACCAACAAATTGAATTAAAATAAAACCAAAGTACAACACAAAGCATGCCATAACTCTTAAGAGTTGGTGAAATGAAAACCTTAGAAAATAGTAGTTTTTGGTATTATTATTTAATGTGAAGGATTAGAGATGATTTTAAGAAAAGCACGAATAAGAAGGAATAGTGGGGCGTAGGAGAAAGGCATTTTTCAGGTCACCAAATTAAAGTGGAAGGAGCACACAGAGAGAGACTACTCAATGTAGAAAAATAAAATAAAATATAATAAAATAAAATATAATGGTTTATTAGGCTTTTTCTGAGTGGCAGTTCCATGGCATAACTTTTAATTAGTAACCACAAATGATGCCACGTCAGATGTAGTTTATTGAAATGGAAGCTGCCTAGCTGGACATTGTTATTTAATCACTGCTTAAATTTTCTAATTAAGACCCCATAATAGAGGGTTTTATCTCCTTAATTATCAGCCACGCTGTTGTTGGGATCCAAGTTGGATTCGTTCCCATTATAAACAAACTGAATGGTACTAAATTTCATGTGATTAAGATATTGAATAATAGGGTGGTGTGGCAGTCATCATTTTTTTGGGGGGTAAATTACGAATTTGTCCTCACGTTTGGGCATAATTTCAATTTAAGCTCTTATGATTTTAAAATTTTTAATTTGATTCTTATGATTTGGGCTTAGTTTCAATTTGGTTTTCATTTTTTTAAAAGTTTCATTCTAGTCTCTATTATTTAGTCAAATTTCACTAAATCATTTTTGTCGTTACAATATTAAATAAGTAACATGTTTTTATTTATATAGAGGAGTGAGCTAATATTATCTATTTGGTTTGACTATATATATATATATATATATATATATGTTTGTTTCACTGTATTAAGGTGTTGGTGGAGTAAAAATGGGTGAGGTTTTTGGATGGCATAAGACGATTTATGACGATTTGTGATGTTTCGCCAATTTTTAAGGATCAAATTGCAAGAAATTTGGCATCGTCTTCAGTTGTATCCTTGTTTTTCACAGGTTTGGAAATATCACCAGTGACAATTCGCCATAACTTTCGACCTATCAAAAAACTTTTCATTTGATGTGCCCAAGTGATATAGTTCGTACCATTAAGAATCGTACTAATGGGACGAAAAATATCACTTTTCTCCATTATAACAGAAAAATATTAAAGCTGTCTTAAAACCAAACCAAATTGGCGAACCGAACCAACTGGGCAAATCGAACCAGACTGGTTTAACTGAACCGGTCCGGTTTAATTGAACCGATTTGAGAGAACCAAGTCAGATCTGAACTTTGCGAAATAGCAAGTGACGAGGAACTGTGCGAAGCTTCGTGGGTCTGAGAAACGGCGAGAGCAGCGGATCTGGACGGAGAGGAAACACAGAGACGATGCGCAAGGTGGGGCTGGCGGATCTTACAGATCTGGCCGATCGGAGTCGGAGTTTTCCGGCGGTGGTGCGAACGGATCGACGAGGCGGAGTGAAAGGAGACGGCGCGCAGCGGGAGGTGGATCTGGATCGGAGATGGCGTGAACAACAGCGGATCTGGGCGTGCAATGTTCGCGAACGGTGGCGGCGGTAATGGGCGAGGAGATCTGTTCGAGGAGCAGCGGCAATGGCTGGTCGGCAGATCTGGGCGATATGCGGCAGAGGCTTCACGGCGGCGGACGATTGAGCTCTCGGCTTCGAGCAGAGATCTGAGATCGGGGCTGAGCGAGGAAGAAGATGGCCAGAGTCGTCTTCTTCTGGGCGGAGTCGTCTTCGTCGGATTTCGCCTGAGTTTTGGAGAGTTAGAGATCCAGAAGGTACCTTGAACGAGGACTGCTTCGTTGGAGGCGGGGATCTGAGGAGTCGAAGATTCGGGGAGGTAGCTTGGACGGAGGCTGAGTTTGAATGGATTTGGACAGACAGAGACAAGGATCTCGCCGGAGAACCTCGCCGGAGAAGAAGTCAGGTCTCTGATACCATGTAAATTTCTGTATTATTTCTTGAATGTACAGTTGACATACACAGGGGAGATAAATACACTGAAAATAATACAAGAAAGGAAAGTTTCTAATTTCCTAAAATACTGTATAATATATTTTCCTAAAATACTGTATAATATATTTCCACAGAAACTTTTAAAACCATAGTGACCAAATTGAAACTAAACTCAAACGACAAGGACTAGATTGAAACTTTTAAAGTCATAGGGGTTAAATTGAAATTAAACGCTACCATAAAGATCAAATTTGTAATTTAACTTTTTTGTAAAAAAAATAAAGTTAAATAAGGGTTGACTTGCAAATTTTACTATTTTAGCATAATTGAAATAAAAAATACATTATAAAAGAGGTAGCGAAATAAATAACTATAGTATAACAAAATGTAGTTTCCAAGACAATTAGCGATTGTTTTAATTATAGTCAATCAATATCTAAATTAATTATTGATTATATAAATCATAATCGTTATCACTTAAAAGAAAAAAACATATTGAAATTACTAATATCATAAGTGAAGGAATGAACATTTCACTCTGCGGAAGCATTAGATCGTCTTTGATTTTATTTAAAATTGAACTAAAAAAAAATTAAGATTATGCAAACTTACTTGGAGTAAATATGGAGATATTTCTGATGGGTCTTTATCTCCTCTACAAAGTCTTCCTGGCGGGGATTGGAGAGGAAGAAATCTAGAGAAAATTCTCTAATTCTGTATTGAGGAGATGTATGTTTTTTCTAATGGCTCAACCTAAAGGGTTCTATTTATAGAGACCAAGGGAAAATCTTTGCCATAATTAAAATATTATATAATTTTAATATCTAATATATTAAAATATATCTTATACTTATTTGAATCTCATTCAAATCTCCTATGATATTTATTAATTTGAATATTATTCAAATTTTATAAATATCTTTTATTTAATGTATCTAATATTCATTAATAATTTTAATATTTATAAATATCTTATATTTAATATATTAATACATTAAATATTAATTTGAACACTTCAAATTAAATATTAATTTGAACATTTCAAAATTTTCTTTCTACTAAATTGATCTTTTAGTGTTACTATGAGCTAGCAATGAGACCTTATGGACCTACAGATTATAAACTCCAATGATAAAAAATCAATTAATCAAACTCTTTAATTAATTAATTTTCATTAATTAACTATAGGTCACTCCACTATAGACTTAGAGTTGCACTCTTATGCACTATAGGACAAGTTGTGTCCATAGATATAATTACTACATGCAAGTTGATCATTTACTAGTTATTCGTAATTACAGTTAGGTCAAAAGTCCGTTTTACCCCTATAAATACATCTAGCACCTTAAGCAACCACTGATCCTCTAATGAACAATTTGTTTATGATTCAACCATAAATTAAATCTCTCTCGGGCCAGTGAGAGAGTGTGATCCCATTGTTCAAGTCCCGAAATCAGCACTTAAGGGGAACTACTTATCTACTTACCCTATATGAGAAGAATTGAATTACATCTTATGAGATTATGTTCCCAACTCCCTATTTGGTCAAGTCCCCAAAATGGTAGGTATATTGAATCGGCTACAAAATCTACTCTCACATATGCAAATCAAAGGACAAGCCCTCACATGCAAGAGTTCATAACTCACCCAGGATTAAGATCGAGTCACATATGATCATCCTAATGAGATATTAATCTTCTCAATTAACGGATTTATAAAGAGAGATTAAATATTTCGTAGTCTAGTCTTACACAAACTCATTGTATAAGATAACCCCACTCACATGTCTCCACATGTACGATTTGGATCAAATCATTTGTATGAATAGTGTGCCAGGATAAGACATCCAACCTTATCCATGTACTATGACCTTTTACGTTATTTATTGAACATGATCCTTCCGTATGTCAACTACATACTGTTCTAGATTACAATAATAACCTTAGATTTTTCATATAATTGATAATATTATATTACAAATAAAATAATCAAAAATATTATTAATTATTAAATAAATTATTAATTACGAGGCTTAATGACATAAATCCCAACAATAAGTTTGTTCATCTCTCTTTGGTTTGTATAGTCACAATCAGTCCCTTTAGTGTTTAAAATTTTCATTTCTAATATATCTCAAAACTCTTTTGAAGAGTTATTGATTTGAGAACCTTCACACCCTTGTACTTAATGCAATTTCTCTCAAGTTTTCTTTGCTGCTTCACAATCCATATACCCTAGCAAATAAATTAAAGGATATGATGAAGGGATATATGCATAGTTGAAAAAGTTTTTGGCTTTCTTTAACTTCTCCTTTTCACACTGTCTAATTGGGCCAAGTGCCAACCAAAGCATTTATTCTCATTAAGGCAAGAGAATACTTGCCAATTCAAACTATACCATACTAAGCTTATTTCTTCTTTTGGATCATTTGTTTGAACCAATAGGCTGACATCTTCGGAATTCTCTTGAGATTGTCTTTGTAATCTATGTATATTATGCCAAACCTTGAAGTATAACCCGACAGCCATTCAAAGTTATCAAGCAACGACCACGCGAAGTAGCCTGTCACATTAGCTCCATCGTCAATGGCCTTCTTCATGTTCTGCAAATAAGTCTTGTAGTAATGTATTCTTTCTGTATCATTTAATCCTTCAGGAAGTGGGATATCAGGAGTATCCATACCTATTTGTGATATTACAAGTACAAACTTTTAAGGAGCGAGTTAAAAAAAAATTAAAAAGATAAAATAATTGTAAAAAATAAGATAGAATATTGAGTAAAGCCATTCGATTATGATTTCAGAGGTACTTTTATGGATGTTGAAAATCTATCAGAATGTATAGAGTCAAGTGAATTGACGAGAAATATACAAATTTTTTTAAAAATAATTTCATTTCTAAAACCTGAAAATCTAGAACCGAGGTAATTACACCAAACATTACTTAGGTCCGACCGTTTGATAACCATTTGATTTTTGAAAATTGTGCTTGTTTTCTCACATCTTCTTTACAAATGGTTTCATCTTTCTTAAGAAAACATTTGGATTCTTAGCCAAATTTCAAAAACAAAAACAAAAACAAGTTTTCAAAAACTATATTGTTTTTAGTTTTCAAAATTTGGCTTGGTTTTTGAAAATTACATTAGTGAAAAGTAGATAACAAAACAAATAGACTCATAGGTGAAAGTGGTGTTTATAAGCTTAATTTTCAAAAACCAAATAGTTATAAAATCGGCCCTTAACAATTCAAAATAAAAAATGAATTGAGTACAAGTGTTGCTTACCATTTTCTGAAACAATTACGTTTGGGTTTCCATAGTGTTGTGTCACATACATTAATGCTTTGTACATTCCCCATGGTACTTCATAGAGCCAACCAGTATGAGCCTGACAAAACAATGTTGATTATGTAAACTTGAGTTAAATTAAAATATAATACTTATAATTGTATCTATTTAGTTTCTAAACTTTTTAAAAAGTTAAATTGTGCTTCTAAACTTTGAATAGTGATTTCATGTAGACTTTACCATCAACTACACACGTCAACTAAAGTGATATCGTGACACGTCCATTAAACAATCGTTAGACGATTTGACATGAGATGTGAATAAAGAAAGTTGATATAGTAGAACAAAATAAAGTGACACATGCCGATCATGTAGAATGTACGTTGCACATGTCATCACTTTCTTGTCCAATCGAACAAGTTTAAAGCTATAGACAGCAATCAAAATTTGGAATCTAAACATCATGATTTTTAACATTCAAATGTAGAGTTTGGAAATGGGTTACCCTTGGACCAATTGGTTTTCCATTCTTTTCAACTGTAGAAGAACAACACTTTAATTAGAAATCAATGTATATAAAACAGAGCATATATTAATTTTCAGGAGGAGAAAGAGAGAGAGAGATTTGAAGTGAGATTAAGGTCTTACAAGCATAGCCAACATTCCAATCTGATTGATAGCCAGGAGTTTTTGGTTTTGGCCAAGTAGGGTTGAACATGTAGAAGGTTGTGTATTGATTAATACCCACAAAATCTACTGACCCTTTCACCAATGCAACCTCTTCATCACTGAATTTTGGTAGCCTTTCTTTAACAATTTCTTGCATTGTTCTTGGATATTCACCATATGTAAAAGGATGCAAAAACCTAAACCAACATTATTAGGAAAAAAAAAATGTAATTTGAGATTCTTTTAATAGTTATTTTGTTTTCAGTTTTTCAATAGTAACTTTAAACTTTCAATTTCATCCAATTAAATCCTTAGAGATGTGAAGTTAAAACATATGTCAAATTGAGTATGATTATATTACCAGCCAATGCTAAAATCTCTTGCTCTTTGAGCCGCGTAGCTGTCTTCTTTTCGTTTTGTGAGAGGTTCGTAATACGTAAAATCCAATAAAATTCCAACTCTTCCTCCTTGTTTTCCCTGAAAGAATTTTATTTGCAGATGAATCAAAGGAAGGAGATTTAAAGAACCAATGTTTTGAGACTTACTTGAAATTTCTTTCTATATCTATCGACCACAGTAGCATGGGAAAGAATTATATTGTGTGCTGCAATGTAAGGTTCAGTTCCAGAGTTTCCACTTGTACAATTTCCATATTCTTTTGAACACCTTGACGGAGGCATTATACCACTGTTGAAACCAACATCAGCTATAACTCTTGGTTCATTAAATGTCATCCAATTCTTAACTCTATCTCCAAATTGTTCGAAACAAAATTCTGCGTAGTTTGCAAAATCGGTCCTGCATATCATTAGAGATGCAATCATATAACTCCATATTTATTAGAAATGAAGATGATATCTATCCTAAGTTTATAAGTAAAGAAAATGTATTTATTGATACAAAACTCTTTAAACTGCAAAAAAAAAAAAGAAAAAAAGAAAAAAAAGAAAGAGAATAACATAATAACATAGAGATGAAAATGACTTATATCATAACTATCAATTTGATTCATAGATAAAAAGTTCAACAAGTGATAAATTTATATTAATTATGAATATACAAGTCTGATCAAACTTACACAATTTGCTTGTCTAGTAAACCTCCATATCTCTCTTGAAGTGCCAAGGGAAGATCATAGTGGTAAAGATTTGCATAGGGTATGATTCCTACGAGTGTTTAGTTAAAAGGGACAAATAAGCAATTTAAAAAAAAAAAAAAACAAACAAACGAAACCCTATACATGTTTTCTTTCTATAAGTGCGCACACGATATGTTTGCCACATTGTGGTTGGCTTCTAACCAATATGGAGACTATTTAAAAGAAAAAAAAAACTTGATACATGTCCGTAGTAAGTGATCTATTTACAATGATATGATCCTACAAAAGTATGAAATAAAAGAAACAATAGACATGAACATAACTCAACTAAATAAATCATTAGCAACGATAGGTTTGAATTTTGCTAGTTTGAATTCTCTAATCCACCCTAAAAAGATAGAAAAAAATGGCCTAACCAACCAAATTGAAATTTATTTATGTTTTTTTTTACTGACATTATAATAGCTCAATTTGCCCTTCCACGAGTCTCCCTTCTTTATTTATAATGTAATATCCACATTGGAATTTGAAGTGACGACAAATCAAATGAATTGGTGTACAATTGAATTTACCTTGTTGAATCATGTAGTCAATCAATCTATTATAGTAAGCAACCCCTTTCCAATTTACTTCTCCCGATCCATCTAGTGAAATAATAATAATAATAATAATCCAAATACAGATTATTAAGCAGCTGCTAATGATTTTTACCCTTCAAAAAGGTGAATTTAAGAGAAATTTTTTAATCAGTACTTGGAAATATCCTCGGCCAGGAAATTGAGAATCGATAAGCATCGAAGTTCAACTTTTTCATGTTATCGATGTCTTCCTATCACAGATAAGAAACCAGATTACAAATCAGAAAATCCCACCAAGAAAAATTATAAATTTAAAACATATTCCTCTGGTAATTTTTAGCCCTATATCTATATCTACTAATCATATCAATTTCTCAAATGAAATTTAAAAGTAGTTCTTTTCTACTCTGAATAATTATGCTTCTATTTAGTTTTTATGGTTAATATTTCAATCTTGTGTCTAAAAGATCGGTAAATTTTTTAAAATGTCTAATAAGTTAGATAAAATTGAAAATTTAAGGACTTATTAGACACTTTTAAAATTCTGAAATCTATTATTAAAATTGGACGTTTAAAGACCTATCAAACACATTTGATAATTCAGAAACATATTAGATCAAACTGTGAAAGTTTAAAGTATATTTTAAATTTAACAAAAATATAATTCAAAATAAAAAATAAAAAAGTTGAAACTGAAAAAAAAATTAATCAACAATAGATCTGTAGAATGTAGGAACATTAATAAAATGTGGAAATGCAAGATTGTTAGTTACATACCCTATATCGGTGATATTGATCTACAGCAACATCTCCAGTAGCATTGCCAGCAATCTTTCCTGCTCAATCATTTGACATTAAAAAAAAAAAAATCAAACAAAAACATATATTTTTTTTCAAAAAAGAAAGCAAAAAAACAAAACAAAACAAAACAAAAATGATGAAAGACATTCTGTTTCCAATTTAGTTCCTATTATTTAAAAACTTTTAATTCAATCCCATCTTATAATTTGGGCAATTTTAATCATTTTAATTGATGGTCTTCCTTATGTCACTCTGAAAGCAAATGTAAGTAAGACGGGCAATATCTAAGATAATGTTTTAAAAGATGGACTAAATTGAAACTGTCAAAACTGTTGAGATTAAACAGAAATCAAAAGACTTTATTACCGGGGAGTTTAACGAAGGGATCCCAAATGCTTGGGCCTCGGCCATCTTTATCAGCCATTCCTTCAACTTGATATGCAGAAGTTGCAGTTCCGAAGACAAAGCCTTCTGGAAATGCAGCTCGGCTCAGCCCTCCTGTGTCGAAAACGACACCGGAGAAATCATAAGCTAATTCCGACGAGCAAATTCTAGCAATGAGACATAAAAGAAGGAAGAAGAAGCAGATTTTCATTGCTCTTTTGGGTAAGAAAGAATAGAAGAGAGGAAAAGAGAAGAGAAAGGAATCTGAGTTTCAGAATAATGATTGGTTTGGGAAAAAATATTGACAAAAAGAGAGAAAAAAAATTGAAAGAATAAATAAAAAAAAAATCAGAGATAATGGATATGAATGTTGGGTGGTATAATTCACAACTTGTAGAAGAAAACAAATGGATCTTATCCAAAGTAAATTCACGGGTAGATCCATACACTTTTTCGTCACTTTAATCTTCAGGTCAAATTTTACCATATTTCTTTTAGTCACTTTTACTTTGGTTAAATTACAAATTTATTAAACTAAAAAAGAAATTAATCTATTAACTTTCAAGTTTATGTCTATTTAGTACTTGAACTTTAAAAAGTGTCTAAGAAATTTTTGAATATTTAATTTTGTATCTGATAGATCCCTGAACTTTAAAAATGTTTAATAAGTCCCTAAATTTTAAATTTTGTGTCTATTTTGTTCATGACATATTTAATTTTTTAAAAAATTAGCTAATTTATTATATATAAAATTGAACTTTAAGTCTAATGGGACCCTAAACTTTCAATTTTGTGTCTAGTGAGTCTATAAATTTTAAAAAATGTTGAAAGGTCAAGAATACACAAAATTGAAAATTCAGAGACCTATTAGATACTTTTTAAGGTTCAGAGACCTATTGGATACAAAATAAAAAATTCAGGAATTTGTTAGGTACTTTTAAAATTCAAAGACCAAATAGATACAAACCTAAAAGTTCATGAACTAAATTGTAGTTTAACCTTTTAATTTTATCTCCACTTTTTAAATTTATTTCAGAAAAAAAAATTTTGTTAGTAATTTTCTTAAAATGATTGACGGAATTAAGAAATTGGGATAGAATTTGAAATATTTAAAATGTTGGAGGCAAAGTTAAAATCAATTACATATGTTGGGGAAAAATTGGAACTAGATGAAATTGTCCTTGTTAATGGGGTTGGTTTCAATTTTGCCCTTAAAATTTTTAATTTTACTTCTAACCTTCTAATTTTTATTAACCATTTTAACAAAAAATGTTTATTGAGGGGTTTTTTTTGTTAAAAAAAAATGGGTAGAGTTGGAACTTTCAAAATATTTGTTAAGGACAATGACCATCAACATATCTCCACATTGATATGATATTGTCTATTTTGAACATAAGCGCTCATGACTTTGTTTTTGGTTTCATCCAAAAGGCCTCATACCAATAGAGATAGTTGTTGGAATAGAAATTTTGGCCAATCAGAAATTGTCATGTCATTAATTAAAATTAGTGACAAAATTATTTATTTAATTAGAAATTATTTAAATTCGCAAGTATCCCTAAATTAAATTAAGGCAAATCCAAATATGCAATTGGGTTATATGAAATTTGGGCCAATTTTAGACAAAACCCAAATGGAAGGCCCTAATCCAGCAAAATCTAGGCCCAATGTCAGTAAGGCTCAGTCTAGAGGAGTTTTGACCCAAAGTCTACAAGGCCCAATCCAACAGTCAAGCCCAAGCCCATCTGGGGGCCCTGGGGAACTCTATAAATAGAGAGTCTCCTCCTCCATTTTGGGGTTCAGAAATTGGAGATCTCAGAGAGAATTTAGAAACAAAAGCCAGACAACTCCTTGAGCTCTTGAAGATCAGACACCTCCTAAACAAAGAACATTTCCTCGAAGATCAAGAACACTTCTTCGAGACTCCAAGAATCCATCGAAGTTTCAATCTCAAGAATAAGCTCTACAGCCCTCGAGTAAAACATACAAGCAAGAGAGAGAATCAGAGGATCAAGTATTAGAGATTGTATTCCACTACATTCAAAGTTTATTTCTTTATTGAAATTTACGTGCGAACAATAGTGTCTCTCACTTATATACCTATGATCTTCCCCTCGAACTGAGCCTCCTCTCAAATAATCATCTATCCATCTAGCTTTTATCCTGACCAACTCCTTTATCGGAGCACACCGCCAATCCGATAGAGCTAGCTCAACCAACGGACCTCCACCATGACTATGCCTTTAAGGCTGACCTCATTTGTTCGACACTGGAGGATTCTACCACATTCCTAAGTCAGGGGCATGCCTCTGATACCAGAGTATGACATTGCTAAGTCAGGGGCATGACTCTGATACCCTTGGCATATCTCCACATTGGTATGATATTGTTTACTTTAAGTATAAGCTCATATGGCTTTGTTTTTTGTTTTACCCAAAATGCCTCATACTAATGGAGATAGTGTCACTCACTTATATACTCATCATCTTTCCCTTTTCTAACCAATGTGGGACTTTGGTCACACTCCCAACAATCCCCCCCTCAAACAAAGTATCGCCTCGAGCCTCTCCTCAAATAGTCATAGTGAATCCGTGGTTGAGCATTTGAATGCGGTGTGCTCCAATTTTGGTCGCATTCCCAACAATATTAAATGCAAAATTGAAACCAATCTCAAACTTTAAAGGTTGTTTTTACATAATTGAGCTAATGTTTTATAAATAATTTTCTTCTTAATTAGAAAATTTAAGAAATTAACAAAGAAATCTCTTATTTGATTTTTCAATTAGAGAGATTCCCACGTGAAAAGTTAGGATTTGTTTAGTAACTATATTCTTTTCAGGACAAAAACTCAACATAGACATATTTAGATTATTATTAGTAGTATTTTGATATAATTTTTTTATGGTGACTTGATTTTAAAATAAATGAAGCTATTCTTTTGTTTAAAATTAAATATTTATGAATAATAATTTCAACAACCTGTGCAAACTATCTAATCATAGATTCAAAAAAAAAAAAAAAAACCTATGCATCCTAGTTTATTTTTCATATCCGAAACAAGAAAAACATATTTTCTAAAGGTCAATTATTGCTGGGGACAGTTAAAAACATTTTTGGTGTTTGACCCACAATTTTGAAATCCTAACTCAAAATGGTATTTGAGTCACTATATTCAAAACCCATAATTTTTTAAATACAATTATGTAGTTTTGAATAGTGCACCTCAAACACTATTTTATGATATTCTAAACTTTAGAACATTGCACCTCAAACATCGTTTTTTGATTTTCAAGCTTTCAAACCCCCCAAAGCAAACTCTCAGAATTTGGAATTTAAGGATTTTAATTCTGAAACAGTGGGCCAAATGCCCCATAGTTAGTTTCCTCGTTTTTCTCATACAGTTTGTTTCTTCCTTCTTTAGACATGTAACTAGAGTTGTTCTACTATAGTTAGCTTTCTTTTGTTGTGGTTGTTTTACTATAGTTAGCAACTTACTAGCTTTCTTCAAACAATTTAAAAAACAATACATTGAAAGTAGCAACAAGAATTTTGGGCTTTAGTTTCTGTTTTCTAGTATGATTTTTTTTTTCTACTTTAGTGTACTAGAAAATTTTAACGTGCGACGTGTTTATGTTTTGATTATATTTTTATTTGTTAAAATAATTATAAACAATATTATTATACTAATAAACATCTATGTGAACTATAATAAAATTTGAATAGTTAAATAAAATGTTCATAGAGTAAATGTTCAAAATTTTAAATTTTATATGTTTTATTTATTTGTATTTTTTTTTACAGTAATTGTAATATATTTTTTTTAACTTGTTTTGAAAATATCTTTTATTTAATTTAGAGGGACGAAATCATGTTTCTAAGCCAAATAAAATAGGATTTCATAAAATTCTGTTTAAATATCATTTCATTTCTTCCTTTTTTGTTAAAGTCTATATTTTTATGGCTATTTATTATCTATTCTCTCTATTCAAATTACTCATTCTCTTTCTTTTTTTTTTTGAAAAAACATGCTCTCTCTTTATTCGGGTTTTTAGTCATTTTCAGCATAATTTTCTCTCTTCTCATACCATCTCTCTCACTTAATACAATTTTTTTCTTCTAATTAAAATTATGATTAACAATTTAAAAAATATCTAACCACTATCTGTCCTAAAAAAATATATATATACCATAATCACTCTCAGTTCTAAGCTTCTATGAAAGTAACTTAAAAAATCTCAATCTTTTCGTATTTCACTATCAACCATCATTCGTCCTTCTGAGTTAGATATTACTCTTGCTTATTTCACCCTCTCTCTAAAGAGGCTTCATGCTATTGCACTACAAGAATTTTGGGTTTTCCCGACACTAAAAATGGTCAGGAAAAGTCCAAAAACCGTCAAGAATACCTTTTTCGATTGAAAAAGTGCGTCGGGACGTTCGTCGGCATATCCTCGTCGGGGAAGCTTTTGCCGACCAAAATTTGGTGGCGTCGACATTTCCTAGAAATGCTGACACCACTTTGTGGTCGACAATTAAAGGATTTGTCGACCAAATTATGTTTGGTCGGCAATTCAAATTGCCGACCAAATTGTATTTGGTCGACAAATCCTTTAATTGCCGACCAAACTTATAATTTGGTCGGCAATTAAAGGATTTTCCGACCAAATACAAGTTTGTCGGCAATTCCTTGACTTGCCGACCAAATTATAAGTTTGGTCGGCCTTTATGGGAATTGCTGACCAAATTATAATTTGGTCGGAAATTCCCATAAAGGCCGACCAAACCACACATTTGGTCGGCATTACTTTATCTTTGATATTTTATTAATTTCAAGAGATTTTTGCCTAGATTTTCACTATAATTTAAACATGTTGTACTTATAATAAATTGTACACAAAATAAGTCAAACAATATTTTATATTAAACCAAATTTGATTATACGTCGTTCATAAATTCACACAAGATAAAAATAAAACTTTTACACAAATAAATCTAATATAGAAACAAAATTTAATAAATATAAGTTCACATCATCTTCATGATAAATCTTTGTCATGCTTTCAGAATAATGTCAACTCAACCCACCTATGAAAAACAAAGACATGAACATAAGGTTAAAACTATAAACACATGACAACTAAACTAATATTTCAAAAAGTATCAAAATTTAATTATTTACAAAACTATATAAGCAAAACACCAAAATTGAATCTCTTCTCAATTAACACTCTAAATCTATATAGTTAGTTATTATTGTGGTTTTTTTTTTTATCCTTGTTCATTATATTGTTGTGATACTGTCACCACAATATTCTTTCAGTAATCTTATAAGGTAAATAATTTAATCTTCATTTTTTTCTAAGTTTTTGCCCCTACTTTTGAAAATTGGTAATTGATATATTGATAAGTTTTTAATAAAATCAGGCTGGTTTTATTTAGAGCTTATATTGTTAAATTGTTTTTTAAGTATTGAATAAATTAGAATGGTTTGATTTAGAGCTTATTCTATGAGATGTTGTCAAAATTCTTATTATTATTTGGTTATTTTAAGTGGTTTTTTTGTTCAGTTTATGGATTATTTTCGGGTTTAATATTTTTTTCAAATATTATATACTTATTTATTTGGTGGGTATTATACTGAATATCCATAGTTTGATTTGGTTAGTTTTAAGAGTTTCTTGGGTTTTATTATTATTTTTATTTGGGTTTCTTTTTTTTTTTTTTTAAATTACATTGTTTGCTTAATGCATGTTTTGTATTGTTAATTTTTACTAAATGTATGTTTTGTATTGTTAATTTTTCACATGGTTTCATGTTCTAGTATAGAACAAATATTTTATTATCAATATTTTTGTAGTAATAAAAAATATGTTTCAAAATAATGAATATTACTATTAAGATATATATATATATATATATATATATATTATTCTAATGACAATTGATAAGTATGGTTGTTATAGGTTTATTTATTTTTATCTTTTCATTTTTTTTTGTTTGGGTATTTATCTTTTTCTTTGTTTCATTTTTCTTCCTTAATTCTTTTACCATTTCTTATTTAGTTTTTTTTTCTTCATCTTTTCCACTTTATTGAGTAAATTTTCAGGATTTGAATTTCAATTTTTTGAGTCATTATTCCATCGTGTTTTTAGTTTTGTCATTTTGAAGATTATCATTATAAATACTACTACTATTCATGTGTTTTTTATTTTGTTATTTACCTTTTAAAAATATTTTCAAAATCTAAACAAAATTTTTAAAACTTAAAAAAGGTTTTTTTTATTAATTTTTTTATTATATATGGGTAAGAAATCATATGTTGTTTTTAAGAAAATGAAAAACATACCAAACAAATTGTAGGGAAGAAAACCTAATTTTAAAATAAAAAAACTAAAAACAAAATCATTTTCAAATATGGTCTTAGTATTTCAAAATTTTATTTCAATATTGTGAAGTAGTAAGACAAATTTTTGAAAATGATGGCATACTTACAACTTGTGATAATTTGATATGAAATCTTAAAAGTATAAAATTGTTCTACTGTATTTGCAACATTTCTAGATCTATATATATTTAAAATAGTTGTCAGAAGCATAAGGCAGTATTGGAAATTTATTCTTGTGATTAAACAAAATGCATATACTTATAATAATTATTTAAAAGGTTAGATACTTACAAGCTTGAATGCTATTTTCTTCCAACTTCAAAAAATTCTTCTTTTGATTTGGATGCTCTTATCTTTGTCGTTCAAAATTTTCTTCTTCTAAGAAATCTTGAATCAATTGATACACAAAAAGAAAAAAAAAGTAATTGTGTGTATTATGTTAATATGAATTTTCAAATGTAATGCAATATATGGAGCAATTAAAATTTAAACAAATTAAAATAAATGTTAAAAAAAAACATAAGATTGAGAGATACCTTCTGTAAGATCCAATTTTGGATTTCTAATATTTATATGGCATAATGGTTATTTGATTTTCAAATGTCTTGAAAGAGGAGAAATTTGGAATAAATTAGAAGTAAAAGTAAATTGAAATTTATGGGGTGAATTTTTGTTAAAAGAAAAAGGAAAGAGGAAAGTGAAAATATGTATGGTTTTTTTTTGTATTTTTGAAATAATAATAATGATAATAAATAAAAGAAATAATGTGTGGCTTCAAAGAAGCCACATGTATGTTTATTTTATAAATTGCAAGCCACATACATTATTTTGGTTTAAAAAAAAAAAAAAAAAAGGAAAAAGAGGGGTTCATGAAAAACAGAGGAGAGGAGGAAAAGAAAAGAAAGAGAAAGAGAAGGAGAAGGAGAAATACATAAGAAGAGAAATCTATTTGGGTAAATCAACCATTTGAAGTTGAAATTGGAGTAAGAAGGTCGTTCAAACAAGATTAAAGACCGGTAAGCTCTCTTCTCTCTCTAGAAATTGAACTATTAGGTTGAACATTGAAGATTGAGATTTATTTTTCATGGGTCTCTTTTCCTTTGCTTGTGGATTTTTTTTATGGATGGTAGAAAATCAAATAAGACTGAAAGATTAAGGTTTGATTGTGGTGTTAATTGCTTAAGTAGCAATGAAAGAAAGAAATTTTGAGTTTATGAAATGTTGTTTTCTTTAAAGAAAGAAATTTTAATGTTTATAAAGGGAGAAAGAAAGGGAAGGAATGAAAAATAATGTTGAATAAAAATGGAATAAGTTATTTGTTGGTTTTATTTTGTGGGTTGGAAAGATAAGGCACAAAACAGAGGAGGAGGAGAAGAAGAAGAAGAAGAAGAAGGGTAATTAGGTAAATAGAAAAGGGAAATGATTGGATGGTACAAAGTGGAGTTATGAGGAGAGAAAAGTGGTATTGAAATTGGATGTCTCACGTGGGAGACATAGTTGGAAAAATAAAAATTATTTATATTTAAAGAAAGGATGGATTGTGGAAGAGATAGAAGAAAATATTAGTTAATTGGAGAAAATGACAAAATACTTCATGGATTTTGAAAAGAAAAGAATTAGAAATGATAAAATAGTTTTATTTGGGAAAAGACAATTAGTATATTGGTGAATGTTGGGATGAGAAAGAAGACATAATTTGGAAAATTGGAATAAGGGAAATAGATTGGAAATTAGTTAATTCGATTAAGATGAAATTCATGTTATTTCTCTTTTGGAATTAGTTTGTAAATTGGTGATTTGGTTATTGGAAATTTCAGATTGGACAGAAATTGGACTAACATATGATTTGAAGAACCGACGTTGATATTTCTGTGAGTGGTTTATTTTTGAAATATTTTCATCATTTAATTATTATGATAGAATTTTCAAGAATTCTTTAATTATATATGATTCTAAAGAAATTGTTATGAGATTTATAGAGAATTGTCGAAGATTCTCAATATTTTATGATTTTTACTGAAGTTATGGTTTAGAGATGTTTGAGAAAAATTGTATAAATTTTCAGTAATTTTGTGATTTTAGCTTGAATTATTGTTTTAAGAGATATTCGAGATATTTATGATTATTGAGATGTTTGAAGAGTTTAAATGTTTATTGAGAAATGTATGACTTTCATGGGATGTAATTTCAAAGAAAATATGACTTTGAAAATGTTTATATTATTTGAGAGATTTGATGATTATTTGAGAAATTATAAATGTTTAATGTTATTTCAGAAATCTCTCAAGTTTATGAACGATTGTCTAGAGAAATATATAATTTTCAGAAAGAGTTTGAGATCTTGGAAGTTAAGAATTTTTATGATTTAAAGTGATTTGTGATTTAAGAGTTTTATGCTGGAAGTGGTTTTCAAACCACTAGATCTTTGTACCCTTGGTGATTACCCGATATGCTATGAGAATGTGTTTCCATAGTATGCTCGCATGCTCAGGCCGCAGGGGATGCAGGGGAATGCTGGGGCATTAGGTGCCGAATCCGGATTCCAAATCCTGGTCCAAATCCTGGACTTGAAGCATTACATATGTTAGAGTTTGCTCTACGTGCACGTATGACTGAGATTGCTGTGCATATTGAGATTACTCTACGCCAGTATGACGGAGATTTGGGTACGGATTTGGTGATAAATTTCACTAGTTATATTTATGCTTTCCAGAGCTGTAATTGCAGATTTTCCTATCTATGTTACGAACTTGTGCTTATATTTCTAGAGTTGTTGACTTAAGAGTTATTGTTACACATTGTTTTTAACGTGTTGAAATGATCTCAAGCATAAACTACATTATTTGCACGTACATAAAATTGATTTATGTTTATTAAGAAAAGTGTGTTACTAAACATTATTATTTTTATATGGAAGCACCACTCACTGGGCTTTTTAGCTCATCCTTTTGTTTTAAATTTTTCCACCAGGTCGCTCTTGAGTTTCAATCAAAGTTAGCTAATCAGAATCTGCCACCAGTCTTATCAAGTCATTGCATATCATCTAGGGTAAGTAAAGAGAGAATTTTTGACTGTGTTGTTTATGGGATATCCAAAGATAAAGTTAGATAATGAGAGAATATATAAAGACTTGACAGTAGATTCCATTGCACACCTGGGGTCTACTGTCGTCACAGCTCACCCTAGGTTTGGTAAAGTTAATCTGGGGCGGGTTGTGACACCTTCATCCATTGATTTGGTAAAAAAAGAAAACCAACTATTCTTTGTTTGGCGTTTGTCTCTTTACAAATGCATTAAACTATTTAAAGGGAATATTTGATGTATGTTGTAATGATACATTTAAATTTGTGTCATGGAATTTGAAAAGATTAGTAATTATTGAAATTTTTTCAATTTTATTTTAATGAAATATTTTCCATGCTTTTAATGTTGACAGGTAGAAAACTTTTCATATATTCCAAGAAAAATATTTCAATTCACCCAAAGGAAACACTTCATCTTCTATGCATTTACTCAAAAGAAAGTTTAAAAAAAAAAACCCACTTTAAATAGATTTTTTTCCATTTTGAAAACCACTCAAAAGAAAATTGAATTTGCAAGGTTTAGTGGGGATGGAGTGGTCCATTTTTTTAAAAAATAAAAAATCAATATTGATTAGTAACTGTAAAACATGAATCTTCAAATGTAATGCAATGGAACAAAAATTTATGTTATTGCATGATACACAAAAAGAAAAAAAAAAGTAATTGCATGTATTAGGTTAATATGAATTTTCAAATGTAATGCAATGGAACAAAAATTTAAACTAAAATAAATGTTAAAAAAAAAACATAAGATTGAGAGACACCTTCATCCATCGATTTGGTAAAAAAAGAAAACAAACTATTCTTTGTTTGACGTTTGCCTCTTTACAAATGCATTAAACTATTTAAAAGGAATGTTTGATGTATGCTGTAATGATATATTTAAATTTGTGTCATGGGATTTGAAAAGATTAGTAATTATTGATTTTTTTTCAATTTTATTTTAATGAAATATTTTCCATGCTTTTAATGTTGACAGGTAAGCAACTCTTCATTCCAAGAAAAATATTTCAATTCACCCAAAGGAAACACTTCATCTTCTATGCATCTTCTATGCATTTACTCAAAAGAAAGTTTAAAAAAAAACCCACTTTAAATAGATTTTTTTCCATTTTGAAAACCACTCAAAAGAAAATTGAATATGCATAAAAACAATTATAGATAGAAGAGAGAGGGAGAGATTGCAAGGCTCAGTGGAGATGGAGTGGTCCATTTTTTAAAAAAAATAAAAAATCAATATTGATTAGCAACTACAATACATGAATCAAAGTGGTCTTGATGAAACCTTTTAGTGGGCATGACATTAAGAAAGAAAAAAAAAACCTTTACCGTGGCTATATAATATATTAATTTCATTTTTATTTTCTTTGTGTTAATTTCATTTTTTGTTTAATGATTATATATAATATATTCAATACTTAAAAAACAATATAACTTAAAAAAAAGTTCCACAATGTTTGTTTAATTTTATTTAAACAATTTATTCTCTAAAGTTAATTGTTAACGGCACAATTTGTAAAAATTAAGAATTAAATAAGGGCAATAAATAATAGTCCAAGAATGAATTAAGGGACATGCTTGGAATTATAAAATTAGCATTTGGACATAATAATCCAAAAATGATTCTCCAACTAAACTACTTTTTAAGATAGTATGATATGATATGATATGATATGATATGATTTATATACATGGGTTTATGCCAACCCTACATGTTATTGAACTTGAAAAAAATGACGACTATATTATATATATATATATATATATATATATATATATATATATATATATATATATATATATGTATGTATATTTATATGTATGTATGTATCTATGTATGTATGTATCTATGTATGTATGTCTTTTCAAGTACGACAATACATATGAGTGGAAAATCGAACTTCTAATCTTTTGGTTGAGAATGTACACCTTAATCAATTGAGCTTATTCAAGTTGCCAAATTTTTTTTAATTATTTTTTGATATCCGTGAGTGTTTGGATAAGCTTGTGCGCACATTGACTATTGATCTCATGGGACACAGTGCCTTTTTATATTAAAATAAATAAGTGAAGTTTTTTTTTTTGGTAAAAAAAGAAGTGTTTTTTCTTAATTCATTGCTTTGTTAATTATATATTTTTTAAATTCAAACGTTGTGTTGATGATTTCTATAGGCACAATAAAGTTAAACGTGTCAATTCGAGCATAACTCAGCGGATAAGACATCAACTACTATTTCAAAAGTCATGATTTGATTTTTCATCTTTGCAATTGTTGAACAATAAAAAATAATAATAAAATAAATTTAAACTTCTTAAAAGAAAGTTCTGAAAATAAAAATACAAAACTACTACTTAAAAAGTAATTTTACTTCAATATCACGTGTGGAAGTAGTTGGGGTGGGTTCAAAGCTGACTACTTGCTTTTCAAATGAGTACACCTAATTTAAGTATTAAAAACTAGTAGTGGCATTAAATTGTTTTTCCAAGTATCTGAATCATAATTAAGTTATATATAGAGAGAGACGGAGAGTTTAAAGGCTTGAATCGTTTGTTCTTTTCTAGTTTATTTCATTCAAAATAAAAATATTTTTAAAATTTTGTGATGGTGCAACATGATTCTAGAGTAAAAATGTCAATCAAATAATATGTGTAAAATCAATAATTATCACCTAAAATATAAAGGTCAAAAAACACAATTTAGTCGATGAACTTTCATGGAAATAATAATTTAGCCACTAAACTTTATATTGTAACAATTTAGTGTGTACTTTTCAATTTTGTAACAATATAGTCCCTAAATTTTAATATGTAACAATTTAATCTCTGTATTTTAAAAATTGTAACAATTTAATCTCTACCGTAAAAATTTCCATCAAAATTAAGTGTAAATTTTAATTTTATTATGTAACAACTTAGAGTCTTTGTAGTTTATAAACACATTTGGTACCTAATCAGTTTATCGATCTACATATATGCAAGAACTCTCATTAAATCCTAACAATAATTATCTTAATAAGGACTAAATTGTTACAAATTTTAAAGTATAGGGATTTAAATTGTTACAAATGTATTCAAGTTCAGGGACTAGATTGTTACAAAATAAAAACTACAGGGACTAAATCGTTACAAGTTAAAGTTTAAGGACTTAAATTGTTACTTCCATGAAAATCTAGACCCCGTTTGATAACTATTTGGTTTTTAAAAATTAAGCTTATAAGACTACTTCCACCTATGATTTACTTTGTTAATTTTGTTCTCTACTTTTTATATGTTTTCAAAAACCAAGACAAATTTTGAAAATTAAAAAAAAAAAAGATTTTAAAATTTTGTTGTTTTTTTTTTTAAAAAAAAAAAGGCTAAAATTTCAAATATTTTCTCAAAAAAGATGAAAACTATTATAGAAAAATGATGAGAAAACAAACACAATTTTCAAAAACTAAAAACCCAAAATGATTTGTTTTCAAAAACCAAGCGAATTATCAAGTGGGGACTGAAAGTATTTTTTAACCAAATAAAAATATACCCATTATTATTATCAAAGTAGGGAATGGCAACCAACTAGCATAATTTGATGCAAAATATTCAACTTTGATTGTTTAGTCCCACAAAGAACAATAATTTGAATATAATCATCCTTCATTCAACACCTCTCAAACTCTCTTTTGAGATTTATTAATTAGCAACCTTTATCATTGTGATTTTTTAAAAATTCTCTCTTGCAATTTAGTCCAACTTCTCTTCCATTGTTCTATAATTAAAAAAATCCAAGCAAATATAAGATATGATGTAAAGCAATTAGAAACATGTATGGGAGATAAAGCCATGACCTTCTTTTAACTTCTCCTCTCTTCATGCTAATCTAATTTTGTTTAAATAATAATGTTGGATCATCCTTTATCATTTAAAATATATTCCAAAAAATGCTCTCTAAGTGTTTGCCCATATCAAATTCCTAACAATACTGACAAGAGAGAGAGAAAATGATCATAAACGTATCTGCCACTTTCTCATTATAATGATCAAAAAAGGTAATTCTCATTATATAGAGAATTAGAATACAAAGATAACTTACATCTCAACTATAGTTAAGACTAAACTAAACCACAGTAAAAAATATAACAGAAAGAGTTACACTTCAATGAGCTCTCTTAACACCCCCCCCTCTCAAGCCAATATGTATAGAAGAGAACACATTGAGCTTGGTCTTGAGTGAGAGAAAACGGCTAGCTGACAGTGGTTTAGTCAAAACATCTGCAACCTGGGCTGAAGCAGGAAGATGATGAATAAAAAGTTTCTTCTGCAAAACTAAATCTCGCACAAAGTAGATATCAATTTCCACATGTTTAGTACTAGAATGCAAGACTGGATTGACACTCAAATGAACAGACCCAAGATTATCACACCACACTATAAGTGCCATTCCTGAATTAAAGCAAAAATCAGTAAAAAGAGATTGTAACCATACCAATTTAGCATAAACATGAGCAAGACTACGGTACTCAGCCTCCGTACTAGAATGTGAAATGATATGTTGTTTCTTAGAAGACCACTGAATGAGATTACCACCAAAATACACACAGTAACCAGAGGTGGATTTTCTATCATCCGGATCAGATGCCCAATCGGCATCAGCAAAACCTTGCAGCAATAAATCCTTTGGTTTAGCAAAGAAAAGACCATGATCCAAAGTCCCACGGAGATAGCGTAAAATACGCTTAACAGCTTGCCAATGACACACAGTGGGAGCATGCATAAACTGACATACCTTATTAACACTATAGGTAATCTCTGGCCGAGTCAAAGTAGCATACTGCAAGGCACCAACAGTACTTCGATACAAACGAACATCATGAAATAACTCCCCTTGAAATTCAGATATCACAGCACCACTCAGCATAGGAGTAGAAATAGGGTTAGATTCATGCATCTTTGTTTTATAAAGTAAATCAGAAATGTACTTAGTCTGAGACAAGAATAAACCTCTAGAAGATGGATAAGAGACCTTTACACCCAAAAAATAATTCAGCAAACCAAGATCTTTTAGAGAAAATTGCGTATTAAGAGTAGCCACCAAATGATCAATAACAGCAGTCGAATTACCCGTCATCACAATATCATCCACATAGACAAGAACATAGCAAATCTGACTATGTTTATGGTAAACAAGCAAGGAAGAATCGGACTTAGCACTCACAAAGCCAAGAGAATGAAGAAACACAGTCAAACGCTCAAACCATGCCCTTGGAGCCTGTTTTAACCCATAAAGAGCCTTCTGTAAACAACAAACTAGCTTAGGATCAGATTTAGAAACCATACCAGGAGGCTGAGTCATGTACACCTCTTCATTCAGAACACCGTGAAGAAAGGCATTATTAATATCGACCTGCCTAAGACTCCAGCCATAGTATAAAGCAATGGTAAAAAGCACCTGAATAGTAGTTGGCTTCACTACTGGACTAAAAAGTCTCAGTATAATCAACATCCGCCTCTTGATGATACCCTTGTGCTACCAAACGAGCCTTATATCGAGCTACCGAACCATCAGAATTCTTCTTTACTTTATATACCCACTTGCAGCCAATAATTTTCTTATCAGATGGAGGAGATACAAAAGTCCATGTATGATTAGCCATAAGAGCATTATATTCTTCCTGCATAGCTTGAACCCATTGTGGACTTTTAAGAGCTTCTTTAATAGTGGGTGGTTCACTATCAACATATTCAGTCAGCAATACTTTAGGCTTAACAATACCAACCTTAGCACGAGTAATCATAGGATGCTGATTAACAACCAAAGGAGTAGTTGATAATGGTGCAGAAGAGGAAGAGATGGAAATGGAAGCTTCAAACACTAAAGGAGAAACAATAGCAAAAGGAGAAGATAAAGAGGGAGAAGATGAAGCTGGTGTGTCACACCCCCTCCCGACTACCTGTTATCTTAGCCTGGAGGAAGGCGTGAAGCCAACAGGCATCGTTTCACTTCTTAACGATACCTATGACCCTTTTAATTCCTGATAAACAATCCATACCTGTATACGAGATACTATACATACCACACAGCAGGAAATTAGGAATCTTATTACACATACATACGGAGCGGTTCTGGTTAAACCTAACTTGAACAAGCCAGACACGACCAGACGTGCTTTATACACCCAAGACCACTAGTTCCATATACAACATAACTACACATCCCTATTAAGTTATGTACAATACGAGCAGACTTGCTATACTACGCCAACCACGTACAAAAATATCAGACTCGTAGAGCGTTTAGCAGGCTGTGGCAGGATCTCAGGCATCGGGAACTCGATCTCTACCTGGAAAGTTGGAAAACATTGAAAGAATGAGCTGGAAAGCTCAGTGAGTGACTGAGTTTAAATCTATTAACTCGTAAATCATAACATATAACATCAATAGCTTTTACAGAAGTCCAGCAAGTGTGTCAAAAATATTAACCATTTTAAACATATGACAAACTAGTTTGTGTAAGCCTCGCCCAGTACAATCAACACTCATTCTACGATGTAGTGGGGCCCGCCCAGCACTCCCATCGTCTTTGTCGTAGTGGGGCTCGCCCAGCACTCACGACAGCATTGTTGTCACGGAGTACACTCAACGTCGACAACAGAAAATGACCTGTGTGCACACGGTACTATACAGCCTCGGGCTCAGAATCTCAAACATTTACTCATTCGGGTCTCATAGAAACACATGAAAACCTTTGACACTACTTGCTAACACATGTTGGCCCGAAATTATGGTATTTTCACTAGTTCGGGTAAAGTAGTAAACATATGCTCACAACGAACAATTAAATCATTTCTAGGAAACCATATATGCTCATAAATACGTGTTCAAGAGACATAAAGTCTTTAAGTAAAATTACTCTTAGAAAGTCTTTTATTTTCGTAAGCATAAGTTCAAGCATAGAATACACTTTCGAAATTCGTTTTGTCACTCACAGCGTTAATAATAGATTCTTGGTCCGTAAATTTGTCCTATTTCTTCTTGGCCTGTCAAACAAAACAAAACCAAGCATTAGAATCTTGACCTCACGAACTTAAGGCCTAGGGTTGCAAAAACCACCCCATCAATTTTCTGCACTTTACAGATTTTATACCTTAAACTCACACACCTATAACTTTTCCATTACTTGCTCAAAAATGATGTAATTTATACCAAACTCTTCATTTTTGAACCCTCTAAAACTCATCTGAAGGAATGAAATTGAAATTCCTAAAGGATATGTCCGTAAATACCTCGAAAGCCTCTTCCTACAAAATCGGTTTCTGCACTTTCCAGACTCGTTTTTCTGCTGCACCCTGAACTTAACATGAATTTTAAAGCAACTTCCATTCAATTTCTAACCACGACTTATTCATGAAAGTTATAGGAAATTAAATCAGCTTTCCATCCATACCTAATAAAGCTTCTAATTCGAAGTCTACAGATCAGCACATCACAAAAACCAGAGGTTCCCTGGATTTGACAGCAAAAACACTCCTCTGACTTCCCTTTCAAAAACCCATAACATAAATTCAGATTTTGCTCGAGCTTCCTTCACGAAAATTGTTCTAAAATGAGTTAACTTTCAAGGAAATCAAATCTCACCTCTTAATACCGCTTGTGGAGCTCAAAACGATCCAAACATCAGATGCAGTCAGGATTGATCAAAAAATTTGTCATGCAACTTGAGTTGAACTTTTCCCTTTCTTCTTCAACAAAATACCTTTCTTCTTCCTCTCACCCTCTCTCACGAAAATATCTTCTGCTTTTGATGAATAATGAGAGAATGGGTAAGACTTTTAGATGAGGTTTAAAAAAAGAAAATGGAAATGACAATGGAGCCCTTTTCCTTTCATTTTCATTTTTCTTTTCTTTTCTTTTTTTTTTTTTAGGAAAAACAATACAACACATTCCACCTTTCTTTCTCTTTTTTTTTTATAACAAGCTTACCAATACATTTTTCTTAAGAATTTTCAAGGAGGGATTCCGGGTTTACATGGTGGGTCATCAATAGGTGTAGAAAAAGGTACAGCATCGGGTGAAGCACTAACTTGGGAAGGAAAAGAAATAGCAGTAGGCTGTCTGTCAACAAAAGATGAGACAGAAGACAAAGACTGGTCACCCGAAAAGCTGGAAAAAGATAGAGGAGAGAGAATTGGCATAATGGAAGTGACAGGACTTGACTTTTGAACCGAGGAAGAGGCCAAAAAGCTTGGGAAAGAAGCTGGAAACTGATATTCATCAAACAATACATGTCTAGAAATAAAGATCCGACCAGATGCAGCAAGACATTTGTACCCTTTGTGTATATTACTATAACCAAGAAATATACAAGGAAGAGATCTAGGATCAAGTTTATGATGATTGTAAGCACGGAGAGAAGGATAACACAGACAACCAAACACTTTGAGAAAAGAATAGTTTGGTTTAGTACCAAATAATTTCTCCAAGGGTGATACATTTTGAAGAACAACAGTAGGCAAACGATTCATCAGAAAAATGGCTGTGGAAAAGGCATCATCCCAAAAATCTAAAGAAAGAGAGGCATGAGATAACAAAGTAAGACCCATATCAACAATTTGCCTATGTTTTCTTTCAATCAAACCATTTTGCTAAGAAGTGTAGAGACAAGAAAATCTATGTTCAATACCATGAGACTTAAGGTAAGGGGTAAAAGCACGAAACTCGCCCCATTATCATACTGAAATCAAAGAATAGAACAACCAAAGAGTTTCTCAACATGAATTTTAAACAAGCGAAAGGCTTGAAAAGCTTCAGATTTATTGTGAAGAAAATAAATCCAAGTATGGCGAGAGTAAGCATCAACAAAACTAATATAGAAACAAAATCCATTTCGAGACATTTTATAAGCCAGTCCCCACACATCAGCAACTACAAGTTGAAGAGGAGCAGTGTAAACAGTAGTTGAATCAGGAAAAGGAAGGTTATGACATTTGCCAATAGCACAAGCATGACACAAAGGCTGCAATTTATTTATAGACACAGCCACATTACAAGATTCAAGAACAATTTTTACAATTGGGAAAGCAGGGTGGCCCAATCGATTATGCCACAAATCAACAACAGAAGGATTACCAGAAAATTTAGAACAAACAGAAGTAGGGGAATGAACAGAGGAAGTATTCAAAGCAGAAACAGAATGAACTGGTTGAGAAATGACCGAGGAAGACCAGCCATCAGAAACAGAGTGTTGGGAATGAGCGTTGTCCAAAGCAAATTGATATAAGCCATTGATAACTCTTCAAATGAGAGTTATTAGCTAGTCCTTTATGCCTAAAGTTATTTTATTTGAGTTTAATGCTAGTATTTTCATGCTTGGAATCCCCTAAAACTGTTGTTATTGAAATAACTTCTTTGGATATTCTTAATTGTTGTATTTACATAAATGGGAGCTAAAAAAAGCACTAAATTATGTTAATTTGGTGTTGCAGGTCGTAATTTTCTGTCAGCAGAACTATGAGAGGGCATTTGTCTAGCAAAGGAATTGTTGGAGCAAATTATTCGGCATTTTAAGTTACAGAAAGACAGCACGTGATACATCACATGAGAAAATAATTCATTAATTGAGTTGGCGTAAATGAACCAAAACGATGTCATCCATCCCATGAGAAGTCGTCACGTGTCTTGTTTGACCTAAGTAGCCCTAAAATCAAGATGGGCATCGCTATTTAAAGCAAGCAGTCGTCTTTAGGAGAAGAGATACCTAATTTGAGAGGCAGAAATCGAATTTTGAGATGTGGAAGTCGACAAAGGGGTTGAAGGAAGAAAACCCAAGCAGAAAAGGAGTTGGAGATAAGAGAAATCATCATCAAGAGCTTCTATTTCGGGCTTTTCTTCTCCCTTCTATTGTTTTCTTTTACTTTTGATTTCTCTATTGTAATTAGATTCTACATTATGGTGTTTTACTGCAGTTTTCCTTTATTTTCAGCTTTTAACATGAACTAATTCACCTTTGGGTGAGGATTAAGAATGTGGTATTAATCTAAATAAGGGGTTGAGACTCCTTAGCTCTTTTCAATCTTGTTTTAGAGTGTTTTTATTGTTTACGCTCAATTTCGTTTGGCCAACCCTTTTGGGCATTGTCTCCTTGAGTTTTGGGAAAAATAGGGGAGGCTGATTACTCAAAACCACATTAGCTCCTTGTTTGGGTTAGTAGCCAGCTAAGTGGGGAGGTTAGGGATAACAACCCACCTAATGCACATTTACAGCAGCTTAATTTGGCGTGGGTTAATGGGAATTAAACCACAAATTATGGGAAATCTGGGAAGATTCCGCGTTTATTGCTGTGTGGGTTGAGGGAGCAAAGTTCTTGCCGCAGCATTCTTATTTCGAGAAAATACAGACAATTCTTAATCCGAGCCTGTTTTACATATCTTGTTACAAGTTTTTCTCGCACTTTTTGTTTGAGCATTTTCTGAGTTGTATTCTCTTGCTATTGCTTTTATTTCGTTGAAGCATGACTAGATTAGATTTTAACCATATTTTAATTATTTGGTTACCGTGTTGAATTCACTAAAAATTAGGTTTAGCTTAGTAAATTTCCTTGCACTAATCCCTGTGGAGAACGATAATTTACTTATCACTTGCTGCAATTATTGTGTACACTTGCACATCCTCGTGTAAATTGTTTAAGAAAATTAAGCTACACATTAAAAGGCAACAGCCATCATGGAGCTTGCCTTGGAGAAGAATTTTGCTAGTTGACAAGTCCTTCACAAAACAAAGAGAAGGATGAAACTCAAAAAATACATTGTTATCCTTAGTAAATTGACTCACACTAATCAGATTTTTAGTGATGGAAGGAACATGAAGAAGATTATTTAAGAGAAAAACATGAGAAGAAGAAGATGACGGTTTAAGATATGAAGAGCCAATGTGAGAAACTTCCAAACCTGCACCATTACCAACGAAAACCTTGTTGTCACCAGAGTATTCAGAAGCAGTCGAGAGATTGCCAAAATCATGAGTAACATGATTCGAAGCTCCAGAGTCCGAATACCATTGATTCTCCTTATTCAAATCATGATGAACCATATAAGCAGAGGAAAAAGGAGAGGATGGACCAGAGGTAGAGAATTGAGAGTTCTGAGAGGGTGAGTGATCGGATGTGTCACGCAAGCGCACGCGATCGAAGTAATATAAAATGGTATGTGAGTACCAAGTATCAAATCCCACAGGGAACGGTGTAACAAAAATATTGTTGAGCAAAATGTAAGGAAAATTGCAAACTTGAAAACTAAATTGCGAAAATAAGGTTGGGTTGGTGTGTTGGAAACATTGCAGAATCAAGAAATGACAATATTGGAATAAAGAAAAATTGCAGAATTGAATTACAGAATCTAGAATTGACAATAATTGAAAGCAAATTAGATAGACTTAGTGAATGAAAATTCAAAGGAAATTTAGATAAAAATGGGGCTTAAGAATGTCATTGCCCTAAGTTGTAATTGCAAGCCAAAATTACAATTCCAACCTACTCCACACTCAATTGTACCAATTAACTAACCTAGGTCTCCCTAGCGCTAGCTAACTCATACAAGGCGTTAAGACTCTTCATTACGAACTTCTAATGTTTATTTATTAATTCCGACTGTCACTTCGGTAAATAAACACTAATTATGCAATTGGGTTATTGTCTAAGTTTCTCTCCTTCGAGTTTCCACTTAGAAAACTAATCGATTAACCAATGCCCAACTAATTAACCTTCATCACCAACTACAATTAATTAGCTATTAATCTCGTTGTCACTCAAGTAGTTAATTAATTGCTCATTAAGCTAAACTAAGTATTCTCTCTCGAGCTCAACTTAGATATATCTCAATTAATTAGAGAAACAATGGTTAAAGGCATTAAGAAACAATTGCATAAATGATTTAAAGACCTAAAAGCAATAAACATATATTACTTAAGAAATTAATCCAAAATTTCCATCAATCAAGCATAAAAACAGTGTTTAACAATAAACCCAAGTAAGTAGAGATTAAACCATACAAAATCAGTCAATACAACCCAAAAATCTCTACTTTACAGCCACAAAATTAACTATAAATGAAAGAAAAATGGAAGAAATTGCAAACAAATGGAAATCTCGAGTTTCTGAGGTGTTATCCCAAGAATCCAAGCTCCAAATCTTCAATATTGCTTCAATCCGCTCACAAATGCTCCCAAATCCTCTCAAAATAGCATGGAGTTGTGTTTAAGGCATAAACCCTCGGTTTGGCCTCCCAAAATTGAAGAGAAAAGATGTATTTATACCAAAAATCGAGCGGATATGAAAAAACAGCGTTTCTGTTGTATTCGTAGCGCCTAGGCGCCCAAAACAGTGCCTAGGCGCTGCCCTCCCTGTTTTCCAATTTGCTTCGGGCCGCTGGGCGCCGGTTTGGGCGCCTAGGCGCCCGTTTCGATTTTTGTTTTGTTTTTTTTTTAATAGCTTTCACCTTGAAAGTCTTAAACTTGGACATTCAAAATTAAAACTTCCTTACCTAACATTTTAATAATTTTCTCTTCTCTTCTTGAATTTTCAACAAAACTCCAAAAAGCTCCAATATCCATCAAAGCAATCTCGAACACTCGATTTTGCTCCGTTAGCTCGGTTTCTACAAAAGCAAGAGAAATACACATCAAAGTTCACTAATTCAATACAAAACTAGCCAATAAATGGGCATAAATATAGCACTAAATTAGTGTTATCAAATACCCCCACACTTAAACCTTTGCTAGTCCCGAGCAAAGCAAAACAAAACCATACATATGAATCAACAATTGCATCATAAAGACTCCTACCTCAAAGTTCTAAATAACGAAATTATTATAACTAAAGGAAAAATTCAAACATATCAATTCATCAAGCAAATTTAAACTCAAACTTTTCATTCCTTGCAAATATGTGCATAACCTTCCTTATTTAATCCCTAATAGCCTAAAAAGATTTATAAAATCCTCCGTTCATCTTCCCCCTACACTGGCCCTAAGCACCAATTATCCAGCATCCCAACACTCAAGAGAGTAATATCTAACTAGGGTGCCTGAACAACTATGGGGTATTGATCGGTGCTTTTCGCTACACGCAAGTGCACGTGATCGAAGTAATAAAGAAACTGGAAGTATTCCAGAGTATCGTACCCAAGGGAACGGGGTTTAATAAAATGAATTTTAGTTGGCACAAAATTATTGACAAATTGCAACTTGAGGTAACCGTGGGTGAAACTGATTTGAGAGGTGTTTTGACTAAAATTAAATTATTTGAAAATTCAATGGTAATGAAAAAGGGATTCAAGTTGCTAATGCCCCTTTGGAAAGAAAATGCAACAAGAAAGCAATTGCAATCATAGCTACATCAAGAACTAAGTAAACCGAATTCAACTCCTATTCGACCTTCTATGAAGTATCTTTAGGAGACTAAGTGATTAAACCTATATTTCTATGGCTAATCTAACTTAGATATTTTTGCGCACAATTCTAGTGGTTTTGGAGTCTCGCCCTATGTCTAGGGTCGATGTTTCAGACTTATGTCTAAGCCTTTTCCTCCATTGCTTTTGCGACATCCGCTTCCCTTAACCCTTTCAGTATTAAGTTATAGCTTGGCCAAAAACTTGATCGGACGACACGCAAGTGCACGTGATCGAGTAATAAAGAACTGGAAGTATTCCAGAGTATCGAACCCAAGGGAACGGGGTTTAACAAAATCTATTTTGAAAGTCACAATGTATGTTTGCAAATCACAACGGGGGTAACCGAGAGTTCAAAATGCGAGAGTTTGGTTTTAACAAATGAGTAAAAATTCAAAGAATAAAATAGAGATTCAAGTGATGCAAGCACCTTTGGAAGAATGCAACTCACTTTGCAATTGCAATCATAGTTAACATGTGAAACGAAGTAAACCGGGTTCAACTCCTATTCGGTTTTGATTCAAAACCTTTAGGAGACTAAGTGATTAAACCTATACGTCTATGGCTAATCTAACTTAGATTCTTCGCACACAACCCTAGTGGTCTTGGAGTCTCGTCCTCTGTCTAGGGTCGATGTTCAGGACTTATTTCTAAGCCTTTTCCTCCATTGCTTTTGTGACATCGGCTTTCCCTTAACTCTTTCGATATTAAGTTCGAGCTAGATGAGCAAGCACTAGTTGGCCGGCTAGGTTTACCCAAAATTAAATTCAACAAAAACAAACAAAGTACACATGCTAACTAGATTGTTTATGCTTTAGAGCTTTACATTTTTCCTTAGGGCATTCACCAACTTGAACCCCTAGAAGAAATTTAGCTCATTGTAGAAAAAGGAAAAATCCCAAAATAATTTATTGAAAAATTCATAGTTTTAAAGTGAAGAAAAATAATTAAAAAGAAAACCTAATTAAGCTTACGAACAAGAAAATATCAAATTCTTCTAAAATTAAATACTGGAGTTCAAACTTGTGTTTTCCAAAAGGAATAAGGAAATCCTATATGTAAAGAAAAGAGAAATGTTGGAAATAAGTTTCTATTTTAAATGAAAAACCATAGGAATTAAAGGAAAGAAGTCTGGAATTAATTTCTGTAAAAACAATGAAAGAAAACCCACGGGAATGAAGAGAAAATACTGAAAACAACTTTTAAAGAAAAAGAGAGGAAACCCACGGAAATATAGCAAGACAAAACCCAAAAGAAAAAGAAGATACCAAGAACAGAACTACAAAACTGCAGAAACCGAAAACTGAAACTGGAAAATAGTGGGAAACAGTAAACGAATCTGGTTTATTGCTAATTGAAATTAAATCGAAAAGTGATTGAGCTACAATGTAGAGAAGAATTTCGAAAAGAACAAAGAACTAAATGGATTGAATGAATAACAACTTCAACTCAGAGGCTACTGTCTTCGAAAAGAAAAATAAATAACCCAGAAGCTCGTGCTCTCTGGAGAAAAGAGAAGAAAAACAAACAGAAACTAAAAACCCTAAAAACAGACTTGTCTTCCTCCACGGCTTCTTCTCCCTTTTAAAGTCGAATTCGGGTTCATCTCCTTCCAAAATTGGATGCTTGATTTGTGGGTGAAGATAATCTTGCTGTAATTTCTCCAAAATTGATGTGAATCGAGTGAATCGTGGAGATCTCCGTGATTTTCGAACTTTCCTCGTCGTTCCTGAGAATGCAATTACTTTGCAATCGCAATCTCCCTTCCTCTGTTCTTCTGGTTACATTGCAAATAGATTGCAATCGCATTCCAATCGCAAAGTCACCAATTCTGCACAAAAGACAACAACTTGAGCTACTTTCTTTAAAATTCTTTTATTCATCAAGTTTTAACAAGCTTTCATGAATTTATACAAAATATTACTTTTAGCTTGCTCGGTAATCAACAAAATCCTCAAAATGAGCAAGAACAACTTGGTTTTAGAGTTGAATAATTCTCATAATTGAGAATTATCACACCCCCAAACTTAAGTTGTTGCTTGTCCTCAAGCAACTAGTAGAACTCAAATCAAATCACAATTGTTTGGAAAGAACAATAACTCTTCTCAGGGGATATCTCAAGCTCATAACACTATCTATCGATTCCCAACTTCATTCCTAGCTTTTTCTAACCTCAGTACTTTTTCTCCCACACATCCACTATGTTCACACCACTTTCCTTCTAGTTTGGTCTCACTTGCTTCCTATATAAGCTATTCTTGAGAGAAAACTCCCCCCCAAACTTATTCTCATGCTGCCAGTCTATTCATACTTTATTTTCTTTTAGAGGGGCATCCTTTAGTCAATTGTGCCTTCGCTTTAACTTACCGACACTTTGTGGTGAAGGTAGTTAACTACGAGCACACATCACCGCTTTTACCTACTCGTTTCTTAAGTCAACCTTTCATGCAGAGGCAATCATGGGTATCATGACTTTCCCTGATTACTTGGTTGCTTTTAGAAAGAGGAGTAGCCCTCTTAAACTTTTCTTTTTCTTTTTCTTTTTCTTTTTTTTTTTTTTTTTTTTTTTTTTTGAACAAGAACTGGCACTGGCAGCAATATACAAAGCCTAGATAACAATTTGAAAGTATAAATGCAGTTTATCAAAGAAGTGGAGTATATACATGATGATTGCAAATGGAATGCAATTGCAATCCCCCCCAAACTTAAATCAAACAATGTCCTCATTGGCTAGATATAGGAGGGTGGTTTCACAGGTCTTATACATTCAGCAAGCTAAACCTTTCTTAATTTCTAGTGGTTGTAAACTAAGGGTGATGGGGTTAATACTTTAGAAAGTAAAGCAGTTATGAAGTTGGTATGACAAATGTGGGTGTTTAATGAGCTGAGTGGAGTCCTAAGTTTCATCATGGAGAGTTTTTGTTCTTTCACACATTTTTTTTTTTTTTTGAGAGAAGAAAATATGACATAGCTAAAAATGCACATCTATTGATCCTAACAAGAAATAAAACACTAGTGACAACCAAAGACTAACAACAGACTTAAAGAAA
This sequence comes from Trichosanthes truncata, assembly GCA_033996785.1. NCBI lineage: Eukaryota > Viridiplantae > Streptophyta > Magnoliopsida > Cucurbitales > Cucurbitaceae > Trichosanthes > Trichosanthes truncata. The sequence continues at coordinate 76,152,973 of JAWPNB010000003.1, forward strand.
AAAACTAAATTCAGACATCAATATCAAAAACAGCAGTTGAATCATTTTGCAGAAAAGAAAAGTAAGGTTTAGAACTCCCTATTCATCATAAGAAGTGTTGTCCTCCTCGTCCTCGCGGGTTGGGCTGCAAAGTAGATCATTGGGGAAGTCCGGGAAGGCTGGTCCTTTGCCCTTAGATAGCTCCATCAATGTTCTGGCAATTGCTTCATCTCGCTTCTTGACATAAGCCCAATATTTTTGGTTTTTTTCCTTCATCTTTCGTAGTTCAGCCCTTAAGGAATGGAGTTCAGCAGAATGCAACTGGTTTGCAACTGCATGGTCAGATTGCGATTGGTTTCCAATCGCATTGTCACCTTCGCTGCTTGCTTTCTTCTTTCCTTCAGTTACCCGAGAGTGCCTCTTTGCTTTTCTTTTCTTCCTTTCATCTGAACTCACAAGTAAATTGTTAAAAAGTTCACACAAGTAAAATGAATTCAAGATGAAAGTTTTTTTTTTTTTTTTTTTTTTTTTTAAACTTCCATGTGAATTTTGAATTCCTTCAACAATTTCCCAGGTAAATCCCCAGGTAGAGGTGTTCCCTAAACGGTCAACTTAAGTACCTCAGCCTAGACAGGATTATGCCTTAGACAGAAATTGCTTAGTCATTTCAAAATTCATAGAAATAAGGTTTTTTTTTTTTTTTTTTTTTTTTTTTTTTATATAAAAAAAAATGAACGAGAAGATAAACTTATCCTATTCCAGTAGGTAGCCCGCAACCGTGTTCCTTCATTTTGCACCTAGGTCTCGAGGTTGGACGAGATTTCAGTCGTAGTTGAGGTGCTTTGATCACAACAGGTCTTGCATGCTCAAGAGATTTGCATGTGCCTTTGAAAGTAGAAATTGTATTTGCAACTTGTGTCACATTCTGCAAATTGTCATCCTTCATGCTCTCCTTTTTGCATTCTTCTTCATTTAGCGTTTCCTGCAAGCTGCAATAAGTCAAAGTAGGGTCTTCTAGTATCATGAGCACTTTGGATGTCATTTGCTGTGAAATTGCAACTGCATAGTTCACTGCAACTTCCTTCGGTGGTTCCTTCTCTTCTTGAGGTGGTTCTTCTTTAATCTCCTTTCTCCCTTCTGGCTCCTTAGTGTTTTCAATAGTTGGAGAGCTTTCTACTTCTACTGGGAGTTCACGATCTTCATGTTCCAATTCCGTTCTAAGTGACACCACCTCACATTCTTCTTCTTCTTGTTCTTGTTTTGAAGTCTCTTTGTTCTCAAAAAAAATTCCTTGGGACCTGTTCTGCAATTCATCTGCAATTTGTTCCACCTGGATCTCCAAATTCTGTAAAATTGTGGTTTGTCTTTGCATCACAACATCGCACTTTGCCATGTATTCCCTCATGAGTTCTTCAATGCTAGGCTCTTTTGGAATCATCTTCTCTTGTTGGAAACACTGGTACTGATGTTGATTTGCAAAGCTGGGTAGAAATCCATAACACAAAGAATCAGGATTATAAGGACAATTATCAAATGAATGACTTCCTTTACAGTAAATACAAGAAATAGAAGGGATAGGATAAGTAGGAGCTATGGAATTTCTCATCATTAAAGTTTCCATCGTGTAGCTTAATGATGAAGCTTGTACGCTCAATGTTGCAATGATGTCTTCCATCTTGTTGATTATCTCAAGCAATTCAATCCTAAGTTGTGCCTTTCTCCTCTTGCAATTGCTTTCCCTCAACCTGCAAAATAATGTGAACAAGAACTGGGCTTCCTGCAATAGAAGAATTGCAACTGCAATGCAATTGCAATCTAATTGCAATAGGAGGATTGCAATTGCAATGCAATTGCAATCTAATTGCAATCTGCTCACAATTTGTGTGTCCAAAATAAATTTTATTGAAATGCCGTTCCCCGGCAACGGCGCCAAAAACTTGATCGGACGACACGCAAGTGCACGTGATCGAGTAATAAAGAACTGGAAGTATTCCAGAGTATCGAACCCAAGGGAACGGGGTTTAACAAAATCTATTTTAAAAGTCACAATGTATGTTTGCAAATCACAACGGGGGTAACCGAGAGTTCAAAATGCGAGAGTTTGGTTTTAACAAATGAGTAAAAATTCAAAGAATAAAATAGGGATTCAAGTGATGCAAGCACCTTTGGAAGAATGCAACTCACTTTGCAATTGCAATCATAGTTAACATGTGAAACGAAGTAAACCGGGTTCAACTCCTATTCGGTTTTGATTCAAAACCTTTAGGAGACTAAGTGATTAAACCTATACGTCTATGGCTAATCTAACTTAGATTCTTCGCACACAACCCTAGTGGTCTTGGAGTCTCGCCCTATGTCTAGGGTCGATGTTCAGGACTTATTTCTAAGCCTTTTCCTCCATTGCTTTTGTGACATCGGCTTTCCCTTAACTCTTTCGATATTAAGTTCGAGCTAGATGAGCAAGCACTAGTTGGCCGGCTAGGTTTACCCAAAATTAAATTCAACAAAAACAAACAAAGTACACATGCTAACTAGATTGTTTATGCTTTAGAGCTTTACATTTTTCCTTAGGGCATTCACCAACTTGAACCCCTAGAAGAAATTTAGTTCATTGTAGAAAAAGGAAAAATCCCAAAATAATTTATTGAAAAATTCATAGTTTTAAAGTGAAGAAAAATAATTAAAAAGAAAACCTAATTAAGCTTACGAACAAGAAAATATCAAACTCTTCTAAAATTAAATACTGGAGTTCAAACTTGTGTTTTCCAAAAGGAATAAGGAAATCCTATATGTAAAGAAAAGAGAAATGTTGGAAATAAGTTTCTGTTTTAAATGAAAAACCATAGGAATTAAAGGAAAGAAGTCTGGAATTAATTTCTGTAAAAACAATGAAAGAAAACCCACGGGAATGAAGAGAAAATACTGAAAACAACTTTTAAAGAAAAAGAGAGGAAACCCACGGAAATATAGCAAGACAAAACCCAAAAGAAAAAGAAGATACCAAGAACAGAACTACAAAACTGCAGAAACCGAAAACTGAAACTGGAAAATAGTGGGAAACAGTAAACGAATCTGGTTTATTGCTAATTGAAATTAAATCGAAAAGTGATTGAGCTACAATGTAGAGAAGAATTTCGAAAAGAACAAAGAACTAAATGGATTGAATGAATAACAACTTCAACTCAGAGGCTACTGTCTTCGAAAAGAAAAATAAATAACCCAGAAGCTCGTGCTCTCTGGAGAAAAGAGAAGAAAAACAAACAGAAACTAAAAACCCTAAAAACAGACTTGTCTTCCTCCACGGCTTCTTCTCCCTTTTAAAGTCGAATTTGAAGGGGTGAATATTAAGAAAGCGGAAGCAATTTTGGATCTTGAGCACTCTAATTTGATCAATTTTATCAAACAAAAAACATGCTCAAAACTGGAAAAACAGAGAATAAGAACACAAACCTTTGTAGCTCAATATTCTCTTAATCCTTTGCAAATATTGGATCACCAACACTACTTGGACCACCACTAGAGTCTTACCTACTATTCTCAGCCCTTGGAATGGATTGTGGGATCTTTGATTGAGAGAAATTGGGAGAAGAATGAGTAAAGATCTAAATAAAAAAGCTAGAGAGTTTTCTACAAAAATCTCTTGTTTTTCTCATCTCTTTCTCCATTGTGTTTCTTCTCTATTTATAGAAAGCCACAAGCTTAGTGAAGAAGCTAATTGAATGAAGATAAACTTCAAACAAGAAGCTTTGTGAAGAAGCCAATTGAAAGAAGATATGCTTCAAACAATAAGCTTGGTGAAGAAGTTATGAACTTGGTCCATATTTCATTTCCAAATGAATTTGAATTCTTTTTTTAATTTTAATTCAAAATTAATTTTAAATTAAAATCAATTTTTAATTAATTAAACATTTTAATTAATTTTAAATAAATATTTAATTTAATATCAAATATCAAATTAAATAATTGGACCAATCCTAATTTCTCAAAACGAACGTTCGAACATGAATCCCTATTCATGTTTTAAACCGAACGAATATTTAAATCATATTTAAATATTTCCACCTCTTCTTTATCATAGTTTAATTCATAATTAAGCTATGATACGTTAAGTATATCGCATATAATTAACTTTTTCTCCCAAATTCGAATTTGAACAATTCAAATTCTTTTCTCTCAAATTATTCCAAGGCTTAGTCTGAGCTAGTAAGGGGACCTAATGGACCTACAAATCATGAGCTCCAACGATACGAGATTAACCGGCCAAACTCTTTAGCCTAGCTAATTAACATTCGTTAACCATCGGGACACTCCACTAAAGCCCAGTGGCTGCACTCTCGTCACTGTAGATATATTTCTGTCCACTCGATATAACCATGATTAGTAAGTCGATCCTTCACAGGTTGTTCGTATATACAGCTGGGTCAAATAAACCGTTTTACCCCTGTAATTACTTCTTGTTCCTTAAGTCCCACTGATCCTCTAATGAACAATTTGGTTTGTGGTCCAACCAACAAACCGTATCCCTCTCGGGCCAACGAGAGGGTGGGCCCATTGTTCAAGACCTAGAGTCAGTACTTAAGGGAACAACCTCTCTACTAAACCCTAAAGCGGGTAGGAGTGAATTCCATCTCGTATGACTATGTTCCCAACTATCTATCCGGTCTTATCCCCAAAATGGGAGGCTTATTGAGTCGGCGATCTCGGGCCACTCTCACCCATGCAAATCTAAGGATAATCTCGAATAAATAGGAGTTCATAGCACGCTCAGGATTAAGATCGAGTTACCTAGGTCATCGTATGAATATAGTCAGTTAAAACAGTAAACGGAGTTAAAAAGTCTAAGTGACTATTTCGCGGTCCAGTCTTATGCAAACTCATTGCATAGGACGCCCCCACTCGCATGTCTCCACATGAACGATTTAGGATCACATCGTTAGTACTATACAAAGTGGGCCGCGTCCATAGTGTCCCCAGGATAAGGTACCCAGCCCTATCCCTATACTATAGACCGTTCTGGTTATAACTCGAACTTGATCCACTTTTATGTCATACAAAAAGTTCAAGTATACATACTACAGCCAAGGGTACTTAGTTCATTGGATTTGGGTTATTGAATACACAATTCACTTTATTCAATAACACATTTACTGAATAAACCTCAATAACATCTTTATAGTAAAATAGAATATACATTCAGTTTACAAAACCACGAGTTTTAGGACATAAAACCCAACAGAATTCGGGTTCATCTCCTTCCAAAATTGGATCCTTGATTTGTGGGTGAAGATAATCTTGCTGTAATTTCTCCAAAATTGATGTGAATCGAGTGAATCGTGGAGATCTCCGTGATTTTCGAACTTTCCTCGTCGTTCCTGAGAATGCAATTACTTTGCAATCGCAATCTCCCTTCCTCTGTTCTTCTGGTTACATTGCAAATAGATTGCAATCGCATTCCAATCGCAAAGTCACCAATTCTGCACAAAAGACAACAACTTGAGCTACTTTCTTTAAAATTCTTTTATTCATCAAGTTTTAACAAGCTTTCATGAATTTATACAAAATATTACTTTTAGCTTGCTCGATAATCAACAAAATCCTCAAAATGAGCAAGAACAACTTGGTTTTAGAGTTGAATAATTCTCATAATTGAGAATTATCAGCAAGCAACACTAGATGGCCAGCTAGGTTTACCCAACAATTAACTCACCAAAAGCAAACTCGAGTTTAAGAATTAGCTAGATTGTTTTTACTCTCAAACTTTACATCTTTCCTCTAGGGCATTCACAAACTTGAATCCCAAAGGAAATTTAGCTCTTCATGATGGAATAAATTGAAAGCAGTAAATTAGAATTATAGGAATTCATTGGAAAAATCAAAGTAAATAATGCAATCAAGTTGCAAATGCAATGCAAGTAAGTAGTTTTAAAGAAACAATTCCAAGAATTCAAGATACAAATTAACTCACGGAAAATTGTATTGATGTACAATGGGTCTCTAATTTAAACTTGCTACTAAACTAAAAATACTGAATTGAAAATTCACAACCCGTAGCTTCTACACTTAAGAAATTGAAATTAAACTTGCTGAATTGAATTTGCTCTTCTAAGATTCAAATGACAGAAACTAGATTGCTAAACTTGAAAAGACAAACCAGTGGCTAATTTAGCACAAATACAGAATTTCAAAATTGCAGAATCGAAGAACTTCAATCATCCTAAAAACCCATTCTCCGTAACTTAATCGGACAAAGAAGTTGTCCATAACCACACCAATTCTTAGGTAGATGGGATTGAGAAAAGGATTCTGGAAGTTTGAGATGAAGAACACTAGAAAAATAAAATCTAAAAATGAAAATAGAGACTACTGCTGTCGGGAACAAAACCCAAAAAAAATGAAACTAATTTTTCTCTCCCGAATCGAGCTCCCTTGTTCGGCTTCTTTGTTCAATATTTATAGGGATCTCATGCTAGGGTTTCCCTCTAGGTTGATGGACAATCATGGCTAATCATCTTGCTGAATTCGTGGGTCAAATTTCCTTCAAAATCCCGAAATTCTTGTTTTTTACTTAAATTCCAGATCTGCCAGATTGCAATTGCATAGCATTTGCATTGCTGTTGCATTCCACGAAAATTCTGCATCAAAACATTAGGTAAGTGTGAATTTTTTTTTTCTTTTGTTTTCTTTTCTCAACTTACTTAATTTAAAGGTCTTTCATCAATCATGTGATTAAATTCAAGCATTTTTTTATTTTTCATCAAATAATATAAATAAAAATCACAAATATAACTAAGTTTAAAGGCCAAATAATCCTCATGAATGAGAATTATCAGGTATGCCTCCCCTAAACTTGCATTTTTCTTTATAACTCAAGGACACTAGCTTTTGCACGACTGTTGCAGGGACCCGTACTCAGAGCACTCGCTCAATGAGTGGCCTAACTGATCACAACAGAGGTAGCCTTGCCCTTGATCAATACGCACTACGAGCTAATTTATTTTCTTTTCTTTTCTTGAATTCTTTTTTTTTCTCATTTTTGTTTTTTTTTTTTTCTCTTTCAAACAGGCAAATAGTCATGACTTTCCCTCCTAAGCTCAACATTACAGACTATCATGCAAGACGACCTTCAAACTAGAACTTAAGCCTATCGGGGTGACAACGAACATCTAGATTAAATAATTCTGTTCTAGGCGTTCAAAACCACTAATAAGTAGGCCAAATGCTCCACATGCAAGGAATTCAAAGAAAAATTTAAAATTTACTCAAATCCAAGACATGCTCTCATATTTCACAAAAATTGCAAAAATTACACTATTTAGAACACTTCACAGGTCATCCTCATCGTAGACAATGCAACAGAATTATCATATAATTTGCACAAAGTTTTCAATAAAGCTCAATCAGAACAGAAAACATCCTCCCACACTTAAAGCATACATTTTCCTTAATGTATAAACTAACTAACCTAATTAAGCATGCTTAAGGACAATTTAAAAAGATAGAAGGGAAGAATAATACTGCCTTGGAGTGCGAGAGACTCTTCGATTCACCCTTATCAATCACTTGGAAGCATTGTGAATGAATTATCTTGAGCTCCTAAAACAATATCACCAAGCAGAAACACAAGATCAACACAACAAAACTAAAAGAAAAGAAAAATGCAGAAAAAAAAATGACAACAAAAAGAAAAACTAGGAGAAAGAAAGCTTGGGTTGCCTCCCAATAAGCGCTTTTTTAACATCTCTAGCTAGACGAGATTCGTGTGGGCTTTCAAGGTACATAAAAATTCTCCCATTTCTTCGGGCCCCTCTTCCTAGAGTCAACAAACAAACCAAGGCTAGCAAAATCACTAGCTTCTCATGGGACCCTGAAGCAGAAATATTTTTGGTATTTTTAGATAGAAGAAGCATAAATGGAGATAGATCAAAATAAACAGACTCTGACACGGACTCGTAAGAACAAGAAGAAGAACACTCAAGATAAAGAGAACTATAAAGAGATAAAATAGACAAAGGTCTGATAGCCTCAAATTCTCCCCCCTGAAAATCTCCAACTGAAATAAGCTCATCTACTCTCTCATCCTCACAGACTCGATCCTGGAGTGTGCTAAAATTCTCTAATTCTTCCCTATTCTCCACACAACTCTCCCTTAATTTCCCAACCTTAGTGGAATCGAAAGAATTATGCTCTTGAAAGGCTACCAATGAATCATTGGCCAAGCGACTCACTGGATATCTTAAAGAAGTGGATTCCACTTCACTAACCTCCCCTTGGTTCTGGAGTCTCTCACATAATTGTGCTAAATGCAAACTATTAGCTCTAGACTCCTCTAAAAACTCTTCTAATTGTTTTTCCAAGGGGGATTCTTCCTCTAATTGGGCTACTTGAGGGGTATATGTTGCTTAGCAGAGTGTATGCAAATTCAGAATGAAAACACTCCTAAATGTGCAAGTATACACAGTCTAATGCAGCAAGTGATAAGTATTTTTATATCGTCTCCTTAGGGATTAGTTATGTGGATTTTTGCAATGCCTAAGTTGATTTTAGTTAGGTAACAAGAAATAAACATCAAATGGTGCAATGAAATTAAAAGAACTAAGGAACAAGAGTGAAAAGGTACTAAAATGCTGTAACAACAGGAAAAACAGTAAGTAAAATGAGACTAAACAGAATCTGTAAAAAGGGATCAGGATTAGGGGTAAAATCTTGCTTCATCAAACTAAATGCTACAGCATATATCATGCTTCAACACTCAATGCACGTTAATTCGCTGATTCTTTCCAGAATTCCCGAGAATCAGTGATTAACTCCCATTAACCTCTGAAATTAAGCTCATAACTGCAAACATTAGGTGGGTTACCATCCCTAGTGTCCCCAATTACCTTAGAGCATGCTCCTAATCAGAACTAATGCTATGCCATGCAATCAGTTCATCTCTCCCTTTCCCAAGTTTAAGAAAAACGCAGCTTAGATAAGTTGGCCAGACAATTCCAAGCTAAAATGAAGCACACAAGGCATAGGAGTGAAGATTATGCAAGTATACTAACTCATTCAGCAAGAATCAACAATAAATCCCCTAATCCCTCACCCAAGGGGTGATTAGTTCATAATTACAAGAAATGACAGCAATAAAACAGTAAGAAAAGTCTGAAATAACATTCTAAATCCTGTCTTTAATATCAAAATGCTGAAAAATAAAGAAGTACTGTAGAGACTAGGAGAAAATGGACAAGAAATGGTGTTGGGTGTTGGTCGATTTCGCAAGCGCACGAATCAAGTAATATAAAACGGTATTCCTACCGAGTATCGAATCCACAGAGATCGGCTTTTAATTCAATTAATTACCATGAATACTTTCACTTAACTTTATTTAGAGAACCGAAATCAAGATAAGATAAACTAACTAACAAAAAAGAAAATAAAAACAGAAAAATAAATGGGAGGCATAAACTAGAGGGATAACTTGGGAGAGGATCAATTACTAAGTTAACAAACAATTATAACCCCATGGACAATGAACTCATAAGTGTAGAAGCTCTAAAGACGTGGAATCTCCTCTCGGTCTCCTCCACTCTCAATGTACCAATTAACTAACCTAGGTCTCCCTAGCGCTAGCTAACTCATACAAGGCGTTAAGACTCTTCATTACGAACTTCTAATGTTTATTTATTAATTCCGACTGTCACTCCGGTAAATAAACACTAATTATGCAATTGGGTTATTGTCTAAGTTTCTCTCCTTCGAGTTTCCACTTAGAAACTAATCGATTAACCAATGCCCAACTAATTAACCTTCATCACCAACTACAATTAATTAGCTATTAATCTCGCTGTCACTCGAATAGTTAATTAATTGCACATTAAGCTAAACTAAGTATTCTCTCTCGAGCTCAACTTAGAAATACCTCAATTAATTAGAGAAACAATGGTTAAAAGCATTAAGAAACAATTGCATAAATGATTCAAAGCCCTAAAAGCAATAAACATATATTACTTAAGAAATTAATCCAAATTTTCCATCAATCCAGCATAAAAGCAGTGTTTAACAATAAACCCAAGTAAGTAGAAATTAAACCATACAAAATCATTCAACAAAATCCAGAAATCTCTACTTTACAGCCACAAAATTATCTATAAATGAAATGAAAATGGAAGAAATTGCAAACAAATGGAGATCTCGAGTTTCTGAGGTGTTATCCCAAGAATCCAAGCTCCAAATCTTCAATATTGCTTCAATCCGCTCACAAATGCTCCCAAATCCTCTCAAAATAGCTTGGAGTTGAGTTTAGGGCATAAACCCTCGGTTTGGCCTCCCAAAATCGAAGAGAATAAGTGGTATTTATAGTAGAGGTTGAAACAGATCTAAAAAATCACGTTATGCTGTATTCGTAGCGCCTAGGCGCCCAAAACAGAGCCTAGGCGCTGTGCCTCTGTTTTCTGCTTCTGTCTCGGGCGCCGAGAAATTTTTTTTTTTTTTTTTTTTTTTTAAAGCTTTCAGCTTGAAAGTCTTAAACTTGGAGTTTCAAAATAAAAACTTTCTTGCCTAACATTTTATTAATTTTCTCTTCTCTTCTTGAATCTTCAATAAAGCTCTAAACGACTCCAATATCCATCAAAGTAATCTCGAACACTTGATTTTGCTTCATTAGCTCAGTTTCTACAAAATCAAGAGAAATATACTTCAAAGTCCACTAATTCAATACCAAAACTAGCCAATAATTGGGCATAAATATAGCACTAAATTAATGCTATCATTGGGCAGCTCCTTTATGGCATGATTCCCTCCTTTCCAGAAGTGGATCACCTCCCAAGAAGGATTCTTCTCTTCTTCTATCGATTTTCAGCCCATCCAAAATGTCTACTCTCCAAGCTCTTCTCCAAAAATGGCAAGTTAGGGCTTTATACCTCTCCTCTTTCTTGAAATCAGGGCTGAGTGGGCACTTTTTGACTAATGGCAGCACCTCATTCGTTTAAATCAGTACAGGTGTTATAAATTGTCCACGTCAATTAATGAAATAATTCCCACGTGCGTTTTCTGTAACTGATCTCAGGTAAATGCTCCAGCTTTAATAATGCTTTATCAAACACAACCATTGCTCCAGCAATCTTGACCTTCCATCAACAGCAAAGCTCTAGCATTACAGGTTGAATTTTTCAGACTTAGCCATCTTTACCTTCAGCAATTGGCTTGCATAAGTCACAAATAGCACATTTAAGTAATATTATGCCTTAAAAAGGTCAAAAGTGCTTTTCACATGAGAATGGACTCCTCTACTACTAAGTCATCAATTTAAAGAGGCTTCTAAGTACAAAAGTATCTAAAATAGTGCTTTTAAGTCACAAAATCTTCACTAAAACTCCCTAAATAGCTCTCATTCTAAGAGCTATCAGTATATCTAGAAAAGGAAAAATTAGAAGATGGTGTTGGTTCTTCGGGCTCAGATTCCCTAAAGGGCCACCCAAATCTATTAGAAGCCATCTAAATAAAATAAAATAACTAAAAACAGGCTCAACCAAACACACGATGTAACACAACCAGAAACAAAGGACCAGGACTCAAACCAAGAATAAAAACACTCAAGAATAAATGAGAACAAAGCAACAAAAACCTCTAAATTAAAGCAAGCAATTTCTCCACAATATTAATTGAATTAAAATATCAATCCCCGGAAACGGCGCCAAAAACTTGATGGTTGTACAAATACGTTTCCGCAAGCGTACGGGACAAGTAATATAAAACGGTATTCCTACCGAGTATCGAATCCACAGAGATTGGCTTTTAATTCAATTAATTACCATGAATACTTTCACTTAACTTTATTTAGAGAATCGAAATCAAGAGAAGATAAACTAACTAACAAAAGAAAATAAAAACAGAAAAATAAATGGGAGGCACAAACTAGAGGGATAACTTGGGAGAGGATCAATTACTAAGTTAACAAACAATTATAACCCCATGGACAATGAACTCATAAGTCTAGAAGCTCTAAAGACGTGGAATCTCCTCTCGGTCTCCTCCACTCTCCATGTACCAATTAACTAACCTAGGTCTCCCTAGCGCTAGCTAACTCATACAAGGCGTTAAAACTCTTCATTACAAACTTCTAATGTTTATTTATTAATTTCGACTGTCACTCCGGTAAATAAACACTAATTATGCAATTGGGTTATTGTCTAAGTTTCTCTCCTTCGAGTTTCCACTTAGAAAACTAATCGATTAACCAATGCCCAACTAATTAACCTTCATCACACAATTAATTAGCTATTAATCTCGTTGTCACTCGAGTAGTTAATTAATTGCGCATTAAGCTAAACTAAGTATTCTCTCTCTCGAGCTCAACTTAGATATATCTCAATTAATTAGAGAAACAATGGTTAAAGGCATTAAGAAACAATTGCATAAATGATTCAAAGCCCTAAAAGCAATAAACATATATTACTTAAGAAATTAATCCAAAATTTCTATCAATCAAGCATAAAAACAGTGTTTAACAATAAACCCAAGTAAGTAGAGATTAAACCATACAAAATCAGTCAATACAACCCAAAAATCTCTACTTTACAGCCACAAAATTAACTATAAATGAAAGAAAAATGGAAGAAATTGCAAACAAATGGAGATCCCGAGTTTCTGAGGTTTTATCCCAAGAATCCAAGCTCCAAATCTTTAATATTGCTTCAATCCGCTCACAAATGCTCCCAAATCCTCTCAAAATAGCATGGAGTTGTGTTTAGGGGATAAACCCTCGGTTTGGCCTCCCAAAATCGAAGAGAAAAAGATGTATTTATACAAGAAATCGAGCAGATATGAAAAAACAGCGTTTCTGTTGTATTCGTAGAGCCTAGGTGCCCAAAACAGTGCCTAGGCGCTGCCCTCCCTGTTTTCCAATATGCTTCGAGTGCCTAGGCGCCCGTTTCGGGTTTTTTTTTTTTTTTTAATAGCTTTCACCTTGAAAGTCTTAAACTTGGACATTCAAAATTAAAACTTCCTTACCTAACATTTTAATAATTTTCTCTTCTCTTCTTGAATTTTCAACAAAACTCCAAAAAGCTCCAATATCCATCAAAGCAATCTCGAACACTCGATTTTGCTCCGTTAGCTCGGTTTCTACAAAAGCAAGAGAAATACACATCAAAGTTCACTAATTCAATACAAAACTAGCCAATAAATGGGCATAAATATAGCACTAAATTAGTGTTATCACTTATATGTCTATAGTCCCTCTATCTTAGATTATTTGGTTCAACAATTGTATGGGTTTTGGAGTCCTTAATCCCTATGTCTAGGGTAAGGAATGACTTATGTCTAAGCTCTTTTTCTCCATCACTTGTGTGAAATTCGCTTATCACTAACCCTGTCGGTATTAGATCTAAGCTTGAGTTGCTACCTTAGTTGATCAAACTAGGATCTCAACGAAAATTTCTTCAACACAAGCAAACAATTGAGATGTAGGCTTGGTTTTTATTGAAATTTTGGCTACAATTACTTCTTAGGGAATTCACATCCTTGAACCCCCTAAGAAGTTTTAGCTCAAATTAAAGATAAAAATTTTACAACTAATTTTTGAGGAAAAGTTCATATTGGAAACTTAAATAAATTGCTAATGAAAACTGGTGCTAATTGAATTAATGCAAAATTTCTATCCTAAACAGCTTGCTTATTGGAACAATTAAGACATTAATTTTTAATGCAAATCTGGGAAATTAATAAACAAGACTCTCAGAAATTTTCAATTTGAATTAAAAATAAAACAGAGGACAACTCAAACAAAAAAAAATATTAAACTTGCAGAATTTTAAACTAAGTAGAAAAACTAAATGGTAATACAAGCAAAAATTTAAAGAAAAATAAAACAGAAACTTGAATTGGATAGAAGTTCTTGTAATACAAAGAATAAAAATTGAAGGAAAAACAAATACTAAACTTGTAGCAACTCATGATTAAAAAAAACAGAAAACAAAGGAAGAAAAGTTAGACAAAAACCTGCGAAACAAAGGCTGGAATTAACCCGAAACTTAATGCAAAACGGAAATCGAATGAAGAACAAGACTATACTACCATCATCTCTTGATAATACAAGAAGAAAATTCAGAAAATAAAAAACAGAAACTGCAGTTTTCGACAAGAACATAGTAAAAAATTCTGTAGAAACAGAGGAGGAAAAATTTGACAAAAACCCATGATGTAAAGCTCCAAAAACGCCTCCAAATCCGAATTGCTTAGCTCCTCATCTTCTTTCCAATTTATAGGCCTTCATTAGGGTTGAAGATTGCCCAAATTTCGTGCTTAAAATCCCCCAAATCATGTTGTAATTAAGTTTTCCATATATGGGTTTTTCGCATGAATTTACGTTCTTCCTTGAATTTTCTGATGTCCAGAATTGCAGAATTCGATTTTGCAATTTGATTGTGCAATTTCTACATTCCCTGCTCCAGAAACAATTGCAGAATCATGAATTTGCAATTTGATTTTGCAATTTCCATATTTCCTGCAAACAAACTTAACTTTTTTTAGAATCTTATCTAATTGCATTCATTCTTATTCCTTTCTTATTTTCAAGCAACTTTCAACTATTTTCAAATGATCTTAAGACAAAACAAGAATATTTTAAGTAATTAGGAGTTAAATAAGCCTTAATTCTAAGACTTATCAGTGAGAAGTTGCTAGACTGATTGGAATTTGGTCCTTGATACCACCTTTCAAACCGATAATAACACCGTAAGGCAGTATGACCAAACTTTCGGCACAATTGACACTGCAGCTTTGAATTATTATTATTCCACTGTTTTCTAGTACCATTAGACTGTCCGCCATGATTTCCCTGAAATTTTCCTTGTCTTTATAAATCTGAAGAATTCGAAGAAAGTGCTGAGGAAGAAGAAGAATATTTCAAAGAATTATTCTGAGCAACGTAGTTAACTGTCGGCAACGATCCATCCGGATTGACCATAATATTTCTTTCATTTCTACTCTCTTGTGCTAGCAAAAGAGAATAGACACGTTGAATTGATAGAGGCTCATCAGAGGCAGAAATAACAGAGACAATGGAGTCAAATTCTGGCCCTAATCCGACAAGAAGATGCATAATGTGATCCTCCTGAGATATCACTCGACCAGCAGTAGTCAACGAATCAACCAGATTCTTCACTTTCTGAAAATAATCCTTAAGGCTGAGATTACCTTTCTTCAAATTCTCCAATCTCGATTTGAGTTGTAGCGATCGAGCAAGGTTGCGAGAAGAAAACCGTGCATTCAAAATTTGCCACACCTCTCGAGAAGATGAACAATCAAGAGTCTTAGAGAGTAGATCTGGAGTCATCGAACCAAGCAGCCAAGAAGTGATAAGATTTACCTATCGTAACCAATACTGATAAAAGGGATTTGGAACCCTAGTCGAAGAAGACGAGGCGTTTGAATCAAGAAATTTGGGAAGAATTTGAGCGGTCTCATCAAGAAAATCCTCCAATCCATAACCACGTAGAGCCGTTTGTACTTGCATCTTCCAGAACAAAAAATTTTCATCATCCAATTTCACCATCGTGATCTTGCTACCAGGATTCACAATGTTAGGGATTTGAGAAGACACAATCACTGCAGAAGAACTCATCACTGGATCTGAAACAGCCATCGCCAGAAAACAATACACAGACGAGGAATCGCTCGATTAGAAGAACAATAAACAAGAGGAAAAAAAAATTTAGACTTCGATGTCGTTAGACGTGAAGTTCTGATACCATATAAAATTCCTAACAATACTGACAAGAGAGAGAGAAAATGATCATAAACGTATCTGCAACTTTCTTATTATAATGATAAAAAAAGGTAATTCTCATTATATAGAGAATTAGAATACAAAGATAACTTACATCTCAACTATAGTTAAGACTAAACTAAACCACAGTAAAAAATATAACAGAAAGAGTTACACTTCAATGAACTCTCTTAACAGCCCAAACATTTGTTCACATTATTAATAAAAGAGAACTTCCCTATCCAAAACTTAATGTTCTAATCTTATTTCTTCTTTTGAATCATTTGTTTGAACCAATAGGCAGACATCTTAGGAATTCTCTTGAGATTGTCATTGTAATCAACATATACGATGCCGAACCTTGAAGTGTAACCCGATTGCCATTCAAAGTTATCAAGTAACGACCATGCAAAGTAGCCTGTCACATTAGCTCCATTATCAATGGCTTTCTTCATATTTTGCAAATAAGTCTTGTAGAAATGTATTCTTGTCGTGTCATTTAATCCTTCTAAAAGAGGGATATCAGGAGTATCCATACCTGTTGTCATTGAAAGACAAAAATTATAAAATCGAAAAGGTGAGATTTACTAGCCACATCAAAAAGTTCTCACTAACATTAATAACAAAACTGAAAAGTATACATTAATTTTTATATACAGCTGCCTAATACAAGATTGAAACCAAGTTGAAAAACCTAACACGCTGAACATAAAGCTGCAAAACATCTTTTGAGTACCATATTTAGCATAGAGCTTCAAGGAGGAGGAGAAGCTCAATCAAGTAGAAACCTAAGAAAAAGATCTATTTTTTAAAATGTTAACCAACTTTTAAAAACTGAACCAAAGTAGTTTTCAAAAACTTTTTTTTTTCATATTCAAAGTTTATAAGTTGCTATCTATCTATCTATCTATATATATATATATATATATATATATATATATTTTGTATATATGCTTATGCAAATATCTATTCTAAATTCAAGTACATATGCCTAAGCTTCATGAGGCTTCAAAATTTTAAATTAAGACTCTATTTGATAACCATTTGGTTTTTTATTTTTGAAAATTAAGCCTATAAATACTACTTCCACCTATGGATTTCCTTGTTTTGTTAACAAGAAAGTTTTGTTAAGAAAAATGAAACCTATTGTAGATAATTGATGAAAAAACAAGCATAATTTTCAAAAAACAAAAACAAATGATTATCAAATGGGACCTAAAAATTTGACGATAATTGATCAATAGAGTACTCCAACTCCTGGAGATAAGTTGAGGCCTTGGCCAAAACAAGCTTTAAGTTTTTGGTTGTGTAATGGAGAAAAAGGTTGTGGGGCACAGGATTGTGTTGTGTCATTCGCTATTGAGAGCTATGAGAGAAAATGCATAAAGTATATATAAAGAACTAATTAGTTTTTACAGGAAGGGCCAAAATTTTACCTTCCAACAACATTATTATATATTCTTTCAATTTTAAAAATTTAGAAGGAAAGTTAGAGAGAATTTTAAAATTTAGGCCTAGTGCTATCAAATCTTTTGAAGAAGGCAAACATGTACAAAATATGTTACTTGATTACTTGATCATGTGAAGCTTACTACATGACTCATTGACCTGTGTTATATCAAGTAAATGTACAAGAAATATGCTCGTAAATTAAGTACATTATTTTTAAGAAAAATACTTCAGATCTAAAAACTAAAACTATTATCAAACTTGACTTATCCATTCAAAATCAAAACGAACTGAATGATAATACTATTAACGTACCATTTTCGGTAACAATTATGTTTGGATTTCCGTAGTGCTCTTTCACATACATCAAAGCTTTGTACATTCCCCATGGTACTTGATAGAGCCAACTAGAATGAGCCTGAAATTAATTGTAAATGATAATGAACTCATCAACCATTCACTAAAACTAACAAACAATAAAATTATTGATCATTATATACTCAGGGTTTTAAAAAATGGGTTACCCTTGGACCAATTGGTTTTCCATTCTTTGCAGCTGTAAAATCACACTTGGCACAATAAGAAACCATGTGAAAGAGAGAGAGAATTCAAAGGTAGAGAACTAAAGTGAGATAAATATGATCTTAAACTTACAAGCAAAGCCAACATTCCAATCTGAGTGATAGCTAGGAATGGTGGGTTTTGGCCAACTAGGATTGAGAATGTAGGTGGTGGTATATTGATTAATACCCACAAAATCTATTGATCCTTTCACCAATGCAATTTCTTCATTAGTGAATTTTGGCAGCCTTTCTTTGACAGTTTCTTGCATTGTTCTTGGATATTCACCATATGTAAAAGGATGCAAAAACCTAAACCACCACACAATTGGAAAAATTATATGTAATTTGAGACTGAAAAGATCATTTTTACTTTTATACTCTCTATACTTGGTTTGTAATGAGTCCATTTTAAGAGTTAAATCTTACTTGAATAAGTGGTGAAGTTTAATATGTACAATAGTTTGATTATAACTTACCAACCAATGTGAAAATCCCTTGCTCTTTGGGCTGCGTAGTTGTCTTTTTTTCCTCTCGTAAGAGGTTCATAATGCACAAAATCCAATTGTATTCCGATTCTTCCTTTTTGTTTCCCCTAAAATGATTTTATACTTAGAAATGAATTAATCAAAGGGAAAAACGAGACTACTTTAGAATCAATGTATTTTGAGACTTACTTGGAACTTCTTTCGAAATCTATCAACTGCTGCAGCATGGGAAAGAATTATATTGTGGGTCACAATGTAAGGTTCGATTCCAGAGTTTCCAGCTTTGCAATTTCCATATTCTTTTGAACATCTTAAAGGAGGTATTGTACCTCTGTCGAAGCCTAGATCAGCTATGATTTTTGGTTCATTAAATGTCATCCAATTCTTAATTCTATCTCCAAATTGTTCAAAACAGAACTCTGCATAATCTGCATAATCAATCCTGCATGTTGTCACAAATGCAACCAAAGTTCCATATTTATTACAAACGGAGATAGACATGGGTTTATTAGAGTAATATTTCATCTTCAAACTAATATATAACAAGCTTGCCAATTCGAGCATAGTTTAGTGGATAAGACACAAATTATCATTCTAAAAGTCAATGGTTCGACCTCCACCCTCGCAATTGTTGAACTAAAAATAAATAAATAAATAATGCGAGCTTTAACTCTAATAAGGTAGAAATAAAAAACAAAATGTGTTTCACGATTATTTTTAGTTTATTTTTGTTCTCTTAAATTTCAAATTAAAAAAAAATAAAATAAAACTATACTTGAAAAATATATATTTTTTAAAAAATAAAATATTCAGAATAGTATTTTAAATATTTATTATGTATTTTATAAGTAAAAAAGCTATATTAAAATAATATTTTTATTTATCTTTTCAAAAACTGGAAAATGGAAACAAGAAACCATATATATTTTTTTATTTGCAATTTTGGGAAGGTTCAAGACGAAAACAATAAACAATAAAGAAGTACTAAATATTGCATATTTTTCTCAAAAACTGAAAATGAAAGACAAAAAAAAAAAAAGAAAAATGGAAACATTATCAAATAACTTTAGAGGTCTAAGTCTAAGTGATAAATTTATATAAGGTACATGAATCAAATTTGATGAAACTTACACAATTTGCTTGTCAAGGAAGCCTCCATATCTCTTTTGGAGTGCCAAGGGAAGATCAGAGTGATGAAGATTTGCATAGGGTATGATTCCTACAAGTTTTTAAAGTGACAAATAATTAGGTACTTTTTTTTAGAAGGAAAGGAATCATTGGTCAATGAAATGACTATAAAAACTCTCTCAATTTTAATTATAGACTATTTTTAAAGATCGCTATTTTCTTTTGAATAAGACAAATTTTAAAATGTATGTTCACAACTATCATTGTTTTGAAATTGTCATCATCAATGTTAGATGACGGTCTTTTTTATGTCAGTTTTGAACTGTCATTGTTGGTAACCGTCATTGTAATATATGACGACGGTCACTTCGATGTCGGTTGTGAATTGACATCATTTGTCAACTGTCATTGTACCATACAATGACACTTGAAAAGATGGTGGTTATAGAACCGTCATTATATGTAGGCAATAATAGTTTAAATTGTCATTGAATGCTAAATTTGTTGTAGTGATTTAACTCATGCACATTGTCGTGTAATAATTTCAAAATCATCGACACAAAATTACTCATCCTTAAATTGATATGATCATGTCTCTAAATCAAATTAAAAGCTAATCTTAGCACTCCGATCAATAAAGAAGACGATTCATGATTCAAGGGAGATTTTAAAAATTAGAAAAGACTTTGAAGATGACTTAAAATTTTTTGGAGACAATGCAAACTTCTAGAAGAATTTCTAGACAAAACTAAGAATTTGTTGAAACCCTTAAACCATCTAAGATTTGAATGTTATATAATCTTATATAGTCTCTAAAAAAACTAAAGGGTTCGACCAACCTTCAAGAATTAAAGTGGTTGGTTTCTTCATATATATATTGAAAATCCAAGAACTCAATCTCTTTTATTTTGACAATAAACTTTATTAGGCTGAAGAATGAGAGAATTTATTTTCTATTAAAGATGGTAATTAACTACTCAATCATCAATAAAACTAATACTTATTCCATATTTCATTATTTGAAATTTTGTGCAGTTGAAAAAAGTGAGTGGATAAAAGACTTAGAGCAAATGAGTTTAATCTATGGTAGCCATTGACCTAGAATTTAATATTTAACGTGTTTTTTTGACAACCAAATGTAGTAGGATCAGACGGCTATCTCGTGAGATTAGTCGAGGTGCACACAAACTGGCTCAGAGATACTCACGAATATATATATGAAAAAAAAAAAAAAGAAAAGAGAAAAGTGAAATGGATTACCTTGTTGAATCATGTAGTCAATCAATCTATTATAGTACGCTACACCTTTCCAATTTACCTCTCCAGTTCCATCTATGGAAAAAAAAAAAGAACAGAGATTGTGTTATGC
The DNA here is from genome assembly GCA_033996785.1 of Trichosanthes truncata. Lineage (NCBI taxonomy): Eukaryota > Viridiplantae > Streptophyta > Magnoliopsida > Cucurbitales > Cucurbitaceae > Trichosanthes > Trichosanthes truncata. The sequence continues at coordinate 76,173,694 of JAWPNB010000003.1, forward strand.
AACTAATTAATAATTTTCCCCTTCATAAAAAGTGAATTAAGAGAATAAATTTTAGTACTTGGAAATATCCTCGACCAGGAAATTGAAAATCGATAAGCATCGAAATTTAACTTTCTCATGATATCCACGTCTTCCTATTAGAAAACAAGAAATCAAAATTTCAAAAAATATCATCAAGATCAAAAACAGGAAATTATAAACACGACTGTCATGATGTTTAGAACATTATGCCTACTACTTAATCTCTCTTTTTTTTCCAGTTAAATTACAAGTTTGGTACATAAACTTTTAAGTTTATGTTTAATATAGGTTTTTGAAATTTAAAAAGTGTTTAATATAGGTCTTAATAAGTCCATGAACTTTTAAAATATCTAAGAAGTTCTTATGAGCCCCAGTTGAAAATCACTTTGCCCCGTTTGATAACCATTTGGTTTTTGAAAATTATATTTGTTTTTTCACAATTTCTCAACAATAGTTTTTATCTTCTCTACAATAGTTTTCATCTTTCTTAATTCCAAAAACAAAAACAAGTTTTTGAAAATTACTTTTTTTGACTTCTTAGTAAAGTCCAAAAACAAAATCAAGTTTTTAAAAACTATTTTTTTTTTGTTTTCAAAACTTGACTTGGTTTTTGAAAACATAAATAGAAAGTAGATAACAAAACAAAGAATGTCATAGGTAAAAGTAATGTTTATAAGCTCAATTTTAAAAAATCAAAAATAAAAAACCAAATAGTTATCAAACAAGACCATAGTTTTCAAAAACTTGTTTTTGTTTTTGGAATTTGGTTAAGAACTCAAATGTTTCATTAAGAAATATAAAAACCATTGTAGAGAAATTGTGAGATAACAAACAAATTTTTCAAAAACAAAAAAAAAATGATTATCAAACAGGGCCTTAAAAATTAAACCTTGTAATTTAACTTAAACTTTAAATTATGCTTCTATTTAAGTTCTTGTCGTTAACACTATTAACTAAATTGTTTATTAAAAAAACACTATTAACTAAAGGTTGGCATGACAACGTCCATTAGATAAATTATAGTTAAGTTGGCAATGGCATAATATAGGAGGATAGTCGGAATTTACCCTTTAAATCTAATTTAACTTAGTCTATCCGTCGTCCACTTGTCCATTTATCAAGCTATTTACCACATTAAGAGCATAGTTGGGAAAGATTTTGAAATGGCCAAAATCACTCCCAAACATGCCCTAATTACAAGTTCGACTTAATAAAAATGTATCTTATTGACATAGTATGTCATCCTTCTCTTAACGGTAGAGACTATATAGAAAAATAATTTAAAATTTGTAACTTACCCCTATTAAAATTTTTCAATTAAATAGACACAAAAAGACTGTTTTTAATTTAACCTAGACAATTATATGAGTGAAAAAATTAAACAACAAATAGATATTTTTTTAGAACATGTGGATAATTATAATGTCCAAATGCAAAATTCTTACACACCCTGTATCTGTGATACTGATCCACAGCAACATCTGCAGTAGCATTGCCAGCAATCATTCCTGCTCAAACATTTATTAAAATTATTTTTAAAAACCGCCAAAAACAATAAAATAAAATATTGAATGATAATTTTAATTCTAAATATATTTCAATTTCATCCCTATAATTTAACTAAATCTTATAGAACCTCTATCAATATTAGCAACAATTTTCTAACACTAGCTCATTGTCTCCTCGATTTAATTGAAATGAAACACAAATCATACGAGCTAAAATGGGAGATAATAATTTTAGTGGAGATAGGACTTATAAATTGAAAAGTACCGGGAAGTTTAACGAAAGGATCCCAAATGCTTTGGCCTCGGCCATCTTTGTTAGCCATTCCTTCAACTTGATATGCAGAAGTTGCAGTTCCGAAGATGAAGCCTTCTGGAAATGCAGCTCGGCTTAGGCCTCCGGTGTTAAAATCGACACCGGAGAAATCATAAGCCGATTCCGACGAGCAGAGCCTGGGGATAAGACATAGCAGAAAAAAGAAGCTGCAAAATTTCATTGCTCTCTTGGGTGAGAAAGAAGAGAAGAGAAGAAGAGAAGGGAAGGAAATGGGAATGTGAGTGATTGGTTTGAGAACATTTTGGTTTTTGGATCTTATGTTTCAAAAAGTATTCACTAAAAAGCAAGTTGAAAGAAAAATAGGAGAGGTTAATGTTTACACACTGCCCAAGTAAATTCACATGGGTAAAGTGAAAGTGGTAATAGTTTTTTTCTTCTTCTTCTTTTTTCTTTTTTACACAAATTGAGTTGCTTTTAAAAATAGAGCAAAAATCAATTTATACTATAAGGGACTGTTTGGGGCAAGGGTTTAACCTGTGTTATAATAACCCGTTAAATACTCTGCACCCCAAACACAGACTATTATAACCTTAGACTAAACAACTCTGCATTTTAAATAATTTTATATTATTTCACAGACTATTATAACTCACAGACTATTATAATCCATGTTATTATAACTCACTCAGTGTCCCAAACAGCTCCTAAATTTTTATGAATGTATCAATATTTTACATTATCTGCTAGATTTTTGTTTGAAAAATATTTGTTTACACATATGCAAACCTATAATTATATTAATTAAACTTCTAAACTTTCATAAATAAATCAACCATCCATTTCAAATAATGGACGATTTTCGAATGGAGGGTTGAGATTTTCGAAAAGGTTTGCATAAGTGTGAGAATTGATGCATGGACAATTTTCAATTTGAGGGCCTAAATTGATTCACTTATGACATTTTAGGAGTTTAATTGATAGAATTATAAGTTTCCACACGTGTAAACTAACATTTTTCAAATGGAATCTAACAGTAGGTGTAAATTGATACACTTATAAAAGTTTAAAGTTTAAATGGATACAATTATTAGTTTAGGATTTTCATAATACAATCCTCAAAGTTTAGGGCATAAATTGATTTTTTTTCCCTTCAAAATAATAGCTATAAGTAGAAAATAAGAAAGGAAAAAAAGGACAAATTGTGCAAACCACTCATGAACTATAGATTTTGTTACAATTTCACCCATGAACTTTTAATTGTAAAAATTAGGCCCTCAAACTTTTATAAATAAAAAATTTACACTCCTGAAGTTTGATGGTGAAAGTTAAACTCTCTAACTTTCAAAATGTAAAAAACCTAAACATTCTAAATTATCAAATGTAAAAATTGAGTCATTTTTTTCCTCTCTCATTTGATAAGTTAGAGGGTTTAATTTTTATATTTTGAAAGTCAAGGGTGTAATTTTTTCACTTATGAAAATTTGAGGACCTAATTTTTACAATTAAAAGTTCATGGGTGATATTGTAACAACCCCTATAGTTTAGGGGTAGCTTGTACAATTTGTCCAAGAAAACATAATAATCTTTATTAAGTCTATAATGATTTGATTTATAGTGAGTATATAAGAAATATTGTCAACTTAAACATAACTAGTGCTTAAAACTTCTAACCTCTCTCACAATTCTTAATAACTGTTTTGAAAAACAATACTGAATTATTTTGGAAATAATTGGCCAAAAATATATCTAAAGTATAGGTGTTGAAGGAGAAATTTGACCCATCATATATTGTCACATTATTATTTTAAATTGATGACAAAGATACATATTATTTTTGTTTGGATCAATTTTTACAAATTATTAAGTATCTCTAAATTAAAATTTAAAGACAAAATATGAAAAAGTCTAAACATTGTCACTCTTGTCTTCGTTATGGCTATTTGATCAAACAAAATTATTGTGGTCAAATTGAGTCATATAAGAATTGAGCCAATATAAAAAAATGAGCAACAAGATAAATGGCTAATTTTTGATAGATCAAACTGAAAAATAGCTAAACACGTGAGATTTTGTAAATATGTCTAAATGTATTTTTTTTTTTTTTAAATTATTAATATTGAATTGGGACAAAATTATCCCTAATTTAGATTTTTATTTTTAAAGAAGCTAAAAGAAATTATAAAACAATTAAGCATATTAAGGATGAGAGAGGTGAAGGTTATAGAAACAAACATAACAACCATGAATAAAATCTATGGACTGGAAATTTGAAAAAAAATCTTGAATTAAGATAAGATATATAAATTATAATTTGTTTACTTAACATTATTTTGAATTAATTTCTAGACTCTTGATTTGGCAAATTCAAAGACTAATTTCAAAGACGAAAATGTGAATAGATAGGTTCCACACTAGTGAGATAATAAAAAAAAAGTGATTAGCACAATGATAAAGACAATAACCTAGATAAGTACCAACGATGAGTATATATTCGAAAATACATATGTATTCCTCATTTAACTTGAAGTTGGTAACACTAACCTTTTGAGCTATATGAGTATGAAGACAAGATGCAGTAGTGCGTGAGATCACATTTACTAATTTCAGCTATGAATCTAATAAAAACGAAACTTAAGATAAGTCACAACAAGAATATATACTTGTAATTTCATCTACAATTTTCTGTTTTAACATCAAATCAGTAACACTAAACCTTGAACATTCCTAATTTGAAAATCAGTAACTATGATGTCTGTTATTGCATTCTCCAAGTAAAAACAATCAAATCAATAAATCATACCTAATATCAATTAATACGATGATTAATATTTTTCTTCTCCTATTGCATGTGATAGTTTATTTATTTTTCAAGGCTTTTGAAACCTTCATCTTCTTTCATCTTCTTCAATATCATACATTGCTCGACGCTACTAAGCTGTTCGACAGTCTTTGTTCTTTCGTACTTGAAGCATCTATCAGTCGTTTTGGTTTGCTTTAGTGTGCACAATTTTTTCCTTTCTTTGGACGAACTTGGTATTTTGAAGATTGAGGCTTCAAAATGGTTTTCTTTCTTATATTAGTTGACATTTGTATTATGGACCTTAGGATTTTGGATTCTAGATAATGTTTGAACTGTTTTGAAAATAAAACCTACCATATTTAAACCAAAAAAAATTCACCTCTTTTTTAGGGATTTGTTGAATGTCAAAGGTTTGAACAAAACCCATGTATCACAGTTGTTATTTTGATTTTTATGCAATTTACAAGACCTACGTATCACGGTTGTTTTGAAAGAGAAACAAAACCTAGTAATATTTGGCTTGCTATAGTTATTGCATGTATATATACTTCTATATCACATAATGCAGATGATTTTATATAGTGATCTAACGTGGTTTATAAAACTATAGTACTATAAACTATTATTATTTATTTGCATGTATATAAATGTTATACACAAGTATTTTATGTGTTTAATTATATGTATATAAAACTGTAAACCTTGATAATAATTGTGGCATATTTGGTATTCCTAGATTCCATTATCAGTATATAATGTGACATACATAGAACAATATGGTATTAAGAATCTTGCTTATTGTATATATTACTATATACTTACAAATATGAATGACAATATTGTGGGCATATACTTATTTGTGTAATTAAGATGGTTTAAAAAAATTGAAAATCAAGTTTAATTAGTGGTGTTTGTTAATAGATGTTAAGTATAAATAGCAAAAAATAAAAATTGAAAAAAAACTCGTGCATGATATCTTGAAGTAAGGTAAAATTAATATATTTGTATATAATTATGAATAAATTTATGTAGATTTGAATTGTAAAGATCCAAGAATTGAAAGTTTAGAGAAAAATCTTGAATTAAGATAAGATTAATAAATTTATAAATAACCAAAAATAAATTTCTGTATATTTGAATTGTTAAGAATAATGAGTCAAAATTGGTTAGAGAGGCCGTTGGAGAATTTTTTTTTTTTTTTTTTTTAATAAATTGGCAGTTAAGGGCTGACTATAAATATATGTATATACCTAGGGTATAGACAAAAGAAAAAATATATTCACTCTCTTCCCTAAAATTGCAGTAGTCATAAACTCAAATATGAAATATTTTTACCCTTTTTTCATTATCATTTATTTGTAGACATTAGTTACGATTTTCCTATCAAATAAGTCTAAAAGCTTGTTAAATGGCAATTTGATCCAAAGCTCAAATCCAAATAGTTGGATCCAAAACTAACTAAGCTCAAACCCACACAATGTCCATGAAAAGCTCAATAAATAGAAGAGTTATTCCTCATTTTAAAGCATTCATATATAAGGAAAGTTAGAGGATTCAACGCATAGAAGTCAAAGAATTTAAAAACTTCTAGAAGATTGAGAGCTCCCTGAAACACTAAAGACTTTAAAGATAAGAAAACTCTTTAAGACTCTTGAAAACTGAAGACTCTAAAGACCAAAGATGCTCCGAAGATTGAAGACTTTCTAAAGATAGAAGACTCCTCAAAGAATTAAATACTTTGAAGGTCATAAGACTTTGAAAACTGAAATACCTTTGAAGATAAGTTGAAGACATGTGAAGAAAACTCTTTGAAAACTTAAAGCAAATTTTAAAATGTCGATATCAACGGAAATGTCAGATGTCTCAATTTTATGAAAATGTCGACGTTGATGGATATTTTTGTAAAAATATTTAAATTAGTTAAAATGCTTATTATTATTCACATTGATCACATTTTTTTAAAAATATTTTATTGATTTTTTATGGTATAATGGAAATGTCAATTTACATCTTATGTTGATAGAAATGTCGACATGTTGATAAAAATTTAATATCCTAAGTTGAAGATTTTAAAGATTAAAAGACTTTGAAGACTGAGACTTCTTTGAAAATCCGAAGACTTTGAAGACAAGTTGAGCATACAAGACTTCAAGACTTTGTTCAATTTTTCAAAAAGATCAACAAGCCAAGGGTCATTCCACGAAGATCAGCGTGCCAAAAGCGGATGCAAGAAAATCAACAAGTCGAAAGCAGATCCAAAAAGATCAACAAGCCAACAACCTATCTAAGAATATCAACATAAGTCAAGGCCGATCCAAGAAAATCAACAAGTGGAAGGGCAATCCAAGAAGATCAATAAGTTAAATACCCACAAAAAAAAATCAACAAATGTGAAATTAAAGATTCCATATCGAGCACAAGTACTCCAATCCTCGAGCCAAATACACGTCAAAGAGAGAATTAAATACCCATATTAGAGACGGTATATTATCACTATACAATCAATACAAATTTGAGTCTAATTTTCTTCAGAATCTCGTGTGAGTAATAGGACAGTATTTTATGAGATCAATTATTGTTGTTCTTGGTAGTTTTTTAACTTACGACACATTTTCATCATCAGCCAAGTTATTATCTCTATGTCACATCCAAATAAATTATTGACTAATGCTAGGGATATTTTAAAAAATTTAATGGTAAGAACTGAATTGAAACTTGGCCAATGACACATTTTCGTCATCAGCCAAGTTATTATCTTTATGTCACATCAAAATAAATTATTGTCTAATGCTAGGGATATTTTTAAAAATTTAATGGTAGGAACTGAATTGAAATTTATAACATTAGAACTAAATTAAAATTTCTAAAATTATAAGATTGAAATTTCTAAAACGATAAGAGCGAAATTGAAATAAAACACAAACTATAGGGACCAAAATATTAAAATTATAGTTTAATTATATAAGTTGGGTTCTAAACTTGCAGAGTTGGGTCTATTTAGTCCTATATTTAATTTTTGAGAAAAATACACTTTTATGGTCTCTGAAGTTTGAATTTGGTAGCATTTAAGTCCTTTTTAAACTCAACAATTTAACCCTTGAGATTTGAGTTTAGTAGCATTTTAGTCATTTCGTCCAAATTTGTAGCTAACAAAAGTTTATGTGCATTTTTTAATTAACTTTTTAAGATAAAAATATGTTAAATTAAAATATATTAAAAACAACTTTTTAAGATAAAAATATGTTAAATTAAATTTTATATTTTTAATTTATTTTCTTTTTCTTTTTATCTTTCTTCCTCTTCCTTCTTCTTCACCTCCACCACAATCCACAAGCGGCGATCGTCGTCTGTAATTTGTTTTCGTTTTCTTTCCTTCTTCCTCCTCTTCATCTTCCTTTTTCTTTTTTTTTTTTTTCATTTACAAAGGATAAATCATCTCCTTTGGAGGAACAAAGGAGATAAATGACCTCTCCTTCGTTCCAGATCTAGAACGAAGGAGAGGATTTCCTCCGTTTGAAAATGAAAAAAAAAAAAGAGAAAAGGAAGAAGAAGAGGAAGAAGGAAAGAAAACGAAAAAAATACAGTAGGTGATCAACGACAGACAACAATGGTCAGAGCCAATGGGTTGTGGTAGAGGTGGAGAAGAGGGAAAATAGAGAAAAAGGAAATAAAAAAAGAAAAGAAAAGAAAGTATATATATATATATTTTTTAATCTAATATATTTTTATTTTAAAAAATTAAAAAATATATTTTTTAAATTAAAAAAATGACATGTTAGCTTTCGTTAGCTAAATAACGAAAAATTGGACAAAGGAACCAAAATGCTACTAAACTCAAACTTTTGAGGTTAAAAAATTATCTCTCTAAAATTTTAGACTTGTATTTATTTTGTCCTTATGTAACTTTCTAACATGCCCCTTTTTTTCGTACATCTAACATGCTTAAAGTATTAAAAAGATCATTATAAACTTCTAAACTTTCAATTCTATATGTGAATTGGTGTTGAATAAGCACCAACTCTCGATAGCATTATTTTCCAAAAAAAAAAAAAAAAAAAACTCTCTACACCACCAACTAGATACGAATTTAAAGTTTAGAAATTTATTAGAATTTTTTTCCAATTATGTTAACTAATCTTAAAATATTTATTAATGTTTTTTTAAGGAAAAAAAATCTTTAAAAAATGTATTAAAATTTTGTTATCATATAAATAGACACACTTACCAAACTTGTAATTTACCATAAATTAAAAAATTTGTAGTATACCAAAAGAAATTAGATTTTTTCTATATCTTATCCTCAAAAAAGAAAAAAAAAATCTATATCTGATAACAAATATTTATATTTAATCCAAAAAAACAAATATTTATATTGATATTCCAATTTCCTTCAGACTCGGACCCGTCCGCCGAAACGCGAAACCTCGATTCTTCTTCTCAAACAACTCTCTCTGTTCTTCTGAAGCGACTCAGTAGTTCTGCAATGGAGGGAACCAACAAAACCGCCAAGAGAAAGCTGGTGAAGAAATCTGAAAACAAGGTAGACAAGAAACTCAAAAAGGAGCTTGACGATTCCGTTCCCTCTCAACCACACGACGACGGCTCCGACTCCGATTTGGACGATCTTCCCAAACTACTCGAGCCCTTCTCCAAGACCCAACTAATCGAGCTCATCTGCACCACCGCTCTTAAAGACCCCAATCTCGAGGCCCAAATTCGAGCCGCTGCCGATCGCGATGTCACGCACCGCAAGATCTTCGTTCACGGCCTCGGTTGGGACACGACCAAAGAAACCCTAACTTCGGTTTTTGAATCTTTTGGTGAAATTGAAGATTGCAATGTGGTTGTGGATAAGAATACAGGGAAGGCTAAGGGCTACGGGTTTATTTTGTTCAAATCCCGGCAGGGTGCGACTAAGGCGTTGAAGGAGCCTAGGAAGAAGATTAATAACCGGATGGCTTCCTGTCAATTGGCTTCTGTGGGTTCAGTGCCGCCGCCGCAAAGCCAGGAGGTTGGGCCGCGGAAGATTTATGTGGCGAATGTGCACCATAACGTGGATGCTGAGAGGCTTAGGGCGTTCTTTGCGAAGTTTGGGGAGTTGGAGATGGGTCCGATTGGGTTTGATCCCGAGACAGGGAAATCGAGGGGTTATGCTATTTTTATTTATAGAACAAATGAGGGTGCGAGGAGGGCTCTTGAGGAGCCACACAAAGTATTCGAAGGGAACAAATTGCACTGCCAGAGGGCGGCTGAGGGGAAGAACAAGAATCAAAATTCGACGCAGGCAGTGCAAAGCTTGGCGCAGACTCAGCCGCCAGTGATGGCGGCCATGGCTGCAGCTCCAAATTTGCAATTGTTTGCTCAACATCCGAGCCTTAATCCTGTGTATGGTGGATTTGGGAACTCAGCTTTGGGAGGTGGTATGTTGAATCAGGGAGTAGTTCCCATGAGTCAAGTGGGTCTGGTCGGTAGTTCAGTTGGGGCTGGGATAGGCTTGAGCGGTTACACTGGGGGGTCATATGGCTTAAGCCAATTAAGTGCCGGTGGTTCGCCAATGCTAGGCTCTTACGGGTCCGGTTCGTCTTCACTGAAGGGGTTGCCGCACATTTACTCTAGCACAATGCTTGGCAAGACCGTTTCTGACCCGGGTCAGGCGGCTGCTGGTGGGTCTCTCGGTGGATATACGTCACATTTGTGGTATGAGATGTTTCTTATTCTTTTTATTTACCGCACTTTAAGCCTGTCATTTATCTGTTTCAACTATTCATTCGTGCTTAGCATTGATTATAGTGATAGGTAGAATATATAGATTATTAATGGGTGCTGTTAGGAGGACTGGCATCAACAACAGCCTGGGTGTATAATTCTTATTTAGGTAATTGGTCTATAAAATACCTAAAGCTACCACTAGTTGGTAATTCTAAGAATTTATAATTATTGTAATCCTCATAGTGATAAGGTGGTTAAATATGCCCTTCTCAAAAGACAGTCATGAACTCTGGCCAAGGCAGCTTTATTTAATACTCCTCACGTATTATCTATCTATATTTAGGATGCCTAGTAGAGTTGTGAAAGTAAAGTGGGCGAAAAGGAATTTAGACTTCTTTGGAAAGATTTAGGTAAGGATGGAGGTTTATAAATTGTATCTAGTGAACTAGAGGAGGATGACCTTGTTTTATGCAAGAGGTTTTAGGAGAGGTAACATATATAGTTAAAATTTATGCTGAACGGGGTAAGGATGGAGGTTTATAAATTGTATCTAGTGAACTAGAGGAGGATGACCTTGTTTTATGCAAGAGGTTTTAGGAGAGGTAACATATATACTTAAAATTTATGCTGAACGGGCCTATCAATTTAAGAAAAACAATGTCAAAATCGATTTATTGGAAACTAAACTGTCTGCTTGACCAAAAAACTATCCAAATGGACTACCAAGCTTACAAGAACCAAATCAAATTGACCAAATCAACCCAAATTGTAATATCTAACTAATTTTTGGTTATGAAATTGTACCTGCGAACCTGGATTGTTCAAATGGACTAAATTGACTTGATTTGGTTGGTTTTTTTTTGGTTTCGATTTGGACTCATAGTAGCAGTAAGAAGGGGTGTAGAAAAATATTTGTGTTTAAGATACTCTTAGGCTTTTCTTGTTGCTCTCATGCAACAAAGGAGCAGATCTTCGCTAAAAGCTGATTTCATGGATGGAGAGAAAATCCCTGCCCTAGAATTTGAAACCAAACTTCTCAAGAGGATAGATGGGGCAGTTGAGTTGAGGTCTAAGTAGATTCACAATGAATCTAACATCTTTAATAGGTATAAAAACAATACTATTTAGAGCTACATTAATAATCTGCATGAAGCTCATGATGCATCTATCTGCGTCAAGGGTCCTAGACTGGATGCTTACATAGCCAACATATAGATCCGGCTCATAATTCATTTTGTACACCAAAGCAATTAAGATTAACAAGTCTTTTGATTTTCTTATTGATGATAGTTCAACTATTTCGAGATAGGGCCCTCTATTGTTACTATATTAATAGGGTTAAGGCTTTTTAAATCTTTAAAGATGTTGAGTTTTTTGGAGTTTTTAAGGTATCCTAGCTAGTGAATTACCTTTTTCTTCGGATATGTGCCAAACACATCCTTCCATAGCTTGAGATTGATTCTTTGCTTGTGGAATGGTGGCGGAGATATCCAAGAGAGAACAATTCTTTGTGGCCCAAAGTCATCTTTAACAAATATGGGAGTCAGGATTTTGAACGGTTAACTAGTGCCCTTAATAGGAGCTTGAACAATCATTGGACTTTCCATTACTAAAGGCAGTGCGGTGATTTAGGATAGATCTTAATGTAAAGCCGGTAGTGGTACATCTATTAGATATATGAGGGAGATGTTTGATTTGGTATGAATACATTTTGACTTTTGCCTTTTACTCCCTAGACTGAACACCTCTCATATTATTGAAAAGATACCGTCAACAATTGCTGGAATAGAGAGAATAGCATTGGCTTTATTTTATTGATTGCCAAAAAAGTGTGTACAGAGGGAGCCCCTTGCCTTATGGTTGAGGGATATGGGCATTAATTACATTAGCTGCTTTGCCATCCAAGTAAATAAATCACCCTAGGTAAAACTAAACAGCTAATCAAAATAAATTGAAGTAATAGCAATGTAATCCCCTAACGAAACAACCTACATCTAGCTGAGAAGAGTGGGGCTAGAGAGATATGTCTTTAGCTCTTGCCATTGTTGGATGGTGAGAGATCAAGAATGAGTCAGAGAGTGTGCTTGCTTAAGTGCAGTCAGATGAGGCATCTGGTCAGGGACTGCTACCGAAGTGGATTTCAAGGTGGTGGAGTGTAGGTATGGTGGCGATTCGAATGGCTGAGACTGCTATAGCTGTGGTGAATCTGGACATTTTACTGGAGAGTATCCACACTCAGTCCATTGATCTCATAAATTGGTGGTTGATAGTTACTTCTCTGCTTCTTGGTGTGTTTTGTTTGGTTTCCTTAACTATATCAGTTTTGATCAATAGGTCTGTAAGGTGGGTCTGTAAGGTGGGTATGTTAGGTGTTCTTAGACAGGATTAAGTAGCTCTCTTTGTGGACTCTTTAGTTGTTTCTCTTTATCGTATCTTGGGTGTTGATGTTTGAATTAGGGATATTTTATCAGTGATCCTTAGAAGGAGATGGTTGTTGGGGGAGGAACAAAAGGATATTTCACGATAGGAAGGGGTATTGGGAGGAGGTTCGAAGGGGGCTCACATTAATGACTCTCCCTTGTATTTCTTGTAATAAGTTTTTCAGTGATTTTCCTACTTTTTTTATTTTTTATTTTTATTATCAACAACGGGAGCTCTTTTTTCCAAGTGTTGTTTTGGAGGCCCTTTTTGATTGGTTTGACCTTGTTCGTCTTTTCCTTCTTTCTTTTCTTTTTTAATTATTATTTTTGGGTCTGTATGCCCCTACTTGTTCCTGCAATTTTCTTAATGAAAGCTCTTATGTGTTTGGGTCTGTATGGCCCCTACTTATCTACATATAAAACACTTATGTGTTTGGTTACATTTTCTTAAAAATGATTTTAATTACAAGTTTGTTGGTTGCATTACTTCTCAAAGTGATTCTACAAATGTCACATTACCCTATAGTATTTTAAAATGACTTTTTGGATAATTAATTTTCAAATGTTTCTTAAAAAAATATTTCTAAACCAATTTCATTTTTTAAAATGATTTTTATTGGTTACCAAATATTGCAAATTTTAGGAAAAACACTTTTAGCCATCTAAAATCACTAAGATATCAAACTCACACCAGCTATCACCAAGCTTTAATGAAAGCTCTACTCTAACTACACCCCCACCACATAAAATAAGAAAGAAAGTTCTTCCGCGGGTCAGTTGTGTTTTAGCTTTCTGTAGTGATTTGATTTATATCTCGTTTTTTCATCTATTTTCCAAAAGAATTGGCCTGGTCTTCCGATGATTTGAAAAGTGATATCTGATTGTACATTTTCGTTCTTTTTGACTTCCATTGACCCAAAAACACTTCATCAAAATTTTATTTTATTTACTATAATGATTATATTTCCTTGTGGTCACAAATACTTAAATCGATCCCATTAGATGTTGCCTTTCTTTTAATTTTGAGCCTACTTGGTTTCGTCTTTTTATTGCTTGACTTAGTCACTGCTAATCTTTTTCAAGTATTTCTTTCGAATTATTTTAATCACACACTATTAAATTTGTTTTTATGCTTCCCTTTGATGATCTCTTGGTTTTTTTTGCTATGCTTCTTCTGATTGTAAATATTTGGGAAACTGTTGATTTTGTTGTATTTCAGTTAATTATATTGTGGATGTATTTTTGGTTTCTGATATTTTCTTTTTTCCTTTTTTCGGATTTCTTGGTTTCATTTTTTCTTATTTGAATCTTCAACTTCATTGTTTTAATGGGAGTATTCATTTGACAGGCCAGATTATTAGTTTGCGTTGTCTTATTTCTTTTTAGATGCTTCGGGATCCATATTTGCGTTTGAGGTGCTGCTGAACTTGTGGATGAATGATCCTGTACTTTTGGGAGAGTTTATGTTAAGAGCTTCATTTGGGCTGATTTGGATTTGATAACTTTTTCCTACAAACCCTTTTCGTTTCCTTTTACTCTTTCTTTTCCCTCTCTTTTTCTCCTTTTATTCTTTCCTCCCCCTTTTTAAGTTGTTTTATGTAGTAAGATCCTGCTGACGGGCACTAGTCATCTTATGTTTTATACTTCAGCTTTATTGATATTACCACTTTTTATCTTTTTAAAGTTTTATATATATATATATATATATATTTTTTAATATTACATTTTTTTGTTGTAATTTCTTTTTCCTTGAGTACCACCTTCATTTTAATCTTGGGCTTCTTAGTTATAATCTTTCCTCACTAATAATAATAAATAGAGGTCACCTTTTGTATCCTCTTGGATGTGATTGGAGTTAATTAAGTCTTCTTCGAGGCTGCTAAGGATCATTCAATTCCTTTTAAAGCATGGGTTCAATCTTTAGGACTAACTAATCTTCTAAGCGAATCCAGTTCTTAAAAGATTCAGAAAGGTGATGATAAGATGCTCGTTATTTTGGCTAAGTTTAAAATGGTTCTTCGGTCCTATTGTTCTGCTAATTTTCTAGGCTGTGAATATATAATGTTCTTCTGTGCTGCCGGTTCAGAATTTGCAGTGGAAGATCTTTTGTGATGCAGGTTTATCTCGTCCTTTGCTTTGGTAGCTGCACTGCTTCGTCACCTTCATCCTCATTCACACTTTCATCATTTTTTCCTCAAACCCCCATTCTCCATTTTCTTCTTTCCCAACCTTTCTTTGAATCACTTCTTATGATTGTCGGGGTCATCACTATAATATAATCCCCGCCCGCTTCATCAGATTCATTATTCATCTCCCGAGTTGTCAATTGGCTTGTTTGATTCTCCAAGTTTTTCAGTTGGGAACAAGTGATCCTTGATCCTGAAACAGTAATTCAGAAGGTTGTACAGAAGAAGCTGATGATGGAGGGAGCAGAAAGAGGTGACACGATGGGATATTTATTATGTTGGCATCATTCTAATTGAAGATGCTTAAAGGTATGAAGACATATTTTTGCATTTCATTCAAATTAATGCTTCAGTTGATGCCATCACTGCATCCTTGCAAAACATAGTTTTTGAAACATTTTTTGTGGTTTTTCAATGTGCAAATCAAATAGTTTAGGTCCCGTTTGATAATCATTTAGTTTTAAAAAATTAAGCTTATTTTCTCTCAATTTCTCTACAATGATTTTCATCTCTCTTAAGGAATCATTTGAATTATTAGATAAATTCCAAAAACGAAAACAAGTTATTGAAAACTACTTTTTTTAGTTTTCAAAACATGGCTTGGTTTTTGAAAACATAGATAAAAAGTAGATGGCAAAACAAGTAAAACCATAGGTGGAAGTAGTATTTATAGGCTTAATTTTCAAAAACCAAAAATCAAAAACTAAGGTCTCGTTTGATAACCATTTGGTTTTTGAAAATTAAGTTTGTTTTCTCTCAATTTCTCTACCATGGTTTTCATCTCCCTTAAGGAAGCATTTGAATTCTTAGCCAAATTCTAAAAACAAAAACAAGTTTTTGAAAACTACTTTTTTAAGTTTTCAAAACATGACTTGGTTTTTGAAAATATAGGTAAAAGGTAGATAACAAAACAAGTAAATTCATGGATTTAAGTAATATTTATAAGCTTAATTTTCAAAAACCAAAAACTAAAAATCAAATGGTTATCAAATGGGGTCCAAAGGATTATCAAACGGGCCTTATTTTTTCAGTTAATTTTAATGAAATTGGTACATGCAGAATAAATCACGCATACCATTTTCGACGGAAAATAAGTCATTTCTTGATTTTGTAAAATGTTCAAAATTATTTTTATAATATAAAGGTATGATTAGGAGCTCAAAAAAATTAACCAAATAAAAAAGGAGGCAAATTTGATGGGGTACAACGTGAAATTTGTATTTATCTTGGATCGCAAACCTATGAGTTCGCATTATATTTGACATCAAGAAAGAGTAAATTTATTTCTCCTAAATTCCATTTTTTGAATATGTAATCAATTTCCAATTAATTAATTTTATTGATTTACTTTTGTAATAATAATTATTATTGTTATTTGTGATATGCTTTATGAATCTGGGCTTCCTGGTGAGGCGAAACACCCATTTGGGCCTCTGGCAAGCCCAACGAATCAAGTCCACGTGGCTAAGAACAAGGGTGGCTGAAAGTGAATCAGATGGAACGACATGTCGGAAGGCATCTTCTTTGCAAATGTTCGTTTAGAGGAATATATTTGGTCTTTTTCACAAAGTTGCAAGTATAATCAATTTTATTCCTAAAGAATGTATATAATTTTTGCAATATTACATGTTGATATATTTATATATATATATTTTTACTTTTATTAATAAATTTATGGGAAATTACGAAATCTATTCCTAAATTAATGGAATAGTGACATTTTTTGTTCGTTCTTGGTTGAAAAAGAAGTGGATGGCAAAGTAGAAAAGATCCAATTACGTAAATAATCTTTAAGGTAAAACAAAATTAAGGGTTAGTTAGGTAGATTAAATTAATTAAAGAAATTAATGGGAGATCTAATTTCTCCATTTTTTTGTATAAAAAAATGGGTGATCCAAGTACTGGATGATGGGATTAGTCAATTTTATTAATTAATCAAGATAAAGGAATGAAAGTTTAAGGAATACCTTCTAGTTCTAGTTTGAATACTTTTGAAAAAAATATTTTCAATGTTATTATATTTTACATTTTTTTAGAAGTATTTTAAATAACATATTTATTTGGTTGTACTATATTCAAAAGCGGTTTTATTAATTATAAATTTATTTTTATTTTTTATTACATATTTTGAGAATTTTCATTTAATCATTTTTAGATAATCCATCTATCAAGTTTTTTTTTTTCAAAAAAAAAAAACAAAAAGGTTTTTAAATTAATCTAATTTTTTTGAAATAATTTTTATTTATTAAGATTTTTTTAAAATCATTTTTATCATCTAAAATCACTCGATAAGTTATACTAAATAAACTTTATATTATTAATTTTTTTTGAAGTTGTTTATAGAAAAAATGATATTGTTAAAAAAAAAAATTCACAAGTTATTCTAAACACACTAGAAGTTGTGACTATTTTTTTTCCTTTCTTATTTCTATTAGTTTCCTTGTTCTTAACTTTTTTCTTTTCACTATTAATTTTTAATTAAACAGAAATTAAGCATATTTGCTAATTACTTTTATATTTAGTTTTAAAGGAAATAAAATAAATTGTGATAAATTCTTTTGTTTTTCTTAGAGGGTAAATTAGATCTTACAATAATGATTGTTCTATCTACTATACAATTATTATTAAATCATAACTTTATCTCCGAATAATAAGTACAATTTTTTTTAAAATTAATAAGTACAGAAAGATGTTAGAAAGAGATAATTTAGAGAGAGATTAAAAGTAAAAAAAAAAAAAAAGGTTGGAGAGATACTAGTAGGAGTCGTGAGGGTGGAGCTACCTATGACTTGTAAGAGAATAAGAGAATACATAGAATGCTCAACGGAATTTGAATTTAAAAAATATGCTTTGAATTTTGAAAACTAAAACCAAATATTGAAACAAGTTTATTTTCCTAAAATTAAAAAGAAAATAAAAACCCAAAAGATTTAATTATCGATCTAATCTCTAAATTTTTATGATTCTTTTTATTTAGTTTTTCAACTTCATTAAAAAAGACTTTTGATTCTAATTTGAATAGGTTTCTTGACTTCCTATTATTATGGCATAATTTTTTTTTTCTTTTTTCATAATTCAAATTAAAATTTAAAACAATGACAAACAATGTATTTCCCCCTATTTTATTCCTATCCCTCGTCTCCATCATTGACCTTTTGTCTATATTTTTATCCCCCAGCTGTGAACTTTTAATCATTTTAGTATTTATTAATTTTGTTTTTTTCCTTTTTATTTTGGGAACAGATTTTTTTTTGTCTATTTACAGTTTAATGTAAATTACCAAATATTTGAATGAAATATTCTAAAAGACTAAAAATGATTGAATTGACATTTATGGCCAAATTCTCCCCGATGGCATTCTCAGTCTTTTCACCATCTCCCTCTCTCTCTCCGTCATCAACTTTTTTTCCATTACATATTGGAATTTGCATTCTCAGCCGACCGGAACTCAAAATTTCCTTAAATGGAAATCAATATTTTCCTCTCAAATCCGAATACTTGCCGACCAACGCAACGAATTTTCTTTTAAATGCAAAACATCTTTATGGAAACGCAAATACGAGTTAGATACATTTACAAGAAATTGCCCTTTTGACTTTTGAGTTTACCAAAATTTCCCCTCCAAAAAAATAATAAACCAAAAATGTTATTTTCATCCATCCAAGTTTTAAGTATCAATAATATTAAAGTTTATGAAAATATTGATGAAAATATCAATAAAGTATTGATGTCAATGGATATTTATATAAAATTTATAAATATAAAAAATTGATGAAAAATGTTTAAATTAACAAATAACTATTTCACTCTTTTTAAACAAGGTTAAATTTTTTATTACTAATGTTAGGTTAACATTAGTGATATTTTTGTTATATTTTGTCAATTTTTCTATGATATAATGAAAATGGTGATTTATCTCTCATGTCGATGTTAAACTCATGGACAAATGAAAATGTGTGACGGAAATTTAAAACTTTAGATCCATCAACGTTATGCATAAACTAGCGTCATCACATTTTACACCATAATTAAAACGAGTTGAACCACCTCTTAATAACATTCTTTTATTATATGTATAAAACAAATAGACGAATATTCATTTTTACTGTGGAAGTACATAAATTTTAACTCGAATTTTTAATTTCACCAAATTGAACTTTAAAGTAGGATAAGTAGTGAAATGAATACCCTCCCTTTTGCTATTATTTCTCTTTAGGCCCCGTTTGTTTCACTGGTTTTGATATGAGTTTTGGCAATGGTATAAAAAATCAATGTTTGTTTCATTGGTCTTTACTTTTTAAAACTCAAGTAATTTAACCCATGGATAAAAATAACCCATGAACCATGAGATTTTATTATCCATGTAGGAGATGAGTTTTTTTTTTTTTCTTGAGACTTTTTTCTTTGGAAAATGGAGAAGAGAGAAGAGAGAGAAAAGTAATAATTAACTCCCACATATTAATTATCATCTATATCCAAACACATGCATGAATTATTTTTATCCATGGGTAATAATTACTTGGGTTTTTAACTCCTAGATTTTTAACTCCCAGATATTTTATATTTGCAATCCAAACGGGCCGTTAAAGCTTTGTAGATGACTGTGAGCATCTTTAAGGCGAAATGGGATTCTTTTAGAGATATGTAATAATTATTATTTTATTTTTTAGTTCAATAGCTTATTCCTAGTTCTTATTTTCTTAAAATATTTGAAAAATAAGAAAATCTAGGGGTGCTAATATTAGTCCCAACTACATACATGACCTCATTCCTAGATGCCAATGCACTTTAGTATCTACAAGAGATTTAGGATGCCTTATCCAAATAAAGGGACTACTAAAAATAGAATGATAGAAAAAAGTGACCAATAATAAGCTATCAAAATTTACAAGTATAATGGAAGTTTGAATAACTTGTTTGAAAGTATAATCGATTGGCAAAGAAGTCGTTTGTTTAAGGTTTATTTTAATCAAGTCCTCTTGTACTGATCAATTGTACATTGCTAAATGAAAAAAAAAAAAAAAAAAAAAAAACTTAACCCGCACTTTTTTTTAAAGAATATTACATCATACATAGAGGTGAGGAATCGAATTTATGATTTCTTAGTAGAAGAAGAAGTGTCTTCAACTGCTCAACCATGCTTATGTTGCTCTTAATTGGTAAATGTTAGCATTAGGACATATGTAGCGCTAAATGAAGCGTGGTTTGTCTTCATATCTATACGACAAACTAGAATTTGAGCATTGCCCATAGTTGGATATATATTGAAAAGTTGTTGATTCATTTCATGTGAAAAATTTAAAATTTAAAAAATATATATATTCTTCAATAATAGGTAGAAAATCAACAATTTATATTATCTAAATAAAAAAATTTTCCATTTTAGTTCCTACACCTTTATTTTATCTTGTTTTGGTCCGGACCGTAGATATATACACAATAGATCAAATTTTAATATATTTATTTACATTTAAATAATTTCATATTCAAAGATTGAAGAAGAAATCTTCTTCGTGATGTTCTCCCATTCTCAAACCAAAATTTCTAAACTTTGATTCTTTAAATCAAGGAATGGAGGGAGAATGGAGATTAAAACTCCCATTTGGTTGAAATTTGGAAGAGCATTCCTCAACTTCACTCACCTTATTGCTATTATCTCTACCTATAAACAGGCTTGAAAAAAAGGCCTACTAAACTCCCACATAACTATAATTTCAAGCTATTTAGTTCAAGATTTCATTTCGGTTTATTGAGTCTAAAATGGTTAAATTTAAATAAAAAACCATCTAGATTTGTTTAACTTGTACTCAGATTGTACGAAAAAAATACTATTATTACGAACCTTGAGTTTAATTTGTGTAACTTGTGTTTGATCTACGAGAAATATAGATAATTTAAATATTCACCATTAAACATATAAACAATAAAATTAAAAATATTATAATATTTTTCTTATAAATTTAGTAAACAATATTTTCTTTTGATCCCTTCATTTTAAAACACAACAATCTTATTCCTATCATTAGTGTTTTATAAGCTTCAAAAAGTTAAAACATGCACACATAATTATATCACAAGTAAAATAAGTACTTTTCTAACCCATCAATTTGTATTAGTTCAATCTATTTGAACAAATGGACTAATTTAAACAAACTTATTGACCCAAAACAACATATGGAATGATATTATTTTTCCTAGGTCATCTAATTTTTTTGAACACCTCACTTGAAACAATGCACTTTTTGTGATATTTGTATATTGAATATCTAGGAAAATCTTATAAGATTCAAAGTGATTCTACATAGATTATGAGTATTTAAAAGGAAAGCAAAAAGGCTGACAAATCCAAATTGCATTTTTTTTAGAACAATATTGATATTTAAAAGAAAAAGACAGAAGAAAGAATAATTGCTTTACAACCATGCAATTGATCTAGTTTATCCATATAAATCTAACACTCTTTCTTATTTTGAATTCTATTATGGTCTTTTGACTTTTAAATATTTGGTTACAGATATAATCTTTCAACTTTCAAATATTTTGTTCTAGTCCTTCAATTTCACATAAAATTATTACCTTGAATCTATTTTGAAACTTGATACTACTGCATGTATTTAGAAACATTTCTTTATGTAGATAGATACATCTACTCATCATATAAATGAATAAAATACATGTTTATATTAACTTTTAATTAAATAGATTGTAAAGTACTAATAAAAATTAAATAGGTTATAAAAGATTATATGAACTAAAATGATTTTCTATACAAAAATCATAATCCTAAAACCTAATATGTTAAAGTTTATGGAAATTTTTTTAAAAAAAAAATAATAACTAAAATAATATTTAAATCATTCTTTTTCTAAATTTGAGACAAGTAATAAAAAATTTTCGATTTTATTTAAATATTACTAAAAATAAAGAGGACAACAAATTTAATTAGATAAAAGATTACAAAGTTAATCAATGTCTAGATAATTAGTAATCTCGATTGTGTAAGTATCATTTTTAAAATAAAAAATCATGAAATGAATCCAAAGATTTAAAATCGTGCACTCATGTAAGTTTGAATTTTAAGTTCAACAAATATAATGACATATAAAAAGAAGGTTGCCAGTTTATTTTAAAATTTTATTCATTACTTTTTTTTTAAATATATATCCATTACAATTTTGGTACCTTTCTAATTCGTACAAAGAATGGGACAGTACTCTTCTATTTCAATTCAAACTAAGTACTTATTATAATTTTTTTATTCAAAATTTTATTCAATTTTTTTGAAGTCATTATTATTTTTTATTTTTTTGAAACTGCCATTATTTATTCAAATTCTTTTTTTTTTAAAAAACTTATTTATTCAAATTCTTGAAATTATAAAGAGAATCATTTTGATATCCTATCTCTGCACATTTTTTTTATAAAAAAAATGATGTCACCCTGACCCTACACACTAATTAATAGTCACATCAACATATTAGATAAACAAACACTATATATTATTTAAAAAAAAAAACACTATATATTATATTATTCATAATAACAACTATAATGTGGTGTTACAATAGTAAAGCATTATTTCATCCATCAATTAGATTTATTTGACATGTCATTTTTTCATTTGTGAATTTATAAATTGCATTGCTTTTTCAACATTTCACTATAGTCTACAACAAAAGAATTAAATATTGATATAGATACAGCTATCAAATTCTGAAATGTTGATAGAAATATTAATCTAACGTCAATAAATATTTAAAAAATAAAAAGATAAAGTTACAAGAATTCATAAAAAGTATTCAAATCTTCTTTCTTTCTTTTTTTTTTCTTGAGCTTTGTAATATTATTTTTAATAATATTTAAAAAATAGGATATTTTCTTAGTTAAATTATAAACTTAGCCAGTGGCCTTTCTGCATTGCCTTTATTTATTAGTTCATGAATTTTAAAATGTTACAATTACATATCTAAACTTTAGACTCTATGTCTTCTATTTAGTTTTCGTTTTTGGGTTAAATTACAAATTTAGTCTCTATGATTTGAAAAAAGTTAGAATTTAGTTCCTATAATTCTAAACTTTAGAATTTTGTCTTTATGATTTGATAAAACCTCATAAATAGTCCCTACCATAAGGACTATTTATGAGATTTAGGGACTATTTATGAGGTTTTATCAAACCATAGAAACTAATTCTAACATTTAAAACTATAGGGACTAAATTATAACTTTTTTAAAACCATAGGAGCCAAATTTGTAATTTAACCTAGTTTAACACTTTAAAAAGGTGCAATTATATTATTTATTCTAAACATATCCTAATATCTAGCTGTGTACTATGTCATGTCAATTTAGTCAAATTTTATTTAATAGGCATGTCACATAAGCATCCCTTAAATAGTGCTAACAACATGGACTAAATAGAAGTGTAATTTAAAGTCTAGATATATACCATAATTGAGACTTTTCAAATTTTAATTTTTAGATGTACATAATGTGTTAGAAATCAAGATTTTTTTTTGAGCTCAACAACAATTGCAGGGTTGGAGAATCGAATCATCAACCTTTAAGATAATAATTGGTACATTTATCCATTGAGCTATGCTCGGATTGACAGGAACCAAAATCATTAATTGAGATAGTAGAAAAAGATCTAGATACACACAAATAAAAAATAAAATTAAAAACTTAAAAGAAAAAATGAACTATAATTTAACGTATTTTTAAAGTATAAATGTGGATGTATGGATGAAAAGTTTAGATCCAATTGCTTATTAAAGAATTAAAAGATAAAGCGAAGAAATATTAAAATGACGGTTTCATGTCCCATAGTCACGTATGAAGTGGCTTTTCGAAGTCTCAAAACGGGCACTAAGAGAAAACAAATCTTGCCCCCAATATTTTATGGAATAATTTAAGAAGCACCACGTCAATTTTATTAATTTACAACTCCGATGCACTATTTTTTTTATAATTATATTTATGACACAATTATTCACGTGTCAATACCCCATTGGAAGGAACACAATTCTTTTTTTGTTTTTTGTTTTTTTGAAACTGTAACACAATTTTTTTTTTTTTTTTTTTTGAACATAACACAATTCTTTTGGTGACATGCATATAGGCTTTTTAATTACATCATTAACTTGAGTTTTGGCTTCCTGGTTGCCCCAAAGGGCCTCAACTTTTTTTTTTCTTTTTTCTTTTGAAAAAAATTAGTTTTTTATTCCTTTATTGTTGTGTATATATATTTTGAAAACATTACAATCTAAATAACCGATGAAGATATATTCGAACCTATAATCTAAAAAAGAGATTCTGGAAGAAGCAAAAAAAGTGAAAGAAAACAAAAACTGTTTGAATTATATTAGTTAGATTTATGCTAAATTGATTATTCTTGTATGAGTCTAAATTCTTTAATTTCATTTCATTGAATTTTAAGAATAAATTTTTAATTAACAAATCCAATTAATTACATTTTATTTTCTAAGATTTGTGGCTAATTGGAGATATTTTTTGGTTGGATGAGACTATTTTTTGTAGTTATTGATTATTATGGTTGTGGTTGAATTCTTTTTTAGCTATGTTTCGACAACATATAGTTTGGGCCCATTTTTATTAGTTTGATTTTGTAACTAGGTTAATTTATTTTGGTAGTTAGATTTAGGCACATTTTTCTCCTACATTATTCGAAATATTTTGCTGGTTGAGTTTAGTGTGGTTAACGGGTTGATTCATGACAAATTTTTATAATTTAGCATTGAGAGACATATATATCTCTTCCATGCTAAATTAAAAAATTTGTAATGAATATACTAATTTATCGCACCAAACTAAAAATTTTAAAATAAAATAAATTTGTTAAAAACTAACTCGAGCGTGAATCAATATATCATGATATAACTTATACTATAAATTTATAGTGTGAATCCTCATTTCAGAGTTGTGATGTTATATTCTAAAATTTAAAAAAAAAAAAAGAAGAAAAAGAGAACTTATTGAATAACCAATTAAATTATAGGGGTACAAATGAGTTTTAAATTATAGGGGTACATATGAGTTTTCCTTTTTCTTTTTTTAATAATCTCCCTAGAATACTTAATTACATTTCTTCCATTTTTATCGTTCATAAGCATTAAAAGTAGTGGAACTCAAAAAAATAAAATAAAAGTAGTGAAAAATGAAATTGTAAGAAAAGAAAAATCTTAACTACCATCACCATATGCAAATGAGAATATATTCATTAGCTAAGTCTTTTTCCCTTTAGACATTTTAAATGTAGGGCTTCTCTTCTCCTTCACGTCAAGCATAATTATATGAATCATACTTTATCAAGTTCCTAATTTAAATGTGTTTGAATCTCTCTCTTTTTCTTTTTTTATCATTTAAAATTGTGTCGTTCGAGTTAAATTAGATTTTTAAATTAGAAAATTATTCAATAGAACAATAACCATGAGTAATTTATTTGAATATCACATGTTATCACGATTAAATTAATTTTAAATTCTAAATTATAACAGATAAAAAATGAGCATCACAATTAATATAAACTTTAATGTATTCATTATTCTTTTCTTGTTCATTTAAAATAAAAGTAAGACTAAATATACAATTTTTCCATAATTTTTTAAAATTTTCACCTTCAACTATATATTATCTACCATTTTCTTTTTAAATTTCACTCAAGTCTTTACTATCACTAAAGGTTAAAATATACTTCATCAACTAAACTAAAAGTACTTTGATTCAATATAATGAGTTGAAATGCCCAAGAATTCAAACCTACCCACATACAAGATTTGCCCTTTTAATTAAAGAAGTTATTAAATATCTTAACCAATTGAACTATGATAGTATCCTTGTAATAATTTACCTAACTTAAAATAATAAATCAACGACTTCATTAAGTAAAACACCTGTTGTACATAAATAACAGATATAGCTTAGAATTAAGCTAAATTATATACAAATTAGAAAAAGAAAATGGCATCCTAGCCAAGTTGAAAGTGACTTGGAATCTAAATTCTCACAATTGTTTATGAATCTAAGAAAGAAACAAGCCATTGTAAGTGGGAAGGCACTTTAGAAACGCACTTAGAGAGTAATAAGAAAGAAGATCAAATAGGTGAGACATTCCATACAAATTTGAATAAGCAGAGAATATAATTAAAAAAGAAAAAGAAAAAAGAAAAAATCACAATGGAATCCGATCATCCAACACAAACTCAATCCAACCATGCATTAAATAAATCCCAATTGCCTCCCACTTTCTTTCCTTTACTTTATAAACATACCATTCCTCCATCACGCCTAATTATTCAATTTTTTTTCTCCTTTTTCTTTTATGCTTATCCCATCCTTTTTTTCTTTTTCTTTTTTTTTAATTTTTAAATACGTTATCCACCATTTTGTCCATTACTTGTTTTTGCGTGCGAAGAACTGCTTAATTAAGTTGTTCTAGATAAACAAGTAATCTTAAAAACTGCATCTGCCAAACATCTTTTAATTAGGGCTTGTTTGTGAAATTGCTTTTAACAACTGTGATTGTGATCCATCTAGCGTCTGATTTGTAAAGGTTAATATCATTGTGAGCTTAAACTCACTTTTCACAAATCTATGAATTTTTTTCTTTTTAACGTAGGGGAAAGGTAAGCTCATTATGACTTCTAGAAATAATGAAAAAGTGCTTTTAGCTATTATAAATTTATATCTAAAAGTATTTTTTAGAATTTTCAAATGCTTAGTTACAAAGTAATAAATGGTCTTAGTAAATATAAAACCACTTTTCTAAGGAACCACTTAATTATTGGTATTTCATGTAACATATATAGTTTTTTTCCCTTAAATACTACTATTAAAAGTCATCTTAAAATTCTATGAACCAAACTATTTTTAATTGGTCAAAGTGAGCATAGTTCAATGGTAACTGACATGTACTTCTTTTCTCGAGGTCGAAGGTTCAAATTCATATACCCCACATTTTTGTTGTACTAAAAAAAAAACTATCTTTAGATGAAACTTATTTGTGAAATTGGTTTTAAGAACTTTGGTCTAAACCATGTATGATTTGTAAAGGTACCTATTATTGCACACTTGAATTGCTATTCACAACTTCATGATTTTTTTTTTATTGGAAGAGGAATTACGAATTTAGTATGACTTTCATAAATAATGAAATAGTGCTTTTAACTAAATAAAAGTATTTTTCAAAATTTTCATGATGTTTTAAAAGTCTTAAAAATTCTAAAAGCACTAAAAAAAACTTTTAGGGCCATTTGTTTTTAGGGAATCCATATGAAGATGTCCCAAATTTAGAGACTAGAAAATATAGATGTCTGACATCCTTAGATAACCATGTTTGTTTTGCAAGAAAATTTATAAGGATATTTAAGAATATTTATATAGTCATGTTTGTTTTGCAGGACTTCTGTATGAGAATGTTTTTAAATGAAGTGTTGTTCCAAAAGTATCTCCTTACCTATTTCTACATATTAATTTAATATAATTTGAGTGTATAGAACATTTTTGTCTTAAATTATTTAATCTCTTATTTTTATACATTCAGTTTATATTAATTTTATATGCTATTTTGTAAAATAAGTTCATTTATATTGATTTAAGATTTTTTAAAAAATATTTAGAATGAAATATTAATTTCAATTTTAACTTGAAATACTTAAACTTATTTTGAGAAGATAATTAAATAGTTAATAGTGTTTTTTAGTTAATTATATTTCTACATTAGTAAAATAGAGAAAATTTTGAGAGAAATAATATCTATTAATTTTGATTTTTTTAAAAAAAAAAATATTGGATGATCATCATTGAAAAAGTAAAATAAATAAAAATTTTCACTTCAGATTTCAATTGAAACTAAATTGAGCTATATATCATCCAATTTAAATAAAGTTTATTTTATATGTAAATGAAACATATAAATATAGTTAATTTTATAGTGTTGTTTATTAGTGAACGAATTCACAAATTTTTTAATTATAAAATTAAAAATAAAGAAATAAAGAAATAAAGAAAAATGATGAAATAAAATATACGTAAGAGAAAAACGAAGGGCAAAAAACATTAGGTGATTTCCTCAACATGGAAATTTTATAAACCCATGTACCAGGAGGGCATCAAAATCTTCTCAGATGCCTCCCGTATGGACATCCTAGGATGTTCATACATTTTACATTACTGCAAAACAAACGGGGTAATCTAGATGTCCATCCCATGGGAATCCTGAATTCCCACAAAACAAACTGCCCCTTAGAGGAATCACTTAGAGCTTGCTTGGAATGACTTTCTAAGTGCTAAAAAAGTGTGTTTAAGTGCAAAAATAATGTTTTTAGGCACTTAGAAATTCATTCCAAACATACTCTTATGGTGTGTTTGGATTGACTTTTCAATTGTTTAATTTTGTAAAAAAATCATTTTCATAATATTTGTAGTGTTTGGCAACCACTCAAAATGACTTTTTTTAACAATGAGTTAGAGAAATAAGCTATTTTAAGTGAAACACTTGAATCCGAATTCTAGAAAAAATGTTTTAAAGTCTTTAATTTGGAATTCCTCCCAAAATTTGGAATTCCTCACATGACCTTCACTTCCCTATGACCGTTGTTGCCCACCATCAGCGAATGTTGCGGCCCATTACTGGATTCTGCCACTGGCAACTACCGTAGCCCACAATTGACAACCACCATCGAATTCCGCTGTCGTCCACCGCCACCTCACCCCTCGGCGAATGCCATCGTCCTGCCATCGGCGACCATCAAATTTTGTCGCCATCCATTGCCGGGAACCACCACCAAGCGATTGTCTTTGCCCCGTCAATCGACTTCCACTGCAGTTGATAGAACTCAAAAATTCCTAATTTTCTATGCCTAAATCTTGTGGTATTAATAGATTTAACGTGCTTAATTCCCTATTTTGTAGGTAAATTGATTCGAGGAGCAATTCAAAATTTATTAGATGTTTTGGAGCTTTTGAAGTGTTTAGGGTTGATTTGAGCTTACCTGGAGGTCTGTGAGCCCTAATTGAAGATTTGGTGAAGAAATGACCAAGTTGCCTAGTGTGAAGCATTGAGACGCTCCACGAAGACCCTACTCGATGCTGAAAGATAGAAAGTCAAGGTGCAGGGCAGCTTGAGACGCTGTCCCAAGCGTCTCGACGCTTGAACAGTGAGCGCAGGTCGATGTTGCGGCGACCCCCAAAGACGCTGATCTAATTAAGGACAAAGACGATGGTATAATTAAGGATAGTGTCTCGACGCTTGAACAGTGAGCGCATGTCATTGCTGCGGCGAGCCCTAAAGACGTTGGTCTAATTAAGGACAACGTCTCAATGCTACTTCGACTTTTATAAAATGATATTTTCCATTTTTAGGGCAAGCCCTGTGGATAAATAACTTCCATTTCTCTTTTTTCATCCCCTTTTCCTCTGTATTTCATTCATTACTTTCAGTTTAGTTTAGGGTCAGGGTGACATCATGGTTTTTAAAAAAAAATGTGCAGAGATAGGATATCAAAATGATTCTCTTTATAATTTCAAGAATTTGAATAAATAAGTTTTAAAAAAAAGAATTTGAATAAATAATGGCAGTTTCAAAAAAATAAAAAATAATAATGGCTTCAAAAAATTTGAATAAAAATTTGAATAAAAAAAATATAATAAATACTTAGTTTGAATTGAAATATGGACATTTGTATCGAGACAACCGACTTTGGCTAAGCGAGAACGCTATTTTGGAGGTGATCGTCGGGATTTACTTGTAACACCATGAGGTTTTGTTATTAATGTAATTTAATTTCAGCTTGTTTATCTTTTGCCTCTTTGTTTTCATTCCTAAGCATATTCATTGTTGGGATTGACAACCCTTAACGCTTTGAATGAGCTTAACTTTGCTATGCATGTTTTGCCTTTATCTTAGCATGTGTTTAAGTAGCATTAGACATTAGAGTCGGTGAGTTTGTGAGCTACAAGCGGTCATGAACGACTAAAAGAGTCTATAGCCTAAAGAGATAGTAAGTGTAAGAGCTAATCTAAATTGCCACTTAGGTTAGTACGAGCAATTCACTGTTTCTAATTGACTCTAGAGCTTAAACGATCGGTCTATAGTATGACACGTGACAATCTCAGGCTAGGATTAGTATTGTCCTCAACTCTAGATTGATTTTTGGTTTAATTAGCTCTTGATTAATTAAACTGGACTAGGATTAATTAGAAGTTCATTTGTGCTTAATTCAGACGTGTGAGTATAATCAATCATGAAATTACTTTATCTTTTGTTACTCATGATTGGTGTTATTGAATCCTATCCCGACATGATCCTACGAATCAGTATCCGGTTAGTCTGTTAACCTTCATTGCTTTTATTCTCATTCTCTTTTATGCATTTTATTTTTCCTTGCATCATTTATTTAATGAAGCACAACCCCCCTCCCCCCTTTTTGGATACTTAGAATCTAAATTTAGCAAGCTAGCTACTAAAATTACATTCACGTCTCTCTGTGAATCGACCTAGCTACTATATTGCAAAATATTAATTAGTCCAATTTATATATATTATTTGACTGTGTGTGACGAGCACGATTAGCCGCCCACCGCCACCTTACCGTCGACCACAACAGCCGTCACCTCACTGCCGAAGACCACTCCCCCACGACGACCAATCATAGTGTTTTAAATACAAATTAAGTTATTAGTTCATAGTGTTTAATAGTCATCCTTTACAGTAATTTGACATTTGTATAAGCATTTTGAGTGTAGAGCAAATCAAACAAACTTGTGAATAAAAACAACTTTTGATAAAATGTAACATAACATATGAGTGTTTTAATTCTAAACAATTTTTATAAAACATGTTTAAATGAAAATGCATTTTTGAAAAACACTTTTTTTCACCGACAATCTAAACAGGTCCTTAGTCTTTTCCAAAAGTATTTCACTTAAAAGCACCACTCTCTCAAAAGTCACCTAATCTTACCCTAATTGAAAATTGACTATTATCAAACAAGAAAGAAACATCTTTTTGTATATAGGTATGGCAATACGTATTTATTAAATCTCTCCATTCTTAACCAAAAAAAAAACAAAAAACAAAAAAAAGAAACAAAACAAAACAAAAATAGAAAGTATTTTGAAAAGGGTTTCGAAATAAAAAATAAATAAATTTATAAGCTGGATTATTATAATTATCATTGTTATAGTGATTATTATATTACAATAATTTGGGTGGCACTTGGATGTCTCTTCAGAAAAACACTATGGCAACCATGAAAGTGGGAGATGCTATTTGGGAAATTGGTTGACCCAATCTCCACATACACATTCCCCACATATTCTTCCACAAGTTTGGAAAACAAAAAAAAATTGGGAGTCTCTGTTCTTATGGAAACTAAACATGTTGTCTCTCTTGGGATGATGTGCTACACTTCAATTGGTATATGATCCCAACTCTCGGTTCTATTCCAAATTTCGTGCGGAAGTTGACTCTATGATATAGTTTACGAGTTTTACATTTATGATCCCTAATAAATTGAATATGTGACAGTTAGCTATTCATGTGTCAATGAAGTTGTCTTTTGTATTTAGTTGATTGTGTGAGTTAAGTATCTGACTTGGTAAAAAAAGAGTTGTCGATTTTTCAAAGAAGTTGCATTAAATTGCCAATTTTCAACCCTTTTTTTAATCTAGTCAACTACTAATTAATTCACACACAATCAATTAAATACAAAAGACTATCTCATTAACACATAGATAGCTAACTGTCATGTATACTCAATTCGTCAATGGTTTTTAATGGTAAGATTATTTATGAGGTTTTATCAAATCATAAGGATGAAATTCTAACTTTTAAAACTATAGAGACTAAATTCTACCTTTTGTTCAAATCATAAGAACTAAATTTAAAATTTAACTTTCTAAAAATTAAGAGTATGCGTAATAAATATTCTATTTTTAGTTTTTTTTTTTTGTTTGAACTTTCAAAGAACTAGATTTTTCAAAAAGTAAAAATTCAAATAAAAAATCACCAATCAAACAAACTTTACATAGGTCATGAAATAAACCCTTTTAACTCCCATAACAAAACTGACACAATATTTTAAAAAAGAAGTAGGATCCAAGTAGTATTTCCATTCTATTGGTTATTTAATTTCAAAGTTTGAAATGGCAAAACAAATCTCCAAGATCAATCAGATAAGGATAAGACTTTTATATTCACTAAAAAAATATCAGTGACATGATTATGGCAGAAATGTTGATATCATCATCAAGTACTAAAATATACAATAATTTTAGTGTATGAAAGAGAGAAAGAAAGATAGAAAACTTTAATCAACCAAATAATCATAAACAGTAACAATATGACATCACATAACAATCAAATAAATAACTGGCTAAAACTAAAACTAAAACTAATAATTTGCAAAGAGAGCCCTCTGCTTCAAAAAACCACAGCCATGAAAATCCAATCATATTAAACTTTGACCCACTTCAAAACTAAGCCCACATCCCATATAAAAATAAAAAAATATTCATTTTAGAGAGAGAGAGAGAGAGAGAGAGAGAGAAGACAAAAACCAAAAAGAGGGAGAAAGAGAGAGATACAAAAACACAAACAGAGAGAAAAGGAAGACAAAAAGAAAGAGGGCAGTTAAGAGATGGTGGCAATTACAATTACCAGTTCACAGCAATTGATCAAAAGAAAGAAGCAGCAGCTGAGAGATTTTAAAGCCTTTTCCTTTTAGGGGATGTTTATGTTTGAGGCCAATAATTTTGTCCTTGCAAGTTTATTCCAAAACACACTCTCCAAAGATCTCTCTAACTTCTTGATTTCAACCTCCTCCTCCTTCCTCGTTCTCGTCCTTGCTCCTCTCTTCCAGGTTTGTTCTCCTCACTCTCTCGAGAAAAAATCCGATCCCGCCCTCGAATATTTTTCGTCACTTACAATTCTGACTCGAATTTGATTGGTTTCTACTTCAATTCGTTGATTCGTGTTGCGTTTTTTGGGAGTTTGGATTTTTGAACCGATAAGTTTAGAAGATTATCGATGTCTTAACTGTTGAGTTATGGAGTTATGGAGTTGAAAATTAGTTTTTGTTGATTGTTAAAGATTTTCTTGAGAGTGTTTGGCTGGAGGGAAATTGTACATGGTTTTCCATTTTCCGGGAAAATATTGCCTTGTTCTTTGATGAGTTGCTGTTAACTTTTTCCCACTTGTCAAGAATATGTGTGGTGGTTTTTTTTTTAATTATTAATTAAAAGAAAAAAAATTAGTGCCAGCTTATATGCATTATTTTTATTGGGTTATTTTATTGCACTTAGTTTTCAAACTAATCTTATATCTGTTTTGTTTTATTGTTACATGATTTTAATTTATTTTTAATTCATTACATCTTATCATATGATTAATCTGTCACCTCCCTTCTCTAGCTTCAAATTTCATAATGAAAATTAAATTTCAAATATTCTCGAATCAATAAGTTTTGATGTGATAATATAATTTATTTTACTAATATATTGGAGTTAGAATTTAAACTATTTTGTCTATTGATTCAGGTTGCAATGTCTTAATCAGTTAAGTCATATTCAGACCGGTGACTTGATAATGTTCAGACCGATGACTTGATAATAG
The DNA here is from genome assembly GCA_033996785.1 of Trichosanthes truncata. Lineage (NCBI taxonomy): Eukaryota > Viridiplantae > Streptophyta > Magnoliopsida > Cucurbitales > Cucurbitaceae > Trichosanthes > Trichosanthes truncata. The sequence goes on from JAWPNB010000003.1 coordinate 76,207,245, forward strand.
TTATGGTCTATTTGAGTCTTTTTTTAATTTTTAAAAGAAAATGATTGCTTTTAACTGGGTGTATAATCATTGTAGTTGTTTCATAAAAAAAATGAGAATAATTATTTTATTTTATTAAATAGGGCCTTTGTTGTCTACTTCCCTTTTTTGTCCATTTTTACAAAAATTAAAAATATTTCAACTTTTTAAAAAAAAATTATTACGAACCAACCTTTTTTTTTTAGGGTAATAGAAACGAGTTTAAATGAATCTATCATCTATCATTTTCTAAGAAAAAACAAACAATTTATCAACTTTTCCAGTGTTGCAATGTATAAAACAAACTATCTTGTAGTGATTCATTGAAAATTAGTTTGTAATAGGTAGCCTTTTACTTTTGGACTTTAAAATATGTCTTTTTTGCAAACTATGTAAAACTTCTATTAATTTTTGGTGTGACTAATACATACCATACTACTTCAATCATTTTTGTTATTTTATAATAAATCTCATGCTATTTTTGCAACCAGTCAAATCGGCTATTTTACTAAATTGATGTCTTCATCGTATCATTTCTCTCTTACGCTCATAACTTAAATTAGAATCACTCTAAAATATTTTGAAAAATACAAATTAAAAATATTTAGAGTAATGCTTGAGTGACATCATTATTATAATTGTTAATGTTAATATTACTATTATGGCCATTAAAAGGATTAGGTGGGAGGATAGCATGAACTCATCATCCACTAAATTTTACACTCCAGGGAGGATGGGATTGTATGAACCTATTCACCAGCTTGGAATGTGGGGAGAAGCCTTTCGAAGCAATGCCAATTTAGATGCACCATCTCTTATTATGGAGGCCGATACCAAGCTAGAAAATCAGGTGATTGTTTGGTAACATTTTCGTTTTTTTAGTTCGACAATTTGTGTGAGGGTAAAGATTCGAATTTTTGATCTTTTAGTTAATGATATATATCTTAGTCAGTTGAGCTATGTTCAAATTAGTCTTTACTTTTTTTATTTAATCTTTTAGGTCAGAAAAAACTATGTTATATAATACTTTTTCATATTTTTCCCTCTTTATTCATTGTAATTTCCTTTTCAAAAAACTAGTCCAAGGTGTTAGTATTATAAGTAGTACGTTTAAATATTCTCCTTTTTCTCGTTTGACGGGTTATATTTAAAAAAAAAATCATTAATGTGCATTGGAAAGTTAAAAATAAAAAAATTTGTTTGAAAATATTTCATTTTTAGTTTTATGTTTTTTACCACAAGCTTGTATATTGATAACTTTAATTTTTTAATTTGACTTTTTAAAAGCATGTTCGAGATTCGGGTTAAATTTTAAAAATAATACATTCAAATCACTTGTTTAGCTTTCAAAATTATTTCATTTATTAGTAAATAAGTTTTAATTTTTTAAAATATAAAGATAAACATATAATTGCTATCATATTGGTACCATATAATTTTAAGTGCATGTAACATTGTCTTTGGAATATATACAAGAATAAGTTTGAATTCAACTTATTGTTGTTATTTTAACTTTTTTCAGTCAGACGATGCTTCACTTGGCTCATTAGGAGATCCCCACATATATGACCAAGAAGATACCAAACGTATTGATAAGGTACGACCAAAAAATTTAATTGTATACAATTTATTTTTAAGATGAATTTAACTACTTGAGAGTGAATAGTCAAATCAACAATTGCTTTAGTCAACTTGAGCATAACTTAAGTGTTAAAATATTAGTAGCATTTTTTCTAAGTTGAAAAGTAATTTGTTTAAGAGAATGTTGAAGATTCAAAGTCTACCTCACATTTTAAATACTATATTTTCAAAATTAATAAATAAAATCTACTACTGTTATAGATTATTAGTTTTTTTTTTTTTTTAAAAGTAAAATAACTAGGTGAGACTAATTTTTATCGTTGAAATGTAGGCATGCCAAATTATTTTTAGTACTAAAGTAATATGAAAAATTTTCATACTATTTTTATTTATTTTCAACACTGTCAGTGATATTCATGAATAATGTAATATCTTTAAAATAAAATAACATACAAGTTAATTATCTATTTAAATAGTATTAGAGAGTCATAACTTGAAATATAAATACAAATATAAATTAGGAAGCTTGAATTTATATAGCTGATATTTAAATTGTACAAATGAATGGGCTAATATAAATATAAATTATCATATAAATGTTGAATTTTCGTAACTTGAATATTTTGTAACTCATGAGATTAGCAAAACTCATAGTTATAGATTAAACTTATATACCAAATATAGATGCAACTTCTTAATTTTTAGTTATACAAATCAAACCTAAGAGTGAAATTGAGAAAAAGAAATTGTTCTTTCAAGTAATGAAATTTAATTTTCCACATTAATTTATCTAATACTATCTAATAACAAATTTTTTATTCAATATGACATCATAAAAGTTATGTATTTAAATATATTGGCACTTTTATAGTACATTTAATGTATTTTATTAAATGCTAAAGTGAGCTTAACTCAGCAATAATTGACATGTACTCCTTCCTTTGAGGTCGGAAGTTCAAATCTTCATACCTTCATTTGTTATACTAAAAAAGATAGTGTGTTTTATTAAACATGATTGATGTGGTAGGTCCCATTTGTGCGATGATAAATTACCTACTTAATTTTTTTTATTCAACAATATGTGGGGTAGAGATTTGAACCTCTAACTTTTGGATTGAGTATATATTATATAATTTCTTAATTAGTTGAGTTATGCTTAGGTCGACAATGATCTACTAAACCTTTTTTTTTTAAGTTCAACAATATGTGGGAGTGAGATTCGAACATCTAACATTTTGGTCGAGAATAAAATGTCTTAACCAATTGAACAATGCTCAAATTACCTATGTATCTTAGTGGTTAGAGTATTGCTACTATAATTACGTTACATTATTTTTATTTAGTTATTTTTGTAATTATTCTAATAATAATTTTTAGTATCTAAATACTGTCCAAAGCTAACATATGCATAATTCAAATAGTTAAACATCTATATCATACTATATAATTAGTCATAGATCAAAGTTCTCTTCTTGACTTGTAGTGTAATATTCTAAAAAAACATCTTTTTCATTGAAATTTCTAGCGTGAGTTCAAATTCTTATCCATATAGACATCTATCAATTTCCTAAACTCCGTTTGATAACTATTTAGTTTTTAATTTTTTGTTTTTGAAAATTAAGCTTGTTTTCTCATAATTTTCCTACAAGTAGTTTTCATCTTTCTCAAGTAAACATGTGAATTTTTGTCATATTCTAAAAATAAAAACAAAAATAAATGTTTAAAAACTTTTTTTTTTAGTTTTCAAAACTTGTATTGATTTTTGAAAACATTGGTAGAAAGTAGATAACAAAACAAAGAAATTTATAGGTAGTAGTAGTGTTTATAAGCTTTTTTAAAAACCAAAAATAAAAAACTAAGGCCCCGTTTAATAATCATTTGATTTTTGGTTTTTGAAAATTAAGCCTATAAATACTACTCCCACCCATGGATTTACTTGTTTTGTTATCTACCTTTTACAGTTTTACCAGCCATAATTTGAAAACTAAAAAAATGTAGTTTTAAAAAACTTGTTTTTGTTTTTAGAATTTAGCTAAGAATTCAAATGCTTCTTTAAGAGAGATGAAAACTATTGTAGAGAAATTGAGAGAAAACAAACTTAATTTTCAAAAACCAAAAATCAAAAACCAAATAGTTATCAAACGGGGCTTAAATTGTTATCAAACGAGGTCTAAATAATAAAATTTATATTTATATCAAGTGTTTAGTAAATCATTTATAAAAATTATAGGAAAAAAAAGTTCAGAAATAAAAAAAAAAATGAAATAAACCTACAAGCTGAATAACTAAAATAAAATGTAAGCTTAAAAGATTAGACTATTCAAATTTGTGGGAAAATACGAAACATAACTGATAACTGATATGTAGTTTATTTTTTTTGTTTTTCTCCTAACTATTATGATTCAAACTCAATTGCAGATTCAAAGACGGCTGGCCCAAAATCGAGAAGCAGCTCGCAAAAGTCGCCTACGAAAGAAGGTAAGAACCAAAATTCTACATTCAATTTCAAAGTTTCAATTGCAATCGCAAAACAGTGTAATGGGTTACTAACGCAAATCCCTTTGCAGGCCTATATTAAACAATTGGAAACGAGCCGCTTGAAACTCATTCAATTAGAGCAAGAGCTTGAAAAAGCAAGACAACAAGTACGAACAATAATTGCTCCTAATTGATTTTCTTTTGCCCTTGATTTAACTTTTCATCGAACATCATCTTTTCTTCAGGGTCTATTTGCTGGATCCCGATTTGATAATAACCAGTTGGGTTTATCTGGAACCACAAATTCAGGTTGGTTTTTTGGTGGCCAATAGTTCGTAGTTTATCCTTTATTGCTTAGTTTTTGGTGGTCTGGTAACTGAAAGATGGGAATTGAAAGCTACAGGATGTGAAATTAATTTGACAGCGTAAATTTAGGGGAAGTGATAAGTGGCCAAAATTTTTGCAGGTCAAGTGTCTGTCGTATTGTCTGATGAATATAAAGTCCAAAGTCTTAATCCAACATGTGGGTCATCGTAAACTGTAAAGGTTGGGATGTGTCTGAGCATTTTTTTGAGTCCTAAACGGAAAGATTATCCAAATACTTGATGTGTGGTAAAGGCAGTTTCTCCCATTGGAGGTGGTTTCAAGTTTCATCACTGCTTGAGGAAAAGTTGACTTCTTTTTTGCTTTTTACTTTTCATATTTTTATATCAAGAATTGACTGGTCTTCCCAACAACTTTTGATTATTTTCCTTGAGGATGACCTGTTTTCTATGGCTGGCCTCCATTCTCATTCGAGATAGATCTTGTATTTGTATTGGATGATGAAAAAGATTTGGTGCCTAAAATGCTAGTGATGTAGGATGCCCTGGTGTTAAGAGTTTAAGATTTTTGGAGATGTCCTCCAAAGTACTAAGTTGAAGTCTCCAAATTGGAAACTTAATGACTCAACATTCTTGTCGTCTCCCAAAGCTAGCTTTTGGTGGTTGAAACTTCCTTGGACATTAGCAGAGGCCGATCCGTAAGCTTTAAGATCCTGATACGCCAGTTATAAAAAAAAAAAAAACAAAAATGCTGGTGAAGTTGTAAGGAAGAGAACACTTAAGACTTTGTCTATTCCATATACAATTCTTTTTGTCTACTTGCAATCCTTCTGCAAATTCGTTTCTTGTGCTTTTATAAGGCTCATTGACTAAATTTATGACCCATTTACCTTTATTTCTTCAAACTTCCTTCTTTTTACTTGCAATCTACCTTAATCTTTGGCATTTTTATCTTCTGAATATATCCTCACTATTTGTTTTGTAGGCATCTCCGCATTTGAATCAGAGTATGAGCAATGGATAGAAGAGCAAAACAGGCAGATTTGTGATCTGAGGACTGCTGTCCATGCTGATATTACTGATATTGAGCTTCGAATACTTGTAGAAAATGCAATGAGACACTACTTTAAATTTTTTCGCATGAAAGCGAAAGCTGCAAAAGCCGATGTCTCTTACATAATGTCAGGCATGTGGAAAACATCAGCCGAAAGACTATTCTTATGGATAGGAGGATTTCGCCCTTCAGAACTTCTCAAGGTATGTTCTTATTTAATGTGACTGGCGAATCATAGTAAAATGTTGACATCAAAGAAAACAGAGCCAATCTTCCAATCAGATTAGTCTTTGGTTCTAGTTTTGAATTACAAACATGGCTTAATATAGAGTGGATAGGATCTTAAGAAGACCTTAGTTCATCATTGTTCATAGTTCCATGGACCACCTCCTTGGAGGAATGAAGATTAGAGCTTTATATAATCTCAACATTCTTGTTTATTTCATATATTGCTGTGAAATCTATGTTAGAGGCATAAATTTTAACAAGGTATTCTTTGAATGCTTGTCCCCCACTCCTCATTTTTTTACCTTACAAAATCACTTGATTTCTATGTATATATAGGTCCAAAATTCTCGACAACCACATGATCCTTCAATATTTGATGTCATGAAATTCGGAAAGCCTTTTGATGTTCAAGAAAGAGAGCGCTAAGCAGATATATATGAACTCATAACCACTTAGTTTAATGTTGTTCACAAAGTTATGTGATATGCAGGTTTTGATACCTCAGCTGGAGACGCTGACTGATCAACAAATTTCGGAAACTAGTAGCCTTAGGAAATCGTGTCTACAAGCAGAAGATGCTTTGAGACAAGGTATGGAAAAACTACAACAAAATCTATTTGAGAGCGTAGTGGCTGGTCAGCTGGGTGAAGGAAGCTATCCCCTACAGATGACTGCTGCAATGGAGAGATTAGAAGCACTCATTAGCTTTGTGAATCAGGTAACATATATCTTGAGCTCAAGTTTCATAAGTCAAATGAGATATGATGTGCTCTTTTAATATTCTTTTTGTTCATCTTAACCTCCCATGTCCCAAGTCCAAGGTACGTCGTGTTATAGGGAGTGGGGAGTTAACTTTGCTAACTCTTGATGTCTCCTAGAGTTGGCCTTAGGGCGGGTTGGTCTCCCTAGAAATTAGCGATCACCTTATTCATTCTAATAGAATCCAAATAGCTAAAATAGTATTGAAAGATAAAGATGAAGTAAAACAATTGATTCTCTAGTAATTCAAGGTACTTGGCTCATCCCTCTCTTGAGTATTCATACTCAAACCTAAAGTGGCAAAATAATTGCCTACCTTCATTCCTTCCCCCTCACTTTATTTATAACAAATCCCCACTAACAACTCCTTAGCTAAATACTAATATACTCTTAATACCTAATAATATTCCCACTTCTATCCTAATAGCATTCCTATCACATTCATCCTCTAAGCATTTAGAACTTGATTCGTGAATTTTATGGACTTGTAGCATTTAGATTATAATTTATACACTTATGATCTAGAGTTGTGTTCGTCTTCTTGAGAAAATCACATTTCATCAAAATCATCGACTTTTCGCTGTTTTCTCTCTCTTTTCTCTCTTTTCTAATGCCCACATAGGCTGACCATCTACGACAGGAAACATTGCAACAGATGTACAAAATTCTAACAACTCGGCAATCCGCACAAGGTCTTCTTACTCTAGGGGAGTTTTTCCAACGACTCCGAGCATTGAGCTCTCTTTGGGCGAACCGTCCTTGTGAGCCTGCATAGCTCATCATCAACATTTGCCAAGCTCAAAGTTGCTTCATGATTATCCCCAGGATCTACAGGGTGCTTCTTGGTAATGTATTGATAAAAACGTATACACTCAAAGGATGCAAAGTCTGATACCATTTTGCGAGCGTCCTACAACACCCGTTTGTAAATATTGAGAATCTTATTGAGAGAAAAAAAAAATTGTAAGTATGATTAATTTTTGAAATCTTTTGTAATGCCAAGTTGTCTTGAAAATAATCTATTTAGTGTCAATATAACCAATCTTCAGATTGAACATTTTTGTGATGACATGTAAAATTTTTCAGGTGAACTGATTCCAAAAATGGCACTTATAAATGTTTGTGCATGTAGTAGTTTCTTTATTCTCTATTAGTTGATTCAAATTGGAAATTTTTTCTTAAATGTTTTTTTGAATCCTTCATGCTACGAGGAAAATACCTTCAGTTCACTATTAGTAGTCTCTTTATTCTCTATTAGTTTAATTTCATATATATAGCTCAACAATTGTGGGGTGAGAATCGAACCATTGACCTAAGGGATGGTATTTGATGCATTATCCACTAATCTATACTCAAATTGACAATTTTATATTCTATAGTCCATATGATTAAATATTAAAATTGGACCCTCAAATTACCAATTGCGAGAATTCCTAATTTTATGTGTGCTGACAGTTTTTGTAATGACAGGGATGATCAAGTAACAACCACAAAAATAATAATAAGATAAAAAAAATGTTCGAAATGTTGGATTAACATCAGTATCGTTTAACCCAAGTGGAGACCAAAGATGTTGAATAATTTAATTTGGCTCAGTTTGAACATTGCATTCTTGAAATTGGGTTGCAGTGTCAAGCAAGTAGTTTGAGATTCAAGAGTAGCCACTTCAATAGAACAAGAGTGAAAGATCATTTATACCAATACTAACCAGTTTTCCTTTTTTGGGCAAAGAATATACTTGGCAAATTCTCAGTTATATATAAACATTCAAACAAAAAGAATTAAATTACAAGTTTAATCCATGAAATTTGAAGTTTAAATCTATTTGGTCTTTAAACTTTTAAAAGTATCTAATAGGTCCTTAAACTTTCAATTTTGTATCTAATAGGTCTCTGAACTTTTAATTTTGTGTTTAATAGGTTCCTAACAAATTTAAACTTTTTTAATAATTAATTGATCTATTAAATATAAATTTGAATGTTTATGTCTAATGGAACCCTAAACTTTTTATGTTTAATAGGTCCCTAAACTTTCAATTTTGTGTCTAGTAATTCGTGAATTTTAAAAAATTCAAAAGTACAAGGATTAAATTTATAATTTTAAAAGTTTAAAGACCAAATAAACAAATCTCAAAGTTCAGAAACTACATTTGTAATTTACCCAAAAAAAAAAAACTCATTTATTATAGTATATTTTCTTAAAAAATGTACAAAACTTTTTTCCTTAAAGAAAGTTATTGTTATTCTTTCCAATTTCACGAATTTATAAAATGTGGCTTCAAGTTCTTTTAGGGTTGTACTAAAGAAAGGTCATTTTAAATTTATTTTAAGGGTTATTTAGATAGTCAAAATATTTTATTACAATTCACTCGATCACAACTTTAAAAAATACATATATATTCAGAATTATGAATTTGTGAATAATAAATATTGATATTCACTTATACCAGTCTCTTGATCACAACTTCAAAAAAATACATCTAGCTTTTTCTTAACAACCCCACAACAATTTTCAAAAATAATTTTGAAAACAAAATAGAAAACTATTTTAAAAAAAAGGTTTTTCCAAACAGTTCTGTTCCTGTAGGGTGTAAGCAGTAACCCCGGTAAATTTAAGGCATTCAATAGGCACAGGCTTTAAGTTAGAAACATGTGCAGCTTCCAATTGTTTGTTCTTGGAAGTTTCAAAGTCTTTGTACGAGTAAAACTTCTAACATTAATGAACAATAGAAACAAGTTGCAGCTCCGACAAACAAGAATTACATTTGATATGAAGTTTACATAGAAGAACATTGCATTTATGGCTTCTTTACCAGATTAAACCTTTACAGCTTTGAAATGGCATAGTCCAAAGCATCAACAAGAAAATCTGCACATGGGGGGAAAAGGAGTATGAGTAAGACATATTTCTCTCCAAAACTCCAAAAATCTTCATTTTCAGAACAGACAGTGTATGAAATGTTGCTTCATTATTTGTAATGAGAAATTTACATTATGCTTTTAAAAGATACAAAGATACCCACCTGCATCATCTTTGGTGAAACACATGGGAGGCTTTATTCGAAATACATTGCCATGCAGACCTCCTTTCCCGACGAGAACGTCCAGTTCTTCAAGCGGGAAGAAACGAGTCGTTAGAAGTAGAACAACAGCCATAAGTTACTTTCAGTTGAACTTTATTTTCTTTGGAAATCAGAGAATAGTTGTACCTCTTAGTTTCTCGAACAATACTGCAGTTTCGGTCTTTGCAGGGGTTTTGTCCTTCCGGTCGGTTACGAGTTCTACACCTACCATCAATCCCCTTCCTCGTACATCTCCTATGACTGGAAAAAATACATTAATCAGATGAGATGATGATTTCTTCTCCAAGGGAAAAGAATGCAAGATATAGTTTAATTAGTTCTAATGTTGTTCCAAAGATTTGCAAAATTCCATCGAAAGAAGTATTAGAGGGAAGTGGACAACTTATATGGTTAAAGCCATAAAGAGACCAAGTCAAAGGGAAATTACTTTCATATTTTTCCTGGAGAGCTCTCAATCGCTCGAGTACGTGCGAACCGACATCTGCACAATGTGCTTGACGCCTCTCTTTGTCAATGACTCTTAGAACTGCAAGCCCCCCAGCAGAACAAACTGGGTTCCCTCCAAATGTGTTGAACTGAATTTTTTGAGCCATTGTGCTCGCTATTTCGGGGGTTGTCACCACTGCTCCCAATGGTAAACCATTGCCAATACCCTGAAAAGTTCATTACTTAGAACTGCAGGGGATGAATATCAAGATATGAACTGACAAGAACGATGAGGGATTTAACCATTTTCCAACAGGGATGACATGACAAGAGTAAATACATTTTTCTGAAGGCCAAGTTTGTTCATGTAGACGAAATAGAAATCCTAACAGGAGAAATACCTTTGCCATGGTTACTATATCAGGAATCACACCCTGTGTTTCAAAACCCCAATAATGGCTTCCTGTACGACCAAAGCCAGTTTGAACTTCATCCGCAATGCAAACACCACCAGCGTTGCGAACAATGTCATAAACAAGCTTCAAGTATCCAGGAGCTAACTCAACAGCTCCTCCAACACCCTGAATAACCGAAAACAAAATTTACCTTCAATTTTATGTAGAAGGTGGTTATCATGTTCAATTTCAAACATCAGGAAAACAAACCTGAATTGTTTCAGCTATAAATCCAGCCACTCTTCCTGAAGTACCATAATCTATATGATCTTGAACATCTTTGACGTAACTACTAGCATCTGATCCAAAGACTCCACGATATGGATCGGGATTTACAACATGATGAATTTCACCCTGCAAGGTGCCACAAGAATTTTGCAGATGAATCAAAATACTTGAATTGCCCTGCCAATTGCTAATGTAGGTGACAACTTAAACCAGCAATAGACTACGTGTGTTTGCACGAGTAAATTGCATGTGAAAGCTTCATCTTACAACATAGCTTGGATGCACCCTTGTTTTTACAAATAGTAGTTCCAAGGAACAGTAGATATCTCTACTTCATGTACTTACTTGATCCATGTTAATAATTTTCTGAAATGTTCCATTTAAATTAAAAGATGCTGCAAGACTAAATCAAACTAGTAGAAAACCAGAAGGCAATGTAAGTTCTATCTCTAACATACAGGCAAACCAAATAACACTGGAGATTACGCTCTGGGTAGAAAAACCTGAGGTATTGGGTACTTCCATGTGTTCAAAGCTGTCAGTCCAATTGTGTTGGAACTTCCTCCATGGTATGCATTTCTCAATGCAATCATACCTAGATTACCACTGTATAGACGGGCCATAAGCATGGCTAATTCATTTGCTTCTGTCCCAGAGTTTACAAAATATACAACCTGCATAATCAAGTGAAATAAGCAGAAGTTTGAAGCAATACAAAAGTAAGATGTTCTTTAAAGAAGGAGAATCAAGGAATGATGAAATAATAATTCAACCACCAAAGTTGAGAAAGATGAAAAGATACTCCATTTCTAGGAATTCAACATCTTATCCCACATGTCCAAAAATATGCATCATCATCTCTATATGACGGTCAAAATACAAGTTCAACAATTTCCGCAGAGCCTAACATTTACTAGATGCTGTGCTTCATTATAAATCATCCATTGCTAAAATAAATTGATATTATTTAATACTTCAGAAAGAGAAAACACCTTCAAGTTTCCAGGCATTTTTGCTGCCAATGCTTCAGCAAAATCAGCTATTGCATGGTGCAGGTATATGGTTGTAGCATGCTGTAGAAGTTTGTTCTGCTCATTGACTGCGGCTAAAACATCAGGATGGCAATGCCCACAGGATACAGTAACTATTCCAGCAAAAGCATCAAGGTAGCGCCTTCCATTCTCATCAAACAAATATTGCATTTTTCCTTCTACAATGTTGAGCTGTTAAATTAACGAAGCTAACAGAATCAGTTTCTGAAGACTGTCCAGAGTAGAAGGGCATCCATCAAATACACAAAAATAAACTGGGACGAAGCCAGAAATTATTATGGAGAAACGAAAAATGTTCATCTGAACCTTTTAAATATATATATATACATATATATACAATCTTCAATTTTGAAAAATTAGGCAGGGCAAATTAGAGACTAGAGAGGAAACTTTAAAATCTCAAATTTTGTATATAAATTTTTTAATCTAAGATGAAGCAAGAGGCCCACTCTGCCCTTGAAAATAGCTACCTTACATCAAATTATAACAGCTTAAATCAAAGTACCAAAATGGAAACGAAATAATCATACAAGTTACTATTGCAAGAACAATTTCAAATTTCAAGCTAAGTGAAAAGCTGTATAGAGTTCTGTTTCGAGTAAATCTTGACCCAATTCTAGGACTCGAATAGCGGATCACATTTACTAAGCCATACCAAAGTAATCTGATAAAAAATATCGATAATATTTTAAATCGAACGAATATTTCTATAAAAGTAACTAAAATATCATGATTCTCCCATGGGTTGAGAGCTTAGTAAGTATGAAGCTTCCAGACCTGGATTGCAGCAAGAGAATACTTCTTTCAGAAATAACTTTTCATAAAAATTATGCGTTCTCTTCTACTCAATTCCAATAAAGAGTATCCAAATTTTTTCTTAAAAGTAGAAAATCATCATTTCCAAAAAGTTAGAGAAATTGTAGCATGCATAAACCTTTTTTCGCCGCTAATAGAGTCGACATGCACATACCAAGTTAAAAGTAGAAATCCAATTTGATGATAAACGTTCAAACAAAAAACAAACAATCAAGAGTATCCCAGTGAATACAATCAACAAATTCGCATGTGCCAGTCAAAATGTTGGCGTTCATTTCCATTCTTCTTCCACATATTAGTACCGGCTCAGAGAAATAAACCGCCAGAATTCCGTATCAATCTCTAACACAGTTGACAATACCACAGCAAAATCAACAATGCAGAAAAGCAACCTATCAAGTGACAAGACGTGGAAATCAGAGAGATTACCGGCTTCTGGTAGTAGTGGAAAAGCGAAGGGCCAAGAAACTTCTTCCTCTTCTGGAAAATTTCATCGGCGAGAGGTCCATTATAAGGCTTCGGCTCGTAACCAAACAGCGGAAGCACAGGTTTGGGATCGGCGGCCGCCGCAGCAGCGGAAGCAGAAGGAATCGAAGAGAAAGAACTACAGCGGGCATTGAGCGCCTTGGAGTTCGCCTCTCGTAGAGCGTTCTTCAAAATTTGTCTCTGAAACGACATGGGCGATCACTCTGAGCTCCGAAACGAAGAGAGCTTTTGCTTTTCTGCCAGAGATGGCGCCTCCGTCAGCCGTGTGTATAATAAATTAATAATAAAGTTCTATGCAAATGACAAATATGGTAAATTTTCAAATTTGCAAAGAATCAAGGAGTGCATAAGAAATTCTAGGAATCTGCTGACGTGGTTATTCAATTTTAGCTATTTATTTTAATGCATGTGGATGACTAGATGCTGATCATGCTAATCTGTACACTGGTAATCCACTTTAGATCACGGGATTGGTGAGGTGATAGTTCCATAAATGAAAAAATCATGGGAGAAATAATTATTAAAAATTAGTCGTGGTCCTCACTTTAATAATTTCTCATAATTTAAGGTAAATTATTAAGTTAGTTATGATATCTAACTTTAAAATGTATTTAATTAGTTTTTAACTTTTTATTTTGTGTTTGATGTCTTCCTAACTTTAAAAAATGTCTCATGAATTAGAAATTTATTAAACACAATATCAAAAGTTAAAATCCTATTAGGTATTTTTAAAGCTCAATAGCCTTTTCTTTCTAGTTCGATAAGAAGTTGAGAGATTCGAATATCTTGACATTTAGATCATGTAGGTAATGTCTTAATCAATTGATCTATATTTGTATCTCTGATTAATAATGCAAGTTTAAAGACATGATTAATAGTGAAAGTTTAAAGATGAGACTTGAATCTCTAACTCTTGGTCGATGGTACACACTTTATGCCAATTTAGTTAAGCTCAACTTGACATACTTTTTGTAAGGTTAAATACAAAGTTAGGTTCCTGATTCTTTCAAAACATTTCATTTTATCTTTTTTTTTAATAACGATTCAATTTTATCTAATGCATAAATAAAATGTATATTTAATGCATTAAATATTCAAACAAATCCGTTCATAAAAAGGAAAAAAAAAATAAAACGTACGTTTGCAAAAATATAATTTAACATTAAAATATGGATTTTATTATGACTTGACAACTAAGCTTGTACATGGAATATTTAATGAACCAAACAAGCGTGAAAAACTCACTATACATATAGAATAATAAATGAATTGTTCTTTTCTGCCCTTTTGATTTTATGTTCTACTTTTTTTAAAATTAAACTCATAAACACTTTTTTTATCATTAAATTTTTTTGTTTTGTTCTCTACTTTCTACCAATATTTTTAAAAATTAATTCAAGTTTTGAAAACTAAAAAAAAATCATTTTTAAAAACTTGTTTTTGTTTTAAGAATATGATTAAGAATTCAAATGTTTATTTAAAAAAGATGAAAATCATTGTAGAAAAATCATGAAAAAACAAGCTTAATTTTCAAAAATTAAAAAATAAAAATCAAATGGTTATCCAACAGAGCCTAAAATAAACTATTTAATATTTTTCAATCCCTTTTAATTCTATACCATCATATATTTAACTCTTTTATAAAAGAATTTGACTAAAATATGCTGCATTAAAAATAAAATTGAAGCATTTAGTGGTGAATCTATTTATGAATATCTTTAAAAAAAATCTATTTGTTTATTTTTTTTACTACAAAAAAAAAACCATTTATAAATAATTGTAATGGTAACCACTTTTTTTCAGAAGTTTGTAACCCACTTTTTTTTTGTTTTTGAATTTGAGTTTGTAACCAGTTTTTATAATGTAAACTTTAGGTTTGTCCATTTACATCATTTAATAATGAATTTGGACCAAGAGGTTAGAGGTTGGAATCATCCACCCAACATGTTGTCAAGAAAAGAATGAATTTGGACACAATTCAATTAATTAAAGTGTTAGATAGTAACTTCTCTTAGATTCCAATTTTACCCTTTGAACTAAAACCAAAAAAACATAGTCATGTTTGATAACTATTTGGTTTCTGATTTTTAGTTTTTAAAATTGTATTTGTTTTCCCATCATTTCTCTACAATTGATTTCATATTTTTTAAGAAAACGTTAAATTTTTTAGCCAAATTCCAAAGACAAAAACAAAATTTTAAGAACTATTTTTTTCAGTTTTCAAAACTTGGCTTGGTTTTTGAAAATATAGATAAAAAGTAGATAACATAATAAGGAAACACAAAAGTGAAAGTAGTATTTATAGATTTAATTTTAAAAAACCAAAAACTAAGGCCCCATTTGATTTCCATTTTGTTTTTGGTTTTTGGTTTTTGAAAATTAAGCCTATAAATACTACTTCCACCCGTGGATTTACTTGTTTTGTTATCTACCTTTTACCTATGTTTTCAAAAACCCAAGCCATGTTTTTGAAAACTAAAAAAAGTAGTTTTCAAAATTTTGTTTTTGTTTTTAGAATTTAGCTAAGAATCCAAATGCTTCTTTAAGGAAGATGAAAACCATTGTAGAGAAATTGAGAGAAAACAAGCTTAATTTTCAAAAACTAAAAACTAAAAACTAAGGTCTCGTTTGATAACCATTTGATTTTTCGTTTTTAGTTTTTGAAAATTAAGCTTGTTTTCTCTCAAATTCTCTACAATGGTTTTCATCTCCCTTAAGGACACATTTGAATTCTTAGCCAAATTCTAAAAACAAAAACAAGTTTTTGGAAACTACTTTTTTTAGTTTTCAAAATATGGCTTGATTTTTGAAAACAAGGTAAAAATGAGATAACAAACAAGTAAATCCATAAGTGGGAGTAGACATTTATAGGCTTAATTTTCAAAAATCAAAAACTAAAAACCAAATGGTTATCAAACGGGGCCTAAATGATTATCAAACTGGGCCTAAGTGATTATCAAACAATGAATAATTTATGAAATAATAGATAGCAATTAGATTTGTATTGCAGTTAAAAACAAAAGATTTTTATTTTATATAATATAACTAATCTATACTCACTTCATAAAAAAAGAAAAAGAAAAAAGGTTAATTACGTCACATCCAGCTATGAAAATTATTTTTCAAAGTTAGGTCTTGTTTTCTTTTTAGGAAAATTACAAACATGAATCTTAGAAAAACAACAAAATGCAGAAGATAGTCCTTTTCAAGCACTGTACTTGGACAGCGGTGAAAATGATATATCACAAATATAATAATATTTAGTAATAACAATAACAATAATAATATATGTTAAAAAAAACAATAATAATAATAAAAAAAAGTAGCAAATCAGGTTAAGATATGTATCTTGACTAAGAAGTTCGAATTTGAATCTTCTACTCGTAGCAATTGTTGAGAACTAAAAAAATTATTATTATTATAAAGTAATTCAATTTATTCTATGTTTTTTTTAATGAAAATTCAATTTACTCTATTGCCTGCGTGTGGCTAATTATAAGCATGATAACGATTTGGTCAGAGACTTTCAAGTTCGTATCTAATAGGTCCTTGATTTTTTAAAGATTGTCTAGTTATAAGTTTCGAAATATTTAATATTGTCTCTAATAAGTCCTTGATCAATTTGACTTTTTTTAAAAAAGAAAAATATGAAACTATTACACACAAAATACAAAATTTAGGATTTTTTTAGACATAGAATTCAATTTTATGTCTAGTAGATATAAGTAAAATCAATGAATAAGACACCTATTACAATTTTAGATAAAATAACTTTTAGTCCTTCATATTCGAATTTAGTTTCTATTTGGTTCTATTTAGCCATTAAGTTTTTAGAACTAAACATTTTTTAGATTTGAATTTAGTTTCCATTTGACCTTTGAGATTTCAAAGTGACATGTTTGATCCTCAAAGTTTGAATTTGATTTCTAATTGGTACCTAAAGTTTGAAATTGATTTATAATTAGTCCTTGTCTCCATGACTATAATAAATATATATAAAAAAAAATTCAACTCATTTAAAAAATACATATCATCAAAGTTTAGTTAGCATATGTTAACTACCACGTCGTCATTCTATTAGGTCAATTGATGCCAATTTTACTAGGGATCATTTAGAAACCAATTTCAAATTTTAGAGACTAATTAGAAATTAAATTCAAACTTTGGAGATTCAACATGTCACTTTTGAAACCTCAATGACCAAATAGAAACAAAATTTAAATCTCAATGACCAAAAAGTGTTAATTTTAAAAATAACTCATAGACCAAATGTAAGACCCACTTATGGTAACCATATAATTGGACATATATAAGATATATGAGTTATTTAATTTGAAATATTTTGATGGAGGAGAAAATTAAAAGGAAAAGTGTTTGACAAAATAATTTAGTAAATATGTAAAAAAATGTGTGTTTTAAAAATATATATATATAAAATAAAAAAAACATTAAGAAGAGAGAAATTGATAAAAGAAGTCACATCAAGTAGAGAGAGATTGTTTGAAATAAGACCATCACGTGGGAAAGGTGTATGAGAATTTTGAAAATAAAAAATTAAATAAAAATTGGAGTAGTACAAGTGCACTCAAGTGGGAGAGAGAATGGTTTTGGGTAAAGATGTGTTTTGGCCTTTTGGGAAAAGGGGTATGCAAATAGGGAGAAAGAAGGACGAGGTAGGGAGAAAGGATTCGAAGCTCACCGGAAGCCCGGTTGGAAAGGTCGTGGTAATGTTGAAAATGGATCGAAGAGGCCAATATGCAAAAATTTCAAGTCATGTTGAACAGAAATTGAAATAACTCTCGATCTAAGGTGTTAAAGTTAATTGTTCTGTGAGTGGTTTATTTTACGAATTGTTTTCATTATTTGATTATTATTATAGATTTTTAAGAATTCTATAATTATGTGTGAATTTAAAGAAACTGCAAAGAGATTTTTAGAGAATTGTTATGAATTTCCAAAAATGGTATTGAAATTCCAATATTTTATGCTTTTAGCATAAATTATTATTTGAGAAATATTTGAGATATTTTATGATTATTGAGATGTTTGAAGAGTTTAAATGTTTGTTGAGAAATGTATGAATTTCATGAGATGTAGTTTAAAAGAAAATATGACTTTGGAAATGTTTTATATTATTTGAGAGATTTAATGATTATTTGAGAAATTATAAATGTTTAATGTTATTTCAGAAATCTCTCAAGTTTATGAAAAGTTTTTTTTAGAGTAAGAGAACACGATTTTAAGAAAGAGTTTGAGAATTAAGGATTTTATGTTAAAAGTGGATTTTTAAACCACTATATTTTTGTACCCATGGTGATTACCCATATGCTATGAGAATGTGTTTCCATAGTATGTAGCGTGCTCAGGCCGCAGGGGATGCAGGGGAATGCCGGGGCCATTAGGTGTCGAATCCGGATTCCGAATCTTGATCCAAATCCTGGTCCTGAAGCATTACAGATGATAGAGTTTACTCTACGTGCACGTATGATAGAGATTGCTCTGTTGTGCGTATGGAGATTACTCTACGCCAGTATGACAGAATTTTGGGTACAAATTTGGTGATTAGAACTTATGCTTATATTTCAAGAATTGAAATTATGAGATTTCTTTATACACGTTTTTATTAGCCCGTATTTATGTATCAAGAGTTATTGTTTAAAGAGATGTTGTTTCCAAGAGTTGAAATCTCGGTTTGTGCAGCTTATGTTTCTAAGAGATTTCGTAACAGTGATCTTGTTACAAATTTCACTCTATTTTCATGATCTTGAGAAGTTCAAAAACTTTCATGATTTATATATATATTTTTTATAGAGTTTGAATTATGTTTTCCATCTAAAGATATTTTCCTGAAAGTTAATTTTTCTTATTGACTTACCACTCATTGGGCTTTTTAGCTCATTCTTTTGTTTTTAATTTTCCACCAGGTTGCTCTTGAGTTTCAACTAGAGTTAGCTAATCAGAATCTGCCACCAGTCTTGTCAAGTCATTGCATATCATCTAGTGTAAGTAAAGAGAGAATTTCTGACTGTGTTGTTTATGGGATATCCAAAGATAAAGTTAGATAATGAGAGAAGAGATAAAGACTTGGCAGTAGATTCCATTGCACATTTGGGGTCTACTGTCATCACAGCTCACCCTAGGTTTGGTAGAGTTAATCTAGGGTGGGTTGTGACACCAAATCAATTCATAGACCAAATAGAAATTAAGTTCAAATCTCATGGACTAGAAGTATATTTTACCCTATTATGTTGAATGTTCAATCATTTGCCTCACATTTGCTTAACTATTAAAAAATTAATGAATTAGGGATTCAAGCTTATTAATAACTTTTATTTTTAAGTGAGATAGTAAATACTTAACAAAAATTGAACACATAAATGTAGGAATGGAATGGAAGTTTTTAAAAGACTAAAAACAAAGCATAAAAGTAGCAAAAACATTAGGACGAAATTATATATTTTATATTCATAGTAATTGTTATGGGTAGGGGTGATATCGGTTTGTTTTTCTTTGGTTTTAGGTCAACCCGAGAACCGAATCGAACCGATCAGCTAGGTAAGAATGGAAACCGAACCGATGTCCAATACAGGACAAAACCAATGGTTCGGTCTTTTATCGATTCGGTCTCTAATCAGTTTGATTTAGGTTTTATTGGATTGATGAATTTGAGAGATGAGGGGAAGAGATGTACAACGACAAAGACAACGTTGATTCCGGAGAAAAATCAAACATAAGACAATGGTTCCAGAGAAAAATCAAACAATGTGAGGTGACCACACGCGAATCTGGAGAAAAATCAAATAAAAGAGAGAAAAAAAGGGAAAAAGACGCACTGCAAGGAGGCGACGGTGTGGCTGTTTCGAAGGTGACTACAGCGGCGCTACTGCTAGGAAGGACAAGACAACTACAGGAGACGTTGACTAGGAAGAAGATGTTGATTCAGATGTCGCTGTGAAGAGGACGTCGTTGCGACGTCGGTTGCGTTGTTGGTGCCAAGAAGACGCCAACTGCTCCATTGTGCGAAGAAGATGTCAACTACACCACTGTTGTGAAGGAAATAGACGCTAACGGGGAGGAACATGGAGGAAGAGAAAAGAGAGAGAGGGAGAAAGGGAGGGAGGTATGAAGGCAGCTAAAAAAGAAGAAGTGATTCTAGGGTTAGGTTTTCTAAGGTACATATATATAGCTTCGGTTCGATTCGGTTTTTATTAGTTTTAAAAATAAAAAATCGAACCAAACCGATTTTTTTTGATTTTCTAAAAGATTAAACCAAGATGTCCAATACTTTGCTAAAAAATCGAACCAATCCACTAGATCGATTTTGGTTTGGTTCGGTTTCCTCGTTTTTCGGTTATTAGTTGCACCCCTAGTTATGGGTGAAATAATCGACTAGGCCATAAGCCTACCAAAAGTAAGAATCCAAAAAAAGCATCAACCAAAGCCCGAAAAGTTGACCCATGTGATTGTTGACCATGGCTCCTAAAGGTCGATCCCTATGGGGGTCAGTGATGACCATGAGGCCGACCCCATGGGGATCAGCCATGGACCGTAAGGCCCACCATGAGGCTGACCCCATGGGGGTCGCCCATGGCTCCTAAGGTCGATCCTCATGGGGGTTGACAATGCCCATGAGGGGGGTTGGCCATGGAACTTAAGGCCAACTCCTAGGGAGTTGGTGATGACCATGAGGCTGATGGGCATCGGCCTTACTCAGCCGACCATGGCTCCTAAGGCCAATCTCATGGTGGTCGGCAATGCCCATGAGGCCGACCCCATGGGAGTCGATGATGATTATGAGGTCGATCCCCATGGGAGTAGGCGATGACCATGAGAAATGGTTCGACTAAGTAACGGTCCAACTTTGTAACTGTTTCTCATACTTAACGCATAGCAGGAATCAAGACGAGATTATCGCTCTCCATTATGACGACGGTGTCTAAACCACCTTATAAATACGAGAAGTCAATAGATAAAAAGGTACGTCAAAAACTGCTCACCTCTTGCACTCTACACCTATTGTCGACTAGATTACTGACTTGAGCATCGGAGTATAAGTGGTTTAGCACCACCCCGCTGCCCATTTCTTTTGTCTTACAGGTACGTTCATTTTCAGATCATACAAATTTACTAGTGATCTGTCTGACCAGAATCCAATCAATTTAAAAATTTATAAAATTAATAAAATAAGAAATAAGTTGCTACATATAACAACTCACATACCATATTTAAACCTTAAAACAAAAATCTTATATTTATTGCACAGTTTTTTTTATTTTTAATTTTGATATTTTCAAATGTTTCAAAAAGTGTAATTTCTAGACAATATTATATAATTTATATAATTTTGCTTTGGTTTTCCGGTATTTGCTCGTGACACGCAATTAAGACATTAAAAATATTTTTAGAAATTGAAAAAATCCAAAGAGATAAAATGCTATTAAACCAACATTATTTTTAAAAAAAATACAAAGTTAATAACTTATAATTCAAATCAACAAATCTAGTCAGCTAGTTAACTGTCAAATTATTTTTCTTTAGTCAACTAAGATGGAATAAACCATCTCTTAAAAGTTAAGAATTAAGCTATGTTTCTAAAATTTATAGACCAAATATTGCATTATAAAGGAAACCTACAAACTAGAAAACATTAATATCAAATCATTTAAGTTATGTTTGTATTCATGAATCTATAAAATGTTGAGTGTACGCAAGTGGAGGAAAAGTCCAAAAATTAGGACCTAAATCATGTCAGTTTGTTTTTTCATATTCCTTGTTGCTTATTTTGTCATTCTTATGTCTACTACAACAAAGTCTTCTTGGACTTTTCTTTTTCACATTTGTTTGCAAAATTTTGATTCTTGCTCCACGTTGGTCCTTTTTTTTTTTCCCTCTCTATGCCAGATATGTATGATGAGACTTTGGGGCTTTTTCAATTAAAAAAAGTACATATTTAAATTATATTTTAAAAAATATAGTGCTTCTACTTCCCATAATTTTTTTTTGTTTCTTGGGAAAAATATGATATTTTTTTTCAGTGAAATCATGTTCTTCATTTAAAAAAAAAAAATTCTGTAAATAAATAAATTTAATTAAATAACTATGATACTTTTGAGATAATTGAAATTCTTAGTTGGATAAACAATTTCTAACGCAATATTATTTTTTTTAATGAATCTGTATGTTGAACGAGCATAATTAGTATATATCTTCAACTAAAAAGTTGAGATTCGAATCTTTCTAACATAATCAAAAAATTCGAGATTCGAATCTTTCCAACCCCACATGTTATTAAATTTCTTTTTAAAAAAAATTCAATAATTTTAATTAAAGAACTGATATCATTTGAAATTGTTAGTTGGGTAAATGAGCTGAAACACTATCAATTTTTAATGAAAATGTATGCCCCACATTGGAATAAAAAAATTTTAAAATTTTAAAAAAATTAAATTACAAATTTAGTCTCTAACCTTAATAAACTTAAGAAAGAATATGGAAGAATTTTACTTTTCCCCATGATATTCAATTTCCATCGACATGACATTTCTATCAATATTTCTATATTTATGGGTTCAACATCGACATAAGAAAAGAATCGACATTTCTACTATATCGTATAAAATTGATGAAATATTAAAAAAAATAACAAAAAAATCTAACTTAATATGAATATAATATTATAACAAGTATTTTAACTCGTTGATGAAATATTAAAAAAAATTACAAAAAAGTATAACTTAATATGAATATAATATTGTAACAGAGTATTTTAACTCATTTAAAAGATATATAATATTAATTTATTAATTAAAAAAAAAAATTTAATTTAATTTTTTTTTAATTTTTCTAAAAATGTCCATCCACATCAATGTACATTTTAAACCTTGCTTTTCTCCCCTAAAAATTGGGACGTCGTCTCAAAATTTCGAGAAGTCAATGACATGTCGATCCATCAGTCAGTCAAGCTCACCATTCAAGCCGACCGCCATAGGCCTAACTCACTTTGCAGGCCCAATAATCAGGCGGCCCATGGTACTGTAGGGAAAAGAGGGAAGGGAAGCCACCTTTATAGGAAATTTGTGAGCCGCTCACGATTTTTCTTTCGATGTGGGACAAATTTTCAGTTCATGAATTTTAACTTTTATTTTACCGCTCTTCAGTCTTCCTTCACGCAGGTTTTGTTTCTTTTTTTTTTTTTTGTTAATTTTATTTATTTTTTAATATTATGTATTTTAATTATAATACATAAAAAATATTTTTTTCTTTTCCACTTCATTTCTTTTATACGTGAGTGAATGGTATCAAATTTTGCTCGACATATCGACATATTTTTAATTATTTTTTAAAAAATTCTTGTTGACATACCAATATTATTTATATTTTTAGATATGAAGATTTAAAATAGTTAATTATAACTTTATTAAGCCACAATTAAATATTCATTAACTAATTCAAACAATTTTTTTTTATCAATATCTATATTTTTTATTATTCTTCTCGACATTTTTATATAAAGTTTTTAATATGATGATTAAAAACGATTAGTTATAGTTTAGTTAAGTCATAGTTAAAGTCTCATTACATATTCATTAACTAATTCAAACAACTTTTTTTTTATCAATTTCTATATTTTTTACTATTCTTGTCGACATTTTTATATAAAGTTTTTAATATGATGATTAAAGACGATCAGTTATAGTTTAGTTAGGTCATAGTTAAAGTCTCATTCAATAATTCAAACAAGTTTCATCAACTTCCATAATTAAAAATGGTTAATGATTGTTAATTAAGAACACAATTGATTTTTTATTTCATAATTCAAACAATTTTCATTAATTTCAATCATTTTTCAAAGTTCCTGCGGGCATTGACATTTTTATCGACTTTGACATCTACATTTTGTCTTAGTTTTTAGATATGGTGTTTAAAAATTGTCAATTATAGTCTAATTGAGCCACAATTAAAGTTTCATTGACTAATTCTAACAATTTCTATCAATTTTCATGATTTCCATAAAAAAAATTTCGAAATTTCCATCGATATTTCCATAAAATCTGGACTTCGACATTGACATTTCGAACATTGGTTGTGTCTAATAAGTCCCTAAATTTTCAATTAGAACTTCAAAAATGCCAAATAGTTTCTTGAACAAAAAATTAAATCTTGTATCTAATTGGACAATAAACTTGCAATTTTATGTCCAATAGATTTGTAAAATTTAAAAAATGTAAAAAAGGTGAAAGACTTATTGTTATTGGCACAAAACTAAAAATTCATAAATTTATTAGATGCAAAATTAAACGTTTAAGAATTTAAAGGACCTATTAGATACAAAATTGAAGATTTAAAAATTTATTAGACACTTTTTAAAATTTAGAGATCTATCATGAAAGTTGACTTTGAATGACTAACTTATAATTTAATTGTAATTGTGGTGTCTTATATGTTAATTAATAAAAACGGGAGATAAGGAAAAATAGAATACAATTTGTCAAATTCGATAAAGAAAAACAGCAATTGAATATGACATGAGTTAAAAGAAAGTTTTAAATAAAAAGGGTTAGCAGTTATCACCCAATAAATAAATAAATTAATTAAAAAAAAAAACAGGAATTGAACCCGACGTGAATCGAACACGCAACCTTCTGATCTGGAGTCAGACGCGCTACCATTGCGCCACGGATCCAGTTGTTGACATTTAAACTTATACTAATGTATTATTTATAAATCAAATTTATCCTTTTTATATTTTTCTTTTAAAAGTAATAATAAATAATTAACTAATACATATATAGATCAGAAACCTGCTAATTGGACCTTTTTTTTTGTTTGAAAGAAACCACTTTTTACTTGGATTTAGCCCAGTTAATTTATTTTAATCTTTAATTTTAAATTCATTTTGAACCATTTCCTTAGATAAGTGGTAAATTTATCCCTACCTTTAGTCAAAGATACTAATGAACAATAATTACATTGAATCATAATTTAAAGTTTAAGAATATATTTTAAAAGATAAAGTGAGCATAGTTTAACTGTAATTAGTACTTGACCAAGAGGTTAGAGATTCGAATCTCTTATCTCTAAATATTGTTGTTGAACTAAAAATAATAATATATTTTTTAAAAATTTAAATATAGAAACTAAAAAGACATGCCCACTTTTTTATAAATTAGTTTATTTTATTTTATTTTTCATAGAAGATGACAAATTATTTTATAAAGTGCATGAAATGGAGAATTAGATTAAATAGGGGAAATTTTGGGTTAGTGTATGTTATATGTACCCGAGAAGAAAAAAAAAAGGTTTGATATTTTTTTTAAAATGAAATTTGATTTCGAAATGGAAAATATTATCTTTATGAATTTTTAAGTAAGTATTTCCTTTTGGATAATTTTTTTTTTCAAAAATGTTACTGGTTTAAAAATAAACTTTAATATTTTGAATTTGAATTTGATATTTATGGTTTTCATAATTTTTTTTTAATTAAAATTTTGAAAAACTTTAAGAGATCAATTTAAGCCATTTAGGTCAAAACAAAATCTTTAATTTTTTAAAACGGAATAAATTTAAAATCAACTTTAACTCAACAATATCTTTTTCGTTTTTTTTAACTCGCTTCAAGCCAAAATCAAATTTTCAATTTTGATTAAAAAGAAATTAATGGAAATCCATAAATATCAAATTCGAATTCAAAACATTAAAGATTTGTTTTTAAACAAATAACACTTTTGAAAAACAATTTTATCTATAAAAAAATACTTATCTTCAAAATCCATAAATATAGTATTCTCCTTTTTGAAATTAGCACTCCTTTAAAAAGCAAAAGAATATTGACTTTACTTTCTTTTTTTTTTTTTTTTTTGAGTACAATAGGGGTTGGGGGATTTAAACCACAGACCTCGTAGTCGTTAACACATTCGATATGTCAATTGAACTATACTCTCTCTTTGGCATATTTGACTTTACTTTTCTTAGGTATAATAGTATAATTGCCCAAAAGGCAAAAATCAATAACAAGCTTTTCATTGATCACAATTGTAATTTGTAATTAAGTGCAGCTAACTTCCAAATATTGCTATATACTATTTGTTCAACCATCTTGATGCCACAAGTAAATGATGGGGGAAAAAACTGCAATTGTGTTAGAGGAATAAATTGAAAAATCTAGAGAAAAGCAACAAAAATAAGAAGCACCAAAATTTACGTGAAAAATTCCAAAACCAAAGAAAAATCATGGCCCTAGAAAGAAACTCCACTACTGAAAAATTATTACAATCACACATAATTCTCTCTCCGACCCCAATTACAAAAAAAAAAAAAAAAAAAAAAAAAAAAAAATCTCAAAGCATCATGCAACTCACACAACTAGAGTTAGTATCCATCCATCCATGCTTAAAGTGTTTCTAATTGAGATGATTTAAAACCAAAGTAATGGACTCCAAGTACTCATAGGCTCCTTTTGTAGTACTTGAAGTCCATTACTTTCTTGTACCTTTCAAATGTGATATTGCTACTCTTCTAATATTTTGCCAAAAATCCTACAGTAGACATAGATGACATTAGTAATGCTAACACATGGGTGGTCATCTTTAGTATTACTACTTTGGTTAAAATACCATTTTAGTTCATGTACTTTATGACTTATTCTATTTTTAGTCCCTATATGACATGAACAACTCTAGGGAAATAACTTAGGCAATCCTAGAGAAAACTAGTACCTCCTAAACACATACACTAGGACCTCTCATAGACACCAAGTAACACCCAAGAGGAGGCAAGGTTGATGGTTTTCATGGAGGTCAAGAACCATGAAAAGGAGAATTAGCTTCAATTCTAAGGCCAAAGCACTCCACAAGTTTGGTGACCAACCTAAGCTTGAATGATTCTATGGTTTAATGTGCAATTTACACTACTCACATATGCAAGGTGGCTCTTAGCACTCAACTTGCAGGAGACAAAGCTCAACTCTATTTCATTCAACTTCTCAAAAGTAGGTTATAAATAAACATATAAGTTGGCTTTTATATGGCCAACCAAAAAAACCCTGAGATGCTTAAAGTAAAACTAAACATCATTAACCTAATGAAATATGAAACTAACTAACTAAAACAACTTAAAACTAAAATTTAGGGCTAAGGGAGGGTAATGGGCTTAAGCCCTTACACAATGAAAGTCCAACAACTAAAGCCGAAGTTTAACAAGTCTAAGTCAAACCTAAAAAAGTCAACAAAATAGAATTCCATAACTATTACAAAGTGAAAATCAAAGGATGTCTTTAAAAATAGGGCTTTGGGCCCTGGGTGATGGTGGATTACAAAAGATGATGAGTGTGGATTGTGACTGTGAACTTGCTTCTTATTTGTCCACTGAAGCTTGGGATTTCGGAATCTTAAAATTAGTTTGTTGTTAACTTTTTTAATAACAAATTAGTCTTTATTAACTTTTCCTCTATAAATTTTGGAGCATACTCGCATGCTGTCTTTTCTTGAATGAAGATTATTATTATTGTACTAAGTTTTATAAAAATTAACTTCAAACTAACTATAAAGACTACTTTTAAGATTTATAAAAAGCACAGAGACTAAATTTGAGACTAAATTTGAATACTTAAAAGTACATAGACCAAAATGACATTTCAACCTATTATTTTTTATTGCAAAACTTTGGATATATAAATGTTTTAATTGGTAGAGAAACATGTTCAGCTACTTCAATATTTAGTGTATAATTAAATTATATTATGAATGACATCCTACGTTTTTTTTAGTTCAATAATTGTGAGGTTAGGAGATCATACCATCAACCTTCGAAATGGTAATTGATGTCTTGTCTATTAAACTATGCTCGAATTGGTTATGAATGACATCCTATTATCTGTGGTATTAAGTTGGTACGTGAGAATTTTTTTTGTGCACTCCTCTCATGCTTAAAAGATCTTAGCAAGACAAACTTCGAGTTGGTTGTAACAGTGCAACAAGAATCACCAGCTAAAATTCAAGCCCAATGTGGAAATTCAAATCTGATAGTTATGAAGTTAGGAGGGCCAAACCTCGCAACATTCTCATTTCTTATTTTTCCGTTTCTTGGTTTTTTCTTTTTTAATAATAATAATAACAAAAAAAAAAAATTATATTTGATAACTATTTGTTGTTCGCTTTTATATTGAAAAAATAAACCGAAACATGCTTGATAATCTTTTCTTGTATTCTAAAGTTTTAAATTAAAAATATGAAAATTAATTTTTAAAATTAAGGACAAAATACATTTTTAGTTGGAGTTGGTGTCTATTTGATCTATGAGGTTTTAAAAGACACTTTAATTTCTTTGAGTGTTAGTTGACAATTAAAAAATATGACATTGCAATAATTGAATGAGTAGACTAAGCTAATGTGACATTTTTTTAATAAGTAGGCTAAAAATAAGAAATATATTTTTTTATTTGATGTGACAGTCTCTTCTCCCCTCCTTCCTTGTTTTTTATTCTCATGTTCTTTCCAGAACTCATGGCCGCGCCACCACGTCATCGTTGTCGTGGCTACGCTACTGCTGTCTGTGTCCAAAGGAGCTGAGAAGAAATTCAAAGGGAAACAGAGAGAGTTGCCATGAAACGAGACTGAAAGTGGGAAACACAATCTACTCTGGTTTATGTCTCTCGCTTCCCATTTTCTTCAGTTCCGTTCACAATCTACTCCACTGCCAAATCCAGAGACAGTGGCCGAATTTGAATTTAAACACATTGAATTTTTTAAATTCTGAAGATTATGGGAAGAGAGGGACATAAGCTTCGATGTTAAGCTTTATTTGAATTTCAATTTAGTCACGAATGGAACAAATCGTTTAACAAATCCAATCACTTCTTCTTCTTCAACCACAAAATTTTCATCATCAGAATCAATTCCTTTTCTCCTGAGGAAAATGGGAAACTCTCACTTAATGTCTGTAGTTTCAGTTTGTTTTCCGGAAAAGTTTTTTCTACGATTTTCTTGCGCTCTGGTAAATTGATTTCTCAATCTCTTCTTGTTGAGAGACATTTTGGCAGTAGAGTAGATTGTGAAGAACACGAACAAGACGGAACTGAAGAAAACGGGAAGCGAGAGACATAAAAGCAGAGCTTGAGAGAGCAAGTGCTTCTCATTGCAAAGCCCACGGTCGATTTCCTAGTTCGATCTTCCACTTCCATTTTCAATTTCACTTTCAATCGCGCCCATGACAGCTCTCTCTATTCCCTTTCAATTTCTTCTCAACTTTGGACGGAAGATGAGAATGAAAAAGAAGAAAGGAAGGGGAGAGAGTGGAGTGGGAGAAAACAGTGCCACCTCAAAAAAAAAAAAAAAAAACTAATTAAAAATTATTATTTTTAACCTACTTGTTAAAAAATGCCACATCAACCTAGTCCACTCATCCAATTATTGTCATGTCATCTTTTTTAACAGTCAATTAATGGTTAAAGAAACTTAGGAACCATTTAGAATCATTTTCCAAACTTCATAAACAAAAGTGTCTCTTTTGAAATCTCAAGGACCAAAAAGACACTAACCTTAAACCACAAAGACCAAAAGTGTATTTTGCCCTAAAATTAAATATTCAAACTTTGTATGTTATATTTATTTCTAAATATTTATTATGCATCTTTATAAGTCAATAATGATAAAATAACGCTTTTATTTTTGTTTTGGAAAAAACTAGAAACAGGACCAAGAAACTTAATTTTGTTGTTTCGAAAATTTCTCCATGATTTTGAAAATGTTTTTGAAAAATGAGAATCAAGAAATAAGAACAATTACCAAATAACTTCGTTTCTCAAAAACAGAAAACAAGAAACAGGAAGCGAGAAACAAAAACGTTACCATACAAGCCCCTACAAGTCTCAAAACAACAAACAAGGAACTAATAGGCGGACAATTCAAAAATGTAATGGAGGCTATCATGCCTTGGTCAAGAATAAGACATGAGCATAATACATAAAACCATGTCCTACAAAAAAGAATATCACAATACTACAGATAGAGAACCCCTAAAGCCCATGTCCATCAAATGTCTGATATGTGTTCAAATAAGTATCAAAGTGTTCCATGTCAAATACAAACACATTACCAAGTGTTTGTGCTTCATAATTATTGTATATATCTGGGTAAGAATTTGATTTTCCCATTGTCAAATAACCTAACCAAAATCTTAAGAAGTGCTATGTCACAACAATGTACAAAGCTCTATCTTAAGTAACATAAATTATTTGGAGTGTCCCTCTTGCAAGAAACCAACCTAAACAAAGCACATCGAGATTGGTAAACACTTCAGGACGGGCAGCCAGATGTTAGATCAAATTAGCTCTAATTCTGGCCTGTCTTCGTGTTGCCAACTCCTTAGGCTGCAATGCATCTACACATTGACCTCCAAAGGCCACCAACAAATATTTCACATTATCAGGAAACCTATACACGAATTTATCCAAGAAATCCTCATCAGACAACCCCAATGTATCGATCAATTTCGGGTTCTTCTTCAATAGCCTCTTTGACTTCACGACCTGTAGAACTCTATACCGAGGGAGCACCCTCCCCTGCATACTGTGCATCAAACAAGTAGGTCTACGAACAATATCTGATCTGCTGACTTTTGCCTCATTCAAAAAGAATTCAAGACCAAGCTTAAGTTTACCAATGGAGGTCCTTATCAAAACAGGAGCAGAGGTAAACATTCTCATACATTCTTTCTCAGTTATTCCAAAGCTGCAAATCAGCTCCACTTTTTTCTTAAAGGTAACATTACTTACACTACTGATAGCATGAAGTCCGTGAACAAACATTTTAGTATTCGTAGAAAAACCAGTCTCTACAACCATGGAAACAATATCTCTAACTCGAGATTCACGCTTACCAAAAAGTGCAGGTTGCCTCTTCAGTAACATAGAGAGTTGAGAATCAACAATCCCACAACTTTGTAAGTAATTAATATTTACTAGCAATCTTGTATACGGGGATCTCATAAGCATATCACAACCTCGCCGCATAACTTGCAGGAGACCGCTATTAAACTCATCCTTGGGGAAAATACTCTTAAGAATCTCAACACTGGGCATCAATTTCTTCTCCAAACTAACAGTCAAAAGAGTAGAATGCATGGAAATGAACTTACCCAAATCGGAGCCGACCAAGCCAAGATTCTGGAAGAACTCGATCTTCGGCTTCAGAGTCTTTTCGATGCTGGAGAACGCGATCTGCGGCGTGAGGCGAATCGCCGATTGAATGTGGGCGTCGGAGAGTCCGAGCCCTGAAAGATATTTGTAAACGGATTGAGGCTTTTCCGTTGATTCAATGCCTCTGCGGCAGTTCATAATCGACACCGCTCTGGCGGGGGGCAGTTCGAAGGTATCGACGAGGTATTGGACGACGGTTCCATTTGAAGCAGAGGCTTGGCTGCCGGAAGAAGAAGAGAAGAAATAATACAAGAGTGGATCAATTCGGAGGAAGGAGGGACGATTATGGCGAGAGGAAAAGGAGAATGATGATCTCAGAGCGTACATTTAAGAGCTCAGAGGCATAGAAATTTTAGGGTTTATGATTAGGGTTTCAGACGGCGGCGTCTCTGAGCAATTGAAGATGGCTCCGTCTTATGAATTTCTCACCGCCCGCTTCCAGCTCCGGCTTCGGCGGTTCAACTTTTCTATTACATCAACTCCTTACGGTTAATTTCCAAAATTATATTTTCCTTAAATTATACAAAATAGTTTTTGAACTTTCATTAGGGTTTAATTATGTTCTAGACTTTGAAATTTTTTTTATTTTGAACCATTTTTATTTGAAATTGCTCTAAAAAAATCCTTTGAGTTTTTTTTTTTTTTGGTTAAATGATGGTGATGTGAAAAAAATTCAAAAACATACCTAACATTATTTACAAGGGTAAATTATATAAAATATATAGATACCTTTGAACTTTGTCATTTGTTTGAAAAATACTCATATTTTTTCAAAAGTCGCAATATTACCCTTGAACTTTTATAAATGTTTCAAAACTACTCTAGAAGTAGAAAATTCAATAGAATGTTGAATGAAAAGTTGACATGACGGACTGTCGTCATTTCATACTTAATCCAAGCAAACATTTCAGTCACGACCATATCGATCTTCCGTCCAACATTCTAACAGATTTCTACTACAAAGATAATTTTAAAATGTTTATGAAAGATTAAGGGTACTATTGCAACTTTTGAAAGAATAAGGGTATTTTTGAAACAAATTGTAAAGTTCAAGGATTTTTTTTTATATAATTTAGCCTATTTACAACATCATTCATATAAATTCACGTGATAGTTGATGTATACAAATTGATTATGTGAATGATGTTAACTATATATTTTAAGTTGATGAAACTAACAATGATCTTAATATTTTATATAGTAAAAATTGAGTTCTAAGTAATGTTTCATGCACCTTCTGATTTTCACATCAATTGTCATATCAGTTTTTGTCCTTTGAAGATCAAGAGTATCTTGTGAAATAATTTAAAAGTTTAAAGGCTAAAATGAAAAATTTTAAAGTCTAGAAACATAATTGAAACCTACCTTGAAGTTCAATGATACTTTGTATAATTTAACTTTTTTCTTCCAAAAATTTAAATTAACTACACCTAGAAATAACTTTTAAATGAAATCAGATTTAATTGGTATTATTGTTTTGAAACTTTTATTTATTTTATTTTGAGTCTCTTGGGTTAGTCTTTTGGGTGTGGCGTAATTTTAGAAAAATTAAAAATAATTAATTAATTAAAATTCTATTTAGAATTTACATGATATTTATAACTTGTTTGGAATAACTTTTTAAGTGCTTAAAAACACTTTTTTAATACTTCAAAACAACAAAATTTAAGTGCTAACCTAAGAGTAGTTCAAGAGATCAGAGGTTCAAATCTCAAATGTTGTTAAACTAAAAAAAAAACTCTTTTTTAAATACTTCAACAGTCATATCAAACAAGCTCTTAAACTACAACATATGACTGTCAAAATATTTGGATTGATTAGAGCTCTCAAAGTTCCCAAGTTCCATTGCTACTATGTGTGAGGGGAGGGTTTGTACAAGTGTGTGGGGGCCCAAGGTATTTTGTTAGTTAGAATGGGTTGTGTGAGGTTGGTTATTTAGAGTTGTTTTGGCATTGAGTAGGGTATCTTTTTGCATAGCATTTTGGTATTCTATTGAGAGAATTGGGAGAGGTAGGAAGCTCTCTAATCTTCCTTGTTGCCTTGTCTTGATCATAAATAAAAGTATAGGCAAGGCCTATCATTTTTGGTATTAGAGCAACATTCCTGGGGAATGGTGGGTAAGATGGAGGGTAGAATTGTCGATTTGGAGCAGAAGATGGAGGCGTTTAGATAGAAGCAATCAGAGATGGAAGCAAAGATGGACTTACAATTTGCAGAAGCAAAGGAAAGGCAATCAACATTGTCGAAAAAACGAACACCCAATTTTTGATTCTGCATGAAGAGAATAAGGATGCACTCACTCGAACGAGAAGAGGAATTTATGCTGAAAAAGGGTCAGCATTCTCTGAGCAGACAGTGACAGATAAAGGAAAAGGGGTAGTAGTAGTTATATCGATGAGAATATTGAAAGAAAAAGAGGAGAAAAGTATTGTTGTTAATTATATTAGCGCCCCTCATATGCATGAGGTACCTCTATTCAATATGTGATTACGGAAACTCGAAGTATCGATCTTCAAAGGGGAAGAAGACGAAGACCCGGATGGATGGTTGCATTGGGTAGAACATTACTTTGTGGTGAATTGATTGACTGAGCGAGATAAGTTGGAGGCGGCTGTTGTTTGTCTGGAGGGAGAAGCTCTCGACTAGCACCAGTGGGAAGAGGATCGAACGCCAATATCTCGTTGGAGCGAATTCCGACGACTTTTGTTGGAAAGCTTTAGGCCATCGGCTCATGGCGATCAATATGCAAGGTTGATGAATCTACAGTAGGAGACGACCGTGCGTGAATATTGCCAGAAATTTAAACGATATATGGTTGGGATGAAGGACGTTTGTGACGGCGTGCTTGAGGGCAAGTTTGAGAGTGGGCTTAAGGAAGAAATTCAAAGTGAATTAAGGAAGCTCCAGCCTGTGGGCCTGAAGGCCAAAATGATGATGGCCCAGTTAATTGAAGATGATAATGCGATCCAACAGAAAAAAAAAAAAATGAGCTCTACTATGAGTTTAAATTCAAAAATCAATTCGGGAGGGTCCGGTTCAAGCGGGTCCAGCAGTTCAGGTTCTAACAGTTCAACTAGATCAAATTCACGATCCTTTACATTTAGCCCTAATCGAAGTAGTGGCACTTCTTCGATTATTGTATCTCTAGCCACCTTGACACTTAAGGGGCCTTTTAAATGATTGACTGATACATAACTGAAAATCAAGAAGGAGAAAGTGTTGTGCTTCAAATGCGATGAGAAATTTAGCCTTGGTCATCGATGCAAAATGAGAGAATTACAAATAATGGTGATACAAGAAGGGGAAGACATCTCGCTTGATATTGTCGTGGAGGATGAAACAAGACAGGAAGGTCAACCCAATTTAGCAAATGATATTATGGCTGATGTAGTGGCTCTCTCTCTTAATTAGATGGTTGGTTTTAATTCGCCGAAGACGATGAAGGTTTGAGGCAGTATTGGTAATATGGATGTGGTGGTATTGATCGATAATGGCGCAACGCACAATTTTATTGTACAAGAAATAGTCCAAAAGCTCAGGCTACCCGTTTCATCATCTCCTAGCTATGGGGTGATGCTGGGAACTGACGGATCAGTGCGCGCGACCGGAATATGTAAAGGTGTAGTTCTCACAATCTCTGATTTAACAATTATACACGATTTTCTTCATTTACCTTTGGGCAGTGCAGATGTCATCTTGGGAATTTCATGGCTAGGAAACATTGGGAAAATTTTAGTTTGATTACCGGTTGTCAGAAATGGATTTTTGAATAAGGGAATGGTTGGTTCAGCTACACAGTGATCGTAGTCTGGTAAAATCCCAAATATCTTTGAAGTCCTTAATGAAGGCAATGGGTGAAGATAATCAAGGAATGTTAATTGAGTTAAACCTGTTGGAGCCTCCAATCGAATGGGAGACAGTGACCAATTTATAGCAGGATCTAGGACAAATTCCAGTGGAATTACACACCACTTTGCAACAATTCGCAACTGTTTTTTAGCCACACAAAGCTTTACCCCCGTTTCGCATTAGAGATCACGCAAGTGAATTGCAGCCTGGCTCAAGACCGATTAATGTCTAGCCTTATAGATACCTCTAATTTCAGAAGGATGAAATTGAAAAATTAGTTAATGAAATGTTACTTGCAGGATTGATACAGCCTAGCAAGAGCTCTTTTTCGAGCCCTGTATTGCTAGTAAAGAAGAAAGATGGGAGTTGGTGTTTTTGTGTGGATTATCAAACACTGAATCAAGCCACGATACCAGACAAGTATCCCATCCTGATAGTTGATGAGTTGCTTGATCAATTGTTCGGAGCGACAGTTTTTTCCAAGATTGATCTGAAGTTCGGTTATCATCAAATTAGAGTCAATCCATCAGACGTGCATAAAACAGCTTTCAGAACACATAAAGGACATTATGAATTTTTGGTGATGCCTTTTGGTTTGTGCAACACCCCCTCTACCCTTCAATCTATAATGAATGATATTTTGCGGCCTTATTTATGCAAGTTTGTGTTGGTATTTTTTTTATGATATTTTAATTTACAATGCTACAATGCAAGAATATGCAGCTCATCTGTCAGTGATATTGGAGGTGTTGATTTCCAATCAGTTTGTGGCTAACCTCAAGAAATGTCAGTTTGGCACGTTAAGAATTGAGTATTTAGGCCATTTGGTGTCGTTAGAGGGGGTGGCAGTCGACCCTAGTAAATTAGAAGCAATGTCTAAATGGCCCACACCACGAAGCCTTAAAGAGTTACAGCGTTTTCTTAGCTTAACAGGACATTATAGTAAATTTATGGCTAATTATGGCTCAATTGCCTTTCCCTTAACCCAACTCTTGAAGAAAGGAAACTTTGGGTGGACTTTGGAAGCTGAGGATGCTTTCCAACGATTAAAATCTGCAATGGTATATGTGCCTGTTTTGGGATTACTAGATTTCTCTAAACATTTATGGTGGAGACGGATGCTTCAGAAGTAGGTGTGGGGGCGGTACTTATGCAAAATCAACGGCCTTAGCTTATTTCAGCCAAGCCTTGCCAAAGACTCATCAGTTTAAGGCAGTTTATGAGAGGGAATTGATGGCGATTGTCTTCGCCATTCAGAAGTGGCGACCATATCTATTGGGTCGTAAATTGATTATTCGAACTGATCAAAAGAGTTTGAAATTTTTGCTAGAAAAACGTGTTATTGCTAGGGAATACCATCGGTGGATAGGGAAGCTATTGAGGTATGATTTTAGTATCGAGTATAAGTGAGGCTTAGAAAATACAGCAGCCAGCGCACTATCCCTCCTTCCTCCCGCCCTCAAATTTGGGCTATTGAGTGTGGTCGCGGGTCTAAACACTCCTGTTTTTGTGCAACAAATTCATGAAGACAATAATCTAAATGGAGTTCACCAAGCCTTGCTAAATGGTCAAGCCGACCCAAAAGGCTATTCTATGAGAAGTGGTGTGTTATGTTTTCAAGGTCGAATAGTGCTCCTTGCTTCATCACCAACTATTCCTTTACTTTTGAGTGAATTTCATAACAGCCCGGTGGGGGGTCATCCTAGAGCATTAAAGACCTACCAACGTTTGGCTAAAGAAATCTATTGGCCAAGTATGAAAGCTTATGTAAGGACATTTGTAGCAAAATGTATGGATCGGATTTGGGAGGATATTTTCTATGGATTTCATTGAGGGGTTGGCTAAATCAGATGGGTATGATACAATTATGGTCATGGTTGATCGTTTATCCAAGTATGCTCACTTTATTCGCCTTAAACATCATTTTAATGCATTGTCTGTGGCTACTATTTTTATCAAAGAAATTGTGCGTTTACATGGATATCCTCGAACTATAGTATCCGACCGTGATAAAGCCTTCACGAGTCTATTTTGGGAAGAATTATTTTGCGCTTTAGGTACTTAGTTGAAGCGAAGCACCTTTTATCACCCTTAAACATATGGGCAAACTGAGGTTGTGAATAATGGAGTGGAGACCCTTTTTACGCTGCTTTACGATGACTACACCTAAGCAGTGGGTCAAGTGGTTACCATGGGTTGAGTTCAGTTACAATACATCTTATCATACAACAGCTCAAATGACTCATTTTGAGATTGTGTATGGCTGGCCTCCTCCACCAATTTTGAGTTATGATAGAGATACTAGTTTTGTGTCAGAAGTTGATGCCCAGCTTCGGGATCGTGATGCAATGTTGTTTGCATTGAAAGAGTCATTGTTCAAGGCTCAACAACAGATGACTAAGTTCGCAAATGAAAAAAGGAGGAATGTTCATTATGAAGTAAATGATTGGGTGTATCTCAAACTACGTCCCTATCAACAGTCTTCACTTGTCAAATACAAGCATCCAAAGCTTGCGCCACGCTTTATAGGCCCATTTCAGATTATTGCCAAAGAGGGGCCAGTGGCATATCGAGTGGCTTTACCTCCAGGTACGGGCATTCACCCAATTTTTCACGTGTCATTATTGAAGGAGTCTATATCAGATTAGCGGAAGCGATTTATGGATCTAAGCACTCTAATTAGATTGATTTTGCAAAATAAAACACATGCTCAAGCAGAAAACAGAGGATAGAAAAACAACCTTTGTAGCTCGAAATTCTCCTCAACCGTGGGCAAATTCTGATCACGAACACTTCGTGGACCACCATAAGTGTCTTCCCTACTATCCTCAGGCCTTGGAACAGGTTGTGGGACCTTTCCTTGAGAGAAATTGGAAGAAATGTGAGAATGGTTCAAAACCGAGAAACAGAAACTTTTTCTGAAAAATTCCATCTCTTTTGATCTTTCTCCTCTATCTAAATAGATCATTTTGCTTCTCAAGCAAGTAGAGTTATGACATCAAAGAGATGAGAATGACTTTAATGTAGGAGGTGAGTCATAGAGTGAAGGAAAAGCTCAACACTCTTATTGGACCAACATGAAAGTAAGAGGATAGAACTTCCATTATCACTCTCTAATTTTTAATTCATAATTAAAAATTAATTTAATTTAATTTAATTAATTAAACAATTTAATTAATTATTTATTTATTTAATTTAATATCAAATATCAAATTAAATAATTTGGTCCAATTGCGATTTCTCAAATCGTATGTTCGAATATGAATCCCTATTCATATTCCAAACCGAAACAATATTTAAATCATATTTAAATATGTCCTCCATTAATTTATCATAATTTAATTCATAATTAAACTATGAAACGTTAAGTATATCACATATAATTAACGTTATCTCCCAAATCCGGAATTTGAACAATTCAAATTCTTTTCTCTCAAAATGTTACAAGGCTAAGTCCGAGCTAGTAAGGGGACCTTATGGACCTACAGATCATGAGCTCCAACGATTCAAGATTAACTAGCCAAACTCTTTAGCCGAGCTAATCAACATTCGTTAACCACCGGGTCACTCCACTATAGCCCAGTGGTTGCACTCTCCTCACTGTAGATATATTTCTGTCCACTCAATATAACCATGATTAGTAAGTCGATCCTTCACAGGTCGTTCGTAATTACAGCTGGGTCAAAAGAACCGTTTTACCCCTGTAATTACATCTTTGTTCCTTAAGTCCCACTGATCCTCTAATGAACAATTGGTTTGTGGTCTAACCAGCAAACCGAATCCCTCTCAGGCCAATGAGAGGGTGGGCCCATTGTTCAAGACCTGGAGTCAGCACTTAAGGGAACAACCTCTCTACTAATCCCTAAAATGGGTAGGAGTGAATTCCATCTTGCCGGACTATGTCCCCAGCTATCTACCCGGTCTTATCCCTGAAATGGGAGGCATATTGAGTCGGCAAACTCGGGCCACTCTCACCCATGCAAATCTAAGGATAATCCCAAATAAACAGGAGTTCATAGCGCGCTCAGGATTAAGATCGAGTTACCTAGGTCATTGTATGAAAATAGTCAGTTAAGACAGTAAACGGTGTTAACAAGTCTAAGTGACTATCTCACGGTCCGGTCTTATGCAAACTCATTGCATAGGACGCCCCCACTCACATGTCTGCACATGAACGATTCAGGATCACATCGTTAGTACTATACTAAGTGGGCCGCGTCCATAGTGTCCCCAGGATAAGGTACCCAGCCCTATCCCTATACTATAGACCATTCTGGCTATAACTTGAACTTGATCCACTTTTATGTCACACATATAGTTCAAGTATACATCCTATAGCCAAGGGTTCTTCGTTTATTGGATTAGGGTTATGACATGAGCAATTCACTTTATTCAATAACAACTTTACTGAATAAACCTCAATAACAACTTTATTGCAAAATAGAATATATATTCAGTTTACAAAACACGAGTTTTAGGACATTAAACCCAACAATTATTGCGAAAAGCTAAAGGGAATAATCTTGTTGTGCTGCCTGTCGCTACGGGTTTACGAAGCGGAGTGGCCAACTTTGTTTCCAAGAGGAGGAAAATGGAGTTGCCACCAGCTTTTATTTAAATGGTGTGACTGGACACCCAAAAAAGTGTTAAGATGATCTGCAAATAAAAGATTTTGGGTTCAGGGGTCGTTTGTGTATGGGGAAGGTATTAGCACCCCACAATACTCATTCAATGGAACGAAATTTTACTTTTCTTGTGTTATTTTAACGAAAACGGCCTTTGTAGAAAAAAAATATTTTTATGTTAATTTTTAAATATCCCATGTTTTATTGATCACTATTCTTAAATTAAATAATGAGCAATAATTATGGGTGGCATAAAGCCATTCACAATTTATTTGAATTTACTTTGGCATCCCAAAATAAATTCGTCACCTCAAGAATATTAGAAAATCAACATCTTGATTTCCTAATCTCCATCATAGGAAAGTTTTTTTTTAGGAAAATGTTTGGTTTATTAATTTAAAAATATGTGTGAGAAAATGATTCTTTTTAAGGAAATTCTTTATTATTTTTCTATTTTTAAAGAAGTGAAACTTTTATGGAAAAAATAAATTTTAGATTTGATTTAATGCTTTGAAAAGAAATCAATGGGATGTTTTTTAGAGAAATCAAAATTTTCTTTAAGAAAATCACTTGATGGAAATGCTCTTTATGAAAATATTTTTCTTTTGTTTTTTTTATGAAATTTTTTTTTTTTGTTTTTAAAAAGGAAAACTTTAAATTTAGAAAAAAACAAAGTTTTCTTAAAAAAAAAAAAACCCTTTTATGAAAATGCTCTTTATGAAAGTATTTTTGGTACTCTTTATAAAAAAATATTTTTAAAGAAGGAAAACTTCAATCAAATATTTTTCCTTTTTAAATAACTTCATTTTTTTAGAAAAAGCTTTTCATGTAAAGATTTTTTGTATTTTTATAGAAAATATAATAAAAATGGAAGAATTCATGAAAAGATAAATAATTGCACACAAAAAGAAAAACTTTATTGAACACAATTTATTTTTTTAAGAAAAAATATTAAAATCAAATCTCGGCATCCCAAGATATTGATTTTTCACCTCAAGAACCTTAAATTATCGACCTCCCGAAGACTTAAAGTTCCATCATTGAAAAAGTTTCCTTTTGTAAGTTTTGACAATAAGAATCAAGATGCAAATTAACTAAAGGAAATGCATAAACATTCTCTATAAAATAAAATAATAATAATAATAATAATAAACATGAACAACTACATAGCATACATTTCACATATTCATCAAACAACATTTGAGAACATTATTAATCGAACTTCTTGTCACAAATATTTCAAATGCAAGTAATGATTGTGAATCTAAAATTGTAATAATACAAAAAAAAAAAAAAGAATCATAAACATGTTTTACGATATGAAATTATGCTAACGAATTATGCCATACTAAATGTAAATGATACATCAAAGTAAAGATTTTTAAAATATATTCAAGGAAGCACAAAATAACTTACAATTTGAAGAAAACACTCGATTTTGTCCTCTTGTTTCATGAACAAAGAAAATTCAATGTTAAAGGAAAAAACATACTATAAAGTTTAAATAACCAGAGAAAAAAAATGCAAGAAAAAAAATAGTTTGTTTGCAAAGATGTAAAAAAATGTAAAGAAATAAAGAGAGACCAAAACAAACTATGAGGGAAAAAAGTGGAGAAAGAGAGTTGAGAGAAAGTGTTGGAAAAAGTAAGAGATGGAGAAGTCTAAAGAAAAGATTTGTATAGGAGAAAAACGTGGGAGTTAGAGAGAGAGAAAGAGGGAATGCATGAGAAAAAATGGTGAGAGAGTTGAATTCCAAAATTGTCCCCCCATAAAGCTTGTCTTTGACCTCTGATTTATAGAAATCCCAAATCAATCTCATTTAGGAAAAAATAAAAATCAAACCAAAATTTAAAGGAACAAATGATATTTTAATTGATTGAATTGATTTTTAGAATATTTGGCCAAAATGGTTCCTTCCAAAAATTAGTTAAATCAAATAATTTTCCATACAAGAAAGATTTGAACATTAATCTTTTTAAAATTTTATTCTCTCTACAATGAAACAAGAGGAAAAAATATTTTATTTTATTTTTTTACTAAGAAAAGGAAAAGGAAAAGAATCAATCAAAATATTTGCTTCTTTTTTTTTTTTGTTTATTTTTCTTAAAGACAACAATAATTCTAAATTATGAAAGAAAACACACAATTAATAAAAATCATGAAAAAAATATATCGGATAAATTTAGGGGTCTACATTGCCAATGCCCCCAAATGTGGCAAATGACTTATCAGTGAAATTTCAGCCTACGGATTTCCTAGGTTTGCGAAAGTCACCTATGGCGTGAAATGAATTAGAAGTTTTCATCCATTGGAAACATGCCAATGCAGAGGATGCAACATGGGAACCTGATGCTGTTGTTATTGACCAGTTCCCAGAATTCCACCTTCAAGGACAAGGTGGCTCTATGGGGGGCGGGTATTGATAAACCCTTGATCACAAAAGTGTATACACGTAGAAAGGGAAGGAAGGGGGTGTGGGTGAGGAGAGTTGATTCGTGTGCGAGGGGAGAGTTTGTACGTGTGTGTGGGCCCCAAGGTATTTTGTTAGTTAGAATGGGTTGTGTGAGGTTGGTTATTTAGAGTTATTTTGGTGTTGAGTAGGGTATCTTTTTGCATAGCATTTTGGTATTCTATTGAGAGAATTGGGAGAGGTAGGAAGCTCTCTAATCTTCCTTGTTACCTTGTCTTTATCATAAATAAAATTATAGACAAGGCCTATCATTATGGTATTTGGTTATAAATAAAGTGGGTGGGAAAGGGGAAGGTGGGCATTGATTAAGTGAGTTTGGTTGAGGACTTGAGTGATCTCAAGTTAGGGAGGGTCCAAGTACCTCGATCATTTGGTTTATCTTGTTGTTTTGTTATCTTTCCCATTTCAATATATTCGAGTTCTATCATTATTGGAGTGGCTTTAAGATATGTAAGTTGATTGGTCACGTACTTATAGATATTGAAAAAGTCATACGACAATTTGAACACCTTGATACAAAGAATTTGGGGGGGGGGGGGGGGGGGGGGGGGGGGGGGAATAAATGTTCTAAACTTTCAAGAGTTGTAAAACAATACCTATAAATAACTAGATAGAACAGTTTTGGCAATTCAGCTATGTATACATATGTTGCTCTAAGAAGGTTCATATACACAGGTTTTGTGAAGCAAAAAGTGATCACTCTAAATCAAAGAAGAAAAAAGAAATTATGGCATTTTGTTTCTATCAAACTGTAAGTTACCTAGGACCCGATAATTCAAAAGCACGAACATTTTCGGTTGAATCGACCATCCATTCAGAAGTTTGAGAAGATGCCAATTCGGTTTCGTGGTAGACTACCTCGACTCTCTGCCATTCCTCCCATCGCTCAGTTAAG
This sequence comes from Trichosanthes truncata, assembly GCA_033996785.1. Taxonomy (NCBI): domain Eukaryota; kingdom Viridiplantae; phylum Streptophyta; class Magnoliopsida; order Cucurbitales; family Cucurbitaceae; genus Trichosanthes; species Trichosanthes truncata. Next base: position 76,250,263 of record JAWPNB010000003.1, read on the forward strand.
CCGTCTCCTTCGAGCATTCTGACCACATCAGACATTTTCGGTCGTTCCATAGGCGAGCTCTGTGTGCAGAGAAGTGCTACTTGGATTATTTTCTCAACTTCAATTTCATCATAATTGTCCTTCAGATCAGGGTCAACCAACATTTTCAACTTTTTCTCTTTTAGAAGGCCTTTGACCTGAAAAGTTCCCCAATGTTTGTAATAAAAATGAGAGAGGTTAGTCAAGACTGTGGAGAGCTAAGAAATAGGACTTTGCAAAAGTTGCCTGAGTTCATACCCAATCAAGCAGCATTACATCTTCATCATTTGCTAGTCGAGCGAGATCGAAAGCTCTCTGTCCGGTTATGAGCTCCAAGAGCATAATGCCATAACCAAAAACATCAGTCTTTTCAGATGACTTCCCAGTTGAGAGATACTCGGGAGCTATATGCCCAATAGTACCTCTTACCGCTGTTGTAACGTGGGTATCCTTGTAGTCCATTAGTTTTGCGAGACCAAAATCGCCAACGATAGCCTCGAACTCCTCATCCAGTAAAATGTTTGCAGCTTTCACATCACGATGAATGATTTTTGGATCACATCCATCATGTAAATAAGAAAGGCCCCTTGCAGAGCCTAATGCAACTTTCTTTCTAGTTGGCCAGTCGAGAGGAGCTTCGGATTGTGGACGTTCTATGGAAAATATACCAGCTACATTGTGAGTTCATAATAAAGGTGGCTTTGCCAATGAACAAAGAGATGGATTGAAATGGTTTTGACATTACATCAAAACTTAGTAAAAGAACATAATAAAACAAGATTCAATTGAAGAATTGTAATAACTTGAGCTTGACACTGTTAACATTTACAAGGAAAAACAAGAAACCGTACCTCTTAAACATGATGCAACACTTCCGTTAGCCATATAAGGATAAACAAGGAGGCGTTCAGTTGTTGTTGTACAAAATCCATGTAGTCGCAAAAGATTCCGATGCACAGCCATGCTAATCATCTCTACTTCTGTTTGGAACTGCAGCTCTCCACCTGGCGTACGCTCTTCTTTAAGCCTTTTTACTGCTACTAATGAGCCATCAGCCAGGCGTCCCCTGTACACTTTACCGAATCCACCTCGACCGAGAATATTTTTGTTGCTAAAGTTATCTGTTGCAACTTGTAAGTCTCTCAGAGAAAACCTTTTCAGCTGCCCCAAGTTGATCTCTGAATCTTCTTCCGCTGCATAAACAAAAGCCATGGTGACTTGCAAGCTAAAAAAGGGTAAAAGTCAATGAATCTGTTACGACAGAAACAAACCAGGGACATCGAAGAATATTTCTCGTGATCTCCTCCGATGCCAATAGACAAATATGATAGCTGGAGTGGCAAAAAGTAAAGCAGCACCCGCAGCCACTCCTCCAACAATTGCTCCATTGGGATTGTTTACTTCTGAAGAGTAATTGCTCAAGTTTTCAGATTTCTCAAATATATTCTCAAAGCTACATTGAAGAAGTTGCATTTTGCAACTGAAAACATGAAAAAGGTTGAGGGTTTGTGATTTGTTTTGATTTAAATCCCATGGTTTTAAAAGTTAGTCTTCCAAAACGTTTCCATTGTTACTAAATTTTAACAATTTTCTTACATAACATGTTTTATTTGGATGCCAACTCATGGTCTCTCTCTGCTATGTCAAAAAAGAAAAGGGCTACATAAAAAAACTGTTAACATCAGTAATAGCATAGACATTTTGAGCAATTAAACCGAACTATAGAAACTCATTTCTAAAATGGTAATTAACCTCATTTCTTAGTTTTAACAAACACAATGTATGTTTGAACCTAAGTGCAGTTACTTAGGTCAATGATATGCTACCAAATGGTGAGATGAAATATTCCAATAAAACTAGTAGTTGTGGTAAAGTACTAGAACAATTGCCTATTTCTATAATCTTTCTAACTAGATAATACCATAGGAAGAAAATGTGGACTGTGGAACAAATGGTGGCGGAGGAGAAAAAGGAGGATCCCCAGGGCAAGGTTTCCCAGTTACCAGACCACATAGATCCAAGTTAGTTGCGAAACTACAAATAGAACAATAGCAGTCAGTAGCAGATTAGCTAACATTGATCTGGAAGAAAGTTTGTGTGATTTATCAGCAAAATACCTGATGGGAGTAAATAGTGAAAATGAGCCATTATTTGGAACCCTTCCAGATAAAAGGTTGTTCGATAGGTCCCTGTGAACAGTGTTTAAACTAGGTTATAACCACTCTATTTCAACTTCTATTATCATTTTCACTAATAATAAAATCAAAGTTGAAGGCAAGGAAAGATACAATGTAGAGACTTACAAGACTTGCAGGGTGGAAATATTAGTCAAGGACATTGGTATCGAGCCAGATAGTTTGTTGTCATTTAGCCGACTATCCTTACAAAGATATACCAAGAGAAAGCACCCATAAGTTACATAAAAGGGAAGCATGTATGGTACAAAGAGAATTGCATGGTACACAATGAGTAAAATCAAACCTCTAGAGAAGCATGTGACTTAATCAATGAAAGTAAAATCACAAAAGATGTCAACTAATAATATCGCAAGTGATATAACAAAGGATGAATGTTCATACAGGAAACGCAATTGTGTGAGCTTGCCAAACGTGTCTGGAATCGGGCCAGTTAAACCGTTCAAGTAAAGGTCTAGGCTCACCAAGTTTTCCAGATTCCCAAGATCATCTGGAATCTCTCCACTTATGTTGTTACCATAAAGCTCCCTACAATCCATGGTTCTATTAGCTCAATAAAAATAGAACGTTTGGAATGAACAACAACAACAAAATCATAAACGAAAGAGCAGAACAGCACATGTCGGTAAAATGCACCACATACAACCGCTTATGCTATAGGAATTCAAGTCAAGCTTTGAGCGAATTGAGTTTACGGTAAATAATGACTTACAAGTATTGAAGACTTTTAAGTTGACCAAGCTGTGGTACTAATTTACCCGACAATCCAGCATTTCCAAGGTCGCTGCAGAGAATACCGAAATTGGTAAAATTTTGTATAACATTGTTGAACAAGGTTTACAAGTTCACTAGTCTCAGACGAATGAATGAATGAATGCTGATATAAAAGAAAGTTCCTTACACTCTTATAATGTTATTTTCATTGTTGCAAGTGACATGAAACCAAGTGCAGGGGTTAACAAGGGTGGGGTCCCAACTCTGCAGAACATTGTTTGGATCTTCCAAATTCAATCGAAATATATGCAGAGCAGTAGCTGCTTAGAATAGAAAGAACACATTTTCAAATTTAACCGAAACCGAACAAGAAAAAAGAGACCACACACAGAGGTTCCTAGAATTGTATAGTATAACAATGAGACAGAATATTTACCACAGAGTTCAATAATACATTTCAAGCAAACAAAAGAAAAGACGGTTAGATTTTCGAAGTTAGAACACATTTCTATTCCTTGCTCTCCTTCTCTTTCCCCCACTTTCATAAATGTGGTCTCTAGATTTAGTCTGTCCACATTCATGGGAATTTTTCAACTTCAAGGATTCAATCACTGCATTTCTAAAAATATCAAAATGTTACCAAAAGAATGCGCTTAAAGTTTCAACCTATTTCAAATTATGACAACCCACTAAGCTTTCAAAACCACCATTGAACTTGAAATATGTGAAGATACTATTGATCAAGTGGGAATCCACACAGCCCTAGGCTGAGAAGTAAACTGCCCCAAATGAATTCAGTTCCAAAACTTTGATGAACTTCACAGTTCACACCCCACCTACCCAATTCAACAAGCAACATCAGTAAAAAGCAAAATCATCTTAACAAAATTAAAAAAATGGAAATCACCTTCTACAGTAGCAGAGACATTGGCACAGAATTGCCCCACAAAGACGAACCAGAGCAAAACCAAAGCCCCATTCAGCCGCTTCTTCATTTCCGCCGCTCGTCCCTCCAAAACGTGAGGCGATTTCACCGAACTTCACAACGCCGAGCCCCCACACCCACATTACAGAAAGCACCAAATCTCACCCACTCCCCGCTGCGGAAAGAACCCTTTAAGCGAAGCAGAAAGAGCAGAAGAGACTACCCATCATCAGTTCAGTCCGCCATTGAAGAAAAAATCAAGGTGCGTTTAAGAGGTTGTGATTGAAATGGGGAGTGAATTAGAGGAAGAACGCAGAAAGGAAATGGGTTGTATTCTTTTTGCACATCGTTTTCGTTTCTTGCATTTGCTTTGATTTGTTTGAATGAATTGCTTTTTGAGAATCAAAGTGAAAGAGAGAGTGAGAAGTGGAAAAGGGAGTTGCTTTTGGCAGGTGTGATTTTGGTTAGGGGTAGAGGGAGAGGGACCCACCTGGGCCAAGGCAGCACACCGATAAAGAAAACAAACGCAAATTTTGTTTTTTAGTCAACGGTGAGAGAGGGGTCAGTGGAGCCCACTTTGCCAGCTCGGATTCTGTTAAAAACTTTTGTATGGTCAGGGCTATTTTGGTTTTGGATATATTTTTTGGGTAGAATGTTGTTTTTTCAGAAAAATAATAATAATAATAATTTTTTTTTGGGTAAAATGGTTTGATAACCATTTGACTTTTTGTTTTTGAGTTTTGAAAATTAAACCTACAAAGACTACTTTTACCATGAGTTTTTTTTTTTTTTGGTCGTCTTTTCCAAATTTGTTATGGGTGAAATTGGACAAATGAGAATAAGTTGACTGAAAGGTTACTTTAAAGGGCCAAACAAGGAAAAAAAGCTCAATATGAAGTCAAAATGAACCAAAACCGAAAGAGGATCGGCCCAGTACGTGAAAGGCCGAGGCCGACCACATGGCAAGACCTTCCTTTGGGCCTTGCCTTAGTCCCTCATGGTTCGTGTACCCTCGATCCAGCCCCGTTCTGTCCTTTCGTTCCCAATTGAAGACGGAAATCATAATTAGGAAGGTATTTAAGCTCTTTCATTTCAGCCTCTAAAACTCTCTTAGAACTCCCAAATATTCACTAAACTCCCTCTAACTTAAGTATCGGAGCCTATGTGGCCTACACCATACCGGTGCCCAAGTTTTTCTTGTGTTGCAGACCGCGTTTTTCCCCCAAGAATACAAATTCACCGTTGTTGTCACGTAGAGATCATGTGAGATTTCTCCTATCCAAAATTTGGCAACAAAAAATCTAAGCCAAGTTTTGAAAACTAAAAAAAATAGTTTATAATATTTTAGAATTTGGCTAAAAATTCAAATGTTTCTTTAATAGAGTTGAATACCATAGTAAAAAAATGTGAGGAAACAAGCATAATTTTTAAAAATAGAAAACCAAAAACAAAACCTTTTGGCCCCATTTGAAAACCATTTGGTTTTCGAAAATTTTACTTGTTTTCTTATCAATTCTCTACAATAGATTTCATATTTCTTAACAAAACATTTAAATTTTTAGCCAAATTTCAAAATGAAAAATAAGTTTTTGGAAACTTTTTTTTTTCAAAACTTAGTTTGGTTTTTGAAAATATAGGTAAAAAGTAAAATAAGAAAATTCATAAGCGAAAGTAGTATTTATAAATTTATTTTTAAAAAATGAAATGGTTATCAAACAAAATTATTATCACACGAGCGAACAACCCTATCTTTTAAAAAAAAAAAATCAAATTCGAAGCTTCATCTTTTGGTTTGCACAATTCATAGATATTTACAAGATCATAATTCATAAAGTAATTTTATTTTTCCTCCTTTTCGTCGAAAAGAGAAAAAAAAAAATTGAGGGAAGGACTTTGTAGAGTTGGTGGGGGCCACGAGGCGAGTAAAGAGTGAAAAAAAGCAAAAAAATTAAAAAGAAGTAAAAAAATTAAAAAGAAATAATTAAAAAGAAAAAACGTAAGCATGCGCTGAAAATATTTGACCAAGCAAGCTTATTACTAATTTCATTTCAAAAATATCATGATGGATTTCCAATCATGCCCACCTTAAGTGGGTCCCCCTTCTACTCATGGACAATATTTAGTGCTTTGGCTCCACTTTTCCTTCAAATCTTCACGCCTAACCTCTAATCACTCCTTTCATTATTATCATTTTTATAAATTAAAAAAAAAATTTAAATTGAGTGGATAGCTATACATAGGTTAGCATCTTACTAAGATAGGACGGGGTCGGACATATCTTTCTTGTCATTGAATTTTTGGATAATAATTTTGATTATCTCTACTATGTTCTCGATTTCTATGTAATCGAAACATGTCTTTTTTTTTTTTTTTGTTGGGATCAAATTTGCTGAGGTGCTTTACTTCTTTTTGTCATTTGTGTACCATGTTGTACTCGTTTGTTGGGTTGGTTTTCAAATTCACCATTGAGTTTATGATGCTAATGGTTAGATCAACTCCATCATATCATAATATAAAGATTAATATGTAAATTGAAAATTTTTCGAACATATAGGTTAATCAAGCACAAACATGTCAATTCAAGCATAGCTTTGTATAGGTTCATTATCTCAACCCCACATTTTAGGGCTAATTGGGAGATTATAGTAGTTTTTTTTTAAAATAGCGTACCTTTTTCTTTCGAAGAGATTTAATAACTGCCATATAACGGACGGTTTTTTTCTTAAATAAATTATGGAGTTATCTGGAGTCGCTAAATTTCATGTTGAAGAGATGCATACCTTATTCAATCATATGTTTCTTTGAATTAAAACATTTTTGCAAAACAACAAAAAGGTACACTATTTTACTAGGGCTCCATTTGATGACCATTTAGTTTTTTATTTTTAAAAATTAAACTTATAAATACTACTTCCACCAGTAGGTTTCTTTGTTCTGTTATCTACTTTTTACCTATGTTTTCAAAATCTAAAACCAAAGTTTTGAAAACTAAAAAAAAAAATAGTTTTTAAAAACTAGTCATGTTTGATAACCAATTGGTTTTTGGTTTTTGGTTTTTGAAAATTAAGCCTACAAATACTACTTCCACCTACAGAGTTCCTGTTTTGTTATCTACTTTTTGCCTATGTTTTCAAAAACCAAGCCAAGTTTTGAAAACTAAAAAAAGTAATTTTCAAAATCTTGTTTTTGTTTTTGGAATTTAGTTAAGAATTCAATTGTCTTGTTAAGAATGATGAAACCAATTGTAGAGAATTCATGAGAAAACAAGCACAATTTCTAAAAACCAAAAACCAAAACTCAAATGGTTATCAAATGGAGCCTTATTTTTGTGTTTTGGAATTTGGCTAAGAATTCAAATGTTTTCTTAAGAAAGATGAAATTCATTGTAGAAAAATGATGGGAAAATAAGCACAATTTTCAAAAACTAAAAACCAAATAGTTATCAAATGTGACCTAAATTATTTCAAATAAAAAAACTAATTTTTCCCTTTTTTTTTTTTCAAAAACTACAATAGTCTCCCATTTGTACTAAAAAAAAAAGAAGCACAATCAAACTAAGTTTGTAATTTAACCTAGTTACTTCTAATGAAAATATATACTTATAGAAATTTAGGCCCGTATCAATTCAATCTTCTTTTTTCTTTTGTACCAGCTCTCACTCGCTATATAAGTAGACTGAATAATTTTAGCTTGTTGGGTCAACCCATTGGCCTCCACAGTGAACGTGCCCAATGATGATGTTAGTTTTTTCCACTTTGTATTTTAGGTTAATTTAAAAAAATAAAAATAAAAATACCCCTCACTTTAGATTATGTTTCAATTATGCCCCTAGACTTTGAAAATAGTCTTGTTTCATAAGCAATCTAGATTATGTTTTATGTTTTTGAATTTACTGAATTCAGTTAATATGCATTTGACAGATGTATTTTTTAAAACTATTTTCAAATTATGTGATCCAAATAGAAAAAATTCTGAAAGCAACATTTTTATATTTCTAATGTATCTAGATTTTGAGTTTGAAATTTTAAAATGCAGAATTATATTAAAAAAGATAAAATTTTTAATAAATATAATATTTCATGTTATAAATTCAATTCATTTTTGTTAAATTAAAATATGTATAATATAAATATTATAAATTATATAACATTGCAAAATAATAGTTATACAAAACTTATAACATAAAACATTTTCATAAATTAATTAATAATAGTATATATTCAACCTAATATTTAGTTCGTAATTACAACTAGTTTTATGGTTTATAAATATATTATCAAAGCCATTTTGAATCATAGTTTAAATTGGAATCCAATTTCTAAAATATCTACCAAACATATATTTGAAAACATGAAATATAACTTTGTTTTCATTGAATTCTTTATTTTCAAATTTCTATTTTCATATCACCAACCAAACACACCCTTAATTTTTACCTTTAAACTTTGAAATTTGTTCTAAAAAATACCCTTGAACTTTGAAATTGTTCCAAAAGATATATTTTTTTTGTTAAAATAAATGATGAAAATTGACGTGGCAGCTAATGTATAAAAATTAGAGGACGTGTGTGATTTTATTTGCAACTATATAGAAGATTAAGAACGTTCTTACCATTTATTTCATCTCAAAAGATATCGTTAAAATCATTTATATGATCCATTTTGATACATCAGTTGTCCGTCAATGTATGTAAATGATGTTATGTATGTATTCCAATTTTCACATTGGTCGTTGCATCAATTTCCATCTTATTTAATCAGAGAAAAAAAAACTCTTCAATGGTTTTTTTTTTTTAATAAATTTCAAAGTTCAAGAGTAAAAATAAAACTTTTCAAAGTTTAGGAGTATAATTGAAACTTACTCCAAAGCTCAGGAGTATTTTGTATAATTTAACCTATTTTTTATATAAATTTTTTTCGTATTCCTACAAAATAGATGGTCCCTAAACTTAGTTTCTAATTGAAATTATAAGTTTAGTTTCTAAGCTTTTAGGTCTATGTATGTTTGGTCCCTAAACTTTAGAAACTGTCTAATATGTTCATAAACTTTCAATTTTGTGTCAAATAAGTCCCTAAGAAGTCCATGACCTATTTGATAGTTTTTAAATTCACGGACTTACTAGACAGAAACTTGAAAGTTTATGATCATCTTAGATATAACATTCAATTTTATATATAATAGATTAGTTAATTTTGAAAAAAAAATCAAGAATATGTCAATGACCTATTAGGCACAAAATTGAAATGTGAGAAACTTATTAGACATAAAAATTGAAAGTTCAAAGACTTATTACACACTTTTTAAAGTTTAAGGGTCAATAGACACAAACTTAAAAGTTCAAAGACTAAACTTGTGATTTAACCATTACTATAACTACTTAAATGGATCCCTCTATTTGTCTCTCAACCATAATATTTGGCAAGAAAATGAAAATTTGAAGTAATTGAAGGCGAAGGAGAAAAACAAAAGATTTTATATTTAAGTTAATAAATAAAATAGGATAAAATACAAGAGAGAGAGAGAGAATTAATTACTATGCACCATAGTACATCTTTCAAGATACAAAACTTGGTTAAACTATTATTCATAGATTCATAACATAACTAAACAAACAAACTTTACTTATTGCAAAATGGGCCATGGTCTTAAAGATTATAATTTATTTAACCAATCTAATTAGTTTATTCAATTTAGATTTGAAATGTTTATTTATTAAACTAAAATGAGAAAGATATGGACAAATTAAAAGGAGTGAGGAAAGAAAATGAGGAAGCCATAAATTTCTTAGAAAACCTAAGTAAAACAATGACAATTTAAATATATACTTTGGACTTTATAGGGGATCCCTACAAATTCAAAAGTTTGATTCAATAAATAAAGTCTACATTGAATTTAATTATTGGAGAATGGGTTCAAATTTGAGTTGGGCTTAAATAATGAATTAAGGTGGTTGTGCGTAGGTGACGCAGTGAAAAAAATTTGCAGATGAAAATGAGGCACTCGAAATGAGAAAAACACATAAACTCTTGTCACCTAACGCACTGACAGAAGTATACACCAGCGTGCCAGCAAGTAATACCTAGAGTGTATTCCAGAGTCAAATACATAGGGAATATTTAAATGCATTAATCAAAAATTGCAAAACAGTCATAACAATGCGCTATAGAAAGGTAACTGGTTGAAAAATGTGTTGGGCGATTTTTGATGCATAAAAGTAAATGCAAAAGTGTAAATAAAAGTGACATGGTGAAAAAGATAAGTGACGCTATGAAAAAGATAAGTGAAGGAACAAGGCTTGACTCGTTGGCTGTCCTTATTTTTGCACTTTTCTCTAACGCTCTAGCAATCATGCTTCAACGCCTCAACTATGTGAATCTAAGTAAAGGGTCCCTCATTCACTACCCTCCGGCATGGTGTTGTGCACAACAAAAACCAATGTATTCTTATGTGTAGTTTCTATTACCGTGTAAGCCGCCCTCTTTTATGCTTGCAAATGATTGGATTTTACCCATAAAACAACCTAGTAAAATATGTTCACTCTCGCTCAACTTGGGTATTTCGGCACACCTTGACCCTTCCGGTGGCTAAAGCATGCTACTACTTTGTATCTGATAATTCTTATTTATGAGGATTATTTAACCCTAAACTAAGTTATTTTTGTCATTTTTGTATGCTTTATTGATTACGGAGCAAGCTAAAAATAGCATTTATAAGATATATTCATGCAAGCTTGTGGGAGTATTGAAAAAGAAGAATTAAGTTAAAAAGATACAAGAAAATTGGCTAAAATTGTTGTTTTGAGCAGATTTGAAGAAATGAAGAAAATGCAAATGAAATGCAATTGCATTTCCTTGGGAAGGCAAGGTGAAGAACAAAGAAGAAGAATGCAATTGCATTCTCTGCACCTATCAAGTCATTACGAAAATTAAGGAAATTCACCAAGATTCACGTAGTTTGCTCGATTTATGGAGAATTTCAAGCCCGAACTCATGCCCAACCTTTGACCCATGATTGAAGGAGCATATAGATGGAAACCCTAGCCCTCAATGTCTATAAAAATGGGGAAAACGATTCAAAACGTGGCTGGGTTTTCTGCTACTCGCCCACTGTTTGTATTTCACGTTTTTCTATCAATTTACAGCAGTTTTCTCTTCATCTTTTTCTCTGTAACTTCCGAGGTTGATCCCTCATCAACGAAAGTTAGAGGAGGTGAAGATCCATTTGCCTTTGAATGGGTATTTGGATCTATCAAGCAAGGAATCTTCATGAGTTTTGTTACTCTGTTTTTCCATTCTGTTTTAATCTTTCATTTTTTGCTCAATTTTAGTTATAAGGTTAGTCTCTGTTTTTCCATGAGTTTTGGGTTAAATACCATTCGGTTTAATGCCTCAAGTTTTGTTTAATTCCTAGTTATTGAATTAGTTTTGGTTGAATTTCATGTCCTGTATGTGGCGAAATTGAATGAATAGTCAATTTTTAGATACCAATTTCTTTGTTCCCGAATAAAAGCTTGCTCACATTTGGATTCTTTATTTTCAAGATTGAAATTCCTAGTATCATGATTATGCAATTCTGATTTCAATTTAGTAATTCCAGCTTTATTACCAATTTCTTCGTGGGCATTTTTAATTGACCATTCAATTCAGTTTCCTTAAGTTTAATTTCCGTATTTCATTGTATTAATTATGAAATTTTCAGCAAGTTTTTGGTTTTCATTTTTTCCACAATGAGCTAATTCCTTCTTAGGGATTCAAGTTAGTGATTGCCCTAAGGAAAAATGTAAAAGCTCTAAAGCATAATCAATCTAGCTAGCATGTGAACTTAGTTTGCTTTTGTTGAGTTTAGATTTGGGTAAACCTAGTCGGCCAACTAGTGATAGCTTGTCAAGCTTGAACTTAATATAGAAAGAGTTAAGGGAAAGCCGATGTCACAAAATCAATGGAGGAAAAGGCTTAGAAATAAGTTCTAGAGTTGTGTACGAAAGTATCTAAGTTAGATTAGCCATAGACATATAGGTTTAATCACTTAATCTCCTAAAGATTTTGAATCAAAATTGAATAGGAGTTGAACTTGGTTTACTTAGTCTTCACATGTTTAGTTAAGATTGCAATTGTATTTGAATAGCATTTTTCCAAAGGTGCTTGAATCACTTGAATCCCTATTTTAACTCATTGATTTTTCACTTATTTTTCATTAACAAACCAACCTCTTAATTTTTACATCTTCGGTTACCCCAATTGCATTTTGTAAGCAAATTTGTGTCGTCTTCATAAGATTTTGTTAAAATCCATTCCCTTGGGTACGATACTCTGGAATACTTCTAGTTTCTTTATTACTTTGATCACGTGCAGTTGCGTGTTGTAGCAAAGCATAGCGATCAGTATCGATTGGCCAAACGAACAAAAAAATTAACAATAAACATTTTCAAGAAGAAGATTCACGAGTTGATTCATAAAAGCATTACTAAAACATGGAGATAGTTACAAAAATAGAGGTTCTCGAGCCAAGCTTGGAAAAGAACTTAGTTCATACTACAAACTAAAAAAACATAGTATAGAAAAATCTCCTAACAAATAAAGTAGAGGCATCGGAAAAATAAAGAGGAAAGAAAGAACTAGGGCAATGAAATCTTGCTGGAGCGTCAACAATCTTAAGGTGTGTCAATCTCTTCTCCACACAACTACTTCTCTTCAGGCTCAACAATGGTGGACTATCACGTCCACCTCAAGAACACAAGTTGAAGAAAATGAATATGGAGGAAGAAAATGAAGAATATCTCCAACCTCCCCTAATTTTGAGGTTCTAGACAAAAATGCTTTATGCAAACCCTACAGAGAAAGTACAATGGACGAGGAGTAAGTGGTCCCCCCCTTCTGGTACGTCTTTTTGGTTGATCTTGAACATAGTGTCATACGATAGTGGTCTCCTACCATTTTCGATGCGTCATCTCATTCTTTTCTCCATGCATGTCAATAACTTTTTGAACAAAACTTATCCGATGTAGTGAAATTCCTTCAGTGCAGGTGAAAATTTTTCAGTCACGTCAAGAGTCTTTCAGTGCGTCAGCATTCTTTTTACTTAATTCTCCTCCATTCAACGTGTTCAATCTTCGACACCTAATATTTGAATTTACCTGCACAAACACTTATTAAGAGTGGCACACTAATAGAAAAAATTCGAAGGTTTTCAATAAATTTACTGTATTAGACATGTAATGCGTCATTGCACATACTTATGCAATTTTTGCTCTATTTTCTTCCTTTTATATTTTTCTTCACCTCGTTGAGGCCAATAATAGACAAATTAAGGCTCCCAAATAACTTGTTATTACAAGTTATCAATAGGCATATAATTCTCATTTGTGAGGATTATTTGACCCTTATACTTAAGTTATTCTTGCTATTTTTTTTGTATTTTCCTGTATAAAGAACTAGCAAAATGTGGTTTTATTAGAAATATTTATGAAAGCTTGTTGAAATAATGAAGAAGAGAAAAAAGAGCTGAAAAGAGAAAAAAATTGTTAATTTGATGGTTTTTGTGCAGGATTTTGAACAGGGTAGAATTGCAATTGCAATCCAAGATGGAAATTGAAATTGCAATTCTTCATAGATCTGGAAAACGCAGGAAATTTGGGATTTGCAAGTTTTTTGGGAAATTTTTTAGATTATTCTCCACGATTCATGCGAGATCAATTGGCCATATTTGTGTGAAGACAAAGAAGGAAACCCTAGCTCATAAAGCCTATAAAAGAAGCAAAAAGTTGAAGTTGATACCTTGCTAATGTAATGTGAATAATTAAGCAATATTATGATGTCTATGCGCAAGTATAAACATACATTTGTAGCAAGTGCTAGGTAAATTATCGTATCCACGGAGACTATTAATTCTACTATTTAACACAAATTAACTCTCAGTAATTCAATTTGTAACCCAGAAAATTCTTTAAGGAACTGAATTAAAATAAAATGACAAATGTTGGAACAAAATACTTGCTAAAACAGGGAAAATAGAGAAATCGTAAATGAACAAATAACAACTGATCTAGATACTTTGAGCTAATACAAAGGCTTGGATTAGTGGTAAATCATGCTTTAATTAAATTACAATTCGAGTACATATTCATTCCATTCAACCCACTACAAATTTCACGGCATTCTCTCGAATCACCTAAAATATACTGTTTCATTTCCATTACTTCAGCACAGTTTAACCCACTGTATTGTGTGTGTATTAGGTGAGTGATTATCCATAACCGACTCACTTAGCTAGTTACTAACCCTAACACAGAGCTAATGTGGTTTTTAAGCTTTCAGCCCCTCATATTCTTCCCAGAAATCAGAGAAACGTTGCTGCAAATCGATTGGACAAACGAAAATGAGCTAATGAATAAAACCTCTTAAAAACCAGATTGAAAGAACTGAAATATACTCAGCTATAACATTAATTAAAAGAAATCATCATCTAATCCTCACCTTATGGTGATTAGTTCATAATGTAAAAACTACAGCAAGGAAATCGAAATACAGACATGAAATAAATGTTGGGATTTATGCCCTAAAGCCTCGTAATTAATTATTTATTTAATAATTAATAATAATTTTGATTATTTTATTTGCAATATAATATTATCCATTAAATGAAAAATTCAAGGTTATTAGTGTCATCTTGAAGAGTATGTGGTTGACATACATGAGGATCGTGTTCAAGAAATAACCTAAAGAGTCATAGTATATGGATAAGGTTGGGTGCCTTATCCTGATAACACTATTGATACGGCCCACTTTGTAATAGTTACAAATTATTTGATCCAAATCATTCATATGGAGACATGTGAGTGGGGGTATTTTATACAATGAGTTTGTATAAGACTGAACCACGAAATATTTAATCTCTCTTTATAAATCCGTTAATTGAGAAGATTAATATTTCATCAGGATGATCATATGCGACTCGATCTTAATCCTGAGTGAGTTATGAACTCCTGCCTGTGAGAGCTTGTCCTTTGATTTGCATGGGTGAGAGTGACTTTTATAGCCGATTCAATATGACTACCATTTTGGGGACTTGACCAAATAGGGAGCTGGGAACATAATCTCACAAGATGGAATTCACTCATTCCCATATAAGATAAGTAAATGAGTAGTTCCCTTAAGTGTTGATTTCGGGACTTGAACAATGGGGCCCCACCCTCTCACTGGCCCGAGAGGGATTTAGTTTATAATTAGATTATAAACATATTGTTCATTAGAGGATCAGTGGTACTTAAGGTGCAAGATGTAATTAAAGGGGTAAAACGGACTTTTGACCCAGCTGTAATTACGAACAACTCGTGAAAGATCGACTTGTATGTAATGATTATATCTATGGACACAACTTGTCCTACAGTGCATAAGAGTGAAACTCTAGGTCTATAGTGGAGTGACCTATAGTTAATGAATGAAAATTAATTAATTATTAATTAAAGAGTTTAATTAATTAATTTTGTATCATTGGAGCTTATAATCTGTAGGTTCATAAGGTCCCTTTGTTAGCTCATAGTAACACTAAAAGATCAATTTAGTTGAAAGAAAATTTTGAAATGTTCAAATTAATATTTAATTTGAAGTGTTCAAATTAATATTTAATATAAAAGAGGAAAATATATTTATTGTATTTGATACATTAAATATTAAAATTTGAAATGTTCAAATTTAATATTTAATTTGAAGTGTTCAAATTAATATTTAATATATTATATATATTAAATATAAAATAGGAAAATATATTCATTGTATTAAAATAATTAATGTATATCTAATATATTAAATAAAAGATATTTATAGAATTTAAATAAGATTCAAATAAATAAATATCGCAGGAGATTTGAATGGGATTCAAATAAATACAAAATATATTTTAATATATTATATATTAAAATATAATATTTTAATTATAGGAAAGATTTTCCCTTGGTCACTATAAATAGGACCCTTGGGTTGAGCCATTCTTCACAACACACATATCCTCAATAAAGAGAATTAGAGAATTCTCTCTAAACTTTTTCCTCTCCAATCCCTTGAGATTTTCTTTCAAGAAGCTCTCACAAGCCTTGGTCTTGTGTTAGAGTTATAGCCAAGAAGACTTTGTGGAAGAGATAAAAAACTGCCATAAGATTCTCCATATTTGGAAGGTATTTATTGCTTAACCATAATATTATTATTTAATTCTAAATAAACTCAAACAGATTCCTGCGCTTCCGCTTTGGGTTTAATTAGATTATTCCTTTCAAAAAATTATGCAGAAAAACTAAATAGAAGAATAAGAAGTAGAAGAAGAAAATAGAATGTTGCCCCAAAAAGCTTGATTCAGCATCGACGTCAAATCTCATGGAGAAAACATTCCTTATTTGGAAAATTTTTGCCCATGGCCTCCAAAATCGGAGCTCTTCTCCTTATCTCTCTATCTTCGACTTTTAGACCTTCTCTTCCCCCATCTCTTACAGAAAACGGCTGCCCAACAAATATATCCCCTTATTTATGCAAATCAGGGCTAATTAGATAGGTCCCGTGACGTGGAGAACTTCTGTTGGCCGAAACACGCTGACAGTTCTGACATCTTTCAGCTCATTTAATGAGCAGCAACTCTCACGTGCGAAATTTGTGTTGGCTTAAATTGCCAGATTTGTTCCAGCAAAACGTTGTATAACTGCTGCCCTTGGCTTTGGGAATGGAATGTGAGTACCAAGTATCGAATCCCAAGGGAACGGAGTAACAAAAATATTGTAAGCAAGTGTAATGGAAAATTGCAACTTGAAAATTAGAATTTGCAAAAATAAGGTTGGGTTGGTGTATTGGAAAATTGCATAATTGAATTGCATAATCTAATTGCAGAATCGAGAAATGACAATAATGGAAATAACAAGAAATTGCAGAATTGAATTGCATAATCTAGAATTGGCAATATTGGATAGCAAATTAGATAAGCTTAGTAAATGAAATTGCAAAGGAAATTTTGATAAAGAATATGGCTCAAGAATGTCATTGCCCTAAGTTATAACTGCAAGCCAAAATTGCAATTCCAACCTACTCCACACTCAATTGTAAACCAAAATTGCTTCACCTATTTACCTTGAATTTAGGTTTTAGGAGGCTAAGTGAGTGACTTATATGTCTATAGTCCCTCTATCTTAGATCATTCGACTCAATAATTTTATGGGTTTTGGAGTCTTTAATCCATATGTCTAGAGTAAGGATTGGCTTATGTCTAAGCTCTTTTTCTCCATTACTTGTGTGAAATCTACTTATCACTAACCTTGTCGGTATTAGATCTAAGCTTGAGTTGCTAGTTGATCAATATAGGATCTCAACGGAATTTTGTTCAACACATGCAAACAATTGAGATGTAGGCTTGGTTTTTATTGAAATTTTGGCTACAATTACTTCTTAAGGAATTCACATCCTTGAACCCCCTAAAAAGTTTAGCTCAAATTGAAAGTAAAAATCTTACAACTAATTGAAGAAAAATTCATATTAGAAACTTAAGTAAATTACTAATAAAAACTGGAACTAATTGAATTAATGCAAAAATTTTATCCTAAACAGCTTGCTTCTAGGAACAATTAAGATAATAGTTTTTTGATGCAAATCTGAGCAAATAAAAAAAAAAAAACAAGACTTCCAAGATTTTTCAAATTAAAAATAAACAGAGGGCAGCCAATGACACTTCCTTCTACCTTCGAATTCCACTATAAGTCTACAAATAAATATTGAAACTTTTATAAGACACAAGACATAATTAAACTAAAACAGAATTGATTCAAAATTTGTTCAATTAATCCTTACTCCATCCCAATCGACTCAATCTCTTACTATTTCTAGGAGGCAATTAGTCTTGACAATCCAAGTACACTTGAATCGGATTGGGTGAACTGAAGTGAAAGCATAAATTGAACAACTTGTACAGAAATACGAAGATTGAGCAAGATGAATCCACGAAAACTCAAAATATAGCCTGGAATTAAACAAAAACTTAATGCAAAACAGAATTCGAATGATGAACAAAATGGTACTGCCAGCAACTCTTGATAATACAAGAAGAAAATTCAGAAAAGTAAAAACAAAAACTAAAGTTATCGGCAAAAACAGAGTAAAAAAATGTTGCATAAAATAGAGGAGAAAACCACGAAAATTAACTCCAAAACGTCTCCAAAAATGAATTGCTTAGCTCCTCCTCTTCTTCCCCCTTTATAGGCCTTCATTAAGATTGAAGAATGCCCAAATTTCGTGCTCAAAATCTCCCAAATCATGTTGTAATTGAAGATTTTTGGAATGGGTTAAATTCAGATTTTTTTCCTTTTTTGAACTTTTCTACTGCTCCAGATTTCAGAATCACGATTTTGCAATTTCTACATTCCATGCTCCAGAAACAATTGCAGAATCACGATTTTGCAATTTCCACATTCCCTACAAACAAACTTAACTTTTTTATAATCTCATCTAATTGCCTTCATTCTTATTCGTTTCTTATTTTCAAGCAACTTTCAACTATTTTTAAATGATCTTAAGACAAAACAAGAATATTTTAAGTAATTAGGAGTTAAATAAGCCTTGATTCTAAGGTTTATCAGCCCTCCTTAATCAAACCCTGAATTAATCACGCAAAGATCATTAATTACGATAATATTGTTCTAATAATAATGTTACTACATCAAAACAAATCATAAAGCAAAATAACTCAAAGTTAGGAGTTTTCCATAATATAATGAGATAACATTCGACAATTTAGTCCTAAAATGCTAGCCTATAACTCTTAATTTAAGAGTTATCAGAAGCCCAAAGAGGATGAGTTTTCACGCAAAGTTCTTCCTCACAAAGCTGTTGTTCCCATTACATTTTTCTGCTATTTTCTTCTTGTTTTTAGTTCCTTCAAGCCTCAATATTCAGTCTAATCTAGACGAAAGTCTTAGATTGTAAAGACCCGACTCCCTTTGAAAAAAGTGGGATCGAGTATGATTGAAGAAAGGGGCGAACTAGGGCATTTACACATTGTTTTTCGCGTAGTTCTTTTAGCAAGTAGTTCAGTCTTGTTCTTCCTTCTGTTTTAGTTTTTATTGGTTGTAGTTGGTAGATCTAAGTTGCTGTTTGTTTTCTTTTCTATTTCCAGTAATTTGAATTCAAGTTGAATTCCAGTTTCTGTGGTATTGTTCTTGAAAGGAGTAATTAATAAGAATTAAATTTCAACTTCAACTTCTTTTCTTTTCTTTTCAAAGTCTACTAGTTTAATCTCTTTTTAATATGGAGTTTAACACACTTGATTCAGTATTGTTCTTTTCCTTAAGTATGGGCTAAGTCTTTGTTTGAGATTCAAGCACGAGAATGCCCTAAAGAAGGGAATAAAGGCCTAATTGTGAGAGCAACATTGCTTACTCCATAACTTGTTTGCCTTTATTGACTTTAATTCTTATTATTAGTCAAGATTGATCACCTAGATTAGTATACATCAATTGAATCTAATACTGAAAAGGTTAGATGAAGTTGGGATTTCACAAAGCAAATAAAGGAAAAAGCCTAGACATAAGAATTTATTTTTTACCTTAGACATAGGGAAAAACCTTTAAAACAAAAAGGATTGTGTTTCAAAATCAACTAGGTTTGTATTAGCCATAGAAATATTGGCTTAATCACTTAGTCTCCTAAAGATACTTCATAGAAGGTCGAATAGGTGTCAAATTCAGTTTACATTACTTAAGAGTAGAGTCATAGATTACAATTGCAATTATGCCGCAATTCTAATCAAAGGGGTATGAATGTGTTTGGATCCCTTCCTTTTATCCTTGACATTTCTTTCTTGTCCAAAAAAAAGTCATCCCAAATTTTATTTGACATTGATTACCGCAATTGCATTTTGGAAAACATCTTTATTATTTCTTGGATTTTGTTATATCCATTCCCTGTGGGATGGATACTTTAAAGTACTTTTAATTTTATTACTTGCATCGAGAGTGTGCACTCGTGCTGGACTAGAGCTTCTTTCAAAACCAAAAATCTTTATTCTAAGCCCATACGTTTCAATCGATCAATAAGTCGAGCTTTAGTTATATGTTTCGTTAGGCTTGTTCAAGTTCGGTTGATCGATGAGACTGGCTATCAAAATCATGGTGATCCATTAGGAATGTTTATATTTTCTTTCTCTGTCACTTTAAAAAAATAAATTTAATCTTTTTTTTGTTTTGGAAGAAAAAAAACATACAAATTTATGAACCAAAAAAGTTTTTTTTTTTTTTTTTTTAAGTGACAGAGTAAGAAAATATAAACATTTCTAATGGATCACCATGATTTTGTGATCCATGATTCAAAAAAAAAAATTAATCCTTTTGTTTTCCTTGAATTTGTATGTTTCATTTATGATGTTGACAAGCAAAATCATAGTACATTTAGTAATGTTTAGATTTTCATACCCTATACCTCACCTCAAAAGATTTAAGTATTTATTTTGATTCATGAATTTTCATACTTATTTCATTTTGTCTACGTATTTTAAGATCTATTATTTTAGTTTACAAATTTTTTTAAAAAATTATTTTAGTATTGGTTGATAATTATGTTATGTAAATTATATAACGAAAACTTTTTTCTTTTTTTTAGTTCATATAACGAAAGCTTAATGTAATTTGCCAAATGAGTATCTAAAAATATCTTTATTAACAAGTATAGAATCAGATCTCAAAATTATCTAAATTTTTTGTTGAATAATTAAAGACAATAACTTAAATAGTTTTTTACGTAAATTTTAAAATTTTAAAATAAGTAGGAAAAACAGTTAAGATACTAAAATTAAAAATAGAAAAACACATTTTTGGTCCTAAGGTTTAGATTTGGCTGTATTTAGCTATCTGAGTTTTCAAACTCGATATTTTAACTTGAAATTTGGGTTTGTTAGCATTTTGATTCCTACAGATAGTTTTTCATTACCGTAGCTAACGAAAGTTGATGTGACCATGTTTTATATATATATATATATATTTTTTAAATTTTGAACATAAAAATATTTTTTTCTTCTTTCTCTCTCCTCTCATCTTATTCCTTCTTCCTTTCATTTATGGTCGTTGCCGTCCCATTTTTTCTTTCTCCTCTTTCCTTTTTCTCTTCTACCTCTTTCCTCTCCTTCCTTTCTTCTTCTTTCTTTTTCTCATTTTCTTCTTCTTCTTATTCCTCTTTCCAAACCTTCTTTTTCTCCTTCCCCACGTTTACTAAAAAAAAAATATGGAATGCTCATATTTGGAACAAATTGAGATCTAGTTCGTTCCAATTTTTTATTTTTTTAGTAAACATGGAGAATGAGAGAAAGAAGGAGAAAGAAAAAGAAGAAAGGAAGAAGAGAGGAAAGAAGAAGAAGATTGCACCGACAACAACCAGGAATGGGGAGGAGGGAGAAAGAAGAGAGAGAGAAAAGAAGAAAAAATATTTTAGAAAAATTAAAATAATTTTTTTTAACTAAAAAAAAAGTTTCACATCAACTTCTGTTAGCTACACAATAATAAAAAACTGACGGAATGGACCAAAATGCTACCAAACCAAACCTTAGGGATTAAAATGTCAAGTTTGAAAACTCAATGACCTAAATGCTACCAAACCCAAACCTCAAAGATCAAAAGTGTATTTTTTTTTTCCTTAAAAGTAAAAACAATATATAAATGTTAAAAAACATTTTGGTCCTGAAATTTTATTGAAAGTAATAATGTAGTCCCTGAATCTTAATTTGTAACAATTTAGTTATTAATACTTACAAATTTGTAACAATTTAGTTTCTTAACTTTAGTATGTAACAATTTAGTCACTATATTTTAAAATTTATAACAATTTGATCCCTAGTGTAAAAAAATTCCATCAAAATTAAGTGTCAATTTTTATTATGGAACAGTTTAGTTTTTGTAGTTTATAAACACATTTAGTCCCTAATTTGTTAATCGATCTACATATAAAAGAAACTTCATTAGATCTTAACAATATTTTTTTTAATAAAGACTAATTATTACAAAATTTAAAATACAATGACTAAATTGTTATATATAAAGTTGATAAATTAAATTGTTATAAATGGTAAATTACAAGAATTAAACAGTTGTAGACTAAAGCTCCGAAACTAAATAATTGCAAAGATGAAATTATAACAACTAAATCATTACAAACAAAATTGAAGACTAAGGCTCCGTTTGATAATCATTTGATTTTTGGTTTTTGGTTTTTGAAAATTAAGCTTGTTATCTCCTAATTTTTGTACAATGGTCTTCATCTCCCTTAAGGAAGCATTTGAATTCTTAACCAAATTCTAAAAACAAAAACAAGTTTTTTAAAACTACTTCTTTTAGTTTTCAAAATATGGCTTGGTTTTTGAAAACATAGGTAAAAGATAGAAAACAAAACAAATAGATCCATAGAAGTGAGTAGTATTTATAGGCTTAATTTTTAAAAACAAAAAAAAAAAAAAAACCAAATGATTATAAAACGGAGCAAAAATTATTATTTTCACGAATGATTAATAACTAAAAATGTTTTTTCAACCATAAATAAATATTGGAGAGAGTCATGTGTTGTGTTGACATCACAGTAATCACACCCAAATAAGCCGGCAATTATATATATTTTTTAAAAAAATAAAGAAAAGAAAATTTTCGAACGGCCATTGATTTGATGGTTGATTATCCGACAAATATTATTTTATTCTCTTTCTGTTGTAAAAATAGCTTTCAGAATTTCTTAAATAATATAATGAAGACCGATTTTAGATAATATCTAATTTCGACTTGCATGAAGAGCTTTAAATGAAAAACAAAAGCAAAAAAATAAATATAGAGGAAGGCCTGCAATTGTTCATTTCTTTGAATGGAATGAACATGCAAAATTATATTAAATATTTTTTTTTATTTTTATTGCATTTGTTACCAATAAATTAATTATTATTTTTTTCAATCAATATTTTCAGAGATTGAAAATTGCCTAAGATGGTCGAACACATCTTGCCTTTTGATGCCAAATACACAACCAACTCAGTAGGAAAAGATCTATTTTGCGTTCACCTTTTAAAATTATTTTCTATTATTTTAAATAATGTGGAAAGATATTTATTGTTTCTTTATTTTTCCTATTAATTAAAATTATAACATTGTTGCTTGAAAAATGATTAATCGTGGTTATATATGAACAATTGTTGCGTGGTTTATTGACCATGCAAAACCGCAAGTGTACGGTGTCAAGTTTTAGTATAATGATTAGTGAATATAGAGTATCGTCCTCAAAAATGATTTTTCTGGATTAATTGACTACCATGAATATTAACATCCAATTTTATTTAGAAAAGTAATTTTAGGAGTTTCTTGATTAACAAAATTAAGCAAAAATAAAGGAGATGTCAAAGAGAGGAAAACCTAGGGAATTGACTTTACCAATTGAATCAATATTTTAATTGATTAATTCAATGTATGATTATGCAAAACTATAAGCAAGACACGCAGTTGTCAAAAGACCCTTCCAAGCCCAATTGACTTCATGCAAGACTTTATCTTCCGTATCCGTCTAGATTTTAATAACTTACAAGGAATTAAGAATGTCTTTATATGCTTCTAAGAGAATTCCTCCTTTACATGTAAGAATTTACATTTAGTTGTGTTTGAATTTATTCTAATATAAGCGCCACTCTTTCAAGCACAAATTTAGATCAATAACTCATGCAAACCTTGGCCAAAAATTCACAAGCATTAAGTGCATTCAAACACAAATAGTTATAAAGCATAATCAAAGCATGGATTAACAACAAAAATAAAGAATTCAATGGTTACATCAATTCCCTAGCTAAAGTTTAGCCACTCATAGTTTCAAAAAACAATTCTAAACTTAAACAAAAATCCATAGCACGAACTACAACAAAAAGGAAAAAGAAAAAACTCTATTTCATGTGTCGATCCTCGTTCCCGATGCACGTCACAATCTCGAGCTTCCAACTCTCGTTCTTCGCTCTCAAGAATGTTCCCCGTCTCCTAAATTAGAGTAGAAATCAAGCTAGGGCTTAATTCTCGCCAAAAGCAACGCTCCCCTTTCCACAAATAATTAAGGATCCTTTTATAGAAATCGGGACAGCGTCGAGACGCTAGGTTATAGTGTCTCGACTCTGTCCTTCCATAACGCGTGTTTTCGAAATAGGAAAGGTAGCGTTGAGACGCTTGAGACGCTACAAGACAGCGTCTCAACACTACCTGTGCAGTTTCTATGGCTTGTTGGGTTGCATCTATAGCGTTGAGACGCTATGCTCTCGGATATTCTTACCCAAATCCTTCCTTTGCTCCTCATGGCCTCGAAATTTATGTTCCATTAGCTTCATACTCGCCATGGTATCTCCAATGATAACTGAAATTTCAATAAATAAACTCGTGAAAAACACCAAATAGTTTATAAAGACCAACAAAAATAAAGTCTAAGGATAGCACATTTTGTGTGCTATCAACAATAAATTTAACAAAGAGAACATTTGAGTATCAAACTTTTTGTTTTGCTGACAAGCAAGTTTTTTTTAATATCAGTTTAATCTTTCTATTATTTTTATTATTGAGATTAAAAATATGTACTTTTATCCAGGATAGCAACAGCAAATCCAGACTTTTACAAATAAGATCTATAAAAAATTATTTTTGATAACTGAATTTTGCAACCATATCTTTAATAGACCTATCAATCTAAATATAACTCAATTACAGACTTTTACAAATAAGATCTATAAAAAATTATTTTTGATAACTGAATTTTGCAACCATATCTTTAACAGACCTATCAATCTAAATATAACTCAATTAGTTGAGAGATTTTTCATCTTATTATTTAAATTGTAGGTTAAAATATCCTTTTAGTTCCTGTATTTTGGAATTCATTTAATTTGATTCATGTACTTTTAAATGTCTAAATTTAATCCACATACTTTCAATAAATCTTAAAATTAGTCTTTATAGTTAGTTTGAAATTAATTTTTATCAAATTTGGTACATTAAAAATAATAATTTTCATTCAATAAAAGATATATACAATGTAAATATTTTTCTAAAATTTATAGAGTGAGAGCTAATAGAAACCAAAATTTTCTTTGGAAAAGATAACCATAAACTAACATTAGAGACTAATTTTAAGATTTATTGATATACGATAATAAAATTTAGATATTTTGAAAGTACATTGACTAAAATAAAACATATCTCAAAATACAAGAACCAAAATTATATTTAAATTTAAATTGTAATATTCTAAAAAATACATCCTACAAGGTGGAAAATTTATTGACTAAATGAGTATAGTTCAACGGTAATTGACATGTATGCTCGATCAAGAGGTCAAAGGTTAGACTCTCCCATTCTCAAATGTTGTTGAACTCAAAAAAAAAAAAAAAAAAAAGTGTGGAATGTCTTTTCTATTAAAATAGTATAATACATAAGATTATTACTTTATTTATAATATTTCAGCATGTTCTCCCATAAATTTTAGTAAGATTTTTTTTTTCCTTTTAAATGTAAGAGTAGTATTTGATCACATATTCAAAATTACCGCACTCAGTAGAAGTATATGAGCCATCCAATACGAGGTTATTTAATTAGGGGTTTAAATTTATACGTTGACCTCTATATTCATATATAGTTTTATTTCAATATGATTAAGCTATGTTTAAATTGATATTGTATTCAGTATTTAAGTTTATGAATTTTAGTTAGGGTGTTAAAAATTTGTTAATTACATTAGTGTTGCATTAATTTACAATCATTACTCTCTTGATTTCACCCCTTCTTCAATGGTTTGAAATCATTAGACTTAATAAATTAAATAGAAAAATTTTATTTTTCACCCACATATTCGATTTTATGAATCTAATTCTTACTTTAGATTTACAATTTCATCAAATTAAATCTTAAACATGAATTAGTGGTAAAATTAATATATTCAATTAATTGTTTTTTTTTAAGTATTTGTGACACCGTAGAACATTCTTGTAGCTGAACAAGATACATTTTTTACTTGACTTTGTCCCTAGGTTGTTCCAAACATTTTTATGGTTGAGTTTGAGCATTTTTATAAGCTTGGTTTTTAGTATTTTGTTGGCTGAATTTTGTATGATTTATTAATTAAATTGGAGACAATTTTAATTTAGTTTTGAAGAGACATTGAACACCTCTTATTGGAATCTAAGATTTAACTCGATGAAATTGAAAGATTAAATTTAAAATTAACTCATCAATCTAAGAACGAATCTTAGATGACTTTTAAAATGATGAAAAGTACTTTTAGCCAATTAAAACACCATCTATAATTTACATTGTGTTTGATTCCTTTTAATCAAAAGTGATTTTTAAAATCCTAAAAATGAACTTAAATGTGCTTCTAGATAAAACACTTAACTAGTGCTTCTCGTAAAAATGCTTATAAAAAAGTGTTTGCTTATCAACATTTATGTTACAAATCATCCCGAACTTACTGATCTAAAATATATAGATAAAAATCCAATTCTCCTAAACAAAACTTCAGAAAGGAAATTTAAACGAATTTTTAAATGAATGCATGCAATTAAATATCATTTAATAATAAAACATTCTTTTACCAAGGGAATCAAACATAATTGTAGGAAAACAAATAATCTACGACTTAAATTTTTTGGAAACAAATCAATTTATATCCTAATTTTGGAATTATATCACTTAAAACTTCAAACTAATAATTATATCAATTAAAGTTCAAAATTCACAGGTGAATCAATTTAGACTCTCCATTATAATTTCGTTTCAAAACCATTAATATACAACTTTCACACATGTATAAGACTTCCTTTAATGCAGAGATTAACATACATAAATTAGAGAGAAATGCTATAATCAAAACAGATAGTAGTTGTTTTTCATTAATATGAGCGTTTTTTCATCTCCTCATCTTCCTCTATCTTCCTCTACTTATTTAGACAAAATTACGTGATAATTTTTCTTGCTACTTTGATAGAATTTTCGAAGAAGAATAATCTTCTATTTAGGTGATTTTGAGTTGATTTTAAATGAAATCAAGTGAAAATGGCTATAAATCACTAACAAATAGTCTAATTTGATTCACTTATAAAAGTTTAGGGTTTAAATCAATACAATTTATTAATTCGGAGTTTTAATTGATACAACACTCAAAGTTTAGGAGTATAAAGTATTTTTTTTTCTCAATTTTTTTTATATAAAATCTACAACTCAATTGCCGAGAGATTACTAATAACTTACATTTTTTTTAGTTCAACAATTGTGAGGGTAGAAAAGTGAACACATCAACCTTTGCGATAGTAATAAGTGTCTTATCTACTGAATTATGTTCAATTAAGCTAATATAGCATACAATTGAACTATGTTCGTGTTGATTTTAATATTATGCTTATTAGTTAATATCAATCACATTGACTTCCAAAACTTTCCATCCTTGTCAAACTCCAATTTTTGTAATTTTCATTTGGAACTAAGAGACAGATCACAAGAGAGGGGAAATCAATTGATTCTTTCTATACGTTAAAATATAAGTGAAAAGAATTGAGGATTTATAATTATAATAAAATAATGAGACAGAGAGGAAGAGACAAATTCAAAGTTTATTTGGTTATTACTTAAATGATTAAAACAGTGCTATGCATTAGTAAATCAAGTCGCTAAATTATTGCCATCTGTCACAAGCCTGTTCAATCTTAGGATTCAGCAACAAGGTCGTTTTTCCCCCTTGAATTAATATATATATATATATATATTTTTAATAAATTAATATAGATTAAATTACAAGTTTAGTCGTCATTAACTTTTAGGTTTGTATTTATTTGGTCCCTAAACTTTAAAAAGTATATAGTAGGTCTTTAAACTTTTAAATTTATGTCTAATAAGTCGCTAAATTTTAAAATTGTCTAATAAGTCATTAAACTTTCAATTTTGTGCTAATAGATTATTGACATATTCAAAATTTTTAAAAAATCAATTAATTTATATCTAATAGGACCCTAAATTTTCAATTTTGTGTCTAATAGGTCCGTGAATTTTTTTAAAAAATGCCCAAAGGACCTAATAGACACAAAATTGAAAATTCAAGAACCTATTAGACATAAAATTGAAAATTTAAGGATCTGTTAGACACTTTTTAAAACATAAATACCAAATAGACACAAATCTAAAAGTTCAAAGATATATTTAGACACTTTTTTAAGTTCAGAGACCAAATAGACACAACTTTGAAAGTTCAAGACTAAACTTGTAATTTAGTCATTAATACATATTAGAATTTTTTTTCTAATAAACAAAACACCGAATATTATTTTAGTGACTTTTCATCTATACAAGACTTTTTTTTCTTTTTGTAATTATTTTGATCAACTCGTGTACCTCGAGTAATCTCACAAGGCATTAAAGAGTTGTTCGATAACATTTAAGATTTCTTGTTTTCTATTTTCTATTTCTCATTTTTAAGCAATATTATCAAAATTGTATGTAAATTTTAAAAACAGACACAGGGGTGGTTTCTTTTTCGTTTTCTTTTTCCATTTTTTTAAGCAAGAATTAAATATTATTTTCTCTTTTTCTTATAAACGTAATAATTTTGAATATTTTAAAAAATTAAAAAATAATAATAAATAGAAACATTACCAAATAAGTTTGGTATGGCCTACTTGTACAATATTTAGTATTAAAAAACTAAAAAACATACAATATTCTCTAGATAAACAGTCATCCAAAGAAGATGATTTAATGACTAGTAAATCTAATACAAAAGTTAATATGTGAAGTTGTCTTTAAAGAAAATTAGATATGGATCAAATGTACTAATTTGAGTAATTGACATTAAGAATCTAGAAGAGAATAAACAAGTACAAATGTATTAAATGATGTTTATCAAACTTATAGTTTGTATGCTTCATTCAGAAGGCAAACTATTTTCGGTAGGACACATTTTTTATTGTGTGGCTTTATTTTTTTAAAATATTTACAAAACATTTTTTTAATCAAACTAATAATTAAAATAGCCATAAATTTTAAAAAGTGATTGCAAATCCATCTTTTTTTTAATTAAAAAAATCGAGTTACTGACTTAATAATATATACACCATTTTGTATTTAACTTGTTGCAATAATAGTCGATGAACATAATTATTAATTGATCGACTTAAATATTTAGTGGGATGATTATAGTAATCTCTATTTGACCAGTTTCATATTTTTTATATATTAATTAATTTTTTTGTTTAAAATTTATTTTAGTCGTTGAACTTCCATTCTATATTTTTTAATTTGATCCTTAAACTTTTAAATGTAGTGTTTAGCTCCTTTAAGTTTCCATTATTCTATTTCAGCCTCTAAATTTTGAACTACATTTTGAAATTTAACAACTTAACTTTCATATGATTTACAATGCCTCATCAAGTAAATGAAAAAAACACATGCATATGTTACGTTTTTGTTAAATAAATTTACCAAATGAAAAGCTTAAAGGTTAAAACAAAGATGTTTAAAAAACGCTCAAGCAACCAAAATAGAATAATTATAGAAACTTAAAGACCAAAATAAGATTTTAAAAATTAAGGTTCAATTACAAGTTTAGTTCTTGAACTTTTAGGTTTGTATCTATTTGGTCTCTAAATTTTTAAAAGTGTCTAATAGGTCCCTAAACTTTCAATTTTATGTCTAATAGATCCCTGAACTTTCAATTTGTGTCTAATAGGTCCCTATCAAATTTAAAATTTTTAAAAATTAATTGATCTATAAGATTTAAATTTGAATTTTATGTATAATAGAACCTAAAATTTTAATTTTGTGTCTATTAGACCCATGAATTTTAAAAAATTCAAAAGCCCAGAGACTAAATTTATAATTTTGAAAGTTCAATGACTAAATAGATACAAACTTCAAAGTTTAGAGACTAAATGTGTAATTTAACCAAAAATTAAATAGCTACATGTATGCAATCATCCACCTTTACTAGGTCATATTTGTGTCTAGTATCATATTATATTTTAAATGATTAAATAAGTATGAAGTATAATATTTGTGATTAAAATATTTGTCACAATAAATTAAAAATAAAAAATAGAAAAAAGGAGAAAAGTGAAGCACATGCAATTGCCTGAGTGTCTGGTGTTCTTTAATTTGTATCCTCCTTTTTTGGACCGTACAAAGTTGATTATACTATTCCATTTCCATTTGTATAATTACTGAACCAAAAGCCTTTTCTAAAATATCCCAATGTCTCCAAAAGGACAGAATTAGCATGTAAGTATTTTTAAGTACACTCATTATTTAACACCCAATTCTATTTTCAGTCAACATTTTCCTTACAACATAAGGTTCCTTCTTTATACCTTTTAAATATATAGTACATATTATATATCTTTTGAAGAAAAAAATTCTAGATTGAATTCTAGATTTGTTTTTTGGGTTTTGTTTTAGTTTTTCATTTGCTTAAGTTATAAGTTTAGTCTCTGAACTTTGAAGGTTGTGTCTATCTGGTCCTTGAATAATTTTGTGTCTAGTAGGTCTCTGGCAAATTCGAATTTTTTAAAAATTAGTTAATCTATTAGATATAAATTTGGATTTATGTCTAATGAAACCTCAAATTTTCAATTTTGTATCTTGAGACTAAATTTGTAATTTTGAAAGTTCAGTGATCAAATGGACACAAACCTCAAAGTTTATGGACTAAATTTATAATTTAACCTTTCCATTTTTTAAAAATTATAAGTTTGTTTGATAGTGATAATAACCTTTTTATTTTTTTGTTTTTCACTTTCTAAAATAACTTTTGAAACCGATGTAGAATTTTGAGAATTATTTGTCAATTATGTAATTCTATTTTTAAGAATAGCGATGGTTTTACTAACCTTTTATTTCTTACCATGTGGTATTTTTTAAAATTTTAGGAACAAGAAAAATTAGGGCATAATGTCTATGTTTTTAGTTGGGTTAAAAACTCTTTTGGTCCCTAAACTTTCATGAAAGTAAAAATTTAGTCTCTGAACTTTATTTTATAACAATTTTGTTCATGTACTTTTAAATTTGTAACAATTTAGTCCTTGAACTTTAGTATATAATAATTTAATCCTAAAACTTTCAATTTTGTAACAATTTAATCCTTACCATACAAAATTTCATCAAAATTAAATGTCGATTTTTATTATTTAACGATTTAGACTTCATAGCTTATAAACATATTGGGTCCCTAATTAGTTTCTTGATCTATCTAGTATCTATATAAGAAATCTCATTAAATCTCAACAATAATTTTCACGACAAGGACTAAATCATTACAAAGTTTAAAATACGGGGATCAAATTGTTACATACTAAAGTTTAGGTTCTAAAGTGTTACAAAATTGAAATTATAGATACTAAATTGTCACTTCTATGAAAGTCCAAAGATCAAAGTGATTTTTAATCTTTTAGTTTTCTAGGGCGAATAAGCCAAACTACAGTCGCAAATAGACAGGTCAAGCCAAACAAACCAATTTTGTTGATCGAGCTTTCCACTTGTTTATTTCATGTATCTATCTACTGTGTTAAATCGTCCCACATATATTTAATAAACACAACATCATCATTTTATTAATTTTGTTAAGGATAGAGACTAAATAAAATCATAATTCAAAATTCAAGCTTGTAATTGAAACTTCTTAAAGTTTGAGGATTAAATAGATACGATTGTCAGAATCCATTAACTAAACTTATAATTTAACCTTAGTTTAACCTTGAAAGATTTATCTCAAATTCAAAAGAATTTTTCCTTTTGAATGATTGTCAAGGAAGGCTTTCATCCATATCCTTGTGCCCTAAATCATTTCTTGTCCTCCCATGAATTCTCATTAGATTGGTTGGGGATCATGGTGGGGATTTGCTACGAAAAAGTCATGAACGACGACTTTTATGTGGAAAATTTTTCCCATTTAGATTTAGATTTTTACTCGTTGGCCATGGTTTAATCAAGGTTTAAAATGTCGATGTCGACGGAAATATCGAAGTCTCAATTTTATGGAAATTTCGATGGAAATATCGATAAAATATCGATGTCGATGGATATTTCTAGAAAAATTTTAAAAACAAAAAATTCAAAAAAAATATTTAAATTAATAAATGAACATTTTACACTTTTTAAATGAGTTAAAATACTTGTTACATTATTATATTCACATTAAGTTACATTTTCTTGCTATTTTTTTTTATATTTCGTCAATTTTGTACGGTATAGTGGAAATGTCGATTCTCCTCTTATGTCGATGTTGAACCCATGGACATGTGAAAATTTCGATGGAAATGTCGACATGTCAACGGAAATTTAATACCCTGGGTTTAATTAGGTATAAAACTGAAAATATATAATTAGAATAATAATTTTGAGGGTCGAGGATGGGAACATGCGTCCTCGAAATTAAAAAAATTGACACATCTACTAATGAATAATCAACGGTTAAAAATTTAAAAATTTTCACTTGAGTCATTTAAACAAGAAAGAAATAAAATTTATCATGTTTCACCTATGTGCTTAATTAATTAAATAAATTTTTTTCTATAAATTTTTAATTTTGTCTTTTTTAGTGCAAACATATACGGGAGAAAATTTAAACCTCAAGTGTTTTGGTCGATTATAAATGTTTTAACCAATTAAGATATTCAAGTTGATCAATTTCGTCCCATTAAACTTAACCAAAGAGGGATGACATCAATACCTTCTATAAAAGAACACTCAAATAAATCAAAAAAGTTTGGCTAATAAAATACCCAAAATTATCTCTAAAAAAACTATAATGATAAAAAGAGGAATTGTCATTTCAAACCTTCCGTGTATGAATAATCTCCAAGAAATCAAAGCTAAGCGAACCATTTAATTTGAACATAGAATTTTCGGCCCCCACCAATTTGGATGAACAATTTAGATCCATCAAACTTGTCACAAAAAAGTGAATCCCTTTAACATCTCTCCTTTTAATTAACCCAAATCTCATACCATATACAATTCACACTCTTTATATTTCAATATTGTTAAGATTCTACGTACTACAATTTGTATCAAATTTAAATTTGAGCTATACAACTAGAAATTATTTATCAACCTCCCAGCATTAGCATAGCTCAACTTACATAAAATTTATTCAAGAGATTTAAGGTTTGAATCTTCCACCCCACATATTATAAATAAATTATTTGTCAACCTGTGAGCATCTCAACTAATTAAGACTTATATTCTCAATCAAAATGTTAGAAGTTTGAATCCTCCTATTCTATGTCGTTGAACTAAAAAAACAATTAGAAATTATATGAATATAAAGTTAAACATTAAAAAAATAATAATTATATCACAAAATTTTTTTAGTTAAACAATATGTGGGGATAGAGATTTGAACCTCTAACTTCTTGGTAGGCGATATAATATTTTAATCAATTAAATTATGCGTAGATTGACGTTATATCATAAATTTATTTCCTGTAACTACTTATTCTTTAAAATTTTAAAAGTTCTAATTACACTTTTAAACTTTTGGCTTAATCTTTAACGTTACGTTACCACTTATACTTAAATATTGATACAGCACCAGCACGTTTATTAAAATGAGGTAGGATAATTTAGCATAATCTGACAAAAGATTAGGCTAATTAAATTAAGCAAGGATGAACTAGTTTAAAATTTTGATGGGACGAACAAATGGAATACATCTTCGAAATCTTATTGAAAAGAAAGAAAAGAAAGGAGTTGGAATTTGAAGAGATAAGGAGGAGAAGTGGACATGAAGTGGTGAGGTTTTGGTCAAAAGAAAGCTTTTTTATTATTCCACTTTTTACAATATGTTATATCATTTATGTGACTTCCTTTGGTTTGATTTCCTTGGAAATAAATATCTCACTGGACAAAAAAGAATCACTTAAAATCCATCTTCACCTAATTTCACACAGTAAAAAAATATTTTTTTTCCCCAACAATTTAAAAAAAAAAAAAATTGGAAAGGTACACAATTCATTAATATTCACTTTTTATTTTTGTCCCGTTATCCTATTTACTTCTTTTGGTTTGGCTAAACTTTCAAAATTTTCATATTTACTTTTTTTTAGTTTAACAATTTTGAGAATATTGGAGGACAAAGCTTTAGACTTTATGGTAGGTAATAAGTGTTTTATTCATTGAGTTGTACTTGGACTGACTTGTTCATATTTGAAATCTATTGATCAAATAAATGAATAAAAGATGTGTCTACCTCACGTTTATGTTAAATATTTTATTAAAATATTGACGACAAGTGGCTTCAAACATCTAACTAGACTCACTTTAAAAGATTAAATCTCCATTGTTAATTGTTTGTTAATCATTTAACAAAAACTTGATTTATATATCTTTCATTCACTTACTACATCAATAGATATACATATGAACAAAGCTCAAATTTTAAAATAAAGTATTTGAAAATTTAAAGATCAAAATAAATTAAACATAAAAGTTTAAGGTCTAAATTTAAAGACTAAAATAGTTTTTTTTTAAAGCTCAAAACTCACTTTCTAAGATTAAGTATTCAAAAAGTTAGAAATGAGCACAGAAGTTCTGCTAAAATAACATTTCAATTTATTTATTGAGAATATGACACAACAACTATAAGACAGAGATTCTTTTGACCTTTAAAAAAAATTACTAAAGTTACTAATATTTGAATCGTTAAATGTTCATTTGATAACCATTTGGTTTTTTGTTTTTAGTTTTTGAACTAATTTATACTTGTTTTCCTACAATTTCTTTATCATGGTTTTTACCTTTCTTAATAAAACATTTGAATTCTTAGTCAAATTTCAAAAACAAAAACTACTTTTTTTAGTTTTCAAAACTTAGCTTGTTTTTTTGAATGATATAGAAAGTTGACAATAAAACAAAGAAACTCATAGATAAAAATAGTGTTTATAAGCTTAATTTTCAAAAATCAAATGATTATCAAACGGGATCTAAGTTATTGTTAAGGTGGTAGTTTTCAACCTTAAAAAGTCTACTAATTTTATACTTTTTCTTTTAGGATATACATCACAAATATAGGAATGGAATTTTTCAACATGCTATCTCTTAGAAGGAATAAAAAATGTCCTAACTACATCACCAATTTTTTTCCTTGATAGGCGAAACTTTTCATTCAACATTTACTATATTTATTATGATAGGAAAAAGAATAGACATTAGTCAATTGAGCATATAGTTACACAACAGGTTAAGACATTATATCTGTTGATGCGAGAATTTGGTTAGGTAGGTATGCATCGACTTAATCATTCTAATCAGTTGGGTAGCTGAGCTATCCTACAAGATAAGATCTCACATTGGTATGGTGTTGTGTCCAACACGCTTTATTAAGTTAGTACTTAGTACAAAGTGGTGTCGAGCAGAGTCTAAAATAGTTTGTATACGTCATTAGTGAGTTTCATCCTTCTATTTATATGTTTCCACTTTGACATATGTGTGAAGGTCGTAGGATGAGAGTCGAAATTAAGGAGAGAAAGAACACATGCCTCAGCTCGCATTCCCTTTCTTGGTAGCCAGTGTTCCACCTCGGCTCAGCCTCCAAGGTCGGCTTAGGAGGGTTTTCCTCTTTTAGAGTTTGTGATTAGATGGGCTCGGCCTATGGGCCTTGGCGATTTTACACTACAACAATATCTTCAACTAATAATAATAAGAATAATAATTAAAGAAAAAGAAAAATTAAAGAAACATATATACTACCAAGATTCCACCTCTTCTAAGACCATTCTTTGCCATTATTCTAATCACCAATAATTTATTTCATTTCATTATTATGTTTTTTTCTCTCTTTCTCCTTTTTCTGTCAAAATCAAACCGCCTTTCCTCTTAATTTAATTTCCCCTCTCTTCTCCCCTCCACCTTTAAAATCCCCACTACAGACCCACCTTCCACCACCACCACCACCACCACCAAAACTCCCCCATTCGCCTTCAACTTCCGGTCAAAGTCCATCGCCATGAGCGGCCACAAGCGAAACCCAACCGCCGCCAACAGCAGCCCCGTCGGCAGCCCCACCTCCGGCAACATCTCCGACAGCTCCACGAAAGAACAAGACCGTTTCCTTCCGATCGCAAACGTCAGCCGAATCATGAAAAAATCCCTTCCGGCGAACGCCAAAATCTCGAAAGAGGCGAAAGAGACCGTACAGGAATGCGTGTCGGAGTTCATCAGCTTCATCACCGGCGAGGCCTCGGACAAGTGCCAAAGGGAAAAACGGAAGACGATCAACGGCGACGATTTGCTCTGGGCCATGACCACTCTGGGATTCGAAAATTACGTCGGCCCTTTGAAGATTTACCTCAACAAATACAGAGAAACGGAGGAGGAGAAGCATTCTTTGGCCAGACAGGACGATCACTTGCCGTCTCCGGCGAAATCCGCGGCTGCGGTCGGTTCCGCCGCCGAACAGATTATTGGTGGGAAATCGGCCAATTCCGTGATGGATTTTCAGAATTTCAATTCTGGGTTTTATTCACTTGGGAATCATAATCACAACCATCATCAGGGAAATCAAAAGAGTTTCAATATAATCGATGGCGTTGGATTTGGGGAAAATTTGAGGAGTTTGAATGTGAGTGGAATCCATGAAAACGAAGGGAATCGAGCTCGAGCTATGGCGGCTCATCTTCAACAGAGCTCTGGTTGGTGATTCGATTATATATATATATATATATATATATATATATACTCGAAAGAAGAACACAGCCAAAAAAGTATAAGGGAATTAAGGGAGATTTTCTGACTGCAATTCAAGGTTTTTTTTTTGGGGGGAGCGGGGGTTGAATTTCGATGTTATTTTTAGATTACATTAAGGAGAATTTACGATAGTCTAATACATAAATTATATTAAGGAGAATTTATGGTAGGATTTTAAGAGTTAAGAGTATGGTCTTAGGAAAAGAGTTGAGAGAGAAATATATGTTTATTTTATTGTTTTTTTTTTTTTTTTTTTGGTTATAAAAGTGATGGGATGTGAGATTTGAATCTAGAATGAATAAAGTGAGAGTGGTATTTGTCATAATATATTGTGCTATTTGGCCTTTATTCTAAATTTAATTTCTTGTTCTCGAGGTACTTAGTTTAGTTGTTTTTTTAAAAAAAAAAATAATTTAGTAGGGTTTTTGTTTTAGTTTTCTTGTTATGAGTTATGGGAATATGGTAGTTTGACCACATTCTAATTCTTTTTGGTTAGAAAATATTCTAATGTTGAATGCCATATATTATAATAGTTTGCCGATTTTAATATAGTTTAGTTGGTAAATATATTGTCAACTTGAGCATAGCTTGATTGGTTAAGATATATATATTCTACCAAAAGATTAAAGACTTGAATCTCACATCCACGTATTGTAAAAAGAAAGAAAGAAAAAATGCTAAAGACATTTGTGGTCTTCCTTCTTTAAAGTCATAATTTTAAATCTCCATCTCATGTGTTGACTTGTGATATTTTTAAAAACTTATTGTTGTTCAATTTGATGTCATTAACACGTAGATATGACAATTGATAGCTACAATTAGACTAGCTTCATTATAATGCATATATGATATAGCTACAATCATTTACGGTCCCGTTTGATAACTATTTGGTATTTGGTTTTTAGTTTTTGAAAATTAATCCTATCTATGAGTTTCTTTGTTTTATTATCTACACTTTTTACATATGTTTTTAAAATCCAAAGCAAGTTGTGAAAACTAAAAAAAAAATAGTTTTTAAATCTTATTTTTGTTTTTGGAATTTGGCTAAGAACTCAAATATTTATTTTAAAAAAAATGAAAATCATTTAAAGAAATTGTGAAAAAACAAACACAATTTTCAAAAATTAAATGGTTATCAAAGAGGTCTTAAATTTTATCTTTCACACCTTGTATAGAGAGGAAGTCAACGAGCCAAATTTAGAGCTCAAATAGTAAAATATAGAGTTTAGACTAATATGCATTCTATATGCTTTGCTCTTGAATGGGAAACTGAGTTTAAAACAATATCTGTCCCATGTTGTCACACCAAGGAAATTGAAACTCAAAATATAAGTGTGCATGACTTTGCTTTTGGTTTTACTAAAAAAGTCTAAGATGCTAGATTTATCTAATCTGCATTAAAGAAGGCAATAAAACTAATAAATTTAATTCATTGAATATATGAAGATTGAAGAAAGGGTTGTTATGTAACCTAGAGATATCTCATCATTCTTTTTAATGCTTTCTAGTGTGTAGTTGGACTTTGAGCAAATCGAATAAATTTGTTGAATAAAAACTATATATTTGGTCATGTTGTTGTAATATATTGCAATTATCCTAAGGTGCTTCTGTACGAGGTGAATAAAATTGAGTAACCACATATTGCCTTATCATCAATGTATCGAAGTAGTAATAAGAAATTTTTAATTTATGTTCAATGAATTTGAGTGTCAAAAAAGTAACACAGATGATTTAAATCGTTATAAGAGAATGCTACATCTAATTTTGGATAGGTAAGTCAACATGCTTTTCTCAAATCCTACTTCGATAAGGGTTTTTTAGCTTCTCATACCATAGCAACTTTGATTATAGTTAGAATTTGTACTATCAACATACCCTTTAAGTGGCTTCACGTAAATACTTTATTTATTGTAACTTGTCCATTAAAAAGGTGTTGTTTTACCTAGTTGCCTAATTTTCTAAAAGTAACAACCGCAATGGATATAATTGTAATAGTTGAATTTTTAACAACCAGGTTGATTGTTTCAATTCTTCACAAACAATGTTGTGTTTGGTAGAACCTTTTTACTAAAAATTCGACTTTATGACATGACTAATTTGAATTGGAATTATATTAGATCTTTCAATCTAAATATAACTTAATGAATAAAACACCTATTACTTTTTCTTTTTCTTTTTCTTTTTCTTTTTTTTTGAGTTTAACAAATACAAGGTGGAAATCGAATTATTAAAAAATAATAATTTTTGGAGTTTAACAATTAATGGATAAAATACCTATTATCTTCTATAAAATTGATAATTTCATCCATCACATTTGTTTTTAAAAAAAAAATTAAAAAAACTATATTTGGATCTAACACCTATTTAATTCTAATTAGATTGCAACAGATAATGGAACTCATGCCCATATCCTATTTCTAATCAATGTTGAATACTCAGCATCCATTACTTCTTTCCAAACTTTTTGAAGTTGAAACATCTTTGCAAGTTGCTGGTTCTTTCTGACATCAATGAATTGTAGATTGTTTTTCTTTGGTATAATATATAAAAACTTTTGAT
The DNA here is from genome assembly GCA_033996785.1 of Trichosanthes truncata. NCBI lineage: Eukaryota > Viridiplantae > Streptophyta > Magnoliopsida > Cucurbitales > Cucurbitaceae > Trichosanthes > Trichosanthes truncata. The sequence goes on from JAWPNB010000003.1 coordinate 76,289,411, forward strand.
TTGGTGATACATGTCTTGGTTCTTGCGATCAAAGAGTAATTAAGGACATGTTTGAAATGACTTTTCAAATGCTTAAAAAGGAATTTTAAGTGTTAAAAAAAAGTGTTTCTAAATGCTTGAAAATTTATTCCGAGCCCTAAATATTCTACTAAGTTTGAGTATTTTGCCCTATCATTTGCTTGTAGACACTTTTTGACTTGGTTATGGAGTGTTCTTTATTATTTACTCTTTTCTTTGGCATATATTTCCTCAATAACTGCTACTTCTAATTAAGACTCTTCTAGATGTTTTATCATAATGACATCCATAGATGTCGAATATCTAGATTTCTTTTTTCTTTTGCAAAATCAAATATCTAATCTAGATTTCCTATCAACATATAGTCTTTTTTTCTTTTTTAGTAGCATACGTGTCTTTGAATGTTAAATTAAGTCTAGATTATGTTATGTAATACACGCTACGCTATATTATATAAAGTAGATTTATTTCGTATTCGATTTGAGTTTCTTTTTTTTTTTTGTTGGTTCATTTGTTGTTTGAGATTATCACTTAAAGGTACATCAATTTTCTTTATTATATATTATTAGTATAAGAGTGTGTCTAGGTTAAGAAACAAATATTCTATCAATAAAATCCTAGCCGTTTTTCCATTAGAATTAGAAAATCCTTAAAATGCTATCCTTGGTAATGAAAATACCTTGCAAATGGGTCTCGACATTGCGACACTTGGCATGATTAAAATAAATTGATTATTTTAAAAAAAAAAAAAAAAAAGTCTTTAACAGTCAAAGTCGGTTAAGTAGGAATATTAATGCCAAGTTGGATTCTCATTGTCTGATTCGTCCTTCACACGATCGGACGGTCCTAATTTGATACTACCGATTCACACGAATTCCTTTCTGTCTCTTTCATAATTTCATCGTTCGTGTACAATTATGACAAAAGTCAATTCGGAGGCTCTTTTTATTCTTAAAAAAAAAACGTGCTTTTTTTTCAAGGATTCTGAAAATAGGAGGTTTTGGGCCATATGATATGACAGCTTAACATCACAATATTATATTTGAAAATTTTAAACTCATTTGATAACTATTTAATTTTTAGTTTAAAAATTAAGCTTATAAATATAATTTGTATCTATAATTTTTATTTTTTTTATCTACTTTTTACATATGTTTTTAAAAATCAAGTCAAGTTTAAAAAATTAAAAAAAATAATTTTCAAAAGATAATTTTTAATTTTAAAATTTGACTAAGAATTCAAATATTTTTTTAACAGAAACAAAAATCATTGTAGAAAAATTAAAAAAAAAAAAAAACAAGTTTAATTTTCAAAAATCAAATGGTTATCAGACAAGACTTTTGATCTTTACTAAGTGTTGAAAATGTTGCCTAATTTTTTTTTCCCATCTTCCTTAACATGGGAGTACAAAATTATATTTCAAAATGCAGAAAATTAGGACAAAAAAAGAGAGTAGAGCTTTTATACATCATTTTTTCAAGGGTTTTGTGCTAAAACTTTTTCATTTATTTAGCTAGGACTTTTTTATTTTAAGAATATTTGAGCTAGAAATTCGAATTTGTACCAACTCAGATTTGAAAAACTGAAAATTGAAGAAAAGAAGAGTGGTTAGGGTAACATGTACTATTTAGTGGTGTGAATACACTACAAAAAAATGGATTACATGCCTTTTCTTTTCTTTTCTTTTTTTTGTGAGTTCCAACAACGCATAAATTTTAAATTGTACTTCCATCTAGTCCATCATTAATTCTATCATTAATAAAATGCTAACAAAAGATACCTATTACACATAATAGTTAAATTAATATTATATGATGGGTAACAAAGCAAATCAATCAATAAATCACATCAACATTCTATTAACAATGTTAATTGTTTAACTGGATTAACAATGCTAATAGTGAAAGACTAAATAAAAATATAATCCAAAGTACATTGGATGTATTTGAAATTTAAAAAAGTTCAAAAGCCAAAATACAAGTTTAAAAACTAAAGTTATAATTTAAATTTCAAAAGTATAATTATATTTTTTTCTATTAATACTTTCACATAAGCATATATGCAAAACAATAAAAATTAAACTAAAAACATAATTAGAAAAGCATGTCAATATTCACCCCAATTCATATGGCTGGAGTTGGAAGCCTGAAATCTAAGTTGAACAATAGCAATGAAGTTCATCTACTCAATAGATTATCAACAGAATCAATTATTTGACATATGGAATAGTATATATCCTTCAAAAACTGTAAAATGTGTAATGGCATTTCAAGTGCAATGAACAGGTAACATAATTTGTTCTCGGAGGATGTAGAACTCAAACTATGGTTATACAAAACTGAAGTGATGGAATAATTAACAGAATTACACCAAGATATTCCAAGTTTCCAACTAAGAGTAAGTGAGGTTCTAAGTCCTTTTGTTTGCTAATGGAAAGAAGAAATTTGTAAAAAGAAAGAAAAACGATCGAAGAAAGAAAGCATAATCCTAAATATTACAGTAGTCTATCTAAAGATTTCAGGGGCTACTGTTCTAGATCCCGTCATTTTTCTCACTAGATCAATGAAATAAGTCGAAAGGCACTGGCATCACCATTTTCGGCATAAAAGAAACAGTACCTTTAAATGTTTGAGCAAAATTTGGACCTGAGAGGAGCTTCATATCAATTTCTATCTTGTGCTAGCCATGGTATGAGATCACAGAACTGCATGAGCCTTTCCATAGTACCTATTTATAAATGGAGCCTGGAAAATCAAAAATATTAGAGGATATTACAGAAAAGGTAGGTTGGAGTTTCAAATCTTTGACTTTTACAGAAGGTTACTAGTGCCTTGAAACATACTTTTAAGATCGACATACCCTCGATTGTTTTTTTTCTTTTAATGTCCGTGAGTGTTCAAATTAGTTTAATCTCACGAGACAACTACCAGACTCTCCTACATTTGGTTGCCAAGGAAACACCTGAGTATTGAATCTTATTCTTAAGTAGGTGACCCTCATGAATTTAACTCTTTCCCTTTTAAGCCATTTTATTATTTACAATGTACCTCACTGACCACTAAGCCAACCCCTGTTGGTTATATACCCTTGATTGTAAATGAGTAGGGAGGGAAAGCTTAGTTAAGAGGTACCAACTTTACAGCTATAGGATTACGATGCAAGTGATGTGTGAGCTAGGGAGAGTATTTAGAGAATGTTAACTGATAAGGAGTAGGTTTCTGGTCACCTTCCATAAGTTTGGGTTTGGGAGAGATGGGAAGCTCTCTAATAGTTTGTAGTTCGAACCCATTGTTGATAAATAAGATTGAGGTTTATCAAAAATGCAGTTCAAGTTCAAACACTTTTCACTCATCATTGTTCAAGAGGCTTAAAGCAGAGTTAATCCTACCTTAACGTTGGATATATCGGGTGTATCAGGTGTTTGTACAGGGTAAAACTTGTAAAATTTCATCTTCTCAAATGCTTCTTTAGCTTCTTTGCTCATTTCCTCGATGGCTTGTTTCCGTGCTTCCCTCGCCTGAAAGAAAATCGAATGTACGTAATCGTTACTTATTACAAACATAATCATAACAAATATGACTAACGATGTTTACCTCTCTATTAGCTTTTTTGGCCTCTCTAACTTTCTCCTTTACGAAATCCTAAAAAGTTGAGAACCGTCATCAGGTAAGGTTTTATAAACATAAATAGCTGTAACTTGGCTGCAACACTTGACAAACTATTACCTTGAAAGCATCCTTTTGACTTTCAGGTAATTCTTCCTCCTCAATCAACTTATCCGTGAACTCCTGAAGATACGTGAAAACAAAGCATAGAGATAAGACTCTAGGGAAATTTCCCTAAAGAAAATTTTCAAAAACGAACAGCAACCTAAATTATTGAAAGATAATAATCAAGACAGTCATTGGAATTAATATCTTGTACCTCGAGTTCATCTAATTCCCAATCAAACTCACAGAAAACCTGCAGATAACAAAAAAGTTAAACTTACATATAGATTTGCAGTTCTCCTGCATGATCATCCTAATCCAAATGGGCATCAAAATCTGAAAATATGAGCATATAAATTTCAGATTGTGAATAAGAATGCTCAACTATTCTCTTCCCTACACACTATGCATTCATGAGTTTTTTTAAACAGCATGGATTAAAACCTTACTGGCTTTGGGTCGATTGGGAAAATAATTGGAACCTCAGTGCTTTGTTCAATTTCATCTGCCTTAAAGGGCTGGTAGAAATCTGCCAGAAAAATAGCAGCATGAGATATGACAAACTTGTATAGACTTCAATGATAACCATTAGCCAGATTATCTAGAAGACACTAAAATCAGTGGAATTGAAAATGCGTGGGTGGAAAACTACAACTAGAGATCACTTTTCCTCTCAAGAAGATATTTCACTTTCTCCTCCCAAGAACTTTCAGCTCTTCTCTTCTCATCCAATAAATTATCAACCAAAAAATTAACTACCAAATTGGTCGAAGAACTTACAGGGTAAGCAATACTCATATTTCTTGACACGGTCTATTTTCAAATGCTTCAAAGCAGCTCTGCAGAAACAATTAGCACAAGCATCACGTCATGTCATTTATTAAAAAATAAATAAAAATCAAAGGTTACCAATAAACAAATTTTTGTTGAAGAGTAGCATTTCAAAAATAAATAAAATTGTGAGTGGTTGCCAATTGGAAGTGGAAGATCACTCATATTTGTACCTTCTCTGAGTGCAACTGAGGATGAATATTTGAGATTTCAACTTATCAACTCGGCTATCTCTGAAGAAGAATTAGATTGCATGGTCAACAATAAAACTAAAGTTAGAATCTAAAAGGTGCTAAGAAAGATTCACAAATTAAGACCTTTTCTCCAAAGGAATATAAGGAACCCAGTCCATCTTCATCTGTTTCATCGGAACTATCTCTTCAGCCTCTCTTTGAACAGAGTTGATGCCAATTTTATCAGAAGGTGGGAAAGGAGATACAACCTGTAGAACCACAAAACCCAATAGTCATAGGAATTAAATTCCATGGTAATACAGTGGATGTTAACAAATCAGAAAAGTAATAATTAGTCGATAACTTCTTTAATTTGGTATTTGTAATATGGTGGTCGGTCAATTAACAGGCTACTAACAGAAACCATAGCTTGACAAGACAGAATGCAAAAGGCCAGTGGTATTGCATAAAGGAAAAGAAAAACATTATAACGTAAACACCATGTACAATGAAAAAGAAAATTGAAGAGGCAGAAAATTTTAAGGCTGTCTTAACACCTGGATAAAAACCCACTAACTAGTCATTTCAAGAAGCCTTTGTATTTGAATAAAAACAAATAACAATCAACGCTATATACAAAAATTAATAGAAATATAATGACTTACAGCCACCACAGCAGGTATGATTGTAACTTTATTTTCACCCTTGAAAGGTACCAGTTGAGCTGCAGAAACAGGAATCAGCATAAAAAGAAAAAAGGTAAGGAGAAAGAAAATTTTTGAAGGGGGTTGGAACAATATACTAGACCTTAATAAAATTGACTTGTATATATTTGTAAAATATAAAATACGATTCTTTTCTTAGTTAAGCTACTTACGCTCTGTACAACCAAATAGATAAACCTTCTCGCCATACAATTTTCCTCCCTCTTCAAATGCATCCTGCCGATATTTGCAAATGTTATATCACCAATTCTAATAAATTCACGTCCAATATAAATTAAAAAACCCCAACCAATACTGGACGTTGAGAAATTATCAAACGCACTTCTAGATTTGAGAAATTCCAGTTGAATTGATAAACCGACTCCAATTGATCCCACTGAAATAAAAGAACGTGTAAATGTATAACCAACAGAACAATAAGACTTCTGATGAAAAGAAACAAGCACGGTAGTTTATGCCAAACCTCTGTCCCAACAGGAAATGCTGCTTTCCACAGATCTTCCTGCATTTAATAATAGTTATTCATAAATCAAAAGAAACAAGAAACTACCAATTGGCAATCCACATACACTCAAAATTCCCAAAAAGAGCCCCAATGCAGGTAACGTCAAATTACTAAAAACAAGCGTCCGATTCCAACAGCTTGCTAAAAGAAAAACCAAGCTTCATTTACAAGTTCAAGCTAATCAATGACGAAGCAAAACACAGAAGTCGATTTTAGCTGGTTACGCCGCAGCATACTTTCTTGCACTAAATTATTCAAGAAACCAAAAAGAGCAAATGAAACCATCCACACAAAAAATTGCCTCCTGCAAGCATCAATTACAGTACTAGGCACAACCAATGCTCTTCCCTGCTCAATTTTTAGGGAAAAAAAGGGTGGGCAATATAATAACTCATGACAGTGGAAATTCAAGGCCCAGACAAGAGATGCAAGAAATCCCATAAAATAACAACCAAAACTAGCGCAAGACTCAAAAGAGGCTGAGAATCAGAGCTACAACAGCAACAGAAATCGAGAAGAATATACAATACCAAGTTGCGCTGGTCCTCGAAGTACTCGGGTTCAGATTCGGGTTTGGGAAGCTTGGCCCGCTTGGCTCGAGATGGAGCTTCTTTAGGCTTAGGCTCCACAGGCTTATCGTCTTCCTTCCGAGTTGTCTTCCTCTTAGTACCTTTCCTCATTTTGTTCGGAGCTCAGCTGGAAAATTGAAGAGAGTGCGAAGAAGAAGGAGAAGAGAGTGGGTGATTGTGGCCGATTGAAAGCGAAGGATCCGGATTCGAAATTGCGAATGTAGAGGGAGAAAGCTGGAGAGGATAAGAGAGAGAAAAATAGGGTTTTGGAATTGGGGATTCTTGAGCGTAAGATCAACGCGGATGGTCCTTTCCCTTCAGCTCCAGAGAGGCGGGACGTCTAAAGGTTGAAATCGAATTTTTTTCAAAATTTGTTCATTTTCCATTTTTCACTCTCAGAGAGATAAAGATGGACCGACAGACTCATGTCTGATTTTTTTTTTTTTTTCAATTATAACTATTTTGTTTCAAATTAAATTATAAATTTATTGTCTGAATTTTTTATTTTGTATCTAGATATGTCTATTTAACCCGTAGGGACCCGCTCAAATGTGATAAAGAATCCTTGATTACACGGAAAATGGGGGAGGAAGTGGGGAGAGTTTTCTTCCCATTAGCTAAACAGGGACGAGGACAGAAAATATATTCTCATAACCGCTCCGATTAGTTAGTATATATATATATATGCTAATTATTACCTATAAATAGAAAAAAAAAATTAAAAAACTATAGTAGGAATTAGTTGAAGAATTTTTTTTTAATAAAAAAAAATTAAAGACTATGTTGCGTTGAAATTTGAATTTTAAGAAATTAAGTTGTTTCAACATTATAATATTTTTACTTTTATTAGGAAATCTTATAACATTTTCTTTAAATAGAAATTATATTGAAAATTATTCATTTAGAAAGAATTTCTATTATGGTTGAGAATAAATTAAAAAAATTAAGAAAAAATAAAAATAAAAAAGAACGGGAAAAAATTTCCTGCGAGGAACCCGATCCCCGCGAATTCCCCGCGGGAAATCCCCTCCCCGATCCCTGCGAAATTAAATGAGGAATTTCGCGATAATGGAAAATGAAATGGGGGGCGGGGCTGGGGAACCCATTCTCCAGCCTCGTCCCGCCCCATGGACATCTCTATTTGTGTCCGATAGGTCACATTTGACCTATAAGTTTTGTATTCAAAAGATTCTTGAATTTTAAAAATGTTAAATAGGTATGTGAACTTTCAATTTTATGTCTAATAGTCAACATTTTTTAAAATCAACGAATTTATTATACATAAAATTGAATTGGATTTTGTATCTAATGAGACATTAATCTTTCAATTATGTGTTCTATAGATTCGTAAATTTTAAAACTGTTGAATAGGTCGAGGACTTACTAGACACAAATTTGAAAGCCCAGTAACTTATTAGATACAAAATTAAAGTTGCGAGACTTATTATACATTTTTTAAAGGTACAGAGACGATTTATTACACACAAAATTAAAAGTTAAGACCACCCTATTACACACTCTTTAAAACTCGCAGGTCTATTTGACATAAATACCTATAAACTTTATGGTAGGTTTCAACTATGTCCATAGACTTTAAAAAGTTTAATTTTTACCTTTCAACTTTGGAATTTATTTCAAAAAATACTCCTGAAGAGTTTTTTCATTAAAATAAGATGGAAATTGAAGTGACGATTAATGTATAAAAATTACAAAATATATGTGAAATAATTTACAACATCATGCACGTTAATTGACGTGGCAACTAAACTAAAAAATAAATAAATAAAATTTGATATGGCAGCTGATGTGTACAAATTTATTATGTGAATGATTTTGATAATATATGTGTTTGAGATGAAATAAATGGTAACAACAATCTCAACTTCTACATAGTTGTAAATAATATCACGTGCACCTTTTAGTTTTTTACATACAACTGTCGCGTCAATTTTCGTCATTCATTTTAACGGAAAACATATTTTTTGGAACAATTTCAAAGTTTAAGAGTATTTTTTGGAACAAAGTTCAAAGATAAAATTTAAAACTTTCAAAGTCTAAGGGTATAATTGAAACATACCCTAAAGTTAAGAGGTGTTTTGTATAATTTAACCAAAATTCTATAATTAATTAAAATTAAATACAGAATCTTTGGAATTTTAGAAAGAGAAAATGACAAGATTTTTCACATTCAAGCATTTTAAATTATATGCATTAATCAACTTAATGGTGCATTCAAATTTATATTCAAGCTAAATTTCAACAAATTTTCATGAATTTTTAAACTAACTTTCAGTATTATTAGTTTATCAGTTTAAAAGGATGGATACTCTCATTCAAATTTTTAGCGTTATTTAAAAAAATATAATTTTTTGAATTTATATTATATTTGCATATTTAATTAATAAATATAATACATGATTTGTTTTTTAGTTCAACAACATTTAGAGATAGAGAATTCGAACTTGTGATTTATTGATCGAAGATATATGCTTTAACCAGTTGAATTATATGTTCATGGTGACAAATATAATTCATGACTAAAGTTTAATTTACTAAATAGAATATTATTAAAGTATATAATAATAGTAGTATTTATATCGTATTCATTCTTATTGATTTTTTTTTTTTTAAAAAATGAATCTTATTGATTTTAATGAATAATAAAAATTTGATAATTATTTGTAAGTGAAATAAATAAAATAAATACGTAAAACTTTTAAGATTTCCTAACACCTTTGATTATTATTATTATTATTAAAGGTAAAATTACAAAATTTTAGAATTAATTTATAGAAATAAATATGCAAAAAAAATCATATTCAAACTACATTCCTAATATCTCATATCTTTATTTATTAAAGATTAAAATGGCATGCTTAATAGCTTTAAAAAAGTAGCATGCTTAATAAATTTAAAAATATGCAAAGATGCACAATGGTCCAAATATTTTCTTTTGTCCAGATTGTATTCTTTTGCCAAAGTGAACATAGTTCAACGATAATTTACATGTATCCTCAACGAAGAAGTTAGAAGTTCGAATCTTCCACCTTCAATGTTGTTAAACTAAAAAACAAAACATAGAGATTGTAGTTCTTTTAATATACTAGAAAATATGAACATGGGCAACATGTGTAATGATTATTTTTTTCAATTATATTTCAATCAATTTGATATAAAGAAAAACAACTATCCTTTTCTTAGCACTAGCTCTCTGCAAAACGCATGTATCCTGTATCCATTTATAGAGAAGGTAAAATTTCAATAATAATGAATCTTATTAATTTTTTTAATCCAATAAAGAAAATGATTATTTTAATGAATTTTGAATATACTAAAATCTATTGCATTTACTCAATTCACTTTAGTATATTATTTCTTTCCATACTCTTACCTGTCGATGAGGCATGAAAACTATACATTTTCACTGCATTTAATTAAAAATATATATATATATATATATATATATATATATATATATATTTTTTTTTTTAATTAAAGTTTGGAGTTGGTGTCTATTTGATCTTTGATATTTCAAACATGACGCTTTTAGTTCCTAAAGTTTAGAAGAAAAAAAATATTCTAAATAGTCTATATGCTCTTTTAACTGATAGTTGATTAAATGGTGAGATGATTTGCACTATTTAATTGTTGACTATACATTATTGACTTGACAAAATATATTAATTTAACAGTATATTTTTAGTGATTGAGATTATTTCTCTTCTCCTCTTTCTCATTTCTCTTCCTACTCTCACTCACTTAGCAAACCTCGTTGTCAACTACTGTCTCTCTTCACCATATGTTGTCGTTGTGGCCATAAATCCTTGTTATTGTCATCGCTGAAAGCCCTCACCATTAAAAGTCTTTGTTGTCATTGGGAAACAAAGGACAATCATTTCACATCCCATATATGGATGAGAAACGAAGGTTCCTTGTTCAAACAAGGAACAAAATCATTCAAAGTTAAGCATTGGAGTGTGTGGGGCTACCACTACACCAATGTACAATTTCTTTGTTTTGCAAGCACTTGTTCGTTCATTCAACAACTGGAGTTTAGCCAAAACATATAGATTTGACTATTCTTCTAGGCCAAATTCGAGCATCAACATAATCTAAAAATGATTATCCATCTTTTCCACTTTTGATATAGTAATAATAATTGTTGATGCCGAATTTTGGATCAACGATGAATTTGTAAGAAATGGGGAATCAAACCAATACTCTACTAGTGCTAAGCCACTTACACTCTAACACTTAAGTTAGTATCGAGTTGGTAAACAACTTAGACAAGAATACTTGAATTGTTTTGTACGTACCTATTTTATGTTGTTCTTTCCATTTATTTATAAGGAGGTTTTGTAATGGATGACCAGACTCGCAACTATCATAGTCGAAAATTTCGTTGGAATTTTCGAGATCATTCCATCGAAAGGAAGGATGTCGGATCACGCCTAGACTGACCTTGTTCTAGTCAAGACTTATCTCTGTGGGGTCAACCCCTTTTGGGTGGGGGCTAGCCTCCTTAGGCCTTAGTCAACTTCTATGAGGGTTGGCCTCTTCTTGACCTTGATCGACCTAAGAAGTACAACACAGACATGGGACACACACACAACATGACATGAACACGGACACGGCAACACGCCAGTTTCTAAAAATGCAGGACACGAACACGTCGAAGACACATAAATTTTTTTATTAGATAATATTAAAAGATCAAACCCAAAATACTTTAGTTTTTTTTTTACTGACTATTAAAAATAATTAAAATAAAAAAAATGTAGATGAAAATTTAAATGGCCATTAAAATGTAAATGAAAATTTAAATGGCCATTGAATTTAGTTTAAATTTTAGGAAAATCGTGGGTAATGTCTACAAATAAATAACTATAATGATAAAATGATAAAAAAAAAAAAGTTTCATATTTGGGATTATGTCTACTTGATTTAGAGGAAAGAATGTGAATAAAAATAATTGTCCATCCTACCTCTGAAATATATCGCTATCTACATTCAACCTAATTCAACCGCAAGATCTTCTAAACACAAATCTCTCTAATATTTTGCAACAAATTTTGTTGATATATAGCCTTTTTTGTTTGTGTGTGGGAAAACAACAAATTCTCTCAAACTAAATTTCATAAGCTTTCCTCCAGTCTTGAACTTGAGTTCCAATGACTATTTGGGTTTGCATTGACAAACCTCCAGCCCTTTCTTCATGACGTTTTTTTGAAAAAAAATTAAAATTATTCTTGGTGTGTTTAAGCAGCCATTGTAGAAGTAAAAGCTTAGGTTGGTGCTGTTGATATTGAAACATGTACTTCCCTCTAGAGCTCAAGGTGAAACGTAGGAGGAGCACTTCGATGGAAGAATTGAGGAAATTTTCAGGCAAAATTCGAAACCCTCGCCTGCAAAAAGAGAGAGAGAAATGAAATCAGATTTTTTTTTCTATGGACGGAGAAAAAATAGATTGGACAGAGAAGGAGTTGGGAGTTTGCAGCATGAGTTAGGAGGATTTTTTTTAAAGAAAAATTCCACATATGGCCAAAACACGTCCTTCAAAACCTCTTCTCATAGAAGATGTATATAAAGGGAGTTTACAGTACGAGTTAGAAGGATGTATATAAAGGCAAGACAGCTCATAGATAATGGATATACAGAGGATTAACAACACATGTAGATGGTATATAACAACATGTACACAACATCTTTTTCCAAACTAAATGGTGTGTATATATAGTACATACAATTATGTTGTGTGTAGATTAGTCTAACAAAGACACAATGGGAAATATGATGTGTACATGCTATGCATATGATGTGTACATGCTATGCATATAAAGGCAGGACAACTCATATATAATTGGTATATAACAGCAAATACAAAGGATTAACAGAAAATACAGGGGTGTATAACAACATGTATACAACATCTCTTCCCATACTAAAGAATGTGTATATATCGTACATACAATGATGGCGACCGAAAGGTCCCAATGGAATGGAGCAAATGCAATCGTAATGAGAGTTTCAACCACAAGAAAATAGTTTGATGGAATGGGAGGAATGATGGTTTCGTGAGCCTCCTTTTTGGTTGTCAACATGAAAAATATTCAAATACTTGAGGTCCGGTTAGTGTCTCCAACTGATGCATTAAATGAAACCAGGTAAGTGTGACCTTGATTTGACACTTTTTCATCATTTAAAGCAAAATGGTTTTATTATGCAGCCATACTTATGTTCACAAGGGTAATTACATTTTTAGCTGTATATGAGTCTGTGTAATTAATAGTATTGAGAAATTTATCCAAAATCCAAACTCCCAAATATGAAACATATTTGTCCACATTTCATTACCATTTTTTTTAGACATTACTTACAATTTTTCAATAATAAATTAGTGATCGAGGTGCCTTGATTATGAATGGATTAATTTATATTTGGGGGGAACTAGCATTATTTACTAAAATTTTATTCATTTGTGGATTCCTGGACTGTAAATACATGTATATGCAGATGTTATGAGCTATAATCTTTATGTTTTAATTTAGACATTTGTTTAACTTAGTTTCATCGAGTTCTAATTGTTCTTTGTGTGCTGGGGTTTTTTTTTTTTTTTTTGTGTGTTCATCGAAAAACTCATGTAACCACACTATTGTTAAATTAAACAGAATGATGATTTGAATTGTTACAACATTTTTATTTCCCTCTATTATTAAAAAAAAAATCTACACATTTTCCTCCTAGATACACTCAATTTTGTTAGCGACAATTTTAGGTACTAGAAGCGCATAAATCTCTAACAAGGATATTTTCATCCAAATGGTTATAGTATATTTTAGGGAAAATCTGTTTTAGTCATTTTTGCAAAATAAAACGTATTTAGACATTTTTCAAGTTGGGTGGGTCAAATTTAGACATTTTTCTTGTTGCTCCTAAAATTTAAATGTACATAAAATTCAATATGAGCCCACTTAAACCCAATAAAGACAAAGTCCAACATGACACAAAGTACCCATTAAAAGCCCACAAAATAAAATTTATAAAAAAGTTTGTAATTTTTTTTATATAAAAAAAGTTCTAACCCTAAAAAACTTCTTCCTTCCCGCGATTCTACCTTCCCTCCCCCTACGGATGTACATTTTCTCTGCAAAATTTACCAATTTAGGCAGAGAATGAGGGAGAGTGTGGGGGAGCTAAATGGAAATGAGGACGAAGAATACATTCTTTCCTCTTTCATGTCATTCTGGAATTATTTTGGTCGTATCCTTTTCATGTCATTATCTCCACTTATTTATAAGGAGGTTTTGTAACAAAAGGCAGGACTCGCCGCTATCATAACCGAAAATCTCATTCTTCCATCAGAAGGAAGGATGTCAGAACAAGCCTAATTGGGACTTCTAGCCAGGGTTAATTCCCTTAGGGTCAACCCCTTCTGGTCGGGGCTTGGCCTCCTTAGGCCTTGGCCAACCTCTCTAGGGGTTGGCCTCTTCTTGGCCTTGGCCAACCCCCATAGGGGTGGGGTCAACCCTTGTTTGTTAGGGTCGACCCTTTAGACCAAAGGCATGATAATGTGTCTAACGCCTCATGCCACAAGCCTCACACCTCACGTTCTATGCCTTGCGCCTCACCTTTGGGCATTAGGCCTGTTATGGGCTTCGAGTATGCCTTAGTTAATAATTTCATCCACAGTAATAATTAAGGTGATTATAGGTTTATAATAGCTCCATGTACATTACGCCACCAAACGCCTAAACTTATTCAAAATCAACTCATGTAATTCTTAAATAATATAGGTCATGTCAATAACAAGCATTTATTAGAAATTTTCAAAGTACAAATACCAATCTATTAGAATTTTTTCAAAGTATGAGAACTTAATAGGCATGAACTAAAAGTTTAGGAGCCTAACTTGTAATTTAACCTTCATCTTATTTTTAAATAGTATAGAAGGTTCGAATTCCCAATTCCCACCCTTACATTGGTGACCTTAAAAATAATTTTAAAAAATCCAAATTATATTGTCCTTACAATTGTATACTAAGACTTTCCATTTGAGCCATTACCTCTCTAAAATTTGAAGGTTATTAAAATTAATCTCTATCATTATAACTTTTGTTAGTTGTTGGGTCTAATTGCAATCATTTTTTTTATCAATAATTGCTATAATTTTAAAAGTTTGATCTGGTATAATTGTTGTTGGATTTTCAAGAACAAGATACTAACTCTTGTAGTGCAACAGAATTGTTGAAAATCCAATGATGACTGGAGAATAATCACGAGGAGAATTCCTACTTGTTCACAGCCCAAAATCTTTTAGTGAGAAAAGGAAAACAGAAATTGAGATGATGTGATTTTTATCTCCTGTTCTCTCATAAAACCCACGTCAAAAAGGAGAATTGTCATTTTGCGTTAAAAACTGCAAAGATTCTCTTGAGATGACAGTTACAGAAACTACCTTCTCATTTTTAATTAGTAAAAAAATAAATTAATATATATAATTAGTTAAATAACATATATTTAATTAATCATATAATTGAATAATCTATATATTCAATCATTAAAACCTTCATCTCCCACTCGCACATAATGTACTTTTATTATGGGTGTATAAAACGCAACTCCTATCCTCATTTCTCAAAACATGAAACACATTCCTTTTCATTTACATCAAATTGCATACAAGAAAATGAGCCGTGTGACCGTCATACTTTTATCCGAGAGCTTGTCACTTTATAACAGTTAAGTATATAAAGTAACCTAATAATTGAGTAGAGTAAGTATGAAGTGCCCTAGAGTCATTTAGTTACATTGATTATAACTTACGATCTCTTCTTGAAACATTATATTTTCATGTTTATTTATTCACAATCATATTACAAAAATATAATTGGTCGACCAGTGAATACATTACAATATGACACTTGAAATAATCTTCCATTTTCTAAAATATTTCCATTTCAAAACAATTGCTTACTAGGTAGGCCCCATTAGATTGAATCATTCATGACCATTGGTAACCTCCCTAAGATAGCTAACATCGAAGTGAAACTTCAAACAATTTTAGCCAAAAGGTCATAAGGGTACTTATAGAGATTTTTCAATCTTAAGGGTCTCACACAACGAAGAAGTAGAGATCAATTAACATCTGCTACCCTTTGTGGTCATATTTAGCATATGTGGCATGAAACACATATTATAGTATTTTACTCTTTATCATCATAGTGTATGTCTCAAGTAATACTATACATATGATAGTTTAGATACGCTCAGTATCTAACTTGAGTCCACTACTCTACCTTAATATTCTATCAACAAATGATTATTGGACTTCCATCTGGCATTCATAGATAGTTTAGACGAACAATGAGATTGTCACCTTCGATCATAATATGATCTCTGCTATGGGGTTGTCATGGGTTTGACTGATATCTGCTTACCATACCAACCGCAAAGCAAATGTCTAGTCTCGTACACATCATGGCATACATGAAACTTCCAACAACACTTGAATAAGGAACATGTCTCATTTATTCTATTTCTTCAGGAGTCTTTGGAAACATTTTTTAACTCAAACTTTCGCCTTTTGCGATAGGAGTATCAATGGGTTTGTAATCTTGCATTTTAAATCTTTCAAGAATTTTCTTAATATATTGATCTTGTGACATGGCTAAAATCCTTTTGGAGCGATCTCTTTCAATCTTAACTCCAAGTATATAAGCTGTTTCACTCATATCCTTCATTTGAAAATTTGTGGATAATCATTCCTTAATGGTTAACACGTACTCCTTATCTTTTTCAGCCAACAATATGTCATCCACATATAGTGAAAGAATCACAAACATATCTTTGTATGTTTTGATATACCCACAGTGGTCTTCATCGATCATATGAGATGATTACTTAGTAAAATATAATGTACCACTGTTTGGAAGATTGTTTGAGGCCATAAATTGACTTCATTAATTTACATATTTTATCTTCTTGTCCTTCAGTACGAAACCGATAGGTTGTTGCATGTAAATCTCTTCTTCCAATTCACCGTTTAGAAATGTTGTTTTCACATCCATTTGATGCAATTCTAAATCTAAACTGGCAACTATAACTAGGATAAGTCTTATCGAGGTAAACTTCACAACAGATGAGAAAGTTTCTACACAATCTCTTCCTTCCTGTTGTGTGAATCCTTTGGCTATAAGACGAGCCTTATATGGGAAGGAGTGAATTCCATCTTGTGAGATTATGTTCTCAGCTCCCTATTTGGTCAAGTCCCCAAAATGGTAGGCATATTGAATCGGCTACAAAAGCCACTCTCACCCATGCAAATCAAAGGACAACCTCTCACAGGCAGGAGTTCATAACTCACTCAGGATTAAGATCGAGTCGCATATGATCATCCTGATGAAATATTAATCTTCTCAATTAACGAATTTATAAAGAGAGATTAAATATTTCGTGGTCCAGTCTTATACAAACTCATTGTATAAGATACCCCCACTCACATGTCTCCACATGAATGATTTAGATCAAATCATTTGTAACTATTACAAAGTGGGCCGTATCAATAGTGTTACCAGGATAAGGCACCCAACCTTATCCATATACTATGACCCTTTAGGTTATTTCTTGAACATGATCCTCTCGTATGTCAACCACATACTGTTCAAGATTACACTAATAACCTTGGATTTTTCATATAATGGATAATATTATATTGAAAATAAAATAATCAAAGTTATTATTAATTATTAAATAAATTATTAATTACGAGGCTTTAGGGCATAAATCCCAACACCAATATTCTTTATTAGGACATTAAAGAGCCTCTTGAACATTTCTCGGCTCTTCATCATCGTCAGGTGTAATCATGTCTATCTCATGATCAAAGAGACGTTTTGGTATTCTACCACGATTACTACGTCTGATTTGTGGTCAATTTAATTGTCGTTCACTTATTGATTCCATTGAATCACGTGATATTGTTCAATCGAATCACAGGCTATTTGTGGTTTTTCTAAATCACACGTAGTATTTAAATTTCTCCCACTTGGATGAGATATTGTTGGTAGATTATTTATAGTTTCCCATGATGGTAAAAACGAATCGTTTTGATCATTGTTTTCAAATTAAGGATATTGATCGGATGTACACGCAAGCACACGTGATCGAAGTAATATAAAATGGTATGTGAGTACCAAGTATCGAATCCCAAGGGAACGGTGTAACAAAAATATTGTAAAGCAAAGTGTAAGGGAAATTGCAACTTGAAAATTAAACTTGCAAAAATAAGGTTGGGTTGGTGTGTTGGAAAAATTGTAGAATCTAATTGCAGAATCAAGAAATGGCAATATTGGAATAAAGAAAAATTACATAATTGAATTGTAGAATCGAAAAATGGCAATAATGGAAATAACCAGAAATTGCAGAATTGAATTGGAGAATCTAGAATTGGAAATATTGGATAGCAAATTAGATCATCTTAGTAAATGAAATTGCAAAGGGAATTTAGAATAAGATGGGGCTCAAGAATGTCATTGCCCTAAGTCGTAATTGCAAATCAAAATTGCAATGCCAACCTATTCTACACTCAATTGTAAACCAAAATTGCTTCTCCTATTCACCTTGAATTTAGGTTTTTAGGAGGCTAAGTGAGTGACTTATATGTCTATAGTCCCTTTATCTTAGATAATTTGGCTCAACAATTTTATGGGCTTTGGAGTCCTTAATCCCTATGTCTAGGGTAAGGATTGACTTATGTCTATGTTCTTTTCTCCATCACTTGTGCGAAATCCGCTTATCACTAACCTCGTCGGTATTAGATATAAGCTTGAGTTGCTACCCTAGTTGATCAACCTAGAATCTCAATGGAAATTTATTCAACACAAGCAAACAATTGAGATGTAAGCTTGGTTTTTGTAGAATTTTGGCTACAATTACATCTTAAGGAATTCACATCCTTGAACCCCCTAAGAAGTTTTAGCTCAAATTGAAGATAAAAATCCTACAACTAATTGAAGAAAAATTCATATTAGAAACTTAAGTAAATTACTAATAAAAAATGGAACTAATTGAATTAATGCAAAATTTCTATCCTAAACAGCTTGCTTCTGGGAACAATTAAGATAATAGTTTTTTGATGCAAATTTGGGCAAATAAAACAAAACAAGACTTCCAAGAATTTTCAAATTGAAAATAAACAGAGGGCAGCCATATAAATTAGTTCTCACTTCCTTCTACCTTAGAATTCCACTATAAGTCTACAAATAAATATTGAAACTTTTATAAGACACAAGACAGAATTAAACTAAAACAGAATTGATTCAAAATTTGTTCAATTAATCCTTACGCCATCCCAATCGACTCAGCCTCTTGCTATTTCTAGGAGGCAATTAGTCTTGACAATCCAAGTACACTTGAATCGGATTGGGTGAACTGAAGTGAAAGCATATATTGAACAACTTGTACAGATATACGAAGATTGAGCAAGATGAATCCACAAAAACTCAAAATAGAGGCTGGAATTAAACAAAAACTTAATGCAAAATAGAATTCGAATGATGAACAAAAAGGTACTGCCATCAACTCTTGAAAATATAAGAAGAAAATTCAGAAAAGTAAAAACAGAAATTGAAGTTATCGGCAAAAATAGAGTAAAAAAATGCTGCAGAAAACAGAGGAGAAAACCACGCAAATTAACTCCAAAATGTCTCCAAAAACGAATGTCTTAGCTCCTCATTTTCTTCCCCCTTTATAGACCTTCATTAGGGTTGAAGAATGCCCAAATTTCGTGCTCCAATTCCCTTAATTCATGCGGTAATTAAGATTTCCATATATAGGTTTTACGCAGGAATTTTTATTTTTTGAACTTTTCTACTGCTCCAGATTGCAGAATCACGATTTTGCAATTTGATTTTGCAATTTCCACATTCCCAGGCCTGCTGCTCCAGATTGTAGAATCACGATTTTGCAATTTCCATATTTCCTGCAAACAAGATTAATTTATTTAGAACTATATCCCAAATGTCATCATATTTATTTCTTTCTTAAATTAAAGCAATCTTTCGACTATTTTTAAATGGTCTTAAGTCAAAACAAAAATATTTTAAGCAATTGGGAGTTAAATAAGCCTTAATTCTAAGGCTTATCAGATATCTCAGTATTGATCTCACATTTTCTTGGAAAATCATTCTCCAAGAAGGTAGGATCTCGTGTGCGAATTCAGCCACACTCCCATTTTCTTGTTCACCAATGAACACATACCATTTTGAATTTTCTGAGTATCTTATAAATATACTCTTTATACCTCTTGGACCTAACTTTCCATGTTGATGTAATGATTCATGTACATAAGTAGCACATCCCCATGGTCTCAAACCACTAAGGTCCAGTTTTCTACTAGTCCATAATTCATAAGGTGTGGAAGTAATAGACTTTGAAGGTACATTATTTAGGATATAAGCAGCAGTCAATAGAGCATCACCCCCAAAAGGTGATTGGCAGTTTCACTTGTGCCATCATTGACCTAACCATTTCTAAAAGAGTTTTATTTGTTCTTTCAGCTACTCCATTTTGTTGTGGTGTCTTTGGAGTAGTCAACTGTCTTACTATACCTTTTTCCTCACATAACTGTTTAAACTGATTAGACAGATATTCACGTCCTCGGTTTGTTCTCAAGGCCTTAACCTTTTTATCTAATTGATTCTCCACCAGATTTATAAATTTTCTAAAACACTCTAATGCTTCAGACTTGTGGGAAATTAGATAAATATAACCATAACGTGTGAAATCATCTATGAAAGTGATAAAATATTCACCCTCATGTCTTACCTTGACATTAGATAACAAATGTCATAATGAATTAATTGCAATGGAAGTTCAGCTCTAGTTCCTTTACCAAATGGTTTTCTTGTCATTTTTCCCGCTAAATAATTTTCACATATAGGTAAGTCAACAAAGTTAATTTGACCTAACAAGCTTTTTTTATCTAATATAGTCATTCTATGTTGACCTATATGACCTAATCTAGCATGTCACCTAGTCACGTCAATATTTGCATCAACAAATGATGTTATCAAGGAAGAACTAGCATAATTATTGGATATCATTTCAACAATATCCATTACTATAAAACCGTTCAACAGAAAACTATAACCATAAAGTATGTTGTTCAAAGAAAGAGTTAACAAACTACCAGACAATTTAAAAGTATAACCAAGTTTTAGAAGGACAGAAACAGAAAGCAATTTTTGTTGTATGTCAGGTGCATATAATACATCATGCAGAAACAGAGTACGACTATTCTGCATGTTCAACTTGCAGGAACCAATGTCTTTCACAGATACACGTGTATTGTTTCCAACATAAAGCCACCTTGCTCCTGATGGAATTTGATGAAATTCCATATACACTCCACGTTCTCTAGCTACGTGGTCTGTGGCTCTTGTCCATAAAGGATGAGAGTCAGTCAAAAATTCCGAAATGAAAACACAACTTTCAGAAATAAAAGGATGAATCTTAAAATTTTTGAAAGTTTGTACCTTTTTGGGTTCAGTACACTCACGAGCATAATGACCCTGTTTTAGACAATTGTTGCACTTGATATTTGCTTTCTTCTTTTTAGGACAAGACATGGGATGTTTTCCCTTACCTTTGTCATTCTTATCTTGCTTATGTTTCTTTTTACGTTTGTGACATTTGTTCCCATGAGAACTAGGTCCAGCCATATACACGTAGCATTGTTAGGCCTTGCTGCCTCCATGCGATCTTCTTCTAACTCGAGATGGAGTGCAACATCAGTGAGAGTTTTAATTCCCTCATTGTGGGTAAGGTGCACCTTCATGTGCTCCCAATTATGGGAAAGGGATCTGATAGCAACTTGAACTTGTTGTTCATCAGTTAGGGCATGGCCAGCTTCTTTCAGCTCACTAATCATATTAGACATCTTCCTCATGTGTTATCTTATATTGCGATTAGGGCGTTTCTTATAAGTGTCAAACTTAATAGTGAGTTGCCTAAGTTTGGTGACAGAAGTTCCACCAAACTTCAATTTCAATGCATCCCACATGTCCTTAGCAAGGTTGTAAGAACGAAACTCATGCATGACATCATTGTCCATGCTGCACAGCAAAGTAATGCGAGCCAATGAGTTTTTCTTCTTTCAGGCATCATAAGCCTCACGGTCCCTTCTATGTTGAGTCGAGTTTCCTTCCTTAGGCTCACTTAACACATGGTTTAAAACTTCAAGAGTCTTTTGCTCTTTTAGGACATATTGTATTTTCATGGACCAAATTTCATAGTTATCTCCATTCAACTTCTCACCTTTGTTTAGTTCAACTATTATATTCTTAGAAGCAGATGCCACAATTTTAGAATCTACAAGACATATTTGCACAAAAATTAATTCATTTGCACAACACACGACCCCTAGTATTTTACAATTTTCAAATAAATTTGATCATAATAATTTTACCTAATATCGAGTCGAAATATCACTAAGTTTCAAAATCATCTTCTATGTTATGTAAAATTATTATTCACAAATTTATCATATTGTAAAATAATCAAATACTTTCATCAAGTAAATAAAATGAGACATACTCATTACTTGATCACCCACATTCAAAACCTCAAAATGAGCACATATTTCATTCAACATCTATAATTAACAACAAAATATTTACAGAATTCGTGAAAGTTAACTCAAACGCAACAAAGTAACAGGGAATGAAGATTTAAAGTGTACATACAAGTCATCAGGAAGTTCATGATTGAAGACTATTACCCTAGGGTTGTTCCATGTTGGCCGAGTCATATTTCCAAACATAATAGAACTATACCTTTTCATGACTCGATAAATAAGCTCATGAACAAAGGCTGTTAGAAATGTGATCTAAGAAGTTCTTCAAACTTTCATCAAGTAAAAGTGATTTAAAGGCACTCAGTCTTTTATCGCTTGTCAAAAGTCCTTCTCAAATGATCTCTTGTAACTAATATGACATGCTTGACTATATGCACAAAATCTAATTCATGACCTGGTTCAAATTTAATGTCATGCAAATCTTCTATCATCTTTTTCACTTTAGTTCTTTGAGCATTTGTCCTAATTATTTTTTTTTGTTTTTATCAACCTTGACATATTTTCTGTAACATATAAAGAAAAAATAATCAACATATGATTATGACACACACAAAAAAAAAGAAACAAATTTAATAAAGAAATAAAAAATAGAAATTATGACCATCATTAAAAAATATAAAACATATTAAGTATACAAAAAATGCTTCTTGAAAGATGGCGGAGACACTATTTATGATCTTAAAGATCAAATGTTCAAATCTTAGAGAACCCATAAAATATGCAATTATTTTATTTTTAGACCACCCCACTTAATCAAATACTAATTAAACAACAAAAAAGATAAAACCAAGCCTTTACGTCTTCAATGCAACTTTGGAGGATTTTTTTTCGTAATATAAAGCTTATTTGCAGTTTCCAGCGCCTGAAATTCCAAAATACATTGCATAATTTCAAATGGTCATAACTTTTTCGATACTTAACCAAATTAAGCATATAATATACCGTTAGAAAGATCTTCAAATGTAATTTACACTCATATAAGGTTCATATGCAACAGATAAGTGGACAAAAATTAATTTAAATTCAAAACTTGTAGAAACATGAAACTTAAAAAAAATGTAACTCAAGAATTACTCTACCAAATTGCACGAAACTATGCAGAGACTTCCTCAATCCTATTCTTAGGGTACATGAAAATTTTCATAACAATTCAATGTGTATGTAAAAATATGTCATTAAAGGGTTCTAAGCATTCATGCTTCAAATTTAGAAGAAAATAAATAAATAATACTAGAAGCCCTTTTAAACTGTCTCGGATACCAATGTTGGATTTTTAAGAACAAGATACTAACCTTTTGTAGCGTAGCAGAATTGTTGAAAATCCAATGACGATCGAAGAATAATCACGAGGAGAATTCCCCCTTGTTCACAGCCCAGAATCTTTTAGTGAGAAAAGGAGAAGAGAAATTGAGAGGATGAGATTTTTGTCTCATGTCCTCTCATAGAACCCACGTCAAAAAGGAAAATTATCATTTTGCGTTAAAACCTCAGCAGAAATTGTCTTCTCATTTTTAATTAGTAAAAAAAATAAATTAATATATATATAATTAATTAAATAACATATATTTAATTAATCATACGATTGAATAATCTATATATTCAATCATTAAAACCTTCCATTGCAACGACATTAATTCATAACTTAGGGATATTTTAGTATTCACATTTTTTCAAGAAGCCAGAACTAACAAAGTAATAACAAATTTGCCATTGCTTGTTTTGGGGACGGATGGTAATTGTTGAAATCAAAAGGTTATTATTTATATTTACAACAAGCAAGCAAGAGGTTATTATTTACAAAACAATGACTTTTGTACTGCAAATTTTAAATTTTGTAACTTTCTTTATTGCGCTACAATTTTTAAGATTTGTAATTTTCTTTGTTTATATTACCGTGAAGGCGTGAACTTCGCTCCTGTGATTTAGTTGGTAATAGAAATTTTCTTTATTTACATTGAACTCCACCCGTGAATCAATGACAAATAGTTTATAACATTTACTCTTAAATCATAAAATATGGAATTCCAAAATTCCACCATAAATTTTGAAAATGAAAATTTTGATTAATGTTCAAATTAATTTAGAGAATATTGTTAAATTTGAAACAGTGTTTGGTAATAAAAAAAAAAGTGAGAAAATATGTAATTCCCAAATTCTTTTGTAAAATTTGAAAATTATGATTAATGCTTGAATTTAGAGAATGTTTAAATCTGAAATATATTTTATTGATAGAAAAAAAATGAGAGAAAATATGAAAATTTCAAATTCTATTATAAATTTTGAAAACAACCATTAATGTTTGAATTGAGAAAATATTGATAGATTTGAAATAAATTTTTTTGATAAGAGAAGATTTGAACAAAATGTTATTGATGAGAGAAGGTTTAAATTTGATTTTTCAAGGAAAAAAAGAAGGAAACAAGGTGGAAAAGAATTGAACCCATTGTTGAAATTTATGAAACGCAGTGAAATTTCCAAAAAAAATAAAAATACAAATAAACCCTGAGGCTGAGAGTGAGACATCTCATTTTCTTCCCAAACCACATTTCTTTTTCAACTTTCCTGGTGAATTATTGTCTCCTCCTCCTTAATAAATCAGACAGGAAGATTAATATACATGAACATGATTTCCATAGATAAAAAAGACTCCATTGGATGGCAAATAGAGATGTCCACGGGGCAGGGCGGGGCTGAGGAATGGATTCCCCGTCCCCGGCCCCCATTTCATTCTCCGTCCCCACGAAATTTCTCATTTAATTTTTCGAGGATCGGGGCGGGGATTCCCCATGGGGAATTCGCGGGGATCGGGTTCCCTGCGGGGAATTTTTCCCCCTTTTTTTTAATCTTTTTTTTTTAAAAAAAAAATTATTCTCAACCAATAAAAATTATTTCTAAATGAATAATTTTCATTATAATTCTATTTAAAGAAAATGTTATAAAATTTCTTAATAATAATATACCATAAGTAAAAATACTATAATGTCGAAACAACTTAGTTTCTAAAAATTCAAATTTCAATATTACAACATAGTCTTTAATTTTTTTTTATAACGAAATAGTCTTAAAATAATTCATACTATAGTTTTTTTTTAATATATATAGGTAATAATTAATATATATATTTATAGGTTAAATTAATATATATATTACTAATCGGGGCGGAGTCATGGACGGGGATGGGGAATATATTCCCCGTCCCCGTTTAGCCAACGGGGAAAAAAATCCCCCCGCTCCCTCCCTGATAAGTATTAAATTGATCACATTTATTATGTCTAATTTCCTTACATTTTAATTGCATATTGTGCTTAATTGTTAAAATTGTGTTTAATTTAGTTTAGGTGGTAGATTGCCCAATATTTGGTAAAATTAGTCTAAAATGCATACATTAGTTTAAATTCATAAATAGAAATGAAATAGGAAAAGAATTAGGAAAAATGAAAAAATGAAAGAAAAAAAAAACATAAAGCAATATAAAAACTTAAAATAAATAATAAATATACATAACAAATTTTGTTGTTTTTTTTTCTTTGTATAGGTGGCATGGAAGACTTCTTGAGTGGGCTTCTTCAAAGTCTTAAGGATAAACAAAATTGGCCATCATTTGTGGAGAAGACTCCTTCATGCATTCTTTTTGGCAAAATTTAGGGAGTGGGAAAAACTATTTTTAGTGGGGGTTTCTACCTATAAAAGGAGCATTGAAGCAAGAAAAAAAGAAGAGTTCTAGCTTCTTTTGTAAAAAGGGTTTAGAGAGTGAAAAGAGTGTTTTCAATTTTCTTTAGTTCTTTGAGTTTTTTGTTTTTTTTTTCTTTATGTTTTCTCCCCTTCATAGTTTTTTTTACTTTTCCACCATGTGTGGCTAAGTTTTAATTTCTAATTCAAGGGTGATTTAATTTCCAATTGTAATTTTGTGAGGCTTTGGGCCAAATTGAAATTTTATTTTTAATTCAAGAATTCTTTGTTTCTTGTTTTTATTTTTATGTTGATTGTTATTAAATTAAATTGACGCCTTAATTTAGTATCAATTGATTTATTGCTATCTATGATTTTGTGATCCGTAATTGTCACAATTTATTAAATTATGTAGCAAGGGGTTGGCTTATGTGTGTGTAGTTATGGCTTTTCCATTTTACATAGCTTGCATAATAGACTCTAGGGAAACAAAGAAACAAAATTAATTAATTTGTAGCTATCTCGATTAGTTAGTTTTGGTTTATTCATTCTCATTGTTTTTAATGCTATTATTTAATCGATATGGAACGCTATCGTGCCCAATTGATTAAATGATAAGTTTTGATTTTGATGTTTGGTCAGAGTCAGTTAAAATAGGAGAATTTACACTTGTTATGGCTTTTCCAAATAAGTAGACTAAGTTCTTGAATTTGAGAAATTGAAATTGATTTTTTTTTAAAGCCTATGATCAAAATTACAATTGGAGGAAATTTATACCCTTGAATTGGAAGTTTCATAAAATTGATTTTTTCTATTCGTTTTTTTTTTCATTATTTAATTAATTACAATTTTTGTTCAACAATTCAACCCCCCTTATTTTATTATTATTTATTTATTAACTTTGAGAAATTAATTCAATTGGTTCCTTTGGGATTCGACCTGGTCCACTATTTCTACAAGTTAGATCTAGAAAATCAGTAATTATTTTGGAGGGCTTCGACAACCCGACCAAAATTTTCCCTCCCCCATGTCTCGTGTAATCGGGGATTCCCCACCCGTTCAGGGCGGGGCCCCTGCCCCGCGGGTTGAATGGACATCTCTAATGGCAAAGCTTTTTGCAAGCATTGCTTAGCTTTTATTGTCACACCTTGGAA
This sequence comes from Trichosanthes truncata, assembly GCA_033996785.1. NCBI lineage: Eukaryota > Viridiplantae > Streptophyta > Magnoliopsida > Cucurbitales > Cucurbitaceae > Trichosanthes > Trichosanthes truncata. The sequence goes on from JAWPNB010000003.1 coordinate 76,316,399, forward strand.
TTCAAGTTTTTTTCTTTTTTTCTTTTTTTTTTCTTTTTAAAATTTCCCCCTCTAGAGATCACTATGAACAATAATTTTATCAGTGTCAATATCACTCTACATCACTCATTTCATGTAGAATGTAATGACCAATGTCCAAAACAATATGTATTTTTAAAGATAAGGTTTCCACGTGGTTCTGTCCACAAATTCTAACAAAATTTGAGTGACGTGTTTACATATCAAGATATTGAATGACATCTCATTTTTCCAATTCGAGCATAACTCAGTTGATAAGACACCAATTATCATTCTAAAAATTGATGGTTCGATCTTCCATCCCCGCAACTGTTAAACTAAAAAAAATAGTGACATCTAATTTTTTTTGTCAACCTATTTTAACAGTGTTTAAATCTAATTAAGAGCCAATATAAAAATAGCTCTATTGGTTAAAGCGTATGCCATTGATGAAGAGTTCAGAGGTTGAATATTTCATTCTAATTGTTGTTGAACTAAAAAAATCTAATTGATAAAATTTAATTTAATATATTAAAAGTAAATTTGACACTTTCAGAGATTAAATCAATGTCAAACTCAAATCACATTGACATGAGGTATTTTGAAGGTGTTATCGTGAATGTCACTCCAAATAACCAAAAGTCAAATATTTATTTGTGTTGTAAAATTGAGAGGCGAAACCGGGTACCAAAACTTTACCAAAACATATAATAATAATAATAATAATAATAATAATAATAATACTTTACCAAAACATATAATAATAATAATAATAATAATAATAATAATAATAATAATAATAATACAAGTGTTAGAATATAAAGGGAGTATATATATATATATTATAAACAAAAGAAAGTGGAGATTTATGGCAAATTAAAAACAAATGAAATTAGAGAAAATGGGAGAGAAAAAAGAAGATTGGAGAGATTTCTTTACCAATTGTCTTAATTTATTTATCCATCAAGAACCACTATATATAGGCAATTAGGAGAGCATGATGTGGTCCATTTGGACACTAATCTATGGTCTTTGTTGGACACATGGAAGACACTTTGGCTATGGATAAAATGCCACTTGGTATGGATATCAAATGGGCATGTGGAATGGGCATTTATATTTACAATACTCCCCCTTAAATGCCAATTTATAAAATATGCCTCGTTAAAAACCTTACTAGGAAAAAAAAAATCCAATGGGAAGAAAAAAAAACCCTAGTGAAGGAAAAGAGTACATATTTTATATAGTTTACTATAATACATTCACTCCCCCTCATGGAGACATCACTTAAAGTCTTTGAGTCGCCGTATTCCAATGCTATATACTAATTTATCGACGGTTGCAGTTGGTAATGTCTTCGTAAATAAGTCAGCCAGGTTATCTTTCGAACAAATTTGTTGTACAGTGATATCGCCATTTTCTTCAAGATCATGAGTATAGAAGAGCTTTGGTGAGATATGCTTTGTTCTATCTCCTTTGATATATCATCCCTTGATTTGAGCTATACATGCTGTGTTGTCTTCGTATAACATCGTTGGAAGAGGTTTACTTGAAGACAAGCCACATGTCTGATGAATGTGTTGTGTCATCGATCTTAGCCATACACATTCTCGACTTGCTTCATGAATAGCGAGGATTTCAGCATGATTTGAAGAAGTGGCCGTTATAGTCTGTTTCACTGATCGCCACGATATAGCAGTTCCTCCACATGTGAATAGATAACCTGTCTGAGATCTAGCTTTGTGTGGATCAGATAGATAACCAGAATCTGCATAACCAACTAGATCATACTTTGATTTGTTAGAATAAAATAAACCCATATCAATTGTCCCTCGAAGATATCGGAGTACATGCTTAACTCCGTTCCAATGTCTTTTTGTAGGACATGAACTATATCTAGCTAATAAATTTACTGAAAATGCAATATCTGGTCTTGTGTTATTAGCCAAATACATAAGTGCACCAATTGCACTAAGATATGGTACTTCAGGACCAAGTAGTTCTTCACTGTCATCTCGAGGTCGAAATATATCTTTCTTTACATCCAGTGAACGAACTTCCATTGGAATGTTCAATGGATGTGCTTTATCCATATAGAATCTTTTTAAGATTTTCTCTGTATAAGTTGATTGATGAACAAATATCTCATCTGCTAAATGTTCAATTTGCAAACCAAGGCAAAATTTTGTTTTTCCAAGATCTTTCATCTCGAATTCTTTCTTAAGATATTCTATTGCCTTGGATAACTCTTCAGGAGTTTCAATTATATTTAAGTCATCAACATATACAGTTATAATAGCAAATATTGACTGAGATTTCTTTATAAAAACGCACGGACATATTGGATTATTTTGGTATCCTTCTTTCAACAGATATTCACGCAAGCGATTATACCACATTCGTCCTGATTGTTTTAATCCATATAATGATCTCTGTAACTTTATTGAATACAATTCCCGAGAACTTGATTCATATGTTTCTGGTATTTTAAATCCTTCCGGGATTTTCATATAAATGTCATTATCCAGAGATCCATATAAATACGTCGTGACTACATCCATTAGATGCATATCAAGCTTTTCATATACAGTCAGACCAATCAAATATCTTAGCGTTATTGCATCCACCACAGGAGAATATGTCTCCTCATAATCAATATCAGGCCTTTGCGAGAATCCTTGTGCAACAAGTCTCGCTTTATATCTTGTGACTTCATTCTTTTCATTTCTTTTCCTTACAAATACCCATTTATATCCCACAGGTTTGACGTTTTCCGGTGTTGGGACTACTGGTCCAAAAACCTCACGTTTTGAAAGTGAGTTCAACTCTGCTTGGATTGCTTCTTTCCACTTCGGCCAATCCTTTATACGTTGACATTCTACGATAGATTTTGGGTCAAAATCGTCACTTTCATGAATAATATCGTGAGCAACATTATAAGAAAAAATGTTGTCAATAATGATATCATTTCGGTTCCATCTCTTTCCTGTTGTAACATAGTTTATAGAAATTTCATTATTATCCTCAAGCGTTTGATTTTCACCAATACTCTTTTGAGTAGTTGTATTCTGGATTTCTTCTGGAACATCCATACCTTTTATTGAATCATTTTGATTCTCAACTACTTTTCTTTTTCGAGGATTTTTATCTTTAGAACCTATTGGTCTACCACGCTTCTGGCGTGCTCCAGACTCATTATTGACAACTTGTTCCTTTGGGATATCAACTTTTGATGGAGCATTTGCAGCTGGTATATATGATTTAGTCACACTTTTAGTATCTGTGAATGCATCTGGTAGTTGATTTGCTATATTTTGCAAATGAATTATCTTTTAAACTTCAAGTTCACATTGATTTCTACGAGAATCTAAATGAGATAATAACGATGCATTCCATGTAATTTCTTTTTCCAACTTCTTAATTCCTCCCCCTAATGTTGGAAAATTTGTCTCATTAAAATGACAATCAGCAAATCGTGCAGTAAATACATCACCCGTCAGGGGTTCAAGATATTTAATAATTGATGGGGAATCAAAACCAACATATATTCCTAACCTCCTTTGAGGACCCATCTTAGTACGTTGTGGTGGAGCAATCGGTACATATACTGCACATCCAAAAATTCTTAGATGGGAAATATTTGGCTGCTGGCCATAAGCTAATTGCATTGGGGAGTATTTATTATAAGCTACTGGCCTAATACGTGCCAGTGATGCAGCATGCAAAATAGCATGACCCCATACCAATGTAGGAAGTTTAGCTCTCATAAGAAATGGTCTTGCAATTAGTTGCAGACGTTTTATAAATGATTCTGCTAGACCATTTTGTGTATGAACGTGAGCTACAGGATGTTCAACACTTATCCCAATTGACATACAATAATTATTAAAAGTTTGGGATGTAAATTCACCAGCATTATCAAGTCGAATGGTCTTAATTGTATTATCAGGAAATTGTGCTTTTAACTTAATTATTTGAGCAAGTAATCTTGCAAATGCAAGATTTCAACTTGATAATAAGCATACATGTGACCATCTGCTGGATGCGTCAATTAATACCATAAAATATCTAAATGGACCACTTGGTGGGTTAATAGGTCCACAAATATCACCTTGAATTCGCTCTAAAAATGCAGGTGATACAATCCCCACTTTAGCTGGTGATGGTCTAATAATTAATTTCCCTTGAGAACAAGCATCACATGACAACTCATTGGATTGAAGAATCTTCTGGCTTTTTAAAGGATGTCCATGTGAATTCTCAATAATTTTTCTCATCATTATCGACCCTAGATGACCCAATCGATCATGCCAAACACTGAATATTTCTGGATTCATGAACTTCGGGTTCATTATTGCATAACTTTCGATTACTCGTATATGAGTATAGTATAATCCAGAAGAAAAAGCAGGCAGTGTTTCTAATATATGTTTTTCATGTGAAACAATAGATGTTATATAGAGACACTCTATATTATTTTTACAATCAGTTTCAACATGATAATCATTTTCACGTATATCTTTAAAAGTTAATAAGTTTCTTTTTGATTTGCTAGAGAACAGAGCATTATTAATTGTAAATCTTGTTCCTCTAGGCAAAATAAAGTTTGCATTTCCAAAACCTTCAATCAGATTTGCAGAACCTGATATAGTATTGACTTTTGCTTCCAGCATTGTCAATCTAGTAAAATATTTTCTATTTATGAGTATCGTGTGCGTAGTTGCGCAGTCTGCCAGACATAAATCCTCATTGCTCATTTTCGAGTTACTCAACATATTGAAATTGTTCATATTTCTTCATTGAAAAGAAAAGAAACGATTACAAAAAGTCTTAAATATATATACAAACAAAACAACAACAAAAACATACTAAACAGTACTTAATTATATATTTTCATACAAATCATCCTCTACTTGTTTGATTGCATCAATTCTCTCTCCAGGAGATTCAAAATAATCAGCTACATCAAGATGCATCATATTGGAGGGGTCAAACACATCATCTTCTTGAATGGCAAGATTTACCTCCACATTCTTTCCTTTTTCTTTTTCCTTCAGGGAAGCTTGATAGAGATCAACAAGGTGTTTTGACGTACGACAGGTACGTGACCAGTGCCCAGTCATTCCGCACCGAAAATATTTATGTTCACCACCTTTCGAACTTCTATCTTGTGGAGCCTTTCCTTTATGATCATCACTTCGTGTGGGTTTCTTAAAATTATAATGCCCACCACGAAAATAGGTATTTCTTCCTCTACCGCGGTCCCGACCTCGACCACGACCACGACCTCGACCACGGTTATTAAAATTCACAGCATTCACTTCAGGGAATGGTGTTGCTCCAGTTGGTCAGGATTCATGATTTTTCATCAATAACTCGTTATTTTGTTCAGCAACGAGAAGACATGAGATAAGTTCATAATATTTTGCAAAACCCTTCTCTCGATATTGCTGCTGCAGGAGCATATTCGAGACATGAAAAGTGGAAAATGTCTTCTCTAACATATCAATATCAGTAATCTTTTCTCCGCATAATTTTAATTTTGAACTAATTCTGAAGAGTGCGGAATTATATTCACTTACTGATTTAAAGTCCTGCAACCTCAGGTGCATCCAATCATAACGAGCTTTAGGAAGAATAACTGTTTTTTGATGATCGTACCTTTCTTTCAAACCTTGCCATAGAACGTAGGGATTTTTTATTGTAAGATACTCCATTTTCAATCCCTCGTGAAGATGATGGCGAAGGAAGATCAGGGCTTTTGCTTTTTCTTGATTTGATGCATCATTTCCTTCTTTAATTGTTTCTCCAAGATTCATAGAATCTAAATGGATCTCAGCGTCAAGGACCCATGACAAGTAGTTATTTCCATTAATATCCAGGGCCGCAAATTCTAGCTTTGTAAGGTTTGCCATAATAACACTATCAAAAATAATAATATATTCATATTAGAAATTTAACATAAACCAAATGCGTAAAAATGGCTTACCTATAAGACTTACCTTTAGCGGGAAAAATGACAGAGTCTCATGCTGATAACGTGTTGTAAAATTGAGAGGCGAAACCGGGCACCAAAACTTTACCAAAACATATAATAATAATAATAATAATAATAATAATAATAATAATAATAATACTTTACCAAAACATATAATAATAATAATAATAATAATAATAATAATAATAATAATAATAATAATAATAATAATAATAATAATAATACAAGTGTTAGAATATAAAGGGAGTATATATATATATATTATAAACAAAAGAAAGTGGAGATTTATGGCAAATTAAAAACAAATGAAATTAGAGAAAATGGGAGAGAAAAAAGAAGATTGGAGAGATTTCTTTACCAATTGTCTTAATTTATTTATCCATCAAGAACTACTATATATAGGCAATTAGGAGAGCATGATGTGGTCCATTTGGACACCAATCTATGGTCTTTGTTGGACACATGGAAGACACTTTGGCTATGGATAAAATGCCACTTGGTATGGATATCAAATGGGCATGTGGAATGGACATTTATATTTACAATAATTTGAATGATGTTACAATACTACAAAAATTGCCGTCTCCGTTTTGAGACTCTTTATCAATTTATATTTTTCTATTAAACTTAATTAGTTATATTTTTAATGTCCAATTATTAATTTTACAAAAATTAATCTCATTGATGTGTTCATCAAAATTATTTTTACCCTTTTTACCCTTATAAAATAATTTTTAAATTGCAATTTCCAACAAATTCTTTGGTATTTGAGACCTAAACTTGTGAATCGATAATGAAATATAAAATCAACACATATGAATAGAAATATTAGGGAAATATACATAAACTATTTATGAACTATAGCGATTCTTACCCTTGCATTCACAGAATTTTAATTTTGTTCATTTTGACAAGCACAAATATTTAATTATAAAAATAAAACACTCAAATTTGCACAATTGAAAAAAAAAAGGGTCCAATTATTGAGTTTGTTGAAAATACTACCTGATGAACGAGAGAGGGTCTCTCTTTGTCTAGGAAAAAAATGTTTTCTCTTTTTGCAACACTCCTGTCTCTAAATATATATATATATATATATATTGTGAGAATAAAATCAACGTGCATTGACTGATTCAAAAATATTATCTTAAAATAAAAAGAAAAAAGAAAAAAAAAACTCATTTTTGACTCTAAACTTGGTAGGTTGTATCAATTTTAACCTTAAACTTTCAATTTCATCCATTTAAACCTCAAACTTAACTAGTTGTATCAATTTTAATCCTAAACTTTCAATTTCATCAATTTAAACCTCAAACTTGAATAAGTGTATCAATTTACACATTCGGTTAAGTTTCCGTTTCAATTCTCATTAGAAAAGTTGTTCACACATGTCCAAAGCCACGTGTTGCTTTATAATAGATGCGTATTTTAAAAAAAAAAAAAAATTCCTGAAGAAAATTGGAGTAGACTCGCCGTAATGTTTTTCAATTTCAGAACATGGTTTTTTTTTTTTCACTTCTTATCTTATTTGATTTTGCTGCTTTTTTCATTTCATTAATTGATAGTTTTTCAATTTTAAGGCATGATTCTACTCGATCCATCGGCTTTTAGTAGAAACAAAGTTTATTTGCACCATATTTTTCCTCAATGAAGTACTCTCATTCTTGAACCGATCACTAATATTGATTTTTTTTTTAAATTTCTTGTCGGCCTCAAGCTCGATTTGCCCTCCATCTGCAGCAACGGACGTAGGGCTTTCGAAATTGCCCTCGTCAGAATCTTTGTCCCCTTCCTCCCTAGCATCGATGTCACTTTAATCCTCCGTAAGACTGTCAACGGGGTCGACAAGGTCGGCTACGACCAGTTCATTGTATTCATAGGCGTCACTTTGTCCACCACCGCCTTCCATGTTCTCTCATGCATTTTAGTCGAGCTCAAACTCCTCATCATCGAAGTCGATGAAACTGCCATGGTTGTCGCTGCCTTCAATGACGTCACCACCTAGATCTTCTTCAGACTCGTCGTCGCTAGTATCGACACCAAAGTAGGGGGAACACAAGAGTCCATTTGTTTTTGTGTGGGTCCTACTTTCGAGAGTCAAGTTTGTGGTTTTCATGAAGTTGGCCACCATATCTAGAATTATTTAATTATTTTTTTAGTAATTTTTTTAAATAAAAAATAACAAACAAGTACATATCATAGTACACATGACTTTGAGCACGTGTGAGAAACATTCTAACGGTGATTGAAACGGAAACTTAATCGATTGTGTAAATTGATATACTTATTCAAGTTTGGATTTAAATTGATGAAATTGAAAGCTTAGGGTTAAAATTGATACAATTTATCAAGTTTGAGATTTAAATTTATGAAATTGAAAGTTCATGGTTAAAATTGATACAACATGCCAAGTTTATGGTCAAAATTGATTTTTTTCCCAAAAAAAAAAAAAAATTTGTTTAAGAATTAAGCTTGCCATATTACCAAATTTTGGATTGATCTATTTTTATTAGTTTATTTTTATTATATTTTATAAATAAGTAAGTATTGCTAATATTTATCTCCTACTAAAAATGAATTACCTAATAAGGTACTAAATTTTTTTGTAATAAGCTTTTATTTTATTCTCACAAATTTAATTTTCCTTCTCAAATAAAAAGTTGTTGCAGTTATATCGAATAAGAAGAGATACTTCTTTTGGATGGAAACAAGAGACGTTTTTAGAGTGAGTAGTGCGTTTTTAGAAATAGAAAAATATAAATTTTTATCTTTATGAATGAAATATATATGCGTGTGCATATATATTTTGAGAGATAGATGGTAGAAGATAGAAAAATGACTTCTTTTTCAGAAAATTTCAAATTTTCTGAATTTGATAATTTAGGAGCGGTTGAATAAACATTTTATTTTCTGTTTTTAGTTTTTAATTTTTGAAAAACAAAATTTTTTGATGACCAATCCTATTTTTTTAATAATGTTTTGGCAAATATAAGTAAATTTCAAAAACTAAAAAAAAAATATTTTTTTTAAAATTTATTTTTGTTTGTCCAAAACTCATTGATAAGAAACCTGGTACAAGTGTTAAAGAACCCTTCATAAAATTTGAACTCATATAACACTACACGCTAAAACTTCAAATTTAAATTGTACCAATCCAATAAAGAAGATGGATACTGATTTACCTTGACTATCAATATCAAAGAGTAAAGAAACTTATTTATAGACTCAAGATTCGAACCACTCCATAAGATAGCTTAATCAAGGCTACTTGAATGATTATACCATGTAAATCTGAAACATGGGAATTGTAAAAGAAACAAGCTCACAGCTATGGAAGCGAAATATGCAACTTTTTCATTAAAAAAATATAATTTGATTTGTATTACAACTAAAAAGTGTAACCTCCCAAACTTTAATGTCATAATCAATCACTGACAAGAGTAACCTAAAACATGGAAAATACTAGTATTGGTAGTGTTTATAAGTTTAATTTTTAAAATTAAAAATTAAAAAATTACCAAATAGGGCATTAATTAATTATATTTTAATGATAACAAACACACTAGTGTTAATGAATTTTATTATTTTAATGTTGTGATGGGAGAGCATAAAACAGCCGACCACATCGATTTTAAATTTTCTAATGACTAAATCAAAGTTAAATTGAGAAAATTATGGATAAATAAAAAATATATAAATTTTGGATATTTATCAGATGTTATGCTTCGTTTCTATGTTCATTTCCGTGAGCTTAGAAAGATCAATGATCCTTATTCAACACGTGGCAACATGAAGGAGTTTTGTCTTCTATTCTTCCTCTATTTTTCTCTACTAATTTAGAAAGAATTACATAATAATTATTTTACTACTTTTGTAAGATTCTTGGAGAAAAACAATGTTATTTATGTAAATATGACTTAATTTTAAATGGAACAAAGTGAAAAATAGTTATAGAGACATTTGTTTCAAGAATACAAATGATAAAATATTTGTGCAATTTGTATAACATTGACTAATTCAGGTATGAAAATTTTATGGCTTTCTTTTTGTAATTTATTTTTAAATTTTTTTATTACACTGTTTTTTAATTACTCGATTTGGGTACTTTTACATTATATGCTAGTTTTTTTTTTTTAAAAAAATCTTTATAATTTAGAAAATCAATCAAAGATGCGACTATTTTTGTTGACTATTTTTTACATTATATGCTAATTTTTAAATTGAAAGTCTAAATTGATTCAATAATGAAAGTTTGGGGTTTAATTGATACAATTATAAGCCTCCACACATGTGAACTAACTTTTTTCAAACAAAATATAAATGAGGGTGTAAATTGATACTTACAAAAGTTCAGGGTTTTAATTATGCAATAATTAGTTTAGGGATTTAACTGATACAACCTCCAAAGTTTAGAGGTATAAATTGATTTTTGCCCTTCAAAATATTTATTTTCTTCTTTTTCTACTTGTTGCAAATAACAAAAAAAAAAGTCATTTTTTTTCTTTGTTTGTTGAGTCGAACTATACGAGGTGAATGATCAAACACAAACTGATTAACATTATGATCGAACTTCTGTATCAATGCTTTTATTTTTAGCGTAGTTATATAAAAACAAAATAAATAATAAATTAGATAGTTCATTTACGTGTTAAGTTAGTAAAATTAAAATCTAAAAAAAAAAATATATATATATATAATTTTAGTCAAATCTCAATTTCAAAATTGACATAAACAAAGATTCCTTTAAAAATTTTGGAAGAGTAATTGAAAATGAGTTGAATTCGAATTACAAACTTATTCAACTAAAATTAATAAAATAAATAACATTTTAAAAAATATGTATGATATTCCATTTAAACTTAGTTATATATATATATATATTATCTTTGATGCAGCCATTTAAAAAAATCTATACAGTGTATTTTATTTTTAAGTTAGTCATTTTTACATGATTAAGTTAGTAAATTTAAAATAATATACCCAAACTAAGTATAAATCATGTGCCCTCGACCAATAGGTCAACCTCCCACTTGTTGAACTCAATTTTTTCAATAATATAAGAAACAATTTTAATTTTAGTTATATTTCAACATAAAAATATACATTTTTTAATCTAACTATATCAAGATAAAAAATAATATAAAAAACTAAACTAATCTAAAATCTAATGATGGATTGAATCTAATTAAATATTTCACAATCTCAAAATTTTTAAATCTACACTGTTCCACTCTAAATATAGGCTTTCTAGACTTAACCTTCTACTAGTTCGTTCTCTTCAATCCAATGTCAAAAAGAGGGAAGTATTTTTTCTCAAAACAAAAAAGAAGAAAAAAAGAAAAATAAAATAAAGTTAAATTACAAATTTAGCCCTAAACTTTGAGGTTTGTATTTATTTGGTCCCTAAACTTTCAAAATTACAAATTTAATCCATGAACTTTTGAATTTTTTAAAATTCATAGATCTACTACGCACAAAATTGAAATTTTAGACATAAGTTTGTAGTGAATTTCTATAACTAATAGATCAATTAATTTTGGTTAAAATACCATTTTACAAGGTTCTATTAACATAAAATTCAAATTTATATCTAATAGATCAATTAATTTTGGTTAAAATACCATTTTGGTCTTTGTACTCTTGGTTTCATTCCATTTTAGTCAATGCACTTTCAATAAATCTTAAAATTAGTCTCTATCAATAGTTTGAAGTTACTTTTTTCCATCAAAATTTGTTAAATAATAACAATAAGTTTTTATGTAAGAAAAGATACAATGTGAACATATTTTTAAAATTTATAGAATGAAGACTAATATAGAGACTATTTTTTTTAGAAAAGTTAATAATAAACTAACATGTACTAAAATTGAATGAAACTCAAAATATAGGAACCAAAATGATATTTTATCCATTAATTTTTAAAATTTTATATTTTTTAGAGACCTATTGGACACAAAATTGAAAATTCAGATACCTATTAAAGATAAAATTAAAAGTTTAGAGATTTATTAGATATTTTTTTTAGTTTATAGATCAAATAATATAAATATCAAAATTTAAGAACTAAACTTATAAATTAACGGAAAAAAATAAAATATTGGAATTCAAATCAACCCACGTGCTTTTTTGTACTTTTCCACGAAAATGCCATTTCCCAGCTTTTGTCCTATATGGTAACCGCATTTCCATTATTTCTTTTCTCTCTCTCTTGTCCCATTGACGCCCGGTTGACCTCTCCATATTGTATAAAATTTTAAATTTTCACGGCTCACATAATATAAAATTTGTATGCTTGATTTAGAGGTTAGAAATTTAAATTTTTTATTAAAAAAATAAAAAATTAAAATATTATTTAAAAAAAAAAAAAGAATGAGATGATACGTTGCACCAAGGACTCTTTATTATTCTTCTTCTCTAATTTGAGTCCAAGATTTTTTTTTTTTTATCAAATAAGTATTATTGTGTCGAGCTGAAATGTTTGGACGTTTTATTTTAGGTAGTTAAAAAACTTGTATTGATGGGCTTTAATCTTCAAATCTCCTTTGACTATTCACATTTCCTCTTCTTTCCCACCCACAAACTTCCGTTGAATTGAAACCAAGAAACTACAACAACCATATAAAGTAGCTCTAAACAAGTGATTAAAGTGAGCGGATTTTCGCAAGTTAGAAATTTCATTGAGTAGCATAAATTTAAAAGGTATATTCGAAAAAAGGTCAAACTTTTCATTTCTTTCAAATACAACAAGTGCTGATTTTTTTTTATTGTGTTTTTTATATTACACTGTTTATTATTATTTTTTAGTACAACAAATGTGGAGGAATGAAAATTCGTACCTCCGATTACATATCGATTATCACTGAGCTATGTTCATTTTGTCTATTACACTATTTAATTTAGAACATACTACTTTTCTACAATTTTTAAATTTTTTGTTTTTTTTTTCTATTTATGCAAATATCTCCAAGCAGTAGGTATATGAGCTCATAAAAGACATAAATAGGAAAACGTTACCAGATTTTGAATTCAAAATGTTCAAAATTTTATTTTTAATTCACAAACATACAAAAAAACTTTTGATGTGGCCAATTGCTCAAAAACTATCTCTCCTCTATTTCCAAGGAAATCATCTCCTTCGTCTATTGGTGCAGAAATCACTAAGAGGATTGGTGGTTGAGTCAAAATTAAGTTTGGTACGAAACTAAAGCTACTATTCTTGTTAGTTTTTTAAAAAAACGTGTTCACAAAGCACTCAATGGAATAATTTAATTAAAAAAAAAAAAGGAGAAAAAAAAATTAAGATTAGGTCGTGTTCTTTTACGGTCAGTGTTGTGATATGGTAGGGATCATCCCATTTGATGTGAAATACTTTAGACAATACAACAAAATATTAAAAAAGTGGTGTGTTGAAAAGGGAAGAGAAAACTCAGACGGTGCAACTTGACTGAAAGCTAAAGCTGGTAATTGTTTAAATTCAATTGGTGGGTTTCTAATTCATCATTGATACGTGGTATTAGAAGGATTTGGTCGAATTTGATATTAAACAGAAGCACATACCTTATGAAATTAGGAAGTGCACAAATTTTCATTGATTTGAATGTGTGTGAATAACATTGTTCAAGTAGTTAGGTTTTAATTTAGGGAGCGGGTGAAAACAAGCAAGTCAATTTTTTTCATGTGAATGCGATGATGCCGCTGAAGATAACAAGCAGTTGAGGCTAAGCTTGACAAAGATTTTACTTGTTTTTTAGTACAAGGTACTTGGATGAATATAAGAGATTTCTAAGATAACAAAAAATATGCATTTGGTAGAGTAAATGACTCTTAGTTTTCAAAGAGCGAGTTAATATGTATGACGCAATTGTTGTAGAGGGGTTTGATGAATTGGTTGAAGGGGAGGACATGGAAAGGGTAATTTTTCTAACGAAAAATTTAAATTACAGGGTATTTTGTGCAGTATTTGTGTGTATAAAACTTCATGGTTTGGAGCTCTGATTTTCAAAACACTTTTTTTTTTCGATTTTGAAAAAACCATAGTTGTTTCGTTTTCCATATATCATAGTTAGTCTCCTTTTGGTTTTAAATTTACACATTTTTTATTATTTGATTATTTTTGTTCTGTTTTTTTTTTATTTCGCCCAAATTACCTAATAATTCTAGGAATTTGTTATGCAGAGGTATTTTAATCCATTCAATTATTTAAAATTACCTGTCGTTTAATCATTTGGTCATTTATCTAATAAAAATGTCATTTGACCATTTTTCAAAACTACTATTTAAATTTAGTGATCAATCCACTAAAAAAAGAAAAAAAAAATCCATAAAATTTAGGGCCACTTGCATGAGTAGCAAAAAAAAAAACATAAATTGCAGTTGTGTCACTTGTTTATTCAATTTGCAAAAATAGCAAAAATCATATGCGATACACCAATGAAAACTGGAATAATAAAAAAACGAAAAATAAGATTTAAATTTTTTTTTACTATATTTGCAAATCTAAAAAATCATAGCTAAATCTATAAATATCCTAATATTTGTTGGTACCTATTAAAATTTCCATAAAATTTAAAGTAGGTATGACTATGAGCACCTACTTTAAATGTGTCACCTTGTGGAATAGAAAGGAAGTTCGTGGAAACAAACTAACATGTGATATAGGAGTGCAAGTTTGTTAAAGAGATTTGGAGAACCCACCGCCCCCTACTATCGGATGATCTTGTTTTGAACATGGATGGATGGTCTGCAAAAGACTACTGGGATTGGATGTCAAATTCTGGAGTGGATGCTAAGTTGGAAAAGGCGCTCGTGATCATGTGGAGCATATGGACATATAGAAGCCATAGTTTCGCAGGCAACAAGCAACCAGACTTAAAGAATTTCACTAGATGGGCTGAAATTCATATTGAAGAAAAGGCAGGAGATAGGGAGGCCTTCTAACTTTCTCTCATCGTGAGTTCCATCCTTTCCCGCCGTTGATGGTCAATTCCGATGCCTCTAACGTTGTAAATGTTCTGAACAAAGTCGTTGAAGACTTTTCTAAGATCAGCTTCTTTGCTGATGAAATCAAAGGTGTTGCGTTGCGGCGAGAATCGGTGATGTCGTCTTCCAAAAGTGCAATGGTGCGAGTAACCAAGCCGCTCACCAAATCTCTCGCGCCGCTATCGATTTTTTTGTCCAGCAGGGTTCAAATTCCAGTTTGGAAAACGATAGGGTGCTGTTTGATTTTTGTTGGTTTTTTAATTTTTCTGAGTGGGTTGTTAAGATTCTGTATAATGACTTTGTTGAATCTGGTGGTTGTTCAGTGGGTAGTTAGCTTTTATTAAAGTTTCTTTTTTTAAAAACAAAGTTATGACTGTGAGCACATTAATTAGCATTTAGCTTTCTTTTTCGTATATATAAAAAAAGATAAGAGAACTGTGGAGTTAAGTTGGCCGTTGAGTTTTTATATATATAATTTTGTAATAATTTAAAATAGAGGGGGAGGGGAGCATGGTCAACATTGTCAACGGTGAATATTTTTTCAAAAAAAGAAAAAAAAAAGTGAGTAAAAAAAAAAAACAGTTTAACGATTTTTTCTTTTTTTTTTTTTGAAAAGAAGTTTAACGAAAATTAAGGGGGTACATGTGACATGAGTACTAAAATATATATATATATATATATATATATATATATATACAATAAAATAAAATAAAAGTAGGGCACATGCCCCCTCCTTCCCCTACCTACCTCCGCCACTATTCTTATCTGAAGAGAGTAGTTATATAGCTTTTAACTCAACCTCTTTGGAGCTGTTTGGGGCAAGAATTATAATAACCTGTGTTATAATAACCAATGGAATACTCTGCACCCCAAACACAGACTATTATAACCTCAGACTAAACAACTCTGCATTTTAAACAATATTATATTATTTCACAGACTATTATAACCCACAGACTATTATAACCCCTGTTATTATAACCCACTCAATGCCCCAAACAGCCCCTTTAGTTTAAACTAATTGAGCATAGTTTTGTACCATTACAAAGAAAAAAAAAAAAAAACTTTTTTAATCATTCAATTTTTAAGAATAAGTGTATTTGGTCATTGAATTTTTAAAATAGACTTTTTTAGTCTCGATTTTTTAAAAATAGGTTTAAAAGGCTCACCATGTCATTTTTTTAAGAGTAATGCTTAGGTGCTGCTTGGGCAGCACCTAGCTCCTGCGCCCACCCACGTGGGCCATTTTTATGGTGCCACGTGGCTTTATTTTTATTTTTTTTTCATTTGCATTTGCACACCTCTCTTTTTTAAGTTGTTTTTTTTCTTTCTTTTCTTTCTTTTCTTTTTCATTTTTTTTAGAAATTTTCTTTTCATTTAATAACATTTCTTTTTTTTACAAACTCTTTCACATAATCACAATATCAATTTTATTTTTAAAATTATATATTTTCTATTTTTATTATCTTTTTTCATCTATACAATACCATTTATTTTCAATTAATCAATTAAAAATTAAGAGTTTATAGTAATAATGTGAGAAATACGCTTCATAACCTAAAGCTAACGATAGTTTCATAATCAATTTAATTTTTTTGTTTTATAATTTTTTATTTATCTTCTTATTTTCTTTCCTCATCTCCACAATATCATTTATTTTCTACTAATCAATTGAAAATTTAGAGCTAATAATAGTAATGAGATAATATGTTTCATAACCTAAAATAACCTTTGTGGTGTAGGTGATTTCTCCGAAATTGAATATCAATTGTGATTTTCATTGATTGTTATCATCATCCACCTTTACTAGTTCATTTGATTAAGAACAATGGATAAAATATAAGAAGATAAATAAAAATTTTAAAATAAAAAAATAAAATTGATTATGAGATTGTCGTTAGCTTTAGGTTATGAAACATATTTCTCACATTATTATTGTAAACTCTCAATTTTCAATTGATTAATTGAAAATAAATTATATTCTATAGATGAAAAAAGAGAATAAAAATAAAAAAAAATATATAATTTTAAAAATAAATTGATATTGTGAAAGAGTTTGTAAAAAGAAAAAAAATAACATTTTTAATTGATTGATTGAAAATAAATGGTATTGTATATGTGAAAAAAGATAATAAAAATAAAAAGTATGTAATTTAAAAAAATAAAATTGATATTGTGAAAGAGTTTGTAAAAAATAAAGAAATGTTATTAAATGAAAAGAAAATTTCTAAAAAAAAGAAAAAAAAAAGAATGAAAAAAAAAAAGAAAAAAAAACAACTTAAAAAAGAGAGGTGTAAAAAAAAAAGAAAAAAGATTGCTACGTGGCACCATAAAAATGGGCCACGTGGGTGGGCTGCAGGAGCTAGGTGCTGCCTGGCAGCACCTAAGCATTGCTTGTTTTTAAATTAATTTTTTTTATATAACATTAATATTTTTTTTTATTAAATTTTAATATTGAATGATTTTTAAAAAAACAAAATCTATCTCTTCTCTCTCCTCACCCCACCTTCCTTTCCTCTTAGGGGCTGTTTGGTGCGCTGGTTTGGAATCAGAAACCATGGGGTTCTGGAACCCTGGGGTTTCTTGGCTGGAATCAGAAACCCTGGGGTTTCTGATTCCTGTGTTTGGGGTGCAGGGTTGTGTTGGGCTGATTTGCTGAAACCTGTGTTTGGGGTGCAGGGTTGGGTTGGGCTGGGTTTGTTTAATATGTTTTTTTTTTTTATAATTTTTCAAACTGTTTATTATTTTTTTTAAAAAAATCTTACACTGTTTTTTTTTCCTACTCCATTTTTTTAACTTCATAATTTTTTTGGTGTGTTATATACCAACTATTTAACCAATTATGTAGAGCAATTGTTACAACTATAGTTCAATTTGAATTATACTATGTGTAGTTTGTATAACTATATGCTATCTCATTCACTCCACTCATGGTGACATAAAATTGAAGATTATGCGTAACAACAGATAATTAATAGGTGCAATGTAAGAATGGTGTTGTCAATGGTAAAGTAAAACCAAAAATTAGAACTAAGATCTAGTTCTAAAAATATCATAACACACATTCCAGATAAAATGACAAGAAAGTAGAAGTAGTTGTCCAAACACAAATGTAAGTCATAAGAGTGGTAGATGAAAGTGATGAAAAGAGAGTCAGGTTCTAAGTGCTTTCCCCAAAATTTTCACGTAGTAATCATACTTCCAATCTGTGGTGAATGGTAAATGGAACTGGTCTCTAGAGTTCTCATCGCAGTGATCGTCGGAGGTAATCGTTAGCTGTGGTCGGGTCGCTGATGTGGTCGCCGGAGTTGTCATCGGAGTGGTCGCCTGAGTTGTTGTCTGAGTGGTCGCCGAAAATGGAAAACGGCAAATGGAAGAGGAAAACATGGCACAAACCCCATGGGGTTGCACTGTTGTAACCCATGGGGTTGTGTTTCCCATCCCAACCCAAACCCATGGGCCAAACGACCCCTTATTGGTATTTTCCCCTTGTCCCCACCATCTTCTTCTTCCACAACTATGATTTTGATTGATTGATCTTGAAGTGTAGAATATCTTAAATCTAATTAAGTGATTTTTTCCATTTACACTTTTTTAAATCTCCACTGCATCGAATTTGATTGAGGCCATGAACGACATAACTTTGATTTGAAATCTTGAGAACATGATAGACTTTCGATGGTTGATTGTTGTGTATTCTTTGTTGTTTATGTTAATATTTTCTTTTTTTATTTACATTTTTTTGTTTGTTTTGGATTTCATTTTTAGGTTTTTCTGTTCGTGAAATTTATTCGTTTTTCCATTTGAAGCTTTTGTGGCTATGTTGTTTCTTCCATTTGTTTTTTTTATCATCATCTTATCCATAATTCCACTATTTTCTTCTTCTTCATCATCCTTTAAAATCATAGCTGTGGAAGGAAGAAGAATATGGTAGCTAGGTAGAAGGGGAAAAGACGAAGAATAGGAGAGGAAGGTGGGGTGGTGAGGAGAGAGGAGAGAGAATGGGGTAGAGAGGAGAGAGAGAACGATTTTTTTTTTAAAATTTAAAAAATCACTCAATATTAAAAATTAATTAAAAAATATTAATGTTATGTAAAAAAATTGAAAAAATTAATAAAAAATTGAAAAAAATGATATGAGAGACCTTTTAAACCTATTTCTCAAAACTCAGGGACTAAAAATGTCTATTTTGAAAAATTAGGGACCAAATGCACCTATTCTTGAAAACTTAGGAACCAAAAATGTATTTTTCCAAAAAAAAAAAAAATAGTGGAATGGAGCATAGTTTAACAAAAAAACTAACTAAAGCATATGTGTTAATTGCACCCATACCTATGCATCCCACTCCAATCATACAGTAAAAAAAATCTAAAATATTTATAAAAAAAAAATTGGCAAATTATGAATGAACACTTGAGTGGGCTGCACAAAGATAGGTGCAGCTCATGATGCACCATGTTTTTTCCTAATTTAATTGGTTAAGAAATTATATTCTCGATTAAAAATTTAGAGATTTGAATCTTCATTTCCACATATTATTAGAACTATATATAAATATATACTATCAAAGTCATTACAAGGAGAAATTATTCGAGAAAATTGTCATAATATGTGGTTGGCCGTTTTGCATTGTCAATTGTGTGAGGAAAATTACAAAAGTACTTTGAAGTTTGAATTTGTATCTAGCTAGTGATCATTAGAAAACCATGTAGATATTTTCAAATCCTCATTGAATGATTTTTCCCTCAAGAAAATTTTAACATTTAGAAACAAAAAATGTTGAGAAGCAAGAAACTAAAGTTCCATTTGATAACTATTTTGTTTTGATTTTTTGTTTTTGAAAATTAAACTTATAAACACTATTTCATACTTTAATTTTCTTCATTTAATTTGTTACCTATTTTTTTTTTTAAAAAAAAAACTTAACTTCGCTTTTTTAAATTTGGCTTAGAATTCAAATGTATGTTTTTAAGAAATGTGAAAAACTTACCAAAAAATTGTGAGAAAATCAACATAATTTTTAAAAATAAAAATAAAAAATAAAATAGTTATCAAATGATACCTAAATTAACACTTTTTATACAATATACTTAACCAAAGAATAGTAGCCCAAGTGAATATAATTTAGCCTAATGTTTTTCAGACATCATTCATTTAATTTAGTTTAACTAGGTAAAGCATTCTTGACTAACTGATTCTACAGTTTCTAATCTACCCATTCTCACATGTGGTTGAACTTTAAAAAATAAAAAAAAAAAAAAAAAAATCCAAACTTAATGCCCATCATACTCTTTGGCTGTATATATTCATGAGAATATACACAGACTCTGCTATAACCTCATCCCTTCTTCTTCTTCTCCATGGACTCCCCAACTCACGTCGCTCTTATCTCCAGCCCCGGAATGGGCCACCTCTTCCCCTCTCTCGAGCTCGCCACGCGCCTCTCCACGCGCCACCACCTCACCGTCACCGTCTTCCTCGTCACCTCCCACTCCTCCTCCGCCGAAAACAAAATCATCTCCGACGCCGAGGCCGCCGGCCTCTTCACAGTCGTCGAACTCCCCCCTGCCGATATGTCCGACGTCACCGATTCCACCGTCGTCGGCCGCCTCGCCATCACCATGCGCCGCCACGTCCCGGCTTTCCGCTCGGCCGTCTCCGCCCTCACCTCCCGCCCCTCCGCCCTCATTGCCGACATCTTCGCCACCGAGTCCTTCGCCGTCGCCGACGAGTTCCACATGGCCAAATACGTCTTCGTCGCCTCTAATGCATGGTTCTTAGCCTTGACCGTTTACGCCCAGGTTCTCGACAAGCAAATCGTCGGCCAGTACGTGGACCAGAAAGAACCGCTCCAAATTCCCGGATGCGAACCGGTCAGACCCTGCGACGTCGTGGACCCGATGCTGGACCGGAGCGAGTCCCAGTACTACGAATACGTCAAAGTGGGGATGGGAATAGCGTCGAGCGACGGCGTTTTGGTTAACACGTGGGACGAGTTGCAAGGTCGCACGCTCGCATCGTTCAAAGATCGGAACCTGTTGGGGCAAGTGATGAAGCCGCCGGTTTACTCGATCGGACCGATCGTGCGGCATTCCGGTTCGGGGAAAGGCGGTTCGAGCGAGCTGTTCAACTGGTTGAGGAAGCAACCCATGGAGTCGGTGATATATGTGTCGTTCGGGAGCGGCGGAACGCTGTCGTTTGAGCAAATGACAGAAGTGGCTCACGGATTGGAGATGAGTCGGCAGAGATTTGTTTGGGTGGTTCGAGTGCCCAAGGTCAGGATGAAAACGTTAAATAATTAATCTAGTTTAATTAGCTTTGGATCTTGTGTTTTTTATTTTTTATTTTTTTTTACTTTACAATACTAAACTAATTTTTAGTCGAACTTGTACTGTCTTTATTAAGTAGTCTATGCTTAAGTCCAGAGATCAACGAATGTCTTAATTAGTGTCCGACTTAAGCATAGTTTGATTAAGGCACTGTAATCTCGTCCAAAAGTCGAAGTTTTAAAAATTTTCAAGTTAAAATCTTTGATGTTTTTATAAACGTTTCAAGACTAGATTTGAAATAGAAAAGTTCTTAGAATGTTATAAGAAAAGAAGTAGCATGGAATATCATTTTTCCACACTTAAACTAGGCAAGTATCTCCGATACTCCCATGTCAAATTTCCATTCAACACTCTATTAGCAACTTTACTCTATTGGCAACTTTGAAAAGAATAAGAGCAAATAACAAAGTTCAGGATTTTTTTTATATAATTTAGCTTGATAATGCACCATTAATTAAACTAGGGGTAATTATCTAACCTTTTATTTTTACATCAGGTGAGATCGGATGCCGCGTTTTTCACGACGGGGGATGGGAGTGAGGACCAATCAGAGGCGAGATTTTTGCCGGAGGGGTTTTTGGAGCGGACGAGCGAGGTGGGGTTTGTGGTGTCGATGTGGGCGGACCAGACGGCGGTGCTGGGGAGTCCGGCGGTGGGGGGATTTTTAACGCACGGTGGATGGAACTCGTCGTTGGAAGGGATTACGAACGGAGTTCCGATGATAGTGTGGCCGTTGTACGCGGAGCAGCGGCTGAACGCCACCATGCTGGCGGAGGAGGTGGGGGTGGCGGTGCGGCCGAAGGAGCTGCCGACGAAGGCGGTGATCGGAAGGGAGGAGATTGCGGCGATGGTGAGGAAGATAATGGCGGAGGAGGATGAAGAAGGGAAAGCCATTAGAGCGAAGGCTAAGGAACTTCAACGGAGTGCAGAAAAGGCCTCTGCCAAAGGTGGCTCGTCGTACGAGAACTTTGCTCGAGTCGTGAAATTGTTTTGATGTGATGGATAAGTTTAATTTTTTTTTAATCTATGATATAATATGAAGAAAAAAATTTGGTTTTTTTTTTTTATTTAAAATAAATTTGTGGTTATAAAGTGGGCTGCACTTGTGCAGCCAGCCTACACCCAAATATTTTCTATTATAAAATGTATGTTTTAGTTTGTAATGTTTTTTTTCCTCCTTTTGAGTTCAATAATGTGTGGGTTGAATTTTGTTATGACAGATATATATAGTGTATTAACTAGTGTTTTTTTTAGTGTATTAACTAGTATTTGTTTTAATATATTAACTAGTTGAAAATTGAAATATGTTCATGTTGGTTTTTTTTAATTTAGTTTTAGTGTTTAAAGATTTTCAAGTTAGTCATAAATGTGAACATGACTTACCTGATTTAAAAAAAATTATTCAATGTGGGTGGCAGTTTTGCACCGTTTAATATGTGAGAAAGAAATGATAAAAGTAATTTACTTTTGTATCTAATTGTTATTAGAGGATATATATTTTTGGATCTTTCGATGATTATTAAGAATGTAGCGGCTTCATTAAATAATTTGACATTTTCGGTTGGCCTTCTTTCACCAAATACTCCAAAATTTCCCATTTCCTCGTTTTCTTCAGCAACCCCTCCACCTCTACATATTCAAAAACAAACATTTGCAAATAAGTCTCTTGTAGGCCTCAATTGCAAGTTCTTGAGCATTCCCCAATGAGACAATTCCCCCTTTTCTCCAGCAGTGAACTCTTGAGCATTCTCCAATCACTCTCTCGACCCCCTAATCTCCTTGCGAATCGAACCTTCAACGTCTTTTTAAGCAAGCCCTAATGGCGTTTGACCTTTTTCGTCTTCAACCTCCATATTTGCTAATTCTAGTAACAACTCCATTGTTCCGAGCTTTATATATCCAGCCGCCATGTGTAGTGCTATGAACTTGCTGCTGTTGTCTTGATGGTCGAGATTTGGATCGGCTTCGGCTAACATTCTCATGCAGGGTTCTGACTTGAGTCCAACGACGAATAGGAGGGCGATTCTTCCATCTTCAACGATGGCATTGAAATAGCTATCGTCGTAGGCGTCTATGAGGGATTTGCGAGTGGATTCATCGGCTTTCCTGGCAACAATCCACCCGGGTTTCGAGATGGGAACCATGGAAAAGTCGATTTGGGAAAGAAGGAGAAAGAAGGTCAAGTGAAGAGTGAGAAAAAAGGTAAAATGTCATGTAGTCTAAAAAAAGAATATAAAATTATTAAATTGGCATGTACTAAAAAAATGACCACCTCATTTAAAAATTTTCCACCTCAACATGATATGTCTTTTTTTTTCGTTAGTCAATTAGCGGTTAAATAACTCAGGAACCATTTAAAACTATTTTCCAAACTTCGAATACTAAAATGTCACTTTTAAAACTTTCGAGACCAAATAGACATCAAGTTCAAACCTTAGGGACCAAAGTGTATTTTGCCCTAAAGTATAAGATACTAGGAACAAAACTTGGTGTTAGAAGGTTCTAATCCTTTGTTTGACCTAAAAATTGAAAAACAAGTTCATGATATATATGGAAAAATGTACCAACCAGTTTTGAATTATAATAATTATTATTACAATTAAACTTTATAAATTTAGAGATGGTTATAATTAAACTCAATATTTTAATTATTAAGAAAAATTAGAAATATAATGTTGATTATGAAAAATTATTTAAACTTCAATAACTGTCATCATTAAAAAAAAAAAAAAAGTAACTCCCGTAAAACTTTGAAAATAATTTACTTTTGTTTTAATATTATTATTTTTTTTTAGTACTACTTTTGTTTTAATATTGTGAATTCATTTATTAATTAAAAGTCTTCTTCTTTTTTTTTTGGGAAAAGGAGGGGCAAGACTTGGGTGCTGCCTGGGCAGCACCCAAGTGCTGTGTTGCCCACATCACAGCCATCCATTTTCAAAAAAAAAACCCCCAAAAATTAAAAATGGATGGCTGTGATGTGGGAAGCATAGCACTTGGGTGCTGCCCAGGCAGCACCCATGTTTTTTCGGAAAAGGAATTAAAAGTTTTACTTGATACTTGTTTTTTAGTCAATGATACGATAATGACAATTAGTAAAAAAGAAATACTGGTTACAAGGTTAATGTTGACCATTGAATACAAAAAAGTGAAACGCTCGCTTGGCCTATTGGAAAAACTCTCAACCACTTAGATTAAGAGTATTAGCTCCACTCGAATCCCAAATTCCCAACGAGCTAAAATGATCATTAACAGACAATACAATAATTATGCTCAATCATTTAAACAAAAAAAAAAAAAAAAACATTTTTGGTCCTTGAGTTTTTAACCATATATGCGTTTAGTCCATTAGTTTTGGAAATAGACCTTTTTAGTATTTGAGTTTAGGGAAAAATATTGTTTTGGTTTATGAATTTTGGAAATAGACCTTTTTAGTCACTGATTTTTGAAAAATAGATTTAAAAGGTCTCTCGTATTATTTTTAAATTTTTTTTTATATAAAATCAATATTCTTTATTAATTTTTAATATTAAATCTCTCTTCCCTCACTATCCCATTCTCTCTCTCATCTCTCCTCCATCTCTACCCCATCCTCTCTCGTCTCTCATTCTTCCACATTCCTACCCTTTCTTCGTCTCTTTCCCTTCTCTCCACCATCTCCTTCTTCCTCTCCCCTTCTCCTCTCAATACGTTGCAACGACAGTAGCGGTGACTTTGATTTTGGAGTAGCCATCAGACATTTTTTTGGTCTTTTGAGTTTGGGGATTGAGGAAAGATTATGGTAGAAAATGATAAGAAATATTCGAGATTTATGAAGATTCATGGTGAAAAAAATCATTTATCTTTTTTTATGAAGATTGATTGATGTATTGAGAGAGCTAGAGGAAGAAAAATATGGTGGAGAGAAGGGGAAATGATGAAGAAAACGGGAGGAAGGTGGAAGGAGGAGAGAGAATGGGGTAGAGATGGAGGAGAGATGAGAGGGAGAATGGGGTAGAGAGGGAAGAGAGATTTTTTTTTAATTTAAAAAATCGTTAATATTAAAAATTAATAAAGAATATTGATTTTATATAAAAAAAATTAAAAAATAATACGAGGGATCTTTTAAACCTATTTTTCAAAACTCATGGACTAAAAATGTCTATTTTCAAAACTCAAGGACCAAAAAAGTATTTTTTTTTCCTAAACTTAGGGACTAAAAAGGTCCATTTTGAAAACTCGGAGACTAAATGCATCTATTGTTAAAAATTCATGGACTAAAAATGTATTTTTTCTAAAAAAAAAAACAACTAAAATAAAAGTAGAAGTATGATATCACATCCAAATTGACCTGAAAGTTACTATACATGACTTCGAAAGATCAAGTGGAAATATATCTTCAAAGTTTCTTTTTTTTTTAATCAATAGAAGAGAAAATAGCACCTTAATTACAAATGTTGACACTACATTTCTCCATAATTTTCATTTTTAAGCGTAAGATAACTAAAAATAATAATTTAACTATATATATATATATATATATATATATATATATATTGAATGGAATATATCTATATATATGTATAAATAAAATACTTCATCAAAACAACCAAAAAGTTAGGTAAAGTTTTATCTATTTCAACAATATATACAAAGTTACAAAATCTAATGGCGGGGCATTTGTACTTTCAAATTTATGAAATTATTTGTTTCCCTCTTTAAGAACTTCGGCGGGTCCGTTGGCCATGTGTTAATCATATTTTAAAATGTTGAACGACATCTCGAAATGTCGTTCGACATTTTCAGATGTCGGAGGGTTCGACATCTCGATGAGGGGTAAAATTTCGATTTCCCAAAATGTCGAGAAAATGTCGAGAAAATCTTGAAAAATCTTTGTAATTCTTATAATTTCTCTCTATCTCTATCTCTTGGTCTCTCATCTCTTTCTCTTTCCATTATTCCTTTTTTTGTCCATTCTAACCTCTCAACATATATTTTTATAATTATATAGTTATTTTTTAAAAGTTTAATGCAGTATCATGAAATTTGTGCATGCATCTACAAAGTGTTGTATTAAGTTTTTTATATCTATCTTTGTAAAAAAAAATTATATTTATGAATTTATTATATTTTTTACCATCATTTGTCATTTATCAACATTTGATATATCTCTTAATCAAGGTTCAAGTTCAAAATGTTGATGTCGACGGAAATGTATAGATACTGATTTTACGAAAATGTCGGCATATATATAAATACTGAATTCGTAGTTTTATAATTATGATTAATAAAAATTATGAATTATATCATCATTAAGTTATAATTAAAGTCTCATTAATTAATTAAAATAAGTCTCATCAATTTTCACGTTTTTAATGAGTTTTTTTCAAAAATTTCACCAACATTGGCATTCCTCATATAAATATTATTTATATTTTTAGATATATGATGATCATAAAGGTCAATTATAGCCTAATTCTATAGTTAAAATTTCATTTACTAATTCAAATAATTTCCATGATTTCTATAATTTTTCCCGAATTTTCTGTCGATATCAACATTTTGAACCTTGATTATAGTATAATTAAATCACAATTAAAATTTCATGAAATAATTCAAACAATTTTAATCAATTTTCAATTTTTTTCCCAAATTCCTGTGCGCATCGACATTTTTATCGACATTTACATCTACATATTGTCTTAATTTTTAGATATGGTGATTAAAAATTGTCAATTATAGTCTAATTGAGCCACAATTAAAGTTTTATTGACTAATTTAAACAATTTTCATCAATTTCTACGATTTCCATAAAATTTTTCCGAAATTTCCAACGACATTTTTCGTAAAATTTAGACCTCGACATTTTCATCGACATCGATATTTCGAACATTGGTGTTTATGCATTGCTTCTTTCAAAAAAAAAAAAAAAAATTATTAAATTATTACGATTATAATCTTACCAATAATTGAGTAATAGACGGTGAAGCTTGCGGGCTCGTGCTAAACGTAGCAGAACTGCAGAAGGGATAATTAGGTCAATTATTCTACCCCAAATAATGTGAAAAGGAAATGAAAAATAGAGGGGGAAAGTTTTGAAGAGTAACGTCTGACAGAAAATTATTTTTAAAAAATTAAAATAACATTTTAGTACTTTGAAAATTATTATTATTATTATTATTTTTTGAAAAGAGTACTTTGAAAATTATTCTATTTTACTCAATATATTTTTAAATAATTAATTTTAATCCATATACTTTTAATAAAATTACAATTAGTCTCTACCGTTAGTTTAGTATTAATTTTTCTAATTTTTTTTTGTCTCAATTAACATTTCTTTCATAAATTTTGAAAACATATTCACATTATGTATTTTTTTTAATAGAAATTCCTATTATTTGGTCCACGTGGTTTGGAGAAAATAAGAATTTAGTCCATTTAGTTTTAGAAGTTAGAATTTCTTCTTTATAATTTGATAAAATCTTATAAATAGTCCTTATGATTTCATAAAACTCTCATAAATAATCCCACGATATGCTATTTATGAATGCTAGCTTTTAAAACTATATAGACTAAATTATAAATTTCTCCAAATTATAGGGATCAAATTTGTAATATAACATTCTATTATTTTACTAAATTGAGCAAAAATTAACTTCAAACTAACCATAAAGGCTAATTTTAAGATTCATTACCCAAAATGAACAAGGACGGATCAACGTTGGCGCTAGAGGGTACACGTATCCCTAAAATTATAGATTTTATATATATGTATACCAATTTTCAGTTAAAGTACTATAAAAACTCATTGGTTCGTTGGTCAGAAGGGGCATACATGTTCTTAGAGGTTTGGAGGTCCATGGTTTGCTCAAGACCCAAATGACACGCTTTTTGCGTTTAATTTTTCCTTTTTTGATTTTGGAGGTATAGGGTTCAAACCCAGTTAGTGCACGCAGCTATTGAATTTAATTTTTTTATTTTCTAATATATATACATATTTTTAATTTTCAATTTTTAAATTTCGTAATATATTATTATTATTATTATTTGGATTTTGGATTGGCTTCGGCTAACAATCTCATGCAAGGTTCTGATTTGAGTCCAACGACGAACATGAGGGCGATTCTTCCATCTTCAACGATACATTGAAATCGCTGTCGTTGTAGGCGTCTATGAGGGATTTGCGAGTGGATTCATCGGCTTTCTCGGTGACAATCCACCTGGGTTTCGAGATGGGAACCATGGAAAAGTCAATTTGGGAAAGAAGCATAAAGAAGGTCAAGTGAAGAGTGAGAAAAAAAGATAAAATGTCATGTAGACTAAAAAAAGAATATAAAATTATTAAATTGGCCGGTACTAAAAAAAATGGCCGCCTCATTTAAAAATTTTTCACCTCAACATGACATGTCATTTTTTTCGTTTGTCAATTAGCGATTAAATAACTCAAGGACCATTTAGAATTATTTTCCAAACTTCGAAGATTAAAATGTCACTTTTGAAACTTTTAAGACCAAATAGACATCAAGTTTAAACCTTAGGAACCAAAGTGTATTTTGTCCTAAAATGTAAGATACTAAGAACAAAAGTTGGAGTTAGAAGGTTATAATCCTTTGTTTGACCTAAAAATTGAAGAACAAGTTCATGATATATAGGGAAAAATGTACCAACCAGTTTTGAATTATAATAATTATTATTACAATTAAACTTTATAAATTTAGAGATGGTTATAATTAAACTCAATAATTTAATTATTAAGAAAAATTAGAAATATTGTTGATTATGAAAAATTATTTAAAATTAAATAACTGTCATCATTAAAAAAAGAAAGTAACTCCCGTGATATAACTTTGAAAATAATTTACTTTCGTTTTAATATTGTGAATGCATTTATTAATTAAAAGTCGTCTTTCTTTTTTTTTTTTGGGAAAAGGAATTAAAAGTTTTACTTGATACTGGTTTTTTAGTCAACGATACAATAATGACAATTAGTAAAAAAGAAATGTTGTTTACAAAGTTAATGATGACTATTGAATACAAAAAAGTGAAACGCTTGCTTGGCCTATTGGAAAAACTTTCTCAACCACTTAGATTAAGAGTATTAGCTCCACTCGAATCCCAAATTCCCAACGAGCTAAAATGATCACTGACAGAGAATACAATAGTTATGCTCAATCATTTAGACAAAAAAAAAAAAAAACTAAAATAAAAGTAGAAGTATGATATCACATCTAAATTGACCTGAAAGTTACTATACATGACTTCGCAAGGTGAAATAGAAATACATCTTCAAAGTTTCTTTTTTTTTTTCATTTTTTTAATCAATAGAAGAGAAAATAGCACCTTAATTACAAATGTTGACACTACATTTCTCCTTAATTTTCATTTTTATGCATAAGATAACTAAAAAAAAATAACTATATATATATATTGAATGGAATATATCTATATGTGTGTATAAATAAAATACTTCATCAAAACAACCAAAAGGTTAGGTAAAGTTTTATCTATTTCAACAATATATACAAAGTTACAAGATCTAATGGCGGGGCATTTATACTTTCAAATTTATGAAATTATTTGTTTACCTCTTTACGAAGTTCGGTGGTCCGTTGGCAGCCTGGCCTTGGCTCTGTGTTAATGCATTGCTGCTTTCCAAAAAGAAAGAAATTATTACAATTATAATTTTACCAATAATGGAGTAATAGACGGTGAAGCTTGTGGGCTCGTAATAAACGTAGCAGAACTGCAGAAGGGATAAATAAGTAAATTACTCTACCTCGAATAATGTGAAAAGGAAAATGACAAAAAGAGGGAGAGTTTTGAAGAGCAACGTCTGACAGAAAATTATTTTAAAAAAATTAAAATAACATTTTAGTACTTTGAAAATTATTATTATTATTATTTTTTTTCGAAAAGAGTACTTTCAAAATTATTCTATTTTACCCAAACGTGATTTTAAAGGTTTAATTTTAATCTATATACTTTTAATAAATATTACAATTAGTCTAGTTTAGTATTAATTTTTAATTTTTTTTTTGTTTCAATTAACATTTCTTTCATAAATTGTGAAAATACATTCACATTATGTCTTTTTTTTAATAGAAATTACTATTATTTAGTCCATATAGTTTGGAGAAAATAAGAATTTAGTCCATTTAATTTTTGAAGTTAGTCTATAATTTGATAAAATTTCATAAATAATCTTTATGGTTTCATAAAACTCTCATAAATAGTCCCACGATATGGACTATTTATGAATGCTAACTTTTAAAACTATATAGACTAAATTATAATTTTCTCCAAACTATAGGGACCAAATTTGTAATATAATTTTCTATTATTTTACTAAGTTGAGCAAAAATTAACTTCAAGTTAACCATAAAGACTAATTTTAAGATTTATTATCCAAAATGAACAAGAGCGGATCCACCTTGGGGTTAGAGGGTACATGCCTCCCTAAAATTATAGATTATGTATATTTGTATATCAATTTTCAGTTAAATTACCATAAAAATTCATTGGTTCGTTGGTTAGAAGGGACATACATGTTCTTAGAGGTTTGGATGGAGGTCCATGGTTTGTTCAAGACCCAAATGACACGCTTTTGGCGTTTAATTTTTCCTTTTTTGATTTTGGAGATCTAGGGTTCAAGACCCAGTTAGTGCACTCAGCAATTGAATTGAATTTTTTTATTTTCTAATATATATACATATTTTATTTTAATTTTCAAATTTTAAATTTCATAATATATTATTTTATTTTTTAGTAAATTAAAAACTGTTAGAATTTCAAATATAGAATAATGGTGATGAGAAAATAATTCGAGGGTTTTTTAAAAAAAGTAAATTATTTTAGAAAAATTAAACGTATAAAAAAACTTGTACCTAATAAGTTATCAAACTTTTAATTTTATGCTAACAAGTCTTTAAACTTAAAAAATGTCTAATAAATCTATGAACTTTCAATTTTCAATCTAATAGGTTTTAGACATATTCAAACAAACTTTAATTTAATTGTTCTATAAGACGTAAAATTTAATTTTGTATCTAATTGAACTTTAAACTTCTAATTTTGTAACTAATAAATACATAAATTTTAAAAAAATGTTGAATATGTTAAGGACTTAGACATTAATTTTATGTATAGAAGAACAATTAACTTTTACAAATTTAGACTTATTGGATACAAAATTGAAACTTCAAGGATTTATTAAATACAAAATTAAAAATTTAAGGATTTATTAAATAAAGTTAAGAGACTATATCGACACAAATTTAAAAGATTAGAGTTTAAACTTGTATTTTAATTAATATGAACATGTGCTTTGATATAAAGTTTTAGATTCGCTGCTGAAAATGAGTGACCAAAATGATATTTTAACTTATAAAAAACACGTCTCACACAGAGTTTGGCTTTTATATTTATTGTTGTTTTTTTTTTTTTTTTTTTGTTTTGAAAAGCCAATACCACAACCAATCACAAACAGACCAACCATAAAATTAAATACAGACAGATCAGGTCCTCTTCAAGACTGGAGGACACCCTCTTAGTTCAGTAACTTGCGCAAGCAGATGGGCTGTTTGTTTATATATATTGTTTATAGTGTCATGTTTGGCTACGCCTACACTGCACGTTTCTTCCAAAAAGAAAAAAGAAAGAAAAAATAAAAATAATTACTTTCTTTGTTTGGAAAGGAAAAAAGATACTTTATGCAGAAGCAGAACAGTAGCTGTCGATTTGACGTTAACGCAAACACCACAAAACCGTTTGGGTTCTCACATGGACGTGGGAATCTACGGATGAATGTGAATCTGAGTTTTTTTATTCAGGCGATTTTAAAAGTTGTCTGTATCACACTTTAAATGCAGCTCTAGGAGGTGTTTTCCAAATAAACACTTTAATTATTGATTATTCCAAAAGTGTATGTAGAATAAGCGTCTTAATGATACATAAATATTGAGATATAGATGGCGAGTGGGAAATGGAAGATACATAAATATTGAGAGAGATTCTTGGATTGATCATGAAGGCTCTAGCATACCGTTGTATGTTAAAACGCCTCTAAAAGGGGGGTTGGTTAAAAATATTATCAATGATGAGGGAAGATGGAAAGAAAATGTCATTAGGGACAACCTTTCGCCACTTGATGTGGAAGATATCATTCAGATGGTGCCAGGTAATTGTACTGCAAAGGATGAAATAATTTGGAAATTAGACCCCAAAGGCCTCTTCTCGGTTAAGAGTGCGTACCATTTAGCCACCAAGATAGCAAATAGAGACTCCCCATCCACTTCAGACCACTATAATCGAAAGAGTCCGAATTTGTGGAAAGCCGTGTGGAAGTCTAAAGCAACCCCAAAAGCGAAAATTTGCTCCTGGAAGATTATTAAAAATGCTATTCCAACTATGGTTAATATTAGAAACCGGGGGATTGATACTAATGGGGTTTGTTTATTTTGCAGAAAGCAAGAGGAAAGCACAGAACACGTCATATGGGAATGTAAAATAAGCAAGCTCCTCTGGATAAATATCCTACCTAATGTTTTGAACCTTTTCAATTGTTGCAGGAAGGGCTGGAATCCTATAGACTATTGGAAGTGGATTGCGGAGAATTCAACTATCGCTCAAAGAGACAAAGCAATCACTATCATGTGGGGTATTTGGACTTACAGGAACGAAATTCACACAAAAAGGGAAAGGGCAAACAATCATAACATGCTCAGATTTATTAGGAGATTCATGGAGGATGAAGAAACGAATCCAAACAGTACAGATGGCTACCTGATGAGAGAAAGATTAGAGAGTCTGCAAAGTCATGAGCGATGGAGACCTCCTCCGAAAAATTGCTGGAAGCTGAATTCTGATGCGTCGTGGTGCGAAGAGAAAAAACTCGGGGGTGCTGGCTGGGTTGTTCGTGACTCTTCGGGGTCTCTGATTTGTGCAGGAGTCCTGCGTTTGAAGAACAAATGGTCAATCAAATGTTTGGAAGCAAAGGCTATGCTGGAAGGATTGCAGAAATTAAACCGATCAAACCTCATGCAAAAGCCGTTGGTGGTAGAGTCGGATGCGCTTGGGATAATAAACATCCTTAGCAATGGTGAAGAAGATTTTTCGGAGATCAACAATCTGATCCAAAAAATCAAGGAAGTCGCTAACGAGTTGGCTGTGATGGCTTTTGAGCACTGCCCTAGATCTTGTAACAAGGTGGCTCATTTCTTGGCTCGATCGGCTGCTGGGTTCCCGCCGGTGGATGGGCAGGGGTTTTTGTATGGCCTGGATTCTTCTGATAGGGAAGATGAAGGAATGTTTTGGGTGGGGTTTGCCCCTGGGACGATTCCTTCCCTCATTAACGAGGAAAGAGGGAGGTTGTAGTTGGTGCGTTGTCTGTTGTCTTTCTGTTAAAAAAAAAAAAAAAAAATAAGCGTCTTAATGAAAAGTGCTCTTTCTAGTTTAAAGAAGAGGCGGTTGGTGTACCTTTTTTGTATAGCAGTTAATACATGTTTTTATCTTAATAAATAAATAAGCATCTTAATGAAAAGTACTTTTTCTGGTTTAAAATAAATAAATAATAAAAGTACTTTTCTTAAAGGGTAAATTACCAATTTAGTTCTTGCACTTTTAAGTTTGTGTCTATTTGGTCATTAAACTTCAAAAAATGTATGATAGGTTTTTGATATTTCAATTTTATATCTAATAAGTTTTTGACATATTTAAAAATTTTAAAAATTAATTAATTTATGATATGTAAAATTAAATTTTATGTTTAATGGGATCTTAAATTTTCAATTTTGTGTCTAATAGACCTATGAATTCAAAAAAATGTTAAACACGTCTAGGATGACATACTAGACATAAAATTGAAAAGTCAAGGGCCTATTGGACACAAAATTAAAAGTTTAGGCCCCGTTTGATAACCATTTGGTTTTTGGTTTTTGGTATTTGAAAATTAAACGTGTTTTCTCCAAATTTCTCTACAATGGTTTTCATCTCCATTAAGGAAACATTTGAATTCTTAGCCAAATTCTAAAAACAAAAACAAGTTTTTGAAAACTATTTTTTTTAAGTTTTCAAAACATGGCTTGGTTTTTGAAAACATAGGTAAAAAGTAGATGACAAAACAAGTTAAACCATAGGTGAGAATAGTATTTATAGGCTTAATTTTCAAAAACAAAAAACAAAAAACCAAATGGTTATCAAACGGAGCCTTAAAGATCTATTAAATATAAATACTTTTTAAAGTTCAAGAACCTATCAAACACTTTTTAAAATTTAGGGAACAAATAGACACAAACTTAAAAGTTCAGCTCCCGTTTGATAACCATTTGATTTTTTGTTTTCAATTTTTGAAAATTAAGCCTATAAATATTATTTCCACATATGAGTTTTTTTATTTTGTTATCTATTTTTTACATATGTTTTCAAAAACCAAGCAAAATTTTGAAAGCTAAAAATAGTAGTTTTCAAAAACTTATTTTTGTTTTTGGAGTTTGGCTAAGAACTCAAATGTTTTCTTAATAAAAATGAAAACTATTGTAGAGAAATTGTGAGAAAACAAGCATAATTTTCAAAAACCAAATGGTTATCAAACGGGGTCCAAATAATTAAATTGAAACTGTTTTTAAACAAAAGGGAATGAATTGAATTTTTTTTTAAAAAAACCCTCAAATGATAGGGACTAAATTTTGAATGAAGACTATAACTGAAAAATGTTAAAAAGGTAAGAAATAAAATGTTCATGATAAAAGCCAAAGTGAGCTTAGCTTAGCGGTAATTGATATGTACCTTTGACTAAGAGATTAGAGGTTCGAATCCCCCCACCCCTAATTGTTGTTGAACAAATATATATATATCCATGATAACAATTTTGATATTTTGAAAAAATACATACTTACTCTATCTAACCAGTTGAGTTTTTTTGTTTTTTTTTTTGGTTAGTTTTATGGTTCATTCAGTACTTTTCATGTGTTTATTTATTTATTCTATAGTTATCGAGTGAATGGATCGAAACTGGAGATTTTTAAGTAATCATAGCGAATATGGAGCTAATTGAACACCATTAGACGCCATCAACAGTGATCGAACTGAAACGTGGGGCTTAAAGAAAATATTTATAAATTAAAACAAAGCTCCAGTTCAGTGCAAGTGCATACTGTCGATGCAAGTAATATAAAACTGGAAGTATTCTAGAGTATTGATTCCATAGGGAACGGATACAACAAAATTCAAGAGAATAAGCAAAAATGTTTTCAAATTACAATTGTGGGTAACCGGTGTAAAACAATAGCTGGGATAATTTTTGTTTTTGAAAAGAAAATGATAAAAGAGGGATTCAAATATGTTTTTGCTTTATTGAAAGAAATTGCGGCCTAATTGCAATTGCAATCATTTGACTCAACACTTAAGCTATGTAAACCGAATTCAACACTTATTCGACCTTCTATGAAGTATCTTTAGGAGGCTAAGCGATTAAACCGACATTTCTATGGCTAATACGAACTTACTTAATTTTGAAACACAATCTTTTGGTTTTAAAGGTTTTGCCCTATGTCTAGGGTAAAAAATAAATTCTTATGTCTAGGCTATTTTCCTTTATTGCTTTTATGAAAACCCAATTTTTATCTAACCTTTTCAGAATTAGACTCAATTTGTTGTATATTAATCTAGGTGATCAATCTAAACTAGTAATGAAAATTTCAATCAATAAAAGCAAACAATGCTATAAGATTAAGCAATGTTGCTCTTACATATTAGACATTTATTCCTTTATCTAGGGAATTCACATGCTTGAATCCCAAAGAAAGACTTAGCTCATAATTAAAGAAAAGAAAAATAATGATTTAAAAGAATCAAAGTGCATAACTAAAATAGAATTAATAAATACTTGAATAACAACTCCATAATAATGAAAGAACAACCAAAATTCTATTAATCAAAATAAGTTCACCAACTAATTAATTTCAAGAACAAAAGGAAAGAATAAAACAGTAGCTAAAAACTCAAAATTACAGTAGCAATTAAGTTCCTAAAACAGAAGCAAATAACTTAAATAAAACATAAAATAAATTCTATGAAATGGAAGAACACAACCCTTTTTTCACTTCTTATTCAATCGACTCAACTCCACTTTTTTCAAATGGAATTGAACCTTCACTTCCTTCAATTTTCGTTGAGGAATGATTGAATTTTAAAGTTGAAAGGGGTTGGACAACAGTAGCAAACGAAAATAAAAACAGCAGAAAATTTGACAGTAGAAATCGTGGAACAGAAGCAACCGTGGCTGAAACTGCAGAAAACTGATCTTAAAAGAAGAACGAAATTCAAGGATTCAATGTTTAACTAAAATTTGACAACTTACAACATTTAAATCAAAACAGAAGCTAATTATAGAAAAAATAATGAACAAAAATAGAGGAGCAAACTACTGTAAAATGATAGAAAAATAAGGAATTACAGACTTTGGGCAAGTAGAAGAAAATCCAGCCACGTTTTGCTTTGTTTTTCCCATTTTTATAGGCATTGAGGGCTAGAGTTTCCATCTTTATGCTTCTTCAATCATGGGTCAATGTTTGGGCATGAGATTAGGCTGAAAATTCTCCAAAAATCGAGCAAATCCCGTAGATCTTGATATATTTCCGTGATTTCCGTAATGAAGGATAAGTCCAGAAAATGCAATTGCATTGCAATTGCATTTTCCCTCTTATTCACCACCTTGCTTTCTCAAGGAAATGCAATTGCATTTTCTTCATTGCTTCAAATCTGCACAAAAACAATAATGTAGCCAACTTTCCATTATCTTTTCAACTTATTTCTTCTTTTTCCATACTCCGACAAGCTTACATGAATTTATCTTATAAATGCTATTTTTAGCTTGCTCGTTATCTGACAAAATATGCAAAAAAATGGCAAGAATAACTTAGTTTTAGGGTTGAATAATCCTCATAACTGAGAATTATCAAGCAACGTCTCAACATCACAATTGCATCAAAATAGGCCATGAAGACCGAGGAGGCAATGTCTCAACGCTGTTGATAGCGTCTCAATGTTGGGTGATCAGAGTTGTGGCGACGCTAGGAACTCAACGCAACGGATTAAGCAATACCATCGTTGTAGCATCTCGACGCTGTAACCTTACTGTCTCGACGCTACCTTTTCAATTTTGAAAATCACGTGTATGGAAGGACAATGTTGAGACGCTATCCCTATCATCTCAATGCTGTGACGGATTTCTATAATACTTCACTTTTGCTACAGGAAAGGGAGAGCAAGTTTGGGAGAGATTAAAATCCTAATTTGATTTCTAGACTATTTTAGGAGGCAAATGACACTCTTGGGAGTGGAAAAAAGAGAGTTCGAAGCTTGAGATCGTGGCGTGCATTGGGAATGAGGAACGACATGTGATTTAGAGTTTTTCCTTCCCTTTTTAATTTGTACTTCTTGTTATGGATTTTGTATTAAGTCTAGATTTTAGTTTTGTGGTAATGAGTAACTGGACTTTTATCTAGGGGATTGATGAAGCCATTGAACTCTATGTTTTAGTTATTAGTTCTTGAATTGATTTAATGTCATAGCTTTATATGTTGTTATGTTCTTAATGCTAGTAATCTTCTAGCCAAAGTTTACTTGTTTTATTCGCTTTAATTGTTGCTTGAAAAAGAATCAATTAGGGTTAGAACAATTAATCGCATATCTAATTGTAAATCCTGACATGATAATGGAGGGTTCTCTTAGAAGCATCATAGGAAGTAACTTAATGCCATACTTTTTTATTAAAGTTTAGACAAATATGTTAGACTTATAAAATTGCATGAGTTCCGATTGGACTTGAGAAAGTCTTTTGGTCTTTTAAACTTCCTGCTTATTGTTAGGCATGATCATTCTTGAATCAAGTAACTAAAACAGTAGTTTAGTTTGTGAAGTCAATTCCCTAAGCTTTCTCTCATTGCAATTTCTCTCTTTTACATTGCTTTGTTGTTCATGATTCTCTAAAATTTGTGTTTTCTAAATAAAATTGGATGTTAGTAACCATAGTAATCAATAGATCTAGAAAACTCAATCATGTGGACGAAACTTGCACTCTAACCACTATATTAAAACTTGACACTGTACACTTGTGGTTTTGCATAGTCATAAAATCACGTAACACCGTTGTTGGGGATTAGCAACTATTTAGATCATTTGATATTGTGGAAAAAATATCCGGTCTTAGTTTAGAGTTTTCTTTTATTTTTTGTTATTTTGATTTACTTTTGTTTTGATTGCTTGTTTTTCTTTTTGTAGGACTTGGGCGGTGTATGCGAAAGGACAAGGAGGCAACCCTTGCTTCTTTTGATCTTGCAATTGAAAGAACATGCAAGAGAATCCAAAGAGAGAGGAGAGTGCAAGAAGCATCTAAGGTGAACCAAGGAGAAGATAAGGCGCCAAAGGCCATAAGGAAGTATTTCCATGCTATTTTTAATATCGATCAATCTAGAATAGTCCATGCACCTATCAATGCCAACAACTTCGAGTTGAAGACGATCCTTATCCAGATGACGAGAGACAATGCATTCAGAGGACTTGCCACTGAGGATCCTAATTCTCTACACAATTTTCTAGAAATCTGCTGCATTGTCAAGTTAAATGGTGTTTCAGCTAATGCTATGCACTTATGTCTTTTTTCATTTTCTCTGCAGGACAAGGCAAAGGATGTTGGGATTTATGCCCTAAAGCCTCATAATTAATGATTTATTTAATAATTATTTAATTATTTTATTTAGAATATTATATTATCTATTATATGAAAATTTTAAAGTTATTAGTGTAATATTGAACAGTATGTGGTTGACACATATGAGGATCATGTTCAAGGAATAACCTAAAGGATCTATAGTATATGAACAAGGTTTGGTGCCTTATTCTGGTAACACTATTGATGTGGTCTACTTTGTAATTGTTACAAATGATTTGATCCAAATCGTTCATGTGGAGACATATGAGTGGGGGTATCATATACAATAAGTTTGTATAAGATTGGACCGTGAAACATTTAATCTCTCTTTATAAATCCGTTAATTAAGAAGATTAATATTTCACAGGATGATCATATGAGACTCAATCTTAATCATGAGTAAATTATGAACTACTATCTGTAAGGGCTCGCCCTTTGATTTGCATGGGTGAAAATGACCATTGTAGCTGATTCAATAAGCCTACCATTTTGGAGACTTGACCAAATAGGGAGCTGGGAACATAATTTCTACGAAACGGAATTCACTTCTTCCTATATAGGGAAAGTAGATGAATAGTTTCCTTAAGTGCTGATTTCGGGACTTGAACAATGAGCCACACCCTCTCACTGGCTTAAAAGGGACTTAGTTTATGATTGGATCATAAACAAATTGTTCATTAGAGGATCAGTGGTACTTAAGGTATAAATGTAATTATAGAGGTAAAACGAATTTTGATCCAGCTGTAATTATGAACAACTCGTGAGGGTTGACTTGCATATAGTAATTATATCCACGGACACAACTTGTCCTACATTGCATAAGAGTACAACCCTAGGTCTATAGTGGAGTGACCCCAGAGTTAATGAATGAAAGTTGATTAATTAAAGAGTTTAATTAATTAATTTTGTATCATTGGAGCTTATAATCTATAGGTCAATAAGGTCCCTTTGTTGGCTCGTAGTAATACTAAAGAATTAATTTAATTGAAAGAAAATTTTGAAATGTTCAAATAAATATTTAATTTGAAATGTTCAAATAAATATTTAATTTGAAGTGTTCAAATTAATATTTAATATATCAGATATATTAAATATAAAAGAGAAAAATATATTTTTTTGTATTTGATACATTAAATATTAAAATAATTAATGTATATTAGATACATTAAAGAAAAATATATATTTGAAATTTGAATGAGATTCAAATAGGTTAATATATATGTTAGTAGATTTGAATGAGATTCATATAATATTTTAATTATGACAAATATTTGTCTTAGGTCTTTATAAATAGAATCATTGGGTTAAGTCATAATAAGACATCATCTCCTCTATAGAGAATTAGTAGATCTCTTCCTCTCCTAATCCCTTGAGGATTTTCTTTCAAGAGGCTCTTACAAGCTTTGGTCATGTGTTCGAGTCATAGTAAGTAGACTTTGTGGAATTAGTGTCGAGTAAAAGACCTACCAGGCAATTCTCCATATTTACTCCAAGTAAGTTTGCTTAATCTTATTTTTTAGTTTAATTTTAAATAAAATCAAAGTTGATTCCAATGCTTCCGTTGTGGGTTTAATTCGATTATTCCTATCAAAGGATTGGGTGGGATCCTTACAATCTGGAAGCCTCACCACTTGGGAGAAATTGGCCCAAACATTCCGACCAAATTATTTTCACATGCTAAGACTGCCAAGCTTCGAACTGAGATAGGCACTTTCAAGCAACTCGATGGCGAGTAGCTATTCGAAGCATGAGAGAAGTACAAGGAGCTGTTAAGGAATTTCCCTTAGCATGGATACCCCGATTGGCTTCAAGTGCAATTGTTCTACATCGGGCTCATGGGCAACACCAAGACAATCCTAGATGCAGCAACTGAAGACTCTATTCTAGCTAAAATAGTTGATGAAGCCCAAACTTTGTTGGAGGAACTGTCGATCACAAGTTATCAGTGGCCAAATGAGCGCTTAACTCATTGAACTGTTGCTAGCCTTTATGAGGTGGATGCGGTAAGTTCCTTTAAGTCTCAAATGGCTGAAGGGGTGAATATTAAGAAAGCGGAAGCAATTTTGGATCTTGAGCACTCTAATTTGATCAATTTTATCAAACAAAAAAACATGCTCAAAACTGGAAAAACAGAGAATAAGAACACAAACCTTTGTAGCTCAATATTCTCTTAATCCTTTGCAAATCTTGGATCACCAACACTACTTGGACCACCACTAGAGTCTTCCCTACTATTCTCAGCCCTTGGAATGGATTGTGGGATCTTTGATTGAGAGAAATTGGGAGAAGAATGAGTAAAGATCTAAATAAAAAAGCTAGAGAGTTTTCTACAAAAATCTCTTGTTTTTCTAATCTTTTCACCTATTGTGTTTCTTCTCTATTTATAGAAAGCCACAAGCTTAGTGAAGAAACCAATTGAATGAAGATAAACTTCAAACAAGAAGCTTTGTGAAGAAGCCAATTGAAAGAAGATATGCTTCAAACAATAAGCTTGGTGAAGAAGTTATGAACTTGGTCCATATTTCATTTCCAAATGAATTTGAATTATCTTTTAATTTTAATTCAAAATTAATATAAAATTAATTTTAAATTAAAATCAATTTTTAATTAATTAAACAATTTAATTAATTTTAAATAAATATTTAATTTAATATCAAATATCAAATTAAATAATTGGACCAATCCTAATTTCTCAAAACGAACGTTCGAACATGAATCCCTATTCATGTTTTAAACCGAACGAATATTTAAATCATATTTAAATATTTCCACTTCTTTATCATAGTTTAATTCATAATTAAATTATAATACGTTAAGTATATCGCATATAATTAACGTTTACTCCCAAAACCGAATTTGAACAATTCAAATTCTTTTCTCTCAAATTATTCCAAGGCTTAGTCTGAGCTAGTAAGGGGACCTAATGGACCTACAGATCATGAGCTCCAACGATACGAGATTAACCGGCCAAACTCTTTAGCCTAGCTAATCAACATTCGTTAACCACCGGGACACTCCACTAAAGCCCAGTGGCTGCACTCTCCTCACTGTAGATATATTTCTGTCCACTCGATATAACCATGATTAGTAAGTCAATCATTCACAGGTTGTTCGTAATTACAGTTGGGTCAAATAAACCGTTTTACCCCTGTAATTACTTATTGTTCCTTAAGTCCCACTGATCCTCTAATGAACAATTTGGTTTGTGGTCCAACCAACAAACCGTATCCCTCTCGGGCCAACGAGAGGGTGGGCCCATTGTTCAAGACCTGGAGTCAGTACTTAAGGGAACAACCTCTCTACTAAACCCTAAAGCGGGTAAGAGTGAATTCCATCTCGCATGACTATGTTCCCAACTATCTATCCGGTCTTATCCCCAAAATGGGAGGCTTATTGAGTCGGCGATCTCGGGCCACTCTCACCCATGCAAATCTAAGGATAATCTCGAATAAACAGGAGTTCATAGCACGCTCAGGATTAAGATCGAGTTACCTAGGTCATCGTATGAATATAGTCAGTTAAAACAGTAAACGGAGTTAAAAAGTCTAAGTGACTATTTCGCGGTCCAGTCTTATGCAAACTCATTGCATAGGACGCCCCCACTCGCATGTCTCCACATGAACGATTTAGGATCACATCGTTAGTACTATACAAAGTGGGTCGCGTCCATAGTGTCCCCAGGATAAGGTACCCAGCCTTATCCCTATACTATAGACCGTTTTGGCTATTACTCGAACTTGATCCACTTTTATGTCACACATAAAGTTCAAGTATACATCTTATAGTCAAGGGTTCTTAATTCATTGGATTTGGGTTATAGAATACACAATTCACATTATTCAATAACACATTTACTGAATAAACCTCAATAACATCTTTATAGTAAAATAGAATATACATTCAGTTTACAAAACCACGAGTTTTAGGACATAAAACCCAACAATGGCATATCTGACACATGCTTTGTCTAAACTTACAAGGACTGGAGCCCCTCCAATCAATTGCATCCATAGCAGTTTCTCAAACTTTTAAATTTGGTGGAGACTCGAGCGTAAAGCAAGCCCAATATGTGAATAATAGAAATTTTAACTATGGGAGTCATTAGATGCAAACCAATTTTTCTACTCATTACCATCTAAGTTTGAGAAATCATGAGAATTTTTTTCTATGGAAATAGTAAAAATGTTTTGCTCCCTTCCCCAGGTTATGCGTCTACTTCCCAACAAGCTGAAAGGAAGCCTTCCCTTAAGGACTTGGTTGACACATTCATTGTTGAATCAAGGAGCAGAACCAACCAGCTAAAGAGCATAGTCAATGGACATGGTACGACCATAAAAAACATGGAGGCAGTCAGATGGCCACCTCTCTCAACATGCTACAAAAAGCCAAGTTCTCCAGTGACACCCCAAATGAGTATTGTAAGGCTATCACCTTGTAAAGTGGAAAGACGTTGAATGAATCTGAGAGAGGCTAGCTAAGGATTCCATCTTAGAGGAGGCACATGAGCCTGTTTAGGAGATTCATAAGGAAGCAACATTTATGCCCATAGCTGGTAAATATGCTAAGTCTCATATCCCCGTTGTTAAAAATACTACTCCCTATCCTT
Organism: Trichosanthes truncata; assembly: GCA_033996785.1. NCBI lineage: Eukaryota > Viridiplantae > Streptophyta > Magnoliopsida > Cucurbitales > Cucurbitaceae > Trichosanthes > Trichosanthes truncata. The sequence continues at coordinate 76,359,994 of JAWPNB010000003.1, forward strand.
AGCGCTTTCAAAAGAAAAATCTTGACTCTCAATTTGCCAAATTTTTAGATATTTTTAAAAAGCTTCACATAAACATTCTATTTGCAAATGAACTGGAGTAAATGCCCAACTATGTGAAGTTTATGAAGGAGGTAATGTCAAGCAAGAAGAAGTTGGAGGCCTATGAGGCAGTCAACCTCACTGAGGAGTGCAGTTCAATCATCTAGAAGAAATTGCCTCATAAATTAAAGGACTCAAGGAGTTTCACTATTTTCTGTGCTATTGGCAATTCTCCTTTTCACATGCATTGTGTGACTTAGGGGCCAATATTAACTTGATGCCTCTCTTTGTGTACAGGAGACTAGGTTTGGGGGAAGTGCAACCAACGACCATATCACTATAACTAGCTGACCGTTCCATCACATATCCTAGGAGTGTTGTCAAGGATGTCCTAGTTAAGGTATATAAGTTTATATTCCTAGTATACTTTGTAGTATAAGAAATTCACAAATTATGTTGACCAAATAATCATGATAAAAAAAAAAGTGCAACATATCGTATCGATACGATCATAGGGTAGCAACCTCAACCTATTTGCATTGCGTGAGGGCAGCTGCACTCTGCAGAGGTCGAGACTCTGAAGAAAGAAAAGAACTATATATATTTACATGACTAGGTTAGGTCTTTTGAAATATATTTATATTTATTTCTTTTTAGATAACAATTTTTTTTTATTATTTTCCTTTTATAGTCTCTCATCTCCTCTCTTTTCGATTAATGCATTTTCTTTTTTTGATTCTACTCTCCCCCATCTCTCATATTTTCATTTTTAAATTAATATTTTCTTTTACTTAAACGATTATGACCATTTTTTTTTCCTTTTGCCTTCTCAAAAAAAAAAAATAAATCAACATGCCATACCTATACGATCAGAGGGTAGCAATCTCAGCTTATTTGTGTTGCGTGAGGACAATTGCACTTACAGAGGTCTGGACTCTGAAGAAAGAGAAGACAATTGTTTTCTTTTTGCAATTCTGGTCGTTTGTTTCCTATTTTCTTTTACTTAAACGATTATGGTCTTTTTTTTCTCCTTTAAACGATTATGCTCGTTTTTTTCCTTTAACCAAATAAGCTCAACCTATTGGTATTCTCCCACCTCTCTCTTCAATTAATGTCTTTTCTTTTTGACTTTTTCTGTATTCCCTCTCTCATCATTTCCTTTTTTAAATTAACATTTTATTTTATTTATTTTTTTACAAGATACATTTTCTTTTACTTGAACAATTATAGTGGTTCTTTTCCTTTTGCATTGGAAAAAAAATCGCAACATACCATACCAACACAATCAGAGGGTAGCATGCGGGTGACTGCACATCCTTATAGAAACGAGAACTTGAGGCATCAAACCAAACCAACGAACTGAAAAGAAAGAAAAACAATACAGAAACTTAACAAAGAAAGTACAACAACTGAATTGATAAAAAAAAATTTAGAAAAATAACTGGAACAAAGTTCTAATAACACATGGAACAAGGAAACTTGAAGGACTTTATGGACTTTCTTCAATCTAACTTGAATCAACATTTTATAAGGGGAATCGGGTCTTAACAATCCTAGAATTTTGTCTGGATTGGATTGAATCACAAGTCAGTAGCTTGGGGTTCTGGAAAATGGGATGAATAATGTGATAACAAGAGCAGAATTTTCCTCCAAGGATTTAAGATTTTTGAGGAATTAAAGATGATGATTTGAGAGCCCTAGCTACCAATTATAGCCTCAAAACGCTAGGATTTTTGTCGTCCTCTTGTATGGAATGATCCTAGCCATTAATGCTGAGAATCAGGGAAAGTATCTCGAGAATATCTTCAAAATTGTACAAAACTTGAAATTTTCATTTTTTTTGTGTCTGTGAAGAATTGCAATTGGATTTTAGGATTGCAATTGCAAGTATGCACTATTGCCCATGTATGCACCAAAAACAAAGAAATAACTAAATTCTTCAAATAATTGATTCTTTTTCCACCTAATTTTTTCTTTTAACAACTTATGGTTGAAAGCTCATGCTTGGCTCGTTTTTACTTAAACTTGCTCTACATGACATGATTTACAACAATAAACACATATTTTCTCAACAATAAACTTAGGTTTTAGAGCTAAATAACCCTCATAAATGAAAATTATTAGAGGGTTTAATAATTAATTTCCCTCGAGAGCAAGCAACATATGACAATTTGTTAAATTGAAAAATCTCCTGGTTTTCCATGGATGTTCATGTGAATTTTTCAATTATTATAGACATCACTATTGACCCAAAATGACCCATCATGCCAACTAGTAAAACATTTGGATTATTGAACATCAAGTTCATTGTTGCATATATTTCAATTACACGAATATATGTGTAACACAATGTAGGATAAAAGCAGACATATTTTCTAATATATGTTTTTCATATGAGATGGTAGATAGATACTCTATTATTCTTACTATTAGTCTCTATATGATAATCATTACAATTTATATCTTTAAAAACATAACAATTGTAAAATTTTCTTCTCTAGACAAAATAATATTTTTCCAAAATCTTCTATCGAGTCTATATGACTGACTTTTGCTTCCAACATTGTTAATTTTAGAACAATATTTTCTACTTTTAAATATAGTGTGCATAGTTGCACTTATTTTCCAAGCATAAATATTCATGATTCATATTCTCTTTAGAAGATTCAAAAGAATTTGCAACATCCAAATATTATTGTTAATATTCATGACATATAAATTTTAGTGTTACTATTCCTGACAAGTAATTGTTACCATTGATATCAATAGTTTTAACTCTAATTTTGTCATGGTAAAATCAATAATCAAGATGCATGACATGTTTAAACTATTGTGAGATTTTAATCTAAATTACATTACTTATGCAACAATCAAACAATTTAAAACATACATCTCATGCATAATTAAATTAAATAAAGCAAAATCGATCAACATATTTAGCATAGAGGCTCATGCTAATAACATATTATAAAACAAGAGAAACAACAACAACAATTAGAGAGAAAAGTAGAGAAGAATAGAGGTTGAGAGTCAATGTATTCTTTATTTAATTGTGTGTAATTCAAATGGTACAACAACCACTGATCATAAGATTTACAAGATATATACAAATTCTTAGAGGAAAAGGAAATTGTATTTCAAATCCCAATTCAAAAGATAAACTTGGAGAAAATAATGAAAGAGATAATTGGATAATATAATATGTGAGATCATAGGCATCTAATTAGAATATTTAAAGTAATTTAAAATATTTATAATAAAAAACACATCAGCACAGTGATGTAAATTTAATTTTGGTTAAAATACCATTTTGGTTCCTGTACTTTGGGTTTTATTCTATTTTGGTTCTTGTACTTTCAAATGTCCAATTTTAGTCTATGTACTTTCAATAAAGCTTAAAATTAGTCTATACTGTTAGTTTATTGTTAATTTTTCTAAATAATATTAAACTTAAATAAATTTCAATTTCTTAAAAAAATAAAAATAAATTGCAATAGAATATTCAATTTACTTCAAATATTAAAAAAAAATGGAATATATCTTATTTGATTTAAATAAAACAAATATAAGAAAGAAAAAGGAGAAAGAAAGAAAAAAAAAACGAAAGTAAAAAAAGAAAGAGAGAAAGCGGAGGAAAAAAAGATATAAATAGTTGAAAGCCTCTTATTTTTTTGAGTGATCAACTGACCAATATGTTAACTGCATAATTATTAAAAAAAGAAGAGACGACCATCCTCCACGCCATTAAAACAACAATATTAATATAAATAGTTTAGAAAATACAATATTTTTATAATAAGTTTGAAAATATACAATATTAATTAAAAAAAAAAAAGTCCCTTATCATATAGACCAATTTTAAGCTTTATTGAAAGTATATGGACTAAAATTGGACATTTGAAAATATAGATATTATAATAAAACAAAACCTAAAGTACAAACACCAAAATGAAATTTTAACCTTTAATTTTTAAAATAAATAAAAAAAACAAAATGATTATCAAATAAATATTGGATTTGAAGAAATAAAATACCAATACAGCAGCTAAAGTGAACATAGTTCAACAATAATTGACATGGATCTTCGACTAAAAAATTAGAAGTTTGAATCTTACCCCTCGAAATATTATTGAACAAAAAAAAAAAAAAAAACCAGGATTAATCCCAAATACACAAACTATATATTTATTTAGCCATTTAGCCATAAACAAAAAGAAGGGAAAGATTCAAAGAATCAAAGAATACAAAAAATAGAAAGGAAAAAATAAATAATTATACGCCCAGTGCCCTGAACCGGTCCAGCAATAGACTCCTGAGTTTTCACGGCATACGAGTTCCTCTTGAAAACCCTCCTCGTACTTAGGGCAATATCAGGCTATGGCTCTTCACTCGTTCTATCTTCCTCAGCGAATCAAGCTCTTTCTCTATCTAGGGCTCTCAACGGTTTAAGGGCAAGTGCTCTTTCAAGGTAATTCGATATCTCTAATGTTTTGATCTCCGGATTTTTTCTCATTATTTTGCAGTATTTTACGGTTCAAATATGCCTCTATGCCTTGATCGCTCTTTCCTTCGGTCTCTCATGGCTGTCCTATAGCCCTCGATGCCGTTCCCTCGATTTCTGTTTTAAGGTGTTCTTGATTTCCATTTCGAGATTTTTTCTTGGTTGACTCCCCTTGAGTTTTGGAAGATAGTCACGCCAGTCTTATAGCTCTCAATATTGGGTATTTTTTTAAATTTAATTTCTGGGTTTAATTTGTGATGTGCCCCAAGTTTGGTTTGATTTGTGCGAACATGGCTCTCGATCTTGCTGCGTGTGTGTGATTGCGTTCTGCTGTAATTTAAATTTTTTGATATTTTCTTGTTTGATACCGTGGTTTTGGTTGCTATACTTTGTGCAAATATGGTTTCTGGCGATTTTATCGTTATTGTGTCATTGATGAAGTTTTGAGACTTGTAATGGTTTAGGAGACATTAATTTATAAATATTAAACTGGGCAAAAATTAGCTTTCAAAGTGATAATTTTACAGGTGTCTAACATATTTTACTAACCGTTGACCTGAGTTGGGACCCGACTCAACCCAACCCCATGAAGCTTGTTGGGGGTAATTTGGAGGTTTTATAACCCCCGCTGCTAGTTTTACGAGATAAGCTCATATTTATTTTAACTTTTTTTTCTTTAATTTTATCTTAATTTCTACATCCAATGCTATCATATGGTTTTCCATTGTTAGGGTCAACAAGGCAAACTTAGACGTAAAGCGAGCGATTAAGATTTATCTACTCAAGGTGCAAGGCTTAGTAACACAAATTTTGGTTGCAACGCCATACTCTTGTGAGAATATCCTTAAACTGTCAAGGGATCGAGAAAGGAAACCGAGGCGATGAAACCATTTTACCCCCTTATGCTGTGGTTATGGCAGTGAGAGGTTGGGGGCCTAGTAGTGGATTGTGGTGCTGTCTTTTTACCTCTTTTGGATTTTGATTACTGAAGTCGCATTGACTGCCTAGGAGTTGTGGCAAATTATAATATCATGTTCACCATCGCTGAGGATGATGTGATACTTGGACCATTTGGGTAATGTTGGCCATCTAAGGTAGTTGTATGAGTTAGTTCCTTAAAACAAGTAGTAGGAGTAAGTTGTGGAGGTAGCTATTGTAGTCAGTTAGTGGAGTGCCAACTATGAGTATGAGAGAGGAGTTTGTTTTGTTAGCCTTGGGCAGGAGGTTATAATTACAAATATGGTAAGGTGGTGAGAAATTTGGGAGATTTTGAGATTAGTTTGTGGCGGAGAGATAGCCTCCTAATTTATAGTACCTATGTTCTGACTCAGCTCAGCCATTGTGCTGCCCTAATTCTTTGACAATTGATTCAGTTATTCATTGATTTTTTACTTAAGTAATCTTGAGCAGGAGAACTTCTTATAACTGCTGATGAAATTCTACTGCCAATCTCTTAACCAGTTGTTCAGTTTCCAGTTGTAAATTACAGTTTCTCAGGTTTTTTTTGGGTGATGTATGCGTTTCATTTGAATAGAGATGTGGAGGATGCCTTATGTTTCTTTTGAACACCTTGATGGTAGTATTTTATAGCATTCCCTGATTTGCAAGGTGCTAACTATGGATTTTGAGTACTAAAAAAATACTACGGATTTTGAGCCTTATCAACTTCAAGGCCTTATGAATAGTTTTGCTACTTTTTCAGGACGGGAGGGCAAGTCACAGATTTTGGTGCCAGAGGCTGCAAAACATGGCAGATCTAGAAAATTTACTTCTGGAGGCTGCAGGAAGAACTAATGCAGCAGGGAGAAATCGACACTCTCATCCACCATCACGAAGACAGCGCGAGGGTTCATATTCTGATGCTGGAAGTGACTCTAGGGATGATGACTCAGATGATGATCGTGGTTATGCAAGCAGGAAGCCTTCTGGATCTCAGGTTCCTCTGAAAAAGAGGCTAGATCCTGCTGAAAGAGATGATGATGCGGGCAGCCAAGAAGAAGGGGATGATGAAGATGATGGTTCAGATCGTGAGGGTGACAGCAGTGATGAATCTGATGTTGGGGATGATCTTTATAAAGATGATGATGACAGGCGCAAGCTTGCTGGTATGTCTGAACTTCAAAGGGAGATGATTCTGTCAGACAGAGCGTCGAAGAAGAATGATAAGCATTTATATGAAAGCTTAAGAGCTAAGATGGATAAAGGGAAGACTGCTCCATCTCGAAAAGAGACTCCACCTCTCCCATCATCTCGTATTAGATCGTCAGCCAGATCTGCTGATAGAGCAGCTGCAAAAGATGATGCTTTAAATGAATTGCGTGCAAAAAGGTTGAAGCAGCAGGACCCAGAGGCTCATCGCAAATTGAGAGATGCATCTAGAGGGAATGCAAATAATCGAAGGTTCTCACCAACAAAACGAAAGCCCTTCACTGCTCCTAGTTTGAGTAGCTCAAGCCAAAGTGAAAGTGAAAGTAGGTTTCAGAGTGAAGATGAAGGGTCTACAGGAGATGGCGGAATGATTGACAGTGATGATGAAAGATCCATGCCTGGTTCAGATGGGCCAACATTTGAAGATATCAAGGAAATTACTATTCGTCGATCAAAACTTGCAAAATGGTTAATGGAGCCATTCTTTGAGGAGTTGATAGTTGGATGCTTTGTGAGAGTTGGAATCGGGAGATCAAGATCTGGGCCTATCTACAGGCTCTGCTTGGTGCGCAATGTTGATGCAACAGAACCTGATCGTCAGTATAAACTAGAGAACAAAATCACACATAAATATCTTAATGTTATTTGGGGAAATGAAAGTTCTGCTGCCAGGTGGCAGATGGCTATGGTTTCGGACTCTGCACCACTTGAGGATGAATATAAACAGTGGCTTAAGGAGGTAGAGCGAACTGGTGGTCGGATGCTGAGCAAGCAGGATATATTGGAAAAGAAGGAAGCTATACAGAAAGTCAACAACTTTGTCTACTCAGCAGCCACAGTGAAGCAGATGTTGCAGGAGAAAAAATCTGCCTCGTCAAGGCCATTAAATATTGCAGCTGAGAAGGACCGGCTGAGGAGAGAGATGGACGTAGCACTAAGCAAAAACGATGAAGCTGAGGTGGAGAGGATCAAGGCAAGGCTGCAGCAATTAGAGGCATCCAGGAGGTTGCAGATGAAAGATGCCAAGGCTATTAGGTTAGTTGAGATGAACAGGAAGAACAGGGTGGAGAACTTCAAAAATGCATCAGAACTGAGACCCATGAAAGATTTGAAAGCTGGAGAGGCCGGTTACGATCCCTTCTCAAGGAGATGGACCAGGTCGAGAAATTACTATGTTTCAAATGCTGGTGAAGCCAATGGGGCTGTAGAAGCAGGTGGCAACAGTGATAATGTAATTCCTGCATCAGAGACTAATAGAACAGGATCTGGTCCGATTGCAGAAGCTGGCATGGCAGCTACAGCAGCGGCTTTGGAAGCTGCTGCTGGGGCTGGAAAGTTGGTCGATACTAATGCTCCTGTAGATGGAGGGACGGAATCAAACTCGCTGCACAACTTTGAGCTGCCTATATCATTGGCTATGCTTCAGAAATTTGGTGGACCCTTGGGAGCTCAGGCTGGGTTCTTAGCAAGGAAACAGCGGATAGAAGCCACAGTTGGACGTCAAGTCCCTGAGAATGATGGTAGGCGGCATGCACTGACACTGACTGTCAGCGACTACAAGAGAAGAAGAGGGCTTCTTTGAAATTCGATGGCTGCAATTAAACAGTACTGCATTTGATATTACTGTTTCTACATAGCGTGTGTCTGGTCTTCGAGGATTTGGCATATAAATGATTATTGAGTTGGAAAGGTAACTCTTAAGACGCTCCCTTAATTTTAGTAAAATGCTGCCTGATTGTGGGAAATATTGAGCCTCGAAGAAATCTGTTTACTTCTGATTAACTTGTTGGTCTTCATGGCCAATGCCGCTGTCCCATTGATTTGCGAAGTCTGAAACAGTTGAAACTATCCTATTGAAGAAATGAACGTATATGGTTCAAATTTCCTTTCATGTCTATGAAATTAGTACACGTTTTAAAATTTCTAAGTGAAGATTAAATCCAGTCACGGTAAAACACTCTTCTGTTACTTCTTAAGGTTATTTATACACGACTTTAAGAATAATTTTACCTTACTTTCTACCATTAGAGCTCAGAACTTGTGTATGTAGCAATGATAATTGTATATGTTGACTTATTTTGCGGTATTCTATTAGAGTGATCGAAGGATTGCATTTAATGTTCTTGGTTACTACATTTACAACTGTGTATGAGTTTTGGAAATTGAAAAATGTTTCTTATTTCTTATCTTTGTCTCTAGAAAATATTAATGAAATTCTTCTTTTCATCTTCCCACAAGTTCCACTACATTCCAACAGATCAGTAATATTTGCTGCAGATGAGGTATTTTCAGCTAAAACTGAGGAGTTATTTGCTACAGATTCCTATAAGCTTAGATTTCTTCACTGTGTGATATTGAATTTAATTGATGGCAATTAATTGAAAGCTTTATTCATATGGAAATGCCTGAATGATCGGTCCTCTAAGATTCAATTAAATTTGTCACACTTTTTAATCTTATATAAAAATGTTGCTATTATTATTTTTTTGGAAAAGGCTCTCCATTCCATTACATTTTTTTCCAAGAAATAAATTGATTTATTAAATGGAAGCTTAGAGATCAAATTTTGGAAATATAATACCAAAAATTAAATAGATATGAGAGTTCATATACTAAAATTCAACTTATACCACAACCCTATTGCATTGTTTGTTATCATTTTTGTTTCAAAATTTCTATTTTTAAAGAAAGAAATTTACTTCCCCAGAAACTAGGAGGTATATAAATTTAGTTTCTCTAAATACAAGTCAAAATTTTGGATTATACTTTTGGTATTATCTAACACCAACAACACATATTTATCCTACTAACTCAATTAAAAAATAACTAATAAATAACGCTGCAAAACTAAAATGACGATTAAATTTAAATTAGTCTGACGAGAGCAGTCATTAAAGACCAACAGTGCAAAAATTAGTTCGTACCAAAGTCACGGACTCGAGGCATATAATCAGCGAGAAGCAAAAGGGCGGCGAAATTAGAACCTTTTCTGAACATTCATTTACCGTTCCGTCACCCATTAATTAAACCAAAGATTCCAACAAATCACCATACGTGCTTCTCTCTTACTGGACCGTGACGCTTTTTTCGTCGGTGACCGATGTGCTTAAGCCCTTTAAACCATTTTAGACTCACAGACCTGTAAATTAAAAGTTCGGCACAGTCACAGACAGAAGAATAAAGAAGAAAGAAGAAGAAGGATGACGCTGGGGCTGATCAATGCGAACCCGGTGGTTCACGCCAAGAAAGAGCGGATCGCTCGCTCCGAGGATCTCCATGGTGACGACGCCGTTGATCCTCTCGAAATCTACGATATCCTTTTCTCAATTGATTGTGTTTTGACCGATTTTGAATTCTTCTTTCATTTGCTTTTTAGGTTAATTTTCGCTGTCATTTTCGAGCTGAATTCTGATTAGGAACTTAATTAGGTTCTGTTTTTTTTGTCTCTGTTTTGAAGGATTCTTTTGTTTTTAGATTTTCTTTCGTTGTTTCTGAATGACCGAGCGGATAATTTTGGCTGATTTTGTGGAAATTGAATTTTTCTCGTTTCTTTTGGAATCTGATATTTGATTGTCAATTTGCCAATTTCTTGTCCTTGACTCGGATTTTGACACATTTTGTGAGGGATATTAGAGATCCGGAACATCCGTATTCGTTAGAGCAGCTAAGTGTTCTCTCGGAGGAATCGATCACCGTCGATGAGAAGCTAGGGCGTATCCTGTAAGCAGAACCGAAACGACTTCACACTATTCTGCTTCTTTGATTTTGAGAGAATTTGAGATTATTGATTTGTAATCATATTGCTCTATCTAACAAACACATTACAAAGTTTGATTGAAATGCCTTCAGCTTCGAATTCCTAAATCGTTTGCTCAATTAGTGCGTATTTCACAGGATAACTTTCACTCCGACCATCCAGCATTGTAGTATGGCGACTGTGATTGGTCTCTGTCTGAGAGTGAAACTTAAACATTTCTTTCCCCCACATTACAAGGTCAGTTCACTTTCCGTTCCTTAGCAATAGACTTTAAACTTGGAGTACTGTTTGCTCAATTTCACTTCTCCACTCTACTTGATACAATTACCAGATACTGTTGAAATTTGTAATTTGTGGCTGGGTAGTTAATTAATTTTGGAGAGTTTGTTGGTTCTTGAAGGAAACGATCATGATAATAGTTGACTGTTCGGGTGTATTTTTTTTAGATATTGTCTGGGGGGCTTTTATGATATACTGTTTTTTGAATTGTTTTTTTCTTTATTTTTATTTTCAAAATTGTTTTTCAGAATAATGATGATTTTAAAAATCAATGGATTATATTATACATGTGAGGTAATGATTTACGAAACTAAGGAAGAACTTATTATTCAAGAAAATAAGTTATCCATCAAAGCATGTAAAGAACAGAAAAAAGAAACTTTTTTTTAAAAAGCTATCCACCTATGTTTTAGATTTTGTTTTTTTTTTTAAATAAAAAATAATTTTGAAAACAATTTTAAAAAATAATTTTGGAAACAATTTAATTTTAAAAATAATTTTGTAAACAATTTCCAGATGTCCTATTTTTTTTTTTTTTAAAAAAACTTTTTTTTTTTCTAATTGTTCTTAATTTTAAAACTTATTTGGAAAGGTGTCTCTTGATCTTGCTTTTCTTTTAAGTTATACCTAAAAATAGTTAATAATTTTTTTATGAACAATTAATTTAGAAAAAATAATGAAATAAAATGCTATCATATTTATTTTTGTTTTTAAAACTTACCATCTCAAATCTACATAAAAAACTGTTTTTTTTTTTAATTTCTAAAAACACACATATATATACACATTAAAAAGAAAAAAAACACCACCTCTGTAGTTTCTGAATATCTTAAACAAATTCTTACAGGGAGACCTAAAAAATAGTTTCCAAATATATATATATATATATAGTGAATTTTGTTCTTATGACAAAAGAAGAATAAAACACTGAATCATCTACTCAATTCAATTGAATCCCTGTACAAGATTTTTGTTAAATGTTCATTTAATTTTATCTTTGGATATATGATGGAAATAGACTGAACAAATTTATCATATTTACACAAACATATACACCACCGTCGGAAAATTTTTCAGGACTCGAATCTTGTCTTTCTTCAAAGAACCTTAGCTGATCTAATTACTTTGAAATCAACTCGAATAATTTTGAATCTGGCTCAAGTTTAGGTCGTCCACTAAGTCTGGTAATGGATTTTGCAGGTTGACATCAAAGTGTCTCCAGGATCCCATGCAAATGAAGAATCAGGTGAGATTAAAACATTCTGAGGTGCAATTAGATTAAGATATCCATTGGAGAAAAAATCAAGAAATCAAAGATTGAACTTGTTAGAACCATGATCATTACTTCTAATTAAGGGTATTAATCAGTTTTTGGTCGAACTGGTTGAATTGAACCGATTATTCAAAAACACTTTTTAATTAGAAAATGCCATTCCCAAATATTGGGAGTTATAAATTTAAAAAATCCCATGATAGATTTTTTCAAGAAAATAGAAATATCATTTAAATTATTAAACGAATTTATATAATTTGAGTGATTAAAATTAACGTAAATAATTATATCGCTTGGTTCCATTTGGTTCAACATAAATATTTGTTGGACCGCCGTACCAAGCCTAGGATGATTGGTTTGATTCTGTTAGAAATCAAATAATTTGTGCATAATAGAACTAAACTTACTCTATTATTTGCATCACTTCCGTTATTATTATTATTATTATTATTATTATTTTTGAGTTCAACCACCTATGGGTGAAGAGATTCAAACTTTTGACCTCTTTATCGAGGACATATATCTTAATTAATTGAGCGGGTTGGCTGAATTAGTTTAGTTTGATATATTAGGTTTGCTAGGTTTTTTATAACTCTGTTCTTTCTTGTTACTATTGGCACATTCCAATGCAGAGTGTTTTCCTCTTTAAATTTGTCTTTTGTTTTTTCTTTGGGGAAAAGAACAGTTAATAAGCAACTGAATGATAAAGAAAGAGTTGCAGCTGCATTGGAAAATCCAAATCTGCGTCAGCTTGTAGATGAATGCCTGTATTCTAGTGAGCTCTGACCAAATCAAATTTCATCGTACAGAGGGGAAAGAAAAAAGGTAGTTTGTGAATGTAATAAAGAAATATATATGATTTTGTTTACTTTGAATTTTTCTGGTTCTCACTCTCTTGTATTGAAACCCTTCATTGGCTGCAAAAATTTTAGTTCAACCAGCATTGGGTTCAGTTTGGTTAAATTATACAAAATACCTCTATACTTTGGAGGTTAATTTTAATGATGTCTTTGGACTTTGAAAAGTTTCATTTTGACATTTGAATTTTGAAATGGTTTCAAAAAATATTCTTAGAGAGTTTTTTCGTCAAAATGATGAATAATTGACATGTCAACTGATGTGTAAAAATTGGAAGGTATAGGTAACACTAATTACAACATCATTCGTGTAAATTGGTGTGACAACTTATGTGTAAAAATAGATTCTGTGATAATGTTGTAAATGATATTAACGATATCTTTTAAGTTGAAATGAAGAGTAACAATGATCTTAATTTTTTATATTATTGAAATTGAGTTGTAAATTATATCAAGTAGGCTTTTCTATTTTTCCACATTAGCTGCTACTTGCTACATCAATTTTCATCCTTCATTTTAACAAAAGAAAAATTTTAAGGATATTTTTTGAAACAATCTCAAAGTTCGAGGGTAAAAATGAAACCTACCTCAAAGTTCAGAAATATATTTTGTATAATTTAACCTTTCGATTTTGATCCAAGCCAACCATGTTCACATGTTTCACCCTGTGAATTCTGGGAATGAAGTCATCTCTGGTTTATAAAAGCTGGAGAAGTTTTTTGTTTACACACATCTCTTCGTAAGAATGTTTGATTTATAAGTTGAGTTTGTATAACTTAAGTTTGGGCAATCAAAATCTTTATTTGCTATGTGAGTTTATTTATTAGCCTCATGAGCTATAAATTTGTAATTTTTTAAATCTAGTTGTTTGACTGATGAGTTGCGGATATTATTCTAAGCTAAGAGGATGATATTTTTAAATTAAACAATAGAAAAATAATGTTTTTATATGATAAATTGACCAATGAGCAAATGAGTGTGTCATCAACTATTCGAGAAATTTACATTCATATCATAGCCTTCTCGAATCTCTCCATATGTATTCTTTTTTCAAATTCAAAATCTCTCAGTTTTCTAATCCTATCATTTTCATGAACGTAATTAGTCCAAGATAAGTAGTATCTTTTTTAGTAGGATTAATTTGCTCTTTGAACATATTTTTATTTGAAAAAACTAATTATTTAATCTCGAGTATTTACTTCTTAGTCATTTTGATGTTTGAGTTTTTAAAAGCTATAATAGTTTATGACGTTACTTTTTCTGTTGGTATTAATTTTTTACTACCAACTTGATCCTAGATTTACACATTTTTGACCTGGTTGGATTCTCCCATTTCTACATATTATTAAATTCAAAATAATAATAATAATAATTTTTTACTCATAAAAAAATATTTGTTATTTTTCTTAACGTGGATTTTTTTTTAAAAAAAATCTCCAAGTTGGATGTAGAATCTGACTTTTGAATTTATTGTAATCCTAGACGTTAGTAATTCAAATCTAAAACATTAAAGAAATGGGTCCTCTATTGTTTAGTATAAATAAATGGAACAAATAAACCTTTTCATACAATAATTTTAGAGACAAACAAATTATGAGTTTCTTCCCCTACTAGAGGAGAAATCAACATAGGATGTCTCCTGATGAATCTTTAATATGTTAAATCATCAATTAACTCAAAAGCTTAAATTTATAAGCTTTGGGAAATTTAATTTTATATACTTACTTTTAATAAATAAATTATTAGGCTCTGTTGACCTTTCAAGTTAGCATAAAAGTATTGTTCAAAAAAGAAAAGAAAAAAAAAAGAGTACAAAAGGCTCATTCACCCTCATAGTTAGTTAGCAGAAACTATTAGTAATGGATGGAATGACTAAGTCCTTTGCACTGAAGAAAAGTTGATTTTTATTTGAGGGTTCAAAATGCTGTAAAGGGCAGGCATGAGGCATACCAGTTAGTTTAGTTAGCTGAAGTAATGGGCTCTGGTGCGACTTCTGGGCCAGAAGAAGGCCCATTTACAATGTGGTGGGCCTTGTCTTCAAAGCCCCAAATTTGGGCCGTTATAAGCTCGTCTTGGGCCATCATCTGGGAGAACTGCTGGTGATCATACTCGAGAGTGGCTTTACCGCCGAAGACACTGGGGAGATTTTCCATGTCGAAGTATGATTTCATCAGCTCTACGCTTCCTTTGTCTTTGGGATTTACAAACTTTACCTTTTGAAATGTCTTTGGATCTAAGAAGTACTTGATAGCCTATAAGAAAATTGGAAAAATCTCTCAAGTTGAGTTCAATGAACAAATATGCCACTTTCTAATGTTCTTGACAAATTTCTAACTACATTGGATGGAGGTTTTTTTTCAACCACATATAGGGTACAAGGATTCAAATCTTTGGCCTCTTGGTCAAAGGCATACGCCTTAACCAATTGAGCTAAGTTCATGTTGGTTAGAGGAGTTAAATGTTGATGCACATGAAAATTTTGAACCAGAAGTTGATAAGAAAGTCGACAAAACGAGCACAACTTAATGGATAAGACACTAATTTACCATCCTAAAGGTCGATGGTTTTATTCCCCAACCTGCAATTATTGAACAAAGTCTATGGAGATATGATAAAAATAATTTGAATTAAAAAATAAAAAGTACATACTTCTTAGGCTATAAGTGATTGGCATTAAAGAGCATACCTTCCAGAAGGCCTGAAAAATCTTGGGTGGATTGTAGAGGAATGCAACGGCAAGTCTCTCGGGATAATGGTTCTGCAAAACATTGATAATATCTGCGGCTATTTTGACAGAGACATTGGTTTTCATTGTAAACCCGGTGAAATCTATTAACCAACACATTTGTTCTTGACCCTCGCCAAGATTCAGAATTGCATTCTCTAAAAGATACACCAGATGCCGCACACTAGCTTCTGATGGAGTTGTGTTCTGAAAGATTTCAAAAGTGGGAACTGGAAATTGCCAGAAAGTGAACGCCAAAAAAAAAAAAGGACCAGCACTTCTGTTCTTTATTTTTTATTTTCAGCTGTTTCTTTTTCTAAATCTATCTCTAAGAGTCATCGTTTTAATATTTTTTCTATTCCAACTTTTATACATGATCTTTTTAATCTTGATTAAATACTTGAATAATCATTTTTAGTTTCCTTTTTGGATTTTAGTTTGCTTTTAATTCCCTATAAATAGAAATTAATCCCTCTCATATATTCAATAATATTTTATTCATAACAAAAATTTGATTGATTGAGAATTCTCCTTATAGTCACTTAGGCTACACCAAAATACCTGCAATCCTGGTCTCATTATGAGCACAGATCTTCCATGTCGATCGTAAAAATTTGCTCTTGACACTTTCCCAGTCTCGCCTTCAAATGCTACTTCATGCTGTATGATAAAAATGCTTCTTAAAATCTTGATTCCATGGAATGCAGCCATGCATGTACGAATAAATTCATAAAGAAAAATATAACAATAACAAACAACACTATCTTTCTTTTTATATTTTAGGATTTTTTTCAACAAAAGTTATTAAAAATAACATTCAAATAAAAAGAACTAAAAGAGAAAATAAAAAGTAGTTTTAACAAAATAATATTCTGCTAGATATAAATTAGGCTTAGGTTCATTAATTCGGCTCTTATTTCAGAGCCATCACACAACAACCAAAAAAAAAAAAAAAGGCTAGCTGTTGTTTTAAAAAACAGAAAACTCATACCTTTCAGTTTCAAATACCATTAAATTCACGTTGTGAAGGCACGATCATCAGCAAGCAAAGTGAAGAGAATAAAATGAAGAAAACTAAATTTTTGTTACAGATGTTTGAGGCATAGAAAATTATACAGTTTTAACTTACCCAGCGGATTTCTTCGGGCTTGTAAGCTGCCCTCCACTTGAGCGTCTCTTCGAGCATTTTCCTTGACTTTTCAACATTCCAGTTTCGAGCTATCAAATATCTCCTCAGACATGCATCCGTGCAATACTTTAAACTTCGACTAGACAGAGGCCCAAGAGCAGCTCTAAGTTCATTGATCTGTACAAGAAAAATAGTTAGTTATGCCTTTCTTCAAAAGATAGAATTAAATATTTATGTGATTCTAATCCTGTTCTTAAAGTTCAAATTTTGAAATGAGTCCTTAATCTTTTTATCTTTATATTATTGTAAACGATCTCATTCAAAAAGTTCACAATCTTGTTCTGCTCCTTATATCTCAAAAACGGAGATGAAGGACAAAAATTGAGAAAAGTACATATAGCATCGATAGTTCATGAAAATTACTAGTTTGGATGGGGTAGGTAGATTCTGATCAGGAGCTATTATTTGTAGTAATCTTATCAGGAGCTACAAACCAAGATGCTTTCGGCCTTTTATCCGTTCAAACTGCATGCCTAAAATATTAGACATTTTTCAAATTTTCCTTTTAGAAGTTGTAGGCTCAAGTGCGATTATGGCATGGCCCTAATTTATATGAATTGAGTGTTGGACTTAATAATGAGTCTCAATTCTAAAATTTTAAGCATTCAAGATAGTAAAAAAATTAAATTTGAGATGGGAAAAAATATTCCAATGCAGAGATGCTATTTTAACTGACCCACGACTTTAGAATATCACCAGGTTTGTTTGGAAATTAGGGGGTGTTTGGTTCTCTGTTTTGGGAGTGGGGAGTATGGATTTGTTTAAACAAATCCACATTTGGTTGGCAGTTTTGTTAACCCAGGTTTGCTACAGTACATACTATTCTACCCCTCAGGTTTGTTATAGTGTTTTACCACTTTATTCATACTCCCCAAGTTTGCTACAATAATACACACTTTATCTTTAATCATGCTTTTAAAATACATTAAATTTTTAATAAAAATATATTAGTTAGATAAAAATAATTCATTAATGATAACTTTATAATAAATAAGTAAATGAATTTGGTAATAATTAATTTATAAACCGATATGTCGGCTTTGTTATACTTTATGTTTTAGAGCAATTATAATGATATATTTATAATAAGGAATTTCTTTATATTTTGTTCCTACATTGACAACTATTAGAAAAAAAAAACAATTACAAAACTAACTAAATATTTATTTTACAAAATAATTATTCAAAAAGTGTTCAGATTAACAATAACATTAAAAAATAAATTCCTCATTTACAAAGTAATAGTTCCTAATTTATAAAAAACTTATTATTATATTTTAAATTTTTTATTAACATATAAATTATAATAAAAATTATTTTATTATAAATTCCAAACCACACACGTTATATAAAACTAAATTTAATACGCCAATTTTCATTTGATAAAAAAAAGTCCATTCCTCTAAATCCACAACTTTCCTCAACTCATTTTCTTGTGAAAATGTAAAAATCATGTTATTATAGTCAATTAAAGACATAATATTTGTAAAATTAATTAATTAAACTATTTTGGTTAGTGTATCTTGAAGTTAATAGCTTTAAAATAATATTATTTAAAATACTTTAATTTTATAACCTTATGTATTAGTTAAATATAGAAAGTTAAGTTTAATAGTAATTTTGATGATAAGTAGTAAATAACTTTTGTTAGCACAACAAGTTATAAATCATTAAATAAACAATTGATAATATTTTCTTTATGGTTAATTTTATGTTTGATATATTTGCATAAAAAAATTTATTTATATTTGTTCACACTTTGGTAAATAGTTTGAAAATATTTTCATGAACAATTAAATTTTTATTCTATAAAATAATTATTGAAAGAAAATTGAGTGGACAAATGTATTAAAAATATTTTATTTATTATTGAAATAATATTCTCTAATTTTGTAATAAAAGTTACATTTTAAATATAATTGAATATATAGCTTTAATTACTTTAATTAAATAATTTATATTATTTATTACAAAATTTAAATTTTCCAACCAAATACACTTTTAATAAACTCAGAATCAACAAATTAGAATTCAAATAAAGACTTCAAACCCAGACACCATCCAAACACTGGTTTAACAAACTCAGACTTAACAAATTTATTTTCTGTATCATCCAAACACAGACTTAACAAATCCAGATTTAATAATATCAGACTTAATAAATTCAGGTTCAACAACCCACCCAAACCTGCGAACCAAATGACCCTTAAGATTTTAAAGTCCCCTGAAAATAATATCACCCAAACTATAGTTTGACTTCAATAGAATTAGATAAGTTCCCAGAGATGTGAGAGAGAAACAAAAAAAAAATTCACTGTATGATTTTTATCCAACCAATCAAGCTAACAACATGAAAACCGTTGTCGGTAAGAATTGAATGAATAATTACCTTCCCGTCTTCTTGTGTAGAATCGTTCTCCTTCTCCTGGTGCTTATGACTTTGAGAATGCTTCTTTAAACGAAACATATCGATCAGCAAGAAAACCTACAAATAAAGCCATTGTTTAAACTTCTCTGGCTATTTGGGTGTGGATTGATATCAAAAAACCATGACGCTACTGTTTAAAGAATCCTTAAAGCATTCTTTCAAAAAAAAAAAAAAAGAATCCTTAAAGCATTTTGTAAGCTTAATAGGGACAAAAAGAATGGGAAGGATTGGAAATTCTCAAATTAAAAGCCCATAACTCGAGTATTTCTCCATTTTTCCGTAAATAAGTTCAAATAAATATTAATAATTCTATACCATACGAGGGGAAGTTTTAAAAAAAAACGTATTTATATATTTAAAATTACAAAAAAGTTTTCCCCAATAAATTGCACCAATAAGATTGGAAGGAAAAAAAAGAAGAAGAAGAAAAAATTGTCTGACAGAGAAATACAATTTTGCAAAAATACCTCAAATTTATATCTATTAGGGACATCCAAATTTTCAAATCAGAAGCAGCTGCATTGTAGTCTAGTGACCTGATTGAATAATCTTTTCCATGACTGTTTTTGTTACAATTAAATTTAGTGAAAGAGGAAAACTAAACAACTTCCCCCTTCAGTAGCTATATCAGCTGCTCCGCCCGGACACTCATCGATATTTAAAAAAAAAAAAGCTATATCAGCTGCTCTGCTCCTTGTATCCTTAAAGATTTCTTGATCCAATTTAAAGTCGAACAGTGAAAATAGCAACAACTTGTTTAACAACTTAATTTCTGGAGGCCTAAGTTTTATCCGTAGTCAGGTCAGGACTCAGAACAGACAACAGACAATCCAATCCATCATCCATGGATGGAGGGAATAGTTGATAAAACGATTGGCATTCCCTGTCTGATTTCAATCAACCAAGAACATAAATCAACGAGATCCAATCCCAATTCCTTCAACTCAATCGGATAGCAAACTAGAATCACAGTCAAACAAGGAAACCGACGCCGTTGACCATAACAGGGGATGAAGAAACCGAGAAAAAGAGGAAAAGTTAAAAAGAGGAAGACAGTAGTTAGAGAATCCAATCCAAGAGAAGGTAAAGTAAACAAGAGTAAAAAATCGATAAAATCAACAATCATCCATGCAAAAAGTCGAAACAATCAGATCTACTCCAAAACATCAGAGAAGATTACAGACTTATTCATCCAAACACACACACAAGTAGAGTAGAGTGAAAGGAAGAAATCGCAAGATTCCAAAAGCACAGCAGAAAAAGAAGAGAGGATTCACAGCACAGAAAACGTACCTGAAGCAAGCAGAGGTTCTAAGAAACCGGAAGCGGAAGCGGAAGCTCCTTCAGCAAAAACAAAGACCGATTGAAAGATTAATTAAAAGAATCCATTGCTTCTATACTTCGATCCTTGTTCTGGTACAGAACGAGAGTTGCAGAGACGGTGAGAGAGAAGGGGGGCAGGTGAAGAAACGGTGGCTTCCACCAGAGACCAATGAAGGCCACGATTTCTGCGTTCGGCAAAAAGGCTCTGAGTTTGCGTTTTGGGGTTTATATAGAGGAGTTCAGGTGGGGTCCACTTGCTATCTATGTGTCCGTTGCTTTTCGTGAAACCAACGGAACATGACTATCACGCATAACTTGTGGAGAAATTCTGCGCTGTAACGTGGTTGATACTTTTCATTATTGAATGCAGAAATAGAAGTACGTCGAATTTATATCTCATAATTATTAGAAGCATGTAAAATTATATCCTGTTCAATAATTTGTCTAACCTACCAAATATTTGTTTAGATTTTTTTTAATTTCAATTTGTTTGAAGTTAGTTTTCAAAGTAATATTAAAAATAATGTAAATAAAATAAAAATACTAAAAAATAGGGTAGTTTTTTGCCAGATCAAAACTTGTGTGCATTGGACAAGAGTTCAGTACTTAGGTGGATTCCACATGGGCTGCATGTGTACTAATGAGGAAGATATAAGTCATTAATTTGTCTTATCTAAAATATTAGGGGTTTTTTTTTTGGCTTAAATTAAAAATTTTTATCCTAACTTATTTTTAGTCCCTATAATTTAAACTTTTTCAATTTAATTCTTATAGTTTGGGATTAATTTTAATTTAGTCTCTATTGTTTGGTAATATTTAACTACTATATTACAATTTTCTTGGACCAATCATTCTCAGGGAGAGTATGACGACGACTTTTAAAGGAGTAAAAAGTATTTTTAGTTCATTTTCAAGATTGATCAAAAGTGATTTTCAAACTTTTAAAAAATTAAGAAAAACTCTTAAAGTATTTCTCTTAAAAGTACTATTTTCAAAAGTTTGCAAATATTTTCAAAAACATTTTTTAAAAATCGCATTTCAAATTTATCAATCTATATATATATATATGCAGTTGAGGTTTTTTTTTCATGTAAAGTATCATGATTTATAAAGTTTATTTTGAAACTAATAGACTTTTATGTTGTTTTAATGTGATTGACAAATGATTGCTGATAACATTATTGCAAATATGAATAACCCTAATATTCAATTAATGAGATTAAATTGACTCTCATATTTTTCATCTACTTTGGCCACAACCATTATTTACATTCTTTAAATGGTCATAACCATTTAAAGAGATTAGGGGACCATCCATATATGATATCCATGTCTACATGCATCTCATGTGATAAATAGAGCATTGTGCCCACCACCCTTGTAGCTTACAAGTTACAACCTTCTCGATTTGGACAAGAAAACTCTCTCAATATGTTAACCAAGCGTTAAAGTCCTCTTCAAATCACAACTATATTAAGTGTTACAATGACAACGATTCTAGCTTCATATTAATTTACCATTAAATTTTATCTAAAAAATCTCATATTAATGAAAAATTATTTAAGGAGGCTTGTACAATGTGGATGATAGTTTAGGAAAGAAACTAAAAATTATAGTTTTATATGCATCCAAGGGTATTGTGACTGCCACATCAAATAATTTTTCTATATTGATGGAACGTGTTTTCTCAACTTTCAATCAATGTAAAACTTTAATCAATCTTTTGATAATGCTCCCATCGAACCAAGAATCAACAATGTGTTTTTAATATTAGAGGATTCGATCCTTGCTCATAACAAACTCCTTTGCATTGATTTTATCAATAACCATCTCTTATATGATGTGGAGTCCAATTTCCATGAGTAAACTCAATTGTAAAAAAATGTTTTTCAATCTTTAAATTTTGACCTCCACAATTAAGGTATGCATTCTTTCTTGCAATATTACACCAAAGCTCCATTGTTTTCTCTTCTTGTTTATCTTCTACGCTAATTTAGACGATAGAGTCACTTCAACAATCGAAATGCTAATATTAGTTGAGCCTCTCTCAAATGTTCCAACTATTTTTTAGGCCACTCGATGATTTTTTTTTTATCCACATAATTTTGTAGCTAGATTCGGGTTTTTTTTTTTCCAATTTCAATTGAGACACAATACCTTGAATTTTAAGTTTTGTTTTAATGATGTGGAATCATATGTCAAGTTTAATCTTTGAGCTTTTAGGTTCGTGTCTAATTGGTCTTTAAGCTTTAACAAGTACCTAATAGATTTTTGAACTTTCAATTTAACATTAAAATTTCAATTTTGTGTTCAATAAGTTTGTAAATTTTAAAAAATGTTGAATAAGTCAATGACTTATTAAATATAAAACTAACAACTAAGGCCCCGTTTGATAACCATTTGGTTTTTGGTTTTTGATTTTTGAAAATTAAACCTATAAATACTACTTTCACCTATGGTTTAACTTGTTTTGTCATCTACTTTTTACTTATGTTTTCAAAAACCAAGCCATGTTTTGAAAACTAAAAAAAGTAGTTTCCAAAAACTTGTTTTTGTTTTTAGAATTTGGCTAAGAATTCAAATGTTTCCTTAATGGATATGAAAACCATTGTAGAGAAATTGAGAGAAAACAAGCTTAATTTTCAAAAATCAAATAGTTATCAAACGGGACCTAAAAAACTAGATAGATACAAAATTGAAAGTTACTATTAAAAATTTATACAACTTAAAAAATTTAAAAACTAAATTTGTAATTCAAGTTACATGATGATATTTGACAGTAATGAGTGTTTGGTATGAACACTTAAAAAGAAAATAAAGAAGAAGAATTCGATTCGATTTGCTTCTTCCCTTTTGGCTGGCTCTTCTAGACCATGACGAGTCAAAATAAAGAATGCATCTAATTAAATCAATTTTAAAGATAGGCTTTTTTATTTTTATTTTTATTTTTTAAAGAGTCTGAATAAAAAGTGGAAGGGGCGGCATGAAACAATTGACCCTTTACTGGTGAAAAAGTAATGCTTTTGGAATCTTGGATCGGGTGAGTCCCGCCAATACTGCTCTGACCTTTTTCTTTTTTTCTTTTTTTCTTTTTTTTTCTTTTTTTTGCAAATTAAGAATGGAGGACCTCAGAGTCTGAAATCAAGACAACATACAAGAACAGATGAGAACTTAGAGGGGAAGCAACCAGAATAAAAGGACTAGAAACAAAAGTCAAATGAGAAGATCCCAAGGGAATGAGAAATTCACAACTACATTAATAGTAGATGCACTTAGCCAAGTGGAACAATGAAGAAAGATATCCGACTTGCATAGCCTAAAAAGGAACTTGAGGAAGGTTGAGGACAAGAACCATGAACCCGAGAGGCGAGAGTTACGTTCCCGTCATAAGTGATATATACTCACACACCAGACTACCCTCCATACTTAGGAACGCAAATGCTTACATGCACTTGGCATATCCAATCTAACTTCGTAGCCCAATAGAAAAATCCAGTGGAAGGAGCGACCCCACAACAACAACTCACCTCCAATAGCTCTGCACTAAAAAAAATAGGTGGTCACAAGACTCAACTACCCTCCACAAACAACACAATTAGCTAAGGTAGAGGGATTCCAGCAACGAAGACGATCCTGCTTAAAAAGTCTATTATGAACAGCAAGCCAAGCTATGAAGGAGTGTCTCAGTATGTTTCCACCAAACCACAAAAGTCTATACCACAATACAATAGGGCACTTAGGACGAAGCGAATCCCAAGCACTAGCCATAGAGAAAATCCCAGAACGACAAGGAAGTCATTCGCCCAATCCTCCCTATTAGTATCCACTCGAAAAGAAACCACAGAGATAGAAGCTCCTCCAAGTACCATCGGATTGAAGAAAATCAGACATTTTCGCATGTACAGTACTCTCAGTGTCTAAAATGATCCTCGTACTATACTGCTGAAGAATCTGGTCACTTGTGTAACCAAGGATCAAACGCAATGAAACAACGCCGCCCATCACCAATAAAAAATTGCACTAACGGGCACAACCTATCCTGAACACCAAGAATAACCCCCAACACTATGAGGAATTAGACATGCAAACAACACAAATACTGTGTCCACCCAAGGAAATTGCCACTCTTTTAAAAGGGTTTTGTGTAATTTTTTTTATTAAATTATTCAAAATATTCCTAAACATAAAAATTAATTTCAATTATACATCTAGACTTTGAAAAGTTTCATTTTTACTTTTGAACTTTGTAATTTGCTCCAAAAAATACTCGAGCTTTGAAATTGTTCCAAAAAATATATTTCAAACCTTTTTTTCTCAAGACTCTAGATTTCTAAAATGTTTATTTTAGGCTTCATTTGATAACCATTTTTTATTTTTGAAATTAAGCTTATAAACAACACTTCTACCTTAAAGTCTCTTTGTTTTGTTATCTACTTTTTAAACATGTTTTCAAAATCCAAGCCAAAATTTGAAAACTAAAAATAGTAGTTATTAAAAAACAGTTACCGAATATGTATGGTTTTTGCTTTTTAAAAACTGAAAACCAAAAACATTAAAACAAAACACAAAACAAAAAAAAAAAAAACAAAAAACAAAAAACAAAAACTGAAAACTGAAATGGTTATCAAACGAGGCCTAAAAAACTTATTTTGTCTTTAGAATTTGACTTAAAAGTCTAACATTTTTTTAAGAAAGTGAAAACTATAGTAGAGAAATTGTAGGAAAACAAGCACAAGTTTAAAAACAGAAAACTAAAAATGAAATCGTTACCAAACAAGGCCTTAATTTTCAAGCTTTAAAAAAGTGATAAGGGTAGTTTTTTAACTAATATTTTGTCATTAGTTCTGTTTCACTTTCACATCAACATTCAAATGGCACAACATATTAGCATATGTGATAGTAGCAATGTGATATGAGCCCAATTTCAAATAAAGTGAAAAGAAGAAATTATTAGAATTAAAAGGATACAAAACTCATTCAAAAGAGTGGTATGCCTCAAAAACCCACGTGACCACTCATTAGCTAAATTTAAATACAAATAGAGATAAATACAATCGTGATAAACCAAAATATTAATAAGCCAATTTGATTAACAAAATAATAAAAATAGGATTGTAACAGATTATCACAAGACATCAGCTCGTTAATAGTGTTGGTGTAATTTATCCATTATCTCAACTAAAATTAAAAACTAATATTGAGATATTATGAATGTATCAAGATTTTTTTTCCTAGTTTAACAACATATGGAAGTGGTGATTTGAAGTTTTGACCTTTGATTAAGGGTATATACCTTAATCGGTTGAATTATTCCTCAAATTGGTAAAATAAAAAGTGTGCAACATTAATATGGTCGAGGGTATCAAGATTAGAATGAAACCATATGAGGACTATAATAAAATAAATTGGCAAAATATATTTTAAAGGCTAAATATGTAATTTGAATACATGTATGATAAATTAAATTATGTAATATTAATATGCTTGAAGCAAGATGGTGCGTGGTCAAACTTCTAAGGTAAAAAATGTTAGGAGTTGATTTAGACGCATTCAATTTAAACGTGATGACATAAATGGTTAGGTTTATAGACTATTTTCTCACCTTCATATATTTAATTCTTTCTCGAAAATTATAATTCTATTATATATAATCAGATAATTCTAGTTCTAAAAGTTCCCCTAAATTTTAATTCAATATTTTTTTTATTTTTTTATTATAGTTCTTCTAATATGAACTAGTAAAAGATTTAAGTCTTTATTATTGAAACTTGACTCCTGGCTCATTCAAAATTAAAAAACCAAAAAAAATATCATTAAATACGTTTTTGCTTTCTTTCATTAAAATTATAGAAAATAAACTTTTCTGTTTTTAAAGAACTTGAAAATAAAAGAAAAATCAGAAAAAGCAAAAACTCAAAACAAAATTGCAAAGGAACATCAGCGGTTAATAGTAAATGCACTTTTACATCTAGATTTCTTTTTTAAATGAAACATCTACTAACTGTCAGTGTGGTGAACGTTTTATGTATTTTAACAGATATTTTTAAATTCCAAACTATATTGAACAAGGATAATATATTTGATCAGAAACATAGGTCACACACATGATTTCGAAAGAAATTTGACACATGCAATGAACATATATTTATATTGATTTGAGAAGGTTTAGTACAATCGCAAAATTATATTGATTTGAGTAGGTTTAGTACAATCACGAAATTATATTGATTTGAGTAGGTTTAGTACAATCTCGAAATTTATCATCTATCACTTTCTCTTTCATGTACAAATATTTTAAGCACCAGACAACTTGTTCTCAAACACACTTATTGATCTTTTCTAATCTACCTTTCTTTTCTAATCTACCTTTAGGCATGTTGATCTGCTTGTATCGACCTTTACCTCTTGATCCTATTTAATCAACCCTTAGCTCGTTGATCTGCTTGAATCCGTCATTGACTTGTTGATCTTGTTGAAACAATGTTTGAATATTTTGGTCTTCAAAGCGTCTCTAGTCCTCAAAGGGTCTTCAATTTTCAAAGAGATTTCAAAATCTTGAATTTTCAAGAACTTCAAAGAGTCTTAGGATCTTCTAGAACTTTTCCAAGTACTTTAGGTTCTAAATTTTCTAAACCTTTCTATTCAACATCTTTATCTTCCAGGAATGTTCAGTGTTCAAGATTTACAGAGAGTTCTAATCTTATTTGCTTCTGATTACTCTCTAAGTTATTTTATTTTTATGACAATTTGATTTCTAAACCCTTCAAATGAAAGAGAAATTTTCTATTTATAGAGTTTTCCATAGACATGGACTTGAGCTTTAATGATTTTTGTACCCAACCAATAGACTTGAACTTTGTTAACATTGAGCGCTTTATGGATTTGGACTTGTTGGATTACTCCTTAAGACTTTGTTTAATTTTGACCCAAATACCATATTGACCCAATCTAACTAAACTAAGACTAGTTATTTGATCAATAATCATAGTGACCTTCAAATTTAAGATTTGCCAACTTTTATCTTGAAATTAAATTTGAGACACAAAAAATAAGATTTCTCATTCAACAATACGTTTTTAAAATTTATAAGTCATTGAAATTCTTCAACTTAAATATTATTTTAAATCTGATTAAAAGTAACTGAATAAATAAATCATAAATTATTTTAGGAAAGCAGATCTGGATGGATTCGAACCATCGCCCTCCCAAACCCCTTCCAGGAAATTGAGCGCTCTCCCATTTTTGAGCTTACAGATCTCAAGTCTTGTTACCACATTAAAATCCTTTTTTTCCCGAAACATCAACTGCACTTTGGCAACGAGTGAAAGGAGATTTTTGCAAGAATTTGTACTTCGTTTGAAAGCAGTTTCCAATTTCCATATAGAATTAACAATCTTCTGAAAATTGAAAATATTTAAAGTACGATTTCTATTCAAGAAATTAATACTTTAATACTTTGTTTAAATGCTTCCACTCAAAAGACTTCCAAGATTTGACATTTAAATAACAATAACTAGATGGGTGATTTGCAAACGATTTAAGAGGTATATAAAGAAACGAATTTTAAAATGCAGAACTTGAGCATAACCTATTAGTCAAAAGATTAGACTTGGAACCAACCGAGGCATAAAAACCAATTAAAGCTTTGACTTCAAGGGCAGAGTAGGTTCGAATCTGAACCCAAAATGCTATTTAACTCAAAAAAAAAAAGGGTCAAATTTGGCTATCATCGAAATATAAACATCTAGTACAAAAACCTAATACTGCAGTTCCGTTCATCAGATCAGACATATACCAGAAAAACCCAATAAGGGAAAGTCGGTTAAAATTGAATCAGAACTGTGGTGAAACTAAAAACTGTTCACCTAGTTCAAACAAGGTTAAAAACCAATAAGGGAAAGTCGGTTAAAAACTATTTTTGCAGCCTATTCAAACAAGGTTAGTACCTGATTAAAAAGACTGTTCTGTATCAAAATTTGACACTAGTTTCTGTACCTCTCCATGCTTCTCCATGAGTCTACTGTTCAACAAAATTTCCATGCGTCAACTGTACAAATAAAACCACTTTTGTCTTGTTCAAAGCTACTACCAAGTATACTTCTAACCATTCAATTCATTTTGAATGATAGAAATTAATTTTAATTATTGAAGACAGTAATTTTAACACTTCCAAACAAAATCAATCTCAAAAAGGCTTCTTAGACCAAGGAAAGCATCCGACAAACTCTCAACTGGAGATGATGGATTCACTAATGAAGAAAAAAAATGCAACATCCACTCTATATTCAAGGGGAGATAAAACGAAACTTCCATGCCTTCAATATTCTCAAATGAACCGACAGTGTTCCCCCCTCCATCTTAAATTAACCATACAAAAATCTCCTTCGGCATGTACAGAAAAACAATTACTACAATTTCCTAAACAGAGTTCTACTCCCCATCTAACATTTCAGAGTTCAAACAGAATTCCTAACCTATTAAGGCAGGCAACATACATGTAACTATCATAAATCATAAATCTAAAATGGTACGTTTTCTAATAAATAACATAATGTATAACGTGCAGCATTATAACGGACATTCAAAAATAAACAAGGATTGCATTTTCATTTGTAAAGAGAGAAAAATTGAATTGCAGATAGGAACATAGATAACCATACTCTATGAATTCAGTCCATATGAAGAGTCAATATTCTAGTGCAAACTCCCTACTAAACAAGTAACACAATTTTATAAACATCTCAAGGGCATCAATACTTGGAAATCTTATTGGGGGAATGATAAGCCGTAACAAGTATGAATGAATATCTAAAAATCTGATAACGATTGAATAAAATTAAATAAGTTTAAAAGTGCCTCAAACTAGACCTTTGAATCATCAGAGACAAGTTGATAACAGAGCATGCTGCAACGTCTTCTAGGTTCTTCCTTCTAGATACATCTTCCTTCCAACACGATCAAACGACCATTACCCAGTGCCAAAAAGCTTGACAAAGAGCACCTCGATTTCACTATCAAGCTAGCAGAATGACCAAAAATTCCCAATCTAAAAATAGACATCTAAAAAAGCTTTAAACACCCATACATGTTTGAATGTACATACAAAATTACCAAGTCTGGGAAAACTTACAAAGCTTTTAAACATTGTTCTACACGTAATCATTGGAAGCTTCTAAATAAAGAACAAAACTACAGCTCAGTTCCACCGAAATCAATAAAGATTGCATTACTTTGGCAAGAATTGAGTAAGATAAACTGTACATCGTAATATAAAACTGGCAATATGAGTAAACTATGCAAATTGCAAACCTTTACATAATTAAATAAAATATGGCAATCGCCATGTAGATATTCGGTGGTAGTGGAAGGATTATATACAACACTATTGTGATTGTTCGGTGAGTATTATCATTAATTATAATAATAGTGTACCGAATTTGAGGAATTTTGTTAGATGGAATTTTACTAAAAGAATTTTGTTATTTATCTAAATGAGTTGAAGATCTACAACCCATATGATTACATTAGATTACTAGTAAAACTTGACACGCGCATTACCATCTTGCCTTTATAAATAAAAAAAAAACACTAGAGACCCACAATTACCGTCTTGATTTTATAAAAGCACTCGATACTCTGACTTGATTTTTTAAAAACACTTAAAACCCATCTGTTTAGGATAGATTAAAAAAATTATAGATTTGGATTAAAACATCTGACGCATCTTATTATGATGGTTCAATAAAAATACGAAAATATGTTATTAAAGAATCTAGTTCTATGGTATTTGGAAACAATTTTGCAGATTAATTGTTAACGAATGAATATGCAAACCTATTCGAAAGTAAATTAGCAGATTAGGTATTAATGCAGATATGTGATTGATGACTTCCTTTTCTTAATTGTTGTCTTTTTCGTGATAAATTTATGTGCAAGAGAATCGTGAGAGAATACCTTGGCTATACCAGAGCGAAATCAGGTAAATAGCTACGACTTGAGAAGCGGTTGATGGCGGTTGCGGTTGTAGAAACGAACTGAGAAACAGAGAGAGAGAGCAAGAGGAAAACACACCAGCGAGGAGGAGACCCCGGGCAAACCCCGTGCGATCTCTCCTCAAAACCAAAACATCACTATTTTTATTTTTTATCGATGACCTGCCAAGCAAGCGCACCTGTCATGGCAAAGGTCGGATGACAAAGATACATCAGGATTCATCCTCCACAAATATGGAGGCATATCGTCCCGATATCTTATAACATCCAGTTCAACACTCATCCACTCTTTCCGACGCTTTCAATATTATGATACAAAGTTATAGCTTCCATCACATAGCCTGTAGCCTTCTCATATATCAATCGGGTGAACCGCTTCATCAGCCACTATGAACCACCTCATAATCCGATAAATAGCATCTGCGCGGGCGATGCCAAGCGTAGCGGCTCCACACGGAGATCCGAAAGGTAAAATCCGAGATCAGACATCATCTCCCTGCTCGGAGAAATTAGACGGACATCCTCTTTACAACAATCAAAAAATCATCGACAACAAGAAAACTAAAACCAAGATCTGATACATAATAAATAATAAGCTATGAGAAAAGAGGGAAATTCAAATCAACAAAATTAACCGAAGATCATCGTCGTACCAAGAACGACAAGTAAGAGAATCAGATCTGGAGATCTACTTGTCAGAATCGGAATAAGCCACCGGAATCCGCCACCGTAAATCGTCTAGAACGATAATCAGCGAGTAGATCCACGCCTTCGGAAATCCAACGATCCATGATAACCCCGCCGGCAACGGAGAACAACAAGAATAGAATAGATCTCCAATGAGTGATAGCAGAGAGGGAAAAAATAAACCCTTGTGGAGTCCGCCGATGGAAGGAGAGAATGGGGGAACTTATCCTTTTATGGTGAGAGGGGACGATATGGACGGCTAAGATGAGTGTAAGTTGGAAAATATCAACGGCTGAGATAGAGCAACGTGGATGAATTATTATCGCGAAGTGGAGGAATAAATGCGATAATATTTTTGCCTTTTGGCGGACGGTTTCGTCGTGACTTCGCGGCCATGCCATTGCGTTGTCCTCAAGCAAAAGCGAAGACCATCTTCAACACGGCATTGGAAATTTTATATTCAAAATTAAAATTAAAAATATTTTAAAATATCATCGTTTTCTTTTTCTTTTCTTTTTTATGGCGGAAATTTGAACATGGATTTGCAACTTTTGACTTTTCATAAAAGCTTGTACGTCATTGAACATTGATTAAAAAAAATAAAATGTCATTTATGTTCCTCTTCATACTTTAGATTTAGTCAAATCAAATTTTTAAAATTTTAGTTACAATTTTTAATTTAAATATATTTCAAAACCTACACTATTAGAAATTTTAATAAAATGTCATTTATGTCCCCCTTCAACTTTTGGAGCATGAGTTATAATAATCTACTAAATAACTTTACATTTTAAATATATATTATATATTTATTAAAAAATATATATATATATATAACTTTACAAATTATTGTAACTCACCGACTATTATAACCCAAATTATTATAACTTATTCAGATTATCACTCTATAACTTCACATCAACATGAAATTATAACGTGAAAATACATATATATATATATATATATATATATATACTCGTTGGCTATAAGATAAACAAATTAGAGATTAGATACGAAATATGATTTTTTTTTTTTTAGTTCACTGGAAGAAAAATTAAACACTCACAAAATTATCTATGTAAATTAAGTTTTCTGGATTTGTACAATTCAATAAACAATAATGGAAAATGAATTGAATCCAAGGATTCTGTGCAGAGATTTTTTTAAAGATTGGTTTAACAATCCTAATCCTAAAATAAAGTATCTCATTCTCGAGATTCCAAAAGGAAAGAGTTAAAAAATAAAATAAATCTCATTCTAGAGAGGTCGAGATCAGCCTGAACTCTTGTAATAACACAGAACTGTTCCATCTGTTTTGGAGGCTTGGGGCGCTGTTCATTCTTCAAGCCTGGGGTTTCTGAAGGTAGATCTCCAAACTCTCAAGCCCAGTATCGCCCAAACACACTCGCAAAGATCAAACAGAAATAATGGTCAGATCTGGACGGATTCGAACCATCAACCTCTCAAATTCCATCAAGAAATTGAGTGCTCTTACCTGTTTGAGCTTACAGATCTATCACCCTGAAAAACCACTATTTGAATAACTTCTTTAAAAAAAAATTCTTTAGGAATAAAATTGAGTTTTCTATATACATTTTTTGAAAAGTAAATAAATTAATTTAAAAACCATTTTTAACATAACTCATGTGATCGGTGATCCTGAAACAGTGCTTTGACCTGTTTTGACCACAACCACAATTCAATGTTTACAACCCCCATATTTCATATGTTAAATTCACTGACCCAAAGTTATTTAGAATCACTGACACGGATTCAAATCTATATTATAATATGGTGGACGGATTCAAACCTAAATCGTCTGTCACACACATCACAAGGAATAACTCAAAACAATTATCCAATAATACATTAGATAATGTTGTAAGATTTTTAAAACATTCCTTCCAAAACAATAAATAAATGTCTATTACTATAAATTAGATTTAAAATTTTTTTTAAATGTCTCCGTACAAAAGAAATAGATTTTAAAATTCTTTAGGAATAAAATTGAGTTTTCTATATACATTTTTTGAAAAGTAAATAAATTAATTTAAAAACCATTTTTAACATAACTCATGTGATCGGTGATCCTGAAACAGTGCTTTGACCTGTTTTGACCACAACCACAATTCAATGTTTACAACCCCCATATTTCATATGTTAAATTCACTGACCCAAAGTTATTTAGAATCACTGACACGGATTCAAATCTATATTATAATATGGTGGACGGATTCAAACCTAAATCGTCTGTCACACACATCACAAGGAATAACTCAAAACAATTATCCAATAATACATTAGATAATGTTGTAAGATTTTTAAAACATTCCTTCCAAAACAATAAATAAATGTCTATTACTATAAATTAGATTTAAAATTTTTTTTAAATGTCTCCGTACAAAAGAAATAGATTTTAAATCAAGAAAAACGAACATAAATAGAAAACCTTTTGAACTTAAAACTTATTCATCATGTAGAGTACCCCCCACAGAGGAAATAGGCATATAAAAATTTCAACTTCTAAACTATCAAAAACAATCCGACACAAATTTGCAAAAACATATAGACCCTAACAACCATTTGGTTTAGTCTTTAAAATTTTAGCCAATTCATAAGGTCTACTTTTTTTTTTTTTGAAATTTAAAAGCAAAATTAAGTTTTTGAAAACTATATTTTTTTAGTTTTTGATTTTTTTAGAGAAGATAATAGAAAATTTTAAAGAAAACAGGTTTAATTCTTATTAAAAATAAAAAAAATCCATGACCGCAAATAATCATTTAATTTTTAATAAAATTCCAAAAAAAAAAACCAAGTTCCTAAAAACTGCTTCATTTTTTTAATTTTTAAAATTTGACTTGATTTCAAGAAGAAAATAGTTAACCAAAAATAGTATTTATAAACTTAAATTTCAGAAACTAAAAACTATGAAAAACTAGAGAGAAACTAGAGTATAACCATCCAAAACTGAAGATTTCTCTTAGAAAATAAAAGATTGAGATGTCATCCCCTGGGATTGTAGGATATAATCCAGATTATTCTACGTAGTAGATCAGGCTATTTAAAGAAAAGTCGCCGTAAAAGAAAATCCATTATTTCTTTCAAAAGTTGGAATACATCTATCTTTCATTAAGGTTTTCAAAACAGCTCATGAAAAGAAAAAATTAGTTGGAATGTTAAGAACTTCGGACTTGATCCAAGCCAGTTTTTCCATTTTTAAATATTTATGATAGGATGAGTATTTATCTCAACTTTTAGGGGTACTTTTTAGGAAAAAGGACAAACTTCCAAAGGTAATTTTTATAATTTAGCCTACATAATTTTAATACAAAGCTTTTGACAACAAAAACATTATTCTGAACCCCTCTTTTATAAGGATATAATAACAATACATTTATTCTGAACCCCTCTTTTATAAGAAAAATATATCTTCAGTTGTATTCTTCAAAAAGAAACATATATCAGTTGAAACTTTTGAACATGAATATGATAGATAGATTTTATGGCACAATCCTCGATGGCATTAGATACAATGTTAAGAATATTAGATTCATTCAGTGACATTTTGCCCACACCTAGCAAGTGGGAAAAAACGAAACTTGGCAGAACTAAATTCATCTCTTTAAAAAGAAACGTGAAACTTGGCAGAACTAAATTCATCTCTTTAAAAAGAAACGTGAACGTGTATAAATTTCTCTTCCTCAACAATCGTATGGACCTTCACAACAAAAAAATCCAATCAAAATCTATTTTGCCCAAAAACTAATTTGTGAAGAAAAAACAAACATCAAAATGGTGCACATTAGTAGGAAATAACCAACGATTATCTCACTTCCTAAAAAACTTTCTAGATTCAATAGATATCATAACTGCGAGTAAAATCCAATAAATACCAGCTGAATGTAACAGGCATCATAATAGAACTGAGCTGCTTGGACGTGGAGTGCCTCCAACCCATTAACGCTGGAAAGTTCATAGGCTGCATCCTCTTTTCACCGCAAGGCTTCTCAATCTAAGAAGGAAATAGCCGGGAACAAAAATACAAGTTCTAGAATACTAAATGTACATAAACCCACTCCGGGGATAAATATCTCAACAGATATGACTGCTACAGATTAACATAATCTGGTAGTTTAAAATAGTACAAAATCAAAATCATACCACTACAATCCTGTGAGGGAGAGGAAAGGCAAATCCACCAATGGATAACTTTGTTGAAGCGTTGATTCAATAAGACACAAAAGCAATAAAGGATAGAAACTACGAAATTGTAGATCTATGATATTCAATTGAGCTTGTTGAGATTGGGGGTTGGAACACCCTCGATGATAATTTGTCATCAAATACAGGCAAATGACGTATAGCAAAATAAGTAATTGATCAGTCGTGACTGTAGTATAATTGAAATGCAAATACCAATTATTACCATATGAATTTCTTACTTCACCTTCGCAAACACTGAAGAATTGGATGAAACTCCTCCTATTGCAAAAACTGTCATTGGAAAATCCCCAAAAGCTTCATTACTATTGATTCAAAATAAGCCCCGAAAATTTTGACCCATAGGATGGATAGAAGCAAGCCGATACCAATTGAAAAACGTAATACTAATTTATTAAAATAGACTTGCATGTTTAATAATATGATATAAACTACGAATGAAACGCTGGTTTTTTTTTTCTCCTTTTTCACGATTGTTTTGAATTTCAAATGTAAAATTCGGCAGAGTACCTTTGCATGTCGCGAGTTCGATCAGGTCAAAAGCTATGACCAGAGAAGCGGTTCTGTCGGTTGAAGTTGCAGAAACGAACGGGGAGAAATAGAGAGCAAGAGGAAAACAGACCAGTGAGGGAAGACCCCGGGCAATCCCCGTGCGATCTCCCCTCAAAACCAAAACATACTATTTTTTGTATTATGAATGACCTGCCATGCAAGCGCACCTGTCATGGCAAAGGCCGGATGACAAAGAGCTACCAGAATTCATCCTCCTCAAAAAAGGAGGATAATCCCGATATCTTTTACATCCACAATCACTCATCTACTCTTTCCGATGCTTTCATAATTATGATACAAGATACAGCTTCCATCGAATAATAGTCCATAGCATATTGTACCGACGAACAGATCTGCCGAAATCTTCTCGATCTGCAGCAACCAACCGCCTCATCATCTCATACAACAGCACCTCCAACAGCGACGCCATGCGTTGCTGCCTCTACATACATCCAACGCCGACTCTAACTCCATACCTGTTCGAATAGATCGAAACACCTTTCGTTGCATAATAATAATCAAACAAATTACCGAAATCAAGAATCAAACCCTGGATTGGCGCGTATGGAAACGGAAACCCCACGATCGTCGCAAATATGCAAATATACCACGCTAAAACAAAAGAAATACAATAGAACAATCCAAGAGTCGCCGTCAGAATATGAGCAGAGAAGAGGAGAAATCAGATCTGATGCTGAACCTGTCAGAATCAAAATAGACAACCAAAATTCGTCACCGGAGACCGAAACGGCAAGAAACCACAATCAACGTGTAGATCTACACCAGATCTATCGATCTACGACTACTGGAACAGCTCCAGAGAAGACGATGGAGCCAGATCTGCGAAAAAATAAATCAAAGAAACGAAGAAAAGTAGGTCTTGCAATGGAGGCAGATAGAAGGATGGAGGAGGATTTTATCCTTTTAAAGAGGGAGCGGGTGAAATGGACGGATAGGATTGGGGATTGGCTAAAAAGATCGACAGCTGATATTAAGTGACGTGGTTGAATTAATAATCGATAAGGCGGTGGAATAAATGCGATAATACGTTGGCAAGTGGGTGGGTGGCAAATTGCACAGCTAAACTTTGTTGTCAAGCAAAGGAGCGACCAAATTTAACACGCCATTGGAAATATAGGTTTAAATATCATTTTGTTTTATTATTTTGAGACTTTGTTCTATTTTAGTGTTTCTTTGGTGGTGGGTGCTTTTAATAAATCTTAAAATTAAAAATAAAATAAAATAAATCTTAAGAAAATAACGACTCTCTATCAACCTTCCTTTTATAAATTTTAAAAAAATATTTACATTACTATTGTAAATATGGCACAAGTAAATGCTCATTCCACATGCCCATTTATTATCCATGCCAAGTGGCATTTTCTCCATAGTCAAAGTGTCTACTATGTGTCCAACAAAGGCCATAAATTGGTGTCCAAATGTACCACATCATGCTCTCCCAAATTGCCTATAAATAGTGGTTTTTGGTGGATAAATAAGAGATGAGACATTTTGCCATAAATCTCCATTTTCTTTTGTTTACAATATATATATATATACTCCCTTTTATATAATAACACTTGTATTATTATTATTATTATTATTATTATTATTATTATTATTATTATTATTATTATTATATGTTTTGGTAAAGTATTATTATTATTATTATTATTATTATTATTATTATTTGTTTTGGTAAAGTTTTGGTGCCCGGTTTCGCCTCTCAATTTTACAACACGTTATCAGCACGAATCTCTGTCATTTTTCCCGCTAAAGGTAATCTTATAGGTAAGCCATTTTTACGCATTTGGTTTATGTTAAATTTCTAATATAAATATATATTATTATTTTGATAGTGTTATTATGGCAAACCTTACAAAGCTAGAATTTGCGGCCCTGGATATTAATGGAAATAACTACTTGTCATGGATCCTTGACGCTGAGGTCCATTTAGATTCTATGAATCTTGGAGAAACAATTAAAGAAGGAAATGATGCATCAAATCAAGAAAAAGCAAAAGCCCTGATCTTCCTTCGCCATCATCTTCACGAGGGATTGAAAATGGAGTATCTTACAATAAAAAATCCCTACGTTCTATGGCAAGGTTTGAAAGAAAGGTACGATCATCAAAAAACAGTTATTATTCCAAACGCTCGTTATGATTGGATGCACCTGAGGTTGCAGGACTTTAAATCAGTAAGTGAGTATAATTCCGCACTCTTCAGAATTAGTTCAAAATTAAAATTATGCGGAGAAAAGATTACTGATGTTGATATGTTAGAGAAGACATTTTCCACTTTTCATGTCTCGAATATGCTCCTGCAGCAGCAATATCGAGAGAAGGGTTTTGCAAAATATTTTGAACTTATCTCATGTCTTCTCGTTGCTGAACAAAATAACGAGTTATTGATGAAAAATCACGAATCCCGACCAACTGGAGCAACACCATTCCCTGAAGTGAATGTTGTGAATTTTAATAACCGTGGTCGAGGTCGTGGTCGTGGTCGAGGTCGGGACCGCGGTAGAGGAAGAAATACCTATTTTTGTGGTGGGCATTATAATTTTAAGAAACCCACATGAAGTGATGATCATAAAGGAAAGGCTCCACAAGATAGAAGTTCGAAAGGTGATGAACATAAATGTTTCTGGTGCGGAATGACTGGGCACTGGTCACGTACCTGTCGTACGTCAAAACACCTTGTTGATTTCTATCAAGCTTCCCTGAAGGAAAAAGGAAAAGGAAAGAATGTGGAGGTAAATCTTGCCATTCAAGAAGATGATGTGTTTGACCCCTCCAATATGATGCATCTTGATGTAGCTGATTATTTTGAATCTCCTGGAGAGAGAATTGATGCAATCAAACAAGTAGAGGATGATTTGTATGAAAATATATAATTAAGTACTGTTTAGTATGTTTTTGTTGTTGTTTTGTTTGTATATATATTTAAGACTCTTTGTAATCGTTTTTCTTTTCTTTTCAATGAAGAAATATGAACAATTTCAATATGTTGAGTAACTCGAAAATGAGCAATGAGGATTTATGTCTGGCAGACTGCGCAACTACGCACATGATACTCATAAATAGAAAATATTTTACTAGATTGACAATGCTGGAAGCAAAAGTCAATACTATATCAGGTTCTGCAAATCTGATTGAAGGTTTTGGAAAAGCAAACTTTATTTTGCCTAGAGGAACAAAATTTACAATTAATAATGCTCTGTTCTCTAGCAAATCGAAAAGAAACTTATTAAGTTTTAAAGATATACGTGAAAATAATTATCATGTTGAAACTGATTGTAAAAATAAAATAGAGTGTCTCTATATAACATCTATTGTTTCACATGAAAAACGTATGTTAGAAACACTGCCTGCTTTTTCTTCTGGATTATACTATACTCATATACGAGTAATCGAAAGTTATGCAATAATGAACCCGAAGTTCATGAATCCAGAAATATTCAGTGTTTGGCATGATCGATTCGGTCATCCAGGGTCAATAATGATGAGAAAAATTATTGAGAATTCACATGGACATCCTTTAAAGAGCCAGAAGATTCTTCAATCCAATGAGTTGTCATGTGATGCTTGTTCTCAAGGGAAATTAATTATTAGACCATCACCAGCTAAAGTGGGGATTGAATCACCTGCATTTTTAGAGCGAATTCAAGGTGATATTTGTGGACCTATTAACCCACCAAGTGGTCCATTTAGATATTTTATGGTATTAATTGACGCATCCAGCAGATGGTCACATGTATGCTTATTATCAAATCGAAATCTTGCATTTGCAAGATTACTTGCTCAAATAATTAAGTTAAAAGCACAATTTCCTGATAATACAATTAAGACCATTCGACTTGATAATGCTGGTGAATTTACATCCCAAACTTTTAATAATTATTGTATGTCAATTGGGATAAGTGTTGAACATCCTGTAGCTCACGTTCATACACAAAATGGTCTAGCAGAATCATTTATAAAACGTCTGCAACTAATTGCAAGACCATTGCTTATGAGAGCTAAACTTCCTACATCGGTATGGGGTCATGCTATTTTGCATGCTGCATCACTGGCACGTATTAGGCCAGTAGCTTATAATAAATACTCCCCAATGCAATTAGCTTATGGCCAGCAGCCAAATATTTCCCATCTAAGAATTTTTGGATGTGCAGTATATGTACCGATTGCCCCACCACAACGTACTAAGATGGGTCCTCAAAGGAGGTTAGGAATATATGTTGGTTTTGATTCCCCATCAATTATTAAATATCTTGAACCCCTGACGGGTGATGTATTTACTGCACGATTTGCTGATTGTCATTTTAATGAGACAAATTTTCCAACATTAGGGGGAGGAATTAAGAAGTTGGAAAAAGAAATTACATGGAATGCATCGTTATTATCTCATTTAGATTCGCGTAGAAATCAATGTGAACTTGAAGTTCAAAAGATAATTCATTTGCAAAATATAGCAAATCAACTACCAGATGCATTCACAGATACTAAAAGTGTGACTAAATCATATATACCAGCTGCAAATGCTCCATCAAAAGTTGATATCCCAAAGGAACAAGTTGTCAATAATGAGTCTGGAGCACGCCAGAAGCGTGGTAGACCAATAGGTTCTAAAGATAAAAATCCTCGAAAAAGAAAAGTAGTTGAGAATCAAAATGATTCAATAAAAGGTATGGATGTTCCAGAAGAAATCCAGAATACAACTACTCAAAAGAATATTGGTGAAAATCAAACGCTTGAGGATAATAATGAAATTTCTATAAACTATGTTACAACAGGAAAGAGATGGAACCGAAATGATATCATTATTGACAACATTTTTTCTTATAATGTTGCTCACGATATTATTCATGAAAGTGACGATTTTGACCCAAAATCTATCGTAGAATGTCAACGTAGAAAGGATTGGCCGAAGTGGAAAGAAGCAATCCAAGCAGAGTTGAACTCACTTTCAAAACGTGAGGTTTTTGGACCAGTAGTCCCAACACCGGAAAACGTCAAACCTGTGGGATATAAATGGGTATTTGTAAAGAAAAAAAATGAAAAGAATGAAGTCACAAGATATAAAGCGAGACTTGTTGCACAAGGATTCTCGCAAAGGCCTGGTATTGATTATGAAGAGACATATTCTCCTGTGGTGGATGCAATAACGCTAAGATATTTGATTGGTCTGACTGTATATGAAAAGCTTGATATGCATCTAATGGATGTAGTCACGGCGTATTTATATGGATCTCTGGATAATGACATTTATATGAAAATCCCGGAAGGATTTAAAATACCAGAAACATATGAATCAAATTCTCGGGAATTGTATTCAATAAAGTTACAGAGATCATTATATGGATTAAAACAATCAGGACGAATGTGGTATAATCGCCTGAGTGAATATCTGTTGAAAGAAGGATACCAAAATAATCCAATATGTCCGTGCGTTTTTATAAAGAAATCTCAGTCAAGATTTGCTATTATAACTGTATATGTTGATGACTTAAATATAATTGGAACTCCTGAAGAGTTATCCAAGGCAATAGAATATCTTAAGAAAGAATTCGAGATGAAAGATCTTGGAAAAACAAAATTTTGCCTTGGTTTGCAAATTGAACATTTAGCAGATGAGATATTTGTTCATCAATCAACTTATACAGAGAAAATCTTAAAAAGATTCTATATGGATAAAGCACATCCATTGAACATTCCAATGGAAGTTCGTTCACTGGATATAAAGAAAGATATATTTCGACCTCGAGATGACAGTGAAGAACTACTTGGTCCTGAAGTACCATATCTTAGTGCAATTGGTGCACTTATGTATTTGGCTAATAACACAAGACCAGATATTGCATTTTCAGTAAATTTATTAGCTAGATATAGTTCATGTCCTACAAAAAGACATTGGAACGGAGTTAAGCATGTACTCCGATATCTTCGAGGGACAATTGATATGGGTTTATTTTATTCTAACAAATCAAAGTATGATCTAGTTGGTTATGCAGATTCTGGTTATCTATCTGATCCACACAAAGCTAGATCTCAGACAGGTTATCTATTCACATGTGGAGGAACTGCTATATCGTGGCGATCAGTGAAACAGACTATAACGGCCACTTCTTCAAATCATGCTGAAATCTTTGCTATTCATGAAGCAAGTCGAGAATGTGTATGGCTAAGATCGATGACACAACACATTCATGAGACATGTGGCTTGTCTTCAAGTAAACATCTTCCAACGATGTTATACGAAGACAACACAGCATGTATAGCTCAAATCAAGGGAGGATATATCAAAGGAGATAGAATGAAGCATATCTCACCAAAACTCTTCTATACTCATGATCTTGAAGAAAATGGCGATATCATTGTACAACAAATTTGTTCAAAAGATAACCTGGCTGACTTATTTACAAAGGCATTACCAACTGCAACCTTTGATAAATTAGTATATAGCATTGGAATGCGGCGACTCAAAGACTTTAAGTGATGTCTCCATGAGGGGGAGTGAATGTATTATAGTAAACTATATAAAATATGTACTCTTTTTCCTTCACTAGGGTTTTTCTTCCCATTGGGTTTTTCCCTAGTAAGGTTTTAACGAGGCATATTTTGTATAAATGGGCATTTAAGGGGGAGTATTGTAAATATGGCACAAGTAAATGCCCATTCCACATGCCCATTTATTATCCATGCCAAGTGGCATTTTCTCCATAGCCAAAGTGTCTTCTAAAGGCCATAGATTGGTGTCCAAATGTACCACATCATCCTCTCTTAAATTGCCTATAAATAGAGAGATTTTTGGAAAAGAAAACACACCAATTTTTCTCCCATTTTCTCTAATTTTTGTATTTTTAATTTTCCATAAATCTCCACTTTCTTTTGTTTATACTATATATATATGTATTCTTTTTATATTTCATCTTTTGTATTATTATTATTATTATTATTATTATTATATGATTTGGTAAAGTTTTGGTGCCCGGTTTCGCCTCTCAATTTTATAACATTAATAACTTTATTGATAATATTTGAAACTCTACGAGATATTTAAGTAACTACTGCTATTTTTATTTTTTATGAATATATTATTTAATACATTTTATCAACTCTTGGAATTGTGTTATTAAGTTTGACAAAATTTTACTTGGCAAAAAAAAAAAAAAAAAACTCTTGGAATTGTGATCTAGTTTTAAAATCTACTACCAAATACATATTTTAAAAAATATTAAAAATTAAATTTATTGAATCTTTTGTTTTCAGATTAGTAACTAAATGTGCCTAAAATTTTAAAGTATCAGATTATATATACAAGATGTTGAACAATCAACTTTTCTAGGAGTAAACAAAATTTTGCAAACTAAGAAAATTTTATAATCTTTTAACTTTCTTTTATATAATTTTTTTAATCTAAGATTAATCAAAAGATTACTTGTTTTACCTTCTCCTTTAACGTAAATATTTTTTCTCCAAATAGAAATTTTTTTTGTTCTACTTGAACTTTCTAACATTTTGTAAGGAAAAAAAAATTGTTTCCTCTCCACCATTTTTTTAGGGTATGATAAGAGTCAGGGGAGTGAAGTAAAGGAGAACGAGAAAGCACGACATCAGACCAATGTATAAGAATCATCACTAATAACGACATTTTGATATTTCATTCATTTTTCTCTCAATTGGAATGTGTGAGATGTTTAATCTCTCTATGTCATTTATGAGCGAATAAAAATTTGGCTTTTTGATTGGTCAGTAGAAAAACTTTTAAAAGCTATGTTTCATAAAGGGAAATTTTAATTAATATGATTAGCTCAATCTACTTTGCTAGGTACAATATCTCGAATGGAAAAATCATATGGTAGAAAGCAATCCTAATAAATACAAGCCCTTAGTTAGAAACTCTATGTCCCACCTTATTAATTAATAACGAAATAACGAAAGCCACCTTACTAAATAACGAAATTAATTCAATTTAAAATAAAAGTAGAATCCTCTAAATATTCTATTTCAACCATGGCAATGGATGAATTTAGTATTACATTTAAATCAAAATGTTTAAATACAATTATTCTGAGTTTTATATAATAGCCAATATAAACATAGTTTTGTTGTTAAAATACATTTAATACCTTTC
The DNA here is from genome assembly GCA_033996785.1 of Trichosanthes truncata. Classification (NCBI taxonomy): domain Eukaryota; kingdom Viridiplantae; phylum Streptophyta; class Magnoliopsida; order Cucurbitales; family Cucurbitaceae; genus Trichosanthes; species Trichosanthes truncata. The sequence goes on from JAWPNB010000003.1 coordinate 76,404,103, forward strand.
CTTAAGGTTCTATTTTCTTCTTCAGATTTGTCGAATTCAAATATATACCTACATACATTCAACATAACAAAACAAACTACATCGCTAGTTATAAATTTTTAGAAAAAATAAAATAACATTAAACTCAATTTGATTATTGGCTTGAGTTGAATTGACATGATACAAAAAAGTGTACAAATGGATCATAAGGTTTAAAACAATATAACTCAATTAGACTAAAAGATCTTATATTTGAATCTCCATTTGTTGTTGAGTATAAATTTTAAAAAAAAAAAAGAATATGGGCTAAGTTGGGTCCATTTTCCAACAACTAAGTTCATGATTTATGGGGGTTAGCTCATTGAGTTTAGGTTCGGTTTTTGGAACCTACATTGAACAAATCCTTATTTGTCCCTTAACAATAATATTTATACTTTTTGAATCAAATTTATTCAAACTAATTAGATTGGAAAATTCAAATAAATTTATTTTAAATTTTAAATAATTTTGATCAAAAAAATATTAAATTTATAAATCCTCGTGTTTATTAGTTTGACCTTCTTGAATTTAGACTCATCCATGTCCCCAAATATTTTAGTTATTATTTTTTTTTTACTAAAATATTTTAGTTATTCTTAATGTATTTATGACATTTTTATTTATATATTAATAGCAATTATCGAACAATTTTAATACTTTTTTGAACTAAGTTATTAGTTTTTTTGACACTTCTATGAGAGGTGAGCTATAAATTTTTATAGAGATGGCAACATTTTATACGGTAGCTTCCTACATGCATAATATAATCTTTTGATTATGAAAATTTAAGATAACTTTATAATCTTAGCCTTCGAAATCTAGGACGAACCAAGTAGGAACAATGTTGCCTCATCCTTCTACTCTTTTTCGCTTCTTGCAGATGAAGCATAATTCTTCACCATTTGCATGGTTTTTCGTTTCAATTTTAAGCTCAATCAAAATGATTTATCTAAGCGCACAAAGAACATTTAGTGTGAATAATAGTGAAAACTGATGTCTAAAATCTTCACCATTTTTTTCAAGGCAAACAAACTAACAGCAGAAAATCAAAAGGAGTCAAATTGCCTATCAAAGCTACAAGTTCAGTCAACCAATTGGCAATTTCAACCTTATTTTGTGATTTCTCATTTGCTAAGAAGCACGAACATTTTAATTTGGCTAGGGCCGTGTCAAACATGGACACTCCCACACTAATTAGATACGTATCAAACACTTGTTACACAATAAATGTTTTACACATTAGTTGTACGAAGTCAATATAGGTCCAACATTTGTTAGACATGTATTAAACACTTGTTAAGTATGCTAAATAGACAATAAGAAATTTTAAGAGTGAAATTCATCAAACTCCTATTTTTAAGCATATAAAAGCATATTTTAATGAACGTATCATTGCCATATCCATGTCTCGTATCCGTGCTTCTTAACGCCTTACGAGCATAATACGAAGAACATCCAATGTTGCCAATTTTATACCATTCATAAGCGAATAGCTTCTAGACTATATGATTCCACTATAACAAAAGGCAATCTATTTTAGTGAATTTCCTTCAATCCAGCAACATTGGCTTTCAACTCCGGCAGCAGAATTGATATGGCTCGTTGGACATAAATGCAACCAGCCTTGAAGAGATTTTTGGATCGGTCCCGAAGAACCCATCCCACTCCTCCATGCCAATCCTCCTCTAACCAAGCGGTGTCGGTGTTTAATTTCCATCTTCTAGTAGGGGGCGACTCCCATACAAATTTCTTTATATTTGTGAGTGTCCGAGCCCGGTTACGTGCAACTCAACTAATCTCACAGTACAACTATTTGACCCTACTACATTTGATTGCCAAGAAAACTCGTAAAATATTAATCTTGGATCGACAAACTGATGACCACCACATCCGCTTTCCTTTCCTCCCAAATTCGCCACAAGATCACCTGAAATTTCCGTCATTTAAACCAGAAAAAAATAAATGTGTAATCGTCTCGCGCTCTGTATTACAAAACGAACACCACAGTTAAGTGGGTACTTTGCTTTTTAGTTTGTTTAAACATTACATATTTTCTCCAATCCATTTTTTACCCATATGAAAAACAACCACGTTTTCCTCTATCTTTTACTTAATCCAAAATCTAATATAGTCAGCCAAATAGAGAACCTTAACTCATTACTATGTCATTTTTTACTCCTACGAAAAATCACCGTGGCTCGTTTGATAACGTTCCCATTTTCTGTTTCTTACTCTCATTTTTCATTTTTTAAGAAACATACATATTTGATAAATCATCTTATTTCTAAATTATTAGAAACATTTCTAAAAATATGGTAAATTTTGAGAAACTACAAAAAGTAGTTTCTCAAATTATATTTATGTTTTTTTTCCATGTTTCATGCATGTATCCCTATTTCTCTTTTTCCTTTCTACACCCATCTCTTTCCCCTCTCTTCTTTCTCTCTCTTCTAGTCTAATTTTTTTCTTTTAATACTTTTTTTATCTTTTCATTTTTTTTCATTTATTTCTTTCTCTTCTCTCTTCTTTCTCTCTCTTCCATCATAATCTTTTTTCTTTTAATAGTTCCTTATCTTTTTTTTTTTCTTTTTTCTTTTTTCTTTTCGTTTATGTTTTTCTCTTCTTTCTCATTTCTTTTCTTTTTTTTTTTTACTTTCCATTAATGAGCTTTTAGTTATTATTTTCTATTTAAATCTCTATTATTTTCCCTTTCGGTACAATTTTAATTTTTTTATTAAATAAATAAACTAATAATGTAATTCATGTTTACCATTGAATGTAAAATATATATATATATATTCTCTCTTTCTGATTTTACTTCTTTGTATTATTAGCTAATGCATTTTTAAAGAAAAAAAATAAAAATAAAGTTTATTATTAAATTAAAGAAATGTAGGTATGCTCGATTGTCTAACCTTAGACAATTTACAAATTAGTCTAATTGAACTAACTCGTGTAAGCCAAAATCATTTAAGGTGAATTGATTGGAGTGAGAAATGACATTACAAATCAAATTTAAACAACATTTGAAGGATAAAATTTATTATTATTATTATTATTTTGTGTGTTTGGTCTGAATAAAATACTAAATATTTTATATTTATTTTAATGCATGTTATATGTTTTATTATATTATATGTACTAAATTTTATTTTTACTAAAAAAAACAAAAAACAAGAAACAGAATTAATTATCAAATATGTTTCTGTTTTTAGTTTTTAAAAAACAAGAAACAGAAAACGAAAAACAAGAACGTTATCAAACGGGCCCCATGTTTCCTCACAACTTCTTGACCATAGTTTTCATCTTTCTTAAGGAAAGATTGAATTTTTAGTCAAATTCCAAAAACAAAAACGAAGCATGTGTGTATTAGCTTAATTTTCAAAAACTAAAAACTAAATAGTTATCAAAAGAAGTCTTACCCTTTAAAATTTAGAAGCACGGATGATTTTACTACAACTTATCAATGTCTTTAGACAAAATCATTAAAAGTAAAGTTGTTACCTGTCACGGAATGAGTTTCCAAGCTCGACCCATAATTTCATCGTCCGTATACGGTTGTAACAACCACATTAGGCAGTATGTTTCAAGTTCCCCGGAGGATGATTTGAGACTTAGACCAGAAATAATCTTCTCCTGCAACAAGTTACAGTTCTGATAATGAGCTATGCATTTCTTGGAGATACCTCCCGATGATGTAAGGAGTAGAGCCTTCGATATTCAGTTATTTAAAATAAATAAATAAATAAAAGAAAGGCACTGTAGGCTCACTTGGGAAAATAACAAAAGAGGAAGACCATTACCTGCATCAGGTGGTTTTTCTTGACCATAACTTTGATGATCCCCATTAATAAAGCATATTCATTAGCATCAGGTTTCTGAACAAGGCACAAATTGAACATATAAAAGGAAACATAAAAATGCATGCCCGAGACGACATTTTCAACATTAAGTAACAATATACGAAATTTTAAAGGAAAAAAAATCATAAACAATCAGAAAACATAAAGATATAGAAGTCTTAGGAAGCACAATAAGAATATCCATGCTGTTGTTCCATGGAACACAATTAGATATCAATATGATGTCAGAGAATGTACTTAAGTACTATCATACATGAAGCACAATAAGAATATCTTTCTATGAGAATAAATCTGGTAAACAACAAAGAGGAAAAGGATGTGCCTTAGGACAAAAGGACACAAATTTTCCACAAAAACTGTGCAGAGCATATCAAGATCGAGAACAAATGCGTGCACTTATCATTACAAAACATATAAGCTTAGAGAATGTAACAAATAACGAACCGTTTCAACACTGATAGAGATTTTTTATTTACCTGTTTTAAAATGATCATCAAGTCCAACCCGGCACGTATGCACTGTGAGATAGAACAAGAGAGGAATGTGAAGAAAGAGATTGAGACTACCCTTTCATTTTACATTTAGTTGTAAAACAAAAGAGAAAAATTTCACCAATACAAGCATTGAATAATCGACAAACTTGGTCGCTTAAATTCAGGAGAGAAACATACACTTCTTTGTACTTTGCATGCCATCACGAGTATTGATGCATCCAGCTTCAATGTACGATCTAAGATTTTCCGTATTGTTAGTTTCGGTGACATTCTCAATCAACTTTGATGTTCTATCAATTGCAGGTCGTCGAAGAAGCTCTGAAAGGGTTAAAACAATCACTATGCAATACAACTCTTCATCCTAAGTGTAGAAGGAATGAAAAGTATTATTTCAGACGCAGAACACAAACCAAGTCCTTGCTGAACGCCAGAAAGCAACTGGCTTCCTAGAGTCCCCAATTCGTCGAGCTTTGCAACGCTGGAAAATTAGTGATATCAAACATTAAATAAGAGTAAGGATGTACAAAGCTAAGATATGCACAAGAGGTTCCTTATTATGTGAAGCAATATGACATTTTTTAATGATACGAACTGATTACAGATCATTTTCTAAAACAACCGAAGAGATGAACTTTTTCTTTCCTGAAAAATCTTTAAAACTAATGAGAAAATGGGGCTACGATTACCTAGCCATAAACTCTTTAAAAATCTTGAAAATCTTCTCCTTTAACTCGTGATCAAATTTAACTACTTCCATTTCAATTCTGCAAAATAATTAAGGCAAAGGTGTTAAATCACTACGAAATCCAAAAGCTTAAGTTGATAAGTTAAGGTATTTCTAATTCAACATACATATTCTCAATGCTCCCCTTACATTTGGGTTTGGATATTAATTTGATTCATAAAGTCCAACACATGAGCTACTAATATACATGGGGAGTAAATGACATTACAACGATCCAAACTCAAAGCCACTTCTAAAATCAGAAGCTTAAGCTAATAGGTCGACATGTTTAATCTTTTAAAGGTATAAAAGTCAGCGAGAATAGGAGCACAGACCATTTGTGCACCCTTAAGTTATCACTATCAACTCCATTTTCTACAACAGAGAATTTGGAGTCATTGAAAGTTTTAATTCAGATTGGACAAACGAACAAGCAGAGAAATTTGACATTATCATTTCTGAAAATCCAATAAATTATTCTAATAAAAAAGAAATCCAATAAATTATTTTTGTAATTGCCAGAACAATTCAGAATTGGATGTATTATCAATCTCGAATTTAATGAAATTACACAACAGTTTCAACATTGGGTCGTAAGGAAAGACGAACATTAAACAAAGGTCATAAGAATTATAAAAGCAAAGATTCCAAAACTCAAATCTGCAACACAGAAAATATTGACACTCTTCGGTAAAATCAATCCGACCACAACTAAATTTAACATTTTAATTCTATAAATTGGCCCGGAACTTCTACTGAACTTATTGTATTGGTCAGAAGTTGTTCGGTCAATCAAAATAACTCCTACAAGCTAGGAATTAAAAGAGAATTGGATAATATGTTAGATCACTTCAATTGATTCTCTGATAAATAAATCAAAAGAGAGATGCCGGAAAATTCATGGTCGCAAAAACAAGGTAATTTTCAGTAGAGACCAAAGAGATATACAGATGATCAAAGCCTCAATTGACAGGGGTACCACACGGCAGTTCGAAGGCAGTTCAAAAAGTCCCAATTTGCCGCAAGGCTTTTTTTTTCGTTGCTATTCGGCTAATTGTTGTCAACAATTTTTTAAAAAAAAAAAAAAATCAAAACAACTTCTCCATTCTTTCATTAGACAAGTCCTAATTTGAGTTATTCAAGTAAGAAGAAAGACATAGACGGAGATTGGGAGATTACCAATAACCAACAATAGAGTAAAAATCGGTACAAACCCGTTACAAAGGATGCTGCGGTGGCACGAGCGGAAGAAAGACGACGGCAGCAGCACTGAACGGGAGAGAGGCGGCGACGACACTGAGCTGCTGAAATGGAGCAGGAGACGACGGGCGCATGAAGAACAAGTGGAGCACGTGAGAGTGAAAGGAGGTTGTGAAAGGGGTTACGTTTTTTTTTTTTTTTTTTTTTTTTAATAATTATTATTTGGTTAAATTATGAACTTTCTTGGTATGTAATAGGTTTTTTAGGTCTCGTTTGATAACGTTCACGTTTCATGTTTCTTATTCTTATTTTTCATTTTTCAAGAAACAGACATGTTTGATAAACCATTCTGTTTTTTGTTTCTAAATTTTTTAGAAACGTTTCTAAAAAAATGGCAGATTTTGAAAAACTTCAAAAAGTAGTTTCTCAAATTCTGTTTTTGTTTTTTTTTTCCAAATTTTATGCATGTATTCATATTTTTCTTTTTACCCATCTCTCCTCTCTCTTCTTTCTCTCTCTTCCCTTCTATTTTTTTCTTTTAATACTTTTTAATCTTTTTGTTTTTTTTCTTCTTTTTTATTTTTATTTTTTGATTTATTTCTTTCTATTTGTTCTCTCTCTTTCATCATAATTTTTTTTTTCTTTTAATAGTTCATTATTTTTTTTCCTTTTAAAATTTCTCTTTTCATTTATGTTTTTCTCTTCTTTCTTATTTTCTTATTTTTTTTTACTTTACCTTAACGAGCTTATAGTTATTATTTTCTATTTAATTCTCTATTATTTTTTCTTTTGGTACGATTTTATTTTTTTATTAAATAAATAAAATAATAATGTATTAATGTAAAAAAATATATATACATTCTCTCTCTCTCTCTCTTTTTTTTAATTTTTATTTTACTTGCGTGTATTACTGGCTAATGCATTTTTAAAGAAAAAAATAAAAATACAGTTTATTATTAAATTAAAGAAATGTGGGTATGTTCGATTGTCTAACCTTAGACAATTTACAAATTCGTCTAATTGAACTAAATCTTATAAGTCAAAATTGTTCAAGGTGAATTGATTGAAGTGAGAAATAACATTGCAAATCAAATTTGAACAACATTTGAAGGATAAAATTTATTATTATTATTATTATTATTAATTAGGTGTTGGGCCTTAATAAAATACTATAATCTCTTTATAATTGTTTTATATTTATTTTAATACATGTTATATGTTTTATTATAGTATATGTACTAAATTTTATTTTTACCAAAAAACAAGAAACATAAATAGTTATCAAACATGTTTCTGTTTTTAGTTTTTAAGAAACATAAACAAGAAACAAGAAACAGAAACATGAAACAATAAACGAGAAACGAGAACGTTATCAAACGGGGCCTTAAGTTCTAAATAGATCTTCAACTTTCCATTTTGTGGATTTATGCGTCATCTCTAAACTTTCAATTTTATATCTAAAATATCCTAAGTTTGTGACTTGTTTTAATTTTTTTTAAAATTTACAGATTTATTGTATACAAAATTAAAAATTTAGAATTCTGAATTCTGTATCTAATAATTTTGAAAAATGATAAATATGCGAGGGCCTATTAGATAGTTTTTAAAGTTAGACATACAGACACTAACTTGAAAGCCAAGACTAAACTTGTAATTTAACATTTTTATTTTCTTTTAAATTAAAGTATTATTTTGGTCTTTGTACTTTGATATTTATTCTATTTGAGTTCATGTACTTTCAAATGTTCAAATTTAGTCTATGTACTTTTCAATAAATTTTAAAAATAGTTCATACTGTCAGTTTATTGCTAACTTTTTCAAATGTATATAATATTAGTCTTACCTCTATAAATTTTAAAAATAGTCCATACTGTCAGTCCAACTTTTCCAAATGTTTATTGCTAACTTTTCCATATTGTCAGTTTATTGCTAATTTTAAAAATGTATATTCTATTAGTCTTACCTCTATAAATTTTAGAAACATACTCACATTGTGTTTTTTCTTGCATATAGATTATTATTATTATTTAATCAAATTTTGATTAAAAAATTAACTTCAAACTACCATAAGGACTAATTTTAGTATTTATTGAAAGTGCATTGGCTATATTTAAACATTTATAAATACATTGACTAAAATGAAAGAAACTGAAAGTGTAGGGACCAAAATAGTATCTTAACCTTTATTCTAGGACAAAAATAAATTTATACACCTAAATTTTGGGGGTTATATCAATTAAAATTCTAGACTAATAATTGAAAATCATACATGCATCAATTCTCATACATGTGTTTCTTAGACCCTTTATTTGTATTTGATATGAATAGTCTATATTGATTTACTTATGAAATCTAAAGAGTTTAATGGATATGATTATAAGTTTGCACACGTGTAAACTAACATTTTTCAAACGAAATCTAACGGACGATGCAAATTGATACACTTATTAAAGTTTAGAATTTTAATTAATACAACCCCAATGTTTAGGAGTATAAATTGATTTATGTTATTTATTTTATTTACTAAAGGTACAAAAACTCACATAAGGGATAACTCACCTAACATTTATGAATTATACAAATAAACATAATCTGGTAGTTTGAAATACATGTACTACAAATGCTAAAGGGAGGGAGAGAAGGCCAACCTACATCCACAGGTTGAGGCATATGTCTTCGATTAGTAGGTCAAAAGTTAAAATTCCCTCACTCTACTTGTTATTGAACTAAAAAAATAAAATAAACCCCTCGACCATTGTGTATGTATATAAGTAAACGACATATAACAAAATAAGTCATTGATAGTGTTGTAATATTAATGGTTAAATTATAAGTCAATTGTTGAACTTTTAAGTATGTGTTTATTTGGTATCTGAATCCTAAAAAAATGTTTAGTAGGTTTCAAAACTTCCAATTTTTTTTATCTAAAAGGTTGTTGAACTTTAAAATCAGTAGACATAAAATTTAATTTTATATATAATAAACCAGTTAATTTTTAAAATTTTTAAATATGTCACTAATCTATTTGTTAGAATGTCATTTAAAAAAAAGTGAGATGAGAGATTCGAACATCTGATCTCTTGGTTGATAGTACATGTTTTATGTCAATTGATGTTAGCATTAGAATGTCATTTATCTTGTACTATTTTGGTCTATTTGATCGCGTGAACTTTGGGTGAAGAAAAGTAAGCAAATACGTTCAACCCCAGTGCAAGGGCACACTGCTGATGCAAGTATTAAAACAAGAGCATTCTTGAGTATTGATCCCATAGGGAACGGTGTAACAAAAATGTTGCTAAGTAAAATGTAAGAAGAATTGCAACTTGGAAACTAAAATTGCAAAAACAAGTTTGAGATGTCGTGTTGGTAAAAAGAAAATAACTGCAGAATCTAATTGCAAGTTAAAGTGACAAAAATTGCAATATTGAGTGATAAAAATTGCATAATTGACAATTTGCAAAATTGAGTAGCAAACTAAATAGACTTGGTAAATGAAAATTGCAAAATAAATTTTTAGATAAAGGAGGGGCTCAAGAATGTCATTGCCCAAAGTTGTAATTGCAATTCCAACCTATTCTACATTCAATTATAAACCAAAATTGCTACTCATATTCACCTTGAAATTAAGTTTTAAGAAACTAAGTGAGTGACTTATATGTCTATAGTCCTTCTATCTTAGATAAATTGGCTCAACAATTTTATGGGTTTTGGATTCTTTAATCCTTATGTCTAGGGCAAAGAATTGGCTTATGTCTAAGCTCTTTTCTCCATCACTTGTGCGAAATCTGCTTATCACTAACCCCGTCGGTATTAGATCTAAGCTTGAGTTGCTACCCTAGTGGATCAATCTAGGATCTCAACGGAATTTTATTCAACACAAGCAAACAATTGAGATGTAGGCTTGGTTTTTGTTGGAATTTTGACTACAATTACTTCTTAGGGAATTCACATCCTTGAACCCCTTAAAACGTTTAGCTCATAATAAATCTATAAGAAACTATACTAAACATTAAAACAAGCTCCATGTAAGAATAAAGTTGACTAATGTATTGCTATAGGAATAAAACTCAAGGGAACGAAAATTGTTTTGCTAAACCTTAAAGAAATGAAACTTATTTGCTGCCCTACAGTAAACAGAATACCAAATGCAAGACCAATAATTTCACTAAATCAGCTTCATAAAGATGATAATGTGTATTGGACAAAAGAAAACCATTAATAAGCTAAGAAAACCGAAACCAAAAACAGACACATAAACTTGAATTGAGAGAAAAACAAATCTTCAACTATAAAACAGAAACTATATTAAAACAAGGTTGAGTCTTAAAATAGAAACTAAAACAAAAACTAAACAAATCAAATTTTCACTACAACAAAAACTAAACAACCCAAGTGTTGCTTGAATCGGACTGGAAAAATTGAAGCTAAACATAAGAAAAACTTGCAACAACTCTCGATCACAGAGGAAAAAAAAACTAGAAAATAGAGGAAGAAAAGCTGCATAAAAACATAGGAAAATTTTGAATAAAACCCACGAAATTCTTCAAGAAAACGCCTAAAAAAATCCATATCCTTCTTCACTCATCTTCCCTCATTTTATAGGCCTTCATTAAGGTTGATTAATGCCCAAATTTCGTGCTCAAAATTCCCCAAATCGTGCAAGAATTGATAATTTTCGGATATGGGTAAATGCAACTTTTTTTCCTTTTTATGTTGCTTCCATAATTGCAGTTTCATGAAATTGCAATTTTGGTTTTGTAATTTTCACATTTCCTGCAAACAAGCTTAATTTTTTTAGAATCTCACTCAAATTGCCTTCATTCTTATTTTTTTTCTTATTTTTAAGCAACTTTCAACTATTTCCAAATGATCTTAAGACCAAACAAGAATAAGTAATTGAGAGTTAAATAAGCATTAATTCTAAGACTTATCACTATTTCTCTCTGTTTCTTTATTCATTAGTTTGTTATTTAGCTTCCAATATGGTGCTTACACGTGTAAAGGTTTTGGACCTTTATATTAAGAACTTTTGTCTTGTTCTGAATTGAGTCGATTATTCTCTCTATTGCGGTGGACGGTCCCTTCCAATGAACTCATTTTTAGATGATCACCAAACAAAAAATATATCGAATCAATTAAATTAAATAAGTGTAAAAGCAATAAATTGCCAAAGTGAGCATAATTTGGTAATTGACATGGTCGAATCTTCGCCAACAAGAGCATAACTCAACTGACATGAAGTATGTACTTATGATGATGATGATGATGAAATCACTCTAAAAAAATAAAATAAAAAAAGTCAATAAATTAAATTTACATAAACTACCAATAAATAAATAAAATTATTTTCAAACCTTATACTGAACGCCCACATAAGGTCTTCTGCAAAACCATAGACAAACCCCACCCCACTCTAGTCCGTTGTCAATTTTGAATAATTCAATATAACACACGAATATTTTTCAAGCATATTGAATTATGAAAACAAAATTTTTATTAACCAATAAATAATATTTACCCACGTGTATAGTATAGATTAAAATACTACATTCGTTTATGCATTTTCAATTTTATTTTATTTTAATCTTTGTACTTTCAAATGTTTAATTTAAATATAGTTAATCTACTCTAAATAAATCTTAAAGAAAAGATATATTCATTAGTGGAAGGACTAAATTGTCTTTTTAAGTGTTATAGTGAGGACTTGGTTGTCTTTTTTGTATTTTAGTTAATAAAAAGAAATAAAGAAATTTGGAAGCAAGTGGCGTTTCAGAAGTTGATGCACGTATGAAATTGGTGGTTTATTTTACAACATGTCTTCATTATTTAATTATTATTGTGAAATTTCAAGATGTTTATAATAATGGGTGGTTTTAGAGAAATTGCTAATAGATTTTCAAAGAATTATGAAATTTCAGTCATTTATGATTTCAACTATGATTTTAGAGATATTATAAATATTTTATGATATTGGAGAAATCATTATAAATTTCTAGAAATTGTGTTGGAATTCCAATACTTTATGTTTATAGATGGAATAATCGTTTTAGAAATATTTGAGATATTGTATGATTATTTGAGGAATTAAAAGAGTTTTAATGTCATTGATAAATGTAAGAGATTTATGAAATGTGGTTTTAGAGAAATTATGATTTTGTAAATGGTTTGTGTTATTGGAGATATTTGATGATTATTTGAGAGTTTATAAATGTTTTATGTTATTTGAAGAATATCTAAAACGTATGAAATATTGTTTTAGAGATAGTGATTTTTAGAAAGAGTTTGAGAATTAAGAGTTTTTATGCTGAAAGTGGTTTTCAAACTACTAGATCTATGTACTAATGGTGATTACCTGTGCTATGTGAATGTGTTTTCATAGTATACCAGAGAGATAGAGGTATTTGGGACTCACTCTAGCACACACACATGCTTTGGGTTGTGTGTTAGGGTATTTAGTCCTTATTTGCGTGCACGTATGACAGAGATGACTTTGCTAGGTATGATGTACTCTATGCCTAGTATGACAAAGATTTGTTATGCTATGTATCTGGGTATTACTCGATGCATAGCATGATAGAGATTGTTTTGTTGTGCTTATAGAGATTACTATACGCCAGTATGACATATATTTTGGTATGGGTTTGGTGATGAGTTTTACTAGCATGTGCTTACGTTTTCAAGAGTAAATAACATGTGTTTACGTTTTCAAGAGTTATTATTATAGATTTTATTGATTTTTAATTATATCGGGAGTTTCTAAATTGTTCATGTTTTACATTAATTTACAGAGTTGAATTATGTTTAGTATGAACATAATTTTATTGAAAGTTATTTTATTAGGAAATTACCACTCATTGGACTTTTTAGCTCATGCTTTTATCATTATTTTTTCACCAGGTTGCTCTTGAGTTTATTCGTGAGTTAGCTTGTCAGAATCTGCCACTAGTCTCATCCAACTATTGCACATCACCTACTGTATGTAAAGAGTGTGAATTTTACTGCGCGAATTGTAAGATAAGAGAGACTTGACAATAAATTCGATTGCATACTCGGAGTCTTTTGTCTTCACAACTCGTTTTGAGTTGTTAGGATAACTTGGAACATGGTGGAGTTAGTTTGAAGTTAAATTTTAGCAAATCTTGTAAAATAACAATAATAATTTCAATAAATAAAAGATGTAATTGTTGTAAAATTGAGAGGCGAAACCGGGCACCAAAACTTTACCAAAACATATTATAATAATAATAATAATAATAATAATAATAATACTTTACCAAAACATATAATAATAATAATAATAATAATAATAATAATACAAGTGTTATTATATAAAAGGGAGTATATATATATATATTATAAACAAAAAAAAATGGAGATTTATGGCAAAATGTCTCATCTCTTATTTATCCACCAAAAACCACTATTTATAGGCAATTTGGGAGAGCATGATGTGGTACATTTGGACACCAATCTATGGCCTTTGTTGAACACATAGTAGACATTTTGGCTATGGAGAAAATGCCACTTGGCATGGATAATAAATGGGCATGTGGAATGGGCATTTACTTGTGCCATATTTACAATACTCCCCCTTAAATGCCCATTTATACAAAATATGCCTCGTTAAAACCTTACTAGGGAAAAACCCAATGGGAAGAAAAACCCTAGTGAAGGAAAAAGAGTACATATTTTATATAGTTTACTATAATACATTCACTCCCCCTCATGGAGACATCACTTAAAGTCTTTGAGTCGCCGCATTCCAATGCTATATACTAATTTATCGAAGGTTGCAGTTGGTAATGCCTTTGTAAATAAGTCAGCCAGGTTATCTTTTGAACAAATTTGTTGTACAGTGATATCGCCATTTTCTTCAAGATCATGAGTATAGAAGAGCTTTGGTGAGATATGCTTCGTTCTATCTCCTTTGATATATCCTCCCTTGATTTGAGCTATACATGCTGTGTTGTCTTCGTATAACATCGTTGGAAGAGGTTTACTTGAAGACAAGCCACATGTCTCATGAATGTGTTGTGTCATCGATCTTAGCCATACACATTCTCGACTTGCTTCATGAATAGCGAGGATTTCAGCATGATTTGAAGAAGTGGCCGTTATAGTCTGTTTCACTGATCGCCACGATATAGCAGTTCCTCCACATGTGAATAGATAACATGTCTGAGATCTAGCTTTGTGTGGATCAGATAGATAACCAGAATCTGCATAACCAACTAGATCATACTTTGATTTGTTAGAATAAAATAAACCCATATCAATTGTCCCTCGAAGATATCGGAGTACATGCTTAACTCCGTTCCAATGTCTTTTTGTAGGACATGAACTATATCTAGCTAATAAATTTATTGAAAATGCAATATCTGGTCTTGTGTTATTAGCCAAATACATAAGTACACCAATTGCACTAAGATATGGTACTTCAGGACCAAGTAGTTCTTCACTGTCATCTCGAGGTCGAAATATATCTTTCTTTATATCCAGTGAACGAACTTCCATTGGAATGTTCAATGGATGTGCTTTATCCATATAGAATCTTTTTAAGATTTTCTCTGTATAAGTTGATTGATGAACAAATATCCCATCTGCTAAATGTTCAATTTGCAAACCAAGGCAAAATTTTGTTTTTCCAAGATCTTTCATCTCGAATTCTTTCTTAAGATATTCTATTGCCTTGGATAACTCTTCAGGAGTTCCAATTATATTTAAGTCATCAACATATATAGTTATAATAGCAAATCTTGACTGAGATTTCTTTATAAAAACGCACGGACATATTGGATTATTTTGGTATCCTTCTTTCAACAGATATTCACTCAGGCGATTATACCACATTCGTCCTGATTGTTTTAATCCATATAATGATCTCTGTAACTTTATTGAATACAATTCCCGAGAACTTGATTCATATGTTTCTGGTATTTTAAATCATTCCGGGATTTTCATATAAATGTCATTCTCCAGAGATCCATATAAATACGCCGTGACTACATCCATTAGATGCATATCAAGCTTTTCATATACAGTCAGACCAATCAAATATCTTAGCGTTATTGCATCCACCACAGGAGAATAAGTCTCCTCATAATCAATACCAGGCCTTTGCGAGAATCCTTGTGCAACAAGTCTCGCTTTATATCTTGTGACTTCATTCTTTTCATTTCTTTTCCTTACAAATACCCATTTATATCCCACAGGTTTGACGTTTTCCGGTGTTGGGACTACTGGTCCAAAAACCTCACGTTTTGAAAGTGAGTTCAACTCTGCTTGGATTGCTTCTTTCCACTTCGGCCAATCCTTTCTACGATGACATTCTTTGATAGATTTTGGGTCAAAATCGTCACTTTCATGAATAATATCGTGAGCAACATTATAAGAAAAAATGTTGTCAATAATGATATCATTTCGGTTCCATCTCTTTCTTGTTGTAACATAGTTTATAGAAATTTCATTATTATCCTCAAGCGTTTGATTTTCACCAATACTCTTTTGAGTAGTTGTATTCTGAATTTCTTCTGGAACATCCATACCTTTTATTGAATCATTTTGATTCTCAACTACTTTTCTTTTTCGAGGATTTTTATCTTTAGAACCTATTGGTCTACCACGCTTCTGGCGTGCTCCAGACTCATTATTGACAACTTGTTCCTTTGGTATATCAACTTTTGATGGAGCATTTGCAGCTGGTATATATGATTTAGTCACACTTTTAGTATCTGTGAATGCATCTGGTAGTTGATTTGCTATATTTTGCAAATGAATTATCTTTTGAACTTCAAGTTCACATTGATTTCAACGAGAATCTAAATGAGATAATAACGATGCATTCCATGTAATTTCTTTTTCCAACTTCTTAATTCCTCCCCCTAATGTTGGAAAATTTGTCTCATTAAAATGACAATCAACAAATCGTGCAGTAAATACATCACCCGTCAGGGGTTCAAGATATTTAATAATTGATGGGGAATCAAAACCAACATATATTCCTAACCTCCTTTGAGGACCCATCTTAGTACGTTGTGGTGGAGCAATCGGTACATATACTGCACATCCAAAAATTCTTATATGGGAAATATTTGGCTGCTGGCCATAAGCTAATTGCATTGGGGAGTATTTATTATAAGCTACTGGCCTAATACGTGCCAGTGATGCAGCATGCAAAATAGCATGACCCCATACCGATGTAGGAAGTTTAGCTCTCATAAGCAATGGTCTTGCAATTAGTTGCAGACGTTTTATAAATGATTCTGCTAGACCATTTTGTGTATGAACGTGAGCTACAGGATGTTCAACACTTATCCCAATTGACATACAATAATTATTAAAAGTTTGGGATGTAAATTCACCAGCATTATCAAGTCGAATGGTCTTAATTGTATTATCAGGAAATTGTGCTTTTAACTTAATTATTTGAGCAAGTAATCTTGCAAATGCAAGATTTCGACTTGATAATAAGCATACATGTGACCATCTGCTGGATGCGTCAATTAATACCATAAAATATCTAAATGGACCACTTGGTGGGTTAATAGGTCCACAAATATCACATTGAATTCGCTCTAAAAATGCAGGTGATTCAATCCCCACTTTAGCTGGTGATGGTCTAATAATTAATTTCCCTTGAGAACAAGCATCACATGACAACTCATTGGATTGAAGAATCTTCTGGCTCTTTAAAGGATGTCCATGTGAATTCTCAATAATTTTTCTCATCATTATTGACCCTGGATGACCCAATCGATCATGCCAAACACTGAATATTTCTGGATTCATGAACTTCGGGTTCATTATTGCATAACTTTCGATTACTCGTATATGAGTATAGTATAATCCAGAAGAAAAAGCAGGCAGTGTTTCTAATATACGTTTTTCATGTGAAACAATAGATGTTATATAGAGACACTCTATATTATTTTTACAATCAGTTTCAACATGATAATTATTTTCACGTATATCTTTAAAACTTAATAAGTTTCTTTTCGATTTGCTAGAGAACAGAGCATTATTAATTGTAAATCTTGTTCCTCTAGGCAAAATAAAGTTTGCTTTTCCAAAACCTTCAATCAGATTTGCAGAACCTGATATAGTATTGACTTTTGCTTCCAGCATTGTCAATCTAGTAAAATATTTTCTATTTATGAGTATCGTGTGCGTAGTTGCGTAGTCTGCCAGACATAAATCCTCATTGCTCATTTTCGAGTTACTCAACATATTGAAATTGTTCATATTTCTTCATTGAAAAGAAAAGAAAAACGATTACAAATAGTCTTAAATATATATACAAACAAAACAACAACAAAAACATACTAAACAGTACTTAATTATATATTTTCATACAAATCATCCTCTACTTGTTTGATTGCATCAATTCTCTCTCCAGGAGATTCAAAATAATCAGCTACATCAAGATGCATCATATTGGAGGGGTCAAACACATCATCTTCTTGAATGGCAAGATTTACCTCCACATTCTTTCCTTTTCCTTTTTCCTTCAGGGAAGCTTGATAGAGATCAACAAGGTGTTTTGACGTACGACAGGTACGTGACCAGTGCCCAGTCATTCCGCACCGGAAACATTTATGTTTATCACCTTTCGAACTTCTATCTTGTGGAGCCTTTCCTTTATGATCATCACTTCGTGTGGGTTTCTTAAAATTATAATGCCCACCACGAAAATAGGTATTTCTTCCTCTACCGCGGTCCCGACCTCGACCACGACCACGACCTCGACCACGGTTATTAAAATTCACAACATTCACTTCAGGGAATGGTGTTGCTCCAGTTGGTCGGGATTCGTGATTTTTCATCAATAACTCGTTATTTTGTTCAGCAACGAGAAGACATGAGATAAGTTCAGAATATTTTGCAAAACCCTTCTCTCGATATTGCTACTGCAGGAGCATATTCGAGACATGAAAAGTGAAAAATGTCTTCTCTAACATATCAACATCAGTAATCTTTTCTCCGCATAATTTTAATTTTGAACTAATTCTGAAGAGTGCGGAATTATACTCACTTACTGATTTAAAGTCCTGCAACCTTAGATGCATCCAATCATAACGAGCTTTTGGAAGAATAACTGTTTTTTGATGATCGTACCTTTCTTTCAAACCTTGCCATAGAACGTAAGGATTTTTTATTGTAAGATACTCCATTTTCAATCCCTCGTGAAGATGATGGCGAAGGAAGATCAGGGCTTTTGCTTTTTCTTGATTTGATGCATCATTTCCTTCTTTAATTGTTTCTCCAAGATTCATAGAATCTAAATGGACCTCAGCGTCAAGGATCCATGACAAGTAGTTATTTCCATTAATATCCAGGGCCGCAAATTCTAGCTTTGTAAGGTTTGCCATAATAACACTTTAGCGGGAAAAATGACAGAGATTCGTGCTGATAACGTGTTGTAAAATTGAGAGGCGAAACCGGGCACCAAAACTTTACCAAATCATATAATAATAATAATAATAATAATAATAATAATACAAAAGATGAAATATAAAAAGAATATATATATATATATATATATATATATAGTATAAACAAAAGAAAGTGGAGATTTATGGAAAATTAAAAACACAAAAATTAGAGAAAATGGGAGAAAAATTGGTGTGTTTTCTTTTCCAAAAATCTCTCTATTTATAGGCAATTTAAGAGAGGATGATGTGGTACATTTGGACACCAATCTATGGCATTTAGAAGACACTTTGGCTATGGAGAAAATGCCACTTGGCATGGATAATAAATGGGCATGTGGAATGGGCATTTACATATGCCATATTCATAATAATTAACATATTTTTATCTTATAATTTTTGTACAATTATTGTTTTACAATATTATATAATTCATGAAAACTGCAATACAGGTTTTAATTTTTAAAAAATGAAATAAATTTACTAAGATCCCGTTTGATAACTATTTGGTGTTTAGTTTTTTAGTTTATGAAAATCTATTTGCGGATTTCTTTATTTTGTTATCTATTATTTTACACATGTTTTCAAAATCCAAACCAAGTCTTGAAAACTAAGATCTTGTCTGATAATCATTTGATTTTTAAAAATTAAGCTTATATACATTACTTCTACCTATGAGTTTCTATGTTTTGTTACCTACTTTTTACTAATGTTTTAAAAAACCAAACTAAGTTTTGAAAACTAAAAAAAAGTAATATTTGAAAACTTGTATTTGTATTTGAAATTTGGCTAAGAATTCAATTGCTTCCATAAGAAAAATGAAACTATTGTAAGTAAAATATTGAGAAAACAAACACAATTTTCAAAAACTAAAAGCCAAAAACCAAAAATCAAGACCCCGTTTGATAACGATTTCGTTTTTAGTTTTCTATTTTTAAAATTGTGCTTGCTTCCTTATTATTTCTTCACTATGATTTAACCATTCTCGAGAATGGAACATTAGAATTTTTAGCTAAATTCAAAAAATATAAACATTTTGTAAAAACTACGGCCCCATTTGATAACCATTTAGTTTTTCAAAATTAAGCCTATAAATACTATTTCCACCTATGGATTTCTATGTTTTCTTATCTACTTTTTACATGTCTTAAAAAAATCAAGTCAAGTTTTGAAAACTAAAAAAAGTAGTTTTTGTTTTTGGAGTTTTGCTAGAAACTTAACTGTCTCCTTAAAAAAATATGGAAACCAATATAGAAAAGATAAAAACCACCGTGGAGAAATTGTGAGAAAACAAGCGCAATTTTCAAAAACAAAAAACCAAAAGCTAAGGCCCCGTTTGATAACCATTTGGTTTTTGGTTTTTAGTTTTTGAAAATTAAGCTTGTTTTCTCTCAATTTCTCTACAATGGTTTTCATCTCCCTTAAGGAAGTATTTAAATTCTTAGCCAAATTTTAAAAACAAAAACAAGTTTTTGAAAACTACTTTTTTTAGTTTTCAAAACATGGCTTGGTTTTTGAAAACATAGGCAAAAAGTGTATGACAAAACAAGTAAAACCATAGGTAGGAGTAGTATTTATAGGCTTAATTTTTAAAAACCAAAAACCAAAAACCAAATGGTTATCAAACGGGGCCTAAGGCATCGTTTGATAACCATTTGATTTTTGTTTTTTGATTTTTGGTTTTTGAAAATTAAGCCTATAAATACTAATTCAACCTATGGGTTTCCTTATTGTATTATCTACTTTTTACATATGTTTTTATAAACCAAACCAAGTTTTGAAAACTAAAAAAAAAAAATTTCAAAAACTTTTTTTTTTTTTTTTTTTTTGGAATTTGGTTAAGAATTCAAATGTTTTCTTAAGTAAGATGAAATCTATTATAGAGAAATGATGAGAAAACAAACACAATTTTAAAGAATCAAATAGTTATGAAATGGAGCCTACTTTTTTTAGTTTTCAAATTTTAGCTTGGATTTTGAAAATAGGTTTAAAAAGTAGATAACAAAATAAAGAAACTTATGAATGGAAGTAGTGTTTGCAGGCTTAATTTTCAAAAGCCAAAACTAAAAACCAAGGCTCCATTTGATAACTATTTGGTTTTTGAAAAATTATGCTTGTTTTCTCACAATTTTTCAATAATGGTTTCCATCTTCTCTACAATGGTTTCCATTTTTCTTAAGGAAACATTTGAGTTTCTAGACAAATTTCATAAACAAAAACAAGTTTTTTAAAACTATTTTTTTAGTTTTCAAAACTTGGCTTGGTTTTTGAAATATAGGTAAAAATTAGATAAGAAAACATGTAAATTCATAAGTGGAAGTAGTATTTATAGGCTTAATTTTCAAAAATCAAATGATTATCAAACGGGACCCAAATGATTATTAAACGAGACATTCAAAAAATAGTTTTTAAATTCTTGTTTTGTTTTTAAAATTTGGGTAAAATTCAAATGTTTTCTTAAGAAAGATGAAAACTAATGTAGAAAAGTGGTGAGAGAACAATCACAATTTTAAAAAACAATAACAAGTCTCGGTTTTTAGTTTTTAAAAATTAATCTTATAAATACTACTTTCACCTATGAGTTTCTTTATTTTATTATCTATTTTTTGCAAATGTTATCAAAATCTAACATAAGTTTTGGAAACTTAAAAAAAATAGTTTTTAAAATTTTGTTTTTGTTTTTGAAAATTTTCATTAGGAAAGATTAAGCGTATGCCCATACACCCAATGAAATAATATATTTGTGTAATCCCTTTAACTAATGTGAGAAAAAAAAAATCAAGAGAGAGAGAGACCAGGTTGATTGACATCTTGAATAATCGTATCCGCGACCGGTTTAGGAAAGGACTGGTTGTTATCATCGTAAACTCCGCCAAACCCTTCTTCATCCGATCTCGTCGCGTATCCTTCTCCATACGAATGCGGCAGCACCTCACTGTTTAATTCAATTCCTCAACTCATTATTAATTTATTTCTCAATAATCTCAACCAAATCAACATCATTTCACAATCACTCGCCCTGCTTTCTCCTTCGGATTCTGACATTCTCCATGTTTTTCCGCCTCTTCGTCGTCGCCATGGTATTAAATTTCCGTCGACATGTCGATATTTCCATCGATATTTTCACATGTCTATGGGTTCGACATCGACATAAAGGGGAATCGACATTTCCACTATACCATATAAAATTGATGAAATATTAAAAAAAATAGCAAGAAAATGTGACTTAATGTGAATATAATATTGTAACAAGTATTTTAACTCATTTAAAAAGTGTAAAATATTCATTTATTAACTTAAATATTTTTTTTGAATTTTTTGTTTTTAAAATTTTTCTAGAAATATTCATCGACATCGACATTTTCATAAAATTAAAACTTCGACATTTCCATCGACATCGACATTTTAAACTTTGTTCGTCGCGGAGATCATCCGCGGGAAAACCTCTGAATCCCACCGGAGATGGCAGATGTATATATTTAGCGAACGAACAAGGGAGTGAACGGTAAGTTCTAGTTCTAGCCGACCTGATTGCGTGGATCGTCTTGGCATATCTGTTCTTACCGTTTCTTCAATTTATCAGCCGTGAATTTTGCCTCCCGGCGGAATGGGCGGAATCCGGTCCCCGGTTCAATGGGCTTCAATTTTTTATCCTGGTTTTCTTGCGAACATTTGGGCAAGATGTGGCACTACTTCACACGTGTTTGTCTTCATTACCAATTAATATATTTATTTACAATTACAAAATTTTTAATTTGATTTTCATTAAATTACGAATTCAATTAGGCTCTATTTACCATTTTTTTGGGTAACTATTTAGTATCTAATCTTTGATTATTTCTTTGTTTAAGTTCAAAATGGGGATGGGAGATCCAATCAACTACTTTTGGATGGTAATTAGTTCATTATTTACTAATTTATACTCGAATTGACCAATCTTTGATAACTTTTAGGTACATTTTTTGAACTTTTAATTTTAATTTTAATAACGTTGGTAATGTGCTTGGTAACTTAAAATAAAGCCTTGAAGATATTCTCGCTTTTGCTATCTTTCTTTCTTTTTTTTTTTTTTGAGAAGGCTTTTGCTATCTTTCTTGAGGGATACAAATTTCAATAATAAATGTACTAAAAAATTACAATAATAAATATTATTCCTTAAATTGAATAGTTTCTTTCCACTCAACCATCTGGACATCTCTTTATGTACCCTACACAATAGATGTATATTCACGAGCACCTTTAAAAGAAAATTTAGTCTTGATTCAACTTGAGATATCCTTAAATGGATTAAAATATAGTTTAAAAATTCATTAAAATTCCATTAAAACTATTAAAGCACATTTACATGACTTGTGTCTTTTAAGATCAGTTTTATTGAAAAACTAGTTGGTGAGAGAAACATAACTAATGATTTACGTGTTAGCTTTAGGACTTCAATCAAATTATATATTTTGATGATAACAAATAAAATGTTTGTACTAACAGTTTTAGTATTTCAAATGGTCTATCTTATAGCGTTCGAAAAGAAGATTTCAATGTATCTTAAATCGTTCGAATCAGCATTCAAACAAGAAAGTTATGAGCAAAAGAATGTTGGAAGAAAATCCTATGTGACGTTGATACGTGGCAACTTACTGACGTGGCACTTAACGGTACTGAGTAGGGAAGAATTCTAGTACTCTTGTAGTATGGAAAATTTTCCATACTACTTCCATTTATTATTTGCCACATTATCATCATTTTAAAAATTATGTGAGGTCCACCAAAAATTATGTGGAGTCTACTAGTATCAAAACATAGTATGAACAAATGGAATATAGTACTCTCGTAATAATAGAAAATTTTCCATACTGAGTGGCATCTAACGGTCAAATTTTGGATGATGCGCGATGACTTGTCAAGTGGCATGATAGTGACATGGCATACGTCGAGGAATGATGAGTCGACACATGGCAATATATGTTGGAGTTCAAATTATAAAAAAAAAAATAAAAAGAGAGGAAATTTGGGGTTGACGGGCGGATCAACAAGATTGCGACACATGGCATAATCATGAAATTCAGAAAAGAATATTATTATTTATTAAAAAATTGTAGTCGCACCGCCTTCTTCACACGTGTATGTATTGTGTGTTGCACGCGCTTGGAGTGCAGCCTTCAGGCGCGTGAGAAGCACGATTTGTGCAATCGCGTGCTTGGGCTTCTTTCCTTCAGCTGGCAATTTATTTTCAATCCACTTATTCACATCCTAAATTCAATGGCTCAATTTTAAAATTGCAGCCATATTCATCTTCCTTCTCACCTTCTCTAATTTTCCAGCAAGCTTTCTCATTCTTTTGCTTCTAAAAAGTGCTCAATTTTTCAAATCTCTCACATATTCTTGAACCGATTTATTGTATCTTTTGTGAGAAAATCTCTGAAGTATTTTTCTTGTGCCGAAATTTATATACTTCATCTATTTAGAGGTAATATTTTTGTTAGTATTTTTTTTAAATCGAGTTTTGTATTAAGGTGTGAGGTACACATTGAATTGTGTGAAAAGACAATTGGTTTAATTCTGAACCAGTAAAAAATGATATTTGGAATTTACCTCTCTCTAATGTTGCATTTAAATCCTATAATTGAATCTATTTTGTGAATACTTCATTTTCTAAAAGATAAGCTTTCACTTTTGAAAACTTTTCACTTTGAAAATAGATGAAGTGAAGGAGCTTTTGAAACCTTTGGAATCAAAAAGAAAGGAAGAAGAAGAAGAAGAAAAGTTAGTGTGGACCTTAGTAAATTGATTTCAATAAAGAAAAGGTTGAATTCATGAGCTTAGTTTGAAGGCAATTTTATTTACTTCGATAAATACGCTATTTACTTTTTTCCTCCCCTAAAAATATAATGTTTGGTTTGACATGTTTTTTAAAGTGTTATAGACAACTAAATGTGATTTTTGAAAAATTGATAGAACTTTTGGTTATTTTTTTTTTCAAAAGTGATAAAAAGTACTCTCGACTAATTAAAAGTGATTTTTAAAATTATAAAAAAAAATGGTCTAAATTTTTTAAAACAAATAAAATATATTTAAAGTCCTTTAGAAAAAGCATTTAACTAATTTTCTTTCATAAGTATTTTTTTTCATAAATTTCACAAGTGTTTATATATATATATATATATATATATATATATTTTAAAGAACATGCCAAATACGCACCAAGGGTATGTTTGGTTTAACTTTGTAAGTGATTACGAAGGACCAAAAACATTTTTTAAAAAAAAATCTACAATGTTTGACAATAAAAAATAATCACTTTTGAAATAATTAGATTGGTTAATAATTATTTTTTCAACAATCAATTTAAAGATGATTATAAAAAAAGTGAAATCACTTTAGAATCATTTTTATAAAAAAAATCTTCATATTTAAAAAAATTATCTAAAATCCACATGAAAAAAAAAAACTAAAGAATGTTAAAATCACAAGATTGCCCTCATTTTTTTAGTTCAAAATTGTCCTCAAATTTAAAGATCCTTCTCTCCTATTCTCTTTATAGCAATTTGACATTTGTAAATTACTTTGTACAACAAATAACTTTTAAGAAGATGTAACTAAATATACGTCTTTAAATTAAAAGAGTTTGGAGAAAAAAAAAAGAAAACAACTTATTAAAAAATATGTTTATTTATTTTATTTATGCAAATACCACTAATTTTAGAGTCCATCCAAATATTTTGAATAAATGATTTAATTAATGGGCCAAACATGGCTTAGGCAAGGACATGGGCTTAGAATTGTTAGGCTTGATTAAAAGTCTTACCCTATTCACCAAATCGGTTGAGAAAAGTTCCCGATAGGTAGAAAGTCATATGAGCATAGTTCAGTGATAATTGATATGTATTATTTTCTTTAGGTCAAAGAGTCAAATTTCATATTTTTATATTTATTGTACTAAAAAAATTCACCGTAAATAAATAATACAAAAAGTCCAGTATAGTAAAAATCTATAAATTAAAAAAAAAGTGATTATCCTACATTATGCACATAACGTGGTCAACATTTATATATAAGTGAAGGTCTTAAGATTAATTACCAACTTAGACAGAGCTAAACTAATTAAAGTATATATCTTCAATCAAGGGGTTAGTGGTTTAAATCCTCAACCCATATGTCGTTGAGCTAAAAAAAAAAAGTCTTAATATTAATCTATGTAGTTTCATGGTAATATTAATCATCCCAGGGACCTAGAAAATGGAAAGAACATCTAAGAACCTCACTATCAATAAAGTTAAAAAACTAAATTAAAGATTGATTATGGAAAGGACACCATTTATACTTAAGTATTTGATGATAGTTGAACTCTGTGTAAAGTGAAAATCCTTAACCTGAAACTTTGAGAAAAAAGTTTAAAAGAGATTATTAGGTTAAATTACAAATTTGATTCATGTAATTTAATCTACTACTATATGGACCAAATTTATAATTTAACCATATTGATACTAGTTTGTAAAGATAAAGTTGCAAGTTCAGTCATTTTCTAAGTAATGTGCATGATCACGTAAAACTCTATGACTATGATCCAAGGTCGATAGGTTATCTATAGTAGTAGTATGCAATAATCATAGTGTATGAATTGAGTCAAAATGTTGTCATAAGACAAAGACATGAACCTATATTCGAGTTGAAAGATTCAAAGCTATCATAATTGAGTAAAAACTTTTTTTTTTTTGAGTTTAACAACATTTGAAAGTGGGAGAATTCGAACCTTTGACCTCTTGGTCGAAGGTATATGTCAATTACCGTTGAGCTATGCTCAGTTTGGTAATTGAATAAAGACTTGATACATTAATTTGCTCGTCCAAGATATTTTGATGCAGTTAATTTTATAGTACATGATGAACATGATGTAGTATCATTTGAAATATTTGTTTGATCTTAATGGTTGCGTTGGCGGACAATTTTTCTATACTTAAATACATATGTACAAATACAAAAGAGTTCAAAGTGGAATAAAAATTACTTCTAATGATTTAAATATAAATTTCCAAAAAAGAAAAAAAGAATCAGTACGATCAAATTAAATGTCTTTCATGTCAATTCAACTAACTCTACTTAAAATTTTAGTAAATAAAGGAAAGATGAGCGATCAAAGTCATCGATTTTAGGTCATTATTTATACTATATATCAATGGACGACAGAAATGATATTTGATGGAAATAGAATTTCCTATAGGAGAGTTTCTCAATAAGCCACTGTATAATAATTCCCATTTATTCTGTGTGTTTCTGTTTCCTTTTTTCAAAATTTTCATTTATTATGTATTTGATTATTTAGAACTTATTTGGAAGACTATTTCCAAAGCCGTGTTTGAAAATATGTTGGGTTTTCTAGTTTACTCAACAAGAAAATAGTAGAAGTGTGGTTCGGCGTTGTCGTAATTATTTTTGTCTCTTACTTCTTGTTATTTCAAAATTTTAATTGAAAAATCAATATTTTACATTAAAATTAATTTTTAAAAGATATTTAAAAATTATTATGTTATATTTAATTTTCAATATTCAGTATGCATGTAGGAGTAAAAAATGATAAATAATGCTTTTGTTTATATATATATTTCTTTTAAATAAAGTGAACAAGAAAGGAGAAATTATATTTTGTTGGTTTCAAAATTTGTATACAAAATATGGAAATATTTATTAAAATGAAAAAAAACCAAAAAAAAAAAAGAAAACAATTACCAAACGCTTTTCTTCTCAAAATTAAAAACATGAAATATGAATGTGAGCAACCAACCTATTTGTTTTTTTTTTTTTTAAGAAAAAAGATTGTTTATGGGTGGTCAAGGGTCAAGAGTATTGTAACATTCAAGTTTGGGCCTCATTATAGATTTGTTAAGTGTTATTTTGTTATCACTTTCATTGTAATTTGTTGTATTTTTTGAAGCAGAATTCGTAACTACTATTTATTTGACCACTTTTAATGGAATTTTTTTTGTTGTCGTCATTTATGGTTGAAGAATGGTTCTATTTATTTTTATTTTTTTTAAAGTTCAATATGTGAGGTGGAGCATTATTCGAATATCTGACTTCTTTATCTCAGTTGAGCATAAAGTTGACAAGAATTATTCTAGTTACATATAGGTGATCATCCTCAGATATGTCATAATTAACTTGTTAAGTTTTCTATTAAGGGTATACAAATAATCCGATAAGTCAAGCAACTCGGACTACCCAACCCAAATTACTGTAAGGGTTGGTTTTTTTTTTTTTTTTTTTTTTTTTTTTTTTTTTTTTGGGTTGGATTAGAATTTTAGAAAATCGAATTTTTGGGTCGGTTCTCAAGTTGGCCTTTTTAGGCTTGGGTTGACCCGACTCAACCCAAAATTTATGTATTTTTTTAATATATATATACACACTTATAAATGAATTATTTGTGAACTTTTAATTTTTTTCATCTAGAATTGTAACGAAGATTAAGATGTTATGAACTTTGAAATTTGATATGTAACATTCTGTTTTTCTTTTAAAATAATAATAATAATAATAATAAAATTAAAATTAAAATTAAAGTTTAAAACAATTTAAAATAAATTATTATTATTATAAAAAAAAAATTCATCCTTATCTCCCCCTCATTTCTCGTCTCCCTCTCCCGAATCCCACCTCCCTCCCCCTCAGTCCTTTCCCTCGGTCTCCCTCCCCCACACTCCCTCTCCCTTTCGGTCCTTCCCTCTCAATCCTTTCCCTCGGTTTCCCTCCCCCTCAGACCCTCTCCCTTTCCGTCTCCCTCCCTCTCAATCCCTCTCCTTTTCGGTCCCCCTCCCTCTTCCCGACTTTTCTCTCTCTTCTCTCTCTCTCTCTCTCTCCCTCTCTCTCTTTCACCAATAATGGGTGATGAAAGCTTTTCTGGCAATTTCGTGCATGAACAACGGTCTTGAAGTCATTTCTGGGCATTTTAGAATTCGTTCCAATGCGATTTTGGCTCGTTGGGCAGTGGGTAAGCAATTTGGCTATGAAATTTAGAAATTTAAGGAATTGTTTGCTTATTTAAGCACTTTTTGAATGGTTGGACTGACTTTAGCTTATGGAATTCACTTTAGGATAAACCAATTATGGTTGGAGACTAAATTATCCAATTTGAGTTGTATCGAGTTTAAATCCAGCAACTTTTAGATACGGAGATAGGTAAGCTTTGTGGTTCAAGGCATTTGGAATTGGGCTTTTAAGGTTAAGTAAGTTTTAGGTAGTTGATTTTTGATTTGTTTGAGTTATTATTGAGAAATTGGAACTTTTGTGCTTGCTAGGAATCGATTTTTGGAAGTTGTAACAAGTTGGGCGCTCTCTCTAAATTGATAAGATTTAAGCTAACATCGTCCTAAGAAGAGAAGCGTTTCGATCTTTGGTCAATTGAGAGGTAAGTAGCCATTGGATTTATTTATAAAGCCCTTGTTGTAATAAATGTATGTGACAAGCTTATTTTATCAATATGGCAAAATTATTGGATTATTGATGATTGAGTATTGCTTGATATTGAATGAGATGTTGGTTAAGTGAGAGTAAACTAAATCTAATTTGAGCCATAGTTGCTTAAGTGCATGGAGCTTGACTATGAGATGTTGGTTGTAATTGTTAACTCCGGATCAGGAGGAGGGCGTGGCCCTGAGAAAGGTATTTTATCTAGGGATTTTCGAAGCATTAAATCTAGTTAAAAGCCATTGGATTAGCATTATCAACCCTGTTTCTGTCGTTTCGTGCAAGTTTGTAAGCCTAGAACGTGTGTGATGTGGTGAGCATAAGGGACGCGTTCCTTATTGCCGATGTGCTAGCTTAGGGGAGATTTTCCTATTATGATGAGCATAGGGAATGCGTTCCCTGTTGCCTGTGTGCTAGCTTAGAGGTAATTCCCCATTATGTTGAGCGTAGGGAATGCGTTCCCTAGCGCCTGTGTGCTAGTTTAGGGGTGTTTTTCCCATTATGTTGAGCGTAGGGAATGTGTTCCCTATCGCCTGTGTGCTAGCTCAGGGGTGATTTCTCTATTGTGATGAGTGTGAGGGTTATATGCCTTCACAGGTTTGAGTTCTAGATTACAGAACGCGGGTATGACATGAAGTTAGGGTCTGAGAATGGCTAAAGTCGAGGTAGGGTAAATGAGTTCATGGTCATTTGGTGTAAGTACTCGATATTGAGCACGAGTGTGAGTAGGGGCAATATCTTTCTTGGTATGATTCCTTTAAACTTTGGTTTACGAAGAGGGTTGCTTACTGAGTATAATTATACTCACCCATGCTACTTTGTTTGTCTTTCAACAGGTAACATACATCAACGAGGTGGATGACGAGTCGAAGACCTGACGGAGCTATGGAGATACTAGTAGACCTCTTCTAGTTTTCCTTTGTTGTGTATTCTCTGTTAAACTACTTGTATATTGGTTTGTAGGATCAGTTGTAAATTGTACTTATGTTATCTTGTAAATTATGACTATAGGAGATCTTTCGTGTCTACATCTCTAATTGTGATCTCAGCCTCTTTTGTGTAGTGTTGATGGGCGCTGAGTCTTTGTTTGAAATCTTAGAAGTGTTTTTCCTTCTTATCAGGTTGTTGTAAATTTTGGTTTTCTCCTAGTTACGTCGTCATGCTGCCGGAATTTCGGGCATGAGTGAGGTAACTAGGTCGTGCTTCCGCATTAGAGAGTCGTAGTAGGTTCAGGTCGTTACATGATATTTGAATTTTATGTGATTAGTTTCAAATTTTTTTTTTTTTTGAATTTTATGTGATTTTAGTTATTAATTCAAGCAAAAATTATTTTAAATTATTAAGAAAATTATAATAAAAAAAAATCAACCTGGAGATCCCAACAAAGCCCAACCCAAAAATATAGGGTTGTGTTGGATTGCAACCATTGATCAAGTCATTCGGTAGCCAACCCGACCAACCCGAATTTTCGAATTGGTCCCAAAAAATCCTTCAACCCAACCCAACCTAACTCAACCCGCATACACCCTTATTTTCTACAACCAACGTTCAAATTGAAACAAATATTTATATTTGTTCTCTCAAATGGAGTTCGTAGACTACCTATATAAAAAAACAACAATTTCTTGATCATTCTCTAAAAACAACAATCTCTAGATCTGCCCTAATTGTCGAGAATCCTAATGTTATTTTTCCCAAGGGTGGTCTCCATGTACCCCCTCTTTTGTATTGTTTCTCTTTTACATTATTTCTTTTCAGCAGACTTTTTTAGTGGTATATTTATATAAAAATAAATATACAACTAAAAATAAATATATCAAAAAAAATCATAAACAAAAAAATAGTTAACAAACATGGCAAAGATGTTTGGTTTTTTTATTGTAAAAAACCTGTAAACAAAAAAGAGTTATCAAACATATATGGTTTTTGTTTTTAAAAACTAAAAGCTAAAAATAGAAAAAATAAAAATAGAAAATATAAATTGTTGTCAAATCAAATAGACAAAAACTTCAAAATTCTTAAAAGACAGAAACAAAGTGGGCAGCCAATAAATAGTCCATAGGTACTATATGTATATTCTATTATATTACAATAAAAAAAAAATACACAAATCCCCCTCCCCCAATATTTATAATCAAATAAATGATGAAAAAGAGAGTAAAAAAGCTCATAGTTCTTGAGGCCTAACTAATTTGTTTTTTTCTAATACAATTCATTTAGATTATTAAAATTTACATATAATAATATTATATAACAATGGGAAAGAGAATTACAAAAATAAGAACCAAATCTTTAAGACCCAAAAATGGGTTTCTCAAGAGGTCGGCAATGGCGCCCCACTGAATAATCCTTCTGATTGCGACAAATTATGGTTTGAAATCAAAAAGATTAAAGAGCCACTGTTTTCTTTTTTCAGATTTCGAACAGAAGAGCTTTTGAAAATGTCAGGCAATGAATGGCGTCATCGATACTGCAATTTGATATTGTTTCGCTTTCGTTTTCAGTCTCATACCATACCAGTGAAAAAGACCTGGCTGATCAAAACTGATTATCACCAACAATGAAGATAAGAAGAAGAAGAAGAAGAAGAAATTCAAGGAAAGAAGCCGATCGATCAACGCCAGGAAGATACAGTTAAGAGAGGAACGTCGTTCCATGCCAGAGACAGAAATTCCGGCGCCGATTCGATCAGAGAGTAGAGAGAACTGTAGTTGTAGTTCCATAGAAGTATTTTCGCCTGACTAATGGCGTAATGGCTTAGCGCTACAGGTTCGAATCCGGAACTTTCCATCAATTTCTTCCATTGTTCTTTGTCCTCCATACGTACTCTTCTCTTGCTTCCTGATTCTTCTTCCCTTCCAACCACGCCGGCGATTCGACGGCCGAGCAACAGTTTCTCTAACTGGAGTCTTTCCGGCGATTCTCGAGGTAGGTTTGGCTCTAGCGATTCGAAAACGGCGGAGTAGTATTTCAATGCGTTCTTGAAGCGATTGTAGAATCCGATCCGGTTCATACTCGCCTCGTACTCTCCGAGAGTCACTATTTTAGGACTTAGCGATTTCGCTAATCGGAGAGCATTATGAACTCCAACCGGAACCTCGTCGAGAAGATTGTACAATTGAAGCATGAAATTCACGGCCAATACCTCGTCTGATTGGACGCTGAAGCTTGATTTGTTAAGGTCTTCAATCGGCGTTAGAATCGGTTCGAACTCGAAATTCAGTTCCAGAAGCTTTGCGAACTCGGAGAGTCTATTACCAGTGGCGTACAGCGACGCCGCCGGTGAATCTCCGAGCGACGGTGCGGGTATTCCGGAGATACGAACTCTGGTCGGCTTTCCGGTGGCTCGTGTGGCCAAAGCCTGCAGAAGCGCCGCCCATTGAACGCCCTGAACGATTCCGAAGTCGACAATGTGAATTTTACTGGCTCGCTCTGTAGCTTCCAGAATTGCTTGGTTCGCCGTGAGATGCGCGAACTTGGAGTAAGGACAAGCGTCGTTCAGAGCTTTGTAAGAGAGCAAGAAATCTTCGGAACTAGAGTCGTTCTCAATTGAATCCAAGAAATTGTCCGATAATCTGTTCCGAAGAGCCTCGCCGAAGTAAAACGCCACTCGCTCGATCGGATCTCCATGTTCTCGCAATGATTTACCGATCCGATCGAGAGTTTTCGCTGCTCTATCGGGCTCGGAATCGCAGAGCCGCGCACAATCGAGCAAGACTTTCAGAAGCGGCGGCGACGACGACTCGGTTTCCGGCGCACTCGACGAGCCTTCAACGACGTCGTTCTTCTGCAGCCTCTCCGCCGGTGGATTGGCTACTCTCGCATCCTTGACCGGCGGTGGCGATGACGGCTGTGGAGACGAACTCCACGGCGGCGGCGGAACGCTATTCGTCTTGTACGAACTTTCGGGGAGAACAACTGGGTTGAACTCAGACGGCGGAGAGCAAGCGACAGTGAGTCGACTCGGAGAGGCATTAAAGGGGTCCGCACCATAGAGACCAAACTCGCCATAAGCATCACAACCAGACGGCAGATTAGAGCTATCCGTCGAATCTCCACCGGCGACCAAACTATCCATCCAGTCATCGGAGTCAAACTCCCCACCGCCGCCGCCGCCAACGGCAAAGTTAGGGAAGAACCTGAACCCAGCCGACGCATGCTCCAAATTGGGAAAATGAAAAGACGGGTCGGCAGAATCCGCAGCTCCGGCGACCTGAAAGGGGTCGGAGAAGGCAGAACCAGAAATCCCAAAGGACAAATTAGGAGAAGAAGCCATAGTTGGAGAAGAATTGCTGGTAGTCCAAGGAAGAAGCGAAAAGGGAGTAAGAGGACAAAGCTGGTGCTGCTGTTGATGGCGCTGCTGTTGCTGTTGCTCCTGCTGTTGTTTCTGCTTGATGACTTGTTGGGCAATTGCCATTAGATTACCACTGTCTGCGCACATATACGCCATTAATCTTGAAAAAAAAAAAAAAAAAAAACCCTTACTCTCCCAAAACCAGAGAGAGAGGAGCGAGTCACATTACCGGAAGAAGAGAGAGAGAGAGAGATGGAAAGTGGGAAAGAAATGGGGAAACAAAAAACACAAAGCAGAGAGTGTGGACCAGAGAAGGAGCAGAAGCCAAAAAACAAAGGTGAAAACTGCAATCCCGTTGGAGGAGAGAGAGAGAGAGAGAGAATGGGGAAATAAATTTAGTTTAGGGGCAGAAGGCAGAAGGTGATTGTAGTGTGTAGCTGATGGAAGTCAAGTCCGTTGAAGGAAGCAGACGACCCCACTTTCCCCATTCAGAACAATTTTTTACGAGGAGAGAGGGTCCTTTTTTTCAGTCCCAAATCCAATATTGCTTTTTTCCAAAAATCCAAAAACTACTCTTTCCCTAATTTCTCCTTAAATTCCAAATATCATTTCGCAAATCATGTTATTGACCCAATATGACTTTAGCTTAGCTTACCAGCATTACCGAGTTTCTCTTTGCGTTGAAACTTTCAATTTGGTTAAATACATCAATTAATTTTTAAAAATTTTAAATATGTTACTGATTTATTTGACACAAAATTAAAAGTTCAAACACTTGCTATTTTAGAGAGACTCTCTTTCAACTCAAACAATGCACAAACAACTCTAAACTATGACAATTGTTACTATTATCTTAGTTAAGATTTTTTTTTTAAAAAAAAAAATCCAAAAGAAACTTAGTTTTATTCCAACCTCTTAGGTTCAACAAGTTGACACTTGATAAATTAAACAAAACCATAAACCAAATACCCTCTATAGTTGAACAGTGGTTTTTGTAATTTTTAGGAAACATAATAGTTTTCTTTTACTAACTGATTATAAAAAATATATATATATGAAAACAACGCGGGTTATGAATAGAATAAATATCTAGTAGTAGAAAATTTAAATAAAATAATAATAATAATAAAAGGTCCAATCTCTCTCAGGGCAAGCTGTGTGTGCGGCTGGGTTACGTGGCAGTGATGCGACGGTGGGCCCTGATTGGCCCGATATGACAACACCAACTCATGAACGTCCACATTCCGCTTTTTTCACTTTCTTCCTTTCTTTCTTTCTTTCTTTTTATTATTATCTTTTTTAATTTTTTTTTATCAAACATTTATTATTATCTTTTTTATTTTTTGTCCTCTCTCTCACATGGGATCTCTAATGTCGGAGAAATTATTTGGTGAGGGCGCCACAATATGGTTGACATTTTTTTATCGTTTGATGTAAAGAAAGAATTATCTCGAATTTATATATAGTAGTTATTATCTCGAATTTATATCTAGTAGTTATTAAGGAGCATAAAAATTATTGAATCTACATCTAACAGTTATGAACCAGGCACATCGTGACGGCCTCATTGAATAATTTGTTCTAGTGCTGACCTAAAACCCCTAGGCCCACTTCTTAGCCTCATTACGACACGTCGATTTAGGGTGAAATTGTGTCCGCTTCTTCTTTGATGTGGACCTTCTCTTTTCTCTCTCACTAAACGACACCAGATCCTCACCATTCAATTCTAATCCTTCTAAGTGAGACTTAGTTAAAAGATGAATGGCGGCCAACCTGACTTCGGATATCGTTCGATTGGTTGAAGTATTAATAATTTTTCGAGGAAGAATTTGATTTTTTCTTTTAGCTAGGTAAAATGAATTAATTTTCACCGTAAACTTTTAAATTTGTTAAATGGCTTATGTTTGACTTGGATGGTGAAGATCTAGTGTCGTTTAATGAAACATAACTTTTGTCACCAAATTGAGGTTAGCTAAGGTACAAGATCTTTTCAAACTCCCAAATTTTAACAAAAATTAAGTTTTAATGTTGACTTTCTCTTAAGCACTATCAATTTTCATACTAAGTATATATTTATATAATTCAATGAACATACATGAGAATATATATTTATAACGATTATTCAAACAAATGCATATTGGAAGGAAAAATTGTAACATTTATTCAAGTTGAATGTAAATATCTATTCTAATATCAAATTTAATGAAATTGAAAATTTAGAGTAAACTTAAATATGGTTTAATTGATAAAGACATTAGTAATGACACTAACTTCTTATTGATGTTGACATTCCCTCTCTCACTAAACGGCATCAAATGCTCGTCATCTCCTTGCAATCTTTCTATCTATGTGAGAAAGAAGAAAGAAAAAAAAAAAAGCAAAGCGACCAATAAACTTGAATATAATTCAATTGCTAAAGGTATTTGCAATTTCTTTTTCCCTTGATGAGTGGTAAGTTGAGATATCTTCTACCCTTCATTGAATTGTGAAATTCTTAAAAAAAAAGTTTGAAATTTTCAGTAAAAAGATTGGCTTACCCAAAAAAAAAAAAAGAGAAAAAAGAAAAGAAGGAAAAGGGCGACGAAAAAGAAGAGAAGAGGGAAGAAATGGTTGTAAAGTTGGAAAGAACTTTTATTTAATTTAATTTTACGTGTTTTGATTGGGAAGAAGAAGAACTTTATGGGCGGTAAGTGGGCCCAATGGGCCGAGGAATGGGCCCGGAAAAGAGGGGATGATGGGAAAAGGGGCAATTAGGGTGGGGGCCCACAGGAGTGATCCTCGACCAACCGAAATGGGACAGCTCGAAAAAGCAACGGTGGAGGGCTCTCCCCACAGTCGCACTTTGACGGGTGCATAACCAAAGGGAACCCTAATTCCACGTTGGCAAATAAAACCATTTCCAGTGGCGCTCCCACTCACCTGAGTCAACTCGCAATACCTCTCTCTATCTCTCGACTCGACCTCGACAAAATTGCAAAAACTACTTACGAACTATAAAGATTGTTATAATTACACACTCGAATGTTTAGGCTAAGCAATCGCAAAATCGGTGCAATGAAACCATACAGTTAAAACTCTCCCAATTCTTTTTTTTTTTTAGTTCAACAATATGTAGAGTTGGAGAGTTGAATCTCTAACTTTTTTATCGAAAATATATGTCTTAACCAGTTGAGCTATGGTCAAATTAACAACTTCATTAATTGAGTAGAATATTACAATTTAAAGGTAGTTTGTGCATTTTTCCAAGTTGTAACCAAGAGAGTTTTAGCAACATGATTTAATTGCAACGATTTCAAAATTCCGAGAGGGTGATAACTCAAATGGAAAGTTTAAGAGTGGAAGTGGTAATATTTGTATGGTTGAAAGTAGATTTTGATTTTTTTTTCCTTTTATTTCCTATCAGCTTGTGTTGTCTGCTGTATTTTTGCCTGGCCAGTTTGGGATCTCCTCCACTTAGTGCTTACACACTTAAATCTAAATCAAGGCTTCAGAAATCTGAATAAAGAAAAAAGTCCAATTGCTTGTAATAATTGTTTGCTTCATAATTGAGTTTGGAGGGGATGGGGTTCCCATCAGAGCCTTAATTAATTAATTAATTTATCAATAATATTAGAAAGATTGGTAAATATGGAGAGAGGTTTGGAGATTTGTTCAAGAAAAGAAAAGAAGAGTGGTTTGGTCTAAGTAGGGAAATTTAAAATGTAAAAACGGCAGAAAAAGGGAGAGAGATTAGACAAGAAATCGAAGCAATCAATTCAAAGACGATCTTTCCTTTCTTATTAAATTTAGGAAGACCCCACTTTGTGCATCTTATCTCAAGAAACTTTCTCTCTATTTTCCTTTCACACTCTACTTTTCTTTTTTCCTTTTTACTTTTTTTTTTTATTACTCTTGATGTCTTTCTTTTTTTACTCTCGATGTTTAAATTTTTGGTTTCCAACCAACCTTTAGTGCTATTTGGTTTCACGCGTCGAGTTGATTGATTTTTGTTTTACAAAATTAAAAATTGAATCATAATAATCTTAATCTTTTTTTTTTTTTTTTTTTTTTGAGTTCAACAACATGTGAATAGAAAGGTTTGAACTTTTGATCTTGAAGGCACATGCCAACTAAACTATAATTAAGTTGACGTCTAAATCTTTCTTTACAAAAAAAAACTCAAAATTTTAAGTTTTAAGTTAAAAACACCATATTCTTCTTTATAATAAGTGGTGTGCATATATTTTGCAAATGTTGATGTATTCCAACTATATTCTTCCTCATCTAGAAAAAATCAGGTTAAAAACCTATATCTAAACTTCATATTTTAAATTATATATATATATATACATATAAACAAAAACGAACAATGAAAAAGCTCCTTGGGCTAATTTCAACCGCCATTACTATTCAACGTTAGGATTCAGCTTACAGCTTACGTGCAAAAGGCAGACGAAATTGGTTAAACAAAATTAAAACGAACTGGAGATAGAGATCTAAACTGAAATAGATCAACCATCAATTTAATCATTTAGATCAATATTGATTGATACAATTCGATAGATTATTTGTCAATTCACCTTCAACTCATCCAATTGATCATTTGTCGATTCAACTTCAATCCATCCAATTGATCAATCATCAATTCAATCAATTTTACACTTAGTTTCAAACCTCTGTTCAAAAAAAAAATCAACTTTAATTTTTCCCCTATCAGCCTACATCAAAATTTATTTTTGCCAAAAATTGAACCAAACCAAAAAACACAAAACATAAGATAATATAGCTCATGACAAGTCTAAGTTCAATAATTTATTGAGCCATCCAACTAACTTGGGCATAACTCAACTAGTTAACACATGTCTTCAATCAAGAGGTCAAAGGTTCAAATAATTCCACTCCCACATGTGTTAAAATCAAAAAAAAAAAAAAAAAAAAAAATTGACATTATAGCAAATTGGGGAATGCCATATCAAACCTATAACAATACACACAAACTTTGAGAATGCATAATATGGACATAAAGCACTCGACGTGTGGGTTCAATATAAATATCTACAACTTATATCAATGAATGGTTCAGATTAAATTAAACGCATTAATGTCGTTGGGATTGGTTTTTCAGGTCAAATCTTAAATGAAAATGCTAAAGGAGAAGCAACTACTTTGTTGGAATTTAGTACTAAAATAAAAGCCAAAGTGGGAGAAACTGTCACTACACAAGATCAAATACACCACTCATAAGCTTTTTTTCGTTCTAAATTCATGAATTCAATCAAATGAAAGTTTTTCTCATCATTGTAGCAGAAGAAAAAGATGATAAACAAGACACCCCAACTTGGCAGATATGATAAATCCAAATTTAATCAGAAACAGTGGTGCTGAAAACTATTGGTGTAATTGACATTTTGGTTGAGGCACTTATGACTAGGACTCATGATTTGGTACTCCAAATCAACTATGATCTCGTTCGTATATTTGTAACCATGCAGTCACCATTTATGAAAAAGTTCAAGAATAAAGAATCGACTAGACTTGGAAAAACTCAGAAAAGTTTACCTCAAACAATTTATTGAGTGAAAAAAAAATGTGAAATCTCCTAGAATGATACATGTTTGTAGCTCATAAACATCCATCTCCTTTCAAATCAGTAATATCATGTGCTAGGCCATGCCAAAGAAAAAGACAAAATGTAAAAAGACAAGGCTTCTTTGGCCTGCAGATCGAATTTATGCTTGAGCTCGATGACATAATTTACTTGCAAGAATAAAAACGACCTGCTTAAAATTGCAGATACTACAAAACATTAAATAATTACCGTTCACATGGCCATACCTATAGTGATTTATTGCAGTCTTCTGCCATCTATTATTGTAAATAAACCACCAGAATCTTCGATGATCAAATCATCAGTATACACGGGCCTTGGGAGGGAATGATTCGACCTCATCGTCCAATGTGTTCATGTGCACTGGCCTGTAGTCCAGTCTGACCTTCTCATTCTCCCAGAATCTGCAAAATCAATCACATTATCAAACATACAGCAGATGTTAATTGATTGAAGTCATAGGCGAACTAGTAAGTAGTTGAGATTGATTTCAGTTAATCTAGTTGAACTAGGGGGCACTGATGGACCAGGAGCCTGAAGACGCAAAAAGGTGACTGACTAAGAATAAGAAGCGTCTTATTAATTAAAAACGGGACAATCTTATTCTTTTGAAATGTCAGACGCGAGAGTTACCCTAATGTGTGCTTCATCCAGTTCTCATCATCTCTTTTCTGCATAACCAGAGTATACAAAGTTAAAACAATTAAGTTATAAGAAAGTGTTACTATTAATAGGAAACAAAACTAACAGTGAAATCTTCACGAGCATGGGCTCCTCGGCTCTCTTTCCTGGCTTCAGCAGAGTGCATGGTAATACAGGCATTTATCAAGAGATTTTCCAATTCAATTGTCTCTATCAAATCAGAATTCCTGTTGGACGAATAAAGACCTTAAATCAATCCTTGAAACAACTCAGTACACAAACTTTATAATTATAATTTTTTTTTATAAGAAACAAAGAATATATACTTTATAATTATAATAATATTTAGAAGAAAGAAATAAAGAGAAACACCATGATCCTATTACCATATTAAAGTCCTGTCCTTGACCTTCACATCATGGAAACTCTCCCATGCCTTGTCAATTAATTTGCAACCTACAGAAGCAGAGGACCATAACAAAAGTGAAAACAAATTGAGGCTGTTGCAGACAGTATAGAAGTTCTAAACTAAAACTCTCTCCTTTCAGTTTGGGTACCTTCTTCCAAAGTCTCCTGTGTTCGGAAAACAGCAGCATTGTTTTGCATAATTCGTTGCATGTTTAACCGAATCTTTGAGGTGGGCAGTGAACCATTTGAGTTCCTTAATTTGTCTAGCCATGCAATTGTCTTCTCACCAGCATCTTTTTCCAACGGCTTTTGTTTTGCCCCTACAAATTGCCAAGATATAATTATTTAACATTTTTTAATTTTTGTTTTTCTTATTATGATTGGTTGGATTGGGTTGTGGTGGTCCATCGTTTATTTTCCAATTAAAACAAACATAAACATCTTGCCTGGTCTACCAATCTCTGCTACCCTATTTGCACAAGCTCGTCCAAAGACAACGATGTCCAAAAGCGAATTTGCACCAAGCCTATTAGCACCATGAACCGAAGCACAAGCTGCCTCCCCAGCAGCCATCAATCCTGGAATGACAGCATCTGGATCATTGCTCTTGATTGTAACTACCTGATAAACAACAAATTTACATATGAAAATAGAGCAAGAAGAAAAAAGATGAGACATTCCGAATTCTACAGAGACATTAGAGGGGGAACCTTCATGGCCTTTTTTTTAACTCCCAACTTTTTCACTCATCAAGCATTTAGTATTTCTAAATGATTAAAGACCAATCCTTATAGTCTTCTCTGCATACATCGTTTAGATAAAACTAACAGTAATATAGTGGTTAGATCTAGCTGTAAATTATTTAATAGACCAACTGATCTGTAATATCTACACTTTAGGGTTACATTTTCATTTTTGATGAGAATCCATACTTTCATTGAGAAAAAATGTTAAAATAAAGTACACTTGGGTTACACTTTCATGCATACCTCTCCATGATGATTCGTGGGAATTCCACCCATATTATAATGCACTGTAGGTAAGACTGGAATGGGCTCTTTGGTAACATCAACGCCAGCAAAAATGGCAGCAGTTTCTGAGATACCCGGGAGTCTCTCCTTCAGTACATCTGGGGGCAAGTGATTTAAGTGAAGATATATGTGGTCCTTAAATGGTCCTGTGAAGAGCTATCAATTTAGTAACCGAAGAAAGACATTAAATCAGGAAAAAGAACAAATCATTATATATTTCTCCAGAACAGTATTATTTTGTTCTGATGCCATGTATCAACTTGATCGTGCCTTATCAGCTGAGAGATAGTACATGTACATGGATGCATTACTTTGATTCTAGATGGGATAAAAGCTTCATACCTACACCACGACCCTCCCGAATTTCCATAGTCATGGATCTTGAGACAACATCCCTTGATGCAAGATCCTTTGCTGTTGGGGCATATCGTTCCATAAAGCGCTCACCTTCACTGTTCCTAAGAATGCCACCTTCACCACGAGATCCTGATTTTTACAGAACAAAAGAATTGCATTTAAGTTAGTGTTAAGTTCACGAAGAGTGAGAAAAAATAAACCAATAAAACAATTGTAATTCAAACTTGTGGTTCAAACCTTCAGTAATAAGGCACCCGGCACCATATATTCCCGTTGGATGAAACTGCACAAACTCCAAATCCTGCGCAAGCAAGGGAAAGAAAAGTTGCAAAAAAGAGCTTGAGAAATTATCCAAAACCTTCCACTAGAAAAAGAAGAAAATGAACCTCAAGTGGAATCCCGGCACGTGCAACCATGGCATTTCCATCTCCAGTGCATGTATGAGCAGAGGTTGCAGAGAAATATGCTCTGCCATAACCCTGCAAAAAGCATAGAAAGAGTTATATTTACATAATTTATCAGTTCACGTGAATGTGATAATAATCGTCACGGCATACAGTACCCCAGTAGCCAAAATTGTTGATGCAGCTCGGAACCGATGTAGTGTACCGTCCTCCATATTTAATGCTATCACTCCCTGGCAGCTACCTGGAATGCAAATATCACAGAGGTAACCAATCTAAGAACAATTTAAAATGCATCTTATACTTAGAGGAACCTATGAACCAGATGGGAAGGGAATACAGAGTGCATCAAATCCCATTAACCTAATGAAAAGATTGTACAAAACAACCATTGACTAATCATTCAATTAAAAGACTCCTACAGGAAACAATGCAGAAAGAAGTAACTACAAGAGTTAAGATTAACCTTACTATACGCTAGAGCATGAGTAAATACTTAGTACTCCAAGCATCAAATATGATTGGAAAGGTTAACAATATTGTATAAGATTCAAGAAAGGTGGAGTTTATATACCATCACTATTCATTAATAGATCCAAAGCAAAATATTCCACAAAAAATTGTGTGTTATGCTTCATAGCCTGGCCATAGAGAGTATGCAATAAAGCATGCCCCGTTCGGTCAGCAGCACATGCACAACGATATGCCTGTCCACCTACAAAGATGACAATGTAAAGTAAATAATTGAAGACATGAGAACCTCAATGTTAAAGAGGAGACCAACATGGCAATGAGAACACATAATATGAGTTGTTACCCTTTCCAAAATCAAGGCTCTGACCACCAAATGCACGTTGATATATTTTTCCGTCTTCAGTACGAGAAAATGGAAGTCCATAATTCTCAAGCTCAATGACTGCTTTCGGTGCTTCTCTACACATGTATTGAATGGCATCCTGATCACCTATAGAACATGAAACCCAAACAGGTCAAGGATTTGAATGTACAAATATTGTGACAGTATAACTTTTATATAGAATAGATCTGTTTTGTGCACCTACAAATTCTAAATCATTTAGGATCAGCACATATATGCAACTTAAGCACCATACAAATGCACCATATATACAAATCTTGTAACTTTGTATTGGCAGGGTAAGAAGCCACAAGCATTTATGATTTTTTTCTAGTGCTTGTTTCTAATGACAACGTCAGCATTGCATTGCATGACAAGATTTTCAATTTATCCAAAGTTCTAAATGTATACCTAGCCAATCACTCCCCTTGACAGTGTCGTACATGTGCCACCTCCAATCATCCTCAGTCATGTTTCCCAGTGCAGCATTTATACCTCCCTATAAACATTGAATTTCACATTAAGTAAGTCAAAGAAAATCGAATTCACATTATGACGGAAGAAAGTAAACATGTGAATATTATTGATATGCATATATGTAATAGGAAAGAAAAAAAACATTAAGAAAATAAAGAAAAAGAAAAACACAGTAGCCGATGTTGATGATGTGGATGGGTAGATGTCAGGTTTATCGTTTATGAAAGCACATGCACTGTGTAAAATTTTTTGCTTGTGCTTATAATATATACTTCGCTTAATTTGATGATGAACATGAAAAGATTCTAAAAGCCCCCTTGGTGATGAATAAAATAAAAACCTTATCACCGAGCATTGCCTCCTTCATTAATGAGATCAGTAAAGAGGGATCT
Source organism: Trichosanthes truncata (assembly GCA_033996785.1). Lineage (NCBI taxonomy): Eukaryota > Viridiplantae > Streptophyta > Magnoliopsida > Cucurbitales > Cucurbitaceae > Trichosanthes > Trichosanthes truncata. Next base: position 76,447,733 of record JAWPNB010000003.1, read on the forward strand.
AAGTGTGAAGGAACCAAAAGTCCAACGATAATGTATTCATTAGCAAGCAAATTTGATAGAGAATCCATTAGCGAGCAAACAACAATATATTTTTCTCTTCAGGAGATGGACTTTAGCGAGAAAATTTGATAGAGAAGCCAACTCTTGAATTTCTTTGTCCAAAAAATTCCTCCTAGCACCAAGGTCCCAAATTTGTGACGAGATGTTCCAAGAGTCTAAGATAGAGGCATGTTTCTGTTAGGAGCGAGAGAATCCTTGGAATAGTCACAGAGAGAGGAGCATTTCCTTCCAATCCACCAATTGTTAAAAAGACTAGTAGAGGCCAAATACAAATTTTGATCCTCTTGAGGACAATGTAAGCTTATAAATAGATTTCCATGAACTTTTTGAAGAATGTTGTAATTTGGTAGGTACTTGGTCACAAGTGGAAAGAGTGGTAGGAGCCATATTTTGCCACGATGGGTTTCCTCCAGGAATCTTTCTTCAAATGAAATTCAAAATAACCATCATGGGTTGGCCTAGTGGTCAAAGGACCTTGGGGAACTAAGAGGGAATGGGTTCAATCCATGGTGGCCACCTACCTAGGATTAAATATCCTACGTGTTTCCTTGTCAACCAAATGTAGTAGGGTCAGGCGGTTGTCCGGTGAGATTAGTCGAGGTGCGCGTAAGCTGGCCCGGACACTCACCGATATCAAAAAAAAAAAAAAAAAAAAAAAATGAAATTCAAAATCCATGTAGCATAATGAAATTGGTTCCTTGCTGCCTAAATTGTGCCCTTCCCAATCATTAGAGTTGAACTTTGCTCCAATACACCAAATGACACCCACCTTCTTTATTATCTCCCTCCCAAAAAATTCCCCAAAAAGCTTCTCGATATCTTTGATTATTTTAACAGGCATGGAAAAGTGAGACATATAACAAATGGAAACATTGGAAAATGTGGCTAGGATAATTGTAAGGCGCCTCCTTTTGATATGTGTGAACCACTCCACTTCTTAAGCTAGTTGTAAAATTAATAGGAAACCCTATATGAGAAGCACGATGGTTGCCATTTTCCAACCTTGCACCTGAATCTTAAAGCAAGATTATAAATTTTCAACATTGATCCTCAAGACTTCTGATTTTCCACAGTTCATAAGGGGCCAATGCTTCATCAAAATTCTAGATATTATTAAAAAGAATGTCAATAAAGGAGACAAAAGTGGTGTTGTCAAAATTGACGATGATTGATGCAGAAAGAGTCAGGTCCCAGTTGAAGCCCTTTATTAGACCAAAAGTGGACTCTTGGGAAAGGAGTTTACTAAAATAATGCACATACAAGATAATTTGGTCTTCTTATCAAATTCATGGCAAATACCTTCGAATAATGATGGAGAAGTTACTGTTAGTTCACATGCCCACATCTGCCCCCTCCATTTTGAGCCATGAGAAAACACATCTATGAAATCCTAGTCAATCTTGTCAGAGCTGCCTCGAAGATCAAGCCTAATGCCAGCGTGTTTCTTTTTATTTCTATTTCATTCATCAATGAGCTCACTTGCAAAGAGAGATGCATCAAGATTTTGCCTTTCTAGAACAAAACCAAACTCAAATTCAAAAATAGGATGGGGGAGGACCACTTTTAGTCTTTTACAGAGGACTAGCAATGATTTTGTATATACACGAAATAAGATCGATGAGTTTGAAGACATTAAGGGACTGTTTGGGGTAAGGGTTATAATAACTTGTGATATAATAACCTGTGGAGTACTCTGCACCCCAAACACAGACTATTATAACCCCAGACTAAACAACTCTGCATTTTAAACAATATTATATTATTTCACAGACTATTATAACCCACAGACTATTATAACCCATGTTATTATAACCACTCAGTGCCCCAAACAGCCTCTAACAGTTCATGCCTCAGATTTCTTTGAGACATGGCAAATATGTGTCATTTTGGCATGCATTTACAATACCATTCTTCAAAAAATCATGGAACACCATCATGCTTGGGGATGTTCCAAAATATTTTTTCAATAGGATTCTATAGTGAATCTATCTAGTCAAGTGCCTTACTAGAACCCAAAGTGCTGGTAGCATTGAAATTTAAATTTTAGTACAATCAAGTTTTGTTTAGAAGGAATGATCTAAATGGAGATTAATTGAAAGGAAGAAACTACCCCTTTCTTGGGGAAAAGGAATTTGTAAGAACTTAAGAATTCTCTTTCAATACCTGAATAGGGAGAATTTTTTTCTTCCCTAGAGAGAATCTTGCAAATTGAATTTTTTCTCCTCCTTAAGGCAACAATCCGATGAATATTCACATCCCCATTTAAAAGCCAATTAGATTTCCTCCTTAGCTGAGATGAAAAGAAGAAGTTATTTTACAGAAATTCTAGCAAACCTTTGTGCTGTGCAAAGATGAAAAAAGTCTTTTTGAGTTTTAAATTTCGGTAGATCCACACATAAAGTGCTTCTGAGGCAGTAAATAGTTTGAAAACTCTCTTTGTTCAAGGATTTCAACACATCTTTAAGACCCTTCGACTTCATGATGAAGCCAATGGCCTAGCCAGCATTGCAAGGGGGAGTTCTTCTACTAATTTTTGATTGGAAGAAGGAAGTTATGATGAAGGAGCTACATGTTCACAAATTTGAAAGGAGGCAAGATCTCATTTAGTTTCATCGAAACCAAGCAAGATGAGAGAATGATTTGAAATGACTCTTAAGCTATCCAACTCCCTCTCAAGCTGATGAAAGAGAAGGATAGTCCCAAAAATTTGACCGTAAAATGTTCGTTGCTAAGAGAAATATCATTAAGAGCTGAATCACTAATTAGCTTATTCAACAGATGCATGTTTTTTGCCATGAGATTGCTCCATGACCATATAGGTGCATTAACATCACCCTCAAGAATCCAATTACCATCACAAGAGAAGGAGAGATCCAAGATTCTTTCTTGGACAGAAGGTCTACAGGAGGCCTTAGAGAGGCCATATATTATTGATAGCCAAGAAAAAGAATCCATTCACCAAAGACTTGTTGAGGAGGAAATAGAAATAACTTGCAATCACTTCTTCAATCGTGAAGGATTGTTGCAAAGGATGAGAATGCCTCCCACTGAGCCTATAGCATCCATAGTAACCCAATTATTGCATTTAGCCAAAGAGACTTGACAGTAAGTCTGTCAACTTCGTTGAGTTTAGTTTCTTGTAAAATGACAGGATTTGGGTTGGTTTAGAGAATTAGCCTTTGGCAAAAGATCTTTTCTACCAGGATTCTAGTCCTCTTACATTCCAAGAGAGAAATATCATATAGCTTTGATTAGCCCCTCTACTTTTCCTCTTGTTGTATGAACGGAGACAATGCAAAGGTCCAAGGCCCTCAGCCCAGTCTCTAGATTCTACTTAGTTGGAGAGGAGGGGTTCAGATGTGGGGAGGGACTGTAAGGCTGGCTTGTGACCGAAAACAAGATGCCAAACCGGCCTCTGTCCAAAGCACGTTTTCAGTCTGAATGTTCTGTTCTTCAAGGGAGGGCAAAGAAGGTACTTCTGTTGTTTTCGGCTGGAAGACCAACCGATGGAAGATGAAAGAAAGTGAACTCCTGTTGGTTAATAGCATAAAGTTGTGCCAGTTGGGCATCATCAGGGGTTTTGGAGGTATCAGGGCTTGGGTTGGGGTTTTGGACATCATCAAAAGAAGCAATCAACTAAATAAAAAAATGTAACAGTCAAACTTCAATGACGAAGTTTTATATTTCCTAGTAATAGAAAACCAAAAATAATCGACATATAGCGGAGCACCAGAGTAATAAACCACCCAAGTCTCAGAAATAAGACGCTTAAACCTAAGTTTGAAAAGAAAAAAAAAAAAAAAACAAAAGAGCATTTTTCCCATACAGTAAGAAACCAACTGGTGATAGACATAACGGACAGCATTACCATAAGTGAGAATTCCCCGTACCTGAGCTGCAACCGTGTGAGAACGAGTTGGGAAAAGCTTAGTAATGCAAGCAGTATTAAATCCATGCTCTGACAATCCTATAGCAGCTCGAAGCCCTGCACCACCCGCACCTACCACAACCGCATCGTATGTGTGATCAACCACAGTGTATGAGGAGCGACCTGCCGCCTGCCATGCGCCAGAGAATATATAATTTAGTATTTAATAAACCCTATCAGCAATCGTCATCTTTATGAGAAGTTTTATACAAATACCACAGCCGTAAGAAAGAAATTTGAGAGAGCTATCTACGATCAGCATAATCAATGGATCCAATACTAAACAGAATTATATTTCGTACTCTCGTGCACGCAATTAGCCAAATCAACACACTATTGAAAAGCACAGCTCACTAACAATCCAGGACGGTGGCAACATTTTTTTTGAAGTAAAAGAACAACAACAACAAGAAAAAGATAAAGTACACACTGTTCGTCCATGCCACATGCCATCCTCGACAAAGGAAAAATAAGACCGAAAACCGCGAGAGACAAAAAAACAAAGATCCAGACGAAAGTCGAAGCTCATATTCAGTAATCCAGACATACGATGAAAAGTCATACCGAATCGACGGAGAAGAATCTAGAAATGTGAGATCTGAGGTGATCATTGGGGGACGATTTCCTGGAAAACGAAGAGGAAGAAGCGCGAAGGCCACGAGAAACACAACGCCACATCTTGCTTCAGCACCTCCGTCCAATCCTTTGCAATCGCCTGTGTGAATAAATGGAAGAAAATACGGCGGTTCCGCCGCTGTTGAAGCTCGCCGGAGGCCGGAAAGTGGGGGGTTTGGATTGGGGTTTGTTTTTCCAGGGAACGAGTCTCAGGTGGAGGCGAATGTGAGAGAAGAGACTGCGCTAACTATCACTAATAATGCCTCCGTAAGCCCGAAATTAATTAATAATTTATTTTTCGAGATATTAATGTTGATAAAGGTTAATGTGAATAAATAAATAAATAGATATATATAGATATGTTAGTTTTTCTATAGGCCAGTCGAATTTCTTTAGAACTTTGAGTTACCTGTCTAACATTCAGTTTTGGTAACAAATAGTCCACATTATGAACTCAAGTTATAAAAATAATAAATTAAATATATTATTTTATTATGGAAATTGTAGCTTTCTTATTTTTATATCTATAAATTTTGGGTTTCGTCGTAACATTTTATCTACTTTAGATTATATTTTGGTATCTAACCTTTAAAATATTAATTTAGTTATGTTCTATTAAATTTTATATTTAGTTGTAATGATAAAGTGATAGTATAGATATGACATACAAATAATGATCATATTAATAGAGCTCCGTGATTTGAAGAGAGAATATGAGCTTAAATTTACAGTGATTAACGATACGTTTTTTTTAAAGTAATTGATCAGTTACGTATAAGTTTAGTATGATATTCTCTCATGTTCGGTAAGTTAGCAATCAAGTAAGGCCAATTTAAATCGTGTCACTAAATTAAGTCATAACACAATTAAAATTTAGTTCCTAAGAAAGTAATTAAATTTGATGATCGAGGTGAGAACATTATTTTGTGATAAGCTAACGTTAATATTAACAACCACAAGTCCAGGTCAAGCAAATGAGATTAGTGAGATGCTAGAATATGCTACCATATCTATGGCATTACATTTTAAATTGGACACGATCGAGCTAATCTTTCAAATTATTAGCTAGCTCGACAAGTATAAAAGTTGGTTGTGGCATGTATTTTTTATTTTATTTGAAGAAAAGTAACACATTTTTGACAAATAAAGTCACAATAATACATTAAACTAAAACAGTAAAATAAGTATCTAGACACGCCATTACTCTTCGTTCTTGCCTCCCTATTATTTTTCCTCATAAACGTGATTCAGTTCTCTGGGAACTTCTTTAACCCATATTTGGAAAATATTAGAACTCAAAGCCCATGTAGCTGCATGATGAGCTAGTTGATTGCATTTTCGAGGTCAATGATCAAAGGAGTAGGTATGAAAGAGATGAGAACAGGAAAATATTAGAACTCAAAGCCCATGTAGCTGCATGATGAGCTAGTTGATTGCATTTTCGAGGTCAATGATCAAAGGAGTAGGTATGAAAGAGATGAGAACTTTCCATTGCTTCCATGGAAATCATACCTACCTCTGATCCAAATCACGAAAACCAACTTCGACTACTACAATTAGGCTATCCCTCACCGCCATCACTTATACAACATCAATCTCAAAAAGTTGCTCGAAAACACTCATGAAGGTAAGCATTATTTCACCATTTTCATTTCGAAACACTCCGAATACTGTACTGTATTTTTTATGGGTCTGGACTGCATCTGTGTTCATTTTGATTTTCCCATATGAGGGAGGTTGCCATCGAACATTCTCCGTATAAGTAGGTTTTTGAAAAATTCCTCCCCATTCCATCATTTTGATGTATTTGGTTTGTGGCATGTATTGAGTGAATAGATGTCACATTAAAAAACAATAGTAGAAACTATAAAAAAAAATTATTTTTAAAAGTTAAAAAATGAATAATTGTTGTTTTTAAAAAATTTAAGGAGACGTTAAAACTTAAGTCCGGAAATAAGAATGGAACAAAGGAAAAAGTTGGAGATAAAAACTTAAATAAAGTGATAATGATAAACCTATCAGTTTTTTGGACACTGAAGGAAGGCAATTATAACTGGTAGATTCCATATTAACGCGTCACAGGGAGAATGGGGCTACGTGGCGTGGTTTAAATCGCGGTCGCGGAGAAAAAGGTGAACGGCAGGTACGTCAAGCAGCTAATGGTGCAAATTAATTCACGTAAGCATTCTGACTTGCTGGTCACGCGGGTCTTTCATACACTGCGTGGGGTGGATTTAAAAGTTAATTAAGAAAGTCAAAGGTATTTTAAACATATTTTAAAAAATTCGTGTTATTTTTGTAGGGTTTTTTTCTTCCAAAAGTTGCAGGAGTGGAAATCCAAATATCTACATTTGAATGATAATTGATACTTCATCCACTAAATTATACTGGAATTGATATGTTACTTCGATAGTTATAACTTATACAGTTATTTTATTTATCTAAAACGCGCAATTCTTGCCAACTTAAATATAACTAGATTAATTAAGATATAATGTATCTATCATAAAAGTTAGATATTTGAATTATTCTTCTTCGTGCATCTTCATGACTTTTTTGGAACTCTTTTTTTATACCAAAATTAAATCAAAATTTTATTTACTGTTTTAATGAAAATATTTTTTTTTAAAAAAAGTTTTTAACACATTCTTTTAATAAAGGAAAATCCAAAATTTACATTTTAAAAATCGGTAAATTGAGGCAAGGTGAGTTAAGTTTTGCTTTAAATTTCAAATTTTATTAAAATTGAACACTTTCATCATTGTAAAACAAATTCTGTCTATCATCCGAAAGTTTTTTCCACTCAAGATTTTGAAGGTTAGCACGCAATGATATTACCTCTACTAGTGACAATTTCCCCATGTTTAGTCATCTACAAACTACAATATTTTCCGAATTAGATCCTCTGCTTTGATCTTATAGTTGGTCAGTTTAAATCAACATGTTGGTCAGACATAGCATTTTAAATACAAATTTAAATTTATTAGTCCACAGTGTTTAATAGTCATCTTTTATAATAATTTTACATCAGTAAAAATATTTTGAATATAGAAAAACCAAACAAACTTGTGTATAAAAATAATTTTTAGAAAATGTAATCAAACATATGAAATTTTAATTCTAAAATGTTTTTATAAAAAAATATTTTAAAAAATACATTTTTTTCAGGAGACAATCCAAACCAGCTCATATATATGAAAAAAAAATATATAGCTAGGATGGGAGAAAGTTGAGTTTTCAAAAAAAAAAAAAAGAAGAGAAGAATGGGAGAAAGTTGAGAGCCATGCTTTCAGAGGTTGTCTGAAAAAAGAAAGCTGCACAGGAGAGAATTTTCCAGCCGCCTCTGTAATTCTTCTTTTCAATTTGATGTACAATAGGGTTTCATTGGCTTAAATGGAATGGGCCTACTAACGAAATGGGCTTTTACATGTAACAAAGGAGATGGCTTTGGGCCGCCACTTCACAGGCTCATGGCCCAAGAACGTGACCCACATGATCATGCACTTATCTCTACTTTCAATCCCTAGGGTTTCTTCATTTTCTTGCCCACCACCACATGTAGTTTGTTTTTTATTTTCAAACTACTTCCCCACAATCAGCAACAAGTCGCCTCCCTAAGCTCCTCTTACTCTCGAAAGCGATTGTAGGTTCGATCTCGTTTGATAACCATTTAGTTTTTAAAAATTGTGCTTGTTTTCTCATAATTTTTCTTCAACAGTTTTCATCTTCTTTACTATGGTTTCCATGTTTCTTAAGGAAACATTTGAGTTTCTATTCAAATTTCAAAAACAAAAACAAGTTTTTGAAAACTATTTTTTTTAGTTTTCAAAATTTGGCTTGGTTTTTTAAAACATATGTAAAAAGTAGTTAAGAAAATATGGAAATCGTGGAAGTAGTATTTATAGGCTTAATTTTCAAAAACCAAATAGTTATCAAATATGGCCTTCATTATTGACAAAAAACCAACTGATTTAATTGATGGTTAATCAATCGATTTATGTGAACCAACTTAAAATTGTCATTTTTCACATAATGGAAACCGATAGGTTGGTTTTTAGGCATTGGTTTGTTCACAAACAAATCCTGCCCGACCGATGTACTCCCCTTCCTAAATATATCAAACTTTATTGACCTTCAAAATGACTCTAACAAGAGAATGTAACCCAAGCTCCAAAGTTTGAAACTTAGTAAGAGTCATGTTAAGGACAACGACCTTCTATCCCACACTTGTATGATATTGTTCATTTTAGGCATAAGCCCTCATGGCTTTGCATTTGGTTTTACCCAAAATGCCTCATACCAATAGAGATAGTGTCCCTCACTCATATGCCCATGATTTTCCCCTTATCTAGCCAATGTAGGACTTTGGTCACAAGTCCAATGTACTCCAGACCCAAATAAAACAAAGAGACAAAACAACACCCAACAACCAAAATACAAAACTATTAACAAAAAGAAAATTACTAATTTCAACCTTAGACCTCGCTAATCTAAGCATAACTCAATTAGTTAAGGCATGACTCTTGACCAAAAAGTGTAATCTACCATCACATCCTCACGCTTTGAGCCTTCACTTCCTCTCTTACTAGGATGGATTGTGTCGCTAACTAATTACTTGGATGAAGTCCCGTGGATGTGTTTTAGAATTGCTACAAAAGAGGTTTTAGTTTTTATTTTTTGTTTTGGAAAAATAAGCTTATAATATCAATTTTTTTTAGTTCAATATCAACTTACGCCTATATTTTCTTTAATGAGTTTTTTTTTTCACTTTTTAAGAACACTTGCAAAAAAAATATTTTAGAAACAAAACATGTTTCATTTAAAGAAAAATCAATGATTTCAATAACACTTTTTCTAAAGTAGATTAGAAAACAAAGAACATACAAAACCAACATAAATTTTAAATTCAAAAAACCAAAAATAATAACATTATCAAACGGATTATAAATCTTTCAAAATGAAATTTGAAAATAAACATATAAAAAATAGTCAATTAAATTTATAAAGATGCAATCATATAACATCATTCGAGAGAGATATATCTATATTAACCATAAAAAGATGAACTTCAAATTTTAAAATAATTTCAAATATCATTTTCAAAGCATACTCAATTAGTCATACTTCTCCACTATAAGTGGTAGGTTTGGTTATATTAAAATAAATGAACTATCAAATTATCACCTCATACAATTAATACAGAACTAATTAGGTTCTCTCAAATGTCCACGTAATTATGATTTGATAATAAAAGGCCGAAATTTTCGGCAAATGCATGTTTGAGTTCCCACTTACCATAAGCATAGTTTAATTATTGTAATTAAGCAAAACACAGTGTGTTAAATGCTGGGCATTGGAAATGGGTCCCTTTGTTTCATTTCTTATACCATCGCCGAAAGTTAACACTTTTTCCCCACCATTATATATATAAACTCTCATTTCCTTTTTTCTCTTTTGCAGAAATTTTTATTTCAAAAAAAAAAAAAAAAAAAAAAAAAAAAACTACATTTCCCCACAAGAGTGATGATTTTTTTTAAAAAAAAAATAATTATAAGAAAATAACTTTGATTAAGATGAATGAAGGTAAACAAAAGGTCTCACAGACAAAAGTCAAATCGAGAGAGAGAACTTTCAACTCTTGGCAATGAAAAATAGGTTTAGTTGCTAAATTTAGGCTCCATGATTGTATATCTTGGTTTTAAATTTGGTCTCCATAATGTTAAAAGTTTTATTGTAGTTTTTATTGCTTAGTTAAATCTCTTTAAAATATTTATGTAATAAATGTTAATAGTTTTCTTACGTGGCACATTTTCTTTAGATGTCACACAGATACATAGAGAGAGTTGATGAGTTGACATTTAGTATAACTCAGTATAATCTATACGTGTAAAAGTTAAATTTAGTTGATAATTGACTATATTAAAGTTTGAGTTGGATAAATACAATAACAAAATTCTTTCGAATCTGATTATTAGGTAAATCTCAACCTTTTTGGTCTTTAAGGCCTTCATATTTCATGAGTTTGTTTTGTAAGATTCAGTTGTCATGTTAAATAATTTTTTATGATGAGACTTCATAAAATCTTGGAAGAGATTATGGATGAAAGAGAAAGGAATCAAGTTGTATATAATAGGCTAATAGCAAAACTAATATTCCAAAGGAATTGATGTTTTAACAAGAATTTGATCATGCATGATTGAAGTTGAATATGAGAACCAATCTATAATTAATTGATAAGGGCATTTATTACAAACAATTATTAAAAGCATTAACTCTTACAAAAAAAATAAAGGAAGAAACTTTTTAAACAAGAATCATGATAACAAAAACATTAATAAATTAATATATAGTAAAGTAACAAAAATTGAATGATGATCGACAGTGACCCAACATAGCAAAAATTGAAGTCTGTAATAAAAAAGAAAAGAAAAAAAAAACAAAAATTGAAATCGATTTTGTTTTACTCAATTATAATCACAAACTTTCAAATATTAAGTTTTAGAGTCTCCAAACTTTGTCTAATTTTTTTTTTCGTATTTTCCGTGAGTTTTTTAATCAATTATCTATTTGAAATCTAGTATAGGTACATCTTTTATTGATCAATAAATATCTACATGAAAAAGAAACCATATATAATAGGTTAGATTTTAGATTTCCAATTGTAATTAGAACTCCGATCCATTTGATAACAATTTCACTTTTAATTTTCTGTTTTTTTTTTTTAAATTGTGTTTGTTTCTAACAATTTCTTTATTATAGTTTTTACATTTTTTAAAGAAAAATTTTGAATTCTTAGTTAAATTCAAAAAACAAAAGCAAGATTTTAAAAACAATATATATATATTTAATTTACAAAATTTGGTTGAGATTTTGAAAATATTTTAAAAAGTAGATAATAAAGAAGAAATTCATAAGTGAAAATAGTGTTTATAAGCTTAATTTTAAAAAATCAAATAGTTATTAAATAAGATTTAGATTTTTGTTTTGTAGTACAACTAAAATAAGGGTAGAAATTGGAACATTTAGCCTCCAAAAAAGAACTAAATGCCTTAACCACCCGTTATACTCATGTCAACGTAATTAAGTTTTGATTAAAATTTCAAAACCCAAAATAAAACATTTAAAAGTATAAAATAGGACAGGATGTTTCAAAAAAAAAAAAAAAAATATATATATATATATATAATAGGACAGGACAAAGAAGTACACAATTCAAATAAAAGCTTAATTGATAAAAAAACGAATATGCAAATGATATACAAACACGTCTGGAGATTGAGTTTTGGTTTTGGAAGTAACACAACAACATCAAGGAATGGAATCAATCACAAAAGACAAACGGAGGGGTCGTAATTAATAACCGAGGCCATGTACTGTAGAACATTTTGTGTGAAATTGAAATTGAAAAGAAACACGACCAAGTGTTTTTCGATTAAGAACCAATAAATTAATACCCTTTATCCCTTTAGTTTTATAATCAGATTAGTGGGCCTCCGATTCCATTCCACCATTATCTCATTCTCATTGCATTTTTTCTTCAAGTGGTCAAAAGATTGGGACAGGCAGCAATAAAAAGACAGATCTGGCAGGCCAGAATCGAAGCGTGAGCAATGATTGTGATTTGTGGGATGTGGTCTTCGTTTACGCATTTTGTCGAACAGGTTGTGGGCACTGGGCAAGGCCAAGAACCTCGACGGAAAGCGAAGCAAAGGACACGCCTGGTTTTTTTTTTTTTTTTTTTGACAAAGAAAAAGGGGCTTTAATTTGTGTGAACGCTCGTGCGGTGAAAGGTGGTCGGGATTTTAGGGGTTTGGCTTTTGTGTTTTTTTTATGAAAAGAAGAGCCATACGGCTGCTGCTGCAGGTTGAAGATGACTCGCAGGCACGGCAGTGGGCAGGGTAGGGCGCCGGTGTGCTCTTCACTCTCCTTTTGCTTTTCCTTTTCTATTTGATTGGAATTGGAAGCTTCTATTACGTGTAACCTTGTACTTCGGTTCATGGGTTCGACTTGTGTAATTCGAAGTTAAGAAACTCGAACTGTGTTGGACTTAATTTAGTTGGGAGCTAATCCTAAAAAATCTAGTGTTTGTTAATGGCCGTCTTAAGCTATAATTGGATTGTTGAGACATTTCTACCCTCTTGATGGCGTTTCAAATAATTTCTCCTCTTAAATGGTCATAAATTTAAACCTTAAAAAAAAAGCTACTAAGGGCTTTTGTTTTACCCTTGAAGTTAGTATATTTAACCTAGCCAAAATATGGAACTTGAAAGAGTGTTGTTATGATAAAAAGATAATATTCGCAATTTATCATAATTTTTTTACAGTGTCACATTAGATTTTTCTCTATTTTAAAAAGTATAAGTAGAAATGTTAATTTAGTACAAATTTGAGCATAGTTAAACTAGTTACGGTTAGAAGTTTGAATCTCCTCACACCATATGTTGTTTAACTAAAAAAAAAAAGATTTAGTAGGAAGAGTGTAAAATTTTTGTTTTTACCTAAGTAAAAACCAACAAGCCAATAGTTCTAACAAAGGGGAAAAATGATTTATTTCAAATTTGTAGGTTCTTCGATAAATAACAAAAATAATTGTCTTTTTTTGGTCAATTCTATTGTTTAATAATGATAATTAGAAAAATAGTACAAATTAACCAAATGTTGTTTGTAAGGATAGTCCAATAATGGGATCAATTAATTCGTACCTAACGAAAAGAAAAGGTTGATTTTTTTTAACACAATTTGTTTCCTATGTGATTGGCTGATGGATCATACTTACTTGTGAACTTCGAATCACACATAGGAAAGTATATATAAGAAGTATTCAGGGAAAATAAGATTGCACAAGATAAATAATATTTTGGTATTTGAACTTTTAAGAATTTTCCAATTTGATCTATGAAATTTGCAAAATAATATTTTGGTCTCCAATTAAACTCTTGAAAAATGATCATTTTAATTTTTTAAACTTTCAAAATGTCTATTAACAATTTTGACCTTTATTATTATTTTTTCTCTTAATATCCATTTACCCAATACTGGGTCAATACATGTTCGTGGTAGCACAATAATGAACATATTATTGAAGATAAATTATTTATTTTTTTTAAAAAAATAAAAATAAAGATATTGATCCAAAATGATTATGTTTTTTAATTTTAAAAAATAGGATAAATATTTTAAAAGTTTAGGGACATAAAAATAAACATTTTGAAACTTTAGAGGCCAAAATGTAAAAAAATTAAAAGTTTAATGATCAAATTAAGAACTAATGTCAAGGAGGTAATTTGAGAAATATATATTTATATACTATTTGTGGTCATAATAATTAGTATTTAAAAAAAATACTCACAGGTAAATTATTTTTTTTTCCCAAAAATCAATGATTATTTTCAAAATTTCTTTAATAAAAATTGGTCTTGTTAAAAACATCAACCAAATATAAACCTACAAATATAAACCTAACTTATACCAACCATGCATGTCAATATGCTGGATTTTGTTTTTAATATATATAGTAAATGGTGACTTATTCACAATACTATGTTTGGATTGGCTAACCATGTGTGCTCCTATGTTGTTATGTTAGTTTTATTTTTGGAATATATGTTATACCTTGAAGCATTTGCATTAACTATATAAATAATTAGCTAATTTACTCCATGATTAAAAAATTAGTAATTACGTCACTCCAATATTTGTAATGTTTATTAAAAAAAAAAAAACTATATGCATCATTAACACCGGAAGCCCTTTTCAAAAAAGAAACGAACACCAAAAGACAGACAGTTTATTAGATTAAGATATTAAATGATGATAATCATAAAATCATTTTCTTAAATCATAGGTTATTTTTGTCAAGACAAGACAACCGAAAGAGTAATTTTCCAATCAAATAAAAGCAAAAGTTGAAAAATCCCCCAGATTTTTTGTGTCCCAGTTAAAGATAAGCGATGGTTTATTTGACAGTTGTGAGAAATAATTTATTTTTGTCTTCTATCTTCTTAAAATGTAATATTTTATTTTTCTTTTTTGAGATAATATAATTTCGGAGGTTTTGAAAAGACACCCAATAATAGATTTATGAAATCTCTGTTTTTTCGTTACATCAAACGTGGAGAATGAGAATTCGAACCTCAAACTTCAAAAGAAATAATATATGCCAATTAGTTGAGCTATGCTCACTTTGCCAAATCTTTGTTTTTTCTTTTAGTAACACTAATGATTAATTGACTGTGCTGTATGATAATATTATATTATAAAATTAATAAATTTAGTGTCATATAAAATTGATAGTATAAACAATGTTCAACATTTATGTCTAATAGATTTAGTAATTTTTAAAAAATATTGAGGGCGTTTGGAGCACCGTTTCAAAATTAGAATATTTGGAATCGAAACTCTGAAGTGTTTGTTTTGAGGGGTTTGAAATCCTAGGAATCAAAAAATAATGTTTGAAGCGCATTGTTCTAAAACCTGGAAATCAGAAAACTGTGTTTGGAGTGCACTGTTCAAAACAATGGAGCTGTGTTTCAAATCCATTGGGTTTTGAACATAGTGGCCTAAACAAGGTTTTGAGTTTGGATTCCAAAACCATCCAAACTCAACATGGTACTCCAAATACCCTTTGAATGTGTTAAAGGAGCCTATTAAAGACAAAATTGAAAATTCACGAACGTATTAGATATTTTGAAAGTTAAATTTATTCGATACATAATTGAAAGTTTATAAATTTATTAGACACTTTTTAAAGTTTTGAAATCTTTAGACACAAACTCACTTTGAAAGTTAGATTTATTCGATACATAATTGAAAGTTTATAAATTTATTAGACATATTTTAAAGTTTTGAAATCTTTAGACACAAACTTAAAAGTAGATATAGTTGTAATTTAACCAAAATTTAAAATTTTAAAAACACCATGATAGTTTTTATCACATGATTGTTGACAATTTCACAACAAAATCATGTAGTTTTTTGGGATGTTTCATGAAACCGTATCTTCAACACACAGTTTCATTTTTTTTTTTTACTTAATTACGTCTTCAATTCACAATTTTAATCAAACCTTTTTCTAATTGACATATGACGTACCTTTGTTCCAAAGCTAAGATATTTCTCAAAATATTTTTAAAATTACTTTTCAAAGCTATATTTAAATATAGATTAAATTATGATATGGTGTTTTAAAGGGTTCATTTTTAAATTGATCTCTATAGTTTTAAGATCAGATCCAATTTTATTTTTATGATTTAGTTAAATCTCACAAATCGTCCCTACTATTACTATATTGACACAATATTTTTACATAGCAATGATTTTTTTTTTCAAAGGTTTTTGAGTACAACAAATATAGGGTATGAAGATTTGAACATTTGATCTCAAGGGAAGAAGTACATGCCAATTACTGTTGAGCTATGCTCACTTTGGCAAAATGAGTAATATTAATTGGTGTTTCTATTTGGCTAACTATATCAATTGACTATATTAGGATTTAGGGTGAAGTAAAAAAGGACAATGGTGTGGTTTCCAGTGGACAAAAAATAATTCACGAACAAACTTGTGAGATATAACCAAATCACAAGAACCAAAATGAAAATTTTAAAACCATAGAAACGAAATCGAAACTCATCTCAAAATCATTTCCACTAAATTAAAATTTTTAAAACTACATGAACCACTATGTCTAAATTACATAGGCCAAATTTATAATTAATCCCAAAATATATAATATTTATAACTCAATAGTTGAGACATCTAACTTTTTTCATGAGGTTAGAAGTCCAAATCCCTACTCCATATTTGTTGTACTAAATAAATATTGCAGTAAAAATAAATATATTTAAAAAAAAACTAATTTATACTCTTTAACTTTAGGGATTGTGTCAATTAAAACCTCAAACTAATAATTAGATCAATTTAAATGCTAACGTGTATAAGTGTATCAATTTAGACATTCAATTAGTGATTTCTAACTATTTTCACTTTGTTTTATTTAAAATTAACTCAAAATCACCTAAATAAAATTATTTTTTTTCAAAAATCCAACCAAAGTAACAAGAAAATTATTACGTAATTCTTCATAAATAAAATAAAAATCAATATTATCCATTCAATTTTAGCATTTTCTCTTTGATATTATGTTAACTCATGCATGTAAAGAAGTCTCTTAAATGCCATGTATTAAGTTGTTAATGATTTTAAAATGGAATTCTAACGGAAAAAATAAAGAAAGAGGAAAAATAATGGAGAGAGATTTGGTGGGGGTGGGGGGGTCTGATCAAATGGGGCTGTAAAGGGGTTGTACCAGAGCAGACCAAAAGGCATGGTGGTTGGTTGGTTAGGTTGGGTTGGCCATTCATTTTTTAACACCACACGTGTGGGTGAGGAATCTGGCGCTATCCCCCACGCCCTGTACTCCGTCTGCGCTCTTTGCCCCCACCCGCACGGGCGCCTCCTCTTTCTCCTTCTCTCCTTTCTGCCTTTTCCCCCCCTTTCTCAATCCACATTTTAAAAACCTTTCTTTCTTTATATCTTTTTTAATTCCATCACTTTTTCCATCCACCACCACCGACGTTTTATTTTGTTCTTTCAATTTTGTATAAATTTTCATATCAATACGACTATATTTCTAGTGGAGCTTTGAAACCTTTTTGTTGCTCTTAAAGAATGTAATATGTATTTTATTTGTTTGACTATCTACTAAACAAAAAATATTTTAATTACTGTCAGTAACTTTTGGTCTATGGGAGATTGAAAAGGATAACCCTTTTTTTATGGCCAAAACAAAATATGATCGAGTCTTTCAGAATAACGATGAATAACTTTTTGTTTCCATCACATCGAGAGTGAGAGTACGATAAAACCCTACGAGAACAAGAGGTCATTTTCAATCTTTTTCTTACAAACACCATTTTCAACATTTTTCTCCTCCTTCACGCACACCAACGCCAACCCACCTCAAATCCTATATCCATTTTCAACCCACCTCAAACCACGTAAATCTCGTCAGTTTGCAAATCCATTGGTATCAAATTTGGAATCCATTTGGATTGGTATCAATATATGGAATCCATTTTCAACCACCTTCTTCTTCTCCTTCATGCGCGACGGGATTTCCTGCACCGTTCAGTGCGAACATAACTTGGAATGTTGAAGGTGGTGATGGAGGCGCCGACATGAGTTGATGTTGTTTTTCTCGCTTTCATGCCTCTTGCTCTTGTTGGGTTTTCTCGTACTCTCGCTCTCGGAGTGACATAAGCAAAAGGTTATATATCGTTATTTTTCAAGTTCTAGTCAAATTTCGTTTTGGCCGAAAAAAAAAACCGTTTAATATGCATACACGAATGAATATTAGAATTTGTATAAATAAATATATTGAAATTTATCATGTAAGTTACATTAATAATATTACAAATGATAGAAATGAAATAGCATAAAAATATAACAATAGAACCATGCATTGATTTTTTTTTTTTTTTTTTAGCAATTGAGATTGCGTGTCATACCATTGTCTTTGAAGCAAATTTGTCTTTCATTAGTGTTTTAGATTCAAAAGGCATTTATCTCCTAAGATAAAACAACTAAACTAAAACAACCCTGAATTGATGGCCATCAAATTGAAGCCTAAACTCTTGAGAGAGTTCAAAGAGAGATAAAAATGGAGTGTGCTTGAAAAGGTGTGAGACACCATTTATAGGCGTGGGGTTAATTACAAACTAAATAATTACAAAATTTGATATTAAAATTGAATTCCAAATTAAATTTTGGTTATTACAAGAACACACGTTAGTTTCTAAAATTAAGAACATCACAAATTTTAATTAGTAAAATTTGAACTTCAATTTCTCATTCCAACTAGTATCTATATCATTTTAAATATAAAGTAAACTTGAATATCAAAAATCACCACCAAACTTTCTTAATTTCCAACAAAAGCTACATCCAGCAAGAGCAAGAGACAAGGGTAATAAGACTGAAGAGTAAAATTTCGGAATAAATTAAAGTTTCTTTAGTAAAGAATACACAAAAACCATCATTAGCTAGTACATTGCGTAAAAAGGTTAAAAAAAAAATGCTTAAAAAGCAAAGCCAAAGTGGCAGGAGAAGTTTACACGCGACGAGCAATGATGCACGCACGTGGACGTGAAATGAATATTAAAAAAAAAAAAAAAAAGATTGATTTCTGTCAGCATTCCATCGAACAGTTTGCATGCCAAAAA
Organism: Trichosanthes truncata; assembly: GCA_033996785.1. Lineage (NCBI taxonomy): Eukaryota > Viridiplantae > Streptophyta > Magnoliopsida > Cucurbitales > Cucurbitaceae > Trichosanthes > Trichosanthes truncata. The sequence goes on from JAWPNB010000003.1 coordinate 76,466,555, forward strand.
GGCAATAACATTGCATCGGCGGAAGTATACTGACGAACGACTTTATTCAGAGACTTTGGGCTGGCGTACCCTTATATTTGAGAGCTCATCAGGTATGGAGAAAATTTTTAGGCAAAATTACTTTTTTGGTCTCTGAGTTTTTAGGTATAGGTGAGTTTGATGTTTCAAAAAAAAAAAAAAAAAAAAAAAAAAGGTATAGGTGCGTTTGGTTCTTGAATTTTCAAAAAGTACCCTTTTAGTTCTCGTGTTTTGAGAAATAGGTTTAAAAAGTCCTATGTTTTTTTTTTCATTTATTAGGAATTTTTATTATTTTTAATACATTTTATATTTTAAAAAATTCTCTCTCCTCTCTCCTCCCTCCACCATTCTTCCCTCTTCTTCTTCTTCTTCTCCCTTTCTCCAGAACATCTTCTTCCTCTCCAAATGCAAATCATGATTTAAATAAAAACTAACACTCCTTGAACAAAATACACCATGGCAACAAAACATACCTTTCATCTTCAAAACTCAAATTTTACATTTTTATTGATTTAATTTTGTTACTTTTTTTTAATGTTTCAATTTTTTTTGTGATTAGAACTTGAAAGGAAAAATGAGTTTTGCATTTCTATATTTGTTAGTGCTTATGGGTTCGTTTGGGTTGTTCCTAACAATGTAAACAAAACATTTAGCCCTTTAATTAATGGAAAATACTTCTTTGTTGAGTGCTAACAGGCTGCAATAATTTTTGGTTGATCACCACAAAGTTTGAAGTTTGCTATGGTATATTTTCTTCGATTTTCTTTCAATTTTTTCAAATTTTTTTATGGATTCGTTCAATCCAGTCTTGAATCTTGCATAACATAGCCAAATTAGCTAAGATGAATGATTTTATGACAAAATCGTTCCTAAGTTATGTGGAATTAAAGAAACTGAAGCAATCCAAGGAAGTTTTTCGAACAAGTCAAGGAAATCAAGATTCAAATGGAACAGACACCAACAACACCTTCGTCTGACATATTCAACCGCCCTGAATGGCCAAGAAGAAGTAGAAGAAGGTAGAAGGGGGAGGGGGAGAGGATGAAGAATATGCTATTGGAGAAGGGGAGAAGAAGGGTGAGGGAGGAGAGAGGAGAGAGAATGTGGTGGGTGGGGGGGAGAGAATTTAAAAAAAAAAATTAAAAGGCATTAAAAATAATAAAAAAAAATTACTAATAAATGAAAAAAAATACCATTATGGACCTTTTAAACCTATTTCTCAAAACTCATGGACTAAAAGGTACGTTTTGAAAACTCAAGGACCAAACACACATATTCTTGAAAACTCATGGACCAAAAAGATAATTTTCTCAAATTTTTAATACTCCACGAGGATGATACTTCTTTCCTTCATTTTTTTTCCACGTTAGCATTATTATATAAATGATATAGAGTTTACAGAGAAAATTTATAGTATTACAAGAATGCCATATTCTCTTTATCTATACTATACTTTATTTTTATAAATATTTTTTTAATGATGACAAACTCTTTAAAAGATGCTACGTGATAATCACCAATAAATAGAAAGAGTACGAGTAATCACCAATAAATAGAAAGAGTATGAGTATTATAATTTTTTCAAAGTTGGTCAATAACGTTAAAATATTATTTATAAAGAGAAGCTAAAGTGTAAATAAAGGGAGTAAATATTCTAGTGTTAGAAATTTTCCGCGTGCATTGAGACAAAGGAAAAAAAGAAAAACATTGGAAAGAGGTATAATTATTAGATTGCTTGGTCCATTGAAGCACTGTTGCCATTACTGTTGGCTTCAATGATTATTGCTGTTTGTTTATGGAAGGATTTTTATTTTAAAGATCATTTTGTTTATTCGTGTTTAAGATTAAGACCAATTACCTGCCTTCAAATAAATAAATAAATAAATAATAAATCCCAACTGTGCAGGTTGGTCCTCTTTCGCCTTTTGATTAACAGCCGCCGAAGGAGAGAGAAAAAGGAAGGGTTTGAAGGTTAAGATATGTTTTGTTTTAGTCTAAAGGTTTTAGGTAAAATAGAGGTTAATTAGTTTTTTCCTCTTTTGAGTTTAACAACAGGTGGAAGATTCGAACTTCTGACCTCTTGATTGATGATATATGTTAATTACTGTTGAGTTATATTCATTTTGACAAAATAGAGGTTGAATTACAAGTTTAGTTCATGAACTTTCAAATTTGTCTCAAACAAGCCTCTAAATTTTAAAAAGTATCTAACAGATCTCTTAACTTTTATTTTATATTTAATAGTGTCCTAAACTTTAAAAAATTTCTAATAAATTCTTAAGCTTTCAATTTTGTCTCATAAGTTCTTGAGTTTTCACTTTTGTCTAGTAGGCCATTGACCTATTTGACATTTCTAAAAATTCATGAATCTAATGGATACAAAATTGAAAGTTTAATGTTCTATTATATTAGATACAAAATTTAATTTTTTGTCTAATAAATTTTTAATTTAAAAAAAAATGTTAAATATGTATGGGACCTATATTAGATACTACAAACTTGAAAGTTTAGGGACTTAGTGGACATTTTTAAAGTCACGGACCTATTAGACATAAAGTTGAAAGTTCATGATGCTATTAAATACTTTTTAAAGTTTAATGACCCACAAGACACAACCATGAAAGTTAAGCAACTAAACTTATAATTTAATTAAAAAAATAATATACAAATGAAGGAATCATAACCAAAATAAGATTTAAACCAGGGTGTAAGTGTTCATGAAAGAATAAAATGAAAAGTAGAACGATTATGAAAGGACTTTTAGATCCTTAATATTCTTCAAAATGTCTATATAATAATTGTTCAAACTCTACAAATTTATTTCATTTTAGTCTCTAATGGTGTGTTTGGTTGGTGATTTGAAAACAGAAATTTAAAAACAAGGGATTCAATGATAAGCATAGTAGTATTTCATGTTTTCAAATATATGTTCGGTAGAAGATTTAGAAACTGGATTCCAATTTAAATAATTATTCAAAATGTATTAGATAATATATTTATAAACCATAAAACTAGTTGTAGTTACCAATTAAATATTAAATTGAATATAAACTATTATTAATTAATTTATGAACATGTTTTATATTATAAATTTTGTATAATAATTACTTTACAATATCACATAATTTATAATATATTATACTAAACATATTTAATTTAACAAAAACGAATTGAGTTTATAACAGGAAATACTATATTTATTAAAGTTTTTATCTTTTTTCAATATAATTATGCATTTTAAAATTTCAAATTCAAAATCCAAATACAATAAAAACATAAAAATGTTGTTTTTAGATTTTTCACTATTTGGATCACAAAATTCGAAAATAATTTTCAAAAACATATATGTCAAAAACGCATATTTATTGAACTCAGTGAATCCGAAAACATAAAACAAAATCCAAGATGCCTACTAAACAAGCCCTAAAATTCTAAAATATATATTATAGTCCCTAAACTTCTTTAAAATAATCAATTTTCATCATTGTCGTTATTTTATGCTCTCATATGTTTAACAAATGGATAAAGTAACTTCAAACAAAACTATGTAAACTTGCTAATGTGGATATTGGGTGGGCATATATATTGAGTTCAACAACATGTAAAAATAGAAATTCGAAATTCGAACCTCTACTTTTTTGATTAAAATATGACGTCTTAATCAATTGAGATATGTTGAAGTGATTGAGTAGATTGATATAAAACACAAATACCAAATTAGTTTTTTTTTTTTTTTTTTGAAGGAACCAAATTAGTTATTTTAAAAACTTTCAAGTACTAAAATATAATAATTCCAAGAGTACGTTGAGTTGAAGACTAAATTTTAATTAGGGCCGTGCAGCTAAGAAAGAGATGGCATGAAACGAAAGAGGGACCAATATTGCAATAATAATTAGGGACGTCGGCCTCTATTTCTCCATATTAACAACACTTTAAATGCCCGTGGGAAAGTACTATTCAACCATCGACGCCTATCTCTCTAAGCTCTCTCTCATTTATTTAAAAAATCACAAAATCTTCCATGATTTATTAAATAATAATAATAATAATAATAAGCTAATTTTGTAAAAGTATATAAGTGTTGACCTATGGAAAACAATATAATATTTTATTATGTCACATCATTGAGTCATATTTTGATTTTTCTTTTTCCTTTTTATGGATACATTTATTCAGCATAAATGAAAATGAAAAAGAAGAGAGAGAAAACTATTTTCCTTCATAGGCCAACATGAACATAGTTCAACTGACATAAATAATTTATTCTCGATCAAGAAGTTAGAAGTTCGAATCTCCACCCCACGTATTATAAAAAAAAAAAAAAAGAAGCTATTTTCCTTTCATAGGTAATTAATTTAAAAAAAAAATTAATTTCTAGGTCTCACACTACTAACATCAAGAATAATTTCTAGGTCCCATCCTAAAGGTTTGGAAAATTTTCAATTTTTAGTGAATAGAGCAGCATTTTATTATGCCAATCTAAAATATAGCCTGGATGTTAAACCTATGTATACCTCTCTTTTTTCTAAGACTGTTGGAATACCTTCTAGTTTAAATACTTTTGAAAAAAAGTTATTTTCAATAAAAATTTTAATATCTTACTTTTTTTTAAAGTATTTTAAATAACTAATTTGTTTGATTCCACTGTATTTAAAAATGATTCTATTAATTATAGATATATTTTTATTTCTTACTACATATTTTGAGGACTTTCGATTAATCACTTTAAATTTATTTTTGATAATCCATATCTTTTAGGTGTTTCTTAAAAAAAAAAGTTATTTGAATTAATCCAATTTTACTAAAAGTACTTTCTGTTTATTAAGAATTTTTTAAAAACCACTTTTGATCATCTAAAATCATGCAATAAACTATAATAAACACACTTTAAATTATTAATTTTTTTAAAGATGCTTATAGAAAAATTGATTTTCTTTTAAAAGAATTTTTCAAAAGTTATTTCAAACACACTATTAGTTGTAGGTTTTAATTTTCATCTTATTTATTATGTAATTAAAAAAAACCATTCTAATTTCTAAATCCCTCGATCTCATTTTTCAAATATTTTCATTTTGCGGTAAAAAAAATTCCATTGTCTAATAGCATGAATTTCTTTTCTTAAAAGAAAAATCAATGGACTTTAAGAACATAAGAACGTGGTGATTATAAAAGTAATGGAAAAATAAAGTAATATTGGCTAAAGAACCATATCTAGCATCCATAATACTAATATTTGGGTCAACAGGTGCATAGCTCAACAATTAAGATTATTTAGGATGTGTTTGGAATACTTTTAAATTTAAGCACTTTAAAAATAACTATTTTCAATAAAAAAAATATTTTTATTTTTTATATTTTTTAAAAAGTGCTTTAATAACAAATTTATTTAGTGGCACTATCTATATCCATATCTATATTACATTAAAAAGTGAGGATGTTGGAAAAATATTTTTGGATACTTTTGTCCTTTCTTTAATTTACTAATTTACAAAATATGATATTAACAATTAATTATAAATAGTAAATTAATTAATTATCAATAATAAATGTATGTGATCTACTAAAAGGTTGGAATGTAAAAGGTTTTTCCTACCACTTTCTTTAATTATAATTCATAATTGAATTTTAAAAGTTATAGAATTCAAAAGACTTTATGACTCTCATCCTTCTACTATTATAAAGTGAGTTTTTTTCACCAACACCTTGAAGTTTCATTTTTTCTTTATTTTTGTTCTCTTTGCTTTCAAAGTCTCTTCAATCTTCAAAACATATCAAGATGTTGGTGGTATATTCAAATTGCAAGGGTTGCATGTATTTTGGTGATATATTCAAATTGCAAGGGATGCACGTGTCGAATCTATATCCCAGATCCTAGGCTTGTAACGTTACAACTCCACTTTGATGAAGTTGAATAATAGTGTTTGTCTATCAATATTTGTCAAGTGAACATATCAATTTTAAGAAATGAGTGTATATCTACGAGCTTTGAATTTTTTGTTACTATTTTGTTATTGTTCCTTTGTAATTCGTGTATTGTTTTTTTTAATCTAAAGTATTTGTTGAAAAATAAAATTTTATTAATCGATTACAAGCTTATGTTTCTTTTGTTGAGAAAAAAAAAATCATGTGTAACTTAATGTCTCACCAAGTTTTCAATTAATTACAAATATTAAATTAATTAATTAATTAATTACCAATAATAAATTAAAAATTCATTATCAAGAATAAATTAAAAATTATTTATCAACCAGAATTTGTATGAAATCTAAAGAGTTGGCATTCAAAAAGTTTTATTATTTCATTCACAAGAAGTTATAATAATCAAATTAGTAGTTAATTTAATGATTATTAAGGTTGAAACGTTCAATACATAACGAAAAGTTAACTCTAAAAGATATTTATAATTTGTAATAATCAAACAAAGTAACAAAAAAAAAAGAGTCTAAATAAGATAAAAATAACTTTTTAAAAATCAAAATATGAAAAAAAAATATTTTTTAATTAATATATTAAAAACAATAAAATGTAACCTAAAATTCATTAAGAATGTGATATGAGATAATGCAATTTAAATGCACTCATAAAAATATGAAATGAATGAAATGTGAAAAGCTAGAAAGTAAAAGGTTTACCTCTACGTAGATAAATTCATTCTAAAATTAACATTTTTATCTAATTATATTTAATTATAGAACATGAAAGTTTTTGGAATGCCAAAAGCTTTATAATTTTTTCATTCTCTTCAACTCTAAATTTGTCCCTTCCAATCATTTTCACAACAATTTGAAATCTACCTTTTAAGAAAATTAAGATAAGAAAAACAATTATTGAAAAATCAAAATATAGTCTAATAATATTTAAGAAAATAATTATGAGTATGATGAAGTGAACGATAAAACATGGAAAAATTAGAAATACATAAATTACTTTTGATATCATTTCTTTATTAAAAAAAATTAGGTATCATTTTCTATCATTGTAAAAAAAAAAATTCATAACTATTTATATATAAATCACAACTGAAATATTCCATACATTTTTAATTTTTAACTTATTTTATTAATAATAATAATAATTGAACTTCATGTTTTTTTTTACCATTACACTAATATTCAATAATAAAATAAATTTATCAATTTGTAATATATAAAAAAAAATTTGAACTTTTTATATATTTAAAGTACATATTAATTTGTTAGATAGATTTTTTAATGAATATAATTAATTTTTTATAGTATAAAATAATTAAAATATATATAACGTGCATTACATGTGACAATAAATTAGTATTCAAAAGTGATCTATTAATTATAAATATGTATTCTTTTTCATACTATATATTTTGAAGATTTTCAGTTAATTACTTTGAAGTCATTTTTGAATAATTCATCTCTTAAGTGTTTCTTAAAAAAATATATTTTTTAAATTAAACCAATTTTTTAATTTTTTTTTACTTGTTAAAGTTTTCTTAAAATAACATTTTTAATCATCTAAAACCACTTAATAAGCTATACTAAACACACTTTACATTATTAATTTTTTTAAAGGTATTTATAGAAATCATTTTTTTCCATAGCTATTCCAAACACACTAGTACTCAGTTCTTTGATGTCAGAAGTTTGAATCCATACCCTCACATTTGTTGTAAGAAAAAAAATCAGTATTTGTCCTCAATGTCAAATATGCCCTCATAGTCAAATAATAATACTTGTAAATTGATAAATCTTATTTAGAAAACATGATTATGGTAAAAACTACCCCAATTTAATTTGTCATTATTTTCTAAACCATCCAATTCTAATTGTAATTTTTTTTAAAAACCATATTTTTATGTTTTTTTTCACCCTTCTTTCTTTTCAACTATTTAGGGTACACACCAAATTAAAGTGAATGTCCAATATACCCCGACACTATCATGAATAATAATTTTTTTTTCAAGCATATATAGAGCCTGTTTGGATTGTCTGTGAAAATAAAGTATTTTTTAAAAATGCATTTTTTAAAACATTTTTTTTTTTATAAAAACACTCATGTTTTATTACATTTTTCTAAAAAGTTTTTTTTATACACAAGTTTGTTTGGTTTCTCTAGACTCAAAATACTTTTACTAATGTTAAATTATGATCACCGGAGATCGTTGTCGGAGGTTGTCATTGATCGTCGGAGGTGGTCTCTGGCGATGAGTGGCAATAGTGTGAGAGTATTTTGGTCATTTTCATATATCATGAAAATTTGGAAATGATTCTAAATTAAACACTTAAGGGGCCGTTTGTTTTTTGGGAATCTAGATAATCGGAATCTTCATATGCCTGGATTTATAGATAACCGGAATGATAAATGTCCGGCATCTTTAGATAGTCATGTTTGTTTTGTAGGAAAGTTTTTAAGGATGTCTGGGAATATTTGGATAACTGTGTTTGTTTTGCAGGATTTGTACTTGAGAATCTTTTAAATTTACATAATGTTCCAAGAATGCCCTCACGACAATTCATGTAATTTATACATTAATTTAATACAACTAGAATTTATATAAGAAAAATAATTAAAAAACTTTCTTATTGGCAAACTTTCAATAATAAAATATTAAAAAGACATAACATTTGTTAAATTAAATTTTAGAAAATTATAATGAAAAGAAATTCAGAAAAATTATTTACAAAAAAATTAAAATGCAGAAAATCCCAAAAAATTAATTTGCATAAAATATTGAGAACATAGAAAATTAATTTGCAGAAAATGAAAGATCAGAAAATGCAAAAAAAATATCTAGAATATTTCATAATATTATTTTGCAGAAATAAAAGAGCAGAAAAAATGCATAAAATTAGTTTATAGACAAAATGAAGAATATAAAATAGCAGAAAATAAAAATGCTAAAAATGCAGAAAATAAAAATGCAAAATGCAAAAATTTATTTTTCAGAAAAATACAGAAAATAGAACTCCAGAAAATGTTGAGAATTCATTTAAAAAAAAAAAAACAGAACTTAATTTGTTGAAAATGAAAATGTTGAGAATTCAAAAATCTAATTAACAGAAAATGCAGAAAACTAAGTTAGTTTGAAGAAAATACAGAAAACTCATTTACAGAAAATTATAATACATAAAACTAATTTGCAGAAAATAAAAAATGTAAAAATGCAGAAAATGAAGAAGATGAATATGCAGAAAATGCAGAAAATGAATATGCAGAAAATGAATGTGCAGAAAATGAAAATGTAGAAGATATTGAAATTGAAGAAAATAAAAATGGATAAATTTTGAAATGTAAAAAATGTAGAAAACAAAAATGGAAAAAAAAAATCAATGATTAGATGATCTGTAAAATGAAGAGACATTAATTGAGACCTCCAATTTTAAGGTCAATGTCTCGACATACATCTCATATGAAAGAAAAATGTGATCAAAATTGAATGGACAACATAATGAAAAAAAATGTGAAAGGTAGCGAAAGGAAAAAAAACAAGTTAGAAAGTAAGAAAGGAACATGAAAAATACCTGGAAGAGGAATAGAGCAAAGCAAAGTGTTTTTGAAAAGAAAAAAAATCCTAATGAAAAGTGACGACTGATGAGACAACTTGGAGAAAAAGAAAGCGATTAGTGGCAAATAATTAGGGTTAAGGGTAAATAATGTAATTTGATAGATGCCTGAAAGAAGGGAATCTTAAAAACCCATCTTTTGAACGGTATTCAAGATAGCTTAAAATTGGGGATTTTAAAATACCCGGTATCTTTGGATGCCTGGCTATTTTAGGATTACCACAATCCAAACACGATAATCTAGATGGCCATAAGGTGGGAATCTTGGATTACCACTAAACAAGCGACCCCTAAAAACTTTTTTTCTAAAAGTTGATTTCAAGTATTTCATTTAAAATAGTTTATTTCTCAAACTTTTTTTCTAAAAATTGATTTCAAGTATTTCATTCAAAATAGTTTATTTCTCAAACTTATTTTTTAAAAAGTCATTTTGAGTGGTTGTTAAGTACTACAATTTTTATTAAAATGACTTTTTTTCAAAATTAAACCATCGAAAAGTTAAACTAAACGTAAATAGTATTTAATTTTTTTTTAAAAAAATAGTAATTGAATGCAACTGTCATTTTAAGTGCATTTGTTTCTCAAAGGGTATGTATGACAATTTTGGTTATTTATATCTCTACTTCTTATGCATCATCTTACATTTAATTTAAATTTATGTTTGTTTCAAACGTTAGTAAATAAAATCAATGAAAATACACTTTTTGATTGTGATTCCAAAATAATGTTAATATATAGATAGTATATATTGAAAATTTTAGCTAAATAATTAGTTACGTTTTTTAAACTTTCTACTTATTTTATTTTGGTCTTTAAACTTTTAAATATTTTATTATATTTTAATTCCTAAACTTTGTAAAAAACATTATTCTAAAATCCAATATGGGATCTACTTACTACACGACACATGACTTTAAATACTTTAAAAGGAAAGAAACAAAGTCCATTTTTTTAATGCAAACTCTAATGACTAAAAAAAAATATTTAAAAATTTAGAAGCAAAAATAGAATACATAAAAAAGTTTACAGACTAAAATATAATTTATATTTACTTTTTTTTTATAATTTAAATTTAAAAGTTAATTTATTTAGATTTTTTTTTTCAGAAATACAATTCAAACATCGGGTAGAAATTCCAACTTATAACTAAAAGAAATTTCTAATGTCTTTGTTGAGATGGACTCATTTATTTGTCACTTATTGATAAATATATGAGAGTCACACATAATGATTAAGGGAAGGATGCAGATGAAATAGATTGTTAAGCAAAGCAATACAAATCCTTGTTTCTATATACAATCCATCAGCAACAGTGCAATATAGTGCCTGTTTGGTATTATGTACCTATTTTGAATAGAAAGACTATACTCACAATCTTTTTGGCCATTTTTTATTGACTTTTTTTTTTAATTTTAAAAAAAAGTTCTAAATTAGATATATTTAGAAAATGAAATTGGGTCTATTATTTTTTGTTTGATTGATAAATATATATCGTACTAAAATGTTTGGACATATTTGATAAACTTGTAATTGCAAAATTTAAATGATTATTGGCCTAATTGATAATGATTCTAGTCCCATTTGATAATGACTGTTATTCATTAAATTTTTTTATTTTTATTTTAAAGAAAACATCTGCCGCCTTATTGGTTAGCAAGTTGTAGAGCAATAGTGTGGTGTTAACCTTATTATAGATGAAGAGCTAAAAATAATTTGGATAGAAGATATATTTATATATTCTCATCGTTTAGCAAGCTATGATTTTTCTTGGTGCATTGGACATAGCAATAAAATGTGTGTGTAACAAGGAGACTTGTTGTACATAGATGAGCTTAAAACAAATTTGGATAGAAGATATATCTAAAGTTTTCTTATCAATTGGTATGCTTTCATGTTGATTAGTAAGTTGGTTGTGTTGTGTTTTTTTGTGCAAGAGCTAATGAGAATTTAGATAGACGACATACTTAAATCTTTTGCAATTGATCTAGAAGTTGTACTTTAACATTCAAGAAGCTTTTGTACAAGAGGATTCTGTGTCAAAAAAAAAAAGGAAAGGAGTGAACTAACTCAAAGCTAATGATTTACCAATTAATTTTGGCACCAAATCGTTTTTTTTTTTTTACAAAGTTTTAAGAATGGGAAATTATTTGTACCCTATACTTAAAAGGTATGTTTGAAAATGCTTTTATAAGCCTTTTTCAAAAAAAAGTACTTTAATCATAAACACTTTTGTGAAAAATATTTAATAATAAATCACACTTTAATGTTGATTGATATTATTGCATTGATTGATATTGCACTACTATTAAGTATATTTGTAAACATATGAAAATTAATTAAACACTTTGAGCTAAAATTCTAACACCCAAAAAAGTTTTTAGTATTTTTCATTTGAAAAACACTTCGATATTACTCTTAACATGATGATTTTGAGGTAGAAAGTGCTTGTCATTCCAAAAAACACTCAAAAGATTAGTTCAATAAATCAACTCAAAGTTGATAGTTAATAAATTAGATTATTGTCCGTCCAATTAATAAATCACACAAATTCAACCAGTAAGTAATGCATCATGTCACATAGACATTCAAACCTAACTAGAAAAATGCTTGAACCTAGCCATAAAAAACAAACTCAACAATAGAATGCCGAAGCTCAACTAAAAAGGTCCAACACAACTGGATCAACTAATACTCACAAAAACATTCTTATCCTACCACAAAAATGGCTATGGCTAGTCATAATTTTTTTTTTAAAAAAAAGAAAAACTCAAGATACATTAGGCCCTATTTGATAATCATTTGAGTTTTTAGTTTTTAGTTCTTTGTTTTTTTTTTTTTCCTGTTTTTGGTTTTTTATTTTCTATTTTTTAAAATTTGAAAACCAAATTTATTTGATAGTTTTTTTTTTTTTTATTTTCAGTTTTTAAAACATTAGAGAGATGAAGAGATGTTTTAGATAGAGAAAAATGTGTGGAGACATTAAAATAAAAGTTAAAGACATAGATATAAATGTTTCAGAGAGAAAAGTTAAACATAGGAAATTTAGAGACATGCTAAAAATATTTAGAGAGAGAATAGTAGTTAGACCTTCATAAAAAAATACTAGTTAGAGAGAAAGGAAAAAAAAGTTAGATGGGAAGAGATAAATTTTAAAGAGGATAAAGTAAAATAAAAAAAGAAATTTTAGAAAGATACTAAGGTTAAGAGTAAAAGATATGTAAGAGAAATAAAGATAAATTAAAAAAATAAATAAAAGTTGTAGCGAGAGAAAATTTAGAAATAGGTAAGTTAAAGACAGAAAACTTTGGGGAAATAAAAATATCTAATTTTTAGAGAGAGAAATTTGAGATGTATGTCAAAAAAGAAAGAGAAATGAAGTTAAAGTAAGCATAGTTCAACGGTAATTGATATGTATCATCAACCAAGAGGTCAGAGGTTTAAACTCTTCAACCCCCAAAGGTTGTTGAACTAAAAAAAAAAAAGAGAAATGAAAGTTAAATAAAGATAAACATTTTAGAGAGAGAAAAAAAAGTTATGTAGAGATGAAAATTTTAGAGAGAGAAAGAGAAATAAAAATTATAGTGAGATAAAAATTTTAAAGAGAAAAAGAGAAATTTTGTAGAGAGGAAAAAAAAGTTAGAATAAGGAATTTCTTGGAGAACCATATGTCTAGAAAAAATGAGCCTGAGAAGAAAAATGAGTTTTTGAAGGACCAAAACCTGTTTTTAAAAACATTTTTTTTATTTTGTTTCTAATTTCAAAAACGTTTTTGAAAAACAGAAAGAAAAAAAAAAAGTAGAATTGGATATCAAACGATTCTATTTTTTAAAAATAGAAAATAGAAAACAAAAAACAAAGGGTTATCAAGCCATCCCTTTAACAATTTATTGTTCAACTAAAAAGAAACTAACAATTTATTGAAATGTAGGGTTTAATTTAATAAAATTCAAATGAATTGAAAAGGTGACTTTTTATGGGAAAAAACTTGGTTTATGAATTTAATGATCATGGTTGCAAGCCAACATGCATGCATGATTTTTTGCTTATTAGTCATGATTATATGTGTCATGTCACAAAAGTAATTCATAATAATAATGAAATAATTAAGGTGAGCTAAAATAAAAGCAAGGTACAAATTACAATGGACGTACTGAATAAATAATATAGCTAATTATTTAGAGGTACTTAAGCAATCTATATATATATTCAAACTTTAGGGCATATCATCGTTTCAATTATCAATTCTTGAGTATTTTAGAGTAGTTAAATTTTTTTTTTTAAAATAACATACTTGAGCAAACATCAATATAATTAACCCTCTAAACTTTGAGGTTGTATCAATTAAAACCATAAACTAATAATTGTATCAATTTAAACTTTGAATTTTCATAAGTGTATAAATTTACACTCTCAGTAAGATTTCGTTTGAAAAATGTTAGTTCACATATGTATAGACTTATAATTATATCAATTTATAAACTCTTGAACTTTCATAAATGAATTAATTTTTCAACATAAATAAAGTCACAACAACAGACACATTAACTGATCCCTTCCACAATCCTTAACCATATCCACTAAATTATAATGGATATAAAAACTTTCAATCCTCCCACCAAAACCACATTTACAACAAAAAAGAAATCACAATAAACATAACAAATCACAAAACTCACTACCAACACAGCTTAAAAGCTAAATGAAACAATGCATCTCCCCTTCCAAACATAAGTAAAGTCAACCCCCCCCCCCCCCCCCCCCCCCCCCCTCCCTCAATTCACTAAACTATAATCGATATAAGAGCTTGCAATCCACATCTACCAAAAAAAAACCACAAATTAAAACTCGATATAAGAGCTTGCAATCCACATCTACCAAAAAAAAACCACAAATTAAAACTCAATACTAACTCAACTTAAAAGCTAAACAAACTCTCTCCCTTTCAAACATAAGTCAAATGGACTTCATAGTCACATAATCTCAAACTAATTATGTCCCAATATTATTATATACTAAAAGCCCAAACTTCCATAATAATCTTGAAGCCTAGAATTCAATTCTCAAACATAAGAAAAATCACAGCAACAAACATTAATCCTCCCCTCTCCTCCCCCAATCCTCAACCATGTTCGCTAAAAAAACACAAGTATAACAACAACAAAAAACCAACTACTATCATAACTTAATAACTAAACAATCTACCTCCTCCTCCTCCTTTCCAATATTAAACATCAATGAGAATCTCAATATCAAATATTAATCATCAATGAGAATCTCAATATCAAACATAAATCAAAATCAAAATCACTATACATAAATTGAAATCTCAAAACACATTTATAGAATATATATGAACATAGTAATAAAATATGTACCTTACTCAAAGTGACAATTTTTGCATGGACAATGTGTAAACCTTCTCTTACTCAAAGTGACAATTCCACCATCAATATATTCTTTGCATAATCTATCTCGAAGTTTTATCCAACCTTTATCCATATTTTATATCCTAGTGAACATAAAAGAACAACTAATCATGAATTTAACGAATAAAATAACTAACTTGAACAAAAATAATTGTGTATTATATATAATGCTCACTTTCAACATTCCAAATTCATTAGAATAATCAAAATGCATGACAGTAATCATAAATTCTATTTAAGAGAACAAAATCACGATATAATCATTAACAAGCTCAAAATAACACTCTAACCACACCATAATCATATTTTAATGACCAACAGGCTCAAAATAGGATCCAAAAAACATTTTAGTCACAAAATAAGGTCTAAATCAAACTTTAATCATACAATTAGATGCAAATCAAACTTTAATCGCACAATAAGCTCCAAATCGACTTTAACCCCACACAATAGGCTCAAAATCAAGCTTTATTTACACAATAGACTCAAAATCACAATTTAATCAAACAAATAAGCTGAAAATCACACAATAAGCTCGAAATCAAAGTTAATCATGCAATAAGCTCCTAACTCAAACTTTAATCACACACAATATACTCAAAATCAAACTTTAATCACACAATCAACTAATCAAAGTAACAATTTAATCACACATATAAACTCAAATCACATTTTAAACACACAATATGCCCCAAATCAAAATTTAATCATATAAGTAGTTTCCAAATCACACTTTAATCATACAAATAGGTCCAAATCACAACTTGAACACACAATAGACTCAAAATCACAATTTAATCTTACAAATAAGCTTAAAATAACATTTTAATCACGCAATGAGCTCCAAATCGAACTTTAATCAAACAAAGAGCCTACAAATCATACTTTTAATCACACATAAGCTCCAAATCATACGTTGAACCCACAATAGACTCAATAATTGAAATTTAGAGCATGGTTGTGAGTGATTTTGAAATGGTTAGAATCACTTTTTTTCGTATTCAAAATCAATTTTTTTTGTTTGAAAATCGTCTTTAAAAGTATAAAATCAAACATTAAGTTGATTTTGAATGATTAAAGGTATGTTTAAGAGTAATTTTAAACATGACATAAGTGATTTTAACAATTTCAAAATCATTCCTAAACAATAAGCTCAAAATCAAACATTAATCACATAAATAAACTCAAAATCACACTTTAATCACACAATAAGCTCAAAATCAAATATTAATCACATAAATAGCCTCCAAATCATTGTTTTAATCACACAAATAAACTCCAAATCACACTTTGAACACAAAATACACTCAAAATAAAAATTTTAACTAATAGGCTAAATAACAAGACAACACTATGTAAGAATTCTACTTACTTCCAAACGTCGAACCAAACTCCAACAAAGACGAACAACTCAAGCTACTAATTGATGTGTACAATTTATGTTACCGCAAGCGCACGGATCAAGTAGTAAAGTGGTATGAGTATACCAAATATCGTATCCATAGGAAATTGTATTTTTGGATTGCTCAAGTACTAAGAATAATTGCAATTGATTTTATTTAGAGCAACAAATCCAACGGCACTTCACAAAAGCAAATAAAAGCATGCAAAACTAAAACTAACGAATGAGACAAACAAGGTTTTTGGCGTTTATGGAATTAGTTTCACTAATTGGACCATGCATTTGTTTAATTGGATATTTAATAGTGATGTCTATATCAATTCATAGGCCTAGAAGTCTAAATTCATGGAATCTTCCATCGAGTTCATCCAATTCTCATTGATTAATTAATTAACCTACGTGTCTGTAGCCCTAATTAATTAAACAAGGTATTACAACTCTTCATTTTAAGCCTCAATTAATCTCGTTATTCCTGTGTCACTTAGGCGTAACTCAATTGTTATGCAAAGTCTTTCTAAGCCTAAACCCTCTCTTTCAAGCTCAATTTAGACTAAGAATCAATTAAACTATGACCATCAGTGTAAAAGCATTAAGAACCTAATGAACAAATGAATTGAATTGAGAGACAATGTCAAAATACTTCAATTAACCAAATACATTGGTCTAATAGCTATTAATTCCCTAAACTAATGATTTAGCCACTCATCATACAAAAAAAAAAAAAAAAGCCCCTGACTAAACCAAAAATCTATTGTACAAATTACAAAAGAAATGGAAAAGAGATCAAAATTAAACCGAGGCTGAATCTGCACTTTCGATTCAATTCTCCTCGTCCCCGAGCCTTGAACACATGATCTAACGCCTTTGAAACTATGTTCAGGTTGACAGATTTAGAACTAAATTTGTATTTTAATCATTAAAGTATATTTATAAAATTAACCAAAATACATAAAATTATATATATATATATATATAAATACATAGTTTAGCCAAAAAAAAAAAAACGTGTGATGATTCTTTGATTTATTTTTTAATTTTTTTACTAATGTGTTTACTTAAGAGTGACCCATCAGGGCATTAACTAACTCCAAATAAAATGGATGCAATAGCCAAATATAATAATAATCCATTAAGCATTACAACGTTTCTGCTGCATGCGCGTTTAAGAAGAAGAAGAAGGATAAAGAAAGAAAAAAAAAAAATCACACTTAGAGAAGCTTATAAGGAAGCTCATTGGCTTCCCAAAATTTTCTCAAATATTTCCATTTCCCCCTTTCGAAAAACCCATCTGTTTCTAACTTTCGAATTCTAATCCCTTTCTCCAGCCTCCTTCTTCCTCGATTCTCTCAACCATATGTCTGATTCCATTTTTCTCTAGACAGAGAGAGAGAGAGAGAGAGGTACCAACTATTCTATTACCAGTAGAGTGAGAAAAGAGAGTAAATCTTCTCAGCATGTTTCATCCAGAGCTCATACTCTGTTTTCTCCCCTCTGTTTTAGCTCTCTTCCTCTTCGTGATTCTGCTCCGAAGGAAGAGAAATGCCGTCGATCTTCCTCCCGGAAACATGGGATGGCCGTTTCTCGGCGAGACCGTCGGCTATCTCCGGCCATACTCCGCCACCACCATCGGAGATTTCATGGAGAATCACATCCAGAGGTAAAAACCCCCAAATTAAACCCTCGACTCTCTGTTTCTAATTCTTTTCTCATTTGGTTGTTTTGGAAAATCTTTGACATGCAGATATGGTAAAGTGTATAAGTCGAACCTGTTCGGAGAGCCGACGGTGGTGTCGGCCGACGCTGGGCTGAACCGGTACATACTGCAGAACGAAGGACGGCTGTTTGAATGTAGCTACCCGAGGAGCATCGGCGGGATCCTCGGGAAATGGTCGATGCTGGTTACCGTCGGCGACATGCACCGGGATATG
The DNA here is from genome assembly GCA_033996785.1 of Trichosanthes truncata. Lineage (NCBI taxonomy): Eukaryota > Viridiplantae > Streptophyta > Magnoliopsida > Cucurbitales > Cucurbitaceae > Trichosanthes > Trichosanthes truncata. The sequence continues at coordinate 76,484,868 of JAWPNB010000003.1, forward strand.
AGAATGATATCGCTGAACTTTCTGAGCCAGAGTAGGCTCAAGACTCATCTCTTGAAGGAGGTTGAGAACCAGACTCTGCTCGTCCTCCGTTCTTGGAAAGATTCCTCCACGTTTTTGGCGCAGGACGAAGCCAAAAAGGTACGGATAACGGATTTTGATTCGGTTTGTTTGTTTGTTCGTTTTTTTTATCGATGATGGAATTGGAGAATCGATTAAGTTTTGCAGTTCACTTTCAATTTAATGGCGAAACACATCATGAGTTTGGATCCGTGGAAGTTGGAGACGGAGATGTTGAAGAAGGAGTATGTGACTTTCATGAAAGGAGTGATTTCTCCGCCGCTGAATCTGCCAGGAACGCCGTACAGAAGAGCTTTGAAGGTAATCGGAACACTGATTTCGCAATTGCATGGCGGTTTTTGAGGATTCATCTGAGTTTTTACAGAGAGATTTTGATTTACGGTTTTCGACAGTCTCGGTCGACGATCTTGAAGTTCATCGAGCGGAAAATGGAGGAACGGAAGTTGAAAATGGAAGCCGACGGCGGAGATTTCGAGGACGATGATCTACTCGGCTGGGCATTGAAGCACTCAAATCTCTCGACGGAGCAAATTCTCGACCTGATTCTGAGCTTGCTGTTCGCCGGCCACGAGACGTCTTCGGTCGCCATAGCTTTAGCCATCTTCTTCCTCTCCGGCAGCCCGGCCACCGTCCAACAGTTGACGGTAAGTCACCGGAAAAGATTTCCGACGCCGATTTCCCCTCTTTCTTCCTCTTCTCTGATTTCTTGGAATTCGAAATATAGGAAGAACACTTCGAGATCGCCAGAGCCAATAAGCGATTGGGGAAGACGGAATTGGATTGGGAAGATTACAAGAAAATGGAATTCACGCAATGTGTAATTAATCATTCTAAGAAAATTTTCAAGTTCTATTTTCTGTGTGGGGGTTCTGATTTTTCTGTCTCTTGAAACCTATTTTTGCTGTAAATTTTGGTTTCGTGAAGGTGATTAACGAGACTCTTCGGCTTGGGAACGTGGTGAGATTTCTTCACAGAAAGGCACTGAAGGATGTACGGTACAGAGGTAATAATAAAGATGAGAAAGTTAAAAAGCTGTTTGGCTAGCCGGAAAATGACCGGGAAAATCTGTTTATATAAATAATGGGTGTAGCAAAATTAATATATAGAGAGAGAAATACTTCAAATTTATATTAAATAATTATTAAAAATATAAAAATTAATTAAAAATATAAAAATTATTAAATCTACATCTGTCACATTGTGACAACTTTGTGAAATAATTTATCCAAACTATTGTGCAACCTACTTGAACACACAAAAAAAAAAAAAAAAATTAAAGTAAGCTACACAGAATTAGGTTACATCAAGTGTTTTTCATAAATTTATATGAACTTTTTTTTTTTCTGGGAGTTGTTCAAAAGGTTACTTCATTCCACGTGGATGGAAAGTACTTCCTGTGATTTCTGCTGCACATTTGGATCCTTCCGTTTTTGACCAACCTCACAACTTTAATCCATGGAGGTGGCAGGTTTGTGCTCTCCTTTAGCGCTTTTTTTTAAGCTTAAATTACCATTTTAGTTTGAATAGAGTTTGGTGATTAAATTATAAATTTGGTCTTGGATGATTCGAATATCTAACTTTTTGATCGAAGGTACATGCTAATTATGGTTGAGCTATACTTACTTTGGTGAATAGCGTATCCTTATTAAGTATTTATAAATATTTTCATAAAAATATTTGAGGACATAAAAAGTTTAATTCAAATTTTCAATTTTTTTTGAAATGTTATTTCACAAGAGAGCTTATGATATATTTATTCATCTAGATAATTTAAAAAAATAGAAATTAAAATTTTAAAAATACTATGTTGGGATTTAGACCTCTCCTAAAAAATGATATTTGGATTTAGACCTCTCTTGTTCTATACAATTTATTCAAGACAATGAAAAATAAAAGTTTTTGAGTAGAACATGATGTGACAAAGCAAGTGATCCCTAGAAGGGAGGGCATGGTAGGGTTTGTAGGTTCTTTTCGATATAACCGTCAAATATACAATGCTATTTTCATTTTGAGACGTTGCATTTAGATGATTATAAGAGAATAAGCCACTATGTAGTAGGTAGGTACAACCAATAATTTTTTGGAATTTCTAAAACTCACTATAACTTTTATATATACAACAACTGAATATGAATCTATTCTAAAATCCATCATTTTTTGGATTTATATATTCGCTTATAAGCAATAGTAAATTTTAGGTAGAAAATGGCTTTGGCCTTTCAACTTTTTCCTTTTTCCTTTATGTTCATTTTTTACTTTTGCACTCATAATTGTGTGTGAGTTGAGTTTTTTTTTTTTTTTTTCTTGAGTTCAACATGTGAGTAGGTGACTCCAACCTCTCAATCTCTTGGTTAAAAATATATGTCGTCAGTTGAGCTATGTTTAAATTGGCTGTGAGAATTGATTTTAACTCTTACATAAATGGTGAAATTAATAGTTGTGGAAATTAGAAATTGAACTGTAAGTAAGAGAATGGAAAGGAATATTATAATTTTGGGGAGGGGGGCCAAGTAGATATGATCAGGCCTATTGGGTTGAGATGATTAGAGCCCCATGTGGATGGTGGGACAGTCCCTTGCACGTGCACTAGTGCCTTTTTCTCTACTGGATTTATGCACAACCTGGTCCCTCCCCATCCCCATATATTTTCTAATTCTCCCATGCCTTTCCTTTTTCAAAAACTACTAATTCAACTTTCCCAATCTAAATCCCTTTTTCTTCTTCTCTTCATTTCTGCACATATCTTCATCCTATTTCAATTCCTCATGTGAAACCTGTGTTCGGGATTGATCGAGGATAAGATGACTTGTTTTGTTTACGATACTCGACAATGACATCTCTAATCATATTGAAGTACAATGTCTTCTTACTTTTTCTTTTGAAACTTTATATTTTGGGATTAGGTATTTTGTTGCCTTTTTCTGTTTTTTTTAATTGAAATGTAGAATAGTAATCAGGCTATTAATTCTTTGAGGGTTATGTAGGTTAGGAATGATATATAGATTGGTCCTTTTTTTTTTTTGCGGAGATGCACTTAATTATTCTCATCTCGTGGTTTTTGTCAAATTTTCATTAAAATCTGGTCAAAGCAAATGACGAGTAAACGAACTTTACGAGAAAGCGACTCTAACTTCATTCCATTCCTAGCTCTTTCTTCTTAAATTATCTCATATAGGTTATACAATTAAGTTTTAATCTTTCAATTTGACGCCTTGTGGTGGATGCAGCAAATGAATGCATCGACATTGGGTCACTCGAGCACGATGATAACCAATAATTTCATGCCATTTGGCGGAGGACCGAGACTATGCACTGGTTCAGAACTAGCCAAGCTTGAAATGGCCATTTTTATTCATCATTTGGTCTTGAACTACCAATGGGAGTTGGTGGGTTCAGATCAAGCTTTTGCTTACCCTTTTGTTGACTTCCCTAAAGGTCTGCCGATCAGAGTCCGCCACCACACTCTTGTGTAATGACAATGGCCTCACTGGATTCTACCCCCAGATTTTAGTAGTTAAAAAAGAAATTAAAAAAAGGTTAGTAATATTCTTGATTTACCAGGGATCATTTGATAAGCTTATTGCTAATGTAAATTAAACAAGTCATTCAGTAATTATTAAAAGTATCAGATGGTTTTTCTTCTGTTGTAAAACCTCCTTTGTATCTCATTCCATATAGCTTCAATTGAAATATTGCATTTATTGTGTGACTTATTACATGTATGCTCTTATTTATTATTTCTTTATTATTATTTTTTTGAGTTCAACAACATTTTAAAATAGTAGATTCGAACTTCTAAATTTTTTTGTCAATAGTATATGTCAATTTCTGATGAATTAAGCTTATTGTGACTATTACATATGCTCTTCATTAATATAATTTTGAGATTGTAATTTTTATTTGGTTAAATGGTACATTTTTTTTTTAAAAAATGAATAAGTTGTAAATTTTACCCTTCATTCTCTTGTATGTGATGTTCGGACAATTTATGTAATTTAAAGTTTAAAATGTTAAATTTGATGGTTCTACTATTTATGTGAATATTTACAAATCATAAAACTTACCAATTAAATGCAAATTTTAAATTTTCATAACTCATTCATTTACACGACTCAAACGCCAACATCCCTTGAAATAGATTTTAAATTATTAGTCACCTCAATCCACATCAATGTTATTTTAATATTTTTCTGGACGAAATTAAAAATTTTAAAAGTACGGAAAGTGACATAGACAAGGACAAAAAAAATATCTACCACTTAATCAAAATACTAATTGTTTTTTTTTTTTTTTTTTTTAATTATAAATGAATGTGATATATACCAGTGCATTTTGATAATTGTCCAAATATTCCGTAGAAACTAATTTTCATAATTTTAGAAAATAACCAAAAATGATTCTATGTTTCTTTTTTTTTTTTAATGTGTATTTAACATGTAGGTTGAGATATATTCGGTGTGTTTAACAACACGTAGGTTGAAATTCGAAACTTAATCGTTTCATTCAATATTTTTCGATGATTATTCATTTATTTTTTTAATAGAATTATCAACTATTAATGTATATTCACAATATTAATAAGTATTCGTACACAATTAATAATACATGTTCGTTTCATAAAAAATGTATCAAACTAACTACCATATATACAATTTAATTATCCAAGTTATTTTTAATATAAAAACTTGTTCATTTAACTAATAATCTTTATATATTTTATTAATGAATAAAATATTTAGCATCATATTTTATTTTTTATGCTTATTTTATCGAGTAGAATGGAATAATAATTTAAATATTATTTAACATTTCTTTGAATAAAATTGCAAAAAAGATATCATCAAAATTATTTAGTAAAATTTAATAGTTACATATGTAAAATATTTAGTATCATTTTTTAGTTAGAAATTTGATTTGGATTATTTTGAAAATGTTTGTAAAAAGTAGATAACAAAACACAGAAATCCATAGGTGGGAGTAGTGTTTATAAGCTTAATTTTCAAAAATTAAAAACTAAATAGTTATCAAACGGGATCTACTTTTTTCAGTTTTTAAAATTTGGCTTGAATTTTGAAAACATATTTAAAAAGTAGATAAGAAAACAAAGAAACTCTTAGGTGGAAGTGGGGTATTTGTAAGCTTAATTTTCAACAAAAAAAAAAAAAAATCAAATAATTATCAAACTTGACCTATATTGACTTGATACATGTTAGGCACCAAATTAAGGATGATAATATTGGAGCATATTAAATTAAATGATATAGTTAAAAAAAAATATTTGGTAGAGAAAAGGTATTGACATGGAACTAGTGTTTGCTAAACACTCTCCAATATGCGTCTCAATGCTTAATAATCTGATCACACTTTCTACTATGCATAAGAAGGGCTCAACAATCACAATTGAAGTTGTAGGAAACGTGCTACTTATGCCCATGCTTCATACTCGCCCGCCTAGCATTACGAGAAGATTGACAGTCTCACTCGACTAACTTAGCTAATTTAGGGCCTAGTTTGATAATCATTTGGTTTTTGAAAATTAAGCTTGTTTTCTCACAATTTATCTACAGTGATTTTCATCTTTCCTAAGAAAACATTTGAGTTCTTAGCCAAATTATAAAAACAAAAACAAGTTCTTAAAAATTATTTTTTTTAGTTTTCAAAACTTGACTTAATTTTTGAAAACATAGGTAAAAGACAAACGACAAAAGAAGGAAACTTATGGGTGAAAGTAATATTTATAGGCTTAACTTTTAAAAACAAAAAACTAAGGCGCCGTTTGATAACCATTTAGGTCCTGTTTGATAACCATTTAGGCCCCGTTTGATAACCATTTGATTTTTGATTTTTGGTTTTTGAAAATTAAGCTTGTTTTCTCCCAATTTCTCTACAATGGTTTTCATCTCCATTAAGGAAACATTTGAATTCTTAGCCAAATTCTAAAAAAAAAAACAAGTTTTTGGAAACTATTTTTTTTAGTTTTCAAAACATGGCTTGGTTTTTGAAAACATAGGTAAAAAGTAGATGGCAAAACAAGTAAAACCATAGGTGGAAGTAGTATTTATAGGCTTAATTTTCAAAAACCAAAAACCAAAAACCAAATGGTTATCAAACGGGACCTTAGTTTTTGGTTTTTGAAGATTAAACTTGTTTTCTCACCATTTCTCTACAATGACTTTCATATTCTCTACAATGGTTTCCATCTTTCTTAAAAAAACACTTGAATTCTTAGCTAAATTCTAAAAACAAAAACAAGTTTTTGAAAACTACTTTTTTTAGTTTTCAAAACTTGGCTTGGTTTTTTAAAACACATCTAAAAAGTAGATAATAAAACATGGAAAACTATAGGTAGAAGTAGTATTTATAGGTTTAATTTTTAAAAACCAAAAACCAAAAACCAAATGGTTATCAAACGGGGCCTTAGTTTTTGGTTTTTGGTTTTTGAAAATTAAGTCTATAAATACTACTCAAATCCATAGATTTACTTGTTTAGTTATCTACCTTTTACCTATGTTTTCAAAAACCAATCCATGTTTTGAAAACTAAAAAAAGTAGTTTTCAAAAACTTGTTTTTGTTTTTAGAATTTGGCTAAGAATTCAAATGCTTCTTTAAGGAAGATGAAAAACATGGTAGAGAAATTGGGAGAAAACAAACTTAATTTTCAAAAACCAAAAATAAAAACTAAATGGTTATCAAACGGGGCCTAAATGGTTATCAAACGAGGCATAAACTAGTCAAATTGAAGAGCTCAACCCCAAGTATGAGCAAGTTGTCCTATCGAACTAGTCAAGCCGAGCAACGACAAGGTCATGAATCCTAACCCGAACTATTTTTGTAATTACAAAATCAAATCGAAAAACTCACAAGACCTTTAAATTTTGGAGGAAAAGAAATAAAAACCTAGAGGCAGGAGTAGATGAATTGTGAAAAGCAGAGAAAGCGACGTCACTGATTTTTGTGAATGTGTGTGTTGGATTTGTAATAGAGAGGAGAGGAAAAGCACGGCGGCACAAAGGCATTTTCGTCGGTTATGAACAGTGGGCCCCACCCCTCCCCAAAAGTCCCCTTCATTTCTTTCTTCCCAAATTTAACACTTCTTTGTTCCATGGTTTCATACTAATTAGGACCCTATTTATTTATTATATTTATGTTTAAATTTTAGTTTTCTCTCTCATTTTATAATTATTTGCTTTCCTATCTAAACTTTGTCTTAAAAAAATTATTTTAGTCATTCTTATTCATCTTTTTAATTGATTATTTAAATATACTTGTGAATTCTTCTTGAAACCTGACACTTGACCTACTACATGTAACTTTTAATATTTTTTTGTGTAGTTATCTACCTGTTAGATAGATGAACAAAGACTTGTATCTATATTAAGTTTTTGTTGAATAATATTAAAAAAAAAAAATCATGACAAAGGAAAAAAAATAGTTTTTTTTAAAAAATTACTTAAAAATTAAAATAAAATATGTAAAGATTTAGGAATGAGGCTGGATTAAGTATAAAAATTTAGGTCTAAAGAGATTTAAACTTTACTTCTAGTATTTTTTTTCCTCTCTTAGTTAAATCCGTTTTCATATATAGTTTATATTTTTGGACCCTAAAATAAAATGTTCACTCTTCTCACACAAAAAGAAACCCTCATTTATTCTATGAATTTATTTCTTTTGGACATTTTTGACCTATTTATAACATGTAATATTTTGTTTGGTCGTTTTCTCATAAGATTTTGTTAGATTTGAATAAAAATACAAATCTTATTGAATCTCGTTAAATTTTAGTTTTAAATTAGAGAACAATGAAATGAAAGATAGAAAAAAAGAGTTGAAAAGTAGAATGAATTGGAGATAAAATAGTTTAAATATTATTCTGATTTTGTAAATTTCGACATGTATTCTATGTTGGCTCTTGCATTTTCAAATATTTTGGTTGTCTTTTAACTTGGTTAACAAGTTTGTCTCGATTCCTTTTTGTTGTTAAATTTTGGTATTATATGATAAATAAATATCCAACAAAAGTTTGTATTTTGAGTTTCAAGTATTGATCTTAACATTAGATTTTAAAATGAATGTTTGTTAAAGTTTAAAAACTCAATTAAATGAAATTTGAAAATATAAAAACTTAGGTTAAATTACAAATCTGGTTCATATATTTTTTAGCGTGTCTATTCAATCTTCTAACATTAAAAAGTTTCAATTACACTCCAAAACTTTCTATTTTTTTAGATTCCAACCTCTAACTTTAGATAAGTGTTTCAATCTTAACTTTAAACTTTAAAAAAAAAATTGATTTTTACCCATAAACTTGTCCAGTTGTATCAATTTTTACCCTAAGTGTTTAATTTCATCAAATTGCACCCCTAAGCTTATATAAGTATTGCAATCTTAACCTTAAACTTGAAAAAATGTAGTAATTTTTATCCTCTGATAAGTTTTTATTTGAAAATTCATTAAAATAAAAAGGAAAAATTGCACAAACCACCCTTGAACTATGGAGTTTGTACAATCACACACTTGAACTTTAAATTTGATTAATCACCCCCTAAACTTTGTTAAGTGTTGCAATCAGCTCTTTATACTTTGTTAAGTGTGGTAATCTCACCTCTGAACTTTTAAGTTGATCAATCAGCCATTTGTACTTTGTTAAGTGTTGCAATCAGCCCCTTCTGTTAGTTGTTGTTAAATTACCTTTTAATTGGGCTTCACATGTGTGACTCACACGTTAGTAGGAAAGAGCAAGCTCATTATTGACAGATCTGGAAAAATAAAAGTACAAGGGGCTGATTAATCAAATTAAAAGTTCAAGAGTGTGATTGCAACACTTAACAAAGTATAGGGGGTTGATTGATCAAATTAAAAGTTCAGATATGTGACTATAACAAACTCGAAAGTTTAGGGATAGTTTTTGCAATTTTTCTAAATAAAAAATATTCTCATATGCTTTCAATGAACTTTAAAGCATATGTATAATACAAAATTGATAAGATTTCAAAGAAAAATATCATTAGAGCTAAATTGTTGTTAAAAATTGTGAGTTTTTGCAAAGTTATTCAATAGCAAATTTGTGCAAAATTCAATATTATTGAAATTATTGAGTTTGTAGCGATTTTTACGTTATTTTTTGTTAAAATTAGAAGGTGAATTAGCAGAAACTGAATAAATGGTACAAATTGCACCATTTAAGTAAATTTAGAGTCCATTTTGACCAAATTAAAAATTTATAGTAAAATTTGAGACACCGTAACAAGTTTAGTGGGTACCGATTGAATTTCGCCATAAATAGTAATTAGAGGTGTATAACAATGAATTTGTTCCCTAGTTTGAGGACACAGTAGAAAAGAAATAGTAAAATCCACGTGGAAAAAGAAAATGAGGTGGTGAGTTGTGAGTGGTCGGTGAGGGGTCAAATTTATCCACGCTGTCGTAGTACGGTAATCCAAAAAAAAACCAACATTAGTTCCCTCCCCTGTTAGGTTTTGTTTCGTTTTCTTTCATTGATGATTTGATTTGTAATAGATTCGGTCAACCCCTGTCTCTATGGTCTTCAAAGCTGCACGTTCTGCATTTTTAAATGATTCTTTTTTTTCAAACTTTATTTTAGAACCTGCATTTATTACCCATTATCTCATTCTCAATCAATATTTTGTATTTAGAATCCTCAATTATTTATTATATTTGGGGCACTTTACAAAAAAAATATAATAGAAATAGTTTTTTTTTTTTAAGATTTAAACTAAAATACACTTTCACTTCTTAATGTATGAATTTGATGTCTATTTTGTCTTTAAAGTTTCAAAAGCGTCGCTTTTCCTTTTGAAGTTTGGAAAATGATTCTAAATGATCATAAATAAAATTGATCATTATTTTACTAACGAAAAAATGATGTGGCATCTTTTAAGTGACCATTCTTAAATTAGGTGACATCTTTTATTCATTTTTATATTAGTTTGAACCAGCGTGAGTTTTCTTTTTCTCTTACACTACCCTTCTCTCTCTTCCATTCTCATTCATTTCTTCACAAAAATAATATCATATAAATAGTTTTGTTCTAGTATTCTGCTACTACCTACTTCCTTTGTTCATAATATAATTTTTTTTTTAATGTTTTTAAAGCCTCACATCATTCTTAAATGATAATGATATAATGGATAAGAATAGAATTTATGTTCTTGTAGGAGTGAGAATTTCTTGAAGGAAGAGAGTTGCAACATTGAGCAAAGACAGAATAATTGGTCACATCATGAAGAGGTTGGCCCCACGCCACTAGATGGAGAGAAAAGAACAAGGTAAGATTTCGAAGAAGATTATTAGCCTACGTAGGAGATTTTACAATATGCAACCTTGAAAGTAACCTTTGTTGATATCTATTGATGAATGGTGGAGGTTTTTGGAAGGTTTGAGAAAGAATGGAGAATTGTATTAGAAATATGAGGATGGTCTAATTTGTATTTGGTAAAGGAAGAGGTCAAATTGGAAACGATTTTGCTAGACCAATTAATACGTGAGAAGGATTTGTAAGAAAAAATATATTGAAAGAAAATAACATGACGAGATGTAAAGACAAGGTTCGGATAGAAATTAAGATGTAGAGGAAGACATGACAGGTAAAGAAAAAACCAAGATATACACATGGTTGTGCATAGAATTCAAGTTTGGAGTGGTTGTGAGGTCGAAGTCAAGGATAGTAAAAACAGCCAAAAGTGCAAAGAGAACTGTATTTAGGTTGATAACCAAATACCTCTTGTATGCAATCTTTCTCAATAAATACTACGAAATTACTTCTGGTGGTAATGTTATCTAAGGGTTGTCACTTTTTTTTAAAGGAAAAGAAAATAAGTATTAAAATCAATTTGAGATAGTATGAAATAAGCATCTCTCTTTATCGACTTATTGTGGATAATACTAAATTCAAGAATATACATAAATTCCAAGTCGTTTATGTACTTTTCCTTTATATTTTAAAAATTTTAATATTTCTTTTTTATAATTAACATTTTTCATTCCTAATTGTGATCTTATCATATGGGTAGAAGTGGGAACAAGAACTCCTCTTCGTGGAGTTCAGTTAGTCCTTCGTGGCTCAATGTCCTCTCTACTACGCATGTATGTAGCCCATGTAGCTTTGCTTTGATTTTTAATGAACCAATTCTGTCTCTATAGTATAGCAATATTTTTAATAAATTAATTTTTTAATAGTAACAAACAACCGATTTTTATTCGAATAAATTATTATGTAAAGTGATTTTTTTTACATGAATAAATAACCTAATTCATTGAATTAAATATTGATTTTTTTTTAAAAAAAATATATAAGTAAATGAAGTGTATCATTTAGTGAAAAACCTTAATCATAAAAGTGGAAATTAAAACAATTAGAACATCAACATTATTTTTAAAAATATCAAGAACATTGAACATTATTTTTAAAAATATCAAGAACATTAAAGACTGTTGACTGAGAAATTTCGGTTAATCCTCAATTGTCACGTCATTATTCCAAATTAATGACGAAGTTACAAATAATTAAATTTGGGACCAATTATAAACTGACATTTGTCTCAAAATTAATTTGAAGACAAATTTGGTAAATCTTAAATTAAAATGCAACGTGTCTTCATTTGACCAAATAATTAAAGTTAATTTGGTCTAATTGGTTATATGAATTTTTGGTCAAAGTTAAATAAAACTCAAATTCTTATAGTTAGGCTCAAAGTCAACAAAGCCCAAGTCTAATGGTTGGGCCCAAAAGCCATTATGGCCCAAGCCCACATGCCTATAAAAAGCTGTATAAATAGATAAGTTCTTTTTCATTTCAGAGGTTCAGAAATTTTATTCTTCAGAGAATTCAGAGAGAATTGAGAGCAAAGAAGGTCAAGGTCCTCAAGTGCTAAATACTCCTTTAGGTGTTGAATCCTCTCAGAAGACCGACTCTTTAAAACCAGACTTTAGATGCTGAACATTCCTTGAAGTGTTAAACTTTCTTAGAAGACCAAAGACCCTTCAAGACTTCGTTCGTATCTTCAAGATGATCAACAAGCCAAGGGTTGATTCAAAGTTCAACAAGCCAAAGGTCAATCTAGAAATCAACAAGCCAAGGGCCGATCTAACAATCAACAAGCCAATGGTCTATCCAACGATGAACAAGCCAATGACCGATTCAAAGATCAACAAGCCAAATGCAGATCAGAAAAGACCAACAAGCGGGCTCGAGAACAAGCTTTCAACCCTCGAGACATTTGTTTATGAGAGAAAAAGAATCAAAGAAACAAATTAGAAATCGTACCACCCACAAAATTAATACAAATTCAAGTTCATTTACACGTGCCTTATTTTTCTTTTTTTGTTGAAATCACGTATGAACAAAGACAACAATATATTTAGCACTAATTTTAGGTAAATATATTTGTTGGGAGTTTTTTTCATTTTGGTCCCTGCTGTTTAAAAAAATCAATTTAATTCATTGTCTTAACATTTTCAATTCTATGCTCACTATTTTCTTGACAATATGTGATGAGAGCATTCGAACATCTGCCCTCTTAATCGAGAATACAAGCTTTATCTCAATTGAACTATACTCATATTGACAATTATATTACCATTGAAGAAGGTTAAAATTAGCTTATAATAAACTTATACGACAATACTTAGAGAGTTGAAAATTTTCAAGAAGAAATGAAGTATGTAAGTGAGAATTTTTTAATTCTGACAAAAAGTTTCGACATTTCTTCTATTAGGAAACCTAATTTCTCTTCCAAAATTTCAATAACTCGTCATGTACATTAATCATAAGCTAATTTTAACATTCATGGTAGGAAAAGTAATAATTGAACAATGTAAAAATATAGAAGACTAAATTGAAACTTTCAAGACAATGGAGACAACCTAAATAGTATGAAGTAAAATATATATATTTAGGCCTAATTTTATAAGTACTAGCTTGACCATCAAACTTTTGACATTAGAAATGACAAACCCACGATTCTTATTTTTTTTTATTAAAAAAAAAGGGTTAAAATCCCAAGTATCTAATTCAAAATAGTTATTGGTTCTCCTCAAGCTGCTGCACCCAAATGGCCTAGAAAGGGGATCAATATTAATAATTCAAGTCCCAAAAGATTCAGAGATCATCAAAGTTTCTATGGCCAAACGCCATAGAAACTGTGTCTGAAGATTACAAAATCAGATTCAGAAGACAGCCTTCACAAATTGTATCTCCCTATCCCAAAAAAATGCTGCCCTAATTAATTTTTGCATGCTCAATAAAAAGACCAAAAATTGCATGCAAACCAGAAGCCCCCAAATACATACATTTTCCCAAGTCCTAAACAACATCACCACCCTACAAAACTACCGTTAACAGTTAAGAGTTAAGGGTAGAGAGTACCCCTCCTGTTGAAGTTGGTATCACCACCTCCCAACCAGGCCCTTTGAGAGGAAATAAATCACCAGAAACTTTAGACTTCTCATCATTTGAAGCAGATGGGGCAATCAGATCAGAGCGGTCTAAAATACGCTCTAAATCGGTGTCGCTAATGTCCGTCTGAATCATCTTGTCTTCAGCAGAATCTTCCTCCCTTAATAGTGCTAGTAGATCCTCTTCCTGAAAATTTTTACACAAAACCGGGTAATGAGCGTGCACAAAAAATCTTGGTCAAGCAACATGAAACCTCCAACATCACAATAGAGAATGAATTTCATGGGGAAGATTTTTTTCTTTTTATATCCGTAGTCGTTGCACACACCTAAACTATTTTCACGGGACAACCACAACACCCTATAGTATATATGGTTGTCAAGATAACTTGTAGGATGGTAAATCCTAGGTAGGTGGCCACCATGACTAGAACTCATTCTCTCTAAATCTTTTATTATTTAACTGATCCCTTCTTGACCACTAGGCCAACCCATGGTGGGAAGATTCTTAGAAGCGCCAAAAAGAGAAAATGAGTTCATAATAATGGTGATATATAATAACAGATTTAAACATATTTATTGAGAATCCAAGGCTTGAAAACTACTAGGGCTAACCATAGCCAGATAAACCAAACCAATACACCCCTTGGCTTGCAATCATAATTTCAACAAATCCAAACATCACGACTCTATTTAACAATTCAAAAGTCAAATGTAGGCAATGAAGACTCAGAATGCATGAAAATGGATTGAAACGCTTTTAACTAACCTCTACAACAGTTCCAGAGTTGGGTTTTGTTCGTTCCTGGTGAAATTGCCCCTTCTCAATGACCACATGCTCAAGCTTCAACTTACTAAAGGCCCTTTTCAGAATGCGGCCCTGTTAAGACAATTCCTCAAAGATTAGAGTGCTGATGAATAGCATCATGATGAATATGGACACACCAAAAGATTAAGACCATCAGCAAGCTACCTCTATAGACTGAGCAGTTGCAAGTCTGTAAACGTGTACAGGTTTCGTTTGACCTATCCTGTGACACCTATCCATGGCCTGCAGATCCATTTGTGGGTTCTGGTGTACATACGCAATATGGTGAGTCAATTTTAATTCAGAAACTGAAAAATATTTAGTGTCAAGAAAAATACCCAATCGCTATCGTAGAGTATACAAGTATCTGCAGCAGTAAGGTTGATACCCAGACCACCAGCCCGCGTGCTTAGAATAAATATCCTGTAGTTGCTGTTAACATCATTGAACTCCTGGATCTACATGTGGAGAAACTAAATTGGTCAATTACACAATCTTTGACGCACCATCACCAACACTTTCATGATGGAAACATTTACAAAATTTTTAGTCTAGCTGAAGAAGGAAATAAAACTCAAAATAAGAAATCAACCTGGATTATCCATTCAATTAAGGTAATAGATCACCACGGCTTGTAAAGAGAAATCAATTAATTATTACATATAACTGAATAGACTACCAATTTGCAACATTCAAGTAATTAATTCAGTTTCAACTCAACGTTTCTCAAGATCCCGAACAGAACCTACTAATGTAGTAGTACAAAGCACAAAGTAGAGTTTGTAAAAATAAAATAAAGAAGCGGCAGCACAAAGTAAATGCAAGGCAGTAATGAGATTTTTGGACATTTCTCATATAAATATGAGCCAGGTGAAATGCCTACACATGCACTTAGACTAGGACACACTCATCAGAACCTTAGGAATCTTGCCGGGATCAGGTGAGGTGACCTCATTGAAGCACGCATCTTGTGTGCCATACTGAGGTGCATAATTTTATTTTTCTTGTCACAATGTCTTTTTCCTTTGTTTTCTTCCGCACAAATTCTCTTCTATAACATTTCCTTCATTATTGGCTATTTTTTCTACTTTCCGCAGAAATGCTCCTACCCCATAGAATTAGAACTCTAGTCTCTATATGGTACAGTTGACTTAACTACCTTCCCCATATATGATTGGCATTATATTCCCCTATCCTCCAACAGACTTATAAATTGTCGGCTTTACAAAAAGATCAAAGCCACCTTTCCAAATGTGTCCATCCGAACATTAGGGACCAACAGAACACGAAAATTCTCCCACTAGCCCAAGGGAAATAAAGTTGTGGGAGGCACTGAAGTCGATCACTACCACCACCACCACCACTACAAGCATTCCCATTGTGTCCCTTTCACCATCATCGTGAGGTGAAGTAAGGCCCAGCATTGGGTTCACTTCCCTGTTCTTGCATTTATGCCCCATTGGTACACTTCTCTTGAAGTGAAAATACAATTCCCTTCTCCCACATTCACTAAAGTTCCCAATCTATCAACTTTTTGTAAGTGTTGTCACTCTTAGTTTTGGCAATAGAGGATAGGATGCCTTAGTTGCATCAATCTTTTTCTCCTGCAGCATGTAATGACTTAGAGACCACATATAGAATCGTTCTTGTCAACAATCAGTTCACCTTCACCAGACTATTTTGGTACTCAACAAGTTGAACCACTTTCATTGTCGTTCCGAGTCCTACAAGTTGCAGCATTCAAACCTTTGCCGGTATCTCTGGTTTCAATCCATTGGCAAATTAAGAAATGATTTCAGAAATGTCCAGCAGCGGCACATCTAGCACCTCAAACTGCCTCCAATAATCTCTCGTCCAATTTCCATACAGATGGCGAATTTCTATCCATTCGTACCATGTTAAGGCTTGATCAATCATCAATGTGATTATGTTTGTCTCCATTATTTCCTTTTTGGACATCGGATTAAGCTTTAAAAAAATCTATCTAGACAGCCACCCATCAAGATCGATTCCATTGAACAGTGGTCCACCAACACCCCCTTCATTCAGGATCGCTTCATTGGTCTCCTTACTCCAATTCAGAGGCTACTTCTACAGTTTCCCACTCTCCCTCTTCCTTGCTCCCCAGTCCAACAATCAATATCTTACTCCCCCTTCCTCTGCAACAATTACCTCATTCTCTCCAATTGTGCTAGAGCCTTCTTAATCTCCAAAATCCTCTTTACTTCCTCGACCATCAGTTTCCATCTTCTACTCTCTTGGCATGCCCGTAGAAAGTACTTTGATACCAATTGATAAAGCCTATGAATGGACACTGTCTGATGACAAAACACTGGAAAAGAACTAGTCTCTAGACTGTACAGATGACTAACACAAACCTCTATCCATGCATGATTACCCACCTCTAACCTTCTAATAAACTTACTAAATGCTTTTTACAAAAAGGCCAACTAGTCCCTCCCTTTCTATCTAACTTTATTTCTTAGCTCCTTTTTCCGTTAGTATGTGAAGTGCAACCACAATTCTTATCACAATGCTTCTAATTAAAACCACTTCTCAAAAGTTTCATTATGTTTCATTGCATGTCCAAAAAGTACTCTTGAAAATTTCAAAAAACATAAAGCAATTATAATGCTCTTAAAGAATGCAGTTTAACCTTTTTTTTTTCCTCTCTCTAAAAGTACTTGTAGGAAAACTATTTCACTTAAATAGATTATTTTGAAAGGATTTTTGTCAAAGGAATGTATATATGCATGTATATTTTCCATTGATGACGTAGCTCTACATAGTAACAGATAAATGGAACATAGTTCTTTAGTACAACAATTTCCGAAATTGACATAATACTGCAACGTTTTGGCACATATAGGTCTTAATGTGAAAAAAGCAGGGACGAAAGGAAAAACAAGACCAAGAACAAACCACACAACTGGCTTAAAACTGTTCAGATATTTCATGCGCAAACTCATACCTGTCTTTTTCTGTCATCTAGTTTCACACCACCATCTATTCTGCAAACTTCAAATCCCTTCTCACTAAAATAGTAGTCCATGATATCCAGAATCTTAGTCCATTGAGAGAAGATAAGGACCTAATAGAAATGCAAAGTAGGCAATTAGGTTAACTAGGCAAAACTGAGAAGAATGACTGAACAAGATTTACAAATCAATTTACTTTATGCTTGCGTGCAAATAACTGTGTCAGCAATCTATCGAGTAAGCGAAATTTTCCACACTGCTCAACAATCTGCTCTACAGGAGGATACGTACCTGTCAGGAAAAAACAAGGGATTAAGTGAAATTGTATAATACATTTTTACCATGAAAGATTGAAGATTAAGAGAATGATACAAGATTCATCAAAGACTGATTCCAAGAGGTCGGGATGGTTGCAATTTTTCCGAAGCTGGACCATCAAATTATTCAGCTTTCCTTTAAAACCATGTCCTGCATTTTCAGAAAAGAATTACCACAATTAGCAGAACATAAAATGGAATGGAGTCTGTAACGAATAAAATGAAGACTATCATCAAATACGTAGCCTAAACAAAGCATGTAAAAGATGATCCAATAACATGCACGACAATTTTAACCTAGCAACATTTAATGCATGTTACAAAAGCCTAAATGAAATATAAAACAGTACAAGCATGCACTTGAAACCTGAACCCACGGCATTTGAGGCTTTAAGCACTCATTTATTTCAACTAGAAGTATACCAAACCAAATCAAACTGACCATTCAAACGGCACTAAGCCAGTTTGGTTTGATTTTTTTTCTTACTTTATGACCAAGCTGAACAAACCATATATCTATATGCAAAAACTTATAATGTAAAAACAATATAAAATAATAAAGAGAAGTCCTGAATTATTGTAGGATAAATGATTTTCATGTCTACAGTGAAACTTAAGAACTTTTACAATATATTATTAGTTAGATTGGATTTTTTAACGAATTTAAAATAGTTCCATTCACTTTGCATATTTGTCATGAAATTGAAGTGTATTTTCTAACATATAAAATTTAAACGAGTATAATGCAAAAATAGAAGTTTCAGAAGAATTTATCAAACCATTGGTCAGGTTCTCTAACGTTGAACAGATTGGTTCGGTTCATATTTTTCAAAAATAATAAAACTATCTGGTTCCAAGAAATTCATGAAAATTGAACCAAACCAAACCAAGAAGTAACCCTAACTTCAACCCACTATGAATGCTATGTACGGGGAAAATAGTCCCAAGGGAGAAAAAGTCATCAACATCAATATAATCTCAGTGTTCCATTCCTTCACAGAACCCATTCATCCATAGAAAGCTTAAAGGAGTTGGAAACTCGCTATCCCATAAATCCCCTGCTATTTAGCAGCTTCAACTACCAACCAAGAGAAACGATCATCCCACCGGCCATATACAAAATGATAAGAACAGAGAAACAAAGAAAATATACTGCAACATAATCGGTAGTTACAACGGCAAGCACATGGCATCTATATACTAAAACCCAATGCTAAACCACCTGATCCCTTCTCTGAGAGATGATTTTCCAATGTCTTGTTAATTAAATGTTCCTGAAAGTTCTTCTGATACTCGGTCATGTTTGCATACATTATGATTTCTTTTTTCCGTGGGAGCATTAGCTCAACATCAGATTTCATTCTCCGAAGTAGAAATGGTCTCAGTATTGCATGCAGTTTTGCTACCACCTGCAGGATTCGAATATCTGAATATGAAAAACTTGTGCAACAGTGTTGGAAAAAAAAAACCATCAAAAGAATTACAAACCTGGGCCTTTCTATTCTCTTGTGTTTCTTCTTTCTCTTCAGCATGACACTTTCCAGAGAGATCAAACCTAAAAACAAATTATTAGGAGCAAATCAATCTTGAATATGGTAATAATAATTATTTGACCCCCTGCAACTACATCACTATATTGACTTTTAGGCTACCACTCACCTCCGTGTTCGTGGATGGAAAAACAACTCTGAAGATTATAAGCATCCATAAAAAAATAAAAGGGCATACTCACCATGACTCAAATTCTTCATTGGATGAAAAGATATCTGGTAAAATAAAGTTCAACAACGACCAAAGCTCTGCCAAATTATTCTGCAGCGGTGTCCCAGTTAGCAGCAGTTTATTTTCAACAGTTATGTACTTCAGCTCCTTCAGCAATTTGCATTTTGAGTTTTTCAGCCTATGCCCCTTCAAGAAAAATTTTCAGGACTATAAGTTTACCAAAATTCATTAACTATATTCCATAAGAGACACGTTAGAAGCCTGGTCTGAAAGATGGCTGACCTCATCAACGACAAGATATTTCCAATTGTAATGCCTCAAAAACTTTTTCGCATCACTCATTGCAATCTCATACGAAGTAACCACTATGGGGAACTTGGGTCCAATTGTTCTAGGCATCTGCTTCCTTCGAATCTCTTCCCTTTGTTTTTTGTCACCATGATATATAATGGCACTCACTGTGGGCACAAATCTATATATGAAGACATAGAAACAAAATGGAGGAAAATAAGGTGTTTAAACAATTTTATTATTTAAAAAAATTCATACCAAGTTAACACAGGAGAGTACCTCGATATTTCATTTATCCAATTCGAAAGTGTGGAAAGAGGAGCAATTACTAAGTAAGGTCCATCCAGTCCCTTCCCTTTCAGATGTGCAAGGAAGCCAATCGTTTGAATTGTCTTACCAAGCCCCATTTGATCTGCAAGGATTCCATTCAGCCCATTCTGCCATAATGAAATCAACCATTTGACACCCTTGAGTTGGTAGGACTTCAATTTTCCACCAGTCAATAGAGGTACAAGTTCACTCTGCTCCTTTTCGATTCTTTCTTCCTCTGTCAAGTTTACATCTTCATCCTGCTCACCTTCTTTCGATCTAGTCAGCATAGCTGCAACAGCCCTTTTTGCCTTCCTCTAGAAACATTTTCATCCCAGGTTAGAATTTATTTAACAATATACCTATAGTACTGAAGTAACAAAAGATATTGAAGATTAATTAAAAACACATTACGTGAGGTTAAAATTTCAAATATAAAAAGGTTTAAAATAATCCCCCAAGATGTTAAGACATGAGAAGCACATAATTCTTACATTATTATAACGTGCAGCAGCTTTCCTCTTTGAACCACGCCCACTACTTTTCTCAACGGATTTCTTCTCTTCCTCCACTCCATTCTAGCAAATAGTTGAAATCAAATCTCAATGAGGGGCAGAAAAGGCGCATAACTTTAAAATGCATAAAATATACAGCACATAGACATACAAATGTGATGTCATCCATTTTCTCCAGCAAAAATTCTGAGTATAACTGTGTTTGAGTGAGAAGTTCATCCAACTTTGTAAACTGATTGTCATTCAACTTTGGAGAATCTGTTGAATCCTCAAGTCTCTCGGCCTCCTCTTCCTTGACCCGAGCTTCCAGCAATTTCTGTTCCTCCTCTGCCATTTCTTTTGATATAAGGCTGGAATCCCCATTTTTTGCTTCCAAAATTATCTCTTCGTCCAACTTGATTTCATTTTCCCCATTAGACAAATCCTTCATGCAAAAGGGGAATGAAGTCATAAAACAATTTGGCGCAGCATTAGAAAAAAGGGATTCCAGTTCAGTAGGAATCGGATGCAACCTAATTGAAATATTCACTACTGACATGCATAACATGCAAAGATAGCTTATGTGAACACGATGGTAAAAGAATGCACAAGAAAACAAACACGCAAGTGTGAAAAGTCTATACGGAATCTCAAATAGACTACATGTTCCCTTCCATTTACTCCAACATTTTCAAGAAGTTGGAAGTATTTCCACCATTTCTAAATGAATTTCACCGCAAATGTTATTGAATATCAGACAGTGCTAATAAACAAACTTGTTTTCAAGTGCCAACAAGTTATTGAGTGGTTAGAACCAGGGAAAACCTGTTTCAGGGAAAAATCAAAAATCTTTCATTTCAGCGTTGTGACGGAAGATAATTAAATAAAAAGTGAACAAAAAAGGAGAGCGAGGAAAAGCCTTTTTTTCCATGCGGCTGTTTGGGAGCGTTTTAGGAAGAAAAAAAAAGTCTAAACGAAAGATTAATTATTACACATTAAGATATTTATTTCTAGAAAATTCTTTTTTCTCATTTATTTGTATGAATAATCTATTTTTTGAACAAAAAATAATGATTTCAAGGACAGAATAATCCTTTTTCTTACACACCATTTAAAAGCTCTTCTCGAAAGCAGTTGTAAACACGAAATCGCTCTTTTCTTTCCAGCACTTACTAAAATATCCACACCAGGTCTTTTGCAGTATCAAAAGAATCAAGAGGCACAAAAAAGAGTCAGAGCACAAAGCCAGAGTAAGGAAAACGAAAAAACCTCGTCTTCCAGAACCGAAGTCGGGGACTCTGCGGAATTATCAGCTCGTGGTTGTTTCTCCTCGACAGCCATTTTCAGCCCTAAAATGAGTATCAAACAGTGAACAAATACCAGATTAAACCAACAAACAGAGCAAAACCACTTGAGAAAAACAAACAACCAAGTGATTTTCCTAAGAAGCTGTAAACCGTGCACAGAGTTGATTAATCTTTGGTACTGAAATTCTTACCGCTCAACAAATACAAAGAAGAAAATCTGGAAGCAGAACGAACCAAATGCGCAATCGAAAATCGAACAGTCTTCTGTGCTCCAGTTGAGATTCACCAAGAAATGAAGAAATTTTACAGGGAAACGACCAGGGGAAAATGGATCGTCGTGAAGTTTCGCGGAGAAGCTGCGCGTTCTGTAATATTGGTTCTTAAAAAATGCTTTTTCCTTTTTCCTGGTTCGGGGTTTTAGGCGGGAAAAGAAGAGGCATTTTGGCCCTGAAGATGCAATTAATTACAAAAATACCTCCACTACTGGTCTAGTTGCCGTACAGTTAAATTTATTAATTACAAAAACGCCGTAAAGTTTTTTAAACTTTTCTCTGTTTTTTTTCTTCTAACTTTTAATTTATTTAACCAACCGTGTACATTTTTTTTTTATAGTTGAACAAACTAAGGTGAGAAATTCAAATTTTTGAACTTTAAAATTCTATTTGTTTTACTAGTTTTGAGATGAATTTTGACAATGATATAAAAAATTCATATTTGTTTTATGGATATTTACTTTTTAAAGCTCAAATAATTACTATTCAATGATAAAAATATCGCATTAACCATGAAATTTTATTATTATAGGAGATTGAACTTTTTTACTTTGGACTTTTTTTCTTAGGAAATGAATAAGAGAGAGGAGAGATAAAAGTACTCATTACATGTGTAAATTGATTTTAATTGTTTTAAATTATTATTTACTAATTAATTAACTATCTAATATAAATATTTTTAAATTAAATTTAATGATTTAAATTATTTTTTTCTATAAAACAAACACAAATATTTAATTATCATACATATCTAAACACAGATATTTATTAACCAAACATTTTAACTTTAGATTTTTAACTCCTAGATATTTAATATTTGTGATTCAAACGGACTGCAAGTATAAAGCATATGCCTTAACTAGTTGATTAGTGATCAAAATATATAATTCACCTCTCAATTATAAGAACATTGCTACAATCAATACTCTCAAACTATGAGATTACTATATTAAATTCAAAATGTTAATTTTAAAATTAAAAAATAAAAATTGTAAACACCAATTGTACGTGCATTTTGCAATATGTCATTGAAAGAGTTATAGTGCATGGTTTAGTTGCAACAATTTTGTAAGTTTGAGAAGTAATTGATCAAATTAAAAGTTCAAGTGTGTAATTGTAGTAATTTTTAAAGTTCATCGGTGGTTTTTGTAACACGTAATTTTATGCACTTAAAAGTAAATCTAATATAAATAATTATTTTAGTTTGATTCAACCTAATATTAGTTGAACTAACAACTTTAATCAAGAATAGCCGACTCAGTTTAGAAGGATTGTGCGTAATTGAAGTGAACCTACTCAGTTTGGATTGGTCAGATTTAGTTTATTGAACTCGTCTAATTTCTCATACCCGACCACAAATTAAGAAAACACAAACGCTTAAATTACAAATTTAAGAATCAGTTTGTGTCTATTTAATTCCTAAAGTTTAAAAAGTGTCTAATACATGTTGGAACTTTCAATTTTATGTTCAAAAGTCCATGAACTTTAAAAATGTCTAATATGTTCATAAATTTTCAATCTTGTGTCTAATAATTCTATGACATAATCGAAATTTTTAAAAATTAACTGATCTATTAGAATTTTATGTCTAATATGTAGGATCTTAAACTTTCAATTTTGTGTGTTTTATGCATGTGAACTTTAAAAAATGATGAATGGGTTAAATGCCTATTAGACACAAAATTGAAAATTCAAAAACCTATTAGACACATAATTGAAAGTTTAAGATATTAGATACTTTTTAAAAAAAAAATTAGAGATCAAATAAACACAAACTTGAAAGTTTAATGATTTATTAAATATTTTTTAAAGAATAAAGACCAATAGGATTGCAAAAATAAATACCGTAGTTAAAAATCCAACGAAACAACAATCAATCCTTCAAATCAACAACAACGTCTACAAATACCATCAACAAGCCTAAGCAAAATAAAATAAAAATAAAACTTTAATAAAACCAAAGTTCATCTTGGTCATTGCCACGACTGCATCACAATTTTAATCAACAACAATCAACCAAAGAAATTTAAATAATATCAAACACTTGTTTTTTTTCTTTTTCCTTTTTTTTTTTCTATAAAATAAATAAGATCTGAAATTCAATCATATAATTTTCTTTTTCCCAAGGAAAAACAATTTGGGCTCAAAAGAGCGGCCTTTGGGTCCCGGGATGGTTCATCTCTCTCGAGTCATTGCTAGAAGTTGCGTGCTCACTGCTGTCGTCTGACAAGGCTATTTTCCTAAATTTTGACATGTCGGCATGGTACGCACTTGAATCATAGTCCGAGCTGGTCCCACTGTAAATGGAGCTTTGACCTGGTCTTATCCCTTCGTTTAGATCATCCAATGAAACATCCCCTTCTAAGGCACGTACAACCTGTAAATGTTTTTAAAATATTATATTGTCTATTTCCGATGTCATTTCATTCTCAATTAATATATTAATAGTTCGTTTAATTTATTGGGTCTTGTGTTAATTTTGAGTTTAAAGATCGATAGAAAAAGGAGTATTGAAAATATGTATTAAAGATTGAATATACTATAGCATGCCGAACTTAAGTTTTATGTAGAAGATGATTCTATGAAGGTACCTGGCTCATTTTAGGGCGTTTTCTAGCAGAGTGACGAATGGAGGCAGCAGCACACGCTACCATGCGAGCCATTTCCTGAGTGTTGAATTCGTTTTCTAACCGCATATCCACCAACTCTTCGTAGATGCCTTCTCCCAATGCTCGACTCATGAGTGGTCGCGCCTGGACCATAAACATAAAAAAATTAAATGTTTTGCTCATCATTTTATTTAGTTATAACATAGAAAGTGAATGTCACGTGTGTTTGAATATATATAACATAGGTTTATGTAACTTATAGAACTAGTAAATCTACAAAAAAAGAATAAATTAAACCAATATGGTAAACATATATTTGACTTTTGAAGCTAAATAATCGGATAATAATACCCAGTCGACTAAGCTATCCTCCATGGCATGAGTGGGGTCGACAGGTCGTTTCCCAGTGATGAGTTCCAACAACATTACACCAAATGAGAACACGTCAGACTTCTCTGTCAGCTTCCCGCTCGATGCATATTCTGGTGCCAAATACCTAAATCAACATATCAGGAAAAAAAATTTAAAATTTTATTGACTTCTTAATTTTGTCCAAATTTTAACGTTTGATAACCATTTAGGCCCCGTTTGATAACTATTTGATTTTTGGTTTTTAGTTTTTGAAAATTAAGTTTGTTTTATCTCAATTTCTCTACAATGGTTTTCATCTCCCTTAAAGAAACATTTGAATTCTTAGCCAAATTTTAAAAACAAAAACAAGTTTTTTGAAAACTCTTTTTTTTTAGTTTTCAAAACATGGCTTGATTTTTGAAAACATGGGTAAAAATGAGATAACAAAACAAGTAAATTCAAAGGTGGAAGTAGCATTTATAGGCTTAATTTTCAAAAACCAAAAACCAAAAACCAAATGGTTATCAAACGGGACCTTAATTTTTTTGTTTTTTGTTTTTAAAAATTAAGTCTATCAATACTACTTCTATCTATGATTTTTCTTGTTTTGTTATCTATTTTTTACATATAACGGGACCTTAAATTTTTTGTTTTTTGTTTTTAAAAATTAAGTCTATCAATACTACTTCTATCTATGATTTTTCTTGTTTTGTTATCTATTTTTTACATATATTTTCAAAAATCAAGTCGAGTTTTAAAAACTAAAAAAAAATAGTTTTCAAAAACTCATTTTTCATTTTTGGAATTTGACTAAGAATTCAAATGTTTCTTTAAGAGAGATGAAAACCATTGTAGAAAAATTGAGAGAAAACAAGTTTAATTTTTAAAAATAAAAAACTAAGGCTCCGGTCGTTTGATAACCATTTGGTTTTTAAAAATTAAGCCTATAAATATTACTTCTACCCATGGATTTTCATGTTTTCTTATCTACTTTTTACATACATGCGTTTTCAAAAACCAAACCAAAATTTGAAAACTAAAAAAAGTAGTTTTTAAAAAGTAGTTTTTGTTTTTGGAATTTGACTAGAAATCAAATATGTCCTTAAGAAAGATAGAAACCATTGTAGAGAATATGAAAAATATTGTAGATAAATTGTGAGAAAACAAGCACAATTTTCAAAAAACCAAAAACCAGATAGTTATCAAACGGGGCAATGATTATCAAACGGGACTTAGTTTTTGATTTTTGATTTTTTAAATTTGTACTTGTTTTCTCACAGTTAATCTACAATAGTTTTCATATTCCCTACAATAATTTTCATCTTTCTTAAGGAACCCTTTGAGTTCTTAGTATTCCAAAAAAAAAAAAAATTTGAAAATTACTTTTTCAAAACTTGGTTTGATTTTTGAAAACGACTTAAAAAGTAGTAACAAAAGAAGAGAACCTATAGGTGGAAGTAATATTTATAGTTTAACTTTCAAAAAACAAAAACTCAGGGTCTGTTTGAAGGACTAAGCGAGTTATAATAGTATGTGGAGTTAAATAACTCTGCACTTCAAACACATACTATTATAATCCAGACTAAATAACTCTACATCCTAAACACATATTATATAACTCCATAGACTATTATAATCTACATACTAGTAAAATTCAAACTATTATAACTCACTAAACACTCCAAACAGTCCCTAAATGATTATCAAAAAGAGCCTAAACATTGATTTGATAACCATTTTATGTTTTGAATCACATACCCAAATGTACCCATAACCCTGGTGGAGACATGAGTGTGATTATCTGAAGACAACTTAGCCAATCCAAAATCTGCTACCTGAAATCATCACAACTCCATACCGCATCAACATAATTAGACTTTGGTTTCCCATAAAAATTGAAGTTATTAGGGATAAATTATTTAACATGTACATCACAATGTAATCGTGATAATAAAATATTGAAAAAAAAGCATTTGCATTGTGTTAACAACACATTAAATCATTTATCCTTTAGGATGATATATATGCTTTTCCATTACACATACCATTGCTTCAAAGTTGGCATCAATAAGAATATTAGCTGACTTGATATCTCGATGAATAATCTTTGGATGACCTGAAAGTGAGGAGATTTTTTTCTTACTAAATAATATACTAAGAAATATGTAGAATCAATTATTTTTAGTAACCAATTGGTAGAATTTAACTTGACTAATGTGATAAAAATTATGCAATTGAAAGTGTGTTTGGGAGTACTTCTCTAAAAAGTATATTTAAATTGTCATATATATATATCAAGCAATTAGGAAGAAAATGTGCATGTAAAGAGAGAGGTGTGCTTATAGAGCAAATGGGAAGAGAAAGTATATGTCATGAAAGGTTAATAAGGATAGTGTTTAAGTGAAAAGTATTTGTTAAAGTGTCATATCAATTGCTTATTTAAAAAAGTGCTTTTAAGAGTGAAAAGTATTTGTTAAAGTATCTCTTATTTGAAAAATCACTTCTAAGTTGCTTTTCAAATAATTTTAAAAAGTACTTTAAGTGACAAGTATTTGTTAAAGTATCATATCTCATTAGCATTTTTTAGTTGTTTTTGACTTATTTGAAAAATGCCCATTTAAATGATCATACTCTAATTAAAGTTAAAAACACTTTCAAACTTATCGTAATCTAATTAAGTAATTATGTAACACAATGTAACATCAAAGAGAAGAGATTTCTTACAATCTTCATGAAGGTAAGCAAGACCCTTGGCAGAACCTATGGCAATACGAAGTCTGGCTGGCCAATCCATTACTGGAAGACCTTTACCTGAAACCAATTCATGAAATGAGAGAGAATTAATTCATAAAATGTCAATAAGATCTTTTCATATACATATATAATTTTAAATTTTGACTAAGGTTTTAAAAATATTTTTCAAAAAATATATTAACAAACAAACATGAAATTTGGTCGTCGGTGTAGTTTTAGAAATTTTAGGTTGATTTCTATAATTTCAATTTAGTCCTTATAGTTTAAAACCTCACAAGAAATCTCAAGTTGTTTTTATCCACTAGAAACTCATCCCTTTTTCGACTGTTTTTACTAATTCCTAAACCCTAGTACAATAAGTTATTATTAGTCTAATAGAAAACATCATCTAATTGTCATATAAGTAGAATGCATATCACATATTCAATATAACAATGACTATGTAACAACATATGTCAATTTTGTAAGGTTTTATCAAACAATAGAAATCAAATCAAAACTTTTTAAACTATAGAAATCAAATTGAAACTAAACTCAAACTATACGAACTAAATTGAAAATTTGTTATAAAGATCCAAATTGAATCAACAGACTTAAATTGATAATTTAACCTAAAAAGTGAAAAAAAAGAAAAGAAAAAAAAAGAGTACCATGAAGGTGATGCTCCAAGGTGTTGTTAGGAACAAACTCATAGACCAACATTCTTTGTCCACCGGCAATGCAAAAGCCAACCAAGGATACCAAATGCCTGTGGTGGACTCTGCTAATAATCTCAACCTCAGCCATGAACTCCCTCTCCCCCTGCCCGCTGCCCACCTTCAGGCTCTTCACCGCCACCTCCTTCCCGTTCGGCAGCACCCCCTTGTGCACGTACCCAAACCCGCCCTGTCCGAGCAGATTCCCGTGCGCGAACCCACCCGTTGCTGCTGCGAGCTCATCATACGTGAACGTGCTCTTGTTGAACCCGAAGGCAATCGATGGTGATGGCGGAGGAAGAGGAGGGCCCGTGTACGTGCTGCTCATCGTCATGTTGTCGCTGTTCATCGGCGGCCACCCGCTCCCGGGTGGGGACCCCGATACTGGTGGCCTCCCAAATTGGTCCGTCCCGGGACCGTGCATGCCGTTGTTGTGCCAGTTTGGTTGCTGTGAACTGTTGTAATAGTCACTACCTGCATGTTAATGTCATGAAATAACCAAAGTGTGGTCTTTTTTTTTTTTTTTTTTTTAAGTTCTTAAAGTTATAATATTATCTCTATGTTTCAATTTATTAACTAGAGTGATCCATTTGTCAAAGTGAACATAATTCAACAGTAATTGACATGTACTCTCGATCAAGAAGTCAGAAATTCGAATCTCTCACCTAACATGTTGTAATACTAAAAAAAAAAATGCTTAAGTGGTCCATTTTTTAACCATCATGGGTTGGCCTAGTGGTCAAAGGGCCTTGGAGAACTAAGAGGGAATGGGTTCAATCCATGGTGGCCACCTACCTAGGATTTAATTTCCTACGTGTTTCTTTGTCAACCAAATGTAGTAGGGTCAGGCGGTTGTCCGGTGAAATTAGTCGAGGTGCGCGTAAGCTGGCCCGGACACTCATCGATATCAAAAAGAAAAGAAAAGAAAAAGTGGTCCATTTTTAATGTAGACTATAAATATGTAAATATATTAAGATCACACCCGACTATGTTAATGTACACTAATTTTCATTACATTTAAAATAACTCATTAATGGCGAGAACCATATACACTTGTTAAAAAAACCATAGTACCAAATTAAAAATTTAAAAATAGAGAGGACCAAACAAAATTGAATGCATGGGAAATAATTCAAACCTACTAACCTAAAAGTGTTAGATGCATGATTAATCTGAGTAATGGTGACCACTCTTTCTTTTATGAATAATGATAACATTAATTACATTCATATTTTCTTTTTCAAAAAATAACATTCAGCATAATTTTTTATGTGTGATTCATTGAATTTTTTTTAGAACATACTTGACTTTAAATGTTTTATATTTATAAATTAAAATAAAATAAAAAAATAAAAGTTAGAGTTACAAGTTTGATACTTTAGGCCCCGTTTGATAACCATTTGAATTTTGGTTTTTAATTTTTAAAAATTAAACCTATTAATACTACTTCCACCTATAGCTTTTCATGTTTTTTTATCTACTTTTTAGATGTGTTTTCAAAAACTAAGCCAAGTTTTGAAAACTAAAAAAAGTAGTTTTCAAAAATTTGTTTTTGTTTTTAGAATTTAGCTAAGAGTTCAAGTGTTTTCTTAAGAAAGATGAAAATTATTGTAGAGAAATGGTGAGAAAACAAGTACAATTTTTAAAAACCCAAAATAAAAAACAAAATGGTTATCAAACAAGGCCTAAACTTTTAATTTTATGTTAAATAACTTTGGTTGAGTCTCTAAAATTTTAAAATTTATCCTTTTAGAAGTCCCTGAATTTTCAGAAATTACCATTTAAAAACATAATGATGGAAGAAAAATTAATTTACCTTTAGGTCCATTGCCATGATCTCCATAATATTGCATAGGATCTCCCTTTCTCTTCTTCTTCTTCGAACACACTGCAATTATTGATATGAGAGCAATTATGAATACTCCCACCCCCACCGCCACCCCAATTATAATTCCTGCGTTGATCTCCAACGGCCCTGAATCATCGGCGTCCGATGGCGGTGCTTGCTGTCTTGCTCCCGACGATCTTGGTGATGCTCTCCCTTCGGTCGGAGCTGGCGGAGGCAATGCATCTGTCGGAGACGAAGATCGAGATGGAGGAGATTGAGAAACAAATGGCGGCGACCGCGGGCTTCCCACTCTTGGAGCTGGAGGGGATTTGTTATCACCGGAGGAGCCCTTTGACGACGACTTTGGTGGTGGAGATTTCTCTATATAAGAATATAAATAAAAGATTAAATATACTCTAAGTCTAACTCTCCTTTAGACTATGATTTTGTTTTTAATTTTCTACTTTTGAAAATTGTATTTACTTACCATTTCTTTACTAGTTCTATAAGCCAAATTTCCAAAAAAACAAAAAAAAAGTTTTAATTTTTTTTTTTTTTTTGAGTTTTTAACCCAAAATTTAAGTAGAAATTTGTTAAAATGTTAAACGAAAAATTGACGTAACTATGACCTAAAACGACAATGACTAGAATGCTTGTTTAGATTAAATATGAAAAAACGATATTCAGACACATTAACTTTTCGTTCGACATTCTAATAGATTTTTACTTCAATAGTATTTTTGAAACATTTATAAAAAGCCAAGGACAATATTGCAACTTTTGAAAGAATATGAATATTTTTGAAACATAAGCAAAGTACAGTGCCATTTTTTTTTTATAATTTAGCTTTTTTTTTTCTCTAATTTGTTTACCTCCTAAATTTTTAAAATCAAAAGATTATATAGATATAAAATACATAATTTTGCCATTCCTTATGAAAATTTCTAAATCCACCTAAAAGTCGAGGATAATTTAATATAACCTGATGGGGGGGGAGAGGAATCGGAAGAGTCATCGTTTGTAGGTGATGGTGGTGGAGAGCGATCGGCATCAGCATCGGGAGACGGTGGCGATGGCGGTGACGATGAAGGTGGAGGCGACGACGAATCCGGCGATGGAGGGGCGGGTGTAGACGGAGAGTCCGGCCCGGGAGCAGTCTCATCAAATGTTGAACTCATCTCTCTCTCTTATCAAAGCAGTGAAATTCCGGCCAAGATTTAACACAAAAATATTTTCGCCGGAAATTTCACCAGCTTTCCTGCAAAACCCTGAACAATAAAACATATCAAAACGAAAGCCAAAACTCAACCAAAAAAATTACAATAAAACTGCCATGAAAACACCAACCTAATGGCTCATTAATTCCGCCATGGAAAAAGAACTCTTGAGAGAGACAGGATTAATGAAGGGATTAAAATGAAATTAATTACCTTTTGAGAAAGGGGGAAAGAAGGAAAAAAATGAGTTTCAAAGTGAGAATCCCATAAGAGAAAATGAGAGGGAGACCCTTTTTGGCTTGTCTAATCCAATGGTCTCCTACATACAAGGTGGATTAGGCTATGTTTTAATTTTCTAATCCCAAGTTTAGTTGGAGTTTGTTATTAATATTAACCATTTACAAGGCGGAGTTTTGGTTGACCTTCAAACCCTTCTTTTTGAACTAACTTAAAAAAATAAAAAAAATAAAAAAATTGCTTTCCTGTTTTGAAGCTTTTCTTTACACTTGCGACAAATACAGCCTCAAAAAGCACAAATTAAATAGCCAATGATTTAATTTCTTTGAGTAAAATGAAAAATGGATGGCTGTTGACTTCATGTGATTTACTTGGTTTTACTTTCAACTGGCTATATGGAGAAAGAGAAACACCTTAATTAATTTGTATTAAGTTTATTTTATTTGGATCTTTGTGGTTTCCGAAGTTTAAGATATCTTTGTCGTTATTAGGATATTAATATATCAAAAGTTTTCTTAATTACGATGACATGTTTTCAACCGTTTTCTTACCTCTATATGCATTTTATTTGAACGTGGTCAAGAGAGAAAAATTAAAGATGGGTTTTAGGAATTTACTTGTTTTCTATACAATTTGTCGCCTCTTTATTTTTTTTTTACCGCATCCAATCTAAAGTAAAAATACCACGTATGAATATGATTAAGATTAGAAAACGATAGATGATTCGAGCATAGCTCATCTGATTAAGACATTGTCACTTTAACTAATTAAAAGGTTAGAGATTTAAATCTTCGTTATTTTCGCATATTGTTGGACTAAAAAAGACCATTAGAAAAAATGATAGGAATTAACTAATGTGTGATTATAATGATTTTTTTAAAAAAACTATAGAGATCGATTGAGATCAAAGATCAAACATCAAAGACTAAAATAGTAATATAAAACCAATAATAAAGCCGAGTAAGATCATCTATAATCATTGCAATATATGAACCTTACAACTAGTGTTACTAGAATAGAATAAGGCCACCATCAACTCAATCTACTTACAATTAATGAACTCTTTAGGGCTGTTTGGGACGCTGAGTGGATTATAATAGTATGTGGGTTATAATAGTCTGTTAAGTTATATAATCTATGTTTAAGATGCAAAGTTATTTAGTATGGGTTATAATAATTCGTGATTTGTGTGCAGAGTAATTCACAAACTATTATTACTCATACTATTATAACTCATGTCTCAAATAACCTCTTAATAAGTTACATCTCTTAATAAACTAAAATACTCTCAATATATACACTATACTTAAATACTCAAAATCACAACTTATACCTGAATCAGTTATGATCATAATTAACTTAAAAAATCTTGGTCTTTTTTTTTTTTTTTTTTTTGCGCCAAGGATAACAAAGATCACCTTCAAATTAAAGACAGTCTTTTGGTTCAACCCCTCAACACTCATTATATAGTCCTATCATCCACATAAAGAACAACAAACAATGAAACTTCTTCATAATCATGATCCTCATAATCTCAAAACTTCTTCATAATCACGATCCTCCGGCGGCATCCTCTCCACCGGACACACCCTCACAAGGCTATTCACATACGGCAGAAACCGTCCGGCACCGGCACGATCCGTCGGATCTACTAATTTTCTCACAACCTTCCCCTTCCTTTTCTCCACATCATAGAGAATCACATTGCTCCCCACAAGAAGCATCACCACTCCATCACTTACACAAGATAAAACTCTCACCTCTCCATCAAAATCCTCGCCCAAATAATCCCCAAGATCAAGTGGAATTTGACGCTTCAACACCATGTCATGACCACCATAGATGCCAAGCGAATAAGAATCCGCTTCATCATCCTTGTCGTTACAAGTCTTTACCATAACATAACACAGCTCTCCACGGATCTCCGTTAGAGCTCCCTGGCCAAGAGGGAGAGGGAGCCGAATCTCCCCATGTTCTTCATATGCCAAATCAAACCCGAGAATGACCCCATTCGACGTCTCCCAATACACGGATCTATCAATACAAAATCCGTCCCCTCCAAACGTCAAATCACCATCACCATCACCATCATCAGCACCAGCATAGAAGTATTGGGACTCAGCAACTCTCCAAGAGTTGGTCCTAGAAGAGTAGATCTCAAAGTAAACAGCATTAACTTCTTGAACAGGGACAGCACAGACAATTTGGAAGTGGGATTCAAAGTTGTAAGTGGAGGGAGTGAAAGCAAGGGCAATGGCAGAGGCAGGGCAATGGAACAGAGTGGGTTCAGGGAGCTGTTTCCATTCTCCAGTGGTGGGGTTGCATATGAAGTAGATGCCGTCTTGGAAGGTGCTTTGGCAGCAGAGGAGGCCATTGGAAGTGGTTCTGAAGGAAGTGGATTCAGGGAGGAAGGTAAGGGGAGGGAATGGGACGCCATGGGAGTGGTGGTCGAGAGGGATGAAGAAAGGGTATTGGTGGTGGTTGGATTGGGAGAAGAAGCCGGAGGTTTTGGTGAAGTGAGTGGCTTGTTGGTGGGCGAGGAAGGGGGAAGAGATCCATTGGTTCCAGTTTTTGGAGACTGATTTGAATCTGCACAGGGATTTGGCTGGGACGAACCGAAGAACGTTCTTCATTATCGCGTCTTGGATGTCCATTATTTTGTCCTGCATCAATACGTGATATTGGAAGCTTTAATTAAATTGAACGTGAAAGAGAAACTGAAGATTTCAGAATTATTAGTGAGAAATGGAATTTGTATTTACTTCACTGTTGCTCTTTCTTCTTTAAATAGAAAGAGAGAGAGAGTACAGAGAATAAAGCAATACCAGAGTTTGTACAAGAAGACAGAGACGTGGCACTATATAATTTGATATACAGAGTATGCTAAAGGAATAGAAGTCTTTAGAATATCTCAATTTTGTCTAAATGAAAAGACACGGTTTATCAGTTCTTCACACTCCTTCACAGAGTTGATCTTCATTATTATCATGTCTTCTTGATCATATAATATTGAGCTGGTTTTTCTCAAAGCCATCAAAGAGTAAAGATTATGGGTCCATTCGAGCTTAACTCGGTGAATAAGATGTCTATTACCTCTTATAAAGTTGTAAGCATGATTATCTACTCTATGTATTAATTAAATTTAAGAAAAAAAAAATTAAAAATTGTTGAATGTGGTGATCATAAAAATTGTTGAATGTGGTGATCACAATGTGGGTATATTCTAACAACAAGAAATTAATCGAAGGATTGCAACAATGTATGTAGCAGATGCATTTAAGGCAGTATTTTGAGATTATCGTCTACCCTTAAGAAGGATGGCCAAAGTACATGTCTAAGGTACAATTTTTTTAAACTTCTATCTCATATATCTAATAAATAGTCACTTAAAAAGGATGTTACATTTACAATTATTTTCTAAAATACAATGTTCATAATTATTTTTATAAATTTGCACGTTTATAAATATTTTTAAAAAATCCAAAACACATTTTTTTTCAACAATGGTAGGTGAGAGGTCAAATTATCAATGTTTAAAATGGTGATTAGTGCCTTATTTGCTTATGTTGGATCCAAAACACATATTGCTCTTATATATATTCTACAGCCTGAACTGCACTCAAGTGTTGTACAACCTATTTTATAATTACAGTTTTTTTATTTTTTATTTTTAAATCAATATTTTTTTTTCTTGTGATTATAAAGTGAGCTGTACAATATTTGGGAAGTTGTGGCCTTAAATGTAAACTTAAAATCAATTTTTAGAAACAGTTTCTAACAGACAAAAAAGTTTTAACTTCAATCCAATCACTCAAAACTCTGAGACTAATCTTATTCTTAACCTAACATATAAATGCATAAAAATGAAGAAGAAACTGAAGAAGCAAAAACGAAGAAACACGAACCTGGCCAGAACAGAATTGCTCAGTTTAATGCACAAAACTTCGAGTTCGTCTTCGCGATCTTTCGTTTTGTTGACCGGAGAATCAAAATTAAATATCGACGGGAGAATTTTGATCGGATTGGAACTGCAGCATCGACTGATTTGTGAAGATACAAGATAGTTTTGGAAATGATAGGCGATCAGGCGATGAAAATCGGAATTGGAGAGAAAGAGAGCGAAAGAGAGAGGCGATTTTAGCGGAGAGAAAGAGAATTGGTCCGGTAATTGATGAAAGCAAGTAATGTGAAACAGAAAAATATTCGCCTTTGCAGCAAGTTGATTGCTCTGCAGTTTCGTCAAAGTCTACGCGGACCATGACCTTCTACTTGCGGGCGAAGCCACCGATAAAATGGCACTCGTCTGCAGGCACGTGGAGTGGACTTCTACTCGACTTTGGCTGGAACTGCGATTGGAACCATTTGAAATTTTTTTAACGGTTTTGAGGGTTTGGTTATTGCAATTTTTTTAAAATATATATTTCAAAATCCTTTTGATTTTAGCTTGTAGAACAATCAAGCGCATTTTTCAAGGCTTTCTCAAAATGCTTGTATATTTGATTGGGCAAGACTTGGGTGCTACCCACATCACACCCATTCATTTAAAAAAAAAAATCTCAAAAACAAAAAATTAATGGCTGTGATGTAGGAAGCACAACACTTGGGCAGCACCCAAGTTTTTTCCTATTTTATTGGGCATAACTTGTGTGTAGCCTCAAGTTTTTTTTTTTTTTTTTTATTATATATATTTTTTATTACTCTATCAATTTTTTCAATTCTTTTGGGATCTAAGCTTATGTACAATTCTAGTATCGATTTGAAGCAAATTTCATCAAGCTTCGTGATTTTCTTTGCATCGACAATAATTTAATTTTTTAATAAATTTTTTTGTTTGTGTTTGGCGTCATCATCTTCTTTCAATTATCGTGTTGTTTTTCCTTTTTGTTCGTCCCATTGGGGCTTTCTTCTATTACACATCTCAAAGATATAAAAAATTGAGTCATTTTTTTTTAGATTTAGAGGTGTTGAATGTTATTATGATCTTTTTTCTTATCTATTTTTTTTTAAATTTTATTTCTTGATTGGTTTGTTCTTTTATATATATAATTTTTTAGTACAAATATTGGCTTTTGCAATTGTTATGAATCAAAAACCCAAAAAACCTTTATTTAGAAAGATTTTAGAAAGAGAAATGGGGTTTAATTTTTTTTTAAGACAAAAAATAAAAAAATAAGTCAATGGCCATCTATGTGAATCATAGTAATAATTATTTTCACATTCAAGAATTAAGGGCTCTAAGATACAGTATTGCTACAACTTTGATGGGAGCAAAATAGATAACATTAATTTTAGTTTATTGCTTTTCTAAACTAAAAAAATATTTTTCTTACATTTTGTTTCTACTTAAATTAGAATAACAAAATATAATTTGTTATTTAAACTATAAAAGTTCTAGATAATTAACTTATAATAATTCATATATTGAACATTAACATATAAATAATTAAAATTATATGTCTACTGATAATTCTCATTTATGAGGATTATTTGACCCTAAAACTAAGTTGTTCTTGCCATTTTTGCATGCTTTATTGATTACCGAGCAAGCTAAAGATAATGTTTATAAGATAAATTCATGCAAGCTTGTTGGAATAGGGTAAAAGAAAAATTAAGTTGAAAAGATTGAAGAAAGTCGGCTAAAATGGTGGTTTTTGTGCAGATTTGAAAAAAATGAAGAAATTGCAAATGAAATGCAATTGCATTTCTTTGAGAGAGCAAAGGTGGTGAACGAAGAGGGAAAATGCAATTGCAATGCAATTGCATTTTCTACCACCTATCAAGCATTACGGAAATCACGGGAAATCACCTCAATTAATGGAAATTACTTGATTTATGGGAGAATTTACAGCCAAATCTCGTGTTCAATCATTTACCCATGAATTAAGGAGCCCAAGATGGAAGAAGAAGCCTCAAAATCTCTATAAAAGGGAGGAAGAATGAAGAAGAAGGAACCAATTTTTTCAAACTCTATTTTTCTTCTGGGTTTATTTTTCTGTTTTATTACTTTCGAACAACATCCAACAATTGGATTTTCTATTGTTTCAGCATTTCATTCTTGCAGTTTAGCTCAATTAAATTCTGAATTTGATCTATCTTCAAGAAGGAATTCAGATTCGAGTTATACTCTGTTTACATATGGGTTTTTCTGCACTTTGTTGTGGGTTTCTCTGTTTTTCCCAAGTTTCCTAACAGCAGTTATTTTCAATTTCTTTCCTCTGTTTTTCGTCCATTAATCTTTGCTTGTTTTGCTCCTAAATTTCGTGGTTTGATCCCTTCTCAACTTTGTTAGAGAAGGTAAAGATTTAAGAATTCGTAAAGGATTCTAATTCAATCTTAGTAAGGAATTTCGGCAGTAATATTCTGTTTTGGGCTAAAAATTGTTCTTTGTTAGTTTTCATCTTAAAGTTGTTACTTAATTTTGAGTATTGAATTAGTTTTGATTACATTCCATTTCCTGTATGAGGCAAAATTGATATGAAAAGTTGAAATCCAGACTTTGAATTCTTTCTCTCCATACAAAAGCTTGTTTATTTTTGATTTTTGTCCAGTATCATGTTTTATTTAATTTTGATTTAAATTTAATAACTCTAGCATTATTATTTCCTTGTGGGTATTCATAATTAATAATTACCATTGGTTGCCTTAAGGTTAATTTCCTTATTCTATTGTACTAATTATGAATTTTACACAGAGTAAGTTTTGGGTTTTCATTATCTCCATAATGAGCTAAATTTTCCTTAGGGGTTCAAGTTGGTGAAAGCCTTAGGGAAAAATGTAAAAGCTCTAAAGCCATACCAATCTAGCTAGCATGTGAATTTTGTTTGCTTTGTTGAGTTTAGTTCTAGGTAAATCTAGTCGGCCAACTAGTGTTTGCTTGTCAAGCTTGAACTTAATATCGAAAGAGTTAAGGAAAAGTCGATGTCACAAAAGCAATGGAGGAAAAGGCTTAGAAATAAGTTCTGAACATCGATCCTAGACATAGGGCGAGACTCTAAAACCACTAGAGTTGTGTGCGAAAGTATCTAAGTTAGATTAGCCATAGACATATAGGTTTAATCACTTAGTCTCCTAAAGATTTTGAATCAAAATTGAATAGGAGTTGAACTCGGTTTACTTAGTCATCACATGTTTAGTCAAGATTGCAATTGCATTTGAATAGCATTTTTCCAAAGGCGCTTGAATCACTAGAATCCCTATTTTTAACTCATTTATTTTTCACTCACTCTTGTTAACAAACCAATTCCTTATATTTTTACATCCTTGGTTACCACAGTTGCATTTTGTAAGCAAATTTGTGTCGTCTTTATAAGATTTTGTTAAAATCCGTTCCCTTGGGTACGATACTCTGGAGTACTTCCAAATCTTTATTACTTCGATCACGTGCACTTGCGTGTTGTAGCGAAAAGCATAGCGATCATCTACTTTGGTCATTTTAGCTAAACAATTTGATTGAATTTACCAAACGCTTTGACTTACTTTTTTTATGTTTAAATAGAAATTTACCAAACACTAATTTGCTTCATATGATAGCTACTTGTCCTAAAAATATAATTTCCAGCAATTATTTTAAACGCTCCTATCACAACCCGCCCCAGATTAATTATACTAAATCTAGGATGAGCTGTGACGGCAGTAGACCTCAAATGTGCAATGGAATCTATTGTCGAGTATTTATCTCTTCTCTCATTATCTAACTTTATCTATGGATATCCCATAAACAACACAGTCAAAATTTCTCTCTTTACTTGCACTAGATGATATGCAACGACTTGACAAGACTGGTGGCAAAGTCCCAT
Organism: Trichosanthes truncata; assembly: GCA_033996785.1. NCBI lineage: Eukaryota > Viridiplantae > Streptophyta > Magnoliopsida > Cucurbitales > Cucurbitaceae > Trichosanthes > Trichosanthes truncata. The sequence goes on from JAWPNB010000003.1 coordinate 76,524,345, forward strand.
TAGCTAACTCTGGTTGAAACTCAAAAGCAACCTGGTGGAAAAATTAAAAACAAAAGAATGAGCTAAAAGCCCAATGAGTTGTGATTCCATAAGAAAATAAATTTTCAAGAAAAGTAATTCTCTTACTAAACAGAAGTTCATAACTCTGTGACATAATGTAAATCACGAACAATTTAGAAACTTTCGAGATCATTTAAAGATATTAAAGTCTGTAAATAAAACAAATCTTGAAAACAAGAATAACCCAACTAAGATTACAGGTTTTGAAACTTAAGCATATTTTAGTAAAAACATAGATAGGAAAATCTGTAATTACAGCTCTAGAAAGTATAAACATAACTAGTAAAATTCATCACTAAATCTTTACCCAAATCTCTGTCATACTGGTGTAGAATAATCTCAATACACACAGCAGAGCAATATCTGTTATACTATGTATCGAGTAATCTTCAGATACATAGTAGAGCATATCTCTGTCATATGTGCACGTAGAGCAAACTCCATTGTCTGTAATGCTCCAGGATCAGGATTCGGAATCCGAATTCGGCACCTAATGGCCCCGGTATTCCCCTGCATCCCTTGCTGCCTGAGCAGCAAGCATACTATGGAAACACATTCTTCATAGCATACCGAGTAATCACCATGGGTCCAAAGATCTAATGGTTTGAAAACCACTTCCAACATAAACCTCTTAAATCACAAATCACTATAAATCATAAAAATTCTTAACTTCTCAAACTCTTTCTAAAAATTACATTCTTTCTTTAAAACAACCTTTCATAAACTTGAGAGATTTTTGAAATAACATTAAACATTTATAATTTATCAAATAATCATCAAATCTCTCAAGTAATATAAAACATTTCCAAAGTCATATTTTTTCTAAAACCACATCTCATAAATCTCATACATTTCTCAATAAACATTAAAACTTTTCAAATATCTCAATAATCATAAAATATCTCGAATATCTTTTAAAACAATAATTCAAGCTAAAATCACAAAATTACTGAAAATTTATAACACTTTCTCTCAAACATCTCTAAAATCATAACTTTAGTAAAAATCACAAAATATTGACAATCATTTATAAATCTCATAGTAGTGTCTCTAGAATCATATATAATTAAAGAATTATTGAAAATTCAATAATAAAAATTAAATGATGAAAACATTTCATAAATAAACCACTCACAGAACTATTGTTGCAACAATCATAACACAAATTACAAACTATTTTCAAATGAGATCACATAAATTTCACTTTAATCCATTAAACTAAGTAATCTCTTTCTTTTAATCCAACCACCAAAGTGCACGTTCTCTCTCATCCAATCAAATCCAATATTAAAGAAAGAATATTTCCTTCCCCTCCACTTTTTTTCTCCCACCAATTTGGCTTGTCTTTTAGTAGTCTTTTCTCTCTATTCATTTAACAATTTGTACCATACCATTACTTTTTCATATTTTATTCATAATTATATACCTTATTTCCTCTTTATTCTTCTTTTTATTTTTCCAATTTCAATACCATTTCTCTCTCATCTTTCACATCCATCTATTTACATCACACTTTTATCATAATAAAATAACATTTCTTCCCCACCGTTGATTCTTACAAAAGCCTCTCGTGATGGAGTTTTTCAACTCTAATTGTACTTTTTTTAGTACAATAGGGATTAGGGGGATTCGAACCACAGACCTCGTGGTCGTTAATACATTCAATATGCCAATTGAGCTATGCTCTCTTTGGCAACTCTAATTGTACTTGTATCATTAATTTAATTTTGTATTTTATTTTAAACATTTAATTCTTTTTCTCCTTCTACTTCATCTTCTTCAACTCTCTTCTTCATCTCCTTCAACCCACGAAAGGTTCTCTCTCTTTTCCTTCCTTTCCTTTTCTTTATTTTAACTTCTTTTCCCAATAGTAACTTATGAGCATACATGTTCTTCTCTTCCATTTTCTCACTACAACAAATCATTATCCACTAACTTCCTCCCTCTAGTATTTCTTCTTTCAACCTACACAATATTTCTTCCAATTTAATTAACTATCTATCCCTGCAAACAAATTCTATATTAGTTATAGAATTGAATTTTGTGTCTACTAGGACCCTAAATTTTTTATTTTGTGCCTAACAAGTTAGTGAATTTTAAAAAATATCGAATAGGTCAAATACGTATTAGACACAAAATTGAAACTTCATTGACCTATTAAACACTTTTAAAAATTCATGAACCTATTAGCCATAAATTTAAAAGTTTATGAACTAAACTTATAATTTAATGTTACAAATACTATATTGGTGCCTGAGAAATTTCGACCAATCCCAAATTGCCACATCATTATTCCAAATTAATGACTAAACTGATTAAATTTGGGACCAATTATAAATTGACATGTATCCCAAACTTAATTTGAAGATAAAAATTGGTAAATCCTAAATTAAAATGTCGCATGTCTTCATTTGACCAAATAATTAAATTTAATTTGGTTAAATTGGGTCAAAGTAAACAAAACTCAAATTCAAATTGTCAGGCCCAAAGTCAATAGAGTCCAAGTCCAAAGGTCATAAGTAGAAGAGCTCTCCTTCATTTAAATTAAACTCTCCAGAGAACTTAAAAAGAATACTTGAGGTCCTTAGGTGCTGAACAATCCCTAAAGTCCTTAGGTGCTAAACACTCCCTGAAGTTCTTAGGTGTTGAACACTCCTTGAAGACTAAAGACTCTTCAAGACTTAAAGACTTCATTACCCTAAAGATTGATTGAAGCTTCAACCTCGAGAACAAGCTACAAAACCCTCAAGACAAATCCACATTCGAGAACAAGCTGCGAAACCCTCGAGACAAGTCTATGTTCGAGAGCAAGCTGCAAAGCCCTCGAGACATTTGTACATTTGACATATGAGTGAATTAGAGATTGCACTCCACTATATTCAAATCAATACAAATTAAATTCATTTACACGTGTCTCGTTTTTCTTTTGGAATTATGTGCGAATAGTGACCAACAAAGAATTGAAGATGAATACATAATTGGAATCATAAAATTGATTTTTTTTTTTCTTTTTTGAGTTCAAACATGTAGAGTGAGAGTTTGAACTTTTGACATTTTTATCAAAGATATAATATTTTTACTAGGTGAATCAGGCTCATGTTAATATGTAAACTGTATATGCATATACTACAAAGATAATTACCATTGCCAACCATGTCACTGGTTGAAATAATAAATCATTAATTCCCTATTGTATGTGGCTTAGCTCTCATAACATTTGATATTTTTATTAATTCACTATCTTATGTGGTTTAGTTCTTATAACATTTGAGATTTTTTATTAGTTCATCCATATGTGGATGTGAGATTCAAATCTCCCTGACATTTGATCAAAGTTATAATAAGAATGTCTTAATTGATCTGAGCTATAAGTTGGCAAAAATTGAGACTTTTTCTTCGCTTTGTCGTAGAAATGCAAAATTCTTTTTTGCCAGCACTAAGGTTGCGTTACCCATAATTGGAATGGGCCGGAATCATAATGAAAATCAATCGAAATGGGAATGATATTCCTTTGATGTTGTTTACTAGGAGTTGTATGGAATCGCAATAAAAAATTCATTGATGTTATTTACTTCCATATGGAATCGGAATAAAACATAGATGATTATCAGAATGCTTTTTTATATTTCTAATCAAATAAAATGCATTAACTAAAGAACATGGTACAAGAATTAAAATGTTTATTTATTTATTCAAATTTTTATCCTTAAAAAAATTTTAATACCTAAATTAAAATTTAAAAAAAATGACCATAGGGTTTTAAAAAATAAAATAGATTCTTTAAAAAAAAATCTAAAAAGATAATATTATTTTATACGTAAAATAGATACTTTTGAAAGAAAATTCAAATTTCAATCTGACTGTAATTTTTTTTTTCAAAATATGTAATATTGATATAAATACTTTTAAAATAATTTTTTTCAAAAAGATAATATTATTTTATTTAATTTTTTTAAACGACATTACTTGTATTTTTAGAGTAAATTATTTTATTTAATTATTTGGGATTTTTAAAAAAAGAGAACAATTTAGGCCCCGTTTGATAATCAATTCATTTTCTGTTTTTAATTTTTAGAAAATGAATGTATTTGATAACTTATTCATTTTTGGCCCCGATTGATAACCATTTGATTTTTAGTTTTTAGTTTTTGAAAATTAAGCTTGTTTTCTCCCAATTTCTCTACAATGGTTTTCACATCTCTTAAGAAAGCATTTGAATTCTTAGCCAAATTCCAAAAGCAAACACAAGTTTTTAAAAACTATTTTTTTAGTCTCCAAAACATGGTTTGGTTTTTGAAAACATATGTAAGAAGTTGATAACAAAACAAGAAAATCCATAGATGGAAATGATATTTATAGGCTTAATTTTCAAAAACCAAAAGCTAAAAAGTAAGGTCTCGTTTGATAACCATTTGATTTTTTATTTTTAGTTTTTGAAAATTAGGCATGTTTTCTCCCAATTTCTCTACAATTGTTTTCATCGCTTTTAAGGAAGCATTTGAATTTTTAGCCAAATTCCAAAAGCAAACACAAGTTTTTGGAAACTAATTTTTTTAGTTTTCAAAACATGGCTTGGTTTTTGAAAACATATGTAAGAAGTTGATAATAAAACATGGAAATCCATAGATGAAAATGATATTTATAGGCTTAATTTTCAAAAACCAAAAATTAAAATAGTTATCAAACAGAGCCTAAATGGTTATCAAACGGGGCCTTAGTTTTTAGTTTTTTAAAAACGTTTTTAGAATTTTGAAGAAAAACTGAAAACGGAAAAAAAAATGTTTTTGAAATCAGTTTTTCGTTTTTGAAAAACGGATCGCCTCCATGCCTCGTTCATAATCAGCCACGCTGAAAAAACAGAATTGCCTTGCAAAAGTTTCATATCTTGTATGTATTATTATAATAAAAAATAATAATAATAATTTCACAAAAAAGAATCTGTCTTTTTACGTTTTCATAGTGAGTGGTTTAAAATTATTTTTTCCTTTCATATTTTCTTTGTTCACACTTATTATTTTATTATTTTAAGTTTATATAAATAAATACTATATTTAGTCTCTATCTTGTTCTATATTTTTTTTGGTAAAAAAATAAAATTTGACACCAAAATTTCTCAACTTGTATTTTTTACTTGAACTTTCAATTTCATCAAAAATTTAGCTCTAATACGATTTTTCTTTGAAATCTTATGAATTTTGTACCATATATATGTTTTATAATTTATTGAAAGCATATGAATACTTTTTTAATGAATTTTTAAATGAAAATTTATCAAGATAAAAAAAAATTGCAACAATTTTTCAAATTTAATGTTTGGGGTGCAATTGGATGAAATTGAAAGTCCATGACAAAAATTGATATAAGTGGACAAGTTTATGGATAAAATTGATTATTTTTTTCTTATGTATATTAGATAGAAATTATTGTAAAAATAGTTCGATTTTATTTTTATAAAAAATATAAAATTAAAAACATTCATCAAATGTTCTTTTTAATTTTTTAAAACAACAAAAATAATTATCAAACATGATTTTGTTTTTTTTTTTTAAACAGAAACTAGAAACATTTATCAATCATGTTTTTGGTTTTCTGTTTAAAAAAAAACAGAAAACCAAAAATAGTTAACAAACATGTATTATTTTTGTTTTTTAAAAACAAAAAACCAAAAATAGAAAATTAAAAACAAAAAATTGAAATGGTTATCAAACGGGATCTTAGTATTTTAAATAAGTTTTTCCTCTCGCTTTGGCTCTAACTTTGGCTTTGGCTCTGACTATAGCTTTGGATTTGGCATGTTGTGTTCTGTAAAATGTAAAAAAAAAAAAAAGGTGTAAAGGAGAGAGAAAGGGCAAATTGTTTAAAGTAAACAAAAAACATAGTGTGAATCCCACATGATAACGAGAATGTGATTAATCACATTTTTGGGCATAATTAGGAATGAGAACGAGATTGCAAATTTTGGAGTAAAGTGAGTCACGTTTTATTCTCATTCATGTTTTTGGTAAACACCATTTTATAAAAAAACTACATTAGAGGCTAGAGCTAGGTTTAATCAAAATGAGGAAATTCTATGCAGAGATGTGACATATTAACATAATCTTTTGTCGATTATTATTTTCAATAAAATAAAAAGACAATATAGTATTTTTATGGGAAAACAATCAATTTTCTCCTAAACTTGTAATTTTCACCGTAAACTTTCAAATTCATCAAATTGCACCTCAAACTTAAACAAGTGTTTCAATCTTAACCTTAAACTTTAAAAAGTGTTGCAATTTTAACATTCGAATAAGTTTTCGCTCCAAATATCGTTAAAAAAAAATTCTCTCTCGTGCATTCAATGAATTATAAATCACATATACGATATGAAATTGATCAAATTTTAGAAAAAAACTACATCAGAGGCTAGAGCTAGGTTTTTTTTTGTTGAATTTATGAAATTTGTTAAAGTTATTCAATGATTAATTTGTGCATTGGTTATAAACTTATCTTTGTGAAAAATTTTATTTTATTGAAATTAATGAATTTATGAAGATTTTTACACTTTTTTTAAAAAAAAAAATTAGTGGGTGAATTAGCAAAAACTGAATCGAGGGTAAAAATTGCAACACTTATTTAAGTTTAGGGTCGAATTTGATGAAATTGAAAGTTTAGAGTCCAAATGGATATAACCGAAAAAGTTTAGGGGTCAAAATTATTTTTTTCCCTATTTTTATTATAATTGTGTACTTAAACCCATCCAGTCAGCTCTAATTACAAAATTAGCTGTAAGAATAATTCAAACTGTATGTCAATTTTATTAACTCAGTTGTGCATTTTCAAATGTTTCTTTACCTAAACTCTTGATGCAGGTCCAACTGTTGGATATTAGTTTATCAAGTTTTAGACAAACTCTACATTATATATGATCTCAACTTAAAGAAGTTAGGATACAGGCACAACACACAGGACAAGTCAAGAAATATAAACATAATAAACACCTTATTATCGAAAAAGAATGTCAGTTTTATACAATAAAGAGATTTAGAGTCAATAAACTTATGTATTTATATGCTAAAAAAAATGAGATTAATGTATTTTGCTCTCAAAATTTATTATTTTGGTCATATGTTACTATTTAGGTTAAAATACTATTTTAGTTCATGTATTTTAAATTTTGTTCCATTGGTCTCTGTATTTTTAAATATCTAATTTTAGTTCTTGTATTTTCAATAAACCTTAAAATTAGTCCATATTCTTAGTTTATCACATGGTATGAAATTTCGTTCGACATACCAACATGTCAGTATGTCGAGAGAATCGACATATCATATAGAGGGGGATTTCGATTTCCCCCACTTATCGCCAAATGTTGTCTACACCTCAAAATTTCAAGATGTCGACGACTTGACTTATCCATCAAAATATCAACGCAAAATTTTTACTTTATGAACAAAAGCTCATAACTTAGGCCCATTAGTTATTCAGTCAAAGGCCCAAAATGTTGTAAGTTATAGGCGAAGATGTGCCATTGTTTGCATGATCTAACCGATGTGGGAGAAATGAAAAACAAAACAACCTTCCATGTTCTCCAATTCTCTTACTGTCTTACTCTCACACATTCTCTCTCCAACGATTTAAAAAACAAAAACGGTAAGGTTCTCTCCCTTGGTTTGTTATTATTTTTTTTTTGGCCCACCCTTGGTTTGTTATATATATGTCTTTCTTTTAATCTTCTTTTTAATTTAATTATATTTTAGTTAAATGATGTGATTTTTTTGTTTAATTTAATTTTTCTTTGCATATCTATATCAAAACCATACAATCGATTAATTTAATTATTTAATTATTCACTTTCTTCATAGCTTTAGCTTCTAATTCACTTTTACTATATCACTTCCTCTTTTTTTTTTTTTTTTTTTTTGAGTTCAACATGGGGGAATCAAACCTCTAATCTCGAGGTTGATAGCACATACTCTATGACAGTTGAGCTACTCTCACTTTGACTATATCACTTCCTCTTAATTAAATGTATATGTGTATATATATATATATATATATATATATATATATATATATATATATATATATATATATGTTATGGGTGAAATTGGACCAACAAGAATGGGCTAGTTGAAGGGCTGCAGTGAAGGGCCAAACAAGGAGAGAAGCCCCATACGAAGTCAAAACGGACCGAAACCGACAGGAGACCGACCCAGGACGAGAAGGGACGAAGAAACAGGATTGGGCCGAGGCCCAAGCCCGTGGTCTGCCTAGGCTGAGGCCGAGGCCGACCACATGGCAAGACCCCATTTTGGGCCTTGCCATGGTCCAAAGTCAAAGGGTTGAAGACCGGGGCTTGGGCCGAGCCCAAGCCCGTGGTCGGCCTAGGCCTCGGCCGAGGCCGACCAGTTTGGCAAGGCCCAATTTTGGGCCCTTGCCTCGGTCCCTTATCGCCTGTGTGCCCTCGGTTCAGCCCAATTCGACCTTTCCTTTCCCCATTCGAAGACGGAAACCCACGAAAAGCCCTAGGAAGGAAGCTATTTAAGCTCTCCCACAGGGGGAGAGCAAGGTAAGTTCATTACAGCTTACAACACTCTCCTACAACTCCAAAATTCTCTCAAACTCTCTCTGACTTAAGCATCGGAGCCTGTGTGGCCTACACCACACCGGTGTCCAGGTTTTTCTTGTCTTGCAGGCCGCGTTCTTCCCCCAAGAATACAAATTCACCGTCGTTGTCACGTGGAGGTCAGGTGATATTTCTCCTGTCCAAAATTTGGCAACAACAATATATATATATATTTTTTGAGTTCATTATTAATTGGATAGTTACTATTACTAACTTGTTAGTTATTAGTACTTTTACTATTTGATCAAATGTTTAATGTCTTCTTTAATTAACAATATTTGATATAATTTTGTATAGTCAATTACGAATGTTTGAGAACTCAAAAAAAAAAAAAAAAAAGAATGATTGATTATAGTCTAATTAAGTCATCATAATTAAAGTCTCATTTAATAATTCAATTAATTTTCATAATTTTTCTAAAATTTTTGCTGACATCGACATTTCAATATAAATATTATATATATTTTAGATATGATGGTTAAAATTAAAAATGATCATTTATAGTATAATTAAATTACAATTAAAGTTTCATGAAATAATTCAAACAATTTTTAATTAAATAAATAAATACACATCGACATTTCAATCGATATTTATATCTAAATATTATCTTAGTTTTTAGATGTGATGCTTAAAAATGGTCAATTATAGTCTAATTAAGCCACAACCAAAGTTTCATTGGCTAATTCTAACAATTTCCATCAATTTTCACGATTTCCGTAAATTTCCCCGAAATTTCCATCGACATTTTCATAAAATTTAGACCTCGACATTTCCATCGACATCGACATTTTGAACCTTGGTTTATCATGAATTTTTTTTTTAAAAAAATTGTCTATATTAGCTTTCCTTCTATAAATTTTGAAAATATGTTCACATTGTGTTTTTTCTTGTCTTAAAATTATTATTATTATTTAACCAATTTCAATAAAAATTAATTTCAAACTTATCATAAGGACCAATTATAAGCTTTATTGAAAGTACATGGACTAAAATTAGACATTTAATAGTACATGGACCAAAATGGAACAAAACTCAAAGTACAAAACCAAAATGGTATTTTAACCTACTATTTATGTTTATTTATTATGCTTAACAAGAGTTCAATACGTGTCTAACAAGTTGTACAACTAATGTTTAACACATGTTTATTGTATTAACAAGTGTTCAACAAGTATCTAATAAATGTCGGAGTATCTAACACGTGTTAGATGTTGACATGTTACCTAAATAAAAACGTCTATATCTTTTCTTTTTTTTTTTTTTTTTTGAGTTCAACAACATTTGAGAGTGAGAAAATTCGAAAGTCTGATTTAATGCTAAAACACATATAAACTATAATTTCACACATACGCACATACACAAACACATATCTGGGCCAAAACAATATAAACAATAATTTTCTTTTAGTTTCACTTTTTTAAAATATGATTCAAATCTTAGTTAAATTTTAAATTTTAAATTTTAAATAGATTTTTTTAAAACTAATTTTCAAAAACTATAATTTAATCAACGGTTTTGAAATTAAATTTAAAAGTGTCATCAACATAACTTTTTTAGGTTACATTACATGTTTTGGTCCTCAAACTTTTAAGGTTGTATTAAATAGGGTTTTAACTTAACAAAATATCTAATATGTATTTGAACTTTCAATATTTATGTCCCATAATTCTTTAAATTTTCGAATTTGTCTAATAAGTCCCTAAATTTTTAATTTTATCTCTAATAGGTCTTTAGATTTTAAAAAGTGTTTGAGACATAAGGGATCTATTAGACACGAAAGTGAAAGTTCAAGAATTTATCAAATATAAACCTAAAAATTTATGGACATATTAGACATTTTTGTTAAAAAAAATTAAGGGATGCATTAGATATTTCTTTTTAAAATTTATGAACTTATTACACGCAATTATAAAAGTTCAAGTACCAAAATTATAATTTAATCTAATTTTTTAAAATAAAAACATCATCCAATGCACTCCAAACTTATCCAAAATGTTATACAATTTCAAAAACATTTATGAAAATGAAAAAACGAAAAAAATATATAAAAGGTTACCATATATTTATATGTATTACAAAGTGGATAAAATACTATTTTGGTCGTTCTTGTACTTTGGGTTTCATTTCATTTTAGTCTTTGTACTTTCGATAAATCTTAAAATTAGTCTCTACTTTTTTTTTAATTTAAAGCTAATTTTTATTGAAATTGATTAAATAATAATAATAATAATAATTTTCATATAATAAAAGACACAATGTGAACATATTTCTAAAATTTATAGAAATAAGGCCAATAAAGACTATTCCTTTTAGAAAAGTGACAAAAAATTAACAATAAGAACTGATTTTAAGTTTTATTAAAAGTATAATTACTAAAATAAAAAGAAATCCAAAGTACATGTGTCAAAATGTTATTTTAACTTTACAAATATTAAAAACAAAAGACAAAAACAAAAGACAAGAAATGAGATCAATTTTATTTATTATTATTATTATTATCTTTTTTCCAAATGGGAAAATCCCGAGACCTTCAAATACTCGGGTAAGAATAAGAGCGGAGCAGACAAAAAACCTATAAATGCGATTACATGTTCTTATTTGAGGATCAAAAGCAACGACTCCCCTCTTACTTTTCAACTTTTTACTTCACAACTAAGTGTCAATAAATAGTAAATAGTAAAAAGTTAAAAAAATGAGGATGAAAGTAACTTCATTCGAGAAAGAAAATGTTTCAGTCAATCCCATTCAACTTACTTCCCCCCCCCAAAAAAAAACCACATACCTTACAATCTGATAGGCTTGTTAAAAGGGTGAAAAACAATCTCATGTAATTTTACTATATATATATTTAACATTTAGATTCAAATTATTATTTTTTTAAGAAAAAAACTAGATTCTCATGGTAAAATTTAAGTGAGTAACCTTACGTCAAGAAAAAAAAAAAGAGTAACCAATGCTCTTTAGTCAAAGTTGAACATAACTCAACGGTAATTAACGTATATTTTTTTTTTTTTAAGTTAGAGGTTCAAATTTCATACTCCTACAAAACTAAATAAAAAAAAAACAAAAACAAAAACCAAAGCTCTCCACAAGTGAGACATGCCCCTATCAACACATTCTTTTATTTTATTTTTTAAAATTTTGATGAGTTCAACTAATATCAAACATTCAATCTTAAATAAGGTGGTATGTGTTTTAATCAACAAACTATATTCAAATTTGCATGCTAAAGACAGATGTAAATATCTTTTGATCATGTTTTTTTTTACAAATTATATAAACATGTTGAATTTAGGCTCCCTTTCATAAATATAATGTAAACATGTTTAGCCAAAAAATACATATCACTTATCAGGAGAGCAAATCTACCATATTTTTACAATAATATTATATCGTCAACTTTTGGACTAAGCTCATATATTTAGTGGAAAAATACATATCACTTGTTAGGAGAATAGATCTTTTATAATTCTATAATAGTATTACATTGTCGACTTTTGGACTAAGCTCTTATGACTTTGGTATCATATAAAAAAAATATTATCATTACTTATATCACACGAGTGTTTTTTTTCTTCAAATTTCTAATTGATATAATACTATGATCTTATTTCCAACAAATACTTTGTTATAATATTTATATAATTAAATTCATCGTAATTCATCAACTTAAGCTTTTGGGTTGAGTGGTAATTCAAACTCCTACAATGTCAATTAACTTAAGCTTTTGAGTTAAGTGATGATTTAACATACTCATTCGAAAAGTTATCCAATGAATTTCCTTAAAAGTACCTACATCTTATAACATATGATGTAGATGTTTCATACGAATGTACATACTCCTTCGAAAAGTTATCCAATGTACATACGATATATATTGGTGTTGTAATATAATACATGACAGTTTTTTTTTTAATCTAATGGAAGAGATATAATATATATGATGTTGATGCATCATAGGAATGGAGGAGAGACATTTGAGTGTAAACAAGGCAAAAGATTTGGTGAAACTGTGAAAGTCTCATAGGAAAAAGGACAAAAGAGAAGAAATGGAAAGAAAAAAACAATTGAAATGGTCAAAAAGTGAAAAGACACAAATTGCAAGCAAAGATTATGATTTTGTTTCCTTGGATCCTCACTTTGCATTATTAGAAGAGCTTCTTTGGATTGACTTTTTTTTGTTTTGTGTTTTTTTTTTTAAATGAGTGACTTTTGATATACCTCTATCATCTTGTTCTAGCATTGAATTGGAAAAATAAATTTGCCTACTTCTAAGTGGGAGCCCCACCTATTGGCAATTAGCAAGCTTTTTTTCCTTTTTTTTTTTTTTTGTCAATAATTGTTTCTTTATTTCTTGATTCTTGTGCTAATTTTTTTTCCCGCTAAATTATATAAAATACATTAATATAGGTAATTGGTTTCGATTTTGTAATTAATATTTTAAAAGTTTCAATTTTACTTCTTAACATTTTAATTTGTTACAAAAAAATATTAACAATTTATATAATAATTAAAAATTGTAAACATTAGGATAAAATTAAAACAAAAATATAAATTAGAATAAAAATAGAAAGCAACTAAATTATATAAAATGATACAAAAAAAAATTATATTTAATTTCAAATTTGTTTCTAATATTTTGAAAGTATCAATTTCACCTACAAATTTTTATTCTATGATACCTTCTAAAAGAAAATTTTTAATAAACAGTTTCATTAGAATAAATTTTAAAAATTGAAAGTTTGAATTCAAACTTTTAAAACATTAAAGGAAAAAAAATTAAAACCAACAAACAATTTGATATATATATGGTTAAATAACAAAATTAGTCCATATAATTTAGGCCGATTTTTAATTTACTCTTAATAGTTTCAAAAGTTCCACTTTGATCTTTATAGTTTTGCCTTAATTTCAATTTAATCTCTACAATTGTAACAAATCTCACACATTGTCTTCATCGTTGCTGTATTAAATACATGACATAGTTTCTACTTACATGATAATAAATTTGTGCTTTTGCTTTTCTAATTTGGCTGATTGTGACTCGTGAGCTACATATAAACAACAATTATTTTAAGAACAACCTATGAAGTTTATTAGCCAATTCGAACATAACTTAGTGGATAAGACACCAATTACCATCCTAAAGTTGATGGTTCGATCTCCACTCTACCATTGTTTAACTCAAAAAGAAATCTATAAATCAAATATACGAAACTAAAACAAAACTCAAATTACGGAGACCGAACATGTAATTTAACATGTGTATATATATGTTTAGGTTGATGAATAACTCTCTCATGAACATATATAAAAGAAGACAAAGAGACAAAACCATATAGAGAGGGTTAGCAGATGATGATGGCAAAACAACTGAAACTTCTCCGAATCCCTTCCTTCCAATGTTGCCGTTCCAACGACATCTCCGTCGTCCCCACTGACCCACCACCGCCCCCGCCGCCGTCATCAAAACCCCACCACTCCTCCCTGAGGCGCCACGTGTCCTCCGCCTTCAGAACCGCCGCCTGTGGCTGCAGATCATCCTCCACCAACTCCGACGACGACCAAATTACCAAATCATCCCCAACCCTCCCACGACACGTGCCACCCATGCCCTCCCCGAATCATACGACGATATAATATCCAAATCAACAACACTCGCACAGTTCCGAATCAACAACGACGACGCAGGAAGCAAAAATCCAAATCAACAACACTCGCACGGTTCCGAATCAGCACCTCGTCGGCGGAGAGCAGATTATTCAGCAGCGAATCCTTCGACGAAATAGACGAATTAGAAGAAACTGAAACCCTAATTTCTTCATCCAAAACGATCTCCACCACCGAGGACGACGATTCTTCCTCTGAATTCAATCCTCAATTGGAAACCATACGCGAGAAGCAGTACAAAGCCAGGAACAAGATCAATTTGAAGAAGAAGAATAAGGAGAATCGCCGTCGTAGCAGTAGTCGGCGGCAGAAACAGAAGAGGATCATCAAGACATCCCCGTCACCGGAAAGCGAGTCGCCGACGAGGCTTTCGGTGTTCCAGAGGCTGATACCGTGCACGGTGGACGGGAAGATCAGAGAGAGCTTCGCGGTGGTGAAGAAATCAGAAGATCCATTCGAGGATTTCAAGCGGTCGATGATGGAGATGATAATGGAGAAGGAGATGTTCGACGGGAAGGATTTGGAGCATCTTCTTCACTGTTTATTGTCGTTGAATGATAGAGAACACCATGGAATTATCGTCGAAGCTTTCTCTGAGATTTGACAGTCCCTGTTCTGTAACAGATCGACAAGTCGTACAAGCTTCTGAATCGATCATTCCCCAATTCTACATGTCGCACTCGCACTCTCTGTTTTTCCAATGTAAAATGAGTCCTTCTTCGCCTCATCGAATCTAATGGTAATATTTTCAAGGGTACTATTAACTTAGGAGAATGCTATAATTTTCTTTGTTTTTAATTTTATAAAATATTCGAGTGCAACGAATTTAGGGTTTAGGGTATATGATACCAAGTATTGATTTACAATTTTCTTCTTAAATTTTCATTGATGGCTAGAAAATTAATTAATTAACTTCAACAACTAAGTTAGCCATTCAAGATAGAGAGAGTATATTTAGGGTGGAGAGAGTATCAAGCATTGTCATGCATGTCGAACATTATTTGAGATAGGATTGAGTAATTAGCAAACATGGCTTGGATGATTTGAAGTATGATGTTTAGCTAATATGCAACAATATAGCCACTTAAATGTGGAGGCCTAATGCATTGTCTCCACCTCATCATAGCCACACACGAAATGATTAGATGGTTGTTATAGAATGTGTATAGGTATATGTTGTTAATATTAAAAAAATTGAAGTATTTTGAATTGTATGCAAATTGAGGAAAGTTGTACTACAAATGAATTATGTTATTTGAAATGTTAAATCGAAATGCTAGAAGGGGAGGTTGTTCTTTTTCTCTTTCTTGAAGTGATTCAAATTGAATGATGAATCCATTTCTTCACCTCTTTGCCAAAAAATTAGAATTACCATGGAAAATAGTAGGACATGTGAGATTAGATTTACCCATACGTAGGATTGGATTAAGTTATGAATAATCAATCATTTTGCTTTTGTTTTTCTTAGAGAGATCCGAACCATAAAATTTTTGTCTCACTTCATCATTATTTACTGAAAGGCTAGAAATATATCTTCTTTCGACAAAAAGAGTATGAACGTTAATTTGATGTTGATCCTTATAGAGTAAAAAAAGGACTACATTTGCATCCGCATGAACCTCCCGATAATATTCATAAATGACTTATTTTTGGTAAGAGATGGACATTACTATATGTAAATGCGGGTGCATTCTAATGCATTTCTCCCTCTTACGACGTATATGTATAGCATAATAAGTGTACGCCGGTTATGAAATGTATAGTATGACACTAAGCATTTAATAAATAGATGTGTTTG
Organism: Trichosanthes truncata; assembly: GCA_033996785.1. Taxonomy (NCBI): domain Eukaryota; kingdom Viridiplantae; phylum Streptophyta; class Magnoliopsida; order Cucurbitales; family Cucurbitaceae; genus Trichosanthes; species Trichosanthes truncata. Next base: position 76,540,484 of record JAWPNB010000003.1, read on the forward strand.
TTGATATTTTTTTTTTAATGTTAATATCAATGGAGACATTTGAGTGTAAAGCACACAAAGATTGAAAAACGAAAAAGAGAAGGTCAAAAAGTGCGAAAGACAAAATTGCTTGTGCAAAGATGATGATTTTGTTTCCTTGGATCCCCACATTGAATTATGAAATCTTTTAAATTACATTTGTGGCAGTGGGTTTGTAATGGGATGGGCTTAGATCTTCTAAATTACTCTCTCATGAACATATATAAAATAAGACAAAGAGACAAAACCATATAGAGAGGGTTAGCAAATGATGATGGCAAAACAACTGAAACTTCTCCGAATCCCTTCCTTCCAATGTTGCCGTTCCAACGACATCTCCGTCGTCCCCACTGACCCACCACCGCCCCCGCCGCCGTCATCAAAACCCCACCACTCCTCCCTGAGGCGCCACGTGTCCTCCGCCTTCAGAACCGCCACCTGTGGCTGCAGATCATCCTCCACCAACTCCGACGACGACCAAATTACCAAATCATCCCCAACCCTCCCACTGCACGTGCCACCCACGCCTCTCCCCGAATCATACGACGACGTTCTGGCTCTGCCGAAGCAACAACGACGCAGGAAGAAAAAATCCAAATCAACAACACTCGCACGGTTCCGAATCAGCACCTCGTCGGCGGAGAGCGGATTATTCAGCAGCGAATCCTTCGACGAAATAGACGAATTAGAAGAAACCGAAACCCTAATTTCTTCATCCAAAACGATCTCCACCACCGAGGACGACGATTCTTCCTCCGAATTCAATCCTCAATTGGAAACCATACGCGAGAAGCCGTACAAAGCCAGGAACAAGATCAATTTGAAGAAGAAGAAGAATAAGGAGAATCGCCGTCGTAGCAGTAGTCGGCGGCAGAAACAGAGGAGGATCATCAAGACATCCCCGTCACCGGAAAGCGAGTCGCCGGCGAGGCTTTCGGTGTTCCAGAGGCTGATACCGTGCACGGTGGACGGGAAGATCAGAGAGAGCTTCGCGGTGGTGAAGAAATCAGAAGATCCATTCGAGGATTTCAAGCGGTCGATGATGGAGATGATAATGGAGAAGGAGATGTTCGACGGGAAGGATTTGGAGAATCTTCTTCACTGTTTATTGTCGTTGAATGATAGAGAACACCATGGAATTATCGTCGAAGCTTTCTCTGAGATTTGGCAGTCCATGTTCTGTAACAGATCGACAAGTCGTACAAGCTTCTGAATCGATCATTCCCCAATTCTACATGTCGCACTCGCACTCTCTGTTTTTCCAATGTAAAATGAGTCCTTCTTCGCCTCATCGCATCTAATGGTAATATTTTCAAGGGTACTATTAACTTAGGAGAATGCTATAATTTTCTTTGTTTTTAATTTTATAAAATATTCGAGTGCAACGAATTTAGGGTTTAGGGTATATGATACCAAGTATTGATTTACAATTTTCTTCTTAAATTTTCATTGATGGCTAGAAAATTAATTAATTAACTTAAACAACTAAGTTAGCCATTCAAGATAGAGAGAGTATATTTAGGGGGGAGAGTATCAAGCATTGTCATGCATGTCGAACATTATTTGAGATAGGATTGAGTAATTAGCAAACATGGCTTGGATGATTTGAAGTATGATGTTTAGCTAATATGCAACAATATAGCCACTTAAATGTGGAGGCCTAATGCATTGTCTCCACCTCATCATAGCCACACACGAAATGATTAGATGGTTGTTATAGAATGTGTATAGGTATATGTTGTTAATATTAAAAAAATTGAAGTATTTTGAATTGTATGCAAATTGAGGAAAGTTGTACTACAAATGAATTATGTTATTTGAAATGTTAAATCGAAATGCCAGAAGGGGAGGTTGTTCTTTTTCTCTTTCTTGAAGTGATTCAAATTGAATGATGAATCCATTTCTTCACCTCTTTGCCAAAAAATTAGAATTACCATGGAAAATAGTAGGACATGTGAGATTAGATTGACCCATACGTAGGATTGGATTAAGTTATGAATAATCAATCATTTTGCTTTTGTTTTTCTTAGAGAGATCCGAACCATAAAATTTTTGTCTCACTTCATCATTATTTACTGAAAGGCTAGAAATATATCTTCTTTCGACAAAAAGAGTATGAACGTTAATTTGATGTTGATCCTTATAGAGTAAAAAAAGGACTACATTTGCATCCGCATGAACCTCCCGATAATATTCATAAATGACTTATTTTTGGTAAGAGATGGACATTACTATATGTAAATGCGGGTGCATTCTAATGCATTTCTCCCTCTTACGACTTATATGTATAGCATAATAAGTGTACGCCGGTTATGAAATGTATAGTATGACACTAAGCATTTAATAAATAGATGTGTTTGTTGATATTTTTTTTTAATGTTAATATCAATGGAGACATTTGAGTGTAAAGCACACAAAGATTGAAAAACGAAAAAGAGAAGGTCAAAAAGTGCGAAAGACAAAATTGCTTGTGCAAAGATGATGATTTTGTTTCCTTGGATCCCCACATTGAATTATGAAATCTTCTAAATTACATTTGTGGCAGTGGGTTTGTAATGGGATGGGCTTAGATCTCATTTTACTCAATAAATTTTTTGTTAAATTTATGTTTTGTTCCACAATGTTGGGTTGTTTTTTCAATTTAGTTCTTATTATTAAAAAAATTTCAATTAGGTTCCTTAGATTTAAAAAATTTTCAATTATACTCTTTTAATTTGTGAATAATAAGATTGATTGATTATAAGTTTATATGATATAATACTTAGTCATGAGTTGGCAAAACTTAAAAAAGAAAGTCAAATTTTTTTGCGGATATGTTAGAAATTTGGAGGCAAAATCAGAAATTTTTTTCAATCAATTTACATATTTCTTTTTCTAAAATTTTGCCAACTCATGAAATATTATGCCAATGTAAGTTTATCAACGAGAGGGGGTATGATTGAAAATTTTAAAATATAAAGGATTAAGTTGAATCCATTTAAACAATATGGACTTAATTTTTTTAAAAAAAAACAAATATTATGGACTAAAATATAAATTTAACCTAAATTTTTAGAGTTATTTTATTTATGTTCTTGAACGATTAAAATATTTAATTTAGTTCCAAATATTTTAAAAAAATAATTAACCATTTGAATTAATGAACCTTTAAAATGCCTATCATAGTTTTTGAGTTCTTAAAAATTAATCATTTTGGTCTTTGCTATAAAATTGAAAACTAACTTGTGTTATAATGATCTAATCCATAATACTTTACATCAATCTAAGCATAATTCAATTAGTTAAGACATATATCATTGATCAATAGGTTAATGGTTTGAATCTCCACCTCTACCTGTTGTTGAACTAAAAAAAATCATAATAATTTGCTCAATCTAGTAGAAAATGAATGGTTAAATTACAAATTTAATCCCTAAACTTTAATGGATCTATTTGACATTTTTAAAGTTTAAGAATCTATTAGTATTAAATACTTTTTACAATTCAAAGACTAGATACAAATATGAAAGCTCATAGACCAAACTTGTAATTTAACCCAAATAAACCAATTAAAAATGCTACTACAATATAAATAACTAAAATAAAAATTATTGTTTTAAATTTATACAAAAATAAGTTTTTAACGTTTACATGATTAAAAAATGAAATACATAAAGATAAATCAAATAAAAAATTTAAAATGTTAATGGCATTGAAATGTGATAGAAATACTGTAACAAAGTTATTCATTTAGTCAAAAGATTATGAATAAAATAATATTTGGCGAATAATTTTTTTCTATAATTTATGATAGTTATGCACATAATAGTACATCATTTAATTTTCATTTGGCATGTAATATTAATGAGATTTTGTTAAGATACAAAGGTTAAAGAAAAGGAGAAAATTATACTTTTATCTTTTTTTTTTTTAGTTCAAATTATACTTTTACCTTTAAATTTGAATACGTGTTGGAATTTTTACTTTCTAAGTTTTTAACTACCATCCGTTCCTAATTTCAACAAAAAGAAGATAAATATTTCTCAAAACCCACTAATATAATTTCAATGAAAATAAAATCCTTGAATAAATCCTTTACAAGATCATCAATTTCAATAAAAATCTATGATTAATGTCGTCTTTTACTGAAGTCTCATCAATTTGATATTTAAGCCCATACTAAAAAAATAAATAAATTATATCAGGCCCCTATTTAATTTGTAATCATTAATGTGAGAATATTTTCCTTAATGGGTTTTCAAATGAAAGCATGGTAAAAGGTAAAAGTTATTGCAGTTATTTAGGTCTAAGAGCCAATTTGATTAAATTTAAAGTTTACTCACACCTTGCCAAGTTTAATGACAACAATAAAATATTTCGTTTAGACATGAGCATAATTAATAGTTAAGACATCTCTAAAAGGTCGTAAATTTAAATCTAAGCCACTTTACATTTGTAATATTGATATTTTAAAAAGTAAATAAATAAAGAATATGAATATTTTAGTATAATTGTAGCCTTAGGATAGAAAATTATTTAATGAAGTTGTTTCCTAAAAATGGTTCAATTATGCATGTTCAAAATCTATTTGCCTCTAATGACTGTTATGTACATGTTTGAAATATAATTTTAATTTTTTTTTCATACATCTGTCAGATTGTTCCAGTCTCTCTAAATAATTTCTACCACATTAAGGCTTTTCCTACCCTTTGATTTTAATAATTGAATAGATCTCCCAAAATTCATGAATTTAAATATAAAAATAAAAATCCAACTTTAGTGTTGATTTTCTTTGAAGTTCTATTTATTTTGTAGTAACAATATATTTTATAATTCAATCTAGCCTTTAATAATTCTTCAAACAAAAGTATTTTTTTTAGTTCATAAACAAAAATCTATTGAAAAATAAAAATTGTAACATTGATTTAAGTTTAAGGTAAAAATTGCAACAATAATTCAATTTCAAAATACAAATTCTAACACTAATCAAAGTTTTAGGTCCACTTTGATGAAATTGAAAGTTTAAAATAAAAATTGATATACATATACCATGCCAGTTTAGAGTTAAAAATTGAAAAGGTAAAATACACTTTTGGCCCTTAGGATTTGAACTTAATTTCTATTTAGTTCATGAGTTTTCAAAACTAACACTTTTGGTTCTTGAGATTTGAATTTAATATTTATTTGGTCATTGAAGTTTCAAAAGTGACAGGTTAGGTTTTTGAAATTTGAATTTGATTTCTAACTAGTTCATAAAGTTTAAAATTGATTTCTATCTATAAATGGTCCCTACTAGATTTTTTTTTAAGAAGATGGTCCCTACTAGAGTTAATGTTAGTTGACCTAATAGAATGATGACATGGTAGTTAACATATGCTTACTAGACTTGATGATATATATATTTTAAATGAGTTAGATTTTTTTTCTTTTACATATATATTTTAATTTTTATACTCAAGGACCAATTAGAAACTAATTTCAAACTCAAAGACTAATTAGAAAGTCACTTTTAAACTTTAGGGACGAATTAGAATCTAATTCATTAATGGCCAAACATGTCACTTTTAAAATCTCAAGGACCAAATCGAAGCTAAATTCAAATCTCAATGATAAAAAGTTTTAGTTTTGAAAACTCATGAACCAAATAGAAACTACGTTTAAATCTCAAGGATCAATAGTATATTATTCATTTTTATTTAACTATTATTGTAGTTCTTAAGTAAAATTACAAATTTAGTCATTGAACTTTTAAGTTTGTATTTATTACGTCATTGAACTTTAAAAAATGTCTAATAGTCCTTAAACTTTTAATTTTGTATTAAATAGGTCATTGAGCTTTAAAAAGTGTCTAATAAATTTCAATTTTGTGTCTAATAAGTCTCTCAGATTTCAATTTTGTGTCTAATAAGGTCTTGACATATTCGACATTTTTTAAAATTCACGAACCTATTGGACATAAAATCTAAATTTTAATGTCTTATTAGACACATAATTCGATTTTATGTCTAGTAGATTCATTAATTTTAAAAAAGTGTTGAAATATGTCCTTGATCTATTATACACAAAATTATAAATTTAGAGACTTATCAAATACTTTTCAAAGTTGAGAGACCTATTAAACACAAACATGAAAGTTACAGTACTAAACTTGTAATTTAACCTAGGATAAACTTGTAGTCTCTAAACTTTGAGGTTTGTGTCTATTTGATTTTTGAACTTTCAAAAGTGTATAATAAATCATTTAACTTTCAATTTTGTATCAAATAGGTTTGAAAATTTTAAAAATTTTAAAAATTAATTGATTTATTAGTTATAAATGTGAATTTTATGTCTAATGGAATCTTAAATTTTCAATTTTGTATCTAGTAGATCCGTTAATTTAAAAAAAAAAATTCAAGAACTAAATAGACATAAATTTTAAAATTTAAAGACTAAATTTGTAAGTTAAACTTTAACTTATATTATCATAAAAAAAAAAAAAAAATGGTTTTTTTTTAATGATAATATTAGGTTAAAGTTTAAATTACTATTATTAAACTCAGAAGAAGAAGAAAAAAAAGAAAAAAAAAACCTAATTTCTATCATCTCTTCTCCATTTGTTTAGGCCCAGTGGCATTTTCGAAAATACAAGATTTTCAATAAAATCCTCTCTACTCACTCATCTTCTTCATCAGAACCGCCTAAGCCCGGCCGCCCAATCTCACTGCTACTTATCGATTTCGCCGTCGGCGGTGGTTTTCCATCTCGCCAGTCAGTTTGCTATATTTGCCCATTTCTTTTGTCTATTTTTCTTCAATTTTTTGTTGTTTTTTTCTAGATTTTTGCTCGTTTCTATTAAGATAGCTCCATATAAGCATTGGTATTCTGCCAACCCTAATGCAAATCTTGATGCACAGAGATTCGACAATGGCGACTGGAGCAGAGCAGCGTCAACTCTCGCAGAAGGAGGCCGACATTCAGATGATGTTGGCCGCCGAGGTTCATCTAGGCACTAAAAACTGCGACTTCCAGATGGAGCGATACGTTTTCAAGCGCCGGAATGATGGTATGTTGTAAATACATTTCTCTTTTAGATCTTCACAGTTGTTTAACTCCGTAAAGGACTTCCTAGAAATTGATTAGTGGAAGGCTTTCTTCCCCCTATTCTCTACGTTTTCAATGTTGGCGGTGATTTCGCTTAGAATGGAACTTTAAGTGCTATACTGGGCGTGCGTTGTTATTCTCTACTTGTATTTCAAACCTTAAATTTTAGAATGAATCTCTCAGAACCAGAATGTGATCATAATTTCATTAGTACTCATGAATGAATTTTATTCTCTCTATGTAGGAATCTACATTATTAACCTCGGTAAAACATGGGAGAAACTTCAGATGGCTGCTAGAGTTATTGTGGCTATTGAGAATCCTCAAGACATTATTGTTCAGTCTGCTAGGCCTTATGGTCAGAGAGCTGTTTTGAAGTTTGCTCAATACACTGGTGCTCATGCAATTGCTGGGAGGCACACCCCTGGAACATTCACCAACCAGCTTCAAACCTCATTCAACGAGCCACGTCTTCTGATACTTACTGATCCTAGAACTGATCATCAGGTGCTTTAACATTTTTAAGAATCAATACTGGTTTGTGATTATAAGTTTAAGTCCAAGAGGGTGGTTTACTCTTACCAATTTTAGATTTACTCTTGTTTATTCCCTTAGCTAGTTATAACTTATACTTGACTTCACTTGTTGTTGCTGCTATTTATGTTGCCTGGTTGGTTTCTTGCTTGTTGTTGCAGCCCATCAAGGAAGCTGCCCTTGGAAACATTCCTACAATCGCCTTTTGTGACACTGATTCGCCAATGCGGTATGTTGACATCGGGATTCCAGCTAATAACAAGGGGAAACACAGCATAGGATGTCTATTCTGGCTTCTTGCGAGGATGGTTTTGCAAATGCGTGGAACAATTCGTCCTGGTCACAAATGGGACGTGATGGTAGCTTCTGAGTTCTATTATCTATCTGAACTCAAGAAATCACATTCTGACATGGAATTTGAACTTAACACTTGATTATTGAAACTTAAATCAAAGGCTTGGAATGGATGAATGCATGTGTGTTTGTTGTGTAGGTGGATTTGTTTTTCTACCGGGAGCCTGAGGAGGCGAAGGAGAAAGAGGAAGAACGGGCTGTTGCGCCACCAGATTATGGCATTGCAGATTTTGGTGCTGCTCCGCTGGTTGCAGATGGATGGGTTGCTGATGCTCAGTGGGATGCCCCTGATGTAGTTCCAGCCGCTGCTGCTGCTCCAGTTTCTAATGTTGTGTGGGCCCAAGAGTCAGGTTGAATCTGAGCCTTTTCTTTGAGGCTTTATTTTAATGTTTATGTTCGCCCATTGGTGTGTTTGTCCATGACTTTTTTCTTAGGCAACTCATTTTTGTCTCAGTAGTACCTCTTACTTCCAATCATCTCGTAGTTTGTTTGCCATTGGTGTGTTTTTCCACTCCCAACTTTTTTTGTATTTTAGACATCATTAACCAGGAATTTTAAGATGCAACCAGTTAGGTTGGTCGTCTGTTTTAGGCCAACAGAATAAAGGTTAGATCTTTTTAATGCCTATTGTGGGTTTCATTTCTTTGTCATTTGCCTTTGGCAGTCGCTTTAGGAGCAGCAGATGGATGGGATGCAGCAGCAGCACCACCAGCACCTTCACTTGAAGCTGCTGCACCTTCACTTGAAGCTGCTGCACCTCCACTTGATGCCGGTTGGAAATGAAGGAAGCCTGCTCTCTCACTCGGAATTGTGATTAATCATTATGAGTTCTGCTTGTTCATGTAGGAGTGCCACCCATTAGTTGTGCGTAAGTGCGTAAGCGGGCTTGAACACTGAGAGTCATAAAAAAAAATGTAGTACCCACCCATCTTTTCTCATTTCGAATTTGACTTGTATTTTCTTTTTCCTAGTCCAGTTTTAGATTTTAAGATTCGAGTGTTTTTAACTTCAACGTCGGTATCTTGGTGCAATTATTTATGAGAAATTGAAATTGGTCAGACTGTTAGATGTGAAATGCTCTGCTTCACGTTCTACTGATGAATTTTGTACCTAATGTTCGCGGTAGTGGAAACACCTTGGGTTGGCCTAGTGATAAAAAAAAGTCATGTAAATAATAAAGGGCTTAGAGGTAATGAGTTCAAGTCATGGACATCACCTACTTAGGATTAAGGTTAAATTACAAATTTAGTCCATGAATTTTGAAGTTTGTGTGTATTTAGTTCATGAACTTTTAAATTACAAATTTAGTTCTTGAACTTTTGAATATTTTAAAATTCACAGATTTATTAAACACAAAATTAAAATTTTAGGGTTCCATTAAACATAAAAGTTAAATTTATATATAATAGATTAATTAATTTTTAAAAGTTTTGAACTTGTTAGGGACTTATTGGATATAAAATAGAAAGTTTAGGGATCTATTAGATATAAAATTAAAAATTTAGGGGCTTATTAGACATTTTTGAAAGTTTAGGAACCAAATGACAAATCTCAAAGTTCACGAACTAAACTTGTAATTTAACTTATGATTTAATATTCTATGAGTTATCTTTGCAACGAATTGTAGTAGGGTCAAATGATTGTTGTATGAGAATAGTTGAGGTGCGTGCAAATTGACTTGGACCTTCATAGATATAAAATATATATATTAGTTGCCCTCATTTCGCCTCATTTATCAATAATATGTTCTATAATAAGGTTTCTCACTTTTATTCTTAGGTGAAAGTTATATTGGTGGAGGAAATACTATTTTTTTGAAGCCTATGTTTATGAGTTATTTTTGCCAAGATTAATTATGTAAGGAATAATCCTCTAATAGACCGGAACTCACGAAAGAAATATAATTTGCCCCACGAGGCTCTCTCTTCATATTTCTATTCACCAAATAGGGAACATTTTAAGAGATCTGTGTTGAACAAATAGGAGTTTGAGATAAAGGATGTTTAACGACAATTTGAACAACATTGTTTAGATCACAAATAACCAAACAAGGAGAAATATTCAAGTCATTATCCCACTTCTAACTCTATCTCAGTCGCTATCTTCTTTCGATTCAACTCTTATGAGATCACTTCAAGTTATATCAAAGTTTTTGCACTCTTCGTACTTTTATTTTTTATGACATACTTTCTTGATTCTATTCTTGTCCCTTCAATGTTTCTTATCAAAATATCAACCTGAACATATCTAATTGGTTAAGGCATGCCAGAGAGTCGAATCTTCACCTCCACATTGTTGAACTTGAAAAAAAGTTTCATATCAAATCTCCAACTGAACTTCTTTGCTTCAAAGGTTCCATCCAACATCCACATCGATCGTAAGTGACCCATTTAAAGGTAGGAGAAGAAGCTCCACAAGCTATTCTAAGCCGAAACGCCCTACTTTAATGAAGACATTCTGGATCAAGATCCTCCCCATGAACCTACACCAATATGTTCCAAAAGGATATAAGGGGCTGTTTGGCGCGCTGGTTTGGAATCATAAACCCTGGGGTTCTGGAACCCTGGGGTTTCTTGGCTGGAATCAGAAACCCTGGGGTTTCTGAATCATGTGTTTGGGGTGCAGGGTTGTGTTGGGCTGGTTTGCTGAAACCTGTGTTTGGGGTGCATAGTTGGGTTGGGCTGGGTTTGTTTAGTCTGTTTTTTTTTTTTTATAATTTTTCAAATTGTTTATTATTTTAAAAAAAATCTTACACTGTTTTTTTTCCTACTCCATTTTTTTAACTTCATAATTTTTTTGGTGTGTTACATACCAACTATTTAACCAATTATGTAGAGCAATTGTTACAACTATAGTTCAATTTGAATTATACTATGTGTAGTTTGTATAACTATATGCTATCTCATTCACTCCACTCATGATGACATACAATTGAAGATTATGCGTAGCAACATATAATTAATAGGTGCAATGTAAGAATGGTGTTGTCAATGGTAAAGTAAAACCAAAAATTAGAACTAAGATCTAGTTCTAAAAATATCATAACACACATTCCAGATGAAATGATAAGAAGGTAGAAGTAGTTGTCCAAATACAAACGTAAGTCATAAGAGTGGTAAATGAAAGTGATGAAAAGAGAGTCAGGTTCTAGGTGCTTTCCCCAAAATTTTCACGTAGTAATCATGCTTCCAATCTGGGGTGAATGTAAAGAAGGAGTTCAACATCATACTATTCGAGAGAATAGTCTTTGCAACAGCCATTCAATCTTGCCTTGTCATCCTTGGGATCGCCTTTAGTTTTGCATATAGCTCGTCCACGCTGGCCCTTTTAAAATATTAACTAGGTGGTTGGGTCGCTAGGGTGATTGTTGGAGTGGTTGTTGGGGTGGTTGGATTGATGGGGTGTTTGGGTATGCCGAGGTGGTTGCCGGTGGTGATTGCACGGTGGTCAAGTCCTCGGAATGGTTGTTGGGTGGTTTTCAGCAGTAGTTGTCGGGTCACTGGAGTCGTCATCAGGGTGGTCATGTCGCCGGAGTGGTCGCTGGGTGGTTGTGGCAGTGGTTGGGTTGTTGGAGTAGCCAGAGTGGTCACCAGGTGGTCGTCAACAGTAGTTTTGGGTGGTTGGGTTACCAGGTCGTCGGGGTAATCGTCGAAGTAGTCATTAGGGTGGTCAGATCACGGAGTGTTCACTAGGTGGTTGTCTACGGTGGTTGCTAGATGGTCAGGTTTTCGAGGTGATCATCAACTATGGTTGTCGGGTGATCGGGTCATTGAAGTGGTTGTCAAGTGATTGTTGTCGGTGGTTCGGGCAAGTCGGGTTGTTTGAGTGGTTGGGTTATCGGGGTGTCGAGTTGTTGGGGTGGTTGAGTCGTAGGGGTAATCGTCAAACTGGTCTCTCGAGTTCTCATCTCAGTGGTTGTTTGAGGTAATCGCCAGCGGTGGTCGGGTCACCGTTGTGGTCGTCGGAGTTGTCGTTATCAGTGGTTGTCGGGTGGTCATCAGAGTTGTTGTCGAAGTAGTCGGAGGTAATTGTTAGCGGTGGTCTCTAGAGTTCTCATCGCAGTGGTCGTCGGAGGTAATCGTTAGCGGTGGTCGGGTCGCCAATGTGGTCTTCGAAGTTGTCATCGGAGTGTCGCCGGAGTTGTTGTCGGAGTGGTCGCCGGAGTTGTCATCGGAGTGGTCATCGAAGTTGTTGTCGGAGTGGTCGCCGGAGTTGTATAGGAGTGGTCGCCGGAGGTGTCATCGGAGTGGTCGCCGGAGTTGTCATCGGGGTGGTCGCCGGAGTTGTTGTCGGAGTGGTCGCCGGAGTTGTCATCGGAGTGGTCACCGGAGTTGTTGTCGGAGTGGTCGCCGAAAATGGAAAATGGAAAATGGAAGAGGAAAACATGGCACAAACCCCATGGGGTTGCATTGTTGTAACCCATGGGGTTGTGGGTTTTGAAACACCTTGTGTCAAACATGGTTTTGGGTTTGGAACCCAAACCCATGAGCCAAACGGCCCCTAAAAGTATTGCAAATAGTCCATGATTCGAATGGCATATAAGATTTTAAATTCGCCTAGTTATATTATAATCAAATTTTGATAAAGGAAAACGAATAAGTTGTCAAGAAGAATCCAAAGCCCAAATACAATAGCAACATGAGAAGTCAACATCTCAAAATCAATCCTTCACTGTCCCTTCCCGCTAACCTCTGTGGAAAGTGAAACAAATGGGGGCTCTTCTCAAGCTCTTCGACTCCGTTCTATTTCTTTCCTTCCTTATACACGCCTTAGCGCCTCCTCTCATCGGCGCCCAGATCTTACTCCCGCAAGCCCTCTTTCCCAATTTCCTCATTAATTTCAAGAACCAGTACATTCGCCATTCGGGGGATTATCTGATGGCCGAGACGCCTCACTTTTTCATCGGCTTGCTTTGGCTGGAACTTCTCCTTCAATGCCCCCTCACGCTTCTCAACCTTTACGCCATCTCCGCTGCAAAGTCATGGCTGCACACCACCTGTTTGATCTATGGTGTTTCCCTCTTCTCTGCTATGGTATTTTACTTTTCTGCTCATATCAATTATCATGTGATTGTTCAAAGCTTTACTTGTTCTCCTTCTCATCATAGTATTCTAATTCGATGGAAATAAATGGAATAGATGTGTGATTTTCAAAAGCAACCTGACAGGAGTGATTAGTGGTGACTTAGAAAAAGGTCAAAAGAAGCTCAAATTAGTGTTTAGCAGTTCAAATATGGTTGCTCTTTTAAGTCAATAAAAACAGTCAGCCTGTGTAAGTTTGCTTTTGTCATTTATTTAGGGGTGACAATGGGTCAAGGTAAGATTCTAAGAAGCACGGACACTTTAATTTGGCCAACATATCCAAGTGTCTGGCACCTTGTTGGATATATATCGATCATTTATTAGTACAATAGATGTGTTAGACAGCAGTTGTACAATATCAATATAGGTCCAACAAATGAAGTGTCACCATGTCCATCCAACATCCACATAGCGTGGCTTAAAATATAAATCATTTTCATTTTTTAAGCATATAAATGCATAAACTTATTGACTTTGAATTTCCTTCTTATATGAAAATGATTTATATTTTAATAAGCGTGTCCTTGTTGTGTTTGTATACTAGATTTTTTTTTTTTAAAAATGACTATCATCATGTCTGTGTATGTGGTATTTGTGTCTCATATCTATATCTGTGTTTTTTAGATAAGATTGAAAATGCAGCCTCCATTCTCCTTTTCTAATCTCGTGGGAACTTTAGGGCCTGTTTGGTATGCAATCCGGATTCTGTTTTATGTTTTCAGATTCACTGAGTTCAGTGAATATGCGTTTGGCAGACTTGTTTTCGAAAACTGTTTCCGGATTCTGTGATCCAAATAGTGAAAATTCTGAAAACAACTTTTTTATGTTTTCATTGTATCCAGATTTTGAATTTGAAAATTTAAAATGCAGAATTACATTAGAAAATACCAAAACTTTAATAAATATAGTTTTTGATGTTATAAACTCAATTTATTTTTGTTAAATTAAAATATGTATAATTTAATATATTATAAATTATATGATATTGTAAAATAATAATTGTACAAATTTTATAATAAAAATCATGTTCATAAATTAATTAATAATGGATTATATTCAATCTAATATTTAGTTTTGCAACTACAACTAGTTAATGGTCTATAAATATATTATAGAACACATTTTGAACAATTGTTTAAATTAGAATCCAATTTCTAAATCTGCTACCAAACACATATCTGAAAACATGAAATACAACTCTGTTTTCATTGAATCCCTTGTTTTCAAAATTCTGTTTTCAGATTGCATACCAAACAGGCCCTTAAATTTCCTTTCTCAATCCATTCTTCACACGTAGTTTCAAGCATCCAATGGAGATTTGCTGTTTCATAGCCGCCTGGTTTTCTTTGTTTTTTCAGGCAGCTATAGCAGCTGAATTGATAGGGTCACAGAGGGCATCTGATGTACTGTTGAAAATGTATCTCCCTTCTTGGGTTTGGGAGTTTAGCCACGCTACGTGGGCTGCTGCCGCGCTCCGGCAAGGCTACGGCCACCGGCCACGGCGTTGGACCATCAATCGGCGGCAAAAAGAAGGCTTGAACAAAAGAAATGGCATCTTACGCTGCCAATTTCTCTAATTTCACCTCTATTTCATTTTGTTCTGCCAAGTAACCGTGTCGCCTATGTTCGTTTTTCCCTCCAAATAATATGTTTTTGTAGAAGATTTAATTACATATAATAATAAATGGTACGTCAAAAAATTCAGTTCAAGTGGTATAGAAAAGGTGGTGGTTGTGGCAAATTGTTGTCATGCCTGTCATTTGAATGTTGTATTAAGTCCCTTTTTGACACATATAAGGACAAAAGTTTGGATATTGAAAATCAGAAAACCTAGCTACATACTAAATCACATACTTCTGATATCTAACTATAAACCATATACTTAAATTTACAGACTAAATATATACTACATTAATTCTATAGCTCATTCCTCTCCAATATCTAAAGCGAAGATTTTTTTTTTAAATATAATTCATTATTGTAATGAACAAACATCCCCAAAATAACCCATTATAATGCAGTCAAGTAAATTTAGCCATATATTGAAAGAAGAAAGACTCGGAATCTGTAAAAATTGGTGCTTTTACAACTCTATAGTCCCATGTGACTGCTCATAATTTAGGCTTCCAATGCCAAGGCATAACAGCAACTGTTTGCAATCTTCAACTTCCAGAACAAAACTTATTCAATTAGGGACAAAAAAAATCAATACAGATACAGAGAAGAAAGCATTGAACTCAACAACAACAAAGTTCAATTTAACACTCATGTTTTAGTTTCATCATCCTTAGAAGAAGCATCATCAGCAATTGAAGCCAAACCAAGACTCTCCTCAACTTTTGTCCAAGCCCTCAAGGAGTCAGGAGGGAACTTCTTCCTTATGGTCCTGATTAAACCCTTAGCTTCTTTCATCTTCTTCTTCTCCACTAGCCCCTCCACCAAATACTTCACTGTGTTAAAATCAGGAATCTTATGCATCTTCACACTCTCCTTGAAAACCCTATATCCTTTCTCAAACTCCCCATTTCTACAGAGATAAAATATAAATGTTCTAAAAGTTGCAGCATTCTTATTACACCCATTTATCTCCATATCATCATAAACTTTCTTTGCTTCATCAATCATCCCATTTTTACAGTAACAAGTCATCAAGTAATTATAACTAATGGTATCGGGTTTCAAACCTGAATTAGCCATTTCCTCGATCAAAGCTTGTACATGTTCTGGCTTGCCGCCATGCTCATGCATCAATCTAACGTTATAGGCTCCCACATCAATTTCACACCCTTTTGAAATCATCTTGTTCCAGATTTTCTCTGCTTCTTCGCTCTCACCCTTCTTGTACAGAGCATCTAAAATGGTTGTGAATGTCACCGCAGTTACTTCCACACCATTTTTTTCCTCCATCTCTCTAACAATCTGTATGGCCTTCTCAGGGGAACCCGCTTCGCAATAGGATTTAACCAGGATCCCGTACGAGATCTTATTGGGAGAGAATTTATATTTCTTCGGAATTTCATCGAACAATTGAGGAACCTTGTCGAATAGCTTCGAATGGTTACAAGCCGATAACAGAGCATTGAAGGAGATCGCCGATCGAGGAGTACCTAAATCCTCCATCTGATTATACGTCCTCATAGCGTGCTCGAACATACCAGCTCGACCGTAGGATCGAATCAAGGTGGACAAAAAGGGTTCCTGAGTGATCTTTGGATCATTTTTATGGGACTCGATTAGGGATTCGATATCGTCGAATCGACGAGACTTTGCGAGGCGCCGAATAGTGAGTTCCTGAGCGTAGCGAGAGGAGACAGGGGAGGTGTAGTGACTGGAAACAGAAGAGTAAATGTTCAAAGCTTTATCTGGATCATACTCGGTTCTGAGTTTAGATTTAGCTTTTGAAATGGATATTGAAGAGGACGCCGTTGCTGTGGCGGCGGAGGCGGATGCGACGGCGGCGGTGGCGGCCGTAGATATGCGACGGATGTGGCGAGCGGAGATGGGGAACGACATTTCTTTTTTAGGGTTTAAAGTCCGTCGTCTATGGAAGTCTGAGCATCGTAGGGTTTTAGAGATTTACAGTGAACTTGAGAAAAGTTGGAATTTGGAAAACTGGTTTTTTATAAAATAAAATAAAATAAAATAAAATCTCCACCTTACTCATTTTTGTCCTGCTTCAAAAATAAATAATAATTTTTGCCATATTTTATACAAAATGTTCCTCTATTTATTGAAAAATTAAGTTAACTTTTTGAATAAATAATGTAATCTTACTAAACAATACTGTTTTGGAGTTATTTTTAAATATATGGTTGGTTTTTTCTGGATTAGGAATTGTATTTACATCACGATTTTACTAATCCATGTGATCTAATCTATAATTATCTTTTTTTATAATTAATTTTTATGTATCATTAATTTATATATATATATATATATATATATATATATATATATAGTTAAGGTCCATTTGATAACTATTTGATTTTTTAAAATTGATTTTTCAAAATTAAGTTTTTTTTTAAAAGATAATAATGATTTATCTACAATGATTTGCATCTTCTTTAGGAAACATTTGAATTCTTAGCATAATCCAAAATCAAAAACCAATTTTTAAAAACTTCTTTTTTTTAGTTTTCAAAACTTGGTTTGATTTTTTAAAATATTGGTAGAAAGTAGATAACAAAACAAAGAATCTTATAAGTAAAAATAGTGTTTATAAGCTTAATTTTCAAAAACCAAAAATTAAAAACAAAATAGTAATCAAACGAGGCTTAAATTACAAGTTTAGTCTCTGAACTTTTAAGTTTATGCAAAATAGGTCCCTAAACTTTAAAAAATGTCTAATAAGTCGTTGAACTTTCAATTTTTTGTCTAATAGTTCTTTGACCTATTCGATATTTTTTTAAATTCAGGAACGTACTAAACAAAATTAAAAGTTTCATGCCTTATTAGATACAAAATTTAATTTTATATCTAATAGATTTGATAATTTGTTAAAAAAATGTTAAATATGTCAAAGATTTATTAGATACAAAATTGAAAGATCATGGACCTATTTGACTTTTTAAAGCTCAATGACCAATTAGACACAAAATTAAAAGTTCAAAGACTTATTAGACACAAATATGAAAATTCAAAGACTAAACTTGTAATTTTTAACCTATATATATATATATATATATATAGACACACAAACACAAGATTTTATATATAAAATTATATTATCAAAAAAAAACATTTGACTTATGTATGTAATTTTTCTGATTTGTATTAAATTTATGAAATGTTTCCAATATGTATAAATTTACGAGAATATATCAGAATGTACTATTTTATTAGCTAGTACAAAATGAGACTTGATTATATGAAAAATGAAAGATACATAGTACTTCTTATGATTTTTTTTTCAAAGTTTGAGACTAAAATAGTATTTAAACATCTTTTTTATAACAAAGTTGATAGATAGCACAAACATTATCATAGGAAGGAAATTATCTTTTTTCTTTTTGGAGTACAAAGGAGTTCAAAAACAACAAAAGAAGATACAAAACAGAAAGAAAGTAAGTAGGAGTATCCTCCGATAGAGCTCATTGTGCCCATGAAGCACATTCTTCTACCCAAACTTCAAAATGCTCATTGCACCTAGCGGGTTGAGCGAGAATATACGTCATCTTGTTGCCTTAAGCTAATGAGTTAGAAAGAAAGTTATATATTATTAAGTGATTGTGGTCAAGAGCCAAATGTCTCTAGTCCTCAAGAAATTAAAAAAAAAAATCTATACTTTTTACATTTTAAAACACCTTCATCATCATTAAGGAGCATGTCATTGCTTTGTCTCATCCCTTGGTAAAATTGAATTGCAAATGCTATGTAAACTAAAGGAGATGAGATTCATGATGGCTAGTGTAGAATGGATGGAAATATGAGTAGGATTAGAAATTGATGACATGTCGTAAAAATAATTGTCCACATCGTTAGCCTCGTTGCTATCTTCTCCTCTTATGATATGTGGTAGGTGCATTGGTGACACTATTATATCGAGTATGTTAGATTGGCTTTGGTGATTCAATCAAATATGCTAGGTACCCTATACATTCAGTGAAGGCCATCCATGATAGTAATGTCTTGTCATAAATTATCATAACTTCATCATCTTATGATATTTCATGAATGCGTGAAAAGGATGATACTCATAAGTAAATGCAAAAATAAGATAATATCACCATAGATGATCTACACAACTTGTACCATCAATTCTTATAAGATTGCATTGAATGAAACACGAATCATAATAGATGGTCTCCACATACAGAACATCTCTCTAGATGAGTATATTAAATCTTCAAATCTTGCACATAACAACCTTAGAGGTCATATCATATAACTTTATCTAAGTTACATAGTTTCAAAATGACTAGATTGAATTGTTAGATAACTTGAACTAAGTAAAAGCATATGAGGCAACCATATAATATTATTAGATTTTCTTATAGTTCAACCAAATCTTCCAGAGTGTATTTGCAATTACCATACAACTTTATCTTTGAATTACATATATTTGTAATGACTAGATCGAATTGTTAGAAAACAAACTAAGTAATAGCACATGAGTAAATTAATGGACAACCATATAACATTATTCAATTTCCTTATAGTTTGATCAAATCTTCCAAAATGTGTTTGCAATTACTAAATGGAAAAGCAAAACCCTAAAATCTAACTATCTTTTAGTTGTAAATCACCTTCTAATGTTTCTTTTTTATTTTCAAAAGCCCTAATTCCAGGAATCCCTTTTTACCTAGCAGCCCATTTCCTCTTTATTCGAAAACTCACTCATGCCTCTATTTTTTTTGCATAATTCGGACCTTTACACAATCAACCTAATACAACAAGTTACACACACCTTATGTTCAATGTTAGCTCATTACCCTTTTTTATCACATCCAAAAAATCATGTCACATTAAAATAATAATAAACTCATTTAGTAACCACAAGGATATTTTAGAAAATTGAATAACTCAAAATCATGGAAGTAAAATATTAATTTAACCAAATATATATTATTATACCCAAAACTTTTGGAGGCTTTTGAAACGAAATCTAAATGTAAATAGAAGTTTCTCTCCCATTCTCAAATCGTAAATATTCATGGTTGGGTCTAAAAAGATTTATCAATCTCTATATCAGCTCGGTTCTTCAACAAGCACATGTTTGGTCCCAGCAGGATACTAAGCATTTGTGACGAAATAGAAAAAGAGCACACATCATATTCATCAAAATTGTATCTAATAGAGTGTACGTACACTAGTGTTAACGGCAGAGATTAAAAACAAAATACGATAAAATTTAAGAACATAGTTGAAACGTTCTAAACATTTCAACACTAAATAAGCAATGTTCAAAGACTAAATGTTCTATTTAACCTAAAGAATATAAAAGCATTTTCTAGATATTGTTAATAAAAGACCAAAAAAAAAAAAAAAAACATTTTGCTCATTACCAACACTCAAGGATCACCTAATATTGTGCACTGTGGTTTAAGTTCGCACTTCGCATCACATTAGCTGTTACTTGCTGAATCTTGTTGACACAGCAAGGGTCAGATTTCCAGCTATAAGAGGGCCAGTATTTACCTTTTCTGTACAATTCAAAATTTTTGTGTTGCACAACGATTTTAAAAAGCGTTCAGTCTGCCAAAGCATTTTCCACAAGGTTCACTGCGCTGGAATATGGTACCTGATGAAAAGGACAGTAATTTGGCATCAAACAGCAAAATCAACAGTTTCATCACTTTCTAAAAGTTACCGTATTTGAAATCTTATTAGCTCATATGGCCTTTTGCATCATTACAACTACAATCAATTGGATGATAATGAATTGAGGATTATAATGAACTAGAAGTAAATAACCGTAAAGATAAAAAAATGGTACGATATTTATCTGATCTAAATTACTTTCGATAAGATACATTTTCATTTGTTCAATAACTTAATCCTCAACAAATTCCCCTTCCCTATTCCTCTCCCTTCTACTTATGAAATATTTTGAGGAATGTTGGAGAAAATACATGGAGTCAAAATTTGGATGTGGATCACATGATGTAGGCCACTGCATAATGGCATTCAATTTATCTGCAAAATGCATATTTTATCAATCAGAACCAAAAAATAAGCAAAGAAATAAGAGCTTTTTTTTTTTTTTTTGTCTTTGTTGAGATGAAGAGATGCTTCTTTCATGATTTGATATACTTTTTAGTAAGAGTATAGAAAGTTGTACGGCAGAGCGAGAAGGTCTGGTTGCTTGCTTTGCTTTGAACCTCTTTAATTGTGCTGGGAATGTCCCAAGAAGAATCTAGTCATCTTGAATTTCCATCACCACTCTTCAAGACCCAAGAAGAACCGTGGGACACGCAAATCTCATTCATAACCTGCACAAAAGATAATAGAGTACGGTTAAAGACCAGAATCGGATTTCGTAACACCAGTGAAGGAGTCTGAAAACATTTATGGAAATTCATAACAATTGCATAAGCCAATCCCATGGTAGAAGATAGTCACTAGAAAGTGTATAAAATCAACACTGATTGACGGTGCCTTCAGTGGAAATAAAAGTTATCCTCGGTAGATGGTAGGCATGAGATCCAATTATCATGGCTATCCTGCGCAACACAACTGGAAAACCACATGAAGGTAGGGAAAATCTACTGAAGTAGAAAAAAAAAAGAAGGAAAAAAAAAAAAAAAGAAAAGAAAAGGCTGTGATTAGATCTCTGGAAAACTTCCAGAGACACCAAATGAGAGGGCTTCATCGAGTTTAAAACTTTAAAGCATCAAGGATTAAAGGTTCAAAAGGCAGAAATGCAAGAGGCTTCAAGCTAGTAAAAACTCTCAAAATCTAGTAGAGTCCCCTTCCCTCTTGTCAAGCCACGGAAAAACAAATTCAACAATTAGCCAGATGTCAGCAAGAATTAAGACATTGCTGTGTGCTGGCAAAGTTATCTCATCCCGATCACGAGGAAAGGTTCACCATGATGGGGTACTTTTTTGTTCCTTCCAGATAGGCAGAGCTAACCCTTACTTCCCAGTTCTCATCACCATGATGGGGTACTTTTTTTTTTCCTTCCAGATAGGCAGAGCTAACCCTTAATTCCCAGCTCTCTAGAATACCTGCCTATTCAATCAGTCAAGCAAGCTTGCATTCAAAACCCTTGCCAGAGAGACAAAAGGAAAGATTCTCAATAATACTGCTTTAATAATGATACTCGGAGTGACCCATCATGGGGGCTATGCAAATAATAAAGGACTTAGAGGAAATGAATGCAATACATGGTGGCTCCCTCCCTAGGACTTAATATCCAAGATGTTTCCTTGGTAACCAAATGTAGTCGGGTCAAACTGTTGTCCCGTGAGATTAGTCGGGGTGTGTGCAAGTTGCCCCAAACACTCATTGATAAAAAAAATAATAATAATAATCGGAGTGAGAATCAAGGGGCCCATAATGAAATACAAACAAGCTGACTCAATATTTTGGCATAACTACATTATGACTTTTCAGATTTTGATTTATTTGAGAAAAAATCAAATCATCTCATCAAAAGAAATCTTATCGAAAAAAAAAATCGAATCATGACGTCAAGAAGTTTGTATAGCAAAACTGATAAATCAGTAGATTTAATATCTTCTTCTGCTAGTTTGTCTAGCAAACGTGATGTTTGTGTCATTAATGTTATTATTTGAGGATGCCACATCATCAATAGAATTTAGTTCTAATAAAGAAAACATATCTAAACCTACAACATATCATGCGTGTTAGAAACTGGGTCCTGACATTTGTTATAGGATAGCATAATAATCACTGAACAACAAAGATCCTCAAACCACAACATTACAGTAGCATAAGGATTAAAATCTATTCAACTTTTCCTTTTCCATGCGGGAAGAAAATCAAATGAGTGAGTTTAAATAATATGGTGGCTAACCTTGCTATATTCATTGCTATTGATAACTCTTCCAAGTTCACGCTTGGAAGCTTCCAAAACATCAGCTTTTTTAAGCACTCCTTTAGGTCCACGTCCACGTAAAAGTTGAATGACAACTTTCCTGCATAGTGCAGCACACCACTTAAGAAAAGATAAAGAACCAAGACGCCAATTTCTAGTGTTCTGCTATGTGCTCTAATTACTAGTAAATTTTCGATAATCTTTCAACACCATTGGTTAGAGCACCAAGCATGGAAAAATAACATAAACAACAATTATCACATAAGACACTTTGACCATGAATAAAATTCACTAGCAACCTTAATGGATCATATTCTGGATGCTCTGGAGATGACGTCAAGACATAGAGACCATGAATCTCAGTTGCAACTTGGCTTATGATTTTTTTTAATTCATCTGGAGGAGAATCAACACCATATGCAGCAGCCACCGCCATTCTGGCATCAGCTTTTGGAAGAGTAGATTGGGACACGGCCAAATCACGCAAACCTTGACATATCAACTGAAAGCTGCAATAATAAGGCAAATGTCATCAACTTTACTACAAAAAGCTTCATTTTTCCCATGATACCACGGGAAGAACAGTTCATTACGATGTCCCATGATTGATAACTCTAAGGCTATTACAAAATGCGAAGAATTCCAAAAAAAGATTCTCTCAACCAAGCAGCTCAAAGGAACAATATGAGGCTTATAAACAAGTTCGAACAGAGGAATGATTATTTTACCTTCTAAAAGAAACCTATCATTTCTTTAGGATAACTAATTATAGAAAGAGCACGACCAAAAAGAGGTTAAAAGGCAATGATATCCTAAATCTCATCAAAGCTCCTCAGTCCTCACTATACTATTGTACACAGTAGCATTCACTTCCAACCAAGACAAAATCTCATAAGGATAAGCACAGGCAAGAAAGAAAATCAGCCCCTACCTGCAAACCTTGTGATTTTGAAAGAGCTTTTGAAGGGCTTTCGGTAAAGCTTCTCGGGTTTCATCTGACATGGTACTTTTCCGGTTAAGAGCTACATTACTGCTTTTGGTTGTAACTTTATCATGACTAACTTGTTTTTCAGGTTTAGGAACCATGTCAGGCTTTCCTGTAGCAGCATTTGCTTGGGGCCCACTTTTCACAGATCCCCGGAAAGAATTAGTGATCCCTTCTTCCACAGACCTCCAGACCTTTTCTTGCTTCTGAACAATATCCAGGTAGTTATTTAAAAATGAACGATCTGTTTTCTCCTTAAATTTCCAGTCCTTAAAGGCATGTCTTTCAACACCAAACAAATTCAAAAAATGTTTCACTTTGTCCCGAAGAGACTTTGGAACATTTATCTGCGAAGAGCTGACCACTGGATTCTTGCTAAACAAAGAAAGAACAAAATCCCTAGCACAACGTCCACTACCATCTTGGGGAAGTAGAAATGAACTTTTTGGAACCCAGAGACCCTGCACTGACTGGGCATACTGCTGAAGAGCTTCAAGAAACTCGTCTGCTTCATAATCAGGGGCATAATGCTTAAGTGCACTAAATCTTTGAACCGGAGATCCCTATTAAGGAGGAAAAAAATTATTCACAAAACAAACACAGAATAGGTCATTAGAAATGAATCGGCAAGATATATATAAGATAAAAAGATGATGCACTTTCTTAAGAAGATATCAGCATTTAATATATTTTGATCAACAGGGGAAGGAGATAAATATCTGCCAATTGCAAATTTGGAAAGGATTTGCCATATGAATGCTTCTTAACTTCATATGAAACAAAAAGACCAACCAACATTGACATATGACACCATTGCTTCTATAGCAGATAGGCTGTAATTATATTTTATTTGCAAAATCCTGTCTCTAAGCCCAACCATTTTTTTTTAATTATGGGTCCTTTAATATCAATCATTCTGAAGACCGATAAGTCAGAAGCAAGCAGTAAATACACTTTCTTAAAAAAGTCAGCATCATTTCCTTCCTAAAAAACACTGTTAGGGATACCACCAACACTGGTACGAACATCATAGCCCTCCACCTTGTTGATATAGTTAGAGATGAATGTCCAATGACAATTCCACAACTATTTTTCTTTTAAAGGAAACAAAATTTTTCTTTGATAAAGTGAAAAATTGAGAAGAAATAAATTCCAAGGAAAAAACTGGAATCTCAAAATCCCAAAGCGATCTAAAACAATGAAATCCAAAAACCTACTCAATTTCGAAGACATCCTGCCAATCTTTGCTTGTTTTTTCTTTTTTGGAAATAGAGCAACTTATCATTTTTTTTCCTGATAGAAACAGAAAGATTTCATTGATATAGTGAAAAGTTACAAATAGTTTCAGAACTAGTCCCCATCACACAAAATCAAAATCCTTTCTGAATACAAATTTTCATACCCCACTCCCAAAAACACCACAAAATATTCTTCAAATAAGGGTTTAATAACTAGGTCTCAATATCCCAAATCCAATCATATCTGAGAAAAATCCTTATTTAACAATGACTAAAGTAGTACACCACCGGGAAAAAAAAAATTAAATCAGCGTATCTGACAGAAATCCTTTTGTTAAGTTGAGAGAGTAAAATTTGAAAATAAGATTTCATGACAATCGAAAAAGGTTTGATGAATGCATAAAAGGAAAGAATATGCAGCCAACTAATAATGCATAAAGGTTAGACGCTAGAGTAGACGTGCACAGGCATCAATAGCTTCTCATGCAATCAGGAATAAATTTTCACAAGTAATCATCTTACACACAAACCTCACTCAGCAATTTCTTAATCCGTTCCTCCAAAGACAAGGAAAGCAAATGCCTGAAATATCCATAAGTAGGATTAAAATCAGTAGTAAATATTTGAATTCTCCCTGTTTACTTCACGGTTGCCTGACTACTTAGATGTTCAGTAACATAAATTAAACAGCTGAATATGTAAATGGACCTTTTAGATGGACCTTTGGGCTTATTGCTGCTTGTGCTCGCACCAGGACACAAGGAGTCCATATAGTCATGCCTTAATAAGCAAAACCAAATCAAATACTCAAGTAAATATTATTAGCAGATAGATGAAATTTACTGCCATTAAAGATTATATGCATCAATAAGCAAAAAACACATACGGGCTCATTGAAAATTGTATAGGGGAAATTTTTTGTGCCACCATGCTTCGCTGATATCTGGTTGATAGATCACTCTCTAGGCCATAATACTTAAGTGGAATCCAGCACTAGAGAAAGAGTGAACCAAACAACATTAGAAAACGGTAAAATGATAGATTCAATAGTAAGGCACCTTTTTTCTAAGCTTGAGATGACTTTTGAGAAGGTGAAAATGGTTTTGTTAATTAAAAACACATTTCAAAATTTTCATGGTTTGTGGTTGCACAGTAAAACACAAATTTGAAAATCCTAAGAACATTTCTTAAAAAGCACTCAAAGTGCTTTTAGAAGCAACACTTAATTAGGGCATATTTGAGAGTGATTTTGAAACGGTTAAAATCACTTTTGTCATGTTTAAAATTACTCCGAAACATGTCTTTAATCATTCAAAATCAACTTAATGTTTGATTTTACAATTTTAAAGGCAATTTTCATACCATAAAAATTGATTTTGAATAATTAAAAACATGTTTTGGAGTAATTTTGAATACGACAAAAGTGATTTTAATCCTTTCAAAATACTCCCAAACATGCCCTTAACGATTCTTCCAAAAGTGCAAGAGAAGAAATACTCTCACTTAAAAATACTTTTCACAAAAGCTATCTTAAACTCACTAGTAATTGAGTACTTCAAAGACAAACAAAAGAAGTTGTATATTACATTTAAAATGAAACAATAAAAATTGTTAACCTAACATATGGTGTCTGTTAGACATCAGTTCAATATGTAAGGTCAATGATGTTACCTCTTCATCTCCAGTTTTAAGTTCCGTTGAAGGTACTGATTGCTTTTTCTGTTCCAATAAAATGGTACAGAAGTTCAAAAAAAATCCAGAAGAAAATATGTAATCCCAGATGTGAACAAATGAGATACAATGATCGGGTCTGCTAGTTAGCTTATGAAAAAAAAAATTAAGCAACAGAGTATTGAAAGGAAAAATGTAAAGTTGCAAATACAAATACATAGTCTTCCAATAAGGCTATCTCGGTGCCAAATATCCTTCTCCCTTTTTACTACTTGTGACTGGCGATGCAATGAATTACCACCCATATACAAAATGTGCTCAAACAACAGCGTGATTGACACCAACTTCTCAGTTCATGGGTTCAATAGGGGAACTTGAAATTTGAGTATCATATAACCTGGAGATTTTGAACTCCTTTTCTGTAGAATCACAATGCAACTGACCTTTGGGTAGCAGTTCATTGCCTTTGAAGGAACAGATTAAGAAATTGCTGACCCAAAGGTGAGCTTTTTTAGAAAGCACGCCCCACTTACCCAAAGGTGATATAATGAGAATCTAGGAAGTACAAAGTGTTCATGCCAGACACGTGTTGGACACAGATACGTCTGGACACATGTTCGACACACGAAATTGTGTGTCCCCTTTTTTTATTATTTTTTTTAATTTCAAACACATGGTGGACACGCCACAAACACGTCAAGGACACGCCATTCAAAAATCCAAACCTTTCAAGCAGTCGGCGGCAGAACAATGACATTGGTAGAGGCGATCAACGGCAAAGTCCATCGGAGGTAGAGGAAGGGAGATCGAACAACAGTGAGGAGAGATGGAGGGAAAGCAAAATCGGGGGAGGGAAGGAGTTTTTTAGGGTTGGTTTTTTTTTTATTACAAATTTTTTTATAAATTTTATTTTGTGGGCTTCTAATGGGTACTTTGTGGCATGTTGGGCTTTTGTCTTTATTGGGTTTAAGTGGGCTCATATGACTTATTGGGTTTTATGTACATTTAAATTTTAAACAAAATTCAATGGCCAATTAAATTTTCATTCATGTTTTTTTTAAAATTATTTTTAATAGTAGTAAAAAAACTAAAGTATTTTGAATTTGATCTTTTAATATTATCTAATAAAAAATAAAAATAAAAATAGCGTGCCTCCAATGTGTTGGTGTCCTATATTTTCAGAAATTGGCATGTTGCTGTGTCCATGTTGTGTCCCATGTTCGTGCTTTTCAGATGAGAATATTCTCCTGAAGTTCTTACACAAATGCCGGGGGAGACAAAATTAAATGGATAGCCTGCACAAGTAGGGATTTTCAATATGAAAGTTAGGCAGTTGTCTCTCCATAAAACAATCCAAAAACTTCTGCCTCAGTTGCAAGGGGCTGGAAGTCAAATCGGTGACTATATTCACCATCAAAATCAGTACGAAAGAAGCCACAATTTTGACCAATCTTAAGATAGGCATGGCCCGCTGATCCCTTGCATGGTGAATAAGTAGATGAACGTTGCTGACATGACAGCATTAGACTCAATGCCTTCTCATTTAACTCTTATACGTACTCTTTAATATGCGTAGAAGCCTCTTGCTTATTTATGGTTCCCAGAACTGCACCAATTTCATTTACTAGTTTGTTAGCAACTCGCCATCTCCCATGAGCACCTTTGGACCTTTGATAATTACCACTACTTTAGAACGGCCACATTGTTGGGTTGGTGATTATAAAATCTTGAAATTGATGCTCAATTTTTAGTCAACTCAGATCATGCTATTCCCAACCATTAAGCACATTAAACTCACTCCTAGCACAGTCTTAATCAAACCTTTAACCATTGGAATATGTTCTCTACCATCTACAACTGAGCTGCAAATGGTTCCTATCTTGAGGGGGTATGCTTGGAGCAAATACAACAAATGTTTGTTGGTCCTAAAATTCCTCCCTTCTAGTTTAGCTACTGAAAAATTAAACCATTTCTTTTGTTGATTTTCATCCAGTATTGCTTTGTGCTTCCTATGAAGCCTGACCACGAAATCCTCCTCCAAATTCCATACCATGTTAACAGGAAAATTGAATGCTGACTTTTAAATTCCTAGGATTTTCATTTTGCAAAGACCAACCATGAGTCTCCCTTTAAAGGATTTTCTCCATGCAAACCCCATCCACACACTGCATCACCACCATCAATGCTACCACCTTAGTGCACCAACGACTTAACATGTACTTTTAGAGTCAATTGGGTTTTCATGGTTTCTAGCGGTAAATACCTATGATCAACATCCTTGCTTGAGCCCACTTGTAAATACTATCACTTGCTTGTTGATGGTTTCTTCCTAAATAGCCAATGGCCATGAGTACAACTTTTATTCAAACTGTTTCACGTTATCAAGCATATTTTGGACCTTCCTCCCAAATATTGAGCTAGCATAGACCTTGATGATAGGCCTTGGCCAACAATTTAATTTATGAACAAGATAACCAAGGGAGATCTGAGAGCTCCCCACCTCTCCCACTTCTCAACAGAGAAAGCCTACAAAATAACAGCAAAAAGATACCCCTCCTAACAAGATAATATGGGCACCACACAATCAGACAGAGACTCTCTCCTTACACATCCACCCCCTTCCTCACATGCTAACAAAGTATACACTTTTGTTATCTGAGGTACATCCCTTGATTGAATGAATTTCTTGTCATTTGCTGTCAGCTATGTTGAGAATCAGTTTTAAAATATTTAATCATGCATTAACATCCTCTTTTACCATAACCAAAACCATAATTGATGCCCAAAAAGCACTTTGATAGGATTATCTTGATACGTATCAAGACAATAAATGGTACATACAGGGTAAAAATGGCAAGTTGCCACTTGCCACTATAAAAGAAAGGTCTTATCGAGAGCAGTATCTCTCTGATCATTTCCCAGATTCTGCCTACCTCCTCCCTGGCACTCACTCCCTTTCCCAATGGCAACAACTCCCACTCATATATTAAGTCTAAATAATATCTAACAAATTATTAATTGATGATTGTCCTATCCTTCTCACCATGAATTCGATCATGTAGGTCTAGGCTCAAATTGCTAAACTGCTACTAAGAGGCAAGGAGTGTAAAATGTGGAGAACGATATCTAATCTACAGCTGCACACATTAGAATTTGTACTTTAGAGCTCTAGATCAATGATTATTATAATATTGCATAACCCTGTAATATCTCTTCCTACCCAAATATGTTTGCTACTGCAATATGCATATCCCATGGATAATGTGTAAAGGCAAAATATAGACATAGTTTGAATTAATGATAATTTTGATTACTTTACAGTCTCCAAATAAACATGATCAGCAGATTTTCCAAGATAGTTTTGAGTATACTTCAGCAGTTTTTAAGTATCAAATAGGAAAATAGAGAATAACCTGCTTCCTTGCTGCAACTGCAGAGTTAACATCTGTAGGCACTTCTGACTTAACATCTGGATCAGCTCTAACATTGTTTTTCCTTTTTGGGCCACCAGAATTAAGGTGTTCAAACGATGGCCGAAGTTGCACGACTGCATGTATGGGATTCAGGTGTAGCTGCAATATAATCCATGGACACACTAGCAATAGTTATTTATTTTTAAAAACAAATAGAAACAAGCAAATCCTTGTGCTAGAATTTGAAAAATATTTTGACAATCATAATATAAATTAGGGGAATGCATAGGAACTTATAATCTTCTTACGTTCATTCTAATTAGTAAGAAGAAAACCAATTTTACAGAGTACAAAAGCTAGGCTTCCCATTCAATCAATTACAGATACAATAATATAAGATCCTGCAGGGTGCAACATTCTTAATTCACCCATACAAACTACAAGTTTAGTTTGTGTTCTCAGCCCAAAGGATACTTTCACAAGAACGGAAGCATAAATTTTTATTCTTCAGTACAACGTTAGACTCAAAGAGATGACGTGATGTTCGTCTTAAATATTCCCTCTGAAATTTGATTACATATCTGACAAGTGATACAAAGATTAACGTCAGACAGGGGCTGATCTGAGAGCTTAGATACCTTGAAGTTTCTATGACAAACTACAGACGACTTCAAAATACAAAATTAATTACCCCCCATTTCACATTTTCCATATGTCAATTACATTACGTTAACATCTTCCTGAGATCACTGATAGTAATTTAAAACGGTGGTTGAATGTAAAAGAGCATAGATCAATTCCTCCAAATAAATGGGCATTTGTTTTCAGCGTCTTGCAATTTCTCATTTACAATTGAATGTATATAACCTAACATGCGAAGTTCAGCATTAACACTATAAAGAAGCTAGAAATTGGGTAACTCAGGAATGTTTTCAGTAAAATCACCAGTCAGAGAGCTAATAGCGGCACCTTCCCTTCTTATATCAATTGGGTTAGCTTTGTGGAAATCAAACCAAGAAAGGTAAATATTTATCATAGTTGATCTTCTTGGAAAGTGTAAATATGGTAGATAAAATTATAAAAATGTCCATTTTGGTCTTTATTATTATTATTTTTTTTTTGAATAAAGAAACAATTTCATTGATGAATGAAATAAAGGAGAAAACTCCAAGCACCTTTAGGTGAATTACAATAAAGCTCTCCAATTGGAGATCAAAAAAGATAAACTATAAAGACTAAAAGGTTGTAAAGGTTTGCACCACAAAAAGGCTTTTGAAAGAACAATTTCCATAAACTGATCAAAAGTATAAAATACGTCCTTGAAATTTCGGCCATTCCTCTCCAACCAAAGATTCCAAAGAAATGAACGAACAACCGCCAACCAAAGGATCTTCTTGGTGCCTTTAAATGGATGACCCACTAGAACAGTGGATAAAAAATCGAAAATATTATTGGATAAAGGCAGTGAGTGACCAACCAAAAGCTTCTAAAATGCACATCCAAAAGCGTGAAGCAAAGCAACAATGTACAAAAAGATGACCCGCAGATTCAGAATTCAAGCCACACATAATACACCACGATGGACAAAGGACCATATATGGCATTCTCCTTTGTAACCGATCATTCGTGTTCACTGCTCCCAGACTAAGCTCCCAAAGGAAGATTTTGATCTTTTTTGGATAAGCATCTGACCAGATCACTGAATATAAATCCTTTGATAAAGGATTATCAAAACCCACTAAGCTAGCAACAAGCGACTTAATAGAAAAAACCCCCGATGTTTCTAAAGACCATGACCATGTATCATATGAGTTCACCAAAGTGATCCTAGATAAGAGATGCAAAAGAGTAGCCCACTCAATTATTTCCATATCATTCAAATTACGACGAAGCCTCAAATTCCAAGCTGAATTAGAAACATTCCAAACTTCTGCCACAGTAAGATCAGGACTCGAAGTAAGCCGAAATAATCTAGGACAAGCTGCAGCAATAGGACCACAACTTAACCAAGAGTCGATCCAAAATAGTGTAGAACAACCATCGCCAACACGCCAACAAGAACGAGTAGAGACCAGATCTCGAAAATTGCATATAAATGTCCATTTTGGTCTTTAAATCCGAGATGTTGCATGTTGCGCCTAAATGCTGTGGAGGATCTTCAGAATTTGTTCTCATTGCTTCTACAGTAGGAATATTTGAGAGAGGTTGCTGCAAGGTCTTGGATGTTTGTGGGTGCTCGATTGGAAAGTTGAAATATATATTTTCCAACTCCTTTCCAATCAGAGTTTCAAGAAGGCGGCAAAAATTCTATGGATATATATGGTCAAGTCAATTTTGTGGGGGTATTTAGTTGGAAAATAGTCAACATTTATTTGAAGACAAATAAGCTCCTTAGGTGGATAAATGTGATATTATTAAGCTACATCTGACTTCTTGGTGTGTTATGTCTAAAGTGTTTTGTAATTATTCCTCTTTTAATATTAATTCTTATTGGAAAGCTTTTTGAGTTGTAGGCTTTGGCTTCGGAATGGGAAGCATTGTGTTTGTAATTAATTTTCTTCCTTTGGGTGATTTAGATTATTGATGAAGTTATGGCTTTGTAACTTCTCAAATATCATTTCTTTTATATTCATGAGCATTCATACCAATTTGTACGCACCTCAACTGTTTTTTTTATAGAAGAAACAATTTCATTGATAAATTAAATGGAGAAAACTCCGAGGACCAATAGGTGAATTACAAGAAAGATCTCCAATTGGAAATGAAAAAAGATAAGCTAAAAAGATCAAAAGGTTGTACATTTTTGCACCACAAAAAGGCATTAGCATTAGAAAGAACATTATCCATAAAACGATCAAAAGTAGAGGAAACATCCCTGAAGTGTTGACCACCTCAACTATTCTCACGAGATATTTGTCAGACCCTACTATATTTGGTTGCCAATAAAACTCGTAGTATATTAAACCCTAAGTAGGTGGCCACCATGACTTGAACCTATTCTCTCTAAACGATGTTCTATTTACATCTACCCTTACTAATCACTAGGTCAACCCACGGTGGTTCTTTGTAAATAAAAAACACAAACAATGAAAAAATTTGTTTCTTTGTGAACAAAAAACATATACAAAATCAATGTAAACAAATGAACAAACAAGACATTTCTTCTAATGTGATGAATGGATAATTTAGTAGATAAAGAGGTAATTAAGCCATGTCATTACGAATAAACCAAGTACCAGAACAACAAACAAACAGAGGGTCCATCAACAAAAGGAGATTCAATGTCAAAAAAAGAGTGAAGCTCAGAATATGTGAGATATAGAAGCAACCTGATTACCCGTAAGAAGCCCAACAGCATAGGTGGTTGCCAGAGGTGGTTGCCATGAAGATGCCAAAGTCTGAGCCAAAAACAAGCTTTTGTTGGTAACCACTAAAATAAAGCGCCAACAATAACTCAATCCTCAGTTCAACATAGCACATGAAAGAAATAACTCTATTACCAGGTGAAACATAGTTCACCAAGTGAGAAAAAACACTCAAGACTAATACGACGGGGAAAACAAGAAAGAAAGGAACTTAGATGTAACTAGAAACTATTGCGGAATTTAGTTTAATAAAAGTAGCATTTTTTATCTTTTAGAAAAAAAACCCTAAAGAATGTAACATGTTTTTCAAG
This sequence comes from Trichosanthes truncata, assembly GCA_033996785.1. Lineage (NCBI taxonomy): Eukaryota > Viridiplantae > Streptophyta > Magnoliopsida > Cucurbitales > Cucurbitaceae > Trichosanthes > Trichosanthes truncata. Next base: position 76,574,018 of record JAWPNB010000003.1, read on the forward strand.
TTAAATCCGACGTGATCTGCAAGTTTAATCATACAAGTGGACTACCAGTAAACTAATAAATCCCCAAATACCCCACGTACTTTTAGACTAGTAATCAATAGAACCATAAGAGAAGATACCTGCTTCTTCATTTGCAAACTGCCTTCAGCTTTACTGTCATAGTTATTGGATTCAATATCAACATTCAGATCGACTTCCACTTCTCCACTGCTAGCTTTAACTCTCACCTGTTAAAACTAAAAAATTGTAGTTCAAATTCTTCCAGAATAAAAAGGAATATAAGAAAATGCTCACCTCTTCACATCGCCCCTCAAATTCATAAGGCCTCCAGCGTGGTCTCAGGGGATATTGCAATACATATAACTGAAGATAGATGTTTGTCAAGTTAAAATTTCGAAATGGACTAAATGTAAAGAAAGAAAAAGAATGGTACACAGGGCATGAAATTACAAAAGCAACGAATACTAACTTTCGTATTGATCTCAGCTGAAGGAGTAAACAGAACGTCGATTTCACGAACCACCATATCTTCAGAAGCATCCTCTTCCATTGGATCATCATCCACCATTGTCTCCTCTTCAACTTCCGACTTAGTTCCAATGTCCATTTTAGCAACTCCATTAGGAAGCAAGGGTTCAACTTTAGGTTTCACTTCAACTTCTTCACCTTCTTCCTTCTCCCCAATTCGAGCATCCGGCTCTGCAACTTCCGGCTTCGAAACGGGGGGTTGAGGCTCCGGTTTCGGAACTGCTTCCAATTTCGGCTTGGGCTTGAATTTAGAGGCCTTGGGTGCGAATCTGGAGGTTCGTGATGGTACCTGGCTCGGTTCGTCTAGGTCGTCCAGGTCCATCCTGAAGGTTTCAGCGCGTTCCTCTCTAGTAGTGAATAGGAAGAGTGAAAAGCTTCTGCAACTGTTTGAAATTCTCGGACTCGAAAGAGCCGATGAAGAAGGTGAGGTTTTTTGTTCTAATATGTAATCAAGCAGGTTAACTCAGCAGCAACTGCTCCGGCGAACATGAATAACTTGTTCTGCCGCCCCAATAATTTTCCCTAAACTTTTTTAGGTTTTTTTTTTAGTTAACAACATTTTAGGTACTGACCATTTGATCTCCCATTATAAGAAAGGTAATGTATGTTTTATATTTATTTTTTTTTTTTTTTTTGAAGAAAATGTATGTTTTATCTATTAATTTATAAACAGATTGGAATCTTCTAATATTAAACTTATTAAAATTTTATATATAGGTTTAATTCTCATTTTAGTATCTACATTTTTAAGTTTATTTCATTTTAATACATCAACTTTTAAAATATATAATTTAGTCTCTAAACTTTTAAAGAATGAATATTTTATGCCCTATTTGATAACCATTTAGTTTTTAATTTTTTATTTTTAAAAATTAAGCTTATAAATAATAATTCCAACTATGAGTTTTCTTGTTTTATTATCTACTCTTTACATATGTTTTCAAAAACCAGGCCAAGTTTAGAAAACTAAAAAAAAAAGTTTTCAAAAACTTGTGTTTTGTTTTTAAAATTTGGTTAAGAATTCAAATGTTTTGTTAAGCGAGATGAAATTCATTGTAGATAATTGATTAGAAAACAAACACAATTTCTAAAAACTAATAAACTAATAAACCGTTTGGAACGTGAGTTATAATAGTCTGGGTTATAATAGCCTGTGGAATATTATGCACCCCAAACACATACTCTTATAACTCGTACTAAATAACTCTACATCATAAACACATATTATATAATTTCATAAATTATTATAACCCACATATTATTTAACCCACTTAGCACCCTAAACAGCTCCTAAATGGTTATCAAACGATGTCTTAGTGTTTCAATTTTCAAAATATATATTTTAGTCATAAACTTTAAAAATGTTTATTTTAGTATATAGACTTTGAAAAATGTTGAATATATGTTTCTATCCCTAATATTTGTGTGTTTTTTCAACTTAGTCCCTAATGTTTAAAGATTTTTAATTTAGTGTTTATGTTTAAACATTTTTTAATTATACCTCACCGTTAGAAAATGTTAAAATTGACTTGTGATAAACGTACTTGACATGATATTTAGTGAGTTATTAGAAATTTGGATGAATAATTGTGTTACCTAAAAAAATAAATATTTTTTTAAAACAATCCAATTTTTCAAAATATTGGAGAAGAAATTTTTCTTGTTTAGGTGACCAAATTTCCTCTTAAATTTATAGCAACTCCATGTTATGCATGTTTATCACAAGCCAATTTTAATATTTCCTAATGAGTATAATTGAAAAATGTTAAAACACAAGGGACTAAATTGAAATTTTTTTATATCATGGACCAAATTGAAAAATATAAAAACAATAGGGACTAAAACATATATTTTGCCTTTAAAAAATACAATTATTTTTTTCATTGCTATATTTTAGTATGTATATGGTTCTAATATATACCCAATGAGTGAGTACACATATTTGAAGTCACTAGAAAACTTTTATGTGCCTTGCCCGTTTAATATATTTTAACATTTTTTAAAATTTTAAAATTTTAAAATATAACTTTTTAAAATTTTAAAACTTCTTATGACAACGATCTTATGCTTTGTTCTAAAAGTTATTTTTTGAAATTACATGAGGTTTAAAAACAATATTTTTTCATTAAAATTTTTTTATTAACATTTCAAGATTTAATGTAATTTGAGTAATTTGTATTTGATATTGTAAATATTATTTTAAGTTTAATAAAAATAATGAATAAATCAATTATATCATTATCAGGTGAAAGTTTAAAATTTGAATTATATATAAAGAAAAAAATGTCTAAAAATAATTCTCAATCATCTCACTTTTTAGTAAATATACAGATAAATTAATCAATTTTTTAAAAAAAATTACCTCAGTATTATTAATTAGTTATAGAAATGATAACAATATTATAATAATTTGTATGTTATACAAACAATAATGTTACCCCAAAGTTGTTTTTATAATATAAAAATATTTATAAATTTTGTAAAATATAATATCTTCTTAAAAAAATTTCAAATAGATTGCTTAAAATGATTTTTAAATGTAAAAAGCTAATTTATAAAATAAGTAAATCATAAAGGAAAGAATTAAGATCCAGCATTATTCTTAAAAGTATATGGATTAGACTAATAATCTTTATTGTTGATTTTTGGCTAAGTTTTGTGTTTATATTAAATATATAAACTAAAATTAATAAGTTTTTAATATTAAATATTAATTTTAATCGCTTTGCTTAAAACGTTAATTTTAAAGATATGTTAATACTAATGTTAATTAATATATTAAATATATTTATTTAAATAAATAATTCTTACACTGAAAAATAAAGAAAAAAAAAACAGTAGGATTACCTCTTCATCAGTTTCAATACTTCTAAAAGTTTTCATTTCTCAGTTTGAGATACTTATCAATAAAACTTTTACAAATAGCACTTGTTTTGAAACTCAAATTATTTTATCTCAACAAAAAAATCAAATTATTCTGGACATGTTCAAGATCTCATATTAATATATAGTACTCCACGTACAATTTTACAACGAAAGAATACAATTATGAAATATAATTTATTTGAAAAACATGTTTCTTTTTTACATTTGTAATATGTGAGTCCGATTTTGATTGAAATTTTAAAATAAAATTTAAAAAAAAAAACTATTACAATTCTAAATTATAGTCTCAAATGAGAAAAAAAAATATTTTGAATCAATTTTGGTATAAAAGAAAGACAATCATTGTATGCTTACCATGATTTTTTTTTACAAATAAAAACAATTTGACACAAAAACAAAATGTCATAAGATCGAGAGAGGCTTTCAATCTATTTGGCAAAAAAAAAAAAAAAAAGCCCACACTAACGCAATTACATCTTGTTAACACGACTTAGCAAATGCAATACAATACAACATTATTAGAAATTAAAAATAAAACAAATGTGAAGAAAACATAAGATTGAGATATATACCTTTGAATCGATCCAATTTGGCATAATGAAAAAATAGTTATTCCTTGTTTCGCAATGACTCTAAACACAAATGCGTGGAACTATATATAGGGAATGCATAATGTCTATTATAAAGGATCATTCAATGTTTTTTTTTTTTTTTTTTTTATGAAATTTGAAAGGATTGATGTTTATTGCGTTGTTCAAACTTACTCTTAATAATACATTAATTCTTTTTCATGGATTAACCATGAAGGGACATAAAACATTTCAGCTTCTAAAACACATACATCGAGGACATGAAGATATCTTTCCTCACCAAACAAAACAATTTATCTTTCATGCATTTACTTTAATTAAGGGCCAAAAATAAGTCTTTAATTAATTAATTATTAAATATAATTTAGGAGTTTGATACCAAAATAGAAAAGAAAAAAAACTGTTAAATGGCCAAACAATGTAATAATTAACAAATGGCCACGTTTAGTTAAACAAAAAAAGAAAAAAGAAAATAATTTTTCATGATAAAATTGAAAAAAAATATTTAAATACATATGAATAAATGGATTAAAAGAAAACTTTTCATATTATAGTTTTTCTAACAATCTCAATATATTTTTTATTTAAAATAATTATAATTAAAATTAGTAGTTGTATAAATAAAAAGAAAAAATTTCATATTCTAATTTTTTAAATGAAATTTTATGAGTTAAGTTAAATTAAATATATAAATTTTATAATTATTAGTGGCATGATTTGTAAATTTGTCAAGGGGTAAAATAGTCTAAAAATGATTAAATAATTAAATACTTTTCATATTCTAGCTTTTCATGATAAAATTGAGAAAAAATAATTAAATACATATGAGTAAATAGATTAAAAGAAAACTTTTTATATTCTAGCTTTTTAAATGATATTTTATGAGTTAAATTAAATCAAATATATAAATTATATAATTATTAGTGGCATGATTTGTAAATTTAAGATTTGGCCAAGCAGTAAAATAGTCTAAAAATGATTCTCCCCTAAGTCACATTTTAATATAGTAAGATGTTATTCTTGTGTAAAATAATTAATGGCAAAATAATAACAAAAATCTAGATAATTATTTTTTAAAAGGTCAATCACTTAAATAAACTATTTTTAAAGTTTTAAGACACCAAGTAAAATAAATTGGAAGGTTTATTGACTAAAATTGACGTTTTAAAAGTTTGTGCATGAAAATAAGATATTTATGAAAAATTATAGACTAAAATGGGACTTAAATCTAAAACACCATCATTTTAGTTCTTATGGCAAAATACATTTTTTGTCCTTAAAGTTTGGGATAAATATCTATTTCATCTCTGATATTTCAAAATAAACATTTTTAGTCCTAAAAATTTGAAAAATTAGTCTAAAGAGTCCTTGCGCATCTTTGACTATGAGTTGATTGTTAAAAAAACGATGTGACATCTTTTAAAATGTTCATGAGGTTTGAGAAGATGTTTTAAATGGTCCTTGAACATTTTTACCATCAGTTGATCGTAAAAAAAAAAAAAGAAAAAAAAAAGTGGCATTTTTTAAAATTTGTTGGCTAAAACTTTTTTTTTAGGTGGCATTCCCCCTTTTCTCCCACTCCTTTATTTTGTGGGTGTGTCAACAATATATTAGTACTCATTAAAAATTAATGATTACCAACAGTATATATACACTCATTCTAAATGCAATTTCAAGTATAACATTGATGTATCAATTATATATCAACACTCATTCAAGATTTATTTCAAATATAGCATTGGTGTATCAATAGTATATCAATACCCATTCAAAATGCATTTCAAGTGTATCATTAGTGTATCAGTAATTTATCAGGACTCATTTAAAATTCATTTAAAGTATAACATTAGTGTATCATTAGTATATCAGTACTCATTCAAAATGCATTTCAAGCATATATCGTTAATGCATCAGTAGTATATCAGAACTCATTCAAAAATGCAACTTCAAGTGTATCATTAGTGTATCAATAGTTTATCAACATTCATTCGAAATTCATTTTAAGTATAACATTGGTGTTTCAATAGTATATCAATACTCATTCAAAATGCATTTCAAGTATATCATCAACTGATGGACTTTAAAATATTTGATATATCAGTCAATTGATACACCAAATTAAATGTATCGATATACTTTAAAATTTGCTAGAAAATGGTAAAATTGGAATATTAGAAAAAACAAAATTCATATTTTGAAATTTTTGCCATATTTGAAAATTCAAAAAATCATAGCTAGATTTGCGAATACCCTAATCTTTTTTGTTACCCATTACAATTACCCGAAAATATAATAAATTTGAAAGTTTATAGACTACAATAGATATTATAAATTTTATATGGACAAAATAAAATATTTATGAAAAATTAGATGATACCAAAATGGGACTTAAACCTAAAACATAATATTTTAGGTTCCGTTTGATAATCATTTGATTTTTGATTTTTAAAACTCGTGCTTGTAATTTTCTCATCATTTCTCTATCATGAGTTTCATTTTTATTAAGAAAATATTTGAATTTCTACCTAGCCCTACTACATTTGGTTGACAAGAAAACATGTAAGATATTAAATTATAGGTAGGTGGCCACCATGAATTAAACTCATCCCTCTTACTTTCTCAAGACCCTTTTACCATTATTTTTAGTTTTCAAAATTTAGCTTAAAAACTATTTTTTTTCTTAGTTGAATTCCAAAAACAAGTTTTTGAAAAACTTTTTTCTTTTTAGGTTTTCAAAACTAAAAAAAGTTTATAACTAAACAAGGAAATCTATTGGTGAAAGTAGTATTTATTGGCTTAATTTTAAAAAAAAATCAAATGGTTATCAAACGAGATCTTAGTTGTTATTATTATTATTATGTCAACATTTTTTAACATATAAATTGACATGTCTTTACATTAAGGAAATGACATGATTAACCTTCAATGTTGATGTATATTAGAGTCATAGAGGTTGGTTGAGTTAAATACTAGGTGAGAGTCGCGAGACAAAAATTAATGACTTCAAATAAACATTTTAATTCTAAAATAAAACGTATTCTTACGGCAACAATGTGAAATATTCTAGAATGAAAGAAGAAGAAAAAAAAAATGTTTTGCTTTGTTGAGATGGTATTCTAAAGCAAACATAGCGTTTTTTTTTTTTTTTTTTGGATTAAATTACAAATTTGGTCTCTATGGTTTGAAGAAAGTTAAAATTTAGTCCATGTGATTTTAAAAATTAGCATTTCGTCCTTATAATTTGATGAAACCTCGTAAATAGAGATATCTATTTTTCCTTCGGGGACGGGGACCCGCCCTTCAAGGGGCGAGAATCCCCATTTAGGCGGAGAATGGAGAAGGGAGTGGGGGAAAAAAATTTCCACGAGCTAAATGGGGATAGGGACAAAGAATCCGTGTGTGTGTGAATTATAGATAATTTGATATGTTTGAATTATATAGTTAAACGTGTGTGTGCGTGTGTGCGTATGTGTGTGAGAATTATATATAATTGGATATGTTTAAATTATATAATTAAACATTTGAATTATATGTATGGATTAATTAGATAATTTGATATGAAATGTTGTTTATTTCCATTAAAAGGTTTTAAAAAAATCTTTAAATAATAGAGATTTTTTGTTTATAGAAAATTAACTATTTAAATGAAGATTTTTTGTGAATAATTAACAATATAATTGAAAATTAATGGATATTTTCCATAGAAGTTAACTATTTGAAATTTTATCAAAAGAATTATTTGATTCTTAAAAAAAGAAAAACAAACTAAACATAAAATAATTCCTCGTGGGGAACTCGATCCCCACAAATTCCTACAAGGAATCTTTGTCTCGATCCTCACAAAATTTAAAGAAAAATTTCCCAGGGATGGAGATTTAAATGGGGCGTGGGGACGAGGAAGCCACCCCCACCCCCACCCCCGCCTCGTGTACATTTCTACTCATAAATAATTCCTCTGGTTTGATAAAATTCTCATAAATAATCTCCAGCTTTTATCAAACCATAGAGACTAATTCTAACATTTAAAATCATAGGGACTAAATCTTAACTCTTGTAAAAAATATATGAACTAAATTTGTAATTTAACTTTTTTTTTTTTGAGCTCAATGCAAACATATAGTTGACTAGATTAGAAAATGGACATTATTAAAGACCCTAATAAATAACGCAGATTCCTTGGTAGAATGTGATAAAATAAAATAAAATATGATAAATGAGCATTTTAAACAAGATTTGGAAAAAAAATATTGTTCACAAGAAATGCAAAAGCTTCTTACACTCGCTGTGACCATGTAAGATGCAAAATTCCTCTCCAAAAAAACACAAAAATATTAAAATTCTCTCTCTCTCTCTCTCTCTCTCTCTCTCTCTCTCTCTCTCTATATATATATATATATATATATATATATATATATATATATAGCATACATTAAAATATAGAAATCCATCTATATATATTAAGGGATATGGAAATCAATTAATAAAATATAATTAGAGTATTTATAATTTTCAAAATGGTTAGTCTTACCACAAAAATATAATATATGTATTTTCTCAATATATATATGTGTGTGCGTACTGTGTACGAAAATTTTTCTTCCGCAAAATAAAGACACTATTATTTTAGGTAAGCATTCAGTTGGACACGATCAAAACGTTTCAATTTAAAATTTATAAAAGCTACGAATATATATATTTTTGAAATGCTAGAAAAGGAATAATTTAAATAGAAGAATCTCGACAAAATAACATATTTCAAATTCAAAATTAATTTTCTCTACCGCAGATTATTTGAACCTTTCAAAAGATAAAATTTATTATTAACACTGCTGCCAGCAGGCAGCAGCGAGTCCCATTTATGTAAATAGTATTGAAAGGTATAAGTTTTGTAAATTTGAACTTTTCAAAAAAAGAAGGTATAAGTTTTGTAAATTTGAACTTTTCAAAAAAAAGAATATATATATATATATATATATATATATATATATATATATATATATATATATATATATATATATATATATATGTATGTATATATATTATATTATAATTTTAATTTACTAAAAGAAACTTTTTTTATAATGTTGAATTCGAATTCTTCAGGTTAGGTTACAATGGTCTAATATCATGTATTTTTAGTCGATGATTTATATCTTAATTAGTTGAGTTATGCCTTGATTAGATTTTTTTAGTACAACATGTATGAGTGTAGAATTTCAACGTTCGACCTAGATGTAAGATATAGATCATGTCTTAACTCTCGAGTCATGTGTATGTTGGCTTAATATGTTGATTAGTTAAGTTGTGTTTATATTGATAAAAAATAATAAAAGTTAGTATGTATGATATGAAAGTTGAAGAGACGTTCAAATTTTTCATGTCAGGTGTATATACATTATATGCACATGAAACAAACATAGTGTCTTCAGTATGGAAAAGGGCATATCTATAGAGCTTAGGACCTAGAGGGAACTCGAGCTTATCCTGACTTTGAAATTATTATTTTTTAGTTCAATAATGTAGAGTGGATGGATTGAACCATCAACCTCTAGAATGACAATTGTGTTAGAAGTACAAACAAAATCCTACATTGGTTAGGGAAATGAGTGATCATGGGTAATATATAAGTGTAGAACAGTTACCTCCACTGTCCAAGGGCGAGGCGGGGACGGGGAAGGCTTCTCTGCCACCTATTTCAATCCCCATCCCCCGAAATTTCCCATTTATTTTTGCGAGGATCGGGTTCCCCGCAGGAAAATTTTTTCCGTTCTTTTTTTAAAATTTCTTAATGTTTTTTTAATTTATTCTCAACAATAATATCAATTCTTTCCAACAACTTCTAAATGAATAATTTCCAATATAACTTCTATTTTAAAAAATGGTTATACAATTTCCTAATAAAACCAATAATATACCTTAAGTAAACATATTATAATGTTGAAAGAACTTAATTTCTAAAAATTCAAATTTCAATATTACAACATAGTCTTTAACTTTTTTTTTTAATAAAAAAATAGTTTTTTTTTCCTATTTATAGCCTAATAATAATAATAATATATACTAACTAACTAATCGGGGCAGAGTGGGGAATCGGGGTGGGGTTGGGTACGGGGAATATATTCCCCGTCCCTGTCCCCGTTTAGCCAACGGGGAGAAAACTCTCCCCACTCCCTCTCCTATTCTCCGTGTAATCAAAGATTTCCCGTCTCATTCCGGGCGAGTCCCTGTGGGGCCTCGGCCACACGAGTTAAATGAACATCTCTATTGATATGAGACATTTTGGAGAAACCAAAAGCAAAGTCTGGAGGGCTTATGCCCAAAATGTACAATATCATACAATTGTGGAGATATATGGAAGTTCCGTCGTTCTTATCAAATTGGTGCCTTATCCACGAGCCTAGGTTTGAATCTTTCATTTGTCAAATTGCTTGTCATTATTTGTATATTTGTAAATATTATATTTTTGCGACTAATATTCTGCAAATATATTTCCTCTAAATAATTTCAATATATTGATAAAGTATCTAAAAACATGAAGTTAATAGCAAATGTATAATATCCTTTTTTTAGCTTCTTCTTTAAATGTGACATTTTAATAAATTATTCTTAAAAAAAATTAATTGCATAAAAAGAAATTATAATTCTTATAAAAAAAAACTGTAGTTATTATTTCAAATTTTATTCTCCTTCTGGTAATGTACATAAACAAATTTAACCAGTTAAATTATAAGTTTGGTTATTAAATTTTTAGAGTTGTTTCTAATAGGTCTCCAAACTTTAAAAAATTACTAATAAGTCCCTAAACTTTCAATTTTATGTTTATGGAGAAAAAATTAATCTTATCTCTAAATTGGTCAAGTTAGGGACTCTAAACTAAGATAAATGTTGCATTCTTACTCCATGTTCAATTTTTGTAAATTTACACACTAATTTTAACAAAAAAAAAAAAAAAAAGAGGTAAAACTCTTCGTAAATCTAACACTATGTAACCTATTAAATGCTTTTGTTTAGTTATTATTGGTATTTTTCATTAATCATTTAATAAGAATTTATAAATCTAACACTATGTAACCTACTATATGCAACTTAAAAAATTTGTCATTGAAAAATATCTATTAATTAAGTAAATGACCAAAAAAGGTATCTATGTGTCAAATTTGCCCGAGTGTTTTTACAAATTAATGACAAGAACTAAAAATGTTTTTGTTTCTGCTACATAAACTAATAAGAAAAAAACAAAACATCAAAAAGTTTATAAATCAAAATAAATAAGTTTGAAAACTCCATGTGAACTCATATTGATTACGATATCGAAATTTAAGGATGGAACTGGAGGGAAGGCTCAAATGAGAGATTATTTTCCTCTTCCTTTTGTGTCCTTTTCAAAATTCAATGCAATTTATTTGATTTTAAGGAACACACTTTGCGATTGGCCTTCTCATCCTTATCCCATATTTGCAAAGTAAAGCTTTAAGATGCATATGTAGCTGTACCTCACTTACAAAGTCTATTGATTCTTGCTATATTTGTTGAGATATGGTCCATAGAGACCAAGAAGGTGATACTTGTGTAAAAGTAGAATGATCCACTTAATTACAATTTTTAACATGATCAAGATTTGAATTATGTTCTTTGTAAATGCACTTCTTAGGATAAGGCTGTGTTTGTGAGTATTTTTCAGGAAGATAAATAGTGTTTTTAAACAGTGAAAAATAGGTTAAATTATCAAAAATACCCATAAACTATGGGGTTGGTTTCAATTATGCCCATAAACTTTGAAAAGTTTCATTTTAACCCTTGAACTTTGAAGTTTGTTTCAAAACAACCCTTGAAGATTTTTTCTGTTAAAATTTATGGACGAAAAATGACGTATTTGCATATATTTTGATTTTTTTTAAAACCTATATGTTCAAATATGTTCACATAAGCAACAATACAAATGCAAAAACATCATTTTTCGACCATGAATTTAATGAAAAAAAGCCTTCAAGGGTATTTTTGAAACAAATATCAAAGTTCAAGGGTTAAAATGAAAAATTTCAAAGTTTGGGGGTATAATTGAAACCAACCCCATAATTCAAGGGCATTTTTGATAATTTAACCTAAAAAATACATCTATATAAAATGTTTATCTTTAACTATAATTTGACGGTACTTATACAAAAAGTCGAAAGCATTTAGAAGTGTAAAATAATAAGGGAGTATTTGGCCCACTGACTTGAGTTGGGTTTAAAACTCAACTTCTTCATTTGGTCCATCAATAAATCAACTCCCCACAAAACAATTCAACCCCACCGTTTTGAGTAATTAACTCTCTACCATTTGAGTAATTTCACGTAGTTTGCATTCTACAAAGTGTTGCTCGTTACATCCAATACAGTTAGTTCAAAAAACTCCATATTCTAATCTCTTATCACAACTAAACCCGTATTTTCTTTGTTGTTATCTATGTACGATTTCTCTCATTAACTTTTATTTACACGTTCTTGTACTAATTTTTTTGTATACATATTTTCTCACTATACTATTTTCGTACTCATTATTTTTTGCTAAACTCTCATTATACACATTTTCTCTCTACATATCATTCTCTCACTAGCCTATTCTTTGCAGGTTTGTATTTTCTCTAACTAATTTCTCGTTTCATTGTATACTTTCTCTTATCAAATTCTTTTTATCTGTCACTAGTCTCTCTACACACATGTTCTCCAACATATTCCATCTTTTTTAAAATTTTAATTGTTTTTCATTTTCAAAGTCTTTTAATAATTTAAATAATTTTTATTAATTGATTGATCCATTATAAATATTTTTAAAAAAAGTAAATACTAGTTATTTTAAAATGCTTCTAAGTTCTAACTATATCAAAAGCACATTAGAAACATTAAAACTAAGATAAGAAAATATTTAGATATTGTTTGATAACCCCTTCATTTTCTATTTTTGGTTTTTGAAAAGCATACCTGTGTGATAACTAATTATGTTTTCGGTTTTATGTTTCTTTAAAAGCGTTTTTTAAATTACAAATAAATTTCAAAAATTAAAATAAAAGTATTTTTTAAAAACATATTTTTGTTTTTCAAAACCTCATTATGCTTGTTTGTTTTCCTATCGGCCAAATCTCTCTCCAATAAATCTCTCTTTTTTTTCTCTCTCTAAATTTATTCTCCAAAAACATTTCTCTCTCTCAAATTGTCATGTCTACATATTTTTTCTTTTTTCTTTATTTATCTTTCTCTTCTAACATACATTTCACTTTTCTCTTTCTAACAATTTAATATTTATCCAACCTCTTCTCTCTCTAAAATTTTCCCTCTCTAACTTATTTATCTCTAAAATGTCTCATAACTTTTATTTATCTATAATAATTATATCTCTTCAATCATAACTCTTCTCTATCAATTTTTCTTTCATGGAAATTTTCTTTCACACCAACTTTTCTTTATTTTTCTCATTTGTCTTTATTCCTTTGTCTCTTTTACTCTCAACTCTACTTTCACTCTAAAATTTCTCTTTTTCTTTAACGTTTTTCTCTCTAAAATTTCTCTATTTCTTTATTTTTTTTTCTATGAAAATTTTCTCTTTCCCTCTGACTTTTCTTTATTTTTCTTTAACTAATGTTCTTTTAAAAGCTCTAAATAATATTATATCTCTACTATATATGTTTCTAAATATTTTCCTTTTATATCTCTAAATTTACTAGGTTTAACTTTTCTTTCTAAAAGGTTTCTCTCTATGTCTCTAAAGTTTTATCTGCACATCTCCAAATATTTTTCTCTCTCCAACACATCTCTTTATGTCTCTAGTTTTAAAAAAAACTGAAAACAAAAAACAATTATCAAACATGCTTGGCTTTCTCATTTTTAAAAACAAAAAATAAAAAACACTTAAGTCTCGTTTGATAACCATTTTGTTTTTAAAAATTAAGTTTATAAATGCTACTTCTATACGTAATTTCTTGCTTTGTCACCTACTTTTTAAAAATGTTTTAAAAAACCAATCAAAAATTTGAAAAATAAAAAAAAATAGGTCCCGTTTGATAACCATTTGGTTTTTAAAAATTAAGCCTATAAAATACTATTTTCACCTATGGGTTTTCTTGTTATCTACTTTTACATATGTTTTCAAAAATCAAGCCAAGTTTTGAAAACTAAAAAAAATGGTTTTCAAAAACTTGTTTTTGTGTTTTGGAAGTTGGCTAAGAATTCAAATGTTTTCTTAAGAAAGATAAAATCCATTGTAGAGAAATGATGATAAAATAATGTACAATTTTTAAAAACCAAATGATTATTAAATGGGATCGTAGTTTTTAAAAACTTGATTTTGTGTTTTGAAATTTGGTCATGTTTAAAAAAACTTGATTTTGTTTTAAGGGGAGATTGGATGACATTCATATTAGATGAATTATGAGCCATCTGCAAGGATCGAGGACTCGAGAAAAAAAAATAAAGATTAAATTATAAGTTTAGTCTCTAAACGTACACTATTGTATCTATTTAATTCTATACTTCAAAAAGTTTCTAATAGTCCATTGAACTTTTAGAGGCTGTTTGGGGCACTGAGTGAGTTATAATAACAGGGGTTATAATAGTCTGTGAAATAATATAATATTGTTTAAAATGCAGAGTTGTTTAGTCTGAGGTCATAATAGTCTGTGTTTGGGGTGCAGAGTATTCCATGGGTTATTATAACACATGTTATTATAACCCTTGTCCCAAACAGCCCCTTAGAGTCATGTCTATTTAGTCCCTATACTTTATAAATATTATAATAGTTAGGTCCTTAAACTTTCAATTTTGCATATAACAATGCTATATATCACTACCTCTATTAATTCGATGTTTACATCACCAGGCATTCGAATTCACTCAAAATTAACCTACTATATAATTCTTAAATATACATTTATTAAGCTACATAAACGTTAAATTGACAGACTTAACATGAATTCATTAGGCACAACATTGAAAACTTAAAGACTTGTTAAAAACCCTTTAAAATATAAAATTAGATAGACACAACTTTAAAAGTTAAAAAACTTATCATAAACTTTATGGAGTACATATAGTTAAACGGACCTAACCTTAAAAATTCGAATATACGTCTCTACATCTTTGAGTGCAACAACATGTAGAGTGAAAAGATTTAAACTTCTACTCTCTTCGACGAGAGTGTATGTTAGACTAATTAATCTATGCTCGAGTTGGTTATACCGGACAATTATTGAAGAAGGAAGAGGCAGTAATCTCATAGGAGCGAGGCTTGGTAAACTAGTAGCAGATGCGTGGATGAAAAAAGTAGGGAAGGCGAAAGTCCCAAGTCAATAATACAAAAGGTGTTTGACTTTTGAAAGATTATTATTTAAAAAAAAAAAAAAAAAGCAGCCGGTCCAAAGTCCCAAACCGGTGAGCTGTCCGTTTGGGAAATTCCAAAACCAAAATCCGACACGGCACTAAACGACAGCGACAACCAAGTATCGGAACAGGATCTTATTATTATTATTATTTCTTTTATTTTTAAGATGACCTCAATTTTCCACAACTTACAACTTACACGGTAATTCCTCAAACCTCACTCGTTGTCGTATTCCCATCGCTAACCTTTCAACATCACTTTTTTAAATTGCGTTTAATTTACACGTTAGTCTTTAACTTAACTTTTATATTTGTACTTAAAAAATCCCAACATTTTAATAATTATCTAATTGATTTTTGAACTTTGAATTTCATATCGAAAGTTCGAATTCAATAATCTCTACTAATACAAGCATAGTTCGACTAATTAAATAAGTTTTGAATATCTTTGTCCCATAAGTAGTTGAACTTATAAAAAAAAAATTATTTTCTATAATCTATTAATACAAAATTAAAATTTAAAATATTTATTATATATCTTTAAAGTTTAACTATATAAGACAAAAAATTGAATGCTTTAAGATATAGACACCTTTTAAAGTTAAAAAATATGTAAACATTAAGACCATGTTTGATAACTATTTAGTTTTTGAAAATTAATTCTATAAATACTATTTTCATTTATGGATTTTCATATTTTTTTTATCTATTTTTTACATATATTTTAAAAAATCAAGCTAAGTTTTGAAAATTAAAAATAGTAATTTTCAAAAAATTATTTTGTTTTTAGAATTTGGTTAGAAAATTAAATATTTTTTTTAAGAAAGATGAAACAATTTTAGAGAAAATGAAAATTATTATTGATAAATTGTGAAAAAATAAGGACAATTTTTTAAAACTGGATATGAAACCTGCAAAACTTTTGAAATACTAGACCCATTTTTTAAAAATTGATTTCGATAACTTTCTTCCTTTTTATTTCTTCGAAAAATTGGTCTCTCCTCACTAATTCTTTTTTCCAAAAAGTCAACACAAAGGAGTTTCAAACCAAGCCTTCCCCATATTCTTAGTACAAGTTATCCTTTCTTTTTTCATTTTTATCGTTTTCCATCTCTAATCTTCTGGTTTCTTGCTCTGTTTTCCTAAGTTATCCGATCACAAAGCTGAATTTTAGAGAACCCCAGATGGTATATTTCATTTAGAAGTTGTGTAAACTTTTGATAATTTATTTTGAGTTTGCTCCCCGGAGATTGGTTTTCCGGCCGCCGTGATATAACTGGCTTTTCCGGCGTCCGGCTTCTCCATTAGCTTTGATATTTTTTTCCCCTTTCATTTTAATGGAGTCTGAGCTGATAGGTCTCATCTCTCAGTTTTAGGTACGAAATAAAGAAGGTTGACTGGTAGATGAGGCAGAAAAGAGAGGTAGAAACCTCGAGAAACAATCCCGCCGCCGCCACCGGCGCGGGAAATAGGCTTTTCCAGAACTCTAAAATCGAGTATCCGATACCCGAAATGCCTACAGACTTAGAAAATTCCTCCACCGCTTCCGGCGAAGCCAGTATCTTCTCCACCGGCAATCAGCCTCCGCCGCCCAAATCCGCCGTCAAAAAGAAGCGTAATTTACCCGGAATGCCAGGTAAAATTTGCGACTTTCTCACTTAATTTCGATTTTTTTTTTGTTGCTTAAATTTGAATAATTTTGTGAAACAGATCCGGATGCAGAGGTAATTGCTCTGTCTCCGAAGACCCTTTTGGCCACAAATCGGTTCGTTTGTGAAATTTGCAACAAAGGGTTTCAAAGAGATCAGAATCTGCAACTTCACCGGCGAGGTCACAATCTTCCATGGAAGCTCCGGCAACGGACGAGCAAAGAGGTGAAAAAGAAGGTCTATGTCTGCCCGGAGCCGTCATGCGTCCACCACCATCCGTCGAGAGCCCTCGGCGATCTCACCGGAATAAAGAAGCACTTCTCCCGGAAGCACGGCGAGAAAAAGTGGAAGTGCGACAAGTGCTCTAAGAAATACGCAGTCAAGTCCGATTGGAAGGCCCATTCGAAGATTTGTGGCACCAGAGAGTACAAATGTGACTGCGAGACTGTGTTTTCGAGGTCAAATTTCAAAATTGGTTTGTGGGTTTTGTTTGTTTTGTCAATTCTTTTACTTGGTCTTTGAATTTGATCTGGGATTTTTTTTTTCGTTCTTTTGTAGAAGAGATAGCTTCATCACTCACAGAGCCTTCTGTGATGTGTTGACGAGGGAGGCCGCCGGAAGTCTGTCTCCGGCGGCGGCGGCGGCGGTGGAGAATCCTAATTTGGAATCCGATCCTCAAGCTCCGCCGCCTACTGCTCCTCCTCCTTCCGCCGCTACCCCCGCCGCCCCAGTTGCCCCTCGTCCATCAACTGACGCGGTATCATCAATCTCGTCCATTAAGAATAAAGGTAAATACAATTAGGTTTAAATCATTACTTCGAACTTTTCTAGACATTTCTAATGTTTAAATCCCTATTTTATACTTGACTACCTGCTATTCATTTTTGATAAATTATTTAACAAAAATGTGATGAGCATGTTTTTATTTATTCACTCGATTAGTAAAATGTAATTGATTTCAAGTTTGGTCTTAATTTTGTAAAGATTTTGTTTATTTAATTGATACTTTAAAGTGCTTATAATAGTTCCAAACTTTTAAAATTATATGTCTATTTGGTTCATGTATTTTAAAAAGCTTCTAATAGTTTTCGAAACTTGTAATATTGTATAACAAATGTCTATGATATTGCTAACTTTGGCATAACTCATAGTTAAGACATTCTAATCTCAACAAAGATGTCAAAAATTGAAATTCTCACTCCCATAAATTTTTAAAATAAAAAAAATGTCTCTCTAATATTAATTTCATTAGTGTACCACTTAAGTGACATGGTAACTTATGTTATTTAAAGACAAGTGTTGGGTTGATTTTGAGGAGGTTTCAATTGTTTAGTGTCACAAGTGTAAACATTCGAAATCAATACAGTATACTTGTTAAAAGCATAAAATTGCAAAGTTCAATCGCCTATGAAAGTAGGTTAAGATGTAGATAACAATGTCCATGATATTCAAAATTTGGGGGTATATTATATTAAAAACTTTTAAAATATAGAGACTAAATAGATACATCTTGCCATAGTGAGCATGGCTCAACATTAATTGACATGTATCATTGACCAAAATGTCAGATGTTCAAATCACCCTATCTCCAAATGTTGTTGAACTATATAGATAGATACAACCTTAAAAATTTAATGACCAAGTTTATGATTTAACTATAATTAATCAAACACAACTTTAAATTTTCAAATGGTTTTAAGTTATCTTAAATCAATTGGGGAAGATAATAATTAAAATATTATCCTTAGGCAAAATTTAAGAATTGCAACATAATATATATAAAAAGAGATTAAAACAAATTATTTAAAGCCAAAATACAATTAATAAGACTATAATATGATTTCAACGTTACATAATTATTCTCAAAATGAATATACCTTGACGGTAATTCACACATACTTCTGTCCTACAATTATGAATTTCTAATGTTCCTCTCAAATCCTACCATTAAAATTTAGTGACCCTTTTGATTTTCAACTTTTTTTTCCTTCCATTGCAGCCATGGAATTGCCGGAAAACCATCCGCTGTCTCTAGGAGAGGCACCAGGCAAAACTGCCCTAACTGGCAGCTCCGGCAGCAGCACCACCACCATCAGCAGCAGCAACGCTACCGTATTGGCTAGCTTGTTTGCTTCCTCCGATGCATCACTGAGCTTACAGCCGCCGCAGCCACCGGCATTTTGCGACTTATTACGAGCCATGGTGCTGCCCAATCGGCCGGCCGAAATTGCACCGCCGTTGGTTTTTGAACCGCTTTCTCTATGCCTATCGACCCACACCGGATCGTCACTTTTCGGAGCCGGAATTCAAGAGCGACGCTCAAATGTGTCGCCGATGCCAGCGGCCATGTCCGCCACCGGGCTCCTGCAGAAGGCCGCTCAAATGGGCGCTGCGGCGGCGAGCACATCGGTGTTTCGTGGACTTGGTTTATCGTCTACCTCTTCTTCTGCACAGCAGAGGAGTTTATAATTAGTGGACGAAAAGGCAACCATCTGCCGCTGCTGGCGGCAGCCTCGGTGGTGCCCTTAATGCGGCGGCAGATTTTGTCGTTCTGTTGAAATGGCGCCGATTGTTCACTCTTATTGGTTGTAGAAAAGTGAAGCTATGAAATTGGATCTGTTCGAAAATGGAATTTATCTGATGCATTTGAATTACGCTCTCAAGGTCGACCATTTTGATCCTTTTTTTTCTTCTCCTATTTTGATTTCAACAATATGTCACGCTTTTTTTTAGTTCAATAAATGTGGTGAACACATGCTTTATGCCGATTAAGATCATGTTAAACTATACTCACGTTGGCACTTGGTGTTATATTCGATTTAACAAGTACCAAAAAAAATTATTAATTAACAATTACATGATTGCAGTGTGACGATAATTGACAACCAAAGCGTAATTGGTGAACTAATTTTAGACGAAT
Organism: Trichosanthes truncata; assembly: GCA_033996785.1. Lineage (NCBI taxonomy): Eukaryota > Viridiplantae > Streptophyta > Magnoliopsida > Cucurbitales > Cucurbitaceae > Trichosanthes > Trichosanthes truncata. The sequence continues at coordinate 76,593,945 of JAWPNB010000003.1, forward strand.
ATCAATTAGCACACACTTTGAATTTAAATTACTCATTACTTCTCTAAGCTCTAAAATTACCCCATTGAGCTACATACACATTTTAATTACAAGTCGAACCTTTTCTACTCACCTATCTATCAATTTCTTTTGGTTTATCTATCTTTATTTTATTTGTCATATCATGTCAAATCATTACTTGTTAGTCCAAACAATCGACATTTAAGTAAATATTTTAATCACGGATGCTTATTAAAATTAGAAGAAAAAAATGTTATGGGTGTCCAACCCATTTGTCAGACAAACAAGGTTATTTTCTTATGTTTGTGGGCCCAAAATGTTGGGTTATATGTTTAGCCCACTTGGGGTTAAACGTGTGGGCTTATTTAGAAAGCCTAGGTTTTTTTAGGGGGATAATGACCTAAAAAAGGAGGAGAAAACATAAGAAGATACACAGAAAACGGAGAGGGAGAGGGCAGTTCTGTTTTTCAGAGACAGCTTTCACAAAGTTGTCAATTTCCAGAGTTTCAGTCGTTGGATCTTGCTAAAATTTGGTCAGCTTGTTGAGGACACATAGGGTCATGTTTTTAACGGTTGGATCGTCGTTTTGAGCTTTTCTTTGTCGGTAATCGCTGATAGACGGAATCTGGAAAACTGGGTGTTTTTTTAATCTTTCATCTCTCTATTGTTGTTCTCTTATGTATGGAACTGTTGATGGGTTGTGAACCTTTGTATGACTGATTTGGGTTCTTTTTCCCTCAATTTTATCATAATAAGAGAATGTGACAAGGGTGGACTCCTCACAAGTCCCGTGGTTTTTACTCTTCACATCGAAGCGGTTTTCCACGTATAATTTGTGTGTTGTTTGCATTTAGTCTTCTGCAATTTTTATGGTTTATTATTATCCATTGCTGGTTGATTGCTTGGGAATTATTTGGTGAATAATTTGTGGTGCATTGGAATATCTTTTTTGGTTGATTGTCTTGGAGGAGATCTTGGAGGGTTGTTGTTATATTGTTTTTGGCCCTATAAAAAAAAACTTGATTGAAACTTTTTAAATTTCGTCAAACATATTAATAAATGTTGTCAAAGAAAACCATAATGTAATCGTTGTGCCGTGAGATACCACTGCCTTGAAAGCAAATTCAGCATGACCTCAATGCGAATCGTGTTATGCCGGTTGCTCCCCAGGTTAACACACCCTCGAACGTGCACTCGTTAGAGGAGGATTGGAATCAAAATAACGTTGCTCATAATACGAATAGACCAGAAGGAGATTGAGGAAGAAAGAAGAAGATGGTCAAGAATATCGTTTTGCTAACTGGATCTGGATCTCTATTTTAATAGAAATGAAGAAAACGTTTTGGAAGGAGGAAAAACGTTTTCATATCCAAAAATTTAGTAGACATTAATGTAAAACGGTAACAAAATTGAATGCCAAAAATTAGATAGAAAGGTAATAAAAAATTAATTCTTTTTACACGCAAGCCCAATTTCCTAAACCCACCCATCCGACCGGATAGCAGCAGCAATGTGCCCGTGTGGGGAGAGATTTTACTACCACTTTATCCACATTTTACAAACTTTCCAAGATGCTCTAGTATATAAATCCATTTCTCAACTCAAAATCTTTTTACGTGGGACAACACCTACACTTTTTCTTGTAAAGACTTATAATGGACCACATGCCTAGTGTAAGTCATTCCCAACAGTAAATCCTCATGTCTTGCATCAATTTATAATTTAATCTAAATATGGGCTATATATTCATAAAAGGACAAATCATTTCAGGCCATTAGCCTCCATCCGTTGAATCACCCCTGAATTTAACTATGGGCTAAATTATAAAAAAAATACCTCTTAGCTATTTGTTTCAAAAATATCTATATTCATTCAAAAGTTGTAATATTATATTTGACATTTTATAAACGTTTCAAAACTACCATTTGAAGTAGAGATCTGTTAGAATATTGGACGAAAAGTTGATGTAACATTCAAACTTAATATAGACACGGATCCCAATCAGCGCCATGTCGTTCTAAGTTACTGCCATATTAACTTATTGTTCAATGTTTGAATTGATTTATACTCTAAGTATAATTTTGAAACATCAATGAAAGTTTAAGAATAATATTGCAACTTTAAAAAGAGTAACTGTATTTTTCAAATAAATGACAGAATTCAAAAGTATAGAAACTATTTACACATCAGCTTCAAGGTAGCTACAAATTTAACATCTTTGGTATAAAATGTTACGCAAATAATAGTTAAAAACTTATTTTCAAATGTAACAAAATGGGAGGAGACACATCAATTAGTTATTATTATAATTATAGTCCATCAATATTTAAATTACAATTATAAGCGGCCATATATATCAACTACCCAAAATTAAAATATACTAATTATTATAATCAAAGTCAATTTCAATTCGTGATCACCAAACAATAATAATAATAAAAGGCTACAATTACAATTGTTTTGTTTTTAAGATATTATATTTGTAATTCCTTTTAATTTTGTTTGAAACGAATAAAAATATATTTACGAGTACGAAAATGAAAAATTATTTTAAATTTCCCTCCACGTTTTAGTCTCCACGAAAGCATCAAATATTAATCAACATCCCTAAAAAGTCATTTTGTATTTATTTATTTATTGTTTTATTTTATTTTCCTTTATTTTGTTTTGTATTGTTTTTTCTTCAAAATTACACAAAGCACCCCTAAACTATGGATTTCACACCTTTGAACTTTTAATTTGATCAATTAACTTCATAAACTTTGTTAAGCGTTGCAATCAACCTCTCTGAACTTTATTAAGTATTGCAATCACACTATTGAACTTTTATCTTCATCAATCAACTCTTTGCAATCAGTCTCCTGTATTTTGTTAAGTATTGCAATCAGTCTCCTGTATTTTGTTAAGTGTTGCAATCAGTCTCATGTATTTTGTTAAGTATTATAATCAATCCCTTATGTTAATTGTTAAACTAGTATTTAATTGAATTTTACACGTATGACTCACACCTTAGTAGGAAACAACAAACTTATTATTAATAGATCTAAAAAAAAGAAAAAAAGAATTACAAGACTGATGACGGTAACATTTAACAAAGTATAATAAGTTGATTGATGAAATTAAAAGTTCATATTGTAATTACAATATTTCTTTTTTTATTTTGTTTGAAATTTTGTGAACCCTACGCATAAAACTGGAGGAGGTTTTGAATTGGCGCTTGACATTCATTTCGGAGCTTCTTTGGCGCTTGTTTCACTTCCTAGGGTTTATCCTCGTCCAATTGCTTGCAGATTTTTCTTCTCAGGCGATCGATTTTCCTTTATTAGGCGCTACTTTTGCTACTCTCCGGTAGATGCATTTTCCCTCAAGTTCTCCCGGCACCTCATATTAACTTCAAACTTCAACTCTCTCTCTCATCGATTCTTTCCAGAAACCGGTACTTTTCTTTTCAGATTATTGTGTTCTCTCCAAGGTTCATGGTGTAAACTTATGCATCTTCTTGAAATCCTGTGCGATGGTCGAGAGATACCCAGGAGATAATCACAGTTGAAATTTCTTTTTCTTTTTCTGCCAACTGTTTATAAACTTTATACTTCGGAAGTTGGGTAATCTTGCTTGTTTGCAAATTCAAGTTAATTAAAGAGTTTATGGCGTTAAAGGTTACAAAAGAAAATAATATGCAACACCGATGAGTTTGACAACCGGGGATAATTTGCTTGTCTTTGTTTAATGGGGATGCTGATACTGCATTAGAATTGAATTAATTTATCTTGGAGAGATTCACGAGGCTGCGTTGACAGTTGGCCGACAAATATTAACCATATTAAATAACTCACTTCATCTCACCTGCTGCAGGTATGTTTTTGGTGTAACTAATTGATTTTGTTTTCCATATCAGGTTTGTTTGAGCTGCGTTCTGTGGACGAATTTTCAGATAAAAAGTTTGTTGATTGATTGGTTGTAGATGAATTGAGAGTGATGAAACTTTACAACCTGTATGGTATTCTAGGTTCTACGTTGATTGAGAGAGTCTCTGAATCAAAAGCATTTTCTAAAAGGGACTAAGATGCAAACAGGATCTGTTCTGAGGTTTAATACTACTATATACTCTGGTGTTCAGAAAGCAATAGCTGCTGGACATCAAAGCGGACTGTGCTATATCAACAATTTGCTGCTTGGACGAGGGGAATTGTCGACTAAGGATTGCAGTTCGTCTCATTCGTTGCCATATTTTACATTTTTTATATCAAATACCTTGCGTTTTTCACCAAGATTCCCTTCCAAAAGAAAATCTATGGCTGCTTCTAGTGCTAAATCTGTTTTTGGAGATTTCTATGTTGAAAATTTAATCACAAACCATGGAAAAGCTCTAGAGCTTGCAACACCTTTTGGAGTGTTTAACCATAGGAGTCATAGGAATTTCCAGAAAATTCGTGTGAGTTTGAGAAGGAAACAACCATCCAATAATTATTTAATCTCTCGGAGCAGTTCAATTGATGTAATGCGTATGAAGGGCAACTGCTTTCTGCAAGTTGGGTTGACCAATCTTCATGCCTTATCTCATGCATGCTATGCTGCTGGGACTGCTAATTCTCCAGATTTTGACAGCAATTCTCGTGATGAACAGTTCACAAGTTCAACCATTTTGTCAAGCAAGTACGTCTTCTATTTTTTCTCTTAGTTCAGTAAGTGTTTATTGTAGGAGCTTTTAATTGTATATTGGTATATCTTCTTTCAATCTAGTAGTTATAATTAGATTGGGACTATTTAGCTAGTAATGTTGAAATCCTTTGGACTATATTCGGTAATATCATTTTTGTGATGCATCATTGGGCTTATTTAGTTATGGCTCTATACCCTGATAAGTAATGCCTTATTCTGTAGAGTGTTAATCGCAATTAGCCACAGTTGAGTTACATATTTGAGAGTGTTTGTTAAGCTTATGCTCATGTTTCCTCTCTGTGCTACGTCCATATCTATATTATGTTGGCTTCTCATTATTGGAATTTATTTTCTTGTTTTTTGTCTACTAAAATTTGTTTAAGTTCATTAGCATTTATTTAAAATTTGAATGTCCTCTTAAGAAACATTAAAGTCTATGGCAATTAGGATTTTGCCTATAATTAAGTGCTTTATGCAAACAAGGGACTTTTTGATTACTTCACTAATATTGATATTGATGTTGAGTTTTGTTCTTTCTACTTTTTTTCCCTCGTTCAATCTCTATATCATTCTTTCTCACGTGTCCTGTATCATAAACCTTTACTCACAAAGCCATTTTATCTTCCACACTAACTATACTTTGACATGATTTGTTTCGATCTCTAGAGGTTTATTAGGTGAAAGGACTTTGAAGCTGCTTTCAGGATCGTGCTATCTTCCCCATCCGGCGAAGGAAGAGACAGGAGGAGAGGATGCTCATTTTATTTGTGTGGATGAACATGTAATTGGTGTTGCAGATGGTGTTGGTGGTTGGGCAGATGTTGGTGTTGATGCTGGGAAGTTTGCTCGTGAACTTATGTCAAACTCGATAAGTGCAATACAGGAGCAGCCTAGGGACTCAGTTGACCCCACCAAGGTGTTAGAGAAAGCTCACTCAGGCACTACAGCTAAGGGTTCTTCAACAGCCTGCATCATTTCCCTTTCTGAAAAGGTAACCACTACTGCTAGTCCCAGAACTTCCAAGGTATCCGTATCCAATGCCTTTCTAATATTGTATGGTTAAGGAGTTTATTGTAAGATCTCTGACCAAGTTTGAAATTAATGTGCTTTACTTTTGGCCTATGAATTGCTAAGTGATATGAAATGAAATTTTGTGTATGAATGTCACTCCAAAAGTATGTCCTCATTCAACTTGGAATTTATATAAATTGAGTGCGTTAATGACATGGCTTATCCCATTTCTTCTAAATTCAAATTCATGTAAAATTGGCAGCCCAAAAGTATGCTATTATCCATCTTTGAAGGTATCTACTTTGTTGTGCCTTGGTGCTTAGGATTAGCCAAGTTAACTCTTCTTACCATCTTGGACAATGGAATTATCATTATGATGGGAAAATATATTTTTAGAGAATTTTGTCTACACTTTAATTTTATAGTTTCAGAATTATTTATAACCTATTTCACTTGTTTTTTTGTTCGATTAGTTTAGTGTTATAATTTATATCCCAGATGGTCCCGAAACATACGTGGTTTACTTGCAATGAAGAACTATAATTTGGATAGCAAACTTCTAGTTTCAAAATATGTAAAATAGTAGAATGGGATAGTTTATTTTCTTTTTTCTTTTTTTCTATTAAATAAAAAATAATAATGAAAAGTTTTGTTTTGATATCTCTGCAGGGACTCCATGCTATTAATCTGGGGGATAGTGGATTCATAGTTATAAGAGATGGAAGCACTATTTTCAGATCTCCCGTTCAGCAACATGGCTTCAATTTTACTTATCAGTTGGAGAGCGGCAACGGTGGTGATTTACCCAGCTCTGGAGAGGTCTGTTAATTTTTTTTTAAGTTCTCTTTTTTGCACTTTTATGTTGCTTAAAACATCAATATCTCAAGGGATGGAGGTTTTAGGCTTTTGTCTCTGCTTACATTTAAACTGAGATTACCATATACTCGGTCTCTTAGAAGTTAAAATAATCCCCATCTTCCTGCCACCAGGGTGAGGGGCTAAAGTATGGAACTTCATTACGAATGTGAACAGAACATTAGATGCAGCAGTTTATCTCGTTTTCTTCAACAATTTTTCTGATTTTCTAACTCAAAATGGCATGAAGTCCTTGAGCAATAAGATTGTGATATTGTGTACTTTGGACAACTATTTCCCCTTGGTTGGATAATGGTATACCTTATAACTGTTTATGTAATGCACTGAAGAATCTTTTCTTTGATTCTTCTGGCCAGGTTTTCATAATACCTGTTGCACCGGGGGATGTTGTAGTTGCTGGAACGGATGGATTATTCGACAATCTATACAGCAATGAGATTTCAGCTGTTGTAGTTAATGCAGTTAGAGCTGGCTTGGAACCCGGAGTAACGGCTCAAAACATAGCTGCTTTAGCACGCCAAAGAGCACTGGATAGGAACCGACAGACCCCATTTTCTGCTGCTGCTCAAGAGGCTGGTTATCGCTACTACGGTGGTAAGCTGGATGACATCACTGTTGTTGTTTCGCATATAGCAAGTTCTACAAATACATGATTTTTTCGCTCTACCCCAATTAAGTGTACTCTCTGTTTCTACAATGGAGCCCGAATCAAGTGTATTTTAGTGTAACATAATGGTGATTGTGAGGATTGAAACTCTCTGGGCCCAATGTTTCCATGAAGTGCAGTTGACGAAGCTGATCCTGTTTTAGAAACAACCTTTAGGCAAATGATAGATGTTACTTGAGATGTTTGAATTTTGAGTAAAGAAACAGCAGTAGCATCCCACTGATTGCTGCAATCTCTTCCTGTTCTTGCTTCTAGTGAATGATCAAGTCAATTATTATTTTGATGATAAATAATAATTAATGTGTACTATATAATAAAGAGCTTAGATAGAATGAGTTTAAGTCATGGTGGCCACTTTTCTAGGATTTAATGTTTTACAATTTACCTTGATAACTAAATATTAAAGAGTCAAACAATTGCCCTTTGAGAATAGTTGAAGTGTTTGTAAGCTGACTTGGATACTCACATGTCAAAAGAAAAAAAAGGTTGCTGTGGTGCCATTTGGATTTTGACATTAGAAAGGTATTGATGTGTAAAGACTATTTGTAAATTTTGTTAGTAAGGGATGTTTGGCTTGTTATCTTGAAAAGTTTTGAGGGGAGGAAATTTGAGTTTATGTGGTATGTGATTATATTGTTGTAAAAAATTAGAGTTCGTGTAACCGTTCGGTTTTTGAGTCTACAATTAGTAAAAGTTAGTAGTGTATAGTATAAAAATTGGGCTTGATTTATGAAGTGGATCTACCTACTAAATATAAAATTGAATAGCAACATAAAAATATAAACCAGTCTATTTTTAGGTGTGACAATGTATGAAAAGAAGTTGTTCCATCAAGTGGAGGGTCTCAGTTGGGCTCGTCAACTATTCAAGTGGGAATTAAAAACTCAAAAAAGAAAAAGAAAAAGAAAATCAAATACCTTCACTCAATTCCACAATATCTGATTTCAACTTGTCAACGAGGAAAAAGTAACCATGTAGACAAGTAGAAGAAATAATTTGAATTAATTAAAGGAAAAAAGAAAGATCATTGAAGCATACAAGTGTTATGCTAAGCTAAGTGTAAATAAATCCCACAACCCCCAAGAGTATGCCAAAAGAGTTTAATTGTACAATACTCGGAATAAACGAATTTTGATGGTTCTATCTATTTAAAGTGTATTTTGGCATAATTTTTTTGAATGATTTTGGATGGCTAGAACTATTTTTTTTCTCTAAAATTTACAATGTTCGGAGATAAAAGTGGGGAGGGAGAGGGGGTTTGGCATGCAAGTTTGAAATCTTAAATCTGAAAATGTTAAACTTGGGGGTTAAGTGGGGGGTTTAGGTAGCTTGAGTTTAAGAATGCTGCATTTGAGTGCAAGTTTAAGAAGTCTAGGTTTAGAAAGTCTGTATTTGGAGTACAGGTTTAAGAAGCATGAGTTTGGAATGCAGATTTAAAAATATTAGATTTATGAAATATTTAATTGTATTTAATTAATGGTTAGATTTTAGATTATTTTAAAATTTTCATTTTAATTATTTATTTTTGTTGTTTTAATATAGTTAAGTTAAAAATTAATTATTTTTTTTATTGTTTAAATATAACTAAATTCAAAATTAAAATTGTTTATTATATTTTGATTATTTTAAATTGACTAATTTAATTATATAAAAAATGACTAAATTAAAAACAAAATATATTGGGTAGATTTTTTTAAATTGACTATGTAAAAAATAAAATATATATTTTATTTTTATATGACTGGGTTGAAATTGAATATCATACATTTTTTTTTATCTTAAATATGACTCATTTGTAAGTTAAATATTTTTTAATATGGATAATTTAAAATTAAATATTATTTATTTCACTAATTTTATTATAATAAGTTTGTAATTCAAATTCAACTCAATTTTAATTACGTCCAAATTTTTTTTGAAGCCAATATTTGTTTCCATCAATTTTGAAATTGAGATTGGACCAAAATTACACACACACACATATTGCATAACTTGAGATTTTTATTTTACTAACTTAATAAGCAAATGAACTATCTAATTCATTATTCATTTTGTTTTTAGATAACTAAATTAAAAATAAAAAAAAATATTTAGAGGTACGTTTCTAATGTAAATTAGTTCATTTTTTATTATTCGCCTTGTAGAGTTCAACTCAACAAATGAAAAAAAGGACTAATTTTATTATTATTTGCAATAAGTAGAAAAAGAAGAAAATAAGTACTTTTAACTAGTTATTAATTATAAATTATTTATTTTACTAAGTTTCGAAATAAGACATCATATACTTTTGTTATTTTAACTAATTTGAAACAAAATACTATTTTTTATTTTAATATTAGCAAGTTCAAAACAAGCTAATGTTAAACCTAGTCATTAGAAATTATATATTTTTGGCTAAATTACACTTTTAATCCTAAAGTTTTATTTTAATTTTTATTTGGTGTTTGAGTTTTCAAAAACAACATTTTAGTCTAAGTTTAAAAAATGATTCTAATAAGTCTTCAAGTTAAGTTAACTAATGGAAACAATTCGAAAGTTACAGACAAAGCATCTAAAGTCATCAAGGGAGCTGTTGGTCTAGGTGAAGATGAAAAGAAAGATAAAAGACGGATGAAGGAAGAAGAAAGAAAAAAAAGATTAAAAAATAATAATTAAAAAGTCCAAGAGAATAAAACGGAGAAAAATAATTAAAAAATAAAATAATAATCATTATAATTAAAATTAAAAGAAAAAGATAACCCATGGAGTTGAATAATAAATATTATTCAACCCCATGCATTTGGGTTTAGGAAGCCAACCCTTGCCCCAAACAAGAGATGGGCTTAGAGACCCTAACCCACCATAAGTTCAACCTCCAAAACAAACAACCCCAAATAAAAATCATTTTTAAGAAGGAAAATTGGAGTATATGGCCAAATTAAAAATTCAGTTTTGAAAAATAGACGAAAAAAAAGATTAAAAAATGGCCAAACATGAGCTGCATGTGAACAACAATTATATTGCATGTCCATATTTGCCCTCACGATTACATTGTCTTTCCATATTTGCCCTCAGATGTTATACACGCGTATTGCTCTCATCGTGTTTTACGAATGGTGTATTTCAAAAATGTTTAAATCCCTTAAATTCGAATCTAACATCTTTCTTCTTCTAAATAAAATCAAAATATATGAGTTTATTAGTTTGTTAGGTTTAAATATAAAATCTCATTTAAATTCCTATTGATTAAAATTTTGAATTACAGATTTTTCACCAATTTATATTATTCTTACAAATTATAATTTATTAATTTTTTAATATAATTTCTTTGATTTTCCACAATTTTAGTCTATCCATTAGTCAACATAACCAATCTATTTCTTTGAACTCTGGTTTCGATCAATTACTGCTCTTTTGAAGGAATGAACGTTTCACTTCGCAGCAGAAACATTGGATCGTCTTTGATTTTATTTAAAATTAAACTAAAAATTAAGGTTAAGCAAAATATACCTTGAAAATAATATTATGGAGAATATTCTGGCAGATCTTTATCTCTTCCACAAAGTTTTCCTGGCTATGACTCGAACACAGGACCAAGGCTTGTGGGAGCCTCTTGAAAGAAAATCCAGAAAGGATTGGAGAGGAAGAGGTCTAGAGAGAATTCTCTAATTCTCTCTATTGAGGAGAAGTGTATTGTGTCTAATGGCTCAACCCAATGGTCCTATTTATAGAGACCAATGGTAAATCTTTGTCAGAATTAAAAATATTATATTTTAATATATAATATATTAAAATATATCTTATACTTATTTGAATCTCATTCAAATCTCATACGATATTTATTTATTTGAATCTTATTCAAATTTTATAAATATCTTTTATTTAATGTATTAAATATACATTAATTATTTTAATATTTAATGTATCAAATACAGTAAATATATTTTCCTCTTTTATATTTAATATATCTAATATATTAAATATTAACTTGAACACTTCAAATTAATATTAATTTGAACATTTCAAAATTTTCTTCCAACTAAATTAATCTTTTAGTGTTACTATGAGCTAGCAAGGAGACCATATGGACCTACAGATTATAAGCTCCAATGATACAAAATTAATTAATTAAACTCTTTAATTAATTAAAATTTTCATTCATTAACTATAGGTCACTCCACTATAGACCTAGAGTTGCACTCTTATGCACTGTAGGACAAGTTATGTCTATAGATATAATCATTACATGCAAGTCGAGCCTTCACGAGTTGTTCGTAATTACAGTTGGGTCAAAAGTTCGTTTTACCCCTATAATTACATATTGTACCTTAAGTACCGCTGATCCTCTAGTGAACAATATGTTTATAATCTAATTATAAACTAAGTCCCTCTCGGGCCAGTGAGAGGGTGAGACCCCATTGTTCAAGTCCCGAAATCAACACTTAAGGGAACTACTCATCTACTTACCCTATATGAGAATGAGTGAATTCCATCTTGTGAGATTATGTTCTCAGCTCCCTATTTGGTCAAGTCCCCAAAATTGTAGGCATATTGAATCGGCTACAAAAGCCACTCTCACCCATGCAAATCAAAGAACAAGCCCTCACAGGCAGGAGTTCATAACTCACTCAGGATTAAGATCGAGTCGCATATGATCATCATGATGAAATATTAATATTCTCAATTAATGGATTTATAAAGAGAAATTAAATATTTCGTGGTCCAGTCTTATACAAACTGTAACGCCCCAGACCCAGGATTCAGACCAAGATTTGGAATCCGAATTTGGCACCTAACGGCCCCGGCATTCCCCTGCATCCCCCGCGGCCTGACCACGTTACCTACTTATCTTGAGCTGCTTGCGAGAGTGAAGACTGTCCCCACAAACCAACACTAGTCCTTTCAGCATGCTTTGTCCTCACTCACATGCTTCTTAGGAAAATTCCCAGGAGGTCACCCAACATAGGATTGTTCCAAGCCAAGCACGCTTAACTTTGGAGTTCTTATGATTAAGCCACCGAAAAGGAAGGTGCACCTTGTTGGTATAGGTAGTAGCTATCAATTCTTTTAAGCCTTTCTTAACCATGCCTTGCATAGCCTCAGGATCCATCTCATTCGGATGTGGTCTCGGTTCATTCATGTACCCCTCCTAACCTCAGGCGTTACATGCCCACCAGCTTCCCCCTTGGTTCGTCCCGGAACCACATCTTACTGGGAGAGGTTCCGCTCTGATACCATCTGTAACGCCCCAGACCCAGGATTAGGGCTAGGATTTAGAATCCGGATTTGGCACCTAATGGCCCCGGCATTCCCCTGCATCCCTCGCGGCCTGACCACGTTACCTACTTATCTTGAGCTGCTTGCGAGAGTGAAGACTGTCCCCACAAACCAACACTAGTCCTTTCAGCATGCTTTGTCCTCACTCACATGCTTCCTAGGAAAATTTCCAGGAGGTCACCCAACATAGGATTGCTTCAAGCCAAGCACGCTTAATTTTAGAGTTCTTATGATTAAGCCACCGAAAAGGAAGGTGCACCTTGTTGGTATAGGTAGTAGCTATCAATTCTTTTAAGCCTTTCTTAACCATGCCTTGCATAGCCTCAGGATCTCTCTCATTCGGATGTGGTCTCGGTTCATTCATGTACCCCTCCTAACCTCGGGCGTTACATGATTGTAATGCCCCGCGTTATAAATTAGCCTATTTTAGAAGTGATTAGGCTTAGTCGTTAGTTACAATTCTAATTTGAAAAATTAGAATTTGAAGTTAATCTTTATGTTCGATAAATTAAGTTTCCATAATTTTGGAGAAAGAGATTTTTTAATTAAATCTTTAATTCCAAGGTTTGAGAATTTAATTTTAGATTTTATTTTCAAGTTCAAAAGGAAGCCAAATCCTCTATTGAGTAGATTTCAACCCAAATCTTTTAGGTTCTTTCTTTGGAGTTTTATTTTTTGTAAATAGTAGAATTTTGGAAATTAGGAGATTAGATATTTTTCCTCTTCTCTTTTTGTTTAGGGATTTTATTTATTTAGAGAATTAGAGAAACTAGACAAAAAAAAAAAGGGTAAAGTAAACCTTAGCCCAAAATTATCTTCTTCTCTCTCCCATCTCCCTTTTCGTGAGACACTAGCCACCATCCCCCTTCTTCGACTTCTTCAATGTCGGTAACACCCGTCTCCGGTGAAGCACCCATTTTTCCTCTCCCATGCCTCGAACCCAACCTTCAACTGCCGCAAGCAGTGGCAAATGGGGGTGCAACTTGCAGATCCGGGCGTCGTGGCTGACTGTTCTCAGATTTACTGCAGTTTGGAGCGTTTTCTGGAAAATTCGAGCCGTTCCGCGCTTTTTCTCTCCAATGTGACAAGGTTTGTCGCATACCCATGCCTAATCGTCGTTAGATTCACGTTACCCATTCCTTAAAAGTCTATAAATCGTGACTTTAGGCTTGTTTGGACGCGCACCAGCTGCATTTGAAGTCGTTTGGTGCCAAAAACGTGATTTCCAGCATTACCCACTCGAATTCAGGCCTCAAAACAAGGTACTTATGACCAATCGACGTTATTTTTGGATTACCCATACCCTAAGTACCTTTGATTTGTAATTCTATCTTGTTTGGACTCAAAACAACCCACAATTGCAGCGGTTTACTGTCAAAAACGGGATTTACAGTAGACTCACTCGAATTCCTTCCTGTTTGACTAGGTTTGTCTCTCATCCATGCCCAATCGATGTTATTTTTGGATTACCCATACCCTAAGTACCTTTGAATTGTAATTTTATCTTGTTTGGATTCAAAACAACCCACAATTGCAGCAGTTTACTGTCAAAAACGGGATTTACAGCAGACTCACTCGAATTCCTTCTTGTTTGACGATGTTTGTCTCTCACCCATGCTTAATCGACTTTAGTTTTGGATTACCCATGCCTTAAGCATCTCTTATTTGCGATTTTAGCTTGTTTGGACTCCGAATGGTCCACATTCGAAGCCATTTACTGTAAAAAAAAATGAGATTTACAGCAGAGTTTCAGTTAGTTTGGCACTGTTGGTAAGTTTTATCATGTTTTGGACTTTTCGCAAATCACTTTAAGTCTTATGGCTTAGGTCCTAACATGTAGGAACCTTCCGTTGCAGTTTTAGGTTGATTCGAACACTCTCGAACACCAACCAACAGTAATTCAAGCTTGTTTGGAGTATTTCAGTAAGTTCCAATAAGTTTCAGCAAGTCTTTAAGTCATTCGAACTAAAATAAGATGCGTTAGATTAATTTCTAATTCTTGTAAACTTGCGTTCGTAGATTGGGCTTAATTTTGAGTATTCGAGTAAGGCTCAAAGTTCTCTTTAGGAATACCTTGGAATATCCTAGGAACGTAGTAAGTAGAATTCTACCTGATGAGTCTGTTTGAATGTGTGAAGCATGCTGTATGTTTTCTTGTGATGTTGTTATGTGATTTACGTATCTCTCCATGGTCTGTTATGGGTTATATGTTCTGATATGTGTAAGTTGTTGTGACATTAAGTTATTTACCCTTGTGGTTTGAAGCATGTTGAATGTTGAGACTGCTTGAGACTGTGCGATGCTATCTATGATGTTTATGTTGAAAGCATGATTTAGAGGAAAGTGGGTTGTAAGCATGGTCTAGAAAACATGTTTATGATTGCATTATGGATTGTTGTGAACCTGTGAGGTCAGCAAACCTTGAGTTATGATAAAAGAGGATGCTAGGGTCTCGAGTATAAATGGTCGAGGACTAGCATTGTGATGAAAGGATATGAGATGGATATCAAGGGTCGAGGAGATGAGTATTGAGGCCTTGGGTAAAAATGGTCAAGGGTCAATACGTTGTTAGACATCGAGGCCTTGAGTAAAAATGGTCAAGGGTCGATGTGGTTAGTCATCGTTTGCCTTGGGTAAAAATGGTCAAGGGAGCGATGCACAGTTCGAGGCCTTGGGTAAAAATGGTCAAGGGTCGAACGCTGAGCACCGTAGAGAGTCATTGAGGCCCTGGGTAAAAGAGGTCAGGGGTCGGTGGGTCTCGAAAGGATTAGTCTCAGGTAGCTTGTGAGGGCTAAACATGAGTGGTTTAAGTGACTCGGTGACGTTTGAGTGAGTATGTCGAGCTTGGGTAGTGATTCCATATGCATGAGATAAACAAGGTACATTTGTGAGTATAACTCAGTGACTTAAGCATGTTGCATGTAATGTTTGTGTGAGTTGTATGTCTAGCTTGTGAAGGAAAGCATGATATTTGTAAGCATGTTGTTTTGCTTTGTATGCTGATTGGTGGCCCTTCAGACGTGAGCTACTTACCAGTACGTGTTATGTACTGACTCACTACCAGGTTTTGCAGGTGATAATGTATGCTACAACCCTGGTGATACTGAAGAGGAGGCATGAGAGGAGAAAGATCATAGTTGGATATTTATCCTTAAAGTAGTCGTCTCGTTGCGTTTAGTGCAATTGAAGTATAGTTATAATTGTCTTGAGATTATAGTTTCAATATTGTTGTTCTTTTCCTCTTTGGAATGGACTATTAAACTTATTAGATAGTTTGAAACATAGGTTGTGAGGCTTACTTTATGAGGTTGGAGAGTTATTGGTGGGTTACATTTCTCTCAGTAGAGTTGAGTTGTTTTTTTTTTTTTTTGTTTTTTTTGGTAATTTACTTTTGCGACGGAACTTGTAATAAATTTACTAGGTTTCCTTGTTTTCTTTTTGATTAAACCTTCTTGCCTTGTATTGGAGAAGACTTAGGAAGTTTTGTTGATTTCGATTCGAGTTCTTGAGGGATCCTGAACTTTTAGTAGTTATCTGATTGGAGTTTGGGATGACTACCTGGTTATCTGGTTATGGAAGTGCGAATTCTTATCTAACAGGTACTAGGAAATTTTTGGGTAAATCATAGTTACGCCGTTATGCTGCCGAAATTCCTGCAGCTTAATGGTTATAAGTTTAGTAATGTCCCCTTATCTTAGTCTAAGTTTTGGGGTCGTTACACAAACTCATTGTATAAGATACTCACACTCACATGTCTTCACATGAATGATTTGGATCAAATCATTTGTAACTATTACAAAGTGAGTCGTATCAATAGTGTTACCACGATAAAGCACCCAACCTTATCCATATACTATGACTTTTTAGGTTATTTCTTTAACATGATTCTCTCGTATGTCAATCACATACTGTTCAAGATTACATTAATAACCTTGGATTTTTCATATAATGGATAATATTGAAGGGAATAATCTAATTAAACCCAAGCGGAAGCGTAGGAATTAGTTTGAGTTTATTTAGAATTAAATAATGGTTAAGCATAACATACCTTGAAAATATGGAGAATTTTCTGGCGGATCTTTATCTCTTCCACAAAGTCTTTCTAGCTATGACTCGAACACAGAACCAAGGCTTGTGGAAGCCTCTTGAAAGAAAATCCACAAGGGATAAAAGAGGAAGAGGTCTAGAGAGAATTCTCTAATTCTCTCTATTGAGGAGATGTGTGTTGTGTAGAATGCACAATGACTCACCCCTAGAGTCCTATCATAGTGGTCTAGGAAAAATAATTAAATAATATATTTTAATATCTAATATATTAAAATATATTTATCTAACCAATTTGAATCTTATTCAAACCGTTTAAAATTCTCCTACGACATTTATTTCCTAATTTGAATCCAATTCAAATTTAATAAATATTTTTTATTTAATGTATCAAATACAATAAATATATTTTCCTCTTTTATATTTAATATATATAATATATTAAATATTAATTTGAACACTTCAAATTAAATATTCAATTTAAACATTTCAAATTTTAATATTTAATGTATCAAATACAATAAATATATTTTCCTCTTTTATATTTAATATATATAATATATTAAATATTAATTTGAACACTTCAAATTAAATATTAAATTTGAACATTTCAAAATTTTCTTTCAACTAAATTAATTTTTTAGTGTTACTATGAGCTAGCAAGGGGACCTTATGGACCTACAGATTATAAGCTCCAATGATACAAAATTAATTAATTAAACTCTTTAATTAATCAAATTTCATTCATTAACTCTAGGGTCACTCCACTATAGACCTAAAGTTGCACTCTTATGCACTATAGGATAAGTTGTGTCCATTGATATAATCACTACATGCAAGTCGATCATTCACGAGTGTTCGTAATTACAGCTGGGTCAAAAGTCCGTTTTACCCCTATAATTACATCTTGCACCTTAAGTACCACTAATTCTCTAATGAACAATCTGTTTATAATCTCATTATAAACTAAGTCCCTCTCAGGCCAATGAGAGGGTGGGGCCCCATTGTTCAAGTCCCAAAATCAGTACTTAAGGGAACTACTCATCTATTTACCCTATATGGGAAGGAGTGAATTTCATCTTGTGAGATTATGTTCTCAGCTCCCTATTTGGTCAAGTCCCCAAAATGGTAGGCATATTGAATTGGCTATAAAAGCCACTCTCACCCATGCAAATTAAAGGACAAGCCCTCACAGGCAAGAGTTCATAACTCACTCAAGATTAAGATCGAGTCGCATATGATCATCCTGATGAATATTAATCTTCTCAATTAACGGATTTATAAAGAGCGATTAAATATTTCGTGGTCTAGTCTTATACAAACTTATTGTATAAGATATCCCCACTCCCATGTCTCCACATGAATGATTTGGATCAAATCATTTGTAACTATTACAAAGTGGGCCGTATCAATAGTGTTACCAGGATAAGGCACCCAATTTTATCCATATACTATGACTCTTTAGGTTATTTCTTGAACACGATTCTCTTGTATGTCAACCACATACTGTTCAAGATTACACTAATAACCTTGGATTTTTCATATGATGGATAATATTATATTGTAAATAAAATAATCAAAATTATTATTAATTATTTAATAGGGCATAAATCCCAACAAATATTATATTGCAAATAAAATAATCAAAATTATTATTAATTATTAAATCAATCATTAATTACGAGGCTTTAGGGCATAAATCCCAACAATCTCCTACTTACACTAAAGCCGGTGAGACATGTATCCTACGACATATGATAATTCTCATTTATGAGGATTATTTAACCCTAAAACTAAGTTGTTCTTGCCATTTTTGCACATTTTATTGAATAACGAGCAAGCTAAAAATAACATTTATAAGATAAATTCATGTAAGCTTGTCGGAGTATGAAAAAAGAAGAAATAAGTTGAAAAAATAATGGAAAGTTGGCTAAATTGTTGTTTTTGTGCAGATTTGAAGAAATGAAGAAAATTCAAATGAAATGCAATTGTATTTCTGGAAAATTTTGGTAGATCTGAAAAATAATGCAACAGAAATGCAAATGAAATGCAATTGCATTTCTGGAAAATCTGGGAAGTGCGTGATTCACTGAAGTTTTGAAATTCATGGAGATATTTGCTCGATTTCTTGATAATTTTTAGCCTAATCTCATGCCCAAACATTGACTCATGATTGAAGAAGTACAAAGATGGAAACCCTAGCCCTCAATGCCTATAAAAATGGGAAAAATGAAGGAAAACGGAAATGGGTTTTTCTGCTCGCCCAATTCTACCGGCTGCTATTTTTCTTTCTTTTTTTTTTTTCTGCTGTTTTTCTTTTTCCTAGCTCTATGAAATTCCGAGATTGATTCATCCTCAACGAAAGTTAGACGAGGTGAAGATCCATTTGCCTTTGAATGAGTATTTGGATCGATCAAGCAAGGAATGCATGAGTTTGTACTTTGTAGTATTTCTAACATTTTTATCATTTTGAGTTTATGTTTTTATCAGTTTTAGTTTCTGCTTTCAACATTTGTAATTTTTGTTTTTAGTTTCTGTTTTAAGTTGTTCTAGTTGGGTTCTTTTACCGTTGAAGTTTTAGTTTTTGTAATTTTTATTTTTTGATTTTATTTCATTTTGAGTTTACTAGATTGGTTTTACATCAAGTTTTCTTAATAAATTTCTAGATTGGTTGTTCTTATTGTTTTGGAATGTTCTTCCCTTTATTTGGTTATTTAATTATGAGTTTTGTATCCATTTAAGTGTTGTTTCTCATTCCCATTTAATTTAGTTGATCTCTCAATTTCTATCCAAGCTTGTTATGGATTCTCTACATTTTAATTTAATGTTTTTCATCCTCATCATAATGAGGTAATTCCTTATTTGGGATTCAAGCATGTGAATGCCCTAAAGATAAGAATAGAGGACTAATTGTGAGAGCAACCTTGCTTCCTCTATAGCTTGTTTGCTTTTATTGATTGAAATTTTCATTACTAGTTTAGATTGATCATTTAGATTAGTATACAACAATTTGAGTCTAATTCTGAAAAGGTTAGATAAAAATTGGGTTTTCATAAAAGCAATAAAGGAAAATAGCCTAGACATAGGAATTTGTTTTTGACCCTAGACATAGGGCAAAACCTTTAAAGCCAAAAGAATTGTGTTTCAAAATTAACTAAGTTCGTATTAGCCATAGAAATATCAGTTTAATCACTTAGCCTCCTAAAGATACTTCATAGAAGGTCAAATAGGTGTTGAATTCGATTTACAAAGCTTAAGTGTTGAGTCAAAGGATTGCAATTGCAATTAGGCCGCAATTTCTTTCAATGGGGCAAAAACACATTTGAATCCCTCTTTTATCATTTTTATTTCTCCTTTTCAAAAACAACAAAAACCATCCCACTTATTGTTTTACATGGTTACCCACAATTGCAATTTGAAAACATCTTTGCTTATTTTCTTGAATTTTGTTGTATCCGTTCCCTGTGGGATCGATACTCTAGAATACTTCTAGTTTTATATTACTGCATCGACAGTGTGTACTTGCACTGAACTGGAGCTTTGCACTTATTCGGAATTGGTTACATAATCAACTATTTATGTTAGATATCTTACATCATTCATAATGGGTAAAAATATCATCAACATAAAATATGAGAAAAATCCACTAAACAATTAATTATTTTCTTGTCTATACAAGATTCATTAATATTTATCCAAAGTCATAGATTTTAATACTTTTATCAAACCTTATATTCACAGATCTAATGGTAAAATTCATTTCATAAATGAACATTTACTATTTTGCAAACCTTTTGCGTTTGATCTTTGAAAATAAACATATCTGATTGATTTGTGTAGATGCATTATCTAAGATTTCTTTTCATAAAATAATTCTAAACATTAATTTTTTTTATATCACATATGCAACAATGAATTAAATAATGCATACAGACTTCAATATGACAACAAGTGAAAATTTGGGCTTTTTTTAATTATTTTTTTTAATACTCGCAGTCTACTTTCTCCTATTAAGTTTAACCATTTGCCATTAGTCTCACTTTGAGGGCAATAAGCCTTCAACTTTGTCATCTATTATGACAATTTGGGCTTCAATTAAGTTCTTGTAAAGGTTGAGTCATCTCATAACTCTCCCACTACGATGAAGCTTATGCCAATTCATGACTAGGATCCATTTGACTTTCAAATGTAATTAAATTGTTAACAACTTTTGTTACTATTTAGTGACTTCACTTGGAACTAATTTATTAACACTATCTCACCTTATTAAAGGTTTGTAGTCTTTTATTTGACATTCCTTATAAAATTGATATTTGTCATACAAATACCTTATACATTTTAGGACTAGGTAAAAAACCATATTGTACTCCTTAAGGGTGGCTTGCACTTAGGCATATCTTTGAACATATACAAGCTTTTTAGGCTTGTTTCAACACGTGGGCTTAACATTCTCAAATGGTGAAGTGTTGTGAACCAACTTTACTACTCTTCTATAATCTTAAAATTGTCTCGTAGACACTTTTGGAGGGAATCATGTTCACCATGAAATCTCTATTGCATTTCCTAATCGGAGTTTGGTAATGATGTGTAACTCATTACTAATGTGATCATGTCTAACAAGGTCTTATTTCTCCTCTTGTAGCACAATTTCATACAATTGTACTTGGTATTAAGAGTTGGGATACAATCTCACTTTCTATCAACTAATCTTAGTACGTAAAGTTCTTGTACTTTCCACTATGATCTGATCATAATGTCTTGATAAACTTACCTAATCGATTTTCAACTTTAGCCTTAATTTTCTTAAACTTTTAAAAAAGTTAGACTTATGTTGTATTAAGTAAAGATACTTATACCTTGAATGATCATAAACTAGAGTGATAAAATATTTATGATTTTATTTGACCTTTACATTCACCAGACTACTTGGGTCAGAATGTGTAAGCTCAAAGTATTCTTTAGCCTTGTAGCCTTATCTAATAAAGCCCCAATGATTATCTTGCATGAAAGGCAAGATCTACAGACATGTAAAGTACTTAATTCTAACTTTTAGAGAATTACCTCTTACTAGTCTTTTCATTTGATTCAAGTTGATGTTAATCAACTTTAAATGCCAAAGTCAAGTATCGTCTTTTAGGAGAAAACAATATGTCTTTCTATTATAGATTCTATAATCCTAAATATCTCAGTATTTTGTAGTATGATATATGTCAACATTTAACATATACAAATTGTTCTTATTTTCAGCTAAATGTATTTTCAAACAATTTTGAAAATATAAAAAATAATTCATACTATATGAACATTTTAGAAATAAAGTTTGAGAAATTGAATTTCTCTTTTGGTAATAAAACACCACATTCAACAGTAATTAGCAATTATTACTTAATGACATCTTAATGTCTCCCACTATGCTAACTGAGATGAGCTTCCTGGTGCCAACTTGTAGAAACTATTCTACATGTTAAGTATTTTCCAAGAATTACATGAATAAATCTCGATAGTAGATCTTATATCGACTATATAGGTGGCGTTGTTTATATTCTACCAAAAATCTAGTAAATTAAATTTACTTTCATTAATATTTTTCTTCCCAGAGAGATATTTCAAGAATTCCTCTTACTATGATTGTCCTAGCTAATTTAGTAACTATTTACTTTTATAGAGCTTCAGTCATTTGCTTTCTTTTCTTGGATTTTTGTCATACTTAATCTTCGAGATCATTTAGACAATTTTCTAAATTTAGCTTCTGTTGACTTCAACATCTCATATGTTGTTATTTTCTTTATCTTCTAAGCTTGACATTATTTAACATGTCAACTAAGAGATACGTACAAGCTATCTCGTTTACTTTTGATTCATTAATCATGTGTTTCACGAATAATTCGAATAACATTAGCAACTGGTTTTAAGAACATTTCTTAATAAAAACAAATTCAAAATTTTACAATGCCATTATAGTGTTAACGTTATTTTTCCAAGTAATAAAATTTCTCAATTTTGACTTATCAGTAAATTATGAGAGAAACTGACGTAATATTGAAATATATATATATAATTTAACAATTATCCATTCAATTTTAGCATAGAAATCAAACAATTTGAAAAATGAACCTTATAAATCATTTCTAATGCTATGGTACTTTAGTGAGATAGAACAAGTGCCGCTGTAGGGTAGATCAAGTATTCCTTCACTAAATTGAGACAATCTCAACCAAGTATTATACCAGAATAACTCTTATTCCTATAATATTTAGTTACCATTAGTTTGGTCAATGACATCATTTGGTAGGTCAAATATTGGAAACAAAACTATAGTCCTATCATTTTCAGGAGTTCACCATGATATTGACCAATGCAAACACCTTCCGTAGGGGGACGGTCCAAAAGCTGCCACGAAGCCCCTCATGAATCTCACGATGTGAGCCAATGATGGAGACCGTAGGATATGTTGACACATTTCCTTCTCCCATTTACTATTTTGAAATAGGGTTTTCTCTTACTTAGACAAATTAGGCTAATCTCATTTATCTAAGTTCTTCAATCTACCTTTCATAACCCTTATGTTAGATTGGTTTTAATGTGAATTACTAAGTTTTTAAAACTATTAAAAAAAAATATTTAATAACATTATGAGCATGCTTAGTGAAATTAAATAAAATTTGACTAATTCAACTCCCAAGTCGGTTCTCAGTTAGAGGTGTTCTCTTTCGGTCAGCTTAAATACCCTAGTCTAGACAGAATCTTTCATAGACAGAGTTCCCTTATAGTCAATTTTTATTTCAAATTCATTAATCTTTAATTAACTATTAATTATTAGATTAATGAACATAAGTGAATTTATAAATAAATTTTTTTAATCCTATTAAAAAAAATTCACCTGGATAGTCTTAAAAATCCATCATTTTAAACCCATTAAAACAAATTAAAGATAATCCTAAATTCTAATCTTATTAGAAACAAATAAAGATATATTAAATTCAAATTTTAAACTATTTAAAGCATGAATTAGAAATATCTTTATTTTTAGTAAATCATAATCTCATTAGGATATATCCTAATCCTATTATGAAAACATGGATTTCATTTATGAAAGAAAATATCCTAATTTAATTTTCCAAATATAACAATTATATTCAAAAATATGGAAAATATAAATGTATTAAGAAAATATATCAATTCTATTAGAAATCATCCTAATCAATTTTTTCAATATAACAATTATATTAAAAAATTAATCTTAATTCTATTAAGAAACAATCTAATCAAAATTTTTAAATATAACAATTATATTAAAAAAATAGATAAAATGCATGATCATGCTCAACCTATGGTGGGATTTTAAATTTAAATGACATACTTTATGCAACAATCAAACAATTTAAAACATACATCTCATGCATAATTAAATTAAAAATAACAAAATTGACCAGCATATTTGGCATATCCTAAGAAATTGAAAATAATTTAAATTACAATAATTTAAATCCAAGACATATCTTGGTCATCAATATCTTCCTTGTCTGGCCATCCAAATTTAGAGTTTATAAACCTAAATCTTGTCTTCCAATTATAGCACCACCCGCCACAAAAATAAATAAAAAAAATAAAAAAGAAACTACATTACCCAAGTTTTGAAAGTCATGAATCTTGTTATGAATTTTTTAGCAGAAATATTGACTTCGATTCACTTTTTTTTTCCTTTCCGTGACCCTTTTTCGCCGTCGACTTCTTCAGCCCATATAATCGAAATTTGCAGCAATCGTAGTCATTCAAGTAAAATACATGAAATCCTAACCCTTATGGGTTTTACAATGATCTAATCAAAGCAATAAATCTAATGCCAAATTGCCTAAACAATCAATTTGCAAACCACAATATATCACATATATGATAAATTAAAATACCCACCATCACAAAACTTTAATTCTAAATAAAATTCAAAGACTGTTCTGATACCAATTGAAGGAATGAATGTCTCACTCCGCAGTGGAAACATTTGATCGTCTTTAATTTTATTTAAAATTAAACTAAAAATTAAGGTTAAGCAAAACATATATTGAAAATAATATTATGGAAAATATTTTGGCAGATTTTTATCTCTTCCACAAAGTCTTCATGACTATGACTCGAACACAAGACCAAGACTTGTGGGAGCCTCTTGAAAGAAAATCCACAAGGAATTGGAGAGGAAGAGGTCTAGAGAGAATTCTCTAATTCTCTCTATTGAGGAGATGTGTGTTGTGTCTAATGGCTCAATCCAAGGGTCCTATTTATAGAGATCAAGGATAAATCTTTGCTAGAATTAAAATATTATATTTTAATATCAAATATATTAAAATATATCTTATACTTATTTGAATCTCATTCAAATCTCATATGATATTTATTTATTTGAATCTTATTCAAATTTTATAAATATCTTTTATTTAATGTATCAAATACAATAAATATATTTTCTTCTTTTATATTTAATATATCTAATATATTAAATATTAATTTGAACACTTCAAATTAAATATTAAATTTGAACATTTCAAATTTTAATATTTAATGTATCAAATACAATAAATATATTTTCCTCTTTTATATTTAATATGTCTAATATATTAAATATTAATTTGAACACTTCAAATTAATATTAATTTAAACATTTCAAAATTTTCTTTCAACTAAATTGATCTTTTAGTGTTACTATGAGCTAGAAAGGAAACCTTATGGATCTACAGATTATATGCTTAAATGATACAAAATCAATTAATTAAACTCTTTATGCACTGTAGACCTAGAGTTGCACTCTTATGCACTGTAGGACAAGTTGTGTCCATAGATATAATCATTACATACAAGTCGATCCTTCACGAGTTGTTCGTAATTACAGCTGGGTCAAAAGTTCGTTTTACCCCTATAATTACATCTTGCACCTTAAGTACCACTGATCATCTAATGAACAATCTGTTTATAATCTAATTATAAACTAAGTCCCTCTTGAGCCAGTGAGAGGGTGGAGCCCCATTGTTCAACTCATCTACTTACCCTATATGGGAAGGAGTGAATTCCATCTTGTGAGATTATGTTCCCAGCTCCCTATTTGCTTAAGTCCCCAAAATGGTAGACATATTAAATCGGTTACGAAAATTACTTTCACCCATGCAAATCAAAGGACAAGCCATCATAGGCAGGAGTTCATAATTCACTCAGGATTAAGATCGAGTTGCATATGATCATCCTGATGAAATATTAATATTCTCAATTAACGGATTTATAAAGAGAAATTAAATATTTAGTGGTCCAGTCTTATACAAACTCATTGTATAAGATACACTCACTCACATGTCTTCACATGAATGATTTGGATCAAATCATTTGTAACTTTTACAAAGTGGGCCGTATTAATAGTGTTACTAGGATAAAACACCCAACCTTATCCATATACTATGACTCTTTAGGGTATTTTTTGAACATGATCTTCTCGTATGTCAACCACATACTGTTCAAGATTACACTAATAACCTTAGATTTTTCATATAATAGATAATATTATATTGCAAATAAGATAATCAAAATTATTATTAATTATTAAATAAATTATTAATTACGAGGCTTTAGGAGATAAATCCCAACATGATGTCACTTCAGTATTCTCGTCGATCGCCGCTTCAACTTCGCTTGGTCGGCCTCAGCCATCAGCATGCGAGACGATCTGCACAACAGATTTTAACTTACCTGCTTTACTCGCCTTGCTTTTGACTGAGGGCTGATGTGGCTTGTCGTTTCCTCCAAGGATCAGCTTCTCGGTTGGCTTTTGGGTATGGGATTTTGACTCTCCCATCCCCTCAACCACCTTTGCTTTTCCATTTATTGGATCTCGTACGAGAGGTGATACCTCACATGTTTTGCTTCCTTCTGAAGGTCTTGCTTGTCAAGTTTTTCCATAATTTGCAATAGGTATTTGTCCATGTTGTCGAACTTCTTCTTCAGCTTGGCCATCTCCTCCTCTGGTCGGCCTGTGATAGTACGAGGCTGAGGAGGAGAAACTTCTCTCGTGCGTCTCGGGTGAAGATCCTAATCGAAATTGTCTCTGTTTTCATTCCCATGCTTGTTTCTCAGCATTCCACTCATCTTTTTTTTTTAGAGGATTGAACTCAAGCAAAGAGGTTTTTCAAGCAAGCGTTGTTGTTCCCCACAGATGGCGCCAACTGTTCTTGCCAAAATTTGGATAGGAGAAATCTCACCTAACCTCCACGTGACAACGACGGTGAATTTGTATTCTTGGGGGAAGGACGCGACCTGCAAGATAAGAAAAACTTGGACACCGGTGTGGTGTAGGCCACACAGGCTACGATGCCTAAGTCAGATGGAGTTTTTAAAGAGAATTTGGTAGTTCTAGGAGAGCTTTGTAGGCTAGAATGAACTTACCCTGCTCTCCTCTCAAGAGAAAGCTTAAATACCTTCATTCCTAGAATTTTTTCGTGGGTTTTCGTCTTCGAATGGGGAAAGGAAAGATTGAACTGGGCTGGACGAGGGTACATGGGCCATGAGGGACTGAGGCAATGCCCAAAATTGGGCCTTGCCAATCTGGTCAGCGTCAACCCTAGCCGACCACGGGATTGGGCCGAAGCCCAAGCCCGTTTCTTCTCCCTCTCATTTTGTGTTGGTCATCTGTCGATTTCAGTTCGTTTTGACTTTGTATTGAGTTTTTTTCCTCGCTTGGCCCTTCGTTGCAGCCCTTTAGCCAGCCCGTTCTTGTTAGTCCAATTTCACCCATAACAATAACCATCAAAGTTCATGAACTAGATTTGTAATTTAGGCCTTGTTAACTTTTTTTTTTTGGTTTTCTGTTTTTGAAAATCAAGTTTATAAACACTACTTTCTATAGTTTTCTTGCTTTGTTACCTTCTTTTTAAAACATTTTAAAAAACTAATCTAAAATTTAAAAACTTGATTTTGTTTTTGAAATTTAGCCTAGAATTCAAATGTGTTTTTAAGGAAAGTGAAATACTTACCAATTTTTTTTTTGATAAACAAGCATAATTTTCAACAACAAAAAACAAAAAACAAAATGGTTATCAAATGACCCTTAGTTTTCTTTTTAATTATAATATAGTTTTTCTTGCATTATATTTATCCATTTATTTATTAATTAACCTCTTGTAAAAAGAAGGAAAAAAATCATTTTTGACCATAAACTTGGCAAGTTGTATCAATTTTAGCTCGAACTTTTAATTTCATCAATTTAAACCTCATACTTAGTAGTTTGTATCAATTTTAATCCTAAACTTTGAATTTCATCAATTTAAACCTCAAACTTGAATAAGTGTATCAATTTACACCCTCGGTTAAATTTTTGTTTCAATCTCTGTTAGAAAGGTTTTCCACACATGTCCAAAACCACGTGTTGCTTTATAATAGATACATATTTGTTATTTAAAAAAAAAAATTGCTAAAGAAAATTGGAGTAGACTCGCCATAATGTTTTTCAATTTCAGAGAATGACTTTTTTTTTTTTTTTTTTACTTCTTATATTCTTTGATCCTACTGCTTTTTTCATTTTATTAATGGAAGGTTTTTCAATTTTAAGGAAGAATTCTATTCAATCCATCAGCTTTTAGTAGAAACAAAGCTTATTTGCACCATATTTTTCCTCAATGGAGTACTCCCATTCTTAAATCGGTCGCCAATATTGATTTGTTTAAAAATTTATCATCGGCCTTGAGCTCGATTTGTCCTCCATTCATTGCAACGAACTTAGGGCTTTCGCAATCGCCCTCGTCAGAATCTTTGTCCCCTTCCTCCCCAACATTGACGTCACTTTAATCCTCTGTAAGACTGTCGATGGGTGATCGAACTGAAACGTGGGGCTTAAAGAAAATATTTGTAAATTAAAACAAATCTCCAGTCGAGTGCAAGTGCACACTGTCGATGCAAGTAATATAAAACTGGAAGTATTTCAGAGTATTGATCCCACAGGGAATAGATACAACAAAATTCAAGAGAATACGCAAAGACATTTTCAAATTGCAAGTTCGGTAACCAATGTTATAAAAATGTTGGGAGATATTTTTGGCAAAAGAAAATAATGAAAAAATAATAAATATGAAAAAGGGAAATTCAAGTTGTTCATGTTCATTTGGAGAGAAATGCAACTAAAATGTAATTGCATCATAACTAACACAAGAAACTAAGTAAACCGAATTCAACTCCTATTCGACCTTCTATGAAATATCTTTAGGAGGTTAAGTGATTAAATCTATATTTCTATGGCTAATCTAACTTAGATACATCCGAGCACAACTCTAGTGGTTTTGGAGTCTCGCCCTATGTCTAGGGTCGATGTTTAGGACTTATGTTTAAGCCTTTTCCTCCATTGCTTTTGTGACATAAGCTATGACCAGTTCATTGTGTTCATGGGCGTCTCTTTGTCCACCACCGCCTTCCTTGCTCTCGCATTTTAGTTGAGCTCAAACTCCTCACCATCGAAGTTTACAAAACTGCCATGGTTGTCACTGCCTAGATCTTCTTCACACTCATCATCATTGGTATCGACACCAAAGGCGAGGGGAACACAATAGTTCATTTGTTTTCGTGTGGATCCTACTTTTTAGAGTCGAGTTTGTGGTTTTCATGATGGTGATAGTGGCGACCCAATTTGGAATGATTTAATTATTTTTTTGGTAAATTTTTTTAGGCAATAACAAACAAGTACATATCATAGAGCAACATTTGACTTTGGGCATGTGTGAAAAACTTTTCTAACGGTGATTGAAACAAAAACTTAACCGAGGGTGTAAATTGATACATTTATTCAAGTTTGAGGTTTAAATTGATGAAATTAAAACTTCAAGGTTAAAATTGATACAACCTATCAAGTTTAGGGTTAAAATTGATTTTTTTCCTAAAAAGAAAATATGCATTGCTGTCAAGATGGTTATTCTCTCAATCTATCACTTTTAATATTTTTGAACCGTAGGTTTAATTATTTTTTAATTCCAAAAGTTACCTCAATTGGTTTTCCCCATCAATCATGTCTCTTGGAAAAATAAAGGTTTAATCAAAGGCGTCCTTTGAACTGGCACATTTAAAAAGACAGGAAAAATTTAAAAAAATATATATGTATTGCAACAGGAAAGAATATTACAACAAATCAAATGTCTTTTTGAATAAATTTGATTTTTTTTTTAAGTAGAAAAACTGAGCATATGACTTTAGGAAAAATATAAAAATAACAATGGTAAAGGAAGATTTTATTGGATAATCTCATTTTCTAAAGTTTTTGCAAATATATAAAAGTAATTACAAATATAATAATATATATATTAAAAAATAATTAATCGCCAATTGACTTGTAACAGTAACCAATTTGTTTTCTTTTTCTTTCAATATTTGATGATTTATATAATTAATAATTAATTTAGAGTGAGTTCGATATGACTTTTGCAACTAATATTTTAAAGCGAACACTTTTTTTTAATAATCCCTATTAAAATGCTTTCTTTAAAAATAATTTAAAGTATTTTTTGAATTTTCAAAATATCATTTCACTATATAATCAAACATTATGAAAATTTTAAAAAGTACTTTTAATTGGTCTTAAAGTACTTTTCATCATTCTAAAAGTTTTAACAAACTCATCCGTTAGATACTGATTGAAATGGTTCTAGTAATGCTAAGAGTTGTTTCGTACTTTATGCCATACTCTTTTTATTTTCTTAGCGTTCTCACTTTTTTTAAAAGTTAGCTTTTTACTAGTAGTAAGAAAAGGAAAAAGTAGAGTGCGATGAACGCAATTCTGTTAAATTTAGCCATTATAAAAATCAAATGTGATCCCATATGAAAAACAATGAACATACTGATAAAAAAAATTCTAATTTTGGTGAGAATACTTAAATAATCTAAAGTACCATATTTTCCCACTTCAAGCAACTAATGTATATTATCAATATTCCTTGAATTAATAAGGATGCAATGAATTCTATTTTCTTTGCATTAAAGTCTCAAGAGCTTTCAACTCTCACATGGTTCATCCTAAAAGATAGATGCATCCAACACTTTTGCCAACCTCTTCAAAGTTTTCATCCATGAATTTGTGATAAAAAAAAATACAACCTAACCATTTAGAGCTTGTTTGGAATGACTTTTTAAGTGCTTTTATATTTATATATATATATATATATATATATATTTTAAACATTTAAAAAGTCATTTTAAACTAGTCATTAATTTTAACTTTTTATGGTTGATTACAAGATTACATGGATTTCAATGGATAGAAAATTACAAAAATTACTTTATGAATAATTCTTCATCCACTTAATTATGATAGGTATACAAATCAAGTGAAAAAAGATTTTTTTTTTTTACATTTTAAAAATAGCTTTTTAATATAGAGATTTTGTTTGAAAAAATAACTTTTACAAAAAAGTTAGATATGTTTTTTTTCCTTAAAATATTTTTAATAAAAAAATTTTAAAATCTTATATTTTTTAAAAAGTATTTTAATTAACATATTTGTTTGGTTGCACTACATTCAAAATTGATTCTATTAATTACAAATATATGTTGTTTTCTTATTACATATCTTGAAGATTTCCGGTCAATCACTTTGAAGTCATTTTTTTGATAAACAATCTCTCAAGTGTTTCTTCAAAAAGAGTTTTTAAATATTAATCCAATTTTTGTTTAAAATGCTTATTATCTATTAAGATTTTTTAACAAACATTTTTTTATCATTAGTAATTTTTTTCAAACGTGCTTATAGAAAAAGTGGTTGTATTTAATTTTTTTTAAAAAAAAAAGTTATTCAAAACACACTGTTGGTAAACAAAAATGCTATTGAGTTTTTTTTATGTATTTTCTTTCCAATTTTATTAATTTTTCTTTCTCTATATAATAATTAGTTATATTTTAAATTACTAGATTTAAATTTCTTATAGTTTTAAAATAAATGAAACAAAACAATTAAACAAAAATATCTTTCTATAAATATTTTTCAAATTAAAAACAATAAAAAACAACTTTTTTTTTTGTTTAGAAAAAGTTCTTTCCACATTACAAAATTTAGTCTCATAAGTGTCCATTAATTCCTTTAAAAAAGTTTTAATTATATTCCAAACTTTGACTTTTGATTCAACTCATAACTCTTCGCTGAGTAAGCAATAATTTAGCACAACACACAAACTTAAGCATAGTTCAATTTAGTCAGACATATACCCTCGGTTAAGAGGCTAGAGGTTTGAATCCCTCCACTCCATATGTTGTTGAAGTCAAAAAAAAAAAAAAAAACACAGCTTGATTTTGTACCAAACTCTTATATTATCTAGCTAGTCCATGCTCGGGATAAATTAAGCAATTATTATAAGTAAAATAAGGAAAAAGAAATAAAAAAAAAGAAGGATGGGATATGATATTTTGTTGGGAAGGGCATAGACACAGGAGATAGAAGATACCCCATGATCATGCCTCAAATTAAATCAACTTCCTAAAGTCATTGTCTTTGATCAATTATACAAATTTGGAATCTCAAACCTTTTTTTACTTTTTTTTTTCTTTCTTTGTTTTCTTTTGTAAGCTTCAAGCTTCTATCTCCCACCGCGTGTCTTCCGTGTCCTTCCTTAGAACCTTAGCCCTTAAGGACATGGACTTCAAACATTTTATAAATTTTTATATATATATATTTTTCATGGATATTTATATTCTTCCCCATAACCCTTTTATTTTTTTTTTCTCTTTTCTTTTGAATAGTTTAATTGATTTTGTTCCATATAATGTAAAACGTGCACTTATTTTAACCCCACAAAAAAAGTGGACGGTGTACTCAAACAAAAAAAAAAAAAAAGTGGACGGTCTTTTTTTTCTTTAGAAAACAAGTTTACTTTTTATAAAGTGATCATGGTGGGTTAGAAAAGGTTAAATGGTCATTTTTGGACTTTGTAGCTTCTTTAGGATTTTTTTTTGTGCTTTAGTTTTTATAGAAGGGAGGTTCCAACCAATGTTTTAATCATTTTTTTAGTTTAACAACATTTGAAGGTGGAGAGATTCAAACCTCTAACATCTTAATTGAAGATACATATCAATTTTCACTAAGCTATCCTCACTTTGAATAACGTTTTAATCTTTAAGGGAGTGTTTGGGACACTGAGTGAGTTATAGTAACATGAGTTATAATAATTCACGCCCCAAACAATCTTTAAGAGACTATTATGTCTCTTCTAATGTGCTATGTCATCATAATTCCTAAATTACTAGTAAGAAACTAATTTAAGAGACTATTTAGAACAAACAAAATATTAAAATTAAAATTGTGTTTGGTTTTCAATTATGTCTCTAATCCTTCTTAATATTTTTCATTTTGTCATTTATGTATTGGGTTTCTTTCAATCAAGTTCTCACTAAGACACAATATTAAAATTCATTAATAAAACAATGATTTGACATCAAAATATATGCATCTTATTAACTAAGATGGAACTACATTATGTTTTAATTTAATGAAATAAAAATGTCTTTTTTTTTTAGTTCAACAATTACAGGAGTGGAGAATCAAATCATTAACTTTTGGGATGATAATTAGTATTTTATCAACTAAACTATAGATGTTCAAATTAGCATACATGTCTATCTAGAAAATTAAAAATTTACTCACTTTATAAAATCTAACCTATAACAAGTATTTTGACTTAAAATGTATTACCACCCTAGAGAATAGACTACTGAACGTTTCTACACAAACGACAACCGACCTTGTAGAAAGTATTCTTTTCAAATTCGCAATCCTTTTTTTTTTTTTTTAAAAAAAAAAATTAAATTTCGTAACAATAAACCCTTAGTTGAAAAAGGTCCAATACATAAATGATGAAGTTGAATTTTTTAAAAGGTTATAGAAACAAAATTAGAAAATGGTATAGAACAATATAGGTACGAAAAAGGTATATATATATATATATTTTGGAGAATTTCTCTTTTCTTGTTTAGGAGTTTTCATGTTGGATATTAATGATTCATTGTTCTTGAATCACTGAGGGGTTTGTTATGATTACATTCTAAATCAATAAGGTTCTGATACTCACTATTAGGTTTCGGAATAATCCACATATGCTATACCTGATACATATGACATCAATATTGATTTGTTTTCTGCTTTTTAATTAATTAATAATTATTATTTTTTTAATTGATCATTGAATGTTCTTTGTCCTTTTGTTTTATAGCATTAGATTATGTAATATTCTTTATAATGTGGATTTGGATGCTTAATTCCAGTGTTCATCTATCTCATTAACCATTTGCTAAGGTGAAAGGTTGAATATTTTGATCAAATGACCAATCAATTCAAAACCTTTTGGGTTATTGGATTAGTTTGCGGTTTACATATCATATATTTAAATTGTACATTTTATGATAGAAATTAAACATATAATTAGAGTGTATATGGTTAATATCAAAGTCATACAAATTTGACCTTTAGAAACTTACAATGAGCTTGTAATAGATCATTAGTGTATTAAGGAAAAAAAAATTATGAAGTAACTTTATAAATACTAAGTTTTTTTTTTTCGTCCAACAACATATGCGAGGAGCAAAGACAAGTTAAGAAAATAAAAAAACAAGAGGAAGAAGCTTATATATATATATTTTCAATGTGTCATGCTGAAAGGTGAGTTGCTCCTTATATACAGAGGTTGACAAAAATATATCCAGATTGCATGACGCTAAGAACTCAAGAGTGGAAGTCATGAAACATTATTGGTTTCTTAACTTTTTCTGCACGGTTTTGTTGAACATGGTATGTATTTAGTGACGTTTTAAAGCTAAGCCAAAAGGGAGACATGGAGACATATGATAGCTCTTAGGTGACCAAGAGTGGAAAAACATCTTTTGGATTCGAAGAGATGTTTTAGATAGAGATGGACGTGAGACTCAAATTGAGTGTGAGAAAGATTGATTTTGTTCATGGGTTTTGAAACATAGAGTTTGCACACTACTCCTTGACATTATAATATGAACAATACTTGGCTATATACTTGTGTGTAGGTAGGTATCTTCCTACAAACTATCATTAAATTTTTGACAGTTGGAAGAGAGAAAGTCAAAAGTTTCAAATTTTCATTTTTAACCTTTCTCTCTCATGGCGGTAAAGAATTAATGGTGGTGTGTGTAGAAAGATACTTACACACTGTTATGCAACAAGTAATATTCTTATGATATTAGGCTCATGTTGCATTGTATGTTGAAACCCTAATATCATTCTTGCTATTGTTTTTGTTTTTTATTTTTTCAAAATTTTCAATTTTTGGTTTATTTTTTTAGAAAATAAAAATCATACATGTGTCCACAGTAGTTTGTTGGGTTCATTTAAAAAAAAAAAAAATAATTTTGATCATAAACTTGACAGGTTGTATCAATTTTAACCATGAACTTTTAATTTCATCAATTTAAATCTCAAACTTGGCAGATTGTATCGATTTTAACCCTAAACTTTCAATTTAATAAATTTAAACCTCAAACTTGAATAAGTGTATCAGTTTACTCTCTCGGTTAAGTTTTCATTTCAATTACCGTTAGAAAGTTTCTCACACATGCCCAAAGCCACGTATTGCTCTATGATATGTACTTGTTTGTTATTTTTTTAAAAAAGTTTATCAAAAAATAATTAAATTATTCCAGATTGGGTCGCCACCATCATGAAAACCATGAACTCGATTATCAAAAGTAGGACCCATAAGAAAATAAATGGACTCTTGTGTTTCCTCTCTCATTTGGTGTCGATACCAGCTACATGAGTGTGAAGAACATCCAGATGATGATGTCATTGAAGGCGGTGACGACCATGGTGGTTTTGTCGACTTCGGTGGTGAGGAGTTTCAGCTCGACTATAATGTGGGAGAGAATAGGGAAGGCGGTGGTGGACAAAGCTAGTGACACCTATGAACACAATGAACTAGTTATAGCCGAACTTGTTGGCCTTGTCGACAGTTTTACGGAGGATTAAAGTGACATCGATGCTGAAGAAGAATGGGACAAAGATTCCAATGAGGGCAATTCCAAAAGCCCATGTCCGTTGCGGCGAATGGAGGACAAATTGAGCTCGAGGTCGAAGAGAAATTAAAAAAAATATATTGGCAACTGATTCAAGAATGAGAGTACTCCATTGAAGAAAAAACATGATGAAAATAATCTTTGTTTCTACTAAAAGCCGATGGATCGAGTAGAATCCTGCCTTACAATTGAAAAACCTTTAATTAGTGAAATGAAAAAAGCAGCAGAATCAGAGAAGATAAGAAGTGAAAAAAAACTATGCTCTGAAATTGAAAAACATTATGGTGAGTGATATAATTCTCATAATTGAGAATTATTTAGCCCATAAATAGAAGTTATGCTTGGATTCATTAGTAAAATTCTTTATAAAATCTTTTAAATTCCAAGAAAATCATCATGAACTCTTCAAAGTGAATCAAAATCAATACATGAAAGAAAAAAAGAAGATTTGCACTAATTAAGGTATTTTTTACATATTGCCAACAAATTGTCGATGGATTGTTGTAGTAATCAGACAAGAAAAGTAGAAAAACGAAAATTTCGGGATTTGTCAAATCTGAAAGATTCTAGCATTTATTTCTCCTTAAATCACGCGACGATTTCATACACCAAGCCGTATATGGAGTGTGAAGAAACCGCCATTGTCTATAAAAAGTAAGAAAAAACACACAAAAAGGCGAAATTCCTCCTTAGAAGAAAATCCATTTTTTTCCTGCACTTTTTTCTATTTTCATCATGCTGCCGTCTTTTCAATTTTTTTTTGTTATTATTATTATTATTATTATTTTTTAATTTTCCAGTTCTGTTCTTGAGAAAAAACCGAAGTCAAATCCTTGGCTCAACCTAAGGTTGTGAAGATCTCCTCTAACTCGAAAGAGAATAAGGGAAATCGACTAAGGGTCTAATCAAGTAGCTTAGATTTATCTCTGTAGTATTCTTTTTCCATTGGGTTTTATTTTTCAGAGCAATTTCAGCTTAGTTTACTTTATGTTCTTATTAGTTTGTTGTTGTACTGAATTCTCTTCATTATGTACAAGTACCCATTAAGTTTCGTAATTTTATTCCCTTTTATTTAGTGTTTCTCTTTCTCAGTTTCATTAAGTAAAATTTTCTATTACTGTTTTCATGGAGTTTACTTTTTATTCAGTACTGTTTTTATTTTTATCCATGAGCTAAACCTTCCAAAGGGATTCAAGAACATGAATGCCCTAAGGTAAGGATGCATAGCCAATAAAATCAAAGGCAATCGACATTAACTTAAACGTGATTTGTTTTTACTGATTTTATCTCTTTATTGGAACCCTTGAATGATCAACTTGGGTTGCTTTTAAGCCTAATCTAATACCGAAAGAGTTAGAAGAAGAAGAAGAAGAAGGAGTTCGTAAAAGCAATGAAGCAAGAGCTTAGACATAAGCCAAGCATGATCCTAGACATAGGATGGGCCCCTCAAAACCAACGATCTCAATCCACCTAAGTACGATTGGCCATAGACATATAGGTTCAATCACTTAGTCTCCTAAAGGTTTTGAATCAAAATTGAATGGGAGTTGATTCTGTTTACCACGTTTTTGTACAATGTCCAATTGTTGTAGCAATTGGTTGGCAATGGGTTCCTGTGACATGTTCGATTGTTGTAGCAATTGGTTGGCAATCGATTTCTGTAAATGTCCGGTTGCTGTAGCAATTGGTTAGCAATCTTACCAATGGACAAGAATGGACTTGAATCCCTGCATTTTCCTTAGAGTCTTTTCGATTCGTTTTAAGTTTTGTTCTAGCCACCACACCCACAAATATTTTCATTTTTATATTTTAGTTGCCAAAGTTGTTATTGTTGCAATCTTGTTACATTTTCAATTTGTAGTGTCCGCTCCCTTGGGATTAGATACTTGGAATATTTTCCTTATTACTTGCAATCGGCAGTGTATACTTGCACTAAGGGTTAAGCTTAAACTCTTATTAAAATTGCCCTCAAGTTTTCATTCGACTAGTGAGTCTACTCTAATTTTCTTCAACAATTTTATTTTATTTTTAAAAATAATAAATATGTATATGTTATAGAGCAACATGTGGTTTTGGACATGTGTGGAAAACCTTTCTAACGGAGATTGAAATGGAAATTTAACCGATTATATAAATTGATACACTTATTCAAGTTTAAGATTTAAATGGATGAAATTGAAAGTTCAATGTTAAAATTGATACAATCTGTCAAGTTTAGGGTAAAAATAATTTTTTTCTATAAAGATTGAATCTTATGCTTTTCAAATTATAAATAAAATGTCACTAAATTTCATGCATCCAAAAAATTTTACATTGCGAGCAAGATTCTTACAATTTAGCCTTTTAAAACTTTAAAAGATACATGTATATACTATAACAAAAAACACAATAATGAAATCATTCACACAATTCCATGCACCCAAAAAATTCTTTTTCCTTTTCTATATTTGGCTGCGTTGGTTGGATCCTTTTTAAGCGTTCACACTTCCCCATAAGAAAGAAAGAGATCGCTGTTCGTATTACAAAAAAAATTTAAAATTGATTCCAAGCCACCCAATCAAACCTCTTAAATAGAGAATTAACTTTCCGACATCTTTATCAACATTTTCACATTTTCATAAATTTTACATTGACAAATGATAAAAAGGTGAATCGATATTAATTAGCAATAAAATGTCACTAATGTATATATAATATAAATAATAAGCATTTTAACTTATTTAAAAAGTGTAAAATATTTATTTATTAATTTATTTTTATAATTTTTTATGAATATCCATTTTCATTCACATTTTATCAATATTTTCATCGACATTTTCATAGATTTAAGACTTCGATATTTGAAACTTTGCTCCTAATATATAATGAATCCCCCTAATATATAATTAATTTTAAAAAAAAAAATTCCTTTTTAAAAAATAAACATTTTCTAGAAAAAGGACCCAAAAACATCTTTTTATATGGGTAAGGGTTAACTTTCTATTAAAGTCCCAATAATGACACAAAAAAGAAAAAAAAATTAAAAGATAGAAAAAGAAAAGAAAAGAAAAAAGATGGGGGAAAGAAAAAGAAAGGTGAAAGTTGAATATATGGTGGGTTTGTGTTTGCTTTTGAGTACGTAATTTTGGAAAACAGATCGATTTGGCAATCACTCATTGCTTTGTCACCCAATTCGAACATATTCCCTTGCCATCTCCTTTTACACATTCAGCTTTCTTTTATATATATTGAGAGATATATTTTCATTTTTCTATTCTTCTTTTAGTTAAATTACCAATCTTTTCTATTACTTTAGAACTTTCGACTTCTATTTGATTTCTATGATTTTAAATTTTTCATGTCAAGCTTTATAATTTGGTTAAATCTTATGACTACGTACAAATTGTCGCTGCTCACTAAATTATTTTTTGCCATCAAATCCAAAGAGATAAAAGAGGAAGCTTGCCAATGTGAACATAGTTCAATTGGCATAAAGCATATACTCTCAATCAAGAGATTTAGAGGTTCAAATTCTTTATCCCACATATTGTTGAACTCAAAAAACAAAAAAAACAACAAAAGATAAAAGAGGAAGCTTATATGCCAACCATTTGGTTTTTGACTTTTAGCTTTTGAAAATTATACAAGTTTCATCTATGAGTTTCCTTATTTTGTTATATACTCTTTACATATGTTTTCAAAAACCAAGCCAAATTTTGAAAAACTAAAACAAATAGTTTTGTTTTTAGAATTTGGATAAGAATTCAAATTTTGTCTTAAGGAA
This sequence comes from Trichosanthes truncata, assembly GCA_033996785.1. Classification (NCBI taxonomy): domain Eukaryota; kingdom Viridiplantae; phylum Streptophyta; class Magnoliopsida; order Cucurbitales; family Cucurbitaceae; genus Trichosanthes; species Trichosanthes truncata. Next base: position 76,633,259 of record JAWPNB010000003.1, read on the forward strand.
GATTAATTCATTATAGAGAAATGATGAGAAAAAAAGCTCAAAAACCAAATACAAAAAAACCAAGATCCCGTTTGATAACCATTTAGTTTTTGAAAATTCAGCCTACAAACATCACCTCCACTTGTGAGTTTCTTTGTTTTATGATTTACTTTTTAAACATGTTTTAAAAAACCAATTCAAGTTTTAAAAACTAAAAAAAATAGTTTTTGAAAATTTGTTTTTGTTTTTGAAATTTGGTTAAGAACTCAAATGTTTTCTTAAGAAAGATAAACCCATGGTAAAGCACAGGGGCGGATCCAAGAAGGGGCCAGGGGGGGCACGTGCCCCCCCTCAACTTGAAACTAATATTATATGTATATATAATTTACATTCACATTAACAGATATCATCTTTGGTTTAATTGGCTACTTACACTCTTCATGGATTGTGACCCCCTGCGGGATACTGTGTTCGAATCCCACTGTTAGCATCTTTTCATTTTGATTCCTATTTCCTGCTGCAAGTCCCACCTGGTCCCACCATTTGCATATTTAATATTAGTAAGTAAAATTTCGAATTTAGTGTGGTAGATTTAAATACGCTTTTCATTTTAAAAATAAAGAAATATAGATTTGCTTTCAAACCAAATAATTTAGACTTTTTATAATAAGAAATATATTGTTGTTTTTTTAATTTAAACTTTTTATTACCAATTAGCTTACGTAATAAATAGGATTTTCAATCCTCAAAATAAATAAATAAAAGAAAATAAATAAGATTTTTATTTCTTTAATAAATTTAAATTAATCTATGAGATAAAAAGAAGGTTAAAAATACTATTTTGACCTCTATACTTTAACACTTATTCTATTTTAGTTCATGTACTTTTAAATATTCAAATTTAGTCTACGTATTTTCAATAAATCTTCAAATTGGTTCTCTTTATTAATTTGAAGTTACTTTTTATAGAACTTGGTAAAATAATAATAATCATTTTCACTCAACAAAAGACACCACGTTAATACGTTTTGAAAATTTATAAAGTAAAAGCTGATAGAGACTAAATTTATTTTGAAAAAGTTAACTATAGATTAACAATAGAGACTAATTTTAAGATGATTAAAAGTACAAATATTGTATTTGAATATTTGAAAGTACAGAGATTAAAATAAAATAAGTCATAAAATTTAAAGACTAAAATGATTTTTTAAACTAAAAAGAATATGAAATGAGTTTATATACATATTATCTATTTAGTTCTCTCTCTGTATATCAACTCAATAGAAATATTTTCAAATATTTTTAAATTTTTCCTAAATGTTTTTTAGAAACTAATATCATATATGGAAATTTAACTCAATTTCAGAAAAACTTTACTGCCTATTTCAAGTTTTAGTTTTTTTTTCCCTAGTATATTCATTTAGATAATTCGATTATATTTTTTTAATTTAAAATTATGTAAATATAAAGTCGTATTTTTAGTCTTTATATTAAACAAATCTATATAATACACAATGGTTTATTACAGTTTAGTAATCAATATTACATAATTTGAATATTGCATCAACGTATCTAAGCCTACAGTTATATGAATTGTGCCCCCCCTAACATAAAATGCTGGATCCGCCACTGGTAAAGCAGGGTGTGAGAAAACACGTACAATTTTCAAAAATAAAAAATCAAATGGTTATTAAGTAAGGCCCAAATGATTATCAAACGAGCCTAAAATTTTGATTTTGTATTCATGGGACCTTGGCATATTTGAAAATTTGAAAGTTATAACTGATATATTAGACATAAAATTAAATTTTATGCTTGATAAGACTCTAAACTTTTAATTTTATTTTTAATAGATCCGTAAATTTTAAAAAGATGTCAAATAGGTAAAGACCTAATAAACACAAAATTGAAAATTTAAAGACCTATTAAATATAAAATCAAAAGCTTGAGAACATATTAGATACTTTTTAGATTTTAAGACTTACTAGATAAAAATTTATTAAATATTTTTTAAAATTTACGAACCAAATCGACTTTTTAAATTTATGAACCAAATCGACGCAAATCTAAAAGTTGAAAGCAAAATTGGTGATTTAACATAAAAATAACTTACGTGAGCGTGGAGCTTACGGGCTGTTGGTTGCGTGAGGTGTAGTGTTCCCTGTGGGACCTACGTGGTCAACCGATGGCCGACTCACGACAAAAGTCCTCGTCCATTTGTGGGACCCACTACTTCTTCCTTATTGGGATTACGTGGCTGTTATGCCACTTGAATTCTCTCCCTTTGGAGAGATTTTTCTGGGTTATTCATTTTTTTTCCTCTTTTTTTTTTTAAACAACATTTTTTTTCGTTGTTAGAATATAACTTTGAATTTGTTCGTTATAATTTTACATGTATCAGTCTAATTCTTATAATTGAGTTTTGTTTATCAGCTCATATAGTCTTAAAAGTTTTAATTTAATTTTTATAATTTATTAGTAATAATATGCTATTTTATATTTGTAGGTATTTTGATTAACTATAATGTTTAGGTTTGGGTAAAAAAAAAAAAAATTGGTGCGTTTTTCAAGTAAGTAACACACGGTAAAAAAAGAAATAAATTGGCATTTTTTAAGTGAGTAAAACACACTTTAAGACCAAATTGAAAGTTTTAAAATCACAAGGAATAAATTGAAATTAAGCTCAAACTATATAAAATAAATCGAAGATATCCTCAAACCACAAAGACCAAATTAATAATTTAATATTTTTCTCTGTAAAATTAATTTCTCTCGATTAAAATTTTTTTAAAAGTATTTTTTATAAGCTAGTTTGAATTTTACATTAACTATTTTACCTCTTGTAATTAATTTTTGATAAATTATTTAATAGATTATACATGCACATATCTTTTATTCATTTATCAATAAATACTTATACAAACAGGTGTCTAAAACAATATGTAGTAAGTTATGCGTAGATTTCCAAACAAATTTATGTGTAGATTTTCAAACAAATTTAAGTTTATGTTAGAAAATTAATAGTAAGAATTAAAGTAATTTTTTTTTAACCACTCTGAGAATAACTAAACTAGTTAAGACATATAACGTCGATCAAGAGTTCAGAAGTTTGAATTTCCAACACTCCCACAAATGGTTAAACTAAAAAAAAAAAAAGAAAAAAAAAAGAAAGAAAGAAGAGAGTTGAGAGTTTAAAAATATAACATTTGAAAAACTCAGCCAAAATAACTTAAAATCAAATTTAAACCACCAAAATGGCAATAATTTCAACTAAGTGATAATTAAACACATATTTCAATAAGGACTTTGCAAGGTTGTTTTGGTCCTTCTTTATTAAAATTAGCCTTCTTTTTCCTTTGGAGGGAAATTGAAAATTAAAATGACCAAATAGGGGTAGTTGTGATTTGTGAAAAAAGTTTTTGTGAGTACACATAACCCATGCCATGTTTTAATGAAAAGCTTCAAAAGTGTTCCCTATATGTGTTGTTGATTATTTTGACTGCTAGCTTTGAATTGAATCTTTTATGTTGTGAAAAGTATTTGGTCAAGGGACCAAATAAATTATCTAGTCAAGTTCATTCAGTTTTTTTTTGGAAATTACATAGGCTACTTTGACCTCATTGAAGTTAACTCTTATTGTATTTAAGGACAAAAATCAATTTACACTCCTAATTGTATCAATAAAAGTCCAAAATTAATAATGGTATCAATTAAAATCCCGAACTTTCATAAATGTGTCAATTTACACCGTCAGTTAGATTCTATTTGAAAAACGTTAGTCTACACGTGTGCGAACTTATAATTATATCAATTAAACTTCTGAACTTTCATAAGTGAATCAATTTAAACACTCTATTTCAAATAATGGACGATTGTTAAATAGAGGGTTTAGATTTTTTAAGAAGTCTACACACATGTGAGAATTGATGCATGGATAATTTTTAAATTGAGAGCCTAAATTGATTCACTTATGACAGTTTAAGAGTTTAATTGATAGAATTATTAAGTTTCTACATGTTTCAACTAACGTTTTTCAAATAGAATCTGACGAAGGGTGTAAATTGATACATCAATGAAAGTTCAGGATTTTAATTGATACTATTATTAGTTTACGATTTTTATGGATACAACTTCCAAAGTTTAGAGGTATAAATTGATTTTTGTCCTATATTTAATGAACACTACTACTACTCCAGTTATGCTATATGAACGCCTAGAAACACTAAAAAAAAAAATTGTATTAATTAAGTGTTTGTGAAAATTTTGTTGTAATTTAATTATTTTCTGATTTTTTTTTTAAATTTGGAAAATACCCTTGATTTTTTTTTAGTTCAACAATTAATTGTAAGGTAGGGATTAGACCACCGACCTCTAAGATGGTAATCAATACCTTATTTACTGAGCTATGCTCGGATTGACTACCCTTAGTCTTTAGGTCAGTTTAATGATGTAGGAGTAACTTTTTAAAAAAAATTATATGAACGCCTAGAAACACTAAAAAAAAATTGTATTAATTAAGTGGTTGTGAAAATTTTGTTGTAATTTAATTATTTTCTGATTTTTTTTTAATTTGGAAAATACACTTGATTTTTTTAGTTCAACAATTAATTGCTGATTAGACCATCGATCTTTAGGATGGTAATTAATGTTTTATTTACTGAGCTTTGCTTGGATTGACTACCCTTAGTCTTTAGGCCAGTTTAATGATTTAAGAGTAACCTTTTTAAAATTTTTTTTATTTCGATGTAGAAGTCATTGGTCCTTGAGTTTTAAACTTAACATTTTTATTTTTGAGCTTTTATAAACCTATACTTTTTTTTTGTCGCTTTTTGTCTGGTGACAATGATAGTTTTTTTTTTTGTGTTTTTTTAAATATGTTCAAATTCAAACTACACAATAAAGCTAATTAAGTATTTATTTTACTTAGCTTTTAGAGTGACGTAATGTTTGTTTATTTATTTATTTCACAAAGGATATAATGTTTATTTATTAATTTTAAGCTTGACGCGACATTAACTTCTTTTTTTTTTTTTAATGGAACGTGACATTAATTTTTTAAAATAGAAAAAAAAATGGATAAAATACATATTTGGTTCTTCCAACTTGAATGTAGTTTCTATTTGGTCACTAAGTTTTTAAAACTAATACTTTTGATATTTGAGATTTGAATTTAGTTTTCATTTAGCATTCTTAAGATTTCAAAAGTGATATATTTGCTCGTTAAGGTTTGAATTTAATTTTTAATTGATCCCTAAAGTTTGAAACTAATTTCTAATTGGTCATTGAAGTTTGAAATTGGTTTTTAACTAATTCCTGAGTATAAAAAATAAAAAATATAAAAAAGTTTTCAATTCATTTAAAAAATACATATCATCAAAGCCTAATTAGCATATGTTAGTACCATGTCATCATTCCATTAGTTAGGTCAATTAATTATGTCAATTTTACTAGGGGCCATTTAGAAACCAATTTCCAACTTCGGTGACTAATTATAAATTAAATTCAACTTTGGGTACATCCTATTTTTTATTTGAGTTTTCATGTTTGTTTTATTTTAATCCATAAACTTTCAAACATTCTATTTTAGTCTCTACACTTTTTTTTTTATTTACAAATTACTTAACAAAATATAACATAGGCACGGGTTTTCTTCATTTACTTGATAAAGAGATGTCTATAAGCAAAAATATTTGAAATCATATGTACTAAGTCAAATGATTGACTTTCAAAATAAATTTTAATTTGTGTTAAAGAATTAATGAAATATTAACGATAAAGACTAAAATAAGTATTTATGCAAAGTCGGGGACATAAACTTTAGGAATCAAAATAATTTTTTTTTGCTTGGCAAAAAAAATAATTTAAAACTTTAAAAGATGAGAAATAACAATAACAATTTAGGCATTGTTGTAAAATGAGAGGCGAAACCGGGCACCAAAACTTTACCAAAATATATAATAATAATAATAATAATAATAATAATAATACAAGTGTTAAAATATAAATGGATTATATATAGATAATATAAATAAAAGAAAATGGAGATTTATGGCAAATTAAATAAACAAATAAATTAGAGAAAGTGGAAGAGAAAAGAGAGAATTAGAGAGTTTTTTTTACCAAAAATGCATATATCATTTATCCAAAATGAACCACTATTTATAGGCAATTTGGAGAGCATGATGTGGTCCATTTGGACACCAATCTATGGCCTTTGTTGGACACATGGAGGACACTTTGGCTATAGAGAAAAAGCCACTTGGCATGGATATAAATGGGCATGTGGAATGGGCATTTACTTGTCATATTTACAATACTCCCCCTTAAATGCCCATTTATATAAAATATGCTTCGTTAAAACCTTACTAGGGAAAAACCCAATGGGAAGAAAAACCCTAGTGAAGGAAAAAGAGTACATATTTTATATAGTTTACTATAATACATTCACTCCCCCTCATGGAGACATCACTTAAAGTCTTTGAATCGCCGCATTCCAATGCTATATACTAATTTATCGAAGGTTGCAGTTGGTAATGCCTTCGTAAATAAGTCAGCCAAGTTATCTTTCGAACAAATTTGTTGTACATTGATATCGCCATTTTCTTCAAGATCATGAGTATAGAAGAGTTTTGGTGAGATATGCTTTGTTCTATCTCCTTTGATATATTCTCTCTTGATTTGAGCTATACATGCTGTGTTATCTTCGTATAACATCGTTGGAAGAGGTTTACTTGAAGATAAGCCACATGTCTCATGAATGTGTTGTGTCATCGATCTTAGCCATACACATTCTCGACTTGCTTCATGAATAGCGAGGATTTCAGCATGATTTGAAGAAGTGGCCATTATAGTCTGTTTCACTGATCGCCACGATATAGCAGTTCCTCCACATGTGAATAGATAACCTGTCTGAGATCTAGCTTTGTGTGGATCAGATAGATAACCAGAATCTGCATAACCAACTAGATCATATTTTGATTTGTTAGAATAAAATAAACCCATATCAATTGTCCCTCGAAGATATCGGAGTACATGCTTAACTCCGTTCCAATGTCTTTTTGTAGGATATGAACTATATCTAGCTAATAAATTTACTGAAAATGCAATATCTGGTCTTGTGTTATTAGCCAAATACATAAGTGCACCAATTGCACTAAGATATGGTACTTCAGGACCAAGTAGTTCTTCACTGTCATCTCGAGGTCGAAATATATCTTCTTTACATCCAGTGAACGAACTTCCATTGGAATGTTCAATGGATGTGCTTTATCCATATAGAATCTTTTTAAGATTTTCTCTGTATAAGTTGATTGATGAACAAATATCCCATATGCTAAATGTTCAATTTGCAAACCAAGGCAAAATTTTGTTTTTCCAAGATCTTTCATCTCGAATTCTTTCTTAAGATATTCTATTGCCCCGATTATATTTAAGTCATCAACATATACAGTTATAATAGCAAATCCTGACTGAGATTTCTTTATAAAAACGCACGGACATATTGGATTATTTTGGTATCCTTCTTTCAACAGATATTCACTCAGGCGATTATACCACATTCGTCCTGATTGTTTTAATCCATATAATGATCTCTGTAACTTTATTGAATACAATTCCCGAGAACTTGATTCATATGTTTCTGGTATTTTAAATCCTTCCGGGATTTTCATATAAATGTCATTATCCAGAGATCCATATAAATACGCCGTGACTACATCCATTAGATGCATATCAAGCTTTTCATATACAGTCAGACCAATCAAATATCTTAGCGTTATTGCATCCACCACAGGAGAATATGTCTCCTCATAATCAATACCAGGCCTTTGCGAGAATCCTTGTGCAACAAGTCTCGCTTTATATCTTGTGACTTCATTCTTTTCATTTCTTTTCCTTACAAATACCCATTTATATCCCACAGGTTTGACGTTTTCCGGTGTTGGGACTACTGGTCCAAAAACCTCACGTTTTGAAAGTCAGTTCAACTCTGCTTGGATTGCTTCTTTCCATTTCGGCCAATCCTTTCTACGTTGACATTCTTTGATAGATTTTGGGTCAAAATCATCACTTTCATGAATAATATCGTGAGCAACATTATAAGAAAAAATGTTGTCAATAATGATATCATTTCGGTTCCATCTCTTTCCTGTTGTAACATAGTTTATAGAAATTTCATTATTATCCTCAAGCATTTGGTTTTCACCAATACTCTTTTAAGTAGTTGTATTCTGGATTTCTTCTGGAACATCCATACCTTTTATTGAATCATTTTGATTCTCAACTACTTTTCTTTTCCGAGGATTTTTATCTTTAGAACCTATTGGTCTACCACGCTTCTGGCGTGCTCCAGACTCATTATTGACAACTTGTTCCTTTGGGATATCAATTTTTGATGGAGCATTTGCAGCTGGTATATATGATTTAGTCACACTTTTAGTGTCTGTGAATGCATCTGGTAGTTGATTTGCTATATTTTGCAAATGAATTATCTTTTGAACTTCAAGTTCACATTGATCTCTACGAGAATCTAAATGAGATAATAACGATGCATTCCATGTAATTTCTTTTTCCAACTTCTTAATTCCTCCCCCTAATGTTGGAAAATTTGTCTCATTAAAATGACAATCAGGAAATCGTGCAGTAAATACATCACCCGTCAGGGGTTCAAGATATTTAATAATTGATGGGGAATCAAAACCAACATATATTCCTAACCTCCTTTGAGGACCCATCTTAGTACGTTGTGGTGGAGCAATTGGTACATATACTGCACATCCAAAAATTCTTAGATGGGAAATATTTGGCTGCTGGCCATAAGCTAATTGCATTGGGGAGTATTTATTATAAGCTACTGGCCTAATACGTGCCAGTGATGCAGCATGCAAAATAGCATGACCCCATACTGATGTAGGAAGTTTAGCTCTCATAAGCAATGGTCTTGCAATTAGTTGCAGACGTTTTATAAATGATTCTGCTAGACCATTTTGTGTATGAACGTGAGCTACAGGATGTTCAACACTTATCCCAATTGACATACAATAATTATTAAAAGTTTGGGATGTAAATTCACCAGCATTATCAAGTCGAATGGTTTTAATTGTATTATCAGGAAATTGTGCTTTTAACTTAATTATTTGAGCAAGTAATCTTGCAAATGCAAGATTTCGACTTGATAATAAGCATACATGTGACCATCTGCTGGATGCGTCAATTAATACCATAAAATATCTAAATGGACCACTTGGTGGGTTAATAGGTCCACAAATATCACCTTGAATTCGCTCTAAAAATGCAGGTGATTCAATCCCCACTTTAGCTGGTGATGGTCTAATAATTAATTTTCCTTGAGAACAAGCATCACATGACAACTCATTGGATTGAAGAATCTTTTGGCTCTTTAAAGGATGTCCATGTGAATTCTCAATAATTTTCCTCATCATTATCGACCCTGGATGACCCAATCGATCATGCCAAACACTGATTATTTCTGGATTCATGAACTTCGGGTTCATTATTGCATAACTTTCGATTACTCGTATATGAGTATAGTATAATCCAGAAGAAAAAGCAGGCAGTGTTTCTAATATACGTTTTTCATGTGAAACAATAGATGTTATATAGAGACACTCTATATTATTTTTACAATCAGTTTCAACATGATAATTATTTTCACGTATATCTTTAAAACTTAATAAGTTTCTTTTCGATTTGCTAGAGAACAGAGCATTATTAATTGTAAATCTTGTTCCTCTAGGCAAAATAAAGTTTGCTTTTCCAAAACCTTCAATCAGATTTGCAGAACCTGATATAGTATTGACTTTTGCTTCCAGCATTGTCAATCTAGTAAAATATTTTCTATTTATGAGTATCGTGTGCGTAGTTGCGCAGTCTGCCAGACATAAATCCTCATTGCTCATTTTCGAGTTACTCAACATATTGAAATTGTTCATATTTCTTCATTGAAAAGAAAAGAAAAACGATTACAAAGAGTCTTAAATATATATACAAACAAAACAACAACAAAAACATACTAAACAGTACTTAATTATATATTTTCATACAAATCATCCTCTACTTGTTTGATTGCATCAATTCTCTCTCCAGGAGATTCAAAATAATTAGCTACATCAAGATGCATCATATTGGAGGGGTCAAACACATCATCTTCTTGAATGACAAGATTTACCTCCACATTCTTTCCTTTTCCTTTTTCCTTCAGGGAAGCTTGATAGAGATCAACAAGGTGTTTTGATGTACGACAGGTACGTGACCAGTGCCCAGTCATTCCGCACCGGAAACATTTATGTTCATCACCTTTCGAACTTCTATCTTGTGGAGCCTTTCCTTTATGATCATCACTTCGTGTGGGTTTCTTAAAATTATAATGTCCACCACGAAAATAGGTATTTCTTCCTCTACCGCGGTCCCGACCTCGACCACGACCACGACCTCGACCACGGTTATTAAAATTCACAGCATTCACTTCAGGGAATGGTGTAGGGAATGCTGTTGCTCCAGTTGGTCGGGATTCGTGATTTTTCATCAATAACTCGTTATTTTGTTCAGCAACGAGAAGACATGAGATAAGTTCAGAATATTTTGCAAAACCCTTCTCTCGATATTGCTGCTGCAGGAGCATATTCGAGACATGAAAAGTGGAAAATGTCTTCTCTAACATATCAACATCAGTAATCTTTTCTCCGCATAATTTTAATTTTGAACTAATTCTGAAGAGTGCGGAATTATACTCACTTACTGATTTAAAGTCCTGCAACCTCAGGTGCATCCAATCATAACGAGCTTTTGGAAGAATAACTGTTTTTTGATGATCGTACCTTTCTTTCAAACCTTGCCATAGAACGTAGGGATTTTTTATTGTAAGATACTCCATTTTCAATCCCTCGTGAAGATGATGGCAAAGGAAGATCAGGGCTTTTGCTTTTTCTTGATTTGATGCATCATTTCCTTCTTTAATTGTTTCTCCAAGATTCATAGAATCTAAATGGATCTCAGCGTCAAGGACCCATGACAAGTAGTTATTTCCATTAATATCCAGGGCCGCAAATTCTAGCTTTGTAAGGTTTTCCATAATAACACTATCAAAATAATAATATATATTTATATTAGAAATTTAACATAAACCAAATGTGTAAAAAAAAAAACTTACCCATAAGACTTACCTTTAGCGGGAAAAATGATAGAGTCTCGTGCTGATAACGTGTTGTAAAATGAGAGGCGAAACCGGGCACCAAAACTTTACCAAAATATATAATAATAATAATATATAATAATAATAATAATAATAATAATAATAATAATAATAATACAAGTGTTAAAATATAAATGGATTATATATAGATAATATAAATAAAAGAAAATGGAGATTTATGGCAAATTAAATAAACAAATAAATTAGAGAAAGTGGAAGAGAAAAGAGAGAATTGGAGAGTTTTTTTTACCAAAAATGCATATATCATTTATCCAAAATGAACCACTATTTATAGGCAATTTGGAGAGCATGATGTGGTCCATTTGGACACCAATCTATGGCCTTTGTTGGACACATGGAGGATACTTTGGCTATGGAGAAAAAGCCACTTGGCATGGATATAAATGGGCATGTGGAATGGGCATTTACTTGTCATATTTACAATAGGCATATCTTTGTTGAATTTATATTCTAAATATGGAGATTAGTTTTAAAGAACAAGGTCCCAACAATTTATGAGACATTAAATCATTGGATTATTTAATGGAATAAAAGTGGAAAATATGTGGAGTAAAGACAAGGGGAATCTCTTTTTGCTTTTATTTCCTTTTCTTTTGGATGATTAAATTCACACATAGCTACAAGTATCCCCAACTCTTAAAGTTGGCAATGATAGCTCTTTTGGCTATGCTTTTTTGGAGGGATAAGTAAAGGTTGTTGTGTTATAACTTGTAGTGGGGTTTTGTAGGGTCAATATTTTTTTTTGCCCCATCTAACTTTAGTAACTTTAATGCTCAACTTTGTCATCTTTACTACTTTCTTTTGAGTTTGAGATTGGAAGTTCTTCAATCCTATGCTCATCTTTTCTAAATTTCCCCTCTTTTGTGTGCATGGATAATAATGGTTGTTTTTCTTTAATTTCTTGGAGCTATTTCCCCCTTTTACTCTTTTTACTTTGTGTGGTCATTATGGGAGGGAAATTCTTTTAATTTGAATGCTTTTATTTTTTTTTTGTTTGATTTAATTTGATGTTTTTTTAGTTAGAGATATACCAAAATGATACGCATACACATACACACATAAAAATAACATATGAGTGGAGAAAACAAATTTAAAACAAGCTTTGACATGAATTAGAAAGAGAGAATAAGGCTAAGGAATGTCAATCAAACAAATCCCCAAATCGAATGGTCTATGAAAGCAAATTTATGAAGGAGTCTCCCTCTCCATTTCGTAACTTTGAAAAGATGTCGCTTTGAATATTTTTGGATATGCAATTGAGTGAAGGAAAGAATGATTACGGAGTAAAAAATGATAAATCATATCATTCTTAAATCAACCTTCATGGCTTTGCTTCTTATTAGGTTTGTGGTGGGTCTAATTAAATTCTAACAAATGAGAGAGCCAACTCAATGGGTTGATCAGACTAACTTAAATTAATTAATTCCATTCAAATAATACTAACAAAACAAAACTCAAAGAAGAGATGATGTCTAAACTTAATATTCATCTATATTAGTAAACAAAGTAGAAATTGATCACCAATAAATAAAAGAGTATTTAGAAATAATAAAACTATATTGTTAGAGAGCTCACATTTAAATCTGCAACAAATGACGCCTTTAATAATCTTCAAGTTAAAAAAATTTATTGTAAGGTATACGTATCCTTTATTGTTAGCAAAAATACAAATGTTTGGCAAGGCATTCATCTCTCGAGTTGTAGCAGCCTCCTTTTTGTCTCAAAATGATTTATATATTCGTTTAATAGAGACAAATGTGCAACTTCTATCCGTTAAAGAGTTTCTAATATTATTCCTTCATGCCAACATGCTTTTGTTCTAATGGAAGATGCAATTTTTTTTCCCACATAGAAGATCCTCTACCCTTCATTCTTCTCAAAGTCAAAGTCAACTGTTATCAAACCTTATAAATTTGAATCTCTGATCTCTTGGTCGAGAGTATATGCTAATTACCGCTAAGTTATGCTCACTTTGACTATAAATTTGAAGGTTGATCTCTCTTTATTTGACACTATATTTCTTTATGCAACAAAGCTCTAATATTAAACGTTGGAAATTTAAAGAGTCATAAATCTTATACTCCACAGTTAGAAATGATAAACCAATAGTAATAGAAGAGGCGATGAGAAGAGATAATACTAAAATGCATATAAATTCACCCATTTAACTATGAAGGGGATAGGACAATGGAGGATACTTAAAATCTCAGGCTTATCTTAATAATGTTAGGAATTTATTCTCTATTTTTGAGCAAAAAAAAAAACTTCAAAAACTTTTAAAAAATGCTTTCTATAAACTATGCTTAATGCTTATTTTTATTTTTAGCCTAGCATTTTTTTTTTCATTTAGTGCTAACAAAATTATGTACTTTTTGTTAGGAAAAATTGCTAAAAATCTAGACAATATATTTCTTTTTTATGATTCTATTTAAAAAAAAATTAAAAACTTAAAATTTGTTTTAAACTAACTATTATTGTTTTGAACTTCTAAACAATGACAGATATTTTCACAGACTAAATATTATTGTGTGAACTTCTAAAGGAAAATCAGATATTTTCATATTTTAAAACTTTAAAATTATTCTATGGATTTGATGTCATATTGTAATTCATAGACTGACTATATCGTTTGAACTTCTAAAGGAAGATCAGATATTTTCATATTTTAAAATTTTAAAATTATATTTTATGGATTTGATATTATATTATAACTTTTTGATGCACAATTATACGTCTATTGAAATATCTTATCTATACATATTTAACAATATAAAATAGTCAACTTGAGTATAGGTTAAGTAATCTTTACCTCTCAAAAATTATAAGTTTGAATCTCCATCTACCTATATTTGTGATGCATTATATTATTCTAAAAAAAACAAAAAAAAATCAAAATTTATGTTTTTTAAATTCCTGTTATAGAAAAAATGCTCCAAACTATCCTATGATATTTTCACTGCAAAAAAAAAAAAAAAAAAAAAAACTATGTTATTTTAAATTTCATAAGAGTAATATTTAAAATACATATTATAGATTTAATTTATCAAACAAAATCTTATTTTCTTTTTGTAAGAAAATCATATTAATTTTAACAAATTATTAATCAAATGTCGGGATTCCAATAATTTGTTAGTTACTAAAAATTAATTGTCAATGTCATATCTTAGAAATAGAAAGAAACATAAATGATTTCAGAACAAAACAATGTGTCTTTAATTATTGTTTCTTTTTAAATTATTGGGGTAAAGAACAATTTTGGAACAAATGAAAAGCTTCCATAGAAAGAAAGAGAGAGAGAGAGTATAAAACAGTGGTTTAAGCCACAAAGTACAATGAAACCAACAAAAACGACCAAAATTTTCAAAACCCATCAAAAGGATTACATTATTCAATTAACCAGAAGCTTAAACATCTTTTTCTTTTCTGTTTTTTCAACCTCCCCTTGTGAGAGATAATAAAGTTTCTCTCTGACCTCTCTTGCTTTCCACAGCTCAGCTTTGGGGCTCCGCTCTCGCTCTCGGCTTCGCTTCATACACGAACAAACGAATTGTGGGACGGCATCGGCTCAGCCGAAGCCGAAGCTGAAGTCGAAGCCAAACAAGCCGAGAATCAAAGAAAAGCAAAACCAGAAGCTAAAAGCAAGATTAGGCTTCAAAGAGAAGCTTGTAAGAGATGAAAAAGAGAGGGGCAGCCCTCTGTCTAGTGTCGATCATGCCCCCATCTTTCCCATATTACTTGTTCCTCATGTATGTCATGCCATTTGGGATTTTTCTTTTTCTCATTTCGATTCCTTTTTAATTCCTTCATTTGCTTCGTCGTGGACATACTCTCGCCTTTAAAATGAAAAAAAAAAAAAATTAAGGGAAAAGGGCAAAAAATTAAATCACTCCTAAGCTATAGAGCTCGTGACAGTTTTGAGCAATTGCCCTTTTGAACTTATGATAATCATGCAATTAGATTATGTTGTTAATTATAACTTCATTAGCGTCAATTTGAGGAACGCACAAACCACTTCTACCTATATCTTTAGCTAATATCTTTGAAATTGTTGCAATTATATGCTCCCAAACTTATTATATGGTAGCTATAAATAATTACTGATGAAGTTATGATAATAGGTCAACTTTTTTTTTTTTTAGTTCAACAACACGTGAAGGTGGAGATTCGAACCTTTGATATTTTGGTCAATGATATAATGTTCATGTGGCACAATTGTAACAATTTTCATAATTTATATGTAAAATTATTAATGGATAAAAAAAAAATTCAATTTTTCAATGTTATATTTAAATTTCGTTTGAGAATCATTTTAGTATTTAAAGTGAAAGCCTATTTACTACCTTTTTTTTTTGTTTTAAAAAATTTTCGCCAAACTGAAAAACAAAAAAATAAAAAATATTCTAATCAAACCTTTAATAATTATATAGTTTAAAACAAATATGGACAATTATATTATTATGTATTTATGTCTAGCCTAGCTGGACAGAAATAAAAACAAAAGTAATAACCAGACGTTTTTTGTGAGAATTAAAAATGATTTAATTTGTCCAATCAAGGCCAACTTTTTTTTTTCTTCTAAATTATAAAAAAAAATACTCATGAAATTTGATTCTTATTTAAAAAATACTCATATTCTTTCAAAAGTTGCAATATTTTTCTTTGACCTTTCATAAATGTTTTAAAACTATATTTGAAGAAGAAAAACTGTTAGAAATGTGGGACTAAAAATCAACGTGTTTAAATGACGTTCTTTTAGACTTAATCCAGGTAAGCAACCTAGTTACCATCATGTCCTTCCAGGTCATTTCCACGTCGATTTTCCGTCCAATATTCTAACAGAATTCTCTCCAAGAGTAATTTTGAATCGATTATAAAAGGTCAAAGATAATATTGTAACTTTTGAAAGAATAGAGTATTTTTTAAACAAATAAACAAATGGCAAAGTTCGAGGATATTTTTTATAATTTAACCTTTTTTTAATGTAATCTTCACAGTTCTTCCTTGATGGGTCTACATTACTTATAATTATTCTTTTTGTTTTTTTTAAAAAAAAGGAAAAAAAGAAAAGAAAATTAATATGAGTGATCTAAGCACTTGAAAAGGAAATGACCTCTCGCGGAAAATCAAAGAATAACTAATTCCACTATTTAAAATCCTATTTTGTCTCTTAAGATTTTATCCAAATATTCATTTAATTACATTTCTGGTTCTATCTGCCCTTTGAATGCCTTCATCCTTATAGTTCTATTCATTTCATTTAAGTTTTTTTTTAACTACTATTTTTATATTTTTAAATATTGCATCATAAGTAAGAGAAAGAGAGTTGTAAATTGTAATTACATTTCTTATTCTATTTGCACTTTGAATGCCTTGATTCTGATGGTTACATTCATTTTCATTCAAGAGCCTGTTTATTTTATTTGATTTTTTTCTTTCTAAAATAACATTATAAATAAGAGAAAGAGATCCATGATGAGATGGTGCAATAATATCTAACTACTACTAAAATTATATTTATATTAATTTTATTAGTTTAATTCACGATGCTAATAATTTTGTTATTAGTGTATTTGATACATCAAATTGTTGCATGTATATAAAAATATTGAATTAGAAGGCCAATATCAACTTTTTATTATTACTTAATCAAATTATTCATAAAATGAGGATGAAATTAAATACATTTGTAAAAATTTAAGATCTAAAATAAGACCATGAAAATATGGAAACCGAAATAATAATACTGATAGAGCAAAATAACTATATTTATAATTTAAACTCAAGAATAAAAAGGAGATAAATTATAGGTTAAATTATCAAAAATACCCTTGAACTATGAGATTAGTTTCAATTATACCCCTAAACTTTGAAAAGTTTCATTTTAACCCTTGAACTTTGGAGTTTGTTTCAAAAATAACCATTGAAAGTTTTTTCCTTTAAATTTATGGACGAAAAATAACGTATTTGCATATGTTTTGATTTTTTTTTTTCAATGTATATGTTCAAATATGTTCACATAAACAATAATACGAATGCAAAAACATCATTTTCCGTCCATGAATTTAACGAAAAAAAACTTTCAAGTGTTGTTTTGAAACAAACTTCAAAGTTCAAGGGTTAAAATGAATTTTTTTTTTAAAGTTTGAGGATATAATTGAAACCAATCCCATAATTCAGGGGTATTTTTGATAATTTAACCTAAATTATATTGAGTTGACCTATCAGTCATTGAAACAAATGAAAAAAAGAAGTATTTTAGGAGAATGAGTTTGAGCATTGTGGCAACCATCAACTCAAGATATTAACCTAAAAAAAAAAAAAAAAAATTCAAGATATTAAAATCCCATATGAAAGATAAACATTAAGATCTCGTTTGATAACCATTTGGTTTTTGGTTTTTAGTTTTTGAAAATTAAGCCTATAAATACTACTCCAATTCATGGATTTACTTGTTTTGTTATCTACCTTTTACCTATATTTTCAAAAACCAAGCCATATTTTGAAAACTAAAAAAAGTAGTTTTCAAAAACTTGTTTTAGTTTTTAGAATTTGGCTAAGAATTCAAATGCTTCATTAAGGGAGATGAAAACCATGGTAGAGAAATTGGGAGAAAACAAGCTTAATTTTCAAAAACCAAAAACCAAAAACCAAATGGTTATCGAACGGGGCCTAAATTATAAATTTGATTCCTAAACCTTTAAAACTGATTCTAATAGATGAACACTCTTCAAGTGTGTGTTTGTTTTAGATTACGTACTTTAAATTTTTTTAATAGATTTTAAAATTTTAATTTTGTGTCAAATAAATCTATTTAAAGATTATATGATAGGTTGATTTTGGATTGATTGAACCGTTTGATACTGTAAGGGGTTGTTTGGGACACTGAGTGAGTTATAATAACATGAGTTATAATAATATGTGAGTTATAATAGTATGTAGTATTATATAATATTGTTTAAAATCTAGAGTTGTTTAGTCTGAAGTTATAATAGTCTGTGTTTGGCGTGTAGATTACTCTACAAGTTATTATAACACAAGTTATTATAACCCACCTCCCAAACACCACCTAAATGTTAAACTACAAATTTAATAATAAGAACTAGATAAACACAATGGTCAACCCCACTATAATTGAGTAATTATGACATCTCTATTCCCTTAAAGGTAGTAGATTCAATTTTGGTTACAATACCATTTTAGTCAATGTATTTTGAGTTTTGTTCCATTTTGATCATTGTACTTTCAAATGTTCAATTTTAGTCCATGTACTTTCAATAAATTTTAAAATTCATCCCTATGATAAGTTTGAAGTTAATTTTTATTAAAATTAGTTAAATAATAATAATAATTTTAAGACAAGAAATAACACAATGTGAACATATTTCCAAAATTTATAGAGGAAAAGCTAATAGAGACTAATTTTTTTTTAAAGAAAAATTCACAATAAACTAAGAATAGGGACTAATTTTAAGTTTTATTGAAAGTATAGGGACTATTTGAAAGTACAATGACCAAAATGAAACAAAACCTAAAGTAAAGGACCAAAATGAGATTTTAACCTTCAATTTTTTCAAAAAAGCAACTTTGAAAGTTTATGTGGCTAATAGATACCATCTTGAAAGTTTACATTAAAAAAAACTTATAATTTAACTCAAAGAAAAAAAAAATCAAGCCTTTTTGTTCATGGTAAAGAAAAAAAAAATAATTTCTACCATAATTACAGAAGGTGTATGAATTTTCACATTAAAAATAAAGACTATTCATCTTATTGAACTCTAAACATAGATAAACGTTACAATTTTTACCTTCAATTCAATTTTCATTAATTCACCAGCTAATTTACAATAAAAAAACGCAACATAAAAATCTCCGAATCTTACTAATTTCAATTAAAATAAAGTTTTACACAAAATTAAGCTTAATCATGCACACAATCGACCATCAAATAACTTTATTAAAATTCACAATTTAAAATCAACTCTAAGGTTGTGTTTCTTTAAAATCCCATCAATTTCATACCAAAAATATAATTTAAAGCTAATTGAACGCTCATGGTTTTATTTTATTATAATCTTCATAATTTCTTAAACGAAAAACTATAAGAAGGTAAAAATTCAAGAGTTATTAAATTTGAAGGTAAAAATTGCAACACTTAAACTAGTTTAAGGTGCAATTAGGTAAGTGGAAAGTGTAAAGTAAAAACTAATCCACATGGTTAAACGCCTAGAGATTAAAAAAAAAAAAAAAGGTTTTTTCTCCAAAGAAAAAAGAAGAAGAAAAGTGATGCATTGCAAAGGATAGTTGGGCAGTTCCATTTTCCAAAGAGGATCCTTTTATGTGGCCATCTCTTTTTGGCATTCGTTAAACACGCTAACCTCCCTCTTCGCTTTCTTTTCCGTTTCCCTCTTAACATTAATAAAAAGCCCCGTTTCTCGTAACCTCCAAAGTCCCCCCCTTTCCCTTCTTCCTTCTTCTTCCTTCTTCTTCTTCTTCTTCTTCTTCTCGCACTCCATTTCAAAACTCACTCACTGAATCATCAAAATCAATACAGACATCACAGAAACAACAAACTCTTCTTCTTCTTCTTCTTCTCATCTTAGCTATGAGAGTTCCTGTTCCCAATCAGCAATCCTCCATACCCTCTTCTTCTCCAAATCCTAAACTGAATTCCTCTCCCTCCACCATCGCCACCTTCCACAACCCCACCCCCACTTCCACCACCTCCACCGCCAATATTCCCAACGCCTGTTACGAACCCACCTCTGTCCTCGACCTCCGCCGCAGCCCCAGCCCCGTGCCGCCCGATCACCACCCCATCTCCCACGATCGTCCCAACAACAACAACCCTCATCTCGACTGGGATGAACACGCCCTCCAGAACCTCGACTGGGACTCCATCATGGGCGATTTGGGCTTACACGATGACTCCAACTCTGCTCTCAAAAACCCAAACCCAAACCCAAACCCAAACCCCAATTCCAACAACAACAATAATCATGTTCCTCCTCACTTCCCCGATTTTCTCCACTCCCACCCCTTCGATCATCAAACCCATCTCCTTTCCTCTGATTTCTTCCTCTCTGACCCACCCTCCTATTCCAATCACACCCCCACCTTCAATTCCTTCGATTTCCCCCCTCCCAATTCCAACAACCTCCCCTCCGAATTCCTCCAAGACATCGTCCGCGCCGCCGATTGCTTCGATTCCAGCGATTTCCAACTCGCTCACGTGATATTGGAGCGGCTCAATCAACGCCTTCAATCCTCCACCGGCAAGCCCCTTCAGCGAGCCGCCTTCTTCTTCAAGGAGGCTCTCCAATCTCTCCTCTCCGGCTCTAACCGCCCCAATCGCCTCTCCTCCTGGCCCGAAATTGTTCATGCCATCAAGGCTTACAAGGTCTTCTCTTCAATTTCTCCGATTCCCATGTTCTCTCACTTTACTACCAACCAGGCCCTTCTCGAAGCTCTTAACGGTTCCTCTTTCATTCATATTGTTGATTTTGATATTGGCTTTGGAGGCCAGTACGCGTCTTTCATGAAGGAGATTGCCGAGAAGGCAGAGTCCAGGAAGATCATCCCGCCGGTGCTTCGGATTACAGCCGTCGTGCCCGAGGAATTTGCGATTGAGAGTAGGTTGATTAGGGAGAATCTGTGCCAGTTCGCTCAGGATCTCAAGATTCGGTTTCATATAGATCTGGTTCCACTTCGGACGTTCGAGACGTTGTCGTTCAAATCGGTGAAGTTCATGGAGGGGGAGAAGGCGGCGATTCTGTTAACGCCGGCGATCTTCCGCCGTCTCGGGAGTATAAACACCATAGGGTCTTTTCTCACCGACGTACGGCGGGTGTCGCCGTGCGTCGTCGTGTTCGTCGACGGCGAAGGGTGGTCGGACTCCGGCGCGGCGTCGTTCAAGAGGAATTTGGTGGATAGCCTGGAGTTTTACGCCATGATGCTGGAGTCGCTGGACGCGGCGGTGGCCGGCGGGGACTGGGTGCGGAGGATTGAGACGTTTGTGCTCCGGCCGAAGATATTGGCGGCAGTGGAAGGGGCGGGGAGAATGGCGCCGCCGCCGTGGAGGGAGGTGTTCCACGGCGCCGGAATGAGGCCGGTGGCGCTGAGTCAGTTTGCGGATTTTCAGGCGGAGTGCTTACTTGGCAAAGTACAGGTTCAAGGGTTCCAAGTAGGCAAGCGGGATGCTGAGCTGGTGCTGTGCTGGCACGAGAGGCCTCTGGTTGCCACGTCGGCGTGGAGGTGTTAAGAACTTGAGATTCAGCCTATGAAATTTGATTATAAATTATAATTTACGATAATTGGGATCAGGGGGTTGGGTTTACTATAGGGGCGTACATAAAATCGTATGTATCCCGGTCTGGAATTAATATATATTCGGTTTTGTTTCTGGAAATTTTCTATCTTCATAAATTATGGCTGCTTCATGCATATTTAAAAAATATTTTTTTAATTGCTTTTGTATTTAAATAATAATTAGATTTCACAGTATCTCGACTAAGGGGTCAGAAGTTCAAATTTCTCAATTACTAAATGTTGTTGTAAAAAGAAAAAAGAATTTGTTTTTGGATCAGATTGGATTTGGTGAATTTAGGTCGGTTTTGAAGATATTATTTCTTATTGGGCTTTGCTGTAGGCCCAGATTTCTATTCCTTCGGCTTGTTTCAAACATGTTCTGATCAAGGTTTACTTTAGCAATGTTGGAAGTCCATTTTTCTTTTTAATTTCTTTAAGATAGTTCAATTGTGTGAGTTGAAGATTTGAACTTCTGATTTTAAGATAGATGTATTATGTCTGAACTAATTAAACTATGTTCTAGTTCGAAATTTGAATTGTCCATTTTAAAAGCTAGGAATTTGTCTAAATCCTAATGACGATGAACTTGGCCACTTCGATGTGTTTCTTCAAAGGTAATTACGTTGCAATCTTTTTCTTATGTAATGTTATTTGTTTAGGCTTTTCAACTATTTTATCAGTTTCTTTTATGTTGCTTTTCCTCTTCTTGTATTTTCTAAATTCTTCATGGCTTTTCTTTTGAACAACATTACAAATACGATCAATCAAAATAATGAGAAAACATTCAAACTCAATAAATTGATATTTTCTCTTTAATTAAGACAGTTTTACTCCCTTTAGTACTTGATTTTAATGAGTAATTGTCTTCTAAAATATGTTGGATTTATACCTTCTCTTACAAGGGTAGCACCTTATTCCATAAAATCCCATTGAACTAAACTTTGTAGGAGCAAAATAAACTTCAACAAAACTCGATGGCGGAGAAGACGGGAAATAAAAAACTTCACAATTTGGAATTTTAAAGAGCTTGTGCACCTTCAAGATTTTGTGTAACTAGAATTTCCAAAGAACAAAATTGGAAGAATCTAATCGAATCGATATGAGGCTGCATATGTTAGAAAGAAGAAAAATCAATGAGTTCAGTTCACGAGCAGTAGAATCAGCCATTAACATAAAGAAGAGAAATCAAGAAGCAGACGCATGGAATGAATGAAAAATACGTGGAAAATGATCGATGACGTTAGTCAAAAGAAAATTCTGATACCATGTAATAAACTATCACTACTTGTGAAAGTGCTCTTCATTAAATGTAAAATGAACTTACAAAGGTATTTATAGAGAAAATACTAATAACTAAAATACAAAAATACTAATAATAGAAGACTTAACCACTCAACATAAAATACAACTTAATACAGTAAATAGTGTTTCTGACTACTTGAAACTAGAGATGCACACATATAAGATAACTTGATGTCATTCCTAATTCTTCTATAAGTTGGTTACCTTTGAAATTTTACCTAAAAAGACATAACTCATATATAAAGAATTACAATGTTGAACCATCGACCAAGAGTCAAAGGTTTGTATCCTCCATCCCACAATGTTAAACTCAAAAAAAAAAAAAAAAGTTGTAGTATCTGCTCTAAAATGCTTTCCCCTCTTTTTTCTTCTTCTTGTTTTCGCTTTGATTTCCTCTTCTAAACTTTTAGATTTAGAATTCCCTTCTATTTTTCTTTTATCCCTAAAAAATTTCACATTTACTGTTTTTCCATAGCATTATGGGATGGCTCACTTATTTATTTAATTATTATACATACGATAATATTACAAATGATAATTGCTTAAAGTTATTAAAGTTAATAGCCATAGAGAGAAAAATGAAAAGAAAAATTTTGGATTTACATTAGATGGATAAAATTTCTACAAAGGAAAGGAGAGAAGGTAAAAAGAAAAAGAAGACACTAACAATAATACATTTATAATATGTTCATAAATTAAGGAAGAATTATTAGTAAATATCAAATGTAGGGATTAGCCCATTCCATGCCATAAATGCAAGAGTTTTCAGGCATGTAATAAAACACATCTTCAAATGATGTTCCAAATTCTCCAAGGCATGTGGGGTCCACGGCGTCCATTGACATTGATGGGCTTGGGCTGCTGCTTAAAGGCCCATCGGCCCGTTCTGCCATTATTAGCCTCTCTTTCTCTTTCTCCACTTCTGAAAGTTGTTCTTTCAGTTTCAGTATCTGCAAAATCATAAACAAATTAACGTTAGTGTTAGAGCTTCTTTTTTTTTTTTTAATGAATTTTAGGGATTGAAATATCTAATTATTTTCTAAACTTTAACATTGCTTGTAAGTCTATAAACTTTCAATTTTGTGTCGGTTAGATACCTATTAGACACAAAATAAAAAAAATACGGAGATCTATTTAAAATTTCAAAACTTATTAGATGAAAAATTAAAATTTTAGATACCTACTAAATATTTTTAAAGTTTTAAAAGTTCAAAAACTAAATTTGTAATTTAACCTTAAAATTACCAACATGACGACAGTTAAGTCATTACTTTAATTTTTTTTTGAGTTCAACAACATGTACAAGTTGGAAGATTCGAATCTCTCTTACCTCTTAATCGAGAATATATATCTTAACTAATTAAATTATGTTCAAGTTGACGAAGATAGTTAAATAGTTAAAACGAGAGGAAAAGTTAGTATCTTCACCGGTAATATTTGTAGTGCTATATTAAATGAAAAAAAAGCAGAGAAACGAGTGTGTGGGTTGTTTTGTCTTGATGGGTGCAATGTAGAAGTGAGACACGCCAAAGTGGGCCGATGGCCCATAGAAACACAGACAACGTTGTACGGCACACTTTATAATTACGTTTATAAATTTTAGTTTTAATTTTAATCTTTTAAAAAAAGTTTTATTGTCGAATGACGTGGCTGTACTAAGGGAATTGGCTTGGCTTATCAAAAGTTCTGTCAAACATTTTATTATTTTCTTAAAAGGAAAAAAACATTTTTTTCCACCCGATTCTCAACAAGGTGGCGTGGGTTTCTTCGAGCCCAGAGCCCATGCACGTTCATAAATGATGGCCCACTCTCTCTCTTTTTCACCCAAAGTTATCCAGCTTTTTTCATCTTCGTTCTAAATTTTTGACACGTGTTTATTTTATTTTTTTTAAGAAGAAGTCTATCTTTTTATTTCTTCTTCTCTATATTTTTTCTCTCGTGTATAACAAGTTTAATGATGGGCAGCAAAAATTTTTTTGGGCTGTTTGGGCACTGAATAAGTTATAATAATATGAATTATAATAGTCTGGGGTTATAATATTCTGTGTTTGGGGTGCA
The DNA here is from genome assembly GCA_033996785.1 of Trichosanthes truncata. Taxonomy (NCBI): domain Eukaryota; kingdom Viridiplantae; phylum Streptophyta; class Magnoliopsida; order Cucurbitales; family Cucurbitaceae; genus Trichosanthes; species Trichosanthes truncata. The sequence goes on from JAWPNB010000003.1 coordinate 76,658,133, forward strand.
GAGTACTCCACAGATTATTATAACACAGATTATTATAACCCTTGTCCCAAACAGGCCCTTAGTGTTTGACCAGCAAGAAGTATTACTCTTTTTTGAAACCTCACCTCTTTCTTCTTCTTTTTTGAGTTCAACATATGTAAAGTTGGAAAATTCAAACCTTCAAATTTATGAAAGATAATAAATGTCTTATTAACTAAGTTATGTTTAGATTGACCAATAATAGTTATTCCTTTTATTTATATTTGTTTGTTTTTCAATTCAACAATATACAAGAGTGAGAATACAAACCATTAAATAATACCTTTACCTGTTAAATTGTTCACAAGTTGTCCCTCCTATTAATATTTGGACTTATCATTACCGAATATGTTATTATTATTATTATTATTATTTTATCGAATTATGCCATTCTTAAATATTGTTTATAGTACTAGAAGTTTTCTCTCATTTTCTCCTTAAATAATTGAATAAAAAAAAAAAGAAAAGAAAATGGTTTGATTCTGTTTGGACTCCGAGAAAAGAAAAAAGAACAGCACGAGAGAGAGAGAGAAAGAGATAGAGGGAAAATGGACCTCAGTTTCAAGACGGCATTTTTCAACGACGACGGATTCATGAAGCTTCTTCAAGTTAGAATACTCCTCCTCAAGTTTCTTGTTCTTCCACCGTGCACGGCGGTTCTGAAACCAGACAGCCACCTGCCGGGGATCCAGCCCCAGCTCCGACGCCAAACGGTCCTTTCTTTCCGACTCCAACTTGTGTTCACTCCCAAAATTTGTCTCCAAAAGATGAACTTGCGCCGCCGTCAGCTTCCTCTTCTTCGCTATCGCCTCCTCTTCTGATCCTTTGTTCTTCTTACGACGTCGTCTCGGTTTTGACTCACCCAAATTACCTAAAATGTTAAAAAAAAAACGAACTTTACGTCTGCACGATCAAATTGAGCTATACTCAAGTCAAGTCGACACAACCAAAATTGAGCTTACCCAGATGGGGAAAAAGAAAATAGACTTTTGGGTCAATTTTATTCTTGACAAAATTTGCCAAAGTTGACTTGAATGGGTTCTTCAAAAGTAAGAGTCTAAGACCCATCACAAAATAATGCAAAAAAAATAAAGGTACAAACCTTGTTGGGGTACCATTTGGATGTATAATCCAGTGTACAACTGAGAGATTTGTACTGCTTGATGTTCTTCAGTTTCTTGGTGGTTCATGGTAGCTTTGTAATTACTCTCTGTTTTTTTCTTTCTTTCTTTTTTCTCTCTCTCTAGCTCTGAGGGTTTTTTTTTGGAATGAAACTGAGTGGAAAATAGTGTGTTAAAAGTGGGAGATTGGCTTGGGAAACACATAGCACAGGGTGGCTTATTTATAAAGGAAAGTGATATCTCTTCTTGGCTCTCTCTTCTTGGCTCCTGCCTTTTCTAATCCCTAGAAGGTGAATTTACTTAAATGTCCTTATGATGAATAAGATATAATGGTTGTGCCATTTTGGGAAGGAGTTTTTCATTGAACTTATGGATGAGGCAAGTGAGAGGGGAGATGGTTTTTTGAAAGGGAAAAAGTAGTGTTGTCTTTGGTTTATCTGGCAGGAGGGTGTTTTGGTCATTTTGTATCATAAGCTTTTTTTATTTGGTTAAAAAGGAAAGAAAAACTTTGAAAATGAAAGGCTCTAATATACTCACGTCGATGTCTTTCGTCCTAGGCCTGCCTTTGATCCATAAAAAAAAGACAAAAATTGCTTTAAATTTATGTCTTTCTTTTTCCACTTTTATAATTTTGTGGGAAGAGAGGTGATGTAGTTTTTATTTTTAATATTTCCTTATAGATAAAGGAGATAAGATTCGAATTTACGACTTATAAATTAAGAAGAATAATTAAAAGAAACAAATTAAAGTATTCACTATAGTTGTTAGATTTTTACCAATGATCTTATCACAAAAATCATGTTGATTGTTAATTCAACATTTCAATTTTTTAAAATATATTGCATTGCAAGTGTCTATATTTGAATTCATGTAAAAAAAACAAATCGACAAAAAAACACTTAGACAAGTGAATGTGGATAAAGTATTTCCTAATTGCTAGCTAAATAATTAAAAGAGCATTTTAGGTTGCACATGCTCTCGAACCAAAAGATCGTATGTCACCAAACCTTCACATCAAACTAAATTCCACGCACTCAACCGAGACAAGTATATCCTTAAGCAACAAAGAGAACCACACAACTAAATCATGTGATCAGGTCATTTTTCTAGGGCAAACATTTAGAAACCATCATTTTGGTAGGGTAAAATGACTTGATTGAAATGACTTAAATATTTCATGGGGTAACTTTTCTTGTCATTGGGTCAACAAGTCTAGTCCACTTGAGATAACTTACCTTTATTAACTCCCATTAATACCACATAAGAAAAACTCACTTTAATATTTTACAACCAACTTAAACTTAACTCGATAATTAACACATTTTCACGTCTATTGAAGGATCACAACTTTGTATCTCCACACATATATTTGTAATGTAACATTGTATATATTATGAAATGAAATGAAAGAAAAGTACCATAAACAACTAACATGACTCAACTAATTAAGATATCTAGTTCGATTAAAAAGTCATATATTCAAATTGCTCATTCTACATATTGTTGAACTAAAAGAAAAAAGTACGAAGGGAGAGATGTTTACAAATAAGGGTAAAATAATATGCCCCAAATGTTTTGACCACCTCTTATGGCCTACATTGGGGAGGGAGGGGGTGAAAATTCCCAAGCAATGGAACAGCAAAGACTTTGGCAATTCCATGTTAGGTAATTAGAAAAGAAAGGTGGGGGTATAGTGGTACAAAAGGCTGCCATGCCACCCACTAAACCCACCCATACAAAAAATTTGACCCAATAAAATAAAATAAAGTAAAATAAAGAAGTGGGCTTGGATCCCAACACCTGAGACTGAGGGGGTGTGAGAGGAAAATAAAGAAATAAAAAAGGACTCCAATAAAAATAAAATAACATATTTGAACAGTTCCAAATGTACCCTCTTGATTTGGACAAACAAAACAAAGTCCCACTTCCCCCCCTTTTTTTTTTCTTTTTCTTTTTGTTGTGCAATTGGGTGGTATTGTATTGTATTGGTGTATAGATAGCTATAGCCTTATAATTCTATGATGCCCTATTTTTTTGCTCTTAATTATTTGTAAGGTAATTGGCCAAGTTTTGGGTTGGGGGCTTTTAACTTAGAGCAACAAAAACAACATAAACGCCAAAATGCATAGGCCATGGCTTGGGTGGCTCGAGATGAGGCCTCAACAGCAACTTCCACTGTTCTTGCGTTTCGGACATTTCAACAAACACTTTGTGTGTCCCTACGTTTTTCACTTTCCTTTTCTTTATTTTACTTCTCCTCACGCCCACCACGCAGTATCGGAGTTCAGGCATCCTACCAATATTTACAAGAATTTTGATGGTTGTGTTTATATTTAGACTCCGTTTAATAGTTATTTGATTTTTAGTTTTTATTTTTTAAAAATTAAGCTTAATTATAAAAATACTACTTTTAGTTATTAGTTCATTTGTTTTGTTATCTACTTTCTAAAAGTATTTTTAACATTCAAGTCAAAGTTTTGAAAACTAAAGAAAGTAGTTTTAAAAAATTAGTTTTTATTTTTGAAATTTGACTAAAAATTCATATGTTTCTTTAAACAAAAAAAAAGGTGATAATCATAGTTATGAAATTGTGAGGAAACAAACATAAATTTTAAAAATAGAAAACTAGAAACAAAATTGTTATCAAACGGAGGCTTAGTTTCTAATTGTTTTAAAAAAGTTTTGATCGTATCCTTTGAGCTTTGAATTATGATTTAATGTAATTCTTTCCATTAACTTGACATGTATATTGAACGAATGTTAATTAATGTGACATGATGTTGATTGAACTGAAACTTTTTTAAAGTTTTGAAATCAAAATTGTAATTTAACCGTGATTGTATATAATTGATCCCACAAGGTGTTTACTAACATGTTAAAGTATTTTATGTATATATATTTCTAAAAAAACCATATAAGAACTTTTAGTTGGTGATCTTTCATCAAATAAACCATCATCTTTCATCTCTTAAAGTTATTTGTTATTAGCGTGTTACACATAATGATCTAAAAAAAACTTACAATCTCAAATTTAGATTGGGTTATTAGAATTAAAAAATAAAATAAAAATGTCATTAATAGATGTGATATCTAACCGGCTAAATAATTTTTCTTTCGACACATAACTAAATTCATTAAACTTTATTTTAAATAAAACTAAAAGTTTCATTTGCTTGTGAATTAACTAGTTTATATAAAATGATTCTTTTTTTCACAATGTCAAATCCATATATGCGTGGCAAAAGAAAGCTATATGAATATAGATAATTGGAAAGTAATTATACACATTTGGATTGAATCCTATCCATTTATTTTTCAAAGAAGGAAAAAAAAAATGCTATCCATTTATCTGAAGAATGAAAAGTGGGTTATAGTACATGTAATTATGGGGGACAGATGGAGGTGGAAATGTATGGTCCTTCCATTCTCTTTTCTTCAAAATGTTACATTGTAAAGCTGAAATATAGTACACATTTGAGCTAGCAAATCCTCTCTCTCCTTTATAATTTGTTTTTTGGAGGAAATTATAAAATGTAGTGTGTGTATATATATATATATATATATTGAAATGATATAACATATAGTATATTACATCTATAACCAGTCACTTTTTTAAATTATAAAAATAGTAACATATAAAATAAAATAAAAAAGTCACGGTATCTCACATATATTATATTATTGCAATTTGTAGGAAAGTGTTTAATAACAAATAATTTTGATATTTAATTATGTATTCTTAAGGATACTTTTGAGACTTTTCAATCCAGCACTTAAGGGTAAGCGCACTCTATAAATGCCAGCTCTCTCATAAAGTACTTTATATTACTTCCAAACATGGAAAATTAAGTGAAAAGTATCTTTGATCATAATTAAAATTGGCCAAAATTACTCTCAAATGTAGCCACATTATTTTTATAAGTATACTTTTCATCTTTTTTTTGAGTTCAACAACATGTGGGGTGAGAAGATTTGAACATCTAACCTCTTAGTGAAGGGTGTATGTCTTAACCAATTATGCTTAGATTGACGTATACTTTTTATGATTTGTGTTGATGTTGCTCCTTTATTAAAAGTATCAACTTTGTTAATTTGTGTTGTATTTGAACTCAATAATCTCAATAATTATTGCCGTTAATCAATGAACATTAAAAGAATATATTAAACAAAAACATACCAATATAAACTCGATCTTCATATGACATTTAACACAATTCATGAAGAGTAACGAGAATATAAGAAGTAACGAGAATATAAGAATGAATAGGATTAGATAGTACAAAAAGAAACCAAAAACTTTAGTTGATTTGATTACATGTGTGAGTTGGGGTAATGATTTTGTAATGTTTTTAATGAACAAAGGCTGAAATTTTTCCAAAGGGGAAAAAAATGGGGGTGTCACACATTGGTCATAATCCCCATTAGACATATATATGTGAATACTTTTTACTTTTTGTGTGTGTGTGTGTGTTTCTGCCAAACTCATGCATTAATGCTTGAAAATTACTCAATTGCATTTGTATACACCAATTCTATGTGGGCCTTTTTTGAAAATGGACATTTAACAAAAAAAATGGGACTCCCAATTTTGGGAGCTACCACCACGTGGCATTGATATTGACCAACGTTCATGGGAAGATTCATAGCATTGGGGTAACCTTACCATAGCTTTCAAAAGCACTTCCACTTTCTTTCATGTCTTTCACGAATCACCTCAATTTTTAAAAAAGAAAAAGTAAAAGGTAATTAAAGAGCTCAAATTTCAACCAACTCCAAAACAAAATTGTTACATATACTTCTTTTTTTTTTTCTCTTAAAAGAGGGTTTGTGATTTGGGAGTGGAGGAGGATAAAAAAATTAATTTAAATTATAATTTTAGTCTCTTTTATAGTTTAATTTTAGTGTCTTGTTGTTTATAATAAAGAAGAAATAGAAATCCAATCTGATAAACTATTTATGGATGACCATAATTCAACTGGTTAAGATAATACCCATCAACCGAAAGGTTAGATGTTTCAATTATATTCCCAATCTCTCATGTTGTTGAATTAAAAAAAATTATTTACATATAATAGATAAACTTTGTGATCATATAACATCTTGTTTGAATGACACATTGATTGTAAAACATGATTTTAAGTTGTTATTATTATCATTACTATTTAGAATATATAACATTACAAATAGGAGGGTGGAGAGATTCAAAATCCTTCAACGTATAAGTAGGTTATTCATGCCTTAACTCTTGAGCATTATTCTTTTGGTAAAAAAGATAAGAAGAAACTATGATCATTGAATTTTGACCCACTAATTTCAGAGAAAGCATGACGCGTTGTCACGTCTTCATTTCATTATAAGTAGTTGCATCTAGCACAATTTGTTTTTCTTTTCAAAATTGGAAATTTAGTGGTGATTAATCATTCATTAATTCTACAAACCAAATTGGGATGGGAGATGCATCATCATATATCACAAACTTTGTTCAAAATAGTTTTGATTTGGAACAATATTAAGTACATCATGGAGTGAGTTAATATTCAATGTAGAATTTGAAAGAGAGATTAAAGAAAGAAAGAAAGAAGACTCATGAAGAATTAGTATTTGCAGAAGGTGACAAAGCATTCACCAATGGTGCCTTGAGAGAGAGATAGAAAAGCAGAGAAAACCAGAGGTGACTTTGATTAGAAAGTTTGTCTGATGAGAGAGAGTTAATATTTGGGGAGAAAGGCTGTGGGATAAAGACAGGTTCCACGTAAAAGGAAGTGCACATGGGAGCAACTCACAGCCAAAGGGTCTCTGACTATTACAATTTACAACTATATATATATATATATATATATATATATATATTAATGTGCACTCGTGTCACTCCCCCAATGCCCACCTATTCTTATGGACCACTCCACTTTATCCATCCACGTACTCATCCCTTCCACACCTAATGCCCTTTTCTTTACCCCGTTTTTGAGTTAGGTTAAATTATAAGTTTGATTTTTTAACTTTTGAGCGTTGAGTTCAATAAGTTCTTCAATTTTATAACACGTGTTTAACTAGATCTCTGAAACTTTTAATGTTGTTTTTAATGAATCCCTAAACTTTAAAATGTGTCTAATAAGTCTTAAACTTTCAGTTTGGTTATCTAACAGGTCTCTCATGAATCGAAGATTTATTAGACACAGTTGAAAGTTTGAGTATCTATAGTTATATACATGTTATATATCTTTTAAAGTTTAGGGACTTATTAGATATAACATTGAATGTTTAAGATTTATTGGATACTTTTCAAAGTTCAATGACATGTTAAATATATATAACTCTCTATGTTCATGGACTGAACTTTGTAACTTGTCATTCTATTTATTTTAAAATGTTCAAAATCTGCAATTGGAACATCAAACTTCCCCAAGACTTTGATGTTCATAAAGTAGCATGTCTGCCGTGAACTAAGGCAACCTTAGAGTGCACTCTTACTCTACCATTCTTTTCGACACATTGCCTCGAGTCGAGATGCCTAAACCCTAAATACTCACTATGTTAATTGTACCCTAAAAAGAAAGTCAAAGAACTACCCTTCAAGATTACAACTTTTGGACTCCTTAACATAGCACTCTGTGTAAATATTTGAACCTGATTACTGCTATATATGGAGCAAGTCATCTCTCTCTTAATAGGAGACATAAAAGAGAAACATAAATTTATCACTTACTCTTAATCTTCTTTTATCTATCTAACTTATTGCACTGTTCTACCCTCTAACAACTTCTAACATTAACATTTAAAGCTTTTTACACATAACTATGGATTGATCTAGTGGAATTGAGGCAAATGAAAAGGCATGAAGAGACTTTAGAAGCTCACACTTTATAGTAGTCACCTACTTAAGACATTAAAAATTTATGTGTTTTCTACTTGGATTTTGCCCTCAAAACTAGTTGAGTTATGACATTCATAACTCCACCATATGAAATAATGATATACAATATAGTATTGAAAAGCTTGGGCATTGTGCAAGCACTTGCGTCCCATCCTTTCTCATCTCCAATCTATTAACGGCAGCCGCCATAAACAGTAATCCCCACCACTTTTGTGTCCATTGATTTAGTGCCTTCTAGGTTACCTCTCCTTTTTGTCACGTTAATGCATGTCATTAACTTAACTTACTAATGTATTTTTACCCATAACTTTACAATAAAAACGTCTTATATTATAAATGTCTTGCTATTCTGCTGTTTCTCTTGGCCCCTTCCCTACCAACCATTTTCCCTATTTCTCTCCCTTCCCTTTTCTTAGTATCTTCTATAATTATTGGATATTGTGTTATATATATATATACACACTTTCGACCGATAAAGACTAGTCGATATATAAAAATATTCATCTTCATCTTGAAAATTTTTATACCTTCAATTATTTTCTTTATTAAAAAAATAAAAATGCTAAATTTTTTAAACCCAGTTATTTAACCGTCAAGAAGTTTTTTCAACGGCAATATGATGAGTAACATTTTAGTGGTAGGGTTCGTCAAAAAGCAATCGTACTCTTTGTCCATACCATTTGTATGTACTACACACTCAAATATATTAATATATTTATATATAGGGAGAGAAGGTTGGTGTGGTGGATGGACCATTACACTTGGATGCATCCTTTTAAAGTTGAGAGAAGTTGTTTCCTCATTCTAAATGAAGCTAGCATGCGCTTTCCAATTTTACTCTTGTTTATGCATGTTACTTTTTTTTCAAAGCCTAAAATAGTTAATTACTATATTTTACATTGTTATTGTAAAATTAGATTACTAAATTATATTTTTACCTCATAAAGTTTAATCTTATCACTAGTTTGTACCATCCTACTTTTATTCACCTCTAAGGAGTGATATATAATATGTTGATTGTTATCTTCATGTTGGGTGTGTTAATCCACAGTAAAATAAATTTTCATTTTTTCATGAGTATAGCAAAGTTAACTAGTTTAAATGACAGTTGGGTTGACTTCTTTTAACTGGGGTTGACTTCAGCAAAATTGAACTTTAGCATAGAAAGATAACCCTGCAAAGACTTTCATAATTCAAAGTTAATTAACCAGTGAACATGGTTAACTCTCCTCTCTCAAGGGTAACAAAGGATAAGACCAATGAGGCAGCACCAAAGAGAGAGAGAGAAAAAAGGCATTAAATTAAGTAATTAGTCCCAATTAACAATGACATTATTAAAATGAACCAAAAAAAAAAGGCGATTGGGCGCATGAATGAGAGATTCCCTCCTTTGCAAGCTTTGGTTTTAAAATTGATTAACAATTAATTAATTCGTTTTAAAAAATAAACTTGTTACATTTCACTTTAAAAAATAAAAAATAAAAAATGAGATAATTAAGTTTCTTAGTTAAAGATTATAAACTAATGGGTGTCATGTTTATACCGACAAAGGCAGGCCTTGTTTCCCCATCTTCCAACTTCACAAGTTGCTTTAAAGGCTATTGGTTACAATTATGATTGATCATATCTTTTAATTATTTTAATTAACCTGCCAAATCAGAGATTCCCTTTGATTTCAAGCACTCATTTCAATTAACCAAATCCCTTAATAAATTTAACTCTTTTATTGGTTTCCTACTCTCCTAGGGCTTTGTTTTTTAATTAAAAAAAAAAAGCTAATTATGTTTGAGAGTGCTCATAGTGGGGGTTACTTTATCTAATGCCACTTTTGTTTTTTTCAAAAAAAAAAAAATTCTTTTGCAAAATGTTTTAATGTTTGGTCATTTATAAAGATAATAAAAGTTAAAATTAAAAATAATAATTTTCTTTATTTTGTTATTTACATTTTTTTAGTGTATAGATCAGAAGCAGCAACACAATTAGATTACATTTAGACTAAACCCATAAAACATCATGTTTAGCTCGGACCTTTGAGGGATGCTTACTAAGAGTTATTAGAGATATGTCATTTCATTTTGCTATGTTACTATGTAGTCTTAAGACATTGTTAGACACACTGACCATGCTTAACAGAAAACAAATTCTCACAAGTCACAACTACACTACTTATGATGTCTTAGCACGATGCAATTTCAACAACTTCCACTAATCATTGTAAAGAACAAAACAATTTTCCAATGAGACACATATATAGATAAGAGTACCCCAAATTCTCACTCTTATTCAATTACCTTTCAAAACTTACTCTAATGTACTTGCAAATTTTTAACTTAATAACCTTCGGAGTTAATTAGGCCCACACAACATCATTTGTCCCTAACTTTGATTTTTCAACATCTGCAAAAGGTGCAAGTCAATTTTCAATTACTATAATTAAAATAAAACTAATTATAGTAGGGAACATTTTGAAGCTTTAGTCCACTTGGAGACTTAAAGAAAATATATCAACAAGAATTTAGAGACTTTTAATCAAATTCTCTACACGGTGTCCATCCAAATTTTTTTATTTCATTCTCCACTACGAGTGTTATGAGTGCAAACAATGTCCCTCATTGGCTAGGGAAGGGAGTGATCATGGATATATAAGTAAGGACAATTATCTCCATTAGTATGAGGCCTTTTGGTGAATCGAAAGTAAAGCCATGAGGGCTTATGCCCAAAGTGAACAATATCATATTATCATAAAAATATGTGGAAGGTTGTTGTTCTTATCACCACTGAGCTATTGGAAGTTGTTAAGTTGCTTTCTTGTATAAAAAATGATTGCTATCATTGTCTCAATGGTAAAATTTAAGGGGCCAATATTAGAAAGAAAATGTTAAAATATTCATTGTATATTTATATATTATCTAACATAAAACTCTATTTGCATCTTCACTAATAAGCAAGAATATTTCCTTACTTCCGAAAGCAATTTAATTTTAATCGATGAAAAATCTATATTAGCAAAATCAACTGATTTATATAGTAGAAAATAGAAATAATTAAACCAATAGAAAATAGATAGATAAGAGAGACAAATTTTATTCTTTTTATAAAGTACACCCTACAATTTATTAAAATTACAGATTTACTTGATTAGTTGTAGATTTTGGGCAAAAAGATACAACTACAGTAACATACTTTGCAAGTATCCAAATGATTAAGAATTTTCAGATCGTATATTTCTTTTTTCCAAAAAGATAATGTATAATTATTTACACATGAATAGATCCAAGTTGTTTTTTCTCTATTAATTTAATTGTTTAATTGAAATTTCTTTTCTTTAGTGAGGTAAGCATTTGATTCTTTCGTACCTTCGTCTCTATATTCAATATTCCAAATGGGTACATAATATCACACAGATAAAATGTACTATTTAATTTAAAAAACTCAAGATTAGTAGCAATTTAATAATAACAAAGTTTGAAATGATTAAAAATTAAGTTAATATATAGATTAGAAAAAAGAAATTAATTAGTGAATAATAATAATTTTCGTACAATTATAGGTTCCAACCGACAGAGAGGACCTCCAATAGTGAGCATGTGTGGGTTTGTGAGCAATAGTGGTGTGTGTGTCTGTTGTACTGATAAATTTGAAATTCCATTTTGATTCCTCTTCAAATTGAAACATAGATAGGGCCTTTTATGCTTTGAAATTGGAAAATGTGAAGTTGTGTTGTCATCATCTAGATTCCTATTTTTTAAACAAGACACAATTTTGCTTATGTTGTTTTTGTCACACAATACCCTCTTGTTTCTCCTATTCTTTCTCATGCCTATATAAATATCCATTCATAAAATTCATAATTTATAAAACTAACTCACTCTTTCCTAATTTTACATGATTATTAAAATTTATTTTTCTTAATGGTCTTGACCTCTACGTGAAAGACTATGTAGTAGTATATATGAAATAGGTCAATTATCTAACAAGTAATTTTCAACATAAAATGCATATATTAACTAGTAATTTGCATACTAAATATAATAAAATACTTGATGTTGTAGTTTTACTTGTTATGATTCACTAACATATTATAATTTATAAAACTACAACATTTAATTTTTCTGTATATTTATTATACTTATCGAATACACAGCCTTCCTTTTTTTCTTTTTCTGATAAATCGTGCATTGTAGATTGTAATATTTAATAATTAAAAAAAAAAAAAAAGTCTTAAAATCTTCCCACCCTGAAGCTTGTTCCATTCCAATCCAACGGGTAAATCAAGAAAACGGTCTTTTTTTCATTTTTTAATCTCTATACCATCGATAATTTTTTTTTTCTTTTTTAACATTTTCGAAATTGTATATAATCATTTTTAGCCTTGAATTACGCCTTGATTTGGTGCCTAATCTAGGTGGGATTGTGACAATTTCCAGCTCTAACTTCAAGGACAAGTGTACCATTCAAGCTCTATATTCAATACTTTTTAATTCTTATTTTTTTTACAAAAAAAATTAGTTATTAAATGTATTACATTACATGCTGACGTATGACATGATTTGTAAGCCAAATTCAATACATTATTTAATTCCGAAGTAGGGCAAGATTATTTGATGAGCACGTGACATGAGAGAGAGATAAAGATGACCTGTCCAGAGAGAGAGAGAGAGAGAGAGAGATGAACCTAACCATTTAAAAAAAAAAAGGGAAAAAAAGACCATTTATTTTAATTTTTTTGGGTCTTCTAGAACATGGAGCCTTTTATCTGGTTTAAAGATTATGCAATCCAAAGTGCTTATGTAATATATTTCACAGGTACAAAACAAGAAGGGCAAAGTGAACTAACTCAACTCAGTAGTAATTATAATGTATCATCGATAAAAATGTTAGAGCTAAACAATAAAAAATATAAAAAATTTACGCAACAAATTCAATATTTGAAAAAACTATAGAGCTTAAAAACAAGAATAATTTCAAATTTATAAAGAATGACTCGCTAAGAAGTAATATTGTAGTTGTTCACACGAGATTTCGATAGAGAAATTTAATACGTGGAATGAACTTTGTATTTGTATTGATTTCAGTATAGTGAGTACAATCTCTAGTATTTGGTCCTCTGATTCTCTCTCCTACTGGTATGCTTTGATCAAGGGCTGAATAGCTTGTTCTCGAGGTTGGAACTTCAATGGATTCTTGGAGTGTTCTTGATCTCCGTGACGTGTTCTTCGTTCAGACAGTGTTTGATCTTCAGGAGCTTCTGGAGTATTCTGAGCTTTGTTTCTGAATTCTCTCTGAGCTTCTTCAGTTCTGAACCTCTGAAATGAAGGAGGAAGCTCTCTATTTATAGAGTTCTTCATGGGCCCTAGGTGGGCTTGGGCCTATTGGACTGGGCCCAATTGATTTTGGGCCAACCCATTTGGATTGGATCTGGTTGACCTTGGGCCAGCCTTTTGGGCCTGGTTGACTTTTGGGCCTAGCCATTTGGACTGGGCCTAGTTGACTTTTGGGCCAGTTTCTTTGGATTGGGCTTGGTTGCATTTGGGTCTAGCATCTGGACTGAGCCTTCAATTTGGGCTTTTGTCTTCCAAATTTCAAAGAACCCAATAGTGCATTTGAACATGCCATAATTTAATATAGGAATCTTTACAAATTTAATTAATCCCTAATTAAATAAAATTTTGTCATCAATGTTGGGCAATGATGTGGCAATTTTGGGTTGGTCGAAATTTCTATTCCAACAGTAGTATAATAGTAGATATGAATCGTTCCGCTCACTTATACAACAAATATCATACCACTCAACAAATCATTTTTGAACTAAGAAAGTCACACACCTTTGTGCAAAATTAGAACATGTTATAGTAAAACATTGTGGTGATTGATGAGAAACACATGATTTATTTATTATTCATAATATAACATATAATGACTATGAATAAAAAATTAAAACAGTTCATTTAAAAGATGATTTAGGATTCGAGATCTTTCAAATTCTTGATATTATTCTTCGATAACTAGCTTGATTTTTTTTAGAGGTCTCAACTACAACATTTTGGAGTGAAGTGAATTATCCCTAATAAAACACTAAAGAAAATGTGAGAATACCATGTGTAAAATACAAATTAAAGATGTGCAAATTCCTTATTTGAATAGAGCGACGCCAATACTTTACTCATTTTGGGCTGGACTAACATTAGAGAACATCATACAAATTATACAATGGGCTAAGATATAATGGACCTAAGTTTGATGACGGCCCAAGTTTGTTTTGCTTGTATTATTGACAAGTTTCGTGCGTGTCTATGTATATATTGCAAAAGAAGTTTCGTATATTCAAACAATGTCGTTCTTGTCGACAAAAATGGAGCCAAATCAAATCAAATGATGTTATATTGTAAAACCAAAAATCTTGAGTGTAGAGCATCATGGCACCACCACATAAGACCACTGTTGGAAATAATAATTCGCTATGTATAACCACTGAGGAACATTGACAAATTTGATTACAATTTAACTGACAACAAATAATTACAGTGTAAATAATAGTACAGACACGGTATGTAACAACAATTTTAAAACTCAAGAACAAAAGATAATAAGTAGTCGATGCACGCTTACAAAGTGTTGTCCTGAATACAATTATTCGCTTTGCACGGGTTGCAAGCAGACTACAACGATCGTCTCAACAGGATACAATGACTAACTCCGATAGAATAGCAACCTTGAATTATTCGAATATGGTAGAACTCTTGGATACTTGCTCTCAACTTGACTTAAGATTAAAGAGAAGAAAAAGAGGAGATAATAACTCTTCAATTGGAATGAGATACTCCAAAATGGAATGAGTTGCTCCAAATAAAGAAACAAGTTGTTATTAATAGGCTAGCAACTTAGTAACTCTCCAAAAATAAAATTAATATAAACAATATGAAGCATACATCAAAAGTAACTCAATTGTATAGTTATTTGTACAGTTTCAAACATAACTCATAAAAGTTAAATTTGTAAAAGAAACATCAACACATTTTAATGTTTCAAACCATTTTGAAACTTTTGAATTTATAGTCAAGTAACAACAACATAAATGAAACATCAATTCATTTTGATGTTTCAAACCAACACTTTCTTTCACAAAATTTTACTATAAAATCTAACAGACTACGACGCTGTCGCAAATCAAAAAGGGCACCAGGTTAAAATTTTCATTCATAATGCCATGGCGCTACTGTGATTTCATAAATGTTGATTTTTCTTCTTCAAGCAAAGTGCGATTAAGAAATTGAGAGTTTTTTTTTCGGCATTTTCTAAGGGACGACAAAAGGTGTTTTCAACCTTCGTTGAAGAGTTTTGAGAGATCTTCGTAGAGTGAATCGTGAGTTTTTTCCTTGAGACAAAAGTAAGAGAAATTATTTTTAAGTGGTTGTAAACTCTTATACATTTTCTTTCTAATATTATTTTAGTGAAACCTGCATTAGTAACAAAGAACTGAACATAGCTCCAATTAGGTGTACCGGTATAAACTTAGTCAAAATCAATGTCAAACGCAACTTTGATCTATTCCTCGTAGCTATTGAATAGGGACATACCTAATCTTAAGTTTTATCATGAGTATTTTATCTCTCATGTACTGAGTGAGGTTTCTCTGATTTAAGATTTTTTTTTTCCGTCTACGATTTAATTTCGAGAATAGGCACCAAGAATGTATTTTCAGTTCAACCCCATTCATAAACATTTTAATTACTCTTTACTATTATATATTTATCTACTTTTTTTTTATAACAGATATATTTATCTACTAAAGTTTATATAAAGTTGATGCTTTAGTATTTAATTACAAAAATAATAATAACAGTCTATAATTTATAAATATATAATTAAGACTTAAGAGGAAAAAGTTTTAATTTTCCTTTTTTTAATTTATATTATTTTAGTTTTTTTTAAGAACAAACTCTAAGTACAAATTAAGAAGAGATAAGACTCTGGAGAACATTGCAAGGCTCTCCTGACCACACATGAGTTATTTGCAAGCTTTGCGCCCTCTTCGCTAAGTTGTGTGTTGCTCCATTCTTACTACGATGAACATAGACAAATCTTATCTGATTCCAATTTAGAGCTATGTCCTTCACATCCCGAGCATAGTCTAATGCTTTTGACAGATCATCCCGTTCACCATTGATAATGTGAATGACATTTAAAGAATCAGATTCAACCTCTAAAGGGACAAAACAATCAATAACATGACTCATCCCTTGTACAATAGCTGCCAGTTCAAAAATAAGTATAGGCCATCGTTTTAACAAAAACTCATGCCCTCCACAAATGACTCTTCCATTCAAGTCGCAAAGAATCCAACCCAGTCCACCCCTAGCCTTTTTCTCGTTCTAGGCCGAATCAGTATTGAGCTTCCACCAACCCTAAGGTGGCATCCTCCAGCTCGATGAAACTTGTAAGGTATCTAAGATTATGTTCAAGAGGTTAGGAACATGGCGCTGCAAAATTTCTTGTAATTGAACCTTCACATTGGCCATAACCACATTCCAGTTCATCATCCCATCCGTATTTCAATGAATTGCTACGTTCCTACAACTCAAGATCTTCCAGATAATAAACATCATTTTACTCATTGCCTCACTAGACCCTTGTTCTTGAATCCATCCAAAGAAATTAGCTATTACCCATCTATCCCTGTTTCCATAAAACATACCCGCATAAGAATGTAAGATATGATTCCAGAATTCATAGGTTGCATGGCAGCTCTAAAAGATGTGAGTGCTCGTTTGCGAACACTGATGGCAAAGAAGGCACAATGGTTGTATAGAAAGTCCCTTCTGAATCAAAGCACACCTCGTTGGTAAAATATCGTGAATGGCTCTCAAACAATAAATTTTTATTTTTCTTGGAACTGGCGTTCGCCACAACTTCTTCCAAAACCGTTCTCGATGCTCCATACTAGATGGAGAAGGAAGGTTCTCATTATACCAATGAACCGCTAATTTTTAAGCACTTTTAATCGAAAACTGTCTGTTCGACGTAAGTTTCCATATAATTTCATCATTGCTTCATCAATTTCAACTCAATTCCAACTCAATTCTAAAAAATAAAACAGAGGGAGGGTAGAAAAACCCATGAAATAAAATTTTCAAAAAATCAACTTTGATTGCTTCATCAATTTCAACTCAATTCCAATGCTTAATACAGTACGTAAGGAACAAAAAACATGAAAAATTACAACCCAAATGAGCTAATACAGAAATTAAATTCACCTAAACTAAGAACCAACCAGAATGTAGAAAACTTGAACAAAAACCCATTTTTCTTCTTTAGATTTCAATCGATTCAACTCCCTCAACTATTTCTAGAAAGAGATTGAATCTTAACAATCCCAGTTTTCACTTGAATCGGACTGAAATTTTGAAGAAAAACGGACCAACTAGTAGAAACCTTACTGTAAAACAGAGGAGAAAAGTTGGAAAAAATAGAGGAAGAAAAACTGGAGAAAAAAAAACAGAGGAATTTTGGAATAAAACCCATGAAAAATTCTACTCCAAAACCAATCATTTGGCCATAGCTTCCTCCCATATTTATGCTCGTTCAATTGGGTTTGTAGCCTCTCCAATTTCATCACAATTCCCATAGATTTTGTACAAAGAATCAGTTCCTTCCATATTTGGCACTTTCCTTTTTATTTATTTTATTTTTTTCACTGCCCAGAAAAAATTGCAACATCATCTTGCAATTTACACAATTTCTCCAGAATTGCAACTTCATCTTGCAATTTCGGTTCAATAATTTCCACAATTCCTGCACAAAAGAAACTCTTTTTAGTTTATTTTTCTATTTTCCTCATTTTTTTTTCTTTCAAATGCACTTCTCACAAGTTATTGATGTTTTTCAAGCATTTTACCAAATTTCTTATATGATTTCTAAAGCAAAGCAAGCATATTCTAAGCTTATGAGCATTAAATAAGCCTTAATTCGAAGGCTTATCAATACTCTAAGGCGTGTTCTTACTTACCATGAACCTGGATTTATCGAAATTAACAATCTACCCTGATGCTAACTCATATGTATCCAATATCAGTCTAATTAATACTTGAACAATATGAACTATCTTTCTGAGTGACCTAAAAAAAGAGAAGACTATCATATGCATAAAAGAGGTGATTAATACTTGAACAATACCGATTAATCTTCAGCCTTGTAAAATTTTTGAGAGCCTCTTCCTTATAAAGTAGACTAGAGAGTCCTTCTGCCATATAAGAAAAAAGTAGGGCGATAGGGGGTCTCCCTGTCTAAAACCTCTTGATGGAGTAAAAGCCAACTGATAAGCCTTAGAATGAAGGCTTATTTAACTCCCAATTGCTTAAAATATTTTTGTTTTGACTTAAGACTATTTGAAAATAGTCGAAAGATTGCTTCAATTTAAGAAAGAAATAAATATGATGGCATTTGGGATAGAGTTCTACATAAATTAATTTTGTTTGCAAAAAATATGGAAATTGCAAAATTGTGATTCTGTAATCTGGAGCAGTAGACTTGGGAATGTGGAAATTGCAAAATCGTGATTATGCAATTTTTTCTGGAGCAGCAGAAAAGTTCAAAAAAGGAAAAAATCTGCATTTAACCCATTCCGAAAATCTTCAATTACAGCATGATTTGGGGGATTTTGAGCACGAAATTTGGGCATTATTCAACCCTAATGAAGGCCTATAAAAGGAGAGAAGTTGATTGAAGAATGCATTCTGTTTTGGAGACATTTTGGAGTTGTTTTTCTTTTTTTTTTTTTTTTTTCAGTTTTCTTCCTCTGTTTTCTACAGTTTTTTGTTTTCTGTTTTACCGTGACTACTGTGATTTTTTTAGTTCTTCGTCTCCTTTGATTTATCTTATTTGATTCAAGTGAAGAAGTTGGGGATTGGAGGACGTTTTTGGAGTTAATTTTCATGGGTTTTCTTCTTGTTTCTCTCTCTGTTTTCTGCAGTTTATCTTTGTCCTCTGTTTCCATTTTTTTTCCTCTGTTTTACCGAGAGTGTCTGCAAGTTTTCTACAAGTTTAGTTTATGTTTTAAGGTAGTTGAATGATGTTATTTTCAACTTTGTTTAATACATTTGATATTCTTATTGGGTTAAATTTATATTGGAGGAACTCAATTTATTTTACTGAAAGTATACGATTCATAGGTGTTTTTCTGGGTTCTCCTCTGTTTTTCATGGAACATTTGCTCAATTTATTACTCATTGGAAGTATCACTAGAAGTATCAATTCTCTTTAGCTTGTTAATTCATTTTCCTTAAGTGTTATTTCTAGAGTAATATATTAGTCAACTTTATGTATACATGGAGTTTATTTTAACTTGTAGCTTAGTTTCTTATAGATTTTAATATGAGCTAAACTTCTTAGGGGGTTCAAGGATGTGAATTCCCTAAGAAGTAATTGTAGCCTAAATTTCAATAAAAACCAAGTCTACATCTTAATTGTTTGCTTGTGTTGAACAAATTTCCATTGAGATTCTTGATTGATCAACTAGGGTAGCAACTTAAGCTTAGATCTAATACCGATGAGGTTAGTGATAAGTGGATTTAGCACAAGTGATGGAGGAAAGAGCTTAGATATAAGCAAATCCTTACCCTAGACATAGGGATTAAGGACTCCAAGGCCCATAAAATTGTTGAGCCGAATTATCTAAGATAGATGGAGTATAGACATATAAGTCACTCACTTAGCTTCCTAAAAACTTAAATTCAAGGTGAATAGAATAAGCAATTTTGGTTTACAATTGAGTGTGGAGTAGGTTGGCATTGCAATTTTGGCTTGCAATTACAACTTAGAACAATGACATTCTTGAGCCCCATCTTATTCTAAATTCCTTTTGCAATTTCATTTACTAAGCTTATTTAGTTTGCTATCCAATATTGCCAATTCTAGATTATGCAATTCAATTATGCAAATTTTGTTATTTCAATTATTGTCATTTCTAGATTCTACAATTAGATTCGACAAATTTTTTAACACACCAACCCAACCTTATTTTTGCAATTTTAGTTTTCAAGTTGCAATTGTCCTACACTTTGCTTTACAATATTTTTGTTACACCGTTTCTTTGTGTAAGACCCACATTTGGTCTTCTAACTTTCGGTTATATATATGTGATAGTGATTATTTGATTTTGGATTATTTGGAAAGAAAAGAAAGTTTAAAATAAAATAGAAAAGTAAAAAAAAAAAAAGAATTGGTTTTGATATATATATATATTGGAAGAGTTTTTTTAAAAAAAATAAATAAAATAAATACATAATAGGAAAGCTTTGTTTGAAGCTTTGGATTAGGAAAATAATAATAATAATAATAATAATAATAATAATAATAATAATAATAAAAGAAATGAAAGAAATAATGTGTGGCTTCAAAGAAGCCACATGTATTATTGTTTGATAGATTGAAGGCCACATATATTATTTTGGTTTTAAAAAGAAAGGAAAAAAGAAAAGAAAAGAAAAGAAAAGAAGATGTTCACGAAAAACAGAGAAGGAGAGGAGGAAAAGAAAAGAAAGAGAAAGAGAAGGAGAAGGAGAAATACATATGAAGAGAAGGTTTATTAGGCAAGATTTCAAGCCGGTAAGCTCCTTATCTTTAAAGTTTGAAAGATTAAGAAACATATGTAAGTTTTGGATACCTTAATGTGGGTTTTTGATTTCCTTATGCTTAAAAGTTTCCATGGATTTTGTTGGTAGTGTTTTTGGATAGAGTTGACTTGGAAGAAGAAAAGAAACAAATGGATTAGAATGGAAGATGAAAAGGGTGAAGAAATGAAGTTTTGTGGGTGGATAAAGGAAGAAGAAAATGAATAGTGAAAGGTATAAAAAAAAAAAAGAAAACAAAAGAAAACAAAATGGTCTATCACGTGAAGGGTTAGAAATGGAAAGAAAAATGGAATATTTTATCATTAAAAGTACAAAAGAGGGTTAATTAGGAGAGAAAATACTTGTTTGAAGAAGTCTTGGTGTGGGAGAGGTATAATTTGAGATAAAGAAAATAGTATTTTATTAAAGAAAAAGAAAAGAATGGTTTATGGGAAAAGACAATGAGATATTAAGGTGGATTGGACAAAAAAAAATGAAAATGAAAAAAGTACTTGGCAATAAATGGATGAGAGAGAGTGTAGAATTTAAAGGTTGACTAATGGGTAATGTGTAAGGATGGAGAATTGGGTTAATTGATATTTAGTTGATACTATTGGGTTTCTAAATTACATGGTTTGAAGAATTAAATTGTGATATAGTTATTGAAATTCTAGGTCGAGCGAAGTTCGGAACGACTAATAGCAACTCGAAATTCTCGCGTCGATAATTTTGTGAGTGGTTTGTTTTACGAATTGTTTTCATTATTTGATTATTATTATAGATTTTTAAGAATTCTATAATTATGTGTGAATTTAGAGAAACTGCAAAGAGATTTTTAGAGAATTGTTATGAATTTCAAAAAATGGTATTGAAATTTCAATATTTTATGCTTTTAGCATAAATTATTATTTGAGAAATATTTAAGATATTTTATGATTAATGAGATGTTTGAAGAATTTTAATGTTTATTGAGAAATGTATAAGATTTTTGAGATGTGATCTCAAAGAAAATATGATTTTAGAAATGTTTTATATTATTGAGAGATTTGATTATTATTTGAGAATTTATACATGTTTAGTGTTATTTGAAAATCTCTCAAGTTTATGAGATGTTTAAAGAAAAAGCATGATTTTCAGAAAGAGTTTGAGAAGTTAAGAGATTTATGCTGGAAGTGGTTTTCAAAACACTAGATCTTTGTACCCTTGGTGATTACCCGATATGCTATGAGAATGTGTTTCCATAGTATGCTCGCATACTCAGGCCGCAGGGGATGCAGGGGAATGCCGGGGCCATTAGGTGCCGAATCCGGATTCCAAATCCTGGTCCAAATCCTGGACTTGAAGCATTACAGATGTTAGAGTTTGCTCTACGTGCACGTATGACAGAGATATGTTCTGCTATGTATCTGGAGATTACTCGGTACATAGTATGATAGAGATTTGGGTACAGATTTGGTGATGAATTTCACTAGTTATATTTATGCTTTCCAGAGTTATAATTACGGATTTCCCTATCTATGTTTTTACGAACTCGTGCTTATGTTTTCAAGAATTGTTGAATTAAGAGTTATTGTTTCACGAGAAGTTTATTTACAGACTTTAATGTCTTAAAATGATCTCGAAGGTTTCTAACTGATCGTGATTTACATTATTCCACAGAGTTATGAGCTTCTATTTAGTAAAAGAATAATTTTTCTTGAACATTTATTTTCTTATGGAGTTACCACTCACTGGGCTTTTTAGCTCATTCTTTTGTTTTTAATTTTTCCACCAGGTTGCTCTTGAGTTTCAACCAGAGTTAGCTAATCAGAGTCTGCCACCAGTCTTGTCAAGTCATTGCATATCATTTATTGTAAGTAAAGGGAGAAATTCCAATGCGTTGTTTATGAGATATTCATAGTTAAAGATAGATAATGAGAAAAGAGATAAAGACTTGGCAATAGATTCCATTGCACATTTGGGGTCTACTGCCATCACAGCTCATCCTAGGTTCAGTAGAGTTAATCTAGGGTGGGTTGTGACAGTTTGGTATCAGAGCAATAAGATTCTGCATGACATGAGTAGTAAGTGCATATTAGTGGATATAATGTGTGATATGCAATGCTTTATAAGTAATCATGAGTCATGGTGGCAGATCACGTATGTTACAAGAAATTGAAACTCAATGAGCTACTGGTAGGCAAAGTATGGTGAATGAAGAATTGGTTGGAGATATTAGTTACTCAGAAGATGAGGAACAAGGGGATGCAAATGATAGAGAAAAATCGTTTATGGTTAAAATTACTTAAGATGAGATGTTTAAAAAAAAAAAATGAAAAAAGAGAGAAATGAAAAATTTATAGAATCAAATGATTGATATAGTTGAGAGCAAGACCATTTATTGGGACGAAAAATCTAGTTGATATAGAAATTTGCATGGATAAATTGGAAATGTATTTAAAGGTAATGAAATGCCTTGAAAATAAAAGGTGATAAGACCTTGCTATATTTCTTTTAGAAGAAGTGGCTCAGGATTGGTGGAAATCAAATACAAGTAGGCGATCAAATGGTCACGAGGTTAGTTGGAATGAATTCAAGAAAGTTTTATATGAGGAATATTGTCCACCATTGTATAGAGTTGGGAAGTGAAAGGAATTTTTGAGTTTGGAGCACAAGTCGATGATATAATGTTGCGTAACAAAGAAAGTATATTGAGCTTTTCAAATATGCAACCATGATAATTGAGGATGAGATTGACAAGTGTAAGAGGTTTGAGAATGGTTTATGAGAGAAAGTTTGAATTTTTTGTATAGGGTCAGAGTGGAGAGTAATTGGGTGATTAGTTGAAGCAACTATGAGAAAAAGAAAAATATAGATGGTGAATTTACTTTATGTAGTAGCGTTTGGAATGAAGATGCTCAAGAACTTGAGAGCAAATAAAATTTTAACAAGTGTAAGCTAAAGGAGTAAACATTTTTTTTAAAATGACGAACCTATAAAGTAGATATATGATGGGGAAGTTAGGAAAATGTTTGATGTATTAAGATGCCTAAAGGATAAGAAGTGATGTTTATCACTTCCTTTTCAAAGAAGGAGCTTATAGTTAATTGGAGTTTAAGTAATAGACTTTAAAAATTGAGGAATTGAAATTGAGACTTTGAAATACGAAATTAAAGCGATTTCAAGGAAATTTTTCTACAAAGAACATTTGTTTGTGGTCAAGAGACATTTGATACAAAATGAGTGTTTAAAGTTAGTACAAAGATCAATGACCATTTTGTAGTACTAAAATATATGCTTAGAACCTTCTAAGTGTGCCATCATCATTAGCGAGCACAAGATTTCTAAGTGTAAGAATATGGAGGGTCAAGGATGAACTCCTATCCTTATATTGAAGTGAAATTGATGGAAAGTTTGTAGAAAAGGCTATGAGAGTTGAAAAGAGTATGTTTAAAATGAGGAGATTTAGAGGACCATTGGAGAACGTACATGACCCTTCAACCAGTACAATTAATATTTCAAGTGTTAGGTGGATTGTATTAGATCTAGCACCTTATCATAGGTATGTGTGCATTGTTTGTTGGACAAAAGAGGATGGTATGAGGTGGTGCATTATTTAAAATCAATTGAATATGGTGGTGGTATGTAATAAGTATTTGTTACCTTGATAGAGAAAATACTTGATTAGCTCAAGTATGTTCCAACATGTTTTAAAACTATTATGCGATTAGGATATCGCTAATACTTGAAAAGAAAATGTATTAAAGATTGGTATTAGGACTCAGTCTAAGTACTATGAGGTTTTGGTTAGACCATTCAAGATGGTTAGTAGATCAACAAGTTATGGATTTTATGAACAAAGTGGTCAATTCTTAATTATACAAATTGTGTTAGTATTCATTGACAAGTTGACATATTTTAGAAGGAAAGTCACAATAGATTCTCCAGAATAAGGTTACAAATATTGCAAGATAAATGTGTGATATGATTAATGTAGCAAGTTCAAGTTTTGGCGCTATCAAGTTATGCTTCTAGACTAAGTGATTCATGCGAGGACATGTTGTTAAACTCCAAGGATTGGAAATAGTAGTTAAATGAGGGCAATCCATAATTTTTTTTATAAAGGTTGGAAGCTTTATGTGATTATTTGGTTAGTTTTATTGAAGAATCATCCAAGATCAAACATCTTTTGACTAATTGGACTTGAAAGAATTTGAAATCTATATGGTCAAATAAGTGCGAGTATAGACCTTGAAATATGAAGTAAAGCCTAGTTACCCCTCAATATTTACACTTTGGAAGAATAAGAAGAGTTTGTTATCTTAGTAATGCTCTTATTAAGTTTGAAATGAATTTTGATGCAAAGATTGGAAGGTAATGTTACATGTACCTTGGTGATTGAAGAAGTATGAGCACGACTATCCAACTCAAGAATAGGACTAGTTACAATGATATTAGTCTTGAAGGGATAAGAGACTTAAAGATGGGTGGCATTATCTAAATGAAGAAAAGTTTCACATATGGACAAATCACAAGGATTTAAAGTATCTCTTTAACTAAAGGATTAAAATGTGCTTAAGAGAAGATAACAAAAAAAAAAAAAATTGGAAGAATATTATGATTGTGCCATTGATTAATATTTAGGAAAGAGTAATGTGCTAAAGGCTAGTGTGTCACAAGGATTTTTGACTTCTCTACTAAGTCCTTTATGGAAATGAAAACATATCGGGATGGACTTATTACTTGGTCTTTCTTATGCTCAAAGTGGTTATGATCATAACTATATTGGTCGATGATTGTTATGTTGATCAAGATTGCTAATAATTGTTGATCAAAACTGTGAGTTCCTTGGATAAATTGACTAAAGTTGTATGTGGATGAGATAGTCAATTTATACGAACTTCTAGAGTTAAAAAAGTATCGGACAAAGCTTCAAGAAATACTTCTCAAGTATGGTCTAGTGACATTTTAGTACAATTTTTTTTTACCCCACAATAGATGGATATTCGAAATAAGCTATCTAGACTTAGAAGATATGTTACGAGCCTATTTGCAGTTCAAGGAAAGATGGGACACTCATTAGTCTATTGTGAAGTTTGCTTATGATAATGGCCATTGTTCAAGAATAGAGATGGTTTTAGTTAAAGAATTGTATAGGTAGTTCAAAAACTCCATTTGTTGTAACAAAGTGGTAAAAGAAACTTACGCAAGATCGACAAATAGAGTTATGTAAATAAATATCAAAGGAGCATAGAATTTGAAATTTATAACAAGATTGATCTCATAACTTATCATTGAAACGACAATCATGAGATTTGATAGGAAAGAAAAATCGAGCAATGGATATAAAGATCATTAAGAGACCTTCAAGCGTATTGAATCAATGACATATCGTTTGGTCTCATCGATGAAACTTTCAAAGCATTCATGAGTATAATCTTGCTTCTGTGATGTGTAAGCATGTATCAAATCTATTACACAATTTGAGGTGAAACAAAGGAAAAGTAGCAATATTGGCTCAACATGAGGTTCAAAGATACCATATATCAATTTGGATATGTTGTTTACTCTTGACAAGAATGCTTGTGATTTTAGATGAATCTTGGTTTTATGTACTCTATATTCTTTTATAATTTCAATTGGGTGTTGGTAAAAGACAAATATTACTTCAGTTGAGAAATTTTTGATAGTAGGTAGTATATGATGGACTTATGATCACAGATGGGATATGGAGTTGATCGAGAATTATATACTTTTATATGCGTATTAAGCTCGTTTAAATTATAGATATGAAAGAAAAGGTGTATGTGAACGGTTCGTTTGCTAAAGTTTTAGTGAAAAATCATGTTTGGAAGAGCAATTTGGAGATGAACAGCAAATGAAAAAGTGAAGTTCAAATACATTTCATGATTGAATTTCGAGGACGAAATTCTTAAAAGGTGGTAATAATTTGTAAGACCCACATTTGGTCTTCTAACTTTTGGTTATATATATGTGATAGTGATTATTTGATTTTGGATTATTTGGAAAGAAAAGAAAGTTTAAAATAAAATAGAAAAGTAAAAAAAAAAAAAAAGAATTGGTTTTGATATATATATATATTGGAAGAGTTTTTTTAAAAAAAATTAATAAAATAAATACATAATAGGAAAGCTTTGTTTGAAGCTTTGGATTAGGAAAATAATAATA
The DNA here is from genome assembly GCA_033996785.1 of Trichosanthes truncata. Classification (NCBI taxonomy): domain Eukaryota; kingdom Viridiplantae; phylum Streptophyta; class Magnoliopsida; order Cucurbitales; family Cucurbitaceae; genus Trichosanthes; species Trichosanthes truncata. The sequence continues at coordinate 76,684,922 of JAWPNB010000003.1, forward strand.
ATAATAATAATAATAATAATAATAATAATAATAAAAGAAATAAAAGAAATAATGTGTGGCTTCAAAGAAGCCACATGTATTATTGTTTGATAGATTGAAGGCCACATACATTATTTTGGTTTTAAAAAGAAAGGAAAAAAAAAAAGAAAAGAAAAGAAAAGAAGATGTTCACGAAAAACAAAGAAGGAGAGGAGGAAAAGAAAAGAAAGAGAAAGAGAAGGAGAAGGAGAAATACATAAGAAAAGAAGGTTTATTAGGCAAGATTTCAAGCCGGTAAGCTCCTTATCTTTAAAGTTTGAAAGATTAAGAAACATATGTAAGTTTTGGATACCTTAATGTGGGTTTTTGATTTCTTTATGCTTAAAAGTTTCCATGGATTTTGTTGGTAGTGTTTTTGGATAGAGTTGACTAGGAAGAAGAAAAGAAACAAATGGATTAGAATGGAAGATGAAAAGGGTGAAGAAATGAAGTTTTGTGGGTGGATAAAGGAAGAAGAAAATGAATAGTGAAAGGTATAAAAAAAAAAAAGAAAACAAAAGAAAACAAAATGGTCTATCACGTGAAGGGTTAGAAATGGAAAAAAAAATGGAATATTTTATCATTAAAAGTACAAAAGAGGGTTAATTAGGAGAGAGCATACTTGTTTGAAGAAGTCTTGGTGTGGGAGAGGTATAATTTGAGATAAAGAAAATAGTATTTTATTAAAGAAAAAGAAAAGAATGGTTTATGGGAAAAGACAATGAGATATTAAGGTGGATTGGACAAAAAAAAAATGAAAATGAAAAAAGTACTTGGCAATAAATGGATGAGAGAGAGTGTAGAATTTAAAGGTTGACTAATGGGTAATGTGTAAGGATGGAGAATTGGGTTAATTGATATTTAGTTGATATTATTGGGTTTCTAAATTACATGGTTTGAAGAATTAAATTGTGATATAGTTATTGAAATTCTAGGTCGAGCGAAGTTCGGAACGACTAATAGCAACTCGAAATTCTCGCGTCGATAATTTTGTGAGTGGTTTATTTTACGAATTGTTTTCATTATTTGATTATTATTATAGATTTTTAAGAATTCTATAATTGTGTGTGAATTTAGAGAAACTGCAAAGAGATTTTTAGAGAATTGTTATGAATTTCAAAAAATGGTATTGAAATTTCAATATTTTATGCTTTTAGCATAAATTATTATTTGAGAAATATTTGAGATATTTTATGATTAATGAGATGTTTGAAGAATTTTAATGTTTATTGAGAAATGTATAAGATTTTTGAGATGTGATCTCAAAGAAAATATGATTTTAGAAATGTTTTATATTATTGAGAGATTTGATTATTATTTGAGAATTTATACATGTTTAGTGTTATTTGAAAATCTCTCAAGTTTATGAGATGTTTAAAGAAAAAGCATGATTTTCAAAAAGAGTTTGAGAAGTTAAGAGATTTATGCTGGAAGTGGTTTTCAAAACACTAGATCTTTGTACCCTTGGTGATTACCCGATATGCTATGAGAATGTGTTTCCATAGTATGCTCGCATACTCAGGCCGCAGGGGATGCAGGGGAATGCCGGGGCCATTAGGTGCCGAATCCGGATTCCAAATCCTGGTCCAAATCCTGGACCTGAAGCATTACAGATGTTAGAGTTTTCTCTACGTGCACGTATGACAGAGATATGTTCTGCTATGTATCTGGAGATTACTCGGTACATAGTATGATAGATATTTGGGTACAGATTTGGTGATGAATTTCACTAGTTATATTTATGCTTTCCAGAGTTATAATTACGGATTTCCCTAGCTATGTTTTTACGAACTCGTGCTTATGTTTTCAAGAATTGTTGAATTAAGAGTTATTGTTTCACGAGAAGTTTATTTACAGACTTTAATGTCTTAAAATGATCTCGAAGGTTTCTAACTGATCGTGATTTACATTATTCCACAGAGTTATGAGCTTCTATTTAGTAAAAAAATAATTTTTCTTGAACATTTATTTTCTTATGGAGTTACCACTCACTGGGCTTTTTAGCTCATTCTTTTGTTTTTAATTTTTCCACCAGGTTGCTCTTGAGTTTCAACCAGAGTTAGCTAATCAAAGTCTGCCACCAGTCTTGTCAAGTCATTGCATATCATTTATTGTAAGTAAAGGGAGAAATTCCAATGCGTTGTTTATGAGATATCCATAGTTAAAGATAGATAATGAGAAAAGAGATAAAGACTTGGCAATAGATTCCATTGCACATTTGGGGTCTACTGCCATCACAGCTTATCCTAGGTTCAGTAGAGTTAATCTAGGGTGGGTTGTGACACCTTGGGATTCGATACTTGGTACTCACATACTATTTTATATTACTTCGATCACGTGCGCTTGCGTGTATGCCGATCACCAACTGTGGAGCCCCATTAAGAAGAAAACGGACCGTTTCCACACACCCCATAACCAAATTTATCTGATTTCCAGCAAAACCAATGCCTTCCAACACCTTGTGAAGATAAATCAATTCCACTCTATCATAGGCTTTACTCATATTTAGATTAAGAGCATCCACACCCTTTTTTCCTGAACGTTTATTCTTCAAAGCATGAATACACTTAAATCCCAGCAAAACATTTTCAGTTATCAGCCGACCAGGAATAAAAGATGACTGTGCTGGAGAAATGATCTTATCAAGTATCTATTTCGACCTATTGGCAAGTGTCTTAGCAATTAGCTTATAGACAACGTTGCATAAATTGATCAGTCTATAATCAGCCATTCTCCGAGGAACCTGAACTTTGGGGATAAGTGTAATTAAGGTATGATTTAAATTCTCCACGTTACCACCACTATTCAGATAATTGAGACATAAACTAAATGTATTATTCCCCACAATCTCCCAAAAGGATTGATAAAAGACAACATGGGGGTCAGAGCCTTGTGAGGATGCATTTCTTTTAGAGCTAATTCTATTTGCTCCCTTGTAAACAACCGAGAAAGTTCCCTATTATTATACTCAGACACTATACATTTTATACACCTTGTGACCTTTTCTATCATTTCTAGTGTTGGCTGTAAGAAGAAAAAGGATTTTGAAAGTAACTGGTGGCTATCATACCCATATCTTTCTCCTTTACGTACCAGACACCTACCTCATCTTCTATACCCACCACTTTGTTTCGACGTCTCATTTGTGAGGCGCACATGTGAAACCATTTAGTATTGCGATCCCCACATTTTAGCCAATCTTCCCTGGATTGCTGCTTCCAGTATAGTTCATCTTTTTCTATAAGTTTCTCCAAAATTCCTCATTTTTCCTTCCAGTCCCGTAAGTTATGGGAGCCCAAATCAGCCTCTAAAGCTTGTATTTCCTTTTTAGTTTGCACTATCGCTCCTTTCAGAGATCCTCCTAACCTTTGAATATCCCACCTTTTCAATTTTTGTAAACAGTTTTACATTTTTCTATGATGATCACCGTCATAGAGAGTCCTATTTCGATCCCAAACATTCCCCACAATCTCCCTACATGACTCATTAGTAGCCCAGCTAGTTTCAAATCTCAAAGACTGTTGCCGAACATCAGATTTCCTTTCCAAATGTTCATTCCATCGACAGACAATTGCATGGTGGTCCGAAGCATGGACCCAAATGATGTACCTGAAATTTTTTTGCTCTTAATCCAAAAATCGTAATTTAATTAAAAAAAAACGATCTAACCTCTCCCATGTAGAGTTTCCATCTTGGAAATGGCAGACCCAAGTGAATTTGTGCCCTATAAAGCTGATAATTCTCATTTATGAGGATTATTTAGCCTTTTTACTTAGTTATTCTTGTTATTTTATGTGTGTTATTAGATAAAATGGCTAGAAAAAAGTTGGTTTAAATTGAATTATTATTGGAAGCCTTTTAAATTAAGTAAGTGGAGAAAATAAAGTAATAGAAAATGAAAACCACACTTACCTGATGTTTTCATGCAGGAATTTGAAGAATGCAACAGAAATGCAATTGCAATTCTGGAAGATTTGGAATACAATGCAATAGAAATGCAATTGCATTTTTGCAAAAATCTGAAAAACTCACCAAACATGGGATTAGCGTAATTTTAGGGATTTTATGCAATTCTTCTCCATGAATTCAGCAAGGCAAGTTGACCTAAGCTGCACATGAACAAATATGGAAACCCTAACCCATAAAGCTTATAAAAGAAGGAAGGAACGGAGGCAATGAGGTGCGAGTTTTTCATGTAACAAGACCTCTGGGTTGTTGTGTTTTTTTCTTCTGTTTTGTTGTTATTTTTTCTTCTGTTTTCCAGCCCCTTTCAACTTCAAAACTCAATCCTTCCTCAATAAAAGTTGAAAGAAGTGAAGGTTCAATTTCCTTTGAAAAAAATGGAGTTGAGTTGATTGAGTAAGAAGTGAAAAATGGGTCATGTTCTTCTATTTCAATAGATTTATTTAAGTTATTTGCTTATATTTTAGGAACGTAGTTGCTGCTGTATTTTCATTTATTCAGTTATAGTTCAAGATTCAAGTTAGATGTTTAAGTTTCATTGTATATTCGGCATTGAGTTTTTAGTTGTTTATAAAATTTTCAGTTTGTTCGAATTAATTTTCTTCTACTAAAGTTTCATTCTAGTTTATGTTCTTTAAGTTTTGGTTAAGTTATTTTCATTTCTACATTTTGGAATTTTATCTATTCTTTCTCTCGTTCTCAGTTATGCATTTTTATTACTTTAAAGCTTTGTTTTTTACTTTTGCAATGATGAGTTAATTTTCCTTTAGGGGTTCAAGTTCGTGAATGCCCTAGAGGAAAAATGTAAAGCTTAAAAGCCCAAACAATCTAGTTAATACTTGAAATTTTGTTTATTTTTGTTGAATTAACATTGGGTAAACCTAGTCGGCCAACTAATGTTGTTTGTCAAGCTTGAACTTAATATCGAAAGGGTTAAGGAAAGGTGGATGTCACAAAAGCAATGGAGGAAAAAGCTTAGAAATAAGTCCTGAACAACGACCCTAAACATAGGGCGAGACTCCAAAACTGCTAGAATTGTGCACGAAATTATTTAAGTTAAATTAGCCATAGAAATATAGGTTTAATCACTTAGCCTCCTAAAGATTTTGAAGCAAAATTGAATAGGAGTCAAATTCGGTTTACTTAGTTTTCTTGGGTTAGCTACGATTGCAATTGCATTTTAGTTGTATTTCTTTCCAAAGGAGCATGAACAACTTGAGTTTCCTTTATCATTCTTATTGATTTTTCAATTATTTTCATCAGCAAAAACATATTTCCATATTTTTATAACTTTGGTTATCGAAATTACAATTTGAGAACAATTTTTGCTATCTTTTGAATTTTGTTATATCTGTTTCCTGTGGGATTGATACTTTGGAGTACTTCCAATTTTATACCATTTGCATCGACAGTGTGTACTTGCACTGGACTTGAGCTTATTTTTTAAACTATTTTTTTTTATTAAAATTCCCCACGTTTTAGTTTAATCAAAACCCTAGATCCATCAGTTGACAATTATCATTAGCATTCCTAATTTGGATATGAGAGTTTAATTTCTAAGATAAAAAAACTCGTCGTTCTTGGTTCTCATCCAAACCAATCATCATCGGACTATTTTTATAGTTTTATTTCTATTATCTTTTAGTTCTCGTTCCACCATCTCCCATGAATTTCATAGTATTTTACTTTTTTAAAAAAATTTTATCCCCACATCGACAATTTCTCAATGCCACAGTTTCAATTTTCTACTGAAACATTTTCAGAAGATTTGATTTCATTCCAATATCTTCGGTTACTTTTCTTCACTATTGAGCATGAGAGAGACTAGGAGCGAGGAGACCCTGGAGAGCCAAAGAAGCCCATTACTGACTTGACCATACGAGAGGGGAAGAGTTGAAGAGCGTTTGTTAAATCACCACTTAACCTGAAAATTTAAGTTGATGGGTTACCATGAATTTAATTATATAACTACTTTAATAGGAGTTACCAACGATGACATTAGTGGCAGTGTTAGTGATGGCAGCAACATTTTATCGAGTCATGAGGAAGAACTAGAGAGGGATGCAGTGCGAAGGTGGCCAAAAAGTGGAGTTAGAGAGAAAGGAAGCTGATGCTTTTTGAAATGGTGAAAATCAATCCAAAACATGCAGTTAATGATTCAAAATTAATTTTGATGGTGTTTAAATTACATTTAGAAGTGTAGAAACAAATATTAACTATTTCAAAATCACTCCCAAATATACTCATTTGAAATCATGTACTATGAGCAGTAAGTAAATGGATGGAGGACAAGCACTTGAGGTAGATAACTCTTTTTTTTTTTAAAATAAATTTGGTTGAATGGATTTGGGGCTTAATTGATTGGATTATTTTAATATTTTAATATTTTTATATATACCTTGATTTTTTATTTTTGATTTTTTTGCCTTTAATTTCCTTTTACCATATAACTAAACAAAATGATTTTTGTTTAGTTTTTAAAATATAATAATTGATTAATCCAAATTTCTTAATAAAATATACGAAAATAAAAATGATAAAATTCAAGAACGAAATTTAAATATTTTAAAGTGAAAAATAAAAATAGAGCAATAAAATTTATAGACCTCGTATTTATGAAATCTCTATCAGCCCATTTACCTTTTTGTCCTCTTTCTATTGAATGATGAGATATTTTCATCATAAAAAGAAAAAAAAAAGAAAAGAAAAGAAACTACCACAGAAATCATAAAAATTCAGCTTCTAGATTTCTATTCCCTGAAGCAATTGCTAAATTGACATAAATTTTAAATCAATCAGCTTCTAGATTGGACAAGGTTCTTTCTCCATAAGGAATTTTTCCAAAAATTCAGAATAAATTTCAATCCTATTTTTTAGTTCAACCTAATTATTTCAATTTAGTCCTTAAATTTTTAAATATTTCATTTTAATTCTCAAATTTTGCATAAAAACTTTATTTTGTTTCTTATCATTAACTTTTCAATAACCATTCAACAACAATATATAAATACATTTAAAAATCCAATTTACTAGATATGACTTCAAAAACTAATTCATGTAGACATGTATTGACCAGATAAATGAACAAAAGACGTGTAAAAGTTAACGACAAAAGCAAAAAATGGATTTTTATGCAAAGCAAAAGCACTAAAACAAAATGTTTAAAATTAAGTGATTAATCAAAGTAGACTAAATGGGATATAAACCTTAAGAATATATAACCTTTCAAAAAGCACAACCAACTAATATTTGTCCATGATAATGATACAAAGTTTCCAAGGATTATCCAGTTACAGTACATGTAATAGACATTTAGAAAGCAGCTTACTTTTCTCAAAGAGTTAACTCTGATGTATATTGAAGTGCTACAATTTCTACTTTTTTAACCCCAAAAGAAGCAGTACCAGCCCGAAATAGTCGAATCGATACGCCAATCTGATGAACTTGAGCTTGAAATCGTTCCATGGCGGATATCGTGGCTCCAGTTCTAGCAAAAAGCTTCTCTGCAACACTGCTTTTTCATGGCTGAACGTGTCAAAAGAATACTTGCCATGATAACTACCGATACCGCTCTGACCGACACCGCCGAATGGTAGGGAATCGCACACAAACTACAAGAGAAAATGCATCTCATTTCTTCTGCTTGGTGCAAAGTTTTCTTTGAGAGAATAGGTAGAACACAATACCTGAACCATGGTATCATTGAATGTGACACTTCCTGATGACGTTTCAGATAGAATCCGTTTCTTGAGAGTTTCGTCTTCCGTGAAGACGTAAAGAGCTAGAGGTTTTGGTCTTGAGTTGATGAACTCTATGCTTTCTTCAATTTTGTTCAACTGTTTCAAGAACATTGATGATCAGAGAATCTATGGTTTTGTGAAACTGTTGAAAGGTTTTACACTAATTCTTACTGTGATTATCGGTAACAGGGGACCGAAGATTTCTTCGGTCATGATATCGGCATCAAGCGGAGGATTCAACAATATTGTTGGCTCAATGAAGCTACAAGATCAAAGCAAAGCATTCAATAGAACAGTCAGCAGCAAAAAGTTCTTCACATTGGAGAATTTTGCTTACAGTTGTTGTTTGTCCATGGAACCACCATGGACAATGGAAGCAGCAACCTTGGGGTCTTTGAGAAGATTGCTAATTCTTTCAACATGTTGCTCATTAACAATTCGGGCTAGGCTAATTGAGTTTTTTGTGTTTTCTCCGTAAAACTTCTTGATTATTCGCTTTAACGACTCGATCTGAAAGAGGAAGATCACAAAGATCAGCTAGAAAAACAGTAGGCCTGCAGCAGACATGAGAAAAGTGATTAGAGTGAACTTGTTTTTACCAATTCTGAAGCAAACTTATCCTCCACAAGCACATAGTCTATCCCTATGCACGCCTGCCCAGAGCACGGCCCCCATTTTCCTCCAACGATTCTCTTGACCGCTACCTATGAATTCAAGGCAAAAAAGAATTACATAACGAACTTCGATCCGTTAACGACATTACGTTTCAGCTACCAAATTAAACAACCTTCATATTGGAATGAACGGAGGAGTAATCAAAGATTGCAGGGCATTTTCCCCCAAGCTCTAAAGTAACAGGAGTTAAATGCTTTGCAGCTGCAGACATCACAATCCTCCCTACCCTCGAACTCCCTGAAAAGATCACTCAGTAATGATCAAATCAAAGAACACGAACACACCGAACGATCGCCATTGTTAAACGAGTCAAGTTATACCGGTGAAGAAGATCTTATCCCACTTGTGCTGCAGAAGTTGTTCACTAACATCAGCTCCACCCTCCACAACCTTGATGGCTTTACTGTCAAGGTATAGAGGGAGTGTTGCAGCAAGCAAAGACGAGCACGCCGGAGCATTTTCTGACGGTTTTAAAACAGCCGTGTTGCCCGCTGATATTGCTCCAATTAATGGATCCAATGCCAAAGCTGCAAAGACAAGCAGAAGCATCAGAATTCTTCAATTTTGAATGAAAGAATCAATCACAAGGTTGCAATGTCCTCCTTTAATCCAAAGCCCGCACCACTTAAAACTTTGCCTTGTTTGATAGACCAATTCTCAAAAGCAGATCATGGGTCCATTTTGTTTTACAGTTTACTTGAGGTAAAGAAGGAATATACTCACAAAGGGGAAAGTTCCAAGACGAAATTATGAGGACCAAACCAAATGGCTCAGACAAAACTTCTCCTTTTGCTGGGTAGAACAGTAAGGGCACATATTTCTACCTCCCAACAAAAACAACCATATTAGAGAGAAGAAGAAGAAGAAGAGGAAGAGAAGAAGAAGAAGAAAACCAACCTTTTTAGGGGCCATCCATTTCTTTAGACAGCACAAAGCATTGTTTGCAGATTTCAGAACAACTCCAACCTTAAACCACTAGCAAAATTAGGCCTTCTTTCCATATAAAGAAAAATATCATCTTTATCAAAAATCATTGTTCAATTTCCAAATTTGTGTGGTAAAACATTGAATCCCAAAACAAAAAACTGGTTAAAAAATTCACCTCATCTCGAAAAATTTCCACAGGATGCTTCCCAAGATCTTGATAAAGAGCTTCAAAAATGGCGTTTTCTTTGTCGTGGATGAACTGAATCAAAGAAATCAGCTGGTTTTTCCTCCATTCCAGACTCCTTGTTCTTCCACTTCTGAAGCTTTGCCTCATCTCCTCTAAATTGGCTTCCATATTTGCAAAACCCCACCTCTGTTTTTTGGACTCGAAAGTGCGAGATTATATTTTTCAACTCGAAATCATGTTTTGATTTGATCTCTGTGGGTTTCTTTTTCTTTCTTTTGTATTTTTTTTTCTCTGTTCCAAGATTTTGGAGTCATGCCATTACTTTCCAAGTTGACAAATCCTCAGATTTTATGGAACCAGTTAGGCCTATAATTTATTGCTCCACGTCCTTCATGAAAGCCACGTTCAAGCATTGAACTCTCGTTTTAAATGTCCGAGTTTTGATTTAATACGAGTGTAACTCAATAATTACGGTGCTAAGAAGAAAAAAAACATTTAAGTTGAAGGTTCCAATTTTCACAAGTATGACTACGAAAATATGAAGAAAAGAAAAAAAGAAAAATTGCACAAACTATCCATAAACTATAGAGTTTGTTACAATGACAACCTTAAATTTTTAATTCGATCGATCAACCCTCTATATTTTGTTAAATGTTGCAATATAATCACACACATGAATTTTTAATTTATCATTTAGGCGTACTTTGTTAATTAATGTTGCAGTCAATGCCTTCTATTAGTTGCTCTACTAAATTACCATTTAACTGGACTTCACATGTGTGACTCATACATGAGTAAGGGAGGGCAAACTTGTCATTGAGGACCTTAGGAGGGCGACTCATCTTTCTGTGTTGTACGGATAAGGCAACACCATCATCGACTAATTTAAAGATGGAAGTTTCAGCTATGGCGACTGCAATCTCCTTGGTCTTTTGGGGTTTCTTCTTAGGCAACGCCATCATCGACTAATTTAAAGATTGAAGTTTCAGCTATGGCGACTGCAATCTCCTTGGTCTTCTGAGGTTTCTTCTTTTCTATCAACATACATACATACATACATACATACATACATACATACATACATACATACATATATATATATATATCACACCACTCAAATAAACACCTGTTAAATTAAGAATTCCTACGCTTCTTTTTCTAAAATGTAAAACTTTTTTTTCTTTTTTCTTTTTGCTTTTTCTAAATCAGTCAATAACAAATTTGTTCTTTCCTACTAACGTGTGAGTCACACATGTGAAGTCCAATTATATGGTAATTTAATAGCAACTAACAAAAGGAGTTGATTGCAACACTTAACAAAGTATAGGGAGCTGATTTATCAAATTAAAAATTCATGAGTGTGATTGCAATACTTAACAAAGTACAAAGAGCTGATTGATTGATCAAATTAAAAATTTAATGGTATGATTGTAACAAACTCCATAGTTCATGAGTGGTTTGTGCAATTTTTCCAATATATATATATATATATATATATATATATATATATATATATATATATATATATATATATATATATATATATATATATATATATATATATATATATATATATATATATATATATATATATATTAACTGACTCTCCTAAGAATCAAAGTGAGTATAGCTTAGCGGTAATTAGCATGTACTCCTTTGTTTGAGGTCGAATGTTTAAATCTTTGTACCCCACCTTTGTTGTAAAAAAAAAAAAAAAAAAAAAAAAAACTACTGAGACTCCTAAAAAAATTAGGCAAATTAAAAAGTTTAGGTCTTGTTTGATAACCATTTGGTTTTTGAAAATTGTGCTTGTTTTCTCACAACTTCTCTACAATAGTTTTCATCTTTCTTAATGAAACATTTGAGTTTCTAGCATAATTCCAAAAATAAAAACAAGTTTTTGAAAACTACTTTTTTAGGCCCTGTTTGATAACCATTTGGTTTTTGAAAATTAAGCTTGTTTTCTCTCAATTTCTCTACAATGGTTTTCATCTCCCTTAAGAAAGCATTTGAATTTTTAGCCAAATTCTAAAAACAAAAACAAGTTTTGAAAACTACTTTTTTTAGTTTTCAAAACATGGCTTTGTTTTTTAAAACATAGGTAAAAAGTAGATAACAAAACAAGTATATACATAGGTGAGAGTAGTATTTATAAGCTTAATTTTCAAAAACCAAAAACCAAAAACCAAAAATTAAATAGTTATCAAACGGGGTAGTTTTCAAAACTTGGCTTGGTTTTTGAAAACATATGTAAAAAATAGATAAGTAAACATGGAAACCTATAAGACATTATTTGTGACGTATATAAAGTATATAAAAACATTATTATTTTATGGTAATTAATTGTGTGTATGGTACTAGGGCTTGAAAGAATATGGACCATAGGTCTCATGTGGAGGTTATTACTTTATGTGTTAGAAGTTGGATGTGTGATATCAATTCAAGTATAGCTCAGTAGATAAGGCACCTATTACTATTTTAAAAGTTGATAATCGATCCTACCACTACAATGGTTGATCTAATACAAAAAAGATGTTAGATGATAAGTTGATAGTCAACCCTACCATTACAATGGTTGATCTACCACTACTGTTGGATGTAGATTCGAAAATCTACATGTTGTTGCCATGTACCTGCGACGCGACGCGACAAATGTCCTCGAAAAGGGAGATTTTAAAAAGGAGTCGCCACCATTTTTTTTTTTTTTTTTTTATGGTTTGATTGGGCCTAAAAATAGAATAAAACAACTTTTTTGAAAAAAGAAGAAGAAAAAAAAACGGTATGCAAAAACTAGATTTGGGCTAGGGACTTGTTTATGTATGGGGAATGTGTTAGCACTCCACAATACCCGTTTAAAACGGTGACCAAATTTTATTTTGAATTGAAGGAAAATTTAGAAGAAAAAAGCTTATTTAGGAAAAAATAGTTTTTTTAAAACAATGTCTTATTTTACATCTCGTTCCTCCAATATTTGAAGTCATAATCCCATAAAATAAGTGGATAAATATCCATCAATTTGACGATATTAGAATTATTTCCAAAAACTTAAGAAAAAATCTTCACCTCAAGAATATGAGAAAATTTTACAATTTCTCAACTCCATCATAGAATAGTCTTTTATAAAAGAAGGCTTCTTGAAAAAAAATTGTTTTAATTAAATTCATTTTTTCATGGGATCAAAATCTTGGACTCTCAAAGATTATGGTCCCTCACCTCAAAAATTCTAGAAAATCAGACTCTCAAATATTTCTAAATTATTCGTAGGAATTTTTAGAAAAAATGGCCTTGAAAATCACTTTTTAAGAAAAAAAATTACAAAAAACTTTAGAAATAATACCTTGATTATAAAAGCTTTTATAAACTCAAAAAGAGCAATTTTAAGATTTGGAAATAATTTTATAAAAAGATAATAGATTTAAAAAGAGATTGGAAAACATTAAGAAAAAACAAGAAAATCAAAATTAAGCATAATAAATAAATGCAATGTAAAGATAAATTAAGCATGCATAATAACCTACTCATAGTAAATAAGCAAACAAACATAATATGTAAGTATGCTAAAATTTTAAGACAACATATTAGAGTTGATCTTGGACTTTCAAAGAATCAATTCCACACCTCAGGAAAACTAGAAAATCGTACTCTCAAATATTTTTAGATTAAAGAAAAAAATTATAGATTATAAAGATTAAAACAACATTTGCAATAAGCATGCATATAGTGAACACGCTATAAAAAAGAATAAATAAAATTGATGTAATCTACTTAAATGGAGTAAGCAAAGACATGCAATAGGAGAAGCTAAAAAAAATGCAAAATAAAAAGTAAAACAAAAATAAGTAAGATAAATAGGTTAAATAAGATAAAGGAAAATAATAATAATAATAATAATGAAGTGCAAAGTCAAAAAATAAAAAATAATAATAATTTGCGTAAGTGGCACTATCATTGATGCTACAACTACAACAGGATTTTTTTTATAAAAATAATGTAAATAAAAAAATAAATGAGAGAAATATAGTAAGTTTAAAAGTATTTCCAAATTTAGAGTAGATAAAAGGTGTACATGGGCCGCGAATTAGCTAACTTGTGGCCCGTGTACACGAATCATTTAATGAAGCGCGGCCTATGTTCGCGAGAATATGGAACTCGTGTACCATGTACATGATTTGTCTGCTATCTCACGCTACCTGGCTGTGCAACGCCACCTGGTTGACACGGAACTTGTGTACATGGTACACGAGTTCCATATTCTATATGTATATATTTGGCTTATTAAAATTAGCAAAATCGGTGTCTGGTATGTAGGTTAGAGGGGCACAATTCTCAACTGTTGTTTTTGGCCAACCAACAACATGTCGCTACAGAGAAATCGTGTACATGGTACACGATTTAGCTACAGGAAAATCGTGTACCATGTACACGATTTAGCTACTCTATTTTAATCAATAGTTTTCATCATTATCCTAGATATGTAATTTCTTTTATTTTTTACATTTTATAAATTGTTTATTTCAAAATTACCCCATTCTTGTCATTGTTTATTTAAAGTCCATTATCTATAAAATTAGCCCACTACGACACACTAAAATTGAATTAAATTTTTTTAAAAAAAAATTTGAGAAGGCAGAATGTGGGTGGCGGCAAATCAGCCACCCATCTCTCAATAACAATTAAATAATAATAATAATAATAGATAACAAAAAAAAAAAGCCAAAAGAAAAAGAATAAAACTAACAATTTTTTTATTTCAATAATATTTTTCTTACTATCTACTTAGTTTTCCCCTTTCTTTCTCCATTTCAATTTTTTTTCTTCTCCCACCACTTCATCCATTTCTCTCTCTTCTATTTTAAGCTTCTCTCCTTCAATAGGCTGTATATTTTTTTATACTCGAAGTGAAGCTCCATTCACCCAATCTAAGATATGTTACACAATTTTTCTTTTGATTTCACAACATTTTGCTTCCTTTTTCTCTTGCTTTTTTTTTTCTTAGTACAAAGAACTCAAAACCAAGAAAAAAAAGATGGAGAAAAATGGTAGATAAGTAGGGGAGATAAACCATAAAAATAAAATAAAGTCAGTAGCATCAACATAACAAAAGATCTAAGGCATAATACAAACAAAGATAGACAAAGATTTACATTGTAATAAAAGTAAGAAGAGATGTAATAAACAACAAAAATGAAAGCAAACTCATAATACCTTTACTCAACTACTGTTTTTCAGGAGCATTACTGAAGGGAATAATCAAATTAAACCCACAGCGGAAGCATATGAATCGTCTTTGATTTATGTAGAATTAAACTAAAATACAAAGGTTAAGCAATAAATACCTTGAAAATAATATTATGGAGAATATTCTGGCGGATCTTTATCTTTTCCACAAAGTTTTCCTGACTATGACTCGAACACAGGACCAAGGCTTGTGGGAGCCTCTTGAAAGAAAATCCTCAAGGGATTGGAGAGGAAGATGTCTAGAGAGAATTCTCTAATTCTCTCTATTGAGGAGATGTGTGTTGTGAAGAAATACTCAACCCAAGGGTCCTATTTATAAAGACCAAGGGAAAATCTTTGTCATAATTAAAATATTATATTTTAATATCTAATATATTAAAATATATCTCATATTTATTTGAATCTCATTCAAATCTCCTACGATATTTATTTATTTGAATCTTATTCAAATTCTATAAATATATTTTATTTAATATATCAAATATATATTAATTATTTTAATATTTAATGTATCAAATACAATAAATATATTTTCCTCTTTTATATTTAATATGTCTAATATATTAAATATTAATTTGAACACTTCAAATTAAATATTAAATTTGAACATTTCAAATTTTAATATTTAATGTATCAAATACAATAAATATATTTTCCTCTTTTATATTTAATATATCTAATATATTAAATATTAATTTGAACACTTCAAATTAAATATTAATTTGAACATTTCAAATTTTTCTTTCAACTAAATTGATATTTTAGTGTTATTATGAGCTAGCAATGGGACCTTATGGACCTACAGATTATAAGCTTCAATGAAACAAAATTAATTAATTAAACTCTTTAATTAATTAATTTTCATTCATTAACTATAGGTCACTCCACTATAGACCTAGAGTTGCACTCTTATGCACTGTAGAACAAGTTGTGTCCATAGATATAATCATTACATGCAAGTCGATCCTTCACGAGTTGTTCGTAATTACAGCTGGGTCAAAAGTCCGTTTTACCTCTATAATTACATATTACACCTTAAGTACCACTGATTCTCTAATGAACAATATGTTTATAATCTAATTATAAACTAAGTCCCTTTCGGGCCAATGAAAGGGTGGGGCCCCATTGTTCAAGTCCCGAAATCAGCACTTAAGGGAACTACTTGTAAGACCTAATTTTGGTCTTCTAGCAATTGGATATATGCATTTGATATATGGATTATTCAATTTTGAAATTGTTGATGGAGAAATTATAGTTTGAGACAAAATAGAAATACAAGTAATTTGAAACTTTGAAAATGGAATACAAATTGTATTTAATAAATATATATATTAGAAAAGAAAGGAAAATGGGAGTTTGTATTGTATTATATTGGAAGGAAGTTGGAAAAGAATATATATATATTATTAAAAATAATAATAATAAAATAAAAGAAGCTTATAGTGGAAGCTTTTGGTTTTAATAAAAAAAAAAAAAAAAAAAAAAAAAAAAAAAAAAAAAGAGGAAAAAAAAAGAGAAATTTCGTGTGGCTTTTGTTAAGCCACACAAAAAGAGTGTTTTAATAAAATAAGAAAAAGAAAATGAAAAAGAGAGGGGGGAGTGTTCTGGAAAAGGGAGAGAAGAAAAATGAAGAAAGAAATGAAGAGAAGGAGAAAGGGAGAAGAGGAAAGAGAGAAGAAACAATGAGAGAGATAGATTGGGGAGAGACTTGGAGCTCATAGGAACTCAATGAAAAAGCCATGGATAATGTCATAAACGGTTTGAAGAAGCTTCTAGACAAGAACTCAACTTGGTAAGCAATTTTTCTTTTGAAAATAGCAAGGAAAAAGGAAATTTTGGATGATGATTTTATGAGTTTCTTTTCTTCAAGTACAAAAATCTTATGGGTTCTATCTATGGTCCAAGAAATTTCATGGATTTTGTGGGTATTCTTTGTTTGGAATTGGCTCAAGTAAAAGATGTAAAAGAGAATAGAAAACCCAATTGTTAGTGGGAATGAAAAATAGGAAAAGGAAGAGAGGAAATAAATAAATGAAAATGGAGGAAGGAAACCACCCATAAGTTTGGCTATGGAGGAAGATGAGAGAGAATGAGAGGAAGAAGATGATGTACATGGAAAATTAGTAATAATAATAATTAATTAATATTGGGTATAAAAAAAGTCATGTTTGGTACAAGTGAGGTTTAATGAGAAGAGAGAGAGTGTATTGGGAGGCTTTTAACGTGGAGATAAAATTGGGGAAATGAAGTATTTTCTATTGATAAAAATTGTTTGTGAGGAAAGAGAAATTGTTTGTGAGGAAAGAGAAAGTAATATTGTTTTATTAGAATAAAGACAAATATATATATATATAGGTACTTGAGTATTAATAAGATGAAAGAGACAAGAGAGTGATTAAAGGTTGGGAGAAAAGAAATTGGTTTAATTGGTGTTTAGTTGTTTATTTTTAGTTAAATGTTTTGGAGATTAAATTGTGATTTGAAATTGGAATTTTAGGTTGAACAAAGATTGGAATAGCTTATGACCCAAAGCACTATCAACAAGAGTTTTGTGAGTGATTTATTTTTGAAATATTTTCATCATTTAATTATTATGATGGAATTTTCAAGAATTCTTTAATTATATATGATTCTAAAGAAATTGTTATGAGATTTATAGAGAATTGTCGAAGATTCTCAATATTTTATGATTTTTACTAAAGTTATGGTTTAGAGATGTTTGAGAAAAATTGTATAAATTTTCAGTAATTTTGTGATTTTAGCTTGAATTATTGTTTTAAGAGATATTCGAGATATTTATGATTATTGAGATGTTTGAAGAGTTTAAATGTTTATTGAGAAATGTATGACTTTCATGGGATGTAATTTCAAAGAAAATATGACTTTGAAAATGTTTATATTATTTGAGAGATTTGATGATTATTTGAGAAATTATAAATGTTTAATGTTATTTCAGAAATCTCTCAAGTTTACGAACGATTGTCTAGAGAAATATATAATTTTCAGAAAGAGTTTGAGATCTTGAAAAGTTAAGAATTTTTATGATTTAAAGTGATTTGTGATTTAAGAGGTTTATGTTGGAAGTGGTTTTCAAACCACTAGATCTTTGTACCCATGGTGATTACCCGATATGCTATGAGAATGTGTTTCCATAGTATGCTAGCGTGCTCAGGCCGCAGGGGATGCAGGGGAATGCCGGGGCCATTAGATGCCAAATCCGGATTCCAAATCCTGGTCCAAATCCTGGACCTGAAGCATTACAGATGTTAGAGTTTGCTCTACGTGCACGTATGACAGAGATATGTTCTGCTATGTATCTGGAGATTACTCGGTACATAGTATGATAGAGATTTGGGTACAGATTTGGTGATGAATTTCACCAGTTATATTTATGCTTTCCAGAGTTATAATTACGGATTTTCCTATCTATGTTTTTACGAACTCGTGCTTATGTTTTCAAGAATTGTTGAATTAAGAGTTATTGTTTCACGAGAAGTTTATTTACAGACTTTAATGTCTTAAAATGATCTCGAAGGTTTCTAAACTGATCGTGATTTACATTATTTTACAGAGTTATGAACTTCTGTTTAGTAAGAGAATAATTTTCTTGAAAATGTATTTTCTTATGAATCACCACTCACTGGGCTTTTTAGCTCATTCTTTTGTTTTTAATTTTTCCACCAAGTTGCTCTTGAGTTTCAATCAAAGATTGCTAATCAGAATCTGCCACCAGTCTTATCAAGTCAATGCATATCATCTAGTGTAAGTAAAGGGAAAAAAATTTACTGTGCTGTTATTGGGATATCCATAGATAAAGTTAGATAATGAAAGAAGAGATAAAGACTTGGCAATAGATTCCATTGCACACTTGGGGTCTACTGCCATCACAACTCATCCTAGGTTTGGTAGAGTTAATCTGGGGCGGGTTTTGACACTACTCATCTACTTACCCTATATGGAAAGGAGTGAATTCCATCTTGTGAAATTATGTTTCCAGCTCCCTATTTGGTCAAGTCCCCAAAATGGTAGGCATATTGAATCGGCTACAAAAGCCACTCTCACCCATGCAAATCAAAAGACAAGCCCTCACAGGCAGGAGTTCATAACTCACTCAGGATTAAGATCGAGTCACATATGATCATCCTGATGAAATATTAATCTTCTCAATTAACGGATTTATAAAGAGAGATTAAATATTTCGTGGTCCAGTCTTATACAAACTCATTGTATAAGATACCCCACTCACATGTCTCCACATGAATGATTTTGATCAAATCATTTGTAACTATTACAAAGTGGGCCGTATCAATAGCGTTACCAGGATAAGGCACCCAACCTTATCCATATACTATGACCCTTTATGTTATTTCTTGAACATGATCCCCTCGTATGTCAACCACATACTGTTCAAGATTACACTAATAACCTTAGATTTTTCATATAATGGATAATATTATATTGCAAATAAAATAATCAAAATTATTATTCATTATTAAATAAATTATTAATTACGAGGCTTTAGGGCATAAATCCCAACAATTGCGAGATAGAGATGAAGATCTAGAGGTGGGAGTCAAGAACACACGACTAACTTGTTGTTTGAGGTGCAGATCCTTAGGACAAAGTTCTACCAAGTGCAATCTCAAACTAAGCTAGGGTTATTTTTGTTGTGTTAAAAAATTTTGGTTCTTTCCTAAAGGATTTTTTTTGCTAATTTCTAGAGTAAAGACTTACTTTGGAACTCTATTTTTTTCTCTGTGATGTGGTTGTAGTTAAGAATGAGTTGTGTGCATGTAGGTTTTTTTTCTATTGCTGAGAATGTCCCCCTAGGGTTGAGAAACAAAGGTTTATAAAGCTCGAACCACTTCTTCTTTTGGAAAAAAAAAAATTACTGGCTAGTTCTTTTTCCAAATTGAACCCTTATACCAGAAAGGCAAGAATTTAAAAAAGAACCAAAATTGACCTAAAATGCTTACTGTCTTTGTCCATAATCTTCTCATTTTCCCAATATTCCCTTATCCCTTCACACGTCTTAGGACAAAACAATAATATTTTAAACAATAATATTTTCAAAGAGAATCAAGTTGTAACAATCCTAGACTTTCGACTGGATTGGATTGAATCAAGAGTACAGTAGTTGAAGCTTCTGGAATCAATATGAAAAAAGAGAAAAAGAATGCAGAAATTTCGTCAAGCCTCCATGGATCTAAGATTTTTTAGGAAACGAAGATGATGATTTGACAGCCCTTAGCCGCCATTTATAGCCTCCAAATGCTAGGTTTTTGTCAACTTTAGTGTATGGAAAGATCCTTGGCATTAATGCTGAGAATCGGGGATAATATCTCGAGAATATCTTCAAAATCGCTTAAAATCTGAAATTTTCATTTTTTTTCTATGTCTGCTTAAAATTGCAATTGTAATTGCATTTTGGATTGTAATTGTAATTTTTCATTGTCGCCCATTCTTGCATTATCCAGAATTGCAATTACAATCTTGTTGTAATTTTCCAGTTTGCTCAAATCTACACCCGCAATAAGGAAATCAACTAGATTTTTATACTTTAAGTTGTTTTCTATTATTTTGAGATATTCCTAACTTGTCCAAGTGATTTTATTTAATTTGTTTCATTTTTCTAAACGTTGTAGATCTAAATAGATGAATTGTCAAGAATAACTTGCATTTAGAGGCTAAATAATTCTAAAAAATGAGAATTATCAAAGGTGTGAGTAGAGGAAGGAGAACCAAAAGAATAGCATGGAGGAAGAGGGAAGTATTGTGTTAATGGAAGAAAAACAAAAAATCTAGGTGGAAATGGAGATGGTTAGTGGAGAAATGGGTGAACTAGGGCTTTAAATTAGCAATGGGGGTTGAGACCAAGAGGGATTGTCAAAATAATACAAAGAAGAAGAAGATGATGATGAAGATGATGATGATGAAATTCAATTATTGGTGATGAGTGAGAGAGAGAAAAGGGTGGGATAGTTAAGGCAAACTAACCACATCTACATGTCAGGTAAGTTTCTTTTGAATTGTCAATGGTCCACGTCAATTTTTCGTGGTCTGTTGATGGTGGGGGCATTTTTTAAATGTTTTTAAAGGTCAAGGGTATATTTTTTTTTAATTTTTTAAAGTTCATGGGTATTTTTGAAATGAGTCCCATAATGCAGGGGTGTTTTTTATTTTTATTTTTATATAACTTAGCTTTTTGGATAAATTTAATGTTTCTTGTTGGAGATAAAAATAAAGCTTGTCATGTGGCCCCAATTGCTAGAGAATGCGTGTTCGAGCCCAAGCCCGAAACACGCTAAGGTGAAGGCCTAGTAACATCGGGTCAGTTCTACCCTAACATGAGCTCCGCCAATCGACGTACCTGAATGTAAGGATAACATAGGTAGAGAATCTGTCGGCCACCAGGTACTAACAGTCAAGCATGTCATCAAGACATTGACGCATATTCCGCTATAAAAGGTGGAGACATTCCCTTCCAAAATGTATGCAATCTAATTCCAACTCGCTCCAATACCAGTTTGGACTTAAATCTAATTTAAGCTTTGAAGTGTATGAGTTGAGCACCACACCAGTGCGAGATTTCATTTGCAAGACGACATTGTGACTGACGAACCCCACTTAAGATGCCACGTCCGTATAGCACCACGCTCGAAATCGTGCATCAACACTTCTCTTGCCCCTTTAACAATTAATCAATGTATCAAGATCATAAATTGAAAACCTTTCTCGCCCTTTACATAAGGAAGTAAAATATGAGGGTCCCACTTTTGAGTTTGGTTGAAAGTGATGAGATGATGGACTTCGAATTTGCACTTGTGTACGGCAAATGTGGCCTCCAATCTCTTATACATTTTGGTTCCACTTCCACATTAATTGTCTAGCTGAGGCCTGATGCGGCATTGATGCTGCCTCATTATCTGAGCCTTTACCATATGAAATTGATGTATGCCTCCCTAATGAAATGTAACAAGTTAAATAAGAGTTTTTTATGCTACACAAATTGGCCTTTGATTGTGGTATGGTTTCACGCATTCCCCTTGTGGGACGTATATATCTTCATAAGCTCAAATTTCTAATATTTACGATGTAAAAATAGTTCAACTATATCTTTCATCCTGAAAATTTTACATTTGCATCAACTTTTGATGGTAAAGTTTTAAATTGTTCACTTTGTTCATGTCTTTAAATTTATTAGTCATTTCGACTATCTCTTATTAATTCATTATGTGAGTTAAGCTCTATTATGGAAAACAACTATTTGTATTAGTTTAGATTTATTGAGATTTTTTAATAATTAAAGATATTTTAATCATCTTTTAATCAACGCTCACATTTCAACAAACAATATTTCCATTAACGTTGAACAAAATAATTTTTTTATGGCAAGGACCCGATGTAAAGTTTAATCAACTTTTCTTATGCTAAGGACTAAAATAAAAATAAATAAATATTTAGAAACTAAAATAGAGGTTCAATGGAAAAAAAAAGGATAAAGATGATAAGGACAACGGACCTCCACATATCTCCACAATGGTATGATATTGTCCACATGGCTTTACTTTTGGTTCCCCAAAAGGCCTCATACCAATGGAGATAATTGTCCTCACATATATACTCATTATCACTCCATTCTCTAGCCAATGTGGGACATTTGTTTGCATTCCTAACAATCCTCCCCTCAAACAAAGTACCACAATTGAGCCTCCCCTCGAACAAATTCGTCTACTCTGCAACGGATCACGCACATTGTGGAACATATTTCTTTGGTGTTGATCACCTATGGCACCATCCACTTCCTCCCCCTCGAACAAAGAACTACTCCTCTACCAGTGCAACTTGATAGATTTACTACTTGCTTGCCGCTCCAAGCACTTTTTGTTCGACTATGGGATCCATCCACACAATGTCAAACATGAGGCTTCTTTACTCTGTTCCACTTTGAGGATTCCTCCGGCACACAGTTAGGTTTAGACCATGGCTCTGATACCAATTGATAAAGACAACGGGCCTCCACATATCTTCACAATGGTATGTGATCGATGTAACACGCAAGCGCACGCGATCGAAGTAATATAAATTGGTATCTGAGTACCAAGTATCGAATCCCACAGGGAACGGAGTAACAAAGGTTTTGTTTTGCAAAAGTGTAAGGAAAATTGCAAGTTGAAAAGTAAAAATGCAAAAATAAAGTTGGGATAGGTTGTTGGTGAAAAACAGAAATTGCTAAATCCAATTGCTAAATCTAGAAATGGCAATGTTGGAAATAACAGAAATTGCAGAATTGAATTGCAGATTCTAATTTGGCAATGTGCGAAATGACTAAAAATTGCAAAATTAAATTGCTGAACCTAAATTGGCAATATGAAATAGCAAATTGGATGAACTTAGATAATGAAATGATAAAGGATGGGGCACAAGAATGTCATTGCCCTAAGTCGTAATTGCAACCAAAATTGCAATTCCAACCTACTCCACACTCAATTGTAAACCAAAATTGCATCTCCTACTCCTATTTACCTCGCAATTGGGTTTTTTAGGAGGCTAAGTGAGAGACCTATATGTCTATAGTCCCTCTATCTTAGATAATTTTTAGCTCATAATTTTATGGGTCTTGGAGTCCCTAATCCCTATGTCTAGGGCAAGGAATGGCTTATGTCTAAGCTCTTTTACTCCATTACTTGTGTGAAATCCGCTTATCACTAACCCTGTCGGTATTAGATCTAAGCTTGAGTTGAAACCCTAGTTGATCACTCTAGGATCTCAACGGAAATTTAATCAACACAAGCAAACAATTGAGATGTAGGCTTGGTTTTTATTGGAATTTTGGCTACATTTACTTCTTAGGGAATTCACATCCTTGAACCCCCTAAGAAGTTTTAGCTCATATTTTCGATGAAAATCCTAAAACTAATTTTAAAGAAAAAGTTCATAGTAAAATGGTGTAAATCAATTAAATGAAATACTAACTTATAAAATGAAGTTGCTGTTACTAGGAAATTCCAGCAAGGACAAATAAGGAAAATAAAGCCAAAATAATAAGGGTAACTAAGTAATTCTCTTATCTCCTACCTTTTGCCCTGACTATTACAAACATAAGTTGAAAAATGTTTTTCCTTACAGAAGCTAGACGAAAAAGAAAGGAAAAAAAACAGAGCATGAAGCAAGGATTTCAATCGGTGACTAACACACTTCTACCTATCCAATCGATTCAATCTCCTCCACTTCTAGAGAAAAATTGATCTTAACGATTCAAGAAACTCTTGAATCGGATTGGAAAACTCAAGGAGAATGCAGAAATTGGTTGAACAAAAATGAACTGAGGATGGAATTCTACAAGAAATATTTCAAGTAAACTTTGAAAGTAATACATGCTTGCATCCAACAAAGGGATAATTCCCATAACCATTTATCATAAGAAAGCAAAATTGATACACTGTGAATGCAGTCTTGGTGAAGAAGAATGAATAAAAACTGAAGAAAAACAGAGGACGTTCTTGAGAAAATTACCCACTAATGTAAATCGAAAGTAACCCGAATCTTAACCAAAATACAACAAATCGAGACAAGAAGTAAATTAACAGTGTTTCTGTGATACAAACTGAAAGAAATCGAGATGAAATTTTGAATAAAATGGCCAAAAACAGCAGCAAAATAGGAAAAACAGAGGATGCGAAAAACTGAAAAACCCACGAAATAATTCTTGAAATCGACCGAGGAATTCCGAGTTAATCCTTCGAGCTTTTCCCCCCCTCTTTTGTAGATCTTCTTAGGATTCAAATCAGCCAAAAATCGCGCTCCAATCCCATGATTCGTGCGGAAATCGCTCTTCCCATATATGGGTTTTTTTCGTACAAAACCCATAAAATTGATCCTAAAATTGCTCCCAAAAATCCGATTAATAGCTCATCTTCTTCTTCCCCATTTATGGGCCTTCATTAGGGTTGAAGATTTCCCAAAAATCATGCTCCAATTCCTTGATTTGTGCGAAAATTGCTCTTCTCATTTATGGGTTTCGTCATTCACGCGGGTGTAATTTTTCCATATATGCTCTGCCCAGGATTGCCAAAACGGATTTAGCAATCTGATTTGGCAATTTCCAAAATTCCTGCTCCAGAAACAATTGCAAAATCAGATTTGGCAATCTGATTTAGCAATTTCCATAATTTCTACAAAAAGAATCAATTCATTTAGAATTCTATTCCAAATGCTATCACATTAAATTCTTTCTTAAATTCAAGCAATCTTCCACTATTTTCAATTAAGCTTAGGACAAACAAAAATATTTTAAGCAATTGGGACTTAAATAAGCCTTAATTCTAAGGCTTATCAGTATGATATTGTTCACTTTGGGCATAAGCCCTCATGGCTTTGCTTTTGGTTCCCCAAAAGGCCTCATACCAATAGAGATAATTGTCCTTACATATATACCCATGATCACTCCCTTCTCTAGCCAACGTGGGACATTTGTTTGCACTCCTAACAAAAGATTTATTAAAGAGCCCAACTATATTTAATCATGATTAAATAAATTGAAGTTTTGGTGGTTGTACCAAGGACAATAATTTTCTTAGCAAGAAAAAGTCTTTTGTTTGGTGGATATAAAGAACCAAACAATAAATTATATTTTGGATAATGGGTTGGAGCTAGAGTTTGGAAAATTTTCAAAAATTTGTTAAGATTAGGTACTAACAGAAAGAAATGCCAATGGAACACATCACCAACTTCTCTTAGAAACAAAGCATTAAGTGCCCTTCTTCCACCTTCCACTTTAGAAAAGGTCGACTTAATAACAACCTATGATTCATCACATGGTTTAAAGTTGCTGGCTATAGATTCTCATTTTCAATCACTGATCTAACATCAAGTGAGATAGTGACTGAGACTTAGTTTGAGATTGTTGTAGTTAATTCAAATGTGCTTTTAGATAGCAACAAGCGTTTGGTAAATTTTAAACTTAAACGTGAAAAAAGTAAAATAAAATGGGATAAAATGAAATTTTTTGAAAGTTGGTTAGAAGAGTGTCAATTTTTTTGGAAAGTCAATTTCAAAAGCTATGTTAACCAGAATTTACAGATCAACATCATTTAAAAAGTGATTTTAATTTCTTTAGATGAATTAAATCCCAAATATTAAAAACGATTAAAATTTTCCTGTAATTAGTTTTATCACCGCAAGATCAACAAAATACTTTCACATATAAATAATATAAGCGAAAGTAAATTTTCAATTGAGAAATCTTATTTTGAGCATGAGGATAAATGAAAAACTAATTAACTCTAGCTAGAGTCTTATTTACGGAGATTTAAAGGTATTTGAGTTTTACTAAAATATTTACCCATGCCTATCCATATTATGAACATTATGGAAAACCCATAAATAAATCATAGAACACATGATCAAACTCAAACCCGACATGTCTACTCATGCACCGAACTCGAACTTATTGGGGGCTACTTTTCCCTCTTATATCTATTAACAAGTTCTTTCATAATATTCTTAAGTTGAGATGTAGTTATGTCACTAAGATAATAAACTTATTGAATAGATGAGTTCCAAAATTATTCCCATTCATTTAAATTAAAGAGCTTGACCTTGTAATACAAAGGGTTCGCAATTCACTTAAAGTAAAAAGATAATATTGAGAGAAATCTAGAGCTCATCTAATCACTCTAATTTTGCTCAATAAAAACGTAAGTTCTATGTAAAGAACTTTGGAAGTTTAGATGCCAAAATAAAGCAAGTACCAAACCAAAATAGATTTTGAATCTACTTTAGGTTTTAGAAGAGGAAAATAAGTGTTACAAATTAAATCTTAGATGTACTTAAATAAGTGTTGCAATTTTTACTCTCTATTTAGTTTCCACTAAATTCATTGACTAATCAAACAAAAGAAACCAATACAAATCTTGAAAATAATCAATAATTTCATCCAAAATTGAGCTTTTTTCAAAATAAAGCCTGGATAATGCACAAAATCAATAATTAAATATGAAAACTCAAAAAAATCAACAAAAAAAAAACCAACTTTAAGGTTGTTTTTCTTTGAAGTCCCATCAAATTCATACCAAATATATATTTTATAATTCACTAAAGGCTTTGTTTGATAGCTATTTGGTTTTTGAAAATTTGTTTGCTTCTCATCATTTCTCTACAATGGATTTCATCTTTCTTAAGAAAATATTTGATTTATTAGCCAAATTCCAAAAACAAAAACAAGTTTTTGAAAACTATTTTTTTTTAGTTTTAAAAGCGTAGCTTGGTTTTTGAAATCTTAGGTGACAGCACACAAATTGTGCTATCTTAAGGACCTTTATTATGCTAGTTTTGTGGCTCAAATGTGTGCTTTCACTTTCATTATTGTGTATTTTGTAGACGAGCAATTGGAGCAAAATCGGAGTGTTTGGAAGATTTATGGAGAATTTAGAGAATTGAAGAAGAGAAGGTGTTCAAGGCAAAGAACCCGAGCAAAGAGCGTTTCGAGCGTCTCAATGCTCAGTTTTGCAGCCAACAAGCCATACAAATCGTGAGAGAAGCGTCAAGACGCCACTTGGGCATCGAGACACTATAACTTTTTACACTCCGTCATAAAAAACATGCATGCATGCTTCTTGGAGTTTTTTTGTCTAAAATGTTGAGACTTTGCTTACAACATCTTGACGCTTGACTCGTGCTTTGACGAAACGATGCATTTGGGAGATAGAGTCGAGACGTTGTTCCTACATCGATAAAGGGTATAAATTTATCCTTTCAAGATCGAGAATGGGAGCCAATTATGGAGGATTTCAACCCTAATTTCATTCTACACTAATTTGGAGGGGTTGGAGGAGATTTTTGGATCAAGGATCAGTGGATTTGAAGCTCGGAATCGTTGAGATCGTCACAGGAACGAGAGATCGACACGCCATTATATTTTTCTTTTCTTTCCTTAGTTTTTGTAATTTGAATTACGGTTTTTATTGAGAGTTTAGAGTTTGTATTAGTGAGCATGAGTAGCTAAATTCTCAATTCTTGGGATTGATGTAGTCATTGTGCCAATTGACTTAATTAATTGATCCATTTGATTGTTAAGCATTGATTTCATTAATGCATTTAATTCTTAATGTTTTTAATCTCCTGATCATGGATTAAATGTTATGCTAGTATAAATTCACGCTTGAAAAAGGTAATTTAGATTACATCCTAAATGCATGGCTAATGATTGTTCTGGCATGGGAATGATTAGGGCTCCATTAGAGGTTGTTTAATGAAGAGTCTTAATGTCATGCTTGTTATTAAAAATTATTAGGGATGTATGTTTTATAATATTGCATGAGAATTGTTTGGCATTGAAAGAGCTATGCATGATATTAGACTTCAAGAATTTTGGAATAATTGTATGGTCAATCTTGGGTGTTTAATTAATTAAACTATTGGGCTAATTTGTGAAGTCATATACCTAGAATGTTATCCCTCTTGATTGTCTCCATCTTTAATTTTTAGTCTTTGCTTCTCTATCTTTGCGCTCATTGTTAAATTCTGTTCTCTAAATAAAATTAGGTGTTAGTATTTATAGTACTTAAATGAACTAGAAAAGCCAATCTTATGGACGATACTCTGTACTCAAAATCATTATACTAAAACTTGACCCGCACACTTGTACTAAAGCAATTTGTGCAACAATAGGTAAACAATAGGTAACAAAAACAAGAAAACCATAGGTAGAAGTAGTATTTATAGGCTTAATTTTTAAAAATCAAAAACCAAAAACTAAATAGTTATCAAATAAGGGTTAAACGAATATAAGAATTTTTTTAATAAATTTTCAAAGAAAATCCTATAGAAGATAAAAATTACAGCAAGTATTCAATTTTAAGGTAAATATTGTAATACGTATAGAAATGTAAGGTATAATTTGATAAAATTGAAAATTTAAGGTAAAAATTGTTACACTTCACACCTTTGAGTTTAGTAGTAAAAAAAAGTTCACATTAGAAACTCTCCAATTTCAATCTTAGTTAAATTATACAAAATATTCATAACTTTAGATAGGTTTCAATTATGCTTTAAAAGTTCCATTTTTATTCTTGAACTTTGAACATTGTTCCAAAAAATATTCTTGAACTTTGAAATTGGTAAAAATATATATTTTTTCATTAAAATAAAGAATAAAAATTAACATAACAGTTGATGTGTAAAAATTAGAAAACATATTTGATATTATTTATAATTATGTAGAATCTTAAGATCATTATTATCATTTATTTTATCTTAAAATATATCATTAAAATTATTTATTTAATCAATTTTTATACATTAATTATCACGTCAATTTATATGAATGATATTGTAATTGATGTGACATATGCATTCCATTTTTTACACTAGTCATCATGTCAATTTTTATCTCATTTTAACCAAAAAAAAATTTCAATGATATTTTTTGGAATAAATTTCAAAATTTAAAGGTAAAAATAAAATTTTTATAGCAGTATAATTGAAACTTATCTAAAGTATTTGGTATAATTTAACTTTCAATTTTGTCTATTTATTTTCTTTTAGGAAAAAAAATCATTTGATTTTTGGTAAAAGGCCCCCCTTTGCCTCTTTGCCTTTCCTTTCCCCCAAAACCCACGACATGACTTCCAAAATTTAAATACAAAGTTTCCAATATCACAGTTGATTGCTCTGACAACTTCTCTGCTTAAAACCCACTCCCCCAAATTTAAAAGAAAAAAAGCCAAGCATCTTCTTTCTTCTTTGTTCTTCCTCTCTCTGTGAGACTGTGAGCCACAAAAACCCCCAATCTCCATTAACCCACCCACCTTTCATTTCCTCATTCCCCGCCATATGGATTCTCTCAATCTTCCTGTCTTTTCCCTTTTCATGGCGCTTCTCCTTTCCGTACAGTCTAAGACCCATTGGGAAGATACCCAAGTTCTGAAACACCTGAAGAACGCTTTGGACCCGAGTTCCATCTCGCCCGGTTCCTGTGTAGATTCCTGGGACTTTTCTGTTGATCCTTGTGATAATCTCTTCAGCCAGAAATTCACTTGTGGTTTCCGGTGCGACACCGTCGTCTCCGGCTCCAGCCGTGTCACAGAGCTCAACCTTGACCAGGCCGGTTACTCCGGCTCCCTTTCCTCCGTTTTCTGGAACCTTCCTTACTTGGAAACTCTTGATTTGTCCAACAATTTCTTCTCGGGTCCCATTCCTGACTCGTTCTCCAATTTGACTCGGTTGCGTTCTCTGAGTCTCTCTGCTAACTCGTTTTCCGGCGACGTCCCGTCGTCAATCGGCTCGCTCTCTGCTCTGGAGGAGCTGTATTTGAATGGGAATGGGTTTAATGGCTCTGTTCCGGCGAGTTTTGTGGGGCTTGTTAGTTTGAAGCGGCTGGAACTGCAGTCGAATGGGTTCACGGGTGCGTTTCCTGATTTGGGGGTTTTGAAGAATTTGTATTATTTGGATGGTAGTGATAATGGGCTTGCCGGCGAGCTTCCGGCGGTTTTGCCGGCATCGTTGGTTCAATTGTCGATGAGGAATAACAGCTTTGAAGGGGCGATTCCGAGTACTATTGGGAATTTGGTTAATCTTCAAGTTGTGGATCTGAGTCACAACCGATTCGGTGGCTCTGTTCCGGCAGTTCTGTTTGAACATCCTTCTTTGGAGCAACTAACGCTCTCTTTCAACCGATTCTCCGCCGTGGAAACCCCCGATTCCAGCGGCGCTCGGAGCGGGCTAATCGCCGTCGATTTGAGCGACAACGAAATTACTGGGTTTCTGCCGCTGTTCCTGGCGGTAATGCCGAAGCTCTCTGCTTTGTCACTGGAGAACAACAACTTTACCGGAATGATTCCGATTATCTACGCCTTCAAAACCGCCGCGCCAGAGCCCGGAATCTCGCCGTTCCAGAGGCTGTTGTTGGGCGGAAACTACCTGTTCGGCCCAATCCCGGAACCCCTACGGCGGATGAAACCCGACTCCGCCACTGTCCGACTCGCCGGAAACTGCCTGTTTCGGTGCCCAACATTCTTCTTCTTCTGTCAAGGCGGGGAGCAAAAATCCACAGCCGAATGCCGGAGCGCCGGCCCGACAATCCCATAAAAGAAAAACAGAGAGCAAAAAATACTCTGTTTTTGGGAACGGATTTGAATTATGTTCATAATATCAGTAGTTTGATCTTTAGATTGTTAAGAACTAAAATTGATCGATCTAGCGATGGGTTTTTTTTCCTGTTGATTAATTGGGGAATGATTTGAAGTTGTAATGATGATGGTTGATAAATAAAGTGAATGGGGAATGGGATTTTGATATTTAGATTTTGTTGGTTTTTTTTTTTTTTAGTGATTCTGACAGATGAGTTTTAGAGGGCACGTGAGATGGGGTCGGTTGAAATCAGAACCGCCAATGCTCTTCATTTTGCTTGCAGTTTTTATGGCTTTCACTTCCCATTTGTTGACGCCAACGGATCTTTTTATCTTCACGGGAGGGGACATCCTTCACAGAATTTTAATATATATATATAGGTGCAATTTTTTTAATAGTAAAATTACAAATTTAATATATTAGTTTTGATAGATATGGCTATTTAGTTTTTTATTTTCAAAACGGTCTGATTATGTTTCTAAATTTTGTATTTGAAGTTTTAATAGGTTTATGTTGGTAAAGTTGTTATTTGTTAACGTGATCTACTAATTTAGTTTAGGAGTGACAATTTGACAGAATATGATACAATAAAAAAACAAAATAGAAGTAATGGAGTTAATAAACAAAAATTATTCAAAATTTTGTTGACATGATAAATTAAATTTAAATATCTAATATTTTAGTTGATGTTAGTCTTAACCAATTTGTTGAACTCAAAAAAACAAAAAAAAAAAAAAAAAAAACAACAAAAAAGTAGCCTTGGTTTCAAAACAAAAAAAATTAAGCAGCCTATTGGGCCTAATTTTGCCACATCCATTTTGGGTTTACTGGGCCTAATTTTACCACACCTATTTTGGGCTTCGTAAGCTTAATATTTTGTGTGTTTTTAGAAAATTGTAAGTCATGGCTAGAAAAAAATAGTCATAATGAAAAATAGTGATATTTAAAATTATGGCTACTAAGATTTTAGGGGGAGAGAGTGAATATTTTTTGTTCCATTTATACCCTTGGTATATACTCGTATTCAAAGTCAACTCTCACAAAATAGATTTTTTTTTTTTTTTTAATATCCTCAATATTCTCTCATCTCTCACTATAACTAACTTGCCCCCTAAATTTATTCATTTTAAAATTCTCTTATTTTTAAAAAAATTTCATTTTCAAACACTTCATCTAATTTTTCAACGTTCTTTGTGGTTTCTTTAATTTTTCAAGATGCAACGTTCACAAATGAAAACTCTGCTTGAGTAAATGGAAGAAAAAAAATGCAGATAAGAAGCTGCAGGATCATTTGATTTTTGGAGGCAGAAACGACGATAGATAGAAATATATACCTCGAGAATGTGATTGGTTCAACGACTGCTACTCTACTAGTTTCTATAGCTAGAGGCCAAGGAGAGATGAAACAAAGTTGAAGATTGAAGAAAATTGAATGGATAGGAGAGTTTCAAATGAAATGGGTTGTCGGGGAAGATGAAAAGCATTTTTCGTCGTTTCTTTGATTTCCCAAGGCAATGTCCACAAACGAAATTGTGCTTGGGTAAATGGAAGGAAAAGAAACCCAGAGAAAAAGTTGCATGAATGAAGAAATCGATCGAACACATTCAATTTTTTAAAGCAGAAACGACAGTACATAGAAATATATACTTCAAGATTAACATTTGCGTTGTAGATACTAATATACATAGGGACGGGGCAAGCCTAAAGGAACCAGTATGCAATAGGAAATAGCAGCATGAGAGGTCCTTATGTACCATGGGTCGTCAAGAGGAACCAGTAAATAAGAGAAAATACCTAATCGAATGTAATCAGGTCCAACAAGCATCTGTACATGCCTTAATGTAGGGTTGAGCTTCATTCACTAGTGACAAGGGATGAGGGGCAAGGGTTTGCTTTATTGTTGGATTTGGGAAAAAACAGTGGTATAAACAATGAAGGAGGCGAGGGGATTTCAGATGGAGTATTAATTCTAGCAAGTGGTTAATGATGGCAGTTTTACCACTGTTAATGATGTGTGTGAGGTATTAATTTTTATACTCAGTTCAATTTTTGCATGCGTAATGGGTAATTACACATATTTCCATTTCATTAAATTAGTAAGATGCATGGTTCAATGTATACTATAAGTTAGATGCAAATTCAATAGCTCGTCATTTAAATCGTTGTGTTCATCTATGTAACCTATGCATTGTTCTGCAAAATTAAAAAATGTAGTTCTTTTCTTTAAACTATGTTAACTTAATAGTTTAAATTTGATTCAAGTTTGTTATATTTTGTAGGCTTATAATCCTTTTCCCTTAGAATCTTGCTTTTTTGTAGGCTTTTATTTAGTTAGTTAAGGAGTAGAAAATGTAGGTAGGGGTATTTTAGTCACAATATAATTATAAAATCGTAATGTAAGTAATGTAAAAGAAGATTTAGACATTTTTTCAAGTATAAATAATTTTAGTTATTTTTCAGTAGGGCTATCTATTTTTAGCTATTCTTCTAGTTGCCCTTTTCTTTGAGTTCATATTTTGTGAACTTTTATTGTAGAGACATTATGGAAGGTAGAGATGTCCACAGGGGTGGGGCGGGGACGGGGATGGCTTTCCCATCCCCGTCTCCGCCGCCCATTTGAATCCTCATCCCCGTGAAATTCTCCGTGAAATTTTGTGGGGATCGGGGTAGAGATTCTCTGCAGGGAATTTGAGAGGATCGGGTTTCCCGCGGGAATTCTTCCCCGTTTAGTTTTTTTTTTTTTTTTTTTTTAAGAATCAAATTATTGTTTCGATAATTTTTCAAATTGTTAACTTCTATGGAAAATATCCATTAATTTTCACTCCAAAAATTTTAATTTAAATAGTTAATTTTTTATTAAAAAAATATCTATTTAAAGATAAAATTCTTGAACCTCCTAATAAAAACAAAACAATATTCCATATCAAATTATTTAATTAATCCATTACATATTATTAAAATGTTTAACTATATAATTCAAACATATCCAATTGTCTAAATTATTAATAATAAAATTTTAAATGACATATATATATTTATACACACACACAGATATATATAAATATATATATATTAAAAATAAAATAGAAAATATAAAAAAAAATAAACGGGGCGAGGAACGGGAATACATTCCCTTTTCCCATCCCCATTTAGTTGGCGGGAAATTTTTTTCCCCCACTCCCTCCATTCCTCACCTAAATAGGGATTCTCCGCCCCATTAAGAAGGGCCCGCAGGAAAAATAGACATTTCTAATGGCAGGGAAGTTATTTCAAATAGGCACTTTTTTAGAAGCCATTTAAGAAATAACCACACCTTTTAAGGTGATCATATAAATTGTCATTTCATATATTTTATTATTATTTGAATATTTTTTTATACTTGTTTTATTCATTTCCATATATATTTAACGGGTCAATTTAGATTCTATTTATATTTTCAAATTCACTCAGTCCAATAAATTCAGCAAATATCCATTTGACATATTTGTTTTTTAAAATTGTTTTTGAATTCTGTAATCCAATTAATTAGAATACTGAATATAACATTTTTTATATTTTTATTGTATCTCGATTTTGAATTTGAAATTTTAAAATGTAAAAATTCATTAAGAAATATTAAAACTTTGTTAAATATAGTATTTTAGGCTATAAATTCATTTCATTTTTGTTAAAATTAAAATATGTATAATATAGTACATTATAAATTATATATATTGTAAAATAATAATAATTATACAAAATCTATAATATAAAATATGTTCATAAATTAATTAATAATAATTGACATTCAATTTAATCTTTAGTTAGTAGTTACAACTATTTCTATAGTTTATAAATATATTTTCAAACACATTATGAACAACTTTTTAAATTATTGGGATTCAATTTATAAATGTGCACTACCAAATACATATTCAAAAACACTGAATATTTTGTTTTACATTGAATCTTTGTTTTCAAATTTTTATTTTCAGATCACTAACCAAACACACTCTTAAATATTGATTAGTTCAAATATGGTATTAATTGGTTAGATCATTAGTTTTATTTTGAATAATGAATTTGAAATTTTTATATATTTTTTAATCAATATAATATCCTTCATGGTAAGTTCTAATATCCTTGGAGTCTTAAAATTTTCTCTAGGAAAGCAGTCGAACACCGCAAATCCAGAAGAGAATTGTACACCTTGAGAAGACCAAAAATCAATCATATTGGGATTGATCAGGCAATCCTAGGGATAATCCAATGACCACCTTGGAGCCTTAAAATTTTCTCTATGAAAGTAGTCGGACACCACAAATGTAGAGGAGAATCTTACACTGAAGAAAGATCGACATTGGTTTCATCAAGAATGAACGACAATCCTTGGGAAAATTCAAGGACCACCTTGGAGCCTTAAAATCTACTCCTCTCAGAGGATGATTCTGATCACCTCAAAAAGGAAAATAAAGCCCCAAGAGAGAATGATCTAATAAGGCAATGTGAAAATTTCCTAAACAAAGAGACAAATGAGATTACTCCCAAATTAGTCTCCATGCTAATAGCCCACGACAACAAAGCTAAACTATGGATCCTAATTAGGAAGTGTGGGCTAATGTTATGGGTGGATTTCGACCATAAGAACAAATTCAAAATACAAAGGAAATGGAAGGGTAGATATGAAAAGAAGAACCCAAAATAGGCAAAAACATATCCAATTGGGCTAAAAGGCAAAAGGGATTCGGCCTTCGGACAACAGGGGAGGGGAGAATTTGGGCCCGAAGACCCAAATTCCCTAGTCGACCTCGACCATTATGGGGTTGGGTCGTCCTCCTTTCGCTTCCTAGCATCGATCCAAACCCCGATCAGCCCTATTCTTTTCCTACTTCATCACGGATTAGGGTTTAAGGCCTAGAAATTTCGTCGAAATACTCTTCTTATTACAGAGGGGGTAAGTTCTTAATCATTCTAGAAAACCTAACTTGCTACACCTGTTCACTCTTTGACTTAAGCATCAAAGCCTGTGTGGAAAGCACCACACTGATGTTTAGATATTTCTTCTTATGCAGGCCACATTCTTCCTCTTTCAAACAAATTCACCATCGTTATCACGTAAAGTCCAGGAGAGTTCCCTCATTTAGATTATTGCAACAACAATTA
This sequence comes from Trichosanthes truncata, assembly GCA_033996785.1. Lineage (NCBI taxonomy): Eukaryota > Viridiplantae > Streptophyta > Magnoliopsida > Cucurbitales > Cucurbitaceae > Trichosanthes > Trichosanthes truncata. The sequence continues at coordinate 76,720,943 of JAWPNB010000003.1, forward strand.
TTTTATTTGCTATCAAAAATCCTATTTGTTTAGTTTTAGTAGAGCATTTTACATACATATGTATTTGTTTTGGTGAGTGCTAAGTCTTGAACTGCGTGTTTCATTGTAAACATGTTTTATCATACATTTATATGGATTTTTTTATGTAAGTATGAGGATGATTAAAAGTAAATAATAACTTAAATTACCAAGTTAGTACTAATTGGACATATTGGATTATGAGCCTATGTTGATGAGTCTATGATTTTTTTTCTCCAAGTTTTATTGTCGCATGATTTTTAATAAGCAATAAGTTGGTGGGCACCTGACACGAGCTAGAGTAAGGTATATATTTTAGCAATAATATGATGTCTATGCGCAAGTGTACACATATATTTGTAGCAAGTGTTAAGTAAATTATCGTATCCATAGAGACTAGTAATCTTCTATTTTACCACAAATTAATTCTCACTAAACTCAATTCGTTAAAATAAAATAACAATGTTGGAACAAAACACTTGATAAAACAGAGAGAAAAAGAGGAATCAAAGAGGAATCGTAAATGAACAAATAACAACTAGACTAGGTACTTTGAGCTAATACAAAGACTTAGATTAGAGGTAAATCATGCTTTAATTAAGTTACGACTTGAGTACATATTCATTCCATTCAACCCACTACAGATTACACGGCATTCTGCAGAATCACCTAAAATATATTGTTTCATTCCCATTACTTCAGCACAGTTTAACTCACTGTATTGTGTGTGCATTAGGTGAGTGATTATCCCTAACCTACTCACTTAGCTAGTTACTAACCCTAACAAGGAGTTAATGTGGTTTTTAAGCTTTCAACCCCTCCTATTCTTCCCAGAAATCAAAGGAACACTGCTGTAAATCGATTGGCCAAACAGAAATGAGCTAATGAATAAAACCTCTTAAAAATCAAATTGAAGGAAATGAAATATACTCAACTATAACATTAATCAAAAGAAATCATCATCTAATCCTCACCTTAAGGTGATTAGTTCATAATGTAAAAACTACAACAAAGAAATAGAAATACATACATGAAGTAAATAGTGCAGAAAGACTAAATGGAAGAAAAAGAAGTAGAAGAAGAAAACGAAATGTTGCCCCAAAAAGCTCGATTCATCATCTACTTTAGCTCCACGGGAGGAAACCTTCCTTATTTGGAAAAACCATCGCTCATGGCCTCCAAAATCGAGAGCTCTTCTCCTTTTCTCTCTATCTTCGATTTCCAGACCTCTCTCCTTCCTCTCATCTCAAAAAACGGCTACCAAATACTTAAATCTCATCCTTTATGCAAATAAGGGCTGATTAGACATGACCCATGAAATGGCGAGCTCCTATTGGCCGAAATAAACTAACTGTTCTGACATCTTCCAGCTCATTTAATGAGATGCCTTTTCTCACGTGCGAAATTCGCACTGTCTTGAACTATAAGATTTGCTCCAGCAAAACGTTATAAAACTGCTTCTTAGTTTCAAGAGTCTTTCTTCCACAACAATTATCCAATCTTTAATCATACCCTGAATTAATCACAATAAGCTCATTAACTATAATAATCTTGCTCTAATAAGAATTTTACTACATCAAAGTTAAACTTAGAGCAAGATAAATCAAAGCTAAGGGTTTTCCAAGATAAATTGAGATAAAATATGACAATTCAATCCCAAAATGATAGCTTATAACTCTTATTTTAAGAGTTATCAAACCCCCCCCCCCCCCAACTTGAATCATTACTCATTCCTGAGTAATGCCTTACACACCAAGCAATGGTTAGCTAATGTGTTCTGCTGCCACAGAATGCATAGGTAAATGTTGTCCTGCTTCATCAAAACATTTGGTTAAACAACTTCGAGACTGTTGTCCTGCTTCAAAATTCTAGCTTTTGCTCTTTTGTCTTAAACCACAGAATTCATATAGATACTTTTTTTAGCTATATAACTCCTTCACACCAAAAATTCAAGTCCTTAGACTCACTAAGCAATCTCATGGCCAAGCCTCAACTTAAACACTTTCTGCTAACTCTAAATTTTGCAAGCTACAACTTATTTACACAAAACTTCAATCTTTTTTTTTTTTGAACTCTCTATTTAGGGATACCTTAAAGTCATAGCTCTATTTCTTGGAATGACAACATTTTATGATGTCGTGCACCCTAGCTTTCAAGCCATCACCATAGAGGTCTAGACTCATTCTCCCATTTAAATCAAGATTATCCTTCTTGTTACTCCCCTCTTGCTTCTCAGAATGAGAACATTTTATGATGAAGCTCACCTATGCTCTGGCAAGGTGTAACTGTCAGGCAACACTCATCCCTTGCGCAAAAGCTTTTTATTTTTTTTTAATTTTTTATAAAGCAATCTAATTGCTACTTGCACCTTTGCTCTAGAATACCAACACTTTGTGGTGAAGACATCTAACTACAAGCACAAGCAACAACTTAGACTACTTTAATCAGCCAACATTGGATAGCCTACTAGGCCCTCTTATGTACTACACACATGGGCTCTTTCTAAGGGAGAGGAGTGTATCTTGCATGGAGAAGAGAAGTGCTCACCTAAAGTATAATTTTTTTTTTGAAGCTCTTCAACGGTTCCCGAAACTTAATTCACTCATTGTCCCCAATGAGAGAAAATTAAGGGAAACCCCCAAACTTATTTTCCGCCAACAAAAATTAGAACTAGACTAGAAAGTGACTTTGTTAATGACTTGGCTGAGAATAAGTCTTCCTAGAATATAGGGCTTTACAGAGAAATAGCTCTAAAAATAATTCATTCTAAATTTGAAGGTCTATAAGCATAAGCATGATCTATCTTAGACTACAAAAGCTAAAATGTTAAATCATGAGCAATCTTACAGCATTCTCAACATTATTACCCAAATTTAAGATGCAACAATGCATTCATTCAAGTAGAACATGAAGGAATGAACTCTTCATCCCGCATCGAAAGCATTGGATCTTCTTTGATTTTATTTAGAATTAAACAATAAATTAAGGTTTAAGCAATAAATACCTTGAAAATATGGAGATTCTTCTGGCGGGTCTTTATCTCCTCCACAAAGTCTTCCTTGCTATGACTCTAACAAAAGATCAAGGCTTGTGGGAGCCTCTTGAAAGAAAATCCTCAAGGGATTAAAGAGGAAGAGGTTTAGAGAGAATTCTCTAATTCTCTCTTTGAGGAGATGTGTGTTGTTCAGAATGCTTCAACCCAAGGGTTCTATTTATAGAGACCAAGGGAAGATCTTTGCCATTATTAAAATATTATATTTTAATATCTAATATATTAAAATATATCTTTTATTTATTTGAATCTCATTCAAATCTCCTACGATATTTATTTATTTGAATCTTATTCAAATTCTATAAATATCTTTTATTTAATATATCAAATATATATTAATTATTTTAATATTTAATGTATCAAATACAATAAATATATTTTCCTCTTTTATATTTAATATATCTAATATATTAAATATTAATTTGAACACTTCAAATTAAATATTAAATTTGAACATTTCAAATTTTAATATTTAATGTATCAAATACATTAAATATATTTTCCTCTTTTATATTTAATATATCTAATATATTAAATATTAATTTGAACACTTCAAATTAAATATTAATTTGAACATTTCAAATTTTTCTTTCAACTAAATTGATCTTTTAGTGTTACTATGAGCTAGCAAGGGGACCTTATGGACCTACAGATTATAAGCTCCAATGATACAAAATTAATTAATTAAACTCTTTAATTAATTAATTTTCATTCATTAACTATAGGTCACTCCACTATAGACCTAGAGTTGCACTCTTATGCACTGTAGGACAAGTTGTGTCCATAGATATAATCATTACATGCAAGTCGATCCTTCACGAGTTGTTCGTAATTACAGCTGGGTCAAAAGTCCGTTTTACCCCTATAATTACATCTTGCACCTTAAGTACCACTGATTCTCTAATGAACAATATGTTTATAATCTAATTATAAACTAAGTCCCTCTCGGGCCAATGAGAGGGTGGGGCCCCATTGTTCAAGTCCCAAAATCAGCATTTAAGGGAACTACTCATCTACTTACCCTATATGGGAAGGAGTGAATTCCATCTTGTGAGATTATATTCCCAGCTCCCTATTTGGTCAAGTCCCTAAAATGGTAGGCATATTGAATCGACTACAAAAGCCACTCTCACCCATGCAAATCAAAGGACAAGCCCTCACAGGCAGGAGTTCATAACTCACTCAGGATTAAGATCGAGTCGCATATGATCATCCTGATGAAATATTAATCTTCTCAATTAACGGATTTATAAAGAGAGATTAAATATTTCGTGGTCCAGTCTTATACAAACTCATTGTATAAGATACCCCCACTCACATGTCTTCACATGAATGATTTGGATCAAATCATTTGTAACTATTACAAAGTGGGCCGTATCAATAGTGTTACCAGGATAAGACACCCAACCTTATCCATATACTATGACCCTTTAGGTTATTTCTTGAACATGATCCTCTCGTATGTCAACCACATACTGTTCAAGATTACACTAATAACCTTGGATTTTTCATATAATGGATAATATTATATTGAAAATAAAATAATCAAAATTATTATTAATTATTAAATAAATTATTAATTACGAGGCTTTAGGGCATAAATCCCAACATAACACAACTAACTAATCATTTGCTCTAACAAATAATTTGTGCTAGCTTTCATATCTTGAAACAAATTCTTTTACAAACTTAAGAGCAGAACTAACACAAGGCACAACAAGGCATGAATATTTTTTTCATTAATTCCATTCTAAAATAGAGACAGACTAAGAATACATTTCCATTCTTTTTTTCTTTCTTATCTTCCTTCGACTAACAAAGCACAAAAAAAAAAAAAAAACAACTAAAACAAGGCAGTGAAACTAAAGCAACAAAGACTAAAAGCATAAATTAAATAAATAAAGCAGCAACACAACAAAAGCATATTAAACAGAGATTAAGCAAACATCCCTTTCATTCTTCATTTGTTTGATGTTGTAATTCATTATGCTCTAGCCTTTGCATTATCAGTCTTTGTCGTTTCAACAGAATAAGAACACCTACAATAGAAAAATAGACTCAAAGCAAACATGTAGAAAATAAAAATAACTAAAATGAAAATAAACCAAAACGCAACAAACCATCCGTAGGAACACAATTGATTTTCAAATTAAAGTATCAATGCTCCTTAAAAAATTTTGTTTCAACCACCCTCAAACAGTTGGAAAGAGACACAATTTCTATGTAACTTCTCTTATTTTAAAATTTTTTTCATTTTCAAACACTTCATCTAATTTTTCAACATTCTTTGTGGTTTCTTTAATTTTTCAAGATGCAACGTTCACAAATGAAAACTTTGCTTGAGTAAATGGAAGAAAAAAAATGCAGAGAAGAAGCTGCAGGATCATTTGATTTTTGGAGGCGGAAACGACAATAGATAGAAATATATACCTCGAGAATGTGATTGGTTCAACGACTGCTACTCTACTAGTTTCTATAGCTAGAGGCCAAGGAGAGATGAAACAAAGTTGAAGATTGAAGAAAATCGAATGGATAGGAGAGTTTCAAATGAAATGGGTTGTCGAGGAAGATGAAAAGCATTTTTTGTCGTTTCTTTAATTTTCCAAGGCAATGTCCACAAACGAAAATTGTGCTTGGGTAAATGGAAGGAAAAGAAACCCAGAGAAAAAGCTGCATGAATGAAGAAATCGATCGAACACATTCAATTTTTAAAGCAGAAACGACAGTACATGGAAATATATACTTCAAGATTGACATTTGCGTTGTAGATACTAATATACATAGGGACGAGGCAAGCCTAAAGGAACCAGTACGCAATAGAAAATAGCAGCAAGAGAGGTCCTTATGTACCATGGCTCGTCAAGAAGAACCAGTAAACAAGAGGAAATACCTAATCGAATGTAATCGGGTCCAACAAGCATCTGTACATGCCTTAATCTAGGGTTGAGCTTCATTCACTAGTGACAAGGGATGAGGGCAAGGGTTTGCTTTATTGTTGGGTTTGGGAAAAAACTGTGGTATAAACAATGGGGGAGGCGAGGGGATTTCAGGTGGAGTATTAATTCTAGCAAGTGGTTAATGATGGCAGTTTTACCACTATTAATGATGTGTGTGAGGTATTAATTTTTATATTCAGTTCAATTGTTGCATGCGTAATGGGCAATTACACATATTTCCATTTCATTAAATTATTAAGATGCATGGTTCAATATATACTATAAGTTAGATGCAAATTCAATAGCTCGTCATTTAAATCGTTGTGTTCATCTATGTAACCTATGCATTGTTCTGCAAAATTAAGAAATGTAGTTCTTTTCTTTAAACTGTGTTAACTTATGTTAACTTAATAGGGCTCTGAAGCGGACTCTCTCTCTGAGAGGGTTTCATGAGCGAAGGGGCAACGTTGAAGGCTTGCGATTGTGCGATTTTGGGTTTCCTTTGGGGATTGGGATCTCTTCGTGACAACCTTCAAGGTTTGCGACTTTGGGTTTCCTTTGGGGAGCGGGATCTCTCTGCGAATCAGTAAGGTTGTGATGGCGGAGGTAGAAGCTAAACGTTCTTGATTCGCACGATTCGGGAGCTGAAGCGGTCGCTTTCTCTGAGAGTCTTCGTGAGCGAAGGGGCAACTCTCAAGAAGATAAACGTTCTTGATCCGCAAGAAATCGGGAGGTAATCGGGCGCTGAAGCGGTCACTTTCTTTGAGAGTGTCTTCGGGAGCGAAGGGGACACTCTCCAGGTTTGTGATTGTTTCGTTTTTCTTGTTTTTTGGGTTTCCTTTGGGGATCAGGTTCTCTTCGTGAAATCCTTCACGGTTTGCGATCTTGGTTTTCCTTTGGGGAGCGGGATTTCTTTGAGAAACATTAGGGGTTGTGATGGCGGAAGCTGAAATTTTTCGAAGATTAGCAAAGCTCAACTTGTCTGAAGAAAGGAAAGGGGCTGTTGTAGAGATTGGGGATGAAGAGGTTGATATTTATGACCGCAACAATGAAAATAGAGTGGCTTGTAAAATATTTACCGGGAGGAACGTGGTGCCGGAAGTGTTCAGAACGGTAATACCAAAAATATGGAATACAGAGGATAGGGTCCAGATAGACAAAGCAGGGAGAGGCATCTTCATATGTACCTTCGCGACAAAGAAGGAAAAGAGCAGGGTGATCAAAGCGGGGCCGTGGATTTTCGACAAAGCCCTGATTTTATTCGAAGAGGTGAAAGGAGCCAGCAAGATGTCGGAAACCGAATTCAGGTACGCCTCCTTCTGGATCCAATCCCATAACTTACCTGTGGCTGGATTTACCAAGAGGATGGCGGTAGCTCTTGGGAATGAGGTGGGTGTATTTGAAGGTGTGGATTTAGAAGATGAGAGGTCTAGGGGGGCAATCCTTAGGGGTTAGGATTAGGCTGGATGTGACTAGACCTTTAAAGAGGGCGGTGATAGTCAAATTGGGAACAATGAGGGAAGAGACATGGTCTCCAATTACATACGAAAAGCTCTCTGACCTCTGCTTTAATTGCGGTAGACTGGGACACGGGAATAAGGAGTGTGAAGAGGCTGAGGTCGAGTCAGAGGGGGAATTACAGTTTAGAGGGTGGATGAAAGAAAAGGGGATTGGTAAAGGGACAACCCCAGACTTTGGGCAAGAGGGCAAATCGAATTCAAAAGGAGATGAAATCAAAAACAGAGGCAAAGGAGGAAAAAATGAGAGAAGCGAGGTTCGTGTTGTTGAAAGCGGTGTGTTTACTGTGAAGAACGACAAGCAGACGGCCACTGTGACAAAGAATATGCCGGAGATGTTGCCGGAGAGTCCGCCGGAGAAGATGACAGTAAGGAAGTAGGTGATGCAGGAATTGGGTCTAAAAAATAACGTTGGGTTAGGAACGGACACTCGTTGTGATGGAGAAGCTGCGGGACCCAATCCAACTTTCGAGGGAAATAGCTGCCTCAGAAGGGATGAAGGGCAGATGACTGGGTTAAAGGAAAAAGTCTTGACAATAGGGCCCAATTCAACTGGGCTGGGGACCTTTGCGATTTTGAACCCAATGAATGGGCCTGGTCGGATTGAAATGAACGAAATCAATGTGGGTTCAAAAACAGAAACTAGGAAGGGAAAGGAAAAGTTGGTTGGAAGTAAGACTCTCAGTCCAGCAGGAGGGAAAACAGCAATAAGGAAAAATTGGAAAAGGATGCTAGAAGTGAAAGGAATCTCGAAGGAAAGGAGATCGGTGGTTACCGGACAGCAGGAACAAAACACAAAATGGATGTCGATGAGATTGATGAAGAGCAGAGTGCTCCAAAGAAGAGTTGCGGACCAGACTTTGTTTCAAACAAAGGGATATCGGCGGAGGCTGACGATCAGCCCCGCCGGATGTCATGAAAATATTATGCTGGAACGTTCGAGGGCTGGGGAATCCCCGAACGATCCATGAGCTACGATATGAAATTGGTAGAAATTCCCCAGTGTTAGTGTTCATTTCAGAATCTAAGTGTAAAGAGGTAAAGCTGAATAGTGTAAAGGCCCAACTGAGATTTGATGTGGGCTTTTGTGTTCCTAGTGTTAGAAATAAATGTGGTCTTATCCTACTATGGAATGAGGAGACTGATGTTGTGATCTCTTCATCTTCGGAGGGTCACATTGATGCAGTGGTAAAAAACCAAGAAGGACGGTGGAGGTTTACGGGGTTCTACGGAAACCCGGTAAAGGAAAAGAGGATGGATTCGTGGACCCTCCTTGAGAGATTGAGTCAGCAGGGGAACCTTCCTTGGGTCATCGGGGGAGATTTCAATGAAATCATGTTTGCCGATGAAAAAAAGGGAGGAGCTTTACGCAGTGAGAGTCAGATGGCGGCATTTAGAGAAGCTGTAAATGAGTGCAACCTTATTGACCCGGGGTTTCGAGGCAACTGCTTTACTTGGGTAAAAAATAGACGAGATCGGAACAGTGTTCGAGAAAGGCTGGATAGGTTTCTCATTAATACTATTTGTCACAATTGGGCTCAGTCAGTGAAGGTAGAGCATTTAAACTACCATAACTCGGACCACAGACCAATTCTTATTACTTTAAAGGTCAAAGATCACAACCGCCAGGGAACGTATAGGAAGAAGGGAGTGAGATTCGAAGAAAGCTGGATCAATTTCGAGGAATGCAAGATGATTATAAAAAATCACTGGGAGAATCATGATGGTAGGTCTGTGCAGTTATACAGTTCGAAAATTGAAAGTTGCCTCGAGAAGCTTAGTGCGTGGAATAAACGAAGGCTTAATGGCTCGCTGAAAGGAGCCTTGATCAGGAAAGAGGCTGAGATAAAGTCACTCCTCCTTATAAATCCCAATAATGATTCTGACGAGTTGAGACGTGCTGAAAATGACCTAGATGGTCTTATTGAAGAGGATGAGAGTTATTGGAGGATGAGATCCAGGGAAATGTGGCTTAATAGTGGCGATAGGAACATAAAGTGGTTCCATTCAAAAGCTTCAAACAGGAAGAGAAGAAACCAGATGTCAGGAGTGTTTGACAAGGATGGGCTTTGGGTGGAGAGTGAGGAGGATATTGCAAAAGTGGCAATGGATCATTTCAGGACGCTTTTCGTCTCTTCCCAACCTTGTGAGGAGGCTATAACCAGAGTTCTCGAAGGAATCCCTAAGTCCATATCGGATCAAGATAATCGGGACCTGTTGCGCCAGTTTAACAGAGAGGATATCGAAAGAGCGCTTAATTCAATGCCCCCTGGGAAGGCCCCGGGCCTTGACGGGGTCCATGCAATGTTTTTCCAACACTTCTGGAGAGAGTTAGGGGATGAAACTGTCAGACTCTGTCTCCAAGTACTGAATGAAGGGAAAAGTGTGAGGCCGCTGAACAAATCCTTTATCTCCCTGATTCCAAAGCTCAAATGTCCTGCTCAGATGGGTGACTATCGTCCCATAAGCCTGTGCAATGTTATCTATAAGATCATTGCGAAGGTCCTTGCTAATAGGATGAAAAAAGTGTTAGATATGATTATCTCTCCGGCCCAGTCCTCCTTTGTCCCAGGGAGGCTTATTTCTGACAATGTCATTGTGGGTTTTAAATGCATCCATACTCTCAGCACAAGAAAAAAGGGAAAGGAAGGGGCAGTAGCTATGAAGATTGACATGAGCAAGGCGTATGACACAGTTGAGTGGTCGTTCCTCCGAAAAATCATGAGCAGAATGGGGTTTGTAGGGGGTTGGATAGAGAAGATAATGGATTGTGTGGAAACTGTTGAGTACTCGGTGTTGATAAATGGAGATCCTCAAGACGGGTTCTACCCTCAGAGGGGTCTGAGACAGGGCGATCCTTTCTCTCCCTATCTCTTCCTGATCTGCGCAGAAGGTCTTTCGGCTATGCTGAACAGGGAGGAATCTCTTTCCAATTTTAAAGGCTTTCGTTTAAATAAGCATTGCCCTTACCTCATGCATCTCTTTTTTGCAGATGACAATCTATTGTTCTTTAGAGTTGAGGAAAGCGATTGCAGGAGAATTACAGAGATTCTGGAAACTTATGAAAAGGCGTCGGGGTAAACTGTTAATCTGAATAAGTCTTCTTTCATGACCAGTAAAAATGTGGGTAGTGCTAAAGTGAGGGAGTTGGGAAGGATCTTGGGAGTCAAATCTGTAGATTCCCTGGGAGAGTATCTTGGGATGCCTTCTCAAGCTGGGAAGAATAAAAGGAAGCTATTTTTCAAAGTCAGAGATAGGGTCTGGAAGGTTCTCCATATGTGGAAAGGAAAGCTTTTCTCGCAGGGGGGAAAGGAGGTCCTTATCAAAGCAATCGCTCAATCAATACCTTTATATACTTGATCCGCTAACACGCAAGTGCACATGATCGAAGTAATAAAGAAACTGGAAGTATTCCAGAGTATCGTACCCAAGGGAACGGAGTTAATAAAATAAATTTCAGTTGGCACGAAATTGTTGGCAATTTGCAATTCAAAGTAACCAAGGATGAAAATAATTTGAGAGGTGTTTTAACTAAAAATGTATTTGAAAATTTAATGGAAATAAAGAGGGATTCAAGTATGCTAATGCCCCTTTGGAAAGAAAATGCAACAAGAAAGCAATTGCAATCGTAGCTAACTCAAGAACTAAGTAAACCGAATTCAACTCCCATTCGACCTTCTTTGAAGTATCTTTAGGAGATTAAGTGATTAAACCTATATGTCTATGGCTAATCTAACTTAGATAGTTTCGCACACAATTCTAGTGGCTTTGGAGTCTCGCCCTATGTCTAGGGTCGATGTTTCAGACTTATGTCTAAGCCCTTTCCTCCATTGCTTTTGCGACATCCGCTTCCCTTAACCCTTTCGGTATTAAGTTTTAGCTTGACAAGCAACACTAGATGGCCAACTAGTTTTACCCAACAATTTACTCACCAAAAGCAAACTTGAGTCCAAGAGTTAGCTAGATTGTTTTTACTCTCGAGCTTCACATATTTCCTCTAGGGCATTCACAACTTGAATCCCAAAGGAAATTTAGCTCTTCATGATGGAATAATTTGGAATTGATAAATTAGAATTGTAAAAATTCATTAAAAGATTCAAAGGAAGTAATGCAATTAGATTGCAAATGCTATGCAAGTGAATATTTTAAAGGAACAACTAAATAACCTTGCAAATAATGCAATTGAGTTGCAAAAGCTATGCAAATGGCTAAGTTGAAGAAATAACCCAATGGTGCAATTACCAAATAACTTACGGGAAACTGCAGTAACCTTGCTAAATGGAAATTTAATTTCGTAAAATACCAAGATAGAGGTACAGTGCTGGAATTTAAACTACAACCCAGACATAACCAGAATCAAAAGCTTGTAGCAGCAATTCTCCACGATTCAACGTCAAAAAGTAAAATTACAAACCACTCAAATTGAGAAACTGAAATTCAGATTTATTGCAGAAGGTAAGATTGAAGAATTAAAAGGTAACAGAGGCTGATTGTAGCCCAAAATACAGTAATTCAAATGCAGAAAAATTAGACCTCTCGTAAAAACCCATTTTCTTCGGCTCAATCGAGTGATTTCGCTCTTAACCACTTCCAACTTTCGTTGTTGTGGGATTGAGATGAAGATTTCTGGGAATTCAAGAGAAGAACAAGAAGGAAAATAAAACCCTCAAATGAACTATAGCTCTCGACAGAAATTAAACCCAAATTCCCAAAAGAAGCTTTTTCTCCCCGAACAATCACCACAATCGAATAAGTATTGCTTTCTACCAACACATACTTCGTTGTGATAAGATTGAGGAAGAAATTCGGACTGAGATCTACAAGAAACTAAAGCAAAACAGCAAAAAAAATGAAAAATGAAAAGTTGCAGTAAGTAAAAAAATACCCAAAAACAAAAACTAAAATCTTCCAAATCGAGCTCCCTTCTTCGGATTTTCCTTCATCTTTTATAGGAGTTTTTGAGCTAGGGTTGAATCTTTGCAATCAATAATCAATTATGGCATATCAATCCCTGGAATCATGGCTAATCTGCTCCTAATCTCCCCGAGAATCACGTTTTTCCCTTGGTTTCCAAGTTTGCCGAAAATGCAATTGCAAGGCAATTGCATTGTTGTTGCATTTCTTCAAAAATCTGCACAAAGACATTAAATAAGTGAGATTTTTCCTTCTTTTGTTTTCTTTCTCATCTTACTTAAATTAGAGGACCTCCATCAATTAAGTGATTAAATTCAATCAAATATTTTTTATTTTCATCAATTAATATGAATAAAATCACGGATATAACTAAGTTTAAAGGCCAATTAATCCTCATGAATGAGGATTATCAATACTATGAGCTGCTTCCGTCTTCCCCAGTCAATATGTGATGATATCAACCGGTGTTGTGCTAGGTTCTGGTGGGGCTTTTCGAGGGAGAAAAAGAAGGCGCACTGGGTGAGTTGGAAGAAGATGTGTAAGAGTAAAGAGTTTGGGGGCTTAGGGTTCAGAGATTTGTCCTTGTTCAACCAAGCTTTGCTTGCAAAAACTTAGCTGGCGTATTTTGAAGAACCCGGGGAGTCTCGTTGCCTCTGTGTTGAGATGGAAATATTTCAAGAACGGAGATTTCCTAGGTGCAAAGATGGGTCCTAACCCGTCTTTATCCTGGAGGAGTATCATGTGGGGCAGAGAGCTTTTTGCTCAAGGCTATCGGTGGAAAGTGAGCAATGGTAATCATATTAGAATTAAAGAGGATCCCTGGCTGAATAGAAAGGGTAATAGAACCCCTGTTTGGGTAAGGGAGGAGGCTCAGAATGAAAGGGTGAAGTACCTTCTTGATGACCAGAACCGGTGGAAAGAGCCTGTTATTAGAGAAAACTTCACAGTTCTTGATGCTGAGGACATTATGAACATACCTGTGGGGAATATAAACTCTAGAGATGACATTATCTGGAGCCTCAATCCTTCAGGCATTTTCACGGTCAAGAGCGCTATCATCTGGCCTTAAACCTCCTTACGAACAAAGAGGCTTCCTCCTCGGATATTAGTGAAAGTCAAGATTGCTGGAAAAAAGTGTGGAAGGCAAAAGTGATCCCTAGAGCGAAAATTTGTGCTTGGAAAATCATTAATGATGTTATACCAACTTTCCAAAATATCCTCAAAAGAGGCATTAATGCTAACTTGAATTGCTTATTGTGCAGGAAAAAAGTGGAGTCGACATCACATATAATTTGGTCGTGCAAAGGCGTCTCCGACGTGTAGCTTCACTTTTTACCTTGTTTGAGAGTTATATCTTCTGATTGCAGGGCCTCTTGGATTCCTCAGGATTTTTGGAACTGGATGATGAAGTCGCTAGATGATGAGAAAATCGACTGGGCCATTCTTATTATGTGGAATATTTGGAACTTTAGGAATGCCTGTCTCCAGTCTTCTAAAACAAATTCTTCTTGGTTGTTGCCAGATTTTCGAAGACTTGTTGCCGCGATCGACAAAAGCTTATTCGAGTATGCTGGTTCGTTCAAGCCCCCCCACCATCCTGCTAGAACCAAGAGTTGTGTGAGTCAGAATGCCTGGACCCCTCCCCCGCCTGGTTCTTTTAAGATGAACGCAGATGCCTCGTGGTGCGAAGCAACTGGTCGTGGAGGGCTCAACTGGATAGTTCGGGATGCTGGTGGCTCCCCTCTGTGCTGGCTACCAACATTGGAAAAGGAAGTGGTCTATCAAAGCGTTGGAAGCAGCATCCATCCTTGCGGGATTGCGTTCAATCAGAACGCTGGCTAGCAATCCGATTCAGTCTCTTATAGTTGAAACGAATTCCATGGAGATCTCTTTAGATTTGCGTTGCCCAGACTCAGACATTTCAGAGACTAAATCTATTTTAGATGAGATTGTGATTGTTGCCAGGCTGTGGCTTGAGTTCTGTTGTTTTCATTGTCCTAGGTCCTGTAATGTTGTTGCACACTCTCTTGCGAGGGTGGCGCTTTTGGGACAGGTGGACAGACCGGCCTCCTCCACTTAGGAGGACGAACCGGTGGTTTGGTTCTCGGACTTCCCCGATTGGGTGAGGTGTATTTTTTGTGAGGACAGTGGTTCCTCGTAGCACTAATGAAGTTCTTCTTTCAAAAAAAAAAAACTATGTTAACTTAGTAGTTTAAATTTGATTCAAGTTTGTTATATTTTGTAGGCTTATAATCCTCTTCCCTTAGAATCTTGCTTTTTTGTAGGCTTTTATATAGTTAGTTAAGGAGTAGAAAATGTAGGTAGGGGTATTTTAGTCACAATATAATTATAAAATCATAATGTAAGTAATGTAAAAAAAGATTTAGACATTTTTTCAAGTATAAATAATTTTAGTTATTTTTTCAGTAGGGCTATCAATTTTTAGCTATTCTTCTAGTTGCCCCTTTCTTTGAGTTCATATTTTGTGAACTTTTATTGTAGAGACATTATGGAAGGTAGAGATGTCCACGGGGGTGGGGCGAGGACAGGGATGGCTTCCCGTCCCTATCCCCGCCCCCCATTTGAATCCCCATCCCCGTGAAATTCTCTGTGAAATTTTGCGGGGATCGGGGCAAGGATTCTTTGCAGGAAATTTGAGGGGATCGGGTTCCCTGAGGGGAATTATTCCCCGTTTAGGTTTTTTTTTTTCTATTTTAAGAATCAAATAATTGTTTTGATAATTTTTCAAATTGTTAACTTCTATGGAAAATATCCATTAATTTTCAATTACATTGTTAATTATTCACGAAAAATCTTAATTTAAATAGTTAATTTTTTATTAAAAAAATATCTATTTAAAGATAAAATTCTTGAACCTCCTAATAAAAACAAAACAATATTCCATATCAAATTATTTAATTAATCCATTACATATTATTAAAATGTTTAACTATATAATTCAAACATATCCAATTATCTAAATTATTAACAATAAAATTTTAAATGTCACACATGTACACAAAGAAATATATATATATATATATATATATATATATAAAATAAACCGGGCGAGGAATGGGGAATACATTCCCTCGTCCATTTAGTTCGCAGAGAATTTTTTTCCCCCATTCCCTCCTCCATTCCCCGCCTAAACGGGGATTCTCCGCCCCATTAAGAAGGGCCCCGCAGGAAAAATAGACATTTCTAATGGCATGGAAAGTTATTTTAAATAGGCCCTTTTTTAGAAGCCATTTAAGAAATAACCACACCATTTAAGGTGATCATATAAATAGTCATTTCATATATTTTATTATTTTTTGAATATTTTTTTATACTTGTTTTATTCATTTCCATATATATTTAACGGGTCAATTTAGATTCTATTTATATTTTCAAATTCACTCAACCCAATAAATTTAGCAAATATCCATCTGACAGATTTATTTTTTAAAATTGTTTTTGAATTCTGTAATCCAATTAATTAGAATACTGAATATAACATTTTTTATATTTTTATTGTATCCCGATTTTGAATTTGAAATTTTAAAATGTAAAAATTCATTAAGAAATATTAAAACTTTGTTAACTATAGTATTTTAGGCTATAAATTCATTTCATTTTTGTTAAAATTAAAATATGTATAATATAGTACATTATAAATTATATATATTTTAAAATAATAATAATTATACAAAATCTATAATATAAAATATGTTCATAAATTAATTAATAATAATTGACATTCAATTTAATATTTAGTTAGTAGTTACAACTATTTTTATAGTTTATAAATATATTTTCAAACACATTATGAACAACTTTTTAAATTATTGGGATTCAATTTATAAATGTGCACTACCAAATACATATTCAAAAACACTGAATATTTTGTTTTACATTGAATCTTTGTTTTCAAATTTTTATTTTCAGATAACTAACCAAACACACTCTTAAATATTGATTAGTTCAAATATGGTATGAATTGGTTAGATCATTAGTTTTATTTTGAATAATGAATTTGAAATTTTTATATATATTTTAATCAATATAATATCCTTCATGGTAAGTTCTAATATCCTTGGGAGTCCTAAAATTTTCTCTAGGAAAGTAGTCGAACACCGCAAATCCAGAAGAGAATCTTACACCTTGAGAAGACCAAAAATCAATCATATTGGGATTGATCAGGCAATCCTAGGGATAATCCAAGGACCACCTTGGAGCCTTAAAATTTTCTCTATGAAAGTGGTCGGACACCACAAATCTAGAGGAGAATCTTACACTTAAGAAAGATCGACATTGGTTTCATCAAGAATGAACGACAATCCTTGGAAAAATCCAAGGACTACGTTGGAGCCTTAAAATCTACTCCTCTTAGAGGATGATTCTGATCACCTCAAAAAGGAAAATAAAGCGCCAAGAGAATGATCTAATAAGGCAATGTGAAAATTTCCTAAACAAAGAGACAAATGAGATTACTCCCAAATTAGTCTCCATGCTAATAGCCCACGACAACAAAGCTAAACTATGGATCCTAATTAGGGAGTGGGGACTAATGTTATGGGTGGATTTCGACCATAAGAACAAATTCAAAATACAAAGGAAATGAAAGGGTAGATATGCAAAGAAGAACCCAAAACAGGCAAAAACATATCCAATTGGGTTAAAAGGCAAAAGGGATCGGGCATCCGGACAACAGGGGAGGGGAGAATTTGGGCCCGAAGACCCAAATTCACTATTCGGCCTCGGCCATTATGGGGTTGGGTCGTCCTCCTTTCGCTTCCTAGCACCGATCCAAACCACGATCAGCCCTCTCCTCTTCCTACTTCGTCACGGATTAGGGTTTAAGGCCTAAAAAGGTCGTATAAATACTTTTCTTATTACAGAGGAGGTAAGTTCTTCCTCATTCTAGAAACCCTAACTTGCTACACCTATTCACTCTCTGACTTAAGCATAATAGCCTATGTGGAAAGCACCACACCGGTGTTCAAATCTTTCTTCTTTTGCAGGCTACATTCTTCCTCTTTCATACAAATTCACCGTCGTTATCACGTAAAGGCCAGGAGAGTTCCCTCATCTAGATTATGACAACAACAATTATTTTATTTGCTATCAAAATCCTATTTGTTTAGTTTTACTAGAGCATTTTACATACATATGTATTTGTTTTGGTGAGTGCTAAGTCTTGAACTGCATGTTTCATTGTAAACACGTTTTGTCATACATTTATGTGGATTTTCTTATGTAAGTATGAGGATGATTAAAAGTAAATAATAAAATTACCAAGTTGGTACTAATTGGACATATTTGATTATGAGCCTGTGTGTTTATGAGTTTATGATTTTTGTTTCTACAAGTTTTGTTGTCACATGATTTTTAATAAGCAATAAGTTGGTGGGCACCTGACACGAGCTAGAGTAAGGTATATATTTTAGCAATAATATGATGTCTATGCGCAAGTGTACACATATATTTGTAGCAAGTGTTAAGTAAATTATCGTATCCATAGAGACTAGTAATCTTCTATTTTACCACAAATTAATTCTCACTAAACTCAATTCGTTAAAATAAAATAACAATGTTGGAACAAAACACTTGCTAAAACAGAGCGAAAAAGAGGAATCGTAAATGAACAAATAACAACTAAACTAGGTACTTTGAGCTAATACAAAGGCTTAGATTTGAGGTAAATCATGTTTTAATTAATTTACGACTTGAGTACATATTCATTTCATTCAACCCACTACAGATTATACGACATTCTCTCGAATCACCTAAAATATATTATTTCATTCTCATTACTTCAACACAGTTTAACCCACTGTATTGTGTGTGCATTAGGTGAATGATGATCCTTAACCTACTCATTTAGCTAGTTACTAACCCTAACAATGAGCTAATGTGGTTTTTAAGTTTTCAGCCCTTCCTATTCTTCCCAGAAATCAAATGAACGTTGCTGCAAATCGGTTGGCCAAACGGAAATGAGCTAATGATTAAAACCTCTTAAAAATCAAATTGAAGGAAATGAAATATACTCAGCTATAACATTAATCAAAAGCAACCATCCTCTAATCCTCACCTTAAGGTGATTAGTTCATAATGTAAAAACTACAGCAAAGAAATCGAAATACATACATGAAGTAAATGGTGCAGAAAAACTAAATGGAAGAAGAAGAGTAGAAGAAGAAAACGGAATGTTTTCCCAAAAAGCTCGATTCAACATCTGCTTAAGCTCCACGGGAGGAAACCTTCCTTATTTGGAAAAACCATAGCTCATGGCCTCCAAAATCGGGAGCTCTTCTCCTTTTCTCTCTATCTTCGATTTCCAGACCTCTCTCCTTCCTCTCCTCTAAAAAAACGGCTGCCTAATACTTAAATCCCATCCTTTATGTCAATCAGGGCTGATTATACAATACCCATGAAATGGCGAGCTCCTATTGGCCAAAATAAGTTGATTGTTCTGATATCTTCCAGCTCATTTAATGAGTTGCCTTTTCTCACGTGCGAAATTCATACTATATTGAACTATAAGATTTGCTCCAGCAAAACGTTATAAAATTGCTCCTTAGTTTCAAGAGTCTTTCTTCCACAACAATTATCCAATCTTTAATCATACCCTGAATTAATCACAATAAGCTCATTAACTATAATAATCTTGCTCTAATAAGATTTTTACTACATCAAAGTTAAACTTAGAGCAAGATAAATCAAAGCTAAGGGTATTCCAAGATAAATTGAGATAAAATATGACAATTAAATCCCAAAATGATAGCTTATAACTCTTATTTTAAGAGTTATCAGCACCCATCACATTCAATCTAGTTTTTCAAATTCACATCCAATTTAGTTGTTGGTGGTGAGACGACAACACAAGAAAATGCACCACAGAGAGACGTGGAGGTTGCATGCAAAACAAGAGAGCAAGGTGCTCAAATTAGTGGACTATAAAAAATCTTAATTTCAAAGTTATAGTATGGTGTGATGAGCTACATATCTCAACTTCTATTGTGTATCCATTATATAGAAATGGTTGGAGTGTGTCATCACTATAATGGCGCATCTAGTTTAATTTGGTGAGGTGGTCATCTCATGGCCTCGCAAAGTTGTCGTTGTAGGCTGATAGCAGAGTAACAACACACAAACAACTAGTCATCACAAGCGCCCATGTGCTACATTAAGGGTACTTGAGCAGGCTCGCGCTGGTGTACTTTGGTGGGCTAGACCATTGATTGTCCAGTCCCTTTAGCCTACATCTAGTTAGGTCAAGATTCATCACACAAGTCCACCCACTCCATCTAAATCATTACAATTCACTTCTTCATCGCATCAAATGAGATCGTGCACACTTTTATTACATTTTTCATAATCAAGAAAAAGTCAGCCACTGAAAGTATGTATACATTACGAGAGGATATGGTTAGTATATTTGCAATGGCTTAGATTAAATGCTCCAAAGCTAAGTTTGCAAAACTCTTCCAAGCCAGCCACTGAAAACTCCCTCCAAATAAAGTCTATAATCTGATCAACAACATTGTTACTCGACTTCAATTAGGGAAAGTTAGACATGAAGCAATAACAAAGGCAAAAGAGTGGCTGAAAGAGAAAAGAATATATAGTAGCACTTTGCTTTGCCAAAACTCATGATACAGCAAGCTCTTACATTCGTAAAGAACTAATATTTGCAAGGGATATGGGTGGAGGAGGAAATTGTGGTTGAATAAATTGCTTTTCTAGATTAAAAATCCATGCGAAGATCTCTTCTTTTTGACGTAAGGATATGGCAATTCAAAGACAAAAAATTTGGCATTTGTCTACTAATGAATAATCCTATCCTCCTTTAATATATATTTAACGTGGGTGCCATGCTATTGGTACATGTTGGGTGTCTCTAAGGAATAAGGATGTTTCTTTTGTTTTCTTTTGTTTTCTTTTTTTTTTTTTTTTAAAAAAAAGAAGAGAGAAGAAGAAAAAAAACTGAATATATTCTTGCAAAATATGGCCACTGCACAAAAGGAATTTCTACTTTTATTCATGATTTTATCTCCTAGAGAAAAACATAGTAGTGGGTTGTGACAATGATAAGTATAAACATATGCTCGAATGCAGGTAAAAAGAAACCCCCAAAAAATTGGTCCTTCTTTTAGCTGAATTCATTGGAAAAACATAATGGGTTCTTTTTTTTTTTTTTTTTTTGGCCATCATCATTCCATTTCCCACCTCCACCACACCCATAATTGTTTGTTGCATGTGATTTTTTTTTTCTTTTTGGAAAAAAAAAGTTGTTTGAAATAGGGTGAAATAAAACCAACGTGTGATTGCCACGTAATCATTTGGCAAAGTCACTCAAGGGTAGTTTCGTCTTTTCACCTTTTACCGCCCTTTGTTTTGGGTTTATATAAGGTCGGGTCACTCCAATTTTGGTCGGCTGTTGAATTTTTCTGATATTTCCCACGCCCTGACCAAACTACGTGCCCCTACTTTGTTTTTATCATTTTTCTTATGTTAAAATTTAGAAAATGAAATCAACCTTAAATTACAAATTTATTCTTTGAACTTTGAGAGGTGTGTCTATTTGATCCTTGAATTTTTTATTTTGTGCCAAATAGATTCGTGAATTAAGAAAATCTTTTAATATTGCGACTTTTTATCTTTATTACCAATTTTATATTAAGAAAAATTTCTATAAGAACTGTTTATATCATGTCATTATCAAAAAGCACTCCGTGTAAACATTTTTGTATGTACTCTTCCTTGAGTATTATTGAATAAAAAAATATTGCTGATATATGTTCTCTATTAACTCACTTACTTTCAAGTGATTGTTGAAAAAAAAGACTCTATATACAAGTTAGATATATCTGGTAAGTATTGTAATGAAAAGAAAGGGTTGGTTGTCTATATTGCCTTAAAAAACGGTACAACAAATAGTTGAACTAAAATTTAATTCGTCGTCAACTTAAATATATCTCAACTAGTTAAAGTGTTAGTAATTTTTCTTTTAAATGTTAGATATTCAAAACTCCAACCTTACCTTCAGTTTGAACAAGAAAAGCAATTGACTTAATTGCCCATACATTTAAATATTCAAAAAAAAACAATGAAAAAAAAAAAAGAAAAAGAAAGGCCATCCATTAGATATTAAAAAAAATTTAAAATCGTAAAAGATATTTTCAATGGGCTTGGACTTTTCATGAAAGGGAGAACAAAAAGAATGTCTAAATTTAACTCACCCAACTTGAAAAATGTTTAAATAAGTTTTAATTTATAAATATAGCTAAAACAGTTTTTAACTAAAATCTACTAACTGCATTAGGACGAAAATACCCTCATAGATATTTATAAGTTTATTCTACCTAAAAGAGTAACTAACAAAAAGCAATGCATCAAGGAAGAAAATATGTTGGGTTTTTTGAAATAATTAAATCTAGGAATTGAAAATTTGAAATAAAATCTAAGGATGAGAGAGATGGAGGTTGTAGAAACAAACGTAACAACCATGAATAAAATCTAGGGATTGAAAATTTGAAAAAAAAAAATATTGAATTAAGATAAAGATATATAAATTGCAATTTGTTAACTTAACATTATTTCGAATTAATTTCTAGACTCTTGATATGAAAAATTCAAAGACTAATTTCAAAGACGAAAATATGAATAGATTGGTTTCACACTAGTGAATTAACAAAGAAAGTGATACACACTGATAAAGATGATGACCTAGATAAGTACCAACGAGAAGTATATATTCAAAAATACATTTATATTCCTCATTTAACTTGAAGTTGGTAACACTAACCATTGAGCTATATGAGTATAAAAACACGATGCAGTAGTGTGTGATATCACATTTAGTAATTTCAGCTATGAATCTAATAAAAACAAAACCTAAGAATAAGTTGCAACAAGAGTATATATTCTGAATTTCATCGACAATTTTCTGTCTTAACATCAAATCAGTAACCCTAAACCTTGAACATTCCTAATCTGAAAATCACAATGATCGAAAATGAACTACTACAATGATCGAAATGATGAACCACCTAAGAACTGACATCTACATAATAGTATATAGATAAACATACCTCTCCGCTGATTTTTTCAATGAACTCAAGCAATGTAAATATGTTTAAATACCCATTAAACATATAGAAACAAAATGATGACCCACTATTTTTCGATTTGAAAAAACCCTGATACATCAATCATCAATCACATTTACCTGCCATCATTTATGAAGATGTTCCACACTTGAAAATCCCCTATGTCCCATCGACAAATATTAATGTATTTCCATCTATTTATGGATGCTGCTAAGTTCATGAAGATAAACCTAAACCTATCATCTGCATCAACCTCCTGGGCAACGTATGTCCCTAACAAAAAATGTTGTAAATATCAATATATACATGATGTATAAAATGATAAATACTAAACTTAAAAGGTATATACTCAGATTTTCTCAATTAAATTGGCTGCAAACCAAAGAATGAAGGCATATGCCTCTTCAAGTGAACCTCTAATCAGGTTTACAGCCTTCTCTCTCCCTCCACACTTTGTCATAACTAATCCTAATTTCAAGTGAACCTCTTCTTTCTACTGCAGTTGGCCAATATTAGATCGATTTCTTCCATTTCATAGCTCCCAGCACATCATAAGAAAAGTTTCTCAATCATCTGTCAAGCCTTACACCAAACTTAAAAGGTCATCAAAATTATGAATTGTAGATAGACAATTCATACAGTAGAAGGGAGTAGATTTCTAGATTTTTTTTAACATAAATACAACCCCAAAGTGCATGGAAAACGTCTTCATCCCTTGTTTTACATCTCTGCCAAAATGATTCTACATCCATGCCACTTTTTTTTTTTAATTTCAAACGTATGTAGCACATATTTAAATTCAAATTCTTGAACCGAACCCTAATTTCTATAAATCCTTTTTTTTTTCTCTCTTCTCCATCTAGAATCTTTTAGACACCATCTTTGTGTCTCGTGGTTGCTCCGAGTTTCTGCATCTGCCAAGGATTTTGGCGATGAGTATTTAGGTCTTCCCCCAATTGCCACCAACAAATTGATTCTAGGTCTCATATGGGAACAAATTACTATTCTCTTCACTGGCTCATAGGAAGATCGATTTGTCACTGCAGTGTCACTGGTTTCTTTGGCGAAAGATAGCGAGAGATATGGAAAACAAATACGATTGCCACTTAAACCTTTTTTATAGATTATGATTACAATTGTCATTTAAAAGATAAATATTAAATTATAGAAATTCATAACGTATCTTAAAAGATATCAGAAAAATATATATATATCAATTTTCTGTTAGGCTAGTTTGATCGTAAATACACGGATATACCAGATATATAAATGAGAAGAAAACTCTTCACTCTCCTCTCCTAAAATTAAATTAGATAAAATTGAAACATTTTTAACCATTTTTCATTATAAGTATTTATTTATAGCCATTACTTACAATTTTCATTTATGAAACCCAAACGGCCAATCATTTTCAACCTCATCTGAAAATTACGTCATAATAAGAAATTAAATTAAATTATAATACATTACATTACATATGTCGCCCCGCCTCATCCTTCAACCTTCATAATGTTTTCGCTTTGCAACGGCCACCAAAGCCTAAGCCGTTTCAAACTCACCCAAAAGCCTCTCTATTTCTAATTTTCTTTTCTTTAAAAAAAAAGAAAATAAAAAAAAAACGTAACTGTCTCTTAAATATTGTATTATTATATTTTACGTCTATTATTCTTCTACAATAACGTAAGTTACGTTATAAAATAAAATTAATAAATTATACTCTTGCGAAACTCTATACAATAAAACCCAAACTCTTAAAACGTTCATTCAAATTTCATATTAAAAAACAACACTCCCACCCCTTCGAGATTCAAAAATTTCAAGCAACAAGCCGAAAAAAAAATTAATTTTTAAAAATTGCAGTTAATGTCATTTAGTTTACAAAAAATAATAAAATAAAAAGAAATTGAAATTTAGAAATACATAATAATCATAATACTAGTCGGTTACGTACGTACATCGCTACAAACCTACACGCACCGAGGGGGAAAAATGTACACTAACTCGGATTAGTTGAACCGGGTACGATAAATCCGGTTCTTAACCTAAACTTTAGTCTTCTCTTCTTCCGGTCTATTCCCTGGCCCGCCTCAAACCACGGCAACTTTTTTTGGGGGGTTTGCTATGTTTTTTCTGAGGTCAAAAACTCGGCTGGGGCAGTGGTTTCCTTTTTCCGGCGCATTTCGAGGACTTTCCGGTGGTGGTTAGAGTGCAATTCGCTGGAGAAAGTCGGACTACAGGCGGGTCGGTATTCGGGTAAAAGCCGACCCGATTTGAACCGGACGCCGCAAGCGTTGCAGAGAGTTTTTGCTCCGAGGGGACCGGTTCTCCACTGCGGGGTTTTCTGGACTCCGCAATGGCTGCACCGCCGAGGCGGCTGGGCACCAGCGACGGTTCTGGCCTTTTCCGACGGCGACTTTCTCTTTGGTTTCTTCGAGACCAAAATTTCCGGTTCGAAGCGGTCGGAAATGATGAGCCAAGGACAGGCAGGCGACGAGGAGGAGGAGGACGTCGTGGAACAGGAGGATGACTCGGTCAACGACGGGGAAGCAAGGCACCAAACTCGGCCGCCGGTTCTCGTCCGTTTGCTTCGAGCCTTGACCGGAACAGGGGACTTGAAACAGGGCTCCGGCGGTGAAACGGAACCGTCGTTCTCCGGTTGCTCCACTACGAGGGCGGCCTCTTGGGAAGAAGAAATTCCGGCAGAGGGGAACGGAGCGGAGAATCCAGAGAAAGAATCCTCAACGAAATGGGACAGCCATTCAAGGTTTGCCAATTCATCCGCCTGTTAAAAATAGCACAACCTTCATCAATGGAACAAAAAATTAAAAAAAAAATAATAATAAAACCCCGCAACTCTGTCTCTTCAAAAACAGAGGAGAAAAATAGAGTACCGGAACGCTAAGTTCGCTGGAGGGCAAAGAAGGAAGGTCGGAAACAATGGAGTTCTGATGAAGTTCTTGAGCGGAAATAGAAACGGAATGGGAAAGAGAGGTCTTATCATCATCTTCCTCATCGGCAACTTCATCTTGTTGAACAAATTCATCATCCTTAGACAAATCAAGGAGTTCATCAACGAAAAAATCATCGGAGGAGACAACATTCTGGGGATTAAAACAGGCATTATTATCATGAAAAGAGAGTTGGGGTTGGGGGCTGCTTAATTGGATGGAAATTTCCTTGCGGAAACACGTTTTGAGAGCCGCATCAACACATTCCATGTCCGGTAACGACGACCCTGTGAAGAGAGAAAAAGAGATTGAAATCCCATAAACGGAGGAAGAAGAAGAAGAAGAGGAAGAAAAAAAAGAAAAAACCAGAGGAGGAAAAAGTCGCATATCCCAAGAACTGTACCTGAATAAGGGGAGGGGGGAAAGGATAAGAGGTTGAGAGTTGTGACGTTGGTTTTAGGAGTGGTTGCAGAGAAGAGGAGGAAAAAGAAAGGAAGAGAGAGAGAGAAGGAAAGTAAAAGGGGGGGTTGTTTGGGAACAAAAATGGGTGGTGAGTTCGGTAAAGCATTGAATGAGGGCTGAAAGCGTCCGTGCACTATACTAAAAGTGCCCGTTCTTTCTTCTCTCTGTATTTACTTTTTCCTTTGCGTTTCATTTTTACTTCTAATTTTACGTTCCTACTCAAATAATTTCAAAACCCTTTCATTGCTACTTAATTCTGTTTTTGTCTTTTACTCTTTTACACGTTATGTTTTAGACTTTAGTCTCTCCCCTAACCTACAAATGGTATGTTTTAAACTATGAACTATTTTGTAAAACATAATTATATTAATTGTTAATGTAGTCAGCATAGCCTAGCAACAATTGACACGTGTTGAGGATCTCACATCTGAAAGATGATGAGAGACCTCACAATTTATAAGATACATGAGTTATTCTTTCCATTGCCAATTGGCTTTGAGATGGAACTTCATGTAATCTAATATGGTATTAGAGCCCATGAAACTCAAACGGGTATTCGGTCCAAAAACAAATTTTGATTTTTGAATCCATCCTTCTACATGTTCGACTAAAAAAAAGATTAAAACATTATACTTCTATCTTAAAAGTCAAATGGTCAAATTTTTACCTCCACATTATTGAAAAAAAAAAAAAAAAAAACTAGGTTAGTCCTTATACTTTTGATGATGTAAAAAAATAATAAAAAAAAACCTTAGGTAATAAGCTTCAATCTCCCTCTCATTCATTCAAAGAAAAAAAAAGTCTCCCTCTCATGTTTGAATTCTAATACTTACAAGGATTAAAAAGAAAAATGGGTAAAATACGTTTTTAGTCCCTATGATTTGAACTTAATTTTTACTTGGTCCTTTTTTTTTTTTTTTTTTTTTTTTTTTTTTTTGAGTTCAAGTCCCTAAGCTTTTAAAACTAACACTTTTGGTTTTTGAGATTTCAAAAATGACTTGTTTGGTCTTCAAGGTTTGAATTTGATTTCCAATTAGTCCCTGAAGTTTGAAATTGGTTTCTAATTGGTCCATGAGTATAAAATAAAATTCAACTTATTTAAAAAATACATATCATTAAAGTCTAGTTGGCATGTGTTAACTACTACGTCATCATTCCATTAGGTCAATTAACATCAACTTTACTGGGAGACCATTTAGAAACCAATTTTAAACTTCAAGGATTAATTAGAAATCATTTTCAAACTTTGGCGACCCAATATGTCACTTTTAGAATCTCAATGACCAAATAAAAACAAAATTTAAATCTCAAAGACCAAAATTGTCAGATTTAAAAAACTAGAGACCAAACAAAAACTAAGTTCAAATCCCAAGGACTAAAAGTATATTTTTATTCTTTTTTAGTACAATAAATGTGGGTATGAGGATTTGAACCCCTAATCTCAAGGGAATGAGTAATGCCAATTATCATTGAGCTATGCTCTTGTTGGCTTGTCTTTTACTCTTTTACACGTTATGTTTTGATCTCTCTCTTAACCTTTAAATGTTATGTTTTAGTCTATGATTTTTTTTAGAAAAAATAACTATTTTAATTGTTAGTGTAGTCATAACTCAACTGATAAAAACACATGTCAACTTGAGCATAATTCGACTAATTAAGACATTATAACCTTGACAAAAAATGTCAAAGATTCAAATTTTTACACCACTTGGAACTAAAAAGAGAAAAAATATACATCTATCTTAAAAGTCAAATGTTAAAATTTTTACTTCTAAGTTGTTGAAAAAAAAAAAACTAGGTTGGTCCTTATAGTTCACATTAGTAACTTTCCTTAATGTTAAAAAAAAAATTTGCCAAAATGAGCTTAGCTCAACAGTAATTGGCATGTACCCTCGACCAAGAGGTCAGAAATTCGAATCTCTCACCCCAAAATGTTGTTGAACTCAAAAATAAATCATTATGTCATAGGCTTGAATCTTAATCTCAGGTTGTCAGTCTAAACATAGATTCTGTTTTATGTTTTCAGATTTACTGAGTTCAGTAAATATGCGTTTGGCAGACGTGTTTTTAAAAACTATTTCCGGATTTTGTAATTCAAATAGTGGAAATTCTGAAAACAATATTTTTTTGTTTTCATTTTATCTAGATTTTGAATTTGAAAATTTAAAATGCAGAATTACATTAGAAAAGACCAAAACTTTAATAAATATAGTATTTCATGTTATAAACTCAATTTATTTTTGTTAAATTAAAATATGTATAATATAATATATTATAAATTATATGATATTCTAAAATAATAATTATACAAAATTTATAAAAAAAAATCATGTTCATAAATTGATTAATAATATATTATATTCAATTTAATATTTAGTTTTACAACTACAACTAGTTAATGGTCTATAAATATATTATAAAACACATTTTGAACAATTATTTAAATTGAAATCCAATTTCTAAATATGCTACTAAACACATATCTGAAAACATGAAATACAACTTTGTTTTCATTAAATTTCTTGTTTTCAAAATTATGTTTTTAGATTGCCTACCAAACAGACCTTTACTTATTGTCTTGAGATGGAAGGTTTAAATTCCTGTATCCACACATTTCAAATGTATGTTGATTCTTTTTCTTTTTTTCTTTTTAATCTCCTAAGTATCATAATTCAAATATTTCAAAACAAAAAGTGTTAGATTTTCAATAAAATACTAAAATAATTTTTTATTCAAGATTTTAAATATTTAAAAGCTTTGGGGCTAAAGAAAAAAAAAATTAAAAAAAAAAGTCATACTCATACGCTACAATTTCATAAATGACAGAAGTAATTACAAAAAGAGTATGGAATTTACAAATTTCAAACAAAAAGTTTTTGAAAGTTGAAAATTTAAAAATGTGTGGCCGGTTCATTGAAAAAAAAAGGTAGATGGGGACGCCACGTCAGTAAAAACCTTTTGACTAAATAAGATAAAAAGGTCACGTGCATGGCGATTAGTCGCCGCCCGCAGAGGGATATTTTCCCGCTCATCGTATTCTAATTTTCTAATTTTAAATCGCATGATTAGCCAACCCGCCTCCCTAAAACAGCAACTAATTACGGCTTACAATAAAGACAATCAATAATTATCATCGCCTAACTTTGCTTTTTTGGTTAAAATACTACTTTTAAATGCCTAATTTTAGTCTCTATATTTTCAATAAAACTGAAAATTGATCTTTATTATTAATTTATTATTAATTTTTCTTTTTAAAAAATTAATTTTTATTAATTTTTCCTCTATAAATTTTAGAAGAATGTTCTCATTATGTCTTTTCTTATATTAAAATTATTATTATTACTATTTAATCAATTTTGATAAAAAAAAATAACTTTAAACTTAGCATAGGGACCAATTTTAAGTTTTATTGAAAGTACAAGAGCTAAAATTTGACATTTGAAAGTAAATGAACTAAAATGAAACAAAACCTAAAAGTGAATGGACCAAAATGGTATTTTAACATTTTCTTTTCTTTTTTTTTTTTCCTTTTTTAATGGAATACGAAAAAGTTGTACGGAAATATAAAGAAACAACTCAAATTTGTACCATGTAGGAAAATCCATTTTTATCAAAGCATTCAATTCCGTTAAATTAGATTTTATACTTGTATAAGTATTGAATTACTATCCTTCAAGCATTTCAAAGAGAACTAGTTAACACACAATTTGGGTGGTAGGATTCCTTCAAATAGTTGTTAGAAAAATATTTCTATGTATATATTCAATGGATCATAAGTTTTGTATGTTGTTTTTAGTTCAACAATGTGTGGAAGATTTAAACTTATGGCCTCTTGGTCAATGTCAAACATGAGCATAAATCAACTGACATAAAATATGTATCCTTGTTGCATAATTTTTGCACAATATCGCAAGTATACGAATCAAGTTTTAATATAGTAAAAGAGTGTTCGAGTATCGTCCTCAGAATTGGTTTTCTAATTCACTTAAGTACTATAAATATTATTGCCCAATTTTATTTAGAGAATAGAATTGGATAATGGATGCAATATTTAAATAAAACAATTATAATAAAAATTGAAACAATCAGATAAGAGAATATCCTAGGGAGTTGATTTCACCTATTAGACTAAAATAATTAAATTACTTAAACATCCAAGATTGATCAAACAAATATTTCATAAGTCTAGAAGTCTTTTATCATGAATGACTCTCTCGAGTACAAATAATTCTTATGCAATAAGGCAAAACCTACATCTCTGATGATTTTTAACGTTATGCATAGCATTAAATTCTTTCATTAACAACTTCAAAATGAGCCCTAATCATTATCAAGCTAGAACTATATTTAGTCATGCAATTAGAATATAATCTAAATTACATTTCTCAAGCGTGAATTTAGACTAATATAATATTTAATCCGTGATCAAAAGATTAAAAGCATTAAGAATATAAAAGCATGAATGAAATTAATGACAATCAATCATGGAATTTAAATAATTAAAAACCTAAGGTCTAATGGCTACATCAATCCCTAGAATAAAAGGAGAGTTTAGCCACTCATATTCACTATCACAAAATCTAAACTCTTAAACAACATCAAATTACTAAATAAAAAAAAAAAAGAGAAAAACGATGTTGGTGTGTTGATTTTCCGTCTCCGTATGATCTCCACAACTTGGCCTTGAATATTTCTCTCAGGTCTCTTCTCACTCTTGTATGTAGAAATTTAGAGTTGTGCTCTCCAAACTTGAATGCCTTGAATGAAGAGAATGTGGGTATTTATAATGGGTCAATCTATATCCTAGTCTAATTAGGAATCCTTGATTTAATTAAATTAGGAATAAAAAAATCTAATCAAATTAAGAATCCATAATCTAATCAAATTAGGAATCCAAAATCTAATTAAATTAGGAATATTTTCTTCTCCAAAAATTGTCTCCAAAATTGGTTGTCTAATTTCTTACCCAATTAGCTCATTTTTCATCATATTTCTTCTAAAATCTTCGTTTTGCTCCAAATGCTCAATTTCTACAAAATAAACAATTATGAATGTGAACATATATACTTAAGCCTCAAAACTAGCATAAAATAGGGCTTAAAGATAGCACATTTTGTGTGATATCAACTCTCAACTAAAAAGTTTGGAGGTTCGAATCCCCTACCTCACATATTATCAAAAAAAAAAAAAAAAAGACATATTGGTCAAGGATTTTATACTTTAACCAATTAAGTTATGTTCAATTTGACAAAGTTTTGTACACAATTGATAGGATTTTAGAGAAAAACGACATTATAGGACTAGATTTTTATTTTGAAATTTGTGGGTGTTTATTGATTTTTTTCATTGATCGTGCGTTGATTTGTAAGAGTTCCTTTTCGTTAGAATTAGTTGGTTTTGTAGATCTTTCCCTTTTCTATATAATGATATTAATAGGTGAATGTAGACAAAAGTCTAACCAAGGCAAAAATAAAAACAATTATTGATGTATATGGTTCGATATAATGAAATTAAAAGTTCAAGGTAAAATTTATTTGGATGTGTTTTTTGCAACATCCTTTTTTTTAAGCCTTTTGTAATTTTGTGTTAAATAATTTCATATGTTATTTATGGGCCATTAAGTATTTGGCATATGATTTTAACAACATATGGGTGACTTTTTTTTTTCTAGTTCAACAATTTTGAGGGTGAGAGATCAAATTATCGACATTTGAGATGGTAATTGGTGTCATATCCACTGAGCTATGTTCGAATTAGCTTAGATATGTGTGACTTAAGATTAGGAACTTTGATTTATGTCTAGGGGATGAGTTTGAATTGTGCAAAAAATATAACTACAAAAACTCGAGTTTCATATTCCTGTTGGTATGTGAAAATAAGTGTATAATGGAAAAGTATGCTTTACAAGTCTTAAGTCATATGCTCTCAAAATAGATAAATTATTCGATGAGACCGCCATAATGTGGTTGACAGTTTTCTACTGTTGGATGGAGAGAGAGAGAAGTATCTCAAATTTATATCCAGTGGTTATTAAGGGACATGAAAATTATTGAATATACATCTAGTGATTATTATGAGGTAGCCACATTGGACGGTCTCATTGAATAATTTGTCCTCAAAACAGGATTACAAATTTACAAATATATAGTTTGAAAAGAATAAAAGAACAAATCTAGGTCTAACAAAAATCTTAGCTTTATATCTCTAACGCCTATTATATAATCATTTGGTTTTTGATAATATTTGGTTTTTGAAAATTAAGCCTATAAATACTACTTTCACCTATGAGTTTCTTTGTTTTGTTATCTACTTTTTGCATATGTTCTCAAAAATCAAGTCAAATTTAATTTTGAAAACTAAAAAAAGTAATTTCAAAAACTTATTTTTGTTTTTAGAAATTGGTTAAGAATTTTATTGTTTTCTTAAGAAAGATGAAACTCATTGTAGAGAAATGAAGAGAAAAGTACAAACACAATTTTCAAAAACTAAAAGCAAAAAACTAAGGCTCAGTTTGATAACCATTTAGGCCCAATTTGATAACCATTTGGTTTTTAGTTTTTGGTTTTTGAAAATTAAGCTTGTTTTCTCTCAATTTCTCTACAATGATTTTCATCTCCCTTAAGAAGCATTTGAATTCTTAGCCAACTTCTAAAAACAAAAATAAGTTTTTGGAAACTACTTTTTTTAGTTTTCAAAACATGGCTTGGTTTTTGAAAACATAAGTAAAAAGGAGATAACAAAACAAGTAAATCTATATGTTTGGAGTAGTATTTATAGGCTTAATTTTCAAAAACTAAAAACCAAAAATCAAATGATTATCAAACGGGGC
Organism: Trichosanthes truncata; assembly: GCA_033996785.1. NCBI lineage: Eukaryota > Viridiplantae > Streptophyta > Magnoliopsida > Cucurbitales > Cucurbitaceae > Trichosanthes > Trichosanthes truncata. The sequence continues at coordinate 76,753,716 of JAWPNB010000003.1, forward strand.
TTTAGTTTTTAGTTTTTTTGTTTTTGGAAATTGTGTATGCTTTCTCACAATTTCTTTATAATGATTTTCATATTTCTTAAGGAAACATTTGAGTTTCTAGCCAAATTCCAAAAACAAAATAAGTTTTTGAAAACTACTTTTTTTAGTTTTCAAAACTTGGTTTGGTTTTGAAAATATATATAAAAAGTAGATAAGAAAACATAGAAGTCCATAGGTGAAAGTAGTATTTATAGGCTTAATTTTCAAAAATTAAAAACTAAAAACCAAATAGTTATCAAATGGGGCCTAAATGATTATCAAATTGGACCTAAGTTATACAAATCCAAAATGTAAGTGAAACCACTTCTTAAGTGAAAAGACAATTTTAAAATCAATTAATTTTATTAACAAAACATTTACCATGATAAAAATTTGTTCTAAAAGAACATTGAGAATAATGTTTTCAACACTATTCTCAAATAACACTTCATATTTTACTTTTCCTTTTTCCTTTTTAATTTATTGTTTGACAATATGATGTTATGAGAATTGTTAACACTACATTAAAATATTAAATTGATCTTAACATGTCCTCTTAAAATTATAAATGTAATAGTCATTTTATATAATGTATTTAAATGTATGGTCTTGAACTTGAAATAATTTTATGGTACCATTTCTTTTTAGAGAATCTACGTATTCAGCATCTTTGGTTGTCTAGAATTTGAGATACCAAAAAATATATATGTCTGACATCTTTAGGTAGCCGTATTTGTTTTTTAGGATAACTTATAAAGATGTCTGAATGTTTGGTTAACTATATTTGTTTTGCAAGATTTACATACACAAATGTCTTAAAATTATGTATGATTCCAACAACCCTTACTAATAATCATATAATTTATATATTATTCCATATAATTTGAAGTTATATAACATTTTTGTCTTTATTAATTTAACATTTTATTTTTATATCAATTTAGTTGATATTAGTGTTGTGTGTTATTTTGTAGAACACATTCATTTATATTAATTTGATATTTAATTTTTATAAAATATTGAGTATTATATATTAATTTCATTCAATGGTAACTTTGAACTTTTTCCAAAAGGAAAGAATTATATAATTGATAGAATTTTTAGTGGATTATATTTATTGTATTATTAAACTATATTTATATAATTGTAAATAGTTGTTTATTGTTATTATTATTATTATTTTGAGTTCAACAATATTTGACGTAGAGAAATTCAAACAACTGATCTCTTAGTCGATAATATATGTCAATTACTACTAAGCTATTCTCACTTTGGCAATTACCTATAGTTGTTTAATAATGAATATGAATATGACAAATTATTTTTAAATAAAAGAATGAAAAATAAAGAAAATTAATGAAAGAAAAAAATGTGGTAAGAATGTTATGGGGGAGGAGCCTTCATGTAACTTCTTTCTTCTTAAAAAATAAAACAAGTGGGAACAATTAGACATGTAAATAAATGGTTTTAAATTCAATTTTCGTCTTTCAAATTCTTGTATTTATTTTGTTTTGGCTCATAACTTTTAAATAATTAATTTTAATCTCTTAACTTTCAATTCGTACCATTGTAGTTTGCCATCTTTGCATAAAAATTCATTTAGCCATATTTAAAATTATTATGAGTGAAATTGGACCAACAAAAATGGATTGGCTAAAAGGCTATAATAAAGTGTTAAACGAGGAAAGAAGTCCAATACGAAGTCAAAACAAATTGAAATTGAAAGAGGATCGACCCAGGACGCGAAAGGACGAAGAAATGAGCTTCGGCCGAAGCCCAAGCCCGTGGTCGACCGAAGCCATGGCAAAGGCCTCATTTTGGCCTTACCTTGGTCCCTCATGGCCCGTGGACCCTCGATCTAGCCTCGTTAGGTCCTTTCATTCCCAATTGAAGACGAAAATCCTAATTAAGAGGTATTTAAGCTCTCTCTTAAAGAGGGGCAAGGTAAGCTAAATTTCAAGTTCATTCCAGCCTCCAATACTCTCCTAGAACTCCCTAATTATCTCTAAAGACTCTTTCTGACTTAAGCATTAGAGCTTGCTTGGCCTTCACCACACCAATGTTCAGATTTTTCTTGTCTTGTAGGCCTCATTCTTCCCCTAAGTATACAAATTCACTGTTGTTGTCACGTGGAGGTCAAGTAAGATTTTTTCTGTCCAAAATTTAGCAGAACCTTAAACAAGTTTGAAACCAATAAAAATGACTAGAATGCAGGTTTGGGTCTTTTTCAAAGAAAAAAATGCAGGTTTGGGAGTTTCACCTTAAATAAGATTTGAATAACATGTGGAGACTGCGTTTGGAATTGACAAGTAAACATGATTTTAAAAAAATCTTAACCGTTTTGGGTGTTTGGCAATCGTGATTTTTTTAAAATTTATATAAAATCACTTTTTAAATTCTTTGATTTTCAAAATCTCATCAATTGTAGCTTTTGACTTAGCTTCCCAAATAATCAAGCGTCTTTTTTTAACGATTTCTCAAAATGATTATCGTATCCTTCCATTTATTTTATTTTCTTTGCATCGGCAAAAATTCAAGTTTTTTTTAAAAAAAAAAAAAACTTTTCAACTATTATGTTTTTGTTTGTATTTGGCCGTCATCATCTTCTTTCAATTATCATGTTCTTTTTTCTTTTGTTCGTCCCATTGGTACTTTCCCTCTGTTACACAACTCAAAGATATTGAAAATTGAATCCATATTTTTTTAGATTTAGAGGTGTTGAATGTTATGATATTTTTTTTCTTATATAATTTTTTAATTTTATTTCTTGATTGGTTTGCTATTTTTTTTAATATAATTTTTAGAATGAATATAGTTATACTATAAGAGAGGGATATGAGATAATGCCTTTTGAAATAGTTATGAATCGAAAACTCAAAAGAAATCTTTATTTATAAAGATTTTTGAAAGAGAAATGGAGTTTTTTTTTTTGCTGCCCACAAAAAATAATAATAATAATAATAAAAATGAGTCAATGACTATATATCTTTTCCTAATTGGATATTTTACAAAAGAAAAAATTGTTATATGATAATGTCATTCCATAAACCACTTGAAGTTGCTGATGCAAAGGATACAACCCAGATGGAAATTATCTTCTTTTGATCTGTCAAATTGGTTCATTGTCATTGAAAAAGAAAACATCCTCATATAAACAATCAAAAAGGTAATTTAAACTTTGAAATCCCTTGATTGTAGATCATGTTGATGATATTTTGACAAATTATTTTGTCGTATATTATAGTCCATATTACAGCATATTTTGACCATTTGATCGAGGAAAATAGACCTCAATACCAACTCATAATTGACAAAATTTTATTGCTACAAGTTTGCTATAAGTTTGATGAAAGCGAAATAAATAACATTAATTTTATTTTATTTTGTACTAAAAAAAATTATTTTTTCTTACATTTTGTTTGTACTTAAATTGGAATAACAAAATATAATTTGTATTTAAACTATAAAAGTTTTAGATAAAAATTGGTACAACAAAATATAATTTGTAATTTAAACTAAATATTTATAGATAATTAATTTATAATAATTCATATATTGAACATCAACATATAAATAATTAAAATATATGTCTACTTTAGTCATTTTAGCTGAACCACATTATTTTTTATTGAATTTACCAAACGCTTTGATCTGTTTTTCTATGTTTAAAATTGAAATTTACCTTAATTGACTTTGAATTTAAAAAGTTATATTACAATAATTTAGATTTTATACTTGACAACAATTAATTTAGATTTTATAATTTTCTCCTATTCATTCCACATAAACACAAATAAATAAATAAATAAATAAATATACTCCATTTAGGACATTTGACGTATTTCTCGTTTTGGCTTTATTATTATTTTGGGCAAAAATCAATTTATACAACTAAACCTTAGAGGTTGTATCAATAAAAACCACAAACTAATAATTGTATCAATTTCAACAATTTACACCATCTATCAAATTTTGTTTGAAACACAATAGTGTATACATGTGTGCACATTTATAATTATATCAATTAAATTCTCCAATTTTAATAAGTAATAGTGTATACATGTGTGCAAACTTATAATTATATCAATTAAATTCTCTAATTTTAATAAGTAAATCAATTTAGACCATTCGTTTTAAATAATTGACGATTTTCAAATGGAGTGTCTAGATTTTTAAGAAGTCTACATACGTGTAAGAATCGACGTATGAACAATTTTCAAATTGGGGGTCTAAATTGATTCACTTATGATAATTTAGAGGTTTAATTGATAGAATTATAAGTTTGCGCACGTATAAACTACATTTTTCAAACAGAAGCTAACAAAAGGTGTAAATTGATACACTTATGGAAGTTCAAGTTTTAAATTGATACAAATATTAGTTTAGGATTTTTGTTTATACAACTTCGAAAGTTTAGGGAAATAAATTAATTTTTTCCTATTATTTTTTAACACCGTCTTAGCCTAACTCATTGTTAGACATTTTTTTAATTTAATTTCATGACATGGTGAGTAAAAAGGAACGTTTGTGAATTAAGAAACAGGGGAAAAAACCCACTAAATATTAAATAAGATTTTTTTTTGGAGTTCAATAATATATGGAGTAGAGAAATTTGAATCTTTAACTTTTTTATCGAAGGTATAATTGAGCTATACTAAAGCTGACAAATGCGAATCTATCCATACTTATAAATATGTTAATATTTAATGCAGAATGACATTTGATAGAAGGTTGAATTTATTTTCTTATTAAAATGGGAGTATGAGACGACTTTAAAAAAATATATTTTTAAGTAAAACCTTTCTACTATTTATACAAATTTTAAATGTACCAACCAAATACACTTTTAATAATCTCATGTTTAACAAATTAGAATTCAAACACAGACTTAACAAACTAAGACTTGACACAATCCAAACACTAGTTTAACAGACCCAAACTTAACAAACCTACTATCTGTACCATCCAAACACAGACTTAACAAACTCATACTTAACAACCTCAGGTTTAATAAACCCAGGCTTAACAAATCACCCAAACCTGCAAACCAAACGACCCCTAAGTGTTTCTTATAAAAGGACTTTAACAACTTTTTAAGTGTTTTTAGAATTTGTTAATTCTTTGGAATCCTTCCTTTTTTCGATCTGTGACAAACAAAAATATTCATTTTTTTACTATGTAACCACACGTCATAAAATGTTAAATTACAAGTTTAGTTCTTAAACTTTTAGATTTGTGTCTATTTGTTCCTTGAATTTTAAAGTGTCTAATATGTTTCTAAACTTTCATTTTTGTGTCACATAGGTCATTGAACTTTAGAAAAGTGTCTAATAAATCTTTAAACTTTCAATTTTTGTGTCCAACAAGTCCTTAAATTTTTTAATTTGTGTCTACTAGGTCCTTAACCTATTTGACATTTTTTAAAATTCACGGACTTAACTAAACACCAAATTGAAAGTTTAGGATCGGTTAGACATAAAATTCAATTTTATATCTAATAAATCAGTTAATTTTGAAAACTTTTGAATATGTCAAGGACCTATCAGACACAAAATTAAATGTTCAAAAACTTATTAGACATTTTTAAAGTTTGGAGATTTATTATTCATGAAATTAGAAATTTAGAGACAAACACTTTTTAAAATTTAGAGACCAAATAGAGACAAACTTGAAAGTTCAGAAAAGTCATCAATTTATAATTTAACCTATCATAATTCTATTTACAGGTACTTCTAAATTTTTTACCAATAGCTATTTTCCGGCCTTTTAAAAGTCACCTGCAACTCACTCTTAGTTCATTTCAACCAAAACTATTATTCCTTTATCTGATTAATAAATATGTTGATCCATAAATAATTTTGATCCAATAAAACATGTCACATTAAAAAGAATAAATAAATAACAATTCTATTGTATCTAAACAATTTCTTTTTGGTACAACAGAGCTATGTAGTCATAAAAGATTCGTCACTGTTTCCCAAACAATTGCAATAATTCAATGTATAAATATCTTTGAAATACATTATATATATATATATATATATATATATATATATATATATAATTCCTACTGTTTTGCTCATGTCTCCATCAGGCATCACATATTTAATATTTTGTCAAATTTGTTCAGTATCGTTATTATTGTTATTACGATGTCTAAATTACTGGCAATGTATGTTGCTGGATTTCAAAATTATACAAATGTCTTCATAATTAACTTTTAAAAAGTTGTCATAATTCTTATATGCAAAGAAAAATATGTATTTGTATAATATTAATTCTCTTTATCTTATTTTTTTAATTTAAATTCGTATACTATTCATTTTTCCTTTGATTTTTAAAAATTAAATTGAAATAAACATTTTAATAGAAAAATCATTGTTTATCCCATGCATGATTAGGTCTTTATTCTGTTTTTTTTTTTTTTTTGAGCTCTTCAATTGATCAATTTTAGTTTTAAACTTTTAATTATATTAAATTAAACTGTAAACTTGAATGAATAATGCAATTAATACCTATTTAAAATTAGATAAAAAAAATTACTCACAAACTAACAAATAATCAAACAAAATTCAACCAGCAAAACACTTCAAATATTTTCAGCCCCAAATAATGCCCAAAGCTAAACCATAAAAAATATCTAAACCGAGCAAGTGGCAATAAATCAAAGCAAGAAAAATAAAAAAAAACTCTCAAACTCAACAATAAAATGTTGGAGCGCTAGATAATCTCTTATTCAAGTTTAACGTTCAATTTGATTATATTGAAACTTTAAAGTTAAAATCAACCAATTGAGTCAAGTAAACGGGTAAAAAGTAAAAATAATGGTTGAAAAAAATACTTTTGCTCCCTAAACTTTCATTTTTGTAACAATTTAGTCTCTAAACTAATATGTAACAATTTAGTCCATGTACTTTCAGATTCATAACAATTTAATCCTACTGTAAAAAATTCCATCAAAATGAAATGTTGATTTTTATTATTTAACGATTTAGACTTTGTAACTTATAAACATATTTGGTCTCTAATTAGTTTATTAATTTACCTATATAAGAAATCTCATTAAATATTAATAATAATTTTAATGCAAAGAAACTAAAATGTTACACATTAAAGTTTAAAGACTAAATTGTTACAAAAATGAGATTAAATTGTTAGTTGTAGGGAAGTTGTCCTAAATTTGAACAAATTATACAGGGGTTGAGTGGGGCGTGGGAAGGAACGAGGAAGGGCATTGCATTGGTATTGGCATTGGCATTGGTAGGGTTTTGAACAGCCACAATGAAGACTAAATTCCAAGAATACCCTTTTCTTTTATAATTTTTATGGAGGGGAAGTGAAGGACAAGACATGGCTTGGAAACAAAGTGAAGAAAAAGTGGTACAAAGGCAATGACAGGCAGACAGACCATGGCCCAGCTTTTGTCGCCGCCCCACCCAATTCAAATGATTCCCTCTTCCTTATACCCATAGGGCAAATTAGTAAACCCATCCCCCTCATAACCCTAAAACTTTTTGGATTTTCCACTCCCAACTTTCATCTCAGGAGTAATAATTTAGTTTTTGAATTTAGATTCCATTTGATAACTATTCAATTTTTGTTCATATATAGAAAAGTATTGTAAAAAATTAATGAGATTCCATACCTATATAGATCAATAAACTAATTAGGGACCAAATGTATGTATAAACTACAAACTCTATGTGGTTACGTGATAAAAATAAACACTTACTTCTGATGAAAATTTTTATACCATAGATTAAATTGTTACAAATTTTAAAGTACAGAGATTTACTACAAAAAAGTTTTATCAAAGGTTCTAAAAAACCTTTGAAAAATATATGGGTTTATCGAAAGTATTTAAAAAACCTTTGAAAAAGATCTACGTTTTATCAAAGGTTATTAAAAAAATTTGAAAAAGATGTGTATTTACCAGAGGGTTTTTAAACACAATTGAAAAATATATTATCATATATTGAAGGTTGAAAAAGATATTATATTTATCAAAAGACATTAAAATCCTTTGAAAATTATATTATTCTTTATCGAAGGTATTTAAAAAACCTTTGATAAATATCTACCTTTTACAAAAGGATCTTAAAAACCTTTGAAAAATATTTAATATTATATTTAAATATATATGATAATTCTCATTCATGAAGATTATTTGGCCTTTAAACTTAGTTATACTTGTGATTTTTATTCATATTATTTAATAAAAAATAGAAAAGTGGTTTAATTTCATCACATTATTGTTGGAAGACCTTTAAATTAAGTAAGTTGAGAAAAGAAAACAAAAGAAGAAAAAAATTCACACTAATGTTTTGATGCAGAATTTTTACGTAATGCAACAACATTGCAATTGCAATTTTGATAGATCTGAAAATTAAGAAAAAAAGGCAAATTTTGGGATTTTAAGCGAGAATATACCTACGATTTCAGCTAGATTACGAGGTGTAATTGTCCATCAACCAAGAGGGAAACCCTAGCATGAAGTCCCTATATATTTTGGAGACGAATACCGTAATATAGAGCTCGATTTTAGAGAGAAGAAGTTCGTTTTTATTTTTGGGTTTTTAAGCTCCGTAGCTTTTGTTTTTTTTTTTTTTCAATTTTCTGTGTTGTTCTTCTTTCTTTAAGTTCCGAATCTCTTCCTCAATCTCATCTCATCGAAGTTGATGGTGGTAAAGAACAAAATCTATGTTCGATTGAGCCGAGAGGAAAGGGTTTTTAATGTAATTTCGTTTCTGTTTCTTCAATTACTGTAATTTTTCCATTATGTTATTTAAGTTCAATACCTTTAGTTACTGTGTACCTCATATTTTTCTTGTAATTTATTGTTGGAGTTAGTTGCTCTTTGAATCTCTTTGGTTTTTGAAGCTAGAAGTAGTCTTTTTGGAAGAATTGGTTGTTTCACATCTTCATTCTCTTTTGTTTCAATGAACTTTTATAATTTCAAACACTGTTTTTTTTTTTTTTTAATTTCATTATGAAGAGCTAAACTTCCTTTAGGATTCAAGTTTGTGAATGCCCTAGAGGAAATATGTAAGGCTCGATAGCAAAAAAAATCTAGCCAACACTTGAACTAATGTTTGCTTTTGGTGAGTTCAATGTTGGGTAATCCTAGTTGGTCATCTAGTGTTGCTTGTCAAGCTATAACTTAATACTGAAAAGGTTAAGGGAAGTAGATGTCGAAAAAGCAATGGAGGAAAAAGGCTTAGACATAAGTTCTGAAACATCAACCCTAGACATAGGGTGAGACTCCAAAACCACTAAAGTTGTGCTCGGATATATCTAAGTTAGAATAGCCATAGAAATATAAGTTTAATCACTTAATCTCCTAAAGATACTTCATAGAAGGTTGAATAGGAGTCGAATTCAGTTTACTTAGTTCTTGAGTTAGCTAAGATTGTAATTGCCTTCCTGTTGCATATCTTTCCAAAGGAGCATTAACATTCTTAAATCCCTTCCTCATTTCACATGTTTTTCAAACAATTTTTCTTTTAGCCAAAACACCTCACAAACCTTTTTATACCCACAGTTACTTTAAGTTGCAATTTGTCAACAATTTTGTGCCATTTTAATAAACTTTATTAAAACTCGTTCCCTTGGGTACGATACTCTAGAATACTTCCAGTTTCTTATTACTTCGATCACGTGCACTTGCGTGTAGTAACAAACCAATATACTTTATATTGCCTTTCATTATAATTATATAAATATTATATAATTAATATTATATTCACACCTCACACAAGATACATAATTAATAAAATGGTAAAATTAAAAAAAAAATAATTCTCAAAAATTGCTTCAAATCAAGCAGAATGACTAATTCTTCTCCAAGTTTCTAACTAGATAAAGTTCCAGAGCCAATTACTCTTCTAGAATCTACTATGGTGAATTGGCATGCATTATTTCGTTCGTTTGAGAGTCTCAGCCAAGTACGATTAATCACCGATTTTCAGATGACCTAACTCCTCCTCTCACTCCTCTTCCTCTTACTTTTTCGATTCCGTTGAAAAACTAGCCAAAAAGCGATTCAAATCGATCTATCTTTTCCACATCTTCTTTAATCCGAAGAGGAAAATTGATTTGTTGGCTCCGCCGTTTTCCAAATTGACGTTGATCGAACTGAAACGTGGGGCTTAAAGAAAATATTTTTAAATCAAAACAAAGCTCCAGTTCAGTGCAAGTGCACACTGTCGATGCAAGTAATATAAAACTGGAAATATTCCAGAGTATCGATCCCACAAGGAACGGATACAGCAAAATTCAAGAGAATAAGCAAAGACGTCTTCAAATTGCAATTGTGGGTAATCGATGTAAAAACAATAAGTGAGATGATTTTTGTTGTTTTTGAAAAGAAGAAATAAAAATGATAAAAGAGGGATTCAAACGTGTTTTTGCCCAATTGAAAGAAATTGCGGCCTAATTGCAATTGCAATCCTTTGACTCACACTTAAGCTTTGTAAACCGAATTCAACACCTATTCGACCTTCTATGAAGTATCTTTAGGAGGCTAAGCGATTAAATCGATATTTCTATGGCTAATACAAACTTAGTTAATTTTGAAACACAATTCTTTTGGTTTTAAAGGTTTTGCCCTATGTCTAGGGTCAAAATCAAATTCCTATGTTTAGGCTATTTTCTTTTATTGCTTTTATGAAAACTAAATTTTTATCTAACCTTTTCAGAATTAGACTCAATTTTTGTATACTAATCTAGGTGATCAATCTAGACTAATAATAAACATTAAAATCAATAAAAGCAAACAAACTATGGAGGAAGCAAGGTTGCTCTCACAATTAGGCCTTTATTCCTATCTTTAGGGCATTCACATGCTTGAATCCCAAAGAAGGAATTAGCTCATTATGATGGGTATGGAAAACAGTAAATTAAAGTGTAGAAAATCCATAACAAACTTAGATAAAGAGAAATTGAGAGATCAACTAAATTAAATGAAAATTCAATAAATGAAATTTCTAAAAAAACATCAATTTGGTTCAAGAACTTACAAAAAGCTTACCACTACAACACCATAATTTAAATGAACAAAGGAACAAAGAATAACATTACTGAAATTTGATGAGAATAGCAGCAACACAGTTCTGAGTGAGGAAATTCAACAATCAAACTAAAGCTAAAACGTTCATTTCTACTCCCGTAGCTCAATCGAACTCAATTCTTTGTTTTTCAAGAAGAACTGGCTCTTCACAACTTTCACTTTCTTGAGGAGGGATCGAGATTTAGAATGTTGAAAGTATTGAAAAAAAAACAGCAGCACAACCTCGTTAAAAAAAATAAAACAGAGGAACAAAAACAACACAACTTTAAACTAGTGAATTCCTCGCTCGATCGATCCAAATACCCATTCAAAAGCAAATGGATCTTCACCTCCTCTAAATTTCGTTGAGGAGGGATCAACCTCGAAAATTACAGAGCTAAGATGAAAAAAAACTTGCTAAAAATGATAGAAAACCGTGAACTAAACTGTTGTGGGCGAGCAGAAAAATCAAGCCACGTTATGCTTTATTTTCCCCATTTTTATAGGCATTGAGGTCTAGGGTTTCCATCTTTGTGCTCCTTCAATTATGGGTCAAGGTTTGGGCATGAGTTCGGGTGAAAAATTATTTTTTTTGTCTCGGCCTTTTTCTTCCTTTTCTAGTTTAGCGATTTTCTATCCTTAATTTCTCGAAAACTATCAAGAAGTAACGAATGATCCGAAATTTCTGAATCTTCTGCAATTTCATATTGTTCTAATCTCATTTCATTCACCTCCTGGTAGATATACAAATTTCTTACTAAGAGCAAACAAGACACCATTGTAGCTCAAAGTAAATTCGAAACAAACCTCTAGAGAAGCACGAGAGAGATGTTGAACGGTGGGCCATTTTGGTTGTAAAATATTAGCTGTAGTTTTTGAAGGAATGAACATTTCAATATGCAGCGGAAACATTGGATCGTCTTTGATTTTATTTAAAATTAAACTAAAAATTAAGGTTAAACAAAATTACTTTGAATAAATATGGAGATATTTTTTGTGGATCTTTATCTCATTCATAAAATCTTCTTGGCTATGACTCGAACACAAGACCAAGGCTTGTGGTAGCCTCTTGAAAAAAAATCCATAAGGGATTAGAGAGGAAGCTAGAGAGAATTCTCTAATTCTCTATTGAGAAGATATGTGTTATGTCTAATGGCTCAACCCAAGAGTCCTATTTATAGAGACCAAGTGTAAATCTTTGCCATAATTAAAATATTATATTTTAATATCTAATATATTAAAATATATCTTATACTTATTTGAATCTCATTCAAATCTCCTACTATATTTATTTATTTAAATCTTATTCAAATTTTATAAATATCTTTCATTTAATGTATCAAATATATATTAATTATTTTAATATTTAATGTATCAAATACAATAAATATATTTTCCTCTTTTATATTTAATATAGCTAATATATTTAATATTAATTTGAACACTTCAAATTAATATTAATTTGAACATTTCAAAATTTTCTTTCAACTAAATTGATCTTTTAGTGTTACTATGAGCTAGCAATGTGACCTTATAGACCTATAGATTATAAGCTCCAATGATACAAAATTAATTAATTAATTTTCATTCATTAACTATAGGTCACTCCACTATAGACCTTAATGCACTGTAGGACAAAGTTGTGTCCATAGATATAATCATTACATGCAAGTCGATCCTTCACGAGTTGTTTGTAATTATTGTTGGGTCAAAAGTCCGTTTTACCCTTATAATTACATCTTGTACCTTAAGTACCACTGATCCTCTAATGAACAATCTGTTTATAATCTAATTATAAACTAAGTCCCTCTTGACCAGTAAGAGGGTGGGGCCCCATTGTTCAAGTCTCGAAATCAGCACTTAAGGAAACTACTGATCTACTTACCCTATATGGGAAGTAGTGAGTTCCATCTTGTGAAATTATGTTAGCAGCTCCCTATTTGGTCAAGTCTCCAAAATGGTAGGCATATTAAATTGGCTACAAAAGCCACTCTCACCCATGCAAATCAAAGGACAAGCCCTCACATGCAGAAGTTCATAACTCCCTCAAGATTAAGTTCGAGTCGCATAGGATTATCCTGATGAAATATTAATCTTCTCAATTAATGGATTTATAAAGAGAGATTAAATATTTTGTAGTCCAGTCTTATACAAACTCATCGTATAAGATACCTCCACTCACATGTCTCTACATGAATGATTTGGATCAAATCATTTGTAACTATTACAAAGTGGGCTGTATCAATAGTGTTACCAAGATAAGACACCCAACCTTATCCATATACTATGACCCTTTAGGTCATTTCTTGAACATGATTGTCTCGTATGTCAACCACATACTGTTCAAAATTACACTAATAACTTTAGATTTTTCATATAATGGATAATATTATATTGCAAATAAAATAATGAAAAATATTATTATTATTAAATAAATTATTAATTACGAGACTTTCGGGCATAAATCCCAACAATTTTAAGTTTCTACTTCACCACATTCCTTCTTATCTTGATGTTTTTTTTTTCTTGGCAGCCTGGTCTAAGGGATTTGCTTCTTCATTGCTTCATAAAACGGAATTGATTTGCACAAACTTATTGCCCTTACCTTAGTTTGACTAGTGTTAAGCTTCCATATCTAAAGTAAGTTGCTCAACACTTTCCTTCATTCTTTTGGCAGTTTATTCGATTAATTGCAAGATTATTTTAAAAAGTTAATTAATCGGGTGCTTTAACTCTTCGATAGGTGCTATTTTTGTTTCTTTCATGGATATTGACCTCCTTTTTAGATTTTATAGTTTATATAATAATCTTTTAGGGTATTCAAGTAGCTGTTTTTGTGTATTTTGTAGTCGAGAAGGAAGACTAGAGAGCCTAAGGAGGAAATTGTCACCCTTGGTCCTGTTGTTTGTGAAGGAGAGCATGTCTTTGGCATTGCCCACATTTTTGCTTCGTTTAATGACACTTTCATTGTGAGTGATATTCAGTAGATTCTACATTAAGTCCTTAGTTGATTATTTGCGTAATTGACTGATTGTTCTATACTTGAATTTTAGTATGTGACCGATCTGTTTGGTCGGGAAACACTTGTTCGCATGTAAGAAATCTCTTAAACCCAATGTTAAAATTGATTTTGTCATTGTTTTTAGCTTGCTTTTTGAGTGATTTCACTTGTTACTTTCATGGTCATGTGCATAGTTTTTAGTCTACCATGGGCCTGTATTTCATATTCTTTGAAAATTTATCAAATTTCCCACTAAATGATCTCTTCTTTGTTCATTGGCTTTTCAAAAATTTATCAATTTTCCCACTAAATGAGATTTGAGTGTATCAATTACAATTACACTTATGAATCTTCGCTTCCTGTTGGCCATCTCGTAGTTCAACTTGACTATAGGGCTCAAGTTCATAAATGAAGCCCTTGCTATGTTCTAACTTTGTTGGTGCTTCAGATTTCTTATGCATTTCTTGAATTTTATATTTCTCTATTGTGAGTTTATATATGTTTGGTTTGCTTCCATAGTATGTTGTCAATTATTTTTTATGTATATGTTTTCTAACATAAACAAAGTATACGTTGCTTAAACGTAGAGGATTCGACTAGTTTTGTGAACAAATTAGTTTCTACTTCCAGTGATGGGATAAAACAAGAATCCTTCTTAGACAAATTAGTCTCTGACGTATCTTTCTGACATCTTTTCTGATGAGTTGAAAAAGACTAATTAAAGACCAATTTGTGAATGAATATAATTAGACTTTACCCTCTACCCCCGAGGTTGATAATGTTCTTTGGGAATATATGAGGGGCTTCAAGATGCTTATGAAGGTAAAAGTGAAGAAATTTTGTTGGAAATGCAAAGGATCTTTTATGAGGTTGTGAACGTTGATTTGAGACAAAAAGGTGATTCACGGATGCAATTTTGTTTTCCATTATTCATTTCCTTCACTGATTGTCTCAAAGATGTTAATATATTTTCTGCTTTTGAATTGAAAAAATATATCCTCCTACCATAACTGAGGAAAAAATGTAGTAGCAGTGAGTAGTTTTTATCTTCCTTGGAATAAAATGATTTGAGATTTGTTGTGCTTCATGGAAACTCTGCTTGGATTCTTCTGTTTTATGATAATCATTCATTGGGATTGGTTTTTGTTGGTTAAGTTCATGCAACAAATAGTTAAAGTCAAGTAATAATTGAACTAGTGCTATTGTTGTCTTCTATTGTTTTAATTTTATTTATGTAATTGTGGGTTGTGCGTGTGATAATAGATGGTTATCGATCTTCTCTGCTAGTATTTAAGCTGTTAAAATCATTGTTTTGAGTAGGATGTTTACTTATTTTATGTGAGGGCTGAGTTGTGGGGAAGTGTGGTAGTTTATGTTTTGTTCTAGGATTTTTCAATCAAGTAAATTCCAAAAAGGTTTGTTCATTTGATTCTGACTCTTGAATCTAAATTTTGTGATTTATGATGTGGTTTTGTTGGTGTTGTGGCTGTTGTTAACAATTTTCGATCTTGTTTGAGTGCGGATTGGATGTTATATATGTAATTGCATGTTTTGTATTCAAGTGATAAAGATGTTTGTAAGAGGTTTTTCGAAGGATTTACAAACACCGATAAAGAAGTATTTCTGAAGGCTTTAAAATCTTTGAAAATAGTATTATAAGCCTTTAAAAATAATAAAAACCTTCGAAAAAGATAATTGACAATAAATAATTGTCGGTAAATAATTTGACAATTTTCGAAGGCATGTGACATTTGAAAAATAATAATTTTCGAAGGTTGATGTACCTTTGAAAAAAGTTTTTTTGACAAGATCTATTTCGATACTTTTTGAAGGTTTTGTTAACTTTTGAAAAAGGATTTATCGAAGGCTTGTTTAATGTTTTTTCAAAGGTTGTGACCTTCGAAAATAGTTAGATTTCTTGTAGTGATTAAACTGTGTTATACTAAAGTTTAAGGACTAAATTGTTTCAAATTTGAAAATATCAAGATTAAATGGTTACAAACTAGAGTTCAACCACTAAATAGTTACTTCCATGAGAGTTGAAGGACAAAAAATGTTGTTTAACCAATCTTATTCTTATATGGTTGTTAAGTTAGAGTCTCACTTTATGCTTTGAATGGTTTTTATGGATATGTGTTTCTTCATCAAAGATGGTTGGTCAAAGTATTTATTTGCTCAAAATAGTATAGAGATAAACAAGAAATTGAAGCCCAACATGGCCCAATGAAATTTGGAAGCATAAGAAAACAATAATTGTCCTACGTTAAAAAGATGATGAAGTTTGGTGTACTTTATACATAATAGTCATCTTTGCAGTGGCTGGTTAGATAATAAAGCAAAAGGTTTCTTTTACACGCATTGGATAGGGTGTGAGATCATGGAATGATGTTAAGCTTCGGGAGAAGCTACTTGTGCAAGTGCATGAACTAGAGACATGGATGATTGAAAATTTTGGGTGAACCTATTACCACAAGAAATTTAGTTGAATAGGTATTCTACTCGCCCATTTTATCAATTTGTTTTGGCTCGTTGACCTATAATTTATCTACTTGATTTACTCTTTTGTTATGGGTGTCGAATTAATATAACTCTTTAATCTAATTAACATGTCAGTTCCATATTTAAGTAACAATGTTTACAACAAAAACTTATTAGAATCAAAATCAAAATTTCAGTTATTGATATTTTTCTCAATCCTTCCCGTCTTTTTGGTCTCCCCCCCATTAGTTTCAAATTTTGTTGATGAAATATAAAGACTTTGAGAAACTATGTAAATAACTACTTGTTATTAGAAGAAAATTATGTTCTTTTCCGAAGATAGTTAATTAGTCCATGGAGTTATTTTTTCTTAATTTCTATTGTAACTTTTCAAGGACCATCGCCCACGAGAAATTATTATAGGAGGCTAGTACAATGTGACTAGCGATTTTATACTGTAAGGATGTAAGAGAGAGAAACTAACAGTTATGGTTTTACTATACATCTTATGGCTGAAGGGTGATACCACAATATGGTAGCCCACATTGAATATTTTTTTGTCATCCACATACAAAAAAAATACCCCTACAAGGGTTGAGTTTTTTCCCTTTAATATATGGAACTACCATACCATCTACAATATTTTACAATTTTGGACATTGATTTATGTGGATAAGTTTCAAAGGTCAACATTTATCTTTATAAAGAAATTGAAAAATTCTTAGGATGTGAAAATGAGACAAAAATAATTTATTGGTGAATTTTTCAAAATTAGAACGCACACTCAATCTGCTACACTCTGAAAGGTAAGTCTTTAATTTAATAATATATTTACAAACAATCGTTACAATTCTGTCTCTTATAAACAACATTAGGGAGTGAAATAGGGGTATAAATAGAAATTGATGGGAGAGTGAAAAATTAGCACATATGGAGTAGGCAAATAAATAAGAAGATTTGAGAAAGGAACAATTAAATATGGATAGAGAAGGCCAAAATTAAATTGTACTAAAAAAAAGAAGGCAAAATTAAATTCATAACGTGTAATTTTGGGATTGGGATTAATTAAAGTAAGAAGTATGGGAAATACTTGTATAATTGGGAAATTAATATAATAGAAAGTTGAGATGCCAATCGATTAGTAGGCTTAATAATGCGGGGAGGACTATGGATTTTTTCGAATGGACAAGAAGGAATGCCGCTGGGGATGAAGTGGATGTGTTTCTTCTTATTTTGTGGACTATATGAACGTGTCAAAATCGCTTGATTCACAATCTTAATCAAATTGATGTGGATTGGGAAAGGACTTTAGTCATGATTGAATCCTAAAGATATGAGATTCTAAATGGTAAACCTATCTCAGAGACTCGCCATGTATTGTCTAATGCTCCAAATCCAGGTTGGACTCTTCCTAGGAATGGTTGGTGGAAGTTAAATACTGATGCTTCTTGGTGCTCGCATTCAAACTTAGGAGGGTTAGGTTGGATTGTTAGAGATTGGAATTGAAATATTATCCTTGCAGGCCACAACTTTGTTTGTGCACGCCGGTCTATTCTACTCTTGGATCTGTATGCAATATTGCAATGATTGTTATCAATTTTGAACCGATCTATTCCTTTAGTGGTGGAGTCTGATTCGATCTCTACAGTGTATCTTATAAATAGCCAAGAGGATGATTTTACTGAAGTTGATCGGTTTGCTCAAGAGGTGCATAATTTAAGGTTACAATAGTCGTCAATAGAGTTCCAACATGTTTTACGAAATGATAATTTAGAAGCGCACAAGCTTGCCAGACGAGCTTCCCTAATGAGATTGGATGTTGTTTGGGATGAGGAACTTTTTTTGAAACTTCATCATTTCTTTTCTTTGTAATTCGCTATTATTTAATAAAAAAAAAAAAACCTATTAGTAGGCTTAAAAGTCAATCGGTTACCAAATCACCCATCCATTGATACCTTCAAATAAAATTATCAAATTTCAGTTTTGTAAAAATGGGTTTTTCCAATTATTTATTTATGTATAAATATTACTTTGCAAGAGTGGATATGAAGATTTGAATGTACAATAGTATAAATGCAGGTAACCGTTGGAGAGCTATGTTCAAGTTTATACATTTTTTTTGTAATCAAAACAAAATATTTCAATTAAAAATCATTTGAGAAATTGAATAATCATACTTAACTTAGTTGAGTTGGATTAAATTTTGTCCAATATTTTATTTGAGATACTTTAGAATGAATTTAAACCTTTCTTAATTTTCTACTATGAACAAAAAAGAGAAAAAATAGTCCGTAAAATATATTGATCAAAACTCTTGATCTTAAATTCTTGAAAGATGCAATTCGTGTTTCATGTCATCGCTTCTTGCTTTGTGAATTAAAGTTGGATTCTTTTGATATTTAAGTTTAATTGCTATTCATGGTTCCAAATTTTATGCTTATTTAAAAAATTATGAAGATGAGAAGAATTTATATTTAAGTTTAAATACTCTTTTTTATTCCAACTTTTATGTTTATTTTTCTTTTAGTCTTTATATTTTGAATTTTTTTAAGATAACATTATTATCAATCACTCAATAATTTGAAACTACTATACTTTTCAGAGTCGATTTGGATGCATGCATATGCATATGACTATAACGCCATTCTAAGCATCGTCAATCTGAGCATAGTTTAGTGGATAAGATACTAATTACCATCTCAAATGTCGATGATTCGATTCCGCATCCTACAATTGTTGAATAAAAAAAAGAGAGAGAGAACATCAATAAATAGAACAAACAAGAAAACTTTAATTAAAAAAAGTTGCTATCAAAAGAAGAAGAAAACATCAATATTACTATCGACATTATTTCAAATGTGGATTATTATGACCTCGTTTGATAACCATTTGATTTTTGAATTTTTAAGTTTTTAAAAATTGTGTTTATTTTCTCATCATTTCTTTACAATAGTTTGTCTTTCTTAAGGAAACATTAAATTTCTTAGCCAAATTCTAAAAACAAAAACAAATTTTTGGAAATGATCTTTTTTTAGTTTCCAAAACTTGACTTGGTTTTTTAAAACATAGGTAAAAAAGTAGATAACAAAATAAAGAAATTTATAGGTGGAAGTAGTATTTCTAAGCTTAATTTTCAAAAACCAAATGATTATGAAACCGGCTTATACTTTTCACTTATCCATTAGTGATTACCATCAATATTATTCAAAGAAGAGAACATCTTTTTTGTTTTCCAGTATTTTGTCATTCTTTTCTTTTAGAACTTCATTCATCCTTTCGTTTTTTTTTTCCTGATAAATGAAAAAAAATAAAACCTGCCACTTTATTGGTTCACAGCTCCTCATTTTTATTGGAGGCCCAAGTTGAAGGCCCATAAATCTTTACTAGATGGAGGGCTCGTGCCCAATTGGACCATTTTCTCGGTTCAAATTTGTGAACAATGGGGCAAGAATTCGCCCTTTTTCTAGCCCTAAATTCCATTAATCTACCTGCCTAAAATTATTAGGGAACTTTCCAGATGTAATCCAAACTTTTTTTTTTTTTTTTTTGAGTTCAACAACATATTGGACGGAGGAATTTGAACACGGTACATGTCTAAACCAATTGAGCTATGCTCAGGTTGGCTAATCCTAATCGTTCTTCAACTTGTCCATTTTGTCCCTACTATCTAATTTCCTTCCATACTTTTTTTAAGTTTAACAATACGTTGGAGTGGAGATTCAAATGTTTGACTTTTTGGCTAAGGTTATAATGTTGTAACCAATTGAGCTGAGCTATACTTAAGTTGGCTAATTTCCTACCATTCTAACTTATAATGAAAAATTATAGGGAAAAAGTAAATTTCTATCAATTTTCAATCTAAACTTTCAATTTTATCAAATTGGACCCTAGACTTAGATAAGTTTTGCTATTTCTACTATCTCATCAATTTTCACTAATTCACCTACTAATTTTAACAAAAAGAAAAGTAAAAATCTCCATAAACTCACTAATTTCAATAATATCAGGTTTTGCACAAATTTTAGTTTAATTAATGCACAAATTAACTATTGAATAACTTTGCCAAAACTCATAAATTTTAACAAAAATTTAGTTCTAATGTCATTTTTCTTTGAAATTATACAAATTTTGTATTATACTTATGTTTTATAATTCATTGAATGCATATGAGAATACTTCTTTTTTCCTATTATTAAAAAATAGTATTTCAACTTAAATATTAAAAAAGAAAATTATTCACCAACTCGAATGTAGCTCAACTATTAAGACATATACTCTTGATTAAGAGTTAACCAACCATTAATGAGCGGAGAGGCATTAAAAATGTGAGACATGTAGGGAGGGTATAATTGAGAATGAGATGTGATAAAAGAACATAAAATTTTGAAATTATTTGTCCACCTAGCATGCTTTGATTGTATAGCAGCTTCTCACCTACCATGCAATATTATAACGTAAAGTCTAATATATACCCTTTAACATACTACATAATTAAACCTTAAATCGAAAAAGTTATTGGGACCTATTAGACAAAAAAAAAAAATCATAATTTAAAGACGTAGGTTTAGAACATAAATAGAATAAATATATAACTTTGAAAAATTAGATACCAAATTTATAATTATTAACCTAAAGTATACATATATGTATATTATTAGATTATTATTGTGTTTGAAATAACTGTGAATTTTTTTAAAACATAAAATCGATTTTTCTAAAAGCATCTTTGAAAAAAATAATAATTTGAAGTATACTCATATAGCTTATTGAGTGATTTTATGGGATCAAAATTGATTTTTTTAAAAATATTAATAAATAAAAAATGCTTCAAAAATTGAATTGGTTTAAAAATATTTTCTTGAATAAACACTTGATAGATGAATTATCCAAAAATAATTTTAAAGTGATTAATAAAAAATCTTCCAAATATGAAATAAAAAAATTAAAAATAAATTATAATTAGTAGAATTATTTTTTAATATGGTGCAACCAAAATAAATTTATTATTTAAAATATTTTAAGAAAAATGTAAGATATACTAACATTTTATTGAAAATATTTTTTTTCAAAAGCATTTAAACTATAAAGTATTTCAAGCAGACTCTATAAGTATCTATTTTTTTCAATTATCATTCTCATTATTCAAATTTTAGATCTCCAAAGATTCAGAAAGTACTGGTCTTTTCTACATTATTACTTTAAGATGTTATCAGTGCTAAAAGCAAAAAAAAATTAAAAATACAAATGAAAGGCTTTTTTTTTTTTTCTTTTTTAAAGAAACATGAAAGACACTTGTAATAATTTGGCCATAAAATCAATGAAATGAATAGAGTGGAAGTTTAAGTTGAAATAGGTGACAACTTCACAAAGAGGTTACTAATGACATTAACGTTTTGAAAAATAAAAATGAAAGGTTTGTTCCCACTCTTTAAAGTCAGTCTTCTCTTCTCTTGGATTAAATTGACTTCCATCACTAAGTAACGACTACAAATTGTTGAAGCAAAAAAAAGTGACAATCATGAATGAAGGCCATAGATTGATTTGATCAATAAAATGATAAGAAAACTACGTAAGCTAATGAAGTTCAAAGTCTTTTATTGGGTTGGTAGATAATTTACAATGGATAATTTAAATGAAGCCTCTCTCGTGTCAAATTTTCCATTCTTAAATTTTTGTAGTATCTTTTCATTTTTAGTATAAATAATGACTAAAGAATTCTGAAAAATGGAAATGATTAATGCCTCTGTTTTCTCTGTTTATTTCAATGAACAGTACCCTCAATATATACAATTGCTTACCCTCGAAATAGGATTTTGAAAGAGACAAAAGAATGAGCACTAGCCTATACAGGTGTCAACAACTAACTAATAGGATTACACCTGAATAAAGGATAGAATTTGTTAAAAGGAAGAGTCTAGAACCCAATTACGTGTCCTTCTCCTTGCTTTTCTTCTTTGCACAAATTTGCTCATCCTCTAAACGTTGTGTTTCATTAATTCTTCTCACATCCCCCCTCAAACAAGAGGGGAGCTCAGCGACCCCGAGTTTGATCCGTAAAGCAAAGTATTGAGAATGATTGAGAGACTTAGTCAAGCAATCAGCTACTTGGTCAGAGGATGGAACAAACAGAATATCTAGGCAACCACGAAGAACATAATCCTGCACAAAATGTACATCGATCTCGATGTGTTTAGTTTGAGCGTGAAACACCGTGTTAGTAGCTAAGGCTTTAGCACTAACATTGTCGCACCATAGGACTGAAATCGACTTTGAGATTTCTCCAATTTCACGTAGGAGTTGTTGTAACCAAACAATCTCAGATGTAGTCTGAGTGATTGCCCTGTATTCGAACTCAGTGCTAGACCGTGCAACCGCGGTTTGCTTCTTGGATGACCATGAAACAAGAGAATTTCCAAGAAAAACACAGTAGGCTCCAATTGACCGTCTGTCATCTACATTTGCTGCCCAATCGACATTAGAAAAAGCAGTGAGATTTAGATGATCACTCAGTTGTAAATGTAATCCCATGAACTTTGTTCCAATTAAATAGCGAAACACCCTCTTTACTGCTTGCCAATGAACATCAGTTGGCTGTTTTAGAAATTGACTTAGATAATTAACAGCATAGGCAATGTCTGGTCTCGTATGGGTGAGATATTGTAGTGCCCCAACAGTGCTTCGATAGATGAACGGATCAGACATAGGGGTTCCTTCTGAGGCTGATAATTGTCGACCCACAACTGAGGGTGTAGACGTTGATTTTAAATGTTCCATTCCCACTTTATGAAGTAGATCTTCAACATATTTTGTTTGAGTCAACAAAATTCCAATTGGCAGATAATTAACTTGAATTCCCAAAAAATAAGTGAGACGTCCTAAGTCCTTAAAAGAAAATTGAGCATCTAACGCACCAATTAGATGATTTATCAAGCAAAAATCGTTCCCAGTGATTATCACATCATCGACATAGACAAGCATTAGGAGGAGATTGGAGTGTTTGCGATATATAAAAAGGGATATGTCGGACTTACTGTTTTGATAACCCCAATCAAGCAGAGTTGTTTTAAGTGTGTTGTTCCATGCTCTTGGCGTCTGTTTCAGGCCATAGATCTCTCGATTCAGCATACATACATAATGTGGAGATGAAGAATCTTCATACCTAGGTGGTTGTGCCATGTAAACATCTTCTTCAAGGGAGCCATTCAAAAATACGTTGTTGAAATCCAACTGCCTAATTGGCCAAGCTTTGGACACGACAAGAGAGAATAACACGAACGGTTGATGCCTTTACTACTAGTGAAAATGTTTCAAAGAAGTCAACTCTAGGTTGTTGATTAAAGCCTTTCACCACTAACTGAGCCTTGTACTTCTGGATGGAACCATCAAAAAGCCATTTAATTATGAAAATCCACTTACACCCGACAACATTGTGCTGTGGAGATGGAGGAATCAGGCACCACGTTCGATTTCTCACCAAAGCATTGTATTCTTCATCCATCGCTCTTTTCCATTGAGGTGTAAGTAAAGCATCAAGAACTCTTGTTGGTTCTGTGAGGCTCCAGTCATAGACGGATTGTACTGTCTAGGTCTTGGGTTTGAATATACCATATTTTCCCCGAGTTATCATTGGATGAGATGGTTGAGGTTGGACTACCAGGGAAGGAATCGAAGGTAAAGAAGAAGGATGATAGGAATGAACTCTTCATCCCACAGCGAAAGCATTGGATTGTCTCTAGTTTATTTAGAATGAAACACAAAATATACAAGGTTAAGCAAAACCTTACACTGAAATAAATATGGAGATATTTCTGGTGGATCTTTATCTCTTCCATAAAATCTTCCTGGCTATGACTCGAACACAGGACCAAGGCTTATGGGAGCCTCTTGAAAGAAAATCTACAAGAGATTGGAGAGGAAGAGGTCTAGAGAGAATTTTTTAATTCTCTATTGAGGAGATGTGTGTTATGTTTAATGGCTCCCAAGGATCCTATTTATAGAGACCAAGGGTAAATATTTGCCAGAATTAAAATATTATATTTTAATATCTAATATATAAAAATATATCTTATACTTATTTGAATCTCATTCATATCTCCTACGATATTTATTTATTTGAATCTTATTCAAATTTTATAAATATCTTTTATTCAATGTATCAAATATACATTAATTATTTTAATATTTAATGTATCATATACAATAAATATATTTTCCTCTTTTATATTTAATATATCTAATATATTAAATATTAATTTGAACACTTCAAATTAAATTAATTTGAACATTTCAAATTTCAATATTTAATGTATCAAATACAATAAATATATTTTCCTCTTTTATATTTAATATATATAATATATTAAATATTAATTTGAACACTTCAAATTAAATTAATTTGAACATTTCAAATTTCAACATTTAATGTATCAAATACAATAAATATATTTTCTTCTTTTATATCTAATATATCTAATATATTAAATATCAATTTGAACACTTCAAATTAAATTAATTTGAACATTTCAAATTTCAATATTTAATGTATCAAATACCATAAATATATTTTCTTCTTTTATATCTAATATATCTAATATATTAAATATTAATTTGAACACTTCAAATTAATATTAATTTGAACATTTCAAAATTTTCTTTCAACTAAATTGATCTTTTAGTGTTACTATAAGTTAGCAAAGGAACATTATGAACCTACAGATTATAAGCTCAAATGATACAAAATTAATTAATTAAAATTTTTAATTAATTAATTTTCATTCATTAACTATAGTTCACTCCACTATAGATCTAGAGTTGCACTCTTATACACTGTAGGAATGAGTGAATTCTATCTTGTGAGATTATGTTCCCAGTTCCCTATTTGGTCAAGTCTCTAAAATGGTATACATATTGAATCGGCTACAAAAGCCACTCTCACCCATGCAAATCAAAGGACAAGCCCTCACATGCAGGAGTTCATAACTCACTCAAGATTAAGATTGAGTCGTATATGATCATCCTGATAAAATATTAATCTTCTCAATTAACGGATTTATAAAGAGAGATTAAATATTTCATAGTCCAGTCTTACACAAACTTATTGTATAAGATACCCCCACTCACATGTCTCCACATGAACGATTTGGATCAAATCATTTGTAACTATTACAAAGTGGGCCTTAACAATAGTGTTGCCATGATAAAACACCCAACTTTATCCATATACTATGACCTTTTATCTTATTTCTTGAACATGATCCTCCCGTATGTCAACCACACACTGTTCAATATTACACTAATAACCTTGGATTTTTCATGTAATGGATAATATTATATTGCAAATAAAATAGTCAAAATTATTATTAATTATTAAATAAATGATTACTTACGAGTTTTTAGGGCATAAATCCCAACAAAGGCGAACTAGAGGATGGCGTTGGGTGATTGGGATCGGTTGATTGTGACAAGGAAAGTATTTGGCGAGTGGGAGAAGAACTGGGTGACATCTGTGTTGATAACGAGTTATGTGGCATAGTAGAAGGAATTAGGTTCCCATGTGGGTTACAATGTGGGTCGGGCAAAGGTGAAGGTGGGCTTAAAACTAAAGTCGGGCTTGAAGGTAAACTTGGACTAGGAGATGGATTTGGATTTGGGGATGGGTTTAGGCAGTGTGATGGATGAGATTGAGGTAAATTTGGGTTAGAGAATGAGGTAGTGCAACGGATTGGGATTCATCATACGGGTTAAAAACCCAATTTTGAAGAATTGGGCTAAGGTTTGGCAATGGGTTGGGCACGAGTTTAACACAATTAGGTTGTTTCACACCAAACCTAGTTGCAAATGGAAATTCCTTTTCATTGGACAGTACATGCCTTGAGATATATATTCTCCTTGAGCTATCCATACATTTTTGGCCTTTATGTTTGGGGATTGGACCAAGATACACACATTTATTAGTACGAAAATGAAATTTGTTTGCATTATATGGCCTTAAGTAAGGACAACATGTGCTTCCAAAAACCTTAAGTTCAAAAAAATGTAAGGGTTTATGAAACAATACCTCCATGGGTGACTTGACTTTTAGGATTGGAGTTGGCATCCCATTGATTAAAATAGTGGAGGCGAGAAAGGCATCCCACCAAAAAATAAGTGGCATTGAAGCCTGAGCCAACAATGTAAGTCTGGTCTCAACAATATGTCTATGCTTGTGTTCGGCTCGGCCATTTTGAGCTGACATGTATGGACACGAGAGTTGTGAAATAATCCCAAATTCAAAACATAGCTGATGGATTTTGCTGTATTCTCCACCATTATCAGACCTTAGAACCTCGATGGACTTGTTGATTTGTGTTTTAGTGAGAGTCAAAAAATGTCTAAATGCATTAATTGCCTGACTTTTCTATTTTAAGGGATATATCCATACGAACTTGCTAAAATCATCAAGAAGGTGAATGTAATATAAAAAAACCTTCATTCAAAATAACCAGAGCAGGATGCCATAAGTCAGTGTGGATAAGTTCACATGGAGCATTAGCTTGAAAAACTGATTTAGGAAAAGGAAGGGCATGTGTTTTTCCATATTTGCAAGCATCACAAAAGTTCAAAATTTCACTATTTTCACTGGTAGATTACATTTTCTAAGTATACTATCAACTATTTTCGTGGACGAATGTCCAAAACGGTGATGCCAGATTTCCTTAGACACTACCATATTTATACTCAAATGAAGACTAGGTTTAAAGGTAGATGAACAAACAACTAAATTGGAATCCGACTTCAAGTTCTTCGCAATGCCCCTTGAAGCACTACCAATGGTTGATCCTCAATTTTCAAGTTGATAGAGACCATCTTTAAGTATTCTTTTTAGCAGCACCTTGTCCGTATTGATATCCTTCAAAAGACAACAATTAGAATGAAACTCAAAGAAAACATTGTTATCATTTGTTAGCTTGGACACACTCTTCGTAATGTCAGGCACGCACAATATATTTTCAAGATTAAGCTGGCCATTTTTAGATTCTATATATGATTTTCCAGTGTGAGATATCAAAATTTTATTGCCATCACCTATTATGACTTTTTCCTCACCTTCATACTCAGTAGGCTGGTTGATACTATTGTAATATGTTGTTACATGATTAGTAGCTCCACTATCCACGTACCAATTTGGATCCACCCTAGTTTCAGAACTTGCCAAGAAGGGTGACGCAAGCTTGTCGAGGGCTTGTCAAATTACAGTTTATAAACCGATCCTAAGCTACTTGTAGCATTGAGTGGACCGGGTCGATCTCAGAGAACCGAATATTAATTTCTCAAGTTAAATTTGCCAAGGAGAAAACAAATAAAAATGGGGGTTTTGTGTTTTTTTTATTAATAAAATAAAACATAAGGAAATAAAAGAAAGATAAATCAAATCTTACCAAATTCCAATCCAAAGGTGCGGTTCTAATCAATTGCAAAAATTGATCATAGACACTCAAAATATTTAAACTTAATAATGCAAGCACTTGGTCAACTTATTAGGAAACCCCAAAAAGTAGCAACTTCCCTAAGGTCATTAACTCTAACAAACGTCAAGTTAACGCTAATTACCTAAACAATTTTTGATGAAACCGCTCCAAATTATTTAGATAAAGGCATTACGTGCTTTGGAAGGACCAAGACAACTAATTAGATGAAATAACTTTAATCTAATTAAGATGCTCCTTTAATTCCTAGAATTAAACATGCAAGCCATGTAATATGGAAACCCACAAAACATACTGATCCGCTAACACGCAAGTGCACGTGATCAAAGTAATAAAGAAACTGGAAGTATTCCAGAGTATCATACCCAAGGGAACGGGTTTTAACAAAATCTACTTAGACGACACAAAATATGTTTGCAAATTGCAAATTAAGGTAACCAATGGTTTGAAAAAGATTGAGTGGTTGTTTTTGCTAAATGAAATAAATAAAAATGATAAAAGAGGGATTCAAACGTGTTTTTGCTCCATTGAAAGAAATTGTGGCCTAATTGCAATTGCAATCCTTTGACTCAACACTTAAGCTTTGTAAACCGAATTCGACACCTATTCGACCTTCTATGAAGTATCTTTAAGAGGCTAAGCGATTAAACCGATATTTCTATGGCTAATACGAACTTAGTTAATTTTGAAACACAATTCTTTTGGTTTTAAAGGTTTTGCCCTATGTCTAGGGTCAAAAACAAATTCCTATGTCTAGGCTATTTTCCTTTATTGCTTTTATGAAAACCCAATTTTTATCTAACCTTTTCAGAATTAGACTCAAATTGTTGTATACTAATCTAGGTGATCGATCTAAACTAGTAATGAAAATTTCAATCAATAAAAGCAAACAATGCTATAAGATTAAGCAATGTTGCTCTCACAATTAGGCCTTTATTCCTATCTTTAGGGCATCCACATGCTTGAATCCCAAAGAAGAAATTAGCTCATTATGGAGAAAATGAAAATCCAAAATTTATTTGTTAAAAATTTCATAATTAATAACCCAAATACCGAAATTAAATTCCTAATAATGGAGTAAACAAAGTTGAAATATGCTAACGGAAAGTCCTTGTTTTGATCGACCAAAAGTCCTTTACGGGCAATTGGATCTTTACCTCCTCGAACCTTCGTTGAGGGGGGATCAAGCTCGGGATTTACAGAGCAAAATGAAGCATAAACTGCTGGAAGAAAGATGGAAAAACGAAAATACAGCTTGCTGTCCAAAACAGAAAAAAAAAACAGAAAACAGAGTATAAATTTGCAAAAACAGAGTATATCAACTCAAAATTTAATCGAGCGAACTACAAGAATGAAATGCTGAAAACAAGGAATAGAAATCATCAACTTGCTGCTACTAAAATAAAGAAAAACCAGAAGAAAAAGAACCCATAAAAACAGAATGTAAAAAACCCAAAAAAACAAAGTACAAAAGCTAACGGAAATTCCTTGTTTGATCGATCCAAATATCCATTCAAAGGCAAATGGATCTTCACCTCCTCCAACTTTCGTTGAGGAGGGATCAACCTCGGAAATTACAGAGTAAAAATGAAGAGTAAGCTGCTATAAAATGAAAAAACGTGAAAGATGAACTGTGGGCGAGCAGCAGAAAAACCAGCCACCCTTTGCTTCGTTTTCCACCATTTTTATAGGCGTTGAGGGCTAGGGTTTCCATATAAATCATCCTCAATCCATGGGCTAACTTCTAGGAATCAAATCGGGATGAAAATCTTCCAAAATCGTGCACAAAATCCATGATTTGCGTGATTTTCGGACTTGGTCTGTAATTCCAGAGAATGCAATTAGATTGCAATTGCATTCTCCTTCCTCTGTTCTTCACGTTACATTGCAAATGGATTGCAATTGCATTCCCTTTTGCAAAGTCTTCAAATATGCACAAAAACTCAACTTAAGCCAATTTTCTTGCATCTTTTCACTTAATTCCTTCTCTTATCATATTCCAACAAGCTTGCATGAATTTATTTAAAAATGTTATTTTTAGCTTGCTCGGTAATCAATAAAGCATGCAAAAATGGCAAGAACAACTTAGTTTTAGGGTTAAATAATCTTCATAAATGAGAATTATCACATACACATGTAATAATGCTAACGCTACCGGTTCAATCAACATGACAATTACGGATCATGCATCATGATTAGCAATCAAACATGTAAAACGATCGAGACGTCAATTCAATAAAAAATACATGCTTATAAAATTAATACAGGAATCAAAAAATACTTGCAATTGAAATAAAACTACATTAAGGTCCAAGCCTCACAACATTGCAATTGATTACAACCGACCTCTGAACTGAAAACATTGAGTTTAGCCAAGCATCGTGATAGTATATCTCCCGTTACACATGGTTCGATTTGATACAATAAAAGTGTAAAATAGAAGGAGAAAAGCTCTCAAAAGCTCTCTCTAAAAGTCTAAGCAAAGGAGGCAAAAATCTCTGACCTAAAGTGAAAAAGTGCTATAAATAGGGCTTGGGCAGCGTTGAGATGCCAAGGGTGGCGTTGAGACGCTGCCTTTGGAATTAAGGAAAGAATAATTGCTTATTTTGTGTGGCGTTGAGCATGGCGTCAAGACGCTACTAGCGTTGAGCAAGCCAAACTGCAGCGTCGAGCAGCGTTGAGCAAAGACAGTAGCTTAGAGTTGAGTAGCGTCGAGCATGGCGTTGAGACGCTGCTCACTGGACAGATTTGGTAATTTTGCTCTAACTTTTCGCTCAGGTGTCCGAATGACCTCCAGTTTGGCTCGTTATTCAACATTAAGTCTCCAAATACATCTTTTGCTCGAATTCCTACAAAATAAACTTGAAAACACATAAAAACTATCCAACTAACAAGAGTTAAGTGTGATTAAATAAAACTTTATACGTCCTATCAAAGGGATTAGTATTGTTTTGAGAGGAAAGGAAGACAGTAGGGGCAATCAGATTACCATTACCTCTGAGTTGTGAATTACCATTGGATGAATGCCTCTTAAACTGATTATTTCCAGCATATTCCCTATCAAATCGGTGGAAGCATACAAGTGCAGAGTGTCCTGATTTTCCACAAACTTGACATACCTGGCAATTGCCTCCATTGTTGTTATTATTCTAGCACCCTCTACCACGGCCTCGACTACCTTCTATTTGATTGTTGTTATGTCCTCCACGTTGAGAATTCTGGGAGTAATTTGGACGTTGTCCATTTGAGAAGCTTGATAATTCTCATTTATGAGGATTATTTAACCCTAAAACTAAGTTATTCTTGCCATTTTTGCATGCTTTATTGATTACCGAGCAAGCTAAAGATAGTGTTTATAAGATGAATTCATGCAAGCTTGTTGGAATAGGGTAAAAGAAGAATTAAGTTGAAAAGATAGAAGAAAGTCGCTAAAATGGTGGTTTTTGTGCAGATTTGAAGAAATGAAGAAAATTGCAAATGAAATGCAATTGCATTTACTTGGGAAGGCAAGGTTGTGAACAAGAGGGAAATTGCAATTGAAATGCAATTGGCAAAAATCACGAGAAATCACCTCAATTAATGGAAATTACTTGATTTATGGGAGAATTTACAGCCAAATCTCGTGCTCAATCATTTACCCATGAATTAAGGAGCCCAAGATGGAAGAAGAAGCCTCGAAATCTCTATAAAAGGGAGGAAGAACGAAGAAGAAAGCACCAGTTTTTCAAACTCTGTTTCTTTTCGGATTGCACTCTGTTTTTCTGTTTTCTGCTATATTTCAGCAAGCTGCGGGTTTCTTTTCCAGCATTTCATCCTTGTACTTTGCTCTGTACATTCTGAGTTTGATCCCTCCTCAACGACGGTTCGAGGAGGTAAAGATCCAATTGCCCGTGAAGGAAATTTTGGTTCGATCAAAGCAAGGAAATTCCATGAGTTTGTTGTTCTGTTTTGTCCAATACCATTCTGTTTAAATTCTTCAAGTTTGTGCTCAATTTCTAGTTATTGAATTAATCTTGGATAATTTTCAATTTCCTATATATGCCAAAGTTGAATTGAAAAGTTGAATTCTAGATTCCAATTTCTTTTTGCTTTTCCCGTATAAAAACTTGCTCATTTTGGATTTTTATTTTCTACAAAGGATGAAATTTCCAGTATCATGACTTACGAAATTTTGATTTTAAATTAGTGACTTCAACATTATTACTTCTTAGTGGGCATTTTTTTATTTAATAATTCAAATCTGGTTGCCTTAAGATTAATTATCTTTTCAATTATGAGATTTTTAACAAGTAAATTTTGGGTTTTCATGCTAAATTTTCTTTAGGGGTTCAAGTTGGTGAATGCCTTAAGGAAAAATGTAAAAACTCTAAAGCATGATCAATCTAGCTAGCATGTGAACTTTGTTTGCTTTTGTTGAATTTAGATTTGGGTAAACCTAGTCGGCCAACTAATGATTGCTTGTCAAGCTTGAACTTAATATCGAAAGAGTTAAGGGAAAGCCGATGTCACAAAAGCAATGGAGGAAAAGGCTTAGAAATAAGTTCTGAACATCGACCCTAGGCATAGGGCGAGACTCCAAAACCACTAGAGTTGTGTGCGAAAGTATCTAAGTTAGATTAGCCATAGACATATAGGTTTAATCACTTAGTCTCCTAAAGATTTTGAATCAAAATTGAATAAGAGTTAAACTCAGTTTACTTAGTTTTCACATGTTTAGTCAATATTGCAATTGCATTTTGAATAGCATTTTTCCAAAGGTGTTTGAATCACTTGAATCCCTATTTTAACTCATTGATTTTTTTTCTTTACTTATTTTTCTTAACAAACCAACCTCTTATATATTTTCACATCTTCGGTTACCCCAATTGCATTTTGTAAGCAAATTTGTGTCGTCTTCATAAGATTTTGTTAAAATCTGTTCCCTTGGGTACGATACTCTGGAATACTTCTAGTTTCTTTATTACTTCGATCACGTGCACTTGCGTGTAGCAAAAGCATAGCGATCAGAGCTCCCTCTAGCATTTGCCAAATTAACATATGCACATTATTGAAAGACGTAGTCTTGTGAGCGTTTTGTAACTCTAAATGCTTTTCAAACATTAAAAGTTGCCCCTGAAAATCTGCCCATTTCATACCACTCTTTCCTTGAACCATGGCTACAATAGAGTTATACTCTTCATCTAATCCCAGTAGAACTTGAGATATAAGAGACTGAGTTGGAACATGGCTCCCAGCTAGCCCTAAATTATTGGCATGGGTCTTCATAATACACAAGTAATCAACCATCTTTTGTGATCCTTTGTGATTTTGCTGGAAAATTTGGTGAAGATAATCTTCTTCTTCCCGTGACTAAACTCCAAAGAGTTACTGGATAGCATCCCAGGGACCTTTTGCGTTTTCATGACCCATCACCTGCATAGCCACTTCTGGAGTCATTGAGTTGTATAACCAGCCGAGGAGAAGCTGGTCAACTACGTTCCACATCTAATATTTGGGATTCACTCTCATAGCCAAAGCTGTTGTCGAGCTCGATGCTCCAGACATAGTGTCCCCTACAGTTTCTATCTCTACTCATCCAGTCGCTGCATCTTCATCTTCTTAAATGAACTTAGGTGGGCACAGTAATTGTCCGATAAAATGACCCTCTATCTTGTAGCTTCTCAAAATGGGAAGTGCAAGGTTCTTCCACAGTAAATAATTGTTCCTATCAAGCTTAATAGAAGTGATTTGATTCAACAATTGATTAAGGGGAGGGTTGCTGAAAGTAGGATTTGCAAAGAGAGAGAAATAGAGGTCTGAGAGGCGTTGGCCATAGGCTCTGATACCATGATTGAAGAATTCCAAAAAATGGAAAATATGAATGCCTCTGTTTTCTTTGTCCATGTCAATGAATAGTACCCTCAATATATACAATTGCTTACCCTCGAAATAGGGTTTTGAAAGAGACAAAAGAATGAGCACTAGTCTATATAGGTGTCAACAACTAATAGGATTACACCAGAATAAAGGATAGAATTTGTTAAAAAGAAAGAGTCTAGAACCCAATTACATGTCCTTCTCCTTGTTATTCTTCTTTGCACAAATTTGATCATCCTCTAAATGTTGCGTTTCATTAATTCTTCTCACAAGTATCACATCTATTTAGTGTTCCAATTAAAAAAATCAATTATACTAAATATCGATTCTTGAAGTTTAGATTATATTTTTATTTAATCTTTTTCGTAGACAATTGAGTAGATTAATAGACATTTCACGATTAAGGCTGAAACATTTTTTTAGTTCCTAAAGTTTGTGTGGTTGGTGTCTATTTAGTCCATGGGGTTTCGATGACAAACTGTTAATTTCAGAGTTATCTAAATGGTCCATGAGCTCAAATTGACCCTTTGTTAACTAACGAAAAAATTATGTGACAATTACTTGTTGACTAAGTTTACCAATTTGGTAAATTATATTAATTTTTTTAATCACAGGACAATACGAGTTAGTATCTCTTTCCTCTTTGGTAAATTGACCCTTCGAGCCATATTGAGTATCGTTCTGTTCTTCCTCTCAACAACACCGTTTTGTTGTGGAGTCCATGGAACTGTCATAGGGCGACGAATTCCATTTTCTTCACAAAAATCTTTGAATTCATTTGAAGTGAATTCTCCTCCTCTATCTGATCTCAAAGCTTTTATGCATGTAAAGACCACTTTCTTTTTCAACAAGAGCTTTAAATTTCTTGAACATGCCAAATACCTCTGATTTCTTTTTGACAAAATAAACCCAAGTTTTTCGACTAAAATCATCAATAAACAATAAGAAATAATTATTCTTACCGAAAGAACTTGGTTTGATTGGTCCACAAAGATCAGTGTGAACAAGCTCTAGTGGTCTCCTTGCTCTTGAAGAAGATTCTTGTGGAAAATTCTTTCTCGATTGCTTGCCGTAAAGACAACCTTCACAAACTTGATCTGGTTGTTTTACATATGGCAATCCTTTCACCATGTCTTTCCTGGCTAATAGTCTTAAGCTATCAAAGTTCAAATGCCCAAATCTTAAGTGCCAAATCCAAGATGGATCCTTCAAACATGACTTCAAACATTTTGCAACATCAGTTTGAATGTTTAATAAAAACATTCTGTTCTTCGTCATTTGCACTTTAGCAATCATATTATCACGATGATCCTTTATTGAGAGGCTACAATCCTTCATCAAAATATTATAGCCTTTCTCTAGGAGTTGTCCCAAACTCAAAATATTGTTCTTCATATTTGGCACATAATAGACATTAGAGATAAACTCATGCTTTCCATTCTTCAAGTTGATTAAAATCTTACCTTTTCCTTTCATAGGAATTTTTGTAGCATCACCAAATACGATATTTCCACCAACGGATTCATCAAGTTCCACGAACATTGATTTACTTTCACACATGTGATTGCTTGCACCACTATCAAGATACCACGAATTATTTTCACATGTCTCTTCACCTTTGCATGCTAGAAGCAAAGATGGCTCACCACTTTTAACGTCTTGCTCCGCATAGTTGGCATTTTCTTCAACTTTATTTCTGCATTCCCAAGAATAATGACCAAATTTATGACAATTATAACATTCTACTTGACTTTTGTTATACCTTTTGTCATTATTTGATCTTCCTCCATATGGCCTTAAATAATTTTGTCTTCCACGATCTCTTGATGAATTAGAATTTGAATTATTGTCATCAAAATTTCTTTGACCAAAATTTTCTCGACTGAAATTTCTCCAACCTCGTCCGCTAAAATTACCACGTCCACGACTGTGACCATGTCCTTGACATCGATTTCACTTTTCTTGGCTATCTTCTTTACTTTTCAAATGCAACTTTGATTGGAAAAGTTGCTCAACTGTCTGTTTGTTCTTCTTGAGAAGCTTCTCTTCATGGGCTTATAAAGTACCCACAAGTTGATCAACGGACACTGTACTCAAGTCCTTTGATTCTTCAATAGCTACAATGATGAAATTGAATTTTTCATCTAATGAACGAAGTATCTTTTCAACTACTTGCTCATCATTTATTGTCTCACCATATCTCTTCATTTCATTTACCACTGCTAGCAATCTTGAAGTATAATCTGAAATCGATTCAGACTCCTTCATGTGTAATGATTCATAATCACCTCTCAATTTTTGGAGGCTGACCTTTTTGACTCGGTCTACTCCTTTATAAGTACTCTCCAAAATTTGCCATGCTTGCCTCGCAGTAGTTGCTCCAGAAATTTTCTCAAAATTTGTATCATCAATTGCTTGATGAATAATGTGAGCGCCTTTTGGTCTTTCTTTCTAATATTTTGCAAAGCTTCTCGTTGAGCTTGATTCAAAGTCATGTCATTCTCAGGTTAGTCATAGCCTCTATCAACAATATCCCACGCATCTTGTGAACCAAGTAGAGCTTTCATACGAATACACCAACTGCTATAATTTTCTTTCGTAAGTCGAGGCACTTGGAAAGGAACCAAATTGTTGTTTGCCATTTGCAAAAACAATTCTCTTTTTTCAAACTCAAGCTCTGATACCACTTTGTTGGAAGCGTGTGATGGGCACTCACAAATAAATAATCAAACAAGGAATATTTGAGAAAAATAATTCACTTGTATTGAAAAAACTATTCAAGAAGCTACAAACTTGGTTCACACTTTTCTCTCAAATTCACTTTGATTTTCTTCTTCTCCACTTACTTGATGATACAACACATACCAAGACATCTTATTTATAGGACTGAAGGAAAAATCTAGATCTTATAACTCTCATCCTATACTTAATTTCATGAATAACATACTTACCTTTATGAACATATATAACTCTCATACTAATTCATCCTAAACAACCAATTCAATTACAAAAACGTTCTTAACTCCTATTCAAAAACTTCTAAATACATTAACATACTTAATAAAACTAACTCATAAATGTGTATAATTTACCATTAAAAATATGTTTAACTTTCAACACTGTATACTCAATCAAAAACAAAAACACATTGTTTTTTTTTCTTTCCGTAGCTTCCACCATAGCCGCCTAATTTTTCTTCTTCTTGTGACCAACACACAGCCGCCACACACTTGTTATATAGCTAAGTTAATTAGAAAGATTGGATCATTAGATATATGGGCCTATGTTGGTTTTGGGCTCCATTATTCTTAACAGCTCTGCTATGCACTATTTATGGTGTTATCGTAGAAAATACCTTATTTGAAGATGGTGATGGTACAAATACATTTTGTTCTTTTAACACAACTCAAGCTGAAGAAACTTATTCAATAGTCACTGCTAACCACTTTTGGTCCCAAATCTTTGTGGTCTTTCTTCTCCTTCTTCGGCAACCTTTATCGGTGATTCCTTTCTTTCAGTCAAAGTTTGACTCTGCCTCCACATAGCTTCCAGTCAACGTTTTTCGTTCAGATATGAAATAAAGCTCTCAAAAGGGAAGGTAGCTTCTCCCTTCCATTCAGATTTGAACAAGAGGGAGGAGTTGTTCAGATTTGAACGGAAGGGAGGCGAAGGCAGTTGTATGGTAGCCATCGACGAAGGTTGCTGGAAAATGAGAAGAAGAAAAAAGAAAGAAGAAGAGAATGGAGAAAGAGGAAAGAGAGATGTCAACTAAGTCATAAAAAATTAGAATAATTTTTTCAAATCAACAAGTAACTGTCACGTCATTTTTTTCGATAGTTGGCTAATGGTTAGTTTAAGTTCATGAGCCGTTTAAATACATTTTCTAAACCTCATAAAATAAAAATGTCTCATTTGAAACCATAAATGTCAATTATCGTTCTCGTAATTTTTTAATATCTAATTCCTTTTTTGAAATGTGAATTTTTATATTTTATTTAATTTTTGGTTTACTTTCAAACCTTATATTTTATTTGCTGAAGAAATTTAAGTGAGAATGCATTCAAAATTATATATAGCAGGCTAAGTGTAGAGTCCTGAAGTTTTTTAAATGATTGTTAAAAAATTCACGAGAACTAAAATAGTCTTTTACACATAATTTAAGAGCTGAGAGTCGAACTAAAATAGAACAACAAAAAGCTTAAAAACTAAATAATTATGAAGGTTAAGAAGCCAAAAATAGAATTTAAATGATTATCCACATTGTCAGTATTTACCCATTTTTTTTAGTTCAACAATATTTTGGGAGTGGGAGATTCGAACCTGTAACCTCTTGATCGAGAGTACATGTCAATTATCGCTGGGCTAAGCTCATTTTGGCATGAACATTTAAATGTTGGCATCAATAGTTTTGTTGAAAAATTTTATGGGTGAAATTGGATCAAGAGGATAAATCCAAAATACTAGAAAAGTTAGATGCGAGATCGATAGGGAGAAGTCCAATAAGGAACGAAAACGGACCAACACAGACAAATTTCCCTTTGGTCAGCCTCCAATGGGGGCATGCGATTAGCATGCTCCCGGCCCGTGGTTCTCTGGTTCAGTCCAGTTCGATTCGCCCTCTTCCTAAATCGCAAAGAAACATGCGAAAACTCTTATCAGGGTTTTTGTAGAAATGCCTTGAATCAGTGTTCGTTTTTGGACTTTTTTGAGGTCCATTCTGTTTAGAGTTTAAGAGGGGTGCTATATAATAAACTCTTATCTTCATATGTATCTTTGTATTATGTACTCTGTTACTCAAGATAGTAAAATAGTTTCTCTCTCTACCTATGGATGTAGCTAATACACCATTTGTGAACCACGTAAATCTGTGTGTTAATTTTATAGTTTGATTATTTGTTTGTCGTTTGTTTTTGTCATAACAAGGGTCATATAAATACTATTCATCAACCTGGAGAATATAAGCTCTTCCTAATTCCTAAACCCTTGCTACACTCAAAAGACTCCTAACTAACTTAAGCATCGAAGCCCGTGTGGCAAGTACCACACCGATATCCAGGTTTTCACTTGTTTTACAGGCTGCATTCTTTCTCTCTGATTACAAATTTTATAGTTATTATCACGTGAAGGTCATGTGCATTACCTTGTTCGGATTTTGAAATAAAGAAGTTAATTTGAAGAGAGGGTCTGTATGATTATCTAATGTATTATGTACTTATATTAGTGACGTTCTATCATTTGTGAATGGAAATACAGGGAGAGAAGAGATAGACGTTCTGCCAAGTGATGCTGCAGGTAAATAAAGTGAATGGAACTTTTCGGAGTCATTTCACTCCATTTTAAACATTATTAATATGAAAAGTATTTTTCTTTTCCTTTCTCTTTTATTTTTCTTTAATCAAAAGATGAACTTAACTCGTTTATATTGAACCACCAAAACATGGTAGGCGGTATATAATTCTGGTCCAAAGAAAATTTTGAAAGTTTTTGTAAAAGCATTTTAAAGTGCTTTTGGGAGGAAACGCTAAATAAGTGTTTTTAAGTTAAAATGTTTCGAACTCTATCAATGTCTTTGAGATAACTTTTATATATATATATATTAACTTAAATAACTTTTTCTATACGCACATTTAAAAGAATTACTAATTGTGTGTATTCCGTATAACTTCTTAAGTGGTTTTACATAGTTAAAAGTATTTTTTTTTTTAAATCAACAAATATATATATTTTTAAATAGATTAATTTGAAAACTTTGTTTGAAGAAAATCTTGAGAGATGATTATTCAAAAAGTGACTTTAAAGTAATTAATAAAAATCTTGAAAATATGTAGTAAGGAAAAAAATATATTTATAATTAGTAAAATCACTTTAGAATATAATGAAATCAAATAAATTTGTTATTAAAAGCACTTTAAAAAAGTGCAAGAATAAAAAGTATTTTAAGAGAAAATGTTTAAACTAGAAGATACGCAAAACTCATCCTTAAAAGTCATCCTAAACTCACTCAGTATATGATAAAAGTGATCTAGAGAAATAACGAACCGATAAAATAAGGTTAAAAAATAATTTTTATCCATAAAATTTGTCAATCTTTACAATGGCCAAACTTCAAGCAACTAATGTAGTACCATCTTATTTTGTGAGGACTAAGTACATGTGAGTGATTTTGAAATTGTTAAAATTACTTTTGTCATGACTCGAAATATGTCTTTAATCATTCAAAACGAACTTAATGTTCGATTTTACACTTTTAAATGTGATTTTCATATCATAAAAATTGATTTTGAATAATTGATATCATAATTTGGAGTGATTTTAAATACGACAAAAGTAATTTTAACAATTTTAAAATCACTTCCAAACATGCCATAAAGGCCATTTTGTATTGTATGCCCTAATATCAAATTCAAAGTGGTAGCTCATTTATTATCACAAAAAAATATAAATAAATAAGTGGTAGCTCTTTCACTTTGCTATTGAATTTGGACTTTTTCTTCTTCATCTTTTATCTTTGTCGTTTTAAAAACACTCGCACTGTTTTTAATTTGAACATAATTTAAAATATTTCTACTCCCTTTAGGGTCGTAAGTTGGAATCTCCCGCCCAACAATATTATGTAATACTTTAAAAAACATAAAACATTTTTTACAATTTTCTTTTTGTAATTTTATTTGGATTCCCATCATCATCTACCCCTGCTTCCTTTAATTTTGTCTTTAAAGCTAATTTCAGAAGAGTAGGTAGAAGAATTAAAACATCGTGGATGAAAATTTTTAAATGAGTAACATTATTTCTAAAATATTTATGATATCATGTATTCTCATAAAGAGTAATTACAAATATAATATATATTTAAAACATTATTGTAAATATAGTGTTAAGAAAGATTAAATTACAAATTTAACACTAAAAAATTGTCGGAAGAAGCTACTTCTCCTGACGCCATAACCTACCATCAGAAGAAGTACACTTCACTTCTTCCAACGGTATATACGTGGTGTTGGGAGAAGTGGCACTTCTTCCGATGTCGTATACCTCCTGTTATAACATTTTAATATTTAATAGTTTTTTAAATATGAATTTCTTTTGAGTTAATAGCTATTTGAGTTTTTTATTCTTTTAAATAGAAAAACGTATTTGTGAGATGTTAAAAGTTTAACAAAATTAATTATGTATTTATTTTCTAGATCTAAAAAATACTATAAATATCACTCTCACAAACACTTTCAACACAACATTTTCAATCTTCACTTATCTCTAAATTCTCATATTTATCTACTTTGCTCTTTTAAGAGCAATTGATCAAAAGAAGAGTGTTCTTTGTTGTGGAGCTTTGAGCTCAAGCTCATAGTGCAGAGTGGTTTGAGCTACACAACGTTTCAGTTGTGTTGTTGTATCCTGAAGGGGACAGACCAGAGAAGAACTGCTGCACCAGTGGTTGATAAATAAATTACACCGCAGAGGGCTTGAATCTCCTTAAAGAGAGTGAGATGCCTGCTCCTCAACCTAATTGTTCACTTGTTTGTTTATCAATATTTATCTCAATATTTACTCCATTTTTCCTCTGTTATTTATAATTCCCCCATCACCTCATGTCAAGAGAAGTGGTACTTCTCTTGATGGCATACATATGTCATTAAGAAAATTGGAGTATGCCATTAAGAAAATTGGACATTTAAAAGACTGACTAAAATAAATTAAAATTCAAAGTACAATGACCAAAATGATATTTTAACTTTTAAAAAATCACGAAATTAAGAAAAGAAAATTAAAAAAGGACAAGACTTAAAAAGAAGAAAAAAGACGTGTCTCTAGACAAGTGACGGAAGTAAGAAGTTTCGGCTTCTCGTCTTCATCCAAGTATTTCTATAGATTTATTGATGAGATCAAGATGAGAAGGAAAGTAACAGAGGGGTCAAAGAGAGATAAGTGGGCGAGAATATATATATATATAATCTTCGATCGTACATCCAATATTTACAAAAATGATAATTAATAGTAATGGCCACGTTGAATTATTGTTCGAGAAATAAAAAGGGTGTAGTGAAAAAATTATTCAAAAGAATCGTTATAATGTGATTGACAATTTTATACATGAAAAAAAATTATAAAATTATATCAAATTTATATTTCATGATTATCAAAAAGTATGCAGATTTTTAAATTTACATTAAAAAAAATATTATGGGATAATCACATTACAACCTCCTTATATGAGGAGCAAAAATGTAGCGGCCAATTATTTTTCGAAGAGATAAGATAGAGAATAGAAAGAGAA
Source organism: Trichosanthes truncata (assembly GCA_033996785.1). Taxonomy (NCBI): domain Eukaryota; kingdom Viridiplantae; phylum Streptophyta; class Magnoliopsida; order Cucurbitales; family Cucurbitaceae; genus Trichosanthes; species Trichosanthes truncata. The sequence continues at coordinate 76,795,856 of JAWPNB010000003.1, forward strand.
ATGTCAGACGGCTTTGACGGACCCTTTTAAAAGTTGATAATATTTTTAAAAATATATTTGTGAAAATTCACACTAAATCTGACTTCAAAAAAACGCAAAAAGAAAAAAAAATCTTCCATAAATAGGCAATGAATCCCTCCCCTCTGAAGTAGTGATATTTTTTCCTTTCCTTTTTCGTAAGAATCTCATATCAATCATTGTCCGTCAATGGCTTTCGATTTGCAAAACTTTCCCATTTCACCGATTCTGTTCTTCATCGTCCCTGCAGTGCTTCTTATTCTCACTTCAGTTTTCCGGCGGCTGCCACTCCCTCCGGGGCCTAAAGGGCTACCACTGATCGGCAATATGCTGATGATAGACCAACTAACCCACCGTGGACTCGCCGCCATGGCCAAACTTTACGGTGGTATCTTCCACCTCCGCATCGGCTTCCTCCACATGGTCGCCGTTTCCGACCCCGACCTTGCTCGGAACGTTCTTCAGGTCTGATCACCATGGCTTTCTCTACACTAAATTTAGTCCATAAATTTTTGTGGGACTGCATTTGTTTTTAGTAATGGGATTGCATTTATTTGGTCATTAATAAGTGTTGAAATTTTGATTGCATTTGTTTTTAGTAATGGGATTGCATTTATTTGGTCATTAATAAGTGTTGAAATTTTGATTTTGATTATAACGTTTTTTTTTCTTGTGTTCAATAATAATTGTGATGGGATAAAACCATCGACCTTCATAATGATAATTAGTGTTTTATCAATTATGTAATGTGATGTTGTTATTAGTATCATTAATTAAATGTTAAATATTTATGTGATACATTGATTGGTTTAACTAATGATGATTTAATAGAACATGACACAAATCAATAGATTCTATAAAAAAAAAATACCTGCCCACACGTATTTTGTTACTCGACAATACTCTTTCATATGTCGTATTGAATTGAATTATCAATGAACACAACTGTCAAAATTAGAAGATTAAATTTATAATTTAACTGATAGACTTGATTTACGGTTGGATTAATTTTAATTAGGTTCAAGACATCGTCTTCTCAAACCATCCAGCAACCGAGGCCATCAGATACTTGACTTACAATCGAGCCGACATGGCCTTTGCTCACTATGGCCATTTCTGGAGGCAAATGCGTAAACTTTGTGTCATGAAACTATTTAGCCGCAAGCACGCTGAGTCATGGGCATCAGTGAGAGATGAGGTCGATAATCTTGTCCAAACCGTCGCGAAGAGCACTGGAACTGCTGTGAACATCGGTGAGTTAGTCTTCACAATGACGATGAATATTATATACAGAGCAGCGTTTGGGACTATTGAACGAGAAGGCCAAAGTGAATTCATCAAAATACTTCAAGAATTCTCTAAGCTTTTTGGAGCTTTCAACATTGCTGATTTTATTCCATATCTTGGTTGGATTGATCCTCAAGGTCTCACTAGTAGACTCGTCAAAGCTCGTCAATCACTCAACCGATTTATCGATAGAATCATTGACGAACACTTACAGAAAAAGAAGAAAATAGCTGCTTGCTTGGAGGAAGAAGTTGACACCGACATGGTTGACGAGTTACTAGCTTTCTACAGTACTGAAGAAGGAGGAGAAACTAAAAGCGAATTGGAGGATTTACAAAGCGCCATTAAACTCACTAGAGACAACATCAAAGCCATCATCATGGTAATAAAAACACTTACCTCTCTATAACCCTCCCTAACAAGTTTTCTTCAGATCCACAATAGTTTTGGTTAAGTCTTAACACACAAGTACAATATTTGAAATGAAAACTCAGGGAATAAAACCTTGTTTAATTTTATTTTTTATTTTTTATAAACTTTAAATTTAAAAGAAGTAATGATTGAACTCAAGAAAAAGAAGGAATAATTTTTTAATAAAAAAAAATACGTTTTCTAGTTTCGAATATCAAAACTATATATATTTAAAAAAGATTAAAAGGGATAAAATGAGATTAAAATGCAAAATCGGCCTTTTAATTGTTTCCAAATTCTAAAGAGTCGGCTGAGAATGATTTTCACAAAAAGAATAATAATTAAGGGTCATATATATATATATATATATATATATAGTAGGTTAAAATAGCATTTTGGTCTCTGTATTTTTTTTACTTATTCTATTTTAATCCATATATATACTTGATAAAATGTCCAAATTTAGTGTACTTTCAATCAATCTTAAAATTAGTTCTTTGGTTACTTTAAAGTTAATTTTTATCAAATTTGATAAAATAATAATAAAATAATTTTTATATATGAATAGATACAATGTGAATATGCTTCCAAAGTTATAGAAGAAAGACTAATAGAAACTAATTAACCGTACTGATTTTAAGATTTATTCAAAGTAGTGATGAACTAATTTGGACATTTAAAAGGATGGAGACTAAAATAGAAGTATCAAAATAAATAGGCCAAATAGATATTTTAACCTATACATTATTATTATTATTTAGTTCTTTAATCTTTAACCTATATATTATGAGCACAATTTGGTATAGCCACTTTACAATCATAGAAAAAAATATATATGTAGTGTAGAAGTAGGCTACACAATAGTTGGGTACATGCATAGTATTAAGTTTTCGTCGACATGTCGACATTTCCATCTACATTTCCACATGTTCATGGACTCGACATCAACATAAGGAGGGAATCGACATTTTCACTACACCGTATAAAATTGATGAAATATTAAAAAAAATAATAAGAAAATGCAACTTAATGTGAATATAATATTGTAACAAATATTTTAATTCATTTAAAAAGTGTAATGTTTATTTATTAATTTAAATATTTTTTTTGAATTTTTTATTTTTAATTTTTTTTTAGAAATATCCAATTCGCATAGCATACATCATTAGCATAGCATACATCATGCACAAAATGACAAAATGATATACTATCCCAGGATGTGATGTTCGGCGGCACAGAAACAGTGGCCTCCGTCATAGAATGGGCCATGTCGGAGCTCATGAAAAACCCCGACGACCTCAACAAACTCCAACAAGAACTCGCCACCGCCGTCGGCCTTCACCAGCGGCCACAAGAATCCGACTTCGAGAACCTAACATACCTGAAATGCGTTCTCAAGGAAACTCTCCGGCTCCACCCGCCCATCCCGCTCCTCCTCCACGAGACGGCGGCGGACACGGAAGTCGCCGGCTACCGGATTCCTGCGAAGTCCCGTGTCGTCATCAACGCTTGGGCCATCGGGCGGGACGAGAAGTCGTGGGTGGACCCCAACAGTTTCCGGCCGGCGAGGTTTCAAAGCGAGGGCGCCGCCGACTTCAAAGGCGGTAACTTTGAGTTCATTCCGTTCGGGTCGGGTCGGCGGTCTTGCCCCGGAATGCAGCTGGGGCTTTACGCGGTGGAGATGGCCGTGGCGAATTTGGTGCATTGTTTCCAGTGGGAGTTGCCGGACGGGATGAAGCCGGTCGAGTTGGACATGAACGACATTTTTGGACTCACTGCTCCCAGAGCGAGTCGACTCGTCGCCGTTCCGTACAAGAGAGTTTCTTGCTGTTTGGACTGAGAAAAGTTGATCTATTTTCAATGGATCGATGATAATTCCTCGTTATAAGTGTTTTTTAAATGTAAGTAAAAGTAAATAAAATCAAGAAAAAAAAAGTAACTAGGTTGGATATTTTAGTTGGATATTTTAGGGTGTTTTGCCATTAGTATATAAGATATTGCAATGAAACTTATGGATATTGATCTTGGATAATGGAAAATTTGGAGAGAGTTTGTGAAAACGTCTAGAATTTTGTTTATATATATATACACGTTGAGTTTAACAACATATGGGGTGGAGAGATTCAAATGTCTGATTTTTTGATTGAGAATACATGTCTTAACATAAGATATGGCTCTAGAATTTTGTTGATGGAGATCATAAGAAAGGATTTCTAGTTGTTTATTTTATATTTTTTGGTCACTAATGTCCTATTTGATAACCATTTAGGTCCTATTTAATAATCATTTGGTTTTTTTGTTAGTTTTTGAAAATTGTGCTTCTTTTCTCATTATTTCTCTATAATGACTTTCATCTTCTCTACAATAGTTTCATATTTCTTAAGAAAATACTTGAATTTTTAGCCAAATTCCAAAACACAAAAACAAATTTTTGGAAACTACTTTTTTTTTTTTAGTTTTCCAAACTTGACTTGGTTTTGGAAAACACATTTAAAAAGTAGATAAGAAAATATGGAAAGTCATAGATAGGAGTAGTATTTATAGGCTTAATTTTTAAAAACCAAAACCAAAATGGTTATCAAACGGGTCCTTAGTTTTTAGATTTTGGTTTTTGAAAATTAAACCTATAAATACTACTTCCACCTATGGATTTTTTTGCTTTGCTATCTACCTTTTACATATGTTTGCAAAAACCAAGCCAAGTTTTGAAAACTAAAAAAGTAGTTTTCAAAAACTTGTTTTTGTTTTTGGAATTTGGCTAATAATTCAAATGTTTAATTAAAAATGACAGAAACCCATTGTAGAGAAATTGAGAGAAAAAACAAGCTTAATTTTCAAGAACCAAAAATCAAATGGTTATCAAATGGGAGACCTAAGCTTTCAAAGTCAAATTTTAAAAATGAATTATTTTGGTCTTTTATCTTTAATTTGTTTTTTACTAATGAATTTTATGGGGCGTTTGGCGCATAGAATTGAGTTGAGTTGGGCAGAGTTAAATTGAGTTTGACAGAGTTAGTTTTTTAGTGAGTTCAGAAGTTTGTGTTTAGGGTGCAGAGTTGGGTTGAGTTGAGTCAAAAAATTTGTGTTTAAGGTGCAGAGTTGAGTTGAGTTATCAAGGGTATCTGGTGCAGTTTTTTGTAATCCGAAGTAAACTGATTTTTAGCTAAATATTTTTGTTTCCTTTATTTTTATTTTTTCCAATCATTCATCTAGAAACATATTTTTCCAACATTTCAAAATTGAATTCAGATGTCCACTTCAAAAAAACAATATATTTCAACATTGATTTTTTTTTTTTTTTTAAACATCATTCTTTATCTTTCTTTTTTTAGAAATTGACTTCTTCTAAACTATAGGCAATATAGCCTTGTTTTTTCTTTCTGCTTCTCATTGAACTTCTTTCAATTTACAGAAATCAAATATTTGCATTACACAATGAACTTCTTTCAATTTATAGAAATTAAATGTTGCATTTTATAACAAATAACAATTAATGAATGGAAAAAACGCAATGTATCTGTATTTATTTTTTCTTTAAACACAAATTGAACTTCTATCAAAATATAGAAATCTAAGGTTTCATTTTCTAAACACACATTGAACTTCTTTGAAACTTATAAATGATTACCTTATTATAACATTTTTCAATTAGTAATAGGATATTCATTATGAGGAAGTTTTTTTTTTTTAAACACAGAGTTTTATTTTTTTAAACACATTGACCATCACGTATTTTTTATTTTTATTTTTTTCAAAGGGACATTGTTTGTTTACATTTATTTAAACATATGTACTAAATTGAACATCTTTGGAAAAGAGAATACCAATATTTTACTTTTTCAAGATGACAAGAAAACGACAATATATTTCAATACTCGTGTCATGTAGGAGTATAATATTCACAAAATATTAGTAGGTCATCAAGGGCATATTTACATGATTCAAAAAACATAATTATGGTTCACAAAATATAAGCAATAGCCAACAATGGGTCAAGTTCGTAAGTCCGAAAAAAGATTGTTGGAGCAAAGAGTCAAACCAACTAAGTACATATGCATTTCACATTATTTTGAACCATGGGAGTGTCGTTGGTCGCTGAAAATTGTTGTCGGCGATAGTTGCCAGAGACGGTATCGTCGGTTGCAAGATATGGTCACCAACGATTGCCGTCGATCGTCGGAGAAAGTAGTCGGTAGTGGCCTTCAGTTGCCGCATATGGCCGTCGGTTGTCGAAGAAGGTCACCGGCAGTGGTCGCAGAAGAAGGTTGCCGACGGTGGCCACCGGTCATTGGAAAAACGGTAATAAAATGTGTTATTAGAATTACTGTACAAGTCGGTGGAGTTAATATCCTAACTCTATAGCATGTCGGTAGAGTTGAGTTTTTTTTATGAGAAGTTAATTTCTCCATGAGCCAAACGATGAGTTGGGTTTAAAACCCAACTCAACTCAACTCAACTAGGAGGCCAAACGCCACCTTAATGAGTTAGTTTGAGTATGTGTATTGACATGTTGACTTCGAAGGATATTAGAATGGACAACTGTTGTGCAACCCACTTTACAACCATAAATTTTTATAAAAAAAAAATTAAAAAAAATCTTATGGTTGTAAATTGGGCTACACAACACGGCCTGAACCTAAGTTGTACTCTATTAGAATTATATAAGTTGGTTCAGACAAATACTAAGTATATGTTATATGAAAAAATAATTTCAAAGACCAAAATGATTTTTTTTATGGGTTTAGGACTAAGACAATTCTTGGAGGACTAGAATGGTTACTTTTTAAAGATTCATAAATCATAGGTTGAAGGTAGTAGACATTTAGAAGTTGAGGGACCAAAGTGAAATTAAGATGAACGTTTAAGGATGAAAATAGCATTTAAACTAAATTTTAATAACTAATATATACTAATAAAATATATAAGTAAAATATCATTTACCTTCAGAAAAGAATTCCGACTTTAATATGAAATGAACCCAATTTAATTTAATTAACATAAACTAAATTTACATGATACAAAAAAACTAACAAACGATATATCAACATAATCATAATTCAAGTGGTTAAAAATATTATAACTTTGACCCAAAATTTTAAGGTTTGAATTCTTACCCAAGTATGATGAACTAAAAAAAAAGGTGCATTTATTGACAATAAGGTTGGTAGGTGGTGGGTGGTGGGTGGTGGGTGAGACCGAGGGAGACATTAATTAAAAGTGGACAGGGAAGTTTGAACCAAAGTGAATGTGAGAAGCAAAAGGCAGAGATTGTTGCAAAAATCCAGCTTGTCTTTTTCTATTAAATGTGACAAAAAAGAATTTTTTCAATCTCATTTTAATGCATTCGCTCTGTCTGGTTTGTGCAATTTTCAAACTCTCACCAACAAAGTTTAAATGTGATTGTTTTATAACTCAAAAAAAAAGAAAAAAAAAAGAGTGATATAGTTTTAACTTATGATTTCATAAAATTTAGGAGGGCAATTTGAGAGGTATTACACATTATTGTAATTACCTATAGTTTAAGATTTAGTTTTACACTTTTTTTTTACTATAATCATTTTTTTTGTTAGAGATATTTTAAAAAGTGGATGTCATCAGTTAAAATGGTTGGTCAAAATTAAATTAAAATAAGTGATCTGAATTTTTTTTTTTTTTTTTTGCCAAAGAGAGCATAGCTCAACTGGCATATTGAATGTGTTAACGACCACGAGGTCTGTGGTTCGAATCCCCCAACCCCTATTGTACTCAAAAAAAAAAAAAAAAAAAGAATTCGTGCCTTTTTATATTTTAAAAAATCTGTTTGAAACAAAGATATATAATTCAATTAGTTTACTCTTCTTGGATCTTCTTTGAGAATTATAGCTTGATTGTGCTTTATGTTGTCTTGATTTGAATAAAAGAAAAAGAGGTAGACATAATTTTTTTTTACCTACTTAAGTACTTAAAGCATAACTCAACTAGTACCGCTTAAGGTATGGCTAAAAACCTGATCTCTTTTTTTTTTTTCAATTTTATATTAGTTCTTTTTGAGCCATTATTTTTCTAGTTTGTTGTTTGTGGGGGTTAAAACAAAATGAAGTAATTAATCTTAAACAAATAGTTTTTTTTTTCTTTTGTCAGGTGGTGGGGTTAGCAAGTTGCACCGAATTTCACTCTAAACTTTCAATTTCATCAAATTGAACTTTACACTTAAACATTTGTTGTAAATTTTACCTCATGTTCAATTAATTTCAACAAAGATCAAGCTTGGTACAAAATTAAGTCTAATTATTTTACAAGATTGACAATTGAATAAATCATTCAAAACTCACAAATTTCAACAAACATCTGGCTTTAATGTCACTTTTTTTTTAAAGTTTCATTAATTCTTTACTAAACACATGTTTTATATTGATTTGATTGTTGATGCAATATTTTGACCACAGATACACGTCAACTTTGCCACCTGACTTGTGTAGTCAATGGGCTGACCTAATCTTGCATGGAAGAAGCTCACACTAGTGTGGTGATATGCCCAACACGCTCAAAGGCTTAAGTCAATGTTTATTAGATCGTAGTAGTGTTGAGTTAAGCTAGGTAGTTTGCATACCTCATTAGTGAGATGAGTCCCCTCTATTTATACTTTTCCTCACTAACCTATTGTCAGGAGTCGTACATAGAGTTAGATAGAAGTAGGGAGAGGATGGACATGTGCTTTGACTCGATTAGGACCCAGCTCGGTAAGGCAATATCCTCCTTGAGTGATTAGCATTCCTCCTTGGCTCGGCATTTGAGGCCTGGACTTGGGGATTCTTCCTTCAGTGGGTCCACGAGCCAAAATTGGGCTTCAAGATCACCTCCATAACAATCATTAAATACACACGAAAATATTTTCATTGGCAATTTTCCAAATGAAAATTTATCATAGAGTAAAAATTAAAGGTTGTAATACTTATCAAAGTTTAAGGTATAATTTGATGAAATTAAATTAAAAGCTTAGAGGAAAAATTGATACACAACTTGCCAAATTCAAGGTAAATTTTCATATTTTTCATTAAAAATAATAGCAATTAAAAAAAACTCAATAATACATATAGATTTAGTGGTTATTAGACAATATAGAACTTGTGGTAGTTTCTAATATCTTATATCCCATTTGTAATTCAATATTATAAAAAATAAATATAGGTTAAATAACAAATTTGGTCCCTATGGTTTTAAAAATCAAAATTCGTCTCTATAGTTTGATAAAACATAGACTATTTATGAGAGCTTTATCAAACTATAAGGACTATTTATGAGGTTTTCTCAAACCATAAGGACAAAATTATAAGTTTTAAAACTATAGGGAATAAATTATAACTTTCTCCCAACTACAAGCATTAAAGTTGTTATTTACTGCCAAATTGTGAGCATAGCTCAGCGGTAATTGACACATACCATCGACCAAGAGGTCAGAGGTTCAAATCCTCCTACTTTCAAATGTTGTTGTTGCACTTCAAAAAAAAAACCATTAATATATGTCACTAAGCATTGTTGTACTGAATTAATAAATTAATGGATACTATCAAACATTGATTTATTGATATTATACGGGATGCTGAGATGTTTATTTCCAATAAATATATAATAGCATGTCCTAAAAGATACATTGGTAATATAAACTTCAAATGAGAAAATTTGGCTCTTGTAAATTGTATCTAAGGGCTTATAAATAAAATTTCAGTGCTCTTGTAGTACATATTTCTTTCGCTCATGGATTTTGTTTTATAAATAGTATTTTAATGTTGTTAGACTCTATGTTATTCTTCAATGATGCCACCCTGACTAATAATTAATGAGAGTAGTACCCATATTACCACAGAGATAGTATAAAAAAAATTTCAAGAAAATGGTCTGAAAATGAAAGAGAGAATTATTGATGCAGAAATATTGCAAGATTTAGTTGGGCTGCCGACTTTGGCTTCCAACATTTATTTGCACTAGTACAGTCATAAAAACAAAATGTCAAAATCAATGAAGTGAGGTGCTATGAAAGTCTAAGCTAGATTTTTAGGAGAAATCTTTTGATGTTGAAATGGACGAATGAAATTTTTCAACCAGAAGAAGAAGGGGGAGGAGGTGAGTTTTGAAGAAGAAGATGGCCACGGTGGGTGGCAAGCAGCGGTAGACGGGGCGGCGCCGACGGCGACAGAGAAGTAGTTGAAGGAGGGAGAGGTAGGAGAAGAAGTAAGGGGATAGGAAGGGAAAAGAAGAGAGATTTTTTTTAATTATTATTATTTTAAATATTTTCTTAAAATGATTAATATTTTTTTATTTTATTTTCTTTTAAAAAATTTCATGTTAGTACCTCTATTAAATAGTTAGCGGTTGAAATCGTTAATTGAGAGACTCAATAGAACTATTTCCTAAAATTGGAAGACTTGATTATCCGATTTTGAAATTTAAGAACAAAATTGGCATAATACCTAAACTTCAGAGACGACCAGAAAAGTAATTTATTCTTATTCTTATTTGCATGTGGTTCTTGTGGTGGGAAAGAATCAATATCAATTTTAGAGTAGAAATCTTACATCTAAATTTCTCCTAGTTGATGAATCTTATGCAAACACCTGCATTAACTATTTATTCTTAGTTTCAACTCTTCAAAATATATTAAAGAACCATAGAGCAAATTAATTTATGTGGGTCTACAAGAATTGTTTCTTTTAAAGAAAAATATTACATCATAAATATGAGACGAAAATATAAAAAAAAAAGTATTACATCATAAATATGAGATGAGAATTTGAATGTATAACTCTTTTAAGAGGAGAGAATAGTTGAAACTTAGATTGGTGGTGTGGGCTTTCCAGATCTCCACAAGGGAAAATTGAAATTACTACTATTTATTATTTTATTTATTTATTTTTGGGGTAAAGAGCGATGGTTTTAGCCTCCAAAAGTAGAGATCTTTGTAAATCTTTTTTAATTATTCTATTCGTATTACTTATCCTTTATGCTTTGTTTGGCGTGAATTAAAAATGAAACAAGTTTAAATTCCAGGATTTTAAAAAACAAAAATGATTTTACACAGATACACCTTGACCTTTTATGAAGTGAAGGTCAAACCTTTTTTTTTTTTTTTAAATAGTCCCTATTATTGAAGGAGTTTTAATTTAGTCGCTTATGTTTTAACATATATCAATTTAGCCCTTCACCATTGATGAATGTTAAAATTAGCTAATAGTAAACTTACATGACATAATACTTAGTTAATTTGTGAAAATTTAGAGGAAAAAAGAGTTTCTAATGAGCTTCTAATTTCACTTCCAAATTCTAAAAAATTGGTAGAAATTTTGAGCTTTCCTCTCTTAAATGACCTTTTTTTCTCCTCCAAATTTTCACCAATTCACTAAGTATTATGTTATGTAAGTTTATCATCAACCAATTTTAACATTCACTATTGTGAGGAACTGCATTGAAAATTATTAATACATAAGGGACTAAATTGAAACTTTTTAAACAATAGGATCTTAGCTTCATTTGATAACCATTTAATTTTCAGTTTTTTATTTTTTTAAAATTAAGCCTATAAAGACTACTTCTACCTATAGGTTTCCTTGCTTTGTTATCTACTTTTTTTTTTTTTATATGTTTTCAAAAACCAAGCCAAGTTTTCATAAACTTATTTTTGTTTTTGGAATTTGGCTAAAAATTCAAATGTTTTTTAAAGAAAGATGAAACCTATTGTAGAGAAATGATAAATAAACAAGCATAATTTTCAAAAATCAAATGATTATCAAACAAAACCTAAATTATAACCTAAGTTTTAAGTTTTAAGTTTAGATCTCATTTTAGTTCTTCAACTTTCAATTTTGTTTTTTTCAATTCTTAAATTTTCAAAATGTTCATTTTCATCTCTAGATTTTTAAAAATAATAATCATGTTGATCCATAAAGTCAAAATATGTTTATTTTAGTCCTTAAACTTTCAAAAATTACTATGTCGATCCTCACTATTATTCTTAAACCTAACATTCACCTACTTATTACTCGCCTCAACCAATCTATATAATTCCAAAATTCACTAATTGAAGCCCCACTATCCATCTATTGAGCAAATAGTGACAAAGATTAACATAGTTCTTTTTAAAAACAAAATCAAGAACTAAAATAAATAAAGACAACATAAACAAACTTAAAAATTTATAGGTTTTAGGGATTAAAATAGAATGGAGACAAATTTTAACATGGAAGAAGTAGAAATTGGCAAGAACGAATTACAATGTAATTATAATTTAAAAAATGCAAGAGCATATGAAAAATAGGCACATGAAAATCTTAGAGGCCTTGGCATTCAAGAAATAAATACAATATAATATAGATACTTAAACTTCTGAACAATCCCTTATCACATCAAAAGAAAGTCTTTACAACAAAGTTTATTATCACTATGATCATCTTCTCAAATGAGTACAATTCACATGCTTACATCGAGATCCATTTCCATGAGAAAACAATAATAGATGGAAATTCTCTCGGAGAAAGTAGCTTAACTTTCCAGAATCCTCTCTCTAAAAGAAGGTTAAAGAAAGAAAAAAAAATAGAAATAATGTCATCTTGTTGAAGAAATTCTAAAAAGAATCATCCTTGATAAATCCTAGAACCAGTTATGATTCTCTATCAGAATTTTGTGAACATAACCTTATTGTTTACATTAAGATGCGGAGGACAGCTAGACCAACCGCAGATATGGAAACAAGGGTACCGATGCAGTATTTTATTACATCGTATTTGGCAGCTTCCAGCTGTGCCCTGAGAGCATGAATTTCCTGAAATTTTGAGCAAGAAGAATAAAACTCTGGGATGATTACTTACTTCTGTCAAGTAAAAATATAACAATTTTTCAAGGAATTTGCACCTCACAAATTAGTCAGTCTAAGCCTATATTCATATATTTTGTATGTGAATTTGCTTATCTAACCTAAGAGTTCGTTAATTATATACCAACATGAGTATAGCTCAGCGATACTTGGCATCTACTCCTTTTCTTGAGATTGGAGGTTCAAATCCTCATATCCCACATTTGTTGTCTCTAAAAGAAGAGTGTGTTAATTATATGGCCAACATAAACTCATTTTATATAAACTCAATTTTGAAACTATTATCTTACCCAAGAAAAAAGACTTGCTCAATCTAAAGACAAATTTCCAAGTTTTGAATCCCAAACTAAATAAAATTGTAGAACATCCTCTTCAAGTAATTGGTCTTACCCGATCAAGTTTATTAGTTAGGTTGGTTGTTTCAGCATTCTGATTAGCAAGCTCATCCCGTATCCTCCTGCACTTGTGAACAATAAGACTTGTAAGCAAAGGAAAAATCAAACCAAAATAGATGCTCTACCACACTGTCGTGTTTCTATTTACTGGAAAAGTTCACTTACCCTCTTTCAAGATTCAAATCCAATCGCTGTCCAGCTGTGACTTTATCGATCTCATACCTGTACCATAATCAAAGGTCTTTGCACAAATAAGATCAATTCAAGAGAGTACAAGCTAATCTCTAAATAGGAAGTCAGTATACATTTCATATAAACTGAAGGACGGTAAAACAAACCTCAACTCACTGCGCATCTTATCGATATCATTTCGGAGTTTTTCAGTCTCATGTCCCAATAAGGAAAAATGGTGCCCCTACATTATATGTGTTCAATCCAATGATCAGAGAACACAAACTAACAAACCAACATTGTAAACAAACTTTTTACAAAGTAAATTAACAGAAAAAGAATAAGATTCAAGAAACTCGTAAGCTATTTGGCATCTTGAATAGAGTGCCACTAAGAATTGGTTCCATAACCTAAAAAACATCTAAGTTTAAGTTTTGTCCCTTTGACTACTGAACCAACTCATGGTAGTTCAAGCTTTAATTATTTCACGTATTGCAAGAAGCAGGAAATTAGGAGTAGATCATCACATCGCTCTAGAATATTTCTATTCTGTTCAAGAACTGGAACAATAGTCATAAGAATATTAAGATACAGGACTATAATGGAAACTAAGTACTAGTATAATATTATCCAAAAAGACATTTTTAATTCAAGGTTTCCCCCTTTATGTTTTTGCTAAACCAAACAAATTAGACAGTATTGTAATAGATACTATCATCTAACCAGACTAGGAAACTAAACTAGTACAGTATAGTTCAAGTCTGTAAAATTAATAGCCGATAACAACATCCAATGCTAAAAGACCATCATTAATCAAAATACAGCAAGATGTGAAATTCAATTATCTCTTTTATTATATTTAACAGAGAATCATGCAGGCCATTTGTGTATAAGAAGTACAGCAATTAAATAAGTAATACAAGTCAATACCTGTGAACTTTGAACTTCAGATTTGAATTTTGACAAATTAGCCTCCTGGATCATTTCAATCTACAAACATATCCAGTTAAATGTTAGTAGGTAACAAACAATACAAAAAATGGTAAAACGACAGATGTTATACATGCTGGTTTCATCAAAAACCTCATATTGTTGTCATCATTGAACAATGCCAACATTAGCTGAATTCAAAACATGTTAAAATAGAGTACTTAGAAACTCACTTTCTGCATCTCCCCTTTTGATACAAATGAATGAGATACATTTTCCAAGCTATCATTTAACACTTCAGTAATGGCAGCTGTTATTGCCTCAGCTTGATTTGAGGGAACCCCTTGACCCTCCAATTTCCTAACCTGGAAGAATAGCATCATATCACTTTCCAGCAGTCCTTATGAGAACACAGAGATTCTCAATTTCTCATTCCATCTTCATTCAGATATCATAGATGCCCATGGGGAACCATATGAAGAAAAATGCAAGTGATTCCAAATCTTCTACAACGCAAGGAATTTATAAAAATCAAAAGAACGATGTAACAAAAACTGAGGAAAAATATGAATAAAGAGAGCGAAATTACTAGGGCTAAAGTGTCGACTAGAAACAATCGCTTTCCGTTAGATTTTGCAAGCTGAGAGATCTGCCTACATTCACAGTGTCTGTACCGGGAAATCAAAGAGATGGATGCCGATAAATTATTTCCAGAATGGTCGGAGATTGCACTTTCGAACGAAGACACCTTCGAAACACCAAACCTTCGGAAACCTGAATTGGCTACCAATTGCCCCACCCGTTTACAAGCCGCACCAGCGGCCATTTGATTCTGCGGCAACATTGCGAACATTTTTAACAAAACTCGATTCACGAAACCCTAGCAATTCAATCTTACTTCAGAAATTTTGATTGAAAAAACAGAACAACATTCATTACAATCCCACCTCTCCATTTCGCGCGGAAGAAAATGCAAGAAACCAACAAAATTCAAAATACCTAGCAAAACAGTCGCATAATGATCAACCCGTTCTAGCTTCATCTATTATACTCCGCAACCGACCATACACAAAACCCCAAGCAAAAGAACTATTTAACAACCATTTTATCCCTTCCCACAAAGCATTTAACAAAAGAAAGAAAGAATAAGCCATTTCTAAAGAAACTTAGCCATTAAACTGACCTCTATAAGATGCAAGATGGAAGCAAGAACCAAGGTCTTCAAAGTTGCAAACGAATTAACAAAAAATTGAGAGGGAGAAAGCCCTTTTTGTAGGGAAGAGCACCGATGAAGAAGATCCCAGCCACCCGTAGTCAAAATCGAGCAACGGCGGGGAACTTTCGCGGTTGCTTCGCGAGCAAACAAAGAACTTCAAGGGTCGCTCAAAATCGGAGGAATTGGAAGCAAAAAGACGCCTCAAATTCTTAAGCTTCCTTTTCTCTCTGATGAACTAAAAAACGGACGGTTCAAAGATCCAAAGCTTCTTCTCACCTTTCAAATGGAAAATTGAAATTCCTTAATTTTGATTTTTTTTTTTTTTTTAGAAAAACAAATTTCTTAATTTTGATTTTGTTGTGTTTTGTTAATATTTCTTATTACACAGTATATAAAATGTTTTTTTTTTCTTTTTTGTCTGAATAAACTACGAATTAATGTTAAGAATCTACACCTTATTTTCGCTGGCAAAACAACCCAATCACCCTTGCAATACCCACCATTTTTCATTTTTATTCTTTAGAATATTGGTCATTTTGTTTTATTTAATTTAAGATATTTGAAGGGATTTTGATTGGATTAGGATAAGTTGAACATCTTAAGCCGAATCAATGTTTGAAATGTATGTTACGAGCATTTACTTTAAGGAAGGAGACTAGTAGTGAGGCTAAAAACCCTACTCAGTCATTTTGTATGGTGGATAAATATGAATCTTTGAGGGGCCGTTTGTTTTTAGGGAATCAAGATGTTTGACATGTTCAAATGTCCAGAATCTTAGATGTCTAAAATTTTAGATGTCCGACATCTTTAGATTACCATGTTTGTTTTGCAGGAAAATTTAAGAGCATGATTTATGCATGCGAATGTCTTAAGATTATGTGTTATACCAATAATGCACTCACTAACCTTTACATAATTTACTTATTAGCTTAATATAATTAAATTGATATCACATGCATTTTGGTGTTTGTTAATTTAATATTATACTTTTATATCAATTTATTTTATACTAATATTTATGTTTTATTTTGTAGAACAAATTAATTTATATTAGTTTGATATTTTATAAAATATTTAATATTAAATATTAATTCAATTTTAAATCAGCTTTATTTTATATCTAAATGTAAAATATAAATATAGCTAACTACATATGATCGTTTATTAGTGCATAAATACATTAATTTACTTTTAAATAAAAATAAAATGTAAAATAAAGAAAATTGATAAGAGGAAAATATGTCAGCAGCGGATGCCTTCAACATGGGAATCTTAAAAACCTATGTTTCAAAAGGGCATCCAAATTTAATCAGATGCCCCCTGAACAGGCATCCTAGGATACCCAGACATCTTGATATGCCAAGGAATCTTACATTCCTACAAAACAAACGAAGTAATCCAAATGCTCATTCTATGAGAATCTTGAATTACCACGAAACAAACGGCCCCTAAGTGATAAAAAAGTAGTGCGATCTAATTATCTTAACAATGTTATATATGGTAGAGTTTTTTTTTTTTAATGGGCAATGTCATCTCATGGAAATATTGTCGAAATGAGACACAAGATCTTTGTTAAAAAAGAAGGATCGTAATGGGTACAATAAAGAGTGGTCAACCCTAGTTATCCCCTAATGGATCCTATGGTTGTGCTCGATTAAGATAGACAAGTGTGTTATGTAGAAGAGAAGTCAATTTGGAAAAAACAAAAGAGTAAGCTTTCGATATATCGAAGAGTGGACAAATGGATAACTACTTTAAATGAGATTTAGTGGTCATTTGTTCGAAGCGAGAATTGTTGGACATTCAATCATAGTTTCACATCAATTAAAAGTGCGAAATATGTTGAATACATAAATAACAATCACATTTTTCTTTATTAGGACAAGACATTTTGGGTTTGGGCAGAAATCAAAATGAGGTTTAAAGTAGTTAACATCATATAACTATGAAAATATGGAGATAATCAAGTGACCCGTCACCCTAGGAAAGATCATTATTTTTAAGATAGAAATTTACCAATTACCGTGAGTGATGGATATGATTGAATACCTATCTTGTCAAGTTTGTGAAATAGATTAGTAAGTAATGAGTCTTAGTTATTAAAAAAAAATGAAGTCTTAATGATTTATATGCCCTAATTTATATCATCAATCAAATTACTTCCTTTAAAAAAAAAACGATTTATATGTCTTAGAGTAGAGATGTCCATGGGGCGGGGTGGGGCTGGGGAATGGATTCCCTGTCCCCGCCCCACATTTCATTCCTTGTCCCGGCGAAATTCCCTATTTAATTTTGCGGGGATCAGAGTGGAGATTCCCCGCGGTGAATTCACGATGATCGGGTTCCTCATGGGGAATTTTCCCCCCTTTTTTCATTTTTTTTTTATCTTTTTTATTTTTTTAAATTTATTCTCAACCATAATAGAAATTGTTTCTAAATGAATAATTTTCAATATAATTCTATTTAAAGAAAATGTTATAAAATTTTCTAATAAAAACAATAATATACCATACATAAAAATACTATAATGTCAAAACAACTTAATTTCTAAAAATTCAAATTTCAATATTACAACATAGTCTTTAATTTTTTTTTATAACGAAATAGTCTTAAACTAATTCCTACTATAGTTTTTTTTTTTTAAAAAAAAATCTATTTATAGGTAATAATGTATGTATATATATTACTAATCGGAGCGGTGCAGAGAATCGGGTCGGGGTCGGGGACAGGGAGGGGGAATATATTCCCCGTCCCCGTCCCCGTTTAGCCAACGGGGAGAAAAATTCCCCCGCTCCCTCCCCCATTCCCCGTGTAATCGGGGATTCCCCGCCCTGCGGGTTAAATGGACATCTCTACTTAGAAGTAGTGGAGAGTCACCCAAATTACTTTGAAGGGTAAATAAATCGTGTAAATCACAAACCACGGATACAACAATTACGAATAATTGCCTATTATAATTAAGTCATCAATTGATAGCAAAAGGTGAAGTTTGATATCAAGGTCTTAGATTTAGATCGTTGAAGGACCCAAAGTTTGAAAAGAAAAAAAAAAAGACAGAGAGACAAAGAGAAAAATTTTGCACCAACCATGAAAGGTTTGCTAAAGGCCATAGAATTGTCTTGGCTTTACTTCCAAACATAGGTTTTTAAAGGGTCTTTATATTTAATAGATTAAAGCATGTGTTCATTGAGAATTCAATGAAGGAATGAATGTATGGTTGATGTCCAACTAAAAATTATCCCAATTAATGAAATAGCAAGGATAAGAGAATAATGTTGATGATTGAATTTAAGAACATCAAGCTAAATACTTCATTATAATCAAGCTCTAAATTTTAAAGAAAATTTTCACAACTAACAAAACTAATTTTATACATAATATGCATACTCCTAGGTGTATGAGACATGGCATGATTCATAAAATGTTAGACCATTTTAAAGTAAAATATTTTGAATAAATAATACAATTGGGATCCATGATTCAAAACATATTGGGTTGTGAAATAATCGAAGCCATACAAAGTTAAAAGCTGCTGAACTTTCTAGTCATAATTAATATAGAAAAGAAAACCATAAAAACAAGTGATGGTAATTAGCAACAATTTTTTATTGGCCATCAAACTTATAAAATAAAAAAAGTTTATTGGCCATCAAATAATACCGTCATCAGTTTTGGTTGCTACAGTATCATTTTGCAATATCTATAAATATTTTAAGATTTTTTTAAGGCAAAATTCATAAACTAAAACAAAATATTAAGGTTTAGGAACCAAAAGTTTAAGACTAAATAGAATTTAAACCTCATATAAAATCTATTAAATGAATTCTAAATAATTAGAAAGACAAAATATATAGGAAAAAAAAAAGAATAATAAATAAACTATATTGTATTGCTCTTTGAATTGCTGAAAAATGCATGACCTTACAATAATTCAGGATGGTTAAAGATCAAACTACCAATATTAGCTGGAAAGACAATATTGAACAATTCAAAAGAAGAGAGTTTCTCCTCAAGAGTGATTTCTGATCTTTATAAAAACTCCTCAATGTACTTTACATGGAACTACATTACCTAATTTTGACCCTCCATAGAAGTTTATCTCAAATTGTTTAATGTTAATAAAAGGGGACCAACTCTGACTCCCAATATAAACAATGGTTACATGACTTACAATTTTCTCCAGCACAAATCAATCAGCAAAACCTTGTTTCTCTCTCATTTTTCTTTTTGGCTTTCAGACATAGAACATTTAGAATGCAGCTGACTTTCCATCATCCCGCAAAACTCAACACAGACCTCGGTAGCCATCGCTGCGTCCACCAGGCACACAGCACAACAGGGAGATCCTATAAAGCATCAAACGCAGAATAGAACATGGATATCACCTCCTCCTATTGATTGCCAAAACTGCTTCTAAAAACCGGATAATAGGTTTCCAGTTCAAGCTGCTCCAAGATTTGCCGAGTAGCCCATAGATAGGAGGAGTGACCTTCTATCACACCTGTCACATCAACCTGCAAATCCAGTGAATAACCATTATGGTCCCCAAACAGCAGTGTTATAAAAGAATTGGGTGTGGAAATGAAATGAAAAAGGAAAAACATTTAGTTTTGGTCATGTAAATATAAAGGGAAATGCAAAATTTACCCTAAACTAAAAAGATTATTACCATCATAGCTGAACTTTTAATCTCAACAATTATCCTAACTTATCAAATCATTACAACTAAATACTATCCTTCTAGCTCATTAGTTGAAGCTCAAAAACTGCACTAGTGGCTGAGAATTTAATGTGTAGAATTCTACATTACCATTCTACAGGAGTAATAATAACAGTAATAATAACAAGAGAATGAAAGTATGAAGTAATCACACTAGAAATTTTTTACTAGTAAACCTTTAATTGGACCACGTCATGGCTTCTATGAACTCTAGAAGTTAAACTATGATGATAAAGATTACAATGAAAATAACAATAGAAACATACTCTTGCGAGAATTGCCTCATCTTCATAGAAAGAAATAAAAACCCGCAGTGATAGTGGCTAAGAAATAAAGTACCCAGCCACTGATTACTGTACTTTCTTTTGTTTATAGGAACTAATTACGTTGTTTTCACAAATATAGAATTGAAAAAAACACCTCTAGAAATGTTACAATTCAAATTTTTAATCGTATCAATTACATTCCAAACTTACAGTACTGTGGCAATTAAATAATACCACTATGGGAGTTCTAACTGCACTATTTAATTGCAATAGTTTAGTAAGTATGAAAGGTAATTATTTAAATTGAAAGTAAGAAAATGCAGTTGGAACAACTTCTAACTTATATATTTCTAATGTGATTTTTGCAATTTTACCAAATGTAAACATAAACTATAGCTTTGACGACCATCAGAGAATTCTAAAGAACAGGTGAACAATGAGGAACTAGAATAATAATATTACATTCTCAATGCCAGGGACGTCGATAGGTTGAATTCCAGCTAACCCTTGAGTAAGTAGACTGTAGAGAAAACAATTGTGAGTTTGGAATGTTTGCCGATGCACATGAGAGAAATTCGCACAATATATTTCATACATATGACTGAGTTGCCAAATTATGTAGAGCACTAAATCATGCTAACTGGATCACTTATGATTAAAGAGTGACACAACTGAATGCAAGGATATATCTGCAGTAACATATATTCTTCCGTTCCAAAATGGATTTTTGTTATTGTTAATGTTTTTTAAAAAATGATTTCAAGATCAGAGTACGAAAAAATGTAGAGTGCTTTAAAGATAAATTTGGTAAGACACAATTTCTTGGTGAAAACAGAATAGCCAAGCCCAGAGAGATTTAAGAGCTTCCTAATACTCCCCAGAACGCTCAAAATATGAGTCTTACAATTGATAGCAAAAACATACCCCTCCCCTCAACGAAATCCACCCTTATAACCCAAAATCTTAACTCACAGCTCTCTTCTAACAATATTCTTTTGGGTCCCACAAAATCACACGCCCCCCTGCTCATTACGTGCCTCTCCCTTCCTCACTCAATTACGAGTATAGAATTTGGTGACTTGGGGTCTCTCACTTTTAGAAAAAGACAATTTATCAAAAGACGGGTAAATTATTTCTAGATTTATCCAAAATCGTCTGTCAAATATAATTCACGCTAAATTGATATTATTTTGAAACTCACCACTTTTCAATAATTTTTTTCCCAAAAAATTACCTTACATTTGTATAAAACCCATTGAGAATCGCTCCTATCTAATATATGATGACAGCAACTGACTTGAATTCAAGTCAACTTCAAATTCTCTATCAGTACCTGGCACGGAAAGCAATTCCAAGCATCCAATCATTTGTGGAGTATACGTTCACAAACCTTCCAGCTACCATCTGTAGAACAGCAGCAGTTATAAGATATGACAATGTGTAACTAATTAGTGAAGTATTTAAACAGAGAAATAGAAAAAATCAAGTTGAGTGAACTGATTTTTAGTGTAGAAACATCTGGTCACCTTTCTAGCAGCTTCCCAGTTCTGATCTTTAATCGATATGGGTGCTCCAAGAATTACAACTCTTTCCACAAGCTCGGCTGATAATATTTAAATATGGTAAGATAATTCATAAAAAAACAGATTATTGAGAAATGACGATTACCATTTTTTTCAGTCTCAGCCAAATATTGGAGACACTTGAATATTACACGTGCACCAAGTGAGTACCCCACAAGTGTCACAGGCCTGGAATTATCGTGGGAGAAGCTATCGTCATTTTTTGAAAAATAGAACTAACTTCTAACTTTAAGGTAAGAATGTTGCACCTGTTCCCTTGTAAACCTTTCAACAACACATCCGCGAGCATTCTACCAGCTTTGTCTGATCTATACAGAAAATCGAAGGCAAAAGATTTCTTTGAAAAATGCAATTCAGAAATTGTCCAAGCATAATTTAGATATTAGAGTGAGAACAAAATGTCAGAACAGTGAGATTCTATGAGCTGATATCCCTGTGAGAGGCTGTAAGCCTCTCAAATATACGTAGCTTATTCTAGAAGAATAAAAGAAAAAGGACAAAAGGAAATATCTATGTATCTGACACAAGACCTGTTAAGCTTTTTGATGATTAACGATTAGAAGACCTGCTAATAAGCTAGGCCATAACATGAAGACAGAGAAGCTCATTGAAAGGAACAGGAGATTCTGACTTGTATCTAATCTCGATTAATAGCATAGGCTATGACATGTAGTCTATTCTTTTATCACTTCAACCTTCCTGGGCAGGGCTTATACCCATGACTGATAGTCTGTTAGGATCCCCACTTTGATATATTCACAGAAACTTCAAGAAACACCGAACGGCGGTACAAACTTCCCAACCAGTTCAAGAGGGTTGGTAATCTCTCCTAATTCTCTCCCTAACAGGCTAACATCAAAATCAAAAAGCATAAGAAGAAAAGAAAACATAATCGATAACATATACTCCTTCCATCCCCCTTCCACTCCTAACGGTCTTGATTTGGTGGTCCCCCCTTGGCGCGCGGCACGTCCTCCTCTCTCTTTTTCGACTGCTCAATTCCTTTCTTACCCCTTCTTGTGTAACAAACTGTAATTGGGGGTCTAACATTACCCCCAGGTTGTTCAGAAACCTTGTCCTCAAGGTTGAAGTCAGGAAATTGCCGCTGCATTTCTTCGACACTCACCCTCGTTGCTTCATATTCAGGCAAGCCTTTCCAACTCACTAGTACTTCTTTCGTGCCCCTAATGTCATTAATTTGAGAAGCAAAAATTTCGTTCGATTCAGCCTTCCATTCGAACTCATCCGTGAGAAGTGGAGGTCCCATTTGGGCTTCTTGGTGGATTCCCAAAACCTTCTTGAGTTGTGACACATGAAAGACAGGATGAATAGTAGCCTCATCCGGTAGGCAAAGTTTGTAGGCCACAAGACCCACCCTTTCTTCTATTTGATAAGGCCCAAAGAACTTTGGGGTGAGTTTTTCATTCCTTCTTTTGGCCAGGGAGGCCTGACAGTAGAGCCGAATTTTTAAGAATACCCAGTCACCTTCGGTGAATTCCAGCTCCCGTCTCTTAGCATCAGCAAACTTCTTCATTTTTGTCTGTGCCAACTGTAAATGGTGTTTCATCATGTCTAACGTCACATCGCGATTCCTGAGTTGCTGTTCTAGCGTGGAATTACAGTTTGTTAGACCCCCAATTACAGTTTGTTACACAAGAAAGGGGTAAGAAAGGAATTGAGCAGTCGAAAAAGAGAGAGGAGGAAGTGCCGCGCGCAAAGGGGGGGCCACCGAATCAAGACCGTTAGGAGTGGAGGGGGGACGGAAGGAGTATATGTTATCGATTATGTTTTCTGGGCATGCCCATATCTGTAAGGTCTGACGTTGACTGGGGGGTGCCTTCCGCCAAATGTATATGATGATCAACGTCCCTTGGAGGAGGCAACAGCCGGGGAAGATGGAAGATATCATCATATTCGTCTAGTAGCCTTACAATAGAGGAGGGTAGGTCTGCCTCAGACATAACTTCATTTTCTCTTGGAACCGAAGAGTTGGCTTCTAGAGCTTGGAATTCCACTAGAAATCCTTGATCGTTCACTTCCCAAGTCTTCATCATTTTTTTCAAAGTGACCTTGGTTTTGGTCAAACTCGAGTCCCTTTTGAGGGTGACTAAACTGTCCCCTGTTCCAATCCGTATGGTCAAATTTGTCCAATCCACCCTTGTTTCCCCTAGCGTATGTAACCACTGCATGACTAGAACCACACCCACACCTCCTAACTCCAAAGGCAAAAAACTCTCAATAATTGTTAGATCCCCCATAGTCAATACGACTCCTTTACAAACTCCCTTGCCTTTCACAGCCATCCCTGACCCCAAAATCACCCCATAATTTGTCGTTTCAGTTAAGGGAAGTTTGAGGCTCTCCACTAACCTCTGGGCGATGAAGTTATGTGTAGCTCCACAATCTACCAAAACCACGACCTCCTGATTTTCAATTGCGCCTTTCATTTTAATCGTACCAGGTGAGGTAATCCCTACCACCGAATTGAGAGACAGCTCTGCTGCGTCCCCTACTTCTTCCACCCCTGGCATTGCTTCTTCCGGAATTCCTCTCTGATCCTCCACAAGTTCGAGTTCTTCTCTGTTCGGTTTCACAACTAGCGTTCTCATCTCCATTGCTTTACACTTGTGACCCACTTTGTGCTTTTCTTCACACCAAAAGCACAACCCTCGTTCTTTACGCGATTGAAATTCAACATCCGAAAGCTTTCAGGATGGTCCTTCTCTTCGTGTCGCTGGTGCAGGACTTGCCAACGTGATAGTACGGGTGGCGACTGGGTCAGGCAGCTTTGTATATCCTTTTTCCACGTTGGTGCTGGATCGGGGAGTATAACTTGTGATTTTCCCTCGTACGAATTGGGCCTATTTCTTTCTAACAGGGCCGTCTCTCTATCTTCCACCAACTGGGCCATCAACATCATCTCTGCCAGCCCTACCGTCCTCCAACATTTCACCTCCGCCTGAATGACTGGATCTAGCCCATTCAGAAATGTATTCTCTAAAACCTCATTCGACAGGTGGGGAAGCGGTGCCATTAACTCTTCAAACCGATTGCAATACTCCGTCACCGACGTCTCCTGTTTTACGGCTAGGAATTGTCCCAGTACGCTACCCTTTCTAGACTTCCGAAAGCACTCCAGCAATCATATCTTGAGATCCTTCCAGCCTTTAAACGGTTCACGTTCTTCTTTCCCTCGATACCAGTTTAGGGCTACACCCTCAAAACTTATCACAGCAACGATTAGTTTTTCAGACTCAGTTAGTTTATGAATTTGGAAATACCTGTCGGCGCGAAATAACCACGAATCTGGGTCCTCGCCTCCAAAAACCGGCATCTCGACCTTTTTGGAACTTGCTCCGATCACTGATGGGTTCTTCTACCTTTTCCGATGCTGGTTTGTCGTCCACGACTACACTAGGATCCAAAATTGTGTCGAACTCCCCCCACTCCTTCTGCTTATGCCAAGAGCTCTCCTCTCCTTCGGTTGTCGTCAATCTTGGTCGCAGTCTGGTCATCTCAAGGGCGATGGTTGCAAATGCTTTTTTGTTATCCATAGCCATTTGCAGTAGTGATTTCGATAAGGAAGATATTGACTCTTCGATACCAGGTATGCGTAACACTTTTTCCTGAATCGTTTCCATGTCCAACTTCAACTCTTCCAGCTCCTTATCCACCAATTCCAGATGCTCATCAATACGTTTCTGAGCCATCTTCCCAAGTTTTTTCCAGGTTTCGATTGCTCTGATACCAATTTGTTAGGATCCCCACTTTGAAATATTCACAGAAACTTCAAGAAACGTCAAACGGCGGTACAAACTTCCCAACCAGTTCGAGAGGGTTGGTAATCTCTCCTAATTCTCTCCCTAACAGGCTAACATCAAAAAGCATAAAAAGAAAAGAAAACATAATCGATAACATATACTCCTTCCGTCCCCCTTCCACTCCTAACGGTCTTGATTCGGTGGTCCCCCCTTGGCACGCGGCACTTCCTCCTCTCTCTTTTTCGACTGCTCAATTCCTTTCTTACCCCTTCTTGTGTAACAAACTATAATTGGGGGTCTAACATAGTCACGCTAGAGTTGCATGATCATGTAGGAGCAAGCTTTGCAAAAAAAAATTTCTTTCTTCATAATAGAATTTGATTAAATGGTTCAATGCTTCAGTCTTCTAATTATTGCAATACTGCACTAAAACCCATGAAAGAAGGTAATCTTATTGCTACAAATTTTACGTAGTCCCTGCAATTGTGGAAAGCAATGAAAACAATCACATGAAGAACCACTCATGAAACAACATAAAACTTCCCTCATTTAACTTCGGATTTCCAACTTTTGTCACTCGTTTATAAACTACTACTACTAGCAAGTAACTAGCTCCATCACACAACATATTTTCTGCCTAACTAAAAATTCCAGGATTGGCTTATAGCAACAAAGAATATGTACTCAAGCAAAAACTTGAAGCCATAATATTTCAGACCAGATTGATGAACAACTTGCATGGCTAGAATTTTTTCTAAAAAAATATGGCGCTCAAAACAAGTTTTGAACCTGAAGGTAGCTCCTTCAATCAAAGGAATTACAACCTGTCGACGGCAATTGTCCACTTGCTGTCTATGAAATCAGTAGCCGCAAGTAAGGTAGCTGGCCAAGCCAGTGCTACTAGAAGAGAGCTCAGAACAGTCATCATTGCACCTCGCTTCATCAACTCCATTGCAAGTCCTATTATCAAGCAATTAAAAATCAACATTAAGAAAAGAAGAATTTGTGATCATAATGACTAATGGTCACAACAGCATAGGAATTAAAAGAAAAATTACTTGAAGTAAGCCAATCCTGAATTGCAGTGCTCACTGCAATTATATTTTTAGACTCCCACTGCAGTGCATACCTAAACATTAGCAGAGGAAATAAAATGTACTTGTTCATCCCAATAAAATAGTATTAAAATATATAATTTTTAATTAAATACCACTGTGAGATTGGGTCAAAGAGGAAGCAGAAAAAGAGTAGCTTCATGATAGTAAAAACCAAATCGTGCTTCAACTACATTCTCACACATTCCAATTAACCTAACTGAGTACGTTTAAGACCATAGTGTACCTTTCCAAGTTGTCATTTAGTCCTTCCCACGGCCTTACGAAATCCTTCTCATCAAAGGCAAAACCTGACACTGTTATCTCAACTGCTAATCTCTGAAATAAGTAGAACGTTATCAATTGCCATCTCGGAAAACAAGAGATATGAAGTTGTGATAGAATTTAAAAAACCACACAGATGCTTCTAATAGAGATATGAAATACACCAAGTAACAAGCAAGACACTCACTCCTTGGTTATGATTTTCTCCAATTGGTTTAAATTCAAACTCATCAACGCTCCCAATTCTCCTAGCCATTTTGCTTCCTGTAAGCCCTGCTCCAGCAGCTGAGTTGGAACAATATTTATACAGAGGTATTAGCAGAGTTCTCAACGGATTATTTTCAAAATCTCAAGGTTGCCTAAAAAGCCTTTAATCGTTTTCGGTCTGATAAAGTTATGTCAATAATAACTTTAAATAGACCATAGAACTAGCGTGCAGAACAACAAGCAAGAGCCCCAGAATGATAATTGGCATCACTACCATAGTCATTAAGTCAGAATTCAGAAAACGAAGTCAAAAGGTAACTTGAATGAATTGAAATTTGTTTTAAGCAAATCTAAACTCCCACTTCCACTCCATATGATGTAATTACTTCAGCTTTTTATGTATTATTTTACCACCAAAAGATGCAGCAACAGCCACAGAACCAGCAACAGTTCCTGCAGCACTGGCAGCTGCAGCAAATCCACTTGCGCCAATGACGGGGATGATGGTACCCAATGTAGGAGCTAAAGCACTAAAACCTGCAGCAATTGCTGGGGCAGCTAATCCTGAGAACAAAAATAAAATATTCTTACTAAATAATAGAAATAATTTACCTAGAACATGTTTTCCTAGAATTTTTGGTAGTTCATAGACATGATAGAGTACACAAATCAAGGAACCAAGTACCTCCTGTAATTGCCATCAAGGTCCCTCCCGTTATTGCAGCTGCACCAATAATACCACCACGTTTCCACTTACCCCACTTACTCTCCTTTGAAGGGCTTTCTTCTCCCATCTCTGACACGCTTTTAGCTAGAGCCATAGCTGAGCAAGCAACCATTGTCTCAATCGCTTCCTGCAAAGCAGAAATACCACCCCCATAAGGAGGGGGGATGAGAGAAGAAAAACAAATCATCTAATATTGATAAAATGATAACTCCACAGTTGATGAAAACTGCTCATGTGATGGTAGAAGAGATTGCAGCGAAAAAATTGAATGCAAGATAACGTAACTGTGGTATCAGCTATACTAAAGTTATAAATTAAGTCCACATATTGTAATAAAGAATTAAAAATATAATTTTATGATTTATGACCAATCCTATCACACTAACATCTAATATTTGTCGTCAAAGTGAGCTTAGCTCAGTGGTAATTGGCATGTACCCTCAACTAAGAGGTCAAAAGTTCGAATTCCCCCACTCCGAAATGTTGTTGAACTCAATAAAAGAAAAAAACATCTAATATTTGTCATTTAAGGTTCGAGCACCTATATTTTTTATAGCAATAATAATAAATAAATATCAGTCTTTGGACCCACTCTGTGAAAAAAGAAAAGTAGTTGAGGAAGAAGTTAATAAAGGTTAATAAAAAGAAGTGAGGACGTTAACTTTGAAGAAAATATGTTGGGTGATTGGGAAGGTTCCTATATTAGTTTGAGTAGTCCACATGTTCATGAGTTAGAGGAGGAAGCTGGTGAATTAAAAAATGAACTAAGTAATGATGAGAAACATAATGGAGAACTAGCTAAATTGTTTGAAAAGGAAGAAACTTTTTAAAGTTTCTTATTCACAGAAAGATCCAGTGGAAAATAATGGAAAAGAAAATAATTACTTATGATGGAAGTTACAGAGGACCTTCACCAACAGTTAATGAATAAATATTGCTATATGGAAAGATCTGGAGAAGTACTTGATATAGGCAGGACTCTACAACTAACACCCATACCGAAAAGGAAATATTGTAAAAGAAAGGTTAGTAGTACTACAGGGAAAAAGGAGTTGGAAAAATCTGATTCCTGCGGTTGACTATAAGAAAGATGAATTCGTTATATAAAGGGGGTTGTGGTATCTTTTTGGAAATTTTAAGCTGGAATATAAGGGAATTGGGGGAAGAGAATCTTGATTAAAGAAATTATTACAGGGTGTAGACCTGAAGTTGTAGTTCTACAAGAAATGAAGATGAAGGCGTTGATTAAAAAAAAAAAAGAAAAGAAAAGAAAAACGAGGTTTAAATGTTATGGAGTTCAAAAGTCTTGTTTCTCCTATAGGACAAGTGGAAAAAAGTTTCTTGAGAAAAAGCTTGGCCTTAGTTATTGGGAGGGGAAATGTAACAAAAAAATTCTTATGGACCTTGTGGCATGAAGGGCTAAGTACAGCTAAAAGATTCAAAAATGATGTCCTACCATGAGTCTTCATCCTAATAGGTGCCATTTATGTAGAAATGAAGAGTGGATAATCATCTTATTTTACCATTGTCCTTTTAGCAAGAACTGCTTGCCTCAGTTGAGGCAAGAATTTAGCTGCCTTGGTTTTTGAGTTCTCAGCAAAAAATAAAAAATAAAATAGTGTTGAACACGATACCTATGTGGTCATACATTTAGAGGAATGACAAAGGTTCTATGGATAAGTACAATTAAGACTATGGGAGTTATGGCTGGCGAGGAACTGCTGGGGTTTTTATTAGAGAGGTGATGAGTTTTTTTTTTCCTCTGCAGCACAAAGGGAGATGAGTAATGTAGAAAGAGGTGTGATCGCTGTAATAATAACAAATAAATAAGTTACAAAAGTTGTACGTGCAAACCATTTTTATACACTTGACATCAATCCAGGTTGATAATAACCTCAAAGCCACACGATGCCGGGCATCATAACCCTTTCTTTGGCGGGATTGTTTCTTGTCATTTACACTTATGTCTGCCAAACAAGCAGATAGAAGCTCATAGAGAACAACCACTTTTCTCTGATAGCTAAGCATTTTTTCCTCATCAATAGGTTGCTCAATAGTCTCAGTCCATGCCCCATCACCTGGCTGTTTAACAACCACTGCATTACCATCAGTACTTTCTGCTTGCCTGTCAGTTTCTTCAAAATTAGATTTTGCCTCGGCAGACAAGCACTTCTCTCGACATTCATATTCATATTCACGATATTTTGCCTTAGACTGAGAAGTTATAAAATTCTTCTCCATGTTATCTGCTATAGCATCAACAGATTTTGATAGAGCAAGTTCGTGTTCTATCATCTCGGAAGAATTTTTTTCATCGTCCTCTGATAGCAACCGCAAGAACTGAGACAGAAGATACATAAAGACATGTTACAGATAAAATTACACAATGGAGTAAAATGAAGGGAGAAACCTAATCACGTATAATATCTATAATATATTACACAGAAAAATATGAAATAGGTAAGTTTAATAAGCTATATCACTGCAAAAGACAATAAAAAATGCAACGATGATGAGCAAATTAATGGTATCTTAGTTTATGGGCTGCAGCTCTGCAAGAGAAATAAGATAACATACTGCTCCAATGTGATGCTTAGCTGTACCGGATCCTGCAGTTTCCTCAAGTCCAGACCAAGCTGCAGAGTCGATCTCTAAAAACCTGATTGCGCGAAAATCAACATTGAGACATTCCTGGGAAGATCAACCAGCAAATTCTTGCCAAATAAATAAGTAACTAGCAAAACTTTAAAATAGAATATTCGTAGTTCTTAAGCTTTACTCTTCCTAAAAGGAAAGAAATACTTATATTGAGAAAGGTTCAGACAAGTTGACTTTTGAAATACCAAGTTCCTTTCCCTTTTACTATAATCTTTTAGTTCTAGGCCTGTTATGATTCTTTTCCTTTCATACTTTCATTCTTCCCAATGAAAGTTGGTAACCAAAAGGAAAAATCTATATTAATGTCATAGATGAAAAACTCATTCCAAGAGCTATTTTCTAAATTTCAGTAATTAAAAATATTGTTTTTTCAAACTTAAGAACTACATAATTTTCTATAATCTCAACATCAGAAATATTATTTCTATTCCATACAATTCATTTTGATTAACATTTATTTTCTCTTTCAAAGTCATTCCCCGTTAGTAAGGAAAGTCTGTAAAAGAATGCTCGCATTCCCTTTGAATCAATTCTTAATTTCACATTTCCTCTAGTGGCCACGAGTTTCATGATCAATTGTAAATTAGTACTAGATCAAAAAACTTAAAAAGTTTTTAAATTAGGAAAAAATTAATCTTTTCTAATTTACTCTCAACGCTCCTTCTCTTGTGTAGGTCTCGATTTTAATTTTATCAAACGAACCACATGGTTAATAAAATGGATGGAAGAGAAGTAAATACCATTACTGAGATTCAAAGTCAAAATCTAATGCACTTTCATCATGTTAAACCACCTCTGCATCTAAAAACTGTTACGCTGGAGCTAATTTATCATTATAATCGATTCTCAGCAATTAAATAGCGGGGAAAAAAATACCAATAACACAATCCAGAATCACGTAGGATTGATCAGAAAACAAACTAAAGCAGTTTGTCAGAAGCCAAAATCAACCAAACGACGCGAAAGTCAATTCTAAACATGACTAACGTATGATAATTAGTAAAATTCACGCCGAAATGAACAAGGTAAGAACAAACCTGAATACAGGACGAAGCAGGGCGGAGGATTGATGGACCCAAAGCTCGGGGTCCTCGGAGACCGAATCACTGCTACTACCGCTACAACTACTGGTTCGCTCCTCCGACGGAGCTTCATCGTGGAAAAGCCCTAGAGGGCGCGTCTGATGGATCTGGGCCTGATGAAGAGCAAGTGCAAACAATGCTCCGGAGGCATAGCGGTGAGTGGGCGCCAAGAAGGATGTCATCTGCATGGCTCAAGAACTCGAAACAAGACGGTGAAGCATTCAGGCGCGAAGCACAAATGAAAATGGCGTCCGATTAGTGGGTTCCTCGAATGAACATGATCGGAAGATGGCGATTGATCGACGACACTGACTGAATCGCCAACAACGATTTGATGGATTGTTTGGAATCTAACTCTGAGGCTCTCTCTTTCTCGTCTCAATCGCTCCGTTCGTGAAGTGTCGTTTACTTGGTCATAACGTTTACCGTTGCTTCCGATTGCCTGTTTTTGTTTTGAGTATTGGATTTGCTTCGTCATAGTTCCTTTTTTTATTTAATGACATTTTTTTTTTCTGGCCCAACTAATATCACGGGACAACCATTTTAGACAGGATTAAACTTCTAAACTTTTAGTTGAAGTTCACAACAACTTAACCATAATATATGTTTATTTAGAATGACTTTAGAAAAACTTTATTTTAAATTAAAATCATTAAGCACTTCTCAAATGATTTTAAATAACTAAAAATAATTTTTTTCAAATAAAAAAGCTATATTATTTGGTATAAATCCAAAGCATTCTAAAAATTTAAAAGCAATACTTGAGAAATGATTATAAAAAAAGTCACATTAAAGTGATTGATAAAAAATCAATTCAAAGCATGTAGTAAGAGAATATGTACATATATTTATATTTATTTGTGATTAGTAAAACTATTTTTTAAATGGAGCAACCAAGCAAATGTGTTATTAAGAATACTTTTGTATGAAGAAAAAATATAAGAATTAGAAGAATTTTTATTAAAAGTATTTTGAAGAGAGAGCAATTAAACGGTTAATCAAACTCCATCCTATTCCCCATTAAAAAGCAGTTGAGCAAGTTCAACTCTCTCCCCTTCTCCAAAATCCTTAAGCTCATTCTATTACAATCTTCAAATTCTTATCTCGTACAAGAACTTCCTTCAAGAATATACAATTCCAAAATTTAAAGAATGACTTGTTTTGATCCCATAGTAATAAAGTGACAGGATAAATTTTAAACTTTAAAAAAAATGTTCAAATTGAATTACCCACCCTTCCTTGATACAATAAAATGCAGAAATAAACCTCTGATTATCCTATAGTCTTGACTGATGATTGATAAGTTATTTGATGGTTTAAATATCATCAACCAAGAAGTAAAAAAGGTGGAACACACACCCTATCAAACTCAAAAAATAAATAGCTGTGGCAGCCATATTGTGACCAGCAAATAATTTCTCCTACAACAGACATTCTCTCATTTCCAATCATTCCCATTAAGGTCAGAACTAAACAGAGATAAAGACAAGGATCCAGATAAACCCCCTGGTAAATGTAAAGTCTCTAAAACAATCAGGTATTATTGATATGCATATTATTCCACAGGACCTATAATTGTGCAGGTTTCATGTTAAAATTACAACAATGTTAACGAGTGACTTTCTGGTTCGAATAATGAATGTAAAACCAAATGTGCAAGTGTAGTGTATTGCAATGGAACTATCAACTACAGATACAAAAAAAATGCATGGAGCTCCTCTATTGCATATTACCATTTCCTCCATAATATATTTACAGACTCCGCTGCCCTTTGGGTGGCGGCCGGAAAGAAGACCATCTATTTCCCCCTCTGAACGGCGACTGTCTGTTCCACTGGGAGATCTACAACTACACTGAATCTTGACTTCTCGAACTAGACGATGTGTTAAAACAATTGCTCATTTGGCCATTCCAGGATCGGTTGCAGAAATGTCCGTCATGCTTTTTTTTTTTACTTGTAATTCTTTCTAAAGCCATCTTGCAGTGATCTTATTCCCACAGTATTCCTGTATTAGCCAAAGTTCTGGGGAAATTCCCGTAGGTTTAGTTTGTCAGAAAGAGTTTCAGATTGGTTCGGTGATATTTTACAAGGATTCTCATCCCTCGACTTGAATACCGGTTGAAGAATCGTCATGGTTTCTGCAGTTCAAGTTTGCTCATCTTTCACTCTAATGTGACATGGAAACTGCAAATTGGCTGTGGAGCTTAATGCATCTACCTTCATCTCAGCTGCTGGACTGAAAGCATCCACGGAGAAAAAACAATCACTTCTAGAATCCCGTGTTAATTCCTCACTACAATTCACCATCGAGGCTGTGGAAGCCAAACCACTCAAGCATTCCATTGCTTCGACTTCTGCTAACAAATCTGAGACAGATTCATCAACCAAGGAATTAAAGTCATTGGGCTCATCAACAATTGCCTCCCAGTTTATTGTAGCCGCAGTTGTTTCATGATCATCCATTACATCAGATGATTTCAGACCAGATGCAGTTATGAGACTGGAGTTCAAGTCCTCAATAGGTCTACCTGGTGCAGCCGAATACCCACCCCATCCACCCGTTAGATGACTAGGAAGCTGTCGTCCACCCGGTAAACTCGAGGCACTACTCCAGCTAGGGCCAGAATCCTGAACAAGAACACTTGAAGATACAGATTGTTTAATGTCAACATCTCCACTCATTGGTTTCAGGGATGAATGTGGAATACCAGGTAAAATTTCTCGGATTTTCTCTGATGGCTTGAATGAATCCATCAAAGATAGACCACTACAATTAGAGTTCCATTCACGAGAGGAAGCATCAGCAGGTGGAGCGGTCCAATTTTGTCCGGAAGATTGACTAGAACATTCCTCACTACTAGACTGTTTCTTGCGACTAGGTTGACTATGAATTCCTCCCAAAGTAATAGTCTGTGAATTCTGATCCTCATTATTGGGGCTGTGGTTTTCCTTGGCTTGGTGGACTTCAGTCACTGGTGGTTGTAAAGATAATGTAGCCGATGAAAGTAAATTCATTAAGGATGGGTAGGACCACGAATTATTGTTCTTCAATGAGTCGTGTGCTACCTCAAGGTTCCCAGCCGGAGACTGATTAGAGTTGACAGTATCTGCAGGTGCACACAAATCTTTAGAAGGTGAACTTGAACCAGTGCTCATCATGGGCTCATTTTCAGCATCACAAACTGCAACATGATCTTTCTGCTCAGAGTTGCTATTCCTGATAAAATCCATGCCAAACCGAATAGAATTCGTATGAGAATCTGTACCTCCATTCCTTTGACCACTATGATGATTATCGGAACCACCCAAAGTAAGTCCATTTCCTCGCCCTAGACTCAGGAGATGATTGTTGTGCCATATAGAAGATGATTTGTTGTAACATCCATTCAATACGTTGGTTAACAGTACAGATTCATTTTGCGATTCAGTTATCCTCCATACTCTAAGATCAGGAGTGAAGTGTCCACTATTGTTCCAATGACGTAAATGCGTCATAGAAAATGGACCCTGAACTTTTCCAGTTGGATCCTGGTATTGCCAAATCCTTTCCACTTCTGCATCATTAGAAGAACTTCCTATCCCAATAGAAAGTGGTGGAATTGAGGCTTCAGGTAAGACCACTTGACAATGCCCATCCGAGGTCACAGGAGTGGCAGTTTTAGCCTGGTTGGTTACATTCCAATTATTTGGTACAAGACCTCTTCCTGCCCACGATGTTTCACAAGTCCTGTCACTGGGCAAGCATTCGCCTTCTTTATTTACGTTAGCTGGTAAGCTAATATTTCTACTTTGCTCTGAAGTACTAGTCGAATTTTTCTGTACATCACTTCCACTAACATTTGAATTGGTTCCTCTTCGTGGCGAGGTAAGCTCCCCCTCTCTTTCATCAAAGTCGCAATTTCTAGATCTCTTGAGACTACCTGCAAACACACGGATAAATTTACAGAATACTTCCTCAAGGAAAAACTTAGAAATAGTTCCATAATAACATAAGACAGTTGACAGACCTTGTCGTTTCTTGTTTGACTCATCCTTATCTTCTTCAACCTCATCATAACTTGGATCCATAGTTGGATCTGAACGTACTTCAAGAATTTCTAGAAGCCTACGCTGTTGTTCTTCAGGTGACTTGAGACAATGTAACCTCTCCGCAAAATCTCTTAGTGTATGGCAGAGTCAAGGAATACCATAAAAGCTCAACCACTTTCAAATCTAAACAGACTAGAAACTAAAAATCTTCTACAAATAAAATCACACACGCCAAACCAAAGGTTCAGCAAATGAAATGTGCATAACATGGAGAAGATTCAACTTCTCTAGCAACTGAAATGTGCATAATATGGAGAAAATTCAACTTATCTTCTCTCAAGGATCTTGTAGCGCTTGAATATGGGTGTAGAGAAAATACCATATATCAGTGCACAACTGTGTGGCGTAGTTAACAAAAGCAGGAATCCAGATAACTTGTTATTTGAAAAGGCCTTGTAAAAGTTAAATTTAAAATAAAGGCATAAAACTAAAATTAAAAAGATCCTCCAGCTTGGATATTCAGGAGAGAACTTGTATAGGGAAGAGTCACTAATCAACCACTCGATATTCATGGAACAAAATAAATGCAAAGAACGGGAGGAAATGGAAAGAAGATATCATGTGAGGTGGTCCACAAATGTTATTCAGCATTATCGATAAGCATGATAGCATTAAAGCAACTAAAAGAGTGAGTTCAGAACAATCTCTCATAAAAGGATATTCATCCATGTTGCCCTTCTCACTTGCTTGATCGTGGAGGTGATTGAGTCCAGAGATCTCTTTTTTGAGCAGCTGTGACAAACATGCAACAGAAAGCCGAACCAAGCACATCAAATAACAGAAAGCCAAACCAAGCACATCAAATAACATACTATCAATGAAATTGTTTCCAGTGCTGAAAGAAATCAATGACGTGACCATATATGAAAACAATCAAAGTTATCTTAAATGTAACTAGCCATATCATACTCTAAAATATAACTGATCCACATGCTCAAGCAAATCCCCCCACACTATTTAAGTGTTGGGCAATGCTCGACAACTTTTAAAACATCTTAGGCTTGACCTTGTTTCTAGCCAAGTCCAACCAAGAAATATAGACCATATATGAAAACAAATCAAAGTTGTCTTAAATGTAACTAGCCATATGATACTCTAAAATATAACTGATCCACATGCTCAAGCAAATCCCCCACACTATTTTAGTGTGTTGGGCAATGCTCGACAACTTTTAGAACTTCTACATCAACCATGGAAGAGCATGTCGTTTATACATAAAATCTAAATTAATACATCAATCTGGGGCAATGTACGCACATTGTTTCCACCAATTTCCAGAATAAAATTAATATTAATTTACCTTCTCTACATCCTTTTTCTATGAATAATTATAATGTTTAATCTTTCTATTATTGTTTCCACGACTTTCTCTACTAAATACTTCAAAGTCTCTCTACCACCTGCACTTAAACTACCTGTCACAGTTTATAACACAATGCTATATGAGGGTTATCCATATTTTTATTTTTATTTTTTTATTTTTGGAACTGGAAACGATTATCCAAATTATTATTTGCAACATTGTCTAGGCCAATAATCAACCATTTAGTGAAGTCAACTTGAATTTATAGCTACCCCCCCCCCCCCAAAAAAAAAAAAAGAAGAAAGAAAGAAAAGAAGAAAAAAACTAGCATTTTGGCAACATGAGAATTAATAAATAAAAAGAAGAGTTTATCAGCACGTTAATTTCTTTAGAATATATATTTCAATTTCAATCTATATAATATATGTTAATGTGGAAATTCAAATCATCAGTTTGGCTTGAAAAGGCACATAAAGTCCTTAAGCATCTTAAATATAATAGTAATCTACAACATATCATATGGTTTAGTTTAGTCCTCTCTTTGAGAAATAGTTGGAAACTTAAAAATAAATAAATAAAAATAATTGCATATGGCTTAATTGATTGTATCATAACTAGTTGCCCATATTTTCGATTAAGAAAAATAACAATGAAACACTAAGAGAAAATCTTAAATTATTCTTCTATTTTCATAAGATTCGCTTGCTATTTCAGGAAAAAAAATACCATTTTGGTCCGATATTCCGAGCCTTGTTCTATTTAGTCCTTGTATTTTCAAATGTCCAAATTTAGTCTCCAAATAGAGCTTAAAATTAGTCTCTATCCTTAGTTTAGGGTTAACTTTTCTTTAAAAAAAAAATAATAATAACTCTATCAAATTTCCTTCTTTAAATTTTGAAAACATATTCACATCGTGTCCTTTCTTGAATGAAAATTATTATTACTTTGGCAATGGAAATTATAATTATTATTTTCCAAATTAGATAAAAATCAACTTCAAACCAATGAAGAGGAATAATCTTAAGATTTATTGAGAGTACAGGGACTAAATCTGGACATTTGAAAGTGCGGGGACTAAAATGGAAAGAATCCCAAAGTATAGGGACCAAAATGGTATTCTAACCTAAATAAAAATTAATTAAATGAATTTTCCATTTTAAATAACATTGAAAAACCTCATAAATTTAAAAGAATTTATCTATATATAATGGAAATTCACGTAAAATTGTTTTCATTAAAGATCTGATTGTAATTGTTAAACTTCTTTCACTACTACCACATCTTAGCAAGTAAGATACTAACGTATCTTATCTAATGTTGAAGATAGATGTGATACACCGAAGATGTTTAGAATGGAGACAGTTAAATTCTCACTTATTATTGGTTCGAGAATAATCTTTAGATTCTGATATTTTTTTTTTTTATCTGATTGTTCTCTAGATGGGCAAATTTTTTTTTAATTTCTGTTTTTTCTAAAAAAAAATTCCTTATGTTTATTTAATCTTTGTAATGATCTTGCACTTGCTGATACAAAACTTCTTTCTGTGTGTAAAGTAATAAGCTATTTTACCGAAGAAAAATATTTATATTCATTATACTATTTGTTTGATTAATATATTAATATATATATATATAAACCATCACTAAATTGTGTGTGTGTTGGGGGGGTCTATTCTAGGTTTTAAATAAACTAAAAAAGAAGTTTGTCCTAAAAGCTGATCCTTCAACATGCTAAACCCCCCCCCCCCCCCCCCCCCACAAAAAAGGGGAAAAAAACACTGCGTAATTAAGCCTCATCATTGGCAAAAGTGGGATTGAACTCACATCATTAATCTTCAATGCATGAAGTTCCCTTCCTTTGTCCAGAATTTCACCCTGCAGTCAAAAACAAACATCTCTATAGACAACGCAATCTCCATAAAAGTTTAAAGGTTAATTCACAACAGCTAAATAGGATGAAATATATAAAGAGGTATGGATAATGCAATCTTACAACACTGAACCGTTTGACAAGCCCACACTTTATGCTCCGGCGTAGCCGCCTACATTCTTCCTGCGTACATACTAATACATCAATACTACCACAAGGGTAAAATGCATGCACATTTTTTTTTTTTTATAAAAACACACCATGACACAATATCACGTCCATCACATTCTCACATCATGTCAAATAGGTGATCACCAGCAATCAATAACACTACTTTGAACTAGAGAAGTCAAAGATGATATGCAAACTTCATAATCATATTACACAAATATTCGGGGGATGACTTTTATGAGAAAGTATCTCAAACATTGCTTACAGATGTTTCTTTTTCCTTCTTTCCTTCTTTTGAGCCAGAAACATGTAGTTGCATTTTCCAACTTTACATAAAAAAATCTTCTAATCCATTAATAAAGTTCACTTTGTTTGTTGAGTTTCTTAATCTAAATCCCATTCAGTCACCAAAAGAAATGATAATTCAGTCTTTCATTTCGAAATTAAATGAGAAGACAACATTTGAGACTAAACATGTGAAAATACTTATCATGGGCTTTTCCTGCCCAAGTAATTATATTTCAAAAACAAGATGTGATTCCTGAGAATGAGGCAAGGATCCAACTTAGAATGTGTAGAAACGTTATCTACTTGAAATGGCCCATACTAGAAGCAAGACCGTATGACCGTATGATGAAGGATGCTCTTTAAACATTCTAAACAGACAGAAATAAATCAACTACAAAACCAGCCAGTGAGAACTTCATAGACAGATCATTCAGCTTTACATGTAATTTATAAAAGATGTGAGCTCACTTATGATGAAAACAAAAGCAATTACAGATTTAAGCATATGAAGATTGAATCTAAGTTGCATAATATTAATAAATATATAACCACCATTATAAAATCAGTCAACTGATTTCAAACTAGCCATGGGGTTTTAAAAGACCGATGAAAATAACAAACTTCAAATTAACAGGGTAAGTTTAATAACCTCAGTAAATTCTTGGTTAGAAATCCCATCAATGGACACAGTCTCTCTCTTGTCCAAGTTCAATATATCAAGCATCACATCAATTGTTTTCTCACCGACTGTGTATGGTGTAGAAATCTTGCTAATGCCTGTTTACATCAGCAAAATGTTAAAACAGAGGGTAAGAAAATAATAATTCAATGTCATAGGAAGCATTAATATTAGATATTAATACCTACAACTTGGACAAGCCTATGAAAATCATGCTTTTCATCATTATTTGGAATCTGTATTCTCACAATTGAGCCTACAACCATGTCATTAAATTTTTTA
The DNA here is from genome assembly GCA_033996785.1 of Trichosanthes truncata. Taxonomy (NCBI): domain Eukaryota; kingdom Viridiplantae; phylum Streptophyta; class Magnoliopsida; order Cucurbitales; family Cucurbitaceae; genus Trichosanthes; species Trichosanthes truncata. The sequence goes on from JAWPNB010000003.1 coordinate 76,836,193, forward strand.
TCATCGTCAATTAGGCTCACTATCAAATCACGCCGCAAGTAAATCAAGTTAATGTTGTGAACATCAATTGCCGCATATTCATCTGCATTTAATTGCTGCCTGCTCTCATCAGCTTTCTTGCGTGTTTTACGCTTTCTTTCACATTCATCCACTACTTCACAATCATACTTCTCTTTGCTGTCAACTGGATTGATCACTACACCAGCTCCTGTGCTCGTTACATTATCAGCTGCACTTTCTTTTATATGGGTGTGAGATTCAATAAGATTTAGCGTCTCAAAGTGACCTATACGGGATTTCCCAAATAGATTGATAAGCCTCAAATCACAAATAATTTGGCATTGCTGTTGAGGATCCCGAAGATTATTTTTCTTCACATACTCTAGCAGTAAAGCTTGTACATCAAATGGTGAAAGCCTGGTTGTGTCACCATTTCTCATGTGTGCAACAAAGTCCATTAACTCCTTAGTTGCCCATTTTGAGGTTCCGGAAAATGGTATCCCCTCACTACTACATGGTCTGTCCACTCCATAACTGAATTTATTCGTAGAGCTTTGTTGCCTGTTGGGCCTTTTCCTCTGTGATTTTAGGCTTCTAAATGAATTATGAGCTCCATGGCTTTTATCAATACTACTATCATGAGGCTCACTAGGAGCCACCTTATGATCCATGATAGTGCTTCCTTTCCATGGAGTCTTAGCTCGAAGGAGCTCATCTACAGTTAAAGATAGTTTTTCTTTTAAATAAATCCAATACACTTTAAAAAGATACTCCCAGCTACTTTTGTCATCAAAATCCACTTGGACCTGCATATTTTAAGAATAGTTTTGATGTTAAGAACAAAATAAAAGGCATAAATTAGGAACAGTCATACAAAAATGGCTGATAGATATATCTCATAACAAGGTCCAAATACAAGACTAATACTATGAACATCTAGATGAGTTTATCGCCAAGCACATAAAGAAGATTGAATGTTGATCTCAAACCAAGAATCACTTAAGTTAAACAGAAAGCAAAGATGGTTTTTCTTGCATGTACATGCATGTGTCACATTACCGAATGCGTTTCTTCACATTCTCCACTATAAAATTGGAAGAATAAGTAGAATTAAGAAATAAAAATATATCATCATTCATGCATAGATAGGAATACGATATAGAATTTTTGCTTACCGATTCTCCATCAGGTGTGCTTTTCTCGATTAGCATTATTATTTTCATGCATGTTCCACAGAACCCTTTGCTTCCCCTAACACACTGGTAATCAGCACCTTTGGTGCATCCCTTGCACAGAGAAAACGGGCAAGTATAGCACATATAATAGGAAGCCTTCTGGCAATTAGTGCATATATGCCATCCTGCACAGTGATGAAAAAGATTGCATCTTGAATAGTAGAAGATGGTGAATATTGGGTAGGCAATATTATAATGACATCCACTCCTACTAGGAGTGTATGAAGAAGCACGGAACAAGAACTAACGCCCGGAAAACAAACAAAAACACAAAGCTACATACCACAGTTCCATTTAGCTTTCGATCGAAAGAATGACTCATCTCGCTTGATGCATGATGGATGATAAGCTTTCGGACAACCTCTGTCAATTAACAAAAAATGAAAACCCATTTTTGAAGGGGAAACGAATCAAATATACCACAAGCCGGCACATGCACATATTAACAGAGAACAAAACAGGAAACAATTGAGCTCAAATTGTAATACAATGCTCAACTAAGGAAATTCTCTCTCCCCTAAGGTGCACAAAATTAATGACTTACTATTTCCGTGCCCTGATCTCAATTAAATCAAGACAAATTCATTTGAGCTACGTATTATATTAACAGCGAATTCTCCGGTTAAATAGCTACAGCCTACAACTAATCAACAATCTCAAGTGTGATCGAGACGGAATTCCCTAAATAAAAGGCGAAGGCAGAAAGCAAAGCAAAGAATCAATAAATTCGAAGTATAAAAATCCTCCCCCATCCCCGAAAGTCACGGCGAACCACGAGACAACAAATTAGCACAAAACAAAGTCTACTCACCGGCGATCACAGAGAACAAGGCTCCCACCATCAAAGCAAATAAAACACACATCCTCCTCATCCTTCTTCTGCGGCGGGGGCGGCGGCGGGGCCTTGGCTTGACCGCGAGGCGGGCGACCTCGCCGCCGAATCCCCAAACTCTTGTCCTTCAATTGCCCATTCACGATAACGGAAGAATCACCAGCAGCTTTCGCAACAACGACCGGTCCAGCCATGTGAACCGGAACTCCCACCAGCTGCGAATCCTCCATATCCGGAACAGTCCGGGAATGATCGACGTCCATCAGGTCCGGACCGTGACCAGAATTCCCCAAAACGGAGGCGTCTGGAGGAGGACCTTCCCGGTCATCGGATTGAAGACGGGGTTTATACAAATCCGAAGGCGGATCGTCGGGTTTGTCCATGAAGATCGAAGAGGATCAAAGAAAGAGAGAGAGAGAGAGAGATTTAGAATCGAAATTGGAATGGAAAATGAGAGGAGGTTGAGATTGAGTTGACAACCCTAAGTCCTGGCGAAGGCAAGGAAGCCTTTGCGTGGTCGGTCTGGTCTGGCCAGAGGGCACTTGGAAATGGGACTGGGTGAAGATGTGACAGCCCATTTTGTTTATTCCCCCCTTTCTTTTCCTTTTTTTTTCCCCCTCCGTCTTCTAAAATTCTTTTTTTTTTTTTTTTTTTTACCGTTCTAGTGAGATAGTCTGACCGTAGAGAGAGAGAGAGAGAGAGAGGGAAAGACGATTGAGTACGTCAAGTTAGGGAGGGACCGACTCCCGCCTGACCAAAATTTCCTCTTTTTTTTTCCTTTTTCCCTTTTTTTTCCAACATTTGAAAATAAGCATTCCTACTTATTTTCTGGTTTTTTTTTTTTTTAATTTTGACCACGGGGTAAATTTTGAACGCTGAGTTTGACTGGAATTCTAGGGGATGTACTACTACTACATTTCTTAAGAACGTTCTTTTCACCATTATTGAAGTTACAATTCACAGTAACTTTTCGCATGCGTGTCCACTTCGGTATAGCTAGGAGATGAAAATATATGTTGATATCTACATTTATCTATTGATATATTCGTAAATTGGAGGTTGGATATCAATATTCAAGATTAATCCACATCTCCTATATCTTTTAGAAATACTCATAAAATATTAAAAAAATCATCTATTAACTCTAATATAAATATAAATATTAACAAGATGTTTAGAAGTAAAAATTATTTAATTATTAATTTAAATAATTTTTTTATTTACATAAATATATTTCGATATCAATATATTTTTGATATATTTTTTGATGTATCTATAAAATTGAAGTTTCAATATTGATACTAACATCAATGTTTTAATCTTTGAGTATAGTTGATTGAGGCATATATTTTTTACCAAAATGACAAAAGTTTTATTATGGAATCTCTACTACTACTTGTTGTTGAACTAAAAAAAAAAAAAGAACTTTTTAGCTTGTGAAATTGGTAGGATTAAAGAAACACTCTCTGACCTCCTAGCTGGTTAAAACATATATTTTTTTACCCCTCATTATTGAAGTTACGATCGTGGTCACTTTTCACATGTGTACCAACTTTGGCATAGTTCAACTGGTTAGAGTATGTATCTTTAACCAAAATGTTAGAGATTCAAATTTCCACTCTCATACGTTGTTGATAGAAATTCTAAGAGATGTACTACATTTATGAAGAACATTCTTTTATGCATTATTGAAGTTACAACTAGTGGTAAACTTTTTCACGCATATGTCAACTTGACTTTAACTTAATTGATTAAGGCATAGTTTCAAATCTTTTACTCTCACAATGTTGTCGAACTCAAAACAAATACATTTTTTGCATGTGAATTTTGAGATTGATTTGTTGTAAATTTGTAATTTGTTGTGTTGGATTCGTAGATGGAGGAGAATTGAAAAGTTGGAATGCTTGAATAAAGAATCCTAAGCTAGAGGTTAGGGAGTGTTTCTTTCTCTCATGGGATGATGACATCCAAAAGATGTTACATGGGAGATTTTTCTGGAGCAAAGAATTAAGGATTTCAAAATTTTCATGATGTTTCTATGTGAATTGTCGTCTTTATAAAAAATGGAAAAAGAAAAAGAGACAGTTTAAACCTTTAACTGGGGTGACATTATAAACTTTCATGAATATTGTGAAGATGAACATCAAAATCGGATTTAAACTCTCAATCAAAAACTTTAACTTTTTAATTTTTTACAATGTCAAGCTTTTTTTTATAAATAAATTTAGGTTTAACCATTATTTAGATCTATGTAGTTCAAGACCTATTCTATTTTCATTTTAATATTTTTAATGTTTAAATATGTACTATGTACTTTCAATAATATTAAAAATTACAGTTAGTTAATAGTTAATCTCCATCAAATTTGAAAAACCTTCTATACTAAAAGATAATGTAAACACGTTTCTCAAAATGTCCTAAATCAAGCCCTATAAGGACTAAATTTTAGTTGCGAAAATTAACTACAACCCAACTTTATTGACTATGCGTACTAAAAAATAAAACTATATTGACTATTTCTTAAATTTTTAGAGAGAAGACTCATAGACACTAAATCTTAATTACAAAAAATTAGCTCGAGTTTAACAATATGGAACAATTGAAAATTTTATCCGAAAGTACAAGAATTGAAATATAAGTCTTAAAGTTGATGACATGTTTAAAATAGTTCAGAAATACAACAAATAGGTTCAGAATGTGGATTTAGATAGAGATTATTAATATAGGTAAATTATTTTTAAAAAAAAGTGGACCCTAATTTTTTTTTTTAATTGAGCCTTTAAACTCTAATAAATGATTTAAAGTAGAGTAGTGTCCTCCAAATAAAAACTCAACCATAAAATCAAGCAGCTAGAAATTCATAAACGATGCACCAACTCCCAAGTCAATCAAATTAAATGTCCACTCCAACCAGAAAAAAACTAACCCACAAGAACAGTCCCATCCTTCCCCAAAAATGTTCCCATTTAACTAAAAATCTAGAAGGAAAAAAAAAAGTCCACATAACTCAACAAATAGAAAATGGTAATTTAGCAGTTTAAAAAAAAAAAGTAATTTATTAGGCCACGATTCCATCATTTAATACAATTTGATATATATATATAAGGAAGAAGAAGTGAATTCCGGTTGGATTTTATATTGTATTTACTGTTAAAAAAAAGGGAATGGAATATTTTACTGTGCGTGTTTTTTTGGTCTGAAGGATATGTTTGAATTGAAGGGCGACGCGGTGGACGAATAAAAAACAATAATAAAAGGAAAATGAGGGGTTGAAAATGTTTAAGGTAATGGTCAAACGCGGCTGTTTGTGGGTGGTGGGTGAGGGTGACGTGGCAGGCTTGGCCTCCTCGAGCACCACGTGGGTGCAAAACACGCTGTCAATGTGGGTGGGGACCACTCCACCTCCTTGAAAATTCTCTTTGCTAAAAACGCTTAAAACATGTTCCCATCCATGTCATCCATCCATCCCCTCCAAATCCATCCATCCAATTATATTCTTTATCTTAGTCTCTGCATCTAATTATAGATTTTCTTTTTTGGGAAAAAAAAATATCAAGTTTTAAACTTTTAATTTCGTGCACTTCAACTCTTTTTTACTCTCTATTTAAATTCTCCTAATTCATTCACTAATTTCAATTAAATCAAATTTTATCAAAAATATTATTATTATTATTTTATAGTTATGGTGTTATTTTTTCTATGAAGTCCTATTCATTTTGTTTTAGACATACGTTTTATTATTCATAGGATGTACAAGAAATTTTTACAAGAAAACTTATCTTAAAGTAAAAATTGTAACATTATTTTAAGTCTAAGGTACAATTTTAAGAAATCGAAAGTTTATAGTCAAAATTGATATACCCTATCATGTTTAAAATTTGATATGTTTCCTATATATTTTATATTAAAAAAAAAAACAACTTTCTTTATATTTATTTTTTGGTTAAATTAAAATTTTGGTTTTCTTAGTATAGGGATTGAAACCTTTAACTTTAAAGAAGATAATATATGGTTTTATCTATCATCAGTCATGCTCAAATTGGAAAGAAAAGATTGTTATTAACGAGTCCCATATACTTCTACCACTTTATAATAAGTTATTAAACTTTTAATGTTGTGTTTAATAGGTCGACTGATATTTACACCAATTTCATACTTACAATGTTTAATACTTATACCTACTCATTAAGTTCACTGTGCCATCCTTGAAAAATAACATAAGCCTTAAAGTAAATAAGTTAGGTACCATTTGATAACCATTTAGTTTTTTGTTTTTTGTTTTGAAAATTGTGTTTGTTTTTTCATCGTTTCTTTACCATGGTTTTCATCTTCATAAGAAAATATTTGAATTCCTAGCAAATTTCAAAAACAAGTTGTTAAAAACTAATTTTTTTAGTTTTCAAAACTTGAATTGGATTTTGAAAACACTTGTAAAAAGTAAATAACAAAACAAATAAACCTGTGAGTAGAAGTAGTGTTTATAAGCTTCATTTTTTAAAACTAAAAACGAAAAACCAAATTATTATCAAATGGAACCTTAGCGTTTAGGAATTTTAGACACACAATGGAAAGTTCAAAGACATATTAAAATATTTTTAAAGTACAAAGAATAGATAAATACAACATTTAAAGCTTATGGATCTATTAGATTTTTTTTTAAGCATAGAGATTATTTATGAGGTTTTATCAAATTATAAGGATGAAATTCTAGCTTTTAAAATTATAGGGACTAAATTCTAACTTACTCCAAACTAAAGGGACCAAATTTGTAATTTAACTAAAGATTAATGTATTTGGTTCAGTTTTGTTTGTTTTGAATTCAAGACATAAACGAACTAAAAAATTTGGATTCTCCCACATTTAGGGCGGATTGCAAATATAAAATATATGGGAGTTAAAAACCCAAGTAATTATTGCCCATGGATAAAAATAACTCATGCATGTGTTTGGATATTGATGATAATTAATATTTGGTAGTTTAATTATTACTTTTTTCTATTCTCTCTTCTCTCTTCTCCATTTTCCAAGGAAAAAAATTCTAAGTAAAAAAAACTCATCTCCTACATGGATAATAAAATCTCATGATTCATGGGTTATTTTTATCCATGGGTAATAATTACTTAGGTTTTAAAAAGTAAAGATCAATGAAACAAACATTAATTTTTTATACCATTACCAAAATCTATCTCAAAACCAATGAAACAAACGAGGCCTTAGAACAAAAACAACATAAAAATAGAGAGAGCAACAAAAACAGCATAAAAATAGAGAGAGCACTTTCTCCCCCCCCCCCCCCCCCCCCCCCCCCCCCCCCCCCAAAAAAAAAAAGAAAGAAAAGAAAGCAACATTAAAGAGAGAGGACAGCATCATTCAATTAACGGGTAGGGATTGGACTAATTACCACAAGAGAAAGTATTAATTCCTTGGTAATTGTTTTATTGATTGTAATGTGCTATAATTCATGGATTATAATTTAATTTTTCTTTGGTTAATTTTATGTTAATTATGCCAAATTTATGCACATGAGTGATAGTTAGGCAAGAGTAAAACAATGGAGAGAAAGTAAAAGATTTTGTGAGATATTTAGAGAGAAATCAGAGTTCTTGTAGGTGAAGAAGATCATACAATGATACAAAGGTGGCAAGAGCCTAATACTCAAGAAGATGGCGCTTGGGCATTCGTTACAGAGTTATGGTGTTGCTGCATAATGAAGAGAAGAAAAACTAAAGGGGTTATGGCGCCATATGTAGCACAACGCCATATGGCACTACCGTAGGCATTGTGGCACTATGACGCTCCAAACTCTTAATTTCTGCTTCATTTGAGCGCAACGCTATGGCGCTATCGCACGATCCCTTTTATAAAATTAGGGATTTCAGGCATTGTAAAGGGGAGATTTTTTGGAGAGAGAAAATTCCAAACTAAGATTATATTTATTCGATTTTGATGACAAGGAGGCAAGATTGGAGCTAAAATTTAAAGGGAATTTTTTAAGCTTGAGATTGTGGATATTGTGTTAGGGACGAACGGCTGATACGCGAAACATAGTTTTATTCTCCTTTCCCTTTGCTCTTGTGTCTTTCTTATGGCATTTTTCTCGAGTTTTACTTTTGGATTATTGAACATGAGTAGCTAAATTCTTAGTTTTTAGGAATTGATGTAGTCATTAAACTTTCTGAATTGATCAATTGATTGTTTTTATTTCATTCATGTATTTATGTGTAAATGTTTTGAATCTCTTGGTCACAGATTAATCGTTATTAGATATGAATCTTATGCTGCAAGAGTGGTGGTTTAGATTAGAACTTAAATGCATGACTGATTTAGTTGTAAGATTGAGAGATTTGAGACTTCTTTAGAGGACGTTAAAAGAAGTAGACCTAAGAACTTTACATGTTATTGAAATTAGATAGAAATATTGGTTTTTTAACTAACAAAGAAATTTAATTATGTTCGGGAGAGACAACTTTTATATGTGTGCCTTTTTTACTTAAGGAATAAATGCTCATTCAATTCTTACTATTTAATTGATTAAATTGTATGTCTGATTGATGAAATCAACTCCATATAACCTTTCTCCATTGATATTTCCTTAGCATTTATTTTTTATTTGTATTAATTTAGTCTTTGATTCCATCTATTGATTTGATTTCTTTAAATAAAATTGGACGATTGTATTCATGGTACTTGAGTAAACTAGAAAACCAATCTTGAGGATGACACTCTTACACTCATCACTTTATTAAAACTTGTCCCATAGACTTGCAATGAGCAAATTTCACTATCTTTATGCTTGAGTTAACAATATTATGTTTTAGGCTAAATATATCAAATGGTCTCCGATGTTTTTGGTTATTCTCAATTTACTATATAATCTTTTAAAATTCTCAATTTTACCTTTACGATATTAAAAATTCTCAATTAGGTCATTCCATAAAATATATATATATATATATATATATATATATATATATATATATATATATATATATATATATATTAAAGTTTATTAACAGAAAATTGATGTTGCATTAAATTATTGTTCTATTAACATATTTGAATATGTGAATATGTCACTTAGAAGAAATGATGTTATTAAAATAATAATTGAATGGTACATCCTATTTTTTTCTTAATGAAATGACCTAATTGAGAATTTTTTATACATTAAGGATAAAATTGAAAAACTAAAAATATTAAGGATCAAATTGAGAATTTGAAAATATTGAAGACAAAGTTGAAAATTATCTAAAAGATTAAAGTCCATTTGGTATATTTAGCCAATATTTTAATTAAGGTTAAAAAACACTTTTTGGTCCCTAAAGAGAACTGAATGCAATTGAATTGAAAAAAAACAAAAACACTTGATAAAAATAAAGTATATAAGTAATAAACTTTATTTTAGGTATATCTGATATACTGAATATGAAGTACTAATATACTGTTGATATACTTCATATTAGAAATATCATTCCACTAATATACCAGAGTAAAATATATCAGCAATATATTAGTGATATACTTTATTTTAGGTATACTTGATATACTGAATATGAAGTTCTGATATATTGTTGATATACTTCATATTAGGAATATCATTCCATTGATATATGATAATTCTCATTCATGAGAATTATTTGGCCTTTAAACATAGTTATGCTTGTAATTTGATTCATATTATTTGATGAAAAATAGAAAAGTTGTTGAATTTAATCACATTATTGTTGGAAGACCCTTAAATTAAATGAGTTGAGAAAAGATAACAAAAGAATAAGGAAACTCACACTTACTCAATGTTTGGTGCAGAATTTTTGTTGAATGCAATAGCATTGCAATTGCAATTTTGACATATTTGGAAACTAAGGAAAAAACGCAAATTAAGGGGTTTCAGGAAGAAATTGCCCACGATTTCAGCCAAATTCTGAGTTGTAATTGTCCATCAACCAAGAGGGAAACCCTAGCATGAAGTCCCTATATATTTTGGAGAAGAAGGCCATGAGAGAGAGCTCGATTTTGGGGAGAATAAGTTCGTTCTGGTTTTGGGTTTTTGAAATCGTCTGAAGCTTCTGTTTTTCACTTTGGTTATTTATTCTATGTTGTTCTTCTTCCCTTAAGTCCGAAATCTTTTCCTCAATCCCATCACAACGAGATTTGATGGTGGTTATGAACAATTGTCTTGTTCGATTGAGCCGCAAGAGATGGTTTTTTTTAGTATACTTGAGTTTCCATTCAATTTATGCGAGCATTGTATTTTTGTTTCTGTTATTTAAATTGAAAGTCAGCTACTGGTTTGTATTTTCTCCTTAGCATTTTATTAAAGTTAAAGAATCTTCTAATTTTGAATTCATAGCATCCTTTGGAAAAGTAAAGTTGTTATACAAGTTTGATTGTAAGTGTTTTTGGGTTATTTTCAATTCTCTTTTATATCAATGAATTTTAACAATTCAAGCTTACTGTTTATTGTTAGTTTCATTATGAAGAGCTAAATTTCCTTAGGGATTCAAGTTTGTGAATGCCTTAGAGTAGATGTAAGCTCGATAGTAAAAATAATCTAGCTAACGCTTGAATTATTGTTTGCTTTTGGTGAGTTCAATGTTGGGTAAACCCTAGTTGGCCATCTAGTGTTGCTTGCCAAGCTAAACTTAATACCGAAGGGGTTAAGGGAAGCGGATATCACAAAAGCAATAGAGGAAAAAAGCTTAGACATAAGTCCTAAAACATCGACCCTAGACATAGGGTGAGACTCCAAAACCACTAGAGTTTTGTGTGGATATATCTAAGTTAGATTAGCTATAGAATTATAGGTTTAACCACTTAGCCTCCTAAAGATACTTCATAGAATGTCGAATATGAGTTGAATTCGGTTTACTTAGTTTCTTGAGTTAGCTACGATTGCAATTGCCTTCTTGTTGCATTTTCTTTCCAAATGGGCATTAGCATTCTTGAAGTCCTTCAATTCCATTGTTTTTTTTTTTTTACAAATTTTCTTTTAGCCAAAACACCTCATAAATCTTTTATACACTCGGTTACTTTAAGTTGCAATTTGTCAACAATTTTGTGCCATTTTAGTACATTTTATTAAAACTTGTTCTCTTGGGTATGATACTCTAGAATACTTCCAGTTTCTTATTACTTCGATCACGTGCACTTGCGTGTAGCATCGATCAATATACCATAGTAAAGTATATTAGTAATATATCAGTGATATACTTTGTTTTAGGTATATCGGTAGTATAACAACAGTATATCTGATATACTATCGATTAGAGATGTCCACGAGGTCGGGTGAGGCCAGGGATGGCTTCCCCGTCCCCACCCCCATTTCATTCCCCGTCCCCGCAAAATTTTCCATTTAATTTTGCGAGGATCGGGGCGCTAATTTCCCTCGTGGAATTTGCAGGGATCGAGTTCCCCGCCAGGAATTATTCCTCATTTATATTTTTTTTATTTATTTTTTAAATTTTGATTAAATAAAAGATTTTTTTAGAAAATTTCTATTTAAATTATTAATTCATAATGGTAAATTTCTATTTAAAGAGAATTTTTTAAAATTTTCTATAGATAAATAAAATAATACATAATAAAATATTAAATTTAGTATTTATTATATATATAAATATACATATTAAAAAAATAAATTAATCGGGGCAGGGGTGGGGAATGAGGGGGACGGGGTTGGGGACGGAGACAGGGAATACATTCCCTGTCCCTGTCCACGTTTAGCTAACGGGGAAAAACTCCCCCCCCCCTCTCCCCAATTCCCCGCGGGGAAAATGAACATCTCTACTATTGATATACTTCATTGGTATATCAGAGTAAAGTATATCAGTACTATATAGTGATATACTTTATTTTAGGTATATCAGTGATATATCAACAATATATCTGATATACTATCGATATACTTCATAATAGTAAAATGCGCGAAAATGCTGGGAAGGCTATTTTCAACTTTTTCGATTTGTGTGTTTAGGTTGGCCAATTTTTTTTTGCCATATTTACAATCCTAAAAAATGGGTGACACGCCTGCAATTAGCCCAAAATTGTTGGCTAATGTTGTAACTGCCCCTTCAAATTTTTGTTAAGTGTAATCTCTCTTTGCCGACATGGGCTCATTCAAATAGTCAAAGGCCCCGTTTGATAATATTTTTGTTTCCTGTTTCTTGTTTTCCATTTCCTATTTCATGTTTTTTAAGAACTAAAAACATGAATATGTTTGATAACTATTTTTGTTTCTTGTTTTTTGAAAAAAAAAAAAGAAAAAAAAAACAAAAACTTGTTTGATAACTGTTTCTTATTATTATTATTATTATTATTATTATTATTATTATTATTATTATTTTGTAGTTTAAATAGAATTCAGTATGTATAATATAAACAAGATATAACATGCATTAAAATAAATATAAAAAATAATTATCAAAATTTTGATGTAAAATTGTACTAAAAAAAAAGTTTCTAATACAAATAAGTCTCGATGCAAAATTAAAAACAATAATAAAATTGTATTTATCCTTCAAATGTTGCCCAAATTTGATATGCAATCATTCAACAGAAGCCCACTCTTTCCAGATCAAACTCAAATCCAAATTCAGCTCTATATCAATTTTGTTAAACTTAAATGACCAGATCAAACACAATTCAAAAATATAGTAGAAACTTTGGAAAATAATAGATGTTTTGAATTTAATTCTTCTCAACTTGAATATCTTACTACACTTCGATTTGGACTCAAACGAATATTTTTTGGAGGATTCTTCATACGTGGTCATGCAAATAAGACCATTGTTGGTGCCTAACTCTCGAATAATTGCAAGAATTATTAAAGGCAAATGAGGTTATGAGTCTCTCTGTACCTAACTTACTCAAGATGCGCAATATCCCATCTAGTTGAGATTTCCTCATATTAGAAGTAAGACATCTTACTAGAGTTATTGGAATTAAATATCTCATCTAGTTGAGATTTCCTCTTATTAGAAATTTAACTCAGCCAAAGAAGCTAAAATGAAATCTTAGGAGCATATTGGAATCAAAAGTAATCTCCAAACGTCTACTCTGAAGGCATATTTAAATGTCTATATAGGTACTGTTAATGAACTTTATACTAAAACTTTCTATATTTTGTATTTTTTGGGTCAGATTCTAGATGTTATGTATCAAATATTGGATAAACCCATGAGCAAAGATGAACTTCAAGGAAGATTAGACAATATTCCTTAGACTTTAGAAGATTTTATGGCCGAGATCAAGGGAAGCAAACCAGATGCAAAAACTTTTGCTCTCAAACTCAGAGAAATGGTTATTATCCTCATCTCTTAGTTTATTATTGTTTGTTTTCTTCAACCTCTTAAAACATACCCTTTACCTATGAATTGCAAGAATTCTTCTTTATCAGTTTTGTCCCTTCCCTTATTAATAAAGGCAAATGAGGATAATTTTTAACTTGAGAAAACTTTATACTTTTTAAATGAGAACTATAGTTTAGGTAATTGGGGCAAAAGCAAAATTACATTTTAAGATAAAATCAAAATCCCAACATCAAATCCAACAGTGAAAGTAAAAACAATTTGGATGATTTTCCACTCAGTCAAATCCAACCGATAAACTTCATCGGACGTGATGGAAAAGCGAGAGAGAGATCTCAAACATGGAAAAAAGAAGCTCTCATATTCTAACTTTGCACCGGTTGTTGAGCAAGCCTTGAAAATACCTTGAGAAAATCCAAAGCAAGTCAAATGAAACTCAAACGAAAGAAAAATGAGAACAAAGAAGACTATGAAAAAGCAAATTAAAAGAAGAAGAAGAAGATGCACAGGAAAACAGAGGAGTAAAATGAGGAATAAATTCACCAATCTTCAACTAGGTTTGATCTTGAAGACGAACTCGGAACCCAAATTTCATAATCAACAACAATCGAAACTTTGTTTCCTGTGCGTGTGCCCTAGCTTGAGTGAAATCAAAATGAAAGAAATTAGTTGCCCAATATGATTTGCCAAAAATGACATAAATCATAGAGAAGTAAACTCAGAAGAATGGAGAGAGTTGAAGTTTTGAAATGAAGAAAAAGACATCTGGAAGAAACGAAGAAGGATGGACAGAAATGGAATAGACAGAAACTACTTTTTGTAGTTTCGGAAATTTAGGCCCAATTCTAAGAACGTTTTTAAAATTTTGGAAACAAGAAACAAGAATGGTTATCAAACAAGTTTGTTTATTAAAAAAAAAAAAAGAAAATAGGAAACAGGAAACAAGAATGTTATCAAACATGTCCAAAAATTCCATATTGAACTAAAAAAGAATAACTTTCTAAAACATGATTCCACCTCTTCTAAAAAAAAAAAAACCCTCCATTCTAATTTTCTCTCATAATTTATGTTCTTTTAGTTTAAATCTTATTTTAATTTCTTAATTTTTACATTTATTCTAATTCAATTTTTTATTTCTAAATATTTTAAAACTAACGTTCATCAACTTTTCTACTAAAATGAGGTAGGAAATGGGATTCGACCGTGAGTTATAAAATAGTGGTACCCTTGGCAAAGTGGCAGATTTCAATGCCTCTAAATTTTATGATAGGTTTCAATAATGGCCTATCAATTCAAAATTTTTATTTTAACCCTAAATTTTGAAAGTATTTTTGAACAACCATTTTATTATCTTCCCCATTAGAATGAAAACGAGATATGATGTGGCGATTAATTGAAAAATGGAGGTTACGTGGGGGCATACTTGACCGTGAGCTGCAACAAAAAATTGAAAAGTTTTAATCACATTCAAAATGGTCTCAATTGTTAGATGGAAAAATAAATTTACAAGATAGAGTAGCCAAGGAAGTCGTGTATTGTGAGAAAAATTATGATCAGGTAAAAATCCAACAACTTTATTGATAGTGAAAAGCCAAACATTGGAAAAGTTGAAGGATGATGGGGTCAAAAGAGAAAGCTCCATGAGAGGAATTTGTTTATGAGAAAAAAAATTGTGGAACAGTGGGGTTGGATAGAAAAGCATGGGTCTATGGAACATAAGAGAACAACAAAAAAAAAAAAAAATGATTGATGACAAATAAGGAAGACAATTGTCATCCTTAAAAGAAAGAAATTTATCAAGAAATAATGGTCCCTAGGTTCGACTGTCTTAAGGTTTCTTTGTTGTCTCTCTCTTCTCCAATCATGTTATAACCTTAATTTTTGTCAGTTGATCGTGATATAAAGGCCTCAAATTATGTCCTTCCTCAATGATCTTCTTACCCGCTCACAAATTTTGTTTCCTCCAAAATCTTTTGATCATAATGAGAAAAATAATATTTTACCAATAATCTTAAAATTTGTCCCCCCTCTAAATTAATTACATGATGTTATTCAAATGTGACTAAAACTTTTCATTTTTTTCTTCTATTTCAATCTTCAGGTTAACAAGGAAATTAATGAAATGGTTGTTTTGAATAATTTCAAAGGTTGAAGGTTAAAATGAAACTTTTGAAATAATAATGACATAATTGAAACATATTCACTATTTAAGCTGGGAGAAAGGTTTTATTGTAGACACATATCATATCCATCATCGTTAATAGGAAAACAATATAGTACTTTGTTTAGCACATGATTATTTGGTTTACCTCATGGTTCTTTATGTAAACTTTATGGTAATTTTACAATTTTACAATACAGTTGAGGATTCCACATCGAAAAGATGAAGAAACCTCACAATATTTATAAAATACGTGGGTTACTCATCTCATTGCCAATTAGTTTTGAGATGAAATTTTATGTTTCTTTAATATGGTATTAGAACCTATGAAGCTCAAAAAAGCAGTAGAATTCTTAAATACTAATAAATATTTTTACATGCAAGATTTAGTTTTGGATATACTTAATATGTTTTGACTAGTAATGGTGAGATTTTCTTGATCTCGAGTACCACTTCAATTAAGTCCTTTATCTCAAGTGCTTGAACATTATTCAATTATATGTAAACCTAAGGTTAATGGCATGGTGTGTATGTTGACGTCGGATTCTGGTCCTCGAATTTGTTTGGTCATGGAGTGGTGTCAGATTGATAACCAAGGAGACCTGCAAGAGAAGAATCCTAGCACCGGTGTGGTATTGTGCCCCACACGCTCTGATGCCTAAGTCAGTAGAGTGATTGGAGTAATCAAGAGCCGAGCACAGGTAAAGCTGATTATATCGCACATACCTTTTGGTGGGGGTGGACCCTCGTATTTATATTGTTTTCCCTCAATACGAGGATTGTTGCCCTCTATGAGGGTCCTCAGTAGTTAGTTTTCCGGTCAGTTGACGACCAAGATGCTTTATTCTCTTCTCGTGGTACGATCTCAAATTTTTTCAGGCCTTTGCGCCGCATGGGCTTGGGTGGGCCCCGACCCTTGGGCTTATCAAGGGTATGCCCCTAATAATGTAAATTTATATGATATAGAGGTGAATTTCCTAAACATTTAAAGCATGTTTGAGAGTGATTTTGAAAGAGATTTTTGCCATTTCAAAATCACTCTCAAACATGCCTCTAGTTATTTCGTTGCCTCACTATTTTGAATATATTATCAACTTTATCTCATATAAACACTTCGTCCCCATTTCCACAACTTGGTTAACTCTTTACACCAAATGTTGGGTACGTGGGTCATCTATATTTTTCAATGTAGTTTTAGGACATGTTTGGGAATGGTTTTAGAAACGTCATTTTAGCACAATTGATTTATTTGTAATTGATTTATTAAAAGTGATTTTCATATAATCATTTTAATGTTTGGTTCTACTGTGATTTTCATACAATTAAAAGTGATTTTCAATAACTAAGAGCATGTTTGGGAGTGACTTTAGAATAAGTGTTTTAAGCTAAGTGATTTAATTATAATTAATTTTGTAAAGTTTTAGTTACAAATCATTTTAATATTTGGTTCCACTCTTGTAAAAGTAATTTAAATTTAATTAAAAGTATTTATTTAAATGATTAATG
Organism: Trichosanthes truncata; assembly: GCA_033996785.1. Taxonomy (NCBI): domain Eukaryota; kingdom Viridiplantae; phylum Streptophyta; class Magnoliopsida; order Cucurbitales; family Cucurbitaceae; genus Trichosanthes; species Trichosanthes truncata. The sequence continues at coordinate 76,853,233 of JAWPNB010000003.1, forward strand.
TTTGTGTTTCAAAGGTGATTTTAGAATCATCAAATTACTAAAAAGAGTATTACATTTGAGATTAAAAAATTAGAAGGTGATAGACAAAAGTTATATCGAGAGGACTAAAAAATTAAGAGAGAAAAAATATAAAGCTAGAGAAAAGTTTCAAAGAGAAAAAAATGTTAAAGACATGGAGGGATAAAAATTTTAGAGAGAGAAAAAAATTTGAAGATAGAGGAATAAATTTAGAGAGATATATAAAAATTTGGAGAGAATAATAGAAATTTTAGGGAGAAAAACTTTAATGAGAATAAAAAAGTTCAAAGTCAATGACAAAAAAGTTCTAGAGCAAGAGAAGAGAGAAAAAAGTTAAAGAGATACAAAAATTATAGAGAGAGGAACAAAAAAAAATTAGAGATAAAAAAAGTTAGAAAGAGTTAAAACCATTGGAGGGAAAAAGTGAGAAAAATGAATAAAGTAAGAGATAGACATTATAAAAACTTTAGAGAGAAAAAATTAGCATTTTTTAAACAATAATGGATGACCTCAATGGTGACAATTTTGAGAAAACATGCTTTTTGATGGAAATTAATGAATTTTATAAAGGATGACGGTTTTTAACCGTCACAAAAAGTAATATATATTTTTTAAAATATGAAAGAATAGTCATTTTAAAGACAAAATTACATGGAAATCACCTTCCAAGTAATTGACCATGAATCACTTAGATTTTGGATGTTTCCAAAATCACTTTCTCATCATTGCCAAACATCACAATTTTGAAGGAGAATTGATTTTCGACATGTCAAAAGTGATTTTGGAGATTCCAAGATCACTCTCAAACATGTCCTTAGTGGTACCATTAAGAAGGAAGTGACTAATTGGATAGGTAAAATGCATAAGTGGGCCCTTGTTCATGTACACTTGATATGGTTTGTTAAAAGTTCAAGGAAAAATCTCATAGACAAAAATTATCACTTGTAGAATATCACAGTTTATCATGTTTGGAAGGAATGTATCAAGAGATTATACAAATTCTCTCTCCCTTGGATGATTATTTTTGTAGTAACGTTGTCTTTTTTTAGTTGGATGATTATTTATAGTAATGTCTTATTTTAGAGAGGCCAGAGGAATCAACCATCATAAATTTGCTCCCACAAACTTCTCACCTTAGGAATTATTTTTTTGGAATATTTATTATTATTTTTTTGGCTTTAAATTCAAGTTTTACTACAATCTTATTTTTGATATAATTATGTATTGAATTGCGGCATATGCATATTGTACTTGTGTCGTTTATTCCCTTTATTTCATTTGAAAAAACATAAACCTTTGAGAAAAAGAAAAAAGAAAATAACTTCTAAAGTACTAAAAGTTAGTGTCCTAAGCAACTTATGGATGATAAACGAGAGAAAAATTTCTATAATACAAGAGTATGAATACTCCTTTTACTGCCTGTCACGTTAGCATCCTTTTAAAAATGATGTGAAGTTCACCAACATTAAAAAATATTTATAAAAGCAAAATTAATAGTGTGAAATAAAGTTTTGAATGTCGATGTCGAGGAAATATCAAAGTCTCAATTTTATGGAAGTGTCGATAGAAATGTTGATAAAATGTAGATGTCATCTCTTTTAAATAAGCTAAAATTTCTTATTATTAATATTAGGTCTACAATAGTGATATTTTGTTGATATTTTAGTTATATTTTGTTGATTTTTCTATGATATAATGAAAATGTCGATTCACTCCTCATATCAATGTTGAACCTATAGATATGCAGAAATATATGGCGATAAAAATGTCGACATGTCAGCGAAACTTTAAAACCCCAGAGTGAACAAAATGAATATAATACTCGTGTAGTTTTGGACATTTTCTCATGATAATAGACTAGAAGGAGAGACATTGGGCAACATGTACAATTTAGGACAAATGATCTTGATTCCGGAAAGGTGTAAACTAACTCTAAAAGCTGATCCTTGTGTAATTTGAATTGTGCGCTATAATTAATTAATATATATATATATTATTCATATTTTATTTTTAAATTATATTTGGTTAAAATACTATTTTGGTCTATGTACTTTGAGTTTTATTCCATTTTGGTCCATGTACTTTCAAATGTCCAATTTTAGCTCATATACTTTCAATAAGGCTTAAAATTGGTTCTTACGGTTAGTTTATTGTTAACTTTTCTTTGAAGAAATTAGTCTCTATTAGCTTTTCCTCTATAAATTTTAGAAATATGTTCACATTGTATATTTTTTCTTGTATTAAAATTATTATTAATATTAAACCAATTTTGATAAAGATAAACTTCAAACTTATTATAGAGACCAATTTTAAGCTTTATTAAAAGTACATGAACTAAAATTGGACTTTGAAAGTACATGTAACAAAACCCAAAGTATAGGGACCAAAATAATATTTTAACCATTATATTTCAATCGTGGTTAAAGAAAAATTGAATAACTATATTTGTAAATGCAAAACGAATTTATGCATGGGATATATTTCATGCATTTAAAAAAAAACTAGTTAAGAGACTCGTGCGATGCACGTGAAATCTCATTGTCTTAATTGAAAGTAAAAAAAAAAAAAAAATAGTGTCTTTTTTTTATATAGTTCAACAACATTTGAGGTGGGAGAAAAAAAAATTTGTGTCTAAAACTATGTATATTTTGTTTTAGGTTAATTTCTAATGAATATGAAATGCAAAACTAAGTATATTTTGTTTCTGATTTTGTTTATTTTATTAACGATTCATTTTGTTTTAACTATTAAACTTTATTTTAATTTATTTTTGGAGGAAAAAAAACAGAACACAATACAAAATTTTCCAACATAATACATTGAAAAAGAAAAAAAATATATATGAAAGCAAGATTTATTTATTTATTTATCTATTAGACATGTTGTTTTAAGAAAATGTATGAAATATGACAATCATATCATGTCAATCACATTTGATAGAGAAACAAATTAATACTCGTGTATATCTTTGAAATACTTATTAAATGTAAGGAAATTTTAAAAATGTAATTTTTTTTTACAAAGATTCTTTATATCTGTTTTGAAATTATGTAAAATCTTTAGTTTAAAAAAATTTTGCTTTATTATTTATATATTTTTGAATGTTTCTCCCATCTATTTTTCTATTTCTTTCTCTTTTCGAATAATTCACAATTGTAAAAAGTTCTCTTTCATGATTTCATCCATTTTATGTGTTTTATTATCTTCCATCTCACTACAAAGTAAAAGGTAATAAATCTCTTTCCTACCTAAGTACCCTTCTATGTTTATATGTTTGTAATTTTACAAACGAAGTTGGAGTTTGAAACTTTACGAAAGAGTTATGTTATATTTTCAGTTATTATGCTTTTCAAAAAAACTATTGATGTGAAACAAAGTTTTGATTTTGATCATAATAAAAAAAGATTTTGAGTATAGTAAATGAACAAAATGATTTTCAATTGTTGAAACAAAATTGTTGAAACATTTTGTTTGTACATTTAATGTGTAAAGGATTTTGTTGAATATGAATGATAAACACAAAGATGTTATGGAATGAAATTCAAAGAAAAAAGGAATTCACAAGATAAATTATAAAAATTTCAAAAAGAAATGAAAGCATTCTAAGGATTGAAGACTTACATTTTTGTGTGATTGTGGATTCTTGTTAATTTTCCTTAATGAAGTGGTGGAAACATAAGAAGAAACTTTTATGAAAATATGAAAAAGAAGAAAAAATTATGTTACAGAGAGACACGATGATCGAAATAGTAATTATTTATATATAAATAGCTGATGTTTTTTTAGAAAAATACATGATTAATGGCGAATCTTTTAAAATTATATTTTAATTTTAATCAAATGGGTGCATCTATTTGATGTGTAAATGTAAGGACATCCACCCTTGAATAGTCACATCCCATATATAAATTGCAACTATTCGACCTAATTATATAATTTTTCTTAAAAATTTAATTTTCATATATACATTAACTTGAATAGTCATGTTTGAAGAATCACCTATATTGTACAAATTTCTTTCAATGGGCACCTCAATTCAAAGAGTTGTGTCCCATAACAAATAGTGAAGGGAAAAATAGGATTTTAATAATATTGTAAGGGCAAAATAGGTATGTAAAGATTCTCCTCTCATAACCCCTTTTTATATATAGTATAGATTAACTGTATTTTAATTATTAATAATAATTACTTTTTTTTTTTTTTGAGTTCAACAACATTTGGAGTGGAGAATTCGAACCTCACCTCTTAGTCAAAGATATATGTAAATTACCGTTGAGCTATGTTCACTTTGGCTACTTTTAGTTTTATATTTTGAGTTATGCTAATTATTATAAAATTAGTACATAAGCTGGGACGAATAAAAAGAAACTTTAGATTTAAAACATAATTTTTACATAATTTAGACTTTTTTTTGGGTGCAAAAGTTTACAAAATTGCAAAAGAGAATGTGTTGGAAGTTAATAATAAAATTAATTTTAATAAATTCTTTAAGAATCACAACTTTAGATGAGAGGGTATGTTTTTTTTAAGGATTAAGGAACACACCTTATATAAAAGAATGTCTTTTTATCAAAAGATACAACTTTATACACATAGATATGACTATTTGAATGACTACAAACAGTCTATAAAATTTGTGGTTTTCCTTAATAAATAAATAAATATACTCAAGATTTTTATTCTCTTCTCTTCTCTACACGATTTCTCACATAGTGTAGAATTCATTGAATCTTATGGTTGAAGTGCACCGTTCAAAGGTTAATATTCGTCCTATCTTGTGTGACAATTATTCGTAATATCTTGAGCACTACATAGGAATAAAATTGTCTTAAAGAAACAACAATTTTTTATTAGGGCTCAAATTTTCTTGTTTTTAGTACTAGTACCTTGTTTGAGTTCTGAGCTCTGCTGTTGTTTGTCAGTTTGGTTCCTTTATTTAGTTATGTCTATTTGGCTCAGGCTGGGAGTCTTCTTTTTTACCTGTTGTTGTCTTTCTTGTGTCTTGACCTCAGGCTGTGAGGTCATATACTTTTTACAATAAATTTATTTACCTTTACAAAAGAAAAAAAAAAAACATGCTACAACAAATTTTAAAAAATGGCAACCGAAGCCAATGAAGTTACAAGCAAATAATCCAAAAGGCAAGCAACAAACAAAGCTATCAATAAAACCACCCCCATGGCTAATGGTCCATGGTGTGGTAAACTTGAAATAGTTGCTTTCCCTCCATGTCTTGAATCCAAAGATATCATTTTGGATATTTTGGATATTACGTTGTGTCCAAAAATGATGGATAAAATAATAAAACCATTAATTCTAAATATTGTACAATTCACTAGTAACTCTCAATACAAGAGGTTTGAAAGTTTTGAAAGAAAAAAAAATCAACATTGATGATTTGAAATCATAAGTTTTATAAGCTAAAGGGTAATAGGTGTCTTGGATCTTTTTGAAACACTTTGGTACGTTGAGACTCTAATAATGGAACTTTTTTACTATTTTGATCACTAACAAATGAATAGTGCGTTTTTCTCTCTCTCTGTTTTTAAAAGAAAAGTAAAGAATTTTTTTTTCCTATTCCATATATAACGACTTCGTCAAAGATATTTGAGAGAGAATTTCATTCTTCCACAGCACTTGGGGAATAACTCAAAGAGAATGAGTAATCACAACGTTTACTAAAGTCTTATTTTATTTTAATTACGCTTTTTAGTGCTGTGGAATAATTTAAAGATAATCAACAATCAAAACGTTTATTAAAGTTTTGTTTTTTATTTAAATTAACCTTTTTAGTGCTCTAGAATAACTCAAAAAGAATGAGTGATCAAAACGTATATTAAAGTCTTATTTTATTTAAATGGACCTTTTTAGTGTTGTGGTATAACTCAAAAAGAATGAGCAATAGAAATGTTTATTAAAATTTTATTTTATTTCAATGGACCTTTTGAGAAAAAGGTTTTCAAAGTAACTTAAACTCTCTAAATAGCCAACATGAGCATGTCTCAACTGGCATAAAATGTATACTCTCAACTATAAGAGGTCATATGTTCGAATTCTCCCACTCTACATGTTGCCAAAAAAAAAAAAAAAAAAAACTTGAACTCTCCAATTAAGAAAATTTTATTTTTAAAAATTTAATGGAAAATTACTTACCTGTAGATCCATTAACTTGTCCACCCATTATCCAACTGGGTTTGTTCAATTGAATTTTTATTATTTGTAATTAATAATAAATTTAATTTATTATTGACTAAGACCTCGATTAAATAACTTCTGAAAAAACTCATTAGAATATCAATATTATTTAATTATTTAATTAAATATTCAACATTATTTATTTGATGTAAGCAACACTATTTAATTATTTTCTATTAAACGCATTTGCATAGTAAATAATGATCTAGTAAGGGAATTTATTGGATCTTGAAATTAATTAATTAACTTTTTAATTCATTGACCTTTTTTTTTTAATCATTAACCTAAGTTCACTATACTTTTCTTAGGAGGCAATATTACTCTAATATTATAAATTTAAGGGTTGCACTCTGGCATATAATCATTATCTAATTTAACCATTCAGAAAATGTTTTTATAATTGTAGTTGGGTGAAATTATATTGTTTTACCTCTACAACTACTTTTTATATTCTTGAATTTCAATGATACTCTAACAAACTTGTTTCATAATCTCTTCATAAGTTATATCCTTTTCAGGTTGACATGAAGGCATGTATTGATCTATTGTCCAAGAATCATGCAAACATTCAAAAAAGCCACTTATATATTGTCCTAATATGGATATGTTGGCATGCTTAACACTATCCATGTATTTTAACATCAATGTCATAGGTAAAGTGAATATAGTTCAATAGTAATTAGCATGTGTAAGAGGTTCAAATCTTCATAACCTACCTCTGTTGTACTAAAAAAACACAACAACAATTTCGTATATATTATACATATCACTGTTCAAATGCATATTTTTATATTAAAAATATAAAATTTCACTAGGATGACATAGAGTTAATATGTATTGTAAAAAATATCAAAACTTTTCATTTAATTTCAAATATAATATAAGTATGACTTGTACTTTTCATTTAATTTCAAATATAATATAAGTATGACTTGTCTTGGAGTGAGTACGACATGTCTACGAGTTTAAACATTTTTTTAAAAAATATATATATATCTTAAAACTCTTTTCCATTAAGTGATTTTAATTTATAAACTTGTGTTTTGGTTACATGTTAGAAGTGATTTTTTTACACACAACTTTGTTTGGTTGCACTTATCATACAGAGAAGAGTAGGAGATTTAAAATTTGAGGGCATTTTTGTAATTTTAGTATTCTTGGGATTTTTACATGTGAATTTTGGATTTTCTTTTTAACACAAATAATTTTCTTTATGTGATTCTAAAATGATTTATTAGGCATCACTTTAGAAGCACTTTATTTTTTTTTTTAATATTATCACATTTCAACTGATTATTGAGAAAATGATTATTAACCTAGTGTTTTAAATGCGACGTATCAACATTTTCATATGTTCGTGGGTTTGTCATCGACATGAGAGGTGAATTGACATTTTGATTATATCTTAGAAAAATCTACACAATATAACAAAAATATCACTAAATGTATACTTAATATTAATAATAAGATATTTAAACTTGTTTAAAAAATGTAAAATGTTTATTTTTTAAATTTAAATACTTTTTTTATTAATTTTTTATATTTATAATTTTTTGAAAATATCAATCGACACCGACATTTAAAAACTTGTAACCAATCTAATTATTTCAAAAGTGTTTTTTTTATTGCCAAACACACTAGATTTTTAAAAAAATATATTTTTGATCTTTCATAATCACTTACAAAGTTAATCCAAACACATCATTATTGTGTTGTATATTACACTTAAATATGAGTTTGAGTTGGGTTTTTCTATTTTTCAAAAATATTAAAATTTTATAATGTTTAAAAATACATATTTATTTTATTCTATTGAAAATTACAAAAGTAGTCAAATTGATGATGCCTAATTCAACACTATAATAATTTCATACGTGTTATCAATAAAGTGTTGGATAATTACTTAATTCAATTCTATAGTTTTTTAAAGCATGATATGGAATAAAATAGGGTATTGTATATATCATACGATTTTATTTTATTTTATTGGTATTCATGAAAAACAAATACTATAGACACAAAATATTGTTTTTTTTTTTGTTTTTTAAATTTGGCCCCATACTTTCCCCCTTTTTCCATGCATTAATAAGTGGACCAATTTTTAAAAACTTCCATTTCTGAAATATTTGGGTGAAAACATGATGGTCCAATGAATTCCGACACCCAAAATATGTGGACCAGCCCATGTTTTTCCCCCCCTAAAATTTCAGATAAAAATATAATATATTATTTATATCTATAAACAAACTCAATTTTAAAATTTAAAATCACGATCAATTTCAGCTATTTGGTCAGGTGGCGGTTCAACTCAAAATTTGTTGGTTCAAAACATCTTGGGTATTGATTTTTAAATTTGATTAAATTCAAATATCATATCCATATTTATTTCAGCATAAAAAAATATTCACGTTGATTACTCGACTACAATATATTTTTTAAGGTTTTTAATACTACTTTAATTCATATACTTTTATACTTATTCTATTTTAGTCTTCAAACTTCCCAATGTTCGATTTTAATTAGTAAGGGTCTGTTTGATAACGATTTAATTTTTAAAAATTTTGCTTGTTTTTTTTTTTTTTTTTACAATTTCTTTACAATGGTTCATTTTTTCTAAGAAAACATTTGAATTATTAGTCAAATTTAAAAAACAAAAGCAAAGTTTTAAAAATGATTGTTTTTTAGTTTTCAAAACTTGGCTTAGATTTTGAAAACATTTCTAAAAAGTAGATAACAAAATTAAAAAAAAAAAAAAAAAAAAAAAACCAAAGGTAAAAGTAGTGTTTATAAGATTAATTTTTAAAAAAAAACTAAAAATTAAATAATCATCAAACAAGGTCTAAACTTTTACATATTTTGTTTCAAGCCTCTAAATTCTACATATAATCGTTAATTTTTCACAAATAATTTTAAAGAAAAAATCTATATCTATTTTGAAATCTACTGGAGCAACTATGTATGTATAGGTTCAAATATTTGTCAACGTAAACATACAAATCTCCAATTCATTCAAAAAAAAAAACAATAATAACAAGGGCTAAAATGAAGTTTTATAAAAAAAATTGAAAGACAAATAAAATATTGAAAAGTTTAAGGGCCAAATCATCCCAAACACAATAGAGAGTGAACAGTATAGTATAGTTTTGAAACCTATTTTTTATTGTTAGAATTAAATGAAACCATACAAAAACCAAAAGAGAAAGGAGAGAGGCAAAATAATGACCACTACAAAAGAGAAGGCAAATGGGTTTGTATGTTTAATTAGTTTGAAAAAAGATGAAGTAAATTAAATGAGAGAGAGAGAGAGAGAGAGAGAGATGGGAAAGTGTTTTGGAGGAATGGATTTGCACCACTCCAACTTCAACTTCATCCATCCATTTTCCAATGAGGTGTCACTTGTACATTTGTGGGGTAACTATCTTGTCAACACTTTGCCCTTTTCACAGGTCCCATGTTCTTCTTTTTTTCAAAAATCCCTCTGTCCCCACTCTTTTTGTGTTTGTTTCCTTCTATTATTATCATCACTCTTTAATGGCTTTCTTTTTTGGTACTGTCTTCAAGAGAGGCCTACTTCTTTTTTCTTCTTGATCTTGTTTTCATTTTTTATTTTTTTAAAAAAATTAAATTTCTCTTCAACATCATAGGTTGGGTCACTTTTTTCTCTAAACTTTCAGCTCCTTAAATAATTAAACCTTAAACTTGAATATATGTTTAGATTTTTATCTTTTGGTAGGTTTATGATACATTCACTTATTAATTTCAGTAAAAAAGTAATGTAAGAATTTCTCAAAATCTGCCAACTTCAAAGAAAAAAAGCTCTAACAAATTAATGCATGATATCAATGATTGAATAAGAGGTTAAACTAGAAATGAAGTTCACAAATTTTTAGGAATGTATCTACCCAGCTTATGAATTTAAAGAGTTGTAATTTTAACTTATTCTTCAACTTAACTTTCATTTTTGTGTTTAAATAAATCTGTACATTTAATTCTGTTAGTTTGAGAATTATGTGAGACAATGTAACAATGTGACAAATGACGCGTGTTAGATAGACTATTTTAAGGCTCAAAAAGACCTTGGCTTATTACATCCTTCTAATCTTTTTCAAATACACTTATATATATATATACATATTAATTTCAACAAATTAAATATGTCATTTGTGTGATGCAAAAGTCCCATTTCTCTTATTTACTATCATTTTTGCTTCAATTATTTTGTAATTAAGGTCATTATAATTTATATTTCAAAGTTTGAGTTTTTTTAGGGAATATTTCAAATGTTTATTTTTTTTAAATTGATTAATTGTCTCTTCAAACAAAAAATTGATTAATTGTATTTTTCCTACATTAACTTTCTTCAATAATCTAATTTTTTTTTTTTTCATTTTCTCTTTTTCTTTTCTATAATAATGATAAAAACAAAAATAAATATATTACTTTTTAGATGCAAATAAATAATATTATTATTGTTTTTATATTTCTATACTTTTTAAAAATATTAAATTTAGAAATTAAATGTGCCATTTGCAATATGGTCATCAAATAATACATTTTTATTTTATTTTTAATATAATTAAATACACCATCTTTATTATTATTATTTTTTGAGTAACTCAATCTTATTAATAATATGTTGATTTGAGTCATTGAATAATAATATTTTACATCTTTAAACATTCTCCTAGCCCACCTTTTACTAATTTTTTTTTAAAATCCCATATCCCACCTACATATATATGTTTATTTAAGTAATTAAAATTTAATGATCTCCAAACCTCTCAAATTTCTCATACCCGACAATATAAATGTTTATCTATTGTAGAAACTAACAATATAAATGTTTGTCTTAAATTTCCAATTCTAATTTGATGAAGTTGAATAATGGTTTTTTTTTTTTTTTGTAGAAATTAACAAGCAATTTTCAAGAATGTTATTTTATACTTATTATAATTTTTTTTTTCTTTAATATATTTTTATAAAATGTTTGTATATGCTTTAATTTAATTTTTTTAGTTCAACAATATGTGAGGTGAGACTTTGAACCTCTAATCTTCTAATCCAATATATATGTCTTAACCAATTAAGCTATGCTCATGGTAGCTTCTTTAATTTAAATTTGATAACTCACAATATCCTAATTTAGATTAAAATTTATAAGAAATTTAGCATGTTCATTAGATTATTTTCTTTTCTTTATTATAATAATTCATATATATTATCTTAATTATTTTTTTTTAAAATATAACATATGTAATATTTGAGAATATATTAGATAAAAACTATTTAGCTCAAAATGAAGCATTCAATTTTTATAATAGTGAGTCTATTAGATTTTCTAACAAACCACTAAAAATTTATTACTTTCAATATAATAACTTTTATTATAATGAAAATTTTAAGAAATTGTTTTTACCTCTAAAATATAACTTAAATAAGGTATATAAAAATTTATAAAATATACACGTGACTTTTAAATAACAAAATAATAGGTATGTTAATATAGAATATTAACAAATTTATGAATCAAAATTACATAAATTAATTTGAATTATTTATAAAATTATAATTCTTTTAGTATCATAAACTTATAATTATTTATAAAATTATAATTCTTTTAGTATAATAAACTTATAGATTATATCATATTATATTAGTAATTAATCTATATTTTGTATTTTATACAAAATTATTTTATTAGTTATAAAAAAATGCATAATTTGATATATAAAAGTGCATCACACATGGTAAAAAACTAGTATATTCAAAAACATCTAAAATATTCATGAATCTAATTGGATTTGTTGAAGTATTTGTTTTATCTTTTATAAAATTATCTTCCAAATTCAACTTAAAACACTATTTTTTTCTGAATGTATTTGTTTGTTGAAGATCTTTCTTGAGCTAAAAATCGATCAAAATATCTCAACCTTACTATACAGTTCAATTTTAGAGAAGCATTCCACCTACCTATGCATAAAAAAAAACCGTCTCATTTTATACATTATAAAGTTGTAATTAAAAATGAAGAAAACGAAAGAGAACCCATTGTTAAATGTCATAGATAAAACAGAGAATAAAGATAGGTCGTACACCATAAATGAGGTTATATTGCTCTGTGTATAGAATGAGCAAAAGGGCTGTAAATATAAAGGGCAATACATGTCTAAATATAAATGGAAAGCTTGTAACAAAAAGGCAAAGCTTGTAACATGAAGGCTTAACAATGATTAAGAGAAGAAAATTACATGAAAGCCAATATCAACAAATATCACAAAATACTAATACTTTATAAATATGATTCTACATGCCAAACATATATACTATAAATTGAGTACAGCGAATGATGTAAAAAAAAAAAAAAAGAAAATTAGCGATTAAAAAATCCATTATAGCGAATAATGTAAAAAAAAATATTAAATAAGTTTAAAATTGAAAATTAAAAAAAAAAGATAGATAACAATACCCTCTTAATTGACAAAAATTGGTTTTTGAATTCTTAGTTGAGACTTCAATGTGAAACAATCAATGTTTCCCTTTCGAAAAATGAAAACTTTTAATTTCCATTATTGTTTTTGCCATCATCACTTGACATTTCGGTAGGAAAAAATAGATAGTATATGTATTTGACAACCATATTATTTTCCTTTTGATACATGAATGAGGCAATATTGCTCTGTGCATATAATGAGCAAAAGGGCTTTAAATATAAAAGGCAATACATGTCCAAATATAAATAGAAAACTTATAACAAAAAGGCTTAATAATGATTAAGAGAGGGAAATTATATGAAAACCAATATCAACAAATATCACAAAATACTAATACATTATCAATATGATTCTACATGTCCAGCAATATAGCAAAAAATGTCAAAAAAAGAATTGGAAATTAGCGATTAAAAAATCCATTATAGCAAATAATGTAAAACAAATTGAAAATTAAATAAGTTTAAAATTGAAAATTAAAAAAAAATGATAGATAACAATATCTCTTAATTGACAAAAATAAGTTTATGAATTCTCAGTCAAGACTTCATTGTGACACAATTCAATGTTTCCCACCTAAAAAACTAAAACTTTTAATTCCATTCTTGTTTTTGTCATCATCACTTGACATTTTGGTAGGAAAAAATAGATAGTGTATGTATTTAGCAATCATGTTTTTTTTAATACATAGATCACACCTATAGGATATCTCAATTCATTGTGTAACCACCTCCACTTGAACAGTTGTGTCTCATTGACATCTATTACACTTATACATGTTACACTTTGAAGAGTTATGTCCCATCAACAAAAGGCAAAATGGAAATTCACTAAAAATATAAGGGCAAAAGAGGAAGGCAAAAATTCTCCTCCATAGCACCTTTTAATATAGTATATAGATTGACCTAAACTCCTTTTTTTAGGGAGAATCAATTTATACTCCATAAACTTTAGGAGTTGTATCAATTAAAACTCTAAACTAATAATTGTATCAATTTAAACTATGAATTTTTATAAGTGTATCAATTTACACCATTCAATATATCCATTTGAAAAACATTAGTTCACACGTGTGCAAATTTATAAGTGTATCAATTAAACTTCCGAACTTTTATAAATGAATCAATTTAGACATTCAATTTGAAAATCATCCATGTATCAATTTTCACACATGCGAACATTTCTTAAAAACATTTAGACACTCTATTTAAAAATGGTCCATGCATTTGAAATAGATGGTCTAAATTGATTCAATTATATGAAAGTTCAAGAGTTTAATTGATACAATTATAAGTCTGCATACTTGTGAATTAACGTTTTTCTAACCAAATCTAACACAAAGTGTAAAATTGATACATTTATATTAAACTTTAGAGTTTAAATTGATACAATTATTAGGTTTATGGCTTTGGTTGATACAACTTTCAAAGTTTAATGGTATAAATTGATTTTGGATCCCCTTTTATTATCCACGTGTCATACTTGCATCATCGTGTCAACATTCACGTAAATAATCCAAGGAGTACTCACTTTACATATTCTAATGGCTACCACGTTAACTTTTTTTTTTTTTTTTTGTAATTTTATATTGTAGAAAGATGAATTCTAATGGCTAGGACCACATGTGAACTTCAATATATATATATATATTTTAAAAAAAGATGAAATAAAATAAAAGATTAAAAAGTTCAGTAACTTTAACCCTTTCTTTCATAGTCATCTAACCTTTTTTTTTTTTATTAAAAAAAAAAAAAAAATCTTTTCCTGAATTCTTTACAAGCAATTTGTAAAGTGCGTGTTGATTTGGTAATGGAAAAAAACAGAAGAAGTGTTTTTTTTTTATAAAAGTAATATTCCAATGTCTACTTTGGTGGTGGTGGTTGTTGTCTTGTTGGTTTCAATTTCCAAGTTGGAAAAGTTGTTGTTAATGTTATCATTATGATTTAAGTCAAGTTACAAATGGCATTTTTATTGGCAAACGTGTGTCACTATCTAAAAGAAAAGATATTTGGGACAGAATATTTATTTGGCTTGCTTGAATTTTAATCTAAGTTTGGGGATTCAAACTTACGACTTAAAAATAAATGGAAGGTAACTGCTAAGCCTTACTCATAATAATTTTAACCAAGTTATTATAAATTTATAATCAACTTTTTTTTTTCTTTTCTTCCACACAAAAATAAATAAGTATACGATATTAGCGCCTTAATTAAAAATTTCCAATGGTCTTCTTGGCGGATGAATTTGATAAGAAATGCTTTTAAATTTCAAAATTTTAAAAGATAGAAATGATTTCAAATTCTTATTTACGTTTGAAACCAAATTGATTTGAAATCACCGAAATTAAATTTTATTATTTGGATGCTCGTGAGAAATGAAAAGAAGGTATAACATTTTATTGTTTTGTCCTTATGATTTTGTAGGAGATATTATAATTAATAACAAAATATTTTAATATCAAATACATATAATTCTAAAAACATTGAATTAAAACAAATCAACTTATTAAATTAAAATTTACAAATGTTATCATTATTATTAAAAAAGAAAATAAAAAAGTTACAAATGTCTTAATTCAAATGAATAAAAAAAAAAAGATTGAACTCAACCAAATCTAAACAAAATTCATCAAAAGAGATTTGATTTTGTTCTGTTTAGCCATGGAGAAAAAAAATCAAAAGAAACATTTTTTTTTTGTTGATTTCTTCTTCAACCAATGTATGAAAATATGCATACAGATAAAAAAAAAAAGAACAAATTGAATCAATATATACAAAGGAACAAAAAAATATATTATTCTTATCAAATCAATAAATAAAAAAAATGTTTAAGAAGATGAAGAAAGCAAAATAAAACTCACCTCTAGTTTGCTTGTCTATAAACAAATTTTTGGGAATTGAAAAGTGTGATCGTATGGTAACAGGGAGAGTGAATAGGGTTGTTTACAAAAATTTAAATTTTTTTCAAGAAATTAAACTAAAATAATTCAATAAAAAATTAATTGAATAAACACCCAAAAATGCTAGAAATATAGAATATTTTTTTCTAAGCATACAATCTACTCAAATAAATAATTAAATAGCGAGTAAAGAAAAGAAACGACACCGAAGATTTTTATAATGGTTCGAAAATCCCTACTCCACTCTCCAAGACACATTCTTGGGTATTTTACTATGACAATCCTCTTATGGGTGAGAACCAAATCAGTTTGCCACTCTTTTTAAGGGTTCAAGAGTCAACCCCCAACATATCCTTTTGTAGGTTCAGGATCCAACCTATATCGATCATTTTAACGGGCATTCAAGATCAAACCACTACGATCCTTTTACCGAGTTCAGGATCAAACCACTACAAATCTTTTTTCGGGTTCAGGATTAAACAACAATTTGAATTGAAATTTTATAGCAATTTGAATTGAAATCTTATCTTAATTTGAATTTGAATTGAAATCTAATTTCAAATTGAGTTTGAATTGACATCAATTGGCTGCTTATTGGGAAATCTACAATGAACGGTCTTTTTTTTAATTAAAAAAACTTAACACCGAGGGATTTTACATTTGATCTAATCAATGTAGAACTAATGGCAATATTCCCTTACAATCAATTTTGCAATCACATATCACTTATATGAACAAATTTAAAATACCCACCATCCACAACTTTAATTCTAAATAAAATTCAAAAACTTGTCTCTAATATCAATTGAAGGGAATAATCGACTTAAACCCATAGCAGAAGTTTTGGAATTGATTTTGATTTTATTTTAGAATTAAACAAAAAACATTTTAGGCTAAGCAAAACATAACTTTAAGATAAATATGGAGATATTTATGGTAGGTTTTTATCTTATCCACAAAGTCTTCCTGGCTATGACTCGAACACATGACCAAGGCTTGTAGTAGCCTCTTGAAAAAAAATCCACAAGAGATTGAAGATAAAAAGGTCTAGAGAGAATTCTCTAATTCTCTATTAAGGAGATGTGTGTTTCATGTCTAACGGCTCAACTCAAGAATCCTATTTATAGAAACTAGAGGCAAATCTTTGCCATAATTAAAATATTATATTTTAATATCTAATATATTAAAATATATCTTATACTTATTTGAATCTCATTCAAATCTCCATATTTATTTATTTGAATCTTATTCAAATTTTTC
Organism: Trichosanthes truncata; assembly: GCA_033996785.1. Taxonomy (NCBI): domain Eukaryota; kingdom Viridiplantae; phylum Streptophyta; class Magnoliopsida; order Cucurbitales; family Cucurbitaceae; genus Trichosanthes; species Trichosanthes truncata. The sequence continues at coordinate 76,870,093 of JAWPNB010000003.1, forward strand.
TTTAATATATCTAATATACATTAATTATTTTAATATTTAATGTATCAAATAGAATAAATATATTTTCCTATTTTATATTTAATATATCTAATATATTAAATATTAATTTGAACACTTCAAATTAAATATCAATTTAAACATTTCAAATTTTTCTTTCAACTAAATTGATTTTTTAGTGTTACTATGAGCTAACAAGGGGACCTTATGGACCTATAGATTATAAGCTTCAATGATATAAAATTAATTAATTAAACTCTTTAATTAGTCAATTTTCATTCATTAACTTTAGGTCACTCCACTATAGATATAGAGTTGCACTCTTATGCACTGTAGGACAAGTTGTATCTATGGATATAACCACTACATGCAAGTCAATCATTCACGAGTTGTTCGTAATTACAGTTAGGTCAAAAGTCCGTTTACCCCTGTAATTACATCTTGCACCTTAAGTATCATTGATTCTTTAATGAACAATTTGTTTATGATCCAACTATAAATTAAGTCCCTCTAGGGCCAGTGAGAGGGTGGGGCCCCATTGTTCAAGTCCCAAAATCAGTACTTAAGGGAACTACTCATTTATTTACCCTATATGGGAAGGAGTGAATTCCATCTTGTAAGATTATGTTTCCAGCTCCCTATTTGGTCAAGTCCCCAAAATGATAGACTTATTGAATCGACTACAAAAGTCACTCTCACTCATGCAAATCAAAGGACAAACCCTCGCAGGCAGGAGTTCATAACTCACTCAAGATTTAGATCGAGTCGCATATGATCATTCTGATGAAATATTAATATTCTCAATTAACGAATTTATAAAGAGAGATCAAATATTTCGTGGTCCAGTCCAAACTCATTGTATAAGATACCCCCATTCACATGTCTCCACATGAACGATTTGAATAAAATCATTTGTAACTATTACAAAGTGGGTCGTATCAATAATGTTACCAGGATAAAGTATCCAACCTTATCCATATACTATGACCCTTTAGGTTATTTCTTGAACATTATCCTTCCGTATGTCAACCACATACTGTTTAAGATTACACTAATAATCTTGGATGTTTCATATAATGGATAATATTATATTGTAAATAAAATAATCAAAATAATTATTAATTATTAAATAAATCATTAATTACAAGACTTTAGGGCATAAATTCCAACAACTTCCACGTTCCAAAAAGTATTTGCAATGTCATAAACAGGAGTTGTGCAAACTTTTGGTGGGGATCAACGAAGAAAAAGATCAAGGTACATTGAATGAGCTGGAAAAAACTTTGTCATGGCAAAGAGAGAGGTGAGATGAGGTTTAGAGAGATAAGTCTCTTCAATCAAGCCATGATGGTGAAGCGAAGCTGGAGAATTATTAGACACCTTGAGAGTTTGTTAGTAAGAACGATAAATAGTCGTTACTTCAAAGATGGAAACTTTCTAGAGGTCCTGCTGGGGAACAACTCATCCTTAATCTAGAGGAGCATTATCTGGGGAAGAGAGATTTTTGAAAAAAGGCTATAGATAGAAAATAGACTCGAGAACCAGAATTGTTATAGATCGCGACCCTTGAATCAACATATTAGAGGGTTGGACTCCAGTTTGGGTTAAAAGAGGATCTCAAAGGAAGTAGAGTTAAAGAACTCTTGGATGAGAGAGTGGTCGGGTGAACTTTGGGTGAATCAAAGTAAGTAAATACGTTCAACCCCAGTGCAAGTGCACACTGCCGATGCAAGTATTAAAACAAGAGTATTCTTGAGTATCGATCCCTCAGGGAAAGGTGTAACAAAAATTATTGCTAAGAAAAATGTAAGAAGAATTGCAACTTGAAAACTAAAATTGCAAAAACAAGGTTGGGATGGTGTGTTGGTAAAAAGAGAATAATTACATAATCTAATTGCAAGGTAAAATGGCAAAAATTGCATAACTGAATTGCATAATCCAAAAATTGGAAAATAAAGTGATAAAGATTGCAAAATTGAATTGCATAGTTGACTATATGCAAAATTGAGTAGCAAACTAAATAGACTTGGTAAATGAAAATTGCAAAAGAAATTTTAGAGAAATGAGGGGCTCAAGTATGTCATTGCCCTAAGTTGTAATTGTAAACTAAAATTGCAATTCCAACCTATTCTACATTCAATCGTAAACCAAAATTGCTACTCCTATTCACCTTGAAATGAGGTTTTTAGAGACTAAGTGAGTGACTTATATGTCTATAGACCCTCTATCTTAGATAACTTGGCTCAACAATTTTATGGGTTTTGAAATCTTTAATCCCTATGTCTAGGGCAAAGAATTGGCTTATGTCTAAGCTATTTTCTCCATCACTTGTGCGAAATCTGCTTATCACTAACCTCGTCAGTATTAGATCTAAGCTTGAGTTGCTATCCTAGTTGATCAATCTAGGATCTCAACAGAATTTTATTCAACACAAGCAAACAATTGAGATGTAAGCTTGGTTTTTGTTGGAATTTTGGCTACAATTACTTCTTAGAAAATTCACATCCTTGAACCCCCTAAGAAGTATAGCTCATAATAAATCTATAAGAAACTATACTAAAAATTAAAACAAGCTCCATGTAAGAATAAAGTTGACTAATGTATTGCTCTAGGAATAAAACTCAAGGGAACGAAAATTGTTTTGCTAAATCTTAAGGAAATGAAACTTGTTTGCTGCCCTACAGTAAACAGAACATCAAATGCAAGACCAACAATTTCACTAAATCAGCTTCATAAAGATGATAATGTGTACTGGACAAAAGAAAACCATTAATAAGCTGAGAAAATCAAAACCAAAACCAAAAACATAAATTTGAATTGAGACAAAAACAAATCTTCAACTATAAAACAGAAACTATATTAAAACAAGGTTGAGTCTTAAAATAGAAACTAAAACAAAAACTAAACAACCCAAATCTTCACTACAACAGAAACTAAACAACCCAAGTGTTGCTTGAATCAAACTAGAAAAATTGAAGCTAAACATAAGAAAAACTTGCAATAAATCTCGGTAACAGAGGAAAGAAAAAACTGGAAAACAGGAGGAAGAAAAACTGCAGCAAAACAGAGGAAAATTTTAAATAAAACCCACGAAATTCTTCAAGAAAACGCCTCCAAAAATTCATGCTCTTCTTCACTCATATTCTCTCATTTTATAAGCATTCATTAGGGTTGAATAATGCCCAAATTTCGTGCTCAAAATCCCCCAAATCGTGTAAGAATTGATGATTTTTGGATATGGGTAAATGCAGATTTTTTTCCTTTGTTGAATTTTTTTGCTGCTTCCAAAATTGAAGTTTCATGAAATTGCAATTTTGGTTTTGCAATTTTCACATTCCCTGCAAACAAGCTTAATTTTTTTAGTTCTAGGGTGTCTGTGGAACCACCCCAACCATTTAAACTAGCTGGACAAAATCCCTCAAAGCAACACCAAACCAGATAAGCAGGTGATTCTAATTGCCATTCAAAAGTACCTGATTGAAGAGTAATGGAATCTGTGACTTCGCCCATGGTGAGGTGAGAGAACCACACGAGTCAAGCTGTCTGAAGGCCATCACCGTGTAATGCTTGGAAGTTCAATGTTGATGCGTCGTGAAGAGAGGCACGAAAGAAAAGAGGCCTAGGTTGGTCGATTAAAATTCTCGAAGGAAAAGCTATCTACGAAGGGTTGAATCCGTACCTCAAGCATCACAAGGACTCTTTCCTCCCGTAGATAGTGGAAACCGACTCACTCAAAGTCGTGAAAGCTCTAAATTATGAGGTCTTGATCTTTTCGAGTTGAAAGACGTTGTTGAAGAGATAAAAGTGCTAGCCCCTCTGACTGGCGTTGTTGATTTTGTGAAATGCCCAGGGTTTGAAAACAAGGTGGTCCATAACTTAGCATGGGCAATAGCTTTTGATTCTTTTGTTCAGGTATCTTCTTCCTATAGAGAAGAATACTCTGTTTTTTGGTCTTTTGATTACCATGCTTGGATTTCATCAGTTATTGAAAATGAGGTAGTTGTACTAGTTTCTTGTTGTGGTTAATGAAGTCTTATTTTTTTTTTAAAAAAAAAGACGAAGCACAATGAAATAAGTACTTGACTTAAGTATAATCCTTCATGTATTGTTTTGAAACTATTCTTCCCAAGGTTATAATGGCTAGTTTTCCTTAGAGAGTCATCAATATTCACTAGTACGTATACGCTCTATACAATATAATGGTATGTACGCTTCTTCAATTTACAATTTAACACACGATCAAGTGATATATTATTTTATTTTATGGATCAACTTTAGTCTTAAATGTTATTGATATGACAAATAATGGATGAGAGTAGTATGAAAAAGTTTCCGTACTATCATAGTATTAGAAAATTTCCTCCACTTAGTAGTATCCTACTATTTTCATTTAGGGGTGTGCAAAAATTGAGCCAAACTGATTGGTTCAGTTTAATTTTTTATTATAAAAATTGGTCCATCGGTTCATGCATTCAGAAAATTGAGTGGTTTGGTTCAGTTCTCAGTTCACGACAGTGAAAAACTTAGTAAAATCGAACCGAACCAAATTAATAATAATATATATTTTTTATATGTTTAGATTTAAAGTCTAAGGTCCGATTCTTATCAATTACTATGCTAGGCCACAGCCCAATATAAGACCTAATTCTTATCTATCCCAGCCCACAATTTCTTTTCACGTGGATAAATATTATATATATATATATTTTTTAAAACAACAAACCCTAACCATCATAATCACTTTCATTCTTCTCCTCCACACAGTTTCATTTCTTCTCCTCCATGCTGCTTCAGTTCTTCGTCTTCCCTCTCAAGTCTCACTCTAAGTTTCTTTCATCCTCCATTGCTTGCGCCAGTCGACAACACGCCATTCACTCGCTGGCGTTGATTTCTTCTCCTCCATGTCGCTTCAGTTCTTCGTCGTCCCTCTCAGTTTTAATTTTTTTCATCCTTCACCATCCGCGCTAGTCGACAGAACACCATTTGTGGCATTCACTTGCCCACACCGATAATCAACACCATCCACACTTGACGTCGGCAGACGGCCATTTTTCTCTCTCTCATCTTAGTTTCTCATTTGTAAGTTTAGATCTGTAGATTAACCTAATTTCATTTTAGATTGTGTTTGAAATGTGAATGAATTTGGGTTTAATTTCAGAATGATTTCAAACTTTTTTTTAGAAAAAAAAAATCCGATTATAACCGACCTTAACCAAGTCAAGTTGGTTCGGTTCAAAAACTAAAACGAAGCACCTTCGATTTTGGTTGGTTTAATGGTATTTAAAACTGATATGTTTGGTTCGGTCTATGGCTCTGTCCAAAATTGGACTGAACCGAACCGTGAACACCCCTATTTCCATTCACCAATTTGGTAGTACTTCATCAAATGATATATTATTTTATCTTATAGACCCCATGCTAGTTTTAAATAATTGTTGATATGATAAACAAATAATTGTTGATATGATAAACAATGATGAAGTTCTGTTTCACCATAGTATTAAAGATTTTCCCAATTTCAAAGATGTTTTCAAGAGATAGAAAATAAAAATAAAAATAAAATCATCTTCAAGAGCTTTGGTTTGAATCCAACTTTTTTTTTTTTGAAACATAGGTTTGAATCCAACTTGAATTATAGCATAAAATAGTCAACAATAAAGTTTGAATCTCTATATCATCATTTATGATGTGCTATTAAAATAAAATAGTCACAAATATAACATTTTTCTCTACAAAAATGAAAACCTCGTGCATGTATAAATTTCAAAATCCACGAGCACATGCAATAAAATTATTAATAACATTGTTCTAAAAAAAAATCCACGAGCAAATGCAATAAAATTATTAATAACTCTCATTTTTTACGAAAAAAAATGAGTTTAACTCAGCGGTAATTGACTGTACTCATTTTCTTAAAGTTGGAAGTTCAAATCATCGTATCCTCACTTTTTTACTAAAAGAAAAACTCTCCTTTTTACATCTCGAGTCACAACTAACATTTGTTACACATAGTTTACCTTCATTACAACAAGCTTAACTTAAAAAGAAAAAATCACTAATATTAATAATACTTAAAATTGTCATATAAAAATTCAAAAGAACGCACATATATATTTCAAAATAAATAAAATTTATTAAAAACCTGTTTTGTTAAAAAAACTTTTGCAGGTCATAATAAAAGGATCGAGGACAAAAAACCAAGGATAACGAGAAAACGACAGAGTCAATGTCGTTTAATGGGGAGATGAGTGTGCTTTGGAAGCCATTCGTTTGCATTAATAAAATCAAGAGAGAGAAACGGGTTGGCTTCTGACTCAGTGAGTTCTCTGGACCATGAAACTCGTCCTCCATAATCTGCTCCTGGCCCTGAGCACCTGTATTGCCCATAAAATACAGTCCTACATCCAAAAAAAACCCCCCATTGCTCTCATCATTTCATTTTTTGCTTTTTGTCTTTTCTTGTCAATATAAAACCAATAAATAAAATAGATTAAAATATCATTTTAGTCTATTTATTTTAGATTTTATTTTATTTTGATCAATGTATTTATAAGTGTCCAATTTTAGCTTATGAACTTTCAATAAAACTTAAAATTGGTTCCTATGATAAGTTTGAAGTTAATTTTTATTAACATTAGTTAAATAATAACAATAATTTTAATACAATAAAATACACAATGTGAACATATTTCTAAAATTTATAGAGGAAAAACTAATAGAGATTAATTTTTTAAAAGAAAATTTAACAATAAACTAATAGTATAGACCAATTTTAAGCTTTATTGAAAGTCTAAAGACTAAAATTGAACTTTTGAAAGTACATAGACTAAAATGGAACTAAGCCTAAAATACAGAGACCAAAATGGTATTTTAGCCATGATGATTTCAAAAGATATATTATTTTGAATTATGTTTTAGTTTTTAAATTCTTTTCCGCTCCATTTGTTCATCATTTTATTTTTAATTTTTTGTTTCTAAAAGTTATGCCTATTTTTTTCTCAAAATTTATTATATATTGTCCACTATTTCTACAAACATACATACGTGCATTCTTAGTCAAATTCTAAAAAGCAAAATTTTAAAAACTACCTTTTTTTTATTTAAAAAAATGCTTTGAATTTTGAAAACATTTTTAAAAAGTAGAAAATAAAGTAAAGAAATACATAAGTGGAAGTAGTATTTATAAACTAAATTTTATAAATAAAAAACAAAATAGTTATCCAATGGAGTTTTGATAATTATGTTTTAGTTCTATTCTAGTTCATGAACTTTTAGAAAAATATGTTCTTCCCTTCTATTATTTGTTTCATTGTAATTTTTTTTCCTACTTTTAAAGCCTATGCTTATATATTGACCATTTCTTTTGTATCCTAATTAATATTCAAAATCAGTTTTTTAAATTCTAATTTTGAAAAGTAAAAAGAAAACTTACATTTTTTAAAAAACTATTGACTAAAAATTTAAAAATGTTTTCAGAAAATGAAAAATTAAAGAAAGAAAATGTATGCATGTAAGTAGTTTTTTACAAAATTTTTAAAAACAAAGTGAGATTTTAAAGTTTTTCTTTCTATACACACACTACGTACCACTAGTTTGAACAACAAGGACGAAAATAAATTTTCATGTAAAATTGGGTGAAAATAAAACATTAGAGAGAGAAAAAAAATAAAAAAAAAGGTGAACAAAGTTTAGTGTGTCTAAACTTTTATATTTGTGTCTAATAAGTTCTTAAACTTTATAAATGTCTAATTAAGTCCATAAATTTTTAATTTTGTGCGTAATAGATCTATGAATTTTAAAAGAAAAATACTTGACTGCTCCTCAGTATATAGGAATCTCTCTGCTCCCCACCATTTAATTGTTGACAATAAGAAGAGATAAAATATTTTTTACATTTCTCTCTCTTTGATGCTTTCTCTTTCCTTGTTGTCAACAATTAAATGGTGAGGAACAATGAGATTTCTACACATCGGAGAGCTACCAAATATTGTTCATTTTAAAAAATGTTGAATAGAAGTCAAACCACCTATTAAATACTTCGTAAAATTCAATAATTTATTAGATACAAATTAAAAAATTTGAAGACTAAACTTGTAATTTAAATAAAAAAAAAGGCTAAATTATAAAAAAAAAAAAAATACTCACAAACTTTGCCATTTGTTTAAAAAATACTCCTATTTTTTTAAAAGTTGCAATATTATCATTAACCTTTCATAACCTTCGTAAAAGTTGCAATATTATCATTAACCTTCGTAAAATACCTTTTTTGAAAGAACGACGTTCGACCACATCGAATTTTCATCTAACATCCTAATAGATTTCTACTTGAAAGGTAGTTTTGAAACAACTTTGAAAGAAGAAAGGTAATATTGCAACTTTTGAAAAAATAAAAGTATTTTTTGAATCAATGACAAAGTTTAAAGGTATTTTTTATAATTTAATTGATAAAAAAAACATATTTTTAAATTAAAAAAAAAAAAGAAGTTAATAAAAACAAGAATAACAATAAAAAAAATTAAGAAAAAGGAAAGAAAGAAGAAAGGACGTACAATTCGCGGTTTTTGTCGCCCCAGTTGTACCAACCAGTGGGAGTGATGATTTTATCCATAAAGGTATTAGCAAACACAACTCTGGAGAAGCTGCCCCACGCCCGACCCAAATACAGAGCGCCCGACCCGGAAACCTTACAGTTCAGGAACGAGAACCCTGTTTCCTCCAGCAGGCTGTTTCTCTTCTGGGCGGTCAGAGCGCCGTAGCTGTTCGTAATGGCGTGCAAATGGCAGCCGTCGTAGATCGACAGCCCGTCGCCGAACACGAAGTCCACCGACCCCTCGATGTAGCAGTCTTTGAAATAGTGCCGCCCCATGTGGTCGTACAGCGTGTCCTGTGCGCCCATGAACCTGCAGCTTATGAACGCCGCCGCGTCTCCCGATATTCTGAACGCCACCGCTTGCTTCCCCAGCGCCCCCGACGGCGGCGGACTCGCCTTGTTCTGTTTTTCAGCGTCGTTAGAGTTACTTGTAGTTTTAACTTCCATTTTTTTTATGAAACTTTAAAGATGGTGTTTATTTAGTATATATTTTATGTTTTAAAAAGTTTCTTATAAGTTCCCTTTTTTAGTTCAAATAGAAGCGAGAAGATCGATTTTTTTTACCTTTAGAGAGGAAAATTGTTTTTGACCATAGTATAGTATAATGCTCTCGTTAGCCTTTCTAATGAGTCCATGAACTTATAATTTTTTTGGCTGATAAATCTCTAATGTTAACTTTATTTATTTTTGAGATATGTTGATTGTATTTATTCAAGAATGATGTTTGAAATTAGCTCACCACATGATTTTTTAAATAATAGACCGTTAGTATATTATGTAAGTGTTAGATGAACTAAGGACAATGACCTTGACTATTACACACAAAATTTAAAATTCAAAGATCCATTAAATTTCTTTGAATATAATGACTTAATAGACACAACCTTGCAAGGAGAGGCATACCTATAAAGCGATTACTACTACCCCTCGCCTTGTTTTGTTTTTCAAATAGGAGTGGGAAGATTTGATTCTTTTTCCAGTTGAGTTATGTTTGTGTTGAAATTTTTAATAAGTTCATGAACTTTAAATTTTTTTTATGTCTAGTACTAAATCTTTACTGCTAACTTCATTTAATATTTTTGTGATACTGCTTGAAATATGCTCACAGCATAATTTTTTTTAATAATATATAGTATGTTATGTAATTGTTGAATGAATTAAGGGCAATGACCTATTAGACAAGTGAATTTCAAAATTTCAAGAATCTATTAAATTTATTTTAATATAATAACTAAATAGACATGACCTTGAACGTAGAGGCATGCCTATAGAGGAATTACTTTTCCTCTCCCAAATTTTTTAAAAATATATCATTTTCATTTTATATATAATGGCCTTCAAATATTTTTTTAAAAAAATTATTTTTTTAAAAGAAATTTGTGTACGATGGCCTTCAAAGTTTCATATAATCTAATTAGAGCTAGTAATTTTTTTTTTCAAAAAGTTAATAGACTTTTTAACATATGTAAATATATCTTTACATAATTGTAATAATCAGTAATTAATCTACGTAGCCTATTACCCAACTATAATTATTAATTCATATACTCTAACTTTCCTATATTTGCAATTATTTTTTAGCTATTATTCTTGTAACACTTAGATAATTTATGTAGATTATTATAACTAAACTATTATTATTAAATATACATAAATGTTATAAAGTTATATAATAATTCTAATAATCTACATAAATAACCACACATAAATGTTATAAAGTTATATAAATAGGAATTAGTGAGGTATACCGAGATTTATCAATTAGTTGATATAACCACACAAATATATGCTGACTAGCTATTATTCTTGTAACACTTTATATAATTTATATAAGTTATATAATATTTTAGCTAGAGTTGTATATAATAAAAATATGTTGACTAGATTATTAAATATACAACTCTAGTCAACATATATTTGTGTGGTTATATCAACTAATTGAGAAATCTCGGTATACCTCACTAATTCCTATTTCCAAGAAATTTGATTTTAAAAATAAATAAATTATAGTTCATTATATATAATTTGTTCTCTCTCTAAAATATATTATGTTAAATTACAAGTTTAGCCCCTAAACTTAGAGTTGTGTCTAATAGACCTCTAAATTTTAAAAAATATCTAGTAGGTTAATTTTTTTAAAATTTTGTTTCTAATGGAGCACTAAACTTTAAAAATGTACAAATAGATCATTGAACGTTAACTTTGTTTCTAATAATTAAGTCTCTAACTTGTTCAACACTTTTTAAAATTTACAGAACCTATCGGATCTTGACCTTTCAATTCTGTGTATAGCTAAAAGGTTCATGAATTTTAAAAAATTGTTCAATAAGTTAAGAGTTTTTCAAACACAAAATTAAAAGTTCAGAGATCTATTAGAACAAAATTAAAAGTTCAAGAACTTATTAAATATTTTTTAAAGCTCAAGAAACTATTAGATACAATTTAGAAAGTTCAAAAATTAAAATTGTAATTTGACCAATATATTATTAGTTTAGTCCCCAAATGAAATACGTTTTCTAGATTTGCCCATTGTTGAAAGTTAAGGGATCTATTATAAATTTTTTGGAGCTCGAAGACAACTTTTTATTCCATGATCTTTATCATAAATCATTTTAGCCTTTTCCATTATTTTTTAAAACTAACTAATAAAAAATTGAAATAGGACACATTTTGTTCATTTACTTGAAGAATTGATGTATATGAAAACAAGTACTTAAAGTTGCATATAGTAGGCAGGGTACCATGTCTTAAAACAAATTTAAATAGATATTACATTACCAACAAAAAAATGTAATGGGTAGTAAAATAATTTCTTACATAGTTGAAGGAGTCAAATAGAGAACAGTAAAATTTGGAGAGCTAAGACCCTGTTTGATAACTATTTAATTTTTAATTTTTTGATTTTTAAAAATTAGGTTTATAAATATTACTTCTATTTATAAGTTTCCTTGATTTGTTATCTATTTTTTACATATGTTTTAAAAAACAAAGCCAAATTTTGAAAACTAAAAAAAGTAGTTTTGAAAATTTTGTTTTTGTTTTTGAAATTTGTCTAAGAATTCAAATGTTTTCTTAAGAAAGTGAAACTTATGGTAGAAAAGTGATAATACAATTTTCAAAAATAAAAAAACCAAAAAATAAATAGTTATCAAACGGGACCTAAAATATAGTATTTGAAAGTTTGTAGAATAGGCACTAAGTATGATTTACATCTAAATTTCAATAGAAGTTAAGGGTTAAATTTGAAAATTTTAAAGTTGGAGGATCAAAATATAAAGTAGATAATAGTTCAATTGATTTTTTTTTTTAAAAGGGCTACGGAAATTAAATATAAAATAAATAAAAATGTAAAGATTGAAGCTATATTTAAATAAATATTTATTTAATTCTCTCTCAAATAAACAAAGAAAAAAAAAAGTACAAAACTGAACTACTTAATTGTTTTAAATAAAGATACATATTATATTGAAAATAAAATTTTTGTATAATACATTATTTCCAATTTCATCTCGATCATTATGATATTTTAAAATTGTCGCCAGGTCCTTCCAAGAACTATATGTCAGTTTGGTCATTGTATTATAAAAAAACAAAAAAAATACAAACATGTCAGTTTGGTCATCGAAAGTCACAAGCAAATTACCATTTACATACGACACCCAAACTTTATTCCTTCTATTCTTAATTTGCATATTAGGTGAAATAAAAAAAATATTGTCAATTTATTTTATTTTATTTTCTAAAAAACTCAATTGATAAAGTGTGCCTTTAAAAACCCAGATTTCTTTTAGTGATATATATCGAAGTAGTAAAAATAATGATAACACTGTTTAAAAATTTAGGTTCAAATTTCTATCCTTGAATTAAAAAAAAAACCTGATAAATTCTATATTTTTAAAATGAATAAAAATCATTGTGCAAGTATTGTGAGTAGTGATTAAAAAAAAAAAAAAAAGGGAGAATGAAAACCAGCATTTAAATTTTCATGCTTATTTTGTTTTGGATTCTAAATTTTCAAATTTTAAATTGATCTCTAAAACTTTAGAATTAAAAATTGTTGGAGTCTTTTTATCATTAATTTTCTTCATTAATCATTTAAAATTTTTAATATCCATGTCAAAATTCAATACCTAATTGAGATGTGGCTGCAAAAACTTGTCCACCAAATATCTATTTATTAGGTAGATAAACTAAACATGTGACTATACCAAGCCAACGAGAGATATTTTTTTTTTAAAAAAAAGAAAAAAAAAAGTAAAAACTGGAATACTTTGTTGTGTTACTTAATTTTTTAAAAAAAGTTTAAATACTGAAAAAAAAATCCTAACGACTAATAGAATTGAAATTTAAAAATTAGTTAGAGGTAATATTTCGTTATAATTTTTTTTTAAGAAAATAAAAAAGTTACCTTGAAGGTGATGTTCCTAGCGATGAAGAAAGGAGAATTAACAGCAAAAGTTGCAGAAGCAAAAGTGCCCATCGGACGGCCGTTGTCACCCATATGGTCCGCCGTGTCGCTCCATTCAATGATCGTCTTCTCCGCTCCTTCACCCTCCACCCATATGTAACTCATCGTCGCCGGAATCTCAACCTTCTCCCTACATGCATGGGCAGAGAGCCAAAAAAACAGAAGAAATAAAGAGGCAATTCATCGTTTTATTTCTCTCATATATATTTAAAATATTGAGATTTCAAAGATTTTATTCTAATTTCTTCCTTCACATTTTCGGAATGGAAATATTCATGTTAGAATATATAAAATTTTGCTCCTCTTTGTGAAATTAATTTTATTCTACACACTTGGTCTCGTTGATCCATTTTCCTATTATAGTATAAAATTTTGCACTCCTCTTCTCGATAACAAACGACTCGAGTGTTGAACAACTTTTAGAAAGTTAAAAAGTGTTTTTTAAGTTCATTGAAAACAATTTTCAATTGTTTTTTGGTAAGATAATGATTTGAAAACTCCAAAAATACTAAAAAAAACATGTAAATGTGTTGAGGATCCCACATTGGAAAAATGTAAAGATACCTCACAATTTATAAGATATATGAGCTACTTCTCTCATTGCCAATTGGTTTTGAGATGAAATCCCATGTAATTTAATATGGTATCAGAGCTCATTAAACCCAAACGGGTATTCGGTCCAAAAAATTAAAATTGGGATCCGATCCAAGAATGGTGAACCCAAAGTGACACCATCTTGAGGGGGCATGTTGAGGATCCCACATTGGAAAAATGTAGAGATACCTCATAATCTCATTGCCAATTGGTTTTGAGATGAAACCCCATGTAATTTAATAAAATGCTTTTACAAGTTTATTATCTTTGAATTTTTATGCTTGTGTCTAATAAGTTCTTAAATTTTAAAAGATGTCTAATAAAATTTTAAACTTTAAAAGATGTCAAGTAGATTCTAAAGATATTCGATATTTTTTAAAGTTAATATAAAATTGATTTTGTATGTAATAATACTATAAATTTTAAATTTTATATCTAATAGGTCAGTAAATTTTTTTAAAAAAATGTCAAGACAATAACTTATTAGACACAAAATCAAAAGTTTAAGGTCTACTTAACACTTTTAAAAGTTCATTAATTTGTTAGACACAAAATTGAACGTTCAAGCATCTAATAGACAATTTTAAAAGTTAGGAATCAATTAAATATAAATTCAAAAGTTTATGATTTTTTTTTATTTTTTTATATAGAAAGTTTATGAACTAAAACTTTAATTTAACTACAATATTTTTATTAATATATATATTTTTTTTATAAAAACATCATCTTTAAAAATACTTTTCTTCAAGTCACATGAGTATAGTTCACTTATATACCTTCAACCAAAAAGTCAGAAGTTTGATTGGTTTGAATCTCTATTAGATTATATGAGGTTACATCTCAAAACCAATTTCCAATGTGGATCTTCAATAATCTCCACGTACTGTTGAACTAAAAAAACCTCTCTTAAAAAGTCATTCCACAAGAGCTATTAAAATCAGTCAAATGAAAGTGAAACTCACCTGTAGATTCCGGCGCCGACGTGGATGACGATCCGGCACCGGTTGACCACCGGCAGAGAGTTTATAGCCTTCTGCACCGACCGGAAACCTCCGGCCTTGGGCTTCTTCGAAACCTTCAAAGTCAAACAAGGCTTGAACTTGTTCTTCGTCTTTTGAAAAAGCGAGTGCTTGAAAGAACCCATATGTCTTATCCACTTCAAGTACTCATCTTCAACTTTTCTCATTCCCCGGCCGCCGCCGACAGTCCAGTTTTGGCCGTAAGAAACGGCGGCGCCCGGCAGCATCATCACCACCAGAAAAAAAAACTTCACCAAGCTCATCTTCTCGAAGAAGCTGATCTCGTCTCACTTGCCTATACCTTAAGCCGACACTGCAACGCTGCGATTACAATGTAGATAAGTGTTTGAGGAATGAGAGGCTTAAAAAGCAAATTGAAAAACGCAGAAATGGGAAAGAGAGAGACCAACATTGGGGGAATCTTGCAGCTGTGTGTCTGTATTCAAATTGTCTGTTTCGCCATTAACGGCCATGAAAATTTTCAGACCCATCTGTGACTTTTCAGTTTAAATGGTATTTTTCATTGTCTTTTCCTTGGAAGGTAGAGCATTTGAATTCCAATATATATATATATATATATATATATATATATATATATATATTTAAAAAACTTCAATATAACCGAGAGAAAGAGAGAGAGAGACAAACAAGATAAAACGCATTTTACTCCAAAATATAGCTTTTCATTTGAAACAGTTAGTTGAGTTTTTTTTGGCAGAGAAAAGTGGTCATTTTGTGGCCGACAATTATTTGAGGAGACCGACAATTTTGCACTATTGAATTTATAAGAGAGCTCACATATTGTAAACAAAAAAAAAAGAATTTATAAAAAAGGTAAAAATACTTCGAATTTGTATCTCATAGTCGTTATTAAGGGACATGAAGATTTTGGAATCTACATTCAATTGTTGTCAAGAAACCACCACATTCTAACAGCCTGATATTGGTGGGATATTTGTTTGGAATGGAAAGTGGGAAATTTGGGTTGGGATTTTGAGATGGTGTTTTGCTAAGATTTATAATAAGGCCTAAGTTTGATAAGCTGGTAAAGGAAAGGGAAAGTGAACTTTTCCTTGTTTTGGACAACTGGGGTTCTAGAAGATGACAAAGTTTGGGCAGTGATCTGATTTTGATCAGCCTCATGATGGGAGAATAGAATTTAAGAGTGATGAGCAAAGAAAGAAGATATATTAGTTTGGTTTGATAACTATTTCCTTTATGCGTTTTTTTTTTCTTTTTCATGATAATATTTTTTTTATAGGGTTCATTTGTGTCGTGGGTTTGTTTTGGAATCTATGTGTGATCACATTATTGGATCATTGTTGACCAAAATCTTCACTTTGGAATAAAAAAACATACAATTTGTAAAGAGGAAAAAACAACTTTTTAAACAATAATTATCCAAATATGAACCAAAAATTAAAGAGAATTGTTTTGAAACAAGTCACTAAACAAAGCCTAAAACAACGGTATTTATTTATTTTTTTCCCTTTTTAATGTCAGGGAATTTTTAGGCAAATTTTTAAATATAGTATATTATTGTTTTAGCTGTCTTCTCTCTCTTTTAGTTGCACCGCGAGGTAGCCAAAATGAGCATAGTTCAGCGGTACTTGATATGTACTCTCGACCAAGAAGTTAGAAGTTTGAATCTCCTAACCTCTAAATATTTTTGAACCCAATAAAAAAAAAAAAAAAAAAGTTGCACCGAGGTGCACAATCAACAATTCAAAATGTATAGTTGATCTTTTGAGAATTGGGACAATAGGGTAAAAACAAAATGAGTATTTATTTATTATTTGCTTTCACTTTAAAATCTAGCCAAATGGAATGGAACTGCTCAAGTTTTGACCCTATTGAAGCAAGAATCATGCTTTCGAACTTTGTGGACTTTTGTGAGGCTGCTCTTCATGTTAATCTCTCTTGGAGCTCCTAACTTTATGCTCCATCATTATCATTCACTAAGTATGGTTCTCTAGCTTTTAAAAGATTAGAACATTTTTTGTCTGCTAAAAAAGGTGACCGACAACGAAAATATTTTGTTTATAAACCTATTAGAAAATAAAAATTGGATTGACATTAGTTTCATATTGAAATTTTAAAGTAAATCAAAAAAATATAATTTTTTTTCTTTGAAGATTTTTGTGTAGCAAGGAGGCAAACTTCTTTTTTAAGTTCTTCCTCTTTATACCTCCATCGCTCTTGCGTTAAAAAAAATATTTTCATTTTTCTAATATAAACCTCACCAAAGGAGGAAGAGAGACTAAAACCAATTATGGTTTCATTTATAGAGTCCTTAAGAGGTAGTAGTTGTCTATTTAAACACTTTTAAAAATCTTTAATCTATATCTATCTATACTATATAAATAGGACTTGAGGGGAGAAACTTTTAATTTTCTTTTTTGTCTCTTCTTAATTTGAAAACTTCCTATTATGACCTTCTTAATTAAAAGATTTTCTCTTCTGCCATCAATTTGAATAAATGTTCTAAAATCTCTACGCATGTAATCTCTAATTTGAATAAATATTGTGAAATCTCTACGATCTCCAATTTTCCAACTAACTAATATTTAAATTTTTTAAAAAAATTATTAACAAAAACTACAACAATGATTTTGAACCTATGTATTTTTGAGAATATATAAAATTATTATGATAGTTTTTTCTTAAAATAAAACCAATATTCAAAGATTTTTAATGTATATTTAAAAATTTATATGATCTCCAATCTTCAAACTAACTAATATTAAAAAAAATTTAATGATAATTTAAGAATTAATAACAACAACTAAAACAACATTTTTGAACCTATGTATTTTCGAAAATATATAATATTGAGGATCCACATCTGAAAGATGAAGAGTGATATCACAATTTATAAGATATTACTCATCCCATTGCCAATTGATTTTGAGATGGAACCCCATGTAATATTAATATATAAAATTATTAAGAAAGATTTTTCTTAAAATAAACTAATATTTATACATTTTTAATGCCAATTTAAAATTTTAAGAACAAAAACTAAAAAAAAAATTGAACAATTCATTTTCGAAAACATATGAAATTATTATGAAATATATGTACATTTTAAATACATTAATATTTTAAAGATCATGAATTTTTTAAAATAGATTTTTAATGCATATTTAAAAATTTAGGAATAAAAACTTAAAAAAACAAATTGAACAATTCATTTTAGAGAATATATGAAATTATTATGAAATATCTATATCTATATCTATATATATATTTATATATTTAAATACATTAATATTTTTTAATCTATGTATTTTCGAGAAATATGAAATTATTATGAAAGAAAGTTAAGAACAAATACTTAAAAAAATTTGAACAATTGTTTTTCAAGAATATGAAATTAAAATAATACTGGAATCTTTTTTTTCTTAAATGAATATAATATATTTTTTTGAATAAGTATATTAACAAAATATTATATTCTGATCTATTGTGATTAATATACATAAATTAAATGTCATACATCATCAGTCTATATATAGTGCATCTTATAATTGAATTCTTCCATGTCTTCCAAACTGATTCCAAAAATTATAGGGGATAAATTTTGATTTTCTTTTTTCATTTGATGGCTATGGCTATATAAGCCTAATCGTTATTTTTAATAAACCAGATCATTCGTATTCAATTTTTCAATTCTCAAGGTTCAACCAATTTATTATTGAAGAGATTTCGTTATGGTGATGTTAGAGGTCGACAATTGAATGGGCTCTCCTTCCAATTAATTTTGCAAATGACAGATAAAGAGCCCAGCGATGTAATGTAATTTACTACTTTTTATGTGCTTTGTAGTTTTTTTTTTGTTGCAAATGGTAGAGAAAGATGGTGATTTAATGTAATTTATGGCTTACGTAGTTTTTTTTTTTGGCAAATGACAAGGAGAGTGATTTAATGTATTTTACTGCTTTTGTAGTTTTCTTTTTTTTCTTTTTAAATTTGGAATGACACACCAATTCATTTACTGATCTTTGACATATTGAAGAAGGTAGAGAAGAAAACGATTGCAACCCTGGCTCCTTAAAGCAGAAGAAGTAGAAAACGATAGACAATGTGATGTAATTGTATTATTCTCTTCTTTATTTTTATTTATTTTTGTTTCCTTTTCCTTTTTTTTTTTATTTTGGATAAATTGGAGTTTAGTAGGCTAGAATTTAGGAAGGTTTGATCATAGTCTTATATTTTTTCCTATTTATGTTATTTATTATATTTAAATATAATTATTAATAGTTATTAAAAATATAATATCATTGCAATTTATCCAATATTATGGTAACAATTAATATTCAAATTATAAAATTTATTTTATTTGATAGAAGATTGAATTCTCTATCTTGCATAAAAAATAATATTTTTGTTTAAATTAATTCATTAATAGTTATTCTCGATTCATTGAACTTTTGTAAACAAAAATAAATTGACCAATAGATCTCCTAAAACTTCTTTTGTAGATTTAAAGAGTTCTAAAATTGAGAACCAAATATCTAATTAATGATTCTCTCAAATTTGAAAAGATCATTGCAAAAAAGATTTTTTCAATTATTAGATAATTAATACGAATTTAAAAAAAGAATAAGAAAAAAAAGGAATATTTTGGTTTAAATTAAAGTTTGGAATTAAGTGGATAATCAAATGATGCAAATCAAAATAAAAAGAATATTTTGGTTTAAATTAAAGTTTGAAATTAAACTTTTGTAAACAAAAATAAATTTATTAATAGATTTTCATGATTTAGTGAACTTTTGTAAACAAAATAAATTAACCAATATATCTCTTCGAAACTTCTTTCATAGATTCAAAAAGTTCTAAAATTGAGAATCACTATCCAATTAATGATTCCCTTGAATTCAAAAAGTTCATTGCAAAAAAGATTTTTTTAATTACTAGATAATATGAAATTTTTAAAAAAATTGAAAAAAAATATTTTGATTTAAATTAAAGTTTAAAATTAAGTGAGTAATCAAATGATGCAAATCAAAAAATATATATAAAAAATAAAACATTTTGGTTTGAATTAAAGTTTGAAATAAGTGAGTAATCAAATGACGATAATGATCAAAATAAGTGTAATTCTTTATTTTCCATATGTATAAGACCCTATATTCAACTTTTATATGTACATTGCATTTTCAACATTATGAAACACGTGCAACACACGTATTATCCAACTAGTTTTTAAAAATAGCTCTATAAAAATGGTATTTTATTTTCTCCTATTATTGCTTATGTGACCCATTATATTACGGTCCAACATGTTCTCCCCATAGGTCATGGGTCACATGCCCACGTCCTATTGGGTTTGGGTTACTATTCCCCCTGTATATTAATGAATCATATCTATTAAATGACGTTAACAATTTCCTTCAATTTAGATTATTCAAAAGTGATTTTATGAGCTAATAAGGTTACTTTATGGTTCTATAAATTATATGATCATCTTCAATGATCTATAATTTTTTTTACCAGCCAATAATCCACCGTTAATACATTAAACTCTTTGATTAATTTTTCATTCATTAATCTAAATTACCCCACTAAAATTCAAAAAAGTTGCAATCACTTTCAATATACGGATATAATCATTACATACAAATCAATTATATATGGTTAATAATTTAGCATATAGTCGGGTCAAATACCTAGCTTTCCAACAACTTTATGACCCGGAAGGATAATTACTCAAAAAGGAGAACAATAGCAAAACCTAACGTTTCTTTTTCTTTCTCATTTTTGTTTGAATCTCATTTTGCAAAAAAGGTGAGGTGTTTTCTCTACGTTCTTATTGGAAAGTGAAAGAAAGGCCTGTGATGAAAGCAATAATAAAAGTTAGCAAAAAAGTTTTAGAGGTTGTAAAGTAGTTTGACAAAATGTTTGTTTAGTGGAGAAATAACTAATACACAAATACATCTAAAAGAATTTTTTTGAACTAAAAATATATATTATTTGTGCACACAAAAATAGCTATAGCGATTACTCAACAAAAATTTGTGATACGTTTACTATTTTATATGTAAATCTTAATTTATAAAGGCAGTCTTGAAAAACTTGTTCCACATTTTGTTGTATTTTACCAAGCATAGAAAATGGTTTTATTTATTTAAATTAGAAATTATGAATTTCTCCACATGACTATGATTTTGTTTTTATAAATTAAACATGTTCACTATCACTTCTTTTCTTTTTATTTGTACATTTTAAAAGTACTTTTGCAATCTTAACAAAAAGTCAAAATTTGCTTAAAAATAATTTAGATAGTTTACTACTATAAATATGATCATTAGCAAATAGATTCTAAACTTTTATCCTCTTTTCATTTTAATTCCAAATATTAATTTAAAATAA
The DNA here is from genome assembly GCA_033996785.1 of Trichosanthes truncata. Taxonomy (NCBI): domain Eukaryota; kingdom Viridiplantae; phylum Streptophyta; class Magnoliopsida; order Cucurbitales; family Cucurbitaceae; genus Trichosanthes; species Trichosanthes truncata. The sequence goes on from JAWPNB010000003.1 coordinate 76,891,136, forward strand.
CAAAAAAAAAGAAAGAAAAGAAAAGAATCGAATTAGTGGAGAGGAATAGGAAAAGTGAAAAGGGTAGATTATTTGCAGGCCCATCCTTTAAAAAGCCCCCGTGAATCCCACGCAACTTTGTCACAGTTAACCACCTCTCTCAATAAAAGCTTAAATGGGCTCATCTCCACCCTAAATTATTCAAATAAGGTGGTTAAAATGCACCCAATAATTTAAAAGAGTTAGGCCAATCTGAGCATAGTTCAACTGGTTAAAATATTTATCATCGATCAAAATATCAAAAGTTTGAATTCACCAACCCACATGTTGTATTGTAACTACGTATTTAATGATGATGAGAATGACAATCATATTCAATAAGTTTTCTACCTTACATTTTGTTTGTCCACTTACAAGTCACATGCATGCATGCAATGTTTTCGATCTAGTATACCATTGAAAAGATTTGCTTACCTTTAAGTTGATTTTAAGTACTAGTTTGTGTTAGGAAAAAGATTAAATTTATTATAATCCAATGATTTAAGATTTGTTGGGAATGGTTTTATAATTATTTTGTAATTTTTTAAACTATTTTTATATAGTAATACTTACATTTTAAAATAGTTTTAAAATTTTATTCAAATTTGAAATTTTAAATAAATTATTTACACATTTTTCTTTCATTTTCTATATGACTTTAAGAGGTGTTCTTAAAAAGTGGAAATTTTAGACAAAGGAAATTGTTAGTACACAAGCTTACTATTTAAAACAGAAAACTAAAAAGAAAAAGCTTTATCCTGTGTAGCTTTAAATTCTTAAATTTTAAGTTTTTAACACCTATAAAAAAGAGAAGATCCTAAATCAGTTAGAATTATAAATTTCAACAAAAATTTTAAAAATAAGGTAATTTCAAAATATTTAGAAGAAGGTTTGAAATTGTTGGGTGGTTGTTCTGTTTGGACAGTGAGGCCTTCTATGAAGGGGTCATGGTGTTGGAAGTCGATACTTCATCTTCGTGATTAGTTTCATCCATTAGTTCAATTTTCTATTGGTAATGGCTAGAAGTGTCGAGTTTGGTTGGATTTGTGGTTATCTGGCTTTATCTTACCACAATATAGGGATTGGGTGGTTTCTATTGCGAGGAGTACTTTTTTTTACTCCAGTTGCTGATTTTTTACTACCTGATGGGTCATGGGTTTGGTTGTGTGTTTTGCATGACCTTTTGCTCTAGGTTCATTCTGTTCAACCTTGTATGACTCGAGGGGATTAGACCTGTTTGGTGCCCTCATCGATCGGGACAATTTTCGGTGGTGAGTGCTTGGGAGGCTATTAGACCCAGAGGCTCGTTAGTGACTTGGCATAGGTTTCTCTAGTTTGGAGGGAACATCTCCAAGCACTCTTTTCTTACTTGGTTGACAGTGCGAGATAGGTTGTTCACTAGAGACTGCCTACACCTCTATCCTTACTGACTAATTTTGTCTGTCCCCTATGGAATCAAGGGATCATTTATTCTTTGAGTGTCCCTTTAGTTGTGCAATGTGGGGTAGTGTGTTGTCCTGGGGAGGCTCACACCATCATATTTCTTCTTGGGTCATTGAGTTAGATAGGGTTTGTCAGGTGAGTAAGGGTCGACATCGTCGTCATCGAGTTTGGTGGCTAGCTTGGTGTGCTTCTATCTATCATATTTGGAAGGAGCATAATCTTCGACTTCATGGGTTGGTTGCTTGATCTCTCCAGTCTGTCATTTTTTTCATTCAGTCAGATGTAGCGTCCCACTATGCCACTTAGCTTGGGGGACATTTGCTTCTTTCCTCTTGACTCTCTTTGGGTTTGGTTCTCTCGATCTCTGGAGACTCTTGTTTGTTTTTTGCTCTGTGGCTAGTTGTTGTTTTGCTTGCTTGTGAGTTTGGTTTGTTTTAAGCTAGTTTGTTTGTGTCTTGTCCTTGGGCTATGTGGTTCTCCTCTTTTATATTAATTTATATATCTTTGCAAAAAATAAAAAAAATAAAAAATAATAAAATAATAAAATAAAGGAAGGTATCATAGTCTTAAATGAGATAGGCGGTAACAATATGGGTCAACTTGAAGTTTAATTAATTTGGTGATGAAATTGTGTGTGTGTGTTTTTTTTTTGGTGAGTTCAACAATATTGTGGAGATGATATTGTGTTTTGAAGACATCGTTTTGTGGTTTTAAAGCCTTCATGTCCTCTTCTATTTTATCATCCACATTTATTCCCTCACAGTAATTAAAAAAAAAAAAAAAAACTTCAAAATAGCTTTTTCAATGAAGAATTTTAGCTAACCTATACAAAAGTGATCACATTTTCAAAATTGTCGTATTTTTATCTTTTCAGAAAAAGTATTACGTTTGTTGTTTCCGTACACAATATATGCAATCTTAAATTCAAAATTGCTTTCTCCCTTTGATTTCATAATAACAATTTGCTTGTGATATTTGTTGAGAGAAAATATAGAAAATTGCATACTATATTTGATAATTTTCTAATAAGAGATTCTAATTTATAGATATATTTGTTTTTATTAAATAATTTTCGACAACCATTTTGTTCAAAATGTATGTAGAATAAACAAAGGGTAACAAAATATAAAGCATCTCTATTAGGCAAATAATTACCTTTATTCTTGCCAATATTCTTGCCATATATGTTGCACTCTATTGTAAATGTTGTAGCTATAATCATGCATTTACCTTAGTAATTTGTATCTCAATTGTATATAAAATCCTTCCCTATCAATGAAGAAATCATCACAGATTATACAACTCTTATCTCTTATGGTATCAGAGCTTTCATATTCCTAAAAGTCTCATACTTTTTTTTTTCACAATTACGGTTTATAAACCTATTCTACAATGGCTACAAATTCTGCATCTTCATCCTCTATTTCTGCAACCAACTCTCCTCTATTTCTCTTATCAAATATCTGCAACCTCGTGCCTCTACGCTTAGATTCAAGCAACTATGTACTGTGGAAATTTCAGGTTTCATCCATTTTGAAGGCCCATTCTTTATTTGGCGATATCGATGACTCTATTCCTCAACCGGCTAAGTTTGTTCGCACATCAACCGGTACTACTGACACAACTGAGGTTAGTCCTGACTATCTTCAATGGATATCTCGTGATCAAGCTCTTATCACCTTAATCAATGCTACATTGTCATCTTCTGCTCTTGCTCATGTTGTTGGTTCATCTTCCTCAAAAGAACTTTGGCTTTCTTTAGAAAAACGCTATTCTTCAAACACAAGGTCCAATATTCTTGATTTACGATCTGCTTTATACACTATTAAGAAACTTCCCTCTGAATCCATTGAGCAATATACTTGTCGGATTAAAGAAATAGTTGATAAGCTTGCAGCAACCTCTGTTTCTATTGAAGATGAGGAGATCTTAGTTCATACCTTGAATGGATTACCCGCTTCATTCAACGCCTTTCGAACCTCCATTCGCACGCGCAGTGGTTTATTGACTCTCGAAGAGCTCCATGCGTTACTCACAGCTGAAGAAAAATTCGTGAGTCTTCAAAATTCCTCTGAACCGACACCTACAGCCATGGCAGCCTTCAAGCCAACCAACGGAAATTTCAATCGTGGACGTGGAGGCGGATTCAATCGAGGACGCGGAGGAATTTTCAATCGGGGCCGAGGAGGATTCCATCGCAGAAGCGGCAACCCTAATTTTGCGATGCCCCAATTGCCGAACTTCCAGCCTTATTTTTACGACTCTCACGGATCAGGAAACGGGTCGGGCGCCGGGTCGGGCGCACCATGTATTTTGGGCTCCGGTTCTGGGGTGTTCAACGGGCCTGGAGGGCCCAATTCAACTTATGGATCTGGAAATTCAACAACAGGCCGAATATTTTGCCAAATATGTTCGAAATCGGGCCATGGAGCACTTGATTGTTATAATAGGATGAATTTTTCCTATCAGGGTCGTCATCCTCCGGCTCAATTGGCTGCAATGGCGGTAAATGCTATGAATCCAAATACATCTACTGAAAATTCTAATAATTTTTGGTTGTCTGATAGTGGATGCAACGTTCATATGACAAATGACCTTGCAAATCTCAACCTCTCCAACAACTATAATGGTGAAGAGTCTGTCACGGTGGGTAATGGGCAATCTTTGACCATACAAAACACAGGCAGTGGTACAATTTCTACCTCCTCTCATACCTTTAATCTTTCTAACATCCTTCATGCTCCTGATCTTGCCACTAATCTCTTATCTGTTCATAAGTTTTTCCTTGATAACAATTGTATTTTTATCTTTGATACTGACTGGTTCCTCATTCAGGATAAGGTTTCTGGCAAAACATTATACACTGGCAAAAGCATCAATGGCCTATATCCCATTCCAAGCTCGACGACTTTATCATCTACCAATTTGCACACCAAAAACTATAATTTGTAATACTTCTATTCGCTCATTTTTTGAATCTAAAGGTGTCCTACATCAAAAATCTTGTCCCTATACACCTGAACAAAATGGAGTCGCTGAGCGTAAACATTGCCACATTGTAGAAACTGCAAAATCTTTACTTTTTCACTCTTCTGTTCCTCTCGAGTTTTGGCCCTATGCCTTTTCCACTGCAGTTTTTCTTATTAATCGAATGCCCTCTTCTTCTCTTAACATGTTATCCCCTTTTGAAAAACTCTTTGGTTACGCTCCTGATTTGCATCATTTAAAAGTTTTTGGGTGTGCATGCTATCCTTTACTAAAACCTTACACTCAACACAAACTTGAACCCAAAACCTCTCAACATATTTTCCTTGGTTACACTATTGACTTTAAAGGATATATATGTTATAACCCTTTAACCAAAAAATCAATTGTTTCTCGTCATGTAATTTTTCATGAAACCACTTTTCCTTTTGCAAAACCCTCACCTCCTACAACTTCTTCCCCTCCTACCCCTACCGATCCAACCCCACTTGTCACCCTTCTAAACTTATCTCAATCCACCAACCATATGACTCCATCTGTACCTTCGCCTCTGCCCACTGTTGATAATGACTCTAACCAATATGTTGCTCCATCTGAGTTAAGTAGTACTCATTGCACTAACTCTTTTTGTGAAGATTTGCATACTTCTCCTGTTGTTGCAGATTTGCCCCCCAGTACTGAAACACAGCCAATACCTTCCGCTATCACTCCTTCCAATCTTCGGAACACTATTAATGATCATCCAATGCAAACACGATCTAAATCAGGAATTTTCAAGCCAAAGGCCTTCCTCTCCACTCAGGTGCCTATTGTTCCAACAGATCCTTCTTCATACACTGAGGCTTCCAAATTTAATGAATGGCGATCTGCAATGTGTGAAGAATTCAATGCTCTTCAAGCACAAGGTACTTGGTCTTTAGTACCTCATACACCATCAATGAATGTTGTCGGTTGTAAGTGGGTCTTTCGAACTAAATACCATACTGATGGTTCCATAGCTCGATATAAAGCCCGATTAGTTGCCAAGGGTTATCACCAGGTTGAAGGATTTGATTTTGAAGAAACTTTCAGTCCAGTGGTAAAAAAACCAACAATTCGTGTTATACTTGCTCTTGCTGCTCAATATCAGTGATCCTTAAATCAATTGGATGTCAAGAATGCATTTCTTCACGGTCATTTAAAGGAGGAAGTTTATATGTCACAACCTCCTGGTTTTCTAGACAAATCTTGCCCTACTCATGTATGCCTCATTCACAAGAGTCTCTATAGCCTTAAACAAGCTCCTCGAGCATGGTTTGATCGCTTTACATCCTATTTATTAACCTTGGGTTTTGTTGCCTCTACTGCTGACTCGTCCTTGTTTATTCGTAAAGTTGGATCTTCATTGACATACTTGCTGCTTTATGTGGATGATATTATTGTCACTGGACCTGACGTCTCTTATATTTATGACCTAAAGCAACAATTAGCATCAGAATTTTAGATTTCAGATCTTGGTGCATTAAAATACTTCCTTGGCTTGGAAGTTCACTCATCTACTGATGGAATCTTTGTTAATCAGGCAAAATATCTCAACGATTTACTCCACACTTCCGGAATGTCATCTGCCAAACCGTGCGTCACTCCAATGTCTACATCAGTTAACTTATATGATTCTGCACCACCATTTAATGATGCAACCCTCTTTCGAAAATTGGTTGGTTCCTTACAATATCTCACCTTTACTAGACCTGACATTGCCTTTGCAGTAAATCGAGTAAGCCAATTCATGCATCATCCAACAGTCATCCACTATTCTGCTGTAAAACGTATCTTACGTTATCTTTGTGGATCCAAGCATCTTGGTATCATGTTTCGGCCTGGAGACTTGACCCTCAGTGCTTTCTGTGATTCTGATTGGGCCGGAGATACATCTGATCGTAGATCGACCTCTGGTTTTATTGCTTTCCTTGGCTCCAGCCCTATATCTTGATCTGCCAAAAAGCAACCTACTGTCTCCCGCTCTTCAACAGAGGTCGAATATCGATCCCTTGCTACTACCACTGCTGATCTCTATTGGTTACGAAAGCTTCTGTGCGATCTTCACATTCCCTTGACGGTTCCTCCAACTCTATGGTGTGATAACATTTCAGCCATATCCCTTGCTAACAATCCAGTATTCCATGCTCGCACGAAACACATTGAGATCGACTATCATTTCGTTCGAGAGAAAGTTGTTCGTAAGGATATCTCTGTTAAATTTATAACCTCCAAAGACCAACTTGCAGATTTACTTACCAAGCCGTTATCATCACAGACCTTTTCATATTTTCGAGACAAACTTCTGACTTCAAATCCGTCTTCAGTTTGTGGGGGCATATTAGGCAAATAATTACCTTTATTCTTGCCAATATTCTTGCCATATATGTTGCACTCTATTGTAAATGTTGTAGCTATAATCATGCATTTACCTTAGTAATTTGTATCTCAATTGTATATAAAATCCTTCCCTATCAATGAAGAAATCATCACAGATTATACAACTCTTATCTCTTAATCTCTAAATCAAGTGATTATAGAAAAGGGTAAAATTCTATTTTAAGAGTAATATTGATTAAAGAAGTCCTTCTATATTTGAAATTATATGTATTTTATCTAGAGTTCAACCATTGAAAAGTGAATAATCGAACTATTGATTTTTGAGAGGATAATTGATGCATTTGATTCACTAAGCTATGCTTGAATTTAGCTGAAATTATATGTATTTTTCTCAAACATTTTTTAAAAAAGTAATTGGTAATATTTTCGAAATGCTATAAAAATTTCTACTGTAATTATTATAAAAAAGTTATAAATATATTCTACGGCGTTTTTCAAAATCTATGATTTTTCATGGCAATATTTCCTTTGCACAACATGATAGTAGTTAACGAAAAGTTTTTATATTTTAGAACCTATGAGAAGTTTTTATAGTACCTTTTTAAAAAAAATAAAAGTTATATGACACAATTTTTATAGCCAACGTTTGAAGTTATAAAAGAGATCTCATAGCATGTGTTTTAAAAGATACTAGTCAACACTTTTTAGGTTGCATGTATTTTTTAAAGTTTGAAAAATAACTATTGAAGGTAAATTTTTTAAAACAAGAAAAAGTGATTACAAGATAGAAAGACACGAAATAAAGATAACAATGCCAAAAAGTTCATTTAAATGGTGGTGATATGTCCATTCCGATGTCACATAAATATATTGGCACAATTTTTGACAAACCTCGCCCACTAAGGACTTAAGGTTACGCTAATCGTCATTTTTACCAACACCATTAACTCCACATATTTTCTAGCTCTCTTGCCAGTTGCCATACAAAGACACTTAGCCAAGAGCACCAAACTTCCTTATGTTTACATCTTATTAGAGCTTCTAGCTCGTCATGACAGTGTTGACGATTAAGTTACTTGCATCGTGTAGACAACTTTATAGTGGCTTGAATTTTTTTATGTTGCCAATTGAATTGTTTTGCATATATCAAACTCTTTATTGAATAAGATTAGGTTTAACTTTTTTGTATTCATGACATCTCAAATATCAAGAAGATTTTTACACTTTTCTAAACTTTTTATAAATGGTACTTAATTAATAACTATAACCTAAATTTTATTGTAGAAATTTGTACTTAATTACTTATAGTCTAAATTATATTTTAAAATTAATGATTAATTAATATAGTTGAAAATTATTATTTTAAATAAAATTCCATAAATACGTTTGCACTTCTCTAAAATGATTTGAAAAGTAGACTTTAATAATAATCTAAATTATTTTTTAATTATACTTTAAAAATTTTATTAGAAATATATTAAAAGAAATGCTAATTTGAATAAAATATTCATAAAGACTCTTACGGATTCTCTAAACTATTTTCATAATTGTACATAATTAATTATGGTTTAAATTATATTTTAATAAAATACTCATAAAGACCCCTCACACTTTTCAAAACTATTTTGAAAATTGCACTAAATTAATTATAATCTTAATTATATGTTAATTTTCATTTAAAAATAATTATTAAAAAATATATTAAAAGATATATTGATTTAAATAAAATATTCATAAAGACTCTTATACTTCTCTAAATTATTTTTAAAATTTCACTTAATTAATTATCAATAAATTTTATTAAAAGATTTTTTTTTGAAGCAGATATTAAAAGAATTATTAAAACAATAATATAAATATCAAACCCATTAAAAATGAGTAAAAGAAAATATCAAAAGTTGTTCCCTTAAGCCGCTTTTTATAGAGTATCTATAGATATGATAAGTTTTTTGGCTTCTGCTTTTGTTTTTGTTTTTGTTTTTTTTTTTAAAGTTTAATTAAAATAGTGTTTTATGTTTACAATAGCTTCATTTCTTCTTCTTCTTTTTCTATCTTAAATTATGATAAGTTTTCGTGACATTAAGATTTTACAATGAAATGATGGCTTTTTATATTACTATCATATGATGTGACGAAAAATACTATGAATAGTCTAAAGGTTGAACTTAATATACCTTTTATGATGTGACCAAAAATACTATGAATAGTCTAGAGGTTGAGCTTAACATATCTTTTAATTTAAACACTTTTTTAAAAAGTGTTTTAGAAAAAATATTTTTGAAAGTGATTTTATATAAATGTCAAAAATTACCATAAAGTGATTTTAAAGTAATTTTTTTTATCCATCACTTTAAAGTAACTTTTTTGGCAATCAACTTCCAAGTGATTCTTAAAAAAAGATTTTAAAATCAATTTGATGCTTTAATAAGTGATGGTTATGATAAACAAACATTGCACATTTTTAGGAATAACATTTTTACCCATCTAAAATCACTTAGAAAAGGTTATGCAAACCACATCCAGGAGTATGTTGGGAGTGATTTAAAAATGGTTAAAATCATTTTTGTCACGTTCAAAATTACTTCAATACATGTATTTATCAAAATCAATTTTGATAGTGTAGCTACCATATCGCGACGCGGAGCGGCCGACGTCCATCTAAAAGGAGAGTCTTTTAGAAAAGAATTTGGAGTTGCCACCAATCATTATTAGGGTGTGATTGGTCACCGATTTTAAAAGAAAATGTCTACGAAACACAATTTAGGTTTGGGGGTCTTTTGTGCGAAAGAATGTATTAGCATCTTACAACACCCGTAAAAACAGTTACCAAATCTTGGTTATCTCATGTTATCTTGATTAATTTTAATTAGAAAAAAAAAAAAACAAAGTCCTTTGACATTAAAAGAAAAATTGTTTTAATGATTTTATTTTTAAAGTGTCTCAATTAGTCATATCCTAAACTTCAAGACTGAAGCGTATTTGACCAACTTGAGTGGGGTTATTAGCCATCAATTGATGCAATATTGGAATTACAATCAATAAGAAAATTCCTCACCTCAAGAGTTTAAGAAATTTTATATTTTTCTCATATTGCATTTATTTTAATCTTGTTTTGTTTTTGTAGTTTTAATTTTTCCGGTTGAAGGCTTTTTCATGCACTTTGAGAGTAATATGAATTTATCTCAAGTACACTACTCGAGCCATTTTAAAAGGTCAATTTTACAACAACAAAAAATTGTGGCTTTTTTTTCCCCCCCTAAGAAAACAACATTTTGAAAGGTATTTATTTTTGTTGCTAAAACTTTAAAGAATGTACTCTTGAAAAGTTTGTTAGATAAATAGTTGCTTTTAGAAAGAAAAAAAAAACAGTTTTGGAACTTAAGAAGTTCAATTTATTTTGGTAAAAAAAATAGTAATTATTTTAAAAGGTGTTTTTGTGTTGTCATAAAAAGTAAATCAAAAAGTGAAAGTATATGTTTACAACTATATTTGTTTATTGGAAGGAGAAAGATATATAGAATATAAAAAAAAATTATTTACGAACTTTTGATAAAATTGCATGTTCAATTTTTTTAATGAAAAAGTGTTTTTTAGAAGAGAAATTAGTTTAAAGTGTGGTTATTGAGTAAATATTTTGGTTTTTTTTACTTAATAAAAACTTAAGGATTTAAAAAAAAAAAAACAGTTTTATTCTCAATATAAACTTTCTTGTTAATATTTTTTTGTGATCATTTTTCTTATATTGTAAGTTCTGTAAAATATAATACTCTGATCTCTTTTCTTTTAGGTGAAGACTTTCAAGCATTTAGGGGGCTCTACTCGATCACATTATGAACAAACAAATTTCAATCGAAGCGGAAAAATCATGACAAAAAAAGAAATTCTCAATCATTTAGCAACTTCAAATATAAAATAGGGCATACAAAGAAAGCCAACAAAATAGAAAATAACGATCACTATGCATTTCAAGTTATAGTACAATGGCCCAAATAGACCATCAACACATTTAATAAAAATAAAGAAAAAGATGAGAGAAAAAAAATTCTACCCGAACTCTTTTCAAAATTTCCTACACATTAATTTTGCAAGACGATGGTGGTCCGGATCGACTATGATGAAATGTCGCAAGAGAAAAGAAAAAAGAAAGTGGAACCAAATGTAGCTCTTTTTGTTGTTGTTCTAACGTGAAGGGGAAGAAGATGTGAAGATGGTGTTGTTTGGGAAAAAGAAGAATGGTGGGAAAAGACAAGATGATCCCTCTCTTTAGAAAAATATGTGGAAAAAAAAGGAGATGAAGTTGTTAGAGGAAAAGAAAGTGGAAGAAAGATAAAAAAAATGGTGGAGATGAAATTGTTAGAGAGAAAAAAAATGGAGAAGAATGATCAAATTGGGTGGGGGCGGGGGGGGGGGAATCATAAATCCAAGATCTTTTTTTTTTTTTTTTTTTTTAAAAAAAAGAAAAAGATAAGGATGAGAGGGGAAAACGTGGGAGAGAAGGAAAATGAGAGAGATATATTTTTTTTGGGAAGAAAGAAAGATTTGTTTTGGGAAGAGAAGAGGTTTTGCATGAGAAAGAAGAGAGAGATTTTTTCCTTGAAAATAGAGATGGGTTTGCGTGAGAAAAAAGAGAAAGAGATATTTTGGAGAAAATCTATAACCACCTTGATATTTGTTGGGAAGGTTTTAGATTTTTAAATAAAGAGATGATAATTATGCTCTAATAAATTTTAATCATAAAATGCATTTAAAGTTTTACCTCTAGCCTAATGGCATGCATGTTAGTTTCTTTAAAGGTCTTGGGTTCAAATCCTCTGATTCCTCTCCATGCTTTTTTATTTTTTTTTGCTAAAGTGCATTTTTGTCTAATTCACTTTTTTTGCAAAAATATTATAAAAATTAACTCCACCCGAACCAAATATGGAGTCTACATATAGTATGTAAATTAATTTTGATAGTATGTAAATCATGTTTAAAAGTGTAAAGTCGAACATTAAAATGATTTTGAACACGACAACATTGTAGCTATCATATCGGGTGTGTATCATGTACTACAAGTCTACAATATTGTAGCTACCATGAGTTGGTCAAATATTATATCACATTCAATCTATGGGCTACTTAACTCAAGATATTTAAATATCTTACAAGTTTTTATTATATATATATATATAAGTCAAATGTAATAGAATAACTTGCTCCAAAACATTCATGATGTGAAAAAAAAATTCCAACTCCATCAAGATTTAACAATATAGAAACGTTGGGTATGCTAGCCAACTTAATAAGTGTTAGAAACCTAATAAACCTCATAATTAAAAGACGACTTAAATTAACATGGTCCCTAAACTTTTACAATTATTTCGTTAAAAATTTCAAACTTTTCGAATGTTTTATTTCAGTATTTCAACTTTCAAACATTCTACTTGTTTTTAAACTTAGTATAAGAACGATTTTAGTTTTTAACATCATTTATTCATTACTTCTCTCAAAAAAATTTATGTCTATTTCAAAATTCAACATTCAATCTATCATATGTAGTTTTAATTAAGCACTAGCTTAAGTAGATATCTACTCATCAAATGAGCGAATGAAACACATATCTATATAATCGTGTCTCAATTAAATGATTAATTTAAAAAATTAGCAACAAAGACTAAAATGTTTTTTGAAACAAAATTTATAGATTAAAATAGAATACTTAGAAAACTAAAGATCAAAATGAAAGTTTAAAATTTAAAATAAAATTTAAATCTTAAAAAGATATCAAATACCCAACATTGGGTTGAAGACCCCACATCATAATTGGTCCATTATGAAGAAATAAAAAATTAATTAGGTGGAAATCTCAAAGTCAATGGAAATTATTGTCAATGAATGGAGTTAATAAAGCCTTCTACCTCTTTAATAATTTTAACTATGTTCATGTATCACACGATATGACCTACTATTTGATGTTAAATTGTCAAACTACATCTATTCATCTAGTAGTATGGTACCAACTTAAGCATAGCTTAATTGATTAAAATATATATATTGGACTAAGAGGTCAGTCGAATCTCTATTGCACACGTAATTGTTGAATTCAATATATATTACATCATACTATCTTAAAAAGTAGCTTACTTGGAGAATCATTTTTGGACTATTATGTCCAAAAGCTAATTTATTAATTCCAAAAATGTCCCTTAATTTATTATTAGACTATTATTTATTGTCCTTATTTAATCCCTAATTTACAAATTATGTCATGAACAATTAGTATATCAACAATAAATGAATTAATTAAATTTAATTATAAATAAATAAAATTAAAAAATCGTTATGTGAGACTTTCTTTGTTTTTTATTTTTTGGAAAAATTAGATTGGCTTTTTAAATGCTGAATATAACAATTAGACTAAAAATAACATTAAAACAAAAAAATAAAATTAATAAAGTGTTGATGTTATTATAACATAATAATCTAATATTCTATTTAAAAGTTTTTGTTTTAGAAAATTATTCTTCATTGGTTATATTTTTTTAATTAAATTGAGCCTAAAAGTAAAAATAATAAAAATTAATACTATATAAAGCTATAATTCTATATAATATAATATTTATATGGTAATTTAGCTTGAAATAAATTATTATCTATTAATTATATTTTATAAAAATGTGATATTTAAATACACATAACTATAACACAATATTTAGATTTATGAATTAACTTTTTCAAAAATGCATATACGAAATTACTTATTTTATTAAAAAAATAAATGTTGAAAATAATAAAAATATCTTGATTTCTTAAATCTTACAATAAAAAAAATAATTTATACAAATATAGATTGGATTATTGAAAATTTAAATATACTTATAATTGTTAATAGATGAAGGAATGTAAAGAGATAAAATACAAAAAAAATTTAGATAGAATGCGATGTTTTAGATTCATCTTTCTCCTTCTCTACTATAATTTTTTGGTGCAACGTTATTTTGTATGTATGTATGTATGTATGTATGCATCTATATATATATATATATATATATATATATATATATATATAAAATGTTTATTTATGCTCAAAATTTAGTTAATTCAATTTTTTACACATCAAATTTTATTAAAATATGTCATGATTCTTTATTCATTTTCTCTTATTTTCCTAATAATAATAATAACTACAACTACCAAAAAAAATTATTATTTTATATTTTATATTCTTAAAAAATATTATATTAAAAATAAATATATAATTTATAATATGTCCTAAAAAAAACTTATAGTGTATTCAAATTCTTTACTATATTTTTGAATAACTTATTTTTGTTAAGAACATAGCTAAATTCATATTAAAATTTTAATTTGTTCTAAAACAAATGAAATAGAGAATATTGCATGCATTGCACGCGGTAATAGACTAGTATATATAAAAGCACAATTCAAGTAGTTAAAGCATTACATCTTTAGATCAACTAGTTGAACTAATAAAAAAAATCTAGTAATGGTAATTACTTTGTTTTTTCCTTTTTATATTTTAAAAAGTAATATGGGTTGTTTGGGAGCTATTTAAAAAATCATAATAGTTTTTTAAACAAATGTGTGTATATACATATATATTGAATAACCGTTTTTTAAAAATGATCTTCACTCCTTTTTAGTTAAAAAGAAAGTTTAGAGGAACGACTTCTTCAATTATTTAAGAATTTACTTAAAGATGATAATGCAATAACAACCAATAGTGATTTGAACGGTTGAATTACCTCAATGATAAATCTTTATAAATGCCATTCATCACAATTCATAAAGATAACTTTAAGGTTAAATTACAAATTTATCAAACTATAGAAACTATTTATGAAGTTTTATCAAACCATAAGGACGAAATTCTAACTTTTAAAATTATATGGATTGAATTATATTCAACATTCTCCAAACCATAAGGATCAAATTTGTAATTTAATATAATTTTGAAATTGAAAGTAAAAAGTAAAATTAATAATTAGAGGGATTCTAAAGGTGAAATTTGGTTTGATTGGTGCTTTAAAAATAATGAATTCAATAGAGAATAGAATTATATTTTATACTTTTATTGTTTTTAAATTATGTTTAATGGCTGATTCAAAAACTGGACTTCGAATTTAAAGGTTAAAAAAAAATGTGTTTGGTAATACATTTTGAAATTAATAATATAACCAAGTTATGACTCAACCTATGCATTTGGTGGATATTTAATTTTAAGAAATAAATATATTAAAATACATATGTTAACTTTTTTTTTTTTTAACAAGCGTTGAGTGGAGAAGGATATATACTTTAATCAGTTAGAACTAAAATTTAATTGGCAAATACATACGTTAACTCATATATATATAAAGATATTTGTATAAGAGAATTTCTACAGATTCTACCCATTCAAAGATTCTATTTCTGTAATTTTGTAGAAATTTGTTTTATGGGCTTGCGATGGACTGGATTTCGATTGTGCTAGTACCTGTTGCTTTATATGTAAAAACAAAAGAAAAAAAAAATTACCTACCTCTGTTATCATTATTCATTAATGAATATAAAATTGAGCATTTAATATATATATATATATATATTCCAAAAAATACTTCATCCAATATTGGCTTCAAAACTATTTTTTAAAACTTTGATCAAATAGTTGAAATTGGTTTATTAACTCTCAACTGATCACATTTTAGAAAAATTAAACATTGGTTGAACAATCAAATTAAAAACCATTAAAAGAGGAAAAACAAGTGTCCATTTTCTGAAGGCAAAAATTGGATCCTTTGGCTTTCTTTGGAGAGAGGGATTTGTGTGAGAGAATGGAAAGAGAGATGATGGTTAGAATTTATAAATATGCGAGTAAAATTCTAATCACCAACTTAATTGTCATATTATAAGTCAACTAATTCTTGGATATATTTAAACACCAATTAAGATTATTTGTAACCCTTAAAAGATTAAAAGTGTTACTTTTCAAATTCGGATATAAAGTTTATGAATCAAAAGTGTAGTTTATCGGAATACAACTATTAGGAAATAGTAATCCAAAACCTAAAGAGAGGTAGGTAGGTAGCCATTGTAAATAAATTTAAGAAGGTTAAGGATCTGAATAGGAAATAGAAGCCAGAGAGATGAGACAAGAAGAGGAAGGTGGTGGACCCAAAAATTAATCACAGTGCATGTGATTCCCATAAGATATCATTTTCACTGTCATAACCCAATGATCAAAAATGGAGTCTGTGGTGAGCTAGGAATTAAGAAGGGAATGTAATGGAAAATGGGTTTGGTTTGGCAACTTGGGAGGAGGCAGCCATGTTCTTTTTCTAACATCCATCACATGCCTGATCTTATACCCTTCACAATCTTAATTGCTTTGACACTGACTGCCCTTTCTCTTTTGCCCTTTTGCTTCATTCTCCTCTCTATTCCAACCATTTGTTTTTCATTAAACCATTTCTTATATATCCATTCTAGTAAGGTTTTAAGTCCAATGGACTTTTGCAGTCATTCTCTTTTGAACTTCCTTAACTTTTATGAATATATAATACTCATGATTTTGATCTTTATTGTTGTTTTTTTTAATGGAATCTATTTTAGCCACTTATTTATAAACTTTGATAAATTTAGAGAAGGAATATCCACAATGAATAATTAAAATCCACATATCATATCATTATGGCCAATGATAATATATTAGAGATGTTGAGCAAAAAATTGTAAGCAGTCAGTTGACCTCCAAAACATCGTTCGGTAGATTTTGTCAATATATACTTAGCGATATATTGATATGACATTGGGTGATATATTAATATAATGCAGCTCGTCTTTCCTTCTTTTGTTATGTTGTTGATACCATTAACTTAAAAGGAAATTCTCAACCACAATAGCACAAGCTCGATCGATGAGGCACAAGGTTAGAGAAAGTCACATCAAATATCATTCGATCATTTTGTGGTGTCAGCCCAGACCATATATATTAGGGTGTAACCTATTAAGAAACATGCACTTGGTAGCATGTCATCATTGCGTTGGCCTATCACATTGTGCATCGTTAACATATCTCTCATTGACCCACCAAGTCACCTATGAGTCAGGTTCTTTAGTCCCATTTGGGCCAAGCTCTAAGCACCCAAATTCCACCTAGGTTGTTAGGCTAGCATGCAAGCATCTAGCCTCACCTCCCATCTGCACCAAGTTACAACTAAGACTTGATCGAGTTAGTTGGCTTAATGTTCTTTTGGTTGTGCTATGACCTACCTGAATTAAGGTAACTCATGTGATCTCACCTTCAGTCACAATACTAGACACATACTTAATTAGGCTCAAACTCAAGTGCATGGAGTTTAGTCAGCTGCCCTACCATTGACATATTGTGGTTGTTCAGATATACTTTGTAAGGTCAACGTTGATTATTTTTAGCCTAAAAAAAAACCTCTCTTTAATTACAGAACGATAATAATGAAAAACCCTAATGCCTATATATGTAGTGGGAGCAAGTAGGTAGTGGGAGAAGCATGGGAAATGGAGGGCATAGTTTGAGTTTGTGGGTAGTGGTGTGGTGCAACTGGGAAACAAGCATGTGAATTGGTGACCACTGATAGATGTGTTTGGCGTTTGTGTTTAATAAAAGTGGAAGCAGATGCCAACATCAACTCCATGACTATCTATTTGCCATTATTTCATGTCATGCTATCACAAGAGCTTCATTTTGGTGGCCCAACCACCATTTTGAACTTCAACTTTGCTAATTAATATATGCCAATTTCCTTTTCTCTTTTCCATCCACATTTTTTTATTTTTTTTTAACTAACATCCAAATGGAAAAGACCATAATTTTTATAAAATATTAAACAATATTAAAATTAAAAAATAGATACTAAATACTTTATCTACATTTTTTTAGTTCAATAATTGCAAGGTGGGAGATCGAACTATCGATCTTTAAAATGGTAATTAACGTCTTATACACTGAACTATGTTTAGATTGGCATAGTTAATCTATGTATATCTTAGTGGATTATGTACTTATTATCTTGCCTAAGCTTAAATGTTCATTCTCCCACCACTACTAGTTTTGAACTAAAAAAAACTAATAACAATAATTTTATAACTTATTTTAATGTATAAAATTGTAGTAAATTCATAAAATTGAATTTAATTGAATATTTTTTCCCCACTAACAAAGATTGGTATATTAATGTTATGTCAGCTCCAAAATTAATTTAAAAGAAAGTCCAAGAAGAAAAATTGGCAAAGGACAAAACTAAAATTTCAAAACCTTTATGATACACCCAAGTCAAACTTAAAGATTAAAAATGTATTTTATCTTTGGTACAATTTTTAACTTATCAAATAACTCAAATTTGCGTGTGATTGAGTTTCAAAATATCCTACATTTGACTTCTTCCAACATTTTGATGGTTGAATTTAGTCCTTATACTTTTTTTTTAAACACTCACAAGTTGCCAACATTAAAAATTTCATTATTATCAAATCATATAAACCAAGATGTACGTACAATTGAACTACATTAATTCTAATTTGGTCATCACTTAATCTAACTTTTACACTTTCTTACCAGATTTTCAACAAAACTGAAGTACCTAAATTAACACATAATCTTAAGGCTAAATTATAAAAAAAAATACTCTTCAACTTTATATCTCACTTCAATAATACCTCTAAATTTTAAGAAGTTACATCAATACGTACACTTGGTCTTTCAAAAATACGCTTATTGTTAGTGTGTGTGGTGGAAAACCAATGTGGTTAGGGTTTCTTCTTCTTCCTCTCTTTGCAAATTCTTCGTCCATAGCCGTTTTGCAAAACCAACCCCTCAAGGTAATTAAAATAAACACTTTTCTCACCTTACCATCCATTGATTCTTCTTCATTTTGCTCTGTAAACTGTCTTCAATGTCATAAAAATAATAATTTTTTTCCTAAAAAGAAACAAAATCCAGATGGATTTTTTGAATTTATTTATGGGTTTGATGTCAAAATTTGATCATTGGATAACATTATGTTGTTTACATGGAAATTGGAAGAAGCAACAATGAAGAAGATGACCAAACCCAGATGATTATTTCAAGTTTCTCTTTATGGTCGGTACCTTGACTATATCTGGAGTTGTACATTTCTTTTCTATTCAAACTCTAATTTCCAAATTATGTATATCTTTTATGGTCTCTAGAATCAATGAGTTAGCTTCAAGGGATGTGTTCCACTCACTACTAACACCATTCTTTCATAGGGTTTTCACAAATGCTAATTGAGGAAGAAACTTCTTTGTTGAGGGGATGGTTTTGCAGAGTTGGCTATGGAGAAAGAATTTGCAGAGAGAGGAAGAAGAAGAAACTTTAACCGCCTTGCACCCCTACCAACGGTAAGAAACTTTTAAAATTTTTAAAAAAGTCAAGGGTTAATGTGTAACCTTTTAGGGGCCGTTTGTTTTTAGGGAATCATGATTTCCGGCATCTTCAGATGCCTAGAATCTTAGATGTCTGGAATTTTAGATGTCTGGCATCTTTAGATTACCATGTTTGTTTTGCAAAAAAATTTATAAGAATGTCTGGGAATATTTAGATAGCCATGTTTGTTTTGCAGGATTTATATATGGGAATGTCTTAAGATTATGTGTTATACCAATAATGCCCTTGCTAACATTTACATAATTTAATTATTAGTTTAATATAATTAAATTGATATCACAAGCATTTTGGTGTTGTTAATTTAATATTATAGTTGTATATCAATTTATTTTATACTAATATTTATGTGTTATTTTGTATAACAAATTAATTTATATTAGTTTGATATTTTTATAAAATATTTAATATTAAATATTAATTCAATTTTAAATCAGCTTTATTTTATATCTAAATGTAAAATATAAATATAGCTAACTACATTTGATCGTTTATTAGTGCATAAATTCATTAATTTATTTTTAAATAAAAATAAAAATGTAAAATTAAGAAAATTGATTAGGGGCAAATATGTCATTAGTAGATGCCCTCAACGTGGGAATCTTAAAAACACATGTTTCAAAAAGGGCATCCAAATTTAACCAGATGCCCTCCGAATGGGCATCCTAGGATTACCCGGGCATCTTGATATGCCAAGGTATCTTACATTCCTACAAAACAAACGAAGTAATCCAGATACCCATTCCATGAGAATTTTGGATTACCACGAAACAAACGGCCCCTTAGGGATGTCCATGGGTATTCACGGGTGTCCACGATAAGATACTTTCAAGGGTATTATTGAAATGAGGTACAAAGTTAGGAATGTCCATGGGGTGAGACATGGCAAGGATAGGGATGACTTTTCCTTTCTTGTTCACGTCTCCGCAAAATTCCTCATTAAAATTTACGGGCTTCGTAGGGCATTATTCTCATTTAGTTTTTTCTAATCTTAATTAAATTAAATAATGATTTTGATAAATTTTTAATTAAATAGTTAACTTTTCATGAGAAATATCTATTAATTTTTAATTATATAGTTAATTATTCAAAAAATCTTCATTTAAATAGTTAATTTGCTACAAAAAAAAATCTTCATTCAAAAATAAAATTCTTAAATCTTCTATTAGAAACAAAATAATATTTCATATCAAATTATCAAATTATCTATACATATAATTCAAATCTATCTAAAAACAAAACTTTATATATATATATATATATATTAAAAAAAGAAAAGAAAAGAATAAAAAAATATATATAAAAAGGGTGGGAGAGAGGGAGGGAGAAATGGAAATCTCCTTAGAAAGTTGAAGAGTATTTTCTAAAAAGATCTTGTAAATCTCTTAGTTTTATAATATATTTGAATGAATCAAAACGAAACAAAGGAAAATGGGAGAGAGAGAAGAAATTATAGTACAAAGATGGGGGAGGTGGTAGTCAACGATGGGAACATAAACACAGGGCTCGAGAGAGTGACAGGAAAGACATGGATGGATCGATTATCGATTGGTTTGGTACTACAATTATTGGGACTCCCAATTCACAAACCACACACATACCACCTATATCTTTCCTTTCCTTTCCTTTCCTTTCCTTTTCCCCTCACCCAAAAACTACACCTTTTCCTTTTGCATTTTCCTTTTCTCTCTTTCCATTTCCCTTCATCTCTTTGGCTTTTTCTTCTTTCGTTTTCACTCATTTCATCATCTCTTTTCTCCCACATCATTTTTGGTAATCTTCCGATGCCTTTTCCATTTGCTTCTTAATCACTTCTTCTAATAACTTTCTACTTTATTATGTTATATTTTTCTTCCCAATTTATGAAATTTTAAATGCTTTCTTTCAATAAGTTTCTCTACCATACCCATGCCTGCTTGATTATTTTAGATTTTACTTTTTACTTTTGGAAAGAGAGAAAAAAAAAACAAAACAAAATAAGTTTTATAACATTTATTGTGTTTTTTGAAAAAAAAAAAAAAAAGGTTAGAGAGATTTAAAAAAAAAAAGATGTTAATGAGAGGGGTAAAAAGTCATAATATATAGTTTAGAAAGTAATAAATATTTATATTATACAAAAATGTTAAAGATAAAGAAAACAATTTCTAGGTAGACGTTGGAGAAAGATAATTTAGAGAGTAAGAACAAAATAAATTATAGGAAGAGTAGTTTCAAATAAAGGTATGCAAGCATACTACTCTTTGTCTCCTATCCTTTTAACTTATTTTTACTCTTAAGATTTTTTTTTAATTAAATTAGGCACCACATATAGATATTGACAATTTTACCCTTCAAACAAAGATCGGATGATTTTGATGGTAGATCTTCTAGCATCTATAATTGGTCGATAAAAGATTCTCTACCTAAATGATCCTAAAGATTTTTGAAGATTTCAAGTCGTAAATTTTGCATTTTAGACCTAGTGTTAAATTTAAAATTGGAATTCACATACATAATTTTTTAAAAAGAATTTGCACAAATATCAAATATTGGAAACTCTTAACAAAAATAATCTAACCTACCAATCGCGCCCAACTTTGGATAAGGATATGCATGTGAGTACTTCACCTTGGCTATGAATCAGAATGGTTCAAGTGGGGTTTGTCCTCGTCGCATCATTCTTCTTTGTTAGTATGTATAGGATTTATTGGACTAGGGGTGAGATTATGTTCGACCAACATCTCCATAAGGACAATGGAACCTCTGCTTTCTACAACAATGTGATATTGTCCACTTTACACAAATTCTTACGACTTTAATTTAATTTTATCCAAAAGTGTTCTCATACTCAATGGAGATAATTGTCTTTACTTGTATACTACCATGTCTCTTTCCCTTTCTTAGCCAATGTGAAATTTTGTTAACAATTCTCCCTTCGAACAAAGTATATATCATTTGAGCTTTCTCCTCGAATGGTCATTCATTAATTCACTCTCGACAAGCAATAGGAGTTTGCTTTGGTCATTCATTAATTCACTCTCGACAAGCAATAGGAGTTTGCTTTATCAAGGCTTGCAGCACATCCAGATAGATAGAGCACACAGACACACCGATCATAGAACACGCAAACACACAAATCACATTGTAGGATAGATATATATCCCTAGTGCTAACCATTAGCGCACACCCTCCCTTGAACAAAGATATAACCCACCCTATTAGTCTACCAAATATGATAAGGCTACTCTTTATCAGTTTTCCCAACTGAGCTCTACTTGCTCTTTACTCGAACACTTTTTGTACGGTCTAACAATTCATCCACAAGTTCATATAATTATAAGCCTAACTATTTATTTTGTTCAGATTCTATGAATTTTACTAACACAAACTAGGTTTTAGATCATGACTTTGATGATACCCCTTGTTAAGGATAAGAGAACTCCCACATATCTCCACAATGGTATTATATTGTCCACTTTACCTAAAACACCTTCTACCAATGGAGATAATTATTTTCACTTATATACCATGGATCTCTTTCCCTTTTTTAACCAATGTGAGATTTGTTTGCATTCCTAACAAATCTTTAATACCTCATTTTTTTTAAATCTTCAATACAATATTTTATGTGAATGTCTATCATAAAAAAAAAAATTGGAATTAACAATTATGTAATTATGAATAATACGTAAATTAACATACCGGAGAATTCTATTAAAAAAATAACTCAAAAAATATTTTGTGGATAAAGATGGGTGCTAGTTATTGTCGGTATGACCAGGGTATTAAATTTCCATCAACATGTTGACATTTCCATCGAAATTTCCACATGTCCATGGGTTCGACATCGACATTTCCACTATACCGTACAAAATTGACAAAATATTAAAAAAAATAGCAAGAAAATGTAACTTAATGTGAATATAATAATGTAACAAGTATTTTAACTCATTTAAAAAGTGTAAAATGTTCATTTATTAATTTAAATATAGTTTTTGAATTTTTTGTTTTTAAAATTTTTTCAGAAATATCCATCGACATCAATATTTTATCGATATTTCCATCGACATTTCCATAAAATTGAGACTTCGACATTTCCGTCGACATCGACATTTTAAACCTTGGGTATGACATACTTTGTAAAAGATACCTTTCAAATTGTTACAAGAAAGATAAATATTGAAAAGATAAACAATTTAATCCTTTAGCAAAAGTGAGGTCTTTCAAAAGATTATTTCTAACTGAAAAATTTTAGGAGGAATCAACATTGACCATTTTAAAATCAAAAGTTTGAAAATACAACAAACTATAATTTTTTTTAGAATAATTAGGTCTCTTTTAGTCTCCGATAGATCTTCTTTACTATACGTAAGTTAGAAATTTAAAATTTAGGCACTTCTTAAGGGGAAAGAGAAAAACAAAAAGGAAAAAGAAAGGAAGAGGAATAGGATATAAATTTTTTCTTCCTTAGTGTTTCCAAGACAATATGAGAGAATTAATGTGAGAGTTTCTTTTCTTCCACAACCCTAATAAAATATTAATTCTAATGGCACGAAATCAAAAGAAAGATTTATCCTAAAGTCCTATATATCTACAGACCTTTTAGAAGAAGAATTTCAAAGACTTATTCTCCCCATTTAAGATAACCAAATTCCTAAAACATCTGAAACACTGGAAGTCATATTTAGCATCTTATTGAAGTCAACAACTTATACATAATTCAAATGGTTAAGGTATATACCTTCAACTAAAAGGTTGATGTTCGAATTTTTCCACCCCCCACATGTTGTTTAACTCAAAAAAAAATAAAAAAATAAAAAGTGGAAGTCTATCGACTTTTTCATATGGAATATTTAGTTAGAGTACCCAAGTCGAATTGAGCTTTCTTAGATAACATAATTCGGTCTTTCTAATTTTTGGATAATTAGATTGCACAACTCAATATATAGTAACTATTCTCTTGAATGTATAGTAACTATTCTCTTGAATAAATTTTTAAAAAGCATATGTATGGTAACAAAGCACATTAAAATGTAAAACGACGTTCACACAATTAATTAATTGTTCCGGCATTATCTAAATGAATATCAATATATGAATTTTGAGTCACTTTCATTCGTTTCCGAATCTTCTATTTCCATTCATAACTTTCAAATTGAAAACAACTATGAAAGAAAATAAACGATTACCAGTTGCCACACAATTGCAACCATTGAAAAGTAGATGTGGGGTGACAAATCTTGCATGCAATGCGAAGGAAAAAACTAAATAAATGGAAGATTTTTTATAGATTGGGACCGTTTAAAACCATTGGAGAAAAGTAAGAGCATGCGCAAATGTAAGCCAGCTATATATTAACAAAAAGCTGAAAACGACACCTTAACCTCGCCATTTTGCCTTTACTTCCTTCAAACAAAGCATCTTCTTTAATTGTCTCCACACAAATTACCATTTATATTTTCCATCCCTCCTCATTCTTAACAATATATTTTGAAAACATAGATCTTAAATTAAGTTGATAGAGCATGACACTTGCTCCTATCCAAGCGAGTGGTAAATAACTAGGTTTTTTCCATGACGCTGATATTAATTGATATGAACAACGACCCTTGACATATCTCTACAATAGTATGATATTGTCCACTTTGAGCATAAATCCTCATAGCTTTACTTTTTGATTCCCCTCAAAAGGTTTCATACCAATAGAGATAATTGTTCTCACTTATATACAATATATCTCTTCATTCCCTAGCCAACGTGGGATTTTGTAAGCACTCCTAACAATTTATTTGTTTCGTTGTCTACTTTTTTACACATGCTTTCAAAAATCAAGCCAAAATTTGAAAACTAGCCCTGTTTGATAACCATGGTTTTTTGTTTTTTATTTTTGAAATTAAGCCTATAAATACTACTTCTACCTACAGATTTCCTTAATTTGTTGTCTGACTTTTTACATATGTTTTCAAAAACCAAGCTAAGTTTTGAAAACTAAAAAAAAAGTAGTTTTTAAAAATTTATTTTTGTTTGTAGAATTTGGCTAAGAATGCAAATGTTGTCTTAAGAAAGATGGAATACATTGTAGAAAAATGATGAGAAAACTAACACAATTTTCAAAAACCAAAAACTAAAAATCAAATGGTAATCAAACGGACCTAGTTTTTAGTTTTCAAAAATTGTACTTATTTTTTCACAATTTTTCTATAATGAGTTTCATTTTTTTTAAGAAAACAAATGAATTCTAAGTCAAATTCTAAAAATAAAAACAAGTTTTTAAAAACTATATTTTTTTTAGTTTTCAAACTATTTGCATCAAATGAAATAAACGTTGGGTTGAAATGAACCATAGATATAGTAATTATCTTCAACAATATATTATTCCAGAGTTCATATTAACATTGACCTCTAAAATTATCCTTCACCAAAGTTTAAACTTCATAAATTTATTTTGATTAAATGGGTTTGTATGCAGTATGCTGACGTGATCATAAATTAAATAGAAGAAAACAAATGTCTGCCAAGTTCTCCAGGGTGGCATTTTAGATTGAGACCTTTCACTGATTGTTCTTCATTAAAACAAAAAAGAAGGTACATGTAGCATTGTTGCCCAACTTTATAAATTACTGGTAGTATACACAAGTGTAAAGTTTTTATTGAATTGAAATTTGATAAGAAGCCAACTTTAACCCCTAAATGCGCAAGTTATATTAATTTGGTTAAATTATCAAAAATACCCTTGAACTATGGGGTTGGTTTCAATTATACTCCTGAACTTCGAAAAGTTTCATTTTAACCATTGAACTTTGAAGTTTGTTTCAAAACAACCCTTACAAGTTTTTTTCGTTAAATTTATGGACGAAAAATGACGTATTTGCATATGTTTTGATTTTTTTTCAACGTATATGTTCAAATATGTTCACATAAACAACAATACAAATGAAAAAACATCATTTTCCATCCATGAATTTAACAAAAAAAAGCTTTCAAGGATTGTTTTGAAACAAACTTCAAAGTTCAAAGGTTGAAATGAAAATTTTCAAAGTTCATGAGTATAATTGAAACCAACCTCATAGTTCAGAGGTATTTTTGATAATTTAACCTATTAATTTTAACCATTAACTTTCAATTTCATCAAATTGTACCTCAAATTTAGATAAGGGTTGCAATCTTAACCTCAAACTTTAAAAATTTTGCAATTTTAATGCTTTAATAAGTTCTCGCTCCAAATATCATTGAAATAAGTTTTCTTTTATGCATTCAATGAATTATAAAACATATATACCTACGATATGAAATTGATATAATTTTAGAGAAAATAGACATTAGAGTTTTTTTTTCCTTTTTGTTGAAATTTATGAATTTTCGAAAAGTTATTTAATGGTTAATTTGTACACTAGTCAAACTTACTTTTGTGCAAAACTTTATTTTATTAAAATTAATGAGTTTATGAAGATTTTTACATCGTTCTTTTTTTGTTAAAATTAATGAGCGAATTAGCAGAATTTGAATTGAGGGTAAAAATTGCAACACTTATTTAAGTTTAGGGTCCAATTTGATTTATATTGAATGTTTATGGTCCAAATTGATACAACTGTATAAGTTTAGGGTCAAATTTGATTTTTTTCCTTTTTTTAGTTCAAAATTATAGTCATTTTTATTTATAGGGGAAAAAAGTAATGAATTGATTGATTGATTTAATCTAAATGGATGTTGTGACACGGAGAATACTTTTATAAGAGATTGAAAAAAGACACCATTTGTTAAAAAAAACCATCAAATGGATTCATGATTATATTGAAAATTACTGTATGTATGTATGCATGTATGTACGAGCAAAGATGGTATTTTTTTAGGTCAACAGAGATGAGAACTTTTTTTTTTTTTGATGAAACAAAGATGAGAACTTAGATACTACATATAGAAAAAAAAAATAATTATGCTTAAATCATATAGTTTGATGGTAAATATCATAAATTTAGTGAAAGAAAATTGAAAAAGAACGGAGAAACAACTAATTAGATTTTATTGAATACTTGACCAACCATTTATATTAATAAAAGACGATTTTCTTTTGTTCAATTGAGTGATTATTCGAATTCCTAACATTTTAGTTGAAGATACATGTCTTAACTTAACCAATTGAATTATACTCAAGTTGATAGAAAAAACGAAGATATATCTTTACCAAAGATATTTAAATCAATGCAACTTAAATACCAAATGAAACTAATTATAATAATAAAATATAATACTAAAATGAAATATAATCTAACGTTATACATATTCTCCACAATGTATATATATATCTTAGAAAAATATATTAATGTAAACATAAATATTAATAACACAAACTTTTAAAAAGTTTTTTTATTAATTTATTATACTTTTATGAATTTCTTGATTTCTTCCTTTTTCTTTTTTTTTCTTTTACAATATCTACCAACATCAATATTTCTAACAATATTAAACAAACTTTTGCTTTGAACTTTGAAGAGACATTTCTATAAAATTGATAGCTTATAGTTTCATCGGCATCAATATTTAAATCTTCGATTTAGACACATTACAAGAAGAGAGAGAATAGAAAGATTAAATGGCGTCGTATAATGGAAAATGCAAAATGTGCACGTTGTAATTGGATCTTGGCATATCAAAAGAGGGTCCCACACAAAAACAATAAAGTTTATGTTATTTGATTTTTTCCGCCTTTTAATGTTTAATCGAAAGCCAACTAAATCATTTCATACCTTAGCTTGTCCCCTCATTTGCAACTGTCACCAACTTTCACTTTTTTCCTATTTAAATTATTTTTTAAAAAAAGATATTTGATTAATCATTCTACTTTCAGAAGTAATTTTAATAAAAGAAAATTAGACGTGAATTTGAGTACGGAGCTTAGCAGATAAAACATCAATTATCATTTCAAATATTGATGGTTCGATATTTCACCTTACAATCGTTGAACTAGAATAAATAAATAAATAAATAAAGATTTCAATACTTAATAAGCTTAACTTCTTAAAATTATCATAGTTTTAATATTTTGATAAGAAAAATTAAAAAAAAATTGAACTAAGTATGATTATTATTGTTTTTTATTTAAGAAAAATGGAACTAAATTTTGTTTAGTAATTGTGTTTTTATCATCTATACGGTACTTTTCAAAATATAATCTTACTTTTTAA
Source organism: Trichosanthes truncata (assembly GCA_033996785.1). NCBI lineage: Eukaryota > Viridiplantae > Streptophyta > Magnoliopsida > Cucurbitales > Cucurbitaceae > Trichosanthes > Trichosanthes truncata. The sequence continues at coordinate 76,919,522 of JAWPNB010000003.1, forward strand.
ATTCTAAAGATATATATTTTTATTTTCTGAGTATAATTTCTAATTTTATCATTATATTGATATTTATAAAATGTTAGATAGAGATTAAAAAAATCCTTTAGAGAGATATACATATGCTAGAGAGAGGGAAATATAAGTTTTAGAAAGAAATAAATATGTAGGGAGATTTGAACCTCTAATCTAAGAGAAAAAATATATATTAGAGAGGGGAGAGAAATAAATTAAAGAGATGTTTGAGAGAGAAATCATAGAAGTATATTTTTTTTAGAGTTCAACCATACATATAGTGTAGGGAGATTTGAACCTCTAATCTTTTGGTCTAAGACATATATCTTAACTAATTGAATTATGCTTATATTAATCATAGGAGAAGTATATGGAGTTTTAAAAAAGATTAAAAAAAATTAATATCTCTTTTGAAAACTTGTTTCTTGGTTTTCAAAATTTACATACAATTACAATTTTAAGAATATTTCTCAAAATTTAAGATCTGTAATGAAATGAATTATCATATAACTTTGGGTTTTAAAAAAAATCAAAATCTAAAATAAGAAATTAAAATAGTAATCATAGTAAAATTTAAAAGATTAAATTAAGTAAAATTGTAACAAGCCGTATCTCAATAGTAATCAATTTTAATCGCGGAATGGATCATGCTCGCTTTTTTTTTTTTTAAATTATTATTATTATTATTTTTTAGTTTTGTGTTTTTATTGTTATTATTATTATTTTCATTTTCATTTTGTCCAATTTCGTAATTCAATGACTTGAATCCTAACGTGTCAATTGGATGTTACATTTTTTTTTTTTTGATAGTTCATAATTGGATGTTACTTTAATCTTTATGATCAGAAACAACGAAAGTGGTCCTGTTCATTTATTACAAAATTTAATTAAAAGTTTGAAAATTGAAGGATGATTTTAAATAGCTCAAAGAAATAAGGAATGCTAATCCCTCCAAAGTCTAATTTGAATGACCTAAATTTTCACATCACACATCCACCCGATTTTATTTAATAATAATAATTTGAAAAATCACGATGCAAAAGTCAAAATTATTTAATTCATTTTTCTTTTGTCACGTTAGCTAAGGATTAAGTTTATCAAATTAAATCTTCAACTATTTAAACATGGTAAAATTGATACCCTAGTCCATAAAAAAAAACAAACAAATAAATAAAATTATACCCTAAATATTGACCACAAATCAACTAGTAAATCACATGTTTTTTTTTTTTTTTGAGTAATTTAGGTGTCTACAAATTTTTGTGCATGTTAAAGAATTATTATTTATTTTCTAAAAAAAAATAAACAAGGGCTATCATTTTAATTCCCTTTTGACTATATGGAAAATTGGTTTTCCTCCTCAATCGAATCAAAATGGTGGATGATAATATAAACAACTAGATTTCAACGAATACTTTAATGTTTATTATATGAATTTATAAGTTTCTACACCCTAAACAATTTTAATTTTGTTTGTATACACTAAGGGATTGTTTAGGGCGTGAGTTATAATAACATGTGTTATAATAATTTGTAGAGTATTCTTCACCCCAAACACAAACTATTATAACCCCAGACTAAACAACTCTGCATTTTAAACAATATTATATAATTCCACATACTATTATAATCCACAGACTAATATAATTCACTCAGTGCCCAAAACAACCTATAACTTTTTAATCTCAACAATGGTTTGCTATCAGTTAAATATAATAAAAGAACTAAACGACATTGATTTAGATGGATGTGATGTTGATTGATGGATATATATCCACTATGAAGATAATTGAAATTGATTGATAAATAAATAAATAAATAAATATATATATATATATATATATTATAGGGATGGATATTGAAGTTAAGCACCAAATTTAATAGAAACATGAAAACATAAAGTTGAAACATATAATTTAGGCTCCGTTTAATAACCATTTGGTTTTTAAAAATTATGTTTGTTTTCCCATCATTTCTCTACAATTCTCTACCAAGACTTTCATCTTCCTTAAGAAAACATTTGAATTCTTAGTCAAACTTCAAAAGCAAAAATAAGTTTTTAAAAACTTCTTTTTTTAGTTTTCAAAACTTTTGTTGGTTTTTGAAAACATATGTAAAAGGTGGGAAACAAAACAAGGAAATCCATAGGTGAAAGTAGTATTTATAGGCTTAATTTTCAAAAACTAAAAACTAAAAACTCAATGGTTATCAAATGGACCATTAACATTTTTGTAATTAGTAACAATTAACAAGGTGATCGTACCATTTAAAGGAAAAAAAAAAAACACAAGTTGATTGAAATTTCACTTTACACGTAGAAATTAAAAAATGCACGACTCACCTTTAGAGAAAAATTTTTAGTACTCCAGTAGTACCTATTCAAATTCACACTAGTAATCTTTTTTTTCATAAACAACCACTTAATGTTGTTGGACCTATATCATAGTAACATAGCAACTAATTAATGGAAATTGTACTCATACTATGTTGTACAAGTGATAAAATTCTAATGGTTGGAAATTGTTTTTGAAAGGTGCGACTTATTGTAAAACTAATATTAGAACGTTAAAGTACGTAATTAAAAATTAGGCATTGGACTATTGGGTACTCATCATTCATAACAAACTATAATTATTTTAAAAGAATACATTTTTTGTCCACCTGAACGTAGCTCAATTGATTATAGTATAAATCTTAAATCAAAAGGTCAGAGGTTTAATTTAAATCCTTCCATCTTCCTAGGTTGTTGAACTAAAATATCAATTCTCAATTATACTACATTTACAATCAACCATTAGACCCAATGAAAATTAGATTTTCATAAGGTTGTATAAAAACTAAAGACTTTTGAGAAAAGAATAAGCATTGGTGTTATTTTAAAGAAAAATAAAAGGAACAACTTGTTTATGAAAATTAGATTTGGTTAAATTACAATTTTCTAATAAGTCATTAAACTTTCAATTTTGTGCCTAATAGGTCATGAACTTTAAAAATGTCTCATAGATCCCAAAAATTTCAATTTTGTGTCTAATAGGTCTTTAACATATTCAAAATCTTTAATAATTAATTGATCTATTAGATATAAAATTAAACTTTTCATTTTGTATCTAGCAGCTCTATGAATTTTAAAAAATGTTGAATAGATCAAGGATTTATTAAACACAAAATTGAAAATTCAATGACACTAACATACAAAATTGAAAGCTTAAGAATCTACTTGACATTTTTAAAGTTTAGGGACCTATTGGACACAAAGTTGAAAATTCAATGACCTATTAGACACTTTCTAAAGTTCAAGGACCAAATAAACACAAATCTGAAAATTCAGGGACTAAACTTGTATTTTAACCATTAGATTTTCTAAAGAAGATGTTGATAACTGATAATTCTCATTTATGAGGATTATTTAACCCTAAACTAAGTTGTTCTTGTCATTATTGTATGTTTTGTTGAATAACGAACAAGCTAAAAATAGTGTTTATGAGATAAATTCATGAAAGCTCGTTGACGTATTGAGAAAGAAAAAAGAAGTTGAAAAGAGATTGAATTTAAGCTAATTGGTTGTTTTTGTGTAGATTTGGAGCATGTACGAAAATGCAATTGCATTTCACTTTCAAAATGCAATTGCATTTTCGTGGGAGAACAAGATGCTGAACAAAGGGAAAAATGCAATTGCGTTCCACTTTTGAAATGCAATTGCATTTTTTGGAATTCTCAATTGTTGTAGAAATCACGAGAAAACACCAAAATTCACGAAATTTATTTTGATTTTGAGGAGATTTTTCAGCCCAATCTCATGTACTAAAGTTAACCCATGATTGAAGGAGTAAGAACATGGAAACCCTAGCCTTCAATGCCTATAAAAACAGGGAGAACAAAGCAAAACAAAATTTGGGTTTTTTCTGGTTTTTCATTTTCGGACAGCAGCTTTTATCTTCGTTTTTCTGTCTTCTTTACAGCAGTTTGTTGTCTTTGTACAAAGTAATTCTCGAGCTTGATCCCTCCTCAACGAAGGTTAGAGGAGGTGAAGATCCAACTGAAGGAGTTAATATTAAGAAAGCGGAAGCAATTTCGGATCTCGAGCACTCAAAGTACATCAATTTAACCAAACAAAAACATGCTCTAAACTGGAAAAAACCAGAAAGTATGAACACATACCTTTGTAGCTCAAATTCTCCAAATTCTTTGCAAATCTTGGATCACCAACAATACTTGGACCACCACTAGAGTCTTCCCTACTATTCTCAGCCCTTGGAATGGATTGTGGGATCCTTTGTTAAGAGAATTTTTAGAGAGAAAGGAAGAGAGCTCAAGATAGTTTTAAAAAAAAACTATCAAAGAAAATTCCCACCATCCTTTTGTGTTTCATCCTATTTATAGGCACTAATGAAACCTCATTAGGTTTCCCATGGAAGACAACACTTGTCTTCCCATGGAAGACAACACTAGGTTGGATATATAGGATTAGTCAAGTTTCATTTAAATCAAAATTAATTTAAAAACTTGATTAATTAATTAAACCATTTAATTAATTTAATTATTTAATTTAATATCAAATATTAATTAAATAATTAGACCAATCCCTCTCTTTTATGACCAATCGTTTGTACATGAATCCCTATTCACGTATTAAACCGAACAAATATTTAAATCACATTTAAATATGTTCCTCTCTCTTTCTTGTGGTTTTAATTCATAATTAAATTATAGTACGTTAAGTATATCGCATATAATTAACGTTTACTCCCAAAACCGAATTTGAACAATTCAAATTCTTTTCTCTCAAATTATTCCAAGGCTTAGTCTGAGCTAGTAAGGGGACCTAATGGACCTACAGATCATGAGCTCCAACGATACGAGATTTAACCGGCCAAACTCTTTAGCCTAGTTAATCAACATTCGTTAACCACCGGGACACTCCACTAAAGCCCAGTGGCTGCACTCTCCTCACTGTAGATATATTTCTGTCCACTCGATATAACCATGATTAGTAAGTCGATCCTTCATAGGTCGTTCGTAATTACAGCTGGGTCAAATAAACCGTTTTACCCCTGTAATTACTTCTTGTTCCTTAAGTCCCACTGATCCTCTAATGAACAATTGGTTTGTGGTCCAACCAACAAACCGAATCCCTCTCGGGCCAATGAGAGGGTGGGCCCATTGTTCAAGACCCGGAGTCAGCACTTAAGGGAACAACCTCTCTACTAATCCTTAAAGCAGGTAGGAGTGAATTCCATCTTGCATGACTATGTTCCCAACTATCTATCCGGTCTTATCCCCAAAATGGGAGGCTTATTGAGTCGGCAATCTCGGGCCACTCTCACCCATGCAAATCTAAGGATAATCCCGAATAAACAGGAGTTCATAGCACGCTCAGGATTAAGATCGAGTTACCTAGGTCATCGTATGAATATAGTCAGTTAAAACAGTAAACGGAGTTATAAAGTCTAAGTGACTATTTCGCAGTCCGGTCTTATACAAACTCTTTGCATAGGACGCCCCCACTCGCATGTCTCCACATGAACGATTCAGGATCACATCGTTAGTACTATACAAAGTGGGCCGCGTCCATAGTGTCCCCAGAATAAGGTACCCAGCCTTATCCTTATACTATAGACCATTTTGGCTATTACTCGAACTTGATCCACTTTTATGTCATACATAAAGTTCAAGTATACATACTATAGCCAAGGGTTCTTAGTTCATTGGATTTTGGTTATAGAATACACAATTCACTTTATTCAATAACACATTTACTGAATAAACCTCAATAACATCTTTATAGTAAAATAGAATATACATTCAGTTTACAAAACCACGAGTTTTAGGACACAAAACCCAACAAACTCCCACTTGGACTAAAACGTCAGTGGAGTCATACATGCTGAGGTAAAAAACTGCCCTACTGTACAACCAGTAGTCCTAGACACTCTAGGTGTCCCTCAAACACTTTAGCCGTGAGGGGCTTTGTAAACGGATCAGCAATGTTGTGCTCCGAAGGGATCTGTGTGACGATCACGTCTCCTCGTTGCACAGTCTCCCTGATGAGATGATATTTGCGCTCTATATGCTTTCCGCGCTTATGGCTTCTAGGTTCTTTAGAATTTGCCACTGCACCACTATTATCACAATAAATGGTGATAGGCAAATTCATATTTGGAACAACTTCCAAATCAGTAAAGAATTTCCTAGCCATACAGCCTCCTTCGCTGCTTCGCAAGCTGCGACATACTCAGCCTCCATGGTGGAGTCAGCAATACAACCTTGCTTTATACTCCTCCAAACTATTGCTCCTCCATTAAGAGTGAACACTGATCTCGATGTGGATTTCCTCGAATCTACATCGGTCTGAAAATCAGAGTCAGTGTATCCTGTAAGGATCAGATCCTTCGCACCATACACAAGCATATAGTCCCTCGTTCTCCTAAGATACTTGAGGATGATTTTAACGGTAGTCCAATGATCATATCCTGGATTGGACTGATACCTGCTAACTATTCCCACTGCATAGCATATGTCGGGTCGAGTACACAACATGGCATACATCAGACTACCGACAGCTGATGCATAGGGAATGCGTCTCATATCCTCAACTTCTTGAGGTGTCTTAGGACACTGTTCCTTCGACAAATGAATTTCATGTCTGAAAGGTAATGAACCCTTCTTGGAATTCTGCATCTTATATCTAACCAACATTTTGTCAATATAAGATGCCTGAGACAATGCTAGCGTTTTGTTCTTGAGATTCCGAACAATTTGGATTCCAAGGACAAACTGAGCCTCTCCCAAATCTTTCATTTGGAATTGGGTCGCTAGCCATTGCTTTACGTCAGTCAGGAATCCTACATCATTTCCAATGAGTAGGATATCATCTACGTATAAGATTAAGAAAGCTACAGTAGTATTGACTATCTTCTTGTAAACACAAGGTTCGTCAATATTCTGTTCAAAGCCATAAGATTTGATCGCAGTATTAAATCTTATATTCCAGGATCTAGATGCTTGCTTTAATCCATAGATGGATTGTTTAAGCTTGCAAACCTTTTGCTCTTGACCCTTAATTATGAACCCCTCTGGTTGAACCATATAGATACTCTCTTCAAGATTACCATTCAGAAAGGCTGTCTTGACATCCATTTGCCAAATTTCATAATCATAAAACGTGGCAATGGACAAGAGTATTCTAATCGACTTAAGCATGGCAACAGAGGAGAAGGTTTCTTCATAGTCCACCCCTTCCCGTTGGGTATAACCCTTTGCCACAAGTCGAGCCTTAAAGGTTTGCACCTTACCAGCTAGGTCTCGTTTCCTCTTGTAGATCCACTTACAACCGATAGGTCTTTCACCATCTGGTTGGTCTACAAGTTCCCAAACTGAATTGAAGTACATTGACTCCATTTCGAGGTCCATGGCTTTAATCCACTGGTCCTTATCTATGTCATTCATTGCCTGTTTATAGGTCAATGGATCCTCAATGCCATCATCAGGTATGACGACCTGGGTTTCAGTCAAACCCATGTAACGGTCGGGTTGTCTAACATCCCTCCCACTACGTCGAGGCATTCTCAACTCTTGAGAATGACCAGCTTGATCAACAACTTTTGTTGATTTATTTGTAGATTCCCTAGAAAATTCACTCAATACAATTCTACTTCGAGGCCGATGATCTCTTATGTGGTCTTCCTCTAAGAACGTGGCGTTTGTCGACACAAGCACCTTGTCCTCTTGAGGATCGTAAAATAGACCACCTTTCGTTTCCTTGGGGTATCCTATGAATAGGCATAATTTTGAACGTCGTTCCAATTTCTTTGGATTGGGCACTAGCACATGTGCCGGGCACCCCCAAATCCTGAAGTGACGTAAACTTCATTTACGCCCTTTCCATAACTCATAAGGTGTTTCTGAAACACTCTTAGAGGGAACCATGTTCAAAATATATGCAGCAACCTCTACTGCATATCCCCAAAACGAACTAGGCAGCTGAGCATAGCTCATCATAGATCGAACCATGTCTAACAAGGTTCTGTTTCTCCTCTCAGATACACCATTCTGCTGAGGTGTACCAGGTGCTGAGAGTTGGGATACGATTCCATGTTCTATCATATAGTCCTGGAATCTCAAATCCATATACTCTCCACCTCGATCTGATCGAAGTGTTTTAATCGTCTTACCTAATATGTTCTCAACCTCTGTCTTATACTCCTTGAACTTTTCAAGGGTTTCGGACTTATGATGAATTAGGTAAAGATAGCCGTACCTCGAATAATCATCAATGAAACTGATGAAGTATTCATACCCTCCTCGAGCTTTGACATTCATTGGACCACAGAGATCCGAATGTACGAGTTCTAAGGGTTCTTTGGCCCTATAACCTTTTTCAGAAAAAGGTCGTTTGGTCATTTTTCCCTCAAGACACGACTCACATGGTGGTAAGGAGTTATCTTCTAACTGACTTAGGAGACCACTATTAACCAATCTCCCAATCCTATTGAGATTAATGTGGCCTAGTCTCAAGTGCCAAAGATAGGTACTTGGAGAAAATTTCTGCCTTTTATTTTGAGTATCAGCTGTTTTAAACATCTCGGTGTTCAAAATAGCTTTTACCTCTGTTGGTCTTAACACATATAAGTTGTTTTCAAGTTTAGCAGAACATATTCGTACACATCTTTTGCAAATGAACACTTCATTATAATCAAAAGATACTTTATACATATGTTCAATCAAACAAGAGATAGATACAAGATTTCTTTTGATTCCAGGAACCAAAAGTACATTTTCTAGTAAAATGAATTTATCTCTAAACAACAACTTCACCGCTCCCTCTGCTCTGGCTGAGACAACCTCTCCTGTTCCAACCTTGAGAGTTATCTCACCATCTGCAAGCTGCCTCCAGGAACTAGTTTCCTGAAAAGAAGAACAAACATGGTTAGTGGCTCCTGAATCTAATATCCAGGCGGAATCATCATGTTCCACTAAACATGTTTCAACAACAAGTAAATCATATTTACCTTGTCTTGCCTTCTCAGCTTGCTTTTCTGCAAGGTACTTTGGGCAATTCCTTTTCCAGTGCCCATCTTCACCACAGTGGAAACATTTTCCTTTATCTGCGGCTTTAGCCTTGCGTTTACTCATGACGGGAGCTTTTCCCTTCCCTTTATCTTTCTTCTTCTTTTGAATACCCTTATTCTTAGAAAAAGAAGAACCAGACTTAGTCCCAGAGGACAATCCTCTTGGGAATTTCTTCGAAGTGACAACATTTGCCTCATTCTCTTTTCCCTTTGTTTTCATCAGGGAATCGAAAGTCTGTAGCTCGTTGAGGAGAGTAGTCAGATTATACTCTATTTTGTTCATCATCGCATTGGTGCGGAACTGTAGGAAGCTCTTCAGAAGAGATTCCATTATAAAGCTAACCTGACTATTCTCATCTATGACAGCTCCGTTTACTTCTGCCACGTTGAAGTGGACCATCATGTTAAGGACATGCTCCCTAACAGAAGTTCCTTCCTTCATACGGGAGTTGTAAACGTTCTTGAGAGCATCATGACGGATCGATGAGGACTGTTGTCCAAACATCGCCTGTAATGATCCCATGATCTCCTTAGCGGTAATCATGCTCTCATGTTTCTTAGATAGCACATCAGATATGATGGCTAAGATATAGACTCGGGCTTTATCATTAGCCCTAGTCCATCTGTCAAATGCATATCGAACAATTTGGTTTGCAGACGAGCTGGGAGGGGGAGGACATTCCTCCGTTAAGACAAACCTTAGATCATCGATAACTAGAATCGTATTCAAGTTCGATTTCCAGGTTGCGTAGTTATCGCCGTTTAATTTATCGGAGGCTAGTAACTGTATTAAAGAGCTCGACATGCTGAAAAATAGAACATATTCTATTAGTGAATTGCTTCTAACCCATTACTTGCATCCAATTAAAAAATTTAGCAAAAGTAATAATGTACCCATAAACTCATTATTGTTTTTGCAACGATACTTCAGTGAGTCAGAGCAACCGCTACCGAGGGGCAGTCAATCACTCCTTCACTGAACCAAGACATTCTTGACTAAATGCTAATACCGGAATAACTCTTATTCCTATAGCATTCTAGTTATCGCTACTTTGGTCAAGAATTCACTAACACTTAGTAATTCTTGTAAGTGTGACCCGCCATTTTCAAACCTCAGAGGTCGGCCCCAACAATGCTACCGAATTGGAAAGTCAAAGCTGGGAATGGACCTAGGAGACCCTATCCATTTATGGAGTTTGAGTTGTTCCGACTCCCATGTTACATCCCTCCGAATGAATGGTGCTACTACGGGCAACCTGCAGGTGGAACATGGGAATCTCACGGTCCAACGTAATGGAGGAGACTGCAGGATGTGTTGACACATTTCCTTCTCCCACTTACTATAAATACTTTCTCCATTCACCTTGCTCTTGATTTATGCAAACACCATCCGAATGGGGATGCCCTATTGACATCACGAGGCCGAGCATAAATCTCACGGTGTGAACTTCGTAGAGAGCGTAAGAGGAAATTGATATATCATATATACCTTTTCACTCCCACTAAGTATTTTAGACGGTTTGGGTATAATTTTACTTAGGCATATTCCGGTTATTAATATACCTAAGTCTATTAATATAACGATTATATTGATATTACCTAAGTCTATTAACCCTTTAAAAAACTTAGGTCTACGAGTTTAATTAAACTTTTTAATTAACGTCGCTCACGAGGAATAATTTATAAACCTCTGGATTAAATTCACTCCCAGGTCGGTTCCCAGGTAAGGGTGTTCCGTTTCCGTCATCTTAAATACCCCAGCCTAGCCAGAACCTTCCTTAGACAGAGTCCCTCTTTAATCATAGTTTATAAATTATTGGTTGCCTAATTCTAATCTTATTAGAACTAGATAACCTATGGTCTAATTATTTTAATTCTAAAACCATTTTAAAACTAAATAATTAAACCCTAGGTTTGTATGCATTTCTATGTTTGAGTTATTGATCATTCATCACATGAACAATTAAATAAATATAGAGTAAAATTTCATCACATGAATTATGCATGGAAATGCTTTGATGCATTTAATATAACAATTATATTATACTAAGGCAACTATATGTTGTATGCTTTATTTTTAATTAATATAACATTTATATTAATTATACTTAAAACATACAACATCTATTTCATAAAATTAATACAACTCTTATATTAATACTTATGAAATGCTAAACATGCATACTATACATTATAACACTTATAACATACTTTCAATGCATGGAGCATGCTTCCTATGGTGGGATTTTAAATCTATATGGCATACTTTATGCACATACAAATATGGATTTAATTAAAACATACATTCATAATGCATAAATAATTAAACACACTAAAGTGGACCGGTTTTGGCATCACGGGCAAGCAAACAACTAAATTATTACAAGAATAATTTAATAACTAGGTTGAGACGCTTCCGAACACTTCGAACCGCCCCGAACCAGCTTGAAAACGACCGAACCAGACCTCTTTTTCAACCTCTGAGTGTACCGGTGTGGGCAGAAAAAAAACAGCAGCTTCTGCTCTGTTTTCCAGCTTGAACACTTCACCTTCTCACTTCAAATTGGAAGCCTATATGGACTCTAATGACTCCAAATTTTTTTACAGACTCTTCTTCACACATTAAAGCCCATACATGCTTGGGAAATTACAAAACGGACTACAAAATGAAGCTCAAAAAAAATGCCAAAACCGAAAGTACCACTTTAGACGCCCAGAAAATTGAATTTCTAAATGATACCCACCGAGCTTAAACCGATGCAAATTGAGTGCTCAAAATTGCTCTGATACCAATTGAAGGAGTTAATATTAAGAAAGCGGAAGCAATTTCGGATCTCGAGCACTCAAAGTACATCAATTTAACCAAACAAAAACATGCTCTAAACTGGAAAAAACCAGAAAGTATGAACACATACCTTTGTAGCTCAAATTCTCCAAATTCTTTGCAAATCTTGGATCACCAACAATACTTGGACCACCACTAGAGTCTTCCCTACTATTCTCAGCCCTTGGAATGGATTGTGGGATCCTTTGTTAAGAAAATTTTTAGAGAGAAAGGAAGAGAGCTCAAGATAGTTTTAAAAAAAAACTATCAAAGAAAATTCCCACCATCCTTTTGTGTTTCATCCTATTTATAGGCACTAATGAAACCTCATTAGGTTTCCTATGGAAGACAACATTTGTCTTCCCATGGAAGACAACACTTGTCTTCCCATGGAAGACAACACTTGTCTTCCCATGGAAGACAACACTAGGTTGGATATATAGGATTAGTCAAGTTTCATTTAAATCAAAATTAATTTAAAAACTTGATTAATTAATTAAACCATTTAATTAATTTAATTATTTAATTTAATATCAAATATTAATTAAATAATTAGACCAATCCCTCTCTTTTATGACCAATCGTTTGTACATGAATCCCTATTCACGTATTAAACCGAACAAATATTTAAATCACATTTAAATATGTTCCTCTCTCTTTCTTGTGGTTTTAATTCATAATTAAATTATAGTACGTTAAGTATATCGCATATAATTAACGTTTACTCCCAAAACCGAATTTGAACAATTCAAATTCTTTTCTCTCAAATTATTCCAAGGCTTAGTCTGAGCTAGTAAGGGGACCTAATGGACCTACAGATCATGAGCTCCAACGATACGAGATTTAACCGGCCAAACTCTTTAGCCTAGCTAATCAACATTCGTTAACCACAGGGACACTCCACTAAAGCCCAGTGGCTGCACTCTCCTCACTGTAGATATATTTCTGTCCACTCGATATAACCATGATTAGTAAGTCGATCCTTCATAGGTCGTTCGTAATTACAGCTGGGTCAAATAAACCGTTTTACCCCTGTAATTACTTCTTGTTCCTTAAGTCCCACTGATCCTCTAATGAACAATTGGTTTGTGGTCCAACCAACAAACCGAATCCCTCTCGGGCCAATGAGAGGGTGGGCCCATTGTTCAAGACCCGGAGTCAGCACTTAAGGGAACAACCTCTCTACTAATCCTTAAAGCAGGTAGGAGTGAATTCCATCTTGCATGACTATGTTCCCAACTATCTATCCGGTCTTATCCCCAAAATGGGAGGCTTATTGAGTCGGCAATCTCGGGCCACTCTCACCCATGCAAATCTAAGGATAATCCCGAATAAACAGGAGTTCATAGCACGCTCAGGATTAAGATCGAGTTACCTAGGTCATCGTATGAATATAGTCAGTTAAAACAGTAAACGGAGTTATAAAGTCTAAGTGACTATTTCGCAGTCCGGTCTTATACAAACTCTTTGCATAGGACGCCCCCACTCGCATGTCTCCACATGAACGATTCAGGATCACATCGTTAGTACTATACAAAGTGGGCCGCGTCCATAGTGTCCCCAGAATAAGGTACCCAGCCTTATCCTTATACTATAGACCATTTTGGCTATTACTCGAACTTGATCCACTTTTATGTCATACATAAAGTTCAAGTATACATACTATAGCCAAGGGTTCTTAGTTCATTGGATTTTGGTTATAGAATACACAATTCACTTTATTCAATAACACATTTACTGAATAAACCTCAATAACATCTTTATAGTAAAATAGAATATACATTCAGTTTACAAAACCACGAGTTTTAGGACACAAAACCCAACACCAACTGCCTTTGAAGGTGTGTGTGGTTCGATCATAGCAAGGAAGTGTTGTTCTTTTGTTTTTGTCCGTTTTTTTTTATATAGCCAGTTTTTGTTTTAATCTACTTGTAGGTTGTTGAATTTGAGTTAGCTATTAATCCTTTTATTTTCATTCCCTTCTTCACTGAAGACAAAATCTTCTTGAGGAGTATATTGCTACAAAATGTTGAATTCCTATTAAATGTTGTTATTGCCCTTGAATTTCTGTGAGTGTTCTTGACATTATTGGATTAAATTTACTCAATTATTTTTTTGAATAAAAATCAGTTTGGGTTGTTCCATTATTCCAGGATTTAATTTATGTATTTGGTTATTAAAATGAGATTTATAGCAATTAAATTGTGGGTTTTTATTTCTTTCATAATTAGCTAATTCCTCATTAGGGATTCAAGTTAATGAATGCCCTATAGGAGAGATGTGAAGCTTAAAAGCATATTCAATAGTTAACACTCGAGACTTTGTTTGTTTTTGTTGAAATAACGTGGGTAAACCTAGCCGGCCAACTAGTGATTACTTGTCGAGCTTGAACTCAATACCAAAAGGGTTAAGGGAAAATGGATGTCACAAAAGCAATGGAGGAAAAGGCTTAGAAATAAGTCTTGAACATCGACCCTAGATATAGGGCGAGACTCCAAAACCGCTAGAATTGTGCGCGAAACTATCTAAGTTAGATTAGCCATAGAAATATAGGTTTAATCATTTAACCTTCTAAAGATTTTGAAGCAAAATTGAATAGGAGTCGAATTCGGTTTACTTAGTTACCTTGTGTTAACTATGATGGCAATTGTATTTTTAGTAGCATTTCTTTCCAAAGGGACATAAACAACTTGAATCCCATTTTTCTTAATTATTGACTTACGTTTATTTTCTTTAGCAAAATCAACCTCTCAAGCATTTTTTTACACCCTTGTTTACTGCAATTGTATTTTGTAAACAAATTTGTGTCATCTTCATAGATTTTGTTAAAATATGTTCCCTTGGGTACTATAGTCTGGAGTATTTCTAGTTTTTTATTACTTCGATCACGTGCACTTGCGTGTAGCAACGATCAATAACGAAGCTTAAAAAATTCTATGTTTTTGTAGGTTCCGTTTAATAACCACTAGGTTTTTTGTTTTTGAAAATTGTGCTTGTTTTCTCCTTATTTCTCTACAATGAGCTTCATCTTTATTAAAAAAATATTTGAATTCTTAACTAAATTCCAAAAACAAAAACAAGTTTTTGAAAACTATTTTTTTTAGTTTTCAAAACTTGGCTTGGTTTTTTTGAAAACATAGGTAAAAAGTAGATAACAAAATAAGAAATCCTATAGATGGAAGTAGTATTTATAGGCTTAATTTTAAAAAATCAAATGGTTATCGTGGTACGGTTTTGACTAAAAGAGAAGACAGATGGATGATTTTTATTTCTTTAAGATTTTCCACAACACTTGTAATTAAGCCCAAGAAAGAAAAGCTCATAAAATAAAATAACTGCTTAATTTAAAGTTTTTTTTTTTTTTGAGAACCTTTAAAGTATTATTTGTAGCCTATTTGTGAAAGACTTTTAACAAAAACCAAAAATTTTCTAGCATTGATTCTTTTTCAAATTTGGAATGTTATATTAATAAATTAAATGGGCATCAAATGCCCCTACAGATTTAACTATACTCTCAATCTTCTATTTTGTTTTATACAAACCACCCTTCACTAGCAATTGTGTTATAATTCTAATAGAAAGTAAAATAATTAGGTGTAAAATTGAAACTTTTAAAATATTAGAAGAATAATTGAAGGTAAATAACATACATATTAGGGATGGTTTGTATAATGTATTTAGTTTTAGATTTTCTTTAATATTTTAAAAGTTTCAATTGCAATAACAAACATAAATTTAAAGATGGAGTTAAAAATTAACGAAAACTTTTAAAATATTAAAGGCTAAATTGAAATTAGCCTAATTCATAGTTGTTATGGGTGAAATTGGATCAAGAGGATAAATTCGAATTGTGAGTGAAACTAGAGGCCAAATAAGACAAAAAAGTCCAACGCGAGACAAAAATAGACCCAAACACAAAAAAGACCAACCACCAAGCAAATGAGCGAAGTCAAGGCCGACTCTATGCTCGCATGAGGGGCATGCATGCTCGGAGTTCCTTGGTCCAGCCTGGTTCGATTCGCGCTCTTCCACTTCGCCAAGGAACATAGAAAAACCCATGTTTTCACTTGTTTTGCAGGTTACATTCTTCTCCCTCAATATAAATTTTATCGTTACTTTTCCTTAATAAACCATACGTTGGACATATACAGTGTAACGGTCACATTGAATAAATTTTTCCCATCCAAATGATGAAGGGTTATCCTCCATAAAAGATGTAGGTCACCTTTATCCAATTAGGCATTATTAAATCCAATTGGACTTATTTGGTTTTAGTTTTTTTTTTTTTTTTTAGTACAATAGGGGTTGGGGGGATTCGAACCACAGACCTCGTGGTCGTTAACATATTCAATATGCTAGTTGAGCTATGCTCTCTTTGGCACTTATTTGGTTTTAGTTATATTATTAACAAATTCAATTTGTTATTAATTATAAAACAATCAATTAAATATTCAATATTATGTAATTGTCTATTAAATAATCAACATGATTTAATAATATTCATTAAATAAATTATCGCAATTGAACTAAAAAGAAATTCTCACGGTGAATATGAGCTTTGTATGGAAATCTAACAGATGTATATAACTTTTTTCTTAAGATTGATTGATTACATTAATTTTTAGCATCAACCCGAGGTTATTTTACCGTAGACTTGTAAGATTACACGTTCAAGTTTCATCAATCTATATAATTATAGATTTCCTCTCTCTCTCTCTCTCTCTATATATATATATTAGATTCTTTGCCTACAATTTGATTATTCATTAAATGATTTAAATAATTATATACCATTTTACTTCCACAATTGTTGGTTGTGGCTTGAGTTTCACCGACTTTCTAATGAATAGATTTCTATGAATTTGAATTATGAGTTGAATTCTTAAAAAGTAGATATCATATTGTTTATGACCTGAATTGACACTTAAAATATTCACCTAACAACTTTTCTTATAGGAAAGGATGCTAAACTCTTACCATAATTAATAAAATTGTGACTTTTTTTAGTTCAAGAAAATTGTGAATTTTGTCTTTTTAACTCTATATGTGATTATGTCCCCCAAATAATAGGCATCTTGAGCATATATTTTACTCACTCTCATCCATGTGAATTGAATAAATGCTTACAAAAGTTAAGGTCATAATACACTTAAATTTAAAATTAAGTCATTATACCATCATTCTGGTAATATATTTATATTTTCTTCAATGGTCCTAAAGATAATATTAAATTAAGTATATCAAAAGTTCAATCTTATTTAATTGTATTATATATAGTATTAGATTCTCATATATCTATATTAACGATTTTTTGTATTAACAATATTATGAGATCTCCAATACTATTTATCCATATATCTCATTTAAGATTACAAATAGTAGTAAAGAAATGTTTAAATAATTTTTTTTTTATAGTTCAATAACATGAAGTTGGAGAATTCGAACATCTAACCTCTTAATATATATATATATATATTTTTTGTATTAACTAGTTGTACTATGTTTAATTTGGTAAGAAATATTTAAATAATTTGAATGCAAATAAAAATAAGAATAAGTAAATACTAAAAAAAAATTATAAGACTTTAAATTCATAGCCCATGTTGTCAAGAAAATAACAACTTTACTTTGTTCTTAAAGTGCAAACTATTTGTGAAAACAAAATAAAAGAAACAAAATTTTATAACTCAATAACTTATATATGCTTGAAAATTCTTTAATATTCATCTTGATTTTTTGTACTAAAAAAATATTTAGAAATATATACGTTTATAAAAATAATTTCTATTGGGCTACATACGAAAATTCATCTTCTTTTGACTTCACTAAAAACCTATTGAGAAAATGAGGAAAGCAATAGACAAATAGATGGAAGATTTGGAAGTTTCATTTGTCAATTTATGTACGACATTTTTTTCCATGGGCGAAGGAAACCAAAACAAATTTCATAGCTTGAGAAATATCAACATTAATTTTAGGTATTGTTTATAGCCATTTGATTTTTTATTTTTAATTTTTTTTTTGTTTTTAAAAATTAAGCCTATAGATACTACTTTCACATATAAATTTTCATATTTTTCTTATCTACCTTTTACATATATTTTTGTCAAGTTTTGAAAACTAAAAAAAATAGTTTTCAATTTTTTTTTCTTTTTGTGTTTTAAAAATTGATTAGAAATTCAAATGTTTCCTTAAGATCGAAATCATTGTAGAAAAATTGTAAGAAAACAAGCACAATTTTCAAAAATAAAAAACAAAATAGTTATCAAATTTAAGCCTTAATTAATGTCAATCAATGAAAAATTTTCACAATTTATCAACTAGATCGTTTGGAGAGAATAAGACACACTTCATAATAAGATAATAAATCATATAATTGTTCTGCCAAAGTGAGCAAAGCTTAGCGGTAATTAACATGTACTCCTTTCCTTGAGACCGAATATTCAAATATCCATATTTCACCGTTGTTGTACTAAAAAAAATAATCATATAATTGTTAAATTGACTATAACTATAGTAATCGTTAATTGACATACATTTTATATTCTTTGTTGTATTTATAATTATTTTCTTTAGCTACTATTTAATAATATGGCATCTTAGTTATACAAGACTAGCCATTCAATTTTTATCTTTAAAAATTAAAGAATAATACAAAATTAGCTAAATTAGAAGGTTAGTCCATAAACTTTAAAAAATGTGTAATAGATCTCTAAATTTTTAAAATTTTGTGTCTAATAAATCTCTGAACTTTCAATTTTACATCTAATAGATATCTAACATGTTAGAAATTCTTTTAAAATTAACTGATCTACTAAATATAAAATTGAATTTTATGTCTAATCAAATTTTAAACTTTCAATTTTATGTCTAATAAGTATATGAATGTTTTAAAATGTCGAATATGTCAATGACTTATTAGCCATGAAATTAAAAATTCAAGCATCTATTAAAAATAAAATAAATTTTCTTCATTTCTTGAGAAGGAAAAAACCTACTAGACTCTAAAATTTAAAGACCAATCAGATATAAATGTCAAAATTGATGGACTAAATTTGTAATTTAACTTTTAAAATTTTCTTCATTTCTTGAGAAGGGAAAAAAAAGACAAACAACCAAATTGTATTCCCGAATGGGATCTTACTAAGCAGCTAATTAAAAACAAACCCATCTTTTCTTTATATTTTTGGGTTGATTCAATTCAACCGAGTCGCACTCTCACATAAAGCAAACAAAACAATTTTCCACTGCCAAAAAAACAAAACAGCAACTCACAAAACGACACGTATCTGAATCCTGACCGTAGGATGAAGTTGGGAATTTAGTAGTTGATCGATCATCTCCACTTGCAGAGAGATCCCGGAAATCTGTAACACAAAATGGCATAGAAAGAGAAAGAAGAGAAAAAATAAAAAAGAAGAAGAAGAAAAGAAAGAAGAGAGAGAAAAGGTAATCAATCATCTCTGCAACTGCAACAAAATCAGAGCATAGAGAAAGGGAAAGGGCTCAGAGAAGACAGAGAAGAAGAACAACAACAGCAACAAGAAGAAAGATGAGTTGATATGGGAGTTTTGTTGTGTATTTAAGTTAGCACCGCCGTTCCCACTGAGCAAAAAAAACCCCATGGCGGCGTTGCAGAGTTCAGTTCAGTTTTAGAGAGAGAAAAAAATTTACCCTTTAATGAATTAGAGAGAGAGATTTCAGAATCTGATTCCCAATTCAACCCTTTCTCTTTTCCACTTTTTTTTTTTCTTGTAGTTGTAGTACGAAGAATTTGATCAAGAATTTCGAGAACTTGATTAGGTAAAAGAAAAAAAAAATGGAAGGGAATTAATTGATACATACCCTTTTTTCAACTCTGGCTTCCGATCGGCCTTGAGAGGTTGTTTCTGATATGGATTTTAATTCAAAATCAGGAATAATATCTCCGGTGGAAATATGGCCGGTTTTTTCCCACTAGGCGGCGGAAGAGGACCCAATTATCACCTTCCCACCAGCACCAGCACCACCACCGGCGGCGGCGAGATTATTCATCCCACCGACGGATTATTTTGGTACAAAAATTATGAGAGCTTTGAATTATGGCAGCAACAGCAGCAAGCGGGAGAAGGGTTTGTTTACTCCGGCGATGAATCGCCGCCGAGATCATCGCTGGTGATGGTGAGATCCGGCAGAGGCAGCGGAGGGCAAGTAATGAGCTGCCAAGACTGTGGAAATCAAGCCAAAAAAGATTGCCTTCACATGCGATGTAGAACTTGCTGTAAAAGCCGTGGCTTTGACTGTGAAACCCACGTCAAAAGCACTTGGGTTCCGGCCTCCAAACGCCGTGAGCGGCAGCTCCATAGCGACGGCACTAACCCCAAACGCCCTCGAGACAACAACGCCGCTTCTTCGGGTACAATTAAATCAATTTCTGTAGATGTCTTAACTGCTCACCTATGCTATTTCGATTTTTTTATTTTTTATTTTTGTGCTTTCTAAATTTCTTGTGAAGGAGGGTTTGTTTTGGTTTTGGGAGTATTTCCAAATTCCAACAAGACCCACATCGATTTTGGTCATGATTGAGACAAACAAACTCTTTCACTCTCTCTCAAATGGGTTAATTTTTATTTATTTATTTTTTTTGGGGGTGGGGGTGTTTGGTTTTAGGGTTGGAAATGGGGAATTTTCCGATGGAAGTGAGCTCAACGGCGGTGTTTCGGTGCGTACGAATGACAACGTTGGACGAAACCAACGACCAATATGCTTATCAAACAGCTGTCAACATCGGAGGCCATATCTTCAAGGGCATTCTTTACGACCACGGCCCTGAACAACAACAACAAGGTCAACAACCACCCAACTCCGCCTCCCCCGACGGCGGCGCCCTCCTCGTCACCGCCCCCTCCACCGCCGCAATCCCCACCGTGGTCGAATCGCCACCCATCAGTGCAGCATTGCTCGATCCTCCTCCGCAGTACCCAACTCCTCTCAGCACCTACATCGCCGCCGGTACGCAATTTTTTCTTCCCCCAACTTCTTAGACAACCCTTTTAGTTTTCCCTCTCTCTTAATGTTGTAGTGAATTTTATGACATTGCCATTTAAGAGAAATAGGTGAAACAAAAAAAGAAAAAAAAAACTGAAAGAGAATGAAGGAAGTTTGTGCCATAAGTATATAATTTTTTATGATAAATTTTTAAGCTTGTAATTTTTCAAGAGTTTGCATTAATATGCCACCATTGTTGGAACTTCGATGCTGCCTTTTCTTTTTTTCTTTTTGTTTTTCTTCTTGCCGGCGTTTGAATTTCTCTCGGTTTCGTATTTGGTTGGACAAAATATATACCTACACAATTCTCAATCCTCATAACCCTTTATTTTAATTAATTTATTCTTCTTTAAAATCATATGATTTTGATTTTTCTTGTTTTGTTCCTCCTTTAATTGCTTCGTCGAATTACAACCTTTTGTGATTTGAATCTAAACATCGACTTATAGGAACGATGATTTTGATTGATTTTTCAATAAAAATTGAATTCATATGATTGGTTTGGTCTATGCTATTGTGAGTTGTGATTAATAAATAAATGGTTAGAAAATTATGTTTGTTTAATGTATCTATTTCTTTGTTTTGTGCTTTCGTTATTCAAATGTAATTTTGAATTTTAAAATTTAAAATTTAAATTAGAAGTTTGAAAGTAGTGATGAGATTATTAAAACGAAGAAATTATTCTCTGTTAATTTTTTTTTTTTAAAGAAAATGTAATCAGCATGTCAATCAATCACAATTAATGTCTTTAGTGAAGGAAAAATGTGAAATGCTGTAGCTAGTCAACTATGAATGTGACATGTATATATTATTTTGAGTATTATTTTTTTACCTCTCATCATCAACAATTTCAGTTTTTTTACAAAAAAAGAAAAAAGGAAATTAATAGTTATTATTTCAATAATTCAAAAATGATATTCATATTATTCTTGATTTTTTTCAGCTACTCTATAATTGCATCTGTCAAGTTTAATTGTGATATTTATCATTTGACAATATTATTTTGATACTTAAATAATTTATCTTGTTTGCTATGTTTTATAAGTATTTCAATTCAAATTTAGATTAAAGATTTAAATCTACGATCTTTAAAAGAGGTTATTAGTCATACAAGTCTTTCATGTTATTTTTTGATATTATTATTTTGGTAGTAGAATTTAAATAATTTGTTAACTTTTTCTTAAGAAGAAAAATGATAGACAATTGAATATAATTTTATAGATTTCCAGCCAAATGAATCACTAAATAACTAATTAATTCAACAATGTAAAGAAGAAAAAAGAAATTTGGCTACATACCAATAAAATGGGATTTTCTAATTTTGATGTGCATCATTTTTGTCGGATAGAAAATGTTTGTAGGATCTATATATTTAAAAATTTAACAGTAGTAGACTAATATAAATTGACCACTTTCAAATGCATAGCTAAAATTTGTTGATTGGCAATGGAGTTATCTCATTATCTACTGATGACATTGAATATGAGAATACAACATAAAAGACTGGGAGAAATTATATTTTGCTACATATGGCAAAGATGCCCATTTGTGTTGTTTTTAAAACCAATTATTTTAACATTATTAAAAGAAATTACAATTCAAAATTATAGAAAATACCCTTGAATTTTGTATTTTATTTCAAAAATACTCATGCATTTTTAGAAGTTTCATTAATACCCTTAAACTTAAAAAAAAAGGGTTAAAAAATACTCTTACCTTTAGTTTTGGATGGAAACTGTTAGTACTTTCTTTCAAAAATTTCATTAATACCCTTAAACTTCAAAAAAAGTTCAAAAATATCCTTAAACTTTTAAAAAAGTTCTAAAATACTATATGGATAGAAATTGTTAGTATCTCGTTTTAAAATATTCTTGAACTTTCAAAAGTTGTATCAATACTCTTAACCTTAAAAAAAAAAGTTAAAAAATACCCTTACCGTTAGTATATGGACGAAAAATATTTATCTACACCCCATTATCTCCCTCGTCCTTCTCTTTCTTGATTTGCTTCAATTTATGGGATAACACTTCTTTATTTTTCTCTTTCTTTTTCAATACCCTATTTACTCTCTTATTCCATTTTTCAATCTCTAAAACGACCTCTTGCAATCAAGGTATATAGACTATAGCAAGAAGAAAAGAGAATAATGGAACCACCAAGGGACCTTAGGACTTAAATGTTTTAATAAGGTTGAACGTTAGTAATTTGTGTTAGTACGTTTGGGTTTAATACACAAAAAGAGAAACATGTTGAGAATTTGGGTCATAATTTTGAGGACATCTAGGGAGAGGGAAAAGAAAGAAAACATATGCATTACCAAATTTGTAGTGGATGAGGATTTTATTATTCATTTTTGTAGTTTAAATTAGTCTATTTGTTGTGGTCAGATAAGAAGGTTTTTCATGATTGAGAATTGGACAAATAGAGGAAAAATGAGAGTATCTATATGAAAAAAATGTAGGTATCTCAATGAGTTGTTTTCAAATTGGTTATTTTTCAACTCAAAATAACTTCAAAGACATTGACTATTTAGGTGTTGAAATTTCTTATATTTATGTTTGGGCATGCTTAGAAATGAGTGAGAGCTTTTCTTGTTTATTTAAAATTCTAATATTTAAGAAGATAGGAGAAATGTGAGAAGTTTTAGATATTGAAAAATGGAAGAAAAGAGTGAGAGAATATTGAAAAAGAAAGAGAAAAAAAGAGAAAAAATAGAGAAGTGTTAGGCCATAGATTAAAGCAAATCAAGAGAAAGAGGAAATAGAAGAGGGAGGTAATCATGTGTAGATAAACAGTTTTCGTCCATATACTAATGGTAAGAGCATTTTTTTTTTTTAAGGTTAACGGTATTAATGTGAAAGTTCAGAGGTATTTTTAAAATGAGGTACTAACGATTTCTGTCCAGATTTTAATGGTAAGGGTATTTTTGAACTTTTTTTGAAAGTTTAATGGTATTAATGAAGCTTTTAAAAGTTTAGTGGTGTTTTTGAAACAAAGTATAAAGTTTAGGGGTATTTTTGAAACAAAGTACTAATGGTTTCCATCCAAAACTAACGGTAAGGATATTTTTGAACTTTTTTTTGAAAGTTTAAGGGTATTAATGAAACGTTTAAAAGTTCATGGGTATTTTTGAAACAAAGTACAAAGTTCAAGGGTATTTTCTATAATTTTGCCTTATTTTTATTTCAATTTGGTCCTATACTTTTAAGAGTTCCAATATTATTTTTTTAAATGTTGCATTACAACTATAAGAGTAGAAGTTTGAACCTATAATTTCATAGAGTAGCGATATCTTTATTAAATGTCCCTATTAATAGATATTCAACATGACAAATTATTTGTAAATATGTCAAATGATTCGATTACACAACTACTTGTTTTAATGCCATTACAATTTGACTAGTTACATACTGGTTAAGAAACATAAACTTTGGGTAATGTCTTAAAATAACTTAAGAGTTGGGGCTAATTTTATTTCTAGTGCAAGTGTGCAACTAACAATAATGTTGCTCGTGGGACTTTTTTCACTTATTCAGAGCGTAGGCATGAATTACTTATCATGTATTTGTTTTTTTAATTCAACAATTTTCATTGGAGGAGGGGAAAATTGAACCATCGACCTCTAAGTAGGTAATTAGTGTCTTATTCATTGAACTATGTTCAGGTTGTCAATTACTTATCATGTTAGATTTATGTTATTTCTCACTAAAAAAGATATCTAGTAATCTTTAATCAAATTCTAGAGAAAATAATGGTTCTTTTCTTATAAGTGTAAGGACTAAATTGAAATCGAGTTAAATATAGAAATAAATTACAAAATGAGAGGAATGAATTGGAGAATCCAAAGAAATCTTCAATCCAAGTTGATACGATTAAGACATAGTTGTTTGAATATGTTGTATACTTTGGAATATTTGGAAGTTCAATTGAATGTAATTTTTTTTACCTCTAAAAAAATTTCAATAATCCTTTTTTTTTTTTTTTTTTTTACTTCTAAAGTGAGGGAGAGCTTTTTTCAAAAAAAAAAAGAAGTGAGGGAGAGCTTACAAATCCATAGGTATCTATCATTATTATTATCTAAATACACAAAAGATGAAACTTCATGTTAAGCCAAAAACCAGAATAAAGTTGATAATAATATTTTAAAGAGGAAAAAGCTGCATAATTACATTGAAAGTTCTCAATTTAAGCATGTTCACCAACTCCATTGATGCCTGCCTATGCTACTTATTAAAATTTTATACCATATAGCTTAAATTATCTATTATTTAGTGCATTACGTTACATAAAAACTTTTGTTATTTGCCAATATGATCAAAGTATAGCGGTAATTGACATTTACTGCTTCCTTTAAGTTTGGAAGTTCAAATTTTCATACTCTACATTTGTTGTACTAAAACATTTATTTTTATTATTATTATTATTTGAAACTAAAAACTTTTATTATTTTATGTAAATATCTCCAAACGTTTAATAACATTAATTTTGATTGATTACATGAATCCTTTGAGAAATTAATATGAAGAAAGAAAAAACAATCTTCTACGTTTTTTTTTTAATGCCTCTAGACTATCAATTTGACTCTTTTCTTTTTGGTCATTCTATATACCATAATATAATGGATTTTTTTTTTTTTTTGAGTTCAACAACACGCAAGTGGAAATTTGAATATTTGACCTTTAAATCGTTGGTACAATATCTTAATCAGTTAAGTTATATTTAAGTGGAATGATTATAGTAGATCTTAGTTTAAAACTTTGGATTTTTTAAAATTAAGCTGGTTTTAAATTTGATATATAATTTTAAAATTAAAGAGAAAAAAGAAATAATAATCAATAAATAAATTTAATTATAAAAAATAGAGGGGGGGGAGCAAAAATCTTTATCAATCCCATTAATTTTTTTTGTAAAAGGAATTTCTCGGAGACAACTCGAGGCAGATTAACCGACTTACATAAAAATAAGATAAAATTTGGACCATTCACATTGAAGTGAACTTCTAGAATTTAAAATTCACATGAAGCTGAGGGGGAAAGAAATCCCCTCTTCTATTCCTATGTACTGTAACTTTATAGCTTCAACAGAAGAAAATGTCAATCATATATTTAACAGTAGAGCTACATACCAACTTCTTAGGTTTTGTTATGAAATAGGATTTTACAAGTTAAATTACATTTTTATTTCTTATGTTATGATCATTATATTAACTAGGTCTCTAAATTTTTAAAATTTTATTAGGATCACCTTCCTTTAATTAGAGAAAACTAAACTTTCCTT
Source organism: Trichosanthes truncata (assembly GCA_033996785.1). Lineage (NCBI taxonomy): Eukaryota > Viridiplantae > Streptophyta > Magnoliopsida > Cucurbitales > Cucurbitaceae > Trichosanthes > Trichosanthes truncata. The sequence goes on from JAWPNB010000003.1 coordinate 76,945,724, forward strand.
ATGTATATGAAAAATACTAAAATCTGAATGCTCTAATTTATTTGTGAATGTAGCAAATTTAACACTGTATTATGACATTTTTTTTAATGATCTAGAGGGATATGAATCTCATTATATTAGCACTAAAAGACTAATCTTGTTTTAAAATGCAACCTTAAATTCCTTCTCTTAGGATTTAACCATAATATGCAAAATATACATTTAGTTCATCCATTATTTATTAAGGAGTGTTTTGGAGCACTGAATGAGTTATAATAGTCTTTAGAGTTATATAATATTGTTTAAAATGTAGAATTGTTTAGTCTGAGTTATAATAGTATCTGTTTAGAATGCGGAGTACTCCTCAGATTATTATAACACATGGTATTATGACTTACGCCCCAAACAACCCCTAGTTTTAACTATGCTCTAATGGGTAATTGTGGTTTTTGTTATAGGTCTAGCACTATAATATGTTGTGTAGTTGTGATCAAGGTTTTAAATATCGATGTCGACAAAAATGTTGAAGTCTCAATTTTATGGAAATGTCGATGGAAATATCGATAAAATGTCGATGTCGATGGATATTTCTGGAAAAATTTTAAAAACAAAAAATTCAAAAAAAAATATTTAAATTAACAAATGAACATTTTACACTTTTTAAATGAGTTAAAATACTTGTTACAATATTATATTCACATTAAGTTACATTTTCTTACTATTTTTTTAATATTTCATCAATTTTGTACGGTATAGTGGAAATATCGATTCCCCCTTATGTCGATGTCGAACCCATGGACATGTGGAAATATCGATGGAAATATCGACATGTCGACGGAAATTTAATACTGTGGTTGTGATTGTGACTTTTAAGGTTTTGGTACTTGATTTCTTTTTTTTTTCTTTTTTTCTTTTTTTTTTTGTGACACATTGGTTTGTAGTTTTTTCTAGTTGGTGAATTGTGGTCCTAATTCTAGTGATTGAGTTTTAATAGTTGTAAAGTATGTTTTTACTTGTGATTTTAGTTGTACTTTATGGTTCTAGTTGGTATAGTCTTAAGTTGTTTTCTAAACTTAATGCTTTCAAAACATCTATTTTAATTCAAAATGTGTGGAAGCTGGGCAGGTGATAACATATTTCATATGTTTCATTGGTAGTGAAATAACTTATGTTACGTTGTTACTTTTCATTAATTATAAAGATATTTGGTAAACTAAACTAAAAGTTAGAGATAACTATTTTTTTAATATCTTAGAGTGCTTGGGTCAGGTTACGTGCATTTCAACTAATTTCACAAAACAAGAAACTCATAGACTTTTCATATTCTAAGGAGGTGATTACCATAAAATTGTACCCATTCTCCAAAATTCCTTTCAATTTTTGTTCTATATATCTCAATTTTACTAGGTCATCCTATGATGGTTAAAGATACAATAATAGAATTTGCAAAAAGATGGGACAATTCTCGATTTGTATGACAACTTTCCTGTAAAATCAACCTTTAAATCCTATTTTCATCTATAACCTTTTTATATTTAGTCTATTATAATTCATATAATTATAAATGTTTTATGTCATTGTCATCAATTTTTTAATAAAATTAATTAGCATGAACATATTTTATCATTTAACCCCATTAGATATTTTCTTGATAGATATTTATTTTAAAGATACACGACGAAGCATAAAGTTATATAATAAGTTTCTAAACCAATTCAAAATTTGATCGAAAAATTTACGGTTATATTAAAACAACTTTTTTATACATAAAATCGATAAACTAAAACAACTCCAAATAAAAATAGAATTTAAGCGCCTAAAATTGAAGTTATGAAACAAAGGCAAAGACTTCCATAGCAGAAAAGAATGATAGAGAACAGTGAATAAAGACGAACCTGCATTGAAATTAGGACGAAATGGAGGCTAAAAATTGAGTTGAAGAGATCCAACAACCGGCCGGCGATTGACGGTAACAGAAATTTGTGACAGCGCCGGCGCCGGCAAACGAAGAGAAAGGGAAAAGAGTGAGATTGATGAAGAGGGTGAAAGAAAGGGTTTCTTTAAATTCCCAAATTTAGCATCTTCATATTCTTGTATTGCATCATTAGCTAGCAATCATGAGTTTCTTTCTACTTACCTTTTTCTTTCCCTCCTTTTAAATTCGTGAAAATTTTTAAATTTTAGAGAGAGAGAGAAATACTCTCTCTTGCGTATTGATAATTTTCTTTAGTTTTTTTTTTGTCAAAATTAGTTTTGGGACATTAATAAAATTTCAAAGGTTAAAAAAGAAAATTCCAAAAGCTTTTTGTGTGTGTGTGTGTGTTAAGGTTTGACAATTTTGACTATTATTTTTAAAATAGATTACTAAACAGAAAATAATAATAATAGATTAGTTTGACTTTTTAAGAATAACATAACTATTAGTAAAGGTGGTTTTTTTTTTTTTTTTTTTTTGTTTTTAATATTTAAAGTGGTTTTAGAGAAGGAAACAACCTCTAATGAAGAGTTTGTTTAAAAATAATATCTTAAACTTAAGATAAGTTCTCATATTTTTCCTTAGATTTTTATATAAATCATCTTTTCAAAAGACAACTTTAAACGATAAAGCTTCTCGATTCTTTAATCAATTTCATTAGATTTTGTCACTCATTGGATTCACCCGCTCAATCGAAAGGGTATAAAACAAGATTGTGTTATTTTAAACCAGATATTAGCTTTAAGAGACTATTTATTCTTGGTATAAATAAAATAAAACAAAACTTATTTCTTTAATTTTTTAAAGACATTATTAATTTTATATTTTTAAAAGTTAATTACCAATTAAACAATTTGTTTTAAAATACATACTAAAATGTAATGCAAGTGAAAATAGAACAAAAACTATTCCAAAGGTGATGTTTTCTTTTTCACCCTCTCATCAAAAACCAAAAAGAAAAGTTACCCATGAAGGAAATAACCACAAAAATTAAAAAGGAACAAAGTAAAAATAAATTGAAAAAAAAAAAAAAAAAACTGAGACTCAAGATATTATGGGAGTGATAAAAGAATAGTAGCTAGGGATCACGTGAATGAGAATAGAAAAAGGAGAAAAAGGGCGAAGAGAAGGGGAATAGGGTTTTGGGTTTAGGGCATTAGGGCGGTGGCAGCAGCAGTGGACTTTAATAATTAATAATGCATGTTACGTTATGCCATTACAAAATAGGGATATAGCATTTTCAGCACTAAAATTTTATAGGGCCTTTTATGAATTATGCACCTTCCTTCCTTCTCATTAATGATAACAATAGTAATAATAGTAATAAACACCCTCAACTTCAAAATAGTTCAACTGATTAAGTTATATATCTTCAATTAAAATGTCAGATATTCAAATTCTCACTCTCACATATTGTTGAACTCAAACAATAATAATAATAATAATCACCATCATCATATATCTTCTTCTCTTTCTCTTTCTGCAGAATGTTTGAGTTCTAATTTTAATTTGCTTTTGTCTGTCTTGCATTTAGGTTTGTATGTGGTAGAAGAAGAAGAACAGAAGAAAGGGAATGTGAGAACTTCTTCCTTTTTGTGATTTTGAGTATCTTTTTATGCTTATCAGATGTTGTTTGTTTCTGATGAATGGATGATATTCCTCCAATGGCTAAAGTAGTTGAGAAATAGGAGTGCTGTCATTTTAATAAAAATCAACTTCGCTAACTTGACTTTTTTTTTTTTTTTTAGTTCAACAACATATAGTGATGAGAATTTAAACCTCTAATCTTTTGGTCGATGGAATATATTTTGACCGATTGAGTTATGCTCAAGTTGACAACATCTTACTTGACTTAAAAATATATGTTATAATCCTAATCATCTTACTTGGCTTTAAAATATATTTTATAATCCTAATCATCTTACTTGGCTTTAAAATATATATTATAATCCTGATCTATTGATACGTACTAATAAAACATAAATTAAAGGATCTAAATATATAAGATGTTTGAGTTATTTTTCATATCCCATCTTTAATCTTGTAAAAACTTTGACTTGTCTTCTCTAGGAATTGGTTGTTTTTTAATCTAAGTCCTTATTATTTACAAAAAAATATCAAAATTCATCATCGACAAAATGCTAATGCGACATTAAAATATATGTTAATAATTATACTAGAAATACTCTCAGTTTTAATAGTTTGACCAGGTGAATTAATTAAACAATATTCTTGTACGAATGATATCTTCGAAAAAGATGAACCTCCAAAATAAAATACGAAAAATGTTGACATGTATGTAAGTGTGTTAGGGTAAACCCTAATATTTCTCAAGTTTAGTGGAGTGAATCTTATGTAGAGGTTCAGGATGCACAATAATTCATGTCTTCAATTTTCAACTTTGGGTAGAGCAACTCTTCTGAAAAAGCTTTTTTTTTTTTTAAAAAAAAAAAAGTAGTAGTGGTGGTAAGGATTTCTCTGAATCTTTGGGGCTAAGCTTCTATGATCTACATGTAGGCCTTTTATTTTTCTTTAATGTAATGTTATCTTTCTCATTATTATAATATAAATAATGGTGAGTTCTTTTTAATGTGGTCACACAAGATGAGAACCCTCAGACAACAAAATGATACTCTTGAAAAATGTATGAAAATAAAGATGTTTATAAAAATTAGGGCAAAAATCGATTTATACTCTAAACTTTAGTGGATGTATCAATAAAAATCCTAAACTAATAATTGTATCAATTTTAAACTCTAAACTTTCCTAAATGTATCAATTTACATCATTTGTTAGATTCTATATGAAAAACGTTAGTTTATACATATGCAAACTTATAATTCTATCACTTAAACCCCTATGTTGTTATAAGTGAATCAATTTATGCCCTCAATTTGAAAATTGTTCATGCATCAATTCTTATATGTGTGTAGATTTCTTAAAAAATCTAGACCTCAATTTAAAAATTGTCAATTATTTGAAACAGAAAGTCTAAATCGATTAACTTATGAAAGTTTAGGAGTTTAAATTGATATAATTATAAGTTTGTACATGTGTAAACTAAAATACGACAGATTGTGTAAATTGATACACTTACGAAAGTTCAAGGTTTAAATTGATATCATTATTAGTTTAGATTTTTTATTGTACAACCTCTAAAGTTTAGGGGTATAAATTGATTTTTGCCCTAAAAATTATTTGAGTCCATTGAAAATCTTTTCTTTTTTAATATATCCTTGAAATGTGTAGCCTAGCTTGTGTGTAACTCGACAATTCTCACGAGACAACCGCTTGATCTCACTATATTTGGTTGCCAAGTAATTCGTAGGATATTAAATTTTAGATAGGTAGCCACCATGATTTGAATCTATTCTGCTGTATAAAAATCATTACAATAGACCTGTTTTCTTGTAATGTAAGCCCTTTTATTATTTGCATCATTTTTTTGCCCACCTAGCCAACTTGCGGTAGTTTAGTTGAGTTTATGAAAATCCTATCGTTATAGGATATATATTTACATTGATAATATTTGTATTTATATTTTCTGGTGCCATTTCTTAATGTTTTTAACTTGGAGAATTGTAATGGGTAGCAAAAAAATATTAGGATATTTGCAAATCTAACAATAGTTTTTGAAATTTGTAAATATGGCAAAAAAGTTTAAATCCAATTTCCATTTTTTTTCGTTATTCCAATTTTACCTTCATTGATGTATCAACGGGTATATCAGTAGTATATCTGATATATTTTATATTATTTTGTTTCACAATATATATATATATATATATATATATATATGTATCAGTTTATACCATGCTTATTAGGTACATCAATATTAGGTATATCAGTAAAAATATATATCTAAAATAAACTATATCAGTAGTATATTACTGATATATTGTTGATGTATTTCATATTAGGAATATTATTTTATTGATATAGCTAAATAAAATATATTAGTAGTATATCACTAATATATTGTTGATATACTTCATATTAGGAATATCATTTCATTGATAACCTAAATAAACTATATCAGTAGTATATCACTGATATATTGTTGATATACTTCATATTAGGAATATTATCAGTAGTATATCACTGATATACTTCATTTTATGTATACTAAAGATATACTTTATCAATATTAAAGGGAAATTGTAATAGGTAGAAAAAATATTAGGATATTTGCAAATCTAGCCATGATTTTTAGAAATTTGCAAATATAGCAAAATTTCTTAAATCATATTTTCATTTTTTTATTATTCGAGTCTTACCCTCATTGGTGTATCAACAAGTATATCAGTAGTATATCTGATATACTTTATATTTGGTATATCAATAATATATCAATAGTATATCTGATATACTTTACATTTGGTATATCAGTCAACTGATATATACCTAAAACGAAGTATATTAATAGTATATTACTGATATACTACTGATACACTTCTTTTTACGTATATTAGTTAAATGATATACTCTATATGAAGTACATTAGTAACATATTAAGGATATTTTGCATATTTGGTATATCACTAATATATCTAACATTGAGTATATCAGTAGTATATCAGTGATATGCTTCATCACTTTAAGTGACGAATAACTATTGATAAAGTCAAAAACTAAAATATAGTATATCAGAAGTATATCTAATAGAATGAATATGTAGTACTGATATATGATTGACATACTTCATATTAGGTATATCAGTGAAATAAGATACCTAGAATGAAGTATATTAATACTATATCTTTCATTCACTACGGATATAGTACTACACAAGTGTATCGACTAAAAGTTAGGGCATCAATAAAAATATAGTGACCAAAATCCATTCATAAAGTCAATAACTAAAATCAAGTATATCATTGATATACTTCATATTATGTATATCTCATATATGAATTACTAATATACGCTTGATATACTTCATATAGATATATATAATATACTGATTATGAATTAACGATATACTGTTGATATATTTTATATTAGGAATGTCATTTCATTGATATATCTAAATAAAGTATATCAATAGTATATCGTTGATATACTTCATATTAAGTATATCTGATATACTGAATTTAAATTACTGTTATATTCTTGATATACTTCATATTATTTATTTTTTATATACTATTGATATATTGAATATTAGAAATTTTATTTCATTGATATATCTAAATAAAGTATATTAGTAGTATATCCATGATATACTTCATATTAGGTATATCAACAGTACATCACTAATAGACTGTTCATATACTTCATATTGTAAAAATGTGGGATTCAAAAAGCGGGATTAAATGAAGGGTTGTTTTAGACTTTTCACAGATTCTATTTGGGTTGGGCTGACTTTTTTGCTATATTTACAAAGGGGATAAATAGGAGATATGCTTGCAATTGGGCCAAACTTTTTGCCATTGTTGCAACTACTCCATTATTAAATTGATATATCTAAATAAAGTATATCATTAGTATATCATTGATATACTTTATTTTAAGTATATTTAATATACAGAATATGAATTACTAATATACTCTTGATATATTTTATATTATGAATGTCATTTTATTGATATACCTAAATAAAATATATCAGTAGTATATCACTGATATACTTCATTTTAGATATATCATTGTTACATCAATAGTATATCACTAAAATACTCAGGAATAAGTCGAGGGTTAGTTCAAACTTTTTGCAGGTTTCATTTGAGCTGAACGAATTTTTTTTGGCTATATTTGTAAATTGAAAAAAAAAAAACAGTGACACTTCTACAATTGAGCTATTCATTTTGGTCATTCTTACACCTAGCCCATATTTAATATTTTAAAATATTGATGGATTGGTTATATCAATATTCGATCTTTTAAATTTATGAGAGCGTTTCTTTTTAAGTTTTATATATTAAATAAAACAAATGATATTGACTATTCGGATTGGAACATTTTGAAATTGGTAAACCTATCAGTCTAAGGACTGTTAATTAGCATAGATTATCATGACTGCATTAGAAAGTCTACAAAAACATCTGCCCACAAAACAAAAAGTCTACTAAAACAATTGTGTTCATCATCATTACAGCGCAGAAATATTTAAACATATATAGTTAAATTCCTCAAAACCCATTATGAATATACAAATTTGTTTTTTTCCCCATAAAAAAATATATATCTTAAAAAATAAAAAGTTAAATTATCAAAAATATCCCTGAACTACGGATTTGATTTCAATTATATTCCTAAACTTTGAAAAGTTTCATTTTAACTTTTGAACTTTGAAGTTTGTTTCAAAACAACCTTTGAAAGTTTTTTCCGTTAAATTTATGGACGAAAAATAATGTATTTGCATATGTTTTGATTCTTTTTTCAACGTATATGTCCAAATATGTTAATATAAGCAACAATATAAATGCAAAAACATCATTTTTCATCCATGAATTACCTTCAATAGTTGTTTTGAAACAAACTTCAAAGTTTAAGTGTTAAAATGAAACTTTTCAAAGTTCAGGGATATAATTGAAACCAAACTCATAGCTTAGGGGTATTTTTGATAATTTAACAAAAAAAAAGGCTTTAACTTTATATATATACACCGAGAACACACACACCCCAAATATGTACTTTTAAGCTTGTTTTTATATTTGTTAGGGTCTCCTCTAGGATAGCTCAATAAACAAAGAAGAAATGGTTTTTGTCCAAAAAAATATTTATTAGAGAGATGGAAAGAGATTTTTTAGCCAAATCTTAAATATAATTCAACTGTTAAAGTACAAAGAACCATTTTTGTATAAAACCCATTTTTGTTAGTCGAAGATTTGAATTCTCACGTTTATATTATGTATGTACATACGTATTCATACATTGGCAAACATGAACATTGCTCAATAGTTACAACATTACTATTTTCTTTAAGGGGTTGTAGGATTTGAATCACGTACTCTACAAGTAATGAAATGTTCTAAAAATAATAATATCAAGATATATTTCATTAATAATATTATTATTATTTTGTATATGTTACTCGAGAGAGATTTATAGGAAAGATTGCTTATGCATAAAGATTACAATTCTACATGAAACCAAGGTTTTAAATGTTGATGGCGATAGAAATGTCGAAGTCTTAATTTTATGAAAATGTCAATGAAAATATTAATAAAATATTGATGTTGATAAATTTTTTTTGGAAAAATTATACATATAAAAAATTCATAAAGAATATTTAAATTAACAAATAAAAATTTCAAAAAAATTTAAATAAATTTAAAATTTTTATTATTAATATTAAGTTCACACTAAGTGATATTTTGTTGATATTATATTTTATCAATTTTTTATAGTATAATAAAAATGTCCATTTACCTTTCATGTTGACGTCAAACTTATAGGCATATGAAAATGACAATACCTCGACGAAAATTTAAAACCTTGCATTGAAACTACACAATTATTGATCCCTCAAAACGATCAATGTAGGTAGTTAAAGATTGAAATTCAAAAGATAATTAAGTGTTGATTTGGTTGCTTTGCAGCTAAGGGCTGGCAGTTGGAGCATTGGTATATCAACCAAAAGGGAGGCCTTAATTTTGTATTATCATCGAGGTTCGAAATGTCGATGTCGACGAAAATGTCGAGGTCCAAAATTTATGGAAATGTCGATGGAAATGGAAATGTCGATAGAAATTTTAGTGGAAATTTACGAAAATCGTGGAAATTGATGGAAATTGTTTGAATTAGCCAATGAAACTTAGATTTTGACTTAATTAGACTATAATGGACTATTTTTAAGCATTACATCTAAAAATTAAAATAATATTTAGATATAAATGTCAATTAAAAAATTGAAATGTCGATGCGAGTAGGAATTTTAAAAAATATATGGAAATTGATTTAAATTATTAAAATTATTTCATGAAACCTTAATTGTGTGAGTCGTGACTCAATTATAGTATAATTGATTAGTCTTAAGTCTTAACATCATATATCTAAATATATGTAATATTTATATTCAATTAGACAACTATGAAGGAAATTTGAGAGAATTGAAATGAATTTAAGAGAATTTGAGGGAATTTGAGAAAATTGGAGGGAAATTAAGATAATTGGAATTAGAGTGTAGAAATGCTTTGAACCTATTATCTAGCGCTTCGAATGACCAAGTACGGGGGTCTCGCTTAAACTCTTATCTAATTGCTCTCTATATTTTGTACTCAATTTCTCCTCAAGATAATAAAATTCTTATCTAATTGCTCTATGTATTTTGTACTCAATTTCTCCTCAAGATAATAAAATTCTTTCTCACTCTACCTGTGGACGTAGGCTATTACTTATTATTTATTAACAAAGAAAAGATTAAATTTGAAAAAAAAATATAATAATAATAATAATAATAATATTATTATTATTATTATAAAAATCCTGCACGTGCCTTAAAGTTTCTCATGTTTATAAAAAAAAACAAAAAAACAAAAAAAACTCGAAATATGGACGACATGTCGTCGAAATGGGATGGAAACGACATCTCCCATGACGACATGTCGACCGAAATTTTTTACAGTGATTATCATTGGTTTGGCTTAGATTTGAAAAAAAAAATCTTTTACATAGGTTTGAGTCAAATTGAATTAACCTTCAAAGAATATGAACTCGTTTTAGATTTTTGACATACATATACTGATGTACATTGTAGCGATATTTTCTTCTTCGGTAGATATTTCCTCTCCCAATAATTATCTACTTTCTCAGCATCACTATAAATTTTTTTTTTCTTTTTAAACTTCGTCCTACTATCTTCCGTTTGAAAACTCTCTTTCTTCCCCTAACTTTCACTATTTTTTTTTTCTTCTTTCCCTTTCCTTGAAATGACAAACTTTTTATAGTAGGCTAATTCTTTATTTTTCTATTTGATTTTTCGCTTTCTTTCATTTAAATGTACGTTTCCATCACATGAAAGAATGTGTGAAACAAAAGTTAAGACCCCGTTTGATAACTATTTGATTTTTGAAAATTAAGCCTATGTATACTACTTCTACCTATGAATTTCCATGCTTTCTCATCTACTTTTTACATATATTTTCAAAAATCAAGCCAAGTTTGAAAACTAAAAAAAGTAGTTTTCAAAAACTTATTATTATTTTTTTTTTGGAATTTGGCTAGAAACTCAAATGCTTCGTTAGGAAAGATGGAAATCATTGTAGAGAAAATAAAAATCATTGTAGAGAAGATAAAAACCATTGTAGATAAATTGTGAGAAAACAATCACAATTTTCAAAACTAAAAAACGGGCCTAAAGTTTAATTTTTGCCATTAATAGGTTTATAAGTGTAGTAATTGCAATATCTACTCTAATTCATGGAGAAATTATAGGTTGTCGCAATGTGACTGATGATTTTGTACCCTTGAATGTAGGAAAGAGAAAATGTCAAAGTGTTTGGCTTTTATATCTGACGGTCATTAAGAGGCAACCACATTGTGACGGTCTCGTTGAATAATTTATCATGAACCATGAGTTGTTTGCGAAATTTACTCATAAAAGTTTCCTCCTTTTAATTTTCCTCAAAAGATAGAGGTCCGTACTAATCATACTTTTCCCTTTTTTTTATAAGAAAACAAAGAGCATGCTTTGTTTTAAGTCTTAAACCAATAATTTAGAACAAAGTTTTTAACTTTCCCAAGCCAATTGAGTTGACAGCACTGCCACTTCACTTCATATAATAATTGAGGCCAAAGCCAAAGCTCCAAAAGAAAATGCCTTTTGGGTTTAGTGATATATAGCTTAGTTTGAGTAAGAGCTAAGGTACTGTTTGGTTGCAGGAAAAGGAAAAATGAGATGTTGCATTGCTAAAGACTTTGGGAAATCACTATTGTTTGGGGGCCAATTCTTTTCAGCTCTCCCATTATGCCGTCTGGCAATGCCATCAAACTAATACAAAAACAACCATTCAACAAATTTCACTGTTTTGGTCGGACCCCATTTTTAACTAATAATTCTACATTCTTATGCACACATCTCTAGGGTTTACGTCAAATTGTAACGTTCTTTGAGTTGGGTTCTAAATTTTCATTGATTTATCAACATTTTTTTATGTCTATGAGTTTGACGTCGACATGAAATGTGAATTGACATTTCTATTATATGATACATAAATTGACGAAATATGATAAAAGTATCAATCAAATTTCATTAGTACTATCGAATATTAAATAATAAGACATTAATTTAAATATTCTTATGAATTTTTATTATTATAATTTTTTTCATAAATATCCACTAACATCGACCTTATCAATATTTTCATTGACATTTCCATAAAATTGAAATTTTGATATTTAAAACTTTGTTTGGAGGAAAGAAGAAAAAAAACGTAAAAGAAAAGGAGATTTAGATTAAAACATAGTTTTTGTCTGAAAGAAAATATCTATTCTACTTTTTCACGTTTTACTAAGTTTTAAGGAAAAATTATAGAAAATACCCTTAAACTTTGTACTTTGTTTCAAAAATACCTATGAACTTTAAAAATTTTCATTAATACCCTTAAACTTTAAAAAAAAAGTTCAAAAATACCCTTACCATTAGTTTTGGATGGAAACCGTTAGTACTTTGCTTCAAAAATACCCCTAAACTTCGTACTTTGTTTAAAAAATACCCTTAAACTTTCAAAAGTTTCATTAATACTCTTAAACTTTAAAAAAAAAGTTCAAAAATACCCTTATCGTTAATATATGGATAGAAATCGTTAGTACCTTATTTTAGAAATACCTTTGAACTTTCAAATTAATACCCTTAACCTTAAAAAAAAGGTTCAAAAATGCCCTTACCATTAATACATGGACGAAAACTGTTTATCTATACCTAATTATCTCTATCTTCTATTTCATCTTTCTCCTGATTTGCTTCAATCTATGGCTTAACACTCTATTTTTTCCTTTCTTTTTTAATATCCTCTTTCTATTTTCTTCCATTTTTCAATCTCTAAAACTTCCCTCATTTCTCATATATTCTTAAATATTAAAACTTTAAATTAACATGAAGAGCCATCTCTCATTTCTAGGCATGCCCAAATATAAATATAAGAAATTTCAACATTCAAATAGTCAATGTCTTTAAAGTTATTTTGAGTTGAAAAAGAACCAATTTGAAAACAACTCATATAGATACTCTCATTTTTTTTCTCTATATAGATACTCTCATTTTTTCTCCATTTGTCCAATTCTCAATCATGAGGAACCTTCTTAACTGACCACAACAAATAGACTAATTTGAACTGCAAAAAAGATTAATAAATTCTTCATATGCTACAAATTTGGTAATGCATATGTTTTCTTTCTTTTCCCTCCCACTAGATGTCCTCAAAATTATGACCCAAATTCTCAACATGTGTCTCTTTTTGTGTATTAAACCCAAACATACTAACTCAAATTACTAACGTACAACCTTGTTAAAGCATTTAAGTCCTATGGTCCATTGGTGATTTCAGTATTCTCTTTTCTTCTTGCTATAGTCTATATACCTTGATTGAAGGGAGTAGTTTTAGATATTGAAAAATGGAAGAAGAGAGTGAGTATTGAAAAAGAAAGGAAAAAAAAATAGAGAAAAAATAGAGAAGTGTTAGGCCATAGATTGAAGCAAATCAAGAGAGAATAAATGGAAGAGGGAGAGAATGAGGTGTAGATAAATATTATTCGTTCATATACTAACGGTAAAGGCATTTTTTAATATATTTTTTTTAATGTTAAGGGTATTAATAAAACTTTTGAAAGTTCATGGGTATTTTAAAACAAGGTATTAACAATTTCTGTCCATAAACTAACAGTAAGGGTATTTTTGAACTTTTTAAAAAAGTTTAAGGGTATTAATGAAACTTTTGAAAGTTCAAGGGTATTTTTGAAACAAAGTACTAGCGTTTTCCATCCAAAACTAATGGTAAGGGTATTTTTGAACTTTTTTTGAAAGTTTAAGGGTATTAATGAAACTTTTGAAAGTTCAAAAGTATTTTTAAAACAAAGTACAAAGTTCAGGGGTATTTTTTTATAATTTATCTAAATTTTAAATTTCAATCCTTACCATTAAAATCTGAGAAAATAACATAATTTGTTATATTGTCGATTAGTATTATGCAATTAATTATTTGTAGTATTGAAATGAAAGCATGTACGTACCATACATCACTAGTGTTTATTTTTTTTAGTGTGTTTTCATAATAATAGTTTCAAGTAGACAATATGTTTCAAGTAGACAATATATAGAAAATTTTTAATCCATAGAAAATAAACTCTACAGGTTATAATAGTCTAGGTTATAATAGTCTGTGAAGTTATATAATGTGTGTTTAAGATGCATAGTTATTTAGTCCGGATTATAATAGTCTGTGTTTGGAATGCAGAGTATTTCATAGACTATTATAATCCAAACTATCATAACTCATGCCCCAAATAACTCCTACATTTGATTTATATACACTACTACATTTGATTGTCAAAGTAATTGTAAGATATTAAATCTTAAGTAGATGGCTATCATAACTTGAACTCATTATCTCTAAACTCTTTGTTATTTACATAACATCCCTAGGCCAACTAATGGTGGTAGAATGTTATTCTGAATGATAAAAGGTCACATTTATCAATTGAGTTTTCAAAAGGACTATTTTCAACATCAAAGGGAAATATGTAAGCCTCCAGAATATAACACATACCCAACTGAGGGTTATCAATTCTCAAAATACTACTTTTCGTAAAATATATATTGAAAAAATAATAACACATATGAAGAGTACCCATTTCAAATCAGTTGCAAGTTTCGAATTAATTCCTGCTTATCACGATTTCTAAAGAAGAAAAATGAAATTCTTACATTATAAGAGCGATATTAGGAATCTTTAATTTTTTTTTTTTTTAAAAAAAAGATTACATTTCTCTCCCCACACAGACTAGAACTAGAACCAATTGCTTTCAAGTAACCAAAGCAATCATCTGGTTCATAAGCTGATGACTTCTTCCAGACTGCTGGAACCTTCATGCACACAAAAGATGATCATTTACCTCAAAAGATGCATCGATCAACTTCTCTCGTCGAATGGAGAATATAAGAAAGAGGTTGTCTCTACTCACCATGAAGAAACGGTCTGTAACGTGGAGCTTTCATTAGCCCAAAAACTGGAATGTGGAAGGAGGAAAAGTGAGAGGTTAGGTGTATTAACAGTGGTGCATTGCAGTTGGTCGACCACGAATCGCGTCGTTAAACATTTCAGCCAGCTATTTCACATTCTTTTGCTTCCTCTTGGCCTCCACAACTAATAATAGCTTAGCATGCTTCCTCTTGGCTTCCTTCAGCTCCTTCTCTAAGCTGTCAACCTGATTTATCAGAAAGCAGATTAGAAGCTTAACACTAATATTGCAATCACATATTGACAAAAAGGCATTATTCTGAATGTAAAGTATATATATACCCACCAGTTCTTGCAATTCAATTTCTTTTTTCGCATGTTCTTCGCACCTGTGGAACACCACAGTCTTGGGAGATTAATCTGGTTGCAAAATAGATACAAGACACGATACTAGAAGCAGGCATCGAGAAGACTTTAAGCCACGTAAGGAACAAGTATGGAAAAGGTGGACAAGATTTTCGTATAAGAAACAAGTGAACAATGTTCGTGAACATATATAATTGGCTAATTGCAAGAAATAACCTCTTAGGCAATGTGAAGGGTGTAGAGAGGGAGAGTCACTTTCTTATATGTACCATATCCTTTCTTTCCTTCTGTACCATATTCATTCCCCCATTTCCTTAGTTTTTTGTTACCATTAGTTTTTGTTTCCTTTCTTGTTCCATAGCGCCTCTCTTTAAATCTAGGGTTCTAACATTGTTTGTACATGAGAATTAGAAATAAAAGGAAGGTTATTCCTTTGTGAAAAACAAAAAACCAAACACCAACCGACACATTACCCAAGACTCAGACCAATCAATTGGAGCTCCAACAATTAAATCCCACTCAAGCCCCCAAAGAGGATTAAATTAACAATTTTGGCCTAGCTATTGCGTAGAATGTAAATAGATGTACTCCCATGTTTTTGGATAAAATTTGGAGCTATCTAATATTTAAGGTTCCATCTGATAATCAATTGATTTTTGAAAATTAAGCTTATAAACAATACTTCCACCCATATGTTTCTTTGTTTTGTTATCTACTTTCTACCAATGTTTTCAAAAACCAAGCCAAATTTTAAAAACTAAAAAAATTAGTTTTAAAATCTTGTGTTTGTTTTTGAAATTTGACTAAGAATTTAAATGTGAAAACCATAGTAAACTAATTGTGAAGAAACAAGCATAAATTTCAAAAATAGAAAATTAAAAACGAAATCGTTATCAATCGGAGTCTAAATAATGCAACAAAATTTGCAAGAAAGGTTTAGGATATAAAATACCTCATAAATAGTTCAATATTCTCTTCACATATTCGATCAACAGATGACTTTCCTGAGACATCAGAATCCTCGGTAGTGTCCCCTTCTTTGTTGGGACCCTGGAATGGTAATACGACAGCAAGAAAAATGCATTACTTCTGCATATCAACATTTGTTCACTAAAGCAGGAGCTGCAAACTAGTTGTCAAAGCTTTCAAACATTAGGATAACAGAAACGTGAAACAGCCTACACGTACACTTTTGAGTATTATCATCAGAGATTTCTAATTTCTTAAAACATAGCAAGAACGGTGATTCTCATATGCCATAAAGAATGAATTAGTGTAATGCATTTATTCTAGGATACTAACTTTGGGGCGAACATCATATTGTTCCTTAGCCGATTTATACTGAATGTTAGGTGCAGGTCCAACAGAAGCTTGATTAGCCCGATCCTTCTGCAGATTATGCATACCTGGAGGATGATGTCCCACTAAGTGACAGTTGGATTTCCTGCCATAAATAATGTAAACTCTACCAGTCAAAATAATCTTGCTCAGAGTCTCAGACACTAGTTAGAATAAAAATGTGAGATGAAGATAGCCAATGAGCATTATGTTCCATTTCCATCAAGAGGAATGTTCAACAACAAAAACTGTTAGTTAATTAGAAAAGAGAACAATATTGCCACTTTCAGCAATGATACAATCCAAAACAGAAATGAGTGGAACAACCAAAAAGTCTCCAGTTTAGCATCCCGTTGTGTACATGAACTGTGAGACCTCCATATTTATATCTTTACGCATTTAGGCAATAAGTTGAGAAGAAAGTTCTTCCCTAGTCAAAGTTGCAAGGAAGTAAAAAAATTGAAACAATTTGGTAGATAATCCCACTACTTATCCATATGCATTTGGAAAGAAGACTGAGAGTTGTATGAAACTTAACGTACCAATATTCCATTACCATTTGCTTCAGCCTAGTTTCAAGCCGGATAAATGCAGATGATCTCTCAAATCCCTGTTTGTCATGCACTGGCTCTAAGAAGTTTGCTTCAAGAACTCCTATAAAAGATATGCAGCATCAAAAAAATAATAAGACTTCAAAGAAAAATCTGATGAATGATCAGAGAAGAATAAGTAGAAAGCACAAATTTGCAATACCCACAACACCATTCCCTCTTGTAGTGCCGCCATAACCAATAACTTTCCAGAAGGGCTGTAAATGTCGTAGATGTTCTGGTTAGTAAAATGGTTGTTTGTACATTATTATACAAGGTAGATCCAAATACTAGAAAACCCCTATAGAAATTTTTTTCCATGAGTACAAGGCCTACTTGTCCACTTGGAAATCAATGAAAGAAAAGCATGCAGCAGAATATTTTCCGAGTAAAACAACGATAGAAGTCTGGAGTACCTAGAAGTTACATTTGTAACCTCTTTTCACACTTACCATAATAAGTCGGTTTTTGTGATACAAGTTGTACCCACTAACTCCAAGAGCTGGTGCCTCTTTTATAAATCCAATGGTTATATCCACTATGACCTAAAGCCACACAATAAATAAATAAATAATAATGTATAACCAAAAAAAACTTGACGCTTCCTGCCAGTAGATTATTTAATTCTACAAACCTCGTGATTCAAAACATTAGAGAACTATAACCAAACTGACTCTTGTGTGTAAGAAAATCAGAAGGAAGATTTGGCATATTCTATTGTAGCCATTGATAGAAAAGAGGAAGGCAGCTTGTCAATAGAGGACACAATAGATAGAAGAAGATTCAAAAAAGACTTTCTCAGACTTTATAGTTTGGAGGAACATTAAAAAATGTAGACTGTGTGACTGAAAGTAGATAATGTACAAACCCAATTTTTTGATAGGCTTTGTGTAAGAAAAAGTACATTTTTCAGAATTGTTATCAGAAAATAGGGAAAGTCACATCAGTGAAGCGATATTGAGAAAGAGATCGTTGAATTCTTAGCAAGTTATACAAAAAGAAGAGAAGCAAAGGCTGTCGAGGAATTAGGGAGAAATAAATCTCCTGGACCAAATGGATTCACGGTGGAATTTCTTATAACATTCTAGAATTATTATCAAAATTTAAAAAAAAAAAAAAAGGAGAGAGATGTGATGGTAAAGGATTTTCATCTAATTCTTTCATTTCCTCTCACACTAGGTTTTTTGAGGGAAAATATCACTTCCTAGGTTTTCAAAACCCTATATGCAATGATAATAAAATCATACTGGCACCACTGCCTCCACTTTTACGTAAGAAAATATTTTTTTTTTTGAGTTTAACAACATTTGGGGGTGGGATTTGAACATTTAACCTCTCAGTCGAGGGTACATGTCAGTTACCACTGAACTATGCTCATTTTGGCTACATAAGAAAATATTATTGTGCAATGTTTGTAGTGATAAATTAGAATTAGCGGCAACTTATTTGATGCTTCAAGACAGACCGAAGAGATACTATAAGTCTATAACAACCAATTTTTTGACAGCAGAACAATTCAAAGCTAACCTCTTTTACTACGTGTAGTTGAGGCTTATACGTAACTACTTTTGAGGACTTCAAGTCATCTGCAATACTCCGCTGCTCAACTGGTTTTCCCCTCAGGATGATGTTGAAGTTTGTAAATCTTCTCAGATATAATATTGAAATATAGGCCTATCAAATAATGAGCAAATTCGAAAGTTCTTAGGCTGAAGAAATGATTATGAAATATACATCCAATTTGGAGAATTAAAATGAAAAGTTACCCTTAATGAATAGCGGAGGCGATAAGAAATATGTGATTGCAATTCAGCCACGTTTTTACGCAGTTTTCTTAAACTTCCTTGATTAGCTTCATCCCTCAACCGTATGTCCTATTATCAAAGATCAAAACTCAAAAGACATTTATAGATACTTTTCATGCAACTCAATTTAAGTGTAAAACAACTGTCATAACCAATAAATTGAACATGGTATTCTAGAAAAAAATCTCAATCCAACTATTTAGAAAGTTTTGCACATTTGTTCAGATAGAATTAATAAATTTCTTTTAAAAAAATAATAAATTAATGTAAAACCTTCCTCCTTGAACTACAAATTGTTTGACGAAGAATCAAACTTACGGTTCAAAAATGAGAGGAAAGGAATTGAAAATTTATTTCATGCCTGCAAGTTCGCAACAGAACACTAGTGCTATTTTTCAGAATACATAATTACCATTCAGAAAAATTAATCTACTAAATCTCATCAAATATGGTTATGGAATTCCAATATATTAGAAGTAAGGCCAAGAGGTTAAATAATCGTAATTAAGAAAATGAAAGTTTTATTATTAGTGACATAATAATTGTAGGAGACAGCAAAAATATAAACACTGGACAAACATCACTAGTTTAGATGCATCATGCAATGAATTGAAAACATTTGTTTGATCAAACTAAAATGTACTAACTTTGAAATTACTCGTCCCAAATCAAGCTATCTCCTTTGTGAATAAGAAACCAAAGGTCTTGAATTGCCACCAATCAACAATGTGAAATGAAAGCTAATCAATAAAATGTGAAATACCTCATCATCATCGTCAAAATTCAATTCATAAATGCCTTCATCATTCAACCAGAGGTTAAATATAATAACTTTAGTTCCATGACGTCCAATATCCTCAAGCTGCTGACGACACCACAAAAAAGAAAAGGAAAATTAAAAAAGAAATGAAAAAGAAAAGGAGAAAAGTACCCTCATTTGAAGCTGCATCTGAGATCCATAACAGAAAGGAGAGCTATTTTATCTTATTTAATTTATGTCTACTTTTTCATCAGAAACAAAACAACTGTTAAACTGAAATAGAATAGAACCGTGGGACAAACAAACTTTCAAGTATATTAGTAATGGTACATGTCAATGCAGGATTCATCGCATGCCACCAGTAACACTCTAACAAGATCGGGTAAAGGCAATTTCAGATATCACTCGCTTCAAGAAGTTTAATCCACAGCACGTCTTCATCAGCATTCGAATTCATGAATGTGAATGGACGTGACAAAATTTACCATCTATTATAAATCTTGAATAAATTAAAAGAGAACGTTAGAGAATCATTTTGACCCTTTTGACCATTCTCTGATTAAAGAATTCAAAATGTATCCCCATTGTATCCCTTCGTTCAATTATCTATACAATACCTATTAAATCTATAAATTATCGTATTTTTTACTAATAATATAAGTTAAATGATGTAATGGATTAAAAATGTTAAAAAATCATATGTACTTTTCAACTCTTAAAGATCATAAAAGTATCTTTTATAATTCTCAGTTTCCTAAAAAAAAAAAGTTCTTTTATATAGTTACTTAGTAAGAATGCCTTAATTGATTCTATCAATTTTTTTATAGATAGATAAATAAATTTGGAAATACATGATTATCTTTCATGTGCAACATTGTTTTACCAAATATAGAATTCTTTTTATTAAAAATAATAAAATAAACTTAAAAACTTTATTTTCTACGGGGTTTTTTCTTTTTCTTTTTCTTCTTTTTTTTTTTTTTGTAAGAAGCGTATTATTTTCTATTGTTTTTCAACCAAATAAGAAAACAAATAAAGCACTAAAGATTATGATACAATTCTTTTATAAGAATGCCATTTTCATTTAGAGACATTAAATAATTGAACAAAACAAAAAAAAATGGATTCTTTCTGTGTTGTGTAGGGGGGAGGAAGACTAGATGGGAAGGTCTGATAAAAAAGGCGGTAGTCTTCAGGGCAAGGACTTGATAGGTAATCATCAGAGTGAAATTCTATAGAATGAGTCCCTTCATCGGTTGATTTTCCGGCTCCTAGTTTTAGATAAGTCTTGATGGAGACATTTTTGTTAAAGGACAGCTTGTTTGGCTTTGGGAAGGGGGAGACAGTCCTTCTCAACACTTCTGATATTGAATAAAGATTTTATTTGATTAATCTTCGAGTCTTAGATGCTATGTTGCGCCACTTGTTCACTTTGCACCACTTGTGCACAAAGGTTATTATAAATTATTATTATTATTATTTATAAGAAACCATCAAAATAGAATCAAAAGGGAAGAAAGGAAAGACAACCTAAGAGAGAACCCCCACCCAAAGAGCTTTCCAATCATTAAAAATTAGAGAAAAATGGTAGTTACAAAAGAATTTGCTAAAGCTATGACACCACCATGAAGCATTTAGCTATACCCAATCCCAAAAAAAATCTAAAGGAGTAGACTTATCTTCAAAAATCCTTCTATTCCGTTCCAAAGACAAGCCCCAAAAAAACGCTCCTGAGGCAAACTTCCAAAGGATTCTAAACTTTCCTTTTAGCTTCCAGCCCCTAGAGATTCAAACAACCACCCATCCACCTGATTTGGGAAACAAATTTGCACCTCAAAAAGATTCAACAATCTTTCCTAACAATGTCTAGCAAAGGGGCAATGCAAAAAGATGTGGTCCAAAGACTCTTCATTCACCAAACATAGAGAACAAATAGAGGGGCAAAGGGCAACGCTTGGATACTTCTTCTGAAGTTTTTTCATGAGTGTTTAAACATCTATGCGCCACTAACCACAAAAAGATTTTAACCTTCTTTGGGATTCTAACGTCCCAAATCAGCTTAATCAACGAACATTTCAAAGCAGATTTACAGCTAGCTAAATTAAATAAGAGAGACTTGGTGGAGAAGGAGCCCCCTGGGTCCAAAGACCAACAAATTTTATCCTCTTCTTGGCCCAAACGAAAGGCCTCAAACTTCTCTGTCAACCGTATCCAAGCTTGGAATTCTCTATCAAACACTCCTCTTCTAATGATCAGATTCCAAGTCCCCTGAACCTCATCCCAACATTCAGCATCCGTAGCACCTTGCTTCAATGATATATTAAAAATGTTAGGAAACTCATCTTTAAGAGAGGAGCCCCTAAGCCAATTGTCCTTCGAGAATCTGATCCACCTACCATTGCTCGCTTTGAATTTGATAAATTTCTCATACAAAGGCATCAACTTTGCAATATCAAACCACAGACGATTCTTTGAACTTCCCGAAGGAAGAGAAGCCAACCACCCGAAAGGTTCCTCCCCATAAATACTAGCCACCACCTGCTCCAAAGGGCATTCTTTTCTATGAAGAATCTCCAACACCATTTAGTAAGAAGGGCCGAATTTCTGTGCTCGAGAGAGCCAATCCCAAGACCTCCGTGGTGAAAAGGGAGGGAAGCAATTTTCCATTTCACAAGATGATTACCAGCTTTAAACTCTCCCCTATCCCAAAAAAAAAATCTCTAATCAACTTCTCCATGTCTTTTATGAACCGTTTGGAGCTTTGAGAAGGGAGAAGAAGTACATAGGCAAACCATTAAGAATTGAAGAGATGAGAGAAATCCTACCTCCCTTGGAGAGCATAGAGTTTTTCCATTCACCAATTTTACTCCTGAACTTATGGGCTCCCAAAATGCAAGTGACCAGTGTTTACCTCCCAAAGGAAAGCCAAGGTAAGTTATCGGGGGACTTTCAGCTCTACACCCTAGATCAGTCGCCTGATCAGCCACAACTCGACCATCAATATTTATCACAATCAACGAAGTTTTGGCTACATTTAAACTTAGACTCGAGAAGCTAAGAAAGAGTGAAATCACTCTCCACCAATTTTTTAGCGAGGACCTACCAACTGGGCAAAAGAT
This sequence comes from Trichosanthes truncata, assembly GCA_033996785.1. Classification (NCBI taxonomy): domain Eukaryota; kingdom Viridiplantae; phylum Streptophyta; class Magnoliopsida; order Cucurbitales; family Cucurbitaceae; genus Trichosanthes; species Trichosanthes truncata. Next base: position 76,968,774 of record JAWPNB010000003.1, read on the forward strand.
GACCGTGTCATCTGCATATTGAAGGTGAGAAATAACAACATTATTCCTCCCCATAGCCCACCCTCTCAAAATTCTCCTCTCCAAACAGAAATGTACCAATCTACTAAAAGCATCTCCCAAAAGAGTGAAGAGGAAAGGGGACAAGGGGTCCCCTTGCCTTAAGCCCCTCTAGCCAAAACTTTTCCCCGAGGGCAACCATTAATTATGGTGGAGAAGTTGGCTGATGAAACACAGCCACAAATCCACCTTCTCCATCTCAAACCAAAGCCCTTTCTTTGCCAAAACATCATTTAGGAAGAACTAATCAACCTTGTTGTAAGCTTTCTCATAGTCTAGTTTCAAAACGTAACCCTTCTCCTTCTTAGCATATTATTTTTTAAAAAGTGACTAATATTTGATCAATTTCATTTAGAAAATATTGTATTTAAAGTTTAAAATAACACCACATGCGCTACACATGATAATAGACTAGTATTACAGGGTGAAACTATGTTTCTCGGGACTTCTCTTCCCTTATAATTACATTACTTAGTCATTTTATAAGTAGTGGAAGTTCAATAAATTGAATGGATTCACACGAACCTGTATCAGGAGGTCCTCCTTTGATGCAAAAGGAGACCATTCAAGTATAGTTTTCAAATTAGACGACCAATAATCTTGAGAGGCATAAATTATTGGTTCTGCCCAATGTCCCGAAATATCAAAATCAATCTGCCATACAACCAAACCAGAAAGTAAGAAGTCTAGGCTGTTATGAGGAGGCTGATGGCAAATGCAGAGGGGGGTAACTAAAATATTAAAGACAAAAAGAATATTACCATTGGAACAATAACATCATCCTGGCCAGTCATCCGTAGAAAGGTGTAGGATAAAAGGCCAACACTTTGAGTAGCAATGCTAAATGATATAAGAACACAAGGGAAAACATGAGAATTAAAAGTCAGCATGGAAAACAAAACTTCAAACCTTATTAAACTTATCACAAAAGGCAACAGAAAATGATTATATTGGAGATGGAAATTTGAGTTTAAATATTCAGCCAAGATATGTAATAACTTGCCACCAATGGCTTCACATGGCCTGACATCAACCCTTTACCACGAGACTCATAAGTTAAGTCCGCACATGTTCACACCAGCAATTTTTGGAGAAAGAGCACGTTGAGAAGATAGCTTAGATTAAGCCTTAAGGCAAGCGAATGTATTTATGCATAACATTGCCAGTTATCAATCGAGTAAGGAGAAAGAAAATATGAGGCATGCTTTCTATGTACTACGCTAAATTTTTTTTAGGATGTGGGCACACAGGTTTGCGTCCTACTGAACAAACTTGAAAGTTTGAAACAATCTTGGTATCAAATTCTCAATTTAGACCCTGGAACAAGGCTAATAATTTTTCATTCTTGTTTTTTAATAGGAAAAGCAGTAGTTCTGGAAAATCAAAATTTTAGTACATCCAATTATCAACTTGGGAAAGCCTCTCCCATCTTTCTTGTGATGAAATAGGATCCGAAAAATCCTTTTTATTGCTCACTCAAAATCTATCATCACTACAAAATATTAAATTCAAATTGTACATACAGGTACTCTAAGCAAAATAAATGATGTAACTGAATAAAGAATGGTAAGACCAAGTTTAAATTTAATTGAAAAGGAGACAGTGCAAAGCCAATGCATAATTAATATTCTAATAGATCTTCTAGAACAAGAGGTACCCTCCACGAATCGCACGAGTGAAAACAATTGCATCAGCTCCTAGTCGCATGGTGCTTGTTTTAAATCCATTCCCATCTAGAACACACATGAGTTGAATGTCACAACAAACAACAAACCAAAACACTAACCTAGATTCTGAAGTACATTAGTAAATTTAATCATGGAAGTATAACATATTTTCGTAATTTGCAGAATATAATCATTTAGATAAAAAAAAAAAAAACAACCACATATCAGGAATTGAACGCTTTTTAGCTTCTTCTCATTAAAGCAAAGAATTTTTTGATCAATTTAGTTGGAATGGCAGATGTTCTTCTTGAAGGACGCTTTACATCCTTCTTGGTGGCTTCATGGTTGTCAAGCTTTTTATCTTTTGCGGGTTCCTTGATAGTATTTGTTGGGTTGGGGTTGTATGCTTCTTTATGTTTCATATTGGGTTTTCAGGGGATATTGTGTACTCTCCTAAAGGAAGGTTATTTATTTTCTTGATTGTAACACTTTCAGTGATTTTTTTGAGGAGGAACACTTTCAGTGATAGTATTCTGTTTCCTTTCCAATACACCACACACACACACACATCACATTCTTGTTACTTCTCATGACAGATCCTATTCAACGAATCCCTGGGAAATGATGGCCAAAACCACAACATGTAGACCAAAGAATCTAGTCTAGTGCTCTAAGTTGTTCTTCCTTCTCCACCCATTACCACCAAATTATTTTTCAGGATCTAAAAGCAGCAGGCTGACTATTGTATCAGGAACTTCGTTGCAAAACCAAACGTGCAAAACAAGTTGATAAAAGGACAAACCAATCTAATTAAAAAAAAACCCGTATATCAGTTTCCTATCTTGAAATTATATCTGGTTTTGTCAAGAATATCATACCGTAGATGACAGGATAAAATATAAACACCAGTACGCCACTTTCCTCATCTCGCAAGGATACATCATGCACTACTTTTTCTTAGTCATCATATTAGCAGTTAATCATTCATGGAAAATGCATGATTTCATCATTATCGACCACCTTCCTTCTTTCAAGCATTTCTCCCTCCTTTCCATGTCAGCATAGTTCACTTTGACATGTATGAAAAACTCACAATTGAAGTGAAAAATGAGTCTAGGCTAAAAAAAAACGAAGAGAGTGCTTGAAAATGACAGAAAAGGTTGGGTGGGCGCATGTAAGTTTGAGATTATTAATTCAGGAAAATTTAGAAAATTAGATCACTTAGGACTTTTAAAACTACACGGCTTAAAATTCTAAATTCTAAAAAGCAGTACATTGGATTACAGTGTATCTAGAAAATCGGAAAGCTAAAATATTGCCTTCTCAAAAACCGTTGAAATTTTTCAAAGATCTGGTTAGAATCCAAAAATGAAGTTGAAAATCATTTGTATTTTGGAAAGTAGAAGCTCAAGCTATTAAGGGTTTGTTGGTTTGAGACTCAAAGTAGCTTTACATTCTCAAAAATATTGAACATAAGGGAAAAGGATGTGTTTGGTGACACAATGTTGTGAAGAAACTATTAAATCATTTTATGTATTTAAAATTTACATACAAGAAACAACTAAACTAATGCAAAAATCTAAAATTTCAATAAATGAAAGATATGGCATTTGATTCAAGACCAATAAATTCTGGACTTGTACCTAATGAATTTACTATTATAGTAAAGCTACAGACTAGAAGAGAAAAAAGAGAAATTACATTGTCCTATTGTTGAGTTTGACTTCTTTGAAGAATATCCCAAACTCATACATTTCCGGATGCCAGCGGGATCCATTCCCCCACCATCATCTGCATAAAATATGACTTGTTCATGTAGTTAGATCCACGACTAAACAATGGAACTGCAGAACATAAAATTGACAAGAACAACAGAAATACCATGGAAAACTAAAGCTGGAGAGTTATCCTTCATTATATCAACTTTATCAACCTTCACAAATGTTGCACCATTTTGTATCTGAAATTGATGAATGGCTGCTATAAGGAGATTGTAAAGGAAATGGTATAATTCACTGGGTTGTGTTTACAGGAGGCCGCACCATAGTCATGTAATTTTTAAGTTCAACAAGAAGTGGGGTGGGGGGATTCAAACATCTAACCTCTTGGCCAAGGGCATATGCCATAGTCAAGTAATTTATATTTCATGTATATGACTACCTTTGTTTTTTTCTTTCCTTTATATCGCTACTTTATCCTATTGGCCATGAAAGATAACGTAAGAACTCTATACCTCCCGTTTTACACGATCAACTAATATTCTATTCTTCATCCTGCTTGAAGCATAAATTCAAGTATCTGGGATGTAGAACAACAACACTCCACGAGATGCAAACCGAATTGATCTTTTCGTTTCAACGTTAGAAAGTTTTGGGGTTTTTTCAGCAACAAAAACTGTGGCTCGTTTATACCGTAGTTGATAATTTAATTGGATATAAGTTCAAGAAACATTAAAAGTTATATGAACTAAAATATACCTCGTCGACAGCATTATCCAGAAGCTCAGCAATTGCTGCATTAAAGGAAAAAAAGTAGATTAAAGAGGACAAAGGAGAGATGAAGCAAGCACTCCCGAGAACCACATGCAATTATGTAGATATCTCATTCTTAAAACTCATGCCAGCGATAATTATACTAATAAGAGGAGGACAAGAAAATTTTACAGAGCCAAACAGTCTTTATGCTAGGAACAATCTCAATTCAGCACATCCAAGAGATGGTTCAGCCATTGAAGATTCAACAATTTCGAGTGAATAAAGCCTTACCGCCAAACGCCCATTTGTGAGAAGTGGCATTGGAATGAAGAAACCTCGGATGAACTCGGGCATGCTCCAACTCTCCTGTTTCATTTTCATAATCAGCCTCTCGGAATCAAATAAATAAATACAAACATTAAATGCCGAACAAAGAGTTACCATCAACAGGTATAGGCCTTGCGGCATGGCCGAAATCGAAATTTCCGGCTTTCCAAAAACTGCGATAATCTAGGGATTTATCGTCCGATGATGATGCAATTGCCGTAGAACTGCCTCGCCGTTCATGGAGTCTCGTCTGAGAATTCGGCGATATTTTGTTTGACATTGTGTTCGCTGCAACCTCCTCATCGTCGCTGCTGGTTAAATCCACCAAAGCAGGAGGTTTACTTCCCGTCTTCGGCGGCATCGGGTCTTCGCCGGAGTTCAAATCCGAGCAAGAGCCGAACAGATACTATTAGCCAAATATGTTCTGAATTCTGAACTCGAGAGCTTTTCACTTCTTTAGAAAAAGTGCAACGCCAGCAAAACGACGTCGTTTTTAAATAACGTAAACCGATCAATTTTAAAGCCCCCTTGGCCCAACTGGCTCCGCCACTGGTGCAAACCGATCAATTTGTTCGGCGATCAGAGCTAGTTGAGACGATCTTCTTCACCAAAATTGTTCCGATAGGTAACTTCCATTCGCGCTCTTCTCTAAAAATCTGTGTTTTGTAGTTCAATTTCTTCGTGTAGCTTGCTTGTTTACCAGTTTCATTGTTTATTCCATGCACTTGGTATTTAGCTATCCCTAAAGTTGAGGATATTTGTGAGCTTTATCTCGGTTTCAATTGCTGATTTGTTAACGTTATCGGATTATACAGGTCAATGGGTGCTTGCACTTCCAGCCTATGGCTGATTCTCTGATAAATAATGGAAAGTTACTACTCATAACTCAAGTTTGGGCGTCTTTTGGTCCATGAAATGAGTTCATGAAACGAACTTTAACTCTGATTCTTCATGCGTTGTTTTTCCCTTTCTTTCTTCTTTAGCACGGATTCATTGAAACTTTGGTTGAACAGCCTAGTTTCATTCTTCAAGATGAAGTTTAAGGCCTCTGTCTAAACTTTCTTTTACATGCTCGCTTTCTGCGATTATCCTAGGTCAATTTTTCCTTGAAGCTCTGTTAAAGTGAGGGTATTCATTTCATTTCAGGCAGCATTTTATGACTTTGGAAATGGAAACAAGTAACGATCTTGAGAATCAGATGATGATTGAAGGAAATATTGCTCAGAATATGAAAATTGATCCAGAGAGAGCCCGGTTTCCTTGTTGCATTGTGTGGACACCTCTTCCTGTTATTTCGTGGCTTATTCCTTTCATTGGTCACATTGGTATTGGCAGAGAGGATGGAGTCATCTTGGACTTTGCAGGCCCCAATTTTGTGTGCGTGGACAACTTCACATTTGGAGCAGTTGCACGGTATCTTCAAATCAACAGAGAAAAGGTACATCCCAATTTCCATATGTGAACTAAAGATCAATCTGTTACGATCATCTTTCCCTCAAATTTGTTGTGTTACCAAAATTCAAGACATGATACTGATAGGAACCTCTTTCCATTTTTAAGTGTTTTGGCTCATTTCTTACACAACTGGTTTGATTGTAATCGACATGCAGTGCTGCATTTCCACTTGTAGAACTGAAGATGAATTCAGGGAAGTTGATCATAGTAGAGAAATTTCAACATGGGATGATGCATTGCGGAGGAGCACTCAAGAGTTCCAACACCGAGCCTACAATCTCTTAACTTGCAATTGTCATTCCTTTGTAGCTAATAATCTGAACAGACTTGGCTTTCGCACAGGTGGATGGAATGTGGTGAACCTTGCAGCTCTGATCTTTCTGAAGGGTCGATGGGTCAGTAAAGGAGCTGTGATCCGGACGTTCTTACCATTTGTTGTGGTATTCAGTATAGGACTCGCACTGGGGGGTACTACGTTCCTAACCTTCTTGGCATTCTTCACTTTCTTCCTGGTTGGTTGGTTCATTCTTGGTACTTATGTCTTCAAAAATTTGGTTCAGTTGTAATGTTTTCTACATTTTTTACAAATTGGATACTGTGAATTGAATGAAGTTAGATTGATTTTCCTCGTTGTATCTGTCCAAATCTTTGTTATTCTGCTATGGCCTTCATATGGCGTATCATATACGTAGATGGGGGCAAAACATTTAATGTGACTCTCACGACCCTGACTACTAGCAACCTGTTTTTTAAGTCATTAATCAACAGAGTTCCTGAATTGTTTATCAGATAAGTGATGATGATATTTCAAAATATCTAGACAATTCGACTTCTATTGTGATTAGGTTAACTTTGGTGGGTTTTATGCTGGTTTTTTTATATTTTGAAAAACTTTTAGAAATATAGATTTGTTTGTAAAACATTTTAGAAAAAATGGTAATTTTATCAAAGTTTAAGGAATAATGCTATAATCAATAATTTCAGTTACATACAGATTTAAATGAAATCGTCTACAATAAGATTTGGCCATTTAACTGTACAATTTTAATTCAAGTTTTTAATATTTTTTATACTTATTTCTGTTGAGCAAATCAGATTTTTTATACTTGTCACTTAAAAGACAAGTCTGTCGATGAAATTTGCATTGCAAAATTGAGCAGAGCAGTGTTGTACATGGTTAACTCTCCTTTTGCCCCCCTAGATAAATAACTTTTTTCTGGTCATTCTATGAAATCACATTGTCACACCAAGATCCACACCCTAGCATGAAGACAAATAGATAAAGGTATATGTTACCTTACTTTTAAGCTTGTGCTTCCCTCTAAAATGGAAGGGAAGGTAGCTTGAGATTCAACTTAGGGCAGGGCCCTAGAATGAAAAAATCACTCCACACAAAAACAAGTTCTCTTTTTCCTAACAAACACTATTGTATAGAAGCTGCTAAACCAGTTGAAACTAATTTCCTTTTGCTGTACAGGTAACTAGGATGAAGACTGAACAGTACTACTCTTGTTCTATACCTTTCCTTTACCCTTCATTTGCTTGCTTGGTCTTGCTAGTGTTGTATGTATAGTCATGTCATTGAATCCACGCTTGATTATTAAGGTAAATATCCCCTTTTTGTTTTTATTAAGCTAAACCCCCCAGTTGGATTGAATGGTAGAAGTTGTGGGATTACATACAGCTTCAACCAATAATCGCTTCATCGTATTTGGACATGGGTCTTCGAAGTTGCTGTTGGATACGGTAACAACACAGCTCTGCTTTCCTACGCATTTCTGCAGAAAAATAAGCTAAGTATAAGTAATGTATTTATCCAAGGATCTAGATTCTAGATCTTCTTGCTTTTTTAATACAGAATACTAGATAGTATCCACAGGATTTTGTTCTTAGAACCTTCTCTAGAATGGCACGTGAGGTAGGGGCATGGCAAGTTCCTTGCTGGTAGCTCCCACAAGTTCCCAATGGGGTTCCAAAGCTTGCGAACTTAATGGAAGAAATATACTGGCCTGGATCACAGTTGAGGTGAACTTTGGGTGTATGAAATCTTGCTGTAATGTGCCAGTTCTTGAATGTTGGGTGGAATTCAGAAACATCAGCGCAAACACTTGTCACCGATCTCTTCACAATAGAGATCCTTGAGGGATTTCCTCCAACTTCCTCAAAAACCACCAACAGGTTCTGTTCTGGCTTTAGCCAAGACCGAGGTACATGGTACCTAAAACCAAATTTTGGCCGTTTAATGAAGCACTAGTTAAGCCTAAATTAGAGTGTTTGGGATCATATGCTTCCATTCTATTTCTACTTTTATGAGTTATCGTGGACAATTACCATCTTTGGGTTGGTTGGCCACAGCCTAGCTGACACTTTGGAGGCCTAAATGTTGTAGCGTAGTTGCAGCGACTGCAATTACCACGGGCATATGCTGTCCAGTATCTTCCAATACTCTGCCCATTAATCCATATTTGACCTTTTCCCATTCCCTCCATGTCCAAGGCCAATGGCTCTTCTCCTTCAGGAGCATCAAAGTAAGCCTGCAAAGTTCAGAGAGGTAACATCAATATCTTCTACCAGAGTTCGCTTTCCTGTATAAGCTTGAATCCTACGTTTTTCTTATATTGTACCTTATGCCAAGTTAATGGCTGAGGTGTTTGGGCAGCCAATGATGCTTGCATCCATTCAATAGGAGAAAATCCACTGGGAGATATGAGATCCAGGGCTTCTCCTTTTAGCCCAACCTGTTGTAAAGAGGCATTCGATGGATTAAGAAATGTTTCTTTGGAACAAATGTAAACCTAAGAAGTGAAGTTTAGGTACCCGGTAAGTCCACTTCTGTGAGGATAGGTCCCATTTTCCATGGCGAAGCCCATAGAGAACAACTGGACCAAGGATTCCTGTGTTCCATGTCTCAAAATGTCCTCCCACATTCTTCATAGAAAACAACGAAGATTAGCAGACGAAAAAAGGACTCTATACTCAATGCTCGAGTTTATTCAGTTTATCTCAATGTTTTTATCTATCTGTGGTAGTAAACACCTTCCTCATAGACCAAGGCCTAGAAATCCTATGTTAAGAGGGAAACTTGAAGTATGTTCGAGGAAAGAAAACTTACCGGCAATCCAACGGCAACACTAAGCAAACCAATTTTGTTTGTTCCAGCATGCAAATTAACCTTCCCAGAATATGTGAACCTCCTGCTCTTTCTTGACCCGGAGACAGAACCTAATAACAGCAGATGTTGAGTTTTATCAATCATAAATGCCAAGCAGGCATCTGGCTGGTGAAAGTACCTGAAAGCTGCCCGTTAATAAAGACATGCACGGCGTGGCCTGTCGATTGAACAAGCAGAGTAGGCAATTCTCCTCCATGCAGGAAGGGTTCAGATGAACTGATATCTATGCTGTAAAGATATTGACAGGTTTGGTTAATTGAATCAAACTTCTGATGAAGTTTCCTTACCAATTGATTGACTATGATATAAAATGCTAACAAAGATTTTGAACGTTATATTTAGAAGGATGAAAGAAAACATGTGCACCTGGTTATGTACCACAAGTAGTCACTAGTGTCCCGAGTGACATTTATCTGCTCCAATAAACCAGGAGAAGTCATTGTCGAGCTGTCGTCTAGTGCAGACATATCTTCAAAATAACTTTCCCAGGAAAGTGTAGTAGATTCAGCAGGCAACATTCCCATCTGTGAAGTTTGAACTCCAACCTAGAGGAATGTCGAAAAATGTAATCGTCGATAAGTTCAACCTCAATTACAGATCCTATTAAGATATACTACTATGGTCTCTAATGGTCGAACCTTTGCAGTATTGAAAACTGAATTTCTGCAGTCGGGAAGGATGCTGATCGACCATGGAGGTAAATTGTAATGCATGTTGTTGAACAAAACTCTTGCAAATGATTTTGTATCATAGTTTGATAGAAAAGCTGCACATCCTCCAGATTCCGAAGAGTATACATGAGCCTGATGCAGAGAATAAAACACTAAATCTTTAATTTTCTACTTAAAAAATATACAAGAAAATATGGACCGTGAAAATCTATGCAGGGTTGAAAACCTGTTGAAAGTTCCCTAAAGAAGTAACAATCGGATCAGCTGAAACCAAAGCCGGCTCGCACATTTTAATAGCCTTGTGAAGCTCCTTCAGATGACCATATTTTGGTTGCCTTAATAGCCCTGTGAAGCAGTTGAGTGAGAAAACCTTTCTAAATCAATATAACAAGCATGTTGGAATGCTGCTAAGGCTGATAGTTGTAATGCTGAGTTTTTTGACCGAAAGCTTGGTGGAATGATATGGTCCATGTGAAAATAAACACATGATTTTAAATTCTCACCATACTCGTCGATCGGAGCGTCATAGTCGTAGCTGGTAGTAATGAAAGGTCCCCCAGCAGTGCGCCCAAAGTTTGTCCCACCATGGTACTGTCTCGTATAGAAACAACAGAGGATTAGAATTCGAAATATCCCAAACTGTTAGAGTCAGGTTGAAGATAACTAACCATATAATAGTTCACCATGGATCCTCCTCTCTGTATGAATCTAGCAACCGCAAATGCCAAGTCTTGAACCGGTCGTTGATGCAGCGGACCACCGAACTCGGAAAACCTTCACGTTCAATGGCAAGAGAACAGGCAAGCAAACACAAATGATGATCAAAATTCTTGGGTTATAGAGTGATTATGCAGTAAGAAGCCATTCAAATTTCCCATTAATATAGGATCTGGTTAACGGGTAAATAGTAGGTTTGTATAGATTTTACGTACCAACCAGTCCAAGCTTCTGTCCACATTGTAGGTTTGTATGGTTTGTTGGGAGAAAATGTATCACAATAAAACCCATTGCATGTGTTTATCTATCAGAACAACCAAGCAAAGCTCTATCAAACTATTAATGCTCCAAGTGCAACTATAAATGTAATAGGTTAAATTACAAAATTAGTGTCTAAGGTCTCATTTGGTTTTTGAAAATTGTGTTTGTTTTCTTATCATTTCTCTACAATGGATTTCATCTTTCTTAAGAAAACATTTGAATTCTTAGCCAAATTCTAAATTCCAAAAACTACTTTTTTTAGTTTTCAAAACTTGGCTTGGTTTTTGAAAACATATGTAAAAAGTAGATAACTAATTAAGGAAATCCATAGATAGAAGTAGTATTTATAGGCTTAATTTTTAAAAATCAAAAATTAAATGGTTATCAAATGAAGTTTAAATTTTCAGGTTTGTGTATTTGGTCCCTGAACTTTACAAAGTTTACAATGGGTTCCTGAACTTTCAATTTTGTGTCCAATAGACCCTTGAACTTTAAAAAATGTCTAATAGATCCTTAAACTTTCAATTTTGGATCAAATAGGTCAATTCAATTTTGTGTCTAATAGGTATTTGACTTATTCGACATTTTTAAAAATTCACATACCCACTAAACACAAAATTAAAAGTTTAGAGTCTTTATTATACACAAAATTCAAATTTATATCTAATAGATCAATTAATTTTAAAATATTTCAAACATGTCATGGACCTATTAGACACAAAATTGAAAGTTTAAGGGCTTATTAGACATTTTTAAAGTTCAATAACCTATACTATATTATACAAAATTGAAAGTTCATAGATCTTTTAGACACAAACTTAAAAATTTATGGACTAAACTTGTAATTTAACCAATGTAACATCATATTTATATTTTGATATATTTGCAATTCATTTTAGAAGTGAAAAGAAGAAATAGTAAAAGAGTGTAATGGGTTACCACTGGATCAGGGGCATCTTCTTCCTTGCACATAACCCATGGGACTCCAGTTTGCAGTCCAACAGCCATGTTTGCTGCCCAAGTCATGTAGTTATGGCCAGCTGCCCCAAATAACTTGCTTTCTGTTCCATACTCATTCTCAATCTGCAACAATACACACACCATGATCTTTTTATCCTACTTTACTAAACAACTTTTGAAGCGAATGAATGGACATAATTAATCTTCAATTACGGCTATGCTATGTATTTTATTATATTGGACCCTTGACTTGGATAAATGTTACAATTTTTACCCTTCATTCAATTTCCATTAACTCACCCACAAATTTTAACCAAAAGTAATGTAAAAATCTCAGAACTCACTAATCATATATATCAATATATAATTAAGTTTGTAGAGGGCCAACAAGTGAAAATCAATATTAATTGAGGAGGAAATGACATTGCAGGGGTTCGGACACATAACTTTTTGCTCTGATACCATGTTAAATCATCAATCAACCCAAAAGCTTAAGCTAATGGATTATGATAAATTTAATTATATCAATAGTCTAACATTTATCAATGCTCAAAATTGATCGTTGAATAACTTTGCTAAAACTCTCAAATTTCAACAAAAATTAAGCTCTTATATCTTTTTTCTCTTAATCCCTATCAATTTTATACCATAGGTTGTTTTAAAATTAATTGAATGCACATGAGAATATGTTTTTTCCAATCTTGGAAATGAAAATTTATTAGAAGGTAAAAATTGAAACATTTATTCTTAAGGTTAATATTGCAATTGTAATTTAAATTTAAGGTGCAATTTGATGAAATTAAAAGTTTAGGGTACAAATTGATATACTTACTTCGGTAGTTTACGGTTAAAATGAGTCTTTTTCTTCAAAATAAATAAATAAAGATAAAATGTTGTGATTTCATTGGAAAAAGCTTCTTTCATTGAAGTTCTACATCTGTTTTCTCAAAGTTTCCTGAAAACATCGAGCAGTCTAGGAAATTTACAAATTATTTTTAATTTTTCTTATTATTAACAAAAATAATTTTTTTTAGTACAACAAACAAAACTTACACAATGTACTTAAATTAAATCAGTTTTTTAAGGGAAAAGATCAACTCTAAACTTGTGAGGTTGTATCAATTTAGACTCTAAACTTTCAATTACATCAAATTAGACCCTAAACTTAAATAAGTGTTTCAGTTTTTACCCTTGGTTCAAATTCTGCTCATTTGCACACTAATTTTAACAAAAAAACAATGAAAACATCTTCATAAACTCATTAATTTCAATAAATTAAAAATTTTGCACAAAAATAAGTTTGACCAATGCACAAATTAATCATTAAATAACTTTGCTAAAATTCATAAATCTCAAGCAAAAAAAAAAAGATTTAATGTCGTTTTTCTCTAAGTTTTTATCAATTTCATATCATACATATGTTTTATAATTCATTGACCGCATAAGAGAAAACTTCTTTTAACGGTACTTGAAGCAAAAACTTACTAGAGGGTTAAAATTACAACACTTTTTAAAATTTGAGATTAAGATTGCAACACTTATCTAAGTTTGAGGTGTAATTTGATGAAATTGAAAGTTTAGGATTAAAATTAATACAAATGGACAAGTTTAGAGGTTAAAAATGATTTTTTCGCCTTTTTTTTAATGGACTGCCAGAAAAGGTAAATAATAATCTTAAATTTTTATTTCTCATATTATATATTAAAAGTTTTTTTGAAATGCCTGATTTATAATATAAAAACGTTTACAACTAAAAAAAAAAAAATCAAAGATCTTTCTTGTTCTAGAACCTGATTAAAACTTGATTTAAAAAATATACATATATTATTAATTAACACACATATTTTTTTTAATTTAAAAAAAAATCAGAAATAAAATTATTACGGAATGATGCCTAAAAACAATTAATAGTTATTCTGTTGTAATTTATCTCTACAAGTAAGAGCACTCTGTAGTGTTATGATTTGTTTAATGAGAAAATACACAGTTCATTCCTTTCTCTCTCTACTTTCTTTAAAACTACTTAGTTTGACTAGAATTTTACATAGCTTTCCAAAAAAGCAGATTCCATTTAAAGATGTCCACCGGAGCAGAGACGGAGATGGCTTCTCCACCCCCATCTTGCCTCCATTTGAATCTTCATTCTCTCAAAATTCTTCGTTAAACTTTGCAAGGATCGGAGAGGGAAATTCGCAAGGATTGAATTCTCTGCAGAGAATTATTCTCTGTTTAGTTTTTTTTTTCTTTTTTTAAGAATCAAATAATTCTTTTGATAAATTTTTAAATAGTTAATTGCCATAGAAAATATCCATTAATTTTCAATGACATGGTTAATTATTCAGTAAAAATCTTCATTTAAATAGTTAATTTTCTATTAAAAAAGATCTCTATTTAAAGATAAGATTCCTAGACCTCCTAATAAAAACAAAACAACATTTCATTTCAAATTATCTAATTAATCCATACATATAATTCAAATGTTTAACTATATAATTTAAACATATCCAATTATCTAAACCATTAACAATAAAATTTTAAATGATATATATATATACTTATACACGTGTATACATATATATATTAAAAATAAAATATAAAATAAAATTAAACAGGTGAACAAGGAATGGAGAACATCTGGGAATTTTTTTCCCTCACTCCCTTCTCCATTCCCGGCCTAAACGAGGATTTCTCATCCCGTAAAGGCGGCCCCCGCAGGAAAAATAGACATCTCTAATTCCATTCAAAAAGACAAAAGAAAAAAAAAGCTAAATTACAAACTCATTGTTGTTATTATTATTATTATTTGAATTCTAGAATTCATTTTTATTGTTTGATAAAACCTCATAAATAATATTTATGATTTAATAAAATTCTATTATGAAGATTTTATCAAACCATAAAAATGAAATCTCGCTTTTAAAATTATAGGGACTAAATTCTAATTTTCTCGAAATTAGAGAGATCAAATCTGTAATTTAATCGGAAAAAAATCATTAATAATAAATTAAATATTTAAGAAATAAAAAAGCATGTAAAATAATAATTCATACTTGAGCAAGGATGATGGGGCCACCCTGAGACTCGAACAAGCTTTCACTCTTCATTAGCGCCACTATCTTCTCCGTAAATCCTTGCATGGCGTTCTATATCACCGTAACCAAACAAACCCCTTAATTATAATTATTAATAAACATAAACAAAACAGAAAAACATAGAGTTCAAGAATTGAGAAAAAATGATCAACTCGAAACCTTAAAAGGTTGGTTGTCTGTTCTAAAGCTAATCCCCGGAACATACTTCAACCAAACCGGAAACCCTCTGATCCAACAAAAAAAAAAAACAGAATACATTATCAAATCAAACCAGAAATTTCCCCTCAAACTATAGAGAGAGAAAGAGAGAAGAGAGAGAAAAATGACCCAAAATTCCACTCTGCACAAACGTAAGGCCCAATGCGAAGATGGGCATAGAGGCCTGCTCTCTGAATCGTCTTAATAAACCTAACCAAATCATATCTCCCTTCAAAATTGTACTGAAAAGAACAAAAATTTATTAAAAAAAAAAAAAAAAAAAACAGAGGAAGCAAGGAAAATGGAAATGAGGTAAAGTAACAGAATAATTGAGTTACAATTCCGGGATAAGGCTCGTGGACGTTCCAGAAAACGTAGGTTTCAACGACGTCCAAGCCTCCATTCTTGGCCTTCTGAATCAAATCTTCCCACATCTGAAAAAACAGAGATGAATTGAATAAGCGAATTAATGGGGTTTCGTTTGGATGTGAAGTAGATATATATGTGTGAACTTACTTGAGGGGTGCTTCGAGGGTAGTGAATGGAGCCGGAGAAGAGGATTCGTCTTTGACCATTGATGAGAATGGCCTTCCGGTCGTAGGTGACGGTGGAGTGGGTGAAGTGAGAAGAAAAGAGAAGGGCAAGAGCAATTGGGAGAATGAAGATGGAAATGGAGTCGGCCGCCATTGCTAGACAGGAAAGAGATTGGGAAGATCGAACACAGTATAACTGTAAATGGAAATGGAAGAAACAAGTGTCGAGAGGGATAGATGAAGAAAAGGGGGCGTGGCTAAAAGAGTGGGCTACACCCTACACAAAGTGAACAAAAACTGCTCAATTCCTAAACTCAAACAACACGCACACACGCTAAATGCATCGCTGCCCTCTCTTCTCTCTCTCTTTCTCACTTTTTTTTTTCAAGAACAATATTTTACTAAATAAAAAACAGTTAAATTACATATTTAGTCTTTAGCATTCTAAAAGTTAGAATTTCGTCTTCATAGATAGTCTTTACCATTAGAAGCAACGAACTAATTGAGTATATAGTAGATACTCAATCCGTTAGTGGCTTTTAACGATAAAAAAAGTCTTGTCACATAGACAAAATTTTAACTTTTAAAATTGTAGAGACTAAATTCAATTTTTTTTGTGACTTTAGGATAAAATATGTGATTTAACAATCAAACCTAAGGAAGGTAGAGAGAAAGAAAGAAGTAAACAGTTTTTTTTTTTCCTTTTTTTCCTTTTTCTTCAAAAAGAAATACTGAACACCGGTAAAGTAAAAGAATTTTTTAATTTATGGAAGATATCCAAAATCTCTTTAAACATACTGCCATAAATAACAGAAATTAAAAAAAATCTCATAAATTTATTTTATTATGAGGGAAAGAATTTGATATCTTTTACAAGATACATTTGTTTATTATATGAAATTATAAATATTGCTTGATGTTTTTTATAGTTGTGTTGTGATTTATTATTATTAGTTAGTATCGGTTAGATTTTATATTTAATCGTACTAAAAAAAAGATTTTCTATTTGATTTTTTTTTTTAAAAAATATTTAACTACAATTAATTGTTATTTGAAAATTTTATTAGAGAATATTTAACTACAAGTGATTCATCAATTTAAATAGTAGTATATTCCTTGACAGAATAAATTCAAGCTGCAGCCAACTCTGTTTTAGTAGTTGTAAATGTAATGTAAGAATTTTTTTAGATAGGTAAGTCATTTATATTTTTTTTAAGTACAAGTCATTCATCAATTTAAATAATAGTATTCCTTTTCAACATAATAATAATAATAGAATTTAGTGATTAACTTTAGGATTTTTTTTTTTTTTTTACTTCAACCATATATGGTGCGAGGATTTGAATTTTTGACGTGTTGTTAAAAAATTTACATGTTTTTACCAATTGAACTATGCTCAAATTAGTCTTTAACATTGATATTAAATTTAATATTACTAATTAACCCATATATTTATTAACCACACTCTTAATAACTCACTAATTAATCTATATATTATTTTCGTATTGACATACGTCCATTTTGATTTTGTTGTATTCATAATTAGTTTTTTAGTGGTTTGTTTTTGTAATATGTTATGAATTATGTAAGTTAGACTACTTTTTTTTAATATTCTTTATTTATTAATTTTGGATAACATAACATCTAGTTTTTTTTATACATATAAATTAACATTGTTTCTAATAATAAATATCCACATAATTTTATCTAATTAAAAACTAATTCAAATTCCTACTCAAATAAAAAATCTCACCCAACTCAAGTTTTTTTTAGCGAATCACCCAACTCCAGTAGAGTCCATTGGGTCATTTAATTGTATAGAATAAGGTAAATATTTAATATTAAAAAACTTGAGTTATGTCCGTACTAAAAAATAATAAAAAAAGATACTTGAAGATAAAATTAAGACATTAAAAATATTAGCAACAAAATGAAAAATCAAGATATACTTTATAAACCAAATAATAAGGTATAGAGTCTAAATTTTGTACCCTTCATTAATAATTATTGACACACAAGTAAATAGTCCCTCTAAAGTCTAAGCTTCTCCACTAATTACATATCTTAGATAATTTAAAAGTAATGACAGCAATAAATTAGTAAGGTATATTGTATTGTATTGAGTATTTATTATGGTATATTTATTTAACTTTCTAAAAAGTAAGTAGTTGGTACAGTCAAAAAGATGATAAAAAGAAAAAGAGAGGTCAGAAAATAAAAATTGGCATTGGCGTTGGCACGTGATGGGCATATAGAATTATGAATGGTGTGCTTGCGGTGTTCATGGCTGTTAAGTAAATTGGCACAGCCTTCAGCGGCGCGAAGGACGGAAGCAAAAAGGCGGCATTGGTGGTGGAACTCATTAATTAAACCCACACCAGTGACCAATGACCAAGCCACCTACCGACTCATTGCTTTGCATTTGCTTTTTCTTCTTTTTATTAGTCAATTCCACCCACTCTTTTTTTCTTTTCCCTTTTAGGATTAGTGCATGTGCAAATAACACGTTTGATAGAATCTCAAATTTAGTCCCTCAATTTCGTTGGTTGTGTTTGCTCAACTTTGAAAAGTTTTGATTCTATTTTGTGCTTTTGGTTTTGATTCTTGTTGATGTTAGAGTGAAATGTAGTACGTTGATTGAACTAATCTGTGATGTTTTAGTATGACGTAGGATAAGTATACAAAATACATTTCGAACAAAGAACTTAAACTTGCTTGTTGTTATTTTATTCAATTGGGAGAAAATTTTATGTCGTAAGCGTTGATGCGAGATTTTGGTCACAAGTTCATGTCAGCTCTTTGCAGAGGTGATTGAATGCAATCGGACCTGCAATGAAGAAACACACATCGGTGTGGTGTTATGCCTAACACACTTTGATGCTTAAGTTAGTGCCTAGACAAAAGTAGTGTAGAGCTGAGCTAGGATAGTGAGATAAACCACCTCTATTTATACCTTTAACTCATTGTCCTATAGTCATGGCAGTGGGAAGTAAGAAGAGGAGTGGCACGTGCTTCAGCTCGATTAGTACCGGCCATCTAATTAGTAGTATGTGTTGTCGTATGCGTTTGGTGGCTTCTCCTTGGCTCGACTCTCATAGAGGCCTCTCATTGGGGTCCATTGTTCCCTTGACATGGCTCTTAGAGGCACCACGTGGAAGGTGTGTTGATGGGCTCTAGATCTCACCCATAATAGTGTGGATATCACTTTCATTCATTGTAGCAATGTCAATATTAGGTTCATTAGCATTAAAGAATTATTTATAAAGGACAATTTATTATGTAAACAAAGTGGAAAAATACTAAGAGAGTGCTGTAAAATTTTCTATCCAACTGACATATTCCATTGTACTACATATTGTCGTATTGTGTCAATTCATTACTAATTAGTCAAATCAACATGTCACGTGAACATTCAAGTAACAAGATTACATCTAGAGATTTGTTAGAAAAAAAATTAAAAGTTTAGAATGTAAATAAATTCTCTTCCGTTTAGAGATTATAGCATATAGATCAAAACTAAGGTGCATTCAGCACTAAATTTATAATATTTTCGTTTGATTTGGTAAATGAAAATTTTCCGTCATGACAAGTATGACATGTCAAATGGTACAGTAGAAATGAGTTGGGTCTTACTAATATCTGCGGGGACATTACTTGTATAGTTTACCATTTTTATATTGTTGCCATTCACTGTTGTTCAAATTGAATTTGTTTGTCTAAAACTAGATCTTGGTATTAATTAATGCATGACTATCAAAATTATATACATTGTGAACCTGTAAATGAACCACATTTAACATAATAAAGCAAACAAATAGTATACTATATATGTAGAAGTGGCCATAATTTGGAGAATCTCACCAATTCAAGATATTATTTGATTTAGTTGAAATAACTAAAGTTGGAATAGTTTGAGATTTTCACTCTAGAGAAAGCCTTTTATGTATAATGTTCATCATTTTTCTCTAGTTCTATATATATGTGTTCATATTATTTCCTACATTTGTGATGTTACTTTCACATGCTTGTTTGATTAGTATTTCTCTCTTTTGTTGACTTCATATTTTCTTTAAGCTTCTAAGAGAGGAGGGCAAATTGAGGTTATTATAAAAATATCTTGGTTAAATTACAAGTTTAGTCTTTCAAAAATTACAAGTTTAGTCTTTAAACATTCAGTGTCTAAATAGATTGATCACTTAACTTTAAACAAGTGTCCAAAAGGTCCTTGAACTTTCAATTTATGTCTAATAGATTCTTAAAATATTCGATAATTTTTTTAAAATTAGTGGATCTACTAGACGTAAAATTTAATTTTGTGTCTAATAGGGCTCACAAACTTTCAATTTTGTGTCTAATATGTAAAAAATCTATTAGACACAAATTGAAAGTTCAAGGACTTTTTAGATACAAAATCGATAGTGTTGAGACTTATTAGACACGTTTTAAAATTTAGAGACCTATTAGATAAGATTGAAAGTTCTATGATTTTTTTTTTTTTTTGTTTTTTTAAAGTTCAATGATCTATTATACACAATTTTGAAAGTTTAAAGACTAAACTTGTAATTTAACTAAATATTTATTTTCAAAAAGATGTCTAAGCCAATGGAAATGTTTTATTTCTCAAAAGATAGAAATTGATTTAAAAGTCATACTAGTCACGGTTGAGTATAGAGGTCTATCTTAGTTTTAGGTAGGTTGCTCATTCAAATTGTTCTCGACTAGATCTAGCACGTGAAGAGAGCATCTAATATCTTCTAAGGTGTTGATATGATAATGAACGGATGTACCAAGTGTATGGGCAAGATTGACCATATGGTCAAGTAGTAAAAATATGATTAAAATACCATTTTCGATTCTAGTGCTTTGAGTTGCATTCTATTTTAGTCCATCTACTTTTACTAAATCTTAAAATTAGTCCATACAGTTAGTTTATTGTTAAAATTTTGAAAAAAAAAAACAGTCTCTCTCGATCTTTCCTTTATAAATTTTTGAATCATATTCACATTGTGTTTTTTTTTCATAAAAATTATTATTATTATTTAACTAATTTTGATATTAAAAAAAACCTTCAAATGACTAATTTTAAGATTTATTGAAACTACTAAAACTAAATTTAGATATTTAAAAGTATAGAAATTAAATGGAATAAAATTCAAAGTATAAAGATTAAAGTGATATTTGAAAGTATAGGGACTAAATGGCATGAAACTCAAAATAATGCTAATACAAAAGAAAAATAAAAAATCAATCACCCAAATACAATCAATAATAGAGAAAAGTCATTATTGTCATCACAGTAAAAAATAATTTCACCAAATAAACCGTTCGTATTCTCCTATATTTATTCTTTCTTTTTCAACAGTATTAAAGTTCTAAATAAATTAATTAAAATGATATATTTTTACTATATTCTATTATTCTTTATTTTTCATTTTTTACCTATGCAAGGTATTTTGACTTGATTTCTTTTCCTTTTCAAGAGTAGAGATTTAACTTCTAAATTTGAAAAAAAGGAAGTATTTTCAAATTCTCTTACACTATTTTTCCACCTTTTTTTTTGTCAGTTATAGATGAGAGGCACCTATGTAATATTATACTACTTAAAAACTTTCATCAATAGTGTATTTCTGTAGTATTTTTGAAATAGTGATAGATTTGTAATTATTTGTTTTTTTTTTTAAAAAAAAAATCTCATTTTCTCCCTTTTTTAGAGAGAAAGGCTCACCTTTTATTACTTTTATTTGATACCAATTGTCCCATAAATTGTATTCACTTAAGTCCCCAATGTGATCATATCTCCGTCTTATAATGCAATTAGGCGTTGGGACTTGGAGCATAAAACTTTTCTCCTTTTTCTTTTTGTTCCTTTATGGTGCATAACATGATGGTAATGCAAAGTTTATAAGGTTAGTATTAAATGACTTTTCGAGAGGATAAAAAGTGATTATTCCAATTAAAAACACTTTTAAAAATTTTAAAAATGTTTGGTTAGATTAGTACTAGTGATTTTGAAAATTCTATAAACAATGAAAATGTATTTTTAAAGTGAATGGTAGAAAACTTAATTCGTACTTTTTTCAGTGCTTAGAGAAAGAAGTATTTCATATAAAAGTATTTTTTTTTTCAAAAGTCATTCTAAACTCCGTATAAATAAATAGAAATAAAAAAATTGAGGACCATAATAAGAGTTATAACTTATAAGTCTTTTGTAATGAAAATTAAAAGATAATTCAATTTAAAAAATAGGATATAATAATAATGTTAACGATAAAGGCTTAATATTTAGAATCAAAATTAAAAGTTTAATTACATAATTGAAAATTTTTAAAATCTAGACACTAAGGAGACGTTTGGCCCACAGAGTTGAGTTGAGTTGGGCATAGTTAATTTGTCAGTGAGCTAAGAAGTCTGTGTTTGGGATGCAGAGTTGGGTTGAGTTGAGTCAGAAAGTCGGTGTTTGGGGTGCAGAGTTGAGTTTAGTTGTCAGGGCTATCTGATGCAGTTTTTTATAACCCGAAGTATACTAATTTTTAGCTGACTATTTTTGTTTACTTTATTTTTATTTTTTCCAATCATTCATCTAGACACTGAATTCACATGTTCACTTCAAAAAAACAATATATTTCAACATTGATCTTTTTTAAAAAAAAACATCATTCTTTATCTTTCTTTTTTTAGAAATTGACTTCTTCCAAACTATAGGCAAGGAAATGTAGCCTTATTTTCTCTTTATGCTACACATTGAACTTCTTTCAATTTATAGAAATCAAATATTTGCATTACACATTGAACTTCTTTCAATTTATAGAAATCAAATGTTACATTCTTTATAACAACAAATAGTAATTGATGAATGAAAAAAGGCAATGTACATGTATTTTTTTTTCTTTAAACACAAATGGAACTTCTATCAAAATATAGAAATCTAAGGTTTCATTTTTCTAAACACACATTGAACTTCTTTGAAACTTACAAATGAAGACCTTATTATGATCTTTTTCAATTACTAATAGAGTCTTAATTATGAGGGAGTTTTTTTTAAAAAAAAATACATTGACCATTACGTTTTTTCTTTTTTCTTTTTCTTTTTTTTTTTGCAAAGCAACATTGTTTGTTCACATTTGTTTAAACACATGTACTAAATTGAACATCTTTAGAAAAAAGAATGCCAGTATTTTACTTTTTCAAGATGACAAGATAACGACAATATATTTTAACATTAGTGTCATGTACGAGTGAAATATTCACAAAATATTAGTAGGTCATCAAGGGCCTATTTACATGATTCACAAAACATAATTATGGTTCACAAAATATAAGTAATGGCCAACAATGAGTTGAGTTCATAAGTCCGAAGAAAGATTGTTGGAGCAGAAAGTTATACCAACTAAGTACATGTGCATTTCATATTATTTTGAATCATGGGAGTGTCTCCGGTCACTGGAAATTGTTGCCGGCGATAATCGCTGGAGATTGTCGCAGGCGGTGAACAACGGTTGCCTATATGGTCGCCAACGATTGCCGTCTATCGTCGGAGAAGGTAGTAAGCAATGGTTGTCAATTGCTGCATATAGCCGCGGGTCATCAGAGAAGGTCGCCGACGGTGGCTGCTGGTCGTTGGACAAGAGGTGATAAAATATGTTAATAGAGTTACTGTACAAGTCGTTGAAGTTAATATCCTAACACTGTAGTAAGTCGGTAGAGTTGAGTTTTTTTATGGGGAGTTAATTTCTCCATGGGGTAAATGGTTAGTTGGATTTAAAACCCAACTCAACTCAACTCAAGTCAGGGGGCCAAACGTCCCAGACGCTAAGTGGGTTATAATTATAGTTTGTAGAGTTATATAATGTATATTAAGGATGTAAAGTTGTTTAGTTTAGATTATAATAATTTGTGTTTGGGATGCAGAATTATTTAATCCCACAGACTATTATAACCTATTCAACATCCCAAACAAGCCTAAATATATACCACCATTAAAATTCAGGGACACGGAATATTTAAGTCTTTGGCATGAAAATGAAAAGACGATTCAATTAAAAAAGGTAAATATATATTTTACTGAAGGATGTGGATGTGGCATTTCCATATACATCTTTCCAACTTAATGGAAACATTATAATCAAAGGTTGATATGGAAGAAAAAAACGGCCATACCAAGTCTCAAAAGTAATTATTAACAAGCAAATGCATACTTAATTTAATTGCTAATTAGAATCAAAATTTGCAAAGTCAATGAGGGTGAGGATTGTTCCACCATTCACTCAAAACAGTTTTTCTTTTAATGCACATCATTATTCTTGTATTGAACTCATTTTTAAAAAGTTTTTTTTTAATTATAAAATAGCTAGAAAATTGATTTTTTTTTTTTACTTATATTGTAATGTAGGTTAATCATCATGTGTAAGACTCTCATAAAAGACTACATTATTCTCATATTAGATTAGCTAAGAATTAGATCTACGGTACCATAATCAAATTCTATTATGCGAGAGAAAAGAGACTTTAATTAAGAGTGAGTTTGAGATATCTTTTAGAAAATTTATTTTGTAAGCATTTAATCAAACATTGACAAATTTTTTTTTAAAAAAAAGACTTTGAGTCTTTCATAAGTATTTTCAAAGGCACGTCAAACACATGCTAATTAAACTTCGCATTGGTATGTATATATATTTGATAAGTATATTGTTGGATTGAGATCTTTTTTGTCCTTAATAATAAATGACGCGTTTCTACGTATGACAACATTTTGCTCTCATTATTCATGAAAGATAGATCTTTGTTCCACAGTACAATGTTTTTAGAATCAACAATTCATTTGCTAAAGTGAGTATAGTTCAATGATTGGCTGTGCCTTCGATCAAGTGATCGAGGTTCAAATCAATTTTTGTTGAACTAAAAAAAAAATAATAAGAATCAAGAATTCATTCTACATTTAAAATTAAAGATTAGATCTGAGCGAATCCATTTATTTCATATAATTTGGAGTGTACCCAATCCAAATTTAAGTTCTGTCTACAGCCGTACTCAGAATTTATTTGATCTTCTGAAATAAATAATTCAATCCCACAATCTCATTGGGTAATGAGTGCGCACATTGACTAAAAATTCCTACATAAATCATTTGGGCCACCTCTCATTGGAGCAGTGATGTCGTTGAACACTTCAATAATATTTGGAATCTCACTAGGTATTTGAAACTTTAATGATAAAATAAATGTTAAACTATACAAAATATTACTAAATTTTAGGTTAGGTTTTAGTTATGGCTCAAACTTTAATACTTTTCATCTTAACCATCGAACTTTAAAATTATTTTTAAAAAAATCCTTAGAGAGTTTTAAAAAAATAAATAAAATGGAGGAGGAAAATTGACATAAATTAGAAGACATACTTGACATAATTTACAATTCAATTTTAATTATATAGAATATTAGAATCATTAGTACCCATTGGCAGATCTTTAACTTTATATTAGGGGGGCACAAATTCATATTAGCTTAAATTACAAGTTTAGTTTCTAATTCTTGTCAATATGATCTGAACTTTAACAAGTGTATGATAGGTATCTGAATTTTCAATTTTGTATCTAATAGATACTCGAAGTTTCAATTTAGTATCAAATAGGTCTCTGACATGTTCAAACTTTTTAAAAACTACATTTTTTTTTTTAGTTCAACAACATGTGGGGGTGCGGATTTGAACCTCTGACCTTTTGGTCGAAGGTATATGCCTTAACCAATTAGCTTATGCTTAAGTTGGCCAAAAAATTTAATTTGTGTCTAATAAGTCCTCAATCTATTTGACATTTTTTAAAAGTAATGTAGTTGTTAGTTATAAAATTGAAAGTTTAAGGTTCAAGTAGATATAAAATTAAATTTTATATCTAATAGGAAATTTAATTTTAAATTTATTTGAATATGTCTAAGACCTACTAGATACAAAATTGAAAGTTCATGCACCTATAAGACATTTTTTAAAGTTTAAGAACTTATTAGACACAAAATTTAAAATTCAGAGACAAACTTGTAATTTAACCTTCATATAAATATAATTTTAAATACATTAATATATAATATTTAGATTGAGTCATCTTAATTACAAAATTACAATAAACTATTGTAGAATTATCCACCAGCAAAGAATGAAACTTGAAAATTTTAAGATTTTAAAAAATAGGGTTAAGTTTTTTTATGCCATTAAATTTTCTAAAACAATTTACTAAAGGATTTTTTTCCAACTTTCTAGAATTAAAATAGTATATAAATATATACATGGAAAATTTGTAAAATTGAAAATAATATATACAAAATAAAAAATAAAATGAAAACCACACACTCATGCCCCGGTCAAGTTTCGATCCTGGTACTTCCAAAATGGAGGATACCTACCGTGCCTCCCTTACCAATGAACCGATGGCAGATTTCAATATTTTGAATGAAATAACCTATATGAAATTCATAATTTTAGGGGAGACACGTGCCCCTCTAACCCCAACGTGGATCCGCCCCTATTAGTACCATTCATTTCAACTTAAAAGATATCGTTAACATCATTCATAAAACTAACTTTTACACATTAATTGTCATGTCAATTCACGTGAATGATATTACAAATGATGTCACATATGATTTTCAATTTTTATACAATTAGTTGTTGGGTCAATCATCCACCATTTTAATGGAAAAAAATTTCAAGGGAATTTTTTGAAAAACTCGAAAGTTCAAAAGTTAAAAAGAAAAATTTCAAAGTTCGAGGGCTTAAATGGGTATTTTATATAATTTAACCTAAAATAAAAATCAAATTCTAAAAAGTATATTTTTCCAAAAAAAGATATAGAGAGTAATGATGTGATGTAGTCTATTTTTTTGTTAAAAAAAAATATCTCCGAACCACTTCAGGAAAATTGATTAAAGTTACACGCTTTCTTATTCCTTTTGGCGGGTTCTAATGGAATCATGCCATGCCGGAACCGTTGATTTCATCATTCTGCCCAATGTCGTTTATACAGTTTGAGATAAGAAGGTATATCGTTATTGAGAGACACCATATGCATTATTTTGTGTGGATAAGAATAATAATGATTCATACATTCAAAATAATAACAACAATAACAATAATAGCATTTCATTATATGTGCTCGCACTTTAGAAAGTCTGTCAACTTGGTAATAATCTGAAGGTAATTCCAATTTAATTGAATATGTTGTATGAGTTAAATGTCTCTATACTGATTTGAGTAAGTAGACCTTTTCCGTTGATGTTAACATGTACTTTTTAAATGTTAAACCAAATTCTTTTGAGCTGTGAATATTCTTCAAAATAAATAGGAATTTTTTTTCTAGAGATTAATTATGTTTTGAATGAGCTAACACGTTTGAGAGAAAGAGGATTATCGTGCAATTTTCTTTTGATGAGAAGTAGAAATAAAATAGTTTATTAGATGGCTCACTTAGCGGTAGAAGAAGAGAAGAATGTCATTTAAATTGAAGATTTATCTTTTGCAAGTCTTAGCGTCTTTGTGAAGTGAGATAAAAATTTTAGTTCATAGGTCATTGTCATCATATCTTTAGCTTTCTCTTTTTGTCAAAAAGAAAAAAAAAAAGACTCTTATTTGAGTTGGTGACAATTAAGCTACGTAATCCAACTCAAAAGTTGAAGTGATAAGACATGATTATGTTGTTATGTTTGAGTCCAAATATATGCTTGTTTAAATAGCATAGTGGCTTCGAACATTACATAATAGACATGTGATATGTGTCTAAAAGCTGTTTTCTTTTTTCTTTTTTCTTTTTTCTTTTCAAAATACTAAAAGCTAGATTTTTTGTGTGAGAAACTTAAGCCAGACGAAGGGTATGAGTTCATAGGGTAATAAGTTATTTTTACTTTCAAATGGAGTGTTTTTTAAACATAGTTTTAAAATTAGAATCAACTTTAAAAATCCAAGCTTACTTATCGTGAACTAAAGTTAATTAGAATACTCTAAAGCCTTCATGGAGTTTGTGGTAATAAGATCTCTAATTGATACACCTAATATGAACTTCTTTGTGTTAGAGGTTTACACTTTTTATTAGGTTTATGTTACAAAATTTTGTAATCTTTTTGTAAACATATTTAAATATAAATAAAATGATTATTTACTTTAGTGTATACATTTGTTTTTAATACACTCTGAATTTATCGAGAGTTTTCAAATTATTGAATATAATTTTTAGCGAGAATGAGCATTGTTATTAGACTAACAATAATGGGCTGGTTAAAGGGCTGCAACGAAGGTCCATACAAGGAAAAAAACCCAATACCAAGTTAAAACGGACCAAAACCGACAAAGGGCTAGCCCAAAATGAGAGGGAGAAGAAACGGGCTTGGACTTCAGCCCAAGCTCGTGGTCGGCCCGACCGAGTTCGACCAGTTTGGCAAGGCCCAATGTTGGGCCTTGCCTCAGTCCCTCATGGCTCGTGTACCCTCAGTCCAGCCTAATTCGATCTTTCCTTTCCCCATTTGAAGACGGAAACCCACGAAAAATCCTAGGAAGGAAGCTATCTAAGCTCTCTCTTGAGGGGAGAGCAAAGTAAGTTCATTACAGCCTACAACACTCTCCTAGAACTCCTAATTCTCTAAAAACTCTCTCTAACTTAAGCATTGGAGCCTGTGTTACCTACACCACACCGGTGTCCAGATTTTCATTGTCTTGTAGGCTGCATTCTTCTCCCAATAATACAAATTCACCATCGTTGTCACGTGGAGGTCAAGTGAGATTTCTCCTGTCCAAAATTTGGCAACAATAAGGACAATTCTTTAACTAAATATATATATTGAGGGGAGGATGAGATTATTAAAAATCCTTGTAAATTCAAGGATGTACATCTTCCATCCTCAATCCAACCCATTCTTAAACAATATTGTAAATGATTAAATGGCTAAAATCAAACTAACCAACTAATTTTGAATTTTATAAAATTCAATCCTCTTGGATAAATTGGTTTATTTGTGTTGATACAAGATTCTAACTCATAGTTAGGTGCTTCTGTGGTAGAAGGAAACAATAGCTTGCACACAAGAACACTATACACATGTGTAATGCTTGTTCAACACACTTCAACGATTAAATTAGA
Source organism: Trichosanthes truncata (assembly GCA_033996785.1). Classification (NCBI taxonomy): domain Eukaryota; kingdom Viridiplantae; phylum Streptophyta; class Magnoliopsida; order Cucurbitales; family Cucurbitaceae; genus Trichosanthes; species Trichosanthes truncata. Next base: position 76,997,472 of record JAWPNB010000003.1, read on the forward strand.
TTTGTGTTGAGCAAGAATTAGGATTTTGTACAAAGCTTTTTCTATTTATATAGAAAATTATGATGATTGCTCTACCTAGTAACCATAAAATCTCTAGTACTATGAGAGTACCTACTACTTATGTTTTTTTTTTTAATTCAACATGTGGCGGTGTGGGATTCAAACTTCTAACATCTCAGTCGAGAGTATGTACATTAATCAGTTAAGTTATACTTAGGTTGACCTACTACTCATGTTCATACTTTGAATTTTATTTTATAAATACTTCTATAATGCAGCTTGACCTTGACCTCCATTATTTTAAAAGGATGCTGATCGCTGGCTTTGCTACAACACGCAAGTGTACGTGATCGAAGTAATAAAGAAACTGGAAGTATTCCAGAGTATCGTACCCAAGGGAACAGATTTTAACAAAATCATATGAAGACGACACAAATTTGCTTACAAAATGCAATTGTGGTAACCGAAGATGTAAAAATTTAAGAGGTTGGTTTGTTGACAAAGAATGGGTGAAAAATCAATGAGTTAAAATAGAGATTCAAGTGATTCAAATACCTTTGGAAAAATGTTGTTCAAATGCAATTGCAATCATAGCTAACATGTGAAAACTAAGTAAACCGAGTTCAACTCCTATTCAATTTTGATTCAAAATCTTTAGGAGACTAAGTGATTAAACCTATATGTCTATGGCTAATCTAACTTAGATACTTTCGCACACAACTCTAGTGGTTTTGAGTCTCGCCCTATGTCTAGGGTCGATGTTCAGAACTTATTTCTAAGCCTTTTCCTCCATTGCTTTTGTGACATCGGCATTCCCTTAACTCTTTCGATATTAAGTTCAAGCTTGACAAGCAATCACTAGTTGGCCGGCTAGGTTTACCCAAATCTAAATTCAACAAAAGCAAACAAAGTTCACATACTAACTAGATTGGTTATGCTTTAGAGCTTTTACATTTTTCCTTAGGGCTTTCACCAACTTGAACCTCTAAAGAAAATTTAGCTAATTATGGAAAGGTTGAAAATCAAAAACTTACCTTGTGTAAAATTCATAATTAATACACTAAAATAAAGAAATTAATCTTAAGACAAACTAAATTGAATTATCAATTAAAAATACCCAGCAAGAAATAACAACACTGAAGCTACTAATTTAAAACCAAAATTTCTTAAGTCATGGTACTGAAAATTGCAACCTTTGTAGAAAATAAAACCCAAAATGAATTAGCTTTTGGATGGGAAAAACAAAAAGGAATTGGAATCCAGAATTCAACTTTTCAATTTAACCTTGCCACATACATGAAATTGGAAATTATCCAAGGCTAATTCAATAGCTGGAAATTAAGCAAAAACTTGAAACATTCAACAAAATCTAACTTGCAGAAATGAAATTGAACAAAACAGAGTATCGCGCCAATGTATATTTCCTTGTGTTAATCAATCCATAAACACCATTAACTGTTGTTGAATCTTCACCTCCTCGAACTCTCGTTGAGGAGGGATCAACCTCGAAATTTACAGAGCAAAACGGACATAAACTACCGAAGAAAGACAGAAAATGAAGAACAGAACTGCTGACTAAAATCAACAAAGAAAAACAGAGTACAGAAGAGTTCGAAAAAATAGTGTATGAAAGACTGATTGGAGAAAGGTTCAAATTCAGACTTTTATTGAGCTAAACTGCAAGAATGAAATGCTGAAACAAAAGAGAGTCAAAGTGTTGGCTGCTGCCGAAAGTAAAAACAGAAAAATAAACCCAGAAAAATCGAATTCTCCAAGGAAAAAAACGCCCCTCTCTTCTTCGGCCTTCCTCTCTTTTTAAAGATAATATGAGGCATCATCTTTCCATCTTTGGTTCCTTAATTATTGGATAGACTTTGGGCGTGATATTCAAGTTGGAATCTCTCCCATAAATCAAGCAGATCACGTGAATTTTGGTGAATCTCCGCGAATTTTGTATTTGATTTATAAGTCCAGAGAATGCAATTGCATTGCAATTGCATTCTTCTTATTTGTTCTTCACCTTGCCTTCCCAAGGAAATGCAATTGCATTTCATTTGCAATTTCTTCACTTCTTCAAATATGCACAAAAACTCAACTTAAGCCAACTTTCTTACATCTTTTTACTTAATTCCTTCTTTTATCATATTCCAACAAGCTTGCATGAATTTATTTAAAAATGTTATTTTTAGCTTGCTTGTTATTCAACAAAATCCACAAACTGGCAAGAACAACTTGGTTTTAGAGTTAAATAATTCTCATAGCTGAGAATTATCAGATGCTGACGTGGTTGATACTCAATGAAAATAGTATCCATATACTCTCCTAAAAATTTCTCCAACTTTATAATGGGAAAATTTCTAGTTGGTAGTACTTGCAATTTGATAAAGAGCTTGTCGAAGGCTCTATCAAATAAAATTGTTAACCAGACCTTTATTTGCAGTAGTAATGGCCAGTGTTGATCTTAAGGATTGGAGTTTTTAGATTAATTAAGTACCACAGTTACTCATGCCTACTTTTATTTAGAGAACCTAACTTTGGAATGAAACAAGATTAAACTAAATTAACTATTTACAAAGGTTGGAGTTCATTTAGAGAGACTAGTGAAGATTGCATTACATGAAGTGCGACTATGAATTTGATTAAAGAATTGTAGAGTATGCAACAACTTTAAGCCAAAAATTACTAAAATATGCAATTGACTCTCTCAAGCCTAATTGAACTCATGTAAAGTAGTAAATCAACCTCTTGGTCTATTTCTACACCTAAACATGGCATTATGAAATTCTTTTAATGGCTTCTAATATTAACCTATTCATTCTCATGCAATAGATTAATCCTAGTCATGCATCTAAGTTCTTTAGTTAAATTTACTTTCTCAAGCTAAATTTAACCTAACATGCAAAACTATGGCCAAAAGCTTAGAAATTGATTCGAGATGCATAAAAGGCGTTACAATATAATACACTTCAAAAACCAAACAAAGTTTAAATGTACAATCATCCAAGAGTAAAAAATACTCAGAATTACATCCAATATTCAAGACAATAAATCATAAAGTTCAAGAAACAAAGTAAAGGGAAAAGAAAAAAACTGGGCGACGCGTGCCAGCACTCGTTCCCGTCGTGATGTCCCGCAATCTCGAGCTTTGAGTCCCCTCCTTAGCTCTCCAAAGTGCTTTCTAGGTCCCAAAACAATGCTCCTTGTCGAAATTAGGGTTCTAGGCTCTCAAAAACGGCTCCCTCCATCCGTAGGTCAAATTTCCTTTTTATAAAATCGGGACAACGTTGAGACGCTATAACAGTAGCGTCTCAACGCTGCTTAGCATCGCGACGCCGTAACAGTAGCGTCTCAACGCTGTAATAGTAAAAAAAACAATCTTCAATTCGTAGCGTCTCAACGCTGTAATATAGCGTCTCAATGCTATACCCTCGAGTTTTCTCACTTGTAATACTTCTTCTACTTATCTTCTTTGCTCCAAAATGTGTCTTTAAGCTCTAATTAAGCTCCAAATAGCTTCAAAAGTTCGGTTTAGCTCAAATTGCTCGAAATCTACAAAATAGATAAATAAATGCATGAAAGCACATTATAAACATACACAACCAACACAAATCTAAGCCTACAAATAACACACTTTTGAGTGCTATCATATTTGATACTCAATGAAAGTAGTATTTATATACTCTCCTAAAAATTTCTCCAACTTTATAATGGGAAAATTTCTAGTTGGTAGTACTTGCTATTCACAATTTGATACTTTATTAAGTGATATATTGTTTAATCTCATGGACCTCACACTATTACACCATTCTTAAATGATGATGAACTAGTATTGAAATTTTTTTGTACTATGATACAAATTTGATAGAACCCAAATATATTGAAATGTGGAAGATGACAAAATTACATGATAAACTCCAAGTATTCGAGGCACTTGGAACCTCTCCTTTCTTGAGATGTTACTCAAGCCTAAATCACTAAACAATTGCTTAACTTTCTCATTTTCTTCTTCCTTTGTTTATAATCAAGGTTAAATTACAAGTTTAGTCATTGAACTTTGAGATTTGTGTCTATTTGGTCATTAAACTTCTAATTCTATGTCTAATAGGTTCCTAAACTTTCAATTCTATGTCTAATAGGTCTCTGAACTTTCAATTTTATGTCTAATAGATCCTTGACAAATTCTAAAATTTTAAAAATTAATTGATCTATTGGATATAAATTTGAATGCTATGTCTAATGCAGCTCTAAATTTTCAAGGACTAAATTTATAATTTTGAAAGTTTAAGAACCAAATAGACATAAATCTCAAAGTTGAGGGTTTAAAATTATAATTTAACCTATAATCAGATACCATAAGAACCGCTTTAACTTATTTGCTAGTATACCCTTACAATATTTCTAATTTTTCCTAATGGCATTCTTATCATGAATTTTCCCTTTTTGATTGGGTTGTCCTGGCTGATCCATCCACGTCTCCTTAGTCCTTTTTTTTTTTTTTTTTTTTTTGAAACTGTCTCCTTAGTCCTTACAGGCTTAGGCGGCATGTTTACGCATGCGTAACCATTCGGCATTTTAATTAAGACTTTGCTCTCCTGGCAAACGTAACTATTTATGATTAAAAAGGTATTTCTGTCAAATTTTCAATGTGAAAATCATCGGAGATTATCAGTTTCCTAAGTTAAACGAGTTAGAAAGAAGCATTAGATGATGACGACGATAATGATGAAGAAGAAAGCTACCAGTTATCTCTTCAGATACTCTCGAATTTTTCACTCCGATCAGCGTTTGAGTCTTAATTCCAAGAACTCGCTTCTCCTTTCAGGTTGCATTTTCATGTCTGGCTTATTTCATTTACAGTCTGCTTTTTCAGGCCCATACATCTGATTGATATACATTACTTGTTTGTTTACCTGGTTTTCATTCTCCGAAATTTGTAGGAACTTCCTTGTGCTCCAAAACGCCTAACATTAGGGACAGCACGCCAAATTCACAATATGTTGGTTCAATTCGAGGTTGCAGAAGAGCTTTTCACGCTTCTGCGATCAATCATTTTAGAATGCCAAGCGGATTTCAGTTCAGACGCTTTGCTTCATTATCACCAGTGGTTCAGAGAAATCCTTCATTTTCGAGGTTAACTTCTGATGATATCGACTTCTTTCGGAGTATTCTAGGGGAGAAAAATGTAGTTCAGGATGAGGATAGGCTTTTGGATGCAAATACAGATTGGATGAGGAAGTACAGAGGGTCGAGTAAGCTTTTACTACAACCTAGGAGCACAGAAGAGGTTTAATTCTTCTTCATTGAGTTGTGGCTATTATTTATTTGTTCTTTATAGTCAATGCCTAGTTGAACTCAAAAGTTTTGAAGCTAGGCCAATGGCTAATTTATAAATTGTTGAAAATTGAAATATAGTGAAAAGTGATGTCATGGTCTACTTCGTCTTCTAGAAGAGCCTAAATTTTAGGATGCCCATGTCCTGACTGTGGCTGTTAATGAAGCTCACTCAGAACTGTCTGAGTTTTCTCTTCCGTTGAGCTGTACGGTTAGGTAGACGCTTATACAAAGTTGGTTAATATGTTGGCTATTATTTTAGTCCAGCACTTTCTGTAAATAGTTCTGAACCAGATCACATCCTCTACTTCAATGACATTCATTTCTTCTTGTGATCAATACTGTTTTTTCCTATCCTGAAGCTACAATCAATGACTTTTTTTCCCATGTCCTCAACTGATATAAATGTATGCCAGCATATGTCTAGCTGCAAAAGATATTGAACCATCTTCAGTACAATCTCACCCTCGTAAGTCTATACTGGCTCTGCTACTTCAGTTTCAATTTCACCTCTTTAGATACTCACTTTATGGTTGCCAGAGAAAAAAAGGTGTTCGAAACCAAGAAATGACGCTTGTAACAGACGTGGTGAATATGGAACGTAGCTCAGTTATATCTTTCTTACAATGTGAAGGTTGGAAGAAGGCTATGCAGGATGAGTTTCTGACATTGATGAATAACCAAAGATGGGGCTTGGTTCCAAAACTCCTCAAGAAAATAAATGGTTGAACTTGTAAGTGGGAATTCAAAATAAAAGGCACGTTGTTGAAACTATCTCATGGTTCAAAGCATGAATTTTTTTTTCTTTTTCTTATATATGTGAGTGTTTGAGTCCGCTTGTGCGCACTTCGACTATTCTCACGAAACAACTGCCCTGACCCTACTACATTTGATTGCCAAGGTAAGTCATAGGATATTAAATCCTAGGTAGGTGGCCACCATGACTTGAACCCATTCCCCTCTAAATCCTTTATTATTTACATGGTCCTTCTTGACCAGTAGGCCAACTCATGGACCATGGTAGTTTTCAAAGCATGACTTATTGCCAAAGAATATCACTAACATGCTAATTTGGATTATGCTAAAACCTTCAGCCTAATAGAGAATCCTATAATAATTTGAGTCTTTGTTGGCACTTGCTCTTTGCTCATAACTTGAATCTTAGACAAGTAGACATATTATGCAATTCTTTTTGGTGTTCTGCAAGTATAAGTGTTTTGGAACAACCACCAGGTTTTCAAGTACATGATGATAATAATTCACTGGCTTGTAAACTGCAGAAAGCAATATACGGCATAAAACAGACCCCTATACTGGGTTTGACCCTTCACTACTTCAAAGGCCCTAATCAAACCCTTTTTATTCTTTTACTGGTTATACTTGTATGTATATTCTAGTTTACATGGATGATATCATCGGTTGAGGAGGTTCAATGGAAACATTTATGAACTTATGAGTTACTTTCTTGGCATAGAGGTGTTTCATTCTGCTTAAGATGGTCTACTTCTGTCTGAATCCAAATACTTTCTGATATTCCAAAAAAAAGTTAGAAGTGGCAGAGGCAAATTGCTACTCCTTCCACAACTTTACAGAACTATTGTTGGGGCGTTGCAGACTTGCAGTATGCAATAATTACAAGGTAAGAGCTCTCTTACTTATGTAATAAAGTTTGTTGATTCACGCACTCTCCCACAAATGTGCACTTGAAGGTTGTGAAGCACATATTTAAGTACTTAAATGGCACATTGGATCATGATACCTTTCTCTTCACATTTTCTTCTGTAATGCCCCATCCCTTCTTATTAACTATTGAAGGCCTTTTGTGTGACTCCTCCCCTTTGGCAAAGGAACTCCTTTGTCCCCGTGGCCTTTAGGTTGTTTTCGTTTGGATAGCTTAATACATATTGTTCTATTTCTCATAAAAGAGAGAGAGCGAGAGAGACAAACTACAAGCTTCTGTAGATGATGAATGGGCATCACTTCCGGATGACAGGATAGGAGGTTAACTTCAAGATTTGTTTGTATCTTTGAGGTAACTAATATCATGGAGCTTAAAGAAACAGATGATACCCTGTTCGAGCACAGAAGTAGAATATTGAATTTAGCTAATGCTTTTGAAGAACAAATCTGGGTGCAATCTCTGCTCTCAAATTTACATAGCTCCACTTTGAACCTCCAATCTTATCTTGTGATAATCTGAGTGTAGTTCATTGCAGTGCTATTATTGTATTTCATGTGTGGGTGCAATCTCTGCTCTCAAATTTACATAGCTCCACTTCAAGCCTCCAATCTTATCTTGTGATAATCTAAGTGTAGTTCATTGCAATGCTACTATTGTATTTCGTGTGAGAACGAAGTATATAGAGCTGAATATTGCTTGATTTGAGACTGTGTGTCACAATATAAATTATTTGTCCAGCAGTTACATTCAGCAGCTCAAATCTCTGATTTTCTTACCAAAACCCTTTCTGCTGTGTCTTTTCATCCATTAAGTTTCATTCATTGGTGTGAGAGTTTCCAGATTGCTACTCTTTCTTTCTTTATCTTTATTTGAACACCTTTTGAGCCAAAAAAGCCCATGAAGAAGTCAACCTAATTTCTCTTGCTCAATCTATTATTAGGTCCAATTACAATCCCTTACTCTCTAGAACCATATTTCATTTATCTGAAGACCGACCCACTGCTCTCACTGATATAATGCATTTTGTTAGTAATTTTTAAAATTTGAACTTTGAAGAAATCAAAGACGATTTCAAGGATGATTTTGAAGAGGTAACTGAACTTGGTGAAAATATTTGTGGCAATGAATTTGAGGAGGAATTAGAAGTCAAATATTTTCATTTGGAAATTTGTACTTTGTAATTTCCATTGTGTCATCGGGAGAGTTGGTGCTGTTAGTAATGACTCATTTGATGCACTGTTATTTGAAGACTTTATTGTTGAAGAATTTCTGATGAAGTCACCAATCATGACTAGAATTCATTTTTGTTGATGAGGTTCTTGAATGAAGGAAAGAATGGTGATTAGAATTCATATTAGTTGGATTATGTAAGAAAATTGCATTGTTTCCAATTTGAGTTTGGGAAGAATTACAAAGAGATTTTTTTATGGGAGCTTACCACATTCATCCAGCTAAAGAGAGGACATTTTTCCATACTTTACTTCGAGGATGGGTTCTTTATCAAAATCAGGGTGAATTACGTGGAAAAAATATATTACTTTGTTTTATTTAATTAACTAATTTAGTCTAGTTGTTTATATTGTATTAATTAGATTAATAAATTGTTAATTAGTATTTTAGAATTAATTAGTTATTTCCATTTTCCTGAGAGGCTATAAATATGAATATTGAATTGTATTACACAGTTTTTTTAACATGATTGAAATGGAAGGATAGAGTTTTTCTCTCATATTTTGGAGCTTTTTCCTTGTTTGGCCATAGATTTGGCTTAAACTGAAAATCTGCTGCTTCAGGGCAGAGGGGATGTGGGTTAAGGAAGCACTAGAAAAACTGGAAGTTAGTCTGTTTTACAGTTATGTAAACTGTCACGAAGAGTGGGAATGAATTGGTTTTTCTTTTAGTTCAGCAACTCTTTTAAATACTGCTCAACTTGATCCCATTCTTCACTATGATAATGTTCATTTTATGTTGTAATCCATTCTACTTTTTCTCTATCAAATCTTTTTCTGACCAATCTTTCAAGGTAGAAAATTGAACTTATTGCCAATTAAAGTTTTAGAAGTTTGTGTATTTGTGCATCTGCAGGAGGACAAAGCTGGAAACTGGAATCAAATTGCAAAAAAAATTTGGCTTACATTTTAATTTTCCATTTTTGATCTCTCTAGTGAGGTGCCTTTCAACATTTATATATCTTTAGCTAAATAAGGATTGATATGTTTGTTTGACTTCTTTTCTCAGGTCTCTCAGATACTTAAATATTGTAACTCCAGATACTTGCCTGTTGTACCCCAAGGTGGAAATACTGGTCTTGTTGGCGGAAGTGTTCCCGTTTTTGATGAAGTAATATAGTTGTTTAGTTTTTTATTTGGTTCTTTCCTATACATCAGCTGATTATTGAAGCACATATCTCCTTTTACATGTTTATAACCAAGATAATTATTTTGATTCTAGAGTTAAGGATATCCTATGGGTAAATGTCTGTGCTTGTTAAGCCGTAGCCAGTCTATCAACATTCTCGTATTTAGATTGCTTGTTATCTATATGGAAAAATGTTGTGGACTCTATGCACGTTTATAATTTTATGTGAAAGTAATATCATTAAGTGCAGAAAATCCATCCTTTGAGAAACATCATCTCTGAATAGCTTTCTTTTTGAATTTTGAACAAAAAAGAATATCTTTCTTTTGAATCTTTTTGCAGGTAATAATCAACCTCGGATTAATGAATGACGTCATATCTTTTGACAAGGTAAACAACGCTTTTCATTTGTTTCCTAGTTTCCCTCTCTATCTTCTCTCCCACTTTAAGTTTTAACCACAAGTTGGAAGTGCTATTTTTCACATTTTTTGAGGCAAGATTTTGTCACATAACTTATCTGATGTTTATGTGTCCTTCATTATCGGTCAAAAGCCATGGGACAAAGTTCCCTCTTTCTATAGTGGTCCTTTGAAACATAACAAAATCCAACACCACTTGAAGTTTCTTAAAGAAACTGTCCAAAGCTCCTATTTCCTCCTTTGGCAATCATTATCCTAGTTATTCTTTTGGATGAAATTCTCATTTAATCAATACTTATTTGGTAGTTATTCTATTGCATTCTTCAGGTTAGTGGCATACTTGTTTGTGAAGCCGGTGGCATCTTAGAAAACTTGTCCTCCTTTCTGGACAACCAAGGGTAATTTTCAGTAGACTGTGCTTGCTTTGCCAACATACACTTCCGGAAAATTTCCTTTTCAAGTTCCACATCATGAAGAAGACTTGACTGTCTATTTACTGTTCAGTAAAAATTGTTTAGTATGTTCTATCACGTTAATAATTACTGGGAATTATATGATGGTTTCAATGTGGATATGTTGCCTTGTGCTTTTGATAGGATTCCCTATCAATTCACTGAATTCACAAAAAAATTCAACACAGAACTTATGACCAATTCGAGAGGGTCAACTATCTCTCCATAAACATCAAGAAACCACACAAAATACCAGATATCCAATTCTTACAAAAACACAACATAAAAATAAAAAACAACATAACTAACTAAAGGAGTTATAACTCCCTAATTCAAAATACCGAATAATGGAAACTAACTTAAACAAATAATTTTAAATGTTAGAAACAGTCACAATTTTTTTTTTTTGCCCTTCCTTGAATAGACCTTCTGGATTGGAGGTCTAACAGAGCCTGTTTCATAGTATGCTAATTGCTACCATAATTTTCTTTGCATAGTTTGATCACTGACTTAACTTATTCAGGAGGCTATTATGCTCTATGCATGACATAATTTGAAGTGCTGTTAGATGAGTTATCTGCTTCACTTTTCCTCTCTGAGGCTCTAGAAGTCTTTAATAGTAGATTAATAATTCATTAATTGAATTGGGAAGCAATTTAAAATGGAGGGTTGCAGCATGCAGGAAATTTTCCTACTTTAAGATAAATGGGCGATTTAGTTTCATACTAAATACACCAAATTCTTACGTTATTGTTTTTTCTTTTTTGTTTTTGAACAAGTCTTGATTCTTCTATTGTTTATTGGAAAGGTGATAATTTATATACTTGATGAACACTTTTCTTGAAGTTTTGGAAAGCCTGTTAATGAATATTTAGGAATTTTTTAGTCAATGTGTCAACTCCTCAGCATAACTTAACTGGTTAAGACATTATATCCTCAACCAAAAATTCAGATGTTCGAATCCCCACTCTCATATGTTGTTGAACTAAAAAAAATATAGAAGTGCAAAACTTAATTTCTTACCTGAGGATAAGCGCAGTAGGTTTATCCAAATATTTGATCAACTATCTTTTGGTAATTCAAGAACAAAAAATAAATGTTGATCTTTCTTTCTTTCTTTCTTTATATATATATATATATATATATATATCAACTCAGACAAATGCAAATAATTTGTAAATAAACGCATGTGACGCTTTTAGAAAATAAATTATGTAATTGATGAATCAAATGAAAAAATTACATTAATAACATTATTGGAATTACCAATCAAAAAGTTGGGGGTAAAAGTGTCTAAAAATGATTCTTCTAACATTTTACCTTTTAATATTGTAATGACAATGATAATGGTAATACACTTGATGCATGGGGCCACTTAGTATAACATGATGTCAAATTTAGTAGTTAATAGTCATTTTCCTGCTCCTTTTCCCAGTCTAGCTGAAGTATTCCTTTTCCTGTTCAGCATCAAATTCGTTTCATGATAGTTTATGCCTCTATTCAGATTTATAATGCCACTGGACTTGGGTGCTAAAGGAAGCTGCCAGATTGGTGGAAATGTTTCTACTAATGCAGGTGGTTTGCGCCTTGTTCGTTATGGATCTCTTCATGGCAGTGTACTTGGTAAGGACTGCATAAGTTCATTCTGATTCATGATTGAGATACATAATTTTGTATCTCTTGTTTTAATTCATACGTGCAAACCACATGAAAAGTAGCATTAGATACTCTTATCCATTCTTATTAAAGAAGAGAATCATACGGGAGCTAAAGCTTTGATGACGGTTCTGATAAGTGGCTTTGACTCAGTTGCAAATATGGGAATGAATTTGGTGCTTGTAAAAAAATTTCTTTGAACGTGTATGTCCTCAGCAAGTTTTTGTCGTATCTTTCAGGACTTGAAATTGTTTTAGCAGATGGTAGTGTGCTCGACATGCTGGGAACTTTACGTAAAGATAATACAGGATATGATTTAAAGCATTTGTTTATAGGTGTGTGCTTATAATGTTATCTATTTCACATTTAATCTATAAATCTACGATCTCCATAAGAAGTTGTATCAGCATCGATGATGTTTTGCCTTGTAGGTAGTGAAGGTACCTTGGGAATTATAACTAAGATTTCAATTCTTACCCCACCTAAACTACCCGCTACTAATGTAGCATTTCTTGGATGTAAAGATTACTCAAGCTGCCAGGTATCCACCTCTGGTTTTTCTGTTCGCTATAACTCCACTTTTTTTGAATAATTTTAGTTGATTCAATCGAATAATGAACCAATGGTAGCACAACTTTCAAAATCTTTGATATGTACGGTTAGAGGGAAGTTATTGAAAATTGGAAATCTTGAATCTGCATGATTACACAAAAGGAATAGGTAAAAATGTTCAAAGATCTGCCAATTATCAAGTCTAAATTGTTATTATAAACTTATCCTTTGGGCTTTTATGAATCCTTTGTGCTTCTCATTTCTCTTCTTTGAAAAAAATCTCTTTTGCTTCTCCCTTTGCAAAGACATGTATTTTTTCTACTGACATTTATGTGCTTATCTATTAAATAGAAACTTCTAGTGGATGCAAAGAGGAAACTTGGGGAGATTCTATCAGCATTTGAATTTCTGGATAACATGTCGATGGATTTGGTGAGATCTTTTTCATCCTTATTTCTCCTTCAATCGTGGGAAACTTAATAGTCGGGGAGATCTTACTTGGGGATAGTTTTTTTTTTTTTTTTTTAATTTGGATACGGTGGTACTAGTTGAAAGCTAAGGGCCTGTACAATGCATGATCCGATGAACAATTTATTTTTAATTTTTAGAGACAATAAAAGCATTGAACTCAAGTGATATGCATTTGACAAAATTGAATCTCATTTTTTTGTTAATTGTTTCCAAAAACAATTATAGGGATTTTGAAAAATAGTAGAAGGTTGTTTTATTTGTTCTCAGAATACTTCAAGAATTCATTTTAATAAATAATGCTAGCCTCAATGACTTATGTTTGTCTTATCCCAAAGAAATAAGATGAAAAATCGTCCACAATTTCAAACCTATCAGCCTCAATTCTTGTAGGCATAAAATCATGGTAAAAGGTCTCTCCAGACGGTCCTCCCTTCTACTCTAACCAAGTTTCAGTCTGCTTTTGTTTCTGATGGACAAATAAATTGTGAATGCCTGTCATATTGCAAATGAGCTCATTGATGAAGAAGAAAGGTGTTGTTATTTAGTTTGATCTTGAGACATCTTTTAGCAGAATAGATTGGGAATTATTGGGTGCTATTTTACTTGCTATAGGGTTTGGTACCTGTGGAGAAATTGGATTTGGGCTTGCCTCTCCCTTGCTAATCATTCTATTATTATAAGTGAAAACCCTATAGGCAAAATATAAGCTACTAGGGCCATTCACCAATTGGATCCTCTTTCTCATTCTCTCTTTAAAATTGTTGTGAAATGTCTAAGTTGATTCCTCTTGATGTGAAAATCCTAGAATTTTGAAAATTAGGAACCCTTTGGTTATGTGAACCCCTAATTATAAAATTCTAAAACCCCCAAAATCAATTTGATTTCAATCCCCAAGGAAAAGGACTAGATGTGGATTACCTTTTGATCTAAGACCAAGAGATAAGAAAACTAGTTCCTCACTCAAGGTTTAAACACTCCACAAGCAAGACAATCAAACCTACATGAATGTTCCTGGCTTGCAATTCTGGATTCAAGAATTGCAAAGAGATGATGATGTGGCTCAGACATCAAACGCAGAAAACTTTCTTCCCATAAAACTAAGTTTTTGTGTACAGAGTGCCTTTAGATTCTTAACCTAGTCATTTATCTAATTGGCTAAAAGACCAAACTGCCCCTCAACACAATTTCCGAACCAACTAAAATAAATAATAAAATAAAACCCTAATTAAAACCATAACTTAAGCCAAACATAGACACCTAAAAAATAATAAAAATAAATCTTCCTACCAAAATTGCAATAGTAAATTTCCTAACATAAAGCTCTATTTTCTTCCTGTAGCATCATCTGGCAGAGTGTATAGAACTTTTGTTCCTTTTTCCTGCCTTGACCTCCATTAAATGAATTTACCACTGTTTGTATGTGGGAATCGAAAGCCAATTGCAGTTGTTTGGTCCTTGAGCGTGTGATTGGTCTTGGAGGTAAAGCAAGAGCATCCTGGTTCATATCACCTCTGGTCCACTTTGGACTTGTTGAAATACTTTCCTGTGGGAAATAACTCCCTTTCTATCAATCACTTGTAATTTGCTATTACACCATTCTTACTCGTTGAGGAAAATCTTGACAATCTCTATAATATTGTCAAGATATTTGAAGAGGTATCTAGGCTTAATATTAGTTGTGGTAGTTGGAGGTTGTTGGCATTAGTGGCGAGGCTTTTCTCACCAAACAGATTGCTCCTGGTTTTGGGTGCGAATATGACCTATTTCTTATTTGGGGCTTCCCCTTAATGATTACCCTCGGTCTTTCTCCTTTTGGGTTCTCATTATTGAAAGAATTGACAACAACCTCCAAGAGTGAAAGAATACCTTCATTTCTAAATGAGGCTGAATTACCCCTTTCCAAGCTTGTCCCTAATTTCTAATTTACTATATTATCTCTTTCTGCTATACCTGGAAAGATTGCTAACTTGCTGAAAAGCTCTCCAGCAACTTTCGTTGGCGAGGAGCCATAAAAGTCGGGGGCCCAAGGAGTGCTATATGGAGTAATGTTATTGTGGCAAAAAAATGGCATCATAAATAATGGCCATTCGTCTAATAGCAACCATTTTTTACAAGTTGCCACACTTCTAATTCAAAAATACCACTCATTAATTTAAAAAATTATCCTTATCAACATCTAACTTAACCTAAAGTAAAACAAAATACCGTAGAATGAATCACTTTAACAGCCTAAGAATTAATATTGCCTAAGAACACATCCTACACCAATTCCCTCCTCCCACCGACTCAAAAGAAAATAACTCGTCCATGTGTTACAAAGATATATATTATTAAAATGAAGTATAATATTCTCAGAGATCCAAAACATTGAATATGGATATTCAAATGATGTGGAAACTCCACTGTGTAGCGTTATCTCCAATCTTCTTTAATACTTTGCATGGTCCAACACACTGAATATAAATATTCAAATCGTGTGGAAGCTCCACTGTGTAAGCATTATCTTCAATCTGCTTTAATATTTTGCCTGATCCAACACTTATCAGCTTATTTATGTTCCAGCTGGGAAATAAGATTTATACCAATGAGGCATCTCTACTATCCCATGCATGTACAGCAGAAAGAGTTTCAAGGGTGTCAAAAGTGTTTAGTTAATATGTCAATAAAACATGATTAAAAAATTTGTATGAAGAATAAAATTTCACATTTTTCTCATGTTCACATTATAACTCTGTTCTGACTGGTCTTCATTTTGAATAATATCTGATTTCTTTGACAGAAATGTAGTATTAAAAGTGAAAAAATAGTTATGAATTAATTATCATATTTTCATTTTTTTTGTATTCATTTTCTCGGGGAACTATTGGGGGACTTGCTCGTAATCTTTAAAAGAGATCTGTTTCTATTTTCTATTTTTGTACTTTCAAAGCGACACTCACTTCACTTTATGTGCATAGGTTCTCAATCATGTAGAAGGTACTCGGAATCCATTGCCTTCGACAACGCACAACTTTTATGTTCTGATTGAGACGACAGGCAATGATGAATCATATGACAAGTAACTCTTTTACTAGCTTGTACTCCATTTGTCTGCTTGGACAGTTCTTTTATAGGTGTGATAAAAGATATCCTTGATGATTCGTCATATTTTAATGTATTTGGAACCACCTGCAAGTTCAAAAAGAGAAAAGGCACAAAAGAAAGAATATTGAGTTTTGAAGATCTACGAAGATCAATAAAGTTGTGAGATCCAGACATGTACAATCCACTAAGATCAAAAAGGAAATACATAAGCTCAGTCTTCGCAGCTAGGATTGCTAATACATCTCTGTTTGCTCATGTTCTTAAATACTATGAAAGGTGTTTGAAGTTTTGTACTGATCAAAAAATGCTATAGAAAGTCGAGGCTTACTGAAATATTATTGTTCGCCTTAAAAACCATAAATAGCGAGTAAAACTTATAGATTCCATGGCCTGAATTTTGTTTGAAATCAAACTAAGACTCAAATAGAAATGCATTGTCAAAAACAAGTGACTACAATTTCTTTTCTTCAACATAATGTCACAAATTAAACAAAATATTCATCACGCACATTTCAGAGCCGGCTGCTGTGGCATGTTTTTGCAATCTTACTTGCTGCTATCTTATTTGGATTGCCAGGGAAAAGCTTGAAGCATTTCTACTTCGTTCGATGGAAGGTGGTTTGATCTCTGACGGTGTTCTTGCACAAGACATCAATCAAATATCCTCTTTTTGGCAGATCCGTGAGGTATTTATCCCCAGTATACAGTGATCTTCAATCAATATTGCTGTCAATTAAGGGAGTGAATGCCATATGACACTCAAATATTTTAGAACACCTCTATTCTCATTCATTGATTATCTTCGAGATACTGAAGCATTAAATGTCATTATGAAACAGAAGGGATCGTGTTCTATTTGCAATTTATCTTCTCTAGTTTGATTTTTATCCTACTGTAGGGCATTCCAGAGGCATTGATGAAAGCAGGGGCTGTTTACAAGTATGATTTATCATTACCAGTTGAGAAGATGTATGATCTTGTCGAATCAATGCGAACAAGACTTGGTAAGAGGTATTCCTCACAGGAACTTGTGATTTTTGAAGATCACGACTTATAGACACTTAAAAATCTGCTTTTTCTTTAGGCAACTCCGCTAAAGTAATTGGTTACGGTCACCTTGGAGATGGTAATTTGCATCTGAACATTTCAACTCCGCAATATGATGATGCGGTAATGCCATCGATTTATCCTGTATAGCTTAGATCTTTAGGTATTTGGTATCAGGTTTTATTCATGTGATAACTTTTCAGGTTTTAGCACAAATTGAACCCTTTGTCTATGAATGGACTTCTAACCATCGTGGAAGCATCAGTGCAGAGCATGGCTTGGGATTGATGAAAGCCAACAAGATTTTTTACAGCAAGTCACCTGAAACTGTTCGTATTTTAAAAACTTCACAAGTTTCCTATACCTATTATTTTATTTCACACTGTTTTTTTAATAACATTTTAAACTCAAACTAATTTACATAGGTACAAATCATGGCTTCTATCAAGAAATTGCTGGACCCTCGTGGCATACTCAACCCCTATAAAGTTCTGCCACACTGCCTTGATTCCTCACCCGAGCCAGGTTCTTGACTCAACTCTTCTTATCATGAATCAATGTCTCGAGTGTTCGAGTTTTAGCAAAGCATTTGATAGCTTCTTGTGAAATAAAGACGGGTCTGCATAATGACGCCTTAGCAAATCCAAAAGTGCACAGATGACAATTCTTAACAAATATTGCTTTAGAATTCTGAAGGAATGTTGTAAGTAGTTAATCATAATAAGAAGTCAATTCTGTGATTTAGAGCTTCCATTGATGTATCAGACATTAACTGTTTGTATTATAGTGAAGTACCTGTCATGTTTGAGAAATCCTGCCTCTCATTTGACTTTGATACATGTAAAAATAGCTTGAAATGTATAGTTGGAATAGCTAAGGGCTGTTCTAACATGCTTTTGTTTTTATTTTCTATTTTAAAGAACCACGCTTGACTAATATTCTTCTTTGTTTTTTAGTCTAACTTCAATAACAATTTTTAAATTTAGCAAAAAATTTGAAAACTAAGGTTCTGTTTGATAACCATTTTGTTTTAGTTTTTGGTTTTTGAAAATTAAGCTTATAAATACTATTTCCACCTATGAGTTTCTTTGTTTTGTTATCTAATTTTTACATATGTTTTAAAAAATCAAACCAAAATTACAAAACTAACAAAAAGTAGTTTTCAAAAACTTGTTTTTGTTTTTGGAATTTGGCTAATAATTCAAATGTTTCTTAAGAAAGGTGAAACCCATTGTAGACAAATGATGAGAAAACAAGCACAATTTTTAAAAACTAAAAACTAAAACCCAAATGGTTATCAAACGAAACCAAATCTGTTGCCTTTTTTATAAGGACTGTACATTTGAAATCTGATTTTGTCTTATATGTTTGAAATTTTATCTTATTGGAATGATGTTCACCAAATCCTCTTTCTGGAAGTATGTAGGATTTTATTCTGCTTTTTTCATTACAAATAGTCTAGAGTGCACCAATTCCAAGTTTTGTGTATAGCTTTGGATAGACGCTTGTTTGCATGCGTGTAAATTGGCTTTTGATTTCTTTTTCTTTCTTTCTTTCTTTCTTTTTTTTTTTGTTCTTTTTTACACAATAGAGGGCAATCTAGGGCAATCTAAGATTGGAAGCTGAGCTTCCTTATGTTCACTAGACATTTTTCTTCCTAAGTATTTTTTAATGTTTTTGGACCCTACATTTTTATATGATGATGACGTGGTTAACAATGAATAGAAATAGTATCTATACTACGTAATATAGGAAAGTTTTCGCAAAGATGTAGCCATAATTTTTTGTAGGAGGGACACGTAACCTTTTTTTTATATATAAATTCTCTTGATTCTGAAAATTGTAGGGAATAAACTTGAGAATTTTAGGGAATAGACTAGAGGAAAACTAGAAAAATTTAAATATTTTCTATACATTTATTTAATATACTAGAGGTTAAGGGGATAAATGCCCCTTGTTCCGTTTTGCACTCTAATTTACTCTAGAAAATGACCATAATTAGGAATATTTTTTTTATTTCTGGGGAGGACCAGCTTACCATAATCTATCCCCGTCAATCAAGCTTGGAATATGCCAATCCCAAATTGGGAGTGCCCAAAGAGCTTTTTTTTAGTTTTTCACACTATTAGAAGTCGAGGGAAGGATAATTAATTAGCAAGCATCTATCTCTCTGTGCCTTAAGACACTTGGAAAAACAAGTAAAATTATCTTAAAAGAAAGCTAAAATCATATTTAAAATTATCTTAAAAGAAAGCTAAAATCATATTTTGACTTCTAATTCAATACTTGGTTAACTTCAATTTTATATTTTCAATATATTTTAGCACTATCTTTCATGTGTGCGTTTTGAGATTATCATCAGGCAGGCTCGACTTTTAGACAATTAAAATGAAATAAAGAGAGAATAATTTCTGAAGCGATTTGAAATTAAAACTTTCTATTTCGTTAAATTATTAATGGATTCAAAACTTGAGGCCCCATTTGATAATTTTTTAGTTTTTAGTTTTTGAAAATTATACTTGTTTTCTTATAGTTTCTTAAGTTAGAATATTATTTTAGTCTCTGTACTTTAGGCTTTGTTATATTTTTGTCTCTGTACTTTCAAATGTCCAATTTTAAAATTGGTCCATTCTATTAGTTTATTGTTAGTTTTTCTTTAAAAAAATTAGGGCATATTTGGTAGGCAATATGAAAACAGAATTTTGAAAACAAGGAATTCAATGAAAATAGAGTTGTATTTCATGTTTTCAGATATGTGTTTGGTAGTAGATTTAGAAATTGGATTCTAATTTAAACAGTTGTTCAAAATGTGTTGTATAATATATTTAGAGACCATGAGACTAGTTGTAGTTGCAAAACTAAATATTAGGTTTAATACAAATCATTATTAATTAATTTATGACATGTTTTTTTGTTATAGATTTTGTATAATTATTATTTTACAATATCTTATAATTTATAACATATTATATTATACATATTTTAATTTAACAAAAATAAATTGAGTTTATAACATGAAATACTATATTTATAAAAGTTTTTATCTTTTTTAATATCATTATGCATTCTAAAATTTCAAAATCAAAATCTGGATATAATGAAAATATAAAAATGTTGTTTTCAAAATTTATACTATTTGGATCATAGAATTCGAAAAAAGTTTTCGCAAACACAGGCCAAACGCATATTCACTGAATTCTGTGAATCTGAAAACATAAAACAGAATTCAGATTTCCTACCAAACAGGGTCTGTTTGAGGCATTGAGTGAGTTATAATAACATAAGTTATAATAGTTTGTGGGTTATAATAGTCTGTGGAATTATATAATATTGTTTAAAATGCAGAGTTGTTTAGTCTGAGGTTATAGTAGTCTATGTCTGGAGTGCAGAGTACTCCACAAGTTATTGTAACTCATGTCCCAAACAGCCCCTTAATCTTTAGTAATTCTCTTTCTATAAATTTTGGAAGTATGTTCACATTGTGTCTTTTATTGTATTAAAGTTATTATTATTATTTAACCAATTTTGATAAAAATTAACTTCAAACTTATCATAGGAACCAATTTTAAGCTTTATTGAAAGTACATGGACTAAATTGGAACAAAACCCAAAGTACTGGGGCCAAAATGGTATTTTAACCAATTTCGTATAATACTTTTCATCTTTCTTAAGGAAGCATTTGAATTCTTAGCTAAATTTCAAAAATAAAAATAAGTTTTTAAAAAAATACATTTTTTAGTTTTCAAAGCTTAGCTTGGATTTTGAAAACATAAGTGAATAACAAAACAAAGAAATTTATAAGTGAAAGTAGTATTTATAAGTTTAATTCTAAAAAAACTAAAAACTAAAAATCAAATGGTTATTGATTATGGGTGCTTAAGCTGCTATAAATTTTCATTATATTCTCAACATTCAAAATGTTCTAGTTTTTCTGTTGTTTTAGGGGCATCTAGGGGTGGGGTTACTAACCTTTGATGGATTCTCTCTCTTAATTAATAATAATTTGGTGGTTTGTATGAGATATTTGATTTTTCATCTCCTACTGTGATGGAATGTCTCATCCTTACCAAAATAAAAAGTTGATCGTTTTATATATATATATATTAGTGTTAAAAACTTTTAAAGGAAGTTATTAATTTTTTGACTAATTAAACTAAATTCATTTTCATTTAATTAAAGTATATTTAGTATAAGCAATAGGATTTTATCCATGAAAGTTTTAATAACCATCAACATAATTCTTAATATAAAAAGTTTAGGTCTTGTTTGATAACTATTTGATTTTTGATTTTTGAAAATTATGTTTATAAATACTACTTTCACCTATATGTTTTTTTGTTTTTATTTTTTGAATTTCACTAAGAATTTAAATATTTATGTGAAAAATAAAAATAAATGCTTTTGATATATTAATTTTTTTTAAAAGAAAACTTTTAGTCATTTCAAATCATTTAAGAAGTTATACTGTATCCAGAGTAAATTAATAACTCTTTCAGACGCGCTTATAGAAAAAGTGATTTTATTTAAAAAGTTTTCTTTTTCAAAAGTTATTCCCAATGTACTATAGGTCTACGACTCTACGTTTGAATTTATCATTAATTTCTTTCTCACCTCCGTTGCCTACAAAAACGTGTTTAGATAACTCTTTTAAAATTATATTTTCATGTTTTCTTTCAATATGTTCTTTTAAGTAACCTATTTTTATTTAAAAATAAAATAATTACTCTTTTTTAAACCATAAGTTTATGAATCCAATACACACACATACATGTTGAAATAATATTTTTATTATTAATTCATTGAAGAAGCAATATACAATTATTAATTATACAGGAAATAAACATTGAAAATTAGCAATATTATAAGCAAAGAACCAAAATAAACCTTTCTTTTTTCTTTTTGAGTCAATATGTTCTAAGTCCCTCTTTCAACCAAACATGATTGAGAACTTGGGAATTTTGACTCCTTTCTTGAAGAGATAATGTGATTTTTGAAAATAGAATCAAATTCTCCCTTAAAAAGTTATATTATTGCATTACAGCATATAACTTTACCACCAAGCAAATAATGATAAGAGTGAATCTCACCTCAAATTCTTCCTTCAAAAAAATTATTTAATGTGTCAAAGGGGCAAGGCCCATTTGATAATAATTTTGCCTCTCTTTTTTAGTTGGTTTCAATTTTACCTTTAATATTTTAAAAATTTTAGTTCTATCGTCAATCTTTAATTTATTTTTAGAAAACAAAATCTATATTAGCAATTTCTATTAAAATACCAAACAAAATTAAAAAAAAAAAAAAAAAAACTGATCGGTAAAATTGAAACTTTAAAACATTATGGGAAAAATTGAAGTTAACGCTTATATTTGGGGCATTTTGTATAATTCAGTTTGTTTTAAATAGGTAAGAATTGAAACTTCTAAAACATTAAGGACAAGATTGAAGCTTGATATATATATGTATTTTTTTTTTTTTTTGAGATCAGCAACCTTTGAGAATGAGGGATTCTAACTTCTGACCTCTTAATCGAAGGTACATGCTAAGTACCATTGAACTATGCTCATTTTGACGAAACTTGATCAACTTGAAACATAGACCAATGGTGTATTAGAAATAAAAAAAAATGTAAAGATTATCATGTACACGTTGTTTTGTTGATCCTTTAACTTATTATATTAATTTTAATGAATTGATAATAAACTAATAATTAATTCAATTGAATAAAGAGAAAAAACACTTTAAAATTCAAATATTTTTTAATTATTAATAATTAATTGTTAGTGACTTGTTTTATAGACTTGAATATAATAGTCTAAATTATTTCTTCAAATGGTTCTCTTTTCTGAAACAGAAAAGAGAAATCCTTTAACAGTCCAAATGTACTATGTTTTGGAAAACTTTTTTAATATTATTGTAAATTAACAAATTTGAAAGATAATGAAAGAATGAGAATGGTATTTTTAGAATTTCATTCTATTTCCGAAAGTAACCATTTTTTTCCTTTTGGTTTTAATTTTGTGCTATTTTAAAAAAAACAAAAAGAATACTTTTTAAAATAAATTTAAAGAATTGTTTTAGAGAAGGAATGTGCTTTTCTAAAATTTTAGATAATACATTTTCGATTGACTAATAAAAAAAACAATATCTTATGAAAATGATGTCATATATTCTCTTCACAATGAGTAATAATAGAGAACATAATAATATATAGACTTTCATAATTCTATGGGATTTTGATGACTGGTAAGCAAAAAAATCACTTTAGATATCCAATACGATGTAAAAAAAATCACTTTCAATGATTAAGTCAGTGGTGATGACAAAATGAGCATAAGAACAAGTAGAGTTTTTATGTATTCCTGCAAAGAATACATACCTCAAATAAATGGTAAGGATCTTTATATGCCTATAACAAAGGAATCATATAAAGATGAATTACTTTGACATGAGTTCTAATGAATTAGGAATTATGAAGATAGAGAGTAACAATTTGAAGAGTTTATTGACTAGACTACTAAGTAGAATGAAGGGTGGTTAAGTTTGACTTTTTTCAAAATTGAAAAGACTTTTGGTTACAAGGCATTGTCCCTATACTAAGTATTATCAAAGATATCCAACTTAAACATGAGCTAAAATGTATCAACTAAGACTAATATAAGATCCTTTCTAAATTAAGAATAGGTATTCACTTTCTAAAAAAAAAAACTGAAGAGGTATTCGGTATTCTCTTCTCATGTTTTAACTAAATAGACACATCATTACATTATTAAAAATATAGGAAGCAAAAACCATGATATTATATAATAAAACCAAAAAGTCAACCTGAACTTAGCTCACTTGGTTTATGTATAACTCTCGATTAGGTTCGAATCCTCCCACTCCATATATTATTGAACTCAAAAAAAAAAAATTATAAAAGTAAAAGGCTGGCCATAAATTTAGTATAATTGAGACAAAATATGATTAAAAAAATTTATTAAAAGAATTGATTGTAAATATAGTAAAAATAAACACACACATTAATCAATAATTATTATAATTATAAATATAGTAAAATTAATTCACATGTTAATCAATAATTATTATGATTATTAACCATTGATGTCTATGTTTTTTTAGCTCAATAATGTGTGGGAGTGAGGATTTGAATCCCAATCTTTTGATTAAAGCTATAATGACTTGACCAATTGAGCTATGTTTAGATTAGTCATTGATATTTATGTTAATCATTGATTATTTAACAATTAAATTAGTATCATAACTCAACTGGTTAATAGACATACATCATTAATTAAGAGGTTTGAAATTTGAATCTCCCCAACTCCACATGTTGTTCAACTAAAAAAAAAAAAAACATCACACAATTAAAGATACTAAGTATCTTTATAAATTATAAGTGACTTAGGTTTTTTTTTAATAAAAAAATACTTGATGCGCGAAAATTCATCTAATCGCAAGTGTATGAGTCAAGTTTTAATATAGTGTAAATAAATTATAGATATCGTTCTCAGGATTGGGTTTCGAGTTCACTCAAGTACCACATATTCTATAATGAGGAAAATCAATGAGAAATGG
Source organism: Trichosanthes truncata (assembly GCA_033996785.1). Taxonomy (NCBI): domain Eukaryota; kingdom Viridiplantae; phylum Streptophyta; class Magnoliopsida; order Cucurbitales; family Cucurbitaceae; genus Trichosanthes; species Trichosanthes truncata. The sequence continues at coordinate 77,022,098 of JAWPNB010000003.1, forward strand.
GTCTTCTTAGGGGGCGTTTGAGGTGAGGAGTTGGGTGGAGTGAAGTTAGGCCAAGGATTTTTTAAACCCATTGTGAGCCGCACAAACTTATTATCTCCAACTCCAATTCCCTTTCGTGAGTCTCACAACTTCTCTCTCTCACCTTTTCTTCACCCCACCTCACTCCTACCTCCCTCTCTGTTCTCCACCCTCTCTCCATTTCTTTTGCATACTTTTTTTAATTCCTTAATTTACAACTTATATAGATTTTCTCATTATTATTACTAATTAATAATTAAAATATAAATAATTAAAAATTAAAATATTTTTATTTTTATCCTATAATTTTATTTTTTAAAATATAAACTATATTAAAAATGTTTTAGATATGATACCATTATTTAAATTGAAATTCTAATATAAATTAGAGTACTACATATTTTTTTTTAATTGATAAAAATCTCTCTATCTCACTTCTTCCACATGTTATCTACAATTTTTTAAAGTTTAAACTAAAATTACTTATAACAAATAACAATATTATATTTTTTTAAAGCTTTTTTTAATTATTAATAGCTCAAAAATATATATAATTTTATGATTTTAAAATAAGAAAAGTATACTTTAGACTAACACGTATTATAATTTAAGAATTGGTATTTAAAAAGATTAACGTAGTAAAATAAAGAGATATTTAATTTTCAAATTAATCATATTCAAAGTAAAAAAAAAAATTAAACGGACCCTTCTTCCAAACTTAATAAAATAAAATAATACATTAATAAATAACATAAATATATAGTATTTTTGAACAAAAGTATATGTATGATATTCATTTTGAACTTAATTATATTAAAATAGCATAAATATTTAATATTTTATTTTCATCTGAGTTATTTTAAAAATTCAAAGAATATATTTTATTTTAAAATTAATCAAACTTTAGATAATGCGTTTCATTGTTTAGTTAGAAATTAAAATATTAAATTATGAAAAAAAATATTATAATTTTTATCAAGCTTGAAAAATAAATCTTAAATTAAAATTTTAAAATTGACGAAAACAAGTTTTTATTTAAATATTTTTGAAAAAATGAGCGAACTTATTTTATTTATCTTAATCGAAATTGATACATTAAAAAAATTGTAAAATATTTATAAAATAATATGACTTAAAATCTCAATTTTAGGATTGACAGAAACAAATCTATATTAATTAAATTTTGTAACAAATCATTGAAATCTAGCTCTAATTGTATAATATAAAACTGTTAAAAAAGTACAAATCCAAACTTCACAACTCCAGGTTAAATAACTCCAGACTAAATAACTCTAATGCCTTAAGCTCCCTTAGGGAGTTGATTCACCAATTGGATTCATGATTTAATTAAACTGAATGTAACAAGAAATATGCAATATTGTAGGATCGTATGGCAACACTAGAGGGGGGTGAATAGGGTTGCTTAAAAAAATTAAAACTTTTTTTTTAAAGAATTAAACTAAAATAATGTAATCCAAACTAATCAAAATAAATACCCTAAAAATTATAGAAATATAGAACAATTTTCCTAAGCATGCAATCTACTCACAAAAATATTAAGCAACGAAAATTTAAAAGAATAGAGAGAAAGAGATAACACCGAAATTTTTTATAGTGGTTCGGAAATCCCTACTCCATTCCCCAAAATTCTTTTTTGGGTATTTTATTTTGATGGTCCTCTTACAGGTGAGAATCAAACCTATGGACACTCTTTTTAAGGGTTCAAGAGTCAACCCCCAACTGATCCTTTTGCAGGTTCAGGATCCAACTTATATCTATCCTTTTAACGGGTTGATAACTCTTTATAGAAGAGTTATTTTTACTTGAATTCTCTTGCTAAACATTGCTTGTTTGAGGTATTTTGGTAGTTTTTTGGTTACTTAAGTCCCTAATTTAGTGCTTTATTGCTTATTTGGCTAAGTATTGAGGAAACCTTGATTAATGTTTGGATTCTTGCAATTTATGAGCTGATTTGTTGCAATTTGTGTTTTAGGTAAGAGCATAATTAATGAATAGAGAAATGAGTACAATGAAGCTTTCTGAGCTGAAATGCTGCAGCAATCTATCTCAATACAACTCCAAATCTCACACGTGCAAGGATTCTCATTAATTGAACTGTCCAATTTTAGCCAAGTTGGAAAAACGTGGACCAATAGAATGCTGCCATATTTTATTCCCTGTCTATTCAGCCCTGATTTTGATGAAAAGGATGAGGTATTTTAAGCTTGGCTGATGGGAATTAAAGAGGGAGGTTGGAAAAGGGAGCTTACGAAAAAGGGAAAAGAGGAAAAGAGGAGCTGAGAAGAGGCTGTCTACTTTGGGGAAAAAAAGCTGAGGAAGAAGGAGGAGTCCTTTAGAAGCTTCACCTGAGAAATTCTTTTCTCTTCTTATTGTCTTCTTCCTTTTATTGCTTTTCCATTTTCTTATTGATTGCTGTAATGGAGTTTCCAGTAGCTTTTAGGAGTTTTATTTCTGTTATTATGAACTAATTAGCTTAAAGAAAGGATTAGGGAACTCTTATATTGTAGAGAGGTTCAATCTATGTGGTTTTATGCTGTTGAACATTGATTTGAAGTGTTTTCAATGTTTATGATGAATTACGTTTGACCAACCTTTTTCATCTACTGTTTTCTTGACTTTTGGGAAGAAGAATAGGAAACTGATTGCTTCAATTCTCACTAAGACTGATTACAAGTTAAGCTTGCAGTGAAATGGGTAGGTTAGGGATAATCACCCACTTAGTGCACACAAGTAATGAGCTTATTTTGAGTAGTTTAAATGGGAATTTAGCTACAATTTAAGGAAATCTGGGAAGATTCCGTGTTGGAATGCTGTGTGGTGCGATTCAGCATAAGTTTTGCTACAACATTGAATCCTCAAAACAATATAAGAAACCCCTAATCCAAGCCTGCTTTTAACTCTAAGTAATTTCACCTGCTATTACTTGTTTTAGCTCTTTTGCTTGTTATTTTAAGCTTGTTATTGGTTAAGTTAGGCTTGTTTGATTTCTTTAAAAATCCCTTGAATGTTGTTTTTATTTGGTTACCCTTTTTATCACTAAAAGTGAGCTCAAGCTTAGTAAAATTCATGGACTAATCCCTGAGGAGAACGATATAAATATACTTATCACTTGCTACATTAGACTATGTATACTTGCACATTTAGGGGCCGTTTGGCCCATGGGTTTGGGTTGGGATGGGTTGGGTTCCAAACCCAAAACCATGTTTGGCACAAGGTGTTTCAAAACCCTTGGTTTTGAAACACAACCCCATGGGTTACAACAATGCAATCCCATGGGATTTGTGCCATGTTTTCCTCTTCCATTTTCCATTTTCCATTTTCGGCGACCACTCCGACAACAACTCCGGTGACCACTCCGATGACAACTCCGGCGACCACTCCGACAACAACTCCGGCGACCACTCCGATGACAACTCCGGCGACCACTCCGATACAACTCCGGCGACCACTCCGACAACAACTTCGATGACCACTCCGATGACAACTCCGGCGACCACTCCGATGACAACTCCGGCGACCACTCCGACAACAATTCCGGCGACACTCCGATGACAACTTCGAAGACCACATTGGCGACCTGACCACCGCTAACATTTACCTCCGACTACTTCGACAACAACTCTGATGACAACTCCGGTGACCACCCGACAACCACTGATAACGACAACTCCGACGACCACAACGGTGACCCGACCACAGCTGACGATTACCTCAAACAACCACTGCGATGAGAACTCGAGAAACCAGTTTGACGATTACCCCTACGACTCGACCACCCCAACAACTCGACACCCCGATAACCCAACCACTCAAACAACCCGACTTGCCCGAATCACCGACAACAACCACTTGACAACCACTCCAATGACCCGATCACCCGACAACCATAGTTGATGATCACCTCGAAAACCTGACCATCTAGCAACCACCGTAGACAACCACCTAGTGAACACTCCGTGATCTGACCACCCTAATGACTACTTCGACGATTACCCCGACGACCTGGTAACCCAACCACCCAAAACTACTGTTGACGACCACATGGTGACCACTCTGGCTACTCCAACAACCCAACCACTGCCACAACCACCCAGCGACCACTCCGGCGACATGACCACCCTGATGACGACTCCAGTGACCCGACAACTACTGCTGAAAACCACCCAACAACCATTCCGACTACTTGACCACCGTGCAATCACCACCGGCAACCACCTCGGCATACCCAAACACCCCATCAATCCAACCACCCCAACAATCACCCTAGCGACCCAACCACCTAGTCAATATTTTAAAAGGGCCAGAGTGGACGAGCTATATGCAAAACTAAAGGCGATCCCAAGGATGACAAGGCAAGATTGAATGGCTGTTGCAAAGACTATTCTCTCGGATAGTATAATGTTGAACTCCTTCTTTACATTCACCCCAGATTGGAAGCATGATTACTACGTGAAAATTTTGGGGAAAGCACCTAGAACCTGACTCTCTTTTCATCACTTTCATTTACCACTCTTATGACTTACATTTGTATTTGGACAACTACTTCTACTTTCTTATCATTTCATCTGGAATGTGTGTTATGATATTTTTAGAACTAGATCTTAGTTCTAATTTTTGGTTTTACTTTACCATTGACAACACCATTCTTACATTGCACCTATTAATTATATGTTGCTACGCATAATCTTCAATTGTATGTCATCATGAGTGGAGTGAATGAGATAGCATATAGTTATACAAACTACACATAGTATAATTCAAATTGAACTATAGTTGTAACAATTGCTCTACATAATTGGTTAAATAGTTGGTATGTAACACACCAAAAAAATTATGAACTTAAAAAAATGGAGTAGGAAAAAAAACAGTGTAAGATTTTTGTTTAAATAATAAACAGTTTGAAAAATTATAAAAAAAAAAAAAACAGACTAAACAAACCCAGCCCAACCCAACCCTGCACCCCAAACACAGGTTTCAGCAAACCAGCCCAACACAACCCTGCACCCCAAACACAGGATTCAGAAACCCCAGGGTTTCTGATTCCAGCCAAGAAACCCCAGGGTTCCAGAACCCCAGAGTTTCTGATTCCAAACCAGCGCGCCAAACAGCCCCTTAGGGTGTTTCCATTCTAAAATTGCATACACTCTACTAAGCAACACGGGTTCAAGATCAAACCACTACGATCCTTTTACCGGGTGCAGGATCAAACCACTACAAATCCTTTTTCGAGTTCAGGATTAAACCGCTCACTTAAACTCCCAAGGTATACCCACACCTTAATACAAAACCCAATTGAAATAGTGAAATAATTTAAAGACTCACAAAGAAACTCTCACAAGGAGTAGGTTTACAAGTTTTAGCTTAAAAGGAACAATCTAATCTCTCATATAAAATTCTCTCACAAGAAAAATAGAAAATTTCAGCAATTTTTGGGGATGAGAGTTGTGAAATGAGAGAGAAAATGATGTTTAAATGGAGTTATAAGGAATAAGTTTGAGCCATTAGATCTAGGTTAAGATGGATCAAGGGTGGAGGAAATTTGGGAGGAAAATGACAAAATAATGATTAAAAAATAATTTTAAATTGCCTCTAACGACTATTTAAAAATGTCATGTGTCGCAATATTATTTGTCCACATCATTGCTAAATAGCAGTTTTTCTCAATCTTATTTTGCCCATAACTTTCTCATTTGACGTCCGATTTGAGCGATTCAAAATGCGATGGAATTGTATTTTCGAGCTCTACATTGTGGATACTTTAAAACACTAAAATCATTAATAATTCATAGGTTTGTTATCATCAAAATATATAGTCGTATGATTGAAGCTCGTAAAGCTAACAATTCCATGCATAAGTCAAGAACACTAAGGTCATAACTAAATCTCACAAGCACAATTAATTCTCAACCATAATTATAAACCAATATTTTCTATTTAGTTTTACTAACATGCAAGACCTTAAGTCTAAGTTTTTTAACAACTTTTAAAGCAATCCTAGATTTTAGATTCACTTTAGTCTTGCAATTAAGATCTACTCTAAAATCACCTCTCTAGAGCATAAGATTCAAAGACAAAAACATTCAATCCATGACCAATAAATTAAAGTATTAAGCAAGTAATTGCATGAATGGAAAACATGCATTAATAAAGCATTTAGTAAATTAAACCAATAAATCCAATGACTACATCATTCCCTAAGACAAAGGTTTTGGCTACTCATGTTCATAAAATAACACAAAGTTCTAGGGTACAATCCATAACAAAAACTACTAAAGTAAGGGTAGAAGAACAAATTAGGAATGATGTGGCGATATCTCATCCTCAGTGCAATAATCTCCATGATCTCGAGCCTTGAAAAATCATTTCTAAGGTCAAAATTGTCTCCTAAGCCTCCCAAGTCGTAATTTTGTGTTAGGTCCAAAAATCCCAAAGAGAATCCCCCCAAAATGGTGCCCCAAAACACCATGTATATACAAAATTTGTGAAAATTGGTGAAAAAAATAAGGAAACAAGTCACAACGTCTCGACCCTACATACAAAATGGCCCAAATTAGCACGTGCATGTTGCTTAAAGTGTTAAGTTGAATTTTTGAAGCGTCTCGACGCTCTACTAACATGTTTCATGGCTTGTTAATTTGTAGCGTCACAACACTATCTCCATGGGTCTTTTGGCTTCCTTTGCTCCTCTATTTACTTGATTTCTTCTTTTTGTATCCAACTGCTTTCATTTTTTTTCCGATAAAGTCATCTGAAAGCTCTGTTTAACTCCAAATGCTCAATTTCTATAAAATAAACAAATATGTACGTAAAATAGGCCAATTAAGCATCAAAACTAGCAATAAATAAATCCTAAAATTAGCTTACTTTGTGCGCTATCAATACTATATTTTTAATAATCTTTTTGTAAAATAATATAATTGTAATTTTTTTTTTTGTAAAAATATGTATACACAAATATTTTAGAAAATCTTGCTTAAAAAAAGAAAAGAAAAGAAAGTCAACGTACCCATTCTAATTTCATAAAGTAAAAAGTGGGAACTAAAATGATAGTTCAACCTAGTAGAAAGTGTTCTTGAATTATAAATTGGGAGAGAGAAAAAAAAAACTATATTTAGCAGAACATAGTTCTTTTTTCTAATTGAGATCAACACAGCATGTGAGTGAATAGATTTGAACTTTCGATCTCTTTAGTTACAAACATGTGCCTTAACCCGTCAAGTTAGCTAGCAAAAAATAGTTAAGTAAGTTTTTTTTTCTAAATTATTAAAGTAATAAAGAAGTTAGGTTGAAGTCATGTGAAATCCTAAAGTTAGATTGAAATTAGGTTAAGGTATATATGCTTGGTTCATAAATCTCTAAATTTTGAATGTTGGGTCTAAATTCTAAGAAAGTTTTGTAACTTGAAAAGATGCTTAACACATATCTAAACTTTTAATTTTTTTGTTCAAATAAGTTCCTACACTTTAAAAAACTTCTAATACGTGAGAAATATATTATCTATACTATATATAAAAGGGGCTAGATGAAAGGATGAAGGGTAGGATTTAATTTAGGGTTTTTTTTTCCCTTCTAATTTTAAATATGAAGGGTGGTGGATTTAATTTAGCTTTTTCCTTTTGGCATTTTAATTTCTATATGATAAATATATGAGAAAAAAAGGGTATATTTGTTAGGTTTATATATAATTATAATAATAATAATTATTATTATTATTGTAAATGTATCATTTTCTTTTTCTATACTAGGAAGCGATTTTTCTTTTACTGATTTTGTTTTTTATTGATATATATATATATATATATATCTAATTCTATTTCTTAGGTTTTTAAATCAACTTTAGTTTTTTCTTTCTTTTTTAGATAGGACGTTATAAAGTAGAAATTTTAGGCCCCGTTTGATAACCATTTGATTTTTGGTTTTTGGTTTTTGAAAATTAAGCTTATTTTCTCCCAATTTTTCTACCATGGTTTTCATATCTCTTAAGGAAACATTTGAATTCTTAGCCAAATTCCAAATTCCAAAAACAAGTTTTTTAAAAACTACTTTTTTTAGTTTTCAAAACATGACTTGGCTTTTGAAAACATATGTAAAAAGTAGATAATAAAATAAGGAAATCCATATGTCGACGTAGTATTTATAGGCTTAATTTTCAAAAATTAAAAAAAAAAAAAACCAAATGGTTATCAAACGGGGTCTTAGGTTTTCGTTTTACCCTTCATTTTTTGGTCTTTCCAACTATTTTATAATTTTCTAATGATTTCATGTCCAAAATAGAGGAGAAAATTGTGTGTGTTAATTTAATCATTTCATCTTAAATATTAAATTAATTAAAATGTGTTATGATAAAATTTAATTTCACATTTATTTTACACTTTAATTCAAATATTAAATTAAATATAATGTAGTGTGTTACCTAATTGAATTTCACATTGGTAGACCAATTGAAAATATATTGATTGAAACTTAAATGAATTAAATCTTTAAAAATTGTGTATGGAGAGACAATAAATTGTATCTTATAAAATTGTATTTGGAATTAATTGAACATGAACAATAATAAAAAACTTATAATAGACTAATCTTCATCCAAATTTTAACAAAAGTACTTTCGCACAACATAAAATTAATTTCCAAAAGAACAACATTTCCAATATTTTGTCAAATATGGATGCTTATCATTTTTTTTCTTTATCATCTTTAGGGGGTTTACTCAACCCAAATTTTACTTTTGGATGCCTTTGTTGATAGACCAACCAAGAAAAAGTTTATCCAAAATCAATCTCTTTTATTGTCAATTAATGAGTATATTGCATGCAATCTTTTTAAACATTTAAGGACAATCTTTATTGTAAGGTTACACTTACAAAAAAAAAAAAAAGAAAAAGAAGAACACTATATATATATTTTTGCTTCAAATTAAAACTACAAGATGCCACATGCATCACACATGTTTTTTACTAGTAGATAAAATTGAAAGTTAAACAACCTAGACACAAAATTGAAAGTTTAGGTAAAAACCTATTAGATACAACATTTGAAACTTAGAGACTGATTACACACTTTTTTAAGTTTCAAGGCCTATTAGACACGATCTTGAAAGTTTCGAGATCAAACTTATATTTTAATACTAGAATTATTACTAATTTATGGTGTGCAATGAGTAAATTTTAGGCAAAATACATCAAATAGTCTCTATTCTTCTAGTTCATTCTCAAATTGATCTTTAATCTTTTACAATTCTCAATATTAGCCTTAATGTATAAAAATTCTCAATTAGGTCCTCCAAGAAAAAACTTGTTAACAAAAAGTTAGTGAATCATCAATGCCCTATTTGCTAACAATTTCTTTTTAGGTTTCTGTTTTTGAAATTTATGTAGTTTTTTTCACAATTTCTTTACTATGATTTTCACTTTTGTTAATGAAAGGTGAATTATTGATCAAATTCCAAACACACAAAAATAGATTTTTACAAACTATTTTTTTTAGTTTTCAAAACCCGATTTGGATTTGAAAAACATGGTTAGAAAGTAAATAACAAAACAACGAAGCTCATAAGGTAGAAATAATGTTTATAAACTTAATTTTTAAAAACAAAATAATTATCAAATAGAGTACTCGGCAAATAAAATCCAACGTGGCCATCAACAACAATCAACGTGACCACAAAAAAATGGATCAATTTCTTCTCAGTAGCATGTCCAATTAACATCTTCCACGTGTCTAAATTGAGAATTTAAAAAGATGGAAGGACTAAACTGAAAAGAACCTAAAACAATAGTCAATAACAACCATGGGATATATTTAACCTAAAATTGATTTTACAAAGCTGTTAATTTGAAAAGAAAAAGGAAGATTTTTTTTATAAATAAAAAAAAAAAAAAAAAAAAAAAGAAGTTAATGGGAATAGAGGAAGAGTGGAGTGGCGTTATAAGGCGTGGCTGGCCGGTCCACTTTGTTCCTTTCGTCAACATCGTCGTCACATTTCGCATTAACGCTTTCCTCTCTCTTTCTCTCTGCCATTGCGGAGCCGAACCCAAGCATGACCAGCTCCTCCGACTCCGCTCGTAAGGTTGCGCCTTTTCTTCTTTCTCCATAATCATCTTCATCTTCATCTTCATCGTCTTCGCCATGTTTCATTCATCAATTTACTGTCTTCTAATTCTGCTCCCCCATGACTCTTCCTCTTCTTCCTTTCGTATCTGATTTGATTCGTTTTCCAGGCTCTCAGTAAGATTGCTTGCAATCGCCTCCAGAAGGAACTTGTCGAGTGGCAGGTCAACCCTCCCGCTGGTTTCAAACACAAGGTCACCGATAATCTCCAGAGGTATTTCTTCTTCCCCTTTTCTCGTAGGGTTTTTTTTCGTCTTTTCCGTTTACTCGCCTTCTGGGTCCTCGTTTAAACTTAGGATAGCGAAAGAAGGTTGGAATTTGATGTAATAGCGTCGAATTGGTCTTGTCGGGGGCCTTGGGCCTTAGTTTAGGTTTGATTGTTTCGTCCTCTCCCTATTCTCGAGCGTGGACGTCCTTGGTTTTCTTTTGAAATCGAAGCGAGGTTTTTTTTTTTTTCTGTTCTGTCTTTAGTGAGTTCTGTAGGGAATTTTACTTTCTTTTGCTTTTAGTTGGAATTTGACGTTAATTTCTGGGTTCTTTTTTTCTTGGAAGGTGGGTGATTGAAGTCAACGGAGCTCCTGGAACTCTCTATGCTAATGAAACCTACCAGCTTCAGGTGGACTTTCCTGAGCATTACCCAATGGAAGCTCCGCAGGTCTAAACATAAACATAATTATTGAATTCTGTGATCATTTCTATTCCATAATCCTTTAGCGCCTATATTTATTGATTGTTGTGTGTTTGATTTTGGCCTGCCGGTTTTATAACAGGTTATATTCCTGCATCCAGCCCCTCTGCATCCTCATATCTATAGCAATGGTCACATTTGTCTAGGTTGGTATATGGATAATTTTCTATTGGTTTTTCTTGTTGGATATTCTATTCTTCGTGTGTATAGGTTTCTTGGTGGTTATATTGTTTGCTTCACCATTTCACTCTATTTAAGAGATTGCCGTTTTGCAGGAATATCAAGTTTATATTCTATTGTTTCTGTTTAGACTTTTTTTCCTTTTCCATCTACCTAGTTTTGAGTTTAATGCGGTCTATAAGGAGTTTTGTTTATAATATTTGTGTCAGGGGTCAGACTTCAGAAGGTTGTACAATAATAGTAATGGTGTTTAATTGAATTCGACCCAAGTAGATATGTCAAATGGGGACGTTAATAGATTTTTCTAACATATACATATAGTGGCACGTTGCCTGTAGCCTTATCAGTGACTTGCCATGGAGAACCTGAATGATTTGATGTTACGGAAAGGTTTTGATATTTCCTGTCCTATTAGTTCAACAGAAAGAAAATCACTTTATGTTGGATGTGACAACATGTGGCTTATATCTATTCCATTTACAACTTTCAATCACACAGATATAGAAGCATAAACTAGTATATAAAGGAAGTACTGCGTGGTGCTGGATTGCGTTCTTTTGGTAATATCTAGTTTGTATGGTTGAAAAGACCCTTTATGCTGAGAATTTATTTAAGCATCAGTATTTATTGTATCATGTTATTTACTAGGGTGTCGTTTGTTTAGGAATCTTTGAAACCAGTTGGTTATATTTTTTTCAAAAAAATAATATGAACGGAACCAAACTGTTCAACTCAAAAAAAACAAACAAACCATACCAATTCAATCCATCAATATGGTTCTTTGTATAATCTGTAACTGCTTTTACTTGTTTTCAAAATCTTTTTTATATGTTATGTGTGCTTATTGAAATGAAATATAAATACCATAAAGTTCACTTAAACCTGACAAGTGACAACCTACTTGCAAAATGAATAAAACTAATTTCAATTTATTTAAAAGTCCAATCTACCAAATAAACACTAATGTAAAAAAAAATCCCTATATGTTAGATTGTAATTGTTTTGTAACTCAAGTGTTTAAAACTTGGCTTTAGACTTTACAAGACATCATCAATCATTTTTTAAATTTGATAAGAAACCGAACTTTCATTGAGAAAAAAAAAATGAAAGAATACATCATTAATCATGTAATATTTAAGGCTCTGTTCGATAACCATTTGGTTTTTGGTTTTAGTTTTTGAAAATTGTGCTTGTTTTCTCACAATTTCTCTACAATGGTTTTCATCTTCTCTACAATGGTTTCCATCTTTCTTAAGGAAACATTTGAGTTTCTAGCCAAATTCCAAAAACATAAATAAGTTTTTGAAAACTAATTTTTTTTTTTGCTTTCAAAACTTGGCTTAGTTTTTGAAAACATATGTAATAAGTAGATAAGAAAACATGGAAACCCATAGGTGGAAGTAGCATTTATAGGCTTAATTTTCAAAAACCAAAAATCAAATGGTTATCAAATGGGGCCTAAATTATTTAGGAGTTTATATTTGTTTATTTTAGCAATCTAAGTTTTTTCATCTGTTTGGTTTGGTTGCTTTAGATGGAAATTTGTCGAACTGAACCAAACTATCAATGCTGGTTTTGTTTGGTTAGGACAAAAGGAAAGGAATCTCAAACCAAACCAATTTAGTTTGGATCGTTGGTTTGGTTTTGAACACCTCTATTTTTGCAATGGATGTAGTTTGAAGGTGAAGTTGGGAATATGCCTCTGCAACTTGCTAGTTGCTTAGATGCACTTTACAAGCGTGACTGAGATTATATGTTTTCCCATAATTTAATATGGTGGTGACTGGTGTAAAATTTAAGTCTGCTACTTTTTCCTCTCCTTAGCTCATACATGTTTCTAACCATCGTGTTACTGTTTGTTGCTCGTGCATGTTTGAGTTTTGAATTCTATCCTAGTCGTGTTTATCTATGATATGGATTATTTGTGGTCTATTGGCTTTGTCTGAGAGCTTAGTTATCACCTCCATAGCAACACTGACAATTGTTTTTGAACTTCACTCTGAAACTGTGTAGATATTTTGTATGATTCATGGTCGCCTGCAATGACTGTAAGTTCTATCTGTATCAGCATTCTCTCCATGCTGTCGAGCTCCACAGCAAAGGTTTGATACACTTCATTCCACTTTGATTCTGTCAAATACTTAATATGTTTTTCTTGGAGGTGCTGGAAATAGTAAAATTCTTGCATTCTATGGAATTGTGTGTACCAACTTCAACCAAAATCCTTCTCTGATAGTCTGATGTTTTCTATTGCAGCAACGCCCTGACGATAACGACCGTTATGTAAAGAATTGTAGGAACGGACGATCTCCAAAAGAGACGAGGTGGTGGTTCCATGACGATAAGGTGTAATGTAAGATCTTCCATTGTTATGCCTGTGGCTTCCCTTGTAAGGTGGAATCAGTAGAAAATGATTGTGGGAAAAAGAAAACCAAGTAAAGTGGTAAGGCCTGGCATTTGTAAAGGAAGATAAATTTGTGTTTCTTACCAAATGTCTAAAGAACAACTTCTCTTGTCCTTTCTTGCGGGTGGGTTATCCTTCCTGGGTGAGAACCTCTTGTTACAAATTCATAAATCATCAGTAATGCCTCCTCCCTTTTACATCATAGTGGATCTTTATAGTTTCAGTGAATACTATGAATTTTTTAAATAAATAAATAAATCTGTATTGGTGGTAAATTCGAAGTATTTAACACCATCTTTTTAGAGAAGATTTGTCCTATAATTATTTAAGGCTAACTTATAAAAATATCTTGAAGTTTACCCCTTGTTTTAAAAATACCTCTATTTTTTAAGGTGGAATATTACCCTTAATCTTTCATAATCATTTTGAAACTATCTTTGAAATAGAAATTTCGTTAGAATGTTGGTCGAAAAGTAGATGTGGCAGAATGTCGTTCTTTTGGGCTCAATCTAGGCAAGCACCCCAATTAGTTACAGCTATGTGGACATTTCGTCATTTCATTACTTCATGGGTAGTTTTAAAATCTTTATGAAAGGTTGAGAGTAATATTACAACTTTTGAAAGGATAGAAGTGTTTTTTAAACAAATGACAAGTTTAGGGTTTTTTTTTTTTTTTTTTGGATATAATTTAGCCATTATTTAAAAACCCATATCAAAGAGATCATTAGATGTGAAAAAAACAAAACCTGAGTTATATTATACGTCTTCCAGTTATTTGGACTTTCTCAAATTTCACTTGCGACTTGCTGGGCGTTATTTGAATTTCAGGTTGGTACGATTTTGAAAGAAAAAGAAAGTTGAGTTCTTTTCGGTATGAAATTGTCATGAAATTAGATTGTTTTTGTATATTAGTTTTATAAACAGTAAGGTAATCGAATTTAGTTTAATCATGTTACATTATTAATCGTTTTTTTAAGAATTAGAAATAAGTATTATTTTAGAGTCCAATCATTGTCCAAATTCTTTGCGATATCCTTTGTTTATTTTTGGTGGCTAATGATTTTGTTTTTTTGTTTTGTATTTTTAAACTAATTTTGTTTTCTGATAGCTGTTTTTTTAAATCTTAGTCAACTTTTTAAAACATTTGAAATGGCTCTATTTCAATGTTATTAAAACATGTTTAAAAAGTAGATTACAATATCAATAATTGGAAATAAATAGATTATATTATTACCGACAGAAAACTGGAAATAAATTCGAATGACAAAATCAAATTGGACCTAGTTCACAACGTAATTTTATTACTTTGTTTCAAGATAAATATATTAATGTACTTATCAATTAGTAATTAAATTGAATTCATCCAAACTATAGACTACTCAAAGTTCACTTACCCAAGACATAGACAATTGTGTCACACCAAGATTTCTTTTGATGTGATGCTAAACCAACTAAATAAAATGTCCGAATTTGATTGTGACATTGTCCAAAAAAATTAAATAAATCATAATACAAAACATCAATTTGATCAATCGAAGTCAAACTTTTGTTGCTAATTTTCATTGTTGAAATTAGTTTTCTCTTACCCACAAATTTTTTTTAGAGTAATTGTGAAAAATGGATTATTTTGAAAGTCCGTTTACAATTATGTCCACAATGTATAAATTTTGCATATATAGATTTTAACAATATTTAGAAATTAAAAAAATTAAATTTTTGGATGCATTTGTCCCTATTAAACCATTGCATTTTTTTTAATTAAATAAAGAAAATTCCCTTATTTAGAAATTACAAGCTATTAATTGTAAATTTCATTAAATGGTATAAAAATATTAGATTATCTCTCCAATTAATTGCATTCCAATATTAACAAAACATCATTAATGTATAGATTTATTAAAAAATATATTTTTTTTCATTTCCACATTTTCATTAATGTCATTTTCTTCCTAAGTCACCGACAGTGTGCTTTCTGTCAACTATTTCTTTATTTTTTCATTTCATTTTCGCTGGCAGTGTCCTTTCCAATCACCATTTCCTTCAACCAATCCGTCCACCATTTTATAAACAATGAGTAAGCTATATTTTTTGTCATACATTTTTCATCTTTTACTGTATATATTTTCGTTTTGCTATGAATATGAAAATATTTCAAATATGTTATTTTCATTGTTTTCAATCAAATATCGAATGCAGTCGGACTATGCAGGTATATATTATATAAGAGTACATATGTAATCGGAGTACATATTTTATAATACTCGGTATATATGTTCACATAATTACTTGGATTAATTAATTTTTGCCTTTTCTTAGGTATACCCAGTTGATAATGTTCAGTATCAAGTCGTTAATGGAGCTGAACAACATGAAGTGAATATTGTCTACAAGACTTGTACATGTCGACAGTGGGACCAATTATAAATTCCTTGTTCCCATGCGTGTGTTGTGTTATCAAGAAAAAACTTGTCAATCAAAGATTATGTTTCTAACTACTATTCCAACAACGTTTTGCGTTCAATATACAGTGGTTTAATCCATCCTGTTGGCGATCAGGAAAGTTGGGACATTCCAGAACACATTAAGAACATTAAGTTTCTGCCTCCAAATTTGAAACGTTCGGTTGGTAGACCAAAGAAACTCAGGATTCAATCGCCATTGGAGTTTAAGAAAAAAGTTAAATGCGGACGTTGTAGATGTCTTGGTCACAATAGGAAGACTTGCAAATTTCCCATTTCTCAGTAGTAATAGTTTCTAATTTTAAATATTTGCAACTTGAACATTTTATTTCTATATTCTCATTGTTTGTTATTAATTTTAAATTCAAATTTGTTCTAGATAATCTTATCTTTAAATCTTATTTGGATATATATTATATTTATTACCTGTAAATGTATTCATATAGTAGAATATATTTTTTATACATGTTACGTCTGATTCTTATATATGGGCCATATGTATAAATTTGAATATACATATGGCTAAATATAAAAATCAGACGTAACATATATTAAAAATATATATGAATAAGAAATATATAATCGTATAATATATACTCATGTTTACTTCAAAGTTTTAACAGTAATACCCATTCAATACTATTAAATTTTAATAGTAATACCCATTCTCCATCTCATTTGACTTATTCTGTTTTGATGTCATGCTTGATGATCCTAACAATCGTTGACTCTTCCTTATCTCTTGTCTTTCTACCTCAGAAATCTTTACCATATTCTAATAAATAGTGTATTATATTAATACGATGTGTCTATCCCAACATTCCAAAACTATAAACTTCATTATGAAATCACATTTATATTCTAAAATAGTGTATATATTTTTTACACTTTTTGAATTTATGTTTACACTATACTAATATGTTCACCGTATTAAAAAAAATTACGTATATATTCATTCCAACAGAGTATTTAATAAAAAATTCAGAACATGATGTTAAATGGTTTTCCCCTAACATATGAAAACATAATTTGTAAGGATTTGTAATAATAATTGGGTTCAATGAGTGTACAGTTTTGGCTTCACTGAGTGTAATCAGATTTTTCATGAAGCACAACACCACAAAGTTATATATACTTTCATACATTGTATGATACCACAAATGAACTAATCGAAGGAAAAACGCATGCATTATATTTAAATCATACCTTCAGTAATTTTAGTAACAAAAAAAAAAAAAACGATTACTTCCTACAATTCATTTTTGGTCAAGAACCAAAAGAGAGGATGCATTTTATGGTGTTAACTTTAAATATACATTTCTGTAAACTTCATCCCCCCTAAAAACCCACATGCATTTCTTTAAACTTCATCCCCCTAAAAAAGCACATGCATTTTTTGGTCAACAACAAAAACAGAGGTTCCATTTTACGGTATTATCTAGTAAATATCAGTGATATACAAAAACCCCAATGTCTCAGAGAACTTACTTCCCGATATAGACTATGTATATTTTCCGAGTTTGTGAAGCAAAGCTCTATCGTTGTGGATGGATTTTCGCCGTTCGTCGTGGATGGACTGAAAAATCCTAGTAGTCGTTCGCCGTTCAGACTAGTTGAGAGAATCTATGGCAGTCGACTGAATGTTTTGTGGAGAAAGAAAAAGTTGGCAGTTGTTTTGGGCATGATTTGCCTATTTTTAGGAAACAATTTTGGAAGGAATTGAATACGAACAGTTTTTGCCTTTTTTCTATTTTCATTTTATTTTTGGAATTTTTAATATACAATTGGTACAATTGTAATTGTGCCTCTAAATGCAGTTTCTTTATTTAAAACGTTGGACATGGATGCAAATTTGAAAAGTTTTGGACATATCTACATGTGGCCTACTTGAAATGGCCCATTTACGTAGTTTACCCTTTTTTTTATTCACTCTTATTTGATCTCCCTTTGTGTTTCGTTCTTGGTCGACATAGAAGGTAATGACGTCGGTAGTCAATGATATAATTAAATAAGGATGATTTATTCTTACAAAAAAGGGGGGGGGGGGGGGGGGGGGGATTTATCATCAAAATGAAATGACGTGTATAAATTAAATTCAAAATCAATGAAATGAAAAGTTTTAAGCCCCAAATTTGGCGAAGGTTTTTTTTTTTTTTTTTTAAATTTAAACTTAAATTTATTGATACTCATATTATTTAGAGCAAAATGCACATTTAGTTTTCGAAGTTTGAACTTAATGTCTATTTGGTCCATAAAATTTTAAAAAAGATACTTTAATCTCTCGTATTAACAAAATAATTTTAAATGATTTTTAACTTAACTTCAACTTATTGAAATTGTGACTAGACCCTTGTCTACTGACGTGGATTAGTTGAGATGTGAAAATTTGATTGATTATTTGACAAATAAACTGAAATTTTAGTTTAAAAAAGTAAACCCTTAAATGAAAATTATAATAGTTAAAAATAGTTAAAAATATTTAATATCTTCCTCTCCAACCTGCCTTGGCGTTGATCAATAGTTCACTCCATCGTAGTCCAGGCACCAGTTGCCAAATCGCCGCCCGTTGTCGACCGCCACCATCACCGACTACACCAGCCAAAGAACAACAAAAGCATCAAATTTGGCTGAAACCTGCGAAAAAAAGACAACTCCACCTCAAATCATGTAATCTAAAACCAAACTTTCTTAACACCCAACAAATTTTGAGAGAAAATGAGCAATACCCATGAACCAAGTAGAAGAAAAACGCTAAAAACAAAGAGATTGGCCATTGTGGCCATTGGTCGAAGAGGTGGGGGGCAACCCAAAACAAAAGAAAGAAACCTAATTGATTAACACTTGAGAGCAGCGGCGGATCCAGGATTTTATGTGAGGGGGGGCACAAATTTATATAGATATAATTTTAGATACGTTGATGTAATATTCAAATTATGTGATATCGATTACTAAATTATAATAAACCATTGTGTATGATATAGGTTTGTTTAATATAGAGATAAAAAAATATGACTTTATATATCAATAATTTTAAATTAAAAAAATTTAATTGAATTATCTAAATAAATGTACTAGAAAAAAAATTCTTAAAAAAATTACCAAAAATGTAAAAATATTTTAATTATTTCTATCTAGCTGATATAAATAAATAAATAAGTGTATATATATATATATATATATATATATATATATATATATATATATATATATATATACCAAAAACTCATTTCATATTTTTTTTTAGTCTAAACTATTATTTTCGTCCTTGTATTTTCGAACTTATTCTATTCTAGTATTATTTTCACATATTCAAATACAATCCTTGTACTTTCAATAATCTTAAAATTAGTCCTTATTGTTAGTTTATGGTTAAATTTTTTAAAATAAATTTAATTTTATTACCTTTCGCTTTATAATTTTTTCAAAACATGTTAACGTGGTATCTTTTATTTAGTAAAAATGATTATTATTATTTTACCAAGCTCTATAAAAGTCACTTCAAATTAATAAAGATGACCAGTTTGAAGATTTATTGAGAATACATAGGCTAAATTTGAATATTTGAATGTAATTGAACTAAAATAGGATTCCTAAAATATAGAGGCTAAAATAGTATTTTAACCTTCTTTTTATCTCATAAATAAATTTAAATATATTAAAAAAAATAAAAATCTTATTCATTAGGTAAGCTAATTCATAATAAAAAGTTTAAATAAATACATAACCATATTTTTTTTACTGTAAAAATCTGAATTATTTAGTTTGAAAAATAAATGTATATTTTAAAAATGAAAATGGATTCTTATTTCTCAATCTGGGGCACGGAATTCGAAGTTTTACTTATAAAAATAAAATTTGCAAGCACTGTGGCTCGAAATAGGGATCTGGGGGAGGGACACCATGCATGAGAAGGACAAAGAACCAACGAACCAAAGTGATTTTTGTTTATTTTAAGCTAAGTTATACATATATATCTTTTAATTGAGGGGGGGCACGTGCCCCCCCTGGCCCCTTCTTAAATCCGCCCCTGCTTGAGAGGTCCCATAGAGGTTTAATAGACGTAGAAATTGAACTGGGAAGGTTCAAATTTCAAGACGATGTGATTTTAGTGAGTAGAAATTGAAATGGGAAGGTTCAAATTTCAAGATGTTGTGATTTTAGTGAATTGAAAAGAAATAAAAATATGGAATGATGCCAGTTAAAGATCAAGGTGATATTTAGGAACTTTTGACCCGCTAGTTTAGAATCAAGAATCTTGAGAATCTTTAGTTGAAATCATAAACTCTAGAGTTCCTGATTTGGAGTGTAGGATTGGGTTTGACTGAGTTTGTTTAAGCTTTCTTTTTAACAATTTTTTTAGGCTATTTTTTTTTAAGATCCATTTTTTTACTTGATAATTGTTTGTTGAATTGCATATTAATATTTTAACCAATTATGTGAATCAATTGTTTTAAATATGAATGTATAGTTTGTACAAGTATATTGATATCTCATTTACTCCATTCATTATGATGTAAAATTAAATAACATTAGTAAGAACATATATTTTAAATAATTAATACGTGGGAAATAAGAATGGTGTTGTTGGAGTAAAGGAAATCCATAATACAAATGAAGGTCCGAAGTTCATAATATCATAATACATAAGTTGAAATGAATGAAGAAAAGAAATAACAGTAGTTGTCCAAAACACAAACTAAATTAAAACTAAGTAGTAGCTGATGGTGATGAAGGCATCGAGTTGTCGTCTATAGGAGGAGGGGGTTAGGTTCCAGGTGCTCTCCCTAACACTTCCACATAGTAATTATACTTCCAATATGAGGATAATGCAAATAACGGATGGGTACGAATCCTAGGACAAGTAAGAATGCATGATATGCTCCCTTTTCCAATGTAGATAGCCTTGCTCAGCTTTTCTTTTCCCCTTTCCGTAGCTTCCTTCCTTTTCTAGTCTCCTTTCTCCATCTAAAATGTCTCCTCTAAATACCTCATTAGAAGCCTTGAATTCAGGTCTGATTGGACAATTCTAATGCATGGGCAGCCTCTCATTGGTCCACTTAAGTACAGCTGGCTCCACTTTTGGACATCTCAATTAATGAATTTTTTTGCACGTGTGAATCAAGTGGTTCTTTTAATAAAGAGATGTTTCAACAAGGTTTTTTGTTTCTCTCCAAATTCATCTCCCAACATTGTTTTCAAAGCTCTTCACCTTAACCAAAATTCAATAAATTAAGCCCATGTCTTAGCCAAAAGAAGACAATTGTCACATCTTAAAATAATTCACTCTTAACAACAAACACATACAGAACTTGGAGCTTTAACAACCAAAAATCACCAAAAGCACTCAAACAAGCAAGTTTAATAAGAGATTTTTAAATAGAAATAACTCTTCTATTGAAGAGTTATCAAACTCTATTTTAGAAATTAAAAAATTTGGAAGTCTATTTAAAAAATTATAGGATTTAAAACCGTATTTCACAAAGTATTCAAAAAACTATTTTAGGAACTCTATTCTAGAAATTAAAAAATTGGAAGTCTATTTAATAAATTAAGGAATCTAAAACTCTATTTCACAAAGTATTCAAAAACCTATTTTTGGAACCCTATTTTAGAAATTAAAAAATTGAAAGTCTATTTAATAAATTAGGGAATCTAAAACTCTATTTCACAAAGTATTCATAAACCTATTTTTGGAACTCTATTTTAAAAATTAAAATATTGGAGGTCTATTTTAGAAATTAAAATATTAAAAACTCTATTTTGCACAGTATTTTGAAACCCATTTCAAATATAATAGGTTAAAAAATTTGTTTAGTAGCCATTTTTAGTTTTATTTTAACCTTTTAAAAAATTGATTAAGCGATTGGGTCGTTGGGGTGATCGTTGGAATGGTCGTGGGGTGTTCGAGTTGATGGGGTGATTGGGTTGGCGAGGTGGTCCTGGTGGTGGTTGCACCGTGGTCAGGTCGCTAGAGTGGTCGTTGGATAGTTTTCGACAGAAGTTATCGGGTGGTCAGGTCGCTGGAGTGGTCATCAGGGTGGTAAGGTCCCCAGAGTGGTCGCTGGGTGGTTGTGGCAGTGGTTGTCGGGTGGCTGGAATCTTTGTCGGATTGGTCATTAGGGTGGTTGGGTTGCTTGGTGGTCGAGTTGCCAGGGTGGTCACCAGGTAGTCGTCAACGGTGGTTTTGGGTGGTTAGGTTGTCAAGTCGTCGGGGGTAATAGCCGAAGTAGTCATTGGAGTGGTTTGGTTGCTAGGGTGGTCGGGTCATCAGAGTGGTCGTTGGCAGTAATTGCTAGGTGGTCAGATTTTTGGGGTGGTCGTCAACTATGGTTGCTGGGTGGTCGGGTCGTCAAAATGGTTGTCAGATGGTCGTTGTCGGTGGTTCAGGCAAGTGAGTCGTCGGGGTTGTTGGGTCATCGAAGTGTCAAGTTGTTAGGGTGGTCGAGTCTCAGGGGTGGTCGTTAGACTGATCTCTAGAGTTTTCATCGCAGTGGTCGTTAGACTGGTCTCTAGAGTTTTCATCGTAGTGGTCGTCGAAGATAATTGTCAGCGGTGGTCTAGTTGCCTGTGTGGTCGTCGGAGTTTTCGTTGTCGGTGGTCGTCGGGTAGTCGCGAAGTTGTCATCGGAGTTGTTGTCAAAGTGGTCGCTGCAAATGGAAAATAGCAAATGGAAGAGGAAAACATGGCACAAACCCTGTGGGGTTGCACTGTTGTAACTGATAAGCCTTAGAATTAAGGCTTATTTAAGTCCCAAGTGCTCAAAAAACTCTTGTTTGTCCTAAGATTAATTGAAAATGGTGGGAAATTGATTGAAATTAGGAAAGAATGAAATGTGATAGCAATTGGAAGAGAGTTCTAAGTAATGTGGTTCTTTTTGCAGGAATTTCGGAAATTGCCAAATCAAATTGCTAAACCGTTTTGGCAATCCTGGGCAGAACAGGAATTTCGGAAATTGCCAAATCAAATTGCTAAACTGATTTGGCAATTGTGTTATGGACAGAAATTTCTAGGGCGCGAACGAAAAAACCATATATGGGAAGAACAAATTCCGCACGATTCAAGGGAATTAGAGCATGATTTTTGGGCAATCTTCAACCCTAATGAATGCCTACAAATAGGGAAGAAGAAAATGAGCTATTAATTGGATTTTGAGGGCGATTTGAAGGATCAATTTCGTGGGTTTTTGGGTTTTAAAAAAGGAAAAAAATTCTACATTAAACCCATTTCGAGATTCTTCAATTACAGCCCGATTTAGAGGAATTTAAGCACGAAATTTGGGCATTCTTCAACCCTAATGAAGGCCTATAAATAGGGAAGAAGATGAGGAGCAATGCAAGTCGATTTGGAGGCGTTTTGGGAGTTTATTTTGTGGGTTTTTCCTCTGTTTTTCTGCAACTTTTTTTTCCTGCTTTTGCTCTCTGTTTTGCTGTTTTTTTTAGCTTCTGTCTTTATTTTCTTTTGAACTTTCTTCTTGTATACCAAGAGTGATGGTAGCATCATTTTGTTCATCATTCGAATTGGATTTGGGAAGCATTTCTAGTTGTTAATTTCATGGGTTTTCTTTCTTTACGTTAATGCTCTGTTTTTCTTTTTTTCTTTTCTGCATCTTTTTCTTTGTTTTTATATTTCTTCAAGTTCTTCTTGTATTACAGAGAGATACTCATGTTCTTCTTTTGATTTATCCAATCAATTCACGTGAAGAAGTTGGGGTTTAAGTTCATTCTTAGAGAATTTGGCTCGTGGGTTTCATTTTTTTGTTTTACACTTTGTTTTTCTGCAAGTTGTGCAAATTCTGTTTTTGCCAAAAAAAAATTCAGCATTCTGTTTTTCTATTTTTATTCAATTTTCTGTTTTTATTGAAAAGTGTATAATTCATTATATTTAGAAGAAAAAGGAAAAAGATAGAATTGCCCATTAATGTCTCTGATTTTTGTTTTTAAATTTAATTTAATTTGAGAATTATAGTCAACTTAAGGTTGAATGCCCAAATTTTCCTAGGTTCTACAAGGTTGAATGTTTAGAATATATTTTTGTGTTAATTAGCAATTTTCTTAATTTTCTAATATGATATTTTCTTCTAAAATTAATTTTAGGATTTTTATATTTAATTTGAGCTAAAACTTCTTAGGGGGTTCAAGGATGTGAATTCCCTAAGAAGTAATTGTAGCCAAAATTTCAATAAAAACCAAGCCTACATCTCAATTGTTTGCTTGTGTTGATTAAAATTCCGTTGAGATCCTAGTTTGATCAACTAGGATATCAACTCAAGCTTAGATCTAATACCGACAGGGTTAGTGATAAGCGGATTTCACACAAGTAATGGAGTAAAAGAGCTTAGACATAAGTCATTCCTTACCCTAGACATAGGGATTAAGGACTCCAAGACCCATAAAATTGTAAGCCAAAAATTATCTAAGATAGAGGGACTATAGACATATAGGTCTCTCACTTAGCCTCCTAAAAAACCTAAATTCAAGGTAAATAGGAGATGCAATTTTGGTTTACAATTGAGTGTGGAGTAGGTTGGACTTGCAATTTTGGCTTGCAATTACGACTTAGGGCAATGACATTCTTGAGCCTCATCCTTTATCATTTCATTATCTAAGTTCATCCAAATTGCTATTTCATATTGCCAATTTAGATTCAGCAATTTAATTTTGCAATTTTTAGTCATTTCGCTCATTGCCAATTTAGAATATGCAATTCAATTCTGCAATTTCTGTTATTTCCAACATTGTCATTTCTAGATTTAGCAATTGGATTTATCAATTTCTGTTTTTTCACCAACAACCTATCCCGATTTTATTTTTGCATTTTTAGTTTTCCATTTGCAATTTTTCTTACACTTTTGCAAAACAAAACTTTTGTTACTCCGTTCCCTGTGGGATTCGATACTTGGTACTCATAGACCATTTTATATTACTTCGATCGCGTGCGCTTGCGTGACCACCGATTAGTAACCCATGGGGTTGTGTTTCAAAATCAAGAGTTTTGAACACCTTGTGTCAAACATAGTTGTAAGTTTGGAACCTAAAACTATCCCAACCCATCATCCTGCCAACGCCCCCTTAAGAACCATGTATGTGGATTTTCTTAAAAAAAAATCTTTTGGGTTGTTGCATAATTTTAGCCTTGGGTGGTGGTTTGCGATAGGCGATGACCAACTTAATGGCGATGAGCAGCTCGGCTGTGACTAGCGGCAGGACTGGACAGTGATGGGTATTGGAGGGCTAGAATAATTTTAGAGGAAGAAATTTTGAATATTTTGTTTTAAATCATTTTAATATTTCAGTTTATTGGCCAAATAATCAAACAAATTTTGACATGTCAGTTAATCCACGTCAGCAAATAACGGTCTAGTCACAATTTTGTTTAGTTAGAGTTAAGTCAGGGATCATTTAGAATCCTTTTTTAAACGTGAGGGACTAAAGTATCTCTTTTGAAACTTTAGGGACTAAATAGACATCAAGTCTAAACTTCAGGGACCAAAAGTGTATTTTGCCATATTATTTATTTTTTTAGAACAGATACTTGTTGTATTTCATTACAAACAAGTTATGCTTCCAATTTTTTAAGTAAAGTTGAAATTTTGGTTAATTTATAAGATTAGTCCCTAAACTTTCAAGTTTGTGTCTATTTGATCCATGGACTTTAAAAAGTGTCTTATAAGTCGTTAAATTTTAAAAAGTGTCTTATAGGTTTTTAAAATTTCAATTTTGTGTCTAATAGGATTTTTAATTTTTAAATTTGTGTCTAATAAGTCTTTGATCTATTCGACGTTTTCTAAAATTTATAGACCTACTAGACACAAAGTTGAATGTTTAGGACCCTATTAGACATAAAAATAAATTTTCTATTTAATAGATCAATTAATTTTTAAAATGTTTGAGTATCTCAGGGACCTATTAGACATAAATTTGAAAGTTCAAGTACCTATTAGATATTTTGAAAGTTTAGAGACCTATTAAATACAAAATTGAAAATTCAAAAACTTATTATATATTTTTTAAAGTTTAGAGATCTGTTAGAGATTTTTTTTTATTATTGTTGTAGTTTTTAAAACTGATTATAAAAATATTGTAAATTTAGAAACTTGAAAGTTTACAAACTAAACATGTAACTCAACCTAAATTTTTAAAGAAAGGGAGAGGTGTCATAATGAAAGAGATCCGATTGTGAGGTGAGGCTAAAAGGGCTGTTGGGTTGGGCCTGGCAAATGGGTATTTAAATATTGGGCTGGGTTATATTTTCCTTTTCATATACTTATTTGGTTTGGTTTGACTTTTATCAGATATTTGAACAACATCAAAAAAATATGTTTTCAAATTTAAAATAAAGAGTCCAAATTCTTTTAAATAACCAAACTAAACAATTAAATAACCAAATTAAACAAGTTAGTTTAGACTGACAAACCTGTCTTTCAAAATCATCATATTTATGACAAACATAAATACGTTTTTCAAAAGAGTCAAAAACACCTTAAAATACTATGTGAGAAAGCAATCTCTGCTCTTAGAGTGAGTTTGAAATTACTTTTGAAATGTCAAAAAATATGTTTAGCTATTTAGTAAGAATCCTCGAATTTTTCATAGTATTTCATTTGATAATTAAAAGTGCTTTTAGAAAAAGTTATTACTCATTATTTCCCATTGCCTGATAAAAAAGCATCTCAAAAATGCTTTTAAAAGTGTAAAACCAAATACTAACACAATTTATTGTTAAGTCATTTTTATTAGAATGCGTGCGACTAAAGTACTATTGATAAAAACATTTATTTTAAAAACACTTAAAAACCCACCTTTAATTAACTCAAAATTGATTATGATCACACCAAACTAAGCTCCTAAACATAACCCAACACAGAGAGAGCATCATTGATCTCATTTGAAGGAAAAAAAAAGAAAACTATCAAATTTATTAAACAAGAGCTCAGATGCAAGGAACACAAATAAAATGAACTTTCCTTGGAAGCCAAACTGGTCACCATGGATGCAAACAGAACTCAGAAACTTTGAGTTGAAAAGCAGAACACAAAAACATTCAAGAATTTGACAAAGAAACAAACAAAGAAGAAACTTCAGACACAATACATTAAAAAAAACATCTTCATCTTCCTAATTTTGGTTAACTTTCCTGCAGTTCTTTCTGATCTCACCCCTTGAACCAGTGAGAGGAGAAATGTTCCCCATCTTAACCATGGACTTGGCAAATTGCTCAAAAAAGAGCTCTGAATTCTCTGCATATGTCCTCACCAACTCTGCCGATTGTTGGTTCTTTGTCAACAGGACTTGATCTGAGTTCAGAAGACCCTTTGCAGCCAAAAGGTTCTTGAAATAGTAGTTGTCGAACTTCGTCGGGCTGACGTAGTCCAGGAAAAAGAGGTTCTGATCACCCCCTGATCTCGGGCATCGCTTGCGCAATTCAGCGGCGTACGATGGATCGAGAGAAGAGTCGGGCTTGGCATTGCCAGATTGGTTGTAGAGTCGTTGCCTGAAGCTAGTGCAACGAGAGTTTCCAACGGTGTGGCTTCCTGCATTCATTTGCAGTGTCACAGTTGATAAGTTAAGGCATATTTAATCTTTTATATATATATACTATGCTCTAAACGAGTCGAGCTCTGGCTGGCTCGTAAGAGCAAAAATAGAGAAGTTTTACCTGAAAGAGCAACAAGATCAACAATGTCAAGGCCTTGTCTCTTGAATTTTGTGAGAATGGTTTGGAATGTGTTGTTTGGAGCTGGGATGTCATTGTTAGAGCCACTTAAACTTGCTCCTCTTGAGTCCCTTCTTCCAAGTGGAACTTCCCAACTGGGTCCTTCTGTCTTTAGTACAAATTATCACAAACTCTCAGCTCAAAGATATGGAAAAAGAAACACAAATAAAGCGGATACGACGATTCGTTTCAAATGAAAAAAAAATGATATTGTTTGAATTTGAACTTGGGATGGATCATTTTTCTTCTAATACCTTGTTAAATCGTCGTGCGATTTAAAAGTTTTAAAGTAATTGAATTGTGTAAATGTAAACGAAAAAGATAGAAGCCTTACTATGACGGTGGAGTCTCTTGCAGCGATGGCCAAGATATCAGCGCAAGAAACAGTTTGGGGACACTCCTTTTCCAAGGCAGATTTGATCTCATCAATGACTTCAAAGCCTCTAGCAGAGTTCCTGTTTGGATTGGACCTTTTCTCACTAGCTATTTTCCCACTGCTATCCAACAACACTGAACCATCACAGCCCTGAAAATTGTTTGATGTTAGTAATTAGCTTTTCAAATGACAGACATGGATGTTCAAATCCATGTTCAGCTCCATTCATTTTCAAGTTTCAATCCAAATCAAAATTATGTTCAAGAAATATGAGTATTAGAAACACTAAAAATGATAGTTTTAGAAAATTTGTTTTTTGTTTTTGAGTTTTGGTCAACAGTTTCCAAAATGTTTTTTTAAAAAAGAGTGAATAAGATCATAAGAGAAACTTTTTGTTTTGTAATAACCTTGACAAAACAATCATGGAAATGAAGCCTAATCAATGAAGCAGCGATACGAGCTTCCTTGGCAAAAGCTTTAGCCACAATGGACTTCACTATCTCTTGAGCTCTTGGACAAGAATGGTCATAGAATTGAGGATACAAATAATCGCCATAACTGCCACCGCCGCCACCACCGCCACCGCCGCCAGTTTTGTGAGAGAAACAAACCGAAGCCAAGCAAAGAAGAGCAAAAACAAAGAGAAAGCTTCGAGATCCAGCCATAACGCGCTCTCTTTTGTTTGTCAAAAACTTCTAGAAAGCACCTCAAGAAGAAAAAACTTGGAAGGCTTGCTACAATGAAGATTAGGAGTGTTAATTTATAGAGTGAGACTTTGTGGAATAGTCTTCTCTAAAGGGAAAAACTAATCAAAGTAAAGAAAAGAAAAGCAGTGAAGAAGCAAAAAAGCTGGAGTTGGTAGCTAACTGCTAAAGCTTTACGTAACAAAGAAATAAAGGATTTTGGAGTTGGTAAATATGTGAGTGTTTGCTACTTGCTAGGTCTTTTTTTTTTTTTTTAAAAAAAAAAAAGAAGGATTGCTAGGTCTTATACTTCACTTCAATTTGATGCTTTTTAGTTAATTAATTAATTGTAATCTCATTATGGAAGGATTAGCAAACCCTCTTGCTTTTGATTCTCTAATAATGATCATTCATTAGTACTTGCTACTTTAATTGGGTTGTAAAATTAATAAGTCAAACTCCTATTGCACATGTCTGTTTTATTTATACACAAAAAGTTTAATTGATTTGGAAGTTAAGATATCTTGTTCTTAAGTTTCTATTTAATAGAAAATTTTCTTCTAGAAAAGTGATTAAAAAAGTTACGCAAAACAAGTTTTTTTTTTTTGAGGTGTTTTTAAGAATTTGGTCATATATAGTTTCTCTTATGAAAAAGTGATATTTTTGTGCACTTCATGTTGGAATTAATTTATAAGTGAATTAATAATTTAAAGATGATAGTATTTCGACTACCGAACAATCATATTTAAGTGGTAATAATTATGTAGCTACAACCTTTTCATTCAAAAGTGTGCCCTGTTGAATAAGTAGATCATGGTCTTCCATGTACTGTGTTTTTTTTGTTTTTTTTCTTTCAATTTCTTATTATCCATCACATAGTAATTGATGTAGATCTAAAGTCTAAGTAGCATAATTGAGGGACATCAATAATTCATTCAATTTTCTCCTCAAAACTCAAACAAAGAAATTGCGAGTAAACACACTCATTATTTATAATAAAAATAATAAAAAGTCATATCCAATGAAAAAAAAATGTAACCTATCACCTATGTTTTTAAAAAAGATTGGTCAAATTAAAACTTGAATTTTTATGGTTTTGGCATAATTTCAATTTGGTCTCTATGATTTTAAAAGTTTTAATTTGGTACCTATGGCTTTAGTACCAAATTATTATTATTATTAATTAAAAAACATTATTTTTTTTCTTTTTTCTTTCTCTCTCTTCTTTCTCCCTCCCTTCTTTCTTCTCTCCCCTTGCTCGAATCCCCCTCCCCCTTCCCCATTTTTCTTTTCTTTCCCTCGATTTACATCAGCCCTCACCGTCACCCAGCCATTGTCGTCGCCCAATCGTCACTCTGGGTCACGCCACTTGAATGTCGTCGTCTCGCCTCCATTACTGCACGCTTGGCTGCCAGCACTGATCCGAAGAAGAAGAAAAGGAAAAATTTTGGGAAAGAGGAAAAGAAGAAGAAGAAGAAGGGAGGTATTTTGCCCAAAATTTTTCCTTTTCTTCTTCTTATTTTATAAATGTCACGTCAGCATTTTGTTACTAGTTCACGAAAATTTGAATGGAAGGACTAACCGTGTAACTAAATCCAAAACTCGTGGGCTAAATTGTTGAGTTTAAAAACTTAGGGACCAAAATGGAACCAAATGCAAAACTAAGGGACCAAAAAAGTAGTTTGCCCTTTTTTTTAGTTAGTCTTAAAGTGTTATACAATAAACTAGCATACGTAGCCAAATGAAAAATATTAGCTCATTGTCATAGTAAAAAATTGTATCAATTTGATAACGATAGGGATGATTTGTGAAGCTTGACTAAATTATAGAAACTAAATTGAAACAATACGAAAGTCATAGGGATCATAATTGTAATTTAACTAAATTATTATTAGTTTTGAATATATAATTAAAAGATTATAAAGATCCTTTCGTTAGGTACATAGGACACCTCTATATGTCCACAAAAAATGGGGCCTTATTGGGTTATATTGCCATCTAGCTTTGAATTTTCTTCTCATTTGTTCAATTATATTTTTCTAATGGTGCTCTTTCACTTCAAACCACCTAATTCCCTTGATAATTCAATTTCATTATTAGTGATTAAGGTGAGATTGGTATGATTTTTGAAATAACAAAAAATATTTTTCGTCAATTAATATTTTGATAATATTTAATTACATAGTCAAAGGTAATCTTAAAAGATCTCAAAACACTAAAACTACTTCCTAAGAAAACACTTGTAGAATTATTTTAGTCCAAATAATTGACTGAGAAACACTTTTAAAGATTTGTTTGTGAAACACTTTCAACTAAAGTGGTTACAATTAAAAGTGCTTACAAGTACTCTCACAAAGATTGTTTGATTTATTTATTAAAAATTCAAAATATAGAAAGTGGGGGTTTTAGAATTAGTGAAGTAAAAATAAAGAGATAAGAAGGTAAATTAATGTAATGAAGATCTAGCTAAATATATAGTTTCAGTAGTGATTCTTGAGATTGATCGAATCAATTAGTTTTTTTTTATTCATTCATGGTTACAGTTGTTTCTCTTGTCAATAAACAATCCTAGAGAAACTTTTAGAATTTAATTTATCAACAATATTAAGATTGAGAGACGACCAATTCTAGTAAATATAAGAAATACGAAACATTCGATTCATTTAGATTGATTACACCCTTGAAATTGTATAGTACAAAATTTGATTTTACAATTAAAATGTGGATTGATGGGGTAAAAAGGAAAAAAAAGGAAAAAGAAAAAAGAAAACTTTGTAAGTCAATAATGAGATGTACATTATTGTTGGGGGGATTGAATTGAAGGGAAGGCACCGAAAAGTAGGGGCAGATTCAACTGCTTTGTTGAAAAACCTAAATCAAAAACCAATCACAATTCTCTTTTATTTAAAATGGCATTTTTTTTAAGTTTCAACGTTGGAAAGTAAGTAGAATATTCCCACCCAGCCTTTTTTGCTTAACAGATAATATTGAACTAATCCAACCAAAACAAAATGTTTTTTTTTTTTTTTTTGGGTCGCCAATCCTACAAAATTATAATAAATAGGGCAAAAGAAAAGAGACCGACAAGAGATTTAAAATGTGAAACCTGATCCTAAAATCAAGAAGAAAAGGACGAAAAGAAGACTCATCAAACCCAATACCAAAATCTCAAATTCAATTGAAAAAAGACAAAAATGAATTTATACCCCTAAAATTTTAGGAGTTGTATCAATTAAAATCCTAAACTAACAATTATATCAATTAATTAAACTCATGAATTTTCATAAATGAATCAATTTGAATCCTTTATTTCAAACACATGAGCAATTTTTAAATGGAGGGTCTACTTTTTTTAAGAAGTATGCACACGTATAAGAATTGATGCATGAACGATTTTCAAATGGAGGGTCTAAATTGATTCACTTAGAAAATTTTAGAGCTTTAATTGATATAATTATAATTAAGTCTCCACACGTGTGAACTAAAGTTTTTTAAATTGAGTTTAACGGAGGGTGTAAATTGATACATTTATGAAAGTTCAGGGTTTTAATTAATACAATTATTAGTATAGGGTTTTAATTGATACAACTCCATAGTTTTGGGAGTATACATTGATTTTTTTCTTAAAAAAAAAACTAATGCAACAAAAAAGAAAAGAAAAAAAAGTTAGGCCCCATTTGATAACCATTTGGTTTTTAATTTTTAGTTTTTGAAAATTATACTTGTTTCCTCATAATTTCTCTACAATAATTTTCATCTTCTTTACAATAGTTTTCATCTTTGTTAAGAAAATATTTGAGTTTCTAGTCAAATTCCAAAAACAAAAATAAGTCTTTGAAAACTACTTTTTGTAATTTTTAAATTTTGGCTTGATTTTTGAAAATACATAGAAAAAGTAGATATAAGAAAACATAGAAACTCATAGTGTGAAGTAGTATTTATAGACTTAATTTTTAAAAATCAAAAATTAAATAATTGTCAAACGGGTCTTAGATATTGTATCTCTCTATTATAGGGCAACATACTCGAGTCTACAACTCCCTTCCAGGATAAGGGATTCTTGTAATCTTATTAGTCAAAAATTTTTAACCAAAAATATATATATAAATGTTGGAGATTTTTCTAAAAAGTCAAAATTTGATCGACTCAATCAATTAAGAGATTTTTTCTTTTGTCTTTTTCGTCACGTTTTTATTTCTGTGAGACATAAATTTAAACTTTTTTATGAACATGCAACCATGTAACATGATCCAGCCTAAATTCTCTTTTAATTGAGAACTAAACTGAAGATGCAATAATGTGATTTAAGAATCTTTAGAAAAGCTTCGGCATAATCTTTTTTGGCTGTTTGCTAATATGAAAATACTAACATATTATTCAATGATACTACTACAATGTGGCTATCTCATAATAATCGTTCGATGCCTCCTAATAACCACTTTAAATGAATTTGAGGTATTTATATCTCTTCATCCAACAATATAAAAT
This sequence comes from Trichosanthes truncata, assembly GCA_033996785.1. Taxonomy (NCBI): domain Eukaryota; kingdom Viridiplantae; phylum Streptophyta; class Magnoliopsida; order Cucurbitales; family Cucurbitaceae; genus Trichosanthes; species Trichosanthes truncata. The sequence goes on from JAWPNB010000003.1 coordinate 77,055,237, forward strand.
TGTCAGCTACATTGTGACTACCTCACTGAATAATTTCTCACCGGGTTGGGTAAAATTATGATTACCATTATAAAGGGAAAAATATAAGAAAGAAAAGAACCGGAGATGGCCAACATGAGCATAGCTCAACCGGCATAAAAATATGTATCCTTGACAAAGATATCAGAGGTTCGAATCCATACCCTAAAAAAAAAAAAGAAAAAAAAAACGTGATGGAACAATTCTACCACTCGCCTAATTTTTAGCCATTAGGCTAAGTTGAACAATCACCAAAATAAAAACAAAAGATGGGGGTTGGGGAGATTACTCTTTTTGGGCCCTTAACCTCTTTGCATTTCTTAATTTGCAAGTCATCCTTATATTGATTTTTTTCATTAATAACAAAGCATCATAATAATAATTTTGTTTTAGTCCCTAAATTTTTAGTTTGAGAACTTATTTTTCTAGCATCGTACCTCTAGCACTTTGAATAGTCAATTTAAACACTAAACTTTTTTTCCATTTCATCAAATTAGATCTTGAATATGAATAATTGTGAAGTTCGATTAATTATGTCTCCACTAGCTATTTTTCTTTTGGAAGATTTTTTATGGGTATGGTGTTGTTTATTTATTTTGTTCCTAAACAAGACTATTTTATGAGTATTTGTTCTTTTAATTGCATTGGGTGCTTTCTAGTTTAAGTTTAAACGTCTTGTTGTTGAGTTTAATTCTTCTTTTTTTTTTTTCCCTCTAATATTGGGAGTTTAAATATTTTTGTAGATTGATTTCGAAATACACACGATGAGGCTTAGTTGGCGTTGAAGAATAATTCAGTGGGTCACTTTACCTTATTTGAGTTGGATAAAAATTGTAAAAAATGGGGTACAGAAGGAAAGAAAACATCTTTTTCAAGGGTCAAGCTTGAGAGAGCAGTCTCTGAATTTCTTTCACTACTTTGCAAGCAAGTAGATAAAATTCCATAAATAAAACTTACCCCCTCATTTTTTTTTTTTTTTTTTTTTTGCATAAAAATGAGTGGATTTCAGTTTCTATTTTTTCATGAAAAGTAAATCCCTAAAGCCAGCCCCTTTTGGTCACAAATTACCTCCCTATCATTTTTCTTTTTTCCAAAATCCTTAATCCTCAAAATTTATCTCTTTTTGTTCTTTCATAGTTCAATTGGTTAAGATATATAATCTCCACCTCATCTTCACATGTTCTTTAAAAAAAAAAAAAAAAAAAAAAACCCTTTTAGTTTTTGCTCTCAACCTATTCATTTCTCCCTTTAACAAAAAATTGAATTCCCTGATCTATTTTTTACCCAAGTGAAATTTTACTCAATCAACCCCTTTGTTATTCACAAATACCTTCAAATAAACACTAGATCATTGTCTCTCTGTACCACATTCAAATAAAACACCGTACCACATAGGAAATCTATGTTTTGGAGGATCTAACCAAAGAATATGGACTATATAATAAAAAATTTAAAAGTATCAACTTGTAAATTTGTAATGATGCAAAGACCATCGAAACTAAAACGATAATTTAAACATAATTTGTTTATACAAAATATAAAGATATATTAGCTCCAAAGCATAACTACAGCATATCCTCTCACCTTTAAATTTCTTTGAAATTAAATCAAATAATATGAAAACAGAATGTCAAAGTTAGCTCAAAAGTGGTGCCTGGCCATACAACTCTTAATTTGCAAATTAAGGTCTAAAAGAAATGGCTCTTTAATCATTCCCACGGGAAGCCCATGCAACGTAATTTATATTAAGTTGAAAAAGAAAAAAGGGGTTATTAGTTTCATTATTATTTTGATGGAACCTTCTTTTTTTTCTTTCACTTAATTATGACAATTGGGTTAAGATTCGATTAATTTTTCTTTGCTTTGTCTCGAAGTGACCCTTTTGCCATAAACTCCAAATTTTCAAATCGGATAAAGACATTGCACATTTTTTCTTTTAAGACAAAGATGAAGAATTGCCCCTACCAATGGATTAGACTATTGGAATTATTCTCTTTTTTACCTTTTTGCTTTGAAATAGCACCAAGGATAAATAAAATATCTATTAAATTTTATTAATTAAATATTAATAATCTGAATTGTGATATGACTCAAACTTGAGCAAAACCCCAAGTTAAGATTCAACAAACAATCGATGGAGAACTTATCAGGATGTGGATGAGGATCCAAGAAAGGTGTACTCCAAACAAAAAATGTCAGCACTAGAAAATAAAAGATTCTTAGTTGAAGAATTTAGGCCATACCAATGAAGAGGTTTGTATGCACAAATTTCGGGGATTAACAGTATTTTATATGTTTCGAATCTACTCACTTTTGATGGGCATCTAACCTCCTCTATTCAATATCATTATAGGATAAAGAAGAATAAAAAAATAATTTAAAAAAACTTTCATATCTAGTCATTATTAACAATGAACAATAATGAAATGTCTTCTTTTTTGGCAAAAAAAAAAAAAATCAAATTGATAGTAATATAACAATGGTGCACCCTTTTGTTACTATTCCCATTTTGGTACTAAGAATACTTTTTCGTGCTCTGCTATTTTTTATGTTTGTGTTATCCCTATTTATTTTGTTTGTTGGAGTCATAGGAATTTTGTTCACTCAATTCAATCAAGAAGCAATTTGTTTGAATATATTAGACAAATGGTTAACTCCGTCTACAAACTTGTTACATAAAAGTTCAAAGGATTCTGAAAATTGGTATGAGGTCCTATAAATGACATCAAAAGGTTAGGTAGTAATAACTTGAAAAACAACTTTCATAAAAGAATGGATACGAAATCTCTTTCCTAGATTGAGTGAAGAAGGTGGATAAATTTTTAATTGTATGCAATAGGACATTGGGATGAGGAGATTATAAATTAATGCCTCTCAAGCAAAAAAGAAGAGCCTTTATTTAGTAGGGTGAAAGATCAGACTCTGATTCAATTAAATTAAAGGGAATTGGATAAAACTTCACACGGTCTTAAAGAGAACCATGATAGATGAGTTTTGATTATACTTACCAATCATATCAATCAAAGGAAAAAAAAAAAGAAAGAAAGAGAGAAAAAGAAAAGATGAATGGTAGGATTAGACTATTGGATTTAATCTCTTTTTGCTTGGAAAGCACGATGGACGAAGAAAATATAGGTAAATTTTGAGAAATCAAATTGAGGTAAAAACACCATTCCATAATCCATACTATTCTGTTAGTACTAGAATTTTCTCGAGTTCATGGCTAGAATAAGAAATCATTCTTAGCTGTGAGTAACGACCGAGCTCAAACTAACCAAGAGCTTGAGGTTGTGAATTGTAGATGGTAGGGAGAGTTTCAATGGAGGAAGAACTTGAACAAACCCTTTTTTCTTTAAGTAAGAAACCAAACTTTCATTAAAAAAAATGAAAGAAAGAATACAAGGGCATACAAAAAACCAAGACCATAATTATAAAAAGGCTGAGTGCCCGACAACCACAAAGAAGCATTAAACCTCGCCACCTCCCAAACTGCCTCACCTGACTTCTCGACCTCCCTAAAAATCCTATTATTCCTTTCAAGCCAAATATCCTACAAAACAGCAAAGAAGCTAGCATGCCAGAACACTTTGTCACTCTCTTGGGATTAGAAGCACCTCCTCCAACAAAGACGGCTGGACCTCCCTCATTCTCCTGGCCCATTATATATATAGTCGTCATCCCTAAATAGCTTTATACTCGAAGAAATTAATATAGCACATGAATCATGGAGATATTTCCCGTATCCAGTATACTACAGTCAACCCATTTGAAAGAGTATGCACCATATGTTCTCTAATCGCTCCAAATCATGAATCTTCTCTTTTCAGGTAGTGGAAATTTTAAAGATTGGAAAGAAAATGTAGACTTTGGGTGCGTGGACCTTGTGGATGAGCCACCAACAGCTACAAAATCAAGTAACCTACATGAGAAAGGAGAATATGATTAGTTGGAGAGATTCAATTGCTTACCTGTGATACTTAATAAGTCTCATGTTGGAAAAAAGTATTTGTGATTCAATTCTAGACGACTTTAAGGGTTATATTAATACTTTTGAGCAACAATTTGAAACTTTTAGACAAATTAGCATTGGGGTGAGCACCTTGATGAATCAATTGTCATCCACAAACTTTGCTGGTACCTAAAAAGAGAACGTGAGAACATAATGGAAATGAGGGGCCTTGCAACTCAACTTAGAACATCGAAGATTTGAGATATATGTCATTTATAATTCATTCTATCCTTCATACTACTGAATAGGACCATTTAAAGTTTTATATGATACACAAGGTCAACTTTTGTTGTTAGACTACGTAGTGGTAAGAGAAAATTATTAATAAGCAGAAAGGAAAAACACCTCTAAAGCAACTAATACTATGTTTGAGAGTGTGACAAGTATTTTTGCCACCCTCAAAAAGCACTTTCCACTCAAAGTCATCATGTTTGAGAGTAACATTAAAAACTTTTTAGTGATTTGTTACTAATGTTTATTTGTTGAAGTGCTTGTTTAAATAGCATTCTCAAACACACCTTAACTAAGGATATGACCAAATGTTTTCTTTTTTCCTGCAAGAAGAAACGACACATGAAAAAAGATTATCCTCACAGATTTTTACTATCAGGCATTCTACCTGTATGGTTAAAACTTCACAAGCACGATTAAGGCTGACCTGAACTCAGCCTTGTATGTTAGACCTTGGGAGCATCATGTCCACCTCGCACAAAGAAGGCCTTCGACCTCCAAAGGAGGACTCCTACTTTCTATCATCCAAAAAGTACTGGACGTCAGCCATTCAACATCCTAACATGTGACCTCAAAACATTGTCAACCATTCACCACACTCAGCGAACCTTGCAAAAAATAGTTAAGCCTCAAGGAACCAGTTTCTCATCACCACAACTCCAGAGCTATAAGCATTGCGCAACATGAACAACTCTAGCCTAGAAAAAGCAGCTCATCTCTCAACGTATCACAGAATACAGAACAAGCGAACTGTCTACTTGTCATGAGTTATCTCTTTTACTTCATGACAACCCTTGTAGTAAGATTTCTAACTTGATTGTTAAAGCTCTTTAGGCTGAAGGTAGTACATTGGTGTCTCTAACTCCTCGCCTCCATATTCTTGCAAGTAAAGATCAAATTCAACAGTAGAGCTCTTCTAGAATGTACACTAATTTGAGCATTGGAATTTGCTTCAGCAAATGGCACACATGTTCGTTGATCATTTCAATAAAAATTTGTTTTATAAGTTGCAAGGAGATAGACAATAGATTATTAGATTTTGACATGGCAAAGGTTTTAGACAATAGTCTAATATATAGGATTTAGAGAGAAACAAAAGCAAAAGGAATATCAACTGAGTAACTACCCTCGATACAATCTATTATCTACACATTGTTCTAAGATTAAGGAATTAACATTATACAAAGAAAGGTCAGTATTTAAATCGTTTCTATAATGGTCATTCATTCTATATAGATAACACTGGTGGAATAATCAAAGAACAGCTTCCATTAAAAAGAAAGAAACAACCGCAGTTTTACAGGTAATTTGCAGGCACTCAAGGGCTTTTTGGTTGGGAAGAATTACGCCCCTGTGGCTTTTCCTGCCCGAAGTTGGGTTTTGTGAACCAGGTGGTATAAAGAAACTGCTTATGAGGTCCTACGTGATTGCACATTAATCTTAACTTCTGCCGTTCCCTCATCCATCTCATCACTATTTTCATGTGCCTTTTGCTTGTTAATCCTCTCAAACCAACTTCCTGGAAAGGAATAGACACTTATCAGCTCATTACAACACCATTTACATACAAAGTTATTTTCTAACAAAATAGCACCAAGTTACATAACAAAAAGAACCCAGAACTGTGACATTTCCATACAAAGCTAAAAGGCATTTTCATCAATCATCCCCAATGTTAATGGGTGTTGAGTTGAGAATACGGCATTGGTCGTTTCACTAGGAGTTAAGCAACTCAGTACATTGAGAGCACATTATTTAGAACAAGTATCCTATTCTGAGGCCTTAGGATTGGCTAAATGTAAATTTATTTTTCAAGAATTTCGAAGCCCCAAATTCCTCGAATGTTTTCAACAAGAATGCAAAACCGAGTTCTCATTTCTAACCATTCTCCACGGTCACAACAAAAACCCCAATTGAAATGATCAAAGTACCTAGCAGAATTCCATCATTCTGATTTATGCGTGAAACTAATTCATATTGAATAAGAAATCTCTATAATTGTTGGAGATAAGATGAAAAAAATGAAGAAATCGAATTAAATTTGAAGCAAAACATAGAAATGACGAAAGAGAAACAGGAATATCATGCTTACCTGAACGCGGTCCCAAGTTTCGGCTATGGTTAGCGGACCATGCTCCCTAACGATGTCGAATATGACTCTAGTGATCGTCTGCGTTTGCTCCGGTGGAGTTTTCAGCTCTATCGGCTTCATCTTCGGCTTTGGCTTCGTCGCGAAATACCTTATTGCAGTCCCAAACATACTGATTTTGTTACCCACAAAACCAGACAGAGAAGGTAATCCTTACCGTATGCTCCGTTCGTCGGAAAATCCAATCGGTATGGTAACCGTCAGGTCTGGGATTGAGAAAAATGGTCGCTGGCGGTGAGCTCCAGTGACTATGGACGGATTTCGGGAATTTCAAATGCAGAGTTGATGGTGAATTTGGGGTTTATAAATACCAGGGATCTTGTACAATCTTCCCACATCATATTAGTTAGGTTGGATTGTAAATTTGTGAAGACTCAAGAGTCAAGATTGAGTTTTTTTCTTTTTATATCTTTTTTTAGTTCAGTGGATTATATCGTCAACTTTTAAAATGGTAAGGGTGCTGTACTCAGATTGGGTTAGGAACAGTCACAATAATGATTGAATATATATTCAAAATTTTGTATGCCCTAATAATTATGGAATTTTCGAAATACTTTTGCAATTTATCTTTCAAACATTCATTCAAGATGTAAAACTGTTAGCCATTACTATAGCAATCCCTAATAATTTCTAAGATAAAATAGAATAAAAGAGCTCTTTTTTTAATTTATTTTTAGTAAAGGCATTTTTTGAGCTTTTTACAAGATAGAAAGAAAACTCGTAAATTCTTAATAAGCGGCCAGTCTAGGTAGAATCTATTTTCTCTAAACTCTTATTATTTTCATGAAAAACAAAGAGAACAATGAGTGAAAACAAAAGAGAAATTGTATGAAAGAAGTGCTTTTTTTTTTTTCTCTTCATTGAAATGGGAAACATTACATGTATTTATAGAAAAATAAATAATCAACTAGTAATCTGTTCATTGAAGTGAGAAACATTTCATGTATTTATAGAAAAATAAATAACCAACTACTAGCCCACAATACTACTAATTTTAAAAATCTCTCTAATCAACATTACTAACTGTTGTTGTTAAATTTTGGACAGGAGAAATCTCATATGACCTCCACGTGACAACGACGGTGAATTTGTATTCTTGAGAGAAGAAGCGGCCTACAAGACAAGGAAAACCTGGACACCGGTGTGGTGTAGGCCACACAGGCTCCGATGCTTAAGTCATAGAGAGTTTTGAGATAATTTAAGAGTTCTAAGAGAGTGTTATACGCTGAAATGAACTTACCTTGCTCTCCCTTCAAGAGAGAGCTTAAATAGCTTACTTTCTACGATTTTTCGTGGGTTTTCGTTTTCGAATGGGGAAAGGAAAGATCGAATTGGGTTGGACCGAAGACACACGGGCCATGAGGGACCGAGGCAAGGCTCAAAATTGGGCCTTGCCAAACTGGTCGGACTCGGTTGGGCCGACCACGAGCTTGGGCAGAAGTCCAAGCCCGTTTCTTCTCCCTCTCATTTTAGGTCAGTCTTCTGTCGGTTTCGATCCGTTTTGACTTCGTATTGGGCTTCTTTCCTTGTTTGACCCTTCGTTGCAGCCTTTTAGCCAGCTTATTCTTGTTGGTCTAATTTCACCCATAACACTAAGCTACGTTCATCCTAAGTACAAGCCACTACCACATAATTGGAAAATCCAAACATAGTTGATTGGATAAAGACACCAATTATCATCCTAAAAATTGATGGTTCAATTGCTACCTCACAATCGTTGAACTAAAAAACAAAAAAGTCACTACCACATAACTCCTACATCAATTTCTAATAAGTACAAAAGAGCTAATTCAAATTACTAATCCAATAAATTTGCACTAATTTTTAAGGTAAAAAGATGAATTCCAAATATTTGGTTAGATGTTTCGTCAATAATAATAAAAAAAACACATTGTTTGGATGGTATACACAAAGTTTAAAATGTCGATGTCGACATAAATATCGATAAGATGTCAATTTCAATAGATATTTCTAAAAAAATCATAAAAATTAAAAAATATTTAAATTAATAAATAAACATTTTACACTTTTTAAATAAGTAAAAAACTTATTACTAATATAATGTTCACACTAATTATTTTTTGTTGCTACCTTTTAGTGTTTTATTGATTCTTTTACAATGTAATGAAAATGTCAATTCACTATTTACCTCAATTTCGAACTCATGAACATGTGAAAATATCGACATGTTGATGAAAATTGAATACAACATATAAATTTAAGATTAGGTCTTCTTTTCAATATATATATATATATAATAAAACAACATTAGGTCAAAAAAATTCATTAATCTAACCCAACCTCGTACGTGATACGTACGCACAGCTTAGTGTTTTATCATGGTCGCCGGAGTAATCGAGCGTCCGCCCCCAATGCCTGCAATTTTCTAATGATCGGTCTCTCCCGCAACTTCTCCACAGTCTCCAAGCTTAGCCATTTACAACAGCTCCAAACCCCAGCGACTCCAAATTTCATTCCCTTTTCCCAGCTTCAACAGCAGCGGAAGCTTTTAGAATGGCGACTCATAAGTATTCTTCACGACTGCACGGACTTTTCTCAAATCAAGCAAGTCCATGGCCATATCATCCGCAACGGCTTGAGTCAATGCTCTTACGTCCTCACCAAACTCATTCGCACGCTCACGAAGATAGATGTCCCAATGGATTCCTACCCACGTCTGGTTTTCGGACAGGTTAAGTACCCTAACCCCTTTCTTTGGACTGCTATGATTCGTGGGTACGCTCTTCAAGGACCCTTCTCTGAGTCTATTAACTTGTATACTAGAATGAGGAGGGATGGCGTCAGCCCTGTTTCGTTTACGTTTTCGGCGCTTTTTAAAGCTTGTGGGGCTGATCTCAATTTGGATTTGGGTAAGCAGGTGCATGCTCAGACGATTTTGATTGGGGGATTTGCTTCTGATTTATATGTTGGTAATACGATGATTGATATGTATGTGAAATGTGGGTTTTTGGGTTGTGGGCGGAAGGTGTTTGATGAAATGTCTGAGAGAGATGTGGTTTCTTGGACTGAGCTGATTGTTGCATATGCGACGTTTGGGGATATGGAATCTGCTAGTGACCTGTTTGATGGATTGCCCGTGAAGGATATGGTGGCGTGGACGGCAATGGTCACTGGTTATGCCCAAAATGCTAGACCAAAAGAAGCATTGGAGTATTTTCAGAAAATGCAGGATGTAGGTATGGAGACCGATGAAGTTACATTGGTTGGTGTCGTCTCGGCCTGTGCGCAGTTGGGTGCAGTTAAATATGCTAACTGGATTAGAGACATCGCTGAAAGATCAGGTTTTGTACCTTCTGAAAATGTTGTGGTGGGATCTGCTCTTATTGATATGTATTCGAAATGTGGGAGTCCTGATGAGGCGTATAAGGTTTTTGAAGGAATGAAGGAAAGAAACGTATTTTCATATAGCTCCATGATTGTGGGATATGCAATGCATGGTCGTGCTCATTCAGCTTTGCAATTGTTCCATGAGATGTTAAAGACTGAGATCAGGCCGAATAAGGTTACTTTTATTGGGGTGCTTTCAGCCTGCAGCCATGCCGGGATGGTCGAACAAGGTCGGCAGCTATTTGCTAAGATGGAGAAGTATTTTAGTGTAGCCCCTTCACCCGATCACTATGCGTGTATGGTAGATCTCCTTGGTCGAGCTGGATGTTTGGAAGAAGCTCTTGAGCTCATCGAAACCATGCCAATGGAACCCCATGGAGGTGTATGGGGAGCACTGCTTGGAGCTTGCCGCATCCATGGGAATCCTGATATTGCTCAAATAGCTGCCAACCAATTATTTGAGCTCGAACCAGATGGTATAGGGAACTACATTTTGCTATCAAACATATATGCATCAGCAGGAAGGTGGGAAGAAGTGTCAGATTTGAGGAAAGTGATTAGAGAAAAAGGCTTAAAAAAGAATCCTGGCTGCAGCTGGTTTGAAGGAAAGAAGGGGGTAATTCACGAGTTCTTCGCAGGTGATACAACCCATCCGCAATCAAGTGAGATTAGACAAGCATTGAAGCAACTCCTTGATAAATTAGGAGCCCATGGATACAAGCCAAACTTGAGCTCTGTGCCTTATGACTTGACCGATGATGAAAAGGAAAGAATACTCATGAATCATAGTGAAAAGCTTGCATTGGCATATGGGCTGCTATGTACTGATGCTGGTGACACCATTAAAATCATGAAAAACCTTAGGATATGCGAGGATTGCCACAATGTCATGTGTGCTGCATCCGAGATTACAGGAAGGGAGATCATTATCAGGGATAACATGAGATTTCATCACTTCCACGATGGGACTTGTTCTTGTGGTAACTTTTGGTGATCCAAGCCAGAGCCATCTTAATTCCTTTCACTTCGATCCACACTGTTATCATTTTTCTTCGCCTTCTAATGCTTATTGTGGACGAATGTCTTATATCCTGTCTTCTCATTGACAGTCTCCTAAATCTCATACCTAAGGTTACAGTTACTATTGCACGTTATTCTTTTGACTCTGCTGCTCAGAAACTCATGATAAAGTCACAAGCCTTCTTAGCTGATTGATCCTTGGTGGAAAAAAAACCATATGATTGAGGAGCACATGATGTATAGACTATGACGATCACTCAGCACTTGAAAAGTCATTCTAAAGTCTCACTCAGCACTTGGAAAGTCATTCCAAAGTCCATGTGCTTTCAAAGAAACTTGGATAGTCAGTATACGGTCGCATAAAAATCCACCGTGATTCAATGGGAGCTCGACCTATATTTCATGCCTATCATAGTATATAATAAAATATAGAAAAACGTATTTGAATTTTTGATTAGTTTATATGGAGGCAGCTTTAGATGTTATTCACTCAGTAATGGAACATCCAAGAACAGACGAGAGACTTCATAGGCTTAAAGTTGATCAACGTAGCCTAATCTCCTTTAGAGTTCTTTTTGTTGCATCATCTAAAGGTAAGAGATCAATGTATTCTTACGAATCGTGCTTGTATTCTTGTATCGAAAGAAAGATTAACTATTCGTCATATCTATTTCTTTATATTCTTGTATCGTTTTTTAAAAAGATTTAACTAATAATCCTATCTATTTATGTTCATTTGTTATGAACCGGAAAGATTCAACTCTACTCGCTGATTTGTTCTACTCATTGATTTGTTCTTGACTGCTCAAAGTCCTACCGAAGACAGACTCATATCTATTTGGTCATTTGTTCTTGATTGCTCTTGTTCTTGTATCGTTTTTGTAAAGATTTAACTCTTGTTCGTTTGTTCTGGATCGTTTTTGGGATGATTTAATGTTCATTTGTTTTTTATCGATCGTAGTCCTACAGGATCATCATTATCCATTTGATGTATTCTTGTACCCTTTTTGGGATCCAAGATTTGAAACGTAAAAGTCTCAAGTAGAAGATAGATAAACATAGTTGCTATAAAATTCCACAACATAAACAAAACATACAATACATAACATCAAAACCTCGCAACCCATAAATTACATAATACACAGCCACAAACCGACCACGGTCCCTCATTTATTTAAGGTTTAGCCACAAGCTGCCATAGACCAAACTTCATTAAAATATCATATATATATAGACATGGCCGGAGCCTCTCAGTGATGTCCCGGCAGCTTCTCCTTGATCTTCTCCATTATTCCCTTCTTCTCATGGTGGCTGCCGTGCTCCGCCGACGAGTAACCGCCGGGTGTGGTGGTTGATGTTGCGTGTGGCTGTGGCGTATCATGATGTCCCGGCAGCTTCTCCTTTACCTTCTCTTTCAGCCCCTTCTTCCTCCTCCCTCCATGTCCATCATCTTCCGACTGACATTTTTTTCCCAACAGAAAAACAACGTTAGAAGGGTCAGTTGCAAACATTATCCGATGGTTAATTTCAATATAGTTCCTTAGTTCCTTTAGGCGTTCAAGAGTTCAAGTTGCCCTTGTAGTTTTAGAAGTATTAGTACTAAAAAATTGTTACTTACAAAAGTTTAGAATTAAAAATCTAGTCCCTACTATCCCTATGTGGAAAAGTCCCATCAAAATTACAACTAGTATTTGAAATTTGTAAAGATATTTAGTCCTTAATCAATTTATCGATATGAAATCTCATTTAAAATCTCAAATAATAATAATAATGACTAAATTGTTACGATTGAAAGTAAACGTTTTTAACCTTTTTAGATATAAAATTGAAAGGTTAAAAAACATATTAGATAAGTATAAAATTTAGTATATTTGGAGTCTAGTGAATTAAAAAAAAATGTCTAACACATCAAAGACCTGCCAAAGACCTACAAGACACTTTGAAGTTCTAGGACTAAGATTCGAATAACCGTAACTAAAGCCCAAGGTCTCCTTTGATAACCATTTAATTTTTGTTTTGGTTTTTAAAAATTAAGCCTACAAATACTCTCCCCTATGGATTTCTTGATTTCTTGATTTTGTTATCTTCTTTTTAGATAGGTTCTCAAGAATCAATCCAATCCAAGTTTTGAAAACTAAAAAAATAATATTTAAAAAAAAAGTAAAAAGTAATTTTCAAATACTTATTTATTTTTTAAATTTGGGCTAAGAATTTAAATGTTTTCTTAAGGGATGAAACCTATAGGAAAGATGATGAAAAAACAAGCAGAATTTTTCAAAAATAAAAAATTAAGGTTCGTTTGATTAGTTATTGGTTTTTGAAAATTGTTTACAAATACTAGTTCCACCTAGTTTCCTTATTTTGTTATCTAAGTTTTATGTGTGTTTTCAAAAATCAAGCACACAACTATATATATATATATATATATATATATATATATATATATAAAGAGTAGTTTTTAAAAACTAGCTTTTGTTTTTAAAATTTGGGTAAGAATTCGTTTGTTTTCTCAAGAAAGATGAAGACCATGACAGAGAAATGGGGGGAGAAATCATACACAATTTTTAAAAACTAAAAACGTATCAAAGTATCAAATCGGGCCAAATGATTATCTAATTGGGTCTAAAGGGTTACGTAGTTATTTAGCTAAACTTCTTAAAATTAAACTAAAATTATAAAACCCAAATATAATTGTAACTAAACCATAGACGGATCGAGCTTACCGAGCTGGAACCACTGGAGCTTCCAGAGCGATGAAGTATTCCACCATGTTCCTTATGCTGCTGCTGGTGTCCTCCTCCATAACCCACGCCGCCGTAACCACCAGTCTCAGACTTCCCACCGGTGGCAATTGGGTCACCGTACTCCCCGGTCCTCCGAACGGGGTTGCCATGCTGGTCAGTCTCACGGAGCTCATCGGTCCGGCGAAGCGGGTCGCCGTGCTGACCGGTCTCGGAGATCACGTTGCCATATTCATCAGTCTGGCGAACCGGGTTGCCGTATTGATCGGTTCCAGATTGGTAATGCGCCATTTTTTTCAAACCCAAAAGAACAGAGATCGAACAAGATGATAATTAAGTAAGAGTTTCAGAATGTGGATGTCATTTGGAAGTGAAGATTGTTGGATTTAAATAGAGATCCAATTAGTAGATAAAGTTTTTCAGAAACACGTGCATGTAATCCATCGAGCGAAGGCGTTTTATTTGACACGTAGCCTTGGAAGGCGACGTGGCGTGCGATGGTGAGGACAGGTGTCAGGGGTTATGTCGGCAATGGAGATTAGGGTTTTCTTGTTTGGGGGATGATGTTGCTAGCTGGCACTTTACTTGGCAAAATGGATTGATCTTATTGGATGTTAGAACTACAAGTTTGAGGCTATTTTGCATTAGAACAATACATCATAGCATCACCACCATTAAATTTCTACAACAAAAGAGTGAAAAAGTAAAAAAAATTAATGGTATTGTATAAGAAGATACCTACACACCACTATGCAACTAAGTTTTTTCCTTTACATTATATACATCTTAAAGCAAGTTGTTTTGACCTTTGTAAATCTTTGGTTAAAATATTATTTTGACCATGTACTTTGAGTTTCATCTCATTTTAGTCAATATACTTTAAAATATCTAATTTTAATCTATGTACTTTCAATAATTCTTAAAATTAGTCCCTATAGTAAGTTTATAGTTAATTTTTTTAAAAAATATTTAGTCTCTATTAGTTTTTCCTTTATTAAAATTTAGAAACATATTCACATGGTGTCTTTTATTGCATGAAAATTATTATTATTATTTTACTAATTTTGTTAAAAATTAAGCTTTATTAAAAGTATAGATACCAATTAAAATTGGACATTTGAAAGTACAATGACCAAAATGGAATAAAATCCAAAGTACAGGACCAAAATGGTTTTTAACCTAAATCTTTTAACTTCAATTTTCTATATTTTTCTAAAATTTTATCTTTGCTTGGCTTTTATCCTTCTATTGAAGATTACCTCGCGTTCTTCTTATTAGGAAAAAAAAAAACTTCTTATTTCTATTACAGGAATAAGTAGAAAAATAACTAAAAAATTAAAAGAAAGCAACAAAATAAAAAACACAAAAATTTACATAGAAAACTCCAAAATTGGAGAAAAAACCACAGACAGAAAGAAACTATATTGTGTGAAAAATTATTACAATCACACAAAATTCTCTCTTTGACCCCAAGTACAAAGAAACACACACTCTCTCAAACGTCAAACCTTTATACCACTCACACAACTAAAGTTAGTATACCAGACTTAAAGTATTTGGAATTGGGATGATTTGAAACCAAAACCATAGGTTCCTTTTTTATAGTAGTTTGAGCTCATCACTTCCTTGCACGTTTTAGATGTGGAATTGCTCTATCTTCTAATATTTTGCCAAAAAAAACCCTACAAATTTCACCTTGACAAGATATTTGAAGAATCAACAACTCCTACTACATCTATTGTCTCCACCGACAATCATAATCCTCAACTGAGAGCATTATAACCTACTCCACCATAAAAGTAGACCACTTAGAATGTTACTTTCCAAGACTTTTCTTTTTTGTCACATGTTGATAAACCCTGCTAAAATTTATGGTGCAACTTCCACCTACTTGGCTCATCCGAAAGTTCTTCAGCCATCGACGTAACTTCTACCACTCACACCTTGCATAACCGCGAAACCAATGCCCCTATGCAAAATTGTGGAACTGCTAACATCAAATCCTCTATCACGATTAAGCGGATATACCATGAGGATGAATTCTATTTTTCTTCAGAGAAAGTGATCGTCTCCTCTGACAAGAAAGACAACGTTAGCACCAACCCAGAGCCATTTGACGAACCTATTTTGTTAATACAATTCTTTTTCATGTGTGCAGACTATATCCATAATTCTAGCAACCTTTCTTTTGCCCGAAGTACTTCTTCTTCCAATAGCTGGCTACTAATGCTGAATCCTTCTGTGAAGTGCGCCTTTCACTCTTCAGCATTCTTTCATCTGATAGAAGTTTACTAGTAGCCTCAACAAAATTTAAAGTCTCATTCCCATGCATCAAGACTGGCTTTATGAGTTCATAAAAAGGCAAAAGTGACAAGATGAGCATGAGTGCCTTATTCTCATCCTCTATCTTTACTTCGATCACCTCTAGCTAAACACTCAGATGATTTGAGATTTTTGTACCTTCCTCCATTCTCAGTGTGTGAAACTACTCCTTCAAGTAAAACAGATTTGAGATGCTCTTTGCATGATACATCACTTCAAGCTTCTTCCAAAGCTCCTTGGCTGTCAAAAGTCCATGCACACATTTGTAAGAATATTCTTAGCCAAAGTTAGTCTGATTGCATTTGCAACTCTCAATTCCAATTCCTCCCGTTCTTCATCACTCATGCTGGACTTCTTAAAACTTTTACTAGAACCACCACTGGACTCCACTAGACCACCATCACTGCTAAACTTTTCAAAAGCACCACCACTCAAACTTCCCTTCAAAGCCATGTGTAACCTAGATTGTATAAGCACATGTTTGACTTGCACTTGCCATAAGCCGAAGTTCCTTTCCATCAAATTTCTCCACGTCAATCTTCACTGGACTCATAAAGCTTGACATATCTACATCACTCCTAGTGAATCTGCAAATAATGAACACTCCATGCTATTCACAATACCAATCATAGCTAGTTTCAGAAAATCTTTTATGATGTAGAAGTTCAGACAATGTTGCACTCACAAAGCATACTCAGAAATTCAAGAAACTGCAAACCTAAAGCTCTGGTACCACTTGTTGGGAAAAAACCTCCCACTTCTACCTTAGAAATAAGCAGAAAAATAACAGGAAAATTAAAATAAAACAACAAAATAAGAAACACCAGAATTCACGTAGAAAACTCTAAAATTGAAAAAAAAAAAAAAAACCACGAATAGAAAAAAACTCTACTATGTGAAAAATTATTACAATCATTCAGAATTCTCTCACCGACCCCAATTATAAAGAAACGTACTCTCAAAGCTTAATACCACTCACATAATTAATGGTTGTACACCAAACTTAAAGTATATCAAATTGAATGATTTGAAACTAAAACCATAGGCTCCTTTTATAGTAGTTGAAGCTCATCACTTCCTTGCACATTTTAGATGAGAAATTACTCTCTTCTAATATTTTGCCAAAAAAAACCCTACAAATTTTACCTAATTGGCAAAATATTTGAAGAATCAATAACTTTTGCTGCACCTATTGTCTTCACCAAGAATCATAATCCTAAACTCAAATAATTATAACTTACCCTACCATAAGAGTAGACCACTTAAAATGTCAGAGTCCAAAACCTTTCTTCTTCGTCACATGCCGATAAACTCTGCTAAAATTTATAGTGCAACTTCCACTTACTTAGCTCACCCAGAAGTTTTTCAGCCATCAACATAGCTTCCACCACTCACACCTTACATAACAGCCAAGCTAGTGTCCATATGAAAAATTGTAAAATCGCTAACATCACATTCTCTATCACGATAAAACAGATATATACTACATTAACTAATTATAAAATAATGACTTCAAGTTTCGTTCATCTTTTAAAGTCTATTCAAATCTTTTGACAGTAGGATGAAAATACTAAGGACATATGTTTGGTAAGTAATCTGAAAACAAAATTTTGAAAACAAGGGATTCAATAAAAATAAAATTGTATTTCATATTTTCATATTAGCGTTTGGTAACAGATTTTAAAATTATATTCTAATTTAAACAAATATTTAAAATATGTTCTATAATATATTTGTAGCCATGAAACTAATTGTAGTAGCAAAACTGAATATTAAGTTGAATATAAATCATTATTAATTAATTTATAAACATATTTTTTTGTTATAGATTTATATAATTATTATTTAACAATATCATATAATTTATATCATATTATATTATACATATTTTAATTTAAATACAATAAATTAAATTTATAATATAAAATACTATATTTATTAAAAATTTGATCTATTTAATATAATTCTACATTTTAAAATTTTAAATTCAAAATTTGGATACAATAAAAATATTAAAATATTAAAATTCAAAAATAGTTTTCAGAAACACATGTCTCAAATAATTTAAAAATAGTTTTTAAAAACACATATGATGTCTCACATAATTCAAAAATAGTTTTAAAAACAAATGTGTAAAACATATTCATTGAATTAAGTGAATCCAAAAATTTAAAATAAAATAGAATTCAGATGGTGTACAAATAGGCCCTAATTTACTCTCTTTCCATTTGTTCTCTTGCCCAATTAATGATATTTTTTTATAGCTTGGCACCCCCATCATATCTGATCATCCTCATTTTAAGCGAAGAAGCTGATAAAATGCTTGTTCCAAAACAATTTTAAAGTTAAAAAGGTTCAAATAAAATTTTGAAAGAAAACAAACACAAGTTCAAGAATATAATTAAAAATAAGAGACATCATTAAAACCTACACCTGAACAATGTTACCACTCTCTCAATTTTAACAAAAAAGTTGACGAAATGTTATTTAAAAAAAAAAAAGAATCTTTTAAAAGTTCAGGATATTATTATTTAACCCTATCCTAAAGTTCATAATCAGCATAATGCACAAGATAATAAATGTGTGCATAAAAACCTATAAATACTCGAAGAAAAATACTAGAAACACACATATTACTGTAAAATTAAAGTCGATCAGCCACCTTACTTTCGTCGAACTTTCTTTTCCCCTTGGGACGTACTTTCGTCGAATTTAGAAGGCAAAAATACATAAATTACTTGGTAAAATACTTGAATGCAGGCTGCCCAAGTATTTCTCAATTACTTAATACACACACCACGTTGTATCTTAGCTTTATTATTATTATTTAGTCTCTCACACTCCTCAGTGGTGTCCTCCCGACAGCTTCTCCTTAATCTTCTCCATTATCCCCTTCTTCTTATGATGCCCGCCCTGCTCCGCCGCCGTGTACGGGCCAGAACCCATCGTCGACGCCGATTGCATCGTATACTGCTTATCATGATGAAATATTCTACCCCTACGCTGCTGCTGCTGCCCTACGCCGCCGATCTCGTCGGTACGGCGAACTGGGTTTCCATACTGGTCCGCCTCGCGGAATTCGTCGGTCCGGCGGAGTGAGTCGACGTACTGACCGGTTTCGGTGATGACGTTGCCGTATTCGTTGTTTTGGCTAATTGGGTTGCCGTACTGGTCCGTTCCAGATTGTGCGCTGTACTGGTTCTGGTAATGTGCCATTTTTATGCTTCTGTGTTTGAAGAAGATGAGTTTGGGAATGAATATATATAGAGAGAGGGAATTTAGTGGATAAGATTTTCTGAAAGTTTCTACATATAATTAGATCATGAATACACAGTTCCAGGGGAACTTGGGAAGGCCTTGGTTTTGACACGTGGAGTTTCTGGAGCCATGTGGCTGGGTATAGCGAGGAACATGTGTGAGCTTTTTATGTCAGCCATTACAGTTGTTACTTCCCTATAGGCTTAAATTCGTTGAACTTCTCACTCTGTCTAAAAAAAAGTTCCCTAACGAGTGTGTTTGAACTTTTAATTTTGGTCTAAGTTTTTCAATTTTGTATCTAATAGGAGTTTTGATCTCCTCGATATTTTTTAAATTTCACGAATCTATTAGATACAAAATTGTAAATTTAGATCTCTTTTGATAACTATTTGATTTTTGAAAATTGTGTTTGATTTCTTGTCATTGTTTGTAATGAGTTTTATATTTCTTAAGAAAACATTAGAATTCTTAACCAAATTCCAAACACTGGTTTTTGAAAATTCCTTTTTTAATTTTCAAAAATTGACTTGATTTTTGAAAACATAGGTAAAAAATAGATAACAAAATAAGAAAATTCAATTGAAAATAGCATTTTTATGCTTAATTTTTCAAAATCAAATGGTTATCAAACATGACCTTAATGTTCTATTATACACAATTTTTAATTTTATGTCTAATAGATTCTTTGATTTTAAAAAATGTGAAATATGCTAGGGATCATTGAAAATTTTGAGGTCTATTTGACATTTTCATAGTTCAATGATCTATTAGATGTTTTTTAAAGCCAATGACTTATTAGACACAAACATGAAAGTGTGGGACTAAACTTGTAATTTAATCGATATATTATTTGGAAATTTTTTAGAACTATAGTATTACGTACACTACAAAAAAGTTGGCCTGTTTCGACCACTTTTTATCGAAGGTTATAAAATACCTTTGAAAAATGTATGCATTTATCGTAGGTATTTAAAAAAAACCTTTGCAAAATATCTACTTTTTATCAAAGGTTATTAAAAGTCTTTGAAAAAGATATGTATTTATTGGAGGATTCTTAAATTCCTTTGAAAAAATATATTATCAATTATCGAAGGTATTTAAAAAACCTTTGAAAAATATCTACTTTTTATCGAATGTCATTAAAAACATTTGAAAAAGATATTATATTTATCAAAAGGATATTAAAATCATTCGAAAATTATATTAACCTTTATCGAAGGTGTTTAAAAAAGCTTTTGAAAAAAATCTACTTTTTATCGAAGGTTCTTAAAAACCTTTGAAAAAGATAAGCCTTTGGAAAATATCTACTTTTTATCAAAGGTTATTAAAAACCTTTGAAAAAGATATCATATTATCAAAGATCATTAAAACCCTTCGAAAATTATATTATCCTTTATTGAAGGTATTTAAAAGACCTTTAAAAAATATCTACTTTTTGTTGAAGGTTTTATTAAAAACCTTTGAAAAAGATATATTATATTTATCAAAAGGATATTAAAATCCTTCAAAAATTATATTATCCTTTATCGAATGTGTTTAAAAAGCCTTTGAAAAAAATATACTTTTTATCCAAGGTTCTTAAAAACCTTTGAAAAAGATATTATATTTATCGATGGTTATTAAATAGCCTTTGGAAAATATCTATTTTTTATCAAAGGTTATTAAAAACCTTTGAAAAAGATATCATATTTATCAAAGGTCATTAAAATCCTTTAAAAATTATATTATTCTTTATCGAATGTATTTAAAAGACATTTGAAAAATATCTACTTTTTATCGAAGGTTATGAAAAACATTTGAAAAAGATATTATATTTATCAAAGGATATTAAAATCCTTTGAAAATTATATTATCCTTTATTTTTAAAAGCCTTTGAAAAAAATCTACTTTTTATGAAATGTTCTTAAAAACCTTTGAAAAAAATATTATATTTTTCAAAGGAAATTAAAATTATTTAAAAATTATATTATTATTTATCGAAGGTTATTAAAAACCTTTAAAAAAGATATTATATTTATCAAAGCACAGTAAAATCTTTCCAAAAATTATAAAAAAATTATATCAAAAGGTACTTAAAATGCCTTTGAAAAATATCAACTTTTTATCGAAGGTTCTTAAAAATCTTTGATAAATATCTACCTTTTATCGAAGGATCCTAAGAACCTTTGATAAATATCTACGTTTGATTGTAGGTTCTTAGAAACCTTTGAAAAATATATTATATTATATTTAAATATATTCTTTACCTTGTCTCACTTCAATAGTGTTCTTGGGATTGAATGTCTTAAAATTTTAGATATATTATTCTCCACAGCAAGCATAAAAAAGACATCAGAAAGATCAATCTGAGTATGTGTGTATTATTTATAAATCTTGATTTTCTCACCACAAATCTCTAATCAGCCTCAAGAACTAGACTAACACAATAGAACAATAATAGGGTCAACACGTCAGGTTAACCCATGCAAATCCAATCAAATCAAATTGACGAAATCCATTCAATCAATGGTTTCTCTAACCTTCTTCAACTTCCAGATTTCTCTCACTATGCTGAAATTTATCCCATTGGCAGATATGGAAGAGTATGACCCCTCTCTCTCAATCTCTCTTGTGTTCATCAGCTCTGATTTTGATTGTTTTCTCTTCTTTGTTGCAGTACAATGAAATCCTCAACAAAGGAGTTTCCAAGACATTGTATGAATGAATTTAGCCTCTCCTTCGTCTCCTTTATATTTTTGTAATTAGCATCGATTTTTGGATTTCCTTGTAGTTTTCAATATTTTCGATCTCTATTTGACTTTCTTTCACTTACATTTTCCATTTATTTTGAGAATTTGATCTCTTCTGCCTGTTTGATTTTTGTTCATTTCGTTCTCTTTTTTTGATTTCCACTCTTGAATTGCGTTTGGTTTTGTTAATTTGATAAAGAGCACATTTGGTTGTTGTCCTTTATATTATTTCATAGTCATTTGTTATTGAATTATGCGTTATTTCAATCTTTGAACCAGCTTTCTGGCATGAAATTTAAAAATGCTCGGGATTGAATAACTTGATTTTGGTATTTTACGTTCCTATTGGATGATGGCTTGTGATTGGTTTAGCTGCAAATTAACTAATTAGTTCAG
Organism: Trichosanthes truncata; assembly: GCA_033996785.1. Lineage (NCBI taxonomy): Eukaryota > Viridiplantae > Streptophyta > Magnoliopsida > Cucurbitales > Cucurbitaceae > Trichosanthes > Trichosanthes truncata. The sequence goes on from JAWPNB010000003.1 coordinate 77,077,458, forward strand.
GTTTAGGTGACAACTCTCTGCCATAGTATTAAAAATGTTTCTGATTAGAGAGTTCTTATCCAAAATGTTTCTGTCATTGAGATGTAGGCTTGGTTTTTGTTGGAATTTTGACTACAAATGCTTCTTATGGAATCACATCCTTGAACCCCCTAAGAAGTTTAGTTCATAATTAACTCACAAAATTCAAAACAATTTCTAGAAACAAAATCCATATTGGAAAAGAAATTACTAAAGCTAAATCTTATTGCAACTACGACCAAAGGAAATTGAAAAGACTTACTGTCTAATTTTAATTTTAAATACTGTAATAGGCAATGAAAACTTTCATCCAACACGCTCATGAGCAACGGAAGAGAAATTTCAAAGAATTAAAGCTTAATTTAACTTCTGAACAAAATTGAACCTTCAATTGTGAACTAGATTGAACCTTTTGGACAAATTAACTTCTTGACAAAATTGAACCTATGAACATAAACCTTCAAAATGAGAAGAAATTCAATTTCTCTTCGTTCTCAATCGAATTCAACCAACTTGTAGAATGAATGGAATGTAGCAAATGAAATTCTACCATCAACTTGGTTAAAAACAGAAAATTAGATAAAGAAAAACATAGCAATACAAAAGCTATCGTTCATACAACTTCTCTTAATCTCTAATCAATTCAATCCCTCAAATATTTCTACGAAGAGATTGAATCCTAACAACCCAAGTTTCGCTTGAATTGGACTGGAAAATCGAGGGAAAATTGTGCTAACAGTTCAACTTTATCTATAATTAGTAATAGTTTCAACTTTTGATTTTTAACTTCAATAATAGAATTTTGCTTCATAATTTTTTATCTATGATTAGTAATAGTTTGTCAATTTTTTGAAGCAGCCTTATTTTTATCGTACAATGACAAGCACACAAGCGGGTCTCTTCTAACTAGTTACACTACAAGACATAATGTATTTAGGGACAAAATCATAGCGACGAAAGTCAATCGTTGCAACCTTAGCGACGAACTATATTTTTCGTTGCAAGTTGGGACGAAAAATTAAGTTTTATCGCAACAACAGAGACGAAATACTTATTTCGTCGCACGCTTGCGACGACAAAGAGTTTACTTCGCAACGATCTGCGACGTTTTTGTAATTTCGTCACATAGAGGTCTGTGACGAAATAATATTTTCGTCGCAAGCCCTTGGAGTGAGAAAGCACTAATGTGCAAGTTCCAAAGGTTTGCGACGAAATCTCGATTTCGTCGCAATTTCTTGCGACATATGTTTGGTTTCGTCGCAAGTAGCCATGCGACGATAATCACGTTTCGTCGCAAACCCTTGGAACTCGTAATCCGTCAGAAAGTTATAATTACGTTTGCGACGTTTTGGGATTTCGTCGCAACATATTGCGACGAAAATAGGATTTCGTCGCAACCCTCATTTATTTCCCCCTCCCCGTTCATTTTACCGAATTTATCAAAGAGAGACAAAGGAGAGGTTCGGGGCAAGCGTTCTCTTCTTTCTGTGGAAAACTCACCGAGAAGTCGCCAAAGAACGGAGTTTGTGGCCGGAAACTCACTTGAAATACGTGAGTTTGATTTCTAGAGGTTTTTTTTGGTTAGTTTTGGTGTTTTTTTTACATTTTCTATGCTTTTTGTTTCGATTTTTCAGAACTTTGTGTGATAGCCTTGAAAATGCCATTTTAGTGGCTGGAACTTCGTCGGAAATACACCATTTGTGGCTGAAAAATGCCATTTTTTCTACTTTCTTTGTGGGTTTCGTTGGTAAAGGTATGTCTTATATTCTTGTTTACTTGGTTTTGAGTTTTCTCTTGTTTAAATATTTTTTTGTTTGTTTTGACTAGAAATTTTGTTGATAGGTTGATTTTGTTCTTGGTAAAGCACTTAAAGGTATGTAAAATACTTGCATTGTATTTTTTTCAACTTATTTAAGATTTAAATGTTGTTATTGGACTTTTTGGAGTAATTTTGTGTGTATTATGGGTTTAAAACATAATATAGAGAATATTTTTCTCCGAACTTTCGTTGGATAGCTTGGAGAACGCCGGATGACACCATTTCTTTTCGTTTTCTTCATGGGTTTCATTGCTAATGTTATGTTTTATATTTTGTTCTAGTTAGTTTTGGGTTTTTGTGTAGAAATTTCAATTATAGGTTGATTTTGTTGTTGGTCAAACATTTAGAAGTATGTATTATATGTTTAAGCATAATTTGTTGGTCAAGCAAGGCATGTATTATGTGTTTAAGCATAGTTTGTTGCTGTTGGTCAAGCATTTGGACCATTTGGAGTGATTTTGTATGTATTATTGTGTTTAAAATATATTATGGAGAATATGTGTTTGATTAAAGTGTGATTAAATAGTTATTTTGAGTCTATTATTGTTGGTTTAAATTTTGATTGTAAGTCTATTGTCTATTGAAAATGTGATTGGAATTCTATTTATATGATTGTGTCTCTTGTGTGTGATTAAAGTTTGATTCTAAACTTATCGTGTGATTTTATTTGCAGCCCATTTTGTAATTTAAATCAAATTGAGCCTAATATGAAAATGTGATTAAAATGCTACTTTTTAAATTTTGATATTGTTCTCATAGTTTGAGTTTATGATTAAAAGGAGTCTATTATTGAACTATTGAACATTGTTATGCTTGTGCTTTGTTGAGTTTTATTTGTTGTTATGGTTGTGCTTTTTCGAGTGAATGTGGTTAAGGATTGGGGGGAGAGGAAGGAGGAGGGGTATTTATATTTGTTGTTGTGATAGTAGTGAGTTTTGTAATTGTTAGATATATTATGATTTCCTTCAGTAAATGTGATTTCCTTTAGTTAGAGTTTACGATTTCTCACATTTTTATTGATTATCTTAATGATGTGGGAATGTTGAAAGTTAGTCTTATAAATATTACTCACTTATTTTTGTTTAAGTTAATAGTATTAATTAAGTTAATGATAAGTTGTTCTTTTATGTTTCCTAGATAAGATATGGATAAAAGTTGGATAAGACTTCGGAATAGATTGTGCAAAGAATATACTAATAGAATAAAATTATTTATTAATGTGGCAAAGAATGGGCTTGTAACTTATGTGTTTGAAAAGGGAGGTGGCTTTTTAGCTTCAAGTTGTGATAGTAGTTGTTTTGTGATTATTATGCATGTGCTTTTCTTAGTGAATGTTGTTGAGGTTTTAGAAGAGACAGAGTGTTTATTCTTGTTGTTTGTGATGATTAGGCATAATGTATTTTCTTTATAAAATGTGGTTTGGGCAAGAGAATTGAAGGATGTGATTGAGGATGATTTGGAGAGAGGGAGGTTAATATTTGTGATTGAGGATGGTTTAGTTGTTCATCTTTACTTATGTATATTTGTTGTTTATTTGCAGGATTAAACTGATCTTTGTTGACGACACAATAGATGAATGATCATCGTCTTTTAGCTCATTTTGGGATAGTATATATTGGTAATGAATTGTATCAACTTAAAAACATCTCTATGTTTTGTAAAAGTTTATATTTGTTGTTTTTGATAGTAATGAATGATTATAAACGTTGTTCTTACTTATTTTGTAACTTTGCAACTTTATAACCTAGCACAAGCCTCGGTCAACGTTGTTCTCACTTATTTTGATTAATATATTTGTTCTATCTTATTTTATTTGATTATTTGTATACACTATTTATTAGAAGGTGTTTTTGGTTTAGATACAAAATATATACATAAACTATTAGATTACATGGGGTTCCATCTCAAAACCAATTGGCAATGGGAGGAGTAACCCATATATCTTATAAATTGTGAGGTCTCTCTACATTTTTTCAATGTGGGATCCTCAACATGCCCCCTCAAGATGGTGCCTCTTTGGGTTCACCATTCTTGGATCGGATCCCAATTTTAATTTTTGGACCGAATACCCGTTTGGGTTTAATGGGCTCTGATACCATATTAGATTACATGGGGTTCCATCTCAAAACCAATTGGCAATGGGAGGAGTAACCCATATATCTTATAAATTGTGAGGTCTCTCTACATTTTTTCAATGTGGGATCCTCAACATAAACGACGAGAAAAAAAATAAATTGATAAATATTTTAATTTTTAGATTTGATTCAATTTTTTAAAATGTCTCTAATAGAGAGAGAATTTTTTTTTATCAACTATAAAAATTTGCGACGAAAAGCGTATTTCGACGCAACGAAACATGCGACGAAATGTTTTTTACGTTGCATATATTTGCGACAACACACTTTTTTTGTCGCAACAGACTTGCGACGAAATGTTGTTTATGTCGCATATATTTGCGACGAAAAACGTGTTTCGTCGCAAGCCTTGGTGCGACGATCTAGGAGTTTCGTAGCAAATAAGTGCGACGAAAATTCTGATTCGTTGCAACCTGCGACATTATTACATATTCGTTGCATGGTTGCGACGTTTAATTGGAAAACGTCGCTAAAGATTTTCTCCGACCATGTTTTAGCAATGTTTTATGCGACGTTTTATTTTCGTCCTTGAAGGCTTTATTTCTTGTAGTGTTATGGATGATTTCTTTGATGTTATAAAATCATTTGAAACTTATTGTCTTTTATATGTTTGGTTGTATGTTATATTGTATATTACGTTTAATTATTAGCATATATGGCTATTTAGAAGTTATTGTACCCATAATTGGGTTTAGAAATCAGTTTGGGTGAATTAAAATTCTTCATTTAATGTCAAAATTTTTGCTTGGTTGTATGGCTATTTGCAGTTATGGTAGCCATTCAAATAGAGAGTTAGTTTTAGTAAGTTAGACACATTTTTTTAAGAGTTAGATATTGGATAAGTTAGTGGGATTTTAAGTAAGAATAGATAAGTGAGGCACTTTTTTTAGGGCTAGTTTGGGTGAGTTAGTGGGATGTGTGTGAAGTGTGTTTGAGTGAGTGTGTGATATTTGAAGTAAGAGTTTCAATGAGTTGGGAATGTTTGTTGGCTTTTAAACTACGCTTAGGTACCTTTAAGATACTTTTGTAGCATTAGTTGCCTTAAAGTATGCTTAGGTACTTTTAAGATACTTTTGTAGCATTAGAATGTGAGTTGTGTGCTTTAGGTTCACTTTAGGCATTTTAATTTCTAAGTTTCTTTGAGAGTCAAAATGACACTTAGACTATTTTTAAGTACTTTTTGGCCACTTTCTAGGTTTCGAGGAGTATAGTAGACACTTTTAGGTCGTTTTGAGTTGGTTTTTAGCCTCAAAGTATACTTAAGGCACCTTTATGACACTTTTGTAGCATCAATGAGTTGGTTGTGTGATTTAGTTTCACTTTAAGCACTTTTAAGCTTCTTTGATAATCAAAATGACACTTAAGACTCTTTTTAAGCACTTTTTGGCCATTTTGTAGGTTCCAAAGGGCAAAGTAGACACTTTTATGTTTTGAGTTAGTTTTTGGCCTCAAAGTATGCTTAAACACCTTTAAGACACTTTTGTAGCATCAGGTTGGCTGTGTGCTCACTTTAGGTACTTTCTAAGTTTCTTTGAGAGTCAAAATGACACTAAAACTCTTTTTAGCCACTTTTTGGCCACTTTGTAGGTTCCAATGGGCGAAGTAGACACTTTTACGTTTTGAGTTAGTTTTTGCCTCAAAGTATTCTTAAGCACCTTTAAGACACTTTTTGTCATACCCCACCCCAGATTACTCTACTAAATTTAGGATGAGTTGTGACGACAATAAACTCCGAGTGCGTAATGGAATCTATTGTCAATTCTCACTTGTCCTAACTCGACTTCCTCTTTAATTGTTTTTTATATCCAACACAACAAAGATTTTACTTTTTACTTACAAAAGATGAGACTGGTGGCAGATTCTGATTAGCTAACTCTGGTTGAAACTCAAGAGCAACCTGGTGGAAAATTAAAAACAAAAGAATGAGCTAAAAAGTCCAGTGAGTGGTGATTCATAAGAAAATACATTTTCAAGGAAATTATTCTCTTACTAAACAGAAGTTCATAACTCTGTGAAATAATGCAAATCACGAACAATTTAGAAACTTTCGAGATCATTTTAAGACATTAAAATCTGTAAATAAACAACTCTTGAAACAAGAAAAATACAACAACTTGTAAGCCAACTACTCTTGAAACATAAGCACAAATTCGTAAAAAACATAGATACGAAAATATGCAATTATAGCTCTAAAAAACATAAGCATAAGCTAGTAAAATTCATCACCAAATATGCACCCAAATCTCTGTCATACTATGTACCGAGTAATCTCAAGGTACATAGCAGAGTCAATCTCTGTCATATGTGCACGCAGAACAAACTCTATCATCTGTAATGCTACAGGACCAGGATTTGGACCAGGATTCGGAATCCGAATTCGGCACCTAATGGGTCCGGCATTCCCTTGCATCTCCTGCGGCCTGAGCACGCGAGTATACTATGGAAACACATTCTCATAGCATACCGGGTAATCACCATGGGTACAAAGATCTAGTGGTTTGAAAACCACTTCCAACGTAAACCTCTTAAATCACAAATCACTTTATTCTTAACTTTTCAAGATCTTAAACTCTTTCTAAAAATTATATTATTCTCTAGACAATCGTTCATAAACTTGAGAGATTTCTGAAATAACATTAAACATTTATAATTTCTCAAATAATCATCAAATCTCTCAAATAATATAAACATTTTCAAAGTCATATTTTCTTTGAAATTACATCCCATGAAAGTCATACATTTCTCAATAAACATTTAAACTCTTCAAACATCTCAATAATCATAAATATCTCGAATATCTCTTAAAACAATAATTCAAGCTAAAATCACAAAATGATTGAAAATTTATAACAATTTTCAAACATCTCTAAACCATAACTTCAGTAAAAATCATAAAATATTGAGAATCTTTGACAATTCTCTATAAATCTCATAACAATTTCTTTAGAATCATATATAATTAAAGAATTCTTGAAAATTCCATAATAAGAATTAAATGATGAAAATATTTAAAAAAAATAAACCACTCACAAAACCATTGTCGTTGACACTTCGAATCAAAAGCTATTCCAGCTTCTGTTCAACTTGTAATTTCAATAACCATACTCCAAATTACAAATATTACCAATAAAAAAAATGTCATAAATTTCACCTTAATCAAACTAAGCTAATTCTCCAATCCATTTTTTTCAACCCAAATTCCAAATACAACTTTTTCTCTCATTCCATTTATTAACCAAGTACATTTTGTCTTTTTCTCTAATTAAAACTATCTCTCTCTCCTCTTTCACGTCTCCTTCACATCACAAATTTGCATAATTAAATAATATACTTCCTTCTCCAATATACCATTTTCTCACGTGAATAAAGTTGAATAGTCTTCAAAATGAACTCTCTCTCTTCTTCATTAGACTTAACTTGTACCAAACACATCTCTTTTCTTTATTATATTCTTATTTCTCTTCTTCTTCTTCTTCTTTTTCTTTTACTTTCTCTCTCCTCCCTTCCTTCTTATTTCTTCCATGGCCGACCGCTCGTTTAAGTAAATTTTTTTTTATTTCATTATATTCCTTCTCTCTCCTTCATCTCTAATGTTTTCAATGTTCTTGTTTTTTTTTTCCAACCAAAAGCCCTTGAAGATGAATTTCATCTTCCTCCTCTCTCTTTTAATTTTTAGGTTATGTATTTTTTCTTCCTTCCTATTTCCATAATCTGAGCCCAACACTTCCTTCCCTAATCTCTTCAAAAATTCAAGATTTCAACAATCTAGATTCCATTTATTTCGTTATTACCTAACGAATTTACACCATAATCAAGCATTAGTCTCCCCTCGTAATTGATTTTGAAGCATCCATAACTTCTTCACAAGCAAAAGGAAAAGAAACCACTAGAACCGTTCCTCTATAAATTCATTTCTTATTCCTGATTTTCCTAGAAAACTTACCAGTATATCGTAGGTTCCTCACCCACAATTCCTCTGAATCCTTCTCTTGTTTTCAACTCTCTCCTTGGTTGTCTCCTTGCTTGCAAACGCTGCTCTCCTTCAAACCCTCTCTTCACTGCAAGTTTTCTCCCCCTCTCTTTTTTATTTTTATTTTCCTTACTGCCTTTTTACTTTTTTTTTCCCTTCATATTCAGACCCATTAGTATGGGTCTGATCCACCTGTCAAACACACAACATCACCAACACACTTGTACACTTGCCAAGAAAATTTACTTTACCTCAAAATTTCGGCTACAATTTTTTTCAACCTTTATTATTGTTTTTTTTTTCTTAACAAATTCCAATTCCTTCCTTCTTTCACTTCTTTTGTTTAAAAAAAAAACTAAGAGCGATGGGATCCTTACACTTTTGTAGCATCGAGGGTTGGTTGTGTGCTTAAGTTTCGCATTAGACACTTTCTAAGTTTCTTTGAGAGTCAAAATGACACTTATACTCTTTTGTGCTTTAGTTTCATTTTAGGAACCTTCTTTTATTTTTTGTTTTGTATTTAAAAATTTTCATTTTTTTTTTCAGATTTGTAGTTGTGTAATCTTGAAGACCTGTTTTTCAAAAATACAAATGAAGACGAAGATTGAAGCCTTCAAGATTAATTGTTTTCTTTCCGATGTATTTGTTTTCTTTTTTCAAACTCTAGTACATATAGATATTGAACATTTTGTAATCAAATTATTGCATTTCAATACTATTTCTTTTTTATGATATTATTTTTTGTTTTAAAATCATACTATAATGAACTATCAAGTAGTATAAAAATAAATAAACAAATAAAAAAAAGAAAAATACATATTTTTCAGGGTTTTGCCAACACACATTGCATCAGCAAAAGTAGACTTCTCCCGACGCATACATTAGTCGTCGGAAGAAACTTTTTCCCGACGCAATGCATTACATCCGGAGAAGTCCATGTTTCCCGACACAAAGCCATTTTCTTCGGGAAGTAGCTTTCCCGACGGCTCTATGCCGACGAAATATTTTCGTTGGCCAAGACTTTTCCCGACGCAATATAGTCTTTTCCCGACACTTTGTTGCATCGGGAAAAATGAAAAATCTTGTAGTGAAGTCTTCCTCTGATGAATTTTCTTGGCATGGTAACGTGTGTAATGTATTCCTTCATATGTGAATAACTTTACTTGCATGCCCAGGTTGTAGGATATAATTCAATTGAAGCTGAAGATTGGGAGGTTGCTACTAGTGGGGAAGATATGAGCAAAATGGAATCTCTTCTTGATAAGAACCGAAAAATGGAACATGAACTTACACTGTATAAGGTACAATTCTATGCTTCATGGCTATTTATAATTTTGCTCTCTCTTTTTACATGCTCAAATGGATGTGCACATATGGCGTGACCCACATGTTGGTAGGACCATACTTGAAAGATGGTGTTGTATTTAACTCATTACTCTTTTTGTATCCCTTCATTTATTTTTAACCCATGTTTTTATAAACTAACATGGGGAACTCATACCTTCATTTATTTTTATGTTTAAATTCGTTTAAAAAGCTAGTATATTTGTACCTGATTATTGTAATTTTTGAAATTTAAAATTTATTAATAAATTGTTGGGATTTATGCCCTAAAGCCTCATAATTAATGATTTATTTAATAATTAATAATAATTTTGATTATTTTATATGCAATATAATATTATCTGTTATATGAAAAATCCAAGGTTATTAGTGTAATCTTGAACAATATTTGGTTGACATACGAGAGGATCGTGTTCAAGAAATAACCTAAAAGGTCATAGTATATGGATAAGGTTGGGTATCTTATCCTGGTAACACTATTGATACGACTCACTTTGTAATAGTTACAAATGATTTGATCCAAATCGTTCATGTGGAGACATGTGAGTGGGGGTATCTTATACAATGAGTTTGTATAAGACTGAACCACGAAATATTTAATCTCTCTTTATAAATCCGTTAATTGAGAAGATTAATATTTCATCAAGATGATCATATGCGACTTAATCGTAATTCTGAGTGAGTTATGAACTCCTACCTGTGAGGGCTTGTCCTTTGATTTGTATGGGTGAAAGTGGCTTTTGTAGCCGATTCAATAAGTCTACCATTTTGGGGACTTGACCAAATAGGGAGCTGGGAACATAATCTCACAAGATGGAATTCAGTTATTCCCATATAGGGTAAGTAGATGAGTAATTCCCTTAAGTGCTGATTTCGAGACTTGAACAATGGGGCCCACCATTTCACTTGCCCGAGAGGGACTTAGTTTATAATTAGATTATAAACATATTGTTCATTAGAGAATCAGTGGTACTTAAGGTGCAATATGTAATTACAGGGGTAAAACGAACTTTTGACCCAGCTGTAATTACGAACAACTCGTGAATGATCGACTTGCATGTAATGGTTATATCCATGGACACAACTTGTCCTACAGTGCATACGAGTGTAACTCTAGGTCTATAGTGGAGTGACCTAAAGTTAATGAATGAAAATTGATTAATTAAAGAGTTTAATTAATTAATTTTATATCATTTGAGCTTATAATTTGTAGGTCTATAAGGTTCATTGCTAGCACATAGTAACACTCAAAGATCAATCTAGTTGAAAGAAAAATTTGAAATGTTCAAATTAATATTTAATTTGAAGTGTTCAAATTAATATTTAATATATTAGATATATTAAATATAAAAGAGGACAATATATTTATTGTATTTGATATAATAATTAATATATATTAGATACATTAAATAAAAGATATTTATAGAATTTGAATAAGATTCAAATAAATAAATATCGTAGGAGATTTAAATGAGATTCAAATAAGTATAAGATATATTTTAATATATTAGATATTAAAATATAATATTTTAATTATGACAAATATTTGCCCTTGGTCTCTATAAATATGACCTTTCGGTTGAGCCATTAGACACAACATATATCTCCTCAATAACGAATTAGAGAATTCTCTCTAGACCTCTTCCTCTTCAATCCCTTGTGGATTTTCTTTCAAAAGGCTCCTACAAGCCTTGGTCCTATGTTCGAGTCATAGCTAGGAAGATTTTATGGAGGAGATAAAGATCTGCTAGAAATATCTCCATATTTACTCCAAGTAAGTTTGCTTAACCTTAATTTTTAGTTTAATTTTAAATAAAATCAAAGGCGATCTAATGCTTCCGCTGCGGAGTGAAACGTTCATTCCTTCATAAATTTCACTTTGTTTAAAAAGCTAGTTCATTTGTATCTTTCCGTTCACTACTACAAAATTTAGTATACACTACACTTTACTTTAGACATAAGACCATGGTTTTAAAACCATGGTCTAATGTCGTAGAGCTTAAACTAGCCATAGTCTAAAATAAATACACTCATTCAAATACCACGTTTAATAAAAACCATGGTCTAAAAGCATGTTATGGACTATGGGTTTTTGAAACCGTGGTGTAAAAATTAACTTTACACCATGGTAAATGTTGGTCGAATTCGCAAGCGCACGAATCGTTACAAGTAATACAGTGATTTAAATCAAAGTTCGTTCTCCACAGGGACTAAAAGTTACCAATTACCAAATTCTTTAGCTTCAATTTTATCTAAGCACCTAATTTTCAAAGATGAATGGAAATTTAACTTGCTTGATGAAAAAGAAAATGTGATTAAACTCAACAATTTATAGAGCAAAAACAGAGGATAAAACCAATTTTTGTAAAAACTCTAGAGCAATGATTTCACCAAATACTACCTCCTACTCTTTGTTCATTAATGGCTAATGTTTTCCTCTATTTCAAGATTGTTGGCAAGCTCTACCCTATAGACTCGATATTCTTTCTCAAGCAATAACGATATTCATTGAAGTGTAAATTGACTATATTTCTATGACAATTCAAACAAATCAAATACTAAGCCCGTAGAACTTAAAATTGCCACAAAACCCACAAGGATATCTCTAACTCAAGTGTAAATTAGGGAAAATGCTTTAGTTCATCAATGGTTCTTGTTTCTCAACCTCAAACCATGACATAGGAATAATGTAAAGAGTGGCCAAATCCAAACATACTTTAGGTACAAAAGCAATCTCACAACCATATATGAAATAGAGACATCAACCATTAACTAAGAAATAGTAGGATTCGAGTATTTGATTACATCAAAGCCCTAGAACAGAAGACTTAGTTCATATTGTAAAACTTCACAAAACCAGAAAAAGTCATCATTTGGGTCTTTACAAACAACAAAAGAGAAGGGAGAAGTAAAATAGGAACAAATTAAGCTTAGCTCTACTCCTTTTTGGTTGCTAAAGACCTCCAAGATTGAGCAATCTCTTCTTCCTTGGTCGTTCTCCCTCGTTGGCTCTGTTTGTCACCCCTTTCTGCCCTAAAAAAAACCTAAAAATCCCCCCCCAAATGATAAAAATCGACCCAATTTAAAGTTAGGGTTGCGACGTAGCGCCTAGGCGCTGGCATTCTGTCCAACTGCTTCAGTCTGCAGCGCCTAGGCGCCGGTTTGGGCGCCTAGGCGCTCGAGATTTTTTTTTTTTTTTTTTTTTTTTTTTTAATTTAGATTTCAACCTGAAAGTCCTCCAAAAAGTCCTCAAACATGACCTTCAAAATACAACTTTTGAACACCTATAAAAATAAAAGAAATACAAGAATTAGAAATCAAAAACTAAAAGAAAACTAACTAAAAACAACCTAAACAAGATATAATAAATATATATAAAATGAACTTATCAGTAAATAAAAATCATGGCCTAAAAGCATACTATAGACTACAAGTATATAAAAACATGGTCTAAAACTTAAATTTACACCATGGTCAATTAAAACTGTGGTCTAAGAGACAACAATAGACTACCATGTTAACAACCATGGTAAAAAAAATTAAAGTTACACCACGGTTAATGTTAATCGTGGTCTATAGTCTGATTATTGTTTTACTTTAGACCATAGTTTTTTTAACACGATGGTTGAAAATGTATCTTTATACCAAGATTAATAAATATCGTTAATGTTATAGACTATGGATTTTTAAAATTGTGGTGTAAAAATTAACTTTACACTATGGTAAATAAAAACCGTAGTCTAAAAGCATCTATAGATTATAGTTATAAAAAAACTATGGTCTAAACATTAAATTTACACCATGGTCAATTAAAACTATGGTCTAAAAGCCAAAAATAGATTATAATGTTAACAACTGTGTGGTCTAAAAACTAAAATTACACCATGACGAACATTAACCATGGTCTATAGTTAGATTGTTGTCTTGGTAGACCATGATTTTTTTTAATTTAAAAATAATGAATTTAAAGTAATTAAAAATTATATATATATATATATATATATAGTAGAAACTAATGAATATAAATACTTTAAAAATTAATTAATTGAAACAATGCATTTTTCAAATTTAATAACTATCATTTTAAATTATTTTGAGAAATTTAATAAATTACATTTTAAAAAGATATAAATAAGAAACTAACTCAAAACCCTAACCTACACTTACACAATTTGCGTTGCTTTCATATAGCTGTGACTGAAAGAGCAACTTGTGTTAGAGATAACAGTTCGTGCGAGAGAGATAATTCCCGTGGGCTGTGAGAGAGACGCTTGCGTTTAGCCGTCGCCGCCGCCAATTGGATTCGTGAATGTTGCCATCAACTGTGTTCGTGAGCCGCCGCCGACTAGCTACAAGTTATGTTTGTGTTTTGGCTGGTGACTAGGTACATTTTGTTTGGTTTCTTTCCTTTAGTGATGTCTTGAATACTGATTTACAAGTACAGTTCCTCAATTTGTTTACATCTGAAATTAATCTTCGTATCTTGATGGTGGTTGGGAAAATTAAGGTTTTTATAATGTAAAACGATTTCTTTACTTCTCCATGGAGTGCCCACCTAAACGTCTCTCACGAAGATTGAATCCTTGCTCGGTGTCCGTGATACAATTACACATAGTTCTTAACATTCCTGAAGAAAGAGAAAGAATGGAAGGTGATTGGCTTTTATCGTAGTGGCAAAAAGGCAGATCAAATTGAATAAGCAATCCAAATGGACCAAACAATGTTCCATATGGTGCACTTAATTCAATTCCTTGAAGCTTGTCACTCTGTAGCATTGATAAAAAATACACAGCCTCGTAATACGCATTTAGGCCAAGGTTCATGTTGCAAAGCGAACAATTCTACTAAATGGCACACACTCCAACTCAAACACTATAGGATGATTAGGATTTGTGGTTCGTCTTCAAAAATGTTATTTCCTTGGTTGTTTTCTTGAACAATTATTTATACATGCTGCATTGTTCTCTTTTAGGATTTTCTGAAGATATATATGTACTGCCAAAGTTTAAGGGAAGTCAATCACCAAACTAAACTATAAAGTTTAAATTTAATTTTGAATGCTTGAAAAAAGTGTTTTCAAGTGAAAATACTTCTTCCATAAACACTTTTGAAAAAAATAACACTAATTAAGTGTTTATTCTAAAACAACTTAATCATTTTAAAGCACTTTTAAAATTTTCATAAAACATTTTTTATTATCTAACTAAATACTATGAAAAAATTGACAAGTATTATTAATGACAAAAAATACTTTTTACCATCCCAAAAGTCATCTCAAACTCATCCTTAATCAATTCATATGAGAAAAATGTTTTTCACAGTTCTTCCAATGAAAATTGGTATTTGAAGTAACTTACACATTTGAGCAAATGAATTTTAACAACAATTACTTTTATTCATAGTAAAGTTTTTCTTAAGTTATAAAACTTTAAAACATGACTTTAACATCTCATAGAAGCTATTAAGAAGACATTTAGGTTCCTTTCTATATTTTCTTTCTTGGTTCTACTTTTATTCATGCATTTACTAATTTTTTTTATTTGTTTTCTTGTTGAAATTTTAGGTAAAAGGCCCTAAATCAAGAAGCTACTACGAAATGTTTTTTGTGAGTTTTATTTCGAGTAGTATGTTGTCATTATATTTTCCTATCCTAATTGCATCTTTTGGAATTAAGTTATTTATTTACTTTGTTTTGCTTCTATTTTTTAGATTATCTTGTGAATAAATTATTTAGTTTAATTTACTCGTGATGAGGCTATAACTCGTGTAAACATGTAAGTAGTTTAACTTTTTGTTATTATATATTTAATAGGTCCATAAAGTCAGCATCTGTTTGATTTTTAAAATAGGGTCATAAAGATATTAAGATGTGAAGCAAGATTGAGAGAAAGAAAATGAATTGTTTGGAAAACCTCCGGCTAAAGTAAGCATTTTTTTCCACTACAATGATAAAGTTACCTAATAATTTTATTTTTATTCCTATTTTAGTTTAGCACTTGGATTAGTTTTTGGACCCTTATGATAGAATTTTGGTTTCTTATACAAAAGTATCGGATGTGTTTAGGTCCCTAAGAAGTTGACCATTATTCAAGGAATAGAAATTGAGAATTGTTGGTTATTATTCGAGGTAAGTAGTCCCACATCTATTCCAAAATAGAATTATTTGGTATAATTGTGTTTTGATTATTGTTAGTTGACATAATGTTTGAAAGAATGTTTGTATATATTAATTGAGAATTGATTGAAATTATTTTTGTATGGTTCCAATTGTTTTGCTAAATAAAAGTATGTATATTGTTTTGAATATTTTTTAAAAGTAACTTGATCAATTCGATAGGGCTATTACGGATATACCAAATTTTTGTTTTGGAGATTGGATGCCTAATTGTGTAGTAGTCTGATTTGGAATTGTCAGAAATTTGTTCTAATTGAAACTTATTTATGGGAAGACATATTCATGGTTTGACATTTATTTGAAATGAAGATTCATGTGTGTGTGATTAACCCACATGGCCTCACACTTAAGTAATTGTATTGATTGTTATGTTCGATTTCTAATCGACATTTCTAATTGAATGATTGATGTTATCGATGGGTAACCACATCCGTCTTGGCTACTCCAATAATTATGTATCTTCCCTCCCTGTTAAATTAAAGTATTGAGTAAATGAAAGTTCAATGGATTGAAAGTTTGATTTTTGTTTCAACTATTGGAAGAATTTTGCTTCATTAGATTTTTATGTTTTGCATATAATTTTTTTTGAACAAAACGAACTTTAAAACATGATATCAAATTACTTATTGAGTATTTTGTACTCATTTTTGTTTTCTAAATGTTTTCAAATGAAGGTTCAACTGATAGTTTTGATAGTGAGATTGAGGAATAATGTTCTAGCATGATTCATGAGAAATTGAAGATCTTTGGGTATTCTGTTTACCTAAGTTTTCTAAGACTTAGCGTTTAATCATAGTTCAATTAGTTGATTTCATTCTTTAAATAATATACTTGGTTATAGCTAGATCGAGCCTTGTTTTTCAGTCAAGAAAATACATTTTCATTATTGGTTTCAGCATTAATTGTCACACTTATACATTTATTGATGGAAAGTATGTTTTGGAAATTATGGGTAATGAAATATATATATTTATGTGCATCATCATCTTCTTCTTCTTCTTGCAGTTTATTAAAAGAAGACATATGCTCAAGTTGATATCGATGAAGTTCCCAACGAGTGGAGATAAACTTATTCATCAATACATTTCTGTCAAAATGATGTACAGTACTAGTTTTAGTTAACTTGTTAGGTTTAGTATTTTAATGTTAGTGTGTACTTACATTTCTTTTATGTATAAAATATTGATGAGTTTTAATTTATTAAAGTTGAATTTGTTTGTGTAAATAGAATATTTCAATTAATTAATAAAATTTGGATTAATTAAAATTTGAAAAAAAGTAATGCATAAATGGAGCATGCTTACTATTGTATACACTATGACGGACGTTAGCTGTAGTCTATTGTTGTAAAGACCATGAGAAATGTCAGTTGTGGTCTATTGCTATAGACCACGACTAACGTTTCTTGTGGTCTATTGGTATAGACTATGGCTGACGATAGTCGTGGTCTATCAATAAAGACCATAACTAACGTCAGCCATAGTCTATATCACCATAGACCACGACTGACGTTAGCCATGGTCTACAATATAGACCATAGCTAACGCCAGTCGTAGTCTATGATCATATAGACTATGGCTGACGTTATCTATGGTCTATAATATAGATCACGACTGATGTCAACCATAGTCTATACTATAGACTATACTGGAGTAAACCACGATTGCAAAACCATGGTCTAATCGAATAAACCAAGGTCATATAACTGTGGTTTATATCAATATTTGTAGTAGTGGTTGCACGTCCAACCACAAATAACTAACGAGGCAAGTACTATACTTATAAGACTGATGCAAATAGTTTTCTCAATTGTAACACATATTGTTGTTGCATACTTTTATTATGTTGTGATCAATGAACATATCCATAATGTGTTGTTTTTAGCTTTTGCAATGTTGTTTGAGAATATAGTTTTCGTGTTACACTGTTACTAAAATAATGGAGTGATTCTCTTTACTACGACTCACTTGTAACCATATTAGAATGTTAAATAATGTAAGACTCAATAAAATAAGAAACTAGATGATGATGTGGTTAAATCCAAAAGGCAAGGGCCCCTTTTGTAACTTGTTTTCGTGTTCCATTTTCAAATGTTGGTTTTCAAGGTGATTTGGCTAAATGATAGTGGTAGAAATGATTGTATCCTATTGCAGAATTAGAATCCTATTTTTCCTCCCAAGGATGACATAGTTTATTGTGTTCAAGGCATTGTAATAATATTTATGATTCTATTTTGCATATTTGTTGGTTTTGTAGGTAAAAGGTTACGGGAATAGTAATGGTGGTTGAAGCAAGCAAGTTCTCACATTTTGAGATGAGTTGAAATCTTTAATAAGTGAGTCCTAATTAACAACAATCTTAGCTGCAACAATTTTGTTGACAATGTGAGCGAGATGATTTGTTTCTTTGAGGATTTCTATTTATTGCATGAAAAATGAAAAATGTCTTTGAATGAAGATTTCTTGGCCAACGATCCTATGTAAATGTATAAAAAAAAACTGCGCGTACCATAGATATTTCCGTTGTTCTGAATGCACTAAGGTCACATATTTTGTGTTAAAAAAGAAATTTATGACACTACAGGTAGATGAATTAGTAAAGAATCTTTCGAGCTTTGTCAATAATAAGCTAAAAATAGGTTTAATTTGGTTTGTACTGATGTATTCAAATGCTAAAAAATTTTGCAAGAGCTTTTTCGAAGGATTTACAAATGTTGATAAAGAAGTATTTTCGAAGGCTTTAAAATCTTTGAAAAAGCATTATAAGCCTTTAAAAATAACAAAAACCTTCGAAAAAGATAATTGATAATAAATAATTATCGATAAAGAATTTGACAATTTTCAAAGACATGTGTCCTTTGAAAAATAATAATTTTCGAAGGTTAATGTTCCTTTGAAAAAAGTTTTTTCAACGAGATCTATTTCGACACTTTTTGAAGGCTTTGTTAACCTTTTACAAAGGATTTATTGAAGGTTTGTTTAATATTTTTTCGGAGGTTGTAACCTTCAAAAATAGTTAGATTTCTTGTAGTGGTACTTCTTTCATTCACAATATATGATAAGTTATTAAATGATATATTATTTTATTTCTTAGTTCTCACGCTATTTTTAAAAATTGCTATTATGATAAACATGAATAGAGGTTGTATAAAAAAAATTATATACCATCGTAGTACTAGAAATTTTTCCTATAATTTTACTTTGCTTATACTAAGATAAATTTATCAATTTAAACATAGTTTAATTAGTAGATAAAAGACAACTATAATTACCTCGGTCGAAAGTTCAAACTCGCGCCTTACTAAAAAAACCACTTGGGTATATCTTGAATTTAGAATTAAGTGTGTTTGCAACTTTTTACTTTTGTTCCTTCTAAAAAAAAAAAAAAAACTTTTTACTTTTGTTAACGTTGTTGGAAGAATCTTTTAAAGAAATATGACCACGTGTGCGTTCAAAGAATTACAAAATCAAAGACTTTACAATCTTAATTAATGTGGCTTTAAATCGATAAATATAATATACAAGAGTTAAATGTTTTATTGAAATTTGGGTTTTTTATTAATGGTTTATATAGTGCATTCATTTGCCCTATATCTTGGTTTTTTTTGTTTATGTTGATTCGTTACAGATTAATTTTTGATGAAATTAAACTAGTAAAAAATTTAGGAGATTTTTATATTTCTTTAGGTTAAAATTAGTAGGTGAATGTAGTGAAAATGAAATTAAAGGTAAAAATTGTAACACTTAAATCTAAAGTTTTTGTAGCCACCTATTTTTGTCCGGCTTCTTTTTATAAAATTAATTGCTAGTTTTTTTTAATGTTTGTTATTTAAATTTGCTCATTTTTTGAAATATCACATCTTTGATATTTGTTTGTTATTTGCTAATTTTACTTTTTTATGCCTTTTATTTTATTCTTTTAAGTTGAAAAAAGCCATAATTTTTGGATGAAAACAAAGTTTGGTTAAGTGAGTAAGTTTGGTATTTGGTATTGTTTGACCAAAAGTTGTTGGTCCATTTTGGTGTTAAGCTCATTTTGGCATGTTTTCAAATTGCAAAACCTTGGTCTTTGGTTTAATACACAAAAGTGAAAATGATTTTGGGTTTTTATACCCCTCTTTTCCTTCTTCAAAGGGGGATCTTCATCTATACACCAAAAGAAAACCCTAGAATAAGCTTTTTTTTTCCAATCTTTTTTTTCTTATCCACAGCACAACACACCACTACATCCATCTTCTCACAAAAAAAACCTAGAAGAATCTCTTCTTTTCTTTTTTTTTTTTTCTCTCAAGCAACAACAAAAAAAGCAAGCACAACACCTACAAGCATCCATTTCAATCTCAACCACAACCACTTCACAGAAAAAAAAAAAACTAGAGTTCCAAAGTAAGTTCTTAGAAGCCAGTAAACATACTTTAGAAAAGACTGAATACAACAAGAATAACCTTAGCTTAGTTGGAGGTTGCACTTGGTAGGGCCTTTGTCCCAAGGATCCGCACCTCAAACAACAAGTTAGATATTCTTGACTCCCACCACTAGATCATCTCTATCTCGAAATGCCCCTGAAAAACAGTAATTGAGTAAGGATTTTTTCTGAGTTTTCTTTCTTTTTTTGTTTTTCATTTTCTTTTATTTTCTTTATTATTCATACGTTTTTTTACAATGTGAGCAATTTACATTTTTTTTTATTATGTGCTTATGCTTTAGATCCGTTGTTATCTTGTTCGTATTTTTATTTTTTCTTTCGTTTATCTCTCCCCTACTTATCTACCTTTTTTTTTTTGTCGTTTGTGTTTATTTCCTCCATTTTTCTGGGCTCTTGAGTTCGTTTTTTTTTTTTTAAAAAAAAAAAAGGAACAAGAGAACAAGGAAGTAGAGTGTTGTAAAATCAAAAGAGAAATGGTGTAACATACCTTAGAGGCGAGTGGACTTTCGTTTCCATGGTAACCAAGCCAAACATTATTGGAATTTTCTGAAAAAAGAAGAAGATTGAGATAGGTTGAAGAAGAGAAAAAAATGAAGTTGAAAACAGAGAGGAGAAGAAGATGAAGTGAGAAAGTAAAAAAAAAATAAGTAAAGAGAGAAAGAAAAGAAAAGTGGTTTGTGCTGTTTTTTTTAAAAAAAAAGGGAAAAAAGCATTTTTGACCCTAAACTTTGCATGTTGTATCAATTTTAACCCTAAACTTTCAATTTCATCAATTTAAACCTCATACTTTACAAATTGTATCAATTTTAACCTCAAACTTTTAATTTCATCAATTTAAACCTCAAACTTGTATAAATGTATCAATTTACACCCTCGGTTAAGTTTCCATTTCAATCCTTATTAGAAAAGTTTTCCACACATGTCCAAAGTCACGTGTTACTCTATAATAGGTATGTATTTGTTATTTTTTTTTTAAAAAATAAAATTGCTGAAGAAAATTGGAGTAGACTCTCCATAATGTCTTTCAATTTAGAGCATGACTTTTTTTCAATTTTTTTTTACTTCTTATCTTATCTGATTCTGTTTTTTTTTTTTCATTTAATTAATTGATGGTATTTCAATTGTAATGCATGATTCTACTTAATCCACCGGCTTTTAGTAGAAACAAAGCTTATTTGCACCATATTTGTTCTCAATTGAGTACTCTCCTTTTTGAATCGTTTGCCAATATTTTTTTTTTAATTTCTCATCGGCCTTTAACTTGATTTGTCCTCCATCCACTGCAATGGACGTGGGACTTTCATAATCATCACCCTCATTAGAATTTTTGTCCTTTTCTCTCCAGCATCGATGTCACTTTAATCATCTGTAAGATTGTCGACGGGGCCAACAAGGTCGGCTAGACCAGTTCATTATGTTCATGGGCGTCATTTTGTTTGCCATTTCCTCTCTTGTTCTCTCCCGCATTTTAGCTGAGCTCAATCTTCTTTATACTTGTCGTAATTGGTATTGACACCAATGGCGAGGGAGACATGTTCATTTTGTGTGAGTCCTACTTTTGAAAGTCGAGTTCGTGGTTTTCATGATGGTGGCGATCTAGAATTGTTTAATTATTCTTTTAGTAAATTTATTTTTTTTTAAATAACAAATAAGTACCTATCATAGAGCAAAATGTGGCTTTGGACATATGTGGGAAATCTTTCTAATGGTGATGGAAATGAAAACTTAAAAGAAGGTGTAAATTGATACACTTTTTGAAGTTTAAATTGATGAAATCAAAAGTTTAGGGTTAAAATTGATACAATTTACAAAGTTTGAGGTTTAAATTGATGAAGTGAAAAGTTTAGGGTTAAAATTGATACAATTTGCAAAGTTTGAGGTTTAAATTGATGAAATTGAAAGTTCAGGGTTAAAATTGATACAACATGCAAAATTTAGGGGTCAAAAAATGCTTTTTTCCCAAAAAAAAAAACAAAAAGAATGGTGTGCAGTAGAAAGCTTATATTTTATTTTATTGTTATTATTATTATTATTATTTTTATTACCATTACTTTATTTATTTATTTATTATTTTATATATATATGTTCTATTCTACTGTGAGAAGTTTGACAAGCTTTCTTTTTTAAAATTATCATTATTATTATATTAATATTATGTGTAAGAATGCTTAACGGTTATTATTACTATTATTATATGTATTAATTTTCGTATGAAGCAAGCTCTTCCAGTTTTTTTTTTTTTTTGTAATGCAGTGACATGTCGCATCAGTGGCAGGGGCAAGGCCACTGACTCACGAAAGGGGGACTGCTCAGTAATTTTTTTTATACATATTTTCGTTTTATTTATTTATATTATTTTATATTAGTATTTTTTTTTTTTAGTTGTGTATAGATGTACTTGTTATTATTATTATTATTTTTTATTAAAAAAAGATGCATACACTTTAAATGTTGTGTTTTTTTTATTAACACATTTTTTTAAATGTTATTTTAGTGTAATTTAAATGCCAATATATTTCTTACTTATTATTATTACTTATTATTGTTGTGAAATTGACATATGCATGTTAATTAGTACGTAATTTTAATCTT
Organism: Trichosanthes truncata; assembly: GCA_033996785.1. NCBI lineage: Eukaryota > Viridiplantae > Streptophyta > Magnoliopsida > Cucurbitales > Cucurbitaceae > Trichosanthes > Trichosanthes truncata. Next base: position 77,099,936 of record JAWPNB010000003.1, read on the forward strand.
TTAATCCATACTGTTTATAAATAAATAAAAAAAACAACTCGACGACGGAATTTAGAAATATTTAGAAGTTCAATTTTCTAATTTTCTCGATGTGAGAAATCAATTCTTTGGAAATCCAAGATTGATTTCAATATTTTTTTTTCTTCCTTAAATTTGTTAACATGCTTGTACATAGTGTTTGTTTGATTATTTACGAATGAATAGATTATTATGCTAGCTTAATTTGTCTTTAAATGCATTTATTTATTGTGCTTAATTTTGATTTTCTTGTGTTTTTTTCTTGACGTTTTTTTTAATCTCTTTTATAGAATTATTTCCAAATCTTTAAATTTGCTCTGAAAATTTTATAACTAAAGTGTCGTTTGTAAAGCCTTTTGTAATCTCTCTCTAAAAAAAGTGGTTTTCAAGGTTGTTTTTCTTTTAAAAATTTCTACGACGGAATCTAGAAATATTTGGGAGTCCGATTTTCTAGAATTCTTGAGGTGAGGGATTATTATCTTTGGGAGTCCCAGATTTTGATCCCAAGAAAAAATGAATTTAATTAAAACATTTTTTTTTTTTTAAAAAAACTTTCTTTTATAAAAAGGCTATTCTATGACGGAGTTGAGAAATTGTAAAATTTTCTCGTATTCTTGAGGTGGAGAATTTTTCCTAAGTTTTTGGGAATATTTCTAATATAGTCAAATTGATGGATATTTATCTACTTATTTTATGAGATCATGACTTCAAATATTGGAGAAATGAGAGGTAAAATAAGACATTATTTTAAAAATCTTTTTTTTTCCCTAAATAAGCTTTTTGTCTAAAATCTTTTGCAATTCAAGATTTAAATTTGGCCACCGTTTTAAACGGGTGTTGTGGGGTGCTAACACCTTCCCCACACACAAGTAACTTTCGAACCCAAATCTGGTTTCCGCATGCCGTTTTTTTTTCCTTCTTTTTTTCAAAAAAAGTTGTTTTATTTTATTTTGGTGCTCAATCACACCATAAAAAGATTGGTGGCGACTCCTTTTTAAAATCTCATTTTTCGAGGATGTCGGCCGCTCTGCGTCGCAGGTACGTGGCGACAGTTTTAATATATTGTATGTAAAAAATTTAGATGAAAAATTGATTATTAACCCAACCAAATTCAAGGGTAAAAGGCAAAGTTTGTTGGAGGAAGGAATAGTATCATAATATATAATACTATAAGTCTTCCATTTTAGAGGTTAAGCTAGACAACTTAATTGATAAATCACAGCAACAATAATAAAGAGGTAGGGAAAAAAGAACAACACCGAAAGATATACTCCAAACTCGGGATTACGTATGTCCAGTCTTTTGCAATTGCAAGGCCCACTATAATGGAGATTACAAATGGCTTTACCCTCGCACTGCAAATCGATCCTCAAATTAGTCCGATAAAAGATACTTGACTTCCAAGCATCATAACCCGGGGACAAATATAATGAATAAGCCCTCAACCTAAAAAAAAATGCCTACATAGTATGCAAAACCACTCATGAAAATACATGTTGCGTCTCGAAACAAAAGGCTGCCCAAAACACCAGCATAAAGGTCTTCAAAAACGCTAAAAATTAGCAAAAATAAGGTTCTTTTACACAAACACGAGACATCGTCGTGACGCTGTTCCAAGCATATCACAATGCTATGAAAATTACCATTAAAATAAACAAGTGCGTGGTCTTTTGGGTTTGAGGAGCAGTGTTGCAGTGGCATTGAGATGCCACACACCTGGTGTCTCAATGCTACCTACTTTGTAGCGTTCACCTTGCATCAAAATCGATGGCGACACTCTCCTTAGAGTCGCAACACTATTCTCACAAAAGTCTGGGCTACAATCGAGTTTTTTCTCCACAAAACCTAACAAAGTTTTATTCTATTTTATTAACTCAAACTTTCAATGGTATTAGGCATGACTGACAATGAGTAAGTGTATCATAATTTTTTTACTCTAGTATTAGAAATTCTTCAAAAAATATTTAATTACAGGCTGGTAAGTAAAAGTTCCTGCATCATTATGTAGTGACTAAAATTATTAATAGAGTCTATTTATTTATTAAATATTATATAAATAGAATAGTACAAATCAAACACGAATATTTTTCCTGGGTAGGAGAAGTTTTGTTTTTAACTATATTTCTGCCATACCATCAAGCAAAGGGGACTGGCTCAAAATAAAGGTTCAATTACAAATTTGATTGTTAACCCAGATTTAGTTCATAAAATTTTGAAATGTTTCTATTACGTCTTTGAATGTTTAATTTTGGTTGTAACAAACATCTATTCAATATAGAAATGAGTATTTGACAAGATTACAACGTAGCATGAGAGAGTTGACAACTAGATTAAATAAAGGTAAAGGTAAAATAAAATAACAATATTTTCCTACACATCAATCAAAAGGAGCTCAATATTCCAATATGATACATTTTTACCCGTTTTATTTCTAGTGCATTTAGCAAACAAATAAGTTTCACTAAAATTTTTAAGCCACTATAAATATACCGCGTTAGGAAAATAAATAGGGCTCCTATACTTGATACAAATCTACTAGATTCATTTATGAAGTCTTCAAGCCTTTAAAGTCACTATTATTTCATGTCTAAACTATGCTTGTTCCATTCATTTTTTGAGTATATTGCGTATTTTGTAGATAAATTGAGTGCAAGACACAATTTTTAGATAATACGTAGAATTCAAGTTTTTATGTGATTAATTGATTATTTTGTAGGAAATTGAGCAGAAGGCACATTCTAGAAGATTGTACATCGAATCACAGTTCCAACGCATTAAATTGGAGATCATTTGGACACCCGAGAGAAGAGTTAGAGAAAAAAGGACTAATGTTGTCCAGGGGTAGCATCGGAACGCTGTCGCCAGTCCGAAACACGCGCGCCTCAAGAGATAAAGTTGCAACGCTACCGCCTGGAGTATAAATAGATTTCTTCACAATTTAGGTGATTTGTCTCTATTTTTTTACTTCCAAAAGACCATGTAAAGGCCATTTTCTGTCTATTTTTCATTAGAATAAGTTAGATTAGGAGTTTTTATCTAAGCCCGGTGTTTGGAAGGCTTAGTTCGATGTTCGGCTAAGCATCCATCACCATTTTGAGGTTGGTTTGGGATTTTTATGTAATTTTGTGAGATTCTAGCACTTTGAATGTAAATTTCCAGCATCTTTATGACTTTTAATCTTTATGCTTATACTTAGTAGCTGATTGTATGGTTGATCTGACAAACTAATTGTGCAAAAGTGTTCATCGCTATGCTAGATGTACTCCTAGGTGTCCTTAGTCTCTAGCTTAATTTGAGTAGTAAATAGGTTGGTTGCCACGTCGGTTAATTAGGTAGAATTGATTAATTACGTGTACATGGTAAGCTTTAGGATTAAATTAATGCATGTATCGATTAATTTCGATTGGCCAGTCTTAATTAATTAGCACGTTCTGCCCTGTTCTAAGAGCTTAATGCTTCAATTAGGTAGCCTGCTAGATAATTGGTTTAATAACCGATTTAGACGTTGGAATTTCGATTCTCTAGGGGAGGCTCTTACGATGTTTCGAGGACTTCGGTCAGTCTTAAATATTTGAAAGCTGCCTGATTGGTTGAATATCTGTGATTAAAGTTGCGTTTAATCCCTAATTGCCTCTAATCGGTGCGTGGTTAGATCATTAGCGTTTATTTTATCGCTTTAGTCTTTCTGTCTGCTTTTATGCTTTTAACCCTCCCCTTAATCCGTGTCAATAAGAATTCTAATTAAGAGAAGTCAATTTTAGTTCAATTTTCTGTAATCGACCTGACCATTTTTTATTACAAATTGTGGTTGGTTTATAAATATATTTGACTTCGACAACTACTTTCAACGTCCAATGAGCCTACCATATTATATGGCTCAAATATGACGCAAATAGACCAACTCTGAACCGAAATCATTCATTAAAAATAGAGAACTGAACAGAAATGAAAGAGAAAAATAATAAATTACTATGAACACTTAATTTTAGTGCTGATGAATCACTCCAAACAGAAAAAAGTATTTCCAATTTTAATATATTGAACAATACAAAACTAGAAATATGATACAAATAGTACAAGAGAGTTAAAAAAAAAATGATTGTTTATCTGTGACCTAAGCAAAACCTGAAATTTGAAATATAAAATCAATTTTCCAATGTGGTAATTAATTACTTGAGGTTAAAATAATAATTAATTATAGCCACACTTTAGACAGATAGCCGGCCATCACCTCACACTTTTTTTTTTTTTTTTTTTTTTTGTGGAAATTCTCACCTCAGTTTTTTGAAAATTTTGAACAAAAGACTCATTTTCAAGCACATCGATGCTATTTGGCCCGTATTTTGAAATTAATGAGATATGACATTTTCGTACTCTGCATCCCGTCTAAATTACAGTGAGGGCATCTTACTCTCATTTTTGTTCTAACTCTAGCTCTTTAGGTCTCGATTTTGCTCTTGCTTATGATAGTAATGAGTGGTGGAAATTTTGGAGAAAAGAAAGAGATAAGGAAAATCGTTTTCTAGTTCTCGCTCCAACTCTCACGCTCGTGATAGTAATGAGTGGTCAAAATTCTAGACAAAAGAAAGAGACAAGGAAAATCGCTCTCTAATTCTCTCTCTCATTCTCGCTCTCGCTCTCTTTCTCGCTCTCACTCTAGCTTGTTTTCGCTCTCGTTCTAGCTCGTTCTCACTCTCGTTCTAACTCGTTCTCTCTCTCACTCTAGCTCTGCTACTCTAGCTCTTCTCTGACGTAATTTTTTATTGTCTTTTTTTTTTCCTCCAGATTTTCAACAACTCATTTGAGCAAGAGCTAGAGCAATAGCGTTTCCACGTACGAGAGTATGAAACAAGCAAGACCGCCTCATATTGCTCTCATGTGTAATTTTGCACCTTATACTACGTCAGAATGAGTCATATTTCATTATTTTTAGAACGCATGTCATCAGTCATTAAAGCGCTGGAAAACGGGTGATCCGTAAAAAAACTCCTCTCTTTTGTTCAAATAATATCATTTTTTTAATATTAATGTTTGACATTCATACCAATACAAAATTAAATATCCCTCTTCTGCATTCATTTCAATTTTAAACTTTGAATAACGTAAAGACCTGTTTCTATACATAAAAATAGCCTTGAACCATACTTGTAATAATAATTTATTTGAAGAGGATATTATTATATTAAACATAAAAATAATTGATATTCATACTCTAATTTTTAGAAACTAATATTTTCTACTAACTTGAGTATAACTCAATTAGTTAAGGCATATACTCCATCTATATTTGTTGAGCTAAAAAACAAATATTTTTTCATTCTTGATTCTTTTAAGTTTTGTTCGTAAAATAGATGTTTGTGCTGACTGGCCATGAGAATTCAAAAACAAAATCACACAACAGACAATATCATAACTCTTGTATCCTTGTCTCTAAACTTTGTTTTATTAATTTTTTTAAAAAATGTTATTTGATTTAATATTGTGATGAGGAAGAAGGGAAAATGAGTGGCTAAGGAAAAGGGTTGTGATCAGAATTTGGTTTTGCATCATCCTTTCAATAATGTTAAAGAAAATAATTGATAAATTGGAATCATATTTTGTTTTATTGTTCCTCCACGTAGGCCTGTCCAATTATTCCAGTTTGTTCCTTACAATACTTGAAGAGAATAGATAATTTCTATCATTTTCTCGAGAAACAAACACAATTTTGTAAATTAAATATATATCCATGCAAATCCAAAGCCAAGAGCACGCCAACCAATCATGACCAAATAACAATGTTATCTTTTTTCTTCCCTCTCTCTTTACCAATAATGCTCATTATTTTTTTTAGGCCTTTTCTCTTCTCCTTTGGTACAAAATAGACCCTTGAGAGTTTTTTTTTTTTTTACAAAAAAAGGCTTCTCTTTTAGTTTCAAAATTCAATAAAGCATTATAAAAATTCTCCTTTTGAAAGACAATTTTGCATTTGGTAAGAAATATAAACTTTTGGAGAGAGAGGAATCATTTTATTTTATAAACTTTTGGAGAGAGAGGAATCATTTTATTTTATATGGTAGGGTACAAATAATGAATTTTACTAATTAATAATCAATTTAATAGCTTTTATTTCTTATATTCTCTATTTTTAATCAAACATTACCTTTTTTTTTAGTACAACAAAAGGTAGAAATTTAAATCTCTATCAAAGTAAAGAATAAATGTCACTTAACTATCTTCATATTTGCCAACATTGCTTAACCTATTAAGTACCTTATAACTTTTTTTTTTAATATGTTGTAAACATGATTCTATTTAACTTTTATTTGAGTTTCATCCCTAATCACAATTCGTTATTTATCTTAATCTTAGATAGATCACCCTTTGATTTTGATTATGACAAACAAAATTTTCTTTAAATTAATTAAATTTTATCAAATCGAGCAAATGGGTAAAAGAATAATAGATGAGACCTCCCATTTTTTCAATAAAAGGAGTTCTTTTTTTTTTTCCAATAATTATCATTAAAGGTACGTTGATTACATTCCAAAGTAGAACATATCAACATTAAACAAGACCAAGTCCCAATAACAATGATGAAAGCACCCTGGCTTTTGTTGTCCTTTTTCCTCAGCACATAAACATGTCGCCAGCCGCCATTATTGGCTGGTTGAGAAAGGGGAATCCCCAAGAATCAACAAACCCATCAATGCCAGAAACTTCATCATGACCCTCAGAATCATACAGATTTCTAGTACTCGAGTTGATGAACCCTATGATTTCGTTGAGTGAGTCCAATCTGTGGCGGAGCTCCGCCATCTGTGCCCGGAGCACCGAGTTCTCCGCCTCCAGATTCAGGTAAAGTTGGGTGGTGAAATTGATATTGACGGCGATTTGCTCATTCTCCAATCTGATCTGGCTCACCTGACCCGTCAGATCGTCGAGCTGCTTCTGTTTTCGCATCCTAGATCGGCGAGCCGATTCTCGATTCGATATCATTCTCTTCCTCTTCCTCTGATCCACGATTAGCCGCAGATCTTCGTCGGAGCTCGGAGATCCGTATGAACTTCCTACAGGAGACGCCATTGAAACTGACCGTGTCTCAAACAGAGGAGGGAGTTTCTTCTTTTTTTGTTCTTTGGAAAAAAGGGGATGAAATTCTATATGGGTTTTGCTCGAAATGGCACGAATTAAAGAACCCAGATGTTAATTTCGGCGATTAGTGGAAAATTTAGGAGATTGAAATTGGGAACTGGGAGGTTAGTTCATGAGAAAACGTAGAACCAGTAGAGGAATACAACAGAGAAGGATTGAACGAGATGGGTGCGGCGGCGGAGAGCGGAGTTGATGATGAAACCAGAGAGAAGGATCTCACTGACTACAGGAGACATGAATACGAAGCATGAAAGAACAAGAATCGAAGCATTAAAACGCACCGGAAAATTTTCTCGGGAAAATCTGGGGAAAACAGAGGAAAACACAGAGAAACAGAGAGGTTTGAACGAGGGAGTAAAGAGAGGAAATGGAGAGGAGAGGTTTTGGGAAGAAATGGTGGTGGATTTTATAGAAACTGAAATGCCCATTGGAATGGATAGAATAATCAGGAAAATGAGCGAAAAATAATTAAAATTAAAATATAAAATATAAAATATAAAACAAAAAACTATAATGGATAGGTTTTCATAAAAGCATCTATGACCTTTTAAGAGTTGAAGATTTAATAGTCGCTCTATATTTCCTTTTTAAGAGTCGAAAATTCAATAGTCACTCTAAATTTATTGAACTCAAAAAAGTAAAAATAATTTTACCTCCTAGAATATTTCTAAACATGTAATTTTCTAAATCGAACAAGTGTTAACACTTTTTTAAAATAAGAAAAATTTCTAAATTTTACCTTTACTTGATATGGTGAGTCGATGTTGATTAATTTTTTTTTTTCAATTTTAATAAGTTTGATCTTATATTTGACGAGTGTTACTACTTTTATATTCTATTTAGCTTTTATGGGAAAAAATCATTAAATAATATTATAATGTTTGTTTAATGGGACAAATCATGATTGAAATTAGTGAATTCTACTAGAACTTAATTTTATGCAATTGTTAGAGCTTCATATTTATTGAAAAATTGAAATAAATGAAGGGTGAACAAGATAAAAATTGTAACATTTAACTTGTGTGTAGCTCAATTGATTAAAACAAATTTTCAACTAAAATATTATAGGTTTGAATTCTCTAACTCGCATGTCGATGAACTAAAAAAAATGTAACATTTATCTAATTTAAATTAGCTCATCTTTAATTTTAGTGTAGAAACTGAATTTAATTAACGTGAATAAAGTTTTTTTTTTCTTGAATATATAATTTTGTTAACGATTGTATTTATAATATTAGATGGAAACACCTTTAAAAAACTATTTGACAGCAAAGAGTAGCAATAAAGTTGGCTGGTCAGAAATTAATAAAAAAAAAGTGGTTGAAAACTTTAATAAATGGGGATGAGTCATCTCATGTTCACGAGCACGCGCAAAATGCTGCTCACGAACTCAAACTGCCAGTGATACATTTAGACCTTTTTTTAATTTAATTAAAAAATCCATAATTTTTTAAAGCTTACTTAAAGCTTTGATTATGGTGCTAAGCAAAATCTTTATTCTAATTTTATAATGTGTTTGCCCGTACGACAATGAAATTATGTTGTAGTTAAAGTGGTCAAAGTGAACATATCTCAACTGACATATCAAATGTGAAAAGGTTTGTGGTTCGAAATTCTCCAATCTCTATTATACTAAAAAAAAATGTTGTAACTAAAGTGAGCATAGATCAATGATAATTGACTGTACTCTCGACCAAGAGAAGTTAAAAGTTTAAATTCACACTCTAAATGTTGTTGAACTCAAAAATTAAAAAAAATAAATAACTCAAATAATGTTGTAAAATAAGAATTTTATTAATTCACGTCTCTTTAAAGACAAAAAGATCATTTCAATTCAAAATTAGCCGATAATCCACGTTAATTGAATATTGAGATTTAAACCGTCATTTTTGAAAAGATGGTTTTTTATGTGGTTTAATGAAATTGACTTCTTCTTAAAGATGTTTTTTTTTAATAATAATAATAATAAATGGGGTAGCTCTTTTTAAAAAAACTACAAAACCAATGGTGGTTACATGAAATAAAAACATGTCAATTATTGTGGATGAAATTAATCAATGGTTGATAATAATTTTTAAAAAGCATATCAATTAGTAATTACTTTTGATGTTTGTATATTACCTTTTATTATAATTTATATTTATAAATCTTTTTTAGAATATAGAGCTATCCAGTTAAATCTTCCTAATTAAAATTCAATCTCATATGATTGATGCAGCCCACCAGATCCTCTAAAAATATTTTTGCGTTGAATTTTATTTTTGGGCATTATCCACGATTGTAGTATAATATGATTTAAAAAACTATTGTTAAAGAAATATGTTATTTTAATTATATGCTAGTATTATTCAAAGCGGATCCTAAAAAAAAGTATTATTCAAAACGGTTTTTTAAGAGACTTTATATATATATAAGAGACTTTATATATATATATATATATATATATATATATATATATATATATATATATATACAATAGTTTTTTTTTGCAAAGGTAATATATAAATAAAGCAAAAAAGAAAACCTCAAAACTTGAGGTCAAGCCACCAAACAAACAACACAAAATGCACAATCAAACATGAAAGCAAACAAAAGAAGCAAAAAAGAGGTTTAAGGAAATAGATTCTAAAGAGGAGCAACGAATGAGGAAGGATTCGAGGTAATTAATATTCATCCAGGACGAGCAACAGTCAGACAAGTCTGACTGGATAATACAAAAGATGATGACAAAGAAGACTCGAACCATGGAGACGCGGTCTCAGTTCCCTCCATATCTAAGAGACTTCTCCTGGGTAACAAAAAGGTTAAAAAAAAAAACTTTGATCCTATAATTTTATTGAAGCAAAGGTTTAATTCCTAAATTATAGTATGCAATGATTTAGTCTTTGTACTTTTAAATTTATAACAATTTAGTTCGTATAGTTTAAATTTTTTAATGATTTAGTGTTTACCATCTAAAACTTGTTAGGACTTAATGTAATTTTCTTACCTAGATTAATAAATTGATTGGGGATGAAAGGTATTAATAACTACAATAACTAGATTGTTGGAATATAAAAGTCAAAATTTTACCGGATCTTTTACGATAGAAGCTAAATCTTTATAAATTTGAAAATAGAGGGACTAAAACATTATATATTAAAGTTCAAGGATTAGAATGTTATTTAAATGAAAGTAAAGAGACCAAAATTATTTTTTTAAACTAATAAATATGATCAAGCTAATAACACTCTAAATGAAAATAAACAAAAATCTTATTGCTGCAATCAATCAAATTAATTTATCTATCTAAAATAGTGTAAAAGAATAATCGTGAAAAACGTTTTTGGAAATTATTTAATATAAATATTTTGTGACTTTTTTATTCTAGACAACCTTTGGATTTTTTTTTTTTTTTTATAATAACTTATTATTGTGACTATAGAGAATATATTTAAAATCAGAAGTTTATTAGTGTTACTGTCACAATATCAAGTTAAGGTTTCTAAATTTATTTTATCTCACTCTTGGTGCTTATGCACAAACCCCTTGAACGGAATATTCTTAATGAAGATGCTTTTATGCTAAAATTGGAATATTCTTTTCATTTAAAGATGGCATCCATAGTTCTAACTTTTCATCCAAACCCACTCCCTAACCTAAGTAAAAATCACTTTTACTTTGTAGTTTGTACTATGTTGATCGGATGAAGTTTAATCTTAAATTTTAATTTGATCAAATTAAATTACAAACTCAAATATAGCTAAAAAAACTAGCTTAACAAAAATCACTCAACATTTTTCCTGTAAAATATCTTACAAGTTAAAAAAAAATACTTTTGATCTTTGTACTTTCATTGAAGTAACGATTTAATTCATAAACTTTAGAATGTAATGATTTAGTCCTTGTACTTTTAAATTTGTAACAATTTAGTCCATAAATTTTACTATGTAACAATCCTAGTCCCTGTAGTTTAAATGTAACAATTTAGTCTCCATTGAAAAATTTTCTGTTGGGTTTTATGTCCTAAAACTCGTGGTTTTGTAAACTGAATGTATATTCTATTTTACTATAAAGATGTTATTGAGGTTTATTCAGTAAATGTGTTATTGAATAAAGTGAATTGTGTATTCTATAACCCAAATCCAATGAACTAAGTACCCTTGGTTATAATATGTATACTTGAACTTTATGTATGACATAAAAGTGGATCAAGTTCGAGTTATAGCCAGAACGGTCTATAGTATAGGGATAGGGCTGGGTACCTTATCCTGGAGACACTATGGACGCGGTCCACTTTGTATAGTACTAACGATGTGATCCTGAATCGTTCATGTGGAGACATGAAAGTGGGGGCGTCCTATGCAATGAGTTTGCATAAGACTGGACCGCGAAATAGTCACTTAGACTTTATAACTCCATTTACTGTCTTAACTGACTATATTCATACGATGACCTAGGTAACTCGATCTTAATCCTGAGCGTGCTATGAACTTTTGTTTATTCGGGATTATCCTTAGATTTGCATGGGTGAGAGTGGCCCGAGATTGCCGACTCAATAAGCCTCCCATTTTGGGGATAAGACCAGGTAGATAGTTAGGAACATAGTCATGCGAGATGGAATTCACTCCTACCCGCTTTAGGGTATAGTAGAGAGGTTGTTCCCTTAAGTGCTGACTCCAAGTCTTGAACAATGGGCTCACCCTCTCATTGGCCCGAGATGGATTTGGTTTGTTGGTTGGACCACAAACCAATTGTTCATTAGAGGATCAGTGGGACTTTAAGGAACAAGAAGTAATTACAGGGGTAAAACGGTTTATTTGACCCAGCTGTAATTACGAACGACCTGTGAAGGATCGACTTACTAATCATGGTTATATCGAGTGGACAGAAATATATCTACAGCGAGGAGAGTGCAGCCACTGGGCTTTAGTGGAGTGTCCCGGTGGTTAACGAATGTTGATTAGCTAGGCTAAAGAGTTTGGCCTGTTAATCTCGTATCGTTGGAGCTCATGATCTGTAGGTCCATTAGGTCCCCTTACTAGCTCAGACTAAGCCTTGGAATAATTTGAGAGAAAAGAATTTGAATTGTTCAAATTCGGTTTTGGGAGTAAACGTTAATTATATGCGATATACTTAATGTACTATAATTTAATTATGAATTAAAACCACAAGGAAAAGAGAGGAACATATTTAAATGTGATTTAAATATTTGTTCGGTTTAATACGTGAATAGGGATTCATGTACAAACGATTGGTCATAAAAGAGAGGGATTGGTCTAATTATTTAATTAATATTTGATATTAAATTAAATAATTAAATGGTTTAATTAAATGGTTTAATTAATTAATCAAGTTTTTTTAAAATTAATTTTGATTTAATTGAAACTTGACTAATCCTATCCAACCAAGTGTTGTCTTCCATAGGAAGCCAAATGGAAGACAAGTGTTGTCTTCTATAGGAAGCCAAATGTTGTCTTCCATAGGAAGCCTAATGAAGTTTAATTAGTGCCTATAAATGGAATGAAACACAAAAGGATTGAGTGAATTTCTTTGATAGTTTTTTTTTTAAACTGTCTTGAGCTCTCTTCCTTCTCTCTAAAAATTCTCTTAACAAAGGATCTCACAATCCATTCCAAGGGCTGAGAATAGTAGGGAAGACTCTAGTGGTGGTCCAAGTAGTGTTGGTGATCCAAGATTTGCAAAGAATTTGGAGAATTTGAGCTACAAAGGTATGTGTTCATACTTTCTGGTTTTTTCCAGTTTTGAGCATGTTTTTGTTTGGTTAAATTGATGTACTTTGAGTGCTCGAGATCTGAAATTGCTTCCGCTTTCTTAATATTAACTCTTTCATTTTCATCATGGTAAAGTATTTCAATTTTTTTCATGTATCAATTTAGTCTTTATAGTATGTATACACATTTGGCGTTTAATTAATTAATTTACATATGTAAGAAATACCGTAAAATCTTATAAAATTTTCTATGATAGGGACTTAAAGTTGTTACAAATTTAAAATATATAGACTAAATTGGTACATATACTAAAGTTCAAGAAATAAATTGTAACTTCAATGAAAGTATAAGGGACCAAAATTGTTTTTAACCTATATAAAATTCAACAATAAAGTCATTTAAAAATTTTGATCACAAAATATTCAAACTCAGCCATAAAATCAAATAATAAAAGTAATACACCAAACTAACCTAAAATATACCTCTCAACTTATGAAAACATTAGCAACTTCCTAAGGGGGTGTTTGGATTGAGGACTTGGGGGGGGAGTAAAGTTGGGAGGAGTTAATAACTCCCCCCAACTCCTTGTTTGGCCCAAGGATAATTTTACTCCTATTGTGGACCCCACAGATTTATTAACTCATTCTCCAACTCCCTATTGTGGGTCCCACAAACTTATTTACTCCTTCCCCAACTCCTTATTGTGGGCCCCACAACTTTTCTATCTTATTTTTTCTTCACCTCACCTCACTCATACCTCTCTTTTTTCTCCCCTCTCCTTTCTCTCTCTATTTTTTTACATTATTTTTTTTTAATTTCTTAATTTGAAAATTTTTCTTTATTTTTTATATAAATTTTCTCATCATTGTTACTAATTACTAATTAAATATAAATAATTATTTTTTTATTCTATAATTTTAATCAATTTTTTAACAAAAATATTTTTCTTTTTATTCTATAATTTTATTTTTTAAATATAAATTATATAAGAATGTTTTAGACATGATACTATTATTTAAATTGAAATTTTAATATAAATTAGAGTACTACATAACAATTTTTTTAATTGATAAAAATCTTCCTATTTCACTTCCTCCATTTGTCATCTACAATTTTTTTTTAAGTTTCAACTAAAATTACTTATAACAAATAACAATCTCATCTTTTTTAAGCTTTTTTTTTTATTAATAGCTCAAAAATATATATAATTTTATGATTTGAAGATAAGAAAAACATATTTTAAACTAACCCGTATTACATTTTAGAAAATTAGTATTAAAAAAGATTAACGTATTAAAAAATTTTGATTTTCAAACTAATCATATTCAAAGTAAAAAGATAAACAATTTCTCATTCCAAACTTAATAAAATAAAATTATTACAATAAATAACATAAATATATAGTATTTTGAACAAAAGTATGTATGATATTCATTTTGAATGATGTTAAAAAATATATAGATTCAATTTGAACTTAATTATTTTAAAATAGCATAAATATTTGATATTTTATTTTTAACTTAGTTATTTTAAAACTTCAAAGAATATATTATTTTCAAATTAATCAAACTTTAGATAATTCATTACATTGATTAGTTAGAAAAATAAAATCTTAAATTATGTAAAAAAATTATTTTATTAAGCTTGAAAAACAAATCTTAGATTTAAAATTTAAAATTGACGAAAACAAGTCTCTAATAAATTGTAAAATATTCATAAAATAATATAATTTAAAATCTCAATTTTAGGATTGACGGAAACAAATCTATATTATTTCTAGAATTGAAAGAATAAAAACGTAAAAATCTTGAAGTTTATTTGAATCCCTCTAAATTAATGGATTGAAATATTTCCAAATCACATGTAATATTTTAAAAAGTATTGTAAGACTCCTTTATTTGAAAACTATCCAAGATAAATGAATAATTAATGTGAGATATATTGAAAAAAAAGAATGTGGGGTATTTTGTTCAAAATTATTTTTTTTACTTTAAAGAAATTTGTAAAATATACATAAATTAATAAAAACAAAAAATCCCAATTTTAGAATTCATGGGAACAAATTCTTAATAATGAAAATTTGAGAAATTGTAGAAAAAAAACTATATAAAATCAACTTAGACTTCAGAACTCCAGGTTTAACAAATCTGCACCCCAAACACAGATTTCAGAACTCATACTCCCTGCAACTCCTTGCCCCAAACACAGACTTCCTAACTCCAGACTAAACAACTCTGCACCCCAAACACATACTTCCTAACTCCCCAGACTTCCTAACTCCCCAGACATATTAACTCCTACTCCCTGCAACTCCTTGCCCCAAACAAAAACCCTCACCTATATTTGAATTGTAAATGCTAAAAAACAAAAACCCAACTTAATACTAAAATGTCTAAATCCTGCAAAAACAATGTTTAACAAAACCACAGAAAATCGATCATTTATGGGCACAAAATTTAAAAGAAGAGAAAACATCAATTAACTAAACCAAGATAATAATTTAATTCAAATCACTTATTCAAGCCACCGTTGAATTCATGGCTCACTTAACTATGTTCCCACGTTACAAAAAAGTTAAAATATTATTTTTGTTCATGTATTTTTCGTCTTATTTCATTTTTAGTTCCTATACTTTTAAATGTTTAAATTTAGTCTATTTTTAATAAATCTTTAAACTAGACCTTATTGTTAGCATGTCGAACTTGGTAAAATAATAATAATAATTTTCATTCAAGAAAAAAATATGATATGAATATGTTTTCAAAATTTAAGAGTGAAAGTTAATATAGATCATTTTTTTTAGAAAATTTAACAATAAATTAACTGTAGTGATTAATTATAAGATTTATTGGAAGTACAAAGACGAAATCTGAACATTTAAAAATATAGGGACTAAAATAGAACAAAATTTCAAAGTACAAAGATCAAAATGATATTTTAAACCTTAAAAAATTTCTTAAAAGAATTTGAAGGGAAGATTTGAGAGGTATTATTTGAAACGAAACGTTTATATCATATATGACCACATATTTATATGAACTATGAAACATGTTTAATGTATTATCCATTAAGATTTGTCAAGCCATCAATTTTAAAAAGGTCACTAGTTTTCAAAAGATTAACATGAGGGGTCCAAAAGGGCAAAAGGCAAATTTGATAAAGTTGGGGATGGTGGGTCAATAAGAGCCACCCATGGGTTTGGTGGCCATTGGATTTGGACTCAATTAAAACTTTTCTTTTCTTTTTTCCAACTTAGTCAAGATCTCAAAATCTTAAGTTTGTGTTTTTTTCAAGTATGTTTTTACTCTATTTTCTAATTTTCAAATGGGTGGGTTTAACTTCTTCCTTGCTCATGGGTGCAGCCATTAGTTTGTCAATGGTAATATCCACATTTTCAAATATTAATTATTCCAAAGTCAAGATTATTACTCATAAGATATATTTTTTATTTTTATTTTTTTTTACATTTCTAGAAAATTTTGTCATTTACATTGTGAATATCTTATTAGATCAAAATTTTCTCTAACTTCCATATTAGAATATCTTGTTAATGTATGTGTTAGTCTGACCACATTTATGTGAATTTACTTTTGTATTTTCAAGAACTTCATACCCAATATTCTTCAATCTTTATATGAGATTTTTGTCATATACTATCATCAATTGCAACTTTTTTTTCCTTTCTTTTTGTTTTTTTTAATAAGTACAACTTACTTAACTTGCAGTCTTGCATAACAAAGAGGCTTGTTTTGAAGAAAATATGTTTTCTTTTTTTGAAATTAATTATTACTTTATAGGTCTGATATATCAAAAAGAAAATAGGAGAGGACATGTTTAAAAACATAAAAGTCACTGTGTACTTGGATGAGTATTCACCTACTCATATTGTCAGGAGGAAAAGCTTCATGGATATCTCTTAAAAAAATAGCAAGCCATTAACATGAAGTAAATGGAAAAAGTAAATTTTTATAGATAAGTATTTCACATATATATTTTTTTAGTTAAATTAATAGTTTCATTCCTAAACTTTCAAAGTTTTGTCTAATAAGTCTTTGAATTTTAAAAAAGTCTCTAATAAGAATTCTCTTCAATTTTGTGTCTAAGAGATTCATGAATGTTTAAAAATTTTGAATAAGTTGGACTTATTTGTAACACTCCTAGGCTCGGAATTTGGAATCCAGATTCGGCACCTTGTAGAGTCCCAACATTCTCCAGCATCTTTGTGACCAAGCTGAACTATTTGACTCTCTTTTTAAAGTCATTTTCATCTTTCCCTCGCAGTACTTGTTTGCTATCGACCTCTTGCTCATATTTAGCCTTGGACAAAATTTACCGCCTGATTGGGACTACATTCCCAAACAACCCGACTCGTTGACAGCGCCTCGTGGTGCGACAAGGCCAGAGAGCAACAAGGCTCTCACCCTCTCTTGCACCCTTGCTAGGGGACTTGTGCCCAGTCGACCGCTGAGGACGCTTCTCCAGACTACAATTCGGACGTCGAGGGCGCTCAATTCTCAAGTTGGGCTCTTCCCTATTCGCTCGCCGTTACTAGGGGAATCCTTGTAAGTTTCTTTTTCCTCCACTTATTGATATGCTTAAACTCAACGGGTAATCCTACCTGACCTGGGGTCGTGTCGAGAGCATCGTCTTTGGGAACAACGTTAAGAAGGTTGTTTGTGAGAATGAGACTGTCCTTACAGACCAACACGAGTCCTTTCATGTTTTGTTGTCCCTCGACATAGGATTGCTCTAGGCTAAACATGCTTAACTTTGGAGATTCTCATTCTATGATTTTGTACCGAAAAGGAAGTTGCATTTTGTTCGTATAGATAGTAGTTATCAATTCTTTTAAGTCTCTCTCATTTGAATATAGTGTCGGTTTATTCATGTAGCCCTTTTCTACTCGGGTGTTGCATACTCACCAACCTGAAGCTTGGAGCATTAATTAGATTATTAGACAAATAATTAAAAGTTTACAGATCTATTAAATATTTGTTAATGACCTATTAAACCTAATTCTAAAAAATTTAATGACTAAACTTGTAGTTGGATAGTTTCTTTTTTTCTACCCTCCAAGGGTTATCTTGATTGTAAGGATTATCGTTTAAGTCCTCAAAGTTGAACGATCAGTGGAATTAGCTATAAAACTAAAGCAAGAAGTAAACTTAATTTCAAAAAGATTAAAAAGAAGGAAAAATAAATAAAACTTAATTTCCATATAAGCTCTGTTAAAAGGAAGAAAGAGAAAAAAATAAATAAAGAGGGATTTACTAAAAAAGAGGTGGGTGCATGTTTTGTTTTGGTGGGGACGGGACACCATAGCTTTTTATCTGTTGGCTATGGGATCTTATGTACTGTTGGGAAAAATCGATACTTACTAAGAACGACATCTCTATCAATGTTATACTTTTTGATATACTATAAATTATATGGAGAGGTTCTAAGGTTCGTTGTTGTTTAGAAAACTACGTTCTTGAGAGGACTACCTTGTAAATATTTTCTATTATTTAAAGGTTCTCATTTTTTTTTATAGCTCGTTGGTTTTCAAGCTTACTTGATCATTTGGTTTGATCCCAGCTTCAACTTTCAACTTTATTCCTTTTTAGCTGTTGAACTATATGTAAAAAAAATAACATTTTTAGTCATGGCAAATTATTCTGTCTCTTGATATTTGGCTACTTTGATGGGCTACCTCCCATGTGTCAATCTATGCTCTCGTCATATTAAATTATTAGTGTGTTTGGAATAACTTTTTAAAAAGACGCATTTTAAATAAAATCAATTTTTCTATAAGTACCTTTGAAAAAAATGGAACATTTAAGGTGTGTTTAGTATAACTTATTGAATGATTTTAGATGATCAAAAGTGTTTTTTTTTTTTAATCTTGATATATAAAAATCACTTTAAAAAATTGGATTAATTTAAAAACTATTTTTGAAGAAACACTTGAAAGATGGATAGTTCAAATATGACTTTAAAATGATTAATCAAAAACTCAAAAAAAAAAAAAGTTATTAACTAAAACTCTTCAAAATATGAAGTAAGGAAACAAACATATTTATAATTAATAGAATCACTTTGGAATATAGTGCAATCAAACAAAATTTTAAAGCATTTTTTTTAAAAAAGAAAATAGATATAAAAACATTTGTATTGAAAATATTTTTTTTTTTTGGTAAAAAATGATTAAACCAAACATACCATATTACTTATAAGATCAATCCATTTCATGTCAATAATTAAGGCTCCATTTGATAACCATTTAGTTTTTAGTTTTTGAAAATTAAACTTATAAACACTACTTCCACCTATAAGTTTTTTTGTTTTCTTATCTACTTTTTACTAATGTTTTCAAAAACTAAAGTTTTGAAAACTAAGATTGTATTTGATAACCATTTAGTTTTAGATTTTAATTTTTGAAAATTAAACCTACAAATACTACTTCCACTCGTGGGTTTCCATATTTTGTTATCTACTTTGTGTTTTCAAAAACCCAAGTCAAGTTTTCAAAACTAAAAAAAAATTATTTTCAAAAAATTATTTTTGTTTTTGAAATTTGGCTACAAAATCAAATGTTTTTTTTAAGAAATATGAAACTCATGGTAGATAAATGACGAGAAAACAAACACAATTTTTAAAAATAAAAAATCAAATAGTTACCAAACAAGTTCTAAATAATTAGGTTAACAAGAAAGCGTTATTAAAATTTTAAAAGTTTATAGATTTAGCCGTAATTATTAAAAAAAAAAGTACATACAACTATTTGTATTAATTTCAGGATCTTTATCAGGTAAGATTAATTTGTTAAGGATAGAATTCAAAATTAAGGTCAGAGATATTGATTAGATATTATTTTACCAAATTTTATATTGCGTACTGCTTGTGGCAACAAATAATAAAATAATTAAGAATTCTGACCTTCATCAACTAAATACATCCAAAAACCTTAATGAGAAGGTCTCGTGAAGAATATGAAAACTGAATAATGGTATTAAAATCCTGTAGGCTTATATATAATATTCCTATGTACTCCCCACTAATCCAAGTAGATACAGAAAATTAATATCCATTCATACAACTCACTCGATGGAAGTCTATGGGCCTACCACATTTTATAAAAGCCTTATAATTATTAATTATAAAAGCACGCCTTAATTAAAATTAAAAATGATAAAAAATAAAAAATAAAAATCATATCGACCGTTTATTTTATTTATTTTTTTATTTTAATTCAACAATATGCATGGTGAGACGATTTGAACCTCTAACCTCTTGATCGAGAGTATATGTTTTAACTATGATCAAGTTGAAATATTGACCTCATGCTTTCTAAAATGTTTTTGTAATCCCTAGATTTTACTTATAAATTTATTGTAACTTCTAATTTTTAAATTTTCATATTGCATTTAACAAAAATTTTACATACCCCACGGTGCAAACTTATATTATAAACCACATGTATTAGTTTTAGTATCGCATTTGAAAATAGTTAGGTAATCTAATATTTTTGTAAAAAATAATTGAAAGTTTTAACTATCTTAATGAAAATGAAATTTTCAAAAAAGGTGTAAGATTGAAATAAAATAAATTAAAGTTTTAAGGATAGCAATGAAATTTCAACCCAATGTTATTTCCTTTTGAGAGACACTGAGAGATATCAAAATATCGAAATCTTACTAACATAAACAAAACTCAATTGGTCAATGTATTATGTATCACTAACTCCTTTCAAAAGGCCTAGATTTAAATCTACGCCCAATTTAAATGGTAATTTTTTTTATATGTATAGAGATTGAAATCTTATGCAAAATAATGTGTCACAATCTCATATGTGAGGATACATTAATGAGCATGGCTGAAGGGTTGAAGTTAAATAAAATATTAAAAAGATGTTGTAAAATTTGGCGGCGAAGCTGTGAATGGTTACATTCAATGAATCGTTTCAAAGTCAGTTCCAATGTGGGAAGATTTCCCGAGATTTCCTCAAAAATGTTTTATATTTCTTAGTCCTTTTTGACTTTGTTGCATTCTTGTCTCCCTAAGCCAGCTCACTCATATAAGCCAAGGGAATAGGGATTGAAACAAATTGCAAAGATATATATATATATATATATATACGTAGCATGACTTATCATGATAAAAATGTACAATATATAGCAATTACAATTTTAAGGGGGAAAAACACTTTTAGCATTCAAATTTGAATTTAAGTGTTGTTTTGGTCTTTAAAATTTTAAAACTCAACATTTTTATCTTTAAAGTTTAGTAAATTTATGTTTTTTTTTTTCTCATGCTATCAGATTTTCATTAGTTACAATAATAAAAATCAAATCCGATATTTCTTTTTCTTAAAAAAGAAAAATAATTATACTTTACATGTCTCTAAAAGTAATTTGTAAATTCAGTAAATTTTAAAATATTCTAAATGAAATTTAATGGAAAATACTAACTTAATAGGCTTTAATTAGATTTAAAAATTAAAAAAAATGATTATATATGGGTCAATCTAGGCCCAGCCCATCCAAAATTAATTCAACCAGGAAAGCCCATAGGCTAGCTATGCCATGGGCCTACCTGTTATAAGCCCAAACTGTTTTAGATTTGTTGGACCTAGACCGAATCTAAGCCTATGCTTTTTCTTTTTTTTTTTTTTTTTGCGTGAAACTGAGCCTATATTTCTTTGGGCTAGATCGAGCCAGTAATGGAGATTGAAGATTCTTTTTTTTTTTTGAAAAGAAGACAAGAAGATATTCTTAGAAATAAATGTTGAAGCATGTTCATTCTGTTAATGAAATAAGCATTCATACTTCATCCATTAATATTTTATTGTTTAAAATACCATTTTGGTCTCTGTACTTTAAATTTTATTCAATTTTAGTCTCTGTACTTTTAAATATCCAATTTTAGTCAATGTACTTTCAATAAAACTTAAAATTGGTCCCTATGATAAGTTTATTGTTAACTTTAAAAAAAAAAATAGTCTCTGTTAGCTTTCTCTCTATAAATTTTAGAAATATGTTCACATTATGTCTTTTCTTATATTAAAATTATTATTATTATTTAACCAATTTCGATAAAAATTAATTTCAAACTTATCATAAGGACCAATTTTAAACTTTATTGAAGGTACAAAAACTAAAATTGATCATTTGAAATTATAGAGACTAAAATAGAACAAAATCCAAAGTACATGAACTAAAATGATATTTTAACCTATTTTATTTTATTTTTCCATATTCCCTATTTCAATCCAAGGCAAACCAGGTTATGCCAATAACTCTCCCAAAAATAAAATAGAATCAAAATGGAACAAAACAAATGTTGGATAGAGGGAAGTGAGGATGAACAGTTTCTTACACAAAAACAAAACTACAAGCATCACCCAAAATCTACATATATTTGAACCCAAAAAAGACTTCTTCACATTCAAATGTTCAACTGATTCTGATGAAGAAAATGTGAAACATTCATCACTAGTACAAAAATAGTTTAAACCTGGATCCATCAGTACTTCTTAGTTATATTTACAAGTTGAAAAAGGCCGCAATCAAGTTAATACGCTAATGCCGTTAACGAAAGCTCTCGAAACTACGCTGATGAACTCATAACATCAGATTCCAGCATCTCAAAAAGGATGGAAATCAATCGAATCATGTTTAGAGGCGCAACTTCTGAGAGAATTATACCTCAAGAATAGGCTGGAGCAGCTTCAGGATGGTAATAGAGCATCTCATTCAACATCATTTCCCTGATCTTATGCTCCCCAAGTGATTCGTTGATGTCGAGAGTGAGGGGAACCTCAGCAGGAGGATTGCATTTCGGGTCGTATAGCCCTGACATGTATGGATGTTGAAGTGCTTCGTCAACGGTAATTCTCTTCGTTGGATCTAACACAAGCATCTTCTGCAGTAAGTCTAGTGCTAAAGGTTCAGCGTGTGGATATAGATGTGAAAGGTGTATTCCTCTCGAAAAGGGCATCGCCTTGATAAACTTTCTGGCCTTTGCATTGTCAATGAACTCGATATCCGCTTCCCTTGGACTACCAAGAATGTTGATGATTAAGTTGAGTTGGTTGAGGCACTCCGTCCCTGGGAAGATAGGTTGCCGACCCAGAACCTCAGCAAAGATGCATCCCACAGACCATACATCAATGGAAGTACCATAGTTGTCACAGCAGAGGAGAAGCTCTGGTGCCCGATACCAGCGAGTAACAACATACTCAGTCATGAACTGGTCACGGCCTATGCTCGTTCGTGCCAACCCGAAATCACAAATCTTCAGATCGCAGTTAGCATTGACGAGGAGGTTACCGGGCTTCAAGTCCCGGTGAAGAATATTTGCTGAATGAAGATACTGCAAGCCGCAAAGCAACTGTAATATACAAGAAGCAATGTCAATCATGTTTCAAAACCAAACCGTTGAGGCGATGATAGCAAATAACACCAACCGAAATAGCAGCAACATCAAGTCTCAGAAATTTAGATCAAGCAAATGAATTACTATCTTATATAAGCCTTTTCTTTTTCTTTGAAGCACACAGAACAATGAAAAACTAAAAACCGAATGTACTTCAGAACAAAAACTATATTCTAAACCCAAATTAACTTTCAAGTGAAACGTCAACTTTCTCAAAGAAAAACTTCAGAGAGATAAACAAAAACCAAGATCAAAAGAGAAACCAGAGAACATAAAACAAAGAATCCATACCTGATAGATAAAATACTTGCAATGATCATTGGAAAGTTGTTGCGAGGATTTGATAATCTGATGAAGATCAGTATCCATGAGCTCATAAACCAAATACACATCCTTAAAGCTTTTTCTATGGATCGGCATCATCACATCCTTCAAAGCAATCACGTTCTCATGCCTTATGTGCCTCAAAAGCTTCAACTCCCTCAGCGTTCTCATGGCGTCGGTGCGATTCTCAAACACATTGTTAATCTTCTTGATCGCCACTTTCTCGTTGGTCTCTCGGTTGATCGAAGAACACACCACACCGTAAGCTCCTCGTCCAATCGGCTTGATTGGAACATACTTAGTATCAATTTCAAACAGAGTTTGCCACATTGTGTAATAATGTTTCCCCACTGACCTCATTCCTTTCGGTGGCTCGACGAATGTAGCCATGTTCCTTCAAATTCAACAACTATTTTATTAATCAATCGCTAATTCGGAACAATACCCATTAATCAGAAGAACACGAATCATTCAAAAAACGAAAAGGGGTTTTCAAAAATCGTTCACGAAAAAAAGTAAAACCCAGCGATGGGAGCTTGCTGGAGTAGTAACGACAAATCAGAGGGATGCAAATTGTAAAAAGGGGTTTTAGAATTTGATCCTTACTTGTTGCCGCAACTCTTTACGATTCAGAAAGGAAAAATTCTATCAATGATCTGTTCCCAATTTCGTGCACGCTTTGAAGTTCATCCACCGATCATCCAAATGTCAAGCCTCCTCTGGGGTTTTGTCGTAAAAATTGGTAACGAAAACTTGGGGGTTCTTGATCTAGCAATGAAATTGGGTAAGGTAAGCGAGAAGGGGAAAATTGTTTGACCCAGAAAAGTGCTCGCAAACCCACCACCGGAAAAGGGGAAAGAAAGCGAAGGCTTAAACTTAGTGGAATAAGAGAGGCATCGCCATCAAATCATAATATAAGTTTGAGAATTAGAACTGAAGAATCCGATCAACTTAAGGAATACGAGAGAGAGAAGAAAAAGGAAAAAATTGGAAGAGGGAATTCGATGGCTTCGACGCGCACGCTGTCTTTATAGAGCCAACTCCCGCGCTGCACAGCGCAGTTCGACTGCTGCAAGTAATTGGAAAAGGAAAGTTTTGTTTATTTATTTGTTTTCGAGTATGAATTAGGAAAAAGAAAAGTTAATCAGAGGTTTAAGTCACTTCGGTAATGGTTTGTTTAATTTTCCATTTTTAAAAAGTTCCTTTTTTTTTTTTAATTTTTACTTTAAATTGTAATTCAAGAAAAAAAATAACTATATATTTATTACAGGTGAAATCATTAATCCCCTTGTGGAGACATAAGGAGATTCATGTAAGACTAATTGTCCTTGATTAAATCGGGAATGAGAGTGTGAGTGGAGAGAAAAAATTTCTCATGACCTAAATGGAGATGGAAAGGAGCCGCCTTGTTCCTAAACTCCGTTTGTTTTGTTAATAAAAAAATTTACTAAAAAAAGGCCACTTAATTAATATTTTTAAAAAAACACTAAACAAGGAATAATTTGATAAATTTTGCAGAATGAAGAATCAAATGGAGGGTAGACAACGATGAAGTCATCCTCATCCGTGCATCGACATGTGAACATCCATACTGATTATCAAGCAGCTGATTAGATAGAGTAGTACAATTGTGACCATAATGCCATGATTTGTGCCATCCTTATAAATACATAAGGAAGCCCATGAGAAAGGTAAGCAATACTAATCCCTTGACATACCACGATATTAATTTCAACGTCAAAGTGTATTGGACAAACGCCACACCAATTTACTATTTGTTGTATGTTCCAACAACGGGAGTGCGAGAGATTACATGCAATGGAAGATTGTGTGGGACCTTAGACTAAAATATGCATCAACAATTTTATGTGTAATTATACATCACAACATTAAAACATAATGTGAGATTAAAATTAAATAATATATCAAATTAATAACTTGTCAAAGTATTTAAAAAAAGAGTAGGTATTACAAGACTACTAAGTTTATTTTCTCAATTAACATCATTAAATAAAATTTTCCCTCGCAAACAAATAATAGTTGATCTGGTACCACATAAAGTAAACAAACAATGAAAAGTTAGTGAATAGTTGAACAAACTAGAACAATGGTACCATTTCTAAAATGAGTATAGTGGGTATACTACTTTAAAAAAAGTATGTTGCACGTGCTACTTTATTTAGTTCATATTTTAGGCAACGTCATATCAACAATCTACTAATAATTTTGAACGATAAAAATAAAATAGCTATCACAAATCAAATTCAGAGCTAAGAGTAGTTTAGGTAGCGACTTGGTTTGGTTGGCGGAGCCGTGGGATTTGATGGAGGCTAAAGTTGCCAAAGATTTACATAAGCATAATGATAATTAGGGCAATTAGAAAGCCGCAAAAGGATAGTGTTTAAGCTTTTAATGATTTTGGAGCCTTCAAGTAATTGCCTCTTTGGAAGCAATCGTTTCATTGATTGATTCAAATAGTAAAATGTTCCGTATCTTCAAAGGAACCCATTATTGACCTTTTTGTTCTTTTTCTCATCCACATCCTTTTTTTTTTTTCTTTCTTTTCCTCCTCTCTCTTTGTCTTTTCAATTTTATTTCTAAGTTCTGTTTTTAGTTTGAATGTACCTAATTTCTTTTTGTACCACACTAATTTATGAAAACCAAATAGTCAAGTTTGTTTTTTTTAAAAAAGAAAAGATGGGCCTAAGTCTATTTTAAACTATTTTGAATTCGCATGTGATAAGTTATACTTTCCTTGTTTTAGGATAAATTTAAATAAGTTCTAACTCGTATGAATGTGTTGAATTTTTTTAAATGAATTTGTTAATTTCTTTTTTTGGTAGACACTTTACTCGTGGGTCTCACCCTAGTCAATATAATTAATGACATATATGCAAATTTTGACATATGGTTGATAAAAATTAGTGAGTTTAATTAGCAAATATCATGTTTAGTGAGATAATTATACTTTAATAAGACTATATGCTCAATTATATTGTAAATTCAAATGGTAAAACTTGACCCTATTTTACAATAACTATAACTTTTAAAGGTAGATTTTATTTTTCTAACTCTAAACCAAAGAAATAAAGAAAAAATGTTAAATTACAAAGTTTAGCCCACTTTTAGGTTTGTGTTTGTTTGGTCCTTAAACTTTAAAAAATGTATAATAGGTTCTAAACTTTCAATTTTGTGTCCAATAGGTCATTGAATTTTAAGAAGTGTCTAATAAGTCCTTAAACTTTCAATTTTGTGTCCAATAGGTCCTTGAATTTTCAATTTTGTGTCTAATAGTTCTTTGACATATTCAACATTGTTTAAATTTCACACGCCTACTAAACACAAAATTACAAGTTTAGGGTTCCATTATTATTATTTATTTATTTATTTTGAAAGAACACACACGCTAATATTAAATGGAATTTGAAAATGATTTCCAATTATTTCTCAAAACACAAATTTCAATGAAAATATTTTGTTCTCAACAACTCAAGCATAGGTATTTATAATGATTAAACTTTTTTACTCTTTTTTTGGTAAAGAGCAAATGAAAGAGAAAGTGAGTGGACCCATCGTCAATGTGTAACGAATTTTTCAAATATTCCATTCTTGTAAAGGATTTTAAAAAATAAATAAATAAATAAATGTGTTTTTAGGATTAGAGGCCTATAATGCCTATTATATTATATTGCTACATTTCATCATTTTCCTTTTTGACGAGAGAGTGGAAAACAAAAAAGCTCACTTGTCAGTTGTCATTATCAATTTCGGTAAGCAAACAAATATCTCATTGCTGACGTGTCGTGAAACGATTGGACCACGGTTACCCTTCCATTGCATTTTACACGCTTCATATATTTGGAAAGTGCATGAATCAAATTATTGATTTATATATATTATGGATTTTAATTTCTTGCTAATAAATTATTAAACCATATGGTATGTAAATGTTTTTGTTTTAAATGTTAAAAAGACTATAGAATTTAAACTTTTTTTTTCTTTATAAGAAAATTATAATATATTAAGAGTGTACAGTGTGTTTGACGCCTCCATGTAAAGTGTTATGATGTTGATATTAGGAGTGCAATCATAGTCTCGAATTAAGTAACAGTATAAACTATTTAACAATTTAATCCCTATTTTAAAAAATTTCATCAAAATTAAGTGTCAATTTTTGTCATGTAACAATTTAGTTTTTGTAGTTTATGAACACGTTTTGTCTACAATCAATTTATCGATCTACGTATGTAAAAAAATTCATTAAATTTTAACAACACTTTTCATGAATAGAAACTAAATTGTTACAAAATTGAAAGTATATGGACTAATATATTACATGCTAAAGTTTATGGACTAAATTGTTATAAATTTGAAATTACAAAGATTAAATTGTTACAAACTAAAGTTTAGAGACTAAATTATTATTTTGATGAAAGATCAAGCACGAAAAATGATTTTTAACCTAATCCTTTTCAATCTCTCTAATTTTTTTTTCTCTGACATATGTGTAAGTCTATCTTATTTCTCTCTTTTTAAAAACCTTCGTTCTCTCTTTAACAATTAGGAGTTTTGATTTGAATATCTTAGGACCCAATTCGATAAAGTATTTTACTTTTTGTTTTTCATTTTTGAAAGATAATGTTGAGATATGAAGGGAAAAAATCACTTTAATTCGTTTTATCCTTTCCCCTTCAATAACGTTAGAAACATATATATATATATATATATATATATATATATATATATATATATATATATATATATATATATATACCTTTATTTTCATGTGCTTTTTATTTTTCAACGTGAATTCAACTTTAATTGTAGAATCATTTTCTTTTCGTGCCAAAAAGAAAACTCTCAGATAAGGTTTGTCTTCATCAAATTTTAACCACAACGTAAAATTCAAAAAACAAATAAAAAATTGCACACTCAAAAGACTTGAAGGTATTTAAAATGCAGATTAATATTATCCCGCTTTTTAAAAAAAAAATATTAGATTTTCTTCGAATAGTTTCTTACTTTAAAAAGTTAAAAGCTCTTGAAATTCAGTCAAATTTCTAAAACTACCTGAAAAACATAGTTTTTTCTAGTTTTAAAATTTTATGTTAAATTATAAGTTACTTTTAAGTTTGTGTCTAATTAGGTTCTTAAACTTTTAAGTTTGTGTTTAATAGACATTTGAACTTTAACAAGTATGTAATAGATCCCTAAACAAGTCCATTCGATAAATAATCTATAGGAAATTTGAATTCAACATTTTTTTTTATAGAAAATTAACAAGTCCATTCGATATACAATTGAATATTGTGCCTAAAAAGACTCTAAACTTGTCATTGTGTGTCTAATAGGTCTCTAAACCTTCAATTTTACATCTAACAGGTTTACAAAATTTAAAAAGTATCGAACAATTAAACCAATAATCTATCAAACACAAAAATTAAAAGTTTTAGGAAACTACTAAACACAAAATTGAAAGTTCATAACTAATTACCCAACACTCTTGAAAGTTCAAAACTCCACTAAACACAAAATTAAAAGTTAAGAAATTAAGTCAATAATAGAGATACTTTTCAAAATTCAGCAGGTTCCCTCTACTAGTCACAAACAAGAAAGCTCGGGAATTAAATTCGTAATTTAACATTTTTTTTATATATATAAAAAAGAAAGGTAATTAGCAAGTAAATAGTAAGCATAAATAATTTAATTTGACGACACAATTGAAATGGAGAGATTTTTTTTTTTTTTTTTTTTCGTGGGTGAATAAAATGAAAAGAAGGAAAAGGTAAAAGAAAGTGATGGATGTGGGAATGAAAAGAGAGTACTAGAAATGAAGAGAAGGGTTTAGAATTAGGCAGAGCTTTGAGTCCAATCCAAGTTAGTCACAAAGACAAACAGAGAGAGAGATTGGGAATCAGATTCTGTTGGCTTTAATTTGCTTACACCGCAATGTATTACATTACAATACTGAGAATAGCTAAACCAACAATTCTTCTCTTGAAGGTGCAGGCCAGGTTCTCGAGTCTCAACGTGGAAACTCCTGCTCTCTTTGCCTGCTGCCGCACCTTTCAATATTTCTTTACTTTCTATATAATATTAATGTATTATAATAATAATGACTCTATTTTTTAGTTATGATGCATGACTAATTATGAGTGCCTAGCTTTCATTTTTTGTCCAAAAACATACCATTAATTTCTTTTTTTGCTTTTCTGTTTTTTAAAATATATTACCTAATAAACACTACTTTCAAATCATTTTCGTGTTTCTATCATCTACTTTTTTAAAATGTTTTCAAATTTTAGAAATTACCAAAAAGTAATTTCTAACAACTACTTGTTTCGTTTTTTAAATTTGGCTAAAAATTTAAATGTGTTTATAATAATAGTACAAAAAAACATACCACATAAATGGAGAGGAAATAAACATGATTTTTAAGAATAGGAAACAAAAAAGGGAATTATGGTGATCAAGTCGGACCTACAGTACAATATATTCAAAACCTTAAAATGAGCCAAAGCATAGCTTAGTGAATTAAGTTTTCTATTACCTTTTTTGAGGTCAAAAGTTCCAACTCTCTCTCTCCTATGTTTGTTGTACTAAAGATTAAAATGATATTCTTAAGAAAAAAATGGTTAAAATAATAAATTATAATATATTTAATCTTTTTAATGGATTCATAATGGTTAATAAATGATCATTTAGGTTTAAAGTATAAATTCAACTTAAACACAGTTTCATTAGTTAAAACATTAATATGGACTTGAATCATCACTTTATATGTGTAATGTTATATTGTATAAAATGATAATTTAAGTTAGAAAAAAAAATCAATTTATACCCTCCCTTTTTTAGTTCAATAATATTTGGGAGTGGAGAGATTCAAATCTCTGACCTCTTGGTCGAGAGTACATGCTAATTTACTGTTGAGCTATACTTACTTTGACAATCAATTTATATCCCTAAACTTTGCAGGTTGAATTGATTTAAAATTCAAATAAACTAGTAATTTTATTAATTAAAATTCTAAACGGTCAAAAGTGAATTAATATAGGCCCTTCATTAGGATTACATTTTTAAATTGTTAATTGATAATTCTTGCACATGTGTAAGGCTTTTTTTACATGCCTGAGATTAACACAATATTAGAGAGAAGTGTTAGAATCATGAAGTGAGTAGTAGCAATTTTCATTAATATGAGTAGTTTTTCATCTTCTCTTCTTCCTCTATTTTTCTCTACCTACTTAGGAAGAATTACGTGATAATTTTCCTTGCTACTTGGGTCGGATTTTGGAAGAAGAATATGTTATTCAGGTAATTTTGAGTTGATTTTAAATGGGATCAAGCAAAAGTAGTTATAAATCACTAGCTATAAACAAGGAGACTAAATTGATTCACTTATAAAAGTTTAAGGTTTTAATTGATACAACATGCAAAGTTTAAAAGTATAAATTATTATTTTTTCTTTAAGTTAAATTACAAATTTAGTCTCTAAAATTTTTATAGTTTCAACTACGTGATCTTGTACTTTGATTTTTATAAGATTTTGTTGTTTATACCTAGATGTTGATGTGATGTGACATGATGAATGAAGTAACAAACAACGATTTAATACAACATGATACAAAGGGAGAAATTCAAATGAATGAAATAAAGGTAAAGGTGGACAAAATAATTTGATGTGGAATATACTCTCTAACGCTATCGGTTTCCAGGTCGCGTCAAATATTCATTACTTTCAGTTCAACCCACAATCAAATGTGTGTGGACATTAGAACTTTTTTTCTTTTAATACACCAAATGTGAGAGTATGAAGATTTAAACTTCCAACTTTAAAGAAAGAATTACATGTCAATTATCATTGAACTATGCTCACTTTAGCGGCATTAGAGTCTTTTTATTTATATAAAAAAAAAATGTGTTAGTAATGCAAAGTATAGTAAACTAGAATTTAACATATAAATAATCCACATGTTTCACCATTGTTATTAATTGATCTACTCAATTTAGATATAGAACATGAACTACCAATTTCAATGATTTTAATATTCTTGAAATTTCTATATCTACATATACATTATTATGTTTTTCCTCCCTTGAAAATTGTGGCCTAACTAACTGTAAACCCTAAGCCACTTGCCTTATTTTATTTATTGCATTGCTATCTTCCTCTAGTCATTGCTTTGGGTTAGCATTTCGTACCCTTTTCTCCTTTGTATGGCAAACACAATTGATTGATTGGTTTTTTTCAATTTTCAATTCCTTTGATTTGTCACTTTCCCGTCGGCCTAAATTCATGGGCTGTTGGAGCCATCCATTGCATTTGAATTTTTAAGCCATCACCCTAACTTCTTTCTTTTTCTTCCCTACGAAACTTTCTAATAATGTAATGATAATCCACTCGAGCATAGTTGGATATTAATATCTCTATATTTATAAATAATTTGTGATATACATTAGAAATGTACTAGGCTCAATATACCAATTTTAAACTTATACTTTGTTTTTGTTGAATTTTATAGTAAAATTTGTGAAAGAAAGTGTTGGTTTAAAACATCAAAAATGAATTGATGTTTCATTTATGTTGTTGTTACTTGACTTGAATCTCAAAAATTTCAAGGATTGTCTGAAACATCAATTGAGTTATGTTAAGTTAAATTTGTTGAGTTATGTTTGAATTTTTACAAATAACTACACAATTGAGTTACTTTTTATGTATGTTTCATATTATTTATATTAATTTTATTTTTGGAGAGTTACTAAGTTGTTAGTCAATAAATAACAACTTGTTTCTTCTTTTGGAGTATTTCATTCCATTTTGAAGCGTTCTCCTTTCCTTTCTTTCTTTCTTTTGGCCTCAAGTTGAGTTTGGAGCAAGTATCCAAGAGTTTTTTCAGATCCGAATAGTTCGAGGTTGCTGTTCTATCAAAATTAATTGTTGTATACTGCTGAGACAATCGCTGTAGTATGCTTGCAACCCGTGTAGAGCAAATAATTGTCTTCAGGACAACACTTTGTAAGCGTGCATCGACTATTTATTATTTCTATATTTTGAGTTTTTGAAATTGTTGTTATATACAGTGTATGTACAGTTATTTACACTGTAATTGTTTGTAGCCAATTAAGTTGTAATCAATTTGCTAGTGTTACTCAGTTTTTATATACACAACATATTATTTCTCTAATAGTTTTTTCGAGTTCAACAATTGTGGGGATAAGGGATTGAACTTTCGGTCTTTAGAATGGTACTTTGTGCCTTATTCACTGAGTTAAGCTTGAATTAGCTTTAAACTTATACTTTTAATTAGTTTTCATTAAATTGAGCTCTAAAGTTTGAACTTTAATACTTAGTTAAATTCATAGCTCAAGTGGTTCTATTGTTCTATAAAAAAAAATTATGACTAGTATGTATATTTTTATGATTAGACAAGACTATTTTGGTATATATGAGTTATTTTTTTACTTGTATTTGGGTGCCTTTTTTTTAGCCAGTTTGGACTTTTATTTTTAAGCTTGCATACTTCTTTTACATGCTTGATTTTGTTGTTAAGTTTGTGTATTTTTATGATTAAAGTTTGGACATCATTTCTATTTTACTTGATTTTGAGTGTATTTTGTTTGGCTGATTTTTGCGCTAGTGGGAAAATTTTTAGTTTAGTTTTGAGGAAAATATATATTTAATTTCGATCCTTATTTCAAAGTTTATGATTTAATTTAATAAAATTAAAATTTTAAAGTTAAAATTGATTTATTAAGTTTTTTTTCTTGAAAGTTTATTGAGCTTTTGTTTATTGATGGATTTATATGTCATTAATATATTGGCTTATAAGTGGAATAAAATCAAATTATTATGTATGGTCATGAGTCTTATGACACTAGTAAACCTTTCTTATAAGAAAGTTCAAATTATTTGTATTCTAAAAGAAGAAAATAATGAAATTATTTGGTATGGGTTTTGATCAAATGAAAATTGATTGATTTATTTAATTGATCTATTATTGTTATAATTATTAAAAAAAAAAATTATAAAGATTTAAGAGATGCCCATAGTCTCTCAGGCGACCACAGGTTTTTTTTTTGCTTAAATAGCATCTAGATTTAAATCATTCTTGATTACCTGTACTAAAGGATAAGAAAGTTGAAAAGAAAGAATTTTCTTTACCTAACTAACCACTATAAAAATATACTTTGTACAAATAGTCAACTTTTTTTTATATTTATTTTACTTATTATAATTACATGACATCTAACTTTGTTGTCTTAATTTACTCCCATAAATTAAGGAAATCTTTTTTCTAAAAAAAAGTATTTTAATATTTCTTTGAAATTATTTTAGGAAAATCATTAGAGAATTTTTTTTGTTGAAATGACAAATAAAAAATTAACATGACATAAAGATTAGTAGAATTGAAAGCATGTGTGACCATTTTATTGGTTAAAATTAAGCAATATGTGTAAATATTGAGGCTTATTCTTTTATTTTTGCAGATAGCTTAATGTCCATATGTGAATGAGGCTCAGCGACTAAGGCCCAAAAACCATTTTGGACCGAAATCAAAAGACTTTAACCCAACCGAACTGGTCCAATTTCAAGCCATTCTTATTAGTTTTTTTAGGGGCAACAACCAAAGTGGCTAATTTTAAATAGTTCAACTCGAAAAATGTCTAAACAAATTAGTTTTTGGAGAAATGGCTAAACGTATTTTTAATACAATCTTCAAATTGAGCTCAGATGAAAATACCCTTGAAATAAATTTTCCACTTTTAACTAAAGGGAAAAGCATACTAAAAAGGTGGAGTGTATTAAGGAGGAGAGGTGTGAATCTACCAAAAACAAACATAACAAACTATTTTTAATATGTAACATTAATTATCGTAATCTATAACATTAATTTGAAATAATATTTTAGTTTAATGATACGTACCAATGACTAAAATGTGCCTAGAGGTCTATGAAAAACAGTCTCTAAGATCAAGATTCTTAGTTTCAAATGAACAAACCGATGAAAATAATGTCCTAGATAAGTTCTGTTGTGCGTATATATTCCTTGTTACACTTATAACTATGTGTAGGTGAGTATAACATATGTAGTATATACGCATATATACCCTAAACCCTTAAACTGTGGGCAATGTCAATTAACATTAAAAAAATGACCATAATTAGGTTGCCTATTAAACTTACTGAGGGAAAAGGGGCTCAATCAGGTGTATTATATTATCTGCAGTAATGAAGTGATTTGAGAATATTTCATCTACTCATAAAACTAGCTTGGTTTGAAACCCTCCCACAAAACCCTTCCAATTATCTTCATCTTCGTCTTTCTCAACCCTCTGCATGCTTTTGAACGCTGAAATTTCGTCGATTTGCTGCATTCTTCATCTCCGTCTACTTTGCCACAGTGTTTGTGCATTCGAAAAAGTAAAGAATTTGTTTTCTTCCTACTGTGGCTTGTTGTCTAGTATTTTTTTTTCTTTCATTTGACGGGTTTTCCTTCCATTTGGGTAAAATTAACACACTTTTCTTCTTCCTCTTTGCATTCTAGATTACGATTTTCATTTTTAAATAAATATTCTAGATTCTAAAAGTTCATCCCATTTTTTAAGGGTTTTTTTAATGTCAAAATTTAAATTTAAAAAAACCACTTTATTTTAGGAATTTGTTGAATGTAAAAATTTTGAACATAATACAATGCAATTTGTAGGACCTATATATTATGGTTGTTATGGAAGAGGAAGAAAACACACTAATTTTTGGTTGCTATAGTTATTTCATGTATATACTTTTATACACATAAGTATATAGACAGTTTAATATAGTGATCGTATGTGGTTTATTGAACTATTGTACTATAGATTGCAATATACCTTGCAGCTATATTTATTTGCATGTATATACTATTAATATTACAAACTGATGTTGTATTTCTTTGCAAGTATATACTTTTATACACAAGTATTTTATGTATTTAATTATATATAAAACTATAGACTTTGATAATAATTGTGACATATTTGGAATTCTAGATTATGTTATAGGTATATAATGTGACATACATATAACAATATATACTGATTTGTGAAATTGGAATGGTTCGAAAAGGTAAAAAATTTAAGTCTAATTAATGGTATTTGTTGATAGAGGATTCAAGTATAAGTGATAGAAAAATAAAATTGTGGTTGGTATATTAAATTAAGGTAAAATTAATAGATTTGTGAATAATTACAAATAAATTTGAATCGGGATAAAATTAATAAATTTGTAAAAATTAGAAATAAGATTGTATAGATTTGAATTGTAAAAAATCTAGTTTGGGTAATATATATATATATATATATATATATATAGTAAAAATGTGTACAAATATATATCAAGGGTAGAATGGACATAACGTTTTCTTCACACTCCTCTCTGAAAAATAGGTAGACAAACATACTAAAAAAATCGTCACATCATTTAAAAATTGTCAATTTAACCATGTCACATCTATTCCCTAAGTCCAGGATCATTTAGTATCATTTTCCAAACTTTAAGAAGTAAAGTGCTTATTTTGAAATTTCATAGACCAAAAAATATATTATGTTTTTTTTGTTAATAAAGTTAAATTAACTTTTACGATTGATATACCCTAAACTTTAAAAATATCTAAGAAATTTATATACTTTCATTAGACATAAAATTGAAAGGTCAAGGTCTTATTAGACTCGAAATTCAATTTTTTGCATACTAGCCCGTAAATAGTGAATTTTTTTAAAAAAATGAATGAGAAAATTATTATTGAATACAAAATTAAAATTTTTGAGATTTATTAGACACTTTTTAAAATTTGAATACTTAATAGATAATTGAAAGTCTAAGAACTTATGGGATACTTTTTAAAGTTTAATGACTTGTTAGGCACAAACTTAAAAATTTATAGACTAAACTTGTAATTTAATCTTTGATTTGTTTACATCATATTCAACAGATAGATAAATCTTCTTAATAGTTACAATTCCTTAAAAACGAAACACTATGAGTGAATTTAAGTATAACTCTGCTTACACGTATTGCAAGCTTGCAACCAATTTAGTGTATACTTGAAATTTTGGTTTATGAGAAACTTATCTAAGATAATACTTAGTGAGTTAGGTAGAAATTTAGAAGAAAAATTAAGTCACCTAAAATAGACAAAAAAAAAAGGTTAAATTATAAATTTGGTTCTTATGATTTTGAAAAAGTTAGAATTTAGTTCCTATAGTTTAAATGTGATAATTAGTTCGTATGGTTTCATAAAACATTCATATATAAATAGTTCATTTATCAAACCATTATGGACAAAATTCTAACACTAAATTCTAACTTTCTTCAAACCATATGAACGAAATTTATAATTTAACTAAAAAAAATATAACTGGTAAATGTTAAACGTAAAAAACTAAATTAAATTTTTTTAAACAATAACAATTAAATTGAAAAGAAAAAACACCCAAACAATTTGAACTAGAATTAAATTAAACTAGTTTCTTTTTCAATATTCCAGCCAAAGTTTTGTTTTCTGAGTCTTAAACCTAGCAACTAATCTTTCTCCCTCTAAGAAACTTCCTTCTCGTAACCCTACTTCCCACCTTCTTCTTCGCCTGAACTTTCAATCTCTTCGCCTCTCTCAACTTACCTTCTTCTTCACCACCATCTTCGCCACTACAATTATCCTCCGCTTCCAGCTTCTTCCTCTTCAGCAGATTAACCAGGCCCTCAAGGGACACCTCAGCATCCTCGCTCTTCATCAGCTCCTCCGCGATCTGCGCCGGCGTGACCTCGATGGCAGCAAGAAGGGTTTCGATCTCAGGGAAGAGACGGTGGCCGGTGTGGATTTGCAGGTAGTTGGCGGCCAGAAGCTTGAAGCCATGGAAGCTGCAGTACGACATGTGGATGTGCATGTCCATTCGCCCCGGCCGGAGCAGCGCCGGGTCCAGACGGTCCCTGTGGTTCGTCGTGAAGATGATGATCCTCTCGTCGCCACAGCTTGACCATAGCCCGTCTATGAAGTTCAAAAGACCTGACAGGGTGAGCTGCAGCCCCATGGCCATGGGTTTCAAACATGCAAAACAAACGTATCAGGATTAAAATAGACGTTCTGAAAGTATGCTGAAATAGATAAAAGTTGAAAGTAAGTAAATAATTTAAATTGGCTATGGTATGGAGAGTATATGAATTTTTAGGTTTATTCAATTTAGTGGCAAATTACTTTTAAAATGTCATTGTTGTTATTCTACCTATCAATTGCTAAACAAATAATTGATTACGTGGCTTCCCATGCATATTTAACCTGTATCAATTCTACATCCATCATACCCTATCCAATAACCATTTCTTCTAGTCTACGTGGCTTTCACATTTATATATGTCAATATCATATATATTTTTAGGGGGTGTTTGGTTTCCTATTTTGAAAGTGGGGAGTATGAGTTTGTTGGTTTGTTTAAACAAACCCACGTTTGATTGACAGTTTTGTTAACCCAAATGTGCTATAATACAAACTATTCTACTCCTCATGTTTGCTACAATGTTTTACCTTACTCATCAGATTTGCTACAGTACTTTATTCATACTCCCCAAGTTTGCTATAATACATATTTTTATATTTAATCATCTTTTAAAATGCATTAAATTTTTAATAAAAATACATTAGTTAGATAAAAATAATTAATTAATGATAACTTTATAATAAATAAGTAAATAAATTTAGTTCAAATTTCAAATAGTAATAATTAATTTATAAACTGATATGTCGGCTTTGTTATACTTCATGTTTTAATACAATTATAATGATATATTTATAAGAAGGAATTTCTTTGTATTTTATTCATACATTGACAAATATTAGAAAAAAAAACAATTAAAAAACTAACTAAATATTTATTTTACAAAATAATTATTCAAAAAGTGTTCAGATTAACAATAATATTAAAAAATAAATTCTTCATTTACAAAGTAAAAGTTCCTAATTTATAAGAAACTTATTATTATATTTTAAAATTTTTATTAGCATATAAATTATAACAAAAACTATTTTATTATAAATTCCAAACCACTCACGTTATATAAACCTAAATTTAATACGTCAATTTTCGTTTGATAAAAAAAAGTTAATTTCTCTAAATCCACAACTTGTGAAAATGTAAAATTTATGTTATCATAGTCAATTAAAGACATAATATTTGTAAAATTAATTAATTAAACTATTTTGGTTGGTGTATCTTGAAGTTAATAGCTTTAAAATAATATTATTTAAAATACTTTAACTTTATAACCTTATGTATTAGTTAAATATAGAAAGTTATGTTTAATAGTAATTTTGATGATAAATAGTAAATAACTTTTGTTAGCACAACAAGTTAATTATAAATTACTAAATAAACAATTGATAACATTTTCTTTATGGTTAATTTTATGTTGGATATATTTGCATAAAAAATTTTGTTTATATATATCCACACTTTGGTAAATAGTATGAAAATATTTTCATGAATAATTAAATATTTATTCTATAAAATAATGGAAGAAAATTGAGTGGACAAATGTATTAAAAATATTATATATATTATTAAAACAATACTCTCTAATTTCATAATAAAAGTTACATTTTAAATATAATTTAATATATAGCTTTTATTACTTTAATTAAATAATTTATATTATTTATTATAAATTTTAAATTTACCAACCAAATACGCTTTTAATAAACTTAGGTTTAACAAATTAGAATTCAAACACAGATTTAACAAACTCAAACTTGACACCATCCAAACACTGGTTTAACAAACCCAGACTTAACAAACCTATTTTTTGTACCATCCAAACACATACTTAACAAACTCAGACTTAACAATCCCAGAGTTAATAAAATCAAGTTTAAAGTCTTGTCATCTATTTGTTAAACAACATACTCACAGTAGAACAACAATAAATATTATAATGATATTGTTTGACGAAAGTTTAGAAACTAAAATAGACACATTAAAAATTTGTAAACCCAAGTGGTGAGATCTAAACTTATTTAAAATTTTCTTTTATCAGCTAATTAAAAGCATCTTTCAAATATGTTATAATGTTTGGTTACATAATATTTTGAAAAATACTTTAATGGCAAAAAGTTTCACTTGAAGCGTTCAATATCATTTTGCCAATATTGACTATTACAAAGTAATTAAGGATGAAAAAAAAAAAAAGAAAAAAGGTCGGTATTAATTGTACTTGAACCCAGTGATAAATTATACACCTGAACATATCCACTTGAAAATATATATTTTTTTAATAAGTTTTGAATGTTCTAATACTATAGGTTTCACGTGATTTTCTATTAAATTAGTCTAAAAATGGGTAAGTTGGCATACACACATTCACAATTAATGAAAAAAATATATATTATATGTGATCTTGGAAAAAATAAATGGAAAAAGAAATAAAAGAAAAGCAAAAAATTGGATAAAATTTGTCTATTTAATCAACTTTATCCTCCACTAAGTCTACTGTAATTACACTTTTGAGAGCACTTTCTGTATAAAATAACACATGTGGAAGTTTGGCAAGTTGAAAAGGACGGTGGAGACTTGACCTATAAAAAGTCTTGCAAAAAGAAGCTTTTCTTATTTAAGAAAAAAAAATAGAAGAGTTCCATTATTGGCTTTGAGGAATATATTTAATGAGATTTTACTTGGATCAGGCTTGATAACTTAGATTAAAGTCAAGTTTATATTTTGAAACTCGCCATTTAGACTATATATTAGTTTTATCGGAAAAGAAAAACATTTTTCAAACCATAAGTTCCTAAATCAAACATAACTTTTTTATAAACTATTCTTGGTATAAATCAAACATAAATTACGTAAATACAAACTTTCTAATTCTAGATTTTTTAAATTTAGGTCTATTTAAATTATGAGCCAAACATCTTGATAGTCTAGAAATTTTGCATGAAATTAAATAGACTATTTGATATAAAATATCTAGAAACAGAAAATATATGTCAAACCTAAAGAATAGCTCAATTTGTTAAACCATATATCTCGATCAATAGGTCATAAGTTCAAATTCACCCACCCACATATTATTCAACTCAATATACACACACACTTCGTTTTTTGTATGATCAGTAGACCATTAAAGTTATTGCCTATGAGAAAAGATATTGATATTTGTTTTCCAACCTTGCAGTTTATATGATTGGAATTTGCTAATTCATTTCAATTGAATACATTAGTATATATATACTCTTATCAAGTATAGTTAACTAATTAACTACTTAGGTATTGCATTTATTTTAACAATCAAAATTTGTCAAGCAAATAAATTTTGAAATTTTCAGACAGGCCACAAAAGTGTATACTAACTTTTTTATTATAAAAAAAAAAAAAATCGAGGAAATTAAATTCTTGAATATCAGTATGTTTACCCCTAAACCCCGAATAGAATTATTTTGAAATACATTACAACCATTAAAAAGATTTTAGTAAACACATGACTTAATTTTCTCTCTAATTTTGCCATTTTATCAAATTGTACGGAACTCTTTAATGGAATTTACATACAATAGGATACTCAATATGACTTATAAACAACATATAAAAATTCCTACCATCTTCTATTTCAAGAATTAACTTCACATTTAGTTTCTATCGTAAAAATGATAATAAAGATAGGGTGTATATAAGACGAAAAAGTTATCCATTCTAAAAATAGGTTTTATTTCTTATTTTTTAAATTTTTTTTAAGGATAAGAGACTAAAAGCAAACTCTAATAAAAAAAATTAACAAATAAAGTTTTAATTTTAAATATTAAAAGGTTAATATGATTATGGGAAAAAAGTTTAGTGTTGAAAATTAGAATTTTAATTCTAAAAATAAAAAAAAAATTAAGAAATGAGACTAGATAAAAGGAGATATTTTGACTTTAGTTATAGCTTGTAAATTTTTATAACATATATATATATATATATGAAACTACTTATATTTTGATAGTACAAAAGAATGTCATAGAGATTTGCATTTATTGCTATTTAATTCATACTTGGAAAAAAATAAACTGCACCCAGACCTTATGTAGCTCACTTCAATACTACATAAATTATTTTTAAAAAAAAACAATTTAAAACCCATATCAAACCTAGTCTCCCAACTTCTTAATTATTAAAAGTAACACTTAAAAATACGTTATAGTCTCTAATATTTGAACTTTTTATAAAAAAAATTAGTCCCTATTGTTTAAATTTTTTTTGTTTAATTAGTCCTTGATGTATTAACATTTTTCAATGTAATTCCTCATCGTTGAAAAATGTTAAAATTAGTTAATAATAAACTTACCTCACATAATATTTAATAAATTAGCAAAATTTAGATAAGAAAAATGTAATTTAAAAAAAATCAAAATTTCTACCCATTTCTTAAAAATTCGGTGGAGGGGTTAAGACGCTCACTCCTCCATTCAAACTTACACTTGATAAACGTTGCTCCCCATCCCCGTTGAAGTTGATTTTTATTGAAATTAATTTTTTTTTAATGGATTAAATCAAGTTGAGAGAGAGTTGGGTTGAAATTAGTCTTTGAAAACTGAAAAAAAAAAAAAAGAAAAGAAAAAAAAAGAAAAAGAGAGAGTTGAGAGCAAACCGACCTGAATTTCAGAAGGATTCCTAGGCCAATCACCAAGCCGGCGATCCGGCAGCTCAACAGTACAATCAATATCCTCAATAACCAAAATGGAGCGATTCCCCGTCGTCAAAAGCAGCTTCCTCAAATCAGAATCCTGAAAAACATTGGCCAATTGCAGATCATAAATATCAAACTTCAAGTAATTAGCCATGGCCGCCACCAAGCTCGATTTCCCGGTCCCCGGCGGTCCGTACAATAAATACCCTCTCTTCCAAGCCCTCCCAACTCTCTTATAAAACTCCTTCCTCTTCAAAAACCTGTCCAAATCCTCAATCACCGCCCTCTTCGCCTCCGCCTCCATCGCCACCGTCTCGAACGTCGCCGGATGCTCCAAATTCACCGACTCCCACTTCCCGCTGTAGCACCCGGAGCTGTTCATCGTGTACATTTTCAGAGCCCTCTCTTCGTTCTTCATGGCCAAGGCGCGGTCCAGCAAGAAGGGGATGTAGGAATTGAGGATTTTGCGTTGGTGGGTTTTGTCGAATTTCAGCTCGAAGTACCGGCGCTCTGTTTTCGGTGGAAACAAAGTGGCGCCGTTGTTGGGGTTGTTGAGGTTTTTGTCTTGTTCGTGGGAATTGAAGGTCCAGAAGAGGGGGATTCCGTTGAAGGAATCGGTCAATTTCTCGCCCTTTTCGAGGCGGAGAGTTGGGTGTTTTTCTTTTGGGGTTTTGGTGATGCGGAGGCGGGCGGTGTCGGAGGTGATTTTGGTGGAGAGGTAGGTCTCGGCGGCGTCGAAGATTTGGTTTGGGGACATTCCGTTGGTCTCTTCGATGATGAGGGTGAACAGAGCGGACTTGGAGATGAAGATGCGGCGGATTCTGTCCGCGATGTAGGATCGGAGAGGGGCCGGGATGATGTCGTTCGCCATTGATCGGAACAGCATTAGCGACCCCGCCATGGAGACGTACGCGGAGAATAATGACTGTGGCGATGGCATCTCTTTCGTCGAAAACATCTCGCGGCGGCGGCAACGGCGGTGGCGACGGTGACGGAGATTTGATCGGACTTTTGGGGAGGGGTGTTTTTGGTCGGAAGTTTGATTGGGGAAAAACTTGGTTGCATCAAAAGGAATTGTGTTGTTAACTTGTTATAAAGAAAGAATCTCCATTGAAAAATAACTCAAATCATTTAATGGTTTTTTTAATATATATATTAATTTTGAGGTAGGACAAAAGGTTTGAGGTGGGAATAATTGTTGGAGGAGATGACGCTGGTAATTGTACACGATTAGATTGCATGAGAAATAAATTACAAAATATTTTGATTATACATTCAATAATTATTAAGATAGGGAGTATGAAGAATTTCACATTTGTACGAAAAATTATTTCACTTGTGTATCCAATAATTATTAAAGAGTAGTTACATTATAGCCAACTCATTCATTTATGTGAGGCTTGAGATTTCATCTCTAAAAGAAGATGATGGACCTTTTATTTATTTAGCTATGTTCAAATTTGCTTCTTTAATAGCGTTTAAAGTTGTTAGATATATGTTCTATTATACTTAAGGGTTAAAATGTCAATGTCCACATAAATATCGGGTCTCAATTTTATGGAAATGTTGATGGAAATGTCGATAAAATATGGATGTTGATGTATATTTTTGGAATAATATTTAAAAAAAGAAAAAAATATTTAAATTAATAAAAAAATATTTTATATATTTTACATAAGTTAAAATACTTACTATTAATATTATCTTCACATTAGTTACATTTTGTTGTTATTTTATTTATATTTTATCAATTTATTTACAATATAATGAAAATGTTGATTCATCCCTCATGTCAATGTCAAATCCATGGACATGTAAAAATGTCGGCATGTCGACGAAAATTTATTACATTGATTATACTATTTTATTGTTTTTTTAATACAACAAATATGGAGTATGGAAATTTGAACCTTCCACCTCAAGAGAATGAGTATATGTCAATTACTTTTGAGTCACTTTGGCATTGTTGCTTGTTTTGTTTTTTCATATTTTGGATTTTCTTTTTAATTATGCTATTTAAAATTAGTTTTTATATATATTGAGTTTTTAGTTTAGATATACTTTCATGTTAATAAATCATCATTTTACCTTTGCAAAATAATAATAATAATAAAACAAATAATTTTTCCCCCCACAATTGTATTCAATTAGGGTTGTTTATATATATATATATATATAGCATTTGAATTTCTAGAATTCAAAGATAATATAATTATGTTTATAATGTTAGTTTTGTCCATGGAAATATAACAAAATTATGAGTTTTTTTTTAAAAAAAAGCTTCATACTGTTGCCACTAAAATTCTAATTATGCT
The DNA here is from genome assembly GCA_033996785.1 of Trichosanthes truncata. Lineage (NCBI taxonomy): Eukaryota > Viridiplantae > Streptophyta > Magnoliopsida > Cucurbitales > Cucurbitaceae > Trichosanthes > Trichosanthes truncata. The sequence continues at coordinate 77,144,542 of JAWPNB010000003.1, forward strand.
CATAAAATTTTGTATTATTGTCAAAGATATTTAAATAAAATGATTACTCTTAGTATGTTATAAAATTTATACTTTATGTAGGTATGTCATTTGATTCACGTGGATCTTGAGTAAGGCTAAAATGCACCACTTGGAGATTTGAACATTTGACATATTGGAGATTGAGGTGGCTAGAATGTTCACTTAATATAAGTTAAATGTAAAATTTAATAAAATTAAAAGATTTAAAGATGAAATTAAAAGAAAAAGGATAAAATTTAGGATGATAACAACATTTAAACTAAAGGTTAAATTACAAATTTGGTCCCTATGGTTTTGAGAAAGATATAATTTAGTTCTCATGGTTTTAAAAATTAAAATTTTATCCTTATGATTTGATAAAACCTCATAAATAGTTCCTACGGCTTTAGGGTTAGAGAGTAATTCTGACATTTAAAATCACAGGTACTAAATTCTAATTTTCTCAAAATTGTTGGGACTAAATTTGTAATTTAACCTAAATTTGGACATTTAGTTTGTTCCTAATTTGTAATCCATTTTCAAATCTTAATTAAATTCTAGAAAAAACACAACAATTTTAAACTTTATTGAAAGTACAAGACTAAATTTGGACATTTGAAACTACAATGACCAAATTCGAATAAAGCCCAAAGTACAACGACCAGAATGATATTTTAACTAATTTTAATTTAGCTTAATAATATTACAATTATAGAGGATATATTATTGGTTTCCATTCTTTAATATGATGTCATTATGTGAATGTGAATCAAGCCCTAAATTTTGTTTTATAAACTCAACCTATTTGCAATCTCGTTAATACTCGACTTAAATTGTTTTTTTTAGTACAACAATATTTGAAGGTGGAGGATTCGAACCTCTAGACTTTTAGTCGAGGGTACATGTCAATTATCTCTGAGCTATGCTTACTTTTGCTAAATTGGTTCTTTTGGTATTTACAAATTAATAATGTACATGCATTATTTCCTAAATCAAAACCACCTAGAAAATTTTATCAAAAAAAAAAAAAAAACACCTAGAAAATCGTCACATAATTCCTTCACATAAAAAAAAAATTTTAATTGATTAAAAGACTTATTCTAAATTTCTAATTGGCCATTGAAATCCAACCCCGCTCCAATATATATATAGTTTTCTAATTTAATTTGTTAATTATCATATTATATAATGAGTTTTCAAGCCACTATTATCTTTTCATTATATTCACCATTGGATGACTGAGAATATCATTAAAAACACATTTCATTCAAAATCACCAAGTTTAGAAGTAACATAAAAGTATTTTTTTTAAAAAAAATTATCTATAACACTTTGGTTTATAAACTTTGTTGAGTATATTTTGCCCACTTTAAAACAACATCTAAATGACTAACCTCAAGAGATCATATATTCGAATCCTCCTATCGTGTGTGTATATATATATTGTTGAACTCGAAAAAAAAAATTCAAATACATTGTTATTAAACACTGTTAATGGGAGTGTTTATAGTTAAAATAATATTGGTAAAATCAGTCCAAAACAAAACAATCCTCTAGTTTTAAGGTAGAAAAATGAAAAAGAAAGTGGGAAAGGGGAGAGGGAAAAGTGGGAATCCTAATGTACTTTTGACATCAGACTGCACAGTTTTTAGAGAGGAAGAGCCAATATATGGGCAGGTTTGGCCCTCACTTTAATTTGTCATCCTTTATCTTCAGTTTTTTTTTTTTTTCTCATTAGAGTGCTCCTCTTACTGTCTTTTCCCCAACCTTGGCCAGCCTTTCTTACTACTTTAGTTCAGTTTTAGAGAGAGATAGTGATATCAAATTTCATATTCTAACCCTATATACTCACAGACTGCTAGCTTGATTTATTGGTGTTCATGACTTGGTCATTGGGTGGCCTGCCAATGTAGTTGCAAATTGCAATATGTGTAATTTGTTTTAATTTTTCTTCTTTTTCAATTGGTCAAGTACCAGTACATCCCTAAGTTGAATTGCCAAAAAAAAAAAAAACCATGAGATTTGGTGAATGTTTGAATTATATATTTCTTTGGTTTGTTTGAATTATGAAAAGATAATTTGAGTTTGATAAACCAATTAATTATGAAAATAAAAATGTTTTAGTTGGTTTGATTTTTAGGCCCATTTGACAACCATTTGGTTTAAAAAATTTGTGCTTAATTTCTTTAAAATAATTTTCATGTTTGTGAAGAAAACATTTTAATTTTTAACCAAATGTCGAAAACAAAAACAAGTTTTTAAAAACTATTATTTTTAGTTTTCAAAACTTAGCTTAGATTTTAAAAACATTTGTAAAAAGTATGTAAATAACAAAGTTAAAAAATCCATGGGTGATCAAAATTCAACATAGTGTTTATAAATTTAATTATCAAAAACTAAAAAACAAATAGTTATCAAATAAAAATTTATTTAAAATGTATTTAAAATGAATTCATCTCAAAAAGAAAGAAAACTCTCTAAAGAACAATGTTCTATTTAAAATGTATTTCAAAAAACCCCTTTACAATTCTCACAAGTGGCTATTTATAGCCTTACAAGAAAATAAGCACATAAATAATTAAACATCTAAAGTACTAATTAAAAACTAATTAATTACTAAATTAATAATAACTAAAACTAGGTTAATTATCTAATCTTGTCCTACATCACTTAATTATCTCTACGTATATTTATTTAGGGTGTTTACAATTTAGACTACAACTTAGATTATGTTTCATGTTTTCAAATTCACTAAATCAAATTGATTTAATCAATATCTAATTGGTAAATTTGTCTTTAAAAATTATTTTTGGATTCTTGAATCAAACAATAGAAATTCTAAAAACAACATTTTTATGTCACATCAACTTCTATGAAAAATTGGATGGAATGACCAAATATGCTACTAAACTAAAACCTTAAAATTTTGATTTTGAAAATTTAGGACCTAAATGCTCTACCAAAATCTAAACTTTAGAGATCGAAAGTATATTTTTCTTTAAAAAAAAATAATAACGTTGATAAGAGATTCATAAGTCTTTGTTGATTGGTGGATCCAATGCTGATTGGTAAAATAAATAATGTATAGCTTAAAGAATTTTTTAAAAAGTTAAACACGTCTAAATTGGTTTCTCGTCAAATTAATATTATTCATGAATGACAAAAAAAAAAAAAAAAAAAAAAAAAAAAACTATTGCAAAATACAGGTACCAAAATGAGAAAATATCAAGATGAAATTACGTATTTGAAGCATTTATTTATAGTATATTTAATCAATATATAAATTCTACAAATGGGTTTTATTCAATAATGATAAAAGGCTAAATACACTAAATGGTATAAGACACACGTCACTTCATAAGTCTTGTCATGATGTCAGAGGTTAAAGCCAAAAATCTTAAAGACATTTTTTAAGACATTAGTCTATTTCTCCTTATTTGATCGAATGATACATTTAACCCAAATTTAAAAAAAAAGGCAACATATTGAATATTCAATTCTTAAAAGGAAAAAAGGGGTAAAGTTTTGAAGCTAATACAATGAATCTAGGATTCCCCCTCTTTTTAGCCGATTTAGAACCAAAATTGTGTAATTGCTCGAGAATATTTAAGCCTAAAAGTCTTTGTTTTTTTTTTGTTTTAAGTCTTTCCCACAAGTCTATGGGGAAAATGAGGAATTGAGAGTTTGCACGGGCTGTTTTGGAATGCAATAATTGAAGAGATAAATGAGAGAGAAAGTAGCAAAAACTAAAAATAAATCCTCACCCTCGACTAATTAAATGGGTCAATGTTATATTCCCAAAGTCCCCTCATCAATAATATAATAAAATTTACGCATAGTTTATTAGAACTCACGTGAGCAAATGTTGGTAGAATTATTCCTTAACTTTCGGCGTCTAATAAATTAGGACTTGTGTGAACTCCTAAATAAATCTTTCATGAACTCCAACATATTTTAATTGGTTAATGTATTATAATTTCGGTTAAAAGATTAGATATTTGAATGTTTACCTACGCATATAGTTAAACTAAAAGAAAAATCTTCTTAAGAAAAGTAATAGTTATTATTTAGTTTTTGTGGTTTGAGTTGAGTTTTAATTTGGTCTCTATCATTTTTAAATTTTAAATTTGATTGTTATGGTCTGATCAAATCTTATAAATGGTCATATTGTTATAAGTTGTTACTACTATGTTGAATGCATACCACATTTTCGATTTATATGTAATCAATATTTATATATTTTTTTATTTGGCTAACTGTATTTAGTTGTCCTATATTAGAATTTATGGTTTAATAAAGAATAGAAAAATAAAATTAGTCAGTTTCAAAAAAAAAATTAGAGTTTTTGAGTGAGTAAAAAATTGTTTTAGGATGATTTGTAAGGTTTAACTAAACCATATGAACGCCAGTATGAACATAGCTCAACTAGCATAAAGTATGTACCATCAACCAAAAGGTCATAGACTCGAATCCCCACCCCACATATTGTTAAAGAAAAAAACTAAACTAAACTATAGGGACCCAATTAAAAAAAATTGTCAAGTTATTGATCAAATCAAATTAAAGTTGAACCCAAATTCTACGGATTAAATTAAAATGTTTGAAACTATATCAACTGGATTGGAACTGAGTCCAAATCATAGAGATTAAGTTAGTTACTGTAACCTTACTAATACAAGAGTTCAAATGGTCTAGTATTTTTTTTTCCGTCTTTTTAGTTCAATAAATGTTGGGATGAGAGATTGAATTTTCAATCTTAGAAATGGTATGGATGGCTTTTAAACTTATATACTTAAGTTGACTTAAATGGTTAGATATTAGTCTTTTCTTAAAACATGTTGGCTTGAATCTCTTTGTACTCATTTGTAATATAAATTTGAAAACTTTAGTAAGTTTTGGTTTGGTTAATTACTTTTCTTTCTATAATTAAAAAGAAATATCTTTAATTTTTTCTCACAAACAAGTGATTTCTAAAAAAATTGAAAATCCCCCCCCCCCCCCCCCCCCCCCCCCCCCAAAAAAAAGTTCATAAATTTGTGAAAAATTACACAACAATTCTAATATTTTGCAACCCATGCTCGAATCTCAATATTAAGATAAATGCATTTCAAAATTTTATTCACCAATCAAGATATTATTGCATATAATTTAACCTATATATAAAATTATTTACCAAGAACTTGGAAGAGACAAATCTAAAATTCTACGACCTTAAAAATAAATTTAAAGTCAAGAGTTGATTACAACCTAGAAAAAATATAATTTTTAATCTCCAAGGCTAATGTTTTTATCTATAAGATTGGACTCGAATCTCATTTTGGCTTTTTTTTTTAGTTCAACAATATGTAGGGTGGAGATTCAAACCTCTGACATCTTGATTGAGAGTATATACTTTATGTCAATTGAGTCATGCTTATGTTGGCAATGTCGTTTTAGTTATATAACTACCAACTTTCAATTAAAATTTACTAGTAGAAACTTTTATGATCCTTATGCATATTCTAAGTTTTAAGCTTTAAGGGCAACTAAACCATGGTTGAGATTTTAACTATCTCAAGTTTGTACCAAGGCAAAAAAAGGCTTTGAGGTCAAAATTGTAATTTTGCAGGAGTTAGTCTGTTATCTTTCTTCTAGACTTGGGCTAGATTTCAGAGGCCCAATAAAATTTGGGCCATTTTTACCAAAAGAGCCCATAAAAGAGAATTTAAATTCCCAAAATATGACTGCTTTCTCCAATTTCGGGGTTTTGGCTATCAAACGGCACCGTATCATTTCACTAGTTATCTACTCTAACTCTGTGATTCCAAATTGCAATGCGAACAAACGATATCAACAAACAACCACTGTAAGTAACAGTCTGAAATCGCTCCGTCGCTGGAGCTCCGACGATGGAGCTCGCATTACAGTCACCGGCAACTCTTCCCCGGAACAAATTCCACTCTCCTCCTTTCTCCTATCCTAACGCTATCTCCATTTCCCGCCCCGACAAGCAAACCTCATTGCCTCAATTTTCCCGAAAAACCCACTCAAGATTCCACGTCCGAGCCAAGAATTCAAGATACAGGACGCGGAGTTCTGTGTTGAAGGGACAATTGGTTGGCGTTAGCGAGGATGAAGAAGAAGCAGATGGTGAAGGGACGAGCTCTTCTTACTCCGATGATGAGTTATCGTTCCTGTCTCTGAATGAGAAGCCTGATAGGAACTTGACTTTGCTTGATGACTACGAGATGGAGGAGCTTGGATATGGCTGCGACCGTAACCATAGAAGCGGTTTGTGTGCTTCTCTCTGTCTCTGTCTCTGTCTCTGTTTCTTTCCCTAGAGAGAAATTGAATTGTGAGTGGTTATGGATGAAATTGCAGGATATGTGGCTCTGTTAGGGAAGCCGAATGTTGGGAAGAGTACTCTTGTAAACCAATTGATAGGACAGAAGCTGTCCATTGTTACGGATAAACCTCAAACGACGAGGCACCGGATTCTGGGTATATGTTCTGGGCCTGAGTATCAGGTTTGATTTTACTCATCATGGATTAGAATATTTATCTTAAAGCTCAAATAGCGTTTAGTTACTAGCAATTAGACTTTGAAAAGGGTGAAAGATGCATTTATTTTAGTGGATTGAAATTTTTTCATAGTTTTGGTTTCATAGCCAAAAGTGATTTTGAAAATTTTCGAAAGCATTACACTACAAACTCATGCCATATCATGTTTATGTGGTTAATCGCTTAACTGTAGGTGATACTTTATGATACACCTGGTGTTATTGAGAAGAAAATGCACAAGTTGGATTCCATGATGATGAAAAATGTGCGCCGCGCCGCCATTAATGCAGACTGTGTTCTGGTTGTTGTTGATGCATGTAAAGCGCCTCAAAAAGTATGTTACTCGAGTTCAGGATTGGTTTTGCATGTATTGATTTCTTTTCCTAAACCTGCCTTTCCTTTATTTGGGATTGTAGATTGATGAGGTGTTGGAAGAGGGTGTAGGAGACCTCAAAGAAATGCCTCCCACCTTGCTGGTTTTAAACAAAAAAGATTTGATCAAACCGGGTGAAATTGCAAAGAAACTTGAGGTCAGAACCCATTGCTTGATGTTTTTGTAGATGTGTTCGAGTAGACTCATTTTAAAAAACTCTTCTTTCTTGCACTCCTTTTCTTTATTCGTTTAAAATTTTGCTTCATCTCAAAAAAACCTCCTGCTTTGTAGTGGTATGAGAAATTTACTAATGTTGATGAGGTTATTCCTGTGAGCGCCAAGTTTGGCCATGGGATGGAAGATGTGAAGGAATGGATACTATCAAAACTCCCTGTTGGGCCAGCTTACTATCCAAAGGTATGTGACTAGTGAAACCTATATGTTCTTTTTCTGGTATGCTTTACATCTGAGAATAGGCCATAATGGTTAGTTTTTAAACCTATTTGAAATATTTGTCAATTATAGATATCCTCTGGGATGTATTTGTAGATATATAATATATGCATGTGAGAAGAGTGTGGAAATTAGCTTCATAAGGTGCAGGTCATGAACAGTTGATTTCTCTCCTTTTTAAGTTGTTTACACCTTTGAAAGAAGAAGCTACTGGACAGCCAAGGTTAAATTTTCATTTTAATTATTTTTGACTTCTTGTGATTTGGTGCTCAACAATTGTGTCCATTAGATGTGAAGTATAGTATTCGGCTCTTTAGTCGTTTCTATAGTGATAATAGAAGGCATTGATCAGGCCGATGAGATTGCACTATTATCATATAAAAAAGCATGTCTCTTCATGAAAGCTCAGTTTCTCATAAAGAAAAAATATATGTCAAGAAGCATTTCCATTTGGTCAGAGAAAGTGATATACGACCATGTTCTAGTTATTTTAGCAATTTGATGCAGCTTTGATCAAAATTGCCACTTTTCTGTGTTCCAGGCCAATTTGCATATTGCCTTCATGTTTTAATTTCTTCCCTCTGCAATCTGAACACTTGTGATATTTAATAATTGTATAGGTTTCTTAGCTGTCATCTATAAATGTAGCAGGAGTTGATTTTAGATGACGGATAGTACTTTTGTCTCAGTTAAAAATCCTTGACAACTTGTTTGTTACTGTCTTGCAGCAAATCTAGCTTATTACTAAAATGATATGAGCAGATAAGTTTGGCTTTTAGCCCATGTCTATGATTTTATGATGATTAAGATGACTAAGAGTTATGGGACATATAGTACGGGATTAAAACAATAGAATGTATAATGTCTTTGAAGCTGGATAATTTGTTGATTTCTGCGGCTCCTATTCATCAAGGAACTTTTTTTTTTATTGGATTAAACAGTTACAAATTTGTTTACAATAGCATCTAATACTTCCAGGTAGGTACAATCAAACTACTTCTTCACTTATGCCATTGATATATAAAGAGTCATCCTCATTAAAACCTGTCATATTTCATTGTCTACATTTTCCTTTAGTCTTTTGTTTCAGAATTAGATTCTTACGACACCTTTACCTTGATTCTTATGAGTTTTCAGGACATAGTAAGTGAGCATCCAGAAAGATTTTTTGTTTCTGAAATTGTCAGAGAAAAGATATTCATGCAATATCGCAATGAAGTTCCTTATGCATGTCAGGTGCATAACTGATTTTTTTTTCTTCCTTTTTTCATTGTCTATTCATTAGTAGTCTTGAAAAGTATTTCTAAATGCTAGAAGTTTTTCCTTGAACTTTCCAGGTGAATGTGGTGAGCTACAAGAGCAGACCAGGTGCAAAAGATTTTATTCAAGCGGAAATTGTTGTTGAGAAGAATTCTCAGAAAATCATTCTCATCGGGAAGGTAAGTAGATAAGTATTTTATCTAACTTAGTTATTTAGTGTATATAACAAAGTCATTCCAAGCACTACCCTTAAAAGGCATGTCAAACTTAGATTGGCCAGTGCATTTAGTGTATATATAATTATTTCCCTGACCATTGGGAGTACAACGAGGCTCTAATCTACTTAGTGGCAGAATATCAGAGGGCTGTCAAGTAGGTAAATTTTGTAGTATTAGCATGGAACTGTATGTTTTCAGTTTTTGAATTCCATCTCGTATTTGTTCTAATAACACACGGCACCTGGTTGAAGGGGACAATGATCAATGGTTTCTGAGTCTAAAAGCATCCAATGATTTTTTAAAGATATCCATTTGGTTTTTGGTTTTTGAAAATTATCCAGTTTTCTAAAGGCACTCAATGTCTAACACTGCAACCTGATTGGTTCACAGGAAGGAAAGGCTCTGAAGCTACTTGCAACAGCTGCTCGCCTCGATATAGAAGATTTCTTACAAAAGAAAGTGTATCTCGAGGTATCGATACTTACCTTATATCGTCCCACGAATGCGAAGCTGCATGTTTATGTAATAACTTTGTTGCCACTGCGAGCCAGTCTACTTGAATGCATTAAGTGGCTGTTTATCCTGTTGCAGAAAGTATGTGTTAACAAAATCATGCTTGAACAGGTTGAAGTTAAAGTGAGAGAAAATTGGCGACAAGATGAAGGGCTCTTGAAGCACTATGGTTATGAAGGACGAATTCAAGCATTGTAATGTTGAGTTGAACTTATTTGTTTGGTATCTGCTGGCAAGTAGTGAGATAGTGAGTGATATCAATTCAGTAACTTTGTAGTTTGTAGATGTCCTTTCTGTGAATTCATTGTGATTGTGTTTGGACGTCATAAATGGCATGGAATCACCCAAGGGGTACCCTAAGTCGTAAGTCTCAAATCTAAACCTCTTCGCTCTCTTGAAGTTGACAGTCTCCTTGGACATGAGTGAGAGAGCGAAGAAGTTGACAGACTCCAATACTCTATACGCAAGGTAAAGGTGATAGGTTAAGACTTTTTTAAAAAAAAAAAAAAAAAAAATTAAATGTATCATTCTCGTTTGTTCACCAAATTTTTTGCCGTGCCTTTATTTTATCTAGATGACGTATTCCTTTTCCCCATTTGTTGTCGTCTTCACGTCAAACTTGTTAGTCTTGTTAATATGTCATGTTAACTTGCAAGTAATGGTGTATATGAAATTTAAAATTAAAAGTTCAAGGATGTAATTGATTTTTTTTTTTTTTTAAAGTTTAAGGATTAGGCAATTATTATAGTTACATGTAAAAAGTTATTTTAAGTAACAATATTTGAAAAACTAAAATTGATTTAAATTTTTTTTTATTTCCTTTGGAAAGAGAAATATTTAAAATGAATAGGAGTAAAAAAGTAACTTTGAGATGTTAATTGGAAATTAAAAATAAAAAAAGGTTAAAATCTAATAATACCTGATTCTAGAATTTTGTAAAAACTGACCATTGTAATTTAAAAATATTTTTAGAAGTAAAAACATTATTTAAAATCCATTTTAATTTAAAATTGGTTAAATTATAAATTTGGTCATCTAGTTTGGCAAAAGTTAAAATTTAGTCTCTATGATTTTAAAAGTTAAAATTCAATCCCTATTGTCAAGTAGCTAATAGGATAAAAAATGAGTTGTCAATATTCAAAGAAGTTGCATTAAAATTGTCAATTTTTCAACTTATTTTTTTATCTAGTTACTACTTAACCGATAGAGTTCAATTCATTACTAGCTTCTAATAGTAAAGATAAAATTTTAATTTTTTAAATAATAGAGGCTAAATTCGAACTATTTTCAAACCATGAAAACTAAATTTGTAATTTAACCTTTAAAATCAGTCAAAAACTATTTTTTGGTGCGGGATTGAATTCCTTCGAGTCCAAATAAATTTGACTCCGCTCAAAAAGAAAAAAGAACATGCTCGGACCGCAGTGTCTCAGAAGGCCAATTCTCTACAAATGTCCAAGCAAAGCAATGCGTTCCCCAATCGTTAAACCTCTGTACGTTGCTAAACCCTCTTCATATTTACATTTGCCCATTTCGATTTCCTCCTTCAATCCCTGTTGCTCCAGAGGCTTCTACTCCCCTACCCACCAACTGTTCGATGAATTGCCTCAGAGAGACATTTCCTCGCTTAATTCCCTTCTCACCTCGTATGTGCGTGATCATCGCCACTCAGACGCATTGTCTCTCTTCCGTCGAATGCACCGCTCCTGCTCTGCTCTCACTGCCTACGCTCTCACCACTGCCTTGGCTGCGTGTTCGGCATTACCCACCTCCGAATATGGCCAACAAGTTCATGGGTTAATCATCAAAACCGGTACGTATTCTGGGATTGTTACTAAAACTGCCATCTTGGACATGTACTCCAAATGTGGGCTTCTTTATGACTCTGTTAAGGTCTTTGATGAGATGGTGTTGAAGGATGTGGTTGCGTGGAATGCGTTGTTATCAAGCTTTTTGAGGGAGGGTCTTGCTGGAGAAGCACTCAATGTGTTTGAAGAAATGAAGAGAGAAAAAGTGGAATATAGTGAGTTTACTTTGTGTTCAGTGCTTAAATCTTGTGCGGCTTTGAAAGCTTTTCGGCTGGGTAAGCAAGTTCATGGGGTGGTTGTTGTGATGGATAGAGATATGCTTGTTTTGGGTACTGCCTTAGTTGATTTCTACTCTAGCGTTGGGTATATTAGTGAAGCCATGAAAGTTTACACTAGTTTAAATTGTAGAAAGGATGTTGTCATGCTTAATTCTTTGATTTCTGGGTGTGTTAGGAATAAAAAATATGCAGAGGCCTTGTCATTGATGAGCAAGATGAGACCTAATGCAATTGCACTGACAAGTGCCCTGGCTGCATGCTCTGAGAATTCAGATCTATGGATAGGGAAGCAAATACACTGTGTTTCGGTCCGTCATGGTTTGACATCTAATATCCAATTGTGCAATATTTTGCTGGATATGTATGCTAAATGTGGGAAACTTTTGAATGCTCGAACGGTGTTTGATGGAATGTGTCATAAGGATGTAATATCATGGAGTAGCATGATACAAGCATATGGAAGTCATGGAGATGGGCTAAAAGCTTTTAAACTGTTCAAGATGATGGTAGAGGGAAGAACTGGAGTCTTGCCAAATTCAATCACATTTCTTTCTGTCTTGTCTGCCTGTGGGCATTCGGGGCTGGTGGAACAGGGTCAAGAATGTTTTAATTTGGCCAAGGAGAAGTATAATTCATATCTAGGTCCGGAACACTATGCGTGCTTCCTAGATATATTAGGTCGAGCTGGTAAGATTGATGAAGTTTGGAGTCTATTCCATGATATGGAGATGTGTGGTGTTAAGGTTACTTCAAAAATATGGGCAGCATTACTTAATGCTTGTAGTCACAACCAAGATGTTTCCAGGGGTGAGTTTGCTGCCAAAAAACTCCTTCAATTGGATCCTAAGGCAGGAAATTATGTGCTGACATCAAATTTTTTTGCGTCAATAGGAAAGTGGAATTCAGTAGATGAGTTGAGGAGAATCATGAGGACAAAAGGACTGACTAAGGAAACTGGGAATAGCTTGGTCACTTCTTGCTGCTAATACAACAGTTGAGAGAATTGGCTCATCCATAATGTGATAGCCAAAGGCAGTTAGTTTCTAATGCAGAAAAAGAAGAAACAGCTTTCCTTATTGTGGGCAGAAGTATCAGGTTTAATGTCAATCATTGTTGATCAAGACTGCCTGTTTTAAAGCTCACATGGCATTTTGTGGCTTTCATTTAAGATCTTAATAGGCATATGGAGACTAAATCTGAAGCCGATATACCATATTTATATGGTTAATCATTTCAAATTATCCCCCCATTAATATAGGGAATTTCACTGGTTCCATGTTCTCTTTCAACAACCCGATCCATGAAGAATGCACAAGTTGCCTTTGTGATGGTAACAAACACGTGCTGTGGCTGAAGATAAGCAAATTTTGTGGTTTGCTATTTTTCAGGTACATAAATTGCCTCAAATTGCATGTTTCTTTTTGTTTTAGAATGCTTCTTTACGTCTTGTTTAATTTCTCAAATTTATAATTACTATTATTTTCCTGTGTGAGAGGGGAAATGTTATGACCAAAATCTAACCGGGTGGGCTTGTAAAGGAACTTCGCTTCTGAACTTTGCTTGGTGTTATTGTAGGTGTAATGTAATGTAAATGAGTACACTATATTTTAACTCTGCCCTTTTAGTTTCTTTTACTTCCATTTTGCCCCCTTAAATATGGTTTCATTTTAAAGAAATTCCCTTCTCTTTGTAGTGATATGAGGCATCATCAACGCTGATGTAGTTATACCAATGTGTTCCTAAAATGAGGATGTGTTGGAATATGTGGACTGGATACCGTCAAACTTCCCAGCTTATGTTGTTTCAAGGTATTCATGAAGTGGAACCATTTCCTTTTCTTGCTATCAAGTATAATGCATTCTCTTGAGTCTTGCCTAAGAATGACGACCTCGTCCCTCATGCTTCCAATGCATTTTGCCATCTGTTCATTCATCTCTAGTATCGTATTTGTGATGGTACCGAACTAATCTCTAATTTTTGTAGCATACCTGTCTAAGAACTTCTCGAGAGCCTGTACTGTATATTGATTACTTTTTAATTCTAATCTAGATGTCTGGACTCTTGGAGTAAGCTAGTTGTAACTGCACAATTAACTGTCTGTTGTGGATATCCTTACAGATGTAGTTGTTGTAACTTGTGAGAAGAGAAGAGGAAAAAGTTAGCTTGGCAATGAATATACAGGCAACACTCTTTTTACTTTATACTTGAAAAAAGTTGTAATGTTTCACTTTTGATCTTTTAACTCATGCATTAACAGCAATTTTGTTCACTGGATGTGAATTAACATATTGAGCTTTCTGCTTGTTATATTTGCAGGATGCATGTAGAAGACAAATTGTCAAGTGTAAATGTCTCAATTTCCACAATTAAACTCTATTGAAAAAGAATAGCTTTGGCTATCTTTTGGGTTAGAGTGAGAAAAACTAGAGGAAGAGAGTAATTTTGAAGATATAAAGTGAGGGAGAGATATATGTTACAGATAGAACCAGATAGAGAAAAGTTATAGAAAAATGGAAATTTTGGAGAGAGATATTTAGGGAAATTTTTGGGTTAGGTTAAAGGAACCTTTTAGAACCTTTTGGATCCAATCCAATTATTTTGGTTGCTATTTTTTTTTTTCCAAATGCAACAACCCTTAATATATGAACCCAACCCAAAATAATTAGGTTGGAATTGAATTGGTTAAAGGCTTTTTGAGTCATTTATTCAAAATTTGGTTGAAAAAACAATGTGTAATCTCATAAACATCTATTTAAACATTGAATTAGGATTCATAATTCCATTTCAATTTTTATTATGAAAAATTTAAAATATTTTTATAAGTTGTTGGAGAACAAATCATCTAAAAAGGATAAATTTATGTATTTATAATTTTACGATAAATAACAAAAGGTGCTTATTAAATTAAGGGAAAAAATTAATATATGCCTTTAAAGGTGCCGTTGGATAACTATTTGATTTTTGAAAATTATGTGTTTTCTCACAAACTCTCTACAATTATTTTCAATTTTTTAATGAAACATTTAGGCTCCATTTGATAACTATTTAGTTTTTTGTTTTTGGTTTATGAAAATTAAGCCTATAAATACTACTTACACATAGTTTTCCTTGTTTTTCCTTGTTTTGTTATCAACTTTTTACATATGTTTTCAAAAATCAAGTCAAGTTTTGAAAACTAAAAAAATTAGGTTTCAAAAACTTGGTTTTGTTTTTGGAATTTGGCTAAGAACCCAAAGGTTTCTCAAGAAACTCAAGAAAGATGAAAACCACTATAGAAAAGATAAAAATCTTTCTAGATAAATTGTGAGAAAACAAGTGCAATTTTAAAAAATCAACAACTAAAAACCAAATGGTTATTAAAATAGGAATTTAAATTCTTATCCAAATTCTAAAAAAAAAAAAAAATTAAATTACTTTTTGTTAGTTTTCAAATTTTGGTTTAGTTTTTGAAAACATTTTTAAAAACTTAATGAGAAGACTATATAAATGGGCCAAACTAAATAGTCATTTAGTAAAATTGGACAACCTTTTTTTATATTTACAAATATGTTCATCCGTCTAAACTAACTTTAAGCCCAATTACAATTATACCCCTTTATTGCATGCCAACTGTAATTTATTATTAAATTTAAAAAATAACAAATATGGAAAAAAAAGGTTTCTCCTAAAAAGGTGCAAATCACACCCAAATAAATCACCAAAAGATCCCATCATCTATCAAATCCCTCATTCACTTCCAAATCTCTCTCATTGGTCTGAATATTGAAGATTCATTGCTCAACAAAAGAATAGAGTTTTTTTTCTCTCCATCGTTCAACGACTCTCCATGGTTCAAAGATGACCCCTTAATGGCGAATGTTCATCATTTGCTATACTTCTCCAAATCAAAAAATATACACTTGATATAACCTATTGTAAGTACGCCCAAATGATGAATGACTTATTTTCTCACTAATTTACACCAATAGATATTGAATGCATGTTGATTTTTTGGGTACTACAGTAGACGAAAGAGTACTTTCGAACACACAATTTTTTATTCACAACCACATTTTTTATGTTTCTGTTTGGATAGTTTTGAGTTTTGCAATATTATATTTTTGTATGAATTGAATGTACCAAAATATACACTATTTGTCGACTATTATATCATATACGAATGAATAAATAAAATATACATATATTGTATTTTAAATTGTTGGTTTGAAAAATCTGTTTGGATGGTTCTGAAGCGAATTTTTTTATGGCTCCGTTTTGGAATATATATTAATTTTAAATGAGTGTAAATTTATATACACAATACAAATCTTTATATATATTGTTTGAACAGTTAAGCTTATAAATAGACTGTTTAGATGGTATATTTTGCTTATGTTTATATATGCACCGTAGAATGTTGTTAATATAGACTATTTGTATGGTGGGGTGTGGATGATTCTGACACAAAATCAACTTATACAAGAAGTATATAATCTATATACTAACAGGGGATCCAGTCAATATGCAAATAGTGTACAAGAAGTGGAAATGATCGAGCAACAAGTTAATCATGGGCAGGTATGTATTATATTATTGTACCTGTTATGAAAGTCCTTTTTTACTGTTTATTTGTATTGATATTCACCTTAAATAAATGTTTCTAGGTATTCACCTATTTATATACAACTAGATATATTAACCTCTTTATGGTATATGAATTATGAAAAAAAAGTAATTCAATAATGTTTTTAAATTTGCATTACAAGAAAAAATATTCCATAAAAGAATTTGTGGTTGATGCAAATCATCTCAATTGTTGTTGAGTTGGAAAATGTGGAAATTGAGGTTTAATTATTTTCATAACATGTATTAGTATTATATATAACCATATCTATATATATATAACACATGTGGAACATAAGGTTACATACTCAGTTGGTGGGATAAATGTTGGTATAAATAGTCTATCTTTTATTAATACTCAATTGGTGAAATAAATGTGGAATATAAGGTTAAATGGTTTTTCATATAACATGTATTGATAGTATATATCCATGTGTATATCAAATCTAAAATGTTAATTACTAATATTATAAGTTGACCTTATAGGAAGATAAACAAGTAGAAAAAGAAATTGGAGTTGATAACTCAAATGTTTGCCCTTTTGTTCATTACACAACCATGGAGGAATTTGAGAAATTGTAGTGGGTGATAATTATTTTAGTAGGATTCTTCAAGATGGTGTTGTTTGGGAGAAGGTTGACATTAATGTCTCAATTATTTATGGAGTTATGCCCTCTAATGTTTACAAAGCCACCAAAACTTTCGCGGGCAATCATAAGCTTGTGGTGCCATTCCATTCTTTGCCGCCAATGACATTAGCTCAAATCTGTAAACATGGTACCTGGTGGGGTTGTATATAGTTCTTATATAGTTTCATACTATGTTTATATTTCCTATATGCATGTAAGAGTATATTTAGTAAGTTACCCAGTTGTTAAATTTATCATTAAAAGTTGATGAAATGCTACTCTTTTTATTAATAAAATGCATATCGGCTTTCATTAAGGCTTTTATATTTTGTAAGGGAACAAAATGATGGTGGTGATGAACAAGTATATCGAGTAGATATTTTCAAATCAATAAATATACTAAGTGTATATTACAAAATCCATACAAGGTAGAATACATATTTTTGAAAGAAAATCTGATACTGTGATATTCCTTAAATCAATGTCCTTATCATTCCAAACACCATTGTATAGAATGTGTACTGGAAATAATCTTGAACCTACGTATGAATGAAATGTATGAGGTATATAAAACATGACATAAAAAGAATTTTAGGATCACAAATAAATGCATGTATAAAAATTATACAGTACCAACAAAAAATGTTGGAAAAAATTGAAACGATATATGCATACTTGTAAATTTAATAATATCGAATATATATTATCATAAAGAACAGACATACTTGTAACTAAAAAATATTGATATATTCATGTATAAAAATTAGATACGGTTGTGTTTTAACAATGATATATGCATGTATAAAAATTACATACAGTTGTTTAAACAATATGAATAGAAATCGTTTGTAGAACTATAAACGACGTTATAGAATGTGACTAGGTGATAAACAACATATGCATACGTTGGTAAACATAGCAAAACATTAAAATAAAGAGAAAAACATATAACAATGCACTCATTTTTTAATGGGTGTAGGAAATGTGTGTCAGACGGAAATGGTAGTCAGAAATTGTAACCAAAAAATGTAAATCATGATGAAATTAAATGGATGGATAATTTATTGGATATCGGCAAACAATTAAAGCCGAAAAATGAAAATCATGGTAGAAATGGATAAGTTAGTGGTTGCCGGAGGAAAGAAGGAGAAATGAAAAATGAGGTTGACGACAATGGAAATAAATTTTTAAATATAATTGAAAAATATAAATCAACATTAACGTTCTTTACTCTTATGGAATATACTAATGGGAGAGAGAAAAAATAATCCATATCATTTATTACAAAATTTATTTTAATTACTGTCAACACTTATAAAAGGTAAATCTAATTTAAAATTATATATAAATAAAAATTATAGAAATGGTTGTAAGGTGGCATAATGGTCTGGAACAATTTATTTTATTGAGTATAAAAATGGTTAAAATCTATATTTGTAAATTTAAAACTATTTGGACATATTTGTAAACAGATTCTTAAAATGATCCTTTTGCCACAATTTCTCAAACTTAATAACTCTCATGAAGTTTCCATTTCTTGGAACTTAATCCAACCCAAACAAATTTATAAATGAACACAAGTTTTATGAGTTGAATTTGGTTGATTAGATTTTTAAAGTCATTGAATTTTTTGAACACTCTTAGATACATTAAAGAGAATAAGTTATGAGAAAGAGAGGGAAAAAAATACAAACTAAAAAAAGATAACGATGTCTATGAGGGTTTGAGCCAACCTGTGTACACACACTATTACAAAGTCCGAAAACTTTATTATCTCAAGTAGGTGGCCATTATAGGATTTGAAATCATTTCTTCAATGTCTTGTTTACTTTTTTTCATTTGTCTTAATTGCTGCTAGATCAATCCATGGTAAGTTATAAAAAAAAAAAAAAAAAAAAAAAAAGTTGTAAATTAGTTAGCAAATAATGTTACGTAACCAGAATGCTCCAAATCCTAATAAAAATCCTGAGAGAAATGATAACATTTCAATCAATTTCTCTAGGTCCAACTTCCATTGGACAAAAAAAAAAGAAAGAAAACAACATAAAAAGGATAAAAGTTGGATAAGAGAAAAAGAACAAATGGGTGTTGGTTGTTTAACTAAAAAGACCTTTTAAGTATCTCCTAAAACCTTTACATAAGTTCTTTTATAAACTTTACAGGTAAGAAAGAACACTTTCTACATGGAATCAAACTCAACCATAGGAATCATTTTGCTTTGGAAAAATTGGGCTTTCCCCACCAAAAATCACTTTCATTTGCAGCAGATTCCTTCTTCTCAGGTTTAATTTCCACCATTAACTAACTTCTTTTTCTTTCCCTCTCAAAGAAAATGGGCTGCTGAAGCTTTTAATGGCTGAAATAGAGATATATATGAACCTTGCGGATAAGGTATCAATTCCACTTTCAATATCTTAATTTAATGACATAAAGATTAGGAAAGAGAAGAAAAGTAAAAGATGATTTAAATGCTAAAAATGGCTAAAATGCTCAAGAACAATGAAGAAGGGGGAGTTTGATGGTGATTAACAATGAAGCATCTCTTCAGCTTTTATGATGATTGAATGATGATGCGACTTTGACATAATGTTGACTGAAAAGCAAAAAGAAGAAAATATGGTCTCTTCCTCGTCCTCCTCCTGAAGTCTTTTCTTATGGTTCCAGATAAACAATGCTAAAAATTTAACGTTTTTCTTTTCGTTTGGTTAAATTATTAGTTTAGTCTTTGTAATTTTAAAATTTTTAAATGAATTTCTAAGATTTTCTTGAACTCCACAAACAGTCCTTAAACCTTTTTTATATCTACTTGAAAACTGTTGTTGCCAAATTTTGAACAGGAGAAATCTCACTTGACCTTCACGTGACAACCACGATGAATTTGTATTCTTGGAGGAAGAGTGCGGCCTGCAAGACAAGAAAAACTTGGATACCGATGTGGTGTAGGGCACACAGGCTTTGATGCTTAAATCAGAGAGGGTTTTAAGAGAATTTAAGAGTTTTAGAAGAGTGTTGTAAGATGGAATGAACTTACCTTGCTAGGGATAACTTAAATCCTTGCTAGGGAGAACTTAAATCCTTCCTAGGATTTTTCGTGGGTTTCCGTCTTCGAATAGGAAAATGAAAGATCGAATTGGGCTGAACCGGGGGCACACGGGCCATGAGGGACCGAGGCAAGGCCCAAAATTGGGCCTTGCCGATCTGGTTAGCCTCTGCCGGGCCGACCACAGGCTTGGGCTGAAGCCCAAGCTCGTTTCTTCTCCCTCTCATCTTGGGCCAGTCTTCCGTCGGTTTCGGTCCGTTTTGACTTCGTATTGGGTTTCTTTCCTCATCTGGCCCTTCATTACAGCTCTTTAGTCAGCCCATTCTTGTTGGTCTAATTTCACCCATAACAAAAACCTACTGCTTCTCCCTATTTTTTTATTCAATACTAAACCTTAATATATTGAGTTAATATAGTCGACCAAATAGAATACACAAAAAGCTCATTGTCACGTAAATAGAAAATATGTCACATATTCTATATGGTTATAGTAGAAACAATTTGTAAAGACTTCATTGAAAATTTTAAACCATGAACTAAATTGAAACTGATCCGAAATCATAAATGGTCAATTGAAACTTTTCAAAACCATAAACTATATGGATAAAATTGAAATGAAGTCCAATCTATAACGATTAAATTGGTAATTTAATATTTTTATTTATTTCATTGAGATATTTTATTATTCTCATTCCTATTTGTACAAGGTTGGACATTAATGAATGGAGCTATCAATGTGTCACGTGCAATTGTTCACTTCTCATCAAGATTTTTTTTATATGAAAGATTTAAACTTCTAATCTTTTAATCAAAAGTATATGCTTTAACTAGTTACGTTAAGTTCAAATTAGTCATAAAATCAAATAATTATAACATTAATAACCTCTCTATTATTAATCAAAGCAAGTGTTTATATCTTATCTCATGTCTGTAATACAATATTCTAAAAAATACATTTTTTTTATTACGGGAAAACTTTCTTTAGGTATCATGTGTAAATAGACGAATAATTTTTTTTGAAAAATTAAATTTTTACTCATAAACTTGTCTATCAATTTTCATCCTAAACTTTTAATTTCATCAAATTGGATCCTAGACTTCGTTAAATGATAAAATTTCTACCCTCTATTCAATTTTTGCTAATTTACCCACTAATTTTAATCAAAAGTAATGTAAAAATCTCTAGAAACTCATTAATTTCAATAATATCAAGTTTTGCAAAATTTAAGTTGATTAATGCACAAATTAACCATTAAATAACTGTACTGAAACTCACAAAATTTAACAAAAATGTAGTTCAAATATTTTTTTAAAAAAATTGAAATCTTATCAAATTTATACCATATATATGTTTTATAATTCATTGAAAGCATATAAAAAAAAATTTAACAAATTTTCAAACGAAAATTTATCAAATGATAAAAATTATAACACTTTTTTAAATTTAAAATTAAGATTAAGATTGCAACACTTATTCAAATTTTGAGGTGAAATTTTGATGAAATTAAAAGTTTTAGAGTAAAGATTAATACAACTAAATAAATTTATTACTTATATATATATATATATATACACACACACACACACATCTGAAATTATTAGAACCTAGTTTCCTTGTGACTTGTGAGTGAGTACAATATCAGATGTATTACTTTGACCAAGAATGTCAGAATTTACATCTTCCCCATGCACATAATAAATTCAAGGCTAAATTGTAGGAAATATGTATGAACTTTGTACTTTGTTTTAAAAATATCCATGAACTTTTAAAAATTTTATTAATATTCTTATACTTTTAAAAAAAATGTTCAAAAATACTGTTAATGTTAGTTTTAGATGGAAACCGTTAGTACTTTGTTTCAAAAATATCTCTAAACTTTCAAAAGTTTCATTAATACCCTTAAATTTTCAAAAAAAGTTCAAAAATATCCTTACCGTTAATATATGGACAGAAATCGTTAGTACCTCGTTTTAAAAAAATTCATGAACTTTCAAAAGTTGCATTACTACCCTTAACTTAAAAAAAAAAAAGTTAAAAAATGTCCTTACTATTAGTATATGGACAAAAACCTTTAAAAAAAGTTAAAAAATGCTCTTATCATTAGTATATTGACATAAACCGTTTATCTACACTCATTACCTCTCTCTTCTATTTTCTCTCCCTCTTGATTTGCTTCAATCTATGGCCTAATGCTTCTTTATTTTTCATCTGTTTTTTTTTTTTCAATACCCTCTCACTCTCTTCATCCATTTTTCAATCTCTAAAACTTCATTCATTTCTCCTATCTTTTTAAATATTAGAACTTTAATAAACAGAATGAGCTCTCTCTCATTTCTAAGCATGCTCAAACATAAATATAAGAAATTTTAACACTCAGATAGTCAATGTCTTTGAAGTTGTCTTGAGTTGGAAAAGAATCAATTTGAAAACAACTCATATAGATACCCTCATTTTTTTTCATATAAATACTCTCATTTTTCCTTCATTTGTCCAATTCTCAATCATGAAAAACTTTCTTAACTGACCATAATAAATAGACTAATTTGAACTCTGAAAATGATTAATAAAATCTTTATTCGCTACAAATTTGGTAATGCATATGTTTTCTTTCTTTTTTCTCCCACTAGATGTCTTTAAATTATGACACAAATTCTCAACATGTGTCTCTTTTTGTTTATTAAATTCAAACGTACTAACTCAAATTACTAACGTACAACTTTGTTAAAGCATTTATGTCCTAAGGTCCGTTAGTGATTCCATTATTCTCCTTTCTTCTTGCTATAGTCTATATACCTTGATTGAAATGAGTAGTTTTAGAGATTGAAAAATGAAAGAAGTGAGTAAAGAGGGTATTAAAAAAGAAATGGGAAAAAAGAGGGAGGTAATGACGTGTAGTTAAATATTTTTCGTCCATACATTAACAGTAAGAGCATTTTTTAACTTTTATAAAGGTTAAGGATATTAATACAACTTTTGAAAGTTCAGGAGTATTTTAAAATGAGGTACTAACGATTTCTGTGTATATACTAACGGTAAGAGTATTTTTGAACTTTTTTTTTTTAAATTTAAGGGTATTAATGAAACTTTTGAAAGTTCATAGATATTTTTTAAACAAAGTAGTAATGGTTTCCATCCAAAACTAACGGTAAGGGTATTTTTGATTTTTTTTAAAAGTTTAAACGTATTAATGAAAATTTTAAACCTATTTTTGAAATAAAACACAAAGGTCAAGGTATTTTCTATAAATTTAGCCTAAATTCAATAAAACATTCCAATAATTTGATGAACTCAAAAACTTTTCCTATTGGGAGATCTGGGGTGGGGTCCAATATAGAAGAAGAGGAGTAATTGACACGTGTACGGCCAGATGACCCCCTTTTTCTGTGGGTCCCATTACTGACCATCGGCGGTGGTGGTGAGTCAAAAACATTGCATCTCAAACTACTGCACGTGCACACAGACGTCTCATTAAACGAAACCTACTGTCTTTTTTTCTCTCTCATCTGTAGAGAGAGAAAGAAAGAAAGATTAGTTACGTGGCGTGTATTGAGGATATGGTGCATCAAAATTCGGTGTGGCTTTCGTGTAGACTAACACAATATTATAATTTTTTTTTTGTCAAAATTTGGTTTATGGTTTATTGTTTTTGAAAATTAATCTTATAAATACTGCTTTTTCTATTGAGTTTCCTTGTTTTTTTTTTAATCTATTTTTCACATATATTTTCAAAAAGCGAGCGAAGTTTTGAAAATTAAAAAAAGTAGGGATCGTTTAATAACCATTGATTTTTGATTTTTGATTTTTAAAAATGAAATTTATAAATATTATTTCCACTTATGGAGTTTCATTTTTTTTATATATTTTTTACATATGTTTTAAAAAACCAAGCCAAGTTTTAAAAATTGAAAAAAAAAAATAGTTTTCAAAAACTTGTTTTTATTTTTGGAATTTTGACTAGAAACTCAAATGTTTCCTTAAAAAAGACGGAAATCATTGTAGAGAAGATGAAAAACATTGTAAAGAATAAATTAATTATGAAAAAACAAGCACAATTTTCAAGAACCAAAAATCAAAAACCAAACGATTATCAACACGTACAAGGCCAAGTTTTCAAAAACTTATTTTTGTTTTTAGAATTTAGCTAAGAACTTAAATGTTTTCTTAAGAAATATGAAACTCAATTGTAGAGAAATGATGAAAAAACAAACATAATTCTCAAACACCAAAGATCATATGGTTATCAAAAGTGGTCTTCGTAATTTATATCGTTAAATTACAAGTTTAATTTTTGAACTTTTCAAGTTTATATTTAAAAGGTTTTCGAACTTTAAAAAGTGTGTAATAGAAATCTTAATTAGGCCTCGTTTGATAACCATTTGGTTTTTGATTTTTGATTTTTGAAAATTAAGCTTGTTTTCTCTCAATTTCTCTACAATGGTTTTCATCTCCCTTAAGGAAACATTTAAATTCTTAGCCAAATTTTAAAAACAAAAACTACTTTTTGAAAACTACTTTTTTTAGTTTTCAAAACATGGTTTGGTTTTTGAAAACATAGGTAAAAGGTAGATAACAAAATAAGTAAATCCATATATGAGAATAGTATTTATAAGCTTAATTTTCAAAAATTAAAAACCAAAAATCAAATGGTTATCAAACGGGGCCTTAACTTTTAATTTTCTATTTAGTAAGTCCATAAATTTTAAAAAGTTTACGTACCTATTGGTTGTAAAATTAAAAGTTCATACGCTTATTAGATCATTTTTAAAGTTTAGAGACCAAACAAATTCGAACTTGAAAGTTCAAAGACTAAACTGATAATTTAACCTTTAGACTTTTTTATTGAAACCTTAGGCCTTTAACTTCCCATATAAATATGAGGGTAGCAATTCATATCTAAAATCTTAAAAGATGTTACTAATGTTTTGATGATCATCATTTAGACCATACTTTAGTTCTATATCAACATAGGAAAGAGAAAGAAGAATGTGGAGTTAGTAAAATTGATGTGAGTTTTACCTAAAGAAGACTCAAAGTCGAGGTCTGCATACTCTTGTTTGATGCCTTGCCGACAAAAGTGTCTAAGTTGCATGCATAATGTTAGAAACTTAGTCATGATGGTCCTAAGAAACTAGCTGGCCCCTTTTGTTATATTTATATTGTTTGCTAAATGTGATTGAGTGACGATCGACAATGTCTTGAAATTGTGTATTGGATTCAAATGTGATTGACTCTCGGCTAATTACTAAGAATGAGAGTTCATAGATGTTAGACATGAAGCTAAGTTGAGTTCAAGAATTATCAAGTTCATTAATTAAGTCACGAATTTTAATTTCCTCGTAAATATTTGAGCATAAATGAAGGTTTATATAATATCATGCATAATATTATAACTTAGTCATTATTACATATTGATTATTTATGATTTAATATTTAGAAAATAGTTAAATCGCTATAATTCATTAAGGAATAGTTCGAACACGACGCAGGAAGGGAAGATTGCATGAGCTTCTGAGTTCTGACATGGCTGACTCTGAGGGTCAAAGGAAATCGGAAAATTGAATTTGAGTGGTTAATTTGGTCTAATTTGTGCTTCATTATTTTTATTTTACTAAAAAAACAAAATAATAATAATAAAAGAGCCAATTTTAGCTCTAAGTTTTTAATTTGATAAAATATAGATGTTCATCCATAAAATAAAAAGGATTAAATTAAAATTGTAGCTTTTATAATTTGGGTATAGTTTTAATTTTGTTTCTACTATTTTAAAATTTTCAATTTAAACTACGTTTGGGATTGATTTATAGATGTTTAAAGTGATTATGAGAGAATTTGTTTTAGTATTTGGAAAAATTGATTATAAATTAAGTTAAAGAAAATCATTTTTTTTTCAATTACGTTGGTTTGTAAAATCTAGTCAACCCTAACGTTTGACATTTACTTTCCAAAAAAAATCTAATGTCTCCTCTAAACCAACTCTTAAAAATTTCTAGTTTATCTTACTTTTCCATGTTTAAGTTTGAAACTTACTAACACTTATTTATTTCATATTACAGTTAATTTTTTTAAAAGCACATTTGACAATACTTATTTTAAAAGTTTTAGCAATCCCAAACTAAGCTTTAGTCTCTATGAGTTCACTTAGCTTCAATTTGATATATATAATTTAGATTTAATTTTAATTTAGTTTCTATAATTTCGCCAAACTTCATGAATCATTTCCTTCGTTACTATAAGAACCAAATGGAAACTACACTCAAAATCAAAAGTAAAAGATTTGTAATTGAATCAATTAAGAACCTACCCACCTTTCAAACTCACCCACCCATAATCAGGATACTAAATTTCCGTCGACATGTCGACATTTCCATCGAAATTTCCACTATACTGTACAAAATTGACGAAATATTAAAAAAAATAACAAGAAAATATAACTTAATGTGAATATAATAATGTAACAAGTATTTTAACTCATTTAAAAAGTGTAAAATGTTCATTTATTAATTTAAATATTTTTTTTTGAATTTTTTGTTTTTAAATTTTTTTCAAAAATATCCATTGACATCAACATTTATCGATATTTCCATAAAATTGAGACATCGATATTTCTGTCGACATCGACATTTTAAACATTGCCCATAATAACACACCCAACTTAAAATGACTTGTCATTACTATAAAAACAACAAACAACTTTATTGAAAAGATATCATATATATGATCAAACATTATCCTCGTATTGAAAGAAAGAAAAAAAACAAAGACATCAATCAATCATACTAAATGAGATTACTAAGGAGAAACAGAAATAGAAAATTTTAATTAAGGGGAAGAAAACATAGCGTGTGTATTAAGGTAAAAGCACTGCGAAAATCACTCCATTTGCGTGCATTACATTACATCTGCCTCACTGACACACACTAATTTTATTCTAGAAACTTGAAATATAATTATTCAAATTAAAAAATATATTACAAAGGAAAAAACCCAAGGGACATGTCGGAAAATAGAGACCACGTGATCTGAAGCTCCCACACGAACGCAGCAGGTTCGAAGATGTACGGCTGTGATTCACTGACATTCATAAGTACACGTTTTGTTTGGTTTCTGATCCAACGTCTTCACTCACTTCTTCTTCTGCTATTTTCTACCAGTTCTTCTTCTCCTTCCATAAATTACAATTCTCCTTCTATTATTGGATACATACAAATACAACGACCAATAATAATATTATTACTTTTTTATGGTTTCAATTTTATTTTGGACCAATATTTGCTTGTGTGTATATACTATATAGTTTCATTATTTAAATTATTATATTAGTGTTGAGCATAAACATAGCTCAATTGATTAAAACTTTTTCTATTTACTCAAAAAGTTTGATGTTTAAATCTCACTCTTACATTGTTAAACTAAATTAGAAAAAAAAAAAAAAGAAGAAGCAAATATTAGGTATCTACTCCTAAAGTTGAAAATTTTGGATACTCACACCAAGTTCACGTTTTTTGGTATTCAATCCATATTTTGTTTGTTTTTTTTTTTTTTCCAAATTCATGAAATTAATAAATCGATTTAGTGAATATATGTTTGATAGATTTATTTTTTAATTAAGTAATCCAAACATTGAAATTTTAGAAATATATACAACACTTCTCATGTTTATAGTGTTTTCAAATTTTAAATTTGAAATTTGAAAATGTAGAGCCATACTAAAAATATAGATATTTTGGTAAATATTTTTTATTTATTGTTGATGAATATATTACTAGATACAATTTTAACAATTTTTTAAAACTAAGTTTCAAGTTAAAATTTTGCTACCAAACACATATTGAAGTGTGGAATACAATTCTTATTTTTATCGAATCTCTTATTTTTAAATTTATGTTTTAAGATCATACTAATCAAAGTCACCATAAAACTTTCATGTTTATTTCATTGTAGCTACTTTCCAACTTTAAAAGGTTTGGTTTTGTTATTCACCTTTTAAAAATTAATACTATTTTCAACAATATTGTTATTTTACTTTTAGGTTTTTTTTCTTCTAATGGATGATATGACTTTAAATAATATATTTATGTGCTTATACGAAATTGACAGATGTAAAGTTCAAAGACTTGTAATAAATAAATTATTTGAAATAATGCATTAATTTCGGGGCTAGAATTCTTTTTTAAAGAGAATTCACCAAGCTCTCTAAGCCTTAAACTTGCCTTTCATTACTCTATGGGATTGAAATTAGAGTATGGATTGGAAATGATTTTAGAATGACTAAAATTACTTTTTTTTTTCAAATATGACATAGTTGAGAGTGATTTTGAAATGAAAAAAAATTTACTTTTGTCATGTTATTTTTAGAACATGTTTGGAATGACCAAAATCACTTTTATCATGCTCTTTTTTAGATATTTTGGATATGACAAGTGATTTTGGTCATTCCAAAATCGTTCTCATGCCTTAAATTTTAGTCATTTCAAAATCACTCCTAAACATGTCTTTAGCTATTTTAGATATGATAAAAATGATTTTAGTCATTCTAAAATCACTCATAAATATGCCCTTAAATTTTTCATTGCACCTACTTTTGTTACCATATTGTGCGACATAATATCTACTAAATACTGCAAAAATATAAAATAAGTATTAAGCTAACAAAATTAACAATAGAAATGAATTAAACACAATATTTAAAGTTTTGTCACATAACAGAAACTTCTTAAAATTGAAAGAATAAATTAAATAGAAAAAATCTGAAAATTTGAAGACCGAAATTTTAATTTAACTTTTTAACTTTTCAATTTTTTAAAAAAAAAAACAAATAGTACAAAGTTATAAATTTAACAGTTTATTTTCAAACAATTTCTAAACTGATTTCAAATGCGCTGTTTGAACACTTCAAAAATTGCATGTCAGTCAGTTCTTGACATGGTCAAGAATCTAACAAAACGGTACCTTTAAACTTTTGAAACAGCTGTGTGTGTATGTTTTTTTTTCCTTGTTTTCTATTTTTGAAATTTCGACACTACAGTAAAATAACAATAATTATTTCAAAAAAAAAAAAAGAAAACTGTAAGCATTATTTGGGGTAATTTTAAAATTTTACCATGGAAATCCACGTGGCAATCTCAGGTTGGCCAGCTTAGGCCACTCACTCACGCCCTTTCTGACAGTGATCCAGATTATTGGCGATTAAGACCTGGGACGACAGACAGCTCTGTTTGAATTCCAAATTGGAAAACATTTTAACTTTATTTAAAATTAAAATATTGAAAATGATTTTAATATTTTCAACAGTGATTGAAATAAAATATAGACCTATAAAAAAATTGACTGTCATTTCTGTCTGTCACCTGCATTTATTTATTTTTATTTTTTTTGTGGAAAGATATTATGCTAGGTTTTTTTCTTCGTCGCTCTTTTTGTACCTTTTTTTTTTTTTTTTTTTTTATAAAACTTTTTGTATCTTTTATAATATGAACTATATATATTATGGGCGTTCTTGACTTATAATTTTGGCAATAATTATGTTTTGTGTTTAAATTTTACTCTAATTTTAGTTTTTCGTTGTAGGCTGTGTAGATCTAATTCTTATTGATTTTGTAGTTTTAATATTTCTATCTTGTGAATTTTATTATGATTTTAGGTTTATTTCATCTTTGTAAGGTTTTAAGAGTATAACATAGAGTTTAAGTTATAATTTAGAAATATTATTGTTTACTAGTATGAACATAACTCAGCGATGAATAGTTTAAAAAAATAACATTTTTTATAGGTTTTGAGAGATTGACTTTAAAAGTTAGAAGTTTTTATTTTATGTTTTCATGCTCTTTTACCATCAAAATATACTTGACTTGACTTAAAGTAATACTCTTTTGATTCATTAAATTTTGGTTAATATTCAATTTAGCCTCTAGATTATTCCTCATATAATTGACTATTTTTCAACTAAATTTCTATGATGTTCTAATCAAATAATTTCTCCTTCTTTTCCTTAACTTTGTTATAGCTTGACTTTGGCTCATAACTTTAACCTACATCCCTGAGCTCATTATTGAATTGGGAGAGGGAGTGAGTGAGAAAGGAGGGGTGCTACAACGATGGAGTAGGAAAGACTCTTCTACTATTAATATACTCCAAAGTTAGTATATTAATGAAAAATAACATTAGCAAAATAAAATGAAACCTTATTTAAATCTTAAAGATAGATGGTAAAATGTTTGAAATCTAACATGCAAGGCAACTAACTTCTGAAAATGGGTGAAAATAGGTGTGAGATTAAAATGCAACATTTTTCAAACTTTAGAGTTTTAAATTTAAAGATTTCGAAATTTAAGAACGAAAGGGACTCTTCTTCCAATCCAAACCTACTATTCTTGGAACGTGGACGAAAATATATTTGTCCTTTTTGTAATTCTTGAAAAACTAAGTCCTATTATTATTTTAGTTAAAATATCATTTTGGTCTCTATACTTTGAGTTTTATTCCATGTAATTTCAAATGTCCAATTTTAGTCTTTGTACTTTCAATAAGCTTATGATTGGTCCCTATGATAATTTTAAAGTTAATTTTTATTCAAATTGGTTAAATAATAATAATACAAGAAAAGACACAATGTGAACATATTTTCAAAATTTATAGAAGAAAAGCTAATAGAGACTTATTTTTTTTAAAGAAAATTAATAATAAACTAATAATAAGACCCAATTTTAAGCTTTATAGAAAATACAGAGACTAAAATTGAACATTTGAAAGTGCATGGACCAAAATGGAACAATACTTAAAATATAAGGACTAAAATAGTATTTTAACCTATTATTTTTCTTTCATTTTTATAAGTTGCTTAAATTAGTTATTTTCGTAATACTTAATAGTAAACATAATTACTTTGCAAAAAATATAAAAAAAATATAAACAAAATAGTAAACAAAATTGGCTAAGCTAATCCATGTCCTTTCCTTATCGCAATAAATCAAGTTTGTAAAAAAGCAACTCTTGTTTTTCCCACATTTCTCTATAAATATCCCCGTTATCCACGCCTAACCTCACTTCTCGCATTTCCTTCTCCACTTTTCTCTCTGAAATTATCAGTCGCCCATTCTCTCCAATCCAAATGGATTTGTTCTTCTTCGACAAAGCAGAGAAGGTTTCGAGCCCTATTCCGAGATGCAATCTCCTCCAAATCGTAGCGAAATTGTTCCGATTCCTAGAGCTCTGCTTCGTACTCGTTTTCCTCTCATGGAGCCTCTCTCGGCTTCCGATCGCCGTCAGAATCTCCACTGAGTACTTCGGAAAACTCTTCGGCTTCGTCGCCAGTCCGCTCTTCGGATTCCTCCTCTGTAACGCCATCATCGTCGCACTCGTTGCAAATCCTAGCCAATTCTCTGACCGCAGCGCCGTAACCGTCGGCGATGTCGACGAAACCGATCGGATTTACGAAGACCTAATTGAAAAATCCGGAAGCGCCGACCTACCTGAATCGCTCTCGGAACGCGAGGTGGAGATTGTGTACCAGGACAAACAGATCATCGCGGAGGCGATTACTTCAATCGATAGCGAAATTGAAGTGAAGAGCGCGGATCTGGAGTCGGAATCAGGATTAGATCATCCGAAAGTGATTTTGAGGACTCCATCGGAGAAACTTAAGCCGAAAACGCAGAGTGAGAAGCTCCGGCGATCGGAGACGGAGAAGTGCCGGAATCTGGAGCATTCGCATGACATTTTGTGCTACCAGGACGATTTGAGCAGCGAGGAATTTCAGAGGAAGATTGAGGCGTTCATAGCGAAAGAGAAGAAGTTTCGACGGGAAGAATCTTCCGCCATTGTACTCCACTGCGACGGTTAATCTCCGGTTGAAAATAAGACTACAAAAGGAAAAAGAAAAAAAGAAAAAAGGAAAAAGAAAAAGAAAAAGAAAACTCGGCTGTACTATTTGATCTTGTGCAATGTACAGAGTAAAATTTCTTTTACCTAGAGAAGGGTAAAATTGGTATTTGACCTTCGTTCTAATTTTTTTTTCTTTAGAGGGGGTCTGTTTGTCTGTTACTCGTTATATGGTTGCTTGGTGGACTTGCATTTGACATCTGATCTGTGACGTTAATTTGGAATTAATTAGATGACAATTTAGATCCGTTTGATAATGATTTCGTTTTTTGTTTTTTGTTTTTTAAAATTGTACTTATTTTCTTACTATTTCTTCGCTCTATCATTCTTACCTTATAGCATACATTTCACTTTTTTTCAATCGTACTTTGTAGTATATTTAAATTTGAATTGAATTTTTTATTATGCTATAAGAATTTCAATTTTTTGCTATATTGGAAAATAAGTATTTACATTATGCTATATATGTATATCTAAATAGGTCATTTGAAAATAGATGGCAAAACACAAAGAAAATGTGAGCAAATATGTTCATTTTCTCAAAAATTGAATAGTCATATCAAATAGCTAGACATATTCACATATGCCATAATTATATCACATAATCAATTTATTACATCTAGGAAATAACAAGAGAACCATTCTTTCAACAATATTTTCGTTGGAGGCTTCTAAACTATGATTGCCATAAATATTTTTGAAAAAATAAATAAAAGTTTTTTATAGAATGATTCAAAGCTATACCCTAGAGATCTACTAGTGAAGGATGAGTTTGACACATCCTTTAGTTTAAGTATTTTTTTTAAAAAAAGTACTTTTTCTTAAAACACTTTTAATAGAAGGAGGTTTTTTTAATTAGTTTGTGTGTGTGTGTGTTTTTTTCCTTAAAAGTGATATTAATTACAAGTTTGTGAACTTGGAAGTGATTCTACAGATTTCTAACTAAAGAAGGTGACTCGAAAACAATTGCCAATAGGCAACCATTTTTAAACCGCTTTTTAGAAAATTGTCTTTCAATTGCTTCTTTACAAAGTGTTTTCAAATTAATTTTATATTTGTAAGTGTTAATTTTACTTTATTACTACAGATTTTGTTTTAAAGAGCACTTCTAAGTTCTAACCATTCAAAATCAAATAGAAAGCTATGCCAAACATACTCTGATAATTGATCACTCTATCTTTTTTCGTTGACTAAAGAAATAAAAGTAGAAGTTAATATTTGCAGCCTTTTAGGTAACATAGGAATGGTTTGATTTAAAAAATAATATCACACCATAAAATGAAGAGAGAATCAAGATTCGACGCTACAATCCATAGTGAAGGAGAACAAATACTATACTAATTAAGGCTCAATTTGAAAATCATTTGAATTTAAAAAATTTTACTTGTTTTCTCACTAATTTTTTTACAGTAGTTTTCATCTTTTTTAAAGAAAATTTGAATTCTTAGCCAAATTATAAAAACAAAACAAGTTTTTAAAAACTTTTTTTTAGTATTCAAAATTTTGGCTTGGATTTTGAAAACATTTGTAAAAGATAGATGTCAAAACAAAGAAACTTATAGATGAAGCAATATTTATAAGCTTAAATTTTCAAAAATAAAAAACTAAAACTAAATGGTTATTCATTTCCAGTGACATTTCCATCATACCTTACAAAATCAAAGAAATATTGAAAAAAATAGCAACAAGATGTAACCTAATGTGAATATAATATTGTAACAAATATTTTAACTTATTTTAAAAATATGAAATGTTTATTTATTAATTTAAATATCATTTTTGAATTTTTTGTTTTTAAATATTTTTTTAAAAATATATCCAACAACATCAACATTTTATCGATATTTCTATGAACATTTTCATAAAATTGAGACCTCGACATTTTAGACCTTAGTCATTACCCGGACCTAAACTACACTCAAACATGCCTCCATAAAAATAGGAATGTTAAACAATCAACTTCAAGGAATACAATCACATAGTATTTATGATCATTATCAAGCTAGAGTTTATAGGATATTTAAAAGGCAATAGGCTTCAATGATTAAGCAATAACACAATGTTTGCATTACTTGATTATGAAATCACCATTAATTGACAAGTAAACAAAATTCACCACTAATTTCTCTCACGCCCACATAAAATCAACAAACATTTGCATTATGCATTTGCTCTCTTTTTCTTGGGCCAAGTGCATTAATGCATCGGGAGAGAGCACCAATCATCAATAAATTATTTTATGCGCATCATATTGTCTCTTCCATATTGTACTTACATCAAAGTTTCCATCTTTTTCCTTTTGTTAATTCTTTCCTTGCTTTTGTCGATGATTATTTAATCATTTTAATTTCAATAAAAAAAAGTTTGAGGTTTGAATCCTCGTACATATTATTAAACTAAAAACAAATATTTAAGTTAAAATATAATTACAATAGTTTTATTTTTTATCATTTTGGGCTTCGTTTGATCTTTTAACTTTGACTCCTTGAAGGTTTAAGGTAAATTTGATATACCTTTTAGTTTAAACAATTTTGAAAAAAAAATAATAAAAATGCTTCTAAATAAAATACTTATGTATTTGGTTACATAAATTTCTTTAGTTGCACTATATCTAAAAGTGATTCTACAAGTCTTAAATTGCTATAAAGTTGTTCTATGCCAATCACTTTAAAAGCATTTTTCAAAGAATCAATTTTCAAATATTTCTTTTAAAAACGTTTTCAAATCAATTTAAATTTTTTGAAAGTGATTTTTATTTGTTACCAAATATTGAAAATTTTAGAGAGGAAAATATACTTTAGTCTTCTAAAATCCCTTGAAAAGTTATGTCAAAACACATTCTTAGATAACTCTGTAGCTTGGTTTGAATTTGTTTGTTCCTAGATTTGAGTGAGGTAATTTTCTAACTTGGTTTGAAAAGAGTATTGATTTTCCCACTTAATAAAGTTTAAGATTCAATTGGATGATTCTTAAAAAAAATTGATTGGGTAAATTAATACTCAAAAGTTAAAATTGACTTCGTTAAATACAAAGATTGTAATATCGGCATTGATGTTGATATTAAAATTTCAATTCTATGGATATATCGTTAAAATTTAGATATCAACCAATATTGCTGTAAATTATTTAAATTAATAATTAAGTTCATTTCACCCTCTAAATAAGTTATAGATCTTATTATTAGTATTTATATTTATATTAGTGACTTATTGATGATATTATTTTTTATTTTTTATAGATATATATACTAGATATTTGAAGAGATTCATTAAATCTTGATATCAATGTGAAATCTTCTGATTGACTTACGAATACAACAATAAATATTTTAATCCTTAGTTAAATATAGGGAGGAAACTGAATTTAATTCTATGATTATTATAGTTGTCATTTCTAATTTGCTATTTTTAATATTTGGTCTGCACTTTTATTTAAGTTTTATATCTCTCTCGTGTGAACATATCAATTGGTGACACTAATGGCCCAATTCCAACTAAATTGTCCAATAAAAATTGTGACAAAAAATTGTTGTCAAATCACATAGACACCATATAGTGGTACTTTAATTTAAACTTTTCTTATCCTTGTAATTAACCAAATAACAAATTGATGCATTTAAAAAATAAAAATTTAAACTACAATAGAACAAATGGAATGGAAGAATAAAGAACAAAACATTAAAAAAAGGAAAATACATTGGTTAAAAGCATATCTCTTAGATTAATTAGATTGTACAACTTAAACTAAGATCTAAAAATTTGATAGCTTTTATATTATAAATAAGTGAAGAGTTTTCTTTTTAACACTTTTTTACCTTTAGTGGTGTCTTTAAGTGAGAAAAAGTGACGTATGTCCAAAAACAAAAGTGACTCAAAGTTTCTTTCCAAGATATAGATATAGGACCCTTGATGACATACTAAAAACTCTACTTTATAATATTTTGGCCTACTTTGTCAAATTTAACTTTTAACTTTTTCTCATTTAATCCTTTGTTTTTCTCTATCCTTTATTGGAGACAGTGATCATTAATTCCACCATGATTACATTTTGAGTGTGGATTGAAATGGCTGTCTAATATTTGGATTCTAATGGAAAAAAAAAGGATTCTTACTCCATTTGTAATACCCAAAATCTTTTTAATTCACATTTCAATTAACAAATGACACCACAAGAACATGTCAAACCCACCACCTTTTGCCTTTTTTTTTTTTTTTTTTTTTTTTTTTTTTTTTTTTTTTTGGCTTCCTCATTTCTAAATTATGTTCTTTCTACTTGTTTTGGAAGGTTGTGAGGGTTTGAGAGAAGAAAAGAAAAAAGTTTTTAGGGCATGATTTAATGGAGTTTTTGGTGGTGGGTACCAACAGACAATGTCTTTTGTCTCATTAAAATTATATCTATTTGGAGAGAGAATTTTGAGTATTTTGAAATGTTTTTAGGTCCAGGGTTTTGCTTTAAATATTTGTTTTAAGTAGCATGCACCTTGTTCTTATCCATAACTTGGAAGAGCTTTTTTTTTCTTTTTCTTTCTAAAAGAGACTTTGTTGGGGAACAAACTCTTCTCAATATAAAGTTTGAGGAAATCTTGATGATAATTCCTCTTCTTGCCTTTATCTGTTGCAAATTTGAAAGGCCATCTCCCATTTCCATTTCTATTTCCCTCCTTTTCATGGGATTTGGTTTGTCTTTTATTACTAAGTAGGGGTTTGAACATTTTGATCTAATGGTTGGGAAAAACATGAGATCTTTAGCATTTTTTATGGGATATTTTATTGTGAATTCTAGCACTTATATAATTAATGAATGTTGATGTGTATACCCTTGACAAATGGTAAATAAAACTAATTAGTCAATTAGTAAATATCATGTTTGAGATGGTTAGAATAAGTCTCCAAAATTTGCTTTGATAAAGTATTTTTTTTAGAATACTGTATTTCAAATACGAAAGTGAGGATTTAAATTTACCTACAACTCTTTTAGGAGAGGTAGAGATATCTTAATTTCTTAATTACTAAATTGCTATTTAAGTTGACCTTTGACAAATATATTTATGCGTGAAAAATGTAGTTGTCTCTAATTGATAATTAGGTTACAAGTCATACACTCATTTACTGAGTAAATGATTTAATGATCTTATGTAATTATGTGGTAAATTCATTAACCATTGCCTATCACAACATAATATATATCATGGTTTTTTTTTTTTTTTTTCCAGTTCAACAACATGTGTGGAGATGGTGATTCGAATTTCTGATTTCTTGATTGAGGATATATATCTTAACTAGTTGAATTATACTCAAGTTGGCTACTATATTGTAGAATAAATTTAAAGTTAGTAAATGTAACCACTAAAATTTAGAGGATAGATTTGTAATTCAACCAAATAAGTTGACTTATAGATAATATTAATTTTTCCTTTTTTAAAACCAATTTTAGTTGATATGTACAACGAATTAACAATAAGTTATGGCATTATTTGGAATAAACGATAATTTTATTAAAAAAATAGAATCGATCCAAGAAGACAAATACGATTAGCTTTTATTCCCAAATACTATTATTAAATTCCCATGTACAATTCCTGAAAAAAAAAACATAAATATTCTTCAATAATATTCCTAGACATTTGGATATCTTGATTTCCAAATTCTCAAGGGAACATTAATTTTTAAGCATCTATGTACCATAAGAATAAATATGACCTCACTTACAAACATTGAAGATTATATAATTAATTAAATAAGCATACACAATCAAATTTTCCCTTCAAACGAAAATTTGATTTTTGAAAAACTTTGATACACACATATATGTATCCCGGTTGATTTTGCATATCATAGCATGAAGATGGAGGTTTGTCGTTCTAGCCAGGGAATTTTAACCCAAAAAAAAATTAGTTGAAAAAATAGACGATTTTAGATAAATCATCACTTTGACAATTTAAAATTTACAAGTATGATGCATTTTTAGAAAAACAATTTATTTAGTCATCTTCAGCGTAGCTTCAACTGATCAAAACATATACTCCTGATCAAGAGGTTAGAGGTTCAAATTCTCCTCTTCAAATGTTGTTGAACTAAAAAAAAAAAAAAATAATAATAATAAATGCATTTTTAAAAAAGTTGATTTATAAAAATTCTAAGTTATTCCCCTGTCAAAAGCCACATTAAATATGGAAAAAATAACTATAAGGTTCGAAGTAGAATTTAATCAAAAGAATATCACTTGTTGATGGCATTAAAGAATGGTGGATAGCTCAAGAATTAATATTAAGGCATCTTTTGGTATAACATCTATCTTTGACTATGCTACAACTACAACAACGACAAGTTTCCCATTGACCCATATCGGCCATATGTGTCGTGTAAAAATTATGTTTGAAACGTATTTGGGTTTCTAAACTTTTAAAATTATTCTATATTTTGGCTTTTGAACTTTCAGAATATCTATTTTAATTTCTAAACTGATTTTGAAAAATAACATATTTTGATCATTTAATTTTTTTAAAATAACAACTTTGGTCATTACAGTTATTTAACTTTTAACAAATGGAAATCATGTCTTTGAGTATATAATGAAATAGGTTGGTTAAAAAAGTAGTTATTTTAAAATAATTTAGGTGGACATTTTAAAAGTTCAAGAACCAAAATGAAATGGGTGTCTAAGTTGAGGGATTTAAACCTAAAAATTACAATTAAATTCAAAACTTTTCAAAAAGAAAATTATAAAAGAATTAGCCAAGTATTTTTCTATGCTACAAAAAAAAAAAAAAAAAAAAACTGTTTTTCCTATATTAAAAAAGGAGAAAAAAATGCCAAAATGAGCATAGCTAAGCAGTAATTGACATATACCATCGACCAAGAAGTCACAAGTTCAAATTTCCTCTTTAAAATCCAAGTAAAATTTTGAAAGTTAAAAAAGAAAACATTTTTTAATTTTTGAAAAAGTTTTGTTTTTGAATTTAACTTAAAATTAAAATATGTTTTTAAGAAAGGTAAAAAATATACTACTTAATAAATTGAGAGAAAACCAACATAATATTAAAAAAATAGAAAAATAAAAAAATAAAAATAGTTATCAAACAAATTTGTGTTTCCTATACTAGAAATTTGTAAATTAAAACATTTTGTGTATTAAATTATGTTATAAATTGAAGCATGTTGTGTATTCAATTATGTTATAAATGAACAACACAAAATGTGTGTCAATTGTTCTTGCTGTCGGTATATGAATGAGAAATTATTCTAAAAAAAAGGTATATGAATAAAAAATATATATAATTAATTTATGGAGAGGTCTTTATACGATACAAAGGTTTGCCATTTTATTCTTAAAAAAAAAAGGTGCCATTTTATAAAAGCTATGATCGTGATTAGAGATGTTCATTTTCTCCGCAGGGACCAGCCCCTAACGGGGTGGGAGAATCCCCGTTTAGACAGGGAATGGGGGAGGGAGTGGGGGGAATTTTTCTTGTCCCCGCCCCCAAATCCTTCTCCGCCCCGTTCCCACCCTCGCTCCGATTACTTTATTTTTTTTATTATGTATATTTATATATATAATAAATACTACATTTAATATTTTCTTATGTATTATTTTATTTTTCTAAAGAAAATTTTAAAAAAATCTCTTCAAATAGAAATTTACCCTTATGAATTAATAATTTAAATAGAAATTTTCTAAAAAAATATTTTATTTAATCAAATTTTAAAAAA
The DNA here is from genome assembly GCA_033996785.1 of Trichosanthes truncata. Taxonomy (NCBI): domain Eukaryota; kingdom Viridiplantae; phylum Streptophyta; class Magnoliopsida; order Cucurbitales; family Cucurbitaceae; genus Trichosanthes; species Trichosanthes truncata. The sequence goes on from JAWPNB010000003.1 coordinate 77,183,843, forward strand.
TAAATAAATAATATAAATAGGGAATAATTCCCTGCGAATGCCCTGCGGGGAATCTCCTCCCCGATTCTCTCAAAATTAAATGAAAAATTTTGCGGGGCAGGGGAATGAAATGGGGGACAGGGATGAGGAAATCATCCCCGGCCCTGCCCCGCTTCGTGGACATAGTCGCGACGACTTTTTGATTTTGTTCTTTTAGGGTGCGTTTGGAGCGTAGAATTGAGTTAAGTTAGGCAGAGTTAGTTTGTCGGTGAGTTCAAAAGTCTGTGTTTAGGGTACAGGTTGGGTTGAGTTGAGTCAGAAAGTCTGTGTTTGGAGTACATAGTTGAGTTGAGTTGTCAGGGGTATCTGATGAAGTTTTTGGTAATCTGAAATATACTAATTTTTAGTTGACTGTTTTTGTTTCCTTTATTATTATTTTTTCCAACAATTAATCTAGAAACATATTTTTCCAACTTTCCAACATTGAATTCAGATGTCCACTTCAAAAAAATAATATATTTCAACATTGTTCTTTAAACAAAAAACATCATTTTTTATCTTTCTTTTTTTAGAAAATGACTTCTTCCAAATTATAGGAAATGTAACATTATTGTTTTCTCTTTCTACTACACATTGAATTTCTTTCAATTTATAGAAATCAAATATTTTCTTTGCACATTGAACATAAATCAAATGTTGCAATCTCTATAATAACAAATAGTAATTGATGAATGGAAAAAAGGCAATCTTGTTTTTTTTTTTTTTTTTGAACTTCTATCAAAATATAGAAATCTAATGCAGATTCTCAAAATCTGCCATTTTTTTTAGAAACGTTTCTAAAAAATTTTAAAATAAGAAATAGGACGGTTTATCAAACATGTATGTTTCTTGAAAAATGAGAAATGAGAACAAGAAACAGGGAACATGAACGTTATCAAAAGAGCCCTAAGGTTTCATTTTCTAAACACACATTGAACTTCTTTGAAACTTACAAATGAGGACCTTATTATGACATTTTTCAATTACTAATAGGGTTTTCATTATGAGAGAGTTTTTTATAAAAAAAAAAAAAAAAAAACACATTGACCTTTTTATTTTTTATTTTTTATTTTTTTTTCTTCTTCTTCCAAAGGAACATTGTTTGTTTACATTTGTTTAAACAAATATACTAAATTGAACATCTTTGAAAAAGAGAATGCCAATATTTTACTTTTTCAAGATGACAAGAAAATGACAATATATTTCAACATTAGTGTCATGTAAGAGTGGAATATTACAAAATATTAGTAGGTCATCAAAGGTCTATTTACATGATTCACAAAATATAATTATGGTTCACAAAATATAAGTAATGACCAACAATGGGTCGGGTTCGTAAGTCCGAAGATAGATTGTTGGAGCAGAGAGTCAAACCAATTAAGTACATGTGCTTTTCATATTATTTTGAACCTGGGAGTGTCGTCGATCGATGGAAATTGTTGACGACGATAGTTGCAGGAGATGGGACCGCCTGTTGCTAGATATGGTCACTAACTATTGTCGTTGATCGTCGGAGAAGGTAGTCAGCAGTGGCCTTTAGTTGCCGCATATGGCCGTCAGTCGTCGGAGAAGGTCATTGCGGTGGTAGTCGGTTGCAGGAGAAGGTTGCTGGCGGTGGCCGCTGGTTGTTGGAGAAGCAGTGATAAAATATGTTAATAGGATTACTGTACAAGTCAGTGGAGTTAATATCCTAACACTCTAACAAATTAGTAGAGTTGATTTTTTTTTTTATGGAGAGTTAATTTTTCCATGGGCCAAACTGTGAGTTGAGTTTAAAACCCAACTCAACTTAGGGGGCCAAACGTCCCCTTAGTAGTAAAAACACATTGAAGCATAAATTAAATAACCTCATTTAATTAACATTTTATATTTCTGACATTAATTGATAACAATTTGTTTTTGTAAGCCATTTTTAATTATATCCCACTAGGAGAAGTAAAGCTCAATATTCTCTGAAAACCACGTTAAAAAAACAAAAAAGTACCTAGTTGATTTTGTAAAATGTTCTGCCTAATGTTGTTGTTGAACTACACCTCTATATCTCGATGAACTAAAAAAAAAACTTCGATGTTGTCAAATGTCTACTTGAACATAACTCAGCTGGTTAAAATATAGACTATCAACCAAAAGGTCAGAGATTCAAATCTTCTTATCCTATGTATTTTTGAACTAAAAGAAAAAAAAGGGTTCAATGTATAAAGTGCAAGGAAGAATCGAGAAAATGTAAATATACTAATTAAACGACTTGATACAATTATTACTATCATTATTATTTAGAAAAACTTATCATGAATTGCAATGTCTTCAAGCTTCAACTAAAATAGAGCCCAATTCATATTTTAGCTTCGAAGGGCTGACACGGTGCGTTCTTGTAAGCTAGCCCAAAATGATAAACCTTTTTTTTTTTTTTTTCTCCCTTTAAGGATGGGGAAGGAATAAATATTGAAACCTTAAGGTAATTTGATAGCATTTGTATTTTTTAAAGTATTTTTTTTAAAAAAGATACAAACTAACTTAAGGAAGCACAATATAAATGGCATAAATGTTATATTAAATAGATGTTTTTGTAGTCCATTTTTTAAATTAGTCACTTATTCTTTTAACATTTTTTAAAACATTTTTTAATTTAGTTTCTTATCATCTTTGGTAAAAGACATTTTTCAATTTAATTTCTAATCAGGTAAAAGTTTAAAATTGGCTATGATAAACTTACATAAGTTTAAAATTGGCTATGATAAACTTACATAATATAGTACTTACTAAATTGGCTTAAATTTAGGGAGAAATTGGTAGAAATTTCAAGTTTTCTTATCTTGGATGATCTTTTTTCTCCTCTAAATTTTTGGTATTCACGAAGTATCATGCCAAACAAGTTTATCATTAACCAATTTTAACATTGAATAATGAGAGATTAAATTGAAAGAATATTGAAACATAGGAACTTTTTATTTCTACTAATTTTCAACTTATTTTATTGGACAACTCTATAATTTTATTATATTTGAATTCAACAATTAAATGATAAAAGGTTTATAGGGAACAAGTTTAAGTCATGGTGACAATCTACTTAGGATTACCTTGACAACCAAATGTAGTAGGGTTAAAAGATTGTCTCGTTAAAATAGTTGAGATGCACGAAGTTGTCCAAACATTCGGTGATATTTAAAAAAAAAAAGTTGACTTCAACAAAGTTATCGGGCAGGTGGTTTAGAGACTTAGGTTAATCCAATATATGTTCATTTTAAGCTTGCTCTTTTGACTAGATGGTGATGGTTCTCAAACAAATGGTTGAAATATTTTCTTCTTTTGCAAATTACTCATTTCCTTTGTACCTATTTTTAATTATAGCTTTCTCTTTCTTAGGGTGCATGCTTGCACTACATTTTAGTGAGAAATATGATTAGAATTTATGACTTTTGACTTTACTATATTCTACTTTGCAGGTTGAGTTCGTACCAAAGTTAGTCACTCTTGAATAATTGGTGTTTTTCCTACCCACTATAATAACTCCCAATCATATATATATATATCTTAATTTAGTTGAATTTCACAATTTTAAAATCGTTCCTAAATTGTTTTTTATATACTTGAAAATCCACTCATTTTTTACTACTAGATAATTTTTACGTGCATTGCACATGTGATGAACTTAACATATATTTTTAAAATTTTAAGACTTCTTTTGATAACAATTTTATGTGTTTTTTAAAAGTTATTTTTGAAAATTAGCCCATTAAGAAAAACATTGGACTTCAAAACTCTTTTTTTTTTTCATTTTAAATTTTTATTTAATTTTCAAGAAATTAATTTAAGGTAATTTTATTTTAATTCTAAAACATAAATATTATTTTAATTTTAATAAAAGTACTTAAATAAATAAGAATAAGTTGCCATTACTATGGGTAGATTTGAATTTTTTAAATTGTGAGACAAATAGATTAAAAGAATTATGCTCAACTATTCCACATTTTGATATAGTAAAAATCTTTTACTCGACCTTAAAATGTATTATAATTATTCAAATAGAAAATATTAACTTATTGCCACACCTTTGGGATATTAATTGGTGTAAATGTACATGCAGTTAATGACATTTGACCAAATCATGAGGAATAAATTTAAACTAAGTCCAAACCAGTCAAAATAGAACTCCATTACAAATCGACCCTTTTGAATTTCACAAACTTTCTTTTAATACTATTTGAGAGATAAGTTATGCGACATAAATAAAATTACAATAATCATAATAAATTTAGTTGAAATATTGCAAAAATGTGGGCTAAAAATTGAACCCTTTCTTTTTTTTTTTTTTTTTTTGGGTTCACAACTTTCTAAGAACAATAACAAAAGAGATAGGCTTGATTTCTTGTTTGACCATTTCTTCATCCAAAATGGTTCCATATTTATCAAACAAAGAGTCCAAAATTGAATCACCAAAATGGTGAGAAATCATAGACTCTTGAATGGCTCTAACAGTCTTTGCAACTTCTTTCCCATAGCTCTCTCCATTTTTCACCTTCTTCTCTAACTCAAACATCTCTATTCTCTCCATCCCAAATGACCCTTCTCTCTTCACTTCTTCTTCTATCTCCTCGTTGTTTGGTGCATAGAAATTCACATCATAGCTATCTAGCTTTTCCTCCTTTATTTCACCCTAAAATAACAAATATTTGTAAAATTACCGATAGTAAAAAGTAAATACGAATATGATAAAAAAGAGTCCGTACATTAATCAATAATTTACTTTAACCAACAGTTAAGTCAATCCAATTCAAATCCTTGAAGGTCAGTTGATTAGTTGACTACTTTAAAGCATTACTTACCCTACATGTTTGTTGAACTTAAAAAAAATAGTCAATCTAATCTACTCCAATTCAAAAATGATTAAATTACAAATTTGGTCCCTATAGTTTGAAGAAAGTTAAAATTTAGTCTCTATGGTTTTAAAAGTTAGAATTTCATCTAGGTGGTTTGATAAAACCATATAAATAGTCTCTAATCATTAGTTAGGTCAATCCAATTTAAATCTTTGAAAGTGAGCTGATTAATTGACTAATTTGTACATAGTTCAATTAATTAAAACATTACTTAATTTGTTTGTTTGGTTAATTTGAACATAGTCCAACTAATTAAAACATTACTTATCTACTTGGTTGTTGAACTTAAAAATAAAAAATTAGTCAATCCAATTCAATAAACGACTATTATTATTATTATCCAAGTCGATGTAGAAAAACCATTATTGCAAAGATAGAAAAAGTTTATTACTATGATTTACAACTGTTTTTAAAAAGCGAGGCTACGAATCAAAATTTCCCTAGAATAGATTTTATAAAGCACAAGATATTTAAATGTCCTTTTCGAAGTGAGTGTTCAAGGTTTTTTCGTTTTATTATTATTTAAATATTGGATTTGTTTGGTCTAGGAATGATTTCTAGTTTAATTCAAAAAAAAAAAAAAAAAAAAAGAAATGATCTCTAGGATCTCTTATCTGTGTTTCATTTTCGTCTGTTTTTTTTCAATAAAAAGTTTCGTCTTTTAAATTTTTGTTCCTATCTTCTTACCCATTTTTCGTTTCAAACTTGCTTTTAAGATTGTAAGTTTAATTCTTCCACTTACATAAAAGTCCAGATTTGGCCTTTACTATTCATCTTTTTTAATAAAAAAACTTTATTTCTAAATTAATAAATTGATGCAATTTAAGTAAAATTTAATGAATAATCGAAAGACTAAAATTGTAAACTAAAAAAATTAACGACGAAAAAAATAGAACAAAAATAAATATGTCAAACCTTCACTAATAGTAAAAAGAAAAAAGAAAAATGCAACATCAAAAAACTATATTTCTAATCACCTAAAAATCACTAGTATGAGTTAGGAGTGTTATTTTCAAGTGGAACGAGGATGGGGATGACTACTTCATCCATATCCCTCCATTCATTCTATTTACCATTTCTGTAAATTACTTGTTAAATTTTGTAAGGATTAGAAAAGGAGATTTACCATTTAATTTCTTTTTTTTAGAATTCTCAGTTAAATGGTTAATTCGAGAATCTCCATTTAAATTGTTAAATACAAGGAAACATTCACAAATAGTCTTAGATTTTATAATAAAAATATCATATTAATTATGATAGGGATGAAGACAAAGATGAGAAATATCATTTATGCATAGGGATAAATTCTCCTCCCACCCAAATGGAGATTCTCCGACTTAATTGGAGCAAGCCTTGTAGGCAAAAGTAACATCTCTATTCCATGGTCATATACAAATACATAAAAATTTATAATTTTTTATGCACCTAAAAATCTAGTTTAGTGGTAATTGACATGTATCTAAGAGGTCAAAGGTTTCCCACTTCCAAATATTGTTCAACTTTTTAAAAAAATCTTAATTAATCATTGAAAAAAAAATCTTAATTAATCATTGAACTACAAAAAAAAATCTATAATTAATCAAAATTGAATTCAAACAAAATATATAGTATTATTATTATTATTATTTTGAGAAAAAAAAATATTGTATTATTCTTTTTTAAAAACCTATATATATATATTTTTCTTAGGAATTTTTTTTAAAATAAAAATTAAACAAAACAAAAACCCCATTTCAAAGATAAACAAAAGTTCTTGTTTCTTTTGTTACCTGAGAGACCAAAATGGCGAAGGCTCGAGCAAGAAGGTTCCACAAGAAGGAATTTCCCCTATCGACATGATCGGCGCCGTCTCTGCCGAGCAAAATCAGCACCATCCGGCCGCCGGAAACCACCTCCTCCGCCCTCTTCCTCAGAAACTCCCAAAAATCTCGCCGGAATTGCTTCACATAAGCCTCCGCAATCGAAATCGGACTCCTCTCCGATATGTAAATCGTCCCTTTGTTCATCGGTTCCCCCAATTCATCTCGAATCCCCTCAGGAACCTGCAAAAATCACCCCCAAAATCGAACCAATTTCAATTTTTTAAAAAAAAACCCCAAAAACTGAAATGGGGGAAAAGGAAATAGCAATGGCGGCAAACCTTAGAGAGCCAGTGGAGGCTGTAAGAGGAATAGACGAAGTGCAAGCAATTATTGGGGAATAGTCGTTGGTAAAAGGAGCCGGGATAGGCCCCAATGAAAAACCCAGATGGATGTTGATTTTGCCCTTCGTTTTGAAGCTCTCTGCAGAAATCGGGTAGGGCTTTGAAGATGGAGTTGAAATCATTGGTCGGAAGGTCGTTCAAATAGACTCGAAACTCCGGCGGCGGCTGGAGATGGCCAGAGCTGAGCGATTGGACGGATTGGATTATGTCTTTGATGATCGATAGGGAATTTGGGCCGGAGGAGCATCCCAGATCGGCGATGCCGAAGCTCGCGGGAGCGCCGGTGGAAAGGTAAACTTGCTCTATGGCCTCCATTGTTATGTGCTTTACCATATCTGAAGCTTTCTTCTGTTACATTCATGTGTTTTAGCCAGAAAAAGAAAAAGAAAAAGAAAAACAGGGAAGGAGAGAGTACGGACAAAAGAGAAAAAAGAAAAGAAAAGAAAAGGACCAAAAATGAACATAAAAAAAAATTAGAGAGAGGACCTGAAGATGGGAGTTTTTGGCATAGCTATTGTTGCCAATTCCACCAGTCATGTGAAAGATTTTCTCAATATCCATATGTGGGTAAAGATCGGGAGCTTGTGAATTTCTTTCTTCTTGTTGTTCTTCTTCTTTCAGTGCTTGAGACTTTGGAGGAGTTTTTTTGTTGTTCGGATGCCCTTTTAATGGTAGAATTTATATGAGGAATGAAAGATTTTTGTGCCCTTTTCTTTTTGTTTTTCATTTTTGGCCTCATGTTCTCTTTTATCTCTTTTATGATATTTCCTTTCATAAATAGTTGCTATTTACTTGCCTTCTTGGGAGGGGCCATATTTGTGCTGGATATTGATTCAAACAGTGTAATAAATAAATGATGGACAATTAGTAATAAGTGAGACGTCTCGAATCTTCATCAGTTTTGACTTCAAAATCACTATTTGCAAAATTAACACCACATTAGATTGGATACTAGAAGAATCACTTCAAAGTTCCTCCCTCGATTACATAGAACCTAACTCCATCTTCTTTCTTCGGATTTCCTCGAATAATCCCTTAGGGAATCTTAATCTTAATCCAACCCAACTTGTTGAATAATTAGCCATTAAGATTCTTCCTTTCACCGTTAAATAACAACAAAAACAAAACAAGTTCGAGAGAGTTCATAATGTTCCATAATTTAGTATAATGGAAATTGAGCTAACTTTTGTAAGAAACAAAAGAAAAGAACCCATGAAAGAAAAAAGAGTTGTTGGTGGAAAGCAGAAGTGGACAGTGAATTGTGTATTTGAAGCTTATCCCTATGCTGCTTTTTTGTTTTTGTTTTTGTTGTTGTTTTGGTTTTGGTTTCTGACTTGCTGAGGTATTGGCAGAGGGATGGATGTGTTTTGTTCTTTAAGATAAGGTTTTTGTAAGCAAAAGCAATTGGGGCTCTGTGGAAATTTGAAAACAAAGCCGACTCTATCAAATCAAGGAATTGCTTTATCTATGAGAAATTGACATAGATTTTCCAGCAATGTTCATCCCAAAAGTTGCGGCTGGGGACACGTGTAAGTCAAGGGATATTCCTAATATTGACCCAAAATTAAGAATAATATTTTTTTTTTGCCCTTCTGAAGATAGGAGTGTGTGGGGTGCCATGAGAAATTGAATGCACCATTTTTATTTTTTGTTTTTCCACTATACATTCATGCACCCTCTAAGTATAGGCCTAAATTTTGGTTCTTGCAGCAATGGAGGACTTTTGGGATATGCTATCCCATCAACCACAACATTAGAAAAGCTTTTATTCCAATGGAGGATTCAAAACATCCCCTTTTAACTTGGAACAAGTTGGAAACATGAGTAATAATGTTTCTTCAAATACAACGATTTTTGGGTAAATTAATAGTATAGGATAATACACTCATGTGCGTGCACCTTCTTAGTTTCTTCATTCACAATCTCTCTATACATGTGCTTTCTCTCTTTTTGCATCGAAGATGCTTGGACATCTTGAAACGCTTCTGTATCCTACATTGTTGTCAAATGAATATATTAGTTTAGATATTCAAAGGTAGAGCCATGAACTTCGTAGGAATGGGCAAAATTTTACCCCCTTTTTTTTTTTTTTTTTTTTTTTTTTTTTTTTTTTAAATTTTACTTTTGATATATATAATCATTTAATTTTGAAAATTTATGAGGGTAAATTAAAAAGAAAACTTTAAATTCTTACATTGTTAATATAATTTTTTAACCTAAGACGAGTTAAGATGGAGCAATTGCGCCTCCTTTCTTCTTTGCTACGGAATCTAGAATTCTAGATTGTTGCAATGCTTTTGAGCATTTTTGTATACCATTTTTTAAAAAGATTCTCTCTTTTCTCCATTTCTCCATTTCTTCCTGTGATTTCTTCTTTAAAAAAAAATATCCCTCTCAATATACTAAATATTGACCAAACATTTTATCTCACTTGATTTAGGTTATAAAAAACAGTAATAGTAATAATAATACAAAAGTTAGGGAAAAAAAATCATTTTTAACCCAAGTTGTATCAATTTTAACCATGAATTTTCAATTTCATCAATTTAAACCTCAAATTTGGCATGTTATATCAATTTTAACCATAAACTTTCAATTTCATCAAGTTATACCTTCAAATGTATCAATTTACATTCGCGGTTAAATTTTTGTTTCAATTCCTGTTAGAAAGATTTCTCACACATGTTCAAAGTCATATGTTGTTCTATGACAAGTATGTATTTGTTATTTTTTTTTTAAAAATGAATTTGTTGAAAAAAATTGGAATAGTCGCCATAATGTTTTTCAATTTCAGAGGATGACTTTTTTTTCACTTCTTATCCTCTTTGATTATGCTGCTTTTTTTCATTTTATTAATTGAGGATTTTTCAATTTGAAGGTAGGATTCTACACAAATCATTGGCTTTTAGTAGAAAAAAAGCTTATTTGTACCAGATTTTTCCTCAATGGAGTACTCACATTCTTGAATCGGTCTCCAATATTGTTTTTTTTTTTTTAATTTCTTGTCAGCCTCAAGCTCGATTTGTCATCCATCTGCCGTAACGGACGTAGGGCTTTTGAAATTGGCGTCATCAAAATCTTTGTCCCCTTCCTCTCCAGCATCAATGTCAGATTAATCCTCCATAAGATTGTCGATGGGACCAACAAGGTCGCCTACGACTAGTTCATTGTGTTCATGGGCATCACTCTGTCCACCACCACTTTCCCTGTTCTCTCTCGCATTTTAGCGAGCTCAAACTCCTCACCACTGAAGTCGAAGAAACTGCCATAATTGTTGTCGCCTTCAACGACGTCACATCTGGGATCTTCTTCACACTCGTTATCGCTAGTATCGACACCAAGGCGAGGGGGAACACGAGTTCATTTGTTTTCATATGGGTCCTACTTTCGAGAGTCGAGTTTGTAGTTTCCATGATGGTGACGACCCAATTAGAATGATTAAGTTATTTTTTTGGTAATTTTTTTTAAAAAATAACAAACAAGTACCTATCATAGAGCAACACGTGGCTTTGGGCATGTCTGAGAAACATTTCTAACAGTGATTGAAACGAAAACTTAGCCGATGGTGTAAATTGATACACTTATTCAAGTTTGAGGTTTAAATTGATGAAATTGAAAGTTTAGGGTTATAATTGATACAACATGCCAAGTTTGAGGTTTAAATTGATGATATTGAATGTTCATTGTTAAAATTGATACAACCTGTCAAGTTTAGGGTCAAAATTGATTGTTTTTCTAAAAGTTAGGCATGTTCTACTCTTATATGGTATATGGTAAGACGATTTTTTTGTTCAGTCTTTTCATATTTTATCTTTTCAAATATTTATACAACTATTGCACTTTTTTATTTTTTGAAGTTATAATTTTTATTCCCAAGGAAAATTTCAAGATCTATAATTCATGCATGTTGATAATTAATTATAATTTCAAATTAGCTAATAATAAATATAATTTTGTCTTTTTGAATATTTATAGAAACTATTACATCTAAATTATTTTTAAAGTTGTAGTTTTTATTCCTAAGTAGATTTCCGCAAAGTGTAAATGTGTAATTGACATATGTTGATAATCTTAATACAATTTAACTATAATTTTAAATTGACTACTAATAACTATAATTATTTTTTTCTTTTCTCATATATCTAGAAATTAACATACTTCTGGATAAGGATAAGTTAAAACCTTGTAATTCATTAATTCTAGTTCTTATTTCTGAGTAGATTTCAAAGAACGATAATTAATATAGGTTCATAATCTAGATACAATTTAATTATAATTTTACAGAAACTGTTGTTGAACTCAAAAAAAATAATTATTCTAATTTAAATTAATTATTGATAAAAAATTATTACCCATTTCTATTAAATTGACAATTGTGATCATTAACTTTAGTTTTTATTTCTAAATAGACTTTCAAGAAAATAATTAATTTAGGTTGATGGTTTAAATAAAATAATATCCATAGGTCCATAACGACTGCAGATCAAGAGGTCATCAATTCCAACTCGGTTGGGCCCTACATTTCGTACTTTTTTGGAGCCATCTGAAAAAAAAAATCATAATAAAATCTAATTCAATTTTAAATTTACTATCAATAATCAAATTAAAATGTATTATATTAAAATATTAATAACTTAGAAGGGAAAAAAATCTCCCCTTCAAGCTACTTTTTTTAAAAAAAAAATATGAGTACACCCTTCAAGCTACTTTTCACTATATTAATTATAGACTAGTAATTCTATAATGAACTCAAAAAAAAAAAAAAAAAAAAATCACAAACAACAGAGGAAATATTTTCTTCTATACAATTCATTTGGGATAACATCTAACCAAAAAATGCTTCTTGGTGTTGAATATTCTACGACTTTTGGTGATATATTTAGGCAATAATCAAAATTTATTTTTATCTACGAAACTAGAATCTAAAGAAAGGGGAAAAAAAGTGCTTGAATAGTAATTAAATAATAATGAATGACATGAAATGGAGTTAATCATTTTAGTGTTGTAGCCTTGTAGGATTATGGTGACTTGTCAAAAACTTATCGGTTTAAGTCTCTTTCTTTCCACATTAATTTTTTTTTTTTTTTGTTGGTATGATTGTTGAAATTCAAAGATGCTCAAAACTATAAAAAAAGAGTATCTTTTTTATTTCTTGACCTTTTTAAATGTTCAACTAGAATTTCTAGAGAATCTAAACTTGTTTCTCCCACTCAAAATATTCCCTAGTCTTTTAAGCTTAATTAAAAAAAAGAAACAAAAAAAAAAGCTACCAATAAGGAATAAGATTAGACATTGAACAAAATCTAAAATAATGGCCACCTCATTATAATTCATATTACCTTGAGAATGGACCCATAAGGGTTTAGTGGGAAAATAATGAGTTTTTTTTTTTTAAATTTTATTTCGTTAATATTGTAGTTTGTAAATTTATAGGTATTTTAAAATACATTAAAAATCGAATTTTTAAAAGATCAACGGCCAAAGACAATCCTAATATAATGAATGTGAAATGATTTTGTCATTTTGAAAGATTATTTAAAATCGTTTTCTGAAAAAATAATTTGTTAAAGGCATGAGGTAAGGCAATCATGAGTTGTAAAACAAATTCAATTTTTATCCAAAACTTTCCATTTCACCTCAATTGAACTATTTACGTTTTTACTTTATGTCACCATTGTAAATTTGTTTTCGCCTATTATTTCAATCAAAAGAATGTAAAAATCTTCCAACATCCATTAATTTCAAAAAACATTAAGCATTAACAAGTGAATGCACAAAATTGAACATCGAATAAATATAAAAAATTTACAAATTTCAACAAAGGTTCAACTCTAATATCGTCTTTCTTTAAAGCCTTATCAATTTTGTAATCAAGCTTATGTTAGTATCCATTAAATGCTACGTAATTTTATTTTTGGTTTTTGGTTTTTATCCGTTCTTCAAACATAAGCTAATTAATAGAAGGTACAAGTTGCAAGATCTATCCACGTCTAAGGTTCAATTTGAAAAAATTAAAATATCTTAGGGTAAAAATTAAATCATCTAATAAAATTTAGGCTAAATTATAAAAAATATCTTTGAACTTTGCTCTTTGTTTAAAAAATACTCTTATTCTTTAAAAAATTGTAATATTACTCTTGACCTTTCATAAACGTAATTTCAAAACTATCCTTGAGTTGAAATCTATTAGAATGTTAGACGTAGCGGTGACTTGAAAAACGGTATGGCGGTGACTAGTACACTTGCTTGAATTTAGTTTGAAAGAATGACGTTCTATCACATCAACTTTTCTATCCAACATTCTAACATATTTCTACTTCGAAGGTCAAAGGGTAATATTGCAACTTTTGAAAGAATATGAATATTTTTTTAAAACAAATGACAAAGTTCATATATATTTTTTATAATTTAACCTAAAATTTATTGATAAAAATTTAAAATTTCCCAATTTCTTATTATAGACAAAATAATTATGCTTTATTTTTCTCTTCCTCAAGAACCTAGTAAACAGGTCCATAAAAATCTCCTCTCTCTCTCTCTCTCATCCTTTCTTCTTCTTCTTCATGCCTTTCTTAAACTCTTTGTCTCCATTTCATTTCTACAATCTCTCAATCCATTCCAAGTTAAGAAACATCTGGTGTCGAAGATCGAGGAAAACCCTTTCTACCAAAAGGGGAAAAAATTTAAATAATAATAAAAAAAAAAAGCAGTAGAGTTACTATTACTTTTTTTTTTTTTAGTTAAACAACATTTTGGAGAAAATAATTCGAACCCTTTAACTTTTTGGTCGAAAATACATGTTAATTATTGCAAAGTTATACTCAATTTTACATTTTACTACGACCTTAGTTTTCAAAATTAATTTATTGACTTGTCGTTATGCATAAATAAATATGTATTTTTCTTCCCGCATGAATCATATTGTTAAGACCACTGTAAAAGTAAATGACGTATACGTCTAAATCAACCACATGACACATAAACTTCAACCAAATAATTTTTACCCAATTGAGAAGTTTGACCTATGCCTTATGTATTTATTTTTAAATTCACTTAATCAAATAAAATTCAACCAATATTAGTTTGGTAGATATTTTTGAAAATTCTTTGGATTTCGTGATCCAAACATTAAAAATTCTAAAAAAAAAAAATATTTTTATGTTTTCAGTGTATCTAAATTTTAAATTTGAATTCTTCAAAAAAAAATTGAATTTAAAATTTTAAGATGCAAAATTACATTATTAAAAAAAGATAAAAACTTTGATAAATATATTATTTCGTGTTATAAACTCATTTCATTTTTATTACAATTAAAATATGTATAGCAGAATACATTATCAATTATATAATATTGTAAAATAGCAATTATACAAAATTTATAACATAAAACATGTTCATAAATTAAGTGATCATAGTTAAGATTAAACATAATATTTAGTTTCTAAATTTGCTATCAAATACATATTCTGAAAACACTTAAAAAATGAAATACAATTATGTTTTTCATTGAATCCCTTGTTTTCAAATTTCTATTTTCAGATCACCAACCAAACATACTCATATCTTCCCCCTTAATTTCTACAAAAAAGAGAGAAAAAAAAAAAAGAATTTGTTGGGAATTGATTGGTTGCTTTGGTGACAAAAAGCAACTCTTTTGTAGTATAGGAAAATTTAGACTTCCCCTTCATCTCTACTTATACTTCTCTTCAACTACCTAATAATCCTCCATCTCTCTAGCTCGTCCATATATTTTGTCCCCATCATTATTTAGTTCCATCCAACTTTTGAAATTTTTGGTTGTTTGTTTGGGTGTGGGGTTTTCTTAAGCTTGTTTGAAAGTGGAATTATTATTATAGATTTTGGATGGATCAAATTTGGTTTCGTCGATGTTGATCAATTTTCTTTTTATATGGCTAGAAAGCGTTCTTTTTACTTTTATAGCTAAATATTTCATTGATTTTGTTGATTCTCAATCTCTTCAAGATTTTTTAGAGTACGGACCACAGAGCTAGCTTCGACTTCACATTCTTCTGCTATTGTGCATGGACTTTACTTTACTTCTACTTTTACAACTGGCTATCATCCTGAAATATGAGTAAGAGACTCTAATGCTAAATCATGTTTACCTTTTGTGAATATTTTTGACTTTCTATGAGATAACATATGTTCAGATTCAGTTGTTGTCTTAGATTTTTAAAATATAAAAACCCTCGATCTAGAACATTCTCAAAATTCTTAAAAGAATTAATTAAAATTTTCTAGAGAAGAAACACCAACAAAATTCTATAAAAGCAAATAATCGAGGGTTGGGAGAGATAAATAGCTGTGGAATAAGAGAGAGAAAAAATTAGGGTTGTTTAGTTCGTTTGTTTTATTTTTGTCTTCGAAATACAATTTGTTAATTTATTGTCTTTTTTACCACATAAACAAGAATATATATAATAAAAATTTTAAAGACATCCTTTGCAAAAAAAATAATTAAGAAACATTAACATATAATTAATTCTGTAAAATGTTTTAAAGATAATTAACAGATAAACCACACAAAGCATATATTTAACAGCCCCATTATATTTTCATTAACAACAATTTATTCTCAAAGACCCATTAAAACTACTAGTTTACAATACGTGGGATGAATATGTTTGTTTGAAGTTTGAAAATAACTAAGTTAAAAACACTTTTGGTCTCTAAAATTTTATGAAAGCAACAATTTAATCATAAACTTTATTTTGTAATAACTCAGTCCCTGTACTTTTAAATTTGTAACAATTTAGTTCTTAAACTTTAATATATAACAATTTAGTTCCTGTACTTTCAGATTTGTAACAATTTAGTCTCTACCGTAAAAAAAATCATCAAAATTAAATGTTGATTTTTATTATTTAACGATTTAGACTTTGTAGCATATGAACATATTAAGTTCTTAATTAGTTTATTGATCTACCTATGTAAGAAGTCCCATTAAATTTTAACAATAAATTTCACGATAGGGACCAAATGTTACAAATTTTAAAGTACAAGGTCTAAATTGCTACATTCTAAAGTTAAAGACTACATTGTTATAAAATTGAAAGTACATAGACTAAATTGTTATAAGTCAAAGTTCATGGACTAAATTGTGAAAGTTGAGGGGACCAAAAGTGATTTTTAACCAAATAACTATTGACAATCAAATTCTTAACAAAATAAATAGAAGTGACAGTAGCCATACATAGGCAATTAGCCAAGAGCATCCACACACTTGATGATATTGCCACCAAACTTTTTATCTGCAATTTATATTTCGTAGAGCTTTTGTCGATCTCATCATGAAAACGTTGATGATTTGAATTTTTTAGGCTGCCAATTGATTTGGTAGTTTGTAATGTTAGGTTTAACCTTTTCATATTCATATGACACTTCAAATATCTATAAGATCTTTACACACTTCTCTATACTTTTTTAAAAATGAAAACTATTATCTAAAAACTTAAAATACTACTTTCTTTTAAAATCTTAAAACTAAATACACTCTTAATTCAAACAACATAATAATAATAATATCATCTTGGCCATCAACTTTCACCTCACTCAATGTTCATCTCAACGTCCATTTGTATATAACTTTAATGCATGCCCACACAAATACGATTCGAAGCCACATCATTCATCTTAATCATGGACGAAAAAATTACAATAAGAACCACTTTTTATATATATATATATATATATATATATAAATACTAAAATAAATACTTAAAAATTTGAAGAAAAAATTCATAAACGAAAGGCAGTAAAGAAAACACGAAGCAAAAGCAAGGAATAAAAAAGTGACAAAGGTTTATGAGGAAAATTCATGGGAATATTGACGATGGTTGGCAAACTTAATGAATAAAACTTTGAAATCTTTCTGTGTCCGTCTGTCCCTTTGACGTAAACCAGCCAAAAACAGATTTTGTTATTATTATAAGAAAGTGGGAAACAAAACGACAAGATAATTGATATTATTAAATACGATTTCTAATACAATATAATGGAATACCCATTTCATTTTTATGACGTTTGTTTGTGGCGGCTTTGAGTAATTAGACCCATTGGTGAAATAATGTGTTTGGTTGGCACCAACTTATGAGTAGAACGTGTCATCACATATGTTCATTAACGTCAATTATTATTTTAGAGATTGATGGTTCGATTTACTAACCTCACAGTGTTTGAACTAAAAACAAAAACGCCATCACATAAGTCAATATAAATATAGTTTATCATATAATACTTTACCTTCCTTGAGGTTGAAGATTTAATTTCCCACTCCTATATGTTGTAAAGTCAAAGAATCTTCTTATACATCTTAACGTGGTTTTTTTTTTTTTTTTTTTGAGTGAAAATAGTTGTGGTGACATTTTAATGTTTATTGTTTATAGGAGTTATAATCTTCATTTAAGAGAGTTTTTTTTTTAGAAGTTTTATCAAATGAAGGAGAAAATGGATTTGAAGATGTTACAATTTCATTTACTTAATTTTGTATTTAATGTTTAGATCTACAAATTTCTATAAATACCTCTCTTACAATACTCTCAATACACAACCATTTCCATCTTCTCTACTTTCTTATATTTCTCTCATTTGCTCTTTTTAAGAGTAGTTGGCCAAAAGAGGGACGTTTTTTGTTAAGATCAACCTCTTAGTGCAAAGATTCGAGGTATATAACGTTTCAATTGAGTTATTGTACCTTGATGGGAACAAGCCAGAGAAAAACATGTTGCATTGATGGTTGATAAAAAAACACATCATAAAGTTTGAATCTCCTCAAAAGAGAGCTAGATACATGTGTTTCAACCTAATTGTTTATCTATTTGTTTCTCAATAATTACTCTAACTTCATCCATTATTTATAATTTCGCCCAATAAAAGTTACATTCATTCGCCCTATAAATTGTCGTTTTTCTTTTTTGAGTAAAAGGTTAGTTACAATTTGGTCCTTATAGTTTTGAAAATTTTAATTTGTTATCTCTATGGTTGGTCAAAGCTTACAAATTGTCTCTATCGTTACAAGTTGTCACCATATTGAGTATTTGAATGACATGGTAATGATCCATTTGGCAGATTCTAGTAGTGTTGTTGAGTAAAAAAAAAAAATTAGAGAAACGAAATGAAATTTTGGATGGATAAAAGCAGTATAAGAACGACTTCAAACATTTAACCAAACTATAGGGATCAAACTTAAAGTTTCGAAACGGGCAAGGTCCAAATGGATAAAGAAAACATTAAAATGGAGAATAGGGATTTTAGAGGGGAGTTTGTCAACGTCCATTAGAAGCAATACGGCCAAATTGCACCACACCTTAACAAAGAGGAAAAAAAGGAAAACGCCAAAACCAAAATGGAGGGATGCCAATGGCCAATGTTGGCTTTTGCTTCTCCCAATACAAATAACAATGCATGCCCCAATTGTCCATCCTCACTTTTTTTTTTCTTTTTTTTTTAAATATTCCCTCTCTTTTGTCTTTTTTTCCTCACATTTTGGTCCCAAATTACTCACTCCACAACTTTTTCAACATGACGCCTTCTCTCTTTTTCCTTCAAAACCAATCCCACTTTTAATGACTCCTTTTACTCTTACCTACCTACCTACCATCTCTCATTTTACCACTTATAAACTTTTCACTAACCTTCTACAAGAAACATCTCAATGCTCATTGACCAAAATAGAACTTAATATTTTTTTTTTTCTCTAAGTGGGTAAGGAAAGTTACCTGTTAGTTTTGCACTATTAGAGGTATGAGAGAAACTGTAAGAGTATCTCAAATTTGTATCTAATTGTTATTAAGGAGTATGGAGATTTTCAAATTTAGATCTAATGGTTATCGAGAGGGCCTTTAATAATTTTTTTAAAATGAGAGAAATTAAAATGGGAGGAGTTAAAAAAAGGATTTGCGTAGCTCACATTTTTCCAGCCACTTTGTAATGCAGAATAAATAGTTTTAAAGTGATTTTGGGTATCAAATTGGAGCCTTGAATCCATGTCAAATCAAAATGTACTTTAATCAACTTTGGCACTAAGTAAAGGAAGTGGGGATCTTAATAGGAAAAGCAAGTGGCTTTAATAATTGACAGGTTTTTTTCAGTGGATCAAGGCTCTAATTTTTATTATTGTTTTAAAAAAAATAATAATAATGTACGATTATTCTCCAAAGAAGGCCGACAAACAGATTGGCCCATTCATCCCCTTCTCAACCAAAAACCAAAGCAATAACATCCCCCCCTTCCACGCTTCTGCATTGCAATTAGCCATTCATTTGCCAAATCTGAGACCTTTACAGTTGGCTAAGTAATCAAATCACACAAAAACATAAAACACTGTGGACAAGTTTTTTTTTTTTTTTTTTTTTTTTTTTGTGAATGGCATCATTCCCAAACAAAGGAGAATTCCCCTCCTCACATTCAGAGAGCCTCTCTAAAAATCTTTCAAAGTTCCCTGTTACAATTCAAATATTTCTACTGTCCTGAATAAGAGGAAATGAAAAATGCTGCTCCATGATTAACGATTGCATGTTAGATATGTAAAAAAGAATCAGGAAGCCTGTTGAAGTGAAATGGATTTAATCCTTAAATATACCTGTTTCCATAGTTCTTTATTTCCAAAAAGGAACAGTGAAACAAATGTTCAAAACCTGGAAACAAATCCAAGGAGGGCTTCAAGATGATTAAAGCATCCAAAGTTATCGTTTCTCATTGTGTCTGATTTCTCAAGATGAAGAAAAATGTGGTTTTGGAGAGGATGATGGCGTTCACTCTTTCATCCAACCTCCATATGTTATTTGCAATGAAGGTCGCGTCTTTTATGAATATCAGCACAACATTTCAAAGGGCAAGAATTTTATGTGGTTGGTCACCTACATTAGAAAATTTATGTCTTAAGAAGCTCTTGGTACTTTGTCGGCCAGTATGTTATCTGGAAGGACAAGCTCTGGGGGGGTTTCACGAACAACGCCCAGCATTGAATCATACTCTTCATCGCGACGAGCAAACTTCTTGCGAAGAACCTTTTCAAATTCAATTTCATCAAAGCTCTTTACGTTTTCAGCTGCATGAACCTGTGATAAGTTGGAATAATTAATGGCTGACTGGGAGATAAAGGCCATCTCTTCTTCTGTAAGCTTCCTCAGGAATCTTGCTGGATTTCCTCCCCATACCTGTGATTGCATTACTAATAGTTAATAATTTATTTCAATCATGATAGAACCCAAGTACTATTGATAACAGAGAGGGTACAGATCCAAGGGAGATTTGAGAGCTCGCATACTCTCCACCTTACCAAGACTAAGCAAAAAGCCAAAGAGGCACCCCTCAACAATCTACACTAAGTATATATTCTTTTACACACATCTTACCCACATCATAACTAACTAGTAACTACAGGGGTCCACACCTCAAAACAGATGAGCTCACACACTCGACCGAACCCCTTTAGTCCTCTTTCTAATTAATAACTGGGGGCCTGTCAAACCATTCTCTAAATTCAGATAAATGAATAAGAGCAATTTTCAAAATTCAAGACCAGATAAATAAACTAGATATCAAAGTAAAATGGTAGTATAGAGAGACCTCTCCACATGGGATCCTTGTATTCTGCCTCACAAGTGCTCCAGCGGCAACCATTGCATGTTTTTCTACGTAGACTCCATCAAGCAATGTTGCTCCCATCCCCACAAATGCCTCGTCCTCAATAGTACATCCGTGTAACACAGCACTGTGACCTGTCTAGTTCAAATTCGAAACCATAACACATACACCTCTCAAGTGATGGATAATAACATCATTTGAAACAAGATTATATCACTCACCAACAGTAACATTATCTCCAATGATAGTTGGTAAAACCTTTCCACTCAAATTGGATTTTGCAACGTGAACTAAAGAGTTGTCTTGTATATTGGTTCCCGAGCCAACACTGATGCTGTTAACATCACCTTCATAATATTTCGCAGTTAGACAAATATAAACATATGGTATGAGAGAAGAAGATAGGGAAGGAAGAAAAGCAAATTGGTTTAACAAATGACTGCTAAATGGTTGTAACAAGGTAAACTAACGGTTCTCACTCAAATTTAGACAAAAAGAAGAGTAGAGTTACTTACTATTTAAATTAAACTACTTATCTGCCAAACAACAAAGTGGTCATTTAGCTCACACACAAATAACCGTTATGTTCCCCAAAAATGTAAGGCTATTAAAGTACAATTCCTGATAGAGATAATACTAACAAGCAAGCATGCAGAAAAAAGAGTTCCGATAGTTGCATGACCTCATGCTTAATCACAACCTAAAACCTAAAATTTTCACTACACTCGTTGCAATGGCATTTTCCCAGCGATGCCATACAGCCTAAAAATCATCAATGCAGCAACATAATTAAATTTATAGTTCCTGACTTGCTGCCTTCTTCGGCCTCATTCTTCTCATATTCTTGCCTCAAATAATTTCAGATTATCATACTTTTAAATATTATAGTACCAAACATGCTTTCATCTTATTTTCTCCAGCATTAGATGACCATTACTTCAACAGCTTGCAAATCATTTGATTGAATGAATTTCAAAAGCCAAATATATAAAAAGCACTGCTATTTCAAGTCAAGACTATGGATGTGGTACTTGATAGCATACAAAATATGCTATCTTTAGGCCTTATATTTATGCAAGTTTTGGGATGTATTTCAGTGCTTTCACGTATTTATTTGGTTATTTTGTAGGATTCGAGCAATTAGAGCGAAATCAGTGCCTTTAGAAGTTTTGTGAGGAAAATGGAGCTATTTGGCATCAATTGGAGTAATTAAGTGAAGAGAGGTGCAGATCAAGCCAACAAACTCAAGAGGGCAACGTTGAGACGCTGCTATAAGCCAAGCTGTTCAAATTGCAAGGACAACATCTCAATGCTTCCCAACGGTATCTCAAGGCTACACAAATAGAGTCTCAACGCTCTCAAAAGGCGCATCTGGCACTCTCCGTCCGTAGAGTCGAAACGCTGCTTGTAGTGTCTCGACGCTACTCATATTTTCCTTATTCATTTCACACACTAGAGTATAGCGTCGAGACGTTGTCCCTAATGTCTCGATGCTGCCACGATTGCTTTATATACAACGTTTTGGCTGCAAAAAAAATGAGGCCAATTAGAAGGAAAAAGCATGATTTTGATTTCTACTCAGTTTTTGGGACCTAGAGGACACTCTTAAGAGCTAAGGAAGGAATTCACAGCTCGTGATCGCAGGACATTACATCGGAAACGAGGATGGCCACGCATCAGAGAGTTTATTCTTTTTCCTTTATCTTGTAGCTTTTGATTTTAGACTTGTGTAGGAGTTTAGGTTTTTATTGTGATATTGAGTGGTTGAACTCTATTCTTAGGACTTGATGTATTCAGTTGGATTTTTAGATGTTTGATTTATTCAAAGACTTATTTTGATATTGCAACAAATTATTCATGTGTTCTTGTACATATTTGCCTATTCTTCTGGCCAAAGTTTAGTTTCATGTGGTTTAAGTTTTAGCTAGGAAAAGTAAAATTTAAATCCAGACCTAAATGTATGACTATTTATAAACTCTTGCATGACAATGAAGAATTCTCTCAAAAGTCGTTAAAAGAAGAATTGCTAATGCCTTGTTTTCTTAAAAATCTAGACAGACATGTTAGTTTTTTAATTAAGCAAAATAATTTATTGAGCTTAGAAAAGTAATTTAATAATAATTTTCTTCTTGGCTTATAATTGGTTGCACGTTAAAATTGAGTTGCATGATTTATCAAGCTAGAGTTTAATTGATGAAATCTCTGTCTTAAGAATACTCCCTTTGGTTGTCTCCACTTAGTTAATTTAGATTTAGTTTTAGTTTTGTTTCACTCTATCTTTAGGTTTTTTAGATAAAATTAAGCATTAGTAACTACGGTAATCAATTAAATTGGAAACACAATCCTAAGGACGACACTCGACACTCAATTCACTATACTAAAATTTGACACCGTACACTTGCGGTTTTGCATGCACTAAAAACCACGCAACAGTACTCTTAAATACTATTGTAAAAGGTGTATAGTCCACAATCAAGAACTCTGGAAAGTAGAAAAGTAGAAAAACTAGCTTTGGGGGGGGAGGGGGGGAACCAAAAGTACCCGTACCTGATATAGAGAATGAAACAACGTGAACATCTTCAAAATTCAATAGGCTAATATTAAGCTTACCTCTCAAAACACACCCATACCAAATGGAGGATCCCTGTCCCACCTGGACATCACCAATGATAGATGCACTAGGTGCCACAAATGCATCCTTGTCAACCACAGGAGCCTTGTCAAATATGTTCATGAGAGTCCTATGCCTAGATACTAAACAAATAAGAATCAGAATTAGAAAATTTCATTTGAATAATTTACTTAAAATAAAGAATTCAAACCGAAAGCCTCTTCATAGTTGCATGAACTCATACTTAGCACAGAAAAATCTAGGGTTTAACAGATGAATCTCCAAGGCATATACATTTTTGCAGTGTATATAATAAAACCTCAGTCAAGTACTAAAAACATATATGACCAAAATTGAATTTAAAAATGACGGTGGTGGGTAAAAGTGGTGATAGAGGTGGTTGTGGGTGTGGTGGCTTTTGCAAAAGGGGTGATGCAAGGGGTGGCAAAGGTGTCCCTCCAAGAGGTGATGGGAAATCATAGAATAACACAATGCACCATCCTTATTTGCTACTTCCATTGTTGTGTCCTTCTGAGAAGCATTTTAGTACAGCCCTCTTTTGCAAGTCTTTAGTTTGTAATCTATTTTCTTTGACATTGAAGTTCTCAGTATTGGAGGTACTAGTTTAAAAGAAAAAAGGACGCCCCCCTCCTCAAGATCTCAACATCCAGAATCATCATCAAGAACAACTAAATCATGCACAAACAATTGACTATAATCCCCAAATCCCCAAATTATGGCGTAATAGACGATAATGAAGTTTCACTGCTTCATAAACTGAAAGTTCTCTACAATTAATGTCTAGCATTAGCTCTCTAAATTCATGGTGCTATTTTTCTGAAAGATTAGGTAATGAACAGCCTAAACTGAAGAATATGGAGACCTAATTAAACCAAAACCCTCGTGTCATAAAAATACCGCAAAAGCAGTTTCGCTAGACAAACTTGAACACAAATGCACATTCCTCTTATGCAATGATAGGACTATAACAGTTCATATTTCCAAGACGAAACATCACAATACAATATCTAAATCATTCCTTCTACAATTCTAGTCCAACCAACAAAAATTCTCATTCGAATCTTGATAGGTAATACGTAAAAGGGCATTTGAAAACGAATTTCCTAGAAAAGCCCACAAAATATACATTGCGGTTTCTGCCCAGAGAAATGCCTAACAAAAGTTATGAAGAATGAATGTCTTTCCATTACATCGATTAACTCAAATGATTACACCAAATTAAAATCAGTGGGAAAATAACAACAACAATAATAGTAATTAAAAATGGTGAAACTTCGAAGATCATAAAGTAGAATGTGGAAATTAAGAAGGTTACGTTGTTCTTGAAAGTAGTAATTCCCTTGGAGGCGGCATCCAAGGCGATCGAGGGCTTGGCCGGTCTCCCGGATCCAGAATCCGACAGTGTAGATTGCCTTTCCCAATGTTCCCATCGTCTACACTTGTTCGTCGTCCTCTTCGTCAGACTTCAATCGTCAGCTTCAATTACAGGTGAAGGAATTGTAGGATTCAGAAGGCAGAGAGCATAGTTGAAGTAAGTTCATCATTTTTCCTTTCTTTTTTATTTTTTTAATTTATTTGTGGTGAGGGTGAAAGAATGACCCAATTAATTCACATCGAATTATTTTATTTTACTTTAAAAGTTGTACAAACCACTCCTAAACTATAAAGTTTGTTACAATCATACCCTTAAATATTTAATTTGATCAAGCAGCCTCATGTACTTTGTTAAATATTGCATTCAGCTCCTAAACTTTGTCAAGTGTCGCAAACACATCTTGAACTTTTAATTTGATCAATCAACCTCATATACTTTGTTAAGTGTTGCAATCAGCCTCATATACTTTATTAAGTGTTACAATCGTCTTCTTCTACAAAAAAACTAGATAAAAGAAGAAAAAAAGAAGTACAAGAGGCTAATTGCACCACTTAACAAAGTAGGAGTTGAGGTTGAATGATCAAATTAAAAATTCAGGAGTGTGATTGCAACGCTTAACAAAGTATAGAGATTTGATTGATCAAATTAAAAGTTCATAGGTGTGATTGTAACAAACCCGAAAGTACATGGGTGATTTTTACAATTTTTTTTCTTTATTTTACTTATTTAGGTACTTATTTTATTTTAGATTCTTACCCAATACGATTTAAGAGAATTTGTACTATACTCACCAAAAAAAAAAATCAATTTTTTCCTATAGACTAGCTAGTTGTAACCATTTTTATTCTAAACTTCCAATTTAACTTCCAATTTCATTAAATTGAACTCTAAGCTTAAATATATCTATTGCAATTTTTAGGTTAAAATATTATTTTTGTCATTGTACTTCGGGCTTTGTTCTATTTTGGTCTCTGTACTTTCAAATGTTCAATTTTAGTTCATGTACTTTCAACTATTAGTTTATTGTTTGTTCACACGAGATTTCAACAAATAAAGAAATGAGACAAAATTTATGTTTGTATTGATTTTATGAGTGTGGTACTATCTCTAAGTTGTTCCTTTGATTCTTTCTCTCTCATATACAAATGTCTCGAGGGTTGAAAGTTTGTTCTCGAGAATCGATCTTTGGCTTGTTGACCTTGTTGGATTGACCTTTAGCTTGTTGATCTTTGGATCGGCCTTTAGCTTGTTGATTTTTGGATCAGCCTTTGGCTTGTCCATCATTGGATCAGCCCTTGACTTGTTGATCTTTGGATCGGCCTTTGGCTTGTGACTGGTCTTGAAGAGTCTTTGGTCTTCAAATAGGGTTCAGCACCTAAAGATAAGACTTCATGGAGTATTCAACACCTAAGGACTTTGGTCTTTTTTGCTCTCAATTTTCTTTGAGTTATCTGTAGAATAAAATTTCTAAACCCCTCAAATGAAGAAGAGTTCATCTATTTATAGAGCTTTCCATAACATGTGGGCTTAGGCTTTAGTGGCCTTTGGGCCTAACCATGGATTTGGGCTTTGGTTGGCTTTGAGCTTAACCATATGGATTTTGGTCTTATTTAATTTTAACCCAAATTCCATATAACCCAATTTGACCAAATTAAATTTAATTGTTTAGTCAAATTGTCATAACGAAGACATATGGTCTTGTAATTTTTAGAATTTGCCACTTTTTATCTTCAAATTAAATTTGGGATATATGTCAATTTATAATTGGTCCCAAATTTAATTATTTGTAGTTTCGTCATTAATTTGGAATAACGACATGACAATTGGGGATTGGCCGAAATTTCTTTGTCAACATTGTTAATTTTTCTTTAAAAAAATTAGTCTCTATTAGTTTTCGCTCTATAAATTTTAAAAGTATGTTCACATTGTGTCTTTTCTTGTATTAAAATTATTATTCTTATTTAACCAATTTGGATACAAAATAAATTCAAACTTATTGTAGGAACCAATTTTAAGCTTTATTGAAAGTACAAGGATTAAAATTGGACATTTGAAAGTACATGAACCAAAATGGAATAAAATCTAAAGTACAGAGACCAAAATGGTATTTTAACCCAATTTTTACCATATGTTCATTTTCTACAAAATTGAAGCAAAAATCTCTCTAAACTCACTAATTTCAATAAAAATTGAGTCGGACACAAAATTAAGTCCGACTAATACAAGATCAACATTGAAAATTAATCTTTCCAAAACTCACAAAAACTTCAATAAAAAAAAATCTAGTTCTAGTGTCGTTCTCCTTTGAAAGTTTCGTTAATTTTGTACTAGTTATGTGTTTTACATTTATGAGATATGAATGAGAATATTTTTATTGACAGTTTTCTAAATGGAAGTCTACCTATTTAAGTTTAAGGGAAAAATTGTAACAATTATCAAAATTTAAAGTGCAATTTGATAAAATTGAAATTTTAGAGTACAAATTGGTACACCTTGTCAAGGGTAAAATTTGATATTTTCTTAAAATATTTAAATGACTTTGATTAGATGTTCATAAGTACATAATTGTTGAAGTTTCAAATTAAATATCCATAATGCAAAATGCACCCTAAAAAAGGTAAGTGAATTTGTTTAAAGGTTTGATTAATGTAATAAAACAATTGTGTTATACACTTAAACTTGAAACTCATCCACATGTATCAAAATCGTTCTCAAAGACTTGGGCTTAAGAAATTAAATCTACAAAGAAGGGGATTGTTCAAATACCATACCTACTTCTACAAGCTGAACTCTTTGGTGCTTTGCAAAGTCTCATATTTGGGGGAAAAAAAAGAGAAACATATATTAAGACGTTTGATAACTATTTAGTTTTGCCAAAGTGAGCATAGTTCAACGATAATTGGTATGTTCCCTCAACCAAGAGGTCAGATAAGGACAACGACCCTCAACATATCTCCACAATGATATGATATTGTTCACTTTGGGCATAACCCTCATGACTTTGTTTTTGGTTCTCCAAAAGGCCCCATATCAATTGAGATAATTGTCATAACTTAATATATCTATGATCACTCTCTTCCCTAGCTAATGTGGGACATTTGTTTACACTCTTAACAAAATGTTAAAATCACTTCACCCCCAAATGTTGTTGAACTAAAAAAAAATGATAACCATTTGATTTTTGGTTTTTGGTTTTTGAAAATTAAGTTTATAAACACTACTTAGTTTTTCAAAACTTGTTTTTGTTTTTGAAATTTGGCTAATAATTGAGATGTTTCCTTAAAAAGATGAAAAGTATTGTAAAAAAACAAGTAGCATTTTTAAAAATCAAATAGTTATCAAACGGGTCTAAATTTTCATAATCATAACATTGGTGTGGAATAAGACTCTCCAAAGTCGAGACCATTCAATTTATGTTTGGAATGAAGCAATTGGTAAACAATTTACCTCAACTTCATCCATGCATGTCAGCCACACAAGATGAACAAAGTTGCTGAAGAATAGCTTAAGGAGGCAATTTCTTCAAAAACTTCCAGTATTTGGACTCATTGTTTTCTTCGGTGGCCTATGGATCTCGTTGACGAAGATAGATTATCATTTATCTCATTTTCTTTAAGGAAAAAACTTTTTACAACCATGTCAACGTCAATACATTAAATAAATCGCTCTCATTTGTAAAATAATTAATAGCAAAATAATAGTGAATATCAAAATTACTATTTTTGAAAAGCTTAGAGTTCAAAATAGAGGAAACCTAAAACTTCAAAAATCAAAATGAGATTTAAATGTTGATTTTATTCTACTTTAAATTTTTACACACACAAAAAATATTGTTACATGAATTTGATTAAAGTTTTAAATTTTATTTTGGTCTCTAAATTTTTGATATATTTTATTTTAGTCCATGAACTTTCAAAGGGTTTGTTTTAGTTTCTAAAATTTAAAAAAAAAAAAAAAAACAAACAAACATACAAACAAAGTATTTTAGCCATTGTTTTTATTTTACAATACAAATTATATCTTAAGAGGGTTGTTTGGATGGAGGGAAATAAGGATGGGAATGGGTAAGAGTTTTAGATGTCCTTGTTTGGAATGAGGTTTTCAAGCCTGGGCATGAGTATCACTTATTCCCATATATCATTTTTTTCCATGATGGGTGGGTTTTCTATACCCTTCAAGATGGGTGAGTTTTCTTTATACCCACCCACTCTCTCTCTTTCTCTCTTCCTCTCCCTTATATATATATATATATATATATATTCATTTTCAATAATTATAATTAATTATTTAATTAAAAATATTTATAATTTATTTATTTATTTCTATTGGTCGAAATTAATTTTAATTAGTTCATAAAATAATGTACCAAAATAATATTTTTAGGATTAATTTCATAAAACAAGCATAAACATCCATTATAAAATCTATTATGAAAATATTAAGTCACCAATTAATTAATATTATATTTAATCAATTAATTACAAATATTATTAATTTATGGTAAGGATAATTATTATAATTAAGTATTCATGATTTATTTGTGATCAATTAACAATTAATTATTACTTTTTAAAAAAACTATATCCTTTTTTTTAATTCTTTTTTATTGTTTTATTAATAATAGATAATAATTATATAAGATTTATATGATCAATCTCATAAAATAAAATTGCACATTATTTATAGAACGTAGTTGCCTATTTGAATATTTTTTGTGGTTGAAACATGCTTACCTCTCATGAAACAAATTTGTAAAATATTGACCTAACGTGTTTATTGTCTACTTCATCTATTACTTATAATTAATTAAACTATATTGCTTTTGAGTACAACACAAATGAGAATATGAAGATTTGAACTTCCAACCCTAAGGGACGAAGTATATGTCTATTAAACTATATTAGCAGTGCATTAATTGAATTGTATTTGTTTATTGGAATATCAATTCATTATTTAATGTATCACAATTACATAAGATTTATATATTAATTTCATCAAACAAATATAAATATCATTTGTTTATATAAAAATCTTATTAACATTCTCATGTAGAACCAAACACAATCATCTTATTTCCAAGCATTTATTATTTTCAGACATCTTATTTCCAAGCATCTATTACCCATGGACATCCAATAAAATCTTAAACCAAACAGCCCCTAAGAAGATTTGGGAGCCCTTCTCTTGTTTAGTCGTTTTCTTAGTTTGTTGGTGTTGGATAAACTTAATTAATGTAATAAAAAAAATAGCAACAAATCAATTATATTAAAAAGTTGATAAACTTTTTTTTCTCTCTAAGCTCAACAAAGATGGGATGAAAGATTCAACCTTTAATTTTGGGAAGGTAATAGAATTTTATCTGTTTGTTGCATGAGACTAGCTTTTAAAATTTCCTTGAACTACCTTCACTGCAAGACCTGAATCTATGAAACTAGTATTGGCGTGGTGCTTTGCCAACCACCTTTCGATGTTTAAATTAGAGTTGGGACGAGATGATTACAACTAAATAGTAGGATGATTCTTATGTACCGTTCATTTACGACAAACTTACATTATTTATAGTGGATTTTTTAGTAACTAAAATAATGTTATGCACGTAATTTTAGATGAAGATAAAGTGCATTTAAGGAAGGGAGATTATTTCCGTATTCTAGACCACACATGTTGGGGTGAAGCTCCTTTGAGACTAAGATTAACTCCTCGACATTTGACACTTTCTTTTCTACCTCTAGAGAGCTACGTGTCATAACTCAAAATATTAACTACTGAACTATACTTAGATCAAAGTTAAAAAGGTGAATTTAAACCTTGATAGACAACTTTAATTACATTAAAAATGTAGGGGGAAATCTTTTAAATCTACAAAGTCATGTCATTACTAATAATTGTGAATTCCTTTTTTTTTTTTTTGGGAGGGGGGGGGGGGGGGGGGGGATAATGTATGAATTCCTAGTTAGTTCCCTAGGTTTCTGTCTTTCTTTCTTTTAAGAACTTTGGTTTCAATCGGAAGTCTCTAAAGTGGAGATAGAAATTTTTTTTATGATGATGTGGTATGTCTGTAATCGAAGCAATGAAATCCTTTTTAAAGGAAAAGAAGATAAGCAAAAATTTTGGTTCGGTTTAGGATTGAATTGTGGATTACACAAAGCATTATCGAGCATTGATGGAGGGGAGAAGTTTTACTCAAATTCCTCACCCACAACATTCAGATCAATGGATACCCCCAAATCAAGGAAAAATCAAGATGAATACGGATGTGGCGGTGTAAAGAGACCAGGGTTCTAGTGCTATATCAACCATTTTCAGAGATGAGAAAGGAGAAATAATGCTTACTTTTACAAATTTCTTCGATTAGGACTATGAAGTGGATGTTCTTGAAGCGATAGCGGTGAGAGAAGGCTTGTCAATTATGGCTGATGATGGATTTTGCGAGCTAGAGGTTGAAACTGATTCACTCAGAGTGGCGAAGTTGCTAAAACAGAAAACACATTAAAGATCAGCGGTGAGGATGATTGTATGGGAAGCTTTTCAAAAAACAAACTTGTTTTGTGGGTGTTCTTTCAACTACTCTCGCTGGAAGAAGAATTAGCTAGCCCACTGTGTTGCAAAGTGGGCTTTGAGGAACGTCATCTCTCAAATCTCGGTGGATGAGGTACCTACTGATTTGAACCTCATTTATGAAAAGGAGAAAAGACCTTAGTCGAGCTTCAAGGAAGACAACTTTAGGGCTTCCTTAAATTTTAACATTTACAACTGCTGTAATTGTTTCTCTTAATGTAAAAAAGAAAAAAAAAATTGAATTTATTAATTAATTACCTATTTATTACAATTGATGTCGTTAGTCATTTTCAAACCTAATAAAAGTCTATTTGTTGAATTTAGCTACGTAAAATATTATTATGGGTTAAAATCAATGTTAAATTATAAGTCGTGTTTGAGTCTATTTGATCCCTGAATTTTTAAAGTGTCTAATAGATCTCTAAACTTTAAAAATTGTCTACTAGATTTTTAAACTTTTAATTTTGTGTCTAATAGATCCTTAAATTTTCAATTTCTATCTAACAACCTATGTAGAATATCTATTAGATACAATATTTAAAGTTTAGGATTTTATTAGATAAAAAAATCAATTTTATATCTAAATAGATCATCTAACTTTTAAAAATTTTAAATATATGTCATGGATCTATTGGACATAAAATTGAAAGTTTAGAGATTTACTAGACATTTATTAGACACTTTTAAAGTTTAGGAATTTTATTAGACACAAAATTAAAAATTTAAAAATCTATTGAACTCTTTTTAAAGTTAAGTCTATTAGATACAAAATTAAGAATTGAAGAACTAAGCTTGTAATATAACCTAAAATCAAATATCATAATATATGCCATATATTATAGCAGAAGAAAACTCTAAATTGTTAAATATAAAATGTATAATATAATAAAAAATTGATTCGAAAGAGAAAAATTCTCCATCACCTTTTGCTTCTATCTGTTTATAGATATTGTAAAAGTATAGAAGAAATATGAACAAAATATCAATAATATAATACGAACATAAATAATAATAATATAAATTTATTCTTAAATCAAATACTTTTTAGGAATTTCTTGATTTCCACGATTTATTTTTAAGTTTTACCCATTCACGTCAATATTTTGCTGATGTTTTCTATCAAGAATTCTATCAAAATTGAAATTTCTGACATTTTCATCAACATCGATATTTAAATCATTGTTTAAAAGACCGATTTCTATTTAGAAATGGTACAAATAGTTTGCTACCAAGAAATATAATTTAGATGAAAATGAAGAAGTCTAAAAAAACCTTCAAGCAATGAAACATTGTTGAATCCATTGTTTGTGGCCTTGACTTGTTCAAATCAACACATATTATAGAGAGGCACATATCTATATTTGGAGAAAAGCCATAGTCATGGTTGTTGATTTTGCTTTTAATCTGTTATTGTATTGGTATTTGGTAGAAACTTTCAACCTTCAACACTTTGTGTATGTGAAAAAGATTCACTTTATTCATCTATCGATCTATTCATTTTGGCTTTAATAATTTGTCATTTTTGAATCATAGATAACTTTTTTAATTAAGATGACAATTCGAGCATAACTTAGTGGATAAAACATCAATTATCATTCTGAATGTCTTTGGTTCAATTCCTTCCCTACAATTGTTGAATTAAAAAAAAAAAAAAAAACTTTTTCAACTAAGATAATTCTCTTGAATGTTGATTTATTTTAGAAGCTTTCCATTCGTATTTAAGTTACTACAAATGTATATAAATTTGTGTTTTGCACATCTGGTTTAGTATTTTAATATAAAGTTGTGCATGTAATTATACATTTTGAGAGTTCTTTGGTTTGACATAATTGATTATTGAATGTATTTACCAACAAGAAAGGGGCAAAAATCAGATAATATATGAAAAACATAGTAAATTTTGATCTAATTAAGAATAATTTATTCAACAATATGTGAAAGTGAGGATTCAAACCTGACCTAAACTTACTGAGAATGGTTTTTTTCACCGTACAATTTTTATTATCTATTATTGTACAAACCATTTCATTACAATATATAGTCTTTGTTTGGACCAACTCAAACAACTACTGGATTATACCTTTTTTTTTGTCAATATATAGAATATAATAAAATGTTGTTATGCTTTTAACATTTAATACCTACCAATTAGTTTATTTATCTTTTTCTATAGGTTGAAGGTTTAAATTCTTAACCTATAATTGAACTTTAAAAAAAAAAAAATCTGACCCTATAATTGTAATGTTATATTTAAAAAAGGAAAGAAAGATGACAGGCCATAGGTTTATTTTCTAGCCTAATCCAATATCAATTAATTTTTATACTAAATTTTTTAAAAAGATATATGAAGGTTAAGATGTTGGAGCAATTATGATAAATTTAGGGTAAATTACATATATAGTCTCTGAATATTTACCTTTGTATACATTTTGTTTTTTTAATTTTTAAAACATATGATTTAGCATTTGAATTTTGTCAAATAATTCTGTTTAGTCTTACTCTTTTTTTTTTTATTAGTAATGGCAACAAATAGTTGATAGGATTTTTTTTTATATAAATTTTATAATTTTCAATTTATTCTTTTGTAGCATTAAAAATAAATTTTTAATTATGCTAACGTGACTCATTAAAAAAAAATGCTAAATTACTATTTACTTTATACTGAAGAAACTTTTTTTTTTTTTGTAGTTCAACAACATTTGGGAGTGGGAAATTCGAACTTCCAATCTCTTAGTTTAGAGTACATGCTGATTATTGCTGAGCTAAACTCACTTTAGCTATACTAAAGAACTTTAGCCAAAAGCAAAGAGCAAGGACTTGAAATTGGCAAGTCTAGTAAGTTTAAAAAGAGTGGAGATTGAAGGAAACTAAAAAGAGACAAAAGGGAGGCATATTGTAGTGAAGAAAGAAGATTTTATAATTTTCCATCTAATTTGCTCTCTCCCCACTTTTAGAATTTTTTTTTTTCAATACAACAAAAGTGGAATATGAAGATTTGAACCTCGACCTCGAGAAAAGAAGTATATGCGAATTATCTTTGAGTTATATTCATATTGGCTTCCCACTTTTAGAATTGAAAAGTTACATTTATATATTTATATAAGTTAGAAATGTAAAATTTTGATTTTTTGTACAATATTTTTCTAGCTCTACCTCTACATTGATTTCATATGGTCTCTCTATTGCAAATCACAAATCCAATATTTTTACGATAGTTTAAAATATTTATATTATTTTTAAATCTAAAAATCATATTCTCACGTTCAAACTCTATGACTAACCTTAATGAGAGTAGCCAACCTAAACATTGTTTGATCTCCAATTCCATGATTATGAAAGGGAGTATATCCAAGAAAATACCTTATAAATTATAATGAAAGTGGTATAAAAAATATATTTATATTTATGATTATTCATAATTATTAATTTCTTTAACACGAGCAAATCTCAGTAGATAAAACACAAACTACCATTTCAAATATCGATGGTTTAATTTCCACCTCTACAATTGTTAAACTAAAAAAAAATTATGGATAAGACATAAATTACCATCGCAAAGATCGATGGTTCGATTTTTACCTTGACAATTGTTGAACTAAAAAAATTGGTGTCTTATGAGATTAAGCATAATATTCAAAAAGATAAAAGAAAAATGGAAAAATACATTTTTGGTCCCTCAGTTTTGATTTTGGTTCTCTTTCGGTCTATGAGTTTTCAAACTCAACAATTTAACCCCCGAGTTTTGAATTTAGTTTCATTTTAGTCCCTCCATCCATTTTTCCATTAATTACTAAGGGAATACTGACTTGGCATTTATTTTTTGATTAAAAAATATTTTTAATTATTTTTTATTTTTTAATTAAAAAAACATTTTTTTACCTTTTTTTTTACCTTTTCTCTCTCTTCCTTCTTCCCCTCCCTCTTCTTTCTGCCTCCCTCCTCCCATGGCCGCTCGTCGTCGTCCACCATCATCAACTAACACCCTTGCCGTAGGTAATTTTTTTTCGTTTTATTTCCTTATTCTTCATCTTTCTATTTATTCCTCATCCTCTTCCTCTTCGTCTTTTTATGAAGTATATCTGAAACGGAGGGAAGGAGAGCTCACTGCTGCCCACCACCGTCGCCGTCGATGCATCTTCTTCTTTATTTTTCTCCTCATCTTCTTCTTCCTGCTTTTGCTACCCCTCCTAATGAACTTCTTGTGCTCAACTCACGCCCAAGGGTTTCTTCTTCATCAATTTCTAAATTGTCCCATTTCTTCAAAGGTATTTTTTTGGGCTCTACGTTGACTTGGATCGAAATCAAGCATCAATTCTCTTCTCTTTTTCTATTTTTTATCGTGGCTCCTCTTCAATTTTAGGAAATTTGTTGAGATTTATGTTTCTGAAGTTTATTTTAGTTTGTTTTTGGTTTGTGGGTTGGATCTGAAAATGTGGTTTTCATTTTGTTTGATTTCAGTATCAACATCATCACCATGGTAAAGTGCTATCCAGCTATGGGTTTCCTCTTCTCTAATTTGAGTGAAAGGGTTGAAAAAGAGAAAGGAAGAATAAGATAAGGGCACCGACACCATCGCCAACGTGGGAACTAGATGAATGGGAAAAGGGAAGGGGGAGCACAGTGGGTGGAGAGGAAGAGGAGAGAATAGTGAGAGAGAATGAAAGGAAAAAGAAGAAAGAAGAAACAATGGCGGTGGTTGGTAGCAACGAGCGGTAGCTCTCAGTGGTGGCAACCATGGTTGAGGAAGGGGAAGGATGGGAGAAGGAGGGAGAAAGAAGAGGGGAAGAGGAAGGAGTAGGGAGAAAAAAGAAAAAGAAAAAGAAAGTAATTTTTTATTTTAAAAAATTAAGAAAATATTTTTTAATATGAAAAACAAATGCCACGTTAGTATTCCGTTAGTAATTAACGAAAAAATGGATGGAAGGGCCAAAATGCAACTACATTCAAAATTTGAGGGTTAAATTGTTGAGTTGAGTTTAAAACTTAGTCACCAAAAAGAAACGCAAAATTGAGGGCTCGTTTGATAACGTTCATGTTTCTTGTTTCTTGTTATCGTTTTTCATTTTTCAAGAAACAAACATGTTTGATAAACCATCATGTTTCTTGTTTCTAAATTTTTAGAAACGTTTCTAAAAAAGAGACAAATTTTGAGAAACTACAAAAAGTAGTTTCTCAAATTTTGTTTCTGTTTTTTTTTTCATGTTTCATACATATATCTCTATTTCTCTCTTCCCTTTCTACACCCATCTCTCCCCTCTCTCTTCTTTCTCTCTCTTCCATTCTATTTTTTTCTTTTAATATTTCTTTATCTTTTCATTTTTTTTCTTCTTTTTTCATTTATTTTTTCTCTTCTCTCTTCGTTCTCTCTCTTCCACCATAATCTTTTTTTGCTTTTAATAGTTCTTTATCCTTTTTTTTCTTTTTTTCTTTTTCCTTTTTGTTTATGTTTTTCTCTTCTCTCTCATTTTTTTTTCTTTTTTTACTTTCTATTAACGAGCTTTTAGTTATTATTTTCTATTTAAATCTCTATTATTTTCCCTTTTGGTACAATTTTAATTTTTTACTTAATAAATAAACTAATAATGTATTTCATGTTTACTATTAAATGTAGAAAAACTATATATTCTCTCTTTCTTTCTGATTTTACTTACGTGTATTATTGGCTAATGCATTTTTAAAGAAAAAAATAAAAATAAAGTTTATTATTAAATTAAAGAAATGTGGGTATGCTCAATTGTCTAACCTTAGAATTTACAAAGTAGTCTAATTGAACTAACACGTGTAAGTCAAAATCGTTTAAGGTGAATTGATTGGAGTGAGAAATGATATTGCAAATCAAATTTGAACAACATTTGAAGGATAAAATTTATTATTATTATTATTGTTTATTTTGTGTTGGGCCTGAACAAAATACTATAAACTCTTTATAATTGTTTTATATTTATTTTAATGCATGTTATATATTTTATTATATTATATGTACTAAATTTTATTTTTACTAAAAAAAATAAGAAACAAGATACGTTATCAAACACATGTATGTTTCTGTTTCTTTTTTTAAGGAAACGAGAAACATAAATAATTATCAAATATGTTTTTATTTTTAATTTTTAAAAAATAAGAAACAAAAAACAAGAAACAAAAATAAGAAACAAGAAACGAAAAACGAGAACGTTATCAAACGGGCATAGACCAAATTTTGCTCAAGAAAAAAAGAATGGGAGAGAGAGGGAGAAGAATTTTAAAAGGAAGCTGGTTGGGCCTGCACATTTGCTCTGTATCGTATTTCTGCATCCTCCTGTTATTGGTCTTTTCTTCTAATCTTATTTTTCAGGTACGGTAACAAACAACACCAACATCGTCTGACAATTCGATCTTCTCTTGGTCAGTTTGATTCCTTGTTCATCATCATCATCATCTTCTTCTTCTTCTTTTCCTTCTCCTCAATCGCCATCTTTTAATTCCGTTATCCGATTGCATTTTTCACTTTTCAAGTTCATTGTTCCACTCTGAAGTTCTGCCCCCCTTTTCTTCTATTCGCGGTGTTCATCATCAGTGTGATTTTCTCGATTGTTCTTGCAGTTTCTTTCTGGGTTCTTTCCGTTTGCTTGAAGCCTTGAATTTGATTGAGATCAGGTGATTTTTGGGGTTTTCAGTTGGTGTTTGGTGAGCGGATTTTAGGGTTTTGGGGGGTGACTTTTTCGAGCCGATGAGCTACTTTTGGGTCTTTTTTGTTCATTGATTCGAGTTTTCTTCTCCCTTGAGTATGGATGTCTTTTTAGGAATCTGATAACTTTGAGCTCGGTCTCGCTTTAGATTTACTATGTATCATCTGGTGCATTCGTATTTCGTTTGCTCGATCTTTGATTTTGAGTTCTAGTTAAACCAATTTTGATGAAGGCATAAGTTATTTATACTCAGTTATCTACTTGTGTTCCGAAGTATCTTGTATGTCCGATGTAGCTCGTGAGACGTTGGTTTCCTTCTTTCCTTTTGCTGGTAGATATTGTGTTGCTTAAAAGTTAAAAGTGGTGCTTGAGCTTTCTAAAGGCCTAGTTGTTATATAGATAATTTCAATGCATTACACTGATGGTGTTTGTACTGTCGTCAATGTTTTCCTATTGGGAGCTTATTTTTTTTTCCATTTCCTTTTGCACAGAATTTTGGATTGTCAGTTATGGCCACAGAGGAAGATCTTGATCTGTCAACTTTGAAAACTCAGCTCAGTGAAACAAATGAAACTTGGAAGCATGAAATGGAACGCCGCCAATTAGAAGTAGATGTGTTGCAAGCAAGGCTTATGGAGGTAAAGGCTTCTATAGAAGGTTCTGAGGAAGACTCTAGAAAGGAGCTAGAGGTTCTCTGGCGAAGAGTTAAAACAACTTCTACATTGTTGACATACTTGAAATCAAAAGCTAGAATGTTGGCGGTTCCCCATTTGGCTCACTCTTCATGTGGTATTAAACATTTAGAAGGGGTGGGGCTTGTTGACAAAAGTGGAACACCACTGTCTGGTTGGTCTACAAGTATTGATCTTACTTCATTTGATTGTCCTGAAGAGGAATCCTTGATTGGTATTGGCAAGCCATGTGGTTTATTAGTTGAACAAGATGCAGCTTATATCGGTCAAATACTCAAGTCTGTTCAGATGGTTTCAGATGTAATGGAAGCACTTGTCAAGAGGGTTATTTTGGCAGAATCGGAAACTGCTGAAGAGAAGGAAAAGGTACATTTGGGTCAGGAGGAAATTAAAAAGAAATCAATCCAGATTGAGAACATGTCCTCAAAACTGGAGGAAATGGAACAATTTGCTGTGGGTACTAATGGCATTCTAAATGAAATGCGGCAGAGAGTTGAGGATCTGGTTGAAGAAACGTGTAGACAGAGGCAAAGAGCTGCTGAAAATGAGCAGGAACTATGTCGTGTTAAGCGGGACTTTGAGTCTTTGAAATCGTATGTCAGTAGTCTCATCACTGTTAGAGAAACACTTTTGTCATCAGAAAAACAGTTTCAGACCATTGAGAGGCTGTTTGAACGGTTCGTATGTTTTCTTATGTTCTATTGTTTTGGCCCTAGTTGCTCTTTTCTTTGGTTACCTCTAATGACCAATTTATTTGGTAGGTTTTCCTGTATGATATAACTTTGCGTCTTTTCTTTCACCATATTCATAGCTTCTATTACTTTCTTTCGACTCTCACTACACATACACATATATGATCTTCAATGTACTAAGATTTTATATTGCATTGTGAGCCAGCTCATGGCAGACCTTTATTTAATTGTGGAGTTCTATAGTGGGGCCATGTAATGAATTTTCTTTCCTGCTGCCTGTGTTTTGCTCAGAAACAATAATAGCAAAATGCATTGATTGTATACAGTTTTATTCTGTGAGCTTAGTCTCTGAATTTTAGAATTCTTCAGATGTGAAACTGGCAAATAATCAGAATAGTAGTTTAGTAACCTTGGCAACAATGGGGTTAGATGATTGTCCCGTGAGAATAGTTTAGGTGCTTGCTAGCTGGCCCGGACACTCACGGATATTAAAAAAAACCCATTGTGATGAGTAGAACACACTGAAACACCCAACCAACAATTCATATCATATGGCTGAATATACTTTGAGTCTGTGATTTGTGGCGTCAAGCTGGGCATGGAAATATCAACTTGTCCAGTTCAAGCTCTTATAAATTGTTTTCACAGGCTTTTAACTTCATTGCTATGAAACAGGCTAGTTGCAAAGACCACTCAGTTGGAGGGTGAGAAAATGCAGAAGGAAGTAGAAGTCCAGAAACTTATGGAAGAAAATGTGAGGTTGAGTGCCCTTCTTGACAAAAAAGAGGCTCAACTTCTGGCCATGAATGAACAATGCAAGGTAATGGCATTGAGTGCCTCACATATTTAATCAAAATACTTGTCGTCCTTGCTCATCAGCCAGCATAGCAAGGCTTCATCTCGGTTCACGATCCCGGGCTAAGCAAGGTGGCGGCAGTGACCATGATCGGCGACCATGGAGGCAAGCATCAGGTATTCTTGCATATAAATGTATTTGCGAAAACCCTTGTGGACTTTATTGTGTAGGTCCATTGTTTTAGTTGTTCCATCTGCTACTAGGGAGAGAACTCACAAGGTTTTTCTTCATTGGAGTTTAAACTTGGTTTGTGAATCGTTCCTTGCTTCGGAGATGTGTATGTATGCTTCAAAAGTTGGTATCTTTCTGCTCTTTGGTGCCCTTCATAAATTTCCCTTTTGGCGTTACAGTTCTTTTTGTCTTTTGTCAGTTGGATACAAATTACAATGCTGCAAAAATCCTCTTATAAGCAAAGCAGGTTCTGGGCTGCATTTTGATAATTCCAGTGGTCGATGCCTTTCTTCCCAAGTTTTGAAAATAGATACATTTGAAAACATGTTTTTTTTTTCCTTTTATCTTTTATTTTTTTAAAACTTGATTTTGGGATTTTTTTTAACGCAAAAGCTTGATATTTTCAAATGTATTTATTTATTTTGAGAATATTACATCATAAATATAGGGGTGGAGATTTAGAGTTTCTATCTTTTAATGAAATTATAAAATGTTTTACTATTGAGATATGCTTAGAATGACGGAACGTAATCGAATGACTGAGAAATTAGAAACAAAAAATAAAAATGTCATCCAAAGAGAATTAACATGTTGCTTCTTGCTGTCATAGTTAAACTATAATTGCAATTATTTTATAAAAATATATATTTGTAAATATTTTTTAAAAAATGATACTAATTTGGATTTTCCATTTAGCTTCACGAGATGTACTGATCTCATTATTGGCTCTAATTTAAACTACACTCCAAAAAAATTTGGTGATTGTGCCTATTTTGCCTTGAGCTTTTAACAAGCTTCAATTACATTTAGGATGTGTTGTCATGGCATGATTGGACTAACAAGTGATAATTTTGAATGGCACAATATCAGGGATGATTGGACAAAGAAGTTAGAATCCGAACTATGGTCATTTAACTATTAGTTGGAAATAGAAATGTTTAACGATTGAGCTATGTGCATATTGTCATTAAGGAAAGATACTTATTAAAATTCAAACCGAAAATTTAACCCATTAAAAAGGGAAAGGGAAAAGGGATCAATTTTACTCCTAAATTTTGCAAGGTTAAATCAATTTTGATATTATACTGTTAATTTCATTGAATTAAATCCTAAAATTAAACAAATGTTGCAATTTTTATTTTATGTTCAATATTAGCTACATCCAAAAACTCATTAATTTCAACGGGGATTGTCTTACTCGAAATTATGTCCAATCAATTTATAAAACTCAGAAGTTTCAACAAAATCCAACTACAATGTCACCTTTTATTGGAGTTTCATTAATTTCATACTTACAAATTCTTTATTCCAAAAAAAAATATATATATATATTTTTACAATTCTCCACATTAACCAAAAGGTAAAAATCACAATAATTACTGAATTTTAAGTTAAAAATTGCATACTTCATCCAAGTTTTTAGTTGAATTTAAGGAAATTGTAAGTTTAGGATAAAAATCAGTGAAATATTTACATAAATAACATAAAATAAGTATGTCTTTTAAAATCAAACTCAAATTCAAGTGTAATATAAAATACGACGAGAAAAAAACACACTCATGCTATATTTTAAAAAATGAAATGGTCTGACTTTTAAAAATACATAATAAAATTGTCTTTTCTTTTCTTTTTTATTTGAGTTCAAAAAGTGTAAAGGGCAAGGATTGATGCTTCAACCTTAGAGCGTTATGTCAAATTAAACCTAATTCATTTAGTTAAGACATATACTCTCGACCAAGGTCAAAGATTCAAATATATCTACTCCACATGGTGTTGAACTCTATTAAAAAAAAACATTAAAGAAGGTTATACATATTTTACCCAATGGCAATTAAATTTTGAGGAGTCAAATTTCTGTAGTTGGGATTGAAAATTTTGTAAGATTTTTAGCAATATATTAGAAGAGCAATTATCCCACATCGAAAATGTACAAGGAAGTCATGGGCTCTAATGACTATAAAAGGAGTAAGGAGTCTATGGTTTTAGTTTCAAATCATCCCAATTCGAAATACTTTAAGCCTGATATAATAACTCTAGTTAAGTGAGTGGTATATGTTGGGATTTATGCCCTAAAGCCTCATAATTAATAATTTATTTAATAATGAATAATAATTTTGATTATTTTATTTGCAATATAATATTATCCATTATATGAAAAATCCAAAGTTATTAGTGTAATCTTGAACAGTATGTGGTTGACATACGAGATGATCATGTTCAAGAAATAACATAAAGGGTCATAGTATATGGATAAGGTTGAGTGCCTTATCCTGGTAACACTATTGATACGGCCTACTTTGTAATAGTTACAAATGATTTGATCCAAATAATTCATGTGGAGACATGTGAGTGGGGGTATCTTATACAATGAGTTTGTATAAGACTGAACCACGAAATATTTAATCTCTCTTTATAAATCCGTTAATTGAGAAGATTAATATTTCGTCAGGATGATCATATGCGACTCGATCTTAATCCTGAGTGAGTTATGAACTCTTGCCTGTGAGGACTTGTCTTTTGATTTGCATGGGTGAGAGTGACTTTTGTAGCCGATTCAATATGCCTACCATTTTGAGGACTTGACCAAATAGAGAGCTGAGAACATAATTTCACAATATGGAATTCATTCCTTCCCATATAGGGTAAGTAGATGAGTAGTTCCCTTAAGTGCTGATTTCGGGACTTGAACAATGGGGCCCCACCCTCTCATTGGCCTGGAGGGACTTAGTTTATAATTAGATTATAAACATATTGTTCATTAGAGAATTAGTGGTATTTAAGGTGCAAGATGTAATTATAAGGGTAAAACGGACTTTTGAACAAGCTGTAATTACATGCAAGTCGATCCTTACTAGCTCATAGTAACACTAAAAGATCAATTTAGTTGAAAGAAAAATTTGAAATGTTCAAATTAATATTTAATTTGAAATGTTCAAATTAATATTTAATTTGAAGTGTTCAAATTAATATTTAATATATTAGATATATTAAATATAAAAGAGGAAAATATATTTATTGTATTTGATACATTAAATATTAAAATTTGAAATGTTCAAATTAATATTTAATTTGAAGTGTTCAAATTAATATTTAATATATTAGATACATTAAATAAAAGAGGAAAATATATTTATTGTATTTGATACATTAAATATTAAAATAATTAATGTATATTAGATACATTAAATAAAATATATTTATTAAATTTGAATTGGATTCAAATTAGGAAATAAATGTCGTATGAGAATTTTAAATGGTTTGAATAAGATTCAAATTGGTTAGATAAATATATTTAATATATTAGATATTAAAATATATTATTTAATTATTTTTCCTAGACCACTATAAAAAAGACCCTAGGGGTGAGCCATTGTGCATTCATCACAACACACATCTCCTCAATAGAGAGAATTAGAGAATTCTCTCTAAACATCTTCCTCTTTAATCCATGTGGATTTTCTTTCAAGAGGCTCCTACAAGTCTTGGTCCTGTGTTCGAGTCATAGCTAAAAAGACT
This sequence comes from Trichosanthes truncata, assembly GCA_033996785.1. NCBI lineage: Eukaryota > Viridiplantae > Streptophyta > Magnoliopsida > Cucurbitales > Cucurbitaceae > Trichosanthes > Trichosanthes truncata. The sequence goes on from JAWPNB010000003.1 coordinate 77,227,709, forward strand.
TTGTGGAAGAGATAAAGATCCGACAGAAGATTCTCCATATTTTCAAGGTATGTTATGTTTAACCCTTGTATTTTAGTTTAATTCTAAATAAATCAAAGACGATTCCTATGCTTCCACTGTGGGTTTAATTCGATTATTCCCTTCAGTATAAAGCTTTGAGATAGTGTTTCTTTGTAATTGGGGTCGGGGAAAGAATTCTGTGTGATTGTAATAATTTTTCACATAGTGAAGTATTTCTTTATGTCTGTGATTTGTCTCCAATTTTGGAGTTTTCCACATTAATTCTCGTGTTTCTTATTTTTGTTGCTTTCTTTTAATGTCTCAGTTATTTTTTGCTTATTTCTGCAGTAGTAATGAGAGGGTTTTTTTCCCAACAAGTGGTATCAGAGCTTTAGGTTCGTAGTTTCTTAAGTTTCTGAGTATGTTCTACGGTTGTAGCACTGTCTGAACTTCCACATCAGAAAGGATTTCTTGAAACGAGCTACAACTGGTATTGTGAATAGTGTGAGTTACTCACTCTTTGCAGATTCGCTAAGAGTGAAGCAAATATGTCAAACTTTATGAGTCTATTAAAGATTGACGTGGACAAATTTGATGGAATGATGAACTTTAGCTTGTGACAAGTGCAAGTCAAAGATGTGATGATACAATATGTGTTACACGGGCTTTGAAGGGAAGACCGAGTGGTGGTGCTTTTGAAAAGTTAAGCGGTGATGGTGGTCTAGTGGAATCTAGTGGTGGTTCCAATAGAGGTTCTAAGAAGTCCAGTACGAGTGATGAAGAATGGGATGAATTGGATTTAAGAGCTGCAAGTGCAATCAAATTAAATTTGGCTAAGAATATTCTTGCAAATGTGCATAGAATTTCGACAGCCAAAAAGCTTTGGGAGAAGCTTGAAGCGATGTATCAGGCAAAAAGCATCTTAAATCGACTGTACCTAAAGGAGTAGTTTCACACACTACAAATGGAGGAAGGTACGAAAATCTCATATCATCTGAGTGTTCTCTATGACATCATCTCTGAGCTGGAGGTGATCGAAGTGAAGATAGAGGATGAGGATAAGGAACTCAGGCTTATCTTGTCACTTCCGCTTTTTTATGAACACATGAAGCCAATCTTGATATACGGGAAGAAGACTTTAAATTTTGCTGAGGCTACTAGTAAACTTCTATAAGAGGAAAGAAGGTTGAAAAGTGACAGGCGTACTTCACAGGAGGATTCAACACTGGTAGCTAGCAATTGGAAGAAGAAGAAAGACTTCATGCAAAAGAAAGGTTACTGGGAATGCAGACAGTTTAGACACATGAAAAAGAATTGTCCTAACAGGGTAAGTTCGTCAAAAGGCTCTAGATCGGATGTTGATGTGGTCTCTGTCGTCAGAGGAGATGGTGACTTCTTATGAAGAAAGACATAAATCATCCTCATGGTATGTCTGCTTTACCATGATAGAGGATGTGATGTTTGCGGTTCCACAGGTTTGCACACGGGCATTGGCTTGACGGTTATGCAAGGTGTGCGTGGTGGAAGTTATGTCGATGGCTAAAGAACTTTTGGGTAAGCCAAGTAGGTGGAAGTTGCACATAAATTTCAACAAGGTTTATCGACATGTGACGAAGAAGAAAAGTCTTGGAATGTGACATTTCAAGCGGTTACTTTTATGGTGGAGTAGGTTATAACTCTTTAAGTGTAGGATTATGTTTTTCAATGAAGATAATTGGTGCAACAGGAGTTGTGAATTCTTCAAATATCTTGCAAGGTGGAATTTTTAGGGTTTTTGACAATATATTAGAAGAGCAATTGTCTCACATCAGAAATGTACAAAGAAGTCATGGGCTCCAATATTATAAAAGGAGTATGGCTTTGGTTTCAAATCATCCAAATTTAAAATATTTAAGTCTAGTATAATAACTCTAGTTAAGTGAGTAGTATAAAGTTTTGAGAAAATGTTTCTATACAATTTGAGTTCTTGAGAGAATTCTGTGATTATAATAAATTTTCATTGTTTCTATAAGTGGTTTTTTCTATAGTTATGGAGTTTTCCTTTTTGCTTATTCACGTGAGAAGTTCTTTTCCAACAAAATTGACATTCCACCGTAAAAAAGGGAAGAAGACAAACAAGAGGCCGTTTGCTCCAATTATCGTGGATTGGGTTTCTCTGGAGATTCAAACTCCAAATCTTATCTGCCGCATATCAGGAAACTAGGAGATTGCAGAGAAATGGCCGCCGCCAAATCACCATTTCAGGTTTCTTAGCATATGCTTCTCTTTATACCTCTGCTTCTGGTCTTGTTCTTGCCTTTCTCGATGTAAGAAAGAACACGTCCCGTCCCTAAGGACGTACGATTGTCTGCTGTTTGAAATTTCCCGCTACAAGATTTCGTGTTCACTAAAAAGGATCTATGGAGTATTTATTTCATCAGTAATATTCCTTTAGGCTTAATCAAATACTGGTTACTTTTCGGAAGTCCGTAGCCGCAATTTGAAACTGCTTTCGTTATTTAATCTGCTGTTTCGGTCAATTTATTTCAAGGTTGGTTTGTGGCGGAATTTGTCTCGATCCCAATTTCTGCATTTGTTATTTGTGGGCAGATAATATTAGGTTCATCGTCCATGGCCCGCCGGCGTATTCTATCAGAGATGGGATATGAGTTCACTATAATGGTGAATTTTCTTATTGGGTATTCATTCCCCTTTCTTCTTCTTGTTTTCTTGTTGGAAGATTGACTTGGCTTTATCTTTATTAGACGGCGGACATTGATGAGAAAGCGATTAGGAAGGAAAAGCCAGAAGAACTGGTGATGGCTCTGGCTGAGGCAAAGGTGTGGCTGGTTTACTAGCTAGTGTACTATTGTAGTTTCAATATCAATTTGGAACCATTATAGGTCTTGCTCTAATTTCTAGCCATTTAGGGTCTTTTTTGATTGAGTTTCCAAGTGCTTTGAAAAAGGGGTTTTAAGCACTTGAAAAGTCATTCCAAATAGGTCCTTAATCTTTTGCATTGTACTTCAAAATAAGATAACTTTTTTAATCTCGTCTGTTATGGAACTGAATGACAACAAGTTAGGCCCTGTTTGATAACCATTTAGATTTTGGTTTTTGAAAATTGTGTTTGTTTTCTCATCATATCTCTACCATGAATTTAATTTTTCTTAAGAAAATATTTGAATTTTTAACCAAATTCCAAAAACAAAAACAGGTTTTTGAAAACTACTTTTTTTAGTTTTCAAAACTTGGCTTGATTTTTTAAAATATATGTACAAAGTAGATAACAAACCAAGAAAACCCATATGTGAAAGTAGTATTTATAGGCTTAATTTTCAAAAACCAAAAATTAAAAACTATATGATTATCAAACGGGGCTATAATAGTTCACGTAGCCATACAAAGTTGTAGAGCCCAGCAAGCCTGCTTTGTAAGTGCAAGTTTGTACCTAGAAAGTAAAGCAGTGTTACTTAGAACCCCAGTAACTTTTACTTGCATCCAATTCACTATGAAATTAGCAGAAGGTTCTTGGTGGGACTTTCATCTGTTGTGAATTTTTGGTCCTTGAAGCTATTGTTGTAGAGCACAATAAATAGGATAACTTGACATATCAATAGCAGAAAAAGACTTTTGTCTTATTAGATACTAAACTGGAGTCTAGCAGATTCAACATTTTAGTGTTCACTGTTGCATCTTGCAACTTGGGAAAACAGGGATTACTTATTCAGTACATGTTCATATTTTTTTAATCTTTCACCTGTAAGGTCGTGAGAAGGACTTCTATCTGATGGTTTTCACTTGATTTCTCTTAGGCAGATGCAATTATGTCAAGAATTTTGGCCACAGTTGTTCAACTGGACAACGATGCACCCGCGACATTGTTAATCACTGCAGACACAGTATGCTTTGATTCCCTCCTTCTCATTCAGTATTTGCATTAACTCATATGAAATTAGAATATGGGATAACTTTTGAGTGTTTGTTCTAAAAACAATTCAGAGAACTTTTAAGTATTTTCAGAATTCTCAAAAGTCACTTTTAATTATGTAACTGAACATTTCGGAAAGCATTAAAAAAGTCATACCAAATTCATACTAGATAACAAACAAGTTACAAATTTCAGTTGTGCGAGGCTTGTGTATCTATCCATGATGCACCTTTTTTTTTGTGGTATCCAGTTTTTCTTTGACATTTTTTCTTATTGCCTTAGTAATCTATTAAGAAATATCTTAAGTCTTAATTACTGCATTTGATTGATTTTGAGGTGGTGGTCTATGAAGGGACAATTAGAGAGAAACCATCTAACAAGGACGAAGCACGGAAATTTATCAAAGGTCAATTGTCGTCCAGACTTCAGACAGTTATTACTTCTTCCTATAAAACGTAGTGAAAATTGAAGCATGTCTAATGATCAACTTAACCAACTGCAGGCTATTCCGGTAGTCATGCATCAGTTGTGGGCTCTGTACTCATAACCAACCTTAAGACGGGAACAAGAAAAGGGGGATGGGAAGAGGCAGAGGTATAATAAGCTTCAACTCACATTTTGTCCTCACTTAACCCAATTACAACTTTTACATGGTCCGAAGGCAAGTTGAATAATGTTGAACTAATTTTGTGTTGAAGGTTTATTTCTATGACATACCAGAGGAGATTATAGATAGCCTGGTAAACATGGGAATATTGCCTACTTGGATCTTTTCCAAAGCCATGCTTTTCGTTTACACTGTTTTCAAGTCTTATTGATGGTAAACTGCATCAGATTGAAGAGGACGTTACATTCAAAGTAGCTGGGGGCCTGATGTTGGAACATCCACTGACTTTGCCATTAGTTGAGACAGTGGTTAGTAATATAGCTCTACTGATTTGCTTTTGCAGACGTCCATACATTGTATTCTATGGTCTATAATCTATAGAAAGAATCCATTACTGATTTGGTCTATAATCTATAGAAAGAATGCATTACTGATTTACTCATAGACCTAAAAGGAGATTTTAGAAACTTGAGTTTTCTGTAACCTGAATGCCTTCGGTTTTTGGTTCTGTAATTTGTTGAAGTTGGTATATAGTATAAAATATGGGTTTCATGAATCTCTCTATGTAACGAATGGGATTAACTTTTTTATTATTATTATTTTGAGTTCAACAACATAGGAGAATTTTAATATTTGATCTCTTGATCGAAAGTATATACCTTAACATGCTCAGGTTGACAGGATTGACTAATTCATATCCTAGGATAAATGAGTCCACGTGCCAAACGTTCACTTAGCTATTAATCTCATGTTACACAAGTTTAATTGAGGAGTCAAAACTCCCCATCGTTGTTCTAAAACATTTAATCAAACAATGAATTACAAAAGAAAATTTTCCTGTCTGACAGCTCCATCTAAGCTCTGTTTTAATTTATCTGTACATCATCAACTTAATTGTCATCAAATATTACGGTGAAAACAAGTGATAAAGTCGTATTTTGTGGAAAAATTCTACCGAAGAGGCTTGCTTGTGACTCTGTCATTTGTCTATATCCCTTTGGAAGTTATATATAGGAAAATACAAATATGCCTGGAAACTGGATATTTTGCTATTGCACTTTATATTTACCATGTTCTCGTTATATCTAATTCTTGTCTGAATGTTCAAATGGGTATGGTCCTTGTTATTATTTTCTATTAAGAGAAGTCACATTCTCCTCACTTCTGTTTCAACTAACCCCCTTTGGTTTTACTATGAAATGAATGATGATCCTAACACTCTAGACCTTGACTTCAACTCTGTGGATGAAGAAGTTCACATTAATACCTAAAGAAATCAAATAGGCTAGGAGACTTCATAGCAAAGTACTTATAAAACAAGGTTGCTTTTACATTTTGCCCTTGTGTAGACATATCTATCTATCAAAACCTGAAGTATTTTTGGTGTATGACAGGTAGGTTCAACTGACACAGTGATGGGACTTCCCAAAGCTCTTACAGAGAAACTCATGAATGATTCTCTATAGCTCGCTAAGGTAACGAAAAAAACGAAGTTTTTTTTTTGACCTTTTGTTACATCACGTTGCTGCAGAAAATTAGGATTGAGATTCTTATTCTTGTTGGTCTCCATCTTGGTCATAGATGTTATAAGCCTCAGTTCGACAGGAACTGTTAACAGTGAGTATTTTTCCCCCCTAATTCATTTCCCTCAACTAATTTGCTGCCTACGAATTACTGTTTTTTTGACTTCTGGATAAACATGCTCAGATTGGTAAATTTCTTACACGAGGAAAAATATAGTACTTTTTGTCTTTTGAGGGGGTAAACTACAGTACCTTTTTTCCTAGCGCGACATAGGTTGGAATAGGGATTTGAGCTTTTAACTCCAAGAGAAAGTGTGAGCGTCTTAACTGTTGAGTTATGCTTATGTTGGCAAAAATATACTACTTTCTGATATTTAGTAGGGGTGATAGTCTTAACTGAAAACCGATCAAACCAAACCGATCTAGTGGTATGGTTCGGTTTTTTAGAAGAAAATTGGACATCTCGGTTTCTATTTTAACAAAACCAAAAAATATTGGTTCGGTTCAGTTTTCGTCCAGAAAACTCATTAAAAATCGAATCGAACCGAGGTATATATATATCTACTTCAAAAAAGCTCTAAATCGAATCTTAATCCATTATTGCACCATTTCATCCATTTTCTTTCAATTAATTTTAAAGTAAAAAAATGAGATTGTTAGCTCTATGAATTCTTATTGAGGTGTTGAGAAATTTTGGGACAAAAAACGCTAAAATAGAGGCTGAAACCAAGAAGTAAAATAGCAAAAAATTTGTAAAATGAAATAAAATAAAAATCGAAAACCGAACCGAACCAATGAACAATCGAACCAATGGTTTTGTCCTCTATTGGACATTGGTTTAGTTCATCTCTTGTTAAAACCGATTGGATCGGTTCGATTCTTGATTTGGTCTAAAATCGGACTGATATCACCCCTAATTTTTAGTCTTTAAGGATATATCACTTTAATCTCCCTCCCTCAATATGTAGTTTCAAATACTAGTCATCATTAGTTGTTATTCTCGTTGTGGACCTCAAAATTAAAAAGTTTGGATATTAATTTGTAGGTTTATATTTATTTTAGTCCATATGCTTTCAAAAGTTTTATTTTAGTCTTTAGATTTTGCATAAAAACCTATTAGTTATCATCAACTTTTCATTAATTATTTAATTAAAATTTAAAATACATTTGAAAACTTGACATCTAACCTATTATATGTGGTGTAGCTTCAAGCACTTGATTTGTGTAACATATATAACAAAAGATGTATGTTATGTTTTGGAAACTGGATTTTTTAAAATACCAAGGAAAAGAACAAAAGATGTGTGTAACATGTGCGTTATGTTTTCTGTTAAATGTTTTATTAAAAGTTGACGTGAAGGACCTAATTTTTTATGCAAAGTTTGATGGCTATATAGGATATTTAAAAGTTTAAAGATTAAAATAAAATAAATATGAAAGTTTGGACTTAAAAAATCAAAATAGGATTTAAATCAATATTTTTTTGATGTGGAATGATGATTTTCATTAATCTGAAAATAGAAAAGCTACTAAATTACACACATTATAACAACTATTAATCAATATAGAGATTAATCGTCATGATTATAGTTAATTAATATCTACTTCAATCATTGATTTGTGTAGATTAACTACAAGTATCCCTTGTTTCAAAGAAATGAAGATGGATTATTCACATTTCATTTGGTGGCCGAGTCAAATTGAAGTTAAGCAATGGTCAATGATAATTCTAAAAAAAATAGAGATATATGTCTCTTATAGTACTCATAATATGTGGAAGTATTGTACCTATCATGTTAAAGATCCAATGAATAATATGTTTAAAAAAATTGCTACGTTTACAATTATTTTTATAAAATGGAGTTACCCGCTCAAATTTTTCTTTGATATTTTATTAAATAAGATATAATAATATATTGATTATGAGTCCTTACAAATTAGAACTTTTTTTCATGTGGAGTGAAAGATTTAAATTTTTAATATTTTGATGAAAAATATATTTTTTAATCTATTGAGTTATATTTGAGTTGGCGCCAAATTAGATTAATCTAAACTTATAAAGAATTTTAAAATGCGGATTTCTTTTAAAGTTGATATGATGATAATAATGATTAGCATTCTGCAATCGGTCATAATTTCGGGGTTGAACTGGAGTTGAAGGAATTAACCCTCACAGTCCCAAAAGTCAAAAAATGCAGTTTTAATAATTATTCTGTTTATTTTAATAATTTTAAATTAAAAAGTTACCTTGTTTTATATTACGTTGTTCTGTATGCAATTAAATTGAATATCATAAACTTAACAAGGAATTAACAAATATGCCATGTAGTATGATGTAACTACCCTAACAATTTTCTTTGAAGACAAATGAAGATTAGGGACCAATTTTAACCATCTTTTCAAGGTTAAAGATAAAGGATTAAACCATTAATTTTTATTTTTTTATTTTTTTGAGTTTAACGTAGAGAGATTTCAACTTCTAACTTTTTGATCAAAGATATATGTCTAAATCAGTTGAACTTTGTTTAGGTGGACGACCAAATCATTAGATTTTGATATTAGTAACCAAATGAAATAAAATTATAACTTAAGCATCAAAGCCTACAAGTGTAATTTACTAAACAAAGAATTAAGGATATTAAAGAAAAATTGAAAGTCAAACAACATAATTCTTAAGAAACTTGACATCAATAACTAACTAACTAATGTGGGACTTGGGTGAACCTTTGACTTGAACATAATTCGACCGTGAGGACATTAGTAATATCTTTTAGATTTTTTTTTTTTAGTTCAACAATTGTGAGATGAAAGATCAAACCATCAAATTTTAAGATAGTAATTAATATATTATATATTGAGTTATGCTCGAATTGACATTTCTTTTAGAAGTTGTAAGTTTGAATTCTTACTCCTCATAAAATAGAAAAAATAGAAACAAAATTTCCTCCTCGATCGAGGCAAATTCTTGTAAGGGCCATTCCCCCGAGAAATTTGGCACCCCTAATAACCCTACTCTCCCTATCCCATGAGGAAATGAAATGGCATAAAATCTTCAAAGCTTCTTCTCATTATGGGCAATGAGATAGAGAGAGATTGAATGAGGGGTGTATTTTTGTAGTACCCTAAAGACATGAAGAGATGGACCTTCCAACAGGAAAGGGCAGGTTGTTTCACTGTGACATGTTTGGAATTATTCTAATAAGCTATGATTGAAACTAGTTCCTTCCAAATCTAATAAATGCCAATTACTAAGACAAGTAGAAAAGGACAATGATATTTCCACACCAGACATACCATAACCAAACAAAAAGCGCAAATATATTAATTGTTCAAATTACTTTTTGAGTACTTCAAATACCAATCTTACATCTCTCTGTTCACCTTTTTCTTCCATTGACCAAGTCATGTGATGCCCATTTTGGACTTAATTGAAAACAAAACTTTTCTTCCCTTTTTTTTTTTTTTTTTTTTTTTTTTTTAAACTATAAGATTGTTTCATCCCAATTTGCTTTTCAACTTCATCTATAATTCTTTGGAAGTTAATTTATATTCTAATCTTTAATTATTTTTTTAGAATAAATGATGTTATTCTTCCTTTAAAAAAAATATGATTTTATTGATAGTTGCGCACGGTTATTGATTATACAAGTCACCGAATCTTGATCCTTCAAGTGATCAAGTATAAGAGACCAATAAACAGTCCCAAGCTACCGTTAGTTTTTTGTACCTAATAATAGTACTTGAAATTTCTTCTAAGTCAATCCCATCAAAAACCAATTTTAAAAAATCCACTCTCAAATAGTTCTTTCAAGTAAAAACAAAATTTCATTCCAAAAGATCTGGAGCAATTTTTCAACACCCAACTCATTATTTTTATTTTCATTCAAAAGAAATCGAATCAAGTAACAAATAGTTATCAAATAACTACAACACCTCACCCGTAACCCTAGAAATTTGAAGAGAAAATAAGAATAGAAATGGGATTCAAAACCTAGAAATTATAGACCATTAGAGCACCCCATTGGATAACAAATTGAATTAACCCCATATCAAAATTCCAAAAAGGATTGAACAGTAAGAAAGATTTTGATAGAGAGTGAAGGTTTATTGTGTAGTGTCACAATTCATAGGGGCATCTCTGCAGAAGGGAAGAAAAAAGGGGGATATAAAAGCAAGTATTTGTAGCAGGGAAGGATGCGAGGACAAAATTAAGCAGAAAGCAGGTTGTGAAAGGACATCAACCAAACCCTAACCCTAGAAGGAACACGTCTTATACATTATCCATAATATCATAAAATAAATTAAATATGATTCCTTTTCCATAATATTAGGGCAATATTGTCCAATGGCCCATTTGCATCATCATGTCTTTTTTGACTCGTTTGTCAAAACAAATTTTCCCTATGAACGACAAATGGGTCCTATCCAAATCTTCATTTTACTCCCATGTGTTATTCATGTTTAACTAGGTTTATGATTGGTATGGCTTTGTTGTTTTTGAATGGTATAAAACAAAGGTTAAATATGTGCTTTCGTGTTTCATGTTTGAGAGTTTTTTTTTTTTTAATCCTATGTTTTAATGTTTTTAGTTATACTCTTTTTGTTGGTTAATGTTAATAGGCTAAATTATTTTTAAAAAATACCCTTAAACTTTATGTCATTTATTTAAAAAACATCTCTATTCTTTCAAAAGTTGTAATTGTTAGATTAGGTTAGATTTTATTTGATTAATTGGGTTTATTCTTGTAAGGGTATATTAGTCTTTTGCTTATTATTTACATTAGTATAAATAGGTCATTTAGTTTTGTATCTCATTATGCAATTCCATATCAATAAAACCCTAGTCGTCTTTGTTTGCGTTTCCTCTCCTAAATGTTATCAGTAATGTCACCTTTGACCTTCAATAAACATTTTCAAAATTACCCTTAGAGTAGAAATATGTTAAAATGTTGAACGAAAAATTGATATGGCGGTGACCTAAAACAACGTGGCAGTGATTGGGACACTTGCCTGGATTAAGACTGAAAGAATGATGTTCCGCCAAGTCAAACTTTTGTCCAACATTCTAATGAATTTTCTACTTCAATGGTAGTTTTGAAATGTTTATGAAATATCAAAGGTAATATTGCAACTTTTGAAACAAAAGGCAAAGTTCAAGGTATTTTTTTATATATATTTTAGCATGTTAATATTGGCATATGACAAATTTATGTGACATGATACTTAGTGAATTAGCAGAAATTTAGGAGATCGGAATTAGGTTACCTATATAAGATAAGAAAAGTTCCTAATTTGTCTTCCAAATTTCTTATGCTCTTTCTGTTATGGTTAATGTTAAAATTGGTTGATGATAAACTTACCTAATATGATATTTAAGCAGTTGATAGAAGAATTTAAGGAGCAAATTTAGTATCTAAGAGAGAAAAGTTTGTAATTCCTCCTCCAATTCTTTAAGAAATGGGTAGAAATTTTGACTTTACCTTTCTCTCAGATGGTCTAATTATTCTTCATTTAAATTTCCACCAATTCATTATATATTATGCCAGGTAGATTTATTCTCATCTGATTTTAACATTTAACAATAGAAAAAATATAATTGAAAAGTATTAAAACGTGTAACGTAAAAAATGAAATTGAAACTTTTTAAATAATATGGACTAAATATAAAACACACCAAAGTATTTTAGCCTAAAATAATCTCTCTTGATTACAAATTCTATGTTCTTCGCATCTAATCAATATGGTATTTGTAGATGCTACGTACCCAATCTCCATTTTCAGAAACAATATTCGAAGTTGCCTTTGCTTTCTTTTAGTGAAATCTAAAATATATATCACTAATATATATATATATATATATATATATATATATTCAAGACTTACTTTGTTTTCTGCCGCATCTATACTCATATTTTGTTAATTTTACACTTAATTTTTAGGTAAAAAATCAATTTATACATTGTATCAGTTTAAACCCTATATTAGATTTAAATCTAACTCTTATAGAGGAAAATTTCAAGCTTAGATCTTAATAATTTAACATATGATTTAGTTGAGTTGAGAAATTAACCTCACAAAATCTATGCGACCTACAAAAAGCCTCAACATAACCAACTTGCAAGTCTTAATTTCTTATGATAAAAATATTGGAGTTAAATTTAGAAATAGAGGTAGAAATATATTTGTTAGAATAAGACGGTTAGAACTAAGAAGTGCATGGACTCCCAAGAAGAAAAATAAAATACAATTAAGTAATAATAGAAAAATGGGTTTTCGAAACCTTTTCTTTTAAGATTTTAAAAACATTTTCAACATATTTATCCTTATCAAGATTTTTATTTTTTATTTTTTATTATTTAATTCTAAGTGTAGTTGGTTTGTTGTGTTTTTTTCTTATATTTTTTAAAGCTAACTTGAGTATAGCTCAACTTGTTAAGACATTAAATTTTTTACTAAAAAAGTTAGAGATTTGAATCTCCATTCCCACATGATGCTATTTTTTAAAATCTACCTGGTTAGGTTAATTTGGACATTTTTTAACTTGATTTTGAGTTTTTTTTTTAAATAATTATCTAGCTTGATTGGTTCTTGAACAAATTTCTTATTTATTAATTTCTCCATACATTCAAGTTGAGGTCCAATTTGATTAAAGTAAAAGTTTAAAATTTGATAAAAATGAATCTTTTCCGTATAATTAATACATTGTCTAGAAAACATTCCCTAACTTTTCTTTTCTTAGTCGTAGATGCAAATCTCTATCCCCTTGTTTGCATTGTCATATTTTTCTAGCAGCAGAAATAAACAAATAAATAAATCTAAACATAATAAAGTTGGTTAACATTTGATAAAAATACTGATTTAATATATTGTAGGTTACATTACAAGTTTAGTTATTGAACTTTTAAAATGTTGTCTAATAGGTCTTCAAATTTTGAAACATGTGTATTAGGTTCCTAAACTTTCAATTTTGTGTCTTATAGATCCTTAACTTATTCACAATTTTTCTTTTAAATTCACACATGTATTAGACACAAAATTGAAAGCATATAGTTCTATTGAGAACAAAATTCAATTTTGTGTTTATTAGATCCATGAATTTTTAAAAAAATCAAAAAGGTCAATGATCTATTAGACACAAAATTAAAAGTTAAAAGGATCTATTTGACATAAAATTGAAAGTTTATGACATGTTACATACTTTTGGACTTTAAAGACCTATCAAAGACACAAAATTAGAGGTTTAGAAACTCATAAGATACTTTTTGAAATACTTGGACTAAAATTCTAACTTATACTATATTAGGGGATAACCTTTTTTTTTCCCCACTGTGGGTAACCCCTTTAGTTTAAAAGTATTAAATATAGAGAAATGTGAAGTGGTAGATAACAGAAGAAGTACTGTGAGAGAAGAATTAGGATGTTTTTGAGGTGGGACAATTAGGAGTGTTATGTCTCTGTTAAAACACTGACAAACCCTTTTCAAAACAACACCATAATATATTGAATACACTACTACTTGGTACTCAATAAAGTTTCTCTTGAGATCTTCCAACTCCCCACTTTTGTTTCCATTCCCTTCTTTTTCTTCTTCTTCTTCTTCTTCTTCCATCAACACCCTTTTTAGTTTTTTCTTTTCTTCTTTTTTCCACTCAGTCAAACCAACAAAATTACAAAGCCCCACTCCACCAATAGAAAACCCCCCATTTAAAGACAGAGAAAGAAAGAAGATCATAGAACAGCCACCCTACAGAGAGAGAGAGAGAGAGAGAGAGAGAGAGAGAGAGAGAGAGAGAGAGAGATAGAGACAGATATTCCATAAAGTTTCTGATTTTATATATACTAGGTTTTAAAGGGCCTCCATAATTTTCTACACTGTGATTATTAGCCATCTAGAGAGAGAGAGAGAGATTAAAGAAAAAGATAGGGACATCTAGATAGAGAAAAAGAGATATAGGATAGATACACATTCTTCATTCTCCCTTGCATATCATTATCAACAAGGTGAAGAGAAAGCTGATTTTGGTCTTCTAGTAGCTCATTAAAAAGATAGCCACCTAATAAAGAAAGAGGCGTACTCTATATATTAACTAGAGTACCTTTTCTTTTTTCTTCCTTTTTTTTTTCCATTCAAACGGCAAAATCACCCACCAACCACTCAAGAAAAAACCTCGAAAAAAAAAAAAAGAGGAAAAATTAAAATATTATATTATATTATAAATTTAGCTGTCTAATATGTTAGTTGAACTTTAAAAGTGTTCAATAACTCTCTATTTTTTTTAAAAAAAATTTTATCTAATAAATATTTGACATATCATTTCTTTATGAAAGTTCACAGATCTATCAAACACAAAATTGAGAGGTCAAAATCATATTAAACACTCGTGCATATTAAGAAACAAGCCAAAATAAGTATGACTCATCGATAATTGACATGTACTCTTCTTTCTTTGAAATCGAAAGTTCAAATCTTTACATCCTATATTTGTTGTACTTAAAAATATATATATATATATTAAAAACGGAAAATATGTGAGAGATTTATATATACAAAATTTAAAGTTAAATAATATACTAAAACATTTAAGGATGTATAATTAGTTAAGAGGGAAAAAAGAAAGATTTTTGTGCCTAGAGAGAGAAAGAAGTGAGAGAGAGAGAGAGAGAGAGAGAGGGAGAAACAGACATTCCAGTTGTATCTTGGTTCTTTTGAGGAACGAACATTATAGTTTGACATAAATATTTGTGTTGTCGTCGTCGTTTAATTAATCCTCTTTTTTAATGATGCTTTTTTTTTTTCCTTCTTTTGGGGGGCTCTCCATTTTGAACAAGATCTCTCTTTGCATGCATGCATGCAAATACATGCAAATTTTTAAATAAAAATCCCCCCACCCATCCACACTCTCCCACGTGGCACCTCCACTCCCGGATAAGATCTACCAATATTATTCATTGCAAAAAGTATAATTATTCAAACCAACAAAAATAAATAAATAAATCAAATAAATATTACACCCCCACAAAACGGGTCCCACCGAATCCAACGACCTACATAACATCATCATTATACAGAGAGATAAAAAGAAATTAAAGAAAAAAAAAAAAAAAAAAAAAAAGGTTGGTTAGATAGAGGTATAGGGCATTTATAAGCAAAATCCCAGAGTTTTATGAGAATGCCTTAAAAATACCACAAAATCAGATTCTCTCCCTCTTTTTTTTTTTTTTTTTTTGGGCATATTGAGAGAACAGAGCCATCAAAATTCCACAATTTACAAAAGACTCTCACGTGGAATGAGGCAGTACCAATCGAGAAATGCGAGAACCAAAAAAAAAAAAAATTATAAAAAAATATATCGCATGTGGTGTGTGGATCAAAACAAACACGACACTCATTTCTGTCTCGGGCTAATCAAGAGTATTAATGTTGTTTTTGCCATTAAAACTAATAACAAATTAAAAATTGAGGACCAAACTTTTAGATTAGTATCAAATAGGTTTTTAAACTTTAAAAAATATCTAATAAATTTTTAAACTTTTAATTTTATGTCTAATCAGTTCCTGAACTACTTTAAACAGTGTCTAATTAGTCTCTAAACCTTCAAATTTATATCTAATAAATTTTTAAACTTTCAATTATTTGTCTAATAAGTCCTTGACGTATTTGATATTTTTTAATATTCACGAATCTATTAAACATAAAATTAAAAGTTTTTAATGTCTTGTTAGACACAAATTTCAATTCTATGTCTATTAGATTTACTAATTTTAAAAAATGTTAAACAAGTCATAAATTTATATAAGACATAATTGAAAGTTGAGACACCTATCAAATAAAAAATTTAAAATTTAAAAATCTATTAAATAGACAAAAACATGAAACTTAAACGATTAAATTTATAATTTAATATAATAATAATAAGGGAGAGAGAGAAAGAAGAGGAAGAAGAGAGAGAAAGAGGGCATCTTTTGGAAAGCGGTGGTCGTCCCGGTTTGTCCAACTCTGTTTCATTCACCAATCTCTAGACGATCTGATTCTCTTAGAGAGAGAGAGAGAGAGAAAAAGATCAAATGGGGTCGGAGGTTTTTGGTCATCAAATCATCGATGTGGGGTCAATTCAAGTTTGTGTGTTTTGTTTTTTTTTAATGGTCTTTTGAGAGAGAGTTATTGTATGTGTATCTTTGACTCAGAATCTCGTTCGAAAAATAGCAAACAAAAACAGATATAAGCTGCTTTCATGATCATGACACAGCAGAGAAGAGAAGAAAAAAGAGAAGAAGAGAAAAAGACTATCCATCTATGAAACAATATTTTATTGTATTATTTGTTACCATATCTTTACTTTTCTTTTCTTTCTTTTTTTTTAATTTCTCTCTCTAAATCTAAATCAATTGGAAATCTCCTGGATCTTCTGATACACAGTGGCACATACTCAAAAAGTAGCCAATGTGATTTTGGTCACTTTCTTTTTTTTTTTTTTTGGGTTTTTGAAGATGAGAGAAGGTATAGATGTGGTTATGCTTATCATTACGAAATTTGGGGTTCTCAGTTATGGGTTCACGTGATTCCTTCTCAACACGTACGGCTACTGACTCTAATCAAACCCAACACTGCCTGTTCTTCTCCTTGTTTCTTACTTTTTTTTTTTTTTTTTTTTTATTTTTCCTTTCTCAATCTCTAAAATCCCAACCATTCTTCCTTATATTTTCGGCATTTATGTCTATTTTATTTTTGTATTGTTAAAAAAATTCATGGGTTTTTCAACTTTTTAACTAATATATCCTTGTTGTTAGCTTCGTCAATGTGGCATATGCTTATATAACATACGATGGTGTTATTCAAAGTTTGTATAAGATTGACTAATTTTAAATAAATTTAAGTATTTAAGTGACATTAGCGTTAAATTAATGAAATTAGTGACAACTAAAGAAAGAATGAGAGTTCAAGCCTTAAGAAGAAATGAGAATTCTAGTTCATGACTATATAAAAATGAAAATTTTATTTTTTAAACCATTATAAATATGGTTTAAAAAAAACAATAAATAAAGGTAGGTTTGAAAAAGAAAAGAAGAAAGAAACAAAAAGTGATGGGAGGAAATTGAAAGTTTAGAGGATATAATGTTTTGTTGACCATACAAAAATAGGAGTAGTTTGAATATGGAGTTGTTAATGTTAATGTAGATAATTTAGGAAAATTGAAATTGGGAGTAATTCCATTTTGGTTTGGAGAGAGAAAAATGGGATACGGACAGAGGTTTTGGAGGTCTAATATTTAGGCCTCGTGATCGGAGAAGGCAGATCCATGGAAGACTGTTCCCTCTAGTCACGTGGGCTCCTTTGACTAACACAATTACCAAAATCTCCCCCCCTACCTTTTCTTTAAATTTGCTATATATATATTTTTTTTCTAGATCATATAGTGAATAGTGGTTTCCTTGCAAACTATTTCAGAAAAATAATTTTATGTTTCTGAAATTAAAATTCCATTAAAAAAAATCTCTCTCCAATCAAGAAAATGAGAATTTTTAATATTAACCGTGAAAATTGTATTTTTAATCATGAAATTGTTTATTTATAAAAAAGATGTTATTAATCGATTGATTAAAGTCTTGTTTGACGGATGTTTTTAGATTGGTAGCGTCAATAATGACTATCTAAAAAAAAGTATCGATAAAGATAGCTATTGAAGAGCAAGTACCTTGAATTGATACTAAGCCATTAAAGAATGTATGAGAACAATAGGTAGGTAAAAAGTGAGACGTGGATAGAAAATTCATCATTAAAAATGCAACTGAAATTAGAGTCAAAGTGAAGGACATGAAATACAAAATAATAATAAAAATAATTCAAGTTTTGTTTGATTATGGACATATGTAATATAAAATAAAAAATATATAATAATTAAAAGAAATGAGACTAGGTCAAGGGCATGATTGTGAAATATCACAGTACATAATAATAATTAAAGAGTTTGAGAATCAAGGTTTAGGTTGAGTTGGAATACGGACACATAATACATAATAAAAGCACTCAATAATGAAAAAATATAGTTAAAACTTAAAAATATGAGACCTAACTAGAGTTAGGGGTTAGAGATGAAGAATATAGATTATAAAAACAAATACTATTTTAGAAAAAATTAGGGTGATAGTGATCAATCCTAACTGTGCTCAAATGAGGATTCTCCAAAAATAAAAATAGAGTGATAGTGATCAATGTAATGTTGAATTTTCATTAACTATATTATCAAAATACTTTCACAACATTAGAATATCTCCATCATTTTTCAATGAAACGTTGATTCATTTTCATTCGTTTCTTTGTGTATTCAAGAGTATGCAGCCATAACATTCCCCACATCCCACGACACATAAACATGTGTGAGATATATAATGTCTTGTCTTGAGTTAATATTAAAATTTGAAAATCGTCCTTTCAGATCAATAAAGTTTTTCAAGAGGCCAATCAATCTAGAACCATTGCTCCATTCTAAATACGCTTAGAACTCTTAGTAAAGAAAAACAAAATACACTTTGTTGATATAAGATCGATTACTTTGACTTAACTATATATATGATTCATCAACCAAGCATAACTCAGCTAGTTAAGGTATATACCTTTGACTAATATGTTAGAGTTTCAAGTCTCTCCACCCTCATGTGTTGTTGAACCATAAAAAAAACCTATTTATTGTTTTTTTTAATAAAAAACCATATATTATTCCAAATATATTTGCATGATCCCAAAAGCCTTCTATATTCAATCTCCCTATTTAGTTCATTCATGTGCCATTTTTCTATCTGCCTACCCAAGAACCACTCCTTATTCAGGCTTCTTCTATTGCACAGATCATCATTAATCCCCTCTCGTTTTGGAAACACGTTTGATAAAGAAATAATGTTCAACTTCAAAAGCAACTTAGGAAATAATAATAATAATAATAATAATCATAATCATACATCAAGCTTATAAAAAAATGGTTTCCTCTTCAACAAATATGAGAATGGAAATTCAAACCCCTTTAACCTTAAAAAAAAAAAAAAGTAGCGTAACTCCTAAATGAGTGCTCATGTTCCAAATCGTTAAAATAATATTTTTAAGATAGGTATTAAAAATAAAAGTAAATAAATAAAGAGTGATGAGATGATATAAATTATACCCTACCATACCACTACGATCACTGACTCACTGACTCGATGACTGAGTTCCGGTCTCTCACTAAGTTTTCTCTCTCTAGAACATGCAAGTTGGGCCCCATCCCTTTCTCTCTCCTCTTCCCCTTTATATCTTCCTTCTCCTCTTCCCTTCTATTTTATATATTTCCCAATTCAATCTTTTTTTCTTCTCCAATCTCCCTCTCTTCCATTTCATTCCCCTTCCGCCGGACGAACAAATATGATGCACCATTACGGTGGCGCCGGCGGCGGTGCCTCTTCCTTTTCCGTCTTCTTGTCGGTGCCCAACCACGGCGCCAGCGCCCATGAGATGATGGACATGTATTCTAATAATTATGCTTCCTCCTCCTCTTCTCCTTCTTCCGTCGATTGTACTCTCTCTCTCGGTACTCCCTCTACGCGATCGTCGGAATTTGATTCCGACAAACGCGCCGCCGCCCGCCATCACCGGCGCTCTGCCGGTTCTTATGTCTCTAACTTCTGTTGGGATTTGTTGCATCCTAAACACAAGAGTGCTGGCCGTTCCGGTGCTAGTAATACTGCCGCCGTCCCTCCCGGTGGCGATCCGCTTCTTGCTCGCCGTTGCGCTAACTGCGACACCACTTCTACTCCGCTCTGGAGAAATGGGCCGAGAGGGCCTAAGGTAAATCACGTGATTTTAAATTATGGAAATGATTTTAATTTTTTTTCTAAAATGCAAACGATTTTTTTAGTTCAACAATATTGATTAGAGATTCCAATTTGACCTTTTTGATCGAAGTCATAACGTGTTAAGATATGTTTGAAAGTGATGTTGAAATAGTTAAAATCACTTTCGTCTGTTTAAAATGACTTTAAAACATCTTTTTTATAATTTAAAATTAACTTAATTTTTAATTTTATACTTTTAAATATAATTTTTCATACCATAAAAATTGATTTTGAGTAATAATTAAAAATGTTTTAGAATAATTTTAAATTCGGTTGAAGTAATTTTAACCCAAATATGTCTTTAGTATGATTAGATCTTCAAATTGAAGATATTATTTAATAGTTTGACTGGTTAAGACTTTATAATTTTGTAGGAATGTTAAACATTTATAAATGTAATTGAATTAAAAGGAGGATTGAGATGGATTTAAAATGAATGTAATTAGAACTAAAAAAATCAATGTATCAGAATTTAAAAATTAAAAAGTTAAAATATGACAAAGGTGTTAAAACGTCTTAAAGAATTCGATTAACGATGCGGAATCTCACTATGTTAGTCTCAATTCTTTTTAATGTAGTAAAAGAA
This sequence comes from Trichosanthes truncata, assembly GCA_033996785.1. NCBI lineage: Eukaryota > Viridiplantae > Streptophyta > Magnoliopsida > Cucurbitales > Cucurbitaceae > Trichosanthes > Trichosanthes truncata. The sequence goes on from JAWPNB010000003.1 coordinate 77,248,195, forward strand.
TTTGAATTTATTTATTCAATTGAAATGCATAAATTTGAATTTAAAATCATTCAAAAGTCTGAGATTCCTAATTGATTAACATTTGAATGTTATGAACTTGACTGCAGTCGCTATGCAATGCGTGTGGGATTCGGTTCAAGAAGGAAGAGCGGAGGGCGGCGGCGACGGTGAACACCACGGCGGCCGGAGTGGCGGTGGAATCAAACAACCACCACCAACACCACCATATGTTCGGCGGAAACTATACGAATTCAACTACGTGGGTCCCACACCACTCGCCGGTGACGACTCAGAAACTTCCGTGCCTGTCGCCGGCGGCCATTAACAACGAATCAATGTTCATTGGAAACGACGACGAAAACGGCATTTCCTTTCTCTCTTGGCGCCTTAACGTCACCGATCACCGGCCCAGCCTCGTCCATGACTTCACAAGATGAGCCCCAAAAAAAAAATCAAAAAGGAAAAAAAAATTCAAATGCCCCAGACCCAGATTAATCGAGCAGTTTCTTTTTTTTTTCTTTTTTCTTTTTTTAATTTTAATTTACAGTACGTATTTCTACTGAAGATGGCGATGGTTAAAAATCCGATTCCTTTTTCTCTATCCTTTCAATGGGACGGAGTGGATTTAAGCTGAGATAATTATAACTCTAGCTACGTTGTTCTTAGTTTTTTTTTTTTTCCTCCTCTTTCCCAGCGTCCAAACAAGAGTTTTTTCTTTTTCTTTTTCTCTTTTTTACTCGGCCAATAAATTTTAGATTAAATTAAATTACATCTCTAGTATCAAAATTTTTAAGGTTGTGTTCATTTGGTCTGTGTTAAAAAGTTTTAAGGTTCTATTTGATAATCATTTAGTTTTTTATTTTTGAAAATTGTGCTTATTTTCTCATCAATTATTTACAAATTCTAAATTCTTAAAAATAAAATTTTAACAACAAAGAAAAAAAGTAATAACAAAACAAGAAAAAATCTGTAGGTAGAAGTAATATTTATAGGCTTAGTTTTCAATAACTATAAACCCTAAACCAAAAACAAAAAATCAAATGGTTATTAAACAAAGTCTAAATTTTCAATTTTGTGTCTAATAAATTTTTTAACCTTCAATTTTATTTTTAATAGATTTTTAACATATTCAAAAAAAATTAAAATCAACTGATCTGTTAGATATAAAATTGAGTTTTATGTCTAATGAAATTCTAAACTTTCAATATTTTGTATCTAGTAAGTCCATGAATTTTAAAAAATGATGAATAGATCAAGAATCTTTTAGACACAAAATTAAAAATTTAGGGACTTATTGAATTTTTTTTTTTAATGTTTAAGAATCTATTAGATACGGGTTAAAATTGAAGGATATATTGAACACAAATATTTAAAGTTCATATATTTATTAGATACTCTTTAAAGTTTAAGACACAGATTTGAAAGTTCAAGAACTCAATTGGTACTACTTCAAAAAAAAAAAAAAGAAGAAAGGGTAAACATGTAATTTCAGCGAAATTATATGTAAATATTAGTTCTGACAAATGAAAATGGTTTTTCATGTGAATGTCCTAAAAATGATGAAGGGATAAGGATTTTGGGACAGTGAAGTGAAGTTAGTGAAGTGTGAGTTTTGTTGTGGTGTGAGATTTGAGATTTTTGAGTGGTGTGATCTGATGATGATGGATGGCCTTTGGCTTTGATTTTTCCATTGGGAGACCCGCCGCCTGTTTTGTTTTTTTAATGTTTTTGGTTTTCGTTTCGTGTTCTTTTCCTTTAGGTATCATGGTTTTATTTCGAAATCCTAACTTTTATGGAAATATCCACTTCAAATTTCCACACTCCACCCCATTCTTAATTCTACCTATTCAAGAGTTAAATTTTGTGATCATGGGAATAAACTTTTGGTTTAAATTACCAATTTAGCTCATGAATCTTGAGAATTACCCTTAGTCATGTAATTTAGGTTCTAGTCTAAACCACTCTCTTAATCTCTAAACCAATAAAACAAATAATTTATGGTCAGAAGATTATAGACATTAAGTAAATAAAAGCATGAATAGAATTAAAGATCATTAAATCAAGGCATTCAATTAAATTAAAATATACGATCTAATGGCTACATCAATTCCTATGATATAGAGTTTAGCCACTCATGCTCATTACAACCAAATCTAAACTCAATAGCAGCTCCATAACAAAAACTACAAGATTAAGGAAAATAAAGATAAAACTTTCGTTGTGTGTCAATTCTCATCCCTGTTATGATCTCCACTAACTTGAGCTTGAAAATCTCTTCCTCTTGCTCCAAAAGCTCTTCTTCCTCTCAATTGTGTGTAAACTCCGTAATTAGAGTTGATCTCTCCAAAATTTGCTCCCTTTCCAAAAACTCTCCTTTGAATGAAGAGAATGTGTGTATTTATAATGGGTCAATCTATATCCTAAATTAATTGAGAATCTAAAATCTAATTAAATTAGGAGTCCAAATCAATTTAGGATTACATATTTCTTTCCAAAAAGCATCCCAAAATAAATATCATTTTCGTAGCGTCGAGATGCTAGGGGGCAGCGTCGAAATGGCTGCCTTTAAACACACATTTTTTTCAATTTAAAATGGTAGCGTCAAGAACTCTAGGCACAACGTCAAGACGCTACAAACGAAACTTGAAGCACATGTATCTACTGTGACGTCGATCGAGCAGCGTTAAGTGGCGTTTTGTGTAGCATTGAGACGCTTGAAGTAGCGTCTCAACGCTTTCCCCTCGAATAATTGAGCTTGAAGTCATTCCCTTCTTCAATTGGTTCTTCAATTTATGTCTAATTAGCTCCATTTTCATCATAATTTTTCTAGAAACTTCGGTTTTACTCTAAATACTCGATTTCTACAAAATATCCAAATATGATTGTGAAAGCATATATTTAAGCCCCAAAACTGACAATAAATAAAGCCTAAAAATAACACATTTGGCATGACGTATTTAATACGGTATGCTGATTGGATTAAAGAGGACAATTTGGCATGACGTGAATATAAAGAAATATGTCAACTAGATAAAATAAGGATAGTTAGAGTTAAAATTTGAATCTAAAATGTATTTTGTCCATCTATTCTTCAAATTTTGTTTTTATATATCTGCTTTTGTTATGTATAACTTGCCTACTTTGCCTATTTTTTTTGTGTTATGTGTACCATATCATCATTGATTAATATATGTCACACCAACATTTAACCAATGTTGTGCTAACTACGAGGATTTATTAGAATAAAATTAAAAGTTTATGAATATAAATAAAACTTTTAAAATTTTAATTTAACCTAAAACTTTTCTATGTTATTCAACTTCAAATAAATCATTTATATTCAATTTTGATACATCGTAATGTGATGATAATAAGCTACAGCACCTACCCTTGATAAAAAGAATCCCATTTTCATTTTTTTTTTTTTTGTTCATTTTAGGTAAGCAAAATAAAAGTTGTTATGTGTGTTGACTAATAAAAATATATATAGTATTTTCATTTACAAATGATATAGTTAGACCTTTCAGGATTCTACATAATAATGTTTTAGATGGATTAGACTAACTATAGTAAGAGTACAACTTCATTACTTTGGACCATTATTTTATGGTAATGTAAGGTATTCATGGGGTGGGCATCTAAATTATTAATAAATATATTTGCTTTATCAAGACATTTTAACATGTCTATGTAGAAGGGATCTTAAGAGCTTTTAATAAATACACATTTTTAATATTTGTTTCTTTTATATATGAAATTTAAATGTTTATATTTGTTTGAATTCAACTTTAATGGCAGAAATGATTTTCATGAAACAAATTTTCAAGAAAAAAAATGGGAACGCACATCAAGCAGTCATTTGGGTTTAAGGTATTAGGATTAATTATTGATGCTATATTACGCCCACACATTTTTGTTTGGTTTCGACCCATGAAACTTCATTCGAGCATGTCCTAAAGTCTGTAGGTTTCTTAAGACCAAATCATGATTGGACCAACCTTTAAATTGGATTAATATTTAAGATCGGTCACTAGTACGGTTCAAGTTGGATGAAAATTTTATTCTCTTTTTTATCTTTGACGTTATTGAGACTTTGATCAATAGCAAGTCATATCGCTCTTAAAATCAAAGTGCAACTGTACAAGCCTTTCAATTGTGATAGTTGAGATCTATTCCCTAAGTTGAATGAGGGGCGCTTTGTTCTCATTTTTTTAGTGAGGTCTTTGATCATTAGATAGTCATTTCAGGCTTTTAAGGCATTTATCATTCGGTGGAAGGGGAATAATAGTAATGATTTCAACTAGGCTAGGAAGACAATCTCAACTATAGGTCTAAAGGAAAATTAATTAATGGTGTTTCTTCTGTAGGCAACAACCCTTTTCATTTAATTGTTTGGCATACCCATAAAACCATAGACACAACTCATTCATAATTGTTTGGTATGCCCATAAAATTACCATAAAGAAAATTCATCTACCCACTAACTTTTGGCTTTTGGTGAGTCATTATTAAGGATCTTTTTGTTGGAACTCCTCAATTAGTAGCCTATTCCTTTGCTTGAGAATAATGGTCAAAGTGTTGAGAACATCAATTGAATTTGATTATCATAGTAAAGACCTTGGTTGTTTGTGACATTACTATATTGGCCACTAGCAACCATCATTTCTAAGCATGAATATAGTCATTAGCAACCCCAAAAATTAGAGCCAGTTCCCTAATCATTGGAATTTCTATGGCCAACATCATACCAATTTTTCATCCAACTCCAAAAATTTTCTCTTTTTTACTTGCAAGTAATTTCAAACAATAAATTTTCAACACCTACAATGTCTCATGATAAACCAAATTGAGGAGTTGAAGAGAGGTAGAAAAATCATGTTACCATATAAGGACGGGAGGGGTTCTCCCTAAGTTAGAGATGATAGAACAAATGAATACCTTGACATTTATCTCATCTAAGTCAAACCAAGGTGAAATGGACAATAACTAGCACTTGATATTATTAATGACTCATCAAGTCAAGAAAACGAGTGAGATAATTTACAAAAATAAAAATATAGTACTCTTGTAGTACCTACTCTCTTCTGTTCACCTTAAGAATTTTTCTTTATAAATAATTCTTTAGTATTGTTAGACCCCATAACATTTATTAAATGATGTTGAAGTGACTGAAAATGAACAACGTAGTAGTATCCATATTACCATAGTACAGAAATTTTTTTCGATAATTCACATAGCACGATAGAAATTAAACAATTGAGCCAAGTGTTCGAATCACTAAAACTAATGGGCCAAGTTTCCTTTATACCAAGCCCATAGAAGAGCCAATATATGATAAATGTAATTTTATACCTATTTTCCTAGTCATCGACCTGAGGCGTTGGAACCGCCCACCAAACTAAACCAACCAATTCCTAACTCCAAATTTAAACCCTTTGCCTTCATTGCTCCAAACTTATTCCAAATTCTACTCCGACGAAGAGCCATGGTGAACTTGGTTGCAGCTCAACGCCCACTGTTACATGCCCTAATGAAGATGGCCGGCGTAGTGCCTTACTCCGTCGAGATCGAGCCCGGCACCGTCATGAACTTTTGGGTCCCTATCGAGACTCTCCCCAAGCCCAAGAAACGCCAAGAGCCAAAACCCGCACAAAAACCAACCAAGCCTGTTGTGGTTTTGATTCATGGCTTTGCTGCTGAAGGTATCGTCACTTGGCAGTTTCAGGTATTAAATCATTACTAAACTTAAAAACTCAGAAAAAAAAAAAGGTTACTTTATAAATACCACTTACATAATTTTGAATACAAAATTATTGTTAATGGACGATAATAAATTTAGAGCGTATTTAATGTTTTATCTAGATTTAATTTTGAAAATTTTTTTAAAAAATATTGAATGTTTGGCAAGGATTCAAAAACTAAATTTGTTACTAAGACGTAAATTAACCTTAATTTAGGTCAAATTTCTTATTTTGAGATGAGTTTGTTTTTAAATCACTAACCAAACACACCTACTTATCTAGGTAGGTGCCCTATCCAAACAATACTCCGTTTACGTGCCGGACCTCATCTTTTTTGGCGGCTCCGTCACCGACAAAGCAGAGCGGTCACCGGCGTTTCAGGCAGAGTCTTTGGCGGTAGGACTGGGGAAGCTCAGGGTCGAGAAATGCACGGTGGTGGGGTTCAGTTATGGCGGGATGGTGGCGTTCAAACTGGCAGAGCTCCGACCGGACCTGGTGGCCGGGATGGTGGTTTCCGGTTCGATTTTGGCGATGACTGATTCGATCAGCGGCGAGACGTTGCAGAGATTAGGGTTCGGGTCATCGTCGGAGCTCTTACTTCCGACCTCAGTGAAGGGCCTGAAAGCGCTTCTCTCCGTCGCCGCTCATAAAAAGCTCTGGTTTCCTGATCGACTCCATAAAGACTTCCTTGAGGTGAGTGCAAATATTTTGTCTTTGTTCCTTTTTTTTTTTAATTTATGTATTTCGCAAGTTTTCAGATTATAATTTCTGTTTTTTTCACTTTATTTTATTTTTTTTGAGTTCAACAACAATTTTGAGGTGAGGGATTGAACAATCTACTTTTAGGATGGTAAACTGGTACCTTAATAATAATAATTAGCTCAACCAGTAAAGATATTAATAGCCTTTGTGTTTTTTTGGTAAGCTCATCAAAAGTGTGATTGAGCTAAGGCTCTTTGATAACAATTTTTTTTTTTTTTTTTAATTGTGTTTGTTTTTTCAAAAATTACAGTAGTTTTTATCTTTAAAAAAATATTTGAACTCTTAGTCAAATTTTGAAAACAAAAACAAGATTTTAAAAATTACTTTTTTTAGTTCTCAAAACTTAAACATTCATAAAATATAAATAACATAATCTTTTGAGTGGAATTAAGTAGAATTAGTGTTTATAAACTTAATTTTTAAAGACTAAACGGTTATCAAATTGGTCTTAAAAGTGCTATTAATTGTTTGTTTGACAATTTTTTTTTGAATACAACAATTGTTTGTTTGACATTGAAAGGTAGGTTAGCACCAATAATTTTCATTTGACAATGAAATTAGAGATTTGAGATCTAAGATGTAACCATCGATAAAAATTGTATTTTGGTTTAGAGATATATGAAAAAAAAAACCCTTTTTGTAATATCTTTCCAATTTTTTTAAAAAAATAATTTAAATTTTGTATTCAAGCAATCTTCATCATTTTTGCATTTGATGTATTCAGAATAATCAATTGTTTCTACTAACATAAAATTATTATAAAATAGATATGAAGTAAGCTCTTTTAGGTCTCTTTGTGTTCAAAATGATTTTTATTGTCACTGATGTATGTGTTTTTCTACTAGAAAACAAACATAATAAAAACTATATGTGAACCATTATACATAAACGCACGTAGGTAAAAAATTATTTTACTAATCAAAGTACGTCAACACATTAGTACATTAAAATTATGATTCCTAACTTATATAAAAATTGTTATATCTATACCTATACATAGTTTTTTTTTTTTTTTTTGAAAGATGTTTTATATATAATTTAGAGTTACATATGTTAGGTGAAATAATGAATTTTATTTCATTGAGATAAAAAGGAAATAATAGGCAAAGACAAATGCTTCAAGCAAAGTTCAACCGGTTAAGTTATTAATATATTTTTGGTTAAAATATCATTTTGGTCCATGTACTCTGAATTGTGGTCCATGTACTTTCAAATGTCTAATTTTAATTCATGTACTTGCAATAAAACTTAAAATTGGTCCCTATGATAAGTTTGAAGTTAATTTTTATCGAAATTGGTTAAATAATAATAATTTTAAGACAAGAAAAGACACAATGTAAACATATTTTCAAAATTTATAGAGGGAAAACTAATAAATACTATTTTTTTAAAAAAAGAATTTACAATAAACTAAGAGTAGAAATCAATTTTAAGCTTAATTGAAAGTACAATGACTAAAATTAGACATTTGAAAGTACATGAACCAAAATAGAACAAAACCCAAAGTACAGAGACCAAAATGATATTTTAACCTATATTTTTTTTTAAAAAAAATCATTTTTTACCTTAAACTTTGCAAGGTGTCAATTTTCACTTTAAACTTAGACAAGTACTTCAATTTTTACCTTATGTTAAATTTCAGTCAATTCTCCTAATAATTTTAACAAATTGAAGGGTAAAATCTTCAACAACTCACTGATTTCAATGGAAATCAAGGTTTATACAAAATTAAGTAGGATTAATGCATAAAATTGATCATGTAATAACTCTACCAAAACTCACACATTTCAACAAAAAAATCAACTTTAGTGTCATTTTTCTTTGAAGTCCTTTTAATATCATATTAAACGTATGTTTTATAATTCAATGAAGATACATCAAAATACTTTTATTAATTATTATTCAGATAAAAATCTACTAGGAGGTAAAAATTACTGACACTGTTTTAAACTTAAGATAAAAATTGCAACACTGACCCAAATTTAAATTGCAATTTGATGAAATTGAAAGTCAAGAGTAAAAAGATAAACATCTTGCCAAGTTTAAATGTAAAAAGTGATGTCAACCTAATAATAGCTAAATTATTTAAGATATATATCATCGACCAAAAGGTTAAAGGTTCGAATCTTCCTACCCCACATGATGTTGAACTAAAAAGAAAGGTATAAAAATTATTTTTTTTTCTATTTTGTTTATAAGTTATTAAGTTTCGAATGTTTAAATACATATTTGACGTGTTAAACTTTCTTTAAAAAAAAAAAAAAAAAAAACTCAGACACTTCGCAATTATTGCCCAACCAACTTACCTACTCTAACCTAATTAATTTGAAATTCAATACTCTAATGATATGGTGGAATGGGATTATATATGTATATTGAAATGACAATTTAGAAAAGAGGGGACATACTTACATGATGGACCTAACTTTTACCTAATTGAATATTATTTAACTTTTTTTTCTGAGTTCGAGTATTATTTATTTCATATTTTTGTAAGGGAGGAAAAAAAAGAAGAAAAATTGTAGTAAATTAAGGATCTATGAACACTTATTACTACTTACATATGCAGACTCCACCCCAGGCTGGCCATTCCCACCACAGTGGAAATTCTTCCGTTTCTAATTATAGGCATATTTTAGTTAATGGTTCTATAGTGGACATACCAAATCATCCTTACAAACTCTAAGATATTATTACAAAGGATTAAAGAAAAAATCGAGAGTAGGCATTCAAAATTTTCTTGATTCATACTCCAAAATATTTTTCTCTCATTAAAACCAATAGATTTTAATTTGTAAAAGTTACGTGGTTATTTCATTGTGTTCCAAACAACCTCTTTATCATAGTAATAGCCTATCTTTTAGAATAATTTTAAGTTCTTTATTTTAAAAATATTATAAGATTGTGAATAGTGATTTCAAATGCACAATAAACTTTATTTTTGCCCATCTAAAAATTTATTTGTTAAAATAGTATTGAAATGAAAACATTTTTTTTTTGTTTTTTTTAATATCAAAACAAAAAACATACTCTTGAGAAAAATGGTCAAACATTCCAAGGTATTGAAACGATTAATTTTCTAAAAGTTGTTGAGATTAGGGAATTAAAAATAAATTTTAAAAAATAATAATAAAAGAGTCGTAGTGTAGGAAAATGACATTAAAATTAACACATACTTTAGTAACTTTATTTCTTTAATTCATATATCTAAATTGATTTAGTTCATTTCAAATACATTTTAATAGAATCATGAGCCAACCCATCTAATCACTTCATCACCCAGCTAACTCAAAAAAGAAAAAAAGAAGTTTTTAAAGTTCACCCTTCTTTATTCATATATTTATTTTTTATTTTTTTATTTCCATGATGAATAATTGCAGGTGATGTTCAATAACAGAAAAGACAGGGCAGAGCTCCTTGAAGGTTTAATTATCAGTAACAAAGACACCACAGTTCCTAAGTTCACACAGGCAAATATTTCAACTCTCTCTCTCCTTCCCTCCCTCAGTCTCCATTTTCTTTCAGTTGAAGACTGATCATGATTCTTCATTGATCTCTTTGCAGAAGATACATCTTTTATGGGGCGAAAATGACCAGATTTTCAAGGTTGAGCTTGCCCAAAAATTACAAGAGTATGTTTGTTTTTCATTTCGTTAAACTAACCATTCAGAGTCCCAATTTTGTTCTGACTATTTGAAGATTCATGATAATCATGCTAAATTATCATAAACATATATTTCATCCAAAATAAAGTGATATGACATCTACTCCAAAAACAATAATAGATTCTCATCTAACTACCATAGGTTGGTCTAATGATCTATAAGAGACGTGTAAACAATAAAGGGCTTAGAAGGAATGAGTTCAAGTCATGGTAGCTATCAACCTAGGATTTAATATCTACGAGTTACCTTACAACCAAATGTAGTAGGGTCTTGTTGTCCTATGAAAATAGTCGATGTTGTGCATGAGCTAGCTTAAACACTCACAGATATCCCAAATAAAAAAGATCTCATCTAGACGTTTAGGTTGTATCTACCCAAATTAAAATGTAGAAACAGAGGTTGGGATCGTACCTATAAGACGAGATGTGTAACTCGTTGATTGCACTGTGGTCTTAAATTTAATCCAAACCATACATGTGGTGATGTGTTTGCAGGGAACTTGGCGACAATGCAACATTCCGAGGCATACCCAAGGCGGGTCATTTGGTTCACTTGGAGCGACCCTGCGTCTACAATAGGTGCCTCAAGCACTTCCTTGCTACCCTGCATTCAAATGCCCAAACCAAATAAGACACCAAATTGGCTTCTTGGTATTCTGTTTTCCAGTTTTCTAAACAAACTTGCACATTCATGTATTTGATCGAACAATGGTTTTTTTTTTTTTTTTTTTTTTGCATAATGTGTGATTTTTCCAACCTTTACGAATCCTTAATGTTTTGATTGTTGAAGATCTCATATCTGAAAAATGAAGAGAGACCTCACAATTTATAAAATACATGAGTTACTCATCTCATTGCCAATTAGTTTTCATATGGAACTCCATGTTTATCTAATATGATATCAGAGCCCATAAAACCCAAATGAATATTCGGTTCAAAAAAAAAAAAATCTGATCCAAGAATGGTGAACCCAAAGAGGCACCATCTTGAAGAGGCATGTTGAGGATCCCACATCTGAAGGATGAAGAGAGACCTCATAATTTATAAAATACATGAGTTACTCCTCTCATTATAATTGGTTTTGAGATGAAACTTCATATAATAGAGATATTGATATCTAATTTTACAATAAACTGTATAAATTGATTTTTGGTTTTGTCCTTGATGTCTTAAAGGTTTCAATTCAACCCCCAATCTTCTAATTTGATATTAAATAATTGGAAAGAAAACAACTAATTGAAATTAGAAGATTACAGCAACAAAGGAACTTTTAAAATGTTGAGGATAAAATTGAAAGCAACTAAATACATCAGGAACATTAGGTATAATTTGACCTTTTACCATATCTAAGGAACGAAGCTAAGCAGAAAATTCCATCCTCAACATATAGGAAAGTAAACTGCAGAAATTGATTGAAAATAACCCAAGGAATGAAAATGTGTGTTTCACTGATATAAATTTAACTGAGTAAATAGTTTTAAGCCAGTACAACCACCATAAATAACTGCACAACGCCCTTTAACTAAACATTGGACCTTATTAGATTACATGGGGTTCCATCTCAAAACTAATTGGCTATGAGAGGAGTAGCTCATGTATCTTATAAATTGTGAGGTCTCTCTACATTTTTTTAATGTGGGATCCTCAACATGCCCCTCAAGATGGTGCCACTTTGGATTCATCATTCTTGGATCGGATCTCAATTTTAATTTTCGGACCGAATACCCGTTTGGGTTTAATGGGCTCTGATACCATATTAGATTACATTGAGTTTCATCTCAAAACCAATTGGCCATGAGAGAAGTAGTCATGTATCTTATAAATTGTGAGGTCTCTCTACATTTTTCCAATGTGAGATCCTCAATAGACCTAAATAACAGAAAATAGTTATAACCATAACCAAACTTAAACAAAGCAACAAGGCGACAACTAATTCATTATTACACTATACATGCCCCTCGAACTCTTGAAACCTTAAAGGATGTGATATGAGTTTGGAATAAAGAAATGAAAGCGAGGCATAAACTGGGATTTGGTAAATAAATCAGTAAGTTCAGAGGCAGTCAATATATACTTCAAACAGATATCCTTACAAACAACCCATTCCTAAATAAAGTTCAAAGTAAATTTCGACGTATTTTGTGCAGGCAATGAAAAACTGGATTGGAATCAAGCCGAATGAAGGATTGATTATCAAATCAAAGAACTAGTGGGGAGATTCCATAATCAATATTATCAATTTATCATCTGTCTAATATATTCAATATTAGTAGAACTTGTTGCTTCAACTTCCCAAAGTTCAACCAAAACATCCAACCCATGGATGCTATCATTGCGAACAATAGCATTATCAAATGGTAATCCATTTTCATAATCTAAGCAAACTTCATCATCTCTCTATATATAACAGAAACTGTAAAGAAGGATCACAATTTAATATAGCCTTCTTTGTACGACATTTCATGTTCATAAGGCTCTTAAAGCCTTCTCCATTGGAACATCTCCTATAAGATGGGGAGGGCGAATTGCAATTCCAGAGAAAATATTCAATAGAGTAATATCCATACTTTCTACAACCATAATAAATCAATGAGATGAACTCCAACACCTTATCATAAATTTAAAAGAGCAAATTTAAATATTTCCAAAGTACTTTTGGTATTTCGTAGCATGGTTTATGCAAGAAAAAGAAAATGCTTTCATGAACGCCTATCTTTCGGACTTTGTTTAATCTTTCACTAAAACATTTCCTAATGCATCTAGAGAACACTTATTTTTGGTGTTTCCATCGCATTGACGATGACATCCAAATAACAAAACTCTAATTGTTATATATCTGAAAGAATAAAAACCAAAGTATTAGAAAGGCCAATGTCCAGGATTTTCAAATATATTTCAAACTAAAAAGTTGGAAGATGCCTCGTCTGTGCCAAATTCAGGGAGAACATAAACAAATACTTTTTTCTTCTAAGTTCATTTTCTTAGGGGGAAAGAATCATGAAATCGTTAAGGGTGACAAAGATTCAACAAAATAACACTACATCGGGGAGTCCACACACGACCAAAATCTTAAAATTGAAACAGAAAGCTTATGTAATGAAAAATGAAACAAAGATGGAAAAAAAAATTAAGACAAGCAGAAAACAGAAACTTGTCCAATTTCAGAAGATAAAAATAACCTTTAGACATGAAAAGTACCAATGATGGCTGTTTATTAAATATCCCAATCCCTTTTTTTATGAAGAAAAGACTTGAGGTTTTAACTCATACTTTGAAATTATATCTCAATAGGGCTTTGCAAAAATGGCTACGTCCTTAGCAACGTTACCGGTCATCAAGCATGTTTTATGCCCTGGCGGCTGGTCAAAAGGAAAGCACCTTATTGTTGCCCCTGTTTTTTCCTCAACTCTCAATTCATCTGTCACTACAAAAAAGATCAAGAGCATGATACAGAAGTTTATAGGCAATTATGCATAGATGTACAAATCAACGATTTATCTATACATCCCAATAAATGAAAATAAACCTAGCCTACCTAGATGACCCAGGATGCCTAGCCCATTTTCCCTGCGAGATTGCCTCTTTAAGTTCATTATATGAACGTACATCGTACATCGTACATCCACATGTTACTGCAAAAGGTAGGTATAAACAAAATGAAGGTATATCATTTGGAAGGGCAGGAAATGCAAGTTCACAATATGCTGAGATAAAATAATTAGCAAGAGTGTATTATATTGGACAACATTTCAGTCCTATGACAGCTTTAGAAATGATCCACTGCTACACAACATGCTTACGTTAGTGAGCAGTCCAATATGCCTAAGCTTTTATGATCACATTATTTATTTATTTTTATTTTTATTTCTTATAGACAAAAAAAAAGTGCATAATAGGAATTAATCCACTATTTATGACTTCAAAGTTTGATCAAGAACATGATTATCACAAAAACTAATGAAATGAAAACTGTGAAATACCATTCATTCCCCATCCCTTCTTCCTTTCAAATAGAATGAAGATTTAGATAACTTTTTGGGCCATGAATCTAGTGAAAAATAATTATTATTATTATGGGGAAGCAAGGGTGCGGGGACAGGAAAGAGAGTGAAAATGGGAACAATTTTCTTGAAGTTCACAACTCAACAGGACGTATTTACGTTTAACCATTATGTAACATTGTACCACAATTTGTCAGAAGCATGCCGTTCAATATTCAATTGCTTAAATTTCAAAACAAAAAAATGTAATTTAACGATAGAATATAGATGTACATACTTATCAAGTGGCAGAAGAGATGACTGGATCTCATCTAACGTGCCTTTTTTTTTTTCCTTTTTTGATAAGAGACATCAAAGGCCGTATATTACTCAAAAAAGAAAGAAGAGGAAACCCCCTCCTAAAAAAACCTAAAGGAAAGTTTTCCAATCAAATATAACCATTAGGAGGCTATAATTACAAAAGAATTTTTTATAATTTGAACTCCCCCAAGAAGTTGTATACTATACGTTGTTCCAAAAAATATTCTCTACTACCCCTTGGTCTTCAAACACACTATGGTGTTAGGCCTCCAATTAGCATAAACCCTAAGTATACCAGAGGGGCAAAATGGAAAAAGGGGCACTGATGAGTTAGTTAGAGAGGAGAACGTGCGAAGGAGCGAGGGGGGGACCACTACTAGGGGAGTATTTGTAGTGTTTCATTTCGTTTCTGTTTTTCTTCATACTTTTCATTGTTGCAAATAGTTTTTTGCTTAAAGAGGGAAGAGTTTACCAACCTCTTTGGCTGGGAGTTTTGAGTTGCCTTAAGGCTTGTTCTTCCTCTAATTATCAATAAAATTGTAAGGAGATACCTTACAAATTGGTATCAAAGCAGTTCACCCTGGGTAGGTTGGGGAAAATGGCAGAAAAGAGACTAGATGAGAGGATTGATGGAGTCGAAGAAGAGCTCGAGACGTTCAAGACCGATTTCGTTAACATACAAGATTTGATGAGGAAAATACTTGGAATAGAATAGGTGTTGGTTTCGTTGTCAAAGTCCGTGGAGCAGTTGATAGTCCAAGGGAGTGAGATCAAACGATTGATTGCGATTTTAGCTACCGAAGTTGTTGGGTTTCGTTCGCAATCAACGATCATGAGAGAAGAAAGTTTGCGACAGAAACTCAAAGAAGTAATTGATTTCAATGTATCATCAACATCAACTCAAGCAGTGGGAGAAAAACCAACTACTGAAAAGGTGGAAGAAGTTTTCGGGGATCGGAGTAAATTCAAGAAGGTTGAAATGTCGATTTTCAGAGGCACAAATCCTGATTCTTGGCTCTTCCGAGCAAAGAGGTACTTTCAAATCCATATGTTGACTGATTTTGAAAAACTATTTGTTTCTATGATTAGTTTTGAGGGGGTTGCCTTAAATTGGCACCGAGGGAAGGAGGAACATAAACCATTTAAAGATTGGACTGATGTGAAAATGAGGTTGTTATAGAGATTCCGACAAGCAAAGAAGGGGAGCGTTCTCAGGAGACTTTTAGCCATGAAATAAGAAATGACGGTAACGGAATATTGTGAGTTGTTTGAACTACTAATGGTCCCTCTCCCACATTTGTCAAATGACGTATTAGAAAACACGTTTCTGAAAAGGCTGGATTCGGTAATCAAAGTTGACGTCCTATGTGTGGCGGCCCGTTGGTCTTGCTGAAATGATGAAAATAGCATTGTTAGTTGAAGATTGAGGAGAAGCCCGTGAAGAGGCCCAAAAGCCCA
Source organism: Trichosanthes truncata (assembly GCA_033996785.1). Taxonomy (NCBI): domain Eukaryota; kingdom Viridiplantae; phylum Streptophyta; class Magnoliopsida; order Cucurbitales; family Cucurbitaceae; genus Trichosanthes; species Trichosanthes truncata. The sequence continues at coordinate 77,264,121 of JAWPNB010000003.1, forward strand.
CATCTAGTGGCAAAACCTCTCGCTCATCTTCTAAAACAGGTGGAAAAGAGACTACAAAAATGATAATTTTGAGAGAATAATTTCACATTCATACATTAATATGTGCAATTCAGGTCTTCTTATGTAGGAGAAAGACCTATTAAAAATATGGAAAAGAATTAGGAAAATAAAGGTCAAATATTTGACAATTAATATTTACACAAAAACATTCCTAAATAGTGGAAAAGAGACTACGAAAATAATCGAACCAGTGCCCACCCGTACTATTACGTTGTCGAGTTGTCCTGCTGCAATACAATGCAAAGAAGGTCCCATGAAACGCTTGTCCGATGTAGAATTCCAAGCTCGAAAAGCAAAGGGACTGTGTTTTCGCTGTGAAGAGCGATACACAGTGGAACATACGTGCAAGGCAAAAAAGCTTCATGCGCTAGTTGATTAGCCAAATGGAGAAGAATTAGAAATCGTTGAGGAAGGTAATGCCCCACCAGTAGAGGAAAGCAAAGAAGGGGAAGATGAAGTGCGAGATGCAGCAGAATTATCCATCAATTCCATCGTGGGTTTGACTGATCTGGGGACAATTAAAGTAAGAGGAATGATAGACAAAGAATCCATGGTAGTGTTAATTGATTGTGGTGCTACCCACAATTTCATAGCACAACGCTTAGTAAATAAGCTACAACTACCAATGACAGACACAGCGAACTATGGAGTGATAGTAGGCACAGGATCAGCTGTGAAAGGGGGTATGTAAAGGCATTGTTGTGAATTTAAGAGAGTTGACAGTGGTTGAGAATTTTTTGCCACGTGGTTACAAACGCTAGGAGAAACAAGGGTACATTGGCCATCATTAACGATAAAGATTGAAATGGGAGAAGACCAAGTGGTCACGTTGAAGGGTGATCCTAGTTTAACCAAGACAAAAATTTCCTTGAAGATAATGATGAAAGAATGGGAGGAATGTGATCGGGGTTTCCTAGTCGAACTAAAGCATTGCAGATTGTGGATTTAAAACGAGCAGCAGAGGATGATGTTCCCACCGAAGAACTTTAGCCAACAGCATACCAATTACTGGAAGAATATCGGGATATCTTTAATATGCCAGAGGGATTGCCACCAAAACGTGATATTGATATCGAATTCATCTACAAGAAGGGGTCCAATGAGTCAATGTTCGTCCGTATAGATACCCACATGTACAAAAGGCAGAGATTGAGAAATTAGTAGATGAAATGTTATAGGCGGAATCATACGTCCAAATGTTAGTCCTTATTCTAGTCCGGTAATTTTAGTGAAGAAGAATACAGGAGGCTGGAGATTTTGTGTAGATTATAGAGCCCTCAACAATGTGACAATGCCTGATAAATTTCTCATACCAGTGGTAGAAGAATTGTTGGATGAACTGAACGGATCAAGTATCTACTCGAAAATAGATATGAAATCTCGATATCATCAAATTCGAGTGCACTCTAAAGATATTAAAAAGACAACATTTAGAACTCATGAGGGACATTATGAATTCTTGGTAATGCCATTTGGCTTAACCAATGCTCCATCAACCTTCCAAGCATTAATGAACAGGATTTTTAGACCATTCTTACATAAGTTCATCTTAGTTTTCTTTGATGATATCTTAATTTACAGTACTAACTATGATGAACACTTACGACATCTGGGAATTGTTTTTGATGTGCTAAGGGAGAATCAATTATATGCCAATCGTTCGAAATGTCAGTCTGTGAAAGAAAAGATAGAATACCTGGGGCACTGGATATCAACAGCTTGAGTAGAAGTTGATGCTAAGAAAATCAGGGCAATGGTGGAATGGCCAAGACCAAGGAATATCAAAGAGTTGAGAGGGTTTCTAGGCTTGACAAGATAATATCAAAGGTTTGTGAAAAATTATGGGGAAATTGCATCACCACTATCACAATTGCTCAAGAAGGGCACATTTCAATGGAATGATCAAGCTACAACCGCTTTTGAGAAGTTGAAACAAGCAATGGTGACTTTATCAGTGCTTGCACTCTTGGATTTGGATTTTAGCCAATCATTTGTGGTAGAATCTGATGCATCAAGGACTGGATTAGGGGCAGTGTTGTCTCAAAACAAGAGACCAATAGCATTCTTCAGCCATACATTATCACAAACAGCCCAGGCAAAATCAATCAATCTATGAAAGGGAGCTTATGGCCATTATGTTAGCTGTGCAAAGGTGGCGACCAAATATATTGGGGAAGAAGTTTATTGTGAAGACAGATGAGTGTGCTATGAAATTTCTGTTGGGACAGAGAGTAATCCAGCCCTAGTATCAACGATGGATTTCGAAATTCCTTGGCTATGACTTTGAGGTGCAATATCGGCAAGTAAACAAGGTTGCTGATGCCTTGTTAAGATTCACACCAGTAGCTCATGTAGCGATGTTAACTGTTCCATCCATTTTGATGTGAATGTGGTTACGGAAGTGGTAGCTGTTGATCCTAAACTAAGTAGAATTATGCAACAGTTGAAGGAAGATGAGGACAACGTTCTGCGATATTCAATGCACCAAGGCAGTCTAATGTACAAAGGAAGGTTAGTTTTGACAAAAAACTCATCTTTGATTCCCATAGTCTTACATACATTTCATGACTCAGTGTTAGGAGGCCACTCTGATTTCTTGAGAACCTATAAAAGACTCACTGGGGAGCTCAATTGGGAAGGGATGAAAACTGATACTAAGAAATACATGGAGGAATGTTTGATATGCCAAAAGAATTAAGTCACTAGCAACTTCACCTGCGGGTTTATTAGTACCATTAGACATACTGGTGCGAGTACAGGAAGAAATCTCTATGGATTTCATAGAAGGTTTACCTAAATCAGCAGGATTCGAAGTCATTTTGGTGGTGGTGGATAGGTTGAGCATGGCAGCTCATTTTGCGACACTTAAACACCTGTTCAATGCCAAACCAGTGGCAGAGGTTTTTATCAGGAGAGAGTAAGTTTACATGGTTATCCTCGATCCATAGTCTCGGAAAGGGGTAAGGTTTTTATCAATCATTTCTAGACAGAGTTGTTTTGTTTACAAGGAACCAAACTGTGTAGAAGTACGACATACCATCCTCAATCGAATGAACAAACTAAAGTGGTCAACAAATGCTTAGAAACGTACCTAAGGTGTTTTTGTGGGAAGCAACCTAAACAATAGGCAAACTGGTTGAGTTGGGCAAAATATTGGTACAATACTACATTCCACATATCCATTGGGATTACACCATTTCAAGCGGTGTATGGACAGCCACCACCCCCGATTTTATCTTATGGAGAGATGAAAACAGGGAATGCAACGTTGGACCAGAAACTGATAGAACGTGTTGTGGCCTGGATGCTTTGAAGTCACACCTACGAACAGCCCAAGAACGGATGAAAAAACTTGCAGATAGTAAACGATCTAAAGTCTCTTTTGAAGAAGGTGATTATGTGTTCTTAAAACTCCATCCTTATCGCCAAGTATCATTGGCCAAGAAGCGAAATGAGAAACTTGCCCCGAAGTATTTTGGGCCATACCGAATGGAACATAAGATAGAAAAGGTGGCTTATAAACTGCAGTTGCCTACAGACACAAGAATTCATCCAGTTTTTCATGTATCACAATTGAAACGAGTTCTAGGAGCTCACCATGTCATCAGAAGGATCTCCTATGATCAGTGATGAGTTTGAATAACAGCTGAACCACAGGAAATATTCGTTGATAGGATTAATGAGCAAACAAGAAAGGAAGAAGTTTTGGTTAACTGGAAAAACTTGCCACCTCATGAGGCCACTTGGGAGATAGTCCAGACTACGCAAACACAGTTTCTATCTTTCAACCTTGAGGACAAGGTTCTTATGCAGTTTGGAAGTGATGTTAGGCCTCCAATTAGCAAAGTATACCATAGGAGGGGCAAAATGGGAAAAGGGGCTCTGATGAATTAGTTAGAGAGGAGAATGTGCGAAGGAGCAAGGGGGGACCACTGCAAGGGGAGTATTTGTAGTGTTTCATTTCGTTTATGTTTTTCTTCATGTTTTTCATTGTTGCAAATAGTTTTTTGCTTAGAGAGGAGGGAAGAGTTTACCACTAGGGGTGTGTAAAAACCGAGCCGAACCGACAAGCCGAACCAAACCGAGCTGAACCGACTGGTTCAGTCCAGTTTTCTTTCATATATTCAGTTTTTCGGTTTAACCTTTTAAAAAATTGAGGTTTTTGGTTCGATTTACTGTTTTCCTTTTTTTTAAAACAAAAAAAAAAAAACGAACCGAACCGAATATATTAAATATTTAAAAAAAAACACACACACACACACACAAACCCACTTATTTTAGCCTACAAACCCAATAAGCCCATTAGGGTTTTCACTTTTCTTTTCAAATCATCTCCTTTCAGTTTTCAAATCATCAGCCGTCGACCCTCTCTTCCCATCTTCTCCCTCTCCCCTCATTCTTCCTTCTTCTCCCTTCCACCTCCCTCTCTCACTTCCTCTTTATTTCTCAACCTGTACCCAAAAATGGATGAGGTTTCTTTCAAAGATATTGTTTATAGCTCAATTCGAAACAAAAGACGGTTGGTGTGCTTTATGTACCTACCGTCGCTTGCTTTGAAGTTGCTCGTCGATCATATGCCAGAAGTCCTTTGTTTGAAATCACCTTCTTCTATTCGAAATCGCCGCCGAGGCCGATGCCGACGCTAATATTTTTGTTCGAGGTAGCCGCGGACAGTAATATTCCTCTGAAATCTATCTTTGCTCAGCTTCTATGACTTCTCCCCTCAACACCACTTTCCAAAACTTCTCTTTTCCAACTTTGTTGATTTTTCTGGGTAACAAAATAAGCATAAATCGGTTGAAAACCGAACCGAATCATTCCAAACAGAAATTTAAAAAAAAAATTCAGTTTTCTCGGTTTAGATCTCTCAAGAGCCAAAAGGTTCGTTCAGTCATCAGTTTCGGCCAAAACTGGCCCGAACCGAACCGTTAACACCTCTATTTACCACCCTCTCTGGCTGGGAGTTTTGAATTGCCCTAGGGCTTGTTCTTCCTCTAATTATCAATAAAATTGTAAGGAGATATCTTACATATGGTTTCTTTCTTTCCACAGCAACCACAAAAAGGCTCTAGCAGCACAGTGACACAAAATCTTAGCTCGTTTTCATAAGACAACTACCAAAACCAGTCAAACATTCTAACAGCCAATCATCTAACGTGCATTTAATATAAGCTTCTAAAATAGAAGGTCCATGGATATTCCAGAAATTTTCCCTTGCTTTCCAGGAATCTCTCTCCTAGATATTACCACACTTCAACTCGAAACATCCCTAAGACCAATCTCATTCATCAAAGGAAAGCCCTACAAATCAAAGTCTAGTTATAGACATTTGATTTTAAGTTAATAAAAAAAATGCAAAATGTGAGGCTGACAAAATCTAGGTTAAAATCATGGGTGCTAAAGAAAGAAATTGAGCATCCAAAACTATCAATAGCCCATTGCCACAATGAACATATGCAATCTGAAAAAAAACTGCCAACCAACCAACCTAAACCACAGAAGAATGGTCTTTTCTCAAACTAGATTTCTATCTCTAAAAATACCCATAAAAGATACAGAAATCATAGATGAGAGTACGTGAATGAATATCATGAATGAATATCCTGTAAGGGAATTAATAAGGGTTTATGGGTAGGAGTAGTAGGGTATTAGTAAGGGCATAAGAGTAATTAGCTAAGGAGTTAGTTAGTATCTAGGAAGCACGGACACTTCATTTTAGGCCAAGTGTCCGTGTCGGACACGGATACGTCCGGACACACTTTGGACACGTGTCCGACACGCTATTTTATGTGTCCTTTTTTATTTTTATTTTTTTTAATTTCGGACACGACTTGGACACGACTCGGACACAGCTGGACAATGCTCGAACACGATTGGACACGACTCGGACACGGCTTGGGAAAAATTTGAAAAAAAAAAGGCTAAAATAATTTAAATTTAAAAATAAAAACAAAAAGGGCATAAAATCATGAAATCTAAAACCCCTAACAAGTAACACCGCCGACCTCTCACCGCTAGCCATCAATTCTCTTCGTTATTGTTAGTCCTCTTCACCACCGGTTGTTCACCATTTAGAAGTATGTTTTTTTCCTTAACTTTCTATAAGTTAAATTAAATTAGAGTAAGTTAAACTTAATTAACTTGGCATTTTATGCGTTTTCGTGGAATATATTTAGTATTTTATGTTATATTTACATATATGTTAAAATAATAATAATAAAAAAAAAGAACGTATCCCCAACGTGTCCGTGTCCTAGTTTTTTAGAAATTGACGTATCGCCGTGTCCTGTCGTGTCCGTGTCCCGTGTCCGTGCTTCTTAGGTTAGTATATTGAGTTATAAATAGAGAGTGGGGGATTGAGAGAAGGCAAGCAATTGTTGAGTGATCTAGGCCTTGAGTTAGCATACTCAAGAGAGGGGAGGTTCCAAGTACCTTATACTTGGTCTATCTTGAAGTTCTTGATCCTTTACATTTCAATATATTTCAGTTCTTAATTCCTGTTAGGTGGTATCTGTAAGGCCCCCAATTGTAAATGTGTATGTTAGGAGGGGCAAAGATGGAAATACACCATCTCCCAGTTAGTGTCAGTGTTAGTATTTAAGTGTATTTTGTGGTTAGGCAGGGTCGGATATGTTTTTGATTATGCTTAGTCTCTAGACTTGGGTATGTGAAGGGAGAGAACCACCCTCTCGAATGGTGGCTATTGCTGTAATCTGTATTTTGAGATTGTGTAATAGAATTAAAGCTTGCAATATCCTTACAAAGTGGTATCAGAGCAGTCATCCTGGGGAGAACGAGGAGTATGTCGCAGCGTATTTTAGAGGAAAGGATGGAAGAATCGGAAAAATGTATGCAATCAGTGCGTGATAAAATTCCAGAGTTGGAGAAATCGATGGCAGAGATGAATAGGAATATTGAAAGGTTATTCACCAGCATGGAAGACAACGCCAAACCACGGAAGATAATCAAAAAGCATTGGCCACATTGTTATCGGGCTACTCACGAGGGACATCACGAAAGGAAAAAGATATAGGGCAAAAGAGAAAGACTCCCGAAGTGGAAGGAGGATCATCGAGTGGAAAGGGAAGTGTGAGAATAGAGGTACGTGAAGAAAAGACAGAGGATGGACAAATCATGAGACACAAGTTCAAGAAAGTTGACATGCCCGTGTTTGAGGGAGATCAACCTGATGATTGGTTATTCCGAGCCGAACGATACTTCGATATCCATCAGTTAACAGACAGTGAGAAGTTGACAGTCATGGCAATCAGTTTTACTGGGGTGGCTTTACGATGGTTCCGTTGGGCGGAGGGGAGGAGCCTTTTCGAAGACTGGCCGGACCTGAAGAAAAGAATCTTAAATCGTTTTAGACCCTCACAGGAAGGCTCTCTGTGCGCTCGGTTTCTCGCCGTCCGTCAAGAAACAACAGTCGCCGATTTCAGGGCTCGATTCGAGGCATTATCTACACCATTGTCTTTTCTGTCAGAAGACGTATTAGAGGGAACGTTCCTCAATGGTCTGGATGCAGACATTCGTACGGAGGTGTTATGTTTTGAACCCCTAGGCTTAGAAGCTATGATGAAGGCGGCCTAGAGAGTGGAGGACAAAAATATGGCCCGAACAAACCGTATTGGGCCTGGCCCAAGTAAGACACAAAAAATGAACCATCTCAGCCACACGTTGGGGGACGGAATGTCAAATACATCTGTAAGATCTCCAGTGAAAGCAATTGACGCGAATCCCATTCGCACGATTACCCTCGCAAGCCCTCAACCTTCTCAACGTAGGGAAGTACCCTATAAACGGCTCACTGACACGGAACTACAGTCACAAAAAGAAAAGGGATTATGTTATAGATGCGATGAAAATTTTTTGTGGGGCATAAATGCAAGAGTAAGGAGTTGAGGCTATTAGTGGTGAGCGATGAAGTAGCCGCCGAAGCAAGCGTCGAGAACGAAGGAATCCATGAACAAAATCAGCTGACGGAAGAGATGGAAGAGATGGTCGAATTATCGTTGAACACAGTCGTAGGAATCTCAACCCCAGGCACGATCAAGCTCAAGGGTAAGATAGAACACAAGGAGATCATCGTTTTGATAGATTGTGGAGCAACCCACAATTTCATCTCACAACGGGTGGTCGAGAAGCTTCGATTACCAGTTTCAGAAACAAACAACTTCGGAGTGATCATGGGGACAGGGAACGCGATAAAAGGGAAAGGAATTTGTAAGGGGATCATTATTACAATGGCTGATTTAACGATTGTGGAAAATTTCTTACCCCTAGAGTTGGGAGGGATCGATGTGATTTTGGGCATGCAGTGGTTGCGAACCCTGGGGGTCACCGAAGTGGATTGGAAGGCGCTGAAATTAACTGTGAAAAGTGGAACGGACAAGATGGTGATCCAAGGTGATCCGTCACTAACTCGGGCCGAGGTATCGTTGAAGAAGCTCCGTAAGTCATGGGAAAAACAAGATCAAGGCTTCTTAATCGAACTTCGTGCTCTATCGGCGCAACTATAGGGACTGGAAATAGGTGAGGCAACCCCATCCCCTCGGCAACCCCGCCCGATACAGGGGATCATTGAACACTATTCGGATGTATTCCACGAAAAGAACCACTTACCACCCACACGGGAGTTGGATCATCGTATCTCACTAAAGGAGGGACGAGGACCTATTAAATCGGTACCCGTTCGCTCAAAAAGGGGAGATCGAGAAATTGATCAGTGAAATGCTGAGGGCGAAGATCATTCGACCAAGTAACAGTCCCTACTCCAGCCCCGTCTTGTTGGTGAAGAAGAAGGATGGGAGTTGGCGATTTTGCGTAGATTATAAGGCGCTCAATGACACAACAGTACCAAACAAATTCCCCATACCCGTCATCGAAGAGTTACTAGATGAGTTGCACGGCTCACGAGTCTATTCTAAATTAGACCTACGTTCGGGCTACCACCAAATCCGAATGGATGATGCTGATATACCTAAGACGGCATTTCGAACACATGAAGGTCACTACGAATTTCTAGTCATGCCCTTCGGCTTAACCAACGCACCATCAACTTTCCAAGCCTTGATGAATCGGGTATTTCGACCTTTCTTACGTAGATTCATTTTGGTTTTCTTTGACGATATATTGATTTACAGCCCCGACTTAGCTACTCACGTGGAACACTTGGATGTGGTATTGAATGTGTTGCGAGAACACTCATTGACGGCCAATTTTAAGAAATGCTACTTTGCCCAAGAACGCATTGAATATCTGGGCCACTGGGTCTCGACAGCGGGAGTCGAGGCAGACCCCGAGAAAGTACGGGCGATGTTAGAATGGCCGATTCCCACCAACGTTCGAGAATTGAGAGGGTTCCTCGGTCTCACCGAGTATTATCGGAGGTTTGTGAATAATTATGGAGCTATCTCTTTTCCATTAAGTCAATTAACTCGGAAGGATGCGTTTGAATGGAACGAACAAATCAACGCGGCCTTTGAAACTTTGAAACGGGCCATGGTGACTCTACCAGTTCTAGCATTACCTGACTTTACGCAGCCATTTCTCATTGAAACCGATGCTTCGGGGTATGGATTGGGAGCAGTACTGACTCAAGGTCAAAGACCGATAGCATACTACAGTCACACACTATCCACCAGGGCACAAGCTAAATCGGTTTACGAGAGGGAACTGATGGCCATAGTCCTCGCGATTCAGAGATGGCGTCCCTATTTGTTGGGACAACGATTTATTGTAAGAACGGATCAGCAAGCTCTTAAGCATTTGATGGAGCAGCGTGAGGTTCAACCTGAATACCAGAAGTGGGTTTACAAGCTACTGGGTTATGACTTTGAAATACAATATCGGCCAGGTTTGGAGAATAAAGTCGCGGACGCTCTATCCCGCAGACCACCCACGGTACAATTGGCCACCCTGACTGCACCAGCCGTGCTTGACGTAGAAGTGGTGAAGAAGGAGGTTGAGGATGATCCGGAGCTAAGGAGGATCCAACAGGAACTTGTGGGGGATCCAACCAAACACCCAAAATTCTCTATACACCAGGGTACCTTGCTGTACAAAGGCCGGTTGGTCCTATCCGCATCATCCCAACTCCGTTCAGCGGTGATGCATGCATATCATGACTCGGTCCTGGGCGGACATTCAGGATTCCTACGAACGTACAAAAGACTCACGGGGGAGTTGTATTGGCCAGGGATGAAATCATATGTCAAAAAATATGTAGCGGAATGTCATACGTGCCAACGCAACAAGGTAGTTTCCTTAGCACCAGCTGGATTATTACAACCTTTACCACAGCCCGATAGTGTGGGAAGATATCTCCATGGATTTCATCGAGGGGCTGCCACGATCACAAGGATGCGATACTATCTTAGTCGTGGTTGACAGGTTAAGTAAGTATGCCCACTTTGTGGCGTTGAATCATCCGTATACCGCCAAGGCGGTGGCTACCCTGTTCGTGAAAGAGATCGTGAGGTTGCACAGTTTCCCTCGATCGATCGTGTCGGATAGAGACAAGATTTTCATTAGCCACTTTTGGACCGAGTTGTTTCGATTACAAGGGACTCATCTTCGCCGAAGCACGGCATACCATCCACAGACCGATGGTCAATCCGACATTGTCAATAAGTGCCTCGAGACATATTTACGCTGTTTTTGTGGGGAGAAACCGAAACAATGGCTGTAGTGGCTACCTTGGTCCGAATTTTGGTACAATACAACGTACTATGCCTCTATTAGGGCTACACCTTTCCAGGTTGTATATGGACGTGACCCACCGCCAGTCATGTTTTACGGGAGTCAGAAGACCATGAATGCTACAATTGACCAACAACTGATGGAGCGAGATACAATGTTGGACAAACTGAAAGCCCAACTCGAGTTAGCTCAACAGAAAATGAAGAAGTTTGCAGACCGTAAGAGAAGAGAAGTGGAGTTCGAGGTGGGAGCGTGGGTATTCCTAAAACTACGTCCTTATCGACAAGCATCTGTCGCGAAACGTCGAAACGAGAAGCTGTCCCCCAAATTTTATGGACCTTACCGCATTTTAGATCGCATTGGGAAGGTAGCGTATAAATTAGAGTTCCCGGCAGCATCATCCATTCACCCCATTTTTCATGTCTCCCAATTGAAAAAGGTCATCGGCAATGACACGCCAGTAGAAGCACAAGCTCCAATGCTCACCGAGGACTTTGAATGGGCAGCGCAACCACAGGATGTAATCGCCTACCAATGGAATGAGGCACAGAGCGACTGTCACTTGCTGATACAGTGGAAGGGTCTACCGGAATTTGAAGCAACGTGGGAATCACTTGACTTTATTCGCAAACAATTTCCCGACTTCCACCTTGAGGACAAGGTGGTTATCAACCCCGGGGGAGATGTAAGGCCCCCAATTGTAAATGTGTATGTTAGGAGGGGCAACGATGGAAATACACCATCTCCCAATTAGTGTCAGTGTTAGTATTTAAGTGTATTTTGTGATTAGGCAGGGTATGTGAAGGGAGAGAACCACCCTCTCGAATGGTGGCTATTGCTGTAATCTGTATTTTGAGATTGTGTAATAGAATTAAAGCTTGCAGTATCCTTACAGTATCCTAACATATCCCCACTGGCAACTACCAAATCAACATGTGCTGAAAATTTCAATATTAGTGTTCATTTTTACAAAGAATAAATTTCCTAAACTAAGGGAAAGAGAATTGTTAGAGATTGATCTTAATTACTGAAAATAAGCAAATGACCTTCGTCTCCCAGAAATTGACTTTCCATCCCGGAGTTCTCTGGTCTGAGTCATCAAGTTTAAACTTTATCCCTGAACTTTGAAGACTTGATTTTACAGAAGATGCAGCGCTAAGAACTTCTGCTTTATCATTATCCCTCTTCCAGATGGATATGATTACCATCTGGATCAAGTCATGGACATTTAAAGACATTTGTCAAAATGAAATAGTATGAACTGGTGGACAGAAAACAAAAGTATGCAAGCACTATCAGAAGTTCTTCCAACGAGTCTCAAGTTTTCAAGAGTTAGACAAGTATACTACACACCTAATCTCTGGTCACTTGTGCATCATGTTTAACTTTAGGTAATTGTCATCGAAACAAAACTACAACATACCTATAGAAATCTACTTTACAGTGTTAACAGAGAATAATAATCTATAAAATTATCAGTATAAATTCATATTATTACCTGTATTGGAGCAAGCTTTGTAGGTAAGCATTAAACCTCCATCACTCCATGAGTCATAATAATTCTGCCAACAAAACGTGTGCTAATTGCCCATGATGTCTGCCATACATGTTGCCTTTGTCCATTTTCATCTGTGAACAGTAAATGTTTCAGTAACTCCTGTCATATTGACAGGGCTATATAATATGTTAGAAATGCTAAATAATGTGTTGGTTGAATGTTCTAAAAGGGCATTTATGAACCATATTACCGAACCAAAAAGAATTTAGAAGTCAATTTAGGGCGGGAACAAGATTTATGCATGTGCTACTAATGGAATAAAGAAAATAACGTCAATTCAGTTAGAAAATATTTCACTAATTTGCCAACTACCTGTGGTCCAAAATCTCGAGAAAAGTTTTGCCCAAGGTTGTGGCTAGTTCCTGCCAGCAATGCTTTTCGATCTCCCATCGTGGCCTTTTGTCTGCACCTGCATTTGTCTCTACCTCTGATTTTAGACCTGCAATAACAGGCAATCCCGCTTGCTCATAAGAAAATTCTGTATACATGTCAATCATCTGAATGCATCGGATGTACCTCTTTTTCTGCCTCTTTTGGACTTGCATGAGCAGTATGACCCACCTGCCAAAGAAATTCAAGAGTTCTGACAAATGGTTTCGTCCGCATCTCCCATCTTGTAGCATTCACCCACTACACCAAATACACAAAAGACTAGATAAAGAATAAGGATAACATTAAGTCCAGGATAATGGAAGAACTTTCCATAATGTGGCAAATCATTGAACGTAATCATCAAAGAAAGATCACGGTGACCATGAATCCACTGAGTAAACATGTGATTCACAGTGGTTTCACCTGCCAAAGCCTCAGGCAATCCAACAATCAACAAACCTTAGGACATCAATATTGAGAACCAATATCCATTTCCAATTTAGCCGATGCAAAGTGTCACATATAATAAAGTTCATGTTTCTAATATGAAAGACTAGAAAAAGGCCACTAGCTTTGCTGAGTCTACGTACCACAAGCTGTTCTTCAAGTACTTTCTCTCCTCCAATTGTTACGACTTACAAGAGCTAACTCTGGACTAAGCCCCTCAACATGACTAGCTTCTTTCTCAATGAATGAGTATGGTATACACTGGAATCAATCTAAAATTTCGTAAATATTTCTAGTAAATATTGCATTTCCTTAAATGCTTTACTAATTAACAGTTGAGCAATAAATCTAGCAAATGGTTGTTTGAATATCCAGGTAAATTTTTTTTTTTTTTTGATAAGAAAAATCAAGAATAGGTATATTCAAAAGAAAAGTAACAAAACAACCTAAGGGCCAGGGGTAGAGAAGACCCCTCCCCAAAAAACTATCTCAAAATAGCCTGCCAATCATTCATGATCATTAACAAGCTATAATTACAAAATATCGTCGACTATAACTACCTAAACCTAAATACATTGTTAAGTAACCTCATGGCCCACATGTTCCATCAACTTCTAAATAAACGGATAAATTTTCAAGTCACTCGCCTATGGGCCAAATAGTCTTCACTGCAAATCCTTGTGGTAGCCATTACAATGTTCGGAACTTTCTTCCCAGATATATCATATATATGTTATAAATTCATAATCACTATTGATGAGTCATGAGGGCAAAATAATTTACTCTAAATTTCACAATATGAAAAGAAACCCAAAATACACAAGGGGAGAAAATAGTTCTCTTATTTAATATGTTTTACTTGCTTGATCACAAATGAAGGAAAGGACCCTTTACATAGTACTCCAAAAAGCATTTAAAAAATACACAAATTAAATGGGAGTACATGCACACATACAATTCATGCATCTAATGAAATAAATCTAGCTTATAATTCTAGCAAAATTGTCAGTTACTCCACTATAGCTGACAAATACACTAAAATGGAAAAGCTAAGAACTCAACGCTTCAAAAACAAAATTACGAATTCAACTGTAATTTAGTACGAATGTCGCATGACAAAACACTAACACCAGGCATAAATGTTAATGTTATAAACATTAACAAGTTCCACCCGATTCAGTTCATTTAACCTTGTAACATGTCAAACGGACAGGCTGATTTTCAACTTAGAAGCTACATTTTACTTAGAAATTGCATATATCAATTCACATGAGAACTCTTAACTAAACCAGAGCCACACCTGTGGAGAGTACATGTTTCTTTGACCGGTCTCCTTGAACTTAACGTTTAAATATTCCTGCACAAAAAAAAAAAAATCATCACCCGATTACCCAAACATTGAAAGCTCAAATCAACTGCTCGATGTTCCAGTCAAAATTAATGTAAATTATAGCTTCCACCACCTGAATTGATTCCCAAATGGCGTAGCCATAGGGACGAATAACCTTCCGGAACTCGATTCTTGGAGTTATCGGCATGGATTTCGGTCTCGGCGGACGTACTTTCCGCAGAGAAGCCAGCAGCAAGCAGTGGCGAACGGAACAGGCGTTGTTTCTTTAAAGTTTGAATTACAAGTTAGTCATGAACTATGAACTTTGACGTCCGTTTTACCAGCAGACAGAGTGAGAAAGAGAAGACGAGAGATGAGGGCAAGGGAAGGGGGCAGCAATGAGTTGAAAGATGAGGTTAACGGCGGTGAGAAACAAAGAAGTACAGCCGTCGGTTGTAGGTGGTTGCGTGAGTGAGAAGTTGGAAGTAGTTAGTGACTGTGAGAGTGAGATATCGGCAGTGGTAGGGCAAAGATGTAAAGGAAAAAAAGAAGGATGAGATTAAGTTGGAGAGAAAAAAAAATGAAAGTAAAAGAAGAAGAAGATATTAAGGTGGCGTTTGGTGTCACGTCATGCTTGTCCAGGGCGTGTTGCTCGTGGCCGCATGTCCATCTCAACCCCTTTTTATCATGCTTTCATCATATGTATTTCTTATTGCTTTCTAGTTAGCTTTACTTGTAATTTTGTGGCCGTATGACTCCTCGTCATTTTCATGTGCAAGCCTGTCATAGCCATAAATCCTAGAATGTACTATAGGGGGGTATGACTAGTTGTCCATCCTTCCTACCCGGAGTTATATGCAATCTAAGTTGTTGTTGACCCTTCTCTCGCTTATTGCCTATAACATTTATATGAACAAACGTTTTCTCAAAAGCTTTCAAAACACTTTCTCTCTCCCGATTTTCTAAAACATTTTCTCCCGGGACCCGAGGGGAGGCTAGACCATATACGGAAGCCGTCCGCAACTTCCGTTTTCGTACGGCTGACTTGCTTGTCGAGCTAAAGCAAGTGTCGCACAATCGTTGACCCGTTGCGAAAGAGTCCGATTGTGACAAGTGGTATCAGAGACTAGTTGGCTCATCTGATTGAAAAATTGCGATCATGTCGGTGACAGAAGAATTGGGCAAGGCCCATGTTGATCGATTGTCGGAGTTCGAAGAGCAAATGCTCCGGCTAAGAGAAGTCCCCGATAGTGTTCGGTTCTTGGAATCTCGCCTGGATGAGATTGCCGCGAAGGCCAACACAATTGATGCGGTAGCTGGCCGCCTAGACGGGATGCCCGTCAGAGAGTTGATGGTGAGGGTTGAGGCCCTGAAAGATAGAGCCACAAGACCTGTTGGCTTCGAGCGTGGGGATAGCTCGTCGGGCTCTGTTGCCCAGTTAGAGGAGCGCGTCGAAAGTCTAGACGGCGCGCAAAGAACAATATTTCAGATGGTGTCTGAACTATCTGAGGATGTAAAAGCTGCCATCGATGTAGTGAGGGCAGAAGTGGCGGACCTAAGCGCCCGAGTGAATCTCACCATGAGAGCGGTGGGAAACCAAGCCCCAGCTGGGGGCGTAGTCCAAGTGAACAAAGTGAAAATTCCCGAACCTAAGCCCTTCTGTGGGGCTCGTGATGCAAAAGCCCTGGAGAACTTTATATTCGACATTGAGCAATACTTCAGGGCCACAAGCACAGTGTGTGAGGACTCAAAAGTTACCTTGGCGACAATGCACCTTGTTGATGACGCCAAGCTGTGGTGGAGATCACGTTATACGGACATCCAAGAAGGGCGATGTACCATTGATACCTGGGAAACTTTGAAACAAGAATTACGCTCTCAATTCTTCCCATAAAATGTAGAAATATTGGCAAGGCGCAAGTTGCGCGAATTGAAACATACTGGGACAATTCGAGAGTATGTGAAACAGTTTGCTGGACTAATGCTAGATATCCGGGACATGTCAGAGAAAGACAAAGTCTTCTGCTTCGTCGAAGGATTGCAATCGTGGGCTAAGGCCAAACTATATGAGCAAAGAGTACAAAGCTTGTCAGAAGCTTATGGGGCTGCCGAACGTTTGTTCTATCTCACCACCGAAATAAGCCACAAACAATGTCAAGAGGTGAGACGAAGCCAATCTCCCCCAAATAGAGAAAATAGAAATTCTCGACCTAACTCTCCAAAGAATGGGGGAGGGAACCAAATTGCGAATGGGGAAAATTCATGGCGAAAGCCACATTATCAAAATAACTACAACCAAAAGCCCCCATTCTGCTACATATGTAAAGGGGCCCATCGTGCGTATGAATGCAAGAATCTAGCATCCTTCAATGCCTTCCAAGCCTCATTGGCAAGTACTTCAGGGGCAAAGAATGAAACCTCTGAAGAATATGGGGGCGACACCCGCATTGGAGCATTGAAATATTTGTCCGCCTTACATAAGGTGGAAGGAAGCAAAGAAACCACTCCACGTGGTCTTATGTATGTCGCCGCGTGGATTAATGGGAAACCCACAAGAAATACCATGGTCGACTCAGGAGCGACCCACAACTTCATGACCGAAGCAGAAGCACGTCGGTTGAACCTACATTGGGTCAGAGACGTGGGAAAGATCAAAGCTGTGAATTCTGCAGCCCTACCCATTTTGGGTGTCGCGCGAAGAGCGACAGTGAAACTCGATGCTTGGACTGGGCAAGCAGATTTCGTGGTCGTCAAGATGGACAATTTTGATATTGTGTTGGGGATGGAGTTTCTCCTCGAACACAAAGTAATCCCTATGCCGCTGGCAGAAAGTTTAGTCATCACGAGATCTAACCCCACCGTGGTCCCCGCGAAGCTAAGACAGCCGAATGGGGCGAAATTGTTATCAGCCCTTCAGTTGAATAAGGGTCAGGAGGGACATTGCAACACCAAGGCCCGTGACGTTGATCAGCCTTGGAGAAGAAAGAATCAGCACAATTATAACTCCTCTGTGGAGTTTAAACCGAAGCCAGAAGTTGGTCGGAAGAATACAAAAGAAGAACCAGTGAGTACAATAGAATGGGTCGAACGAAGATGGTACAGTTCGTCGAGAGGACAAGAATTGTCGATCCCACCAATCACCTTGAAGAACTCTTTTGAAGCTTTGGTCGAGAGGGCACCTCAAGGAGCGAACCAAAGCGAAAGTATGAAGAAGTTCCTCGAAGACTGGAAGAGAGGACAGAACACAGAGGTCCGTTGGGACCGCCTTGACAAGACCTGAAGAGAAGACGCTCGTGCGGCTGCAGAGTTCGAGTGGGGGGACGGTTGACAAGGACGTCAACCATTTAAGTGGGGGAGAATGTCACGGTCATGCTTGTCCAGGGCGTGTTGCCCGTGGCCGCATGTCCATCTCAACCCCTTTTTATCATGCTTTCATCATATGTATGTCTTATTGCTTTCTAGTTAGCTTTACTTGTAATTTTGTGGCCGTATGACTCCTCGCCATTTTCATGTGCAAGCCTGTCATAGCCATAAATCCTAGAATGTACTATAGGGGGGTATGACTAGTTGTCCATCCTTCCTACCCGGAGTTATATGCAATCTAAGCTGTTGTTGACCCTTCTCTCGCTTATTGCCTATAACATTTATATGAACAAACGTTTTCTCAAAAGCTTTCAAAACACTTTATCTCTCCTGGTTTTCTAAAACATTTTCTCCCGGGACCCGAAGGGAGGCTAGACCATATATGGAAGCCGTCTGCAACTTCCGTTTTCGTACGGCTGACTTGCTTGTCGAGCTAAAGCAAGTGCCGCACAATCGTTGACCCGTTGCGAAAGAGTCTGATTGTGACATTTGGCATGCAGAGTTGAGTTGAGTTGGGAGAGTTCACGAGCAACACTTTGTAGAATGGAAACTACGTGAAATTACTCAAAATGGTGGAAAATTAATTACTCAAAACGGTGGAGTTGAGTTATTTTGTGGGGAGTTGATTTGTTGATGGAGCAAACAGGGAAGTTGGGTTTCAAACCCAACTCAACCTAACTCAAGTCAGTGAGCCAAACACCCCTGAGTTGTAAGAGAAAAAAAAATGAGAGGAAAAGAAGATGAGAAATGAAGAGTTAGTATGGGAAAAGAAAAGAAGTGAGGGAGATTGATGGTTGATTGAAAGGAATATGAAAGTGGCATCTTGGACTTTGGGTTTTGAGTATTAATCATTGGATGATGGGTTGGACTAAAGAATTTTTAAGTTAATTATAAAGTTTGGTTCGGTTCTTTCTAGTTTTTTAAAAGGATGAACTGAAAGCCAAAACGAAAAGTTCGGTTTTTTAAAAGTTTAAATCAAGAAAATTAAAAATTTTATAGAAACCGGACCAAACTAGTCGGTTCGAATCAGTTCGACTCGGTCCGTCGGTTTGGGTCGGTTTTTGCACACCCCTAGTTCAAAGACTAAATTTGTAATTTGAACGTTCAAAGACTAAATAGATATAAATCTCAAAGTTTATGAACTAAATGTGTAATTTAACTTTCTTTTAACTATTTTGTTGGCTAAATGTCTATTTTAATACCTTACGTTTTAATATTTTTTTCAATTTAATTATTTACTATTAGTGAACTTATTTAATTATTTACTATTAGTGAATATTAAAATTGAACCATGATAATTTTACATGTCGACATTAAATAACTGCAAAAAATAAATTTAAAAAAATAGAGGAAAAAGATCACCCAAAAAGGAAAATTTTTAATTATTCTTTTAAATTTCTAATACATGGGTAGAAATTTTGAAATTTTCACTTAAATGACTTTTTTTCTTCTTTAAAATTTCGTCAATTCACTAAGCATTGTGTTATATTAGTTTAACGATAATTAATTTTGACATTCATCGACGTCAAGAGACTAAATTGAAAAATGATAACATAATAGATTAAATTTAAAATTTTAAAATAACATGGACTAAATTGAAAAAATACTTGAACATTAAAGACTAAAATATTTAGTCAACTATTTTTACAATATTTAATTTTTTTTAAATATATATTTTAAAATGCTTCATAATGTATATTTGAGTTATACCATAAGATAGATTATAGATATATGGGCTTGTGTTTATTTTTTGAGTTCAACAATTGAGATGATAATTGGTTCTCTGTCCATTAAACCATATTTTGATTGGTAAGATATAGGCTCATGTACCACCTATATTCGACTTATAAAGCCAAGAGGATTCTCAAGAGGTTATTTTTTTCTTTTTCCTTTTCCTTTCTTGGGAGAGGATTTATAAGTGTGTTTTTTTCTTTCTTTGGATTGTAAGAGTTAGCAACTTAGCAAGTAGCATAAATAAATTTAAAGAAAAATATTTTTTTTATAAATATGAGTTTGTGACAGTTGAGTTTATGTAATTTGTATCAAATGAACAAACTCACATATGTGTGTTTGATTTTTAGTCATGAATTACGTCAAATCTATGTTGTAAAGTGTTAGAATTAATTACAATATATGTCAAGGTTTAAATTTCATTTTAGTCACTAAATTTTCAAAATATTTGTTAATGTGGCCGTTAATTCTAAAAAACGATCCTTCTTATTCTTATTATTATTTTGCTATCAAGTATTTAACAAATAGATAATGTGATTCAAATATGCGTATTAATGTTGATATAGGTAGGTATTGAATCGCGTAAGTTGACTAAGTCAAATACTAGAATGTAAACTAATAGCAAGAAGCAACATTGCTACTTTAATTTTAAGTTATGGGGATTAAATTTATTGTTTTTTTTAACTCGTAGACTAAAATAGGCATTTTGAAACTTTGAGACCTAACATAGAATAAATTTTTAATTTTAAGAAAATCAAAATGATATTTAAACACCTTTTTAATATAAAATTAAATCACTTATTGTGAAAGCATTCTCAAACAGATTCTAATGTAGCATATCTAGAATTATGTTTTTTAAAGGGATAATATGACATTATTTTATTTCGCTACCAATTCAGCATTAATACTTACAAATTTACAATGAGTTTTGAAGGACTTTTGAGAAGAATACTTTAAAAAACATATTTCTTCTATGAGGGTTATGAAAAGAACACTGATTAAGGGTTTCTTTTAAAAGCAAGTACTTTTTAGTGTTTTTAGATATTTTTTAATACTTTTTTAAAACTCACCTAAAACTTACATTTTTATATATTCATAATATTAATTTCTTATCGACAATGATGGTAATTGTGACATCATTTTTCATTCATATTAATCACTTTTTCTGTACTAAAAAAAATCACTTTTTCTTAAGGACGATATTTAATGCTCAAGTTCATGCCATCTTTAACATCTCTTATTATTTCTACAACTCATGCATGCATATTAAATTCAAAATATAGTAATTAATATAATATGGATACACTTTAAAAGAGCATCAGAAATCTTGCTTGACCAGCCAAAGCTCAAGAATTAGTCATTTTCATTAATTAGTAATTTTCAAATTCTCATCTACCTTTGTAGTGTAATATTCTCAAATCCAAGTATTCACAATCACATTTAATGGGCAATATTATCAAATTCAAGCATTCACAATCACATTTAAGTTATATTTGAGAGTAACATCAAAGTGATTTGGTCCACATGAGTATAACTCAACTGACATAAAATATGTACTATCAACCAAAATGTCAGATGTTCGAATCCCTCACTCCACATATTATAAAAAAAAAAAAATCAAATGATTTGTTATCATACACGTTTTGTTAAGCCAATTATAACCAAAACACTTTTAATCCTAACCACATATTTAAATTAATCCATTTACAATTATACTAATATTAATCATTTTCTAGTTTTCAAAACTTGGCTTGATTGAAAACATATGTAAAAAATAGAAAACAAATCAAGGAAACTCATAGATGGAAGTATTATTTATAAGCTTAATTTTCAAAAGCCAAAAACCAAATTGTTATTAAATGGGGTCTTAAATTTTGTAAAAATGAATAACCAGGCATATAGAAGAAAAGATGCCATGAAAATATTTCTAAATAAGCTATACTCACAGGAAAAAAAATGCATTTCTAACAAATTCATACCGATTTTCAAAATTTTTTAAACTTTCGTGTAACAAATTTATGTCTATAGATTGAGACGTTAACCATTTTTCTAATATATTTAAATTAATTGCTTCTTGATTGAATTGAGTATGACTCCAACAAAGTAAATAGGGATAACACAAACATAAAAAACAACATAGTATTATCAAACTTATAAGGATACGAAAAAGTATTTTTAATCCCAAAATAGAGAATAAGAATAAAAGTCCACATTACTATTACCATCAATTTGATATGTTGGTTTTTTTTTATTCATGGTTAATACTATAGTGATAAGAAGCGAAAGTTTTTGTAGTTTTCTAACTTCTAATGGATGTCTTTTTCTCCATTTTAGTGGAAATTGGGTTGGTGAATTTAGCACCCAAAACATCAAAGTCAGAAAGCGAAAGAAGTGGATCCTTTTTTTCCCCCATTAAGTAATTAATTTATTTCGGGAACCGAAGCGTGTGAAATGAATAATTATTTGCTTGATTAGGGGATGAAAACTTTTTGTTTTTTTTTAATATAAATAAGTATTAGGGATGAAAACTAGGCTGAGAAAAGATCTTACAAGATATTATATTTAAATTACTAGATCTCATTAATTTAATCCACGAGAGGAAACCAAGATGAACCTTTTTTAGACCAAACACAAAACTTTATTGAAAAATGGAAGTAAGAGACCAACAACAAACCACAGATCATCAAAGCTTCGGCCATGGAAGCTCAAGCTCGCCTCAAACCCTAGACCAGACTCACCTTCCCTTTCAATATTCCCTAAGACCCAGAAGAGATCATCCTCCTCTCAACCCAGATCCGGCGCGACCGCCAGACGCTGCCGCTGCGCCGTCGTCTCCGGTTAGGTATCGTGAATGTTTGAAGAACCACGCCGCCAAGAGCGGCGGCCACGTGCTCGACGGCTGCGGAGAGTTCATGCCGAGTGGGGAAGATGGTACTTCCGATAGCTTTAAGTGCGCCGCCTGCGAATGCCACCGGAGTTTCCACCGGAGAGAATTAGAAGTGGATGCGGCTAATGGCCGGCTTCACCGGATAAGCTACGGTATATTTAATTATTTCTTTTATATCATTAAATCTTCGTTTTAAAAGAATACTCCAAAAGAAAAACTCTTTGGGTAAGAAGATTAAAATATCATTTTGATGCATGAAATTTAGGTTTTATTCTAATTTAGCCTATATATTTTAAATATCCAAATTTAGTTTGTGCACTTTTGATAAATCTTAAAATCAATCTCTACTATTAGTTTATGTTTATTTTTATCAAAATTGGTTAAATGATAATAATAATTTTCATGTAAGAAAAAACACAATATGAATATATTTTTTACATGAGATGGAATGCTATTATAGACTAATTTCTTTTTTACATTAGTTAATAATAAACTAATAGTATACCCATTTTAAGTTTTATTCAAAGTAAAGTATAGGGATTAAATTTAAGCATTTAAGAGGAAAAATACTTGGTTGCACTTCGATGGGTATCTGAAAGAGTTAATATTAAGAAAGCGGAAGAAATTTTGGATCTTAAGCACTCTAATTTGATCAATTTTATCAAATAAATAGCATGCTCAAAAACGGAAAAACATAGAATAAGAACACTACCTTTGATGCTCAAAATTCTTCTAATCCTTGGCCAATTTCTGATCACGAACACTTCGTGGACCTCCCTTAGGATCTTCCCTACTATCCTCAGGCCTTGGAACAGATTGTGAAATCCTTAATTGAGAGAATTTGGAAGAAGGGGAAAATGTCTCAACCCGAAAATTAGAGAATTTTCTGCAAAATTATTTTCACCCATGGTGTTTCTTCTCATTTAAAGCAAACCATAAGCTTCTTTAAGCTTTGTGAAGATGCCAACACACAAGTGATGAGGATAATTGAAGAAGGAGGTGGCTAATTTTGATGAACTTGAAAAACCAAGGAGCTTATTCATCAAAATGTGAATTTGGTCCAAAAATCAATCTTAATGAATTTGAATTTCTTTTTAATTTTAATTCAAAAATTAATATAAAAATTAATTTTAAATTAAAATCAATTTTTTAATTAATTAAACAATTTAATTAATTTTAAATAATTATTTAATTTAATATCAAATATCAAATTAAATAATTGGACCAATCCCGATTTCTCAAATCGAACGTTCGAACATGAATCCCTATTCATGTTTTAAACCGAACCAATATTTAAATCAAATTTAAATATGTCCACCTCTTCTTTATCATAGTTTAATTCATAATTAAGCTATGAAACATTAAGTATATCGCATATAATTAACGTTTTCTCCCAAAACCGAATTTGAACAATTCAAATTCTTTTCTCTCAAATTGTTACAAGGCTTAATCCGAGCTAGTAAGGGGAACCTAATGGACCTACAGATCATGAGCTCCAACGATACGAGATTAACCAGCCAAACTCTTTAGCCTAGCTAATCAACATTCGTTAACCACCGGGACACTCCACTAAAGCCCAGTGGCTGCACTCTTCTCACTGTAGATATATTTATGTCCACTCGATATAACCATGGTTAGTAAGTCGATCCTTCACAGGTCGTTCGTAATTACAGCTGGGTCAAATAAACCGTTTTACCCCTGTAATTACTTATTGTTCCTTAAGTCCCACTGATCCTCTAATGAACAATTGGTTTGTGGTCCGACCAACAAACCGAATCCCTCTCGGGCCAATGAGAGGGTGGGCCCATTGTTCAAGACCCGGAGTCAGCACTTAAGGGAACAACCTCTCTACTAAACCCTAGAGCGGGTAGGAGTGAATTCCATCTCGCATGACTATGTTCCCAACTATCTACTCGGTCTTATCCCCAAAATGGGAGGCTTATTGAGTCGGCGATCTCGGGCCACTCTCACCCATGCAAATATAAGGATAATCCCGAATAAACAGGAGTTCATAGCACACTCAGGATTAAGATCGAGTTACCTAAGTCATCGTATGAAAATAGTCAGTTAAAACAATAAACGGAGTTAAAAAGTCTAAGTGACTATTTCGCGGTCCAGTCTTATGCAAACTCATTGCATAGGACGCCCCCACTTTCATGTCTCCACATGAACGATTCAGGATCACATCGTTAGTACTATACAAAGTGGGCCGCGTCCATAGTGTCCCCAGGATAAGGTACCCAGCCCTATCCCTATACTATAGACCGTTCTGACTATTACTCGAACTTGATCCACTTTTATGTCATACATAAAGTTCAAGTTTACATCTTATAGTCAAGGATTCTTAGTTCATTGGATTTGGGTTAAAAGGTCGCAATTCACTTTATCCAATAACACATTTACTGAATAAACCTCAATAACATATTTATTGCAAAATAGAATATACATCGAGTTTACAAAACCACGAGTTTTAGGACACAAAACCCAACAGTATCTCCATGCTCCCCACCATTCAATTGTTGAATAAGGAGAGAGAAAATATTTTCCACCTTTCTCTCTCCTAGTTGTGTTTTCTCTTTCTTTGTTGTCAACAATTAAATGGTGGGGGCAGAGAAATTTCTACCCATTGGAGTGCAACCAAGTATTGTTCATTTAAAAGTATAGGGATTCAAATGAAATGAAATGAAACCAAAGTACAAAGATCAAAATGATAGTTTAACCTTTTCTACTGATTACCATTATGTCTTTTTACAAATTAGGAGAGAGGAAGGTAGAGAAGGGAAAGAGAAATTTTTTTTTTTCAAAAAATAAATAGGTGTCAAAGTTTAAAGGGTAACATATTATTTTAGTCTCTATACTTTGAGGTTCATAATTTCATTTGAGTCTCTATATACTTTCAAATGTTCAAATTTGGTTCATATACTTTCAATAAATCTTAAAATTAGTCATCGTCATTAGTTTAAAGTTAATTTTTGCCTAACTTTGCAAAATAACAATAATAATTTTCAAGTTAAAATACCATTTTGGTCCCTGTACTTTGGGCTTTGTTCCATTTTGGTCATTGCACTTTTAAATGTCCAATTTTAGTCCATGTACTTTCAATAAAGCTTAAAATTGGTAACTATGACAAGTTTAAAGTTAATTTTTTTTATCAAAATTGGTTAAATAATAATAATAATTTTAATACAAGAAAATACATCATGTGAATATACTTCCAAAATTTATAGAGGAAATGCTAATAGAGACTAATTTTTTTAAAGAAAAATTAACCATAAACTAATAGTAGGGACTAATTTTAACCATAAATTTTCAAGATTGTGTTTAGTAGATCTTTGAACTTTAACAAGAGTATAGTAGTCCCTAAACTTTCAATTTTGTATCAAATAGGTCTTTGGCCTATCAAATATTTTTCTTTTAAATGGATTTTTTTTTACCATAAAATTTATGAATCTAGTAGACACATAATTAAAAGTTTAGGGTCCTAACAAATACAAAATTCAAATTTACATCTAATAAATCCATAAATTTTTTAAAATGTCGAAAAAGTTAGGTTGCATTTGATAACCATTTTGGTTTTTGAAAATTGTGTTTGTTTTCCTACATTTATCTACAATGAGTTTCATATTTTTTAAGAAAACATATGAATTTGTAGTCAAATTATTAAAACAAAAACAAGTTTTTGAAAACTACTTTTTTAGGGCCTGTTTGGTAGGCAATCCAGATTCTGTTTTATGATTTCAGATTCACTAAATTCAGTGAGTATGTGTTTGGCATACGTGTTTTCAGAAACTGTTTTTGGATTCTGTGATCCAAATAGTGAAAATTCTGAAAACAACATTTTTATGTTTTCGTTGTATCCAGATTTTGAATTTGAAAATTTAAAATGCAGAATTACATTAAAAAAGATCAAAACTTTAATAAATATAGTATTTCATGTTATAAACTCAATTTATTTTTGTTAAATTAAAATATGTATAATATAATATATTATAAATTATATGATATTGTAAAATAATAATTATACAAAATTTATAACAAAAATCATGTCATAAATTAATTAATAATGGATTATATTCAATTTAATATTTAGTTTTGCAACTACAACTAGTTAATGGTCTATAAATATATTATAGAACACATTTTGAACAATTGTTTAAATTGGAATCCAATTTCTAAATCTACTACCAAACACATATCTGAAAACATGAAATATAACTTTGTTTTCATTGAATCCCTTGTTTTCAAAATTATGTTTTCAAATTGCCTACCAAACAGACCCTTAGTTTTCAAAACTTGGCTTCGTTTTTTAAAACAATAGGTAAAAGGTAGATAACAAAACAAAGAAATCCATAGGTGGAAGAAGTATTTATAGACTTAATTTTTAAAAGCAAAAACTAAAAACCAAATAGTTATCAAACGGGGCTTTAGAAATTTATTTGATACAAAATTAAAAGCTTAAATACTTATTATTGGAGACAAAATTTAAAAGTTTATGGATTCATTAAACACCATCAAAGACTCATTAGACACAATAATAATAATAAGCCTCGTTTGATAACTATTTGGTTTTTAGTTTTTGAAAATTAAGCTACTTCTATTCATGAGTATTTTTTTTAGTACAACAAATGTGGAGTGTGGAAATTTGAACATCTGATCTCAAAGAAGGAGTACATGCCAATTAATGTGAGTTATGCTCACTTTGGCATGAGTTTTTGTTTTGTTATATACTTTCTAAAAATGTTTTTAAGATCCAAGCCCAATTTTGAAAACTAAAAAAGTAGTTTTTAAAAATATGTTTTTAAAATTTGGAAAAGAATTCAAATGTTTAAGAGGTGAAAACTATAGTACAAAAATTATGAGGAAACAAACATAATTTCTAAAAGCAATATATTAAAAACGAAATCATTATCAAATGCAACTTTAAAAATCTAGTTTAGACATTTTTTTTCAAGTTCATAAAACAAATTTATGAACTTAGAATTTAAATTAAATCTACGAGCTATTATTACAACTGTAATTATTATTTTGAGTTCAACAACATTTAGGAGTTAGAAAATTCGAGCTTCTAACTATTTAATCGATCGTACATATTAATTACCGTTAAGCTATGCTCATTTGATAATTAATTATTCACGGCCTTTTACATTTGGTTCTATCAGCACCACCACCATATTCCCAAATTAACCGGATCAATAACCACTCCCCTCTGGTGGGTCATATGGCTCCGGTGATGATGGCGTTCGGCGGTTCAGCCGAACCCCCAGCGGAGTCGTCAAGCGACGGCGCAGATGCCTCAGGGCAGCGGAAGAAGCGGTTCAGGACAAAGTTCAGCGGAGAGCAGAAGGCTAAGATGATGGAGTTCGCCAACAAGCTCGGATGGAAGATTCAAAAGCATGATGAACAAGAAGTCCATAAATTTTGCACGGAAATTGGTGTAAAGAGGCACATTTTTAAGGTCTGGATGCACAACAACAAACAACCAACGAAGAACAATTCTTCGTCAGGATAAGGATTTCGTTAGAAACCCCTCTTCTCTTGCTCGTAATTCTTTACCATTTGGAAAAAATTCGATTGCTATCTTCAACTCAGGCTAAGTAAAAATTTCCATTCATTTCGTCCGATTTGAATCGAGTATTGCAATATGTTTTACCTAATAGATGTAGTTCTTACCCTTTGAAATAGACTTCTGTGAGGAGATTCTTTATTTAATCTAGAGTAATCTTTTTAGTTCATGATCCATTTTCTCTTCCATTGATTAAGTTTTTAATCATCATTTGATTTTAGAACAATATTCTGACTTATAACTGGCCTACTTTTAAATATCAATTTTGGTTTTAGTTAAATAATACGTGGGGTAGAGAATTTGAACATTTTACCTTTTGAAAAAATGCAAAAGTGGAGGATTTGAACTTCTAATCAATATTTGAATATTTGACCTATTGATTGCTCTAACTAGTGAAGGATTTAAACTTTTGATTAATATTCGGACCTATTGATCGAAAATACATATCTTTAACCAGTTAAAATAAAAATGTGAAAGTGAAGGATAACCTCCTATAATCCTATTGATCACTCCTCTGATCTCTCTCTATTTTTTAATATATATATATATATATCATGGTTGTTGCATTGGAAGAGCCCAAGATTACAAAGATTTGACTCAAAAAACATTAATATAATTTTTCTTGTCATGCATTTTCATAAATAGGGTTATAAGAAAAAAAAAGTAAAAAAAAGTTCGTAAAACAGAAAAAAAAAAAAAACTTGCCAATTTAAGCCTTTTTAAATTAACTGTAATATATACCTCTATTTATATTAATTCTCCCTGCAAGTTTGGAAATCTGTTTATTGACCATTTAAGAACCATTCATGTTTGAAAATCTGTTTATTGATCATTTAAGAACCATTAACATTAAAATGTGTGAGAAATTAAACTAATAAGTTGAATTTGAAACTATGATTTTTGTACTTTTGAAACAAAGAATAATTTTGTAATATATACAAACAAGTTGTAATATTTAAGTAGAAGATTTATGTTATAATATTGAAATTTTAACTTTGACGTTTAATTATATTTTTACCCTTATAAATATTATTATTTTTATTACGACACTTTATAATTTTTTTAAATGTAGATGTTTTTTTAATAAACAATTGTTATTTGATTGAGAATAAATTTAAACCAAAAAAAATTCCTGCAAGAAACCCAACCAAATTACGAAAAATTTAACAGAACTCCATCATAATCCGTGGATATCTCTAAACATAAAATGATCTTTTGATTCGTAGGTTTGGATGGTTTATTAAACTTGAGTTTATTAAGCCTAGAGTTGTTAAGCTTGTGTATTTGTTAAATTCGTATTTAAATGGTACAAAAAATAAGTTTGTTAAGTCTGAATTTGTTAAACTAGTATTTAGATTATATCGAGTGGTTAAATCTGTGTTTGAATGGTACAAAAAATAGGTTCGAATTCTAATTTCCTAAGTTTATTAAAACTATATTAAAACTATATTTGGTTGGTAAATTTAAAATTTGTAATAAATAATATAAACTATTTAATTAAAGTAATAAAACTATATATTAAATGTAACTTTTATTATGAAATTAAAGTATTATTTTAATAATAAATAAAATATTTTTAATATATTTATCCACTCAATTTTCTTTCAATAATTATATAACTAAAACATAAAATTATAAAGTTAAAATAGTTTAAATAATATTTATTTTAAAAGCTATTAACTTCAAGATACTAACTGAAAAGACGTTTAGAAAAATTGTGGATTTAGATTTCAAGATACTAACGAAAATAGTTTAATTAATTATTGCTAACATGAAAAGACGTTTAGAAAAATTGTGGATTTAGAGAAATTGAACTTTTTTTTTTTTTTTATCAAATGAAAATTGATAACATGAAAAGATGTTTAGAAAAATTGTGAATTTGGAAAAATGGACTTTTTTTTAAAAAAATTGATATATTAAATTTAATGTTCTATAAGTTTATATAACATATGGTTTGAAATTTATAATAGATTTATTTTTATTAAATTTATATGTTAATAAAAAATTTAAAATATAATAATAAATTTCTTTTGAAAGTAATTGAATAATTTATTTTTTAATACTATTGTTAACCTAACACTCTTAAATAATTATTTTATAAAATGAATATTTAATTAATTTTATAATTATTTGTTTAATATTAGTTATATCATTATAATTACTCTAAAACATGAAATATAACACATATATATAACACAGATGGCATAAATCGATTTATGAATTAATTATTACTATTTAAAATTTGAACTAAAATTATTTACTTTATTTATTATAAAGTTATCATAACAAAGAGAGTATAAATAAAATATAGCAAATAAAAATAAAATACTGTAGAGAGTATAAATACCAACTTTGCTTCCTTCCAAGTCTTGGTTCAGAACAAAAACCTGGCTTTAATCGGATAAAATAATATAATCTCATAAAACCGAAAATTTAGGGTAAAAATTATTTCAATTTTGTCCTCAAAAAAAAAAAAAAACCATTTTTTGATAGTTTATTCCATACAACTTTTCTCCACAAAATGAACTAAAAACTTCCCAACTTCATCAAAAAGAGTCTCATCAATAATGAATATTTTATTAAACACAAATTAAAAAAACGTCCATTTCAACTCAGTCTAGGCCCAAAAATAAAATAAAAATCAATGCAAAAAAAAAAAAAAAAGACAACTAGCCACGTGTCAAGCTCACAGCTCGGCAGTCTTCTCCCTTATCCTCGCCCCAATTTCACCGGCGGCCTGCGATGCCTTTTCTTTACCCGCCGCAACTTTCTGCTCCACCTCGTTTTTGACCGCCTCATACGCCTCCGCCGCCTTGTCTTTCCCGTTCTCAATCGTCTCTTTGGCCTTCGTTTTCACGTCGCTGGCTTTCTCCGACGCCGCCTTCACCGCCTCCCCGGTTTTCTCTGATGCGTAATTCGATGCATCTGAATGTGGAGATTATTATTAGTATTATTATTGATGGACAAAATTATAAGAAATTACATAATGGGTTTTGTCAATGTGTGTAATTGATATATATATTTTATACCTGCAGCTGCTGTGTTGATTCTTTGTGTGGTTTTTATGGCTGCGTCGCCGGCTCTGTCCACCATGTCATGGGCTGTCTCTTTCAATTCTTCTTCGTTCAATCCTAATCCTCTGTACAAATATTTTTTTGTCAAAATCAAAAGGCTAAATTATAAATAAATAAATAAATAACGCTGAAATTTGCTCTTTATTTGAAAAATATTATTATTTTCAAAAGTTACCATATTCCCCGGCCCTTTCAAGGTTTTGTAAAACTACAGTTGAAATAGAAAGATCCGTTGGGATGTTGGACGAAAATAACATCAAACATACATCCCAATCTACGCCGTTCCAAGTCACCATGTCAACTTTTTGTTGAACATCCTAACAAAATTATCTACATCCTAAAGAATTTTCTGCTCCAAAAGTTAAGAGAGTAATATTGCAACTTTTGCAAGAAATCGAGCATGGTAATTTTTATAATTTAGCCAAATCATCATTCTATTTCAAGGATAACAAATTAAAGATAAAACTGTCAAATATGCAAGTTAGAAACTACATGTTAATGAGAAAAGATTGATGTAAGGAATTTACTTGGAGATCTTGTCGTAAGCCCAGTTGGACCAAGACTCAGCGGTGTCCTTGGCGTCATCAAACACTTCAGAAGCACCTTTCTGAAGCGCTTCTGCTTTTTCATCAAGATTTGCATTCTCCGAAATTTCACTTATATTATCCTTCACATCTTTCACCTCTTCTTCTGCCCATCCCCTGCATTTTTCCACCCCCATCTCCGCCACCAACAGCAGCCACAAAACCGCCACAAACGACGTCGTTCTCCTCCTCGCCATTATCATTGTACTGTTCCCACCACAGAAATACATGAATAAATTTCGAAAGAATTCTAAAAGCGCTTTTCAACCGTGTGGTGAGACTGTGGTGAGAGTTTGGCTTTATAAGTTCGCGCACTCGGCGAGACGGTTGGGAGTTTTACGGACAGAAACCGGTGGAAGCGTCGGTTACGTGGCGTGTTTGTATCAAACGTGGCGGTTATTTACCTCGTCGTCTCGCGAGTACGTGGCGTGTTTTGGACACGTGTTGCTAATACATGAACCCACCTTTTTCGTGATTTACTTATTTTTAATAGAGCAAAACTTAATTCTTGCTTGGGCTGTACCCAGCTCCTGCAGTCCAATCCAACCACGTGGCTCATTTTTATAGTGCCATGTGGTAATTCAGCTTTTTTTTTTCAAATGTATTTTTTTTCTTTCTTTTCATTTTTTTATTTCATTTTCTTTTTCATTTGATAAATTTTCTTGTTTTTTTTATAATGTCAAATTTATTTTTAAATTTATATCTTTTTTATTTTTATTTTCTTTTCTCATCTACACAATAGCATTTATTTTCAATTAATCAATTGAAAATTGAGAGTTTACAATAATAATGTGAGAAATACGCTTCATAACCTAAAGCTAACAGCAGTTTTATAATCAATTTTATTTTTTTTGTTTTATAATTTTTATTTATCCTCTTATTTTCTTTTCTCATCTCCACATTGTCATTTATTTTCTACTAATCAACTAAAAATTGAGAGTTCAAAATATCAATGTGAGAATACGTTTTATAACCTAAAATAATTTTTTTTCCTTTTTTATATATTAAAATAGTTAAACAAGTTAAAATTTTTATTATTTATATTATATGCATATCATTGAAATTTTGTTGTTTATTTTATGTTTCATGGATTCCTTTACAATATAATGAAAATATCAAATTTAGAAGAACTAACTACAAATTTTGAAAAAAAGGAAAGAATGAAACAAATGATCAAATTGTTCTTCTGCACTGGTCAAATCTTCATTCCAAAAACACTTTCAATGACCCCAAAAAAATTCATCGAATGAATTTGAAAATTCTCTACATGGTTGGATTAACAATTCAACATAAATCTCGTTCATTCTTTTGAATCAAATGAATTAGTAAATGTGGATGATGATAACAATCAATGAAAATCACAATCGATATTCAATTTCAAAGAAATCACCTACATTGCAAGGGTTATTGATGTTAGAGATTCAATTAAATGATTCCAAGTTCAGAGAAATCTCGACCAATTATTTGTTTATGAAAATAAATGGTATTATATAGTATTTTCAACTCATCAGTTGAAAATTGTTTAAAATAAAAATAAAAAATATTATAAAATAAAAAGGAAATTGATATTGTAAAAAAAATGTTATTTTAGGTTATGAACATATTCTCTCATTGCTATTTTTAACTATCAATTTTTAATTGATTAGTAGAAAATAAATGATATTATGGAGATGAGAAAAGAAAATAAGAAGATAAATAAAAATTATAAAACAAAGAAATAAAATTGATTATGAAACTGTCGTTAGCTTTACGTTATGAAATGTATTTTTCACATTATTATTGTAAACTCTCAATTTTCAATTGATTAATTGAAAATAAATGGTATTGTGTACATGAGAAAAGAGAATACAAATAAAAAAATATATATAAATTTAAAATAAAATTGATATCATCAAAAAACAAATAAATATTATCAAATGAGAAAGAAAATTTCTAAAAAAAAATGCAAAAGGGAAAAAATGAAAAGAGAGGGAAAAAAACTTAGAAAAAGAGAGGTGGACAAATGTTTAAAAGAAAATTAAAAATTAGATTGTCACGTAGTACCATAAGAATGAGCACGTGGCTGGGCTACAGGAGCTGAGTGCAGGGAGTTTTTGTACGGATGACCCGTTTTCCAATGC
This sequence comes from Trichosanthes truncata, assembly GCA_033996785.1. NCBI lineage: Eukaryota > Viridiplantae > Streptophyta > Magnoliopsida > Cucurbitales > Cucurbitaceae > Trichosanthes > Trichosanthes truncata. The sequence goes on from JAWPNB010000003.1 coordinate 77,297,914, forward strand.
TTTAATGACTGATGACCTGCATTCTGAAAATAATGAAATATGACCCATTCTGACATGACATAGTGCGCAAAATTACACATGAGGGTAGTATGAGATGGTCTTGCTTGTTCACGCTCTCGTAGGCGGAAACGCTCTCGCTCTAGCTCTCTCGCTCTCGCTCTCGCTCAAATGAGTGGTTGAAAATCTGGAAAAAAAAAAAAAGACAAGAAAAAATTACGTCATAGAAGAGCTAGAGCAGCAGAGCGAGAGCGAGAACGAGCTAGAGCGAGAGCGAGAACAAGCTAGAGCAAGAGAGAAAATGAGCTAGAGCGAGAGCGAGAACGAGCTAGAGCGAGAGCGAGAGCGAGAGAGAGAACAAGCTAGAGTAAGAGGGAAAACGAGCTAGAGCGAGAGCGAGAACGAGCTAGAGCAAGAGATAAAACGAGCTAGAGCGAGAGCGAGAACGAACTAGAGCGAGAGCGAGAACAATCTAGAGCAAGAGAGAAAACAAGCTAGAGCGAGAGCGAGAACGAGCTAGAGCGAGAACAATCTAGAGCAAGAGAGAAAACAAGCTAGAGCGAGAGCGAGAACGAGCTAGAGCGAGAACAATCTAGAGCAAGAGAGAAAACAAGCTAGAGCGAGAGCGAGAACGAACTAGAGCAACGATGCCCTCACAGTAATTTGGACGGGATGCAAAGTACGGAAAGGGTCATATGTCATTAATTTCAAAACACGGGTCAAATGGGATCGATACGCGTGAAAGTGAGTCATCTGTGCAAATTTCCCTGAGTGCAGCCTAAGTAGTTAGTAAGTTTTGCTCTTATCAATATTGTATATTTGGTGGGTGTGCTAGTTTTTTATGAGGTTTTTTCTAGTTTTTTTAAGCAAAACTTCCGTACAAGTGCTGCACGTAAGTTTTGCAGTCCACCTACATGACACAATCACGTAAGTTTTGCAGCCTAGCTAATATATATATTTCTTCATTTTTTATGTTTTTTCTTTAGTTTTTTTTTTTTTTGCTTTTTGAGTTTTTTTTCCTATTTTATTTTATTCAGATTTTTTTATTTATGCATGATATCAGTCTAAAATTATTTTTTCAATCAACTGTACACCTAATTGTATACTCAATTGCACATAATTATATATTTGGTGCAATTATTTTTTTCAAAAATTTTATCAATTGTACACCTAATTACATATATTTACATATTTTTATTATTAACATCAAAAGTCAAATCTAGCAACAATTATTCAAAATCTAACGTCAATCGGCCAATCCACTTTACAAAAATCAGAAGTTTGAATTCACACACCCTAAATTACAAGACATTTGTCATAACTAGTCAATTAAAATTAGGAACTACATTTATATTCATGAATTCCAAAGTAAATATATTTAGTTATTCAAATGATTATTTTTTCAATTAGAAAAATATTATTATTGTTATTTTAAGCTTTCAATTTTCAATTGATTAGTTATGAAAATTTAAGGTGTGTGGGCCGATTGACGTTAGATTTTGAATAATTGTAGCTAGATTTAACTTTTGATAGTAATAGCAAAAATATATAAATTTATGTAATTATGTGTATAATTTATTGAAATAATAATTCTAGACTGATCTCATACAACAATTAAAAGTCTGAAAAAGATAGAATAAGGAGAAAATTGAAAAAGATAAAATAAGTAAAGGAAAAAACATAAAAGAAAAAGGACAAAAATTAAAAAAAAAAATACTACGTGGCAGATTGTATCACGTGGCTGGCTGCAAAACTTACGTGCAGCCATGACTGCACATAAGGGTTTTTTTTTAATCTTTATTATTTTTCTTGGTCTCGAACAGTGACGGATCCAGAATTTTATGTCAGAACGTAGGGATGGCAAAAATTTCCGTGGAGTTGGATCCCCGCGGGTCCCCGTCCCAAAAGGGACAGGGAATCCCCGGTTTGACCGAGTATGGGGGTCAAACCAGGGATTTTTTTAGGTCCCTAGTCGGGGACGGGGAGGGTATCCCAGCCCCGTCCCCGTCCCTGAACCCGCCTCGAATATTTTTTTAATATTAATTTTTAAAAATATATTATAATTATTTATAATAATATTATTATTAATATATTTTATTATATAATATTATTAATAACATTATATATATATATATATATATATATAAGTTAAAACACCGTATTGTGTAGTTACTATTTTTATTTTTCTTTCTAATTTAATTTCATTAGTTTATATGTATTTATTATATTTAATTTTATAATATAATAAATTTTATATTAAATTTATAATAAAAATGTTAAATATTTTTAAAAACTAATTATTTACATAAATAAAATAATAATAATACTAATTTAACATAAGAGTTATAATTTTAATATATTTTATAAAATTTTAATTAATTATTAATTAAAAAATAATTATAAATAAAAATGAAAAACGAGGATTTTTCCCTCGATCCCCGAACGGGATTCCCCGACTCTGACTCCCCAAAACAAGGAATGGGGTGGGGACGGGGATGGGGAGTGCATCCCCGACCCCGTCCCGCCTCGTTGCCATCCCTATCAGGAGGGCTGTATAGAAATAATTTTTAACACATTGATACATTGATACATTGATATATATATATATATATATATATATATATATATATATATATATATAGTTGAAGAAAACCAGAATGAGATAGTTGTGTCGTGGGATACCACTGTCTTGAAAGCAAAATCAGCACAACATTGGTGCGAATCGTGTTCTACCAGATGCTCCCCAAGGTTAACACAACATCCCTCTTGAACGTGCACTCGTTAGAGATGGATTTGAATCAAATCAAACTTTGCTCAGAGTCGAAGGAGTACAAAAACAGAAGAAAACATAACCAGAATAGAGGATGAAGATGAAGCAAATCTACAATTGAATAGATATGTATTTTAATAGAATGAAGAAAATGTTTCTGAAGAAGGGAAAGCGTTTTTTCAAATCCTAAAATTAAGCAAAACATTTTTTGGAATAAGAAAAACATTTTTCAGATCCTAATCAAATACGAGTTATTCTAAAACGGTAACAAAATTAAATTCTAAAAATTGGATAGAAAGGTAATAAAAAATTACTTCTTTTTTACGCACAAGCACGATTACCTGAAACTGAACTCGCCTGTCCAACCGAACAGACAGCAGTGGCAGCGCACGTGTCGGGAGAGATTTTACTACCACTCTATCAACATTTTGCAAGACCCCAAAGATGCTCTAGTATATAAACCCACTTCCCAACTTAAAAAATTTCAATGTGGGACAACACCATACTATTTCTTGCAAAGACTTATAATGGACCAAAGGCCCAAAGCCCATTGTAGTCATTCCTAACAATATATTGATATCATTTTATATATTTTGATATTAAATTGGCTAAATTAAAATTTTGGTCCTTAAATTTTCAAGAATTTGTTTAAGAAATTGACTTTAAAAAGTTTCTACTAAGTCACTAAACTTTCAATTTCTGTCTAATAGGTTTATGAATTTTCTTTTTCTTTTTCCTTAACTAAAATTTCATTTTTAATACCTTGGGTCGGCTATCAAAAAAGAAAAAGAAAAAAATATCTTGCATGGATAATAATTTAATCCTTAAACTTTAGTTTGTAACAACTTAGTCCACGTACTGATCTCAATTTAGTCTTTTTTTTTTAGTTCAACCATATGTGGAGTGAAGGATTTGAACCTTCAACCTCTTAGTCAAGAGTATATACTTTATGCCAGTTGAGCTATGCTCATGTTGGCATAACATATTAGTTTCTAAACTTTAGTATGTAACAATTTAGTTCCTATACTTCAAAATTTGTAGTGCTTTTTTTAAATAAAAAAAATATTGGTAGTACTTTAGTCTCTATCATAAAAATTATTGTTAAGATTTAATGGAATTTATTACGTAAGTAGATCAATAAACTAATTATGAATCAAATATGTTTATAAGTTACAAAATATAAACCGTTAAATAATAAAAATCGACATTTAATTTTGATGAAATTTTTGTATGGTAGAGACTAAATTGTTACATCTAGTTTAGAGACTAAATTGTTATAAATTTGACAGTATAAACACTAAATCGTTACAAATCAAAATTCATGGACTAAATTGTTACTTCTAAGAAAGTTTAGGGACCAAAAGTGATTTTTTAACATTTTTTTTATCGAAATAATGAAAATTTTGAAAACTAACATTTTTCTGGTTTTAGTATTTCTAAATTCAAAAAGATAAAAATTTTGATAAACATAATATTTCATGTTATAAACCCATTAAATTTGTTTTTAAAATTAAATATGTATAATATATTATATTATAAATTATATAATAATATAAAATAATATTTATAACATAAAACAAGTTCATAAATTAATTAATAATGGTTGAGATTCAATCAAATATTAAGTTAGTAATCGCAACAATTTTTATTATTTTTAAATATATTATCATATCACATTTTGAATGACTTTTTAAATTGAGATTTAATTTCTAAATTTGCTACCAAACACACATATTCGAAAACACTGAAAATATGAAATATAACTCTTTCTTACATTGAATTCTTTGTTTTCAAATCACTAACCAAATGCACCCTAAGTTTTAGTTTGAATAAGTAATAAAATCATGGAAATGATTCCTATTTACCCTTAAACTTAGTGATGCGTTTCAAATTTTATTGACAACTTTCATTTTCAACCTATTAAATCTTACATTTGGATAAGTGTTGCAACATTTACCCTAAACTTAATGAGTGTTTTAATTTTTGACCTTTAGATACACATTCTCATCTGCATTCGATAAATTATAATTATAATATTTGATACGCCAACATAGGTGTAGCTGAGAAGTTAAGGTATTCCTACTTCTAAAAGTCCATGTTTCATATAAAATTGGTTAGACTTTTAGAAAAATAAAATGACACTAGAGTTGAATTTTTGTTTAAATTTACTATTTTTTGTAATATTTATTCAATAATCGATCTTGTGAATTGATTGAGTTGGTTTTTTTTATACAACAAATATGATGTATGGATGTAATTTTGTGCAATGCTTGATTTTTATTGAAATTAATGGGTTTGAAAGAATCTTGTAAATTTGGAGAAGGAAAAATAGAGAGGATCCATGATAGCTATGTTTCATATGGAATAAAATTACTTAATAGATACAAACTCAATAACCTATTTATACTAATAAAATATAATTAAAATACCAATCTACTTAACAAATAATCTCAAATCATAATTTAAATACGGAACAAATTTTATTGGTTAATGGAGAGAATAATTTTTTTTTTGACTATTTTGTCCAAATTCTTTTATATAATACCTAAATTGTTCTTCCTTCAAATTTAAAAAAATATTAATTAAATTAAATACTCTTTTTACTTTCATTTCTCTCTCTCCCTCACGAAAATTTCACTAAATTCTTGAATGAAGATGAGTCGATCACTTCATATTACTATTATTTATTTATTTTTTGAATTAACCCTTCATATTTCGCATTCCCCAATTGCCATAATTGGTTATTAATGAGTCCACATCCACTTACCCATGGCCATACAAATAAAAACATTTCTTTCTTTTTTTCTTTTCTTTTTTAAAACCTTTAACATTTCACATCCTCACACCATAGATTTGAGAATATATAGAAATGAAAGTTGAGAATAACACGTTCATGAAGTTTAAGCAACTAAAACTTCTCACATCAAGATGAGTCGATCACTTTGCTAGGTTTTAGCTATAGTTAAGGATGACAACTTTCAACTTATTTGTAGGTATGCCATTTTGATTTGAAGGGCATACATTTATGTATGATACATGAGCTTTAATTCAATTGTTTCCTCAATCAAACACACACCCATCACACATTCTATTATTGCACGCATGAAAAATGGTTTCAATACATGACTAGCTATACTTTTCTAGAGGGAGTTTGAAAGAAAATTTGCATGGTGATTTTCTATGACTTCTATAGTGTTTTTCTTCTTTTTGAGGTTGCATTGAATGATTTTTTTTTTTTTTGAGTTCAACAACATTTGAGAGTATTGGGATTCGAACCTATGACCTTTTGGTCATGGAGCACATACTTTATGTCAATTGAATTATGCTCTTGTTGGCTAATAAAATTATTGAATAATTCTATTTTTTATCTAATTCAAACCATAATAAAATTAGGAGTTTAGTTTCTAGACATTTAAGATTATGTCTAATAGATTTCTAAATTTTTTATTTTATATCAAATAGATCACTGAACTTTAAAAATATCTAACAAGTTTTTAAAATTTCAATTTTGTGTCTATATATTTTTAATTTTTTTTAAAAAAAAATGTCTATTAGGTGTCAAACACAAACTTGAAAATTCTTAAATCTATTCAACATATTTACGGGCTGTTTGGTGCATTGAGTGGATTATAATAGTCTGTGGGTTATAATAATCTATAGAATTAATTATATAATATGTGTTTAGGATGCAAAGTTATTTAGTCTGTGTTATAATAGTTTGTGTTTGGAGTGCAGAGTATTCCACAGATTATTATAACCTAGACTATTATAATCCACACCCCAAACAACCCCTTAAAGTTTAAAGATCTATTAAACATAAAATTAAAAGTTTAAGTACATATTAAACAATTTTTAAAGTTTAAGGACCTATTAGATCTAACTTCAATAATTGAAGGGTTAAATTTGTAATTTAATCTAAAATCTATTAATTCATCCAACATGCCTAGTGTCACAAGGCTAAACACCCTTGTAACACCTAGCTTATACAAATGCCATCCTATTGTCTAGTCCAGAACTTTGTGTCCGGGGGGGGGGGGGGGGGGTGGGGGGTTTTGATGTATTTTGATATTAGTTTGTTCAATGAAAAGTATGACTGATTTTTTTTATAGGTTAAAAAATAGGTTTGGTCTTTAGACTTTCATAAAAGTAACAATTTAATTCTTGAACTATGGATTACAACAGTTTAATCCCTATACTTTCAAATTTGTAATAGTTTAGTCTGTTAACTTTAGTATATAACAATTTAGTCCATATACTTTAAAATTTATAACAAATTAACCTTACTATGAGAAATTCTATCAAAATTAAGTGTCAATTTTTATTATGTCACGACTTAGTTTTTGTTGTTTATAAACACATTTGGTCTCTAATCAGGTTATCGATCTATATATGTAAGCAATCTTAGATTCTCATTAAATCCTAACAATATTTTTTAGGATAGGGGCTTAATTGTTACACATTTTAAATTATAGAGACTACATCGCTACGTACTAAAATTCATGGACTAAATTGTTGCAAAATTGAAAACACAAGAATTGAATTGTTACAAACTAAAATTTAGGAACTAAATTATTACTTTCATAAAAGTTCAAGGACAAAAAGTACTTTTTTTAACATTTTTATATAAATATACAAGAAAGAGAATAAAATTTCAAACAATAAGTATAATTTTTTGTTGGTTAAAATATCATTATGGTCCATGTACTTTATGTTTTGTTCTATTTGGGTCATTGTACTTTCAAATGTTCAATTTTAGTTCAATAAAGCTTAAAATTGGTTCTTATTGTTTATTTTTCTTAAAAAAAAAAGTAGTCTCTATTAGTTTTTCTTCTATAAATTTTGGAAATATATTCACATTGTGTCTTTTCTTGTATTAAAATTATTAAAATTATTTAACCAATTTCAATAAAAAATTAACTTCAAACTTATCATAGGAACCAATTTTATATTAAAAGTATAAGGATTAAAATTGGACATTTGAAAGCATATGGACCAAAATGGAACAAAATCCAAAGTACATGGACCAAAATAGTATTTTAACCTTTTTAAAAAAAATTAGAAATATAGTTTTTTAATTTCTTAAAAATAATATACTAAAATTTAAAACTATTTTTAATCATTTTTATTTATATTTGATATAAATAAAAGATAATAATTTACAAAATAAATTGTAAAAAAAATATAATATTATATATTTGTAGATATAGAATTACTTAAAAAAAAATGTAGCATTGTTGAAATTTATAAATGGTTTAAAAAAAAATAAAAGATCTGCATCCCCTGAGATTCAAACTCGGCTGCTCTGCAGGGGGCAGGGGTTATTACCATCCTGCCAAAAGTCACTTTTTTTGTCATTTAAGGTGAACTATAATATACTAATAGAGAATACTTTTCAAGTTGAGGGGGGCTCACCTACCGTAGATCCGCCGGTGCTATTGTCCCTCTCTCACATCTCTAAAATTAACTCACACAATTGTTGTTGAGAGTACGTAAAAAAAATAAAAAATAAAAATCACATTTAGTCTATGAACTTTCATAAAAGTAACAACATTTAGTTTTTGAATTTTAATTTGTAACGATTTAGTCTATGTACTTTTAAATTTGTAACAATTTAGTTCATGTATTTTGAATTTTGTAATAATTTAGTTCCTATCATGAAAAATATTGTTAAAATTTAAAACGAAATTTCGTATATATGTAGATTGAGAAGTTGATTAGAGACCAAATGTGTTTATAAACTATAAAAACTAAATCGTTACATAATAAAAATTGACACTTAATTTTGATGGAGTTTTCACAGTAGAAACTAAATTGGTACAAATTTATAAATACATAGACTAACTTATTCAACATTAAAGTTTAGATCGAAACCTAAATTGTTACAAACTAAAGTTTAAAGACTTAATTGTAATTTTTATGAAAGTTCAAAACCAAAACAAGATATTGAAGTAAGAACGGTTTAATTTGGCAAACATGAATATAACTCAAAACATATACACTCCGACCACACATGTGGTTGAACTCAAAAGGAAAAAAACACAACGTTTTAATTTGATTCTCACAAGATCCATTACACCAAAAAAGCACACAAAACTTTTCTAAAAGAATTTGGGTACGTAATTTCATGGCACTCAAAGCGTGGCATTACATTAAATTACAAATCCCAAGAAAGAGAGCAATCAATTAATTTAAGCACATGATGTGTAGGGAAATGGCACATTGGCAGAGTCAATGTGGCCGACATCACGGACGAGGATCTGATAGTGCCTTTCAAGTTCCAATCTCTGCAGCCGATTTCCCACCGCCCACGGCTTCAACAACATTCTGCCAGCGCCGTCTCGAAGGCCTTGTGTTTATGCTTGCTTGTCCAACAACAGGAGGAGGAGGAGGAGGAGGAGGAGGAGGAGGCTGAGGAATGAGTGACTGTGGGAGAAGAGTTTGACGACGCCATCGAAGGCAATGATATTGGTGGGCGGGGCGTGGGAGATTGAATAATAGGAAGAAAAAAAGGGAAAGTTGGTTGAGACATTAATACAAACAGGTGGTGGGCGCGAGGCGAGTGGCGGCAGCAGAGCATGGTGGGCGTTGGTGGGGTCGTTCCGTCAGTTGGGCTAATGTAATGTAATTTCAAAGAGGAAAACCCACTTTTTTTCATTACCTACAGGATAGGGAAAGGGCAAAGAAAAGATATATATATTTTTTCTCTAAAAATAAATATGGGTATTTTGAATAACCAGAGTTTGACATCATTTTCTATCAAAGAAAAGGGCCGAGAATTGAAATGTAGGGCTAATAAGGGAAGGATGTACGTGATAGAGAACACTAAAATTCACTAATCGATTCGATTCAACTCATTTTCTTTTGTTATGTGAACCTGGAGCTTTATAAGGGAAGATATTCATTTTCTGACAGGTATATTCTTCCCCTAGTTAATTTGATTCCATTTAAAAGAAAAGTTAGATATAGAGATTACTTTTAGGTAAGTAAAGAAACTAGTTTCCTATTTTAAAGTCAAAACACTTCATAAGTCGAATGACCAATCAAATTTGATTGCCTTTTGCTCATGCAGGACTAACACAAGGGTTGATAAACACGAGTGAAATTCCATTTCAAGAGTGATACAAATGATATTCAAGGTATTTATTATTCTGATCTTGTTTTTGTGACCATATTTAATCAAGGAGAAGGAAGCAACCTGAGTGAAGAAATATATATAAAGGGAAATAATGACAAAAGAATTTAGGCCCCGTTTGATAACTATTTAGTTTTTGATTTTTAGTTTTTGAAAATTAAGCCTATAAATACTACTACAATCCATGGATTTACTTGTTTTGTTATTTACCTTTTACCTATGTTTTCAAAAACCAAGCCATGTTTTGAAAACTAAAAAAAGTAGTTTTCAAAAACTTGTTTTTGTTTTTATAATTTAGCTAATAATTCAAATGCTTCCTTAAGGGAGATGAAAACCATAGTAGAGAAATTGGAAGAAAACAAATTTAATTTTCAAAAACCAAAAACCAAAAACCAAATAGTTATCAAATGGGGCATTAATTTTTGGATGCAAACATGAAAATGCAGGGCATTTTCAAGGTATTAATTTGAATATTTGAAAATCTAGGATCTATTAATAAAATACGATGTTTGGTTATTTTGCAACTTCTCAAATTCATCTTTAATTTTTTCAAAACTTATATTTACTGTTATTTTTAAGCATCATCAAAAGTAGAATTTTGAATACATACTTGTTACTCCCAATTCATTTTTATCATCGCCTATATTCCAAATAGTTTTCACAGCTTTTTTCTAGCATGTTTCTTCTTCTTCTTCCTTGTTTTTAGGATGATTACACTTGAGGAAAAGGAAAACCATAATTAACATGTTCACAGTTTTTTGCATTTGTGTAGCAAATGATAAAATCTAGAGTTAAATACTCAATTCGTTAGTGGCTTTTAACGATAGTGACTGTTTATGAGGTTTTATCGAACCACAGAGGTTAAATTCTAACTTTCTCCAACCCATAAATACCAAATTTGTAATTTAACCTTAGCTTATTTCATTTTATACTTTTTGCGCTCTCTTTTTCCTAATTTGATCCTCGCTCTACTAAGAAATTATTCAAGGAGGTTGGTACTATGTGATGCTAACGGTTTCATACTGTTGGATTTAGAAAAGAGAAATTAAAAACAAAAAGATTTACTCATACATCTATCAATTTAAATGGAGGCAGCTACAATATGGAACTACATTGAATAATTTTTCCTCCCTTCTCTCACCCCTAGCCTAGTGGCACAGTCGTACTCTTCCAATCATGCGACGCCATGACTTTACGCGAGATCATGACCAGCTTTAAGGAGAACTCAAGCCCCAATCTACTTTTCGCAATCCTTTGTGGCTTCGTCAGACCTTAGGCGAGGTTCTTTCCCTCAACCAAGCTTCACTTAAATCTGCAACAAAACTTTACTTGGCCATACACATTGCCCGTAAAAAGTGTATTTTTACTATTTTGTGACTCTAGCCAACTTGCCTCTACTCTAGGCCAAGTCCTAAGACTCAACATTGCCTCTACACTAGGCCAAGGTCATTTAAATGTAATGTTGCATCATTTCTCAACATCTTGGTTGTCAACAACACTCCCACAATGCCTATACATCAGTCCAAAACTTCACCGGGATGTGTTCGAACCTTCATTGGGTTAAAACGGCTTTAAAACGCTTAACTGGAGCTTACCGAGTGATTTCAACACTTATTCGAACTTATCGAGGCATTATAATGCTTACCGAGTATAAACTATGCAAATCAGAACTTATCAAGCCATTAGAATGCTTACTGGGACATAACAGACAAATACCATGCCAACCAGGGACTCTCAAGCCCCATTGATGCTTCACGATGCCACCCTGAGCATTAGAATGTCATTTGGCTTAGCTGCTCACTCAGACATGCTTATCGAAAATTGGCCCATGGGTGGCCTTTATAATCGGTGCCTCTTAGACATCTATCCATACGAGACATATCGAGGTATGAACCCTTTCGTGTCCATGTCGAGTCATTTCGTATAGCATGCCGCAGCCTAACCCTATGTTGCAACCTCTGACCCATGGGAAAGAGCGTGATGTTGGCACACCCATACCACCCAACACTCTATTTGGAATCTCATTCCTAAAAGAAGATGCCCAAGACACTTATCTTGTAACGCTCACCCACACCATGACACATGTGTCATGGGGTGGCTCACTTAGGCTGAGGCCCAAGGGGTGATGGAGAGCCAACACCATGCCTCATCCTATAATACATTATGAGAGATATTTGGTTTGACACCTATGTACATCAATTTGGCGAGGGAACATACGCCAGCGTGGAGCTCTCGTCTAGATTCCGATCGACACAAAATTTGGCGAGCTTGCGTCTTTCACTTCTACGGACCTAACTCCAGAGTCGCTCATCAAAAATCACAATGAAACCCTTACTTTCGTGGCTATGGCTCGATGCCCCACTGGCCTCTACGAAGCTTGTCATTAACACCCATGATAACATTGTTGCTTCTAATCTTACTTGTGCCTTAGCTTGGCTTTCTTGGACACTCATCTTGGTGTGTTAGATGATGCACTGTCCTTCTCGATCGCTGTTGGGATTTATGCCCTAAAGCCTCGTAATTAATAATTTATTTCATAATTAATAATAATTTTTATTTGCAATATAATATTATCCATTATATGAAAAGTTCAAGGTTATTAGTGTAATATTAAACAGTATGTGGTTGACATATGAGAGGATCATGTTCAAGAAATAACCTAAAGGATCATAGTATATGGATAAGGTTGGGTGCTTTATCCAACTTTATCCTGGCAACACTATTGGTACGGCCCACTTTGTAATAGTTACAAATGATTTAATCCAAATCATTCATGTGGAGACATGTGAGTGAGGGTATCTTATACAATAAGTTTGTATAAGACTGGACCACGAAATATTTGATATCTCTTTATAAATTTGTTAATTGAGAAGATTAATATTTCATCAAGATGATCATATGCGACTCGATCTTAATCCTGAGTGAGTTATGAACTCCTGCCTATAAGGGCTTGTTCTTTGATTTGCATGGGTGAAAGTGGCTTTTATAGCTGATTCAATATACCTACCATTTTGGGGACTTGACCAAGGGAGCTGAGAACATAATTTCACAAGATGGAATTCACTCATTCCCATATAGGGTAAGTAGATGAGTAGTTCCCTTAAGTGCTGATTTCGAGACTTGAACAATAGGGCCCCACTCTCTCACTGGCTTGAGAGAGACTTAGTTTATAATTAGATTATAAACAGATTGTTCATTAAAGGATCAGTGGTACTTAACGTGCAAGATGTAATTATAGGGGTAAAACAGATTTTTGACCTAGCTGTAATTACGAATAACTCATAAATGATTGACTTGCATGTAATGATTATATCTATGGACACAACTTGTCATACAGTGCATAATAGTGCAACTTTAGGTCTATAGTGGAGTAACATATAGTTAATGAATAAAAATTAATTAATTAAAGAGTTTAATTAATTGATTTTGTATCATTGGAGCTTATAATCTGTAGGTCCGTAAGGTCCTCTTGCTAGCTCATAGTAACACTAAAAGATCAATTTAGTTGAAAGAAAAATTTGAAATGTTCAAATTAATATTTAATATATTAGATATATTAAATATATAAAAGGAAAATATATTTATTGTATTTGATATATTAAATATTAAAATAATTAATGTATATTAGATACATTAAATAAAACATATTTATAGAATTTGAATAAGATTCAAATAAATAAATATCGTAGGAGATTTGAATGAAATTCAAATAAATATAAGATATATTTTAATATATTAAAATATAATATTTTAATTATGACAAAAAATTTTCCTTAGTCTAGACTTTTTCTTCTCCAATCCCTTGTGGATTTTCTTTCAAGAGGCTCTCATAAGCCTTGGTCCTGTGTTCGAATCATAACCAGAAAGACTTTGTGAAAGAGATAAAGATCCGCCAGAATATTCTCCATAATATTATTTTCTAGGTATGTTTTGTTTAACCTTAATTTTTAGTTTAATTTTAAATAAAATCAAAGACGATCCAATGCTTATGCTGAGGAGTGAAACGTTCATTTCTTTAGTCGCAACATGACATTTCTCTCTTTTAGCCCTCACGTGGCTCAATGGACGCCACTCGCATGTCGCATTTCTTGTGATTGCACTTGTGGGGTCACAACCTACTATCTTCTCGTATAGTTGTGACACCTAAAGTCCCTTTCTTCCCTTTCGCTTGCTCTCTCTTTCTTCGAATTTCTCTCTTGTATCCTTTCTTTTTTTTAGTACTATAAATGTGATTTATGGGAATTTGAACCTTCGATCTCAAAGGAAAGAGTACATGTCAATTGTCGCTAAGCTATGTTCACTTTAGCCTCATTTCTCATTTCTTGAAAAAGCTTAAATTAATTAAGAAAATAAATTTTATTGAGAGTAAGTAACGAAAGGAAAAAAAACTATAAACCAATGATCTCTTCTTTCCCTTCTAGGAACAGATTGAAAAATGAAATGAAATGAATTTTATTTAGAGCATCTTCCCCCAATTTGACAGAAAATGTTGAAAGATTAGACTATAACAAGTTGATCAATTCTAACCATGAAAAATGTATTTACCAACTAAACGAAAAATAAATAGAAATATTTTAAGGAAAATCTATATATTTGAGAGTTTGATGAGGGGATGATGACGCAATGGTTGTTGCAAAAAAAAAAATTCTCAATACTACATTGCTTTCTACATTTTTTTTTTTATAAAAAGAATAAGTGCTTTCTAAGGATTTTTTTTTTGACACGACTTTGTAAGGAAACTTCTCCCAAGTTAATTCTTAGAAGTCATTACCCCAATTGTATATTTAAGAACTCTATATCCTCTTAATAGTGTGTGTGATGGGACAAGAAGAATTTTGGCGACCCGTGTTTACACAGAAATCACTATTGGCCAACATGCAAGTAAACAAGTTTTTCTACCTTAAGTTTGACTTAGGCCAGCAAGTGATTTAGAGTATCTTTTATACTCAAATTGAAGTAATTGGGCATGACTTTATTATGTTGTGACACATACTATTATTTTCTAGAACATGCGTCTTCCTCGTGGTTTGTTCTGCATGGCATTATTTCAAAAAACTTCAATGCCAACAACTAAAATTTCGTTTGATAATCATTTTATTTTTTATTTTTTATTTTTGAAAATTGTGCTTACTTTCTCACAATTTTTCTACAATAATTTTTATCTTCTCTACAATAATTTCTATATTTCTTAAGAAAACATTTAAGTTTGTAGCCAAATTCCAAAAATAAAAATAAAATTTTGAAAACTACTTTTTTTATTTTTCAAAATTTGGCTTGGTTTTTGAAAGCATATGTAAAAAATAGATAAGAAAACATGAAAATCCATAGGTGGAAGTAGTATTTATAAGCTTAATTTTTAAAAAGTAAAAAACCAAATGATTATCAAATGAGGCTTAAGGGTCTTCCTTTTTTTAAAACTAAATAAAAATAATAATAATAAGGGTCTTCATTAAATTGGCCTTGACAAAATAGAGCCTATTATACTATTATGTGTAATGCATGACTTTGAAAAAAAAATTAAGAAATATACTACTAGGCCACATACAATAAGGTTGTATTATTTCAAAAGTTGAAATAATTTGTGTCAAATGGATCATATTAAATAATGGTTAAACTACAAATTGAGTTCCTGACCCTTTAGATTTATGTATGTTTGGTCTATAAACTTTAAATCGTGTCTAATAGGTCATTGAACTTTCAATTTTGTGTTAAATAAGTCTTTAAATTTTAAGTTGCGTCTAGTAGGTCCTTGAACTTTTAATTTTGTGTCAAATAGATCATTGAATTTTCAATTTTGTGTTTAATAGGTTCTATTCAACATTTTTTTTAAAGGTTAAATTAAAATTTTAGTCCTTGATTTTTGAGGTTTGTGTCTATTTGGTCCATGAACTTTCAAAATTACAAATTTAGTCTTTGAACTTTCAAATTTTTTAAAATTCACAGATCTACTAGACACAAAGTTAAAATTTTAGGGTTCCATTAGACATAAAATTCAAATTTAAATCTAATATATTAATTAATTTTCAAAATTTTCAAATTTGTGAGGGATCTGTTAGACACAAAATTAAGAGTTTTGGGACCTATTAGACACAAAATTGAAAGTTTATGGACCTATTAGACACTTTTGAAAATTCATAGATCAAATAGACACAAACCTTAAGGTTTAGGGACTAAACTTGTAATTTAACATTTTTTAAATTCACGGACCTACTAAACACAAATTTGAAAGTTTAGGGTATCATTAGACATAAAAATTAATTTTATAACTAATAGTTTAGTTACTTTTTAAAAAATTTGAATATATCAAGGACATGTTGCTGTTAGACACGGAATTAAGAGTTCAGAGATCTATTAGCATTTTCAAAGTTTAGTAATCTATTAAATATAAAATTAAAAGTTCAGAGATTTTTAGACACTTTTTAAATTTTGGGACCAAATAGACACAAACCTAAAATTTAAGGACTAAACTATTAATTTAAAGTGAAAATAATTATTATAAAACAAAATCATTAAACAATTTTCCAACACTATCCCTGGTCCCTTGATGTAAAATCTAACTCGCAAATACAAAAATTGAAAATCCCATGGAGTCAGAGGAGGCTGAGATAAGAAATAAAGGGTAATGTCACGAGGCAGGGTTGGGGAATTCAGACCTCTAAATATTCAATATGATTATGTTGGAAATAATAATTCGTTGTGTATAAGAACTGAGTAACACTAGCAACTTTGATTACAACTTAACTGGCAACAAACAATTACAATGTAAACAATAGTACAGACACTGTATGTAACAACAATTTCAAAATTCAATAACAAAAGATAATAAGTAGTCGATGCACACTTACAAAGCGCTGTCATGAAGATAATTATTCGCTCTGCACGGGTTGCAAGAGATTACAGCCATCGTCTCAGCAAAATACAACGACTAACTTCGGTAGAACAGCAACCTCGAACTACTTGGATTTGGAAAAACTCTTGGATACTTGCTCTTAACTTGACTCAAGATTAAATAGAAGAAATAGAGGATAGAAAAACCATTCAATTAGAATGAGATACTTCAAAATAGAATGAGATGCTTCAAATGAAGAAACAAGTTGCTATTTATAGGCTAGCAACTTAGTAACTCTCCAAAAATAAATTTAATATAAACAATATGAAACATACATCAAAAGTAACTCAATTGTGTAGTTACTTGTAAAAATTCAAACATAACTCAAAAGTTAAATTTGTAAAGGAAACATCAACACATTTTGATGTTTCAAACAATTTTGAAACTTTTGAATTTCAAGTCAAGTAACAACAACATAAATGAAACATCAATTCATTTTTGATGTTTCAAACTAACACTTTCTTTCACAAAATGTTACTATAAAATCCAACAGATTCAAACATATATAAAACACTTTCTTTCACAAAATTTTATTGTCATTAAATAATAGAACTTTTAATATATATATATATATATATATATATATATATATATATATATATATGAGTTCAACAACATTTAGAGTGAGAAGATTTGAATCTCTAACTTATTGATTGAGTGTACATGTTAATTATCGCTGAGCTATGCTTATTTTTTTAACACACATATATATAAAACCATGATGATGATATATTTGTTTTTCTTTTTAACAACCCAAATGGGACAGATGTGGAATGGGGTCATCACCATTTAGCTAATTAGGATTTTTCCCCACTATCTCTCCCGTCACCTACATAAATAGGGATTTTCTACCCTGGCAGAGGTGGATTCTTGTGGGAAAAAGAATATCTCTATAAGTTTATTTTATTTATTTATTTTTTTGAGGTCAACAACATTTGGAGATGAGAGATTTGAATCTCTGACATATTGGTTGAGAGTACATATCAATTACTGCTAAACTATGTTCACTTTGACATCCTTATAAGTGGTTATTCGAGGCATTTAAAATTCTAAATTTACCTTCAACTCTTATTAAGAGTTAGCTACATTTGTGACGGTTTTATTGAATATTTTTTCTTAAATTATTTCAAAAAATTATTGGAGAATATGTTATAGTTGGTAGTTTTGCTTTATTGAATATATGAAAGGGTAGCTGCAAAAATGTTTTAAATTTGGATTTCTAATTATTAAGGACATGCCGATTTTTTAGACAACCATATTGTGGCCACATGATTAAATAACTTTTTGTAAATTGCTTGTCCTCATCGTGAGATTCCTAACCCATTTGAGTGGGGTATGTGGAGACCCATGAGGATTTTTTGTTTAAAAAATTTTAATATAGGACGAAAAGATAGTGGGATATAAATATAATTTTATTTATTTATTTTTAATTAGTAAGGCATACTTTTTATCACTTTGAAAATGGTATAATTACCAAAAATATCTCTGAACTATATAGTGGTTTCAATTATATTCCATAAATTTTAAAGTTTGTTTCAAAATAATCATTAAAGATTTTTTTCGTTAAATTTATGGACAAAAAATGATGTATTTGTATATGTTTTGATTTTTTTCAACGTATATATTCAAATATGTTCACATAAGCAACAATAGAAATGCAAAAATATCATTTTTTGACTATGAATTTAATGAAAAAAGCCATTAAGGATATTTTTGAAACAAATATCAAAATTCAAGAATTAAAATAAAATTTTTCAAAATTTAATGATATAATTAAAATCAATTCTATAGTTTTAGAGATTTTTGATAATTAAATCGCAATAGAAGTTATCTAACAATTTTTTTTTTTTGTAGAATAGGACGTACTTATAATTTTATCTATTTATTTTTTATTTTTTTAATTTGACTAATTATTGAGGAGTTAAATGGAGTCTCGCATGCAGCCGTCTTAAAATTTTTGTAAAGTCACATCAAAAGTTCTAAGCAAAGAGCAAGAATCCCCTGCGTTTTGGCATACCAAAGCATCGTCTGAGATATCAATTGTGAGCCGTTGATTTCGATTAACTTGACTCTGATCCACAGCGTATAGTTCATCTACCAATTATCAGATGATGCAAGCGATTGATTTGATGGATGACCCAGCAAGAAACCGAGTTGAAGAGTTCCCTGATAGGAATTGTTTTTTTTTCTAATTTTTCAACCTCAATTTCCTTTTATGAATTTTGAACGGCATATGTTTTCGTTTGAACTTTCTTCTGAAATTCACTGCAACCATTTTGCCTTTCTCTTTTCTGTTCTCTCTTCGCGTCTGATTGTCCTTTTTCATGGCTGCTTCCTGATATTTAATGACTGTTGTTCAAGGGAATTGTTTGCTGTTCATCTTTAATTATGGGGGTTTCTTTTAATTTTGTTTTCCACGTACTTATCTTGCTTTATTAGCAGAGACTGAGAAAACCCCTTTTCTCTCTTGCTCCGCGGTGTCAAACAGCGCACGGTCCACACTGTGAAAGGCCCTGTAGGCGCGTTTTGCTTTTTGCTGAAAAAAGGGGGTTTTCTTCTGTTTTTAAATTTTTTTTTTTATACTATGCTTTAAAGGGGTTGAAGAAGAAGAAGATATATTGGTTCGATTGGTTTGCTTGTGTGCAATTTTGTTATGAAACATTTGTGAAATCTGGGTGGGAATTGAGGGAGATAATTTGGGGTTATAGAGGCTGTTTCACTTTGGGGCTTTTCTTTTTCCTCTTGAAGCTAGAATGATGCCAAACAGCTTGGAATCTGTTTGAAATTGAGTGATTTTGAAGGAATTCTTGGGTCAGAGGACTGATTTTACTCGTTTTTTTAAAGATATTTGGTTTCTGTTAATTTTCATAAGAGCTTTTTGGTGGCCTTTTGAAGTCTTTCTCAAGTTGCCTTCTAGCATAATCTGCAAGGGATTCTTCCATTTTGGTTCTAAATTCTGCATCTCAGAGTAAACTCTCTCTCTCTCTCTCAAAAACTGTTTATGTTAAAGTTAGTTCATAATTTGTTTACTATCTTTTCTTGACACTTGTCATGTGCCATTGAGAATTTGCAACACAACCTTCATTTGGATTGCTCATTTTGTTGTGTTGTGTTGTGTCGTTATTAAAGTCAATGAGGATTAATTTCATGGTCTAAAATAACCTCCTGAAGTTGGGTAGTTTCGGTGTTTCCTGTCCCCGGTTGAATCTGTCAAAGTTATTCCTTCTGTGGCCCTGGTTGAAAATTATGCATTGATTCAGTAAACTGTTCTACATGAAGATTATTTCAACTTCATCCTGTGATACGAAGAAAATTGAAGCAAAGAAAAACATTTAAGACGTTTCTGAAAAACTATTTGTTTAGCATATTTCTATGCCAATTCTGATAGACTATCTTTATAAATTCTATGTTTAAAGTTAAATCTTTTATCGGTCGGTAATGCTTGTTACTAACCATTGTTTTAATTTTTTCTCAGAGTTGGTAGACTCTTGTGAATGGGAACTGATAGTACCGAAAATGTGGAGGCAGTTTCAAATATATATTCCTTTAAGGTATGCTTGAAATCTATAATTTCATTTCCTTTTGGAACATATGGCTTATGTATGGAAATGTCATGAAGCAGAAAAAGTTAGAATTTGGATTCTTTCCTTAAAATTATGTTTCTTGTCCCAAAAATTAATATTACTTTTTGGAAGTTTTAGAATTCGGATCATACATCAAACTATCTAAGTGTAATCCATTTGTCAATTTAGGTTCATTGTAGAATGTGCACTGAGTTAATGAAATTGGTTGACCGGGTCTCGGAGATATTACCCGATATTGAAGCTGCTCGGCCTGGAAGCCCGGAAGGAAGAGAGGCTCTGTGCAATTTAAACATTGGAAAGAAGAAAGCAGAGCTACTTCTTCAGTATTGTCGAGACTCTAGTAAACTTTATCTGGTGAGCATATTCTCTGAAAAACCGACTTTTATGTGAGAGTTCCTCAATGATTAGATGGTTGACATTAAATCACCAAAACTAATCATTTTTCAAGTTAGAATTAATTCAAATTTCAATCATTAAAAAAAGGTCTAAATTTAGTTTTGGTGCAGAAACTTTTATCAATTTTCTATTTTGGTTCTAATACTTTTGAACTTTTACCCATTTTTCACCTTTATCCTTTTACTTATAAAATCTCAATATTAGTTCTCCAACTTTAATAAAATTCCATTGTTAACTCCTTTTGTGAAAATGTAAATATAGACTATATGAACGCAGACTTCACATCTCAGGTTTCATGAATACTTATTTATTAGTTATTACAAATCTAAATTTATTTAACCATGAGCCAAACATCCTCCTTCACTAAGGATGGGAAGGAAATATTGTCAATACTACTGTCACTTGGGCAGAATATGCCATGCGCTAAAATAATGATTGTTGAAGATTGAGTTCATTTTTCTATCACCGACCGTGGCTAATTACCAGTGATGGATGCTCGTATTTCTTTCAGGCATTAACTGGAGATAGGATTATCTCTAGATGTCATAGAGTGAGGACATTGTTGGAGCACAATTTGCGTAAAATTAAATACATGGTTCCTGTGGCATTGGCTCGTAAGGTCTGCTGAATTCACTATCGTCATTTCTTTTCTTTCTTATACCCTATTTTGTGAAGAAAAGAGGCCTTAATAGTTTACCATTATCATTCACAGAATTATGATCTCTCGGTGCATGAATATGCTAGCTGAAGACCTCGACAAGTATCATTAGCCATATTTATCCATGCATTTATTTTATAGTAGCATACCAAAAAGAATAGAACTGATTAGCTTAGGTCCCATTTAATAACCATTTAATTTTTATTTTTTAGTTTTTGAAAATTAAGCTTACAAACACTATTTCCACCTATAGGTTTCTTTGTTTTGTTATCTACTTTTTACATATGTTTTCAAAATCCAAGCCAAGTTTTGAAAACTAAAAAAAGTAGATTTTAAAGCCCTTAATAAATAAAAACCCTTGAAGTCTCCCAAGTCCAGGCCTTGGGACAGGTGTGGTTGCCCCCGAGTTTAGGGGAGCAAAGCTCCGACTCCTAGTTATTAAAAAAAAAATTGTTTTTGTTTTTGGAATTTGACTAAGAATTCAAATGTTTTCTTAAGAAAGTTGAAAACTATTGTAGAGAAATATTGAGAAAACAAGCACAATTTTCAAAAACCAAAAACCAAATGTTTATTAAATAGGGCCTTATTACATGTAATTAACATGGGAGTTTCCTTGCCCCAAGATGTGAGTCCTTGTTGTCTCCTGTAGTTGGCTTGTGGTTGGCAGAGCCTCCAAGAGACTAACATTTTGGGCCATAAGCATAATGCAAGGAGTAAACCCTCAATTTCCTACATTTTGGGCCATGAGCCTAATGCAAGGAGTAAACCCTCAATTCCCTGAATAAAAGAAAAAGTTTTTCTCTAACTGCTCAATCACTTTATTTTTGTCCTTTTAGTTGCTGCTGATTTCTCTCTCTATACCATTTTTTCCATAACTTTACCTGGTAGTAGGATGACAATGAAATCATTGTTTGCAGATCTCTCAAATAGCAGATGATCTTAGGGTTGCAAAATTTATCCTTGACTCATCTGAAGAAGAGGTTTGGAAGGCTATGCGACAATTGCTGAAGCTAGGTGATTCACCTCCAGATGCACGGGAAAATTGTGAAATCAAGGCTCTGAAAATTGCTGCTTTGAGGCTTAATATTTCATCCTATAAGGAAATGTTGTTCGAGAAACGTTCAATCAGGAAACTATTAGATGATGTTGGTCATGGCGATCCCCCAAAAATGAAGATTTTGACATACCTTCTGTATCTTTGGAAGAAGCATGGGGAGTTGATAGTGCAAGAAATCACGGAAGCCCGCGCGGATATTTCTAGTAGTAATGGATATGGGGAAATTGAAGTTAATGTGAGACATCGGACTAATGCTTCCCAAGCTGATATAATACTCAATAGAGCCATCCCCCCTGAGGAATTTAAGTGCCCCATGTCAATGAGATTGATGTATGATCCTGTTGTAATTGCATCCAAAGTGACATATGAGAAGGTGTGGATTGAAAAGTGGTTTGACGAGGGTCAGGATACATGCCCACAAACCCAAATGAAACTAACCGATTTTTCGATGACCCCTAATGTTGATATGAAGAATTTAATTGATAAATGGTGCGTAAAGTTTGGAGTCACAATTCCTGACCCGAGTTTGGAACCCGAATGCCCCGAGGTTTGGGAGAATTCCATTGCTAGCTTTGGAAGTTCGATGAACGATATACGTCTACCCATCGATTTCAGCAATATCTCGTTTGGTGGTCTTGATAATAGTTATTATCCAGATTCGTTGAGGCTCAATGGTGGCAATGAATTGGCTATCAAGTCTGGGCAGAGTAAAGATGATGATCTGCATCGGTTTCAATCTGATTCAAATGCTGAGGAAACAAACTTGGAGTTTCCTTCTACCATAAGCGAGCTTTCATGGGAATCGAAATGCAAGGTTATTAAAGATATGAAAAATGCCATTAACAAAAATGGAGTTGGTCCGATCTTATCTGAAACCGTCATGGATCAACTTGCCTTGTTTTTTAAGGATGCATGTGATCAGCAGGATTCTGAAGCTCAGAAAAATGGATCTGAGCTATTTCTTTCACTTGTGGGAAAAAGCAGGTAATTTCTGCTTTATTTTCTTTCAAACCACTAATTTATCATAATTAATTATATATTGATGTATCAGTCATGTTCTTCAGTTTTAAGCTCATACATTTGATCCTCTCTGAATTTCACATCTTTTATGGAATGGCGCTTGATCGTTTGACCTTATTGCAGGTCGAATAGCCTGAGTGTTCCTGAGAAGATTCTGACAACATTGGCTAGTTTACTGAATTCAGAAGTGACTTATGAAGTTCTTGCCATTTTAGAAGCATTATCTGGCCACCGTAAATGCGGTTCTAATTTTGTCACGTCTGGTGTCCTCGCTTCAATGGTTGAGTACCTCGACTCAGAGATCAAAGACTTCCGAGAATTCGCTATCAAAACTTTTTCAAATTTGTCCTCAAACAGCCACATGTGCTCGGACATCGTATCATTGGGTTGCATCCCAAAACTAGTTCCCTTGCTAAATGACGAGGATCTCTTAGGGAAATGTATATTTATCCTGAAAAATTTGTGCCACACTGAAGAGGCAAGAATTTATATAGTCGAAACTAATGGCTGCATTGCCTCCATTGTTCAACTTCTTGAAATGGGCAGTCTCGAAGACCAGGAGCATGCAGTTACTATTCTCCTTTCGCTATGCTCTCAACGAGTCGAATATTGTGAGTTGGTTATGGCAGAAGGTGTTTTCCCTCTTCTTTGGAATATCTCTAAGAATGGGAATGAGAAAGGAAAAGCGGGCGCCTTTGAATTGTGCCGACTTCTAAGAGATGTTCAGGATAACGAGCAGCAAGAATGTTATGTTTCTGATCCTTCATCTTCTAACAAGCCCGCCGGAAACTCCGAGCAAAGGAAGCCAAGCAAGAAGTCTGGATTTCTTGGAATGATCTTCACAAAGCGCAGTCCTTTAAAGAAGTAACTGTTGTCTGGAGCTTGCGTTTTTTACCCTGGCGAAGCTGTGTAAAATTGCATTTGATATTCCATGTTGCAGACAAGTTTTCTGGTGAAGGTTGATATATATTTATATGTAAGTAGTGTCTATAATCAATCAGGTCTGTACATTTGTTTTCACTAGGGAAGAGTTCAGATATTACTTTCAGCAAGTAGCTTTTAGTCCGCTTATTCATTTGGCAGTGTATTGAAATTTACTGGTAAAGACCCCTTGGCTTTGCATTAAGAGTTTGTTGTGTTGTGTATAATATTTAGAAAAAAAATCCATTTATACCCTTAAACTTTAGTGTTGTATCAATTAAAATTCTAAACTAATAATTGTATCAATTAAAACTCTAAACTTTTATAATTGTATCAATTCACAATTTTTGTTATATTCTGTTTGAAAACTGTTAGGGGCTGTTTGGATGGGGGGATGGGTTGAGTTGGGTTTAAAACCCAATTCTTCATTTGGCCCACCAACACCCCAACTCTCCACTTCATAACTCAATCCAAAAGAGTTGAGTTGTAAACTCATCGAAGAATTTCACGCGTCTCTCTCAACTTCCCATTCTACGAAGTCCTCACGCGTTTGTCGTCTCTCTCTCATCCTTAATGTTCTCTCTGGTATGGTCAATTCTCTCATCTTCCTCTCTCATCCTCGATACTCTCTCTGGTCTGATCATTTCTCTCATCTTCCTCTCTCATCCTTGAAGCTCTCTCTGATCAAGTCAGTTCTCTCATTTGCTCATCTTCAATCTCTCATCCCTCTTCCCTCAATCGTTCGTCAATGGAGGTTTTAGGATTTGATCTGCAAAATAGGGTTAGGGTTTCAATCTCTCTTCCCTCTTTCCTCAGTCTTTCACCTTTTCCCATCTTCCCCTCATTTTCTTTAATAATCGAACCCTAGCCCTTAGAAGAAGATGATTCGTCTTTTCCTTTTCCAGATCTAACATTTTCCCTTTTTTGACTCTTGATTCGAGCTCATGCTCTCTGTTTTTCATTTCCAGATCTGTAACCCTAAATCATAGATTTTTCTCTCGCCAGACCAAACTAACCCTCTTCGTTAAGTCCCTTGCCATTTTCATGCTCTTCCTCATGCATCGCACTACCCTTGATTCATTGTCTCCGTTTGTGTCTTGCGTGGTTGAATGCATGTTCGATCTGGGGTTTGAGTGAGAAAATTCTTAGTAGGGGACTTCATTGGCCATTTGGCACTTGGTGGGGGATCAATTTGCTATGTTCACAGGTTTGTTTCTTTTCTCTTTTGACTGATGATGTGTACAAAATTTGGACTGACCGTGTATGTGTGTTTTTTGTGACTCAGTGTGCTTTATTTACTGGTTTTACATTGATCTTTCTTTTTTTTTTTTTTTTTTGCCTGGTTCATCTCACAATCTTTTTGTATATTGATTTTATTATGCACTGTTTTTTTTTTTTTTTGAAATAATTTTGTTATGCACTGTTATATCTATTTACTTGCGTACTGATTTTCTAATACAATTATATATAGATCGTATTTTGCATAAATCATTTCCATTTACTTTAATACTGATTTTTTTTGTATGAATGAGTCCACTTAATACTTGAGGATGATTTTCCTGTTTTGAGTTCTCTAATTATAGTTGTTAGAGTGTTGAATTTGGACCTATTGTCCTCTCTGTTTGGATGATCTTACTAGACATGAATTTATCAGTACTTGTACTATATTTGAATTAAATCTATCTTATGAATTTAACATTAATGTATATCTCCATTTGATTTGCATATTACTTTTTTTCATTGCATGATTGAGTCCAATCTAAACCTTGGCAAGAATTATTGGCCTTCAATTCTGCTGTCAATTTGCTTTATTTTTGTTGATTGCTTGAATGATTCAATCCATTCTAAACATGAGGCCAAACCGATTTTTGCTTTCCTTCTATATTATGTATATGTCAGAAATCTACCTCACTTCATTTATTATGACACTGTCTTTTTTTTTTTTTTTTAGTTTAATAAATCTCATATACCTAATTTATTTTGATGTTTGAATACTCAACCACCCTTTTTTATTTCATTAATCAAAATTTAAATAGAGTAGGTGGGAACAACCCACCTCCTCTTCTTATATAGGACTTGCCCCCCAGGTTGGTTCTTTGAGAAATCTCCACTGCTTAGTATAAACCTCTATAAACCTATGGCCGGGTGTGTGACTTCTACCCTCCTTATTTCCTTTTAATTCCATCCAATGTATTTGTAAATAATTCCTAACTCATTGTATTCGTGTTAGGTGCCCCTCTACTACAACAGTCCACGTGTACACTTCAAGGACCGAAAGACTCCTCTTGACCCACTTCGATCCACCTAAGGTACTCTATTCTATTTTAAGTGTATTACTTTCTAGTATTGTATTGTTCATTCCCTTATATCTAACTAGGAATGTGGAATTTGTGCAGGCCCAAACTAATTCGATCGTACAAATTAGTTTGAGGTTCGAAATGACTTCTTTCTACCTTGTACACCATTATTTTTTTCTCTTTTTTTTTCTTTTGTATGGCACTGTCTTCAATTTACATATTGTGTTCATACACACATTTTGTTCTGATTTGGAAATTTAGTATGGTGAATCTCTGTTTGAATTTTTTTTAGTAATTGTTTAGTTTTTATTTTCCTTGGTTAAACTTTTTGTATACATTTGACTCAATTGTGGAAATGTTTACGAATTATATTCTTACACCATGTTTGTGTACTTCGTTATTGATTTTTCTTATTTGTAATCTATAGTCCATAGTTTCCTAAATATTACAATGCATAATCGTGTTTTTTTTTAATAAAAAAATTATGTTTTACAAAATAAGTTGAATAAAAAAGGTTCAATTTGAATGTTTTAAAAAACAAAATCTCTCATGGTAAATAATACAAATTGTAATTGGCATAATTAAAAGAGGGACTCGTCTTAATAATCTAATTCATACATGGAAGAAGAAGAAATGGTGGACTTATTCATTAAAAAAAAGGTAACAAAATGATCCAAGAAATTGAATTTATTCTAAAAGTTGTCCTAAAAAGGTGGAAATGCATGTTTTTAAACAATTGTTTAAAACTTATTACTTCAATTTGTTTAAAAGGTTGGAAGTGCATAGGTTTTTTTTGGAAGAAAATATATTTTTACAAATGTTACTTTATTTTAAATAATTTAGAACAATGAACTTTGGGGTGTTGTATGTATGTTTTTTAAAAATATGAAGAAATTATGTGTATATTGAACATAATATTTTTGCTTTCTAATAAAATATGAATAATGAAGGTTCCTTTTTTGGTAAATAAAACATGCAATAAAATATATAGATGATTGTGTATATATTTGATATTTGTGTACTTAGAATTCCAAATTCTAATAACATAATTTGTGTTTAAGAAAAAAGATCAATCATAATGTTGCATCAATAATACTTGGATAATGTTTCTTAAGCAAATGGTTTCATGCATAATAGACCAAAATGTGCAATTTGTTTTGAGCTCAATGGTCTAAGTACATAACCTATACACATGAGAACTAATCCTAAATTTAAGCCAATTTCACTAAACTAAACCCTAAAGGCCAAAACCTTAAAGCCCAAAAACCCTAAACCCCTAAACCTTAAACCCTAAATCCTATCCTAAACCCCAAAACCTAAAATCCTAAAACTCTACACCCCTAAACCCTAAACTCTAAATCCCCTAAACCCCTAAATCCTAAAACCCAAAACCCCAAACCCTAAAACCCGTACACCTCTAAACCCATAAACCCTAAAACCCCTACACCCCTAAACCCTAAAGTTTAAAACCCCTAAAACTCCTAAACCCTAAAACCTAAAAACTCCAAAACCCTGAAATTCCTAACCCCCAAACCCTAAAATCCTAAAACCTTAAAACCCCTACACCCATAAACCCTAAACTCTAAAACCCCTAAAACCTAAAAACTCCAAAATCCCAAAATCCCTAAACCCTAAACCCTAAAATCCTAAAATCCTAAAACCCCTACACCCCTAAACCCTAAATTCTAAAACCCCTAAAACTCCTAAACCCTAAAATCCCTAAACCCTAAAACCTAAAAACTCCAAAACTCCAAAATCCTTAAACCCTAAACCCTAAAATCCTAAAACCCCTAAACCTTAAACTCTAAAACCCCTAAACCCTAAAACCTAAAAGTTCCAAAACTCCAAAATCCCTAAACTCCAAACCCTAAAATCCTAAAACCCTAAAACCCTAAAACTCCTACACCCCTAAACCCTAAAACCCCTAAATTCTAAAACCCCCAAAACCCCAAACCTTAAAACCCCTAAACCCTAAAACCCTAAAACTAAAACCTTAAAAACCTAAAATCTCATGACCCTAAAAACATAAACCCTTATCCATTCTTCGTAACCTTAGGAAAATTTGTAGAGTTGCTCTTTCCATGATATCACAGTTAACTGCGTACAATTCTAATTTAGGATATGGGTAGGACGAAGTTTTATGTGGTCTTCGTTGGTCGTAACCCTGGTATTTACATGAGTTGGCATGAATGTCATAGATAAGTCTATGAATATAGGGGAGCAATTCACCAGTCCTATGCAACTTTTGCGGAAGCAGAGACTGCATATACCCAATTTGTAGTCGAAACCAATGATCAACCTGTTGCGGTCGTGCCTAGTGGAGTTCCATGGAGCACTTCTACTATAAATAATGTTGATGTAGGACATTGTAATAATACTATGCTGATTTTATTGGGGTTCTTTGTTGGAATAATTGTTATGTATGTATGGATTAGCTTAGTCGAACTTCAGTGATACGCTTGATGTAGACTACAATGGATGTATCTAGAAATAACAAATGATACATTTGTATTTCAAGAACAACTCTCGTCCCCCCTTGTTCTTCCTATAAGATGGAAACTGTTGAAGAACTATTTAATATCCTCACCATCATAACCATCTCCCAAAGACAATTTTTGATGACTCTAGCCTTCCTTTTGAACGACTATCAGATGATAGATTACCAATCATCGTACGATAGACATTGCATTAGGCAATTGAATTTCTTTCGCCTCATTTACGAGAATGACTTATGTTGTCGTGAAAGCACTAGGATGTATAGAAGAACATTCGCAATCCTCTGTAGTATGCTTAGGACGACCGATAGTTTGCAACGACCCAATGTGTTGATATCGAGGAAATGGTTTCCATATTTCTGCACATACTAGAGCACGACGTTAAGAATAGAGTAATTCGCAGGCAATTTGCGAGGTCTGGGGAGACGGTGTCTAGACACTTTAATTCTGTTCTCACAATGGTCTTGCAACTTCACGAGGTGTTGCTAAGAACCCTAGAGCCAACCACCAACGCATGCACTGATGAGCAGTGGAAATGGTTTGAGGTATATAATGCATTTCTATACATTAATGGAAATAAATTACACGTTCATTAACTACTACGATATCTTCAATGGATATAGAATTTTCTGGGTGCGTTGGATGGAACCTACATCAAAGTGAATGTTAGTGCCGCTGATCGGCCCCGATATAGGACGAGGAAATGTGAAGTTGCGACAAGCGTACTTGGAGTTGTTTCCCCGAACGGAGAGTTCATATTCGTCATGCCAGGCTAGGAAGGATTCACAGCCGATTCTAGGGTTCTTAGGGACACACTCTCTCGACCTAATGGGTTCAGGTTCCTAGAGGTATGCCCTAAATATTATATTCTTTAATATTCATAGGTTAGAAGAAGCAGTGAGCTTATGCATTAACCATTGATACCTTATATAGGATACTACTATCTGTGCGATGCTGGCTACCCTAACGCAGAAGGGTTCCTTACACTGTATAGAGGAGAACAATATCATTTTTCATAATGGCGTGGAGCAGGGAATGCACCTACTACTCCAAGTAAATTTTTCAACATGAAACATTCTTCTACAAGGAATGTTATTGAGAGAGCTTTCAGTGTGTTAAAGGGGAGGTGAGCCATTCTTCGAGGAAAGTCATTCTACCTGGTTCAAGTATAATGCCAAACAATAACAACATGTTGCCTCTTTCACAATCTCATTACTAGGGAGATGGGGTCAACTACAATGTTGGATGAGGTCAAAGAAAACGATTCTGCGCCTAGTGATGTCGGAGGGGATAATATACAATTTATTGAGACCTTCGACCAATGGATTGGATTTAGGGATGTCTTGGTGATCTGGTGAACTTTGGGTGAAGAAAAGTAAGCAAATACGTTCAACCCCAGTGCAAGTGCACACTGCCGATGCAAGTATTAAAACATGAGTATTCTTGAGTATCGATCCAACGATGTAACAAAAATGTTGCTAAGCAAAATGTAAGAAAAATTGCAACTTGAAAACTAAAAATTGCAAAAACAATGTTGGGATGGTGTGTTGGTAAAACAAAATAATTGCATAATCTAATTGCAAGTTAAAGTGACAAACATTGCAAAATCGCAAATTTATAATATTGAATAGCAACTAGATAGACTTGGTAAATGAAATCGCAAAAGAAATTTTAGATAAATGAGGGGCTCAAGAATGTCATTGCCCTAAGTTGTAATTACAAACCAAAATTGCTACTCCTATTCACCTTGAAATTAGGTTTTAGGAGACTAAGTGAGTGACTTATATATCTATAGTCCTTCTATCTTACGTAATTTTGCTCAACAATTTTATGGATTTTGGAGTCTTTAATCTCTATGTCTAGGGCAAAGAATTGGCTTATGTCTAAGCTATTTTCTCCATCACTTGTGTGAAATCCGCTTATCACGAACCCCGTCGGTATTAGATCTAAGCTTGAGTTGCTACCCTAGTTGATCAATCTAGGATCTCAACGGAAATTTATTCAACACAAGCAAACAATGAGATGTAGGCTTGGTTTTTGTTGGAATTCACATCCTTGAACTCCCTAAGAAGTTTAGGTCATAAGCCAAAATAAGATAGAGTGCAAGATCAGATCTCTAAAAAAGCAGTATGGGGCAATCGCCGAGATGCTGAGTAGTGCATGTAGCGGATTTGGCTGGAACGAAGAGTTGAAATATGTTGATGTGGAGAAAGAGATTTTTGGTGCTTGGGTTAGGGTAAGATCATACCATTATACCATATTCTCCTCGTTATTTTAAGTAAATTAATATATTATTCGTTCACATGAAGGGTCATCATGCTGCCAAGGGGTTGCAAAACAAGTCATTTCCGCACTATGATGAGTTGGCAATCGTATTTCGCAAGGATTGAGCCACGAGATTAGCCACAGAGACACCCATGGAGATGGCCTCTAATGTTGTCGAACAGATGGAGGAGGAGATCCGATTGGGATCACAAGAATTTTTCCGCTCAGAGCAACAACCTGTAGAGAACTCAAGCACCGGGGATGTAGGGGAGGAAGAGTTATCAGAAACCCCTACTAGTAGGCGTACTCCATCTTGCCTGTCTACTAAAAGAGCGGAAGCAAGAAGAAGAGATTGTCCTTCCAATCTGAGGTCCTAGACGTTATGCGAACTGCCATGGACATGCACACATCTCACATGTGTACACTTCTATCCTGGCAGAAGGAAAAATATGAATTGGAATCCGCACGACGAAAAGAGGTGGTCGACAAGTTGTATGCAATAGAGGGGTTGACAGAGGATGATCGAATCATCCTTATAGACCTACTTATCACTGACATCTAGAAGACGAACTGCTTTTTACAGGTCCCACCCCAATCGAGAAAGAGGTACTGCTTGCATCTCTTGGGTAGGACCCTCTGACTCTCTACTATAACCATCTTTCATTGGACTTAGGAAACAGACCCATTGTCGACCATGACTTGATATTTTGTGAACCATTATTATTTTTGTGGACTATTTTTTTATGCATCATGTAAATAGGAAATTGATGGCCTACCAATATTTTTGTGACTATTTCACTTATACATGAAAGTAATGTTGACTTATATACATTATTAATCAATTGTCACAGTGGCTATCAATAAATTAAAAGAAGTTTAATGTGTAATGAGACATTTGATTTATATTAATTGCATATAATTTGGAAGAAGTCAATTTGTAAAAAAAAAAAAGAAATATAAGGAATGAAGTTTTTTTTTTTAAAATGGTCAAATTGAAACATTATTTTTGTGAATATTTCACTAATAGATTCCATTAATGTTGAAATATATTGTCATTTTGAAGTTGACATATGAATTCAATGTTTGAAAGTTGGAAAAATATGTTTCTAGATGAATGATTGGAGAAAAAAACAACAAAGAAAAAAAATAGTTAGCTAAAAATCAGTTTACTTTAGGTTACAAAAAACTGCACCAGATACCACTAACAACTCAACTTAACTTAACTCTGCACCCCAAACACAAACTTCATAAACTCACTGACAAACCAACTTTGCCCAACTCAACTCAACTCTGTGTGCCAAACGCCCCCTTAGTTTACACATTTGGAGATTTGTAATTATATCAATTAAATTCTTAAACTTTCATATGTGTCCCTAAACTTTTATAAGTGAATCAATTTAGACCAACATTTAAAAATTATTCATGCATCAATTCTTATATGTGTGTAGACTTCTTCAAATGTTAGATTAACGAAATGAGCAATTTTTTACCTTCTTTTCTTCTCTATTTTTTCCTACCAATTTAGCAAGAATATGTTCTTTTATTTTTTGCCATTTCGATAAGATTTTTGAAGAAGAACAATGTTATTTAAGTACCAATTTAGCAAGAATATGTTCTTTTATTTTTTGCCATTTCGATAAGATTTTTGAAGAAGAACAATGTTATTTAAGTAAATTTAAGTTGATTTTAAATGGAATTAAGTGAAAATAGTTGTAGAGACATTTATTTGGACAATTTAGATGACATTACCTAATTTGAGTCTTAAAATTTTATATATATTTTTTGTAATTTTATCAACAAATTAATCGATGTCATCTCAATTGAACAAAGATTTTATCATTTTTATGGAACAACATCTCAATAACTATTTTCATCAATTTAAAATCAAATTAACTTTATTAAATAATATTGTTCTTCTCCAAAAATATATTGCCGAAATAGAACAAAAAAAAATTATACACATTATACACAAAACGCACAAAACCCTTGCGTTTGGGTTTTTTTATTTTTTTTTAATTTTTTTTTTAAAAGTAATATGAACATTATTTTCTCCTGGTCTTTTTCCTCCTTCGATCTTCTTCGTTATTCTTCGCCAGTTCGCCGCCAACCTCGCCCTCGCCTTCTCCTTCGGTTTTCTTCTCCGGCTCCGGTAAGCTCTCTTTCTCTGTCGGTCTCTCTTTCTCTTTCTGTCTCCCCGATTGATTCATATCTCTCTCTCCATTTCGCTCCTCACTCGGTTCTCCTCTCTCCATCTCGCTCTCAGTTTCGTTTTATAATTAGTCTCTCTTTCTCTCTTCTTTTAGCTGCATTGTTTTCTCCTTTATGCTGATTTTTTGGCGCAGTTTCTCCATTAGTGTGTTCTTAAACTATTGCATCTGACTGAGGTATTATTACTTGAAAGTTTATGAGTACATGCTATATCTTTTTTGACTCGCAGGATGAAAATAGTTTAAACTTTCATTTTCCTGGGTTATCAATGCTGCACTGCAATCATTGGAGACTTGATTGAAGAGTTAATATTCTCATTGTGTATTTTCTTGAACAATTTAGCCTAGACTGTAGTTTCTCTGGAACATGATGTTCTTTAGGGCAACCTTAGGCACATCCTGTTTTGTGAGATTATGCTGATACGGTTGTAATTACTGTTATTCTTACTATGTGCTCATGGTCATATATTTTTCATGTATTTTCAGCCTCACTCCAAGGACATTGCAGAAGATCTACCTCTAGTTACAAGATGAGGTATTATGTTTTTCGGTTTTTGCGTATTTTTTTATGCGCGCATCTTAGTCTGCTATTTGTAAATTCTTACGTACTAATGGCTTTCATGTCCTTCCATTTTTTGTCTTCAATTGCAGCCGACCAATGGAGGAAGATGTAAGTTTCTTCAGTCTTTTGTGCTTTCACTTTCAGTACTTTTATCCAATACATGTTGCCAAATTGGTTCAGCCCTTTGTCTTATGCACAAGTGAATGAGTCATGTCTTACTCTCAAGTCATTGTAAAATCTTTCATTGTATAATATCTGCGGCTCCTGTTCCTTTTCATTGACACAACTCTTTTGAGTAGGATGAAAATGTTATCCTTCATAATGAAAAAGTATGATTTTTCTTTCTAATAATCATGAGTATGATTTTTCTTTCTAATAATCATGAGTCTCCAGCTTTTTTTTTTGCCTCTACTAATGTCCATGAGGCAACTATTCAACTCTCTCTTTAAATTTATTAATATTAGATAACATTTTATCACGGGATTCTTTTGGCCTTTAGTTAAAAAGGGTCTGCTTTATGTCAATTTTAAAATTTACCAACTTCTGCAGGTTGAATGATATTTTGATATATTGAGAGTTGATGCTTGAAAACGAGATATTTTTAGATTTTTAGCTTGAAGTAATGTTTGGAAGTTATGATTTGTAGTTGTCTATGTTGGAAACCCTTTGAAAAGTTCACCTTGCTTTTGTTGTTTGGACTAGGAAGTTTAGATATTTGTGATAACTTAAAAAGGAAAAAATCATGAATAATGTTGTGACCTTGAGTCATTTATTTCTCCACTATGAGTTTGCTAATGTGCGTTAGTTTTGGTTTTTATGAGTATGGAGTATCTTGAATTTCTCTAGTAGAGCAATACCAGTTCTATGTTGGGAATGAGGTAGTTGGTCTTCAAAAAGGGTTTTTTATTTCTTTTTTTAAAAATCTATTTGTTTCTGTTAAATGTGAAATTTCTGCTATCTTTTGGGTGCTATGGTTGGCAAGAAACAATATGATTTTTTAAGACGAGTTTTATACCTTTTGGAGTAAAACTGATGATCCTTAGATTCAGTTCTGTTTTTTCTTTCAACTTTGTTTCTATGGCTGATTATTGTGAATTTTTTCCTTTCCATTTGATGATTGTTTACCAACAACTTCTTACTCTTTTGCAATCTATTTATGAACAAGGTTATATTTCTAATAAAAAAAGGTGATAACTATGACATTTTCATGAAGCTCATATGTTCTGTTTCCTTTCTTTTTATTATTATTATTTCTATTGTTAGCTCAATGTTTTCTTTTTCTTGGAAGTTTTTTTTTATCTTTCCAGTCCCCCTTCCCTAGTGTGTTCCTTTGGGGTTATATTGCAAAATCTTTGAACTTCTTCAATTGTGTTCTGTTTATTTTTTGACTTCAAACTTTACTGAAGTGTTACTAGAAACACCATTAGGAAGTACTTACTTTGAATCCTCTGCAGGCTAGCAAGAATGAAGAAGAGGAATTCAACACTGGTCCACTTTCAGTTCTCATGATGAGCGTTAAAAATAACACTCAGGTATGCTTTGTTTGTGTGTGTTTAAAAGTTGTGCCTTGTAATTCACAGGCAGAACTTTCAAGGTAAAAACCCTCTTTATATGTTTTGGACCTCCTTGACAGGTTCTCATAAATTGTCGCAACAATAAGAAGCTTTTGGGACGTGTAAGGGCCTTCGACCGGCATTGTAATATGGTTCTGGAAAATGTTAGAGAGATGTGGACTGAGGTTTGTTTTATTGATGTGTGCTTACTCTTTTCCTTGCTTTGTATAGACTCGAGTTCTGTATCTTATGTATTATAACTATGACTAGGTACCAAAAACTGGGAAGGGCAAGAAAAAGGCTCAACCTGTTAACAAGGACAGATTCATCAGCAAGATGTTCCTGAGAGGAGACTCTGTCATTATTGTTCTTAGGAATCCCAAGTAAGAATAGTTGGCCATCTCAAAATATGTTCAGTTTGAATTCTTGAGTTGACTCATTATGCCTGCCAATCTTCTTGCTTGTCGTCCTCCCTGTGATAAACATCAAACTTTCATTTGATAGCCTGACCTTCTGCTAAGTTTGGAGCTATCTATATCAGTTTGTAGTTCATTTTAATTTTTCTTTTCCTGCAAACCATTTGCCAAATACTGTTAACTCTAGAAAGTGTATCTGTTAGGTATCAGAGATTATTTAGTAGAAATGAAATATCTGTTTTTAACATGTGTATTGAATAGAGTTTGTCTTTGCCACTTGGGACATTATTGTTTTGATCAGCGAGTGATATTATCATTCAGAATTATGAGGATCTTTTGGGCTCGGTAGATGGTGTGCTGTTCCTCGAGTCTTGGTTCTTGTTGCTTGTGTTCATGTGTAGACACTGAGGAATTAAATTTCCATTGACATGTCAATATTTTTTTGTGTGTGTTTATAAATCGAAGGGTTTGACAATCATCAGTTGCTTATGCATGTGTGCACACACAATTACTCTATTCAATTTATACGAATGGATAGTGAGTATATTAGCTGTATTTCGTTCTTTTAGGACCTTTCCATATTTTGTTTTTGATTTATGAAGTGCTTGGAAGCCTTGATACATATAAACAAGAAAGACTTTTGAAGATATTTCTTGTCTCCCCTTAGATGAGAAGGCAGGTTATTTTCCTGCTACTTCACATCAACTCTTTGCAATGGCTTGGCTAGAACTGTTAACAGTTTGGTTGAATTGAATGGTGATGGTCTGGTTAGTTATTAGTTCATCTAGTTCTAGTGGAACTTGGAAGTGAATTTCAGTCAAAATGATTGCTGAGTTTGGTTTTGATTTAAGCTTCTTGATCTTAAAGCCTATTGGGTACTAGGTTTTTTTATTTTTATTTTTGTTTTTGAGTTCAACAACATTTGGTAGTGGTAAATTCGAACTTCTAACTTCTTGGTGGTACATGCCAATTACCGTTGAGTTATGCTCACTTTGGCTAGTTTTTTTATGTTCTTATCTCATGTTTATACTTAAATTTTACGGTGTTTTAAATTAAATAAATATAAAGATACGAGGCATGGTGCAATTCTTTTGTCATCGGTTACTCTTAGCTTATATAATGGAGGTTAAATTATAAGTTTGGTCTTTAAAATTTAAGGTTGTATATAAGTTAAATTCTCAAAAATACACCTGAACTATGAGGTTGGTTTCAATTATACCCCTGAACTTTGAAAAGTTTTATTTTAACCCTTGAACTTTGAAGTTTGTTTCAAAACAACCCTTGAAAGCTTTTTTTCTTTAAATTCATGGACGAAAAATGATATTTTTACATTTATATTGTTGCTTATGTGAACATATTTTAACATATACGTTGAAAAAAAATTAAAATATATGCAAATAAGTCATTTTTCATCCATAAATTTAACGGAAAAAACTTTTAAGGGTTGTTTTGAAACAAATTTTAAAGTTCAAGGGTTAAAATGAAACTTTTCAAACTTCAGGGGTATAATTGAAACCAATCTCATAGTTTAGGGGTATTTTTGATAATTTAACCTTGTATATAACTAGGTTTTCAAATTTTAGTGGCTAAAGAGATCTTTCATTTTTAAATTTTGTATCTCAGAGGTCTCTAATTTGTCTTATTAGTCTAACAGATTCTTGATTTATTAGACATTTTAAAATTTAGAAACTAATTAAATAGAACTAAAATTTCAGAGGTATATTAGACAATTTTTTACAATTTAGGAATTTTTTTTGACATTTTTGTTAAAGTTCAGTGTTCTAATAAAAAAAATCAAATTATAATGTTCTCATCAAGGTTTAAAATGTCGTGATTTCAATTTGATGGAAATGTTAATAGAAATACTGATGTTGGAAATTTCATGAAAAAATTGAAAATCAAGGGAACTTATGGGAATATTTTGAGTTAATGAAACTTTAATTATGGATTAATTAGACTATAATTCCTCTCTTTTGATCATTTTTTTTAAAAAAAATAAAGTATTTATATGGAAACGTCAATATCGACAAAAATTTTGAACAAAATGATGGAAAATATGAAATTATGATGAAAATTTTTCATATTAGTTTATCAAAATATTATTGTGATTTAATACGAATAGTGGGTGGCAGTTTGCAAACTTTGGAGAGAGGATAAAAGAAGCAAAATCACTGCAATACTATAAGATTATTTATTTATTATTATTATGATTTTTTCTTTCTTTTGAAACACAATAGTATAAGATAAGAATTGATTAGAGATGCCCATTTTTTCTGCCTTGTTTTCCATTTAGATGGGGAATGGAGGAGGGAGTGGGGAGAATTTTTTTATGTTAGCCAATCGGGGATAGGGATGAATTCCCGTCTCCGACTCCGTTCCAGCCTCGTTCTCTGTCCCCGCTCTGATTTCTTTATATATATATATATATATATATATCCAAACTTTTATAAAATATTATTTTGTTTTTCTAAAGAAATTTTAAAAAAAAATCTCTTAAATAGAATTCTCTTATTAGGAATTAACAATTTAAATAGAAATTAAATTATTTTTTTTATTTAATCAAATTTTAAAAAATGAAAAATCATAAACGGAGAATTATTCTCTGCAGAAAACTCGATCCCGACGAATTCTTCGAGGAGAATCTCCACCCCGTTTCCCTCAAAATTAAATGGAGAATTTTGCAAGGACGGGGATTGAAATGGGGGGCGGGTCAGGATGGAGAAGTCATTCCCTGGCCCCGCCCTACCCTGTGGACATCTCTAAATTTGATGTTGCAACTTGCAATTGAATAAGAAGACCAGCAATAAGCAAAGGAAGCCTATTTTTTCCACATTAAAAAATATTGGGTTATGGCCTTGTTTTAACATAACACATGGACCACTTCGAAGTTTGTATTCCCCTTCCCCATCTCTTTTCCTAGGTGCTTGTAGTTTTGGACCCAAAAGAAAAAAAAAAATGACAACTTTGTTTACCTTTTCATACCAAAGTTAATCAGGAAATTTGTATAAATGACCTCTTTTCATGTGTTTTAATGTCATTTGACATATATTTTGAAATTAAT
Source organism: Trichosanthes truncata (assembly GCA_033996785.1). Lineage (NCBI taxonomy): Eukaryota > Viridiplantae > Streptophyta > Magnoliopsida > Cucurbitales > Cucurbitaceae > Trichosanthes > Trichosanthes truncata. The sequence continues at coordinate 77,337,194 of JAWPNB010000003.1, forward strand.
GACATATGATATTTTCCGTATTTCGCAACTCGACCAAATTACCGTGAGGGCAGCGTACTCTAGCTCTCGGTATCGCTCTCGTACTCTCGTTCTCGCTCTTCTCTGACTTAATTTTATATTTTTTCTTTCTTTCCAATCTCTTCTTTTTCAATCTCGCTCTCGCTATTATCTGACTTAATTTTATATTCTTTTCAATCTTTTCTTCTTCAATCTCGCTCTCGCTCTTCTTTGACTTAATTTTATATTCTTTTCAATCTTTTCTTCTTCAATCCTGCTCTCGCTCGTTCTCACTCTCGCTCTCACTCTTCTCTAACTTAATTTTATATTGTTTCCAATCTTTTCTTCTTTAATCTCGCTCTCGCTCTAACTTTTTTTTTTTTCTTTTATCGATCCTTTCTTCTTCAATCTCACTCTCATTTCTCGCGATGATGAGCGAGAGCGAGATTCTGTGAGCGAGAGCGAGCATCCGGAAGCAAGCATCTTTTAAGATCCAAGCAATTTTGCTAACGTGGTAAGCGAAAACAAGAATTAGTAGCAATAGTGTTACCCTATCTAAGAGCGTGACCAAGCGAGATGGCCTCGTACTACCCTCTAGGGTAATTTTGCGGGCATTGCCACATCAGAATGAGTCATTTCATTATTTTTAGATAACATGTCAGATCGCATTAAAGTGCGTGAAAATAGGTCTTCCGTACGAAAACTCCAAGTTAATCCTCTTAAAGGAGGGCTCTAATTTTTCAAAACACAATAAGTTAGTGAATTATGTTTGAATAATCGATATTTAAAAATGTTTTCTTACTTATATTTTGAGGATAACTCATGTCCTATTTGATAACGATTTTGTTTTACGTTTTTGAAATTTATGCTTGTTTTCTCCCAATTTTTTTACAATGATTTTCACATTTCTTACTGAAACATTTGAATTCTTAATCAAATTCGAAAAACAAAACAAGTTTTTAAAAACTATTTTTTAAACTTTTAGTCCGCTTACAAGCTGTAACTTAAGATTTGCCACCCCTAAAATTTTGTATTCACAGATTTTAATTTCCTTTTATCTTTTCAAATTCGTTTCGTTATATTCTTTTATATTCACATTTCAATTCAAAACCTTTAGAGTTTATATCTTTCTAATTTTTAAATCTAAATGTCGATTTTTTTTAAAAAACTTTTCCATTTGTTCACAGCAACCACTGTTCAGTCAATAAACTCCTATCGATCTCCATTTTTTCTTTAGTATATTTGAAGTTATCATATATTGGGAATCTAGGTATTATAGAGTTTCCTTTTTGAATTTTCCATGAGTTTCATCATTGAACCTTCTCTAATTGCATTCATGACATTGAGTACTGAAAAAACGATGAGATAGTTGAAGTTGATCGTGAAGAACGAACTATGGAGTCGAATGATGATGATAGTACAGATTTCGATGAGCGGTCATGCATGGTCACGATTTCAAATGTTGATCGGAGAGCTCTAATCGAGATGGTGAGAGAGAAGAATTATGAGTGTTTGGATAGATTTGGAGGTGTTGAGAGATTGACTAATCTTCTCGAAACTAACGCCAATGATAGAATTAGTGCAATCAAGGATGATTTAATTGCCAGAAAAAATGCTTTCGGAGCCAATACATACTTGAAACTTAATGGCATGAGAGTTTTATGATTGAAGTGTTCAACGAAACAATGATGGTTATTCTTTTAGGCGGCGTTGTGGAAGCAAAAATGCCTATAAAGAGAAATACAAATACTATGTATTTATACAAAAATACAGTCGGTTTGCTACGAGTTCTCAATCGTCCCTTGTGTAAGAAGATTTTTGTTGTTAGAGAACAAGATATTTTTGTGGCTCAATATTGAATAAACAGTATTCTTACCTTTCATGAAGAAGAAAAGCTTATGAGAATATGGTGGGAACAAGCACAAATTTCGATTCTGGGGAAGATGGGACACGCTCACTGTCACACTGTTACTTTGTCAATCAATCAAGCACGAATTATTTGCATGTATGAAATTCCAAAATTTTCTAAATTCGATTAAATCTTCTAATTATTTAAAAGTTCATTTTAAAAAAATCAAATTTAAGTTTTTTTATTTCTTTCATTTTTAGGTTCTAGATGTACTTGTACTTATGTTTTAATTATCTGATTTAGTCGTTTAATATTCTTATTTATTTGCATGTATGAGATTTTATTGTTTTAATTTCATTTTCAGGTTCTAGATATACTCCTGTTTTAATTATCCGATTTTGTTGTTTAATCATCTTCTTATTTACATAGTATAAGATTTGGTTATTTTAATTTCATTTTCAAGTTCTAGATATACTTCTATTTTAATTATCCAATTGAGTTGTTTAATCATCAGAAAAGGTATTTTAGTCTTGGCCATATTTAAAAATGCCGTTAACCATTTTTTTTTTTTTTAACTAAATAATAAAACAAAATATTTAGTATTTATTTATTTTTATTGTTGTTTGGTTACATGGTCAGAATTATCCAGTTGGAATTTCCAAAATACCCAATTCAGCCCTTGATTTCTGTAAGACAGTTTTATTTACTACCATGTTGCTTTTTTGTATCAAATGTATATGTTATACATGTTTCTAAGAAACTCACTTTCTTAAACGAAATCAATATGTTTTAGCTCAACTACATAAAATATATATTCTCAACAGGTCAGAAGTTTGAATCTCCCTACTCCCACCTAGTATCAAATTGAAAATGAAGAACGTTACCAACCGACTTTAACCAACTCCACATGCCTAGAAGTCAAACCCACACATCTTTGACTCCCGATTTATGAGGTAGAACATAAGGTCAGAGACAGAGAGGGCCAATCAACCATACAATAATGTTAAACCATTTCCAATCAAAATGTCTCATCATACGAGGAAGTAACCATGAAGAAATCTACATAGATAATAATACAACAGATTGACATTTATAATAATGTATGCGCATTAGAGCCAAGGAGATGATACAAAATACAGGTCAAACCTCAGATTAAACAATGCTGCTTGTGTAGTTCTTCCCAACAAGCTCAAGCATTTTCTTTCCTTCTGACGATGACCGCTATTCACGACAGGATGTCATTCGCAGGCTGGCTTCGTGTCAAAGCTGCTCAAGCAGATTGCAAAGGCTTGGAGTGCAGAGAGCGGATAGTGGTAATCCATGGTGAAGATGTCTTTTCCAATTTTTCCGAACTGGAGAATTACCTTCTCTTGCTCTTCCACCGAAACATTGTGAGATTGATCGACAGCTGCAACGAGTTGGAAGTTCTTAACAGATGCCACGGTCACACGTCCTCTGAAATTTAGGCACCAGCACTGCAGCTGCTCGTGCCATCTCGGTGCCTTGTTTTTAAGAACCAAGGATTCATCCGAACCCTGAACTGCCGGTTCTGATAGGGTCTTCGAGCCAAAGTCCTTGGCTGAATCCTTTCTCATAGAATCGGACATGGAAGAAAGGTGGTCATCGATAGAATATGTGAATGATGTAGGTGTTGGGGCAGTGCCTCCTTCCTGAATTGAAGAGACTGGAATCGTTTGCATGATGCACTGCATCCTCCGAGGACCTCTGGTACGAAGAACATTAAGTTCATAAGAAATTGTACCTACACTGTAGTTACATGCAGGTACTCTAGGAGAGACTTGCTTAGAGCGAAATCTACGGCTTGATCGACTATTTTGCCGAGCTGCAGGGTCACAAGGAGGTTGGCTGTCATAAATCGAGAACTTCGTACCCAGGAAATTAGACCTGACAAATGTTTGTAAAGTAAATTATCATGAGAAGAAGGAGAAGACAAAAGAATGAAAATCTATTAAGGCTCACCTTAATTTACCAACATAGGTACTACTTGCTCGAGAAAAATCATCGGCTGCTAAAGATATGATAAAGTCAGTACCGGCTGCTCTTCTGACCCTCTTGGCTGCTAGCAACAATTTATCCTTTTCGTCCTCCGCTGTCAATTCAATGCTTGTCATGTGTCAAAGCACAAGCATTCATATTCCATAACTTTCCAAAAGTTTATTTCCACCAAGGCATGAATAAGTGGTATATCACGTATTACTTTCCTTCTAGGAATTAATGACTATATTAATAAGGGCCATGGTTCAAAAAATGTCGTCCAAAAGAATTAAAACTAATTGCCCATTTTCATCCATCTATAGCAGTTTAAAAGAGAAAATTGCCAAGGGAAATAAAGAAAAATAATGCTAGTTAAGCTAAATAACAGACCAAAATTGTATAGAATTGTCAACAGTGAAAAATGGATTTCAAGAAGCATGATGAGTGCAAATACCCTGTCATCTTTATATATAATCTTGGTTATTTAAAACTGCTGGACACGTCATGCGGTTTTTCCTTCAAATTCATAAACAACTAAGATATTAAATAGTGAAAAACTAAAAATATGACTTACAAGGAACCATGCCGAAGTACAGGAGGTAGGCCGAAGTTGCTCTATCCCTTCTGATAAAGCACTGAAATGGAGACTCTCGAGGGCCAGGCTTTAATTGTAAGAAGAAAATCAGAGAGAATCAGAATATGAAAGGATTTAGCCAAAAAGAGGGGAAAGGGGGATAAAAACCCAATACCTGCTTTAATGAGATTGGAAATGTGAGCCTTCCACATTGCTCAGGAGTTCTGATAATCTCCTTTGTAATGGCCCTCCATGACCTACAAACTGAAGCACAAAAAACAACTACAGCTCGAGCAGGCCATGAGGTTTCACTCTCTTCCACTCTCCGGATGATGTCTAAAAGTAATTCAGGGGGCAGATTTGCCCATCGACCTTGCTGAATTAACTCCAATGGAGAAGGTTCTTGATCGGGTGCAATATGTGACATTGCACGGTTTCGCCAATGCCTGCTCCCTTCTTCTCCTCGTTTTGAAATGCTCCCAATTCCATCTTTCATCTCTCGCAGCTCTCTAACAAAACTTTTAAGCGACATCTTTCTCCAGCATAAGCAAGCACCCTTTCTGTCAAAATCAAACCTGCCACCGACCACCCTAATTAAATCAAACGTATAAATGGAGAAAGTTGAATAACAAAGCAAACTATAAGAGGATAGAAGCCAGTCTCAAAAAGTGGAAAAAGCCCAAATGAGTGTTTTCATGACCCAACGTTCTAGCTATTTGTTAAACAAGTGCAGCCATTCATACTGCTTATTTAACGAACTTAACTTGCAACATCGACGCTTACTCCAATTGAAAGGGTCTTATGATTCCATAGATATGAATTGATACGGCTATTTCAACATTAATTTGGTCAAAGCATATGACATAAACAAGGGCAGATCACAATCTCCTCTTGGCAACCTCGAAAGGAAAATTTTACTAAGCTTTATCGCCTTCTAATGAACTTTTTCCTCCATTTCCAGACAACAACAGGACGTCTTCGTAAATGTCGACTAAAAATTCGAGGCTAGATCACAAACCCTCAGTAGGGATCCGGTAATCTTTCAAACCCCAAAGATTACGGATTCGGAAATCTCACACATAGATTATCATCGACTCCATAAAAAACCTCACGATTACGAAAATGCTACTAGAAATTTCGAAGAAGAAACCAACCTGTTCAGAGATCAGGTAGATCGATAACACAAAACAGCTCAAACTCAGAACGCCCCGTCCACAATGCCCCCACAAAAAGGACGCAGAAGTTCGTTGGGAAAGCAAAAACTTCCGGATCAGAAGAAGAACATGGATCGAATCAGAGAAACACGGGCATACATGAAATCGTCAAACGAGCATCACCAAGTCGGCTACATCAAAATCCCAGATCCCGTGCTCGCCGTCGTTACTGAAACATCAACCATCGCCATTGGGAAGTGCAAAATTGCAGAAGAGAAGAAAATGAAGAAGAGGGTGAGACTCGAACAGCGAAGCAAAGGCGAGTGCTTGGCCACCACCAGAGGCTGAGAGCTTCAATCAGAAGACATGGCCCAGCCTTCTCGAGCTTAAACGGATCCAGCCAATTTCTTGTTCAATTCTTCCTTCTTTTTTTTTTTCTTTTCTTTTGCATAATTAATATTAAATTTCAATTTGTATCTTTTTCGTACTTTTCAATATCCATAAATTTTTAATTTTTATTGTCCGAATTTTTTATTGCTTTGTTTTTTTTTTTTTGGATTATATTTTTTCTTTTGACAAGATTTTTGGATTATAGCTTTAAAATTAAAATAAATGTTTATTTTATATGGAGCATGTTTGGGGATGGGGGGATTTTCTTTTTCGGAAAAACAAAGGTTTTCTATAAATTAACATTTTAAAAGTATTTTTTTTACCATTTTTAAATTTTAAAATGATAGGATTTTTTTTCCAGAATTTTTGTTTATGTTTGTTTTATTTGTTGGTATAAACCTCGATTTGGTTTTTAGGGTGTGCTTGGATTAACTACCTAAGTGATTTTGAAGGCACAAACATGTTTTTTTAAAAAAATATATAGTGTTTTGACAACAAAAATAATCATTTTTGAAACAATTAGATTGGTTAACCATTTTTTACATGTTTATGAAAAAATGTTTTAAGAAAAAAAAAAGAAATTAAAAATATGTTTAAATTAGAATGTATGCCAAACTCACTCTTAAACTGTTAGAATGATCTAGACTTTCTTATTGTCTACCATTTTAGTTCTCGTCATTATTTCATTGTTATCTATTTTTTTTAGTTCAATAACATGTGGGGTGAAATGATTCAAACCTTCAACCTCTTAGTAATGACATATACAGTGGCAGATCCATAATTTTATGTTGAGGGGACCCAATTTCATATAAGGCTAATCTCTTAACTTTGATTTCTGTCAATATAGTCCTAGAACTATAAAAAGTGTTTAATAAATCTTTGAAATTTCAATTTTATATCCAATAGATCTTTGACGTATTCAAATTAAAAAAAAAATAATAAATGTTCTATTTGACATAAAATTTAATTTTGTATCTAATAGTTCCTCAGTCTATTCGAGGATTTTTTAGAATTAATGTATCTATTAGTTACAAAGTTGAAAGTTTAACGTTCGATTATATACAAAATTAAATTTTATATATAATTGGACAATTAATTTTTTAAAATTTTGAGTAAGTCTGACCTATTAGATAAAAATTTGAAAGTTCATAAATCTATTAGACATTTTTACAAAGACTTATTAAACACAAAATTGAAAGTTTAATTAACCTATTAGACATGTTATAAAAAAAATGGCCTATTAGACATAAACTTAAAAATTCAGGGACTAAACTTGTAATATAACCTTCATATAAATATAATTTTAAATGCATTGATATATAATATATAAATTAAGTAAATATTAATTACAAAATAATAATAAACTATGGTAGAATTCAATTATCCACCTAAATATATAAGCAAATAAATAAACTTGAAGTATTTAATATTTTTTAACATAGAATTAAGTTTTTTAATGTAATTAATTTTCCTAAAATAATTTATTAAAGTTTAAAAAATATTTTCACATTTGTATATATATATGTGCGTAAATTTAAAAAAAAAATTAACTAAATTCTAACCAATTGAAGTGTACTAAAGTTAAAATAATATATAAATATCTATATTATAAAATTGAAATTTTGAAAATTAAAATATTCAAATAATTTTATATAAATATCTATACCAAAATTAAAGAATTGAATGTTGAAGTTATAAAAAAAAAATGAATATTAAAATAATATATAAATAAATAAATATATTACAAATATAAAAAATAAATTAAAACGAAAACATCCACGAACCAAGATTTAATCTTTGGCCCTGCTCCAGGCATAGTACTCACAATGCCTCTTGACCACTGAATCAAGGCATTTTTACAATATTTTGGTTGAAGGATATTATACATATATGTAAAGTCTAGAAATTGAGGGGGGCATGTGTCCCCTATGGCTCCAACGTGGATCTGCCCATATGTCTTAATCAATTGAGCTATATTTAGGTTGACATTTTGTTGTTAACTGTATTATAGATAGATAACTTAAATTTGAATGTGCGTGTCTATATGTTGACATGGATATGTATCCAAACCATATAATGGCAAAGATATATATTAGGTAGGTAGATTAAGAAGTAGAATAACAATGAGAACTAAAATGACTATTTTTGAAGTTTAGATATTATTTAGAAAGTTTTTTTTTTTTTTTGAGTAACAAAGGACGGAGGAAAAAATAGAAAACATGACGCATTTAATCAGGTGCAAAAGGTGTTGACTGAGGGGCATCTTGCTCAATTTCCCTGAGAGCCATGGAGGGCCTTCTTCTTCAATCCATGTTGTAGATACTTAAAATTGACTTGAATGTGCTACTAAAACGTGGGTTGTGTTGTTACCCTGTCGGGGTGTAAAAAGAATCTTTAGAACAACAGAAACAGAGCATAGCCTTTGGATTTCGTTGACAATGGGTGGGATCTCGTTGTATTGATAATCTTTTACCATAAGCAGTTTCCAATGACTAGCGAGTCCGTTTCAATGGTTAAAAGAAACAAACTCATCTCGCTTGCTAAATTTTGACCTTCCTGAAGAGTTAAAGCTTCAGCTAATGTAACTGCTTCTGTTAGTCTTTGAAAGCGTTCCTTATCAAGCATTATCTGGCCTTTATGATCCCTGATAATAATTTGTGTTTAGAATAGAAGACAATGGGTTCCATTGAACCGAGTGTTTCCTTACCGCCTTACACAACCATACCGCATGGAGTTTGTTTTCAAAGTACTTGCCACACTGAGGGCACAAAGGTGAGTCGACAATGTTCTTCTTATAGAGATTGCCTTTTGTTGGGAGAATATGATTGCAAAGTCTCCACATGAAGACTTTAATTTTTGAGGAATAGTAGCGCCCAAAGTGATTTCCACCAAGGAAGTGATTCATTTGGTGTTGTGGTCGATTCCTCATTTACTCCATCCATGGCCAATTTATACATGTTCCTCACCGAGTAGCACTTTCTTTTTGTCGTAATGCCAAAACATTATATCTGAAGAGCACTATCCACACATAGGCATGCTAAGAATAAGGGAGGCATCCTCATAAAAAATCTCATGCACTATGTCTCCCTTCTATTTACAAACTTCAGAAATAAGATATGCAACTCTACGATATGTGATAGGTCGTTGTGGTTTTAGAAGTCGAAAAAGTTTCTCCCTTGGAAGCCACCTGTTTGAGTAGATGTCAACAGGTTCCCCATTTTCAATTTTCCATCTCCCTCCTTTTAAAGCAAGTTCCCGTTCCCATAAGGTTCCCTCCAAATGTAGGAGGGTCGTCCTCCTAGTTGAGCATTTAGATAGTCATTATGAGGAAAATATTTCTCTTTGAGGAGTTTGGATATGAATGGAGTGGGATTTAAAAGAATTCGCCAAGAGTGCTTAGCTAGATGTGCTTGATTAAATGCTTTAATATCCAGAAAGCCCATGCCACCTCACTCTTTAGATTTAGTCAACTTATTCCTCTTCAACTAATGAACCTTATTCTCCTAATTGGAGTTTCCCCCACTAGAAATTAACAATAAGGCGATTAATCTCATTGCAACATCCAGTAACAAGCTTAAAATAGCTAGCTCATAGTGTACGTTGGCATTGCGTGAGCCACCGATTTACTCATTACTTCATTTCCTGCTTTTGAAAATATAACCAACTTAAAAGTTTATGGATCAAAATAAAATTTAAACCATATTGTTTTCTCTACATTGAATTAAAAGGCTAAATTATAAAAAATACCCCTGAACTTTGTACTTTGTTTCAAAAATACCCTTGAACTTTTAAAAGTTTCAAAAATATCCTTAAACTTTCAAAAAAAGTTCAAAAATACTCTTACCGTTAGTTTTGGATGGAAACCGTTAGTACTTTGTTTCAAAAATACCCCTAAACTTTCAAAAAGTTTCATTAATACCCTTAAACTTTAAAAAAAAAAGTTCAAAAATACTCTTACTGTTAAGAAATGAACAAAAATTATTAGTACCTCATTTTAAAAATACCCCTAAACTTTTAAAAGTTGCATTAATACCCTTAACCTTTAGTTTAAAAAATGTCATTATCATTAGTATGTGGACGAAAATTATTTATCTACACCTCATTAGCTCCCTCTTCTATTTCTTCTCTCTGTTGATTTGCTTCAATCTATGATCTAATATTTCTCTATTTTTTTCCTTTCTTTTTCAATACCATCTTATTCTCTTCTTCCATTTTTTAATCTCTAAAACTACCTTCTTCAATCAAGGTATATAGACTATAACAAGAAGAGAAGAGAATAATATGGAACCATCAAAGGACCTTAGGATTTAAATGCTTTAACATGGTTGTACGTTAGTAATTTGAGTTAGTACTTTTGAGTTTAATACACAAAAAGAGAGACATGTTGAGAATTTTGGTCATAATTTTGAGGACATCTAGTGGGAGTGAAAAGGAAAAAAAAATATGCATTACCAAAATTGTAGCGGATGGAGATTTTATTAATCCTTTTTGCAGTTCACATTAGTCTATTTGTTGTGGTCAGTTAAGAAGATTCTCATGATTAAGAATTGGACAAATGGAAGAAAAATGAGAGTATCTATATGAGTTGTTTTCAAATTGGTTTTTTCCAACTCAAGATAACTTCAAAGACATTGATTATTTAGGTGTTGAAATTTTTTATATTTATGTTTGGGCATGCTTAGAAATGAGAGAGTTTCTCCCGTTTATTTAAAGTTCTAATATTTAAGAAGATAGGATAAATGGGGGAAGAAGAGAGTTGAAAAAAAAAATAAAAAAGTGTTAGGCCATAGATTGAAGCAAATCATGAGAGAGAAAAAATACAAGAGGGAGGTAATGGAGTGTAGATAAACAGTTTTCATCTATATAGTAATGGTAAAGGCATTTTTTTAATTTTTTTTAAAGGTTAATGGTATTAATGCAACTTTTGAAAGTTCAAGGGTATTTTTAAAACGAGGTACTAACGATTTCTGTAAATTTATTAACGGTAAGGGTAGTTTTGAACTTTTTTTGAAAGTTTAAAGGTATTAATGAAACTTTTGAAAGTTTATAGGTATTTTTGAAACAAAGTGTAAAGTTCATGAGTATTTTTTATAATTTAGCCAAATTAAAATTACAAAATATTTTAATCAAGTTATGTTTTTTTTTATAAAAAAATTAATAGTTTTTATATTATCAAAAAATTTAAATTACATTTACAAAACAAAACAAAACAAAACAAAATGCAGCATTTTATGTTTTGAAAACCGTTTTTAAAAATATATAGCCAATCAATTTTTAATATAAAACCCCATCCCTTATTTTAAAAAATGAACATTTATTTTTAAATACAAGTCTCAATTTTCAAACAGGTAATTTTATATTATATTTTGATAAAAATGGGAAAGTTGTTATTATTAATTTATTAAGGGAAGCGAATCTACCGTCTCAACGCTCAGACTTCTCTAAAAGGAACCCTTTAATGGCACGTGTGACTGTGTGAGTCAGTATGCAAATTTTTAACCATATCTTCTTATTTATTTATTTATTTATCTCCTTAGCTGGCATCCATTCTATTTCTATCTACATCGGCCAGATTTGAACGTCAAATCAGAACCGTTGAATTATTGTCCGAATCTTTTGTTACCGAGATTGCACAGCCGTTTGATGACTCGTCCTGACCCTGGGAGACAATAAATTAAGGAGAAAATGCAAAAACTAACGGTAGATTATTGAATTTTTCTTACCATTTAAATTTGAAAGTTTTTTAAATGATTCAAAAAAAAAAAAATTAATCAAATTACACGTTTAGTCATCAAGATAGATTCTTAAACTTTCAAAAGTATCTAATAAGTCTTTGTATGTTTAATTTTACGTATAATAGATTTTTAAACTTTGAAAGTATTTATACATCTCTAAAATTTCAATTTTGTGTTTAATAGATCTTTTGACATTTTTATAAATTCACCAACCTATTAGATAGAGGATTGAAAGCTCAATGTCCTAATACATATAAATTTATATTTTGTGTCTAAACGGTTTGTGAATTTTAAATTTTTTTGAAAAAGTCAGTAACATATTAGGCACAAAATTAAAAGTTTTAGAACCTATTTGACACAATATTGAAAGTTTAAAGGCTTAACAGACACTCAATGACTTATTAGACAAAAATTAAAAGCTTAGACCCCATTTGATAACCATTTGATTTTTAATTTTTGATTTTTGAAAATTAAGCTTGTTTTCTCCCAATTTCTCTACCATGAGTTTTATCTTTCTTAAGAAAACATTTGAATTATTAGCCAAATTCCAAAAACAAAAAACAAAAAAAAAAAAAAAAGTTTTCAAAAACTACTTTTTTTTAATTTTCAAAACTTAGCTTGGTTTTTTAAACTACATGTAAAAAGTAGATAACAAAGCAAGGAAATCCATAGGTGTGGAAGTAGTATTTATAGGCTTAATTTTTAAAAATTAAAAATAAAAACCAAATGATTATCCAACGGAGCCTTAGAGATCTATTAGAAATTTTTCAAAGTTCAGGACCTTATTAAACATTGCTTTTAAAGTTCAGGGATTAGACATATTGTTTAACTTTTTTTTAGCCAACTCAAGTATAATTTGATTGATTAAGATATATTTTACTTTAAGATCGGTGGTTCAAATCTCCAATATTTTGTTTGTTGCAGCTAAAAAAATTGATTGATTTTTATTTATTATTGTGTAATATTTTTATGATGACGTCATGATGTGATTAAAAAAAGCTAAATTATAAATTTATTCAATAAACTTCGAAGATTATATTTATTTTAGTTTTCTGTTATTATTTTTTTAAAAGTTCAACAAAGATAATAATATAATGTATTAATTAATTGAACTGGTTGGCATATTTATTTTAGTTTATAAACTAAAAAAAGTTTCAAAGAGACGTTGAGGAGAGTAAGGAGTGAAAGAATACGGGAGAGAATTAATTAAGAAAAAGAAAAGTCAGCTCAACAACCATTGCCACAACTAACGGAAAAAGTATTATAAAAAAAAAAAAATCAAATATAGCTATTTTGTAAAATTCAAGAATTAAATAGTAACTTTTGAAAATCCGGGAATGAAATAGAGAGCCATGGAGAAAAATATCATGAGTATCATTATTATTAGGTTAAATTATAAGTTTAGTTACTGAATTTTTAAATGTGTCTATTTAGTCCTTAAACTTTAAAAAGTGTCTAATAGATCTCAAACTATCAATTTTGTGTCTAATGGGTCTCCAAATTTTTTTAAAAAAAATGCATAATATATCTTTGAACTTTCAATTTTTTGTCTAATAGGTTTTTGAAATATTAAAAATTTTAAAAATTATCTAATATATTAGATATAAAATTGAATTTTATGTTTAATAGGATCCTAAATTTTTAAATTTGTGTCTAATAGGTCCTTAAATTCAAGGACTTTAAACAATTTTTAAAATTCAGAGATCTATTGGATACAAAATTGAAAGTTTAGAGATTTATTAGACACTTTTAAAGTTCATAAACCAAATAGACACAATCCTTAAAGTTTATGGACGAAACTTGTAATTTAACCTTATTATTATTATTATTATTTGAGTTCAATAACATGTGAGGTGCGAGATTTGAATATCTGACTTCATGGTCAAGGTGATATGTGTTTATGTTCAGTTGAGTTATACTCATGTTCGCTTATTATTATTTAGTTAGAAGAATGATGTTTATCATTTTTTTATAATGATTTTTAGGTGGGCTTAATGAATGGTGAAAAGCAAATGTCCAGTCGGTCTACCAAGAAGCTTAAGAAAACAAGAGAGTCCCTCTATAAGCAATGTACCCATTAATTCAGGGGAAAAGGGAAAAGAAACTTTAAAGTAAATTCTCCTCTCTAACTAATTTCCTATTTTCAACCCTTAACTTTCAGTCCAAACATTAATAGTGGACCTACCTCTTACAATCCCTATGATTAATCAACCCTTTTTTTATAGGGTTTTGTACATGAGATGAGATGGGAGTGAAACTAACATTCTCATTTTTTTCCCCAATATGAAGTTAATTCAAGTAGTCAGTTATTATACCGATGATTAATTCAAATTCTCCTGTATTTGTAATGTAATATTATGACTAAGTAATTTGATCAACTTTTAAAACATACAATTAAGATTATATTCTAATGTCAATGTCAATGTGTTTAGTTATTGTCCTGTTTCACACACTCCAACTTTTCGTTTTGTTGGCCTTTATTTCTTCTTCTTCTTATCTTTGGAAGGAGAAACAAAAAATATGACCCCTCTCATTTTCTTATCATTTTTACTTTAAAAAAAAGAAAATAATAATAATAACAGAAATGCATAGCTATTCTTTATCTCGTTCTCTATTTTTTAAGAGAAGAAATTAAAATGGACTTGAAAATTATTTTTAATAAAATAAAATACTAAAAATGTTTTTTTCCCTTCATGTTGTTTATGAAATTTATAAGCAAAAATAACAACAATTCCATTGACATCTCACAATATATATATATATATATATATATAGGAAACGAACAAGAAAATAATATACTTTTTCAATCTTTACAACGGTTTCAGAAAATAAGCATGATGAACAAACAATGTTTGTGAGCTAGTTATTTTTCAAAGAGAAAATGATAATGACAAACAAAAAACATAAAATTTGACCAAATAGGTCCTAAACAAAGCATCTGTTGGGACTTCAGTTGGTAAAATTTTGGAGTCAGTTACCCTTACTTCTCAAACTCAAATCCTTTGTGTGTAACACAGTAACTTTGTAATATATGAATTGAACATAAGTTCAAGTGAACATCAAGTCTCTTACATTTCTCTTTGGTTTGGAAATCTCAGCCTCCAAGTTAGTCAAAAGCAAGGCAAGTCTCCATCAGTATTTTGCTTGCAAGCTTTGGCTATGGAGCCCCTTGCACAATTCCTACCAACTTGTTCTTACAGACCTTCAAATCAGAGCAGCTTTCTAAATGGTATAAATACTTAACATTGTTCACATTCTAAATCAATCATCATTCATACTTGCATTACCTCGAAGAAAACTGTTGCAAAAGGACAATGGCCAGCTTGGTTTGCTTTGTTCGTCGTCTGACATTTCTCTTCGTTGCTTGTTGCTTTGGATTAATCTCATTTTCTGCAGAAGCTGCCATAAAGAGATATCAGTTTGACGTGAGTTATTACATTAGCCGTAACGTATATATAAAAGGATCTTGAATCTTGATTCAGTTCTACTATTTAACTTAACTTTCTTCTGAGATTTTGTTTCTCAGGTTCAAGTACAGAATATAAGTAGATTATGCCATGCAAAGCCAATTGTCACTGTAAATGGGAAGTTTCCAGGGCCGACAATATATGCACAAGAAGGAGATCGAGTTCTTATCAATGTTACAAACCATGCTCAATATAACATGTCAATTCACTGGTAAGAATGAGAAAGGACCTTATGTAACACGAGTGAAAATTGACAAACTTTTCTCATTACTTCGGCTTCTTATCTCAGTATCCTTCTGCATATTCTACAGGCATGGATTGAAGCAGTATCGAAACGGCTGGGCAGACGGGCCTGCTTACATTACACAATGTCCCATCCAGAGAGGGAGCAGCTATACCTATGATTTCAATGTCACAGGACAAAGAGGCACATTATGGTGGCATGCACACATTCTTTGGCTAAGGGCAACAGTTTATGGTGCAATTGTCATCTTGCCCAAGCAAGGAACCCCCTATCCATTCCCTCAGCCAAACAGAGAATTTGAAATTATTCTGGGTTAGTTGAGAAAATTTACTTGAAATTATAGCGTTTGGATAAGCAAGAAAATGAAAACAATGATGAAATTGATACCTCTGGTGCAGGAGAATGGTGGAATAATGATGTTGAGGCAGTTGTCAACCAAGGATCCAGAATGGGTGTGCCACCAAATATGTCTGATGCTCACACAATCAATGGCAAGCCAGGGCCGCTCTTCCCTTGTTCGGAAAAACGTAAGTGATATTACATGGAGAAAGCTTTAGAGTCTTTGACAGCTAGTTTAAGTGAACAGAGCAGTGATAATGATTTGGTTTTCCTTTGTGGTCCAATTTCAGATACTTTTGCCATGGAGGTTGAAGCTGGAAAGGCATATCTCCTGAGAATAATCAATGCTGCTCTCAACGATGAGCTTTTCTTTGCCATTGCTGGTCACAACATGACGGTCGTTGAGGTTGATGCAGTTTACACAAAACCATTCACTACACAAGCTATTCTAATTGCACCAGGACAGACCACAAATGTCTTGGTACTAGCCAACCAAGCACCCAATAGATACTTCATGGCTTCCAGGTCGTTCATGGACGTTCCAATTCCTGTGGACAACAAAACAGCCACTGGTATTCTCCAATACAAAGGAATCCCTAACACAATCCTCCCAATCCTTCCCCAATTACCGGCCTCAAATGACACATCATTTGCTTTGAGCTACAACAAGAACCTCAAAAGCTTAAATTCACCTCAATATCCTGCTAATGTTCCACTCAAAGTTGATCGAAAGCTTTTCTACACAATTGGTTTGGGCCAAAACGCTTGCCCCACGTGTCTAAATGGAACCCAATTTGTAGCTTCATTAAACAACATCTCTTTTGTGATGCCCCAAGTTGGTCTTCTTCAAGCTCATTACTTCAATATCAGTGGAGTATTTAGAACGGATTTTCCAGACAGACCTCCAACTCCATTCAACTATACTGGAGCACCACTGACTGCTAATCTGAGAACTGCAGTGGGCACAAGGCTTAGCAAGATTGCATTCAATTCTACAGTCGAGCTGGTACTTCAGGGCACCAATCTTCTTACTGTTGAGTCCCATCCATTCCACCTCCATGGCTACAACTTTTTTGTTGTTGGAACGGGGATCGGAAACTTTGATCCAGCCAAAGATCCAGCTAAGTACAACTTGGTTGATCCCATCGAGAGAAACACAATTGGAGTTCCCACTGGAGGATGGACTGCCATCCGATTTAGAGCTGATAACCCAGGTGCATATTGACTTCAAAAAATGAACAAAGTTGAAATATGACTTATAGTTAAATATATTGAGCTCTTATATCATGTTGGTAATGAATGTGCAGGAGTCTGGTTCATGCATTGTCATCTTGAGGTCCATACAGGATGGGGTCTGAAAACAGCATTTGTGGTTGAAGATGGACCTGGAAAAGATCAAACCATTCTTCCGCCCCCAAAGGATCTTCCACCATGCTAGCCTTCATATCTGTCAAAAAGGAAACAAAAAAGAGAAGAAAAAAGGTGTGTGGAAAACGCAGTATTCTTTTAATTCCTGCTCAAGTTCCAGGAAATTTCTTTGTGACTTCAAATTATAATAAAATGCCAAAATTATTGTATAGTGTTATCATTTTTTGTCAAGAATATTTTTCCATACATCCAAATCAAGGATGTGGTTGAGAAACAGAAGAAATCAAACTGCAAGAAGCTTGGTCAAATAAAGGCTTACTTTTAAAGAAATGTTACATATCCAAGTTTTCTAACTAGCAAACATTAGTTTGACTGCAAAGATATAGTTTGGGTGAACTAGAGTCTAACTCAATAAACACAAAAAGGTCAATAAATTTTTAGGTACCAATAAAATGCTTCTTTTTCTACTCCTGGGTGCAAGAAGGATTCACAGTAAATACATTCGAAGAAGCAAACCATAGCAACCAAGACTAGATTGGAACCACATCAGTCAGCAACCAAGACTAGATTATGATCAAAGCCTGACACAGCTTGCACAACATTACAATTCTCAAGGCTATCAAGAAAAACTGGCTCAGATTCATCACTGGAACTTCCTAACCCAAGTCTACCATCCCTTCCACATCCCCAAACCCACACTTCTCCCCTCAAGCCAAGAGCAATGGAATGTGCACGACCTCCTGACACTGATATAGGTATTTCCCCTGCTAATCCTTCAATCACTGATGGGATGCTGTTTGGTCCTTCTCTTCCAAGTTGAGATGTCTGATTCCATCCCCATGAGATGACACTCGTTGCATCTTTTATTTCTTTGTTTGAAGTATCTTGGCATAATGCCAGAGAATGTCCAAGCCCTGCTGCTACAGATTTGACATGGAAACTTGAATCAACCGGTAACAATCCCAAATCTTGTCTAACTCTTCCCAATTGCCCATATATGTTGCTGCCACAGCTTAAGAGGGTGCCATCACCTGAGAATTTGATATTGGCATCAAACAAATATAGATAGATGTTTGGATAGTAATATGAACGTGATGAGCTCTACTGTACTTACGGCAAAGAACCAAGGAATGATCAAGTCCACATGCAATGTCTACCACTTCAACACCAGGAAGGTCTTCCACCAATCGAGGTTCCCATATTATTGGCATATTTTTCTCAACCTCCATCAATTCCAAAACTAACCTTTCAGCAAGTTCGATGTTTGGGAGTTCTTGGCCATTTGTAGATGCATAAGAACTTGAATCCAAAGGAGACATCTTCAGAGTTCTTCCAATATTTCCCAACCTACCATCAGCATAATAACCCCACCCGAACAATTTTCCATCCTCACTACATGCAAGTGCATGTCCCCAACCAAAAGAGGCCTGCCAAGAATATGAAGTTCTTTTTATATCAAACATTAGTTTGAAATAGTAGTCTATATTGATTGGAATCTGAATGAGAATACCAGCCGCCAACCTTAACTATTTTTTCACCTTCAAGTGCTTGAACTCTGGACGGTACAACAGCCTCCGTAACATCTTTTCCAAGACCAAGCTGTCCACGCTTAGACTTTCCCCAAATCCACAGACTTCCATCATCTCCAAGAGCAGCAGAGACAACACCAGATGCAGATACTGAACGAACGTTTACTAGGTCCAGCCCTATCACTCTATTTGGTACATTCCAAGAATCTCTGTCAAAAATGATGCAAGGGAATCATAAACACAACTTTAAATTCTAAAATGGCTATAACGAGAGGTTAGCATCAAAAAATGAGAAATGATGTTGTTTCAGCTACATATCAGCAACTTTGTCAAAATTGTTTGGATGTACAAATCAGAATTAGCTTAAATTTCTGATGCTCAAGTTGATAACATATAAGTTAGTAACTATTAGTCGAACACTAGGATGAAGCAATCTACAACAACTATAACCTACGAACTCAAAAAGCTCCGTTCTATAACAACTAAGACGCATTTCTTGGGCTTTTCCTTCCAAAATTAGACCGAACTTTTCAATGAGAAACAACTTTAAATAGCGATCACATTTCTCAACAACTATAAGAAAACCAATATGGATTCGGTAAGCATTCTAATCGTAATTGAGAGAGAGAGAGATGCGAAACTACCTGGGAGAAGCAAAGCCCCGGCCAAGCTGAGCCTCGTGGTCTCTGCCCCAAGCCCAGAGACGGCCTTGCGAATCGACAGCGAGAGAGTGATAGTGCCCTGCGGCTACACTGGTAACATCGGGAGGAAGCCCCGGGACGGTGGTGGGCTCGTAAGCGGCGCCACCAATGCCAGTGAGCGAAGTGGGCAAGCCGATTGCGCCATGGCTACCATCCCCAAAGCTCATAACCGCCCTGCTGCATATACATCGTCTTCCGAAGGGGATGATTGCGACAGCCATTCTCTGCTCCCTCGCCAGAATTCGAATTCCACAAATCATCTTTCTCCATAATCGATTCTCAACTTTGTTTATTCGAATTCAATTCCATCTTGAAGATCGACGCCGAGAGCCTAGGCTCAATAGTGCCGCATGCTTTTACTTTGGGTTTATCGATAAATATGGGTTCATTCTCTTGCTAATGAAAAATGACTTCTATACCTTTAAGATAAAATTAAGGATAAATTACAAATTTGGTCCTTATGAATGTGAGAGACTGAGACTGGGAGACTAAGAGAGAGAAAGATGGAAAATATTTTATCTTTATGTCAACAATTGAATGGTGGGGGCAAGGAGATTACCTAAATTATAAAAAATATATAGTAATACATTTTTTATAAATATAGGGTGGAAATTTGAACTTTAAACTCTAATAGAATAGTAGTCAATCCGAGTGTAGCTAATTGTTGAACTCAAAAAAAACTTCAAAAGAAGAGTAAATGCATTCCAAACAAGACTATGTTAGACATGTATAATAAGTTACTAAACTTAATTTTTTTTTATTCAATGTAGGTTTCTTAACTTTGAAAAGTATCTTATAAATGGAGGATTTATTAAATAAAAAATAGAAAGTTTTGGAACGTGTTAAATATGAAATTAATTTTAATCTTCAATGGTTGGGACAATTGCCTTACACAAGATGAAACAAAATATTGATATACAGTTCAAAAACAAATTAACAAAGCACAAAACAAATTAACAACGCACAAAGAACGAAAAATTAAAAAAAAAAAAAAAAAAAAGCTAACAATCAATCAACTTCATGGATTTCAAACTCTAGGGTTCCTAATTCCGAACCAACACCCCAAACGACCCCTAAAGGCATTGCTAGAGTAGGTTTCTTGGTGTTTCTTCAGTTGTTTTTTAGTATGTGTTTTTATTACCTTTGTAAGCGATTGTGAATGATCAAAAAAGTTTTATGAAAAAATTAAAGTGTTTTTCAATTAAAAAAAATCACTTTTGAAATAATTAGATTATTTAATAATAATCAAATTTATATATATATATATATATATATATATATAAAGTAATTATAAAGCAATTGATGGTCAATCACTTTAGAATCACTAAAAAAGAACTCTTCATATTTAAAAAATTCCCAAATTCACAAGAAAAAACTCAAAGAATGTTGAAAATATAAAATTGCCTCAAATTTAAAGTTTTTTCCTCTTATCCTCTTCTATAATTTGACATTTGTAAATTCAATTTTAAGAATATGTAACTAAACACATAGATCTTTAATTTAAAATCACTTTAATGAAAAGCATTTTAAGAAAAAGGAAAACATTATTTTAAAAAATGTTTAAATTATTTTTTTTAGTTCAACAATTGTAGGTGGATCAAACCATCGTCTTTTGAAATAGTAATTAGTGTCTTATCCACTAAACTCTGCTCGAATGGACAAAAATGTTAAAATTATAAACATATCAAATTCACTCTTTAATCTTTTTACTTTTCTTATTTTTATCATGAAATAGTAAGGGAATAGAAGAATGGTCTATTGGTTTTCTTTGGTAGTCACTTCAATGATGGTTGTACAAAGTAAAGAAGAGAATAAACTTTTCTTCTAGTCTCCTTGATATCATAAACACTAAACCTTTGTTTATACCCCAATCACAAAAAGAAGAATAATTTTTCCTTGAAGGAATTTTTCCCATAGTACCAATACACTCCCCACACCATAAAAGTTCATAAAAATTAAATTAGATAACAATAAACTTGAGGACCATAAGAATAGAAGCCTATAATTCAACACAAAATATTTAAATTTTAATAATTTTTAAAAGTTTTAATTACACCTTTAAACTGAAATCATGATTTCATAAAAATGTGTCCTCTATTTCGCTTAATCTAGATCCTTCTGCTTTTTACTAGGTTAAATTTTAATATCATTCTTAATACAATAAAATTATAATTCAAACTTTAGAGATTTTACTAAAAATTTGAGAAAACCAAAATTTTACATGCTTACATTTTTTTTTTCCAGAAAGCGACAACCGCTAGATATTTCCCAAATCACTGAAACGGACGGTGGAGATTGGATCACTAGCTGTACCGAACCGCAGTGGAAAAGCCTCTCCAGTTTTCGGGAAGTATCTAATAATATACATATATAGATAGATAGATATTCCATTTTCTCGTGCCCACCATTGCATTGCGAAGAGCTCGCCACTGTCTCCACCAATCCTAGTGATAGAAAAAGCGAGGGCGGCGCCATCGTTATCCATCACCGGCTGCCAAGATAGATTCCGATCGCAAGCGGAAGAAATCGGCTTCTTCGATCTCCTCTGCAGATCGAACTGCGAAGGAAAAGCGTAGCAGCAGCAAGAAGAACAAGATGTCCTCTTCGGCGGCCGCCGGTCAGGTTAGGGCATCGCACATACTCATAAAGCACCAAGGTTCGCGACGGCCTGCTTCGTGGAAGGATCCGGAAGGCCGAATTATCAGGAACACCACTCGCGACAGCGCCGTCTCTCAGCTCACTGTCATTCGAGACGACATCATTTCCGGCAAGTCCAAGTTTGAGGACGTTGCCTCTCGCATCTCTGACTGCAGCTCTGCCAAGCGTGGCGGCGATCTAGGTCCGCTCACTAATCTCCTTCCTTTTGGCTCTTTTTTATCTTGATTTTCTGATCGTGTGTAGAGTACTTGTTTCTTTTTGTTTGCCATTTCTTGTCTGGTTGGTGTAGTTTTCAGTCCGGAATGAGATAGGATTCTCTTTATCATGTATTGAGCCTGGAGCCCTAGACTTAATCGTGAGAAGTCCTAGTGTTTGGATTTCGGTATTGCTAGTTGGAGATTTTAGATTTAGGTTTCAATTCGATGAATTTTATTTACGCCAGGATATCTGTATATCGCTTGGATTCCATTGGAGATGTGTCTCTATTGTATTTACGTATTTGATTCGTATAAGGTTTGGAATTCATCTTGTTTTGGTTTGGATTGAAATAGTATAGAATACCATTGAGTATGATTATATCCTACCTCTCTCGGATGCCAAACGTAATTTCTTGAATTTCTGTGTCTATGACTGAGGAACTTTGTTATATTTCAGTTTCTAAGTTGAATTTTTACTTGCTTTATGAAAAACCTATCATGATCCTCCATTGTTAATGCTCGAACAATTATCACGAGATCGTGAAAGATTTGATCATCTTCTTGCTTTTAGACTCTGCGACGAAGTTGTGTGATACCGTGATGAATATAACTATTTATATAGACCTTTTTACTTGAAAACCTATGGAAGGATTACTGACTCAGTACTTGATTTTAGCTAAATAGATTTCCTTTATGTGATGTCAATAAGTTAAATCAACCATTCAATCGGAATATCCATTTAGGGCTTTTCTCTTATATTGGTAAAAAGCGAGAACATCAACACTTTGAAAGTGCCTCTATCAAGAACATTTGTACCTGCTGGTGTGAATAAATTTTTGCTCCAGCTGATACTTTAAATTTAAAAATTCTATGAAATCTATGAACTTAAATTAAATCTTTGGAAATCAAAGGGAGAGGTGGAGAAGTAGCAATAAGTTTGCTCGTTACTAGTATTCCACTATAAACTGGTATAATCACCCCCACAAATCAAAAGAACAAAAACAACAAAGTTTGAACAAGAACCCCTTTTTGGTAAAATTGGTTCTATTTAGGATTCCAGTTCTCTTTTCCTCCTCTAAGGATATGTTTGGGAGTGATTTTGAAAGGGTTAAAATTACTTTTGTCTTAAAAGTAATTTTCATTCCATAAAAAATGATTTTGAATGATTAAAGACATGTTTTGGAAAAATTGGTTCTATTTAGGATTCTAGTTCTCTTTTCCTCCTCTAAAGACATGTTTGGAAGTGATTTTAAAAGGCTTAAAATTACTTTTGTCTTAAACGTGATTTTCATTCCATAAAAATTGATTTTGAATGATTAAATGCATGTTTTGGAGTAATTTTGAACATGACAAAAGTGATTGTGACTATTTCAAAATTAATCTCAAACATGTCCTAAACTATATATTTCAAGTTAGTTCAAGTGGAGCCATAATTTTTCAGGGGAGGCAAACTTTTACCTTCTAACTTTTTATATATAAAAAAAATAAATTTTCAATTCTAAAACTTTAGTAGAGCAAGTTGGAGAATGGAGAGAAATTTTAAATCTTAACTTTTTTAATCTAAAATGAACCAAGCCCCTCCTTTTGTCTGTTCCACCCCTGGTTGTGTCTGCTAGAAATTTGTAGTTTAGTGATGTATTCTTCTTGCGAGCCCGGTTGGTAAGATCCCAAAGAGTAATTGTGTTCGGTAGTTCAATAGCAGGTTCTTTTGGACATTTTCTAGGATCGGAAGGATATGTTATGATGTTTTGTTCGTTCGCGAGCTGATATTTTATTCTAGCAATTGTTTTTGTGTGGATTAGCATAACATAGAATGCGGCTGGTCTAAATGAGCAACACAATAATGTTACTGCAGGTCCTTTTGGGCGTGGCCAGATGCAGAAGCCTTTTGAAGAAGCAACATTTGCCCTCAAGGTTGGAGAGGTAAGCGACATTGTGGATACCGACAGTGGAGTTCACATCATCAAGCGGACTGCTTAACTTCTCTCATAAATCTCCTGGCCGTACTGATGAAGCATTTAATCCATTTGGCCTTCGGGCCAAATTGAAGTTGTTCAAGTAGGATTTGGTTCTGCTCCAGGCGACACGAATTTCTTACTATAATACTCTCTTGATAATTCATGTTGGAACAATTCATGTTGTGATTTGGCTATAGCTACTCTGTTTCAGTGACCCAAGAATTTTTTCGAAGTTCGATGCTTTTATGCCATTGGATTTTTGCCTCTGTAAACGTGACAATATATTAACATTCAAGTGGTTGTGGTTTGAATTGTTTGCGTCCTAAGGATCTTATGTTTTATGTAGCTTCTCTCCTTAATTTAGATAAGAATTGAGGGAGCTTTTTGAGATGAAGAGGAAGATGTTATGTTAACTGATATAAAATTAATATAATTTGTCAAGTCCAGTTAGCAAATAACTGCTATAGAGCTTTGTAAAACCATTTTCTAAACTTCTTGTATATGTTTTTGTCTTTTTATTTATTTGGAAAGCAATATTTTAAAACAGAAAGAATATAGTTAGATTATAAAGTTATGTCTATTTAGTTTTTTTAACTTTGAAAAGTTTTATTTTTAATTTTATGTTTGATAGGACTTTATGATTGACTCAATTGTATAAATTAAGTTTAGTGTAACATGGCAATAGAAGTGTTTGTTCAATCTAGAAGTCATTTCTATTTCATTAATTATGAGGGTTAAGAATGTCGTATCAAAGAGAGATTCAAACAATCAAAATAAAGGTTGATTCTTTGAAATCTTTTCTTACTTCTAATGGAACAGTTTAAGGATCTAATTCAAACACTCTTTTGAATATTTTTCAACGTCTTGACTATTAAAAAAAAGAATAACTATCTTTTTTCTGGGATATATTTATAAATTGAGTTGTTAATTTTATAAGAATTTACAAAATCCTTTTTCTTTTCAACATAGCCTAATAGTGTTGTCTATAAAACTCTTTCATCTCTCTCATGTAGGCTGCAAAATCCTATCAATTCTCTCTTTACAATAAATAAATTTTGTTGTTAATATTTTATATATTAAATCATAGATGAGTGATCACTATGGATTGAACTAATTCGTTCTAAGCCTTTTATTATACACGTGACCCTTATTGATTACTAGGTCAACCCATGATTGTTCTAAAAACCTATTTAATGTTATCAAACTCTTTCCACTCTCTTTATAAGTTGGCTCGTTAATTTTATAAAAATAAATATTAATAATACAAATAACTTTCAACTCTCCCTCTCAATGATTTGGGTTTGTGTTTAATTTTAAGAAGCAGCTATTAATATTACAAAACTCTTTTTAACTGCAATCTCTCTCAACAAAGTAGATAATTGACACTAATCTTTCATAGACTTATGTCTTCGACTTATATTTTGAGAGTAAGTATTAAAAAAGCCGATGTCAACTAAAACTGTCGAAGTTTTAATGGTTTTGTTTTGTTATTTGCGTAATTGATGGAAAGGGCTTTTATACATTAGATCAAATTATGCCTATTTGTCTCGATGGTTTATGTCAACTTAATTAGTATATCTTTGAAAATATTGATTAAATTACAAGTTTAGTATCTAAATTTTCAAGTTTGTGTCTATTTGGTCATTGAACTTTAAAAAATATCTAATAGATCTTTGAATTTTCAATTTTTGTATTCAATAGATCCATAAATTTTAAAAAGTGGCTAATAGTTTTTTTTTTTTTTTTTTAAAATGTGCTAATAGGTTCTTAAATTTTCAACTTTGTATTTTTGTGTCTAATAGATCCTTGAATTTTTAATTTTGTGTCTACTAGGTCCTTGATCAATTCAACATTTTTTAAAATTCACGGATATACTAGATACAAAATTGAAAGTTTAGGGTCTCAATAGCCATAAAATCCAATTTTATATCTAATAAATCAGTTAATTTTTAAGAAGTTTAAATATATCAGTGATTTATTAGACACAAAATTGAAAGTTCAAGGATATGTTTAGACGTTTTTAAAGTTCATAAACCTATTAGACACAAAATTAAAAGTTTAGAAATTTATTAGACACTTTTTAAGTTCAGGAACCAACAAACCTGAAAGTTCAAGATCTTAGTTTAACAAAAAAGAAAAGGTTCATTTCATCTATATGCTTTGAATTGGGTAAATTTTATGTTTTTCAGTTCAATTTTAGTCGATTTGTTGGGGTTTTTTAAATTTAATTTTCAACATGTTCGTGTCAATGTTAATTTTTTAGGCCCCGTTTGATAACCATTTGATTTTTTTTTAAAATTAAGCCTATAAATACTACTTCTACTTATGGTTTTCCTTATTTTGTTATCTAGTTTTTACATATGTTTTCAAAAACCAAGCCAAATTTTGAAAACTAAAAAGAGTAGTTTTCAAAAACTTGTTTTTGTTTTTGGAATTTGGCTAAAAATTCAAATATTTTCTTAAGAAAGATGAAAATCAATGATGAGAAAACAAGTACAATTTTCAAAAATAAGAAACTAAATGATTATCAAATGGAACCTTATTTATCTCAATTTGATTTTTGGTTCCACTTGGGCAAAAACAAGCCTAACTTGCATATGCTCCTAGAAAATGTTACTGATATCTTTAGTCTAATAAATTATTATTATAATCATTATTTTGTCTTGATCTTTAAATTCTAGGCAGAAAACCTCCTTAAACTCTTCCAATCCCTGCCAACAAGAGCATAACTCAACTAGCATGAAGTATGTGCTTATAACCAAGAGGTCATGAGTTCGAATCCCCCCACTCTAAAATGTTGTTGAACTAAAAAAAAAAAAACCTGTAAATCATGTGTATTGGATCTAGCATCAATTTTTAAAACAAATAAACTAAAATCAAAGTTAAGAGGATTTAAACAAATAAATACTAAAACAAAACTTTAATCCAAAAAAAAAAAAAAAAAAAACTTGAAGTCTTTGCAATTGAATGTTGACCATCCATCAAAGACTTCAAGGGAAATCAAATAAATTGACCATATTGCGCTCTAGACTAATGCAGTGTGTTTTATTGGTTAAGCCAAGTTGTTATTACTATATATTTAAATATTAAATCGTTAATAATAATAATATTGCAATTCAAATATGGAAAGAAATGACCAACATGAGCATAATTGAGCTGTTAGTAAGACATCTTTTTCTTTGAGGTTCAAAATTCAAATCTCAATCCCACATTTGTTATACTATATATGTTGATGTGAGATTCTGACCACAGGACTAACCTGACTTGTAAAAAAAAAACTCACGCCAGTGTGGTGCTATGTTCAATACGTCAGTGCTTAGATTGTGGTAGTGTCGAGCTGAGTTAGGGTAGTTTGCACACCTCATAAGTGGGAGGAGCTCTTTCTATTACTCAAGGTTGTACGTTGAGTCAACTGGAAATAAGGAGAGGGGGGACACGTGCCTCGACTCGATTGAGACCTAGCTCAGTAGGTCGTACCCTCCTAGCGTGGTTGGTATTCCTCTCAGCTCGACCTGGAGACTTTTTCTTGTTTTCATTATCTTTAAGCTCCACACATAAACCTCCTTAAAATCTTCCCACTACACAACACCCATATGTATTGGATCTAGCATCAAATGTAAACACAAGTAAACTAAAATCAAAGCTAGATTTAAAAACATAATTGTCAATACACAGCCAAGTATAAAAACTCTTGTAATGCATCAAATTCAAGGGTATTGAAATTGATCAAGCCATGAAGGGGAAATTACAAAAACAAAAAATTGACCATATTGCCCTCCAAAGACTCTGAGGTGGCGCATTTTGATTGGCTAACCCAGCTGTGTAAAGTAAGAAATGCGTGCCACTCGCCCAGACTGGATTCAAACCCTTCTCCAACGCGGCTATTAGAGCTTCTCCCTTTCCCCCTTCTTCTCTCACATTCCTCTTTTTTTCACTCTCTCAGATCCGACTAATCAATCGGGTTCATTCGCAATGGCATCCATCGCCGACGGTACCAGATCCGCCTCCGACACCAACGGTGAAGCCTCCGCACCGGCGGAGAAGCGCCGGACGGCCTTAATTACCGGCATTACTGGCCAGGATGGTTCCTATCTGACTGAGTTCCTTCTCGACAAGGGCTACGAAGTCCATGGATTGATCCGGCGATCTTCCAACTTTAATACTCAGAGAATCAATCACATCTACATCGACCCTCACAATGCTCACAAGGCGCGAATGAAGCTTCACTACGCTGACCTCACCGACGCCTCCTCACTTCGCCGATGGCTCGATATTATCCTCCCCGATGAGGTCTATAACCTCGCTGCTCAATCGCACGTTGCTGTTTCTTTTGAAATTCCGGATTATACCGCGGACGTTGTCGCCACTGGTGCCCTCCGTTTGCTTGAGGCGGTTCGATCTCATATCGCTGCCACTGGCCGGAGTCACATTCGGTACTACCAAGCGGGATCGTCTGAAATGTTCGGGTCCACGCCGCCGCCTCAGTCGGAGACGACTCCATTTCATCCTCGATCCCCTTACGCCGCAGCGAAATGCGCTGCGCATTGGTATACGGTGAATTACCGTGAGGCGTACGGGATCTTCGCTTGCAATGGGATACTATTCAACCACGAATCGCCGCGCCGGGGGGAGAATTTCGTGACGAGGAAGATCACACGGGCTGTAGGGCGCATCAAGATTGGGCTTCAGAGCAAGTTGTTCTTGGGGAATCTGCAGGCTTCAAGAGATTGGGGTTTTGCAGGGGATTACGTCGAAGCCATGTGGATGATGCTGCAGCAAGACCAACCCGACGATTATGTGGTTGCGACCGAGGAATCGCACACGGTGGAGGAGTTCTTGGAGGTGGCATTTGGGTACGTCGGATTGAATTGGAAGGACCATGTGGTGATCGACAAGAGATACTTCCGGCCGGCGGAGGTGGATAATCTGAAAGGGGATGCAAGCAAGGCGAAGAAGGTATTGGGATGGAAACCAAAGGTTGGATTTGAGAAGCTGGTGAAGATGATGGTGGATGAAGACGTTGAAATGGCAAACCGGGAGAAGGTTTTGGTCGATGCTGGCTACATGGATGCCCAGCAGCAACCTTGATCAGATCAGATCACATAGTGCACTGTATGCTGCAATTTTCCCGATCGTAATGTGCTTAAAATGCCAATCCTTCTTGAATAGAGAAATATAGTTTGATTTGCATAATTCATTGTATGTTTTCTTTTGTGTTCTTTATGCTATTATATAAAGTTCTTCCACAATCAGTTATTGTGCATCTGTTCTAAGAACTCAACATTTGTTTAACAAAAATATTATTAATGAATACACTTCACTAACTATGTTTTCTTCTGGGTGCTCCTCTTGAATCCTGAATTCCTGATTGCATTTTCTTTTTTTATTTTTTTAAAAAATGGAGTTTGAAACCGACATTAAAAACTTCAAAATTCAGGCCAAGTAGAGAATTTTGAAGCACCGACAATGGCATCTTCAATCAATGTGATTTATTGAAATGGGTCACATGGTCTGTTCAGGCTCTGGAAGATGGATCTTAACGTGCAAAGGGAGAAGGGCCAAAGGAGGAAAGTCCTCAGATTTTGGAACACTGCTGTAAGCCTGTAGGACATTTTTTAACAGCTTAATTTTGATGTAAACAGCAAATTTGACAAGCTGCCTTTCTCTCTCTGTATAAGATTGTTTGTGTTTGAGTTTAACGTTTTCCACACTGGATGAATGCTGAAAAATGAAGTCACTATATATATACACATAAGATGGGACTGATATATCCAATGTTTCAAGAATTGGCAAATTTACCATCTTTTGCTATGGAATGCTTTGTTTTCTTGAATTGCAAAACAATTTCCAATAATGAATCAATCTAATTTGGGTTCTTGGGGGTGTGGACTTGTATTCAAATCTACTTGTTGAGAAGATGAGTTACAGGAAGACCCCGATTCGGCAGTGGCAACAACGAATGGCTTGATAGATGGCCGAAGAGACTCTGGTCCCTCTGAAGCAATTCTTCTGCATAATGCATCACAATTGCTGATAACCTCTGTCAATCTTCCCTTAAGCTCACCAATTTCAACTTCCAGTGCGTGAACTACACATGAAGGCAGACAATAGTACATTTACTTCATAAAACACTAGCATTTAAGAACCGATCTATTGAAGGAAAAAAAAAACACACACACGAAAGAGAGGGCGAAACGAAGTGTATCAGTACCTTCTGATAGATGTTGGGAAGCTGACTTCACCGCAGAAACAGAAAAATTTAAGCGTTGAAGAAGTTTAACAGCCAGTGCATCTGTGACTTCAATCTTGTTTTCAATATCTTCCTACAACAATTATCACCAAATTAAGTTCCATGGACAACAATCCTTCCCATTCTTCTACTGGAAGAACCCTACTAAGGATGCAAGAACATTCCAAGTGTGATAAATACTAAAGAATAATATGGTTGTCTGATCAGTTAAAGAACAGTAATGTTGATACAAAAAGTTGTAATTGGAAATTGCAATAGTTTAGATATAACAGAGTTGATTCTCATTAATGCTCAACCTAATCAAAGTAAAAAAGTACTGCATCCAGATTTTATATTTATTATTTTTCTTAAAAAAATTGTAAATCTTAAACCGAAACTTTCATCAAGGAATGTGAAAATGGAAGTACTAGATGTGACTGGAAAGAAGCTGTGCAAGAACCTCAGAAAGGTCCCCCCCCCCCCCCCCCCCCCCCCCCCCCCCCCTTTAGAGAAATAAATACCTGCAACCATCCCACTGACATGTAAGCCCCCCAGGGCCCCAACATATTTACCAAAAAAAAATTGAAAACTTATAAAATTCAGATAGAAATCATAGAATTGATTCAAAGAGACATGTTCAGCCGTCCAATGCTCCACATCTCAAAAATATCTCAAGATCTATCATAAAAAAATTTCCTGTTGTACCAACCAAATACTCCAAATTGAAGCTAATACAAACATTTTCCATCCAAAATCCTTGCACTTAAGATCGATAACATTACAGATATTGCTACTTGAAAAACTATCCAAATTGATACTAAGCCTCTTTGTGGACTTCTGTCACTATAACCTTTTGTAATTGTCGATTAGGTCTTGTTCTATTGAATTGGAGTTCTTTTGTTGAGCCTTTTTCTTGTGACTGTGTACATTATTTCATTTTTCTCAATTAAAGGTTGGTTTCTCTTTGATATATGTGTGTGATGCTAAGCCCAAGAGGCTTGTTGGAGGCACACGGAAGTAAACCTCCTCTAAATAAAGTCAGAAATCGGAATTAACTTGCCCCTGAATCAGCTAAAAATGACCTTCTTAAGAATTAATTTTAATCCCCCAAATTCTCCTAAATAGGATAGGCATTATCCTACGTACAAGAGAACCCTTGATGAGCTAAAGTTGACAAAGATACTGAAAAATTTATGAAACTTTACACTGATTTCCAATATTGACGAGTATCAGTATCAAAAGAAAAGTATATTGAAGGGTATTGAATATGGTAAACATTGCCCATTTCAAACACTATCAGAAGGGCAGCATTTTTACTTGTTTAAGGGAGTTCCAAATGAAGTCTAAAGCGGAAAAAACATAAAATAGCAACAGTGGTATCATTTTTAGATGGTTAAGCAGTAGTTCTGAAATTTGGTTTATCCGCATTATAGAAGTGAGACAATCAAAAAAAAACAGCTGGAATAAGATATGATTTTGTGACTCCATGAACCAGAGAAACCTGAATGAAGTGATATAATGAGTTTCAAAGCAATAACTTGTTGAAGGAATAAAGGAAGCGAATGATGCTATAACTCACAAGTGCATTCACCATACAATAGACAAAATAAGTATTAGACGAGCAAACCTGATTTTTGTTGATCTTTTGGACCTTCTCATCCTGCCAATTACGGTACATTGAGAAGAGCTCCAAAAGCACTTGGGGATTCACGGTAACTACATTGCATTGAAAAAGATGAGAACAGTCAGGCATCATCCTTTGCAAAAATATTGCAATGAAATAAAGTGACACAAGAAAAGGTTACAATATGATAAATGGAACTAAGTAAACAATAGTCTCAATAATCTCAATATCCAAGCGACAACGAAAGTCATAAAACTGGAAAGAAGCCTAGATTAGCAAAATGATATCTTCATTTACCTAAACTAAATAATTAACAAATGATTGCAGGCTCATACTTTGATAAAATACTCTACATAATGAAGGTTTTTACAGAAGGAAGTGATGCACTCTTCTTTTTCAAATTAATTTACCAACCCCAATATAGAAAATGAATCAACGTGCCAAAAGCTTTTAGTTCATATATTCATCTACAGTTACCTAGAGACCTCATTAACAATCCATGAATGAACCAAGGGTACACAGTGATCAGCTAACAAGCATAGATACAAACACAACACGGACACAGTGACAAGTTGATTTCTAAAAATCTAGTACACGGACACGGTAAGAACACGTTTATTATAATATATATATGTTTTAATGTATATTATTTTTATACATTTTAATTGTTCTAGTTTAGGATGCTTATGCATTTATGACACGATGTTCTATGTAAAATATTTAGGATAGATTTAACCAACTTATCAATTTTCTAAATCTTTTAACATCTTAACACAAAAGGACATTTAAAGTCAATAATGATTATGCACTTACGACTCATATGCATTTCACCCTCAAAATGTTCATGAGTGTTCAACACATGCCCAACATGTCAGACCCATATTCAATTTGTTCATTGGTACCTGACACGTGTCTATTATGTTAACAAGTGTGGACATGGACACGTTGCCCATATTGAAGTGTTCATGCTTCATAAGTGATCAGTATATTAAGGAATAGAAGACTAACAGCTACTGGAATCCTAAATGGCTTCCTACACGGAAAGTGATAGAGATGCTTACAACCTTATAATAAGCAGTGTGTGCTTATTATTCTTATTCGTTCAGAAATAACCATTATTCATAAGCACCATTTACTATTTAACCAAGGGCAAATGTTATAACCGGTAGTGCAGAAATTGATTATCACAATAATTTAAGCGATTATGCTTGAAATACTCAACCGGGTTTCTCCTGTACCTCCCCACCGAGCCACTTTTTGATATTATAATGTATACCGCTCACTAGGGAAGCACAAAGCGAGTTTGAAAACTTTAAACACTCATAATTACCTAACAGATCGAATTTTAACCCAATAAGTAAACTAAACAAACAATAAGTTCAATCCTAAGAATCCTACCAGCATTTGAAGAAGAGGGCGGTTTCCTTACTAAGATATCTGTCAGGCTACCTTCCGTAGGGGGTGACTGCAATATCGGTGTTGTCTACAATACGAAATAAACCAAATGAAATTCCAAATTCAGATCCAAGTTTGACAAATTCAAAGAAATGAGGTGTAAAGAATCCCTAACTGACATACGAAAAGGGAATTTGAAGAAATAACATAATAGAACTTACGATTTTAAGGGCCTTGAGCCTCTCTAAGATGGGATCAACAGCTTCTGATCGCTCCGACACGGTGGAGATTACATCAGCTGGCCTCTTCAGGCGTAACAAAACATATTAAGAAGGGAAATAAGTGAGTAATGCAAAGAGTTTATGCAAAAAATAAGCAATACCGCTGATTGAGAGCTTGAGAGTGAGGATTCTGAAGCCCCCATGCTGCTTTGTTCTCGGAGATGGCTTCCGATCAGTGAAAGCTCCGATGCAACCAAGAGGATGGAAAGAAGCCAGCGAGTTGAAGGCACCGAACTGAGACTAAAATCGGTTTGGGCCCAACCCCGGTCTTTTTAAAAAAAAAAAAAAAAATAGTAATATTATTTTTATTATTTTAATCTTTAGGTTAAAATATCATTTTAGTATATGTATTTTGAGTTTTATTTTATTTTAGTCTTGTTCAATATTTTTTTTGTTAACTTCATGGAAAAAAAATTAGTCTCTATTAGCCTTCCTTCTATCAATTATAGAAATATGTTTACATTGAATGTTTTCTTAAATAAAAATTATTATTATTATTTAACTAATTTTGATAAAACTTAACTTCTTACTTGACTAATTTTAAGATTTATTAAAAGTACAAAGACTAAATTTAAATATTTGAAAGTACTTGATTTATTAAAAGTACAAATATTAAATTTGAACATTTGAAAGTACATGAATTAAAATAGGAAACCTAAAGTACACGGGTGAACTAAAATGGTATTTTAATCTAATCCTTATTATTTATTACATTCATATTTAAGGAAGAGAATTCGTACCTAAGAGTCAAAAGAGAGTTTATTTATTTATATCTCGATCCATTTAGCAATAATTGAGTCTTTTTAGTTGACAACATGAATATAACCCAAAGATATCTACTCCGTCTAAAAAAAAAGTCATCTTCTAATTGCAAATTAATAGATTGTTGGAGTTTTTTTTTTTTTTTTTTTTTTTTGTTAAGCTATAAATTTAGTAAGGTCTTCCTTTAGTCTTTAAATGTATAATCTATATCTATGTCTATAGTATATTAAAAATTATAATCTCGAAGAAAAAAAAAACTCAAAAAGAATATTCAAAATTTTTAAAAATATTTTATTTAAAATAGTTGCAATTTATTTTAAAAGTATTTGGTGTAATTTAGTTAACCGATACAGTACTGATATAAAGATTTGTTTTATATATAGATTTTTTTAATTGATTTTTATATTATATCTTATTTAATAACATACTGAGATTGATTTAGGTTATAAAATATTGTTTTAAAGTATTCAGTAGTGTTATATTAACATATTCTGAAATTTCACGACATGTATTATTTTATTCAATACAATAAAAATTATTAATCTGTCTAATTTTCTCAATTTTTTTTTAAAAAACAATCATAAAATTCTACAGACTGTTACATAATAATTTATATAACGTGGAAGCACTTGTCAATTTAATACTTTTCAAAATTTTAACTACGTTCTTAAATTTTAAATCGTGATTCTATAATATGCCCCTTCTGTCATTAATTCTATAATATGCCCTTTTTATCATTAATTTAATTAGGACATGCTTAGAAATGATTTTTATAATATGCCCTTTTTATCATTAACATAATTAGGACATGCTTAGAAGTAATTTTAGAAGGACCAAAATTACTTTTGTCATGTCTTTTTTAGTGAAAAATGACAGACAAAAGTGATTTCGTCATTCCAAAATCACTCTCAAATCTACCTTAATACTGTCCACTGATATGATTTATTCTCTTTATTTTCCTCCTTTTGTAGTATATTATTTTTTCTAGAGAAAAGGGAAATCAAGACTGCTTTTCAAGAAAAAAAAATCAAGACTGTACAAACTTCAAATTCTCAACAAATAAAGGCCCTTTTTACTATTCTAAAATTCATCATGATTCTAAGTTTCAGACTTGAGCATTTGAGAAGTATAAAGGAATCTCAAAATGTACAATCAAGTCACAGTGAAGTATGAATATAAGTGATACAGTAAAATTTGAGAAAGATTTTTACAGTGTTGGAAGAGAGGGTTGAGGTTGGTGTAGAGTTGATAGCCAATCCATTAAAGCTGAATTGACAAGCTCTGGAACTTCATCATGTGGGCAATGCCCTGCTTTCAAATTTACAAGAGTTGTGTTGGGATACAGTTCTTTGATTCTGTTGGCCTTAGCAGGACCAACCCAGGGATCCAAGTCACCCCACAACAACAACAGTGGGCAACACAGCTCATTCAATACACTGTTTAAGGTATACTTGCTTTGATTGAACATGAATCTTGTCATCAATCTGCACCACAGAAAAAAAAAAAAAAGATGACGTGGTATATAACACATGGCAAAATCGACAAACATCATGTTTCAGGCAATTAGGAGCAATGACTAAGATCGACTGATCCAAGAAGGTTGCTTCCTTCGTATTAAACTACCACGGGTTTCAAAAGCTTAAGTTGATAGATTAAAATGTATCAATCTTTATATATATTCCTAATACCCCATCTTTTCAAAATGTCCGTAGGTTATGTATTGACAACCTTTCAAGTCCTGAGTTCAGCAGGCCATTCTTCTGAATTATACTGATGTGTGGTGAAGAAAGATGTTGGAGATCAACGAAACTAGACAGAAACACATACCTGTAGTAAACTTCTCCAGCATTTGGGTCGGCTGCTGGCCTCAATATAGACTCTACCAGATAGTCATCCACATTTTCAGAATTTATGTATACCTGTAAGGGCAACAAAGATGAATCAAAGACATTCGGGCGCACATAAGGAATATATACCAGGAAGCCAACCTTAAATGCTTGTACTATAAAAAGTGAGTCATTATTGGAGACAAAAAATTCATAGTTTTGGGTATAATGTCAGTTTTTACCTTTACAAGTTATTAAGGAATACTGAACATGATCTCCAATAGTCTAACAATGCCTTAAAACAAAAAGCTTAGCCAGCCACTTACACTCTTCAAAACAGAAACAATTCTAGCTGGTTGCTTCGTTTGCCAGAAAAGAACTCCAAGAAAGATCCTCTGGAAAGAATCTTTCAGTGGCTTCACAATGAACTTCTGGAAGCTTGTTTCTTCTGGTTCATCTGTCAACTTATTTGCATCTCCAAACTGCCCGGCAGAGTTTAGTAATACAACTCCACGAACTTGCTCCGGCAACCCCGCTGCTGAAACCAAGGCGGTAAATCCTCCAAGGCTACCAAAGAACCATAAATCAGAGTCAATTCGAATGTAACATCCAGAATTAGTTTTAATTAAAGCCATCGTCCAGCTCCACCAAACTTATTGGCAACTGACATGGACAAACTTTCACCTTTTGTTTTGCCATTGCAATAGTAGATTAACACATCTAAAACAAATAATATCGAAGAAATGAAGCTAGTGCTAACCATGGATCATTCTATACTGAATTATGAGGAACCAATGGACTTATAAAATAGGTTAAGACTTGCAAAATGAGGCTTGTTAGTTAGACCAAGATTCGTCGAGTTGAGACATGAGTTGAAGCAGAATCTACAAGGGAATGCATGCAACTTAGAACATATATGCTTTTTATCCAAAAAATTGGTAGCACATTTTGAAACATGCAGGTCTTTGGACATTGAAATGGCAACTAAAACCCCTTATGGTGCCATCTTGACAAAATTGCACGCATATAAATTATATTATTTAGTTTGCTTTTATGAATGATGTATTTCTAAAACTAACTTAAGTTCTTCGTTTAAAAATTGTGGACTTGAGAGTGGCATTTTCTACAACAAACTTAACCTTTACAAGCCACCTTAAAAAGATCTTCCTAAAAGTAGTTTGGGAAAAAAAAAACAAAGAAAGAAAGAAGTAGAAGGTTATTTTCCCATGACATCTCTCAAATTTTAAGTAGCCGCCTGTACTTTTGAATTTTAAAACATGTACAGACATGAATTCTATTTCGAATGACTGCGAATGTGGACGAGCAACAATCAAATTGCAATTTGATAACAGATGACAGTTGAAATGCTAAATAGTTATACATAAAAATCAAATTGTGATGATAATGATTTAGAGTACAGTACAGCATTTTATAAAGCAAAGTCTAAAGAGAAACATTTAAATCATCCCATAAGTCCATTTACACTTATCCTTAGTTCCGATTATTACCTGTTCCCGACTAAAACTGCGGGCTGTTTCACTATTTCCTTCATAAAATCGACAACTTGGTCCCTCCATACCATGGCATCATACTCAATAATTGCTTTATCACTCCACCCAAATCCCAGCAAGTCTAAGGCATAAACCTTGTACTTTTTAGCCAGCTCTGGTATGTTATACCTTCATTTAGGAAAAAAGGATCAAATGCCATGGAATCACTCAATTGATACAGAAAACAAAGATAGAGTTAAGTTGCCACAAGACTCAAAAGTTTAAGTTCTTTGATTCAATCCATCTTTTAACACTGTCATAACGCATGAACTCATATATTGATCGTAATCCAAAAGTCCTAATACCTTATTATTAATATGAAATAGGAACAAAAAGATACAGAATTTGAACTTAAGATCTAATACGAAAAACTTAAGCTATTACGTTAAAGAGAACCTAAAATTTTTCCAACTCTTTCATTACAGTATAACGATTTAGGAGAAAATGCAAACAGAAAAAGGCAAATAAATCAAACCTCCAATGAAATACAGAAGCACCAAACCCATGAATAAGAACTATTGGAGGACCTTCTCCTTGTACGACATAATGTATCTTGTGACCCCGCCATGTCCAGAAGTTATAACCTTCTGGTTTGAAAGGTAATCTGTCAATCCCTGCAAAAATAATAAAGCAAAACTTAGCCAAGTTGCATTAAATAAGCCAACACATAGAAGGCCAGTTTTAAATCATTTACTAGCAAAATACACAAAATAGATCAAGACTCTGACCTTGAGCAGGCTGAATAACCGCAGAAGAGCCCATAACTGAAACAGAAGCCACAATTCCCCTAAAAGCAAAACTTCTCCTATTCATTACACATTTGCTTCCTCCAAGTACAAAACCAAACTCAAACAATTCAGCATTTACTGTTCTAAATTTTCAAACAGACAGATAAAAAAGGGGCAAAAAAAAAAAGTAAGCAATGAATCTTACTGTGTTGAAATGCTCTCCTCAGAGGGACAAAAGCCCACTTAGAAGTAGGGTTATAAATCTCTGTCTTGAGCGACGGCGAAATGCCGCCGGCGGAGGAAATCATCAGGAAGGGAAAAGATTCTACCACAATGTTCTAGATACTAGAGGATTGAGACTGTTTGGTAAACTGTAAAATTCTTGTCAACAGAACAAAAAATCGAAGATCTCGGCAAGTGGGGCTCGCCATTTGAGAGCTTAGAACCTGTAATATCTGTGGCTGGTGTGCATTTGGGCGTTGTGGCGAACTTATGGCCAAGGCTCGTTCAGATTTATACGTTTTCGGACTTCTGGCGGAAATGGAGAAGTTGCCAATTGTTTTTCTACTTGAAAGGGACCACAAGAAAATGACGCTCTTCCTGCATGTACGAGTGTTTTTTGAACCAGTTCTTTACACCATTCCATGTAGCGGAAAATCCGAGGGGAATTGATGAAGACGATCGAGAGTGAGACATGGCTGATTGTAGAAGGTCTAGATGTACTTCAATTTTTATTTGATTTATATCCTTTTTGGGTTAAAATACCATGTCCGTCCATTCTTTTGTTTCATTTTGATGTATTTATGTTTAATTTTAGTCTATATATTTTCAATAAAACTTAAAATTAGTCTCTATGATAAGTTTAAAATTACTTTTTATCGAAATTGGTTAAATAATAATAATAATTTTAATATATATAAAACTTAAAATTAGTCTCTATGATAAGTTTAAAGTTACTTTTTATCGAAATTGGTTAAATAATAATAATAATTTTAATATAAGAAAAAACACATTGTGAACATATTTTCAAAATTTATAATAGAAAATAATTTTTGTATGAAAAATTAACAATGAACTAACTGTAGGATCAATTTTAAGCTTTATTGAAAGTACATGGACTAAAATTGGACATTTGAAAGTATAGAGACCAAAATGAACAAAGTCTAAAGTACAGAGACTAAAATTATATTTTAACCTTTTTTTTTTCTCGAAAAGCAAACGGGTATTTGTTTAACAACATGTAGGGTGAAAATTGTATGCGTGTGTATACATATACACTATAGTTTAACAACATGTAGGCCTTTTAAACCAAAAAGAAAAAAGAAAAAATTACAAAAATCATCCCTATATTTGTTACAATCACAATCCTAAACTTTTAATTTGATCAATCAACCCCTATACTTTGTTAAGTGTTGCAATCACACCCTTGAACTTTTAATTTGATCAATCAGCCTCTTGTACTTTGTTAAGTGTTGTAATCAACTCATTATACTTTGTTAAGTATTGCAATTAGTTCCCTGTACTTCTTTTTTTTTTCTAAAAGGGACTGATTGCAACACTAAACAAAATACAGGGGCTAATTAATCAAATTAAAAGTTTAAGATGTGTAATTGCAACACTTAACAAAGTTTGTGGGACTGATTGATCAAATTAAAAGTTCAAGGATATGATTGTAACAAACTCCATAGGTTAGGGGTGGTGTGTGCAAATTTTCCAAAAATAAAATAACATATAGAAGGAGAAATTTGATGTTCTAACTTTTTGATCGAATATATAATACATCAACCAATTAATTATGCTCAGGTTGATAATAAG
This sequence comes from Trichosanthes truncata, assembly GCA_033996785.1. Taxonomy (NCBI): domain Eukaryota; kingdom Viridiplantae; phylum Streptophyta; class Magnoliopsida; order Cucurbitales; family Cucurbitaceae; genus Trichosanthes; species Trichosanthes truncata. The sequence goes on from JAWPNB010000003.1 coordinate 77,377,559, forward strand.
AGAGAAATTTAAAAAGTCAAAACACTATTTTAGACGTTGTACTATGGAAAGTGTTTAATTTTAGCCAATGTACTTTCAAATGTCCAAATTTTAGTTATCGTACTTTTAATAAATCTTAAAATTAGCAAATACTATTAAAAATTAGTCTTCATTAACCTTGTACTAATTTTGAAAACACATCATGTATTTTTTGTAAATGAAAATTATTACTATTATTATTTTACCAAGATCAATAAAAATTAACTTCAAACTAACTATAAAAGGCTAATTTTATAGTTTATAAAAAAAATATAAGAACTAAATTTAGACATTTAAAAGTACCGTAACTAAACGGAATGAAATTCAAAGCATAATATTTTAACCAAATAAAATTATATCTTTACCATACATCCAATAATTTAAAGAAATCCACTCAATAGGGGCATGCCACATGTGCGGTCCCGAACTTGGGAATGTCGTGGGCGAAGGGCTGCTCTATGAGTTCTTCCATGCTGCGAGGTACCGAGGCAAACAACTTGGCTGAAGATGGCCCATATAATCAGCATCCAGTGATTTTTTTTCCCCCTAAATTGACTTGCTTTCATTTTTGGTTTCTATGTCTTTCCGGTAATATGTTCCTTTTGTAAGCTCTCTCAACTTAAATATATAGTTTGTAGTTATAAACTTATAACACAAACTCAAACTCAAACTCAAGCTACATAAACACAAACATTTGAAACTCAATCTCTCAACTATAAACTTATTTTTTTACAAATCACACACACGCACAAACCAACAAAAGACCCAAATTTCTATAATTCACTCATCCACTCAATTCAAATACAAGCTACACAAACCAAAACTTCTCAATTCTATCAGATACAAACTTGAACTTGTAAAAACTACGAGCCCAACATGAACCATCTTCTTGAATAAATGTAATCTTCATTCATCAGAAAAGGCTTTCACAAAAGTACTTTTATTGTTATAATTACATTGTTCAATTGGATATAGCCAATGAATGTTGACAATGTAGTTTTGAAAAGCACAGTATCCTACAAAAAGAATCCCATTATTCAAAACTTTCCAGAACTTGAATCAAATAAAATAGGTGATAATGAAGGGATTCAAATATTAGGGCAGCCCATGTTTCAAGCAATTCTAAGTTGCTGCGTCGCTGTCCAAGATTGATCAGGCTCTAGCTGGACCTTCCTAATCTGTATGACTCCCCAGAAAAGAGAGAGAGGATCAACAAAATAAAAAAATAAAAGAGAGAGAAAGAGAGTTTTTAATGAGTGTTACTTAGGAAGTAAATAAACAGCAAACGGCTGGAAGTTTAGAAAAAGCGTATATATTGATTTGAGCTTCATCTTGTGCATTGATTTGTCAAAGTTTGATTTTCATTGAAATTATTGGGTTTGAAAGATTTAAACATATTATTATTAATTATTATGTGAGAGTACTAGTAGGGGTTATGTTAGGAGTATTAGTAGTATATTAGTAAGGGGCATAGTAGTAATTAGCTAAGCGTGCCTTGGTTATAAATAAGGAGTATTAGGGACCTTAGAGGGGGTGGATCATTTTGGTGGAATAGTCCATTGTGGGTTTTGGGAGAGATATAGCCCTCTCGAAAGGCTATTATTATATTGTAGTTTCTTTGTGATATTGCAATATATCGAGTGATTGGGTTCCTAACATATTATTGAAATTTAGTGGGTGAATCTAATGAAAACCTAACAAGAAGTGAAAATAGCTATCTAAAATTTTAGAGTAAAAATTGACTCCCGTGTTTTTTTTTAACATGAATTTTATTTTAACTTAATATCTTGGTGTGGACAAATTTGCAAGCAATACTAAAAAAATGAATTCAGGTTATATATGAAGAGTTTTTTCCCAAAATGTCAAGGTACCTTAGCATTCTCAACACAAACGAAATCCCTATAGCATGCTTCCATCTGCAAATGTGGGTTCCATAGCACTGCATCTGACCAACTACATTGAAAATGGAAAAATAGAACCATAAGTTAAATACAAACAAAGAAAAATGATAGTTTGAAGACAAACACATAACAAACAGAGCATCAAATAAATCCAACTCACTTTGTATTGCTGATAAGTATGTTGTCACCCAAGCCATTATCCAGGCTCAATTCTCTAGGTGCATCAAGATAAACACAATCAACAAATCCAGGAAAACTGACTATGTCCCTGCATGGTCGGTCAGAAAATCGTAAGAAACATTTCCTAGTTTATAATTTTAAGTGTCTAACCAGTTTTGATGCACTTTGACTAAAGAAATATGAGATGAACCTTCCATTCAAGTAACGTATTCTAGGAAGAGAACATGAGGGAAATGCTTGAGTGAAGAGAGGGAGTTAGTATGTGTCAGGAGAGTATATTCTGTAATATGAAAGTTGGGGGCGCCCTCGAGTCGTTCTACATCTACTATGCAGAGTATGTATGTAGGAAGTGAAGAAACTGGCACTGGCAATAATCAGGCTTGTAAATAGTATTTTAGGAAAGCTTCAGACCTCTCGAACATCTGAAAACCTTTGTACTTTTTTTTTCCTCCTTTTAATCAATGCAGTACTAGATAATCTCTCTCTCAACTGTTCTATCAAAATATTTGGTTTAAAGAACTCAGGTAGGACATTATGGATATCTAGAATTGATCATTTCCATGCCTTGAAAAGTCAAGTTTTGAGTGAAGATAGCGTCATTTAATTTCAAGGCATAAATGAAAACTCTAAGACCACAGCTATCACTTATGAAGGCAAAGCAAGACAAATTGCTTAGCATCAAGTAACAAGGAACAGCTTCATCCTACCGCACGTGTACATCATGGAATCTTGCTAATAAACGACCAAAAGAATCTATATCAAATTCAACACAGTATCAAATGTAGAGGAAACATTTTAAAAACACTACTAACCTTTCTTCCACACCCTCCAATGGATTGGTGGGATCTGGATCTTTGTTCAATGTTTTACAACCCTTCAATCCTTGAACTTTTACTCCAGTTATGGAAGCCTGGGAGACAATAGAAAGGTTGTTGTTCGTTATGCAATCGTATGGGTAATCAATGATAAGGTTTATATTGAGAATATATTTTTTAATTAATAATTGATTAAATTCCCTGCCAGTTTTCCTCTTATCTCTCTCTCTCTTTTTCTTTTTTCCTTACTGAATAAATGTCCACATCAATGTTTACTATGCAGTATGCACGATTTCTAGTAGATCTTGGGTGGGTAGTGATCACCAACAAAATTCTGGTATGGTTTCCGGACCCAGGCCCAGATACAGTGGGTACTAATTAACGTGCAATTGAACCATAGAGAAAGGCCACTCGTTAAACCACTAAAATAAGTTATTGTGTGCTTACATGGAAGTAAGTATGCAACGCTGTAGTAAATGAAAACGGCTTCTTGTCAGTATTCTTAATTATTAGCTCTGTGGAAAGGCTCTTTTCACTCAGAATGATCTGCAAACAATTGAAAATAATTATTAAAACAACTGCTGATAATAAAGAATCGGAATTGGATTTTGTAATATAGAAGTTATCAGAACACAAAAGTAAAACCCAAGCACAGATAAGAAACCTAGTCATTTCTAAGAGGCGCATTCAAAGGTGTTCAGTTTACAAGTTAAGAGGTCGTTTATGGTATTGGTATAGTGAGTAACAACTAAACCTTGTACAGAGCATGAAAACTGAAATCCCACATAGAACGACTATATGAATCATCCTTTAGTTCAAGAGTTACACCAGGATTGCCTTCAACACTTTCAGAATCAAAGATGGACCAATCCACGTTCCTTGCAAATCCATGCTGTCAATGTCATAAAATCATCACCAAGTAGCATCAACTTAATGAACATGATCAAAGCACAAAATAAAATAGAAGAAAAGGTCAGTAGAAGGAGTTGTAAAGGAAAATTCACATTTAATAACAATTAACATCCAGGCTTTGCGCTGTCAGCTAAAGAGTTGGAAGAACGAACGTAATTACATGATTTTAGAAAATCATGCATTTATGAGCTTTATCAGAGATAACTAACAAATTTTCACACTGGTAACTATATTTGTCAATAGCTTATCTTAGTACAATGATCAATGCAATATGCCCAGAAAAGACTAAAGAGCACTGCTTGCAGTAATAAAAACATACGTAAAGTGATACCTGTTGTATAGGCCCAGGTCCAAATTGTGGGAAACAATGTGGAATGCCTCCACTATCACAAGAGGAACGCTGTCAGTACTTTGACAAACACATCTTTTGCAGGTAATTTAGGCCTTTTTCTATTAATAAAACGAAAATCTCGATCTATAAAATGCTATAACAGATCCAAACTCTGGCCAATCTTTTGATCCAATCACATGGGACTCGTCAAAATTTCCTCATTGCTGCATTTTTCTCTCGCCATTAATAGAGTATACAAACTACAAAGCAAATATGATTTTATTTTCTTGGAATTGGAAAATTCAAAAGGAAGAAATGGATTCAACTACTAGGCATAAAATTCGGAACATATGGATTCATCTATTTTCTTGGAATTGAAGAATATGCTACTGATACGTTTAGAAAATGAGGAAAAGAAGAAATGACAATCAGGCGGGAAGAAACCTGATTGGTTTTTTCTTGTTGAAAACAGCATCTGGACGAACAAATAGGACATCCTTGCCATTAGCGAGTCTCCAAGATGTAATGCATCCTCCATACAAGTATACATCAGCCTCACTGAAAATCGATAAAATATCATGTACACTGACTTCACAACTTCATTCCGAAGCACCACGATGCAATATGAAATTTAACTTGCAAAATGTCAAACAATTAGAAAATTCAAAACCAAAATCCGTTTGAAATTAATGTGAAGATCGTAAGTCCTCACCTACCACTGGGAGAAGTGAGCACAACCTTGGGTAAATTTCCTTCGCCTTCAGTAACATTCACCCCTAACGTAGCAAAATCTCCTCTCAGACTTGCAACAGCAACTCCCCTGTATCTGTGCCTAAAACGCTCGCGGTTTTGGAAGAGATTTGTCAAGTGGATTCAATTGAACTGTGTAAAGAAAAAAGTCCACCCTGAAAAAGGAACTCACCTATTTACTCGACGAACGCATGGATGATATTGGGTGGGGAGGGCGATTTTCAAGGAAGATATCGACATTGTTCTCTGTCTCGAAGAAGATCGAAATTGTTTGATTGAATTTCTCCGTCGCAGAGTTGAAATTCACCTCAAATTCATCTTTCAGTCGCTGTGGTCGATGTCCATTGATAATGCTGCTGTGTGGTGTAGTTCAATGTGTTATGTTGGGAGAAACACGGATATTCTCTTCATTTTGTCTTTGGCTCGGTCTCTAAAAATGCCCAGACTACTGTACCGTACTCTCGACTTTTATTTTTTTTTTTTTGTGGGGGGGGTTAATAATTTATAATTTTTTAAATAATTGTTTAATTATATTCATTCCATTTAAATTCCTATTTTGTTCGTTTTAGATGTTTTTTTGTTAAGCATGAAGAGAAAACAACCATATGGTTTTTTTTTTTTAAATGGCTACATTTCAACTAATCATTTTGAAAAATTAGGAGATAGAATTTAATTATATGAGAAAGATACTAGATATATAAAATCATTCTTAATTTCTTAAAATCATTCAATACACGACAATATATTTAATGGAGGAAATGTCAAACATGTATTATATCAATATAGAGCAGGTCATTTAATAAACCATACCAACCACTATTTTAAACAAATAATTATAAAAACTCTTAACGTAGGAATATATTGAAATTGGCCTCAGGGGTACATTGTTTCATCGAGGAAAATGATTTTCCAAAGGAATAAGCAACATGGACTATAATTTGAGCCAACAGAAGAATCAAAACACGGTGAAGAAAACAGAGAAAAATGAAGTTATGACTTGATGTTGAAAAATAGAGAAGAAGAATCGGTAATAGAGAAACAAAATAAAACCATAACACGTTTACAACCAAAGTTGAACATAAGATTGAAATAACAGTAAAAACCCCCCATGAAATTCAAAGAGATCAGAAGATCGAAGTGCATGAAAAAAAGGTGCTCATCGTCGGCCTTCAAGAAAGAAAACAAACCTCTTTGAGAAGCCTCCCACCCAACCCCTCCCCCCACCAGGCTCCAAAACGCGTAGCAGCTCCTGCCAAGTACCTTTTCGGCCATTTTCGCTAACATGCAACCTCACAAACCCAAAGGACAAGCACTGAATGAGAGGAAGCTGCTGTGAATGAAGGAATGCCAACAAGGGCGATAAACTATGAAATCTTTTACTTGGACTTGTGGGAAGTCAAAGACCAATTTGTTGGGGCTCTTCTAATGGTTGGTTAGTAACTTTGGAGAATGACCATAATTTGAAACTCCTCAATCCTTCTCCCTCCCATCTCCTCCAATCCAAACGAGTATTTGATTCACAATATTGCATTGGGTCAAAAACTTGTTCATCTAAATAAGATTGTCTTTTCACCTTCTCCGCATTCCAATGATTTTATAGCAATTGTGATACATGGTAAATATTTGAAGCTATCTTATACCAAGCTTGGTAATAATGGGTGGATGGCCATTCCTACGTCATCGTCCTTGTATTTTCAAGATTGTGTAATTTCTAATGGACAAATTTATGCCGTTAACTTTTGTGGAGATCTTTGGCTCTCGGGTGTCGATACTCCAACAGAGATGGTGAATATAAATTTAAGGGGACTTGAATTTGGAAGAAGGTATGTATTGTATTTGGTTAAGTCAGACGATGAGTTGCTGATGGTTGAGAGATGTTTGAAACATGAAGTTATTTTGGATCAAGAATGGGTTATTGTAACTACGAGACCGTTGGGTTCAATTTATTCAAGTTGGATTCAACAAATGAAGGGCTTAGATGGCTCAAAATTAACAACTTAGATGAACATACCATTTTCTTGGGGTTGAATATTTCTCTATGTATATCATTGAAGTATTGTCCGAGATTCAATGGTAATTATAATAACTCATATGATCAAACGAGGCGACATATTCAAAATTATCTTGGTGGCCATGACTTTGGAGTCTTTGACATAGCAAATAAAAGTTGCCAAAGCTTATTAGATGGTTATCGTCCTATGGATCACTTTGCTTGGCCTCCTCCCATTTGGATGACACTTAATCCTCTCTAGTCTTTTTATTTATTCATATTTATTTGTTCAACAATAGTGGGATCATCAAATTAAACCTCCATCTTCACCTTTAAGAAAAGTAATAGTTGTTTTATTTTATTTACTTGTTTTATTCAATCAGCTACTTTAATTAGCTATATTAATATAATGTTTTTCTTTGTAGATATTTTTTCGTCCCTGTGTATATAAATAGATTTATTATCAAGTGCAGCATTTTTTTAATTAAAATTTTGGTTAATTGTTAATTCTTTCTATGGTTTGATGAGATCTCAAGATATTTACATGCATGGAAAGGTAAACTAAGAACATTTAAACTAATAATATATATATATTGGCCCCTTAAATCTGCCCCTACCCATCACGTTTATAATTGCATAGGAATTACAAAATAGTTACATAACTATAAACTAAAATCACTAATGTTATGCCAATTTTTTTTATAATAAGTAGTTATGAATTTGTATCCATGACATAAATTTTCGAATTTTTTTCACTAATGTTAAATAAGTAGTAGAGAAATTTAACTATTGTAAAAAAAAAAGTAAAGAAATTTAATTTTATAGAATTAGGAAGTAATTAAACTTTCGATGTAAAAAAAAAAGTAATTAAACTGCTACTAAAAAAAGTAATTTTTTTGACACGAAAGTAATTAAAATATAATTATAGAACTTTTTTCAATAAAGAAAGTTATTAATGTATTAACATTTTTTTAGTTATTATATTAACCATTTTTTTAAAAATATTTATTTTAACTAATTGAACTTTGATTTGGTTTATATAATCGTATATTTACTTCAATTCACAAATTTAACCATTTCATATTTTCTAAGTTATTAACTTCACCGGCAAATAAACTAAAATAGAATTTATATAAATTCTATAATGCCTTAACCATTCATATATATGAACTTAACACACATTATTCAATATTTACTATAAGTTAGATACATTAAACAAATCCATGTTATTATAAAATAAGTAGATATAGAAATTAATCTTAACTAATTTAAAAAATTACTATATTTGATAACCTTTTACCCAAATCGTTTAATAATTATAATTAAAAAAAAATATGCACAAGTATTCACATAGCAAAATTGGGCCATGGGTTTTAAAAGCCCGCAAAGTTTCCACGTTAAAAACTCAAATTTAAAATTCCGCAATTATTAATTTTTTTTGAATTTCAAATTTACCAAAATTGTATTCGCGTAACTTTCACGCGACGCGACAATATAACGGTTACCCTGGGTTTTTGGCGGTGATCATCCCTGCCAACGAATCTCGGAGACAATATGCCGATCAGTTGACAAGGTCAACAGCTTTAACTTTCAAAATTGCTGTGGAAGTGCATATCGTCTTTAAGAACCTCCAAATGCAAAACAACCGAAACCCTAATTCGGAATCGGAATCGGAATCGCAATCGCAATCGGAACCCTAAAAGAAGAGAGATGGCCGTCGATGAGGAAGATGAACGGAAGGTACTGACATTTTCCATCTTTCTTACATATCTCTCCAACAATAGAAGCATTGATTCGTTGCGATTTGTGGTTGTTGTTCATGGATTTATACAATTTTCTCTTTTCGACATTCGACAACAAAGTCGAACAGAGTTGCATTTTGGGGGTTCCTTTAGGTTAAAATTTCTTCCACCATTCTAATTTATAATCTTGCTACTGCTTCGCTTCCCGTTACACATTAGTATGAGAAAAGTCCGAACAATTTTTTAATTTGCCTTGAATTTTGTGTTTTGTCAATTAGATAATAAATCAAAAAAAAAAAAAAAACGTAAACCGAATATTTCTTTTTCCCTGAAATGCAATTGAAACAGTTTAACTTTCAGCATTGCAGTGGAAGTGCATATCGTCTTCAAGAAGCCGCAAGCAAAAACCGAAACCCTAATTTGGAATCGCAATCGCAATGGGAACCCTAAAAGAAGAGAGATGGCCGTCGACGAGGAAGATGGACGGAAGGTAGCGATATTTTCCATCTGTCTTTCATCATTTCTTCAACAATCGAAGGATTGATTCGTTGCGATTTCTGGTTGTTGTTTATGGCTTTATACAATCCTCTCTATTCGACATTCGACAAAAAAGTCGAATAGAGGTGCATTTTGGGGGCTCCTGTAGGTTAAAATTTCTTCCATCGTTCTAATTCATAATCTTACTACTGCTTCGCTTCATGTTACACTTACACATTAGCATGAGAAAAGTCCGAACAATTTCGTTTTTAGGTAGACAATTTTTTAATTTGGCTTGGATTTTGTGTTTTCTCAATTATATAATAAATCAAAGAAGAGAAACGTAAACCGGATTTTTCTCCCCTGAAATGCAATTGATATACTACGGGGATTTCCAAACATTCTACCTTCTTTTCTAACTTAATATTTTGGGGGCTTGAGTTGGTATAAATTTTTTGTTTCAAGGCCTTTTTTCTCAAGGTTCTTGCGGTTCTTTTTAACCATTTTTCTTCTATATTAATATGAAATTTGAAGGGGCTTTAATAATGATTGGTGAGAAATGATGTACCCTTTCCCTTTCCTTATGATCGGATGAGTTTTTTGAGTTCCAATTCTCTATATACCCAATAATCCATAACTGAATGGTTATGAATGATATTATTTCTGTCAATATGCCAGATTGCCCAAGTTAAAACACATGCCAGATTGAATTCTAAAAGAAGAAGATTCATGGTCAGAGCCAGCCATCTGTCCATAAAGGAATGATTGAAATTATGATCAGGTGAGTTTTTCAATCATATGTTAGTTTTTTTGTTCTGTTATTTGTAGTAAAAATTAAAATTACCAAGTTCTTACTCAACCTTTATTTATGGGCTCTGTCAACTAGATTATTTTTCTCACATATAGGTATAATGGAGAGTATGATCAAATGGGCGCATGAGAAATATCTACACACATTTTGTTAAGCATGAGGTATGAGAATAACTTGTGCTAAGGTTTTTTCACTGCGTTATTCTTAGAATTTTTATCAGAATTTTTATCATCAAGATGATTTTGAAATTGATTGATAGACACAAAAGTACATTTATCCAACAAAGAGAAACTCTTCCCAATCTTTTGCGAGTCAAAAGGCTTCTTAGCATCTGGTTTTTGATATATATATATTTTTTAAATTATAATCAAACTTAATTATATAGTGAGCTTAAAGGATGAGCCTTCTTGGTTGTTCAAAGCAACCAGTTTTAAGAGACCATTGCTTGTTCGGATTTGATGCTTAGATTGTGACATATTATGATTCGTGTCCAAACAGAATTTCTGGTTTTACAATAGTTCTGATCTTAACATTTATGGTATTTTTTACTATACTCTTGTTTACCAATGGTCACTTAAAACTGGTTGCTTTGAAATAGTGGTCCTTTAAACTGGTACCTCAGAATATTAGTTGCTTCTAAATAGTGATCCATTGAAATATTGGTTTCCTTGAGATATTTTCGAAATATTGGTCACCTCAGTATGTTGGTCCCTTGGAGTGGTTGCCTCAAAATATTAGTCCCTCGAAATAATGGTCCCTCGACATAATGGTGCCTCGAAATATTAGTCCCTCGAAATATGAGTTGGCTCAAAATAATGGTCTCTCAAAATATCGGTCCCTCAAAAAACCAGTTGCCTCGAAATAATGGATGGTCCCTCAAAATATCTATTGGCTCGAAATAATGGTCCCTCAAAATATCGGTTGCCTCAAAATAATGTCCCTCGAAATATCGGTTGGCTCGAAATAATGGTCCCTAAAAATACTAGTTGCTTTGATATAATGGTCCCTCGAAATATCGATTGCTTCAAAATAATGGTCTCAAGAAATACCGATTACTTCGAAATAATGGTCCCTAGAAACACCAGTTGCCTCGAAATATTGGTTGCCTCAAAATAATGGTTCTTCGAAATATCGGTTTTCTCGAAATAATGGTCCCTCAAAATACTGATTGCTTGAAATATTCTTGAAATATCGGTTGTCTCGAAATTATGATCCCTCGAAATATCAGTTGCCTCGAAATAATGGTCCCTCGAAACACCGGTTGCCTCGAAATAATGGTCCCTTGAAATACCGGTTCCCTCGAAATAATGATCCCTCAAAGTATCAGTTGGCTCGAAATAATGGTCCCTCAAAATATCGGTTGCCTCAAATAATGGTTGCCTTGAAATAATGGTGCCCCTTGAAAGATCGGTCCCTTGAAATATAATGGCCTCTTTAAATATCATTTGGCTCGAAATATCGGTTGCCTTGAAATAATAGTCCCTCGAAATATTGATTGGCTCGAAATATTGGTGCCTCGAAATATCGGTTGCCTCAAAATAATGGTGCCTTTAAATATCGGTTGCCTCGAAATAATTGTCCGTCAAAATATCAGTTGCCTCAAAATAATTGTCCGTCAAAATATCGGTTGCTCGAAATAATGGTCCCTCAAATATCGGTTGCCTTGAATATTGGTCCCTCAAAATATCGGTTGCCCCAAAATAATGGTCCCTTGAAATATTGGTTGGCTCAAAATGTTGGTTGCGTCGAAATATCAGTTACCTCGAAATATCGATTGCCTTGAAATAATGGTTCCTCAAAAGATTGGTCCCTCGAAATAATGGTCCCTTTAAATATCAGTTGCCTCGAAATAATGGTTTGTTGAATTATCGGCTGCCATTAAATAATGGTCCCTCAAATATCGGTTGCCTCGAAATATAATTGTCCCTCGAAAGATTGGTCCCTCGAAATATTGGACCCTCAAAATAATGGTCCCTTGAAATATCGATTGCCTCGAAATAATAGTCCCTCAAAATATCGGTTGCCTCAAAATAATGATACCTCGAAGTCTTGATTGCCTCAAAATAATGGTCCCCCAGAAGATCGGTCCCTTGAAATATTGGACCCTCGAAATGATGGTCCCTTAAAATACTGGTTGTTTCGAGATAATGGTCCCTCTTAATACCGATTGCCTCGAAGAAATGGTTGCCTCGAAATGTTGATTGCTTCGAAATAATGGTCCCTCGAACCACTGGTTGCTTCAAAATATTGGTCCCTAGAAATTATCGGTTGCCTCGAAATTATGGTCCCTCAAAATATTGATTGGCTCGAAATATTCTCAAAATATCGATTGCTTTGAATTAATGGTACCTCAAAATAATGGCCTAGCAAAATATTGGTTGCCTCGAAATAATGGTCCTTAAAAGTTGGTCCCTCGAAATATAATGGCCTCTTTAAATATTGGTTGGCTCGAAATATCGGTTGCCTTGAAATAATGGTCCCGCAAATATCGGTTGCCTCGAAATAAGGGTGCCTCAAAATAATGGTTGCGTCGAAATAATGGTCCATCGAAATAAGGGTGCCTCAAAATATCAATTGCCTTAAAATAATGGTCCCTCAAAAGACCAAATCCTTGAAATATCGGTTGCCTCGAAATAATGGTTCGTCAAAATATCGGTTGCCTTAAAATAATGGTCCCTCAAATATCGGTTGCCTCGAATAATGGTCCCTCGAAATATCGGTTGGCTCGAAATAATGGTCCATCAAATTATCGTTTAGCTCGAAATATTGGTCCTTTGAAATATCAATTGCCTTGAAATATCGGTCTCTCGAAATAATGGTCCTTCAAAAGATCGGTCCCTCAAAATATTGGACCGTCTAAATAACGGTCCCTTTAACTCTCGGTAGCCTTGAAATAATTGTTCGTTGAATTATCAGTTGCCTCGAAATAATGGTCCCTAAAATATCTATTGTCTCGAAATAGTGGTACCTCGAAATATCGATTGCCTTGAAATAATGATCCCTCAAAATATTGGACCCTCGAAATAATGGTCCCTTGAAATAGTGATTGCCTCGAAATTTCGGCTGCCTCGAAATAATGGTTCCTCAAAAGATTGGGTGCTTTGAAATATTAGTTGCCTCGAAATATCAATTGCCTCATCGATTGTCTCGAAAATAGTGGTTTCCTCAAAATATTGGTTGCCTGGAAATAATGGTCCCTTAAAAGATTGGTCCCTTGAAATATTGGACCCATGAACTAATGGTCCTTTTAATATCAGTTGCCTCGAAATAATGGTTCCTCAAAATATCGTTTTCCTTGAAATAATGGCCCTGAAATATCGATTGGCTTGAAATAATGGTCCGTCAAAATATCGGTAGCCTCGAAATATCAATTGCCTTGAAATAATGGTCCCTTAAAATATCGGTTGCCTCGAAATAACGGACCCTTGCAATATCGGTTGCCTCAAAATAATGGTCCCTTGAAATATCGGTTGCCTCAAAATATCGATTGCCGTGAAATAATGGTCCCTTGGTTGCCTTGAAATAACGGTCCTTTGAAATATCGGTTGCCTTGAAATAATGATCCCTCGAAATATTGGTTGCTTTGAAATATCAGTTGCCTCGAAATATCGATTGTCACGAAATTATGGCTGCCTCGAAATAATGGTCCCTCAAAAGATCGGTTGCTTGAAATATTGGACCCTCAAAATAATGGTGCTTTTAAATATCGGTTACCTTGAAATATCGATTTCCTCGAAATAATGGTCTCTCATAATATCGGTTGCCTCGAAATAATGGTCCCTCGAAATATTGGTTGTCTCGAAATATCGGTCCCACGAAATATTGGTTGTGCCTTGAAATATATGTTGTCTCAAAATAGTGGTTGCCTCGAAATAATTGTCCCTCAAATGATCGGTCTCTTGAAATATTGGACGCTTGAAATAATTGTCCTTTATATCAGTTGCGTCGAAATAATGAACCCTCGAAATATCGATTGCCTTGAAATAATGGTCTCCCAAAATATCAGTTGCCTCGAAATAATGGTCCCTCGAAATATCGATTGTCTCAAAATAGTGGTTGCTTTGAAATAATGGTCCCTCAAAAGATCGGTCCCTTGAAATATTGGACCCTCAAAATAATGGTCTGTTAAAATATCGGTTGTCTCGAAATAATCGTCCCTCAAAATACTAGTTGTCTCAAAATAATGGTCCCTCAAAATATTGGTGGTTTCAAGATAATGGTCCCTTTTAATACTGATTGCCTCGAAATAATGGTTGCCTCGAAATACGCATTGCTTCGAAATAATGGTCCCTAGAAATTATCGGTTGCCTCAAAATAAAGGTCCCTCAAAATATCAATTGGCTCGAAATGTTATCGAAATAATATCGGTTGCTTCGAATTAATGGTACCTCGAAATAATGGCCCCTCAAAATATCTGTTTCCTTGAAATAATGGCCCCTTTAATTATCAGTTGCCTCAAATAATGGTTGCCTCGAAATAATGGTCCCTTGAAAGTTGGTCCCTCGAAATATAATCGCCCTTTTAAATATCGATTGGCTCAAAAATCAGTTGCCTCGAAATAATGGTCCTTCAAATATCGATCGCGTCAAAATAATGGTCCCTCGAAATATCGGTTGCCATGAAATATCGGTTGCATTGAAATAATGGTCCCTCAAAAGATCGGTTCTTCGAAATATTGGACACTTGAAATAATGGTGCCTTTTTACTATCTATTGCCTCAAAATAATGGTCCGTGAAAATATTAGTTGCCTCGAAATAATGGTCCCTCAAATATCGGTTGCCTTGAATAATGGTCCCTCGTAATATCGGTTGGGTTGAAATAATGATCCTTCAAATTATCAGTTGGCTCGAAATATTGGTCATTTGAAATATCAGTTGCCTTGAAATATCAGACTCTCGAAATAAGGGTGCCTTAAAATATTGGTTGCCTCAAAATGATGGTCCCTCAAAATATTGGACCCGCTAAATAACGGTCCCTTTAACTATCAGTAGCCTTGAAATAATTGTCTATTGAATTATCGATTGCCTCAAAATAATGGTCCCTCAAATATCGATTGCCTGGAAATAGTGGTACCTCGAAATATCGATTGCCTTGAAATAATGGTCCCTCGAAATGTTGGACACTCGAAATATCAATTGTCTTGAAATTGTGGTCCCTCAAAATATCGGTTGCCTCGAAATAATGGTCCTTCGAAATATCGGTTGCCACGAAATAATGGTTCCTTGAAATATCGGTTGCCTCGAAATAATGGTCCCTCAAAATTTTTGGTTGCATCAAAATAATGGTTGCCTCGAAAGATCGGTTACCTCGAAATAATGGTTCCTCAAAAGATCAATTGCTTTGAAATATTAGTTGCCTCAAAATATGAGTTGCCTCGAAATATCGGTTATCTTGAAATAGGGGTTGCCTCAAAATATTGGTTGCCTTGAAATATCAATTGCCTCGAAATAATGGTCCCTTAAAATATCGTTTTCCTCGAAATAATGGTCCCCTAAATATCGGCTGGCTCGAAACAATGGTCTGTCAAAATATCGGTTGCCTCGAAATAATGGTACCTCGAAATATCGATTGCTTTGAAATAATGGTCCCTCAAAATATCGGTTGTCTTGAAATATCGGTTGCCTCGAAATAATTGTCCCTTGAAATATCAGTTGCCTCGAAATAATGGTCTTGTGAAATATTGGTTGCCTCGAAATATCGGTTGTCTCGAAATCGTGGTTGCATCAAAATAATGGTCCCTCAAAAGATCGATCTCTTGAAATATTGGACCCTCAAAATAATGGTGCTTGTAAATATCAATTTTCTCGAAATAATGGTCCCTCGAAATATCGGTCCCACATAATATTGGGTGCTTCGAAATATTGGTTGCCTCGAAATATTTGTTGTCCCGAAATAATGGTTGCCTTAAAATAATTGTCCCTCAAAAAACCGGTCTCTTAAAATATTGGACCCTTGAAATAATGGTCCTTTATATCGATTGCATCGAAATAATGGTCCCTCGAAATATCGATTGCCTTGAAATAATGGTCCCTCAAAATATCGGTTGCCTCGAAATAGTGGTCCTTTGAAATAATTGTTGCCTCAAAATAATGGTCCCTCGAATATCGCTTGCCTCAAAATATTGATTACCTTGAAATAAGGGTCCCTCGAAAGATCGGTTCCTCGAAATATTACACTTGAAATAATGGCCCCTCGAGATATCGATTTCCTCAAACTAATGGTCCCTCAAAATATTGGTTGCATAATGGTCCCTTGAAATATCGATTGTCTCAAAATATTACACTCGAATTGTTGATGGTCACTCAAAATATCTATTGCCTCCAAATGATGGTACCTTGGAATATCGATTGCCTTGAAATGATGGTCCCTCGAAAGATTGGTCCCTTGAAATATTGATTGCCTCGAAATAATGGTCCCTCAAAATATCGGTTGCCTCAAAAGATCAGGTGCTTCAAAATATTGGTTGCCTTGAAATATCTATTGTCTCGAAACAATGGTCCCTCAACAGAATGACCCCTTGAAATTTTGAACCCTCGAAATCATGGTCCTTTTTTGATTGCCTTGAAATAATGATCCCTTGAAATATTGGTTGGCTTAAAATATCAGTTGGCTTAGAATATTGGTCTCTTGAAATAATAGTCCCTCGAAATATTGGTTGCCTCGAAATAATGGTCTCTCAAAATATTTGATGCATGGAAATAATGGTCCATCAAAATATCGGTTGCCGCAAAATATTGGTCCCTTCAATAATGGTCTCTTGAAATAATTGTCCCTCAAAATATTGGTTGCCTCAAAATAATGGTTGCTCAAAATATTGGGTTTCTTGAAATAATGATCCCTTGAAATATCGATTGCCTCAAAATAATGGTCTCTTGAAATATTTTGTTGCCTTTAAATAATAGCCTCTTGAAATATCGGTTGCCTCGAAATATTGGTCTCTCAAAATATTGTTTGCCTCGAAATATTGGTTTGTTGAATTATCGGTTGCCTTGAAATAATGGTTTCCTCTAAATATCGGTTGCCTCGAAATGTTGGTCATTCAAAAGATCTGTCCCTTAAAATATTGGTCCCTCGAAATAATGGTCCCTTTAAATATCAATTGGATTGAAGTATCGGCTTCCTCGATATAATGGTCTGTCGAGATATTGGTTGCCTTGAAAAAATGGTACTTTGAAATATTGGTATCTTCGAAATAATGGTCCGTCGAAAGATTGATTGCCTCGAAATAATGGTCTCTCGAAATATTGGTTGGCTCGAAATAATGGCACCTTGAAATATCGATTTCCTCGAAATAATGGTCGCCTCGATATATTAGTTTCTTGGAATAATAGTCACTCAAAATATCGGTCCCTCGAAATATCAGTTGCCTAGAAATAATGGTCCATTCTAAATATCGATCTCTTGAAATAATTGTCTCTAAAAATATCAATTGCCTCGAAATAATAGTCCCTTAAAATATCGATTACCTTGAAGTATAGGTCCCTCGAAATAATGGTCCTTAGAAATATCGGTTGCCTCGAAATAATTGTCTATGAAAAAATCGGTTGCCCCTAGAAATATTGGTCTCTCGAAATAATGGCCTCTCCAAATATCGATTGCTTGTGGAAGTATAGGGCCCTTGAAATACTGGTCCCTCGAAATATTAGTCACTTGAAAGATCCATCCCTCAAAATATTGGTCCCTTTAAATATCGATTGGATCAAAATAATGGTCCGTTGAAATATTGGTTGCATCGAAATAATGGTACTTTGAAATATCAGTTGCCTCGAAATAATGGTCTCTTGAAATATCGATTTCCTAGAAATAATTGTTGCCTCGAAATATTGGTTGACTCAAAATAATGGTTTCTTTGAAATGTCGGTTGCCTCGAAATAATGGTCCTTCGAAATATTGGTCCCCTTGAAATATCGATCTTTCGAAATAATTGTCTCTCAAAATATT
Organism: Trichosanthes truncata; assembly: GCA_033996785.1. Lineage (NCBI taxonomy): Eukaryota > Viridiplantae > Streptophyta > Magnoliopsida > Cucurbitales > Cucurbitaceae > Trichosanthes > Trichosanthes truncata. The sequence goes on from JAWPNB010000003.1 coordinate 77,395,428, forward strand.
GGTTGTCTTGAAATAGTGGTCCCTCGAAATATTGGTTGCCTCGAAATAATGGCCCATCGAAATAATGGTCATTCACTCGAAATAATGGCCCTTGTAATGTTGGTTTTCTCAAACTATGAATGGTTCGAAATTTTGGTTGCCTCTAAATAATGGTTCATTGAAATATTGGTTTCCTCGAAATAATGATCAATTGAAATATATGTTGTCTTGAATTAATGGTTATTTGAAATATCGATTGTCTTGAAATAATGGTCTCTCGAAATATTGTATTTTTGAAATAATGGTCCAATTTTTTGCCTTGAAATAACGATCCCTTGAAATTTGGTTTCCTTGAAATATTGGTCTCCCAGAGTATTGGCCACTTGAAATGTTTTGGTTGTCTCAAACTTTTAGTCACTTTAAATTTTTGTTGCTCTAAATAATGGCCTCTCAAAATATTGATTGCCTCAAAATTGTGGTCTCTTGAAATATTGGTTGCCTCGGAATAATGGTCCTTTTAAGTATTTGTTGCCTCGAAGTAATAGTCCCTTGAATTGAAATAATGGTATCTCAAAATTTTGGTTGCCTCGAAAGAATGGTCTTTGGAAATATCAGTTGCCTCGAAACAATGATCTCTCTTGCCTTGAAATAATGGTCCTTTTAAATATATTGTTAATTTCAAAATAATGGTTGCTTAAAATATTAGTTGCCTCAAAATATTTGTCCCTCAGGGTATTGGTCCCTTTAAATGTTGGTTTCCTCAAACTATTAGTCCCTCGAAATTTTTGTTTCCTCTAAATAATTCTCTCTCGAAATATCGGTTGTCATAATATAATGGTTTCTTGAAATATTGGTTGCCCCGAAATAATGGTCCTTGGAGTTATCGATTGCCTCGAAATAATGGTCATTCGAAATATTGTTGCCTCGAAATAATGGTACAATTTTGATTGCCTTGACATAAGGGTTCCTTGAAATTTAGTTTCCTTGAAATACTTGTCCCTTGAAATTTAGGTTATGTTGAAATATTGGTCTCTGTAAGTATTGGTCCCTTGAAGTATTGCTTTCCTCAAACTATTATTCTCTTAAAAAAAATTTGCCTCTGAATAATTGTCCCTCAAAATATCAATTGTCTCGAAATAATGGTCTCTTGAAATATTGGTTGCTTCGAAATATCGGTCACTTGAAATGTTTGTTGCCTTGAAATATTAGTTGCCTCAAAATAATTTTCCCTTGGAATATCGGTTGCCTCGATATAATGGTCGCTCAAAATTGTTGTCGCCTCGAAATAATAGTATCGTTGAAGTATCGGTTGCCTTGAAATAATCTCTTGAATTATCGGTTATCTTGAAATATCAGTTGCCTCGAAATAATAGTCTCTAAAAATTTTGGTTTCCGTGAAATATTGGTCCCTTGAAATAATGGTCCATAAAAATATTGGTTGCCTTGAAATAATGGTCACTCAGAAATATTGGTTGCCTCTAAATATTGTTCCCTAGGAGTATTGATCCCTTGAAATGTTGGTTTCCACAAAGTATTAAATCCTCAAAATTTTGGTTGCCTCAAAATAATGGTCTCTCGAAATATCAGTTGCCTCAAAATAATGGTCTCTTGAAATATTGGTTGACTTGAAATAATGGTCCCTTGAAATATTTGTTCCCTCGAAATTATGGTCTCTTTAAATATCGGTTGCCTCGAAATAATGATCTCTCGAAATATCGGTTGCCTCAAAATAATGATCCCTCAAAATTTTGGTTACCTTGAAATAATGGTTGTCTTGAAGTAATTGTCTCTTGAATTGTCAGTTGCCTCAAATAATGGTTTTTCGAAATTTGGGTTGCCTCGAAATAATAACCCTTCGTAATTTTGATTGCCTTGAAATATCGATTGCCTTGAAATAATAGTCCCTTGAAATTTGGTTTCCTCAAAATAATGGTCACATGAAATAATAGTCCCTTGAAATTTTTGTTGCCTCTAAAAAATGGTCCCTCAAAATATCGGTTGCATCGAAACAATGGTCTCTTGAAATATTGGTTTCCTCAAAAGAATTGTCTCGTGAAACATTTGGTGCCTCTAAATAATGTTCCCTCAAAATATTGGTTGCGTCGAAACAATGGTCTCTTGAAATATTGGTTTCCTCGAAATAATTGTCCCTTGAAATATTTGTTGGCTCGAAATAATGGTCTCGTGAATTATCCATTTCCTCGAACTAATGGTCCCTTGAAATTGGTTGCCTCGAATTCATGGTCCATTGAATTATCAGTTGTCTCAAAATAATGGTGCCTTGAAATATTGGTTTCCTCCAAATATTGGATGCCTCAAAATAGTAGGTTCCTTTAAATATCGTTTGGCTTGAGCTATTGGTCGCTTGAAGTATTGTGACTGCGTTGATATAGTATTGCCTTGAAATATTGTTCGCTTCTAATATTGGTTGCCTCGAAATATTGGTTGCCGAATAGTTGTCCCTTGAAATGTTTGTTGCCTCGAAATAATGGTTGTCGTATGGTGGTCTCTTGAAATATTGGTTATTTGAAATAGTCGTTGGCTCGTATTGGTCTCTTGAAATATTTGTTTCCTCAAAAGGGTGGTCCTTTAAAATGTTTGTTGGCTCGAGATATCTGTCACTTGAAGTATTTGTTGCATCTAAATATTATCCCACTAAAATATTGGTTGAATCTAGATAATATTCCATAGAAATATTGGTTGGTCTCTCGAAATATTGCTCCTTAGAAATTATTGGTTGCCTCGGAATTATTGGTCCCCTGAAATATTGGTTAGCTTAATATAAGCCCCTTGAAATATGGGTTTTCTTGATATAATGGTCTTTTGAAATTTTGGTTGCCTTGAGATATTGGTTGCTTTGACATAATAATGTCTTGAAATATTGGTGTTCTTGAGATACGGGTCTCTTGAAATATTGATTGCCTTGAGATATTAATGCCTCAAAATATTGGTTGCCTTGAGATTTTAATCCCTCGAAATATTGGTTGCCTTGAGATTCTAGTCCCTTGGATTAATTGTTGCCTCAAAATAGTGGTCCCTCATAATATTGGTTGCCTTGAAATAATGGACCATTGAAATATCATTTGCCTTGAGACATTAGTCCCTTCGTAACACTGGTTGCCTCAAAATAGTGGTTACTTGAAATATTTGTTGCCTCGAGATATTGGTCCAATATTAGTCTCTCAAAATATTAGTCCCTTGAAAATAGTGGTTGGTTCGAGATATTTGTCGTTTGAAATAGTTGTTGACTTTGAATAGTTGCCCTGAAATACTAGTCCCTTGAAATATTGGTTGCCTTGAGATATTGGTCCCTCGAAGTATTGGTTGCCTCGAGATATTTGTCTCTCAAAAATTGCTCCCTTGAAATTATTTTTTGCTTCAAAATATTAGTTACCTTACTTCAACATATTGATTGCTCGAAATATTGGTTGCCTCAATATAAATCCCTTGAAATGTTGGTTGGTTGCATCAAGATATTGGTCCCTCGAAATATTGGTTGTCTCGAGGTACTGGTTGCCTTGAAATAGCGATTCTCTTGAACTATTGGTTGTCTCGAGATACTAGTTCCTTGAAATATTTGTTGCCTCAAGATATCTTCGAATACCGTTTGCCTCGAGATTTTGTCTTCGTAACATTGAGTGCCTGGAAATATTGGTGGCCTCGAAATAATGATTTCTTGAAATATTTGCCGCCTCGAGATATTGGTCAATATTGGTACCTCAAAATATTTGTTTCCTTAAAATAGTGGTCATTTGAAATATTGATTGCCTTGAGATATTCATCCCTTGAAATATTAGTCCCTCATAATATTGGTTTCCTTGAAATATTTGTCCATTGAAATATCATTTGCCTTTGAGAAGTTGGTCCCTTGTAATAGTTGGTTGCCTCAAATTTGTGGTCATTTTTGAAATATGGGTTGCCTTGAAATATTTGTTTCTTTGATATAACTATTGCCTCAAAATAGTTGTTTATTCATTTAAATGCCTTGAAATATTTATTGCTTTTTATATAACAATTGTTTCAAAATATTGGTGGTGCGTTGTGCCCAACCAACATAAGTATAGTTCAATGGTTAAAACATTTACACCTTGTCAAAGCTACAAAATATTGGTTGTGCTTGAAGACATTGGTTGTTTTTGACATGTCGATTGCCTTGAAATATAGAATGTCTTCGACACATTGATTGTCTTGAAATATTTGTTAAATATAACAATAACAGTTGTCTTAGTGACGGTTGCCTTGAAATATTGACCTGATATAATTGTTGTTTCAAAATACAGCTGGTTGGTTGCCTTTGACGAGCAAATTGCCTTGAAATATTGGTTGCCTTTGACTTGCCATTAAGAGAACAAAGCGTCTGCGGGAAAAATTTGTTCCATTTCGGGCATAGAACAAATGCTTTATTCCTTTCCGTGATTTTAGTGTTGTAAGTTTGACTTGCCATTTGTTTCTTCTTTTCTGAGATATTGGCCGCCTTTAATATAACAATCTTTATTTGCTGCCTAATTAATAACAAATGGCTAAAAATATTTGTTGCATTCGATAATGGTTACATCGAAATATGGGTTGCTTTAATATAAACGATTGCTTCAAAACATTAGCTGCCTAGATATAACAATTGCTTTGAAATAGTGGTTACTTGGTTATAATGGTTATCTCGATACATTAGTTGACTTGATATAACAGTTGTCTTGAAATCTTGGTTGCCAAATATTTGTTGCGTCAATAGAATGGTTGCTTTTAAGTTTTTGTTGTCTTGACATAATGGTTACCTCATACTATTGGTTGCATTTACGTAACAGTTGTCTTGAAATATTTGTTGCTTAGATATAACAGTTGCCTTAATCTTTTTTGCCTCAATAATGGTTGCCTCAACACATTAGTTATTTCGATATAATAGTTGTTGCGAAACATTGGTTATTTTGATATACAATTTGTTTAGAAACCTTGGTTGAACTTTGATTGTAGCTGGGCTGAAATGTTGCTGTAATTTTTGAGTTTCATGTTGTTTGTCTGCAGGTGAGTTCTGCTTTCCAATTCCATGAGGATTTGGGTTTATTTAGAGGATTAAATTATCACTAGATTCAACTAATAGATCATATATTTAATATTCTTTACAAATAACTCTCATTACTGAATGAGAGAAAATGATACTACATGTAGTTTAAATTCAATACTCTCATAATTTCATATTAACTTGTCACTAAACCAAAGGTTTAAGTCTATAGGTGATGAAAAATAAGTGCAACTTCTATATTCTGTTCAAACAAATGCTTTGGTGTTACAACATAGGTGATGAAAAATAAGTGCAACTTCTATTTTCTGTTCAAACAAATGCTTTGGTGTTACAATGGTTTTAATTTTAAAATGATTCTGTTGTAGTATTATGTTTTAATTTTTTTTTCCAATTCTTTTGGTTTTTTGGCTTGATGGTTGAATTTTTTTCATTTGGTTGTGACATTGTGTGTACTTTGAGTTTGATTTTCAAGTATTAGACTCGAAATTGATTGTGCTTGATAGTATTTTCTTGAAATACTTGGCTCCTTGAAACGTATTTTCTTGAGTGTTTTTCTTAACTATTGCAAAAGTGTTCTTAATAGGTTAAAAGTATTGTTTTTGATTGCTTAAATGTACTTAATTCATGTGTACATGCTTCTAATATTTTGTTGACACATCGATGATATTAAATGTGTTGATTTTCTTTCCTCCACAAATTATTATTATTTTTTCTCACCACATGAAGAGTCCGTCATTTACATTCATAATTTTTTCTCATTTTTTCTATTATTATTATTATTATAGTTTAATGTGATTCGGGTATGAGGATTCTGATCTTTTTAGTTGAAGCGCATTTTCTATCTCATTTTTTAAAGTTTATAATCTATTTTAGTTTATCAAATTGTATGAGATTGATATTGTTATTATTATTTTACCCTTTTATCTTAATTTTTAGAAAAAAAAAAAATTAATGCATGTTTTTACTTGAAATGCATATTGTACTTATTTCTAAGCGATGTATTAATTTCATTAAAAAATTGTTTTATTATGATTTTTTTAAAGACTTTAATTAGGTTATAGTGTTGGTTTTGTTTTTTTTTTTTCAAAGCTTTTGTTTAAAGCGTGATGATTGCTGAATTTATTCATTTTATTGTGATATTGTGTTTACTTTGAGTTTGATTTTTAACTATTGAACTCAATATAGCTTTTGCTTAGAAGTCTCATGTTCAATTGATTGTGCCTCATAGTGGTTTCTTGAAATACTTGGCCTTTGAAGAGTATTTTCTTGAGTGTTTTTCTCCAATCTTATTTGATAACCATTTGATTTTTAGTTGATTTTTTAAAATTAAGCTTATAAACACTATTTCTATTTATAGGTTTCTTTGTTTTTTCATTATTATTACTAGTTTAGGAATGAGAATTCAAAACTCCTACATTTTTCTATTTAGTATATCAAATTGTATAAGATTAATATTATAATAGGTTAAAATACCATTTTAGCCTATGTACTTTAGGTTTCATTCCATTTTAGTCTTTGTTTTCACATGTCCAATTTTAGTTCATATACTTTTAATAACACTTAAAAGTGATCCTTATTGTTAACTTTCATAAAAAAAAAAAAAATAGTCTCTTTTGGCTTTCATTCTATAAATTTTGGAAATATGCTCACATTATGTATTTTCTTGCATGAAAATTATTATTATTATTTAATCAATTTCAAAAAAAAATTAACTTCAAACTAACGGTAATGATCAATTTTAAGCTTTATTGAAAGTATAGGGATTAAAATTGGACATTTAAAAGTATATGGACTAAAATGGTATTTTAACCTATTATTATTATTTACCCTTTGTCTTAATTTTTAGGAAAAAAAAATTAATTTAAATGTGTGTTTTTGCTTGAAAATACATACTTTTACTTATTTCTAGACGATTTATCAATTTCATTATATTTTTTTTTTGTGACTGTAATTATGTCAGAATGTTGGGTTTAGTTTTAAAATGGTCTTGTTGTACTATAACATTTGCATTGTTTTTGTTTTTTGTCCCAAAGCTTTTGTTTTTCTGGCATGATTATTGCTGAATTTCTTGTGACATTGTGTTTACTCTGAGTTTGATTTTCAACGGTTGAACTCAAGATAGCTTTTGCATAGAAGTCTCATTGTTCAATGTTTTCTTGACTTGATATTTTTTTTTTTTAGTATTTTTCTTAGGCTTCGTTTGATAACCATTTAGTTTTTTGTTGTTGATTTTTAAATTAAACTTATAAACACTACTTCTACCTATAGATTTCTTTGTTTTGTTATTTACTTTTTACATATGTTTTCAAAATTCAAGTCAAGTTTTGAAAGAAAAAAAAGAAGTAATTTTTAAAAATTTGTTCTTGTTTTTGCAATTTGGCTAAGAATTCAAACGTTTTCTTAAGAAAGAACCATGGTAGAGAAATAGTGAAAAACAAACACCATTTTAAAAAACTAAATAGTTTTCAAATGGGGTTTAACTATTGCAAAAGTGTTCTTAATGGGTTTATTAGTTAAAAGCACTTAATTCATGTGTATCTTCTAATATTTTGTTGACACATCGTGATGATATTAAGTTTCTTCTTTTTTTTTTTCTTCCACAAATTATTACTATTTTTTCTCACCACATGAAGTGTCTTTGTTATTCACATACATCATTGTTTTTCTAATTTTTTTCTATTATTATTATTATTATTATTATTTTAGTTTAACATGATTTGAAAATGGGGATTCAAAACTCTTGACCTTTTTGGTTGAGATGCTTTTTCTGTCTCATTTTTTAAAGTTTATAATCTATTTTAGTTTTTCAAATTGTATAAGATTAATATTGATATTATTATTTACCCTTTATCTTAAGTTTTAGAACAAAATTGATTTAAAATATGTTTTTACCTTAAAATACATATTTTTACTTATGTCTAAGCGATGTATCAATTTCGTTAAAAAATTGTTTTATGATTAATTTTTCGAGACTGTAATTATGTCATATTGTTGGTTTTAGTTTTAAAATGGTGTTGTTGTATTGCAGTATAACATTTGAATTGCTTTTTTTGGTACGATGATTGCTGAATTTCTTTGTTTTATTGTGACATTGTATTTACTCTGAGGTTGATTTTCAATCGTTGAACTCAAAATAGCTTTTGCTTAGAAGTCTCATTGTTCATTCAATTGTGCTCGATAATGTTTTCTTGAAATACTTGACTCATTGAAGAGTATTTTCTTGAGTGTTTTCTTAGGTCACATTTGATTTTGGTTGTTGACTTTTGAATATTAAGCTTATAAATATTACTTCCAACCATAGTGTGAAATTTCGAGTGACATGTTGAAATGTCGCTCGAAATTTCAGCATTTCGATGCGATATGGAGGAAAATTCATTTTTCCCCCATTTCGACAACAAAACCTAGAAATTTCGAAGTTTCTACAACATATGGAAATTTCGCATTTTGTGTTTTTGTTTTAATTGACTGACTCGACTGGTCGCTTGACGCCTGAGGCGTTGTACCTTTTTTTTCTTTCTTTTTTGTTTTGTTTTATACTGCTTTATTCTTTTTTATCTTTTTTTTTTAACATCTTTCTTTATTATTTTCTATATATATCAGTTTACTATTTGATCTTCTAGATATATATATATATATATATATCACCATATTCTATAATATAGAAAATATATAATAAAATAAAAATCAACAAAAAAAATTTGGTTTATTGTGGTGATGGGGGAAGGGAAGGGCAACCCTTTTTACCTTTTCATCTAATTACTTTTCACTTTTCACATCATTTTTAAAAAAAAAAAAAATTTCAAACACCTTCTAAATCACAAAAAATATTTTTATTAAATATTTTTATTCTACATTTTATTTTTACCACCTATGAATATCCATTATAATTTCACTTTCTTCACACCTCAATCTCAAATTCTCAGTTTTCTCTATTACAAACAAATTCTCTCCAATTCTCTCAAATTTATTTCTTAAATTAAGAGTTTTATATTAAACAATTCACAATGGTTTTATAATATGCAAATATTTCATATCTCCTTCAATTTTCTAACTAATTATCAATATGCGATATTATTTTGTATAGTCAATTTAGAATAGTTAATTGTAGTTTAATTAAGTCATCATAATTAAATTCTCATTTAATAATTCAAATAATTTCAATCAATTGCCATAATTTTTTCAAATTTTTTGCTTACATTGACATTTCCATCGACATTTCAATATAAACATTATATATTTTTTAGATATGATGGTTAAAAATGATCAACTATGATATAATTTAGCCACAATTAAAGTTTTATTTAATAATTCAAGCAATTTTCATCAATTTTCATATTTTTTTCAAAAGTTTTTGCTTGCATCGACATAACCATCAACATTTACGTCTAAATATTGTCTTAGTTTTTAGATATGATTATTAAAAATAGTCAATTATAGTCTAATTAAGCCACAATTGAAGTTTTATTGACTAATTCAAACGATTTTCATCAATTTCCACAATTTTCATACATTTTCTCCAAATTTCCATTGATATTTTCATTTCTATCGACATTTCCATAAAATCTAGACTTCGACATTTCCATCAACATCAACGTTTTAGACATTGTGTTTCACGTATGGGTTTCTTTATTTTGTTATATACTTTTTGCATATGTTTTCAAAATCTAAGTCATGTTTTGAAAATTAAAAAAGTAGTTTTTAAAAAACTTGTACTTGTTTTTGTAGTTTGACTAAGAATTCAAATATTTTTTTATGAAAGATTAAAACCATGGTGGATGAATAGTGAAAAACCAGTACAGATTTCAAAAACTAAATAGTTATCAAATTCGGCTTTAACTATTGCAAAGGTGTTCATAATGGGTTAAAAATATTGTTTTTGATTGCTTAAAAGTGTTTCTTAATTTGTGTATATGCTTCTAATATTTTGTTGACACATCACGATGCTATTAAATTTCTTCATTTTCTTTCTACCACAAATTATTATTATTTCTTCTCACCACATGAAGTGTCTTTGTCAATTGTCATTCACATACACCAATTTTTTTTCTAATTATTATTATTATTATTATTTTAGTTTAACGTGATTGGAGAATGAAGATTCAAAATTCTGACATTTTTGCTGAGACACTTTTTCTATCTCATTTTTTAAAGTTTATAATCTATTTTAGTTTATCAAATTGTATAAGATTAATATTGTTATCAATATTTGACCTTTATCTTAATTTTTAGGAAAAAAAATAATTAAAATGGGTATTTTTAATTGAAAATACATATCTTTACTTATTTCTAAACGATGTATCAATTTCATTTAAATATTTGTTTTATGATGACTTGTTTAGACTGTAATTATGTTATAATGTTCGTTTTAGTTTTAAAATGGTCTTTCCGAAGTATGACATTTGAATTGTTTTTTTTTTCAAAGCTTTTTTTGTTGGCATGATGATTGCTGAATTTCTTTGCTTTTATTGTGACATTGTGTTTACTATGCGCTTGATTTTCAATTGTTGAAATTAAAATAGCTTTTGCTTAGAAGTCTCGTTGTTCAATTGATTGTGCCTGATAATATTTTTTTTGAAATACTTGACTCGTTGAAGAGTATTTTTTTGAGTGTTTTTTTTAGACCCCATTTGATAATCATTTAAGCTCCGTTTGATAATCACTTGATTTTTTGAAAATTAAGCCTAAAAGTACTACTTTCACTTATGAGTTCCATTGTTTTGTCATATACATTTTACATATGTTTTCAAAAACCAAACCAAGTTTTGAAAACTACAAAAAAGTAATTTTCAGAAACTTAATTTAGCTAAGAACATTAATGTTTTATTTAGAAAGATGAAATTAATTGTAGATGAATGATGATAAAATAAACACAATTGTCAAAAACCAAAAGTTAAATGGTTATCAAATGAGATCTTAATTTTTTGTTTTTGAATTTTAAAAATTAAGCTTTTAAACACTACTTCCACCTATGTGTTTATTTGTTTTATTATTTACTTTTTACATATATTTTTAAAATTCAAGTCAAGTTTTTAAAATTAAAAGTAATTTTTAAAATAATGTTTTTGTTTATGATCTTGCTAATAAATCAGATATTTTTTCAAAAAAAATAAAACTCATTTTAAAGAATTGTAGAGAAATGACGATAAAATAATCACAAATGTTCACACGAACAAAAAATCAAAAGATTATTAAAACTAAACTTAGTTTTTATGATTATGACATAAAATATAAAGTATAACTTTTTAATCAATCGGGCTATCGTCCAATCACAAGCGTCCACGCTTACCATCCTTATTTTTTCATTATTCACACAGTTGCTTCAACTCCACCAACTTTCTCCTTGTCACTTCACTGTCACACTCTCGAAACAATGTGGCGGCGGAGTTTCAACAGCGCCGCCGGATCCACGGCCGTCTTGAAGAACAAGAAATGGGATGCATTGGTAATCGGCGGTGGCCACAATGGCCTCACCGCTGCCGCCTACCTAGCTCGTGGAGGTCTTTCCGTTGCAGTACTTGAGCGACGCCATGTACTCGGCGGAGCCGCCGTGACCGAAGAGCTCTTCCCCGGCTTTAAATTCTCCCGCTGCAGTTACCTTCAGAGTCTCCTCCGCCCATCTGTCATCAAGTCGGTTTAATTGGTTTCATAATCTAACTCGTTTGTTCGCTTTTCTTTCTTCGTTCAAGTCAGTGAGTTTGCTTATGGATCATGTTTTTTATCACCTCTAATGGAAGTCAGGGAATTAGAACTAGCAAGGCACGGATTAAAGCTTTTAAAGAGGAATCCGTCATCGTTTACGCCTTGTTTGGATGGGCGGTATCTTTTGCTAGGTCCTAATAAGGATCTTAATTATTCAGAAATTTCTAAGTTCTCCAAACGAGACGCCGACTCTTATCCCAGGTCTTTCTCTCTGTTCTCATAAAGTTGGACTTGATCCTTCCGTTTTGTGTTTTTGTATTTTTGATCTGCTAATGCCAAATCAAGTAGTTCTAATACAGGACTTATGTTTGAGTTAAACCCACAATCACTGTACTTCCACAACCACTTACATCATCCAGGGACAATGAAGAATGGAAGAAGTGTTTTTGTTGCTTACATCTTCTAAGGATAGCAAAGAATTCATATGCTTATGACTTCAAATTCACACCCTTTTAAAGATTATAGTCTTTCTGCTCTATTAAACATTTAAAATTCTTTTTTGTAACCCACCTTTGGTGGGATTAACATTTCATTTATCAATGAAATCTCTCCATTTCTTTCTCAAAAAATATATGCTTATGAACTTCGAATGGCTACATAAGTCTTCAATATGTTTAAAGTTGTTTATTGTAGATAAATTCCTGATCTTCTCAAAGCCGCACTTCTGTTCATTTTTAGACTTATCCGACTATACATAATAGATTAAACATGAGTATCTTAAAATTTTGAATTTTTGATGCATACAGATATGAGGCTCAATTAGAAAGGTTCTGTAAATTCATGGATATTCTTCTGGACTCACCTACGCCAGAAACCCAGCATGGTGTTTCATCTTTTAATTATCGGCTGGGGGATAAGTTTAAAAATTCAGCTTTTTGGGCAAAATGTCTTCGGACCGCTCTCTCTTTGGGCCAAAAGGATATGGTGTAGGGGCTCTATCTCTATTCTTTATTTGTATGTGTTTATGTAATCTTGGGTAATTGCAAAATGCTGAAACTTTTGTCAATTTCTTATTGAACTTTGATTTTAAAGAGACTGCATTTTTAGCAGTTTAGCCATTTTAAAGTCTGTGTTCATGGAAATATTTTTGTTTAAATTTCAATTCACGAGCTGCCTTAGCATCCTTTTTAAACATGTTTCTTTTTCATATGATCCAATTTTAAGTATGTTGTTATTGATTTTGGCAGAGACTTCATGGACCTTTTGTTTTCTCCGGCTTCAAAGGTTCTAAACAATTGGTTTGAGGTTGTCATCTGATTTTTGAATGCTTGTTCTACTCTTTCAAACACTAACAATCTTAATTGTTCTATTTGTATCCGATGTAAGAGTCTCCCTCCACCTCTGCTGGTTAATTTTCTATGTTGTTCTTGAAATTTAAACTATGTTCTTATTTCACATTTCTCAGTTTTAATTATTCAAGTATATTTTCCTTATTTTTCCAGAGTTTTTTCCAGTTTTGATTCCAATATATTGTCTCTCAGTTGACTCTATGTAAGGCCTCCAATTATTAAGAAATATGAAAGAAAGGGTAAGAATGTAATTAGAGGAAAGGAATGGGGGACCACGGGGGTGTGAGGGACGTTGCACAGAGAGGGAAGAGGGGGAGTGAGGTATTTGAGTGTGTCTAGGGGTGTTCGTGGGTTGGGTTGGGTCGGGTTGAGGTACGTTTTGGACCCAACCCAATTATTCGGGTTGCAAATTTCTTCAACCCAAACAACCCTTATTAAATAATGAACCCAACCCAACCCAACCATGAAATATTTGGGTTGGGTTGGTTCGGGTTGGTCGGGTTATAAACTCAAAATTTTATTTTAAGAAAAAGTTAAGTATTGATATATAAAATATATATTTATTTATTTTTAAATATTGAATTAAGATTAGCAATTCAATTTCAATTTATATCATGAATTTTTATCTTCCAAAGACTCAAAAACTTATTTTAAAAAGTTGTTGAATAATAAATAATCTAAAAATAATTATAAAATTAAAATAAATATATGTACATATAGTTGTAATATAAGTAAAAAAAATTATTTTTTTAAATTAATAAGAAGTTTGGGTTGGTTCGGTTCAACCCAAACTCCTTTTTGGTGAACCCACGAACCAACCCAAACAAGTTGATAACCTAACCCAAACCGTTGCATTGGGTTGGGTTGATCGGGTTTTTCGGGTCATCGGATTTTTTGAACACCCCTAGTCTGTACCTCTGGAGGTTGTTGGGAATTTTGTGGACAGTTTTTGTAGGAGAGAACCAGCCTCTCGAATGCTGGGTGTTTCTCTTGTTATTTTCTTCATAAATATATATCTTGAATCACCCTCTCCATATTGTAGAACTCACAATATTGGAGAGTGGGATCCTTTCTTCTGTTGTGAATTCTTGGTTTCTTGTATTTCGTTGTTATCTGAGTGAAAGTGCAGGTTAAGGTCAGTGGATACCTAACAAATTGGTATCAGAGCACGTTCGCCCTGGGGAGGACACGAAAAATGGCCATGGAAGAGAGGCTCTCTGGAGCCGAGAAGGAAATTTCCGAGATGAAGGAGGCTCTTCGGAACTTTGAGAAGCTTATGGAAAAGGGTTGGGAAAAAGTAACAGGGGATATGCGAGAGAATCAGAAGGCCCTGGTGATGATGATAGCTGAAGGATCAGCGGGTAAACGAATCTCCGGAACCTCGGAGGTCAGTGGCTTAAAAATAAAACAACCCGAGAATATGATCGTGAATGAGATAGGGGACGAGGCGGAGTCATCCCAGAGTAAGAAAGGGGATGGGTACACTGATCGGAGTAAATTTAAGAAGTTAGAAATGCCTGTTTTCGCAGGGACGAATCCGAACGCTTGGTTAGTGTGAGCGGAGACCTACTTCGAAGTGCATCAATTGAGTGACATAGAGAAAATCAATGTTTCGATAGTTAGCTTCGAACTGGAAGTCATCGATTGGTACCGTTGGACGAATAATCGCAAGAAAATAGCATCCTGGGAGGACTTAAAAGAGAGATTATTCGATAGATACAGACCATCACAAGAAGGGAGCCTGTGCGCGCGTTTCTTGTCCATCAAGCAGGAAGGTACAGTAGCAGAGTTCAGGGTGAAATTCGAAGCATATTCAGGACCGTTACTGGAGCTGTCGGAAGACGTATTAGAGAATATGTTTCTAAACGGCCTGATTCTGGCGATTAAGGCTGCCGTTGTCAGTAGACAACCGCGTGGGCTGAGGGAAATCATGAAACAAGCCCAGTTGATTGAGCCCTAAAATTAGCAACGAGCGAGACCTATTCGAGCCCAATGAATAAAATCCCAGGGCCCAGCAACCAGTGTGGAGGAGGTAGACCCAATGAAGGCCTACGTACAGTGTCGATTCCGGAGAAGGGGAACCCTACTCGCAAAGGGCCCTTGCCCAGAAGACTAACTGACGCCGAGTTTCAAGCCAAACGAGAAAAGGGGCTGTGCTTCCGTTGTGACGAGAAATACACCAAAGATCACCGCTGTAAGAAACTTGAACTACGGGAACTTCGCGTAGTCTGGGAGAGCGAGTACGGAGACATTGAGGTCAAGCAAGAAGAACACGAGCTAGAAGAAGAATGGGTGCTAGCCGAGACGGAGTTCAAAGCACTAGAGGTAATCTCCGTGGAACTTGACTTTAAGTCCGTGATTGGCTTTACGACTCCTGGCACTATTAAGATACGTGGCAAGGTTGGAAGGAAAGACGTGGTTGTGTTAATCGACTGCGGGGCGACACATAATTTCATTTTGAAACAGCTAGCGGTTGAGTTGGAGTTACCTCGAGTGGACACGTTGAAGTATGGAATAGTGTTGGGCAATGGAATGACAGCGGAAGGTCACGGGATGTGCAAGAATGTAATGATACATCTGAAGGAAATCACTATTCAAGAAGACTTACTTCCATTCGAACTAGGGGGAGTAGATATTATTCTGGGCATGCTCTGGTTGAGGACGCTGGGTATCATGAAGGTCAACTGGAATGAATTGACCATGTCGTTCGATGTGGGAAAGGAACGAGTTACCATACGGGGGGATCCTTCGCTAACAAAGGCACAAGTCTCGTTGAAGATGCTGACAAAGAGCTGGAGTGATACAGACCAAGGATTTTTGGTGGAACTAAAGAACATATCATCAGATGAACCCGAAGAAGACGAAGAACAGAGTGCATCGGGGACCCCGGATAATCTTCCTTATGAAGTCGTCAAGTTGATAACCGAGTATACTACCATCTTCAATCTGCCCGAGGGACTACCCCCCCAGAGGGATATTGATCACAAGATCAACTTATTGGAAGGACATCCGCCCATTAACGTGAGACCGTATAAGTACGCACATGCCCAGAAGGATGAAATCGAGAGACTCATCACGGAAATGCTGGTGTCTGAGATCATCCAACCAAGTACCAGCCCTTTCTCCAGTCCCGTACTGTTAGTGAAGAAGAAAGACGGAGGGTGGCGGTTATGTGTCGACTATCGGGCTCTTAACCGGGTAACAGTACACGATAAATTTCCGATTCCCATGATAGAAGAACTGTTGGATGAGCTGCACGGTTCAACGGTATTCTCTAAACTAGACCTAAAATCTGGGTATCACCAAATCAGAATGAATCGGGAAGATGTCGATAAGACTGCATTCCGCACGCATGAAGGCCATTACGAATTCCTGGTGATGCCTTTCAGACTCACTAATGCTCCAGCTACTTTTCAATCCTTGATGAACCAGGTATTTCGACCATTCCTACGGAGGTGTGTACTTGTCTTTTTCGATGACATTCTTATTTATAGCCCAGATTTCGAAACTCACATGACACATCTCACAATGGTATTCAATGTGCTGAGAGATAACCGACTTGTCCTCAATGAGAAGAAATGTGCCTTCGCTCAGAACAGAGTGGAATATTTGGGACACTGGGTCACGGCGAATGGAGTGGAAGCGGATGAGAGAAAGGTGAAGGCTATGTTGACTTGGCCACAACCTCGTTCTTTGAAAGAATTGAGAGGCTTTTTGGGGCTCACGGGGTACTATAGGCGATTTGTGCTGAATTATGGATCTATAGCTGCCCCGTTGCATCAATTGCTAAAGAAGGACTCTTTTCATTGGTCCCCTGAAGCACTAGATGCCTTCCAACAACTGAAAACAGCAATGACTACTCTTCCAGTCCTGGCTCTTCCAGATTTCTCAATTCCCTTTGTGTTAGAAACCGATGCTTCCGGAACGGGGTTAGGGGCTGGCCTTACCCAAAAACAGAGGCCTATTGCTTATTTCAGTCAGAAACTGTCGGAAAGAGCAAGACTGAAACCCATATACGAGAGGGAATTAATGGCAATAGTGTTTGCAGTGCAAAAGTGGCGGCATTATCTGTTGGGGCAGAAATTCACGGTATTAACAGACCAAAGGGCACTCAAAAGTTTGTTAGAGTAGAGAGAAGTGCAATTGGAATACCAGAAGTGGTTGATCAAGCTGTTGGGTTACAATTTTGAAATTAGATACAATCCAGGGTTGTTAAATAAGGCGGCAGACGCTCTGTCTAGAGTACATCCAGGAGGAGAATTATTTGCAATTACGGTCCCAAACATTGTTAACGTTGATGTGATAATGAGCGAGGTTGCATCAGATATCGAATTGCAGAAAATCATCCGGGAAATACAAGAAGATCCAGCGAGTCACCCCAAGTTCTCACTGTTCCAGGGGCAATTACGCTACAAGGACAGGTTAGTACTTTCTGATACCTCTGTTTCGATCCCTTCGATTCTACAGCTATTCCATGATTCGGTAATGGGGGGTCATTCGGGGTTCTTGAGGACTTATAAACGATTGACGGGGGAGTTGTATTGGAAGGGAATGAAAAAAGCTGTGAAGGATTATGTGGAGAAGTGTGTAATCTGTCAGAAGAATAAAACAGAGGCAGTGTCATCGGCAGGGTTACTTCAACCGCTTCCGATACCGGAACGAATTTGGGAAGAAATTGGTATGGATTTTGTGGAGGGTCTGCCTAAATCGCACGGAGTAGACTCCATTATGGTTGTAGTGGACAGGCTGAGTAAGTATGCCCATTTTGTGACCCTTAAACATTCGTTCTCAGCCAAGGAGGTGGCAATGCGATTTATCAACGAGATCGTCAGATTACACGGATTTTCGAAGTCGATAGTATCTGATCGGGATGCCATTTTTATGAGTAACTTTTGGAGTGAGTTATTCCAGATCCAAGGGACTCAACTGAAGAAGAGCACCTCTTTCCACCCACAAACCGACAGACAGACAGAAAGGGTCAATCGATGTTTGGAAACCTATCTCAGATGTTTCTGTAATGAACAGCCTAAGAAGTGGAAACAATGGATTTGTTGGGCGGAGTATTGGTACAATACCAATTTCCATGCGTCCCTAAACACAACACCCTTCCATGTGGTGTATGGTCGACAACCACCTCCCCTAGTATCATATGGAGAAAGAAAAACAGCTAACAGTACACTGGAACAACAGTTGCTGGATTGTGATGTAGCTTTAGTGGCTCTTAAGGAGCAATTGAGACTCGCACAAGATCGGATGAAAAAGCAAGCAGATAGACACCGGCGGGAACTGGAATTCCAGGAGGGAGATAAGGTTTTTCTGAAATTAAGACCTTACCGCCAAAGATCAGTGGCTCAGAGGAGGTGTGAAAAACTATCACCTAAGTTTTATGGACCTTACGAAATCATGGAGCGCATAGGCCCGATTGCTTACAAGCTGAGACTACCATCCTCCTATATACATCCTGTCTTTCACGTGTCTCAATTAAAGAAAGCCATTGGGCCACATGTTATTGTGCAACCGAACGCTCCCCTGCTTTCTGATGATTATGAGTGGACCGAGGTACCAGAAGAGGTCCTAGGAGCGCGATGGAATGGAGAAAAAGAGGAATGGGAATGTCTTATTCATTGGAAGAAGTGACCCAGCAGTGAAGCCACGTGGGAGTCCTACCATAATATCAATCAGCAGTACCCGGACTTTCACCTTGAGGACAAGGTGGCTGTGAACCCTGGGGGTATTGTAAGGCCTCCAATTATTAAGAAATATGAAAGAAAGGGTAAGAATGTAATTAGAGGAAAGGAATGGGGGACCACGGGGGTGTGAGGGACGTTGCATAGAGAGGGAAGAGGGGGAGTGAGGTATTTGAGTGTGTCTGTACCTCTGGAGGTTGTTGGGAATTTTGTGGACAGTTTTTGTAGGAGAGAACCAGCCTCTCGAATGCTGGGTGTTTCTCTTGTTATTTTCTTCATAAATATATATCTTGAATCACCCTCTCCATATTGTAGAACTCACAATATTGGAGAGTGGGATCCTTTCTTCTGCTGTGAATTCTTGGTTTCTTGTATTTCATTGTTATCTGAGTGAAAGCGCAGGTTAAGGTCAGTGGATACCTAACACCTATTACAAATTGGAAAACATTTTTCTCATTAATTCATTTTAGCCATTGCTAATGGACTTCATGACCAATAATGTCGTGAAGTTCACTTTGCTAGGGATTTGTTTTCTGTCCATTGTCTAGCCATACCCAAGATGTCATTTCTCAATATTTTGAACCTTAAATTTGATCTTGGGAAATTTGAACGATATTACCTTCTTAAGGTATACCGTATACTTGATGATTAAATTGCTTGTATTTTCTCTCAACTCATCCTTCATCATATATTATTTAGGAAGACGTTCTGAAAGCTACACTTGCAACAGATGCTGTCATAGGGACCGTGGTAAGAATTCTTATATGCCAACAACCTATACATTTCTTTTGGCATTTTAATTTCAGATGATGATTAGACTATAATTGAAAAACTTTTGGAACTTGTGAAATCTCATAGTATACTATCACGACACTCGCTCTCCTAACTCCTTCGCCTTTTTTTCATCCATGATTGCCTTTCTTTTTGCTTCTTGGCTTTCTTATGGCTTCCTTCGACTAGAACTATGCTCCTCAATCAACTCTTATTGAGAGAGAGAAATTCTCTGTTGAAGATAGATAGCTTTGACTCGCTAACCTCAAAACCTCAAACTCCTCTATCTTTTTTTGAAATATACATAAGTGTCCTAGCCAACCTCTATTATATTTGGTTGCTAAAAACACTGATAAGATGTAAAATTTTAGGTAGGTGGTCACCATAGTTTGGATCCATTTCCTTGAAGCCCTTATTTTTTTTTTTTTTAATTGGCTCCAATGACTATTAGGCCAACCCATGGTAGTTAGCCTCAAATTTCTCTTATTAAATTCCCTCGAGGGAATCTGTTCTTACTCCGTGAAGTCTCTTATCAACACTTTCCTCAGGCAAGAATTTTTTTTAAAGAATTTAGGAAGGACTCTTATTAAAATTGGATGAAAAAAACCTCAACAGAAGTCGTCATGCAGCGGGAGATTGTGAAGTTAGAAGACTTGAGAAAAACATGCTACATAAACAAGTCAGTGAAAATTAGGTGGATGATCTTTTTTTATTTCTTTGGTAGATAACATTGCTGATCAAGGATTCAAGAGAGCAAAGGTTCTCCAGCTAGCCGCCTTAATTCTCATCCTTTGCCCCCATTTGAACACCCTTAAAGGCAATTGCTTGACCATCCAACTTTATATGCAGAAATTCCCTCTCAAAAGATTTCCAATTGAAAAACAATATTTGTAGATAGTTGCTCGAAACGAAAAGAAAGGAAGAAAGAATTATGACGTTTGAAAATGAATACTTTTAGTCCTTGAAGTTTGAAAAATAGTTCTAAATGGTCTTTTGGCTCATTTGACCGTCAATTAACCCAATAGAATGTTGACGTGGCGAAATGGACTTTGATGATATGATAATTTTAAAAGTGGTGAAAATAAATATAATTTTATATTATCTTTGTTGATTGGACAACTAATGTGGAAATCTTCTTCCTTTCTCTCTTCTCTTCTTCCTCTCCTTCTCCCTTCTTCTTTGACAGATCTTACTGTCGTTGCAATCTGATGGTAAGGATCATGAATTAAATCCTTTGCAGTCACCTACTTGGGATATTAAATATTCTATTAGCTTTCTTGCTACCTAATATTATGGAGTTTGATAGTTCTATTATTGTAGTTGAGATTTTCTAATTGGGCTAATTCAGATCATCCCAAAATGAAAGAAGTTATTACATTGAACTACCTTAGGTTGGCTTTGTGGTCAATAAGTGCCCTGTAAATAAGAAAAGGGCTTAGAGTCATGGTGATCACCTACTCAAGATTTAATATCCTATAGTTTTCTTGACAATCAATGTATTAGGGTTAGACAGTTGTCCTGTGAGAATAGTGGAAGTGTGTGCAAGCTGGAATGTTGTCTCACATAAATGGAAAAGAAGAAAAAAGAATAAAGCCACTACATTGAGGTACTTTAACATTGACGACATAGAATACCACTAGTCAATCATATTAGTTGGCTTACTATAGAGCTCAAGATTTTTAACAGTCATACATTTTATCTCTCAGCAATCAGCTCTCATTTAACATAGAATACCACTATTCACTCATATTAGTTGAGTACTATAGAGCTCAAGATTTTTAACATTTGTATATTTTCTCTCTCAGCAATCAGTAATCATTTTCACTTGTTTCAACTTTTCTTTGTCAAGAGGCATAATATGAAGAATCAATTACTTTTGGATGTTTTGTAAGATAGTTATTATTATTATTATTATTCTTTTGTGCTTCTATAAGTGGACCACAAGGATGTGGTTAATATTGTCAACTATACAGAATTGGAACACTGACAACTATCTTTCCTACTTGACTTCGTATTGTAGACAAGTGTGCACACACCAGGTAGTGGATATGTGCTACTTCATCATGTGATGGGTGAAACTGATGGTGATCGTGGTATTTGGTCGTATGTATTCCAGTTGTTTGAGATTGTTTTACATGTAAATTGCAAAGCATTAATTAGAAACTGTAAATCACCTGTCATTCCTTTTCATTTTGAGGGAAATTTAAAAGCATTGAATTTTCATGAAGAAGGCTGCTTGAAAATATTGCTTATTAGCTAGTGCTAGGTCAATGTCCTAACATTGATCATCATTTGAGGATTTTTCTTTGTTTTTTCTGTTTTCATCCCTTATTCTTTTTTGGGTAAGAAACTTAGCTTTCATTGAGAGAAATGAAAGAATGTACAAGGGCATACAAAAAACAAACCCACAAAAGGAGTCCCAACACTAACCACAAGAACGGATTCGAGTTCAAAAGAATGAGACTAAGCTAGTAATTACAAAAAGCTTGATGAACGGACAAACACCCAAAAAGATGCATTAAACCTAACAACCTCCCAAACCTTCTAAGATCTCTCAACCCCTCTAAAACTTCTACTATTCCTCTCTAGCCAAATCCTTATAGAATAGCAAAGAAACAAACATTTTTTTCATCATTTATTTGATCATTTTAACTTTTCAAGCTTGTATTTCTATGGACTACCAATCTTGATTATATTTTTTAACTATTGAAATTGTTATTTTCTTACAATTCTTGGATTATTTTATGGGTGGGTTATTGATAAATTTGATCCTATGGCTTAGTTATTTTAAGGTGATAGAGATAGCAATGAGCAATTGTTTCTGATTCTCCAAATGTAATTTTCTTTAACAATATATGAACTTTTTGTTGATTAATGAAAAGTAAAAATAGTGTTCAAGGATACAAACTCTCTAAAGAGTTAACAAAAAAAAGAAAAGAAAAGAAAAGACAAATAGAAAAGAAATATCTAAGGCGAGAAAATGAATACATTCGAATTCTCAATTCTTTTTGTTTATTTTTGTGAGTTTGTACAGTTCATAGCTTCCAATTGGAGTAGCCAACACAAGTCCTTTGGTAACTATTCCACTTTCACTATTAACTTAGATTGGAAGGTGTTTTTGTGACCTTCTTTCTTCGGGGAGGGGACTCCTTGTCCCTTTGCTCGTAGGTTGTCGTCTTTTGTTTGTTACTTTGGAATGAAGTGGTCTCTTGTTTCTAATAAAAAAAAGAAAAAAGAAAAAAGAAAATACATCCCAATTTGAACAAATAATGCTGGAAGAGTTATAAAGCGAACACCATTTGAAAACCCTGAATTTAGCTAGATTGAATTGGGGGGCTTTTTGTAGTAATAAGTGGATAGTGTAGACAAGGAAGATTTGTTTTCTCTTTTGTGCTTGAGATTTGTTTTTATTTCCCCATTGTTGGGTTCCCATGTGGATGTACTTTGCATTAAACCAGTGATAAGTGTTTCTTGTTTCTTACAAACTTTATTAATGATCAGTCCTTTCCCTTGTCAAGGCTGATATATTATTTAATATTAGGTCGCCAATAAATTATAATTTTATGAAAATATTGTTCACTAAGGATGTAGTTTAATTAAAATTTTCTCCTAGGTATGTTGAAGGTGGCATGGGCTCTGTATCAATGGCCATTGCTAATGCAGCAAGGGAAGCAGGCGCTCATATTATCACAAATGCTGAGGTACAATTACTTTTTTGTTTCTATTTTGGGATTAGAAATAAAATTGTCGTTGGATGTATATTATAAAGTAGACAAAAGAGAACCTTGCATAGATTAATTGGTTAAGGCACCTTGAACCTCCCTACAAGCTGGAGGTTTGAATCTTCACTTCTAACACTTATTAAACTAATAAAAAAAAGTAAACAAAAGAGGAACAATAATTACTATGTAATTTTTTTCTTTGAACACAACTAAACTTTTCATCAATTATGGAAACATTTCGATATGTCTGTCTATCAACGACTCCAAAAAGGAGATTACTAGAAAACTTGTCAATTACAGTTTACAACACATACCATTTCCAGGAAAATTACAAAAAGCTATTGAATTCGCTGTGAAGAAGCTGCTTGAAGTTTAATCAAATCCAACAAACCCATGAAATTGAAGTTTAATCATGCACTATCTTGGTGTTTTTCTTGTCTCCATAGATATGTTTAAAGTTTGTTCTATAGATATTCTGCCTTTAATCACTTCAAAGATAACTTTGATTTAGCATGTCTTCTCTCTTGGTCTCTAAATTATCCACCCCTTTGAAGTTTAATCGCGGTTATGCTGATAGATACTAACCATTTGCAGTATAGAAAGTAAGATTTTCTTTATATAGAAGACTAACTTTGACTAAAAAGATGGGTCCGATCACATCCTCCCAAGAACTATCTCTTACTATGAACACTTTTCTATTCCTCTCTAGCCAAACCACAAAATAGTTGAGAATTGCGCCTACAAAAGAACCCGACCACTCAACATGTAGAATCCATAATAACCTCTTCTAACGCCTCCTGGGTGCTCAATCTCTACACAAAGGCTAAACTAAATTCCTATAAAAAATGCATTCAAACCCTGGTAGAAAAAGGGCATAACCTTATAACCCAAGGATACAATTGTACAACCTATGAAACAGATCCTGTTCGAGTAAGGTTGTTGGTAACGGACATAACCACAAAGGATGATTTAAATCTTCAACATCTCTACAAAGGGCATACTAGCTTGGTCCTAGAACACAAGAATAGGCTTTTTGTATAAAATCGTCAATATTAATCCTTCCCAAGAAGACCAACCACACAGAAAACCAAATTTTCTTTGGGATTTTTTCATAGAGATAAGAAGAAGGATTGGTGTGAGCAATGGATATAAGAGGAAGCCATAGGAAGGAACAAGCTTGATGCCTCAAGGGACCATAATCAAGGGGAGACACTCTCCATTTGGAGCAAGGGAAAAAGAGAAGCTAGAGAGAAGAGGGAAACATTTTCTTCTTACATCATATTACGGTGGAAACAATTGGAGTGGCTGGAAAAAGTATTTGTAAAATTGGCTCAAAATCCATTAATAAAAAATTCTTTGAAGGAGTTTTGATGATGATGGTGCTCAAAAGATGCAAAAAAGCTCAAATATGACTGGTCGGTTTTAGAAATAATTTCATTATCCAATGATGGTCAAAGAGATGGTCAAAGAGAGGTATTACAATTCCCGATGGTGTGGTCCATATTCTTGGAAATGACGAACACAAGGGGATAGAATAGAAGACATTGTGTACTTTAAACGTTTCAGCAAGAAAGGATAACAATCGTTTTCTCAAGTCGTTACTGGATTTAGAGAAGCAAATATTATATCCAAAGTTGAAGAGTGAGGAGAAAAAGAAGAAGATAGAAAGGATGGATGAGGAAGAATTTTGTATGGCCCTCAGTTGCCAATGCTTATGTTACAAGGGGCAGGCATTTCACCTCCTAATATGGGTGAATAAGGATAATTGACTTCTAAGCTGCGAGCGTGAGTTTTTAAGTCATGTCTAAGTTTTTGTGGAATTTTCTGGCTAGAACTCTCTTTTTGCTTATTTGGGAGGAGAGAAATCATAAGATTTTTGAAGACAAGTCATCTTTGTTTGATTCCAACATACTTCCTCTTGGTGGTGTTTCACTGGTAGGAAGTTATTTTGTAATTATAGTATTCAGATGATTATTTACAAGGGAAAAGTAAGAATGAACAACTGATAATGAAACCAAAATTCTGCAAATTCCTTTGAAACCTCATCTTTTGTAGTTCTATAGTGGGTGAGGTTGCTGCTACCTTCGGCCTTAAGGCTGTTCTTTTGTAGCCTTTCTTATGAATATATTTCTCAATTTATTAAAAAATAAATAAAGACTAAACAAAGGAGCAACTGGGATGTCCTATTCGTAACAAATATCACAGACAACTCTTTAAAAAAAAATAAATATCACAGACAATTGTTAGTGAGAATTGCTTATGTTTATGCATGTAATTCATATCAATGCATAAAATTGCATGCCGTCACTCGTTCTTTTTTGTTTTCTTTGTTAGGTATCAGAATTGATGGTTGAGGACTCTGGTAAAGTAAAAGGGGTCAGTATTTGCATCCTGCTGATTTTGAAGTTTTGATCAGAAAGTGATGGCACTGGAATTATATAGGTGCGTCTAGCTGATGGGACATGTGTGCAAGCTTCAACTGTTATGTCAAACGCAACGCCTTATAAAACGTTTATGGTATGCAATGTAAATTTTATAATGAATATTAATTTCTGCTTATAAAGATGCGGTCAAATTAGCACTTTATATTGTAATAGCTGGTTGAATTTCACCACAAATATGATAATATCGATTATATTTTGTACTTCTTATACACACAGGAACTAATGCCTAATGATATACTTCCTGATGAGTTTCTTCGAGCTATTAAACATGCTGATTACAGATCTGTAAGATCACTTTCTTTCTTTCTTTTTCTTCCTTTAATATTTATTTTCCCCTTTGTCCTATGAAAATGCTGAATTATCGTGGTGATTATAACATTTTCTTTAAAGTTTAAGGGCAATTGCTTAAGTTATAACAACCTCTTCCATGGGTGGTTCTTACATTTTCCCTAAATTTTATTCCTATTAATGAACTTTTTGTTTCTTCTCAAAAGCGAATTGATACAATCTTATTTGACAAATTTTTGTCATTCAATGAAACAGGCAACTACCAAAATTAACTTAGCAGTTGAGAAACTACCCCACTTTTCTTGTTGTAAGTTGAGTCCATCTGAAGCAGGACATCAGCTTGTAGGTACCATTCATATCGGTGCAGAAAGGTATGTTAGAGTAGCCCATCATCTTGTTATCTGCTTCTATTTTAAATCTAAGGAAGTGGTGGAAACTGATAATCTTCGAGTTTATAACTGCCAATTATGCAGGAGGATGCATTAAATTAATATTTGATCTCTGAAAATAATTCTCTTCTTGGACGGCAAGTGTAAGCAAAATACCAGATTGAAAGGAACTGTAGCACATCATTGTTTCCCTTTATCCTTGCCATTGGCATTAAGTTTGACTAAAAATATAAGAAGATTGATTCAGCTCTCTAAAATGTGAGCTGTTTTTCGAAGATACATGTGCTCATGTTGGTTATCTCAGTGTCGTGTGTTCTGCTGGTCACTTTCTTTGATAATTACAATTTGACATGCGACTTCATCATCCATGATAGAATGCTTTTCTTTCAATGTCATGCAAGATAGCATGTAGTTTCTTAGAACTTCAGTTGTTAAACCTTGTGCTTCTGATTTAGTATGGAGGAGATTGACTCGGCTTGTCAAGATGCTGTTAATGGCATACCGTCTAGAAGACCTATTGTTGAGATGACAATCCCCTCTATACTAGACAAGACAATATCTCCTCCAGGTCTACAACATATTATATTCAATCTACTTGTGACATTTATACATATTTACATAGTGTATTCCAAATAATGTCGGCATTTTCTTATTCTCTTAAGTTTTATTACTGGTGCACGTGCAACCACATATTGGAGAAGAAAGAATATTTAATTATCTTTTTTGGATAAGAATTCTCTTCATCGATAAGATGAAGTTATAAAAAAGGGGGGAAGACCCCATCCAAATGTGGTTATAAAAAACTCCTCCAATTAAATAATAGCACTCGTGCTATATATTCTTTTTTTGAAAAGGAAACAAGACTTTTCATTAATGCAATAGAGCACACGGCATTGTGAAAAAAGGTAGAGTTTTTGCACCAAGATAGAGCCAGAAAGATAAAGATTAAAAAAAACTATCAAAGCATTTCTCCTTTTCCTTGAATATGCGACTATTTCTTTCGTTCCAATGTTATATGAAAGGAAGGCCCTAATGACATTCAGCCATAAAACTTCCTTCTCTCATTGAAGGAATGTCCAACCAAAACAGAGGCCAGCAGCGTGAAAGGAAAAAGCCAGTGTTCCAACCAAAGTAGGAAAAAGCCAGTTCCCAGAAGTAGGATGAGAACATGAAATGAACAGATGTCTGGGTCTCTGAAGCACTCTTGCAAATAGGGCACTAGCTAGGGAGATGCTGAGCCAGGGAGATCTTTTTTGTAGCTTTGTATGGGTATTGATACATGAATGACAAAACTCCCAGATGAAATATTTAACCTTCTTAAGATAGCTCCCTTTCCCTATTCCTTAGAGTATTTTCTTTAGAAGATCCACATTGTACTCAGTATAGAGAGAAGAATACGCCTCGTATTATTCATAAGAAAGACTAGCATATATATAGGTACACAAGGAAACCCTAACTAAAGAATGCACAATTACTATAAAGGACATATATACAAAATAATATATATATCATAACACTCCCCCTCAAGCTGGAGCAAATATGTCAAACATGCCCAGCTTGTTGCAGAGATAATTTATTCTTGCTCCATTTAAAGCTTTAGTAAAGATATCTCCCAGTTGTTCTCCAGTCTTTACATATCTCGTGGACACCAACCCTTGTTGAATTTTCTCACGAATGAAATGACAATCTACTTCAATGTGTTTAGTCCTCTCATGAAACACTGGATTAGATGCAATGTGAAGTGCAGCTTGATTATCACACAACAATTTAGCTGGCATAGTAATATTGAAACCCATCTCAGTCAAAAATTGATGTATCCACACTATCTCACACACAGATTGTGCCATAGCTCTGTACTCTGACTCAGCACTTGAACGTGAAACCACATTCTGCTTCTTACTCTTCCATGACACCAAATTGCCTCCTACAAAGACACAATATCTAGACGTTGATCTTCTATCTTCTTTAGATCCTGCCCAATCAGCATCTGAAAAACATTCAACTTTTGTATGACCATGATCTTTATATAAGATTCCACGCCCAGGTGCAGCTTTTAGGTAGCATAAAATTTGTTCTACTGCAGCCCAATGATCCACGGTAGGTGAAGACATATATTGACTTACAACACTTACTGAATAAGCAATGTCTGGTCGTGTCACTGTCAGATAATTCAACTTCCCAACCAATCTTCTGTATCTCTCAGGATCTTTAAATGCTTCTCCTTCTTTAGTGAGTTGCAAATTAGGTATCATCGGAGTACTACATGGTTTAACTCCTAGTTTTCCTGTCTCAGATAACAAATCGAGTACATATTTCCGTTGCGACAAAAAGATACCTTTCTTGCTTCTCATCACTTCAATACCCAGAAAATATTTCAGTGCTCCCAGATCCTTAGTGTGGAATTGACCCTGAAGGAAAGTTTTCAAAGAAGATATACCTGATGTATCATTCCCAGTGATAACGATATCATCGACGTACACAACCAGTAGAGTTATACCCTTCTCAGATCGTCGATAGAAAACAGAATGATCAGATGTACTTTTCTTCATGCCAAATTGCTCAAGTGCTTGACTAAACTTACCAAACCATGCTCGTGGGCTCTGTTTCAATCCATACAACGATTTTCGAAGACGACAAACTTTATCACTCTCCCCCTGAGCAACAAACCCAGGTGGTTGCTCCATATATACTTCCTCTTGAAGATCACCATGGAGAAAAGCATTCTTAATGTCAAGTTGATGCAAATGCCAGCCTTCAGTAGCAGCCATGGAAATAAGTAAGCGAATAGAAGTGAATTTAGCAACCGGAGAAAACGTGTCAGAATAATCTATCCCATAAGTCTGAGCATAGCCTTTAGCAACAAGACGTGCTTTCAAACGAGCAACTGATCCGTTAGGGTTAACCTTAATTGTAAACACCCATTTACACCCAATGGCCTTCTTTCCTGCAGGACGAGATACTAAATCCCAAGTACCATTACCATCTAGAGCATTCATCTCTTCGATCATTGCATTACGCCAACCAGAATGGGATAAAGCTTCAGAAACAGAGTTAGGGATAGAGGTAGAATCAAGTGATGTAAGAAAAGAATATGTTGGTTGTGACAACTGGTGATAAGAAACAAATGAGGCAATAGGATAAGTACAAGAGCGTTTACCTTTACGAAGGGCAATGGGAAGCTCATCACGTGTTCCTGGATCAGATGTCGAAGAATCTTCTGGTACAGGACATGTGTCTGAAGGTAATGGTGATGGCCGTCTGGAGTAAACCTGAGTAATGGGTGGACGATGAGGAATAGATACTGAAGGAGATGGAGTAGGAAGGGAGGATGGAGAGACAATCTCATAGATAAGTAGGTCATCCTCCCCCTGACACGGACTTGACATGGATTGGCTAAAGGGCATATCTTCAAAAAACGTAACATCTGGAGAGACAAGATACTTGTTAAGACTAGGGCAATAACAACGATATCCCTTTTGAACTCGAGAATAACCAAGAAATATGCATTTTAAGGATTTTGGATCTAACTTAGTACGATGAGGGCTGACATCCCGAGCAAAACAAGTGCAACCAAATATCTTTGGTGTAATAGGAAACAAGGCTTTTGTTGGACAAAGAACACGATAAGGGATTTCACCATTAAGAACAGAGGAAGGCATTCTATTAATCAAAAAACAAGCGGTGGAAACTGCATCGGCCCAAAAATGTTTCGGAACCTGCATTTGAAAGGATAATGCTCGAGCAGTTTCAAGTAAATGCCGGTTTTTTCGTTCAGCGACCCCATTTTGGGATGGAGTGTCAGCACAAGAAGATTGATGAATAATCCCATTTTTACACAAGTAAGATCCAAGCATATGAGAAAAATATTCACCAGCATTATCAGTTCGAAGAGTTTTAAGAGAGGCATTAAACTGATTTTGAATTTCAGCATGAAAGGTACAAAAATGAGTAAGTAACTCAGAACGATTTTTCATTAAATATAACCAAGTCAGACGAGAATAATCGTCAACAAAAGTAACAAAGTATCGAAATCCAGTTTTGGACACTACAGGACAGGGACCCCAAACATCAGAATGAACTAATTCAAACGGAGCACTAGCTCGTTTATGGACTCTAGGACTCGAACTAAGACGATGAAATTTGGCAAACTGACAAGACTCACAATTCAACGAAGACAAAGAGTGAAATTCTGGATGAATTTTCTTTAACACTGACAAAGACGGATGACCTAAACGACAATGGACTTCAAACGGAGATGCAACACCAGAACAGGCCATAGCTTTTGGTATATGCTGATCAAAAGTGTAAAGGCCTTCAGACTCATATCCTTTACCAATAATCTTCTTCGTCAAACGATCCTGAAACAAGCAATAGCCAGGAAAAAATGAGACAAAACAATTAAGGTCACGAATAAGTTTACTAACAGAAATCAAGTTAAACGAAAGTCGAGGCAAATGCAAAACAGAAGACAAAGGGAGAGACGGGGTGAGATTAATGGTGCCTGATCCAAGAACAGAGGATGTGGATCCATCTGCCAAAGTGACAGTGGGAAAAGGTGCAGGTGACAAAGAGGTAGAAAATAAGCTAGAATTACCTGTCATATGAGCTGTGGCACCAGAGTCTATGACCCATTTAGTGGAGGATGTAAGGAGACAATGATTCGTATTACCTGATTCAGCAAGAGTGGCAATAGGATTCGAAGAAGAAGATGCTTGCAATGATTCCTGATACATCTGGAATTTAGCAAACTCGTCTGCAGAAATAGTAACCGACCTCTCAGATGTATCATTGGTGGAGGCAAGCTGAGCAACTTGAGGCCATCAACCTTTATTCAACAATTTTCGACAGTCACGTTTCATGTGACCCGGCTTACGACAATAGTGACATATTATATCCTGTGAATCTTGTCGTCGATTATCAGAACCCGGTCTCTGAGTGTTGATGTTCATCCCTTTAGTGACCTTAGAATTATTCCGACTAAAGAGAGCACTATTAGACTGAGGAACAGATGGACCAGATGAAAGATTTTCTGTACGGAGGACTCTACTAAAGGCTTCGTCTAGAGAAGGGATCTCAGATCCAGATAGAATTTGTGATTTAGCCATCTCAAATTCTGGCGAAAGTCCATTCAGAAAGCTCATGACACCCATCTTCTCTCGCTGAGCTTGTTGAACCTTTATATCCGTACTAAATGGAAGTAATGTATTAAGTTCTGCACACGCTTTCTTAACTTGCATAAAATAGTTCGTAACAGACTGTTCTTTCTGTTCTGCATGAAAGAAGGCTGTGCAAACTTCGTACATTCTATTAACTTGCTCTTTTCTTGAGTATAAGAACTCTAAAAACTGGAGCAATTCCTTCACAGAATCACAATGATTCACCAAGCCAACAACCTCCGTCTCGATCGAATTCTTGATTTGAATATACAATCTAGCATCATCTCGAAGCCAAGCCTTCCTTGTGTCATCCTCTGGTGCATCCTGATCAATGATCATCCATCTCTGTACTTCGCAGATAAAACCGAATTGTTCGACTCCAATCATAGTAATTAGAGCCATTTAATTTGTGTTCCGTGATTTTGGACGAAAGAGGGACCATATTAGAGACCACCACAGGTTTCATCTCAACCATTAGTTACCAAATAGAGGCAGCAGATAAACCCAATAGACAAAAAAAACATATCTGGACAGCAAGAAACAGTACCTAATCCCACAAAAATCGTCAAACCCGAGACCAAAACAGTGTGTATCGTCAAAACAAACTACACAGATTGGCCGAAAATAGCAACCCGAACAAAACCCAAGCGGCGGAAGATGGAACGGCGGTGTCACGCGCCTTCACGCGCCGGCGCGTGGTGGCGGAGTCAGTAGCTTCAGGCGGCGCGTGGGGCTCACGCGCGGACTTTTCCGGCGACGGCGACGGCGCTTCGACTCTTCTGACGGCGGCGCTCCTCCTGAGGTAGGTGGTGTTGACAAACGGCCACTCTAACGTGATGACCCAAACTTCAAACCCTAACCTCAAAGAGAAAACCCTAATCGCCAAAAACCTTCTAAAACCCTAGGGGTGCTCTGATATCATGTACTCAGTATAGAGAGAAGAATACGCCTCGTATTATTCATAAGAAAGACTAGCATATATATAGGTACACAAGGAAACCCTAACTAAAGAATGTACAATTACTATAAAGGACATATATACAAAATAATATATATATCATAACACACATGATGCAAGGTCCATCGTGAGAGATTTAGTTGAGAAGGAGCCCTTTCTATTTGGCTTCCACATCCCACATCATCCGTCTCCGATAGATGAATGGAGGATAATAAGTGGGAAAGTGTGGCCCATTCAGTAATTTCATCTTCTTCGAGGCTACTACTCAAGCCTAAATGCTAACAAGCATTGGATTAATTCCAAAGATCATAAATAGTGGCCTCCTACTTATTGGAAAGAGCAAACAGCAAGAGGAAAGATTGTTTGAGAGGGTCATTTCTGATCCAAAAGTCAGTCCAAAACAGTATGGATGTACCATTTTCTACTTTACAGAAGTACTGGAAATAGATGGGATCTTGTTGTTTCATGATCAATCTCCAAGGGCCTTGTGAAGAGAATCGAAATATTACCTGGCTTGTGAGCCTACCATATTTTGCAGCAATGACCCGTCTCCAAAGTAAATCTTTTTCCTCGTAAAACTGTGAAATCCACTTTGCTGAAAGTGCTTGATTCTTTTGTTGAAGCCCAATAATACCGAGGCCTCCTTTATCTATAGGGAAAATGATCTTCTTCCATTTGAGGAGGAGGTGTATACTGCCCCTATCTTTGCGATCATTCCATAGTAAGTTCCTAAAGATATTCTCTAGCGTTGTTGCAACTTTGGTGGGAAGAGGGAAAAAAGAGAGAAGGTAAATGGAAAGGTTGGAGAGAGTGGCACAAATAAGAGTGAGTTTACCCCCCTTTGATATGTGGGAGTACTAATAGGGTATCTTGGAGATAGTAGTAACTAGTAAGGGTATTAAGGGTAATTAGCTAGAGAGTCTTGGTTATAAATAGGAGTAGGGTTTGTAGAAAAGGGAGTCATATTTTGGTAAGTCAGTCCGTAGTGGATTGGTTGTGGGAGAGATTTAGCCCTCTCGAAAGGCTATAGGTATTGTAATTTTTTATTGATATTGCAATATAGTTCTATCTTTGTGTTAGAGTGATTTCTTCTTAGTGGTATCCTAACAGAGTTTACCCCCCTTTGATATATGAGTGTTCATCCTTGAATCCGTCTCCCACCCAACCTTCTCAATAATTGAAGTACTGAAAGAGAATGCTTAATGAATACAATTATGCAGAATTCCTAATTAATTAAGTGTTTGGCCAATGTCCCTATTTGCACCTAAAATTTTTTGCTAGGGAGGAGATTAAAGATGATTCACAGTTCAAACCCAAAAATTCAGATTTCTGATGATTTATGTTTAGACCAAATGCCTCCTCAAAAAGCTTGATGGTATAGAACAATATTGTATTAATTATTATTTATAGCACCTTCCAATAGTTTTTGGAAAAAATTGCACAAACTACTCTTGAGTTATAGGGTTAATTGCTTCCTTAAATTTTTATTTTCCCCTCAAACTTACAAATTTATTGCAATTAAACCTTATTACTGTGCTATAACACTATGAATGGCCAGTCGGAAAATACATAAACTATCCCAAAATTATAGGTGTTGGTACAAATAAACCCTCAAATTATAGATATAGATATTGTCACAAACGTACAAATACACTCAAAATTTTAAATTGAATAAGTTAAAAAATTTTGACCATGAGAATATTATTTCAATATTCCATAATTACATTATTAATTATGAAATGATCATCGATGATCGGAAGATGTAAATTATATTCACATGTTATATTCTTAAAAAATTAAATTGCTAATTTTCCTAAAACAGTTGTATCAAAAAATTTATAGGGAAGTGTTCAGATCAAGACAAGCATGGAATACATAATTAAAACACAATAATGATTTAAAAAATTTTGGAGCCTCGTTGAGTCCGGACTATGGTCAGCATTGGAATGTGGACATTGGGAATACACAACAAAAATACACAATAACAATAAGTTTGGGATTGGGAAAGGAGGATGTGGAATTGATTTAGGAGATTTAATTGTTATTTACCTTCACAAGGGACATACACTTTCGGGACAGTATAACAAGTTTCATAAAACATGATGACTTCACCCTTACTAGTTACTATGCTTGTAAATAGGATGCTGGTCTTCCATCTATGTGGTCTGAAGTATATGTTTATGAACAACGAATTGTGACTGAATTAATGGAGTCTTTTGTCTTGTAGGCAAGCATGTGATCAATTTATTTATTCAGTATACTCCATACAAATCCTCTGATGGTTCCTGGGAAGATCCTATTTATAGGGTGAGTTCAGTTCTAGAATGAATATGAAGTTGTTTACTTTGTGTACTGTAATAGGAGATATGAGCATCGATACTTTGTAGAGTTCCCCTGTTTTAATACCCTTGTTCTTCTTTCATCCTTCTTCCAATTACTCGTTCAACACACACCATAATTCATATATAAGCCATTTGATGGCTCCTCTTTGGAAATCTTGCTTATAGGGTAAGTTCGGTTGTAGATATCTTGGATTCTTCTTGCAGGTTTAATTTGCTTGAGGACAACTTCTACAAGCCTGTGTGCAATGTGTTTTTAACAATGTTTACTCCAAGAATGCTTAATGATGTTGAAAGTTGAATTGTTTAATTTCATTAATTTTGGTGCATTTTTATTAATACAGCTTTAAGCTTTGAGTTCTCTCTTTACAGGAATCGTTTGCTCAAAGATGTTTTGCCTTGATAGATGAATATGCCCCTGGGTTTAGCTCATCAATTATCGGTTATGACATGTTAACTCCCCCTGATCTTGAAAGAGAAATTGGTCTGACAGGTAAAAAAAAACTTCTGCAGGAATGTTGGTCTAGTCATCTTGTACAATTCAATGGAGAGTGTGTTTGGCATGTCTTTTTAATTGCTTAGGAATGACCAAAAGTGCTTTTTTTTTAAATGGTTGTGTTTGGTTAAAATTTTAAAGAGTGGAAAAATATACTTTTGACCCATTAAAAGTGCTTTTTAAATTTTTTGATAATCAAGTGGTTTGAGAAATTAAAAAATGGTATAAAAAGCACTTATAAAGTGCTCTTTAAAGGAAATGTTTAACTAATTTTCTTCCAAAAGTGTTTATCTAATAGTCAATAGGTGCTTTATTTAAAATCAAATTTTTTAGAAGGCATTCAAAACACACTAATTTGGAAACAAAATGGAGTTGACTTTTATTCATTTGTAAAAAACGCAGGCTCTTATGTAAAGTTAATAACTCAAGATTGTCAAAATTTCCTTTTGCAGGAGGGAATATCTTTCATGGCTCCATGGGGTTGGATTCGCTCTTCCTTTTGCGGCCAGTTAAAGGATGGTAAGTCAGTCTTAAACGAAGTAATGACATTTAAATTGGTTAAATTACAAATTTAGCCCCTATAGTTTGGAGAAAGTTAGAGTTTAGTCCTTATAGTTTTAAAAGTTAGAATTTCGTCTTTATGGTTTGATAAAACTCTTGAGACTATTTATGAGAGATTTATCAAACAGAGACTATTTAGGAGAGTTTTATTAAATCATAGGGACGGATTCTAACTCTTAAAACCATAGGGGGACTAAATTCTAACTTTTTCTAAACTATAGGACCAAATTTGTGATTTAACTATTTAAATTCAAAGTTTGTAACTAAAATTGACTTGCCCTCTAAATGGGGGGGGGGGGGGGGGGGGGGGGGGCGGGGATAGAGTGTTTTTTTTTTTTTTTTAAAAAAAAAAAAAAATTATAAATTTGTGGTTTGAATGTTCCTTTTGGGGCTTGTGAAATTCAGGTCAAATTATAGAAGTCCAGTGAAAGGGCTGTATTTGTGTGGAAGTGGTGCCCATCCTGGAGGTGGTGTGATGGGGGCACCTGGTCGTAATGCTGCAAACTTGGTTCTTCAAGATTTGGACAGACAAAGCTGAGCTCATAAACAAAACAAACCATCATTTTGCCCAAAATATTACCCTCTTTTCTTCTACGTTGTGTTGCCATGCGTAGGGACAACAATTGCTAATAATTGCTAATACTATAGTGTAGTTTAGAATGACTTTTGAGTTTTGAGAGGGGTTGAAAAGTGCTTTTAGTCCAAACTACTTTAACCAAATGTAGTAGTGTTAAATGGTAATCAATTGAGATTAGTCATGCTATGTGTGAGCTAGCCTGGTCTGTAAAATTACATTTTTTTAAAATTTGCATGGTTTTAGTTTAATCAAGGTTGATTTTGAATTTTTTTTGAAAATACTAAAAATTAAAGTATATAATTAGTGAACCACTATGAATTGGCCCAATGGTCAATAAAAACTATGTAAATAATAAATAACTCAAAGAGAGTAGGGCCAAGCTATGGTGGCCACGTATATTGGATTTAATATCCTATTAGTTACCTTGGTAACTAAATGTAGTAGGGTCAAGCGATTGTCTCATGAGAATAGTTGGTTTTGTGCATAAGCTGACCTAGACAATTATCCTTACATGTTGAACTTTTTTTTGAAAAAAAAACATTAAAATAGGACAAATATATAATTTTTGTGATTGAAATTTTATGAGCGGAATTGATTTGTGAATTTTTCTAATATTTGTCAGAGTCTCGAATAGATGTCTACGGGGCGGGGTTGAATTGGGGATGACTTCCCCGTCCACGTCCTCACCTCCCATTTCATTTTCCGTCCTTGCGAAATTTCTAGTTTAGAATTTTATTTTTTAAAAATTTTAATTAAATAAACGTTTTTTTAAAGGAAAATTCTATTTAAATTGTTAATTTCTAAGAAGAAATTTCAATTTAAAGAGATTTTTTTTTAAAATTTCCTTAAAAAAAACAAAAATTATTCCATCAAAGTTTAAATTTAGGATTTATTTTATATGTATAAAAATATATATTAAAAATAAATAAAGAAATCGGGTCGGGGATTCCCCGTTCCCGTTTAGCTCACATGGAAAAATTGCTTTCCACTCCCTCTCCATTTCCACTTAAAATGGGAATTCTCTCGGGGACTTGCTCCTGTGGAAAAAATGAACACTTTAGTCTCACACATGGCATGAAATTACATAAAAACTCTAGAATAGAAATAAAGGACAAGTTACTCATGTTCGTTTTAAAAGAATGGTTATAAATAACTAAAACCAATCCAATTAAAATATTTTTTAGTTAAGTTGAGTTGGATTCATTAGTTAGAATAGTCAGAAATGAAAAAATTGCAACCCAAATAATGGAATTATTGGAACTTAAAATCTAGGTTAAATTACAAATTTAGTCTCTAAATTTTTAACTCTGCTGACACAAATCTCAGGTCTCTAAACTTTAAAATTTTTTTAATAGGTTTTTAAACTTTTAATTTTGTATTTAATGTGTCTCTAAACTTTAAAAAATATCAAATAAAACTATAAACTTTCGATTTTACATCTAGTATGTCTTTCAACTTTCAAATTTTGTGTTTAATTGGTCATCAATTTATTGGACATTTTTTTAAAAAATACACAAACTTATTGGACATAAAATTAAAAATTTAACGTCCTATTAGACAAATTAAATTTTATGTCTAATAGAATCGTTAATTTTAAAAAATGCTGAGGTAAGGAGTAGATACAAAATTGACTCATATATATATATATATATATATATATATATATATATATATATATATATATATATATATATATATATATAAGATTAAAAATCCATGAACTCATTTAGACACAAACATAAAAGTTTGAGATTAAACTTGTAATTTAACCTAATATATATATATCTATATTTTTGAAAAATGGAACTTAAATTTACTTTGACCTGCCTGACCAACGCCTGTAGGCTTTTTTTTTTTTTGGGAAAAAATACCTTTTTAGTCCCTGACTTTTCAGCTATAGGTGCTTTTAGTCCCTAAGTTTTCAAAATGGACCATTTTGGTCCCTGAATTTTGATAAATAGGTTTAAATGGTCCCTGCCGTTGTTTTTTCCGTTTCTACAGTAACAGTACAATTTATTATTATTTTTTTTAATATTCTGATAGTGATGGATAAAAATAAACAATAAATAATAATAATAAAAAATATTCTCTCTCCACTCACCTCAGGCCCCGACTCCACTTCCCCTTCTCCTCTCTGTCTCTCCTCTCAGTCACGCCTAACCCCATTTCCCATCATCTTCTTCCCACCAAAACTAAAGTGTTTATCTCCCATCCTCATGTTCTCTCTAAAATCCCAGAGTGTATTTTTTTTTAATATTTTGAATGATGACAGTGAAGGGGAAATTAGACCATGGCCGAATCGCAGAAACAGGGGAAATCAGACCAATCTGAATCCTCCAGGAAGTCAAAATCATCGATATCTTCTACGGCCAGATCGGAGTCTCAGGCGCTGACGGTGATCGATTCCGATGACGAATTGAAAACGGCGGAGGTCAGATCGAGAGGATCAGAGATTTGTTGTAAGGCAGAGAACTCACTCCGTTTTTTTCGTTCAGAGCATCTGTTAAAACAGAGAGTAAATGGGTCTTGAAATTTTCCTGCAATTACGCTTTTGTCCGGCAGAGTTCCTTTATACACCGTACCAAAGTCGCCACTCCCTATTTGGGTCTTGAAATTGTTCGTTGCAGTCACAATCTCGTCGTATCCGTACCGGACTGGTAAGCCCGAAATCAACGTCATATCGAGCTCCATCGATGAAGAAGAGTCCGACCGCTGCAGCATCATCGACACCCTCAATCTTCTAAACCAAATGCAATCCTTCAGAAATGGGAGTCATTTGGAGAGTTTTTATGTATCCAACACAACTTCTGAGGAACAATCTTGGTAGAAAATCCCCAAACAGGAACAATTCCTCGCGAGCAAAAATCTTTACAGAATTGCAAGTCTAACTCCATGATTAGCAGGTTCCATAAAATTATTTGCAAAATAATCAACAATATTAATCAATCTCAAATATGAAAAGCTCGAATTCAATTCCCTTCCAATACTACCACAAGGAGAAGCAAGAGAAATTGATGGATCAGCTGGAACACAACCATTGTTGTTCTGTGAATCTCCCGTTATTGATCAACCATTGTCGTCTCCTACGATGGCGGAAAGGAGACGCCGGCGAGGAGCTTTGGCAGAGGGGAGTGGAGGTGGGGGGCGTGGGGGTAAGGTGAGTGGAGAGAGAAGATTTTTTTAGTATTATTATTTATTGTTTATTTTTATCCATCACTATCAGAATATTAAAAAAATAATAAAAAATTACACTGTTAATGTAGAAACGGAAAAAGCAACGGCAGGGATCATTTAAACCTATTTATCAAAACTCAGGGATCAAAAGGATCCATTTTAAAAATTTAGGGACTAAAAGCACCTATAACTGAAAAGTCAGGGATTAAAAAGGTATTTTTTTCTTTTTTTTTTTTTTTTTTAGTTCACGTCTTTGGAATTCACGTTATTAAAATATGAATTTCTTTTTTCCTTTTAAGATCGTTACAGAAATTTTGTTAATTGTGGTCTCATTTTACAGAAAGCAGGGTTTAGTGGTTCAGTAGCGCACTTCGAAAGCTCTAGGTCAGCGTCTTCCCTATCCTTTAGCACAACATTTGAGATCGACCCAACTGAAACTTTTGCTTATCGGACCGTCCTGCACTTCACCCATGAGGTTCGTTTTCCAATTCTTATTCTGTTTTTTCTTTTTCTGTTTTGAGCTTCATTTCATTTCATGTGTTTTTTGAGGTTGATTTTGGGTGGGTGGTGAACTACGAAAATTTTATCAAATGAAGTTCTGCTGTAATTTGCTGCTGTTTCATCATGTGTCGCATGGTTTTGCTCTTTTGTACTCTAAAAATAAGTTAACCTTCATTGTGGCATTTCCTTTGATTCGTTGAATGGGTTTAAGCTCTCTTAACTTCATTCTCTAGCTCATATGTTGGACCCTGAAAGTGAAATGCATTTTCTAGAAAAATTTGATTACGGTTTGAAAGTTTTGTCAAAATGGGCTCCGAAGGGAGAATAAAAATGAATTTATTCTTTCTTCTGTTCTCCTAAAACAATTTTGGTGACTGAGAAAGAGGACGAATTACTGACGGTTGGAAAAGAGAATTGGTTGAAATTCTTTTTTTCTAATTAATCTCACGCAATCACTTTGAAGAAGGGGAGAAAACACCTAGGTATACTAATTCAAATAAACCAAACGCCTGACCCTTTTCCTCATTCTTTTTCCCCAGTAACTGTAGTGTTTGGCTAAATTGAGTCTCTCCAACTGACCAAATGGATGGTGGAATTGTTTGGCTCCACAACATTTGACATAAGAAAATTGGTAGGGTATTTAGTTAGCACCATGGACCTACGGGCTAACTTCATTATATAACATATTTTACCACTACTCAACGGTAGAACACACTTGAAGCTTTTTGAGAGACTTTAAGAACCTCGTTTCTCCATGGCTAAATATTTGAAAATAATCTATATAGCATACTAATTATCTTCATCTTGTTGACTGGTGCCTAAACTCTGCTGATCCTAATTTATGGCTGATGGTCGGATTCCTGTAGAATGATATTTTCAGTTATTCAATTTTACGGTTTCTGTTTGTTAATCTTATTTAAAGGTATATTTGATACAGTTGCTTTAAAATAAATTTCAGCTGCTGATTCTGTAGCTCGGAGAGTAAACATTTTAGTGATACCGTGCAGCAATAAGGAGAGAGATTTCATACGATGATTTTGTCGGGATTGAGTGGCAAACCCTCAAAATGTTGTCTTCTGAGACCTAGTACCAGGATTCAACGTGAGCTGGTTTCACCTTTTTCCAATGGGTACTTTAGAGAAAATATTGATTTGCAATACCTCAAAAGGTTCTGCTCACTAATACACAATATTGTTCTGTTGTGGTCTTTCCAATTCATCATTCATTTACCTTGTTGTTTAATGCAGAAGTTACAGGACGGGTCCTGCTCTTCGATGCAAAACTCTCCAGATTCGACACACTACTAGGTGTGCATTTGATGCTTCTTCCGGAGATTTTGCAAATGATTCTGCCGGTAATGTTCTTATTCCCTTGTTGAAATGGTATAGTTAATAAGCTATGTGGCTTGAAAGGGAAAATTAGAAGTTTGGGCCTTTCCTTATGCTAAATGTGTCAAGAGTAGAGTATAGGTTGTCAGTCTTCTTCCTGTTCTCGATCTAACACATTACCAGATTAGATGGTTGGAATTTTTTTGTTGCACGTCAAAGAAGTTAAATATTAAATGACTAGTAGTTTCAAAAGTTTAAGTTATTAGATTAGCCCTTATTTATTTATGGCACATATCCTTGTGTCTAATTGGTCCCTAAGTTTTTGAATCTTATAATTTAACTTATTAAATTTGTGAAATAGGCCTAAATTATTCTTGTCGATTGTTTTCTATTAGCCATAATAACAAAAAACGACCAGGGGGTGGCAGAGGGAAATTGGGGAAGAAGAGAGGGAATCAAGGAAGAGAGGTTAGAAAGGTGAATCAAGAATATGAAGGAAAGCTTTTCTTGATAAAAGTTTATGTATTTATTTATTTTTTTTTAGAAAAAAACAATCATTTCATTTATCATATGAAATTGCAAAAGAAAGGGGAAGAGGAGCCCCCAAAGCCCAAAGAATTACAAAAACTATAGACAAAAGAGAGGTAAGGCTATAGTAACAAAAGATCGGTGTTTGTTTACACCAAGATAGAGCTAAAGAAGAGAGTGATTCAAAGAAACGATCAAAATGACGTTCCTTATCTTTGAAGATTCGGGAATTCTGATCATTCCACAAGGTCCAAAGGAATGCTCCAATGAAGTTAAGCCAAAGCACTTTCTTCTCCTTCTTGAAGAGGTGGCCTTGGAGCGTACAAGCTGGGGAAGAAAAAGAGATGGAATCAAGGTAGAGAAAGAGAGAGAGGAAAGGTAAATCAAGGTGAGGAAGAAAATAAACTTTTTTTCTAAAAAAAAGTAAAAATATAGTTTTTTGTGAAATAAGCTATAGAAAAATTCAAAATTAAGTTCTTTTATGCCGTGTCAGTATCATTAAATATTACAAAGTTAATTAAAAACATGTTCAACAAGCTTTGCGTTATAGGCTATAGCTAACAGAAAATTAACAGTAGGGGACCATTTAGACTAATTTTACAACCCTCAAGGGTTAAATTGTTAGATTTGGAAACTTAGGATCAAAATACTTGTAAAAGGGACAAACTCATGGCAGAAATTTTGATTTTCCATTTTTTTAAATATAAACTATTGATCCGCTCTGTCTCAATGGATTAAAACTTCGATTATTAGGACCTGAAACATGGATTATCAATCTTAAATTACTACACTGGGATTATAAAATATGATTTTCTACACAATATCATATTAAATTACTTGTATGTCTAATAAATCTACTCATTCATTTATTGACGTTGATAATATTTACTGTAATTGTATTAAACTTGCTCCACATTCCATTTTGACTCATAAGATTATAACACAATTTCCCAGCTCGACTTTTTTTTCTCAAATTAGCTTTGCTCATCTCTAAGCTTGCTTCTTGACTTTCTCTGCTAGTGCAGCTGTATTCCCTCGAATTCATATAAGGGATCCATACAAACGGCTTGGCATAAGCAAGGAAGCATCTGAAGATGAAATTCAAGCTGCCAGAAACTTCCTCATTCATAGATACGCAGGGCACAAAGAAAGTGTTGATGCCATTGAAGCAGCTCATGATAAAATTATTATGCAACAATTTTACGACAGAAAGAACCCAAAAATTGATATCAAGAAAAAGGTCAGGGAAGTCAATCAGTCCCGAGTTGTGCAGGCCATAAGGAGCAGGTTCCAAACACCATCTACAAAGTTCATAATCAAGTCATCAATTGCATTTTTAGTTATTGGAGTTCTCACCATTCTCTTTCCAACTGAGGAAGGCCCAACCCTTCAGGTTGCTATATCACTCATAGCTACTTTCTATTTCATACACGATCGACTGAAGAGCAAACTCCGAGCATTCCTCTATGGGTACGTCTAGAATATTCATCTTGTTTCCTTTTTGAACTTTATAATAGAACATAAATATAAATCGAGTATGAACCATCCTTTTTTGTTGAGTGGCTGGTTACTCTTTTTCTTTCCTGCAACATATAGAATAGAATTCAATGGTCTCTGATAAGATAACCGAGTTTGATTTATGGGAGTTTTTCAATTGTACAGAGCTGGAGCTTTCATATTCTCATGGCTGTTGGGAACCTTTTTGATGGTATCTGTGATCCCCCCTGTAATAAAAGGACTGAGAGGCTTTGAAGTAACCACTTCATTAATAACCTATATCTTACTCTGGGTTTCATCTACATATTTAAAGTAGCAAAGCAAAGGTTTTCTTCTATTGTGAGATTCCAATTTTTCTGGCGGAGCTTCTGATTCCTTGTGTTCTGCTTCCTTGCCCCTTCGGTTGGTTTATGTAGAGGAATGTTGTTGAAATTGGAAGGGTTCTTTGTTTTAGAATTGAGAAGGATGTAAACCATTACAGATGGAAACTGTAGGTTAGTTGTTTGTTATCATCTATATTTCATCTTTTGTTGCAATGATAATCCTTGTGCAGTATTTTTGAATGCGCGAAGCGTGTTGAGTTGCTGTAACTTTGTTTTTTTTGGAGTTGAAGCCTGAGGCATTACCTACAAACTACAAAGTGTGGACTTTAGCGAGGTGAGGTGCCATGTCATATGAAAAATAG
Source organism: Trichosanthes truncata (assembly GCA_033996785.1). NCBI lineage: Eukaryota > Viridiplantae > Streptophyta > Magnoliopsida > Cucurbitales > Cucurbitaceae > Trichosanthes > Trichosanthes truncata. The sequence continues at coordinate 77,439,513 of JAWPNB010000003.1, forward strand.
TTTTAATTCAGTTTAAAAATCATAAATCATTCATAGTTCTAACTCTTGTAATTTGGTTCTCATAATATTTTCTTCCTAATACTTTACGTGACAATTTAATTTCATCAAGCCTCTAATATCACGATAATTCAGTATATGAATAAATATATAATCGTCTTATTTATCCACTTGCATTGCATTGTTAGATATCAAATTGTTATGTTGAAATCATTAGTAGAAGAATAATCAAAGGGGAAAAAAACTAACCAAGTGAATAAGAGACATCCAGCCACGCAGAATTTTGACTTAATAATTTAGCGAAATTTAGGAAAGTTTTGGCTATTTTTTAAAACCTTTATTTAAATATAGGCATACAGATAAATTTCCCTATTGTTAGTATTAAAAAAAAATCTTGAATAACTTATAACTATGACGATAATCGATATGAATTTTAATTTATAAAATATTAAGGATTTATAGAACGATTATATGAAAAGAAACAACATAGAGTTAATTTTATAATTGTTTATAATTAATGGCAATAGTCAAGAAAAGGGATTTAATTACTATCTAAAAAAAGAAAAGTGATTTATTTAAATTCCATCCATTATTTAAAGATGCTACAATAATTACATAAATGCCCACACAGTTTGTGCTCCTCAATTTGATTTTAAGGATAATACATACAGAGTGAAGCTAAGCATGAGGGATTGATTGGTGGTTGAGCTTCAAACATATTTGCTACCAATAGAGGCTTGGCACTCTGACAGCCAAAGGTCCATCTTTTCCACTAACTGCTGCCTAACTTTGTAAACTGCATCAGGGGAGGTACACTTCTGAGCATCACCTGAAGACACAGACACAGACATCAGATGCAATTTCCACAAATGCCATGGACGAACAACTAGATTGCACATAGTTTTGGTTTGGTTTTGTTCATCCGATATTAGTAGTGATTTAACATTTTACTAGACTTGAAGTATATATGTAGGATTTAAAGTTAATGTAGTCTTTGAGGATGCATGTACGTGACTGCAAAACTGATCAAACAGGAGGGGAAAAAGAGGCATTTTTAAAGTGAATTCACATTTAAACCATAAGTTTGAAAAATCAAATTTCATATAAATATACATTTGATTGACTTAGGAAGTTCAATCTTATGATCTGTATACAGAAGGAAGAGAAGGATATAACGGAAGATCTTTACATACCTTCAATATTTGGTGGAGATTGAGGACATCCTCGCAAATCAGTTCCATGGCCACAGTTGTGACATGTCATGAGGTACGATGGCACTGAGTTAAAATAAAACTATACATTAGAAAAGGGTAAGAAAGAAAAGACGAAGAAGAATTGTAAATAATATTGTGAATGATTGGCCTAACCAAATGGTCATTCATTTATGTAAAATGTTGTTGACATGATTAAACAGAATCAATGAAAATCCTTAGATGCAACCTAAGAAGTACGGACGCTCATGTCAAATAGAATCAATGAAAATTTTTAGATGCAACCTAAGAAGCACGAATATTTTAGTTTGGCTAACATGTCAGTGTCGGACACTTGAACACTCCGACACTTGTTGGACATGTATCGGACACTTGTTAGTATAGTAGATATGTGTTAGACCCTAGTTGTATAAAGTCAATATCCCAACATTTGTTAAATGCACATTGAACACTTGTTAAGCATACTAAATAATAATATACGACAAAAATAATAAATTTTGAGAGTGAAATACATCAAACTCATTTTTTTAAGCATATAAGGAGTTGTTTGGAGAATGAGTTATAATAACCTGTAGAGTACTTTGCACCCCAAACAGACTATTATAGCTCCAAACTAAATAACTCTGCATTTTAAATAATATTATATTATTCTACAGACTATTATAACATATGTTATTATAACTCACTCAACGCCCCAGATAGCCCCTAAATGCATAAACGTATAATTGCCATGTCCGTGTCCTAGATTTTTATAAAAATGACGTGTCACCGTATCCATATCATGTTGGATTTGTGTCTTGTATCCATATCTGTGTTTCTTAGGATCCGACAGAAACTCTTCCAGTCAAAACCACAAAGCAATCTGAGAGCAATTAACTTGGCCCAAAATCACTTCAAGTCTGGAAAGTTCACGTAACCTAGTGGAATGAATATTAGGGGTCAAAATAATTCAGCACTCACTGTCTGGAGATGATATTTGCTTGGATGCATGACGCCAAGGATCCTGTGAACCGTTTGTAAAAACAATTTTTGAACCTGCAAAAGAAATTCCTTTTTCATAAGACATTTAAAATGAGACTGAACAGTATCACTGCCCTTGTTTATGGCAAAACAAGCAGAGTCCGTTACTGAAAGGTTTAAGCTTATCCACATGCAATGCAAAAAGCTTTGCATATCTTGTTGAACTGGCCTAAGAGTGCTTTGATTTTAATTACTAAAAATAAGAAGAAATTACAGGGATGGAAATTAAAGCGACCGACTTCTCAAAGTTTAGAGCATAGAACCTATTATATAATAAACTAAAGTGAAGTAGAGGTAGCCAGAAAAGAAGTCCAAGTACCCACCAGCAATTTTTGTACCTCCATAGTAAATATTTGTTGTGACAACATCAGGATAGATACCCTCTCCAAAAACATTCTTGCAGAGATCCAGATGATATCTGCCATTATATGAGCTATTTATAAATCACAGCAAACAAGGGAACATGGAAATGTGATACGAATTCACTGATCAAAAGCATGGAGTCCATGAAGAGGTGACCGGAAGGTTACCTTAAATCTACTTTGGAGGATCGAATGCTATCATTTGCAGGTGCTACCTGGAAATATGCAACTTCAGTACAAACTTGAAACCACCACAACCGGTCAGCACTATCTTCACCCAGAGTGGTATTTTTTAAGTGTTTCTGATTGTAAGTCTGAACGTTAGAACCAAAACTTCCAAGGAAATAATCTTTAACATATTTAGCATAGGCATCCTGCAGGAGAAAATATGCCATTCAAAGAGTAAGATTTCTGAGAAAAAGTTGATAGATATAATGTATGTCTGTGCGAAGTTGCAAACATGCATGTTATGAACAGAGCAGAAACCTGTAGATTATCCTTAAAACGTGTCTGTTTAAAGGACACTGCAGTATAGATGGGAGGTCGGAAATTATTTATTTTGCATGGGTTTATTGAAGGGAACTTTTTCGACATGGTTGGCCTAACTAAACCTTCAAGCAACAATTTTTTATAGACCAACCAAATTTGGCAGCTATGCTAGGAGGGCTAAACAGGGAAATTAATCGTGGGATGGGAACAGAGTTTGATATGATTATTTGGGGATAGAAACAAGTATATCAAGGCTAGTGATAGGCAAGCAGAAGTTGATAACTAAATTCTGTGGCCTTATCAAAAGGCCATCACCTTTCTTGTACTCAAAGCTATTTTTATTATTATTCTTTTCCAAAAATAATTTACTGTAGGTCCTAATGGTAGGGAAGAAAGCCAAGGCATGTGTGGGAGTCTGAGAGTTGTGGTTTGATATGCAACAATTACCTCTGGGTTGGATAGGACATTGAAACATCTCAGGAAGATTGTGGCTGTGGTTTTGCTGATGCTAGATAACACACAAAGGTCAGCTACAGAGGGCATTGTGAACACTTCAAGAATCTATTGGTAGTCGCTTAACAGATAAATCTACTACGCTGGTAGTTGGGTCACAATTCGTGCTCTAAAATCTAAAAGACCTATTAAGAACTTATCTAGAGCTTTGAGCTTAATGGTGGTCTAACATAGTATTAGTCTAACATAGCATTAGTGTAGGAAGTCCTAAAGAAAAAATCTTTTCTTTGACAAGGAAACAGAACTCAACTCTTTGTGGATATGATCTCGATAAAGCTACTTAGAATCAATTGGCATTTGGGTGAAGGTGCACGGCCTCTTCATCCTCAATTGGGTGAATTTGGAATGGATCGTGGAGCGGGAGCAAGTTTTCCATTCTAGTTCCATGGAAGAACCCACCAGATTTAGAGGCTGTGGGAAGATTTAGAAACCATGAAAGGCCAATTTTCAAATTTCAAGCTTGACGACAACGTGTTTTTTGGACCAAGGTTATGTAGGGTCCCAATAGTGAGAGTTTATGAGAGAGGGTAAAAAGGTTAATGTACTTGGAAGTTAATCAAGAGTAGAATTCCATGCATATAAGTAGGGGAGGATAGTACGAGTGAGGTAAGCAGAATCTTGTGGTTCGGTTAACATGATAGGGGACGGGGAGAGACGCTGGCCCTCTTGGATTGGCCTTAGCTTAGCAGTTGTAAGGAGCTTGTAGCTCTGTTTTCTTTGTGACTAATACATATTTTGATGCAATACCTATCACCTTCTTGTACTTGCAAGTCTTTTCTCATTTTTCTTTTCCTTTTCCTTTAACCTTGAATTAACCCGAGAAACTATCATCATTTTTCACTGGAAGAGTGTACTTGTTGGAGAAAAAATAAAGGGAAGAAATCTCTTTGTTATTGCACCATCATGGTAATTCTACGGTGCTTATGGAAGGAGAGGAAAATAATAAGGTACACTTTCTGATTGAAGAGTAAAAGATAAATTTTCAGAGTAGCATACGGTCCACTTTCTGGTTCCATTTGCTGCCTTCAATCCATAAAAAGTTATCATATTCCTTAATTCTTGAGTTTGAAGGATCGGATGTCTAGTTGCACTTCATTAAGAGAGGAATAATAGAATTTCTCAGTGGAAGACAAATTTTAGAGCGGCACAAAGTTCATTTCCTGGCTTCTTCTGTAGGCTTATTTTTAAAAAATTCGTACTATTCCTTCTAGATTTTGAAGGATTGAACTTTAATTGCACTTCATTACCTCTATAATTTTAGTTTTTGTCCAATTTCTTGCTCATTCTTACTTTTAATATATAATATATTTCCCCCATTTTTATTAGGAAACAAAACAGGCTATAAACAAGTAAAGCTTAAAGGTGAGAACTGAGAAGACATGAATGAATACCACTAAATTATTTCCCGCATTCTTTGCTTCAACAAGAGGAAAGCACAATTTATCTGGATTTCCATACTGAAACTGCACATTTTTAACAAACAAAGGTAAACGGTAAACCGACAGTGTGAGTTGAAAATTCTTACAGAAAGGCTTCAGAAGTTGAAAATTACCGCCATAACAGCAGCATCTGCCAGGAAATAAAAGAAATCTCCATCTATCTCCATCTGCAAACATAGGCTAGATATCAGAAGGTGAATATGAGGACTGCAAATACAGTGTCCCAATATAGATGATTATATGGAAAGTCAACCTCTTCCGCACCAAACAATGCCTTTACTTCTTCTTTGTTGGTTGCAAACCTTTGTTCAACAAGTCGATTGGTTTCTTGTAAAGCAGCCTTACAATCTGGACCCGCAGACTCGCCAATCTGCATATACAAGACAACACAGGACAAAGTCAGAAGGAACACAAAAAAAAAAAGTTTCAGAGACTAGAATGTTATTCTTGCATAGAATCTGAAGGTGATCAAATCAAAGAGCAAGAATCCATATAACCAATAATATCATATTTGAATCACCTGTTGGTCAAATTCAGTGAAGTTAAAGACGGCAAGAACAACAGCAGAACTTGCAAGACTTCCACATGTTAAATGAGGAAACTTAAGTCGAAACCATGCACTAAGAGCTCCAGGATATGAGACACCAAAAAAGAACCATGGATTTTCACTCTTTCTGTCCAGCTTCAGATTTAAGGAATCCTGCAAGTAGATCACCAACAGACCAACATTGGTTTACATTAGGCTAGTGAAGTCATTAATTGTTAAGAAATAAATTATACCTTTAAGTAGTGAAGTGCGAAAATCCAATATCCTACTATATTTTCCTATTATTCCCTTTTAATTTTCAAAAGAAAATATAATTTCACTTTAGATTACGAGTCATCTGACACATGCAAACAAACGAGTTATTCAATCTGATTTTTCAATCACATATATTGAACATAAACTATACTTCAACTCTTCCAAGGAGAAGGATAAGGAAAGGAACTTTACCTTCTAATTGATGATATAGTTACAAATTGGATAATAATTACCTGGTAATGCTGACGGAAAACAGCCAAATCAAACAAAGCTTGCTTGGATGAAAGATATCTCAAGTTATTTGTCGTCAATGACTTGAAAGGGGAACTCTTCCCATAGTAGCGATGCTCAAGAGAAACAATGGCTGCTCCAAACTTCTTTGCCAAAACCTGCATAACATAAATGAACAAGAAAAAAGAGATGACCTCTTCAAATAACTAAAGGAACTTGAGAAGAAAATAGATTTCTCTGTCACTCACTTACTCTCTGTATTACTCTTTTCTATCTATTTATCTACAAGAACTCCTAAAATCTAGATGAACAACATCCTCCTTTCTTGGATACATTTTTACTAGCATTCACCACTTCATAATTTTGAACAGGATGAGGGAGAAAAAATTGCATTCTGTATTCCTAGAAATGCAATAAACAGGCTCTAGCACCGGAGAGTATCTGAGTTGTTTTAAGACAAAACGAAGAACAAAATCACCAAAATATGCAAATTCTAGAAAACTCCACTCTGATTCATAAATAATCAAGCTCCTAGCTGACTGAAAAAATCTACATCTCCTTGGCTGCCACCGGAATACACTCCAACTGAACCAGAATACACTGTTAATTAACGTAAACAACCTATAAATATCATGTCCGCAGATTCACCCTCATTTCAACATTCGAACACGAAGACATTAAACACATCGCTTCAGGTATGATTGTTGAACGTACACTTAGGTAATCATTGGTTATCCCATTGCACGGGCCTTCACCGCAGATTCTTAAAAATATCGGTCCATCTGGTATCCGAAAGTAGTCAAGGAATTCAAAATAGCGCTGCTGAAACTTATCATGGTTCTGCATATATCAGCACCCAAGATGAGCATAACTGAAATAAATTGAACTAACAAGTATTACATTCACATATACAAGAAATTTTATATATAATTCAACAGTTGAACTGATATGGAGGGGAGCGAAACAAATCAAAAAGTCGTGTTTTCGGAGTAATAAATTCTCATAGATATTCTTCGGCATAGGCCACTTATATTGAACTCCAACTCCTCAAGTTCATTTCAGACAAACCTGAATCGAGCTAGCTAAGTACACTTCACATAACAATAATTCCGAGTCAAATTCAACAGTAATCAAATGTGACCCAATTGAAAGAGAAACTAATGCATAACAGAGAAGGCGATTTTACATAAGGAGAGAAGTGATCGAGAGTTTGGTTGAACCAAAACTCCTCCTGGGTTAAGAACTCGCTGCTTGTAGGCATCCGCTCAAGCGTTACATGGCCGTTTATGAAGGCCGATGACGACACCGCCACCGCCGCCACCGCCAGCCACAATCGAGCAGCCGTCACGACCTTGCTCATTCTTTATGGTATCGACATTAATTGCAAATGAACTAACTAGGCATGCATATGTGTGTTTATGTAGTTTCCTGCACCTGAGAATTTATCAATGTGCATGCTGATTTTCTGCTTTCCTCTTTTTGTCGAACAAAATACGGTTAAAACTCGAGACCAATTTGACAATTCCATTTCTAATTCATTTTTTAAAAAAAAAAAAATACAAAAATACCTTTGAACTCAAGAGAAGAAGGAAATGTCAATTATTATTGAATTAGATTTATGTTGGCTTCTACATTTAAGTTTAAGAACGGGTTAACCATCGTATTTTGCCTAATCTAATTACATTTAAAAGGATAAGTTGTCCAATTGAATATTACGTGGAATTACATCTTTTTGGTATATTTTCCACGCTTTGCCCTCTCTCTTTCTTTTGATTATTTTTTCGTTCTTTCTCCTCTTCTTTCCTTTTTCTTTCTTTTTTTTTAGAAATTCTTCAAGTTTATTTTTATAGCTTTATTAAAAAAATATATTTATCCGTTTTATGGACCATCATTTTATGTGGATGAGAAGAAGGGACTCATTTTAAGGTTATTGTCTATTTTTTGGTCCTATTTGAATCGATACGAGATTTTTTAGATCGATAAAAGATATTTTTTTATGTGTGAGTTTTGGTCAGGCTCTGACACTTCGTTTTATCGAGATTGATAATGATATTTTTATGCATGAGGCCAGACATATTTTGGTTGATATTTATATTTAGATGCAATCGATAGATTTTTGATCGGGCCATTGGCCAAGCCATATTTGGATTGATATCAATATATCAAAATCGATATATTTTTTATGCAAGATTTTTTTAATGCATGAGTTTTGGTCAGGCCATCGGTATCAATATTTTGGCCGGGTCATATTTGGATATATCGACCATATTTTGATCGATATTTTTTAATGCTTGCTGGTCATACCATATTTGTATCGATATCAATATCGACTATATTTTGATTGATATCAGCAATCAATATTTTTTTATGCCTGAATTTTGGACCGACCGTATTTTGATTATCGAAATCGATAATCCATATCGATATCAATATACAAATATTTGCATAACAAAAATCTATCATGATTTTTGGATTTTTTTTATACGTTATTTTTTGTTTGATCTATTGATAAGCTTTAGAATTAAGCCTTATTTAATGCTCATAAGCTTAAAATATGCTTGGTTTATTTTAGAAATCATAGGAGAATTTTGGTAAATGCTTGAAAAACATCAATAACTTGTGAGAAGTGCATGTGAAAGAAAGAATGGGGAAAAGAGAAAGATAAACTAAGAATAATTTCTTTTGTGGAGGAAATTTGGAAATTGCAGAATCAAAATTGCAGAATCGATTTTGCAATATGCAACAGTATGAAAAACACAAGAAAGGAAAAAAAATCAACAAAATCTAAATTTGAAAAGCGCTTGATTCTTACACGAAATAGATGGATTATGGACGAAATTGATTGGGTTGTCAATCCTAATGGAAGACCATAAAAGGAGAGCAAAGGCAATACAAAAGTGGCGGATTTTTGGAGCTTAACGAAGGAGTTATTTTCGTGGGTTTTTGTTCCCGTTTTTCCTTTGTTTTCTTATCGATTTTCCTCTGTTTTTGGGCAAAAAGCTACTGTGAGTTGTAGTGTTGTTCTTCCTCGATTTTTTCAGTTCAATTCAAGCAAAAACTTGGGTCGTTAAGACTAATCTCTTCCTAGAAATAGTTAGGGGATTGAGTCGATTGGAGATGGGAAGATTTATGAACATTGGCTTGAATGGTTGTTAAAATTGCTTTGTTTTCAATTCAGTTTCTGTTTTAAGTTCAGTTGAGTTGTAACATTTTCAATTTTTGTTTCTATACACTTTGTATTTCTGTTGGATTCAAATTTAGAAGGAAGAAGAGTTGAATTTATCTCCTCTAGAAGTTTTCATGATCAATGAGTTTTGTCCCATAATTTAGTCTTGAACACTTATTCCCTTTGGACTTTTTTTTTTTTTGTTGAGATCCTAGATTGATCAACTAGGGTAGCAACTTAAGCTTGGATCTAATACCGACAGGGTTAGTGATCAGCAGGTTTCACACAAGTGATGGAGACACGAGCTTAGACATAAGCCAAATCTTTACCCTAGATATACAGATTAAAGACTCCACAACCCAAAAAAATTATTGAGCCAAACGTATAGACATATAAGTCACTCACTTGTCCTCCTAAAATCTAATTTCAAGGTGAATAGGAGTAGCAATTTTGGTTTACGATTTTGTGTAGAGTAAGTTGGAATTGCAATCTGGGTTTTGCAATTTACAACTTTGGGCAATGACATTCTTGAGCCTTCATTTCCCCATTAAGTGTCTTTTCTTGCATTTCTATAGCTATTTCATATTTCTGTACGTTGTTTTGGTTTTACAATTGTTATTTTCTCAAGTCTGGTTATTAACAACTTTGTCAATTCAACCTTGCAAATTCGTATATGTAATTTGCCTTACAATAGTTGTTTTCTTTATTTTTGGTTGTTTGTTACCTTTGTCATTTCAACTTACAATTTTGATTTTGCAATTTGCTTCGTAATCTGCTTTTACATTTTGACTTTTTATTTTCCATTGTCATTTCACACCAACTCAAAATCTATTTTTGCACTTTTTAGTTTCCAAGTTGCAATTCTATTTATGTTGTTGTTTTTACAATATTTTTGTTACTTCATTCCCTTGGAAGAGGATATTCTAGGATATTCCCTTACTATTTGTATCGTCAGTGTGCACTTGCACTGGGGTTGAAAGTATTTATTTACTTTTCTTCACCCAAAGTTCACCTAATCATCTATTGCAAAAAGTCATTTTAGAAAATTTGAATAAGTAAATAAAATTAAAGAAGGGTATCTTAATTCTGGTAACATAATTACTGCATTTTAATTAATTATAAATATAAAAGGACATCATGGTAATCATACCTATTTTATTTCAATTACAGAGATAGGTAAAGTAAACACAATCAATCATAATTTCATTCCGTTACATCATGCTTTATCCCAATTACGTTTGCGCCACAATCTCATTATGAGTGCGCCCAAATTCATTACGGTTTAGTAAACGTGCCCTAAATACATTATTGTTGAGTTGTCTAAAGCTTCAAGAGAGTATAAAAAATATCGGATGGTTCAATGTCCACTCCAACATTTGAAACTTTTTTCTTTTTGGCATGAGGTAGAGCCTTATTGGACCCAACCATACACTATGTTTACCATTCCAACTCAACTTACTTTCAAATTGTAAAATTTGATTAAATTGTAGAACCCCAGCTTCATTTAGGCAGGTCCGCATGAATAATAATAATAATAATAATTGAATTCAACATATGAGTGTGGAGATTTAAATTCATTTCAGTTGGTCTGCATGAATAATAATAATAATAATTAAATTCAACATGTGGATGTGGAGATTTGAACTTTTTTTTAGTTCAATACTATGTGGGATGGGGAATTCGAACCTCTAACTCTAAGTCATAGGCACATACTTTATGTTAGCTAAGCTATACTCTTGTTGGTGTAGAGATTTGAATATTTGACTTTTTGATCATCGATATATGTTATAATTAGTTGAGTCATGCACAAATTGGCAGGCCTACCTAAAAAGTTATTTGTCCTTACTTTTCATTTGCATGTCAATTGTTGTACCCACAAGTTTTGATCCCTACTTTTCATATATCCCATGTGAGTATTCTCACTTACTTTTCATTTGCATGTCGATTGTTGTACTCACAAGTCTTGATCCCTACTTTTCATTTATCCCATGTGAGTATTCTCACTAAATACATACATTCCTGTCACCAAAAATTTGTCTATCTCTACTTTTCATTTGCATATATACCAACTATCCATTGGGAGTAATCTCACTCAAAGACGCAATCTCATCCTCAAATGGAAAATTGTGGTCAGTTCTTTCCATTTGCATACCAATTATTCCATGCGAGTATTCTCATTGAAATTGTATGTTTGTCTTTGTCGAAAATTGACATCTCTACTTTTTATTTAAATATCAAGTATTCCATACAACTATTCTCGATAAAGACACATGTCTTTGAGGATGAAGATACGAATATATTTTATCAAATTATAAGCCAACATAAATATATTTCTTTAATACAACAAATATGAGACATAGAGATTTGAACCTTTAATCTCAAAGGAAATAGCATAGGAAGATTTAGGGAGTTTGGCCCCCCAAATTTTTAAACTTTTTAAATACATACATACATATATATGACTTTTGGCCTTTTATATATATATAAAAAAATCTTCATTTTAAATAATTTTTTATATGTATTAAATTTGGTTCTTAAAAAAGATTCATTTAACTTTTAACATATTCATATTGGTAATTTACTGCTTAAATTTATATAGATGTGTTTTCTTAAATCTAATTACAAATATACATTTTCTAAAAAATATTTACTAATATAGCTTTTTTTTTTTTAAATTTAGAAATAATTGATTTTTTTAATGGAAAAAATAATTGATTAACTTAAATTATAGTAATGGATATAATTTAATTATATGATAGTGTGAACATACATTGTTGATTAATTTAGATATTGATTAACGATAATCATAAGAATACTAATTAAATTATATATTGGTGAACTATAATCAATAAGAATCGCCAACTAAATTATATATTCATTATTCTTATGTAATATTTTGTACTAACATACTATAATAACTAACTTATGTATTTTAATTTATATTGACTTTATACTTTTTTGAACTATTATTTTTGTAATTTTTTTTGGTAAAATACACTTTTAGTCCTTGGTATTTAAACATAGTTTCTATTTGGTTCCTAAATCTTAGAAACTACCATTTGTTATCATTGATATTTGAATTTAATTTCTATTTGATCCTTGAAGTTTTAAAAGTGACATATTTGGTTGTTGAAGTATGAATGTAATTTTTAATTGTCCCTCAAAATTGAAATGGTTTATAAAAGGCCTTTAAGTAGAGTTGACCGTGAAGGATGGCATTGGCTCCTAAAATGATCATTATCAAAATTCCCCCCCCCCCCCCCCCCACACGATATTATATGAATCCTCCCCTGAAAAAGAGTACATGTCTATTACCACCAAGTTATGCTCGTTTTGGCATCTATCATAAATATTATTAAAAAGAGATATTTCACTATAAAACATAAATTTAGTGTGTATTCTAAAAAATATCACGACTTTCCATTTCTCTTCAATGATAACATACGTATAACTTTCTTTAATGTGTTTTTGCATTACATTTGAATTTGAGTTTGATTTTGACCGTGCTACTTTTTAAAAATTTCAAACTTTTTGTTATATTTGAAAATACATATTTATTTCATGCTATTTACGTACACGTCTCTATTAAAAAAGTAATAATTCAGTGATTGTATTTATTTTAGTTTTATCTAACTTATTTTAATTTCAAGAATATTTGGTTTTTGCTAGCAGACAATAGCATAACTAATTAAGACATACGTTTTCGATCAAAAAAATAAAGGTTCTAATATCCACCCTCACATGTTAAATTAAAAAACAAGATTTTTTTTTTCTTTTTCATTTTGATGCATTAATTTAGTCAAGAGGTTAAATGCACAAGAAAAAGAAGTTTTTTAGACAATGGGAATGAGATTTTGAGAGAGTTTTTTCTTTTCAAATTTTAAAATATTTCAAGTTAATTCCTAAAATTTTGAAATGTTCTAAATTTTTTCTATTTAATTTTTCATTAACATCCCCACTCAAAATGAATTATTTCTCGTCAATTTGAGTATAGTTCAACTAATTTTCTATTATACATTTATTAAATTTTCTTTTTTCAAACAAAGATGAATTAGAGTAGACGAGTTTGGAAGAAGGCTCTAGGTGATTAAAAATTCCTAAAATTCATTAAATTGAAACATGGAGCCATTTTCCCTCCCATTCTAATCCTTATGTTTTTAATTTGGAACTTATGTATAGTATTGTTAGGAATTGGTAGTTCAATTGGTTCTTTGACTAAAAAGTTAAAGGTTAAAATCTCCACTTTACATGTTGTGAACAAAAAAACAAATTTCAACCTCGCAAAAAATAGTTAATATAATTATATAAATAATGATTACTTAGGGCTCGTTTGATAACGTTCATGTTTCCTGTTTCTTGTTCCTGTTTCTCATTTTTTAAGAAACATGCATGTTTGATAAACTATCATGTTTCTTGTTTCTAAAAAAATTGCAGATTTTGAGAAACTTCAAAAAGTAGTTTCTCAAATTTTGTTTCTGTTTTTTTTTCAGGTTTCATGCATGTATTCCTATTTCTCTTTTTACCCATCTCTCCCCTGTCTCTTGTTTCTCTCTCTTCCATTCTATTTTTTTTAATACTTTTTAATCTTTTTGTTTTTTTTTCTTCTTTTTTATTTTTATTTTTTGATTTATTTCTTTCTATTCGTTCTCTCTCTTTCATCATAATCTTTTTTCTTTTAATAGTTCATTATCTCTTTTTTTCTTTTTTCCTTTTTACTTTTCTCTTTTCGTTTATGTTTTTCTTTTCTCTCTTATTTTTTTATTTTCTTTTACTTTACATTAACGAGCTTATAGTTATTATTTTCTATTTAATTCTCTATTATTTTTCCTCTTGGTACGATTTTATTTTTTTATTACATAAATAAACTAATAATGTATTTCATGTTTACCATTAAATGTAAAAAAATATATACTTTATCTCTCTTTTTCTGATTTTACTTGCGTGTATTATTGGCTAATGTATTTTTAAAGAAAAAATAAAAATAAAGTTTATTATTAAATTAAAGAAATGTGGGTATGTTCTATTATCTGACCTTAGATAATTTACAAATTCGTCTAATTGAACTAGCTCTTGTAAGTTAAAATCGTTCAAGGTGAATTGATTGAAGTGAGAAATAACATAGCAAATCAAATTTGAACAACATTTGAGGGATAATTATTATTATTATTATTATTTAGGTGTTGGGCCTTAATAAAATACTATAACCTCTTTATAATTGTTTTATATTTATTTTAATGCATGTTATATGTTTTATTATAGTATATGTACTAAATTTTATTTTTACCAAAAAAACAAGAAACAAGAAACATAAATAGTTATCAAACATGTTTCTGTTTTTAGTTTTTAAAAAACAGAAACAAGAAACAAGAAAAATAAACAGGAAACAAGAAACGAGAAACGAGAACGTTATCAAACGAGGCCTTAATTTCTTTGACTATGATTATTTGTTTTTCAATTACAAATAGTTAATTTTGATTTTAGTAGGAAATGATTTAATTAAAAAGTATTATCGATAAACTTTTTTTTACTTTATATAATTAATTAATCATAATTAAAAAAATGAGTTTAATATAGTAAGTAGATAAAAATATTAATCATACTTTTGAAATCTCATTCCTAATAATCTATTCTCTTTCATTTCTACAATTCAAAAACCGTCATCTTAAAAGCCAATTAAAAAGCGTGCATACCAAAAGTTGATGGTTTGATCCCCCTCTCCCTAATTTTTAAATTAAAAAAATGAAATAAAAATAAGTTCTATTATCATAAACATTCTAAAAGAGTTTAAAACTAGTATTTTTTTGTTAAATTACAAATTTAGTCCATAAACTTTGAACTTCATATCTATTTGGTTCCTAAACTTTAAAAATTACAAATTTAGTCCTTGAACTTCTACATCTTTTAAAATTCACATATCTATTATACACAAAATTGAAATTTTAGGATTCAATTAGACATAAAATTCAAATTTATATCTAATAGATCAATAAATTTTTTAAAATTTTGAATTTGTCAGAGACCTATTAAACATAAAATTGAAAGTTGAGGGATATATTAGACACAAAATTGAAATTTTAAGGACCTATTAGACACTTTTGAAAGTTCAAGATTAAGTAGACACAAATCTCAAAGTTTAGGGACTAATTTAGTAATTTAACTTCTTTTTTTTTTTTAAGAAAATAGTTCCTTTTTTTAAAAAAAAACCAATAAATTATTTATTGACTTTTTGAGTGCATGTTTTCTATTGTTAATTACTTTGGCGATTGAACAACCTTTTTGTTTTTGTTTTATCTTTTAGAAATAATGCTTATTTGCTAGCATTTTACTTCATTTTTAATATAACATTTTTTTAAACAAAAAAAGCTTTTTAAAATCTTAGCCAAATTTTTTTAAAAGAAAATCTAAAAGAATTCAAATTTTGATTAAGATTTCATAGGTATTTTCAGAATCTAAAATCCTAAATAAAGAAAATTTTGGTAAGTATAATTTTATAATACAAAAAATAAAAATGAAATCATGACCCACACGCCTAAGTTTTCAGCTTTCAATAGATGAATTTCATTAGTGATTTAAACATAAGAAATTCAATTTTAAAAAAAATAATTGTATTTCATATTTTCAATGTATTCAAATGTGTTTGGTAAAAAAAAAATGTGTTTGGTAGCTGATTTAAAATTAGGTCTCAATTTCAGAAATCATTCAAACTCCGGTAATATAATTATAACCAATAAAAATAATGGTAGTTACCATCTAAACATTTGCATGTCAAATATTATTAATAAATTTATTAACATATTTTATATAATTATTATTTTACAATACAATATAAATTAAATGATTATTATAACACAAAGTCGTATATATTTCATCGTTTTAACTTTTTATATCATAAAAATATCGATTAAATTCTCACATCAATGCCAAACTCATGGTCATATGGAAATGTGACATGTAGACAGAAATTTAAAACCCTGATCTCCCATACGAGCAATCATGACAAATTCTACTTCAAATTGGAAGCAAGGGGAGGATTGGATGCTTTGGCGTCAATGTAGTTCATGATCATAGATCCTGAAGAAAAAAAAATGCTAACAGATTACCTCTATCCCATTTTAGGTTTTCTTACGTACATACCAGCAAGAATGATAAGTTTTGATTTTTGTTGGTTATAAGGTATGTGCAAGTGCAACTATATTCGATACAGCAGTTGATTTGACAATATAATCGACTATACTAGAGATGAGAACATGATATCCATTGAATTGACAATATAATCAATTAGTTGGCTTCATCTAACCCTCCCATGTTTTGTTGCTCAATATTAATGATGATTAAGTTTAGGAATTGGAAGTGTCGTCCCATGTTTTGAAATCTTTGAACAAGTTAGTGATTTAGCATCATATATAAACACTATTAAGAAGCTAATATGAGCATAGTTCAATAATTAAGACATCCACTTTTAAAAAGTTATGATCGAATTTGAATTTCCACCTTGTATTTGTGAAGTTTGAAAAAAACAAATACCATAAAAAATGAGGTGAAGAAAATGATTTTGTACCTCATTATTGCTAGTAATAGCTTGCTCATGGACCCTTCAAGGCTTCAAAATTAGATAGATCTTTTTTTTTATCTATCTTGGTATGACCATCATTATTGTATTAGTCTCTCGAACAGGTGATAATCAATGATGATTTTTGCTAGTTGTCTTCCAATGCACTGTATTCAACGGTTGATTATGTTCTTTTTTTATCTCATTGGAAACCTTGACATGCAAAGATGGATCCTTGAGATTCAAAGGTTTGTCACCCGAAAACCAAAAAAGAGCAAGTTTGAAATTCTATTCCTAGCTAATATAGCTAGAAAATACAAGAGGTCATAAAAGAAAAATCCCGAGAAATTCTTTACTTAGCCTTTCTTTTCTATTACCGTTCTTCCCTTCCTTCCTTACTATTCACTATTTGAGTTATTTTCATATTTCTGTTAAAAAAAAAACTCTCATAATGTTTGAATTCCCACAATGCTAATTTGTTTCGCCAATAAGAAGACTACAAAATTTAGTTCATGAGAGCATAGTAGGCTAGAGCAGCCGCATTACGTTGCCACCTTAAAGATAAGTAGACAACGAATGTATGGCGTTTGGCTTCGTGCACTAGTCCGCAATGGCTAGTAGAGGAAGATTGAATTGATAGGACTTAGGAGTAAGTTAGTAACCTATGAACCGACCTCAACACTTTGCCTCAGCAAAAGGTAAGGTATCTCTAATGTCTTCTTGGTAAACCAACACAAACAATTGCATCACATTGCAAACAAAGAGAACTAGGTATCTCTTATGTTTTATTTCTAAACCAACCCAAACAATAGTATCATCTTGTAAACCACTGCAATCTATTTCACAATAAAAGAAAGCTATGTGCAATTTCCAAGGTGATAAAATCTCGAACCACACCAAACTAAGAAATATACAAATACATAAAGCAAAAGAAAAGACTTCTATACGAAGTACAATCTCATATATATCACAACGGTGAATGTCAGTAAAATAAGCCATAAATAATCTTAATCTAAATTCTAAAACATATTGTAATACAATTGCAAATATTGTTGGCATTAAAAAAGTTCAAATTTTTTTGAAATTCTCGTATTAATATGAATTTTAATTTATAAAATATGAAGAATAACTTATCAAATGATTATATGAAAAGAAATAGTATAGAATAGAAGTATCAAATTACACATTACAGATGTCAAATGACAAGTGTGAAGGATCAACATATGCTCGTATAAAAATTTATCCATTATTTAAATACCGTAAGAAATTACATAAATGCCCAAACAATTTGTGCTCCTTGGTCCCATCAGGAGAGGGAAGAGTAGGATTGATATGTCCTCAATGGAGCAATTAAACATCTGTTTTAAGGATGATACATACAGATAATGATTAGACAAAGTAAGATTTAGCAGTCAGAGTCAAGCATGAGGGCTTGGCTGTTGAGCTTCAAACATAATTCCTACCAGTGGTGGCTTGGCACTCTGACAGCCAAAGGTCCATCTTTTCCACCAACTGCTGCCTGACTTTGTGAACTGCATCGGGAGAGCTACAGTTCTGAGCGTTACCTAAAGAGAGAGAGAGAGAGATCAGATTTAGAGTTTGCAATGAAGACACAAATGGCAATGAGCAAGTAGATTGTTAATAGGTTTCGTTCAGTTATACTTTACATGTCCCTCCGGTTTAATAATCATATAAAAGGTTAAATGTACCGTTTCGTAATTTAACCACCTAAGTTTTTAATTTAGTGGTGATTTAACGTGATACTGTAGTAAGAGATCATGAGTTCAAATTCCTACAATGTTATTTGCACCTCAATTGATATTTATGAATTGCGTGTTCGAATCATGAAAGTCAGTTAAAATCAAATCATCAAAAAAGAGTATCTTGGAACTTAGGTACCCAAGAGAAGCAAAAAAGAAATTATAGACTAAAAATATCTACATATTTCGTAAAAGAAGAGAAGGAGAAAAGAATATAGCATTAGCCAAGCCCAAATAACTAGACATTACAAAAAGCTACCAAATCCTTCATTTCTCTCCGCGGGAAAACCCAAAGAGATACTACTACTTGAAAGAGCCGGTGTTGGACAATTTAAAAACAATGTAGTCTTCAAGGATGTAAAGGACGGACTACTTCAGAAAGATGAAGCACGGTGCAAAACTTGAAAGTCAAATTTTCATATAAATAAACATTTGATTGATTTAAGATCGTCAATTTGGCATTGGATTGATGGCCGCTCCTTCTTCCTCCCCCAAAAGGTTGGAGGTATATGTAAGAAGGAGAATGACTTTCATAAATCACAATGCTCGATCAAACTCAATTGCAATTTTATAATTTGTATGCGGAAGAAAGGGTAGTAGATATAACGGAGACCTTTACGTACCTTCAATATTTAGTTGAGATTGAGGACATCCTCGCAAATCAGTTCCATGGCCACAATTATGACATGTTATGAGGTACGATGGCACTGAGTTTTGAACAGAAAACAAATAAGACAAAAAAGGAAGAGGAATTGTAAATAACATTATGAATAAAGTCCTAAATAAATTCAATATTAACACTACTTTAAATTACAATGGCCATTAATTTACGTAAAATCTTTTTGACATTATTTAACAAAATCAATGTAAATCCTTAGAAGCAACAAAAACTCTTCCAGACAAACCCACAAGCAATAAGAGTAATTAACCTGGCCTAAGATCACTTCAAGGCTGGGATGTTTTCATAAGCTAGCTAGTGTTAAGGGCAATGGATTCGCCACATATCTCCACAATTGTATGATATTGTCCACTTTTGGCATAAGTCCTTGAGGCTTTGCTTTTGGTTTTACCCCAAAGGTATTGTACCAATGGAGATAATTGTCTTTACTTATATTTCATGGATCTCTCCTTTCTCTAGCTAATGTGGGACTTTGTTTGCACTCCTAACCGCTAGAGAACTGAATATTAAGAATTAAAAAAATAATTCAAAACTCACTCTCTGGAGATGATATTTGCTTGGATGCATGGCGCCAAGGATCTTGCGAACCATTTGTAAAAACTATTTTTGAACCTGCAAAAGAAATTTTCATTTTCATAAGACATGTAAAGTAAGACTGGAAACAGCCCTAGATTATGGCAAAACAAGCAATTGGTAACTGAAAGGGTCAGCATATCCACATTTAAAAAGCATTGTAGTATGTCGAACTGGCCAAAGAGAGCTTTAAATTGAATTAGTAAATATAAGAAGAAATAACTGGGATAACGGTTAAAGTGACTAATTTCTCAAACTTAAGAGCACAGACCAATTTATAACTAAAGTGAAGTAGATGTAGCAGAAAAGAAGTCTGCGTATGCACCTGCAATCTTTGTGCCTCCATAATAAATATTTGTGGTGGCTACATCAGGATAGATGCCCTCTCCAAAAACGTTCTTGCAGAGATCCAGATGATATCTGTCATTACGTGAGCTATTTAAAAATCGCAACCAAAAAACATGGAATTGTGATAAAAATTCACTGATCAAAAAGCATGGAATCCATGAGACTGGAAGAATACTTTGCATCAACTTTGGAGGATCGCATACTATCATTTGCTGGTGCAACCTGGAAATATGCCACTTCAGTACAAACTTGAAACCACCACAACCGGTCAGCGCTATCTTCACCCAGAGTGGTGTTTTTTAAGTGTTTCTGATTGTAAGTCTGAACATTAGTACCAAAACTTCCAATGTAATAATCTTTAACATATTTGGAAAAGGCATCCTGCAGGAGAAAGAGCATTCGAAGTGTAAGATATCTAAGAATAATTTGATAATATAATCTAAATGTATGTGCAAAAGTCACATATTATGAACAGAGAAGAAACCCTTACATTCTCCTTGAAGCAGGTCCTTTTAAAGGACACTGCCAATATCAATAGGAGTTGGGGATCATTTCTTTGCATGGATTGATTTTCTGATTTATTGAAGGATGGCTTGTTCGACATCTTTTATCCAACTTTTTGGTTAAGCAATCAAGAAACAATTTTTTAATAAATATAGACCACCCATATTTGGCACCTATGCTAGGAGGGATAAAAAGGGACATTTATTGTGGAATGGGAACAGAGTTTGATAAGGATGTTTGAGGAAAGAAACAAGTATATCAAGGACTAAACCCAAGAAACTATAATAAACTTTCACTGGAAGAGTTTCCATGTTGGAGAAGAAATGAAGGGAACAAAACTCCTAAGGAACAAGACTCCTTTTTATCGCACCGTCATGGCTATTCAAGGCTTGTATATGGAGGGTGAGGAAAATAATAAAATTACTGATGAAAGAGTGGAATGATAAGTTTTTGGAGTGGCATAAGGTCCGCTTTCTGACTACATTTTGTGCCTTGACCTTATAAAAAGTTCATTATATTCCTTAATTCTTAACTTAAGATTGGATGTTTAATTGCACTTCACTAGGAGAGGAATAACAGAATTTCTGAGGGAAAAGTAAAAGGATAAATTTTAGAGTGGCTCAAGGTTCACTTCCTGGCTTCTTTTTTAGGCTTATTACATATTGGGCATCTAATTGCAGCACTTCATTACCTCTAAAATTTTAGGTTTTGCCCAATTTCTGCTGCAGCTGCACATCCTAATTTTTAGAATGTGATATATTTCCTCCATTTTTATTGAGAAACAAAACACACTATAAACAAATAAAGGTAAGAATTGAGAAGAAAGACATGAATACCACTAAGTCATTTCCCGCCTTTTTTGCTTCAACAAGAGGAGAGCACAATGTATCCGGATTTCCATATTGAAACTGCAAAATTTTAACAAATAAAGATAACCAATGCTATTGAAAATTTTTACAGAAAGGCATCCAAAACTGAAAATTACCGCTATGACAGCTGCATCTGCCAGGAAATAAAAGAAATCTCCATCTATTTCCAGCTGCAAACACAGGCTAGATATCAGCAGCCAAATATGAGGACTGCAAATACAGTGTCCTATTATATATGGTTAAATGGAAAGTCAACCTCTGCCGCACCAAACAATGCCTTCACTTCTTTTTTGTTTGTTGCAAACTTTTGTTCGACGAGTCGATTAGTTTCTTGTAAAGCAGCCTTGCACTCTGGACCAGCAGACTCACCAATCTGCATATACCAGATAACACAGGTTATCAACCAAAGGAGCACATTAAAAAATAAAAGAAGTTTGAGAGACTTGAATGTTATTCTTGCACAGAATCTGAAGGTGATCGAATCAAAGAGCAGAATGCATATAACCAATAACATTATATTTGAATTACCTGTTGATCAAATTCAGTAAAGTTATAGACAGCAAGAACGACAGCAGAACTTGCAAGACTTCCACATGTTAAATGAGGGAACTTAAGTCGAAACCATGCACTAAGAGCTCCAGGGTACGAGACACCAAAAACGAACCACGGGTTTTCTCCCTTTTTGTTCATCTTCAGATTTAAGGAATCCTGTAAGTAGAGCACCAACAGATGGACATTAATTTACATACAATTTGAAAAAAAAATAACTCATGCCTACTATTAATAACAGAATGGTAATGTATTGAACATAAATGTCGGTCGAAAAGACTAGGCTAGTAAAGTCGTTAATTGTCAAGAAATAAATGGTACCCTTAGTAATGAATGTGAAAATCCAATATCATTTTTTTTTCCTATTATTCCCTTTTCAAAAGAAGATATAATTTCATTTTAGATTATGAGTCATTTGACTCGTGCAAACAATGAGTCATTCAATCTGGTTTATACTATATTTCAACTCTTCCAACGAGAAGGAAGAGGAGTTTTACCTTCGAATTGATGATATAGTTATAAATCGGATGATAATTACCTGGTAAGACTGGCGGAAAACAGCCAAATCAAACAAAGCTTGTTTGGATGAAAGATATCTCAAGTTATTTGTCGTCAATGACTTGAAAGGGGAACTCTTCCCATAGTAGCGATGCTCAAGAGAAACAATGGCTGCTCCAAACTTCTTTGCCAAAACCTGCATAACATAAATGAGCAAGAAGAAAGAGATGACCTCTTCGAATAACTAAAGAAACTTGAGAAGATGATAGATTTATCTCTCACTCACTCACTCTCTCTTACTCTTCTCTGTCTATCTATCCATATCTACAAGCAATCCTAAAATTTAGATGAACAACACCCTCCTTTCTCTTATATATTTCTACAAGCATTCACCACTATAAGTCTGAATAAAACTTGCATACAAGCACTACTAAAATCTACATGACATGAACAACACCCTCCTTTCTTAGATACATTTTTACAAACATCCACCACTGTCGTAACTGTGAACAAAACATGCACGCAAACACTCCAAAAATCTAGATCGACAACACCCTCCTTTCTCATATACATTTTTACAAACATTCACCACTTCATAAATTTGAACAGGAAATGGTTAAAAGGGCATTTTACTTTCCTCGAGTTGTAAATAAACAGGCTCTAGAACCAAAGAGTATCTTAATTATTTTAAGACAAAATGAAGAACAAAATCACCAAAATGCGAAGCAAATTCTAGAAAACTCCACCCTGAGTGATAAATAATCAAGCTCTCTCTCCAACTAAACTAGAATACTTCATTTATCAATGTAAACCACCTGCAGGTCGACCCTCATATTATCATTCCAACACAATCATAAACACATCCCTTCAGATATGATTGAAAAAATTGTTCAACGTACGCTTAGGTAATCGTTGCTTATCCCATTGCATGGGCCTTCACCACAGATCTTTAAAAATATCGGTCCATCTGGTATCCGAAAGTAGTCAAGGAACTCATAATAGCGCTGCTGAAACTTATCATGGTTCTGCATATATTAGCACCCAATAATGAGCAAAATTGGATTAAATTGAACTAATGCATATACAAGAAATTCTAAAAGAATTTAACGACAAATTACTACGGTTGTGTAGGAAATGTGTGTAATTCAATACAGTTAAACTGACATACGAAAAACAAATAAAAAATTCATTTTTTTCTCTCTAATGAATTATCATAGATATTCTTCAGACCGA
Source organism: Trichosanthes truncata (assembly GCA_033996785.1). Classification (NCBI taxonomy): domain Eukaryota; kingdom Viridiplantae; phylum Streptophyta; class Magnoliopsida; order Cucurbitales; family Cucurbitaceae; genus Trichosanthes; species Trichosanthes truncata. The sequence goes on from JAWPNB010000003.1 coordinate 77,463,305, forward strand.
CCAAGAAATACAAAAAATTGAAAAATATGTTCCTCATAGGCCAACTTTAGCCTAGGCCCCTTATGTCAAGCTCAAGCAAATATTAAATTCCTCAAGTTCAATCGGTCAGAAGACATTTCAGACAAACTCGAACAAATGGAGAACTAAGAGCCAAGCTAAGTATGTACAATTCACACAGAACAATTATCCCGAGTCAAATTCAGCATCCTCATTAAATGTGATAAAGCCAATTGAAATAGAAACTAATAAGACGTAACAGAGAAAGCGAATTTTACATCAGGAGAGAAGTGATCGAGGGTCTGGTTAAACCAAAGCTCCGTCCGGGTTAAGAATGAGCTGCTTGAAGACAAGCGATGCAGTACAGTGCGAGGCGTTACGTGGCCGTTTATGAACGCCGGCGACGACAACACCACCGTCGTCACCACCAACCACAATCGAGCAACCGTCACGATCTTCCCCATTCTTAATGGTATCGATTCCAATTCGAACTGAATAAACAAATTGTGTGCTTATCTTCCAGAAATGCGTATATATTTAATATTCCTGCACCCTGTAGTCTTACAGAAATTATTCACGTGGACCGACTTTTTTCCTCCTTTTTTCCCCCCCGAAGAACTGATTTTTTACTTAGGAAAAATATTTTTTTAGAATATTTATATTGGCTAAATATATACCCCATGGTTTTTTATTTTTTAATAATTTTTAATTTGATCTTCAATCCTTTAAAATTCCTAATACTTCAATGTATTAAAAACTCTTAGGTCAATTTGAACATAGTTCAATAAATAAAAATATCAATTTCTATCTTTAAAGTAGATGGTTCAATCCTCCATAATCAGATGTTCGAAGCGATGACTTTTGTGGATCGCAAGTGGCCGGTGAAGGTGCTCGAAGCGAAAGTCGTTGTGGATGGTCTTAAGCAGATTGCTTCTCTTTGGAAGGGTTGTAACCCTCCCCTTCTGGTGGAGTCGAACTCTCTCGAAGTCAATAACCTTCTGAATCGGGTTAGTTCGGATCTCTCTGAGGTTAGTCTGTTCATTGATGAAGCTCTTAGTCTTTCTCACGTTGTGAACAGTTGCAATTTTTGTAAAATTTCTAGAGAAGAGAACAAAGCTGCCCATAATCTAGCTGCTTTGGCTTCTTCTTCTGGCAATTCTTTGGTCTGGAAAGAATGTTTTCCAGAGGATGTTTTACCCCTCATTCTTGAGAGGGGCTGTTTGTAGTTGGGTGTTGGTTTCTTGATGGAATTCTCTGCTTCAAAAAAAAAAATCCTTCATAATCTTCCACACCCACAATTGTTGAACTTAAAAAAAAAAAAAAAAAAAACTCTTAGATCCTTCATAAAAAAAAATTGTTAAAATTTGTAAACAGAAAGGTGGTGTATCATTAAATTATTATTTAAATAACATATTTGGAGCTCAACTGGTATAAAATGTGTACTATTGATCAAGAGGTCAGAGGTTCGAATCTCCCACCACACATGGTGTTAAACTCAAAAAGAAAAAAACATATTTGGCTTAAAAGAGACTTAAACATGCTATTAGCATTCACTTGACAATGTACCAAAAAAAAAAACATCCACTTGAAAGGACCACATAATGTAAAAAAAACATATTTGACTTAAAAGAGACTTAAACAGGCTATTAGCATCCACTTGACAGTATACTAAAAAAAACACATCAACTCGAAAGAAACTCAAAAAATAAAATTTTGTTGATGGAAGTTGAGTTCCATGTATTAAGTAGCAATCGAGTGGCATATATGAATAACTAAATATGTTAATAAAATAATCATTTATTTAATGATACATCGGCTTTTTCTTAATAATTTTTTATAGTTGTTTTAATTGAGGGGCCAAATTAAGAAATTTTAATAAAATTGGGAATCTAAAAAAATTAAGAATTAAATTGAGAATTGCCTAAATTTTTAGCAACTATTGGAATATTTAATTTCACCTTTTAAATGTCATTTTATTTTTCATCTCTTTTTAAATATCTCTCTTTTTTTTATGTCATCTCTTAAATTCTATAATCTAGTACGTAAATTTTTCTATTAAAAGAAAATTATTTTAGTTCTATGAAAAATTTTATAATTTCAAAGCGTAGACCAATTGAGAACCTCTTTTCTGAACTTTAGTCTAAACCTGCCATTAAATTAATCCACCTAATAAGTTCTCACGTAATAATTTATTGGTTCAGGTGATTTCTTTTTTCTTATTTTTGGATTAGTTTTATGTACTTTTTATATTTGAAGATTAATTGGTGCTTTTTTTTCATGCATATGAAATAATAATAACCTTTTTTAAAAAAAATGAGTTTTGAAGTCGACGAAAATATTTGAAAGAAGCTTGAGGAAGGAGAAGGCTCTACTTTATGTACTTAAAATTCAATAAATCTAAACGTGGAGCTACTTTTTCTTTTTCTTTCCATTGTTTTTTCCTTTTCTCTCTCTCTTTTGAAAATATGACACTAAAAATTTTGTAGATCAGAAGAGAATAAAAAAAATTACAAAGATGACTATGACTTGTAAGAATCTTTACGACTATACCATTAAAATTTTAATTTTAGTAGTCATCTTCTAAAATTTACAATTATAATTAAATTATGTTGTTATAATTTTTTAGGTAAATTACCTTTTGGTCCCTCAATTTTCAAAATGTACTCTTTTAGTCTCCAAGTTTTGAGAAATAGGTTTAAAATGTCCTAAAGTTATTTTTCCGTTTGCTACAGTAACGGAATAATTTTTTTTTATTAATTTGAATAAAATAAAAAAATAAATAGAAATAATATTAAAACAAAAAATTCCACTCTCTCCTCTTTCTCTCCTTTCTCTCTCCCTCACCCCATGCCCCCACCTCCACTCCCTCTCTATAGAAGCTCCCAGCCGGTGCCGCTGTCTCCTCTCTGTCGTCATTGCCTAGTTTGAATCTTCGCTTATAAAGTTCCGTTTTCAAATCTAACGTGTCCCCAAATTTCTTCCAACATTTATGTATTTATGTTTACTTTATCTCTATGTTTTCTTCACCAATGTTTCTGCATATATGTTTACTTTATCTCTATGTTTTCTTCAGCGAAGAAGGCCTTTCTCTTTGCTCATGTCTCATTCTCTTCTCCAATTCTACACATAACATAAAACCCCTAATTTCTCTTCACAATCCAATTTCATTCGCACCCCAATATTGCTTCAATGGAGGTCAAGCTTTGGAACGACAAGCGCGAGAGAGAAATGTATAACAACTTTGCAGAGCTCTACGGAGCATGGAAGAAATTTACAGATGAAAAAATGGAAGAAATGACAATTTATTTTTGTTTTGGCAGAGAGGGAGTGGAGGTGGGGGGCATGGGGTGGAAGGAGAGGAGGGAGAAATGAGAGAGTGTGAGGTTTTTTGTTTTAATATTATTTCCATTGATTTTTTATTTTAATTATTATTTTATTTTATTAAAATTAATAAAAAAAATTATTTTGTTACTGTAGCAAACAGAAAAATAGCTTTAGGGACCTTTTAAACCTATTTTTCAAAACTCAAGAACTAAAAGGGGACATTTTGAAAACTGAGGGACCAAACGCACCTAATCTTAAAAACTCATGGACCAAAAAAGTAATTTTTCCTAATTTTTTTCCTGCAAAATTACTGAAGCAAAAGGAGAACCTCACAGCTCAAGGGCAAGCCACAAACAAATACATAACAAAGAAGAGAGATAAAAACTACAAAACTCCCACAATAAACACGAAGAAAACCTAAAAAGACAATCAAGTAAAACAGTCCCAAGGGGATAGCCCATCAATTTTTTAGCAAAATTACTGAAGCAAAAGGAGAACCTCACAGCTCAAGGCACAAACAAATACATAACAAATAAGAGAGATAACAACTACAAAACCCCCCACAAGAAACACAAATCCAATCCAAGAAGCACAACAAAACGTAATATCAGACTGAACAATAAAAAGAAAAGCCTGAGGAGAATGCGCCATCTATTAGATAAACATGAGGTTCCATCTCAAAACCAATTAGCAATGAGATCAGCAGCCCATGTATCTTATAAATTGTGAGGTCTCTATTCATTTTTTTCGATGTGGGATCATCAACATGCCTCTTCAAGATGGTGTCTTTTTGAGTTTACCATTCTTGGGTAAGATTCCATTTTTTTTAGACCGAATACTTGTTTGGGTTTCATAGTCTATACCATAATAAATAAACATGGGGTTTCATCTCAAAACTAATTGGCAATGAGAGGAGTAGCTCATGTATCTTATAAATTGTGAGGTCCATGTATCTTAAGCTTTTGAGTTGATTGGTGATTTAACATGATAACAGAGTAAGAGGTCCTGAGTTCGAACCTCTGTAATGTTATTTCCTCCCTAATTAATATTGATTTCCACTTGTTGGGCTTTTTACAAATTTTTAAGCCCACAAGTGAGAATGAGTGTTAGATTGTTGATATAATTAAATTTACCATAACCCATTAGCTTAAGTTTTTGGGTTGATTAGTGATTTAACACACTAGACCCATGCAAATGCAAATTTCGCTCACCCCAGACACGGTAGAACACAACACACCAGGCAACCCTCCAAATCCTAGTCTCTGTCGCTTACCATAGCTAACATGACAAATCCAACCCAATTCTGTAGACCAGTATACAATCCGATGAGAAGAGTGAGCCCAATCGAGAATCTATTTCCCAAACAACCCAATTGAAAGGACAATCAAAGAACAGAACATTCCTCGACTCCAAGCTTAATGCACATAATAAGCATATGTAGGAATAGAGGAATCTCACCTATGAAGACAATCCCAAGAATACAGACAATCACGAATTGTCAACCAAGTAATAAATGAATGTTTGGGAATGTTGCCCCCAAACCATAACAATCTATGCCACGGAACCACATCTCTACAAGGTCGAACAACTTCCCAGGCACTTATCGGCAAGGCAACCGGACAACTCTTTCCTCTCTAGACAGAACAAGTTGAACCAAAGGAATCGAGGCTGAAAGCTCTAACAACTCAACAGACATACACAGCCAGCTCCAAATCCCACTCCACAGGATAAAATAAGAGACCATAGCATGTAAAGAACTACCTGCATCTCATCAATAATCCTATCTCCAACTTGAGGAATGATAGGACCCCTGCTAACAAAGGGTCTAATCAGATAAAACATCGATGACCATCCCCAATAGAGAACCGGATCAACACTTAAGAACGCTCTCGCAATCGTAAAATTGACCTCTAGCACTAAGAAAACTTGAGAGATGGACATACTGTATAAATGGATCGCTTCTGCAAATGTTGTTATAGTTGGATAAGATTGAAACAATTTCGTAAATTTGAGAGTATAATTGTAACGACTAATTAAACAACTCTTATGGTTTACTTCAATGGTGTTTTGTGTTTTTTTTTTTCAAGTTTCTAGAACAATATAACTCAGGGAAAAAAAAGTTTCTAGAACAATAGAGCTTGAAGGAAAGATTTCATAATTTTGATAATATATATAATTGCTCAAATTAAAGACTAATACTATATCTAAAGGTGGTTTTTGTTTTGTTTTTTCTTTTCTCAAGTAAAAACAACATTTACAGAAAAAGAGATGCATCACAACTAAACAGAAAGAAAGTAATAAAATTACAACAAGAAAATAAACGATTTAGTTTGATTTAGTTAAAATTGAAAGCAAGCTAAATTATTAAGATGAATAATATAATAAAGAATAAAAGTTGCGACAAAAACAGAATAACGAAAGAGGTTATAAACATTGCTATTTACCCAAAAAAAAAAACAAACAAACAAAACAAAATGGAGTTTTGAAAGAAAAAAAAAACTTTGAAATTATAAAGATGGAATTTTGAAAAAAGTATTTTTATTTTTAAATTTAAAGTTTTAACTACAATTAAGGTTTTTTAAAAATCTAAATAACAAAACTGTGATATATTTAGTTTTTGATAGCCTTCATTTTTTTAGGAAAAAAAAAACTAAAACTAAAAATTAAAGTGATTTTGTTTTTAATTTTATGTTTTTTAAAATTATGTTTGTTTCTACACAATTTCTTTATAATGGTTTTCATCTTTCTTAAGAAAACATTGAATTCTTAGTCAAATTTCAAAAACAAAAACAAATTTTTAAAAACTACTTTATTTAGTTTTCAAAACCTCGCTTGAATTTAAAAAACATTTGTAAAAGGTAGATAGCCAAACAAAGAACCTCACAAAGGAATAGTGTTTATAGACTTCTTTTTCAAAAACCAAGTGGTTGTCAAATGGGCTCTAAATTGTAATTAAATGATGCCTAAATTTTAAACGTCTCAGCAGTTAAAAATGCTAACAAATATAGGTCAAACTGAATCACTAGTTTTTTTTTAGTTAAACATGTAGGGTGAAGGATTCAAACCTCTAACTTCTTAGTCGATGACATATATACCTTAGCCAATTGAGCTATGTTCAAGTTGACAACTAAATAGTGAATTAAAGCATTAGACATGTCTTTGAATACTTAGCAAAGAAGGAAAGTCTTTCCTCCAAGTAAAGTAAGATGTAACTTCCTAGTACTAGCTACATTGTACTAATTAATTATTCTTTTGAGTAACTTCAAAGTCACATTGTGATCAAGGTCCAAGTTGGGGGTGTCTATCACACAATCATACAACTTGAAAAGGTAGTATTATATCTTCTCAGGAAAAAAAAATATCAGTATTATACTTTATATTACATTTACTGAAATTTGATATTACATGTATATATTAAACCCTTGACTATTAATTATATTTCACTCTTAAAATTAGACATAAATCAATAAAATCCTAAATATTAAATTTTTTAAAGAAAATATAGTCTATGAGATTTGATTTTGGTCTTTTTTAACTCCCAAGAAGCAACATTTTGGTCTTTGAGAAATGATAATTAATTTAATTGGACAAGTTAAATATAATGATGTGACTTTCATGAAGTCACATATAAAATAATAAAGTCTCATAATAATTTAAGTTATCTAATTATATGGTTGCTAATATCATTGTGATTTTAAGGGACCAATATCAATTATTTTATAAACTAAAGTAGCTAAAATGTCACTTTTGAAACATAGAGACTAAAGTGTAACATGTCATATGTATCTATTTTCAAAAATAAAAACATGTATGATGTATCTTAATACAATGTTTGTTAGGTGGCTTTCAAAAAAGAGGACGAGGGAGATTATGGCATGTTGAGTTTCTTTATTATGCAAATAACTTGAGTTATGAGCCTTACAAGATTAGGCTAAAACTAAGTGAGGAAACTAATATTTCGCTGAAAAATCAGTTCAAATCGAAGTGAGCTATGACCTTAGATTTCAAGGGAAAGGTTGGTTTTCTTAGTTTAGCTTTGTTGCAAATTGAGGGTTGAATTCATAACAAAAATCTAATTGTGCATTCTTCTAATATTAGTGATATTACATTTAGGGGCCGTTTGTTTCGTGGTAATCCAAAATTTCCATGAAATGTGCATCTGGATTACTTTGTTTGTTTTGTAGGAATGTAAGATACCTTGACATATCAAGATGCTCGGGTATCCTAAGATGCCCATTCGGAGGGCATCTGGTTAAATTTGGATGCCCTTTTGAAACATGGGTTTTTAAGATTCCCATGTTGAGGGCATCTGCTAATGACATATTTGTCCCTTATCAATTTTCTTAATTTTACATTTTTATTTTTATTTAAAAATAAATTAATGAATTTATGCACTGATAAATTATCATATGTAGCTAGCTATATTTATATTTTACATTTAGATATAAAATAAAGCTGATTTAAAATTGAATTAATATTTAATATTAAATATTTTATAAAAATATCAAACTAATATAAATTAATTTGTTCTACAAAATAACACATAAATATTAATATATAATAAATTGATATACAAATATAATATTAAATTAACAACACCAAAATGCATGTGATATCAATTTAATTATATTAAACTAATAATTAAATTATGTAAATGCTAGCAAGGACATTATTGGTATAACACATAATCTTAAGACATTCTCATACATAAATCCTGCAAAACAAACATGGCTATCTAAATATTCCCAGACATCCTCATAAATTTTTCTGCAAAACAAACATGGTAATCTAAAGATGTCGGACATCTAAAATTCCGGACATCTAAGATTCTGGGCATTTGAAGATGCCGGAAATCATGATTCCCTAAAAACAAACGGCCCCTTATATTTATATTCCTAACTGCGAGGATGTCTAGCAAATTTTAATCAACGAAGGAATGAAAATGCAACTTGTAAAAATGTGGATACTAAATTAAAAACAAAAGTTGGATACTAAATTAAAAAATAAGAGTTGAAGTATACAGACTAAAATATAGAATTAACTATATATGCATAGAGAGTAAATGTTTATAGAAATGTACCCCTGAATCAAATATGGAAATACCTACTAAATGACTAGTGAAAAAGTTAATAATATACATGAACATATCAAAATTACTATTTTATAAACTAATAATTATGAAAAAAAATTTTAAAAAACCATTTGATTTAATTTTAAGTATGAACATCCTAAAAGAAAATAATTTTTTAAAAAAATACTTAGTCTAAATCATATTCTAATTTTTAAATCTATTTTAGTCCCTCAATTTTCAAATGTTATATTAAAATCCATAAACTTTATGTAGAAACTATGTACGACCTTACTTTTACTTATTCGATTAAGCATTTTGAAAAAGATAAAATAGGATTTGAACTTGTTTTAAAATCGAACATAAACCCACTATTCCATTAAGCATTTTAAAAAAGATAAAATAAAATTTGAACTTGTTTTAAAATCGAACATAAACCCCCTATTTGTAACTTCAAACATTTTTTTATGTGAACATCTACTCATCTTCAACTAGTTGAGGTACTGCACCTGTAACTTCCTTACGAAGCTGAATATTAAAGAGAAATTTCAATCACAATAATTCTTTTAAAAGAAATCAATAAGGGTAAAAGTAATTTTTTATACTAAGTTTAACAACTAAAGTAGAATGCTTGAAAGTTTAAAAATCAAACCAAAATAGTCGTGAAAGTTTTATTCCAATTCTACCGACCAAACTAAAAAATTGAAAACTCAAGAAACCAAAACAGGATTTAAACCAAATATTAAGACCCTGTTTGATAACCATTTGATTTTTGGTTTTTGGTTTTTGAAAATTAAGCTTGTTTTCTCCCAATTTCTCTACCATGGTTTTCATCTCCCTTAACCATTTGGGTTTTTTTTTTTCAGATTTTAAGAAACAGAAAACTATTTCAAAAATGGTTATGAAACAAACCCTTGGCAATGAAACAAGAGAGAACAGCAACAAATAATGGCAAGCTTCCTCTATCCATTTTAGTTCTCACCTGAACTACCGAAGTAAAATGAAAGTAGCCGCTTTTTTCCAACCAAATACATAAGAAGGGGTATTCTACACCAACCTGCCCTCCCCAACAACGGCTGCTGGGTCTGTGTCTCTAAAGTTGTCATATTACAGCACCTACAATCACTAAAATGCACTGCTTTTATCTTATCTTTTGCTTTCAAATTTATCCAACCACTTCTCTACAATACTAAACAAGCTCGACATGAAACAAACAGTGTAGGTTTCCACTACGAGCAACCGTGACGAGTTCTGCTTTGAATGGAAGGGAGGGGAGGATTGGATGCAATGGTGTCAATGTGTCATCGAAATTCATACTTCGTAGTTCATGATCATAGATCCTGAAAAAGAAAACCGAGTTCCACAGATGTTACACGGATACTCGTCTTGGAATATAATGTAATATATTTGGACTAGACATGTCTGGTAAGATAGTACTACAAATATGGATACCAGCAAGCACGATAAGTTTTGAGTTTTGTTTGTTATAATACCTGTGCAAGTGCAACTATATTTGCAACATTAATAAAACAGTAGTTGATCATGTTGATACTTTATAGCAGACAAGGATAAGAACATGGTATCCATTCATTTGACATTAGCTGTTGATGTAAATCAATCAATCGGTCAGCTTCATTTTATATGCAAGTTGTCACTCAATATTAATTTTTTTTTAATATTCGTGAGTGTTCTGGCCAAGCTTGCACGCACCTCAACTATTCTCACGAGACATCCGTCTAATCCTATTATATTTGGTTGCCAAAGTAACTTGTAAGATATTAACCCTAGGTAGATGGCTACCATGACTTGAACTCATTCCCTCGGTCTTTTATTATTTACATGGCCCTTATCGACCACTAAGCCAACCTATGGTGATTAGTTGTCACTCAATATTGATGATGATTGAGTTTAGGAATTAGAACCATTCCATGTTTTGGAATCTCAGAACGAATAAACGATGTCAAGGCATTTATAAACAGTTAAACACTATGGAGGAATAGATGAGAAGAAAAGCATTTGAACCTGATTATTAGCAGCCTGCCCATGGACCCTTTGAGGCTTCATATTCAGATCAATCATTTTCGTATCAGTCTCGGCCTGACCATCATCGTTAGCCTCTCGAACAGGTGATAGTCGGTGATGATTTTGCTGACTGTCTTCCACAGTCACTTTATGCGGCAGTGGCTGATTATGTCCTTTACCAATATCATTGGAAACCTTGGAATGTGGAGACGGATCATCAAGATTTATAGGTTTGTCTCCTGGAAACTGGAAAAGATAACAAAAAGTTTAAAATTCAAATTCAGTAGGTGGAAAATACACGAGGCATATCGCAATCTATCAACCAACCTCGACCCTCTGCCGTAGCAAAAGGTATCTCTTATGTGTCCTTTTCCCTCCAACATGAACGATCATGTCACATTGCAAACAAAGGGAACTTCCATCTATCTCGCAGTAAAAGAAAGCTACACGCAATTTCAAGGCAAAAAATAAATTTATCTAAGTTAACCACACCGTCCCAAATTGCAATATATAACGAAGCTAACAACTACCAAAAACAAAAGGAAAGACCTCCATACCAGGCGCATTCTCGCATATATCACAACGGGGAACATCACTGGGATTTGCAAGGCCAACTCTTACATGTCGACTTGCGAGTTTATTGCACATATGGACCTATCATACAAGTTTGCAACATATTTATTAAGATTTCAGCTTCAAATTCAGTTTTTTGATATGAAACAAACATGAAAACTTCGAGGACAGTAGGTTATTTTTTCTGAACACAAGGACTCAGCAAGCAGAAGAAAGAATGGGATGGTATAGAACTGAGTGAGAATCATAATACAGCAACATCAAGTATCAATCTACTATTCTTGAAAAAATAATCAGTAAACACTTGGGCTACGCTTCAACGACAGCCACACGACTGAAGGTCCCGACATCGAAACCAAGTGGTCAAAGATCAATCAAATCATCATCCAAGCTGTCAATCGTCACGTTAACAATCCAACAGAACTACCAAGTACCAGCAGGCACTTGTTTTTTACAAACTCAATGAGTCCAGGGGTTATGATTCAAATTGATTATGTTTCTGCTAAGCAAAGCCCTTGGTGTGACAGTCAACATGAGCAATTTTGTCCTTTAAACATAGATTGCTGAGAGAGATCCAAGGCAATGCAGATATAAAGCATATTTCTTGCCCAATTGATAGCAACAAAAGCCTTCCTCCAAAGTCATCTAGCAGCCAAGTGTAGTGAAAATTTGCAGCAAATTGCAAGGAAGAGACTCCTCTCAGTCTCAAGTACAAGATCTACCAGCATTACAACTATCAAATGCAGGCATATTTCTAAGGACACCCAGAATTTTAAAGAGCCAACAATCCATGATTCAATTATCATCCACCAGATTCTCATCGCAGAAGTGAAGTGGTCACAATCAAGGTTACACAAAATCAACCCATATCAGAAAGATGGGCAAAAATCCAAGAGAAAAACGAAGAGGGCAAACAACAAGAAAGAAGAAAGAAAAGAAGAGAAATACCTTCTCGTCACAAGAACGGCAAAGGGCGGCTTCGTCAGCAGCACAAAAGACGATAGCGGCAGCGCTTTCACAAGCGTCACAAAGTGTTCTCATAATTGAAGCTCCCCACTCTCATTTCCTCTCCCAACAAAATCAACCACACAAAAACAACAACAAAAACGCCTTCATATCCCCGTCCTCACCCACAAACACAAAGAAAGAAAAAAAGAAAACAAACCCAAAAAAAATTGCCCCAAATAAACCAAACCCCCAAAAGAAACACAAACACCCAAAATGCACAATCCAATAACACCAACAACGACAAGTTCCTGAGCTTTCCTAAACCAATTTATAGCTCCACTACAGATGGGCTTGACGTTTGACAACGAAAACGATGATGGGAAATGACTAGGAAGGTAAAGAGAGAGAGAGAGAGAAAGAATTGAAAGAAAAGGGGGATTGAAACAGAGAAAATTGAGAAATGGGGTAGGATTAGCGGGGCCTGGGCTGGTAAAAGGAGATTCGAGAAGACAATTGGGTTAAGAGAAACAATAATAAATGGGAAGAAGAGCACATGGAAGCCAAAGAAGAAAGGGGAAAGGGGGTGGATTTTTTTGTCAAATTAGTACTCGAAAGAGGGAGCGAAGTCGATGGCCACAAGTTTTGTAAGAGAGAAAGGGAGGAGAGTGGAGGAGCGGACAAATGAATGGCCGTCTCCGATTATTCTCACCCACCAGTTACATATCTGACGCGGGTCCCAAACTTTTTGTTTGTTTATATTGCCACAACCACAACAAGCTCTGTGTCGAGATTGGATGCAATGCAAATGGATGGTGGAATGGAAATGGATGGTGGAGATGGGGTTTGGTTGTGTTGCCTTTTTTCTTTTCTTTTTTTTTTTTTTCCTCTGAGGCTTCATTAGATTACCCTCTTCTTTGCACGTGGCGGCCGCTTCATCTTCAACAATTCTTATTTGTGGTTCAGATCGATCAGCACTTTTCTCGGTCCAATCCTACTCCAAGAGCCGTGCGTTAATATCTCTTTGTGTGATTTGATTTTTGCTTTATCTGTTCTTTTTCCTTTCTTTTCCTTTCTTTTCCTTTTTCTTCTTTTACTTGGATTGGATAATTGTTTCCACGGATTTTAATTGCATCCGACCACTTTTGTTTTGTTTTTGTTTTCTTAGAGTGAAGTTATTTGTTGTTGGTTGTCTTTTTTTAAAAAAAAAATTCATTTATACTTTTAAATTTTTAAGGTTGTATCACTTAAAACTCTAAATTCAACCTCCAAATTAATAATTTTATAATTAAAATCCTAAACTTTCATAAGTGAATTAATTTAAGTCATCATGCTCTTTATGCCTTGGGCAACGACATACGTGCTACAAATGGTTGGGACCAAAGGATCATGATCCCACAAGGGTGAGCTAACTCCAAAAACTATTGACAGTTTCTATGGGGCGTAGGTGTTAATTATAGATTAATCATCTAACATTTAACTCTACATGAGTAGGCCTCCAAAAAGGTAACACATGCGTGCAAAGGTTTTCCCGTGCCATATAGAGATTGGCACTCAAGTGCAAAGGCAGAAGGGAGCTTGACTGTAAGACCCACCCAACGAGTAAGGATTAAAGTCAGTATTAGTGATATGACGGAGCCGAGTGGAAGGGTTGTCACTCAAGGGATAAAAGTTACTTTAGGGATAACAAGTTGATCTTCTCTAAGACCTCACATTGATGAGAAGGTTTGGCACCTCGATGTCATCTCTTTGCCACTTAGGGTTGTATTATGTTCTAAGGATTGGGTTTTTCGCCCATTAAAGCAATATGTGAGTTGTCGTGAGATAGTCTGGCCCATCTCTGGTATGAGCATTAAAGAATTGAGAGGACTTTTCCCTAGTACGAGAGAACCGAGAATGACGCACCTCTGGTGTGCCAATTATCGTGTCCATGGTAAATGTTGGGTGTAGAGCAAATAACTACTAAAAGCATATAGGTAGAAAGCCCACCCCAAGATGAATGCTCTCCTATTCCGACTTCCCTAGAGTCTCGGATAGCACAATTGAGACAACGATAAGTTCTCTGCCCTTACGGGGATGGAGCGACAGAAGTTTTGAGAATTAAAGAGAAGGCCATGGTGAGATAAGTCGTTTATCATCACGATAGGTGTCAAGTGGAAGTGCAGTGATGTATGCAACTAAGGCATTCTAACATACTAGTAGACTTGAACCTTGTTCCTACATGGCTCAATCAATTCGATTAAGGCACTTGCCATCTATTTTGGGTTTTTTGTATGGACGACCTAAATTTTCAAGCTCAAATGAAATATGACCGACTTTTTTAAACTAATGATGGATAATCTTTTGCTTACGTCACAATGAGAGTGAGAGGATGAGAAAACCCGACAAGAGCGAGAAGACAAGAAAAACAACACAAACCCATCACCATCTTCAACTTTCTTCTTTTCCTTCTCACGCACGTTGGCGCCAACCCACCTCACCATCTCCATCTTCGTTTTCTTCCTCTTCGAACAAGCGAACACAGATAGTGAGGGGATTCAACGCTGACGAACGAGTGAGCATCGACATTGGCTGCTATCTATGTGCAATTTTCGGTGTCGTTTTGCCACATCGATTCCAGATTTGATACTCACACATTCTGACAACCTTCCTCCCTCCTTCCGACGCAATTTCCAACGTCGTTCAGCACAAACATAACCTAGAAGTGTTTCATCCCTTTCGCTCTCATTAGTTTTAGAAAGCAGGTCATATATCATTTGCGCCCAAAAATCTATTTTCATTGTTCAACTCTTTGACAACACAGGAAAAAAAAACTCGACCTTCTATTAGAAGATCATTTTAAAACCATTAATGCATACTTTTCACACATATACAGGGCTTCTTTAAATGCAGAAATTAGCGTAATATTAGAGAGATTCTTGAATCAAATGAATGTAGCAACTTTTCATTGATATGAGTAATTTTTCATATTTTTTTCTTCCTCTATTTTTCTCTACTTATTTAGAACAAAAATTATGTGACAATTTTTCTTACAACTTTAGTAAGATTTTGGGGTAAGAAAAATTTTATTTAGGTGATTTGTAGTTGATTTTAAATAGAAGTTAGTGAAAATATTTATAAACTATTAACGGAATGTTTAAATTGATTCATTTATAAAAGTTTAGAGATTAAATTGATATAATTATTAGTTTAGAATTTTAATTGATATACCTCCAAAGTTTAGAGTACAAATGGATTTTTTTTCCCTTATTTTTTTTCTAATATTTTTTAAATGTTCGTTGTGGGATTAAGTTTTTGGGGCTGTTTGATTGATAATTGTGTTTCTGATTTTCTTATTCTAATAAATAAGATGGTTCGTGATAAAATTGGGTTTAGGGTGAGGGTGAATATTGGCGGCTAAATGTAGGTCAACTAATCCGATGGTGGAGAAAAATTAGGAAAATAGGTGGAGAAAAATTAGGTAATTAAATAGTTGGAGAAAAATGGATTAAAAAAATAAGATAAAAGTTTGGACTGGAATCTTATAAGCAAGAATCATGAGTAGAGGCTATACATGTGTGTTACATGCATGCTTGAAAGAAGGTTTTATTTTTCTAAGACTTTTTTTTTTTTTTTAATTCAACCACGTGTAGGGTAGAGATTTAAATCTCTAATTTGTCAGTTGATCAAATAATATCGTAATCAGTTAAGTTATACTCAGATTAATACTTTATTGTTCAAGACCAACATTCAAAGGTAACTGTATATTCCATTAAAAAAAAAGTAATTGTATATAAAATTTCCTATTTTAGAAGTTTGCTACACATACACTAACCACAATTAGGAAACTTTCATATAATAGAGGAAAATTTTAAACTCTCAGTTTAGTCATGCCTCAAAATAATAGATAACATTAAGGGTTCGCATTAATTAATCAAACAACCCATTTGCACACGTAAAAACCTATAACATGCTTAGGATTTAAAAAAAAAAACAAACAAACAAACAAACAAGTTGCAAATGTTCATCTTATTGATATCTTTGTATTTCTTTAATAGTACTATAAGAAATCACAAATATATTGTGGTTCATTCTTATCTTATATTGCATATGGTATCTCGACTCATGTGTCTCCATGCAGATGATGTGAATAAGAAAATGTTATAATATTTTGCTCATATAATAAAAAATGTTTTCTAAATGAAGAATTGTTTTTAATACCATTGTCAAACTAAATTTTACGAGTAATAATCTCATATAATAAATACTATTTAATTATTCATGATTATCTAGTAATAACTTATTAGGTCCATGAATTTTAAAAAATGTCAAATAGGTTAAAGACCTATTAGACAAAAAATTGAAAATTCAGGGTCCTATTGAACACAAAATTAAAAGTTTAAAGACCTGTTAGATACTTTTTAAAATTTTGGAACCTATTGAACACAAAATTGAGAGTTCATGATCTATTAAACACTTTTTAAAGTTCATGGACTAAATAGATACAAACTTGAAAGTTCATGAATTAAACTTGTTATTTAACCTTTTAAATATTTCCATATTGTTTGCTTAAGATATTAGTATAAATCCATTGATCATGTATTGAAAATCTAAAATACAACTTCAGTGTTCAAACTTCAAATTAATTTGATGGTGAATTTTATTTTATTCATAATAAATAATTTGATAATAATTCACAAATTTTTTAGATTTCCTATTTATCGCTCCAGGGTCAGCATGAAGAAAGTAACCCACTGATTCAAACTGGGAGACAAACAAGCCCAATGTAAGTTTGGGCTTAGGAAAGTAACCCTTTTGAATCAAGTTGTAATGGGCTTTGGTAAGCTTGAGAAATTTTGAGCTCATTTTTCTTTTTGTTTTTTTTTTTCCTTTTACAAAAAATAAAAAGGCCAAATATACAAATAGTTTCCAGACTTTTAGGTGATTTCCAATTCTTTCATTAATCTTTCAAGATTCTTAATTGTCTCCATGAGTGAATTAGGTCCTTGTGCAAAAACATTTTTAACAAAAAAAATAATAATAAATTACCAATTTAGTTTTTATGGTTGGAAGAAAGTTAAAATTTAGTTTCTATGTGGAAACTATTTATGAGGTTTTAGGGAGTCTTTTGGTCTTTGTTTTCTAAATTCTCTCTTAGATTTTTCACTTCTGGACCCTTCAAATGAAGGAGAACTCCTTTATTTATAGAGCTCCCATGGGTATGCGGGTTTGGGCTTTTATGGCTTTTGGGCCTAACCATTTGAGCTTTGGTTTTGTTGATTTTGGGCTTGACTTTGTTAGCCTTGGGCCCAACCTTTTGAGCTTGAATATGTTGACTTTGACCTAAATTTCATGTGACCCAATTTAACCAAATTAAATTTAATTATTTGATTAAATGATCATAATGAGAACATGTGACTTTATAATTTAAAATCTGTCAACTTTAGCCCTCAAATTAAATTTAGGACACATGTCAATTTATAGATGGTCCAAAATTTAATTATTTGTAACTTTGTCATTAATTTGGAATAATGATGTGCCAACTTGTGATTTGCCGAAATTTCTCATTCAACATATATTATTTATGTATCAATTGAATGCTATTTTGACACAAACCCTTCTATCAACAAAATTTATTTATTCAAAGTGGCATGCTTATGTGTTCAAATATCTTAAGAAAACAATAATTTAATGAGGCATCATTTTTTTAAAACAAAATTTAACTTTTTGTTTACAAATAATTGATAAGTTTTAATGTATCAAGGGTAAAAACAAGAATTTTTAAATATTATAAATGAAAATTTAAAAAAAAATCTAAAAGATTAGGAATTTTTGTTACATTTTAATAATTAATTGTGTTTTAAATATGAGTTTCGATATTAATTTGAGAGGTTTTTTATATATTAAAAAGAATAATGTATTTGTTTATTTATTTGAATAGAGGTTACAAAACTTATTAATTATATATTAAATTTTTAGATCTAAAATTCATGTATAGATAACTCTCTTACCACACTCTCAAATACACAACATCTTTAATATTCTCTTCTTTCTACTATCTCATATTTCTCTTATTTACTCTTTTAAGAGCAATTGACCAAAATAGGGGTGTTTTCTTTTTGCGTGGAGCTTTGAGCTCAACCTTTAGTGCATAACGGTTTGAGTTACACATAATTTTAGTTGGGTTGTTGTATCATAGAGGGGATAGAGCTAAGAGAAGACTTGTTGCCCTGGCGATTGATAAGAAATATATATACATTGCAGAGGACTTGAATCTCTTTAAAGAGAGCGAGATACTTACGCTTCAACTTAATTGTTTACGTGTTTGTTTCTCAATATTTACTGCAATTTCCTCTGTTATTTGTAATTCTCCCAACCTGATTTTTTTTTTTTTTTAAGTATTCTCCCAACATGAATTATTTGACATATTTCACAAATAAAAATTACATCACAAATATAGGGTAGGGATTAAAACTTCCAATCTTTTAAGAGAGGTAGAGATGTCTTGAGCAGTATTGAATTATGCTTATGCTTGTGTTAACAATTTTGAACTATCTTATTGGTGTTTATTTAAAATTTCCCTCATAAAACTTAATTAAATTGACTGTTTCTTAAGTAATCTACTCCAGACAAGGAAAGTTTTTGTCACAAACTAGGAAAGCTTTTGTCACTTTATTTGATCATGATACCATTTGGGATAACATCAAGAGCTTGTGTTTTTTTCCCCTCAAAATCTAACACTTTTTCTTTACCATATTTTCTTCCTTTTCTTTTCCAGTTTTGTTTTGAAAAATTAAGTTGAAACTTACAAATTTGATGTATCTTTATTCAGCATCTTTCAATCATTTTCGAAGACAATTGGCCGTTCATATCAACAACCTTATACGATCCTACCATTCAAGAATTAAAGAAGGCAAATTAGCAAAAGAAAAAAAGAAAAAAAAAGTTTAGTTACTTATAATAGGATTGTTTATAAAAAAAAAAAAAAAAAAAAAAAAAAGAAGAAAAAGAAAAATATTTTTTTTGGAAAAAAAAAAAAGAAAAAGATTGGAGTTTGTTTTCTAAGAATTTATGATAAGGTAGATTTTTTAGAAATTAAATGGTATTGCCTAAATTTCATTATCAATTAAGTTAATACGTGTCTGCCAAAACAAAGGAAAGATATTACGTGTACTAAAAAAAATTAAGTTAACACGTAATTCAATACAGTGGTTTTCAATACCCATCACAAAGCAACTTCTAAAAGAATGGACTATATAGATGACAATTACACAAATAATAAAATAGAGCATCATACTTTATCAAAAAAAAAAAAAAAAAAAAAAAAAGCGTAACCCCCTCCCCCCTTTTTCTAGTTCTTTATTATATCATATCATACTATCTTAAAAAGTAGCTAATGAATAAAATTATTTTAGATTATTTTATCTAAAATTTTATTATATAATTCCATATATGTTCATCATTTAATTATTTAATTTTGTAACTTTCCACATTTCTTAATTGAATTGATTATTAATATATTGCTAATAAATTAAAATTAGGGCCAGTTGCACAAATGATAAAAAATAAAAGTCCAATTGCTCGCATGTCTACCCTTTATTCCTATTGCAAACGTAGCAAGAAAATTTGGCCCAACCCAATCAAAGTCTGCAAATGTCCAAAATAATCCTCCTGTGTAATCCGCGTGTTTGCAATATGATGTACATCAACAGTCTATCAGTGATATATTATTGATATACCCCTAATATACTTAATATGAAGTATATCAATGATATACTATTGATACACTTTATTTAAGTATATCAATGAACTTGAATTCCTAATACTCAATATATCAATAATATATCAAAAATAGCTAATATGAAGTTGATCGGTACTACATGCAAGTGCACGTGATCGAAGTAAAAAAAAAAATGGAAGTATTCTAGAGTATCGTACCCAGGGAACTGGTTGTAATAAAGTTTATTAAAATGACACAAAATTGTTGACAAATTGCAACTTAAAGTAACCGTGGGTATAAAAAGGTTTGTGAGGTGTTTTGGCTAAAAAAAATTGTTCGAAAAACAATGGAAATGAGGAAGGGATTCAAGAATGCTAATGCCCCTTTGGAAAGAAATGCAACAAGAAGGCAATTGCAATCGTAGCTAACTCAAGAACTAAGTAAACCGAATTCAACTCATATTCAACATTTTATAAAGTATCTTTAAGAGACTAAATGATTAAACCTATATTTCTATGGTTAATCTAACTTAGATATATCCACGCATAACTCTAATGGTTTTGGAGTCTAGCCCTATGTCTAGGGTCGATGTTTTAAAACTTATGTCTAAGCATTTTCCTCTATTACTTTTGTGACATCCGCTTCCCTTAACCCTTTCGGTATTAAGCTATAGCTTAGCAAGCAACACTAGATGGCCAACTAGGGTTTACCCAAATCTAAACTCACCAAAAGCAAACAATAGTTCAAGTGTTAGCTGGATTGTTTTTGCTATCGAGTCTTACATCTTTCCTCTAGGGCATTCACAACTTAATTTAGCTCTTCATAATAAAACTAACAAAAAACAGTGTACTTGAATTGATAAAATTCATTGATATAAAAGAGAATTGAAAATAATCTAAAGAACTCTTACAAATTAAACTTGTATACAAGAAAACTACCTTACCGAATGTATGTTTTGGATTCAAGAAATCAAAATAAATTCTATTTTTATTAAAATGCTAAAAAGGAAAATTACAAACAATGGCTAACTTCAAAGTTAAAGATAAAAACATAATTACAAAGCATGGAGAAATTGAATACGATTACACTAAAGAAAACGTTTCTATCGGCTTAATCAAACAACGAATTGTTCTTCACCACCATCAACTTTCGTTGTGATAAGATTAATGGAGAGTTTAGAAACTGAATGGAGAAGAAATTACAACAAAACAACAACTAAAAAAAAATGAAAATACAAACGGTAGACGGTAATGAAATAAACCCAAAATCTAAAATGAATTTTTTCCACCAAAAATGAGTTCTATCCTTCGGCATCTTCTTCAATCCTTATAGAGAATTTGTGCTAGGGTTTCCTTCTAGGTTGATGGACAATCATAGCTAATTACCAGCTGAATTCGTGGGTATATTCTCGCTTAAAATCCCTAGATTTCCGTTTTTCCTTAATTTCCAGATCTGTCAAAATTGCAATTGCATAGAAATTGCAATGTTGTTGCATTATGCAAAAATTGCACCAAAACATTAAGTAAGTGTGGATATTTTTCTTCTTTTGTTTTCTTTTCTCAACTTAATTAAAAAGTCTTCCAACAATAATGTCATTAAATTTAACCATTTTCCTAATTTTCATCTAATAACATGAATAAAATTCACAAGTATAAATAAGTTTAAATGCCAAATAATCCTCACGAATGAGAATTATCAGAAGTATATCAAGAGTATAATAGAGATTTATATTCAGTATATCAGATATGCCTAATGTGAAATATATTAGTAATATACTATTGATATACTCAAAATGAAATGAGATATACATAATATAAAGTATATCAGTGATATACTATTGATATACTTCATTTTAGTTTTTAACTTAATTAATTATTTTTGGTCACTACATTTTTGTTGATACACTTGTTTTTTAAGTGATACACTATATTAGTAGTGAATGAGTGATATAGTATTTGTCACTTAAAGTGATGAAACATATATCACTGAATGAATTATATCATTGATATACTACTAATATACTCTGTGTTAGGTATATCAGTGATATTCTAAATATACGAAAATCCTTGATATGTTACATATATACTTCATATATAGTATAATATTTACTAATATACTTCGTTTTAGGTATATATTAGTTGACCGATATACCAAATGTACTATTGATATACTATTGATATACCAAATATAAAGTATATTAGATATACTACTAATATACTTGTTGATACACTAATGATGGTAAAATTGGAATAATAAAAATGAAAATCAATTTTAAATTTTTTTGCTATATTTGCAAATCTCCAAAAACCATAACTAAATTTGCAAATATCCTAATATTTTTTTGCTACACATTACAATTCTCCTTAAAATTAATATAATAACTTAAATACTATCAATTAAATACAACATTTTGCAACGAAATAACAAAATAAGATTTCTATTTTATGCATTTAGTTTTTGTCAAATATTATATTATACAATAATCAATAAATTTGTTAGTTTTATATTCTCAATTATATATATGTAATATTTTTATTCATAATTAATATTTAAATTGATAAAATAATTTTTTAAAATAAAAAAGTTAGGATGAGTTATTCATTTATTTTCTATAAATTAATTTTAAAACCTATGACTTTACATTTGGTTATAATTAATAATTAAATTTAAAAATTTTGGAATTTCAAAAGTGTTGTAATTAACATTCTTTAATTTCTAACTACTATATAAGAGTTATCCCCTACTTTTTGTCTACAAAACATTGAGTCTCATCTTCTTAGTTTGTTTTTCTTTCCCCTTCAATTTCTTCCCTCAAAATCTCTACATTTAGTATTTGAAGACATAAACTCGTTGGAGAGGAACCTGCACATTTAAAGAGAGGGGTAGCAATGTCAGACAAAGATGCTTCAACAAAACTATCTCAAAAATATAGGTATCAATCCTTGTTATAGGGGTAGCAATGTCGGACAAAAATGCTTTAACAAAATTTGTATATTTTGAGTACAACAAATATAGGGTGCGAGGATTTGAACCGTCAACCTCAAAAAAAAAAAAAGATGCAAATTATCGCTGAATTATATATGCTCAAGTAAGCGTGGGAGAATATGCTAGATAGTCTCTCAAATGCTTTAACTAGTTTGTATTTTATTATTATTATTAGATTTATGGTCGACTAAAGCCATGTAGAGATGATAAAAAATTGCAAAATCACCTAATAAATTATACATTTAATGGAGTTTAAGATTTTTTTTTTATTTTTAAAAAAAGGTAAGCAACTTATTAAAATTATCATACTCTATATTTATTGTATTTTGCAAAAAAAAAAAAGATAATAATTTTTTTTAAAGAAGTTCACATCATTAAAATTAAATCAATTTTAAAAACCACCTAATAAATTATACCTCTAATCGAGCATAAGATAATTAATATTTTGAAAATAGTTCATATCATTAAAAATAATTCGTTCTAAAATTAAATCAAACTATCCAAATATATGGTGGAAATATTTTCTAATCTTATAAGTTACTAAAAGGAACTTGTGTTGCAAAGTAGCAACGTACTATAGATCTAGGGGAATTCCCTAGTCAAAGATATTGGAATTCAAATACCGTATAAGAGCAATAATACATTTTATAAAAAGTCATAAAGATTTTTCACAATTTAAGAAATGACAAAGAAAATAAAAGAATATGGCTCCGAAATGCTAGATCAAATAGAATCTTTTTTTTTTTTTTTTTGTGAGGAATTAGAATCATATTTGAAAATTTAGTGCTGAAATAAAAAAAAAAAAAAAAAGAAGCATAATAATATAAAACTCATGAAGGGAGATAAAGGAGAGAAAAAAAAAACAGAAGAAGAAGAAGAAACTCGAATTTCAACTTTCATCGAATCAAATTTTGTCGGCAATGATTGAAAAAAAAGTACCAGAAAAATAGTGAAATAATAAATAAATCAATAAATGTGGAGGATGGTGGGTCATGCATGTGCAGCTCATAGCGGCGTGGACACATGCATGAGGTGGCCGGGCCCTTTTTTCCTTTCCTTTTTTCTCCTTTTTGGTTCACATTTTTTTTATTGTTTTTTTTTAAAAAAAAATTCAACAATGAGTTTATAGGAATTCTAGCGTTTTAAATTACACTTTTGAGTTCAATAGTGATTTAACATAGTATTAGAATAGAAAGTTTTGTGTTTAAATCTTTGTAATGTTATTTCCCACAAGTGAGAAGAAAGAAGAAAGAGTGTTATTGATATAATGAAATTGATCGTATTAATTTATGTTTTTGGATTGAGTGGTGATTTAACATAGCTGACATTAGACTGGGAGATATTTTAATAAGCTTTTTTTTTTATCTCAGCAATGACAACTTGACATTTAAATTTTATTTTAAACTTTGAATTTTTATATTTATTATGTCGTCCATTACACTTTTAAATATTTATTTTAATCTTTCACTTTTTTTTTAATATCTATTTCTGGTCATTAAACGTCTATTTTATTCAATAAATTTTACCACAAAATGTTCACTCATCAAAGGCAGAGCTAAAATGAAAGGAAGAAGACAATCGTCTTAGATTCAAATTATATATATATATATATATATATATATATATATTTCAATAATTTTTCTTAAGGAAAAAATTATATGTTTCAAATATATATTTGAAACATATAATTTTTTCCTTAAGAAAATTTTTAGCATCACCATCAATGTAACTCCAATGTATGCTCATATTTTAACATGTTAATACATATATTCAAAGTCATGTTATCTATTTATTAAAAAGATTAAGTGTACGTTTGAGAGTAATTTTGGAATGGCCAAAATTATCTTTGTCATTCTCTTTTTAGGACATGTTTGGAAGTGATTTTAGAATGACCAAAATCACTTCTATTTTAAAATTACTTTCGATGAAAAGAAAATTACTTTTAAAACTGTATAATCAAACGTTAAAATGATTATATGAAAAACACTTTTAATAAGCCTTTTATAAACAAATCATTTTTACTAGAATTACTATTTCTAAAATCACTTTATTCACACGAGATTTCAATAAAGAAATTTAATACGTGGAATGAACATGAATTTATATCGATTCGAGTACAGTGGAGTATAATCTCTAATTTGTTCATATGATTCTTTCTCTCGTATGTATACTTGACTCGAAGCCTGAAACGCTTATCCTTGAGGTTGAATCGTCAACTTTGAACTGGTAGAAAGTCTTCAACTTTGAGCTTGTTAAAGGTCTTCAGCTTATAGCTTATTGAAGGTTTTTGGCTTGTAGCTTATTGAATGTCTTCGACTTGTAGCTTCTCGATCGACCTCTAGCTTGTTGATCTAGTTGATGATCGGCCTCTGGCTTCTTGATCTGCTTGGATGATTGGCTGTTGGCTTGTTGATTTACTTGATGATTAGCCTCTGGCTTGTTGATTTGTTTGAATGATCGCCTCTTGCTTCTTGATCGTTGGATGATCGGCCTTTGGCTTGTTAATCTTCTTGGATCGTTCTTGATCTTCGAGAAGTGTTATGCTTTCATACAGTATT
Organism: Trichosanthes truncata; assembly: GCA_033996785.1. NCBI lineage: Eukaryota > Viridiplantae > Streptophyta > Magnoliopsida > Cucurbitales > Cucurbitaceae > Trichosanthes > Trichosanthes truncata. The sequence continues at coordinate 77,488,476 of JAWPNB010000003.1, forward strand.
TGATCTTCAGGAGCTTCTGAACACTTTACAGCTTTGTTTTTGAATTCTCTCTGAGCTTCTTCAGTTCTCTAGATAGTTTCAACTTCTGAACCCCTGAAATGAATGAGGGAGTTATTTATTTATAAAGTTCCTCATGGCCTCTAAGTGGGCTTGGGCCCTTGGACTGGATCTGGTTGATTTTGGGCCAGTCCTTTTGGACTGAGTTTGGTTGACTTTGGGCCAACCCTTTTGGACTGGGTCTGGTTGACTTTGGGACTAGCCTCTGAACTAGGCTTGGACTTTGCTAATTGGGGCCTTCAATTCCGGCTTTTATCTTCCAAATTTCAAATGACCCAATTGTGTACTTGGATTTGCCAAATTTTAATTTAGGGATCCTTGCAAATTGGGTAATGACGTGTCAATTTTGGGTTGGTCGAAATTTCTATTCCAACACACTTGTGAACATACTTTTAAGGCATGTTTGGAATTGATTTTAGAATGTTCATAATCACTTTTGTTTAGGGATGTCCATTTTCTCTGCAGGGACCCTCTTCTAACGGGGTGGGCAATCCCTGTTTAGGCAGGGAATGTGGGAGGGAGTGGGGAAGATTTTTTTTTCCTTAGCTAAACGAAGACGAGGATGTGGAATACATTCCCCGTCCCCATCCCGCCCCCACCCCGTTCCACATCCCCACCTCGATTTTTTTTAATATATATATATTTGTATATATATAATAAACCATAAATCCAAACTTTTATTCAATATTATTTTTTTTCTAAGGAAATCAAAAAAAATTCTCTAAAATGGAAATCTAATATTAAGAATTAACAATTTAAATAGGAATTAACAAAAAAAAATTTATTTAATCAAATTAAAAAAAAAGAAAATTATAAATGGTGAATTATTTATCGTAGGGAACTTGATCCATGCAAATTTTCCCTGCCTCGTTCACCACGAAATTAAATGGGAAATTTCGTTGGGACGGACAATGAAATGGGGGCTGGGGATGGGGAAGTCATTCTCCCGACCCCGCTTCATGGACATCTCTACTTTTGTTATGCCTAAAACTATTAAAAAGAGCATGACAAAAATAATTTTAATTATATTCTAAAACCACTTTTAAACATACCATCAGTAGAATAATGAAACAATTAAAAAAAAAAAAAAAAAAAAGAAGGACGAAAACAAACACGGGATTTAAGACATTTTCTTCTTTATTCTTTCTGAAAACAATAAGTAAGGCCAAAGGACGGTTGGGACTGTCGAGTGTTTCTGGCAATGCAGTGATGCACGTGGGTGGTGTTGCTTCAACCTACTTCTTTGCCCTTTTTTTAGTCAAAGTTGTGCCCACCCTCTCTATATTATAAACCTACAATTGCTTCCCTTTTTTCCTTTGCTTCCCAGTATGGAGGAAAATCTTTTTAAGGCCCCTCCCCCTCTTCCTCTTCCTATTCCTTGCTTGATTTTTTTTTTTTTTTGGTAATAGATAATTTAAAATGTTGAAACCAATAATTTCATATGCCCTTCCTATTATGGTTTTCATGATTATTCATGAGCGGTGTTCGTTTGGGTTAAATTAAGAGTTTGTCTGTAAACTTTCAGATTTGTGTTTAATAGATATTTAAACTTCAATACATTTTTAGTAGATGTCTAAATTTTCAATGTTATGTTTAGTAGATTTTTAATTTTAAAAAGTATCTAATATGTCCTAAATATTTCTAAGTTAGGAATCTATTAGATATAAAATTAAAAATGCATGAGCAAACAAGATGCATCACTGAAAATTGAAAGATTTATTAGACATTTTTTAAGATTTAAGGGCCTATTAAATATAACTTAAAAAATTCAGACACTAAATAAATGACTAATTTATCCTTCATTCTCTGCTATATATCAAATGTTAAATTACAAGTTTAGTTTCATGTTTCTATCATGGTCTTTGAACTTTTAATTTTGCGTCCAATAGGTCTTCCTGAACTTTAAAACGTGTCTAATAAGTCCTTAAAATTTCAATTTTGTGTCTAATAAATTCTTGAATTTTTAATTCTGTGTCTAATAAGTCTTTGACCTATACAATATTTTTTAAAATTCACAGACCTACTAGACACACAATTGAAAGTTTAGAGTCCTATTAAATATAAAATTCAATTTTATATCTAATAGATTAGTTAATTTCTTAAAATTTTAAATATATCATAGACCAATTAGACACAAAATTGAAAGTTTTTAAGAATATACTAGACATTTTTTGAAGTTCATGACCAAGTAAACACAAACTTGAAAGTTTAGAGACTAATCTTGTAAATTGACCTATATCAAACAACTAACTTTTTTGAAAAATTAATTTGTTTTCAAGAAACATACATCTCTTGATCAATAATTTAAGCTTACGATCTCCTAAAATAGAAGGGTTAACAACATAAATGGTTATAATAAAATAGTGATTTTTTTAAATGACCATTAGGTTTATATATTTTTTTAATTATGGCCGTTTATTAATTTTTAGAATAAAAAATAATTTTATCAAGACAAAAATATCCTTCAACAAAAATATTTAGATTGTCCAACAACATATTCCTATTTCTAAGGGTAATTAAGATTCTGTTCACCTAAATAATATTTAAATAACTAAAGTAAAATTTGAAATTCAATTCCAAGCAATAACTAAATTAAATAAATAGACAAAAATTGTCTGTAGTTTCCCTATTCCTTTTATCTCCTATTTTACATAGAAGGTAAAGATGGTTATTAACATTGTAAATATTTATGATTACATTAGATGTAGACTCATATTTATATTCGCGAATAAAGAGTAATGAGATGAATATTATTAACATTTTCATTCGCATCAGTCAAGTTCTCTTTACACTGTCATTGCCAACTTTGATGCAGCAAAAAAAAAAAAAAATCATAAACCAATAACTACAACCAGTAATTGGGTTCTATTATATTAGCTGCAATTTCATGTAAACTGACCTAAAGAAAGGAAGTAATTTGAATAAACTGATGTCATTTGATAAATTTCAATTGATTGAAATGAAATACTTAGACTTTTGTCCGATGAAATCAAAGTTTGTGTGGCTCACGTTATAAGCCAACTCCGAGCCTGCCAAGCACAACTTAGGTAATGAATGATTGATCGTTGCTGCTGCCAAGCGCTATATCACACTACATTTTTATTTTGTTTGTAAGATTAACTCGAATGATGAATAAGATTAATGAACACCAAGATAAAGAAGAAGGGTGAAATATTTGAAAAATACATACACACGAAAAGAGATAATTTTTTTTAAAAAAAATGAAGATTCAAAGGAAAAAAAAAATCTGAAAACAATGGTTGCAACTTGCACGCTAAAAAATGTAAATAAAGAAGAAAAAAAATGTGGTGTAGTGTAGCACTGTAGCTACATATTATATGATACTAAATAGATTTTCCAGTACGTACTAAGTACATAATAATAATAATAACAATAATTTATTTATTTTGAAATGACGTACATAATTAATTGATGATGGTTTAGGAAGTCAAATCCAACAGCTCGATCTTTGATAGCTATACATACTTGAATGAATTAACTGGCATTCACTACAGTAGCCACATCTTCAATCAAAAAACGTTGTGGTGTGGAAAGGAGAAGGAGCCAAGCATAGGGGTTCCTTTCCACTGAGGTGGAACTTGGAAGGATTATTGCTGTCATCACAAAACTTTTTGCTCCGGTTGTGCTATATGCTATCATGTACCTTGGGCAAAGTTACAAAATAAAGTTATACGAAGTTAAAGAGTTTTTCGTTCCGATGACCTAAATTTTTCGACTCAAATGAAATATGATCGACTTTATTTGCATAACTTTTTGCTTACGTCACAGTCAAGAGTGGGATGACGAGAGCAAGAGTCGAGAGGCACAATAGCATCGAGACCTATGACTTCTTTATAGTTCACACGGACCAACACCACCGAATCGTGAAGGTAAAAACTCGTCGGAAGAACATCGGGTACTCGATCTAGACGTCGGAACTCGAAGGAGGCTACTGGCACTGTTAGTCGCACCAGAAACGCGAGAGAGAGTGAGAGATTCCTAGGAAAACACGTTGGGCTTTGGAGAAGAAGGAGAAGATTCGTCCCCTCTTGCTTCCATCAAGTTTTCTCGCTCTCGCTTTCGTTAGGTTTTCTCATTCTTCGCTTTGGTTGTGACGTAAACAAAATGTTATAGTATTTTATAGTATTTTGGGCAAAGTAAAAAAGGAAAGTTATACGCGTGAAATCTACGGTGAAAAGTATAATTCCAATATTCTGAAGTAGAGAAAATTATACCAACTGCAATCTAAAGTAAAGTTTTACTTTCTAAAATTTTGAATATATAATATTCCAATTTTGAAAATTAAAAGGAATGGTAATTACTTTAAAATTTAAAAGAAAGGTTGAATGGTGAGGTGGTAAATTCAGAAAAAGCAAACAACCGATTGAACCCATTTAGCGCGGCAGTTTTAATTCGAAAAGCTAATAATAATATTATTTTACTGGCGAAGGTTGCAGATTAACACCTAACCCAGAAGTCGACGCCATAACCATTCCAACGCTCTTCTTCCTCCATCTCCACCTCATAAACAAACCCACTGTTCCTCCGTATGAACAGAAATTTCCAGATCCGAAACATGCTCGGAGAAAAACGAAAGAGAGAGATTGCTCCCTTTCTCTCAAACTTCCTTTTCAGTACCAGTACCAGTACCTCTCAGATTGTGATCTTCGTTCTCTAGATTTGATGTCCTTTCAGTTCAGTTCCACTCAACTTTCACTGCCTTTCAATTCCTGGTTATTTACGCTTCTTTTTACTCGTTTAAGGGTTTTTTCTCTTCCACTTGTTGATTCTTGTTGGAGTTCTGTTTGTTTTTTCATCTTGTTTCGCCTAATTTCTAAGTTTCTGCTTTCGGAATTGTAACAGAGGATTGGTTCGGTGTGAATTGCTGGACGGCATTACTTCACTGGCGACTTGGACGCATCTACGCTGAAATGGTCGAGTTTGACTTCACGGTTTTCGATTCCGTTTGAATTGCGTCGCTGTAGGTATGCGGCATTGCATCATCTTTGATTCTTGTCCTTGTTTCGTTCTAGCAAATCTCCATTCGGTTTAGCAGGATATTTGTGGAGCATTTCGTTTGTTTACCTATATTCTGGTAACTTTGTTTCTGTTTTCGCTGAAAATTCGTTATGCCTTTTCTTTTTAGTTTTTGAATTCTGTTGTGGTTTTGTTATTAGCGTCGAATTTGGGATAAATTTCGATAAATTGTGAAACTTCTAGAAGAGAAGAAACTAATTTCCAATCTTATTTATGGAAATTGAAGTCGGAACTTCCTCTGCCTCCGCGGCGAAATGAGTATTATCGAGGTTGTGAAGAATTTTACCGAGGTCACAAACATTCCTTGAAGATGATTGTAGAATATTGTTCATATACCATGATTATATGATTTGGTAAATGATTTAAAATGAATGGGGGAGACTTGAAGTCTTTGACAGACTGTTAACATGGACCATTATCAGAAAACTCCAAATTGTTTATATAATACAATAAATTTATGGCCGGTTGTTTGTGATCCTGAGTATGCACATGTTCTGTCCTTTTTTGCTGATAGTAAAAAAGACAAAGAAATCTAGGTTCATGCTTCTGACGAAAATGCTGAAAAAATGTCTGCGAATTTGCACTGACCGTCTGACCCATGATTAGTTTGTTGGTGCAGATCATTGAGGAGGCAAGGCAGTGAGGTTCTGTCGGCCCTACTGCCGGTTATGGTCCTAACAACACTTGATGCATTGTAGTATCTAAATTGTAATACATTGATCGGTAGAAAGTACTATGGGTAGCTGAAGGAAGAAGCGACGAGGAATGCTGTCTCTTTGCACACCTAGATCCCTGTATGAATGGTCTCAATTTCTTAGTTATTGAAGGTTTACGGCTTTGAAGCCGAGAGGAGACGGCGAGAAATGGGAGCTGTCGGTGGCGAAGAGCTGATAATGGAAGAGACAAGTGGGCGTGAAGAGAGAATTTTGGTATCAGTTCGTCTTCGCCCTTTGAACGAGAAGGAGCTTTCAAGGAATGACGTTTCGGAATGGGAATGCATTAACGACAACACTGTTATATGCAGAAATGCGCTTTCGGTGGCTGAACGCTCCATGTATCCATCTGTGTATACATTTGGTAAGCCGATGCCCTTGCAAAGATACATCAAATTTGATCTACTTTTTTCTTGAATTCCCTGTTCTGGGTTTTAATTTTTCAAATCGAGCATTTCCGAAACAGGGGGTGCTTGAATTTTCCCCAATTTATGGCTGCAGTGACGGCCCTGCTTTACCTGTGATCCTGAATATTTAATTTTTTCTGTTCTTTTGCTCTCTCGCCGCCCTTTTCTTTTATGAACGGCTATAGACAGGGTATTCGGTAGCGATTGCTCAACAAGGAAGGTCTATGAGGACGGTGCCAAGGAAGTTGCTCTCTCTGTTGTCAGTGGAGTTAACTGTATGGAAGAACTGAATTGCTTTTTGCCCTCTTTGCATTCGATTATTTAACATGAATTTCATATTTATTTTCTTTCCCACTGGATTTTTTTCGTACAGCAACTATTTTTGCTTATGGACAAACAAGCAGTGGGAAAACGTACACCATGAGTGGAATTACCGAGTATACTATCGCAGATATATATGATTACATAGAGAAGGTAAGCACAAATAATGTTAATAAAATGGTTCGGCATAATATATTCCCTTTTCCCGGTCTAATTTTATTTTTCTTTTATTTTTGTCTAGCACACGGAGAGGGAATTTCTTTTGAAGTTTTCTGCTATAGAGATATATAATGAATCTGTGAGGGACCTCCTTAGCCTAGACAATACTCCTCTCAGACTCCTGGATGATCCAGAGGTGACTAATCATGTCTGACTTTCCCTCACCCTTGTCTCGAGTACGTTCATTTCATAATATTTGATTTTTAAGTTATTTTGATAGAGGGGAACCACGGTTGAGAAACTCACAGAGGAAACTTTGAGGGACTGGAATCATTTTAAACAACTTTTATATCTTTGCGAAGGTAGTGGCAGTTTCAAATCTTCTCCCTTTACAGGAACAAGTTTTGTTTGGTCATATGATGTTATTCGTATAATTTTGCAGCTCAGAGGCAGATAGGGGAGACATCTTTGAATGAAGCAAGCTCCAGATCTCATCAAATTCTTAGATTGGTATTGATATTGCTATCTTTGCTGTCGTCAATTCTTATATTTACTTAAGTAATACTGTTGATTATGCCTTCCTTCCAGACAATTGAGAGCTCAGCTCGTGAATTTTTAGGCAATGACAAATCAAGTTCTATCACAGCTACTGTGGTATGAACACTTAAATTTTTTTATTACATTGAAAAAGGATAGATTTGATTTAATTGGTGAATAAACAACAAAATGAAATAATTCTTGGATACAGAATTTTGTCGATCTGGCAGGAAGTGAACGTGCATCTCAGTCGTTATCAGCTGGTGCACGTTTGAAAGAAGGTTGTCACATAAATCGTAGTTTACTAACTCTTGGGACTGTTATTCGTAAGCTCAGGTACTTTGTGCAATTTGCCTCTTTTTCTACTTCTCTGTTAAGCATACAATTTTCTTTATTCACTTTGGTTTGATGTGCATGTGATAATTGATTTGTTTCTAATGTCATTTCAATTGGTCCGTCCAAATGTTTCTGAGTTTTATGTAGAGTGAAGAAATTAGAACTGTTTAATCCCTCGACTTTAGAGGAGGCAGCAACTTCTCATTTACCATAGTTTCATAAGTTCTCAATCAGAGTAGAAACTGAACCTTTTATCCTTGTATTAAAAACAATTGATTTTGCATATTGTCGCTGTCAATTTTTGGTCAAATATTTGAAGGGTTCCTAATATGATAAATGATATAAAAAGGAACCACACCAATGCCTCCCTTGCCATACACAAGACAATTGCCTCCATCTTAGCTGATTCAGATACACGATTCACCTCATAGAATCATTCCACTTGGAAAGTTCATCGGTGGGAATCATTCACATCGAAATGAGGCAACTCCAACTTGCTCTGGTACTTTGGAGCCTTCTCCTCCCTACTTACCTCACTGGATCCTTGGATTCCTCGTTAAACCTATTTTCGTTTCTACTTCAAACTTCATCTAGGTTTTGATAACGTCCACTTCATCAATTCTCATCTCTGCAGCAACTAGTTAAAATGCCTTTAAGCAATACGGCGATACCATTTTCCATTGCCAAACTTTTTTGCACCTCTGTTGCCAATTCCAACCTAGCTTCCACGGTTTCCATTTTGTTATCCATCTTCTCACTTTGGTATCCCCACGATAGAGCTCTTATATCAATGGAGATGATAACTGATGTATAGAGAGATGTATGTACCACAATAAGAAAGTACAAAGCTCAACTGTTTGAGAGGTTTGGGAACTCTCCCCTTTATAGAAGTTATTTCTTTAATGTCCCTGTGTGGGTGAAAACCTGCCAGAGTAGACCATATCCTCTTCTCGGCACACAGAATACTTTTTATTGGCAAGTCGGGAGGAAGGTGGGACTCTTTTTAAGTTCTATTCAATGTACAAGGATGAAATTTAGATGTTTAAGAAGTATAGGTAAGAAAATAGAATATGTAGCAAGTATAGGGACCAAATAGTTTTTTAACCTGGCATTTCTTTTAGCTCCTAGCATTTTCCTCTTATATTTTGCTTCTTACTGACATGTATAACTCCTTGTTGGATGCAGTAAGGGAAGAAATGGACATATTCCTTTCAGGGATTCAAAGTTAACTCGTATATTGCAATCTTCCTTGGGAGGCAATGCCAGAACTGCCATCATATGTACCATGAGCCCTGCTCAAATCCATGTTGAGCAATCAAGAAACACACTCTTTTTTGCAAGTTGTGCTAAAGAAGTTGTAACTAATGCTCAGGTGAATGTAGTTGTGTCCGATAAGGCACTAGTAAAACAATTGCAAAGAGAATTGGCAAGATTGGAAAGTGAGTTAAGAAGCTCTGGACAAACTTCTGTAACACCCGATTCTACATTAATTAGAGAAAAAGATCTCCAGATTGAAAAGGTATTCTTCTTTTGTTTTTTCATCTTTTATATGCTTCGACACTGAATTTATGACTTCTCATTTTGAAACTTCATAATTAGTTAAATTTACCAGACGTGGATAATTTTAATTCATATGTATTAGATAAAAATAAGTTACATCTTAAAATTAATTGGCAATGAGAAGAGTAGCCCATGTATTTCATAAAGCTTGTGAGGTCTCTTCATTTTTTCGATGTGGGATCCTCAACATGCCTCCTCAAGATGGTGCATCTTTGAGTTCACCATTCTTGGGTCAGATCCTAATTTTTTTGGACCAAATACCCGTTTGGGCTTCATGGGCTCTAATACCATATTAGAGAAATATGAGGTTCCATCTCAAAATCAATTGGTAATGTCGGATCCTCAACAATATGCTAGTTTGCACTCGATCAAATTATGTCAATTATATGGTACAAGTGATAAACATATAGCTCCCTTCAAAAAATTATTTTAGTAGAAACGGACTTGGTACTATAGCTCTCTGATGATACTGAATCGTCAATACTTGGTTATTGCTATTTCTTCAGGGACAGGTTTTTGCACAATAAGAAAAAATATACTCCATAGTCTATAAAACCATACTGAAACAAAAATGACTTTATGTTTTATGGCTAGAGGTGTCCAACTTTTTCCTCAGGCTTATTAAGATACCGACATTGATATGAACCAAGGTGTCTTAGTCATGCCACAAGGACTTAAGATAATTGCCGGGATTGATCATACATGCTGTCTAGGATGACAAAAAAATGGAGTGACTGAGACACCTCGGTTCATAGCAGAAATTATATGCTTGGGTTTGTATTTAATCACCCTTTTATTGATATGTTTCGTGCTACCATTGGAATGCTTCTCTAACTTTTACTTTCTTGGAGGGCATTAGATTGTCCCATCGAGGTTGATACTTGATCTAAATTATTCCTTTTCTCTTCCTTAATTGTCCCATCATGCAGCTAAAGAAGGACTTAAGAGAACTTACCTTGGAACGAGACTATGCTAAATCTCAGGTTAAGGATCTGCTTAAAATGGTTGAAGAGGACAAACCTTTAATTTCATCGGTATGGCATTTTACATTTTGAATAAAGCCTCCTTTTATGCTATAATAAAACGAAGCTTATTTATTTGATGTTTAGTTATTTACATCTTCTTTCAGACAGAATCAGATGATCATTACCCAAGATTATGGGTGCAGTCTTCATGGGACTTTGAGAATCGCCCATCTGAGACAACAGTAATGACAGATTCTCGAATCCTCAGAATGACAGATTCTCAAATCCTCGGTGATGTTTCTGGATCTTTTGATCCATCTCAATATTCAGGTGCATATAGCAGTAGGTCTGATGATAATTTTATGCACCTTGTTGAAGTTGAAAGGAATTTCCTGCAAGGTAAATCCCCTCCACGAGTATCGTCAATGGTTCCCTCTTTGGTTGATACTCAACAGCATATGGAGGAGGTAGAAGAACTGCCCTGTGAGAACTCTGAGGATATCTGCAAGGAAGTTCGATGTATTGAGATGGAAGAACCAAGTGTGAATAGATACTTAGTTTCTACCATGTCAGGTTCTAGCCCAGAAAGATATATTGATCCGACCACACCGTCTCCTATAGCAAACACAACAACCTCGAAACTAGCAGATAACGGGCAAAGTAATAACTGTAAATTAGAATCATCCCCTTCAGAAGAAGATAGCAAGTCTAACAACTTCAGTCCCTTCTATGTAGTCCTATCCCCAGAGAAACCTTCTCCATGGATGATGGAGAAAGATATCTGTAGCTCTGGAGGTTTAAAGTTAACTAGGAGTAGAAGTTGTAAAGCCAGTCTTACAAGAAGCTTATCTATAGAGAACATCAAGGAAATCCAGGGCACACCACCAATTTGGTTTGGAAAAGACTTCATAGGGAGACCTGAGGGTTTCCAAATAAAACTTGCTGCATTGAAATATGATTTTGAGACTGAGAAGTCGTCACTAACTTGTTCTCAAACTTCCCAGAAGAGTGCTTCCAAAGATGCGCTTAGTGAACGGAATGTTGATGTGTTAGAAGATGACAAAAGTGATATAACTACTTCAGCTACAGAGCTAGACCATGACCAGATATCCAACATTGAGAGCGAAAATCAACTTCTCGATACAACAAAGCAGATGTCCAACCTTGAAACTGAAAATCGTCTTCTTGATGCAACGGTGAGTACTCTTTTGGTCCACGCTTCTTTTTATCATATTCTAACATATGGATGCTAAATTTTCATTGCATGAGAGATACAAGTCATGGGTGCAAGCCAGGCCATTATACAACTAAACGCTATTGACTACCGCTTATATTTTGATGAAAACCTTAAAATAAGGACCAGATCAGTTTCCTTTCTTCCTTGCTTTCCTATACGTATGTTTTTTTGGAGGATTTTTTTTCTAACATGTTTGTCTCGTGTTCTAGGTGGTTGGGGCTAAACCAAAGCCCATTGAATCGGAGAAGAATGTGAAAGATTTTGGCATGGTTCCAATCCAAAATGACATGATAAGTCCTTCAAAATGGCCTTCGGAATTCAAGAAGCTTCAAAAAGACATCATTGAATTGTGGCATATTTTTAACGTCTCATTGGTGCATAGAACCTACTTTTTCCTTCTTTTTAAAGGTGGCGATCCAGCTGATTCTATTTATATGGAGGTAGAGTTCAGGAGACTATCCTTCCTCAGACACACATTTTCTCAGGGAAATCAAACTGTAGAAAATGCTCAAACATTGACACCAGCATTGAGGTAAGCTAGATACAATTTCAACCTACAAAGCCCCTTTTGATAACCCTTTTGTTTTGTTTTTAGTTTTCTGTTTTTGAAAATTATACTTGTTTCCTCACAATTTTTTGATAAAATTTTCACATTCTTTAAAATCACATTTAAATTATACGCCGAATTTCAAAAATAAAATCAAGTTTTCAAAATTTGGCTTAGTTTTGAAAAACGTTTTTAAAAAGTAGGTAATAAAGCAAGAAAACTCTAAGTAGAAGTAGTGATTAAAAGCTTAATTTCCTTATTTTCTACCATAATCCACCTCCGCAATTAAGAAAAATGAAAACCCTCCTATGATCAGTCTGAAGACGCTTCGCCGGGAGAGGCAAATGCTGTGCAGACAAATGCAGAAGAGGCTCTCAAAGAAACAAAGAGAGACCCTCTTTGTAGAATGGGGCATTGGATTGAATTCTAACAATCGGAGGCTGCAATTGGCTCACCTTCTGTGGAATGATGCAAAAGATATGAATCACATAAGAAGGAGCGCAGCCATTGTTGCAAAACTTGTTAACTACGTAGAACCAGATGAGGCTTCCAGAGAGATGTTTGGCCTCAATTTCACTCCAAGGCACGATGCTCGAGGGATCACATCGTTGGAGACAAAGAATGAAGGCTGTCTTGTAATGTAAGCCTCTCGCTAATTGTTGTACAGATAATATTGTAATTGAGGTATTTCTTTGTTCTTACTTGGAGATTTCTATCTTACTCGATCTGTCTGGTTATTAACTTAATTGTAAGGATTATGTGAAGTTGCTAAACGAATATGCCACTGCTATTTTTACTTTTATTTGTTTAAAGAAAGCATTCGATGTTTGAAGTGTCCAGAAAGAACATACAAGAATATTGTCAGAATGAACAATAATAGTCGTTCAATGTATAAAAATTGGCAGCTTTACTTGGGTTTAGGTGAAATTGTGAGAGGTAATAAGCACTAATCGAGAAGAAGATGTGATTATTTCATTTCTAGGGTTTTGGCCAGTTGTAGATTTGTTGACCAGTTGTGGATTGTGTTGGGTGGGAATTATGTTAAATCACCAATCACCCAAAAGCTTAAGATGATGAGTTATGGTAATTTTAATTATATCAATATTAATTGAGAATGTAATGACATTATAAGAGTTTGAACACAGGATCTTCGACTTTGATACTATGTTAAATCACCACTCATTACAAAAGTAACTTAGTAGTGAAATAAAAGAAAGGGAAAACACCAATTTCTACACACAGGAGTGAAATATAAAAAAGGAAAGAAATGAGTTTTCACAAACAAAATCTCTCACAAAATTAAGCTTTGTTAATGTGCAAAATCTAAATTTTGATAAAAATGTAGTTCTAGTGCCATAATTCTTTGGAGTCTCATCAATTTCATACTAGGTCCATGTTTTATAGTTCATTGAATACGTGTAATATATTTTTTTTTTCATGTTTTTTCAAATGATAGCCTAATAAAAGATAAAAACTGAAAAGTCTAAGATTTAATTTGATAAAATTAAAAGTTTAGAGTAAATATTGATAAATTTGATTTTTTTTTCCTTTTAAAAACTATCATATTGAGTAACATCCCAAGCTAAGTTGATTGGGTTGGTCCTAACTAATTTGCAGTTGGAGGTCGATTTTGCCAACTTTGCAAAATGCACAACATCTCTCTAATTAGTGTATTTTCAAATTCTTTATAGGACAAATAGGCATTTGCAACACTTATCTAATTTTAAAATTCAATTGGATGAATTGGTGCATGTATAACTTAGATTAAAGTGATCTGCTAGCGTCTACGTTGATATTGAATGCTTGAACAATTGTTGTTATTGTTTTAGTCCTTAGACTTAAAAAACAATCATTTATATCATTTTGTCACCTAATATTTGTCTCAACCAATTTACGCAGATCAAGATACGTTGAATTTCTGCAATTCAAAGAAATAATTCTGTTCAATATATCTTAATTGAACTAACATTTAATTGATTAATTTTATGTTAAATTAAAAGTTTAGTTTCTCAACTTTCAAACTTTGAAGCTTGTGTCTATTTAATCCCTAAAATTTAAAAAATGTTTGTCTTTGAACTTTTAATTTTGTGTCTAATAGGTCTTTGAACTTTAAAAATGTCTAGAAAGATCATGAACTTTCAATTTTATGTTCAATATGTCTCCAACATATTCAAAACTTTTAAAAATGAACTAATCTATTAAATATAAAATTTAATTTTATCTTATGAGATTCTAAACTTGTAATTTTGTGTCAAATAAATCTGTGAATTTTGAAAAATGTTAAATAGGCAAATGGTCTATTAGACACAAAATTAAAAATTCAAGAACCTATTAGACACAAAATGGAAAGTTTAAGGATTTATTGGACATTTTTAAAATTTTAAAGATCAAATAGACACCAACTTCAAAATTCATAGATTATTAGACATTTTTTTTTTAAAATTGAGAGACCAAATAGACAGAATGCTAAAATTTTAGAGGCTAAATTTGTAATTCAACTTTAATTTTAATTTGTTACAATTGAATCTTTATACTCTGAATTTTTTTTTAAGCTTGTTGAATAAAATAGAGCAATTAAAATTTAAAACAACTGAGCGAAAAGCAAAGGTAAAGGTAAAGTGAAGTCGTGCGTCCAGGTCTGCGAGCTTTCTTTTTCAACAGCTCATCGTGCAAAGGCTGCGGGGGCAGAGTGTGTTTCTAGAAGTGGATTTTTCCTATCTCTTCTATTCATCTGCTGCCATATGGTCTGTTATTTTTATATTAAAATTTTTAAAAAAAAAAAATCAATTTTAACCCTTAAACTTATTACAATTTTAACATCAAACTTTAAAAAATATTATAATTTTAACCCTCTAATAAGTTCTCACTGTAAATATTGTTAAAAGAAGTTTTCTCATATGCATTCAATGAATAATAAACATATGTACAATATGAAATTGATAAAATTTTAGAGAAAAACAACATTAGAGTTTTTTTTTTTTTTTTTTTTAATTTTTAATTTATGAATGTTGGCAAATTTATTTAATGGTTAATTTGTGTATTGGTTAAACATATCTTTGTGCAAAACTTTATTTTATTAAAATTAATGAGTTTAGTAGATTACACAATTTTTGTTAACATTACTGGGCAAATTAGCAAAATTTAAATTGAGGGTAAAAATTACAACATTTATTTAAGTTGTTTTTTATCTAAAATGTGTAAAAATAAGATTAATATTTGCCTTGAGTATAGGGGAGCAAAGGTCTGACTCCCAATTATAAAAAAAAAATAAAATAAGATTAATGTGTAAAATACGTCAGTTTATTACATACATTGTTCACAACGTTAAAAATATGGACTTTTGAGTGGGCCTACCAAGTAGAAAATGTGTTTTGACCTTTTGTTTAGTGAACACAACCATGTGAGACAGTTTACATGAAGTTGAAATTGATTTTAGTTACAATTAGGTAAAAAAATTGGTTGGAATTAATTTCCTTTCATCAATGAATAAGAACAAAATAGATATTTTACCCTGTAGCCCCCAATAAAAAAGTAAGAAAGGTAAAAATATATATATGTTTCAAATTTAAGTGATTATTGAAAACCCAAAAATATTTTATGTTAATATTAATCATTACTCGTTTAGAAACTACATTAGTACTTCAATAATTGTATTTTTTTTAATGCGAACTTCAACATTCAATTAGTTAAAACATTATATCATCGACCAAATAGTTAAAAATTAGAATATTTGCCTCATATGTTGTCTCTCTCTATACATTAACCATTTCTTTGTCAGATTCTTCAAAAAAAAAAAAAAAAAACCATTTCTTTATCTAAAAAAGAAAAGGGAAAAAAATCGTTGAATTTCTGTTTTTCTATTATTTTTTTTCCCAATTGATATATGTTTTGCAGCCGACCCATTGTTTTATTTGGCCACTATTTCTAATATCTTATTGTTATTTTTTTGAAATATAATTCATTTTTTTTTACATAAAATATAATTCCTTCTAATATCTTATTCTTATCTAAAAAAAATACATTAAATTTGATTGTAAGCTGTACCAACCTAAGTCGTCTCGATTTTTAAATTTCCGCTGCGTGGTGGGCCGTCTTCCCTTCTGAGTTCTCTCCGATCCTCGAGTAATCCCTCCTCCCTAAAACCTCCTTTTTCCGATTCCGTTCATTCTCTTGTAGCCCTAATTCAGTTCTTTGAAGATTTTTCAAGGAAGATTTTAGCGCCGGTTTAGCTTCTCTGAAGATCCTGGAAGTGCAGCCATGGCTATGCAGCAGCAACATCTCGATAAGATGCAACTCCGCCAGAACTTTCGTAATCTCTGGCACACTGACCTAATGCATACAATTCAGGCTGACACTCCTTGTACGTTATCACTTTCTTCCATCTCTGTTTGCTTTTGTTGCATGTTTGTGCTGATCTTCGTCTGAATTTGTTTGATTTCTGATGAGGGTTAATGTTTGATTGCAGATTGCTGCCTTGCGTTGTGGTGGTGAGTGCGCTGGATTTTCTTTTTCTCCTTCTATTGTCGTGTTATTCTTTTACTTCTGCTTGGAATTTACTCATGGATCTGCTTTATTCGCCTCTTTCGTTTATCTGTGTTTTTTGAGCTATTTGCTTGCTGTTTTGATTGAGGGTTTTGACTTGTCTCTGCTCCTTGATATTCTGATTGATGGAGATCTTGATTTTTTTTTATTGAAAGTCGTTGCGTTGACTCTTTTTGTTTTTGCGTTGACTTGGTTATTCTTTTGAAATTTTAAATTGTTTTTGAAAATTGAGTAATAAATTCGGCTGGATTTGAGTGCGCTGATGGAATTTCGTAATCAATTGAAATTGGAGTGTGTCTTGTGTGACTGTGTCGACATGGTCGATGATTTGTCTACGTCCCTAGCTCCTAGGTATAAACTGCATGCTGATGGAAAAACAAGTAAACAACGTTAGATTCGAATTCGTTAGACAAACCAAACAACACGACTCATTAGTTATGCAGTTTAGAACCAATATCCTACAATCAACGTCACTTGAGCAAATTGAATTTAATGATTTCCACCAAGGATCATCCTATCAGCTTTAGATGAATCCTTAATAGGAATTATAATGGTGTTTTCTTTACAACTAGTTTAAGGTGTCGATGGCGCTATAGGAGTTTATCCATCTTCTTTGTTTCTCTCTACGCATTTCATCTTGATGAGGGTTTTTTAAGGGTAGCTAGGATTAAGCGAGGTTGCTTTGTGTCAGGAAGGAATAGGTTATTAAGATATTTTTACCTTAAATCTGAAAAGTGGATTGCTACTATTCATGGTAAGATGTTCGTTCCCTCTTATGGCTGTTGGATAAAAGTGAGGAATGACAAGTGGAATCTTAATTCTATGTACTTGTGGTAGATTTAAGGCTTGTGCTCTGACAATGGCTAGGAAGATGGATTTGGTGGAAGATATTGTCGAAGTTAAAGATAATTGTTGTGGGTTTATATTAGCAGAGGTTGAGTTGTCATCCGTCTCTGGTGTTCATAAATTTTTTCAAGTGGTGGCTGTGGCTCATTCTAATTCCCCATGGTTAATCAATAGAAATCCTAAAGTCTATGGTACTTTTATACAATAGATGCTGATGGTTTTGATGAGTTTGACCTTGTACCCAAAGGGTATTACTCCAAGTTTTGTGGTCTTCCCGTTCTTGACATTAAGTCTGCTTTGTTTGTATTAGTCCAAGTTTTGTGGTTTCCTGTTTTTGACATTAAGTTTACTTTGTTTGCATTGGGCCATTGACTGAAAGGGCGACAATGTGACTAGTGAATTTGAAAGCTTGATTAATGGAGTGAGTGTTAGATTTTTGGCGGGAAAATTTAAGGTGGTCCGTTGGTCTTCCAAAAATCTATAACTGCACATTATATGGCATGAAGCATTATATAAAAATAACCTTATTGATTATTGATGGATCTTTCCCTTGTGGACCTTCCTCTCCCTAATGGAAGATTAAAAGTACGTATGGCTTAGAGAGGAGCATGGCTGGGTCCCCCTAGTTTGAACTTTGAAGTAGCTAAAACTAGAATTTTCTCTAAAAAGGGAATCTTCTTCAAGTTGGAAATAGCAAAAAGTTTTAGTTTTGGGAGGATGCTTGGTTGGGACTATCCCCTTTTGGACTTGCCTGCCCTTCCATTTACACCATGACCATATCAGATTCTAAAGGGAAGATGGGAAGACAGTCGGAGTTTGCTGAAATAAGGCAAAACCCTTCCAGAGGAGGGGCTGGGAGCTCTAAAGGAATGGGTTTCTCTTATTCAAAAACTAGCGTTGGCTTCTTTTGAGCAAGAGGAAGGAAGACCACAGTAGACAGTTTGGGGTGTTTTCTTACAGATTTGTGAATTTTAACCTTCATAATGTATTAATATGCTGGAAAATTCCTCGAGAAACTTAATTTGAGACAGAGGAAACTCAAGGAAAACAAAAATTTTCCTTTGGCTTTTTTGCCTGCAAGAGTTTTGAAACTTTTTATGGAGTGTAAAAGAAAACCCATATATGGCCTTGTCACCTCAGGTTTTTCATGTGTGACTTTAGGAGGTACTAATGGATCATCTTTCATTGTAACTTACTGACTATGATTTCAAGGAGTGGAATTTCCTTTGTCTAATCTCTGGCTTGGTTTGGTGTGTCTGAAAGGGTATTAGTGGTTGGCTTCCATCACTTCTATCTAGTTGGTGGCTTAAAGGAAAAGCTCAAGTGCTTTGGGCATTGTTTTAAAAAATCCTAAAAAGCCTACTCTTAAGTGCATTTAGTGCCTAGGCTATTTCAGGGGCTTCACCTTGTTAGTGTGCAATTCTAGCTTAAGAGGGTCAATTTTTCACCAAAAAAAAAAAAAAAACTACAATTCAATTAAGTGAAGGAATGAAAACGTAAATAAAAGCTTTTGGTTGTCCTTTGTTTGATCTTCTCACTCAAAGTGCACTCTCTTTGAAGTCATTGGATGCTATTACATCTCTTGAATAAGTAATGCACATAGTTGAAGGATGAAGGATAAGAGCCTGGAGTTTTAAAAATGAACTATTCTTGCCTTAGCATTACTAGAATACCATGTATGATCGATGACCAGGATTTATGTTTTTTTCGATGCTTAATATCTTGTGTGTGTATATGTCTCTGCTCTATTTTTCTTCATTTATTTAGTTTAAATGTTATATATATACTATCTACCAAAAAAGATAATTCCGATTTCCAAATTCCAACTAATGTTGTCAGTTTATGCAAAATAAGCTTTCGCCAATATCTCTTTTCTTTTACCTCCCAGAAATGTAATCCCTTATTCTGTTATTTGTATGAGTGAGAAATCACGAATTTTCTAATTGCTTTTTTTAGTTATCAACAATAGATTGTTACAGCTAGTTTTTAAAAGCCAAAACATTGGTTTCATGTACTCACTTCATTCTTTTTTTTCTTGCAGTGGTCCTTGTGTATCTTATTTGCTTCGTAAAAGAGCTCTATATAATGACATGTCAAGGTAATTAATTTTGTTTGCTTGACTTCCTAAAGAGTTTGAAAGTAGTTTAATTTTATTGAGTCGTTTTCATCTTTTCTTTTTCTATAGGTATGTTTGCTGTGCAGGCTATATGCCTTGCAGTGGCAGGTGTGGAGAAAGTAAATGCCCTGAATTTTGCCTTTGCACAGAGGTACAAATTTTCAGTTCTAATATTTTCATTTGTTGAGCATCAGTTACTTATTTATCTACTTCTTGCTTTTGAATGTATTTATATCAATAAAGCATATGATTTTCCCCAGAATAAAGTGGATGCATGCATTAAACAATACTACCGTACAATTTTTTATGTTTGCTTCCGTTAGGAAGTCAAGAAATCAAATCAATTATACCCCTGTAGTATTGGACTTGGTGCTGCACGTGGGTGTAGTCCTTTCCTATCAAGTACTGTGTAGAAATTACTGCTACCTGTCACCTTGGTACTGAGCTGGGAGTTGGTGGTTAGGCTGGTTGTAATTATCTGTTGACTCTGGTTATATCTAAAGAATAGTATCTGCTATGCTCCAGAAGCAGAGAGATTTTGATTAAATAATAAAATTTCATTTCTGTACATCAAGTGGCAGGTGTGTTTGATCTTGGGTTCAGTGTATTATGCTCGAGGGTTGGTGAATACACCTCTTTTTGAGTAGCATATTTATGTGTGATTCGTATCTCAGATATTCCGATTTTAATCTTGCTTTCAGCACCGCTGCAGTTAACTTAATACCTGTTCATTTGATCTTCAAGGTTTTCCTCTGCTTTGGGAATTCAGTCGCCTCAACTCGATTTTTGTTGCAAGACGAATTCAACATACAGACAACCCAATGTGACAATTGCATTATCGTATGTGCCACCAGCTCCGTCTCTCAATTTCTTGCTATAATTCCCGGTTCCCTTTATTTATGTGTTCTCTAATTATTCAGGGTTTTATGTTCTGTCTACAACAAATAGCATGTATATTTTCCATCGTTGCACTGATTGTAGGAAGTGAAGAAATTCAAGAGGCTTCTCAGCTGCTCTCTTGCTTGGCTGAGATGGTTTATTGCTCGTAAGCTCGCCCTTCCAAATCTCGCTTATTATTTATTCTCTGCTGCTTTGCTTAAGATACTAATAATAACTCTTCTTTCAACAGGGTTTGCGCATGTATGCAGGTAAGGAGTGAAAGGATGCTTCAGGTATCAAAATCTAAATGAATAATCATTAACTAATAATTGGGGTGATTTGCAGACTCAACACAAGATTGAGATGGATAAGAGAGATGGCATGTTCGGACAGCAAGTTATGGCAGTGCCTCCTGTTCAACAAATGTCTCGGATCGATCAAGCAATTCCTCCCTCAGTTGGATATGCACCACAACCTGCATATGGACAACCCTATCCAGCTCAAGGCTATCCAGCTCCGGGCTATCCACAATCATCTTATCCCCCTTCTGGATATAACTACAGGTAATCTCTGCACTCTTCCGCAGGTACCCCAGTCATTCATTCTGATTTGTCTATGCCATGTTCATCCTTTTGTGATTTTCTTTCGAGTTTGCCGCTCTCATGTGTATGTGTCGATTAGTATAATGATCAATACAGGGTATATTATGTGAAGTTGGTTAAAGAATGATTTGGATGTGTTAAAGTTCTTTAATTTGGAACTTCTTTGGGGGGTTGAATTGAATACTCGGAAGTATTTCTCTTTCTTCTTGTTTTCATGGTTGAGACAGGCACATGCTTGAAAATAATTGTGTGAGAATTCAAATCTTAGTTACTAATATTTTAATCCATAACTTCAGGTTGCCTTTATGTTACAATCTCACTTTTCAGGTTGCCTTTATTTTACAATCTTACTCATCAGAGGATGTTATTTTTCTTTTTCATGAATTTGTGTCCACATTTATTTTCATAACATTAGTGCCACCCACTTTTCCTCAACCTGCAATTTTGCTGTTATTCTTGTAGAGAAGATGCAATAATTGGGCAAACAATAAAGTAATCGATAATTATTGAATTCCTGACATCATGAATTCAGCAAAAGCATGAATTGATTTTTAAAGAGAAGGCAATGTAAAGTGGCCGTACTGTCATTTCAGAGTGAGAACTATAGATGAGTATCTTTTTTGCACGTCTAATTATCTAAACATATGAAAACTAATTTCAACTCATAATTAGTTTTAGAATATCGCCTTGTTCCATGGTTTCATGGAAGCCAAAATCAGTGTTTTCCATTGGAAAAATCAATTTGGAATGCAAAATTATAGGGCCAAATTAACATGAAAGTATTGTTTTTGCCAACCAACGCTTGAATTGGGATACCGTGAAAGAGGGTGGACCATTGAGGGCTTCTAAGCCCTTGTTTGGTTTGTCATCGTCTAGGCATCTAGGCTAATGTTTTTTTAGTGCATCATACGATGCGAGGGGTTTGTACCTCCTTTAGATATCTCGAATTCTCATACTCTTAACGTTGAGCTAGATTGACAACTACTGTGGAATCTACAATGACGCAAAAGAAAAGAAGTTTTTGGAGTAAATCCAAAATTTATTGCAGTATTTACATCGTTAAACTTATTAATGTCTATTTTGATTTCTTAACTGTAAGAAAGAAAACATTTTAATCATTATTGTAGTTTCACTATCCGAGATGTGGCTTCAAATGTAAATAAATAAATGTATATATTCAAATAATAATAATAATAATAATGCATTGATGTGAACACAAACATCTTACAAGTTAATCATATTTGATACTTAATACCCACTCACTCAATATCCGTTTTTATCTAATTCTTTGCTAACTTTAATACATGTCCATGTTAACGTATTAATACACATTTGAAATCTCTATATATATCCTCTATTAAATAATTGATTGCCAAAAACCATACATCAATACACCCATTTGAAGTCACTGTCTCTAATTTTTTTTTTTTTTTGAAAACAAGTCACCGTCTCTAATTCTCTATCATCTGTTCAAATAGATATCTTGAAAGCTAAGAACTAAAGTAAAATAAGCCTATAAATTATAAATTCACGAACTATATAAAATAGAATCCAAAACCAAATAATTAAAAAAAGAACTTATGTACGGTTAAAACTCCAGCAAGCCGCCACTTTTAGAAGAAGCGCTTGGAGTAGCATTGGCAGTGGTCGTCGATAAACTCCATTGATCTGAAAACGCCATGGACGACGAGAAACTGCTGCTTGTGCTAGTGCTTCCACATTTAGCCACAGTTCTAACACTCTCAATCAATTCCTGCGTGTGACCTTCCTCCTCCAAAATCTCCACCAACCGCTTCGGACTAATCACCAATTTCACCTTCCAAACCCCACCATTTTTCTCACTGCACCTCGAAAAAACCTCCGTCTGCGACCTCCTCAAAACACCCTGATAATCAAACGACATCCTGTACGGCACCATCGCCGCCGCCGCTGCCGCCTCCGGCACGCTGTTCGACCTCACGTGCCCCTCACGCGCCCTTATAATTCCCATTTCCCCATCTTCCCTGTTTCTGCCCCTGTTTCTCGGAAGCAAGTAATACGATTTTCCCGGCAGCAGCTCCTCGTCGTGCGGCAGTGGGTTCCAGAAAAGATCGTGGCTTTTGAATATTCCGTAGCCGGGAAACTCGTCGGCGATGCATCCGACGGTGATTGGAGAACCCAACTCCATAATCCCACCGTTGGATGTGATTACTTTGATTTTGCCCTGAATCTCCCCTGACCCTCCGCCGAACAAGCAGTTGCCCATTTTGTTGGGAAAAAAAAAACAGAGGAGCTCTGTTCTGCTCTGCTCTGCTCTGTTCTGTAAGATAGAATGAAGCTTTTCTTTTTGGGTTATAAATTCGAGGAATGTAGAAGCATTAGGAAAAGGGGTGTCGGTGGGGAAGGTTCTTTCTTCTTTTTTTAAAATGAATGGTGATGGATTTATACAGCTAGATGAGGAATAGGGTTGTAGTGGATACAAAAAGAAAGATGTGAAAAGAAAAAGGAAGAATAACAAGTGGGATTCGAGAGCAGAGGCGACCAGAGCAGAGAAGTGAGTAATGGTGTCGCCTAAAATTATGTTGGTGTTGTTTAGTGCGATGGCTGGATTTGTCCAACTGCTTCTTCTTCATGTTCATTCATGTTCATACGCGCAAACTCTTACTAATTTAATTCTCTTGTCCAACTGTTTCGTCTATTATTTATTTATTTATTTGATTGGTCCTCAGGCTATCCAAAATATATATATAGGAGTTTAACACCGGGAAGTACTGTTCTCTTGGTTGAGAGTATATTTTTATTTGGCTAAATTATAAAAATACCTATGAACTTTGCTCTTTATTTTAAAAATATCTCTAAACTTTCCATAAACATTTTTAAACTACCATTGGAGTAGAAAATTCATCATAATGTTGGAAGAAAAGTCAATGTGACGGAATGTCGTTCTTTCAAACTTAATCCAGACAAGTGTCTCAGTCATCGGACCCGCCACACAGTTTTAGGTCTCCGACATGTCGGTTTTCCATCTAACATTCTAACGAATTTATACTGCAATGGTAGTTTTGAAACGTTTATGAAATGTCAAAGGTAATATTGCAACTTTGAATAGAATAGGGGTATTTTTGGAACAAAAGACAAAGTTTCAATTAGGAGTGTAACTTTTTTTTCGCAAGAACCCACCGCAATTCGTGTTTAGGGTGAGAGGTGGAGGACTTAACCTATTAAATGAAGATTCTCTAGGAGAATTTACTCTTTAAGATGATTCTCTAAAAATAAAAGGGAACAATTTCCTGTGTGGAATCCCTGCTTTGATTTTGTGTGAAACTCTACGAGAAATGTTATGGGGAGTGGAGATGAGGATGAGCATCTTCGTCCCCGCTTTGTCCCATTGACACTCCTATTCAATACATACCATGTTAATAATTGTGAAAACCAAAATAGCTTTTCTAGGTTTAATTGTAAAATTTGATTTATGCACTTTGTCGCATTGCCCCATTGACACTTCTATTCAATACATACCATGTTCATAATCGTGGAAGCCAAAATAGCTTTTCTAGGTTTAATTGCAAGTTTGGTTCATGCACTTTGACAGTTGTGTCTAATACGTCTTTAAACTTTAAAAAGTTTCTAATACGCCCATAAACTTTCAATGTTGTGTTTAATAGGTTCTTAAAATTTAAATCATGTTCAATAGATTCTTTGAACTTTCAATTTTATATCTAATAGGTTCTTGATTTATAATCTACTTTTATTCGAACTCCTAACCTTTTAGTCAAAGATATAATGCACTGACAAATTGAACTATGTTTAGGTTAACAAATATTTTTTAATTTTTTTTTTCAATACAAATATATATTTTTTAATTATTTATTAGAAATAACTTTCAAAATCACAGTTTTAACTTATAATTTAACTTGCCAACCGAGTATAACTCAACTGATTTAGATATATACTTTCAACCAAAAAGTTAGAGTTTTAAATTCTCTACCTCCAAATATTGTTGAACTGAAAAAAACTTATAATTTAACCTTGCGATGTTTAGAAAATAGTAAAGCACTAAAATACATATTTTTAAAACTTCAAGAATTAAAATACTAGTAACTCATTAAAATAGGATTTGGATTTTGTGTCCGGATGCAGTTGATGATGATCTGACAGAGTAGTTGGAAAGAATAATATGGAGGTTTGAGATCATTTTTTTAGTTGGGTTTTCCAATCTCCTAAATAAAACTCATAATTTTTTTTTCTACGATTACAAGGAACTCGAACTCGAGATTGAACCAACGACTTTTAAGATGATAATTGTTATTTTATTTACTAAATATATAATTTAGATTGACAAAATTAATAAAGTTATAATTATATTTACCACGATTTATCAATTAAAGTAGAAGAATGAGTCAAGATTTTGGATGATTCTTTAGTGCAACTTTGTCTTCCTCAAAATCCAACCCAATGGACCCGCATGTTCAACACTTGTTTTAATTAAAGCAAATTGACCAACTTTACTCATTTGGCTATGCTTCAAAGTTCCTCCTACTTCATTTTTCAACTCCTTCAAAGAAAAGTTATAAATAAACGAAGACATTTAAAAAAAAAAAAACGACTTCGGTATGAAAAGAATTTCTCCTACCCACCCAATTATATTTATTTTATTCAACTAACCTACTTTATATATGGTGGTAACAATGGTTTATTATTTATTATTAAAATTAAAAAATTGCAAGAGTAAATTTAGCTTCTTTTAAATTTTAGAATTAAATAGTCATGACCAGATAACCAATCTTTGCATAGTTCAATTGGTTAATGCATCAAAAGATTAAAGCTTCAAATATCTATTTTGCATATTGTTCAACTCTGCACATATATTTTTTTCTTTTATTTTCTTTTTGCAGTTTTTTTCTACTTCCCCCCTTTTTTTTTTCATTTTTTTTGTCCAGTTACACACCCATAATTATGCTAAAACTAAATAGCCCTAATGAATTTTGGGTTGCGCCACCTTCTTTTTCTTCTTTTCTGTAGAAATATATTCAACGTATCTTTGCATATAATTAGTTATGAATTGACTTATTAAAAGTACTTGAGTGATTCTAAAATAAACACTTCAAACAAAACATTTAAACATCTTAATGACAAAGGTTCGATTACAAATCACTTTAATATTTAACATTTCATTTTCAAAAGTAATTAATTATAAATTACTTTGCGGTCTATTTAGATCGTAAATATTATTTAACAGATATAAATATCTAATATCTAAGGATATATATATATATTTTTGAAACTACCAATTCATTAAACACCAAAGAGTTAGGTATAACTATAATCTTCATTAAGAGAAGAGGAGACCCAAGATGGGTAATTTCTATCCCAAAAAAACTATATTCCAAGATAGAGAACAAAGGGTGAGAGTTACAAAATGAAAAAAACTGTCATCGACAAGCAGAGGAGCCCGAGCAAGGAGGTGTGCTGCTTTGTTGCTATTTCGCGGGCACTTCGAGAAGGAGATGACACCCATCGTAGACGCCATCTCCTTGATTTCTTCCATGAGATTCTTCGTTTCGGATAGATTAGACTCCGAATTGATAAGTGCGTTGATGATGTCTGAAGAATCCAACTTAAAAATGATGGGTCTCGATAGATTTGTTTGAAGCTGTTGGAGAAATTTCAGCCTCAGAAGAATGACCTTCCCCTCTAAATGTCTTAAATTTAAACGTTTGAGTTTAATAGGTAGGATAATTAATATATGAAAAGTAAACATTTGTATTGGTTTTATAAGTTTGCCTCAGAGAAAAAATTAATTTAAATTATTAGATAATTAATTAATAGAAACTTAAAGCAGTATACTTCTTTCTCCTTTCTCCTATTCATTTTTTAAAAATAAAATTCTCTGTAGTATAATAAAATCCCATAATTCATAAAATATTTTTATCCTAAATAATATTTACTTGAATTTTAAAATGTGAACATAAACATCCTTGAAACAAATGAGTTTTATATGTCCTATTAAAACGGCCTTAATGTTGAACTCTAAACTCTTCTGAAGTGTTTTCTGATCAAATACCAAAATCCCTCTGCAAACACTTTCTCACAAACTACTTTTTCAAGTGTTCTTTGAATATTTTTTAAAAGTACTTTTAAGCCACTCCATGATTCGCGGGTAGTGCTTTAGGCTTGATAGCCCTGTGCTCCATACACCAGTGTGGAACTTGTGTTACAAATAGAAAAATTGCTGCCCACATAATTGACCAAACCAACTCATATGCATCTACCATTATCAACTTCAATGAAGAATGAAGAGACTTGTGAGGCACAAAGTTTAGATCCTACACATTCTGGTTGCTGCTTAAAGACATTTCATTTCTACGTGCAAAAGCCCCGATCAAGTCGATTCTTTTTCCCGTCCACCTAGGTGGTATTGACATTCTATTCTCTTTCTATCCGGGACGAACACAAAAGAAAAATATAAACAAAAAACTAGTGCAAAATAAGCAGGTTGTTATATAGGCATTGTGATCAGGAAAAAAACTAGAGGTTGCTAGCATCAGTTCACAATCTCCTCCCAATCTTGGCGAATCTTCTGCCAATTCCAAATATGACTGCCTTTGTTAACAGTCCACGGTCAATAGTGCAGGCTAGAGCAATGGCTCCACCAACCACAAGCAGTTTGGGAATGTTCTTCCCAACTGGTTTTTCAGATGATTTTGAACTTTGATCTTCCAATGAATCATTGTGAGAGCTATTTTCCAGAGATCTCAAGTAGTCTACATTAACTTTAGTGTTGATCTGAGCCATGAAGGCACAGTGTGGTACGGTGGATGTCAATACTCTCTCTTTTTGGTATGATCGAAGCCCGGGATCGATCTTTTTAACAGTTCCCCACATCCCCTGCCGCACTCCGAGCTTAGCAATTTCCCAAGGAATGCCCATATCTTCATAGTGAAACAGTATAACCTCGCATGCGGTTGGCTGTCCATCACCCTTTTTTGATTCAACTGCTCGGATATGCAACCAGAGTAAAAAAAAATCACTCTAAGTCACATTTTAAAAGGGCTGCTGCTGTGAAGGAAAAGTGATGAGGAACTAACTTCCAAGTAGAAAAGAATGGAATAGAAAAGGGAAAGGGATTGGGGTTCTGAAACATTTTCGGGCCCGTCACATTTTCTTCTGTTCTGAGGACGACTACTTTGCAAAAACATGACAGGACAGCATGTGGTGCCATAACACTAAAGGTGAAATAATGCGGATAAGAATATAACTACCTGCGCGAATGCACCAGCTTGAATAGTACAAATCAACTCGTCTTGGTTTGTTGCGTCTGGGTACAGAGGAACATGGTACACTCTAAACAAAGATAAAAATACCAATGAGTTATTGCCTGAAAAGTAATTAGGAAAAGATCTGGCAGAACAACAGACAACAGACTATAGACCTCTTCACAAGGGCTACAATGTAATCGAAAGGAGCAACGTTAAAAGGAATGGCTAATTAAAATGTCTCATGCATGACATTTATCCATTTACTAACGAAATTGAATAGATAAAACCTGATTATAATATCAACACAAACATACCCTTTTTGGGTCAACACAGAGATTGTAATTCCAGTCATCACAAAGATAAATGATCCTATTCTAAAACTTTCCACAACATCCAAAAAGAACAATGCTTGGGGGGTGGGGGCACACAAGGGCTAATGTAAGAACCAAACATGGCGCAATCAAGATGAGAGGCTGATCAGATAGATAGTAAAATTCAAAGAGGAAAGAAATCGAAGAATAAGAAGGGAAAAAAAATCAAGGGAACAAGCACAAGATATCATGCCCAGGATGATTACTAGATATACCTTTGTGACACAGTAATATGTTCGTCCTGCTTCCCAAATTCGTCGCCCAATTATATATTCTCTGTCACTACAGAAGAAAGGAAACTGAACCACCAAAGAAAAAGGAAACACCCAATAAAACAGTGTCACCACCAAAATAAAAGGGAAAAAAAGAATCACATAGCACAAATAGTAAAGAAAACAGCTGCCTCACCTTGCGCACCCAATGAACTACCATGGTTCCTGTTGTTGGGCATTCTGCCAAAGTTGTGGCAGATATAAGCATGTCGTCCCATTTTGACCGAAAATCATCATCCCAAAAAAACTCCCTCACCATCTCTGGAGTTGCATTTTCATACACTGTTCTACTTCTATATTGTGGAGGTCCAGTCTGGTAAGTCCACACAACAGTGCGAAATAGTACAGTAAGTTGGGCGGCAAAAGGCACAGAGATGATAGGACTTAGATAAAATCAAGGCTGATATAACAATGTAAAACAGTAAGACTGCAGTGATCATTTGGAACAAAATGAATTCAGTATACCTTGATCATTCATAAATAAATGATAATTCTATGAGTCAAGTATATTTACTTTAATTCAATTAAGCAAAGAGCTGCATATGAATTCTAAACAATATTTTTCTTCATAACTTATTTATCTCTTAAATACAATCATAAAAGTTCCACTGAAAACATTGTGTTGCAAAGGAGGGCTACCTCATGATCTCTTCTCCATGCTTGATAACTCATATTCGAAGTAGAGCGATCCATCATTTGAATCCACGCAGGCCCTCCATCTTTCTCTTCAACTAGCTTACATATGTACTCCAAATCATCTTCATTCACAACATTCAAAATTTCTCCTTCAAGTTCTGACGAACTGGTGCAACAACAGAATCAAATGTTAGAAATGATTAACAAACGATGAACAAATTTTCGACCTCATCCCACCAAGTATCAATAACTACACCTCACCAGCTACAATTCACTCTGTTTAAAAGAAAATTTCAACCCACTGTATTATTGCTTAAAAGAACAACTAAACAACCTCGAGTCAGAATCAGAGCTTGACGGCGAAGAGGAAGTTTCCTTCTCATCTTTTCCATCGAAGGTGCTAAGTATGCAGCTGGGTATCTGAAAATTCAAAGAATTGAAGCTCGGAATTGACCCCAACAACGAAAAAGAAGTCGTCGATGTCGACTTAGACTCATCCGAAACCGAAGAATCCATCATTTCTCTTCCCAAATTAGCCCATTTCGGCTTCCAAGTCCATCCAACCAAAACCCCAACAACAACCGCAATCCAAAGAGGAGCAATGAAGATCATAAGCTCACCAAGAACATCAACAATTCTGGGTCTCCCCAAAATCTCCGACAAAATTGAAACCAGAGCCATACAAATCGATTAAAAATGAAAAACAAAAAGAAAAAGAAAAACCCTCAAATTTAATCAAACAAATAGGCGTCAAAGCACATAGATTAATCGAGGGTTTCAAGAGAGGAAGAGAAAAACAGCAAAAACAAGATGGGTTATACTCCAATCGATTCCAATGATTACAAGAAGGTGCAAAGGAGTATAAAATGAAAATAGAAAGAAGAAGATGAACGATTAGAATAAGATATAGTTTGTGAGAGTATCAAAGAAGAGATAAGGAAGATGACAAAGAATTTGAGAATGGCTGTGGATAAGGATTCGGAGATAGCGGTAGCGGAGGACGCCCCTAAGATTGCCGTAGGCCCAAACAAATTTCATTCATTTTTACTTCCTTCATTTCTTTGGTTCTTAATATGTGCTAAGATTTTTATATATTGAAGATGCTAAAATAATATTACATTTGAGGCTGTTCTTTCTTCTCATGTAGTATCCACCAAAACTTAAATATCAACCAAAACTTGTTGGAAAATGACAATCTACACCTTGTCAATAACTATTATTTAAATTTCAATTTTTTTTTAAATAATTTCTTAAATTAAATATATTCTTCTTGGTTTCATTTAGAAGATCTCATACTAGTAGAGACATCGATCTTTACTTATATACCATGGATATTCCCCTCTTGAGTCTCTTTTGGTTGATGTTGGATTTTGATCTTATTTTCAATAAATACTTGTTTCAACCAATATTTTAACACATGAAAATTTTCAGGTACTATAGAAGTATGAATATTTCTACTATTTATTATCTGTCACGCCAACATCCTTTTAAAAGTGATGTGAGGTCTACCGACAATAAAAAAAATACATGTTTATAAATGCAAAACTATAGTGTGAACAAAAAGGAGTGTGATATCTCGTAGTACTAAAAATTTTCCGTTTAATACATGTCCATTTTCTACATGTTAATATTCATGGAATCACACTATTTTTTTTTTTTTTTTGCAAAACAACAAGAACCAACATGACTATTCTAAAAAAATATATGGTTACTTTTAAAAGGTATAAAAATTAAAATAGACATTTTGAAAGTTTAAAGACTAAAATTAAAATAAACTTAAAATGGATTAGTTCAAAAAGTTGATAACTAAAATGAGACTTAAATCAAAATAATAATAATAAAATATTAAACCATTATTAGTACACATCATTCATTAAATTAATTTGTTATTAAATGTTTTTTTTGACATTAATATCAAAATCACTAAATAATTAATCTTCACAAATGATCCAAACAATTTATTTTTTGTTTAAAAAAAGCATCTCTAATGAAATTTTAATTTTAATCAGAAACAAATTTAATTAAATTGAATGCAATCCTCATAACAAACAGGTGATCACAAAAGAATTAATAAACAAGAAGAAAGGAGAAGAAAAACTCTATAACTAATCTCTCACAATCAGCTTCACAGCCTTCCAAATTATGATTTTTTTTTTTTAATCATGGCTGAAATCTAGCTAAAAGAAGAATAAGAATGAAAAACTCAGAAAATGCTCACAATCAAATGGATTAGATTTCTTTCATATAATGAATTGTGAACAAGAGCAAAATGGTTATTTGGAACCATATGTTAATACAATAATTTTCCTCAACATTGGTGACCCTTCTTTCTTTTCGAAATGCCATAGCTTCCTTGGTTGCAAGAGTTGTACCACATATCTCTCTTAGGCGCATAAGTATGAGCATAATAATCAATCAAAGCATCCACTATTATTATTATTATTTTTTGGAACAAAGCATCTACTGTTGTAAAATTGAGAGGCGAAATCGGGCACCAAAACTTTACCAAAACATATAATAATAATAATACAAGTGTTATTATATAAAAGGGAGTATATATATATATATTATAAACAAAAGAAAGTGGAGATTTATGGCAAATTAAAAACAAATGAAATTAGAGAAAGTGGGAGAGAAAAAAGAAGATTGGAGAGATTTCTTTACCAAAATGTCTATATTTATTTATCCATCAAGAACCACTATATATAGGCAATTAGGAGAGCATGATGTGGTCCATTTGGACACCAATCTATGGTCTTTGTTGGACACATGGAAGACACTTTGGCTATGGATAAAATGCCACTTGGTATGGATATCAAATGGGCATGTGGAATGGGCATTTATATTTACAATACTCCCCCTTAAATGCCCATTTATAAAATATGCCTTGTTAAAAACCTTACCAGGAAAAAAAACCCAATGGGAAAAAAAAAACCCTAGTGAAGGAAAAGAGTACATATTTTATATAGTTTACTATAATACATTCACTCCCCCTCATGGAGACATAACTTAAAGTCTTTGAGTCGCCGCATTCCAATGCTATATACTAATTTATTGAAGGTTGCAGTTGGTAATGCCTTCGTAAATAAGTCAGCCAGGTTATCTTTCGAACAAATTTGTTGTACAGTGATATCGCCATTTTCTTCAAGATCATGAGTATAGAAGAGCTTTGGTGAGATATGCTTTGTTCTATCTCCTTTGATATATCCTCCCTTGATTTGAGCTATACATGCTGTGTTGTCTTCGTATAACATCGTTGGAAGAGGTTTACTTGAAGACAAGCCACATGTCTGATGAATGTGTTGTGTCATCGATCTTAGCCATACACATTCTCGACTTGCTTCATGAATAGCGAGGATTTCAGCATGATTTGAAGAAGTGGCCGTTATAGTCTGTTTCACTGATCGCCACGATATAGTAGTTCCTTCACATGTGAATAGATAACCTGTCTGAGATCTAGCTTTGTGTGGATCAGATAGATAACCAGAATCTGCATAACCAACTAGATCATACTTTGATTTGTTAGAATAAAATAAACCCATATCAATTGTTCCTCGAAGATATCGGAGTACATGCTTAACTCCATTCCAATGTCTTTTTGTAGGACATGAACTATATCTAGCTAATAAATTTACTGAAAATGCAATATCTGGTCTTGTGTTATTAGCCAAATACATAAGTGCACCAATTGCACTAAGATATGGTACTTCAAGACCAAGTAGTTCTTCACTGTCATCTCGAGGTCGAAATATATCTTTCTTTACATCCAGTGAACGAACTTCCATTGGAATGTTCAATGGATGTGCTTTATCCATATAGAATCTTTTTAAGATTTTCTCTGTATAAGTTGATTGATGAACAAATATCCCATCTGCTAAATGTTCAATTTGCAAACCAAGGCAAAATTTTGTTTTTCCAAGATCTTTCATCTCGAATTCTTTTTTAAGATATTCTATTGCCTTGGATAACTCTTCAGGAGTTCCAATTATATTTAAGTCATCAACATATACAGTTATAATAGCAAATCTTGACTGAGATTTCTTTATAAAAACGCACGGACATATTGGATTATTTTTGTATCCTTCTTTCAACAGATATTCACTCAGGCGATTATACCACATTCGTCCTGATTGTTTTAATCCATATAATGATCTCTGTAACTTTATTGAATACAATTCCCGAGAACTTGATTCATATGTTTCTGGTATTTTAAATCCTTCCGGGATTTTCATATAAATGTCATTATCCAGAGATCCATATAAATACGCCGTGACTACATCCATTAGATGCATATCAAGCTTTTCATATACAGTCAGACCAATCAAATATCTTAGCGTTATTGCATCCACCACAGGAGAATATGTCTCCTCATAATCAATACCAGGCCTTTGCGAGAATCCTTGTGCAACAAGTCTCGCTTTATATCTTGTGACTTCATTCTTTTCCTTACAAATACCCATTTATATCCTACAGGTTTGACGTTTTCCGGTGTTGGGACTACTGGTCCAAAAACCTCACGTTTTGAAAGTGAGTTCAACTCTGCTTGGATTGCTTCTTTCCACTTCGGCCAATCCTCTCTACGTTGACATTCTACGATAGATTTTGGGTCAAAATCGTCACTTTCATGAATAATATCGTGAGCAACATTATAAGAAAAAATGTTGTCAATAATGATATCATTTCAGTTCCATCTCTTTCCTGTTGTAACATAGTTTATAGAAATTTCATTATTATCCTCAAGCGTTTGATTTTCACCAATACTCTTTTGAGTAGTTGTATTCTGGATTTCTTCTGGAACATCCATACCTTTTATTGAATCATTTTGATTCTCAACTACTTTTCTTTTTCGAGGATTTTTATCTTTAGAACCTATTGGTCTACCACGCTTCTGGCGTGCTCCAGACTCATTATTGACAACTTGTTCCTTTGGGATATCAACTTTTGATGGAGCATTTTGCAGCTGGTATATATGATTTAGTCACACTTTTAGTATCTGTGAATGCATCTGGTAGTTGATTTGCTATATTTTGCAAATGAATTATCTTTTGAACTTCAAGTTCACATTGATTTCTACGAGAATCTAAATGAGATAATAACGATGCATTCCATGTAATTTCTTTTTCCAACTTCTTAATTCCTCCCCCTAATGTTGGAAAATTTGTCTCATTAAAATGACAATCAGCAAATCGTGCAGTAAATACATCACCCGTCAGGGTTTCAAGATATTTAATAATTGATGGGGTATCAAAACCAACATATATTCCTAACCTCCTTTGAGGACCCATCTTAGTACGTTGTGGTGGAGCAATCGGTACATATACTGCACATCCAAAAATTCTTAGATGGGAAATATTTGGCTGCTGGCCATAAGCTAATTGCATTGGGGAGTATTTATTATAAGCTACTGACCTAATACGTGCAAGTGATGCAGCATGCA
Organism: Trichosanthes truncata; assembly: GCA_033996785.1. NCBI lineage: Eukaryota > Viridiplantae > Streptophyta > Magnoliopsida > Cucurbitales > Cucurbitaceae > Trichosanthes > Trichosanthes truncata. The sequence goes on from JAWPNB010000003.1 coordinate 77,523,291, forward strand.
TAATAACATGACCCCATACCGATGTAGGAAGTTTAGCTCTCATAAGCAATGGTCTTGCAATTAGTTGCAGACGTTTTATAAATGATTCTGCTAGACCATTTTGTGTATGAACGTGAGCTACAGGATGTTCAACACTTATCCCAATTGACATACAATAATTATTAAAAGTTTGGGATGTAAATTCACCAGCATTATCAAGTCGAATGGTCTTAATTGTATTATCAGGAAATTGTGCTTTTAACTTAATTATTTGAGCAAGTAATCTTGCAAATGCAAGATTTCGACTTGATAATAAGCATACATGTGACCATCTGCTGGATGCGTCAATTAATACCATAGAATATCTAAATGGACCACTTGGTGGGTTAATAGGTCCACAAATATCACCTTGAATTCGCTCTAAAAATGCAGGTGATTCAATCCCCACTTTAGCTAGTGATGGTCTAATAATTAATTTCCCTTGAGAACAAGCATCACATGACAACTCATTGAATTGAAGAATCTTCTGGCTCTTTAAAGGATGTCCATGTGAATTCTCAATAATTTTTCTCATCATTATTGACCCTGGATGACCCAATCGATCATGCCAAACACTGAATATTTCTGGATTCATGAACTTCGGGTTCATTATTGCATAACTTTCGATTACTCGTATATGAGTATAGTATAATCCAGAAGAAAAAGCAGGCAGTGTTTCTAATATACGTTTTTCATGTGAAACAATAGATGTTATATAGAGACACTCTATATTATTTTTACAATCAGTTTCAACATGATAATTATTTTCACGTATATCTTTAAAACTTAATAAGTTTCTTTTCGATTTACTAGAGAACAGAGCATTATTAATTGTAAATCTTGTTCCTCTAGGCAAAATAAAGTTTGCTTTTCCAAAACCTTCAATCAGATTTGCAGAACCTGATATAGTATTGACTTTTGCTTCCAGCATTGTCAATCTAGAAAAATCTTTCTATTTATGAGTATCGTGTGCGTAGTTGCGCAGTCTGCCAGACATAAATCCTCATTGCTCATTTTCGAGTTATTCAACATATTGAAATTGTTCATATTTCTTCATTGAAAAGAAAAAAAAAAACGATTACAAAGAGTCTTAAATATATATACAAACAAAACAACAACAAAAACATACTAAACAGTACTTAATTATATATTTTCATACAAATCATCCTCTACTTGTTTGATTGCATCAATTCTCTCTCCAGGAGATTCAAAATAATCAGCTACATCAAGATGCATCATATTGGAGGGGTCAAACACATCATCTTCTTGAATGGCAAGATTTACCTCCACATTCTTTCCTTTTCCTTTTTCCTTCAGGGAAGCTTGATAGAGATCAACAAGGTGTTTTGACGTACGACAAGTACGTGACCAGTGCCCAGTCATTCCGCACCGGAAACATTTATGTTCATCACCTTTCGAACTTCTATCTTGTGGAGCCTTTCCTTTATGATCATCACTTCGTGTGGGTTTCTTAAAATTATAATGCCCACCACGAAAATAGGTATTTCTTCCTCTACCGCGGTCCCGACCTCGACCACGACCACGACCTTGACCACGGTTATTAAAATTCACAGCATTCACTTCAGGGAATGGTGTTGCTCCAGTTGGTCGGGATTCGTGATTTTTCATCAATAACTCTTTATTTTGTTCAGCAACGAGAAGACATGAGATAAGTTCAGAATATTTTGCAAAACCCTTCTCTCGATATTGCTGCTGCAGGAGCATATTCGAGACATGAAAAGTGGAAAATGTCTTCTCTAACATATCAACATCAGTAATCTTTTCTCCGCATAATTTTAATTTTGAACTAATTCTGAAGAGTGCGGAATTATATTCACTTACTGATTTAAAGTCTTGCAACCTCAGGTGCATCCAATCATAACGAGCTTTAGGAAGAATAACTGTTTTTTGATGATCGTACCTTTCTTTCAAACCTTGCCATAGAACGTAGGGATTTTTTATTGTAAGATACTCCATTTTCAATCCCTCGTGAAGATGATGGCGAAGGAAGATCAGGGCTTTTGCTTTTTCTTGATTTGATGCATCATTTCCTTCTTTAATTGTTTCTCCAAGATTCATAGAATCTAAATGGATCTCAGCGTCAAGGACCCATGACAAGTAGTTATTTCCATTAATATCCAGGGCCGCAAATTCTAGCTTTGTAAGGTTTGCCATAATAACACTATCAAAAATAATAATATATTTATATTAGAAATTTAACATAAACCAAATGCGTAAAAATGGCTTACCTATAAGACTTACCTTTAGCGGGAAAAATGACAGAGTCTCGTGCTGATAACGTGTTGTAAAATTGAGAGGCGAAACCGGGCACCAAAACTTTACCAAAACATATAATAATAATAATAATAATAATAATAATAATAATAATAATAATAATAATAATAATAATACAAGTGTTATTATATAAAAGGGAGTATATATATATATATTATAAACAAAAGAAAGTGGAGATTTATGGCAAATTAAAAACAAATGAAATTAGAGAAAGTGGGAGAGAAAAAAGAAGATTGGAGAGATTTCTTTACCAAAATGTCTACATTTATTTATCCATCAAGAACCACTATATATAGGCAATTAGGAGAGCATGATGTGGTCCATTTGGACACCAATCTATGGTCTTTGTTGGACACATGGAAGACACTTTGGCTATGGATAAAATGCCACTTGGTATGGATATCAAATGGGCATGTGAAATGTGCATTTATATTTACAATATCTACTAATTTGTTGAAGTATCTTTGGGGGAAAATCTCATTTAAGGCATTTGGGTTGGAGCAAATCGATAATCTTAGGGCATTTGGGCTTAAACGCGTGTTGGAAATACAAACAAAGTCTCACATTGGTTAGATAAGAGAAAGATCATAGATATATAAGTGAGAGACAAATATCTCCATTAGTACGAGGCATTTTGGATGAGCCAAAAAATAAAATCATAAGGGCCTGTGTCGAAAGTGGATAATATCATACCATTGTGGAGATATGTGGATGTCAATTGTTTCTTATAAGTGGTATCATAGTCATGACCTTAACTTAGCTATGTTCGGTAGAATCCTTGGGTGCTGAACAAAGAAGTTGTGAGCTTCGAAGACACAGTCATGGTGAAGATTCGTGGTTGAGCTCTATCGGACTAGTAGTGTGCTTCGAAAAAAAGGAGTTGACCTGAGTAAGAGCTAGACAGATAGATGACTATTTGAGGGGAGGCTCGATTGTACTTTTTAGAGGGGAGGATTGATCATGAATATATAAATTAGAGACTATTTCCATTGGTATGAAACTCTTTTGGATAAAACCAAAAGCAAATTCACGCAAGCTTATGCTCAAAGTGTACAATATCATACTATTGTAGAGAAATGTGGAGGTCCGTTGTCCTTAACAACAAAGCGAATGATTAACAATGTTGTAATGATTTGGAGCTTGAGTTGAGAGAAAGTAAAGAGAAAAATAAAATCATTTTTAGTGATTTCTATGAAGTTTAACTTATTGTGGAGAAAAATGTGTTAAGATCTCTTTTATTTTACACGTTATAATTTTCATTCTTATATTAGAATCTGCCTAGTCTAAAAAACATGTTAGGAGATGTTGGCGTGATTGTGAAAAAAAAAATGCATTTCACAATGTGGCAAAAGAAAAGCAAAATTGAATTAGGATTGACAAAAGCCTTATCAAATATGTAAAAAAAAAAAATACTCATTGTCAACAATAAAGTGTACCTTGCAACTATATATACTCCATCTATTAAAATGAGATTAATTGTTACATAAGCTGTGTTAAAATTTCATTAAGTGACAAAAGTCAATGGATTATGTTAAAGTCCCAACTTGATAGTTGGGAACCAATAAAAGTAATTATAGTATCCTATATACTAGTGAGTTGAAGTTCTAAAACAAATCAAGAATTTAACTTTTGTGGAAGAGGCTCATAGAAAAAATTGTGGTTTTAACTTTTTACTTTCGGCTTAACAGTGAATGCTGCATGAGTAAGAAACTTTATTAGTGGGCCTAGTAAAGGCAAGGACAAACAATGGCAAGGTAATAAAATGATGTCAAATGCTACTATTGTCATAAGAAAGGTAAGGACATACTATATAAAATTGTAGGAATAGAAATACAAATAAGAGGCAAATTCATAAATGATTACGTCTTTTTAGTCTCTAGAACTTTTATGTTCATTAACTTTCAAACACTTTTGTTTTTAGTTTTTAAACTTTTATTTAAGAAGACCATTTTAATCATTGTCATTAATTTTTTTGATAAATTACTTAAAAGAAACAACGAACACACATGTATTTTATTCATTTACCTAATCAATAGATATCTATATGCATAGGTATTTAAAAATCATATGTTATTAAGTGTTGAGTTTTCAAATATCCTCAAATTCTTACTAAATTACTAATGAAAAATTAATGGTAAGAATTAAAATAAGTTACTAGTTTTATATCTATAAGTTGGATTTAAGTGAAATTTGACCTATATGGTTTGGTTCTACCCCATGAACTATCCCAAAATCATTTTTGTCCACCCTTTTTAGTCAATTAATAAAACACCAACTCACTATCACATAAATAGAAAATGTACCATATATTTAGAATGATAATGGCTTGCAACGACACCAATGATTTGTGAAGTTTAATTTGACAAAACTATTGAAATTAAATTGTTATGGGTAGGAGTAGCATGCCTACATGGATTCTCTTGAAGCCCACATCAACGTCATGTGTCAAGAAGTGTGGTAGAGAAACTTCTCAAGTCGACCCATGGAACTCGATAGTTGAGAAATCACCTAACTTACTGAGCTCAACCCTAACTGAGAAATGGTGGGCAAAATTCCTGTTGCCATGTTAGGTACAAATATAGCAAGAGACGGCGAGAACTCTATAAATAGTAGAACTCATTTCCTATCAAGGTATGTAATCCTACTCTAGCTCAACTCGACACCACTTCGTTCTAAGCACTAATTTAAGTATCAGAGCATGTTGGACATAACACAACATCAATTTTCTTGTCAGGTCTACTCTCCTTTATCTTCTTGTCACCTCATTAATTTGCCCGTGTAGACTCGTGATCGGATTCTTGTATCAACAGAAATAAAAACTTTTAAAATTACGTAAACTAAATTAAAACTATAGACACAAAATTTGAAGGTTTTAAAATCACACGACAAAATTGAAACTACAGGTAATGTTAAGAATATTCTCGAAGATGAGCAGCAAGGAAGCAAGTAAGATGGATTGCTTCCACAAACAGCAGGATCATCGGCTAGAGCCGCAGCTCCAATCCCGGCTCAGCCAGCCGGGACCCTAGGCTCAGAGAAAGCCGCCACCGGCTATAGCCGGTGAAGCCGGTATTCAAAAAGCGTGGCCGTACGGCACATGGCAGGCTGGCAGGTCGCTTCCTTGGCAGTTAGCAAGCATTTAGTGTGTGCGCTCCTCTTTCTTCCACTCTCTCTCATTTCCATTTTGCACATTTCAATGCTTTCATTCTCACAAACCTCTGTTTCTTCTTTGTCCCATTGATCATTCACTCTCTGCTCCCCATTTCTTCTGTAATTACCACCTCTTTTTCCCTTCTAAATCTTCTCTGGTTTTCCTGTTTCTCATCTTCCAATCTCTCTCATTGTGCACCCATTCGAGGTAAGGTAATCGAATCACTCTGCATTTATTGCTTTCTTGTAATGCTGCTCTTCTCTGCTTTCGTTTGTTTGGTGAACTCAGAGCGATTTGTCCGTTTGAATGGGTTTTGTCATTGTCTGTGAGCTTAAATGAACAAGTAATTGCGATTCTTTTACTTTCTTTTTCTTGGGTTTTGTTTTTTTATGATTGTTTGTTCCCTGAAAACCCAAATTGAGTGTATTTTTCAAATGGGTATTTCTCGTTTACCCTATAAGGTGCAAATTGTAAATGCAATTATTGGTTTTCAGTTGACAGACTTCGGTGCTCTTTTTTTTTTTTTTTTTTAGATTGCTTTCTTGACTTCTTGACTCTTGTCTAAGAAGATGTTGAGAAAGTGCGGGTGGGAGTGTAAATATGCTTCAGAAGCTTTTGTTATTAATTTTCTAATTGGGGATTGGAGATTTTTATTCGCTTCTGCGCAGAGATTGAATGATTTTTTTTTCTTTTACGTTTTTAGCTAATAAATTTAAAACTGGATTCTGTTTTCCCCTCTTCTCTAAATTTAAGAATCCAAAGCATCATTTTCGTCTTCTTCCGTTAGAAAAACATGTGTTCCATAATCTAATCGAGCTTCTAACTGTTTCCATTCTTAGCTTACCTTTAGGAAATAATTTAATAATTGTATGATTTTATTTTTTGATTTCATATGGTAAGAGAATTCAAGCTGTTGGAACAATCCAACTTGCAAATCCATAGAAAGTTCTCCAGTTTGTCTATGATTCATTTGCTTCAAATTGACATTTGGCTTTTGGGCATTCCTGCAATGTCGATATGATGTCATCATGTCACTTCTACTCGAGAGAATTCAAAGAAGAGCCTATTTATGAGCACCAATCTTATCCTGTCTTGCCGTGGTTCATTTATTATCAGTACAATGTGCCCGTGAAGTATGGATATATTTACTACGCTTCTCCGATGCTAATGGCATTTATCATTTCCTGATATTGTTCGTGTAAACCCCAGGTACTGGACTCTGCTATAATCCCTCTTCCCTCCTCGAGAAAAAGAGAAAACAATAGAAGAAAGCACTTTCCCCATTTCCTGATACTGTTCTGCTTTTGTCTTTTACTAGATATAATATAATATTCTTCAGGACATTTTACTGGAGTTCAACATCTCTGAAGTTAGATTCCACTGACACAAGCAAAGTTCATAATGGCCTACTGATCAGCAAAAGAGGGTTGTTGGTTATTATTGCTCGAGCTGAGCATGAATTCTTGCACTATATGGGCCACAGGGCTTCAGGGTATTTAGCTACAATGTTGAAGACTTCTTTGCTTGTTCCTTGTTTTGGTTAGGTTCTATTTAAGTTTTAACTTTCTTCATCACTACCTTGAGGAAAGACACTTGAGAAACTTTCAAAGAATGCTGGAACCAGAGTTTTGTGCTTCTAGAATACAGTCTCCTTTCCGTGAGGAGAGTGGGGATGAAGAGCTTTCAGTTCTTCCAAGGCACACTAAAGTTATTGTCACTGGAAATAACAGAACGAAGTCTGTTTTATTGGGATTGCAAGGCGTAGTTAAGAAGGCTGTTGGCCTTGGAGGTTGGCATTGGCTGGTATTCTCATCTTCATCCTGTCTTTTCCCTTTGTTCTTTGTCTGTTATTTACTCTGTGTATTATGCATTTTTCTGTCTGCCGTTTGCTTACTTGTCGTGAAAGTTACACCAAAAGTCATAACAATGAATCCACTATGATTGTAGAAATGCTATTATTTTGTTTTAGGTCATAGGTTTCTAAGCTAGAAGTTTGTAACTGGAAGGAATTTATGAATTATGTAGGCTCAACTTAATAACAGTTTAGTTTTTTGTTTACTTTTTTTAAAAATTATGCTTACTTCCCATCTCCCTTAAAAACACATTTGAATTCTTAGAAAAGATCTAAAAACAAGAACAACTTTTTCCATTTTCAAATTTTAGCTTAGATTTTAAAATCATTTTTAAGAAATATATTACAGAACAAAGAAACACATCGGTAGAGTAGTGTTTATAAGCTTAATTTTTAGAAAAATAAGAAACAAAATGGTTATCAAATGGAGGCATAGTTTTTCAGATAGATTGGGGCTGGCTGCTACCTTTCTGCCATGGGCATTTTGATAGTATTTACAATGACTATCTGCGGCTGTTCCATTTTATCTCTGTGAATTTTGATTAAAGGCTTTGGAGATGATTAACTGTTTGGTTGGAATAGCTCTTAGCACTATGCTAAAATTAGATTTTGATTATAAGGGAGTTTTGTTTTTGCTATGCTGGACTTTCTATGTAAGGTTTTGAAAAATGGGGTGGAAGTGAAGCTGCAAAGGAATGCACTGAGTGTGCTGGAACATCCCACAGGAAACGAAAATGATGATCATGATTTGGACAACTCAAGTTGTAGCTCCGACATCGGTGAGAAGGACAATGATTTTTGTAAGTCACATCTCTTGAAAATGATGAACATGGGCCTCCATGTTCCAAAATCGTCTCTATTCCTTTTTAAAGTGGGTTTTAATTTACATTGTGTCGAAGGCTTATAAGTGTCACCGTTCATGGGCAGCTAGCAGCATTGTTTTCCACAAACTTAGTAAACAAAAAGTGAGGCAGATTAGGCCATGGGCTCCATCTTCATCGGCAAAGTCAACAGGTCGGGGCAGCTATGGAGAAATTCAGTCTATTCACATGCCAAAGCTGGTGACGGTGAGAAATTTGGAAACCGTTGATTTTTGTTTTTGTCTTTTTGATATCCATGAGTGTCCCCAATATTTGGTTGTCAAGCAGCAGTAGGATTTTAATATCTTCTTTAGGTATTCCCATCCACTATTCCAACTAGGAGTGCCAGAAATTTCATAGGAAGGAACAAAATTTTACCCTTTTTAACTTCTCAGACATACAATCCCTGAATTCTGAAAATGAGAGCGAATTAGATAGAAGATCTTAAAATCTGAATATTTTTTAGGATAAAATGTACTTTGATCCTTGGAATTTGAATTTAGTTTCTATTTGGTCTCTAGTTTCTCAAAACTAACACTTCTAGCGTTTGAGATTTGAATTTAATTTTTATTTAGTCCTTAAAATTTTAAAAGTGTCAGTGTTATGTTTAGTCTCCAAAGTTTGAATTTAATTTCAATTTGGTCTCTGAAGTTTGAATTTGATTTCAAATTATTTTATGAAGTTTTAAATTGGTTTTTAAATAGTCCTTGAGTAGAGTTAACTGTTAGTGATGATATAGTAGTTAACATACGCTAACTAGACTTTAGTGATATGTATTTTTTAAATGAGTTGAATTTTATTTATTATACTTTGGTATCAATTAAAAACAAATTTCAAACTTTAGGGACCAATTAGAAATCAATTATTCAAACATGGACCAAACATTTGAAACCTTAAAGACCAAATAGAAACTAAATTGAAATCTCAAGGACCAAATGTTAGTTTTGAAAATCTAAAAACCAAATAGAAAATAAATTCAGATCCTAGAGACCAAAAGTCTAATTTGCTCTATTATTTATATAGTATTTATAATCTAATAAGACGAAGTAAGAGGGACAAGTTCCTTCCTTCTTTACTCTAATGAGGTAGTTTTTCTTGGGCACAGCTTGGGTGCAGCAGTGTTGCTCACTTTACAACCACAGAAAAAGAAATTTGTTTTTTTTTAAAAAAAAATAAAATTTTGTGGTTATAAATGGGACAACCCAAGACTTGGCTGCACCCAAGTTTTTTCCGTTTTTCTTGAATGTTGGGTAAGTAACCAGTGACAAAATTGTTTGTTTTGGAGCATGCAGCGGGTCAAACTGGGGAAACTAGGAACAGAATCTTTATGGAGATACATCAGGCACTTCAATCTAGTGGGTCTCACTGCAATACTTTCAACTTTATATGCTTCGTTTTTTTTTTTCTGTATACTTAGCTAAATCCACTCGATTCAATGGTTTCAAAATTAATTTTAAATTGCAGGTGAATAGCATTTCAAATGCTTCAAGGGACCAAATCCTTCACGTTGTGCAACGACATTTTGCATTACAGGTTCTCTCTTTCTCTTTCTCTTTGCTGTTTGCATTTGAAATCGTGAACTACTTTTTATGAGAAACATATTTATTTGTGTTCGTTTGTTCAATATCGATACAGACGAGTTTGAACGAGGCGTCGGTGATGACTGAATTCCTTCGCGCTGTTAAGAGACGAAGGGAGTGACAGTGAGTGAGTGATAGATTGAAAAGTAGTGATTTCACGTAAATGTATGTTTGTATAGTGATTAATGATTATGCTTGTTATACGTTAACTATAACTTGTAGACTTCTAACTTCTAACACTCTAACGTTGAGTTGATAACTGCCTAGACCCGTATTGTATTATTAGCTTATTTCTCTTGATGAAATTCTAAATGCTTTTGTCGACTTCTTGAACATAACTTCAATGGATTAAGGTAACTTATCTTGGTTTGAATTGCAATGGTTTTAAAAAGATTTGACTTTTGAGAGCAAAGCACTTGTTGAAGATATAAAATCAACCAATAAACGTTATTTGGAATTGTCAAAGGAATATTCTTTGTGTGTGTGTTTGTTTTAATTTGTGTTTCTTACTTGGGATGTTTCTTAATTTATTATCACTAGTTTTTTTAAGGTTTCGACTCAAACATGACGTGAAATTCTATTTTAATAGGGTTTGAGATGAGGAATTTCGAATGAAGGGGAGGACGGGAATACTTTTGGATGGATCTCCATCCGATCCTTCATTGCATGTTGCATATGCATCTTCAACTTTCAATCCTACTATGATGTAAATGTTTTATTCCTCTTTGACTTTTAATGTTTCAATTTATATAATTATACTTTTCCTTTTAAAAAAATTATATAATTATACTTTTTTTATATGATTATACAAAGATTATTAAAATATATGACATGCATTTAAACACCACAACAATATATTTAATAACATTAAATTATAATTAAATCCACCTTTTCATTTATTTTTAATAAAGATTTATTTTTTCTGATAATATTTAATAAAGAATGAAAATTTCATTTCATTTACATTAAAGTTGATTCTATTTTAGTGTTTAAACTTTTAAAATATAGTTTAATCTATGAATTTAAAGAAGTGACTATTTTGGTCTATAAAGTTTTAGTATATCTATTTTGAAATAAATTCGAAAGTTAAGACCCGAATTGATAACCAATTTGGTTTTTGAAAATTGGGCTTGTTTTTTTTACCATTTTTCTACCACGGTTTTCATCTTTCTTAAGAAAACATTTTAAAGCCAAATTCCAAAACAAAAAAACAAATTTTGAAAAACTATTTCAAAACTTGGCTTAGATTTTGAAAACATATGTAAAAGATAGATAACTAGTTATCAAATGGAGCCTAAACAACTAAAATAAATGCCAATCTGGCCAACTAAACCAAACAATTCAAGCGTAGCTAAACATAACTCGATTAAGATATCATAATGGGGAATTGTAATGTGTAGCAAAAAAATATTAGGATATTTGTGATGGAGTTAATATTAAGAATGAGGAAGCAATTTTGGATCTTAAGCACTCTAATTTGATCAATTTTATCAAACAAAAAACATGCTAAAAACTGGAAAAACAGAGAATAAGAACACAAACCTTTGTAGCTCAATATTCTCTTAATCCGTGGGCTTTCTTTGAACACAAACGAGTTGTGGACCTCCTCTAGAGTATTCCCTACTATCCTCAGGCCTTGGAACAGATTGTGGGAGAATTTGGGAGAAGAATGAGTAAAGGTCTTAAACAAATAGCTAGAGAATTTTCTTCAAAAATCTCTTTTTTACTAATCTTTTTTTTTTTTTTTTTTTTTTTCATTGTGTTTCTTCTCTATTTATAGAAAACCACAAGCTTAGTGAAGAAGCCAATTGAAAGAAGATAAGCTTCAAACAAGAAGCTTAGTGAAGAAGCCAATTGAAAGAAGATAAGTTTCAAACAAGAAGCTTAGTCATGAAGTTATGAATTTGGTCCATATTTCATTTCCAAATGAATTTGAATTATCTTTTAATTTTAATTCAAAATTAATATAAAATTAATTTTAAATTAAAATCAATTTATAATTAATTAATTTTAAATAAATATTTAATTTAATATCAAATATCAAATTAAATAATTGGACAATCCCAATTTCTCAAAACGAACGTTCGAACATGAATCCCTATTCATGTTTTAAACCGAACCAATATTTAAATCATATTTAAATATTTCCAACTCTTCTTTATCATAGTTTAATTCATAATTAAGCTATGATACGTTAAGTATATCGCATATAATTAACTTTTTCTCCCAAATTTGAATTTGAACAATTCAAATTCTTTTCTCTCAAATTGTTACAAGGCATAGTCCGAGCTAGTAAGGAAAACCTAATGGACCTACAGATCATGAGCTCCAACGATACGAGATTAACCGGCCAAACTCTTTAGCCTAGCTAATCAACATTCGTTAACCACCGGGACACTCCACTAAAGCCCAGTGGCTGCACTCTCCTCACTGTAGATATATTTCTGTCCACTCGATATAACCATGATTAGTAAGTCGATCCTTCACAGGTCGTTCGTAATTACAGCTGGGTCAAATAAACCGTTTTACCCCTGTAATTACTTCTTGTTCCTTAAGTCCCACTGATCCTCTAATGAACAATTTGGTTTGTGGTCCAACCAACAAACCATATCCCTCTCGGGCCAACGAGAGGGTGGGCCCATTGTTCAAGACCCGGAGTCAGCACTTAAGGGAACAACCTCTCTACTATACCCTAAAGCGGGTAGGAGTGAATTCCATCTCGCATGACTATGTTCCCAACTATCTACCTGGTCTTATCCCCAAAATGGGAGGCTTATTGAGTCGGCAATCTCGGGCCACTCTCACCCATGCAAATCTAAGGATAATGCCGAATAAACAGGAGTTCATAGCACGCTCAGGATTAAGATCGAGTTACCTAGGTCATCGTATGAATATAGTCCGTTAAGATAGTAAACGAAGTTATAAAGTGTAACGCCCGGCTTATTTAGGAGCATTAATTTTAAAATTTTGAAACTAAGTTGGATTAATTCTCAATTAAGTTTTTTTTTTTTTAATTTAGAGTTAATTTGAAATTTGGAGTTTGGAATAAGAAAATGGCATTTATGCAAATAAAGAATGGTGTAAGGGCATTTTGGTAATTTTCTTCTCTTTCCCTCATCTTTATCTCCTTCTCCATTTTTTTCTTTTTTTTTTCTTCCTATTTCCTTCCTCCTTCTCCCGATAGCCCTCTCCCCCTCCTCAATTTTTTTTTCATTTTCTTCTTCTCTCTCTCTCCCGATAACTCTTCCTCTCTCTCTCGAAAATATATATATATATATATATCTCTCTCTCTCCCTTCCATCGACAGCCTCCCGCACCGGCCGAGAACTGCCGAACGCCGTCGCAGCTGGCCTCCGCTGCACACCGAACTGCTGCACGCACGAAGACGCCGCCGGCCAGCCCTGCAGAAGCAATTCGCCGCTGATCTGCTCGATTCCATGCTCGATCGCCGGTGAAGCCACGCTGCAGCTCGCTGCCGTCCGCCGTCCACACGTCCAGCTCCGCCACCGCACCTCTCTTTCTTCCTCTCGGTTTATGTACAGACAGCAACAGCAGGGGTGGTGTTTTGGGGTCATTTTCCAGCGAGCTTAGTGTTCGTTCAAGCCGTGTATGGATTCGAATTGGAATGGGTAAGTATTCCGAGTTTGAATTTAATCTAATGGTTGGTTATGTATGTGATTTGAAGATTACCCATAAAGTTTTGGTTTTAATTTTAGATTACCCATAGCATTTGGGTCTTGGATTTGCAAAATCAAGTTAATTCGGAGTCATTTCAGCAAGCTTTCGGTTCGTTTATTCGTGGATAAGTGTTTCGGTGTTGATTCAAGGCGTTATTTTGGATTATAAGTATGTTTTGGTACTGTTATAGCCTTTGGAATTAAATTGGATTTGTTGGATGTAATTTTAGAAAGCCCATTGTGATTGGAGAACTAATTGTTAAATTTTTGATTAACTTGTTATAATTTTCAGCAAGCTTTGGAGTCTAAATTTGGGCAAGAATCAAGCTCGTAAATTACTTATTCGGCTTATGTAAGTAGTTATTTGGATTTTAAGCCCCTTTAAATTTTTAAATGATTTAGATTTATGTTTGATAAATTGCGAATTGTGAAAGCATGCTTGAAAGCGGTGTTATGAGATATGAAATAATTAGTAGATATGTTTAGAAGTAGTCTTGAGCTAAAGCGGTTTAAGTTGAGGTTATAATGGAAATTGGGGCTTAAAGTTGCGATTTTATCATGTTAAAGTATGAAATACCTAAGGAATTGCCCAAGGTTATGTTTGGATGAGTTCAAACACGTTTGTGGTGAATTGTGAACAATCGTGTTTACCTAAATATGAACATGTGAAAGATGTCGAGGTTGGTTAAATTAATAGGAGAATTATCGTGTTGGGCTTAAGATTGCCTGAACTTGTTGCTAATTTCGTTAAGGGATTCAAAGTTACAAACAAAGGATGAAAATGTGTCTGAGGTTATGAATAAAGTTGATTATGTTTTCCCCCGTAAGCATAAAAGTATAGATAGTGGTACTAAATTAAATGTTGTAAGTGTTTGGGCTTGGTTAAGGGCTGAGGTAGGACACCTTAATATGATGTGTTTGAATGTGAATGGAAGGGCGTTGGTTGTTTTGAGTCCTAGCATGGTTAGAGGATTTAAATTATGGACTAATGGATTGAAGGACTTTATGTCAATGACATAGGTATGGGCTATGGCTACGTGTAGTTATTGTTTAGAAGTACCATTGAACTAGGGTAGTTCTTACTTGAGATTTGTGTTTGTGGTCTATAGCGAAAGATCACCATGATACGATTGTGGTTGTTTAATGAGAGGTGGACCTGGATCATAGGTCACGAATAACTTCTTTAAAAGAAAGAGAAGTGGGTTGTTTTAGTGTTGACCTAAGAAGTAAGTAGCCTTTCGGATTGGTCCGTTAGAATTTGTGTCTCGTCTATATATATATATATGAGGCGTAAGACATTGTAAATGTTGGAAAGGCTTGAAGGTTGCTTCCTCTCTGTGTTTATGTGAATTAGGGGATGATTCCCTTTGTATGTGCTTTTGAACTTCGGTTCAGGTTGTGAATATGGTTTGGAAATGATGAATGATTTTGGTATGGTGGATGATCCGAGAGGTCTTGAATGCGTTGGGAAAGTGCAAAGGCCCGTTAGTTTGGTGCTACCTACCCTAACTTTGTCCTTTCGTGCGAGTTTGTAAGCCTAGAACGTATGTGATGTGATGAGCATAGGGGATGCGTTTCCCTAGTGCCTGTGAGCTAGCTTAGGGGTGATTCCCCACTGTGTTGAGCATAGGGATGCGTTTCCTATTGCCTGTATGCTAGCTGAGGGGATGTGTTCCCTGGTTGCCTATGTGGTTATCATGATGTGATGAGCATAAGAAATGCGTTCCTTATTGCCGATGAGCTAGCTTAAGGGTGATTCCCCACTGTGTTGAGCATAGGGATGCGTTTCCTATTGCCGTGTGCTAGCTGAGAGATGATTCCCCAGTATGTTGAGCGTAGGGAATGCGTTCCCTAGCGCCTGAGTGCTAGCTTAGGGGTGATTCCCCATTATGTTGAGCGTAGGGAATGCGTTCCCTAGCGCCTGTATGCTAGCCTAGGGGTGATTTCTCTATTGAGATGAGTGTGAGGGTTATAGACCTTCAAAGGTCTGGGTTTTAGGTTACAGGACTCGCATGTATGACACGAAATTAGGATCAGGTGGTAGTGAATGTTGTGAAAGGTTAAATGGACTCTTAAAATAATTGAAGGAAGTATTTAGAATCTAAGCACGAGTGTGAGTAAGAGCTTGGTATAGTTTCTTTAAACATTGGACCCTTAAGTGGGCTACTTACTGAGTATGTTTATACTCATCCTTGCTACTGTGTCTGTTTTGCAGATTGTGCACATTCTCGGGGTGGATGACGCATGCGACGACTTGACGAGACTATGGAGGCTCCACCAAATGTCTTTTCCCTATTTTAGTTTTTAGTTTTATTACCTTGTTCCTTGATGGGTGTTTGGTTTGTAAAATCTCAATATTCTTTAGTTATCGTGTACTTGGCTAGAGTTTCTTAGAATCCTGTGTTTGAAGTTGAAGCTCAGCATATTTGTTGTAGTTTGTTGGATGCTGAGCGTTTTATCTGAGTTATAGAAGTGTTTTTTTTTCATTCTTATCAGGTTGTTGTAAAATTTTGGTTTCTCCTAGTTACGCCGTCATGCTGCCGAAATTTCGGGCATGAGCGAGGTAACTAGGTCGTGCTTCCGCTTTAGAGAGTCGTAGGAATTTCGGGTCTTTACATAAAGTCTAAGTGACTATTTCGCGGTCCAGTCTTATGCAAACTCATTGCATAGGACGCCCCCACTTTCATGTCTCCACATGAATGATTCAGGATCACATCGTTAGTACTATACAAAGTGGGCCGCGTCCATAGTGTCTCCAGGATAAGGTACCCAGCCCTATCCCTATACTATAGACCGTTCTGGCTATAACTCGAACTTGATCCACTTTTATGTCATACATAAAGTTCAAGTATACATACTATAGCCAAGGGTACTAGTTCATTGGATTTGGGTTATAGAATACACAATTCACTTTATTCAATAACACATTTACTGAATAAACCTCAATAACATCTTTATAGTAAAATAGAATATACATTAAGTTTACAAAACCACGAGTTTTAGGACATAAAACCCAACAATTTGCAAATCTAGCTATGCTTTTTGGAGATTTGCAAATATAGCAAAAAAAATTTAAATTGATTTCTTTTTTTTATTATTCCAGTTTTACCCTCATTAGTGTATCAACAGGTATATCAGTAGTACATTTGGTATATCAATAGTATATCAGTAGTACATTTGGTATATCAGTCAACTGATATATACCTAAAACAAAGTATATTAGTAGTATATTACTAATATACTACTGATACACTTCTTTTTAGGTAAATGATATACTCTACATGACGTATATCAGTAACATATCAAAGATATTTTACATATTTGGTATATCACTGATATACCTAACATTGAGTATATCAGTAGTATATCAGTGATATACTTCATTCAGTGATATGTTTCATCACTTTAAATGACAAATACAATATCATTCATTAACTACTGATATAGTGTATCGACTAAAAACGTGGTGACCAAAAATGATTAATATAGATAAAAACTAAAATAAAGGTATATCTGTATTATATCACCGATATAATTTATATTACATATATCTCATTTCATTTTGATATACTTAAGTAAAGTATATTAGTAGTATATCGCTAATATACTTCATATTAGGTATATATGATATACTGAATTGTAGAAATGCCTTGAACCTGTTATTTATTTTCGTAATTTTGAACTTTTTGGGCCTATTATGTATTAGGGTTTAAGAGGAGTGCCATATATAAACCCTCTAAACTCTTATTTGAAAACTCTTTGTATTCTGTCTAAGTTTCTCCTCAATATAATAAAATTCTCTCTCCCTCTGCCTGTGGACGTAGCTAACACACCATTAGTAAACCACGTAAATCTACGTGTCGCCTTTTCTTTTGTGTTTTTATTTGTCGTATGCCTTTTGTTTTAACAAACTGGTATCATAGCCATCCCTTGACTTAGCAATGTCGGTAGAATCATCGAGTGTCAAACAAAGAAGGCGAGCCTCAAAAGTGTATTCATAGTGAATCCGTGGTTGAGCTTTTGGATGCGGTGTGCTCCAATGGGGAGTTGATAGCGCGGTGTACTCTAGTGAGGAGTTGACAGTAATTTGCTCGAGTGTAATTCAGAGGGTTAACTATTTGAGAGGAGGCTCGAGGTGGTGCTTTGTTCAAGGGAAGGATTGTTAGGATTATTGGGAGTGCAACAAAAGTCTGGCTAGATAAGGAGAAGATCATAGGTTTATAAGTGAGGGACGCTATGTTCATTGGTATGAGACATTTTAGGTAAAACAAAAAATAAAACCATGAGGGCTTATGCTCAAAGTATATAATATCATACCAATGTGGAGATATGTCGAGGGTCGTTGTCCTACTAACATACTTCATATTAGGTATATCATTGCAAACACGCTAGATTACACGTGAGGGTTATTTTGGACATTTTGAGACTCCGACTGGGCTGGATCGAATTTTTTTGCTACGTTTATAATAGGAATAAAGGGAAGGCATGCATGCAATTGGGCTTTTATTTTTTGCCATTTGTGCAATTGACCTTATCATAATCTTGATCAAAATGTTAAATTAAAGTAGTCAAAGTTTAGAGACCAAAATAAGATTTAAACTAAAATAAATTTAGTCAAAGTGGCTATGGGACGGCCTCGAGATGAGAAAGGAGAAGGAAGGGCCATTTCGAGTCCGTCCTATTGCCACCTAAGCCATCACCAACATTTTATTTGGTTCGTATTTATTTAAAAAAAAATTCAATGCAATGTATTTTCACATTAAATGTGCCAAATCTTAATTCGAGAAGCAAAGCTTCGTAAGGCCACCTGCGTTGCGTTTTTCCCTACTTGGTTTTCGTTGAGTTGTCCTCCACTTCAACCATTTTCAAACTCATCAAGTTCCGGCCTTCATATATTTGACTGTCCAAACCACTCCCCAATCTGCGTGTCTTCACAACAAGATGCAGAAAAAATGGAGTCCCAGATTCCCGAAATGAGGTAGACCCTTCTGAGTTTTCACGGCAAAGGGTTTTTTTTTAATCTTTCCTTTGCCCTAATCTCGTAGATTTTCTACTTGTTTCATATGTATTTTTAACGAGAGAAAAAAAAAAAAAAAACGAACAATAGGGAACCGTGAAGTGCGAATTTTCTTTGATTTTAAAGTGGGGTTTGAGTTCATGGGGAGATGGCCTATTTCATCCAATCCTTCCATTTTAGATTGCAATAAAGATGTTGATCCTTATCCCAGTAAGGGCTGTTGCATTGCCCCTGATTGTTTGGTAGAGGGAAGTTATGCGAATGTTGATTATGATGATTGCAAAGCGACAATTAGATGCTCTTTTGAGAAGATTCTTTCGGTTTTTCTGAAGGAAATTGGTCGTAGAGGCATTGTTAGGCCAGTGCCAGCGTTACTAGGTGAAGGGGGATCTTTGAATTTGTTTGAACTTTTCATGGTAGTAAGAGAGAAAGGTGGTTATCAAGTGGTTTCGGAAAAGGAATTATGGTCCTCTGTGGTTGTGGAATTACGTTTGGATCTTGAGCTTTCGGCTTCAGTGAAATTGATTTATTCCAAGTACTTAAGTGAGTTAGAGAAATGGCTTATGGTGAGATGTGGTGGTACCAAACTGGAAAATGGGAACTCTGATTATCACTACGAGAAAAGTTTTCCATTTTTGTCGGAACTGGAGGCGAAGATTAAGGGTATGTTATATGGTGTGCTGAGACAAAAGAACATATATGATGAATGTTCTCGATTCAAATCTAACAAACAGAATGGGAACGTCAATGTTGCTGCCGCTGCAGAGGAGAAGGAAATAAAGTTCCCAAAAATAAAGAAAGAAGAACATAATATACATGGGGACGTTGCACAAATTAAAAAAAATTGCAACGAGACACCTCAGGATGATGGCAAAAATGATCGAATCCATGTTATTGAAGACTGTAGAAATTTGGATGCTGTTAGTGTTAATGTTGAAACTGAAATAGACTCAAGTGGGAGATATCGAGAATCGTTATTACAAATGTTGAAGTGGGCAAGAAAGACTGCGAAGCATCCTGCAGATCCATCAAGTGGTACAATACCAGGGTCATCCAAGTGGAAAGGGTATGATAGCAACAACGCATTCTGGCTTCAAGTAATCAGGACAAAGGATGCACTTTTAATTAGGAAGGATGTTGACAAAAACGCTGAGAAACGTCTGTTAGTACAGGTATATTTCACCCACTTATTCTGCTTGTTAGCCAGTTCTCTCTCTCCCCCTTCCCATTTTTCCTTGACTGATGGACATGCATACTTGGATTCTTGCTTTGGACTGCAATTATGTGCGCAAACTGACCTATGCAGGTATTATGATCTTTGGCTTTCTTTTTCAGGATAGATGTCTCCTGATTACAATCAGCGCCCTTTTCATTCGTATATAGAATGGGAAAAGTTACCTCCTGCTATTAGAACCTCGGGTTTCCATCCTCGTAAGCAAGCAGCATACGATTACTATGTCACCCTGTCTTGCGTCCTACGTGATAACATGATGGACACAGTAAAGAAAACTTAGATCTTTGTCATTGGGTCTACTAGCATAGTCTTTCAGGGATACTTAATTGGCAATAGGGCAAGTTTTGTCCTTGTTTATGGGTTCTATTTTTCACTACCTTTTAACTCAGTATTAGGAGTTTACATCTCTCAATTTTCAAGTAAGTGCGCCTGAAAAGAAAAATATTTCTTGCCACCACCCTAGGAATGTGTATATTTTATTATATTTCTTTTGGGAGAACAAGGTCTTAGTGTTTTCTAAATGGAAGTTATTCATTAGTTATGAAGTCAAGTGTCAAGTTGTGCAGGGTAGTCTATGCTCTTGTGGTGGGGGGAGCTTCGAGGATGCTCGAATGGTTTCAAACTTACGAGGAGGATGAGTTCTTCAAGGACTAAGCTTATGACACAAATAAAAATGTATCTGGGAATTTTAGGGTTAGAAAATCAAAACTGAATGTTATATAGTCTCTGAGATTGGTAGGATCAAAAGGACGAGAGTTTCATCTAAGAATTCTGAGGTTAGAAGAAGGCTGAAGAGATAGATGGAGGAGTTGCATATTAGTGAGATCAGAAGTCTAGCTGGAAACAAAATTCCAAAGTCCAGTGGATTTAGTAGGTTGATGCTAATAGTGCTAGGAGGAATATTAAGCCATGGTAACGACTTACCTAGAATTTGTTACCTTAACAACCAAATGTAGTATGAGCATGTAGTTGTCCTATAAGAATAGTTGGGGTGCATGCAAGTTGGCTCAGACATGGAAATAACTGCATTTTTGTTTTTTTTTTTTTGGGGGGGGGGGGGGGGGGGGTGTATAACTTATGACCACCTCATGGATTAGAACTCCCTTGATAGGATCCTAGGATGAAGGGATGCTGTTGTGATTAGTAGGATGGGGATCTGTCTCACATCCTCGAATGTTTGCATTTTCCTTTGTGCGACATTGTTTTTAGATATTTAGGGTTGTTACACAGAGAACTTATCTCTCCTTTTTCTTCTTCCTTTTACCTATGGATGCTCTTAATCATCTACTAGGAAGGGCCAAGAGGAATCGTGTTTATTATTTTGGGTGGTGGAGGCTGAGTCCAAACCCATCTTCCATACATTGAACCATGTTGTTATGGAAGAGATTTACCAAGTGGAAGAAAGCCTTCTCTGAAGGAGGAGGCTTGTCAATTGATGTTTCCTACATTCCCCTTTTTTACATATGTATATTTAGAGCTTCTCTTGCTTCTGCCTGGAGGACTAAATGCGTTATGAGGAATCTATTGTGGTAATGGGTGAAGGATCATTTTGATTCTCACCTGGTTGGAATAGGGTGGTGTGGCTTTTTGCTTCAGTTATTATAGGTATCAGAAACGTGGATGCCAAGAACATTATTTTGCTGGATAAGTGGCTTTAGAGACTCTAGTTGGAGGTGGCTTTGCTTCGGTAAGGTTCATTCTTTGGCACACGTCATAGTCCTTGGAAGTCCATTTTCTTGGGCTATTGTCCTCTTTGACCTTGGAGGATGGGGAGTATGTTTGTTTTTAGGAGGACAAGTGGTCTAGTGGAAGCCCCAGATCAATTGTTTACCCCGTCTTTTCACCATTTTTCTTGACAAGTTGGTCTTTTTATTTTATTTTTATCTTTATAAGAAACAAAACATTTCATTAATATAATGAAGTATACTAAAAGGAAAAAAGGAGGCCAACATGAGCATAGCTCAATTGGCATAAAGCATGCGACCTCGACCAAGAGGTCAGAGTCGTCAGACAAAGGAAAAATTATTCAATGTGGCCGCCACATTGTGGCTGCTACCCTTTAAACGGTTGGTTGTATGGTGAAATCATAATTTTTAGTTTCTCTCTTATATCCAACGTTATAAAACTGCTAGCCACATTGTATTGGTCTCCTTGAATAATTTCTCCTAACAAAGATATGTCCAAACACTTGGACACAACCAATAAACCTGGAGAAAAATATCTGACTTGTTTGTTAGACTTGTTTTTTTTGCAACATGTTTCTATTAACGTATTTGGTTTTGTACGTCCTTTATTAATCTAAACTGTGAAAGGGTACTTTCACTTATATATATATATGCTGATGACATATATTAGTTTATAAGCCATGTTCATACAATTGAATATATTTCTAAATCTTTTCATCTATTACGTTGTTTTCCAACATGTCAACGTGGCTATTCTAGTGCATTTTATGTTGAGTGTAGCTAGTGCCTATTGTGCTTGCTCCTTAGGTTGGAGAGCATAAATTTTAGCTACGAAGAAAAAAGCTTATCTATCAATGGATTCTTTGTTTAAACAAAATTAAATGAACTACTGAGTTTGAGAAAAAAAAGATTTTGGTTTAAACTTGCAGAAGAAAGTAAAGATGCATCCATCCATTTATGAGGATAATTTTGATAACCATCACCTCTCTACAGAAAGGATCAGATGCGGCAAAAGATGTATTGCTTCGATCGAATCTGCATTTGTCACATGTAATAATTTATGTCCAACCGTTCAAAGTAACTTGATTGGTAGTCCAACAACAGAAATTGGGAAGGGGCTTGAGAATCAAGCGCTCTTGAATGGTGACTTACCATCTGAAATTGTAGACAATCAGCCGAATGAAGATTCAGTTGAGAAACCAGTTCCTGTGGGTGCTTTATTTCAAGCAGTTGTACCTGAATGGACTGGTAATATTTCCGTCAGCGATTCTAAATGGCTAGGGACACAGTCGTGGCCTTTTCAACACGGAAATAGTAATTCCGTAAGTAATAGAAATCCCATCGGCAGAGGGAGACCGGATTCATGTAGGTGTCAATTTCCAGGTTCTGTTGAATGTTTTAGATTTCACATTGCTGAAGCGAGGATGAGATTAAAGCTTGAACTTGGTTTGACATTCTACGATTGGAGATTTCATCATATGGGGGAGGAAATATCTCTGCAGTGGACTGCTGAAGAGGAAAAGAGATTTAAGGAGTTGGCAATATCAACTTTTAACAACCAGAGTAAGTGCTTTTGGAACTACTCATTGAAGTGGTTTCCAATGAAGTCAAGGAAAAATTTGATAAGCTATTACTTCAATGTGTTTCTTTTACGGCTGAGAAGCTATCAGAATCGTGTGACTCCAAATAGCATTGATAGTGATGATGAAGATGTCGAGTTTGGTTGCGTAAGTGGTGATTTTGGGGATAAGGCAATGGAAATTTTAGGCATAAAGTCTCTAGAATGTTCTGAAAATAGACAGTTCACAGATATGGAGTAGTGGAGTAGAATCCATGGAGGCTCAGGAAGCTTGAAGAAAAGGAGAAAAATTTAAGAATGAAGTCTAAAACTCAAAGCATTTCTACTCGAAATTAACTTTTCTCAACATGCTGCAGCCTGCAGCAGAATCTGTAATATCCAAAAAAGAGGGGAAAAACCCCAATTTTGATGAGAACTCTGAGTTACGTTTTAGCTATACAACACCTATATCGGTACCATATGGTATTAGCTATTGTAATTTTTTTGTGGATCTGTATGCTATTGGCTGGTGAGAAATATGAGGACCAAAGAGAGCCATTGGTATATTTGTTTGTTTTGAATTTGTGAATGTGTGGAACTCAATCTGATAGTTCTTGGGTTTATATTTGGAGTTTGTTGTAATCATTTGAAGTGGCTTCGAGAGAAAATTTTGCCGAGACTAAAAGTAAGGTTAAAACTATTTTGTTGTTTACTTGTTTAAGTATTAATGCTCAAAACTGAGCTTGTGAGTTGTGTGCAAGCAACTTCAAAATCCAGGTGCAGAGAAAAGTGGGTGCATCAGCTTTCAAGGGGCAGCCTTGTCGGTTGAGGCTCGCGGTCTCTGAGTAACACCAATTTAGAAGTTGCATGTTCAAATTTACAGGTGAGTTTAATCAGCCAACCGTCGCTAAGTAACACCGACATAGAGACCGCATGTTCAAACTTACAAATGAGCTTAATTAGCCAACAATTCGTGAGCAACATCGACTTGAGGTCTCGTGCTCGAACTTACAGGTGAGTTTTTTATTATTATTATTAGGAAAAATTACCTTTTTGGTCCCTGGGTTTTCAGGTATAGGTGCGTTTGGTCCCTGAGTTTTCAAAATGTACCATTTTAGTCATTGAGTTGGAGAAATAGGTTAAAAGGTCCTATGTTTTTTTTTTCTTCATTTATTAGTAATTTTTATTATTTTTAATACATTTTATATTTAAAAAAATTCTCCCTCCCCTCTCTCACCACATTCTCTCTCCTCTCTCCTCCCTCCACCCTCCTTCCCTCTTCTTCTTCTCCCATTCTCCAGAACTTCTTCTTCCTCTCCAAATGCAATCATGATTTAAATAAAAACTAACACTCATTGAACAAAATATACCATGACAACAAAACATACCTTTCATCTTCAAAACTCAAAGTTTACATTTTTATTGATTTAATTTTGTTACTTTTTTTTTAATGTTTCAATTTTTTTGTGATTAGAACTTGAAAGGAAAAATGAGTTTTGCATTTCTATATATGTTAGTGCTTATGGGTTCATTTGGGTTGTTCCTAACAGCGTAAACAAAACATTTAGCCCTTTAATTAATGAAAAATACTTCTCTGTTGAGTGTTAACAAGCCCCAAGAGTTTTTGGTTGATTGTGGGGATGTTCACGGGGCGGGGACAGGGAAGGCTTCCCCGTCCCCGCCCCCCATATCAACCCCCATCCTCGCGAAAATCCCCATTTAACTTTGAGGGGAACGGGGCGGGGATTCCCTGCGGGAAATTTGCGGGGAACGGGTTCCCCATGGGGAATTATTCCCTGTTTGTTTTTTTTTTCAACCAAAAAGCAATTCTTTCAAGTTCTTTATTTTTACAGAATAAAAAATTCTAAAATGTCATACACAAAAACTATAATACTACATGATAATTAAAAACTTCAATTATAATATCTAAAAGTTCAAATTTAAAAATTACAACAACATTCAACGCAGTCTTCAAATTTAAACATTACAGCAACATTCAACGTAGTCTTCAATTGAAATAATACAACAACTACAACATAGTCTCAAATATAACAAAGTCTTCAAAAAATAAAAAAAGTCTTCAATTTAAACATTGCAACAATAACACAAGGCCATCAATTTCATTCTTTAGTCATGAAGATTCGTAACACATGATTCCTGAGAAAAAAAAATAAAAAATGTTATTTTAAATCAATAATTAAAAAAGTTAATTAGAATGCACAAACTAATTACTTACTGTTGGGTTTTGTGTCCTAAAACTCCTGGTTTTGTAAACTGAATGTATATTCTATTTTACTATAAAGATGTTATTGAGGTTTATTCAGTAAATGTGTTATTGAATAAAGTGAATTGTGTATTCTATAACCAAAATCCAATGAACAAAGAACCCTTGGCTATAGTATGTATACTTGAACTTTATGTATGACATAAAAGTGGATCAAGTTCGAGTAATAGCCAAAATGGTCTATAGTATAAGGATAAGGCTGGGTACCTTATTCTGGGGACACTATGGGCGCTGCTCACTTTGTATAGTACTAACGATGTGATCCTGAATCGTTCATGTGGAGACATGCGAGTGGGGGCGTCCTATGCAATGAGTTTGCATAAGACCGGACCGCGAAATAGTCACTTAGACTTTATAACTCCGTTTATTGTTTTAACTGACTATATTCATACGATGACCTAGGTAACTCGATCTTAATCCTGAGTGTGCTATGAACTCCTGTTTATTCGGGATTATCCTTAGATTTGCATGGGTGAGAGTGGCCCGAGATCGCCGACTCAATAAGCCTCCCATTTTGGGGATAAGATCGGATAGATAGTTGGGAACATAGTCATGCGAGATGGAATTCACTCCTACCTGCTTTAAGGATTAGTAGAGAGGTTGTTCCCTTAAGTGCTGACTCCGGGTCTTGAACAATGGGCCCACCCTCTCATTGGCCCGAGAGGGATTCGGTTTGTTGGTTGGACCACAAACCAATTGTTCATTAGAGGATCAGTGGGACTTAAGGAATAAGAAGTAATTACAGGGGTAAAATGATTTATTTGACCCAGCTGTAATTACGAATGACCTGTGAAGGATTGACACACCCCACCCCAAATTATCCTAACTAACCTAGGATGAGGCATGCCGACATTAGATCCCTACTAAACCATGGAATCCAATGTCAAACTTTTCATGACAAAATCTTATTATTATTATTATTATTTTTTACCACAAATGGCTAGCCAAAACTTTATTAACACCAAATTTTATAAAAATTTCGGCAGAGTTTCCCCTGAAAACTGAGTAAAACACACCTGAAAAGCAGTATATATGCTTCCATAATAATATATTCAAACTCCAACCATCATTTCAGAAATTCAATATAAACCCACAAAACTTAAAAGTAGATAAACAGGTGGGTTTCATATTACAAACCAAAGGGAAATCCCAAAATGGCACTAGCCACATCAGTTACACAAAAAAAAGTATTTGTAAAAATGTACATACAAAATGATATGCAAACTATCAAGTCTGGTGGCAGATATCGACTTCTGTAGGCTCGTTAGAAACTCAGTCGCTACCTGGAGGAAAAATTTAGGAAGAAAGAATGAGCTAATAGAGCCCAGTGAGTGGTAAGTTAATAAGAAAAATAATCTCTTGACAAAAACCTTTTATATTAAAAGGAATTCAAAGTTCCATAAAACTTTATCAATTAAGCACAATCTAAATACACAAGATAAATAAAACATTATAGAGATTTGCAACAATAACTTTTTAAAGAAAGTACAAAATAATAGGCCAACAAACTCATCACCAAACTTGTACCCAAATCCATGTCATACGTGCACGTAGAGCAATCTCTAACATCTGTAATGCCTCAGGTCCAGGATTTGGACCAGGATTCGGAATCCGGATTTGGCACCTAATGGCCCCGGCATTCCCCTGCATCCCCTGCGGCCTTGGCACACTAGCATACTATAGAAACACATTCTTATAGCATTTGGGTAATAACCATGGGTACAATTCTAGTGGTTTGAAAATAATTTCTATATAATAATCATCATAAGTTCTCAAACCCCACACATTCTCATATTGTGGTTTCATAACTTTAAGCCATAAGTCAAAGATCAACTAAAATCATGATTCAAAAATCAAGTCATTTCTAAAACTCACAAATACTTGATTTCACTTCAAATAATTGAACTTTTTGCCAATTGGCTACAATCTAGAGATTTTCATAAACTCACCTTTCATAAGCTTAATAAATTCAAATAATTAAATCATTGTAGCTAAACTTCAATAAACACAAATCTCTTCAAATTCAAATATGCTAAATCATGATTTCAATTTAGTGATCATATGTCACTTTCTTATCAAATTAGCAAATCATCAATCTTAATAATGCACAATTTGTGGAATACACATAATTTCCTCCAAATTTTCAAATAACTAAATCCTTTGCATTAATATTAATTTCAATTGATTTCAAATCTCATAAAATCTCATCAATTACTAAAATAATTGAAATACTTTATAAAATAACCACTCACAACTACTACGAACGAGGTTTGTTCGGGTTGTAAATGGTTCCAATCTCCGTTTGCCCTGAAATCATAATTTGTCAACATATTACTAACCTCTTAATGCCAAAATTAAAGTGTAACAACACTAAATTATCCAAGCCTTTATATTTCTCACTAACCCAACAATTTACCATTCTTTTCCTCATCTTACTCTTCTAATTACCAAGAAATTGAGACAATAACCCAAAATAAAGTTTCCAATAACTTCATTGTAATCCTTCTCCATAAGAAATCTCATTCTTCTCATTTCTTTTTCTCCATGAATAAATTCATTGGTTTTCTTTCCCTAAAAAGTTTGCAATTTCTACATACAACTAATCCCCTTCAATCCATACTTTGATAAAACTCATGACTTTCATCAAATTTCCTTCTTTTACTCAATCATCACCACCACCTAAATTTTCAAGCTAGTTTATGGAGTTTCCAACTAAAGGAAGAAAACCCATAAGGAAACCCACCAAAATAGGTTCTATAACTCATGAGAAACCTTAATCAAAAGTTAGAAAACTTACCAAAAGCTTCAATCCAAGGTTGTGAGAGGTTCTCTTTGTTTATTTTTTTCCTTTTCCACTTCAAAATAGCCCAAGAATCACACTTTTTTCTCTTCACTTTCTTCCTCTTCCTCTTCCTTACGTGAATACTTCTCCAACAATACCCATCCTCTTTTTTTTTTTTTAAACAATAACTAATAAAGCCACATGTTTTTATTTAATAAACAATTATATTTATCCCACTTTCTCTTTCTTTAATTTCCATTATTTAATTAATAAAAAGAACCCAATCCTTATCTTCCAACCAAAACCATAAATATCCAAATATTCAATTTCTCAATTTTCATACTTTCCAATTATATACATATTTTCCAAAATGTAGAACTAGGTGTAACAAAATACAAAATGTAGAAATAGGTGTAACAAGGATCAACTTACTAATCATGGTTATATCGAGTGGACAGAAATATATCTACAATGAGGAGAGTGCAACCACTGGGCTTTAGTGGTGTGTCCCGGTGGTTAATGAATGTTGATTAGCTAGGCTAAAGAGTTTGGCCGGTTAAATCTCGTATCGTTGGAGCTCATGATCTGTAGGTCCATTAGGTTCCCCTTACTAGCTCAGACTAAGCCTTGTAACAATTTGAGAGAAAATAATTTGAATTGTTCAAATTCGAATTTTGGGAGAAAAAGTTAATTATATGCGATATACTTAACGTTTTATAGCTTAATTATGAATTAAACTATGATAAGGAAGAGGTGGAAATATTTAAATATGATTTAAATATTGGTTCGGTTTAAAACATGAATAGGGATTCATGTTCGAACGTTTGATTTAAGAAATCGTGATTGGTCCAATTATTTAATTTGATATTTGATATTAAATTAAATAATTTTAAAATTAATTAAATTGTTTAATTAATTAAAAATTGATTTTAATTAAAAATTGATTTTTCTATTAATTTTGAATTAAAAAGATATCAATCTCATTTGTTGGCTTTTTCTTGAATCTTAAAGAAGCTTGACAATCACTCATGTGTTGGCTTCTTTTTTAAGCTTAAAGAAACTTGTGGCCAACTCCTCTTTCAATTACTCATGTGTTGGCTTCTTCAATAAGCTTAAAGAAGCTTGTGGTTTACTATATATAGAGAAGAAACACAATGAGTAAGTAGATTTTTAAAGTAAAATTCTTCTCTACCCCTTGGTTTTAGACCTTTACTTATTCTTCTCCCAAATTCTCTCAATCAAAGATCCCACAATCTGTTCCAAGGCCTGAGGATAGTAGGGAAGACTCTAGAGGAGGTCCACAACTGGTTTGTGTTCAAAGAAAGCCCACGGATTAAGAGAATTTTGAGCTACAAAGGTATGTGTTCTTATTCTCTGTTTTTCCAGTTTTGAGCATGTTTTTGTATGATAAAATTGATCAAATTAAAGTGCCTAAGATCCAAAATTGCTTCCGCATTCTTAATATTAACTCCATCACTTACCTCATCATCTGGATCCCGATCCTCGAGAACAGTTTCCAACACTTTGGCATCTATTGTAGTATGTGTATCTATTCGTGACAAGTACAAATAAACTTCTTAAATATTATAGCAGATTTTTTTAAAATAAACTAAGTAATCAAATTTACTCATACCTTCAACCCATAACCAATCTTGAGCACACATCAAGGCTTCTAGTAACACAACATGAAGTCTGCAACGATGTGGACCTACATGTCTACCACCAATACTAAATGCAGACTCTGAAGCAACAGTAGTGATCGGAATGGCTAAAATATCTTTGGCAATTTGATACAAAATAGGATACTTTACCCCATTTAACTTCCACCAACCCAAAATTTCAAAATCATCTGATCGTGGTAAAAGACTTTCTTTTAAATAAAAATCTAGCTCTGATTTGACATTATCAAGATTTACAACACTATTCATAAACTCATCAAACTTGAGAAATCGATCTTTCTTTTGAACAATAGAATTAAAACTACACACACCTTGCCTTGAACAATAAAAGGCAAATTCCCCCTATTTTAACTAAAACAGAACTAAAATAAGCCAAGTTCCCCCTATTTTAACCAAAACAGTAGCCAAATATCCACTTTTTAACTAAAATAGAACTGAAATGGGTCAAATCCCACCTATTTTAACTAAAACAAAACTAAAATAGGCCATGTTCCCCCTATTTTAACCAAAACAGTAGCCAAATATCCACTTTTTAACTAAAATAGAACTGAAATTGGTCAAATCCCACTATTTTAACTAAAATAGAACTAAAATAGGCCAAGTTCCCCCTATTTTAACTAAAATAGTAGCCAAATATCCACTTTTTAACTAAAACAGAACTGAAATGGGTCAAATTCCACCTATTTTAACTAAAACTTGAAAGAATAAACTCACATGCTAGAGACGGCGGACGAGGTTGCAAGCGATGGATGCTGACTCGGTCAGATTGAGAGAGAAGGTGAGTCGTGAGGTTGAGACTGCAACTGCAAGCGATGGAGGAGAGATATGTCAAATTCCACCTGGTGTTGTGCGTCACTGCTTCTCACTTCTGCGGGCTGCGGCTGGACCTGGAATGGAGGATAGACTAGGTTAAAAAAGAAAGTTTATATATATATATAGATATATGTTAATAATAAATAAATTAATATAATATAATATATATATTAATAGTTTAATATATATATATTCAGGGTGGGGCGGGGAATCGGGGAGGGCCGGGGCCGGGGACGGGGATTATAATCCCCTTCCCCGTCCTCGTTTAGCCAACGGGGAGAAATTGCTCCCCAGTCACTCCCCCATTCCCCGTGCAATTGAGGATTCACAGCCCCGTTCGGGGCGGGTCTCCTCGGGGCCCCGGCCTCGCGGTTTAAATGGACATCCCTAGTTGATTGCCACAAAGTTTGAAGCTTGCTATGGTGTATTTTCTTCGATTTTCTTTCAATTTTTTTTTTATTTTTTTATGGATTCGTTCAATCCAACCTTGAATCTTGCAGAACATAGACAAATCAGCTAAAATGAACGATTTTATGACAAAATCGTTCCTAAGTTATGTGGAATTAAAGAAACTGAAGAAATTCAAGGAAGAATCGAATCTGTCTCTATTTTTCGAACAAGTTAAGGAAATCAAGATCCAAATGGAAGAGACACCAACAACACCTTCGTCTGACATATTCAATTGCCTGAACGCCCAAGAAGAAGTAGAAGAAGGTAGAAGGGGGAGGGGGAGAGGATGAAGAATATACTGTCGGAGAAGGGGAGAAGAAGGGTGAGGGAGGAGAGAGGAGAGAGAATGTGGTGAGTAGGGGGAGAGAATTTTTTTAAAAAAAATTTAAAAGGCATTAAAAATAATACAAAATTACTAATAAATGAAAAAAATACCATCAGAGACCTTTTAAACCTATTTCTCAAAACTCAGGGACTAAAAGGGTACGTTTTGAAAATTCAGGGACCAAACGCACACATTCTTGAAAACTCAGGGACAAAAAAGGTAATTTTTCCTTATTATTATTATTATTATTATTATTATTTACTTTTTAGTGGATATGCGGCATATGCCTTGACTCATGAGAGTGGTGTGTGAAAATTTTGGAGAAGGCGAAGTACTCCATTAGTTATTTATGGAAGGTTTTTTTATTTTTAAGAGAGTAATTTAAGATAGGTTATTGTTTATATACTTTCGCACTTCAATATATGAGAAATATTTAATTTTTATTTCAGAAGTTGGGAAGGTAAGTTAATTTTGGGGTCTAAATAATAATAGATCTGTCACGTGATAAAATATTTTGAAAAAATGACAAATTGAGAACTTGTATATCAATATTATAGGTATAACAATGATGTACTTTATATTAGACGTCTATCACATTAGCATAGTTCAACTGGTATAAAACATGTTTTCTCAACCAAGAGGTCAGAGTTTTGAATCTCTCACTCCACATATTGACAAAAAATAAAAATAAAAATAAATAAACGTCGAATAGACCTTTTTTTTTTTTATGTCTATTTATATCTATTAGTGATAGATATATATTACTAATAGATTATTATGTCTATGTCCATCTTTACTATATCATTTCTACATTTATCGTTGATAAACCATATCTATATCTATCATTGATAGACAAAAAAAAAAAAGGTATATTAGTGATATATAGTTATTAGTAATTTACTATTATTTGTTATTGACTTTTTTCTTCTTGATATTTAGTTATCACTAATTTACCATTTGTAATCTATTGGTATATTGATGATAGACCTAATAGTGAACGAGCATGTAAACAATTACTCAAAAGAAAAGAAAGTAAAATATCATTGACCTATCCTTTTTAATTCTATTGATATGATAAATTAGTGAGAGAACTTAAAGTGTTCAAAAACTTATCCGAATTGACGACGATTAGTTTGATTCATTTTCTCTTTTTTAAAAATTTGGTTTCTCGATTTAGTGATAGTGAAAACTAATTGGCTTGGTTCGATTCTTGATTCATCACCTTAAAAAATTGAGAAAAATTGAATCAAACCGTTTCTATATATATGCCCATGCCCATTCTATTTGATTTTGGCCTAAGTTCACCAGGCCCACTCACGCTCACCAGCCCTTTTTGATAAGATTTCTATTATTATCTTTTTTTAATAACAAACATGAAACTCTAATTGAAATAGAATAACGACTCTCGAACGGTGTAAACAATCAAACACCATCCTTTTTCTTCTCTGCAATTTCTTTCGATTCTTCTTCTTCTCACTTCTCCCATGCCGCCCACCCACCAGTCACTCGTTGGCAATTGATAAACCTTAGAATTAAGACTTATTTAACTCTCAATTATTTAAAATATTCTTGTTTTGTCTTAAGATAATTTGAAAATAGTTGAAATTTGCTTGAAAATAAGAAAGAAATAAGAATGAAGACAATTATGATAAGATTCTAAAAAGTTAAGCTTGTTTACAGGGAATGTGGAAATTGCAAAACCAAAATTGCAATTTCGAGATTCTGCAATTTTTTTTGGAGCAGCAGAAAAGTTCAAAAAAGGAAAAAAATATGCATTTAATCCATTATGAAAATCCTCAATTATTGCACGATTTGGGGGTTTTGAGCACGAAATTTGGGCATTATTCAACTCTAATGAAGGCATATAAAAGGAGAGAAGTTGATTGAAGAAAGAGATTGGTTTTTGGAGGCATTTTCTTGAAGAATTTTCGTGGGTTTTCTTCCAAAAAGATCCTCTGTTTTTTCCAGTTTTTATGCTCTATTTTTTTTTTTAGTTTTTCTCTTCTATGTTTTACATTAAGTTGCTGTTTTATTTTTCTTCAATTTCTTCTTGTATTACCGAGAGTTGCTAGCAAATTCAGTCTATGTTTTTCATTCAATTCTTCTTGTATTAAGTTTATGTTTTAGTTCAGTCTCTACTCATGGTTTCTGTAGTTTTGTTTTTCTTTATTCAGTTCTTATATTTCTGCTGTAAGTTGTTTAAGTTTTGTCTTTACTCCAGTTTGTCCAATCTGATTCAAGTGATACTTGGATTGTTAAGACCAATCATCTCCTAGAAATATTGAAAAGATTGAGTCGATTGGAAACGAAGTAAGGATTCATTGAACAATTATTGAATTACTTCTATTTTAGTTTAATTCTGCTTTTTCTATTTGAGTTGTCCTCTATTTTTAATTCAAGTTGAAAATCCTTGGAAGTCTTGTTGGTTAATTGCTCAGAATTGCATTAAAAATTATTGTTCTAATTGTTCCAATAAGCAATACTGTTTAGGGTAAAATTTGGTATTAACTCATTAAGTTATCATTAGCAATTTATTTAATTCTCTAATATGAACTTTTCCTCAAAAATTAGTTGTAAGTTTTTTACTTTCATTATGAGCTAAACTTCTTAGGGGTTCAAGGATGTGAATTCCCTAAGAAGTAATTGTAGCCAAAATTCCAACAAAAATCAAGCCTACATCACAATTGTTTGTTTGTGTTGAATAAAATTCTGTTGAGATCCTAGATTGACAACTAGGGTAGCAACTCAAGCTTAGATCCAATACCTATGGGGTTAGTGATAAGCGGATTTCGCACAAGTGATGGAGAAAAGAGCTTAGACATAAGCCAATTCTTTGCTCTAGACATAAGGATTAAGGACTCCAAAACCCATAAAATTGTTAAGCCAAATTATCTAAGATAGATGGACTATAGACATATAAGTCACTCACTTAGCCTCCTAAAAACCTAATTTCAAGGTGAATAGGAGTAGCAATTTTGGTTTCAATTGAATGTAGAATAGGTTGGAATTATAATTTTGGTTTGCAATTACAACTTACGGCAATGACATTCTTTAGCTCCTCCTTTATCTAAAATTTCTTTTGTGATTTCATTTACCAAGTCTATTTAGTTTGCTATCTAACATTGTCATTTCTCGATTCTGCAATATTTATCTTTTTAATATTGCAATTTTGCAATTTTGCAATTTAGTTTTGTAAATTTTGTCACTAGATTTTGCAATTTTTCTTTTTACCAACACATCAACCCAATTTTGTTTTTGCAATTTTAGTTTTCAAGTTGAAATTTTCCTTACACTTTGCTTTACAATATTTTTGTTGCTTCATTCCCTTGGGATTCGATACATGGTACTCACATACCATTTTATATTACTTCAATCGCGTGTGCTTGCGTGTACGCCGATCATCAATGGCCAATCAACATTGACACTGACGCCATCCATAAGCCATCATGCCACGCTATATTCTCTGTCTTTTCTCCCTTTCATTTTGCTCTTCTTAATCTCTAATATTAAGGTGAGTAGTATGCCATCTTCTCTACCTCTCTTTTCTCCCTTTCATTTTTCTTTTCCTCATTTCTAATATCGATTATCGACTCAGTAGTTACCAAGTAGTTTTTTAGTTTTCATTTGTATGTTTTAATTATTCTTATAAACAAAGATGGAAACGGACAAAACAAAACCATTTAGAACACGAGATTTAGGAGGTCAATTCACCATGTTGTAGTTTGTTGATCCATAAACAAAATGAGAAAAAAATGTATACGCAGATCAGTATATTATTAACATAAAAAAAATTAAAATTGGTTATAACCAAACCGAACCGAACCAAGGCAGTTTGGTTCAAAAACAAAATCGAGGTACCTCGATTTTTTTCAGTTTTGCATGTTGTAAAATTGTCATGTTCGATTTGGTCCATGGTTTTACTCAAAATCGAACCAAACTGAATTGTACACACCCCTAATAGAACTAATAGCAAATAAACATGTTAACTCTCACAAATTGAAAACAAAAGTTAAATACTATTGATATACCTTTTTTTTAATTGATAACGTATATTATAATAGACTTAATAAATAAGCATGCAAAAAAATATTAGTAGAAAACAAAGTCAAATATTACTTATATACCTTATTTTATTTTATTTTATTGATATAGTATATTAACGATAGACCTAAATAGTAAATGAGCATGCAAACAATTATTGATAGAAAATAAAACTAAATATCACTTATATACCTTTTATTTATTTGTTCATATGGTGTATATAAATGATAGATCTAATAACAAATGAGCATGCAAACAATCATGCATTGATAGAAAACAAAATTTTAATATCATAAATTTATTATTTTTAATCTATTGATATGATAAACTAATGATAGATTTCATAGTAAAAGAACATGCAAACAATCACTTATAGAAAACAATTTCAATTGTCATTGATATACCAATTTTGATTCTATTAATATGGTATATTAATGATAGGTCTAATAACAAATAAACATACAAACAATCATGGATAGAAAGCAAAAGTTAAATACCACTAATATAGTATATTTAATGGCAAAATACACTTTTAGTCCCTAAAATTTTAAATTGATATCTATTTGGTCATCGAGGTTTCAAAAAAAAAACACTATTAGTCATTGAAGTTTGGAAAACGGTTAGAAATGGTTCATGAGCTCATTTAACTGTTAGCTGACTAATAATAAATGATTTGGCGGTTAAATTTTTGACTACACTAGATGATTTGGCAATATTATATTAATTTAATAACATTTTTTGGTGACTAATGATTAGGCAATTTTCTTTCTATCCCTTCCTTCTCTCTTAGTTCCTTTCCCCTCTTTTTCGTCGACGAACTTTATTGGCCACGACCACCTTCATTTGTCACTCGCTGCCTCCATCATCCACTTATCACTCTCCTTTTCTGCGAATGTACGTCGTCGTCGATAAATGCCTTAGACCAAATCTAAAACGTAGGGGAGCCTTCATTCTAGGTCAAATATGAAATGAGCGGAGGCTTCTCTTCATTCCAGATTTTTTCTTAAATGAAGGGGAAGGTGACAATGACAACAACAACACACAGTCGCAGAGGAGGAAATTAGTGATGAGCAGATGGTATAGCGGTCATTGATATGACCGATTAAGTGCTATTAATTCTACCTTAATTTTTGTTAATTTTTTGGATTATATGAGTATTTATGTTTATGTTGTAGATTCTTGAGCAATTGGCACGTTTTGGAACATTTACGAGCGTTCGGGGTTAATTTGGAGTTAACCAGAAGTCGTCTAGGTGCCCGGAGGATGTTGGGAGCCAAAATAACGTGAAATGCCCGCGATGAAACATCAAGACGCCTCAAAATGTGGAGAACGCTTGAAGACGGAATGCTGTAAATTAGGGTAGCGCCTCGATGCTATAACAGTGACCGTTGTGCGATGCTGTGGCAAGCCCAAAAATGTTGGTCTAATTGAGGGTAGCGCAGGCAGCGTCTTGACGCTATTGCGATTTGTATAAAAGCTTAATTTCAACCGTTAGGTCATTTTTCTCATGATTTTCCGTCGAAATGAGACCTCCTTAGTTAGTTTCTCTCTATTTTCGATAATTTTAGGCTTAGATTAGTATTTTTTTTTATTGATCTTCGGTGTCAGACAACACCAGTTCGATGTTTTGCAAGGCTTTCGATGTCGTTTTGGGTTATAAATACGGTATTTATGCAATTAATTGTGAGGTTTTGAGTATCATTTCTATTTTTCAGAATGTTTTATGGCTTTTAATTCATGTTCTAATCCTAGTTATCTCTTTGTTGATTAATCTGGCAAATTAATTGATTTAGAGGTTTCTTAGCTATGCTAGAATCACTGTTGGTGTCCTCGATCTCTAGTTTAATTTTAGTAGCAACGAACTGGTAGCCACATCCGTGTTTAGGAGTTACATCACTTCATTCACTATTGTATGTGGTAGGTTTTAGAATTAATTAGCACATAATAGTTTAATTTGAAAGGCCCATTGCATAAGTACCTGTTTACCTCGATTTGATGCTCGAAGTGAGATCGTTATGTTTATCGCTTTAAGTTTTAGTCCTTCTATCTATTTTCATGTTTAATCTCTCCCCCAGTCAGTGTCAATAAGAGTTCCAATTAAATAGCAATCAGTTTATTCGGTTCGACGTGGTCCACTATTAAGTACTACAAGTATTTAATTTTAGATCGGTATTATAAATGTATTGATTGAGTCCACGACAAGCTCACTATCAATCATCGTCGATGAAGTTTGCTGGAGAAGAAGAAGGGAAGAGGAAGAAGAAGAAGAAAGAAGCAATGGAGCAAGAAAATTGTTTAATCACATGTCCAGTTGTTGCTTGAATTCGCAAGTGCACGAATCCTTACAAGTAATATAGTAGTGTGAGTACTAATATCGTTCTCCACAGGGAATGAATATTATCAATTACCAAATTCGTAAGCTTCAGTTTTATATGAAGATCGATTAATTGGTGATGAGTGAAATTGAAACTAACTGCAAAAGAATGAAATACAGCTCTAAAATTAACAATGTGAAACAAATGATTAGATTTAAATGCAAAAGGTTCTAGAGCTATGACTTTACCGTTATCTCCTCTTATTCTTCATTTATTAATAGTTGAAGCAAATTCTTTTTCTAGATTGTTGGCAAGTTCTACACTATAGACTCGATATTCTCTCTCAAGCAATAACGATATTCATTGAAAAGTAAATTGCCTATATCTCTATGATAATTCCAACAATTTAATTATGACGAACATAGAACCTAAATTACCACAAAACCCACAAGGATATCTCTATCTCAAGTGTAAATTAGGGAAAACTATTCAGATCTATCAATAATTATTGTCTCTCAACCTTGAATTATGACATGAAATTGATGCAAAGAGTGGCCAAATCTTAACATGCATTAAGGTCAGAAAAGTTTTCACAACCAAATATGAAATTGAAATATAAAGTATTAACTAGGAAGAATAGGATTCGAATAGCAATTACATCAAATATCTAGAAAGAGTAAATTAGCTCATACTAAAAATCTCAACAAAATTCCTAACTAAAACTATTGAAGTCATTACAACCAATAAAAGAGAATGGAAAAGGGAAAAGGGAAAAGAAACAAATCCGGGTGATTCCACAAGTTTCCAATTGTCACTCTCGCTCCGTTTAGTTGCTCGGATCCTCCAAAATAGTGTCCATCCATCTTCCTCTCATTCTCCCCCTCCAATCCATTTCAAGTGTTTCACAAACAGATGTATTTATAAGCTAAAAAACTCCGGTCGTGCGTCTCGGATTCACGCTTCAAAGTTCGTAGCGCCTAGGTGCTAGCATTTTGTCCCTCACACTATCTGTAGCGCCTAGCTAGGCGCAATTTTTTTTTTTTTTTAAGCTTTCAACTTGAAAATCTTTGAACTTTGGCCTTCAAAAAATGAAGTCCTTGATCACCTACAAAAATAAAAGAAATGCATGAATTAAAATTTAAAAACTATAGAAAAACTAACCAAAAACAACCTAAACAAGATATAATAAATAAATATAAAATGAAATTATCACCCATCATAGAAAAACTATTAAACTAATATAATATTGCCTAATCAACTAGTACAATAGCAATTTAATTGCCAAATTATTTTTATCATTAGCCAGCTAACAGTTAAAAGACACCAACCTCAAACTTCAAGGACTAAAGGTGTATTTTGCACTATTTTGAATTAATTGATAAGGTATGACAACAATAAATCTAAAAGAAAATGGACATGTAAACAATCATTTGCAGAAAATGAAGTTAAGTATCATCGATATACCTTTTTATATTTTATTGATATGACATATCAATGATAAACATAATAGCAAACAAACATGCAAACAATCATTGATAAATGCCTATCATTGATATACCTCAATTAGTGATAAACATCTATCATCGATAGATTTACAACATTGAGATATATGTTGATGGATATTTTTAATTTTTTACACATTTTAATTTGAACTGGACTTAAAATTTCGGGTGTAAACATGTCGTGTTAGGATGGGTTAGGGGTAATTTTTGGATCAACCCAAAATTTTGAGTTGGATGGTTCCCCGACCCGATTAGCCCAATTTGAGAGGGCGACCTAACCCTTATATTTTTGGGTTGGGTCCATGAGAGTTTTTTTTTTTTTTTTTTTTTTTTTTTTTTGGTGAATAATTAAATCAAACAGTAAAAAAATGTGAAAAAACTAAAGAAAAAAAATTGAAAAGGTGACTGACAACATGATGAATGATTAAAGTGGTCCTTGATGAATAGTGAATGGTGAACAACTGAGTTGCAGTTCGAGGAATGATATGAAGGATGCAAGCAACGACAACCAACACTAGCGGCGGCGGGAAATAACGTTTGGGTTGAGAAAGAACGAAATGAGAGAGAGAGGACGTGTGTCGACGAATAGTTAACAAGAGAGGGAGATGTTAGAGGATAGGCGTGTGACTAAGGCTGAATGAAGGAGGGAAAAAAGAAAACCCTAAAAACTATATATATATACATGACCAGTTCAATTTGGGTTGAACATAATTTTCTTTTCTTGAACTTGAGAACTAAACTGAACTGGTCTCTTCTTGAAATTTTCAATCCAACTCAAACCGAGAATTAGCCTAACCTAGCCCAACCCTTATGATTCGGGTTAGGTTGATAAGGTTTTTTTTGGGTTGTTCGGGTTTTGGAATACCCCTACTTAAAATTGTGCTATATTTGTAACTATGTTTAGCTTGCCTTTATATTCTATTGATGATGCAAAAATGGTATATCAATGATGTACTTTACGACATAAATGATATATTAGTAATATAAGATATCAATAATATAAAAAAGAGTATATTAATGATATATGAAAAAAAAATTGTCATTAAATTATTTTTTTAGGCAACAAATTTGTAAATATGGCAATCAAACCAATACTATTGCCCATTATAAGAAGGTAAAAATTGCAACATTTATTCAAATTTAAAGTCAAGATTGTAATATTTTTTCAAGTTTAAGAAAAAGATTACAACACCTATTCAAGTTCAATTTGATGAAATTAAAAGTTAAAGGTAAAAATTGATACACCCTAAATCTTTTAATCAAGTTTAGGAGTAAAGAAAGATTTTTTCCCCTTAAATCTTCCGGTCAAATAATTATTAATTAAACTTAGAAAGTTGGTTATTTGATAGCAGTGGGTAATTCAATTTTTAAAAGCATGTCATTTATTTCAGTCTACATGTCAAATCATTGATGTCAAGCAGAAAAATTTCAAGTACTGGCATGAATTTTTTCCTTCCTATTATCTCTGTTCATTGTTTGCCATAAAAGAAATATTTAAGAATGATGTAGAAATCTACATAAAATAATATACCATTAAATTTTGTGTCAAATGCTAAATGGAAGGAATATGCACTACCTTAGTACTAGAAATTTAACCCGAGATAATACTATTTTGGAAGTTAGTGCACGCCTTAAAAATTAAACCATCATGAATGAATAAAGGCAAAGGCTATAGAGACTCCCTTTATAATAATGAGGGAATTAGTTAAATTAGTCACTGATCTCCTCTTCCCTGCAAATCCCCACATCAACACTCAACACTCCTTCCTTCTCCATCCGCATCACTCTGCAACAATTCCTTCTTGGAGCCTAAGAAGAACAAGAAATCCATCGCCATCGTCAATGCATCATCGTTACAAACAATTAAAAATATGAATAAAAAGATTAAATTTATCATATTCTATCAAGTTAAGCTTTTGAGTTCACTGGTAATTTAACCTGACATCAAAGTAAACTATGTGTATTCAAAACCTTGTAATGTGTTATAAGAATATAAATATAAAATTAGGTTAAAAAAAATGTTTGACGTAGAAATAACGATTTAGTGTTTTAACTTTTATATTACATGATTTAGTCCATGTAGTTTCAAATTCGTAACTGTTTACTCCCTCCTATGAGAAATTTTGTTAAAGTGTAATAACACTTTGATAGAACCCAAATAGAACTAGAATAGTATTGAAATAAGAAAGGTAAAGAACTACAAGATAAGCAAAAGTTATTCGAGGCACTTGAAACCTCTCATCTCTTAAGTGTCACACTCGAGTCCTAATCTAACTAAACAATTACCTACATTCACCTTTTCCACTCACTTTATTTGTAAATTACAACAATCACCATAACTTCCCTAGCAAATTACTAATCTACCCTTAATACGTACCTAATAATATTCCTAATGTTATCTGATAATAACATTCAGACCACACTGCTACCAAAGATCAGTTAACCAATTTTTTCATGGTTAGTTAAACACTAAAATGGTTACCTATGGCAGTTTAGACACCTAAATCGTTCCTCAAACAAGGTTCAAGAACTAAATTGTTACTTCTACAAAATTATAAGGATTAAATATATTCTTACAACTAAAGATTAAATTTATCGTAACCTATCAACTTAAGCTTTTAAATTTAATAGTAATTTAACCGAAGCTACAAAAGCACAAATCGAAATACAAGCAAATTATGGTGTTAGAAATACTCACAGAATCCCAAAGACTGGGGTTAGGCTTCATAAACACCAAAACCATATGAAGCTCAGCAGGATCAGCCATCTTCCACTTGCAAAACGGATGAGCCACACGGTCTCTCAAATACTCACTCACAGTAAGGCCTGCAGAGGAGTTCAAAGTGGCATTCGAAAAGTAGAAGATGAAGGGCTTCTGGCAAGGATTTCTGGTAACAGGGCGGGTGTTGAATGCATAGGCAGTGTAATCGGCTTTTCGGTACCAGTTCAAGAATGTTCTCGAAGGCATTTCGATCTCTCGAGGCGAAAAAATGCCTCGGAGAATTTGGACTGTGAAGCCCCAGGAGATGGAGATGGTCCAGCCCCTGGCTCGGTCGTAGCAGATGGATTGCTGCATCAGTGCTGCAGAGTCTAGCCGCATTGGAATGAGGAGGCGATGAAGAGCTTCGAGTCTTGTGGCGTCGGGGAAGATGGGCTCGACGATGTCGAGGTGGTGGAGGGATACTAATGGTGTCACTGGATGCGCTGCCAGTAGCCCGAATAGGTTGCCGTAAACGTCGTACTGATTCGGAGTTCCGGTTGAGAAGAGACAGTGTGTTAGTGTTTGTGTTTAAGTGTCAACTTTGTTATGAATTAACTAGGTATGGACATGGACATGAATGAAGCATTTATGAAACCCATTTTTTATAAAAGGAATTGTTTCATACAAAAACTTTTGGATGTTTCACAATTGCACTTTAACAAACTGCTATTAAAAAGTTCTCCCAATTTTCTTCAATCATATCGTGGAATTTAATGAGACATATATCTTCCATCACATGGTCATATGTTCGAATTGTCACCCACGTATTGTCCAACTCAAAAAAAAAAAAAAACACCAAAGCTGTGTAAATTTCTATTTAGCAATTCTTTAAAACATTGACATGATTGACATAACATTGTTAGTCATATCATATTAATGCAGGGTTCCAAATCATCGCTTTTTAAATTCAAGATCTAACTTTTCCATAAAAAAAGAAAAAAGAGTTAAATGTATCAAAATACTTTGAACTTTAGAATATGTTTAAATTGTATTTCAATTGTATTAGACTTTGGAAGTTCCATTTTAACACTTTTAATTTTGAATTTTTTCCAAAAAAAATTAGAAAATGTTTTTCCAAAATTGACATAACAAGTAATGTATAAAAATTAGAACACATTCATGACATCATTTATAATATCTTTAATGCAAATTAACATGACAACTAATGCGTAAAAATTAATTTTATGAATGTTATTATAAATGATGTCAATGATCTCTTTTAAGTTAAAATGAATAATAATAGCAATCTTAGTTTTATATAATCGAGATCGAATTACAAATGATGTTACATGTCTTCTAGCTTTCAAACGTCACGTTAATTTCCATCGTCATTTGAATTAAAAACTTTATAGAACAATTTCAAATTTTAAAATTTAAAATAAAAGTTCTCAAGATTTAAGGTATAAAATTTCAAACATGGTATTAAATTTTCGTCGACATGTCGATATTTCCATCGACATTTTCACATGTCCATGGGTTCAACATTGACATAAATGGAGAATCGAAATTTCCATTATAACGTACAAAATTAATGAAATATTAAAAAAAATAGCAAGAAAATATAACTTAAATGCGAATATAATATTATAACAAGTATTTTAACTCATTTAAAAAGTGTAAAATATTTATTTATTAATTTAAATTCCTTGTTTTTAAATTTTTTTTAGAAATATCCATCGACATCGACATTTCATCAATATTTCCAACGACATTTTCATAAACCTTGGTTGCAAATATTTTCTGATAAAAAAAAGTTCCAAATATTTTGTATATATATATTTTTTTATAAAATAAATAAAGGATGAAGAATTGAATTTTGTTTTTAAAAAAAAAATTAAAAAAGAACCTCGTAATTTGGGACAGATGAGGTGACATTCATTGATTACGTGGGTCCCTAGCGCATCACCTACTACCTCGAATTTCAACTATTTTGACAAAACATTGGGCAACTCACCACATCCCCAATTCAAATAAAACCGCTCTAACTCAAGACCTCAATTCCATCTCATGCTTACAAAAAAGAAATTTTCTAGTACTACGGTAGTATGAAAATTATACTAAGTTCATTCGTTATTTATCATAAAGATAGTAATTAA
Source organism: Trichosanthes truncata (assembly GCA_033996785.1). NCBI lineage: Eukaryota > Viridiplantae > Streptophyta > Magnoliopsida > Cucurbitales > Cucurbitaceae > Trichosanthes > Trichosanthes truncata. Next base: position 77,567,266 of record JAWPNB010000003.1, read on the forward strand.
ACATAATATAAGGTTCATGAAATAAAATAATATATCATCAAATGACATTTTAAATGTTTAATAGGAATATGTACTATTGTGGTATTAGAAAATTTTCCACTTACAACACTTGCCACCATGACTTCAACATCAATTTTTTTTAATCATGATTCAATAATTTACATGTTATACCTTTTTTAAGTTCTAACAATTGTAGGTAGGAGATTGAACCATCATTCTTTAAGATGATAATTAATATCTTTATATATTGAGCTATGAAAGCCTAAATACAAATGCCAAAGTTTTATAGATGATAATGGTTTTGAGGGCAACAATACTTCTACAATTGAGACACCATTTTTTTTTGAAGTTAGAAGTTTAATCCCCATCTCATATTCGTTGAACTAAAAAAAAAAAAAAAAAATCATGATTATGAAGATCTTAAAGTGCTAATTAAGTTCCTATAGTTTCTATATAATTTCTATTTAGTTTCCACTATTTTAGAAGTTTAATTTAATCAAGCAGATTTATTAAAGAAATACTTAATTTCTTTTTGACTTAAACAATAAGTGAGGATGAGAGACTCGAACCTCTGATATCTTGATCGATGATTCATGTTTTATGCCAGTTGAGCTATACTTAGCTTGGCAGTTAGGCAAAAAATACTTGACTAAATATTAAAGATCATCTTTAAATTAACTTCTACTTGAATTTAACTTTTTATTTACTTAACCTTTCCAAAACTCTAGTTAGGTCATTAAAGTCTGATAACTTGAGCATAATTCTGGTTAAGACATCCTCAACCCTATATGTCGTGGAACTCAAAAAAGAAAAATTTAAGGTAATAAATGTCTTATCTATTAAGCTAGTTTGAGAGTGAAGATGGTTTAGGAAGTTCTTTTTTTAATTATTTATTTCGAAAGTTCAACGACATGTGGAGGATTCGACGACATGTTGAAGGTATATAACTTATTAACAAGTTGAATTACACTAATAAAGTTAGGACAAACTAAGTAGCAACGAAATTCAAATCAAACTCACCTAAAAAAGACTTTAACCTGCATGATTATCATAGAGTATCAAGCTTGTGCATTATGGACCTGCTAATTCATAACCTACCCATAAAACGAATATCTGGATTCTTTTGACTACCCACCAAATCCCAGCTCTAAAAAACTCATCAAAAGCTAACACCATACGAATCTCCCATCTCTCCCACTCCCACAACTAAAAAAAGAAAAAAGAAAAAAACCATTTCTTGTTCTTTCTGAAAAACAGAGCACCGAAGAAGAATAAAGCAAGGAAAAAAAACAAACAAAAAGAGTTAAATGATGTTTGTGTTTATTTAATCTTGAACTTTTAAAAGTGTCTAATAAATTTTTAAGACTCCGTTTGATAATAATCTAATTTTTAGTTTTTGAAAATTATGTTGGTTTTCTCACAATTTCTTTACAATGATTTTTATTTCCCCTAAAATGGTTTTCATCTTTTTTAAGGAAATATTTGAATTCTTAGCCAAATTCCAAAAACAAGTTTTTGAAAACTATTATTTTTTTTAGTTTTTAAAACTTGACTTAATTTTTGAAAATATATGTAAAAAGTAGATTATAAAACAAGAAAAACTATAAGTGGAAGTAGTATTTATAGGCTTAATTTTTAAAAATTAAAAACCAAAAACAAAAAACTAAGGGTCTGTTTGAGGCTCTGAGTGGGTTATAATAATAGTCTTTAGGTTATAATACTTTGTGGAGTTATATAATATTGTTTAAAATACAAAGTTGTTTAGTCTGGGTTATAATAGTCTGTGTTTGGGGTGCAGAGTACTCTACAGACTATTATAACTCATGTTATTATAATCCATGTCCCAAACAACTCCTAAATGGTTATCAAACGAGGTTTAAACTTTCAATTTTTTGTATAGTAGATTCTTAAGCTTTAAAAATGTCTAATAAATCTTTGAATTTTGAATTTTGTATTTAATAAGCTGCTGACATATTTTAAAAAATTTTAAAATTAATTGATCTATTAAATATAAAATTAAATTTTATGTTTAATAATAGAACCTTAAACTTTCAATGGTGTGTCTAGTAAATTCATACATTTTAAAAATGTCAAATAGGTTAAGAATCTATTAGACACAAAATTGATTGAAAATTTAATAACTTATTGAATACAAAAATAAAAGTTTAAGAATTTATTAAACATAAAATTGAAAGTTCAAGCGTCTATTAGATATTTTTTAAAATTTACTTATTGGGACTAAACTTGTAATTTAAGCAAATAATAATAAGGTTAAATTACAAGTTTAGTACTTGAACTTTTAGATTTGTGTTTATTTGATCTCTAAACTTTAAAAAGTTTCTAATAGGTCCCTCAACTTTCAAATTTGTGTCTATTTGGTCTCTAGATTTTAAAAAGTGTCTAATAAGTTTTTCAAACTTTTAATTTTGTGTCTTATAAGCCCTTGAATTTTTAAAATTGTTTTTAATAGGTCACTGACTGATTTGACGTTTTTTAAAATTCACAGACTTACTAAACAAAAAGTTGAAAGTTTATAGTCATGTAAAATTCAATTTTATATCTAACAGATTAGTTAGTTTTTTAAAAATTTGAATATGTTATAGATCTTTTAGACATAAAATTGTAATTTTAACATATTAGACATTTTTAAAGTATACACTAATTTAACCAAATGATAACTAAAGTAAAAAACGCACCTGGTGAAAGCCAAGTTCCTTAGTGAGAGGGACGCCGAGTTCCGCCATGCAAGCGTGAATCCGATCATCGGACCCATAAAGCCCCGGATATCTCTCCAAACACTCATCCTGCATCTTCTCCACCGCCTTCGCCAACGGATAACTAATCGCAAATCCTCCTCCTCCATACGCCATTCCATACGACAGCTGAATGTTCTGCAAATGGCTCTCCGACGAACTCCCGATGTAATAAAACCCCTTATGATCATATTTCCTCAGCACTCTCACCAAATTCTCCGCCACAAACACCGTATCATCGTCACCCATCACCACCCACCTCACATTCTCCACTCCCAGCCTCACCGTCTCCGCCACTATCCTCGCTATCCTTATCGCCGACCGCCGCCCCTCCCTGTTCCGGTACGCGAATGCGGCCGTGTCCTCCGACACCACCACCGGCGGCAGCAATCCGGACTCCTCTGCCTTCGTCGCCACCGGCTCGTCCACCCACACCACGCCCCTCATTTCTCTGGGGTCGAACCACAGCTTTATGTACTCTTTTCTCTGCTCCCACAGCTTCGCCGATGACGCGATTCCGAAGACAACGTCTTGGATTTCGGTCTTGGCGTGGGGTTTTTGTGGGAAATTGGGGATCGTTTGGTTTCTGATGAAGGGTGGCGATGAAATTGTGATGGGTTCGTCGGGGCAGGGCTCGTCGAAGGAGAGGAGTATGAGGGTGTAGACGATGTAAGTGACGGAGAGGAATAGGATGAGGAAGATTAAGAGTTTTGGGAGTGGTCGGAATTGAGGGGCGGCGGCTCCGGGAGGCGGAGGGGGCTTCTTCATGTGATCCCAAATGAGCTTCTCTGAGTTTTTCATTTTGGGGATTGGAATTTCGTTTCGAAACTAGAGATTCTTCAATTGCAGAGTTTCTGTGCGGGGTGTCTCTGTTTTCTTCATCATTTTTGTTTTGGGATTTTGAGTTTTAATGGAAACGTGGAAGGATGTGGGGGAGGTATTGATTTATTAATAAGACATGTCAAAATTTTTGGTTTTGTTGCGACTTTGGAGTTCGGTATGTGAGTCAAATTCTTGGCGTTTGGCGATTATTGTTGGTGGTAAAACTTGAAAAAGGTTGGAAATTGAGGTGTAGGTGGATTGCATTGCATTCCACTGAACGTCGGTTATATATTGAAGTAAAGACAAGAGTTGAATTGTAAAAAATTTAGGCCATTTGATTTTCTGTTTCTGTTTTATTTTTTTTTTAAAAAAATAAGTTTACTAGGGAAAATAAAACCATATAGGTTTGACTTAAGAGTGTTTAAGCCAATTGACTAAAAAATTAAAGAATATATCATCACTAAAAAATTAAAATCTTCAACTCACACGTTATTGAGCTAATAATAATAATAAATAAATAAATAAAAGTGTGTATTATCTTCCATTGATGGTTAAATTTTTTTTTTTCTGGTCTTTGTTGAACTTAAAAAAAAGTAAAAAAATAAAAACTTTGCATATATTACAAACAAAAGAGTAGAGTTTGGTTTTTCAGTTCTATATAAATAAAATTAAAAATTAGATTAAATCGTGCATACTGTTTTCAGGAAAAAAAAATCGTGCATACTTTTAGATAATCATAAAGAACAAAACAATGAATGATTTGTTTGAATTATTAGATAAGAAAAGAACATTGAATCGCTTTCCATTCTAGAATGGATTGATTATTCACGAGTCAGCAATAGTGGATCCATAATTTTTATCTAGGGGCTTAATATAAAATTCAATAAAACTAATTTATAAGTAAACAATTCAAAAAATTCATAAAAATTCGTAAATGAACTGCACTATTAATTTCATACATCACAGTTGTTCTCTACGAGATTTCATATTATGAAATCGTTGCATAATAACTTCATTTTCTATCTTATCAAATAAATCTTTCTCAACATAGGCTATGAGACTATCATTTATCCATTGGTCTCCCATCCAATTACGCAGTTGAGTCTTTACAATACTCAATCAAAAAATGTTCTCTCTATAGTAGCTGTTACAACTTGTAAGATCAATGCTAGGGTGAGCAACCGATAAATTAATGGGTAAACTTTATCTTTAGCTGTCATCACCATTTTGAGTGCAAGATCACCAATACTTGTTAGTTCAACAAACATATTATCTGAATGCACACCACTGATGTAATTTTGAAGCTGGTCCTCAAGAACAACAAGTTCAATAGTTGAAACATCTCTAGGATAAAATTGGGCAAGACAGATAAGTTTTTGTCTGTCCAAAGCAGCAAATGAATTGTTCGGATTTAGGCATGCGACACAAAGAAGCAATTCAGTACTTGTTTCAGTAAAACGATTATTCAACTCCTAAGTTGCATATCAATAACTGCATAAAAAACCTTAACACGATAATGGTGCATATTTGTGATTTCTTGAGATTTTCGTCTTTGCCTCCCTCGAATAAAAAACACATAATCGATCTTAAGTATTAGAATATCATGCTTATCACAAAAAATTGAAACTTCATCTAGCAATGAATCCCAACCTGATTCTCTCATTGATTGTAATCGTTCTTTACAAATCTTGACCAAATTTATTGCATTCACAATATCCTAATCTTTTCTCTGTAGTGTTTGAAACAAATCATTTGTGATTCCCAAGATAGTTTTCATAATATCCTAATCTTTTCTCTGTAGTGCTTGCTCCATCATATCCTTGTCCTCGCAAACTAGCTATGCTTAATCCATGTTTAGAAAAGAATCCATCAATAGCTTCATTGAGTGATAGAGAACTTGTGTTAGTAACATGTACAATACCTACAAATCGTTCAATCACATGTCCATTGTCCACATATCTCAACACAATTTCCATTTGCTCCTTTGAAGATATATCATTTGATTCATCAATCAAAATTTGAAAATAACTTATCACCAATATCTCTTATGATTCCGTCAACAATTTCTATTGCAATTCACAACATCTTTTTGGATATCTGGTGCAATTAGTTTCAAGTTTTCAAGAGCATTTCTCAAAGAAACAACTTCAATATCCTTATTATGGTTGCATAACCATCGTAGGAGCTCAAGAAAATTACCTCGGTTCTTTGAATCTTAAGTTTCATCTTGTCTAAGAAATGGAAGACCTTGTCTTAAAAGAAATCGAGCACAATCAATAGTTACACCTAATCGAGTTCGATATTCAATTCTTGCTTGGTCAGACATCTTATTAAAAAATGTTTCAATTTGTTGTTTTTGCTTCAAAAGAGCTTCACATTTACCCCAAGTTTAATTATGTGCACTATTTGGTCCTCCAACATGAGTTTTGTTTCTCTTTTTTCTTCCAATTTGAAAATCCTTCACCAACAAAATGGTCACCTCCAGATTGTTCTCCAATTTCTGGTTTGAATAAATAATAACATAAACAAAATGTAGCATCTTTTGAAATACTATATTCCAACCAATTAGGATAACCAGGCTGGATTGAACCGTGTTGATTGTAACCCAAATTTCTTCAACGGAAAAATATGATTTTGAGGCTAGCAAGGTCCTTTCTATAAATATGCTCTGCGAACTTGGTCTCGAATATTATAATTGTAATCAAGAATTCTAGTTCTTAGTCCAGGATCTGCTAGTAAATATTCTAAATTTACTTATGTGAAATATCTATCAGAACTACTATTAATTTTCTTCAATGGAGATGATGACTCAATCGATTTTCTTTTGTAATAGCTCTTTATTTAGATTTCAAATTAAATCTACAATACAATAATAAAAAGATAGAAAAAAAAAGAAACTAAAACATAAAATAAGAAAGATAAAAATTAAATGTATAATTTATACTAGTAATTGAAACATGAAAACTAAATGCACGTGAGAAATTGAAACAGGAAAACTAAGTGTACCTTAGAAAATTATTCTCCAAACCCTCGACTTCTTAAAATTGCCAGCAACAATTAAATTTGAGAGATGACAAATGTACATGTATATAATTGAAAAAGTTTCTTTTAGATTTAAAACCTTATAGGCGGTGGCTACATCATTTGAAAGTGGTGAAAAACAATATTAGGTTTAGAGAATTATGGTTTGAATATCACACCAATATATTTTCTTCTCTTTTTCCATTTTTTTCCTAATTGAGATATTTATATAAAGTAATTTTATAAAAATAAAACTTGAATATATTACAAAAGAGATACTATTTCAATCTAAAAGGAAAAAAGAGCATTTGAACTTATTATATATAAAGAAATTTAGAAAATTTAAAATGAGGAATGACCCACACTAAATGGTTTGAATTAAAAAGGAAAGTAAGGTCACAATCTTTTTTGAAAAAAATTCAGCTTCATTTTCTGTGAAACACAGTTTTATTAAAAAAAAAAACTAGAAATTTATATGAAACAAGCGGTTAAAAAAAAAAACAAAATGTATATGTTAGGGTTTGATCTCAAAACCCTAGGGGGGCTAGAGGTAGGTACACCATCAAGCCATTAAGCTTTTTTAGATTTTATATTGGTTTCTATTATATATACTATTTAAAGTAAAAAAATTGAAGGGGAGCTCAAGCCCCCGAACCTTAACTAAATCCACCTCTGCGAGTTAGCATTATGTAAGACTAAAGGAGAATAATTGTATGCCTAAAAAAAAGAAGAATAATTGTTTCCTCAAGAAAATAAAAAGAAAAAGAATAATTGTTTTGTGGTCCATGTTAATAATGTTCAACACTTTGGGTGCTGCATAATGTAATAGTAGTGAGATTGTAACTATATATATGAGGTAAATTGAGGCGTCTGGTTTGAAGATTGTAACTATATATATGAGGTAAATTGAGGTGTCTGGTTTGAAAGTTTCAAAATGTATATTTATTTATTTTTATTTTTTTCAGTTCAACCTCTTACATTATTAGTATTAGAGAAACATTAAGTTTCATCTCAAAACTAATTTGCAATGAAAAGAATGTAGTCCATGTGTCTTATAAGTTGTTGGGTCTGGATAAGCAGGACCTCTTGGTTCGGGAAAATCAGAGATGTTGGCTAAGAAAGCTAAGCATGCAAGTTGAAGTCTCTCTTCATGTTTCAGATGTGAAATCTTCAACATGCCCCCTCAAGATGGTGTCTCTTTGAGTTCACCATACTTGGGTCGGATCCTAATTTTTTTAAACCGAATACCCGTTTGGGCTTTATGGACTATGATACCATATTAGAGAAACATGGAGTTTCATCTCAAAATCAATTGACAATGAGAAAAGTAGCTCATGTATCTTATAAATTGTGATGTATCTCTTCATCTTTCAGATGTGGAATCCTCAACAATTAGAACTATAATTTATGGAAATTAGAATCTACCATTTTTTAAAATATGTAAATGCTACCTTTACTAATTGAATTACATTTGGATTAAAACATTTATTTTTGAACTCAATCAAAATTTAATGACTAAGGCTTAGTTTGAGATTGTATAACTATTACAAAATTGACGTTAAATTTTTAATTTTAAACATGAAACAGGTTAAAATTCTTCCATAATCACTTCATCTTAAACGGAAGCTAAAGTTGCTATTCTCTCTGAGTTGAATGAGATAATATATATGTAAAAGAAACCATGGTATTAAATTTCCGTCGACATGTCGACATTTCCATCGATATTTCCACATGTCCATGGGTTTGACATCGATATAAGGGGGAATCGACATTTCCACTATACTGTATAAAATTGATGAAATATTTAAAAAAATAGTAAGAAAATGTAACTTTATCATGTGAATATAATATTGTAACAAGTATTTTAACTTCATTTAAAAAGTGTAAAATGTTCATTTATTAATTTAAATATTTTTTTTGAATTTTTTGTTTTTAAGATTTTTCCAGAAATATCCATCGGCATCGACATTTTATCGATATTTTCATCGACATTTTCATAAAATTGAGACTTCGCCATTTTCGTCGACATCGACATTTTAAACCTTGAAAGAAACTATAAAAATGGAAACTGAGAACTTTAATTTGTAATTAGTAAAAAGATATTACATTTTAGGAATGAAAGAAATTAATTTAGAGAGTGATTGGATTAGTTTAGTAGAGTGGCATCACTTTCCCACTTGAGTTTGTAAAAGTGAGCTTCAATACATGGCCCACTAATTATGTTTTCCACTCTTCCCTATTTTGGTTTACTAGGGTGAGGCACTAGCTTGCTCAAAACCTAAAATCATAGTGAAAAAAAGCCATTTATACCTTGAACTTTTGAGTTAAATCAATTAAAATTTAAAACTAATTATTGTATCAATTAAAATTCTAAACTTTTATGAGCAAATCAATTTAGACTCTTCATTAGAATTTCGTTTTAAAACCATTAATGCATAATTTTCACACATTTATAAGGTTCTTTAAATGTAGGAATTAATGTAATATTAGAGAGAAATGTACTTGGAATCAAATGGATAATAGCAATTTTCTTTAATATGAGAAAATTTCATATTCTATTATTCTTCTATTTTTCTCCACTTATTTAGGAAGAATTACGTGATAAACTTTTCGTGCTACCTTTGGTAAGATTTTGAGAGAAGAATAATTGTATTTAGGTGATTTTGAGTTGATTTTAAATGAAATCAAGTAAAAATAATTATGAATCACTAACTAAGGGTCTAAATTGTTTCACTTTAAAAGTTTGAGTTTTAATTGATACAATTATTACTTTAGGGTTTTAACTTGTAAAGTTTAGAGGTATAAATTAATTTTTTTTCCAAACCTTGAATTTTCAATCCCATCACATTAAACCTTAAATTATTTTTAAAAATAAGTTTGAATAAACTATGGAATCAATACCTATTCCAAAAAATATATATATATATGGAATCAATACCCTCAATTTAATTATTAAATTTAATTTAAACATTAATCTAATAAGTTTTTTTTTTAGTTCGATAATAAAAAAATGACTATCCATTGACTTATTCAAAATGCCTCTTTGAAAGCTTTGATCCCTAGCTCCAATAAGTGGAGAACCCATTCAAGTTTGATCTAAAATTTGATTTAATGACCCAAAGCCATGATAAGCTATGGGCTGAGCTTTTAGACTATAAATATAAGCCCATAATAGCAAGGTATTTTTTTGTGGTATAATTAATGTTGGCCATGATAGTACTCAAAGTGGATTTGATCTAGACAAGATTTCAATTATTTTGTTGTATCTTGAGACTTAAGAGAAATAATCAAGAAATACTCATGTTGGTTATAAATAAACCCGAGCACAGTTCAACTGGTTAAACATATACCTTCGATCAAGAGGTTAGAACTTTGAATCTTCCCATTCCATATGTTGTTGAACTAAAAAAAAAGTTTGGTTATATATAAGTAAAGTCTATCTAAAGTTTGAATCTTCATAAATGAAAGCTATGTAACTTGTGCTCCATCCTAGTACTTGGTAAATATATTCACTCTATTTTGATATCAAATTTGAGTGACTCAATTAGGCTGAGTTTTCATTTATATATTTCACATCACTTAAGCTACATCAACTACTACAAAATAAAAATTAAGCAAAGGTAATTTTTCACCCTTGTAAGTGAGAGATTTTTGATAGAATGCATAAATGTGCTATTTCTAGGTTTAGTTTAGTGCTAGTTTGGCTATGAATATGTGTGCTTGGATGTGTTTTTATGTATATTTTGTAGAAACCGAGCAATTAGAACAAAATTAGAGCTTTGAGGAGTATTTGGATGAATTTGGAGCATACTTGAGCTATATTTGAGGATCCAAGTGTTGAAGAGAAGTAATCAAGTATTTGAGCCCGAGAGTATAGCATTGCAACGCCACCTAGAGCGTTGCAACACCATATGTGCAGCCTTTCAACCTTGGAAATGCAACAGACATATCGTTGCAACGCTAGCTCCAAATATTCTTTCCTTTTTTATTTTATTCGAAGGGACAACGTTACAATGTTGTCCCAATATATAAAAAGAAAATTTTAGTTTTGTGTAAAGAGAGCCGTTTCGAGAGACCAAAATCCCTAAACTTGATTTCATTAGTGTCTTGGGACCTAGAGGAGACCTTTCAAGAGCTAAGGAGGAGACTCAAAGTTCGAGATCGTAGACATCATATCAGAAATGAATGTTGGCACGTGTCCCTCAGTTTATTCTCTTGTTCCTTTTTCTTTATCTTTTAGTTTTAGGATTTTTGTGGACTGAGTTTATGTAATGTTTATCTATGTTTTAGACATTTGAATGGTTTGATGTTGTAAGACTTTGTTTGGCTTTTGAGTTGTAGTATATATTGATGTCTTTTATGCATCTTGCTTCAATTGTTTAAACCTTTGGCTATGGTTTTGCATGTTAGACTAAATTTAGCTACAGAATATTAGATACATGACTATGGTTAATCTATTGCATGAGAGTGAGTAGGTTAATGCTAGAAGTCTTAAAAAAATGTCTTAATGCCATACTTAGTAGTAGAAATAGACCGAGAGGTTGATCTATTCCTCGACATGAGTTCAATTGGGCTTGGGAGAGTTAATTGAATAGTTTAGTAATTCTTGGCTTAGGATCATTGCTAATAACTCAATTCTTTAATCAATTCAAAGTTGGGCTTAATTTAATCAATCATTCATGTCTCTTAAAATTGGACTCCATAGCATGTACATAGTAGCTTAGATTTATTTTTCCTTTTAATTTTAAAGTTTGTTTCTCTAAATAAAATTGGATAAAAGTAACTACGGTACTTAATTAAGTCTAAAGAAAACTAATCATTGTGGAGACGATACTCTACACTTATCACTAGACACTGTGCACTTACGGTAATTTGCGAGCACCAAAATACTCGCAACAATTTTTCTCAGAAAAGTTAAAAAAAAAAAAATCAAATCTCTAACCTCTTGGTCAATGGTATATGTCTTAACTAGTTGAGCTACAATCATATTGGTTGTATAGAGTTTACTTATGTGATAGGTTTTTAGCTTAGAGCAGTAGAAGTTTTTGTATTAGTGTTTAAATGTTGTGTTTTTCTTTTATTGGAGATGTGAGCATAGTTCTACATCAACTACTACAATATATATAAGTATGGATCTAGAGAACATCTCCACCAGTACAAAGTCTGTTGGAGGAAAACTAAAAAATAAATTCATGTGGGTTAAATCCAAAGTAGATAATATCATACTATTATTAAAATATTTCACTAATTAATATAAAACATGAATTAAATGATACAAAGTCTGAATCCAGAGAACGTCTTCACTAATACAAAGTCTTTTGTGATGAAATCAAAAGTAAATTCATGCCTACTTAAACTTAGAGTAAATAATATCGTACTAAAACATGAATAAATTAAGGAGAGTTGAGAACAAATGAAAAGAAGACAAAAGAATTGTGTTTAATTGCATGATAAAGGGTAGTGTGGCTATGTGTGTTTAATTTTGTTTGTTAATGGTAATGGGACATATCTTGTTGGCTCTTTACTTGCATTCTGCGCAGAAGGTTGAGTTTCATCATTTTTTTCATATATCTTTTTGAAAACAACACTTTTGAGTGTTCAAAAAACTCATGACTCTCCTCCATATACGTTCACAAACATTTGTAATCATGACCTTAATATTTTATTCGTGTGTATGAGCACAAAAATTTAGACAATGTTGGGACATTATCCTACCACTCAATTGTTTATTTGCAATACTTCCAAATACATGTTGACAACGTTGGGACATTATCCCACCACTTAATTGTTTTTTTTTTTTCCAATACTGCCAAATGAATTCACATAAATTTTATTACGAGTTTTGAGGTGAGAACTTATAGACATTTGTCATTTGTCCTTGTCCACCTAAACCTGAGTCTCATGTGTATGTATGCAAAATTAAGGGTAAATTAGAGTAATATTGTTCCTTTAAAAGAAAATTAGGAAAAATAAGTACTTTTAAATTTATTTAAGAAAAACATGTAGATTTTTTGTCTTTATTAAACTTCGTCAGTTGGAAAGCCGAATTTGAGAGGATTTAATTATTTTTTTCATTAAATGATTAAAAATTATGCTTTATTTTGTCTTTTAGTGAAATGCGTTTCTGCTAGAAACACATTCCATTTTTTTATTTATTTTTATTTTTTAATTTATTAAATGATTAACTTTTTTCTTTTTTTTTATTATAAATATTCATTAACATTTTAAACAAGTTTGTCCATTTCCAATATTTTTTTTTATAAAAAATGCATTAAATGTTTTTTTAATTGATTTAAATAATTCTATAATTTTACACATGATATATCAAAATTTTTTGTTTAAGCCATTAAATGTTCTTTACAAATCATTTTTCTTTTTTTTTTTGAAGCTAGTAAATGTTTTTTTCAAAGGTGATTCTTAAACTTATGTAATTGTACAAGTTGTTACTCTATATTTTCTTTACTTTTTAATTACGAATTTTGAGACTTAATTTATACTTTTTCTTGATTATTTTAGTTTTACTTATTTTATTTAATTTAATTGTGAGCCTAACTTGTATAAAAATTTATACTAATTTTTTTGTACCAATAATATATAATACAGTCATATTATCATCTCTGTAGCATAAAGCATTGATTATACATAAATATCAATCAACAACAATACAAAATACATAATAACTTGCAACTAAAATACAAAAGATTCTAGAAACCAAAATTAAATTCTAACCAAAATTAAATTAAAAAAAAAGTTAAATTACAAATTTAATGTCTATGGTTTGGAGAAAGTTAGAATTTAGTCCCTATAATGTTATATAAAAGTTAGAATTCATCCTTATGGTTCGATAAAAACTTTTAATTTTTTATGAGCTAAGTTTAACTTGTAAAATAATTTTTAGCATAAAATTTTCAAGTTAGGTTTAACTTGTGAAATATATATATATTTTTAAGTTAGGCTCAAAATAAAATAAAATAAAATAAGTAAAATCAGAATGACCAAGCAAAAATAGTGAGTATAAATTAAGTCTGAAAATTTATAATTAAAAATTAAAGAAAAATATATAGTTACAACTTGTACAATTATGGAAGTTTAAGGATCACTTTAAAAAAAAACATTTACTAGCTTCAAAAAAAAAAAAAATTCACATATGTATTTTTAGAAGATGTATAGGTATAATATTTATAAAGTTGTAGTATTTTTTAAATCAAAATTTGTAAAGAACATTTAATGACTTAAACAAAAAATTTAGATATATCATTTGTAAAATTATAGAATTATTTAAACCCATTTTTTTTAAAAAAAACATTTAATGTTAAAAAAAAAAAAAAGAAATTGGGCAAACTTGTTTAATATGTTAATTAGATATTTATTAAAAAAAATAGAAAAAAGTTAATCATTCAATAAAATAAAAAATGTAAATAAATAAAAATTTAAAAATAAAAAGACAAAAAGACAAATTAAAAAATATTTTTTTAATCCTTTAATGAAAAAAAATAATTAAATCTTCTCAAATTCGTCTCTCCAATTGACGAAGTTCAATGAAGACAAAAAATCTACATGTTTTTCCTAAATAAGTATAAAAGTACTTATTTTACCTAATTTTCTTTTAAAGGAACAATATTACTCTAATTTACTCCAAAATTAAGGATTTCCATAATTATTTGACTCCATTTGATAATCATTTTTATTTTTAGTTTTTGAAAATTAAGCATAAATACTACTTCCATATATGAATTTTTTGGTTTTGTTATCTACTTTTTATATATGTTTTCAAAAATCAAGTCAAGTTTTGAAAACTAAAAAAAAATAGTTTTCAAAAACTTATTTTTGTTTTTGGAATTAGGCTAAAATTTTAAATATATATATATTTTTTAAAAGATGAAATCCATTGTAGAGAAATGATGAGAAAACAAACACAATTTTTCAAAAAACAAAAATAAAAAATTAGTTATCAAACGGAGCATTAATTTTTTGTTTTTGGTTTTTGAAAATTAAGCTTATAACTCTACTTTCATTTGTAAGTTTCTTTGTGTTTGTTATCTACTTTTTAAAATTGTTTTCAAAATTCAAGTCAAAATTTGAAAAAAAAAAAGTAGTAGTTTTTAAGAACTTGTTTTTATTTTTTAAATTTGGCTAAGAATTCTAATGTTTTTTTCAGAAATGTGAAATTCATAGTAAGAAAACAAGCATAATTTTCAAAAACAAAAAACAAAAAACAAAATTATTATCAAACTAGACTTAAACAATTAAACAATACAAATAGTGTGCTCCACATGTCTATCTTCCTACACACTGCTATTAAATGTCTGACATCTAAGAGGGGGAAAGGTGAAAATGAGAAATTGAAACTTTTTTATTTTCTCTCTTAGTTGTCAAAATTTTAATGGTAGTGTATAGAAAGATACCTACACACACCCATATGCATCCAAGTATTATTCTAATCAAATAGTGTTTTGTTCCAAACAGAAATTTTGCATCCCATTTTCTGAGGATGGGTCTTAGTGAATTTGGTTCTAATTAAAATCAAACTTCAATATTATACTTGATATGTTTCCTTCACTAATTTTATCATCAAAAGCATGTTGATGAATGAATTCACTGAACTTAACACTCTATAAATCTCTCTAATCCCTATATAAGACTCTTCATATTTGGACACAATTAATCATATATACACCTAACTATACACAATAGAGAGAATCTTGAATAATTATTTAGATATCTTACCTGCCAAGTCAATAAAATTATAAGAAATGTCCTGTTGTTCACAAAACACTATACATGTCAAGTAAAGTAGGTGCATATTGATTCTAGATTAAATTAATGAAACATTTACTCAACATTTTTAATGCATTGTAGGAAGGCTCTTTTATAGGTATGACAATACAAATTATGAAGTATATATTTTGAGTTTAACGGAATGTAGCTCATATATCTAGAACTAGGAAGTCGAGCTTATATGCTCGACAATACGGTAGGTTTGCTTAAATCTCGAGGCTTCTAAAATCCATTTCGGAGTTCACATTAACTTTAATAAATCTAAACCAATAAACTAAACACAAATTCAAGATTCTGAAATCCATTCCTTCTGCTCCAATTTAAATCCTTGCTATACAAATTCAAACTTTTCAAACTCAAATTATACCAACTCTTATGTTAAATAAGACTAATTCCCACCTCAAAACCTGGTTGAAAGGCTCACATTTTCAATCACATTTATAAACTAAGCCAAACCTTTCCTCAAAGATAACCCACAACAAATCAACAACCCCAATACATGATTGCAAATCATATATATGTTTGAACTCAGAACTTGTTATACATTGAAATATATAGCAAAACGTGGAAAACATTAATCCAATAATATTCTTCATCAAAGATATAATTAGGGTGCAGACCAAGAAGATTCTTCAGTATTGTTTAATATATAATCATTTCTAAGAAGAGAGAAACTAGGGGGAAAAAAGACAGTCAAAATAGTCCTTTAACCTTTTCAATTCCCTTGAACAAAAGAAACAAAAAAAAAAAAAAGCACAAAACTCAGCTGATCAACAACATGAATCTTTAAAGATTTTGGCTATATATCTAACTCCTTCAACTCCTTTTAAGCAGCCACAAACACAATGAATTGAAACACCCGAATTAAAGGAAAAGTGCAATTTCATGTATAAAGTACTTATATTTAACCACAGACATAAGCAAACTACAAGTCGTCATGATGCTATTCAATACATGAGATACCTGCTAGAAGCATGAAATTGTTTTAACATATAGATTTCTATACAACACACAAACTACATCAAACTATACACATATAGTCTACACAAATTCAGGCTATATGTTCCTTCAGATACATAATATATAATTGCACACATTTATTTAGAAAACCACAAACGCTAAAGCATAACCTTTAGAATTCCCTTCCAATATAGTCAGGTCAGCTATGAAGACATAAACATTCACATCACTTATCTCCAAACAGATACCCTAGCGATGAATCACCACCAGGAGCAGATTTCACCTTGGTTGATGGACGATCCTGATGATTCATCACAAATTATATGCATACATGTATCATTAACAATGTTCAAGAAATGATTTTAAATCACGTAATTTGAAATCCGTTTGGAATGAAGACAATTAAAATCGTAATTCATCTAAGAAATACTATGAGATCTTGTGAAATCAGACCATTTTTATAAGAAATTTTCTATTTTAAAGGAGAATAACAAACGACTGAATTCATTTGAAATCCATCCAGATTTAAGAACCAGACTAGAGAATCCTTACCGTGATGAAGTTTCCCGAGTTTTGACCATGAGCTCGGGGATAATTGTTGGAGACAACTTGTTTTGGAGAGGGAGAAGTATTGTTTTTATCATCAGGGTTGAGATCAATTCCATAAGGAGGAGGAAGAATCACCTTAGAGACTTGAGGCTTTCTGGGTTGATCGTCGTTACCAAAAAGATAGCCCAAGGAGCTTCTTCCACCGCCATAGCTTCCACCTCTACTCATGATATTGCCTTGAGGGTCGATCTGATCTTCAGCTTTAATTTTCTAGACCAAAAATTGGCAGACAAAAACACAAAAGAAAGTTGAAACCCTAATGTTGGTTGATTATATATATATGATGATCCCTAGCTATGAGTGTGAAGTGTGTGTATATATAGATTTATATTTGTGTGATTTGGGCTTTCTTTTTTTGTTGTTGTGGTTGATATGATGTCTAGTTGGGTGGTCTATTCAGTGTTCAAATTGCTATGCAGTTGTCCCTTTTTTTCTTTTTTCTTTTTTTTTTTCTTTAATTTTTTAATTTTTACTTGGAAAACTTTTCTCTAATTTTCTGCAAGTTATCCTTGGAAAACTTTGGCTTGAGTGAATGAGCAGGAAATGTATATGTGGACTTGTCTGGTGAAAATGATCTTTAAGATACATTTTCTCACCCAAAAGATATATTGGTTCAAGATACTGGGATATACAACACTTTTATATGTACCCGGCTGAATTCCCTAGCGTAACTGATGTGAAGACACACTCTTGATTAAGAAGTCAAAATTTCGAATTATCTTATTCCACATGTTGTTGAACTCGAAAAAACAATAAGACTTTTTTATTACTTGATCTAAAGACATGCTTTGTAGTTTATCTTTAACAATGGCAGTTTTTTTAAAAGATAATATTTGGCAAATGTTTTTTTTAATTCATTTTTTTAGTTCAAATTCAGAGTGATTGAGCTTTCGACCTTAAATAAGATAATAATTGTCTTTTATCCATTTAACTATGCTATTTTTTCGATGTCAATGAGTAGGTTTATTATTTTTTTTAAAGAGTAATTAGTCGGTTTGTTATTTGGAATTCAATTAACAACGTGACAAAACACTCATGATAGTAAAGTAGAATTATTAATTTAAAAAATGTCTATATCTTTTTTTACATTATTTACATTATGATTTTATAATTATATTGTAACTTATAGTATATACTAGACCATACATTTGTACTAATTTAATGAAATGAAAATATATGTAATTATCCATTAAGCATGCAAAAATTAAACTGAATATAAAAATTAATACTTCGCACATGTCGTTAACAGAGGTAAAAATGTCATCATTAACTACTTGCCATAATTAATACTCCACTTGAAACACCCTCGCCTCCCCCATTGCTTATACCACTTTTCCCAAACCCAACAATAAAGCAAACCCTTGCCCCCTCATCCCTTGTCACTAGCGAACAAAGTTCAACCCTGCATTAAGCCATGTACAAATGCTTGTTGGACTCGATTAAGTTCAATTAGGTATTTCCCCTTGTTTATTGGTTCCTCTTGATGACCCTTGGTTTACAAGACCTCTCTTGTTGGTATTTCCTCTGCTTATTGGTTCTTTTAGGCTTGTCCCGTCCCTGTGTATGTTAGTATCTACAATGCAACTGGCAATTTCGAGGTATATATTTATATATATTATCGTTTCTGCTTTCGAAAATCGAACTTGTTCAATTGATTTCTTTATTCCTGCAACTTCTTCTTTGGGTTTCTTTTCCTTCTATTTACCCAAGCAGAATTTTCGTTTGTGAACGTTGCCTTGGGAAATTAAAGAAACGACGAAAAATGATCTTCATCTTCTCCGACAACCCATTTCATTTGAAACTCTCCTATCCATTCGATTTTCTTCAATCTTCAACTTTGTTTCATCTCCCCTTGGCCTCTAATGATAGAAACTAGTAGAGCATGAGTCATTGAACCAATTACATTCTTGAGGTATATATTCTATCTACTGTTGTTTCCACCTCCAAAAATCAAATGATCCTACAACTTATTCTCTACATTTTTTTCCTTCTATTTACTCAAGCATAGTTTTTATTTGTGAACGTTACATCTTGGAAAATTAAAAAAACCACAAAGAATGTTGAAAACTTAGATAATGAAGTGTTTGAAAATGGATAAATTTAAAAAAAATAAGAGAATTTAAAAATGCATAAATTTAGGAGGCAAGTTAGTTATGGCGAGAGATGAGAGAATATTGAGGATATATTTTTAAAAAAATAGAAATCTATTTTGTGAGGGTTGACTGTGAATACGAGTATATACCAAAGGTATAAATGGAACAAAAAGTATTCACTCTCTCCTCCTAAAATAATGGTAGCCATAATTCTAAATATCACTAGTTTTTAGCTATTTTTCATTATGAATATTTTTTTCTAGCCATTACTTACAATAATTTCCTCAATATTGGGTCAAGATACCGGGATATACAACACTTTTATATGTGCCCGACTGACTTTCCTAGTGTAACGGGTGAGAAGATACATACTCTCGATTAAGAAGTCAAAATTTCGAATTCCCATTTTCTATATGATGTTGAACTTGAAAAAAAAGACTTTTTTTTTACTTGATCTAACGACATGCTTTGTAGTTTATCTTTAAGAATGACAGTTTTTTTTTAAAGATAATATTTGGAAAATGTTTTTTTAATTCATTTTTTTTAGTAAAAATTCAGAGTGATTGAACTTTTGACCTTAAATAAGGTAATAATTGTCTTTTATCCATTTAACTATGCAATTTGTTTCGATGTCAATGAGTAGGCTTATTATTTTTTTAAAAGAGTAATTAGTGGGTTTGTTATTTGGAATTCAATTAACAAGGTGGCAAAACAATCATGATAGTAAAGTAGAATTAATAATTTAAAAATAGTTTTTTTTTTTTAAATTCAACGACATTTAGAAGTGGGAGGATTCGAATTCATGACCTCTTGATCACAAGCATATATTTTATGCCAGTTGAGCTATGCTCTTGTTAGCATAATTTGAAAATAGTTAGTTAAATATAACTATTTGTAATAATTATATTGATAATGAATTTTTTTTTTGATTAAGTAATCAAAATTTGTCTAAAGTAAATTAGTGGCATGTTGTTAATAATAATTAATTATACTCAATTTATAGATGTACCCATGGGCAATTTTTACATTTATCTTATTTTTGGCCAATATTATACCATTAATTTTTTTAAAGTGTGGATATGTGTATTCTTTTTTAATATTGCATAACAAATACGGAGTGAAGATTCAAACCTACTATTTAAAGAGAGGAATGCCTAACCACTAGATAATCTATTCCTCAAATTGTAACATTTATTGGTATCTTCTTTCTTTAGAAAGTATGAAATTAAGGCATGTTAGTTATACATTGGCTCATAGATGAGAGAAAAACCCCACCACTTGAACTAGGCTTTAAACTTAAGAGAGAGTACTATTAGTAATAGATAGTCCTAGAGCTTTAATTTCTGGTTGTCCTTTGAGATTAAAAAGATACCACATCTAGGCTCTCTTTGTAAGATAAAACTCTTCTAAGTGGTGTATACTTTTTTTTAATTCAACATGTGGAGGTGGGTAGATTCGAAATTTTGATATTTTGATAAAAAAATATGTCTTAACCAGTTGAACTATGTTTAGGCTGGCTCGAATGTCATATGGTTGTTTATCAAATATGAGCTCGAATGTCATATGGTTGTTTATCAAATATGAGAAAAAAGCCTAACATATAAGCATGAGAATTCTTTTTCCATTCCTTAGACACACATTCAAGGGAAAACTTTAATTTTATCACTCCAATTTTAATCTTTAAGGCACATTTCTTGTGCTAAATATCTTCATGAAAACATTATATATATATATATATATATATATATATATATATATATATATATATATATAGTATGCTTCAAGCATTACATCAAATTTCCATTAGTGTTGTTCTTTGGACTTATTCAGGAAATCTCCTACACATCTAAAACTATGTCTTTACCCAGCCATGATCAAAGTTTTTCTGCACTTTTAAACAAGGACAATATATACACAACCAACATATATTATGGAAACACAGGAGATCGCACATTCCATCATCAGTAGGTTAGTTCTCATAACCCCTCAGCTAATAAATAGGAAACACAAACCACACAGTGACTTTTGTCTAAACAATTAAATTGATACTAATTAATCAATTAATTAGTTGGTTGGATGTCATTGCTTTGAGTAGGTTTAATCAGACAAATCAATCATTTTAAGCCATAACATGTTCTGTTTCAATGTAACCGTACAACAATCAATCAAAATAATAATTATAAAAATTAAGACTTAATTACAAATTGATCTCTAATATCAACCCTAAATATCTAGCTATTCTATGCCACTATATATATATATATTTCAAAAAAAAAAAAAAGAAGCTAGTTACTAACACCAACAAGTGAAAATTTTCTGCAACTTAAGAGTCCATATATATATATAATCCACTAATCAGTAGTTTCAATTTTTTTTCTTCTTTACCTAATTTGTGGAAAGATAATTAATAAAAAAGTGGATAAACCTAATTCATCAATCGGTGTATTAGTGGTATATATATAAATAAAAAATGAAAAATATCGTCTATAAATGTAATTAATTCATCAATTGGTGTATCAAACGGTATCTTCAACAAGCGAGCCATCTGTTGAAGATGCAGACATAGTTCCACATCATCTAGAAATGTAATTAATTCATCAATATCTCCAGTGATATGATGTTTTTGAGCATGCTTAGATTTTTTTTCCTTTTTTGAGTTGGATGCCATGCAAGGGTGAAATTTCGAACATTTGACCTTTTGGTTGAAGATTAATGCTTTGAACAGTTGAGCTATGCTCAGATGGGCTATACAAACTTAAAGTTAAAGTAGACAATATCATACCATTATTGAAATATAGAGAGACCGTTGTCTTTTAACTAACCTCTATACATTGAAGTATATATATACATCACTTTAACTTTTAGTAATAGGGTCGGTTGGTCTGCATGACCTGTAGCTTGTGATGTTAATTGCGACAGGTTTAGGTGGGTTGGGCCTAAATCATATTATTTAACCACTAAAGCAAAGCTTAATTAATTAGGGGTTAAATCAAAATAATAGGTGGCTTTTTATGGTTCAAAATGAAAAGGTGGTGTGAGAATAATAGCTTGGTTGGTATAGTGCTGCCAATTGGTCCCATTGATGACTCGTATATTCCTCTTAGGAAAAAAATGAAGCCAAAAGGAAGGCTGACCTACATGTACAGTTCACACGTTACAAAAGGTTGAATTGGAGGATTCTTGTAGGCCAAACAAAATCTTTTGTTCAAATCAATGGTCTGTATTTTTCCTGTTATTCTCGAAAAACCCCAGCTGTTTTTATTGAGGGTGCATGATTAAAATGTTGATAAGTTTTGCCTATTCTATAATGATTGCTCCTATGTCACTGTTTTCGAATATTATTTCCATTCATGTGTTTCGCTTTTGGTATAAATCATGTTAATTTTATATGTTCCTTGTTTTAATATCATAAATATGAGATGAAAAGAAGTACAGTTTCAGTCTTATCCTTATTTAAAAAGGTTTGGTACCTAAGGCTCCATTTGATAAACATTTTGTATTTGGTTTTCTATTTTTGAAACTTAAACTTATGAACACTACTTCCATACATAGTTTTCTTGCTTTATCACTTACTTTTTTAAAACGTTTTAAAAAATCAAGCCATTTTTTTAATATAAAAAAGTAGTTTTTAAAAACTTGATTCTGTTTTTGAAATTTGACTTAAAATTCAAGTGTGTTATTAAAGAAGGTAATAAGCTTACCACAAAGTTGTGAAGAAACAAGCATAATTTTCAAAAACAGAAAACAAAAAACAAAATGATTATCAAACGGGCCCTAAGCTTTCAACAATAATTCTGTTTATTAGTTTTTGTATTAAAAAAAAATTAGTGGGACTTGAACATTTAGAATTGTATCTATTTAGTTCTTATGCTTTAAAAATTTTATGATAGGTCATTGAATTTTTTCTCTTGAGATCGGAAGTTTAAATCTCCACTCTTGCCTTCGTTGTACCTAAAAAACCTATAAGCTACAAATAAGTTTAGAAACTGATTAAACAACTTATATTTAACTACGAGAATCAAATTAAATAAACACAACCCTAAAATTTTAAAGATCTATTAAAAAAGTTGTAAAGTACAGTGGCTAAAAAAATAAATTTCCTAAAAGTTCATACCAAAGTTTTATTATTTTCTTTTCTTTCGGGAATGCACAAACTTATAATTAACTCATATAAAACCATTTTGTTTGGTAACAGCATTCATTCGGATGAAAAAGCTTTGAAGGAGGGGAGATAGTGAAATAACATGTTATTGATATTGTATATATTTATGAATTTTGTCTATAAAACAATATTCAGAAATTAATATTCATTTGGACAAGGAATAAGCTATTAGATTACATAAGGTTCCATCTCAAAATCATGTGAAGTCTCCCAATCTTTCCAATGTAGGATCTTCAATATGCCCCCTCAAGATGGTGTCTCTTTGGGTTCACCATGCTTGGATCGGATCCCAATTTAATTTTTGGACCGAATACCCGTTTGGGTTTAATAGGCTCTAATACCATATTAGACTACATAAGGTTCAATCTCAAAACTAATTGACAATGGGAAGAGTAATCCATGCATCTTATTAAAAATATGAAGTCTCCCAACCTTTCCAACGTGAGATCTTCGGTAAAAGCATGCTCAAAATTACAACCTCAACCAGTACTTACACATACAAAAACAACGTGCCCAAAATGCAACCTCAAACAATACATACACATACAATCGTTATATCCATCACCAAAATCAGTCAGAAAGATTTTTTTTTTTTGGGTAGCCCTGTTGTTTAAGTCTTGGAATAACATGTGAAAAAAAATGTTTTTCTACAAAATCAATTTTTTCTAAGTACCTTTAAAAAAACTAGTAATTTAAAGTGTGTTTAGTATAGTTTATAGAGCGATTTTATGTGATCAAAAGTGATTTTTTAAAAAATCTTAAGTTTTGTCAACTCAGTACGGTTGTGTTTGAGATACGTAAAAGTAATTTTGGGAAAATTCTTACTAGGTGTTTGGTTATACTTATATTGATTTTTTTAAAATTTTATATAAAATCACTTTTAAAATTCTTTGATGTCCAAAATCTTCTAAACCATAGCTTTTGATTTTAGATTCTCCAATAATTAAGTGTTTTCTTTTAACTTTTTTTTTTAAAATGGCCAATATTTATATTTTTTTTTTCAACTCCTTTTTCGCTTGATATTGAAGTTTTTATACAATTCCAACGACACTAAACTTGAGCAAATTCAAGCAAAAATATCGATATTCATGATTTTCTTTACATCGACAACAATTCAAGTTTTTATTTATTTGGTCGTCATCATCTTGTTTCCATTACCATTTTTTTATTTTTTTTATCCCATTTTTCCTCCAAATTGTTCATGGTTGCTTTCTCTCTATTACACATTTGAAAGATATCGAAAAATTGAGTCAAAATATTTTGAGATTTAGAGGCACAGCGTTGAATGTTACATTATTTGGTTTATGGGATTTTTTTTCCTTATCTAATTTTTTAATTTTATTTCTTGATTTTTTTATTTAAATATAGTTGTACTATATCCTTCATATTTACCTCGATATTGGATTTCAAAATCAAGAGAGGATAAATTTTGAAATGAAGAGAGGGATAATATGGGATGCTAGATTTTGAAATAGTTATAAATCGAAAACCGAAAAGAAATCTTTATTACAATTTTATATAACAATTACTTTTCCTAAACTTTTATCGTATAATTTAAAACAATACTAAAATATAGTTTGTAATTTAAACTATAAAAATTCTAAATAATTAACTTATAATAATTCATATATTGATCATCAATATATAAATAATTAAAATAATATGTCTACTTTGGTCATTATAGCTAAACCACAATAATTTCGTTTGAATTTACCAAACGCTACAACTTACTTTTATATATTTAAAATTGAAATTTACCAAACACTAATGTGCTTTATACGACAACTGATTTTCTTAAAAGCACATTTACCAATAATTATTTTAAAAGCTACAACAATCCAAAACACAGTTAAGTATATTCTGCCCATGTAAGTTTGTTATCAATAAATTTTAACATTTATCAATAAGGGCGTGGTTGAAAAAAACTTAAAACTTAAATAATGTGTGGCTCCACGTTCAGGTTAGAATGTTTTTCTAAGTTTAATTATTACTTTG
Source organism: Trichosanthes truncata (assembly GCA_033996785.1). Lineage (NCBI taxonomy): Eukaryota > Viridiplantae > Streptophyta > Magnoliopsida > Cucurbitales > Cucurbitaceae > Trichosanthes > Trichosanthes truncata. Next base: position 77,592,459 of record JAWPNB010000003.1, read on the forward strand.
GGATTTTTTTCCTTTGTCTTGTTTAATTATTGATTTTTCAAATTTTTTGGAGTGTAATTTATTTTCAGAGAAAATTAAAATTTTAAGTATAGTCCCTTAAATTGGATAAATTGAATTTTTGAAAATTTTGAAAAAATAAATTTAAATTTAAATATTTAATTCCAAGGTTTTTATATTTAATTTTATTTATTGTACTTATGTCCAAATTCAAAAAACCCAAATCTCTATTCTTTTAGATTTTTCCAAATCGTTAAGGAGTTTAATTTTAGTTTTAAAATTAGAAAAAGGAAGAAAATAAACAGAAAAAACTTTATTTATGAAGGCAGCTGCGACGCATAACCCACGGCGACACGAACTCCTGCAAGCAGCAACGTCACGTTATGAAACCCAAATTTATGTTGACAGAAACCTGAGCACCACTCGTGGTGCGCAATTCCACTCCCTAGTGTCTTCTTAACAATGGCGACGACAAAACAACCTCATTCATGGGCAATATGAAACAACTTCATCCATGGCAATATGATGACATATTGCCCATCCTAGTGTCTTCTTAACAATGACGACGACGACACACGACATGTGATGGCAATCAGATCACCAGCGACGAATTTTGAACTAGAGATGACATTTAGCGATTACTCACGCCTCAAACAACCTCAAATCTGCATACCTCCATAGCAAATAAAAGTCAAATATGCGAAGTTGAACTCCTTCGAACACGAACCAATAAAGACTCTAGCATTTCATTAAGGATCAATGGGTAACGACTCGCCCAATTTAGATGAATTTTGGAGACTTACAATTGGTGTCAGAACAGAGTTGGTCTTGTAGATTAACCTAGAAACTAGGTTGTTTAGGGGTAATGGTCATTGTCAGTCTCGTCTATATCATCACCAGGTATATGGACTTATATTGCTGTAGTATTTGATTTGTCTGGAATGTTTGCTTGATATATGATTGTGTTCTAACTTGGGTGTTTAATTGATTTATGACTAGCTAGGCATAGGATGTTTCCGTTAGCTGACTAGTTAGTGGTCTAGTTTAGTGGTGTGCTCATCTTGTACAGCTGGTTGTGTGAGTAATAGGTATAGAATGCTACCATAGTTAACTAGATAGCTTTTGATTTAGTTTTATGCTTGCTATGTGGCTAGTAGGTTTAGAATGTTGCCTTAGACATTAAGGCTAGTGCTTATGAACCTTAGTAAGTTAGCGAGTTGGTTAAATAACTTTAGTATCTCATTTCCAAAAAATACCTCTATATGGACAGACCCAGAAATCAAGCTAATGGTTCGAAAGTTCCAAGAGATGCTGCTGACACCTAGTAGGGAGCAAACCCCTTGCTCTTTTAGTACTCTCTCTAGTGTTACATGAGGCTCTTCAAGCCCTTTTCGATAATATGATGGAGAGAGACAATAGATAGCCTCACAATCCTGCCCCCAAGATAAAACTAAAGACTTTAAGGACCCATTTGATAATGTTCTCGTTTCTCATTTTTTGTTTCTTGTTTTTTAAAAACTAGAAACAAAAATATGTTTAATAACTATTTCTGTTTCTTGTTTCTTTAAAAAAAAAAAAACAACAAAAATGTGTTTGATTAACTGTGTTCTTGTTTTTTGTTTTTTAGTTGAAATAAAATTGTGTACATATAATATAATAAAATATTCAGGCACAACTATGAAACCATTGTAAAGAGTTTATAATATTTAATACAATTTCAACCCCAAAGTATAATAAACAATAATAATAAAAAAATTTATATTCAAATGTTGTTCACATTTGATTTACAATGTTATCTCTCATTTCAGCAAATTCACCTTAAATAATGTTGGCTTACATGATTCAATTCAATTATATATATTAATTTGTAAATTATTTGACAAACTTTGTAAATTTTCAACGATCATTAATTTATTGCACTGATATATATTTGTGTGTCGACTTGGTAATGAAACATTTATTTAAGGTTAGACAATCAAGCATACCCATTTTTCTTTAATTCAATAATAAACTTTATTTTTATTTTTTTTCTTTACAAATGCATGTGTTTCTCATTAACCAATCATGCACACAAATAAAATTGTACCAAAATACACACACAAAAATAAAATCTAAAAAGAGAGAAGAAATATATATTTTTAAATTAATGGTAAACATGAAATATCTTATTAATTTTTAATAAAAATAAATTAAAACCCTACCAAAGTTGCGAGAAACTAATAGAGATTTAAAAAGAAAATAATAATTAAAGGCTCGTTAATGAAAAGAAAAAAAAGATGATGATATAAAAGAAAAAAAAAAGAAGAGATGTCAGGAGAGATGTCGTAGAAAATAGGAGAAAAAGAAAGATGAGAGAGAAAGAAGAGAGATGACGTAGAAAGGGGGGAGAGAAATGTAGGTACATGCATGAAGTAGAAAGGAGAGGGAGGAGGGAGAGAAATATAAATACATGCATGAAAATTGAAAAAAAAAAAAAAGAAACAGAACTTTGAAAAACTAATTTTTTGTAGTTTCTCAATTTTGCCACTTTTTTTTTTGAAACGTTGCTTAAAATTTAGAAACAAGAAATAGAAATAGTTGTCAAATAAGTCTACTTCTTAAAAAATGAGAAATAGAAACAAGAAACGGGAGACAGAATCAAATAGATCCTAAGTGAGCGAATTTTGGAGGAAACCCATTCATAAACAACCCACGTGAACTATAAGCTGAGGACAACTCAGCTTTAGTTAGTTAGAAGAATTAGTCATTTCTGATTCATTATGTTATTGAATTCTGGAGTGGAAGTCGTATTAGATAAGAGAGAGGAATATATTGATTTTATAATTTCGTTTCTTGGTGGTGTGTGAGAGAATTCAATCGGTAGTTTTTTGCTTGGGTTATTTATATAAAGAAACTAGGAGAACTTTGGACGAAACTAGAGACTCTATTTGAATGAATCCCTGCCATACAAAATCTACCAGAAGGAGAAATTCTTTGGATACAAAATGCAGGCATCAAAAACATTGGAAAGCTTAGATTATTTCAATAAGATATATATGGATTTAGCCAATTCGGGGAAAGACTTGAGGATGATAATCAAGCCATTATACTTTTGAACGCCTTGCTCGAGAACTATAAAGAAGTCAAGGCGGCAATAAAGTATGGTAGAGACTCACTGTCTCTATCTACTGTATTGGATGTACATCGATCCGAGGATTTTGTAATTAAACAAAAAACGAAGGAAGTTGAGGCTCTAACAGTAAGGGGTAGATCTAAGTGTAAGGGAAAAGGAAAGAGGTGTTTCTATTGCCACAAAGATTTCATTTAAAAACTGTTATTAGTTGAAAAATAAGAATAGAAATCAGGAGAAAAACAATAAACAAACCTCAGTGAATGTCCATGAAGGATACGAGTCAACAGAAGCCATTACAGTGTTTGAAACTGCCTCTTAGTGAGGAGTGGATCCTTGATTTTGGTTGTTCTTAGCATATGACTCCTCATAAACACTTCTTTCTATACTTGCAAGAACAAAATGGAGGCAAGGGTTCTGATCATGGGAAAAATGATCAACACTGCCAAGTTAAGGTTATTGGATTAGCAAAGTTCAAATTTTATAATGGGTTAGAAAAAATTCTGCCTAAGGGTGAGATTTGTTTCATATCTTTACGCCAACTTGATAGAGGAGGTTATAGTCTTAAGTCAGAATGTTGTATGCTTAAAGTTTAGGCTAAATTATATAAAATACAATTGTGTACCTCGTTTCAATAATACCTTTAAACTTTAAAAAGTTGCATTAATATCCTTGACATTTCTAAAAGTTTCAAAAATACTCTTACCGTTAAATTTTGAATGGAAAATATTTATTATTATTCTTCTTTCTCTCTCCCTCTACAAATTCTTCCTCCATGAAAATTAATGATCAGAAGCTTTGCTTATAAAGGTTATGGGCAACAAAACTATATTAAAACAGAGTTTGAAATCGAAACCGCGAGCCCTTTCTCTTTTGCTTATAAAGGCTTTGTGCAATAAAATTAGTCATCCATTATCCTATCAATAATATACTATCCTCCTATCCAATACATACACACACAAAAGAAAAAAAAAAGAATCCAATATGTTTACTCAACTCAAAAAGCACAAACATCTAAAAATGAAAAATTTTCAAAATCTATCCATCTCTATCAATAGTTTAAAATTGATACAACTTACTAAGTTTTGGGGTAAAAATTGATTTTTCCCCCCTTTTAATTCACTTAGTTCAAAAAGAAATAGTTTATTCTTTAAATTTTAAAACGTTATATTTAGATCCATGTCATTGACCACTTCAATAAAAATATGTGACAATCATGTCTTCATTATACACATTTTAACTTTATTTATTTTCAACTTTTAAGGTGGACATATATTGTCTATAATGTCATCAACTATAGCTATAACTGTGAATCGATTATATAATAAATCATATATATTATTATTTTTCATCAATAGAGATGGATGAATTTGACAATTTTTCTAGTTTTTAGATTTTTTTTTTTTTTTTTGAGTTTTGAGTAAAGAAATTGGGTTTGTTTGTTTGTTTGTTTTGTATAGGATAGGAGGAGGGTATATTGGGATAATCGAGAACCAATTTTATTGCACATAGCCTTTATTAGTCAAAATATAATGTTTTTTTTTTGTGGGAAAAATACACTTTTGATCCCTAAGGTTTGAGTTTGGTAGCATTTAGGTCCCTGAGTTTTCAAACTTAATATTTTAACCCTTGAGATTTGAGTTTAGTAGCATTTTAGTCTCTCAGTCTAATTTTCCGTTACTGTAGCTAATAGAAGCTAATGTGACAGGTTTTTTTTTAAAAAAAAAATACAAAAGTATATTTTTTTAATTTTTTAAAATAAAAATATATTTTAAATTTATCTTCTTTTTCTTTTTATCTCTCTTCTTTATCCATCTTCCATCTTCTTCACTTCTACCACTACTGCCGACCACGTCCTACTGCCGACCGTCGATTGCATTTTTTTTCATTTTCTTTCCTTCTTCTTCCTCTTTCTCTTATTCTTCTTCTCCCTCTTCATCTTCCTTTCTCTTATTTCTTTTTACGTTTACAAAAGAGAAATCAAAACGAAGGAGAGGTTTCTTGATAGGACCTAGAAAGTCCTATTTATTCTCGCTTAATTTGTGTAAGTTGGATAGAATTTATACACTTAATTGGATATTTTGTAGGTTATTGAGCAGCTGTTTGGGAATAATTCGACCAAATTGGAAGTCATTTGAGCAACCCAGCAAGAGGATGAAGTGAAATGACCAAAATGCCCCTAACGAGAGCGTCTAGATGCTAAATGAGCACCTCAAATGATCTACAATCAGGTGCAAAAGGCAGTAGCTGCGAGAATAGAGTAGCATTGAAGCTTTATGCTTGTAGCGTCTAGACGCTACTTTGAAGAAGTGTCGACTTGAAGACCCTCGACGCTTCGAAATGTGGGAACGACACTCGATTTATATAAATACTTCTTTTTCACTTTTGGGGTTATCTTAGATCATTTTGTAGTTGTTTTTGTAGACAAACACCTTTTTCCTTTCTTTTTTAGTAAATTTTAACCATTTTGAGTAGCTTTGGGCTCGATTTATATATGTAGTCGAGAATCAATTTTGTAATGTTCGGCTAGAGTACAATGTCAATTCGGGAATGATTTGGGTTTGAACATCTAACTTTGTGAGATTTTGAGCTTCAATTTACATTTCAACTGTTGTTTGAGCATGTTTTATTTCTTGCTTTCATTATAGAACTTGAATGCATATTAGAATTGGTGCCTCAAGTATGTATTATCGTTCACCGCTATGCTTGAATTCATTATCTCTATTGTTTCAATTTCTAGCGTTTATTTAGTGGCATAAAGGTCCGCTCATGTTTACATATAGTAGAGTCTAATCTCTTGTGTATTTTGCATGATAGGTTTTAGAATAAAATGCTTGCTAATTATTAGGCTATCCGGTTAATTCGTCGGTTCTAATCAATACTCGTTCTTAATGCCATTGATTTAGGAAGCATGGAACTCTATTGTGCCTAGCTCTTAGAGTTAATTTAGGACTAAAACAATGTTAGGTATGAATTAGTCTTTTAAGGGATCAAGAGCTTTGCGACTTTTTCGTTAAGCTTGATTAGAGGCTTATATGATTTTGATGTTTGTTTTATGTGTTCAATGATCGAAGTTACATGAACAACTCGATGAATCCTCAAATTGGTGCCGTGGTAAGACTATTTTAATTTCCTGCAATTTAATTCTTCTTTTTATGCGATTTATTTTCAACATTTTTATTATTAAGCAAAAACTCCCTCCATGTTATGATTTTTGTTTGATAATCTGAATTAAGACAAAGAATAGCTAAATTAGGCCTCCCTGTGGATCGACCTAGCCTGCTTATACTATAATTTAAGTTAAGTTCGACATTATAAATTTATTTGATAGGTGTGACGAGCTCGATCAAATTGGCGCCGTTGCTAGAGAGGCAATTTGGTTATTTTTCTTCTTTGTTTGGATTTCAGAACCTTTCTTTTTTGCTTGTGTATGATTACTCGTTCCTCGTAGGAAGTTAGACTGCAGTGTTTTCATGAAATTACGAGAGAAGAGTGACACTTACGAAGAGGAGCAAGAGAGAGTGGCATGGAGCTAAACGATCAAATCAACAACAATCTTGACAAGATGGCTGGAGGAGAAGACGTGGCCGATGGTCTATTGAAAACGTGTGGGCTTTTGGAAGAAAACTTTTAAATAGAAAAAGTCTCCAATCTAGTGGAAGTGTACACTGTCAAACAAGTAGTAATAAAAAATATTTCAGAGTATCGATCCCACAAAGAACGGATACCACAAAATTCAAAATTAAGGCAAAGATGTTAACACAAGGCAACCGCGGTAACCAATAGTAAATGATTGGGAAGATTGTGAGTGTTCTAAAAATCAAATGATAAAATGATGGAATCCGAACATGCTTTTGTCCCTTAGAAAAGAATGTGACCTAAGATGCAATTGCAATCTTTACTCAAACACCAAGCAATGTAAACCGGGTTCAACTTCTATTCGATTTTAATCTAAAAACCTTTAGAAGCCTAAGTGATTAAACCATATGTCTATGGCTAATACAAAGTTAGTTTAATGAGAACACAACCCTTAGTCTTAGAAGTTTTGCCCTATGTCTACAATAAAAAACAAGTGTTTATGTCTAAGCCCATTTCCTCTATTACTTTGTATGAACACATAATCTCATTTAACCCTTTCAGTATTAAACTTGATCTCCGTATGTTCACCTAGGTGATTGATAAGTTCATTTTATATATATTTATTATATCTTGTTTAGGTTGTTTTTAGTTAGTTTTCTTTTAGTTTTTGATTTCTAACTCTTGTATTTCTTTTATTTTTATAGGTGTTTAAAAGTTGTATTTTGAAGGTCACGTTTGAGGACTTTTTGAAGGACCTTCAGGTTGAAGTCTAAAAAAAAAAAAAAAAATCTCAGGCGCCTAGGCACTGCAGACTGAAGCAGTTGGACAGAATGCCAGCGCCTAGGCGCTGTCCACGGCGCCTAGGCGCTACGTCGCGACCCTAACTTTAAATTGGGTCGATTTTTATCATTTGGGGGTGGATTTTTATGAAATTTTAGGGCAAGAAAGAGGCGACAAACAGAGGCAAAGAGGGAGAACGACCAAGGAGAAGAAATTTGCGCATCTTGGAGGTCTTTAACAACCAAAAAGGAGTGGAGCTAAGCTTAATTTGTTTCTATTTCTCTTCTTCTTTCTCTTTTTGCTGTTTGTAGAGACCCAAATGGTGATTATTGTTGGTTTTGTTAAGATTTGCATTATGAACTGAGTTTTTCTTTTCTAGGGCTTTGATGTAATCGAATATTGAATCCTACTTCTTCTTAGTTAATAGTTGATGTCTCTATTTCATACATGGTTGTGAGAATGCTTTTGCACCTAAAGTATGTTTAGATTTGGCCATTATTTACATTAATCATATGTTATGATTTGAGGTTGAGAAACAAGAATCATTGATGAACTAAAGCATTTTCCCTAATTTACACTTGAGATAGAGATATCCTTGTGGGTTTTGTGGCAATTTTAGGTTCTACAGGCTTAATAATTGATTTGTTTGAATTGTCATAGAGATATAGACAATTTACACTTCAATGAACATCGTTATTGCTTGAGAAAGAATATCGAATCTATAGGGTAGAGCTTGCCAACAATCTTGAAATAGAAGAAAACATTAGCTATTAATGAACAAAGAGTAGGAGGAAGTATTTGGTGAAATCATCGCTCTAGAGTTTTTACAAATTTGGTTTTATCCTCTGTTTTTGCTTTATAAATTGTTGAGTTTAATCATTTTTTTTTCTTTTTCATCAAGCAAATTAAATTTCCATTCATCTTTGAAAATTAGGTGCTTAGATAAAATTGAAGCTAAAGAATTTGGTAATTGGTAACTTTCAGTCCCTGTGGAGAACGAACTGTGATTTAATCACTGTATTACTTGTAACGATTCGTGCGCTTGCGAATTTAAAAGTGATCAAGCTAGATTCACAATAAGAATGATAATCAATAAAAGCAAACAATACTATGGAATCGAGCAAAGTTACTTTTACATCTTAGACCAAGCTTCCAATCCTTAGGGCATCCACATATCCGAATCCCAAGGACGAAATTAGCTCATGATGGAGAAAATAAATAAGAAAATATTAAAAGGAAGAAAACAAATGCTTTAAAAAGAAGGGAAAATAGAAACTAGAAAATAAATAAGTAGTGAACCTTAAGTTAAAGAATGTTGTGAAGAAAGAAACTTGAACTTTATTAAAATCAAACTTGCTGTAAGGTAAAGAACTACAATAATTAAAGACAAAGACCAAATTCTAACTGAATTTAGAAGAACAGAAGTTAAAGTACTGGAAACTAAAACAAAAACTGAACTTGCGATACAAAGGAAAAGCCGAAGTTCAAGGAGAAAACTATATCACTTTCAAAGAGAGTAAGATCTTCACAACCCTAGACTTTCAATAGGGCTGGATTGAAGTTTGGGTGACGTTCCTTCTCCTTTAAGTCGAGAAAACAGAAAACTAAAACTGCAGAAAAATAATGGGTCTTCAATCGATTAAGGTTTTTTTCGTGGCTTGAATCTTCATATTTATAGCCTCTAAATGCTAGGGTTTGCTTCTTAGATGTTTAAGGCAAGAATCAAATCTTTATGAGCTTGATTCATGGAGAATATCTTCAAATATCAACATAAAATCGGACTTCCAAATTTTTTCTTATTTTTCGGAATTATGTCTCCCAGGTGAAATTGCAGTTGCAATTGGAGTTGCAATACTAGTAGTTTTCACTTTTCTACATAAAAACATAAAAACGCATCAAAAATCAACTCTTTTCCTCTTATTTCCTATTTCTTAACTCAAAACAACTCCTTAACTAATTTTGGCTATTTTCTCATTAATTTTCTATATTTATTGGACATAAAAGCATGCATTTGTGCAAATAACTTAAGTAAAAAGGGCTAGAAATATGTAAAATATGAGAATTATTAGCCGAGCAAACATTAAAGTAATTGGCGGCCCCAAATTTGAATTAGCAGCATTTGTGCATCACCTATGTCGAATCCCAAGGTGATTTTGAGCTTAAACCGGGTTTAATTCATTTGTTGCCTATGTTTTGTGGTAGTGCATGAAAAGGCCCACACACACATCTCAAGGAATTTTATATCGTGTGTTCGGGAATGAAGCCCCACAATGTGACCGAGGAGCAGATTAATCTCAGGGCATTCCCCTTCTCTCTGAAAGATCAAGCAAATGATTGGTTGCATTACCTTCCTTTGGGCTCAATCACCAACTAGAACAAGATGAATCACTTATTTTTGGAGAAGTTCTTCCTAGCATCTAGAGCCACCAACTCGAGGAAGAAGATCTACGAGATCACTCATATCACTGAGGAAATGTTGTATGAGTATTGGGAGCGAGTCAAGCAATTGTGCGTGAGCTTCCCACATCATCAGATCTCCGACCAGCTCTTGATACAATACTTTTAAGAGGGACTCTTGTCGACGGATAGGAGCATGGTGGATGATGCTAGTAGAGGAGCGCTGGTGAACAAAACTCCGACGGAGGTATCTGAGCCATCCCCTGACTTAATCGTGTCGACATAATCCTCAGGTGTCGAACAAAGAAGTTATGAGCCTCGAAGACGTAATCATGGTGGAGATCAGTAGTTGAGCTCTATCGGACTGACAGTGTGCAAGCAAAGCCATGAGAACTTATGCCCAAAGTGTACAATATCATACCAATGTGGAGATATGCCGAGGTCTGTTGTCCCTTACACTTTTTACTTTCTTAATTTTTTTTTTATATTTGATATATTCAAAATTTCTTTTTCCTTTTATGTGTATAATTATATCTCTTTTGGGTTCAAGTTTTTCTAAAAACTTATAAAATTGTTTTTATATAAACATGTGAATTTAAAAAAAATGAAAAAAGAAAAAAAAATTAGTGGGATATTCAAACCTTAATTATCTAAAAATAATATTGTTCTTCGCCACTTTTAAATGGTATAACACTATAATGTTTTGAACCTAAAAGAAACTCTTTTCAATTTATACACATATACATTTGTCATCTCTAGGGTCTAAGTATTGTTTGTAATTTAAAGAAGTCGAGAATTTAGAGATTAATCTTGTTTGTAATTTCATCTTTCAATTATTTTTATACATTTAGTTTGCATCTTTCAATTCCTTTTATACATTTAGTTTTTCATCATTCTTATTTTATGTTTATTTTATGTTTTAGTTTATTTATTTTATCTATTTTTATTAATGTTATTGTAGATTTAATTTGAAATCTAAATAGAGAGACATTATAAAAGAAAATCGACGAGTTATCATCTCCATTGAAAAAGATTAATAATAGTTTTGATAAATATTTTACATAAGTAAATTTAGGTGGTTTACTAGAAAATCTTGGTCTAAGAACTATAATTCTTGAATATAATTTTGTAATATTCAAGATTAAGTTCATAGAGCATATTTATAAAAAGGACTTTGCTAGCCTCGATATCACACTTTTACTCAATTGTAAGTAAAGCCCCCTGAATCCGCTACTATTCTATATATATTTTTGTAAGAATGTTGGGATTTCTATCCAAATATTTATAATAAAATACTAAAAAAAATTGAAAATAACATCAAGCCGTAATGTAATAAACCTTGAACCATGTATTATTTGGAGTAATCCAATTTCACTCGTGAGTCGCGCACGATTCTCAACTTCAACACTCTTGAGCTTCCTAATAATTTTTGTTTTAGTTGGGGATCAAAAAACCGATTTTTGGAATAGTAATATTGGTACTTTATTCATTGAGCTATTTTAGGATTGACCTTCAACTTTTTAAATAATTAACTCCTCACATGCAACACAGTATTTCGTAGTCCCTGGGCTCCACAAATCACATAGGATACTTATCATGAATGTGACTAAAGTTGTACTGGGTTTTAGAAATATGGATAATTATAAACCGAGAAATAAATAAAAATGATCAATTTGGTCAAAATTAGATTTAGTTTGTACTAAAGCTTTAATGTAGTTATTATAATTTTTGGCCGTTGTAAAATTTTTAGCTTAATTACTATAATTTTGTTAAATCCCACCAATTATTTTTAAATGATATTTGCCCTAAAATAGAGCATTGCACTGCAGTCCCTTTAAACTGTTTCTATAAAACCACAAATCTTCCTTCAGATTTCACAGCCAATCGGTTCTCTTTGTAAGGTTTGTACCATCTTTTGTTAGTCCAGTAGTTGCTCTTTCTTCATCAATTAAATTTGATTAGATCAATCCCTTGGGATGATCTTTAATTTCAGAAAACACAGGGTGACAACATGGTGAACAACCAAGCTCCTTTCATTATTACTGTTATAGCATTTTATGCTTTGTTCTCAATGGCAGAAGCTGATGAACAAAACCGCAAGGTACGTACCCACTAGCCATTATAATTGAACTCTCATTTTTATATCTTTGTTTTTGCTTCTGGTGGAATTATTTGTTTTAAAAAATTGTCCATATTGTAGATTAAAATTTTCCAATTCGATCCCTCGATGTCTTTAGGTTCACATCGTTTACCTGGGAGAAAGGCAATATGATGATAGTAAATTGACAACTGAGTCTCACCATGATTTACTGGCCAATGTACTGGGAAGGTAATATCTTAATTAGGTTTATTATTATTTTGTTGATTTGCTCATATAATCTTTGTACAAAGTTAGTTATGTGTGTTCATTATGATATTTTGACAATGAAGTAAGGAGAAGTTGTTGGAAACAATGGTGTACAGTTATAGACATGGCTTTTCTGGATTTGCAGCCAAGCTCACTAAGTCTCAGGTTCAAAAACTAGCTGGTAAATATATAAATATATATATACACACATATATACAAATATATATATTTCAAATAATGGTGTTAGTCTATATATTTTCAGTTAAATTATCTAACCCATGCACTTTAAAATATATATTCTTTATATATATCTATGAAGTTTTATGGTTGTCGAATCTAATTTCTATACTTTAAAATATTTCTAATAGATCTCTAAATTGTCAAGATTGTTGTATCTATCTAATATTCTTATTTTAAAAGTTTCTCAAACATATATTCAAATAAAAGTTTAGGTTGTACCTATATAGATCACATATTTTAGAAAGTTTATAATAGATTTAAAATTTTTAAATTTTTGTCCAATATATAGGTTATTGTTATTAATTATGTCATTTAACGTTTGTGTAACACCTTGACAATAATACTTAAGAACTATGTGGAGGACTGAGTTCAAGCAAGTGTATGGGGCTGGTGGTGTAAGCTTTAAATTGATGGAGTTAATTAGTGACAATGACTTATGTTACTTGGACATAAATTTGAAATTCCAAAGACCTGTTACAATCTTTTTAAATAATCTCAAACATTCATACACTTTTTAGAAAGTCTTCCAAGTATATTAGTTAAATAAACTTAAAACTTAACATACATTTCAATATGAACTAAAATAAACAAATTGTGCTTCGCCATGAACAAAAATGGAATTACAGAAATGCCAGAGGTGGTTCGAGTTTTTCCGAATTCTCTCTACAAAATGCAGACTACTAGAAGTTGGGATTTCCTCGGGCTCTCCTCTTCTCCCCCCAAATCCAACATTCTTCATCGCAGTAAAATGGGTGAAAATGTCATTATAGGTGTCATTGATTCAGGTGCCATCTCTATCTTCATATAGAGTAATTGTCAAAGATTAATTTAAGACGTAGAGACCAATTAAAGAGAGCTTTAAAATTTGAATTTATATTTACATTCTGGGCTGATTAGGAATCTGGCCGGAGTCGGAGGCTTTCCAAGACAAAGGACTGGGCCCAGTTCCATCGCGATGGAAAGGCACTTGCGAGTCGGGAGAACATTTCAACTCCACAAACTGCAACAGAAAGATCATAGGCGCACGTTGGTACTCAAAGGGCTTCATTGCCGACTACGGGCGGAAGGCACTAGCCAACGAATACTTATCCCCACGAGATGTCAATGGACACGGAACCCATGCAGCCAGCACAGCCGCTGGTTCATTTGTAAGGAACGTCAGCTACCAGGGCCTCGGTGCTGGCACGCTGAGGGGCGGTGCGCCACGAGCACAGTTGGCCATATACAAGGCCTTGTGGACGAGCAACGGCGTGGGGTCGACGGCGGACATATTGAAGGCCATAGATGAGGCCATTCACGACGGTGTGGATGTGTTATCGTTGTCGCTTGGAGGTACGATTCCATTGTTTCCTGAGTTGAGCGAACTTAACGTAGTTGCAATTGGTTCATTTCATGCAAGCGAGAAGGGGATTTCTGTGGTGTGTGCGGGTGGAAATGAAGGCCCCAACAAGCAGAGGGTGGTGAACACTGCGCCTTGGATATTGACTGTGGCTGCGAGTACCATGGATAGAGCTTTTCTTGCCTCCATTACTCTTGGAGATAACACCACTTATTTGGTATAGCCCTACGTACCACTGAGTTTCCATTTTTCTTTAAAGCAAATTAAAACATCTCAATTTTAAAAGAATGATCATTGACAATGGAGCATAAATCATTTCGTTAAAGTTCAAATAATTTTTTTTTACATGTATTTACCTTTTCTTTTTTTTTTTTTTCAGAAAAGAAGTTTCTCTTACTCTTTCTCATTTTTTCTAAAGTTTAGAACATGTCTAGTAGTGATTTTAAATGATCAAAGATATGTTTTAGAGTGATTTTGAATATAACAAAACTTATTTTAACAATTTCAAAATTACTTCCAAACATATTAGTAGGGATAACAAGGAATTATTGCTACTTAATAAGAATGTATTTGTTCAATACCAAAATATCTTTATATGTACTTGATTTTTTGCTCAAAATTTTTGATAAAAGTTAATATATTATTCTCTTTTTTGGGGGGTTCTTGAGTTTAAGGATAGAGATTTAATCTTCCATCTCGAGAAATGTAATTGGCATTTTATTTGTTGAACTATGTTTAAATTGACATCCTTCATCTCTTTCTAATTTTATTTATCTCTAATTTCATCACTTTGTCTTTAACTTTTTTTTTTCTTTGGCTAAAATTTTTGTCAATGTCTTTCTTAACTTTTTTTCCCATCTCAAAATTTTGTCAATCTCTTTGACTCTTTCTAACTTTTTTTTCTCTTCCTAATTTTTTTTTGCCTATATTCCTCTCTAACTTTTTTCTCTCCCTGAAATTCTTGTTAATTAAATCCCTCTTTAACTTTTTTTTTTTCTCTTCCTAATATTTTTGTCAACATCCCCTCCTAATTTCTTTTCTATCTCAAAATTTTGTCCATCTCTTTGTAACTTTTTATACTCTCCCTTAATTGTTTTGTCAATTATCTCTCCAACTTTTTTTTTCTTCCTCAAAATTTTGTCATTATCCCAACTTTTTTTCTACCTCAAATTATTGTCCCTCACTTTTTTTTCCCTCCCTATTTTTTGTTTTCTTAACCTCTTTCTCTCAAAATTTAGTGTTTATCTTTCTATTTTCTTCTCACTCTAGATTTTTTTTTTGTCAATCCCTCTCACATTTTTTTTTCAATCTCAAAATTTTGTCCATCTCTTTCTAACATTTTTTACTCTCCCAAAATTCTTTGGTAAATTATCTCTCCAACTTTTTTTTTCTATCTCAAAATATTGTCCATCTCTTTATTTCTAACTTTTTCTTTTTCTCTCTTCCTCGAAATTTTGTCATTATCCCTCTAACTTCTTTTCTATCTCAAATTATTTCCCCCTCCTCCCTACTTTTTTTTTCCTTAACTTGTCTCTCAAAATATAGTGCTTTTCTTTTTCTCTCCCTAGATTTTTTGCCAATATCTCTAACGATTTTTTTCAATCTCAAAATGTTGTCCATCTCTTTCTATCATTTTTTCTCTCTCAAAAATTTATCTCTCCCCTCATGCTTTATTTAGATGTTCATGACTATGGGGGAATTTCAAATTAACGGATTTCATATGAATTTTATTGTTTTTATCATAAGAAAGAGGTAATTTACTCAAAATTTTTCTAACTAAAACGACCAGATTTGATTGAATTTTATAGAATTTATATGTAAATTACTTACTTAACCTTGTCATATTTTAATTCTTTATTAATAAATTAGAATTAAATTAAAGCCTATATTAGTAAACTTTTTTTTTCTTTTTCGGTGACCATCTAAACACAATTATAAATACATTCATTTCGAATATTTCCGATTGCAAACGAGATAAAGAATTTAAAATCATTTCTCTAATTTCAAATCATGAGATTTTAAATCATTTCTTGAACTTTTTGGTTCTAAACAAATGGTTAAGATTTGCAATCGAGATCTCTAGCTTTTTTCTCTCTCTAAAATTTGTGTATCATCTGTCTAACCTTCTTTTCTCTCTATAAAGTTTTTTAATCTCCTTCTCTTACTTTTTTTTGCAGATTTTTTGTCCCCCTCTCTACCTTTTTAACTCTCTCTAAAATTTTTCTCTTCTCTAACGTTTTTCTCACTCTAAAGTTTTTCACTCTTTTTTCTCTTTTTTTCTTTAAATTTTTTGCCGCTATCTATCTTTCTGTCTAAAATTTTTCTCTAGCTCTCTAATTTTTTTCTCCTCTCTTAAAATTTTCTTTCTTACTCTCTTAACCTTTTTTTCTCTCTCTCAAATGTGTAATATCTTTTCCAATAATGTGATGGTTCTAAAATCACTATCGATAACAAAAATTATCATTCAAAAACACTTTTTTAATTATAACGAAATCATTTTTGATAGTGTGAAAGCAAACATTAAAATGGTTTGTTATTAAACGCTTATAATACTTAAATCATATTGCCTAAAAACACATCTAAAAGAATCCTAAACATGTTGTCAGAATATTCGACTGAATTTACATTATAAAGTAGAGAATTTTCTTGGCAGGGCCAAAGCTTGTTCTCTTCGAAAAAGGATATCGTCAGTAAGTTGACATGTTCAGCGACTGGACGGTTAGTTTTTAGTGAAAGTTTAACCATTTCTTTCGGCTAAATATATGGATTATGGTTCTAAGTTTGAGTGTTTTTGATAAGCCCTCATGGTTTTTCTTTTGGTCCCCAAAAGGCCTCATACCAATAGAAATAGTGTCCCTCACTTATAAACCCATGATCTTCCCCTTATCTAGCCGATGTGGGACTTTAGTCGCACTCCCAACAATTTTATTTTACTTGAAATAGTCCATATTAGTTTAAAAGCTTCCATTTAATATCCTATGTTATTAAATCTCTCAATTATACCTTTTAAATATTAAATATGGCTGATAATCAACTTACACACCATCCTACTTAGTGAGTTAGAAGAAATTTAAAGATGACTTAAGAAAGGAAAAGCCAAAGAATTGTAGAATAGGAAATTAGTCTAAACTTTAATTTTCCTTTCCCATGCCACTTAGTTCATCCTCTAAATTATCAACTCACTAAGCATTCTCCATCAACCATATTTAACAAATTTTTTTTTGAGTTCAACAACAACATTTAAGGTGGAGGGATTCGAACCTCTGACCTTTTGGTAGAAGATACATGTCAATTACCACTGAGCTATGCTTACTTTGGCCAACCACATTTAACATCTATTAATGTAAACAATATTATTAGAAAATGTTAAAAGATAACGAAGTTATAACTACTAAAATTATGTATATGATTTGAAGTGCAGGTTTTGCTCATGCGAGGGCATTTTGGGAAATGACACATCCCTAAGTGGGAAGGTGGTTCTTTGCTTTTCTGGATTATCTGATGTGGATGCTACGGTGGCGGCGGCGACGGCGGTGAAAACAGCAAAAGGGAGTGGGCTGATTATCGCCGGCCAACACGACGATATCTTGTTTCCATGTGGTGAAGACTTCCCATGCATTGTAGTGGACCCTGATGTCGCCACCAAAATACTTTTCTACGCTATGGACGCTGGCCGGTAATTAACCAATACTGTACGTTCTTACCAATTTAATATAATATAATATAAGAGGAAAAAAAAAGTAATTTTTAACATAAACTTTCAATTTCATCATGAAGCTTAAACTTAAATAAACTTAAATAAATGTTGCAAATTTTACCCTTCTACTCAATTTTTACTATTTTACCCATTAATTTTAGCAAAAAGGAAAAAAACTCCTAGAATTCATTAATTTCAATTAAAATCAAACTTTTGCCAAAATTTAGTTTACTCAAAATTGATTATTGAACTCTTCAAAAGCTAATAAATTTAACAAAAAGATAGCTCTAATTTGTTCTTGTCTAAAGTTTCCATCAATTTTTTATTAGACATATGTTTTCTAAATATATATATTTAGAAAACATATATATATAAATTTAAGGTAGAGTTGGCAACATTTATCTAAATTTGAGGGAAAATTTTATGAAATTGAAAGTTTAACATAAAAACGATACACAGTTGCCGAATTCACGGGTACAAGTTGATATTTTTCCTGTAATATAAAACTACTCTCTGATCATAATAAAAGAGAAAGCTCAAATATTAGCCAATAACTCGTTCAAGTTTGATGCAAGTTTAAAACTTTTTTTTTTTTTTAAAATTTTTCCTTCATGGTTTTAATAATGCAGTATAAAATGATCGACCATCTTATTTTAATCCCACTAAATAATGTCATAAGTACTGGAAATTACTTCGATTGAGAGAACAATAATTTGAAAGTGAACAGTAAAAAGAAGACAAAAAAGTAGGTCAAGCTTTGGACAAATTATTCAATGACAAAATTATATTGTTTTCTTTTGACAAATTATTCAAGCTGTGACTACTTTTGTTTTCTTTTGATAAAATTGTTGTGACACAAATTCAATCCACACGTATTTATAGGGTCCACATCACGACAAATTATTCAATGAGACCGCCACAATGTGGCTGCCTCATAATGACTTTTGGATGTAGATTCAATAATTTTCATGCTCTCTTATAATCATTGGATATAAATTCGAGGTACTTCTCTCTCTAAATCCAACGGTGAAAAACTACCAGCTACATTGTGGCGGCCTCACTGAATAATTTCTCCCACATCAGCCACAAGCTAATTCATACCTGAAAAGCTTGCTAATCTTTCTTTTTTTTTTTTTGAGTTCGAAAAGCTTGCTAATCTAATAATGGTTTTGTGCCTGCAATAATCGAATTTCTTTCCCCTGCGATATAATATAGCACTTATTATTATTTTTTTAAGTACTTCCTAAATAAGCACTTTAAGTGATTATTAAACCGTATTAAATAACAAATCAATTTAGTCTTTGGTTCTACCATCTTATTAATATTTTTTAAGTACTTCTTATATAAGCACTTTAAATGAGTGGTTTTGGCTTGTTCTAAAATACCTCTATGTTACTTCTAAACATTAGATTTTTAGTAGATAATGCATTTTGTCATGACGAAAGTTCTTCTAACGGTGTGAAAAACACTTTCAAACATTATTTAATTCATCAAACTTGTTGACTTCAAACTAAATGAATGGATTTTTAAAAATAAATAAATAAATGAAGGGTATGTTTGGATTACCTTCTAGTTTAAGTACTTTTTAAAAAAATATTTTCAAAAATAATAATTTTATATCTTACATTTTAAAAAAATACTTTAAATAATAAGTTTTCTTGATTGTACTATATTGAAAAGTAATTATATTAATTACAAATATGTTTTTTTTTTTAGGTTTTCGGTTAAACACTTAGAAGGATTTTTTTAGATAATCTACTCTCAAGAATTCTTCAAAAACAGTTTTTTAAATTAATTCAAGCTTTTTAATATTCTTTTTATTTATTAAGATTTAAAAAAAATACTTTTGATCATCTAAAATAATTCAAGAAGCTATACTAAACACACTTTAAATTATTATTTTTTTGCAAAAGAACTTATAGAAATACTGATTTTGTTTAAAAAGTATTTTTTCCAATTAAACACTAGAAATGTTGTATAGTAACTTTTTTTTTTTTTTTTTTGGGGAAAGCAATCCAGTGGTAAGGCTGAGCCATGCAAGAACCTTCATAGGCAAGCCTATATCAACCAAGTTAGCCTATTTCTCATCCAGAGGTCCAAATTCTGCTTCACCTGCAATTCTCAAGGTACATCTTTCTCTATTTTTTTTTTTTTTTGGAAAAGAGGTACATCCTTTTTATTCTTATCATAACTGTGTCTTAATTCAATAAAGATCAAATTATAAATTTAGCCTTATAATTATAGGTGTGTTTATTTAATCTTTAAATTATGAAAAATTTTAGTTATATCACTATAACTTTTAATTTTGAAACTCAAAATTCTCTGACATTGACATTGTTTTTTTAAGTTCAATAACATTTGGTGGTAATAACATCTGGAGGTGGTGTGATTCAAACCTATGACTTCTTGGTCATAAGCCCATACTTCATTAACATAATGCATTGATTAGACTATAATTTAATTTGACATGACATGAAACAAAAAAGTAGGCCAATTGGATAAAATAATGTCACACAAGCAAAAATTCTTTCTTTGATAACATAGCAAATGATTTTTTTTTTAATATATGTTTACCTTATTATTACTTTTTTTTTTTAATCTAGTTGGCATAGTCCTTAAGGTCAAGTTATACAAAAATGTCACTCTATAGTCCAATCAAGATATCACCTTAATATTTAATTAATAATGTTAACGATATAGGAATATTAGAATTACAAAAGAGTACAATTTTAGTCATTGAGGTTTGATTTAGGTTGCATTTGGGCTCCCTAAATAAACTTGACATTTTTACTTCTGAGATTTGAGATAATCTCGACTCTAGTTCCCTCTTGTAAAAGTTGAAGGCAAGGATCAAAATGTCCACTTTATTGTTGAAGGCAAGGACCAAAATTGTTAACCGCAAAGACTAGAAACAAGATTATCCCAAACCTCAAGGATAAATATGTCAAGTTTGAAATACTTCAAAGAACCAAATGCAATCTTAGTCAAACTTGAGATGTTAAAAGCCTTTTTTTTCTTTCTATAATTAAAATTTAAAGTTCAAACACTATTTGAAACTTTTAATATTCAATGACAGACTAAATAAATATAACAAACAAAGCCAACAAAGTTTTGGAACAAAAAAATTGTTAATTCTACCTTAAATTTACGAATTTTATATAAATATTATAATATAAAAATGTATTTTTAAACATAGCTAAAATTTCAAAAAATAACCTAAATAAAATCCAACTCATAAAAGCACGATAATAAAAATAAATTTTTTTCTATAATCATAAAAATAAATAAATAAAAGAAGAAACATGCTATCTAGTAAAGTTTGTATACATTTTTTAAAAATTACCCCAACATTTTGGTTTCATTGGTGAGGTGAGCAGCCGGACATAGCGGCGCCTGGATCCAACATTCTGGCAGCTATTTCTCCACACAATATTTTGAACGATAAAGGGTTTGCATTACTATCAGGAACTTCAATGGCCGCACCTCATATCTCTGGCATTGTGGCTCTTCTTAAATCTCTGCATCCTACTTGGTCACCAGCCGCCATTAAATCAGCCATCATCACCACTGGTAACCACTGGCACCTTCTATCCTTATGTGACCCTTCTCGATTGAAACCCTCTACAAAAATAAACCCTAATTTAAGTCACAACAAAACTAGCAAATTTTTCAAAAATGAACCATTTGGTTAAAAACTACTTTTGGTCCCTAAACTTTTCATAAAAGTAACAATTTAGTACCTGAACTTTATTTTGTAACAATCTAGTCTCTGTACTTTCAAATTTATAACAATTTAGTCTCTAAATTTTAGTATTTAACAATTTAGTCCTTGTACTTTCAGATTTATAGCAATTTAATTCGTACCATAAATAATTCCATCAAAATTAATGTCGATTTTTATTATTTAACGATTTAGACTTTGTTGCATATAAACATACTAGGTCCCTAATTAGTTTATTGACCTACTTATATAAGAAATCTCATTAAATTTTAACGATAATTCTCCCAAAAAAGACTAAATCATTACAAATTTTAAATTATATGGACTTAAATTGTTACATACTAAAGTTTGGAGACTAAATTGTTACAAAATTGAAAGTACAAAGACTAAATCGTTATAAATCAAAGTTCATGGAATAAATTGTTACTTCTATAAAAGTTCAACGACCAAACTTCTAAATTTTTATACAATCTTTTGACTCTAAACATTTAGGGTAAATTTATATATATATCTACAAAATTTTAACTTTCAAACTAAAGAGAGCAATTGTTCCTCCTTCCTTTTTCGCTCTACTTTTGATTATTCAGCATGGACAAAGGATCCTTCAGGAGCACCCATTTTGGCTGAGAGCTCACCCCCGAAAGTCGCCGACCCATTCGACTATGGTGGTGGAGTGGTGAACCCCAACGCCGCCGCTGACCCTGGTCTCGTTTATGATTTGGACACCACAGATTACATATATTACCTTTGCAGCATGGGTTATATGGTCTCAGACATTTCTCGCCTCACAAAGAAAAAAACAAAGTGCCCGTTGAATAGACTCTCAGTGTTGGATTTGAATTTGCCGACCATTACAATACCTGCACTCACCAACTCCACCACCGTGACTCGAACAGTGACAAATGTAGGGAACTTGACCTCCGTTTATAGGGCAGTGATTGAGGCTCCACTCGGCACCAAGGTGAGTGTCAACCCTCGAGTGTTGGCTTTTAACTCCAAAGTGAAAAAGGTTTCCTTTAAGGTTACCATTTCCATTGCCATCCATAGGAACAATGGCTATTCTTTTGGAACCTTAACTTGGACCGATGGACTGCATCTCGTCAAAAGTTTCTTGTCTGTACGAACTGATCTCCTTTGATCCTATGGGCAACAATGATGTATCCTATGCAATTACAAAACTTTATGCTAGTTTATAATGCGAGAAAAAAATGTTTGTTTCTTGAAATTTCACTGTGCTATTTTATAACTGTCATGAAATTTTTAAAAAAGAAATGGTTATTCTTGCAACGTGATCGCGATGCGGAACGGTTGACATCTTCTTTTAAGGATTTCTTGAAATAAAAAAAAATTAGGAGTCGCAAACAACCATGCCAAGGGCATGATATAGGTCACCATTTTTTTTTTTAAAATGATTTGTATAAATTAGAATAAGTTCGGGAATTGTTTTTGCATAGGGATGGTATTAGCACCCTAAACGATATCCGTTTAAAAATAGTTACCATATATTTTCTTATGTTATCCAATTATTTTATTAAGAAATGGTTCATTATTATATACCATTTTATTAAGAAATGGTTCAGTATGTATGTATGTATGTAATCTTATTTTTTTTTTTTAAAAATGTCTCAACTAATCTTAACATTAAAAATAAAGCGAGTCTTATATGGTGAGTGGGGTTATAGTTATGAATTTATTAACATGTAGGATTTTTTTTAAATAAAAGAAAATTTTCACCTCAAAGATTTTAGAAAGTTTACAATCTCAACACCATCCTAAGATTTTACATGATATTATTTAATTTGTCAAAAGTTAAATAATGATTAATTTGAGAAAAACCTTACGAGAATATTCGTGTAGCTATATGGGAACTGAAATTCCATGAAAGCAAATTACTCAACCGTCAAAATAATTTTTTTTTTTTAAAAAGAAATGATTTTATCGAAGGATTTTTTTAACACACACGTCTTTCTTAACAAAACATTTGAATTCAATTCCAAAAATAAAACATGTTTTTGAAAACTTTTTTTTTGTTTTCAAAACTTGGCTTGGTTTTTAAAAACATAGATAAAAAGTAGATAACAAAGCAAGATCCAAAAACATAGTGAAAGTAGTATTTATAGGTTTAATTTTCAAAAATCTAAAAACTAAAAAATAAATGGTTATCAAATAGGGCCTTAACAATCTCAAAAATTGTTCCAACTTTTTACAATAGTTAACCAGATCTTGTAAGAGATTGAACCCCTCACAAAATAATTGATGATTTGTCATTGGTGTTGCGACTTATTGGACAAAGCATCTAAGATGTACGTGATACTTGTAAACATGTTTAACTCTTGGTGGAGCTTAAGTGGGTTTATATTGTAAGAACAAATCTTAATAGAAGATAATTGGCAATTTGTTTGTGTTGTAGGACCTCCCCACAAAGCCTCTACATCAACATGATAAGGAGAGTAATTGTCACTATATTTTTCATGAAAACATATATTACATACATGAGGTCGCACCAAATAACCATACTTTTCAACATGCAACACGACATGAAAAATATATATCAATTCAATCATATATAATTTAAACATATAATCAAATGTCATATGAATATCAACCTAGCCCAAGCATATACTACTTACATAGTCACGAATACAAAAGTATTGGTTGGGTCAAGAATTAAGGGAGAAATTTTGGTCATAAATTTTTTTAAAATAATTGAGGATGAGATAGTTTAGACTCAACCTATGGTTTCTATTATAGAGATTGTGAGGAACTAATTTGATCATGTTCAAATTCAACCTCCAATTTTCGATACGATTTTTTTATTTATATTTTCTATTTTTAATTAAGAGATATTTTAATAGATAATTTAATTATCTTTTAAATTAATTATTTGATACTTACATTTCTATTCAATTTAGAAATATTCAAATGGGTAAAAACCTTAATTCATTGTCCTACATTAAAATACTAGTCTATTACCGTGTACATCGTCTTTATTATTATTTTTTTTTTGAAAGAAAATACTTCATTAAACTAAGGAGGAGCAACAGTCCTCACAAACAATATGCCTAACCCAAGAGGGGAAGTTTGAGAACCAAACCACAGGGTCATCCTCCGAAGAGGAGGAAGACGGGCCTATCCACTGTCTCCAAAAGCGCCACCCTCGCAAGAGAGTGGGTGATGACGTTACAAGACCTAGGGCAATATGAACAGCAGAAATCAAGCCACAACCCAAAAAAAGTCCCAATTTCATCTAAAACAGATTTTGTCTTAGAAATGTCTGAGCCAGGAAAATGTAACTCTAAAACTATCTCTAAGGAGTCCGTCTAAACTATAATTGATTGAAACGGATTGCTAGCCAGCTCACTGATCGAGCCCAAACTCGCAAGGATGGTAGTAGCTTCCAGCGCTTTGATCGGCCACTTCCTCTTCCAATGTTGATAACCTGCACAGATAGTAGATCCCCAAGAGTCACAAACTAGCCAACCAAGACCACCTTTTCCAGTTGCTTCACACCACGAGGCATCGGTGTTTAGCTTTAAGGTCCCAGGCGGAGGGGGGTCTAGTCATTCTGACTCACGTAGCTCTCGAACCTTGACGGATGAAGGAGGGCCTTCCCGAATCAACATACTCATCCAACCTCTTTTCAATCGCATCATAGATCTTCTAAAATCTGGCAAAAAACAAACTAGAAGACGTTTTAGAAGATTGAAAACACGTATTCCTGAAGTTCCAAATATTCCACATGATTATAATGGCCCAAGCGATCTTCTCTTCATCTAACTTCTTCGTCAGCCAACCCTAGAAATCCTTAGGAGTCCAAAAGTCCCTGCACGTAGAAAATAAATTTCTTAAGTTTGGTAAATAGCGTAGCCACACATCTAAAATGCCTTGTAAGTCCAAATTATATGAGTGGTCGACTCCACTTTCTTCCTACAAAACAAACAACACAAGTTAGCATTAATGTCTCTCTTTTGGATATTTTGGAAGGTTGGTATAGCATCATTAATGATTTTCCAAGCACAAGTCTTCACTCTAGGAATCACTTTAGCCTTCCACACTTTATTCTAGAAAACTTTTCCTTCACAAGTTTCCAAAGAGGAGGCCTCATTGTTCGATAGAAGGTTGGAGGCTAGATAATAAGCGCTCTTTACCGTGAAGAGGCCTGTTGGACTGAGGCTCCAAATTATTTCATCTTTAGCATTTATGTTCCCCAAAGGTATATTCAGAATATCCCAACATCAACTGCTGTGAAGTTTTTCCTAATAACACACATTTTCCACATGTTCTGGTCATCTAGGAAGCATTTTACTCTTTTATGCTTAGCCTCCTCCCTCACCCAAACTGGGGTTTTACTACCTTTCCTATTCAGCCAGGGATCTTTGTCAATCTTGATATGATTGCCATTACCCACTCTCCAACAATAGCCTTTTACAAAGAGCTCTTTTTCCCACATGATATTCTTCCAAGTTAAGGACGGGTTTGGGCCTAGTTTAGCTCCAAGGAAGTCCCCATCTTTAAAATATTTCCCTCTTAAGACAGAGGCTAAAAGGCTCCGCAGGTTCTTCAAGATACGCCAACTATGCTTAGCAAGCATGGCTTGGTTGAACAAAGACATCTCTCTAAACCCTAAGCCCCTATTTTCCTTACTTTTACACATATTCTTCCAACTCGCCCAGTGAGCCTTTTTTTTTCTACAACGAAGAGCTCCACCAAAATCGGGTGCAACATCTATTGATATCATCGCAGATCGACTGAGGGAGACGGAAGCAACTCATAGTATATAAAGGTATAGCTTGAGCAATGGCTTTGATAAGGACCTCATTTCCTCCCTAAGAGAAAAGCTTTTCTTTCCATATATGGAGAGCCTTCGAGGCTCTATCTCTGACTTTGAAGAAGAGCTTTCTTTTTTTTTTTTTTCACCCAGATTGGGAAGGCATCCCTAAATAATCACCTAGAGACTCCGCATAATTAACTCCCAATTATCTGCCCATTTCCCTCACTTTACCCTTTTTCACATTTTTACCGGTCATGAAAGAAGACTTAGTCAGGTTTACAATTTGCCCCCAAGATTTTTCATAAGTGTCCAGGATCTCTTTAATCTTTCTGCAATCATTTTCCTCAGCTCTATAAAACATAAGGCTGTCATCTGCAAAAAAAAAAAAAAAAAAAAAAAAAAAAAAGATGCGTGAGAGAAGGACAATAATTATTTAAACGAAGGCCTTTAAAATTAGAGAGAGATTCCTATCTGTTCAAAAGAACCGAGAAACCATCAACGCATATGAGAAAGAGATAGGCCGGGAGAGGGTCGCCCTATCTCAACCCCCTCTAAGGAGAGGAACCTACTTGAGGAGTTCCATTGATCAGCACTGAGTACTCTACCATTTGCAAGCAATCCATAATCTTCTCGATCCACTTCACTGCAAAACCCATTCTGCTCATAATATTTTGGAGGAACAACCACTCAACTTTGTTATAAGCCTTGCTCATATCTTCATATCAACCACCCCTTCCTTTCCCTTTCTTCTAGAATTGAGAGCGTGGATGCATTCAAATCCCAATATTACATTGTCAGAAATAAGTCTCCCCGGAACAAAAGCAGACTGAGACGGAGAAATAATCAAATGTAGCACTTTTTTCAACCTGTTAGTGAGGACCTTTGCTATGATTTTATATATGACATTGCAAAGGCTTATGGGAGGATAATCAACCATATGGGTAGGATTTTTAATCTTCAGAATCAGGGAAATAAAATATTTGTTCAATGGCCTCACACTTTCCCCTTCATTAAGAACTTGAAGGCAAAGTCTAACAGTTTCATCACCCACCTCTCCCCAGTAGTGTTGAAAGAACATTGCATGAGCCCCGTTAGGCCCTGGGGCTTTCCCAAAGTTCATTGATTTTAATGCTCTCTCGATTTCCTCTCTATTGAACTGGAGCAATAACTCCATATTATTCCTTTTCGAGATATGGTAGTATGGATTCCTTCTAGGACTCTATTCATAGCCTTATCACACGGTTTGGAAGTAAGGAAGAGTTCCTTAAAGTGATCCACTGCCACTTTTTCTATGTCCTCCTCACTCTCCACCCACCTCCCATTCTTGTCATACACACCTAACAACTGGTTCCTCTTATTCCTGCTTGATGCTTTTGAATGAAACCACTTTGTATTCCTGTCGCCACTATTAAGCCATAAATCTCTAGATCTCAACCTTCAATATTGCTCCTCCTCTTCAATCAGACCATCCAGAGCTATTTCAGCATGTCTAATATGATTAGAATTGTTGTTAGAGTTTGTGAGGAGGAGGGACTTGATCTCAGCCTCTTTCCTGGTCAAAGCCCCATTCAGGGAGCCATTCAGCCTGCTTTTATTCCAAGCATAGAGCTTCTCGAGGAAACTTATAATTTTCGAGTTATACAACTGTACACTTCTTCCCTTGTGCTTCTCCCAATGATCTTTTATAATCAATTTGCACTCTTCGAACTTTACCCAACTTTCTTCGAACTTCACACCCTTTTTTTTTGAACTTGCTATGGCGACTGTTTTCTTTTATCTTCAAAGTAATGAGAATAGGTATGTGGCCTGAATTATGAAAGTAAGTGTTCCACCTTCACAGTTTGCACCCAACTTTGACAGTTAGAATTGATGAGGAACCTGCCAACCTTTCTCTTATGCTATTTCTGTCCCTTCTATTTTTGACCCAAGTAAAACAGTTGCCTCTAAACCCCAGGTCAATAAGATTGCATTCATTAACCACCTCTCTGAAAGCCGCCATTTGATTATCACTGCGCATCACTCCTCCATCTTTTCATTAGTAAACATGATTTCGTTGAAATCTCCCCCAATGACCCAAGGAAGATTCCCCTGCTGACTCAATCTCTCAAGAAGGTTCCACGAATCCACCCTCCTTTCCTTGACTGGACTTCCGTAAAAGCCCATAAACCTTCACCACCCTTCTTGGCTCTGAACTGTGGCATCGATATGGCCCTCAGAAGAGGAAGAGATCGTTACATCAATCTCCTCATTCCAGAGGAGAATTAGACCACCTTTGTTTCTATCACTAGGAACACATTAGCCAACATCAAAATTCAATTGAGCTTTTATTCTATTCATCTTTACTTCCTCACACTTTGATTTCGAAATGAAAACTAAAGAAGGGGATTTGCTACATATTTCTTAGCGGAGCTCCCAGATCATTCGGGAGTTCTCCAGCCCTTGAACGTTCCAGCATAATATTTTCATGGCGTCCGGCGGGGCTAGTAACCAGCCTCCACTGATATCCCTTTGTTACAAACAAAGTCTTGTCCGCAAATCTTTTTTGAAACATGCTCCCCCTCATCAACCTCATCTAGTTCCATTTAGTGCTTATTTCCCACTGTCAGAGTACCACTGTGCTCCCCTTCTCTGTTTACTTTTTCACTTCTAGCCATCCTCTTCCATTTTTTTCTTGTTGCATTTTGCACTCCTTCTGGTTTAAGAGGCTTATTGCCATCCATTTTCTTATTTCCCTCACTAAAAGCTATTTCTGAGCCCACATTACTCTCACTATTTGCAGCCCAAACCCCATGTCCATTACGTTGACTCAATTCCAGATTAGACACTGGCCCATTGGGTTTGGGTCCCTTTTTTGGCTTTTTCTCTTTCAGAACGATCGCATGCACATTGTCCAATCTAGCATTGAATTTTTCCTCTTTTTTTTATTCTGATTTCAAAAGCTTCTCTATCACCTTGTTTGCCCTTTTCTGGCTCAATTTCTTGGTTCAATAGCTTTTGGGTACAAGGGCTATTACTATTTTTTAATAAACAATTCGACTACACCTCTTTTCCTTCCGTCATCTTCTCCGGCACTAAATTTCGGCCATTTCTCAGCCTCTCAACCTCTGCTGTCTGTCGCTCGTCTCTCTATTCATATAACACGCTGCCTTCTACAACTTGTTCATCGCCTCTCCCTTTATTTTGTCTTCCCCTATCTCTGCCTCTTTGCGAATTTCCTCTTAATTCAATTCTACCTTCTGGCCCATGTTCTTGGACAATTCTCTTATCGATTCCTAATTCTTGCATCCATCCGCCAAACTAAACCTCTCCCTCTGACTCTATTTCTGCCTTTTCACAGTCCTTGGTCTAGTGTCCTAGTCTTCCACAAGTAAACACATAAACCTAGGAGCTTCTCGTAGGTAATTGGGGACTAGACCTATTCTCTCATCGATCCCAATTTAACCCTTACTGCCATCTTTAAAGGTTTACTCACATCCAACCTTATGCTAACCTTTAAGGATTCCCCCCCCCCCCCCATAGTCCTCTCGTCTTTCAAATTGACACCTTCATATACACCCACTTCATTCCCAAGAGCTACCGCCGTTCTCCTAGAAAAACCTGCCACAGGTAAGTTATGAAAATTGATCCAGAAGGGGGTGTACATGATTTCAAGTTTTGGAATCTTGCTAAATCCTTTCACCTCTTCAAACAAGAGGAGCACTTTGTTGAAGATCCATAACCCATCTCTGATCACTCGGAGTTTTTCCCTCTTTGTTGCAAACGTACAAATAAAGACTCATTTCCCTGCTTTGTCTATCTATATCCCTTCTTCTGTATTTCATATTTTTGGCATCACCACTTTGAAAACTTCCAACACCATGGTCTTTCCGGTAAGGACTTTACAAGCCACGGTATTTTCATGATTTCGATCATAGTTATCAATCTCTTCATCCCCAATTTCTACGATAGCATCTTTCCTTTCTTCCGTCAGATTGAGTTTTGCTGATTGCTTAAATATCTCTGAATCTGCCATAGAGCCCCTCAATAAAACCCCCAATAAAAACCCCCCAGATCATCGAACGGATCCCTAAACTAGTTGCTCATAAAGTTCTCTCGGGGGGAGATCGCTTCAGAGCCCTTATCTTCTTTACTTCATTTAATTTTAGAATAACATAAAATTTAATATGAATTTAATTATGTTCTAAACAAAATAAGTTATTTAAAAATATAGTAAATAATTTAAATATACCATAAGTTTTTTTTGACATATTATAAATTCTATATTTATTTTTAAAATTAATATGTTTTTTAAGAAGTATAAAATATAATATAAAATAATAATATATTTATTTTGTTGTAGTTGTAGTTATTATTATTATAAGAAAAATAAGAGAAAATTAATGAAGAATCGTGACCTATTTAATAAAATTGATGTGTGAAGAATTCAAATTAACTAAATTTTGAGCATGAATAAACATTTGAAATATAAAAATATAACATTAGTTATAAAATAACAAAAAAAATATGGCACACGATTTAATTTCTTAAAATATAATTCGTCTTATACCGCATTATAATAACTTCAACAAATCAAAATACCATGTTCTATTGAATTGTACTTTAGACCTATAAATCTAACAAACCGTGTGATACAAAAAGTAAAGAAAAAAGATAAAACCTAAGTTAAAAAAAGTGGAAAGAATCACTTATCTAGTTGTACAAAATGGATGATTAGCAAACCTTTTGGAGTTCTAAAACTTAATTTTAAATTCTTTGAGATATCTTTAAAATTTTATAAATGAATGCAAAACTTTTCATATTCCATCTCTATTTTTTTAGTCCTATATTCCACCTTTTTACCTTCTTTTCATTTATCAACAATTATTGGTGTGCATTTAAATTCTCATTAACTCAATCTAATTTTCATTCAATTATAATAATTTATTTATGTAAGATTTAATTGTTTTTAACATCTAAAAAAAATTAGATGGAAAAAGAACCATTTTGTTAGTTGTAGGAAACTGAAGAGTTACGACACTTTTTGAAATTGTAAAATTTCATTTTAAATTCCATTATGTTATCTTTAAATTTTTATAAAATAAATCTAAATCTTTTCACATTCTATCTAAAGTTTTTCATATTCCACCTCTTTACCTTCATTCCTCTATCAACAATTATGAGTATATTTAAATCTTCATTATCCAATCTAAATTTGTATAAATTATAAATTTTTATTGTAAAGTTAATTTTTATTATTTAGAAAAAATGCACTTTTGATTCCTGAGGTTTGAGGTTGATGTCTATTTGGTTCTTGAGGTTTCAAACTAGACACTTTAGTCTCTAACGTTTGGAAAATGATTCTAAATGGTCTCTGCATTAACTTAGGGCATGTTTGATAGGCAATTTGAAAATAGAATTTTGAAAACAAGGGATTCAATGAAAACGAAGTTGTATTTCATATTTTAAGATATGTGTCTGATAGTATATTTAGAAATTGGATTCTAATTTAAACAATTGTTCAAAATGTATTCTATAATATATTTATTAGACCATGAAACTAGCTGTAATTGCAAAACTAAATATTAGGTTGAATATAAACCATTATTAATTAATTTGTTAAATATAAACCATTATGAATTAATTTATGAACATGTTTTTTGCTATAAATTTTGTATAATTATTATTTTACATTATCATACAATTTATAATATATTATATTTTACATATTTTAATTTAACAAAAATAAATTGAGTTTATAACATGAAATACTATGTTTATTTTTAATATAATTATGCATTTTAAATTTTGAAATTCAAAATCTAGATACAATGAAAACATAAAAATGTTGTTTCAGAATTTGCACTATTTGGATCACATAATCCAAAAACAGTTTTTGAAAACACATCTATCAAACGCATATTCACTTAACTCAGTGAATCCAAAAACATAAAACAGAATCCAAATTGCCTACCAAATAGACTTCAAATTAACCTAATGGAAAAATGATTGTACTGTTATTTGTTGACATGGACTGCATGACATGTCATATCTTTTAATTAAGTGGCACATGAGTTGGAAAAATATTAAATTATTGGGCAAAAATTTATCTCCCAAATGTCTCTTCTCTCCAACTCTTGTAAAAGAACGCAGAATAGGTGCTGCAGCCATTGTTGTCTGCCGCAACCCATGCAACAGCCACTGTTTTATCCTTTGAAACTCTATTCTCCCATAAGATTCTTAGTTGTTGGGTTCAACCTTTACCAATTATACGAAATTTCCTTCCAATTAGATTTCCTTTTTTTTTTTTCATAAATTTCATAGCAATAGCTATGCCAGTTGGGTTGAAAATTTTCAAACAAAACACGGAACTTTCTTGAGCTATTGAAATTGGGGAATAGTTATATGGGTTTTGTGTATATAAGAAATAAGAGGGGAGATCCACTCCTCCGAGAAGATACTGCACAACTCAAAGCATCATGAAGAATAGCAAGATTATGTATGGAATTTTAATTGAAGGGCACACTCCAAAAGAACAAATTTCAATTGGAAGTTTTTTGTTACAGGCCTTACGCTAGGGATTTTTTATTTTCTTTGGAGTTTTAACAGAATTTTAATTGGGTTTCATCAATGGGATATATTGATATACAACTTCAACTAAAATTGCGTTTTGAAAATGTTGGCTTCATCCATTCATTTCATTAATTGAAGATCGAGTTTTGAAAACGTTGGTTATGGCAGACGCCTCCAAAGAAAAAGTACCCCGTTGGAATGAAGATGACGATTGCGACAAACAATGACTAAATCGACAGGCTAGGGCACTAGTTTGCGTTATTTGCGATCCATTCATTTTTTTTGTTAGGTTAAGTTAAATCAAGGACTATTAAGAATCACTTTCCAAACTTTCGAGATTAAAGTGTCTATTTTGAAACTTCAAAGGACCAAATAGACATCAACTCCAAACCTTAGGGACCAAAAATACATTTTGTCATTATTTTCAACATCTAATTTTAAAAAAAAAAGGTATTACCATATATTCATTTTTGAAAATGTTAATTAATTAATCTAAATATTGTGTTCTCTTTTAGTTCATCTAAATATCGTGTTACAGTTATATTTATTTGGATAAATTATAGAAAATACAACTGAATTATGGGTCTCATTTCAATAATACCCCTAAGCTTCAAAAAATTTCAAAAATATCCCTGACCTGTAAAAAATAGTAAAAAATACTCTTACTATTAAGAAGTTTTGGATGGAAAACGTTAGAGTTTCATTAATACCCTTGACCTTTCAAAAAAATTCAAAAATACCCTTAGTAGAAAACATTTCTTCTTTTTCTTCTTCTCTCTACAAATTTTTCCTCCATGAAAATTAATGCAAGATTTTACTTATAAAGGCTATGTGCAATAGAACACCAAATGAAACACGAATTTGAAATCTAGTATTTTCTTTTTAAACTTGTAAAGAAGATAAGTGGGAGGAAAAAATAAGAAGTTTTTTTTTTCCCCTCTTTTTGCTCTCTTTGTTTGTGTGTGTTAGTGATAAGCAGAAGATTAATATGGTTTTCAATTACACTGAATGGGTGGTGAAGGAAGAAAGGAGCAAGTTTTTTTTTTTTTTTTCTAGAGAGTTATGGGGAAGGCTATGGTTATGGATTTTGGGATTTTTGAGCTTATTGGTCAAATTGTTGCTATTACCTTTCAAATGCTAATAAACTTGTTGAAGATGAGTTTGGTCTAGGTTACAAGGTTAATTAATCAAAAGTTTGATATGTGATTTTTTTTAAAAAAAAAATATTTAAGAAGGTTTTTTGAACCCACTATATGATAATATTTTTATTCATTTTGCCTAAAATGAATTTAGAGAAAGCTAATGGGGTAGTGACTGGTGAGAAAATGGCAGTGAAAAAACTATCAACAAAATCAAGTCAATAACATGAAGAATTTAAGAATGAAGTAAAAGTCATCTTGAAGCTTCAACATAAGAATCTGGTCAGGCTCTTGGGATGCTGTGTTGAAGAAGAAGAAATACTTCTCATTAATTTTCATAGAAGAAGAATTTGCAAAGAGAGGAGGAAGAAGAAGAAATATTTTCCAGTAAGGGTATTTTTTAAATTATTTGAAAGGTTAATGTTATTAATGAAATTTTAACGTTTTCCATCCAAAACTTAACAATAAAGGTATTCTTGAACGTTTTTGAAAGGTCAGGGGGTAGTTTTGAAAATTTTTAAAGTTCCAGAGTGTTGGAATAGAAATTTTGACCAGCCAGAAATTGCCACGCTAGAAATTGCCACGTCATTACCCAACATTGACGACGAAATTATATTTAATTAGGGATTAATAAAATTTGTAAGGATCTCTGAATTAAATTGTGGCAAATTCAAATATACAATTAGGTTATATGAAATTTAGACCAATGCAAAGCAAAAGTAGAAGGCCCAATTAACAAAGTCCGGACCCAATCAAAAGGGCTAGACCCAAAGTCAACCTGGTCCAGTCTAAAGGCTAGGCCAAAGTCAACCAGTCACAGTCCGACAGACAAGTTCAAGCCCACCTGGAGGCCTTCAAGAACTCTATAAATATAGAGCTCCCTCCTCCATTAGAAGGGTTTAGAACTGAAGAAACTCAGAGAGAATTTAGAAACAAACTGTGAAAGTCTCCAGAAGCTCTTGAAGATCAAATACTGTTTGAACGTAGAACACTTCTCGAAGATAAAAAACGATCCAAGAATATCAACAAGCCAGAGATCGATCATCAACTCGATCAACAAGCCAAAGGTCGATCATCAAAGAAGATCAATAAGCCAGAGGTCGATCATCCAAGATGATAAACAAGTTAAAGACCTTCAAGAAGTTACAAGCCGAAAAGCTTCAACAAGCTATAAGTTGAAGATCATTCGAAAGCTACAAGCTGAAGACCTTCAAGAAACTACAAGCTGAAGACCTTCAACAAGCTACAGGCTGGAGACCTTCATGAAGCTACAAGCTGAAGACTTTCAAGAAGTTACAAGTCGAACACCTTCAAGAAGGTACAAGCTGAACACCTTCAAGAAGCTACAGCTGAAGATCTTCAACAAGTTCAAAGTTAAAGACTTTTCACAAGTTCAAAGTTGATGATTCAACCTCGAGAACAATCGTTTCAGCCCTCGAGTTAAGTATACATATGCGATAAAGAATCAAAGGACCATATAGTAGAGATTGTCACCGGCCACTATATTCAAATTAATACAAATACAAATTCATTCCACGTGTCTTATTTCTTTGTTGAAATATTGTGTGAACAAGGGATATTACTGAAATAAGACCTATAGTCTAAGAGTATTTTCTATAATTTAGCCTATTTATTTAAATATCACATTTTTATAAAATGTAATTAATGGATAATAATAACTTACTCCAAGCTAAATTATTTACCAAATAAAATATTATATTATATAAAATAATAACTTTATATCATATTAATTTTTATTCTTTTTATTCTTGAGTTCAATGTAATTAAAAAAAAATATAACTAATGAAGAATAATTTTCTAAAATTAAAATTTTTAAATAGAATATTGTAATATTACAAAATAAAAACATTATATTATATGCTGATCTTTATTAATTTCATTTTTAGTTTAATGGTTATATTCAATACTTTCCAAAAAAAAAATAGAGTTATCGGTAATGTTTTTTTTTTTTTAAATTTTATTTATTTAAAATTAAATTTAAGTAATTCATTTATTATTGATAAACTCATGGTTAATGATACACAATTTGTAATTTTAGGTACTAGTCTGCAACAAGTGGGATGCATGTAGTATTTGTCATTTTATTTTTTCAAATTTAAAAAACAGACTTTTCTCACAATTATTATAAAGTAAATATGTATTTTTAATTCTAGTAGAATTCATATTAAATTCATGGTAAATATCATTCAATAATATTATGAACGATAAATTGAGTGTAGTTGAGATTCAAAAATGAGTTAAAATAAAAAAAAAAAAAGGACTAATATTTTTGTTGTTCTCATGGAAATTATTGTAGACAATGTACCTATTATGTAAAAAACTATATTTATACATTATGTAAAAAACTATATTTTGAATTGTTTGCACAGAGGTAACTTTTATATAATATTAATGCTTATTCTTTTCATTTTTCTAACATTTCAAATATTTAGGTACATCTTTACACTTGCCAAGATTTTAAAATTAATTATCTTATTACTTTAAATTAACCAGTAATAATTAAATAAAAATAAATTATCAAAATATCATAAATAAATGACCAAAAGGCTGTTTGTATGTCTATGTCCTGTCATACTTAAACTCTTTGCATTTTTTACATTTTCAAATACTTTGATAAACCTTTGCACTCATCAAGATTCACCCTTTATTATTCATTCACTTTTAAATCTTCATAACTATATTATTTAAAAAACCCTATATGAAAATATATTGTTTAAATTATACAAATTAGAAAAAAAAAACAAAAACAAAAACAAAAGCAAATGCCCAAAAGATAAGCTAGCCTATTTTATTAAAAAAAAAAAAAAGAATAACAAAAGAAAAATGCCATGGTAATCCTTAAAATACAAATTAGAAAAAATCGAAGAAAAAAATAGGCCACCCGTTAAAAAAACAAAAACAGCACAACCCATTTTATTGAAAAAAATAAAAAGTAGAAAATGTAATGAAACCCTAGAACTACCCTCATCCCTCCCTCTTCGTTTTTCACGTCGTCTGCTATGCTATCCTTCATCTTCCTCCCTCTTTCAAAGGATATGTCTCTCTTGCAAATCTTCACATGTCGTCCATATGATCACCAGTGCTAGCCAATTACGTCCATCACAACGATATAGTAGCGTCAATTGCCCTCCCCTTCGAGATCCATATCAATCATTGGGCTTTTAAGAATCGATTGATCTCATCTCCTAGATCTTCATTGGGTTTTTAGCATCAATATTGCTCATGCCTCCATCGATTCGCTTGTAAGGTTTTAGCCCTCCCTAATTGCATTGTTCATGCCTCCAGTAATTTTATTGACCATCTATTGAAAATTTTTTAGTACAACAAAAATACTGAAAATTTTATTGTAAATTTGGAGAAACTAATCACAATTAAGAGAGATTGAAAAAAAAAAAAAACTCTTTGAGTTCTCCTCTTTTCAGAAGCCCTCTCTCACTTTCAACTGTTTGAAAAAGGCCAAAAAAAAACCTACAAAGAAACTATTCCATTGAGCAATATTGCTAGCCGAAGGAGATGAAAATTTTCCTTGCTTCGCCAAATAGTTGTTCGATAACAATTTTTTTTGTTTGTGTTCAGATCTTTGATGGTACTTTTCTCGGATTCTTTCACTAAATCGATCTGCTGACTTTTTTGTTCTGTACAAGGAGAGAATGGATATTTATATATTTAGAAAAGGGGAGGAAGATGAAGAATTGAGAGAGGGAAAAGTGTGGGTAGATGATGGGGAAGTGCAATGGGTTGAAGAAGTTGAATGGATTTTAGACTCATTTATCGTTAAAACTTCTCTATATTAAATATTGCTCAAATATTTAAAATCAGCAGTTACATGTCAATAGAATTCACTTAAACATTTTAAATGATTCACTAACAAAGGTTTTTGAAACTTGCAGGATCATTAAATTAAATAATTGAATAATAAGCATATAAATGATAGTTGTATTCATGGTATGGTATTGTGGTATTTAATGGGGAAGACGAATGGTTTACATTAAAAGAAGAAAAACAAAATTGAAGAGGAAGATAAAAGATGAAGTGCAATCTCACGACACTGGTTTGAAGGAGGAAAGAGAAAAGAGAAAAGACTAAAGGACACTATTGGCATTCATTCAAAAATAGAAAGGGTAAAATAGACACAAAAAATTTCGCCTCATTGTAGCTTTTATATATACTAGTGTATTACCACATGCAATTGAACCTATATTTTTTTATTTAGGAAAATTGTTATTAAGTACAATAAATTTTAAAATTAATTTAATATGCTTTTTATTTTTTTTGATGGTGGAATGTTTTAGGGCCCGTTTGGTTGGAGGGTTTTTAGGGGGGAATGGGCTTGGGAATTTGAAGTCCACGTTTGGTTGAAGCTTTTGATTTGTTTGCCTGGGAAAACTCTTTTCCCAGGCATCATTAATAAGCATAGATTAGAGTTTTCTTTATCCGTGCGAAATCACGGGTTTGTTGAAATCCCCCTCTTCTTCATACCTCTCTTCTACCTCTTCTTCTTCTCTGTTATTTTCTATTTTCTTTCCATTTTATTACCAAGTTTTCACATATTTTCCCACTATTTTCTTTCCATTTTATTACCAAGTTTTCGCATATTTTCCCACTTCTCTCCTTCCTCGATTCTCTGCAAATTTTCGAACCCTTAATCTCTCGAGAAAAAAGAAAAAATCGATTCTTCCGATTATCCCCTGCAAAAACAAAGAAACCCCATGAAAAAACATACCACAAAAACCAACCCCAAAAGCAGAAACAGCCTCAAAAAGCAAAATCAGAAAAAACCCAAAAGCAAGAGAGAGACACACACACGAATGGGGGGAGGGTAGAAGAGTGAGAATGAAGAAACCTGTGGAGTGAGAGTGAAGAGATAAATGGAAATGGAGGGCAGAGATTAGAGTTTTTAATGGGAAACCATGAGAGAAGTTTGGGGAAATCAGAGGAGAAAGAAGAAAGGGGAGAAGGGAAGAAGAGGGTGTGTGTTGAGTTTTGTGTTTGTGGGTGTTTTAGAGAGAGAGAGAGAAATTGATGAAGAAGGGTAACAAACTGACTGGTGATAGGACTAACATAGTTCTATATTTTCATACTTAAATCATGTTAGTTTGGAGGTTTTAATGTAATTAATGGATCATTTTGTAGGGATTTTAGCATAAGGCATGTTCCGAGAGATTCTACGTTGAATCACGATTCCAACGCATCAAACCGGAGGTCATTCGGACACCTGAGCAGAAAGTTAGAGCATTGTCGAGGGCTCGTCAAATTAAAATTTATAAACCGATCCTAAGCTACTTGTAGCATTGAGTGGACCGGGTCGATCTCAGGGAACCGAATATTAATTTCTTAAGTTAAATTTGCAAATGAGAAAGCAATTAAAAAGGGGGGGTTTTGGAAAATATTTTCAAACTAAATGGAAATAAAAATTGACAAAAATAAAACAATTGCTGAAAAGGATAAAAATCAACTCTTACCAAGTTCCAGTTCAGAGGTGCAGTTATATTCAATTGCAAACATTGATCATAGGCATTCAAAATATTTAATCTTAACCATGCAAGTACTCGGTCAACTTATTAGGAAACCCCAAAAAGTGCAAATTCCCTAAAATCATTAACTCTAACGAACGTCAAGTTAACGCTAATTACCTAAACAAATCTTTACGAAACCGCTTCAATTTATTTAGATAAAGGCATTACGAACTTTGGAACGACCAAGACAACAAATTAGGTGAAATAACTTTAATCTAATTAAGATGCTCCTTTAATTCCTAGAATTAAACATGCAA
Source organism: Trichosanthes truncata (assembly GCA_033996785.1). Lineage (NCBI taxonomy): Eukaryota > Viridiplantae > Streptophyta > Magnoliopsida > Cucurbitales > Cucurbitaceae > Trichosanthes > Trichosanthes truncata. The sequence goes on from JAWPNB010000003.1 coordinate 77,631,918, forward strand.
GCCATGTAATATGGAAACCCACAAAACATACACATGTGATAATCCTAATGCTACCGATTCATTCAACATGACAATTACGGATCATGATCGTGATTAGCAATAAAGCATGTAAAGGGATTAAGGCGTCAATTTAATCAAAATACATACTTATAAATTTAACACGGGAATTAAAGAACACTTGCAATTGAAAGAAAACTAAGTTAAGGTTCAAGCCTCACAATATTGCAATTGATTACAACCGACCTCTAAACCGGAATTGCAGAATCTAGCCGAGCATCTCCATAGAAAACTTCGAGTGCAAACGAGCTCGATTCGACACCATGGTTTGATGAAAAGCTCCTAATCTATCCTAAACTACTGAAAAACAGAGAGGAGAAAGCCTAAATTGGTCTCATGACGGCTGAAAATTGGAGACAAATGACCTAGAGGACGAAAAAATCTATATATAGGAATCGACGGAGCGTCTAGACGCTCTGGACAGCGTCTAGACGCTCCCAGCGTCACAGGGGCTCTCCGCAGAGTCGAGGGAGGCTTCAGGGAACTGCCGATAGCGTCTAGACGCTACCCAGTGCGCATCACTGCTTATTTTTGCTCTAACTTTCTGCTCAGGTGTCCGAATGACCTCCGGTTTGATGCGTTGGAATCGTGATTCAACGTAGAATCTCTCGGAACATGCCTTATGCTAAAATCCCTACAAAATGATCCATTAATTACATTAAAACCTCCAAACTAACATGATTTAAGTATGAAAATATAGAACTATGTTAGTCCTATCAAATAACCCCCAACCTAAATCTTGCTAGTCCTCGAGCAAGACCCAAACAAAAATAATAAAGATATGAATCAATGATTGCATGCACGAGACTCTAATTTCAATACTTAGGAATATCACAATAACCACAAAAGAGAAGCAGACATACACTATCCACGTTTTGAGACACTTTTAAAAAAACTCTTTCTATTCTTTCCCACGTGTGTGTATGGCCTCGTAAAGTAGTCTCTACAAGCCCGGAGAAGGTCTATAAAGCTCTCAATCCATCTTCCCCCTACACTGGCACTAGGACTAGCTACCAAGCTTCCAAACCATCAAACAAGTAATAGGTTACTAGGTGCCTGAACTCAAACCCGCGGGATAAACTTGTATCACTTTAAAAACCAAAGGGCACTAGCTTTCACACACCTGTCGTAGGGACCCGTATCCAGAGCACTCGCTCAATGGATGGCCTAACTGATCACAACAGGGGTAGCTCTTTTTACTCCTTGATTCACTAAACTCATTACAAGCTTATTTTATTTTCTTCTTTTTCTTTCCTTTTTTTTTTTCAAGAATGATCTTCTTTTCAAGCACACTTTCCTTCTTTCTTTCTTTTTCTAGGCAAATCATATTTTTACTTCTCCTAAGCAACGCATTACAAGCTATCAATCTTTCCACTCAACAACTAGCCCTACACCTATCGGGGTGACAATAGACATACAAGCTCTATAATCCCACCCTAAGCCTTCAAGACTACTAAAGGAAAGGCTAACGTGTTCAGATCGTGCAGGAAAGACTAGAAAATTTTGAGAGTTAGGCACAAAAAGACTCAAAGTAGGATAGCATTCATATACTTCAGCTAATGCAATTACAGCAACATACCATGCATGTCATCAATTGTCCTCATCAAGCAACAAGAAAACACATCATCAAGCATTCAAGCTCATAATTCACACAAAATTTGAAAAAAAATTCACACAAGAATCATGTTTAACATAATCGATCAACAGTCCGAGATTAGGTGCTCAAGGACAACATATAAGCGCAACTATCAAACCTAAAGATAAGTCCGAGCTTAGGTGCTCAAGAACTCAACCAATCATGATAAACACATCATCAAAGCACAATAATAACCTCCACCCCCAACCTAAATTCTACATTGTCCTCAATGTACAAAAATCATTGAAAATGAAAGGACAAAAAGAAAGGGGAACAGAAAACCTCCCATGAAAACTTAGCACGTAGGTGGGTGGTGACGCGGTAGAAACCTTCAAGAATGATAATTCGTCTACTCAAAGGTCAATTTGTTACCTACAAAACAAAGCAAAACAAGCTAAACTAGGAAAAACAAAAGCATAAAGCAATAAAGGAAAACAACTAAATTTTCAAGCCTGGCTGCCTCCAGGAAGCGCACATTTTTATAGTCGATTGCTCGACTTGCCGTGTGGCACGCGTCAGGGCACATAAAAATTCTCCCATTTCTTCGGCCCTTTCTTCCTCGAATCTACAAAGCCCACTACACTAAGCAATCTCTTCAACATTTGATGGGCTCCAGAAATGCAGGTCTTTTTGGGATTTTTCGACTCTAAAAAAGAAAAACAAGAAAAATCAAAAGAAACTGACTCTGACTCGTGAGAACTAGAGGAACATACACAAAAGAAGGGGGAATCAAGGTACAGAACAGACGCAGGCCTTTTGGCCTCCAACTCTATCACCTGGACTTCCTCGCATTGAAGCATGGTTTCCTCAGCTTCACAAACATGTTCTTCATATGGCAAACAAACTTCATCGTTGAGCTCTAAGCCAACCAAATCAGATTCTCGTACCTTAGGGATGTCTATAGGCTGTTGCTCTTGAATTCTCTCCACTGAATCAGCTAGTTGAATGACGGAGTCACCCTGTATCCTAGTCATCTCCTCTCGAAATTGGAGATTGTTATGCTGAATTTGGAGATTTCCCTGCTGAAACTGAAGAGTGGTATTAGCAAGTTCATGCACTAAAGTCTCTAAAGACGTACCGAGTCTGAAGTTTGATAGTACTGGTTCGGCTCCTCCTCCTGGTATCCATATCTAAAGCTAGATTGATCCCATTCAAGATAGGGATTGTAATGCTCGTAGTTCATTTGATGACCAGGAAATCCTCCTATAGTGTAGGCGTTATGCACGAAATTCCGCTGCAACTGAGGACATGCTTCAGTGGTGTGTCCTTGGAACGAACAAATTTTACATGTCTCCACTGCTTGTAGTTTCCCTACGGCCACTTGAAGAACTAAGGAGGTTAAATCAACTGGTAAGATGGGTCAAAAGAGGTAGATTTTTTAGGAGATTTTTTTGTTAATTTGTGATTTTGTTGGTTAATTAAAGATTTGAGGATGAATTATGGGTATCTCAAGCCTGTTTTTCTGGTAGATTTTATTACTATTTTTTGTTTAAATGATGGTTAATTTGAACCTTTTTTTCTATTTAAATTAAAACTAATTGCTTAAAAATATAGTGAAAATGACTAATTAATATTGACATAATATAAAATTTTATTTTGTATATGTTTAGTGGCCACTTTTAGATAGATTATATTTGATTTTTGAAATATAACATTCATAATTAATTTTTCAATTTGATTATTGTACTGATTAATTATAATTAAAAATTTATATAATTTTATTAATTACATTTCTTTGAGGATAATTATTAAGATTGATGACTAAATAAAATTATAAATCTAAAACTTAAGATATATTATTTATAATAAATTTACTAATGAATACAAATTAAATTAAAATTATTTTAATAAATTGACTTAATAAAAATAAATTAATACTAATAATTATTTTAAAAGTAACTCATGTAAATCTGACAACATTCTCATGTAACACCAAATACATAAATAATTTATTTCCATAAAAATATGTTAACATTCCTATACACAACCAAACACAGTTATATTTAATTCCCAGACATCTTATTCCTAGGCATCTTATTCCCAAGCATCTAGAAAACCTTAAACCAAACGGCCCCTTAATCTTTAATTCCCAGACATCTTATTCCCAGACATCTTTTATTCCCAGGCATCTAGAAAACCTTAAACCAAACGGCCCCTTAATATTTTATTACTTAAATTAAAATTGATTCAATGACTTATTAAATTTTTTGGGTAGATTTTTAAAATCTAAAGTTACTGTTTAAAAATTTTAGTTAGGATTTAAAAACTTTTTTTGAATCTAACTTAAAAAAAATAATAATAATAGATAAGCATCGTGTTTAAAAACATATAAGCTTAAAACTTTGTTATATAAATAACTTATACAATTATGAGCATGATGGACAAAATAAAATATTTTGGCACATACTTGATCTTTTACATTTTTTATGAGGAGTCCAAATTGAATCAAATCAATTAAGGATGATTTATGTTTGTGGCTCAACATCAATTATATGTTGATTGAATCAAATCAACATAATTATTTATAATATTTTTAATTATACAAAATATAACTACATATAAATACAAATTCATCTTTTTGGTGGCTAGTTTAATAATTTTGATGCAATTTTCAACCTTCAAATTTGAAAAAAGAAATTTAAAAAAAAAGGTAAGTCACACCTACATTTAATGACATTTTTGTAAATAATAAATTATCTTTATCAAAACTATAGTCACCTATATTTTTCTTCTCAATCCCATTTTCCTTCTACCATCTCTTTGCCACCACCAACAAACCCTTTCATCCAGTAGTTAATTTTGGTCAATGTGCTACAATTGTCCTTCATTTATGCCTACAACTCTTCATCTCCTTCCATTTCTGTTAATTAATGAGCTCTATTATTCTTCGTGCTCTCTCTTTGCTTCAAAATTGTTTACTAACATCTCTCTCCCTTTGATCTGTTTCTTCATTCATCATGCAAATTCATGAAACCAACCCAAAAACTTATTGATTAATTACTACTCCCATATATAAGGAGAATAGAATGAATTAAGCTAATACCAGTTAGGAATTGATAAAAAGAAACCAACTGGGACAAAAGATATTGCTTTTCTTCCAACCAACAGTGGGTTCTATGTGCAAGAGTGACCTATGACATTCTCCATCCGTGTGATAAGCAGTTCCTTCCACGGTTATGGGTTGCTTTCTCATTTCTCAAATCTCATTTAGATGCTAAAAAGAAAAAGAAATGTAGGGTCCTCAAATCCTAGATTAATTGTGTGTGGATTGCTTTATAGTCTTTCAAATTCATATGTGATGTACTCACCTTACAATATTTGAGGAACGCGACAACGTTTATACATTCCACATGTTAATGTTTGAATGTAATTTAAATAATTGACTGTTTTGTTTTAATGAGGATGATAATAAGAATTTAATTTATAACTTATAATATAAAACCCCTTCATGTAAAAATCGGTTATGAATTGGTTATGAATTATTTAATTAATTAAATATTTAATTTTTTAAAAAATTAAATATTCAATCTAATAGAATAGAAATTGTACAGTTCTAATTAAATTTGAGATTTTTTTTTAGATAAGGAACTTTGAGAACTCTTTGTTTAAAATTCAGAAAAATAATAAATTAAATTGAATATTTTGAATTTCAAAATTTTGAAATAAAAAGAAATGTTTGTGAACTTAATATTTATCGAGATTGTAAAGGATATTATTTGTACTAAAAAAATAGATATTATCTCAAAAGTAGTACAAAGCGTATATCAATCTTTTGAATTTTTTTTTTTTTGAAGAAATGAAATTTTTTTTAATTTATTGTATTTATTAAAATACTTTAATTGAGTAATTAAAATATAGTTTATGCATAAACTTTTGAAATATAACTAATAATAATTTATAATATATATATATATATATATAACTAATAATTACAATATTAGTCATAAAACAATTCTAAAACATCTATATAAGAGACTAATACATGTATTTACAAATTCTCTTAAAAACATGTTTGTCTTCAAACCACTTTGTAAAATTCAATGACATCTAATTACATACCACAAAACTTTGCAATTCATATTAGACCATTGTGCTATGTGACACTACTGTACAAATCTTTAAGAAGAAGAAACCAAAAGTTGAAGAAAGACAAAATAAAAGGAGAAAGTAAAGTTGTCCTACAAAAATAGTAAAAGAGAACTGTGTGGAAACTGATAATTTGCAAAAATTTTAGATTCTAATATCTATGAAATTCCAATATTAATTAATTATAATTAAATGTGAAATTATAAATTTGTTTGAATTAATTATAGAAATAAATAGGCAACATTTTCACATTTATAGTGTTTCACATTATTATTAATTAAGTCAAAAATTGAAAATGACATGCTTAATAATGTAAAAAAAGATAAAAATGACATATGCATCTAAAAATATTTTTTAATTAGCTTTATATATATATATATATATATATATATATATATATATATATATATATATATATAATAATAATAATAATAATAATAACAACAATAACAATAGATAGGGTTAGAATAAGAGAACATTTATAAACATTCATATTATATTCATAAGATTAAATTTTTTCTAAATGTTGAATTTAAGAGAATTCTAATTCTGCTTAAGTGTTTTAAATAAAAACAATAACAAATATTAATTATAAAATAACTTGAAAACATATATATATAAAAGAAATTAATACCTTTGTTTGAGAGCATTTTGTTGAAGCATCTTTATCTCTCATTGGTGCTTAACACTACTTTTGCAAGTTATACAAATTTAGAGACTTTGAGAGAATAGATTGAGAGAGGAAGAAAAACAAACTAAAAGAAGAAACTCAAGTTTTTGAAGAAAAAGTTGAAGATACCTCTTTATCTAGTTGTAGTTAGGAGTGGAAAAAAGGATTGCATAACTCTTGAAATTCCAAAACTTTTGAAAATTCATCATTAAATGTAAAGTCATTAATTTTAGAATTAAACTATAGAAATTAAATCAACAAAAACTCTCTTATATTCTAGCTTTTCAGTTAGGTTCTTATACTTTCATTGTAATTTTTTTTATTAATTTAAATATTAATTATGCATCAATCAAAGTATTAAATGTTTTTTAAAAAATTGATTATATATAACCTACCTTTTGAAAAATTATATATTATTTTTAATTAATAATACTTAAAATTTTTCATCCTATTTTTTATGTATTATCTATAACCAAAAGAAAAGAAAACAAATAAATAAAATCAAAAGTATCAATAATAAGCTTATTTCCTTAGAAAATTTTGAATTTAAGTTATTATATTAAATTTAATTTATTAGCAATATATTAATAATCAATTCAATTAAAGAGTATAAAAAAGTTACAAAATTTTTATAATTTCAAAACTCTTGAAATTCTATCATTAATTATTTAATTTAAAAATCTATAACATCTTGAAAGACAAAAAGACAAATTTTGATTATTAATTATTTATTAATAAATGATATTTAATTCATTAATCGTATAGAAAATTTTGAATTTAAATTATTATATTGAATTTAATTTATTAGCAATATATTTAATAATCAATTCAATTAAAGAGTATAAAAAAGTTTTGAAATTTTTAAAATTTCAAAACTGTGGAAATTCTATTATTAATTATTTAATTTAAAATTTTATAACGTCTTGAAAGACAAAAAGACAAATTTTGTAATAAATCTTTTAGTTTCTATGTATTTATTATTGTTGATTATTAGTTATTTATTAATAAATGATGTTTAATTAATTAATTTACTATTTATAATTAATTGTCAATGGTATATTTTGTAAATATATAAATTAAAGGAGGGACATAATTATCCAATTTTTTTTTCAAGGATTGTAGCTTTTTAATAGATTATAGACTATAGATTAAATAATGATAATAAATAATAGTGTAAAGGAATATATTTGAAATTAAGAAATTAATATTTGGACATAATAGTTAAAGAATGTTTCTTAAATAAATCACTTTTTAAGATAATAGGATAAAAATAAAATCAAAAAGTCCAGCCATGCCATTGATCTCACCGTCTCCTTTCTTTCCTATTCCTTTTCTGTGTATTTCTCCATGTTATTGTACTGATATTATTTTCTCTCTCCTTTGAGAGGCTGAAGTTGATTCTTGGTGTGAGACACATTATCCCATCAGCCTCATCCAATGTAAAAGTCGAAATAGCAAATACTATTGGACTTCATGATCTCTTTTCTTTGTTGGGAGTGGGCCCCACCATCCTCATCTTGATGTAGTGAGTATTTTTTTAGTTCAACGATAGGGAGAGGTGAGAATTTGAACATCTTATCTTTTGGTTGCGAGTACAATGTCTTAACTAGTTGAATTATATTCAAGTTGGCGAGGTCAATGAGTTAGTAGTAAAATTGGTTTTTGAGTATATACTTTGGCCAGTAGATATCTCCCTTGCATGCTTCTTGATCGGTATGCTACACGCAAGTTGTAACACCCTCTTATGTCTTTAAGAACTCAGAAAAAGAAAACATGCAATAAATATGCAACATGGAAAAATGAAGTTCAAATGCATTCCTTAATTGAATTTCGAGGACGAATTTCTCAAAATGGAGTAATAATTTGTAAGACCTAATTTTGGTCTTCTAGCAATTGGATATATGCATTTGATATATGGATTATTCAATTTTGAAATTGTTGATGGAGAAATTATAGTTTGAGACAAAATAGAAATACAAGTAATTTGAAACTTTGAAAATGAAATACAAATTGTATTTAATAAATATATATATTAGAAAAGAAAGGAAAATGGGAGTTTGTATTGTATTATATTGGAAGGAAGGAAGTTGGAAAAGAATATATATATATATTATAAAAATAATAATAATAAAATAAAAGAAGCTTATAGTGGAAGCTTTTGGTTTTAATTATAAAAAAAAAAAAAAAAAAAAAAAGAAATTTCGTGTGGCTTTTGTTAAGCCACACAAAAAGAGTGTTTTAATAAAAATAAGAAAAAGAAAATGAAAAAGAGAGGGAGGAGTGTTCTGGAAAAGGAGGAGAAAAGAAAAAATGAAGAAAGAAATGAAGAGAAGGAGAAAGGGAGAAGAGGAAATTGAGGAGCTTAAGCATGCCAAGCATGAAATTGAAAGTGGTGTTGAGAGGCTCAAGCAAGAAGATTTATATTGGTAAGTTTTTTTTTGGGAAACCATGAAAATAGGTGGTTTTTAAAGAGAGTTTTATGGATTTTTCTTTTTTTGATTGTGGAATTCTTATGGATACTTTGAAATAGGAGGATGAAGTTTGTAGTTTGCTTATGTTATTATGTGGGTATGTTGAAAGTTAAGAAATGGAATTTGGGTATTTGAAATGTTCAATTTTGTTGGGAGGTTGTTTTAATTTTAGGGAAGGAAAGATAAATTAGTAAAGAGAAAAGTTTGCCAAGAGAAATTACTAGAAACTTAATTTAAGAAAGCTTAAAAGATTAGAGAGTTGTAAGAAAAAGTAAAGGTATGGATTGGAAGGAAGAAAAACATAGTGTTGTGGATGAAGTTGAGAAAATGAAGAAGAAGAAGTAGAAGGGTAATTAGGTAAATTGAAAAGGGAAATGATTGTATGGTATAAAGTGGAGTTATGAGGAGAGAAAAGTGGACTTGAAATTGGATGTCTCACTTGGGAGACATAGTTTGGAAATATAAAAATTATTTATATTTTAAGAAAGGATGGATTGTGGAAGAAAGAGAAGAAAATATTAGTTAATTGGAGAAAATGACAAAATACTTCATGGATTTTGAAAAGAAAAGAATTAGAAATGATAAAATAGTTTTATTTGGGAAAAGACAATTAGTATATTGGTGAATGTTGGGATGAGAAAGAATGCATAATTTGGAAAATTGGAATAAGGGAAATAGATTGGAAATTAGTTAATTCGATTAAGATGAAATTCATGTTATTTCTCTTTTGGAATTAGTTTGTAAATTGGTGATTTGGTTATTGGAAATTTCAGATTGGACAGAAATTGGACTAGCATATGATTTGAAGAATCGACGTTGATATTTCTGTGAGTGGTTTATTTTACGAACTATTTTTATTATTTGATTATTATTACGAATTTTCAAGAATTCTATAAATCATGTGTGATTTTAGAGAAAATTGCTAAGAGATTTTCATAGTATGTTATGAATTTCCAAAAATGGTATGGAAATGCCAATATTTTATGCTTTTAGCTGAAATTGTCATTTGAGAAATATTTGAGATATTTTTTATGATTATTGAGATGTTTGAAGAGTTTTAATGTGTCTTGAAAAATGTATGAAATTTATATGAGATGTAGTTTAAGAGAAAATATGACTTTGAAAATGTTTTATATTATTGAGAGATTTGATAATTATTCGATGAAGTATAAATGTTTAATGTTATTTCAGAAATCTCTCAAGTTTATGAACAATTGTCTAGAGAAATATATAATTTTCAGAAAGAGTTTGAGATCTTGAAAAGTTAAGAATTTTTATGATTTAAAGTGATTTGTGATTTAAGAGGTTTATGTTGGAAGTGGTTTTCAAACCACTAGATCTTTGTACCCATGGTGATTACCCGATATGCTATGAGAATGTGTTTCCATAGTATGCTAGCGTGCTCAGGCCGCAGGGAATGCAGGGGAATGCCGGGGCCATTAGATGCCAAATCCGGATTCCGAATCCTGGTCCAAATCCTGGACCTGAAGCATTACAGATGTTAGAGTTTGCTCTACGTGCACGTATGACAGAGATATATTCTGCTATGTATCTGGAGATTACTCGGTACATAGTATGATAGAGATTTGGGTACAGATCTGGTGATAAATTTCACTAGTTATGTTTATGCTTTCCAGAGCTATAATTACGAACTTATGCTTATGTTTTCAAGAATTGTTGACTTAAGAGTTGTTGTTTCAAGAGATATTTATTTACAGACTTTAATGTCTTAAAATGATCTCGAAGGTTTCTAAACTATTCGTGATTTGCATTATTTCACATAGTTATGAACTTATGTTTAGTAAGAAAATAATTTCCTTGAAAATGTATTTTCTTATGAATCACCACTCATTGGGCTTTTTAGCTCATTCTTTTGTTTTTAATTTTTCCACCAGGTTGCTCTTGAGTTTCAATCAGAGATTGCTAATCAGAATCTGCCACTAGTCTTATCAAGTAATTGCATATCATCTAGTGTAAGTAAAGGGAAAATTTTTTACTGTGCTGTTATTGGGGTATCCATAGATAAAGTTAGATAATGAAAGAAGAGATAAAGACTTGGCAATAGATTCCATTGCACACATATGGGGTCTACTGCCGTCATAGCTCATCCTAGGTTTGGTAGAGTTAATCTGGGGTGGGTTGTGATAGTTTGGTATCAGAGCAATAAGATTCTGCAGGATATGAGTAGTAAGGTGTGATATGCAATGCTTTATAAGTAATCATGAGACATGGTGGCAGATCATGTATGTTACAAGAATTGAAACTCAATGAGCTACTGGTAGGCAAAGTATATTGAATGAGGAATTGGTTGGAGAGATTAGTCACTCAAAAGATGAGCAATAAGGAAATGTGATTGATAAAGAAAGATAGTTGACGGAAAAAGGAAAGAAAACGTTCATGGTGTATTTTAAAAGATGTGGATGATAGAGAAAGGAAATTAAGGACCAGAATTGCTTATAGTGTGGCAAAGGATGAGGTCAATCAAGAAGGATTCTATGGAAAATATTATTAAAAAAAAAAAAAACTATAAAATCAAATGATTGATAGAGTTGAGAGCAAAACCATTTATTGGGACGAAAAATCTAGTTGATACAGAAATTTGCACGGATAAATTGGAAATGTATTTAGAGGAAATTGGTGCCTAAGAATCCAAAGAAAATGATATACCCTCCTTTTAGAGGAAGTGGGGGTCAAATTCTCAAAGAGATTAGTTGGAAATAATTAAAAAAAAAGTTTTGTATGAGAATATTGTCCACAATTGTACAAAGGTAGGAAGCAAAAGAAAATTTCGAGTTTGGAGCCAGATTGATGATATCATGGCAAATATTAGGGAAAGTATATTGAGCTCTTCAAATATACAACCACAATAATTGAAGATGAAGTTGAAAAGTGTAAGGGACTTGATGATGGTAAAAATAAAAAAATTAAAAAAAAAATTGAAATTTATGTTACAGTTTCAAAATAGAGAGAAATGGAAAATTGGTTGAAGCAACTACGAGGTTTGAGAGTTGTATATTAGAAGAGAGAGAATATGATATTTGAAGGATGCAATCAATATTTCAAGGCAAATAAGGAATGGATGTACCCAAAGATTGCTTTTAGGACTCGATCGAAGTACAACGAGTTTTTTATTGCACCATACAAAGTCAAAAGTTAATAACACAAGAAAGTTATGAATCTTGGAAACAAAGCATTCAATTCTTATTTGTACAATTGCGATTGTATTTACTAAGGACAAGTTGGTATATTCTAAGACTACAAAAGAACACACGAAATATTTTAGAATAAGGTTAAAGATATTGCAAAATATAAGGGTTATGTGTTAAGTTTAGCAAGTTTGAGTTTTGGGTTGACCAATTTGTGTTTTGGGCCATGATTATGCCAGAAGCATACATGTTGAACTCCAAAAGATTGATGCATTAGTTGAATGAGGGTAGTCTGCATTTTCTATCAAGCTTTGTAGCTTTATGAGATTAGTTGTTGTGAGTTTTGTTGAAAGATTCTCCAAGTTAGCACTTCCATCGATTAGTGTAACTAAAAAGAGAATTTAAGATTTGTATGGATCAATAAGTGCATGCACAATCCTTGGAACAAGAAGGAAAGGTTAGTAGCCACTGAGATATTTACACTTCCAAGGAATAATGAAGAATTTGTTATCCATAGTGACATTTTCTTCAAGGTTTAGGTGTGCTTCGATGCAAATTGAAAGTTAATAACTCACGCCTCAGTGATTATAGAAGCTTGAACATAATTAACCAACTCATGTTTGAGGACTAAATACAATGGTCTTAGTCTAAAGAATTTGAGATACTTAAAGATTGATGACATTATCTTATGAAGAAAAGTTTTACATATGGATAGATCACAAGGACCTAAAGTATGTCTTTAGCTAGAAAGAATAAAATTTGTGTAAGGGAACATTACTTAAAATTGGAAAAAAAAAAATATATTGAGATTGTACTATTGGCTATTTTTTTTCAAGAAATGGTAATATGGTTGTAGTTCCCTTAAATGAGGGGACAAGCAGTTCAAGAGCTTTATTTAATGCATTTAGATTTTTCTTAATTGGGTGATTTCAATTATCAATTGAATGCAGAAATTGTCAGAGAATGAATTAAAGGTCCTAGTTGCAAATTGATGAGTAAGACATGCCTTGAATGATAGAATTATGAATGGTATGGATTTGACTAAAGTTTAATTGGTTATGAGTATTTAACCACCCAAGTATAAGAAATGAGATACTTGAGGAGCTCATATTTTGGTTTATTCTATACATCCAAGAATGTATTGAAAGTTGAAGAAACATTATTAGTAGCAAAATATGGAAAGAGAAATAACAAATATGTTTCTAAATACTTGAGTTGTCACCAAGGCTTTTTGATTTCCTTACCAAGCCTTTAATGGAATTGGAAGCATGTCAAAATAGACTTATTGTTTGGTCTTCTTGGTATTCGAAGTGGTTATGATTGAAACTATATTGATTGATGGTTATTATGTTGGTCAAGATTGCTAATCATTATCAATCAAGATTGTGAATTCCTTGGTAAATTGGCAAAGTTCTATTGGATGAGATAATCAATTTAAATGAGACCTTAGAGTCAAAAAGTGTTAGACAAAAAATTTGAGATTCCTTTCCAATCATGGCCTAGTTTATAGTAAGTGTTGGGTACCAAAGCTACATTTTAGTATGGTCATCTACCCCAAATCGCTGGATAATTGGAAAGAACTATATCTAGACTTTGAAAGTTATGTGACACGACTACTGGTGATTTAAGGAAAGATGAAGCAGACCTTACTCTCTTGTGGAGTTTTCCTATAATGAGGGTTATTATTGAGTATAAAGATGGTGTTAGCTAAAGCCTCGTGTGAGAAAAAAAAAAACTAGTTGTAATAAAATGGTGAGAAGGAATGGATAGGACATGAATCTGTTCAAATTATTTGTAGAGAAGACAATGTTGACCAGTGAAAAGTTGAAATTTTGCACAGAATTGACAAGTGGAGTTAAGTATTTAAAAGTAAAAGAAGCATAGAATTTGAAATTGGTGACAAGAGTAATTTCAAACCCATCATTAGAAATCAGAGTTGTGATTTGATAAGAACAATAATGGCCAGAACTATAGATATGTGGACTATTAAGGGCCTCCAAGCGTATTAGATCAATATAGTGCATCGTTTGGTTTTATCAATGGAATTTTCCAGCATCTTTACGCGGCATAAGCAAATGCCAAATCCTTCACACAATGTTGAATTGAAACTAAGGAAGAGTAAGTGTAGTGACTCAACATGAAGTTCAAGAGATACCATATGTCGATTTGAGTATGTTAATCACCTTTGACAAGGATGCTCGTGATTTTGGATGAATGTTGTTTTATATACTTCACATGTCTCTCACAATTCATTTGAGTGTTGATAAAGTGTTGAGGTTGTTATCAAATTAATTGAGGACAATTATGTCAATTGAAAATTTGTCATAACAAACAATATTTGATAAGCTTATAAGATCATGGATGATGGTATAAAGTTGAGTTAAGGTTCTATGCGAGATACAATTGTGATAGTTTTGATGAGAAAGGAAAATGTATTTTGCAATAAGATTATCTATTAGCAAGGTTTCATGGGGAAGCAAATTATGCCCAAAAAAAAAAAAAAAATGCTGCTCACATCTTCAAACTCCTTAGTTATTAACTTCACTCGCAAGGCTGAATTTCGAGGACGAAATTCTTAAGAGGGTAATATTTTGTAACACCCTCTTATGTCTTTAAGAACTCAGAAAAAAAAAAACATGCAATAAATATGCAACATGGAAAAATGAAGTTCAAATGCATTCCTTAATTGAATTTCGAGGACGAAATTCTCAAAATGGAGTAATAATTTGTAAGACCTAATTTTGGTCTTCTAGCAATTGGATATATGCATTTGATATATGGATTATTCAATTTTGAAATTGTTGATGGAGAAATTATAGTTTGAGACAAAATAGAAATACAAGTAATTTGAAACTTTGAAAATGAAATACAAATTGTATTTAATAAATATATATATTAGAAAAGAAAGGAAAATGGGAGTTTGTATTGTATTATATTGGAAGGAAGGAAGTTGGAAAAGAATATATATATATATTATAAAAATAATAATAATAAAATAAAAGAAGCTTATAGTGGAAGCTTTTGGTTTTAATAAAAAAAAAAAAAAAAAAAAAAAAAGAAATTTCGTGTGGCTTTTGTTAAGCCACACAAAAAGAGTGTTTTAATAAAAATAAGAAAAAGAAAATGAAAAAGAGAGGGAGGAGTGTTCTGGAAAAGGAGGAGAAAAGAAAAAATGAAGAAAGAAATGAAGAGAAGGAAAAAGGGAGAAGAGGAAATTGAGGAGCTTAAGCATGCCAAGCATGAAATTGAAAGTGGTGTTGAGAGGCTCAAGCAAGAAGATTTATATTGGTAAGTTTTTTTTTGGGAAACCATGAAAATAGGTGGTTTTTAAAGAGAGTTTTATGGATTTTTCTTTTTTTGATTGTGGAATTCTTATGGATACTTTGAAATAGGAGGATGAAGTTTGTAGTTTGCTTATGTTATTATGTGGGTATGTTGAAAATTAAGAAATGGAATTTG
Source organism: Trichosanthes truncata (assembly GCA_033996785.1). Taxonomy (NCBI): domain Eukaryota; kingdom Viridiplantae; phylum Streptophyta; class Magnoliopsida; order Cucurbitales; family Cucurbitaceae; genus Trichosanthes; species Trichosanthes truncata. The sequence goes on from JAWPNB010000003.1 coordinate 77,647,443, forward strand.
GGTATTTGAAATGTTCAATTTTGTTGGGAGGTTGTTTTAATTTTAGGGAAGGAAAGATAAATTAGTAAAGAGAAAAGTTTGCCAAGAGAAATTACTAGAAACTTAATTTAAGAAAGCTTAAAAGATTAGAGAGTTGTAAGAAAAAGTAAAGGTATGGATTGGAAGGAAGAAAAACATAGTGTTGTGGAAGAAGTTGAGAAAATGAAGAAGAAGAAGTAGAAGGGTAATTAGGTAAATTGAAAAGGGAAATGATTGTATGGTATAAAGTGGAGTTATGAGGAGAGAAAAGTGGACTTGAAATTGGATGTCTCACTTGGGAGACAGTTTGGAAATATAAAAATTATTTATATTTTAAGAAAGGATGGATTGTGGAAGAAAGAGAAGAAAATATTAGTTAATTGGAGAAAATGACAAAAGACTTCATGGATTTTGAAAAGAAAAGAATTAGAAATGATAAAATAGTTTTATTTGGGAAAAGACAATTAGTATATTGGTGAATGTTGGGATGAGAAAGAATGCATAATTTGGAAAATTGGAATAAGGGAAATAGATTGGAAATTAGTTAATTCGATTAAGATGAAATTCATGTTATTTCTCTTTTGGAATTAGTTTGTAAATTGGTGATTTGGTTATTGGAAATTTCAGATTGGACAGAAATTGGACTAGCATATGATTTGAAGAATCGACGTTGATATTTCTGTGAGTGGTTTATTTTACGAACTATTTTTATTATTTGATTATTATTACGAATTTTCAAGAATTCTATAAATCATGTGTGATTTTAGAGAAAATTGCTAAGAGATTTTCATAGTATGTTATGAATTTCCAAAAATGGTATGGAAATGCCAATATTTTATGCTTTTAGCTGAAATTGTCATTTGAGAAATATTTGAGATATTTTTTATGATTATTGAGATGTTTGAAGAGTTTTAATGTGTCTTAAAAAATGTATGAAATTTATATGAGATGTAGTTTAAGAGAAAATATGACTTTGAAAATGTTTTATATTATTGAGAGATTTGATGATTATTCGAGGAAGTATAAATGTTTAATGTTATTTCAGAAATCTCTCAAGTTTATGAACAATTGTCTAGAGAAATATATAATTTTCAGAAAGAGTTTGAGATCTTGAAAAGTTAAGAATTTTTATGATTTAAAGTGATTTGTGATTTAAGAGGTTTATGTTGGAAGTGGTTTTCAAATCACTAGATCTTTGTACCCATGGTGATTACCCGATATGCTATGAGAATGTGTTTCCATAGTATGCTAGCGTGCTCAGGCCGCAGGGGATGCAGGGGAATGCCGGGGCCATTAGATGCCAAATCCGGATTCCGAATCCTGGTCCAAATCCTGGACCTGAAGCATTATAGATGTTAGAGTTTGCTCTACGTGCACGTATGACAGAGATATATTCTGCTATGTATCTGGAGATTACTCGGTACATAGTATGATAGAGATTTGGGTACAGATCTGGTGATAAATTTCACTAGTTATGTTTATGCTTTCCAGAGCTATAATTACGAACTTATGCTTATGTTTTCAAGAATTGTTGACTTAAGAGTTGTTGTTTCAAGAGATATTTATTTACAGACTTTAATGTCTTAAAATGATCTCGAAGGTTTCTAAACTATTCGTGATTTGCATTATTTCACATAGTTATGAACTTATGTTTAGTAAGAAAATAATTTCCTTGAAAATGTATTTTCTTATGAATCACCACTCATTGGGCTTTTTAGCTCATTCTTTTGTTTTTAATTTTTCCACCAGGTTGCTCTTGAGTTTCAATCAGAGATTGCTAATCAGAATCTGCCACTAGTCTTATCAAGTAATTGCATATCATCTAGTGTAAGTAAAGGGAAAATTTTTTATTGTGCTGTTATTGGGGTATCCATAGATAAAGTTAGATAATGAAAGAAGAGATAAAGACTTGGCAATAGATTCCATTGCACACATATGGGGTCTACTGCCGTCATAGCTCATCCTATGTTTGGTAGAGTTAATCTGGGGTGGGTTGTGACACAAGTGCACGTGATCGAAGTAATAAGAAATTGGAAGTATTCTAGAGTATTGTACCCAAGGGAACAGATTTTTAAAATGAATTTTAGATGGCAAACAATCGTTGACAAATTGCAACTAAATAACCTTGGGTATAAAAAGTTTGTGATGTGTTTTGGCTAAAGGAAAAGTGTTTAAAAAAAATCAATGAAAATGAAAAAGGGATTCAAGATGCTAATGCCCCTTTGGAAAGAAAATGCAGCAAGAAGGCAATTGCAATTGTAGTGGTCGGGTTGTCGAAGCCCTCCAAAATAATTACTGATTCTCTAGATCTAACTTGTAGAAATAGTGGACCAGGTCGAATCCCAAAGGAACCAATTGAATTAATTATTAGATTACATGGGGTTCCATCTCAAAACCAATTGGCAATGAGAGGAGTAGCCCATGTATCTTATAAATTGTGAGGTCCCTCTACATTTTTCCAATGTGGGATCCTCAACATGCCCCCTCAAGATGGTGCCACTTTGGGTTCACCATTCTTGGATCGGATCCCAATTTTAATTTTTGGACCGAATACCCGTTTGGGTTTAATGGGCTCTGATACCATATTAGATTACATGGGGTTCCATCTCAAAACCAATTGACAATGAGAGGAGTAGCCCATGTATCTTATAAATTGTGAGGTCCCTCTACATTTTTCCAATGTGGGATCCTCAACATTAATTTCTCAAAGTTAATAAATAAATAAATAAATAATAATAAAATAAGGGGTGTTGAATTGTTGAACAAAAATTGTAATTAATTAAATAATGAAAAAAAAAACGAATAGAAAAAATCAATTTTATGAAACTTCCAATTCAAGGGTATAAATTTCCTCCAATTGTAATTTTGATCATAGGCTTTAAAAAAAAATCAATTTCAATTTCTCAAATTCAAGAACTTAGTCTACTTATTTGGAAAAGCCATAACAAGTGTAAATTCTCCTATTTTAACTGACTCTGACCAAACATCAAAATCAAAACTTATCATTTAATCAATTGGGCACGATAGCATTCCATATCGATTAAATAATAGCATTAAAAACAATGAGAATGAATAAACCAAAACTAACTAATCGAGATAGCTACAAATTAATTAATTTTGTTTCTTTGTTTCCCTAGAGTCTATTATGCAAGCTATGTAAAATGGAAAAGTCATAACTACACACACATAAGCCAACCCCTTGCTACATAATTTAATCAATTGTGACAATTACGGATCACAAAATCATAGATAGCAATAAATCAATTGATACTAAATTAAGGCGTCAATTTAATTTAATAACAATCAACATAAAAATAAAAACAAGAAACAAAGAATTCTTGAATTAAAAATAAAATTTCAATTTTGGCCCAAAGCCTCACAAAATTAAAATTGGAAATTAAATCACCCTTGAATTAGAAATTAAAACTTAGCCACACATGGTGGAAAAGTAATAAAAACTATGAAGGGGAGAAAACATAAAGGAAAAAAAACAGAAAACTCAAAGAACTAAAGAAAATTGAAAACACTCTTTTCACTCTCTAAACCCTTTTTACAAAAGAAGCTAGAACTCTTCTTTTTCTTGCTTCAATGCTCCTTCAATGCTCCTTTTATAGGTAGAAACCCCCACTAAAAATAGTTTTTCCCACTCCCTAAATTTTGCCAAAAAGAATGCATGAATGAGCCTTCTCCACAAATGGTGGCCAATTTTGTTTATCCTTAAGACTTTGAAGAAGCCCACTCAAGAAGTCTTCCATGCCACCTATACAAAGAAAAAAAAAACAACAAAATTTGTTATGTATATTTATTATTTATTTTAAGTTTTTATATTGCTTTCTGTTTTTTTTTTTTTTTTTCATTTTTCCTAATTCTTTTCCTATTTCATTTCTATTTATGAATTTAAACTAATGTATGCATTTTAGACTAATTTTACCAAATATTGGGCAATTTACCACCTAAACTAAATTAAACACAATTTTAACAATTAAGCACAATATGCAATTAAAATGTAAGGAAATTAGACATAATAAATGTGATCAATTTAATACTTATCATGTAGCTAACTCAAGAACTAAGTAAACCGAATTCAACTCCTATTCGACCTTCTATGAAGTATCTTTAGGAGTCTAAGTGATTAAACCTATATTTCTATGGCTAATCTAACTTAGATATTTTTGCGTATAACTCTAGTGATTTTGAAGTCTTGCTCTATATCTAGAGTCGATGTTTCAGGTATTATGTCTAAGCCTTTTTCTCCATTGCTTTTGCGACATCCGCTTCCCTTAACCCTTTCGGTATTAAGTTTAGCTTGGCAAGCAACACTAGATGGCAATCTAGGATTACCTAACATTGAACTCACCAAAAGTAAACATTAGTTCAAGTGTTAGCTAGATTGTTTTTTGCTATCAAGCTTTACATTTTTCCTCTAGGGTATTCACAAGCTTGAATCCCTAAGGAAATTTAGCTCATCATAATAAAATTAACAAAAAATAGTAAATTAAAATTGTAAGAATTCATTGATACAAAAAGAGCATGAAGATGCAAACAACTAGTTCTTCCAAAAGACTACTTCTAGATTCAAAAACCACAAAGATTCAATGAGCAACTAACTCCAACAAGAAATTACAAGAAAAATATGAGGTAAACAGTGGGTAAATATTCTGAATTTTAAATAGCAGAATGGAAAATTATAATAAACGAAGAACAGAAACGAAAATTACACTAAAAAAAACTTTCCCTCTCGGCTCAATTGAACAAGATTTGCTATTAACCACTACCAACCTTCGTTGTTGTGGGATTGAAGAAAGTTTAGAGATGGAGATGTAGAAAAAAATACAACGAAAATAGAAACTAAAAAATGAAAAAAAAAAATTTGTTACAGACGGTGATAAAATCCAAAAAAAAAAAACATAAATGAAAATCTTCCAAAATTGAGCTCTCTTTCTCTGGCTTCTTCTTCAATCTTTATTGTGACTTCATGCTAGGGTTTCCCTCTTTGTTGATGGACAATCATAGCTCATAATCTAGATAAAATCGTGGGTAATTCTTGCTCAAAATCTCGAAATTTGCATTTTTTCCCTTAAATTCTAGATCTTTCAAAATTGCAATTGCAATGTTGTTGCATTACGTAAAAATCCTGCATCAAAACATTAAGTGTAAATTTTTTTTCTTCTTTTGTTTTCTTTTTTCAACTTAATTTAAAAAGTCTTCCAACAATAATGTGATTAAATTCAACCATTTTTCTATTTTTCATTAAATAATATGAATAAAAATCACAAATATAACTAAGTTTAAAGGCCAAATAATCCTCATGAATGAGAATGATCATTCCTCCAATCCGCTTACCGAGGAATAGAAAGGGAAAAATTGGAGCCATACGAAGTTGGGTTGGGGTAAAGAGCCGTAAGCGTTGTAGGGGGTGATAGAGGATGTGCTCGAGACGCCTATCAAAAAGATACTTCGAACGCTTCGAGAACGAGGTATCATTAGCCGAAGAAGACTCTAGTCAATCCACGTAGCCTACTTGATGAATGTCAGCGACGGAGACATCATAAATTGGTTTGCGGGCATCGCAATAAGTCTTTTGTCCTCCTACATGTCCATCTGCTAGTATAACATAAATGTCTTCTTTGACAATAGCCAATCAAGAAGCCAAAGCTGGTGGAAAAGGAGGTTCAAATGGGGATAACGGAATTCAATATCATCAACCCGTGGTTAGGGAAAAGGTTCCTTGTAAGTGCCTAAGTGTTGGTTGCCTACGTGAATAGGCAACTAAGGCCATGAGAGGTGTCATCTTCACCTAACTATTTTTCTTCTCATATTTTGAAGAGTCCAAGTCATGTCCCTTAATTATAGGTGGATGGGCACCAAAGATTTTAGTTGTGTTTAGGTCTCCCTTTTCCTCTTTTCTCCCATAAAGCTTCCCTTCACTCAGTCCCAAATCCAATTAGTAGAGAAAAGTAAGTAACCTAGTCCTTATTTGGTCATAAAGATAATGGTTCTTATTAGGCCATGGGTGTAACACCCGAGTTCATAAGGGGTATATGAATGAATCGAGACCACATCCAAATGAGAGGAATCCTGAGACTACGCAAGACATGGCTAAGAAAGGCTTTAAAGAACTAATAGTTACTACTTATACCAACAAGGTGCACCTTCCTTTTCGGTGGCTCAATCATAAGAACTCCAAAGTTAAGCATGCTTAGCTTGGAGTAATCCTATGTTGGGTGATCTCCTAAGAATTTTCCTAGGAAGCATGTGAGTGTGAGGACAAAACATGATGAAAGAACTCGTATTGGTTTGTGGGGATAGTCTTCACTATCGCAAGCAACTCAAGACAAGTAGGTAGCAGGGGCAGGTCGCAGGGGATGTAGGGAAATGTCGGGGCCATCAAGTGCCAAATATGGATTCCAAATCCTAGGCCTACGACATTACAGATGGTATCAGAGCCCGAACCTCTCCTAGTAAGGTGTGGTTTAGGGACGAACCAGGAAAAAAGCTGGTGGGCATGTAATACCCAAGTTAATTAGGAGGGGTACATAAATGAACCGAGACCATATCCAAATGAGAGAGATCCTGAGACAATACAAGGCATAGCTAAGAAGGGCTTAAAAGAATTAATAGTACTACTTATACCAACAAAGTGTACCTTTCTCTTTAGTGGCTCAATTGTAAGAACTCCAAAGTTAAGCGTGCTTAGCTTGGAGCAATCCTATGTTGGATGACCTCTTAATAATTTTCGAAGCATATGAGTGAGGACAAAACATGCTAAAAGGACTCATGTTGGTTTGTGGGGACAGTCTTCACTCTCGCAAGCAACTCAAGACAAGTAAGTAGCGTGGCCAAGTCGTAAAGAAATGTCGGGATCATTAGGTGCCGAATCTAAATTTCAAATCCTAATCCAAACCTTGAGCCTAAGACGTTACAATGGGTGGGTGGCTGGCTTGGGTCAAATACATCCCAATCTCTCTAAGCTGGAATTGGATGTATGTTGCCCGTAAGAATGGAGAATAATATATGTTTTTATCCAACATACCACAAGAAGGTGAACATGCATAACGGATGTTACTAATGCTTTTACTTATTGAATTATTATATTTGGCATTTTCTCTGTACTTCTCTTTTTCTTATTGAATTATTATTGTATTTGGCCTTATCTCTGTACTGCTCCTTTTCATATTTGTACTGATATTTTTTTTTATCTCTCCTTTGAGAGGTTGCAGGTGGTTCTTGGTGGGGGAACTCACCTTGCATCGTTGTCACTATCAACCTCGTCCAATACAAATTAAAGGACAAAGTAAATTGGACTAAATCCCTTTTCTTTGTGGGAAGTGGAGCCCACCCATCTCATCTTGATGTTGTGAGTTAGTAGTAATTGGTTTTTAGTGTAGGTCTTTAATAATGTGATTGAGTGAGAATTCTCTAACAATATTCTTCTTACATTGCTAATATGAACATAGCTCAATAGACACAAAATATGTGACCTCAACTAAGACATTAGAGATTTGAATACCCCATTTCACATATGGTTGAACTAAAAAAAACATTATTCTTATGTTTTCTTTTAGTATTATTAGATTTTAAAATTGAAATGTGTACACAAAATATTATAATAAAAAAATGAATTTTTTTTTATAATAATTTTTTTAATATAAATATACTAGTTCAAGTTATAAACTCACTTCATTTTTGTTAACAATATTTAATAGGTATAATTAATCTATATAATATTGTACAATAATAATTATATAAAATTTATAATATAAAATATGTTTAAATTTTTTAATAATATTTGAGATTCAACTAAATATTTAGTTGATAGCTACCACTAGTTTTACTTTTTATAAATGTATTATTGCACACATTTTGAAAAACCATCACTTTTGAACAACTTTCTAAATTGATATTCAATTTCTGAATTTGCTACCAAATACATGTTTGAAAATATTGAAAACATATAGAATACACCTACATTTTTCATTGAATCCCTTTATTTTCAATTTTCAATTTTTATGTTTGCACCATAATTCATCAATTGATTTAAAATTCTCTCTCTAATAAACAATCCATCTGTGATATTCAATGATATATCTTTCTTGGTGATCAATACCTTAAACAATCCTTCTTATGTCTTTATTGTTAGAAAATGGGCACAAAATAAGAACAAGAAGAACACAAGGGAGAGATGGAGAGAAGAAAGTATAGAAAGAAAATGCATTGCTCTCATTCAACTTTAAATTGATGTATTACAAATGTTCTCTGCAATCTCTATTTATAGGGTTGTGAAGATTATGGTTATAAGAGCCAAGATAAATAAGAGACAAAAGAGTTATGAGGTTAATGAGATGAGTTAATAAAATGTGTAACATATATAAAAGTTATGGGGCATGCATCTAATTAGAATATTCTAACCTTAATTTGAATATTCATAACATTTATCAATTTTTTACAATTTTCCAAACTCATCCTTCATATTTCTGTCCTCTCTCCACCTTTTTCAATGCCCATTAAGACAAATTATTAGATGAGACCACTGAAGAGTGAACATGCCGAAAGAACAAAGAAAAGGGAGTTGTCAAAGAAAATTCATACATAAGATATCATCTATATATTATTACAATGTGTGTCACATTCAACGCAAATAGTGCACATTCCTTTAAAATTTTGTTCCCATTTCAATCTAAATGAAACTAAATGATGACATCAAATTATAACATAGTGAACTTTAAATCACAATTGTTTTATTATTTTGAGTAGTCTAATCCAACTCAATGATTCTTGACTTCACCTTTCAGCTACTTAGGACTTGTTTGATAACGTTCCCGTTTCCTATTTCCTGTTCCTATTTCTTATTTTTTAAGAAACAAACTTGTTTGATAATCCATCCCATTTTTTATTTCTAAAATTATAAAAATGTTTCTAAAATTGGGGCTAAAATTCAGAAACTATCAAGGGCAGTTTCTCTCTGTTCCGTTTCTTATTTCATAAACGTTCCTTTACATATTTGAAATAGTTGCTTGGTTTGTTGGCCGATGGGCGCTTGGCTTTTCCTCTCTACATTCTAAGTTCTAGGTAAAACAATCCGTTTTTATTTATTAAATATTTTTTTTAATTTTTAATTTTTGCAATATATATATTTATATATTTTTATAAATTTTATAAATAATAATAATATTAAAATTGCAATATATATATTTATATATTATTATAAATTTTATAAATAATAATAATATTATTAATTATATATATATATATATATATATATTTTATTTTATTTTATTTCTTAATTTTGCAATGTATCTTTATATTATTTTAATTTTGAATTTTAAATTTTCCAACCTGTATATTTATATATTATTTGAATTTTGAGTTTTAAATTTTGCAATATTTATATTTATATATTATTTTTATTTTGAATTTTAAATTTTGCAATATGTATAATTTTAATTTTTGATTTTTGATTTTGCAATATATATATTTGTATTTTATTTTAATTTTTAGAAGAGTTGGAATTGGTTAGGATTTTGCAATATGTAAATTTTGCTCACTAAAACATGCATTTAGCATCACTTTAATATTTTACAACGACAATATTTATAGAGCAATATATAATTGAATTGGATATGAGTCAACATCATTTAAGGCGAATGACTTAGGTAAGAGATAACAGTACAAATCAAATTTAAGCAACATTTGAGTGATAGAAACAATTTTATTATTGTTATTAATTTTGCATCAAGACTTATTTGTATTAGATAATGTAATTTTTTTATAATTGCTTTTTATATGTTCTAATGCATGTTATATATTTTTTATATTATATAACTAAATTCTTTTTAAACTATAAAAAATGAGAAAGAATAAGGAAAAAAAATAAACAAGAAAAAAAAATAGTTATCAAACAAATTTTTGTTTCCGTTCCTTTTTTTCAAAAAACAAAAAACAAAAATAGTTATCAAACATATTCTTGTTTTTTTTCTTAAACAACAAGAAATGAAAAACAGAAACGTTATCAAACAAGACCTTAATAATTACTTCGCCACTAGCTACACAAAAGTTCTATGTCTAGTAGGCTTTCATCGGCACAAAGTTTGTACAAGACCTTAATAATTAACTTCACCACTAGCTACACAAAAGTTCTATGTCTAGTAGGCTTTCATCAGCACAAAGTTTGTATGGTGATTAGAAATAGGGAGAATTATAAAGTTACAAACAATCATGACAATAAAAGATTATCAATTTTGTTCTTATAGTTTAAGTATAGTTTGTCTCCATAGTTTCAAAAGTTTCAAGTTAGTTCTTATAAGTTTTAAATTGATATCTATCATTTTGAAAGTCTTAATTTTCATTCCTATGATTTTGATGAACCTCACAAATTATTTTTTTACGCATCTGGTCAGTTAGATAGAAAATATTAGCTTTCATTATTAGGAAAATTAAAAGCCAGTTATGTATTCAACGACATAGCAATAGCTTGTAATTAAGTACATACTTTGTCGAGTTTAACTAAATTATAAGGACAAAATAAACTTTTATAACCTTACCCATTAACATTAATAGTGTGTTTGGATTAGGTTTTGAAAAAAATGCTTTTAAAATAATATCGATTTTTCTATAAGTACCCTTTTAAAAAATTAATAAATTAAAGTATGTTTAGTATAATTTATTGAGTAATTTTAGATGATAAAAAATGATTTATAAAAAAAATCTTAATAAATAAAAAGTACTTAAAATTTTAGATTAATTTTAAAACATTTTTTTGATGAACTTGAGAGACGAATTATCCAAAAATGACTTTAAAATGATTAATCGAAAATTCTCAAAATATATAGTAAAAAATAAATACATATTTATAATTAATATAGTGTAACAAAACATTTTTATTAAAAAGCATAGTGTAACAAAAGCATTTTTATTATAAATATTTTTTTTCAAAAGTAGTTAAACTGGTAAGTATTCCTAACAGACCTTAAAATTATGTAGATTTTCGTTCAAATAAAGAATAATACTAGAGAAGAAGGGCCTATTGTCCCATCAACTCTTTCCTAAAACCACAGACAAGTGCTAGTGCTTGTCCCATATACATCCCATTTAGCATCGCAACACATTTTTAAAAAAAAAAAAAAGAAAAACATTTCTTCCATCTTTTTCTGTACAATCATAATTAAGGTCGGCTTTGTATTTCATCCAAATTCAATGTTTTATTTTCAGCCAGATTAAGTGAATTCAATAAATTTCTGTTTGGCAGGTTACATTTTTTAAAACGGTATTTTGAATGATGTATCCCAAAAAGTAAAAATTTTGAAAACAACATTTGCATATTTTCAATATTTCTAAATCTAATATCAATTACACATTCAAAATCAATATAAGCATACAATAAAATTAATTAAACTCTATTTTTCATTAAATTGCATTATAGATTTTCTATTATCAGATCACCAATCAGCACAGTTCTCGTCCACTCACACGTTTTTTTTTTGTTTTTTTGTATTGGACTTCATCCCTTTTTTTTGGGGGAGTGATGCCCCTAGCTCCATCATTTCATCCCACCCCACCACTAAGAAAAAAAGAGAGTTGAAATTGAAATATTATATTGATGACACCCACTTGAATCGAGTGGTTTAGCTGGTTTAAATGTCCACGAAGAAAGATAAATTTTTAAAGCTTAAATTATAAGCTTGAACTTTTAAAGATATGTTTAATAGGTAGTTGAATATTAAAAAGGGTTTAATAAGTTTTTAAATCTTAAAAAGTGCCTAATACGTCGTCTCCTAAACACTTAATTTTGTGTCTAATAAGTTTTTTTATGTTTAAAAGTGTCTAATAGATCTTTAAACTTTTAATTTTTTGTCAAATATTTTTTTTAACTTTAAATTTTGTGTCCAATATGTCATTTACCTATTCAACATTTTTTTTAAAAAAAATTCCCACGTCTATTAGACACAAAATTGATTTTTACTTCTAATAGAATCATGACCTATTAATTTTGTGTCTAATACATCTAAGAACTTTTTTTTTATAAAAAATCCAATAGATTAGGATTTATTAGACATAAAATTGTAATTTTAGGGACTTACTAGATATTTTTAAACTTTAGGGACATATTAGACTTAGAAATGAAATTTTAAATACCTATTAGGACAAAAAAAAGTTCAAAGACCTATTAATAATGTCTTTTAATGTTGAGAGACCTATTAGAAACAATTTTAAAGTTTGGGCATCGTTTGATAATCATTTGGTTTTTAAAAATTAAGCGTATAAATACTACTTCCATAGTTTCCTTGTTTTGTTATCTATTTTTTACCTATGTTTTTAAAAACCAAGTTAAGTTTTGAAAACTAAAAAAAAAAAGTAGTTTTCAAGAAATTGTTTTTAGAATTTGACTAAGAATTCCAATGTTTTTATAAAAAATATGAAATTTATTGTAGAGAAATGATGAAAAAACAAACACAATTTTCAAAAATCAAATGGTTATGACCCACATAACCTGCCTTTTGTGAGTTGCTAATTGTTTTTTTATTTATTTATTTTTATTTTTTTATGAGTACTACTGAGTTTTTAATTGTTAAAGAATAAAAAGTGAACTCCTTAGGCCCCCCGTTTGGTAATCATTTGATTTTTTATTTTTGGTTTTTGAAAATTAAGTTTGTTTTCTCCCAATTTCTTTACAATAGTTTTTATCTCCCTTAAGAAAGCATTTGAATTCTTAGCCAAATTCTAAAAACAAAAACAAGTTTTTGAAAACTATTTTTTTTAATTTTCAAAACATGGTTTGGTTTTGAAAAACATTGATAAAACGTAGATAACAAAACAAGTATATCAATAGGTGAGAGTAATATTTATAGGCTTAATTTTCAAAAACTAAAAACCAAAAACTAAATGGTTATCAAACGAGGCCTTAAAGAGCATGATTAAGAGAAAATTTCCTTCCTGCCGCCTGAATTCCATTTCAAACTAGTCAGATTAAAAATGACATTGTCGCATATATAGCTTATTGATTAAAATATTTTACGTCTTCTAAAGATTCGTATGTTTGTATCTCTATCTCTTGAATTCCATTTCAAACTAGTCAGATTAAAAATGACATTGTCGCATATATAGCTTATTGATTAAAATATCTTACCTCTTCTAAAGATTGGTATGTTGGTATCTATTTGTGATAAAACATTCTAAAAAATTGAAAATAACATCAAGCAATTATATAACAATTAACCTCAAACTAGAGATGTCAAAGAGAGCATAACTCAAATGACATATCGAATGTGTTAACGACTACGAGGTCTGTGGTTCAAATCCTCCAAACTCTTATTGTACTAAAAAAAAAAAAAAACCTCAAACTAGAGATTATTACGACCTCATTTGATAAAATTTCATTTTTAGTTTTCGATGTTTAACGATTAGGCTTGTTTTCTTGTAATTTCTTTAGTTCGTTTGTCATCTTTCTTAAAAGCACATATGAGTTCTTAGCTAAATTTTTTTTCTAAAAAAATGTTTTTAAAACTACTTTTTTTTTTTTTTTTTTTTTTTACTTTTAAAATTTGGCTTAGATTTTGAAATCGTTTAAAAGAAAAGTAGATAATAAACAAAGAAACACAATAGTAGTAGAAGTAGTGCTTTATAAGTTTAATTTAGTAGAAAAATAAAATAGTTATCAAACATTCTCTACATTATTGGAAGTGATCCAATTCCACTCATGAGTTTGGGTTTGAGCTCTAAGACTCGTCAACTTCTTAATAATTAGGTTACCACATGAAACATAATATTTTGTCCCATGGCCCCATGACTCGCATAGGATACTTATCAAGTCTATGACCAAACTTTCATTTAGGGGTTAGAAATAAGGAGAATTATAAACATACAAACAACTACGATAATCAAAATTATCAATTTAGGCTATATAATTTTTTAAAAATCAATTTTTTTTTAGCATAGCTTAACTGGTTAAAACATTATGCTCTCAACCAAAATGTTAGAAGTTCAAATCTCCACGCTGAACTAAAAAAAAGCTTATTGTCATTTCAATTCAAAATTTATCACATAATCAATATAATAACTTAGCAAGAACTATTTATAAGATTTGATTGAAACTAAGTCGATATTATACTCCTTTTAACCTGAAAAACTAGATAGATTTATATTATAAAATAAGGCTCTACTGTCCCATCAACTCTTTCTATAAATAAAACTACAGATCTTTCTACCCATCTCACACAGCCAATCAGTTTTCTCCATATCTTTCAGACTTTTGTTAGTTCAGCAGTTGCTCTTTCTTCATCACTTAAATTTGTTTCCTTTGAGATTATCTTTCAGAAAATACAGGGTGACAACATGGGGAACAGCCAAGCTCCTTTCATTGTTGCTGTCATGACATTTTATGCTTTGTTTTCAATGTTTGCCTACAAACCCATGGCAGAAGCTGATGACCAAAATCGCAAGGTATATCCCATTGAAATTTTTATTGTCTTTGTTTTTCTTCTGTCGGAATTTAGCTTTTAAAAAGTTGGCCATATTGTAGATTAAGTTTGCAATTCAATCTCTCCATGTCTACAGGTTCACATCGTTTACCTCGGAGAAAGGCAATACAATGATAGTAAATTGACAACTGAATCTCACCATGATTTACTGGCCACTGTATTGGGAAGGTAATCTCGTAGGTTTATTATTATTTTTTTTGTTGATTTGCTGACGAACTTTGAATAAAAAAAAATGTGGGTTGATTCTAATTTGTGATAATGAAGCAAGGAGAAGTCGTCGGAATCAATGGTGTACAGTTATAGACATGGCTTCTCTGGATTTGCAGCCAAGCTCACTAAGTCTCAAGCTCAAAAGCTAGCCGGTAGATATACAAATATAATTTTTTTTTTATATCAAACAGAAGGAAGTTGACCAAATAGAGGTGTTAGTACATTAACCGTTCTCTAAATTTTCAAACGTTGTTATTTGGTTCATATACAAATTCAAACACTTTTAAGATGGTGTCCATCTAATTTTTATAATTAAAAATGTTTGATTAATAAGTTATTCAACTTTTAAAATTGTGTCTAAATATTATTTCAATATACTTTAAAAAGTTTCTTATAAATCTCTAACATCTCGTTTGATAACTATTTAGGTCTCGTTTGATAACTATTTGGTTTTTGGTTTTTGAAAATTAAGCTTTAGAAAACTAAACCAAGTTTAGAAAACTAAAAAAAACTAAAAAAAGTAGTTTTAAAAAACCTTTTTGTTTTGAGAATTTGGCTAAGAATAAAAATATTTTTTAAAAAAAGATGAATCTCAACGTAGAGAATTGTGAGAAAACAAGTAAAATTTTCAAAAACGAAAAACAAAAAATACATATTTATCAAATGGAGCCTAAAACTTCAAAGTTGTAACAGTTATATTTTTAATTTTTTTAAAAAAATTTATAACAAGTTTTTAAACTTTCAATTTTCAATATGTGTTTGATTTAAGTAAACAATAATTCTTCTACTATGAATGACAAACAAAACTACAGAAATGCCGAGGGTGAGTTGAGTATTTCCAAGTTCGCTTTACAAAATACATACTACAAGAAGTTGGGATTTTCTCGGCCAATCCTCTTCTCCCTCTGAGTCATCGAACCTTCTTCATCGTGCTAAAATGGGCGACAATGTCATTATAGGTGTCATTGATTCAGGTACCGTCTCTATCTTAGTTTCTCAAAATAAGCCATAACCTTATATAGTTAGTGAAATTGAACTTTTTTTTTTTATTCTTCGCCTGATTAGGATTCTGGCCAGAGTCAGAGTCTTTCAGAGATATAGGACTGGGACCAGTACCATCACAAGGGAAAGGCACATGCGAATCAGGAGAACAATTCAATTCCACAAACTGCAACAGAAAAGTCATAGGAGCACGTTGGTACATGAAGGGCTTCGTTGCTGATTTTGGTAAGGAGGCACTTGCCAACGAATACTTATCTCCACGAGACTTCAACGGACACGGAACCCACACAGCCAGCACAGCCGCAGGTTCATTTGTAACAAACGTCAGCTACCACGGCCATGGCACCGGCACACTGAGGGGCGGCGCACCACTCGCACGCTTGGCCATATACAAGAGGACGGTATAGGGTCGACGGCAGACATATTGAAGGCCATAGATGAGGCCATTCACGACGGTGTGGATGTGATATCTATGTCGATTGGGGGTGTGAATCCTTTGTATCCTGAGTTCAACGAACAAAACGAAATTGCAATTGGGTCGTTTCATGCTATTGTGAGGGGGATTTCTGTTGTGTGCGCCGGTGGAAATGAAGGCCCTCTTCAGCAGACGGTGGGGAACACTGCGCCTTGGATTTTGACTGTGGCTGCGAGTACCATGGATAGAGCCTTTATTGCTTCCATTACTCTTCTTGGAGATAATACCACTTATTTGGTATATAGCTATACAACCCCATTAACATGTGTCAGAACCTTTTAAAGTTGTTGTTGCATTGAAAGTTGATGGTTTTTACTTGACAGGGCCAAAGCCTCTTCGATTCGAAAAAGGACCTTGTCGCCGAGTTGGCAAGTTCATCAACGGGAAGGTTATTTTGTTCTGGTTAACATTCTTTTATGGTTTATTTTTCCATTTTGATTCATGAGTCTCCAAGAATTTTCTATTTTTGTAGTTACCTACAAATATTTATCATGGATGATATTTACCACCATTACATTTTTTACAAACTAGAGAAATACAAAAAATGAGAGAGAAAAGAGATATTCTTATTTTTTCTTCCAAAATAATAATAATATTAAATATTTGTCAAATTTTTAGTAGTGTTCAGTATGAATCTTCCTACTATAAGCTTTTGAAGAAATTGGCAAAAAAGAAACTTTCATTAAAAAGTACCGAGATGGAACCCTTTTGAGAAAAGACTCTTTCACTCTCTCAATACTCACTCAGCTATTTTACTCACTTTGTATAACTTGGCTTACTTATGGAAACACACTTCCTATTTATAGGCATAAGATTCTTATCCTTATGAAGCTTATCCTTATCTCCTTGGAGCCTAAAGAAAGGCTAGGATATTTCTAGATACTTTCTTTTGAGATATTTATTTACAATCTTCAATATAAATCTAGATAGATCTAATATATCTAAGTCATGTAGATATTCCAAGAAACTTCTAATTAAATGTTAGTGTTGTTTTTTATTCTAACACAAGTAAGGAGGGAAAGTGTTTTTCTTTTATTATAATTTTGGATTTTTCAAACTATATATTTCAGTCTCTAGATTTTAAGATAATCATTTTGGTCTTTACCTTTATTTAATAAAGGTAAAGACCAAAATGATTATCTTAAAATCTAGAGATCGAAATATATAGTTTGAATATGTATGTTAATGTGTTGCCATATTTGAGCCACATAGGTGTTGGCTGAGATAGGTATGGGGATTAAGTGAGCAAATATTAGAGAGCAAAACAAAACAACTCCTACCATGTAGATTTTAAAAAGTAAATAATAATTAAAATATATATTTTAAAAGCTCATGAATAAAGATAGTTATTTTTTTTAAAAAAATAGAGATAAAATTAGACATTTGAATGTTAAAGTAACAAAAATGGAGAATAAACATCACAATTCATATACCAAGATAAGATTTAAAGGATTCTTTTATTATTATTTGATTGGATGGATTATTATAATATATATTTGAATGACTTTGCATATATATTATTGTATATAATTACATTGGATTTGGAGTGCAGATGTGATGACATTTCAGGAAATGAAACTTCCTTAAGTGGGAAGGTGGTTCTGTGCTTCTCTAATTTAGCTGATTTAACGACTACAAAAACGGCGGGAACGGCGTTGGTAAAAGCAAATGGGAGTGGGATAATTGTCGCCGGCCAACGCGACGATGGCTTGTTTCCATGTATAGAACCCTTTGCAATTCCATGCATCCTAGTGGATACCGACGTTGGCACTAAATTATATTTTCACGCCCTGGACAGCAGGTAATTCATTCATTGCTGGTTAAATTGCCATTATATTTTGGTTCATATAGTAAGAGGTATTTTATTTTAGTCTTTATACTTTCAAATGTCTACATTTAGTTCTTGTACTTTCAATAAATCCTAAACTTAGTTTCTACTTGCTAGTTTATGGTTAACTTTTCAAGAAAATATATATATATATATCTCTATCGGCCTTATCTGTATAAATTTTGAAAATATATTCACGTTGCGTCTTTCTTTATAGATGAGTTATTATTATTATTTTATCAAATTTGATAAAAAATTAATTAATTTAAAATAACAATGATGACCAATTTTAAGATTTATAGAAAGTATGAAGACTAAATTTAGACATTTGAAAGAAAATTTAAGACTAATATATATACCAAGGGGGTATTAGTATTTTGGGGATTCTCAATAAGTATTTTGACAAAAAAAAGTTGTTAAAATTCGTGCACAAAATATGTTGATATGACCCTAAATTATTATTTTATTAACATATCTACGTACCACTGGAAAGTTTTTTTGTCATATGAAGCCCAACTTATTCGTTAACAAGAAGCTGGTTCAACCTACCTTTTTGCAAAAAAAATAAAAAAAGGTTCGACCTACCCATTAACATCTATTTTTTCTAAGTGGCATGTTTACTTGTTTAAATATGGTAAGTCAATAACTTAATGACATATAATCTTTATATTAACAAATATTGGTAGATTTATTATTTATTAGGACTTAATTGAAAATTTTTATTATATTAAAGGTAATTCGAAAAGTTTTAAAAGATTATCAACTAAATTGACAATTCTATAAAAGATTAGAGACTCATTTGATATATTTTAACATAAATTTATTGGTGTAAAATCATTAAATGTTTGTCATGCATAGATTGAAAAATATACTGTGATGAGTGGGAGAAAAAAATGATGATACGATTGCCAATAGGAATGTTCACGGGGCGGGGCGGCGATGGGGACGGCTTCGTGCGAGAAAAAAAAAATCCCTAATTGCCAACTTGGACATAGGTTTATATGACTAGCTAGATTAAACTATACAAAATGTCTCTAAATTTAAAGGTAGGTTTCAATGATAAGTTCAACTTTCAAAAGTTTCATTGGCTATTATTTTTTTACCTTTGGCAAAATCGAAATTGTAACACAAATTTGTACATATACGTAAAGGGTCCACATGCTAAGCCAATTCATATTGAAAAAGTTTGTTAATCTAAGACAACTCGAGCATATATATAGCTCAATTAATTAAGGTTATACCATCAACTAAGAGGTCAGAGGTTCGAATCCCCCCACTCCAAATATTGTTGATCAACTAAAAAAATAGCTTGCTAATATCTAATTATGATCATTTGAACCTAAATAAATCACTCATTTTTCTATTCAAATAGTTCATTTGAGCCTAAATAAATCTAGGTTAAATTGCAAGTTTAGTCCTTGAATTTTTTAGTTTATGTCCTAATAGGTCCTCCTTGAACTTTAAAAAATATCTATTGGTTCATATACTTTTAATATTGTATCTAATAGGTTCCTAAACTTTAAAAGTGTCTAATTGGTTCCTGAACTTTTAATTTTGTGTCTAATAAATCCTTGGCACAGTTGACATTTTTTAGAATTAACAAATCTATTAGACATGAAATTGAATTTTGTTCTAATAGGATCTTAAAATTTCAATTTGGTACACAATAGAGCCATGAATTTTAAAAAATAATAGGTCAATGACATACTAGATACAAGATTACAAGTTTAAGCATTTATTAGATACTATTCAAAGTTTATGGACCTATGAGACACAAAATTAAAAATTTCAAAGATATATTAGAAATTTTTTAAAATTTAAGGATATATTAGATACAAACCTAAAAGTTTATGAACTAAACTTTAAATTTAACCATGATTCTAATGAGATGAATGTGGTAGGGTATCATTTGCTTCTCATTTAATTTGTGCTATTTTGTAAAGTAATACTGCAGTGGTAAGGTTGAGACCCGCAAGAACCATCATCGGCAAGCCCATATCAACTAGGATTGCTTATTTCTCATCTAGAGGTCCAAATCCTGCTGCACCCGCAATTCTCAAGGTCCATTTTTTTTTTCATCCTTTCATTTATGTGCCTTAATTTAATTAATATTACAATTATAAACTTTATCTTGGAACTTTGATACTTGTCTATTTAATCCTTAAACTTTAAAAAGATTTCAATTATATCTCTAAGACCACTAACATTAGCATGATTAATTAAACGTTGACAGACACTCAAAAGCAACAATAAAAAAGAAGGCTAAATTTATAGAAAACATCCATGAACTATGAGTCTTATTTCAGTAATACCCCTAAACTTTAAAAAGTCTAAAAAATATTCATGAACTTTCAAAAATGTTCAAGAGTACCCTTACCGTAGTTTCATTAATACTCTTGACATTTCAAAAAATTTCAAAAATACCTTTACTAGAAAAAATTTCTTTTTCTTCCTTCTCTTATGTGGATTCTTCCTCAAAGAAAATGAATGATAAGTTTTTCTTCTCCAATTAACACAACAACCCAAGAGTTTGACCAGATTCTTATGTTGAAACTTCAAGATGATGTTTGATTCGTTGTTGAATTCTTCACGTCCTTGACTTGATTTTGTTGATAGCCTTTTTACTGCTATAATTTCCTCACTAGTCACTACCCATTAGCTTTCCCTAAATTCATTTTAGACAAAATAAATAAAAATATAGTCATATAGTGGTTATAACATTTTTTAATTTGTTTAAAAAAAAAATCACGTATCAAACTTTTGATTAATTAACATTTGTAAACTGGATCAAACTCGCATTCTTCAAGTTTATTAGCATTTGAAAGGTCGTAGCAACAATTTGACCAAATAAGCTTCAAAAATCCAAAATCCATAACCATGACCTTTTCCATCGTAACTCTCCAAAAAACAAAATTTACTCCTCTCTTCCTTCACCACTCATTCATTGTAATTAAAAACCACATTAATCTCCTTGCTCATTACTAACACACACAAACAGAGAGAGCAACAAGAAAAGAAAAATACTTATGTTTTTTTTTCTCCCACTTATCCTCTTTACACTTTTAAAAGAGCAAACTTGATTTCAAACTCTGTTTTCATCTGGTGTTCTGTTGCACATATCATTTATTATCAAAATTTCACATTAATTTTCATAGAAGAAGAATTTACAGGGGGAGGAAGAAAAAGAAGAAACCTTTCCAGTAAGGGTATTTTCGAATTTTTTTGAAAGATCAAGGGTATCAGTGAAACTTTAACGTTTTTCATCCAAAACTTGACGGTAAGGGTATATTTGAACACTTTTTGAATGGTAAGGAGAATTTTTTTAACTTTTTAAAGTTCATCGGTATTATTGAAATACGACCAATAGTTCAAGGATATTTTCTATAATTTAGCCTAAAAAAGAATTTGATGGTCATATAGGGGCGAGATACATTTTAAATGGTTCTTTGTTTACCCACCCACCCTTATTTTATCTATTTCTTTATAAGGCCAATTTTATATAGTTTATATATGATATTATGAATCTATAGTCTAATATTACCATGTCACATAAAAAATTAATGATCGATAGCCGCAACCAAATTCTGTGTCTAAGTTTTTGAGAATTTAGGCTTAAATGAATTATTCTCATGAGGCAGCCAGACATAGCCGCTCCTGGATCAAATATTTTAGCGGCCATTTCACCGCACCACATGTTCAACGACAAAGGGATTGGAATATTATCAGGAACTTCTATGGCTGCGCCTCATGTCTCTGGCATCGTCGCTCTTTTTAAATCCGTGCATCCTACTTGGTCACCTGCTGCCATTAAATCAGCCCTCATTACCACGGGTACGCACAAATAACGCCCTTCCTTATTCCAGCTCTAAAACACAAATATAATCCTGATTTAATTATTCCATTTCCACAAATGCAGCACGTGCAAAGGACCCCTCTGGATTGCCCATGTTTGCTGAGGGCTCTCCTCCTAAAGTTGGTGACCCATTCGACTACGGTGGTGGATTGGTGGACCCCAATGCTGCCATCGACCCAGGTCTCGTCTACGATTTGGACATCACAGATTACATATATTATTACCTCTGCGGCATGGGTTATAAGGACTCAGACATTTCTCACCTAACGCAGCAAAAAACAAAGTGCCCGTTGCAAATGCCATCGGTGTTGGATTTGAATTTGCCCACCATTACAGTACCTGCACTAAAAAACTCCACCACTGTAACTCGAACGGTGACGAATGTAGGGAACTTGACCTCCATTTATAAGGCAGTGATTGAGGCTCCACCAGGAACCAAGGTGAGCGTCGAGCCTCAAGTCTTGGCCTTTAACTCCAAAGTGAAGAAGATTTCCTTCAAGGTTACCATTTCCACTACCCTCCATAGAAACTATGGCTTCTCTTTCGGAACCTTAACATGGACTGATGGACTGCATCTTGTTAAAAGTCCCTTGTCTGTGCGAATTGATTTCTTTTGATCATGTGTGTAACAATGATGTAGCCAGAAGGGATGGAAAACTTTATGTTGTTTAGTATGTGATAAATAAAATGATTAGTCCTTGTCTGGGTCCACTTATACTCTCAGTTGCTCTAAGGATAGGAATGTACTGTTCATCCTTGAAGTAGCCTTTGATTTTTAAATAATTTAGGGGAGGTTTGATAATTAAGCCTACAAATATTACTTTCACCTATGAGTTTTCTTATTTTGTTATCCACATTTTACATATGTTTTCAAAAATCAAGCCAAGTTTTAAAAACTATAAAAAAAAAAAAAAATAGTTTTCAATTTTTTTTAAAAAAAAATTAGCTAAGAATTCAAATGTTTTCATAAGAAAGATAAAATCCATTGCAGAGAAATGATATGAAAACAAACACAATTTTTAAAAACAAAAAACCAAAATGATTATCAAAGAGTATCTTAAATTTCATTAACCAATTAATTTGAGAAAAAAAATCAATTTTTTACATCTAAACTTGCCATGTTTGTATCAACTTTTACCCTAAATTTTCAATTTCATCAAATTGCACTCCAAACGTAGGTAAGTGTTGCAATTTTAACCCGAAACTTTAAAAAGTGTTGCAATTTTAACCCTCCGATTAGTTTTCATTTGAAAGATTATTAAAAAAAAAGTATTCTCATATGCATTTTGCATTCAATGAATTCTAAAATATATGTATAGTTTAAAATTGATAAGCGATTTCAAAGAAAAACGATGTTAGAGCTAAATTTTTGTTGAAATTTGTGAATTTTGGCAAAATTATTCAATGGTTTAATTTGTGCATCAATCAAACATAATTTTGTTCAAAGCCGAATTTTATTGAAATTAGTGAGTTTATAGAGATTTTTACATTACTTTTTGTTAAAATTAGTGAGTGATCAATTAGCGGATATTGAATATTGGGTAAAAATTGCAACACTTATCTAAGTTTATGGTCCAATTTGATGAAATTGAAAGTTTAGGGTGAAAATTGATACAACATGACAAGTTTAGAGGTAAAAATTGATTTTTTCTTAATTAATTTTCATTCATGAACTCAAGTTTCCTTCACTATAAACTTGAAGTTGCACTCTTATGCACTATAGGATAAGTTACGTCCATGGATATAATTAATCACTATATGCAAGTTGATCCTTCACAAAACATTCGTAATAACAATTAGGTCAAAAGTTTATTTTACTCTTGTAATTACATCTTCTACCTTAAGTACCATTGATCCTCTAATGAATAATTTGTTTATGATTCAACCATAAATTATGTCCTTCTTGGGCCAATGAGAGGATGGGGGCTACACTGCCCAAGTCTCGAAATCAACACGTATGTGAACTCTCATCTAACTATCCTATATGAGAAGGGAGTAAATTTCATTTTATGAGACTATATTTCCAACTCCCTGTTTGGTTATGTCCCCAAAATAGTAGGCTTTAATGAACAAACTATAAAAGTCATTATCACCCATATAATCAAAGGATATGCCTTCACAGGCAAGAGTATATTAATTTTATCGTTTAGTCTTTATACAAACTCATTTTATATGATACCCTTACTCATATATCTCCACATCGATTAGGATCAAACCATTAATAACATTTACAAAGTGGGGTGTTGATCGGACTGAAGCATGGAGGCTTAAAAAAGAGATTTTTAATTCAAAACAAAGCTCCAGTCTAGTGCAAATGGACACTGTCGATGCAAATAATATAAAACTAGAAGTATTCCAGAGTATCGATCCCACAGGGAATAGATACAACAAAATTCAAATGATAGAAAAAATTGTTTTCAAATTGCAAGTTCGGTAATCGAGGTTATAAAAATATATGAGGTTGGTTTGTTAACGAAAAATGGGTGAAAAATCAATGAGTAAAAATAAGGGATTTCAAGTGGTTCAAGCACCTTTTAGAAGTGCTATAAAAAATGCAATTGCAATCGTAGCTAACATGCGAAAACTAAGTAAACCGAATTCGACTCCTATTCAATTTTGATTCAAAATCTTTAGGAGACTAAGTGATTAAACCTATATATCCATAACTAATCTAACTTAGATATTTTTGCACACAACTCTAGTGCTTTGGAGTCTCGCCCTATGTCTAGGGTCGATGTTTCAGAACTTATTTCTAAGCATTTTCCTTCATTGCTTTTGTGGCATCCGTCTTTCCTTAACCCTTTCAGTATTAAGTTTGAGCTTAACAAGCAACACTAGTTGGCCTACTAGGTTTATCCAAATCTAAACTCAACAAAAACAAACTAAGTTCACATGCTAGCTAGATTTTGTTATGCTTTAGAGCTTTTACACTTTTCCTTAGGGCTTTCACCAACTTGAACCCCTAAAGAAAATTTAGCTCATTATGATGGGGATGAAAAATAGTAAATTAAAGTGTAGAAAATCCATAACAAACTTAGATAAAGAGAAATTGAGAGATCAACTAAATTATGTGATAAAACTAAAATAAATCTTATTGAATTAACTTGCAAGACTAACTAGCCAAAGGAATTAACAATACAACTTGAGTTCACAAGCTAGAATGAAAATAAAGATAGAACAGTAACTTAAAGCTAAAATTACAGCCATGAAACTAAACAAAACAAAGGAAAAAAACTGAAGTTGTTGCTAACAAAGTACTTGAAATACAGTGCAATAAAGCACCATTCTCGCCCCTTTCATCAATCGAACTCAATCCCACTTCTTTCAAATGGAATCGGGTCTTTACAATCTGAGATTTTCGTCTAGATTGGATTGATTTTTGGGGCTTGAAGGTGCTGAAAAAAAAAGAAAAATAGCAGAAAAGACAAAAGAAAACAACAGAACAATGGACTGGGACGTGAAGAAAAACCCATTCCATTTTTGCTTTGTTCTTCTCATTTTTATAGGCATCGAGGGCTAGGGTTTTTATATTTTCTCTTCTACAACATTGGGTCAACGTGTAGGCATGAAAAATTTCCCAAATCTCTCAAAAATCTTCATGAATCTCGTGATTTCCCTCAATCTCGCGTTTTCTAGATTTTCTAGAAAATGCAATTGCATTTCAATTGCATTTCTGTTGCATTATTTTTCAAATCTGCCAAAATTTTCTAGAAATACAATTGCATTTTTTTTGCTTGTTTTCCAGACTTGTTTTCCGAAGGAATGCAATTGCATTTCCAAAATGGAATGCTTGCATTTTGTGTTTGTTCACAAACCTACACAAAAATAACAAATTGGTGTAATTTTCAATCTCTTTTCAACTTCTTTCCTTTTTTCCATTACTCCAACGAGCTTTTATGAATTTAACTAATAAACAACATTTTTAGCTTGCTCGTCATACAACAAAACACACAAAAATGACAAGAACAACCTAGTTTAGGGTTGAATAATCCTCATAAATGAGAATTATTAGGTGTATCAATAGTGTTACCAAGATAGGGCACCCAACGACGATATCTATATACTATAGACTCCTTAGCTTACTTCTTGAATATGATTCTCATATATGTCAACTATATATTGTTCAAGATTACATTAGTAACCTAGAATTTTGATCGGGTGAACTTTGGGTGAAGAAAAGTAAGTAAATATGTTCAATCTCAGTGCAAGTGCACACTGTCGATGCAAGTAATAAAACATAAGTATTCTTGAGTATCGATCATGCAGGGAACGGTGTATCAAAAATATTGCAAAATAAAATGTAAGGAGAATTGCAACTTTGGAAATTAAAAATTGCAAAAATAAGGTTGGGTTTTGTGTGTTTGTTAAAAACAAGATTATTGCCGAATCTAATTGCAAGTTAAAGTGACAAAGATTGCAGAAATGAATTGTAGAATCGAAAATTGCAAGATTGAATAGCAAATTAAACAAACTTGATAAAAGAAATGAAAATTGAAAAAGGAACTCTTTAGAGAAAGAAGAGGCTCAAGAATGTTATTGCCCTACGTTATAATTGCAAAACCAAAATTGCAAATCCAACCTACTCTACACACAATTGTAAACCAAAATTCTACTCTTATTCACCTTGTAATTAGGTTTTTAGGAGGCTAAGTGAGTGACTTATATGTCTATAGTCCCTCTATCTTAGATAATTTGGCTCAACAACTTTATGGATTTTCGAGTCTTTAATCCCTATGTCTAAGGAAAAGAATTGGCTTATGTCTAAGCTCTTTTCTCCATCACTTATGCAAAATTCGCTTATCACTAACCCCATCGGTATTAGATCTAAGCTTGAGTTGCTACCCTAGTTGTCAATCTAGGATCTCAACAGAATTTTATTCAACACAAGTGAACAATTGAAATGTAGGCTCAATTTTTGTTGGAATTTTGTCTATAATTACTTATTAGGGAATTCACATCCTTGAACCCCTTAAGAAATTTAGCTCATATTAAATGTAAAAATCCCACAACAAACTCTAGAAAATTAAATCCATACTAGAAGAATATACTAAAATGCTAATTGCAACAAAAATTTAAAGAAATTAAAGACATTTTGCCATCCAAATTTGATTCCAACAAAGCTGAAAACTGAAACATGTACTTCAGAGAAATAAACCCACTAAATAATGACTTCAGGGGAGATAATTATTCAAGTTAAAACTGAAAATAAACTTAGAAAAATACCCATGCTTCATGAACTTTCAGCAGAGGTACTTTGAATTCCTTCAATCTAAATTGAATCCAACAAGAACATCAAGTGTATTACAACCAAACTTGAAAATAACATCACTCAACTATATTAAAATAGAAACTAAATTGAAACAGAGGAATTTCAACAACATTCAACAAATCTTCACTCTTTCTCCAATCGATTCAATCCCTCAACTATTTCTAGGAGAGATTGAGTCTTAACAACCCAAGTTTTCACTTGAATTGGATTGTAAAAATTGAAGCAAAGTAGCACCAAACAAGCAGCAGCCTACGGTGGAAAATAGAGCAAAGAAACTAGAAAAAAAAAAAGAGAAGAAAACCCACGAAAATAACTGTAAAAAACGCCTCTAGCCGCTTTATATTCTTCCCTCAACTTCTCTTCTTTTGTAGGCCTTCATTAGGGTTGAATAATGCCCAAAATTTGTGCTCAAAATCCCTCAAATCATGCTGTAATTGAAGATTTCCGTAAGCAAATTTTTTTTCCTTTTTAAAATTTTTTCTACTGCTCCAAAATTGCAACTTAATCTTGCAATTTTGGTTCTTCAATTTCTACAGTTCCTACACACAAGTTTAGTTTTTAAGATTCTCACCCTGATTGACTTCATTCTTATTTATTTCTTATTTTTAACCAACTTTCAACTATTTTCAAATGATCTTAAGACAAAACAAGAATATTTTAACTGATTGGGAGTTAAATAAGCCTTAATTCTAAGGCTTATCAAATTTTCATAAAAAGGATAATGAACATTGCAAGTAAAAGCAGTCGAATAATTACTTTATAAACAATAAAATATAGGAAAAATAAGTATATTATTTTTGGTCCGTGAGATTTGAGTAGGTTGCATTTGGGTACCTGAGTTTTCAAACTCGACATTTTAACCCCTAAAATCTTGGATATATAATCACAGTTTTAGTTCCTACCAAACACTTTTGGTGCTTACTATCAAATTTATGTTATGTAGAGCTAACTAGACATTTTTTTTTATTGTTTTTAAACTAATGTGTGGCATTATATATATATATATACAAAATTAAAAATATGATGTGGCATTACTTTAATAAAAAAATATTTTCTTAAATAAATATTTTTAATAACAAAAACATTAAATTATAAAATCAAAAACTAAAAGGAAAAAAAAAAACTTCTTTTCTTTCACCTTCATTTTCATATTCATGTTCTTTTCCATCTTCATCTTCACCTTCATTATCTCCTACTTCTCTCTCTTCCTCTTTTCTTTCTTTTCTATTTTTTCCCCTCATTTTTAAAAAAAAAAATTGTCATGATCTCTCCAACTAGACTTGGAACGATTTGGAACGAACCAGATTTGGGTCATTAATTTCAAATCAAATCTGAAACGAGCCAATTCTAGATTTAGAATGAACCCAAATCTAAAACGATTTGGGAGGAAAAAAAAGGAGAATCAAGAGGAAAAAGAATAAAAGGAAGAACAATGAGGAGGAGAAAAATTTTGTTCTAATTTTAAAGTTTGTTTTTGTTTTAAAAAAAGGAAGACGATGAACAACAATTTTTTTAGTTAAGTTTGAAGATTATACTTTTTTGTATTCGTTTTTTTATATTTAATAACATTTATTTTGATGTTTAGTTTGTAATCAATTAAAATAAATATATTTATTAAATAAATTAATGTCACGCCAACCTTATAATTAATAAAGAATGTCATGTCAGCTTAAGAAAATAATAAAAAATGATCCAATCAATTTTCTGTTAGCTACAATAATGAAAAACTGAGATTAAAAAAGTGATTATCTCATATCTTAGGGTTTAAAATATCGAATTTGAAAATTCAAGAACCCAAATGCTACCTATGTCAAACCTCAAGAACTAAAAATATATATTTCTCAAATATAAATTACAAGGTTTTAGGGCTCAAATCTCAACAGTCTCTCATTTGCACTAAAGCCGATAAAACATGTATCCTAGATAATTATGAAAATATTGTTGATATATCCTGATATATCGATAAATTCCCATCCTGACACCAATAAGGGGTGGAATATATATAGCAACACAAAATTATTTAATGAGGTAACTAATTATTTAAATAGTTGACAAACTAAATTAACTCAATTTTTCTAACTAGTTATTTAATTAAATTTATTAATAAATTAATTATAAAAACAGTGTTGGAATAGAAATTTCGACCAGCCAGAAATTGCCACGTCATTACCCAACGTTGATGACGAAATTATATTTAATTAGGGATTAATTAAATTTGCAAAGATTCCTAAATTAAATTATGGCAGGTCCAAATACACTATTGGGTTCTTTGAAATTTGGAAGACAAAAGCTCAAATTGAAGGCCCAGTCCAGATGCTAGACCCAAAGGCAACTAAGCCCAGTCCAAAGAAGCTGACCCAAAGTCAACTAGGCCCAGTCCAAATGGCTAGGCCCAAAAGTCAACTAGGCCCAAAAGGCTGGCCCAAGGTCAACCATATCCAATCCAAATGGGTTGACCCAAAATCAATTGGGCCCAGTCCAACAGGCCCAAGCCCATCTGGGGCCCATGAAGAACTCTATAAATAGAGAGTTTCCTCCTTCATTTGGGGGGTTCAGAACTGAAGAAACTCAGAGAGAATTCAGAAACAAAGCTGTGAAGTCTCCATAAGCTCCTGAAGATCAAATATCTTTTGAACAAAGAACACTTCTTGAAGATCAAGAATGATCCAAGAAGATCAACAAGCCGAAGATTTTCAACAAGCTACAGGCCGAAGACCTTCAACAAGCTACAAGCTGAAGACCTTCAACAAGCTACAAGCCGAAACCCTTCTACAAGCTACAAGCTGAAGACCTTCAACAAGCTACAAGCTAAAGACCTTCCACAAGCTCAAAACTGAAGACTTTTCCACAAGTTCAAAGTCGACGATTCAACCTCGAGAACAAGCATTCCAGCCCTCGAGTCAAGTTTACAACGAGAGAAAGAATCAGAGGATCATACATTAGAGATTGTACGCACTATACTGAAATTAATACAAATCAAGTTATTTACACATATTAAATTTCCCTGTCGAAATCTCGTGTGAACAAATTGGCACGCCTAGTGGGACCATCTCTACCTTTCATCTCTTTCTCTCATCTCAAAGCACAAGTAAAGTGATGTCATTCAAGACTTCTTCGATGACTGCTGTCATGAGCAACTTGTACACGGGTTCTACTACCCATAGTTGCTCCAATGAACTAAGGTTGGAAAAAAATAAAGTAGCGACACTGTCGGGGTCATCGACTAACAACAAGTTCCTGGTCAAGTGTAACCCTTTGTTCAATTTCGATTCTGACGTAGTCTCTGTCATGATGACTGAAACAAACACTATGGAAGAAAGAATGGAAAAGATGCAGGAGAAAATCAACATCTTGATGAAGGTGATTGAAGAAAGAGATTCTCAAATTGCATACCTAAAGAGCCAGATTAAGAACCAAAATGTCGTTGAATCAAGTCAAACTCCTACCATCAAAGATCACAACAAAGGGAAGGTCGTTGTGAAAGAAGGTCAACCACAACCCTCCACTTCGATTGCTACATTATCTGTCCAACAACTTCAAGACATGATAACGAACTCCATCAAAGCTCAGTATGGTGGTCCTGTTCAGAACTCCCTCTTGTATTCCAAACCATATACTATGAGGATTGACAACTTAAGAATGCCAATCGGATACCAACCACCAAAGTTTCAACAGTTTGATGGGAAGGGCAATCCAAAGCAAAATGTTGCTCATTTCATTGAAACATGTGAAAATGCTAGTACACGAGGAGATCTTCTTGTTAAACAATTCGTTCGAACGTTGAAGGGAAATGCTTTTGACTGGTATACCGATCTGGAGTCCGAGTCAATAGACAGTTGGGAACAGTTTGAAAAAGAGTTTCTCAACCGCTTTTACAGCACAAGACGAACCGTCAGTATGTTCGAGCTCACCAACACTAGAAAACGAAAAGGTGAACCCGTTGTCGATTACGTAAATCGTTGGAGAGCCATGAGTCTTGATTGCATAGATCGTCTCACTGAACTATATGCTGTCGAAATGTGCATTCAAGGCATGCACTGGGGACTTCTGTAGATCCTCCAAGGTATAAAGCCTCGTACCTTTGAAGAACTAGCAACTCGTGCCCACGACATGGAGCTAAGTATTGCTAGTCGAGGGGATAAAGACCTTTTACTCTCTAACATGAAGAAACAAGGAGAGAACATTGAAGCAACTTTTGAAGAATCTATGGTTGTAAATACAACTCCTCTCAAGTGGTCTTCGATAGACAAGAGGATTGAAAAGCAACCAGAAAATGAAAGGCGTCGCCTAACTTTGAAGGAAAGACAGAAAAAAGTCTATCATTTTCCTGATTCTGACATTCCTGATATGTTGGAACAACTACTGGAAACACGACTGATCGAACTTCCAGAATGTAAACGGCCGGAAGAGATAAAAAAAGTCGATGATCCCAAATATTGCAAGTATCATCGAGTTATCAATCATCCAGTGGAGAAGTGCTTCGTCCTAAAAGAGCTAATTCTAAGGTTAGCTAAAGAAGGGAAAATTGAGCTAGACTTTGATGAATTAGCTCAAACAAATCATGTTGCGGTAACAACAAATACATGCAGTCAAATACATTCTAGCCCGCTTCATGATCAAGAAGTGCGCCTAGTCCAATTTGGAACCCTAGAGCCTCTATCTATTTGGTTTCAACCTGAGGTATCAAGAAACAAACTTCAAGACGTGGTCAAGCCTATCAAAGATCAAGATAAAGGTTGGGTTGTTATGTCTCGTCAGAAGAAACCAGGACAACATGTTGTTCAGAAAGAACATTGCCCATTAAGAAGAAAGAATAGGCATCAAAGAAATGATGATCCAAGGAAGCCTAAACCTGAGAGGAAAGGAAATAAAAATTGTTCCCAACCTCACCAACCAGTGACCTTAAATGAATTCTTCCCAAGAGATTTCTTTTCCATTGAAAAAAAGGAAGAAGATTTGGCAAGTTCATACTGCACCAATGTGGAAGAAATGGATGATTCAAAAGAAGCCAAGCAAAGGACTTCTGTCTTCGAACGCATCAAGCATTCAACTACTCGACCTTCAGTCTTCCAAAGGATGAGTATGGCCGCGACAAACAAAGAAAACCTATGTCTAACTTCTGTCTCAACTCGACCTTCAGTCTTCAAAAGGCTCAGTGTCTCCACATCGAAAAGAAATCAACCTTCAACATCTGTCTTTGATCGTCTCAAAGTAACAAGCGATCAACATGAAATGAAGATGAAATCCTTAAAGGCGGAAGTGTTCGATGAAGTGCA
Source organism: Trichosanthes truncata (assembly GCA_033996785.1). Lineage (NCBI taxonomy): Eukaryota > Viridiplantae > Streptophyta > Magnoliopsida > Cucurbitales > Cucurbitaceae > Trichosanthes > Trichosanthes truncata. Next base: position 77,679,848 of record JAWPNB010000003.1, read on the forward strand.
CAATGACAAAAAGATTCACAGTCTTGTTCCTTCTCGTATGAAAAGGAAGTTTTCTGTTCTCACAAACACAGAGGGTTCCTTGAAGGTGAAGAAAAATGTAATCATCTTAACAAATCCTATAAATGAAGGATCTGATCAAGACCATGATGAAGACAAGAACATCTAAGATGTAAAGAAAGCTCCTCATCGCAAGAGCCTAAACTGCATGATGCTCTTGGCCTCATGAGCTTAAAAGGTGAACGACCCCCTAAAAAAATTCATTGAACTACATTATGACTTGATCCCTTTCGCTAAAAGTGTAAACCCGGAATCCCTCCTTGAAAATTCTTAAGAAAAATGTATTGGTAAGCTTGTTAAAAAAAAAGAAAAGAAGAAACTAAAACAAAAGAGAAATGGAAAGTGGAAGGGGTATGTTTTGTTTTAAAAAAAAGAAAGAAAGTGGAAAGGTGGGAATTTTCACCCACCGCCAAGACCTTTCTTTATAACCCTTCTACACACTGTCACCCAATTTAGATTTTCATTTACCAAAGGAAAACAGAGGGGTTTCGAGGGAGAGAGTCTGAAAAAGAAGAAGAATGAGATTTTGAAGGTGGAATTGAAGAAGAAAAGGGGGAAACACAGTCCAAGTTGCATGGTAAATTCTGGTGTTCAATTCTGCCAACGTCTGGTTTTTTGATCATACCGAGCTCCACAAGAAGAATTAAGAGGTAAGGTTTGATTCTTCTGAAAGTTAAATCATTTTAGAACGATTTTTGTGAAGGAAGCTCGAGCAAAATCTGATGTTATGTTAATGATTTGTGAAGAGGGAACCGAAGGAGAGGTTTTTCTGTCAAATCCGAGGAACCTCTGGTTTTTGGGATGTGCTGATCTGTAGACTTCGAATTAGAAGCTGTATTAGGTATGGTTGGAAATATGATTTAATTTCCTATAACTTTCATGAAGAAGTCGTGGTTAGAAATTGTTTATAAGTCGCTTTAAATTTCAGGTTAGTTTTGGGCTGCCGCAGGAAAACAGTTATGGTTTTAGCTGAAACGTGTTTTGGGGAAAATAGATTTCGAGGTAGTTACAGACACATCCTTTAGGAATTTCGATTTCATTCCCTCAGATAAGTTTTAGAGGGTTCAAAAAGGAAGGGTTTGGTATAAAGAACATAAATTGTGACCAAGTAATGGAAAAGTTATGAGTATGTGAGTTTCGGGTGTTAATCATGTGGAATGCTAGGAATTGATGGGGTGGTTTTTGCAACCCTAGGCCTTAAGTTCGTGAGGTCAAGATTCTAATGCTTGGTTTTGTTTATTTGGCAGGCCAAGAAGAAATAGGACAAATTTACGGACCGAGAATCTAATATTAACGCTGTGAGTGACAAAATGAATCCTGAAAATAAATTCTATGCTTGAACTTGTGTTCATGAAAAGAAAAGACTTCCTAAGAATGATATAGCTTAAAGATTTATGGTCTCTTGAACACGTATTCATAAGCATATATGGTTTCCTAAAATTGATTTAAATTGTTCGTTGTGAGCATATGTTTACTGATTTTCTGAAACTAGAAGAAATACCTTAATTCCAAGTCTACATGTGTTAGCAAGAACTGTTAGAGGTTTTCATGTGTTTCTCTGAGACCTAAATGAGTTAATGGTTGAGATACTGAGCCCGAGGTTGTATAGTACCGTGTGCACACAGGTCATTTTCTGTTGTCGACGTTGAGTGTACTCCGTGACAACAATTCTGTCGTGAGTGCTGGGTGAGCCCCACTACGACAAAGACGATGGGAGTGCTGGGCGGGCCCCACTACATCGTAGAATGAACATTGATTGTACTGGGCGAGTCTTACACAACTAGTTTGTCATATGTTTAAAATGGTTAACATTTTTGACACACTTACTGGACTTCTGTAAAAGCTATTGACGTTATATGCTATGATTTACGAGTTAATAGTTTTAAACTCAGTCACTCACTGAGCTTCCCAGCTCATTCTTTCAATGTTTTCCAACTTTTCAGGTAGAGATCGAGCTCCCAGTGCCTGAGATCCTGCCATCGCCACCGAGGGTTCTCAGAGTTAGATACTCTATACGTGGGTGGTATTATATAGCGAGTCTGCTCGTAGTGTAGATAACTTAAAAGAGACGTGTAGTTATGTTCGTGTATGAAACTAGTGGTCTTGTTTGTGTAACCAACGAGTGGTTGTGTTTTGATTGCTCAAGAGAGGTTTTAACTAAAACTGCTCCGTGTGCATATGTAGAAATTTTCCAGGGTTCCGCTGTGTAATATGTAAAGTATTTCGTTTACAGGTATGGTTTGTTTATCAGGAATTAAAAGGGTCATAGGTATCGTTAAGAAGTGAAACGATGCCTGTTGGCTTCACGGCTTCCTCCGGGCTAAGATAACAGGTGTTTTGGGAGGGGGTTGTGACAAAAAGGGTACGTAGGCAGCTTAAAAAAAATTTAAGTTTAGTCTCCAAAAAAAAAAAATTCATCCTAGAAACAAGGCGTTGCAAGTTGGACGCATACGAGCGAGCTTCAACCCCTTCAAGATCGGTTCGTCGCTCACTCCCACTAAAGGTCGAAAGGCTTCGTCGCTTCTTCTCCAAGTCAAAAGGTTTCGTCGTTGCTTCTTCTCTAAATTTGAAGGCTTCGTCATCGCTTCTTCTCCCAAGTCAGGATGCTTCGTTGTCGCTCCACCATCTTCAAGTCAAGAGGCTTCATCGTCGCTCCGCCATCTTCAAGTTAAGAGGCTTCGTCGTCGCTCTGCCATCTTCAAGTCAAGAGACTTCGTCATTGCTCTACCATCTTCAAGTCAGGAGATCTCAAGAGGCTTCGTCGTCACTTCGCCATCTTCAAGTTAAAAGGATTCATCGTCGCTTCGCCATCTTCAAGTCCGAATACTTCGTCGCTGCTCCGCCATCATCTTAGGAGGATTCGTCGCCACTCCATCTCCAAGTTCCCAGACTTCATTTCTTCATCTTCAAAGTCCAGCGACTTCATTTCGTCATCAAAGTCTGACCGCTTCGCTTCATCTTCAAAGTTCGACGGCTTCGTTCTGTCTTTAAAGTCTTGCGGCTTTGCTTCATCTTCATCTTCCAAGTTAAGTTCGATGGCTTCGTTGCTTCATCCTCCAAGTTAAGTTCGATGGCTTCGTTGTTTTATCAACAGAGTTAAGTTTGACGGCTTTCGACGTTGGTAGTTTTCGTCTCAAGTTAAGTTAACGGAGATAGGTTCAACGACTTTCATCAGAGATAAGTTTGGCATCTTTCATCGAAGATAAGTTCGGCGGCTTTCATCAAAGATAAGTTTGGCAGCTTCTGTCTTCGAATCGAAGGTTGCATAATGCTCTGTTGCAAAGTGGGGGATAATCACCCCTACATTTGCTTCTGTCTTCGAATCGAATGTTGCATAATCTCTGTTGCGAAGTGGGGGATAATCACCCCTACACTTGCTTCTGTCTGCGAATCAGAGGTTGCATAATGCTCTGTTGCGAAGTGGGGGATAATCACCCCTACACTTGCTTATGTCTTCAAATCAGAGGTTGCATAATGTTCTGTTGCGAAGTAGGGGATAATCACCCCTACACTTGCTTCTGTCTGCGAATCAGAGGTTGCATAATGCTCTGTTGCGAAGTGGGGGATAATCACCCCTACACTTGCTTATGTCTTCAATCGGAGGTTGCATAATGCTTTGTTGCGAAGTGGGGGATAATCACCCCTACACTTTCTTTTGTCGTCAAATTGGAGGTTGCATAATGCTCTGTTGCGAAGTAAGGGATAAACACTGAGAGCACAATCACCTTTACTCGTGTTGGCTCTATATCAGTGTCACCCCTATACTTGCCTAGTTTCAGTCATTGGGGGCATTGTAGCTGCAAACAAAGAACAAAATAGAAAAAAAATCACAAAGAAAAAAATTGGTTTACCTGGAAAGCCCACTTACCTCACAAATGGAGATTAATGTTCAAACAAAGCCTCTGGCTAAAGTTGATGATTTCATTCTGAAAAATATATATATCATTTTATTAGCAAAATCAATAGGAGAAAAAAAAAAGTTAGACAAAATGGAAAAAAGAAAACGTTGAAAAAAAATTTGAAAAAATCATAGTGAAAAAACTACCCAAAAAAAATGGAGTTAAAGTGTTAAAAAAAAAAAAAAGAGGAAAAACGTGAGTAAAGAAAAAAAAAAAGGAAATTTGAAAAGAAGAGGAAAAAATGTGAGTAAAGAAAAAAAAAAAAAGAAAGGTTAAAAAAAAAAAGAAAAAAGAAAGGTTAAAAAAAAAAGAGGAAATTTGAAAGGATTTGAAAAGAAGGAAAAAAAGTCATCATTGTCTGACAAGCATTAAAGAAGAGAGAGGAATGAGGAATATATTTTTTTTTTCTTCCTTCTTTCCACCATACCATCTTCTCCTCTCTCTTTCTCACTTGCTCTCACCGAAGCCCCCACCCATTTTTTTTCTCTTCTTCTTCTCTCTCATCCTCTCTCTACAACTCCCACGGGATTCGACGCCAAGCGGCACGAACAGACGGTGAGCAGACCACCGGCGTTAGATCTGAACCTGCGAACAAAGCCAGCCTGCCATTGACGATCATACCCACGAACCGACGCTCCGGTCGCCTTCTTCAGCGCAAATCCCCTCAGGTTGGAACTGATATTCGAGCATTTACAGAATCAAGCGATGTCATCTTCCTCTCTCATTCGGCAGTAAGATGGTTGTCCATTCTTTGAGTAGCCTTTACCTATTTATAAGGAATGAACTTCAAATTTCGGCCAAACTGACCGTTCGAATCTAAACAAAATTTGATCAGTTCCAACTAGACCAACTATATTCATTCAAGAAGACTTGAGATTCGTTCAAACCATGCTGAAGACTTGGGATTCATTTAAATTCGGCTAAGGACTTGGATGATTAACAGATATTGCATCTAATCATGATTTAATTAAAATTCCAATTTTAACCAAAGTCGAACAAAATTTTCCTCAGAAATCCAAATTGAAGTTAAGGTTGTATCAAGATTTGAGTAGAATTCATTTCAAATTATTCTACCTAAATTTTTGGTACTATCCAAATTCAAAGTTTTACTCCAAGCCAAAATTTGGATGAAATTCAATTTCAACATTGGGATTATTCTATTTCAAAATTGAGAATACCTAAAATTATATTTTAAAGTACAGTTTGAGTTGCTCAAATCCAATTTCAAATTTGAGCAAACAAAGAAAATTTTATTCCAAGTTAAAACCTTGGAAGAATTGAATTCAATTCTATCTTGAATCAAATTTGGACAAATTCTATTCCAAATTCAAGCCAAATAGAATCTTACCCCAAGTCAAAATTTGGCCATATTCCAAATTTTCTCCTAAATTAAAGTTTGGTTAAATTCCAAATTCAAGATAAAATTTGTACTCTACCCAAACGAGCCCAAATTAGAATGAAGGTAGAGCATAAATTCTACTAAAATTCAAATCAAAGTTGGTTGCCAAATACGAGAATCAAAATTTTGATCAAAATTCATATTTTGATTAATTGGCATTAAAAAAAATGTGTCAAAAAAAAATCAAAATTATGAACCAAATTCTATATTTTGAAAAAATTGACACATCAAATGGAGTCAAGTAAGGAACAAACCTCCTAAATTTTTTATTCCAAAGTATCTTTTTCGAGATTCACACACACATAATTGTGTATAAATCTCGAAAAGGGGGCATTTGTTGGAATAGAAATTTCGACCAGCCAGAAATTGCCACGTCATTACCCAACGTTGATGACGAAATTATATATAATTAGGGATTAGTTAAATTTGTAAAGATTCCTAAATTAAATTATGGCAAGTCCAAATACACTATTGGGTTCTTTGAAATTTGGAAGACAAAAGCCCAAATTGAAGGCCCAATCCAGATGCTAGACCCAAAGGCAACTAAGCCCAATCCAAAGAAGCTGGCCCAAAGTCAACTAGGCCCAGTCCAAATGGCTAGGCCCAAAAGGCTGGCCCAAGGTCAACCATATCCAATCCAAATGGGTTGACCCAAAATCAATTGGGCCCAGTCCAACAGGCCCAAGCCCATCTGGGGCCCATGAAGAACTCTATAAATAGAGAGTTTCCTCCTTCATTTGAGGGGTTCAGAACTGAAGAAGCTCAGAAAGAATTCAGAAACAAAGCTGTGAAGTCTCCATAAGCTCTTGAAGATCAAATATCTTCTAAACAAATAACACTTCTTGAAGATCAAGAACGATCCAAGAAGATCAACAAGCCGAAGATTTTCAACAAGCTACAGGCCGAAGACCTTCAACAAGCTACAAGCTGAAGACCTTCAACAAGCTACAAGCCGAAACCCTTCTACAAGCTACACGCTGAAGACCTTCAACAAGCTACAAGCTAAAGACCTTCCACAAGCTCAAAACTGAAGACTTTTCCACAAGTTCAAAGTCGACGATTCAACCTCGAGAACAAGCATTTCAGCCCTCGAGTCAAGTTTACAACGAGAGAAAGAATCAGAGGATCATACATTAGAGATTGTACGCACTATACTGAAATTAATACAAATCAAGTTATTTACACGTATTAAATTTCCCTGTTGAAATCTCGTGTGAACAAACAGTAGCTTCAATTAATAATTACTAATTACGAAACTAAAATTAGTTTTAAGGAACCTAAACTTTAAACATTTCCTAAATAAAAGTAAAAAATCAAATTAATTAATTAATTAACTAATTATTTGAATACTTAACTAGATTAACACAATTTATCTAACTCCCCCACCCCACATATTCTATAAAAAAAATCAATTTATCTAACTAATTACTTAATTAAATTAAGTAAAATATATTAAAAAAATAGTACATTCAATTAATAAAGTAAGTTAACTTTAAACTAAACTACATAATTAACTAAATTAAATTAACTTTAAGTAAACTAAACTAAGTCTAAAAATACACACGAAAACAATTTCAAATAATAAAATCACAAGAAAACAGTTACAAATAATAAAATCCAACACATAATCTATAAAAATCAGTAAAAAAATCTATGTAGAAGGAAGGAAAGAATTAACCTGACAAATCCGCGAAGCTTTGTGGTCATTCGGTTTTGGGAGATGTTTTCCCCTCATTTTCTTTACGTTTTTTTTAGTACACCTCATTTTGTTTACCTAAATAGCGGCAAAAGGACCTTTCTTTACACAAATGGCAACAGAAAAACAATGGTGGGGTCATGGTTGGAGTCGATGGCGAGGAAGGAAGCAAAAATGCTGATGAGAGCTAGAGGATAACACAAAGAGAGTACAATAAAGAACTGAACTGAATACTCTTTTTGTTCTGTCAATTGAGGAAAAATTACACTTAATTTATAGAGATGCAATCAACAAACTTTCCTAAGAATTCTAAACAAACTTCTACCAAGTACTTAGCAGTAAAAGAAGTAAATTGGTTACAACTAAAATTGACTTTGAATCCTAAAAAATAGCAACAAAAAAAATAATGCAATAGCCATTAAGATGCATTAATTTGTGATACTCCCCCTTAGTGCATGCTTACGGTCCATAACTCCAAGGGCATCTCTAAACTTCTCAAATTTAGACTTGTCTAGAGCCTTCGTAAATATGTCTGCAACTTGATTTGTGGTAGGAATTCCTTTAAGTTCAATTTCTTGACTCAGAACTTTCTCTCTAATAAAGTGATAACGAACATCGATATGTTTGGTTCTTCTATGCAATATTGGATTCGAAGCGAGTTTGATGACACTTTCATTGTCACAATAAATTGACACAGCATAATCAATTTGAGAAAAAATATCTCCCATCAAACATTTTAGCCAGACACATTCTTGGGCTGCCATTGTTGTTGCCATGTACTCAGCTTCGGTGCTAGATAAAGCAACGGTAGATTGCTTCTTGCTACACCAAGAAATGACTATTGCACCCATGCTAAAACAGTACCCCGAAGTTGAATGACGATCAGTTGCATCACCTGCCCAATCTGCATCGGTAAATCCTTTGAGCAAAAAATTGTCACACTTTCTATAAATAAGCCCATGTGCATGAGAACCCTTTATGTATCGAATGATTCTTTTTGCAGCATCTAAATGTGGAATTCTTGGGTTTTGCATAAACTGAGATATGACACTAACTGAATAAGAAATTTCTGGTCTTGTGATAGTCAAATAAATCAAACTACCAACAAGTTGCCGAAACCTTGTAGCATCTTTCAGCAATTCTCCATCCTCCCTCTCCAGCTTGAGACGTGTCTCCATAGGAGTGGCCATTTCTTTTGACTCCCCCATACCAAAGCGATCTAGGAGCTCTTGTGCATACCTTTTTTGAGATACAAAATAGCCTTGATCTAATCTTTCAACTTCTAAACCAAGGAAGCATCCAATTTCTCCCAAGTTCTTCATTTCAAACCAGACAGATAGATCATTTCTCAAGCGAGAAATTTCAGCTTCATCATCTCCAGTAATTATCATGTCATCCACATACAGTAAAACTAGTAGTTTCTTCTTTGATTCTGATTTTATAAACAAGCTAGAATCTGAATCAGAAACTTTAAATCCACAAAAGATGAAATATTGAGCCACTTTACCATACCAAGCACGTGGTGCTTGTTTGAGACCATACAACGCCTTCTTTAATCGACAAACATGATTTGGAAATTGTTGTGAGATGAATCCTGGTGGTTGTTCCATAAGCACTTCACGATCCAACTCACCGTAAAGAAATGCATTTTTTACGTCAAGTTGCCATACCCTCCAACTTTTATAAGCAGCAACTGAAAAATTTGTCCTTACTGTAACCATTTTTGCCACTGGACTGAAGGTCTCCTCATAGTCCAACCCATGACTTTGAGAAAAGCCACGAGCTACAAGGCGCGCTTTGAATCTATCAATTTTTCCATATGGTTTCTTCTTCAATCGATAGACCCATTTACATGTGATTGGCTTTGAATATTCTGGTCTTGGTACAAGCTCCCATGTCTCATTTATTTTTAAAGCATCAATCTCTTCTTGCATGGCCGCTTCCTATTCTAGATGCCCTTTGGCTTCTTCATAGCAAGTAGGCTCTTCCTTTTCTGCAATAAAAAAACATGAGGCCACAGTGCAATGATTTAGTTGGACTTCATAATCCTTGAAATAATTTGGCTCTTTTGTCTGTCTTGTTGATCTTCTAACAATTTTCTCACCATCTTCTAAATTTGGAGAATCTAATGTTGAAGATTCACTTTGAGGAACATCATCACAAGAATCTTCAATATTTATTTGAGAAAACATTTCCAACTTGCCTTTATCATCACCAGGCTCAATAGTTGAATAGGAAGATATTTCATCAAATACAACATCTCTAGAAGTGATAAATTTCTTTGTCTCAGGATCCATGCATTTCCACCCTTTCCTACATGAGTCATAGCCAACAAAAACACATTTCTTTGCCTTTGGATCTAGTTTGGTTCTATTATTTTTTGGAACATGAACGTAACAAGTTGAACCAAACACTCGAAAATAGTCTACACTTGGTTTTATACCATATAAGATCTCAAAAGGAGCCTTTTCTTTTACCTGGCCACGGAGGTAATCGATTTATCACATGACATGCACATTGAATTGCTTCTGCCCATAGCTCACGTGGAAGGTTTTTGTCATGTATCCACGAAAGACTCGTTGAAGAGAGATGTGCTAGCTTTCTTTCAGCTACTCCATTTTGTTGAGGGGTGTTGGGGCATGTCATTTGCCGTTGAATACCATTGTTGGCAGAGTATTGAAAGAAATCATCTGACATGAATTCACCGCCATTATCACTTCTCAAGTATTTTATTTTCTTCTCAAACTCCTTCTCTACAAGATTCTTGAATTTAACAAAGTTAAGTAATGCTTCACTTTTGTCTTTCAAAAAATAAACCCAAGTGTGCCTAGAATAATCATCTACCAATACTATCACATAATGAAGACCACTATAACTAGGTGTTTTTGTTGGTCCCATTAGATCTGTGTGAATTAATTCAAACGAACCTGATTTACGGCTAGATGAACTCTTGAAAGGAAGACGATGCGATTTTCCATATGGGCAGCCTTGACAAACCACTTCCTCATGTATATCTTTGAGAGTTGGTAAACCATCTACCAATTTCTTCTTGGAAATTTGCTGCAGCATTTGATAGCCTAAATGACCAAGTCGAGCATGCCAGATGGTTGGACTTTCTGTTTGACTTGTCTTTTTCAAATATGCCTCTCCTGCTGACATGACAAATAAAGAGTCTTTCTTCTTACTAACGAGAACAACATCAACTACAATATCTTTCACGTTGTCAAGCACCTTCACATCATTTGGACCAAACAAAACATATTTTCCAGAGTTAGTTATTTGTGAAACAGAAACCAAATTTTTCTTCAAACCTGGAACGTGGTAAACATCGTTCAACTTGACATTTGCATTGTCAACACCAATCTTGACAGCACCTTCTTTCATTACTGGATAGGTTGAGTTATCAGCCGTGATAATGACTCGTTCTCCATTATGATGATGCAATTCTGAAAATAATGAATCATTTCCAGTTACATGATGTGAACAACTGGAGTCAATGATCCATTCTTTGGTATAGTCAATTGTAATTTGTTTGAGTCACATTGTCTCTTCCTTGAACTACTCCAGCAGTAAAACATTGCTCCCAACTAAGTTGTTCGCCATCTTCTTCTTCACATGCAGCATTTTCTTTAGAAAGCTTTACTCGGCAATTTCTCTTAATATGGCCCAGCTTCCCGCATCTATAACATTTGAAGGATTTGTTTTCACTACCTCTCCTTTCATTTGTGCTACCTCCAGAAAATTTTTCTCTAGAAAAAAGAGCATCATCTCGTTCAGAATTTGAACTCATAGCCATTTGTTTAGCTAAGGCTTCTTGATTTGAGAGCAAGCTTTCCAAATCTTCAACTGATGGTTGTTTTTCCCACCCTTGAATGGATGTAATGAAAGGAGTGTATTCCTTTCTCAAGCCACGAATAAGACATCTTCTTAAACGAGTTGTACTAATCTTTTCCTCTGGATCTAGCTCTGAAATTTCAGCATATATATTTTTAACACGAAGGAAATATTCTGAGATAGTCATACCTTCTTGCTTTAACATCGCCAATTCATTTTCCAAGAGTTGTAGTCTTGCTGTGTTTTTCTTAGAGATAATTTCTCAAGAATATCCCAAACTTCCTTAGGTGAGCTAACATCACGAACATGATCAATGAATTCCTTACTAATTGATGTCCTTAAAGCAAACAATGCTTTCCCACATTTGATTTTCCATTTCCTTCTAGCTTCTGCATTTTCAAGAGTGTCAGTTGAAATTTGATCAGAACCATAAACTAGTTCCCAAAGATCTTGACCTTGGAGAAACGCCTCCATACATAATCTCCAGTACTTGTAGTTTGTGCCTACAAGTTTCTCCACACCATACTGTGTGTTTGAGCTACTTCCACCATTAATCTCCATGGTGAACTTTCAAACTTCTCCAACAAAGAATTTGATAGACAAGAAGAATGAAATAAACAAGAGCTTTCAACTTGGCTCTGATACCATAACACAAAGAGAGTACAATAAAGAACTGAACTGAATACTCTTCTTTTTGTTCTGTCAATTGAGGAAAAATTACACTTAATTTATAGAGATGCAATCAACAAACTTTCCTAAGAATTCTAAACAAACTCCTACCAAGTACTTAGCAGTAAAAGAAGTAAATTGGTTACAACTAAAATTGACTTTGAATCCTAAAAAACAGCAACAAAAAAAATAATGCAGTAGCCATTAAGATGCACTAATTTGTGATAGAGGAGAACGTAAGAACAGAAGAAAACATCTTAGTACATATTAGGGAGGTGATAGTTTTTGCTTTTAACAAAGTAGTCGAAGAGACGATCACATCATCCAGCTGTAAATGACGTTGTCTCTTCAAGAGGTGACCTTATTTCCGACGAGGTGATGTCGTTTCTCATGCTGCCATCAAGAAATGACATTCTTTTGCCAAATAAAAACAATGGGAAAAAATAATCAATTTATATCATAATCTTTGTAGGTTGTATCAATTAAAACTCTAAACTAATAATTTTATCCATTAAAATTTCATACTTTTATAGGTATATCAGTTTACACCATTTGTTAGATTCTGTTAGAAAAACATTAATGTATTACTTTCACACGTGTGGAAACTTATAATTGTATCAATTAAACTACCCCTAAACTTTCATTAGTGAATCAATTTAAATCATCAGTTAGAATAATATTTCCTTTGAAAACCTTCATTATGCATCGATTCTCACACGTGGGTGTATACTTCTTCAAATGTTGAATTATCAAAATGGGCAATTTTTCATCTTCTCTTATTCCTTTATTTTTCTTTCCTTATTTAGGAAGAATTACATAATAATTTTTTTTGCTACTTTATGGTAGAATTTTTGTAAAAGTAAAATATTATTTAGATAAATTTGAGTTGATTTTAAATGAAATCAAGTAAAAATAGTTTTGTAGACATTCCTTTCATGGAAAGGATACATACATGTTATTGAACTTACAAAAAAAAAAAAGGAAAGAAAGCAATTCACGACCTTCATCAAGAGAAAGTATAAAATAAAGAAGAAGATGGCACTAAACACACTGATTTGCAACTTTGGTAGAAGTACATATCCTGTGACGTCTATAGGCTCCCAAATTAAAAAAATGTGCACACAAATATATGTGGGTAAAACATATTAAAGTTTAAATATTTTTTGTTTATTAACCATGCAAGGTAAATAGGCACTTAAATCATTGGTCAGTCAACATCAATTTTGGACTCAAAACGACAATGACTGACATGTCGGAGTTGATCAGTCTGTGGCCGCCGATTTTGGGAGTGACTATGAAATCGAATGACCAACCACACATAAAAATCGGTCGGTTCGGTTGGTTTTGTGAGTTCTCCGGAGAGGAGGAGAAAAGTCATGGCGGCATTGACCTCCGATAAAGAGAAAATTCAGAATAAAAAAAATTAGAGAGAAGAGAGAGAGAAGGGAGGAGGAAGGGGAAAAAATGAAGACTCTTGGGAAGATGAGAAGAAATAGAGACCCACAAAGAGAGAGAGAAAATAAAATAATAAAAGAGATGGTACAAAAATACTATTTTAAATAAGTAATCATTACCTATGAAAAGAATAGAAAACCAGCTGTATTTTTTACCCAAGTATGTGGCTGATCAAGTTTTTCATCTTCTTTATATATATATAACACCCCCTATCTGGGTTCTTTGACTGACCCACGGTTAGCAAAATCGACCACCGATCGACTAAGCTATACAATCTATTGATCGAAGTCGCTTCGATCCATTTTGGTCGGTCGGTTCAGTTTTTCGATTTGGTTTGCTCGCTCCTTAAATATATCCATCAAATTGAATTGAGAGATTGCAAAATGCATGCTTGTATAGTCTTTACCTGAAAAAGTGAATGACTTGAGATATCAATTGAGCCATTTGGCCAAGAAATAGATTACATACCATAGATATGAACATAATTAGAAGAAAATAATAAAAGAAGAAAAATTAGAGGAAAGTGGAAACTGAATTATGTGTTCAAATGCTGCCTATAGAATTAAGAGTAGATGCATGGCCATCTAAAGATATAATAAAGAGTTCACGAAAGGCATCAAACAAATCCAAAGGTGCACAAACCTCTAATTGTAAAAATGATATTATTTACTATAAAATTCTGCGATTATAGATTCCAATTGTGCATAAACCCACTCCATTTCGTTTACTTCTATGTTGGACTGCAGTCGAATTTTTAGGCTCTTATAGATTCTTGGTTAAAATAGCATTTTGATGTCTGTTGCTCTTGAAATTTGTTCTATTTTAGTTTTTTTACTTTCAAATTTTCAAATTTAGTCTTCATACTTTTTTTTCTTACAATTAGTCTATACTGTTAATTTATGATTAACTTTTTCAAAAATAATTTAGTCTCTATTGGATTTCCTTCTACAAATTTTGAAAAGATATTTACATTGTATCTTTTCTTAAATGAAAATTATTATTTTTATTTTACTAAATTCGATAAAAAAAATTATTATTGTACAAAATTAAAATATAATATAATACATGTATTAATAATGTATTTGAGATTCACAACTAAACGTTTAGTTGATAAATATTCCTAATTTTTTAAACTATATTCCTAAACACGTTTTGATCTACTTTTTAAGTTTAGATTCAATTTCTAAACTTAAAACATAGTGCATATCTAAATTACTAAAAATATAGAATACAACTATGTTATTTTTTTATTGTTTTCAAATTCCTGATTTCAATTAAGTAACCAAATGCAGTCAAAATCTTCCTTCTATCTAGAATTCTCTTTCTAATAAACAATTCATCTTGATATTCAATTACATAAAACTTTGATCAATATATTAACATAATCATTCTTTATTTGACTTTTTTTAATTTTTTGAGAAGAATTATTCTTTAAATGTCTTTATCAACTTTATGAAAATTTTTCTTTATCAAAAAAGAAAAAATTTATGAACGTTTTTCCAAATTCGTCCATCATATGTCTGCCCTCTCTCCAGCTTTTTCAACGTCAGTGAGGATAAATTATTAAATAGGGCCAAGAACAATGGAAAAGATAGTGGTTTGAAGAATCTCACAGAACAGACGAACATAAAATATAGTCTATAACTGTCAGGTGTCAGGTGGAGTTTGATATATTTTAATATTAGTTTGTTAAATAAAAATATGACAGATAATTTTAGGTTAAAATACTATGCTAAAATACATTAGTAAATTATGTATTTTAGTTTATGCACTTTCAATAAATCTTCAATTAATCTTTATCGTTGAAGTTAATTTTTTTTAACTTGAAAAAAAAAATTTCTAAAGACACAATGTGAATGTATTTTCAAAATTTATATAGAGGAAAGGTTAATAAAGACTTTGTTTTTTTTTTTTTAAAATGTGAACAATAAACTAATAGTAGACTTGATTTTAAGATTTATTAAAAATATGAAAATTAAATTTGAACACTTGTATAAGAACTAAAATAAAACAAGTCTCAAAATAGAGACCAAAATGGTATTTTAACCTTTATTTATATAAATATATAAAAAAGAAAATAAAACTTGAAATAGTAATTCTAATTTTTCGTTCTATAATAATTATAGTTTCATGTAGAATTAATTATTAAAACATAATTTAATGACGTTTAAAAATATTTTTATTTACTTCCATTTATATTTGATATAAAAAAAAAGTCAAATTTAAAGGAGAAATTAAAACAAAAAGTATAATCTCATATATGTGTTTACGATTTTATATTTATAAATTATAAATATTGTGTAGATAGAATTCTTTAAAAGAAATTTGGCTTATCATTTAAATTTATAAAAAATAAAAGTCTAAATTATTTATAAAAGTCTTTGTAAATAAAGACATATATATTTGATACATATAAAAAATAAAGGTCTATTTTATATTTATAATCTCATATAAGTTTTTTCCCCGCTTTTAAATAAAGCATATGTATCCTATATTTGATACAAATTTTACACACACATAAACAAAAAAAATTTTAAAGTGGGGAAAAAAAAACTGCAAGGTCTCGAATTTAATAAATTTTTTTTATTCAACGCAAACTACTTCACATTGCGTTCCTTATTTCAATTTAGAGTGTTGTTTGTATTAGCCCATTTGAGCCTACCTAAGTAAAAAAGATAATAAATAAGACACTTAATATTACCAACCAACTTGCAAGCTGCAACATAGCTCAATTGGTTTAGGCATTATAACCTCAACTATAAGGGTAGAGGTTCAAATTCTCACCTCTACATATTGTTGAAAAATTATTACTATATCAAAAGGCTGTATAACTAAAAAAAAATTGTGTGCTTTGATTAACTAATTTCTTAAGTAATTATAAAAGAACAAAGATATTTAAAAAAAAAAAAAAAATCTAGATAATTAGTTCCTAAAGCCTTTCGAGGTGACAACAAATATCCAAATCATATAACCCAATTCTAAGCCTTCAAAATCATAAATAGAAAGACTATGTGCTCTAAAAGTGCCAGAGAATCAAAGAAAAAATTTTAATTTTACTCAATTCAAGGATATGATGTCATATTTCAATAATTGCATACATCATCATTTAAAACTTATCCTAGATTGTCTTAATCCAACTGCTTCCTCATATAAATCATGCTTAAAAAATATAAAAATTAAGATTAAAATTTTTTTATGCTTAGGGCTCAGCAAAAGTATTCTCCACTCCTAAACTTAAAGCTAGCATACATTGTCCTTAATGTATAAACTACACAATATACTAATGCATGCAAAGGACAAAAAAAATAGAAGAGCGAACAATACTACCTTGGTAAATGAGAGACGCAACAGTCATCAGAGTTGTGGGAGAATGCTATGGTGATCAAGCTCCTACAAAAACAATCAATAGAGACATAAGAACAAGAACACACTACAAATTAGAAGAAAAAGAAATAATGAAAAACTTAAAACTAATAAAGCAATAAACTTGGGTTGCCTCTCAAGAAGCACTTTATTTAACGTCTCTAGCTAGACGGGACTCAGGTGCATGCATCAAGACACATAAAATTCATCTATTTTCTTTGGCCATTTCTTACTTGAATCAATATAATCTACTACGTCTAGTAGGCTCACTTGCTTTTTATGGGCACTTGACGTGGCAGCCGAGTCAGCAATGTGCACCATCTAGAGAGTGACACGTGGAACTATGGGAAATTGACACATGGTGGCTTTTTGTTTGTTTAAAAAGAAAAAGAAAAAATTATATTATTATATATTATTTTTTGTTTGTGTCTAACGGTTTTTTTTATTTAAAAAAAAAAAAAGCTGACAGCATTTAATGCTGCCAGTAGTTGGGCTATTTAAAAAATAAATAAATAAATATATATATATTATTTAAATTATTATTATTATTTCTTTTATTATTTACTTTTTACTTTTTATTTTCTTTTAATCTCCACCATTCATTTTACTTTTACAATAATCTAATGGTCCAAATTAAATTTTGGTTTTTACCTCATTTCTCTCTCTTTTTATACCATCTTCTTCTCCAAAATTCCACAACAAGTTTTCCATAGTTTTTCATCCTCCAAATTCTCAAAGCTTCCATTGTTGCTCTCTCCAAGCTCTCAATTTTTTTTTCTTTTCATCTTTTTCTTGAGAGAGAATTATTGTATTGTGAGAATTTCTTTTTCTGTGAGAAATTTGTAAATCTACTCTATTGAGAGAGTTATAAGTGTGTTTTATAAACATATCAAACTTTGTAATGGTTTGATCCTAACCCGTGGAAAGGATCGAGTTTGCTCTTGAACTCGTAAAAAGAGCGTTGTAGCGGTTGGGCTCTAATCCGTGGAAAGAGTCGATAAAGTTTTTATTCAAATTCCCAAGAGGCGCTTGGGGAGTGGAGTAGGTCGAGTTTGACCGAACCACTATAAAATTACGGTGTCATCCTCTCTAACTCTTTCTCATTTACTTTTGCAAATTAATTGTAGTAATTTATTGCATGCTTTAATTTGTTCTTAATTGTTTATTGTGTTAGATTGAATTAATTTTTCATACTTTACATATTGTATTAATTATCTTTTTTATTTGTTGATAAAAAGTTTGATAATTAGATTATTTGTGCATACTTAGGAAAAAGTTTTATTAAACCCTATTCACCCCTCTAGGGTTGCCATACCGATCCAACAATTGGTAGCAGAGCGAGGTTGCTCTCTTCTAGAATTTTTTTTATAAACTTTATTGTTTGAGCTTTATGACAAACCTAGTAGTAAATGGTGTTATTGAAGGACAATCTACCTCTAGGCCTCCTTACTTTGATGGGTCAAATTATGCTTATTGGAAGTCTAGAATGAAAATTTATTTGCAATCCGTTGACTATTATTTATGGTTAAATGTGGTTAAAGGTCCTTATATTCCCATGGAAAAGGTTAATGAAAATGATGAGCCTAAATTAGAAGAGGAGTATGATGACAAATGAAAAAGTGTGCTTTTAATGCTAGAGCTATAAATTGTTTATATTGTGCTTTAAGCAAAGATGAGTTCAATAGAATATATATGTGCTCTTCCGCTAAAGAAATATGGAATACTCTTGAAGTGACTCACGAGGGAACTAATCAAGTTAAAGAGTCAAAAATTAGCATGTTAGTTCATAATTATGAATTATTTAAGATGGATGCTAATCAATCTATTACCGAGATGTTTACTAGATTTACTAACATTATAAATGCTTTGAAGGGTCTTGGTAAAGTATATACTACCTCCGAAAATGTTAGGAAAATTCTTAGGTCTCTACATAAGAATTGGGAAGCAAAGGTGATGGCGATTCAAGAAGCAAAAGATCTCACCAAACTTCCTTTGGAGGAACTTATTGGCTCTCTCATGACACATGAGATTACCATGAAGGAGCACATGGAGGATGAGTCCAAAAAGAAGAAGAGTATTGCATTAAAGACCATATCCTTGGAAGTTGAATCCGAAGATGAGGATGTTCTTGATGAAGACGATATTGCATATTTTTCACGTAAGTATAAGAACTTCATCAAGAGGAAGAAACAATTCAAGAAGCACATTTCCAACCAAAAAGAGTCAAAAGGTGAGAGGAGCAAAAAGGATGAGGTAATATGCTATGAATGCAAGAAACCGGGTCACATAAGAACGGATTGCCCTCTCCTTAAATCATCTAAGAAGTCCAAGAAGAAAGCAATGAAAGCTACTTGGGATGATAGTGATGAAAGTGGAAGTGGAACTGACGAAGAAGAGTAGCAAACTTTTGTTTCATGGCTCATAGTGACAAGGGTGATGAACAAGATGATGAGGTAACTCTAGAACCCCTTTCCTATGATGAATTGTTTGAAGCTTTTGAAAATATGCAAAAAGACAAATATGTTGTGCTTAGAAAGAAATACAATGCTTTAACTAATGAAAATAAGTCTTTACTTGATGAAATTTCTTGCTTAAAAGACAATGAGCATGATGTTGTGCAAATTGATGAAATGAATGTCTCTTGTGATAAGCATGTTTTTTATTGTGATGAGAAAAATGCCTTGCTTGATAAAGTTAGATTTCTTGAGCATGATAGTTGTGAAAAAGATAACTTGATTAATTTGCTTAAGGAAAAGGAATTAAATACTTTGCAAGAACTTGGTAAGGCTAAAGAGTCTATTAAAAAGTTGACAATCGGTGCTCAAAGGTTGGACAAAATAATTGAAGTAGGCAAGCCTTATGGCGATAAAAGAGGATCAGGCTACATTGATGAATGTTCTACTCCCTCAAGTTCTAAAACTATTTTTGTTAAAGCATCTCCTATTGTGCCTAAGCTTAATAAGCTTAATATGTCTAAGGTTGTGTCTAAGCATGATAAATCTAGCTTTGTGCCTATATGTCATCATTGTGGTGTTGAAGGTCATATTAGACCTAAGTGCTTTAAATTGAAATATGTTCTTACTACTTCTTCAAGAAGAAATTTTTCTCAAAGAGCAAAGTTTCACAATGCTCCAAGAAAGAATTTCTCCAAGAAAAGTAGAGTGCATAAATTTGTTGTAAGAGATAAATACTTGCATAATGTTGTTTGTTTCTCATGTGGTAAGTATGGACATAAAGTGTATTCTTGTTACTTGTCTAAATCAAATGCTTTAAATGTGGATGCAAAAATGAAATGGGTTCCCAAGTTAGTAAATGCTAACCTTTTAGGACCCAAACAAGTATGGGTACCAAAAGATCAATCTTGAACACTTTTGTTTATAGGTTTGTTTGAAAGTCTCCAAGAAAAACAAATGGTACTTGGATAGTGGTTGCTCAAGGCACATGACGGGAGACCAATCCAAGTTTGTCAATCTTTCTAAAAATGATGGAGGTTTAGTAACCTTTGGTGACAACAAGAAAGGTAAAATTATTGGTAAGGGTAGTATAGGTAATGGTTCTTCTACCTTGATTGAAAATGTGCTTTTAGTTGATGGCTTAAAGCATGATTTACTTAGTATTAGTCAATTATGTGATAAAGGTTTTAGAGTTGTGTTTGATAAAAAGAATTGCATCATTGAAAATGCTAGTGATAGAAAAGTCTTGTTTGTTGGCAATAGGGATGAAAATGTGTACACTATTGATTTGAATGATTGCCCTATTAGTGATAAATGTCTTTCGGCCTTGCATGATGATTCTTGGTTATGACATAGAAGACTAGGACATGCTAGCATGCACTTAATTTCAAATATTTCCAAGAATTCTTTGGTTAGAGGTCTTCAAAATTTTAAATTTGAAAAAGATAAAGTTTGTGATACTTGTCAAATGGGTAAGCAAACCAAGTCCTCTTTCAAATCTAAAAATGTGATCTCTACAACTAGACCCCTTCAACTATTCCACATGGACTTATTTGGCCCTTCTAGAATTGCTAGTTTTGGAGGGAATTATTATGCCTTTGTGATAGTTGATGATTTTTCAAGATTTACTTTGGTTTTGATGATAAAACATAAGGACGATGCTTTGAAAAGTTTTGCTAGTTTTGCAAAAAGAGTTCAAAATGAAAAAGGGTTTTTGATTTCTAAAATTAGGAGTGATCATGGAGGAGAATTTGATAGTATTGCTTTTGAAAATTTTTGTGAAGAAAATGGTTTTTCTCATAACTTCTCCGCTCCAAGAACTCCTTAACAAAACGGTGTGGTTGAAAGGAAAAATCGTACTTTGCAAGAATTTGCTAGGTCAATGTTGCATGAGTATGATTTACCTAAATACTTTTGGGCCGAAGCCGTTAACACCGCTTGTTATGTTTTAAATAGAGTTTTAATTAGGCCTTCTTTAGATAAAACTCCTTATGAGCTTTGGCATAACAAAATTCCAAATATTGGGTATTTCAAAGTTTTTGGTTGCAAATGTTTTATTTTAAACAACAAAGAAAATCTTGGAAAGTTTGATTCTAAGAAGGATGTTGGTATTTTTCTAGGTTATTCCTCTACTAGTAAAGCTTATAGAGTTTTCAATAAGAGAACTTTAATTATCGAGGAATCTATGCATGTTGTATTTGATGAATCTTGCAATAATGTTTCTAATGAGTCTATTTGTAGTGATGATTTAGAAAGAAATTTTGGATATTTACTTGTTAGTGACAAAGGCAAAGAAATTGATTCAAGTAAGCAAGAATTGAGCTTCAATGAAAAGAAGGAAGATGATTCTTCATCTATGCCTAAAGAGTGGAGGTATGCTCCATCCCATCCCAAGGATTTGATTCTTGGTGATTTCAAACAAGGTGTGAAAACTCGTTCTTCTCTTAATTTGTTTAATAATCTTGCTTTTGTTTCTCAAGTTGAACCTAAAAGTTTTAAGGATGCCAAAAATGATGAGTTTTGGATTTTAGCCATGCAAGAAGAATTAAATCAATTTGTAAGAAACAAAGTTTGGGAATTAGTCCCTAGGCCTTCTAATGCTTCTATTATTGGAACTAAATGGGTCTTTAGAAATAAGATGGATGAAAATGGAAATATCATTAGAAATAAAGCTAGACTTGTAGCTCAAGGTTATTGTCAAGAGGAATGTATAGATTATGAAGAGTCTTTTGCACCCGTTGCTAGATTAGAAGCTATTAGAATGTTACTTGCTTTTGCTTCTTATAAAAATTTCATCTTGTATCAAATAGATGTGAAAAGTGCTTTTTTAAATGACTATATTATGGAGGAAGTTTATGTAGAACAACCTCCGGGCTTTGAAAGTTTTGATTTGCCTAATCATGTCTATAAGTTGAAAAAGGCTCTTTATGGCTTAAAACAAGCTCCAAGAGCTTGGTATGATAGGCTTAGTAATTTTCTACTTGACATCATCAATGTTCCAGCAATACTTGGCATCATCAATGTTCCAGCAATACTTCTACTTCCAATGAATTCAACTGACAACTTGCACTAATAAATACTGCCATAAATACTCTAAAATATCCAACTAATTCAATCTTATGCAAAATAGACAACCTAAATTCATTTTCAACAATTCTAACATCTTTTTGGCACAATTCATGTTTGCAACTCAGAATGCTAAAACCTTAAAGTTTGAAAAATACAAATAATAACTCTCATTCGAGGAGTTATCATCGACCTTGACGAACAAGCCACCTAAAGCTCTTAATCCCTTATGAGACTAATTCAACCTAGCATCGTCTTAGTCCTAAATTAACTCAAAGAGCTAGGCACGATAGCATTCCATACTCCCTAAATCAACCACATTAAGCACAAGGTTGGTCATAACTAATTAATTAATTGGATCCTAATTAATCAATTAGCTACTTGGTTTCTAAAGCCTATCATGCCAACTACACGGAGATGAAACACCCTTCAATGCACACATGATGCGGCCTATTTGCTACTTCAAGAAGTCAAAACAAAGTGTAAACAAAGTTCTAGCTAACATTGAACATTCAAAACATGTGAGAGTTGTCAATTCTAACATGCATTCACATTCTCTAATGGAAACAAGAAACAAAACATGCTAAAATAGTAATGATCATATATAAATTAAACTCAAATCTCACAAAGTTTACATAAGTCTAACTCGAATCAAGCCTGAATCGAAGTCGAAAGTTTAGCAAAACATCAAACCGATGTTGTCTGACACCAATGATCGATCTACAACACTAATCTAAGCCTAAACTACTAAAAAAAATAGAGAATAAAAGCTAAGGAGGTCTCATTATGACATAAAATCACGAGACAAATGACCTAAGGGTCGAGAGTTTCTTTTTATACAAATCGCAGTAGCGTCTAACGCTATAGGCAGCGTCTCGACACTACCCTCAATTAGACCAGCATCTTTGGGACTCACTGTAGCGTCAACCTGCACTCACTGTTATAGCGTCAAGGCGCTATGGACAGCGTCTTGACGATGTCCTGTTCTCGCGTATTCTGTCTTCTTTCAACGTCTTAACGCTTTGAGTGGCATTGCAATGCTCTCGTCAAGGACAAATAGTCATTTCTCTTCGAATCTCCACTCGGTTGCTCAAA
Organism: Trichosanthes truncata; assembly: GCA_033996785.1. Lineage (NCBI taxonomy): Eukaryota > Viridiplantae > Streptophyta > Magnoliopsida > Cucurbitales > Cucurbitaceae > Trichosanthes > Trichosanthes truncata. Next base: position 77,702,834 of record JAWPNB010000003.1, read on the forward strand.
TGACCTCCAAATTGACTCTAATTAACCCCAATTGGATGAAAAATGCTCCAAATACTTCTCTCACTCAAATACCTACGAAGTGATCAAATAAACACATAAAATATATCAAACTAACAAGAATTAGACACAATAATATAGGATTATTTTGGTCTTATCACCAACTCTATTTTTCTCAGGGTTTTCTTCGTTAAATTCTAGGCCAAAAGGGCTTGGCCAAACAAGGCATTTGGCCAACCCCCCAAACAACACTTTGGCAAGGGGTCGACTACCAATGGTCTTGGTCATGGGCCGACTTTGGCTAGCTAGCCCAACTTATTTGAGCTTTTGTAAGGGGCGACTTTTTGAATCCATTTAGTCTGGGTTGCTATTTCTGGCCTCTTTCACAGATTTTATCACTGGGTCGTTACTTCCCTACGGATTTTGGGTTTAGTTCTATGGTCAATTTTCTATCCTTAATAGTTGCCCCCACTCTCGAGCTAGGCCTTTAGGTCATTTACTCGGGTCTAGGTTAGGAGTTTAGTGGTGATTGCTATCCGTGTCTTCGATTTAAGTTTTACAACTTGTACCTTGGTTTTCATGTCGAGCCTTGATATGTGTGCCACTTCTAAGTCTATAGCCTATATAAGAGTTGAATTGAAAGCTAAGGCTTTATAACTTCAAAGTTCTCTCTTCTTACTCTTGAATTTAATGCCTTTAGGCTTATCTTTCTTTCCTTAATCTTTACTTCTTCGTTCTTTGAGGTAAACTTCTTCTTACTTCTCTCTTTCCATTTTCAATTTGATACCATGGGAAGTATTTTAGGAGAGCGTGGCTTGGAGATAGTGGATTTATCAGATTCCAATGACAAAGATTTCATTCCCACTCTTAATTAAAGAACACTTAATAGAAGGGGGTGCAAGTCCTGAAGTCAAGTGGAGCCGAGTAGGTCTGGTCCTCAGGACCTTTATCCTAGGCCATCTTAGACGACTTTAGAACCCAGTTCGACATTCCATCTTCTATCTAGATGAAGTTGCCGAACCTCAGAGAAAATTCAGTGGAATCCCCCTTCATGGAGGTCACCTTCTACCCTATCATGTTCATGAGTGGGGCCCCACTTCCTCTTCATCCACTTCTTCAATGTTTCCTAACTTACGTTAATCTAGCTATTTTTCAGATTGTTCTCAATAGTTGGCGCTTTCTTATTGGATGTTATGTGGCTTTAGGTTGGGAACCCAAATCCTATGGCTGTAGTTGACTTCATGTCATTGCACGTTCTTAAGCAAAGTGTCGCTGTATTTTTTGACCATGCAAAGCCGAAAGTATACGGTGTCAAGTTTTAGTATAGTAATTAGTAAGTACAGAGTATCGTCTTCAGGAATTGGTTTTCTAGATCAATTGATTATTGTGAATACTAGCATCCAATTTTATTTAGAAAAGTAATTTTGAGATAAAAGTAGTTAACAAAACAAGTAAAAACAACGGAAGATTTCAAAGAGAGAAAACCTAGGGAATTGACTTTACCAATTAAATCATTATTTTAGCTAATTAATCCAAGAGATGATCATGCAAAAGTATATACAAGAAGTAAAAATATCAAAAGACTCTTCTGAGCCCAATTGACATCATGCGATGTTGTAAACCTAACATGTTCGTCTCGATTTTAATAACGTACATGGCATAAAGAACTTCTTTTCGCGCTTCTAAGAGAACTCCTCATTCGCGCTTCTAAAACTATTATAGTTTGAAAGCTACTATTTCACGCAATACCTTAGACTAATGAATCATGCAAACTTTGGCTAGAAGTCAACAATCATTAAGAACATTAAAGCATGAATAGTCATAAAGCATAATCAAGATATGGATTAATAACTAAAATAATAAGTTCAACGGTTACATCAATCCTTTAGCTAAAGTCTAGCCACTCATAATCACTTAAAATAAATATAGACTTTAACAAAACTCCATAACAAAGATTACAAATTAAAAGGAGAAGGAAAAACTTTAAAACACGTGTCAGTCCTTGCTTCCAATGCACGTCACGATCTCAAGCTTCAAACTCTAGTTCTAAGGCTCCCAAGAGTGTCCTTTAGCTCCCAAAATAGTGTAGAAATTGATTTAGGATTTAGGTCTCTCCAAAACGACTCCACCTCTTTGCAAGCAAGACGTGATGTATTTATAGAAATTGTGACAACGTCGAGACGCTAGGTTGCAGCGTCGAGATGCTATAACAAATGCTTTGCTTAATCTTCAACATTGAGCGTCTAGCGTTGAGACTCTATTCACCCAACTTTGAGACGCTGAAAGTAGCGTCTCAATGCTACCTCCACAGTTTTCTTAAGTTGTTTTGCTGCAAGTGTGGCGTCTCGACGCTACGATGGCATCTCGACTCTATGTCCATTGGTTTCTTGGTTCATGTCACTTTTTTTCTTCACATGGCTTCTCAATTTATGTTCCATTAGCTCCAGACTTGACATGGTATCTATAAATTCTCCAGTTTCGCTCCAATTACTCGATAACTGAAATTTCAAAAAATAAACTCATGAAAAACAATGAATAGACTATAAAGACTAATAAAAGTAATGCCTAGGGATAGCACATTTTGCGTGCTATCACAAAGTTGTAGATTTGCTATCACAAAGTTGTAGATTTTCCAACTTCTATTATGCCAGCCCGTAATCTATCAAGGCGGCTATTATGAAGGTGTTTTCCTCTGTGAAGGGCTGGAAAATCCATTGGTTCTTCATTAGCAACACTTGGTTTTCTAAAGATGAGCATAGGTGCGTCTATTTAATCTCGACTAAGTTCAGGGCTCTAGGCCAGTTTCCTTCTTCCTTGCTCGATCGGGACCATTTCTTTGTAATTTCATTCTATATATATATATAGTTTTGTAGTTGATGATGTTAAATCATCGATCAACCCAAAAGCTTAAGCTAATGGGTTATGGTAAATTTAATTATATCAACACTCAAAGACTCCCCTCATTTGTGGGCTTGAAAATTTGTAAGAGGCCTAACAAGTGAAAATCAATATTAATAAGGAAAAATGATATTGCATAGGTTCAAACTCAAGACCTCCTGCTCTGATACCATGTTAAATCACCGATCAATCCAAAAGCTTAAGCTGATCAGTTATGGTCAATTTAATTATATCAACACTCAAACAGATGAAAAATCAATGCCTACCCATTTTACTGGCATATTTCTTGACCTTGTTTTAAGACTTGATGAGACTCTTTGTTAAGACCCTTCCTTGGTTCGACTCGAGTTGCTTATCTGATACAATCTTATTCCATATCCCTCATTCGGTTCTATAGGTATGATGTTAGAAGAAGGGCTAGACTGACTTGATTGCTAGGTTGACTCGGCTTAATTTCTCTAGACTAAATTCTAAATTTTGCTAGGTTGATTGAGCTCAGTCTGTTCAGTTTAGGTTCAATTAAGTTGATCTTTGTATCGACTCAGTTAGACTAGCTCAGCTTAGTCACGACTCTGTTCACACGAGATTTTCGGAGAAATTTAATTCGTGGAAATGAACTTGATTTTATTGATTTTTGTGAAGTGTTACAATCTCTAATATTTATCCTCTAATTCTTTCTCTCGAATATGTAAGCTTTGAGCTCTGACTTGTAGATTTTCTTGGATCGGCCTGTGGGCTTGTTGATCCTCTTGGATTGACTTGCTAGCTTGTTGATCTTTGATCGGACTGTTGTCTTGTTGATCTTAGATCAGCCTGTCGATTTGATGATCTTGGATCGACTTGTCGACTTGTTGATCTTGGATCGGCCTGTCGGTTTGTTGATCTTCTTAAAGTCTTCTAGTCGTTGAATCTTCTGAATTCTGAATCTTTGGTCTTCCGAATTCTCTGGATTCTCTGACTGACCTTGAGGCTTCTAAATCTTTGGCTGAATACTCTGGATTTTGGTTCTTCTGCATGAAGGGTGGCCTCCTTAATTTATAGAGTTTGATGGACCTTGTATGAGTTTGAGTTTGGTTTACTTTAGGCCCAACTTTTGGACTTGGGCTTATTTGGATTTAATTCAATCATTTTCAATAATTTTAGATTATTTAAATTTGGCCCAATTTCTTTTTAATGATCTCGAACTAAACTAGTTTTGAGCCTAACTGCCATGTGGCATAATTTGATTGGACTGACTTAAGTCGTCTAATGGATCAATACTAGACATGTGGCATTATTTGATTTGCCAATTTTTCATTTCTTTTAATTTAATTTGAGGGCACACGTAAATTTATAATTGGTCAAAAATTCATCAATATATACTTTTATCATTAATTTAAATTAATGATGTGACAATTTGTGATTGGCCGAAATTTCTCATTCAACAGACTCAGACTGACTCGTTTTGGATGCCTTTTTTTTTGTTTTTAGCGACAGAAATGTCATCCAAACACTTTTTGACTGCTCAAGAATGTATAATGCTACATTCTCGTCAAGGAGCAAGCTTGTCACCCTCCATCTCCTCTGAAGCAGTTATGATAATTCTCATTTATAAGAATTATTTGGCCTTTATACTTAGTTATTCTTGTTATTTTATGTGTGTTATTAGATAAAAAGACTAGCAAAAAGTTGGTTTAAATTGAATTATTGTTGGAAACCTTTTTAATTAAGTAAGTGGAGAAATGAAAGTAAAAGAAAATGAAAACAACACTTACTTGATGTTTTTGTTCAGGAATTTGAAGAATGCAACAGAAATGCAATTGCATTGCAATTACATTTCTGTAAAAATCTGAAAAACGCAGAAAATACGGAATTAGCGTAATTTTGGGGATTTTAGGCCATTCTTCTCCACGAATTCAGCAAGGCAAGTTGACCCCAGCTGCACATGAACAAATATGGCAACCCTAACCCATAAAGCTTATAAAGGAAGGAAGAAACGGAGGAAAAAGCATATGGGTTGTTCTCACACAAACGTACATTCGAGCTGCTGTTTTTTCTTCTCTGTTGTTGCTATTTTTTCCTCTGTTTTCCATCCCCTTTCAACTTCAAAACTCAATCATTCCTCAACGAAAGTTGAAGGAAGTGAAGGCTCAATTCCGTTTGAAAAAAGTGGAGTTGAGTCGATTGAGTAAGAAGTGAAAAATGGGTTGTGTTCTTCTATTTCTTAGAATTTATTTTTTGTATTATTCAAGTTATTTTCTTATGTTTTAGGAACTTAGTTGCCGCTGTATTTTCATTCATATAGTTGTATTTCAAGATTCAAGTTTGTTGTTTAAGTTTTTATTGTATTTTTGGCATTAAGTTCTTAGTTCTTAATAAAATTTCCAGCTTGTTTGAATTAATTTTCTTCTACCAAAGTTTTATTCTAGTTTATGTTCTTTAAGTTTTGGTTAAGTTATTGTTATATTTCTACATTCTAGAACTTTATCTATTCTTTCTTTCATTTATAGTGATGCATTTTTATTACTTTAAAGATTTGTTTTTCACTTTTGCAATGATGAGCTAAATTTTCTTAGGGATTCAAGTTTGTGAATGCCCTAGAGGAAAGATGTAAGGCTCAATAGAAAAAACAATCTAGCTAACACTTGAACTCTTTTTGCTTTTGGTGAGTTTGAAGTTGGGTAAACCTAGTCGGCCAACTAGTGTTGCTTGTCAAGCTTAAACTTAATACTGAAAGGATTAAGGGAAGGCGGATGTCGCAAAAGCAATTAATGGAGGAAAAGGCTTAGACATAAGTCCTAAACATCGACCCTAGACATGGGCGAGACTCCAAAACCACTAGAGTTGTGCGCGAATATATCTAAGTTAGATTAGCCATAGAAATATAGGTTTAATCACTTAGCCTCCTAAAGATATTTCATAGAAGATCGAATAGGAGTTGAATTCGGTTAACTTAGTTTCTTGTGTTAGTTATGATTGCAATTGCATTTTAGTTGCATTTCTCTCCAAAGGGGCATGAACAACTTGAATTTCCCTTTTTCATATTTATTATTTATTTATTTATTTTCTTTTGCCAAAAACACCTCCCAACATTTTTATAACTTTGGTTACCGAACTTGCAATTTGAAAATGTCTTTGCTTATTCTCTTGAATTTTGTTGTATCTGTTCCCTGTGGGATCGATACTCTTGAATACAACTTCCAATTTCTTATTACTTCGATCACATACACTTGCATGTAGTACCGATCAAGTTCCCCGTATTTTTAGCGATAGAAATGGCTTCCCAACACCTTTTGTTTGGGTGACATGGATTCCTTGTGTTGTTGGTTCAACTTCAATCCCTAGTAAAAATTTCAAGTTCCCTAGATCTTTCAAGGCAAACTCAGTGCTTAGGTTAGATATTAGTTAAGGTAGAAAATCAGCATTTCTACCAGGGAGTATGAGACGGAAGATCCAATATTAATTTTAACAAAAAGGAAAGTATAGAAAAGAATCTGGAGGCCCAATAGCAATTTCCATATATACATTTGCTTAATTGAAAAATCCTTGTATGAGATCGAAGATCTTGTAAGAAACGCAAATTTCAGGTATTTTTTAAACAAAAGTCAAAATTCATGTATTTTTGCTCAAATTCCTGATTTCAAGTAAGTAACCAAATACAGTCAAAATCTTCCTTCTATCTAGAATTCTCTTTCTAATAAACAATTCATCTTGATATTGTTGCGTAATTTTTGCGCAATACCGCAAGTGTACGGGTCAAGTTTTAATATAGTGAAAGAGTGTTCGAGTATCGTCCTCAGGATTGGTTTTCTAATTCACTTAAGTACTATGAATATTATTGTAACGACCGACATTTTCAAGTATTAATTAAAGTTTTAATTTTGAGATTTGAATTAATTGTAAGGCCAATTTCATGTTTAAAGTTGTGTTGAAAGTTAATTTTAGAAATTTGCATAATTGAAATTTGAGAAATTGGAGGGTGAATAGGGAAGAAAAAAGGGAAAAAGGGAATTAATTGGTTTGGGGGCAACTTTTGTTAATTAGGTGACTTTGAGCCAAGCCCAAGCCCAAGGAGAAGTCAAGCCCAAATATCACTCTCTATTATTTTTATAGAGCACGCAGCCCTAGGTCAAGCCAAGCCGTCATCTTCTTCAACCTTCTCCTCTTCCTCCATGAAAAACAACCTCTCCACCATTAATCACTCTCTCTCTCTCTCCCTTTCACTACCAAGAGACCCATCCATTCGAAAGCTTCTTCTTCTTCAACAAACATACATCGCCAGATTTGTCCCTCACATGCGATTACTGTTCACGGCGATACTGTTCATCGCGGTACTGTTCATACCGCGAGTACTGTTCATACCGCGAATACTGTTCATACCGCGGGTACTGTTCACGACGCCGAACTCCACGAACCGCCACCGATCTGCTGCAGTTTGATTTTTCTGGCGGATTTTTGGTACTGCACAGTGCTGTTTCGACTCCTTTTGCACGTGGGTAAACTTATTTTCGCTATAATCTTACGGTTTTCAAATAATAGATGTAGTTTTGGGCATTGATATGGAAGTTTGGAGATTTACCCATTAATTTTTGGGCTCTATTTTGGAATACCCATTGTAGGTGGAGGTTGGTGTGACAAGATCGAATCAAACCACCATTTATTTAGTAAAGCTTGGGTCGGTTTGGAGAAAGAACGGAGGTAAATTTTCCATCCTAAAATCAAGCAAATCCTTGGAGTTTTGGATTTTTGGTAGATTAAATTTGAGAGTTCAATTAAATCAAGAACCTTGTGTTTTGAATTGAGTTTAACCACCAATTTGAGATTAAGTTAAATGTTAAGGAATTTATTCTAAAGTTTGGAACTTTAGTTGGTGGAAGGAACTTTGGAATTTAATTATGGATTTTAGGAATTGTTTCTAACCTTAGGGATGGTTTGATTTAGGCTCCAAATTATTTGGTTGAGGTTCAAGGCGAAGGAATATTGGTGAGCAATTGGGTGATTGGATTCTTGAGCTTAGCCAAGGTAAGGGATCTTATGCCGGTATGCTTAAATGCAAGTTAGGAACTGAATTGAAAAAAAAAAATTAATTATTTCAAATGAAAAGTTTTATAAATGTTTTTAGTTGTGATTTTTGATGAATTTTAAAATACTTTATTTTATATGAAAATGGAGTTGCACATGTATGATTGCCATATGTTCTTATGAATGTGATGCATGTTATATGATTTATGATATGAGGAATGACATGAGAACTTTGTCTTATGTTGCATCATGAAATGAAAAATTTTAAATGCTTTGGGACCTCATGCATACATTATGTTTTCATGATAAAAATGATTTCGAAGGCTGTGACAATTACCCCATAAATTTATTGATGTACATCTATATGAAAAGGAGCCTTACGAGGCTATATGAAAAGGAACCTGAAAAGGTTAGATGAAAAGGAACCTGAAAAGGTTGAATGAAAAGGAAAGGTTAGGTTGGGTTAATTGTCCACATTAAGCCGAAGAGAAAAGTTGAAAGAGAAACGTTTCCGCTATGAAAGGAATTTAGGTCCCACCAAAGGAAAGAAAGAAAATGTTTTCGAAAACTCATTATGTATGTGTATGCATATCCTGACCCGGTAGTGGGGTCACTTACTGAGTATTTTAAATACTCATCCTTTTTCAAAATGTTTTTCTTTTCAGGTAAAGGCAATAACATATTTTAGGCGAGTGGCAAGGTGGTTTGCTGAAAGGTCATGGGTGTCATGAGGAGTATAGCTTCCGCATCTAGTTTATGTTTTAACTCAAATTATTTTGTTAAGTAAACTTAATTGAAGTGAATTATTTCATTTGATTTAACTTTTTGATTCACATTATGTTTTGCAATGGTTTTTAAAGGGATCCCGAACTAAAAGATTTTGATTGTTTAACAAAAAAAAAGTTTAATTCTTTTTGTCTATTACCAAAGATTTCGAAATTCTACTAGCATGCATGTAGTAACGTCCCTAGAAAGTCTAATAGGATAAGTCGGGTCGTTACAATTATCGCCCAATTTTATTTAGAGAATAGAATTGAATGATGGATGCAAGATTTAAATAAAACAATTATAATAAAAATTGAAACAATCAGGGGAGAGAATATCCTAGGGAGTTGATTTCACCTATTAGACTAAAATAAATAAATTACTTAAACATCCAAGATTGATCAAACAAATATTTCATAAGTCTAGAAGTTTTTTATCATGGATGACTCTCTCGAGGACAAACAATTCTTATGCAATAAGGCAAAACCTACATCTCTGATGATTTTTAACGTTATGCATAGCATTAAGTTCCTTCATTAACAACTTCGAAAGGAGTCCTAATCATTATCAAGTTAGAACTACCTTTAGTCATGCAATTAGGATCTAATCTAAATTACCTTTCTCAAGCGTGAATTTAGACCAACATAACATTTAATCCGTGATCAAAAGATTAAAAGCATTAAGAATATAAAAGCATGAATGAAATTAATGACAATCAATCATGGAATTTAAATAATTAAAACATAAGGTCTAATGACTACATCAAACCCTAGAATAAGAAAGAGTTTAGACATTCATGTTCACTATCACAAAATCTAAACTCTTAAACAACATTTAAATATTAAATAAAAAGAAGGAAGAGAAAAACTATGCTGGTGTGTCGATTTTCCGTCTCCGTATGATCTCCACAACTTGGCTTTGAATATTTCCCTCAGGTCTCTTCTCACTCTTATATGTAGAAATTTAGAGTTGTGCTCTCCAAAGTTGAATGCCTTGAAGTGAAGAGAATGTGGGTATTTATAATGGGTTAATCCATATCCTAATCTAATTAAGAATTCATTATTTAATTAAATTAAGAATCCAAAATCTAATCAAATTAGGAATCCATAACCTAATTAAATTAGGAATATTTTTCTTCTCCAAAAATTGTCCCCAAAATTGGTTGCTTAATTAGCTCATTTATCACCATATTTCTTCTAAAATCTTCATTTTGCTCCAAATGCTCAATTTCTACAAAATAAAAAATTATGAACGTGAAAAACATATTTTTAAGTCTCAAAACTAGCATCAAATGAAGCCTAAAGATAGCACATATTGTGTGCTATCAGATATTCAATTACTTAAAACTTTGATCAATATATTAACATAATTATTCTTTATTTGACTTTTTTTAATTTTTTGAGAAGAATTATTCTTTAAATGTCTTTATCAACTTTATGAAAATTTTTCTTTATCAAAAAAGAAAAAATTTATGAAAGTTTTCCCAAATTCGTCCATCATATCTCTGTCCTGTCTCCAGCTTTTTCAATGTCCATGAGGATGAATTATTAAATAAGGCCAAGAACAGTGGAAAAGACAGTGGTTTGAGGAATCTCACAGAACAGAGGAACATAAAATATCGTCTATATATACTATTTATTACAATTTGTTTTATTCAACGCAAACTACTCCACATTGCGTTCCTTATTTCAATTTAGATTGGTCTTCATCCTTCCTGGCTTTTACCTTTATCGTGGTCTGATCGAGCATATCTGTCTTCCTGTGTTCATCTTGAACGGAGTAACTCCCATGCACTCGTGTACTTCTGTGTTCGGGAACAATTCAAATTTATATTTAATACATCAATTCATTTTTTAAAATTTTAAATTTGTCAAGGTCTACTTATTAGACATAAAATTAAAATTTTAATAATCTATTAAATACAAAATTGAAAGTTTCTTAATAATTGTTACCATATGAAACACAATATTTTGTCCCATAGCCCCACGACTCGCATAGGATACTTATCAAGTCTGTGACCAAACTTTCATGTAGGGGTTAGAAATAAGGAGAATTATAAACTTACAAACAACAACGATAATCAAAATTATCAATTTAGGCTATATAATTTTTTTTTAAAAAAATCAATTTTTTGTTTGAATATAGCTCAACTAGCTAAGACATTGTGCTCTCAACCAAAATGTTAGAAGTTCGAACCTCCATCCCACCCTATCCCACGTATTGTTGAACTAAAAAAAACATTATTGTCATTTCAATTAAAAATATGTCAAATATTCCATAGAAAACCACACCATTAAAACTAAGTGGATATTATACTCATTGAACCTTAAAACTAGATAGATTTTATATTACAGAATAAGGCTCTACTGTCCCATCAACTCTTTCTATAAAACCACAGATCTTTCTACCCATCTCACACAGACAATCGGTTTTCTCCATATAGGTACGAACCAACTTTTGTTAGTCCAGTAGTTGCTCTTTTGTTCATCACTTAAATTTGATTCTTTTGAGATTATCTTTCAGAAAACACAGGGTGATCACAACATGGTGAACAAGCAAGCTTCTTTAATTGTTGCTGTTATGACATTTTATGCTTTTTTTTCAATGTTTGCCTACAAACCCATGGCAGAAGCTGATGACCAAAATCGCAAGGCACGTATATCCCAATTGAAATTTTTATTGTCTTTGTTTTCCTTCTGTTCGAATTTAGCTTTTAAAAAGTAGCCCATATTCTAGATTAAGTTTTACCAGTTCGATCGATCACTCGATGTTTTCAGGTTCACATCGTTTACCTAGGAGAAAGGCAATACGATGATAGTAAATTGACAACTCAATCTCACCATGATTTACTGGCTACTATATTGGGAAGGTAATCTCTTAATTAGCTTTATCATCATTATTATTTTGTTGATTTTCTGAAAAATTTTGTACAAAAAGTATGTGTGTTCATTCTGATTAAATTGGATAATGAAGCAAGGAGAAGTCGTCAGAATCAATGGTGTACAGTTATAGACATGGTTTTTCTGGATTTGCAGCCAAGCTTACTAAGTCTCAGGCTCAAAAGCTAGCTGGTAAATATACAAATATATATATATATATATATTTTATATCAAACATAAGAAAGTTGACCAAATTGAGGTGTTAGTTAATACATTAACCGTTACTAAATTTTCAAACCTTTCTATTTGGTTCCTACACAAGTTCAAAAACTTTTAAGACGATGGTGTTCAAGTTTTTATACTTAAAAATATTGTTTAATATTGTGTCTAAATAATAATTGGATATACTTTAAAAGTTTCTAATAAAATATTAAACTTTCAAAGTGTTAGATTCTTAATTTATTTAAAATTTTATAACCAGTTTTTAGGCTTTCAAATTTCAATATGTGTTTGATTGAAGTAAACAATAAGTCTGCTACTATGAACCACAAACAAAACTACAGAAATGCCGAGGGTGAGTCGAGTATTTCCAAGTTCACTTTACAAAATACATACTACAAGAAGTTGGGATTTTCTCGGCCAATCCTCTTCTCCCTCTGAGCCATCAAACCTTCTTCATCGTGCCAAAATGGGTGACAATGTCATTATAGGTGTCATTGATTCAGGTGAAATCTCTATCCTAACTTTATATAGTTAGTGAAACTTTGAATATGTATAATAATTGAAAAAGACAAGTTGGACAGAAAACTTTAAATCTGAACTTTTTTTTTTTTTTTTACGCTCTGCCTGATAAGGATTCTGGCCGGAGTCAGAGTCTTTCAGAGACAAAGGACTGGGACCAGTACCATCACGATGGAAAGGCACATGCGAGTTTGGAGAACAATTCAATCCCACAAAATGCAACATAAAAGTCATAGGAGCACGTTGGTACGTGAAGAGCTTCATTGCTGATTATGGTAAGGAGGCACTAGCCAACGAATACTTTTCCCCACGAGACTTCGATGGACACGGAACCCACACAGCCAGCACAGCCGCAGGTTCATTTGTACCAAACGTCAGCTTCCACGGCCATGGTACCGGTACGCTGAGGGGCGGCGCACCACTCGCACGGTTGGCCATATACAAGGCTTGTTGGACTAAGCAGGGCAAGGGGTCAGCGGCGGACATATTGGCGGCCATAGATGAGGCCATTCACGACGGTGTGGATGTCATATCTATATCTATTGGGGGTGTGAATCCATTATATCCTGAGTTCAACGAACAAAATGAAATTGCAATTGGGTCGTTTCATGCTATTGCAAGGGGAATTTCTGTTGTGTGTGCGGGTGGCAATGAAGGCCCTCTTCAGCAGACGGTGGGGAACACTGCGCCTTGGATTTTCACTGTGGCTGCGAGCACCATGGATAGAGCCTTTATTGCTTCCATTACTCTTCTTGGAGATAATACCACTTATTTGGTATATAGCTATACAGCCCCATTAACATGTGTCAAGCCTTTTAAAGTTATTGCATTGAAAGTTGATGGTTTTTACTTGACAGGGCCAAAGCTTATTCGATTCGAAAAAGGACGTTGTCGCCGAGTTGACTATTGGAAGGTTGGTTTTGGTTAACATTCTTTTATGGTTTAGTTTTCCATTTTGATTCATGAAGTCCCAATATTTTTTCTATTTTGGTATAGTAGTTCAAACTTTTAGTTTTATTTATCATGGATGATACTTACCACCATTACATTTTTTTACAAGCTAGAGAAAGGCATAAAGGGAGAGAGAAAATAGATATTCTTACCTTTTCTTCCAAAAATAAATAATAAATACGTGTCAAACTTTTAGTAGGGATCAATATGAATCTTACTACGACAAGTTGTTGAAGAAATTGACACAAAAGGAATGAGGCAAATACATGAAGAAAGAAACTTTTATTACGGCGAAGAACAAAGATGGATACTTTTAAGAGAGATAACTCTTTCACTGATCTTTCAATATTCACTTACTTTATTCACCTTTTCTAACTGGGCTTACTTTTGGGACACACTTCCTATTTTGAATATGTATATTAACGTGTTACCATATTTGAGCCACATAGGTGTTGGCAGAATAAGTATCTATTAAGTGAGCAAATATTAGAGTACAAAACAAAACAACTACTACAATGTATATTTTTTAAAAGTTGATAGGAATTAAAATAGATATTTTAAAAGTTAAAAAAAATTAAAAATATATTTAAAAAAAAATAGAGATAATAAAACTAGATATTTTAAAAGTTAAAGTAAAAGTAACTAAAATGGAACAAAGGCCACAACTCATATGCCAAGATAAAATTTAAAGGATTCTTTTATTGTTATTGGATTGGATACGTTATTATATATAGGGCAAGACTTGGGAGGTAGCACCCAAGTGTTGTGCAGCCCACATCTAAACCACACAATTTTCTAAAAAAAAAAAAAAGAAAAAAAAAAAGAAAAACCAAAAAATTTCAAATCCAATGGCTATGAAGTGGGCATTACCATACTTGGGTGCTGCCCAGACAGCACCCAAGTTTTTTCCTTATATATATTTGAATGACTTTGCATATATATTATTGTATCTAATTACATTGGATTTGGAGGGCAGATGTGATAGCTTTTCGGGAAATGATACTTCCTTAAGTGGGAAGGTGGTTCTGTGCTTCTTCGATTTAGCTGGTTCGTCGACTACATCGACGAAGGGTATGGCGGTGATAACAGCAAATATGAGTGGGATAATCATCGCCGGTCAAAACATGGATAACTTGTTGTCTTGTATAGGACCCTTTCCATGCATCCTAGTGGATACCGACGTTGGAACAAAATTATATTTTCACGCCATGGCCAGCAGGTAATTCATTTATTCATTCCTGGTTAAATTGCCATTATATTTTGGTCCCTATACTTTGGGAGATTATTCTATTTTAGTCTTTATACTTTTAAATATCTAAATTCAGTCCATTTACTTTCAATAAATCTTAGTCTTACTAGCTCGTTTATGGTTTAAACCTCTGTCAGCCTTACCTATATAAATTTTTGAAACATATTCACATTGTGTCTTTCTTTATAGGGAAATTATTATTAATATTTTACCATGTTTAATAAAAATTAATAATTTAAATTGACAACGAGGACTAATGTAAAAACCCGAACCTACTACGACACTCTAGAGCGGAAGCATGACCTAGTTACCTCGCTCATGCCCGAAATTTCGGCAACATGACGGCTTAACTAGGAGAAACCAAAATTTTACAACACCCTGATAAGAATGAAAAACACTTCTATAACTCAGATAAAACGCTCAGCATCCAACAAACTACGACAAGTATGCTGAGCTTCACATCAAACACAGGATTTTAAGAAACCCTAACCAAATACACGATAACTAAAGAATATTTGGAATTTACAGACCAAACATACATCAAGGAACAAGGAAACAAAACTAAAAGTTTAAACAGGGAAAAGAGATTTTGGTGGAGTCTCCATAGTCTCGTCAAGTCGTCGCCTGCGTCATCCTCCCCGAGAATGTGCACAATCTGCAAAACAAACAAGGTAGCAAACATGAGTATAAACATACTCAGTAAGTAGCCCACTTAAGGGTCCAATGTATAAAGAAATCATACCAAGCTCTTACTCAAGCTCGTATTTAGATTCCAAATACTTCCTTCAATTATTTTAAGAGTCCATTTAACCTTTCACAACATTCACTACTATTTGACCCTAATTTCGTGTCATACCTGCGAGTCCTATTACATAGAACCCAAACCTGTGAAGGTATATAACCCTCACACTCATCTCATTAGATAAATCACCCCTAGGCTTGCACACAGGCGCTAGGGAACGCATTCCCTACGCTCAACATAATGGGGAATCATCTCTCAGCTAGCACAGGACAATAGGAAACATATCCCTATGCTCAACACAGTGGGGAATCACCCCTAAGCTAGCTCACAAGCGCTAGGGAACGCATTCCCTATGCTCAACATAAATCTCTGGGGTCCTCGCCCCTATGCTAGCACTCACGGCAATAAGGATCGTAACCCTTATGCTCGTCACAAATCTCTGGGGATAACGCCCCTATGCTAGCCATTCCCTACACTCAACATAAATCTCTAGGGTCCTCGCCCCTATGCTAGCACTCACGGCAATAAGGATCGTAACCCTTATGCTCGTCACAACTCTCTGGGGATAACGCCCCTATGCTAGCCTCATCAACACAATTCTTGTCCGGGCACGTATATCTGCCTCTTAATCTCAACTCATCAACCATCCAACTATCACTAGCACACCCTACCTGAGTCCATCCCGGTATGGCATTGTCTCGAGCACTACCAACGAGCCAAGTAACTTAGGTTGACTAAGGCCGTGAAAGAAAGTAACTCTCACGCCTCCATACAATAGAACATCATCCCTCTATGCTAGCATACAGGCAATAAGGGACGCAACTCGTGAAGGTCTATAACCCTCATACTCATTTCATTAGTCACACAGGCAACCAGGGAACACATCCCCTAAGCTAGCACACGGCAATAGAGAACGCATCCCTATGCTCATCACAATGGGGAATCACCCCCTAAGCTAGCACATGGCAATAGAGAACGCATCCCTATGCTCATCACATCACAGGCGTTCTAGGCTTACAACTCGCACGAAACAACAGAATTAGGGTTGGAAGCATCAATCTAACGGGCTTTCATACTTTCACAGCACTTTTGGAACCTTTTGGGTCAAACCACCCTACCACATTCATTCATTCACTTGTAACTTTGAATCCCTTAACTAAAGTAGCAACTAGTTTCAGGCAATCTTAAGCCCAGCACAATAATTCTTATATTGATTTAACCAACTACGACATCGCGCACATACTCATAATTTAGGCAAGAATGACTATTCACAAATCACTCCATTCATGTCCAAGCTTGCCCAATTACAACCTCGAACAAATTCTTAAAGAGGTTCATATGCTAACATATTAAACTTGAAACTTTAAGCCACTAATTCCTTTATGACCACAACTTAGGCCCTTTTTGCTCAAGATTACTTCTAAACATAACCACTAACCTTTCTATATCTCATAACCACCGCTTTCAAGCATGCTTTCGAAATTTAACAAATTATCGAACATACATTTCAATCAAAAGGAATTTAAATGGCTTAAATCCAAATGACTACTTACATTGAATAAATAATTTACGAGCTTGACTCTTGCCCAAACTTAGACTCCAAAGCTTGCTGAAAATTTAAATATTTGTCTCCAATTCCGTAGTTTGATTCTCAATTCAATATCCCAAATCGAAACACGATCGTAACGGGGACTGTTCGGGCTCGAAAATTGGAATCGGAGACGGCGGCGCGTGGGACTTCCGATAGGCGCGTGAGAGCGCGTGAGAGACGGATTTCGTGTGAGGCTCGCGGATCTGGGTTTTCCGGCAGCTGGGGTTGGTTCACGAGCTGCAGAACCATCGAGAAGGCGCTCGTTCGGCTGCGCGTGCTGCGGGGGTTACGAATTGAAGCTTCCGGCGAGCTAATCGGTGGTTAGATATACAGATCCGGCGACTGCAACCATAATCCGACCGACGACCTGTTGTAGGAGCTTCGACTGAGTTGGGATCGAGGGATTGGCCGGCGGTTTCCAAAGGACTTGTGTCACTCGTGAGGTTCAGTAGCCGGCGAGGAAGAAGAAGAAGAAGATCGGCGTTCGTGAGCTTCGGCGAGGTGCTCGCGGCTGACGGAAGAAGGAGAAGGAGAAGGCCGGCGGTGGGTGGGTGTTCGGTGGGGAAGAAGAAGAAAACCGGTGGAGATGGGTGTTCGGTCACAGAGAGAGAGAGAGAGAGTGTTCGGTGAGGGAGGGGCCTCGTGAGGAAGAAGAAGAGATAAGAAAAAAAAAAGAAAAAAAAGAAAAAAATAATAATAAAAAATAATAAAAAAAATAAAATATATATATATAAGGATAAGGATGGGTTTTATTTTATTTTTCTTTTTCTTTTCTTTTCTTTTTTTTTTTTTTAAAAAAAACAACTTTCCAATTTCCAAAAATGTCCCTTGACCAATCATTGCTTTCCAAATTTGCCCTTTTTCTCATTCCAAATTGCAAATTAACCTTAAAATTTAAATTACCCAATGAAAATCATTCCAACTTAATTTCCATAATTTGAAATTAATGCCTGTAAATAAGCCGGGCGTTACAACTAATTTGAAGATTTATAGAAAGTTCAAAGACTAAATAATTTGGACTTTTGAAAGTGTTGGAGACTAAAATAAAATAAGTCCCAAAATATAGAGAGACAAGAATGGTATTTTAACTGTACTTCATTCATTCCCGCATGTTTAATATATTTCATTCTCTTAAATTTAAGACCAAATATACCAAAGGGGTATAGTATTTTAGGTGATTCTCAATAATTATTTCGATGAAAAAAAATGGTTAGAATTCATGCACAAAATGTTGATATGACGCACTAAATTAATGTTTTATTAACCTATCTAGATATGTTGACATACCATTTGAATGTTTTTTTGTCATATGATCAACTCTCAACTCATTCATTAACAACATCTATTTCTTCTAAGTGGCATGTTTACTTGTCTAAATATGGTAATTCAATAACTTAATGACATATCATCTTTATATTAACAAATATTGGTAGATTTATTTATTAGGACTTAATTGAGAATTTTATTGTATTAAAGGTAAAAACGGAAAGTTTTTATAGATTATAAACCAAATTGAGAATTATCTAAAAGATTAGAGACCATTTGATATATTTTAACATAAATTTAATGTCGTAGAATCATTAAATGTTTGTCACACATAGATTGAAAAATATATTGTGATGAGTGGGAGAAAAAAATGATGATACGATTGCCAATATGAATGTTCACGGGGTGGGCCGGCGATTGGGATGGCTTCCTACGGAAAAAAAAAAAAAAGAAAAAAGCTTTAGTTGCCAACCTGAAACATAGGTTTATATGACTGGCTAGATTAAATTAAACTATACAAAATGTCTCTAAATTTAAAGATAGGTTTCAATATATGTACTTGAACTTTCAAAAAGTTTCAATTTTTACTCCTAAAACAATATTTTCGTTAACTTTTCCATTAAAATAAAAAATACAAAAATATGACCTAACGATGAGTTGTAAAAATAGACCTATACATGGACACAAATGACAAGTTTCAATTATGGGCCCTAATATTTGTAGCAAGTTTCAATTATGCTCTTACCATTTCAAAAGTTTTATTTTGACCTTGCCATTGAAATTATTTCCAAACAACCATTCTATTAATTCACTTTCTGTTAAAATGAATATGAAAATATTACATGGTGGTCACTAAAAGGAAAAAAAACATCAATGAAGAGACAAATAAAGAACCCAAGAGAATTTCTAGGGACCATTATTACTTGGTAAATTTCTTAACATTTGAGTATAAAAATTAATTGTCTTTCTTCACCGATCAATAGTTTTCTTTGTTGTTCTCCTAGGTTCCATGGACCCAAGCTTTCATCAATCAATAGGTGCATAATTGAAATCTAATACCTTATACCCACATGCACCACTATTTTTACAACTCAATGTCATGTCACATTTCTATTTTCATTTTAATATAAAAGTTAATGGAAGAGTTGTTAATGAGCCTTTTATAAAATTTAGCCCCATAGGCTATTATTTTTCTACCTTTGACAAAATCGAAGTTGTAACAAAAATTTGTATATATACGTAATCTAAGCCAGCCTGAGCATATATAGCTCAACTAGTTAAAGCATACCCTCAACTAAAAAGTTAGAAGTTCAAATCCTCCCACTCCAAATGTTGTTGATCAACTAAAAAAAATAGCTTGCTAATCTAATTATGATCGTGCATACAATAATTGATTAACATTCACTCATTTTTCTGTTCAAATAGCTTATTTGAAACTAAATGAATCTAGGTTCAATTGTAAGTTTAGTCCCTAAACTTTTAAGTTTGTGTCCTAATAGGTCCTCCTTGAACCTTAAACAATATCTATTGGTCCCTATACTTTTAATATTGTATCTAATATGTCTAAACTTTAAAGGTGTCTAATTTGGTTCTTGAACTTTTAATTTCGTGTCTAATAAATCTCTGACATAGTTGACATTTTTTAAAATTAACCATTCTATTAGACATGAAATTGAATTTTGTGTATAATAAGATCTTAAAATTTTAATTTGGTACACAATAGAGCCATGAATTTTAAAAAGCATTGAATAGGTCAATGACCCTATTAGATACAAGATTAAAAGTTTAACCATCTATTAGACACTATTAAAAGTTTATGGGCCTATATGAGACACAAAATTGAAAGTTTTAAAGACATATTAGAAACTTTTTAAAGTTTAAAGACATATTAGATATAAACCTAAAAGTTTAAGAACTAAACTTGAAATTTAACCATGAATCTAATGAGATGAATGCGGTAGGGTTTCATTTGCTTCTCAATTAATTTGCGCTATTTTGTAAAGTAATCCTCCAGTGGTAAGGTTGAGATCTGCAAGAACTATTAGACACAAAATTGAATGTTCATAGAATTATTAGAAACTTTTTAAAGTTTAGGAACCAATTAAACACAAACCTAAAAGTTCAAATATTAAACTTATAATTTAACCATGAATCTAATTTTATGAATGTTGAATGTATCTTTTTGCTTATAATCCAATTTTTGCGATTTTGTAAAGTAATCCAATGGTAAGGTTGAGGCGTGCAAAAACCATAATCGGCAAGCCCATATCAACCAGGATAGCCTATTTCTCATCTAGAGGTCCAAATCCTGCTGCACCCGCAATTCTCAAGGTACATTTTTTTTTTCATCCTTTCATTTATGTGCCTTAATTTAATTAATATTACAACTATAAATTTTATCCTTAAACTTTGATATTCGTCTATTTAATTCTCAAAAACTTTAAAAAGATTTAAACTATATCCCTAAACCTTTTTAGTTTGATTCTGAAAAGACCACTAACATTAGCACGAATAATTAAACGGTCACACTCAAAGGCAACAATAAAAAAGAACTTGATGATCATATAGGGACGAGATACAAAAACTGTTCTTTTTTTACCGACCCACTCTTATTTTATCTATTTCTTAATTATAAGGTCAATTTTATATAGTAATTGGTATATGATATTATGAATCTATAGTCTAATATTAACATGTCAAATAAAAAAATTAATGAATGATATTAACAATATTGGCTAATTAGAATTAAATAAACGCAACCAAGTTCCATGTCTAAGTTTTGAGAATTTAACCTTAAATGAATTATTCTCATGAGGCAGCCAGACATAGCCGCTCCTGGATCCAACATTCTAGCTGCCACTTCACCCAACGACGATTTCTACGACAATGGGTTTACAATGCAATCAGGAACTTCCATGGCTGCGCCTCATATCTCCGGCATCGTGGCTCTTCTTAAATCCGTGCATCCTACTTGGTCACCCGCTGCCATTAAATCAGCCCTCATTACCACGGGTACGCACAAATAACGCCCTTCCTTATTCCACCTCTAAAACACAAATATAATCCTGATTTAATTATTCCATTTCCACAAATGCAGCAAGTGCAAAGGACCCCTCTGGATTGCCCATGTTTGCCGAGGGCTCTCCTCCTAAAGTTGGTGACCCATTCGACTACGGTGGTGGATTGGTGGACCCCAATGCTGCCATCGACCCAGGTCTCGTCTACGATTTGGACATCACAGATTACATATATTATTACCTCTGCGGCATGGGTTATAAGGACTCAGACATTTCTCACCTAACGCAGCAAAAAACAAAGTGCCCGTTGCAAATGCCATCGGTGTTGGATTTGAATTTGCCCACCATTACAGTACCTGCACTAAAAAACTCCACCACTGTAACTTGAACGGTGACGAATGTAGGGAACTTGACCTCCATTTATAAGGCAGTGATTGAGGCTCCACCAAGAACCAAGGTGAGCGTCGAGCCCCGAGTCTTGGCCTTTAACTCCAAAGTGAAGAAGATTTCCTTCAAGGTTACCATTTCCACTACCCTCCATAGGAACTATGGCTTCTCATTCGGAACCTTAACATGGACTGATGGACTGCATCTTGTTAAAAGCCCCTTGTCTGTGCGAATTGATTTCCTTTGATCTTGTGTGTAACAATGATGTAGCCAGAAGGGATCGAAAGCTTTATGTTGTTTATTATGTGATAAATAAAATGGTTAGTCCTTGTCTGTGTCCACTTATTCTCTCGCATAGGAATATACTGTTCATCCTTGAAGTAGTCTTTCATTTTTAAATATGTTAGAAATCAATAATCGGATCCACATTGATTTTCATTTAAAATTAAACAATAAAAATAACCTCATTTGAAGAATTTCAATATTCTCATGTTCACAGAGAACATCGAATGTCCACAAAATCTTCCTAGCTATATGAGTTGAATCCAATTAGTAATTGAGAAATTTTTATAAAAAAATGTAGAGAGAATTTTCAATTTTCTCAAGGATAATTCTTGTTTAGGTTTAACCCAGAAGTCCAATTTATACCGGCTCAGTTCATAATTATGGCAAAATTCAAATCTTATATTTAATAGGCTAAATTATAAAAAATACATCTCAATTTGATATTTGTTTAAAAAATAGCCCTATTCTTTCAAAACTTACAATATTACCCTTGATCTTTCATAAGTGTTTCAAAGCTACTTGAAGTACAAATCTGTTAGAATTTTGGATGAAAATTTGATATGGTAGAACGTCGTTTTTTCAGACTAAAAATAAAGCAAACGTCCCTGTCATCGCCACGCCGTTCTAGGTCACCGACATATCACAACTTTTCGTCAAACATTTAAACAAATTTCTACTCCAAGGGTAGTTTTAAAACATTTATGAAATGTCATGGGTAATATGGAAACTTTTGAAAGAATAAGGGTATTTTTTACACAAATGGAAAAATTCAGGGATATTTTTTTTATAGTTTAACCTATTTAATATATAAGATATATTAAAATATTATTTAAATCTCATTCTAATTTCATTTATATTTTTTTTAATTTAACAGCATGTGGGAGTGGAGATTCAAACATCTGACCTTTTGGTTGATGATATAATGTCTTAATAAATTAAGTTATGCTTAAGTTAAACACACCTTTAATGTATATGATACATTAATATGTTACTTCTCTTTTATAAAGGATATTGAACAATACATTAAATATTTAATTTCCTCATATTATATAAAAAAATATATGTTTCCTCACACACACACACATACATATACATACATATATATATATATATATATATATATATATATATATATATATATATATATATATATATAACATTAATATGATATTTTGTTTGATATATGTTTTTTTACCAGAGATGTTTTGTTTTTAATATCTAATGTATTCCATACATTAAATATTTTCTTATATGTTCCTTTTAATACATCCTTCTTGGAGGAGGAAGAGAGTAAATATTATGATAACAGAATTGCAGAAAAATCAACCATTCAAATACTGCCTAAAATAGCTCTCAATTGATGATAAAAAAACCCAACTCATTATGGTCTTGATTCTCTCCCAACAATTAAGGGTTTGTTTGGATTACTTTTAATTTAAGTGTTTTTTAAAAATATATTTTTTTAAATATTTTTTTATTAAAATCATTTAAAATTTAAAACACTCATATGTTTGGTTACATTTTCTCAAAAGTGTTTTTATATACAAGTTTGTTTAGTTTGCTCTATACTCAAAATGCTTATACTAATGTCAAATTACTATAAATGACGACTATTAAACATTATAAACTAATAAGTTCAAATTTGTATTTAAAACACTATGATCGGCTGATGACACGAGAAGGGAGTCACCGAGTGGCTGCCAATGGTGGTAACTGGAGTGGTCGTCGAAGTTGGGTGGTGGCGGTGGTCGATGGCGGTAGCAGTAGTAGTGATCGCGGGAGTGTCGCCAGTGGTGAGCGCTGGTCGCTGGAGTGGTCACTAGCGGTAGATGGTGGTCACTAAAGTTAGGTGATAGTGGTGGTCCCCAAAGTGTCACCAATAGTGGGCGGTGGTCACCGGAGTGACAACCAGCGTTGGTTATCAGAATTAGGTGGTGGCTGTGACGCTGGACACCGGCAGTGAGTGGCGGAGGGAAGTGGTTGGGGGGCGGGCGGTGGTAACCCGAGATGGCTATGGTAGAAGTGAAGGTGGAGTGTGAGGGTCTTTTAGTCATTTTTACATATCATGAAAATTTGAGAGAGATTCCAAGTTAACACCTAAAAATCCTTTCTCTAGTTTCAAGTGCTTTACTCAAAATAACTTATTTCTCAAACTCATTTTTTAAAAAGTCATTTTGAGTGGTTGTTAAACACTACAAATATTATTAAAATGACTTTTTTTTTTCAAAATTAAACACTTAAAAAGTTAAACCAAACAGGTCCTAAGTTTTTACTGTTTGAATTTTTCCTTATTAGTGTCAGGGCTCGTTTCCTTATTAGCAACAATCACACATCAATTTTACCTTATGATTGATATGTTTCCTTCCTTTTGCTTCTACGTGTGCAAGTTTAAATGGGTAAGATTGTACAAACTGTTAAATCACCAATCAACCCAAAAGCTTAAGCTAATGGGATTCGAACATAGGAACTCCTGCTCTTATACCATTTAAACACTACTACAAAACAGGGAAACAATGACACTTAGAAAAAAACGCGCCTGGGAAACGATGACGCACAAATTTAAAACGCGCTGAAAATTTAAAAAAAAAAAATAAAGACATACAATGACGGGCATTGCCCGACATTGTAAGTCACCTATGATGGTGGGCAAAGCCCGACATCATAGGTCTTTTAAAAAAATATATATAGTTTTTATTTTCGACCCTCATCTCTCTTCCCGATCCTCTCTCTCTTCCCGACCCTCTCTCTCTTCTGCACTGTCACTCTCCCTCTCTAGCTCCGCTTCCTTCTGCCGTCCGTCCGCCGTCCTTCTGCCGTCCGTCCATCGTCCTTCTGCCGTCCGTCCGCCGTTCGTCCGCCCGTCTTCAGCAGTTCGTCCGCCGTTGGTTGCTTCGTGGTTGCCGTGAGATTTTTTCCAGATCTAAACCGAGGTACTTCGCCATTTTCTCCTCCTTCGTGGGTTTTGATCTCGCCGTCGATTTGCAGTGTAGATCTTCACCGGAGGTTCGCGTGGGTAACGTTTTTGACCGATAGTCTTCAGATCTAGAACCGTGGGTACATCTCTTTCCCTTTTTTTTTTTTTTTTTTATTGATTTTGTTGCTGAAAAAATTCAAAGAAAATGAAGAAAATTTAGTAATTTGTTGTGGGTACCATCCTTAAGATGTTTATGTAATTTGATTTTGTGGGTATTGACTATTTTTGTGTAGATCTGAAAATTATGTGCACTAGATTGACTATTTTTGTGTAGATCTGAAAATTATGTGCACTTGATTTAATAAGTTTATGAAAAAATTCAAAGAAAATGAAGAAAATTTAGAAATTTGTTGTGGGTACCATCCTTAGGATGTTTATGTAATTTGATTTTGTGGGTATTGACTATTTTTGTCTAGATGTGAAAATTATGTGCACTAGATTGACTATTTTGTGTAGATCTGAAAATTATGTGCACTTGATCTAATAAGTTTATGTTTGTGTTAGTTTAATTTGATGAGTTTAGTTTAATTTGTTGAGTTTAGTTTAATTTGTTGAGTTTAGTTGTGATGGAGGAGGGACTGAGAACTTTTGGTTATTAAGTTTGGTTAGATTCCTAAGTTTTGCTTAATTTTAATAGTTGGTTTATGTTAATTTTTGTTTTAGTTTAAGGAGTATAGTTGTTGGGAGAGGGGGTTGAGAACTTCATACAATGTGATGGGGGAGGAGTTGAGAATTTTCTATGTTTTGCTTAATTTTAATTGTTGGTTTATGTTAATTTTTGTGTTAGTTTAATGAGTATAGTTATTGGGGGAGAGGGGGGTTGAGAACTTGAAATATGATGTGATGGGGGAGGGGTTGAGAACTTCTTATTTTTGCTTAATTTTAATTGTTTGGTGTGTGTTCATTTTTTACTAATTTAGATTTCATAAAATTATTTTTGTGTTAGTTTTATTTGACGAGTTTAGTTGTGATGGAGGAGGGGTTGAAAACTTTTGGTTATTAAGTTTAGTAAGTTTTGTTATATTCTTAAGTTTTACTTAATTTGAATAGTTGGTTTATGTTATTTTTTTATGAGTTTAGATTTGATAAGTTTAATTAATTTTTGTGTTAGTTTAATGAATATAGATTAAAATTTCATGCCACCAGTTTTATAGCTATGGATAAGTCATGGATGTCAAAGAATCGGATGTCACCAGAATATAGTTTAGGAGTTGAGATGTTCATCGAAAATGGTCTACGACATTCAAATAGGTCAGATGTCATTTGTTGTCCATGTTTGAAATGTGTGAATGCAAAGTCTCAAAATGTGAATGTAGTAAGAGACCATTTATTCATTTATGGTATTGATGAAAGCTATAAAACATGGATTTGGCATGGTGAATCACTACCGATTAAGAGAAACAATGAAAACATCTCTACTAGTGAAAAGGAGGAAGTTGAAGATGAAGATGTTGATGACACAATAGGAATGTTTGAGGCTGCACATAGTTATTTTAATGACAAGTCCCCAATTTTTGAGGAAGTACTAGATGATGCCAAGAAACCATTATACTCAAATTGTAAGAATTTTACTAAAATATCTGCATTGGTAAAGTTATATAATTTGAAAGCAAAATTTGGATGGAGCGATAAAAGTTTCACTGAGTTGTTAGCATTAGTTCGTGACATCTTACCAATTCCTAATGAAATTCCGAGTTCTACGTATCAAGCAAAAAAGATCTTATGTACTCTTGGAATGAAGTATGAAAAGATTCATGCCTGTAGCAACGATTGTTGTTTGTTTAGAAAAGAACTTTCAGATGCAGAAGTATGTCCCATTTGTGGAACATCAAGATGGAAGCTTCGTAAAAATTCGAAGGATGTGATGAAAAACATTCCAGCGAAAGTCATGTGGTATTTCTCTCCTATCCCAAGATTTGAACGAATGTTTCGTAGTAAAGAAATATCGAGTTTGTTGACTTGGCATGCCGAAAAACGAGTAATTGATGGGTACATACGACATCCTGCAGACACAATATCGTGGAAACAAGTAGACAATTTGTGGCCAGAGTTTGGTTTAGAACCTAGAAATCTTCGTCTTGCTCTTTCAACTGATGGGGTCAATCCACACGGTGATCTTAGTAGTAGATATAGTTGTTGGCCAGTTATGTTAGTGACGTACAATCTACCCTCATGGTTGTGCATGAAGCGAAAATTTTTGATGTTAAATGCATTAATATCTGGGCCTAAACAACCAGGAAATGACATAGATGTTTATTTAGCTCCATTAGTTGATGATCTGAAAAAACTTTGGAATGATGGAATTGAATGTTATGATGTATATCAAGAACAATGTTTCACACTCAAGGCTATTTTATTGTGGACTATTAATGATTTTCCTGCGTATGGCAATTTATGTGGTTGTACAGTAAAAGGATATCATGCATGTCCAATTTGTGGGGAGAAAACGTCATCCACTTATTTGCCAAAAGGGAAAAAGATGGCGTATCTTGGACATCGAAAACATTTACCTCGTTATCATCCATATAGAAGACAGAAGAAAGCCTTTAATGGTGAACAATAATTGGAATTCGCTCCCAAACCATTAAGTGGAGAGGAGATTCTTGCAAAAATATGTAGACTTCAATATTCGTTTGGTAAGAAATCAAAAAAGGAAAAAAATAATGGAGATCTTTCAAACTCTTATTGGAAGAAGAAGTCTATTTTCTTTGAGTTAGAATATTGGAAACATTTTCAAGTGCGACATTGTTTAGATGTGATGCATGTTGAAAAGAATGTGTGTGCTAATATTATTGGCACGTTACTTGATATTCCTGGGAAGACAAAAGAT
Source organism: Trichosanthes truncata (assembly GCA_033996785.1). Taxonomy (NCBI): domain Eukaryota; kingdom Viridiplantae; phylum Streptophyta; class Magnoliopsida; order Cucurbitales; family Cucurbitaceae; genus Trichosanthes; species Trichosanthes truncata. Next base: position 77,730,407 of record JAWPNB010000003.1, read on the forward strand.
GGATTAAAAACTCGTTTAGATTTGGTTGAATTGAACATTAGATCAGAGTTGGCCCCTCAAGTGGGAGAGAAAAGAATATTCTTACCTCCAGCATGCTATACATTATCGCGGATGGAGAAGTTTAATTTGTGTAAGACACTATCAGAAATTAAAGTACCGGAAGGTTATTCATCAAACATACAAAGTTTAGTGTCACTCACAGATTTGAAACTTTACGGGCTTAAGTCGCATGACCACCACGTTCTTATGCAGCAATTATTACCTGTGGCAATACGTGGTATTTTACCCAAACATGTTAGATATGCAATTATTCGCCTATGTTTCTTCTTCAATGCTATATGCAGTAAGGCGATCGATTCATCTAAGTTAAAAGGCTTGCAAGAGGATGTAGTAGTCACTTTATGCTTGTTAGAGAAATATTTTCCACCGGCATTCTTCACAATAATGGTACATCTTGTGGTCCATCTTGTAAGAGAGATAGAATTGTGTGGACCGGTTTATTTGAGGTGGATGTATCCTTTTGAACGATATATGAAAGTCCTAAAAGGTTATGTGCGAAATAGAAATCGACCAGAAGGATGCATTGGAGAAAATTATATTGTAGAGGAGGCTGTAGAGTTTTGTTCTGAATTTCTCTCTAGAATTGAGTCTATTGGGTTACGCTCATCGACAAGGAAAGAGGATTCAGACATTGATAGACCATTATCTGTTGCTCATTATATCAATCTCAGTAAGGAACAATTGGATCAAGCTCATCTTTATGTTCTACAAAATGTAAATGACGTGCTTCCATATGTAGGGTACGTAAATCTCAAACCTTTTCACGTAATTTTCTAATTATGTGATGATCTAATAACTTTGACATTTTCGTATGTTGCATGAATTCAATAGGAAACACATGGAAACTTTATCTAAACTCAATCCAAGTAGATCCAAAAACAAAAAGTGGCTTCAAGATGAGCATAATCGCACATTTAGCAGTTGGTTGCGTGATCAGGTAATCTTAAAAGCCATAGTTTTTAATGAGTGGGTGTAATGTTAATTCCAACGTAATTTAAATCTTAATTTCAGGTTGGACTTGCTCTCGAGGTGCCAAACAACTCCATATCATCTACTTTAAGATGGATAGCTCATGGGCCTCGTCCAGATGTGGCCACATATCGTAGTTATGTGGTTAATGGTATTCATTATCATACAAAGAAACACGATGATATTAGGAATGTCCAAAACAGTGGAAACATTATAACAGCTAATACAATGCAAGTTTCCAGTGCTAAGGACAAAAATCCTATTATGTCGGACATGACCTTTTATGGTGTAATACAGGAAATATGGGAGCTTGATTACCATAAATTAACTTTCATTTTATTAAAATGTGACTGGGTTGAGAATAATAATGGAGTTAAAATAGACGAGCTTGGGTTTACAGCTGTAGATCTTAATCGCATTGGGCATAAATCAGACTCATTTATTTTAGCTTCTCAAGCCAAACAAGTATTCTACGTGAAAGATCCTCTTGATCCTCGATGGTCAGTGGTTTTAACCCCTCCTTCAAGAATAGTTGAAGATGATTTGTACGAAGATGAAATGGTAGATATTGTTCAAGATTGTGGATATGGGGTTTTGGAAACAATTCCGAATATTGACGTTTCTCATGAAATCGACGAAATGTCATCTACATATCTTAGAAATGATTGTGAGGGTACATGGATTGATAAATAATGTTTTAAATATGGTATGTCATTTAGTAATTTAGTCACATTGTTGAGTTAATGTATCTTACTAGTTATTATATCTTATGTTGTATTTTATGATGTTGTTTCTTGTAGATTGTTACAATGAGTGATTCGAGTAGCAGCAGTGATGACGGAGTGAACGTAGCTATTCATATGGAGGCTAGACAGACTGCTCGACGAGGCCTCACTACTATGCGTGAATTGGCACGCATAAGAAATACAGGAGAACGCTTAGTCATCCAATACAATAATCAAGGTCAAGCTGTAGGTGAAAATGCAAATAAAATGCAAAGCTATATCGGAGTTTGTGTTAGACAACAAATTCCATTGATCTACAACAATTGGAAAGAGGTTCCACAAGAATTGAAAGACAAAATTTTTGATTGTGTAGAGGTAAGTATTAATTAATTTTAAGGTAAATACTTTTTATTATGTAGAGGTACTTAATTTTTATGGTGATTTTCATATATGCAGATGTCGTTTGTGGTGGACTCTAGGTCCAAACATGCTATTCTTCAATCGGCTTCAACGAAGTTTCGGACTTATAGATATACATTGACTCAGAAGTATATTCTTCCCTTCAAGAATGAACCATCTTTATTGAAAAGTCCTCCTGAAAAGTATTCACACATTGATCAAGCACAATGGGAGACATTTGTTAATGCAAGAATATCTGAAAAGTGGGAGGTAACTACATTAAACTAACATATTTTTTAAATATTAGTGAAATTGTTTCGAAGATTTAAATCAATGGTCTTATGTTATACAGGCGCTTAGTCGTGTCCAGAAAGAACGAAGAGAAAAATGTAAATATAATCACCATATCTCTCGTAAGGGTTACGCAAACTTGGCTGCAGAACTAGTGAGTAACATTAATTAAATTAATTAAATTATTTCTTATGATTATATGTTAATGAGAATTAATAATGTGTATGTTCATATAGGAATTGTTAGACGATCCTTCCAATCGTGCAACTTTATGGAAGGAAGCCCGAAAAGGAAAGAATAGTGAATACTTCGATGACGACACTAAACAATGTGTTAGTCGAATTGTAAGTTTAAATATTTTTATTTTAAGCATATGTAGACATGATTCTTAGATTAAATGTCATATGATTATGTGTTCCTTTGATAATTAAAATGTGTAAATCTAAATGGTTGTGACAGGACGACTTATCTATGACACATGAGGGTAAAGATATTTTGACAGAAGCACTGGGCACGCCAGAACATAGGGGGCGTGTTAGGGGATTGGGTAAGTTTGTTAAACCATCAGTTTACTTCAATGTCGTTAGAGGACAATCAAAACTGGGTGAAGAGTCTGGCAACAAAGGTGCAACTCGACGCTCGCAATCAAATAAGGGTTCAAGTGTAGGAAGTAATGTTTCAAATTCGAAGTCAAAAGGAAAAGAGATCATTGAAGATGTAGAAGAAATTTTAGAGGTAACTTTTATTTATATTGTGTAACTTGACCATATGGCGAGACACGTAACTTCTTTCTTTTAAATTTTTGAAGGGAACACCATGCCACTTGGCTATAGGATCAGTGGATAACATTGTTGCTGTAGGCACAATGTATGAGTCTGATGTTCAATTTCCAACTATCCATGGAGTTCCACTAGGAGCCAATAATGTTAGAGTTGTGGTAGATATGATCATGGGAGAAGATGTTACCATACCAATTCCTTTAATAGGAGAAGTAGAAACTTTAAGTCAAGCGATGGGTAACTTTGTGGCATGGCCTCGTGAACTTGTAATTTTGAATACGGCTAAAAAGGTATGTTTTTTGCCAACTTAAATATTTTTGTTTTTTTTCGTTTATAATTTCAATTTTGTTTGTGATAGGGTTCTTCTTCGGCCAAACCTAAGAAAGATGTTTCTGTCAATGTCTCTGTTTCACAATCTTCTAACTACACGGATGTCCACGTTACTATCAAGCTCTTGAATCGATATGCTATGCTTTCTATGCAAGAGAGCGATACAATTCAAATCAACTTGAACGAGCACATTTTCGGAAAGGAGAAAATAATTTATCTACATCGCGACGACATCATGCATTATTGTGGGATGGTGGAGATAGGCTATTCATGTATAGTCACATACATTGCATAAGTATACAAAATTTATCACATTTTTTGATTTATGGACTACGTTTTTTTTAATGTTTTATGATAATTTTAATTTTCTTTAGGTATCTTTGGACTGTATGTGACTACGAAATAATCAGTAAGTTCATGTTAGTTGATCAAATAACAATTTCAAATTACGTGAAGTGTCAAGAAACTCGTTGCAGAAATCTAGCCAACATATTAGACATGATTAATTTAGATTTGGATCAACGAGTACTCATCCCATATAACACTGGGTAAGTAATGAAAATTTAAATTACTTTAACTTAATTATAGTTTTGTTTTATTCTTAAACAATGATATTAGAATATTCATTTCTAATAGTTGTCATTGGATGTTGATCGTTGTCCATCTGCGAGAGAACATTGTGTATGTATTGAACTCTTTACGTAGTAAACTCGAAGAAAGTTTTCAAGGAACCATAAATACGTAAGTGTTTTAAACTTTTATAGTTGCTGATTTCTACATTTATATTATTCTAATGTTTCAAGTTATTTAGATCCTTGAGAATGTGGCAAGCTAAACATTCACTCCCACAATATCGCTCTAATATCATTTGGAAACTTGTAAAGGTAAATTTACATTGATTATATTATTTATTTGAACTCTTTGATATGTTCTTATATGTATAACTTAAGTATGTTGTTTTTCAATTATTTTACATGTAGTGCCCCCGCCAATTGGGTTCTGTAGAGTGTGGATACTATGTGCAAAAGTATATACGAGAAATAGTGCACAACTCTAGTATCTCCATAAGTAACCTTGTACGTATTATTCATTTACCTTTTAAGTGATTATAAATATATGATTTATTCTCATGTTATATGTATATTTATTTTTCTTTGTAGTTTAACAGCAAAAGTGCATATAAACAAGGAGAAATTGACGAGATTCGAATAGAATGGACAGATTTTGTTGGAAGATTTGTGTAGAGCTATTTGTGGATGTTAAGAAGAGATTTGATGTAAGTAGTAGATTTACTTTATGTCTTTGTTACATGTAGAATGAAAATATTAGAAGTGTTTAAAGTTTGTGGAGGAAATGTAGTTTGTGGAGGGACGGGTGGTCTCATTGTTTGAAGTTTAGATGTAGTACTGGATCTTGTTGGGTGTAGTTTGTGGAGGAAATGTTTGTTTGTTGTGTAAATTGCATGTATAAAGAAAGTTGTTTAGATGTACATATGCATTCTTTCGAAAGTTGTTGTTGGATCTTGTCTTGTTGAATGTAGTTTGTGGAGGGACGAGTGGTCCCATATATGTGTAAAATATAGAAGTGAATTGCATTATTTCAGGTTAGTTTTTGGTAGTTGTAGTAGAGGTCATGCCGAAATTTTCAGTTTTTGATTATTGTTAAGTTTTAGGAAATTAGATGATCAACTATGGTTTGTTTGTTGTGTAAATTGCATGTATAACGAAAGTTGTATAGATGTACATATGCATTCTTTCGAAAGTTGTTGTTGGATCTTGTCTTGTTGAATGTAGTTTGTGGAGGGACGAGTGGTCCCATATATGTGTAAAATATAGAAGTGAATTGCATTATTTCAGGTTAGTTTTTGGTAGTTGTAGTAGAGGTCATGCCGCAATTTTCAGTTTTTGATTCTTGTTAAGTTTTAGGAAATTAGATGATCAACTATGGTTTGTTTGTTGTGTAAATTGCATGTATAACGAAAGTTGTATAGATGTACATATGCATTCTTTCGAAAGTTGTTGTTGGATCTTGTCTTGTTGAATGTAGTTTGTGGAGGGACGAGTGGTCCCATATATGTGTAAAATATAGAAGTGAATTGCATTATTTCAGGTTAGTTTTTGATAGTTGTAGTAGAGGTCATGCCGAAATTTTCAGTTTTTGATTCTTGTTAAGTTTTAGGAAATTAGATGATCAACTATGGTTTGTTTGTTGTGTAAATTGCATGTATAACGAAAGTTGTATAGATGTACATATGCATTCTTTCGAAAGTTGTTGTTGGATCTTGTCTTGTTGAATGTAGTTTGTGGAGGGACGAGTGGTCCCATATATGTGTATAATATAGAAGTGAATTGCATTATTTCAGGTTAGTTTTTGGTAGTTTTAGTAGAGGTCATGCCGAAATTTTCAGTTTTTGATTCTTGTTAAGTTTTAGGAAATTAGATGATCAACTATGGTTTGTTTGTTGTGTAAATTGCATGTATAACGAAAGTTGTATAGATGTACATATGCATTCTTTCGAAAGTTGTTGTTGGATCTTGTCTTGTTGAATGTAGTTTGTGGAGGGACGAGTGGTCCCATATATGTGTATAATATAGAAGTGAATTGCATTATTTCAGGTTAGTTTTTGGTAGTTTTAGTAGAGGTCATGCCGAAATTTTCAGTTTTTGATTCTTGTTAAGTTTTAGGAAATTAGATGATCAACTATGGTTTGTTTGTTGTGTAAATTGCATGTATAACGAAAGTTGTATAGATGTACATATGCATTCTTTCGAAAGTTGTTGTTGGATCTTGTCTTGTTGAATGTAGTTTGTGAAGGGACGAGTGGTCCCATATATGTGTATAATATAGAAGTGAATTGCATTATTTCAGATAGTTTTTGGTAGTTTTAGTAGAGGTCATGCCGAAATTTCCACTAGATTTGATTCAGTTTTGGTAAATGAATGCTAAAGAATCTTGTTAGTTAATAGGTATGTTAGTTTTATGTTAATGTATTAATGCATTATGATATAGAAGTGAATTCAATTTAAGTGAATGAATATTAAAGAACCTTCCTTAAGCATTTTAAGCATTTTAACTTATTTTAGGATAGTTTTGTTAAATCTTAGCAAATTAGATCAATAACCTTTTTTATAATCGATTTACTTTTTGTGTGCATATGTATAACATTATAAAATATTTGTAGTGAATAAGTTGATTGTTGTGTTTGTAATAAGTTTTATCTTTGTTAAGTCATAAATAAAATTGTATGTTATGCAGAGGTTTGACGAAATGATAAATATTGTTGGTTAGCCACCCGGGCAACCAAAATTTTTTTTTATTAAATTATGCACAAAACGATGACGGGCATTGCCCGTCATCAAAGCTTTCAAAAAATGGACATTTAATGACGGACATTTCACGACGCACCTATAACATTTAATGACAGACGTCAATTTTAATGACCGACATTAAAACCCTGTACTAACTGTTAAAAACCGTCATCTATACACTAACATGACGGGCATTACCCGTCATTATATATTGACCGCATTCAGAACAGTCCACTTAATTGACATTCAATGACGGTCATTGCCCGTCATTAAAAGACTAAACAGTCCACTTAATTGACATTCAATGACGGGCATTGCCCGTCATTATATAGTCACCGTCATCGTAAACATGCAGCACGCTTCACTTTTAATGACGGTCATTTGGTTTTCATGTCATACTTTGCCCGTCATGAAAGGTGCGCGTCATTATAGCCTACGATGACGGTCTCCTTTTAATGACGGGCATTGCCCGTCATTAAAAGGCGCCCGTCATCGTAGGCTATAATGACGCGAGTGTTGATGACGGACGCGTGCCCGTCATTAAAACCCTATAATGACGGGCATTGCCCGCCATTAAAAGCCGATTTTGTACTAGTGAAATCACCAATCGCCAATCAATCCAAAAGCTTAAGTTGATGGATTATGGTAAGTTTAATCTTATATCATACTATAACACTCCCCCTCACTTAGGCCTTCTACACCAAACAAGACAACTTGATTATTCTCTCTTTTGATTTGTGAATAACATTTGCTCTCTTTTCATTAAAGTTGTTTATCAAATACATTAAATATGAGTTTGAACATTTTAAAATTTTATTTTTCTTTCAACTCAATCCATTAATGTTCTTACGAGTTAGCAAGAAGACCTTATGGACCTACAAATTATAATTAGCACCATTGATACAAATTAATTAATTAAACTCATTAATCAATTAATTTTCATTCAATCATTAACTTAAGGTTTCTTCACTATAAACCTGCAACTACACTCTTATGCACTGTAGGACAACTTATATCTATGGATATATCACTACATATGAGTTGATTCTTCAAGAGTCATTAGTAATTACAGTTAAGTCAAAAGTCTATTTTACTCCGCTGTAATTACATCTTCTATCTTAAGTATCATTGATCATCTAATGAAACAATTTGTTTATGATCCAACCATTAAACTAAGTCCGTCATGGGCAAATGAGAAGATGGGGTCTTACTGTTCAAGTATCGAAATAAGCACTTAAAAGAACTGCTCATCTACTTACCATATGTATATGAAAAGAAGTCAATTCCATTTTATGAGATTATATTTTTAGCTCTGTTTTTTGTTATGTCCCTAGAATAGTAGGCCTATTGAACTGACTATAAAAACCATTATTACCCATTTAAATAAAAGGATATGACTTTATAGGTGGGAGTTCATAATTCACTTAGGATTAAGATTGAGATCATCCGATAAAATATTGACATCTTCTTTTAACAAATTATTACAAAGAAAGATTAAATATTTCATAGTACAATCATATACTAACTCATTATATATGATACCCCCCACTCATATTGCCTCCACATGAACGATTAGGATCAAATAATTTATAACATTTACAAGGTGGGTAGTATAGTTAATAGTGTTATCAGGATATATAGGGCACAAAAATATACTCTAGACTCTTTAGATTACTTCTTAAACATGATCCTCATATATGTCAACTGCATATTGCTCAAGATTACATTAGCAGTCTAGGATTTCATAAAATGGATAATAAATATTGCTCAAGTAATGATGAAAATATTGTCAATATATCACCCTGTATCGATAAATACCCATGACATCGATAAAGGGTGGAATATATAACAAAACGAAATTAATTATTGAAGCAACAATTATTTAAATAATTAACAAATTAACTCAATTTATCTAACTAATTATTTAATTAAATTTATTAACAAATTAATTAAAATATTTTGAAAACACTGACTTCAATTAATAATCAGTATTCACTAACTAAAATTAATTTTAAGTAATCCTAAAAGTACAAAAATTAAATTAATTAATTAATTAACTAAACTAAATTAACTCAATTTATCTAACTAATTACATAATTAAATTTATTAATAAATTAATTAAAATATATTAAAAATAATACATTCAATTAATAAACACTTTAAACTAAACTAAATAATTAATTAATAATCTGCATAATTAACTAAACTAAATGGACTTTAAGTAAACTAAATTAAATCTAAAAATACACACCAAAACAATTACAAATAATAAATTCCAACACATAATCTTTAAAAACCAGTAAAAAAATCATGAAGGGAAGAAAGAATTAACCTCACAAATCCGATAAAGATGGAAATGATTTAAAATTTCTTTTTGCGTTTGGAACAAAGTGAATTGAAATCACTCAAATTAATTTTTTTTTGTTTGGATGTTCACCAGAAATGAAAAGAAAGTATAACATTTTTACCGTTATGTCCTTATAATGTTGTAGGAAATTATATTAATAATAATAAAGTATTTTAATATCAAATAACAATGTGAATCACATTCCTTATCTATCTTTTCCTTTCCATTTTTTTTTTAAAAAAAAGCTATCTTTTCCTCTCTGTTTAAAAAAGAAATTAGATAAAAGGAAAACAAATATTTTATCATTACCTCTCTTATAATTATATATAAATTAAAATTTAATTATATATTTTTATTAAAAAAAAAAAAGGAGTAAACCCTACACTCTCCTTCTACTTCTATCTAATTTCCCCACCCATTTTCTTTTTCTTTTTTTCTGAACTCCCCTTCCCCACTGCCACATCCACACATTTTCTTTCTCTGAATTCCCTTGCATCCCACCCATTTGCCGATTGTCGCAGTCGCACCCTCACAATCTCACGCAGCTATTTCTCTTCTCTCGTATCTCAAGCTGTCGCACCCACACACCAATTCATTTCTTTCTTTTTTCTTATCTTCACCTCTGTTGTTGCTATTACTAGTCGTTGGTCGTCGGTACGCTCCTACCGAGCAACGTTTTTTCTTCTCTTTTTATCTCCCTCCCTTTCGCAACCTCATGCCACCATGGGTAAATTTTCTACCGTAACCCCTCCATCTTTCAATTCTTGCCATTGAAGTCTGTTCGGATAAAAGATTTTTTCTTTTTTCACTTTTTTTACTTCTTGGATTCAATTAACATAAAGGATAGAGGGTAAATACAGATGTTGGAATAGAAATTTTGGCCAATAAAATTTTTTCATGTATTACTTAAAATTAGTGACAAAATATTTGTTGGATATAATACGCTATGTATAAGAACTTAGTAACACTAGCAAATTTGATTACAACTTAATTGGCAACCAACAATTGCAGTGTAAACAGTAGTACAGACACTGTATGTAACAACAATTTCAAAACTCAAGAACAAAAGATAATAAGTAGTCAAGGCACGCTTACAAAGCATTGTCCTGAAGACAATTATTCGCTCTGCACGAGTTGCAAGCAAACTACATAGATGATCTCAGCATGATACAACGACTAACTCCGATAGAATAGCAACCTTGAACTACTCGGATCTGGCAGAACTCTTAGATACTTGCTCTCAACTTGACTCAAGATTAAAGAGAAGAAAGAGAGGAGAGAAGAACTCTTCAATTGAAATGAGATACTCCAAATGAAGAAACAAGTTGCTATTTATAGGCTAGCAACTTAGTAACTCTCCAAAAATAAAATTAATATAAACAATATCATACATCAAAATTAACTCAATTATTGCGTAGTTACTTGTAAAAATTCAACATAACTCTCAAATTGTAAAAGAAACATCAATACATTTTGATGTTTCAAACCAATTTCAAACTTTTGAATTTCAAGTCAAGTAACAACAACATAAATGAAACATCAATTCATTTTTGATGTTTCAAACCAGCACTTTCTTTCAAAAAATTTTACTATAAAATTCAACAATATTTATTTAATTAAGGATTAGTTAAATTTTCAACCATCCCTAAATTAAATTATGACAAATCCAAATATGCAATTGGGTTATATGAAATTTGGGCCAATTTTAGATAAAGCTCAAATGAGAGGCCTTAATCCAGCAAAGTCCCAGCCCAAAAGGTTGGGCCCAAGGTCAATCAAGCTCAGTCCAAAGGAGTTTAGGCCCAAGGCCAACCAGGCCTAGTCTAATAGTCAGGCCCAATCCCACTTGGGCCCTAAGAAATTATATAAATAGAGAGCTTCCCCCTCCATTTGAAAGGTTCAGAAGTTGAAACTCTCTAGAGAATTGAGAGAGAATTCAGAAACAAAGACTAAAAGACTCCCTAAACTCTTGAAGATCAAACACTCTCTGAACCAAAGCCTTGAACACTAGAAGAATTTGAAGATCGAGAACAAACTGCAAAGCCCTCGAGACAAATCCACATTTGAGATCAAGCTGTAAAGCCCTTAAGACAAATCCACATTCGAGAACAAGCTACAAAGCCCTCGAAACAAATCCACATTCGAGAACAAGCTACAAAGCCCTCGAGACAAATCCACATTTGAGAACAAGCTGCAAAGCCCTTGAAATAATTCACATTAGAGAACAAGCTGCAAAGCCTTCGAGACAAATCCACATTAGAGAACAAACAACAAAGCCCTCGAAACAAATCCACATTCGAGAACAAACTATAAAGCCTTCGAGTCAAATCCACATTCGAGAACAAACAACAAGCCCTCGAAACAAATCCACATTCGAGAACAAGCTACAAAGCCCTCGAGACAAATCTATGTTTGAGAATAACCTGCGAAGCCCTCGAGACAAATCTATGTTCGAGAACATGCTGTAAATGATGGGATTTATGCCATAAATCCTCGTAATTAATAATTTATTTAATAATTAATAATAATTTTGATTATTTTATTTGCAATATAATATTATCTATTATATGAAAAATACAAGGTTATTAGTGTAATCTTGACCAGTATGTGGTTGACATACGAGAGGATCATGTTCAAGAAATAACATAAAGGATCATAGTATATGGATAAGGTTGGTTGCCTTATCCTGGTAACACTATTGATACGGCTCACTTTGTAATAGTTACAAATGATTTGATCCAAATCATTCATGTGGAGACATGTGAGTGGGGGTATCTTATACAATGAGTTTGTATAAGACTGGACCACGAAATATTTAATCTCTCTTTATAAATCCGTTAATTGAGAAGATTAATATTTCATCAGGATGATCATATGCGACTCGATCTTAATCCTGAGTGAGTTATGAACTCCTGCCTGTGAGGGCTTGTCCTTTGATTTGCATGGGTGAGAATGGCTTTTATAGCCGATTCAATATGCCTACTATTTTGGGGACTTGACCAAATAGGGAGCTGGGAACATAATCTCACAAGATGGAATTCACTCATTCCCATATAGGGTAAGTAGATGAGTAGTTCCTTTAAGTGCTGATTTCGGGACTTGAACAATGGGGCCCCACCTTCTCATTGGGCCGAGAGGGACTTAGTTTATAATTAGATTATAATTAGATTGTTTATTAGAGGATCAGTGGTACTTAAGGTGCAAGATGTAATTATAGGGGTAAAACGGACTTTTGACCCAGCTGTAATTACGAACAACTCGTGAATGATCGACTTGCATGTAATGATTATATCTATGGACACAACTTATCCTACACTGCATAAGAGTGCAACTCTAGGTCTATAGTGGAGTGACCCTAGAGTTAATGAATGAAAATTGATTAATTAAAGAGTTTAATTAATTAATTTTGTATCATTGGAGCTTATAATCTGTAGGTTAATAAGGTCCCCTTGCTAGCTCATAGTAACACTAAAAGATCAATTTAGTTGAAAGAAAAATTTGAAATGTTCAAATTAATATTTAATATATTAGATATATTAAATATAAAAGAGGAAAATATATTTATTGTTTTTGATACATTGAATATTAAAATAATTAATGTATATTAGATACATTAAAGAAAAGATATTTATTAAATTTGAATTGGATTCAAATTAGGAAATAGACGTCGTAAGAGAATTTTAAAAGTTTGAATAAGATTCAAATTGGTTAGATAAATATATTTTAATATATTATATATTAAAATATATTATTTAATTATCTTCCCTAGACCACTCTAGGGGTGAGTCATTGGGCATTCTTCATAGCACACATCTCATCAATAGAAAGAATTAGAGAATTCTCTCTAGACCTCTTCCTCTCTAATCCCTTGTGGATTTTCTTTCAAGAGGCTCCCACAAACCTTGGTCCTGTGTTCGAGTCATAGCTAGGAAGACTTTGTGGAAGAGATAAAGATTCGCCAGAATATTCTCCATAATATTATTTTCAAGGTATATTTTTCTTAACCTTAATTTTTATTGTTTAATTCTAAATAAATCAAAGACGATCCAATGCTTCCGTTGCGGGATGAAGAGTCCATTCCTTCAGTAAAGCCCTCAAGACAGATGTACATTTGAGAGAAAGAATTAGATAAACAAATTAGAGATTGTACTCCACTACATTCAAATTAATACAAATGCATGTTCATTTATACGTGTCTTAGATATTTAACCGTCACATACTCAATTCGTAAGTGGTTTCTAAAGGTAGGACTACTTTTGAGGTTTTATAAATCAAATCGTAGGGATGAAATTCTAACTTTTAAAACTATAGGGACAATTCTAACTTTCCTCCAAACCATAGAGACCAAATTGTAATTTAACCCTTTTTTTAGGATATGTTCTTTAAAACAATTTTTGAATTATGTGATCTAATGGAAATTATGGTAACAACATTATTATGTTTGGTTGAGTGTTTTTGAGACTTAAAATTTGAAATTTGAAAACATAAAATTATACTAAAAAAATAAAACTTTCATAAATAAATTATTAAAACATTTATAATATAATCTTGTAAAATAATAATTAGATAAAATTTATAAAATAAAACATGTTTAAATTTATTTATAATATTTGAAATTCAACTAAATATTTAGTTAACAGCTACCACTAATTTTATTGTTTCATAAATGTATTACTAAATACATTTTGAACATTCAAAGATTCCATTTTTGAATCTGCTATGAATATTTGAAAATATTGAATACATAGAAAACAACTATATTTTTCTTCGAATAATTTATTTTCAAAGTATGGATCTGAAATTCTCTCTCTAATAAACAATATTCCATCTTGATATTCAATGGCGACAATACACTTGTCTCTGGTCAATACCTTAAAACAATCCTTCATATCTCTGTCGTCTCTCCACCTTTCTCCAATGCCCATGAAGATTAAATTATTAAATGAGAACACTAAAGAGTGAACACTACGCCGAAAGACCAAAGAAAAGAGAATTGTCAAAAGAAAATTTATGGAACAGACGAACGTCATTAAGATGCCATCTATATATTACAATTTGTGTCACATTCAATGCCAATATATAGTGCATGTCTCTTTAAAATCCCGTTCCCATTTCAATCTAAATCAAACTAAATAATGACATCAAACAATAACAGATAGTAAACATTGAAATTTTAAATTATAATAGTTATGGCCACGTTTGATAACCATTTAGGCCATGTTTGATAACCATTGGTTTTTGAAAATTGTGCTTGTTTTCTTATTATTTCTCTACAATGGATTTCATATTTCTTAAGAAAATATTTGAATGTTTAACCAAATTCTAAAAACAAAAAAAAGTTTTTGAAAACTATTTTTTTTTCGTTTTCAAAACTTCGCTTGGTTTTTGAAAACATACGCAAAAAAGTAGAGAACGAAACAAGAAAACCCATAAGTAGAAATAGTATTTATAGACTTAATTTTCAAAAACCAAAAACTAAATGGTTATCAAATTGGGCCTATATTATTTTGAGAAGTCTAATCCACTCCGTGACTCTTGGCTTCACCTTTCAGCTTCTTACTAATTAACTTCACCACTTTTTACACAAAAGTTTTGTGTCTAGTCTCCATCAACACAAAGTTGGTATAGTGACGGAGCTTGTCGAGAGCTCGTCAAATTATTATTTATAAACCGATCCTAAGTTACTTGTAGCATTGAGTGGACGGTGTTGATTTTAGGGAATCAAATATCAATTTATAAAATTAAATTTGCAAAAGAAAATAAAAAGGAAGTTTTGTGTTTTTTTTTTTGTAAATAAAATAAAACAACAAGTAATTAAAAAGGGAGAAAATAAAATCTTACCAAAATCTAATTCAAAGGTACAGTTCTATCTAATTGCAAGATCGATCATAGGCATTCAAAACATTTTAACTTAATTATGCAAATACTTGGTCAACTTATTAGGAAAACTCCAAACAAGCAACAAATCCCCTAAAGTAATTGACTCTAAAAAACAGCAAAGCCAATACTAATTATCTAAACAGTTGGGCACGAAACCATTCCCTATTATTTAGATAAACGCATTAAGCACTTTGGAAAGACCAAGACATACTGGTTAAATAAAATAGCTTCAACCTAACCAAATTTCTTCTTTAATTCATAGAATTAAACATGCAAGCTATGCAGTGATGTAAAACCCATAAAACACACACATGTAATAATCCTAATGCTACTAGGCTCAATCAACCACGACAATTACAAATCATGCATCATGAATAGAAATAAAGCATATACAATGACCAAGGCATCAATCCAATCAAAGACATATGTTCATAAATTGAAAATAGGAATCAAAGAATAATACTTGCAAATATAAGAAAACTACATTCAAGTTCAAGCCTCACAACATTGCAATTGGCTTACAACTGACCTTTGAATTGGAAACGTGAGGTTTAGCTGAGCCTCGTGATAATATTTCTCAAGTTCAACATGGCGCGATTTGTTACAATAAAAGTCTCCAATACAAGAAGGAAAATCTCTCTAAGATTCTAAAGAACGTTAAAAAAAAAAAAGGCAAAATTCCTAACCCTAAAGTAAAAAGTCCTATATATAGGGCTGGACAGCGTCTAGACGCTTGGGGTAGCGTCGAGATTTTTCCCTCGCAAATAAGGAATAAATTTGGCGAAATCTGGGTAGCGTCTAGACACTACCAGCGTCGAGGGTAACCTCACCGCAGCGTCGAGCGAGTCTTCCTTTCTCAATTTGACCAGCGTCTAGACGCTACTCCTACAGGACTTCAAGCTTGATATGGCCATACAGCAGCTCTTGAAGCCCAAGATGGCGTCTAGATGCTTTTCTCTTGATTTACTTGGTTTGGATGTCATCTCTTCTTAGTTCGAACGCTCAAAATAGACTTGATTAGTTTTCTTTTAAGCCTGATTCATCTAAAGTCTTCCAAACGGATTTGAATTGCTCAATCCCTATAAAATAGACAAATAAACGCGTGAGGGCAACTAAACTAGCATGAAATAAGATCATAAAGTAGCACTTTTACAGTGCTATCATATAAAGATTAGAAATGGGGAGAACTATAAACTTACAATAACCCAAGAATCAAAATGATCCATTTTTTTCCTTATGATTTAACTTTTAAGTATAGTTTGTCTCTATAGTTTCAAAAGTTGCAATTTAGCCTTTATAATTTTGAAAGTTGTAATTTCATTCTTATGATTTTGTAAATTCTTTCAAATTATTTTCTTTTACTCATATAGTCAGCTAGATAGAAAATATAAGCTTCATTATTACGGAAATTAAAAACATGTCATGTATTCAACCTAATAATAACTTTGTAATTAAGCAACACTTTGTGAAACCATTAATATTAAAATTATGCAGATTTTCGCTCAATTAATGAAGAATATTACTATAAGGGCCTACTGTCCCATCAACTCTTTCCATAAAACCAACTATCTGTAACTAATAGCACTTCTAAGATACCGTGCAAAAAGAAAAAAAACAGTATTAGTTAGTGCTAGTTCTTGTCCCATATACATTCCATTAGCTTTTTTTTTTTTTTTTTTTCAAAATCAATCTTGTTCACACCTAATTTTAAAAGAGAAATGGTACACGTGGAATGAACTTATATTTATATTGATTTGAGTGTAGTAGAGTACAATCTATAATGTTTATTCTCTGATTCTTTCTCTATCTCATGTACAAATGTCTCAAGGGATGGACAACTTATTCTTGAGTATATGGGTCTTTGTTGATCGGCTTTCCAACTTATTGATCTTGTTGGATTGACCCTTGACTTGGTGATCGTTGGATCGGCCCATGGCGTGTTGATCGTTGGTTCGGCCCTTAGCTTGTTGATCTGCTTGGATCGGCCCTTTGCTTGTTGATCTCCTTGGATCGACTCTTTGCTTATTGATCTGCTTGGATCGGCCCTTGACTTGTTGATCGACGTGGAGGATGGGCTTTTGGCTTGTTGATTGTTGGATCGACCTTTGGCTTGTTGATCTTCTTGGATCGACCCTTGGCTTGCTGATCGGCTTTGAAGATCAGCTTTTGGCTTGTTGATCATCGAAGAATTATATTTGTCGAAGTCTTGAAGTTTTTTGATCTTCAAAGAGTGTTTAGGACCCAAGGACTTCAGGGAGTCTTCTCTCGAAGAGTCTTCGGTCTTCAAGGAGTGTTCAACACTCTAGGATCTAGGACTTCAAGGACGTTTCGATTTTCATGAGCTTCTGAGGTTTTCTGAGTTTTGTTTATGAATTCTCTCCAAACTCTTCTTTTGAGGTCTTCCACTTCTGACCCCTTCAAATGGAGGGGAAGCTCTCTATTAATAGAGTTCCTCAGGGCCCCAAGTGAGTTTGGGTCTGGCTATAGGACTGGACTAGGTTGACCTTGGGCCTAAACCCCTTTAGATTGGGCCTGGTTGACTTTGAACCTATCCCTTTGGACTGAAATTTTGCTGGATTACGGACCTCCCATTTAGACTTTGTCTAAAATTGGCCCAAACTTCATATAACTCAATTGTATATTTGGATTTGCCATAATTTAATTTAGGTATGCTTGTAAATTTTATTAAACTCTAATTAAATAAAACTTTGTCAGGTAAATGACGTGACAATCTCTGATTGGTCAAAATTTCTATTCAAACATAAAATAAAACTTTGTTTTCCATTAAATTGGTTGTTGTAAATTTTCTTTTTTTTAAATCAGCCATAAAATGCAACCACAGGTTGTCATCCACTCAACCTCTCTGTGTTGTTTTTTTCCTGGACTCCTCTTGTTGTACTAATATTTACACACCCTTTCCTCTCCGAGGTTGCAGTTGGCTCTAGATGAGAATCCTTTTTTTTTTTTTTTAAGGAAATCTATGTTGTGTCTTTGTCCCAATTCAAATGGGAATAATGATTCAGCCTCGTCCCTACAAAAAAAGACGAAATGCCCACTTTTATTGGACTTCATCCCTTTATTTGTGGAGAGTGATGCCCCTACATGGCTCCATCATTCCATCTCACCCCACCACTCAAAAAAGAGACTTGAAATTAAAATTTTGATCAAGTCAGTTGGATCAAGTGGGTTAGTCATACCTAAATACTTAATTTTGTGTCTAATAATTTTTTTAATTTTTATAAATGTCCTATAGGTCATTAAATTTTTTAATTTGGTATCGAATAAATTCTTAAACTTTCAATTTTGTGGCAAATATATCAAACTTATTTAGCATTTTTTACATTCATGCATCTATTAGACATAAAATTGAATTTTGTTTCTAATATAATTCTCACACATCAATTTTGTATCTAATATATCTGTGGTTTTTTTTTAAACTCCAATCGATCAAGATCTATTAGATAGAGAACATAAAAATTTATGGACCTATTAGACATCTTTTAAAGTATAGAGCTATTAAACACATTTTTTAAAGCTTAGGGACTAAACTTGTAGTCCAACGACCCTTATTTTTATAATGAGGCCAACATAACTTGCCTTGAGTTTTTTTTTTTTTTTGAGAGCAAATGTGAGGTATTTTATGGAGATTTGAATTCCAACCTTTAGGAAAGGAGTACATATCAATTATGGTTGAGCTATGCTCACTTTAGCACCTTGTGAGTTGTTAATTGTTCAAAAAATAAAACGTGAATTCCTAAAGAGCATGATTAAGATAAAAGGGAGTTTGGATCAAGAAAATTTATAGACGTAGAATGTCATCTATATATTACAATTTCTATGTCAATCAATGCCACTAGTCCATTTCCTTTGGAGTTAAGTTTCATTTCAATTTAGGGTGCATTTGGGGTTGCTTTTGCAAGAATAAAAAATAATTATAAAAGAATATTAACCATTTTATTTGTTTGTTAAACCTGATTATTCATTAATTTATCTAAGATCACTTTTTAGTTTCTTCTTACGTGTAAAACCACCTACCTAGTAGCTTTTACAAACAACTTTCTTAAAAATCTCTATCATATTCTCTACTAAAATTTTAAAATTCTAATTCTATTCTTCTATATATCTTTTTTTTCTTTCACATATATTTCATCCTATATCAATAAAATTTTGATTGATTCAATTTTTTTTTATAACAATTGTTTTTCCTAAAATTTTATGAAATAACTTAGATTTAACAAAATAACTTGCAATTTAAATCAAATAAATTTTTAAACAATTAATTTATAATAAAATAGATGTTAAATATTAATATAAAAATAATTGAAATAATATGTCTACTTCGGTCATTATACCTAAATCACAACAATTTTATATTATTTTACCAAACACTATAATTTTCTTTTTCAAGTTTAAAGTTAAAATTTATCAAACACTAATTTGCTTCATGCAACAACTAATTTTTCTAAAACCAAAGTTGTCGATAATTATTTTAAAAGCTACAACAATCTCAAATTAAGCCTTAACCCAATTAAAAGTAATATTGTCAACTTGAGCATAGCTAATTGATTAAAGCATTTTCCACCTAGCTCTTCTAAAGATTTGTATGTTCGAATTTCCATCGGTATATTTGTGACAAAACATTCTAAAAAGTCGAAAATAACATCTAGCAAATATAATAATTAACCTCAAACTAAATATTATTATGACCCCATTTGATAATGATTTTGTTTTTAGTTTTCTATTTTCAAAAATTATTCTTGCTTCCTCACAATTTTTTTTTTAGAGTTCAACAACATGTGGAGGTGGGGGAATTCGAACCTTTGACCTCTTAGTTGAGGGTATATGTAATGACCTGAATTCCTACGACACTCTAGATGCGGAAGCACGACCTAGTTACCTCGCTCATGCCCGAAAATTCGGCAACATGACGGCGTAACTAGAAGAAACCAAAATTTTACAACAACCTGATAAGAATGAAAGACACTTCTATATCTCAGATAAAACGCTCAGCATCCAACAAACTACATCAAATATGCTGAGCTTCAACATCAAACACAAGAATTCTAAGAACTCTAATCAAATACACGAAAACTAAAGAATATTTAGAAGTTGCAGATCAACACTACAACAAAGAACTAACTACAAAACTAAGAGTAACTATCAAGGAAAGGAAAACTAGGGGAGTCTCCATAGTCTCGTCAAGTCGTCGCCTGCGTCATCCGCCCTGAACATGTTCACAATCTGCAAAACAAACAAAGTAGCAAGGATGAGTATAAATATACTCAGTAAGTAGCCCACTTAAGGGTCCAAAACTTAAAGAAAACCTACCACGAAGGCAAACTTTCTTCACTTATTCTCGTGCTCATACTTCAAATATTTACATCAAATATTTACTTCAGTTATTTAAATGCTCATTCAACCACCTTCTACTTTTACCACCTCCTGACTCTAATTTCGTGTCACGTCTGCGAGTCTTGTTATCTAGAACCCAAACTTGTGAAGGTATATAACCCTCACACTTATCTCAATAGATAAATCATCCTTAGGCTAGCACACAGCAATAGGAAACACATCCCTATGCTCAACACAGTGGGGAATTACCCCTAAGCTAGCTCACAGGCGCTAGGGAACGCATTCCCTACGCTCAACACAAATCTCTGGGGTCCTCGCCCCTATGCTAGCACCCACGGCAATAAGGATCGTAACCCTTATGCTCGTCACAAATCTCTGGGGATAACGCCCCTATGCTAGCCATTCCTTACGCTCAACATAAATCTCTGGGGTCCTCGGCCCTATGCTAGCACTCACGGCAATAAGAATCGTAACCCTTATGCTCGTCACAACTCTGTGGGGATAACGCCCCTATGCTAGCCTCATCAACACAATTCATGTCCTGGCACGTATATCTGCCTCTTATTCTCAACTCATCAACCATCCAACTACCACTCGCACACCCTACCTGAGTCCATCCCGGTATGGCATTGTCTCGAGCACTACCAACGAGCCATGTAACTTAGGTTGACTAAGGCCGTGAAAGAAAATAACTCTCACGCCTCCACACAATAGAACATCACCCCTCTATGCTAGCATACAGGCAATAAGGGACACATCCCTTATGCTCAACACAATAGGGAATTACCCCTAAGCTAGCACCATAGGCCATAAGGATCGCAATCCTTACACTCAACATAATGGGGAATCATCTCTCAGCTAGCTCACAGGCGCTAGGGAACACATTCCCTACGCTCAACATAAATCTCTGGGGTCCTCGCCCCTATGCTAGCTCACAGGCGCTAGGGAACGCATTCCCTACGCTCAACACATCTAGTCAGCCTAGAGTTACAGACTCGCCCCAAGAGAGACATAAGATCAGGTGACTCTTATTTTATCAAGCTCTTTGCATTTTCGCACTACTTTTGGAATCTCCAGAGTAATCTACCATACCCAATTCATTTGTTATTTCTGGACCACATTCACAACCTGGCCCGTACTTAGTTTTCGAATACTTCCTTCAGTGATTCCAAAAGTCCAATTCATCCTTCCACAACTTTTAACACTTCCCGACCCTATCTTCGAGCCATAACTGCGAGTACTGTAACCTAGAACCCAACTCGTGAAGGTCTATAACCCTCATACTCATTTCATTAGCCACACAGGCAACCAGGGAACACATCCCCTAAGCTAGCACATGGCAATAGAGAACGCATCCCTATGCTCATCACAATGGGGAATCACCCCCTAAGCTAGCACACGGCAATAGAGAACGCATCCCTATGCTCATCACATCACAGGCGTTCTAGGCTTACAAACTCGCACGAAACAACAGAATTAGGGTTAGAAGCATCAATCTAACGGGTTTTCGTACTTTCACAACACGTTAGGAACCTTTTGGGTCAATCCACCTCATTACATTCACCTTCATGCCCAAATCACAGTCACAAGTTGGCCCAGAGGTTTCAAACACTCTTAAGGGGAACATCCCCTAATTCACATTAACAGGGAGGACAAACACCCTCCAGCCTTTCCCACTTCTAAAATGTCTTACGCCTCATACACATTTGCAGGCGAAACGAAAATCCTAATGGACCAATCCGAGAGGTTATCCTCTTCTTAGGCCAACCCTAAAACGACCCACTCCACATTCCTTTGAAGAGTTATTCGTAGCATATGTTACAAGCCCACCTTCCACAAACAATCACCAATGCATTTTTGTGACCATGCACCAAAGTTCCCAAACTTGCCCAATCACAACCTTAGGCGATGCCTTAAGGTGCCAAACAAGCTAACCTCATTTAATTCAAACTTATGCCCTTAATTTCTTACTAGTTACATTCTAAGATCGCTTTTAGCTCAAACATTTCCCAAACAAAACCACTAACCATCATCTGCTTTATAACACAGTTATTGAGCAATCCTTTCATAATTCATACATTTCAAACAATAATCACATTCAAATAACAACTTAAAGGGCTTGAATCCAAATAACTACTTACATAAGTCGAATAAATAATTTACGAGCTTGATTCTTGCCCAAACTTAGACTCCAAAGTTTGCTGACAATTTAAATATTCGTCTCCAATTCCGTGGTTTGATTCTCAAATCAATATCCTGTAAATTTAGTCCATTGGTTAACGATCGATCCAATTAAAGTTCTTAATTAAATTCAATTGAGTAACGAAATTACCCAAATCGTAACACGATCGTAACTGGGACTGTTCGGGCTCAAAAATTGGAATCGGAGCACGGCGGCGCGTGGTCGGAGCACGGCGGCGCGTGAGAGCGCGTGTGAAGGAGTTGTCTCCGGATTTGGACAGATCCGATCCTGGCGTGGCTCCGATCAGTGCGTAAACACAATTCCGATGAGCTCTGAAACTCCGGCGAGGCTTGCGGTGATCGATGCTGCTCGGTACTGAACGGATCCGGCGACTGCAACCAAAATCCGACCGACGAACTGTTGTAGGAGCTTATACTGAGTTGGGGTCGAGGGACAGGCCGGCGGTTAAGGACGAGCTCCGGCGAGCTGCTGTCGTTCGACGAAGACGAGGAAGAAGGAGAAGAAGATCGGCGGATGGGGGCGGTGGCTGGCCGGCGAGGCTCACGCAGACGACTTCGACCGGCATCCGTGAGCTTCGGAGAGAGGAGAAGAAGAACAGTGGAAGGGTGTTCGGTCGGAGAGAGAGAGAGAAAGAGAGAGAGGGAGAGAGAGATTCGGGGAGAGAGAGCTGCGGGAAGAAGAAGAAGAGAAAAGAAAAAAAAATAATAAATAAATAATAATAAATAATAAAATAATAAAAAAAATGTGGATAAAGATGGGGGATTATTTTATATAAAAAAAATAAATAAATTTCCAATTTTGCCCTCCTAACCTTCCAAAATTTCAAATTCACTCTAAAATCAATATACTTAAGAAATTTTATCCAACTTGATTTCCATAATTCAAAATTAATGTTTCTAAATAAACCGGTCGTTACAGTATATGCCTTAACTAGTTGAGTTATGCTCAAGTTGATGCTTCTTCACAATTTTTTTTAATACATTTATCGTCTTTCTTAAAAACACACTTAAATAAATTTCAAAAACACAAAATAAGTTTTTAAAACTACATTTTTTATTTTCAAAATTTAACTTAGATTTTGAAATTGTTTTTAAAAAGTAGATAACAAAAATAAAACACACAAAGGTGAAAATAGTACTTATAAATTAAATTTAAAAACAATAAAACAAAATAATTATCTAACATGATCTACCTTTTCGGCATAAGTATTCCAATTCCACTCACGACTTTGGATTTGGGTCACCACGTGAGACACAATATTTTGTCTCAAGGCTCCACCACTCGCATAGGAGGATATTTATCAAGTATGTGACCAAACTTTAAAATGAGAAGAGTTATAAACTTATAAACAACCACGATAATCAAAATTATAAATTCAGCCTGTATAATTTTAAAAAAATTCAATTTAGTTTTGAATAGATTTCGAAAATCTCATAAATCAATTTAAATTAGTTTTTATATATTCAGTCTATTAAATAGAAAATATTAGTTTATTAACATTTAAATTTAAGATGTGTCTATTAAATCACTAATCAACTCAAAAAATTAAGCTGGTGGTTACGGTAAATTTAACTCTAACACTTCCTTTCACTTATGGGCATGAAAATTTGTATGGGTCCAACAAGTGCAAATCTATATTAAATGGAGGTTCGAGCTCCTGTAATGTCATTTCCTTTTCATTTAAAATTGATTTCCATAAAATGTTATTTGATATTTTAATAAAATTTTGTTCATACTGTTATAATAAATTAATATTCAAAGCATGTTGTTGTATTGTGTTAAGCTATAGATTATAGGAACAAATATAGTTGATTATAGGAACAAGTGTGTTACACGGTAATACTTGGTTTTATTATTATTATTATTATTATTTTATAATGATAATAATAAATTAATAAATAAATAAAAAATAAATAAAAAATAAAAAAATCCAACCTTATCCCTCCAGCCGCCCCCTTTCCCTCATCCCCGATTCCCCTGCTCTCCCTCATCCCCACCTCCCTCCCTCTCCCTGCTCTCCCCGATTCCCCTCCCTCTCCCTCATCCCCGTCTCCCTCCTTCTCCCTCGTACCTGTCTCTCTCTCCCTCTTTTAGTCTCTCTCTCTTTCACTAATAATGGGTGATGAAATTTTTTCCGGCAATTTCATGCATGAACAGCGGTCTTGAAGTCGTTTCTGGGCATTTTAGAATTCGTTCCAGCGAGATCTTGGCTCATTGAGCAGTGTGTAAGCATTTTGGCTGTGAAATTTAGAAATTTAAGGAGTCACTTGCTTATTCAAGCACTTTTTGAATGGTTGGGTTGACTTTAGCTTATGGAATCCAATTATGGTTGGAGGCTAAATTATCCAATTCGGGTCGTACTGAGTTTAAATCCAGCAACTTTTAGTTACGGAGGTAGGTAAGCTTTGTGGTTCAAGGCATTTGAAATTGGTCTTTTAAGGCTAAGTAAATTTTAGGAAGTTGATTGTTGATTTATTTGAGTTATTATTGTGTAATTGGATACTTGTTATTCATGTTAGAAGTTGACCTTGTGAGGTTGTAGATACTTGAGCACTCTCTCTTTGGCTCGGATTACTATTGGCGTTGTCCTAAGAAGTAAAAGCTTGTTCGACTTTAAGTCGATTGAGAGGTAAGTAGCCGTCAGGTTTATTTATTAAGCCCTCGATCTTATTGAATAAATGTTGTACGAATGGTTGTTGATAAAGCAAAATCGCTTGTTTCCCGGAAAAATGAGTCATTGCGAAAATATAATTGAGATACTGGCTAAATGTGATGGAACTAATTTAAGCTTGAGCCATGGCTACTTAAGTATATTTGAGGTTGACTTTGACAATGTTAGAGGTGATTGTGAACTTCGGCTCAGGAAGTGGGCGTGGCTCTGAGAATAGTATTCTACCTCGAGGGTTTTCAAGATGTCTAATTTAGACGAGAGCCGTTAGATTAGCGCTACCTACCTTATTTCTGCCGTTTCGTGCGAACTTGTGAGCCTAGAATGTTATGAGATGAAATGAGCACAAGGGATGTGTACCCTTATTGCCTGTGTGGTAATTTAGGGGTAATTCCCCATTGTGTTGAGTGTAGAGGATGTGTTCCCTTATTGCCTATGTGGTAGCTTAGGGGTGATTCCCCATTGTGTTAAGTATAGGGGATGTGTTCCCTCATTGCCTGTGTGGTAGCTTATGGGTGATTCCCCACTGTATTAAGTGTAGGGGATGTGTTCCCTCATTTCCTGTATGGTACTTAAGGGCAGTTTTTTTTTGGTTTGATCTCTTAATTATGTGGTTTCTTGAGTAGGTTGCTTACTGAGTATACTTATACTCATTCGTGCTACTTTGTTCATTTCTTTCAAGTGAGGCCCATCAGCGAGGCGGATGACGAGTCGACGACCTGACGAGGCTGTGGAGATACCTGTAGATTTGTTCTACATTCCTTTTGATGTATAATCTTTGTATAAATGGTTTTTATGTTAGTCTAGAAATTTTTGGTCGAAAATGGTATCTTGTTCCCTTGTATATTGTTATCTTGGATCTGAGATGTCTTTGTTTTCGAAACCATGTGTGTGGACTTAGCTTCTTGAGTAGTTTGGAAGGTGCTGAGTACTTTTCCTTGAAATCTTAGAAGTGTCTATGCTTTTTAACAGGTTTCACTAAATTTTGGTTTTCTCCTAGTTACGCCGTCATGCTGCCGAAATTTCGGGCATAAGCGAGGTAATTAGGTCGTGCTTCCGCATTAGAGAGTCGTAATGGGTTAGGGGTGTTACATACACGTTCCATTAGCCAAGATGTGAGGTAAAGATGCACATAAAATAATCTTAATACTTATCAGCAAATTCAGTGACAAAAAGATGTTTTCAATTAAAAAGAAATGTCGATGAAATTGCTATTAACTTTTTAATTCCACCTTTAAGATATCCTACAAGAAAGAACCCAAAAGAAAATAAATTAATAAAGAGCAATAATGAACTTTAAACCAGAGATTGAAATGAGCTTTACCTTTCAATTTTCTTAATTAATTATATTAATAATACACTTTACAACTTCCACACGAAGTTTTGTCTCTCTAGGCTCCACCACTTGCATGGGATACTTATCAAGAATGTTTTGTAAAGGGCTGGGTTAGAAATTTGTAAAGTTATAAACTTACTAACAACCACACACAATATTCAAAATCATATCAATTTTGTTCAAATAGATTAGGTTTAGTTTTTTTAGTTTTTTTTTAAATAATAGTTTAGGTGTAGTTTTTTTTTTTTTTTTTTTGAAACAAAGCATTTATTGAAGCCAGAAATTTGATACACATGTCCTCATTAAGCAGAGAGGATAACCACAAGGGGAAGGAGCCCTTCCAAAAAAAACCCTCCGTTTCCCAATCAGAGATGGGATAGGGAGAGTCGCAAAACAAAGAAGAGAACTCGCTTGAAAAAGGCGCCCTTGCAAGGTGGTGGGCTACCCGATTGCATGAACGAGGGCATTTCACAAAGGAGATGCCCCCCCTTCTTCCTGCAACATCTTTTATCTCCTCAAAGAGATTTTTGGTTTCTGAAAGATCCGACCCATGGTCGTTAAGACCCGTAATCACCTCCAAGCAGTCTGATTCAACAATAATGGGCGGAATCCGAGTATCATCCAACTGATGAAGAAAATTCAGGCCCTCCAGAATTGTTTTTCTTTCCAATGATTTACTTGGCCATTGGCGATTAAAGGGGATGGATACAGCGCAAATAGGAGATCCCCGGGAATCACGGATCATCCACCCCAATCCTCCCGCCTTCTGAAGATCATTCCATGCAGCGTCTGTATTCAGTTTCCAGTGATCGTTAGGAGGGGGCTGCCATTTTTCGTGATTCACGCGGTTCTTCTGTCTTGCTGGAGTAATGTGCGGCGTCTGGGTAAGTTTGCTCTCTGACAAGCTTTTTTCTATTGAGCAAATTAGAGGCTTTAAATCTGGAGGTTGTGAATTCTGAGAGCCATGTAGTCTCTTGTTTATGAAAATCCATACATTCCAGATTAATAATACTGTTGTTGTGAGATCTTCTTTTGAGAGGCCATTAGCGATGTAGTTTCAGTACTCCTTAGAGCTCCACATTTGCCTGCAAACATCAGAATTTTCGAATAAGCAAGGGATAAAGAGTTCCCAAAGTTTTTTAGTCCACTTACAATCCCAAAATAAATGTTCTGTAGTTTCCTTTTTAACCCTGCATAGAAAGCACCGATTGTTAATATATGTTATGTGGAGATCTGTCGAGGGTCGGTTGTCCCTAACAATATCAATTCCACGCTTTTGAATGTTACAGTTAGTGGGGATAGCATTATTGAAAACTTTCCAGACTCCAATTTTTACACTGGGGGGGATGTCGAGGTTCCATAGTTTCTTCCAATTCTCCTTCTTAGAGATATCCTTTGAGGATGTAGCTTTTTGAGAGAGCCCAAGGTTGGTGGCAAGATGATATGCACTTTTAACTGAGAAAATGCCCTTCGGGTCTAAGCTCCAAATAATTTCATCCCTAGCATTTTTCCAGCCTGGGGGAGAGTTTAAAATATCAGTAGCATCGCTTGGGATGAAGCTTTCTCGAATAACTTCCTCTCTCCACCTGGAATTATCATCCATTAGAGCTTTAACTCGTTTGTTCCTCATCTCTTCTTTGACCCACACCGGTGATTTGCTCCCCATTCTATCCATCCAAGGATCATTCTCAATAAAGATATGATTTCCATTTCCAACTTTCCATCTAAATCCCTTTAGGAATAGTTGCCTTCCCCACACAATGCTCCTCCATGTTAGTGAAGAGTTGTTTCCTAGCGGGGCCTTTAGAAAATCACTATCTTTGAAATATCTCCCTCTTAGGACTTTGGCAAGGAGGCTATGAGGGTTCCTGACCACTCTCCATCTTGTTTTAGTTAGCATGGCTTGGTTGAATAGAGAAAGATCGCGGAAGCCAAGACCCCCTGCTTCCTTGCTCGTGCATAGATTTTTCCAGCTCATCCAGTGAGCTTTCTGCTTATCAGACGTCGATCCCCACCAAAAGTTTGGGCATAAACTATTTATCTCCCCACAAAGCTTTTGGGGTATTCGAAAGCAGCTCATAGTATATATGAGGATGGCCTGAGCTATTGCCTTAATGAGCACTTCCTTTCCTCCTTGAGAGAAGAGACGTTCTTTCCAACCTTGTAAAACCTTCCAGACTCTCTCCTTTATCTTATCGAAGATTTTGCTCTTGTTCCGGCCACTTTGAGATGGTAATCCTAGATAGTAACCCAGATTTTCAGTTTTGGCCACCCCAAGGATCCTACTTAGAGTTGTAGCTTTATCTCTATCCACGTTCTTGCTCGTCATGAAAGATGATTTGTTGAAATTGATAGTTTGGCCCGAGGCCTTTTCATAAGTGCCAAGCACCTCTTTAATCCTGCGGCAATCATTCTCATTGGCCCTGAAAAAAAGAAGACTATCATCAGCGAAGAAAAGATGGGTGAGAGAGGGACAAAACTTATTAATACGAAAACCTTTAATGTTAGAGATAGAATCTTCCCTATTCAAGATAGCTGAGAGGCCCTCCGCGTAGATGAGAAATAAGTAGGGGGACAGAGGATCGCCTTGCCTGAGACCTCTATGTGGTTCGAATTCGGCTTGAGGGGTTCCGTTGAGAAGAATGGAGTAATTGACTGTTTCCACGCACTGCATGACTTTGTCAATCCACTTTTGCGAGATACCCATTTTTTCCATCACCCTTCTAAGGAACAACCATTCCACGCGATCGTAGGCTTTACTCATATCAGTTTTCATAGCTACAACACCCTATTTTCCTTTCCTACGAGAATTAATAGCATGAATACACTCAAAACCTATGAGGGCATTGTCTGTGATAAGGCGTCCTGGAACAAAAGCTGCCTGTGTCTCGGAAATGATCGTATTTAGAACGCCCTTCATCCTATTGGCAAGGGCTTTGGAAATGAGCTTGTAGACCACATTGCAAAGGCTTATAGGCCGAAAATCCGACATCAATCTCGGATTCCTCACCTTTGGGATCAAAGTAATAAGCGTTTTGTTTAAAGGTCTCACCCCCGCCTCTTCGTTCAGAACTTTGAGACAAATCTTCACAGTGTCTTCGCCCACCACCTCCTAGTAGTTCTGATAGAAGCTCGCATGAGCCCCGTCAGGCCCAAGCGCTTTCGAGGGGCCCATACTTTTTAGAACGACCAGAATGTCTTCTTTCGTGAAAGGCCTATCTAAAGAGTTGTTTTGCAAGTCGGAGATGGATCGAGTTATTCCTTTCAAAATTTCTTCGCTAGCCTCCGTGCAAGGTGTAGATGTTTGGAAGAGATTGTGAAAAGTAATCGGTTGCTGTATTCGCAATTTCCTCCTCTTTGTCCACCCAGATGCCCTCGTTGTTTGTAATTCCTTCGATCCTGTTCGATTTCCTTCTCAGAGAAGCTTTTGCATGAAACCACCGAGTGTTCTGTCTCCCCATTTAAGCCAGTCCTCTCTAGAGCGAGTTTGCCAATAAATCTCTTCCTCTTCAAGCAGAGTCTCTAATTCCATTTCGGCTTTTTGAATTTCCGCGGATGTCTCGTGATATTGCAAACTATTAAGCATCTCAATCTCCTTCTCATTTTTCTCAATTGCTCCTTTTAAAGATCCTTTCAATCGGTCTATGTTCCATCTGTGCAGTCCTTCTAGGCCATTTTGGATTTTTGCATTAAAGTTGTTCACATTCACGCTACCAGGCAAGTTCCAGAGTTCTTTCAGAATGCCCTTGCACTCCTCAAAGTTCAGCCAGCTTTCCTCGAACTTGATCGCTTTGACTCTTTGATTCCTGTACTGAGAATATATTTCAGCACTCGCATTCATACATATGGGTCTATGGTTAGAGCTATGGTAGTTCGAGTGCTGAACTTTAATCTTGGGCCATTTGGACAGGAAAAGCGGATTTATCAAAAATTTGTCGAGCCTTTCCTTGGTCGAGTTTCTCTTGTTTTTAGCTTTTGTCCAGGTGAAGGGGTTGTTCGAGAAACCTAGATCAATTAGCCCACACATGTTTATAACGTTACGAAAATCGTCCATTTGTTTTTTATCTCTAGGAACTCCTCCTTGCTTTTCAGAGCTGATCAAAATTTCATTGAAGTCTCCCCCTATTACCCATGGAAGGTTAAAAAGATCGTTAAGCCTTTCCAGCAACTTCCATGAGTCCTTTCTCTTTTCAGTAATCGGATTGCCATAGAAACCGGTAAATCGCCATTTTCCTATTGTCTCATTTATGGTTACATCAATGTGTCCTTCGGAAAAAGACTCAATATTGATCTCATAACCTCAGTTCCAGAAAAGGGTTAGACCTCCACTTTTTCCTTTACACGGCACACAGAAACTACAATCGAAGTTCAGATCCTGTATTACCAACTCAGCTTTAAAAGAGTCACACTTTGTTTCTGTGATGAATACTATCCCGGGGAATTTTTTTTTTACTTCATGTCGAAGCTCAAAGCGCGTTCAGGGATTCCCCATACCCCGAACGTTCCAACATAAGATTTTCACGGCGTCCAGCGGGGCTGATTTTCAGCCTCCACCGATATCCCTTCGACTAAGTCTAAGTCTCTTATGCATACTCTTTTCGTTCCCTCATTCTCGCCATCTATCTCCAAGTCGTGCTTCTTTCCCACCCTGGCCGTGTGAACTTGGTGCTGATTTATTTCCAGAGTGTCTATCCTAGCAAATCTCTTCCATTTTTTCACATTTTGATTGTTCTGTATTGGGGAGTCAACTTGCATCTCGACCTTCTTCCCTTTTTGTTTCATTTCTGTTGGAATTGTTTGTCTTTCCTCCTTGTTCAAATCAGTAATATCAGGGGCAACACTTTCTGGGCCTTTTCCTTTTTCTGTTGGGCTTTTGGTTTTTTTCAACCTCTGTTCTGGCCCATCCATCAAGGCTCCTTTTGTTTCTAAAATATAAACGGCAACCTGTATCTTTTTCTGATTAGACTGATCACTTTGACTGCTTGGTATCACCTCCACTTTTTCCTTTTTTCCTTCTGTCTTGTCGCGACTGTCCATTCTATAACCCTGTTCTGTATTATGATAAGATATTTTTGAATTTTGTACTATCACCTCTTCATCTACTGCGTTCCACTGTTCCTTTTCTGTTTTCGATTTACTCTTCCGACCGACTTCCCGTTGGCTCGATTGTGCTGAGTATTGTATTGCTGTATCGGAGTCGCTGCTTGTATCATTTTTTTTATCTCTGTACGCTTATGGTTCCTCCCTTGCCCTTATCTCTGCCCCTCGGCCCCTGCCTCTGCCTCTTTGGGACCGATTTCTCGTATCCTCTCTCCCGCCTCTAAACAATTGTTTATTCGACCTTGCTTCTTTCAACCAAATTCCATATTCCATCTCTTCCTCTCGATCCTTTTCATACTCCACACAATCTTTCAACACATGGCCCATTTTCCCGCAATTGTAACAGAAGTCTGGTAATTTTTCGTATGTGATAGGCACCCACATTTCGTCTGTCATGGATCCAAACTTCAGTCTAGTAGCTCTCCACAGCGCTTTTTGAGTGTCTATCTTCACTTTAACTCTTAACGAGTTGTTTCCTTTGCTCCTTTCGTCATCAAGATCCACCTGCTCAAAGGAGCCTACATAGTTCCCTAGCGCCATTGCAACTTTTCTGGAGAAACAAGCTAGGGGTAGTTCATGGAAGTGTACCCAAAAAGAAGCATACCTGAAGGTGAGGTCGGTGATTTTACTATTCCCTTTTGGTTCTTGGAAGATTAGAAGAGCTTTATCAAATGTCCATGGCTCGCCATT
Source organism: Trichosanthes truncata (assembly GCA_033996785.1). Taxonomy (NCBI): domain Eukaryota; kingdom Viridiplantae; phylum Streptophyta; class Magnoliopsida; order Cucurbitales; family Cucurbitaceae; genus Trichosanthes; species Trichosanthes truncata. The sequence continues at coordinate 77,762,844 of JAWPNB010000003.1, forward strand.
GACTATCCTTGGCTTGTCCTTCCTATGCCGAAAGTCACAAAGAAATAGGTTCTTCCCTGCATTGTTTATCTTCACCGTTCCCTCCAGGTTCCATATTTTTGGTATTGTGTTTTTGAAGATCTCTGGTATGATGTTCCGGTTCGTGAGTATTTTGCACACCACTGAGTTCTCCAGGTTTCTCTCATACTCGTCTATATCTTCGTCTGCAACATTGACTATAGCTCCATTCCTTTCCTCTGTAAGTTTGAGTTTCTCCAGCCTCTTGAAAAGCTTTATTTCCTCCATTAGATCGGGAACTGATCCCCCTATTATCGATCTCCGGAAGAAACCCTTGAAGCAAACTGACCGTTGCCCACTTGCTCATAGAGGGGTTCTCTTCAGGAGGAGACCGCTCTAGAGCCCCACTAGTTTAGGTGTAGTTTGTTTATATGATTTAAAAATTTTTAATGTAGTCCTTATGATTTTCAATTTGATTCTTATAATTTTAAAAATTTTAATTTGGTCTATCATTATTGTTAAAACACTCATAAATTATTTATAATCATTTTTTTATATATAAAATCATTCTTTATTCATATACAATCTACTAAATAGGAAATATATTATCTTATAATTGTCATGTAAATTAAAAATGTGTCAAATATTCAATATAATAACAACTTATAATTAAAGTGTAACGTTTTGGGAAGTTTCATCAAATTATAATGACTTAATTAATTAAAACTTTAAAAAATGTATGAGAATACTACAAAAAGGGCCTGCTGTCCCATCAACTTCTTTCTATAAAACCACAAATCTTTCTTCGGATTTCACAGCCACTCGGTTCTCCATCTAGGTATGTACCAACTTTTCATCACTTAAATTTGATTCCTTTGAGATTATCTTTCAGAAAACACAGGGTGATCACAACATGGTGAACAAGAAAGCTTCTTTCATTGTTGCTGTTATGACATTTTATGCTTTGTTTTCAATGTTTGCCTACAAACTCATGGCAGAAGCTGATGACCAAAATCGCAAGGTACGTATATCCCAATTGAAATTTTTATTGTCTTTGTTTTGCTTCGGTTGGAATTTAGCTTTTAAAAAGTAGCCCATATTCTAGATTAAGTTTTACCAATTCGATCGATCACTCGATGTTTTCAGGTTCACATTGTTTACCTTGGAGAAAGACAATACGATGATAGTAAATTGACAACTGAGTCTCACCATGATTTACTGGCCACTGTATTGGGAAGGTAATATCTTAATTAGGTTTATTATTATTATTATTTTGTTGATTTTCTGACAAACTTTGTACAAAAATATGTGTTCATTCTGATTAATTCGGATAATGAAGCAAGGAGAAGTCGTCGGAATCAATGGTGTACAGTTATAGACATGGCTTTTCTGGATTTGCAGCCAAGATCAGTAAGTCTCAAGCTCGAAAGCTAGCTGGTAATAAATATGCAAATACAATTAATTTGTTTTTTTTATAATATGTGGAGTAGGAGATTTGAAACTCTAACCTCTTGATAGATGGTACATGCTTTATGTCGATTGTCCAAATTGAGGAGTTAGGCCATACATTAACCATTAGTAAATTTTCAAACTTTTCTATTTGGTTTCTTATACTTTAAAATATTTCTTATATGTCTCAAAACTTTTAAAGTTGTGTCTATCTAGTTTTTATATGTTAAAATATGTTTTTAATAGGTTCTTGAACTTTCAAGATTGTGTCTAATGATATCTTGGTGTACTTTAGAAAGTTTCTAATAGATCTTTAAACTTTCAAGATCGTAGACATCTAGAGTCTAATTTTTTTTAAAAAGTTTATAATAAGTTTTTAAACTTTCAATTATTTGTCTAATGTTTACTTTATCCTTGACCATAATATTCAAAGATTATGTAGAGGAATGATTTCAGACAAGTTTATGTATTTGGTGCTTGGTGATGTAAACATTGAGTTGACCGAAAATTAATTAATGATTATATTATGTGTGACCTATAAACACAACATTGTACTTTCTAAAGCTTATTAGAATCCAGGCTAATAGATATGATCTTAAAATTTCTTCAACTTATGAGAAACTTTTCTATGTATAAGAAATAATTTTTTTTTTTTTTAAAAACTTGAAAATTTATATACTAAAAACCTACATTTTCAATGTGTTGAAATAAACAATAATTCAATAATTCTGCTATTATGTGAATGACAAATGAAACTACAGAAATACCAGGGGTGATTCGAGTTTTTCCAAGCTCTCTTTACAAAATGCATTCTACAAGAAGTTGGGATTTCCTCGGCCTCTCCTCTTCTCCCTAGTCATCAAACCTTCTTCATCGTGCTAAAATGGGCGACAATATCATTGTAGGTGCCATTGATTCAGGTACCATTTCTATCCTAGTCTCTCAAAATCAAGGATTAAAATGTCTATGTCAAATCCATGTTGAGATTTCAATTTTACATATATATCGATAAAGTATTGATATCGATAGATATGTCTGTAAATAAAAGAATTTATAAAAATTATTTAAATTAATAATTGAGTTGTTTTTAAATATTAGGGTTACTAGATGATCTTTTTTTTTAATGTTTTATGTGTATTTATAAAAGATATTAGAAATATCAGTTAATCCTTAACATCAGTGTTGAACCCTTCGATTTACGAATATATCGACGGATATGTAGATATTTTCATCCTTGCACAAAATAAGCCATAACCTTATATAGTTAGTGAACTCTAAATATGTATAATAATCGAAAAAGACAGGTTGGAGAGAAAACTTAAAAATCTAAGGTTCCGTTTGGTAATCATTTGGTTTTTGATTTTTGGTTTTTGAAAATTAAGCATGTAACAATTACTTCCACCTATGGATTTCATGTTTTCTTATCTACTTTTTACTTATGTTTTCAAAAACTAAGCAAAGTTTTGAAAACTAAAAAAGTAGTTTTCAAAAACTTGTTTTTGATTTTAAAATTTGACTAGAAACTCAAATGTTTTCTTAAAAAAGATAGAAACCATTGTAAAGAAATGGAAAGAAAACAAGTACAATTTTCAAAAACTAAAAATTAAATAATTATCAAATAGCCTAAACTTTTTTTTTTTTACACGCCGCCTAATTAGGATTCTGGCCGAAGTCAGAGTCTTTTGGAGACAAAGGATCGGGACCAATACCATCACGATGGAAAGGCACATGCGAGTTTGGAGAACAATTCAATCCCACAAAATGCAACAGAAAAGTCATAGGAGCTTGTTGGTACGTGAAGAGCTTCATTGCTGATTATGGTAAGGAGGCACTAGCCAACGAATACTTTTCGCCACTAGACTTCGATGGACACGGAACCCACACAGCCGCAGGTTCATTTGTAACTAACGTTAGCTACCACGACCATGCCACCAGCACGTTGAGGGGCGGCGCGCCACTCGCACGCTTGGCCATATACAAGGCTTTGTGGACCAAGGACGGCAAGGGGTCATCGGCAGACATATTGAAGGCCATGGATGAGGCCATGCATGATGGTGTAGATGTGTTGTCTATGTCGATTGGGGGTTTGATTCCTTTGTTTCCAGAGTTCAACGAACAAAACGAAATTGCAATTGGGTCGTTTCATGCTATTGAGAGAGGGATTCCTGTTGTGTGCGCAGGTGGCAATGAAGGCCCTCATCAGCGGACAGTGGGGAACACTGCACCTTGTTGAAAATAAACTTGATTTTGGGTAATTAGTATTTGGGCCTAGTCCAAATAAAAGCCCAATTTCTAGAAACATTTTAAGTTCTAGAATATTCTAGAGAAATCTCTTATTGAAGATATTTTAGAATATGATGTAGAATTCTCTAGAATGTGAGAGAAAAAAGTGTATTTGTAAAGAACATTCTAGAGAGTCATTTGTAACCACTAGATTGTATATGTGTTGGCAAAACCATAGCCATAAGTTTAGGAGGTGCAACTAGTATAAATAGAGGTGATGTCTTAGAGTTTGTATCGAGCCAAAAACTAGAATTGACCAATAATACAAGTAGTCTCTTTCTCAAAACATCTTTCTTTCAAGTTTAACCTCCAATCTCCAAAAGTTTCTTTCCAACAAAGTGGTAGCAGAGCTTGAAGATCCTTTCTAAAAGATGGCAAGTAAAAACATGGTCTCATTCCAAGTCCCAGTGCTCAGCAATAGCAACTACGATAATTGGAGCATCAAAATGAAGGCTCTCCTTGGATCGAAAGATGTATGGTAGATAGTAGAGAAAGGACACGCTGAGCCGGAGAATGATGGTAGTTTTTCTCAAACACAAAGGGACAGTTTGAGAGACTCAAGAAAGAGAGACAAGAAAGCTCTCTATCTAATCTATCAAGGATTAGATGACGATGCTTTTGAGAAGATTTCAGAAGCAAAGACGGCGAAATAAGCATGGGAGAAGCTTCAAATATCATACAAGGGAGCGGATCCGGTCAAGAAGGTACGTCTTCAAACTCTAAGAGCTGAGTTTGAAACTTTGCATATGAAAGAAGGGGAAGTCATCTCCGACTATTTCTCTATAGTTTTAACAGTCACCAATCAACTTAAGAGAAATGGTGAAAAGCTCGATGATGTAAAAATTATGGAGAAAATACTAAGATCATTAGATCCAAAGTTTGAACATATTGTTGCCATAATCAAAGAAACGAAAGACTTGGAGGCTATGACCATTGAGCAACTCTTGGGTTCATTGCAAGCATATGAAGAAAAGAAAAAGAAAAAGGAAGGAATCACAGATCAATTACTCAAGCTGCGAGTTGACTCAACTATTGGAGGAATCAGTCACAATGATAGAAGCCAACGAGGACGAGGTCATGGTGAACATCGAGGACGAGGAAGAGGTCATGGACAAGGTCAAGGACGAGGTTAGAGGACCTACTGTTGGGTTTTATGTCCTAAAACTTGTGGTTTTGTAAACTGAATGTATATTCTATTTTGCAATAAAGTTGTTATTGAGGTTTATACAGTAAAGTTGTTATTGAATAAAGTGAATTGTGTATTCCATAACCCAAATCCAATGAACTAAGAACCCTTGACTATAAGATGTATACTTGAACTTTATGTGGAGACATAAACATGGATCAAGTTCGAGTAATAGTCAGAACGGTCTGTAGTATAGGGATAGGGCTGGGTACCTTAACTTGGGGACACTATGGACGCGGCCCACTTTTTATAGTACTAACGATGTGATCCTGAATCGTTCATGTGGAGACATGAAAGTGGGGGCGTCCTATGCAATGAGTTTGCATAAGACTGAACCGCGAAATAGTCACTTAGACTTTTTAACTCCGTTTACTGTTTTAACTGACTATTTTCATACGATGACCTAGGTAGCTCGATCTTAATCCTGAGTGTGCTATGAACTCCTGTTTATTTGGGATTATCCTTAGATTTGCATGGGTGAGAGTGGCCCGAGATCGCCGACTCAATAAGCCTCCCATTTTGGGGATAAGACCAGGTAGATAGTTGGGAACATAGTCATGCGAGATGGAATTCACTCCTACCCGCTTTAGGGTTTAGTAGAGAGGTTGTTCCCTTAAGTGCTGACTCCGGGTCTTGAACAATGGGCCCACCCTCTCATTGGCCCTAGAGGGATTCGGTTTGATGGTCGGATCACAAACAAATTGTTCATTAGAGGATCAGTGGGACTTAAGGAACAAGAAGTAATTATAGGGGTAAAACGGTTTATTTGACCCAGCTGTAATTACGAACAACCTGTGAAGGATCGACTTACTAATCATGGTTATATCGAGTGGACATAAATATATCTACAGTGAGGAGAGTGCGGCCACTGGGCTTTAGTGGAGTGTCCCGGTGGTTAACGAATGTTGATTAGCTAGGCTAAAGAGTTTGGCCGGTTAATCTCGTATCGTTGGAGCTCATGATCTGTAGGTCCATTAGGTTCCCCTTACTAGCTTGGACTAAGCCTTGTAACATTTGGAGAGAAAAGAATTTGAATTGTTCAAATTCGGTTTTGGGAGAAAACGTTAATTATATGTGATATACTTAACGTTTCATAGCTTAGTTAAGAATTAAACTATGATAAAGAAGAGGTGGACATATTTAAATTTGATGTAAATATAGGTTCGGTTTAAAACATGAATAGGGATTCATGTTCGAACGTTTGATTTGAGAAATCGGGATTGGTCCAATTATTTAATTTGATATTTGATATTAAATTAAATAATTATTTAAAATTAATTAAATTGTTTAATTAATTAAAAATTGATTTTAATTTAAAATTAATTTTATATTAATTTTGAATTAAAATTAAAAGAGAAATTTAAATTCATTTTGGATTGATTTTTGGACCAAATTCATAAATTGATTAATAACCTCCTTGTTTTTCAAATTCACCAAAATTGGCCACCTCCTTTTTGATTTATCCTCATCACTCATGTGTTGTCTTCTTCACAAAGCTTAAAGAAGCTTGTGGTTTGCTTTAATTAGAGAAGAAACACAAGGATTTAGAGAATTTTGCAGAAAATTCTCTAATTTTCGGGTTGAGACCTTTTCCCCTTCTTCTTCCAAATTCTCTCAATTAAGGATCCCACAATCCGTTCCAAGGCCTGAGGATAGTAGGGAAGATCCTAAGGGTGATCCACGAAGTGTTCGTGATCAGAAATTGCCCACGGATTAGGAGAATTTTGAGTTCAAAGGTAGTGTTCTTCCTTCTCTGCTTTTCCTGGTTTGAGCATGATATTTGTGTGATAAAATTGATCAAATTAGAGTGCTTAAGATCCAAAATTGCTTCCGCTTTCTTAATATTAACTATTTCACCTACGATGACAACAACTTCCAAAGAGGAAGAAACTCAACAAGAGGTCATGGGCAAGACAACTCAAGATCAAGGTATGATAAGTCAAACATTAATTGCTACAATTGTCAGAAATTTGGTCATTATGCATATGAATGTAGAGTTGCTAGCAACAATAAAGTTGAAGAGAAGACAAACTACATTGAAGAAAGAAATCAAGAATGTGGTACCTTATTGATGGTTTGCACGGATGACGAATGGAACAAAGATAATAGATGGTACTTAGACACTGGGGCAAGTAACCATATGTGTGAAAGAAGGAGCATGTTTGTAGAACTCGATGAATTGAGAAGTGGTATTCGATGAAGAAGGTGGATGGAATTGGAGACAACATGATGAAGACTACAACTTCTTTCCATACTTTGAAGAAGATGACATGGAACAAACAATGACAGAGCAAACAAGAGAGGAGTCTTCTATCCCACCAACTTCACCAACTACAAGTTCTCAAGAGGATGAAAGTTCAAGTGAAAAAGTTCACCGCTTCGAAAGCTTACAAGAACTTTATGAGGTAACTACAAATCAAGACAATCTTACTCTCTTTTGTCTTTTTGTCGATTGTGAGCCCATGAACTTCCAAGAAGTTGTGGAAAACAAGAATTGGAAAAGCGCTATGGATGAAGAGATCAAGGTGATCAAGAAGTTCAAGATGGACGACTCTAATCCGGTCAACACACCCATGGAATGTGGAATCAAACTATCAAATCACGAGGAAGGAGAAAAAGTGGATCCAACACTCTTTAAGAGCTTAGTTGGAAGTTTGCGGTATTTGACATGCACAAGGCCTGATATTCTCTATGCAGTTGGAGTTGTCAGTCGCTATATGGAGAAACCAACAACTACACATTTGAAGGCAGCAAAGAGAATTCTTCGGTACATCAAAGGTACGATAAATTACGGTTTGTACTATTCCATTTCTGATGATTATAAGCTAGTGGGATACAGTGATAGTGATTGGAGTGGAGATATGGATGACCGTAAGAGCACGACTGGTTTTGTGTTCTACATGGGAGACACTACCTTCACATGGACGTTAAAGAAGCAACCAATTGTTACTCTTTCTATATGTGAAGCAGAATATTTAGCTACTACCTCATGCGTTTGCCATGCAATTTGGGTAAGAAATCTACTAAAAGAGTTGGGTTTGTCACAAGAGGAGTCGACGAAGATTTTTGTGGACAACAAGTCAACAGTTGTTTTTGGTAAGAATCAAGTTTTTCACGATCGGAGTAAGCACATTGATACGCGTTACTACTATATTAGAGAGTGCATAGCAAGAAAGGATGTGCATTTGGAGTACGTGAAGACTCATGATCAAGTAGCTGATATCACAAGGCTGAGAGTTTTGCTTGGAGTAACAAAATCAAGTTTAAGAGGGGGTGTTGAAAATAAACTTGATTTTGGGTAATTAGTATTTGGGCATAGTCTAAATAAAAGCCCAATTTCTAGAAACATTTTATGTTCTAGAATATTCTAGAGAAATCTCTTATTGAAGATATTTTAGAGTATGATGTAGAATTCTCTAGAATATGAGAGAAAAAAGTGTATTTGTAAAGAACATTCTAGAGAGTCATTTGTAACCACTAGATTGTATATGTGTTGGCAAAACCATAGCCATAAGTTTAGGAGGTGCAACTAGTATAAATAGAGGTGATGTCTTAGAGTTTGTATCAAGCCAAAAGCTAGAAGTGACCAATAATACAAAGTAGTCTCTTTCTCAAAACATCTTTCTTTCAAGTTTAACCTTCAATCTCCAAAAGTTTCTTTCCAACACGCCTTGGATTTTGACTGTGGCTGCGAGTACTATGGATAGAGCCTTTCTTTCGTCCATTACTCTTGGAGATAATACCACTTATTTGGTATATACCCCCATTAACCCATTTCAGAGCCTTTTAAAGTTGTTGTTGCATTGAAAGTTGATGGGTTTTTGCTTTACAGGGCCAAAGCTTCTTCGATTCGAAAAAGGACCTCGTCGTCGAGTTGGCAATTTCGCCGACTGGAAGGTTGGTTTTGGTTAACATTCTTTTATGGTTTAATTTCCCATTTTGGTCCATGAAGTTCCAAGATTTTTCTATTTTCATAGTTCAAACTTTTAGGTTTATTTATCATGGATTGCATTTTGATAAGTAAGATAGAGAAAAGCAAAAAAGAAGAGATAAAATGATATATTTTCACTTTTCTTCAAAAAAATTTAAAAAAAAAATCATCATATTTTTAGTAATGGTTAGTAGGGATTTTTCCAACTGACATGTCAAGAGGAAAGTATTGTTCTTTTATTATAGTCTTGGAATTTTCAAAACATCTATTTTATTCTCTAAATTTTAGGAAGATAATTATTTTGTTCTCTACTTTTATTTTTTTTCTAATATTATAGTTTGAATGTGCATTTACCCTATGAGATAAGTATTAGGTGAGCAAATATTAGAGTGCAAAACAGAACAACTACACAATTTATATCTTTTAAAAGTTGATAGTAATGAAAATAGACATTTTGAGAGTTGATGAATAAAAATAAAAAAAATTTTAAAAGGTTAAGGTAACTAAAATGGGATAAACATCGTACAACTCATATAGCAAGATAAAATTGAAAGGATTCTTTTATTATTATTGGATTGGGTAGATTATTATAATAATATTATTTGAAAGACTTTACATATATTGCTGTATATAATTACATTGGATTTGGAGGGCAGAAGTGATGGGCTTTCGGGAAATGATACTTCCTTAAGTGGGAAGGTGCTTATGTGCTTCTCTGATTTAGCTGATCTGTCGACTACATTGACGGCGGGGGCGGCAGTGGTAACAGCAAATGGGAGTGGAATAATTGTCGCCGGCCAACACAATAATATATTGTTTCCATGTAGAGAACCCTTTCCATGCATCCTAGTGGATACCGACGTTGGCACTAAATTACTTTTTTACGCCTTGGTCAACGGGTAATTCATTCATTCATTCATTCCTTCACGCCTGCTTAATCTATATATACATGTTTAATATATTAATTCTTTTTCATTTTTAAATTTAATACTAAAGATACCAAATAGATATTAGTATTTTAGGTCATTTTCGATGAAGTCTTTTGATAAAAAAAAAATGTTAAATTATTGTATTAACATATCTAGATATGTGGACATACCATTTGAATGTTATTTGACGTATGGAAGCTACCAATTACCAAATTCTCTAGCCTTAATTTAATCTAAGTACCAAATTGTCAAAGATGAATGGAAAATTAAACTTGCTTGATGAATAAATGTGATTAAGCTCTAAAATTTATAGTGCACAACAGGGGAATAAAAACTAAATTGGTAAAAATTCTAGAGCAATGATTTCACCGAAAACCTCCTCCTACTCTTTGTTCATTAATAGCTAATGTTTTCTTCTATTGACAAGCTTTACCCTATAGACTCGATATTCTTTCTCAAGCAATAACGATATTCCTTGAAATGTAAATTGCCTATATCTCTATGACAATTCAAACAATTCAATTATTAAGCCCGTAGAACCTAAAATTGCCACAAAACCCACAAGGATATCTCTATCTCAAGTGTAAATTAGGGAAAACACTTCAGTTCATTTATGATTTATGTCTCTCAACCTCAAATCATGACATAGAAACAATGTAAAGAATGGACAAATCTCAACATGGTTTAAATGCAAAAGTATTCTCACAACCACAAAGGAAATAGAAACATCATCTATTAACTAAGAAAGAGTAGGATTCGAGTATTCTATTATATCAAAGCTTTAGAAAGAAAAACTTAGTTCATAATGTAAAACTTCACAAAACCAGCAAAAATCGTCAATAAAGTCATTACAATCAGCAAAAGAGAAAGAAGGAGAAGAAAAGATAAACAATTCAAGCTTAGCTCTCCTCCATTTGGGTGCTCGATCCTCCAAGGTGGTGTAATCTCTTCTCTTTTCTAGTTTTCTCTCTTCTGTGCTCTGTTTTCCTCCTCCCAAAATCTAATTTTGACCCCTCTTATGATAAAAGACACCCAATTTAAGTTAGGGCAGTCGATGTAGGCCTATGCACTATAAAGAAAAGGCGTTATACATTTTCGGAGCACCTAGGCCCTCAAAACAGCGCCTAGGCGCTGGCTCTCTGCCTTCTCGCTCGGGTTTGGGCGCCAAGATTTTTTTATTTTTTTATTTTTTAAATTTTTTTTTTTTTTAGTCTTCAACCTAAAAGTCCTCAAACTTGACCTTCAAAATACAATCTTTGATCACCTATAAAAATAAAAGAAATGCAAGAGTTAAAATTCAAAAACTATAAGAAAACTAAATAAAAACAACATAAACAAGATATAAATATATATATATAATGAACTTATCAGGCTTAACCTAAGGGTCAATTCCAATTTCATATATTTTTTTTCCTTTAATGTATCTTCTTTTTTTCTTTTTTGACTTTAATAACATGTTGGGTGGTGATTTAATCCTCTTAGTTGAAGATATATTGCTTTAATCAGTTGAACTATGCTCATTTTGACACATTTAATACGTTATCCTATTTAATATCTATTTGATGTATAAAATTCATTAAATATTTTCTTATATATATATCCTATTAATGTATCTAATACATTTTTTGCAATGTGAAGAGTGCCCGGAGCCTTCTTTGAAGGTATGATTGAACATCTAATTAAAAGATTTAAAATTTATCTGCATAAACAAAGTTAGATTTCAAAATCGTTTGTGTAGGAAAGGTATTAGCACCCACAATACTCGTTTAAAAATGGTTACCATATTTTATCTTATATTATCTGATTTATTTTATGAAAGAAGGTCCTTTATTTTGAGGAAAAATATACATTAATAATATTTTTACTATCATGTTGAATTTTCTTTTTAAATAAAAGATAATTTTTACCTCAAGAATTTAAAAATTTTTATAATCTAACCTCCGTTAAAGAATTTACATGATTTTATTTTATTTTAAAAATTTTAAAAATATATTAATTTTAAAAAATCTTGGGAAGATTTTCGTACGCCTACACATAAACCTAAACTCTACATAAGCACATTACTTAGCCCTTAAAATAAACTTTTACAATGAAATAATTTTATGACGTTTATTTTTTAAAACGAAGTGAAATGCAATTATATTGGTAATAAAAATATTATTACTTTTATATACAAATTTCTATTTGACAAAAGTTTTTTTAAAAAAAAAAATAACTTGGCAATTATGTTATTCATACTTTTTTAAAAATGAATTTTATCTACGATGTATTTAAGAAATTACATACAATGTATTTGAATTGCAAAAGATGTAATAAATATTATCTTAACTAAATCAATGAAATGTTTTAAATCTCTATTTCTTAAATTTGAAAAATATCTCATAATGCATCTACGCCGGAGCCAAAACTCCACCAAGGCTAATTATTCTAATCAATGTTATTTATTTAAACTCCTAGAAGGCATATTCAAATCAATGTAATTTTTTATAGTTACACGAGGGCACATTCTAATCAATATTTTTTTTATAGATCTGTATAGGAGCCCAGACTCGACGAAGGCATATAATTCACTATTTTTACTGTTTTTACTATTTTTTTTTATGACATGCTTCCTCGATATTTTTTAATGTGGTAAAAATTTGAAAACAAATATAATGATAGCTAAAAAAAGTCACTAATTACATCCATCAAATTAATGTGCATATCAAATTTACCAGATTTATAAAATATGATGAAATAAAGGAAGCTTGAGTTAGAACTAAAAAAATAAAAAATAAAATAATTTAACAGAAAGAAAAAAGTCCTACCTAAATTTTATTTAGGAGTACTTGTAGATGTAGGCCCAACCTACTCAAAAGAAAGCAAAAGTCCAATATACCCTTGATAAACACCGAGCCCAAACAATGGCATATTTGATATACCAATGATATACATGATTTGATATACCATTGATATACCTGATCTGATGTACCATTGATATACCTAATTATGAGTGTTGATATACCAACGATATACCTAATATGAACGTTGATATACCAATAATATACCTAATATATTACTTTTATTTACTTCTTTAATTTATTGTGTTCAGTTTCTCTTATTGAATTGTGTTATGTTATTTACAAATTTTAGGTGAAATGTATATCTTTTATAACCTAAAAGTTTTTCTTCTATATCTAATATGAATGTTGATATGTTATTGATATACCTAATTTGTTATATTACTGAAGGAATCAATAACACTGATATACTTGATTATTAGTGATGATACACGAACGATGTACCTGATATGAATGTTGATATATCAATCTAGCAATGCTTTTTAAATTTTGAAGATAAAGAAAAAAAATCAAAGCCTAGCCCAAACGTAAAATATGAAAAGATATAAATATCCTAATTTTGAGAAAATGTGGACATTCAAACATTACATTTTGAATGAGTGTTGATATACTACTGATACACTAATGATATATTTGAAATCATTTTTAATGAGTACTAATATACTATTGATACACCAATATTATACTTGAAATGAATTTTAAATAAGTACAGATATACTACCGATACACTAATGATACACTTGAAATTAATTTTTAATGAGTATTGATATTCTATTGATACACCAATGTTATACTTTGAATAAATTTTGAATTAGTGTTGATATACTATTGATACACCAATGTTATACTTGACATAGCATTTAAAATGAGTGCTAATATACTACTAATATACTAATAATATACTTCAATTAATTTTTTATGAGTACTGATATAGTGCTGATAAATTATTGATATAGTAATGATATACTTGAAATTACATTTTGAAAGAGTGTTGATATACTATTGATACACCAATGTTATACTTTAAATGGACTTTGAATGAGTCATGATAAACTACGGATACATTAATGATATACTTTAAATTGAATTTTGAATGGGTGTTGATTTACTATTGATATACTTGAAATGCATTTTAAATGTGTATTGATATACTATTGATACTGATAGCATGTAATTATGCTATCTTATTTTGTATAATTTATGCTAGTTCTGTGATTATTTTGTGATCGTTTATGCCTATTTCTCTTAATTTCGTAGAAAGTGAGCTTGAGCAAAACCAAGTGTTTGAGAGTATTTTGCTGGATATTGGAGCCTTTTGAAGCTTAATTGAAGATTCAAGAAGAGTAAAGATCTTATTTGAGCATAAGGCCCATTTCGAGAGATTCTATGTCGAATCACGGTTCCAATGCATCAAACTGGAGGTCATTTGGACACACGAGCGAAGAGATATAGTAAAAATGGCCAGTGCTATCTGCAGGGTAGCATCGATACGTTGTCCAGAGCGTCTCGACGCTACAAAAAACGCAAAACGCTGTTTTTCACTAAGAAACACCCGTGCGCCACTTTTCTTGTAGCTTCGAGACGCTACTTACAGCGTCTCAACGCTGCCTTGAGATTTCTTATATCAACATCATTTTGGGGCACTGTTTTGGGGAGGCCAATCTGAGGGTTTCAACCCTAATCTCGATTTCAAGCTAAAATTTAGGGTTAATTTAGGGAGCAATTGAGAGCATTTGTGGAGCATTTTTTAAGATTTGGAGCTCGAGGGACGTGGAGATCACGATGGGAACGCCGAATCGACTATCGTTTGCTAATTTCTTCATTTTCCTTTAGTTTTAGTTTCTATTTTGTGGCTGTAAATTAGGAACTTAAAGGTTTAATTGTATTAATTGAAGTATCTTTATTCCTAATACTTTGGATTTTTATATTAATTGAATTGATTGCTTAATTGTTAGAAACTTTGGATTAAAATCTTTTTATCTTAGAGTTTTGATGTAGCTGTTAGACTTAAGGTTTTAATTGATTAAATATCTTATTGAATACTTTTGTTTCATTCATGGTTTTATGTATTTAATGTTTATAATCTCTTGATCACAGATTATTTGTTTTATTGGTTTGAATTTGTGCTTGGAAAATTCTGGTTTAGGCTAGAACTTAATTGCATGACTATTTGTAAATTCTTGCATGAAAGTGGAAAATTCTCTTAGAAGCCCCTAAAAGAAGTTGCTTAATGTCTTGTAAGCTATTAAAATCCAGATAGAGATATTAGGTTAATAACATTGCATGAGAGTTAATTGTGCTTGAAAGAGTCAGTTAATACCCTTACTTCTTGGCTTATGGAATATTTGCATGACAAATCTTGGTAGTTTTTGCTATAAGTCTAATTAGTCTCACATCTACCCCAAGTGACAATCCTACCATTTCAACATACTGTTCAACACGACTATACTATTAACGTTAACAAAAAACCCTCCACAGGATGGTCGGTCATAATCGATTCCATCTACCCCATCAATCATACAACCATTTGTATGCAAAACAAATCTCAATCACTTATCTCCCATTTTCTATGAAAATAAATAAAAAAGATATAAATTAGAACGAAAATAACTAAGTAAACTAAAATTCAACTATGTAATTCAATTAAGTAAACTATCATTAGAACTAAATTTCAATTAAGTCAAGTACAATTCAATTAAGTAAACTAAAATTCAACTATGTAATTAATAGAATAATATTTT
Organism: Trichosanthes truncata; assembly: GCA_033996785.1. Taxonomy (NCBI): domain Eukaryota; kingdom Viridiplantae; phylum Streptophyta; class Magnoliopsida; order Cucurbitales; family Cucurbitaceae; genus Trichosanthes; species Trichosanthes truncata. The sequence goes on from JAWPNB010000003.1 coordinate 77,778,200, forward strand.
ACATCTTAAAATAATAATAAGAAGAGGAAGAAAAAATACATAAAAAAATCTTTTAAAAAAATACATCCAAAAATTTTTTATTAAAATTAAAACCCACCAATCTTTAAAAACAAAAAATTAAACACGAGATTTAAAAAAAAAATCCAACAAATCTTGAAAAAAAAACACACATCTAACAAATCTTGAAAAAAAAAACACACATCTAACAAATCTTGAAAAAGAAAAACACACATCCAACAAATCTTAAAAAATATATATACATCCAACAATTTTTTTAAAAATATATATATACATCCAACAATTTTTTTTAAAAAAAATACATCCAAAAAAATCTTTATAAAAATTAAAACCGACCAATCTTTTATAAAAAAAAATTTAACACAACAAATTAAAAAAAAAATCCAACAAATCTAGAAAAAAAACACACATCCAACAAATCTTAGGGAAAAAAACAAACATCCATCAAATGTTAGAAAAAAAATATATACATCCAACAAGTGTCTTGTCTCTAATAATACACAAATCTAACAAATCTTATACTCATTTAACAAATCTACAATAAAAATAACTACAATCACAAGAAACTAGTGAAAAAACGGTTTAAAAAAACTCACGAATTTGACAAAATTTGGTGGTCCTCAAATGTGATGGACTTTTGTGTATCCAACAGCCACAAAACACTCTCTTTGCTCCAATGCCAACAAAGATCAAGCTTGCTACCTCAAATGGCGACAAAAAACTTCAAGTGGGACTACAAAATAAGAGAAATAAGATTGTGGGTTGATATGCAACTGATTAGTCATAGGATTGTTTAGTTCTACCTTGCTCGAGGAATAACAAGATTTAGGTTGAGGGTTGTGATAGGACCTATAAAGTCCTATTTAATCACACTTATTTCTCGTTAGTTAAAAGGATTTTATGTGTTTTATTATTATTTTTTAGGGATTCAAGACATTCTCATGTTTTGGAGAGTTTGCAACATTTCAAAGTTAACTCGGACCAAATCGGAGGTGATTCGAGCAACATAATTTCTATACCAAATTTGACTGATCATATCATGATATTTTGAGATTCAAATATATTCGAATTTAGTGTCAAATTGAAGCTTATTGAATTATCTTTCCAACGGTATAAGACTCATTGCATTCCAATAAGTATAATGAAAGTTATGGCATTTTGAGTGATTACTGCTCCAGCTCGAAAACTGCCATACCCGAGAATACTTTGTGCCAACTTCCGTTCCTATTATCTTGCTGATCATGTTTTGGAATGTAACGTCCAGCTTATTTTAGGGGCGTAAATTTTTGAAATTTTAGAATTTAGTTGAATATTTTCCTCAATTGAGTATTATAAGTTGGGTTATTTGGAAATTTGAAATAGAAATGGCCATATTTGGAATGGAAAAAGGTTGTTAAGGGCTTATTTGGAAAGTAGTTAAAAGTTTAAAAAATAAATAAATAAAAATGAAAACTTTGGACAAGCCTTCTACCTTATCTTCTTCTTCTCCTTATCCCTTCTCTCTCTCTCCCGATTTGTTTTCTTTTTTCTCTCCATCTCTCTCTCTACCCGAGACCACCTCCATCTTCTTTTTCTTCTTCTTCATCTTCATCTTCTTCCTCTACTCCTCCGCCTGCAAACCTCACGAGCTGCACGGATTTTCCGCGAACCCACCACCCATTGCCATTTGGCACACGCCCAAAACTGTCATCTGTTGCATCCTGCTCGGCTTGTCGTCGCCGCACGTCCAATTGCAGACCGCCGGCTTCTTCCCTCTCTTTCACGCGTTCTGCACAAACAGCAAGGAAGAGGAGTCTGTTTTGTGTCAATTCTGACAAGCTCGATGGTTGTACAACTGTATATGATCTCTATTTGGAGTGGGTAAGCATTTCGAAGTTTAATTTCAAACTATTGGTTGGATATGTTTGTGAATTTGAGATACCCAGAAAGTTTTTGTGCTAATTTTAGATTACCCATAGCCTTTGGATATTAAATACGTGAATTTAGACCCCTTTGGAGTCAAACCAACAAGCTTTTGGATCGTGGGTAAGTGTTCCAACAACGATTCGAATTGATTTATGGGTGTTAAACTGAGTTTTAAAGGCCTTTTTGTAGAATTTAGGGATTGTTTTAGTGTTCTATAATTTACCCTTAATGCGTGAGACCTTAAGCAAGGTTACCCATTATTTTAGGAGGCCGGGTTGTCGAGTTCGAACCTATTTGACATCCAATTCAACAAGTATGAGTGTTGTTGGACTTTGTTTGGCGATTCAAGATCGAGTATTCGAGTTCGAGGCCTTTTGAACCTTGAAGTAATTGGTAAGTAGTTATTTGGATTTAAGCTTCTTAAAGTTCCTTATTTTGACTTTAATGTATGTTTGAGAATTTGTCAAATGTGATTGGGTGCTTGAAGATTTTCGTTATGAAGCTTGTAATGGTTAGTGATTGGTGTGGAAGTCATTTTGAGTTACAAATGGCCTAAGTATGTGATTATGATGAAAATAGTGGCTTAAAGTTTCGAGTTATTGTAGTTAGCTTGTATAAAACCTTAAAAGTTTGCTTAAGGTTGTAATTGTATGAGTTTGGGCGTGTTTGTGATGATTTATGGAAAATCATACTTGCCTAAATATGGTTATGGGGAGAATGGCGTGGTTGGCTAAATTAATATAAGGATTTTCGGGATGGGCTTAAGATTGCCTAGATTTGTTGTTATTCTTGTTAAAGGTTTCAAAGTTATAAGCAAATGAATGAATTTGATTATAGTTTCCCTTGTAAGCATAAATGTATGGATGGTTGTTTTAAGTTGAATGTTCTTAGGTGTTTGGATTGTCTGAGGTGGTTGGTTGGTTGGCTACAGAATGCTGAATACTTGAGCTTGTAAACTGTATGGTTGGCTAGGGTTATTCCTTTGGGTTCTAGTTTGGGTTAATGGCTGTTTTAGAACACCTTAAAAAAAGTTTACATAAATGGAGCATACAAGATCGTTGACAAATACGGCTTAAGAATCGGCCCCATCAATGGAAAGTTTCTCAAAAAAATTTATGCATAAAATGTAAACATTCCTAATCGTAAGAGTATAAACTACATATTGCTCCTGGCCCGCATGAGCTTAAAATGTGAATGGCCCAAAAAAAATAAATACTTTTGAACTACGTTATGACTTGATCCCCCTTCATCATAAGGGTATGTAGGCAGCTTAAATGAAATTTTAAGTTCAGTCATAAAATTTTTTTTAAAAAAGTTATCCATGAACAAGGCTCTAATATTTTATTGATTGAACAAGAAAGAACGACAAATAGATGATTCGCCTAACAAGATCAAGGAATGAAAAATAGAGTCAACAAAAAAAAATACATTTACATAAACAAAAGAACAGAAACTGATCAAATCAAGGCTTCCACTTGTAGTTCCTCAGCTCTTCACGCGTAGCCTCTAAGTTTTCATAGATTAACGCCAAGTTTTTAGCATCTTCCTCGACCATAATGGGGGCACAATCAATACTACCGATCTCATCACGGAGTCGGGTCACCTCGAGCCCCTGCTATTCTAAGATTTTCTCCTTCTCATGAATCAAACTAGAGAGCTTCTCGGACTCGTCTTTTTCATTTTGTAACTTAGCTTCTAGTTTCTTTATCTTCAGTGATGATTGCGTAAACTGTTGCTGTAGCACATCATTTTCCTTAAGTAATTGGCTTTTCACAAGCTGTACTTTCTCTAATTCAGAATTTTTCACCCCTAGCTAGTAATCTCGACTTGTCGAAGTCAATTGGGTGGAATATGTGAACACAATTCCTCATCCACAATGGGGCACACTCAATACTACCGATCTCATCACGGAGTCAGGTCACCTCAATCCCCTGCTGTTCTAAGGTTTTCTCCTTCTCATGAATCAAACTAGAAAGCTTCTCAAACTCGGCTTATGCATTTTGTAACTTAGCTTCTAGTTTCTTTATCTCCAGTGATGATTGCTTAAATTGTTGTTGTAGCGCATCCTTTTCCTTAAGTAATTGGCTTTCCACAAGCTGTACTTTCTCTAATTTAGAATTTTTCTCCCTTAGTTGGTGATCTCGACTTGTCGAAGTCAATTAGGTGGAATATGTGAACGCAAGTTTGTTGTACGTCTCCACCCTCTTGAAATAATCACCTATGAGATTCTAGAGGAAAGTCAAATTGTTCATCCGATCCCTGAAATGGCATCGAGTATCTTATGTGTTTCGGGCACAAGACTAGCGACATTTTCAAAGGATGTGCATAAATTTTTTTGTTGCACAACTTCTGATAACTCTCCAAATGAGAGTTATTAGCTAGTCCTTTATGCCTAAAGTTCTTTTATTTGAGTTTAATGCTAGTATTTTCATGCTTGGAGTCTCCTAAAACTATTGTTATTGAAATAGCTTCTTTGGATATTCTTAATTGTTGTATTTACGTAAATGGGAGCTAAAAAAAGCACTAAATTAAGTTAATTTGGTGTTGCAGGTCGTAATTTAAATACTCTATCAGCAGAACTATGAGAGAGCATTTGTCCAGCAAAGAAATTGCTGGAGCAAATTATTCGACATTTTAAGTTACAAAAAGATAGCACATCATGAGAAAATAATTCATTAATTGAGCTGGTGTAAATGAACCAAAACGACTTCATCCATCAAATGAGAAGTCGCCACGCGTCTTGTTTGACCTAAGTAGCCCTAAAATCAAGAGGGGCATCAGTATTTAAAGCAAGCAGTCGTCTTTAGGAAAGGAGAGACCTAATTTGAGAGGCAGAAATCGAATTTTGAGAGGAAGAAGTCGACAAAGGGGCTGAAGGAAGAAAACCCAAGTAGAAAAGGAGCTGGAGATAAGAGAAATCATCATCAAGAGCTTTTATTTCGGGTTTTTCTTCTCCATTCTATTGTTTTCTTTTACTTTTGATTTCTCTTGTAATTAGATTCTACATTATGGTGTTTTACTGCAGTTTTCCTTTATTTTCAGCTTGTAATATGAACTAAATCACCTTTGGGTGAGGATTAGGAATGTGGTATTAATCTAAATAAGGGGTTGAGGCTCAGCTCTTTTCAATCTGGTTTTAGAATGTTTTTATTATTTACGCTCGATTTCGTTTGGCCAACCATTTTGGGCATTGTCTCCTTGAGTTATGGGAAAAATAGGGGAGGCCGATTACTCAAAACCACATTAGCTCATTGTTTGGGTTAGTAGCTAGCTAAGTGGGGAGGTTAGGAATAACAACCCACCTAATGCACATTTACTCCAGCTTAATTTGGCGTGGGTTAATGGGAAATAAACCACAAATTATTGGAAATCTGGGAGGATTCCACGTTTATTGTTGTGTGGGTTGAGGGAGCAAAGTTCTTGCAGCAGCATTCTTATTTCGAGAAAATACAGACAATTCTTAATCCAAGCCTGTTTCACATATCTTATTACAAGTTTTTCTTGCACTTTTTGTTTGAGCATTTTCTGAGTTTTATTCTCTTGCTATTTCTTTTATTTCGTTGAAGCATGACTAGATTAGATTTTAACCTAATTTTAATTATTTGGTTACTGTGTTGAGTTCACTAAAAATTAGGTTTAGCTTAGTAAATTCTCTTGCACTAATCGTTGTGGATAACGATAATTTACTTATCACTTGCTGCAATTATTGTGTACACTTGCACATCCTCGTGTAAATTGTTTTAAGAAAATTAAGCTACACATTAGAAGGCAACAAGTTTTTGTCCACATGCCTTTGGCTACATGTTGCTTGAAACTGGAAATCACAAGGTCAGCGAAAAACTGGGAAGTTTCAGGATCGCCAGCAGTGGGTTTCTAGTGAGTTTGTTGAGAGCTCCCAGAAATTTGGAGAGGGTGACAAGAGTTTGTAGCTCGTTCCGATGATATCAATTTGGAAGTGCTCGCACGCTCGATAGCATTGTCAACAGCATTAGGGCCCGTTAATGATTCCTCGCTATGCTTCTGCTCGATTTTGCGACGGACATCATCCAGAGGAGACTACAAAAAAACACACACATAATGAGAGCAATGAAAAAACACTTGATAATCATTTGATGGAAAAGAAAAATTCACTAACCAAGAGCAGGGGTTGAGTGGAAAATTGCGAAGCACTCGCGACCCCTTCAAAAAAATTGTCTATACCGGTAAGAGACACTTTCGACTTTTTCGGCGCCCTTTTCCAACAATGGTCTTAGGTGCTACTGTGGCTTGATTCACCATGTTTTGAATTATCTTGTTTAGGGGCGATGGCATCATTCTCAGGCAAGCGTATCTACTTACCACCATGATCACCCCTAGTGCTCTTGGGTAATTTAGGGCGGGCTGGAGAAGGAATTGCACTACCTATTAACTTATGCGCGTTCTCCTCAAAGTAATCACCAGGCTTCTCCAACCACTACCTTTTATAATGCTAGGAAACCTGTGTATGTGGGTCTAACGTGCGAGCTGGAAAATACACACGAGACAACGTGCTACCCTTGGTGCAGATCCTCCAATGGCGTAAAATATTTTCCAGGCAAGGGTATGTAGGTCTCCTCCTAAATCATTTGGCATATCTTGGTAAAAGCCAAACTGCCGACCGAATCAATAAGGACTATAAGATTCGATAATTAATAGGTCCCCGCATCACGATCATAAGTATGATGAGCGAAGGCTAGGAAAATATGAAGATTGAGAAAAGGATAGGGCGTTGTTGTCTTCCAAAAGCTAGTGCTTATTTCTACCTTGAACATTTGCATGCCATATAATGGTTGTGCCCTTGTGGATTAATTCGCGAGCATCGAAATCCCCAAAGTATTTTGAGCCACCCTCGCAGGAAAAATCAACCATCTTAGGGCCCCAGACCTCCACTGGGACAAAGTAGTGCGTGTTGAAGTAATGGGCTAGCCAACCATAAATATAGTGTATGGGTAAGCAGACTTCCATGCTTCTGATCTGATTAGTAGCCTCCATTATTCTGCCTAGTCCGTGATATATATTAGCCAAAGTCGAGACGCCAAGGCTAAATATCTGTCCTTCAGCCATTAGACTAGCAACCCTAAAGACTCTAGGGAAAAGAAGTTAAACTCCCTTACGAGGGAACAAGAAGATGCACAACCAACAGGACAGAAAGGCAGCTAGATATGTCTTTTCACGCCATTCATCTGTCACATCGAGATCCTGAAATAATTTGTACTCTTTGCTAGTCCAGTCTTGAGGTTTGATCTTGGTACCATCCGGGTTGTGAGTAAGCTTGGAACGAGAAGACTTTTTCTGGTTTCGTGGGGGAGGTTTCTTGTACCTCGGAATGCCCTTAAACCAAAAGGAAATCCAAGACCCTATAGACACATGAGCATCAGTCTTTGAGGATGACCCTCGTTCATTCTTCGAAGAGACTATTAGGTGGTATGCTTCAAAAAGATGCTCACAGCTTTTTGGAAGGTACTTATGCTTGCTCCGCGACCCAGTTAGTTCTTGCAAGCAAGGAATAACCTCCTCGTAAAACTTGCCTTTAATTGGGAGACCGCCAAAAGTCCATAAATCCCACAGAGAGATAGACAATTCATTTGCGACAGTGTGGAGAGTATTTGTTGTAGGATACCAACCTTCAAGGAAAGCTCGAACTACGTCATTATTGCGGTCGTAAGTATAGAGGGAGACCTTCATAACTTTAAAAAGGCAAGCATGATAAAGTAGTTGTTCGTTTCGACCGACTACAAATTCGAGCCTCCCAATAACATGGAGTGAAAGTAAATTCTCCAAGAATCTTCATTATGGGGTTCCAACGAGTTTTTCCTTCTATCAAGCGAAGCCCCAAGGTTAACTCTGGGCCTCAATTATGGGCTTTATTGTGGATAGAAGATTTCAAAATTCATACTTTGTTGTCTGGATTTAAAGACTTCTCTGTTGACAGTTCAAATGGAAAGACAACACCCAAGTCAAGCCATAAAGGTGAAAGAGGACTAGACATTGGCTCCTCAGCGATAAGGGTAAACGCATTTTTAATCCGTTGATCCTTATCCTTCAGAATGACAAGATGTTTCTGCCCTGAAGAGATGTGTTCGACAAAGTGCACCATGATTCTAAAAAAGAAAGAGAAAAGTTTAGTCATACAAAAGAAGATTATAAAAAAGGGTAAAAGAAAAGAAATCATAAATGGACTATAAAAAAAGGGAAAGAAAGAAACAAAAATGGGAGAGTTCCATTCTGATGCAAAGTAAAGGATGAAAACTTAGGGCACAATCACCGTTACTCGTGATGGCCCTACTATGTATCACCCATGCACTTGCTTCTGTCTTCGAGTTTGAGGTTCTGAGGCTGCATAATGTTCTGTTACGAAGTAAAGGATGAACACTGAGGGCACAATCATCGTTACTCATGTTGGCCCTACTATGTGTCACCCCTACACTTGCTTTTGTCTTCCAATCGGAGGTCACATAATGTTCTCGCAAGGGATGAACACTGAGGGCATACTCACGGTTACTCGTGTTGGCCCTCTTTGTGTCACCCCTACACTTACTTCTGTCTTCCAATCGGAGGTCGCATAATTTTCTCGCAAGGGATGAGCACTAAGGGCATAATCACCGTTACTCGTGTTGTCCCTACTATGTATCACCCATGCACTTGCTTCTATCTTCAAGTTGGAGGTTCTGAGGCTGCATAATGTTCTGTTACGAAGTAAGAGATGAACACTGAGGGCACAATCATTGTTACTTGTGTTGGCCCTACTATGTGTCACCCCTACACTTGCTTCTGTCTTCCAATCGGAGGTCGCATAATGTTCTCGCAAGGGATGAACACTGAGGGCATAATCACCATTACTCATGTTGGCCCTACTATGTGTCACCCCTACACTTGCTTCTATCTTCAAATCGAAGGTTGCAGAATGTTCTATTGCAAAGTTGCGAGGTAAGGGATCAAACTGAGAAAACTGAGGAACCGAACCAAATTGATCCAAATTGACTGGTTTGGTTCGGTTATTTAAAAAAAATAGGTTTCTAGATTTATAACTTTAAAAAATCATAGAATTTGGTTCGGTCCACGGTTTGAAACTTGAAAAATCGAACTGAACCGAAGATTATTATAAAAAATTAAAGAAACCCTAAACCCAACCAAAAAAAGCCTAGCCCACAAAGAAAAACAATTTTATATTTGCCTATTTCTCTCTCCCAAGTCACAAATCACTCAAAGTACTTACGTAATCCAATGTATTTTTCTTTTTCAATACACCTTTTCCTCTCTTTCCTCTTTTCTCGTGCAAGCTAGACTAACCCTAACTTAAATTTTCTTTTTTTTTTCCTCATGTTTTGTTATCTTCTTCTCTTCTCCCTTTTCATCTATTACTCTTTCTCTCCTCCTTATTACTCTATTCTCTCACACAACTCACAGCGACGACACAACTCATGGCAGTAGCAATGACGGTAGCAGCAGTGGCACAATCCACAGTGGTGTTGTAACCCACGATAGTCTTTTGTCCTTCTCCTCTTGCTATCTTCCACTTTCTTTTGTCATTGGCCGCACAACCGTTGTTCTCTCGCCGGAAACCTTCCTTTTAAGCCAGCGTCGTTTGATCTCTTGTTGGCCGTCACCCTTGATATTCATTCAAAAAATTGGGTAACAACCGAAATCAAACCGAGTAAACCGAAAGTGAACTAGTTTGGTTTTGAACCAAAACTAACGAGTACTTCGGTTTACTCGGTTTAGCTATTTCATAAATCGAGGGGTACGATTTGGTCCTTGGTTTCATCCAAAATCGGACCAAACCGAATTGTGCACACCCCTAGTGGTGGTTGCCTTTTATAAGCCTTTGGTTAGAGTTCCTACCAAAATCAATGTGAGGAGCTGTTGCAAGTATCAGTGCCTTGGTTTAAGGAAGAAGATTGCATATTCCATCAATCCCTGAAATCATGTTCAATCTATTGCTTGGTTGTTTTACGACTGCAACTTGCCTCATGAACTCATGGAATAAACTCAAGTTTTAGAGCTAAATAACCCTCATAAATGTAAAAAAACATAAGCGATCATTGTCATCAGTCTAACAACAATGTATAAAACAAAGAAAGTTCAAACATTTATATAACAAGAAAGGACGAAATGATTGTCTAAAAAGAAAATTTGGCACATGTGTCTCAAGTATTCCCTTATCGCCTTCAGCTTAGTCTATACACGTTGATCAATACGACCAACGCATTCCATCAGGTAGTCGAGGCGGTCCTTGATGGCCTAAAGATCTTCCTTATACACTTTCGTTTTATTCTTCTCCTTCCTTTTAGAGGTGGAAGGGACATCATTTCGGTCTTCTACCAACCGCATAGGGACCTCCATGTCATCCCTTTGATCGACTTCTCCAACCACTAAGCCATCTTCCTGATCCTCCTCGATGTTCCTTAAAATGATGTATCGAGGTCATCCTTATCATCCTCATTCTCAAGGGCACTAAAGCTTATATCCCCAACCATATCGGCATCCTACTCCATCTAACATCATGCTCCTGTTGGGTATCATGTCCCTCAGTTGATGCAACCTTTCGAGGGACCACCGCGGGTGGGGGTGCAACATCTATCTCGTTGCTTCGTTCCTCATTGTAAAGAAGTTCTACATCCTTCATCACCAGTCCCGATGTAACCTCCATCTGCACATAATAACATGAAAACATGAGTTATATGTTCATAAAACATTACCCAACATTGATGATAAAATTATATTTAATTAAGGAATTAATTAAATTTGCAAAAATTTCTAAATTAAATTATGGAAAATCCAAGTACACAAGTGGGTTACTTGGAATTTGGAAGGTAAAAGCCTGAATTGAATGCCTCAATTAGCAAAGCCCAGGGCCAGTCCAAATGGCTAGGCCCAAAGTCTAAGCCCAGTCCAAAAGGTCAAGCTCAAAGTCAACCAAGCTTAGTCCAAATGGATAATCCTAAAGTCCAAGCCCAGTCCAAAAGGTCAGGCTCAAAGTCAACCAAGCCCAGTCCAAAAGGGCTGGCCCAAAGTCAACCAGACACAGTCCAAATGGCTAGGCCCAAAGTCAACCAGGCTCAATCCAAAAGGGCTGGCCCAAAGTCAACCAGTCTCAATCCAAAGGGTTGGCCCAAAATCAATTGGGCTCAGTCCAACAAACCCAAGCCCACTTGGAGGCCTTGAGGAACTTTATAAATAGAGAGGTTTATCCTTCATTAGAAATGTTCAGAACTGAAGAAGCTCAGAGAGAATTTAGAAACAAAGTTCAGAAGACTCGAGAAGCTCCTGAAGATCAAACACCGTCTGAACGAAGAACACGTTACGGAGATCAAGAACACTCCAAGAATCCATTGAAGTTTCAACCTCAAGAATAAGTTTTTCAGCCCTCGAGCAAAGCATACAAGCATGAGAAAGAATCAGAGGATCAAATACTAGAGATTGTACTCACTATACTGAAATTAATACAAACACAAGTTATTTACACGTGCTAAATTTCCTTGCCAAAATCTGGTGTGAACAGGTGGCATTAGAGTTAATAGTAGTCTTATCGACATTTCTTTTCAATTTAAAAACACCTCTTTGTCACTAAATTTGCTAATAAATATTAAGATTATTTTATGTGTGTGTACTGTTTGGAGGTTGCTTTCTACTTTCACCTCACATCTCGATACAGTGGAACATGTAACACATTTGTTGTCTCATCAACTACTGAGACAACTACTTTTGTTACTATAATTATATTATAGCCTAAAAGAATGCAACAACATGCATTTTTCTTGTCCAAATGAATATTAATTTATGAGTATGAACGACATTTCATTAATAAATCTAATAACATGTTATATGGCTATTTCGACTTCTACTTTTTTCCTTGAATTCAATAATGTGTGCAAAATAAGATTTGAGCTTCTGACGTTTTTGGTCGGCTACACTCAGGTTGACTCCAACTTCTACTCATTGATAAAGCTTTTTCATATGAATGCTCACTGTGATTGAACAAAATGATCATATATATATATGATTGGACTTTGTACGTACTTTCTTAAATTTCATCTTGCTAGTTTATTAGCATACCAGACACTGTACTTATTAATTTATTGTATTCTTATAAAAGAATGTTAAATTAAAATTGATTATATTCTTAAAAAAGGTAATCGTTGGACAGATTTATTTTAAATTTATAATTATTTTTTGAATTTTAAAAAACAACATATAATTTTTTTGTTAAAATTAGTTGAACTTTTAAAATATAAAATTAGATGCAGTCTATTACTAACAAAATCCTATTCTAAAAATTAATAACAAATGCATGAAATATCTCACAAATTAACTTTGTTATATATATATATATATATATATATTTCTGTTTTTTCTTTCAATAATAGTAATGATGTCTAAATATAAAATTCAAACTCTATATGAATTATTAATTATATATTAGGATATAATTCGTTATTAAAATTTTCTTGATTATTTTGTAATACCTTAATAAAAACATTATGATTATGTTTCTAATATTGAAATTTAATTTTCAAAAGAATTTCTAATTATGAAGAAAAATATTATTTTAAAAGTTTTTGTAACGACCCTAACCCATACGACTCTCTAAACGTAGAAACACGATTGAGTTACCACGCTCATGCTCGAAATTTTGGCAGCATGACGATGTAACTACGAAAAAACCAAAATTTTCAATGACATGATAAGAATAAAAACACTTCTAAATTCCAGATAAAACACTCAGCATCCAACAAACTACGACAAGATATGTTGAGCTCAACCATCAGACATAAGAATCTAAGAAACTCTAACCAAATACACTGAAAAAAGAGATATTTAAACTTTAAAGACCAACATTACAACAAAGAACAAAACTACAAAACTAATAGCTAATACAAGGAAAGGAAATTTGGTGGAGTCTCCATAGCCTCATCAAGTCATCGCTTCTGTCACCCGCCCCGAGAATGTACACCATCTGCAAAACACAAACAAAGTAGCACGAGTGAGTATAAACATACTCAGTAAGTAGCCCACTTAGGGTCCAACACTCATATTCACATCACAAAAGTTGTCCTGGCACGCACAGTGTCACGGTCATGCTTGTCCAGGGCGTGTTGCCCGTAGCCGCATGCCCATTCCAACCCCTTTTTATCATGCTTTCATTGTATATATTTCATGTTGCTTAATAGTTAGTTTTCCTTGTACTTTTTGAGGCCGATGACTCCTCGCCATTTTCATGTTCAAGCGTGTCACAATGTAAAATCCTAGAATGTACTATAGGGGGGTATGACTAGTTGTCCATCCTTCCTACCAGGAGTTATATGCTATCTAAGCTGTTGTTGACTCTTCTCTTGCTTACTAGCCTATAACATTTGCATGCACAAACGCTTTCCAAAACGTTTTCCAAAAGCTTTCTCTAACCACGTTTTCTAAAACATTTTCTCTACAAACGGGGTGGAGGTTTGGTAATACAGCCCTTGGGCCATTGACGACCCTCTTTCGAATTGGCTTACTTGTTCAAGGGCGAGAACAAGTACCGCACGTTCGCTTCATGACCTTAGAAAGGTGCGACCGTGTCAGTTGGTATCAGAGCCAAGTTGGCTTATTGAAACAGAATCAGTAAACATGTCTGCAGGCAAACAGATGGGCAAGTCAGACAAAGAACGATTGACCGAAATTGATGAGCAGTTACTCTTCTTAGTAGAAGTCCCTGATAATGTCTGATTTTTGGAATCTCGGCTAGAGGAGATTGCCTCCAAAGCCGACAAGATCGATGCGGTGACTGGCCTTTTGGACGGGATGCCCGTCAAAGAATTGATGGTGAGGGTTGAGACCCTAGAAGACAAAGCTGAAATAGTTAATATCACAAAAGAGGAAGCAATTTTGGATTTTAAGCACTCAAATTACATCAATTTGATCAAACAAACAGCATACTTAAAAATGAAAAAACAGAGAATAAGAACACATACCTTTGTAGCTCAAAATTCTCTTAATCCGTGGGTAATTTCTAATCACAAACACTTTGTGGGTCACCCTTAGAGTCTTCCGTGGGATCCTTAATTGAGAGAATTTTTAGAGACAGAGAGCAAAGGTCTAAAAAAAAAAACACAGCAGTTTTTTTTTTCTTATTCTTCAAAAACCATCCTCCTCACTTGTGTTTCTTTGCTAATTAAACCCATTAACCAGCTTCATCAAGCTTGCCAAACTTGACAACACAAAGATGAGAAGGATTAATCAAGGAGGTGGCCATTTTTGGTGAATTTGAAAAAACAAGGAGGTTATTCATCAACAAATGAATTTGGTCCAAAATTCATTCCTAAATGAATTTGAATTTCCTCTTTAATTTTAATTCAAAATTAATATAAAATTAATTTTAAATTAAAATTAATTTTAAATAATTATTTAATTTAATATCAAATATCAAATTAAATAATTGAACCAATCCCGATTTCTCAAATCGTACGTTCGAACATGAATCCTTATTCATGTTTTAAACCAAACCAATATTTAAATCAAATTTAAATATGTCCACCTCTTCTTTATCATAGTTTAATTCATAATTAAGCTATGAAACGTTAAGTATATCGCATATAATTAACGTTTTCTCCCAAAACCGAATTGAACAATTCAAATTCTTTTCTCTCAAATTGTTACAAGGCTTAGTCTGAGCTAGTAAGGAGAACCTAATGGACCTACAAATCATGAGCTCCAACTATACGAGATTAATCGGCCAAACTCTTTAGCCTAGCTAATCAACATTCATTAACCACCGGGACACTTCACTAAAACCCAGTGGCTGCACTCTCCTCACTGTAGATATATTTCTGTCTACTCGATATAAGCATGATTAGTAAGTCGATCCTTCATAGGTCGTTCATAATTACAGCTGGGTCAAATAAACCGTTTTACCCCTGTAATTACTTATTGTTCCTTAAGTCCCACTGATCCTCTAATGAACAATTAGTTTGTGGTCCGACCAACAAACCGAATCCCTCTCGGGCCAACGAGAGGGTGGGCCCATTGTTCAAGACCCGGAGTCAGCACTTAAGGAAACAACCTCTCTACTAAACCCTAAAGCGAGTAGGAGTGAATTCCATCTCGCATGACTATGTTCCCAACTATCTGCCCGATCTTATCCCCAAAATGGGAGGCTTATTGAGTCGGCGATCTCGAGCCACTCTCACCCATGCAAATCTAAGGATAATCCCGAATAAACAGAAGTTCATAGCACACTCAAGATTAAGATCGAGTAGCCTAGGTCATCGTAAGAAAATAGTCAGTTAAAACAGTAAACGGAGTTAAAAAGTCTAAGTGACTATTTCGCGGTCCAGTCTTAGGCAAACTCATTGCATAGGACGCCCCCACTTTCATGTCTCCACATGAACGATTCAGGATCACATCGTTAGTACTATACAAAGTGGGCCGCGTCCATAGTGTCCCCAAGATAAGGTACCCAGCCCTATCCCTATACTATAGATCATTCTGGCTATTACTCGAACTTGATCCACTTTGATGTCATACATAAAGTTCAAGTATACATCTTATAGTCCAGGGTTCTTATTTCATTGGATTTGGGTTATGGAATACACAATCCACTTTATTCAATAACAACTTTATTGCAAAATAGAATATACATTCAGTTTACAAAACCACGAGTTTTAGGACACAAAACCCAACAAAAGCTACACGATCTAGTAGCTTCGAGCGAGGGGACAGCTCGTCGGGCTCTGTTGCCCATATAGAAGAACGCGTTGATGGTTTTGACAACTCACAAAAAGTATTAGGTCAAATGATTGCAGACCTTTTCGAGGATGTAAAAGCTGCCCTCGACGTTGTTAGAGGCGAAGTGGAGGAGCTAAACGCCAAGATCAATCTCACCATGAGAGCGGTGGGAAACCAAGCCCCAACTGGGGGAGTAGTCCAAGTGAATAAAGTGAAAGTTCCGAGGCCAAAACCCTTCTGTGGGGTTCGAGATGCAAAAGCGCTCGAGAACTTCATCTTTGACCTCGATCAATATTTTAGAGCCACGAATACAGTAGCTGATGAGGAGAAAGTTACGTTAGCAACCATGCATCTAGCTGAACATGCAAAACTATGGTGGAGATTCAAATACATGGACATTCAAGAGGGCCGACGCATAATAGATACTTGGGAAAGGCTGAAACAAGAACTTCGTTCTCAGTTCTTTCCAGAACATGTCGAGATCCTGGCAAGGAGGAAGTTGCGGGAGTTAAGACAAATAGGCAATGCCAGGGATTATGTGAAACATTTTTCTGGGTTGATGCTCGATATTCGCGATATGTCCGAAAAAGACAAAGTTTTCTGTTTTGTCGAGGGTCTGAAGCCATGGGCGAAATTGAAACTATACGAACAAGGAGTACAAGATCTTGCAACTACTTACGCCATAGCAGAACGCTTGTTTGACCTTAGTTAAGATCCGCCCCAGGATGTAAGGCGAAATCAGGCTTCCTCTAGCGGGGGGCACAGAAGTTACCAACACGGCCCCCCCAAAAGTGGGGGAGGAGATAGACCAGGAGGGGGAGACCGTAGACTCTTTTAGCAAAGAAGCGATGTTAACAATTGGCGAGGACCCAACCCACCGTACCAACCTAGGCCTTATCTTGGCCCATTTACCTGATCATTTGCAAAGGGAATCATCGAGTGAGGGAGTGTCTGAATAGGGTAGCTCTCCAAGCCTTCACAGCTACCCTCACAACGAATAGAGAAATCGAAACAGAGACGCAAGAAGCCGAGGCACCACAAAATGAAGGCGATGACAACCTTCGTATGGGGGCCCTGAAATTCCTGTCAGCACTTCAAAAGAAAACGGATGAGATGAAAGAACCACTGGAATGTGGTCTTATGTACGTAGACGCGTGGCTTAACCACAGAGTGGCTAAGAACACCATGGTAGACTCTAGGGCTACCCACAACTTTATGACCGAAGCTGAGGCACGACGGCTGAACCTTAACTGAAGTGGAGACACTGGGAAGATGAAAGCCGTCAATTCGGCAGCCCTGCCAATCGTCGGAGTATCAAAGAGAGTCGCAATAAGGTTGGGAAATTGGAGTGGACAAGTGGACTTCATGATAGTCAAGATGGATGACTTTGATGTTGTGTTGGGCATGAAATTTCTTCTAGAACACAAAGTCATCCCGATGCCCCTTGCCAAATGCTTAGTGATCGCAGGGTCAAACCCCAGAGTAGTTCAGACAAGGCTCAAACAGCCAAATGGGGTGAAAATGATATCAGCCCTCCAGCTGAAGAGGGGTCTCGCACACGATGAGCCCACCTTCATGGCCATTCTCATGGTTGATAATGAAGAAGCGACAGAACTAGAGCCTTAAGAGATCCAACAAGTGTTAAACAAATATGGTGATGTTATGCCAGACAGTCTGCCGAAAGCCCTGCCCCCGCGTCGGAGGATAGACCATGAGATCGACCAAGTGCAAGACCGCTTGCAAAGAATGCACATCGCATGGCCCCTGCGGAGTTAGCTGAACTTCGAAAGCAGCTAGATGAGCTGTTAAGCGAGGGCTTCATTAAGCCTGCAAAGGCTCCCTATGGGGCCCCAGTGTTGTTCCAGAAGAAAAAGGATGGTAGCCTCCGCCTGTGTATTGATTATCGCGCTCTAAATAAGCTCACAGTGCGCAACAAGTACCCTTTGCCCATTATCACATACCTGTTTGATCGGCTCCATGGGGTGAAATACTTTTCAAAGCTGGACCTTCGGTTGGGATATTATCAAGTATGCATCGCCGAAGGAGATGAACCAAAGACAACCTATGTCACCAGATATGGGGTCTTCGAATTTCTAGTAATGCCCTTTGGCCTTACGAACGCCCCATCCACTTTTTTCACCCTGAAAACCAAGTTTTCCATGAGTACCTCGATAAGTTCGTGGTAGTTTACCTAGACAACATAGTGGTCTATAGTTCGACGATGGAAGACCACCGAATTCACCTGCAGCTAGTCTTTGAGAAATTGAGAAGGAACCAGCTGTATGTGAAGCGAGAAAAGTGTTCGCTCGCTCAAGAGCGTATCAACTTCCTTGGGCACGTGATTGAATGCGGGCGTATCAGTATGGAAGATGGAAAGATCTCAGCCATCAGAGATTGGAGTGTGCCCACTTCCTTGACAGACTTACCCTCCTTCCTCGGATTAGCCAATTACTATAGGCGATTCGTTGAAGGATTTTCAAAACTAGCTGGACCGTTGACGAAATTGCTGAAGAAAGAAAATAGTTGGAGTTGGACTCTAGATTGTCAGGCTGCTTTTGACGGTTTGAAGAAGGCCATAATCGAAGGGCCGGTACTTGGAATCGCAGACGTAACCAAACCCTTCGAAGTTGAGACAAATGCATCGGATTATGCTTTGGGTGGTGTCCACCTACATGATGGACATCCCATTACCTATGAGAGTAGGAAGTTAAATGACGCTGAAAGAAGGTATGCAGCGTCCGAGAAAGAAATGCTAACAGTGGTTCATTGCCTCAGGGCCTGGAGACACTACCTCCTAAGGGCCAAGTGATAGCATTAATTTAGTGCTATATTTATGCCCAATTATTGGCTAGTTTTGGTATTGAATTAGTGGACTTTGAAGTATATTTCTCTTGATTTTGTAGAAACTGAGCTAATGAAGCAAAAT
The DNA here is from genome assembly GCA_033996785.1 of Trichosanthes truncata. Taxonomy (NCBI): domain Eukaryota; kingdom Viridiplantae; phylum Streptophyta; class Magnoliopsida; order Cucurbitales; family Cucurbitaceae; genus Trichosanthes; species Trichosanthes truncata. The sequence continues at coordinate 77,796,771 of JAWPNB010000003.1, forward strand.
CAAGTGTTCGAGATTACTTTGATGGATATTGGAGTCGTTTAGAGCTTTATTGAAGATTCAAGAAGAGAAGAGAAAATTAATAAAATGTTAGGCAAGAAAGTTTTTATTTTGAAACTCCAAGTTTAAGACTTTCAAGTTGAAAGCTTTAATAAAAAAATAAAATAAAATAAAATAAAATAAAAAAAATTCTCGGCCCCTAGGCGCCCAAACCAGCGCCCAGGCGCCCGAGACAGAAGCAGAAAACAGAGGCACAGCGCCTAGGCGCTGTTTGGGCGCCTAGGCGCTACGAATACAGCAGAACGTGATTTTTTAGATCTATTTCAACCTCTACTATAAATACCACTTATTCTCTTCGATTTTGGGAGGCCAAACCGAGGGTTTATGCCCTAAACTCAACTCCAAGCTATTTTGAGAGGATTTGGGAGCATTTGTGAGCGGATTGAAGCAATATTGAAGATTTGGAGCTTGGATTCTTGGGATAACACCTCAGAAACTCGAGATCTCCATTTGTTTGCAATTTCTTCCCTTTTCATTTCATTTATAGATAATTTTGTGGCTGTAAAGTAGAGATTTCTGGATTTTGTTGAATGATTTTGTATGGTTTAATCTCTACTTACTTGGGTTTATTGTTAAACACTGCTTTTATGCTGGATTGATGGAAAATTTGGATTAATTTCTTAAGTAATATATGTTTATTGCTTTTAGGGCTTTGAATCATTTATGCAATTGTTTCTCTAATTAATTGAGGTATTTCTAAGTTGAGCTTGAGAGAGAATACTTAGTTTAGCTTAATGTGCAATTAATTAACTACTCGAGTGACAGCGAGATTAATAGCTAATTAATTGTAGTTGGTGATGAAGGTTAATTAGTTGGGCATTGGTTAATCGATTAGTTTCTAAGTGGAAACTCGAAGGAGAGAAACTTAGACAATAACCCAATTGCATAATTAGTGTTTATTTACCGGAGTGACAGTCGGAATTAATAAATAAACATTAGAAGTTCGTAATGAAGAGTCTTAACGCCTTGTATGAGTTAGCTAGCGCTAGGGAGACCTAGGTTAGTTAATTGGTACATTGAGAGTGGAGGAGACCGAGAGGAGATTCCACGTCTTTAGAGCTTCTAGACTTATGAGTTCATTGTCCATGGGGTTATAATTGTTTGTTAACTTAGTAATTGATCCTCTCCCAAGTTATCCCTCTAGTTTGTGCCTCCCATTTATTTTTCTGTTTTTATTTTCTTTTTTGTTAGTTAGTTTATCTTCTCTTGATTTCGGTTCTCTAAATAAAGTTAAGTGAAAGTATTCATGGTAATTAATTGAATTAAAAGCCGATCTCTGTGGATTCGATACTCGGTAGGAATACCGTTTTATATTACTTGATTCGTGCGCTTGCGAAATCGACCATCACCAAGTTTGTAGTTAAAACAGACAACAGTTTGATATGCCATTTCTTCAATCAGCCAAAACTGTCGTCTAAGCAAGCCAGATGGCAAGAATGTTTAGCAGAATTTGACTTCCAATTTGAACACCGACTCGGGCGATCAAATCAAGCAGCAGATGCCCTTAGTCGGAAGAGCGAACATGTGGCCCTGTGCATGTTAGCTCACTTGAAAGCCAGCAAGTTAAGTGGAACTATCCGCGAGTCCATACGAGAAAGCTTATCAACAGACCCAACAGCCCAAGCCATTATCCGATTGGCCAAGGAAGGGAAGACACGTCAGTTCTGGGTCGAAGATGACTTATTTTTCACCAAGGGCAATCGTTTATACATGCCACGTTCTGGAAATCTCAGAAGACTGTTAATGGGAGAGTGTCATGACACACTCTGGGCAGGCCATGCTGGTTGGCAAAGGACTTACGCCCTTCTAAAACAAGGCTATTACTGGCCAAACCTCAGAGACAATGTCATGCAATTCACAAAGACCTGCCTTATCTGCCAACAAGACAAGGTCGAAATAGCAAAGATAGCAGGATTGTTGGAACCATTACCCATACCAGCAAGACCATGGGAAAGTGTCTCTCTTGACTTCATCACTCATCTTTCCAAAGTTGGAGAGTTTGAGTCGATTCTCGTGATTGTGGATAGATTCTCGAAGTATGCCAATTTCACCCCGAAGCCAAAAATTTGTTCAGCTGAAATGACGGCCCAATTGTTCTTCAAGAATGTTGTTAAACTTTGGGGTGTCCCCGAGAGCATAGTCAGTGACAGAGATGGAGGATTCACAGGGACATTCTGGACGGAGTTATTCAAGTTATTGGGATCAAGTCTGAATATCTCGTCTAGCTACCAGCCCCAGATTGATGGCCAAACCTAACGATTTAACAACATGCTTGAAGAATATTTGTGCCATTTTATCGATGCGAGACAGAAGAATTGGGTCGAAATGCTTGACATTGCTTAGTTTAGCTTCAACTGCCAGAAGAGCTCAACGATTGGAAAGACACCCTTCGAAATCGTATGTGGTAGACAACCATTGATGCCACATGTCATTGACCCTTATGCAGGAAAGAGCCCCGAAGCTTATAACTTCACTAAGGAGTGGAAGCAAACCTCAGAAGTAGCACGAGCGTACTTAAAGAAGGCATCCAAACGAATGAAAAAGTGGGCCGATCTGAAGCGACGGCCACTTGAGTTCCAAGCAAGAGACCAAGTCCTTATAAAGTTGCGCCAGGAGCAATTTCGCTTTCGAGGCAACCGGGACCAACGCCTAGTGAGGAAGTACGAGGGGCCAGTTGAAGTTATTCAAAAGATTGGGAAGACATCATATAAAGTTCAATTGCCTACATGGATGAAGATTCACCCTGTCTTTCATGTGAGCAACTTGAAACCTTACCATCCTGACCCAGATGACGACGTGACAAGACCGCCAGTCACAATGAAAGACATTGTCGAGAAAGAAGTTGAAGAGATTTTAGCTAACTGAACCTGTCGAACAGGAAGGCCACGCTGAGATATACAGGAGTTCTTAGTCAAGTGGAAGGGACTCCTAGACTCTAAGATCAGTTGGGAGCGGAGAGAAGACCTGAAGACAGCTGATGAACGTATTGCTAAGTTCGAGCAGAGTCGGTTGACAGGGACGTCAACCCATTAAGTGGGGGAGAATGTCACGGTCATGCTTGTCCAGGGCGTGTTGCCCGTGGCTGCATGCCTATTCCAACTCCTTTTTATCATGCTTTCATTGTATATATTTCATGTTGCTTAATAGTTAGTTTTCCTTGTACTTTTTGAGGCATATGACTCCTCGCCATTTTCATGTTCAAGCGTGTCACAATGTAAAATCCTAGAATGTACTATAGGGGGGTATGACTAGTTGTCCATCCTTCATACCCAGAGTTATATGCTCTCTAAGCTGTTGTTGACCATTCTCTTGCTTACTAGCCTATAACATTTGCATGCACAAACGCTTTCCAAAACGTTTTCCAAAAGCTTTCTCTAACCCCGTTTTCTAAAACATTTTCTCTACAAACGGGGTTGGAGGTTTGGTAATACGGCCCTTGGGCCATCAGCGACCCTTTTTCGAATTGGCTTACTTGTTCAAGGGCGAGAACAAGTGTCGCATGTTCGCTTTGTGACCTTAGAAAGGTGCGACCGTGTCACACAGCACCTACTTAACCTCAACTCATTGTCCAGCAAACCACAGCTCGTACACCCTACCCTAAGTCCATCCCAGTGTGGCATTGTCTCGAGCACTACCAACGAGCCATGTAACTTAGGTTGACTTAGGTAGTGAAAGAAAGCAACTCTCATGCCTACACACAATGGGGGAATCGCCCCCTCAAGCTAGCACACTGAATGAAGGAAAGCAACTCTCATTCTAATCACAATGGAGGAATCACCCCCTAAGCTAGCACACTGAATGAAGGAAAGAAACCCTCATTCTAATCACGATGGGGGAATCGCCCCCTAAGCCAGTGATAAGACCTATAAAGTCCTATTTAATCACACTTATTTCTTGTTAGTTAGAAGAATTTTATGTGTTTGATTATTATTATTTTTTAGGGATTCGAGCAATTCATGTGTTTTGGAGAGTTTGCAACATTTTGGAGTTAATTCAGACCAAATCGGAGGTGATTCGAGCAACAGAATATCTATACTAATTTTGATCGATCATATCATGATATTTTGAGATGAAAATATATTAAAATTTGGTGTCAAATCGAAGCTTATTGAATTATATTTCCAAAGGTATAAGACTCATTTCATTCCACTAAGTATTATGAAAGTTTGACATTTTGAATGATTACTACTCCTACTGGAAAACTGCTGTACCCAAGAATGCTTTGTGCCAACTTCCATTCCCATTATCTTGCTAATCACGTTTGGAAATATAGCCAAATTAAATACCCTTTTAAAGCTCTCGGAAAGATCTTTCCAGCCATATAAAGACCACGTCGATCCAAGTTTTGGAGAACAAGTTATTGGCAAAATACTGAAGACTGTGCAATCCAGAAACTTTCCTTATTTGCAACCTTCTATGTTTGTTTTGAGAATTTATGAAAGGATTTTCAATTTTTGGATGTATTTTCCAGCATTTTGCAAGATAGAAAATTATTTACTTTATTTTATTTTATTTTGAATATTATTCCCTAATTGTTTTGGAAAAATATCTTTCTAGAATTTAGGGTTTTTTACTTGTGCAAGTTGTCTACTTCAAGGCTATTTAAGCCTTCTTTTGGACAGCTGCAAGGAGCTCCGAGTGTAATTTTTCTAGACAATAGTTTTTAGAGTTTTTCTCCCTTTACCTTTACTTTTCTTTTGGCACTATATCGAACCAAAGACGAACCTTGGCTACATCATCACGATGAGCAGCTAAGGTAAGTTTCCATTCCAAGGCCGGTTGCAACCAACTGCAAGGTTGTGAGGCTTGTACTTTAATGTAGTTTTCTTATAATTGCAAATATTCTTTGATTCCTATGTTTATTCCATGAGCATGTACTTTATATTGAATTGACCCTTCAGATCACTTTATATTCTTGATTGCTAGTCATGATGCATGATCCGTAATTGTCGTGTTGATTGAACCTTGTAGTGATAGGATTATTACATGTGTGTGTTTTATGGGCTTCCATAATTGCATAGCTTGCATGTTTAATTCTAAGAATTAAAGAAATATTTTGATTAGATTAAAGTTATTTTATCTAATTGGTTGTCTTAGTCCTTCCAAAATACTTAATACCTTTACCCAAATAATTTGGAACGGTTTCATCAGAATTGTTTAGGTAATTAGCGTTAACCTTGACGTTTGTTAGAGTTAATGACTTTAGAGAATTTGTTACTTTTGGGTTTCCTAAAAAGTTGACTAAGTGCTTGCAATATTAAGTTAAAACGTTTTGTGTGCCTATGATCAATTTTGCAATTGGATAAAATCGTGCCTTTGAATTGGAATTTGATAAGATTTGACTTCTTCTCCTTTTAAATTACGTGTTTCATTATTATTAATTTCTTAATTAAAAATTCTAAACCCCCCCCCCCCGTTTCACTTTTTTCTGAAATTTAACTCTGAGAAAATAAAATTTCTACCTCCTTTGGGAAATCGATCTGGTCCACTATTTCTACAAGTTAAGGTAGGAAGCCAGTTTAATTTTGGTAGATCTCGACAGCCTCACCAAAATTTGGCGTTGTTGTCGGGGAACCATTATTAGCTTCTCTATGTTAAATTTGATTTAAATAAAAAAATAAAAAAATAAAAAACTTTTTGTTTAAGTTTTCTGTGTTTTTACCCATTCTTTAATGGCAAAGGAATCTTATCAGTATTGGTTTAGTGGAGCTGCCCTGTACGTTGATGAGGTTAGTAAACTTAAATCTCAATTTTCTGATTTAACCTCCTTAGTTCTTCGAGTGGTTGTAGGGAGACTACAAACAGTGGAGACATGTAGAATTTGTTCATTTCAAGGACACCCCACTAAAGCATGTCCTCAGTTGCAGCGGGATTTCATGCATAACGCCTACACTATGGGAGGATTTCCTGGTCCTCAAATGAACTATGAGCCTTACAGTCCCTATCTTGAATGGGATCAATCTAGCTTTGGCTATGGATAACAGGAGGAGCAGCTGAGCTAGTACTTTCAAACTTCAGACTCAGGTACGTCTTTAGAGGCTATAGTTTACAAACTTACTAATAATACTCTTCAGTTTCAGCAAGAAAATCTCCAATTTCAAAAGGAGACTCGAGTTAGAATGCAAAGCCTAGGTGGCCAAATTACCCAATTGGCTGATTCAGTGAGAAGACTGGAGAGTCTATAAGAACAACACTCTTTTGACACCACTGAGGCAAGAATTTATGAAGAGATTGACATAGACAGTGACGAAGAGGTTGTGAATTTCACGCCATGCCAAGAACAGGTAATTTGTGAGGTTAAGGAGGAGTTTGAACTTACACCCGAATAGGAGATTCAGGTGATAGAGTTGGAGGCTGAAAAGCCTTCACCTATTCTATTCCCTTGCATTTCTGTTAATGTTGAATTGTCTTTTCTTTATTCTCATGAATCCTCAAAGTCTTTTATTTTTTTGAGTCTGTTGAGTCAGTTGAGTCTTACTTTTTACCTTTCATTCCTTATATAAAAAATAGCAACAATAATAATATGTCTGGTACCTTGGAGAAACAGGAAGCCTTCTAAACTTGGAAGGTTACATTGATTCAAGCAAGAAGGGACTGATGAAAGTAGAAGAATTTTACGTGTCCTGACACTTACAAACCTTGCGGCCAATCTGCTGCAGACATTTTTTTTTCTATACCAAATTTTCAAATTCACATCAATCATTTGCTCCTCGCGTTCCCTTGCATCCACCACTTGAAAGAAATTTCCATTAGTAGATAATTGGAAGAATTAATTCAAAATAAACAATATCACCGAATGATCTAAAGTGAGCATACACAATTAACCACAGAAAAACTTACCGAAATTACTAAAAGTTATTTACAGGGCACGAATTATATAATATGACACATGAAATAGAAAAAAAAAATGATATACATATACTAAAGCAATTTACACTAACATACATATTTTACAAAACAGAACGAAAACAAGTCTACTATACAATAAGAAATATACCTAATATACGACAAAACAGAAAAATTACATTCATACACAACATATACATGATTTACAAAAAGAAGAAAACTGAAAAAAAAAACTAAACGAATACACAATTGTACAAATATACAAAGAAAAATAAAAGAAGAAAATTTATACAAATTTACTCTAATTACACTCTAAATTAAAATCGAGCACTTTCACCACGATATTAATTAAACTAAAATATGCCAATCCCCGACAATGGCGCCAAATTTGATAGATGTAACTTATCGAAGGCCCTATCAAGATTACATTTATAAAACCAGACCTCTAAGTATTTTGTAATATTAGTGCCCGGGGTCATCCACAGGGATTGGAGTTCTTAGATTAATTAAGTACCCCAGTTAATTTTGCCTAATTTTATTTAGAGAAAAACTAATTTGGATTTGGTTTGAAAGCATAAAATCTATCATATTATTTACAAAGTTGGAGACCAATTTTTAGAGAGACATTCGTTAATTGCTATTCGTGAAGCCCGACTATGAAATTAACTATTGAATTGTGAATCATGCAACCGTTCTAAGTCAAGAATTACTAAAATATTCAATTGACTCTCTTGAGCCCAATTGAACTCATGCAAGAGTTAAATCAACCATTCAGTCTATTTTCACAACTAAGCATGACATTATAAAATTCTTTTATTGACTTCTAGTTTTAACCTATTCATTCTCATGCAATAGATTAATCCTAGTTATGCATCTAAATTCTTGGTTAAATTTACTTTCTCAAGCTAAATCTAACCTAACATACAAAGCTATGGCCAATAGCTAAGAATACTAAATCAAGATGCATAAAAAACGTCACAATCACATTCAATAAATCAAAACATAGTTTTGTATAATCAAACAATTAACTAAAAAGTCTAAACACTAAACTACATGCAATTTCAGTCCACTAAATCCTAAAATTAAGAAGCAAAAGAAAGGGAAAAGAGAAAAACTGGACGACGCGTGCCAACACTCGTTTCCGACGAATGTCCTGCAATCCCGAGCCTTGAGTCTCCTCCTTAGCTCTCCAATGTGCTCTCTAGACCTCTTAAACACTGCCTCTATCGAAATTAGGGTTTAGGTCTCTCCAAAACAACTCCCCTAACTCGTATGTACAGCTTTCTATTTATACATAGGGGACGACGTTGCAACGCTAGGGGCAGCGTTGCAACGTTGTCCCTATATTCCTAATTTACAGAATTGTGGTAGCATTGCAACGCTACCAACGGCGTTGCAACGCTACCCTCACGGGTTTGCTAGCTTGTTCTTCAATCCTCTTTTGTCCATATGCTAAATTGTGCCTCCAAAATGACTCTTTTGCCCATTTTTCTTCTCCTTTGCCAATTTTACCCTTGATTGCTCGATTCCTGCAAAATAAACACTTAATTGCATGAAAATATTCAATAAGGCCTCTAAAAGTGCAATAAAACATCCCTAATATTGCATCATAAATTACACTTATCAATCCTTACCCAATTTAGACTCCAAAGCTTGCTGGACAGCAACTCAAATTGACCCGAACTCGCCCAAAATGGCCTTTAAACGCAATGGGTGTTCTGTAATTGAATCCTACAATCGATGGGTCACTTTAAATCACCAAATTAATAGCTAGACCAACTTAATAACCAAATTCACCTTGAATCAATGTTGAAAAACTTACCCACGTTGATTAGAGTGCTACCCATAGCCTTGCCTTAGATTTCAAACTCAAGACGCTGCTGAAAATTGACTCCGAATAGTTTGATTTCACGATTCCAAAACCCAAATGTTGTGGTTAATCTAAAATTCAAGTTTAAAACTCTATGGGTTAATCTCCAAAGCCAAGAACAGTAACAAAATCACATTTATGAACCAAAAGAACGTCTCGAATCAACATCGGAACACTTACCCACTTCAAATCAAGACTATACAAGGCTATACGAACATCGAGCTTGCTGGAAAATGACCCCAAAATACCACCCATTTGTTGTCTGTACAAAAACGAGAGGGGTGGAGATGGGCGGCGATCGAAGAGAAAATGAAGGAAACCGACGAGGGTATGGCGTCAGTTCTCTCGCGAGGTGTGCAGTCGGAAGCTGTTGGGTGTGCGGCGGCGAGCTGGACGGCCTGCGAGCTGGGAGCTTTGCAGTTCGACGAAGGAGAGAGAGAGAGAGAGAGAGAGAAATATATATGGGTGTTTAGAATTTCGGGAGAGAGAGGGGGGATATGGAGAAGAAGAAGGAAGAGATAAGGAAGAAGAAGAAGATAAGAGAGAGGAGAAGAGTTTATCTCTTTTTTTTTTTTAAACAAAACAAAACCAACTTCCAAAATTACCCCCACAACAATCCTTTTCTCCCAAAACTGCCCTTAACCAATCTTTTCTATTCCAAATATGCCCCTTTTAACCTTTAAAAATCCAATTAGCCCCAAAATCATAAGACTTATTTGAGAGTTAAACCAACTAAATTTCAAAATTTTGAAAATAACGTCACTGAATAAGCCGGGCGTTATAGTTTTATTCTAAAAAGTATTTTTAAAAAATGTTTTTTTTGTTAGTTAAATTATTTTTTATTTAATATTTTTGAAAAAGTTAGTAAAATTCATTCAAAGTATCTCAAAAAATAAGATGACGTGACGGTATTATTTTTGTTATTCTTATTACAAATAAAATAAAATATAATAATGTTATATTATATTTAATAAAACGAACAATTTATTGGAAATAGACACATGTATATAACACAATTTTTTGTTTTTTTGTTTTTTGTTTTTTGTTTTTTGTATTTTTTTTGCAAAGGATAACACAATTTTTTAAGCACATGCATAAACATTTAAAATTAAAATAATAGAATGATATTAAATGATATTAAAATTGAGTATAAATAGCTAAATTTAAAATAGCAATAATGATGGACAAAACTAAGGCATGTTATCACATGATTTCCAAAAAATAAATTTACTTCTTATCAATGCTTGAGATCAAATTGCGAACTACTTCTAAGGAATATTAGAATGAGTTACCGTTGTTATACAACACTGCTCTGTAACTTAAAAGAAAATAATTGAAATGTTATTGTTCTATCACACTAAATTTAAAAATATTAAAAGTTAAAAGTGATGAACTAAGAAAGAAAAATAAGTATAGAAAAAAGATAAGACTCAAATTGTTGTAAAAAACATGTGGAAGACAACTATTTTATAGTTGTCGGGACTAGGGAGTCGAGAAAGCGGAAATTTTTTTGACATTCCAACCCTTCATATTCCACCATTCAACCTAATTAAATGGAGGGATTAACAAACATAAATAGCCCTAATTAAGAACCCATATTTTAAGCTCAATTTCTATAAATATTTTAAGTACTAGAATATTCTAAAGAAATCTCTTTTTAAAGATATTTTATAGTATGATGTAGAATTCTCTAGAATGTGAGAGAAAAATTATATTTGTAAAGAACATTCTAGAGAATCATTTGTAACTACTAGATTGCATATGTGTTGGCAAAATTATAGGCATAAGTTTAGGAGATGCAACTAGTATAAATAGAGATGATATCTTAGAGTTTGTATCAAGCCAAAAAGTTAGAAGTGACCAATAATACAAGTAACCTATATCTAAAAAATCTATCTTTCAAGTTTAACTTCCATTCTCTAAAAGTTTCTTTCCAACACAATGCATGGTTACGCACAAGATCAAAGGAAATCAATTTGTACAGACAAGGGACTTTTAACAAGATGCACTCCATCACTCCAGGTTAAGGTTCCAAAAGAGTACCCATAGTTTCTATGGAGGGTAGTGGAAATGGTAACCTTAAATGAAATCTTCTTCACTTGGGAATTAAAAGCCAACTCCCGAGGCTCGACACTCACCTTGGTTCCTGGTGGAGCCTCAATCACTGCCCTATAAATGGAGGTCAAGTTCCCTACATTCGTCACCGTTCGTGTTACAGTGGTGGAGTTTTTGAGTACAGGTACTGTAATGGTGGGCAAATTCAAATCCAACACCGAGGGCCTTTGCAACGGGCACTTTATTTTTTGCTGCGTTAGGTGAGAAATGTCTGAGTCCTTATAACCCATGCTGCAGAGGTAATAATATATGTAATCTGTGATGTCCAAATCATAGACGAGACCTGGGTCGGCCGAGGCGTTGGGCTCTACCACTCCACCACCGTAGTCGAATGGGTCACCAACTTTAGGAGGAGATCCCTCAGCGAAAATGGGCAATCCAGAGGGGTCCTTTTCACGCGCTACATTTGTGTGAATATAAATTAGGATTGATTGAAAAACTTTCATGAAAATAGCAATTTAGTTCTTCAACTTTAATCTGTAATTTAGTTTAGTCTCTATATTTTTAATTTTGTAACAACTTAGTCTTTAAACTTAATTATGAAACAATTTAGTCCATATATTTTAAATTTTGTAATAATTTAATCCCTTCGGTGAAAAAAAATCTTATCAAAATTAAATATCAATTTTTATCATGTAATAACTTAAGTCTTTGTAGTTTCAAAAAAAAAAAAACTTAAGTCTTTGTAATTTATAACACATTTTCTCCCTAATCAATTTAGCAATCTACATATGTAAGAACTCTCATTAAACCTTAACATTTTTTTTTTTCATGATAGACACTAAATCATTGCAAATTTTGAAGTACAAAGACTAAATTGGTTACGTATTAAAGTCTAATGACTAAATTGTTACAAAATTGAAAATATAAGGACTAAATCGTTATAAACTAAAGTTTGGGGACTAAAGTATTTTTTTAACCATTAAGATTTGTTTTTTAGTGGTAGAATGAGGGAGGGTTATTTGTGCATACCCGTGGTGATGAGAGCTGATTTAATGGCAGCGGGTGACCAATTAGGATGCACAGATTTAAGAAGAGCCACGATTCCGGAGATATGAGGAGCGGCCATGGAAGTTCCTGATAGTATTGCAAAACCTTTGTAGCTAAGAATGTTGCGGGGTGAAATGGCGGCTAGAATGTTCGATCCAGGAGCGGCTATGTCTGGCTGCTCATTAGAGTACATATTTTAAGGGGAGTTGGTTGTGTATATTTACTCGTCAAAATTTACAAGTTTCAATTCCATCTTAGAACTTTTAATTTAATTCTTACTTAATATCATCAATTAATTTTTTATGTAACATGTTATTGAACTATAGATTGATGATTTGATATAATTTGATATAAGAGAATTATAAATCAACTAGATAAAATAAGATCTTATAAATAAATAGATAAAATGATAAAATAAGATCACCTTATAAAAAAATAGATAAAACAACTGTGGGCAGGTAAAAAATATTAGTTTAAAAGGTATCTCACCCCATATGATGATCAAGTTTTTTTTTTTCACTCTTGCCTTTAGTTTATCCAATTGGGCTAGTAAATCATCACTCATTAGTCTAATAGGCGTGCCATTGACATTTAATTGATCATGCTAATGTCATGCGTCTGATTAGAATATAACTAAAAAAATTGAGATATAATTAAACTTTTAATGTTTTGAAGATTAAATAGACAAATATAAAAAGTTTATGGACTAAATTTATAGTTTTAATTTGAATTAAAAAAAATTATAATCTTACGGCACACAAATGAAAGGATAAAAAGGAAAAAGACATACCTTGAGAATTGCGGGTGAAGCAGAATTTGGACCTCTAGATGAGAAAAAGGCTATTTTGGTTGATATGGGCTTGCCGACTATTGTTTTTGCACGCCTCAACCTTACCATTGGTTTACTTTACAAAATCGCAAAAATTGGATTAGAAGTAAAAAGATACATTCAACATTCATAAAATTAGATTTATGGTTAAATTATAAATTTAGTATTTGAACTTTTAGGTTTGTATCTAATAGGGGATAATCACACCATCAAGTATAAATTGATTAGTTAGTTGTTCAATATTTTTGAGTTGCCAAATTCTTTTAAACACCTTTAGTCAAAGACATATTTGAAAGTTATGAACAAATTTTGATCAAGTCCAATGAATGAAACCAACCTAATCCAATTGAATTGATGTGGCTGAGAGTTCATACTTAATAAGGATTGTTTAGGTTATAGGAATATATAACTGGAATAATTGAGTTGGATCCAAAATGCTACACTCTTATAAGAAAAATTATTTACTAAGTTCTTCTATATAAAAAATTATGTCAATATAAAGCTAATGTGTCACTAAATGGTTGAATTTATATTTGAAAAAGTAGACATGCCACATGGAAAGAAAATGCATGTTGTTTGGACGAGTGGGTTGAAACTATTTCTTTAATAAATAAGTTAGTGTATAAATTTTATATAACAAAACTTATGTGCAGGGCTGGGCTGCATATAAGTTTTGTAGCCCAGCCACGTGGCATATATATATATATGTATATTTAATTTTTTATAAATGTCTTTCTTCCTTTTTTTCTTTTTCTTTTAAGTTTTTTCTTTTTCTTTTCTTTTCTTCTTTTGAGTTTTTTTTCCTTTTTTATATTTTTCATATTTTTAATTTATGCATGAACAGTCCAGAATTATTTTTTTAATCAATTGTATACCAATGCACATAATTATATATTTGATGCAATTATTTTCTTCATGAATTTTATCAGTTTTACACCCAATTACATATATTTATATATTTTCATTATTATCGTTAAAAGCCAAATCTAGCAACAATGATTCAAAATCTAACGTCAATGAGTCAATCAACTCTACAAAAATCAAAGGTTTGAATCCACACACCTTAAATTACAAGACACTCCATAACTAGTCAATTGAAATTAGGAACTATATCTATATTTATGAATTCCAAAGTAAATATATTTAGTTATTCAAATGATTGTTTTTTTAGTTAGGAAAATATTATTATTGTTATTTTAAGCCTTCAATTTTCAATTTACTAGTTATGAAAATTTAGGGTGTGTGGGCCAATTGATGCTAAATTTTGGATAATTATTGCTAGATTTGGCTTTGATAATAATAGTAAAAATATATAAATATATGTAATTAGGAGTACAATTGATTGAAAAAATAATTCTAAACTAATCTCATGCACAAATTAAAAATCATATCAAACATAATATTGTGCCACGTGGCTGGGCTGCCGTGCAACTCAACCTGTATGTAAGTTTTGCTCAATTTTATATTAAACATGCGTGAGTGAACGAATGAATGAATTATACCTGTTGTCCAAGGCATAAAAGAATAATTTAGTTCCAACGTCGATATCCACTAGGATGCATGGAAAGGATTCTCCACATGGAAACAAGTCATCCACGTTTTGGCCGGCGACAATTATCCCACTCCCATTTGCTTTTAACACCGCCGCCCATGTAGCCTTCAGGTCAGCAAAATCAGAGAAGCACAGAACCACCTTCCCACTTAAGGACGTATCATTTCCCGAAAGCCCATCACATCTGCCCTCCAAAATCCAATGTAATCATATACAATAATATATGAAAAGTCTTTCAAATTAATATATATTATAATGTATCCTAATATCCAATAATAATAATAAGCAACAATAAAATTTAGCTGCATACCGATGTATAGGTATCTTTTTTAACACTACCATTAAATTTTTTACAAGGAGAGAGAGAAAGCATAGTTAAGAGAGAGGAATGTCGAAAATGTTTTTTCTCTTTTTATTGTAAAAAATTTAATAATAGTGTGTAGGAAAATAACTACATACCATTATGCAGCCAAGTATTCTTCTAAAATATTGTTTAAATTTTATCTTGGTACATGAGTTGTGATGTTTGTTCCATTTTAGATTTGTAGTTACGACTTTTCTTTTTCAAAATATCTATTTTAATTACTATCAATTTTAAAAGATATACATTGTAGTAGCTGTTTTATTTTGTATTCTCTAATATTTACTCACCTGACACTTATTTTAGTTAACTTCTATGTGGTTCAAATATGGTAATGCGTAAATGCACATTCAAACTATATTAACTATTGGTTAAAAGCAAAAATAAAGGTAAAGATTAAAATGATTATTTTCTTAAAATTTAGAGGTTAAAATAGATGTTTTGAAAATTTCAAAGACTATAATAAAGAACACTACTTTCCTCTTGACTTGTCAATGAGAAAATTCCTAATGACCAAATAATTTTTTTTTTCTTTTTGAAGAAAAAGTGAAAAAATATATATCTTTATCTCTTCCTTTTTACATTTATCTTTCTTACTTGTCAAAATGCAGGACTTGAGTAGATAAGTATTATTATCCATGATAAATAAACCTAAAAGTTTGAACTAGGAAAACAGAAAAATCTTGGAACTTCATGGACCAAAATGGGAAATTAAACCATAAAAGAAGGTTAAGCAAAACCAATCTTGGAACTTCTGGTCTGCGAAGTTGCCAACTCGACGACAAGGTCCTTTTTTGAATTGATGAAGCTTTGGCCCTGTAAACCAAAAACCATCAACTTTGAAATGCGCGCAACAACAACTTTAAAAGGCTCTGACCCGGATTAGTGGGGATATATACCAAATAAGTGGCATTATCTCCAAGAGTAGTAATGGACGAAAGAAAGGCTCTATCCATGGTACTCGCAGCCACAGTCAAAATCCAAGGTGCAGTGTTCCCCACCGTCTGCTGAAGAGGGCCTTTATTGCCACCCGAGAACACAACAGGAATCCCCCTTGCAATAGTATGAAACGACCCAATTGGAATTTCGTTTAGTTCGTTGAACTCTGGAAACAAAGAAATCAAACCCCCAATCAATATAGATAGCACATCCACACCGTCGTGAATGGCCTCATCTATGGCCATCAATACGTCCGCCGATGTCCTCGAGGCCTGGTTGTTCCTCAACCACAAGGCCTTGTATATAGCTAAGCGTGCAAGTGGCGCTCCGCCCCTCAGCGTGCCGGTGCCATGGCCGCGGTAGTTGACATTTGTTACGAACGAACCTGCAGCTGTGCTGGCGACGTGGGTTCCATGTCCGCTGGCGTCTCGTGGGGATAAGTATTCGTCGACTAGTGCCTCCTCCCCAAAATCAGCAATGAAGCCCTTCATGTACCAACGTGCTCCTATGACTTTTCTGTTGCAGTTTGTGGAATTGAATTGTTCTCCTAATTCGCATGTGCCTTTCCATCTTGATGGGATTGTGCCCAATCCTTTATCTCCGAATGCTTCCGACTCTGGCCAGATTCCTGTTAAGAAATTAAAATTCCACATAGTATCAAAATAGGAGGACTTATGTTTCAATCTCTAATCTCTTATTTTCTAATGGAATTACAATTCTTGATAAGAAGCTTAATTATATGATAAGAGCTATGGCTTATTTTGGGAGAGAGATAATTATGTACTTGAATCAACGACACCTATAATGATATCGTCGCCCATTTAACCGAAATGGAGAAGATTATTAGAGTCAGAGGGAGAGGAGGAGAACCCGAGGAAGTCCCAACTTCTTGTCGTCTGCATTTTGTATATCGAATTTCGAAGAACTCGAACCACCCCAGGCATTTCTAGTGTTGCATTCGTTCATACCATCAAAATTTGTTTATTTTATAACATATTGGAAATGTAATGATTATTAGTTTCATATCATAATTTCATCACTATATCTATCTATTTCGTCCATAGAAAGTTTATTTTTTTGATGGAGGCATGATTTTTATTCTCGAGAAGATATTGAAATATATCTCCCTTTCTTTACATGATCTTTAGAAAGTTTCTAATAGATACATGATTTTTTTTTTTTCAATTTTGTGTATAATAATCTTGGTCATAATTCTATCTACTTAAACTAATGCAATTTACAACGAGCATCTATTACATATAAAATTAAAAGTTCAATGATATATATAGATTAGAAACTTTTTAGAATTTATAGACTAGATAGACACGACATTAAAGCTTCAAATCCCTATTAATTTTTAAAAAATATATATAGATTAGATATATATATAATTTTTAAAGTTTAGGGCCTAACTTCTCAAGAATATTTTGTAGCACAAAGACTAGATTGAAAGTTTGAATAATTTAGGAACTGTTAATGTATTAACAAATCCCTCCATTTAGAGAAATTATTGAAGGAGGTCGCCACAATGTGACTGAATATTTTACACCGTTGGATGACACAATTTGGTCAATTAATTCCTTATGTTTTATTAAAAAAAAAAAAAAATTATATTTGTATATTTACCGGCTAGCATTTGAGCCTGAGACTTAGTGAGCTTTGCTGCAAATCTAGAAAAGCCATGTCTATAACTATACACCATTGATTCCAACGACTTCTCCTTGCTTCATTACCCAATTTAATCAGAATGAACACACATACGATTTGTACAATGTTTGTCAGAAAATCAACAAAATAATAATAAACTTAATTAAGAGATTATGTTCCCAATACAGTGGCCAGTAAATCATGGTGAGACTCAGTTGTCAATTTACTATCATCGTATTGTCTTTCTCCAAGGTAAACGATGTGAACCTGAAAACATCGAGTGATCGAATTGGTAAAACTTAATCTAGAATATGGGCTACTTTTTAAAAGTTATAAATTCCAACATAAGCAAAACAAAGATAATAAAAATTTAAATGGGATATACCTTGCGATTTTGGTCATCAGCTTCTGCCATGGGTGTGTAGGCAAACATTGAAAACAAAGCATAAAATGTCATAACAGCAACAATGAAAGTAGCTTTCTTGTTCACCATTGTTGGAATAGAAATTTTGGCCAATCAAAAATTGTCATGTCATTAATTTAAATTAGTGGAAAAATTATTTATTTAATTAGGAATTATTTAAATTTGCAATTATCCCTAAATTAAATTAACGTAAATCTCAATATGCAATTGGGTTATATGAAATTTGGGCTAATTTTAGACTAAGCCCAAATAGGAGGCCCTACTCCAACAAAGTCTAGGCCCAAAGTCAATAAGTCCCAGCTCACAAGGCTAGGCCCAAGGTTAATCAGGCTCAGTCTAAGAACCAGGCCCAAAGTCCACTAAGCCCAATCCAATAATCAGGCCTAAGCCCACTTGGGGGCCTTAGGGAACTCTATAAATAGAGAGTTCCCTCCTCCATTTTGGAGGTTCAGAAATCTGAGATCTCAGAGAAAATTCAGAAACAAAGGCCAGAAAACCCCTTGAGCTCTTGAAGATCAAACACCTCCTGAACAAAGAACACTTCCTCGAAGATCAAGAACACTTCTTCGAGACTCCAAGAATCCATTGAAGCTCCAATCTCAAGAATAAGCTCTACAGCCCTCGAGTGAAACATACAAGCAAGAGAGAGAATCAGAGGATCAAGTACTAGTGATTGTATTCCACTACATTCAAATCAATACAAATACAAAAGTTTTATTTGCACGTGTTCTTATTTCTTCACTGAAATTTACGTGCGAACAAATTGGCACGCCCAGTGGGACAATCTCTACCTCTCATCTCTTTCTCTTCAAAGTAAAGCAATGACACCCAAGAAAGCTGCATCGAAGGTTACTACTTTAAGTGACGCATACACGGGACCAATTACTCGCAGTCGATCTCAAGGGGTTGAAATAAATGAAGATCAAACCCTTGACGCAATTGCAAGCAGAATTGTCAAATTGATCGAGGAATCTTCTAAGGATAAGGTTGTTGTCAAGGACAACCCGCTGTTAGATCAATCCACTCCTGCTGTCAGTCAATCGAAGACTACGTCAAATCCAGATGTGATGTCTGTAATGATGGCCAATGTAGACTCCGATGAAAGGATGACGGAGATGGAAAGGAAGATCAACCTTCTAATGAAGGCAGTCGAAGAAAGAGACCAAGAGATTGCCTATCTAAAAAATCAAATGCAAAATCGAGAAGTTGCTGAGTCGAGTCAGACCCCTACTGCGAAGAAGACTGACAAGGGGAAGACTGTTGTCCAGGAAGATCAGCCACAAAACTCGGCTTCAGTTGCTTCTTTGTCTGTCCAGCAGCTACAAGATATTATTATGAGCTCCATTAGAGCTCAATATGGCGGACCCACTCAAAATTCTCTCATGTACTCTAAATCATACACTAAGAGAATTGACAACTTAAGGATGCATGTGGGGTACCAGCCTCCAAAATTCTAGCAGTTCAATGGGAAGGGTAATCCTAAGCAGCATGTCGCTCACTTTGTTGAGACATGCGAGAATGCTGGAACTTGCGACGACCTTCTAGTCAAGCAGTTCGTCCGCACCTTGAAAGGAAATGCCTTCGACTGGTATACTGACCTTGAGCCTGAGAAGATCGACAGTTGGGAACAGTTTGAAAGAGAGTTCCTTAATCGCTTCTACAGTACGAGGCAAACTGTCAGTATGATGGAGCTCACCAATACGAAGCAGCGAAAAGGCGAGCATGTCGTCGACTACATCAATCGCTGGAGAGCTCTAAGTCTTGACTGCAAAGACCGTCTCACCGAACTATTTGCTGTAGAGATGTGCATCCAAGGTATGCACTGGGGATTGCTTTACATCTTATAGGGCATAAAACCCCGCAGCTTTGAAGAGTTAGGAACTCGTGCTCATGACATGGAGCTAAGCATTGCTGCTAGAGGAAGTAAAGACGTTTTAGTCCCTGAGGTGAAAAGGGAAAAGAAGGAAGTGAAAAGCACCGAAAAAGTTTCAAAGGGTGCTACTGCCAAACAATCTATGGTCGTTAACACGACCCCTTTAAAGTTTACTCCGAAAGGAAAAGAAATCAAAATGGAGCAACGACCAGATGGAGGCGAGAGACGTCGCCTAACTTTGAAAGAGAGGCAAGAAAAGGTTTATCCATTTCCAGACTCAGATGTTCCAGACATGCTGGAACAATTGCTGGAAAAACAACTTATTCAGCTGCCTGAATGCAAACGACCAGAGGAGTTAAAAAAAGTAAATGATCATAACTATTGCAAATACCACCGAGTCATTAGCCACCCCGTGGAGAAATGTTTCGTGCTGAAATGGGTGATTATGAGATTAGCCCGTGAGAAGAAAATTGAGTTAGTTCTGGATGAAGTGGCTCAAGCAAATCATGAGGCTATAATGACTCATCCTAGGGTTCAGCCACCTACAGGACTGTTTTATGAGGAAAAAGAAGTCTTAATTCAATTCGGATCCTTGGAACCTATCGTTGTCTAGTCAAGGGAGGAAGCCCCGAGCAAAAACTATCAAAATAAAGACTTCCAAAAGAAAGTCGTTCAAAGAAAGAATGAACAGACTAAAGATGAAGATGAAGGCTGGACTGTTGTGACTCGTCGTAAGAAGCAACAACAAATTTATGCTCAAAAGGAATCTCGACTATTTCGAGAGCATAAGAGGAAAAGGAAGGTGCAAAAGAAGAAAGGAAAAAGGAATTCAAGGAAGCTAGTCTGCGTTGTGGAGGAAGACAAAGACCTTTTTCGTCCTCAACAACCAGTGACTCCACAGGAATTCTTTCCAAAGAATTTTCTAAGTAATGGCCAAGAAGAGAGGCTTGACGTGGTTGCATGCCATGTTGTCAGCGCAAGCGAGGATCCCTCAAGCTCGTCTGAGGTGGTAACTGAGCTAGAAAACTTATCCTCTTTCAGTATAGAGGACTTGTTGTCACTCCCTCATGCAGCTAAAAGCGCTCTTATTGAGGTGTTGATAGACTCCGACAGTTCAAGTGCTCCAACTTCTACAACACATACATGCGCATCATGTTGTATGTCAATAGGTTTTACAGATGAAGACCTGCTGCTGGGGTCGAAGCCCCACAATAGACCTCTGTTTGTCTCGGGGTACATTTGAGAGCAAAGAGTTGGTCGAATCCTTATCGATGATGGATCGGCTATCAATATAATGCCTAAGTCAACAATGAAGCAGTTAGGTATCTTGATGGAAGAGCTGTCAAATAGCAAATTGGTGATCCAAGGCTTCAACCAAGGTGGGCAACGAGCCATTGGCATGGTACGCTTAGAGCTCATCATTGGAGATCTAAAATTTGATACTCTGTTCCACATCATAGACTCCAAGACCACTTACAAGCTGCTTTTGGGTCGTCCTTGGATTCATGGAAACGGGGTTGTAACCTCTACATTGCATCAGTGCTTCAAGTTTTACCAGGATGGCACCAAGAAGGTGGAAGCGGACACTAATCCATTTTCGAAAGCCGAGTCCCATTTTTCTGATGCAAAGTTCTATATGAAGGGTGACGATGTGGGAGAAATTGTACCAGCCAATCAAAAGTGGTAGTGAATCCAAGTCAAAACCACGAATGGACGTGAGAAAAGAAAATGTCAAAGAAACGGACGAGCCCTCCGCAAAAAGAGGGGAAGCCTCTACGAGCTCTGCAAAGTCCAAGGTTTTGAAAGATGAGAAAACTTCAAGTGTTCCTGTCTTACGCTATGTCCCTTTGTCGCGACGTAAGAAGGGCGAATCACCTTTTGCTGAATGTTCAAGAAATTTGAGAGTTGGGGATATTGAAATCTTGAAAGAAAACTTTGTCACGCCTCTCATGAAGATAACAAAGCAGGAGGTTAAGAAACCTCTAGATGACCAAACGAAGACGTTTCTGCCTGAAAAACGAACGAATGAAGGATTCGACCCGAAGGCGTATAAACTCTTAGCAAAAGCAGGCTATGATTTTACTACTCACACCGAGTTTAAAAGTCTCAAAATCTTCGATGAAAGACCCAAGCTTTCTTCAACACAGAAGAAACTGCTGAAAGAAGGTTACGCTCTACCAGTGTTAAAGACAGGACTTGGATACAAGTCCCCTGAGCCAATTCGCATTACGAGAAAAGGGAAGGCGAAGGTGGTAGACGCAAATCATATAACAGTAGAGGAGGTCGATGATTCAAATGTAAAGAAAGACGTCAGCCGAAGGACTTCTGTTTTTAGACGTGTCGGGCCATCAGTAGCGCGATCTTCAGCTCTTCAGCTATTAAGCGTGGCTCCAATAGAGGGAGAGGGGTCACCTCCCACCTCTGGTTCCACTCTCCCTTCGGCCATCCAGAGGATAAGTATGCCTGCTAAGGAGGGAGAAAGTGCTTCATCAGCTCCAACTTCTGATTTTGCTCGACCTTCAGTCCTTCATAGGTTAAATATGCCCACATGCGAAGGAGAGAGTTCCTCATCGACTCCAACTTTGGCACGACCGTCAGCTTTTCGAAGATTAAGTGTGCCTACGACGGAGAGAAAAGATGCACTTTCAATCTTAACCATGACGCGACCATCAGCTTTTCAAAGGCTAAGTGTAACCACTTCAAGAAGTGGGGACTCTCCATCGTCAGTCTTTGACCGACTTCAACATGATTGCCCGGTGGAGACCTCAAAAGATAAGTCATTTGTTGAAACGAAGAATGATGGAGAAATTCGCAGTGTATTTCCTTCCCGTATGAAGAGAAAAACCTTTGTTACAGTCAAAGCAGAGGGTTCATTGAAGGTAAAGCGACGTGATGTCGTCATCACCAACCCCTCAAGAGAGGATTTGGAACAAGAGGAAGGTGAGACTTCTTGTCACCATATCACTGTTCTAGAGAAAACAGAGTTTGAAATGTCTGAAGAAGATACAGACGAGGCACCATTTCTGCTTAAAGATGGTAGCCAATCTATAGTGGACGAGCTTAAAGAGGTGAACCTGGGTACGCCAGAGGAGCCGCATCCAACTTTTATAAGTGCATCGCTTACTTGTGAGGAGGAAGACAAATATATAAGCTTTCTCACTTCGTATAGAGATGTCTTTGCTTGGTCATACAAAGAGATGCCTGGACTTGATCCAAAAGTAGTTGTCCATCATCTCGCCATCAAACAGGGGTATAGACCAGTCAAGCAAGCTCAACGGCGTTTTCGGCCAAAGCTTATTCCCCAAATTGAAACAGAGGTCAATAAGCTTATTGAAGCAGGATTCATTCGCGAGCTAAAATATCCGACGTGGATATCCAACATCGTTCCTGTTAGAAAGAAGAATGGGCAACTTCGCGTCTGCGTTGACTTTCGCTATTTGAATAATGCATGTCCAAAAGACGACTTCCCACTGCCTATCACTGAGATCATGGTCGATGCCACTATAGGACACGAAGCTCTATCTTTTATGGACGGATCATCAGGATATAACCAAATTCGAATGGCTCTTGCAGATGAAGAAATGACAGCCTTTCAAACTCCAAAAGGGATATATTGTTACAAGGTAATGCCCTTTGGACTAAAGAATGCAGGTGCAACCTATCAACATGCCATGCAAAAGATTTTCGATGATATGTTGCATAAACACGTCGAGTGCTATGTCGATGATCTCGTCGTCAAGTCCAAGAAAAGACAAGATCATTTGGAAGATCTAAAAGTGGTCTTTGATCGACTAAGGAAGTATCAGTTGAAGATGAACCCTCTCAAGTGTGCATTTGGCGTCACCTCGGGAAAATTCCTCGGATTTGTGGTAAGACATCGAGGGATCGAAATAGACCAGTCAAAGATTGACGCCATTCAAAAAATGCCAAGGCCAAGAAATCTCCACGAGTTGAGATGCCTTCAGGGTCGTTTGGCCTATATTCGGAGATTCATCTCCAATTTAGCCAGTCGATGTCAACCTTTTCAAAGGTTGATGAAGAAAGGAGAAGACTTCGAATGAGATGAAGCTTGTCAAAACGCTTTTGAAAGCATTAAAAAGTACTTGCTTAATCCCCCTATTTTAGGTGCCCCTATAATAGGAAAGTCGTTGATACTGTACATTGCTGCGCAGGAAAGGTCACTTGGAGCGTTGTTAGCACAGGAAGGAGAAAAAGCGAAGGAACGAGCCCTTTATTATTAAGCAGGACTCTGAATGGAGCTTAAGTAAATTACTCTCCAATCGAAAGGATGTGTCTTGCTCTTTTCTTTGCTATTGACAAACTAAGGCACTACATGCAAGCCTTTAGTGGCGAAAGCTAACCCTATAAAGTACATCTTGTCAAGACCAATTATTTCTGGACATTTAGCCAAATGGGCAATCTTACTCCAGCAATATGACATTGTCTATGTACCTCAAAAGGCGGTAAAAGGACAAGCATCGAAAAATTTCTTGGCAAACCACCCAATTCCATCAAACTGGAAGTTATGCGAGGATTTGCTTGACGAAGAAGTCTTCTATGTGGAATCACGGAGCCTTGGACCATGTATTTTGATGGTGCAGCACGAAAAAATGGAGCGGGGGCAGGCATTGTCTTTATCTCGCCTAAAAAACACATGTTCCCTTATAGCTTCACACTCCGTGAGTTATGCTCGAACAACGTTGCCAAATACCAAGCGCTAATAATTGGCCTCCAAATGGCTATAGAGATCGGCATAGCGTACATTAAAATTTATGGCGATTCAAAGTTGATTATTAGTCAACTCTTGCTTAAGTATGATGTGAAGCATGAGGACTTGAAGCCTTATTTCAGCTATGCAAGGCAGCTGATGGGAAAGTTTGATAGCATTATGCTAGAGCATGTTCCAACGTCAGAAAATAAGAAGGCAGATACGCTAGCAAATTTGGCCACCGCCCTAACGATCTCAGATAAGGTGACTATAAACATCTCACTTTGTCAGAAGTGGATCGTGCCACCGGCCAATGGTGAACATCAAGAAGTAAAAATGATCTCTGTCTATGCCATTGAAGAGGAAGACTGGCGACAGTCCATCATAGAATATCTTCAGCATGAGAAGCTTCCCACAGATTCCCGGCGTAAGGCTGATGTACGAAGAAGAGCCTCCCGATTCATCTATTACAAGGAAACCCTTTATCGTCGTTCTTATGAAGGATTGTTCCTTCGATGCCTTGGAAAAGAAGAGTCGATCAAGGCACTAGAGGAGGCGCATTCAGGCATTTGCGGTGCTCACCAGTCAGGTCCAAAACTTCATTTCTAGTTAAAAAGGATGGGCTGCTATTGGCCCACAATGATCCATGATTCGATGGAGTATGCAAAGAAGTGTGAAGCTTATCAGTTTCACGCAAACTTCATACATCAACTACCAGAACCTCTCCATCCAACTATTGCTTCATGGCCTTTTGAAGCTTGGGGACTCGATCTTGTTGGTCCAATAACACCTAAGTCGTCAGCAGGACATTCCTATATTCTGGCAACGACAGACTACTTTTCAAGATGGGCCGAAGTAGTCGCATTAAGAGAAGCCAAGAAAGAAAATGTTGTGGACTTCATCCGAACTCATATCATCTACCGATATGACATCCCGCATCGTATCGTGATGGATAACGGGAGGCAGTTTTCCAACAGCTTAATGGACAAGTTGTGTGAGAAGTTTAAGTTCAAGCAGTACAAGTCATCCATGTATAATGCCGCAACAAATGGCCTGGCAGAGGCATTCAACAAGACATTGTGCAACTTGTTGAAGAAAGTAGTCTCTAAGACAAAAAGAGATTGGCAGGAAAGGATTGGTGAAACGTTATGGGCCTACCAAACTACGCATCGCACTCCTGCAGAGGTCACGCCTTATTCCCTCGTCTATGGGGTGGAGGCTGTGCTCCCATTAGAAAGAAAAGTTCCATCACTCAGAATGGTTGTACAATAAGGGTTGACTACAGAAGACAACGCAAAACTGCGTCTCTAAGAGCTAGAAGCGCTGGATGAGAGAAGACTAGATGCTCAACAGGCGCTGGAATGTTACCAAGCACGAATGACCAGAGCCTTCGATAGAAATCTCAATCCCCGGTCATTTCAAGTTGGTGATCTAGTACTTGCTGTTCGAAGACCTATCATCACAACGCGACATACAGGAAACAAGTTCACACCTAAATGGGATGGACCCTACATCGTCAAAGAAGTCTACACCAATGGAGCATACAAAATCGTGGATAAAGACGGCTTGAGGATAGGTCCTATCAACGGAAAGTTTCTTAAAAAGTTTTATGCATAAGATGTAAACACTCCTAATCGTAAGAGTATAAACTACATGATGCTCCTGGCCCGCATGAGCTTAAAAGGTGAACGACCCTAATAAAAAATGTATTCATTTGAACTACGTTATGACTTGATCCCTTCCACTCAAAGGGTACGTAGGCAGCTTAAAGAAAAAAAAACATTAAGTTCAGTCTCTTAAAAAAAAAAAAGCATTTCCTCCCCCATGAAGCAAGACGATGAGTTGGATGCATACGATAGAGTTTTGTTCTCTTCAAGTTGGTTCATTACTCACCTTCTTAAGGTTCAAGCATCTTCACTCGCTGCAAGTTAGGGGTTTGCATTTTGTTCGTTTAAGTTCGACTGTTTTCGTTCGTCAAATTCAAAGTTTGTTCAGACGGATTCAGCGTCATTTCACCTTCAAGATTAAGGGCTTTGTACCTTTTCATTGCAAAGAAAATGTAAATTCTAGTCTTGGACTACAAGAAAAAAAATGATCATCCCAGGTCACTATGAACTCCTCAGATGAATCGTAGGGAAAAAAAGGTCGGGAGTTGGCCACCCTTATGTTTGCTCTTCAAACTTCACAGGGGGCATCCCAATATAAAAAAAAAAAAAAAAAAAGAGATTTACAAAAGAGATTATTATCTTTTTGGATGGTAGATAAGAGGTATTTGGAGAAATAGTGGGATAAAATTCCCTAAAAAAAAAGTTAACAAGAGAAATTTGCAAGAAAAAAAAAGGTGCAAAAAGAAAATGTTGAAGCCAAAGGAAGACCGTGGTTTGGTCTTCCAAAGGTAAAACAAGACTGCCCTCAACTCCACCTGAGTTAGGGTCGAGTCTTTCAGAGGTAAAATAAGACCATCCTCAACTTCACCTGAGTTAGGGTTTGGTCTTTTACAGGTAAAACAAAGAGAAAGGTGTCATCCTTAATTCCATATGAATCAAGGGTTGGTTACCTTCGAAGTTAAAGAAGATGTCGAAGTTAAGCGAAAGGGGTTGGTCATCTTCGGAGTTAAAGAATATGCCTAAGCTTCCGAAAGGTGTCATCCTTAATTCCGCCTGAATCAGGGGTTGGTCACCTTCGGAGTTAAAGAATATGCCGAAGCTGCCGAAAAGTGCCATCCTTAATTCCACCTGAATTAGGGGTTGGTCACCTTCGAAGTTGAAGAAGACATCTTAGCTACAAGCAAGAATAATAAAAAAAAAACAATAAGGCATATATATTGTCTAAAAGAAAAAAAAAAATTACCTACCTGTTTACCTTTTGATAAATGAATGTATTTTTGGATGCAGTAGAAATATTTGCAAGTCTTGCAAATGTAAAAAAAATAAAAATAAAAAAAATAAAATAAAGTAAGTTTGGGACTTGCTTATTCCTCATTCCTCAGTGTGAAGCTCTACTCCCTCTCTGTTGATGTGAATTGATGGAAGACCCATCTCCTCTATTTATAGTGGAAGAAAAGATAAAATCACATCTAATTTGAATTAAAAAATAATGCTAAGAAGATCAAATCAAAACCAATTTGAATCCAAAGATCATACAAGATTCAAACTTTGGGATATTAAAGTTTGAATTTTGGGATGAGTTACCTACAAAACTCAAATCCAAGTTCTATTCCAAAATTCAAATCGAAATCGGGCAGGATATCATCTCAATTTAAATTTTGTCATATCTAATCTCAAATTAAAAATTGAGTGCAAGCCAAATTAAAATTCTATTCCAAATCCAAAATTCAAATTTGGTAGAATTTTATCTCAAAAAGTGAAATTTGGGCATAATCCAAATTTTATCCCAAATCAAAATTTAATTAAAGTCCAAATTCAAGTTCTATTCCAATTCCAAAGTATAATTGGGTAGACTTTTATCTCAAAAAGTCAAATTTGGGCTAATCCAAAATTTATCCCAAATCAAAATTTGATTAAAGTCCAAATTCAAGTTCTATTCCAATTCCAAAATATAATTGGGTAGACTTTTATCTCAAAAAAAGTGAAACTTGGGCACTCCAAATTCAAGCTTCAAATCAAAATTCATTGGTAGATTCTAAACTATGCCCTAAATAAAAAAATGGGTATAATTTGAATACCACTTGAAATTCAAATAAAATTCAAATTAGAATTAAGGTAGAACATTAATTTTTACTGAAATTCAAATTAAAGTTTGCTGCCAAATAAGAAAATCAAAATTATGACCCAAATTCATATTTTGATGAATTGGCACATCAAATGGAGTCCAAGTTAGGGGCAAATACCTTAAATTTTGATTCCAAATTATCTTTTTCGAGATTCACTCACATACTAGTGCATAAATCTCGAAAATTAGGCATTTGTTGGAATAGAAATTTTGGCCAATCAAAAATTGTCATGTCATTAATTTAAATTAGTGGCAAAATTATTTATTTAATTAGGGATCATTTAAATTTGCAAATATCCCTAAATTAAATTAAAGTAAATCTCAATATGCAATTTGGGCTAATTTTAGACTAAGCCCAAATAGGAGGCCCTACTCCAACAAAGTCTAGGCCCAAAGTCAATAAGTCCCAGCTCACAAGGCTAGGTCCAAAGTTAATCAGGCTCAGTCTAAGGACCAGACCCAAAGTCCACTAAGCTCAATCCAATAGTCAGGCCCAAGCCCACTTGGGGGCCTTGGGGAACTCTATAAATAGAGAGTTCCCTCCTCCATTTTGGAGGTTCAGAAATCTGAGATCTCAGGGAGAATTCAGAAACAAAGGCCAGAAAACTCCTTGAGCTCTTGAAGATCAAACACCTCTTGAACAAAGAACACTTCTTCAAAGATCAAGAACACTTCTTCGAGACTCCAAGAATCTATTGAAGCTCCAATCTCAAGAATAAGCTCTATAGCCCTCGAGTGAAACATATAAGCAAGAGAGAGAATCAAATACTAGAGATTGTATTCCACTACATTCAAATCAATACAAATACAAAAGTTTTATTTGTGTGTTCTTATTTCTTCACTAAAATTTACGTGCGAACAACCATGTTGTCACCCATTGTTTTCTGAAAGATAATCTCAAAGAAATCAAATTTAAGTGATGAAGAAAGAGCAACTACTGGACTAACAAAAGTTGGTTCGTACCTATATGGAGAACCGATTGGCTGAGTGAGATGGGCAGAAAAATTGTGGTTTAATAGGAAGAGTTGATGGACCATGGTTAAATGACTATGGTTATGATTTAGTTTCAATTGGTTCTTATCCAGTTAAAAGTTTTAAAAGTCAAATTTCACAAATCATTTCTACTTAATTATTACAAGTTGTTATTATGTTGAATATGCTGCAGTAATTTCTTAGTTAATTTAAGAGACAAAATGAGATAATATTTTCTATCTAGTTATTGTATGGATAAAAAACGATTTGCGAGAGGTTTAATAAAACTGTAGAAACCATATTTTCTATCTGGTGCGTTTTCTGTCAAAACGCCATTCGGACCACATTTTCATTCACTGCCAGTATGTCCAGTGTTTCTGGAATGACTTACAGAATCGAGCATCGATCGGTCCCCTTCATCTTACCCCGCTACATTGGTGAGTTCTGCTCCAATTTCATTGTCCATCCCAGCTTGACAAAGTGGTCAGTTATCAAGAAAAAGGTCAGTTATCAAGCTACCCTATGGCACATCTAGCTTGAACGGAACAATCGCCACTTCAATTCAGAGCCAGATCGTAGAAGAAATAATCCCTTTAGCAGCTACTTGGTCTTCTAAATCCTCTCTGTTAACCGACTACTCTATCTC
Source organism: Trichosanthes truncata (assembly GCA_033996785.1). Taxonomy (NCBI): domain Eukaryota; kingdom Viridiplantae; phylum Streptophyta; class Magnoliopsida; order Cucurbitales; family Cucurbitaceae; genus Trichosanthes; species Trichosanthes truncata. The sequence goes on from JAWPNB010000003.1 coordinate 77,826,332, forward strand.
TAGCATAGCTCTCAAATGGCATGCTTTTATGTAGCTTTATTGCATGTTTCTCACCTGCCTCCTAATAAAGTATCTTTCTTCAAAAAAAAAAAACTGTAGAAACCAAATTAAAATTTTTAAAACTATAAGAATCAATTTGAGATGAAATTAAAGGACTAAATTGAAACTTTTAAAATCATATAAACAAACCAAACTTAAACCACTAGGACAGAACGTTTACTTTTGAATATTGTGTGGTAGTTTGTAGCTTTAGAATTTTCCTTATTTCTAACCCATTTACAAGCTTTGATCACATTCTTGATAAGTATCCCATGCAAGTGGGTGGAGCCTAGTACCAGACACTGAACTTTGTGTGGAATTGGTGAAGTGAGATATTAATTAATTGTGGCTGAAGGACTTGGAATAGTCTGCATTGAAAGAGACACACAAATTGTAATATATAGATGATAATTATAGACGATGAATTTTCTTCAACAGCTCTCTTTTCTATTGTTCTTATTCATTTTTCTTCATGGACCCTGAAAAAAGCTGGAGTGATCAGGACAGAGATATTATGGATGCGTTTGAAAAATTGCATAAAATTGATAAAGACATAAAGAAGGATTATTTAAAATAGTAATAGACATAAACAAACCCCGACGAGGTGATCTGACCAGCGATGTAGCTACACGAGGAAGAAGAAGGAGAAGCCTGCTGTCGTTGGAGAGAGAGAGAGAGAGAGACTGACTGGAGGGAGGGGCTTTCGGTGAGGGAAAGAAGAAGAAGAAGAAGACGAAGAAGAAGAAGAAAGAAAGGAGATAAGAAGGAAAAAAATATATATATTAATTAATTAACTTTTAATTACTTCCAACAATGCCCTTAAGCAACCTTTTCTATTCCATATTTGCCCCTTCCATCATTCTAAATTCCAAAATTAACCAACCAAAACTTAAATTGAGAATTTTCAAATTAAACTCCAAAATTTCGAAATTAAGGCTCTTGAATAAACTGGGCGTTACATTATTAGTGTTTATTAGCATTGGGTTTTCATAAATATATGTTTAACTCAATGTTAAAGGCAAGAAAATTGCGTTTGAGAGATTTTCGGGTCAGTTTCCTGTGAAAATTCCTTTCTGCATAACATTGTGGTGTCTAATGCTATAACATTGTTGACCTCAACTGAGCAAAAACAACATTGCCTTCTTAAATTCCAGCCTCCTATTTTTATCATTTTAGTACCTATTTAACCTCTAAATTCTTTGTTTAAAGTTAGTTTCTGCCTTTTTAAGTCCATTCTAGTTTATTAGCTACTTTTGTGCTCATTTTCAGTCAATTTGCAAGGTTAGTTTGCATTCTTAGTTTAGTTTTGCATTGGTAAGTTTGTGCTTAATTTCAACAACTTTACTTACTTTAGCCCTCATGGGATTGACCTTGTTTACCATTAACCTACGATTGCATATGCTTGCGTAGTGAGTTTTTGCACAACACATCTCTAGGGTCTAATTATTATTTGTAATTTCAAGAAGTCGAGAATTTAGAGATTAATCTTGTTTTAATTTCATCTTTCAATTATTTTTATACATTTAGTTTAATTTGCATTTCTCAATTACTTTTATACATTTAGTTTTCATCATTCTTAGCTTATTTTATGTTTTAGTTTATTTATTTTATCTATTTTTATTAATATTATTGTAGACTTAATTTGAAATATAAATAGAGAGACATTATAAAAGAAAATCGATGAGTTATCATCTCCATTGAAAAAAAGTAATAATAGTTCTGATAAATATTTTACATAAGTAAATTTAGGTGGCTTACTAGAAAATCCTGGTCTAAGAACTATAATTCTTGATTATAATTTTGTAATATTCAAGATTAAGTTTGCAAAGCATATTTACAAAAAGGACCTTGCTAGCCTCGATATCACACTTTTACTCAATTCTGAGTAAAGCCCCTGAACAAAATTTTTGAATCCGCTACTATTCTATATATATTTTTGTAAGAATGTTGGAATTTCTATCCAGATATTTATATTAAAATACTAAAAAATTTGAAAATAACATCAACCCGTAATGTAATAAACCTTGAACCATATATTATTTGGAGTAATCCAATTTCACTCGTTAGTCACGCACGATTCTCAACTTCAACACTCTTGAGCTTCCTAATAATTTTTGTTTTAGTTGGGGATTAAAAAACCGATTTTTAAGATGGTAATATTGATACTTTATTCACTGAACTATATTCGGATTGACCTTCAACTTTTTAAATAATTAACTCCTCACCTGCAACACAGTATTTCGTAGTCCCTGGGCTCCACAAATCACATAGGATACTTATCATGAATGTGACTAAAGTTGTACTGGGTTTTAGAAATATGGAGAATTATAAACCGAGAAATAACCACAAAAATCAAAATGATCAATTTGGTCAAAATTAGATTTAGTTTGTACTAAAGCTTTAATGTAGTTATTATAATTTTTGGCCGTTGTAAAACTTTTAGCTTAATTACTATAATTTTGTTAAATCCCACCAATTATTTTTAAATCATTTGATATTTGCGCTAAAATAGAGTATTGCACTGCAGTCCCATTAAACTGTTTCTATAAAACCACAAATCTTCCTTCAGATTTCACAGCCAATCGGTTCTCTTTGTAAGGTTTGTACCATCTTTTGTTAGTCCAGTAGTTGCTCTTTCTTCATCAATTAAATTTGATTGGATTAATCCTTTGGGATGATCTTTAATTTCAGAAAACACAGGGTGACAACATGGTGAACAACCAAGCTCCTTTCATTGTTACTGTTATAGCATTTTATGCTTTGTTCTCAATGGCAGAAGCTGATGAACAAAACCGCAAGGTACGTACCCACTAGCCATTATAATTGAACTCTCTCATTTTTATATCTTTGTTTTTGCTTCTGATGGAATTATTTTGTTTTAAAAAATTGTCCATATTGTAGATTAAAATTTTCCATTTCGATCACTCGATGTCTTTAGGTTCACATCGTTTACTTGGGAGAAAGGCAATACGATGATAGTAAATTGACAACTGAATCTCACCATGATTTACTGGCCACTGTACTGGGAAGGTATATCTTAATTAGGCTTATTATTATTTTGTTGATTTGCTCATATAATCTTTGTACAAAGTTAGTTATGTGTGTTCATTCTGATATTTTGACAATGAAGTAAGGAGAAGTTATTGGAAACAATGGTGTACAGTTATAGACATGGCTTTTCTGGATTTGCAGCCAAGCTCACTAAGTCTCAGGCTCAAAGGCTAGCTGGTAAATATACAAATATATCTATATCTCTCTCTCTCTATATATATACAAATATATATATCTCAGATAAAGGTGTTAGTCTATATATTTTCAGTTAAATTATCTAACCCATGCACTTTAAAATATATATTCTTTATATATGTCTATGAAGTTTTATGGTTGTCGAATCTAATTTCTATACTTTAAAATATTTCTAATAGATCTCTAAATTGTCAAGATTGTTGTATCTATCTAATATTCTTATTTTAAAAGTTTCTCAAACATATATTCAAATAAAAGTTTAGGTTGTACCTATATAGATCACATATTTTAGAAAGTTTATAATAGATTTTAAAATTTTAAATTTTTGTCCAATATATAGGTTATTGTTATTAATTATGTCATTTAACGTTTGTGTAACACCTTGACAATAATACTTAAGAACTATGTGGAGGACTGAGTTCAAGCAAGTGTATGGGGCTGGTGGTGTAAGCTTTAAATTGATGGAGTTAATTAGTGACAATGACTTATGTTACTTGGACATAAATTTGAAATTCCAAAGACCTGTTACAATCTTTTTAAATAATCTCAAACATTCATACACTTTTTAGAAAGTCTTCAAAGTATATTAGTTAAATAAACTTAAAACTTAACATACATTTCAATATGAACTAAAATAAACAAATTGTGCTTCGCCATGAACAAAAATGGAATTACAGAAATGCCAGAGGTGGTTCGAGTTTTTCCGAATTCTCTCTACAAAATGCAGACTACTAGAAGTTGGGATTTCCTCGGGCTCTCCTCTTCTCCCCCCAAATCCAACATTCTTCATCGCAGTAAAATGGGTGAAAATGTCATTATAGGTGTCATTGATTCAGGTGCCATCTCTACCTTCATATAGAGTAATTGTCAAAGATTAATTTAAGACGTAGAGACCAATTAAAGAGAGCTTTAAAATTTGAATTTATATTCACGTTCTGGGCTGATTAGGAATCTGGCCGGAGTCGGAGGCTTTCCAAGACAAAGGACTGGGCCCAGTTCCATCGCGATGGAAAGGCACTTGCGAGTCGGGAGAACATTTCAACTCCACAAACTGCAACAGAAAGATCATAGGCGCACGTTGGTACTCAAAGGGCTTCATTGCCGACTACGGGCGGAAGGCACTTGCCAACGAATACTTATCCCCACGAGATGCCAATGGACACGGAACCCATGCAGCCAGTACAGCCGCTGGTTCATTTGTAAGGAATGTCAGCTACCAGGGCCTCGGTGCTGGCACGCTGAGGGGCGGTGCTCCAAGAGCACAGTTGGCCATATACAAGGCCTTGTGGACGAGCAAAGGCGTGGGGTCGACGGCGGACATATTGAAGGCCATAGATGAGGCCATTCACGAAGGTGTGGATGTGTTATCGTTGTCGCTTGGAGGTACGATTCCATTGTTTCCTGAGTTGAGCGAACTTAACGTAGTTGCAATTGGTTCATTTCATGCAAGCGAGAAGGGGATTTCTGTGGTGTGTGGGGGTGGAAATGAAGGCCCCAACAAGCAGAGGGTGGTGAACACTGCGCCTTGGATATTGACTGTGGCTGCGAGTACCATGGATAGAGCTTTTCTTGCCTCCATTACTCTTGGAGATAACGCCACTTATTTGGTATAGCCCTACGTACCACTGAGTTTCCATTTTTCTTTAAAGCAAATTAAAACATCTCAATTTTAAAAGAATGATCATTGACAATGGAGCATAAATCATTTCGTTAAAGTTCAAATAATTTTTTTTTACATGTATTTACCTTTTCTTTTTTTTTTTTTTTTCAGAAAAGAAGTTTCTCTTACTCTTTCTCATTTTTTCTAAAGTTTAGAACATGTCTAGTAGTGATTTTAAATGATCAAAGATATGTTTTAGAGTGATTTTGAATATAACAAAACTTATTTTAACAATTTCAAAATTACTTCCAAACATATTAGTAGGGATAACAAGGAATTATTGCTACTTAATAAGAATGTATTTGTTCAATACCAAAATATCTTTATATGTACTTGATTTTTTGCTCAAAATTTTTGATAAAAGTTAATATATTATTCTCTTTTTTGGGGGGTTCTTGAGTTTAAGGATAGAGATTTAATCTTCCATCTCGAGAAATGTAATTGGCATTTTATTTGTTGAACTATGTTTAAATTGACATCCTTCATCTCTTTCTAATATTATTTATCTCTAATTTCATCACTTTGTCTTTAACTTTTTTTTTTCTTTGGCTAAAATTTTTGTCAATGTCTTTCTTAACTTTTTTTCCCATCTCAAAATTTTGTCAATCTCTTTGACTCTTTCTAACTTTTTTTTCTCTTCCTAATTTTTTTTTGCCTATATTCCTCTCTAACTTTTTTCTCTCCCTGAAATTCTTGTTAATTAAATCCCTCTTTAACTTTTTTTTTTTCTCTTCCTAATATTTTTGTCAACATCCCCTCCTAATTTCTTTTCTATCTCAAAATTTTGTCCATCTCTTTGTAACTTTTTATACTCTCCCTTAATTGTTTTGTCAATTATCTCTCCAACTTTTTTTTTCTTCCTCAAAATTTTGCCCAGAGTATTTCTAACTTTTTTCCTCTTCCTCAAAATTTTGTCATTATCCCAACTTTTTTTCTACCTCAAATTATTGTCCCTCACTTTTTTTTCCCTCCCTATTTTTTGTTTTCTTAACCTCTTTCTCTCAAAATTTAGTGTTTATCTTTCTATTTTCTTCTCACTCTAGATTTTTTTTTTGTCAATCCCTCTCACATTTTTTTTCAATCTCAAAATTTTGTCCATCTCTTTCTAACATTTTTTACTCTCCCAAAATTCTTTGGTAAATTATCTCTCCAACTTTTTTTTTTCTATCTCAAAATATTGTCCATCTCTTTATTTCTAACTTTTTCTTTTTCTCTCTTCCTCGAAATTTTGTCATTATCCCTCTAACTTCTTTTCTATCTCAAATTATTTCCCCCTCCTCCCTACTTTTTTTTTCCTTAACTTGTTTCTCAAAATATAGTGCTTTTCTTTTTCTCTCCCTAGATTTTTTGCCAATATCTCTAACGATTTTTTTCAATCTCAAAATGTTGTCCATCTCTTTCTATCATTTTTTCTCTCTAAAAAATTTATCTCTCCCCTCATGCTTTATTTAGATGTTCATGACTATGGGGGAATTTCAAATTAACGGATTTCATATGAATTTTATTGTTTTTATCATAAGAAAGAGGTAATTTACTCAAATTTTTTCTAACTAAAACGACCAGATTTGACTGAATTTTATAGAATTTATATGTAAATTACTTACTTAACCTTGTCATATTTTAATTCTTTATTAATAAATCAGAATTAAATTAAAGCCTATATTAGTAAACTTTTTTTTTCTTTTTCGGTGACCATCTAAACACAATTATAAATACATTCATTTCGAATATTTCCGATTCCAAACGAGATAAAGAATTTAAAATCATTTCTCTAATTTCAAATCATGAGATTTTAAATCATTTCTTGAACTTTTTGGTTCTAAACAAAGGGTTAAGATTTGCAATCGAGATCTCTAGCTTTTTTCTCTCTCTAAAATTTGTGTATCATCTGTCTAACCTTTTTTTCTCTCTATAAAGTTTTTTAATCTCCTTCTCTTACTTTTTTTGCAGATTTTTTGTCCCCCTCTCTACCTTTTTAACTCTCTCTAAAAATTCTCTTCTCTAACGTTTTTCTCACTCTAAAGTTTTTCACTCTTTTTTCTCTTTTTTTCTTTAAATTTTTTGCCGCTATCTATCTTTCTGTCTAAAATTTTTCTCTAGCTCTCTAATTTTTTTCTCCTCTCTTAAATTTTTTTTTCTTACTCTCTTAACCTTTTTTTCTCTCTCTCAAATGTGTAATATCTTTTCCAATAATGTGATGGTTCTAAAATCACTATCGATAACAAAAATTATCATTCAAAAACACTTTTTTAATTATAACGAAATCATTTTTGATAGTGTGAAAGCAAACATTAAAATGGTTTGTTATTAAACGCTTATAATACTTAAATCATATTGCCTAAAAACACATCTAAAAGAATCCTAAACATGTTGTCAGAATATTCGACTGAATTTACATTATAAAGTAGAGAATTTTCTTGGCAGGGCCAAAGCTTGTTCTCTGCGAAAAAGGATATCGTCAGTAAGTTGACATGTTCAGCGACTGGACGGTTAGTTTTTAGTGAAAGTTTAACCATTTCTTTCGACTAAATATATTGATTATGGTTCTAAGTTTGAGTGTTTTTGATAAGGACAACGGACCTCCACATATATCCACAATGATATGATATTGTCTACTTTAGGCATAAGCCCTCATGGCTTTTCTTTTGGTTCCCCAAAAGGCTTCATACCAATGGAGATAGTGTCCCTCAATTATACCTTGAAATAGTCCATATTAGTTTACTTGAAATAGCCGATGTGGGACTTTGGTCGGACTCCCAACAATTTTATTTTACTTGAAATAGTCCATATTAGTTTAAAAGCTTCCATTTAATATCCTATGTTATTAAATCTCTCAATTATACCTTTTAAATATTAAATATGGCTGATAATCAACTTACACACCATCCTACTTAGTGAGTTAGAAGAAATTTAAAGATTACTTAAGAAAGGAAAAGCCAAAGAAATTTAGAATAGGAAATTAGTCTAAACTTTAATTTTCCTTTCCTATGCCATTTAGTTCCACCTCTAAATTATCAACTCACTAAGCATCCTCCATCAACCATATTTAACAATTTTTTTTTGAGTTTAACACCAACATTTGGGGTAGAGAGATTCGAACCTCTGATCTCTTGGTAGAAGGTACATGTCAATTACCGCTGAACTATGCTTACTTTGACCAACCACATTTAACATCTATTAATGTAAACAATATTATTAGAAAATGTTAAAAGATAACGAAGTTATAACTACTAAAAATGTATACGATTTGAAGTGCAGGTTTTGCTCATGCGAGGGTATTTTGGGAAATGACACATCCCTAAGTGGGAAGGTGGTTCTCTGCTTTTCTGGATTAGCTGATGTGGATACTACGGTGGCGGCGGCGACGGCGGTGAAAACAGCAAAAGGGAGTGGGCTGATTATCGCCGGCCAACACGACGATATCTTGTTTCCATGTGGTGAAGACTTCCCATGCATTGTAGTGGACCCTGATGTCGCCACTAAAATACTTTTCTACGCCATGGACGCTGGCCGGTAATTAACCAATACTTAACGTTCTTACCAATATAATATAATATAATATAAGAGGAAATTTTTTTTTTTAACATAAACTTTCAATTTCATCATGAAGCTTAAACTTAAATAAACTTAAATAAATGTTGCAAAATTTACCCTTCTACTCGATTTTTACTATTTTACCCATTAATTTTAGCAAAAATGAAGGAAAAAACTCCTAGAATTCATTAATTTCAATTAAAATCAAACTTTTGCCAAAATTTAGTTTACTCAAAATTGATTATTAAACTCTTCAAAAGCTAATAAATTTAACAAAAAGATAGCTCTAATTTGTTCTTGTCTAAAGTTTCCATCAATTTTTTATTAGACATATGTTTTCTAAATATATATATTTAGAAAACATATATATATAAATTTAAGATAGAGTTGGCAACATTTATCTAAATTTGAGGGAAAATTTTATGAAATTGAAAGTTTAACATGAAAACGATACACAGTTGCCGAATTCACGGGTACAAGTTGATATTTTTCCTGTAATATAAAACTACTCTCTGATCATAATAAAAGAGAGAGCTCAAATATTAGCCAATAACTCGTTTAAGTTTGATGCAAGTTTAAAACATTTTTTTTTTTTAATTTCTCCTTCATGGTTTTAATAATGCAGTATAAAATGATCGACCATCTTATTTTAATCCCACTAAATACTGTCGTAAGTACTGGAAATTACTTCGATTGAGAGAACAATAATTTGAAAGTGAACAGTAAAAAGAAGACAAAAAAGTAGGTCAAGCTTTGGACAAATTATTCAATGACAAAATTATATTGTTTTCTTTTGACAAATTATTCAAGCTGTGACTACTTTTGTTTTCTTTTGATAAAATTGTTGTGACACAAATTCAATCCACACGTATTTATAGGGTCCACATCACGACAAATTATTCAATGAGGCCGCCACAATGTGGTTGCTTCATAATGATCTTTGGATGTAGATTCAATAATTTTCATGCTCTCTTATAATCATTGGATATAAATTCGAGGTACTTCTCTCTCTACATCCAACGGTGAAAAACTACCAGCCACATTGTGGCGGCCTCATCGAATAATTTCTCCCACATCAGCCACAAGCTAATTCATACCTGAAAAGCTTGCTAATCTTTCTTTAAGTACTTCCTATATAAGCATTTTAAATGATTATTAAACCGTATTAAATAACAAATCAATTTAGTCTTTGGTTCTACCATCTTATTAATATTTTTTAAGTACTTCTTATATAAGCACTTTAAATGAGTGGTTTTGGCTTGTTCTAATTAAAATACCTCTATGTTACTTCTAAACATTAGATTTTTAGTAGAGAATGCATTTTGTCATGACGAAAGTGCTTCTAACGGTGTGAAAAACACTTTCAAACATTATTTAATTCATCAAACTTGTTGACTTCAAACTAAATGAATGGATTTTTAAAAATAAATAAATAAATGAAGGGTATGTTTGGATTACCTTCTAGTTTAAGTACTTTTTAAAAAAATATTTTCAAAAAAAATAATTTTATATCTTACATTTAAAAAAAAAACTTTAAATAATAAGTTTTCTTGATTGTACTATATTGAAAAGTAATTATATTAATTACAAATATGTTTTTTTTTTTAGATTTTCGGTTAAACACTTAGAAGGATTTTTTTAGATAAACTACTCTCAAGAGATTCTTCAAAAACAGTTTTTTAAATTAATTCAAGCTTTTTAACATTCTTTTTATTTATTAAGATTTTAAAAAAAATACTTTTGATCATCTAAAATAATTCAAGAAGCTATACTAAACACACTTTAAATTATTATTTTTTTGTAAAAGTACTTATAGAAAAACTGATTTTGTTTAAAAAGTATTTTTTTCCAAACACTAGAAATCTTGTATAGTAACTTTTTTTTTTTTTGTGGGGGGAAAGCAATCCAGTGGTAAGGCTGAGCCATGCAAGAACCTTCATAGGCAAGCCTATATCAACCAAGTTAGCCTATTTCTCATCCAGAGGTCCAAATTCTGCTTCACCTGCAATTCTCAAGGTACATTTTTCTCTTTTTTTTTTTTTTTTTGGAAAAGAGGTACATCCTTTTTATTCTTATCATAATTGTGTCTTAATTCAATAAAGATCAAATTACAAATTTAGCCTTATAATTATTGGTGTGTTTATTTAATCTTTAAATTATGAAAATTTTTAGTTATATCACAATAACTTTTAATTTTGAAACTCAAAATTCTCTGACATTGACACTGTTTTTTTAAGTTCAATAACATTTGGAGGTAATAACATCTGGAGGTGGTGTGATTCAAACCTATGACTTCTTGGTCATAAGCCCATACTTCATTAACATAATGCATTGATTAGACTATAATTTAATTTGACATGACATGAAACAGAAAAGTAGGCCAATTGGATAAAATAATGTCACACAAGCAAAAATTCTTTCTTTGATAACATAGCAAATGATTTTTTTTTTTTAATATATGTTTACCTCATTATTACTGTTTTTTTTATCTAGTTGGCATAATCCTTAAGGTCAAGTTATACAAAAATGTCACTCTATAGTCCAATCAACATATCACCTTAATATTTAATTAATAATGTTAACGATATAGGAATATTAGAATTACAAAAGAGTACAATTTTAGTCAATGAGGTTTGATTTAGGTTGCATTTGGGCTCCCAAATAAACTCAACATTTTTACTTCTGAGATTTGGGATAATCTCGACTCTAGTTCCCTCTTGTAAAAGTTGAAGGCAAGGATCAAAATGTCCACTTTATTGTTGAAGGCAAGGACCAAAATTGTTAACCGCAAAGACTAGAAACAAGATTATCCCAAACCTCAAGGATAAATATGTCAAGTTTGAAATACTTCAAAGAACCAAATGCAATCTTAGTCAAACTTGAGATGTTAAAAGCCTTTTTTTTCTTTCTATAATTAAAATTTAAAGTTCAAACACTATTTGAAACTTTTAATATTCAATGACAGACTAAATAAATATAACAAACAAAGCCAACAAAGTTTTGGAACAAAAAAATTGTTAATTCTACCTTAAATTTACGAAATTTACATAAATATTATAATATAAAAATGTATTTTTAAACATAGCTAAAATTTCAAAAAATAACCTAAATAAAATCCAACTCATAAAAGCACGATAATAAAAATAAAATTTTTTCTATAATCATAAAAATAAATAAATAAAAGAAGAAACATGCTATCTAGTAAAGTTTGTATACATTTTTTAAAAATTACCCTAACATTTTGGTTTCATTGGTGAGGTGAGCAGCCAGACATAGCGGCGCCTGGATCCAACATTCTGGCAGCTATTTCTCCACACAATATTTTGAACGACAAAGGGTTTGCATTACTATCAGGAACTTCAATGGCCGCACCTCATATCTCTGGCATTGTGGCTCTTCTTAAATCTCTGCATCCTACTTGGTCACCAGCCGCCATTAAATCAGCCCTCATCACCACTGGTAACCACTGGCACCTTCTATCCTTATGTGACCCTTCTCAATCGAAACCCTCTATGAAAATAAACCCTAATTTAGGTCACAACAAAACTAGAAAATTTTTCAAAAATGAACCATTTGGTTAAAAACTACTTTTGGTCCCTAAACTTTTCATATAAGTAACAATTTAGTACCTGAACTTTATTTTGTAACAATCTAGTCTCTGTACTTTCAAATTTATAACAATTTAGTCTCTAAATTTTAGTATTTAACAATTTAGTTTTTGTACTTTCAGATTTATAGCAATTAAATTCGTACCATAAATAATTCCATCAAAATTAATGTAGATTTTTATTATTTAACGATTTAGACTTTGTTGCATATAAACATACTAGGTCCCTAATTAGTTTATTGACCTACTTATATAAGAAATCTCATTAAATTTTAACGATAATTCTCCCAAAAAAGACTAAATCATTACAAATTTTAAATTATATGGACTTAAATTGTTACATACTAAAGTTTGGAGACTAAATTGTTACAAAATTGAAAGTACAAAGACTAAATCGTTATAAATCAAAGTTCATGGAATAAATTGCTTTCATTTCGACAGTTGCTTTAGTGATATCGTATTCTTCCTCAAGCTTGTTACTTCTATAAAAGTTCAACAACCAAACTTCTAAATTTTTATACAATCTTTTGACTCTAAACATTTAGGGTAAATTTATATATATCTACAAAATTTTAACTTTCAAACTAAAGAGAGCAATTGTTCCTCCTTCCTTTTTTGCTCTACTTTTGATTATTCAGCATGGACAAAGGATCCTTCAGGAGCACCCATTTTGGCCGAGAGCTCACCCCCGAAAGTCGCCGACCCATTCGACTATGGTGGTGGAGTGGTGAACCCCAACGCCGCCGCTGACCCTGGTCTCGTTTACGATTTGGACACCACAGATTACATATATTACCTTTGCAGCATGGGTTATATGGTCTCAGACATTTCTCGCCTCACAAAGAAAAAAACAAATTGCCCGTTGAATAGACTCTCAGTGTTGGATTTGAATTTGCCAACCATTACAATACCTGCACTCACCAACTCCACCACCGTGACTCGAACAGTGACAAATGTAGGGAACTTGACCTCCGTTTATAGGGCAGTGATTGAGGCTCCACTCGGCACCAAGGTGAGTGTCAACCCTCGAGTGTTGGCCTTTAACTCCAAAGTGAAAAAGGTTTCCTTTAAGGTTACCATTTCCATTGCCATCCATAGGAACAATGGCTATTCTTTTGGAACCTTAACTTGGACCGATGGACTGCATCTCGTCAAAAGTTTCTTGTCTGTACGAACTGATCTCCTTTGATCCTATGGGCAACAATGATGTATCCTATGCAATTACAAAACTTTATGCTAGTTTATAATGCGAGAAAAAAATGTTTGTTTCTTGAAATTTCACTGTGCTATTTTATAACTGTCATGAAATTTTTAAAAAAGAAATGGTTATTCTTGCAACGTGATCACGATGCGGAACGGTTGACATCTTCTTTTAAGGATTTCTTGAAATAAAAAAAAATTAGGAGTCGCAAACAATCATGCCAAGGGCATGATATAGGTCACCATTTTTTTTTTTAAATGATTTGTATAAATTAGAATAAGTTCGGGAATTGTTTTTGCATAGGGATGGTATTAGCACCCTAAACGATATCCGTTTAAAAATAGTTACCATATATTTTCTTATGTTATCCAATTATTTTATTAAGAAATGGTTCATTATTATATACCATTTTATTAAGAAATGGTTCAGTATGTATGTATGTATGTAATCTTTTTTTTTTTTTTTTTAAATGTCTCAACTAATCTTAACATTAAAAATAAAGCGAGTCTTATATGGTGAGTGGGGTTATAGTTATGAATTTATTAACATGTAGGATTTTTTTTAAATAAAAGAAAATTTTCACCTCAAAGATTTTAGAAAGTTTACAATCTCAACACCATCCTAAGATTTTACATGATATTATTTAATTTGTCAAAAGTTAAATAATGATTAATTTGAGAAAAACCTTACGAGAATATTCGTGTATCTATATGGGAACTGCAATTCCATGAAAGCAAATTACTCAACCGTCAAAATAATTTTTTTTTTAAAAAAAGAAATGATTTTATCGAAGGATTTTTTTAACACACACGTCTTTCTTAACAAAACATTTGAATTCAATTCCAAAAATAAAACATGTTTTTGAAAACTTTTTTTTTTTGTTTTCAAAACTTGGCTTGGTTTTTAAAAACATAGATAAAAAGTAGATAACAAAGCAAGATCCAAAAACATAGTGAAAGTAGTATTTATAGGTTTAATTTTCAAAAATCTAAAAACTAAAAAATAAATGGTTATCAAATAGGGCCTTAACAATCTCAAAAATTGTACCAACTTTTTACAATAGTTAACCAGATCTTGTAAGAGATTGAACCCCTCACAAAATAATTGATGATTTGTCATTGGTGTTGCGACTTATTGGACAAAGCATCTAAGATGTACGTGATACTTGTAAACATGTTTAACTCTTGGTGGAGCTTAAGTGGGTTTATATTGTAAGAACAAATCTTAATAGAAGATAATTGGCAATTTGTTTGTGTTGTAGGACCTCCCCACAAAGCCTCTACATCAACATGATAAGGAGAGTAATTGTCACTATATTTTTCATGAAAACATATATTACATACCTGAGGTCGCACCAAATAACCATACTTTTCAACATGCAACACGACATGAAAAATATATATCAATTCAATCATATATAATTTAAACATATAATCAAATGTCATATGAATATCAACCTAGCCCAAGCATATACTACTTACATAGTCACGAATACAAAAGTATTGGTTGGGTCAAGAATTAAGGGAGAAATTTTGGTCATAAATTTTTTTAAAATAATTGAGGATGAGATAGTTTAGACTCAACCTATGGTTTCTATTATAGAGATTGTGAGGAACTAATTTGATCATGTTCAAATTCAACCTCCAATTTTCGATACGATTTTTTTATTTATATTTTCTATTTTTAATTAAGAGATATTTTAATAGATAATTTAATTATCTTTTAAATTAATTATTTGATACTTACATTTCTATTCAATTTAGAAATATTCAAATGGGTAAAAACCTTAATTCATTGTCCTACATTAAAATACTAGTCTATTACCGTGTACATCGTCTTTATTATTTTTTTTTTTTGAAAGAAAATACTTCATTAAACTAAGGAGGAGCAACAGTCCTCACAAACAATATGCCTTACCCAAGAGGGGAAGTTTGAGAACCAAACCACAGGGTCATCCTCCAAAGAGGAGGAAGACGGGCCTATCCACTGTCTCCAAAAGCGCCACCCTCGCAAGAGAGTGGGTGATGACGTTACAAGACCTAGGGCAATATGAACAGCAGAAATCAAGCCACAACCCAAAAAAAGTCTCAATTTCATCTAAAACAGATTTTGTCTTAGAAATGTCTGAGCCAGGAAAATGTAACTCTAAAACTATCTCTAAGGAGTCCGTCTAAACTATAATTGATTGAAACGGATTGCTAGCCAGCTCACTGATCGAGCCCAAACTCGCAAGGATGGTAGTAGCTTCCAGCGCTTTGATCGGCCACTTCCTCTTCCAATGTTGATAACCTGCACAGATAGTAGATCCCCAAGAGTCACAAACTAGCCAACCAAGACCACCTTTTCCAGTTGCTTCACACCACGAGGCATCGGTGTTTAGCTTTAAGGTCCCAGGCGGAGGGGGGTCTAGTCATTCTGACTCACGTAGCTCTCGAACCTTGATGGATGAAGGAGGGCCTTCCCGAATCAACATACTCATCCAACCTCTTTTCAATCGCATCATAGATCTTCTAAAATCTGGCAAAAAACAAACTAGAAGATGTTTTAGAAGATTGAAAACACGTATTCCTGAAGTTCCAAATATTCCACATGATTATAGTGGCCCAAGCGATCTTCTCTTCATCTAACTTCTTCGTCAGCCAACCCTAGAAATCCTTAGGAGTCCAAAAGTCTCTGCACGTAGAAAATAAATTTCTTAAGTTTGGTAAATAGCGTAGCCACACATCTAAAATGCCTTGTAAGTCCAAATTATATGAGTGGTCGACTCCACTTTCTTCCTACAAAACAAACAACACAAGTTAGCATTAATGTCTCTCTTTTGGATATTTTGGAAGGTTGGTATAGCATCATTAATGATTTTCCAAGCACAAGTCTTCACTCTAGGAATCACTTTAGCCTTCCACACTTTATTCTAGAAAACTTTTCCTTCACAAGTTTCCAAAGAGGAGGCCTCATTGTTCGATAGAAGGTTGGAGGCTAGATAATAAGCGCTCTTTACCGTGAAGAGGCCTGTTGGACTGAGGCTCCAAATTATTTCATCTTTAGCATTTATGTTCCCCAAAGGTATATTCAGAATATTCCAACATCAACTGCTGTGAAGTTTTTCCTAATAACACACATTTTCCACATGTTCTGGTCATCTAGGAAGCATTTTACTCTTTTATGCTTAGCCTCCTCCCTCACCCAAACTGGGGTTCTACTACCTTTCCTATTCAGCCAGGGATCTTTGTCAATCTTGATATGATTGCCATTACCCACTCTCCAACAATAGCCTTTTACAAAGAGCTCTTTTTCCCACATGATATTCTTCCAAGTTAAGGACGGGTTTGGGCCTAGTTTAGCTCCAAGGAAGTCCCCATCTTTAAAATATTTCCCTCTTAAGACAGAGGCTAAAAGGCTCCCCAGGTTCTTCAAGATACGCCAACTATGCTTAGCAAGCATGGCTTGGTTGAACAAAGACATCTCTCTAAACCCTAAGCCCCTATTTTCCTTACTTTTACACATATTCTTCCAACTCGCCCAGTGAGCCTTTTTTTTTCTACAACGAAGAGCTCCACCAAAATCGGGTGCAACATCTATTGATATCATCGCAGATCGACTGAGGGAGACGGAAGCAACTCATAGTATATAAAGGTATAACTTGAGCAATGGCTTTGATAAGGACCTCATTTACTCCCTAAGAGAAAAGCTTTTCTTTCCACATATGGAGAGCCTTCGAGGCTCTATCTCTGACTTTGAAGAAGAGCTTTCTTTTTTTTTTTTTCACCCAGATTGGGAAGGCATCCCTAAATAATCACCTAGAGACTCCGCATAATTAACTCCCAATTATCTGCCCATTTCCCTCACTTTACCATTTTTCACATTTTTACCGGTCATGAAAGAAGACTTAGTCAGGTTTACAATTTGCCCCCAAGATTTTTCATAAGTGTCTAGGATCTCTTTAATCTTTCTGCAATCATTTTCCTCAGCTCTATAAAACATAAGGCTGTCATCTGCAAAAAAAAAAAAAAAAAAAAAAAAAAAAAAAAAAAAAAAGATGCGTGAGAAAAAGACAATAATTATTTAAACGAAGGCCTTTAAAATTAGAGAGAGATTCCTATCTGTTCAAAAGAACCGAGAAACCATCAACGCATATGAGAAAGAGATAGGCCGGGAGAGGGTCGCCCTGTCTCAACCCCCTCTAAGGAGAGGAACCTACTTGAGGAGTTCCATTGACCAGCACTGAGTACTCTACCATTTGCAAGCAATCCATAATCTTCTCAATCCACTTCACTGCCATTCTGCTCATAATATTTGGGAGGAACAACCACTCAACTCTGTTATAAGCCTTGCTCATATCTTCATATCGACCACCCCTTCCTTTCCCTTTCTTCTAGAATTGAGAGCGTGGATGCATTCAAATCCCAATATTACATTGTCAGAAATAAGTCTCCTCGGAACAAAAGCAGATTGAGACAGAGAAATAATCAAATGTAGCACTTTTTTCAACCTGTTAGTGAGGACCTTTGCTATGATTTTATATATGACATTGCAAAGGCTTATGGGAGGATAATCAACCATATGGGTAGGATTTTTAATCTTCAGAATCAGGGAAATAAAATATTTGTTCAATGGCCTCACACTTTCCCCTTCATTAAGAACTTGAAGGCAAAGTCTAGCAGTTTCATCACCCACCTCTCCCCAGTAGTGTTGAAAGAACATTGCATGAGCCCCGTTAGGCCCTGGGGCTTTCCCAAAGTTCATTGATTTTAATGCTCTCTCGATTTCCTCTCTATTGAACTGGAGCAATAACTCCATATTATTCCTTTTCGAGGTGGTAGTATGGATTCCTTCTAGGACTCTATTCATAGCCTTATCACACGGTTTGGAAGTAAGGAAGAGTTCCTTAAAGTGATCCACTGCCACTTTTTCTATGTCCTCCTCACTCTCCACCCACCTCCCATTCTTGTCATACACACCTAACAACTGGTTCCTCTTATTCCTGCTTGATGCTTTTGAATGAAACCACTTTGTATTCCTGTCGCCACTATTAAGCCATAAATCTCTAGATCTCAACCTTCAATATTGCTCCTCCTCTTCAATCAGACCATCCAGAGCTATTTCAGCATGTCTAATCTGATTAGAATTGTTGTTAGAGTTTGTGAGGAGGAGGGACTTGATCTCAGCCTCTTTCCTGGTCAAAGCCCCCTTCAGGGAGCCATTCAGCCTGCTTTTATTCCAAGCATAGAGCTTCTCGAGGAAACTTATAATTTTCGAGTTATACAACTGTACACTTCTTCCCTTGTGCTTCTCCCAATGATCTTTTATAATCAATTTGCACTCTTCGAACTTTACCCAACTTTCTTCGAACTTCACACCCTTTTTTTTTAACTTGCTATGGCGACTGTTTTCTTTTATCTTCAAAGTAATGAGAATAGGTATGTGGCCTGAATTATGAAAGTAAGTGTTCCACCTTCACAGTTTGCACCCAACTTTGACAGTTAGAATTGATGAGGAACCTGTCCAACCTTTCTCTTATGCTATTTCTGTCCCTTCTATTTTTGACCCAAGTAAAACAGTTGCCTCTAAACCCCAGGTCAATAAGATTGCATTCATTAACCACCTCTCTGAAAGCCGCCATTTGATTATCACTGCGCATCACTCCTCCATCTTTTCATTAGTAAACATGATTTCGTTGAAATCTCCCCCAATGACCCAAGGAAGATTCCCCTGCTGACTCAATCTCTCAAGAAGGTTCCACGAATCCACCTTCCTTTCCTTGACTGGACTTCCGTAAAAGCCCATAAACCTTCACCACCCTTCTTGGCTCTTAACTGTGGCATCGATATGGCCCTCAGAAGAGGAAGAGATCGTTACATCAATCTCCTCATTCCATAGGAGAATTAGACCACCTTTGTTTCTATCACTAGGAACACATTAGCCAACATCAAAATTCAATTGAGCTTTTATTCTATTCATCTTTACTTCCTCACACTTTGATTTCGAAATGAAAACTAAAGAAGGGGATTTGCTACATATTTCTTAGCGGAGCTCCCAGATCATTCGGGAGTTCTCCAGCCCTTGAACGTTCCAGCATAATATTTTCATGGCGTCCGGCGGGGCTAGTAACCAGCCTCCGCTGATATCCCTTTGTTACAAACAAAGTCTTGTCCGCAAATCTTTTTTGAAACATGCTCCCCCTCATCAACCTCATCTAGTTCCATTTAGTGCTTATTTCCCACTGTCAGAGTACCACTGTGCTCCCCTTCTCTGTTTACTTTTTCACTTCTAGCCATCCTCTTCCATTTTCTTCTTGTTGCATTTTGCACTCCTTCTGGTTTAAGAGGCTTATTGCCATCCATTTTCTTATTTCCCTCACTAAAAGCTATTTCTGAGCCCACATTACTCTCACTATTTGCAGCCCAAACCCCATGTCCATTACGTTGACTCAATTCCATATTAGACACTGGCCCATTGGGTTTGGGTCCCTTTTTTGGCTTTTTCTCTTTCAGAACGATCGCATGCACATTGTCCAATCTAGCATTGAATTTTTCCCCTTTTTTTTATTCTGATTTCAAAAGCTTCTCTATCACCTTGTTTGCCCTTTTCTGGCTCAATTTCTTGGTTCAATAGCTTTTGGGTACAAGGGCTATTACTATTTTTTAATAAACAATTCGACTACACCTCTTTTCCTTCCGTCATCTTCTCCAGCACTAAATTTCGGCCATTTCTCAGCCTCTCAACCTCTGCTGTCTGTCGCTCGTCTCTCTATTCATATAACACGCTGCCTTCTACAACTTGTTCATCGCCTCTCCCTTTATTTTGTCTTCCCCTATCTCTGCCTCTTTGCGAATTTCCTCTTAATTCAATTCTACCTTCTGGCCCATGTTCTTGGACAATTCTCTTATCGGTTCCTAATTCTTGCATCCATCCGCCAAACTAAACCTCTCCCTCTGACTCTATTTCTGCCTTTTCACAGTCCTTGGTCTAGTGTCCTAGTCTTCCACAAGTAAACACATAAACCTGGGAGCTTCTCGTAGGTAATTGGGGACTAGACCTATTCTCTCATCGATCCCAATTTAACCCTTACTGCCATCTTTAAAGGTTTACTCACATCCAACCTTATGCTAACCTTTAAGGATTCCCCCCCCCCCATAGTCCTCTCGTCTTCCAAATTGACACCTTCATATACACCCACTTCATTCCCAAGAGCTACCGCCGTTCTCCTAGAAAAACCTGCCACAGGTAAGTTATGAAAATTGATCCAGAAGGGGGTGTACATGATTTCAAGTTTTGGAATCTTGCTAAATCCTTTCACCTCTTCAAACAAGAGGAGCACTTTGTTGAAGATCCACAACCCATCTCTGATCACTCGGAGTTTTTCCCTCTTTGTTGCAAACGTACAAATAAAGACTCATTTCCCTGCTTTGTCTATCTATATCCCTTCTTCTGTATTTCATATTTTTGGCATCACCACTTTGAAAACTTCCAACACCATGGTCTTTCCGGTAAGGACTTTACAAGCCACGGTATTTTCATGATTTCGATCATAGTTATCAATCTCTTCATCCCCAATTTCTACGATAGCACCTTTCCTTTCTTCCGTCAGATTGAGTTTTGCTGATTGCTTAAATATCTCTGAATCTGCCATAGAGCCCCTCAATAAAACCCCCAATAAAAACCCCCCAGATCATCGAACGGATCCCTAAACTAGTTGCTCATAAAGTTCTCTCAGGGGGAGATCGCTTCAGAGCCCTTATCTTCTTTACTTCATTTAATTTTAGAATAACGTAAAATTTAATATGAATTTAATTATGTTCTAAACAAAATAAGTTATTTAAAAATATAGTAAATAATTTAAATATACCATAAGTTTTTTTTGACATATTATAAATTCTATATTTATTTTTAAAATTAATATGTTTTTTAAGAAGTATAAAATAAAATATAAAATAATAATATATTTATTTTGTTGTAGTTGTAGTTATTATTATTATAAGAAAAATAAGAGAAAATTAATGAAGAATCGTGACCTATTTAATAAAATTGATGTGTGAAGAATTCAAATTAACTAAATTTTGAGCATGAATAAACATTTGAAATATAAAAATATAACATTAGTTATAAAATAACAAAAAAAATATGGCACACGATTTAATTTCTTAAAATATAATTCGTCTTATACCGCATTATAATAACTTCAACAAATCAAAATACCATGTTCTATTGAATTGTACTTTAGACCTATAAATCTAACAAACCGTGTGATACAAAAGTAAAGAAAAAAGATAAAACCTAAGTTAAAAAAAGTGGAAAGAATCACTTATCTAGTTGTACAAAATGGATGATTAGCAAACCTTTTGGAGTTCTAAAACTTAATTTTAAATTCTTTGAGATATCTTTAAAATTTTATAAATGAATGCAAAACTTTTCATATTCCATCTCTATTTTTTTAGTCCTATATTCCACCTTTTTACCTTCTTTTCATTTATCAACAATTATTGGTGTGCATTTAAATTCTCATTAACTCAATCTAATTTTCATTCAATTATAATAATTTATTTATGTAAGATTTAATTGTTTTTAACATCTAAAAAAAATTAGATGGAAAAAGAACCATTTTGTTAGTTGTAGGAAACTGAAGAGTTACGACACTTTTTGAAATTGTAAAATTTCATGTTAAATTCCATTATGTTATCTTTAAATTTTTATAAAATAAATCTAAATCTTTTCACATTCTATCTAAAGTTTTTCATATTCCACCTCTTTACCTTCATTCCTCTATCAACAATTATGAGTATATTTAAATCTTCATTATCCAATCTAAATTTGTATAAATTATAAATTTTTATTGTAAAGTTAATTTTTATTATTTAGAAAAAATGCACTTTTGATTCCTGAGGTTTGAGGTTGATGTCTAGGTTTCAAACTAGACACTTTAGTCTCTAACGTTTGGAAAATGATTCTAAATGGTCTCTGCATTAACTTAGGGCATGTTTGATAGGCAATTTGAAAATAGAATTTTGAAAACAAGGGATTCAATGAAAACAAAGTTGTATTTCATATTTTAAGATATGTGTCTGATAGTATATTTAGAAATTGGATTCTAATTTAAACAATTGTTCAAAATGTATTCTATAATATATTTATTAGACCATGAAACTAGCTGTAATTGCAAAACTAAATATTAGGTTGAATATAAACCATTATTAATTAATTTGTTAAATATAAACCATTATGAATTAATTTATGAACATGTTTTTTGCTATAAATTTTGTATAATTATTATTTTACATTATCATACAATTTATAATATATTATATTTTACATATTTTAATTTAACAAAAATAAATTGAGTTTATAACATGAAATACTATGTTTATTTTTAATATAATTATGCATTTTAAATTTTGAAATTCAAAATCTAGATACAATGAAAACATAAAAATATTGTTTCAGAATTTGTACTATTTGGATCACATAATCCAAAAACAGTTTTCGAAAACACATCTATCAAACGCATATTCACTTAACTCAGTGAATCCAAAAACATAAAACAGAATCCAAATTGCCTACCAAATAGACTTCAAATTAACCTAATGGAAAAATGATTGTACTGTTATTTGTTGACATGGACTGCATGACATGTCATATCTTTTAATTAAGTGGCACATGAGTTGGAAAAATATTAAATTATTGGGCAAAAATTTATCTCCCAAATGTCTCTTCTCTCCAACTCTTGTAAAAGAACGCAGAATAGGTGCTGCAGCCATTGTTGTCTGCCGCAACCCATGCAACAGCCACTGTTTTATCCTTTGAAACTCTATTCTCCCATAAGATTCTTAGTTGTTGGGTTCAACCTTTACCAATTATACGAAATTTCCTTCCAATTAGATTTCCTTTTTTTTTTTTCATAAATTTCATAGCAATAGCTATGCCAGTTGGGTTGAAAATTTTCAAACAAAACACGGAACTTTCTTGAGCTATTGAAATTGGGGAATAGTTATATGGGTTTTGTGTATATAAGAAATAAGAGGGGAGATCCACTCCTCCGAGAAGATACTGCACAACTCAAAGCATCATGAAGAATAGCAAGATTATGTATGGAATTTTAATTGAAGGGCACACTCCAAAAGAACAAATTTCAATTGGAAGTTTTTTGTTACAGGCCTTACGCTAGGGATTTTTTATTTTCTTTGGAGTTTTAACAGAATTTTAATTGGGTTTCATCAATGGGATATATTGATATACAACTTCAACTAAAATTGCGTTTTGAAAATGTTGGCTTCATCCATTCATTTCATTAATTGAAGATCGAGTTTTGAAAACGTTGGTTATGGCAGACGCCTCCAAAGAAAAAGTACCCCGTTGGAATGAAGATGACGACTGCGACAAACAATGACTAAATCGACAGGCTAGGGCACTAGTTTGCGTTATTTGCGATCCATTCATTTTTTTTGTTAGGTTAAGTTAAATCAAGGACTATTAAGAATCACTTTCCAAACTTTCGAGATTAAAGTGTCTATTTTGAAACTTCAAATGACCAAATAGACATCAACTACAAACCTTAGGGACCAAAAGTACATTTTGTCATTATTTTCAACATCTAATTTTAAAAATAAAAAAGGTATTACCATATATTCATTTTTGAAAATGTTAATTAATTAATCTAAATATTGTGTTCTCTTTTAGTTCATCTAAATATCGTGTTACAGTTATATTTATTTGGATAAATTATAGAAAATACAACTGAATTATGGGTCTCATTTCAATAATACCCCTAAGCTTCAAAAAATTTCAAAAATATCCCTGATCTGTAAAAAATAGTAAAAAATACTCTTACTATTAAGAAGTTTTGGATGGAAAACGTTAGAGTTTCATTAATACCCTTGACCTTTCAAAAAAATTCAAAAATACCCTCAGTAGAAAACATTTCTTCTTTTTCTTCTTCTCTCTACAAATTCTTCCTCCATGAAAATTAATGCAAGATTTTACTTATAAAGGCTATGTGCAATAGAACACCAAATGAAACACGAATTTGAAATCTAGTATTTTCTTTTTAAACTTGTAAAGAAGATAAGTGGGAGGAAAAAATAAGAAGTTTTTTTTTCCCCTCTTTTTGCTCTCTTTGTTTGTGTGTGTTAGTGATAAGCAGAAGATTAATATGGTTTTCAATTACACTGAATGGGTGGTGAAGGAAGAAAGGAGTAAGGCTATGGTTATGGATTTTTATTTTTTTTTCTAGAGAGTTATGAGGGAAGGCTATGGTTATGGATTTTGGGATTTTTGAGCTTATTTGGTCAAATTGTTGCTACTACCTTTCAAATGCTAATAAACTTGAAGAAGATGGGTTTGGTCCAGGTTACAAGGTTAATTAATCAAAAGTTTGATATGTGATTTTTTTTTTTTTAAATATTTAAGAAGGTTTTTTGAACCCACTATATGACAATATTTTTATTCATTTTGCCTAAAATGAATTTAGAGAAACCTAATGGGGTAGTGACTGGTGAGAAAATGGCAGTGAAAAAACTATCAACAAAATCAAGTCAATAACATGAAGAATTTAAGAATGAAGTAAAAGTCATCTTGAAGCTTCAACATAAGAATCTGGTCAGGCTCTTGGGATGCTGTGTTGAAGGAGAAGAAAAACTTCTCATTAATTTTCATAGAAGAAGAATTTGCAAAGAGAGGAGGAAGAAGAAGAAATATTTTCCAGTAAGGGTATTTTTTAAATTACTTGAAAGGTTAATGTTATTAATGAAATTTTAACGTTTTCCATCCAAAACTTAACAATAAAGGTATTCTTGAACGTTTTTGAAAGGTCAGGGGGTAGTTTTGAAATTTTTTAAAGTTTCAGAGTGTTGGAATAGAAATTTTGACCAGCCAGAAATTGCCACGCTAGAAATTGCCACGTCATTACCCAACATTGACGACGAAATTATATTTAATTAGGGATTAATAAAATTTGTAAGGATCCCTGAATTAAATTGTGGCAAATTCAAATATACAATTAGGTTATATGAAATTTAGACCAATGCAAAGCAAAAGTAGAAGGCCCCAATTAACAAAGTCCGGACCCAATCAAAAGAGCTAGACCCAAAGTCAACCAGGTCCAGTCTAAAGGCTAGGCCAAAGTCAACCAGTCACAGTCCGACAGACAAGTTCAAGCCCACCTAGAGGCCTTCAAGAACTCTATAAATATAGAGCTCCCTCCTCTATTAGAAGGGTTTAGAACTGAAGAAACTCAGAGAGAATTTAGAAACAAACTGTGAAAGTCTCCAGAAGCTCTTGAAGATCAAATACTGTTTGAATGTAGAACACTTCTCGAAGATAAAAAACGATCCAAGAATATCAACAAGTCAGAGATCGATCATCAACTCGATCAACAAGCCAAAGGTCGATCATCAAAGAAGATCAATAAGCCAGAGGTCGATCATCCAAGATGATAAACAAGTTGAAGACCTTCAAGAAGTTACAAGCCGAAAAGCTTCAACAAGCTATAAGCTGAAGATCATTCGAAAGCTACAAGCTGAAGACCTTCAAGAAACTACAAGCCGAAGACCTTCAACAAGCTACAGGCTAGAGACCTTCATGAAGCTACAAGCTGAAGACTTTCAAGAAGCTACAAGTTGAACACCTTCAAGAAGGTACAAGCTGAACACCTTCAAGAAGCTACAGCTGAAGATCTTCAACAAGTTCAAAGTTAAAGACTTTTCACAAGTTCAAAGTTGACGATTCAACCTCGAGAACAATCGTTTCAGCCCTCGAGTTAAGTATACATATGCGATAAAGAATCAGAGGACCATTATAGTAGAGATTGTCACCGGCCACTATATTCAAATTAATACAAATACAAATTCATTCCACGTGTCTTATTTCTTTGTTGAAATATTGTGTGAACAAGGGATATTACTGAAATAAGACCTATAGTCTAAGAGTATTTTCTATAATTTAGCCTATTTATTTAAATATCACATTTTTATAAAATGTAATTAATGGATAATAATAACTTACTCCAAGCTAAATTATTTACCAAATAAAATATTATGTTATATAAAATAATAACTTTATATCATATTAATTTTTATTCTTTTTATTCTTGAGTTCAATGTAATTAAAAAAAATATATAACTAATGAAGAATAATTTTCTAAAATTAAAATTTTTAAATAGAATATTGTAATATTACAAAATAAAAACATTATATTATATGCTGATCTTTATTAATTTCATTTTTAGTTTAATGGTTATATTCAATACTTTCCAAAAAAAAAAAAAAGAGTTATAGGTAATGTTTTTTTTTTAAATTTTATTTATTTAAAATTAAATTTAAGTAATTCATTTATTATTGATAAACTCATGGTTAATGATACACTATTTGTAATTTTAGGTACTAGTCTGCAACAAGTGGGATGCATGTAGTATTTGTCATTTTATTTTTTCAAATTTAAAAAACAGACTTTTTCTCCCAATTATTATAAAGTAAATATGTATTTTTAATTCTAGTAGAATTCATATTAAATTCATGGTAAATACCATTCAATAATATTATGAACGATAAATTGAGTGTAGTTGAGATTCAAAAATGAGTTAAAATAAAAAAAAAAAAAGACTAATATTTTTGTTGTTCTCATGGAAATTATTGTAGACAATGTACCTATTATGTAAAAAACTATATTTATACATTATGTAAAAAACTATATTTTGAATTGTTTGCACAGAGGTAACTTTTATATAATATTAATGCTTATTCTTTTCATTTTTCTAACATTTCAAATATGTAGGTACATCTTTACACTTGCCAAGATTTTAAAATTAATTATCTTATTACTTTAAATTAACCAGTAATAATTAAATAAAAATAAATTATTAAAATATCATAAATAAATGACCAAAGGGCTGTTGGTATGTCTATGTCCTGTCATACTTAAACTCTTTGCATTTTTTACATTTTCAAATACTTTGATAAACCTTTGCACTCATCAAGATTCACCCTTTATTATTCATTCACTTTTAAATCTTCATAACTATATTATTTAAAAAACCCTATATGAAAATATATTGTTTAAATTATACAAATTAGAAAAAAAAAACAAAAACAAAAACAAAAGCAAATGCCCAAAAGAGAAGCTAGCCTATTTTATTAAAAAAAAAAGCCATGGTAATCCTTAAAATACAAATTAGAAAAAATCGAAGAAAAAAATAGGCCACCCGTTAAAAAAACAAAAACAGCACAACCCATTTTATTGAGAAAAATAAAAAGTAGAAAATGTAATGAAACCCTAGAACTACCCTCATCCCTCCCTCTTCGTTTTTCACGTCGTCTGCTATGCTATCCTTCATCTTCCTCCCTCTTTCAAAGGATATGTCTCTCTTGCAAATCTTCACATGTCGTCCATATGATCACCAGTGCTAGCCAATTACGTCCATCACAACGATATAGTAGCGTCAATTGCCCTCCCCTTTGAGATCCATATCTCAATCATTGGGCTTTTAAGAATCGATTGATCTCATCTCCTAGATCTTCATTAGGTTTTTAGCATCAATATTGCTCATGCCTCCATCGATTCGCTTGTAAGGTTTTAGCCCTCCCTAATTGCATTGTTCATGCCTCCAGTAATTTTATCGACCATCTATTGAAAAATTTTTAGTACAACAAAAATACTGAAAATTTTATTGTAAATTTGGAGAAACTAATCACAATTAAGAGAGATTGAAAAAAAAAAAAACTCTTTGAGTTCTCCTCTTTTCAGAAGCCCTCTCTCACTTTCAACTGTTTGAAAAAGGCAAAAAAAAACCTACAAAGAAACTATTCCATTGAGCAATATTGCTAGCCGAAGGAGATGAAAATTTTCCTTGCTTCACCAAATAGTTGTTCGATAACAATTTTTTTTGTTTGTGTTCAGATCTTTGATGGTACTTTTCTCGAGTTCTTTCACTAAATCGATCTGCTGACTTTTTTGTTCTGTACAAGGAGAGAATGGATATTTATATATTTAGAAAAGGGGAGGAAGATGAAGAATTGAGAGAGGGAAAAGTGTGGGTAGATGATGGGGAAGTGCAATGGGTTGAAGAAGTTGAATGGATTTTCTCTACTCATTTATCGTTAAAACTTCTCTATATTAACTATTGCTCAAATATTTAAAATCAGCAGTTACATGTCAATAAAATTCACTTAAACATTTTAAATGATTCACTAACAAAGGTTTTTGAAACTTGCAGGATCATTAAATTAAATAATTGAATAATAAGCATATAAATGATAGTTGTATTCATGGTATGGTATTGTGGTATTTAATGGGGAAGACGAATGGTTTACATTAAAAGAAGAAAAACAAAATTGAAGAGGAAGATAAAAGATGAAGTGCAATCTCACGACACTGGTTTGAAGGAGGAAAGAGAAAAGAGAAAAGACTAAAGGACACTATTGGCATTCATTCAAAAATAGAAAGGGTAAAATAGACACAAAAAATTTCGCCTCATTATAGCTTTTATATATACTAGTGTATTACCACATGCAATTGAACCTATATTTGTTTATTTAGGAAAATTGTTATTAAGTACAATAAATTTTAAAATTAATTTAATATGCTTTTTATTTTTCTTGATGGTGGAATGTTTTAGGGCCCGTTTGGTTGGAGGGTTTTTAGGGGAGAATGGGCTTGGGAATTTGAAGTCCACGTTTGGTTGAAGCTTTTGATTTGTTTGCCTGGGAAAACTCTTTTCCCAGGCATCATTAATAAGCATAGATTAGAGTTTTCTTTATCCGTGCGAAATCACGGGTTTGTTGAAATCCTCCATCTTCTTCATACCTCTCTTCTACCTCTTCTTCTTCTATGTTATTTTCTATTTTCTTTCCATTTTATTACCAAGTTTTCGCATATTTTCCCACTTCTCTCCTTCTTCCTCGATTCTCTGCAAATTTTCGAACCCTTAATCTCTCGAGAAAAAAGAAAAAATCGATTCTTCCGATTATCCCCTGCAAAAACAAAGAATCCCCATGAAAAAACAAACCACAAAAACCAACCCCAAAAGCAGAAACAGCCTCAAAAAGCAAAATCAGAAAAAACCCAAAAGCAAGAGAGAGAGACACACACACGAATGGGGGGAGGGTAGAAGAGTGAGAATGAAGAAACCTGTGGAGTGAGAGTGAAGAGATAAATGGAAAGGGAGGGCAAAGATTAGAGTTTTTAATGGGAAACCATGAGAGAAGTTGGGGGAAATCAGAGAAGAAAGAAGAAAGGGGAGAAGGGAAGAAGAGGGTGTGTGTTGAGTTTTGTGTTTGTGGGTGTTTTAGAGAGAGAGAGAAATTGATGAAGAAGGGTAACAAACTGACTGGTAAGATGGGTCAAAAGAGGTAGATTTTTTAGGAGATTTTTTTGTTAATTTGTGATTTTGTTGGTTAATTAAAGATTTGAGGATGAATTATGGGTATCTCAAGCCTGTTTTTCTGGTAGATTTTATTACTATTTTTTGTTTAAATGATGGTTAATTTGAACCTTTTTTTCTATTTAAATTAAAACTAATTGCTTAAAAATATAGTGAAAATGACTAATTAATATTGACATAATATAAATTTTTATTTTGTATATGTTTAGCGACCACTTTTAGATAGATTATATTTGATTTTTGAAATATAACATTCATAATTAATTTTTCAATTTGATTATTGTACTGATTAATTATAATTAAAAATTTATATAATTTTATTAATTACATTTCTTTGAGGATAATTATTAAGATTGATGACTAAATAAAATTATAAATCTAAAACTTAAGATATATTATTTATAATAAATTTACTAATGAATACAAATTAAATTAAAATTATTTTAATAAATTGACTTAATAAAAATAAATTAATACTAATAATTATTTTAAAAGTAACTCATGTAAATCTGACAACATTCTCATGTAACACCAAATACATAAATAATTTATTCCCATAAAAATCTGTTAACATTCCTATACACAACCAAACACAGTTATATTTAATTCCCAGACATCTTATTCCTAGGCATCTTATTCCCAAGCATCTAGAAAACCTTAAACCAAACGGCCCCTTAATCTTTAATTCCCAGACATCTTATTCCCAGACATCTAGAAAACCTTAAACCAAACGGCCCCTTAATATTTTATTACTTAAATTAAAATTGATTCAATGACTTATTAAATTTTTTGGGTAGATTTTTAAAATCTAAAGTTACTGTTTAAAAATTTTAGTTAGGATTTAAAAACTTTTTTTGAATCTAACTTAAAAAAAATAATAATAATAGATAAGCATCGTGTTTAAAAACATATAAGCTTAAAACTTTGTTATATAAATAACTTATACAATTATGGGCATGATGGACAAAATAAAATATTTTGGCACATACTTGATCTTTTACATTTTTTATGAGGAGTCCAAATTGAATCAAATCAATTAAGGATGATTTATGTTTGTGGCTCAACATCAATTATATGTTGATTGAATCAAATCAACATAATTATTTATAATATTTTTAATTATACAAAATATAACTACATATAAATACAAATTCATCTTTTTGGTGGCTAGTTTAATAATTTTGATGCAATTTTCAACCTTCAAATTTGAAAAAAGAAATTAAAAAAAAAAGGTAAGTCACACCTACATTTAATGACATTTTTGTAAATAATAAATTATCTTTATCAAAACTATAGTCACCTATATTTTTCTTCTCAATCCCATTTTCCTTCTACCATCTCTTTGCCACCACCAACAAACCCTTTCATCCAGTAGTTAATTTTGGTCAATGTGCTACAATTGTCCTTCATTTATGCCTACAACTCTTCATCTCCTTCCATTTCTGTTAATTAATGAGCTCTATTATTCTTCGTGCTCTCTCTTTGCTTCAAAATTGTTTACTAACATCTCTCTCCCTTTGATCTGTTTCTTCATTCATCATGCAAATTCATGAAACCAACCCAAAAACTTATTGATTAATTACTACTCCCATATATAAGGAGAATAGAATGAATTAAGCTAATACCAGTTAGGAATTGATAAAAAGAAACCAACTGGGACAAAAGATATTGCTTTTCTTCCAACCAACAGTGGGTTCTATGTGCAAGAGTGACCTATGACATTCTCCATCCGTGTGATAAGCAGTTCCTTCCACGGTTATGGGTTGCTTTCTCATTTCTCAAATCTCATTTAGATGCTAAAAAGAAAAAGAAATGTAGGGTCCTCAAATCCTAGATTAATTGTGTGTGGATTGCTTTATAGTCTTTCAAATTCATATGTGATGTACTCACCTTACAATATTTGAGGAACGCGACAACGTTTATACATTCCACATGTTAATGTTTGAATGTAATTTAAATAATTGACTGTTTTGTTTTAATGAGGATGATAATAAGAATTTAATTTATAACTTATAATATAAAACCCCTTCATGTAAAAATCGGTTATGAATTGGTTATGAATTATTTAATTAATTAAATATTTAATTTTTTTAAAAATTAAATATTCAATCTAATAGAATAGAAATTGTACAGTTCTAATTAAATTTGAGATTTTTTTTTAGATAAGGAACTTTGAGAACTCTTTGTTTAAAATTCAGAAAAATAATAAATTAAATTGAATATTTTGAATTTCAAAATTTTGAAATAAAAAGAAATGTTTGTGAACTTAATATTTATCGAGATTGTAAAGGATATTATTTGTACTAAAAAAATAGATATTATCTCAAAAGTAGTACAAAGCGTATATCAATCTTTTGAATTTTTTTTTTTTTGAAGAAATGAAGATTTTTTTAATTTATTGTATTTATTAAAATACTTTAATTGAGTAATTAAAATATAGTTTATGCATAAACTTTTGAAATATAACTAATAATAATTTATAATATATATATATATATATATAACTAATAATTACAATATTAGTCATAAAACAATTCTAAAACATCTATATAAGAGACTAATACATGTATTTACAAATTCTCTTAAAAACATGTTTGTCTTCAAACCACTTTGTAAAATTCAATGACATCTAATTACACACCACAAAACTTTGCAATTCATATTAGACCATTGTGCTATGTGACATTACTGTACAAATCTTTAAGAAGAAGAAACCAAAAGTTGAAGAAAAACAAAATAAAAGGAGAAAGTAAAGTTGTCCTACAAAAATAGTAAAAGAGAACTGTGTGGAAACTGATAATTTGCAAAAATTTTAGATTCTAATATCTATGAAATTTCAATATTAATTAATTATAATTAAATGTGAAATTATAAATTTGTTTGAATTAATTATAGAAATAAATAGGCAACATTTTCACATTTATAGTGTTTCACATTATTATTAATTAAGTCAAAAATTGAAAATGACATGCTTAATAATGTAAAAAAAGATAAAAATGACATATGCATCTAAAAATATTTTTTAATTAGCTTTATATATATAATAATAATAATAATAATAATAATAATAATAATAATAACAATAACAATAGATAGGGTTAGAATAAGAGAACATTTATAAACATTCATATTATATTCATAAGATTAAATTTTTTCTAAATGTTGAATTTAAGAGAATTCTAATTCTGCTTAAGTGTTTTAAATAAAAACAATAACAAATATTAATTATAAAATAACTTGAAAACATATATATATAAAAGAAATTAATACCTTTGTTTGAGAGCATTTTGTTGAAGCATCTTTATCTCTCATTGGTGCTTAACACTACTTTTGCAAGTTATACAAATTTAGAGACTTTGAGAGAATAGATTGAGAGAGGAAGAAAAACAAACTAAAAGAAGAAACTCAAGTTTTTGAAGAAAAAGTTGAAGATACCTCTTTATCTAGTTGTAGTTAGGAGTGGAAAAAAGGATTGCATAACTCTTGAAATTCCAAAACTTTTGAAAATTCATCATTAAATGTAAAGTCATTAATTTTAGAATTAAACTATAGAAATTAAATCAACAAAAACTCTCTTATATTCTAGCTTTTCGGTTAGGTTCTTATACTTTCATTGTAATTTTTTTTATTAATTTAAATATTAATTATGCATCAATCAAAGTATTAAATGTTTTTTAAAAAATTGATTATATATAACCTACCTTTTGAAAAATTATATATTATTTTTAATTAATAATACTTAAAATTTTTCATCCTATTTTTTATGTATTATCTATAACCAAAAGAAAAGAAAACAAATAAATAAAATCAAAAGTATCAATAATAAGCTTATTTCCTTAGAAAATTTTGAATTTAAGTTATTATATTAAATTTAATTTATTAGCAATATATTAATAATCAATTCAATTAAAGAGTATAAAAAAGTTACAAAATTTTTATAATTTCAAAACTCTTGAAATTCTATCATTAATTATTTAATTTAAAAATCTATAACATCTTGAAAGACAAAAAGACAAATTTTGATTATTAATTATTTATTAATAAATGATATTTAATTCATTAATCGTATAGAAAATTTTGAATTTAAATTATTATATTGAATTTAATTTATTAGCAATATATTTAATAATCAATTCAATTAAAGAGTATAAAAAAGTTTTGAAATTTTTAAAATTTCAAAACTGTGGAAATTCTATTATTAATTATTTAATTTAAAATTTTATAACGTCTTGAAAGACAAAAAGACAAATTTTGTAATAAATCTTTTAGTTTCTATGTATTTATTATTGTTGATTATTAGTTATTTATTAATAAATGATGTTTAATTAATTAATTTACTATTTATAATTAATTGTCAATGGTATATTTTGTAAATATATAAATTAAAGGAGGGACATAATTATCCAATTTTTTTTTCAAGGATTGTAGCTTTTTAATAGATTATAGACTATAGATTAAATAATGATAATAAATAATAGTGTAAAGGAATATATTTGAAATTAAGAAATTAATATTTGGACATAATAGTTAAAGAATGTTTCTTAAATAAATCACTTTTTAAGATAATAGGATAAAAATAAAATCAAAAAGTCCAGCCATGCCATTGATCTCACCGTCTCCTTTCTTTCCCATTCCTTTTCTGTGTATTTCTCCATGTTATTGTACTGATATTATTTTCTCTCTCCTTTGAGAGGCTGAAGTTGATTCTTGGTGTGAGACACATTATCCCATCAGCCTCATCCAATGTAAAAGTCGAAATAGCAAATACTATTGGACTTCATGATCTCTTTTCTTTGTTGGGAGTGGGCCCCACCATCCTCATCTTGATGTAGTGAGTATTTTTTTAGTTCAACGATAGCGAGAGGTGAGAATTTGAACATCTGATCTTTTAGTGGAGAGTACAATGTCTTAACTAGTTGAATTATATTCAAGTTGGCGAGGTCAGTGAGTTAGTAGTAAAATTGGTTTTTGAGTATATACTTTGGCCAGTAGATATCTCCCTTGCATGCTTCTTGATCGGTATGCTACACGCAAGTGCACGTGATCGAAGTAATAAGAAATTGGAAGTATTCCAGAGTATTGTACCCAAGGGAACAGATTTTTAAAATGAATTTTAGATGGCACAAAATCGTTGACAAATTGCAACTAAATAACCGTGGGTATAAAAAGTTTGTGATGTGTTTTGGCTAAAGGATAAATGTTTAAAAAAAATCAATGAAAATGAAAAATGGATTCAAGATGCTAATGCCCCTTTGGAAAGAAAATGCAGCAAGAAGGCAATTGCAATTGTAGTGGTCGGGTTGTCGAAGCCCTCCAAAATAATTACTGATTCTCTAGATCTAACTTGTAGAAATAGTGGACTAGGTCGAATCCCAAAGGAACCAATTGAATTAATTTCTCAAAGTTAATAAATAAATAAATAAATAATAATAAAATAAGGGGGGTTGAATTGTTGAACAAAAATTGTAATTAATTAAATAATGAAAAAAAAAACGAATAGAAAAAATCAATTTTATGAAACTTCCAATTCAAGGGTATAAATTTCCTCCAATTGTAATTTTGATCATAGGCTTTAAAAAAAATCAATTTCAATTTCTCAAATTCAAGAACTTAGTCTACTTATTTGGAAAAGCCATAACAAGTGTAAATTCTCCTATTTTAACTGACTCTGACCAAACATCAAAATCAAAACTTATCATTTAATCAATTGGGCATGATAGCGTTCCATATCGATTAAATAATAGCATTAAAAATAATGATAATGAATAAACCAAAACTAACTAATCGAGATAGCTACAAATTAATTAATTTTGTTTCTTTGTTTCCCTAGAGTCTATTATGCAAGCTATGTAAAATGGAAAAGCCATAACTACACACACATAAGCCAACCCCTTGCTACATAATTTAATCAATTGTGACAATTACGGATCACAAAATCATAGATAGCAATAAATCAATTGATACTAAATTAAGGCGTCAATTTAATTTAATAAGAATCAACATAAAAATAAAAACAAGAAACAAAGAATTCTTGAATTAAAAATAAAATTTCAATTTGGCCCAAAGCCTCACAAAATTAAAATTGGAAATTAAATCACCCTTGAATTAGAAATTAAAACTTAGCCACACATGGCGGAAAAGTAATAAAAACTATGAAGGGGGGAAAACATAAAGGAAAAAAAACAGAAAACTCAAAGAACTAAAGAAAATTGAAAACACTCTTTTCACTCTCTAAACCCTTTTTACAAAAGAAGCTAGAACTCTTCTTTTTCTTGCTTCAATGCTCCTTCAATGCTCCTTCAATGCTCCTTTTATAGGTAGAAACCCCCACTAAAAATAGTTTTTCCCACTTCCTAAATTTTGCCACAAAGAATGCATGAATGAGTCTTCTCCACAAATGGTGGCCAATTTTGTTTATCCTTAAGACTTTGAAGAAGCCCACTCAAGAAGTCTTCCATGCCACCTATACAAAGAAAAAAAAAACAACAAAATTTGTTATGTATATTTATTATTTATTTTAAGTTTTTATATTGCTTTCTGTTTTTTTTTTTTTTTCATTTTTCCTAATTCTTTTCCTATTTCATTTCTATTTATGAAATTAAACTAATGTATGCATTTTAGACTAATTTTACCAAATATTGGGCAATTTACCACCTAAACTAAATTAAACACAATTTTAACAATTAAGCACAATATGCAATTAAAATATAAGGAAATTAGACATAATAAATGTGATCAATTTAATACTTATCATGTAGCTAACTCAAGAACTAAGTAAACCGAATTCAACTCCTATTCGACCTTCTATGAAGTATCTTTAGGAGTCTAAGTGATTAAACCTATATTTCTATGGCTAATCTAACTTAGATATTTTTGCGTATAACTCTAGTGATTTTGAAGTCTTGCTCTATATCTAGAGTCGATGTTTCAGGTATTATGTCTAAGCCTTTTTCTCCATCGCTTTTGCGACATCCGCGTCCCTTAACCCTTTCGGTATTAAGTTTAGCTTGGCAAGCAACACTAGATTGCAATCTAGGATTACCTAACATTGAACTCACCAAAAGTAAACATTAGTTCAAGTGTTAGCTAGATTGTTTTTTGCTATCAAGCTTTACATTTTTCCTCTAGGGTATTCACAAGCTTGAATCCCTAAGGAAATTTAGCTCATCATAATAAAATTAACAAAAAATAGTAAATTAAAATTGTAAGAATTCATTGATACAAAAAGAGGATGAAGATGCAAACAACTAGTTCTTCCAAAAGACTACTTCTAGATTCAAAAACCACAAAGATTCAATGAGCAACTAACTCCAACAAGAAATTACAAAAAAAATATGAGGTAAACGGTGGGTAAATATTCTGAATTTTAAATAGCAGAATGGAAAATTATAATAAACGAAGAACAGAAACGAAAATTACACTAAAAAAAACTTTCCCTCTCGGCTCAATTGAACAAGATTTGCTATTAACCACTACCAACCTTCGTTGTTGTGGGATTGAAGAAAGTTTAGAGATGGAGATGTAGAAAAAAATACAACGAAAATAGAAACTAAAAAATGAAAGAAAAAAAACTGTTATAGACGGTGATAAAATCCAAAAAAAAAAAACATAAATGAAAATCTTCCAAAATTGAGCTCTCTTTCTCCAGCTTCTTCTTCAATCTTTATTGTGACTTCATGCTAGGGTTTCCCTATTTGTTGATGGACAATCATAGCTCATAATCTAGATAAAATCGTGGGTAATTCTTGCTCAAAATCTCGAAATTTGCATTTTTTCCCTTAAATTCTAGATCTTTCAAAATTGCAATTGCAATGCTGTTGCATTACGTAAAAATCCTGCATCAAAACATTAAGTGTAAATTTTTTTCTTCTTTTGTTTTCTTTTTTCAACTTAATTTAAAAAGTCTTTCAACAATAATGTGATTAAATTCAACCATTTTTCTATTTTTCATTAAATAATATGAATAAAAATCACAAATATAACTAAGTTTAAAGGCCAAATAATCCTCATGAATGAGAATTATCACTCCTGCAAATTCGCTTACCGAGGAATAGAAAGGGAAAAATTGGAGCCATATGTACGAAGTTGGGTTGGGGTAAAGAGTCGTAAGCGTAGTAGGGGGTGATAGAGGATGTGCTCGAGACGCCTATCAAAAAGATACTTCGAACGCTTCGAGAACGAGGTATCATTAGCCGAAGAAGACTCTAGTCAATCCACGTAGCCTACTTGATGAACGTCATCGATGAAGACATCATAAATTGGTCTGCGGGCATCGCAATAAGTCTTTTGTCCTATTACATGTGAAGGGGTGAATATTAAGAATGCGGAAGCAATTTTGGATCTTGAGCACTCTAATTTGATCAATTTTATCATACAAAAAACATGCTCAAAACTGGAAAAAACTGGAAAGTATGAACACATACCTTTGTAGCTCAAAATCTCCAAATTCTTTGCAAATCTTGGATCACCAACACTACTTGGACCACCACTAGAGTCTTCCCTACTATTCTCAGCCCTTGGAATGGATTGTGGGATCTTTGATTGAGAGAAATTGGGAGAAGAATGAGTAAAGATCTAAATAAAAAAAGCTAGAGAGTTTTCTACAAAAATCTCTTGTTTTTCTAATCTTCTTTCTCCATTGTGTTTCTTCTCTATTTATAGAAAGCCACAAGCTTAGTGAAGAAGCCAATTGAATGAAGATAAACTACAAACAAGAAGATTTGTGAAGAAGCCAATTGAAAGAAGATATGCTTCAAACAATAAGCTTGGTGAAGAAGTTATGAACTTGGTCCATATTTCATTTCCAAATGAATTTGAATTCTTTTTTAATTTTAATTCAAAATTAATATAAAATTAATTTTAAATTAATTAAACAATTTAATTAATTTTAAATAAATATTTAATTTAATATCAAATATCAAATTAAATAATTGGACCAATCCTAATTTCTCAAAACGAACGTTCGAACATGAATCCATATTCATGTTTTAAACCGAACGAATATTTAAATCATATTTAAATATTTCCACCTCTTCTTTATCATAGTTTAATTCATAATTAAGCTATGATACGTTAAGTATATCGCATATAATTAACTTTTTCTCCCAAATTCGAATTTGAACAATTCAAATTCTTTTCTCTCAAATTATTCCAAGGCTTAGTCTGAGTTAATAAGGGGACCTAATGGACCTACAGATCATGAGCTCCAACGATACGAGATTAACCGGCCAAACTCTTTAGCCTAGCTAATCAACATTCGTTAACCATCGGGACACTCCACTAAAGCCCAGTGGTTGCACTCTCCTCACTGTAGATATATTTCTGTCCACTCGATATAACCATGATTAGTAAGTCGATCCTTCACAGGTTGTTCATAATTACAGCTGGGTCAAATAAACCGTTTTACCCCTGTAATTACTTATTGTTCCTTAAGTCCCACTGATCCTCTAATGAACAATTTGGTTTGTGGTCAAACCAACAAACCGTATCCCTCTCGGGCCAACGAGAGGGTGGGCCCATTGTTCAAGACCTGGAGTCAGTACTTAAGGGAACAACCTCTCTACTAAACCCTAAAGCGGGTTGGAGTGAATTCCATCTCGCATGACTATGTTCCCAACTATCTATCCGGTCTTATCCCCAAAATGGGAGGCTTATTGAGTCGGCGATCTTGGGCCATTCTCACCCATGCAAATCTAAGGATAATCTCGAATAAATAGGAGTTCATAGCACGCTCAGGATTAAGATCGAGTTACCTAGGTCATCGTATGAATATAGTCAGTTAAAACAGTAAACGGAGTTAAAAAGTCTAAGTGACTATTTCGCGGTCCAGTCTTATGCAAACTCATTGCATAGGACGCCTCCACTCGCATGTCTCCACATGAACGATTTAGGATCACATCGTTAGTACTATACAAAGTGGGCCGCGTCCATAGTGTCCCCAGGATAAGGTACCCAGCCCTATCCCTATACGATAGACCGTTCTGGTTATAACTCAAACTTGATCCACTTTTATGTCATACATAAAGTTCAAGTATACATACTATAGCCAAGGGTACTTAGTTCATTGGATTTGGGTTATTGAATACACAATTCACTTTATTCAATAACACATTTACTGAATAAACCTCAATAACATCTTTATAGTAAAATAGAATATACATTCAGTTTACAAAACCACGAGTTTTAGGACATAAAACCCAACAACATGTCCATCTGTTAGTATAACATAAATGTCTTCTTTGACAATAGCCAATCAAGAAGCCAAAGCTGGAGGAAAAAGAGGTTCAAATGGGGATAACGGAGTTCAATATCATCAACCCGTGGTTAGGGAAAAGGTTCCTTGTAAGTGCCTAAGTGTTGGTTGCCTGCGTGAATAGGCAACTAAGGCCAGGAGAGGTGTCATCTTCACCTAACTAGTTTTCTTTTCATATTTTGAAGAGTCCAAGTCATGTCCCTTAATTAGGTGGATGGGCACCAAAGATTTTAGTTGTGTTTAGGTCTCCCTTTTCCTCTTTTCTCCCATAAAGCTTCCCTTCACTCAGTCCCAAATCCAATTAGTAGAGAAAAGTAAGTAACCTAGTCCTTATTTGGTCATAAAGATAATGGTTCTTATTAGGCCATGGGTGTAACACCCGAGTTCATAAGGGGTATATGAATGAATCGAGACCACATCCAAATGAGAGGAATCCTGAGACTACGCAAGGCATGGCTAAGAAAGGCTTTAAAGAACTAATAGTTACTACTTATACCAACAAGGTGCACCTTCCTTTTCGGTGGCTCAATCATAAGAACTCCAAAGTTAAGCATGCTTAGCTTGGAGTAATCCTATGTTGGGTGATCTCCTAAGAATTTTCCTAGGAAGCATGTGAGTGTGAGGACAAAACATGATGAAAGAACTCGTATTGGTTTGTGGGGATAGTCTTCACTATCGCAAGCAACTTAAGACAAGTAGGTAGCATGGGCAGGTCGCAGGGGATGTAGGGAAATGTCGGGGTCATCAAGTGCCAAATATGGATTCCAAATCCTAGGCCTACGACATTACAGATGGTATCAGAGCCCGAACCTCTCCTAGTCCTAGTAAGGTGTGGTTTAGGGACGAACCAGGAAAAAAGCTGGTGGGCATGTAATACCCAAGTTAATTGGAGGGGTACAAGAATGAATGTTGCATAATTTTCAAGTGTACGGGTCAAGTTTTAATATAGTGAAAGAGTATTCGAGTATCGTCCTCAGGATTGGTTTTCTAATTCACTTAAGTACTATGAATATTATAGCCCAATTTTATTTAGAGAATAGAATTGAATGATGGATGCAAGATTTAAATAAAACAATTATAATAAAAATTGAAACAATCAGAGGAGAGAATATCCTAGAGAGTTGATTTCACCTATTAGACTAAAATAAATAAATTACTTAAACATCCAAGATTGATTAAACAAATATTTCATAAGTCTAGAAGTCTTTTATCATGAATGACTCTCTCGAGGACAAACAATTCTTATGCAATAAGGCAAAACCTACATCTCTGATGATTTTTAACGTTATGCATAGCATTAAGTTCCTTCATTAACAACTTCGAAAAGAGCCCTAATCATTATCAAGTTAGAACTACCTTTAGTCATGCAATTAGGATCTAATCTAAATTACCTTTCTCAAGCGTGAATTTAGACCAACATAACATTTAATCCGTGATCAAAAGATTAAAAGCATTAAGAATATAAAAGCATGAATGAAATTAATGACAATCAATCATGGAATTTAAATAATTAAAACATAAGGTCTAATGGCTACATCAATCCCTAGAATAAGAAAAGAGTTTAGCCACTCATGTTCACTATCACAAAATCTAAACTCTTAAACAACATTTAAATACTAAATAAAAAGAAGGAAGAGAAAAACTATGCTGGTGTGTCGATTTTCTGTCTCCGTATGATCTCCACAACTTGGCCTTGAATATTTCCCTCAGGTCCCTTCTCACTCTTGTATGTAAAAATTTAGAGTTGTGCTCTCCAAAGTTGAATGTCTTGAAGTGAAGAGAATGTGGGTATTTATAATGGGTTAATCCATATCCTAATCTAATTAGGAATTCATTATTTAATTAAGAATCCAAAATCTAATCAAATTAGGAATCCATAACCTAATTAAATTAGGAATTCATAACCTAATTAAATTAGGAATATTTTTCTTCTCCAAAAATTGTCCCCAAAATTGGCTGCTGAATTAGCACATTTATCACCATATTTCTTCTAAAATCTTCATTTTGCTCCAAATGCTCAATTTCTACAAAATAAACAATTATGAACGTGAAAAGCATGTTTTTAAGTCTCAAAACTAGCATAAAATGAAGCCTGAAGATAGCATATATTGTGTGCTATCAATGAACCGAGACCACATCCAAATGAGAGAGATCCTGAGACAATACAAGGCATAGCTAAGAAGGGCTTAAAAGAATTAATAGTACTACTTATACCAACAAAGTGTACCTTTCTCTTTAGTGGCTCAATTGTAAGAACTCCAAAGTTAAGCGTGCTTAGCTTGAAGCAATCCTATGTTGGATGACCTCTTAATAATTTTCGAAGCATATGAGTGAGGACAAAACATGCTAAAAGGACTCATGTTGGTTTGTGAGGACAGTGATCTTCACTCTCGCAAGCAGCTCAAGACAAATAAGTAGCGTGGCCAAGTCGTAAAGAAATGTCGGGATCATTAGGTGCCGAATCTAAATTCCAAATCCTAATCCAAACCTTGAGCCTAAGACGTTACAATGGGTGGGTGGCTGGCTTGGGTCAAATACATCCCAATCTCTCTAAGCTGGAATTGGATGTATGTTGCCCGTAAGAATGGAGAATAATATATGTTTTTATCCAACATACCACAAGAAGGTGAACATGCATAACGGATGTTACTAATGCTTTTACTTATTGAATTATTATATTTGGCATTTTCTCTGTACTTCTCTTTTTCTTATTGAATTATTATTGTATTTGGCCTTATCTCTGTACTGCTCCTTTTCATATTTGTACTGATATTTTTTTTTATCTCTCCTTTGAGAGGTTGCAGGTGGTTCTTGGTGGGGGAACTCACCTTGCATCGTTGTCACTATCAACCTCGTCCAATACAAATTAAAGGACAAAGTAGATTGGACTAAATCCCTTTTCTTTGTGGGAAGTGGAGCCCACCCATCTCATCTTGATGTTGTGAGTTAGTAGTAATTGGTTTTTAGTGTAGGTCTTTAATAATGTGATTGAGTGAGAATTCTCTAACAATATTCTTCTTACATTGCTAACATGAACATAGCTCAATAGACACAAAATATGTGACCTCAACTAAGACATTAGAGATTTGAATACCCCATTTCACATATGGTTGAACTAAAAAAAATATTATTCTTATGTTTTCTTTTAGTATTATTAGATTTTAAAATTGAAATGTGTACACAAAATATTATAATAAAAAAATAAATTTTTTTTATAATAAATTTTTTAATATAAATATACTAGTTCAAGTTATAAACTCATTTCATTTTTGTTAACAATATTTAATAGGTATAATTAATCTATATAATATTGTACAATAATAATTATATAAAATTTATAATATAAAATATGTTTAAATTTTTTAATAATATTTGAGATTCAACTAAATATTTAGTTGATAGCTACCACTAGTTTTACTTTTTATAAATGTATTATTGTACACATTTTGAAAAACCATCACTTTTGAACAACTTTCTAAATTGATATTCAATTTCTGAATTTGCTACCAAATACATGTTTGAAAATATTGAAAACATATAGAATACACCTACATTTTTCATTGAATCCCTTTATTTTCAATTTTCTATTTTTATGTTTGCACCATAATTCATCAATTGATTTAAAATTCTCTCTCTAATAAACAATCCATCTTTGATATTCAATGATGATATATCTTTCTTGGTGATCAATACCTTAAACAATCCTTCTTATGTCTTTATTGTTAGAAAATGGGCACAAAATAAGAACAAGAAGAACACAAGGGAGAGATGGAGAGAAGAAAGT
The DNA here is from genome assembly GCA_033996785.1 of Trichosanthes truncata. Classification (NCBI taxonomy): domain Eukaryota; kingdom Viridiplantae; phylum Streptophyta; class Magnoliopsida; order Cucurbitales; family Cucurbitaceae; genus Trichosanthes; species Trichosanthes truncata. The sequence goes on from JAWPNB010000003.1 coordinate 77,870,022, forward strand.
ATAGAAAGAAAATGCATTGCTCTCATTCAACTTTAAATTGATGTATTACAAATGTTCTCTGCAATCTCTATTTATAGGGTTGTGAAGATTATGGTTATAAGAACCAAGATAAATAAGAGACAAAAGAGTTATGAGGTTAATGAGATGAGTTAATAAAATGTGTAACATATATAAAAGTTATGGGGCATGCATCTAATTAGAATATTCTAACCTTAATTTGAATATTCATAACATTTATCAATTTTTTACAATTTTCCAAACTCATCCTTCATATTTCTGTCCTCTCTCCACCTTTTTCAATGCCCATTAAGACAAATTATTAGATGGGACCACTGAAGAGTGAACATGCCGAAAGAACAAAGAAAAGGGAGTTGTCAAAGAAAATTCATACATAAGATATCATCTATATATTATTACAATGTGTGTCACATTCAACGCAAATAGTGCACATTCCTTTAAAATTTTGTTCCCATTTCAATCTAAATGAAACTAAATGATGACATCAAATTATAACATAGTGAACTTTAAATCACAATTGTTTTATTATTTTGAGTAGTCTAATCCAACTCAACGATTCTTGACTTCACCTTTCAGCTACTTAGGACTTGTTTGATAACGTTCCCGTTTCCTGTTTCCTGTTCCTATTTCTTATTTTTTAAGAAACAAACTTGTTTGATAATCCATCCCATTTTTTATTTCTAAAATTATAAAAATGTTTCTAAAATTGGGGCTAAAATTCAGAAACTATCAAGGGCAGTTTCTCTCTGTTCCGTTTCTTATTTCATAAACGTTCCTTTACATATTTGAAATAGATGCTTGGTTTGTTGGCCGATGGGCGCTTGGCTTTTCCTCTCTACATTCTAAGTTCTAGGTAAAACAATCCGTTTTTATTTATTAAATATTTTTTTAATTTTTAATTTTTGCAATATATATATTTATATATATTTATAAATTTTATAAATAATAATAATATTAAAATTGCAATATATATATTTATATATTATTATAAATTTTATAAATAATAATAATATTATTAATTATATATATATATATTTATATTTTATTTTATTTTATTTCTTAATTTTGCAATGTATCTTTATATTATTTTAATTTTGAATTTTAAATTTTCCAACCTGTATATTTATATATTATTTGAATTTTGAGTTTTAAATTTTGCAATCTTTATATTTATATATTATTTTTATTTTGAATTTTAAATTTTGCAATATGTATAATTTTAATTTTTGATTTTTGATTTTGCAATATATATATTTGTATTTTATTTTAATTTTTAGAAGAGTTGGAATTGGTTAGGATTTTGCAATATGTAAATTTTGCTCACTAAAACATGCATTTAGCATCACTTTAATATTTTACAACGACAATATTTATAGAGCAATATATAATTGAATTGGATATGAGTCAACATCATTTAAGGCGAATGACTTAGGTAAGAGATAACAATACAAATCAAATTTAAGCAACATTTGAGTGATAGAAACAATTTTATTATTGTTATTAATTTTGCATCAAGACTTATTTGTATTAGATAATGTAAATTTTTTATAATTGCTTTTTATATGTTCTAATGCATGTTATATATTTTTTATATTATATAACTAAATTCTTTTTAAACTATAAAAAATGAGAAAGAATAAGGAAAAAAAATAAACAAGAAAAAAAAATAGTTATCAAACAAATTTTTGTTCCGTTCCTTTTTTTCAAAAAACAAAAAACAAAAATAGTTATCAAACATATTCTTGTTTTTTTTCTTAAACAACAAGAAATGAAAAACAGAAACGTTATCAAACAAGACCTTAATAATTACTTCGCCACTAGCTACACAAAAGTTCTATGTCTAGTAGGCTTTCATCGGCACAAAGTTTGTACAAGACCTTAATAATTAACTTCACCACTAGCTACACAAAAGTTCTATGTCTAGTAGGCTTTCATCGGCACAAAGTTTGTATGGTGATTAGAAATAGGGAGAATTATAAAGTTACAAACAATCATGACAATAAAAGATTATCAATTTTGTTCTTATAGTTTAAGTATAGTTTGTCTCCATAGTTTCAAAAGTTTCAAGTTAGTTCTTATAAGTTTTAAATTGATATCTATCCTTTTGAAAGTCTTAATTTTCATTCCTATGATTTTGATGAACCTCACAAATTATTTTTTTACGCATCTGGTCAGTTAGATAGAAAATATTAGCTTTCATTATTAGGAAAATTAAAAGCCAGTTATGTATTTAACGACATAGCAATAGCTTGTAATTAAGTAAATACTTTGTCGAGTTTAACTAAATTATAAGGACAAAATAAACTTTTATAACCTTACCCATTAACATTAATAGTGTGTTTGGATTAGGTTTTGAAAAAAATGCTTTTAAAATAATATCGATTTTTCTATAAGTACCCTTTTAAAAAATTAATAAATTAAAGTATGTTTAGTATAATTTATTGAGTAATTTTAGATGATAAAAAATGATTTATAAAAAAAATCTTAATAAATAAAAAGTACTTAAAATTTTAGATTAATTTTAAAACATTTTTTTGATGAACTTGAGAGACGAATTATCCAAAAATGACTTTAAAATGATTAATCGAAAATTCTCAAAATATATAGTAAGAAATAAATACATATTTATAATTAATATAGTGTAACAAAACATTTTTATTAAAAAGCATAGTGTAACAAAAGCATTTTTATTATAAATATTTTTTTTCAAAAGTAGTTAAACTGGTAAGTATTCCTAACAGACCTTAAAATTATGTAGATTTTCGTTCAAATAAAGAATAATACTAAAGAAGAAGGGCCTATTGTCCCATCAACTCTTTCCTAAAACCACAGACAAGTGCTAGTGCTTGTCCCATATACATCCCATTTAGCATCGCAACACATTTTTAAAAAAAAAAAAAAGAAAAACATTTCTTCCATCTTTTTCTGTACAATCATAATTAAGGTCGGCTTTGTATTTCATCCAAATTCAATGTTTTATTTCCAGCCAAATTAAGTAAATTCAATAAATTTCTGTTTTGCAGGTTACATTTTTTAAAACGGTATTTTGAATGATGTATCCCAAAAAGTAAAAATTTTGAAAACAACATTTGCATATTTTCAATATTTCTAAATCTAATATCAATTACACATTCAAAATCAATATAAGCATACAATAAAATTAATTAAACTCTATTTTTCATTAAATTGCATTATAGATTTTCTATTATCAGATCACCAATCAGCACAGTTCTCGTCCACTCACACGTTTTTTTTTTGTTTTTTTGTATTGGACTTCATCCCTTTTTTTTGGGGGAGTGATGCCCCTAGCTCCATCATTTCATCCCACCCCACCACTAAGAAAAAAAGAGAGTTGAAATTGAAATATTATATTGATGACACCCACTTGAATCGAGTGGTTTAGCTGGTTTAAATGTCCATGAAGAAAGATAAATTTTTAAAGCTTAAATTATAAGCTTGAACTTTTAAAGATATGTTTAATAGGTAGCTGAATATTAAAAAGTGTTTAATAAGTTTTTAAATCTTAAAAAGTATCTAATACATCATCTCATAAACACTTAATTTTGTGTCTAATAAGTTTTTTATGTTTAAAAGTGTCTTAATAGATCTTTAAACTTTTAATTTTTTGTCAAATATATTTTTTTTTAACTTTAAATTTTGTGTCCAATATGTCATTTACCTATTCAACATTTTTTTAAAAAAATTCACACGATTAGACAAAATTGAATTTTGCTTCTAATAGAACCCTAACCTATTAATTTTGTGTCTAATACATCTAAGAACTTTTTTTTAAAAAAAAAATCCAATAGATTAGGATTTATTAGACCTAAAATTATAATTTTAGGGACTTACTAGATATTTTTAAACTTTAGGGACGTATTAGAATTAGAATTGAAATTTTAAATACCTATTAGGACAAAAAAAAGTTCAAAGACCTATTAAAAATGTCTTTTAATGTAGAGAGACCTATTAGAAACAATTTTAAAAGTTTGGGCCTTGTTTGATAACCATTTTGGTTTTTGATTTTTGAAAATTAAGCGTATAAATACTACTTCCACCTAGATGTTTCCTTGTTTTGTTATCTACTTTTTACCTATGTTTTTAAAAACCAAGTCAATTTTTGAAAACTAAAAAAAAGTAGTTTTCAAGAAATTGTTTTTGGAATTTGACTAAGAATTATATTCCAATGTTTTTATAAAAAATATGAAATTTATTGTAGAAACATGATGAAAAAACAAACACTATTTTCAAAAATCAAATGGTTATGACCCACATAACCTGCCTTTTGTGAGTTGCTAATTGTTTTTTTATTTTTTATTTTTTATTTTTATAAGTATTGAGTTCTTAATTGTTAAAGAATAAAAAGTGAACTCCTTAAAGAGCATGATTAAGAGAACATTTCCTTTCTGGCTCTTGAATTCCATTTCAAACTAGTCAGATTAAAAATGACATTGTCGCATATATATCTCATTGATTAAAATATTTTACTTCTTCTAAAGATTCGTATGTTTGTATCTCTTTCTCTTGAATTCCATTTAAAACTAGTCAGATTAAAAATGACATTGTCGCATGTATAGCTTATTGATTAAAATATTTTACCTCTTCTAAAGATTGGTATGTTTGTATCTCTATCCTATATTTGTGATAAAATATTCTAAAAAATTGAAAATAACATCAAGCAATTATATAACAATTAACCTCAAACTAGAGATGCCAAAGATAGCATAGCTCAAATGACATATCAAATGTGTTAACGATCACGAAGTCTGTGATTTAAATCCCCCCAACCCCTATTGTACTCAAAAAAAAAAAACCTCAAACTAGAGATTATTACGACCTCATTTGATAAAAATTTCATTTTTAGTTTTCTATGTTTAACAATTAGGCTTGCTTTCTCGTAATTTCTTTAGTACGTTTGTCATCTTTCTTAAAAGCACATTTGAGTTCTTAGCTAATTTTTTTTTTTCTAAAAAAATGTTTTTAAAACTACTTTTTTTTTTTTTTACTTTTAAATTTTGGCTTAGATTTTGAAATCATTTAAAAGAAAAGTAGATAATAAACAAAGAAACAAAAAAGTAGTAGAAGTAGTGCTTTATAAGTTTACTTTAGTAGAAAAATAAAATAGTTATCAAACATTCCCTACATTATTGGAAGTGATTCAATTCCACTCATGACTTTGGGTTTGAGCTCTAGTACTCTTTAGCAGCTTCTTAATAATTAGGTTACCACATGAAACATAATATTTTGTCCCATGGCCCCATGACTCGCATAGGATACTTATCAAGTCTATGACCAAACTTTCATATAGGGGTTAGAAATAAGGAGAATTATAAACATACAAACAACTACGATAATCAAAATTATCAATTTAGGCTATATAATTTTTTAAAAATCAATTTTTTTTTAGCATAGCTTAACTGGTTAAAACATTATGCTCTCAACCAAAATGTTAGAAGTTCAAATCTCCACGTTGAACTAAAAAAAAGCTTATTGTCATTTCAATTCAAAATTTATCACATAATCAATATAATAACTTAGCAAGAACTATTTATAAGATTTGATTGAAACTAAGTCGATATTATACTCCTTTTAACCTGAAAAACTAGATAGATTTATATTATAAAATAAGGCTCTACTGTCCCATCAACTCTTTCTATAAATAAAACTACAGATCTTTCTACCCATCTCACACAGCCAATCAGTTTTCTCCATATCTTTCAGACTTTTGTTAGTTCAGCAGTTGCTCTTTCTTCATCACTTAAATTTGTTTCCTTTGAGATTATCTTTCAGAAAATACAGGGTGACAACATGGGGAACAGCCAAGCTCCTTTCATTGTTGCTGTCATGACATTTTATGCTTTGTTTTCAATGTTTGCCTACAAACCCATGGCAGAAGCTGATGACCAAAATCGCAAGGTATATCCCATTGAAATTTTTATTGTCTTTGTTTTTCTTCTGTCGGAATTTAGCTTTTAAAAAGTTGGCCATATTGTAGATTAAGTTTGCAATTCAATCTCTCCATGTCTACAGGTTCACATCGTTTACCTCGGAGAAAGGCAATACAATGATAGTAAATTGACAACTGAATCTCACCATGATTTACTGGCCACTGTATTGGGAAGGTAATCTCGTAGGTTTATTATTATTTTTTTTGTTGATTTGCTGACGAACTTTGAATAAAAAAAAATGTGGGTTGATTCTAATTTGTGATAATGAAGCAAGGAGAAGTCGTCGGAATCAATGGTGTACAGTTATAGACATGGCTTCTCTGGATTTGCAGCCAAGCTCACTAAGTCTGAAGCTCAAAAGCTAGCCGGTAGATATACAAATATAATTTTTTTTTTATATCAAACAGAAGGAAGTTGACCAAATAGAGGTGTTAGTACATTAACCGTTCTCTAAATTTTCAAACCTTGCTATTTGGTTCATATACAAATTCAAACACTTTTAAGATGGTGTCCATCTAATTTTTATAATTAAAAATGTTTGATTAATAAGTTATTCAACTTTTAAAATTGTGTCTAAATATTATTTCAATATACTTTAAAAAGTTTCTTATAAATCTCTAACATCTCGTTTGATAACTATTTATGCCTCGTTTGATAACTATTTGGTTTTTGGTTTTTGAAAATTAAGCTTTAGAAAACTAAACCAAGTTTAGAAAACTAAAAAAAACTAAAAAAAGTAGTTTTAAAAAACCTTTTTGTTTTGAGAATTTGGCTAAGAATAAAAATATTTTTAAAAAAAAGATGAATCTCAACGTAGAGAATTGTGAGAAAACAAGTAAAATTTTCAAAAACGAAAAACAAAAAATACATATTTATCAAATGGAGCCTAAAACTTCAAAGTTGTAACAGTTATATTTTTAATTTTTTAAAAAAAATTTATAACAAGTTTTTAAACTTTCAATTTTCAATATGTGTTTGATTTAAGTAAACAATAATTCTTCTACTATGAATGACAAACAAAACTACAGAAATGCCGAGGGTGAGTCGAGTATTTCCAAGTTCGCTTTACAAAATACATACTACAAGAAGTTGGGATTTTCTCGGCCAATCCTCTTCTCCCTCTGAGTCATCGAACCTTCTTCATCGTGCTAAAATGGGCGACAATGTCATTATAGGTGTCATTGATTCAGGTACCGTCTCTATCTTTGTTTCTCAAAATAAGCCATAACCTTATATAGTTAGTGAAATTGAACTTTTTTTTTTTATTCTTCGCCTGATTAGGATTCTGGCCAGAGTCAGAGTCTTTCAGAGATATAGGACTGGGACCAGTACCATCACAATGGAAAGGCACATGCGAATCAGGAGAACAATTCAATTCCACAAACTGCAACAGAAAAGTCATAGGAGCACGTTGGTACATGAAGGGCTTCGTTGCTGATTTTGGTAAGGAGGCACTTGCCAACGAATACTTATCTCCACGAGACTTCAACGGACACGGAACCCACACAGCCAGCACAGCCGCAGGTTCATTTGTAACAAACGTCAGCTACCACGGCCATGGCACCGGCACACTGAGGGGCGGCGCACCACTCGCACGCTTGGCCATATACAAGGCCTTGTGGACAGAGGACGGTCTAGGGTCGACGGCAGACATATTGAAGGCCATAGATGAGGCCATTCACGACGGTGTGGATGTGATATCTATGTCGATTGGGGGTGTGAATCCTTTGTATCCTGAGTTCAACGAACAAAACGAAATTGCAATTGGGTCGTTTCATGCTATTGTGAGGGGGATTTCTGTTGTGTGCGCCGGTGGAAATGAAGGCCCTCTTCAGCAGACGGTGGGGAACACTGCGCCTTGGATTTTGACTGTGGCTGCGAGTACCATGGATAGAGCCTTTATTGCTTCCATTACTCTTCTTGGAGATAATACCACTTATTTGGTATATAGCTATACAACCCCATTAACATGTGTCAGAACCTTTTAAAGTTGTTGTTGCATTGAAAGTTGATGGTTTTTACTTGACAGGGCCAAAGCCTCTTCGATTCGAAAAAGGACCTTGTCGCCGAGTTGGCAAGTTCATCAACGGGAAGGTTATTTTGTTCTGGTTAACATTCTTTTATGGTTTATTTTTCCATTTTGATTCATGAGTCTCCAAGAATTTTCTATTGTTGTAGTTACCTACAAATATTTATCATGGATGATATTTACCACCATTACATTTTTTACAAACTAGAGAAATACAAAAAATGAGAGAGAAAAGAGATATTCTTATTTTTTCTTCCAAAATAATAATAATATTAAATATTTGTCAAATTTTTAGTAGTGTTCAGTATGAATCTTCCTACTATAAGCTTTTGAAGAAATTGGCAAAAAAGAAACTTTCATTAAAAAGTACCGAGATGGAACCCTTTTGAGAAAAGACTCTTTCACTCTCTCAATACTCACTCAGCTATTTTACTCACTTTGTATAACTTGGCTTATTTATGGAAACACACTTCCTATTTATAGGCATAAGATTCTTATCCTTATGAAGCTTATCCTTATCTCCTTGGAGCCTAAAGAAAGGCTAGGATATTTCTAGATACTTTCTTTTGAGATATTTATTTACAATCTTCAATATAAATCTAGATAGATCTAATATATCTAAGTCATGTAGATATTCCAAGAAGCTTCTAATTAAATGTTAGTGTTCTTTTTTATTCTAACGCAAGTAAGGAGGGGAAGTGTTGTTCTTTTATTATAATTTTGGAATTTTCAAACTATATATTTCAGTCTCTAGATTTTACGATAATCATTTTGGTCTTTACCTTTATTAAATAATTCAAGGTAAAGACCAAAATGATTATCTTAAAATCTAGAGATCGAAATATATAGTTTGAATATGTATGTTAATGTGTTGCCATATTTGAGCCACATAGGTGTTGGCTGAGATAGGTATGGGGATTAAGTGAGCAAATATTAGAGAGCAAAACAAAACAACTCCTACCCTGTAGATTTTTAAAAGTAAATAATAATTAAAATATATATTTTAAAAGCTCATGAATAAAGATAGTTATTTTTTTAAAAAAATAGAAATAAAATTAGACATTTGAATGTTAAAGTAACAAAAATGGAGAATAAACATCACAATTCATATACCAAGATAAGATTTAAAGGATTCTTTTATTATTATTTGATTGGATGGATTATTATAATATATATTTGAATGACTTTGCATATATATTATTGTATATAATTACATTGGATTTGGAGTGCAGATGTGATGACATTTCAGGAAATGATACTTCCTTAAGTGGGAAGGTGGTTCTGTGCTTCTCTAATTTAGCTGATTTAACGACTACAAAAACGGCGGGAACGGCGTTGGTAAAAGCAAATGGGAGTGGGATAATTGTCGCCGGCCAACGCGACGATGGCTTGTTTCCATGTATAGAACCCTTTGCAATTCCATGCATCCTAGTGGATACCGACGTTGGAACAAAATTATATTTTCACGCCATGGCCAGCAGGTAATTCATTCATTCATTCCTGGTTAAATTGCCATTATATTTTGGTCCCTATACTTTGGGAGATTATTCTATTTTAGTCTTTATACTTTTAAATATCTAAATTCAGTCTATTTACTTTCAATAAATCTTAAACTTAGTCTTACTAGCTCGTTTATGGTTTAAACCTCTATCAGCCTTACCTATATAAATTTTGGAAACATATTCACATTGTGTCTTTCTTTATAGGAGAAATATTATTAATATTTTACCATGTTTAATAAAAATTAATAATTTAAATTGACAACGAGGACTAATTTGAAAATTTATAGAAAGTTCAAAGACTAAATTTGAACTTTTGAAAGTGCTGGAGACTAAAATAAAATAAGTCCCAAAATATAGAGAGACAAGAATGGTATTTTAACTGTACTTCATTCATTCACGCATGTTTAATATATATATATATATTTCATTCTCTTAAATTTAAGACCAAATATATCAAAGGGGTATAGTATTTTAGGTGATTCTCAATAATTATTTCGATGAAAAAAATGGTTAGAATTCATGCACAAAAGGTTGATATGACGCACTAAATTAATGTTTTATTAACCTATCTAGATATGTTGACATACCACTTGAATGTTTTTTTGTCATATGATCAGCTCTCAACTCATTCATTAACAACATCTATTTCTTCTAAGTGGCATGTTTACTTGTCTAAATATGGTAATTCAATAACTTAATGACATATCATCTTTATATTAACAAATATTGGTAGATTTATTTATTAGGACTTAATTGAGAATTTTATTGTATTAAAGGTAAAAACGGAAAGTTTTTATAGATTATAAACCAAATTGAGAATTATCTAAAAGATTAGAGACCATTTGATATATTTTAACATAAATTTAATGTCGTAGAATCATTAAATGTTTGTCACACATAGATTGAAAAATATACTGTGATGAGTGGGAGAAAAAAATTATGATACGATTGCCAATAGGAATGTTCACGGGGCGGGCCGACGATTGGGATGGCTTCCTACGGAAAAAAAAAAAAAGCTTTAGTTGCCAACCTGAAACATAGGTTTATATGACTGGCTAGATTAAATTAAACTATACAAAATGTCTCTAAATTTAAAGATAGGTTTCAATATATGTCCTTGAACTTTCAAAAAGTTTCAGTTTTTACTCCTAAAACAATATTTTCATTAACTTTTCCATTAAAATAAAAATTAGAAAATATGACCTAACGATGAGTTGTAAAAATAGACCTATACATGGACACAAATGACAAGTTTCAATTATGGGCCCTAATATTTGTAGCAAGTTTCGATTATGCTCTTATCATTTCAAAAGTTTTATTTTGACCTTACCATTGAAATTATTTCCAAACAACCATTCTATTAATTCACTTTCTGTTAAAATGAATATGAAAATATTACACGGTGGTCACTAAAAGGCAAAAAAAGAATCAATGAAGAGACAAATAAAGAACCCAAGAGAATTTCTAGGGACCATTATTACTTGGTAAATTTCTTACATTTGAGTATAAAAATTAATTGTCTTTCTTCACCGATCAATAGTTTTCTTTGTTATTCTCCTAGGTTCCATGGACCCAAGCTTTCATCAATCAATAGGTGCATAATTGAAATCTAATACCTTATACCCACATGCACCACTATTTTTACAACTCAATGTCATGTCACATTTCTATTTTCATTTTAATATAAAAGTTGATGGAAGAGTTGTTAATGAGCCTTTTATAAAATTTAGCCCGATTGGTTATTATTTTTCTACCTTTGACAAAATCGAAGTTGTAACAAAAATTTGTATATATACGTAAAGGGTCCACATGATAAGCAAATTCATATTCGAAAAGTTTGTTAATCTAAGCCAACATGAGCATATATAGCTCAACTAGTTAAAGCATACCCTCAACTAAAAAGTTAGAAGTTCAAATCCTCCCACTCCAAATGTTGTTGATCAACTAAAAAAAATAGCTTGCTAATCTAATTATGATCGTGCCTACAATAATTGATTAACATTCACTCATTTTTTTGTTCAAATAGCTTATTTGAAACTAAATGAATCTAGGTTCAATTGTAATTAGTTTAGTCTCTGAACTTTTAAGTTTGTGTCCTAATAGGTCCTCCTTGAACCTTAAACAATATCTATTGATCCCTATACTTTTAATATTGTATCTAATATGTCTAAACTTTAAAGGTGTCTAATTTGGTTCCTGAACTTTTAATTTTGTGTCTAATAAATCTCTGACATAGTTGACATTTTTTAAAATTAACAATTCTATTAGACATGAAATTGAATTTTGTGTATAATAAGATCTTAAATTTTTAATTTGGTACACAATAGAGCCATGAATTTTAAAAAGCATTGAATAGGTCAATGACCCTATTAGATACAAGATTAAAAGTTTAAGCATCTATTAGACACTATTAAAAGTTTATGGGCCTATATGAGACACAAAATTGAAAGTTTTAAAGACATTAGAAACTTTTTAAAGTTTAAAGACACAATAGACATAAACCTAAAAGTTTAAGAACTAAACTTGAAATTTAACCATGAATCTAATGAGATGAATGCGGTAGGGTTTCATTTGCTTCTCAATTAATTTGCGCTATTTTGTAAAGTAATCCTCCAGTGGTAAGGTTGAGATCTGCAAGAACTATTAGACACAAAATTGAATGTTCATAGAATTATTAGAAACTTTTTAAAGTTTAGGAACCAATTAAACACAAACCTAAAAGTTCAAATATTAAACTTATAATTTAACCATGAATCTAATTTTATGAATGTTGAATGTATCTTTTTGCTTATAATCCAATTTTTGCGATTTTGTAAAGTAATCCAATGGTAAGGTTGAGGCGTGCAAAAACCATAATCGGCAAGCCCATATCAACCAGGATAGCCTATTTCTCATCTAGAGGTCCAATCCTGCTGCACCCGCAATTCTCAAGGTACATTTTTTTTTCATCCTTTCATTTATGTGCCATAATTTAATTAATATTACAACTATAAATTTTATCCTTAAACTTTGATATTCGTCTATTTAATTCTCAAAAACTTTAAAAAGATTTAAACTATATCCCTAAACCTTTTTAGTTTGATTCTAAAAAGACCACTAACATTAGCACGAATAATTAAACGGTCACACTCAAAGGCAACAATAAAAAAGAACTTGATGATCATATAGGGACGAGATACAAGAACTGTTCTTTTTTTACCCACCCACTCTTATTTTATCTATTTCTTAATTATAAGGTCAATTTTATATAGTAATTGATATATGATATTATGAATCTATAGTCTAATATTATCATGTCAAATAAAAAAATTAATGAATGATATTAACAATATCGGCTAATTAGAATTAAATAAACGCAACCAAGTTCCATGTCTAAGTTTTGAGAATTTAACCTTAAATGAATTATTCTCATGAGGCAGCCAGACATAGCCGCTCCTGGATCCAACATTCTAGCTGCCACTTCACCCCACGATGATTTCTACGACAATGGGTTTGCAATGCAATCAGGAACTTCCATGGCTACGCCTCATATCTCCGGCATCGTGGCTCTTCTTAAATCCGTGCATCCTACTTGGTCACCTGCTGCCATTAAATCAGCCCTCATTACCACGGGTACGCACAAATAACGCCCCTCCTTATTCCACCTCTAAAACACAAATATAATCCTGATTTAATTATTCCATTTCCACAAATGCAGCACGTGCAAAGGACCCCTCTGGATTGCCCATGTTTGCCGAGGGCTCTCCTCCTAAAGTTGGTGACCCATTCGACTACGGTGGTGGATTGGTGGACCCCAATGCTGCCATCGACCCAGGTCTCGTCTACGATTTGGACATCATAGATTACATATATTATTACCTCTGCGGCATGGGTTATAAGGACTCAGACATTTCTCACCTAACGCATCAAAAAACAAAGTGCCCGTTGCAAATGCCATCGGTGTTGGATTTGAATTTGCCCACCATTACAGTACCTGCACTAAAAAACTCCACCACTGTAACTCGAACGGTGACGAATTTAGGGAACTTGACCTCCATTTATAAGGCAGTGATTGAGGCTCCACCAGGAACCAAGGTGAGCGTCGAGCCTCGAGTCTTGGCCTTTAACTCCAAAGTGAAGAAGATTTCCTTCAAGGTTACCATTTCCACTACCCTCCATAGAAACTATGGCTTCTCTTTCGGAACCTTAACATGGACTGATGGACTGCATCTTGTTAAAAGTCCCTTGTCTGTGCGAATTGATTTCTTTTGATCATGTGTGTAACGATGATGTAGCCAGAAGGGATGGAAAACTTTATGTTGTTTAGTATGTGATAAATAAAATGATTAGTCCTTGTCTGGGTCCACTTATACTCTCAGTTGCTCTAAGGATAGGAATGTACTGTTCATCCTTGAAGTAGCCTTTGATTTTTAAATAATTTAGGGGAGGTTTGATAATTAAGCCTACAAATATTACTTTCACCTATGAGTTTTCTTATTTTGTTATCCACATTTTACATATGTTTTCAAAAATCAAGCCAAGTTTTAAAAACTAAAAAAAAAAAAATAAATAGTTTTCAATTTTTTTTTTAAAAAAATTAGCTAAGAATTCAAATGTTTTCATAAGAAAGATAAAATCCATTGCAGAGAAATGATATGAAAACAAACACAATTTTTAAAAACAAAAAACCAAAATGATTATCAAAGAGTATCTTAAATTTCATTAACCAATTAATTTGAGAAAAAAAATCAATTTTTTACATCTATACTTGCCATGTTTGTATCAACTTTTACCCTAAATTTTCAATTTCATCAAATTGCACTCCAAACGTAGGTAAGTGTTGCAATTTTAACCCGAAACTTTAAAAAGTGTTGCAATTTTAACCCTCCGATTAGTTTTCATTTGAAAGATTATTAAAAAAAAAGTATTCTCATATGCATTTTGCATTCAATGAATTCTAAAATATATGTATAGTTTAAAATTGATAAGCGATTTCAAAGAAAAACGATGTTAGAGCTAAATTTTTGTTGAAATTTGTGAATTTTGGCAAAATTATTCAATGGTTTAATTTGTGCATCAATCAAACATAATTTTGTTCAAAGCCGAATTTTATTGAAATTAGTGAGTTTATAGAGATTTTTACATTACTTTTTGTTAAAATTAGTGAGTGATCAATTAGCGGATATTGAATATTGGGTAAAAATTGCAACACTTATCTAAGTTTATGGTCCAATTTGATGAAATTGAAAGTTTAGGGTGAAAATTGATACAACATGACAAGTTTAGAGGTAAAAATTGATTTTTTCTTAATTAATTTTCATTCATGAACTCAAGTTTCCTTCACTATAAACTTGAAGTTGCACTCTTATGCACTATAGGATAAGTTACGTCCATGGATATAATTAATCACTATATGCAAGTTGATCCTTCACAAAACATTCGTAATAACAATTAGGTCAAAAGTTTATTTTACTCTTGTAATTACATCTTCTACCTTAAGTACCATTGATCCTCTAATGAATAATTTGTTTATGATTCAACCATAAATTATGTCCTTCTTGGGCCAATGAGAGGATGGGGGCTACACTGCCCAAGTCTCGAAATCAATACGTATGTGAACTCTCATCTAACTATCCTATATGAGAAGGGAGTAAATTTCATTTTATGAGACTATATTTCCAACTCCCTGTTTGGTTATGTCCCCAAAATAGTAGGCTTTAATGAACAAACTATAAAAGTCATTATCACCCATATAATCAAAGGATATGCCTTCACAGGCGAGAGTATATTAATTTTATCGTTTAGTCTTTATACAAACTCATTTTATATGATACCCTTACTCATATATCTCCACATCGATTAGGATCAAACCATTTATAACATTTACAAAGTGGGGTGTTGATCGGACTGAAGCATGGAGGCTTAAAAAAGAGATTTTTAATTCAAAACAAAGCTCCAGTCTAGTGCAAATGGACACTGTCGATGCAAATAATATAAAACTAGAAGTATTCCAGAGTATCGATCCCACAGGGAATAGATACAACAAAATTCAAATGATAGAAAAAATTGTTTTCAAATTGCAAGTTCGGTAATCGAGGTTATAAAAATATATGAGGTTGGTTTGTTAACGAAAAATGGGTGAAAAATCAATGAGTAAAAATAAGGGATTTCAAGTGGTTCAAGCACCTTTTAGAAGTGCTATAAAAAATGCAATTGCAATCGTAGCTAACATGCGAAAACTAAGTAAACCGAATTCGACTCCTATTCAATTTTGATTCAAAATCTTTAGGAGACTAAGTGATTAAACCTATATATCCATAACTAATCTAACTTAGATATTTTTGCACACAACTCTAGTGCTTTGGAGTCTCGCCCTATGTCTAGGGTCGATGTTTCAGAACTTATTTCTAAGCATTTTCCTTCATTGCTTTTGTGGCATCCGTCTTTCCTTAACCCTTTCAGTATTAAGTTTGAGCTTAACAAGCAACACTAGTTGGCCTACTAGGTTTACCCAAATCTAAACTCAACAAAAACAAACTAAGTTCACATGCTAGCTAGATTTTGTTATGCTTTAGAGCTTTTACACTTTTCCTTAGGGCTTTCACCAACTTGAACCCCTAAAGAAAATTTAGCTCATTATGATGGGGATGAAAAATAGTAAATTAAAGTGTAGAAAATCCATAACAAACTTAGATAAAGAGAAATTGAGAGATCAACTAAATTATGTGATAAAACTAAAATAAATCTTATTGAATTAACTTGCAAGACTAACTAGCCAAAGGAATTAACAATACAACTTGAGTTCACAAGCTAGAATGAAAATAAAGATAGAACAGTAACTTAAAGCTAAAATTACAGCCATGAAACTAAACAAAACAAAGGAAAAAAACTGAAGTTGTTGCTAACAAAGTACTTGAAATACAGTGCAATAAAGCACCATTCTCGCCCCTTTCATCAATCGAACTCAATCCCACTTCTTTCAAATGGAATCGGGTCTTTACAATCTGAGATTTTCGTCTAGATTGGATTGATTTTTGGGGCTTGAAGGTGCTGAAAAAAAAGAAAAATAGCAGAAAAGACAAAAGAAAACAACAGAACAATGGACTGGGACGTGAAGAAAAACCCATTCCATTTTTGCTTTGTTCTTCTCATTTTTATAGGCATCGAGGGCTAGGGTTTTTATATTTTCTCTTCTACAACATTGGGTCAACGTGTAGGCATGAAAAATTTCCCAAATCTCTCAAAAATCTTCATGAATCTCGTGATTTCCCTCAATCTCGCGTTTTCTAGATTTTCTAGAAAATGCAATTGCATTTCAATTGCATTTCTGTTGCATTATTTTTCAAATCTGCCAAAATTTTCTAGAAATACAATTGCATTTTTTTTGCTTGTTTTCCAGACTTGTTTTCCGAAGGAATGCAATTGCATTTCCAAAATGGAATGCTTGCATTTTGTGTTTGTTCACAAACCTACACAAAAATAACAAATTGGTGTAATTTTCAATCTCTTTTCAACTTCTTTCCTTTTTTCCATTACTCCAACGAGCTTTTATGAATTTAACTAATAAACAACATTTTTAGCTTGCTCGTCATACAACAAAACACACAAAAATGACAAGAACAACCTAGTTTAGGGTTGAATAATCCTCATAAATGAGAATTATTAGGTGTATCAATAGTGTTACCAAGATAGGGCACCCAACGACGATATCTATATACTATAGACTCCTTAGCTTACTTCTTGAATATGATTCTCATATATGTCAACTATATATTGTTCAAGATTACATTAGTAACCTAGAATTTTGATCGGGTGAACTTTGGGTGAAGAAAAGTAAGTAAATATGTTCAATCTCAGTGCAAGTGCACACTGTCGATGCAAGTAATAAAACATAAGTATTCTTGAGTATCGATCATGCAGGGAACGGTGTATCAAAAATATTGCAAAATAAAATGTAAGGAGAATTGCAACTTTGGAAATTAAAAATTGCAAAAATAAGGTTGGGTTTTGTGTGTTTGTTAAAAACAAGATAATTGCCGAATCTAATTGCAAGTTAAAGTGACAAAGATTGCAGAAATGAATTGTAGAATCGAAAATTGCAAGATTGAATAGCAAATTAAACAAACTTGATAAAAGAAATGAAAATTGAAAAAGGAACTCTTTAGAGAAAGAAGAGGCTCAAGAATGTTATTGCCCTACGTTATAATTGCAAAACCAAAATTGCAAATCCAACCTACTCTACACACAATTGTAAACCAAAATTCTACTCCTATTCACCTTGTAATTAGGTTTTTAGGAGGCTAAGTGAGTGACTTATATGTCTATAGTCCCTCTATCTTAGATAATTTGGCTCAACAACTTTATGGATTTTGGAGTCTTTAATCCCTATGTCTAAGGAAAAGAATTGGCTTATGTCTAAGCTCTTTTCTCCATCACTTATACAAAATTCGCTTATCACTAACCCCATCGGTATTAGATCTAAGCTTGAGTTGCTACCCTAGTTGTCAATCTAGGATCTCAACGGAATTTTATTCAACACAAGTGAACAATTGAAATGTAGGCTCAATTTTTGTTGGAATTTTGTCTATAATTACTTATTAGGGAATTCACATCCTTGAACCCCTTAAGAAATTTAGCTCATATTAAATGTAAAAATCCCACAACAAACTCTAGAAAATTAAATCCATACTAGAAGAATATACTAAAATGCTAATTGCAACAAAAATTTAAAGAAATTAAAGACATTTTGCCATCCAAATTTGATTCCAACAAAGCTGAAAACTGAAACATGTACTTCAGAGAAATAAACCCACTAAATAATGACTTCAGGGGAGATAATTATTCAAGTTAAAACTGAAACAAAACTTAGAAAAATACCCATGCTTCATGAACTTTCAGCAGAGGTACTTTGAATTCCTTCAATCTAAATTGAATCCAACAAGAACATCAAGTGTATTACAACCAAACTTGAAAATAACATCACTCAACTATATTAAAATAGAAACTAAATTGAAACAGAGGAATTTCAACAACATTCAACAAATCTTCACTCTTTCTCCAATCGATTCAATCCCTCAACTATTTCTAGGAGAGATTGAGTCTTAACAACCCAAGTTTTCACTTGAATCGGATTGTAAAAATTGAAGCAAAGTAGCACCAAACAAGCAGCAGCCTACGGTGGAAAATAGAGCAAAGAAACTAGAAAAAAAAAAAGAGAAGAAAACCCACGAAAATAACTGTAAAAAACGCCTCTAGCCGCTTTATATTCTTCCCTCAACTTCTCTTCTTTTGTAGGCCTTCATTAGGGTTGAATAATGCCCAAAATTTGTGCTCAAAATCCCTCAAATCATGCTGTAATTGAAGATTTCCGTAAGCAAATTTTTTTTCCTTTTTAAAATTTTTTCTACTGCTCCAAAATTGCAACTTAATCTTGCAATTTTGGTTCTTCAATTTCTACAGTTCCTACACACAAGTTTAGTTTTTAAGATTCTCACCCTGATTGACTTCATTCTTATTTATTTCTTATTTTTAACCAACTTTCAACTATTTTCAAATGATCTTAAGAAAAAACAAGAATATTTTAACTGATTGGGAGTTAAATAAGCCTTAATTCTAAGGCTTATCAAATTTTCATAAAAAGGATAATGAACATTGCAAGTAAAAGCAGTCGAATAATTACTTTATAAACAATAAAATATAGGAAAAATAAGTATATTATTTTTGGTCCGTGAGATTTGAGTAGGTTGCATTTGGGTACCTGAGTTTTCAAACTCGACATTTTAACCCCTAAAATCTTGGATATATAATCACAGTTTTAGTTCCTACCAAACACTTTTGGTGCTTACTATCAAATTTATGTTATGTAGAGCTAACTAGACATTTTTTTTTATTGTTTTTAAACTAATGTGTGGCATTATATATATATATATACAAAATTAAAAATATGATGTGGCATTACTTTAATAAAAAAATATTTTCTTAAATAAATATGTTTAATAACAAAAACATTAAATTATAAAATCAAAAACTAAAAGGAAAAAAAAAAACTTCTTTTCTTTCACCTTCATTTTCATATTCATGTTCTTTTCCATCTTCATCTTCACCTTCATTATCTCCTACTTCTCTCTCTTCCTCTTTTCTTTCTTTTCTATTTTTTCCCCTCATTTTCTAAAAAAAAAAATTGTCATGATCTCTCCAACTAGACTTGGAACGATTTGGAACGAACCAGATTTGGGTCATTAATTTCAAATCAAATCTGAAACGAGCCAATTCTAGATTTAGAATGAACCCAAATCTAAAACGATTTGGGAGGAAAAAAAAGGAGAATCAAGAGGAAAAAGAATAAAAGGAAGAACAATGAGGAGGAGAAAAATTTTGTTCTAATTTTAAAGTTTGTTTTTGTTTTAAAAAAAGGAAGACGATGAACAACAATTTTTTTAGTTAAGTTTGAAGATTATACTTTTTTGTATTCGTTTTTTTATATTTAATAACATTTATTTTGATGTTTAGTTTGTAATCAATTAAAATAAATATATTTATTAAATAAATTAATGTCACGCCAACCTTATAATTAATAAAGAATGTCATGTCAGCTTAAGAAAATAATAAAAAATGATCCTATCAATTTTCTGTTAGCTACAATAATGAAAAACTGAGATTAAAAAAGTGATTATCTCATATCTTAGGGTTTAAAATATCGAATTTGAAAATTCAAGAACCCAAATGCTACCTATGTCAAACCTCAAGAACTAAAAATATATATTTCTCAAATATAAATTACAAGGTTTTAGGGCTCAAATCTCAACAGTCTCTCATTTGCACTAAAGCCGATAAAACATGTATCCTAGATAATTATGAAAATATTGTTGATATATTCTGATATATCGATAAATTCCCATCCTGACACCAATAAGGGGTGGAATATATATAGCAACACAAAATTATTTAATGAGGTAACTAATTATTTAAATAGTTGACAAACTAAATTAACTCAATTTTTCTAACTAGTTATTTAATTAAATTTATTAATAAATTAATTATAAAAACAGTGTTGGAATAGAAATTTCGACCAGCCAGAAATTGCCACGTCATTACCCAACGTTGATGACGAAATTATATTTAATTAGGGATTAATTAAATTTGCAAATATTCCTAAATTAAATTATGGCAGGTCCAAATACACTATTAGGTTCTTTGAAATTTGGAAGACAAAAGCTCAAATTGAAGGCCCAGTCCAGATGCTAGACCCAAAGGCAACTAAGCCCAGTCCAAAGAAGCTGACCCAAAGTCAACTAGGCCCAGTCCAAATGGATAGGCCCAAAAGTCAACTAGGCCCAAAAGGCTGGCCCAAGGTCAACCATATCCAATCCAAATGGGTTGACCCAAAATCAATTGGGCCCAGTCCAACAGGCCCAAGCCCATCTGGGGCCCATGAAGAACTCTATAAATAGAGAGTTTCCTCCTTCATTTGGGGGGTTCAGAACTGAAGAAACTCAGAGAGAATTCAGAAACAAAGCTGTGAAGTCTCCATAAGCTCCTGAAGATCAAATATCTTCTGAACAAAGAACACTTCTTGAAGATCAAGAACGATCCAAGAAGATCAACAAGCCGAAGATTTTCAACAAGCTACAGGCCGAAGACCTTCAACAAGCTACAAACTGAAGACCTTCAACAAGCTACAAGCCGAAACCCTTCTACAAGCTACAAGCTGAAGACCTTCAACAAGCTACAAGCTAAAGACCTTCCACAAGCTCAAAACTGAAGACTTTTCCACAAGTTCAAAGTCAACGATTCAACCTCGAGAACAAGCATTCCAGCCCTCGAGTCAAGTTTACAACGAGAGAAAGAATCAGAGGATCATACATTAGAGATTGTACGCACTATACTGAAATTAATACAAATCAAGTTATTTACACATATTAAATTTCCCTGTCGAAATCTCGTGTGAACAAATTGGCACGCCTAGTGGGACCATCTCTACCTTTCAGCTCTTTCTCTCATCTCAAAGCACAAGTAAAGTGATGTCATTCAAGACTTCTTCGATGACTGCTGTCATGAGCAACTTGTACACGGGTTCTACTACCCATAGTTGCTCCAATGAACTAAGGTTGGAAAAAAATAAAGTAGCGACACTGTCGGGGTCATCGACTAACAACAAGTTCCTGGTCAAGTGTAACCCTTTGTTCAATTTCGATTCTGACGTAGTCTCTGTCATGATGACTGAAACAAACACTATGGAAGAAAGAATGGAAAAGATGCAGGAGAAAATCAACATCTTGATGAAGGTGATTGAAGAAAGAGATTCTCAAATTGCATACCTAAAGAGCCAGATTAAGAACCAAAATGTCGCTGAATCAAGTCAAACTCCTACCATCAAAGATCACAACAAAGGGAAGGTCGTTGTGAAAGAAGGTCAACCACAACCCTCCACTTCGATTGCTACATTATCTATCCAACAACTTCAAGACATGATAACGAACTCCATCAAAGCTCAGTATGGTGGTCCTGTTCAGAACTCCCTCTTGTATTCCAAACCATATACTATGAGGATTGACAACTTAAGAATGCCAATCGGATACCAACCACCAAAGTTTCAACAGTTTGATGGGAAGGGCAATCCAAAGCAAAATGTTGCTCATTTCATTGAAACATGTGAAAAGGCTAGTACACGAGGAGATCTTCTTGTTAAACAATTCGTTCAAACGTTGAAGGGAAATGCTTTTGACTAGTATACCGATCTGGAGTCCGAGTCAATAGACAGTTGGGAACAGTTTGAAAAAGAGTTTCTCAACCGCTTTTACAGCACAAGACGAACCGTCAGTATGTTCGAGCTCACCAACACTAGACAACGAAAAGGTGAACCCGTTGTCGATTACGTAAATCGTTGGAGAGCCATGAGTCTTGATTGCAAAGATCGTCTCACTGAACTATATGTTGTCGAAATGTGCATTCAAGGCATGCACTGGGGACTTCTGTAGATCCTCCAAGGTATAAAGCCTCGTACCTTTGAAGAACTAGCAACTCGTGCCCACGACATGGAGCTAAGTATTGCTAGTCGAGGGGATAAAGACCTTTTACTCTCTAACATGAAGAAACAAGGAGAGAACATTGAAGCAACTTGTGAAGAATCTATGGTTGTAAATACAACTCCTCTCAAGTGGTCTTCGATAGACAAGAGGATTGAAAAGCAACCAGAAAATGAAAGGCGTCGCCTAACTTTGAAGGAAAGACAGAAAAAAGTCTATCCCTTTCCTGATTCTGACATTCCTGATATGTTGGAACAACTACTGGAAACACGACTGATCGAACTTTCAGAATGTAAACGGCCGGAAGAGATAAAAAAAGTCGATGATCCCAAATATTGCAAGTATCATCGAGTTATCAATCATCCAGTGGAGAAGTGCTTCGTCCTAAAAGAGCTAATTCTAAGGTTAGCTAAAGAAGGGAAAATTGAGCTAGACTTTGATGAATTAGCTCAAACAAATCATGTTGCGGTAACAACAAATACATGCAGTCAAATACATTCTAGTCCGCTTCATGATCAAGAAGTGCGCCTAGTCCAATTTGGAACCCTAGAGCCTCTATCTATTTGGTTTCAACCTGAGGTATCAAGAAACAAACTTCAAGACGTGGTCAAGCCTATCAAAGATCAAGATAAAGGTTGGGTTGTTATGTCTCGTCAGAAGAAACCAGGACAACATGTTGTTCAGAAAGAACATTGCCCATTAAGAAGAAAGAATAGGCATCAAAGAAATGATGATCCAAGGAAGCCTAAACCTGAGAGGAAAGGAAATAAAAATTGTTCCCAACCTCACCAACTAGTGACCTTAAATGAATTCTTCCCAAGAGATTTCTTTTCCATTGAAAAAAAGGAAGAAGATTTGGCAAGTTCATACTGCACCAATGTGGAAGAAATGGATGATTCAAAAGAAGCCAAGCAAAGGACTTCTGTCTTCGAACGCATCAAGCATTCAACTACTCGACCTTCGGTCTTCCAAAGGATGAGTATGGCCGCGACAAACAAAGAAAACCTATGTCTAACTTCTGTCTCAACTCGACCTTCAGTCTTCAAAAGGCTCAGTGTCTCCACATCGAAAAGAAATCAACCTTCAACATCTGTCTTTGATCGTCTCAAAGTAACAAGCGATCAACATGAAATGAAGATGAAATCCTTAAAGGCGGAAGTGTTCGATGAAGTGCACAATGACAAAAAGATTCACAGTCTTGTTCCTTCTCGTATGAAAAGGAAGTTTTCTGTTCTCACAAACACAGAGGGTTCCTTGAAGGTGAAGAAAAATGTAATCATCTTAACAAATCCTATAAATGAAGGATCTGATCAAGACCATGATGAAGACAAGAACATCTAAGATGTAAAGAAAGCTCCTCATCGCAAGAGCCTAAACTGCATGATGCTCTTGGCCTCATGAGCTTAAAAGGTGAACGACCCCCTAAAAAAATTCATTGAACTACATTATGACTTGATCCCTTTCGCTAAAAGTGTAAACCCGGAATCCCTCCTTGAAAATTCTTAAGAAAAATGTATTGGTAAGCTTGTTAAAAAAAAAAGAAAAGAAGAAACTAAAACAAAAGAGAAATGGAAAGTGGAAGGGGTATGTTTTGTTTTAAAAAAAAAAAAGAAAGTGGAAAGGTGGGAATTTTCACCCACCGCCAAGACCTTTCTTTATAACCCTTCTACACACTGTCACCCAATTTAGATTTTCATTTACCAAAGGAAAACAGAGGGGTTTCGAGGGAGAGAGTCTGAAAAAGAAGAAGAAGGAGATTTTGAAGGTGGAATTGAAGAAGAAAAGGGGGAAACACAGTCCAAGTTGCATGGTAAATTCTGGTGTTCAATTCTGCCAACGTCTGGTTTTTTGATCATACCGAGCTCCACAAGAAGAATTAAGAGGTAATGTTTGATTCTTCTGAAAGTTAAATCATTTTAGAACGATTTTTGTGAAGGAAGCTCGAGAAAAATCTGATGTTATGTTAATGATTTGTGCAGAGGGAACTGAAGGAGAGGTTTTTCTGTCAAATCCGAGGAACCTCTGGTTTTTGGGATGTCCTGATCTGTAGACTTCGAATTAGAAGCTGTATTAGGTATGGTTGGAAATATGATTTAATTTCCTATAACTTTCATGAAGAAGTCGTGGTTAGAAATTGTTTATAAGTCGCTTTAAATTTCAGGTTAGTTTTGGGCTGCCGCAGGAAAACAGTTCTGGTTTTAGCTGAAACGTGTTTTAAGGAAAATAGATTTCGAGGTAGTTACAGACACATCCTTTAGGAATTTCGATTTCATTCCTTCAGATAAGTTTTAGAGGGTTCAAAAAGGAAGGGTTTGGTATAAAGAACATAAATTGTGACCAAGTAATGGAAAAGTTATGAGTACGTGAGTTTCGGGTGTTAATCATGTGGAATGCTAGGAATTGATGGGGTGGTTTTTGCAACCCTAGGCCTTAAGTTCGTGAGGTCAAGATTCTAATGCTTGGTTTTGTTTATTTGGCAGGCCAAGAAGAAATAGGACAAATTTACGGACCGAGAATCTAATATTAACGCTGTGAGTGACAAAATGAATCCTGAAAATAAATTCTATGCTTGAACTTGTGTTCATGAAAAGAAAAGACTTCCTAAGAATGATATAGCTTAAAGATTTATGGTCTCTTGAACACGTATTCATAAGCATATATGGTTTCCTAAAATTGATTTAAATTGTTCGTTGTGAGCATATGTTTACTGATTTTCTGAAACTAGAAGAAATACCTTAATTCCAAGTCTACATGTGTTAGCAAGAACTGTTAGAGGTTTTCATGTGTTTCTCTGAGACCTGAATGAGTTAATGGTTGAGATACTGAGCCCGAGGTTGTATAGTACCGTGTGCACACAGGTCATTTTCTGTTGTCGACGTTGAGTGTACTCCGTGACAACAATTCTGTCGTGAGTGCTGGGCGAGCCCCACTACGACAAAGACGATGGGAGTGCTGGGCGGGCCCCACTACATCATAGAATGAACATTGATTGTACTGGGCGAGTCTTACACAACTAGTTTGTCATATGTTTAAAATGGTTAACATTTTTGACACACTTGCTGGACTTCTGTAAAAGCTATTGACGTTATATGCTATGATTTACGAGTTAATAGTTTTAAACTCAGTCACTCACTGAGCTTCCCAGCTCATTCTTTCAATGTTTTCCAACTTTTCAGGTAGA
This sequence comes from Trichosanthes truncata, assembly GCA_033996785.1. Lineage (NCBI taxonomy): Eukaryota > Viridiplantae > Streptophyta > Magnoliopsida > Cucurbitales > Cucurbitaceae > Trichosanthes > Trichosanthes truncata. The sequence continues at coordinate 77,895,704 of JAWPNB010000003.1, forward strand.
GATCGAGCTCCCAGTGCCTGAGATCCTGCCATCGCCACCGAGGGTTCTCAGAGTTAGATACTCTGTACGTGGGTGGTATTATATAGCGAGTCTGCTCGTAGTGTAGATAACTTAAAAGAGACGTGTAGTTATGTTCGTGTATGAAACTAGTGGTCTTGTTTGTGTAACCAACGAGTGGTTGTGTTTTGATTGCTCAAGAGAGGTTTTAACTAAAACTGCTCCGTGTGCATATGTAGAAATTTTCCAGGGTTCCGTTGTGTAATATGTAAAGTATTTCGTTTACAGGTATGGTTTGTTTATCAGGAATTAAAAGGGTCATAGGTATCGTTAAGAAGTGAAACGATGCCTGTTGGCTTCACGCCTTCCTCCGGGCTAAGATAACAGGTGTTTTGGGAGGGGGTTGTGACAAAAAGGGTACGTAGGCAGCTTAAAAAAAATTTAAGTTTAGTCTCCAAAAAAAAAAAATTCATCCTAGAAACAAGGCGTTGCAAGTTGGACGCATACAAGCGAGCTTCAACCCCTTCAAGATCGGTTCGTCGCTCACTCCCACTAAAGGTCGAAAGGCTTCGTCGCTTCTTCTCCAAGTCAAAAGGTTTCGTCGTTGCTTATTCTCTAAATTTGAAGGCTTCGTCGTCGCTTCTTCTCCCAAGTTCGAAGGCTTCGTCATCGCTTCTTCTCCCAAGTCAGGATGCTTCGTTGTCGCTCCACCATCTTCAAGTCAAGAGGCTTCATCGTCGCTCCGCCATCTTCAAGTTAAGAGGCTTCGTCGTCGCTCTGCCATTTTCAAGTCAAGAGACTTCGTCATTGCTCTACCATCTTCAAGTCAGGAGATCTCAAAAGGCTTCGTCGTCACTTCGCCATCTTCAAGTTAAAAGGATTCATCGTCGCTTCGCCATCTTCAAGTCCGAATACTTCGTCGCTGCTCCGCCATCATCTTAGGAGGATTCGTCGCCACTCCATCTCCAAGTTCCCAGACTTCATTTCTTCATCTTCAAAGTCCAGCGACTTCATTTCGTCATCAAAGTCTGACCGCTTCGCTTCATCTTCAAAGTTCGACGGCTTCGTTCTGTCTTTAAAGTCTTGCGGCTTTGCTTCATCTTCATCTTCCAAGTTAAGTTCGATGGCTTCGTTGCTTCATCCTCCAAGTTAAGTTCGATGGCTTCGTTGTTTTATCAACAGAGTTAAGTTTGACGGCTTTCGACGTTGGTAGTTTTCGTCTCAAGTTAAGTTAACGGAGATAGGTTCAGCGACTTTCATCAGAGATAAGTTTGGCATCTTTCATCGAAGATAAGTTCGGCGGCTTTCATCAAAGATAAGTTTGGCAGCTTCTGTCTTCGAATCGAAGGTTGCATAATGCTCTGTTGCAAAGTGGGGGATAATCACCCCTACATTTGCTTCTGTCTTCGAATCGAATGTTGCATAATCTCTGTTGCGAAGTGGGGGATAATCACCCCTACACTTGCTTCTGTCTGCGAATCAGAGGTTGCATAATGCTCTGTTGCGAAGTGGGGGATAATCACCCCTACACTTGCTTATGTCTTCAAATCAGAGGTTGCATAATGTTCTGTTGCGAAGTAGGGGATAATCACCCCTACACTTGCTTCTGTCTGCGAATCAGAGGTTGCATAATGCTCTGTTGCGAAGTGGGGGATAATCACCCCCACACTTGCTTATGTCTTCAATCGGAGGTTGCATAATGCTTTGTTGCGAAGTGGGGGATAATCACCCCTACACTTTCTTTTGTCGTCAAATTGGAGGTTGCATAATGCTCTGTTGCGAAGTAAAGGATAAACACTGAGAGCACAATCACCTTTACTCGTGTTGGCTCTATATCAGTGTCACCCCTATACTTGCCTAGTTTCAGTCATTGGGGGCATTGTAGCTGCAAACAAAGAACAAAATAGAAGAAAAATCACAAAGAAAAAAATTGGTTTACCTGGAAAGCCCACTTACCTCACAAATGGAGATTAATGTTGAAACAAAGCCTCTGGCTAAAGTTGATGATTTCATTCTGAAAAATATATATATAATTTTATTAGCAAAATCAATAGGAGAAAAAAAAAAGTTAGACAAAATGGAAAAAAGAAAACGTTGAAAAAAAATTTGAAAAAATCATAGTGAAAAAACTACCCAAAAAAAATGGAGTTAAAGTGTTAAAAAAAAAAAAGAGGAAAAACGTGAGTAAAGAAAAAAAAAAAGGAAATTTGAAAAGAAGAGGAAAAAATGTGAGTAAAGAAAAAAAAAGAAAAAAGAAAGGTTAAAAAAAAAAAGAAAAAAGAAAGGTTAAAAAAAAAAGAGGAAATTTGAAAGGATTTGAAAAGAAGGAAAAAAAGTCATCATTGTCCGACAAGCATTAAAGAAGAGAGAGGAATGAGGAATATATATATTTTTTCTTCCTTCTTTCCACCATACCATCTTCTCCTCTCTCTTTCTCACTTGCTCTCACCGAAGCCCCCACCCATTTTTTTTCTCTTCTTCTTCTCTCTCATCCTCTCTCTACAACTCCCACGGGATTCGACGCCAAGCGGCACGAACAGATGGTGAGCAGACCACCGGCGTTAGATCTGAACCTGCGAACAAAGCCAGCCCGCCATTGACGATCATACCCACGAACCGACGCTCCGGTCGCCTTCTTCAGCGCAAATCCCCTCGGGTTGGAACTGATATTCGAGCATTTACAGAATCAAGCGATGTCATATTCCTCTCTCATTCGGCAGTAAGATGGTTGTCCATTCTTTGAGTAGCCTTTACCTATTTATAAGGAATGAACTTCAAATTTCGGCCAAACTGACCGTTCAAATCTAAACAAAATTTGATCAGTTCCAACTAGACCAACTAGATTCATTCAAGAAGACTTGAGATTCGTTCAAACCATGCTGAAGACTTGGGATTCATTTAAATTCGGCTAAGGAGTTGGATGATTAACAGATATTGCATCTAATCATGATTTAATTAAAATTCCAATTTTAACCAAAGTCGAACAAAATTTTCCTCAGAAATCCAAATTGAAGTTAAGGTTGTATCAAGATGTGAGTAGAATTCATTTCAAATTATTCTACCTAAATTTTTGGTACTATCCAAATTCAAAGTTTTACTCCAAGCCAAAATTTGGATGAAATTCAATTTCAACATTGGGATTATTCTATTTCAAAATTGAGAATACCTAAAATTATATTTTAAAGTACAGTTTGAGTTGCTCAAATCCAATTTCAAATTTGAGCAAACAAAGAAAATTTTATTCCAAGTTAAAACCTTGGAAGAATTGAATTCAATTCTATCTTGAATCAAATTTGGACAAATTCTATTCCAAATTCAAGCCAAATAGAATCTTACCCCAAGTCAAAATTTGGCCATATTCCAAATTTTCTCATAAATTAAAGTTTGGTTAAATTCCAAATTCAAGATAAAATTTGTGCTCTACCCAAACGAGCCCAAATTAGAATGAAGGTAGAGCATAAATTCTACTGAAATTCAAATCAAAGTTGGTTGCCAAATACGAGAATCAAAATTTTGATCAAAATTCATATTTTGATTAATTGGCATTAAAAAAAATGTGTCAAAAAAAAATCAAAATTATGAACCAAATTCTATATTTTGAAAAAATTGACACATCAAATGGAGTCAAGTAAGGAAAAAACCTCCTAAATTTTTTATTCCAAAGTATCTTTTTCGAGATTCACACACACATAATTGTGTATAAATCTCGAAAAGGGGGCATTTGTTGGAATAGAAATTTCGACCAGCCAGAAATTGCCACGTCATTACCCAACGTTGATGACGAAATTATATTTAATTAGGGATTAGTTAAATTTGTAAAGATTCCTAAATTAAATTATGGCAGGTCCAAATACACTATTGGGTTCTTTGAAATTTGGAAGACAAAAGCCCAAATTGAAGGCCCAGTCCAGATGCTAGACCCAAAGGCAACTAAGCCCAATCCAAAGAAGCTGGCCCAAAGTCAACTAGGCCCAGTCCAAATGGCTAGGCCCAAAAGTCAACTAGGCCCAAAAGGCTGGCCCAAGGTCAACCATATCCAATCCAAATGGGTTGACCCAAAATCAATTGGGCCCAGTCCAACAGGCCCAAGCTCATCTGGGGCCCATGAAGAACTCTATAAATAGAGAGTTTCCTCCTTCATTTGAGGGGTTCAGAACTGAAGAAGCTCAGAAAGAATTCAGAAACAAAGCTGTGAAGTCTCCATAAGCTCCTGAAGATCAAATATCTTCTGAACAAAGAACACTTCTTGAAGATCAAGAACGATCCAAGAAGATCAACAAGCCGAAGATTTTCAACAAGCTACAGGCCGAAGACCTTCAACAAGCTACAAGCTGAAGACCTTCAACAAGCTACAAGCCGAAACCCTTCTACAAGCTACAAGCTGAAGACCTTCAACAAGCTACAAGCTAAAGACCTTCCACAAGCTCAAAACTGAAGACTTTTCCACAAGTTCAAAGTCGACGATTCAACCTCGAGAACAAGCATTTCAGCCCTCGAGTCAAGTTTACAACGAGAGAAAGAATCAGAGGATCATACATTAGAGATTGTACGCACTATACTGAAATTAATACAAATCAAGTTATTTACACGTATTAAATTTCCCTGTTGAAATCTCGTGTGAACAAACAGTAGCTTCAATTAATAATTACTAATTACGAAACTAAAATTAGTTTTAAGGAACCTAAACTTTAAACATTTCCTAAATAAAAGTAAAAAATCAAATTAATTAATTAATTAACTAATTATTTGAATACTTAACTAGATTAACACAATTTATCTAACTCCCCCACCCCACATATTCTATAAAAAAAATCAATTTATCTAACTAATTACTTAATTAAATTAAGTAAAATATATTAAAAAAATAGTACATTCAATTAATAAAGTAAGTTAACTTTAAACTAAACTACATAATTAACTAAATTAAATTAACTTTAAGTAAACTAAACTAAGTCTAAAAATACACACGAAAACAATTTCAAATAATAAAATCACAAGAAAACAGTTACAAATAATAAAATCCAACACATAATCTATAAAAATCAGTAAAAAAATCTATGTAGAAGGAAGGAAAGAATTAACCTGACAAATCCGCGAAGCTTTGTGGTCATTCGGTTTTGGGAGATGTTTTCCCCTCATTTTCTTTACTTTTTTTTTAGTACACCTCATTTTGTTTACCTAAATAGCGGCAAAAGGACCTTTCTTTACACAAATGGCAACAGAAAAACAATGGTGGGGTCATGGTTGGAGTCGATGGCGAGGAAGGAAGCAAAAATGCTGATGAGAGCTAGAGGATAACACAAAGAGAGTACAATAAAGAACTGAACTGAATACTCTTTTTGTTCTGTCAATTGAGGAAAAATTACACTTAATTTATAGAGATGCAATCAACGAACTTTCCTAAGAATTCTAAACAAACTTCTACCAAGTACTTAGCAGTAAAAGAAGTAAATTGGTTACAACTAAAATTGACTTTGAATCCTAAAAAACAGCAACAAAAAAAATAATGCAATAGCCATTAAGATGCATTAATTTGTGATACTCCCCCTTAGTGCATGCTTACGGTCCATAACTCCAAGGGCATCTCTAAACTTCTCAAATTTAGACTTGTCTAGAGCCTTCGTAAATATGTCTGCAACTTGATTTGTGGTAGGAATTCCTTTGAGTTCAATTTCATGACTCAGAACTTTCTCTCTAATAAAGTGATAACGACCATCGATATGTTTGGTTCTTCTATGCAATATTGGATTCGAAGCGAGTTTGATGACACTTTCATTGTCACAATAAATTGACACAGCATAATCAATTTGAGAAAAAATATCTCCCATCAAACATTTTAGCCAGACACATTCTTGGGCTGCCATTGTTGTTGCCATGTACTCAGCTTCGGTGCTAGATAAAGCAACGGTAGATTGCTTCTTGCTACACCAAGAAATGACTATTGCACCCATGCTAAAACAGTACCCCGAAGTTGAATGACGATCAGTTGCATCACCTGCCCAATCTGCATCGGTAAATCCTTTGAGCAAAAAATTGTCACACTTTCTATAAATAAGCCCATGTGCATGAGAACCCTTTATGTATCGAATGATTCTTTTTGCAGCATCTAAATGTGGAATTCTTGGGTTTTGCATAAACTGAGATATGACACTAACTGAATAAGAAATTTCTGGTCTTGTGATAGTTAAATAAATCAAACTACCAACAAGTTGCCGAAACCTTGTAGCATCTTTCAGCAATTCTCCATCCTCCCTCTCCAGCTTGAGACGTGTCTCCATAGGAGTGGCCATTTCTTTTGACTCCCCCATACCAAAGCGATCTAGGAGCTCTTGTGCATACCTTTTTTGAGATACAAAATAGCCTTGATCTAATCTTTCAACTTCTAAACCAAGGAAGCATCCAATTTCTCCCAAGTTCTTCATTTCAAACCAGACAGATAGATCATTTCTCAAGCGAGAAATTTCAGCTTCATCATCTCCAGTAATTATCATGTCATCCACATACAGTAAAACTAGTAGTTTCTTCTTTGATTCTGATTTTATAAACAAGCTAGAATCTGAATCAGAAACTTTAAATCCACAAAAGATGAAATATTGAGCCACTTTACCATACCAAGCACGTGGTGCTTGTTTGAGACCATACAACGCCTTCTTTAATCGACAAACATGATTTGGAAATTGTTGTGAGATGAATCCTGGTGGTTGTTCCATAAGCACTTCACGATCCAACTCACCGTAAAGAAATGCATTTTTTATGTCAAGTTGCCATACCCTCCAACTTTTATAAGCAGCAACTGAAAAATTTGTCCTTACTGTAACCATTTTTGCCACTGGACTGAAGGTCTCCTCATAGTCCAACCCATGACTTTGAGAAAAGCCACGAGCTACAAGGCGCGCTTTGAATCTATCAATTTTTCCATATGGTTTCTTCTTCAATCGATAGACCCATTTACATGTGATTGGCTTTGAATATTCTGGTCTTGGTACAAGCTCCCATGTCTCATTTATTTTTAAAGCATCAATCTCTTCTTGCATGGCCACTTCCTATTCTAGATGCCCTTTGGCTTCTTCATAGCAAGTAGGCTCTTCCTTTTCTACAATAAAAAAACATGAGGCCACAATGCAATGATTTAGTTGGACTTCATAATCCTTGAAATAATTTGGCTCTTTTGTCTGTCTTGTTGATCTTCTAACAATTTTCTCACCATCTTCTAAATTTGGAGAATCTAATGTTGAAGATTCACTTTGAGGAACATCATCACAAGAATCTTCAATATTTATTTGAGAAAACATTTCCAACTTGCCTTTATCATCACCAGGCTCAATAGTTGAATAGGAAGATATTTCATCAAATACAACATCTCTAGAAGTGATAAATTTCTTTGTCTCAGGATCCATGCATTTCCACCCTTTCTTACATGAGTCATAGCCAACAAAAACACATTTCTTTGCCTTTGGATCTAGTTTGGTTCTATTATTTTTTGGAACATGAACGTAACAAGTTGAACCAAACACTCGAAAATAGTCTACACTTGGTTTTATACCATATAAGATCTCAAAAGGAGCCTTTTCTTTTACCTGGCCACGGAGGTAATCGATTTATCACATGACATGCACATTGAATTGCTTCTGCCCATAGCTCACGTGGAAGGTTTTTGTCATGTATCCACGAAAGACTCGTTGAAGAGAGATGTGCTAGCTTTCTTTCAGCTACTCCATTTTGTTGAGGGGTGTTGGGACATGTCATTTGCCGTTGAATACCATTGTTGGCAGAGTATTGAAAGAAATCATCTGACATGAATTCACCGCCATTATCACTTCTCAAGTATTTTATTTTCTTCTCAAACTCCTTCTCTACAAGATTCTTGAATTTAACAAAGTTAAGTAATGCTTCACTTTTGTCTTTCAAAAAATAAACCCAAGTGTGCCTAGAATAATCATCTACCAATACCATCACATAATGAAGACCACTATAACTAGGTGTTTTTGTTGGTCCCATTAGATCTGTGTGAATTAATTCAAACGAACCTGATTTACGGCTAGATGAACTCTTGAAAGGAAGACGATGCGATTTTCCATATGGGCAGCCTTGACAAACCACTTCCTCATGTATATCTTTGAGAGTTGGTAAACCATCTACCAATTTCTTCTTGGAAATTTGCTGCAGCATTTGATAGCCTAAATGACCAAGTCGAGCATGCCAGATGGTTGGACTTTCTGTTTGACTTGTCTTTTTCAAATATGCCTCTCCTGCTGACATGACAAATAAAGAGTCTTTCTTCTTACTAACGAGAACAACATCAACTACAATATCTTTCACGTTGTCAAGCACCTTCACATCATTTGGACCAAACAAAACATATTTTCCAGAGTTAGTTATTTGTGAAACAGAAACCAAATTTTTCTTCAAACCTGGAACGTGGTAAACATCGTTCAACTTGACATTTGCATTGTCAACACCAATCTTGACAGCACATTCTTTCATTACTGGATAGGTTGAGTTATTAGCCGTGATAATGACTCGTTCTCCATTATGATGATGCAATTCTGAAAATAATGAATCATTTCCAGTTACATGATGTGAACAACCGGAGTAAATGATCCATTCTTTGGTATAGTCAATTGTAATTTGTTTGAGTCACATTGTCTCTTCCTTGAACTACTCCAGCAGTAAAACATTGCTCCCAACTAAGTTGTTCGCCATCTTCTTCTTCACATGCAGCATTTTCTTTAGAAAGCTTTACTCGGCAATTTCTCTTAATATGGCCCAGCTTCCCGCATCTATAACATTTGAAGGATTTGTTTTCACTACCTCTCCTTTCATTTGTGCTACCTCCAGAAAATTTTTCTCTAGAAAAAAGAGCATCATCTCGTTCAGAATTTGAACTCATAGCCATTTGTTTAGCTAAGGCTTCTTGATTTGAGAGCAAGCTTTCCAAATCTTCAACTGATGGTTGTTTTTCCCACCCTTGAATGGATGTAATGAAAGGAGTGTATTCCTTTCTCAAGCCACGAATAAGACATCTTCTTAAACGAGCTGTACTAATCTTTTCCTCTGGATCTAGCTCTGAAATTTCAGCATATATATTTTTAACACGAAGGAAATATTCTGAGATAGTCATACCTTCTTGCTTTAACATCGCCAATTCATTTTCCAAGAGTTGTAGTCTTGCTGTGTTTTTCTTAGAGATAATTTCTCAAGAATATCCCAAACTTCCTTAGGTGAGCTAACATCACGAACATGATCAATGAATTCCTTACTAATTGATGTCCTTAAAGCAAACAATGCTTTCCCACATTTGATTTTCCATTTCCTTCTAGCTTCTGCATTTTCAAGAGTGTCAGCTGGAATTTGATCAGAACCATAAACTAGTTCCCAAAGATCTTGACCTTGGAGAAACGCCTCCATACATAATCTCCAGTACTTGTAGTTTGTGCCTACAAGTTTCTCCACACCATACTGTGTGTTTGAGCTACTTCCACCATTAATCTCCATGGTGAACTTTCAAACTTCTCCAACAAAGAATTTGATAGACAAGAAGAATGAAATAAACAAGAGCTTTCAACTTGGCTCTGATACCATAACACAAAGAGAGTACAATAAAGAACTGAACTGAATACTCTTCTTTTTGTTCTGTCAATTGAGGAAAAATTACACTTAATTTATAGAGATGCAATCAACAAACTTTCCTAAGAATTCTAAACAAACTCCTATCAAGTACTTAGCAGTAAAAGAAGTAAATTGGTTACAACTAAAATTGACTTTGAATCCTAAAAAACAGCAACAAAAAAAATAATGCAGTAGCCATTAAGATGCACTAATTTGTGATAGAGGAGAACGTAAGAACAGAAGAAAACATCTTAGTACATATTAGGGAGGTGATAGTTTTTGCTTTTAACAAAGTAGTCGAAGAGACGATCACATCATCCAGCTGTAAATGACGTTGTCTCTTCAAGAGGTGACCTTATTTCCGACGAGGTGATGTCGTTTCTCATGCTGCCATCAAGAAATGACATTCTTTTGCCAAATAAAAACAATGGGAAAAAATAATCAATTTATATCATAATCTTTGTAGGTTGTATCAATTAAAACTCTAAACTAATAATTTTATCCAATAAAATTTCATACTTTTATAGGTATATCAGTTTACACCATTTGTTAGATTCTGTTAGAAAAACATTAATGTATTACTTTCACACGTGTGGAAACTTATAATTGTATCAATTAAACTACCCCTAAACTTTCATTAGTGAATCAATTTAAATCATCAGTTAGAATAATATTTCCTTTGAAAACCTTCATTATGCATCGATTCTCACACGTGGGTGTAGACTTCTTCAAATGTTGAATTATCAAAATGGGCAATTTTTCATCTTCTCTTATTCCTTTATTTTTCTTTCCTTATTTAGGAAGAATTACATAATAATTTTTTTTGCTACTTTATGGTAGAATTTTTGTAAAAGTAAAATATTATTTAGATAAATTTGAGTTGATTTTAAATGAAATCAAGTAAAAATAGTTTTGTAGACATTCCTTTCATGGAAAGGATACATACATGTTATTGAACTTACAAAAAAAAAAAAAGGAAAGAAAGCAATTCACGACCTTCATCAAGAGAAAGTATAAAATAAAGAAGAAAATGGCACTAAACACACTGATTTGCAACTTTGGTAGAAGTACATATCCTGTGACGTCTATAGGCTCCCAAATTAAAAAAATGTGCACACAAATATATGTGCGTAAAACATATTAAAGTTTAACTATTTTTGTTTATTAACAATGCAAAGTAAATAGGCACTTAAATTATTGGTCAGTCAACATCGATTTTGGACTCAAACCGGCAATGACTACTGACATGTCGGAGTTGATCGGTCGGTGGCCGTCGATTTTGGGAGTGACTATGAAATCGAATGACCAACCACACACAAAGATCGGTCGGTTCAGTCGGTTTTGTGAGTTCACAGGAGAGAAGAGGAGAAAATTCATGGCCGCATTGGCCTCCGATAAAGAGAAAATTCCGAATAAAAAAAATTAGAGAGAAGAGAAAGAGAGAAGGGAGGAGGAAGGAGACAAAGAAAATGAAGACTCTTGAGAAGATGAGAAGAAAGAGAGACCCACAAAGAGAGAGAAAATAAAACAATAAAATAGATAGTACAAAAAATACTATTTTAAATAGGTAATCATTACCTATGCAAAGAATAGATAATCAACTGTATTTTTTTGCCCAAGTATGTGGCTGATCTAGTTTTTCATCTTCCTTTTATATATATATATATATATATATATATATATAACACCCCTATCTGAGTTCTTTGACCGACTGACGGTTAGCAAAATCGACCACTGATTGACTAAGCTATACAGTTCATGGATCGAAGTCAATTCGGTCGATTTTGGTCCGTCAGTTCAATTTTTCGATTTGGTTTGCTCGCCTCTTGAATATATATATCCATCAAATTGATTTGAGAGGTTGCAAAATGCATGCTTATATAGTCTTTACCAGAAAAAGTGAATGACTTAAAATATCAATTGAGCCACATTTGACCAAGAAATAGATTACATACATAGATATGAACATAATTAGAAGAAAATAATAAAAGAAGAAAAATTAGAGGAAAGTGGAAACTGAGTTATGTGTTCAAATGCTGCCTATAGAATTAAGAGTAGATGCATGGCCATCTAAAGATATAATAAAGAGTTCACAAAAGGCATCAAACAAATCCAAAGGTGCACAAACCTCTAATTGTAAAAATGATATTATTTACTATAAAATTCTGCGATTATAGATTCCAATTGTGCATAAACCCACTCCATTTCGTTTATTTCTATGTTGGACTGCAGTCGAATTTTTAGGCTCTTATAGATTCTTGGTTAAAATAGCATTTTGATGTCTGTTGCTCTTGAAATTTGTTCTATTTTAGTTTTTTTACTTTCAAATTTTCAAATTTAGTCTTCATACTTTTTTTTCTTACAATTAGTCTATACTGTTAATTTATGATTAACTTTTTCAAAAATAATTTAGTCTCTATTGGATTTCCTTCTACAAATTTTGAAAAGATATTTACATTGTACCTTTTCTTAAATGAAAATTATTATTTTTATTTTACTAAATTCGATAAAAAAATTATTATTGTACAAAATTAAAATATAATATAATACATGTATTAATAATGTATTTGAGATTCACAACTAAACGTTTAGTTGATAAATATTCCTAATTTTTTAAACTATATTCCTAAACACGTTTTGATCTACTTTTTAAGTTTAGATTCAATTTCTAAACTTAAAACATAGTGCATATCTAAATTACTAAAAATATAGAATACAACTATGTTATTTTTTTATTGTTTTCAAATTCCTGATTTCAATTAAGTAACCAAATGCAGTCAAAATCTTCCTTCTATCTAGAATTCTCTTTCTAATAAACAATTCATCTTGATATTCAATTACATAAAACTTTGATCAATATATTAACATAATCATTCTTTATTTGACTTTTTTTAATTTTTTGAGAAGAATTATTCTTTAAATGTCTTTATCAACTTTATGAAAATTTTTCTTTATCAAAAAAGAAAAAATTTATGAACGTTTTTCCAAATTCGTCCATCATATGCCTGTCCTCTCTTCAGCTTTTTCAACGTCCGTGAGGATAAATTATTAAATATGGCCAAGAACAATGGAAAAGATAGTGGTTTGAAGAATCTCACAGAACAGACGAACATAAAATATAGTCTATAAACTGTCAGGTGTCAGGTGGAGTTTGATATATTTTAATATTAATTTGTTAAATAAAAATATGACAGATAGTTTTAGGTTAAAATACTATGCTAAAATACATTAGTAAATTATGTATTTTAGTTTATGCACTTTCAATAAATCTTCAATTAATCTTTATCGTTGAAGTTAATTTTTTTTAACTTGAAAAAAAAAATTTCTAAAGACACAATGTGAATGTATTTTCAAAATTTATATAGAGGAAATGTTAATAAAGACTTTGTTTTTTTTTTTTTAAAATGTGAACAATAAACTAATAGTAGACTTGATTTTAAGATTTATTAAAAATATGAAAATTAAATTTGAACACTTGTATAAGAACTAAAATAAAACAAGTCTCAAAATAGAGACCAAAATGGTATTTTAACCTTTATTTATATAAATATATAAAAAAGAAAATAAAACTTGAAATAGTAATTCTAATTTTTCGTTCTATAATAATTATAGTTTCATGTAGAATTAATTATTAAAACATAATTTAATGACGTTTAAAAATATTTTTATTTACTTCCATTTATATTTGATATAAAAAAAAAGTCAAATTTAAAGGAGAAATTAAAACAAAAAGTATAATCTCATATATGTGTTTACGATTTTATATTTATAAATTATAAATATTGTGTAGATAGAATTCTTTAAAAGAAATTTGGCTTATCATTTAAATTTATAAAAAATAAAAGTCTAAATTATTTATAAAAGTCTTTGTAAATAAAGACATATATATTTGATACATATAAAAAATAAAGGTCTATTTTATATTTATAATCTCATATAAGTTTTTTCCCCGCTTTTAAATAAAGCATATGTATCCTATATTTGATACAAATTTTACACACACATAAACAAAAAAAATTTAAAAGTGGGGAAAAAAAAACTGCAAGGTCTCGAATTTAATAAATTTTTTTTATTCAACGCAAACTACTTCACATTGCGTTCCTTATTTCAATTTAGAGTGTTGTTTGTATTAGCCCATTTGAGCCTACCTAAGTAAAAAAGATAATAAATAAGACACTTAATATTACCAACCAACTTGCAAGCTGCAACATAGCTCAATTGGTTTAGGCATTATAACCTCAACTATAAGGGTAGAGGTTCAAATTCTCACCTCTACATATTGTTGAAAAATTATTACTATATCAAAAGGCTGTATAACTAAAAAAAAATTGTGTGCTTTGATTAACTAATTTCTTAAGTAATTATAAAAGAACAAAGATATTTAAAAATAAAAAAAAATCTAGATAATTAGTTCCTAAAGCCTTTCGAGGTGACAACAAATATCCAAATCATATAACCCAATTCTAAGCCTTCAAAATCATAAATAAAAAGACTATGTGCTCTAAAAGTGCCAGAGAATCAAAGAAAAAATTTTAATTTTACTCAATTCAAGGATATGATGTCATATTTCAATAATTGCATACATCATCATTTAAAACTTATCCTAGATTGTCTTAATCATAACAATGCAACTGCTTCCTCATATAAATCATGCTTAAAAAATATAAAAATTAAGATTAAAATTTTTTTATGCTTAGGGCTCAGCAAAAGTATTCTCCACTCCTAAACTTAAAGCTAGCATACATTGTCCTTAATGTATAAACTACACAATATACTAATGCATGCAAAGGACAAAAAAAATAGAAGAGCGAACAATACTACCTTGGTAAATGAGAGACGCAACAGTCATCAGAGTTGTGGGAGAATGCTATGGTGATCAAGCTCCTACAAAAACAATCAATAGAGACATAAGAACAAGAACACACTACAAATTAGAAGAAAAAGAAATAATGAAAAACTTAAAACTAATAAAGCAATAAACTTGGGTTGCCTCCCAAGAAGCACTTCATTTAACGTCTCTAGCTAGACGGGACTCAGGTGCATGCATCAAGACACATAAAATTCCTCTATTTTCTTTGGCCATTTCTTACTTGAATCAATATAATCTACTACGTCTAGTAGGCTCACTTGCTTTTTATGGGCACTTGAAGTGGCAGCCGAGTCAGCAATGTGCACCATCTAGAGAGTGACACGTGGAACTATGGGAAATTGACACATGGTGGCTTTTTGTTTGTTTAAAAAGAAAAAGAAAAAATTATATTATTATATATTATGTTTTGTTTGTGTCTAACGGTTTTTTTTATTTAAAAAAAAAAAAAGCTGACAGCATTTAATGCTGCCAGTAGTTGGGCTATTTAAAAAATAAATAAATAAATATATATATATTATTTAAATTATTATTATTATTTCTTTTATTATTTACTTTTTACTTTTTATTTTCTTTTAATCTCCACCATTCATTTTACTTTTACAATAATCTAATGGTCCAAATTAAATTTTGGTTTTTACCTCATTTCCCTCTCTTTTTATACCATCTTCTTCTCCAAAATTCCACAACAAGTTTTCCATAGTTTTTCATCCTCCAAATTCTCAAAGCTTCCATTGTTGCTCTCTCCAAGCTCTCAATTTTTTTTTCTTTTCATCTTTTTCTTGAGAGGGAATTATTGTATTGTGAGAATTTCTTTTTCTGTGAGAAATTTGTAAATCTACTCTATTGAGAGAGTTATAAGTGTGTTTTATAAACATATCAAACTTTGTAACGGTTTGATCCTAACCCGTGGAAAGGATCGAGTTTGCTCTTGAACTCGTAAAAAGAGCGTTGTAGCGGTTGGGCTCTAATCCGTGGAAAGAGTCGATAAAGTTTTTATTCAAATTCCCAAGAGGCGCTTGGGGAGTGGAGTAGGTCGAGTTTGACCGAACCACTATAAAATTACGGTGTCATCCTCTCTAACTCTTTCTCATTTACTTTTGCAAATTAATTGTAGTAATTTATTGCATGCTTTAATTTGTTCTTAATTGTTTATTGTGTTAGATTGAATTAATTTTTCATACTTTACATATTGTATTAATTATCTTTTTTATTTGTTGATAAAAAGTTTGATAATTAGATTATTTGTGCATACTTAGGAAAAAGTTTTATTAAACCCTATTCACCCCTCTAGGGTTGCCATACCGATCCAACAATTGGTAGCAGAGCGAGGTTGCTCTCTTCTAGAATTTTTTTTATAAACTTTATTGTTTGAGCTTTATGACAAACCTAGTAGTAAATGGTGTTATTGAAGGACAATCTACCTCTAGGCCTCCTTACTTTGATGGGTCAAATTATGCTTATTGGAAGTCTAGAATGAAAATTTATTTGCAATCCGTTGACTATTATTTATGGTTAAATGTGGTTAAAGGTCCTTATATTCCCATGGAAAAGGTTAATGAAAATGATGAGCCTAAATTAGAAGAGGAGTATGATGACAAATGAAAAAGTGTGCTTTTAATGCTAGAGCTATAAATTGTTTATATTGTGCTTTAAGCAAAGATGAGTTCAATAGAATATATATGTGCTCTTCCGCTAAAGAAATATGGAATACTCTTGAAGTGACTCACGAGGGAACTAATCAAGTTAAAGAGTCAAAAATTAGCATGTTAGTTCATAATTATGAATTATTTAAGATGGATGCTAATGAATCTATTACCGAGATGTTTACTAGATTTACTAACATTATAAATGCTTTGAAGGGTCTTGGTAAAGTATATACTACCTCCGAAAATGTTAGGAAAATTCTTAGGTCTCTACATAAGAATTGGGAAGCAAAGGTGATGGCGATTCAAGAAGCAAAAGATCTCACCAAACTTCCTTTGGAGGAAATTATTGGCTCTCTCATGACACATGAGATTACCATGAAGGAGCACATGGAGGATGAGTCCAAAAAGAAGAAGAGTATTGCATTAAAGACCATATCCTTGGAAGTTGAATCCGAAGATGAGGATGTTCTTGATGAAGACGATATTGCATATTTTTCACGTAAGTATAAGAACTTCATCAAGAGGAAGAAACAATTCAAGAAGCACATTTCCAACCAAAAAGAGTCAAAAGGTGAGAGGAGCAAAAAGGATGAGGTAATATGCTATGAATGCAAGAAACCGGGTCACATAAGAACGGATTGCCCTCTCCTTAAATCATCTAAGAAGTCCAAGAAGAAAGCAATGAAAGCTACTTGGGATGATAGTGATGAAAGTGGAAGTGGAACTGACGAAGAAGAGTAGCAAACTTTTGCTTCATGGCTCATAGTGACAAGGGTGATGAACAAGATGATGAGGTAACTCTAGAACCCCTTTCCTATGATGAATTGTTTGAAGCTTTTGAAAATATGCAAAAAGACTTAGAAAAGCTTGGTTCCAAATATGTTGTGCTTAGAAAGAAATACAATGCTTTAACTAATGAAAATAAGTCTTTACTTGATGAAATTTCTTGCTTAAAAGACAATGAGCATGATGTTGTGCAAATTGATGAAATGAATGTCTCTTGTGATAACCATGTTTTTGATTGTGATGAGAAAAATGCCTTGCTTGATAAAGTTAGATTTCTTGAGCATGATAGTTGTGAAAAAGATAACTTGATTAATTTGCTTAAGGAAAAGGAATTAAATGCTTTGCAAGAACTTGGTAAGGCTAAAGAGTCTATTAAAAAGTTGACAATCGGTGCTCAAAGGTTGGACAAAATAATTGAAGTAGGCAAGCCTTATGGCGATAAAAGAGGATCAGGCTACATTGATGAATGTTCTACTCCCTCAAGTTCTAAAACTATTTTTGTTAAAGCATCTCCTATTGTGCCTAAGCTTAATAAGCTTAATATGTCTAAGGTTGTGTCTAAGCATGATAAATCTAGCTTTGTGCCTATATGTCATCATTGTGGTGTTGAAGGTCATATTAGACCTAAGTGCTTTAAATTGAAATATGCTCTTACTACTTCTTCAAGAAGAAATTTTTCTCAAAGAGCAAAGTTTCACAATGCTCCAAGAAAGAATTTCTCCAAGAAAAGTAGAGTGCATAAATTTGTTGTAAGAGATAAATACTTGCATAATGTTGTTTGTTTCTCATGTGGTAAGTATGGACATAAAGTGTATTCTTGTTACTTGTCTAAATCAAATGCTTTAAATGTGGATGCAAAAATGAAATGGGTTCCCAAGTTAGTAAATGCTAACCTTTTAGGACCCAAACAAGTATGGGTACCAAAAGATCAATCTTGAACACTTTTGTTTATAGGTTTGTTTGAAAGTCTCCAAGAAAAACAAATGGTACTTGGATAGTGGTTGCTCAAGGCACATGACGGGAGACCAATCCAAGTTTGTCAATCTTTCTAAAAATGATGGAGGTTTAGTAACCTTTGGTGACAACAAGAAAGGTAAAATTATTGGTAAGGGTAGTATAGGTAATGGTTCTTCTACCTTGATTGAAAATGTGCTTTTAGTTGATGGCTTAAAGCATGATTTACTTAGTATTAGTCAATTATGTGATAAAGGTTTTAGAGTTGTGTTTGATAAAAAGAATTGCATCATTGAAAATGCTAGTGATAGAAAAGTCTTGTTTGTTGGCAATAGGGATGAAAATGTGTACACTATTGATTTGAATGATTGCCCTATTAGTGATAAATGTCTTTCGGCCTTGCATGATGATTTTTGGTTATGACATAGAAGACTAGGACATGCTAGCATGCACTTAATTTCAAATATTTCCAAGAATTCTTTGGTTAGAGGTCTTCCAAAATTTAAATTTGAAAAAGATAAAGTTTGTGATACTTGTCAAATGGGTAAGCAAACCAAGTCCTCTTTCAAATCTAAAAATGTGATCTCTACAACTAGACCCCTTCAACTATTCCACATGGACTTATTTGGCCCTTCTAGAATTGCTAGTTTTGGAGGGAATTATTATGCCTTTGTGATAGTTGATGATTTTTCAAGATTTACTTTGGTTTTGATGATAAAACATAAGGACGATGCTTTGAAAAGTTTTGCTAGTTTTGCAAAAAGAGTTCAAAATGAAAAAGGGTTTTTGATTTCTAAAATTAGGAGTGATCATGGAGGAGAATTTGATAGTATTGCTTTTGGAAATTTTTGTGAAGAAAATGGTTTTTCTCATAACTTCTCCGCTCCAAGAACTCCTTAACAAAACGGTGTGGTTGAAAGGAAAAATCGTACTTTGCAAGAATTTGCTAGGTCAATGTTGCATGAGTATGATTTACCTAAATACTTTTGGGCCGAAGCCGTTAACACCGCTTGTTATGTTTTAAATAGAGTTTTAATTAGGCCTTCTTTAGATAAAACTCCTTATGAGCTTTGGCATAACAAAATTCCAAATATTGGGTATTTCAAAGTTTTTGCTTGCAAATGTTTTATTTTAAACAACAAAGAAAATCTTGGAAAGTTTGATTCTAAGAAGGATGTTGGTATTTTTCTAGGTTATTCCTCTACTAGTAAAGCTTATAGAGTTTTCAATCAGAGAACTTTAATTATCGAGGAATCTATGCATGTTGTATTTGATGAATCTTGCAATAATGTTTCTAATGAGTCTATTTGTAGTGATGATTTAGAAAGAAATTTTGGATATTTACTTGTTAGTGACAAAGGCAAAGAAATTGATTCAAGTAAGCAAGAATTGAGCTTCAATGAAAAGAAGGAAGATGATTCTTCATCTATGCCTAAAGAGTGGAGGTATGCTCCATCCCATCCCAAGGATTTGATTCTTGGTGATCTCAAACAAGGTGTGAAAACTCGTTCTTCTCTTAATTTGTTTAATAATCTTGCTTTTGTTTCTCAAGTTGAACCTAAAAGTTTTAAGGATGCCCAAAATGATGAGTTTTGGATTTTAGCCATGCAAGAAGAATTAAATCAATTTGTAAGAAACAAAGTTTGGGAATTAGTCCCTAGGCCTTCTAATGCTTCTATTATTGGAACTAAATGGGTCTTTAGAAATAAGATGGATGAAAATGGAAATATCATTAGAAATAAAGCTAGACTTGTAGCTCAAGGTTATTGTCAAGAGGAAGGTATAGATTATGAAGAGTCTTTTGCACCCGTTGCTAGATTAGAAGCTATTAGAATGTTACTTGCTTTTGCTTCTTATAAAAATTTCATCTTGTATCAAATAGATGTGAAAAGTGCTTTTTTAAATGACTATATTATGGAGGAAGTTTATGTAGAACAACCTCCGGGCTTTGAAAGTTTTGATTTGCCTAATCATGTCTATAAGTTGAAAAAGGCTCTTTATGGCTTAAAACAAGCTCCAAGAGCTTGGTATGATAGGCTTAGTAATTTTCTACTTGAAAATGGCTTTAAAATGGGTAAACTTGATACTATTCCCTTTATTAAGACTAAGGAAAATGATATGCTTTTAGTGCAAATATATGTGGATGATATTATCTTTGGTTCTACTAATCCTTCTTTGTGTGAAGAATTTTCTAAGTGTATGCATAGTGAGTTTGAGATGAGTATGATGGGAGAACTTAGCTTCTTCCTTGGACTTCAAATCAAACAACTCAAGGATGGTATCTTCATAAGTCAAGAGAAATACACAAAGGATTTGCTCAAAAGATTCAAGTTCAATGAAGGTAAAATTGCAAAAACTCCTATGAGCACATCCACTAAGCTTGACAAGGATGAAAAAGGTAAATGTGTGGACATAAAAGCTTATCGAGGTATGATCGGATCTCTACTTTATTTAACCGCTAGTAGACCCGATATCATGTTTAGTGTATGTCTTTGTGCTAGATTTCAATCTTGCCCTGAGGAATCCCATTTGCATGCCGTTAAGAGAATCTTTAAATATTTTCTTGGGACTATTGATTTAAGTTTGTGGTATCCTAGAAATGTAGAGTTTAATTTGGTAGGATATTCCGATGCGGATTTTGTCGGAAGTTTACTTGACCGTAAGAGTACTAGTGGGACTTGCCAATTTCTTGGTAGCTCCTTAGTATCTTGGTTTAGTAAAAATCAAAATTCGGTTGCCTTATCCACTACCGAAGCGGAATATATTGCGGTTGCTAGTTGTTGTGCTCAAATTCTTTGGATGAAACAAACTCTTTGTGATTTTGGATTAAAGTTTGACAATGTGCCTATATTTTGTGATAATACTAGTGCTATTAATTTGACTAAAAATCGTATTCATCATTCTAGGACTAAACATATTGATATTAGACATCACTTTATTAGAGAGCATGTGCAAAATGGTAATATTATTCTTGATTTTGTGACCTCTAATAATCAAATTAGCGGATATCTTTACCAAGCCTTTGAATGAAGAATGCTTTTGCAAAAATAGGCTTGAGCTTGGTATTATTCGTTGCGATGCCTCTTGAATTATAATTTGGCATGTTATTTTTTTTACAGCATATTGATAGGGGGAGTTATGCAAAGTATGCATCCATGTTCTTAGGGGGAGCTTTCATATAGTTCTTAATATTTCTCAATTGTGTTTTTTTGATGATTCCAAAGGGGGAGAAGTTTAAGAAAAATATGTTCTAAATTTTGTATCATGTTTTAGTGTTGCATTACTTTAGGGGAAAAATTAATTTAATTTTTTTTTGAGTGAATTTTCAATTATGAGCTTTATGGTGATTGATCGGTGCTTTTCGCTACACGCAAGTGCACGTGATCGAAGTAATAAAGAAACTGGAAGTATTCCAGAGTATCGTACCCAAGGGAACGGGGTTTAATAAAATAAATTTTAGTTGGCACAACATCGTTGACAAATTGCAAGTTAAGGTAACCAAGAGTGAAAATGATTTGAGAGGTGTTTTGACTAAAATAAAATTATTTGAAAATTCAATGGAAATGGAAAAGGGATTCAAGTTGCTAATGCCACTTTGGAAAGAAAATGCAACAAGAAAGCAATTGCAATCGTACCTAACTCAAGAACTAAGTAAACCGAATTCAACTCCTATTCGACCTTCTATGAAGTATCTTTAGGAGACTAAGTGATTAAACCTATATTTCTATGGCTAATCTAAATTAGATATTTTTGCTCACAAGTCTAGTAGTTTTGGAGTCTCGCCCTATGTCTAGGGTCGAAGTTTCAGACTTATGCTAAGCCTTTTCCTCCATTGCTTTTGCGACATCCGCTTCCCTTAACTCTTTCGGTATTAAGTTATAGCTTGGCAAGCAACACTAGATGGCCAACTAGGTTTACCCAACAATTAACTCACCAAAAGCAAACTATAGTTCAAGAATTAGCTAGATTGGTTTTTCTTCCGAGCTTTACATCTTTCCTCTAGGGCATTCACAAACTTGAATCCCAAAGGAAAATTAGCTCCTCATAATTAAATTAACAAAAGTAGTAAGATTAAAAGTGATAAAATTCATTGTTACAACAAGAATGACGTGCTACAAATTGTGAATACAACTTAATGCCCATGAAATTTTATTTTGTTATAACACTTAATGGCGGAATTAACAACTTAGAGAAACCTTTAGTTATACAAGAAAACTTCAAATTACCGAAGACCTCTCAAAATTAAGAAACTACACTGCCTAAAGAAAGACCTCCAGTAGCTCAAAATTAAAGGAACTTATAGGAATATAGGCAAAATTCGAATTCCAGTAGGCTTCCAAAAATTCAAATAGCAGAGAATAAAATTACCAAAACTTAAATTGACAAGCTGTAACAGAAATTAAAACTGCTGAATTTGAAAAGACAAACCGGTGGCTGTTTTAACACAATTACAAAAATTCAAAAGTGCAGAAATCTAAACTTCATCCTAAAAACCCATTCTCCATAACTCAATCGAACAAAGAAGTTGTCCATAACCATACCCAATTTTTAGGTAGATGGGATTGAGAGGAGGATTCTGAGAAGAAGAACAATAGAAAAATAGAATCTAAAAATGAAAAACAAGAATACTGCTGTCGAGAAACAAAACCCAAAAACGAAACCAAAATTTCCTCTCCCGAATCATCCTCTTCTTCGGCTTCTTCCTGAATCTTTTATAGGGACTTCGAGCTAGGGCTTCTCTCTTAGTTGATGGTCAATCACAGCTCATCATCTTGCTGAAATCATGGGTAATTTTATCTCAAAATTCCCGAAATTAGCGTTTTTCCTTTACTTCCAGATTTTCCGAAAATGCAATTGCATTGTTGTTGCATTCCATCAAAAATTTGCATAAAGACATTAAGTAAGTGTGAAATTTTTTCTTCTTTTGTTTTCTTTTCTCAACTTACTTAAATTAGAGGTCTTCCATCAATCATGTGATTAAATTCAAGCAAATATTTTTATTTTCATCAAATAATATGAATAAAATAAAGAATATAATTAAGTTTAAGGGCCAAATAATCCTCATGAATGAGAATTATCAGTGATATATTGGACTTTATATTGAAATTATTACTTGGACACATGTACTACCTTGATTTTTATGAACTTCAAGTTATTTTTCTTGCTTGGTTTGTCATCATAAAAAAGGGGGAGATTGTTGGCTTTTTGGCCCTTAATCTCAAATTAATTAATTTTAATTAATTAATGAATTAATATTTCGATGATAACAAACCTGCTATTAATTACTAACAGTTTTAGTGTTGTGAAGTGTTCATAGCGTAGAGCTTGGAATAACGATTCCAACGCTTTTTGAATCACTCAAATCGGAGTTAAAACAAAGAAGTTATGGCCAAATTAAATTTGAACGAAAAATTCCCAACGCGATGACGTGGCAGCCGAGTCAGCAATGTGCACCATCTAGAGAGTGACACGTAGAACTATGGGAAAGTGACACGTGAAACTATGGGAAAGTGACACATGGTGGCTTTTTGTTTGTTTATAAAGAAAAAGAAAAATTTATATTATTATATATTATTTTTTGTTTGTGTCTAACGGTTTTTTTATTTAAAAGAAAAAAAAAGCTGACAGCAGTTGGGCTATTTAAAAAAAAATTATTATTATATATATATTATATATATATATAGGTTTTGACCGTTGGTTTCATTTCAAATATATATATATATATATAAAAATATATATTATTTAAATTATTATTATTATTTCTTTTATTATTTACTTTTTACTTTTTATTTTCTTTTAATCTCCACCATTCATTTTACTTTTACAATAATCTAATGGTCCAAATTAAATTTTGGTTTTTACCTCATTTCCCTCTCTTTTTATACCATCTTCTTCTCCAAAATTCCACAACAAGTTTTCCATAGTTTTTCATCCTCCAAATTCTCAAAGCTTCCATTGTTGCTCTCTCCAAGCTCTCAATTTTTTTTTCTTTTCATCTTTTTCTTGAGAAAGAATTATTGTATTGTGAGAATTTCTTTTTCTGTGAGAAATTTGTAAATCTACTCTATTGAGAGAGTTATAAGTGTGTTTTATAAACATATCAAACTTTGTAACGGTTTGATCCTAACCCGTGGAAAGGATCGAGTTTGCTCTTGAACTCGTAAAAAGAGCGTTGTAGCGGTTGGACTCTAATCCGTGGAAAGAGTCGATAAAGTTTTTATTCAAATTCCCAAGAGGCGCTTGGGGAGTGGAGTAGGTCGAGTTTGACCAAACCACTATAAAATTACGGTGTCATTCTCTCTAACTCTTTCTCATTTACTTTTGTAAATTAATTGTAGTAATTTATTGCATGCTTTAATTTGTTCTTAATTGTTTATTGTGTTAGATTGAATTAATTTTTCATACTTTACATATTGTATTAATTATCCTTTTTATTTGTTGATAAAAAGTTTGATAATTAGATTATTTGTGCATACTTAGGAAAAAGTTTTATTAAACCCTATTCACCTCCCCTCTAGGGTTGCCATACCGATCCAACAGAGAAGATATAGAGAGAAACTTCTTTTGATTAAGTATTATGGCACTTTGTTCAATTGGAGCTTGATTGTTTGATTCCTTACAAGGGTTGAGAACACGACCTTTATTATATAGGTGTGTTTAGAGAAGATTCTAGTGATGTCAACATAAATGTCCTAGGAATTAGTTATCCAGAAAAATACATGAACTTAATGAGCTCTTAAATATTTCAATAAGACTCCTAGAATGACACAAAGTCATCTCATTGGAAACAACAAATTCTCATTCACTTAACATGAAAAATTACAAATTAACTTTAACAAAAGTGACTCAAATGGAACAAACATCACAACTCATATGGCAAGATAAAATTTAAAATTTTCTTTTATTATTATTGAATTGGATACATTAGAATTGTTGATGTCAAAATTTGGATCGTCGTCGAATCAACAGTAAATTTATATTATTGGGAATCGAAATGTGCCTGCAAAATAGAACGAATGAACAACAGTGTGGTGCTAAGCCAACCACACTCCAGTGCTCAAGTTAGTGATTGAGTTTGTAAGAAAACTTAGACAGTAGATAATATCGTATTTTTGGCGTACCTTTGACTGTCGCTTTCCCTATCTTTTTATAATCGTACATTTGTAATGTATATTTGAGCTTGCCAACATTCTTCAAGAATCTCGTCGGGATTATCGGGATACTTTAATTACGAAACGGTTGTCTAATCTCTTTTATTCAAGCTATTGCAATCGAGACCCATCAAACATTGGTTCGTCGGTCTAAGAGCCAACTGATCTAGAGCTCGTCGAAGGCTCATCAAATACATTTATAATACAGATCTAAAATTAAATACTTATAGTACTTAATAGTGGACCGAGTCGAACCACAGGGAACCTAATAATAGTGGACACGGACCGGGGGGTTTGGAATAAAGCATAAAACATATAGAATGACTAAAACACAGTAAAGATAAAGATTTCACCTCAGACGTCGATTCAAAGAAATCATCAGGTTGATTATATAACCTTGATCATTGAAACTCATGAAACATGCATCATATACGTTTTAGCCCTTTGTCGATTGTTGCCTCCAAAACGCTATTGAATAACACTCAATAATTCTTCAATAATGGCTAGGCAAGTGCACACAACGGCAGCAAGTGATAATTAAACTATTAATTCCTCAGGGATTAGTAATATAAATTTCTTTCTCTCAAGCTAATTACTAGTGAATTCGAGTAGGTAACCAAAATTATAGTTGGGGTTTTAACTAAGTAAGAGCATGAAACTAAATGCAAGATCATTAATTTTGCTAACTACAATTAAAACGCTAATTAAATGCACAAACACAAATAAATGCATTGATAACGAATTACACAGAATGGTGAAAAGGGGCTCGAATTAAGAATGAATTTTATCTTCCAACGAGAACTTTGCTCCGTCAAACCGTTCAGCATCAAACACAAAATCCTCCCAGATTTTCAGATTTTAGTGGTTTAACTTCCATTAACCCACCTTAATTAAACATGCTAATTTCATGCATTAGGCAGGTCACTATCCTTAGCATACCCACTTAGTTAGACACTAACTCAATTGAGGAGTTAATATGGTTGCCAGCAATCGATTCCTTATATTTTTCACAAAATATAAAAGAACAGTGTTGGTGTGTGTTGATTAGGCATACATCCAAGCATTTAATAATAAAAACTCAACCAACCAGAATGAGAAGAGTTAAGGGATCTTAATCCCTTCTTAGATTAATAAAACACTCTTAATCCTCACCCAAGGGTTGGTTGAGCTCATATTACAATTAAAAACAAAACTAAAGTTCTAACGACTACCATTACAGAAAATCGAAAATAAAACTAAGAGAAGAAAAAAAGAAATGTTACCCAAAACAGCAGCTTCTTCTTCAAGCTCTAGCTCCTTGCTCATTTTCTTCAATTTTTCTCCTTTTGTCGAATGATAATCCCTAAAAAATGGCATTTTCCTTAAAGATGTCCAATCCCCCAAATTTAGGGCTGACTAGACTATGTAAGACCTCAAGAAACTTTTCTATTGGGTGGGATCAGCTTAGCTGTCAAAAATGTCGAGCTCAATTAAAATCTAGTTCTCAAGTGCCAGTTTGTGAAATCCTTATAGAAATAATGCTCCATCATAAATTATGCCATCTTTAGTCGTACTTGGCATCATCAATGTTCCAGCAATACTTCTACTTCCAATGAATTCAACTGACAACTTGCACTAATAAATACTGCCATAAATACTCTAAAATATCCAACTAATTCAATCTTATGCAAAATAGACAACCTAAATTCATTTTCAACAATTCTAATATCTTTTTGGCACAATTCATGTTTGCAACTCAGAATGCTAAAACCTTAAAGTTTGAAAAATACAAATAATAACTCTCATTCGAGGAGTTATCATCGACCTTGACGAACAAGCCACCTAAAGCTCTTAATCCCTTATGAGACTAATTCAACCTAGCATCGTCTTAGTCCTAAATTAACTCAAAGAGCTAGGCACGATAGCATTCCATACTCCCTAAATCAACCACATTAAGCACAAGGTTGGTCATAACTAATTAATTAATTGGATCCTAATTAATCAATTAGCTACTTGGTTTCTAAAGCCTATCATGCCAACTACACGGAGATGAAACACCCTTCAATGCACACATGATGCGGCCTATTTGCTACTTCAAGAAGTCAAAACAAAGTGTAAACAAAGTTCTAGCTAACATTGAACATTCAAAACATGTGAGAGTTGTCAATTCTAACATGCATTCACATTTTCTAATGGAAACAAGAAACAAAACATGCTAAAATAGTAATGATCATATATAAATTAAACTCAAATCTCACAAAGTTTACATAAGTCTAACTCGAATCAAGCCTGAATCGAAGTCGAAAGTTTAGCAAAACATCAAACCGATGTTGTCCGACACCAATGATCGATTTACAACACTAATCTAAGCCTAAACTACTAAAAAAAATAGAGAATAAAAGCTAAGGAGGTCTCATTATGACATAAAATCACGAGACAAATGACCTAAGGGTCGAGAGTTTCTTTTTATACAAATCGCAGTAGCGTCTAATGCTATAGGCAGCGTCTCGACACTACCCTCAATTAGACCAACATCTTTGGGACTCACTGTAGCGTCAACCTGCACTCACTGTTATAGCGTCAAGGCGCTATGGACAGCGTCTTGACGATGTCCTGTTCTCGCGTATTCTGTCTTCTTTCAACGTCTTAACGCTTTGAGTGGCATTGCAATGCTCTCGTCAAGGACAAATAGTCATTTCTCTTCGAATCTCCACTCGGTTGCTCAAATGACCTCCAAATTGACTCTAATTAACCCCAATTGGATGAAAAATGCTCCAAATACTTCTCTCACTCAAATACCTACGAAGTGATCAAATAAACACATAAAATATATCAAACTAACAAGAATTAGACACAATAATATAGGATTATTTTGGTCTTATCACCAACTCTATTTTTCTTAGGGTTTTCTTCGTTAAACTCTAGGCCAAAAGGGCTTGGCCAAACAAGGCATTTGGCCAACCCCCCAAACAACACTTTGGCAAGGGGTCGACTACCAATGGTCTTGGTCATGGGCCGACTTTGGCTAGCTAGCCCAACTTATTTGAGCTTTTGTAAGGGGCGACTTTTTGAATCCATTTAGTCTGGGTTGCTATTTCTGGCCTCTTTCACAGATTTTATCACTGGGCCGTTACTTCCCTACGGATTTTGGGTTTAGTTCTATGGTCGATTTTCTATCCTTAATAGTTGCCCCCACTCTCGAGCTAGGCCTTTAGGTCATCTACTCGGGTCTAGGTTAGGAGTTTAGTGGTGATTGCTATCCGTGTCTTCGATTTAAGTTTTACAACTTGTACCTTGGTTTTCATGTCGAGCCTTGATATGTGTGCCACTTCTAAGTCTATAGCCTATATAAGAGTTGAATTGAAAGCTAAGGCTTTATAACTTCAAAGTTCTCTCTTCTTACTCTTGAATTTAATGCCTTTAGGCTTATCTTTCTTTCCTTAATCTTTACTTCTTCGTTCTTTGAGGTAAACTTCTTCTTACTTCTCTCTTTCCATTTTCAATTTGATACCATGGGAAGTATTTTAGGAGAGCGTGGCTTGGAGATAGTGGATTTATCAGATTCCAATGACAAAGATTTCATTCCCACTCTTAATTAAAGAACACTTAATAGAAGGGGGTGCAAGTCCTGAAGTCAAGTGGAGCCGAGTAGGTCTGGTCCTCAGGACCTTTATCCTAGGCCATCTTAGACGACTTTAGAACCCAGTTCGACATTCCATCTTCTATCTAGATGAAGTTGCCGAACCTCAGAGAAAATTCAGTGGAATCCCCCTTCATGGAGGTCACCTTCTACCCTATCATGTTCATGAGTGGGGCCCCACTTCCTCTTCATCCACTTCTTCAATGTTTCCTAACTTACGTTAATCTAGTTATTTTTCAGATTGTTCTCAATAGTTGGCGCTTTCTTATTGGATGTTATGTGGCTTTAGGTTGGGAACCCAAATCCTATGGCTGTAGTTGACTTCATGTCATTGCACGTTCTTAAGCAAAGTGTCGCTGTATTTTTTGACCATGCAAAGCCGAAAGTATACGGTGTCAAGTTTTAGTATAGTAATTAGTAAGTACAGAGTATCGTCTTCAGGAATTGGTTTTCTAGATCAATTGATTATTGTGAATACTAGCATCCAATTTTATTTAGAAAAGTAATTTTGAGATAAAAGTAGTTAACAAAACAAGTAAAAACAACGGAAGATTTCAAAGAGAGAAAACCTAGGGAATTGACTTTACCAATTAAATCATTATTTTAGCTAATTAATCCAAGAGATGATCATGCAAAAGTATATACAAGAAGTAAAAATATCAAAAGACTCTTCTGAGCCCAATTGACATCATGCGATGTTGTAAACCTAACATGTCCGTCTCGATTTTAATAACGTACATGGCATAAAGAACTTCTTTTCACGCTTCTAAGAGAACTCCTCATTCGCGCTTCTAAAACTATTATAGTTTGAAAGCTACTATTTCAAGCAATACCTTAGACTAATGAATCATGCAAACTTTGGCTAGAAGTCAACAATCATTAAGAACATTAAAGCATGAATAGTAATAAAGCATAATCAAGATATGGATTAATAACTAAAATAATAAGTTCAACGGTTACATCAATCCCTTAGCTAAAGTCTAGCCACTCATAATCACTTAAAATAAATATAGACTTTAACAAAACTCCATAACAAAGATTACAAATTAAAAGGAGAAGGAAAAACTTTAAAACACGTGTCAGTCCTTGCTTCCAATGCACGTCACGATCTCAAGCTTCAAACTCTAGTTCTAAGGCTCCCAAGAGTGTCCTTTAGCTCCCAAAATAGTGTAGAAATTGATTTAGGATTTAGGTCTCTCCAAAACGACTCCACCTCTTTGCAAGCAAGACGTGATGTATTTATAGAAATTGTGACAACGTCGAGACGCTAGGTTGCAGCGTCGAGATGCTATAACAAATGCTTTGCTTAATCTTCAACATTGAGCGTCTAGCGTTGAGACTTTATTCACCCAACGTTGAGACGCTGAAAGTAGCGTCTCAATGCTACCTCCACAGTTTTCTTAAGTTGTTTTGCTGCAAGTGTGGCGTCTCGACGCTACGATGGCATCTCGACTCTATGTCCATTGGTTTCTTGGTTCATGTCACTTTTTTTCTTCACATGGCTTCTCAATTTATGTTCCATTAGCTCCAGACTTGACATGGTATCTATAAATTCTCCAGTTTCGCTCCAATTACTCGATAACTGAAATTTCAAAAAATAAACTCATGAAAAACAATGAATAGACTATAAAGACTAATAAAAGTAATGCCTAGGGATAGCACATTTTGCGTGCTATCACAAAGTTGTAGATTTGCTATCACAAAGTTGTAGATTTTCCAACTTCTATTATGCCAGCCCGTAATCTATCAAGGCGGCTATTATGAAGGTGTTTTCCTCTGTGAAGGGCTGGAAAATCCATTGGTTCTTCATTAGCAACACTTGGTTTTCTAAAGATGAGCATAGGTGCGTCTATTTAATCTCGACTAAGTTCAGGGCTCTAGGCCAGTTTCCTTCTTCCTTGCTCGATCGGGACCATTTCTTTGTAATTTCATTCTATATATATATATAGTTTTGTAGTTGATGATGTTAAATCACCGATCAACCCAAAAGCTTAAGCTAATGGGTTATGGTAAATTTAATTATATCAACACTCAAAGACTCCCCTCATTTGTGGGCTTGAAAATTTGTAAGAGGCCTAACAAGTGAAAATCAATATTAATAAGGAAAAATGATATTGCATAGGTTCAAACTCAAGACCTCCTGCTCTGATACCATGTTAAATCACTGATCAATCCAAAAGCTTAAGCTGATCAGTTATGGTCAATTTAATTATATCAACACTCAAACAGATGAAAAATCAATGCCTACCCCTTTTACTGGCATATTTCTTGACCTTGTTTTAAGACTTGATGAGACTCTTTGTTAAGACCCTTCCTTGGTTCGACTCGAGTTGCTTATCTGATACAATCTTATTCCATATCCCTCATTCGGTTCTATAGGTATGATGTTAGAAGAAGGGCTAGAGTGACTTGATTGCTAGGTTGACTCGGCTTAATTTCTCTAGACTAAATTCTAAATTTGGCTAGGTTGATTGAGCTCAGTCTGTTCAGTTTAGGTTCAATTAAGTTGATCTTTGTATCGACTCAGTTAAACTAGCTCAGCTTAGTCACGACTCTGTTCACACGAGATTTTCGGAGAAATTTAATTCGTGGAAATGAACTTGATTTTATTGATTTTTGTGAAGTGTTACAATCTCTAATATTTATCCTCTAATTCTTTCTCTCGAATATGTAAGCTTTGAGCTCTGACTTGTCGATTTTCTTGGATCGGCCTGTGGGCTTGTTGATCCTCTTGGATTGACTTGCTAGCTTGTTGATCTTTGATCGGACTGTTGTCTTGTTGATCTTAGATCAGCCTGTCGATTTGATGATCTTGGATCGACTTGTCGACTTGTTGATCTTGGATCGGCCTGTCGGTTTGTTGATCTTCCTAAAGTCTTCTAGTCGTTGAATCTTCTGAATTCTGAATCTTTGGTCTTCCGAATTCTCTGGATTCTCTGACTGACCTTGAGGCTTCTAAATCTTTGGCTGAATACTCTGGATTTTGGTTCTTCTGCATGAAGGGTGGCCTCCTTAATTTATAGAGTTTGATGGACCTTGTATGAGTTTGAGTTTGGTTTACTTTAGGCCCAACTTTTGGACTTGGGCTTATTTGGATTTAATTCAATCATTTTCAATAAATTTAGATTATTTAAATTTGGCCCAATTTCTTTTTAATGATCTCGAACTAAACTAGTTTTGAGCCTAACTGCCATGTGGCATAATTTGATTGGACTGACTTAAGTCGTCTAATGGATCAATACTAGACATGTGGCATTATTTGATTTGCCAATTTTTCATTTCTTTTAATTTAATTTGAGGGCACACGTAAATTTATAATTGGTCAAAAATTCATCAATATATACTTTTATCATTAATTTAAATTAATGATGTGACAATTTGTGATTGGCCGAAATTTCTCATTCAACAGACTCAGACTGACTCGTTTTGGATGCCTTTTTTTTGGTTTTTAGCGACAGAAATGTCATCCAAACACTTTTTGACTGCTCAAGAATGTATAATGCTACATTCTCGTCAAGGAGCAAGCTTGTCACCCTCCATCTCCTCTGAAGCAGTTCTGATAATTCTCATTTATAAGAATTATTTGGCCTTTATACTTAGTTATTCTTGTTATTTTATGTGTGTTATTAGATAAAAAGACTAGCAAAAAGTTGGTTTAAATTGAATTATTGTTGGAAATCTTTTTAATTAAGTAAGTGGAGAAATGAAAGTAAAAGAAAATGAAAACAACACTTACTTGATGTTTTTGTTCAAGAATTTGAAGAATGCAACAGAAATGCAATTGCATTGCAATTACATTTCTGTAAAAATCTGAAAAACGCAGAAAATACGGAATTAGCGTAATTTTGGGGATTTTAGGCCATTCTTCTCCACGAATTCAGCAAGGCAAGTTGACCCCAGCTGCACATGAACAAATATGGCAACCCTAACCCATAAAGCTTATAAAGGAAGGAAGAAACGGAGGAAAAAGCATATGGGTTGTTCTCACACAAACGTACATTCGAGCTGCTGTTTTTTCTTCTCTGTTGTTGCTGTTTTTTCCTCTGTTTTCCATCCCCTTTCAACTTCAAAACTCAATCATTCCTCAACGAAAGTTGAAGGAAGTGAAGGCTCAATTCCGTTTGAAAAAAGTGGAGTTGAGTCGATTGAGTAAGAAGTGAAAAATGGGTTGTGTTCTTCTATTTCTTAGAATTTATTTTTTGTATTATTCAAGTTATTTTCTTATGTTTTAGGAACTTAGTTGCCGCTGTATTTTCATTCATATAGTTGTATTTCAAGATTCAAGTTTGTTGTTTAAGTTTTTATTGTATTTTTGGCATTAAGTTCTTAGTTCTTAATAAAATTTCCAGCTTGTTTGAATTAATTTTCTTCTACCAAAGTTTTATTCTAGTTTATGTTCTTTAAGTTTTGGTTAAGTTATTGTTATATTTCTACATTCTAGAACTTTATCTATTCTTTCTTTCATTTATAGTGATGCATTTTTATTACTTTAAAGATTTGTTTTTCACTTTTGCAATGATGAGCTAAATTTTCTTAGGGATTCAAGTTTGTGAATGCCCTAGAGGAAAGATGTAAGGCTCAATAGAAAAAACAATCTAGCTAACACTTGAACTCTTTTTGCTTTTGGTGAGTTTGAAGTTGGGTAAACCTAGTCGGCCAACTAGTGTTGCTTGTCAAGCTTAAACTTAATACTGAAAGGATTAAGGGAAGGCGGATGTCGCAAAAGCAATTAATGGAGGAAAAGGCTTAGACATAAGTCCTAAACATCGACCCTAGACATGGGCGAGACTCCAAAACCACTAGAGTTGTGCGCGAATATATCTAAGTTAGATTAGCCATAGAAATATAGGTTTAATCACTTAGCCTCCTAAAGATATTTCATAGAAGATCGAATAGGAGTTGAATTCGGTTAACTTAGTTTCTTGTGTTAGTTATGATTGCAATTGCATTTTAGTTGCATTTCTCTCCAAAGGGGCATGAACAACTTGAATTTCCCTTTTTCATATTTATTATTTATTTATTTATTTTCTTTTGCCAAAAACACCTCCCAACATTTTTATAACTTTGGTTACCGAACTTGCAATTTGAAAATGTCTTTGCTTATTCTCTTGAATTTTGTTGTATCTGTTCCCTGTGGGATCGATACTCTTGAATACAACTTCCAATTTCTTATTACTTCGATCACATACACTTGCATGTAGTACCGATCAAGTTCCCCGTATTTTTAGCGATAGAAATGGCTTCCCAACACCTTTTGTTTGGGTGACATGGATTCCTTGTGTTGTTGGTTCAACTTCAATCCCTAGTAAAAATTTCAAGTTCCCTAGATCTTTCAAGGCAAACTCAGTGCTTAGTTTAGATATTAGTTAAGGTAGAAAATCAGCATTTCTACCAGGGAGTATGAGACGGAAGATCCAATATTAATTTTAACAAAAAGGAAAGTATAGAAAAGAATCTGGAGGCCCAATAGCAATTTCCATATATACATTTGCTTAATTGAAAAATCCTTGTATGAGATCGAAGATCTTGTAAGAAACGTAAATTTCAGGTATTTTTTAAACAAAAGGCAAAATTCATGTATTTTTGCTCAAATTCCTGATTTCAAGTAAGTAACCAAATACAGTCAAAATCTTCCTTCTATCTAGAATTCTCTTTCTAATAAACAATTCATCTTGATATTGTTGCGTAATTTTTGCGCAATACCGCAAGTGTACGGGTCAAGTTTTAATATAGTGAAAGAGTGTTCGAGTATCGTCCTCAGGATTGGTTTTCTAATTCACTTAAGTACTATGAATATTATTGTAACGACCGACATTTTCAAGTATTAATTAAAGTTTTAATTTTGAGATTTGAATTAATTGTAAGGCCAATTTCATGTTTAAAGTTGTGTTGAAAGTTAATTTTAGAAATTTGCATAATTGAAATTTGAGAAATTGGAGGGTGAATAGGGAAGAAAAAAGGGAAAAAGGGAATTAATTGGTTTGGGGGCAACTTTTGTTAATTAGGTGACTTTGAGCCAAGCCCAAGCCCAAGGAGAAGTCAAGCCCAAATATCACTCTCTATTATTTTTATATAGCACGCAGCCCTAGGTCAAGCCAAGCCGTCATCTTCTTCAACCTTCTCCTCTTCCTCCATGAAAAACAACCTCCACCATTAATCCCTCTCTCTCTCTCTCCCTTTCACTACCAAGAGACCCATCCATTCGAAAGCTTCTTCTTCTTCAACAAACATACATCGCCAGATTTGTCCCTCACATGCGATTACTGTTCACGGCGATACTGTTCATCGCGGTACTGTTCATACCGCGAGTACTGTTCATACCGCGAGTACTGTTCATACAGCGGGTACTGTTCACGACGCCGAACTCCACGAACCGCCACCGATCTGCTGCAGTTTGATTTTTCTGGCGGATTTTTGGTACTGCACAGTGCTGTTTCGACTCCTTTTGCACGTGGGTAAACTTATTTTCGCTATAATCTTACGGTTTTCAAATAATAGATGTAGTTTTGGGCATTGATATGGAAGTTTGGAGATTTACCCATTAATTTTTGGGCTCTATTTTGGAATACCCATTGTAGGTGGAGGTTGGTGTGACAAGATCGAATCAAACCACCATTTATTTAGTAAAGCTTGGGTCGGTTTGGAGAAAGAACGGAGGTAAATTTTCCATCCTAAAATCAAGCAAATCCTTGGAGTTTTGGATTTTTGGTAGATTAAATTTGAGAGTTCAATTAAATCAAGAACCTTGTGTTTTGAATTGAGTTTAACCACCAATTTGAGATTAAGTTAAATGTTAAGGAATTTATTCTAAAGTTTGGAACTTTAGTTGGTGGAAGGAACTTTGGAATTTAATTATGGATTTTAGGAATTGTTTCTAACCTTAGGGATGGTTTGATTTAGGCTCCAAATTATTTGGTTGAGGTTCAAGGCGAAGGAATATTGGTGAGCAATTGGGTGATTGGATTCTTGAGCTTAGCCAAGGTAAGGGATCTTATGCCGGTATGCTTAAATGCAAGTTAGGAACTGAATTGAAAAAAAAAATTAATTATTTCAAATGAAAAGTTTTATAAATGTTTTTAGTTGTGATTTTTGATGAATTTTAAAATACTTTATTTTATATGAAAATGGAGTTGCACATGTATGATTGCCATATGTTCTTATGAATGTGATGCATGTTATATGATTTATGATATGAGGAATGACATAAGAACTTTGTCTTATGTTGCATCATGAAATGAAAAATTTTAAATGCTTTGGGACCTCATGCATACATTATGTTTTCATGATAAAAATGATTTCGAAGGCTGTGACAATTACCCCCTAAATTTATTGATGTACATCTATATGAAAAGGAGCCTTACGAGGCTATATGAAAAGGAACCTGAAAAGGTTAGATGAAAAGGAACCTGAAAAGGTTGAATGAAAAGGAAAGGTTAGGTTGGGTTAATTGTCCACATTAAGCCGAAGAGAAAAGTTGAAAGAGAAACGTTTCCGCTATGAAAGGAATTTAGGTCCCACCAAAGGAAAGAAAGAAAATGTTTTCGAAAACTCATTATGTATGTGTATGCATATCCTGACCCGGTAGTGGGGTCACTTACTGAGTATTTTAAATACTCATCCTTTTTCAAAATGTTTTTCTTTTCAGGTAAAGGCAATAACATATTTTAGGCGAGTGGCAAGGTGGTTTGCTGAAAGGTCATGGGTGTCATGAGGAGTATAGCTTCCGCATCTAGTTTATGTTTTAACTCAAATTATTTTGTTAAGTAAACTTAATTGAAGTGAATTATTTCATTTGATTTAACTTTTTGATTCACATTATGTTTTGCAATGGTTTTTAAAGGGATCCCGAACTAAAAGATTTTGATTGTTTAACAAAAAAAAAGTTTAATTCTTTTTGTCTATTACCAAAGATTTCGAAATTCTACTAGCATGCATGTAGTAACGTCCCTAGAAAGTCTAATAGGATAAGTCGGGTCGTTACAATTATCGCCCAATTTTATTTAGAGAATAGAATTGAATGATGGATGCAAGATTTAAATAAAACAATTATAATAAAAATTGAAACAATCAGGGGAGAGAATATCCTAGGGAGTTGATTTCACCTATTAGACTAAAATAAATAAATTACTTAAACATCCAAGATTGATCAAACAAATATTTCATAAGTCTAGAAGTTTTTTATCATGGATGACTCTCTCGAGGACAAACAATTCTTATGCAATAAAGCAAAACCTACATCTCTGATGATTTTTAACGTTATGCATAGCATTAAGTTCCTTCATTAACAACTTCGAAAGGAGTCCTAATCATTATCAAGTTAGAACTACCTTTAGTCATGCAATTAGGATCTAATCTAAATTACCTTTCTCAAGCGTGAATTTAGACCAACATAACATTTAATCCGTGATCAAAAGATTAAAAGCATTAAGAATATAAAAGCATGAATGAAATTAATGAAAATCAATCATAGAATTTAAATAATTAAAACATAAGGTCTAATGGCTACATCAAACCCTAGAATAAGAAAGAGTTTAGACATTCATGTTCACTATCACAAAATCTAAACTCTTAAACAACATTTAAATATTAAATAAAAAGAAGGAAGAGAAAAACTATGCTGGTGTGTCGATTTTCCGTCTCCGTATGATCTCCACAACTTGGCTTTGAATATTTCCCTCAGGTCTCTTCTCACTCTTATATGTAGAAATTTAGAGTTGTGCTCTCCAAAGTTGAATGCCTTGAAGTGAAGAGAATGTGAGTATTTATAATGGGTTAATCCATATCCTAATCTAATTAGGAATTCATTATTTAATTAAATTAAGAATCCAAAATCTAATCAAATTAGGAATCCATAACCTAATTAAATTAGGAATATTTTTCTTCTCCAAAAATTGTCCCCAAAATTGGTTGCTTAATTAGCTCATTTATCACCATATTTCTTCTAAAATCTTCATTTTGCTCCAAATGCTCAATTTCTACAAAATAAAAAATTATGAACGTGAAAAACATATTTTTAAGTCTCAAAACTAGCATCAAATGAAGCCTAAAGATAGCACATATTGTGTGCTATCAGATATTCAATTACTTAAAACTTTGATCAATATATTAACATAATTATTCTTTATTTGACTTTTTTTAATTTTTTGAGAAGAATTATTCTTTAAATGTCTTTATCAACTTTATGAAAATTTTTCTTTATCAAAAAAGAAAAAATTTATGAAAGTTTTCCCAAATTCGTCCATCATATCTCTGTCCTGTCTCCAGCTTTTTCAATGTCCATGAGGATGAATTATTAAATAAGGCCAAGAACAGTGGAAAAGACAGTGGTTTGAGGAATCTCACAGAACAGAGGAACATAAAATATCGTCTATATATACTATTTATTACAATTTGTTTTATTCAACGCAAACTACTCCACATTGCGTTCCTTATTTCAATTTAGATTGGTCTTCATCCTTCCTGGCTTTTACCTTTATCGTGGTCTGATCGAGCATATCTGTCTTCCTGTGTTCATCTTGAACGGAGTAACTCCCATGCACTCGTGTACTTCTGTGTTCGGGAACAATTCAAATTTATATTTAATACATCAATTCATTTTTTAAAATTTTAAATTTGTCAGGATCTACTTATTAGACATAAAATTAAAATTTTAATAATCTATTAAATACAAAATTGAAAGTTTCTTAATAATTGTTACCATATGAAACACAATATTTTGTCCCATAGCCCCACGACTCGCATAGGATACTTATCAAGTCTGTGACCAAACTTTCATGTAGGGGTTAGAAATAAGGAGAATTATAAACTTACAAACAACAACGATAATCAAAATTATCAATTTAGGCTATATAATTTTTTTTTAAAAAAATCAATTTTTTGTTTGAATATAGCTCAACTAGCTAAGACATTGTGCTCTCAACCAAAATGTTAGAAGTTCGAACCTCCATCCCACCCTATCCCACGTATTGTTGAACTAAAAAAAACATTATTGTCATTTCAATTAAAAATATGTCAAATATTCCATAGAAAACCACACCATTAAAACTAAGTGGATATTATACTCATTGAACCTTAAAACTAGATAGATTTTATATTACAGAATAAGGCTCTACTGTCCCATCAACTCTTTCTATAAAACCACAGATCTTTCTACCCATCTCACACAGACAATCGGTTTTCTCCATATAGGTACGAACCAACTTTTGTTAGTCCAGTAGTTGCTCTTTTGTTCATCACTTAAATTTGATTCTTTTGAGATTATCTTTCAGAAAACACAGGGTGATCACAACATGGTGAACAAGCAAGCTTCTTTAATTGTTGCTGTTATGACATTTTATGCTTTTTTTTCAATGTTTGCCTACAAACCCATGGCAGAAGCTGATGACCAAAATCGCAAGGCACGTATATCCCAATTGAAATTTTTATTGTCTTTGTTTTCCTTCTGTTCGAATTTAGCTTTTAAAAAGTAGCCCATATTCTAGATTAAGTTTTACCAGTTCGATCGATCACTCGATGTTTTCAGGTTCACATCGTTTACCTAGGAGAAAGGCAATACGATGATAGTAAATTGACAACTCAATCTCACCATGATTTACTGGCTACTATATTGGGAAGGTAATCTCTTAATTAGCTTTATCATCATTATTATTTTGTTGATTTTCTGAAAAATTTTGTACAAAAAGTATGTGTGTTCATTCTGATTAAATTGGATAATGAAGCAAGGAGAAGTCGTCAGAATCAATGGTGTACAGTTATAGACATGGTTTTTCTGGATTTGCAGCCAAGCTTACTAAGTCTCAGGCTCAAAAGCTAGCTGGTAAATATACAAATATATATATATATATATATATATATATATATATATATATATATATATTTTATATCAAACATAAGAAAGTTGACCAAATTGAGGTGTTAGTTAATACATTAACCGTTACTAAATTTTCAAACCTTTCTATTTGGTTCCTACACAAGTTCAAAAACTTTTAAGACGATGGTGTCCAAGTTTTTATACTTAAAAATGTTGTTTAATATTGTGTCTAAATAATAATTGGATATACTTTAAAAGTTTCTAATAAAATATTAAACTTTCAAAGTGTTAGATTCTTAATTTATTTAAAATTTTATAACCAGTTTTTAAGCTTTCAAATTTCAATATGTGTTTGATTGAAGTAAACAATAAGTCTGCTACTATGAACCACAAACAAAACTACAGAAATGCCGAGGGTGAGTCGAGTATTTCCAAGTTCGCTTTACAAAATACATACTACAAGAAGTTGGGATTTTCTCGGCCAATCCTCTTCTCCCTCTGAGCCATCGAACCTTCTTCATCGTGCCAAAATGGGTGACAATGTCATTATAGGTGTCATTGATTCAGGTGAAATCTCTATCCTAACTTTATATAGTTAGTGAAACTTTGAATATGTATAATAATTGAAAAAGACAAGTTGGACAGAAAACTTTAAATCTGAACTTTTTTTTTATTTTTACGCTCTGCCTGATTAGGATTCTGGCCGGAGTCAGAGTCTTTCAGAGACAAAGGACTGGGACCAGTACCATCACGATGGAAAGGCACATGCGAGTTTGGAGAACAATTCAATCCCACAAAATGCAACAGAAAAGTCATAGGAGCACGTTGGTACGTGAAGAGCTTCATTGCTGATTATGGTAAGGAGGCACTAGCCAACGAATACTTTTCCCCACGAGACTTCGATGGACACGGAACCCACACAGCCAGCACAGCCGCAGGTTCATTTGTACCAAACGTCAGCTTCCACAGCCATGGTACCGGTACGCTGAGAGGCGGCGCACCACTCGCACGGTTGGCCATATACAAGGCTTGTTGGACCAAGCAGGGCAAGGGGTCAGCGGCGGACATATTGGCGGCCATAGATGAGGCCATTCACGACGGTGTGGATGTCATATCTATATCTATTGGGGGTGTGAATCCATTATATCCTGAGTTCAACGGACAAAATGAAATTGCAATTGGGTCGTTTCATGCTATTGCAAGGGGAATTTCTGTTGTGTGTGCGGGTGGCAATGAAGGCCCTCTTCAGCAGACGGTGGGGAACACTGCGCCTTGGATTTTCACTGTGGCTGCGAGCACCATGGATAGAGCCT
Source organism: Trichosanthes truncata (assembly GCA_033996785.1). Classification (NCBI taxonomy): domain Eukaryota; kingdom Viridiplantae; phylum Streptophyta; class Magnoliopsida; order Cucurbitales; family Cucurbitaceae; genus Trichosanthes; species Trichosanthes truncata. Next base: position 77,936,459 of record JAWPNB010000003.1, read on the forward strand.
TTATTGCTTCCATTACTCTTCTTGGAGATAATACCACTTATTTGGTATATAGCTATACAGCCCCATTAACATGTGTCAAGCCTTTTAAAGTTATTGCATTGAAAGTTGATGGTTTTTACTTGACAGGGCCAAAGCTTATTCGATTCGAAAAAGGACGTTGTCGCCGAGTTGACTATTGGAAGGTTGGTTTTGGTTAACATTCTTTTATGGTTTAGTTTTCCATTTTGATTCATGAAGTCCCAATATTTTTTCTATTTTGGTATAGTAGTTCAAACTTTTAGTTTTATTTATCATGGATGATACTTACCACCATTACATTTTTTTACAAGCTAGAGAAAGGCATAAGGGAGAGAGAAAATAGATATTCTTACCTTTTCTTCCAAAAATAAATAATAAATACTTGTCAAACTTTTAGTAGGGATCAATATGAATCTTACTACGACAAGTTGTTGAAGAAATTGACACAAAAGGAATGAGGCAAATACATGAAGAAAGAAACTTTTATTACGGCGAAGAACAAAGATGGATACTTTTAAGAGAGATGACTCTTTCACTGATCTTTCAATATTCACTTACTCACTTTATTCACCTTTTCTAACTGGGCTTACTTTTGGGACACACTTCCTATTTATAGGCATGAGATCCTTGGAGCCCAAGCAAAAGATTTTTCTAAGTTATTCTTTGATCTAAAATATCTTAGATATTTTTATGAAGTTTATCCTTATCCAAATTAAATGAATTTTGAATTCCTTTGGGCCTAAAGAAAGGCTAGGATATTTCTAGATTCTTTCTTTTGAGATATTTATTTACAATCTTCAACATAAATCTAAAGAGATCTAATATATTTAAGTCATGTAGATACTCCAAGAAGCTTCTAAATAGTTGGTGTTACTTTGTATTCTAACACAAGTCGGGAGGAAAAGTATGATTCTTTTATTATCGTCTTGAAATTTTCAAAGTATATATTTCTGTCTCTAAATTTTAAGATAATCTTTTTGGTTTTTACCTTTATTTTTTATTTTAATCCATAAATAAGATAGTTTTGAATATGTATATTAACGTGTTACCATATTTGAGCCACATAGGTGTTGGCAGAATAAGTATCGATTAAGTGAGCAAATATTAGAGTACAAAACAAAACAACTACTACAATGTATATTTTTTAAAAGTTGATAGGAATTAAAATAGATATTTTAAAAGTTAAAAAAAATTAAAAATATATTAAAAAAAAAATAGAGATAATAAAACTAGATATTTTAAAAGTTAAAGTTAAAGTAACTAAAATGGAACAAAGGGCACAACTCATATGCCAAGATAAAATTGAAAGGATTCTTTTTATTGTTATTGGATTGGATACGCGTTATTATATATTTGAATGACTTTGCATATATATTATTGTATATAATTACATTGGATTTGGAGGGCAGATGTGATAGCCTTTCGGGAAATGATACTTCCTTAAGTGGGAAGGTGGTTCTGTGCTTCTCCGATTTAGCTCATTCGTCGACTACATCGACGAAGGGTATGGCGGTGATAACAGCAAATATGAGTGGGATAATCATCGCCGGTCAAAACATGGATAACTTGTTTTCTTGTATAGAACACTTTCCATGCATCCTAGTGGATACCGACGTTGGAACAAAATTATATTTTCACGCCATGGCCAGCAGGTAATTCATTTATTCATTCATGGTTAAATTGCCATTATATTTTGGTCCCTATACTTTGGGAGATCATTCTATTTTAGTCTTTATACTTTTAAATATCTAAATTCAGTCCATTTACTTTCAATAAATCTTAGTCTTACTAGCTCGTTTATGGTTTAAACCTCTGTCAGCCTTACCTATATAAATTTTGGAAACATATTCACATTGTGTCTTTCTTTATAGGGAAATTATTATTAATATTTTACCATGTTTAATAAAAATTAATAATTTAAATTGACAACGAGGACTAATTTGAAGATTTATAGAAAGTTCAAAGACTAAATAATTTGGACTTTTGAAAGTGCTGGAGACTAAAATAAAATAAGTCCCAAAATATAGAGAGACAAGAATGGTATTTTAACTGTACTTCATTCATTCCCGCATGTTTAATATATATATATATATATATTTCATTCTCTTAAATTTAAGACCAAATATACCAAAGGGGTATAGTATTTTAGGTGATTCTCAATAATTATTTCGATGAAAAAAAATGGTTAGAATTCATGCACAAAATGTTGATATGACGCACTAAATTAATGTTTTATTAACCTATCTAGATATGTTGACATACCACTTGAATGTTTTTTTGTCATATGATCAACTCTCAACTCATTCATTAACAACATCTATTTCTTCTAAGTGGCATGTTTACTTGTCTAAATATGGTAATTCAATAACTTAATGACATATCATCTTTATATTAACAAATATTGGTAGATTTATTTATTAGGACTTAATTGAGAATTTTATTGTATTAAAGGTAAAAACGGAAAGTTTTTATAGATTATAAACCAAATTGAGAATTATCTAAAAGATTAGAGACCATTTGATATATTTTAACATAAATTTAATGTCGTAGAATCATTAAATGTTTGTCACACATAGATTGAAAAATATACTGTGATGAGTGGGAGAAAAAAATGATGATACGATTGCCAATAGGAATGTTCACGGGGCGGGCCGGCGATTGGGATGGCTTCCTACGGAAAAAAAAAAAAAAAAAAAGCTTTAGTTGCCAACCTGAAACATAGGTTTATATGACTGGCTAGATTAAATTAAACTATACAAAATGTCTCTAAATTTAAAGATAGGTTTCAATATATGTACTTGAACTTTCAAAAAGTTTCAATTTTTACTCCTAAAACAATATTTTCGTTAACTTTTCCATTAAAATAAAAAATACGAAAATATGACCTAACGATGAGTTGTAAAAATAGACCTATACATGGACACAAATGACAAGTTTCAATTATGGGCCCTAATATTTGTAGCAAGTTTCAATTATGCTCTTACCATTTCAAAAGTTTTATTTTGACCTTGCCATTGAAATTATTTCCAAACAACCATTCTATTAATTCACTTTCTGTTAAAATGAATATGAAAATATTACATGGTGGTCACTAAAAGGAAAAAAAACATCAATGAAGAGACAAATAAAGAACCCAAGAGAATTTCTAGGGACCATTATTACTTGGTAAATTTCTTAACATTTGAGTATAAAAATTAATTGTCTTTCTTCACCGATCAATAGTTTTCTTTGTTATTCTCCTAGCTAGGTTCCATGGACCCAAGCTTTCATCAATCAATAGGTGCATAATTGAAATCTAATACCTTATACCCACATGCACCACTATTTTTACAACTCAATGTCATGTCACATTTCTATTTTCATTTTAATATAAAAGTTGATGGAAGAGTTGTTAATGAGCCTTTTATAAAATTTAGCCCCATTGGCTATTATTTTTCTACCTTTGACAAAATCGAAGTTGTAACAAAAATTTGTATATATACGTAATCTAAGCCAGCCTGAGCATATATAGCTCAACTAGTTAAAACATACCCTAAACTAAAAAGTTAGAAGTTCAAATCCTCCCACTCCAAATGTTGTTGATCAACTAAAAAAAATAGCTTGCTAATCTAATTATGATCGTGCATACAATAATTGATTAACATTCACTCATTTTTCTGTTCAAATAGCTTATTTGAAACTAAATGAATCTAGGTTCAATTGTAAGTTTAGTCCCTGAACTTTTAAGTTTGTGTCCTAATAGGTCCTCCTTGAACCTTAAACAATATCTATTGGTCCCTATACTTTTAATATTGTATCTAATATGTCTAAACTTTAAAGGTGTCTAATTTGGTTCTTGAACTTTTAATTTTGTGTCTAATAAATCTCTGACATATTTGACATTTTTTAAAATTAACAATTCTATTAGACATGAAATTGAATTTTGTGTATAATAAGATCTTAAAATTTTAATTTGGTACACAATAGAGCCATGAATTTTAAAAAGCATTGAATAGGTCAATGACCCTATTAGATACAAGATTAAAAGTTTAACCATCTATTAGACACTATTAAAAGTTTATGGGCCTATATGAGACACAAAATTGAAAGTTTTAAAGACATATTAGAAACTTTTTAAAGTTTAAAGACATATTAGATATAAACCTAAAAGTTTAAGAACTAAACTTGAAATTTAACCATGAATCTAATGAGATGACTGCGGTAGGGTTTCATTTGCTTCTCAATTAATTTGCGTTATTTTGTAAAGTAATCCTCCAGTGGTAAGGTTGAGATCTGCAAGAACTGTTAGACACAAAATTGAATGTTCATAGAATTATTAGAAACTTTTTAAAGTTTAGGAACCAATTAAACACAAACCTAAAAGTTCAAATATTAAACTTATAATTTAACCATGAATCTAATTTTATGAATGTTGAATGTATCTTTTTGCTTATAATCCAATTTTTGCGATTTTGTAAAGTAATCCAATGGTAAGGTTGAGGCGTGCAAAAACCATAATCGGCAAGCCCATATCAACCAGGATAGCCTATTTCTCATCTAGAGGTCCAAATCCTGCTGCACCCGCAATTCTCAAGGTACATTTTTTTTTCATCCTTTCATTTATGTGCCTTAATTTAATTAATATTACAACTATAAATTTTATCCTTAAACTTTGATATTCGTCTATTTAATTCTCAAAAACTTTAAAAAGATTTAAACTATATCCCTAAACCTTTTTAGTTTGATTCTAAAAAGACCACTAACATTAGCACGAATAATTAAACGGTCACACTCAAAGGCAACAATAAAAAAGAACTTGATGATCATATAGGGACGAGATACAAAAACTGTTCTTTTTTTACCGACCCACTCTTATTTTATCTATTTCTTAATTATAAGGTCAATTTTATATAGTAATTGATATATGATATTATGAATCTATAGTCTAATATTAACATGTCAAATAAAAAAATTAATGAATGATATTAACAATATTGGCTAATTAGAATTAAATAAACGCAACCAAGTTCCATGTCTAAGTTTTGAGAATTTAACCTCAAATGAATTATTCTCATGAGGCAGCCAGACATAGCCGCTCCTGGATCCAACATTCTAGCTGCCACTTCACCCAACGACGATTTCTACGACAATGGGTTTACAATGCAATCAGGAACTTCCATGGCTGCGCCTCATATCTCCGGCATCGTGGCTCTTCTTAAATCCGTGCATCCTACTTGGTCACCCGCTGCCATTAAATCAGCCCTCATTACCACGGGTACGCACAAATAACGCCCTTCCTTATTCCAGCTCTAAAACACAAATATAATCCTGATTTAATTATTCCATTTCCACAAATGCAGCAAGTGCAAAGGACCCCTCTGGATTGCCCATGTTTGCCGAGGGCTCTCCTCCTAAAGTTGGTGACCCATTCGACTACGGTGGTGGATTGGTGGACCCCAATGCTGCCATCGACCCAGGTCTCGTCTACGATTTGGACATCACAGATTACATATATTATTACCTCTGCGGCATGGGTTATAAGGACTTAGACATTTCTCACCTAACGCAGCAAAAAACAAAGTGCCCGTTGCAAATGCCATCGGTGTTGGATTTGAATTTGCCCACCATTACAGTACCTGCACTAAAAAACCCCACCACTGTAACTCGAACGGTGACGAATGTAGGGAACTTGACCTCCATTTATAAGGCAGTGGTTGAGGCTCCACCAGGAACCAAGGTGAGCGTCGAGCCCCGAGTCTTGGCCTTTAACTCCAAAGTGAAGAAGATTTCCTTCAAGGTTACCATTTCCACTACCCTCCATAGGAACTATGGCTTCTCATTCGGAACCTTAACATGGACTGATGGACTGCATCTTGTTAAAAGCCCCTTGTCTGTGCGAATTGATTTCCTTTGATCTTGTGTGTAACAATGATGTAGCCAGAAGGGATCGAAAGCTTTATGCTGTTTATTATGTGATAAATAAAATGGTTAGTCCTTGTCTGTGTCCACTTATTCTCTCGCATAGGAATATACTGTTCATCCTTGAAGTAGTCTTTCATTTTTAAATATGTTAGAAATCAATAATCGGATCCACATTGATTTTCATTTAAAATTAAACAATAAAAATAACCTCATTTGAAGAATTTCAATATTCTCATGTTCACAGAAAATCGAATGTCCACAAAATCTTCCTAGCTATATGAGTTGAATCCAACTAGTAATTGAGAAATTTTTATAAAAAAATGTAGAGAGAATTTTCAATTTTCTCAAGGATAATTCTTGTTTAGGTTTAACCCAGAAGTCCAATTTATACAGGCTCAGTTCATAATTATGGCCAAATTCAAATCTTATATTTAATAGGCTAAATTATAAAAAATACATCTCAATTTGATATTTGTTTAAAAAATAGCCCTATTCTTTCAAAACTTACAATATTACCATTGATCTTTCATAAGTGTTTCAAAGCTACTTGAAGTAGAAATCTGTTAGAATTTTGGATGAAAATTTGATATGGTAGAACGCCGTTTTTTCAGACTAAAAATAAAGCAAATGTCCCTGTCATCGCCACGCCGTTCTAGGTCACCGACATATCACAACTTTTCGTCAAACATTTAAACAAATTTCTACTCCAAGGGTAGTTTTAAAACATTTATGAAAGGTCATGGGTAATATGGAAACTTTTGAAAGAATAGGGGTATTTTTTACACAAAGGGAAAAATTCAGGGATATTTTTTTTATAGTTTAACCTATTTAATATATAAGATATATTAAAATATTATTTAAATCTCATTCTAATTTCATTTATATTTTTTTTAATTTAACAGCATGTGGGAGTGGAGATTCAAACATCTGACCTTTTGGTTGATGATATAATGTCTTAATAAATTGAGTTATGCTTAAGTTAAACACACCTTTAATGTATATGATACATTAATATGTTACTTCTCTTTTATAAAGGATATTGAACAATACATTAAATATTTAATTTCCTCATATTATATAAAAAATTATATGTTTCCACACACACTCACACACACACATATACATATACATATATATATATATATATATATATATATATATATATATATATATATATAACATTAATATGATATTTTGTTTGATATATGTTTTTTTACCAAAGATGTTTTGTTTTTAATATCTAATGTATTCCATACATTAAATATTTTCTTATATGTTCCTTTTAATACATCCTTCTTGGAGGAGGAAGAGAGTAAATATTATGATAACAGAATTGCAGAAAAATCAACCATTCAAATACTGCCTAAAATAGCTCTCAATTGATGATAAAAAAACCCAACTCATTATGGTCTTGATTCTCTCCCAACAATTAAGGGTTTGTTTGGATTACTTTTAATTTAAGTGTTTTTTAAAAATATATTTTTTTAAATATTTTTTTATTAAAACCATTTAAAATTTAAAACACTCATATGTTTGGTTACATTTTCTCAAAAGTGTTTTTATATACAAGTTTTTTTAGTTTGCTCTATACTCAAAATGCTTATACTAATGTCAAATTACTATAAATGACGACTATTAAACATTATAAACTAATAAGTTCAAATTTGTATTTAAAACACTATGATCGGCTGACGACACGAGAAGGGAGTCACCGAGTGGCTGCCAATGGTGGTAACTGGAGTGGTCGTCGAAGTTGGGTGGTGGCGGTGGTCGATGGCGGTAGCAGTAGTAGTGATCGCGGGAGTGTCGCCAGTGGTGAGCGCTGGTCGCTGGAGTGGTCACTAGCGGTAGATGGTGGTCACTAGAGTTAGGTGATAGTGGTGGTCCCCAAAGTGTCACCAACAGTGGGCGGTGGTCACCGGAGTGACAACCAGTGTTGGTTATCAGAATTAGGTGGTGGCTGTGACGCTGGACACCTGCAGTGAGTGGCGGCGGGAAGTGATCGGGGGGCGGGCGGTGGTAATGATAAGCCTTAGAATTAAGGCTTATTTAAATCCTCAAATGCTCGAAAAACTCTTGTTTGTCCTAAGATTAATCGAAAATGGTGGAAATTTGTTTGAAATTAGGAAAAAAATGAAATGTGATAGCAATTGGAAAAGAGTTCTAAGTAATGTGGTTCTTTTTGCAGGAATTTCGGAAATTGCCAAACCAAATTGCCAGACCATTGCTAAACCAGTTTGGCAATCCTAAGCAGAGCAGATATGGAAATTCTGGAAACGCGTGAATGATGAAACCCATAAATGGAAGAGGAAATCTCGCACAAATCAAGGAGATTAGAGCGTGATTCTTGGAAAAATTGAACCCTAAACCGATCTACAAAAGGAGATTGAAGACGCTGGAAGAAAATAGACGAATTTCGAGGCTTAATTCGAAGAATTAATTCTGGGTTTTCGGTTTTTTTTTACTGCCCCTGTTTTGGCTTTCTGCTGCTGTTCTTTATCATTTTACTCAATTTCCATATCAATTTTCTTTCAGTTTGTATCACAGAACACTGTCAAGTTACTTTGATTCTCGATTTATTGTATTTTCGTTCAAGTTTGAGTTGCTTTCAATTACATTCGTGGGTAGTTTTGTTTGCAAGTATTCCTCTGTTTTTTTTAAATATTAGTTACTTTCCTTCACCAATTTTTATTCACAGTGTCTCAATTCTTCTTTATTACATGATGAATGGTCATGAGGATTATCCTTTTGTTCTTAAGTGAATGCAAGCAGGCATTATTTTGTAGGAAAGTCCAAATCCATTCGAAGTTCATCTTTTAGAATTTTTTTTCTTCAATTCGGGTTGCTCAAGCAAATTCTGCATCTTCCTTGGGTTTTCAATCCGATTCAAGAGATTCTTGAATCGTTAAGATCAATTTCTCTCTAAAAGTGGAGGAGATTGAATCGATTGGATAGGAAGGAGCGGGGTAGGCATCGAATTGATTTATTGCTTTCTTGCTCTGTTTTTCTTGTATCCTTCATTTTAGCTTCTAGAATGAAAATAAAACAAGGTGCAGAAGGTAGGAGAAAGGAAAATTTTACTTAGCTACCCTTGCCACTTTGACTTAATTTCAATTATTTACTTTTGCTTGAATTTCTAGGAAAAACCAAATTGCATTTCATAAGTTAGTGTTTTATTCAATTAAATTGCACCATTTCATTATGAACTCTTTTGTTAAAATTAGTTTTATGATTTTCATTGAAAATATGAGCTAAAACTTCTTAGGGGGTTCAAGGATGTGATTCCCTAAGAAGTAAATGTAGCCAAAATTCCAGCAAAAACCAAGCCTACATCTCAATTGTTTGCTTGTGTTGATTAAAATTCCGTTGAGATCCTAGATTGATCAACTAGGGTTTCAAGTCAAGCTTAGATCTAATGCCGACAGGGTTAGTGATAAGCGGATTTCACACAAGTAATGGAGTAAAAGAGCTTAGACATACGTCATTCCTTACCCTAGACATAGGGATTAAGGACTCCAAGACCCATAAAATTGTGAGCCAAAAATTATCTAAGATGGAGGGACTATAGACATATAGATCCCCCACTTAGCCTCCTAACAAACCCAATTTCGAGGTAAATAGGAGATGCAATTTTGGTTTACAATTGAGTGTGGAGTAGGTTGGAATTGCAATTTTGGTTTGCAATTACGACTTAGGGCAATGACATTCTTGAGCCCCATCCTTTATCATTTCATTCTTTAAGTTCATCCAAATTGCTATTTCATATTGCCAATTTAGATTTAGCAATTTAATTCTGCAATTTTTAGTCATTTTGCGCATTACCAAAGTAGAATCTGCAATTTCAATTTAGCAATTTCTGTCATTTTCAACATTGCCATTCTGGATTAGCAATTAGATTTAGCAATTTCAATTTTTCACCAACAACCTATCCCAACTTTATTTTTGCATTTTTACTTTTCAAACTTGCACTTTTCCTTACACTTTTGCAAAACAAAATCTTTGTTACTCCGTTCCTTGTGGGATTCGATACTTGGTACTCAGATACCAATTTATATTACTTCGATCGCGTGCGCTTGCGTGACCACCGATCAGGTAACCCGAGATGGCTATGGTAGAAGTGAAGGTGGAGTGTGAGGGTCTTTTAGTGTCACACCCCATCCCAGATCACTCTAACCAACCTTGGACGTGGCATGTCGACAATCAATCGAAACAAAATAAAAACGAAATCCAATGTCCAGCTTATCAAAACAAAATATGTTTTGGAAATAATAGGTGGCTAGCAAAACTTTCTTTAATAAAATCCTCAAAATTTCAGCAAAGTTTTCCCTAAAAAACGAATGAATATACCTGGATTTTTGAAACATTATGCTTCCTAATAACAAATGTACACACACATATATATATATAACTTAGATACTCTTCTCCAAATCCATTTCAAATACACTACTCAAAAACACTCAAACCATTCAAACGTAACTTTAGAAAGTCAAAAGTATCGTTAATAATTTACAAGTACAAATCATAAGCCAACATGAAACCCAAAATGTGGTGCGCTTAAGCTCGTATTAGCCACTCTAGTTACAAAATATGCTTTTAAAGCACATGTACATACAAAAATGATATGCAATCTAGCAAGTCTGGTGGCAGAAGTCAACTTCAGTAGGTTCACCAGAAACTCAAACGCTACCTGGTAGGAAAATGCAAAAAGAAAGAATGAGCTAAAAGGCCCAATGAGTGGTGAGTTAATAGGAAAATATCTTTCTCGAAAACCATTACGCAATACACGTAAATTCAAATCTTTATAAAAATCACAAGTAAACTAGGAAGAATTTTAAAGTTCTCAAGATCACGAAAAACACAGTAAAATTTGTAATAATATCACTTCAACCATAAACAACGAAAATAGAGATTATAACTCTAGATACAATACCTCTGAAAACCTAATATTTGCAAATAACAGTACATATGTAAATAGAGAGATAGAGAAAACGTGTAGTTACAACTCTTGAAAACATAATCATAAGTTCACAAAATCCATCACCAAACCTATACCCAAATTTCCATAGTACTGGCGTAGAATAAACTCCATACGCACAGCAACTCACTCTCTGTCATACTATGCACCTAGTAATCTCAGGATACATAGCAGAGTAAATCTATGTCATACGTGCACGTAGAACTGCCTCCAAAGGGCTAAGCACTCTAACACACGGCCCAAAGCCTATGTGTGTGTTAGAGTGGGTCCCAAAGACCTCTCTCTCTTTGTATACTATAGAAACACATTCACATAGCATACATGTAATCACAGTGGGTACATAGATTTAGTGGTTTGAAAACCACTTTTAACATAAAACTCTTAATTCTCAAACTTTTTCTGAAAACCAAACTCTTTCTCTAAAACACTATCTCATAGACTTGAAAGATTTTAAATAACACTAAACATGTGTAAATACTCAAATAATAATCAAATATCTCAATAATATAAAACATTTCCAAAGTCATATTTTCTCAATAAACATTACAACTTTTCTAATTCTCACATAATCATAAAATGTTTCAAATATATCTCTAGAATGATAATTCCAGCTAAAATCATAAGATTACTGGAAATTCATGAATATTTTCCAAAAATCTCATAACAATTTCTCTAAAGTCTTACGAAATTATAGATTTCTTGAAATCTCATAATAATAATTAAATAACCAAAAACATTTTGTAAAATAAACCACTCACAAACTATGGTGGGATTGATATGTTCGGGTCGTAAATCGTTCCAATCTCTGTTTGACCTGAAATATTAATTGAGTTACCATATGAGGATACAGCATTTTTTTATCACCAACCCAAATCACATAACCTTAACATACTTTCTTCAATTCCAACATATATTCTTTCTTTTCACAAGTACTATTTTGTCTTCCTTTTTTTTTTCCAAATTAAACAACAATTTCTTTCTCTCCTCTAAAAAAAACTCATCTTCCTTCTAACTACAATAATATATTCCATTCCTCCCAATTTAACTCCCATGAGTATAGCCCTCCAAACACACTAATTCTCACTTTTTAATTAATTCTAGATGTCCTATTTTTACTAAAAAAAAATTCTCCTTTTTCCAACTTCCCAATTTTCTTCCTTCAATTGTATGTAGACACAAAAAATAATAAAAATACAATCTTTCTCTCTCTCACCATTAACTTATTTCATTTGACTATAATGTCCCCAAACTTAAATAAACAATTTCTTTTATTAACAATTTTTCTCTCCAACAACCCACCATCTTCTTCCTCTTCCTTGCCCAATTTCTCTCTCCTTCATAATGTCTTAAACCTTCCATTCTTGCTCCCTTTAGCTTATGCTTATGAACTCCCTTTTTCTTCTTCTTTTTTTTTTTAAAACACTAGTTCCATACATCAAACCCCAAATTAAACCCAATTTCTACTATCTTCTTACACATCCAAACATGAGTTGTAAAGAAAATAGAAAAACCCACAATTAAACTTAAAAATTGCTCCATAAATTCCTCAAAGAAACTTACCAAACTTGAAATATTTCCTTTGTAAGACTCTTCCACCTCCAAATTTCAAGTAGTTGAAGTTAAACTCCCCAAAATAAGCTTCTCACCACAAGTTCTCCTCTCATCGTCAAAACCCACGATTTTCCTTGTAAAAGGAAGAAAGCATTCTGTTTTTTTTTTCTTTTTCTTTTTCTTTTTAATTTAATTGAAACTTTACAAACATTCTTATCCCAAAAGATAAAAACCCCAACTTCCAATAGTTTTTTAACAACCTACCTTCTCATCCCTCACACCCACGTGCCCACCACCAAACTAATCCAATTTTAAATTTTTTTTATTTTTTTATTTTTTTATTTTAAGCCAAACATCAAAAGACATTTTTGCCCTTATCATAAAAGTAAAAAGACAACTAAGTCCTTACATTTAGTCATTTTTATATATCATGAAAATTTGAGAGAGATTCCAAGTTAACACCTAAAAATCCTTTCTCTAGTTTCAAGTGCTTTACTCAAAATAACTTATTTCTCAAACTCATTTTTTAAAAAGTCATTTTGAGTGGTTGCCAAACACTACAAATATTATTAAAATGACTTTTTTTTTTCAAAATTAAACACTTAAAAAGTTAAACCAAACAGGTCCTAAGTTTTTACTGTTTGAATTTTTCCTTATTAGTGTTAGGGCTCGTTTCCTTATTAGCAGCAATCACACATCAATTTTACCTTATGATTGATATGTTTCCTTCCTTTTGCTTCTACGTGTGCAAGTTTAAATGGGTAAGATTGTACAAACTGTTAAATCACCAATCAACCCAAAAGCTTAAGCTAATGGGATTCGAACATAGGAACTCCTGCTCTTATACCATTTAAATCACCAATCGCCAATCAATCCAAAAGCTTAAGTTGATGGATTATGGTAAGTTTAATCTTATATCATACTATAACACTCCCCCTCACTTAGGCCTTCTACACCAAACAAGACAACTTGATTATTCTCTCTTTTGATTTGTGAATAACATTTGCTCTCTTTTCATTAAAGTTGTTTATCAAATACATTAAATATGAATTTGAACATTTTAAAATTTTATTTTTCTTTCAACTCAATCCATTAATGTTCTTACGAGTTAGCAAGAAGACCTTATGGACCTACAAATTATAATTAGCACCATTGATACAAATTATTTAATTAAACTCATTAATCAATTAATTTTCATTCAATCATTAACTTAAGGTTTCTTCACTATAAACCTGCAACTACACTCTTATGCACTGTAGGACAATTATATCTATGGATATATCACTACATATGAGTTGATTCTTCAAGAGCCATTAGTAATTACAGTTAAGTCAAAAGTCTATTTTACTCCGCTGTAATTACATCTTCTATCTTAAGTATCATTGATCATCTAATGAAACAATTTGTTTATGATCCAACCATTAAACTAAGTCCGTCATGGGCAAATGAGAAGATGGGGTCTCACTGTTCAAGTATTGAAATAAGCACTTAAAAGAACTGCTCATCTACTTACCATATATATATATGAAAAGAAGTCAATTCCATTTTATGAGATTATATTTTTAGCTCTGTTTTTTGTTATGTCCCTAGAATAGTAGGCCTATTGAACTGACTATAAAAACCATTATTACCCATTTAAATAAAAGGATATGACTTTATAGGTGGGAGTTCATAATTCACTTAGGATTAAGATTGAGATCATCCGATAAAATATTGACATCTTCTTTTAACAAATTATTACAAAGAAAGATTAAATATTTCATAGTACAATCATATACTAACTCATTATATATGATACCCCCCACTCATATTGCCTCCACATGAACGATTAGGATCAAATAATTTATAACATTTACAAGGTGGGTAGTATAGTCAATAGTGTTATCAGATGCAGTAAAAAAACAGTGTTATCAGGATATATAGGGCACAAAAATATACTCTAGACTCTTTAGATTACTTCTTAAACATGATCCTCATATATGTCAACTGCATATTGCTCAAGATTACATTAGCAGTCTAGGATTTCATAAAATGGATAATAAATATTGCTCAAGTAATGATGAAAATATTGTCAATATATCACCCTGTATCGATAAATACCCATGACATCGATAAAGGGTGGAATATATAACAAAACGAAATTAATTATTGAAGCAACAATTATTAAAATAATTAACAAATTAACTCAATTTATCTAACTAATTATTTAATTAAATTTATTAACAAATTAATTAAAATATTTTGAAAACACTGACTTCAATTAATAATCAGTATTCACTAACTAAAATTAATTTTAAGTAATCCTAAAAGTACAAAAATTAAATTAATTAATTAATTAACTAAACTAAATTAACTCAATTTATCTAACTAATTACATAATTAAATTTATTAATAAATTAATTAAAATATATTAAAAATAATGCATTCAATTAATAAACACTTTAAACTAAACTAAATAATTAATTAATAATCTGCATAATTAACTAAACTAAATGGACTTTAAGTAAACTAAATTAAATCTAAAAATACACACCAAAACAATTACAAATAATAAATTCCAACACATAATCTTTAAAAACCAGTAAAAAAATCATGAAGGGAAGAAAAAATTAACCTCACAAATCCGATAAAGATGGAAATGATTTAAAATTTCTTTTTGCGTTTGGAACAAAGTGAATTGAAATCACTCAAATTAAATTTTTTTTTGTTTGGATGTTCACCAGAAATGAAAAGAAAGTATAACATTTTTACCGTTATGTCCTTATAATGTTGTAGGAAATTATATTAATAATAATAAAGTATTTTAATATCAAATAACAATGTGAATCACATTCCTTATCTATCTTTTCCTTTCCATTTTTTTTTTAAAAAAAAGCTATCTTTTCCTCTCTGTTTAAAAAAGAAATTAGATAAAAGGAAAATAAATATTTTATCATTACCTCTCTTATAATTATATATAAATTAAAATTTAATTATATATTTTTATTAAAAAAAAAAGGAGTAAACCCTACACTCTCCTTCTACTTCTATCTAATTTCCCCACCCATTTTCTTTTTCTTTTTTTCTGAACTCTCCTTCCCCACTGCCACATCCACACATTTTCTTTCTCTGAATTCCCTTGCATCCCACCCATTTGCCGATTGTCGCAGTCGCACCTTCACAATCTCACGCAGCTATTTCTTTTCTCTCGTATCTCAAGCTGCCCCACCCACACACCAATTCATTTATTTCTTTTTTCTTATCTTCACCTCTGTTGTTGCTATTACTAGTCGTTGGTCGTCGGTACGCTCCTACCGAGCAACGTTTTTTCTTCTCTTTTCATCTCCCTCCCTTTCGCAACCTCATGCCACCATGGGTAAATTTTCTACCGCAACCCCTCCATCTTTCAATTCTTGCCATTGAAGTCTGTTCGGATAAAAGATTTTTTCTTTTTTCACTTTTTTTACTTCTTGGATTCCATTAACATAAAGGATAGAGGGTAAATACAGATGTTGGAATAGAAATTTTGGCCAATCAAAAGTTTTCATGTATTACTTAAAATTAGTGACAAAATATTTGTTGGATATAATACGCTATGTATAAAAACTTAGTAACACTAGCAAATTTGATTACAACTTAATTGGCAACCAACAATTGCAGTGTAAGCAGTAGTACAGACACTGTATGTAACAACAATTTCAAAACTCAAGAACAAAAGATAATAAGTAGTCAAGGCACGCTTACAAAGCATTGTCCTGAAGACAATTATTCGCTCTGCACGAGTTGCAAGCAGACTACGTAGATGATCTCAGCATGATACAACGACTAACTCCGATAGAATAGCAACCTTGAACTACTCGGATCTGGCAGAACTCTTAGATACTTGCTCTCAACTTGACTCAAGATTAAAGAGAAGAAAGAGAGGAGAGAAGAATTCTTCAATTGGAATGAGATACTCCAAATGAAGAAACAAGTTGCTATTTATAGGCTAGCAACTTAGTAACTCTCCAAAAATAAAATTAATATAAACAATATTATACATCAAAATTAACTCAATTATTGCGTAGTTACTTGTAAAAATTCAACATAACTCTCAAATTGTAAAAGAAACATCAATACATTTTGATGTTTCAAACCATTTTCAAACTTTTGAATTTCAAGTCAAGTAACAACAACATAAATGAAACATCAATTCATTTTTGATGTTTCAAACCAACACTTTCTTTCAAAAAATTTTACTATAAAATTCAACAATATTTATTTAATTAAGGATTAGTTAAATTTTCAACCATCCCTAAATTAAATTATAACAAATCCAAATATGCAATTGGGTTATATGAAATTTGGGCCAATTTTAGATAAAGCTCAAATGGGAGGCCTTAATCCAGCAAAGTCCCAGCCCAAAAGGTTGGGCCCAAGGTCAATCAAGCTCAGTCCAAAGGAGTTTAGGCCCAAGGCCAACCAGGCCTAGTCTAATAGTCAGGCCCAATCCCACTTAGGCCCTAAGAAACTATATAAATAGAGAGCTTCCCCCTCCATTTGAAAGGTTCAGAAGTTGAAACTCTCTAGAGAATTGAGAGAGAATTCAGAAACAAAGACTAAAAGACTCCCTAAACTCTTGAAGATCAAACACTCTCTGAACCAAAGCCTTGAACACTAGAAGAATTCGAAGATCGAGAACAAACTGCAAAGCCCTCGAGACAAATCCACATTTGAGATCAAGCTGTAAAGCCCTTAAGACAAATCCACATTTGAGAACAAGCTGCAAAGCCCTCTAGACAAATCTACGTTCGAGAAAGCCCTCGAGACAAATCCACATTTGAGAACAAGCTGCAAAGCCCTTGAAATAATTCACATTCGAGAACAAGCTGCAAAGCCTTCGAGACAAATCCACATTAGAGAACAAACAACAAAGCCCTTGAAACAAATCCACATTCGAGAACAAACTACAAAGCCTTCGAGTCAAATCCACATTCGAGAACAAACAACAAGCCCTCGAAACAAATCCACATTCGAGAACAAGCTACAAAGCCCTCGAGACAAATCTATGTTCGAGAATAACCTGCGAAGCCCTCGAGACAAATCTATGTTCGAGAACATGCTGTAAATGATGGGATTTATGCCATAAATCCTCGTAATTAATAATTTATTTAATAATTAATAATAATTTTGATTATTTTATTTGCAATATAATATTATCTATTATATGAAAAATCCAAGGTTATTAGTGTAATCTTGACCAGTATGTGGTTGACATACGAGAGGATCATGTTCAAGAAATAACATAAAGGATCATAGTATATGGATAAGGTTGGGTGCCTTATCCTGGTAACACTATTGATACGGCTCACTTTGTAATAGTTACAAATGATTTGATCCAAATCATTCATGTGGAGACATGTGAGTGGGGGTATCTTATACAATGAGTTTGTATAATACTGGACCACGAAATATTTAATCTCTCTTTATAAATCCGTTAATTGAGAAGATTGATATTTCATCAGGATGATCATATGCGACTCGATCTTAATCCTGAGTGAGTTATGAACTCCTGCCTGTGAGGGCTTGTCCTTTGATTTGCATGGGTGAGAGTGGCTTTTATAGCCGATTCAATATGCCTACTATTTTGGGGACTTGACCAAATAGGGAGCTGGGAACATAATCTCACAAGATGGAATTCACTCATTCCCATATAGGGTAAGTAGATGAGTAGTTCCTTTAAGTGCTGATTTCGGGACTTGAACAATGGGGCCCCACCTTCTCACTGGCCCGAGAGGGACTTAGTTTATAATTAGATTATAATTAGATTGTTCATTAGAGGATCAGTGATACTTAAGGTGCAAGATGTAATTATAGGGGTAAAACGGACTTTTGACCCAGCTGTAATTACAAACAACTCGTGAATGATCGACTTGCATGTAATGATTATATCTATGGACACAACTTATCCTACACTGCATAAGAGTGCAACTCTAGGTCTATAGTGGAGTGACCCTAGAGTTAATGAATGAAAATTGATTAATTAAAGAGTTTAATTAATTAATTTTGTATCATTGGAGCTTATAATCTGTAGGTCAATAAGGTCCCCTTGCTAGCTCATAGTAGCACTAAAAGATCAATTTAGTTGAAAGAAAAATTTGAAATGTTCAAATTAATATTTAGTTTGAAGTGTTCAAATTAATATTTAATATATTAGATATATTAAATATAAAAGAGGAAAATATATTTATTGTATTTGATACATTGAATATTAAAATAATTAATGTATATTAGATACATTAAAGAAAAGATATTTATTAAATTTGAATTGGATTCAAATTAGGAAATAGACGTCGTAAGAGAATTTTAAAAGTTTGAATAAGATTCAAATTGGTTAGATAAATATATTTTAATATATTATATATTAAAATATATTATTTAATTATCTTCCCTAGACCACTCTAGGGGTGAGTCATTGGGCATTCTTCATAGCACACATCTCATCAATAGAAAGAATTAGAGAATTCTCTCTAGACCTCTTCCTCTCTAATCCCTTGTGGATTTTCTTTCAAGAGGCTCCCACAAGCCTTGGTCCTGTGTTCGAGTCATAGCTAGGAAGACTTTGTGGAAGAGATAAAGATCCGCCAGAATATTCTCCATAATATTATTTTCAAGGTATATTTTTCTTAACCTTAATTTTTATTGTTTAATTCTAAATAAATCAAAGACGATCCAATGCTTCCGTTGCGGGATAAAGTGTCCATTCCTTCAGTAAAGCCCTCAAGACAGATGTACATTTGAGAGAAAGAATTAGAGAAACAAATTAGAGATTGTACTCCACTACATTCAAATTAATACAAATGCATGTTCATTTATACGTGTCTTAGATATTTAACCATCACATACTCAATTCGTAAGTGGTTTCTAAAGGTAGGACTACTTTTGAGGTTTTATAAATCAAATCGTAGGGATGAAATTCTAATGTTTAAAACTATAGGGACAATTCTAACTTTCCTCCAAACCATAGAGACCAAATTGTAATTTAACCCTTTTTTTAGGATATGTTCTTTAAAACAATTTTTGAATTATGTGATCTAATGGAAATTATGGTAACAACATTATTATGTTTGGTTGAGTGTTTTTGAGACTTAAAATTTGAAATTTGAAAACATAAAATTATACTAAAAAAATAAAACTTTCATAAATAAATTATTAAAACATTTATAATATAATCTTGTAAAATAATAATTAGATAAAATTTATAAAATAAAACATGTTTAAATTTATTTATAATATTTGAAATTCAACTAAATATTAGCTACCACTAATTTTATTGTTTCATAAATGTATTACTAAATACATTTTGAACATTCAAAGATTCCATTTTTGAATCTGCTATGAATATTTGAAAATATTGAATACATAGAAAACAACTATATTTTTCTTCGAATAATTTATTTTCAAAGTATGGATATGAAATTCTCTCTCTAATAAACAATATTCCATCTTGATATTCACTGGCGACAATACACTTGTCTCTAGTCAATACCTTAAAACAATCCTTCATATCTCTGTTGTCTCTCCACCTTTCTCCAATGCCCATGAAGATTAAATTATTAAATGAGAACACTAAAGAGTGAACACTACGCCGAAAGACCAAAGAAAAGAGAATTGTCAAAAGAAAATTTATGGAACAGACGAACGTCATTAAGATGCCATCTATATATTACAATTTGTGTCACATTCAATGCCAATATATAGTGCATGTCTCTTTAAAATCCCGTTCCCATTTCAATCTAAATCAAACTAAATAATGACATCAAACAATAACAGATAGTAAACATTGGAATTTTAAATTAGAATAGTTATGGCCACGTTTGATAACCATTTAGGCCATGTTTGATAACCATTGGTTTTTGAAAATTGTGCTTGTTTTCTTATTATTTCTCTACAATGAATTTCATCTTTCTTAAGAAAATATTTGAATGTTTAACCAAATTCTAAAAACAAAAAAAAGTTTTTGAAAACTATTTTTTTTCGTTTTCAAAACTTCGCTTGGTTTTTGAAAACATACGCAAAAAAGTAAATAACGAAACAAGAAAACCCATAAGTAGAAATAGTATTTATAGACTTAATTTTTAAAAACCAAAAACTAAATGGTTATCAAATTGGGCCTATATTATTTTGAGAAGTCTAATCCACTCCTTGACTCTTGGCTTCACCTTTCAGCTTCTTACTAATTAACTTCACCACTTTTTACACAAAAGTTTTGTGTCTAGTCTCCATCAACACAAAGTTGGTATAGTGACGGAGCTTGTCGAGAGCTCGTCAAATTACTATTTATAAACCGATCCTAAGTTACTTGTAGCATTGAGTGGACCGTGTTGATTTTAGGGAATCAAATATCAATTTATAAAATTAAATTTGCAAAAGAAAATAAAAAGGAAGTTTTGTGTTTTTTTTTTGTAAATAAAATAAAACAACAAGTAATTAAAAAGGGAGAAAATAAAATCTTACTAAAATCTAATTCAAAGGTACAGTTCTATCTAATTGCAAGATCGATCATAGGCATTCAAAACATTTTAACTTAATTATGCAAATACTTGGTCAACTTATTAGGAAAACTCCAAACAAGCAACAAATCCCCTAAAGTAATTGACTCTAAAAAACAGCAAAGCCAATACTAATTATCTAAACAGTTGGGCACGAAACCATTCCCTATTATTTAGATAAACGCATTAAGCACTTTGGAAAGACCAAGACATACTGGTTAAATAAAATAGCTTCAACCTAACCAAATTGCTTCTTTAATTCCTAGAATTAAACATGCAAACTATGCAGTGATGTAAAACCCATAAAACACACACATGTAATAATCCTAATGCTACTAGGCTCAATCAACCACGACAATTACAAATCATGCATCATGAATAGAAATAAAGCATATACAATGACCAAGGCATCAATCCAATCAAAGACATATGTTCATAAATTGAAAATAGGAATCAAAGAATAATACTTGCAAATATAAGAAAACTACATTCAAGTTCAAGCCTCACAACATTGCAATTGGCTTAC
The DNA here is from genome assembly GCA_033996785.1 of Trichosanthes truncata. NCBI lineage: Eukaryota > Viridiplantae > Streptophyta > Magnoliopsida > Cucurbitales > Cucurbitaceae > Trichosanthes > Trichosanthes truncata. The sequence continues at coordinate 77,957,940 of JAWPNB010000003.1, forward strand.
AACTGACCTTTGAATTGGAAACGTGAGGTTTAGCTGAGCCTCGTGATAATATTTCTCAAGTTCAACATGGCGCGATTTGTTACAATAAAAGTCTCCAATACAAGAAGGAAAATCTCTCTAAGATTCTAAAGAACGTTAAAAAAAAAAAAAAAAGGCAAAATTCCTAACCCTAAAGTAAAAAGTCCTATATATAAGGCTGGACAGCGTCTAGACGCTTGAGGTAGCGTCGAGATGTTGCCCTCGCAAATAAGGAATAAATTTGGCGAAATCTGGGCAGCGTCGAGGGTAACCTCACCGCAGCGTCGAGCGAGCCTTCCTTTCTCAATTTGACCAGCGTCTAGACGCTACTCCTACAGGACTTCAAGCTTGATATGGCCATACAGCAGCTCTTGAAGCCCAAGATGGCGTCTAGATGCTCTTCTCTCGATTTACTTGGTTTGGATGTCATCTCTTCTTAGTTCGAACGCTCAAAATAGACTTGATTAGTTTTCTTTTAAGCCTGATTCATCTAAAGTCTTCCAAACGGATTTGAATTGCTCAATCCCTATAAAATAGACAAATAAACGCGTGAGGACAACTAAACTAGCATGAAATAAGTTCATAAAGTAGCACTTTTACAGTGCTATCATATAAAGATTAGAAATGGGGAGAACTATAAACTTACAATAACCCAAGAATCAAAATGATCCATTTTTTTCCTTATGATTTAACTTTTAAGTATAGTTTGTCTCTATAGTTTCAAAAGTTGCAATTTAGCCTTTATAATTTTGAAAGTTGTAATTTCATTCTTATGATTTTGTAAAATCTTTCAAATTATTTTCTTTTACTCATATAGTCAGCTAGATAGAAAATATAAGCTTCATTATTACGGAAATTAAAAACATGTCATGTATTCAACCTAATAATAACTTTGTAATTAAGCAACACTTTGTGAAACCATTAATATTAAAATTATGCAGATTTTCGCTCAATTAATGAAGAATATTACTATAAGGGCCTACTGTCCCATCAACTCTTTCCATAAAACCAACTATCTGTAACTAATAGCACTTCTAAGATACCGTGCAAAAAGAAAAAAAACAGTATTAGTTAGTGCTAGTTCTTGTCCCATATACATTCCATTAGCTTTTTTTTTTTTTTTTTTCAAAATCAATCTTGTTCACACCTAATTTTAAAAGAGAAATGGTACACGTGGAATGAACTTATATTTATATTGATTTGAGTGTAGTATAGTACAATCTATAATGTTTATTCTCTGATTCTTTCTCTATCTCATGTACAAATGTCTCAAGGGATGGACAACTTATTCTTGAGTATATTGGTCTTTGTTGATCGGCTTTCCAACTTATTGATCTTGTTGGATTGACCCTTGACTTGGTGATCGTTGGATCGGCCCATGGCGTGTTGATCGTTGGTTCGGCCCTTAGCTTGTTGATCTGCTTGGATCGGCCCTTTGCTTGTTGATCTCCTTGGATCGGCTCTTTGCTTATTGATCTGCTTGGATCGGCCCTTGACTTGTTGATCGACGTGGAGGATGGGCTTTTGGCTTGTTGATTGTTGGATCGATCTTTGGCTTGTTGATCTTCTTGGATCGACCCTTGGCTTGCTGATCGGCTTTGAAGATCAGCTTTTGGCTTGTTGATCATCGAAGAATTATATTTGTCGAAGTCTTGAAGTTTTTTGATCTTCAAAGAGTGTTTAGGACCCAAGGACTTCAGGGAGTCTTCTCTCGAAGAGTCTTCGGTCTTCAAGGAGTGTTCAACACTCTAGGATCTAGGACTTCAAGGACGTTTCGATTTTCATGAGCTTCTGAGGTTTTCTGAGTTTTGTTTATGAATTCTCTCCAAACTCTTCTTTTGAGGTCTTCCACTTCTGACCCCTTCAAATGGAGGGGAAGCTCTCTATTAATAGAGTTCCTCAGGGCCCCAAGTGAGTTTGGGTCTGGCTATAGGACTGGACTAGGTTGACCTTGGGCCTAAACCCCTTTAGACTGGGCCTGGTTGACTTTGAACCTATCCCTTTGGACTGAAATTTTGCTGGATTAGGGACCTCCCATTTAGACTTTGTCTAAAATTGGCCCAAACTTCATATAACTCAATTGTATATTTAGATTTGCCATAATTTAATTTAGGGATGCTTGTAAATTTAATTAAACTCTAATTAAATAAAACTTCGTCAGGTAAATGACGTGACAATCTCTGATTGGTCGAAATTTCTATTCAAACATAAAATAAAACTTTGTTTTCCATTAAATTGGTTGTTGTAAATTTTCCTTTTTTTTAAATCAGCCATAAAATGCAACCACAGGTTGTCATCCACTCAACCTCTCTGTGTTGTTTTTTTCCTGGACTCCTCTTGTTGTACTAATATTTACACACCCTTTCCTCTCCGAGGTTGCAGTTGGCTCTAGATGAGAATCCTTTTTTTTTTTTTTTAAGGAAATCTATGTTGTGTCTTTGTCCCAATTCAAATGGGAATAATGATTGAGCCTCGTCCCTACAAAAAAAGACGAAATGCCCACTTTTATTGGACTTCATCCCTATATTTGTGGAGAGTGATGCCCCTACATGGCTCCATCATTCCATCTCACCCCACCACTCAAAGAGACTTGAAATTAAAATTTTGATCAAGTCAATTGGATCAAGTGGGTTAGTCATACCTAAATACTTAATTTTGTGTCTAATAATTTTTTTAATTTTTATAAATGTCCTATAGGTCATTAAATTTTTTAATTCGATAAATATATCAAACTTATTTAGCATTTTTTACATTCATGCATCTATTAGACATAAAATTGAATTTTGTTTCTAATATAATTCTCACACATCAATTTTGTATCTAATATATCTGTGGTTTTTTTTAAACTCCAATCGATCAAGATCTATTAGATAGAGAACATAAAAATTTATGGACCTATTAGACATCTTTTAAAGTATAGAGCTATTAAACACATTTTTTAAAGCTTAGGGACTAAACTTGTAGTCTAACGACCCTTATTTTTTAAATGAGGCCAACATAACTTGCCTTTGAGTTTTGTTTTTTTTGAGAGCAAATGTGAGGTATTTTATGGAGATTTGAATTCCAACCTTTAGGAAAGGAGTACATATCAATTATGGTTGAGCTATGCTCACTTTAGCACCTTGTGAGTTGTTAATTGTTCAAAAAATAAAACGTGAATTCCTAAAGAGCATGATTAAGGTAAAAGGGAGTTTGGATCAAGAAAATTTATAGACGTAGAATGTCATCTATATATTACAATTTCTATGCCAATCAATGCCACTAGTCCATTTCCTTTGGAGTTAAGTTTCATTTCAATTTAGGGTGCATTTGGGGTTGCTTTTTGCAAGAATAAAAAATAATTATAAAAGAACATTAACCATTTTATTTGTTTGTTAAACCTGATTATTCATTAATTTATCTAAGACCACTTTTTAGTTTCTTCTTACGTGTAAAATCACCTACCTAGTAGCTTTTAAAAACAACTTTCTTAAAAATCTCTATCATATTCTCTACTAAAATTTTAAAATTCTAATTCTATTCTTCTATATATCTTTTTTTTTTTCTTTCACATATATTTCATCCTATATCAATAAAATTTTGATTGATTCAATTTTTTTTATAACAATTGCTTTTCCTAAAATTTTATGAAATAACTTAGATTTAACAAAATAACTTGCAATTTAAATCAAATAAATTTTTAAACAATTAATTTATAATAAAATAGATGTTAAATATTAATATAAAAATAATTGAAATAATATGTCTACTTCGGTCATTATACCTAAATCACAACAATTTTATATTATTTTACCAAACACTATAATTTTCTTTTTCAAGTTTAAAGTTAAATTTTATCAAACACTAATTTGCTTCATGCAACAACTAATTTTTCTAAAACCAAAGTTGCCGATAATTATTTTAAAAGCTACAACAATCTCAAACTAAGCCTTAACCCAATTAAAAGTAATATTGTCAACTTGAGTATAGCCAATTGATTAAAGCATTTTCCACCTAGCTCTTCTAAAGATTTGTATGTTCGAATTTCCATCGGTATATTTGTGGCAAAACATTCTAAAAAGTCGAAAATAACATCTAGCAAATATAATAATTAACCTCAAACTAAATATTATTATGACCCCATTTGATAATGATTTTGTTTTTAGTTTTCTATTTTCAAAAATTATTCTTGCTTCCTCACAAATTTTTTTTTAGAGTTCAACAACATGTGGAGGTGGGGCAATTCGAACCTCTGACCTCTTAGTTGAGGGTATATGCCTTAACTAGTTCAGTTATGCTCAAGTTGATGCTTCTTCACAATTTTTTTTAATACAGTTATCGTCTTTCTTAAAAACATATTTCAATTCTTAAATAAATTTCAAAAACACAAAATAAGTTTTTAAAACTACATTTTTTATTTTCAAAATTTAACTTAGATTTTGAAATCGTTTTTAAAAAGTAGATAACAAAAATAAAACACACAAAGGTGAAAATACTACTTATAAATTAAATTTAAAAACAATAAAACAAAATAATTATCAAATATGATCTACCTTTTCGGCATAAGTATTCCAATTCCACTCACGACTTTGGATTTGGGTCACCACGTGAGACACAATATTTTGTCTCAAGGCTCCACCACTCGCATAGGAGGATATTTATCAAGTATGTGACCAAACTTAAAAATGAGGAGAGTTATAAACTTATAAACAACCACGATAATCAAAATTATAAATTCAGCCTGTATAATTTTAAAAAAATTCAATTTAGTTTTGAATAGATTTCGAAAATCTCATAAATCAATTTAAATTATTTTTTATATATTCAGTCTATTAAATAGAAAATATTAGTTTATTAACATTTAAATTTAAGATGTGTCTATTAAATCACTAATCAACTCAAAAAATTAAGTTGGTGGTTACGGTAAATTTAACTCTAACACTTCCTTTCACTTATGGGCATGAAAATTTGTATGGGTCCAACAAGTGCAAATCTATATTAAATGGAGAGGTCTTGTGTTCGAGCTCCTGTAATGTCATTTCCTTTTCATTTAAAATTGATTTCCATAAAATGTTATTTGATATTTTAATAAAATTTTGTTCATACTGTCATAATAAATTAATATTCAAAGCATGTTGTTGTATTGTGTTAAGCTATAGATTATAGGAACAAATATAGTTGATTATAGGAACAAGTGTGTTACACGGTAATACTTGGTTTTATTATTATTATTATTTTATAATGATAATAATAAATTAATAAAAAAATATAAAATGAAAAAAATAAAAAAATCCAACCTTATCCCTCCAGCCGCCCCTTTTCCCTCATCCCCGATTCCCCTGCTCTCCCTCATCCCCATCTCCCTCCCTCTACCTGCTCTCCTCGATTCCCCTCCCTCTCCCTCACCCCGGTCTCCCTCCCTCTCCCTGCTCTCCCCGATTTCCCTCCCTCTCCCTCATCCCCGTCTCCCTCCTTCTCCCTTGTACCTGTCTCTCTCTCTTTCACTAATAATGGGTGATGAAAGTTTTTCCGGCAATTTCATGCATGAACAGCGGTCTTGAAGTCGTTTCTGGGCATTTTAGAATTCGTTCTAGTGAGATCTTGGCTCGTTGAGTAGTGTGTAAGCGTTTTGGCTGTGAAATTTAGAAATTTAAGGAGTCACTTGCTTATTCAAGCACTTTTTGAATGGTTGGGTTGACTTTAGCTTATGGAATTCACTTTAGGATAACCAATTATGGTTGGATGCTAAATTATCCAATTCGGGTCGTACCGAGTTTAAATCCAGCAACTTTTAGTTACGGAGGTAGGTAAGCTTTGTGGTTCAAGGCATTTGAAATTGGTCTTTTAAGGCTAAGTAAATTTTAGGAAGTTGATTGTTGATTTATTTGAGTTATTATTGTGTAATTGGATACTTGTTATTCATGTTAGAAGTTGACCTTGTGAGGTTGTAGATACTTGAGCACTCTCTCTTTGGCTCAGATTACAATTGGCGTCGTCCTAAGAAGTAAAAGCTTGTTCGACTTTAAGTCGATTGAGAGGTAAGTAGTCGTCAGGTTTATTTATTAAGCCCTCGATCTTATTGAATAAATGTTGTACGAATGGTTGTTGATAGAGAAAAATCGCTTGTTTGCCGGAAAAATGAGTCCTTGCGAAAATATAATTGAGATACTGGCTAAATGTGATAGAACTAATTTAAGCTTGAGCCATGGCTACTTAAGTATATTTGAGGTTGACTTTGACAATGTTAGAGGTGATTGTGAACTTCGGCTCAGGAAGTGGGCATGGCTCTGAGAATAGTATTCTACCTCGAGGGTTTTCAAGATGTCTAATTTAGACGAGAGCCGTTAGATTAGCGCTACCTACCCTGTTTCTGCCGTTTCGTGCGAACTTGTGAGCCTAGAATGCTATGAGATGAAATGAGCACAAGGGATGTGTACCCTTATTGCATGTGTGGTAATTTAGGGGTAATTCCCCATTGTGTTGAGTCCGGATGTGTTCCCTTATTGCCTGTGTGGTAGCTTAGGGGTGATTCCCCATTGTGTTAAGTATAGGGGATGTGTTCCCTCATTGCCTGTGTGGTAGCTTAGGGGTGATTCCCCATTGTATTAAGTGTAGGGGATGTGTTCCCTCATTTCCTGTATGGTACTTAAGGGCAGTTTTTTTTTGTTTGATCTCTTAATTATGTGGTTTCTTGAGTAGGCTGCTTACTGAGTATACTTATACTCATTCGTGCTACTTTGTTCATTTCTTTCAGGTGAGGCCCATCAGCGAGGCGGATGACGAGTCGACAACCTGACGAGGCTGTGGAGATACCTGTAGATTTGTTCTACGTTCCTTTTGATGTATAATCTTTGTATAAATGGTTTTTATGTTAGTCTAGAAATTTTTGGTCGAAAATGGTATCTTGTTCCCTTGTATATTGTTATCTTGGATCTGAGATGTCTTTGTTTTCGAAACCATGTGTGTGGACTTAGCTTCTTGAGTAGTTTGGAGGGTGCTGAGTACTTTTCATTGAAATCTTAGAAGTGTCTATGCTTTTTAACAGGTTTCACTAAATTTTTGTTTTCTCCTAGTTACGCCGTCATGCTATCGAAATTTCGGGCATGAGCCAAGTAATTAGGTCGTGCTTCCGCATTAGAGAGTCGTAATGGGTTAGGGGTGTTACATACACGTTCCATTAGCCAAGATGTGAGGTAAAGATGCACATAAAATAATCTTAATACTTATCAGCAAATTCAGTGACAAAAAGATGTTTTCAATTAAAAAGAAATGTCGATGAAATTGCTATTAACTTTTTAATTCCACCTTTAAGATACCCTACAAGAAAGAACCCAAAAGAAAATAAATTAATAAAGAGCAATAATGAACTTTAAACCAGAGATTGAAATGAACTTTACCTTTCAATTTTCTTAGTTAATTATATTAATAATACACTTTACAACTTCCACACAAAGTTTTGTCTCTCTAGGCTCCACCACTTGCATGGGATACTTATCAAGAATGTGACCGAAGTTTGTAAAGGGCTGGGTTAGAAATTTGTAAAGTTATAAACTTACTGACAACCACACACAATATTCAAAATCATACCTATTTTGTTCAAATAGTTTAGGTTTAGTTTTTTTAGTTTTTTTTAAATAATAGTTTAGGTGTAGTTTGTTTATATGATTTAAATTTTTTTAATGTAGTCCTTATGATTTTCAATTTGATTCTTATAATTTTAAAAATTTTAATTTGGTCTATGTTAAAACACTCATAAATTATTTATAATCATTCTTTATTCATATACAATCTACTAAATAGGAAATATATTATCTTATAATTGTCATGTAAATTAAAAATGTGTCAAATATTCAATATAATAACAACTTATAATTAAAGTGTAATGTTTTAGAAAGTTTCATCAAATTATAATGACTTAATTAATTAAAACTTTAAAAAATGTATGAGAATACTACAAAAAGGGCCTGCTGCCCATCAAATTCTTTCTATAAAACCACAAATCTTTCTTCAGATTTCACAGCCACTCGGTTCTCCATCTAGGGTATGTACCAACTTTTCATCACTTAAATTTGACTCCTTTGAGATTATCTTTCAGAAAACACAGGGTGACAACATGGTGAACAAGCAAACTTCTTTTATTGTTGCTGTTATGACATTTTATGCTTTGTTTTCAATGTTTGCCTACAAACCCATGGCAGAAGCTGATGACCAAAATCGCAAGGTACGTATATCCCAATTGAAATTTTTATTGTCTTTGTTTTGCTTCGGTTGGAATTTAGCTTTTAAAAAGTAGCCCATATTCTAGATTAAGTTTTACCAGTTCGATCGAACACTCGATGTTTTCAGGTTCACATTGTTTACCTTAGAGAAAGACAATACGATGATAGTAAATTGACAACTGAATCTCACCATGATTTACTGGCCACTGTATTGGGAAGGTAATCTCTTAGGTTTATTATTATTATTGTTGTTGTTGTTGATTTTCTGACAAACTTTGTACAAAAATGTGTGTTCATTCTGATTAATTCGGATAATGAAGCAAGGAGAAGTCGTCGGAATCAATGGTGTACAGTTATAGACATGGCTTTTCTGGATTTGCAGCCAAGATCACTAAGTCTCAGGCTCGAAAGCTAGCTGGTAATAAATATGCAAATACAATTTAATATTTTTTTTTTACAATATGTGGGGTAGGCGATTCAAAACTCTGACATCTTGGTCGATGATACATGCTTTATGTCAGTTATCCAAATTGAGGAGTTAGGCAATACATTAAACATTAGTAAATTTTCAAACTTTTCTATTTGGTTTCTGTTAGGAGTGCAAACAAATGTCCCACATTAGCTAAGATATAAGTGAGGACAATTATCTCTATTAGTATAAGGCCTTTTGGGTGAAACCAAAAATAAAGCCATGAAGGCTTATGTCCAAAGTAGACAATATCATACCAATGTGGAGATCTGTCGAGGATCGTTGTCCCTATACTTTAAAATATTTCTTATAAGTCTCAAAACTTTTAAAGTTGTGTCTATCTAGTTTTTATATGTTAAAATATGTTTTTAATAGGTTCCTGAACTTTTAAAATTGTGTCTAATGATATCTTGGTGTACTTTAGAAAGTTTTTAATAGATCCTTAAACTTTTAAGATCGTATACATCTAAAGTTGATCTAATTTTTTTATTTAAAGTTTATAATAAGTTTTTAAACTTTCAATTATTTAATGTTTTACTATATCCTTGACCGTAATAGTCAAAGATTATGTAGAGGAATGATTTTGGTGCTTGGTGATGTAAACATTAAATTGACCGAAAATTAATTAATGATTATATTATGTGTGACCTATAAACACAACATTGTACTTTCTAAAGCTTATTAGAATCCAGACTAATAGATATGATCTTAAAATTTCTTCAACTTATGAGAAACTATTCTATGTATAAGAAATAATTTTTTTTTTTTAAAACTCGAAATTTTATATATTAAACTTTTAACTTTAACCTACATTTTCAGTGTGTTGAAATAAATGATAATTCTGCTATTATGAATGACAAATAAAACTACAGAAATACCGGGGGTGATTCGAGTTTTTCCAAGTTCTCTTTACAAAATGCATACTACAAGAAGTTGGGATTTCCTCGGCATATATTCTTCTCCCTCTGAGTCATCAAACCTTCTTCATCGTGCTAAAATGGGCGACAATATCATTGTAGGTGTCATTGATTCAGGTACCATTTCTATCCTAGTCTCTCAAAATCAAGGATTAAAATGTCTATGTCAAATCCATGTTGAGATTTCAATTTTACATATATATCGATAAAGTATTGATATTGATAGATATGTCTGTAAATAAAAGAATTTATAAAAATTATTTAAATTAATAATTGAGTTGTTTTTAAATGTTAGGGTTACTAGATGATCTTTTTTTTTTTTTTTAATGTTTTATGTGTATTTATAAAAGATATTAGAAATATCAGTTAATCCTTAATATCAATGTTGAACCCTTCGATTTACGAATATATCGACGGATATGTAGATATTTTCATCCTTGCACAAAATAAGCCATAACCTTATATAGTTAGTGAACTCTAAATATGTATAATAATCGAAAAAGACAGGTTGGAGAGAAAACTTAAAAATCTAAGGTTCCGTTTGGTAATCATTTGGTTTTTTATTTTTGGTTTTTGAAAATTAAGCATGTAACAATTACTTCCACCTATGGATTTCATGTTTTCTTATCTACTTTTTACATATGTTTTCAAAAACTAAGCAAAGTTTTGAAAACTAAAAAAGTATTTTTCAAAAACTTGTTTTTGATTTTAAAATTTGACTAGAAACTCAAATGTTTTCTTAAAAAAGATAGAAACCATTGTAAAGAAATGGAAAGAAAATAAGTACAATTTTCAAAAACTAAAAATTAAATAATTATCAAATAGCCTAAACTTTTTTTTTTTTTACACGCCGCCTGATTAGGATTCTAGCCGAAGTCAGAGTCTTTTGGAGACAAAGGATTGGGACCAATACCATCACGATGGAAAGGCACATGCGAGTTTGGAGAACAATTCAATCCCACAAAATGCAACAGAAAAGTCATAGGAGCACGTTGGTACGTGAAGAGCTTCATTGCTGATTATGGTAAGGAGACACTAGCCAACGAATACTTTTCCCCACGAGACTTCGATGGACACGGAACCCACACAGTCGCAGGTTCATTCATACTAACGTTAGCTACCACGACCATGCCACCAGCACGTTGAGGGGCGGCACGCCACTTGCACGCTTGGCCATATACAAGGCTTTGTGGACCAAGGACGGCAAGGGGTCATCGGCAGACATATTGAAGGCCATGGATGAGGCCATGCATGATGGTGTAGATGTGTTGTCTATGTCGATTGGGGGTTTGATTCCTTTGTTTCCAGAGTTTAACAAACAAAACGAAATTGCAATTGGGTCGTTTCATGCTATTGCGAGAGGGATTCCTGTTGTGTGCGCAGGTGGCAATGAAAGCCCTCATCAGCAGACAGTGGGGAACATTGCGCCTTGTTGAAAATAAACTTGATTTTGGGTAATTAGTATTTGGGCCTAGTCTAATAAAAGTCCAATTTCTAGAAACATTTTAAGTTCTAGAATATTCTAGAGAAATCTCTTATTGAAGATATTTTAGAATATGATGTAGAATTCTCTAGAATGTGAGAGAAAAAAGTGTATTTGTAAAGAACATTCTAGAGAGTCATTTGTAACCACTAGATTGTATATGTGTTGGCAAAACCATAGCCATAAGTTTAGGAGGTGCAACTAGTATAAATAGAGGTGATGTCTTAGAGTTTGTATCAAGCCAAAAGCTAGAAGTGACCAATAATACAAGTAGTCTCTTTCTCAAAACATCTTTCTTTCAAGTTTAACCTCCAATCTCCAAAAGTTTCTTTCCAACAAAGTGGTATCAGAGCTTGAAGATCCTTTCTAGAAGATGGCAAGTAAAAACATGGTCTCATTCCAAGTCCCAGTGCTCAGCAAGAGCAACTACGATAATTGGAGCATCAAGATGAAGGCTCTCATTGGATTGCAAGATGTATGGGAGATAGTAGAGAAAGGACATGCCGAACCGGAGAATGATGGTAGTCTTTCTCAAACACAAAGGGACAGTTTGAGAGACTCAAGAAAGAGAGACAAGAAAGCTCTCTATCTAATCTATCAAGGATTAGATGACGATGCTTTTGAGAAGATTTCAGAAGCAAAGACGGCGAAATAAGCATGGGAGAAGCTTCAAATATCATACAAGGGAGCGGATCCGGTCAAGAAAGTACGTCTTCAAACTCTAAGAGCTGAGTTTGAAACTTTGCATATGAAAGAAGGGGAAGTCATCTCCGACTATTTCTCTAGAGTTTTAACGGTCACCAATCAACTTAAGAGAAATGGTGAAAAGCTCGATGATGTAAAAATTATGGAGAAAATACTAAGATCATTAGATCCAAAGTTTGAACATATTGTTGCCATAATCAAAGAAACGAAAGACTTGGAGGCTATGACCATTGAGCAACTCTTGGGTTCATTGCAAGCATATGAAGAAAAGAAAAAGAAAAAGGAAGGAATCACAGATCAATTACTCAAGCTGCGAGTTGACTCAACTATTGGAGGAATCAGTCACAATGATAGAAGCCAACGAGGACGAGGTCATGGTGAACATCGAGGACGAGCAAGAGGTCATGGACAAGGTCAAGGACAAGGTTAGAGGACCTACGATGACAACAACAACTTCCAAAGAGGAAGAAACTCAACAAGAGGTCATGGGCAAGACAACTCAAGATCAAGGTACGATAAGTCAAACATTAATTGCTTCAATTGTCAGAAATTTGGTCATTATGCATATGAATTTAGAGTTGCTAGCAACAATAAAGTTGAAGAGAAGACAAACTACATTGAAGAAAGAAATCAAGAATGTGGTACCTTATTGATGGCTTGCACGGATGACGAATGGAACAAAGATAATAGATGGTACTTAGACACTGGGGCAAGTAACCATATGTGTGAAAGAAGGAGCATGTTTGTAGAACTCGATGAATCGAGAAGTGGTATTCGATGAAGAAGGTGGATGGAATTGGAGACAACATGATGAAGACTACAACTTCTTTCCATACTTTGAAGAAGATGACATGGAACAAACAATGACAGAGCAAACAAGAGAGGAATCTTCTACCCCACCAACTTCACCAACTACAAGTTCTCAAGATGATGAAAGTTCAAGTGAAAAAGTTCACCGCTTCAAAAGCTTACAAGAACTTTATGAGGTAACTACAAATTAAGATAATCTTACTCTCTTTTGTCTTTTTGTCGATTGTGAGCCCATGAACTTCCAAGAAGCTGTGGAAAACAAGAATTGGAAAAGCGCTATGGATGAAGAGATCAAGGTGATCAAGAAGTTCAGGATGGATGACTTTACTCTGGTCAACACACCCATGGAATGTGGAATCAAACTATCAAATCACGATGAAGGAGAAAAAGTGGATCCAACACTCTTTAAGAGCTTAGTTGGAAGTTTGCGGTATTTGACATGCACAAGGCCCGATATTCTCTATGCAGTTGGAGTTGTCAGTCGCTATATGGAGAAACCAACAACTACACATTTGAAGGCAGCAAAGAGAATTCTTTGATACATCAAAGGTACGATAAATTACGGTTTGTACTATTCTGTTTCTGATGATTATAAGCTCGTGGGCTACAGTGATAGTGATTGGAGTGGAGATATGGATGACCGTAAGAGCACAACTGGTTTTGTGTTCTACATGGGAGACACTGCCTTTACATGGACGTTAAAGAAGAACCAATTGTTACTCTTTCTATATGTGAAGCAGAATATTTAGCTATTACCTCATGCGTTTGCCATGCAATTTGGCTAAGAAATCTACTAAAAGAGTTGGGTTTGTCACAAGAGGAATCCATGAAGATTTTTGTGGACAACAAGTCAGCAGTTGCTTTTGGTAAGAATCGAGTTTTTCACGATCGGAGTAAGCACATTGATATGCGTTACTACTATATTAGAGAGTGCATCGCAAGAAAGGATGTGCATTTGGAGTACGTGAAGACTCATGATCAAGTAGCTGATATCTTCACCAAACCACTTAAAAAATAAGACTTCACAAGACTGAGAGTTTTGCTTGGAGTAACAAATCAAGTTTAAGAGGGGGTGTTGAAAATAAACTTGATTTTGGGTAATTAGTATTTGGGCATAGTCTAAATAAAAGCCCAATTTTTAGAAACATTTTATGTTCTAGAATATTCTAGAGAAATCTCTTATTGAAGATATTTTAGAGTATGATGTAGAATTCTCTAGAATGTGAGAAAAAAATGTATTTGTAAAGAACATTCTAGAGAGTCATTTGTAACCACTAGATTTTATATGTGTTGGCAAAACCATAGCCATAAGTTTAGGAGGTGCAACTAGTATAAATAGAGGTGATGTCTTAGAGTTTGTATCAAGCCAAAAGCTAGAAGTGACCAATAATACAAGTAGTCTCTTTCTCAAAACATCTTTCTTTCAAGTTTAACCTCCAATCTCCAAAAGTTTCTTTCCAACACGCCTTGGATTTTGACTGTGGCTGCGAGTACTATGGATAGAGCCTTTCTTTCGTCCATTACTCTTGGAGATAATACCAATTATTTGGTATATACCCCCCATTAACCCATTTCAGAGCCTTTTAAAGTTGTTGTTGCATTGAAAGTTGATGGTTTTTTGCTTTACAGGGCCAAAGCTTCTTCGATTCGAAAAAGGACCTCGTCGTCGAGTTGGCAATTTCGCTGACTGGAAGGTTGGTTTTGGTTAACATTCTTTTATGGTTTAATTTCCCATTTTGGTCCATGAAGTTCCAAGATTTTTCTATTTTCATAGTTCAAACTTTTAGGTTTATTTATCATGGATTGCATTTTGATAAGTAAGATAGAGAAATGCAAAAAAGAAGAGATAAAATGATATATTTTCACTTTTCTTCAAAAAAAATTTTAAAAAAAATCATCATATTTTTAGTAATGGTTAGTAGGGATTTTTCCAACTGACATGTCAAGAGGAAAGTATTGTTCTTTTATTATAGTCTTGGAATTTTCAAAACATCTATTTTATTCTCTAAATTTTAGGAAGATAATTATTTTGTTCTCTACTTTTATTTTTTTTTCTAATATTATAGTTTGAATGTGCATTTACCTTATGAGATAAGTATTAGGTGAGCAAATATTAGAGTGCAAAACAGAACAACTACACAATTTATATCTTTTAAAAGTTGATAGTAATTAAAATAGATATTTTGAGAGTTGATGAATAAAAATAAAAAAAATTTAAAAGGTTAAGGTAACTAAAATGGGATAAACATCGTACAACTCATATGGCAAGATAAAATTGAAAGGATTCTTTTATTATTATTGGATTGGGTAGATTATTATAATAATATTATTTGAAAGACTTTACATATATTGCTGTATATAATTACATTGGATTTGGAGGGCAGAAGTGATGGGCTTTCGGGAAATGATACTTCCTTAAGTGGGAAGGTGCTTATGTGCTTCTCTGATTTAGCTGATCTGTCGACTACATTGACGGCGGGGGCGGCAGTGGTAACAGCAAATGGGAGTGGAATAATTGTCGCCGGCCAACACAATAATATCTTGTTTCCATGTAGAGAACCCTTTCCATGCATCCTAGTGGATACCGACGTTGGCACTAAATTACTTTTTTACGCCTTGGTCAACAGGTAATTCATTCATTCATTTATTCCTTCACGCATGCTTAATCTATATATACATTTTTTTTTAATACAATCACGCATGTTTAATATATTAATTCTTTTTTCATTTTTAAATTTAATACTAAAGATACCAAATAGATATTAGTATTTTAGGTCATTTTCGATGAAGTCTTTTGATAAAAAAAATGTTAAATTATTGTATTAACATATCTAGATATCTTTGAATTTTAGGGTAAATTTTAATTATATGTCCTTTGAACTTTCAAAAGTTTCATTTTTTACTCCTAAAATTTAAATTTATTTGAAAACAACATTTTCGTCAACGTTTTCATTAAAGTGAAAGAATTAGAAAATAATAACATGACTATTAGTTGTAAAAATAGAACTATACATAAACACAAATGACAAATTTCAATTATGCCTTTATATCAAATAAGTCAATGACTTATTAGACACAAAATTATATGTTCAAGGGCCTATTAGACATAAAATTGAATGTTTGTAGAACTATTAGAAACTTTTTGAAGTTTAGAGACTTATTAAACATAAATTTAAAAGTTTAAAGACTAAACTTATAATTTAACCATGAATTTGCTTTTCCAAAAAAAAACATGAATCTAATTTTATGAACGTTGTATGGTATCATTTGTTTCTAACTCAACTTTTGTGATTTTGTAAAGTAATCCAATGGTAAGGTTGAGGCGTGCAAAACCATAATCGACAAGCCCATATCAGCAAGGATAGCCTATTTCTCATCTAGAGGTCCAAATTCTGCTTCACCCGCAATTCTCAAGGTACATCTTTTTCCATCCTTTCATTTGTGTGCCTTAGTTCAATTAACATTAAAATTATAGATTTTATCCTTTAAACTTTGATATTTATCTATTTAGTACTTAAACTTTAAAAATTTTCAATTATATCTCACTAAGCTTTTTTACTTTGATTCTAATAAGATCGCTGACATTAGCACAATTAATTATATTGAGAGATACACTTTTTAGATTAACGAGTGATGATTTAACATGATATGAGACAAGTGAGAAGCCCATCAATTGAAGACATTAGAGGAAATATTTTTTTAAAAAAATAATAATAAATTGTTGATCATATGGGAGCGTGGTACATTTAAAACATAATTTTTTTACCCACCCACCCACCCTTATTTGATCTATTTTGTTTACGAGCCCTATTTTATATAGTTGACATACTCGCTAATGTCAAATAATCCTATGATATCATTCATATATAGTCGAATAACATGTCATATAATCATCTTAAAAAAAAAACATGTGACATAACAATTTAATGAATGATATTAACAATATCAGCTTATTATAATTAAACCAAAAGTTTAAAAACATAATTAAACTTTTAAAATTTTACAGGTAAATAGACACAACCAAGTTCCATGTCTAAGTTTTGAGAATTTATCCCATATGTTAATTATTCTCATGAGCAGCCAGATATATAGCCGCTCCTGGATCCAACATTCTAGCTGCCATTTCACCCCACGACATATTCAACGACAATGGATTTGCAATGCAATCAGGAACTTCCATAGCCGCTCCTCATATCTCCGGCATCGTGGCTCTTCTTAAATCTGTGCATCCTAATTGGTCACCCGCTGCAATTAAATCAGCCCCTCATCACCACTGGTACGCACAAATATGAAATAACCCTTCCTCAATATTCCACCTCTCAAACACATATCCTAATTTTAATTTATAGACTTCCATTTTCACAACTGTAGCACATGCAAAGGACCCCTCAAGGTTGCCCATATTTGCCGATGGCATTCCTCCCAAAGTAGCCGACCCATTTGACTACGATGGCGGAGTGGTGGACCCCAACGCTGCCATGGACCCAGGTCTCATCTACGATTTGGACACCACATATTACATACATTACCTCTGCGCCATGGGTTATGAGCTCTCAGACATTTCTTTCCTAACGCACCAAAAAACAAAGTGCCCATTGCCAAGGCCCTCCGTGTTGGATTTGAATCTTTCGACCATTACAGTACCTGCACTCACAAACTCCACCACTGTGACTCGAACGGTGACGAATGTAGGTAACTTGACCTCCCTTTATAGGGCAGTGATTGAGGCTCCACCAGGAACCAAGGTGAGCGTCGAGCGCCGAGTCTTGGCCTTTA
Source organism: Trichosanthes truncata (assembly GCA_033996785.1). NCBI lineage: Eukaryota > Viridiplantae > Streptophyta > Magnoliopsida > Cucurbitales > Cucurbitaceae > Trichosanthes > Trichosanthes truncata. Next base: position 77,975,316 of record JAWPNB010000003.1, read on the forward strand.
ACTCAAAGTGAAGAAGATTTCCTTCAAGGTTATCATTTCTACTACCCTCCATAGAAACTATGGCTTCTCTTTTGGAACCTTAACATGGACTGATGGACTGCATCTTGTTAAAACTCCCTTGTCTGTGCGAATTGATTTCCTTTGATCTTGTGTGTAACAATAATGTAGCCATAGGCTATTTATTATGTGATAAATAAAATGGTGGTTAGTCCTTACTCTCTCAATTGCTCTCAGCTTCTTATTTAGTTGTTGTTGATAGGAATATATTATTCACCTATATAGCGGAAGTTCTTTGATTTCTAAATAATTTAGAAATCAATAATGGGATCGATATTGATTTTATTTAGAATTAAACAATAAAAGTAACATAATAATATATTTTAAAAAAAATTTACTTTTCTTGTGTTCATAGCAAATCGAATCTCTAACAAAAATCCAAGGTTGATGGGACCTAATCGAAAGAAACCGAATTTGGAATTAGAAAACCTTTAATAAAAAAAAATGTAAAGAAAATTTTGAATTTTCTAAAGAGAGATTCTCATTTAGGCTTAACCTAAGGATCTAACTGATGAGACTCAATTCCGAATCATTTTTATATTAAAATATTAATTCAATTCAATTCCAAGTTCATATATTTTTTTCGTTTAATGTATCTTCTTTTTTTACTTTAACAACATGTCGGGTGGTGATTTAAACATCTTAGTTGAAGATATATTGCTTTAATCAATTGAATTATGCTCAAGTTGACACATTTAATACGTTATCCTATTTAATATCTATTTGATGTATAAAATTCATTAAATATTTTCTTATATATATATCCTATTAATGTATCTAATACATTTTTTTTGCAATGTGAAGAGTGGTTGGAGCCTTTTTTGAAGGTGTGATTGAACATCTAATTAAAAGATTAAAAATTTATCTGCATAAACCAAGTTAGATTTCGGAATCGTTTGTGTGTAGGGAAGGTATTAGCACCCTACAATACTCGTTTAAAAATGGTGTAACGCCCCACTTATTCAGGGGCGTTATTTTCGAAATTTAGAATTTAATTTGAGAATCTTTCTCAATTTGAATTTTTAGTTGGGCCAATTTGAAGTTTAAGATTGATTAGAAGAGCAAAATTGGAATAAAAAGGTTGGTTGAGGGCAATTTTGGAAAGAAAAAAAAATCTTCTTCTCCCTTATCTCTTCTTCTTCTTCTCCTTCATTCTCTCCCTCTCTCACGATGTTGTTCCCCTCCCTCCCAATTTATCTCTCTCTCTCTCTCTCTCTCCGTTTCTAATTTCTCCCTCCCGTCAATAGCCACACCGTCGCCGAGCAGAATCCTCGCCGCCCAGCTCCTTCAGTTCACCGCGTGCAGTAACCTTCTTCGCCGGACGCTTCTGCAACTAGACCCGCATGCCCTGCTCAATTCCGCGCCGCCGCACGCCCTGCTCGTTACCACAGCCCGTCGCCGACACCTTCCAGCTCCAATCACCGCCTCCCTTTCTCTCTCCCTCTCGATACTGTATAGACAGCAAGGAGGAGAAGTGTTTTGAGTCAAATTCCAGTAAGTTCGGTGTACGTATAGCCGTGTATAGTCTTGGGTAAGTGTTCCGACATTAGTTTGTGGTGGATTATGAGTTTAAATGTTGATTTGGATGCTGTAGGAGTAATTTTGGAACTAAACCACAATATTTTGGATTTATTATAGATTATGCAATTCGATTGAAGGCCGATTTGGACGAAATTGAAACCTTCTGACTGCTGCCCAGTGTCACGGCCATGCTTGTCCAGGGCGTGTTGCCCGTGGCCGCATGCCCATCTCGACCCCTTTTAGTCATGCTTTCATGCTATGTATTTAGTTTTGCTTAATAGTTAGCTTTCATTGTATTTTAGTGGGCGTATGATTCCTCGCCATTTTCATGTGCAAGCCTGTCATAGCCATAAATCCTAGAATGTACTATAGGGGGGTATGACTAGTTGTCCATCCTTCCTACCCGGAGTTATATGCAATCTAAGCTGTTGTTGACCCTTCTCTCGCTTATTGCCTATAACATTTATATGAACAAACGTTTTCTCAAAAGCTTTCAAAACACTTTCTCTCTCCCGGTTTTCTAAAACATTTTCTCTCGGGACTCGAGGGGAGGCTAGACCCTATACGGAAGTATTCCGCGACTTCCATTTTTCGAAAGGCTGACTTGCTCGTCGGGTTAGAGCAGGTGCCGCACGGTTGAAGAGCTGCGACCGTGATAAGTGGTATCAGAGCCTAGTTGGCTCCTCGAATTGAAAAGTCGCGATCATGTCTGTGACCGAAGAGTTGAGCAAGGCCTATGTCGACCGACTGTCCGCGTTTGAAGAGCAAATGCTCTTGCTAAGAGAAGTCCCTGATAATGTGCGGTTCCTGGAATCTCGCCTGGATGAGATTGCCAAGAAGGCCGACACGATTGACGCTGTAGCTGGCCGCCTAGACGGGATGCCCGTCAGAGAATTGATGGTGAGGGTTGAGGCCCTGAAAGACAAAGCCACAAGACCTGTTGGCTTCGAGCGTGGGGATAGCTCGTCGGGCTCTGTTGCCCATTTAGAAGAGCGCGTCGAGAGCTTAGACAGCGCGCAAAGAGCGATAGTCCAGATGATGTCTAACCTATCTGAGGATGTAAGGGCTACCATCGTTGTCGTGAGGGCAGAAGTAGCAGACTTGAGCGCCCGTGTGAATCTCACCATGAGAGCGGTGGGAAATCAAGCCCCAGCTGGGGGCGTAGTCCAAGTAAACAAAGTGAAAGTTCCCGAACCTAAGCCCTTCTATGGGGCTCGTGATGCAAAAGCCCTTGAGAACTTTATATTCGATCTAGAACAATACTTTAGAGCCACAAGTACAACGTCGGAAGAGTCAAAAGCTACCCTAGCGACGATGCACTTGACAGATGATGCAAAATTATGGTGGAGGTCCCGGTATATGGACATTCAAGAAGGGCGATGTGCCATAGATACATGGGAAGGGTTGAAACAGGAACTACGTTCCCAATTCTTTCCTGAGAATGTCGAGATTTTAGCGAGAAAAAAGCTACGAGAGTTGAGGCACACCGGGACCATTCGCGAGTATGTCAAGCAATTTGCCGGGCTAATGTTAGACATCAGAGACATGTCGGAGAAGGACAAAGTCTTCTGTTTTGTTGAGGGATTACAATCGTGGGCTAAGTCCAAATTATACAAGCAAAGAGTACAAAGCTTGTCAGAAGCTTATGGGGCCGCAGAACGTTTGTTTGATCTCACCACCGAGACATACAGCGAGCAATCTCAAGGCGTGAGACAAAGCCAAACTTCTCCAAGTAGAAGGAATAGAAATTCTCGGCCTAACTCTCCAAAGAGTGGGGGAGGAGGCCAAATTACAAATGAGGAGAGAGATCGACGACCGGTCCAACAGAATGGGGGAAGTTCATGGCAAAGGCCACATTACCAAAATAACTACAACCAAAAGCCTCCATTCTGCTACATTTGTAAAGGGGCCCATCGTGCGTATGAATGCAAGAATCTAGCATCCTTCAATGCCTTCCAAGCCTCATTGGCAAGTACTTCAGGGGCAAAGGATGAAGCCTATGAAGAAAATGGGGGCAACACTCGCATTGGAGAGATGAAATATTTGTCCGCCTTACATAAGGTAGAAGGAAGCAAAGAAACCACCCCACGTGGTCTTATGTATGTTGACGCATGGATTAATGGGAAACCCACAAGAAATACCATGGTCGACTCAGGAGCTACCCACAACTTCATGACCGAAGCAGAAGCACGTCAGTTGAACCTACATTGGGTCAGAGACGTGGGAAAGATCAAAGCTGTGAATTCCGTAGCCCTACCCATTTTGGGTGTCGTGCGAAGAGCGACGGTGAAACTAGATGCTTGGACTGGGCAAGCAGATTTCGTGGTCGTCAAGATGGACGATTTTGATATTGTGTTGGGGATGGAGTTTCTCCTCAAACACAAAGTTATACCGATGCCCCTGGCAGAAAGTTTAGTCATCACAGGATCGAACCCCACCGTGGTCCTTGCGAAGTTAAGACAGCCAAATGGAGTGAGATTATTATCCGCCCTCCAACTGAACAAGGGCCAAGGCAAACGTTGTGACGTCAAGAGCCACGTCGATGACCAAGTTAGTTACCCTCCAACAGAGTGGAGGCCAAAGACAGAAGTCGCTCAGAAGTATGCAAAAGAAGCATCGATGAGCACAAGAGAATGGGTCGAACAGAAATGGTACAACCCAAGGAGGAAGCTAGAAGCGTCGATTCCGCAGATCACACTGAAGAATGCTTTTGAGGCATTGGCCGAGAGGGCACCTCAAAAAGCCAACCAAAGTGAAAATATGAAGAAGTTCTTGGCAGACTGGAAGAGAAGCCAAGATGTAGAGGTCCGCTGGGACCGTTTGAAGATCTAAAGTCGAGAAGCTCGTACGACCGCTGAGTTCGAGCAGAGTCGGTTGACGAGGACGTCAACCATTAAAGTGGGGGAGAATGTCACGGTCATGCTTGTCCAGGGCGTGTTGCCTGTGGCCGCATGCCCATCTCGACCCCTTTTAGTCATGCTTTCATGCTATGTATTTAGTTTTGCTTAATAGTTAGCTTTCATTGTATTTTAGTGGGCGTATGACTCCTCGCCATTTTCATGTGCAAGCCTGTCATAGCCATAAATCCTAGAATGTACTATAGGGGGGTATGACTAGTTGTCCATCCTTCCTACCCGGAGTTATATGCAATCTAAGCTGTTGTTGACCCTTATCTCGCTTATTGCCTATAACATTTATATGAACAAACGTTTTCTCAAAAGCTTTCAAAACACTTTCTCTCTCCCGATTTTCTAAATCATTTTCTCCCGGGACTCGAGGGGAGGCTAGACCCTATACGGAAGTATTTCGTGACTTCCGTTTTTCGAAAGGCTGACTTGCTCGTCGGGTTAGAGCAGGTGCCGCACGGTTGAAGAGCTGCGACCGTGATACCCAGCACTGTTTTGAGGTAATTTTTATATGGGTATCGAATTTTCCAACTCAATTAAGGTTAAGCGTGAGCTGGGTTTTAGTTGGCCATATTTTAGGACCTTTTTTCTTGGAGTTTAGGGGCTGGTGTGGTATTTTAAATTTAACTATGATGTGTAGGACTTTGTTGGCGATTCAAGATCGAGCATTCGAGTTCAAGCTACCTTGAATCTTGAAGGTATTTAGGTAAGTAGTCATTTGGATTTAAGTTCCTAAATGTTTTGGATGTAAGCTTGATAATTTGTGAATTGTGAAAATATGCTTGGAAACCGTGTTTAGTAAGCATGTAATGGTTAATGGATCCGTTTGAAGGTAGTTTTGAGCTAAAATGGTCTAAGTTAGTGGCTAAAATGAAAATAGGGGCTTTAAGCTTTGAGTTGATTCTAGTTAGCATGTGTAGAATCCTTGAATGAGTTTTCGCTTGAGATTTGTGTTTGGGTACTTTTGAATATACTTCTTCCTATTGTGTGCTAGGGCATGGTGAACATTGGATGATTTGGTTAGTAAAAGAGCTTAAGTAGGGGGCTTACTTTATTATGTTTTGGCATCGTAATTCAAGGAATTAACTTGTTGGAGTCTGATTAGTGGGAGGAGCCTTGAAACGCACGTACCACCTTGATGGTAGTTCCTCTATAAGAGTGAATGTATGGATGGTTGCGTACCGAGAGGACTTAGATGTTTGGGATGTTGGATGGGTTGACGGTGTGCATGGTGCTGGGGTTGTTAGTTTGGGCTAGAGATTGACTTAAATCACCTTAAGGATATGCAGTGCTCCGAATTGTGGACCATGTTTCGTGTGTTAGAATGAGCAGATGGCTAGGCACGTTTATTAAGTTTCAGACAGGTTTGAATGAGAGTGGAAGGGTGTTAGTTGTTTTGAGTTCTAGCATGTTTAAAGGATTGAATTCTGGATTAAATGACTGAGAGGCTTTATGTCACTGGTATATGTATGAGCTATGGCTACGTGTAGTTCTTATTTAGAAGTACCGTTGAACTAGGGTATAAGCTCTTACTTGAGATTCGTGTTTGTGGTCTATGGTGAAAGGTCTCCATGATACGATTGTGGTTGTTTATTGAGATGTGGGCCTAGGCCATATGTCTCTAACAATTTCTTAAAAGAAAAGAAGTGGGTTGCCATGGAGTTGGCCAAAGGAGTAAGTAGCCATCGAATTTATCTATTAAACCCTTGTTTTTATTGAATGTATGTGGCATGAATATGTTGAGTTTTGTGGGAATATAATGAGACGTTGGCTAAGTGAGATTAAACTAAATCTAAGTTTGAGCCATGGTTACTCAAGTATGGTTGAGGTTAACTTTGAGATGCTAGATGTGATTATGAACTCCGGCTCAGGAAGGGGGTGTGGCTCTGAGAATAGTATTCTACTCAAAGGTTTCCAAGATGTCTAATTTAGTCAAGAGTCGTTCGATTAGCACTACCTACCATGTTTCGGTCATTTCATGCGAGCTTAAGCCTGGAATGCTATGTGATGTGTGTGAGCATAGTGGATGTGTTCCCTTATTGCCTGTGTGGTGTAGCTTAGGGGAATTTCCCATTGTGTTGAGTGTAGGGGATGTGTTCCCTTATTTCCCTTATTGCCTGTGTGGTAGCTTAGGGTGATTCCCCATTGTGTTGAGTGTAGGGGATGTGTTCCCTTGTTGCCTCTGTGGTAGCTTAGGGGTGATTTTCTCCAATGTGATGAGTGTGAAGGTTGTATACCTTCACAAGTTTGGTTCTAGGTTGTAGGACTCGCAGTTATGACACAAATTTATAGTCGGGGATGGTTGAAGGTTATGGTAGGACAAATGGGCTACTTACTGAGTATGTTTATACTCATCCTTGCTACTTTGTTTGTTTTGCAGATTGTGCACATTCTCGAGGCGGGTGACGCAGGCGATGACTTGACAAGACTATAGAGACTCCATCAAATTTCTTTTCTCAGATTTAGCCTTGAGCTTTGTTTCCTTATTCCCTGTTGTGTGTTGGTTTGTAAAGTTTAAATATTCTTTAGTTATTGTGTATTTGGCTAGAGTTTCCTAGAATGCTGCGTTTGATTTTGGAGCTCAGCATATTTGTCATAGTTTGTTGGATGCTGAGTGCTTTACCTGAGGTATAGAAGTGTTTCTTCTCTTCGCAGGTCTTTATAAAATTTTGGTTTTCTCCTAGCTACGCTGTCATGCTGCCGAAATTTCGAGCATGAGCGAGGTAACTAGGTCGTACTTCCGCATTAGAGAGTCGTATGAGTTAGGGTTGTTACAAATGGTTACCATATTTTATCTTATATTATTCGATTTATTTTATTAAAGGTCCTTTATTTTGAGGAAATAAAATATTAATAATATTTTTACTATCATGTTGAATTTTCTTTTTAAATAAAAGAAAATTTTCACCTTAAGAATTTGAAATTTTCTATAATCTAACCTCTGTCAAAGAATTTACATGATTTTATTTTATTTAAAAAAATTTAAAAATATATTAATTTGAAAAATTCTTAGGAAGATTTTGTACGCCTACACAGGAACTTAAACTCTACATAAGCACATTACTTAGCCCTTAAAATAAACTTTTTTAAATGAAATAATTTTATGACGTTTATTTTTTAAAACGAAATGAAATGCAATTATATTGGTAATAAAAATATTATTACTTTTATATACAAATTTCTATTTGACAAAAGTTTTTTTTAAAAAAATAACTTGGCAATTTTGTTATTCATACTTTTTTAAAAATGAAATTTATCTACGATGTATTTAAGAAATTACATACAATGTATTTGAATTGCAAAAGATGTAATAAATATTATCTTAACTAAATCAATGAAATGTTTTAAATCTCTATTTCTTAAATTTGAAAAATATCTCATAATGCATCTACGCCGGAGCCAAAACTCCACCAAGGCTAATTATTCTAATCAATGTTATTTATTTAAACTCCTAGAAGGCATATTCAAATCAATGTAATTTTTTATAGTTACACGAGGGCACATTCTAATCAATATTTTTTTTATAGATCTGTATAGGAGCCCAGACTCGACGAAGGCATATAATTCACTATTTTTACTGTTTTTACTATTTTTTTTATGACATGCTTCCTCGATATTTTTTAATGTGGTAAAAATTTGAAAACAAATATAATGATAGCTAAAAAAAGTCACTAATTACATCCATCAAATTAATGTGCATATCAAATTTACCAGATTTATAAAATATGATGAAATAAAGGAAGCTTGAGTTAGAACTAAAAAAATAAAAAATAAAATAATTTAACAGAAAGAAAAAAGTCCTACCTAAATTTTATTTAGGAGTACTTGTAGATGTAGGGCCCAACCTACTCAAAAGAAAGCAAAAGTCCAATATACTCTTGATAAACACGGAGCCCAAACAATGGCATATTTGATATACCAATGATATACTTGATTTGATATACCATTGATATACCTGATCTAATGTACCATTGATATACCTAACTATGAGTGTTGATATACCAACGATATACCTAATATGAACGTTGATATACCAATAATATACCTAATATATTACTTTTATTTACTTCTTTAATTTATTGTGTTCAGTTTCTCTTATTGAATTGTGTTATGTTATTTACAAATTTTAGGTGAAATGTATATCTTTTATAACCTAAAAGTTTGTCTTCTATATCTAATATGAATGTTGATATGTTATTGATATACCTAATTTGTTATATTACTGAAGGAATCAATAACACTGATATACTTGATTATTAGTGATGATACACCAACGATGTACCTGATATGAATGTTGATATATCAATCTAGCAATGCAATTGTAGCAATGCTTTTTACATTTTGAAGATAAAGTAAAAAAATCAAAGCCTAGCCCAAACGTAAAATATGAAAAGATATAAATATCCTAATTTTGAGAAAATGTGGACATTCAAACATTACATTTTGAATGAGTGTTGATATACTACTGATACACTAATGATATATTTGAAATCATTTTTAATGAGTACTAATATACTATTGATACACCAATATTATACTTGAAATGATTTTTAAATAAGTGTTGATATATTACCGATACACTAATGATACACTTGAAATTAATTTTTAATGAGTATTGATATACTATTGATACACCAATGTTATACTTTGAATAAACTTTGAATTAGTGTTGATATACTATTGATACACCAATGTTATACTTGAAATAGCATTTAGAATGAGTGCTAATATACTACTGATATACTAATAATATACTTCAATTAATTTTTAATGAGTACTGATATAGTGCTGATAAATTGTTGATATAGTAATGATATACTTGAAATTGCATTTTGAAATAGTGTTGATATACTATTGATATACCAATGTTATACTTTAAATGGACTTTGAATGAGTCATGATAAACTGCAGATACATTAATGATATACTTGAAATTGAATTTTGAATGGGTGTTGATTTACTATTGATATACTTGAAATGCATTTTAAATGTGTATTGATATACTATTGATACTGATAACATGTAATTATGCTATCTTATTTCGTATTATTTATGCTAGTTTTGTGATTATTTTGTGAGCTTTTATGCCTATTTCTCTTAATTTCGTAGAAATCGAGCTTGAGGAGCAAAACTGAGTGTTTGAGAGTATTTTGCTGGATATTGGAGCCTTTTGAAGCTTAATTGAAGATTCAAAAAAAGTAAAGATGTTATTTGAGCATAAGGAACATTTCGAGAGATTCTATGTCGAATCACAGTTCCAACGCATCAAACTGGAGGTCATTTGGACACCCAAGCGAAGAGATATAGCAAAAATGGTCAGTGTTGTCTACAGAGTAGCGTCGATACGCTGTCCAGAGCGTCTCGAGGCTACAAAAAATGCAAAACGCTATTTTTCGCTCAGAAACACGCATGCGCCACTTTTCTTGTAGCGTCAAGATGCTACTTACAGCATCTCAACGCTGCCTTGAGATTTCCTATATCAACATCATTTTGGGGCACCGTTTTGGGGAGGCCAATCCAAGGGTTTCAACCCTAATCTCGATTTCAAGCTAAAATTGAGGGTTAATTTAGGGAGAAATTGAGAGCATTTGTGGAGCATTTTTGAAGATTTGGAGCTCGAGGGACGTGGAGATCATGGCATGAACGCCGGATCGACCATCGTTTGCTAATTTCTTCCTTTTCCTTTAGTTTTAGTTTCTGTTTTGTGGCTGTAAATTAGGAACTTAGAGGTTTAATTGTATTAATTTAAATATCTTTATTCCTAATACTTGGGATTTTTAAATTAATTGAATTAATTGCTTAATTGTTGGAAACTTTGGATTAAAATCTTTTTATCTTAGAGTTTTGATGTAGCTGTTAGACTTAAGGTTTTAATTAATTAATATCTTATTGAATACTTTTGTTTCATTCATGGTTTTATGTATTTAATGTTTATAATCACTTGATCATAGATTATTTGTTTAATTGGTCTGAATTTGTGCTTGGAAAAGTTTGGTTTAGGCTAGAACTTAATTGCATGACTATTTGTAAATTCTTGCATGAAAGTGGAAAATTCTCTTAGAAGCCCTTAAAAGAAGTTGCTTAATGCCTTGCATGCTATTAAAATATAGATAGAGATATTAGGTTAATAACATTGCATGAGAGTTAATTGTGCTTGAAAGAGTCAGTTAATACCCTTGCTTCTTGGCTTATGGAATATTTGCATGACAAATCTTGATAGTTTTCGCTATAAGTGTAATTAGTCTCACATCTACCCCAAGTGACAATCCTACCATTTCAACATACTGTTCAAACACGACTCCACTATTAACGTTAACAAAAAACCCTCCACATGATGGTCGGTCATAATCGACTCCATCTACCCCATCAATAATACAACCATTTGTATGTAAAAAAAATCTCAAACACTTATCTCCCATTTTCTATGAAAAAATAAAAAAGATATAAATTAGAACTAAACTAACTAAGTAAACTAAAATTCAACCATGTAATTCAATTAAGTAAACTACCATTAGAACTAAATTTCAATTAAGTAAAGTACAATTCAATTAAGTAAACTAAAATTCAACTATGTAATTAATAGAATACTATTTTACATCTTAAAATAATAATAAGAAGAAGAAGAAAAAATACATAAAAAAATATTTTAAAAAAATACATCCAAAAAATCTTTATTAAAATTAAAACCCACCAATCTTTAAAAACAAAAAATTAAACACAAGTGATTTAAAAAAACAAAATTCCAACAAATCTTGAAAAAAAAAAACACACATCTAACAAATCTTGAAAAAAAAACACACATCTAACAAATCTTGAAAAAGAAAAACACACATCCAACAAATCTTAGAAAAATATATATACATCCAACAATTTTTTTTTTAAAAAAAAAACATCCAAAAAAATCTTTATAAAAATTAAAACCAAAAAATCTTTTATAAAAAAAAATTTTAACACAACAAATTAAAAAAAAAATCCAACAAAACTAGAAAAAAAACACACACATCCAACAAATCTTAGGGAAAAAAACACATCCATCAAATGTTAGAAAAAAAATATATACATCCAACAAGTGTCTTGTCTCTAATAATACACAAATCTAACAAATCTTATACTCATTCAACAGATCTACAATAAAAATAACTACAATCACAAGAAACTAGTGAAAAAACATTTAAAAAAACTCACGAATCTGACAAAATTTGGTGGTCCTCAAATGTGATGGACTTTTGTGTATCCAACAGCCACAAAACGCTCTCTTTGCTCCAATGCCAACAAAGATCAAGCTTGCTACGTCAAATGGCGACAAAAAACTTCAAGTCACTAGTACAAATTTGACTTTTAATGACGGGCAATGCGCGTCATTAAAAGGAAACGATGTCGGGCGCACGTGCGTCATCTTTTCGAGTGTCATCGTAGGCTACGATGACGGACACTTTTTAATGACGGGCAATGCCCATCATTAAAAAGTGTGCGTCATCATAACCTACAATGACGGTCAACTTTTAATGTCGGTCAATGTATGACATTAAAAGTCAATGTGCGTCATTAAATGAATGTTTTAATGACGGTTATTGCCCGTCATTGTTTCATTAATAATTTAATAAAAAAAAATTATATTGTTGGTTGCAATCATGACTAACCAACAATATTTCTCTCTCAATCTAATAAAAAATTCAAAATAGTATTATACTTTTATACAACAATTAACTCAAAAAACAAAACTTCAATTAATTAAATATAACATTAACATATACTCCTAAGTTTTAAAATGTTAGGCATTACCTTAACAAAAATTAATTAACAGTTTACAACATAGAAAGTAATAATTAATATATACATAGAGCTTCGAAGTCTGAAGAATGAGAACTTGTTGCGTCTACCTCCCCATCGATCTATTTCAAACTCTTCCAAAACCTAAGAAACTCTTCTTATCTGATCAACAAAGAAAAACAACAAAATCAGCCAAAATTAATTTAAAGTCCTCAGCTACAAGGCAAATATGGAATGAGTGGAAAATCAAAGTCATGCAACTTTTCAAATAAAGGCTTTCCATTAACACAGTAAATTGCATATTTGGTCCATTTCCTATTTTCTTTAGATTTTGTTTTCTGCGCATAACGTGCTTTAGAGAGTACTCAATTTAACAACTTTATTTTCCTTTATATATAATCATGCTGCTGTAGACAATGCATCCATACCTCTAGGATGAAACAATTGAAAGAAAGTGGAAACAAAGCAGATGCTAGTCTTAGAATCATGTCACAATCCAATTCTCCAGAGAGTAGAGCCAAGCACATTAGACGTCTATGCACTGCAAAAATTTATTCAATGAAGACTACAAGTAACAAACAAAATATTGTATGCATGCATTTAGATGGGGGAAAGATTTAGTGAAACAAAAGCACTAGATTAAGAATACAAAGTCCTGAAAAATGTTACTATAACAGATTTCATATTCTATTTGACTTTTTACGAAGCATTACATCTTACTCCGTTGGATACTTGCAATGATTTCTAAAACAGAACGACTTCTAGGTGAAATTTGATTTTGAATTTCATCCCCTGTAAGCCACAAAAACTTTATTAGCCTCCAAGACTATAACTTAGACACAGCCTGGAACTTTTAAAAAGAACATGAGAAGAGCAAAAATAAAATGCAGATAGTATATAGGCCACCATATGTTCCAAGAAATATGAAGCTTCTTATCCAACAATTATTTTCAACACACAAAATGTCATGTATTTAAAAATGCAAGTCATATTACCATGACCTTGTTCTTGACTAAAATGAGCCTATAAACAAGAACTAGCAGGATTACCTCTACAAGCTTCACAATAGTATCATAATCAATCTTGCCATGCTTGGAAATTCCAGCAGCATGAATCTTAAATTTAAAATCTCACCTATTTCTAGCAAGGTGTTCAAACTAGTAACAGTCAATCCTCAGCAATCTTTGAAAAGGTAACAAAAGCATTTGAAGATAAATCTCTGCACAGTTAGCTATCAGATGAAAAATTATGTAGCACCAGATTCCATTACATCACCAACAACCACTAATTTTGCAACAAACCAAACAAATATAAATGAAGGTCACCCTAAAGTAGGTAAAACAGTCTGCCAATACTTGGTCAGTTAGCTATCAGATGAAAAATTATGTCACTGCACCAAACAGTTGCACATCAATTTAAACTAAATCAACAAGTACGTCTTCCCAGGTTCTCCAAAAATGGATAACGATAACAAACAAAATTAGTACCTAAACTTATACAGCAAATTAACTCGCCTGGAACAAGAAGAAAGGTATTTGAAGCGTTTCTTCAAGATCATGTTGAAGTTGTTGCAACATGATCTAAACTTATACAGCAAATTAACTCGCCTGGAACAAGAAGAAAGGTACTGGACCCTATTCACTAGGCAAGCCTTCTACAGAATGAAAAAACAACAGATTATCCATTTTGCAATCCAAAAATTTAATAATAAATATATAAATAAATACAGTAGCTAGGACATGTCATTACCTCCCTCATAGTCATACTCTGCAAATGTTTTCACCCGCTCAATAGGAAGTGAAGGTTGGTACCTAAGGCAACAGTAACTTGTGACAAAATTGTTCATTTGTTGAAGAGCATTATGGCTTACTTACGGTCAAAATTTGTGTTGCCAACTGCTCTCTTGCGAGGGGATCATGTAAAAGGACCACTAAGCGAGCAAAAAGTTCCTAAAACATGGCAACCACAGATTAAACATTAAAGAAGGAAAGTTGGCAGATACCTCAGGATTTGGAATATTAGCACGAGTTTTACATTCACTTAACATACTATCACAGTAAGATCCATGACTGTATAATTCTGAAATGCATCTGCATGCCTGCATAATTTAGTATGAAGCAAAAATTTATTCAATGAAGAATACAAGTAACAAACAACACGTTGTAGGCATGCAAAAAAAAAAAAAAAATCAATATCAATCCAAAGGAAAAAACAATCGGTCTTTGACAACTAGATCATTAATCTTGGGTAAATATTAAACAAATGCAGTTGGCTTCAAGTTAAACTAATGTTTAAATTAGTTTAGCCTTCAAGCATGGCAACAGAATAATAGATCAAGAGACAAAATCAATGGTATCAATCAATAGAATCGACAATCAAATAATGAGGAAATGGTTTAGCATTTAGATGGGTAAAGATTTAGAGAAACAAAAAGCACTGGATTAAGAATTCAAAGTCCTAAAAAATGTTACTATAACAGATTTCATATTCTAAAAGTATTCAACTTGTATTACAGGATATATTCCATCAAAACAAAAAAGAGAAGGGAAAAAAATACCCTTGCAGATCGCAGCTAGCTCCACATGGAAGAGATTCTGAAATACTCATGATTTAATGCATTTTGCTACTATAATTAAGAATTCCTCTAGAGTTAGGAATTACACAACCAAGTCCACCTTCTGAAGAATTTGAGAACGATGAACTATCCGCGTTGAGCTTGAACTTGAACCATCCCGAAGGAGGAGGGAGAGCCAATTTTCAGTCTGGGTTAGAGGATCTCTGGTATGCAAAGAGGAATGGGGGTAGCTCTTTGAAGTATTCAATGATCCAGAAGCATTTTTCAGACACATCAGATCAAAACACACCTTGATTAGCGATATTCCTGTCATTTCATATCATATAGCCCAACAAATAATACAAGCTAAAGTCAATTTTGTAATTTTGTTCGTCAAATTTCTATCATTCAAATCATACATTAGAACGAACTAAAATGACAACGAAATCCCTTTAAAAACAAATCATACATCAGAACAAATTAAATGAAAACGAGCTGTGAAAAAACAATCTCCAAAACATGCAATAACAATGAAATTTTGAAGCATATTAGCTAACACAGTTTTGGATTTTTCTTTTTAAGTTGTCAAAATTTGACTAGGATTTCAGACATGCATGTGATTGAAAGTTTATTAAAAAAAACAAAGAAAAGTACTAACAAATAAAAATCGAAGAAATCAAAATAGTGTAGAGTTGTTATCTTTTCTCAAAACTACCAAATCAAGAGTTGAAATCTTTCTTCTCAAAGGCTAAAAGTGGGAATAATATATTTTAGAAAAGTAAGACTTCAAGAAAAACAAATGAAAGACTTTCATGGATTGCTCTTTCATAGATGTTTTTGAAGAATTGTTAGAGTATTTAATATTATGTATTAGAATATTTAATATTATGTCTTAAATAAATGCATAATGCAACCATGTATACAAGAGTTTTCTTCACAATGACGAGAAGAATATGATCTTTCCCACTTTCCCAACTGACATATACCATAACAGAATAAGAGATCAAGCCCAAGTAAAATGGACCTTAGTCACCAAACTAATTAGGACAACATACACACCCAAGAAGCTACACTTAATTGGAATTCACGAGCGCTATACACATTGTACCAGTGCAGGAGGATGTGAAAGTTAATTTTTTAAATAAGAGATCATTGAAGCCACAAGTGGCAAACCAAACATCCTACATGCTTCATCATGAAATCAAGATCCAGTAAATTTTCATACTACTGAAGTTATATAACTTACCGCTCATTGCGGTTGAGTTGAGCACCAAAGTAAAACGCCACAGAAAGCAACCAATAATCACTGTGCACAGCCACCAATGAAAGCCAGTCTCTGCGCTTCATCCCATCTCTTGCAAAATTGATCCCCAACGCAGGCTCAGGGAGCTCAGATGGAACTTCCTCGGCAGGCAAAGTCACCTCCCAAGACTCATTCGGGTGTCCGTACAAACACAAATTCTCCTTCTCTGGAAGCGAAGAACAAAAAGAATCATCATCAAAACAAACCCCAAAATTAGGTCAAAAGCCGCACAAATTCCGAGTAATACCCACCAAACGCTCACCAAGAACATGGCAAAACAAAACAAAAACCTATTTCCACAAAAGCAAAACATAACCCTCATCGCAAAACTTCGTAACAACGCAATCATTCACTCTCTTTCTCAGGCCAACCAAACATAAACTAACGAAATCAAAAGAACAAACACTCACCAGGATCGCAAAGCGAGTAGAACTCATCGACATCTGCAAGAGAAGAAAGAATCGGCAGATCAAAATCAAAACCCAATTCCTCAAACACATTCACAAAAGAAAGAGAGAGATCAAGATCACCATAAGCGAGGGCTCGCACAAGGCCAGTGCGTCGAACTGTAATCCTTGAAGATGTCTTCGACGGTGCGAGAGCTGGAAAAGATTGAAACCATTGATTGATTGAGTGAATTCGAGCGAAGCTTATGTGTTCGCCAGAGAAAAAGTCTGAGCGAGAAGGTGGTTAGCCGGCGGGTTGAACACATGTGAGAGAGGGAGGGAGAAAATATTAGGGCTAGAGAGAATAAAGGAGCTCTCGATCAAAATGTAAAAAATAAAAAGTAATGTAAAAATGTTAAAAAAAACAAGCTGCTAAATAAATGATATAATGTCGGTCAATGACTGACATTGAAGCTTAAATTTTTAGTTTTTTTTTTCCTGCACGTTTTTTCTTTTGTCTGTCATTGTTTCTATTCTTGGATTTTTTTTAGACTGTCATTAAAAGCCAGATTTTTTGTAGTGAGTGGGACTACAAAACAAGAGAAATAAGATTGTGGGTTGATATGCAATTGATTAGTCATAGGTTTGTTTAGTTCTACCTTGCTCAAGGAATAACAAGATTTAGGTTGGGGGTTGTGATAGGACCTATAAAGTTCTTTTTAATCACACTTATTTCTCGCTAGTTAAAAGGATTTTATGTGTTTTATTATTATTTTTTAGGGATTCAAGCCATTCTCATGTTTTGGAGAGTTTGCAACATTTCAAAGTTAATTCGGACCAAATCAGAGGTGATTCGAGCAACATAATTTCTATACCAAATTTGACCGATCATATCATGATATTTTGAGATTCAAATATATTCGAATTTAGTGTCAAATCAAAGCTTATTGCATTATCTTTCCAACGGTATAAGACTCATTGCATTCCAATAAGTATTATGAAAGTTATGGCATTTTGAGTGATTACTGCTCCTGTTGGAAAACTGCCATACCTGAGAATACTTTGTGCCAACTTCCATTCCTATTATCTTGCTGATCAGGTTTTGGAATGTAATGTACAGCTTATTTTAGGGGCGTAAATTTTTGAAATTTTAGAATTTAGTTGAATATTTTTCTCAATTGAGTATTATGAGTTGGGTTATTTGGAAATTTGAAATAGAAATGGGCATATTTGGAATGGAGAAAATTGGTTAAGGGCTTATTTGGAAAGTAGTTAAAAGTTTAAAAACAAAATCAAAATTAAAATTTTGGACAAGCCTTCTACCTTATCTTCTTCTTCTTCTTCTTCTCTTTATCCCTTCTCTCTCTCTCCCGATTTTTTTTCTTTTTTCTCTCTATCTCTCTCTCTACCTGAGACCACCACCATCTTCTTCTTCTTCATCATCATCTTCATCTTCTTCCTCTACTCCTCCATCGAAAAACCTCACGAGCTGCACGAATCTACCCCTAACCTACCACCCATCGCCGTTCGGCACACGCCCAAAACCGCGTCCTGCTCAGTCCGTCGCCGCCGCACGCCCAACTGCAGACCGCCGGCTCCTTCCCTCTCTCTCACGAGTTCTGTACAAACAGCAAGGAAGAGGAGTTTGTTTTGGGTCAATTCCGACAAGCTCGATGGTTGTACAACTGTATATGATCTATATTTGGAGTGGGTAAGCATTTTGAAATTTAATTTCAAACTATTGGTTGGCTATGTTTGTGAATTTGAGATACCCATAAAGTTTTTGTGCTAATTTTAGATTTCCCATAGCCTTTGGATACTAAATACGTGAATTTAGACCCATTTGGAGTCAAACCAACAAACTTTTGGATCGTGGGTAAGTGTTCCAACAATGACTCGAATTGATTTATGGGTGTTAAACTGAGTTTTAAGGGCCTTTTTGTGGAATTTAGGGACTGTTTTAGTGTTCTATAATATACCCTTAATGCATGAGACCTTAAGCAAGATTACCCATTATTTTAGGAGGTCGGGTTGTCAAGTTCGGACCTATTTGACATCCAATTCAGCAAGTATGAGTGTTGTTGGACTTTGTTTGGCGATTCAAGATCGAGTATTCGAGTTCAAGGCCTTTTGAACCTTGAAGGAATTGGTAAGTAGTTATTTGGATTTAAACTTCTTAAAGTTCCTTATTTTGACTTTAATGTATATTTGAGAATTTGTCAAATGTGATTGGATGCTTGAATATTTTAGTTATGAAGCTTGTAATGGTTAGTGATCGGTGTGTGATAATTCTCAGTTATGAGGACTATTTAACTCTAAAACTAAGTTGTTCTTGCCAGTTTTGCGTATTTTGTTGAATAACGAGCAAGCTAAAAATAACTCTTTTAAATAAATTCATGCAAGCTTGTTGGAATATGATCAAAGAAGAATTAAGTTGAAAAGATACAAGAAAGTTGGCTTACATTGAGTTTTTGTGCAGATTTGAAGAAATGAAGAAAATGCAAATGAAATGCAATTGCATTTCCTTGGGAAGGCAAGGTGATGAACAAGAGGGAGAAATTCAATTGCAAAGCAATTGCATTTTATGGACTATTAAATCAAAGCAAGATTCACGGAAATTGACCAAGATTTACGAAGATTGCTCAAGTTATGGGAGAATTTTCAGCCTCATTTCATGCCCCAACGTCTACCCAAGAATTAAGGAGCCCAAGATGGAAAGAAAAGGCCTCGGAATATCTTTAAAAGGGGAAGAGGAACGAAGAAGAATTATCGCGTTTTCCAGAACTCTGTTCTTTGGGTTTTCGTTTTCTGATTTATTGCTCTTGGACATACCCAGCAAGTTGACGATTTCTATTATTTTCAGTATTTCATTCTTGTATTTTCGCTCGATCAAGTTCAGAGATTGATCTATCTTCAACAAGGCATTCGGTTTTCTTCACTCTTATTTTGTGGGTTTTCTTTTTCCCAAGTTTTCGAACAACAGTTGTTTTCAATATCTTCCCTCTATTTTTCGTCCATTAATCTTTGCTTGTTTTGCTCCTAAATTCCTTAGTTTGATCCCTCCTCAACTTCGTTAGATAAGGTGAAGATTTAAGAATTCGTAAAAGGATTCTAATTCGACCATAGTAAGGAATTTCGATAGTAATGTTCTGTTTTGGGTTCAAGACCGTTCTATGTTAATACTTGGCTTAAAGTTTTTGCTTAATTTTAGTATTGAATTAATCTTGGTTAAAGTCCATTTTCCTGTATGTGGCCATATTGAAATGAATAGTTGAATTCATATTCCAAATTCTTTCTCTCCATATAAAAGCTTGTTCATTTCTGTTTTTTTTTTTTGTTTAGAAAGATCGAAATTTCCAGTATTATGTTTATGTAATTCTGATTTCAATTTAGTAGCTCCAGCATTGTTATTTCTTATGGGCATTCGTAATTACCATTGGTTGCCTTAGGGTTAATTTCCTTATTTCATTGTATTAATTATGAATTTTACACAAAGTAAA
This sequence comes from Trichosanthes truncata, assembly GCA_033996785.1. Taxonomy (NCBI): domain Eukaryota; kingdom Viridiplantae; phylum Streptophyta; class Magnoliopsida; order Cucurbitales; family Cucurbitaceae; genus Trichosanthes; species Trichosanthes truncata. The sequence continues at coordinate 77,995,313 of JAWPNB010000003.1, forward strand.
TTTTGGATTTTCATTTCTCCCATAATGAGCTAATTCTCCCTTAGGGATTCAAGTTAGTGAATGCCCTAAGGAGAGTTGTAACGCTTAAAATTATATTCAATCTAGTTAACACTCGAGACTTTGTTTGTTTTTGTTGAATTAACGTGGGTAAACATAGCCGGCCAATTAGTGATTGCTTGTCAAGCTGGAACTTAATACCGAAAGGGTTAAGAGAAAGTGGATGTCACAAAAGCAATGGAGGAAAAGGCTTAGACATAAGTCATGAACATCGACCCTAGACATAGGGCGATACTCCAAAACGCTAGAATTGTGCGCTAATTTATCTAAGTTAGATTAGCCATAGAAATATAGGTTTAATCACTTAGTCTCTTAAAGATTTTGAAGCAAAATCGAATAGGAGTTGAATTTGGTTTACTTAGTTCTCTAGTGTTAACTATGATTGCAATTGCATTTTAAGTAGCATTTCTTTCCAAATGGGCATAAGCAACTTGAATCCCATTCTTTTTAATTATTGATTTTTCACCCATTCTGTGTTAACAAGCCAACCTCTTATATTTTTACATCTTCGGTTACCACAATTGCATTTTGCGAACAAATTTTGTGTCATCTTAGTAGATTTTGTTAAAACCCGTTACCTTGGGTACAATACTCTGGAGTACTTCCAGTTTTCTTTATTACTTCGATCACGTGCACTTGCGTGTAGCAAAGCCCAGCGATCAGTGTGGAAGTCGTTTTGAGTTAAAAATGGCCTAAGTATGTGATTATAATGAAAATAGAGGCTTAAAGTTTCGAGTTATTGTAGTTAGCTTGTATAGAACCTTAAAAGTTTGTTTAAGGTTGTAATTGTATGAGTTTGGGTGTGTTTGTGGTGATTTATGGAAAATCATACTTGCCTAAATTTGGTTATGTGGAGAATGGCGTGGTTGGCTTAATTAATATAAGGATTTTCGCGATAGGCTTAAGATTGCCTAGATTTGTTATTATTCTTGTTAAAGGTTTCAAAGATATAAGCAAATGAATAAATTTGATTATAGTTTCCCTTGTAAGCATAAATGTATGGATGGTTGTTTTAAACTGAATGTTCGTAGGTGTTTGGACTGTCTGAGGTGGTTGGTTGGCTACGGAATGCTGAATACTTGAGCTTGTAGACTGTATGGTTAGCTGTGGTTATTCCTTTGGGTTCTGGTTTAGGTTAATGGCTGTTTTAGAACACCTTAAAGGTATGCAACATTCAGAGTTGCTATGCGAGTATATTGTGCCTGAATCGCTTGAATGTTCGGCTAGGGTTTACTTCTCTTGGTTTGTTGGATTCGGTTAGCTGGCTACTTAGGATACTTTGGAAGTGTTTAGTGTTTAAGTTTCGTGTGTTCAGTATGGGCAAATGACTGGGCACGTTTATTATGTATCAGACGGGTCCAAATGTGTGTGGAAGATTTTGGTTGTCCTGATTTCTAGCGTATTTAGGGAACCAAACTTCTGGGATAATAATTGGAGGACTATATGTCGTTGGCACATGTATGGGCTATGGCTATGTAAAGTTCTTGTTTAGGAGTACTTTCGAACTAGGGTAAAGTTCATACTTGAGACGCTTGCTTGTGAACTTCGGGCCAGGTTGTGAATGTGGTTCGGAAATGACAAATGAATTTGGTATAGTAGATTACCCTAGAGATTCCAAAAGTATTGTGAAAGTGCAAGAACTTGTTAGATTAGTGCCCCTGACCTTGCGTCTCTCTTGGATGAGTTTGTAACTCTAGGTTGACTTGATGTGAGTAGGGTGAGAGTTTCTTTCCTTCACCGAGTTGTGTGCTAGCTGAGGGGTGATTCCCCATTGTGTTGAGCGTAAGGATTGCGATCCTAATTGCCTATGTGCTAGCTTAGGGGTGATTTCCCATTGTGTTGAGCTTAAGGATTGTGATCCTTATTGCCGTGGGCGCTAGCTTAGGGTGATTCCCCATTGTGTTGAGCATAAGGGATGCGTTCCCTTATCGCCTGTGTGCTAGCATATGGGGTGATTCCCCTATTGTGTGTAGGCGTGATAGTTGCTTTCTTTCACGGCCATCGTCAACCTTGTTGGGATTTATGCCCTAAAGCCTCGTAATTAATAATTTATTTAATAATAAATAATAATTTTGATTATTTTATTTGCAATATAATATCATCCATTATATGAAAAATCCAAGGTTATTAGTGTAATCTTGAACAGTATGTGGTTGACATACGAGATGATCATGTTCAAGAAATAACCTAAAGGGTCATAGTATATGGATAAGGTTGGGTGCCTTATCCTGGTAACACTATTGATACGACCCACTTTGTAATAGTTACAAATGATTTGATCCAAATCATTCATGTGGAGACATGTGAGTGGGGGTATCTTATACAATGAGTTTGTATAAGACTGGACCACGAAATATTTAATCTCTCTTTATAAATCCGTTAATTGAGAAGATTAATATTTCATCAGGATGATCATATGCGACTTGATCTTAATCCTGAGTGAGTTATGAACTCCTGCCTGTGAGGGCTTGTCCTTTGATTTGCATGGGTGAGAGTGGCTTTTGTAGCCGATTCAATATGCCTACCATTTTGGGGACTTGACCAAATAGGGAGCTGGGAACATAATCTCACAAGATGGAATTCACTCCTTCCCATATAGGGTAAGCAGATGAGTAGTTCCCTTAAGTGCTGATTTCGGGACTTGAACAATGGGGCCCCACCCTCTCATTGGCCCGAGAGGGACTTAGTTTATAATTAGATTATAAACATATTGTTCATTAGAGGATCAGTGGTACTTAAGGTGCAAAATGTAATTACAGGGGTAAAACGGACTTTTGACCCAGCTGTAATTACGAACAACTTGTGAAGGATCGACTTGCATGTAGTGATTATATCAATGGACACAACTTATCCTACAGTGCATAAGAGTGCAACTCTATGTCTATAGTGGAGTGACCTATAGTTAATAAATGAAAATTAATTAATTAAAGAGTTTAATTAATTGATTTTGTATCATTGGAGCTTATAATCTGTAGGTCCATAAGGTCCCCTTGTTAGCTCACAGTAACACTAAAAGATCAATTTAGTTGAAAGAAAAATTTGAAATGTTCAAATTAATATTTAATTTGAAAAGTTCAAATTAATATTTAATATATTAGATATATTAAATATAAAAGAGGAAAATATATTTATTGTATTTGATACATTAAATATGAAAATAATTAATGTATATTAGATACATTAAAGAAAAGATATTTATTAAATTTGAATTGGATTCAAATTAGGAAATAAATGTCGTAGGAGAATTTTAAAAGTTTTGAATATGATTCAAATTGTTTAGATAAATATATTTTAATATATTAGATATTAAAATATATTATTTTATTATCTTCCCTAGACCACTATAAATAGGACCCTAGGGGTGAGCCATTGTGCATTCTGAATAACACACATCTCCTAAATAGAGAGAATTAGAGAATTCTCTCTAAACCTCTTCCTCTTTAATCCCTTGAGGATTTTCTTTCAAGAGGCTCCCACAAGCCTTGATCTTTTGTTAGAGTCATAGCAAGGAAGATTTTGTGGAGGAGATAAAGACCCGCCAGAAGAATCTCCATGTTTATTTCAATGTAAGTTTTTGCTTAACCTTATATATTTTGTGTTTAATTCTAAATAAATCAAAGACGATCCAATGCTTCCGCTGCGGGATGAAAAGTTGATTCCTTCAAACCTATGTTACATGGCTTGTTGGTAGTGCTCGAGACAATGCCATACCAGGATGGACTCAAGTAGGGTGGCTCTTCTTAAATCTGTGCATCCTAATTGGTCACCCGCTGCCATTAAATCAGCTCTCATCACCACGGGTACGCACAAATAACCCTCCCTCATTCTACCACTAAAAAACAAATCTTACTGGTTAAAAAAATACTCTAGTCCCCAAACTTTAGTTTATAACGATTTAGTCCTTATATTTTCAATTTTGTAACAATTTAGTCATTAGACTTTAATACGTAACCAATTTAGTCTTTGTACTTCCAAATTTGCAATGATTTAGTCTCTATCATGAAAAAAAAATGTTAAGGTTTAATGAGAGTTCTTACATATGTAGATTGATAAATTGATTAGGGAGAAAATGTGTTATAAATTACAAAGAAGTTTTTTTTTTTTTTTGAAACTACAAAGACTTAAGTTATTACATGATAAAAATTGATATTTAATTTTGATGAGATTTTTTTCACCGAAGGGATTAAATTATTACAAAATTTAAAATATATGGACTAAATTGTTTCAAAATTAAGTTTAAAGACTAAGTTGTTACAAAATTAAAAATATAGAGACTAAACTTAATTACAGATTAAAGTTGAAGAACTAAATTGCTATTTTCATGAAAGTTTTTCAATCAATCATAATTTATATTCACACATAGCGCGTGAAAAGGACCCCTCTGGATTGCCCATTTTCGTTGAGGGATCTCCTCCTAAAGTTGGTGAGCCATTAGACTACGGTGGTGGAGTGGTAGACCCCAACGCCGCGGCCGACCCAGGTCTCGTCTATGATTTGGACATCACAGATTACATATATTATTACCTCTGCGACATGGGTTATAAGGACTCAGACATTTCTCACCTAACGCAGCAAAAAACAAAGTGCCCGTTGCAAAGGCCCTCGGTGTTAGATTTGAATTTTCCCACCATTACAGTACCTGTACTCAAAAACTCCACCACTGTAACACGAACGGTGACGAATGTAGGGAACTTGACCTCCATTTATAGGGCAGTGATTGAGGCTCCACCAGGAACCAAGGTGAGTGTCGAGCCTCGGGAGTTGGCTTTTAATTCCCAAGTGAAGAAGATTTCCTTTAAGGTTACCATTTCCACTACCCTCCATAGAAACTATGGGTACTCTTTTGGAACCTTAACCTGGAGTGATGGAGTGCATCTTGTTAAAAGTCCCTTGTCTGTACAAATTGATTTCCTTTGATCTTGTGCGTAACCATGCATTGTGTTGGAAAGAAACTTTTAGAGATTGGAAGTTAAACTTGAAAGATAGATTTTTTAGATATAGGCTACTTGTATTATTGGTCACTTCTAACTTTTTTGCTTGATACAAACTCTAAGATATCATCTCTATTTATACTAGTTGCATCTCCTAAACTTATGCCTATAATTTTGCCAACACATATGCAATCTAGTAGTTACAAATGATTCTCTAGAATGTTATTTACAAATACAATTTTTCTCTCACATTCTAGAGAATTCTACATCATAGTATAAAACATCTTTAAAAAGAGATTTCTCTAGAATATTTGAGTACTTAAAATATTTATAGAAATTGAGCTTAAAATATGGGTTCTTAATTAGGGCTATTTATGTTTGTTAATCACTCCATTTAATTAGGTTGAATGGTGGAATATGAAGGGTTGGAATGTCAAAAAAATTTCCGCTTTCTCGACTCCCTAGTCCCGACAACTATAAAATAGTTGTCTTCCACATGTTTTTTACAACAATTTGAGTCTTATCTTTTTTCTATACTTATTTTTCTTTCTTAGTTCATCACTTTTAACTTTTAATATTTTTAAATTTAGTGTGATAGAACAATAACATTTCAATTATTTTCTTTTAAGTTACAGAGCAGTGTTGTATAACAACGGTAACTCATTCTAATATTCCTTAGAAGTAGTTCGCAATTTGATCTCAAGCATTGATAAGAAGTAAACTTATTTTTTGGAAATCATGTGATAACATGCCTTAGTTTTGTCCATCATTATTGCTATTTTAAATTTAGCTATTTATACTCAATTTTAATATCATTTAATATCATTCTATTATTTTAATTTTAAATGTTTATGCATGCTTAAAAAATTGTGTTATCCTTTGCAAAAAAAAAATAAAAAAAACAAAAAACAAAAAACAAAAAAACAAAAAATTGTGTTATATACATGTGTCTATTTCCAATAAATTGTTCGTTTTATTAAATATAATATAACATTATTATATTTTATTTTATTTCTAATAAGAATAACAAAAATAATACTGTCACGTCATCTTAGTCTTTGAGATACTTTGAATGAATTTTACTAACTTTTTCAAAAATATTAAATAAAAAATAATTTAACTAACAAAAAAAACATTTTTTAAAAACATTTTTTAGAATAAAACTTTTAAAATAATATTTTTCTTCATAATTAGAAATTCTTTTGAAAATTAAATTTCAATATTAGAAACATAATCATAATGTTTTTATTAAGGTGTTACAAAATAATCAAGAAAATTTATATAACGAATTATATCCTAATATATAATTAATAATTCATAGAGAGTTTGAATTTTATATTTAGAAAAAACAGAATATAATTATATATATATAACAAAGTTAATTTGTGATATATTTCATGCATTTGTTATTAATTTTTAGAATAGGATTCTGTTAGTAATAAACTGCATCTAATTTTATATTTTAAAAGTTCAACTAATTTTAACAAAAAAATTTATATTAAAATTCAAAAAATAATTATAAATTTAAAATATATCTGTCCAACAATTACGTTTTTTAAGAATATAATCAATTTTAATTTAACATTCTTTTATAAGAATACACCAAATTAATAAGTACAACGTGCCTGGTATGCTAATAAACTAACAAGATGAAATTTAAGAAAATACGTACAAAGTCAAATCATATATATATATGATCATTTTGTTCAATCACAGTGAGAATTTATATGAAAAAGCTTTATGAATGAGTAGAAGTTGGAGTCAACCTGAGTGTAATTGACCAAAAAGATCGGAAGCTCAAATCTTATTTTGCACACATTGTTGAATTCAAGAAAAAAAAAATAGAAGTTGGAATAGCCATACATGTTATTAGATTTATTAATGAAAGCTCGTTCATACTATATCATAAATTAATATTCATTTGGACAAGAAAAATGCATGTTGTTGCATTCTTTTAGGCTATAATATAATTATAGTAACAAAAGTAGTTGTCTCAGTAGTTGATTGAGACAACAAACGTTACACGATCCACTGTATCGAGATGTTAGGTGAAGGTGGAAAGCAACCTCCAAACTGTACACACATATAAAATAATCTTAATATTTATCAGCAAATTTAGTGACAAAGATGTTTTTAAATTGAAAAGAAATTAACTCACCTTTAAGATGCCCTTCTAGAAAGAAACAAAAAAAAAAAAAAGATAAAGGAGCAATAATGAACTTTAGACCAGATATTAGAAATAATGAACTTTACCTTTCAGATTTCTTAATTAATAATTATTCACTTTACCACTTTCACACGAAGTTTTGTCTCAAGGCTCCACCACTTGCATGGGATACTTATCAAGAATGTGACCAAAGTTTGTGAAGGGATTAGAAATAGGTAAAGTACAAACTTACAAACAACCACACACAATATTTACAATTATCAATTTTTTTGTTCTAATGGCTTCGGCTTTAGTTTGTTTAAATAATTTTAAAAGATTTAATTTAGTCCGTAGTTTAATCTCAATTTTAATTTGATTTTTGTTTAAATAATTTTAAAAGATTTAATTTAGTCCGTAGTTTAATCTCAATTTTAATTTGATTCTTATAATTTTAAATGCTCTTAAAAGTGTCATAAATCGTCTTTTGCTCACATATATACAATCAACTAACTATAAAATATTCTCATAAAAAAAACTAAATATAAAATATCATCTGTGTTGCCATGTAAATTAAAAATGTATCATATATTCAACTTAATAACAGCTTTATAATTAAGTCGGAATACTGAGTGAAATTTGACCAAATTATAAAGACTTGATTAAATTAAACCTTTAAAATATCTAAACCAGGGTTTTAAAATTTGCCGATGTAAAGACCCTAAACTCTAGAGCATGCTAAGAGTGGAATTAAAACTGAGACAGCTCGCCTATGCCTGAAATTTCGGCAGCATGGCGACGCAACTACAGGAAACCAAATTTTAAGAACCTGATAAAGAAGAGATAGCACACTTCTAAGATTTCAAATAAACCCTCAGCAACCAACAACTACACAAGAGTGCTGAGTTTTCAACTATCATAGTTTACGAAGTAGACATACAATAGACAAAACTCAATTTACACACAGTAAGGATTTATATGACTAAATGCACAACCAAAAAGGCCTAAGGGTAAGCTATAGGTAACTCCATAGCCTTGCCAGGTCGTCGTTCATCACCCACCACGTTGTTGCGCATTACCTGAAAAGAGAAAGGTAGCATGAATGAGTATTGGTAAACTTAGTAAGCAGCCATCTTAGATAAAACAATTCATAGCCAAACAGCCATTTTGAGAAGGAGAGATTATGCCTTACTCACACTCGTGCCTAAGCAACAAATAATAATTTCACCACATGACCATGATCTTATTTCTCTACCTCATCTCTGATTTCACCAAATCCTAACTTCGAATCATACCAATGAGTCCTGCAACCTAGAATTCAACCTCGTGAAGGTAATAAACCTCACGCTCATCATAAAGGATAGATACCTCAAAGCTAGCACACAGGCAATAGGGAAACGCATTCCCTATGCTCAACACAAGTGGGGAATCACCCCTAAACTAGCTCACCAGCCATAGGGAAATACATCCCCCACGCTCAACATATATAGGTAATCATCCTAAGCTAGCACACAGGCACTAGGAGAACGCATCCCCTATGCTCAACACAAGTGGGGAATCACCCCTAAGCTAGCTCACAGGCAATAGGGAAACGCATTCCCTATGCTCAACACATCATATAACATTCTAGGTCTACAAGCTCACTCAATACAACCGAACTAGGATAGGTAATACTAGATCAATGGTTTACAACCAACTTTGCTATTTCGAGAACCCCTACATGCAACATTGCTCTCAAGCCTCTGTCACAACCTGAACCGGGGTTCACATTATAAACCAACATCTCAATTTTCACTTCCAACACATAATTAACTAGGCTTAACCTTAATCAAATTCTATCCATATTTATTTACCAATGATCTAGTAATTTTTCCTTCTCAATCAAATATACATAAATGCAAATTTTTACCAAAATAGCATATCAAATATTTCCAATTTGCTACTTACCTCTCAATCGACCCCAAGGTCGAAATACTTTAATTCAATGGTCGAGGATAGCTTGAATCCTTACAATTGATAGAGCGCCCAACCTTTTAAAACCTCCAAATTTCAATTTCTAGCACACACAAACGTTCCAATTAATCAATAATAACTTAATTAAATCACAGCTTACTTCCTTAACTTACTCGGCCTCGAATGGCCATTTTCAAGAATTTTGAACTTTAAAACTTACCAATTAATGTGAATATAAGTCGTTGGAAAATACGTGATACCACCCAATGATCAGAAATTAGCTTCCAGTCCTAACGGTAAATCTTAAAGTGAGATCCATAGTCCAAAAATCAACCAAAACTACTCAACATAGTACCTAAATAAATTATTAACAACTAAATTTTCCAAAAGCCATAACGCTTACCCACACTTTCAAGAGCCAAACCACACCGGAATAAGTCCTTAAACGCCCAAATAACTTCTATAAACCCGCTGTTCACACACTAGTTTGCCGAAAAATGCTTCGGTTATTCCTAAATAGCGAAAGATAGGTAGATAGGTAAAGAGGGGAAAGAGAGAGAGAAAAACGGAAAGAAAGAGAGAGAGAGAGAGAAAAGGAGAGACGAGAGGGAGGGCGGACAGGGGGGGAGGGACGGACAGTGAGGGAGGGATCGGGAGGGAGGGACCGGGAGGGAAGGGCGGATCGGAAGGGAGGGAGGGACGAGAGGGAGGGACTGCGGGGGAGGGAAAACGAGAGAAAGGGGAGGGGGCTGCGGGAAAAGGGAAACAGAGAGAAGGGGGAGGGAAACCGAGAATGAGGGGATAAGGATAAAATTTTTTTATATAATAATAATAATAAATAATAATAATATATTTTTTTTATTATTATGATTATTATTATCATTTTTTTTTTAAACAGAATGTTACATTCTTCCCACCTTAAGAACTTTCGCCCTCGAAAGTTGCTACTCCTCAAAGAGCTCAGGATATCTTGTCTGCATCTCATCCTCACATTCCCAGGTTGCTTCCTTGAGTTGGTGGTTCTGCCACAACACTTTAACCAATCTAATTTGCTTATTCCGAAGAATCTTTTTGTCTCGTGCCAAAATTAACACTGGTTTTTCTTCATAACTCAAGGTCTCCTTGACTTGCAGTGGCTTGTAGTCGATCACATGAGATGGATCTGGTACATACTTTCGCAACATCGACACATGAAAAACATTATGGACTGCGGAAAGAGAAGGCGGTAGGGCTAAACGATACGCCACAGGGCCAATTCGTTCCAAGATTTCAAATGGCCCTATAAATCTGGGACTTAATTTCCCCTTTTTACCAAACCTTAAAACACCCTTCATTGGAGCCACTTTAAGAAACACAGGGTCACCAATTGCAAACTCCAAATCTCTTCGCCTCACATCGGCATAGCTTTTCTGTCTACTTTGGGCCGTTAACATCCTCGCTCTGATCTTTTGTACTGCATCATTCGTCGCTTGGACTAACTCAGGCCCCATCAATTTGCGTTCACCAACTTCACCCCAACAAACTGGAGAACGACATCGCTTCCCATAAAGAGCTTCAAATGGTGCCATACCAATCGTTGCTTGATAACTATTGTTATAAGCAAACTCCATCAGGTGTAAGTGCATATCCCAACTACCAGCAAAGTCCAAAGCACAGGCTCGTAACATATCTTCTAGAATCTGGTTTAACCTCTCAGTCTGACCATCAGTTTAAGGATGAAAAGTTGTACTGAAATTACATTCTGCACCTAAGGCTTTTTGAAAACTCTTCCAAAAATTGGAAGTAAAACGGGGATCTCTATCAGAAACGATTCTCACTGGAACTCCATGTAATCTGACTATTTCTTCCATGAATAGGTGTGCCCACTTATCAACTGTATAAGTCTGTTTCCCTGGAAGAAAGTGCGCCGACTTAGTCAGCCTATCAACAATTACCCAGATCACTGTGAAACCTTTCATGGTCCTGGGTAAGCCGGAGATGAAATCCATGGATATCTCCTCCCATTTCCATTGCGGCACACTCAGCGGTTGTAGCAAACCTGCCGGTCTTTGCCTCGGAGCTTTAACCTGTTGGCACACTAGACACTTGCTTACAAACTCTGCAACATCTTTCTTCATTCCCTGCCACCAATAGAATTGTTTCAAATCTTGATACATCTTGGTACTGCCCGGGTGTACTGAAAAAGGAGAGTTGTGGGCCTCCGATAGAATCTCCTTTTTAAGCTCACTGGTATCCGGCACACACAACCGCCCTTTATACAGGAGTCTGCCATCTGCTGAACAAGAAAACTCACTTTCCTGACCCGTCTTAGCCTGAGTCCACAAGCCCTCTAAGCTGGAATTCCCTTGCTGGGAATCTATTACGCGCTGCCTCAAGGTTGGTTGTATTGATAACTGGCATAACTGAGCAGAGATCTGTCCCACCACCACTGCTATCTCTGATCGTTCCATGTCAGATTGTAGGGGAGCTTGCTTTGTAATCATAGCTGAGGTGTGAGCAGTCTTTCTGCTGAGCGCATCGGCAACCACATTTGCCTTACCAGGATGGTATAAAATCTCTATCTCATAATCTTTTACTAGTTCCAGCCACCTTCGTTGTCTCATATTCAACTCTTTTTGAGTAAAAAGGTATTTGAGGCTCTTATGATCTGTATACATCTGAATCTTTTCACCATATAAATAATGTCTCCAGATCTTTAAATTAAAAACCACCGCTGCTAACTCTAAGTCATGTGTTGGATAATTTCGTTCATAATCTTTCAACTGACGGGACGAATAAGCAATCACTTTCCCATGTTGCATCAACACACAACCCAAACCTTTCTTAGAAGCATCGCTATATACAACAAATCCTCCTGTCCCTTCAGGTATGGTAAGTACAGGCGCTGAAACCAATCTTTGTTTGAGTTCTTGAAAACTCGCCTCACATTCATCATTCCATAAATAAGCACTCCCTTTTCGAGTCAAATAAGTCAAAGGCGTAGCTATTTTGGAGAAATCTTGAACAAAGCGCCTATAGTACCCGGCTAGGCCCAAGAAACTACGTACCTCAGTGACTGTAGTAGGACGGGGCCATTCCGTAACTGCTTCCACTTTTGCTGGGTCTACTGATATACCTTCCTTAGACACCACGTGCCCTAGGAAAGACACTTGCTGCAACCAGAACTCACACTTGGAGAACTTTGCATATAACCTGTTTGCTCTTAAAGTATTCAACACCCTTTCAAGGTGTACCTCATGCTCCTCATTTGTCTTAGAATAAACCAGAATATCATCGATAAAGACAATCACAAAGGTGTCAAGAAAATCTTTGAACACCCTATTCATCAAATCCATAAACACGGCTGGTGCATTAGTTAACCCAAACGACATCACTGTGAACTCATAATGCCCATACCTGGATCGAAAAGCAGTCTTGGGAATGTCTTCCTCTCTAATTCGTAACTGATGATACCCTGAACGCAGATCAATTTTAGAGAACACAGCGGCCCCCTCTAACTGATCAAACAAATCATCAATTCTAGGAAGCGGATATTTATTCTTTATGGTTACTTTATTCAATTCTCGATAGTCGATGCACAGGCACAACGACCCATCTTTTTTCTTCACAAAAAGCACAGGTGCACCCCAAGGTGAGACAGTAGGGCGAATAAAACCCTTATCTAGAAGTTCTTGCAACTGTATTTTGAGTTCCTTCAACTCTGCTGGAGCCATTCTATAATGGGCTTTGGATTTGGGCGTTGTTCCAGGCTCGAGCTCAATACTGAAATCTACTTCTCTGACTGGAGGCAAACTAGTCAATTCTTCTGGGAACACATCAGCAAAGTTTTTAACCACTGATACTGATGTTATATCTATCACTGCACTACTCGTATCAGTAACACAAGCCAAAACAGCCCACGCCCCTCGGCTAATCAATCTGTTTGCTTTCAAAGCCGAAATCATTCTAGGAACTTAATCAACTTCAGACCCCTTAAATTTAAAACTGGGTCTCAATGGAGGCCTGAACACCACCTCCTTCCTATGACAATCGATGTGGGCATGATTCTCAGATAACCAATCGATACCCAAGATAACATCGAAGTCACTCATCTCTAAAACCACCAGTGATACACTTAACAAACGGCCCGACACTAGCACCTGACTAGTCTTGACCTTTTTATGAGCTATCAACTCTGCCCCAACTGGGGTTGAAACTAAAAGATTAAATCTTAAAGGTTCTACTTCTAACTGAGCTTGACCCACAAATGCAGAAGAAATAAAAGAATGGGTGCATCCAGAATCAAACAGTACAAATGTTATGTGGCCAAGAATAGGTAAAGTACCTGTCACCACAGAACTCGATCCACCTGCCGCTTTTGTCGTCGTTGCAAAAACTTTACCCTGCTGGTGGCCTTTCTGTGCCTCAGTTTTTCTTTTTTCAGTACAACTTATCGCAAAATGACCTGGCTTCCCACAATTATAACATACTACCTTCTTTTTCCGCCAACATACAGACGACAAATGGCCCACCTTCCCACAACCAAAGCACGTCTTGGTGGTAGCATGACAAACTCCACCATGTCGTTCCCCACATCTAGGGCACTGATGCCTTTCCTGACCCAAAACTAGTTGCTGACCACCATGCTGATTCTGCATTGGATATTTAACTGGCTTAGTAAACGCTTGCTCGTGTTTCCTTTTTTGTCCAGTTCCTGAACTTTGTCCACCACTAACACCTTTCGTCCTGGGAGTACGTGCATCAATCAAAGAAGCTGCTCGAAGTGCTGCAGCATAAGTCTTTGGTTCGTGCGCAGCCACAGCACCATACAATTCATCACACAAGCCCATAACGAAACGATCAGCCTTCTTTTGCTCAGTATCCACTAAATCAGGGGCAAAACGTGAAAGCATAGAGAACTCATGTTCATAGTCCTCCACCGATTGGTTTGCTCCTTGTTTCAATTGGATAAATTCTGCCTGCTTCTCGGCTCTTGTAGGGGCTGGATAATACTTCTCATAAAACTCTTCTCTAAAGCGTGCCCATGTAATGGGTCCTTTGCTAACATCAATCGACCTTTCTAACGATTCCCACCAAAGAAGGGCCCGACCTTTCAGTGCATAAGCTGCACATTGCACCATCTGATCCTCCGGACAATGCATGCGTCGAAAAATGGTTTCTATGGACGCTAACCATGCTTCAGCCGCTGTAGGGTCCACACTTTGCCCATCAAAATGGTCCGGATCATACTTCCTGAAATCTTTCAAGTATCTAGCCTCCTCAGTGGAAGCCCCCTGAATGGCTAAAGTTGTCTGAACCATATGCTGAAGAGCCTCAGCTATTAAAGTCAACGTAGCTGTCGGCTCCACTCCAACATTGCTTTGACTTCCACTTTCCTGACTCACCAACACTTCGGACGTTGATGGACCAACTTCAGGTTCCTCAGTATGTCCCTGGCACTCGTCTAACGGGGTGTCCTGGACCGAGTTCTGTCTACGCCCACCTCGGCCTCTACCTCTACGTCAACCCATACCTCTACCTGAGGTGGCCCTGGTGCCGCCTCTACCTCGACCAACAGAGCCTCTTATACGAGCCATAAACTGCAATACAACTAAAACATGTCATAGTACCATTAAAACTTCCAAATCACAGGATGCCAAAGGGAAAACTGCATACAAACATTAATCAAAACATCTCATCTAAGAATAAGTTAAACTTAAACCTATGCTACTTTTCACATTCACCACAACAAACCTGGTGATGACGAGGCGATTTCCCGGTGAGGAACTATGGAGAGACCAATACCTACCACGTAAACAAGTCTACAGAACCTATAACCTAGGGCTCTGATACCAACTGTAAAGACCCTAAACTCTAGAGCATGCTAAGAGTGGAATTAAAACTGAGACAGCTCGCCTATTGTATGTCTACTTCATAAACTAGGAAGTGTTTTTGTTGTGCTTGTCTCTGGTTGAAAACTCAGCACTCTTGTGTAGTTGTTGGTTGCTGAGGGTTTATTTGAAATCTTAGAAGTGTGCTATCTCTTCTTTATCAGGTTCTTAAAATTTGATTTCCTGTAGTTGCGTCGCCATGCTGCCGAAATTTCAGGCATAGGCCAGCTGTCTCAGTTTTAATTCCACTCTTAGCATGCTCTAGAGTTTAGGGTCTTTACAGCCGACATGTCGACATTTCCATCGATATTTCCATATATCTATAGGTTTAACATCAACATGAGAGTGAATCAACATTTCTATTATATCACAGAAAAACCAGTGTATCAACAAAATATCACTAATGTAGACCTAATATTAACAATAAAAAAATTAAACTTATCTAAAAATGGTGATATTTATTTTTGAATTTTTTATATTTATATATTTTCTTGAAATATCCATTGACATCGGCATTTTATCGATATTTTCATCAACATTTTTATAAAATTGTGACTTCTACATTTTCGTTAACATTGACGTTTGAAACCTTGATTGAAACAAAGTCAAAATCATAGTCTTATAATCTCTAAAACAAGTGGAGAATATTACAAGAAGGACATGGTGTCCCATCTAACTTCTTTCTATAAATCCACGTCTTTCTTCATATCTCACAGCCAATTGGTTCTCCACGTAGGGCATGTACCAACTTCTGGCAGCCCAGTAGTTGCTCTTTCTTCATCACTTAAGTTTGATTCCTTTGAGATCTTTCTGAAAACACACAGGCTCACAACATGGGGAACAACCAAGCTTCTTTTATTGTTTCTGTAATGGCATTTTATGCTTTGTTTTCAATGTTTGCTTACAAACTCATGGCCGAAGCTAATGACCAAAACCGCAGAGTGTCCCAACCCTGTTAGATTATTTAAATATAAAATAATCATTAATGTGACCCATTAACATTTATTTACATTTTATGTTTTAGGCCCACTATTAAAGTGGGCCAATTAAGTAAAAGATAATTTTCCTAATTAAATACCATGATGGAAAGATGTATATATAAAGATAAAATCCTAGGAATTGGTCATCTCTCTGCCAAATGAAATGAAAGTTTCTCTCCATCAAGAAATCTAATCAAGTCCTAAAGGAAGGCTAAGAGAGAGAAACACAATCATTCTTCACAAGATCAATATCATTGATCAAGGTATGTTACTCTAACAATTTAATCAAATAATTAAGCTTCAAATCACATTCTGAACACACAATAAATTCAAAATAACGATTTAATCATACTTTAATCCAACAATAAGCTCCAAACTAAACATCAATCACATAAATAGCCTCCAAATCACACAAATATTCTCCAAATTACACTTTGAACACATAATACAATCAAAGTAAAAATTTTAACTTCAAAAGGCTCAATAACCAAGGTTAAATCTTAAATAAGCTAAAAAAACATGATGTAAGAATTATATATACCTCCAAAGTAGTGAACTCCAGAAATTTTCTCCCTTAAAATGAATCGGATCGCCACCTCATGGCGTCAAAACCTACAAGAAAAATGCCATAAATGGAAGAGAGAGGGCACGGGTGAAGCAATAGGGAAGAAAATGGAGAAGATGAAGAAGACATGAGGTCATGGTATGGGGTCTTAGATGTAGACGACGGAGAGAAAAGGATGAAGAAGAAGAGAGAAAAAGAAGAGAAGAAGGAGAGGAGAACAAGAAGAATAGAAGGTTAGGGTTTTATTTTTTCGTGACTTTTCCTGACGCAAAAATAGCATTTACATAGGTCAAAAAAGTGTCGAAAAAAGTGAACCGCTCGTTTCATTTAATTCACTTCTTCCGACGCTAAAAAAGCTTCGGCATAGCCTTTTAATACGTCGACTTATCTTCATATGGCTGGCTATGGCGCGCAAAAAGATCTCCCAACACAAGTATTTTTCTTGGAATAGCCAACTTTTCCTGACAAAATTTGCAAGCTTCAGAAAAAGTCCCGATGAAAATGGCAAGCGTCGGGAAAAGTGCGTAGATTTTTTTATACTTTCCATTCTTGTCGGGATAAGTATGTTTTTTCCAACGAAAAGCATTGCGTCGGAAAAACATCATCGAAAAATCTCAAAATTCTTGTAGTGTTACTTTGATGCAATCAATGCTCAGTAACTTGCCCACCTATATGCTTTCGATTTTCAAAGCCCCAGTATCCATCTATAAGCGTATTGAAAAGCATATGCGCAATTTTCTTTGGGAGGGCATTGATGAAAAGGGAGGTGTCACTTAGTCCGGTGGGATCTTGTTTCTCTCCCCATCGAAAATGGTTGCCTCGGTATTGGCAGATTAAAATACACCAATTTCGCCCTACTTGATAAATGGATATGGAAATACTTCATTGAAAAAGACAGCTTGTGGAAGCTCATTGTTGAGGCAAAATTTTCGAGATCTTATATGGGTGGCCTCCCTAATTGCTGCAAGTTTGGAAGTGCAAAGGCCCCTTGGAACAATATCATTAAATTGGGGCCCTTAATTAAAAGTAAACTTAGATGGGATATCCAAAGTGGAAAAGACACCCTCTTCTAGTTTCACGATTGAACTGATCAAGGCCTTTTGTATCAGGCTTTTCCTCGTTTCTTTACTCTCGCCTCAAATAAATGTATTACTGTGAAGGAGATGCTTCAAACAATGCTGCTCTAGTTTGGGATCTTCATCCCATAATACCTTTTCTCGAGAGAGAGACATCAATGGGGCTTTCCATCTCAAATGATTGGCAGACCCCCACATCGCCAAATGGTTAGGACTAGATTGTCTGGTGCGATAATGCTTAAGGAGCTTTCTTTGTGAAGGCCGTTAAGTCTCTTGTTGCTGCCTCTTAAAATTCCCCATTTATCGTTGCAGCTGCCAATATCTGGAAGCTGTTTTTGCCTAAGAAATGCAAAGTTTTCCTGTGGACTTTGTTTTATAGAGGTCTCAACACTGTCGATATTTTACAGCGGCGCCTTCCATCTTTCCATCTCAATCCCAGCTAGTGTGCTCTCTATTATCATTCTGTGGAGACTATCGATCACATCTTCATTTCATGTCCCTTTGCCAACCATCTCCGGTCAATGCTGTGATCAGGTTCAAATTTTTCTCTCCCTCCAAACAACAGAATTGATGATCTTATCAGTGAAGGCATTTTTGTCTGGCCCGTCTCTAATAAAAACATTCTCTGGACTAATTTGTTTGGAGCTGTTTTGTGGAATCTTTGGCTTGAACAGAATGATAGGATCTTTCAAGACAAATCCAAACCAAGCTGGTGCCCTTTGAGAGGATGTGTGTTGAATAAGGCAGCTTCTTGGAGCTTCAAATCTCCCATTTTTTGTGATTATGATACTTCTTCCATTGCGCTTTAAATTGGATAGCTTTCTTTTGAATTGCTCCTTGTATGTTTTTCACATACTCTTTATGAATAAAGTATCCTTTTCCAAAAAAGATATCAAAGAGAAGGAAATTGACCAAATAAAGGTGTTAGTTAATACATTAACCGTTACTAAATTTTCAAACCTTTCTATTTGGTTCATATACAAGTTCAAACACTTATTTTAAGATGGTGTCCATCTAGTTTTCATACTTAAAATTTTTTTACTAATAAATTATTCAACTTTTAAAATTGTGTCTAAATAATATTTCAATATACTTTAAAACGTTTATAATAAATCTCTAACATCCCATTTGATAACCATTTAGGCCTGATAACTATTTGGTTTTTAGGTTTTGGTTTTTGAAAATTAAGCTTATAAAAACTACTGTCACCTATGGATTTCCTTGTTTTGTTGTCTACTTTTTACCTATGTTGTAAAAAACTAAACCAAGTTTAGAAAACTAAAAAAACTAAAAGAAGTAGTTTTCAAAACCTTATTTTTGATCTAGGAATTTGGCTAAGAATTCAATTTTTTTTAAGAAAGATGAATCTCATTATAGAGAATTGACGAGAAAATAAGCACAATTTCCAAAAACCAAAAACTAAAAATAAATGGTTATCAAATAGGGCCTAAAACTTCAAAGTTGTAATGGTTAGATTCTTAATTTTTTTTTTAAAAAAATTATAAAAAGTTTTTAAACTTTCAATTTTCAATACTTGTTTGATTTAAGTAAACAATAATTTTGCTACTATGAAAGACAAACAAAACTACAGAAATGTCGAGGGTGAGTCGAGTATTTCCAAGTTCGCTTTACAAAATACATACTACAAGAAGTTGAGATTTTCTAGGCCAATCCTCTTCTCCGTCTGAGTCATCGAACCTTCTTCATCGTTTTAAAATGTGCGACAATGTCATTATAGGTGTCATTGATTCAGGTACGGTAGATCTTAGTTTATCAAAATAAGCCATAACCTTATATAGTTAGTGAAACTGGACTTTTTTTTTACGCTTCGCCTGATTAGGTTTCTGGCCAGAGTCGGAGTCTTTCAGAGACATAGGACTCAGACCAGTACCATCACGATGGAAAGGCACATACGAATCAAGAGAACAATTCAATTCCACAAACTGCAACAGAAAAGTCATAGGAGCACGTTGGTACATGAAAGGCTTCATTGCTGATTTTAGTAAGAAGGTACTAGCCAACAAATACTTATCTCCACGAGACTTCAACGAACACGAAACCCACACAACCAGCACAGCCGCAGGCTCTTTAAGGAGTACTTGTATGAGATTGAACCTCTCACAAAATAATTGATGATTTGTGATTGGTGTAGCGACTTATTGGATAAGGCATCTAAGATGTACATGATACTTGTAACATATTCAACTCTTAGGTAGAGCTTAAGTGGGTTTATGTAAGAACAAATCTTAATAGAAGATAATTGATAATTTGTTTGTGTTGTAGGACCCCCGCACAAAGCCTCTCATGAATGTACATCAACTTTATAAGGAGAGCAATTGTCACTATATTTTACATGAAAACATATATTACATACCTGAGGTCCCGCCAAATAACCATACTTTTCAACATGCAACACAACATGAAGAATATATATGAATTCGATCATATATAATTTAAACATAGAATCAGATGCCATATGAATATCAACCTAGCCCAAGCATATCGAGAGAGTTGATGCACTTACATAGTCGAGAACACAAAAGTATCAGTTGGATCAACAATTGTGGGAAAAACTTTGGTCATAATTTTTTTTAAAAATAATTGAGGATGAGATAGTTTAGATTCAACCAAAGGTTTCTATTCATGGAGACTGTGAGGAACTAATTTGATCTATGTACAAATTCACCCTCCAATTTTTTATAAGATTTTTTAATTTATATTTTTTATTTTTAATTAAGAAATATTTTAATAGATAATTTAATTATCTTTAAAATTAATTATTTGATACTTAAATTTCTATTCAATTTAAAAATATTTAAATGACCAAGAAACTTAATTCATTGTCCTACATTAAAATATTAGTCTATTACCGTGTGCATCTTCTTTACTTCATTTAATAAATTATTTGAAAATATAGTACTATAAGTTTTTTTGATATATTATAAATTATATATTTATTTTTAAAATTAATATGTTTTTTAAGAAGTATAAAATTAAAATAATAATATTTTTATCTTGTTGTAGTTGTAGTTATTATTATTATAAAAAAAAATAAGAGAAAATCAATGAATTAGAATCATGACATATTTAATAAAATTGATGTGTGAAAAATTCAATTTAACTAAATTTTAAGCCTGAATAAACATTTGGAATATAAAAATATAACATTAGTTATAAAATAACCAAAAACAATTGGTAGAGAAGATTGCATCACACAATTTAATTTCTTTAAAATATAATTTGTCTTATTCCACTTTATAATAACTTCTACAAATTAAAACATCATGTACTACTAAATTGTACTTTAGACCTATAAGTCTAACAAACCGTGTGAAACAAAACTAAAGAAAGAAGATTAAAGTTAAGTTTTAAAAAAAATGGATGAAAAGAATCACTTATGTAGTTGTTTGAAATGGATGATTAGAAAATCTTTTGGAGTTCTAAAACTTCATTTTAAATTCTTTGAGATATCTTTAAAATTTTATAAATGAATGCAAAACGTTTCATATTCCACCTTTTTTTTAGTTCCATATTCCACCTTTTTACCTTCCTTCCTTTATCAATAATTATTGGTGCATTTAAATTCTCATTAACTCAGTCTAATTTTCATTGAATTATAATAATTTATTTATTGTTAGATTTTAATTGTTTTGAACATCTAAAAAAAAATTATAAAAATTAGATGGAAAAAGAACAATTTTTTTTAGTTGTAGGAAACTGAAGAGTTACACCACTTTTTGAAATTTCAAATTTTCATTTTAAATTCCATGAGGTTATGTTATTTCATATTCCATCTAAAACTCATATTTCATATGTTTACCTTCATTCTTCTAATAACAATTATAAGTATATTTAAATCTCTTCACTAATCAAATCTAAATATGTATAAATTATAATTTTTTATTGTAAAGTTAATTTTTATTATTTTCAACATCTATTTTTTTTAAATAGGTATATTACCATATATTCATTTTTGAAAATGTTAATTAATTAATCTAAATATTGCGTTTTCTCTTAGTTCACCTAAATATGTGTTACTTTATATTTATTTGGCTAAATTATAGAAAATACTCCTCAACTATGGATATCGTTTCAATAATACTCTTGAACTTTAAAAAGTTTAAAAAATACCGATGACCTTTCAAAACCGTTAAAAAAAATACTCTTACATTATTAAGTTTTGGATGGAAAACGTTAAAGTTTCATTAATACCCTTGACCTTTAAAAAAAACATAAAAAATACCCTTATTGGAAAACATTTATTCTTTTTATTCTTCTCTCTGCAAATTCTTCCTCCATGATGAAATTTTGCTTATAAAGGCTATGTGCAACAAAACACTAGATGAAATACAGAGTTTGAAATCGAGTTTTTTCTTTTTAAAAGTGTAAAGAAGATAAGTGGGAGAAAAAAAATGGATTTTTTTTTCTTTATGCTCTCTCTGTTTGTGTGTGTTAGTGATAAGCAAGAGATTAATATGTTTTTCAATTACGATGAATGGGCGGTGAAGGAAGAGAGGAGTAAGTTTTTTTCTTTTTTTTTGGAGAGTAAAGAGGGAAGGTTATTGTTTTTTTTTTTTTTTTTTTTTGGAGAGTTAGGGGGAAAGGTTATGGTT